>JASDDO010000031.1:665423412-671374564 GCA_030015575.1 Agapanthus africanus
CTGAGACTTCCTCTTTTTCGTGCACAAGTCCTTTAAGATTTTTGCGTAGGACGGGACTTGTTGGACAGCATCTAAAAGAGGAATGTTAATGTTAACCTGCTTAAATAACTCCAGAATCTTCTCCATTTGAGGATTTTGTTTATTAGACCTCAACCGGTTTGGAAATGGAACATTTTGAAAATTGGTTGAGTCTAATGCTGGAGGAGGAGATTGTGGAGTTGGAACGGATCCCGGAATAGGTGTTTTCGTGGAGTGAGAAGTGGGTCCGTTCAGAGCAGAAGAAGAGGAAGGAGAGCCTGTTGAAGAACAGAGAATAGGCTCGGAAGACGAAGAAGAAGAAGGAGGAGAAGAAGAAGAAGCAGCGGCCGGGGTGTCATCGTTGATCCGTTTGCCATTGTTGTTTTGCAGCATCCTTCCCGATCTCAATGTGGTCACGGCACTCACATTATGGTTCTGTTGTTCAAGAGCAACATGTGCATTATGTGGGTGACCGGGATTTGGGAGTGGCTGGGATGGGAGCTTCCCTTCTCTCGCTCGCTTAAGGCCGCGTTCAGCTGTGCAATCTGGGCTTCGATGGTCTTGATGCTTTGCCCGTGTGCGGCAGTGTGTTGCACTAAGGATTGAATGGAAGACTGGATGTTGGCGGTGGATTGAGTCGATTGTTTAACAAACGCCTCCAGACTTCGTTCGAGCGAGGAAACCTTATCGTTGTTTGACGGAACAAAGTTGTTTGGTGGAAAGAGTTGTTGGGTGCAAAGTTGTTCGTCTGATTTTGGAAAGGTTGGGGTTGGAAGGGCTGCTGATACTGAGTTTGTTGTTGCGCTTGTTGTTGCGGTGGAGGGGCCCTTTGGAAATTGTTGCCTTGGAATTGATTCTAATTCTGATTCCAGGCGAAATTAGGGTGGTTCCTCCAACCGGGATTGTAGGTGGAAGAGTATGGATCATTCCTCGGTCTTTGCTGGAAGGCAGCATTAACCTGATCCTGTCCTTGCGAGGGTGGATTGTAAGGACACTCTTCGGTCAAGTGAGAAGGATCGGAACAACAAGCGCAGATGGTACGAAGGGGGAGAACAGGGTAGGAGCAGGAGCAGAAAATTTGCTCTCTATCGCTTCAAGATTTCTCGTTATTGCAGCCATTTCAGCTTTCATCGCAATAGAGACATCAAGTTGGTGGATTCCTACCCTAGACTGACCGGTAGAAGTGGAGGTAGAAGAAGAAGAAGTCGGTCTGGTGCTCTCCCACTGTAGCGTTTGCTCCGCAAGGTCGTCAAAGAACTGCCATGCTTCCTCGTCAGATTTCGATAGGAAGTGGCCCAGACAGATGGTTTCCAACAACTGCTTCGTTGCTGGGTTCAGTTCCTCGTATAAGGTTTGGCAGAGTTGCCATTTCTCTATACCGTGGTGAGGACACTGAACAAGAAGGTCTTTGTATAGGTCAAAGCACTTCCAGAAGGGTTCAGAAGGAAGCTGGGAGAATTGGTTGATTTCATTTCGAATCCTTGCGGTTTTATGATTCGGATAAAACTTTTTGAGAAACGCTTTAACAAACTCGTCCTAGCTGGTTATGGAGTGGGAAGCGGTGCTATACAGCCATTTTTCAGCGAGATCGCATAGAGTGAACGGAATGACCCGTAGACGTATAGCATCGTCCGACAGCTGGGTGGTTTTCATCATGGCACAGACGTTTTGAAATTTGTTGATGAAGATATAGGCATCTTCAGATTCAAGCCCATGAAAACGTAGAAGCATGTTGATGAAGTGGGGCTTAATTTCAAAGTTGTCCCCATTGGCCGGAGGAAGAGAAAGGCAGGTAGGAAGTGCAGAAACGGGTGGGGTAGAAACGATCGTGGAGCGCGATTCGCTGCGGCGCTACAACAGGCGGAGGTGGTGGGAGATTGGTCTCCGTAGGAGGTGGAGCCAATCCAGCGGTGGTCAAAGAGATGTTCGGATTAAATCCCGACATCGCGGAAGAAGAGGTTGGTGAAGGTGAAGGTGAAGGTGAAGATGTATGAACAGAGTTCCGGTCAACGTCGGAGTTGGCGGCAAAGGAAGGGGTGAAAGAGGAGTGGACGGAGTATCGACGTCTGAGTCGATCGCGTAGTCGGTAGCGACTAACGTAACGCGGACTAGACGGGCGCTAGTGTCCCGAGTCCAAGCGGACATACACTAAACGAGTTTAGTATAGTCAAAGCGAAGAAGGTGAGGGTAAGAAAACGTCAATGGAGAAAGGCGATGGGTGGTGGGTGAAAAAAACGGATTTGGCGACAAAGGGCAAGTTTTTATAAAAGTTTTTGAATTTTTTTCTTTTTTCTTTTTTTTTAGAAAGATTTTTACAGAAATATATACGGAAATACGGCTTAAGCAATCACAAACAAGATATGCACAATCACACCTAGATCTAGGGTAACCTAGGTCTACTAGACCTGCTCTTGAACTTGATTGTCGAAGTTAAACAGTGTCGAGAAACGGGCTTAAAAATACACTGATCACGAGGCCAGGTAAGTGCAGAGATAAGGGGAGGTTGTCCAACGCTTTCGCGAAGTTCCTTAATTAAATAACCCTTTCTCTTTCGGCGGTTGCGCCTTTAACACTTTCCTAGACACCCCGTAAACAATATACCGTTAAGCGAGCTTCTAAACACGGTTTATCTTCTCCTAATGAGCGCGAAGTCCTTAGGGCTGAAGTCTAGTATTTTTTAATTTACAATGGACAATGCATATGCTTTAGTGATTTTTGGGGTCTTGGGAAGGGTGATGAAATCCCTACCCAATCTGGATTGGTTTCAAGCCCCTTAAGTCCGTATTAAAGAAATGCAAAGCAGTAACAAATCAAATGCAAACAATTTTTATTTGCGGCGCAAAGAATCCTGCACAAGAACAGTTTATTGGAAGGGGGAGAATAATTTGCGCAAAGAAGGCTGCAGAAAACACAGTTTATTGGAGTTCAGAGGAGATGAGAAGGAGAGAGAGACTCACCAAAAGAAACTGAAGCCCTGAAGCCAACAGATGGCCGCGTTTCTGCGGCCAAACGCATGCAATGGCCGCGGTTCCGCGGCTATGTGGAGGGATTGGGCTGCCAAACTTCCTGGGTGTGCTGATGTAGTTCTCCCCTGCTTGTCTGGATGTGCTGAATCTTGATTTGCTCACTGTATCTGCTCCAGGTTTGTTCAGTAGACCGTTAACTTCGTTTTGTCCGTCGCGGTGTAGCCGCGAAATGTGGGTCTATCTTCCCACGTCTTTGGCACTGTACTTGAACTCCGTATTTTCAACGTCTTGGCCACTGAACTCGAACCTTGTATTTTCCTGCACACTTGCACAAAAGCTAATCAAAAATAACAAGATGATTTTTTTACAAAGTGCATTTTTTTTGTTGTTTTTCGGTTGTTTTTATATTCACAAATTAACCCGAAATTACACAAGGAAATAAACTACCGTCTCCCCGGCAACGGCGCCATTTGATTGTTAGAGGTTCTGCGTGTTCAAGTTTTAGTTTAAATACCGCAATCAAGACGGTTTCGCTTGTAGCTAGCCGGTTGAGTACGGGTCGTCCGCAGGGAGATGGGAGTCTTTTTCAATGTGCTTTAACGAGTTAAGTCCGAGAGTTCAGATTTTGTTTGTGATTATCTAAGTGTTGAGTTGATATTTAAAGCGAGCTTGTTAGGGTTAGGATTAGGTTAGTTTGATTTAGGAGTCTCCACATCTTTCGTTGCCCCTCTTAATATCGGTGTTACGGTAATCGGCAACAACGGGGATTAGCACGACTAGGAAGGAACTTGCGAGTATAAGCTAGGCTTTCCAACGCATAAGTCCTTTCTTTTGGTGCTTGTCCGTCCGTTCTTGGCTCTTAGCCATAACCTCCGGTTAATTCAACCACAACCGGTCTCACTACGGAATCACCGCTATCATGTAGGATAGGGTGCCGTAAGGAGCGGATTGTGGTTCAATTAACGGGAGTCGATTTAAGCTGTTGGGCAAGGAAAGAGTGAGAGAGATTTCCTTCTCTCAAACTTCCCTTATCCTACCCTAACAAGTATGAACTACTCACACATCATGATACGGAAAAATAAAACAAAACAAAAGAGGAAGATAGAAAGAAAGAGATTAGAAGAATACGACTAGCTATTTGCGACCTCACCTTGGCGAGGATCGAGCGTAAGCATCATTGTCGTATGTAAGGATAAAGGAAAAGAGAGAAGAAAGAAACAACAAGAAAATAACAACAACTACTTAACAAATTAAAGTTATAACAATTATAGCAAAAGTAAGACAAGCATGATAATAAAATGATCTTCTTTATTCACCATTCTTCACTCACAAAGCTCACTCAAGTTTAATGGAGAAGAGATGAGAAGAAGAAGAACATGTAATCTAAAACCTAGCAAAAAGAAAATACAAGAATGGACCCTTTCCTTCTCAAAGTTCTGGGGTATTTATAGGCTGGAGAATGAAAACCTAGGGCAACCTTCTGAACTAAAATGAAAAGACTAAAATGCCCCTAAAAACACTGTACATGCGGCGCCAGAATGGCCGCGGAACCGCGACCTAGACCCCTCCTTGGCCGCGGTTCCGCGGCCGTTTTGATGAATTGGATCTTGGGCTTTTTGGTGGCACCCTGGTTTGATGTACTCTTCAATCTGGTACATGTGTTTTCTGAAAATACCTCCATATTTCTTCCAGAATTTCTGTTGAGGAAAAGGTGGACTTTTTGTCAAGATTTGGCATGATTGCCTCGAGCTCCGCGTAGATTTCTTGGAACTTGTTGTTGCCATTGAGCCTTGTGCATGAAGGTGACATTGATTTGACATTTTGTCTTCCTAAACTGGTATCTGGCAACATACGGATGACGAGCGGAGACCGTGTTTTCTCAGTGGTTGGCAGGAACCCGGATTTTGTTGTGTTTTCCATGAATTTCACCGTTTTAGAACCGAGAACCTGTATCCTGCAATTGACTAGCAAACACGGCTCAAGAGTATCTACCGATATGCAATGTGACAAAAATTGGGCGGTATGAAAATGCAAAAATCTGATATGAACAGTTACCAATTCTTGATTGTTATCTTTTTCATGATGTTTGAGTGAAAACTCCGCTTGTAGAGGAATCAAGAAAATAGGTAGATGATGATGATTAAATTCTTGAATGATTCTTAAGTTTTATGAGTTTTGTAAACTTTAGGAAATTGAATCATCGGCAACCTAATTTGAGCGAGATGCTTTCTTGAATGTTTTCGCTCCAAATTAGAGATCAACGATCGATGATTGAATTTTCTAGAGGCTAGAATTTGAATGCTAATCAATGAAAGGACAAGGGATAGAAGGAGAAACCCTAGTTTCTTCAATAGATCCCTAATTCTCGTTGATCGTCATCGATCTAGCAACAAATCATCAATAGAAAAGAATTTGTAATCATAATTCTTCATCATCACTATTGATTGGATCGATTCCTACAAGGCTCTTTACAAATCTTGATAATTCATTCAATTTGGACATCTTCTTGAACATTATTAATTCTTGATTCTAGATCTATATTCTTTATATTTCTTGAATTGAAATCTTTCAAATCTTGAATCAACTTTCTTGCAATTTTCTTTTACATTTTCATTTCGACTCATCTAAAACAAAATCGATCAAAACATACATCTCAATGGACGATCTGTATTCATTAACGCGCTACATCGACACCGTTAATTGATTGCGGTATAAATATCTTTGATTGTGAACACTTTACATTTCATCACAACTTAGACGATCAATCAACGGGCTTCTTCATCGGTACTACGCCACGTCGATTCACCGGAATACCTCTACGTATAGGCGCTCGGTTCGGCGCAAACGCCTGCTTCCGCACTGCAACTGTCTGCTGCTGCGTACCCCTAGTCTTCACCGATAAGCTCTTCTGCTCTTGGGCCGCTTTAAGCACTTTCGAAAAAGTGGTCAATCCCAGAGATATAATGTGCCTCTGGATTTCCATGTCCAAACTGCGCATGAACCACCTTGCCCTATCAGCATCGTTGGCAACCAAAGATCCAGCGAATCTACTGAGCCGTGTCCACTCATCCGCATGTACATCCACGAGTACGCCGTTCTTCTTCAAACTGATAAACTTTTCTTTCATTTCCTCCCGTGTAGTCTGCGGGAAGAACTTCTCCAAGAAACTCTTCGAAAAATCTGCCCAACTGATCGGCTTGGGCAAGCGGGTCTCTTCCACAAGCCACCATTCATGGGCATAGTTTACCAATTGGATGAGTACGACATCCACTCTCTTGTCCTCTGGAATTTGTGCCGCAACGAGCAAATTCTCCGTATCAACCAGCCACTGCTCCGCTGGCAACGGCTCCTCCAGATCAGTGAAGACGGACGGACCAAGTCTCTTGAAATCTCCCACGGTACCCATACGCTCTACTGGCTTGGCCGCAACATTGTTCACGGACTGCTGGACGGTCCGCAAACCTTCCTGAAAGGCTTCGGCTTGCCGCTGGTTCAGCTAGGTCTGCCACTTCTGGTTCTCCAGCATCCCACGAATTACTCCAAGCAAAGCGGCGTCAACAACACGCCTCTGGTACGATCGCAGATTTCTGTCCGCCATGATTCTGAAGCCAAAACATCGAAGAGGATTAGCAAGATAAACAAGATTCAACAAACAGGATACAAGAAGCAAGATAGTTATGAATTCAAGGATGGCAAGATAGCAATAAGGCAGGACATGCTCCTAGTTATGAATATTCTGATTCGTGTATTGGGTCCATTACCCAACTACAAAAGAATCAAACCCGATTAACCTAAATCCTATGGCTCTGATACCAAACAAATCCTATCACGCCCCGCTTCCCAGAGTGCGCTAAGATCGGCACGTAACAGAGCCAACCACGCAACCTGTGGCTAGGAAACATCCCTCCACAGTCACATTACGACTGTCTATAAATATCAAGAACAGGAAAAAAATAAAAGAAACTATCTAGTACATGTCTATGAGCCAGAAATAAAGAGTCAAGAAATAATATGCGGAAGCAATAAATTCAAGTAACAATAACAATCTGGAAAGTACGTCCCAAAATACGGGCTCACATCAGGAATGGAAGTACGAAAATAAAACTAAACTAACTAGAAACTAACATGATCTTCACTGCTCGACTTGTTGATCAAAATACTCCTGAACTGCCTGCGACAGAGATAGAGAATCTGGGCAATGCAAAACCCAGATGTCAGTGCGTCATGATATCAACCAATAATAAATGAACATGATACACGAGATATGCAGGCATGAATCATAAACAGTAACATGAATGTAATAAGTAAACACAGATATAGACCGGTGAAGTGTATTAATATATGTGACGTGCAGTGATCAATCTAAACTGTGCTACTGGGTTATCTATTCTAAAGTTTGTTTGAAATCAATTAATGTAATCCTCCATGTAACTCAAAGGATATGTCCCGTTACCCCCCGGGACCACGGATCAGGAATATGTGAACCAAGAGTGGTCCCGTCCCGTTACCCCCCCCGAGACAACGGATCAAGAATATGTAAGAGTCACGATTGGCTCTGTCCCGTTACCCACCGGGACCACGGATCAAGTAATACCCTTTTAAGTTACACTTTAGTTTACACTTTTGATTTCCCCATACCCCCAAGTTTATGTGTTCAAGTCAGGTATTGAAAATCTGGAGCTAATACCAACACAGGATCAAGCAGGTACAGGTTTGTCTAAATAGACAACAGGATATGTCCATAGGGACAACAGGTCAAGATTGTCGGCATTAGTAACAAGATCAGGTATCAAGTCAAGCCGTGGTGCAACAAGTCAAGTCAGGTAGTGCACAGATAACAAGCGGATCCTCATTATAAAACTGTAGCAAGTACGGGGGCACAATAAAAGCATGGATGCACAAATATTTATCAGGGGTTACATCATGACTATGTAGGATGCACATTATCAAGCATGGAGTACTAACAATATGAAACAATGTGACATGGCATGCAAATTGATATACAATTAATGGTATGGATGCACAAACATCGATTAGGATTACATTTACAGTTCCAAGACTACGTGGGATGCATTATTAAGCATGGGGTGTTTCTATAATAATAATATGAATTAATGCGATCTGTAGATGCAGCTACATGTATATTAAATGATATGGATGCAAACGGGTATCCGAAAACGGTAAACTTTAATATGGATGTACAATGCATTCAACATGTGATATTTTTATTCATATGGATGCATAATAATATACCTAGCATGTAACAAGATGAACTAGCTTGCGACTAGATATGTAAATAACGATATGGATGCATACGGGTATCGAAAAACTGTAAAATTGTAATATGGATGCATAACTAAACAATGTGTAATACTATTATTCGCATAAATGCAAAATATAGTAGTATAACATGCAAGATAAACTTGCCTCGATGGATCACGCGACGGATAAGTACGACACGTCCGATGTCGGTAAATCGTTGCAACGCACACACGGTATGCGGAACGGGTCCAGGCAAGGCAAGAGGGTAATCACGCGAGCAAGGGACATTCACTGGATTGTCTGGATTGGCATCGGAGATATGACTCCGGCGATGGCTGGAAATTGTGAAGTCAAGAATCAAGAAAAGAAAAAGAGGAAGAAGAAGAAGAAGAGAGAGGGGATTGGTGCTCACTGGATATGGTGCATTGGAGTCAGGGAGGACGAGGTGATGGTGTCGGGGTTAACGGAGCTCCGGCGAGGGTGCAGGGTGCTCGGGTGATGGTGCAAGCTAGGGTTCTGTTAGTGTAGGGTTCAAGAAAGAAGGAGAAAAGAAAAGAAGGAGGATGAAGAGGAGGAGAAGAGGAAGAAGATGAGGGTCGTCGGCGGTGGAGATCGGCGAGGTGAGGAGCTAGGGTTTGGGTGTGCAGGGTCTCTTGAGTGGGGGCTTTAGGAAAGAAGGAAGAAGAAGAAGAAGATGATGATGACAAGGAGGAGGAGAAGAGGATGGAGATAAGGGTTGAGTTTTGAGGTCGAGGGCAGTGAAGGAACGGGGGAGCTTGGGTTAGGGTTTCAAGAGCTATGGTGGGTTCTCGGGTGAGGAAGAAGAGGAAGAAGATGATGAGGATGGAGATGGTGACGAGGTTGAGTTTTGAGGAGGCAGAGGAGGCTGGTTTAGGGTTAGCGTTTCGTTTTTGCAATGGGTTCTCGTGGGGGCTCGGACTTTTAAAGAAGAGAAGAAGAGAAGAATAGAAGGGAGGTGAGTGCATCGCGTAGGGCGGTGACCAGAATCGAGAAGGATACAGTAGCCGCGAGAGGAGAGAGAAGGCTCGAGAGGAGAGAAAAACGGGGGAGAGAGAGAGCGACAACGAGAGAGAGAGAGAAAAGGAAAGAGAAAGAGAGATAGAGAGAGATAGAGAAAGAGAAAGGTTGTTATTTAGTTAAGATTTTAAATTTTTAAAAAAAAATGTTTAGTTATATAAATTTAAACTGTGTTAATTTTTAATAAAAACATTATATTAATAAAATTTGATTTTCTGGTAAATACAAACTTAGTCCAAAACACGCTCGGCTTGGGTCTAAAATTTAGTTTCAAAATATGAAAAATATACATGTCAACTAAAACTAAAATTGGATATCCGGGTAACGAAAATGCATACCCCCAAGAACGGATGCACGTACGTGCGGGTAGCCATCCAAACAAGTCCGTTTCACTAAACGGGACGAGAACAAGATGCACGGATGCTACCACAGAGTTAGGGGTATCATGCAGGCCATGCAATGTATTTTTAAAATATTTTACGTGACTTTAAACGTTATATTTAAAATGCAGATGCCTGATAAATTCCAATATGCAGTATGTAAATATGGAAGTGCACGAGTCCCCGTAACAAGTCAGGATAAATCATAAACATGAATCAAGACAGGTTTCAAGCATGTGGGTCGGGTCGGATGCAAATACAGATGTCAAAATACTATTCTCACCCAAAACACAGTAAATCAAGAAACTACCATAAATAAAGAAATACTTGACTAGAACTGGTATAAATGAATTAGGGTGTTACACTCAGCGTGTAGGATGGCTCAGAGGCGAGCCGATGGTTACTTGCGGGACGAGTACAGGAGTGTTCTGGGAGTCCATCGAAGGTCGGGTCAATCCTCGGGCGAAGGCCCGGGGAATACCTTCAATGTATCGTGCTTTCTCTTGTCCCGTAAGCCCCGGGACATGTCATCTACCACGTGTCATGATCTGGAGAATTCCCACTTATGAGTATCATCACCCACTATTATGGCATCTGATTTCGTTGAATATACTAAAATATTTGCAAAATATTTTCATTAACATTAAAATAAAACAACATTTATTTATCAAAAACTATCAACGCCTTGTGACACTAAATTACTAAATTTTTTTGAAACTGTCGACTATAGCGATAACGGTACCACATCATTACTAACAGTGTCACATCATTTAAGTTGTTACATACCTTGAAATTTAAAAAAAAAATGAAAATTATCCATTTTTGCTAACTCCAACCAAACTTTTCTCCTTCCTCCTTCACTTGCGACCACCACCGACAACAGTGTCGTCGCCACCGTCTTCTCCCTCTCTTCTGTAAAGACCCTAGTGGTCGCGCAGGAAGAGTCGTAGCGAAGGCAAAAGTGAAAACAAAAATTCAAAGTAAGCACTAGTGATCTATACCCTAAAATCGATTCCAAATACTAAATTAGATATAAAAACATACAAGATTAGGGAGCTATCTATCTTTGTAGCGTGTCTGCACAATTGCGAAAGACTCCTACACCGCTCCATGGACTCTAGCTCATCTCCGACGTCGTCGGGAACGAGCTTGCATGCCAATCTTTCTCAACGAACATGATCCACCCGAGAGAATCCGAATCAAGTTTTAGCCTCAAACCGAATGATCTAGTGAAGTAACTACTGATCACAACTTGTTAGGAAATGATGGTGAGAATGATATAGTTGTGAATCTCTTGGTTTCTCTTTTTGCTAATTTTCCTCTCAAAATGGAATCCTAAAAGAGAAGAAGAAGAGTGAAAGAAAAGATATGTGTGCAATAAAATTGTTAGCCATTTCTCTCTCTTTTTTTGCTCTTATCCTATTAGAGATTGTGAACTCAAAGTATGAGCCACATAATGACTCATGGCATGGGTCATGAGCCTAAACAAATCTCCAAGCTTCCATGTGTAGAAGAAAAATGTATGTATCAATACACACACAAGTGTGTGTGTGTGTGTGTGTGTGTGTAACCGTATATGTATAAATACATATATCCGTATTCGTATAAAAATACGAATACCCATATTCGTATAAAGATAAAAATACTCGTATTCGTATTATATGAGTTCAAATCTTTTCTGTGGTGAGGTTTACCTTCATGGGGAAAACGCTTTATAACAGCCTATTGGACCCTCAGACGATCATTACTATTCATTTTCTTTTTTCAACCCGTATTTATACAAACACTCGTATTTGTATAAATATCATATTCGTATCAAAATACAAATATCCGTATTTATATAAAAATACGAATACCCAAAAGAGATATAATGAGATATATAAAACTAACTCATAATGATCCGACTATCTTTCAAATCTGCCAGTATTATCAAAACGCCCGATTAAAATACGTGCACTAAATACACATAACCTGAGTGCGTATCAAAATACGCACATACTACATCGTTTCTTCTGAACCGGGAAACTCTATGTGTGGGACTCTAAAGACATGATAATACGCTGGCAGTGGGTTTAACCACAAGCACGTCAGCGACACTAACTGTACGTAATGGCTACCCAAGTATTGAACGAAAAGAAGGTTAACGAGCAAACTCATCTGTACCCTTACTGAGCCTGTAAGTGACAATCTCCGTAAAATCCGGTCTCATCGTCTAAGAGGATTTTGTAAACTGGGTCTAGGGGGTGGACAACGTCAGATCTCTAATAATCCGATAAGTTGTGTCGGTGTCAAGCCCATTACCAAATCCAGAAATTACTGATCTCCAATCAATAAATCTCATCTGCCCTGGTCAGGGACTTATGGTGATGGCCAATCGAACACAGCGCGACATCGACTCTCTATACCAGGAGAGATGAATCTCTGACGATCGCTCATTGATGTCATGCCCCGTTTCCCAAAAGACGGTAACGACCCATGGAGATACCCGCAATGTATTTATTACGAGAAAGTCATTTCCCTAAATAAATACGCTAAGTATTTATTAGCAACATAAAATAAAAGGAATAAACAAAATAATGAAATCCAATTTTGATTTATTACATTCAAAATTCACAGTTGACAAAATATCTGAATACAAAATACAATAATATTATTAGCCTTAATAAGGAGGCATGTTCATATCAGATTTTTGCATTTTTATACCGCCCATTCTTGATCACAATGCATATAGGTAGGTACTTTCGATTCGTGTTTGCTGAATAATTGCAGGTTACATGTTCTCAGCTCTTTCTAGTGAAATTCATGAAAATTCGCAACAAATGCGGGACTATGACCAACAACAGATGAATACCGATCTCCGCTAACCAACCGTATGATGCCGCCTACCAGTTCAAGGGACAAAATGGCAAATCGTTGGTCACTTCAATGCACAAAGCATAAGGGTAGCACAAGATCCAAGACTTCAAACGCGGAGCTCAAGGCAAAAGTCCACATCATTTTGCACTGCTGAAAATCTGGAAAAAAACTGAAGAGATTCTGAGAAACCAAGTGTACAAAACATAACAGAACAGCAGCATGGAGAAGCCCTGAAAAAATAATCCCCTAAATCCACCAAATGGCCGCGGAACCGCGGCCAAATAGGCACTTCTTCCGTGGTTCCACGGCCGCGGCTGAACAGTGTTGGTGGCAGTTAGTTCCGCGTTGACTCGGCTCTTTTGGGGTAGTTTTGTAATCTCATGTTTAGCTCAGAATGTAACCTAGGGTTCCACCTTCCTATCTATGAATAGAAGAGCTCAAATCCAAATAAGTGTTTTTTTTAGTTTAGATTTTAGAATTAAATTTTGTTCTTTTTCTATGAAAAATTGTAGCGAGTTTATGAGCGTTGATTAAAATAAAAAAAATAAAAATAGAGTTCTTTTATTTATCTTGCATGTTTATTTATCTTTGCAATTTCTTATTTGTTAATCTAGTCGCTTATTTTATTATTGTTTTTCTTTTTTTTCTTTTCTTCTACTTTCTTTATCTTTAAACAACGATGATGCTTGAGGAAGATCCTTGCCAAGGTGAGGTCTCAAATAGCTAGTTGTAATTTCTTCTTAACCTCATTTCTTTCTACCTTCCTTTTTGTTTTATTCTTTCTAATGGGTGAGTAATCTCTCACTTGTTAGGGCAGGAGAAGGAAAGTTTGAGAGAAGGAAATCTCTCTCTTTTTTCTTTTCCCAACACTTTAATTCCGACTTCTTTTAATTCAACCACAATCCGCTCACTACGGCACCCTATCCTACATGATAGCGGTGATTTCATAGTTAGACCGGTTGTGGTTGAATTAACCGGAGGTTAGGGCTGGATTTAGCCCACAATCGCAAATACCGTACTTAAACTCCCTAATCCACGTTATTGCCGATTATCTTAGCATCAATATCAAGTTAGGTTCATAAGGAAGTGGTAAACTTTATCCTAACTCAAACTAACCTAAACCTACCTCTAACAAGTCATTTTTCTTTATAACATGTAGTTTGCGACACTTAGTATAACAACCAACTCCACATTACGGACTTAACTCGTTAAAATAAGCCTAAAAACCTACCATCTCCCTGTGGACGATCCGTACTCATCTTGGCTCGCTACACGCAACACCGTTTTGATTGCGCTATTTTTAAACTAAATACGACACGTAAAATCTCTTTCATTCAAATGACACCGTTGTCAGGGAGACAGTAACACTTTTATATTTGTAGTGTCGAGTTAATTTGTGAATATTTTGTGTATAAAACAAACTAACTTTATGAAAAACCAACAAAAATTTGTAAATTTTCAAAAACCAAAACAAAAATTTAACGTTTTTAACTTTTGTTCTCTTGGATTTTTGATCTGCTATCACTTAGAAATTCACAGAAAAATTTAGCGTATAAAAATAGGATACTTATAGAGCACTGAGACTACAGTAGAAATTTGGATCCCAAATTTCCAATCTCGACCGCTGTTTTATTCTTTTTGGCCGCAAATTGCGGCCAGACTTGTTCTGTTGGCCCCCATTTTCCTTATGATGATCTCTTGTTCTACTTATACCATATTCTCATACTATAAATTTCATAATTTTGTGTGTGTAAAACTTTGGTTATCTATATCGCTTTCTAACTAAAATATCTGTATTTTCCGACATTTTCAGATTTTGACGGATTATAGCGATTGTGTGGAGCAAATGGAGTTTTCAAGTTCAAAGCGTTAGAAAACGACAGTGCCAATGATCCGGGTAGTTTGACCCATGCAAGCGAACCATTCAAGCACTTAGGGACTATTTCAATAGGGGTTTCTTAACCCGAAATATTTCGGTACGTATTTTTCTAACACCTTCTTTCTCAAATCCGACGCTCCAATATTCCATATCTTTGCAGGATTCTTTGCAATTTTCCGCCAATAGCCAAAGGAGAACTAACTATATTTGTTGCAACACAACGCTTAAATTAAAAAATGATTGCTTGATAATTGTGAACAAACCTTTGAATTGAATTGCACATTGCATTATTAATACGGACTTTAAAGGGCTATAACACCAATTCAGATTGAGTGGGGATTTCAACACCCTTCCTAAGACCCCGGAAATCACTAATTGCATAAGTATCACCTTGAGCTTAATTAAAAAATACCTAGACTCAGACAATTAAGGACTTGTCGCGCTCAATAGGACAAAGGAAGATTATGGGCATTCGATCGTTTATCTAAACTTGACTTTTGTGGTGCCTAGGCTAGACAAATGAGAAGGTAACTTTAAAAGGCCGTCTCATGATAATTCGTGAGCGAAACCCTCCTTACCTCACGTGTGCTTACTGTTCATATCAGATTTTTGCATTTTTATACCGCCCAATTTTTATCACGTTGCATATCGGTAGGTACTCTTGAGCCGTGTTTGCTAGTCAATTGTAGGATACAGCTTCTCGGCTCTAAAAGGTGAAATCCATGGAAAAATACGACAAAATCCGAGTTCCTGCCAACCACAGATAAAACACGGGTCTCCGCTCTTTATCCGTCTGTTGCCACACACCAGTTTAGGAGACAGAATGACAAATCAATTGTTACCTTCATGCACAAAGCACAATGGCAACACCAAGTCCAAGAAATCTACGCGGAGCTCAAGAAAATCATGAAAAAAGATCCATGTCCAATCACCTTTTGATCCACTAGAATTCTGGAAGAAATGTGGAAAGATTATCAGAAAAAAACATGTACCAGACAAAAGGGGACAGCAGACCAGGGAAGTACAGAAAGTTGGAGGGCCCAACTCCCCTATAGGGCGGCGGAACCGCGGCCAATAGGGGGTATAGGCCGCGGTTCCGCGGCTGTACTAGCTCTTCAGTGGGAGAGTTTTCAGGGGTAGTTTTGGTACTTCATTTTATGCCAGATAATTGCCCTAGGGTTTCTGTAAGCAGCCTATAAATACTCCAGAACTGAGCTAAGCCAAAGGTCCAATTTTGTGTCCATTCTTTTAGCCACTTTAGTGTAGTTTTAGTTCTTCTTCTTCTTCTTCTTCTTCTTCATTCTTCCTCCATGGAAATGTAGTGAGAGCATTGAGTGGATGTGAATAAAGATGAGGGTTTTTGTATCATTCTTTTTGCTTAGCTTCCCCCTTGAGCTCTCTACCTTAACTTGATCTTGCAACCTCTTAAGTGAGCTTGCAAGTTTAAGCTTTGTTCATTGGTCTCAAGGGGTTGTATCATTTTGTTCTCTCTTTAGTGCTTCATTTCACATGAGTTCTTTACCCTTCTCTTGATCTTGCAACCTCTTGATTGAGCTTGCAAGTTTAAGGGTTGGCTATTGATCCCATGCTTGTTTTGAGTTCTATGGTTCTTGTAATTACTTTCTTGCATTTTTCATTCTTGTCTTTAATTACTTGCAATCTATTACCATGCACTTTAATTACTTGCTTGTAATCTTTTCTTTTCTTTGTTCTTTTTGTTCTCTCTTTTTGGTTCTTTTTGTGAATGAATGTAATTACCGTTGTTAAGAATAAATACGGTATTGTAAGTTAATATCTCCTTGCTCATTTCCTTTTCCCGTTATTTTCCATTGAACTCCGCCCAAACGATACGCAAGCGCTCCGTTAGGCACCCTACCCTACCAAGGTAACGGTGATTCCTAACCGCGACCGGTTGCGTTCGGTTTGGCCGGAGGCGAAAGCAAGAGACAAGAACGGAAGGATAGGGGTAAATAAGCCGGATTCCACGAATACCGCGCTTAAATCCCCTAATCCACGTTGTTGCCGATTGCTCTAGCTTCAATTGGTCAAGACTCGGCTCAAAGGTTTTGAGTACGGATTTCTTTAGCTTACAATTTCGTATCTTTTTCTTAACAACTTTATACTTGCAAATAATACACATAGGTTAGAATTGAACAAACATATACCAATTCTTTATTGACTCGTCAAATTCAAGAAAGGACATACAACCATCTCCCTGTGGATCGACCCGTGCTCAACCGGCTAGCTGCATAGCGACACCGTCTTGATTGCGGTTAACTTTAATTCTTTCAATCAAATGGCGCCGTTGCCGGGGAGACGGTAGCGTATTTTCTTTCTTGTTATTCGGGTTAATATTCTTTTTGTATATATTTATAAAAAAAAAAACTTTTTGTTATTTTTGATCATTTTTGTGGGCAAGAGTGCAGATTTTTGCAGATTTGCAAACTGCGATTGTGGGAGCAAAGTGTACGTTCAAAGTTAAGGTGATTACGAAGTACAGTGCCAAAGATCCGGGTAGTTTGACCCGCGCAAGCGAACTTTCCAAGCTTACCGGATTTGATTCAACGGGGGTTTCCTAACCCAAAACTTAACGGTACGTACTTTACTAACACCTTCTTCTCAAATCCGACGCATCCAATATACTATTCTTTGCAGGATTCTTTGCAAGTTCGCTAGCAAACGCTAAAAATTGACTAACCCGTATTTGTTGCAGTGCCGCGCTTAAACTAAAAAACGATTGTTTGATTCTTTATAGAATTTTTATTGAATTGCGCATTGCATACATTAATACGGACTTAAGGGCAAGCGAACCCCACAATATACGGTAAAGGATTTCATCACCTTTTCCGTGGCCCACAAATCACGAACTTGAGCATAACGTTTACCCGCACAAATTTTAAAAGAAATTAGACTTTAAGCCTTAAGGACTTCGCGCTCACTAGGAGAAGTTAACTGTGTTTAAAACCTCGCTTAACGGTATATTGTTTACGGGGTGTCTAGGAAAGTGTTAACGGCGAAACCGCCAAAATAGAAAGGGTTATTTAATTAAGGAACTTCGCGAAAGCGTTGGAAAACCTCCCCTTATCTCTGCACTTACCTGGCCTCGTGATCAGTGTATCTTGAGCCCGTTTCTCGACACAGTTTTACTTCGACAATCAAGTTCTCGAGCAGGTCTAGTTGACCTAGATGAACCCTAGAACGATTAGGTGTGTGGTATTTTTGTGTCGTGATTGTTTTTGTCCATATTTTTTTTGTGTATATTTCATTCTTTTAATAACTATAAAAAAAATATTTAAAAAAAAAATCACATTCTTTTTCCCCTCCTTTTCTCTACCTTTCGTTCTCTCTCTTCATATCATGGGTACTCCACCTCGCAAAACTCTTGCCGAACTTTGGTACCCACAACCAGACATTACTTTTTACGGTTCTTGCTTTGGCCGAACATCGAACGACCCCTCCATGCCCAAAGTTTCACTGAAAGATCGGATAGACGCGTCTAGGACGAACAACTGGACCCCGCAATCCACTTCGTGTCAACCGTTTCAAACATTCACCCCTTCTTGCGTTGATACCCCTTTTGAAAGTCCAGTTGTAGCCACAAGACCAATGTCTATTGCTGAACGTATTGAACAATCCCGTAGCCGATCTTTCACTCCTTTCACCACTTCAAATTCTTGGGATCAACAATTCCATTCACCTTCTTATCCAAATGTTGATCCTGCTCCTGTCCAGCCATTCAATTCCTACCAGTCCTACCCGACTTTTTCACCTTTCCTAGACATTGTTTCAAAACCGTCATTTGGGAGTTTTCAGTATCCAAACAACTTTGAATATTTTACTGAAACCCCTTCACAACCCATGTCTAGTCTGGAACAGTCGTTGGAAGACTTTAGGGTAGCGTCAAGCCAACAGATGATGGATTTGAACGCGTCCCCGGCCGCTCTCATACAACCTACTGACCCGGTAGCTAGTTTCCAACTAGCTCCAAATTTTCCAATGTATGAAGAAGAGGCAGGACAGGCTGTGAATTTGAGTAGAGAGAGTGAGATGTACCCCCTTCCAAATCAAATCTACCCATCCCAAATTGAATCCCACAACTCCTGTTTTGAAAGTCTATCGAGTATCCCACATGATTTATCAATTGAAGATAGAATGATGAATGAGTTGTGCGACTTTGTAGTGTTTGATTTGCCAGATTGTGAAGGGACCTTGCCAAGTGAAACCACACCCAATCCTTTTGACCTCTACATCTCCATCTTAGAACCTGAATCGATTAATATCCATGCTTTTGATGAAGTGTCTGAGAATATCGATTTTCACTTGATTGAGGATATTGACGCTGGGAATATTTTGGATGATGAACCCAAAGATTTGGCTGAATTTTTCTTTCCAATTCATCATCCCGAGTCATTAAATGTTTTTCCCGAACCCCATATGCGTCTGGATTTTGATGAAAAATGCATGGATGTGCTAAATTTTGAGGAGAATATTGAGGATAGTTTTGAGGATGAACCAGTTTTAATTGATGAGTCGGATTTTCCCATTCATCCTGTCCCTGTCATTGACTGTGTACACCTTCCTGAACCGTTAACCGATACCCCTCCTCGATCACTTCCATCCATTCTTTCCATCGTTCCGACCTTGCAAGAAACCGTCTCACTTTCATTTACTATGTCTGGTTTACCATGTTCGGCGTACCCATAGTTTCTCACGAATCTTGAGGGACTTGACCCCATTTCTCGACGGGTAAATATATTAGCACATTCGCTTTTCACACATCGGTCATCACAAATTGTGCTAATCTATTTACTCCATTTGCACCCTCAAGTTCGTATTCCACTTCTTTTTCCCTTCCGCCATTCTTCTTCCTCTCAAATACCGAGACCGTATACCGCTTCTCTCCTTATATGGTCTCGCGTAGTCTCCATTTCTTACCTCTCCGCATTCTTTCACCAGCCACTGCTTTATCACGATAAGATCTTTGAATGGTTGGTGCTCACTTTTGGCCTGTGTAAGGCCTTGTATAGCTTGATACAGTTCTTTCCCCCCTAATTCCGAACTTCTACGCTTAACAGTGGAAACACTGTTTTACTTAAGTTTGGGGGGACACCTTTTTTGTATATATTTTTTTTGTTTTCCTTTTTGTATATAATTTGTTTTTAGGGGGAGCGCCGACAATTTTGACCCTCTTGGTATAGCCGGACAGTGAGGGTACTGTCAAGTTTAAGTTTGGGGGTGTGCTCGGTAAGCTTTCTTCCTTCACATTCATTTGTATATTTTGCATTTGCATACCTTATTAAAAACCCACAAAAATCGAAAAAATTTCCAAAAATATAAAAACTTTGTCGTCAAGTTAGCTAATAAGGTAACTTAGATCTTTATTCCGAAAGTTTAGTTGATATGATAGAAATAACTAAATTCTAGGCTTAGGAATTGAAAACCCTAAAAATAACCCTCATTCTGTTTAAACTTGGTAAGTATACGTCCTTACAGTATTTTTGAGAAATAGGTAATCTTGAGTTCAGTTCTTTAGTTAAGTCAAGATGAAGGGAAAGTATTGATGCTTTACTGAAGGATAAGTCTGAAAAATAGTTTCTTTTCTTGAATTCAAATTTAGAAAGTATATACCCTACAAACTGCACTTACACGCACCTTGAAACTTGGGATAGTAGAGGATACCTAGAAATACTCTTGCCTGAAAGCCTAGTATGAAAGAAAAAACGGTATTTAAAGCTAAACACCAAAAGAGCATGTTGAAAAATATATCCGGTCTTGAAAAAGAAAAAGAAAAAGAAAAAGAAAAAGAAAAAGAAAAAGAAAAAATAGAATAAAGTCAAGACATGGAAACTGCTATTTACGCTTTAAAGTTCACACATTCAGTAATCGGTCGTTAGTGCCTCAAGAAGCATTAATAGTCGCATGAAAGGTGTGTGAGCAAATCCGTCCATCCTTAATGAAAAGAAGTAGTATTAGGTATTAGGGCAAGGGTATTATAGCTTGAATTGAATTCTTGAGTGTAGGGGTGCAAATATACACACACGTAGGGGTATACAATCGACGTTTGGATAAAAGATAGAAATAAAGAATAAGACTTGTGTTTTCTGTAAAGTTGATAAAAATCCCTGTTTGAGGCCGCACTTTAGAAGGAAAACTCAGGAGAACCAACATCTTTCTAAACTTTTTTGGAACGTATAAGAACTAAGCTTAAATAGATAGGAGGTGTGAAAAATAAGGGTTGGATATTTCTAAACTTAGGATGATAGAGTTTCTAACGTGAATACCAAAACTGTAGGAGTAGAATCGATGTTAACTTATGAAACTAGCTTTACGGGATTTTGTGGGTAGTATCCGCTGAAAACCCTCAGGAGACAACACTCCTCCTACTAGGGACACCTAGAGGTTTAACGGCTTGTTGCACATGCTCAGTGCAATCGCGTTCCCTGCGAAAGTGAGGTTAGGATTTTTTTTTGTGAATAAATTGGCTTTGCTCGGGACGAGCAAATGATAAGTTTGGGGGTATTTGTTCATATCAGATTTTTGCATTTTTATACCGTCCAATTTTTATCACGTTGCATATCGGTAGGTACTCTTGAGCCGTGTTTGCTAGTCAATTGCAGGATACAGGTTCTCGGCTCTAAAAGGTGAAATCCATGGAAAAATACGACAAAATCCGAGTTCCTGCCAACCACAGATAAAACACAGGTCTCCGCTCTTTATCCGTCTGTTGCCACACACCAGTTTAGGAGACAAAATGACAAATCAATTGTCACCTTCATGCACAAAGCACAATGGCAACACCAAGTCCAAGAATTCTACGCGGAGCTCAAGAAAATCATGAAAAAAGATCCATGTCCAATCACCTTTTGATCCACTAGAATTCTGGAAGAAATGTGGCAAGATTATCAGAAAAAAACATGTACCAGACAAAAAGGGACAGCAGACCAGGGAAGCACAGAAAGTTGGAGGGCCCAACTCACCTATAGGACGGCGGAACCGCGGCCAATAGGGGGTATAGGCCGCGGTTCCGCGGCTGTACTAGCTCTTCAGTGGGAGAGTTTTCAGGGGTAGTTTGGGTACTTCATTTTATGCCAGATTCTTGCCCTAGGGTTTCTATAAGCAGCCTATAAATACTCCAGAACTGAGCTAAGCCGAGGGTCCAATTTTGTGTCCATTCTTTTAGCCACTTTAGTGTAGTTTTAGTTCTTCTTCTTCTTCTTCATTCTTCCTCCATGGAAATGTAGTGAGAGCGTTGAGTGGATGTGAATAAAGATGAGGGTTTTTGTATCATTCTTTTTGCTTAGCTTACCCCTTGAGCTCTATACCTTAACTTGATCTTGCAACCTCTTAAGTGAGCTTGCAAGTTTAAGCTTTGGTCATTGGTCTCAAGGGGTTGTATCATTTTGTTCTCTCTTTAGTGCTTCATTTCACATGAGTTCTTTACCCTTCTCTTGATCTTGCAACCTCTTGATTGAGCTTGCAAGTTTAAGGGTTGGCTATTGATCCCATGCTTGTTTTGAGTTCTATGGTTCTTGTAATTACTTTCTTGCATTTTTCATTCTTGTCTTTAATTACTTGCAATCTATTACCATGCGCTTTAATTACTTTCTTGTAATCTTTTCTTTTCTTTGTTCTTTTTGTTCTCTCTTTTTGGTTCTTTTTGTGAATGAATGTAATTACCGTTGGTAAGAATAAATACGGTATTGTAAGTTAATATCTCCTTGCTCATTTCCTTTTCCCGTTATTTTCCATTGAACTCCGTCCAAACGATACGCAAGCGCTCCGTTAGGCACCCTACCCTACCAAGGTAACGGTGATTCCTAACCGCGACCGGTTGCGTTCGGTTTGGCCGGAGGCGAAAGCAAGAGACAAGAACGGAAGGACAGGGGTAAATAAGCCGGATTCCACGAATACCGCGCTTAAATCCCCTAATCCACGTTGTTGCCGATTGCTCTAGCTTCAATTGGTCAAGACTCGGCTCAAAGGTTTTGAGTACGGATTTCTTTAGCTTTCGTATCTTTTTCTTAACAACTTTATACTTGCAAATAATACACATAGGTTAGAATCGAACAAACATATACCAATTCTTTATTGACTCGTCAAAGACAAGAAAGGACATACAACCATCTCCCTGTGGATCGACCCGTGCTCAACCGGCTAGCTGCATAGCGACACCGTCTTGATTGCGGTTAACTTTAATTCTTTCAATCACTTACCCGACCACAATTGGCAGTGAAGAGGCGATTTGAGAGTTATCTCACAACTTGTTACTTTGGAACAGTTAGGAGCAGGTCTAGTTGGACTTTTGAGGACCCTAGTTCTAGGTATTGGTTGTACATTTATGCATATGCATTTGTGATTGTGTTTGTTTGTTTGAACCCGTCATTTTCACATTCTTTCAAAGCAAAACAAAAATTCACCATTTTTTCCACCTTCACCAACACTTTTCTCCATTGATGTTTTCTTACCCTCACCTTCTACGCTTTGACTACACTAAACTCGTTTAGTGTATGTCCATTTGGACTTGGGACCCTAGTGCCCATTTAGTAAATGTTTCGTTAGTCTCTACCGATTATGCGATTGACTCCGAAGTCGAAAGCTCTTCCACGCCCCTTTCACCTTTACCTTTGCCAGTCAATTCGACGTTGATCGAGATTATGTTCATACTTTTTCACCTTCACTCTCACCCAACTCTTCTTCGGAGATGTCAGGATTTTCTCCTAACATCACTTTACCTACTCAGGTAATAATTCCACCTCCACTTGGTGCTAATAAACTACCACCGCTTGCAGGAGCACCTCTGTGAATCACGCTTCAAGATCGTTTCTATCCAATATGCATTGCACTTCCCACTTGTCTTAACTTCCACCAGCCAAGGTGAAAATTTCGAAATTAAGCCCTACTTCATCAACATGTTGCCCATGTTTCATGAGCTTGAATCCGAAGATTTCTATATCTTCATTAACAAATTCCAAAACGTGTGCGCGATGATGAAGACGACCCAACCGTCTGACGATACTAGCTAGCAACGTGTTATACCTTTCACTCTTTGTGATCTTACTGAAAAGTGGTTGTATAGCACCACATCACATACGATAACTAGTTGGGATGACTTTATGAAAGCATTTCTGAAGAAATTCTACCCAAATCACAAAACTGTGAGGATCTAAAACGAAATAAATAAATTCATCCATCTTCCAACTGAACCTTTTTAGAAGTGCTTTGACCGGTACAAGGATCTCCTTGTTCAGTGTCCTCATCACGGTATTGAGAAATGGAAACTTTGCCAAACTTTATAAGAGGGCCTGAATCTAGAAACTAGGCAGTTGATGAAGATCATTTATCAAGACCACTTCATATCCAAATCTGACGAGGAGACTTGGTAATTCTTTGATGATCCTGCGGAACAAACGCTACAATGGGAGTGCACCAGACCGAGCTCTTTAATTTCTTCAACTTCTTCTTTTGGTCAATCTAGGGTAGGAGTTCACCAGCTGGATATCTCAATTGCAATGAAAGCCGAGATAGCTTCAATAATGCGAAAACTCGAAACAATTAAGTGCAAATTTTCATCTCCTTCCCCTAGCCCTGTTGCTCCCCTTCACACCATTTGTGCTTATTGTTCAGATCCATCTTATTTAACTGAGGAGTATCCTTATAATCCACCATCTCAAGGACAGGATCAGATCAATACTGCATTTCAGCAAAGACAAAGAAACGATCCATACTCTTCTACGTATAACCCCGATAGGAGGAACCACCCTAATTTATCCTGGAGACAGAACCAGTTCCAAAGCCAGAACAACTTTCAAAGGGCCCCTCCACAACAACAACAAGCTCATCAACAATTTCAACAACCTTTCTAAACCTAACCTTTTCAGAATCCGACGAACAACTTTGCACCATACAACAATTCGTTTCCTCAAAACAACAACTTTGTTCCACCCGGTAACGATAAGGTTTCCTCGCTAGAACAGAGTCTTGATGCTTTTGTGAAGCAAGAAACTCAATCTACCACGAGCATCCAATCTTCTATTCAATCACTTATGCAACACACAGCTTCTCATGGATAGATCATCAAAACCATCGGGACCCAGATTGCATAGCTTAACGCGGCATTGAGCGAGCGAGAAAGAGGAAAACTTCCGTCTCAACCATTACCCAATCCTGGTCACCCACATAATGCACATGTTTCCCTCGAACAACAGAACCATAATGTGAGTGTCGTGACTACGTTGAGATCGAGAAGAATTTTGAACAACAACATTGGCGCACGAAATGATGATGATGATGATACTCCGGCTGCTTCTTTTTCTTCTTCTTCTTCTTCTTCTTTTGTGCTCATTCTTCATTCTTCACAGGGCTCTTCATCAAAACTGCTTCTTTGAACGGACCCACGTCTCACTCCACTCAAACTCCATTTTTTGGTTCCGTTCCATCTCCACAATCTCCTCCACAAGTATTGGACTCAACCAATCTAAACAAAACTCCATTTCTAAACCGGTTGAGATCCAATAAACAAAGTCCACAAATGGAGAAGGTTGTGGAGTTGTTCAAACAAGTTAACATAAACATTCCCTTCTTAGATGCGATCTAATAAGTCCCCTCTTATGCGAAAATCTTGAAAGACTTTGCACTAAGAAGAGGAAGTCACAGATACCGAAGAAAGTTTTCTTAGCTAGTAACGTGAGTGATGCTCTTATCCAAGATTTACCACAAAAACGGAAGGACCCTGGCTGTCCTACGATTTCAATTACCATTGGGGATAAGAATATCAATCGCGCTCTTTTGGATCTCGATTCCAGTGTTAACCTTCTTCCTTGTTCAGTTTATGAGCAACTCGGTGTAAGAGAACTGAAACCTACATATTGTACTCTTCAAATAGCAGACTGATCTATCACCCATCTTATGGGTGAGCTAGAGAATGTGTTGATTAAGGTTGGGGACTTCATATTCCCCGTGGATTTAATTTTTTTAGATACAGAATCTGTAGCCAACCCCCGGAATCAAATTCTGATGATTCTCGGTCGCCCATTCCTTACAACCTCAAATGTGGTGATCAATTATCGAAATGGTTCCATGAACCTATCTTTTGGTAACATGACAATTGAACTCAACATTTTTAGGTTAGAGAATCAGCCATCCGAACCGAATGCTCATATACTGGATATTTGTTCCATTCAAGATTTCCCCCGAAGATTGCGAATTGGAGGAATTTATATTTGATCATGGTGATCTCGACGCCACTAGTGTGTTCCTCTTTAAACTTGCTGCTTCTGACTACGACAAAAAATACGAGTGCTTTACGTTTTTGAACGATCTTGACATATCACCACCTAAGTTGGAATCTTTTAAATTTTCGGATGGGTTAGTTGAACCATCCAACTCTGTTGCATTCATTCACTTTGAGCCCCTCTTAGAATCCTTTGAGTTCGAGACACGTTCTCCGATCTTACCTTCAGTTGTTTCTCCTCCGACGCTCGAACTCAAGCCTCTTCCATCTTACCTCAAGTATGTTTACTTAGGTGAAAACAAGAATCTCCCGGTAATCATTTCGGCTTCTCTAACTCTAGAGTAAGAGAAAGCCCTTCTTTCGGTCTTGCGATCAAATTGGCATGCTTTTGGCTAGACAATGGCGGACATCAAGGGTATTAGTCCACTGATCGTTGAGCATCACATTCTCTTGATGAATGATGCCAAACCAGTTAGGGATTCACAGAGACAATTAAATCCAGTCATGAAAGAGGCTGTGAAGAAAGAAATCGTCAAATGTCTAAATATTGGTATCATTTACCCGATATCCGACGGTCAATGGGTCAGTCCGATACACACTGTCACTAAGAAGTCGGGCATTACGGTCATCATAAATGAGGCAAATGAGTTAATCCCCACTCGCACCCAAACCGGGGGCAAGTATGCATTGATTATCGAAAACTCAACGCCGCAACGTGGAAGGATCACTTCCTGCATCCATTCATTAACCAAATGCTCGAAAGATTAGCTGGACATGAGTTCTACTGTTTTCTGGACGGTTACTCAGGTTACAACCAGATTCCCATCGCCAAAAAAGACCAGGACAAAACCACTTTCACTTGTCCTTTCGACACATTTTCATATCGCCGCATGCCCTTTGGGTTATGCAATGCTCCCGCTACATTTTAGTGGTGTACGATGGAAATATTCTCTGATATGGTCAAGAAGTTTCTGGAGATATTCATGGACGATTTATCCATCTTTGGGGACTCTTTTGACGAGTGTTTACAACATCTTAACGCTGTCCTTACCTGATGTAAGGATAAAATTATCACCTTAAACAAGGAGAAATGCCACTTCACTTCATGGTGCGGGAAGGTATTGTCTTAGGACATATCATTTCACGAAGAGGAATCGAGGTTGACAAAGTAAAAATTGATGTCATTTGCAACCTCCCTCCTCCAAAATGCGTCAGAGATATCAATTCTTTTCTTGGCCATGTTGGTTTCTATAGACGGTTCATCAAGTACTTTAGCAAAATTGCTAGACCCTTGACTGTTCTTCTGGCTAAGGACACAACATTCAATTTTAACTCGGATTGTTTAACTGCTTTTGAATCACTGTGAAACTCTCTCACTACAGCTCCTGTGCTTTCTTCTCCTGACTGAACGCATCCTTTTGAGATTATGTGCGATGCATCAGACTTTACCGTCAGTGCGGTCTTAGGATAGAACATCGATAAGATGCCGCATGTGATCTACTATGCGAGCCGGACCTTGAATAACACGCAAATGAACTACACTACTGTAATACCCAGTTCCGTTGTAAAAAATTTCTATATTTATGAATAAATGTTTTCCCCAAAAATTTTCTATTAAAAATTCATTTTCTTAATCCCAATAGTTTTTATTTTATTTCATATATTTTTCTATTAATCTCCTAATTGTTCCCTCTATTTTACCCTAACCGATTATTTTAGTTTAACCTTAAAACCCTAATTCTTTTACCCTAATCCAAACCTAAACCAAACTCGGCCCATTCTTTCCCTTTCTCTTTTATTTTCTTCTCTCCATGGCCTGGCCCATTAACCCTTTTCCTAACCTAAACCTAAACCCAAACCCTAACCCTTTTATGTTTCCTAATTATTTTTCCTAACCCAAGCCCAGCCCCACAACTACCTATACCCGACCCGAACTACCCGACCCAACTTCCCCAGCTCCCTCTTCTTCTCCTCCCTCTCCTTCTTTCTCGCCTCTCTTTCCCCAACGACCTGCTCCTCCTCACCCTACGTTCTCGCCCCACGTCCTCCCCTCCTTCGCACTAACCATGAATGCGCTCCCTAACGACCACGACAACGAAGCCCACGTCACCGCTTCCTACTCCGCACGACCGTATCTCCCTTGCAACGGCTACTGCCGACCTCCCCATGCCCACCGCCATGAAAACCAATCCCACGACGACCCAGCTTGCCCCTGATCACAACAACTCTGAGATCATCTCCTCCCTTACCTCCTTTCCCTCAATGACCTCTACGACATCTCTCTCACAACCCTCATCGGCCCCTCACCTTTCCTTTTCTTTCTCCTACCGAAACCAATAGTAACTCAAACAACCATCGCCGTCACCAACCCAGAGCACCATCATCGGCTCACCCTAGTGCCGCCTGGGCACTAGCACGACCACCTCCACGTCGCCAATAGCCTCCATCGCCATCGTTCTGCACCAACAACACGAGCCTCGGCAACCTCTCTCTTCCCTCCACCCAACTACACCCCGACCATCACCTCACTAGTGAGCCACTACCTCGCAACTGCAGCTACACTCCCGTCTCCTCCCCAAGCCTTCACCTCATCACCACTACCCACTGCATGCACTTTCTTCCCTTCACTCCTGAACATCCCCACTGCAAACCTAACCGCCACTGCCTGCTTCCGAACCCAACCGCCGGAGCTCCCCGAAACGGCCATGAAAACCTCTAACCCACTCCCCCAACACCCCCACACCATCATCTTCCCAGCACCACCCTCTTATCCCCAACATACTCCACCATAAAAACTCCCCCACAAACCCCCTACACCGACCCAACCGCCGGGCTTTCACCGCCTCCGAGAGCTCGACTCAGCCTCCGCCATCATCTTCTCCTCCCATCACCGCAACAGCCGCCAACCTCCTTGTTAGTTATGTATATGCCCTAGAGGACATTGTTGTACATATGATGTATATTATAATGGATGCTTGGATATATATAGAGAGGACTTTCTTGCTCGTCATGATAGTATGCTATTTGGTTTTCCTTTATCTTAACAAGTTGACTTATATTAGTTTACTGTCTTACTCTCACATGTTGATAAAGCCCTTAGGATCTGTACTCGACTACTGGGACTATGATGAGATCATACTAGTGGGGCCACGGTAGTCGATGAGTACATCCTATAACTGTTCCTAGTCGAGGGTGTGTCGAGACAGGGCATCGATACACCAGAGTAGACTAGCGTATACGCATCTTGACCCATATGATGGGAGATAGATGATCCCATATCCATCGGTGTTTTGACATCAGAGATGGTGTACGGGTGCTCAGTAGAGACTTGGTACACTGGACGGACTCGCCGAGAACTCCCAGATGGTGATATACCACACGTCAGATGGCAGTTCTCCGGTGACACTGGTATAGGGTAGTCTGTAGATCCGAGATCGTCATAGTGTCTTGTGTGATTCCCACATTGCTTTGATTTCCACCTTACCATGTCCAAGAGGGCGTGCAAAATGGTGGATTTTGGGTGCAGTCCCGAATCACATGGAGGCAATGAGCGATAGGAGGGGATTCGTCTCTCCCGGTATAGGGAGTTGATGTTGTGCTATGTTCGATTGGCTATAACTGGATGTCCCTGGCCAAGGCTGATATAGAGATTTACTGGTAAGTGTTACCAGTAGTTTCTCGACCCGTTATGAGCCTCACATCAACACGACTTATCGGTTACTGGGGTCTGACGTATACCACCCCTAGACTAGATATGCAACATATCAGACGAAGAGACCGGACTGTACGGGAGTGTTACTGATTGGATTCACAGGAGAATGTACAGGCTAGCTTGTTGATCTTCTGATCGCTCAATACCTGGGTGGCTGTTACGTTTAGCTGACCGCTTGCAGCATGTGGGTGTTTGATATGATCATCGCCTGCTACCGGCGTTATTGACGATTCTTTAGAGTCCTACACAAAGGTTTCTTGACTCAGGCAAAACGGAGTAGGGGCACATATGTAATATGTGCACGACCGAGGATAATGCCATATGAGATACCGTGTTATATTCTCGCGATATTTAGATATGAGCCGGGTCATCGGATCAAGTGTTGATTCGATGAATCGATACATGATATATTAGTCGGTTATATTCGATATAGCCGGATTGTCGGATCAAGTGTTGATTCGATGATTTAATGTATAATAATATATATGATATATTGCATTACATTATCTAATATTGGCTCGCTTTATTATTTCATCTTCTCATCGGGTAATACATTGATATATATGCGATATATATTAATTGTATTATTTTCTTTTGTTACAAATATATAATATATATGTGATATATATTATTGTAACATGATATGATTACTAATGAAACATATTTAGTGGAGATTAAACAAGGTTAGGGTTTGAATTGGGTTAGTTCTTTCATGAACCTTCTAGAAGGTTTTCTTTTGGATTGAGCTAAGATATTATGCTTGATATTTTCTTATGACTCATTCTTTAACTCAACCCAAACCCTAGCCTTAGTTAATTCTCTACATGGGTTAGCCTAGTCATGGTTGACCATGGTTACATTATTAATCATATATCATTTCCTTATTCATGACAAAAAGGATTAATCCATTATTCCTTCTTCTTCTTCAACCTTGAGCTTTGAGAAAGCTTACTAGGTTTTCATTTTGTGATGATTAAGAGTGAGAATTTGATAAGTAAAGAGAGAACAAATACTACTCTATCATCCTCATCTAATATAGCCAATTAGATTAGGGTGTTCACCTCATTAGAGAGAGAGAGCTTGAGTTATAGAAATTTCGAGGTAGATCATCGGAGAAAAAGAAGACTACAAGCTAGCATGGATCGTTCGAGTTGTGGAGCCTCTCTTGGGTCCGGGAGATCATGGATCGCGGCGAAGGGACTTCTACTCGGAGCTTATGAAGTGAAGGAGTAGACTACAAAGGTTGTAATCCCTCACACTTAGTTGTAAAGATATTTACTTGCATGTTAAACCATAATAATCTAGCAAAGATCCCGGCTTTGGGTTGTTCGGCACGTCTAAATTTTTATTCGGGCATGGTTGATGCCTTATTAACCCTTGTATGAGTTCCTAGGAACCCTACAGTGGTATCAGAGCCTAGCTAGAGCATTAGGCTACGTGTATACGAAGTTAAAACTCCGATCGAACCCCGATACGACGAAATAGACCCCCTCTCTAGAAATTTTATAAAAATGTGATTTTTTTCTGCATTAAAAATACTCAAAAAATTAGCAGGGAATTATAAGAATTACCATGAAATACGAGCCCAAAATACCATGAAGTCGCCGCGGAACCGCGGCAGAAACCTGCTTCCCGCGGCGGTTCCGCGGCCGAACTTTGGCATTTTGGACACGTGTCTTTAGGGTAATATCTGTAGGTGCTTGTAGCTGCTTGTAGCTGCTTCTGGGTATTTTTAATCTAACTCAAGTGTTGAGTGTTCTGGGGATTATTTTGAATTCGTTGATTCGATCGGAAAATTTAATTTCGTTCTTTTTCCTGATATTTTAGAAACTGTTAAAATGTTCGAACGAATATCATTAGCTCATTTTTCAAGGCACGAAAAACTTTCAAGTGTTGAATTTTTCTTGAGTTTAAATCTTTCGGAAAAACATGCAAGTAACGCGCTGGTCCCTCTAGAAGAACACAGACCTTAACTCGATTATGTGACCGTCTGAACCGCCTATAAACCTTAGGGTTTGGGGCTGTACGGCGTGCCACATGTGAGGCGTTGGCTTGACCCTTCTACGGCTGGAACATTGGTACTGTGACATATTCTGGGATTATTTGAACTCCGCTCAAGTGTTTAGCTATTTAGGAAATCTTGGGTATTTGATTATTCGATCGGAAAGTTTAATATTGTCTATTTATCTGGAATGTGATACAATATGTGGAATTCATATAGTTAGGCATGAAATGCGAAGTATGTGATATTTCGGATTTACGATGTCTAAAGAGATCATGGATTCCAAATGTTGTAGTTTTACACTTTCTTTTCTGTGACCGTAAGCGTAGTATGTGGTGTGTCGCCGGCTTCGTTGCTATACATCAACGACAATCGGGATACGCATACTTGCTTACGTTGATGATATGAGATATTATGTGTTGCTGTGATATGTTATATTGGATCGTCGTGTTCTGAATAGCCGGGGGTTTTATGTAAGATGAGGGTTTTTATTTGCATTCATGTAAAATTCATTTGTATGTAATATTCTTTTATTGGGGAACTTCCGGGATGAGGTTGATGTCACCGGTGTATATTATTTACTTTTCTGCATTAGATAGACCCAAGGAGGGGAGCACAAGTAACCGAGTTCTAGGGTCTAGTGGGAGGCCATCTCGAGGAGTCGAGACGGGGTCTCCTAACCCTAGAATTGGCAGCGTTTCTTTCCGCTCTCATAGGGGTCTAGGGATGTGGGTTTGGCTATTCATCACGACCGTGGAATCCGTGTTTTATACAGGCTCGTATTAAAACACGGACATCGTAGTATATCCAATATATCATATATGTTCTTCTGCTGCAATGTTCTGTGATGAGATCATATTACTACCTGAGACGAATGCTTATACTATATATATGTGCTGATATATAAATATTTCTGCTTTCGTTTCTTCTGTGATGCTTAGGAAGCATAAGCTGATGGGTTTTATTAATGAGATTAATAAAAGAAAAGAAACCTAAAAGATGTTGTAGAATCAAAACTTTATAAAAAGGGTAGCTACAGTTTTACTTTGCATAGCGGTATATATGATATACCCTGCACCTTATTCGATGAGGAAAGAGCCGAGATCCCTTCACCGGGAGTGTCCTCTTTAGCTAAACTGGCTGATGCTACAAACTCACGGTTTAGTTTTTGACAGCTTATATATTTCTTTCTTTGCACAACGGTATATATGATATACCCTGCACCTTATTCGATGGGGAAAGAGCCGAGATCCCTTCACCGGGAGTGATCTCTTTAGCAAAACTAGAAGCCTCAAAAACACTCCTTTTCAAAATCACTTGTTTCTACAACGATATCAAGTTCATTACGCTCATGGTTTTCTGAAAAACCTACGTAGCCCTCCGTCATTTCAGATAGATGCTAGTTAGTATTCGTGCTGCGTTTGTTGACTATATTAAGGCGTAGTGTGCGGTAGCTAATTAGTACTTATCTGCTAAAACATGAGATGTTATTGGATTAGGGTAGTTGTACGACTTTGTTGACTATGTTAAGGGTCGTACAGGTGGGTTTAATTCAATCGGGAAATGACGGGTTGAACTTGGCTAGCAATTATGATTTTTTGACTATGTTAAGGTCATAAGTTGCTAGGGGCAAAAGTATTATCAGGAATTTCAAGTGTTGAAATTTGCAATGAGATTGCGTACCTCCTATGAGATAGTTGGATCCTGATACCCACTGCGAGTAAGAGTTACTCCTGGGAGAATTTTACACAGGACAATTAGCCGATCTAGTAGGTGTCTAGAAAGGTGTTAACGGGGTTATGCCTCTAGGAAGACGAGGTTTATTTTAATTAGGTCCGTGCGAAAGCACGGGGAACCTCCCTCAAGTACCGACACTGATCTGGCTGAAAGATTGACGAAATTGTAGGGTGTGATTAATCCCGGCTAATCTTACCTTTTAGGGTTTGAAGGAAGATTTGATAAAAACAGTGGGAGACATCCTGATTAGAAAAGATAATAACCAATCTAATCTTGCAAGAGCAAATGCTAAAGTGTTTTCTTCTCTCTCTCTCTCCAGGTAGCGACCATGTCAGGCCATAATCAAGATAATAATATGGATGTATTGACTGAACCCGCTTATTATACTAAGCAGGGGAACGTTGGTCCCGTTCTTTCTTATAAGAGTTATAAGACTGAACAGGAAACAGGAGAATATCTGGATTCTCATACCGCCCAAACTAAGAACATGCATGTTGATACATCGTCTTCGGGTGTGTTAGTTATTGAGAACTGTTTCTCAGTTCACCCTACGTCCTGGGTATTAGATACCGGATCAGGATCCCACATATGTAAATTGTTACATGGGCTACGAAAAGATAGAGAACTGGGAAAAGGTGATCATTCCGTTCAAGTAGGGAATGGTGCAAATATTGCAGCCAAAGCAATTGGCGAATATCACCTTGTATTACCAAGTAGTAATACACTGATTCTGAATGAGTGCTATTATATACCGAACATGATGTGCAACATTATATCAGTTTCTTTATTAAGTAAAGAAGGATATAATTTTGTAGTACAGGATAATGTTATAAACATATTCCTGAATCAAAAGTTGATTGGATCAGGCTCGTTACATAATGGCATATTCATTCTCAATCAAAATACAGTCCTTAATATACAAAACACACACAAGAGGAAGAGTTCAGAAATGAACGAATCCTTCTTGTGGCATTGTAGACTTGTTCATATCAATGCGACACGACTAGCTAAGTTACATAAGGATGGATATTTGAATCCATTCGAATTATCATCTTATGATACTTGCCATTCATGTCTCAAAGGAAAGATGACCAAAGCTCCGTTTAGTGGACACGGAAAAAGAGTTACGGAACTCTTAGGACTGGTACATAGTGATGTATGCGGTTCTATGTCTACGCATGCCAGGAACGGTTCTTCCTACTTCATTACATTCACTGACGATCTCTCTAGATACGGACATGTGTTCCTGATAAAACAAAAGTCTGAAGCTTTTCAGAAATACAGAGAATATAAGCACGAGTAGAGAACCAAACGGACAAAAGTATTAAAATCCTTCGATCTGATTGAGGAGGTGAATACTTCAGCAATGATTTTCTGGATTATCTAAAAGAGAATGGGATTCTCTCTCAGCTTACTCCTCCTTATACACCACAACACAACGGTGTATCGGAGCGGAGGAATCGCACCCTATTAGATATGGTGCGCTGTATGATGAGCACTGCTGAGTTGCCTATTTTCTTCTGGGGTTATGCGCTTGAAACAGCAGCATACCTATTGACAAGTTCCGTCTAAATCTGTACCTACCACACCATATGATATATGGAGTGGGAAGAGACCATATTTTAAACGAGTTAAGATATGGGGTTGTCCGGCCTATGTCAAAAGGCAAAATCCGGACAAACTCGAGGCACGATCAGTTCTTTGCAAGTTTGTGGGATATCCTAAGAATTCCCAAGGATACTTTTTCTACCACGCTGAAGAACAAAAAGTGTTTGTTTCTCAATATGCCACCTTTTTGGAAAAGGAATTTCTTGCAAAAGAAATTAGTGGCAAAGAGGTAGAGATGGAAGAGGTTCCAGCACCACAAACTACAACTGATGATTTATTGGAGCCAGAGGATTCAGTAGTACCCGACGAACCCCAACCTCTCCGCCGATCTAGCAGGGTTTCTCATCCACCTGAGAGATACTACGGTTTTCTCATTGATGGTGGAAGCGAGGATTGCATCATGGAAGATGATGACCCGACTAGTTTCGAGCAGGCCATCACGAGTGGTGACTCTGGTAAATGGCTGGATGCAATGCGATCTGAGATGGAATCCATGTACACCAACAAAGTATGGACTTTGAAAAATGCTCCTGAAGGGGTAAAACTCATTGGGAGCAAGTGGATCTTTAAAAAGAAAATTGGTGTAGATGGAAAAGTTGAGACTTTCAAAGCTAGACTTGTTGCAAAGGGTTTTCGTCAACGACCAGGTGTGGATTATGACGAAACATTTTCTCCAGTGGCTATGCTTAAGTCCATCCGGATCTTACTTGCCATTGCTGCATACCATGACTACGAAATCTGGTAAATGGATGTTAAGACCGTCTTTCTAAATGGTGATTTAGAAGAGTGTGTGTACATGACTCAGCCAGAGGGCTTCGTAGATAGTGGGAGCAGCGGAAAGGTGTGCAAACTGCTTAAATCCATTTATGGGTTAAAGCAAGCATCGTGGAGTTGGAACATCTGCTTTGATGTTGTAGTCAAAGAGTTTGACTTCCTCAAAAACGTAGATGAACCTTATATCTATAAGAAGGTTGTAGAGAGTAAGGTAGTCTTCCTCGTATTGTACGTCGATGACATACTCTTGATAGGAAATGATGTTCCTATGCTGCAATCAGTCAAGCTCTTCTTATCATATAGATTCTCAATGAAAGATCTAGGTGATGCCTCTTGCATATTGGGAATCATGATCTATAGAGATAGATCTAAACGGATAATGGGATTGTCCCAATCCACGTACATTGACACCATACTAAAGAGGTTTAGTATGGAAGAATCCAAGCGTGGGAACCTTCCCACGATCTCTGGACTCACTCTCTCCAAAGAGATGTCTCCCAAGACTGATTTGGAGAGAGCACGCATGCAAGGGATACCCTATGCTTCGGCAGTAGGCTCTATCATGTATGCGATGCTATGTTACAGACCCGATATAGCATACTCACTAAGTGTAGTGAGTAGGTATCAAGCAGATCCTGGAGAGAGTCACTGGATAGCTGTGAAGAACATTCTCAAGTACTTAAGAAGAACTAAAGAGATGTTCTTGGTGTATGGTAACGGAGAACTCCACGTGGAGTCCTTTACCGATTCGAGATTCCAAAGTGACAAGGACGACTCTAAGTCGCACTCGGGATTTTTCTTTACCCTCAATGGAGGGGCGGTGTGTTGGAAGAGTTCCAAACAGGATACCGTTGCAGACTCGATGATGGAGGTTGAATACATCGCTGCCAACGATGCTGCTAAAGAGGCTGTCTGGATAAAGAAGTTCATTAGTGAACTTGGTGTGGTTCCATCCATTGAGCATCCAATACCTCTGTATTGTGATAACAATGGAGCTGTGGCTTTGGCCAAGGAACCCAGGTCCCATCAAAAGTCCAGACATATTCTGAGGCGGTATCACCTGATCAGGGAGATAGTTGATCGCCGGGAGATGGAGGTCAGGAGAGTAGATACGAAGGGCAACACTGCGGATCCATTCACGAAGGCCATTCCCCAGATACAGTTTGAGAGATTATTCGGGATGCTAGGTATGAGATACTACAGCAGCTGGCCTTAGTGCATGTGGGAGATTGTTCGTTATGTATATGCCCTAGAGGCCATTGTTGTACATATGATGTATATTATAATGGATGCTTGGAAATATATAGAGAGGACTTTCTTGCTCGTCATGATAGTATGCTATTTGCTTTTCCTTTATCTTAACATGTTGACTTATATTAGTTTACTGTCTTACTCTCACATGTTGATAAAGCCCTTAGGATCTGTACTCGACTACAGGGACTATGATGAGATCATACTAGTAGGGCCACGGTAGTCGATGAGTACATCCTATAACTGTTCCTAGTCGAGGGTGTGTCGAGACAGGGCATCGATACACCAGAGTAGACTAGCGTATACGCATCTTGACCCATATGATAGGCGATGGATGATCCCATATCCATCGGTGTTTTGACATCAGAGATGGTGTACGGGTGCTCAGTGGAGACTGGGTACACTGGACGGACTCGCCGAGAACTCTCAGATGGTGATATACCACACGTCAGATGGCAGTTCTCCGGTGACACTGGTACAGGGTAGTCTGTAGATCCGAGATCGTCATAGAGTCTTGTGTGATTCCCACTGTGCTTTGATTTCCACCTTACCACGTCCAAGAGGGCGTGCAAAACGGTGGCTTTTGGGTGCAGTCCCGAATCACATGGAGGCAATGAGCGATAGGAGGGGATTCGTCTCTCCCGGTATAGGGAGTTAATGTTGTGCTGTGTTCGATTGGTTATAACTGGAAGTCCCTGGCCAGGGCTGATATAGAGATTTACTGGTAAGTGTTACCAGTAGTTTCTCGACCCGTTATGAGCCTCACATCGACACGACTTATCGGTTACTGGGGTCTGACGTATACCACCCCTAGACTAGATATGCAACATATCAGACGAAGAGACCGGACTGTACGGGAGTGTTATTGATTGGATTCACAGGAGAATGTACAGGCTAGCTTGTTGATCTTCTGATCGCTCAATACCTAGGTGGCTGTTACATTTAGCTGACCACTTGCAGCTTGTGGGTGTTTGATATGATCATCACCTGCTACCAGCTTATTGACGATTCTTTAGAGTCCTACACAGAAGTTTCTTGACTCAGGCAAAACGGAGTAGGGGCACATATGTGATATGTGCACGACCGAGGATAATGCGATATGAGATACCGTGTTATATTCTCGTGATATTTAGATATGAGCCGGGTCATCGGATCAAGTGTTGATTCGATGAATCGGTACATGGTATATTAGTTGGTTATATTCGATATAGCCGGATTGTCGGATCAAGTGTTGATTCGATGATTTAATGTATAATAATATATATGATATATTGCATTACATTATCTAATATTGGCTCGCTTTATTATTTCATCTTCTCACCGGGTAATACATTGATATATATGCGATATATATTAATTGTATTATTTTCTTTTGTTACAAATATATAATATATATGTGATATATATTATTGTAACATGATATGATTACTAATGAAACATGTTTAGTGGAGATTAAACAAGGTTAGGGTTTGAATTGGATTAGTTCTTTCATGAACCTTCTAGAAGGTTTTCTTTTGGATTGAGCTAAGATATTATGCTTGATATTTTCTTATGACTCATTCTTTAACTTAACCCAAACCCTAGCCTTAGTTAATTCTCTACATAGGTTAGCCTAGTCATGGTTGACCATGGTTATATTATTAATCATATATCATTTCCTTATTCATCACAAAAAGGATTAATCCATTATTCCTTCTTCTTCTTCAACCTTGAGCTTTGAGAAAGCTTACTAGGTTTTCATTTTATGATGATTAAGAGTCAGAATTTGATAAGTAAAGAGAGCACAAATACTACTCCATCATCATCATCTAATCTAGCCAATTAGACTAGGGTGTTCACCTCATTAGAGAGAGAGAGAGCTTGAGTTATAGAAACATTGAGGTAGATTATCGGAGAAAAGGAAGACTACAAGCTAGCATGGATCGTTCGAGTTATGGAGCCTCTCTTGAGTCCGGGAAATTATGGATCGCGGCGAAGGGACTTCTACTCGGAGCTTATGAAGCGAAGGAGTGGACTACAAAGGTTGTAATCCCTCACACTTAGTTATAAAGATATTTACTTGCATGTTAAACCCTAATAATCTAGCATAGATCCCGGCTTTGGGTTGTTTGGCACGTCTAAATTTTTATTCGGGCATGGTTGATGCCTTATTAACCCTTGTATGAGTGCCTATGAACCCTACACTCCTTTCCCGACCACCAGCACCGGTGCTCCTTCGAGCTCCCCTTCACACCTCGCTCTCCCAAGACCTCCAGCACCCGTCGTTTGTCGACTCCCAAGCTCCCCACCTCGCTGGAGATGCCCCTGAAGCTATCATCGTGGCCTCCGTCGTAGTGGGCATCATTGTCGCCGTAACCATCACCATCACCGAGGCCGAGCCTAAGCTTGAGCCATAGCCAGAACCCTGACCGAGCTACTGTTGTTGTTTATGCTGTCGTGTGTGTCGTGCCCGTGTGTGCAATCGTTGTTGTCATTGATGTGCCATTTTCAACTTAAGGCAAGTTAAATCCTTATTCACTTGTTTAACATGCTATGATAAGCGTTAGCTAAAGAGATTATATTATAACTAGATATATAAATAAATCTAATTAGATCGACACCTATGCTTGAATTTTTTGTAGCGAATCATCATACCGTCTTACTTGAGTAGAGCCCGACTAGGGCGTATTACTGTGTTAGTAACGCGTATAAATTAAATGGTTAACATCTAATTTAGTTTGTTAGAAGAAACGTTAGTTTCGATCGATGACCTAATGTTGATCTTAGGTGCTCAATGCGAACCTTATGAGGAAACAAAATTTAAAATAGCGGAACCAATGATGTTTAGACCCTAATACTATTAACAAACACTCTGTAGGAATTTGGTGGTAAATCGATATCGTTTTCACACATAAATTGACGCCCTCAGCATTTATACCGAAACTCTCGTTTTACCGAACGTTTGACACCGTTAAATTCATAATTAATTCCAGAAAAATCCAATCGCAGCGTGCCTAGGTTTATTGCAAATTTTACTACATTATATTTAACACAACATATAGGTTTACTGTTATATATATCCTCTGAACCTTGAAACCAAAGAACTTACCTGACCTTAGACTGCAGTCCAGAGCAGGAACTTACCCCTTGATATGCATTTATACCCATGAAACCTTGTTGTTTAGTCGTGATAGTATGCAGAGACAATTACCGCTGCGTAGAAAATTATTTTATCTTTCCAATGGTACCAGTTCCACTAAATTCCATGATCATTTGGTATTTAAATCATATTTTAAACAGATGACATGTACGGCAGATTTCTGTCATTTCAGTTTGCACCCTACATCAGAAATCTGATCATAACTCCTAAGCCCAGATGACTATTGTAAATCCGTGTGATGCATTGAAAATATAAAAGATAAAGCTAAATATTATCTAACTGTAGAGTTGCCTAATTATTCTTCCAATAGAGAGTAAAACGTGTTACGAAACGGACTTTCAGTTCAGAAATTGGATTTCCAGTAGTAAACACTTAAAATGAAAGGAGCATAACTCTCAAACCTGAAACCCGATTGACTTGAAACTAATTTTAATGCTTATATAAACAAGTATACCGCATATTCCTTTTATATTGTTTTTCCAAATTATGCACGTGTGATTTTATGTGATTTTTCTAATCCAACCAACACCGGTTGCTCATATGTTTTTAGCAGTGCATTTACTGTATTTCCCATCATGTTTCATGACCGATATACCCTTGTAAATAGTGTTCATTTGCATCGATAACCTAGTGACTGTATTACATTACCAATTGATAAATGTTAGTGATTGGATTGTGGCAAGTACGTTAGTGTAAAAGCATGATTGAATAAGTGAAGTGACACGTACTTGTACACAATCAGCGGAACCAATTAGTTATTGCATTGTCGACGCCTATGTGAAATATATAAGTGTAACTATAACTGGTATGAGACGTTTATAGAAGCACTTATATTAGTGTCATAGGTAAGACATTGAGCACTGTCCATTTATCTTGGATACCAGTTGAGACATGCTTGATGGAGACCCTGTCTCCAGTTCTCGCGTAGACTTGTCATGGAGCGACTAGTATTTGGATTCATGGTCGGCGTTTGATGTAGACCATAGGGGTGGGGTAGTTTGAGTGTGAGTTCGATCAACGGAATCTCAGGATTCCAACGGCCGGCATATGTAGTGATTTCGGGAGTCATATGGATGGTGTTTCTGATTATTAGCGAGCGTGATTCGGGCCCGTGTTCCCTTCCCCTGGGGCCTACCCTTGGATTGGGAATACTCCTGTAGTGGTTGATGCTTACGCTTGGACTGACGATAAGTTTAGTGACTTGGACTTTGAGACTTAGAGATTGATATCTTTAGCGACATGGACATTGCATTGATTACTGATTTGATACACTTGCTTATCGTTACATGTACCGGTTATTTCGTGCTCGCGTCATTGCTCAATACTTACTGATTTATGTTTATCATCATTGCACATATTACATATTCATATATACTGCTATTGTGTCGCTCTGACGACCTGAGTATGCATGCTCAGAGTGAGAAGTGGATTTAGCTCGGATCAGGGCCTGCCTTACCTTGAGGATATTGCGGATATCTAGATCAGCGACGCCAGCGCTATCTTTCCCTTTATTTCTATCTGGTTAGTTTTGTATCTATTTTAATAGAATTATTGACTGCATTTCACATTACCTGTGCTATGATTACTGATTACCACGTAGTGCTAGATGACGAAGTGTGACTACGGCAGGATATTTCCTCGACCGTAGGAGCATGGCTGGCCTTGTCACCCCTCGTATTCCGTATTTTAGAAAGCGAGGCATGATAACTATAACCGAGAAAAAGTTCTTAGCGGTTGTATTCGCTTTGGAGAAATTTATGCCATATCTCATTGTCTCCCCAGTCGTCGTCTACACTGATTATTCTGCTTTGAGGCATCATTTCGCGAAAAAGAATGCCAAATCTCGGCTGATACGTTAGATCCTCTTACTACAAGAATTTGACATTGTCATTAAGGACAAAACCATATGTGAAAACGTAGTGGACAATCATCTTTCACGACTTCCTTCTTCGCCAACGCTTCCTCTCCCGATAAACGATGCTTTTCCTGATGAACAACTCTTGATTGTATCTTGCGAACCTTAGTTTGTAGATATTGTGAACTATTTAGCGACAAGACTCGTACCAAGAGAATGGTCGAGTTAGGACAAACTTAGATTTTTATCCCAAGTAAAACACTTTTACTGGGACGAACCCTACTTGTTCAAGCATTTTCCAAACAAAATCATTTGTCGGTGTGTCCCTGACAAGGAGTTCAAGAGTGTGTTGTCATTCTGCCATGATCAAGTGTGTGGTGGGTATTTTGGCCCAAGAAAGACAGCTGAAAAATTCTTACAGTGTGGCTTTTATTGACCAAAACTTTTCAAAGATCCACATGATTACTGCAAAACTTGCTCTCGGTGACAACATTGAGGCCAGATCTCCAGGAGAAATGAAATGCCGCTCTAACCAATTTTGGTTGTTGAGATGTTTGATGTTTCGAGAATTGACTTCATGGGCCTGTTTCCCAACAATTTTGGGAACTTGTACATTTTTTTAGCTGTTGATTATGTCTCCAAATTGGTTGAGGTAGACTAAGCCAGACGAACGACAAAAAGGTTGTCATTAGATTCCTAAAAGAAAACATATTCTTCTGGTTCGGTCATCCTCGTGCTATCATTAGTGACAATGGGACACATTTCTGCAATAGATCTTTTGAGGCCTTGATGCGGAAATACGCGATTAATCACAAGCTATCGACGCCCTATCATCCTTAAACAAGCTGACAAGCCGAAGTTTCTAATCAGAAAATCAAGTAAATATTAGAGAAAACGGTTTCTAAGAACCGTAAAAATTGGTCTTTGAAATTAACTGATGCCCTTTGAGCATTCCGAACTGCTTTCAAGACTGATCTTGGCATGTCTCCATATCAACTTGTGTACGGAAAGATTTGCCATCTCCCTGTTGAGATCGAGCATCGCGCATTGTGGGCGATCAAAGAGCTGGACTTCAATCTTGGCCTTGCGGGCAGCTATCGGAAGCTGCAAATAAACGAATTGAACGAGCCTCGGGATGAAGCTTACGAAAACGGACGCCCTATCATCCCCAACCAAGCGGACAAGCCAAAGTTTCTAATCGGAAAATCAAGCAGATATTAGAGAAAACGGTTTTCAAGAACCGTAAAGATTGGTCTTTGAAATTAACTGATGTCCTTTGGGCATTCCAAACTGCTTACAAGACTGATCTTGGCATGTCTCCATATCAACTTGTGTACAGAAAGACTTGCCATCTCCCTGTTGAGATCGAGCATCGCGCATTGCAGGCGATCAACGAGCTAAACTTCAATCTTGACCATTCGGGCAGCTATTTGAAGCTGCAAATAAACGAATTGAATGAGCTTCGGGATGAATCTTACGAAAACGCAGTTGTTGTAAAGTACTGAACGAACGTATTTCATGATAAACACCTTATGCGCAAAACTTTCACGCATGGACAGCAAGTACTTTTTTACGACAACAGACTCCATTTTCATCATGGTAAGCTCAGATCTCGCTGGACGGGACATTTTCTTGTGTGGTGTGTATATCAGCACGGCGCAGTGGATTTGGAAAATCTAATGGACGGTTCATTTTTCAAAGTAAACGGACACAGATGAAACCGTTCTTTACCGCAGAACCATCAGAGGAGCTCCTATCGCTGTAGGAGCCGGTTTATAATGAGTGATATTCCTCCATTTACCACCAAACTTTGGTTATCCAGCCTTAAACAGTAGAAACACTGTTTCAAATAAATTTGGAGGTATGTATATAACAGATCTTTTTGTAAATAGTTATCCTTGTCTTGTGAATATTTGTTTTCTTCTTTGGGAAATTTCTTGTCTGGTGATAGTCAATCTGGATATCTTTCTAGGACACGAGACGATGTATTCCGGTTCTGTATAGGTTGGACTAGATTCTTATAATAAGTATGATTCCATCCCGCCACAAGCCTACCTATGGTTGCCCTGTTTACCCCGGTCGCCTGAATGCCGAGTCTTCCTCCGCCGCAAACTCGACGTCGTCGTAACTAAGCCTAACCAAACCGTCATGGTCACTGGTACTTTGACGTTCAAAAAGACGACATTTGGGAGTTTTACCCTTTGAGTTTTCCGCTTATGGGAGTATGCTTCAGTTAGAACATGCCCCGACATGACTGAGAAAGGTTTCAGAGAGTTTCCCTAAGGGAAAAAATTTGATTCCTTTTTCCGACCGACGCTGGCTCCATACTGATACACTAAGGGAACTTTAAAGTTTTTATAGGTTTTTTCCCCATTATTGTGTTCACTTAATCGTTCGTGCTTGCCTACTGGGCACTCACTCACTTGACTTTCTGGACTTGGGGTCCATACCCCTCCGGTGGTGAGATCAGAGCTAGTAGAGCCCTCGCCCTTAAAGCGAGTGGATGGGAGGGGGCTATTTCTTACAATGCAATATACTAAAGCGAATTTTGTATTGTAAAATAAAAAAAATAATAAAAAAAGGATTTCCCGACATGTTTTTGTTGCCTCCACAATTTTGATTCTTCTTTGTATAGCATGACAGTGAGGACGCTATCCGATTTAAGTTTGGGGGTGTGCTCGGTAAGTATCTCTATTTTTTGCATTCATTTGTATATTCTGCATTTGCATACATATTTGAAAACCCATAAAAATCAGAAAATTTTCCTAAACATAAAAACTTCTGTCGTCAAGTTAGCTAGTGGGAGAACTTAGATTCGAAATTCCAATGGTTTAGTTTGATAAGATAGGAATAACTAAATCCTATTTTTAAAGATTGAAAACCTGAAAGATAACTCTCATTTAAGTTTAATAGTAGCTATTATACATCTCTGCATCACACTACACTGTCATGAGTTTTGAAAATTAGATGACAAGTCTGATATGTCTGTAAAACTTTTAAAATTTGATTAACTTCAGGATCAAACAGTTTTTTTTTTGAAATAAGTAACATCAAGAATAGTTTATAAAGTGAAGTGGATATGAAAGGATAGTATTGATACTTTAGAAGGAACTAGGTCAAAAAATAACCCATCTCAAACTTGATTGGAGTGATTGCACACCTAATCTACATAAAAACGTCTTTTATCTTGAAAAGAATTGAACAATTGGCTATATCTCCATTCATATTGAATTGTTATGATTTTCACACCAAAATGAGTCTTTTGTTTTAGGGCCTGGGTAACTTTGGCAATTAATTCCGCTGGGGTGTATCTACACCTACTGCCCTAAAACCAACTGGTTTGGATGCATTGGTCCAAAACTTGCTAAGAAATCTAGAAAGTCTACTTAAAACAAAGTCAAGAAAATGTTCTCTCCAAGTTAAAATTCCTCACGGTTCTTTGTGTGAGAATAATCTTGACTAAACCAAGTTTTTATAAAAATATTTTTAACGGAGATATGAAGGCTTTATCCAATGATAAAGACTATTGCACGTTCACGAAGGTGTGTATGAATGAAAACAATTAAAAGGTAGAGTGATGAATAAGACATATTTTTTGTTAAAGATGATAGAAATTCTGAATTTGAAACCAAGCAGGAGAACGAAACATGAGAAAAGCTTAACTCTTTACAAACTCACCCGATCCTTTGGAAATTTTATCTGGTCCGTACTTAGTTACATAAACGACTCTAATCGTAGTTTTTAAAACGTAACGACGCTATTTGCACCGCATGTATAAACGTATAAGATCTTAAGTTAAAAAGGAAGTGGGGTGTGAAAAATAAGGGTTTAATTTTTCTAACTTAGGATGATAGAATTTATAGCTTGGATACTAAACCCAAAAATTAGAATCAACTGTGATTTCGCAAAACTAACTTAACGGGATTTTGTGGATGTAATCCACTGAAAACCCTCAGTAGACAACACTCCTTCTACGAGGGACACTGATTTGAATGATTTTTTTTCTATGCCGTTCTATGTATCCTACTTACCGCAATCACTCGGTATCGCTTGTAGCAAGTCCGGCGTATACGGGTCGTCCACGGAGAGATAGTTGTTTCTTTTTAATTGTTTTAATGAGTTAAGTCAAGGGTTCAAGAGATATTCGATTCTACCCTATGTGATGTGAAACTTGATTTTTATGTTTGGATAACTTGTTAAGGTTAGGATTGGTTAGTAGAGTTAGGAGTATCCTTGTGCCGGTGCCTTGTGCCATCAATGAAATGATTGTTGGAATAGTCAGAAGTAACAGGGATTAGGAGGACTTGGGAAGGGTATTTGAAAGTTGAAGTAAAACCTTCCATACGCTATATCCCTTCCACGTACCCCTTGTCCGTCCGTTTCACACTCCTATTTCCAACCTTAGGCCTAAATAAGTCATAACAAGTCTCCACTTAGGTCCTAACTATTTGTCGCGATTAGTGCATCTAAGGGAGAAGGTTATGGTTTCTTGGTCTAAGTTCATTTTCAATTTGTTTGGTAAAGAGAAGCACAAGAGATTTTTTCATCCCTCATACTACCCTTTCCAATCCTAATCAAGTGAGTAAACTACTCATCCATAAAGAAAAATAGAAGAAAGATTAAAAGAGAGAAGAATGAGGTTGAGGGAAACTAGCTACTTGGGACCTCACTTTAAGAAAGGATCTCACTTGAGCTTTATAGTTTTCAAGGATAAAATAAAATAGGGGAGAAAAGGAAGAACAAATAAAACCAACAACTAATTAACAATAAGTATAAAAGTTAAGCTAGGAATCAAAAAGACAATGCAAGATAATAAAGGACAATGGTAAGAAAACATTTTCTTATTCATTCATATCCACTCATCAAAAGCTCTCACACAAATTTTCATTGCAACAAATGAAAAAGAAAGAGGCTACCTACTCCTATTTTACAATTATTCTAAGGAAAATATACATGGTTTGCTTTGAAACAGGTTTGGAGTATTTATAGGGGCTAGATTGGGGAACTGTAGTAATGAGAAGACCCACTTTGACAAGACCAAGCGGCTCCAGAAAATCTGCACCAAACGACCCTTGTACAGCCGCTAAACCGCCGCCAATTAGCTCAAACGGCCGCTAATCTGCCGCCTTATTATGGAATTGGGCCCCCAATTTTCATCAGTGCTCTCCTAGCTTCATTTATGGGTGTTTGGGGAATTGATATTTTTATTTGGGCTTCCAAAGTTTGACCATTGACTTGTTGACTTTGACTTTGTCCAAATTACTCCATTTTAAGTTTACAAGTCCGTCAATTGTTCCAGCACCTGTTTCTTTGCATTTATTGAGCAAACACAGATCAAAATCACATATTTATATGCAATGCAATCAAGAATGAGTGGTATAAAGATGCAATATTCTAATATGAACAAATACGCCCAAACTTGTATTTTGCTCATCCCGAGCGAACCGTTTTATTTTAAACCAAAAGTCCTAAGCTCGCTTTCGTAGGAGTCACGGTTGCACTTAACATATGAAAGAATCCATTAAACCCCTAAGTTGCCCTAGAGAAAGAGTTTTGTCTACTGAAGGTTTTCAGCGGATACTACCCATAAAATCCTGTCAAGTTAGCTGTCGACTCTAATCCTACAGTTTACCATCTGAGTTAGTAATTCTATCATCCTAAGAAAGAAACTCCCAACCCGTATTTTTCACTCCTCGCTTTTTACTTAACTTAAGCCCATATATATCCTGCGTGCTCATGTGATAGCATCGTTTCCTCTCAAAAATTTAACTAGCAGCCTTCCAGTTTCCTCTAACAGAATTAACGGTTATTGCGTTAAATTGGGAAGTTCTAAATTCTTTCTATTGCATGGTCACAAAACAGGGATTTTTATCATTTTTAATGAGAAACTAAGCCTTACCTTTCACTCCACCTTTCCCCTGCCTTCGTTCCATACACACCTTAGTGATTGTGCAAAAATATGTACGTGGAAATCAAATTGTCTCAAACTAGCTCTTTACTAAAATTATTCTCCATAGGTAATCATGAATTTTTTATTTAGGAGAACACTTACTTGGTAAGTACTATTCAAGAAAAATCATCGATATATACCCTCAAATCTAGTTTATGGAAAAATACGCATCACAAAGCTTTTCACAGATCTAGCATATCAAAAAAGGCGTGTGTGTAAAAAAGGTGTGTGGTTACTTCAACCATGCTCAAAATGTGTTATTCTTATGACTCAACCCTCATTAAAGACATCAATACTTTCCCTTTATTTTTGACCTCACTTACTTTAGAAAAGATTTCTATGTGTTTTTCTTTCATTATCTTTTCTTTGGGCTAATTATTTAAATCTCAGGATTGACGATGCGTGTAGCGTACTGCAAAAAGGTATAAGAGCTTAAGTTGAGATCCAGAAGGATTATCTTTTAGGTTTCTCATTTCTACACTTAGAATCTAGTTATTTCTAACCCATATATTAACCTATCAAACTCGAGTCAAAATAGCCAACTTGACGACAAAGTTTTTGTGTTTTTCAAAAGTTTTTTTCCTTTCTATTTTTATGAGTTTTGAAAATTTTGCAAACTTTTATGGGTTGAAAGTTTTATACAATGCAAAATTATGATGCAATACAGAAATTAAACATGCATGCAAATGTAGAACACGCTCACTGAGCATACCCCTAAACTTAAACTGGATAGTTTCCGCACTGTCATGCCATAGAAGAGACTAAAATTGTTGGAGTTCAAAAAATTTGTCGGAGACATGTATTATTACATTTTTTTTCAAAATGAGTATTCACCAAACAAGAATACTCATAAAAAGGGTAATTTCACTAGGTAAGAAATTTCCTAAAAAGAAAGAAAAATGCATGCAAATTATCCCCCCCCCCCAAACTTAATTAAATCAGTGTTTCCATTGTTTAAGTGTGGAAAGAAAATTATTAATATATACAAGATTTTACACAAACCAAAGATCAAAACCAACCATTCAAATGTTTTATTAATGTAAGACCAAGGTTGGTAAAAGAATGTGGAAATGAGAGGTGAGAAGTGGGGTTTGAATCTCGATCGGTGGAGATGAAAGAATGAGTGTGCATGGGCGCGAAGTAGTAAAAGAATGGATGAACGACTCGCACGCACAAATAAGGAAGTGGGAGAAAACGGTGTTTCCATCACTTCGTTTGATATGCAAGAATGATAGCAAATGGCTTTCCACCTTGGTTGGTGGAGGCGGAATAATGAAGATGAATGGGTGCGAGAATGTGAAGGAGATGAAATGTAAGGAAGGATTGCATATGAAATAAAAGGGTGATGCAGTGGATCATCTTCTTCTGCCTCAAGCAGAGGCACATGAAATATTGGCGGACCGTGAATCATTCTTGCATCCATTTCTACAAGAAGTTTGAATTCCTCAGCAAAGATGTCTTTGAACCTATCATTGTAAAAATCTATGCCCCAAGCATTGAGAATTTCATCAGAAAGGAAGGAATCAGAATCGAATTCCCCATCGATTGAATAGTCAGACTCTCTAGGGCACGAGAAAGACTCAAACTCAATTTGTGATATGTTCAATGAACTCGGAAAACTTGGGTTTTCGGGAATCGGAAGAATGGGAGACTCGGATATCGGTATATCAGGAATACTAAAAGTCTCAGACACATTCTCGTTTCTGGTATCAAAAGGATCACACGGCGGTTTTCTCTCGTCGTATAGATCACCAGGATCTATCGAAAGATCAGATTAAGAAGCATCTAAATCGATGTTCTCAATGGAACAAATGTCAAGAAAATGAGCAGTTGGCTCAGATGGTGGATAACCCATCTTGTATATGTTGAGATTAATGGTCCTTTTCCCAAAAGATAAGGATATGGATCCACTTCAACAGTTTATCACCGCATTCGACGTCGCAAGAAAGGGACGACCGAGAATCACCGGAATTATATTTTGGGGGTTTGTTACTGGTTGTGCGTCTAAAACAATGAAGTCTATGGGGAAAAAATTCCCCGATTTTGATTAGCATATCATCCAACATTCCTCTCAGTCGTACATCTGCAATGTACAGCATGAATGTTTCAACTCTCCTAAGCCAAGTTGCTCATACACTGAGAATGTGAATGGAAGTAAGTTCACACCAGCACCAAGGTCCAGTAGAGCACGATTGATTTCTTTTTCCCGATCATAATAGAAATGTTAAGATGCTCAGGGTCCTTCCATTTGGTCGGTAAGGAACTGGAAAGAACATGATTCGAATTTTTTTGCAAAGAAAACCTTCTTGGTCAATTGTCGCTGCCTCTTCTTCTTGCAAAGATCTTTAATAACTTTAGCATAAAAAGAAATTTGCTGGATTCCTTTAAGAAGAGGGATGCTTATTTTCACTTGTCGGAACATCTTCACGACCTTCTCCATTTGTGGATTTGGTGTGTTGGGTCGCAACCTATTTGGAAAGGGTGCGTTTGAAATATTAGTTGGGTCCAACATTTATGGAGAAGGTTTTGTAGATGGAATGGATCCCAAAACTGGTGTATGTGTGAGGTGAGAAGGGGGTCCATTCGAAGAAGTAGACGGGAAACTAGAGCAAGGTGAAAAATGGAGAATAGGCTTAGAAGTATAAGTCGATGTCACGCACCCCACGTGTCCGCGGGGAGGCGGAATTTCAAAAAAAAAACGATTTTCAAAATTCGCAACAACGACTTGAAACAACAGGATCTTTATATAAACCTTAACTAACAAAAGAACTTTGAGGTTCTAACTACTATGGAAGAAGTTTATACCTTCGTGAACCAAGTCCTTCGTCTTTCGCTGTCCTCCTCCTCTTCTTAAGCTCTCGAAAGAGTGTGCCGATCTCGCTCGACCGTCGGTCTTCCCACGCCAAAGATGGTCCACCCGAGAGAGTCAATTTTGAGCTCCTACCTCTAATATGAGGTGACTAAAGAACCTTATTTGCTAATCTAGGTATCTTAGATAATGTAGAGAGTGATGAGGATTTGTTTAGTCTCTTGAACCCTAGGATTCTCAACTCATGAGACAAATTAGGGTTAGAAGAAGAAGAGAGAGAGCGCTTGGAGGAGAGAGAGTGTTTATGATAGAAAAAAAAATAAAGAATGGCCCATTGTGATAACTTATTGAGCAAAGATGCTTTCCAAAATATATCTAGATATTTTCCTTTGCCTCAATAGTAATCCATGACTCACTACATGAGTCACCAAGTAGCCATGCTTTATTAATTATAGAAAAATACCTCACCCTCCACCTCATTAACCATTTAAAATAAATGGTTATTAAACTAATGAGGTGTCTTCTTCTAGAAGCATTCTTGACGAAATTACAAGAATACCCCTCACCGTATATACATACCCGTATCCGTATTCCGAACAATTTGAATACAAAGAGAAAAAATAATCTAATAATCTAATAATAGGATCCGGCTTAAACCAAATCTCACTAGTATTATCGGTCTGAATCATGATCCGTGCATAAGTACACGCATATGACCGAAACCCTGCCGTAAAAACCATACGGCCTGTACATCGTTTCGCTCGAAACAGAGAAACCCTCTGTGTGGGACTCTAAAGATTCGACAGTACGCTAGCAGTGGGTTTAACCATAAGCATGTCAGTGGTACTAGCTGCACATAATGGCTACCCAGGTATCTGTCAAAACGGAAGGCCGACGAGCGAACTCATCCGAACCCCTACTGAGCCTGTCCGTGACAATATTCGTGCAGTCCGGTCTGTTCGTCTGAGAGTATCGCATGTAAATTCTAGCGGGTAGAAAACGTCAGATCCCTAACAACCAAACAATTCGTGTCAGTGTGGTTAAAGACCCTTCGAGAATCTATTGGTCCGCCAACCAGTAATTCTCAATCCGCCCTGACCAGGGACTTCTGGTGATGACCAACCGATCACAGCACGACATCGACTCCACATACCGGGAGTGACGAATCCCTAACAGTTGCTCACTGCCTCTATGTGACTTGGGACTGTACCCAACTAAAATCTATTTGCACAACTCGGTAGAGCTGTGGTAGGGTAGTAATCAAAGCACAGTGGGAACTCACACGAGACAAATGACGGCCTCAGGTCGACAGACTATCTGCACACATGTCACCAGAGAATTGCTATCTGACACTCGGTATAATACCATCTAGTTAGTCCTCGGCGAGTCCTGTCTGGTGAATTCACACCCAGTGAGCATCTGTATACAATCATAGGTACACCTCACCAATGGTTGCGGGACCAAGCCATCGCCCCTTGTCAGGGTCTAGATATGTATACACTAGTCTATTCTGGAGTATCGATGCCCAGTCTCGATACTCCTACGACTAGGGACATTTTAAGGATGTGCCTATCGACTACCCAGCTCCCATAATTATGATTTCCATCACAACGCTGGTAGTCAGGCAAATATCCTACGGGCTTTATCAACATGCATACAAGATACGAAATACAAAGTAAAACACATCACATGTTAAGATAAAGACAAACCAAATAGCATACTATCATATCGAGCGAGATTGCCATGTACATACATATCCCTAGCATTCTATACAATGAAGGCCTCCAGGGCATATATATCCAACAATCTCCCACTTGCACTAAGGCCTGTAATTGGTGCAATAAGTACCCACTATCTGCACTAGATCCAGTTGCTGGCGTACCGCATGCCCAACATCTCAAATAGCCTCTCGAACTGGACTTGGATCTGCCGTGTTGTCTTTTGTGTCCACTCTCCGCACCTCGATCTCCCTGATCAGGTGATACTGCCTCAAGATATGTCTGGATTTCTGATGGGACCTTGGTTCCTTCGCTAATGCTACAGCCCCATTGTTATCGCAATACAAAGGTATTAGATTGGCAATGGACGGAACTACCTGAATTTCAGAGATGAACTTTCTCATCCAGACAGCCTCTTTTGCGGCATCATTAGCAGCTATATACTCAGCTTCCATCGTTGAGTTTGCGATGGTATCTTGTTTGGAACTCTTCTAACATACTTCCCCTCCATTGAGGGTAAACACAAAACCCGAGATGGATTTAGAGTTATCCTTGTCACTTTGGAAGCTGGAGTCGGTAAAAGCCTTGACTTGGAGGTCCCCATTATCGTAAACCAAGAATATCTCTTTAGTCATTCTCAGATACTTGAGAATGTTCTTTACTGCTATCCATTGCTTCTCATCCGGGTTAGACTGATACCTGCTTACCACACTAAGTTTGTATGCTACATCTGGTCTGGTACATAATATCTCATACATTATAGATCTTACCGCCGAAGCGTAGGGTATAATGCCCATGTGAGCCCTCTCCTCATCGGTCTTTAGAGACATCTATTTGGAGAGGGTGATCCCGTGACAAGCGGGTAAATTACCACGCTTGGAATCTTTTATACTAAACCTCTTTTTTATAGTGTCAATGCACCTGGACTGTGAAAGTACCAACATTATTTTAGACCTATCATGATAGATCTTAATCCCCAAAATGTATGAGACATCTCCTAAGTCCTTCATGGAGAACTTCTGTGATAAGAAGAGCTTTACTGATTGTAACATAGGGATATCATTCCCTATCAGGAGTATGTCGTCAATGTACAGTATGAGGAAGACTACTGCTCCTTCTACAATCTTCCTATAAATGCATGGCTCATCTACATTTTTGATAAAGTCAAATTCTTTGACCGTCTCATCAAAGCAGATGTTCCAACTCTGCGATACTTGCTTTAATCCATATATGTATTTAAGCAACTTGCACACCTTTCCACTGCTCCCACTGTCTAAGAAACCCTCTGGTTGATCCATGTAAACATTCTCTTCTAAATATCCATCTGCCAGATTTCATAGTCATAGAAGGAAGCAATGGCAATCAAGATCTGAATGGATTTAAGCATAGCCACTGGAGAAAAGGTTTCATCATAGTCCAGTCCTGGTCTTTGACGAAAACCTTTTGCAACAAGTCTATATTTGTAGGTTTCCACTTGTCCATCTGCACCAATCTTCTTTTTGAAGATCCATTTGCATCCAACTGGTTTCATCCCAGGAGGAGCAACATCCAAAATCCATACTTTGTTGGTGTACATGGATTCCATTTCGGATCTCATAGCATACAGCCACTTCACCGAGTCTTTACTCGTGATAGCCTGCTGAAAATTAGTAGACTCATTATCATCGATAATGCAATCCTCTCGATCCCCATCTACGAGAAACCCATAGTATCTCTCAGGCGGACGAGAAAGCCTACTAGATTTGCGGAGCGGCATTGGTTCATCGGGCTCTATTGAAACCTGAGGTTCTACTAAGTCCTCGGCAGTAGTTTGGGGTTCTGGAATTTCTTCCAGTTCTACCACGCTCCCACTAATTTCTTTTGCAAGAAATTCGCTCTCTAAAAAGACAATGTGGTGAGCGACAAACACCTTTTGTTCTTCAGTGTGGTAAACAAGATATCCCCTTGAATTCTTGGGGTATCCCACAAACTTGAAAAAAACTGATCGTGCCTCGAGCTTGTCCGAATTCCGCTTTTTAACAAAAGCTGGACACCCCCATATCTTGAGATACTTGAGATATGGTCTCTTCCCAATCCACATTTCATATGGAGTGGTAGGCACAGACTTAGTTGGAACTCTATTCAATAGGTATGCAACTGATTCCAGCGCAAAACCCCAGAAGGAAAGTGGCAACTTAGCACTACTCATCATTGAACACACCATATCAAGTTGGGTGTGATTCCTCATCTCTGATACACTATTATGCTGAGGTGTATATAGAGGAATAAACTAAGAGAGAATTCCATTCTCTTTTAAGCATTCAAGGAAACTGGTATTTAAGTATTCTCCACCTCGATTAGATCGAAGTGTCTTGATACTTTTACCAGTTTGTTTCTCCACTTCATTTTTATACTCCTTAAATTTCTCAAAGGCCTCGGATTTATGCTTTATTAAGAACATATGTCCATACCTTGAGAAATCATCAGTAAAAGTAATGAAGTAGGAGTGACCTCTTCGTGCATTTGTAGACATCAGACCACATACATCGCTGTGTACAAGTCCCAAGAGCTCCGTGGCTCTTTCTCCGTGTCATGTGAACGGAGATTTGGTCATCTTCCTTTTGATACATGATTGACAAGTTGCATATGATGTATATTCAAACGGATCTAAATATCCATCTTTATACAACTTATTCGACCTTTTTTCATTTATATGACTAAGTCTACAATGCCATAAGAAGGCTTGGTTTGAATATGGAGCCTTTCTTTTGAGTGTGTTTTGGATATTGAAAACTTGATGCTTATTAATTACGTATATACCGTTTTCTAGTGTGCCAGACCCAATCAGTTCTTGATTTAGGAGAATGTTCATGACATATCTTTCAAGTGAAAATTTATATCCTTTATTAGATAATAAAGACACAGATATAATATTACATAGCATACTTGAAATACAAAAACAGCTGTACAACACCAAAATGTGCCCTCTTGTCAACCCCAGGTGATAATCGCCTACTGCAACAGCATCAACGCTTTTTCCGTTGCCAACCCGGAAGGTCATATCACCTGCTTTCAGTGCTCTACAGTTTCTCAGAGCCTGCAAAGAATTACAGATGTGAGAACCAGAACCTGTATCTAGTACCCATGATGTAGAGTTTACTGAAAAACAGTTTTCGATTACAAACACACATGAAGTAGAAGCAGTAGCTTGCTGCGTGTCCTTGGCTTTAAAAGCCTTGCAATCCTTCTTCCAGTACCCCTTCTTATGAAAATAGTAGCACTCATCCTTGTCCGCTTTTACTCTCCCCGTTTTGTTTATTCCCTGCACCTTTTTGACACCTCCCTTCGATTTGGTGGTGTTCATCTTCTTCTTCCCCTTAGCTTTCGCTTTGAATTTAGAAGAGAATGATTGACCAACATAAAGAATGGGTGTCTTCTCCTTTTTCAAGGAGCTCTCTGCTACCCTCAACATGTTGAGGAGCTTTCGAAGATCATCTTCCATATCATGCATGTTGAAGTTCAGCACGAACCGAGAGAAGGTGTGGGGAAGGGGTTGTAAAATCAAGTCAATGTATAACTCATTTTCTAGCACGCATCCTAGGTTTGCAAGTTCCTCAATGAGGCTGATCATCTTTAGGACATACTCTCCTACAAGTGATCCTGGAGGTAACCTCATCTGGAATAACTTCCTTAAGGTCTCATACCTTGCAATACGAGAGTGCTCTCTATACAATTCCTTGCAATGGAGAAAAATGGATTTGATATCCATATCCTCGTGCTGTATCTGAAGTTCATTATTCATGGACGCCAGCACGATACACTTAGCTTTCTCACAATCCAGATCCCAAGTTTTACAGACCTCTTTGACCGCAACTGAGGAATCCGGTCATGGGACGGGGGGAGCAGTACTAGTGAGGACATATGCCACTTTGTCGTAAGTAAGTGCAATGTTGACGTTCCTTAGGCAATCCTTATAGTTTGGCCCAATATGTGTGTTTTTTCTAGTAATAGTTTGAGTCTCTTCATGGTAGCTTTCAGAGAGAGAGAAAAGAAACATTCAGCATATACTCTTGCAAGTTTAGATTGGTTATTAGTTTATCTAAACAGGATGGCTCCCACTGTTTCCTCGAATTCTTCTTCAAACTCTAAAAGAAGAATTAGTCAGGATTAATCGCACGTCACAATACTTGCTTAACATTTCAGCCAGGCTAGTGTCGGTACTTCGAGGGAGGTTTTACAACGCTTTCATGAAGTTCCTTAATAAAATAACCTCTTTTCCCTGGAGGCGTAGCCCCGCTAACACCGTTCTAGACACCTACTTGGTTTATAGAATTGATTGTTAAGTGAAAAATTCTCCCGAGAGTAATCCTACTCATCAGTGGGATCGGGATCCAACTATCATTATGTGATGACCTGGATGGAAGCCACTCTAGTCACCACACTCTAGAAGGTATGCTAAATCTGCAAGTTTCCTTTATGTTTGAAACTCCCGATGTGATTTTTCCCCAAGCTCTTATGACCTTGACGAAGGCCAACAAATCATAAGATGCAAGTCAAGTTCTTTCCTTCGTTGTCCTGATAAATTTAGACCCATCCATACTATCCCTTGACGAAGGCCGACAAGGCTGTACGACTGTCCCAAACTAATGCATCTATCTATGCAACAAATAAGCAACACATTGCTACCATTCACTACGCCATAACGAAGGCCAACAAACATAGCATGAATACTATGTGTTGTTTATTTGAAACGACGGAGGGCTACAACTGGTTTTTGGCTAAACCGTTAACGTAATGAACTTGATATAATCGAAGGAACCATGATAGCTTTTTAAAGGAGTGGTTTAGGCTCCGCATTTAAAAGTTGCTTTTTGAAGAAAACCGAGTGGTTTTGAAATTGTTCTAACGATTTAGCTTAGGTTTGTTTTCTTTGCATTAATGAATTAATGTTGTCCCATCATTTAATCCTACCATTGCAGAAAGAAATGAAAATACAACGTACACTTATGCCATCATGGTGTCCCGTCATGCACTGTTAGGTTACTTAACTAACGGCAGAGCGAGGGCAGGATTAGCGCGGGTGCAAAACATAAGCAACGTCTACTATATATATATATATATCCATTCGTCTCACTCAATAATAGGCATTCCAGATCACAGATGAATATATTTGATATAATAGGAATTTCGCGCATTGTTTAAGCACATGGTGAAAGACGGATTCCACGGTCATGATGAATAGCCAAACCCCACCCTAGACCCCTATGGGTGCGGAAAACTACCCGCCAAATTCCCGAAGTGAAGCAACATCCCTCAGTAAAATGAGTAGGCCACTCGGCACTTCAAGAACCCGGTAGTTTGTGCACCCCACCATGGGACTATCCTAAGAGCAAAAACAGTAAATGAAATAATACAACGGTGGCTACAACCTCAACCCGGATGTGCCCCGCAAAATAATATTATATCAATATTACTAATTTACATCTAATGAAAGAAAAAGAAACACTCTTATCACATCCCCCGGTTATTCATCATCGACGATCCAATAATCCATATAAACAAACCATTAAAACAGCAATACAGATATGTGCAACCCTCACTAATCGATGTATAGCGATTAGCGGACGTTTCGAAACACATATATCAACAGCAAACATGTAAACGACGTTAAAACTACGACTTTGAAACACTTCGTATTGCTACATCAGAAAAATAATAGTATATGCAATTTTAGCAAAAACAAACAACACCTGAAACCCTAATTCCAAGCAACAAGAACACAGAAAAAATTCCAAGGCATTTCCTTCAACTAAAACCGGTGGGGCCGGTTTTTCTAGGGTTTTGGTCGATCACTTTGTGATGGAATTGACTCATTTTTGTTCCGTGTTCATCTAACAACTAAAGGAGCACTCTGCAATTGTTTAAAAAAAAATTGGACGCTCAGGAAAAATTGATAAAGACCTGGAATCATGGTTTCGTGTTTTGGAGTTATTTTTGTTTCATAGTTTTAATTAACGTATAATATGTTGGTTAAGATTTACTAGGCTCTGATACCACTTTAAGTCAATGTCACTCACCCCACGTGTCCACGGGGAGGCGGAATTTCAAAAAAAATGATTTTCAAACTTCGCAACAAAGACTTGAAACAACAGGATCTTTATATAAACCTTAACTAACAAATGAACTTTGAGGTTCTAACTACTATGGAAGAAGTTTATACCTTCGTGAACCAAGTCCTTCGTCTTTCGCCCGTCTTTCGCTGTCCTCCTTCTCTTCTTATGCTCCCGAAAGAGTGTGCAGATCTGGCTCGACCGTTGGTCTTCCCATGCCAAAGATGATCCACCTGAGAGTGTCAACTTTGAGCTCCTACCTCTAATATAAGGTAACTAAAGAACCTAGTATGCTAATCTAGGTATCTTAGATGATGTAGAGAATGATGAGGATTTGTTTAGTCTCTTGAACCCTAGGATTCCAAACTCATGAGACAAGTTAGGGTTAGAGGAAGAAGAAGAGAGAGATTAGAGGAGAGAGAGTGTTTATGATAGGAAAAAAAAATAAAGAATGGCCTATTGTGACAACTTATTGAGCAAAGATGTTTTCCACAAAAATATCTAAATATTTTTCACAAAATATCTAGATATTTTCCTTTGCCTCAATAATAATCCATGACTCACTACATGAGTCACCAAGTAGCCATGCTTCATTAATTATATAAAAATACCTCACCCTCCACCTCATTAACCATTTAAAATAAATGGTTATTAAACTAATGAGGTGTCTTCTTCTAGAAACATTCTTAACAAAATTATAAGAATACCCCTCACCGTATATACATACCCGTATCCGTATTCCGAACAATACGAATACAAAGAGATAAAATAATCCAATAATCTAATACTAGGATCCGGCTTAAATCAAAGCCCACTAGTATTATCCGTCCGAATCATGATCCGTGCAAAAATACACGTATATGACCGAAACCCTGCCGTAAAAACCATACGGCCTCTACATCGTTTCGCTTGATGTAGAGAAATCCTCTGTGTGGGACTCTAAAGACTCGGCAGTAAGCTGGTAGTGGGTTTAACCACAAGCACGTCAGCGGTACTAGCTGCACGTAACGGCTACCCAGGTATCTGTCGAAAAGGAAGGCTGACGAGCGAACTCATCCGAACCCCTACTGAGCATGTCCGTGACAATATCCGTGCAGTCCTGTCTATTCGCCTGAGAGTATCGCATGTAAGGTCTAAGGAGTGGAAAACTTCAGACCCCTAACAACCAAACAAGTCGTGTTACTATGGCTCAAGACCATCCGAGAATCTACTGGTCCGCCCAGCAGTAATTCTCAATCCGCCCTGGCCAAGGACTTATGGTGATGACCAACCGATCACAGTGCGATATCGACTTCCCATACCAGGAGTGATGAATCCCTAACAGTCGCTCAGTGCCTCCATGTGGCTCGGGACTGTACCCAACTAAAACCTGTTTGCATGACTCGGTAAAGCCATTGTAGGTTAGTAATCAAAGCACAGTGGGAAGTTATACGAGACAAATGAAGATCTCAGGTCAATAGAATATCTGCACACATGTCACCAGAGAACTGGTATCTGATGCTAGGTATAATACCATCTAGATAGTCCTCGGCGAGTCCTGTCCAGTGAACTCACATCCAGTGAGCATCTGTATACAATCTTAGGTGCACCTCACCAACGGTTGAGAAACTAATCTATCGCCCCTCATCAGGGTCTAGATATGTATACACTAGTCTACCCTGGAGTAGATGCTGTAAGTCGATGTACAATACCCCATGACTTGCGGGGAGGCGGAATAATGAAAAACGATCTTGTTTTAGGCATAAACATCGACTAACCGAGAATCTTTGCATAAACAATAACTAACAAGAAACCATAGAAGAGTTAACAACTATGATAAGTGATTATACCTAAAGAACCGAGTCCTTCGTCTTGTCGTTCTCCACGTCCTCTCCGGCCTTCTCTATGTAGTAAAAGATCCACCCGAGAGCTTTACTGCAAGCTTCACCTCTAACTTGAGGTAACTAGGTTTCTTAAATCGTTAATCTAAGTAACCTAGGTGATATAGAGAATGGTTAAGGATTAATTAGTCTACTCTAATCCTTGGTCTCAACACATGAGAGGGGAGGATTAGGGTTTGAAGAGAGAGAGCTTGAGGAGAGAGAAAGTGAGCAAGAGAATGAGATGAGAAAATGATCTATCATAATATATATCAAGCATTATCATTTATCCAATAAAAGAAAATAAAGGATTAATCATCATGCTTAATAAATACAAGAGGGTGATTCATCTCCATGAGTCATTAAGCATTTATGATGCATTAATGACAAGGATGAATCACTCAAATGACTCACTAATCTCATTTAATGCATATGCCACCTTAACCCCCAAGTCACCATCTTCTAGAAGCTTCTCACGCAATTACGAGAAAGCCCATCCTATCCGTGAAAACACGGAAAAACTTTAGACTGTATAAATCCAATAACCGGATACTAGAAACTGGCTTAAACTAAAGCCGGCTAGTAAAAACTGTCCGGATGTCGTACGTGCGTAAACACACGTATGCGTCCGAACCCTTGTCGTAAAACCATGCGACCTCTATATCGTTTCGCCTGGAGTAGGGAAACTCTCTGTGTGGGACTTTAGAGACTCGACTACTACGCTGGCAGTGGGTTTAACCACAGACCGCAAGCGGCACTAGCTGTACGTAACGGTCCCCAGAAAGATGTCGATAAGAAGGCCGATGAGGAAACCCATCCGAACTCCTACTGAGTCTGATGTGACAATCTCCATACAGTCCGGTCTGTTCGTGTAAGACTATCGCATATCGGGCCTAGGGGGCGGCAAGCGTCAGTCCCCTAATAGCGGTATAAGTCGTGTCGGAGCGAAGCCCATTACACCCTGAGAAACTACTGGAACCTACCAGCAAATCTCGCTTTCCCTGGCCAGGGACTTTGCGTAATGACTCTCTGACACAGCGTGATATCAACCCCTAATACCGGGAGAGACGAATCCTGTCTAACCGCCACTGCATCCAAGTGCTTGGGACTGCACCCAGCTGCTACCTATTTGCACGACTCCTTTGAGCCGTGGTAGGGTAGCAATCTAAGAACAGTGGGACACACTCGAGGCGAAGTAGCAGTGTCAAGTCTGCGGACTATGCTGTACTCATGTCACCTGGGAACTGTTAACTGACGACTGGTATAAAACCAACCAACAGTTCCCTGTGAGTCCTGTCCGGTATACCCGTAACCTAACGAGCACCTGCATACTATCTCCAGTACGACGTACTGACGGCTGTGGGACAGACCATCTCCCCAACTGGGATGAGAAGCGTACACACTAGTCTACTCCGGAGTATCGATGCCCTGTCTCGATAATCCTACGACTAGGGACCTGAATAAGGATGTGCTTGTAGACTACCCAGCCCCACTAGTGTGACTGCCATCACAACGCTGGTAGTCAAGAAAGATCCTAAGAGCTCTATCAATACGTATACTCACATATTAAGATAGAAAAACCAAGTAGCATACTACCATGTTTAGCAAGACTGTTATATACATGTGAATATCCCAAGTTTCCATTAAGTAATATACAAACTAGTATGATATAATAATGGCCCTTAGGGCATATACACTAACAATCTCCCACTTGAACTAGGGCCATGTACTGGCATATCGAAGACCGATGATCTCGAGTAGCCTCTCGAACTGAATCTGAGGTAGGGCTTTTGTGAATGGATCAGCAATGTTCTCTTCAGTAGCAACTCTCCGAACCTCGATCTCCCGACGATCAATAATCTCCCTGATCAGGTGATACCGCCTTAAGATATGTCTGGACTTCTGATGGGACCTTGGTTCCTTCGCTAAATCTATAGCTCCGTTGTTGTCGCAATACAGAGGTATTGGATCATCAATGGTAGGAACCTCCTGAAGTTCTGTTAGGAACTTCTTCATCCAGACCGCTTCTTTTGCGGCATCGCAAGCAGCAATATACTACGCTTCCATCGTCAAGTCAGCAACGGTGTCCTACTTGGAACTCTTCCAGCACACCGCCCCTCCATTGAGAGTAAAGACATAACCTGACATGGACTTGGAATCGTCCTTATCACTCTGGAAGCCGGAATCAGCATAGGCCTCCATCCTGAGGTCTTTTCCGCCGTAAACCAAGAACATCTCCTTAGTCTTCCTCAGGTACTTGAGAATGTTCTTTACTGCTATCCAGTGCTTCTCCCCTGGGTCTGACTGATACCGGCTTACCATGCTCAGTGCGTAAGCTACATCTGGTCTGGTGCACAACATCGCATACATTATAGAGCCTACCACAGAAGCGCAGGGTATAATAGACATGCGTTCCCTTTCCAAATCAGTCTTGGGAGACATCTCTTTGGATAGGGTGATTCCGTGACAAGCCGGTAGATTACCGCGCTTAGAATCTTCTATACTGAATATTTTCAGTACAGTGTCGACCTGGACTGCGAAAGTCCCAACATCCTCTTGGATCTATCATGATAGATCCGGATCCCCAGAATGTAAGAGGCATCACCCAGGTCTTTCATCGAGAACCTGTGTGACAAGAATTCTTTGACAGATTGTAGCATAGGAATGTCATTTCCTATCAATAGAATGTCATCCACGTACAAGACGAGGAATACGACAGTTCTTGCTACAACTTTACTATATATGCACGGTTCATCTGGATTTTTGATAAAGTCATATTCTTTGACTGTTTCATCAAAATAGATGTTCCAACTCCGCGATACCTGCTTTAGTCCATAAATGGACTTAAGCAACTTGCATACTTTCCCGCTGCTCCCACTCTGATTGAAACCCTCTGGCTGATCCATATAGACGCATTCTTCTAAATTTCCATTCAGAAAAGTCGTCTTTACGTCCATCTGCCAGATTTCATAATCATGGAAGGCAGCAATAGCAAGAAGGACCCGAATGGATTTGAGCATAGCCACTGGAGAAAAAGTTTCGTCATAGTCCAAACCAGGTCTTTGACGAAAACCCTTTGCAACAAGTCTAGCCTTATAGGTTTCCACCTGTCCATCTACACCAATCTTTTTCTTGAAGATTCATTTGCATCCTATGGGTTTTACCCCATCTGGAGCAAAGTCCAAAGTCCATACTTTGTTGGTGTACATGGACTCCATTTCGGTCCGCATTGCATGTAGCCATCGTACTGAGTCGCCGCTCTGGATGGCCTGCTGGAAGCTAGTAGGTTCATCATCATCTATGATGCAATCCTCTCTATCCCCATCTGTGAGAAAACCGAAGTATCTCTCAGGCGGATGAGACGGCCTACTACTCCTGCGGAGGGGTGCGGGAATGTCCTGTTCTTCTTGAACTACTTGTTCTACCAAACTTTCAGTATTAGTTTGTGGTTCTGGAATTTCTTCCAGTTCTATTTCGCTCCCACTTATTTCCTTTTCTAAAAACTGATGTTCTAGAAAATGGGCATTACGAGAAACAAAAACCTTTTGTTCCCCTGCGTAATAGAAATAATATCCCTTGGAGTTCTTTGGATATCCCACAAACTTACACTTTACTGATCGTGCCTCGAGCTTGTCCACATGCTGCTTTTTAACAAAAGCTGGACATCCCCAAATCTTCATATGCTGAAGATGGGGTTTCTTCCCACTCCACATCTGATATGGGGTGGTAGGCACAGTCTTGGTAGGAGCCATGTTCAGAAGATATGCCGCTGAATCTAGCGCATAACCCCAAAAAGATCGCGGTAACTCAGCATTACTCATCATGGAACGTACCATATCCAATAGGGTTCGATTCCGTCTCTCCGATACACCGTTATGCTGTGGAGTGTATGGAGGAGTAAGCAGAGAGAGAATTCCTTTCTCTTTTAGGTAACCTAGGAACTCGGCACTCAAGTATTCACCACCTCGATCAGATCTTAGTGTCTTGATACTTTTGCCGGTTTGGTTTTCTACTTCATTCTTGTACTCTTGGAATTTCTCAAAAGCCTCGGATTTATGTTTCATCAGATAAATGAATCCGTACCTTGAGTAATCATCCGTGAAAGTAATGAAATAGGAAAAACCACCTCTTGCATGTGTAAACATTGGACCACATACATCGTTGTGTATGAGTCCTAAGAGCTCGCTCGCTCTTACTCCATGTCCAGTAAATGGAGTCTTTGTCATCTTTCCTTTGAGACAAGATTGACAAGTGGCATAAGTTTGATATTCGAACGAGTCCAAATATCCTTCTCTATGTAACTTAGTCAACCTTCTCTCATTGATGTGACCTAGTCTACAATGCCATAAGAAAGCTTTATTTAAATCCGGAGATTTTCTTTTTAGTGTGTTCTGGACTTTGAAAATTTGGAGTTGGTTTAACACATATATACCGTTATCCAGTGTACCGGACCCAATCAAACTATGATTAAGGTGGATGTTAACAACATCACTTACAAATGTGAAATCATAACCTTTATTTGATAACAAGGTGTCACGCCCCGCTTCCCAGAGTACGCAAGATTGGGCACGTGACATAGCCAACCATGCTACCTGTGGGTAGAAGTATCCATCCACAGTCACATTACGGTTGTAGAGATATCAAGAACAAGATAAATAAACTATCTAACACATGTCCAAATCCATAATGATAAGAGTCAATGAAAAATAAATGCGGAAGCAAATGATCCAATACAATAATAGAAAGGTACGTCCCATAATGCGGGATCGCACCTGGAAATAAAATGCAATAAATGAACTAACCACTGCAGAACTCACAAATCAGCCTGCTGGCTGAAGTACTCCTGCTCGGTCAGCGACAGTGGTAAAGAATCTGGGCCATGCAAAACCCAGACGTCAGCGCGTCATGTCAACCAATAATATAATATAAACATGGTAATAAGCAATGCAGGGATGAACATGAATAAGCAGTACTATGAAATAACAGTGCAGGGTAATGTGCAGTGGTAAATTAAACTGTCCAATCAGGTTTCTAATCTAAATTCTTTGAAATCAATTGATGAATCGTCGATGTAACTCAATAGTATCCCGTACATACCCGGGACCACGGCCACAATATTCTCGGCTGCAGCCGAGACATGCCGCTAGGCACAAAACAGGAAAGTGTACACTCGGCAGTACCCCGTACATACCCGGGATCACGGCCACAATATTCTCGGCCGAAACCGAGACATGCCGCTAGGCACAAACATGAATGTGTACACTCGAACAGGTAGTGAACTGTCGAGTTACAAGTCAGGTTCATCTTTGATTTCCCCATACCCCCAAGTTATGTATGTCAGGTCAGGTATTCAGTAGTCAAGGACTAATGCCAACACAGAATCAGGTAAAAGCAGGTCTGTCTGGATAGACAACAGGAAAGGTCCATAAGGACCCCAAGTCAGGTTTGTTGGCATTAGGCATGAGATCAGGTAACAGATCAGGTCATGTTTCAACAGGTTGAGTCGATATGTACAGGGTGTCATGTTCGTGTATCAGTATGTAAATATATGTCAGGTGCAGCAGGGTCGAGTCAATATGCAATGTAATCAAGTATGTGCTCTCAACAGGTATACCATCGAATAAGTAACAGCAGCAAGAATAAAGTAATTAACAATAACGGTTCACTTAGTCACAATGGTACAAGAATATGATGCCGTTGTATTATACTAGCAGGTTCGAGCACCTTTGGGGTGCAATAGTCACAAGGTGAACCAATATCAACAACATAAAGTAATGAAGCTACATGAATTTAAACTAAAGCATAATAATTGTCTCATGGGTGATTAAACAAATGAAGCAAGGACGATCTAATTGGTTTAGTTAGTAAAGTGTGGATTGATAGCAGACCGATTAATTGCAAGAAACTACTATACCGATTCAATGTTAAGAATAATTGTAACCGTTAATTCTAAGTTATAAAATAGTATCGATATTACAATAGCTGTGTGGTTATAATAAATAATATGATTAAGTGTAGCAAGACTTGATCTTGTGTACTAGCATGTTAAAGCAAGTATTCGGATACTTGCCTCGACGGTTTCACAAACCGGAAAGCACGGATGTAATGTCGGCGGAAAACACGAGACGGTTGCACGGACCACGGATCGAGTCCTAACAGCGAACAGCGAGACCACACGGACCAGAGCACTTCGCTGGAGAGTCGGGTCCAAACGACGGCACGGCCGGAATCCGGCAAAAGTCAAAAGGCGACGAAGTTAGCAAAACACGATATACGTAAACAAAGACCAGCGAGGGGGGTTTTACATGAATGGAAAGCTAAAGGGATGCTTACAGGGAAGAACCAGGGGGCAACTACGACGGCTCGACGGCGATGGGCGCGCCGGCGGCGAACAGGGGATGCGGCGAGGGCTTGGAGGTGGCTGGATCGAGATGCAGCGAGTAGGGGATAGGCAAGGGCTTGGTCTGGGTTGCAGGAGGAAGAGGAGGTGGCTGTCGGTGTTCTGGCGACGACGAGGGGGTCGACGGCGACCCTTTTCCGGCGAACCAGAGGGTTAGGTGATGGGGTTTTGGCTCGGGTTGGTGGTGGTCCGGCGAGGGGAGGAGGAAGACGACGACGAGGTCGGGACGAGGGTGAAGGGAGGAGGATTCTGGTGTCGTCGGCGATGGGAGGCGGCGGCGACGGCGAGATCTGCGGCTGGTGGTGGCGTCAGGGGTTGGGTTGCAGGCGCGGAAAGAGAACGGAGGAAGGAGGTAGGAGCGCGGTTAGGTTGTGGAGGCGAGAACGGCGATGGCGAGGTCGCAGGGAGGTCGACGGCGATGGCCCGAGGGAGCTAGGGTTAGGGTTCGGTGAGATTTCCTCGATGAGTTTTCTCGTGGGTTTTAAAACGAGGAACAGTGGAAGAATAAATATAGAGAGAGAGAGGGTTTGTTAGAGAGAGAGAGGGAAGGAGATTAGAGAGAGACAGAGAGAGACGGAGAGAGAGAGATGATGAGGCGGGGCCCACGAGGGTTTCAGCCCTCGTGATTGGCTGGAAGTTAATCTCGTGATAAAATTTTTTAAAGATTGAAAAGGATTGATACGTTAAAAAATTGTAACAGAAATATATTATAGTTTAATATATTAAATTAAAATGGGTATTTCGGCGCTAAATGAAACATTTCCAAATCGCGCCCGGGTTGCGCCCAAATGTTTCAAATTCAAATTATAGGATTTTAAGCGAGTTCCAAATTTTGAAAAGAGGTGTTTTATGATTAAAATGCATGCCCCCAAGTCGGACACTTGCACGCGCGCGTATCCGTCCAAACTTGCCCGTTTAGCCGAACGGGAAGAAATCTCGATACGCGGACGCTACCACGCGACTAGTGGCGACGAGTAGGCCAACATGGATATTTTTAATTTCATTTTAGGTGTTAAAATTTGTTATGTGCCAAAATGACTTAACCGGTTAAAATTTATCAATAAACACCAAACAAACAGGATAATTGGAATGAGCAAAGTATAACACTCAACTAGCAATAGAAATAGTATTACTGGGCTCGGGTGTTACATCATACCCAACTACAAAAGAATTTCGTCCTCGAAATTCCAAGAATACAAGATAGCTAACTACAGGAAAAGGTGAGGAAATTTCTGCCGGATCTCGTCTTCTCGCTCCCAAGTGGATTCTCCATGCAAACGATTACCCCAAGAAACTAGCACAAGAGGGATAACTTTGTTCTTAAGAACCTTTTCTCTTCGATCCTTGATTTCAACTGGTCGCTCCTCAAAAGTTAGGTCCTCCCGTACAGTCAACTCCGAATGATCCAAGACGTGAGTCTCATCTCGGACATACCTCCGTAGTTGAGACACATGAAACACATCGTGCACTCCTGCCAAAGACTGTGGTAACGCCAAACGGTACGCTACCTCTCCAACACGCTCCAATATCTCGAAGGGTCCAACGAATCGATGGCTAAGTTTTTCCCGACTTCCCAAGCGAATCACCCCTCTAGTCGGTGATATCTTCAGGAATACCAAATCACCCACGGCGAACTCTAGAGGTCTTCTTGACGTGTCAGCCCAACTTTTCTGTCTGTCTTGAGCTGCCTTCATATGCTTCCTGATTGTATTCACCTTCTCAACTGTCTGTACCACCAAATCTGGTCCTAGTAACCTTCGTTCACCAACATCATCCCAACAAACAGGCGAACGGCACTTACGACCATACAACGCTTCAAACGTAGCCATCTGAATAGTCGCTTGAAAGCTATTGTTGTACGAAAACTCCACCAGGTGTAGATGATCCTCCCAAGAACCTTTGAAGTCCAACATACAAGCCCTCAACATATCTTCAAGGGTCTGGATCATTCTCTCCGATTGTCCATCCGTCTGAGGATGATAAGCTGTGCTAAACTTCAATCGAGTCCCCAAACTTTCTTGTAAACTCCTCCAAAAGTGCGACAAGAACCGAGTGTCCCGATCGGACACGATGCTCACCGGTACTCCATGCAATCTTACAATCTCCTGCATGTACCGCTCTGCCAAAGTCTCTGTCGATTGACCAACCCGAAAAGGAATAAAGTGAGCTGCCTTGGTCAACCGATCGACAATCACCCAAACGGCATTGTTGCCTTTTGGACTCCGCGGTATAGCCGTCACGAAATCCATGGTGATATGTTCCCACTTCCACTGAGGGATCGGAAGTGGTTGCAACAAACCAGCAACCCTTTGGTGTTCCGCCTTGACTTGCTGACACACCAAGCACTTAGCCACGAAGCGAGCAATCTCCCGTTTCATACCTTCCCACCAGAAGTGCTGTCGAATATCTCGGTACATCTTCGTCCCTCCTGGATGTACAGAGTAAGCTGAACTGTGTGCCTCCTTCATAAGCTCTTCACGTACATCCCCTTTTGGCACACACACACGGCTACCATATCTCAACGAACCGTCTTCGTGGATCAGTAAATCGGTTCGTAGTCCGGCTTCAACCTGCTCTCGAAACTTTTGCAGTCTAGGATCCTGCCATTGCGATGCTTTAATCTTCTCAACTAAGGACGACTGTACTTGCAACTGCATCAACTGTCCCATAGCATGTGGTAGCACAACCTCCAAGTCAAATCTCTGAAAATCCGCAATGATCTCCCTTTGTGCGGTCAATACCTGAATCGCTGGTAACCGACTAAGCACATCCAGCACGACGTTAACCTTTCCCGGATGGTACTTAAGATCAAGGTAGTAGTCGGCCATCAGCTCCAACCATCTGCGTTGCCTCATGTTCAACTCCTTCTGAGTGAACACATACTTCAAACTCTTGTGATCTGTAAAGATTTTGACTCTTTCGCCCAAAAGGTAGGTCTCCAAATCTTCAGGGCGAAGATCACGGCTGCAAGCTCCAAGTCATGAGTCGGATAATTCTTCTCATGAGTCTTCAGTTGTCTCGATGCGTAAGCGACGACCTTCCCATTCTGCATCAGAACACATCCCAATCCTTTCCTAGATGCGTCGCTGTGAAACACCAATCCTCCTGAATTATCCGGTACGGTCAGGATAGGGGCGGTTAACAACTTCTGCTTCAACGTCTCGAAGGCCAATGCACATCCATCCGTCCAAACAAACGGTACCTCCTTGCGCGTAAGCTTGGTTAACGGCTCTGCCAAACGAGCGAAGTTCTCCACAAATCCCCTGTAGTATCCGGCGAGTCCAAGAAAACTTCTTATCTCCGCGATATTCCTTGGAGTTGGCCAATCTTGAAATACTGCAATCTTCTCGGGATCAACGGCGATTCCATCGCCCGACACGACATGTCCCAGAAATTTCACTTCTTCCAGCCAGAATTCGCACTTACTCATCTTCACATACCATTTCTCCTGTCTAAGCGTCTGCAGTGCGATCTTTAAATGCTCAGCATGCTCCTCCGGGCTCTTCGAGTACACCAGAATATCGTCAATGAATACCATAATAAACTGGTCCAAGAATGGTGAAATGATCCTGTTCATCAAATCCATGAATATTGCCGGCGTATTAGTCACTCCGAAGGGCATTACCACACACTCGAAATGTCCATATCGAGTTCGAAACGCCGTCTTGCAAATGTCTTCTGCTTTCACTCGGACCTGATGATATCCTGATCGCAAATCCAGTTTCGAGAATACCCTCGCGCCACAAAGCTGCTCAAAAGTTCTCCAATGCGAAGGATCGGGTACTTGTTCTTAATAGTCACCCGATTCAATTCTCGATAATCAATGCACATCCTTCTCGTGCCATCCTTCTTCTTTACTAGAAGAACTGGAGCTTCCCAAGGTGAGTTGCTGCTTCGAATCCATCCCTTCTCGAGTAATTCACCAACTTGTTTCTTAACTTCTTCCAATTCCACCGGTGCTATCGGATATGAAGATTGTGATACTGGCGCTGCACCAGGAATAAGGTCAATCGCGAACTCCACATCTTGCTTTGGCGGTAAGCCCGGTATATCTTCAAACACATCCATAAAGTCGCGAACAACTGCCGGCTCTTCATTCCTATCAACTTCCATAACTGCAAGAACAATGTTTGTCGGCCTAGCCCTAAACTCGACTGGCCCGACCGAACTGCTTCCTTACCGCAACTGCTGTCTGCATCGTTGGCCGCGAAAGGTCCCGCGAGACTACTGAGTCTCCTCCATTCTGCTGCATGCACGTCCACGGTTGCTCCAAACCAGTGATAGTAGTAGGACCCACACGTCTGAACTCTGCCACGGGCCCTACTCGGTCAACTGGTCTAGTTCCAATCTCGTTCACAGACTGCTGAACGATCTGCAACTCTTCCTGAAGCGAATCTGCTGTTGCTGGATCAGCTCAGTTTGTTTCTTTGATTTCCGGCATTCCTCTTATCACTCCAAGCAAGGCGGCCTCGTTCACACGCCTCTGGTACGTCTTCAACTTCTTACCTGTCGTAATCCTGAACTCAAAACACCCAACATTAGCATGATGATAGATTCTGAATGTGGGTCAAGGCTAGAACTCCAAGATACTTAAATAGAGTACCGCATTGTAGCTATGCCGCGGTATCATAGCCGCAATTACTTAACTCCACCCAAGTCGCCTAAGTCCTAGAGATAACAAGAAATTAGGTTTTCGAGTTGACAATGCAAAGTAAGTTTGCATGTCGACATGATCCGGAAGAATGATTCAAGGATGGTAAAACGGTCAAGGTGGCAGGATATGTTTCCTAATCACGGTATTATGATTCGTGTATCGGGTGCAATACCCAACTACAAAGAATCAACCCAATTAACCTATGGCTCTGATACCAAAAAAACCATGTCACGCCCCGCTTCCCAGAGTACGCAAGATTGGGCACGTGACATAGCCAACCATGCTACCTGTGGGTAGAAGTATCCATCCACAGTCACATTACGGTTGTAGAGATATCAAGAACAAGATAAATAAACTATCTAACACATGTCCAAATCCATAATGATAAGAGTCAATGAAAAATAAATGCGGAAGCAAATGATCCAATACAATAATAGAAAGGTACGTCCCATAATGCGGGATCGCACCTGGAAATAAAATGCAATAAATGAACTAACCACTGCAGAACTCACAAATCAGCCTGCTGGCTGAAGTACTCCTGCTCGGTCAGCGACAGTGGTAAAGAATCTGGGCCATGCAAAACCCAGACGTCAGCGCGTCATGTCAACCAATAATATAATATAAACATGGTAATAAGCAATGCAGGGATGACCATGAATAAGCAGTACTATGAAATAACAGTGCAGGGTAATGTGCAGTGGTAAATTAAACTGTCCTATCAGGTTTCTAATCTAAAGTCTTTGAAATCAATTGATGAATCGTCGATGTAACTCAATAGTATCCCGTACATACCCGGGACCACGGCCACAATATTCTCGGCTGCAGCCGAGACATGCCGCTAGGCACAAAACAGGAAAGTGTACACTCGGTAGTACCCCGTACATACCCGGGATCACGGCCACAATATTCTCGGCCGAAACCGAGACATGCCGCTAGGCACAAACAGGAATGTGTACACTCGAACAGGTAGTGAACTGTCGAGTTACAAGTCAGGTTCATCTTTGATTTCCCCATACCCCCAAGTTATGTATGTCAGGTCAGGTATTCAGTAGTCAAGGACTAATGCCAACACAGAATCAGGTAAAAGCAGGTCTGTCTGGATAGACAACAGGAAAGGTCCATGAGGACCCCAAGTCAGGTTTGTTGGCATTAGGCATGAGATCAGGTAACAGGTCAGGTCATGTTTCAACAGGTTGAGTCGATATGTACAGGGTGTCATGTCCGTGTATCAGTATGTAAATATATGTCAGGTGCAGCAGGGTCGAGTCAATATGCAATGTAATCAAGTATGTGCTCTCAACAGGTATACCATCGAATAAGTAACAGCAGCAAGAATAAAGAAATTAACAATAACGGTTCACTTAGTCACAATGGTACAAGAATATGATGCCGTTGTATTATACTAGCAGGTTCGAGCACCTTTGGGGTGCAATAGTCACAAGGTGAACCAATATCAACAACATAAAGTAATGAAGCTACATGAATTTAAACTAAAGCATAATAATTGTCTCATGGGTGATTTAAAAAATGAAGCAAGGACGATCTAATTGGTTTAGTTAGTAAAGTGTGGATTGATAGCAGACCGATTAATTGCAAGAAACTACTATACCGATTCAATGTTAAGAATAATTGTAACCGTCAATTCTAAGTTATAAAATAGTATCGATATTACAATAGCTGTGTGGTTATAATAAATAATATGATTAAGTGTAGCAAGACTTGATCTTGTGTACTAGCATGTTAAAGCAAGTATTCGGACACTTGCCTCGACGGTTTCGCAAACCGGAAAGCACGGATGTAATGTCGGCGGAAAACACGAGACGGTTGCACGGACCACGGATCGAGTCCTAACAGCGAACAGCGAGACCACACGGACCAGAGCACTTCGCTGGAGAGTCGGGTCCAAACGACGGCACGGCCGGAATCCGGCAAAAGTCAAAAGGCGACGAAGTTAGCAAAACACGATATACGTAAACAAAGACCAGCGAGGGGGGTTTTACATGAATGGAAAGCTAAAGGGATGCTTACAGGGAAGAACCAGGGGGCAACTACGACGGCTCGACGGCGATGGGCGCGCCGGCGGCGAACAGGGGATGCGGCGAGGGCTTGGAGGTGGCTGGATCGAGATGCAGCGAGTAGGGGATAGGCAAGGGCTTGGTCTGGGTTGCAGGAGGAAGAGGAGGTGGCTGTCGGTGTTCTGGCGACGACGAGGGGGTCGACGGCGACCCTTTTCCGGCGAACCAGAGGGTTAGGTGACGGGGTTTTGGCTCGGGTTGGTGGTGGTCCGGCGAGGGGAGGAGGAAGACGACGACGTGGTCGGGACGAGGGTGAAGGGAGGAGGATTCTGGTGTCGTCGGCGATGGGAGGCGGCGGCGACGGCGAGATCTGCGGCTGGTGGTGGCGTCGGGGGTTGGGTTGCAGGCGCGGAAAGAGAACGGAGGAAGGAGGTAGGAGCGCGGTTAGGTTGTGGAGGCGAGAACGGCGACGGCGAGGTCGCAGGGAGGTCGACGGCGATGGCCCGAGGGAGCTAGGGTTAGGGTTCGGTGAGATTTCCTCGATGAGTTTTCTCGTGGGTTTTAAAACGAGGAACAGTGGAAGAATAAATATAGAGAGAGAGAGGGTTTGTTAGAGAGAGAGAGGGAAGGAGATTAGAGAGAGACAGAGAGAGACGGAGAGAGAGAGATGGTGAGGCGGGGCCCACGAGGGTTTCAGCCCTCGTGATTGGCTGGAAGTTAATCTCGTGATAAAATTTTTTAAAGATTGAAAAGGATTGATACGTTAAAAAATTGTAACAGAAATATATTATAGTTTAATATATTAAATTAAAATGGGTATTTCGGCGCTAAATGAAACATTTCCAAATCGCGCCCGGGTTGCGCCCAAATGTTTCAAATTCAAATTATAGGATTTTAAGCGAGTTCCAAATTTTGAAAAGAGGTGTTTTATGATTAAAATGCATGCCTCCAAGTCGGACACTTGCACGCGCGCGTAGCCGTCCAAACTTGCCCGTTTAGCCGAACGGGAAGAAATCTCGACACGCGGACGCTACCACGCGACTAGTGGCGACGAGTAGGCCAACATGGATATTTTTAATTTCATTTTAGGTGTTAAAATTTTTTATGTGCCAAAATGACTTAACCGGTTAGAATTTATTAATAAACACCAAACAAACAGGATAATTGGAATGAGCAAAGTATAACACTCAACTAGCAATAGAAATAGTATTACTGGGCTCGGGTGTTACACAAGGAAACAGATATGATAGTACATGTTAAGCTGGGTACACAAAAACAGTTATGTAAAACCAAAATGTGTCCACTCGTCAATCCCAGGTGATAATCCCCTACGGACACAGCTCCCATGCTAGCTCCGTTAGCAACCATCAGGGTCATATCACCTTCCTTCAGCACTCTACGGTTTCTCAGTGCCTGCAATGAATTGCAAATATGAGATCCTCATCCGGTATCCAATACCCAGGAAGTAGAGTTGATTGACAGACAATTCTCAATTACAAACACACCTGAAGTCGAAGCCACAGCTTGCTTCGGTTCCTGGTTCTTGGCGTTCCACGCCTTGCAATCCTTCTTCCAGTGCCCTTTCCTGTGACAATGGAAGCACTCATCCTGGCCAACTACCGGTACTGCAAACTTTTTCTTTCCCTTCCCTCCCACCTTACTTACACCTCCTCTAGGTTTGGTGGCGGCCTTCTTTTTCCTTCCTTTGGCCCTAGCCTTGGACCCGGAAGAAGAAGCACCGCTAACAAACATAGCGGGTGTTTCCCTTACCTTCTGCAAGGTGCCCTCTGCACTCCTTAACATGTTCAGGAGTTCCGGAAGTTCAACTTCTTTTCTTTGAATGTTGAAGTTCAGAATAAACTGGGCATAGGTGGAAGGAAGGGACTGGAGAATAAGGTCTGTATAGAGCTCATTATCCAAAGTCGTCCCAAGGTCTGCGAGCTCTTCTCTGTAGCCAATCATCTTTAGGACATGTTCTCCTACCAATGATCCGACAGCCAACCTCGCTCGAAACAAGTTCTTAGAGGTCTCGTATCTTGCTATACGAGATTGCTCTCCATAAAGTTCTTTTCTATGGAGAAATATGGCATCTAGTTCCATATCCTCGTGCCTCCTCTGATGTTCATTGTTCATCGAGGCAAGCACGATGCACTTGGCTTTCGCGCAATCATACTCCTAGGTTTTGCGGATTTCCTTATCCGCATTACTGGATTTGGGACCAGGGACAGCAGGTGCCTTAGCGGTGAGGACGTACCCCAATTTGTCATAGGTCAAAGCCATTTTGACATTCCGTAGCCAATCTTTATAGTTTGGCCCTGTCAGTATATTTTTCTCTAAAAGTAACTTAAGTCCATTCATTTTCAGGGTCGCTGCAATTAGGAGAGAGAGAAGAAAACTCTTTAGCATGATGCTCTTGCAAGTTTAGAGTGGTTTTTAATTTATCTAAACTGGATGGCTCCCACTGTTTCTCGAATCCTTCCTCAAACCATAAAAGAAGAATTAGCCAGGACTATTCTAACTGTACAATACTTGCTTAACCGTTCAGCAAGGCTGGTGTCGGTACTTCGAGGGAGGTTTTCCAACGCTTTCGCGAAGTTCCTTAATTAAATAACCTCTTTTCTCTGGGGGCGTAACCCCGCTGACACCTTTCTTGACACATACTTGGTTTATAGCATTGATCGTTAAGTGACGAATATCCTGATGAGTAGGATCGGGATCCAAATATCATCGTATGATAATGTTGAAGGAATCCTACCAACATTCATTAAACTCCAAATAGTATGCAACTCTTTGCAAATTTCAGTTTCTTTAGAAATTCCCGATATATATTTTTGCCCCATGCTCTTATGACCTTGGCTTTAGTCAAAATGTCATAAGTCACATGTCAAGTTCTACCCGTCATTATCTTGTCAATTTGAACCCATCCGTACATACCCCTGACTTTGGTCAAATGATAATACGACTGTCCTAAACTAACTCATCTATCTTATGCAACAAATGAAGACCCGCATGTAGGGTTCCTAAGCACTCTAGTGAGGTCTCTAAAGGCATCGAACATGCCAATTTCAAAAAATCGGTGCCGAGAAACCCTAATGTACGGATCGTTTGCTAGATTTCTAGGCGAAAACAAGAACTAGTTAACACTTAACTAATAGATACGGAAATACAACCTTTGTAGATCCGTTTGTCCACCTCCATAGCTCCATGAAGAAGTCATCTCCGCTGTACAAATCCGAAATCCGGGCTCTTGTGTCGGCTTCATCGGAGAAGAAGCGGGCTAGGTCGTCGACGACGTGCCGAAGATGATCTACGTCGAGGCATCGCTAAATCAAGCTCCGACTTCACCAAGTGAAGAAACTTGTGAAGTAAACACACTCTACTACTTGGCAAGAGGTAGAGGATGAAGAAATAGGAAGTGGGTAGACTTTAGATTTGGATTTCTCACTCTTTATCATCAATCACCATTGATGAAGAAAGCTTTTTCTTCCTTGCTCATGAAGAAGAAGAAGAAAGAAATATATGATAAGTTAATTAAAAACAATAGAAAAATCAAAACTTATCATAATGTTAACTAGAGTCAAGTGTAGAGAATGAATCATGGTTAGTGGGAATGGTTAGGGTTAAGGATGAGATAAGAATGGTTGACTTGATCAAAGTTTCATGAAGCTTCAACTAAACTCCAAAATAAGCCACCATTCTTTTCTCCTCTTTTCCAAAATGAATAAACAAATAAATAAATGAATAAATAAAGGAAATGAAACCCTAACCATTCTTTTAACCATGGTTTAATTCTTTGCACTTAACCAAGTAAACATGTATCATCAAACATGATACAATAAAGTGCACAAAATCATATCGCATATGCAATGCACACATCCGAGTGAGAAAATCCATCTTAAGTGAACCGATACTAGTTAATGCAAAGTAATATATCAAATATATAATTATACAATAAATCATTAAATCAACACTTGATTTAACGATCCAGTCATATCGCATATAACCGACTAGTATTCAATGTATCGGCTTATCGAATCAACCTTTGATTCGATAACTAGGTTATATCGCATATAACCATTCGATACATTCATCGCGAGAATGAAATACGGTATCACATACACGCATTATTTTCGGTCCCGCACATATCTCATATGCGCTCCTATTTCGTTTCGCTTGAGCCAGGAAACCTCTGTGTAGGACTCTAAAGACTCGTCAATACGCCGGCAGCAGATGATGATCATATCAAGCACCCATAAGCCGCAAGCGGTCTGCTAAACGTAACGGCCACCCGGGTATTGAGCGATCTGAAGATCGACGAGCAAGCCCGCTCACACTCCAGTGAATCCGATCAGTAACACTACCGTACAGTCCAGTCTGATCGTCTGATATGTCGCATATCTCGCCTAGGGGTGGTAAACGTCAGACCCCAATAGCTCGATAAGTCGTGTCGATATGAGGTCTATAACAATTCGAGAAACTACTGGTAACACTTACCAGTAAATCTCAGCAACCCTGGCCAGGGATTTCCTGTTATAGCCAATCGAACACAGCGCAACATCAACTCCCTATACCGGGAGAGACGAATCCCCTCCTATCGCTCATTGCCTCCATGTGACTCGGGACTGTACCCAAAAACCACCGTTTTGCACGCCCTCTTGGACGTGGTAAGATGGAAATCAAAGCACAGTGGGAACCACACAAGACTCTATGACGATCTCGGGTCAACAGACTACTCTGTACCAGTGTCACCAGAGAACTGCCATCTGACGTGAGGTATAATACCATCTGGGAGTTCTCGGCGAGTCCGTCCAGTGTACCCAGTCTCTACTGAGCACCCGTATATCATCTCCGATGTCAAACACCAATGGATATGGGATCATCCATCGCCCATCTGTATGGGTCGAGAAGCTACACGCTAGTCTACTCTGGTATATCGATGCCCCGTCTCGATACACCCACGACTAGGGACTTTGAAGGATGTACTTATGGACTACCATGTCCCCACTAGTATGATCCGCATCATAGTCTAGGTAGTCAAGTACACATCCTAAGGGCTTTACCAACATGTAATAGAGAGACAATCTGTGTACACGTTAAGGTAAAGAGCAACCAGATAGCATACTATCATGTCGAGCAAGAAAGTCCTCCCTATATACGTCCCAGCATCCACTACAATATACATCCAATGTACAGTAATGGCCTCTAGGGCATACATATAACTAACAATCTCCCACTTGCACTAGGGCCATCTGTAGCAGTGGTTGTAGTATCTCATACTCAACCATCCCATAAAAGTCTCTCTCTGGGAATAGGCCTTCGTGAGTAGATCCGCTGCGTTATCCTCTAAGTCTGCTCTCCTTTCCTCGATCAACCTGGAGATCAACCATCTCCATGATCAGGTAATACTGCCTTAGAATAAGTCTGGATCACTGATGGGACCGGCGTTCCTTGGCATAAGCCACAACTCCATTGTATCACAATGGTAGGAACATAGTTCATCTCATGAACCATTATACATCCAAACATCCTCTTTAGTAGCATCATAAGTAGCGATGTATCCAGCCTTTATCGTCTAGTATGTCACGGTATCTAGCTTGGAACTCTTCCAACATACCGTCCCTTTACTGAGGGTAAAGACAATGCCTGCGACTGACATTCAGTCGTCTTTATCACCCTGGAACACTTCCAGTGATTCTCCCCAGGATTGCTTGATACCATCTCACTACAACTAGTGAGAATCCTAACATCCAATTAAATCTATCTCATAGATCCAAAACCCAGGATTAAGGAGGTATCACTTTGATCCTATATGGAGAATCTTTGTGATAAACGGAGATTGATCGAGCGTAGCATAAGAAACTCCTTTCTTATCAAGAGTATGTCATCCACGTACTCTACGAGGATCACCACCATACTCCCTACTACCTTTTTGTTTATACAAGGTTCATCTACCATTTTGATAATGTCAACTTCTTTGACTATTTCATCAAAACAGATGTTCCAACTCCGCGATGCCTGCTTTATCATATAAAGCATCTTGCACACGTTTCCGCTGCTCCCACTGTCTACGAGGCCCTCTGGCTGTGTACTTATAGACACTCTCTTCCAAAACATCATTTTAGAAGAGCTGTCATGACACCCAACCACCAGATATCGTAGTCATGGTATGTAGCCGTGGAAAGTAGGATCTGGATGGACTTAAGCATAGATCCTTAGAAAAAGTTTCAACATAATCCATACCTGGTCAATGATGCAAACCTTTAACAAGTCTAGCTTTGAAAGTCTCAACTTTTCCATGTACACCAAGTAATCTTCTCAAGATTTACTTGCTCCTGATGGGGATTTAACCCTTCAGATATAGCAACTAAAGTCCATACTTTGTTGGTGTATAAGGATTCCATCTCAGATCACTAAGCATCCAGCCATTCTTACAGAGTCTTACTCCTGATGGCCAGCTCGAAGCTAGTTGGGTCATCATCTCATGATGCAATCTTCGCTCCCACTGTCATAGAGAAACCAAAGTATCTCTCAGCTGGTGAGGAACCCTACTAGATCGGCGGAGAGGCTGAGGTTCGTTGGTATTTACTGAATCCTCTGGTTGTACCAAATCATCTGCTGTAGTTTGTATAGTTGGAACACTTCCAGTTCTACATAACTAACTTTGCCTCGAGCTTGTCCGGATTGTGCTTTTAGACATTGGCCGGTCAACCCCAAATCTTAACTAACTTAAGATATGGGCTCTTCCCCTTCCATATCACATATGAAGTGGTAGGCACTGATTTGATTCGAACCCTATTCAATAGGTATGCAACTTCTCAAGTGCATAACCCCCTTAAGGAAAAAGGTAACTCAGTAGTACTCATCATAGAGCACACCTTATCATATAGGGTGTGATTGCTCCGCCCCGATATACCATCGTGCTATGGTGTATGCAGAGGAGTAATGCTGAGAGAGAATCTCATTCTCCTTTAGAATAATCCAGAAATTCCATGCACAAGTATTCTCCTCCTTGATCTCATCATAGGACATAATACTTATACCCGTATTGTGGTTCTCTACTTCCATCTTATATTCTGTGAATATCTCAAAAGGTTCGGACTTGTGTTTCAACAAGAACATATGTCTGAATCTAAAGAGATCATCAGAGAACGTAATGAAGTATAAAGAACCAGTCTTGGCATGTGTAGACAGGGGACCTACATACATCAACATGTATCATCCCAAGAGTTCACTAACTCTTTCTCTGTTTCTAATAAACAGAGCTGGTGTCATCTTATCTTTGTGACATGACTGGTAAGTTTCACAAGATGTAAATTCAAACTAATTTAAATATGCATCATTGTGTAACTCTAGCTAGTCGGGTCGCATTGATATGACCCAGTCTACAATACCTTAAGAAGAATCCGTTCATATCTGAACTTTTCTTCTTGTGTGTGTTCTATATACCAAGAACTGTAGTTTGATTTAGAACATCAATGCTTTTAGATAACGTGCCTGAACCGATCAACTTTTGATATAGGAAATGTTCAAAACATTATCCAACAATACAAAATATTATCGTTTCTTTACTAATAAAGAGACAGATATGATTTTGTATATCAGGTTCGGTATCTAATAACATACGTTCAGAATCAATGTATTACAATACAGGGTGACAGTGACCAACAGACTTGGCTGCAACACTTGCCCCGTTTTCTGCCTCATGAAACTTATCACCCGTTCTCAGTTTTTCTACCCTTTTGTAGCCCTATGTAACATCTTACATATCTGGGATCCTGATCCGGTATCATATACTAGGATGCGGAGGATACTGAGAAACAGTTCTGTATAATGAACACACCCGAAGATGATGCATCAGCATGCACTCTCTTCGTTTGGGCGGCACGGGAAATCTGGTATTCCCCAAATTCCTGCTCTGTCTTATAACAATTATAAGTTGGAGCGGGACCAACGTTCCCCAGCTCAGTATAACAAGCGGGTTCGGTCAATAATCCGTATTATTATCTTGATTAAGGCGTGATATGGTCGCTACCAGGAGAGAGAGAAGAAAACACTCAGCGTGCGCTCTTGCAAGAATAGATTGGTTTTATTTTATCTAATCAGGATGGCTCCCACTGCTTTTTATCAAATCTTCCTTCAAACCCTAAAAGGAAAGACTAGCCGGGATTAATTACACACTACAAGTTCGCCAATCTTTCAGCCAGGCCAGTGTCGGTACTTTGAGGGAGGTCCCCCGTGCTTTCGCACGAACCTAATTAATGTAAAACTCGTTTTCCCAGAGGCGTAACCCCGTTAACACCTTTCTAGACACCTACTTGATCGGCTAATTGTAATGTGTAAAACTCTCCCAGGAGTAACTCTTACTCGCAGCGGGTATCGGGATCCAACTATCTCATAGAAGGTATGCAATCTCATTGCAAATCTCAACACTTGAAATTCCCGATAATATTTTGCCCCTAACGTGCTATGACCTTGACGAAAGCCAACAAACCATAGCCCGCTAGTCAAGTTCAACCCGTACATTTCTTGATTGAATTAAACCCACCCGCACGACCCTTGACGAAAGCCAACAAAGCCGCACGACTACCCTAATCCAATCGCATCGTATGCTAGCAGATAAGCAGCATATAGTTACCGCACACTGCACCTTGACGAAAGCCAACAAATGCAGCACGAATACTATATACAACTTATCTGAAATGACGGAGGGCTACGACAGGTTTTTCTGAAAACCTATTGCGTAATGAACTTGATATCGTTGTAGAATCAAATGAAGTTTAAAATGGAGTGCTTTTGAGGCTTTTCTAGTTTTGCTAAAGGAGTCACTCCCGGTGAAGGGATCGTCGGTCCTTTCCTCGTCGAATGAGGTGCGGGATATATCACATATATCACTGTGCAAAGCAAAAACACTTAAAAGCAATCAAAAGACAAACCGAGGGTATAGCATCTGCCAGTTATTGCTAAAGGAGTCACTCCCGGTGAAGGGATCTCGGTCCTTTCCTTATCGAATAAGGTGCAGGATATATCGCATATACCGCTTATACCGCTGTGCAAAGCAAGAACTGTAGCTACCTCTTTTATTTTGAAATTCGATTCTACTACATCTTAGGTTTCTTTTATTTCATTAATCTCATTAATGAAGTCCCATCATTTATGTACCTAAACATCACAGATAAATACGACGTACACTTATGCCATCCGCATTCGCCTCGATGTCCCCTCGTGCACCATTAGGTTAGGTAACTAACGGCAGAGCGGGGCAGGGCTAGCGCGGGTGTAAAACATAAGTAACGCCTATATAATATATCATATATAGTATATACTGTATCTATCATCAGAACATCACATGATCACATCACAGATATCGCAGCAGAAGAAACATATGAAATATTGGATATACTAGGACGTATGGGTTTTCAATACGAGCCAGTATAAAACACGGATTCCACGGTCGTGATGAATAGCCAAACCCACACCCCTAGACCCCTACGAGAGCGGCAAGCAACCCTACCAATTCTAGAGTTAGGAGACCCGGCCTCGACTCCTCGAGTTGGTCTCCCACTGGACTCCAGAACCCGGTTACTTGTGCTCTCCTCCTTGGGTCTATCCTAGTGCGGAAAAGTAAATAATATACAAACGGTGACTACTTCCGCAACCTGGAAGTGCCCCAATAAAAGAATATTACATACAAGTTTTTACATGAATGAAAATGAAAAACACTCATCTCACATAAAAACCCCCGGCTATTCAAACACGACGATCCAATATAACATATCCAGCAGCACATAACATCACATGTCATCAACGTAAGTAAATATGCTTATCCCAATTGTCGTTGACATATAGCAACGAAACCGGCGATATTACATATTACACTTACGGTCACAGAAAAGAAAGTGTAAAACTACAACAGTTGGAATCCGCAATTTGCATAGACATCGCATGCCTAATCAAATGAATACCTTAGACATCTCATGGCTAACATTTATAAACCCCGCATTTTAGTCTCAAAATCGAAAACTCTTTTCAATATCAAGTCGGGGAATTCAACAAGATTCCCGAAATCCTGATCGAATGCTCGTCGCAAACTTCAGTAGACGGCCGCACCCCCGATACCGTCGACGAAGTGCACCAAGGCGGAACACCGCTACCGCGAGCACCCGAACGGATGCTTTCGGCGACGGGGTTCTCCTACAGTCACTTGGTCGGGGCTATGGGGCGAGGTTGTCTATTAAGTTTACCCGGCGAATATCCGCGTACGCTACGTGATTGCGACGGAGTTTTGATCACATCAAAATTCCGTGGCAACCGATCAAGTGAGACTAAACTGCTATGTTTATAACATTCATTGAGTTATCACATAACTATTTGTGAATTCCAATTATTGTATCCCATTCCAGATAAACAGAAAATGTTAAACTTTTCGATCGAACAGTCAAACACCCAAGTTTTCCCGATACAGATCAACACATGAAATAAGTCTAACAACATTCAGTTCGTGCCTCAGTACCAATGGTCCAGCCGTAGAAGGGTCAAGCCAACGCCTCACATGTGGCACGCCGTACTGTCCCAAACCCGAAGGTTCAAAGGGCAGTTCAAGACGGTCACATAATCGAGTTAAGGTTTGTTGTCTTCTAGAGGGTCCATCGCGTTACTTGCACTACTTAGAACGTCGTTAAACTACGGAAAAATCCAACACTTGGAAATTTCCCGACAGGGGAAAAATTGGGTATTTATATCCGGTCGAACTTTTTAACATATTGTAAAATTATCCGGAAAGCCACACAGACAAAATTTGATATTCCGATCGAAACTCCGAAACCCCAAAACCACCTCTGAAAAATTCAATTGTATAATAAATATTAAAATATCCCAGGAAAACCAGAACAGAATACTGAGAATTATTGTGCAAACATTACCTCACAAAACGACAAAACGGCCGCGCTTCCGCCGCACGAGCCATGCTCGTGCCGCGGAAACGCGGTGGTAAAGTTGAATCAGGTCCTCGAAATTTACAGTAATTCTTAGAAAACCCTGCTTGATTTTCTGGATATTTTTAATCATGAAAAATCCACAATTTTAAAATCTGGACAGAGAGCAATTTTGGGTTCGTGTTTTCGGTTCGATCGGACTTCAAATTCCGTCTGGACTTCGCCTAAGGCTCTAGCTTGGCTCTGATACCACTGTAGGGTTCCTAGGCACTCTAGTGAGGTCTCTAAAGGCATCGAACATGCCAATTTCAAAAAATCGGTGCCGAGAAACCCTAATGTACGGATCGTTTGCTAGATTTCTAGGCGAAAACAAGAACTAGTTAACACTTAACTAATAGATACGGAAATACAACCTTTGTAGATCCGTTTGTCCACCTCCATAGCTCCATGAAGAAGTCATCTCCGCTGTACAAATCCGAAATCCGGGCTCTTGTGTCGGCTTCATCGGAGAAGAAGCGGGCTAGGTCGTCGACGACGTGCCGAAGATGATCTACGTCGAGGCATCGCTAAATCAAGCTCCGACTTCACCAAGTGAAGAAACTTGTGAAGTAAACACACTCTACTACTTGGCAAGAGGTAGAGGATGAAGAAATAGGAAGTGGGTAGACTTTAGATTTGGATTTCTCACTCTTTATCATCAATCACCATTGATGAAGAAAGCTTTTTCTTCCTTGCTCATGAAGAAGAAGAAGAAAGAAATATATGATAAGTTAATTAAAAACAATAGAAAAAACAAAACTTATCATAATGTTAACTAGAGTCAAGTGTAGAGAATGAATCATGGTTAGTGGGAATGGTTAGGGTTAAGGATGAGATAAGAATGGTTGACTTGATCAAAGTTTCATGAAGCTTCAACTAAACTCCAAAATAAGCCACCATTCTTTTCTCCTCTTTTCCAAAATGAATAAACAAATAAATAAATGAATAAATAAAGGAAATGAAACCCTAACCATTCTTTTAACTATGGTTTAATTCTTTGCACTTAACCAAGTAAACATGTATCATCAAACATGATACAATAAAGTGCACAAAATCATATCGCATATGCAATGCACACATCCGAGTGAGAAAATCCATCTTAAGTGAACCGATACTAGTTAATGCAAAGTAATATATCAAATATATAATTATACAATAAATCATTAAATCAACACTTGATTTAATGATCCGGTCATATCGCATATAACCGACTAGTATTCAATGTATCGGCTTATCGAATCAACCTTTGATTCGATAACTAGGTTATATCGCATATAACCATTCGATACATTCATCGAGAGAATGAAATACGGTATCACATACACGCATTATTCTCGGTCCCGCACATATCTCATATGCGCTCCTATTTCGTTTCGCTTGAGCCAGGAAACCTCTGTGTAGGACTCTAAAGACTCGTCAATACGCCGGCAGCAGATGATGATCATATCAAGCACCCACAAGCCGCAAGCGGTCTGCTAAACGTAACGGCCACCCGGGTATTGAGCGATCTGAAGATCGACGAGCAAGCCCGCTCACACTCCAGTGAATCCGACCAGTAACACTACCGTACAGTCCAGTCTGATCGTCTGATATGTCGCATATCTCGCCTAGGGGTGGTAAACGTCAGACCCCAATAGCTCGATAAGTCGTGTCGATATGAGGTCTATAACAATTCGAGAAACTACTGGTAACACTTACCAGTAAATCTCAGCAACCCTGGCCAGGGATTTCCTGTTATAGCCAATCGAACACAGCGCAACATCAACTCCCTATACCGGGAGAGACGAATCCCCTCCTATCGCTCATTGCCTCCATGTGACTCGGGACTGTACCCAAAAACCACCGTTTTGCACGCCCTCTTGGACGTGGTAAGATGGAAATCAAAGCACAGTGGGAACCACACAAGACTCTATGACGATCTCGGGTCAACAGACTACTCTGTACCAGTGTCACCAGAGAACTGCCATCTGACGTGAGGTATAATACCATCTGGGAGTTCTCGGCGAGTCCGTCCAGTGTACCCAGTCTCTACTGAACACCCGTATATCATCTCCGATGTCAAACACCAATGGATATGGGATCATCCATCGCCCATCTGTATGGGTCGAGAAGCTACACGCTAGTCTACTCTGGTATATCGATGCCCCGTCTCGATACACCCACGACTAGGGACTTTGAAGGATGTACTTATGGACTACCATGTCCCCACTAGTATGATCCGCATCATAGTCTAGGTAGTCAAGTACACATCCTAAGGGCTTTACCAACATGTAATAGAGAGACAATCTGTGTACACGTTAAGGTAAAGAGCAACCAGATAGCATACTATCATGTCGAGCAAGAAAGTCCTCCCTATATACGTCCCAGCATCCACTACAATATACATCCAATGTACAGTAATGGCCTCTAGGGCATACATATAACTAACACCGCAGCTACCAAACACTATGCCTTGACTTTGGCCAAAATGCATAGTTTGAATACTACTGAATATCCAAATGTAATGACGGAGGGCTACGAATGGTTTTGGCGAAACCGTGTGTTGGAGATAGTGCCCTCAGAGTCAATTATTGGATCACAGGCACGTGATTACAATGATTGATGGAGGACCTATCCCGCAAGGACAGTCTTACTCAAGATGATAGTATGCTATCTGGTTTATCTTTATCATCGTGTACTGCTTTAGGTGACCTGACAGGTCACTATTGCACGTTGATAGAGCCCCTAGGATTCTTGCTTGACCACCAGCAGTATGAGGGCGATCATATACGTGGGAGCTGGTAGTCTATAAGCACATCCTTAAATGGTCCCTAGTCGTGGGAGTTTCGAGATAGGGCATCGATACTCCAGAGTAGACTAGTGTGTACATTCGAGACCCCGACGAGGGGCGGTGGCCGGTCTCACAAGCCACTGGTGTCAGTTCGTTCACCTAAGATGTATACAGGTGCTCATTGGGTTATGAGTACACCGGACAGGACTCGCCGGGAACATGCTAGTTGGTCATATACCAGACGTCAGATGGCAGTTCCCTGGTGACATGTGTACAGGTTAGTTCATCGACCTGGAGATCGTCATTTGTCTCGTGTGAGTTCCCACTGTACTTTGATTACTACCCTACCACGGCTCAAAGGAGTCGTGCAAACAGGTTTTTGTTGGGTACAGTCCCGAGCCACCTAGAGGCAGTGAGAGCATCTTCAGGGGTTCGTCTCTCCCGGTATTGGGGGTGAGGTCGCGCTGTGTCTAGGAGAGCCACTACACGAAGCCCTCGGCCGAGGCAAGGAGATTTACTGGTAGGTATTCCAGTAGTATCTCAGGGTGTTCTGGGCTACACTCCGACACGACTTGTACCGCTTTTGGGGGTCTGACTTTTACCAACCCCCTAGGCCCGCCATGCGATGCTCATAGACGAACGGACCGGACTGTACGGATATTGTCACTGACAGGCTCAGTAGGGTTGTCAGGCTGAGTTCGCACACAGACATCCCTTTTAGTCAATACCTGGTAGCCCGTTACGTATTGGCTTATACCTCTGACGTGCTAGTGGTTAAATCCACAACCAAGGTGTTGACGAGTCTTTAGAGTCCCCCACATTCAGTTACTCAGCTTTCGGGCGAAAAGCTGTAGAGGCCGTATTGAGATATGGCACGGTTCGATCAGATACGTGCGGTATTGCACGGATCAGGATCGGACGGTTAGTACTAGAGGCCGTATGGGTATATGGAAGGGTTCGATCAGATACGTGCGGTATTGCACGGATCAGGATCGAACGGATATTACTAGCCGGCTTTGGTTTAAGCCGGATCCTAGTATAGTACAGTGTAGATTTTGTCTCTTTGCATTTGTATTCGGTTGGAATACACATGCGGGTGTGTATACACAGTATCGGGGTTTTCCTGTAATTTATTACGGAACCAGTTTTCTAGAGTTGCCAGTTTGCTTTCTGTTTCGGCCATTTTCATTTGTATCTTTCAATGGCCGAAGATTGGTGGAGGAGGGCTTATTTGCATTTGTGCAAATAAGCAATTTGGAAGGGGGTCTTTGCTTATTCTTGTGTCATGATGGTTGCACCATTCTTTGACCTTGACTTCTTCTTCTATCATGATTGCTTGACTTTGTGAGGTGATGATGGTGGTGTTGGAGTGTTGGTTCATTAGCTATCATGGTTGTTGATTGGTTGGTGGAGTGAGGGTTTGCTTTGTGATCATTGTTTGTCATCATCACCCTTTCTCTCTCTTGCTTGATTGGTTGGCTCACACTCTCACAACTTCACAACCTCTCTCATTTTTCTCTCCATTCTATTAGCATGGCCGGCCATTCCCTCATGGGGATTGATTAATTCAATTTTTTGGGTGTGGCATTTTTGGTTCTCATTATGCTAAGAAAAATGCTCTCTAGTTCATCCAAAAATATCCTTTCTTTCCTCCACCAAAATGGCAAACTCCATAACCCCAAATGAGACATGGTTCTTCACTACATATTCTACAGCAAATCTTGGGCACGTCGACTAGCCAGCTTCGTGCCCGAATTGCCTCGGTATTGAGGTGGGAGCCCGTAAAAGATGTAGGCGATGTGGTGCACTTCCGGCGATGAGGTGGAGACAGGACATTCCGCGAGAGATCGGGACGATGACGAGAAGACCGGAGGACTCGGATCAGTCGGTATATCTCTATTCCCTATCTTGTAGTTAGCTAGGACTAGTTAATGGTTCGATCCGGGTTTAGTGCGCGGTGGTGCCGGTTTGCTAAGTTCGCAAAATTAAAGTTTATCACCGCTTCCGCATTTTGGCCTCGGGATGGAGGCCGGGGCGCCGCCGTGCACTTACAGTGGTATCAGAGCCTCGCCATTAACTTAGTCTAGCTTTGTTTAATGTGTTTACATTTCCGATCGACCAAAATTCCAAAATCCGCGTTTTTGTTCACATCAGTTTTCTGTTGAAATTTTTTGGAGTCGAAAATTTTTTCAGGTTGCAGAAAAGTGATGTACTGGAAGTTTTAAGAGTTCTGTAAAAATTAGACACACTAACTCGACTGAAAAAGCGCGGAACCGCGGCCAAACACCCCTTTGGGCCGCGGTTCTGCCGCATTCTGTTGATATCGCTGTGTCAAATTTCTACAGTATCTTTCTGGGGTGAAAATTGGGTTTTTGGAATATTAATTTTGGGCCCAGAATTTCTTAATGTGCTACAGTAGTACTTGGGGGCCCACTTGTTAAAATTTGATCGATCGGATATTTTAAATACATTAATTCACGGTATTTACATTATATCTGCGACCGTGAATGTCACTCGATCGGTAAATCCTGTCTAACTGCTATAGCCCGGTTAGATGGATTTGCGAACGTGACTTTCACGTTGATGTTCTGTGTTATGCTGTGATGTTGCGGATCGGTCGTGGGGGATAGCCTGGATGCAATGCTAGTACAGTTGTGGTTGTATTATGTACATTTGATATTGCGGGGCGAGCGTCCGACATGTGGACTGCCGTCACTGCCTGATTGTATTATTATTTTGGGGCACGACCTGGTTGCGGTCGATGTACCCGGTGTATGTATATTTTACTTTCAGTACTAGGATTACCCCAAGGTGGGGTGCACGGATAGAAGGGTTCTAGAAGGCAACAAGCCCGCATCTCATGGCATTGAGACGGAAGGGGCTTCACTCTAGGATTGGCGGGCTATTCGCCACACTCGTAGGGGGTACAGGTTGACCCAGGAGGGGTGCCCAAGTTACCGGATTCCGTGAAGTGCTGGGTGGTCCATTCACGGTACTGAAGGGGGCTGCCTCGCTTCAGGTTTTGGCAGGTAACTTGCCGCGCCCGTAGGGGTCTAGGATTTCATTGCACAGGCTATCCACACGACCAGGGGAACGTCGGGTTTCAGTAGTGGCTCTGTGAAACCCGGGGATCCCAGATATCTGTATTGTTCTGTGATGCTGTACATTTCTGTGATGTTGCATTTTATCACGCCTTGAGCGAAATATAATATATTGGTATATATATTAGTAGATGTTGTATATGTTTTACATCCGCGCTAGTCCAGTCCCCGCTCTGTCGTTAGTTAGCTAACCTAACGGGTAATGACGGGACCCAGTGGCGAATGCGGATGGCATATACGTACATCAGTATATTTTCGTTCTTTGTGGTGTGATCAATTGGTGGGACTGCGTTGATTTGGATCAATGCAATTTAAAAACAAACCTAATCTGATGTTGTTGGAACACTTTTCAAAAAGCTGTTATTGTAAGGACGTTCACTTTTGTTTTGCATCGTGGTATTCAGTTGGAATATCCTGCTCCTCAGTCGACGAGGCAAGGGCCGAGATCCCTTCACCGGGAGTGACCCCTTGGACAGAAGTTTGCGTTAGGGCAATAACTTCACTATAGCCAATTACTTTTGCTTTGCACCGTGGTATTCAGTTGGAATATCCTGCACCTCATTCTACGGGGAAAGAGCCGACATCCCTTCACCGGGAGTGACCTCTTTAGCAAAGGTTTTCGTCACTATATTTTTAAAAGCTATCAGTTCCTTCAACGATATCAAGTTCATTACGTTAAAGGTTTTCGCCAGAAACCATTCGTAGCCCTCCATCATTTCAGTTAAATATTCGGTAGTATTCAAGCTATGTATTTTGACCTCACGCCAAGGCATAGTGATTGGTAGCTGCCGGGTATTTATCTGTTGCATAGATAGATGCGTTGGTTTGGGACAGTCGTGCTACTATTTTGGCCTACGTCAAGGGTATGTACGGGTGGATTCAAATTAACCTGGATAATGATGGGTAGAACTTGACATATGACTTATGATATTTTGACCTCACGCCAAGGTCATAAGAGCAAGGGGTAAAAATCCACATCGGGAGTTTTAAAGAAACTGAAACTTGTCAGATATGCGCATACCTTCTGGAGTGTGACACCGTGAGCGGATTCCGTCACGTTATCATGCAGTGATAGTTGGATCCCGATTCCCACTGATGAGTTGGTATACTCCTCGGGTGATCCCGACTAATTCTTCTTTCAGGTTTGGAGGAGAATTTGACGGTACAGTGGAAGGTTTCCAGATTAGATAAATTGGTAACCATTCTGATCTAGGTTAGAGTGCACGCTGAATGTTTCTTTTCTCTCTCTCTTTGGCAGCGACCATTGACCCGACCCTAAGACAATGACTCAGTGACCAAGTTGATCGAACCTTCTAAAACACAGGCTTTTGGATTGTCTGAGTTGCAAACCTCATTGCCACTCCTACTTTTACCCTTTTCTCCAGGACACCCCGTATTGCTACGAACGTCCACTTCCATTGGACAAAACCATCGTATGGTTAGATACGAACTCGAAGGAATTCGAGGATGGTTTCCGGTTCTGGAGAAAAGGAATAGGACTATTCAGTTGTCTTTTCTTTTCACCTTCTCTCAGGTTGCGAGTACTCCTTGGTTTAGGAGTAGTACACCTATTACGCAAATTGGATAGTCTTCTTCCAAACCGTAGGCTGGTGCCGACCGGTGGGGAATGAAGAAAACCAATTAGCATAACGATGTTGTGCAGATGGTATTAAGTTCAGACAAAGCAAGGGATTAGTAAGAGGGCAAAGTAAATTGCGACTGCTATTCACGACCAAACCAAGTATTTCTTCGCCAATCCTAAATCACCTTTGTATTTCTCCAGGACACTCCGTATCACTACGAAGATCCCAAGTTTATTGGATAATCCATCGTATGGTTATATACGAACTCGAAAGGAACTTGTTCCAGTTCGGGGATGGATCCTGGTTCAGGAGAAATAGGAATAAAGTACATTCGGTTGTCTTTTATCTTCACCTTCTCTCGCATTGCGAGTGCTCCTAGGATTAGGACAGTACACCCATTATGCTTATTGGATAGTCTTCTTCCAAACCATAGGCTGGTGCCGAACGGTAGGAAAGGAAGAAAACCATTTGGCCTAAAGGGGTGTACAGAAGGTAATGACTAAAAACATATAAAGGGATTTGGAGAGGTGGCAAAGAATTATACGGTTACAGTTGTGAATATGGATAATGGAAGAGGCATTACTAGGAATACCTGGATACCCCAACGAAACATTTCAATGTTTCAGTTTCACTGTGTACTGTTAATGGAAAACTGATTTCCCGATTAGACACTTACTCCAGGGTATGTATTTACCAGGTATGATTCTCACATCAGTATGGTTTTACAGATGATGAGTGGGAGTAAGTTATTGGGAATTGGGTGATCATCCTCATTATATCGGGATTCGTTGTAATCGGTGATATTTGAGGAAGTCACCTGGGTTGTTTGCCAGACGGTAAATATTTGGTTTTGAATATCCGTTGTTATGCACCAATTTCAAATTGATATATCTGTACGTCTATTTTTATAGAGTGAGATATACCTTTTTGAAATTATTTCTACGACATTTACCTATATCAGTGGATGGTTAGGTAAGGAGCATTAAACAGCGGTGTAAATCTTCTTAACCATAAGTACAGTTTTCAACCTACGACACACAGTAAATTAGTTATCAGACTCAAGGGACTTATTGTTCACACCATAATATTGTATTTTATATTCCCCATTCTTATGCATTTTACAATGAAAACAGGTGCTTTTGATGCATGTCTGCTACATGTTACAGGTTACAGGTTCTTGGACAGGAAACAGTGAAAACGATGAAAAGACGAAGTAAAAGTGAGACTTTGACCGACAAACAGAGAATCTTGATCAAGCCTACATAAGGAACAATTCACAAAGCAAGATTCAAGACATCGACTCAAAGCGAACGGGTAGAAGTCCACTACAATGTTCACTGGAAATCTGGAAGAGAACCAGAAGCTAAATTGAGAAAAGATATATAGAAATAAGTAGCCCAAGACAACCAGAACCCATCCCAGAAGAATCAGAGTCCAAGTCCACAATTGGGCCGTGGAACCGCGGCCCAACCCATGCTGGGGCCGCGGATCCGCGGCCATTAAGAGGATTCAGTGGATGAAATTTTTACCAAAATGTTTATTGGCTTTGACTAGTCAACTTAGGGCTATTTTTGTAATTGTAGACATGCGGGTCAAATGTAACCCTAGGGTTTCCTATTCTTTATAAATAGGAACTCTAATCATTGTAATTCTTCATGCCTCCTTTTAATAATAAATTCTAGAAATCTTTTGGAGAGCATCGATGCCTCTCTTTAATTCAGAAATTCAGATCTGACAACCCTGCATGGATGATTGGAGAGAGCCATCTGTAAGTAATTTATTTTCTTTCCTTACTGTAGATTTAAATTCTTTGCCCTAGGTAAATTTATTTTCCTTCCCTAGTTATAACTTTTAATTAATTGCCCTAGGATAATTTAGATTTTTAGATTTAATAATCTGTCCGAACACCTTTCGGAATTAACTCGTAAGAACGAATCGGAAACTCACAACATCCCTGTGGACCGACCCGTACTCACCGGCTAGCTTCATGCGACGCCGTTCTTGATTGCGGTTACAAATATTTTTGATCTATCTTTTAGAAAGCGCGAGCACGCTAAATCACACCAATCAAATGGCGCCGTTGCCGGGGATGGCGTAGAATTTTCTTTTCGCGATTTCGGGTTAATCATAAATTTAAAAAAAATCATAAAAATCTGAAAAAATCATAAAATATAAAAATATATATCATTTGTTATTTTTGGAAGGGATACTTTGTTGTTTGAATTTTGCAGGATATACGAAAATCGGATCTGGAAATCTACAGAGATCAAAACAGGAAAAAACAGATCGGAACAACAGAAGATCACAACAACCGAAAAACAGAAGAAATTTGGAGGACCGAGTCTACAAGTTAACCGTGGTGATCTGGTTCAAAAAAAAAAAATAAAAAAAAAACTGGCGATCCCACCAAAGCGCGGCGGAACCGCCGCGCCAGCCCTCTTTTGGCCGCGGAACCGCCGCGGTCTGGTCGAATCAGGGCTAAAAAAAGGTGCAGAAGTGAGATAAAAAAAATAAAAATAAAAAAAACTGCTCTGCCACTGGAAATTTCTGTGAGTTTTCTCTCTCTCCTCCTCTGCAAATCTTGATATATCTTCTGTAAATTTGCCTGCAGGATTTCTTTGCGCTCAAATTTTTTTTCCTTCCAAATGACGATCTTGTGCAGGATTCTTTGCGCCGCGCATAAAATAAAAATATTTGATTGCAAGTGATTTACTGTTTTGCATATCTTTAATTGGATTTTAAGGGGCTTTTTGACCAATTCAGATTGGGTGGGGATTTCATCACCCTTTCTAGGACCCCAGAAATCACATAAGGCATTTGCATTGACCAATCTTTAATTAAAAAATACTAGACTCAGACCTAAGGACATCGAGCTCAATAGGAAAAGGACTAGTATAGGCATCGACCGTTTATCCTAACTGACATTGCGGTGTCTAAGCTAGTGGTTATTAATTAGGCCCACTGTAGTGGTGGTTCCTTCCCACTTACCTGGCCGTACTTGTCCGTGAAGAGGCGGTTTGAGGTCCTATTTCTAGCCCTAGTTAGGAGCTGTCTAGTAAACCTAGGCGACCCTAGATCTAGGTCTGATTGTGCATTTCTGGTTGATTACATTTGTGTTTAAGCCCTTTATCGATATTTTTTTTTCTGCAAACAGTCTCAAATAAAGAGAAAAAGAAAAAAAGGAAAATTTTTATAAAAACTTGCAAAAATTTTGTCGCTAAGAAATCCTTGCATCCCACTTGCACCACCTACCTTCTTTCTTTCCCTCTTCTTCTAACATGGGTACTCCACATAAAAAATCATTAACCGAACTTTGGTATCCCGAACCTAATTTTGCGTCATATGTTAATTTGTTCGGTCAATTTAAAAACGATCCTTCCTTGCCAAAAACTTCGTTGAAAGATCAAATAGAGGCGTCTGGGAGAAATAGTTTAACTTTTCAACCTACCTTGTGTCAACCGAGTCAACCTTTACCACCTACATATGTTGATACCACTTCGTTAAGTCCTTCTGTCACTCTTAGGCCGATGTCCATTGCTGAGCATATTGCTCAATCTCGCAGTCGATCTTTCACCCCTCTCCACTCGTCTAGTTCTAGGGATCAACACGACTATTCACCTTTTTACTCATATGTTGACCCTACCCAACCACCCACTTCCTACAAGTCATACCCGACCTTCCCACCTTCACTAGACACTGTTTCGACACAGCCATTAGGGAGTTTCACATATCCAACCAATTTTGAATCTTTTACTGAAACCCCCTCACCACCTAAGTCTAGTTTGGAAGAGTCGTTGGAAGCGTACATTGCAGCAACGAATAAAATGACTAGGAATGTGGAAGCGTCCGTGGCCGCCCTTATGCAACCTATTGAACCGGTAGCTAGTTTCCCGCTAGCTCAAAATTTTTTAATGTATAAGGAGGCGGTTGGACAGAATGAGAATGAGAGAGGATTTTCAAATCAAACCTACCCGTACCCAATTGAAGCCCACAACTCCGGTTTTCCATCGATTGTTCCAAATGATTCACCAGTTGAAAATAAAAACGAGTTGTGTGATTTTGTAGTGTTTGATTTGCCAGATTGTGAGGAACCCCTTTCGAGTGAAACAACACCTAATCCGTTTGACCTTTACACCTCCACTCTAGAACCTAAATCGATACATATCCATGCTGATGAGGTGTCTAAAGAAATTGATTTTCACTTGATTGAGGATATAGACGCCGGGAATATTTCGGATGATGAACCTATCGATTTGCTTGAAATTTTATGTTCAAATCATCATCCCCAGTTATTAAATGTTTCTCCCGAATCTCATATGCGTCTAGATTTTGATGATAATGGCATGGATGAGTTGAATATTGAGGATAGTATCGAGAAGAGTCTTGAGGATAATATTGAGGTTGAATCATTTTTGTTTGATGTGTCTGATTTTCCAATTCATCCTCCTGAACCTTTGACTGTTATATCACCCCCCCTCCTTTACATCGTTCCGACCATGCTTGAAGACTATGAGCTTGAAAAATTTTCCTTTGAATCTGACACAATTCTCACAGATGATAACACCTACGAGTGTTTCACGTTTTCGGACGATGTTGATGACTCACCGCCCGAGTTTGAGTCCTTTACATTTTTAGATGAGCCATCAGACTCGGTTGATTATAGTAGTTTCGAACCATTAATGGAATCTTTCAAGTTCGAAACAGTTTACTACGGTGAGAAAGATACTATCCCTAATTCACTCCCTTTCGTCTCTCCTATTATTCCGACCGAACAAATGACCGTTGCGCTTTCATATCCGATACCAAGTTCGGCGTACCCATGTTTTCTTGCGAATATTGAGGGATTTGACCCCATTGCACGACGAGTTGATAGGTTAGCGCAATCGCTTATAACATATCGGTCATCACATATTGCGCTAATTTATTCACTCAATTTACACCCTCAAGATCGTACTCCACTTCCTTCTTCTTTTCGCCATTTTTCTCCCCCACCGAGACCATATTCTACCATTCTTCTTTCCACACGGTCTCGCGTGCTTCTCATTTTCTTGCACCAACTCTACCATTTCCACGATAAGATTTTTGAATGGTTGGTGCTAACCTTTGGCTTGTGTAAGGCCAAGCTTAAGTTTGGGGGAATCTTTGTATATATGTATATATATTTTTGTTTCCTTTTTCTATAAAAAATAAAAAAAAATTCAAAACATTAAAAATATAAAAAAAATTATAAATAAATAAACAGGGGAGTATCGGTATTTTTGACCCTCTTGGTTTAGCATGACAGTGAGGACACTGTCAAGTTCTAGTTTGGGGGTATGCTCGGTACGTCTTCTTCCTTTGCATTCATTTGTACATATTTTTGCATTTGCATATTTATTTGAAAACCCATAAAAATTTGAAAAATTTCAAAAATTATAAAAATTATTGTATTCAATTTTGGCCATATTTGACTAGAGTTTGACAAATAGGTTAACTAGCTAGGAACAACTATATCTTAGACTTAGTAAATTAAAAACCCTAAAAATAACCTTCCTTAAAGTTTAACAGTAGAAAGTATATGCCTTGTAGTTTATTTAGAAATAGGCAAATTTTGGGTTCACTTCTTGGGTTAAGTCGAAACAAGGGAAGAGTATTGATGTTCTTATTAGAGTATAAGTTTGAAAAATAGTTCCTAGCTTAAGTCTAGATTCTGAAAACGTATACCCTACAATTTGCACAATCACGCACCTTGAAACTTGGAATAGTAGAAGAGACCTTGAAATGCTCTTGTCTAAAGTCCTTAGTATGAAAAAGTGTGAATAAAGAAAAAAAAATGGACACTGGTTTTTGTGATTATTTAAGGCTGCAAAAATAGAAAAATATTTAGCGAGGGTGCTTCATCACCTAGTGCTTTAGACCAACTGGTTTGGGAGTCACTGCTAAAACCTTGGGTGTTGCAAAGATTAGGAAGTACGCTTTAAAGTGCAAACGCATTTTGTAATCGGTCGTTGGTACCTCAAGAAGTATTAACGGTCGCATGAAGGATGTGTAAGCAAATTTCATTCACCAACTAATTAGTACTTTGGACAATGGACGAGAGTACGATTGCTTGATTTGAATTTCCAAGTGTAGGGGTGATATATACACACACGTAGGGATATGTGATTGGAATTTAGATGAGAAAAAAGAATGAAGAATAGAACTTGTATCTTTAGTAGAGTTGATAAAAATTCCTAAGTGGAGATGGAACCCTAGAAGAAAAACTTAGGAAATGCCGAAAGCTAAGTAGATCTGCAAGATATATATAATCTTAAGTTAAATAATGAGGAAGTGTGAAGAATATGGGTGGATAATTTGCGAGTTAAAAGATAATAGAATTCCTTGTTAGAAGACCTAATTGGAGAACAAAAGTCAATGGGCCGAGTTGATAGGATTTTGTGGGTGTAATCCGCTGAAAACCCTCAGGAGACAACACTCCTCCTACTAGGGACACCTAGAGGTTTAACGGCTTGTTGCACGAGCTCAGTGCAATCGCGTTTTCCTGCGAAAGTGCAGTTAGGTTTTTTGTAGAGAATAAAACAATAAGTTTGCTCGAGGACGAGCAAAAGATAAGTTTGGGGGTATTTGTTCACACCATAATATTGTATTTTATATTCCCCATTCTTATGCATTTTACAATGAAAACAGGTGCTTTTGACGCATGTCTGCTACATGTTACAGGTTACAGGTTCTTGGACAGGAAACAGTGAAAACGATGAAAAGACGACGTAAAAGTGAGACTTTGACCGACAAACAGAGAATCTTGATCAAGCCTACATAAGGAACAATTCACAAAGCAAGATTCAAGACATCGACTCAAAGCGAACGGGTAGAAGTCCACTACAATGTTCACTGGAAATCTGGAAGAGAACCAGAAGCTAAATTGAGAAAAGATATATAGAAATAAGTAGCCCAAGACAACCAGAACCCATCCCAGAAGAATCAGAGTCCAAGTCCACAATTGGGCCGTGGAACCGCGGCCCAACCCATGCTGGGGCCGCGGATCCGCGGCCATTAAGAGGATTCAGTGGATGAAATTTTTACCAAAATGTTTATTGGCTTTGACTAGTCAACTTAGGGCTATTTTTGTAATTGTAGACATGCGGGTCAAATGTAACCCTAGGGTTTCCTATTCTTTATAAATAGGAACTCTAATCATTGTAATTCTTCATGCCTCCTTTTAATAATAAATTCTAGAAATCTTTTGGAGAGCATCGATGCCTCTCTTTAATTCAGAAATTCAGATCTGACAACCCTGCATGGATGATTGGAGAGAGCCATCTGTAAGTAATTTATTTTCTTTCCTTACTGTAGATTTAAATTCTTTGCCCTAGGTAAATTTATTTTCCTGCCCTAGTTATAACTTTTAATTAATTGCCCTAGGATAATTTAGAATTTAGATTTAATAATCTGTCCGAACACCTTTCGGAATTAACTCGTAAGAACGAATCGGAAACTCACAACATCCATGTGGACCGACCCGTACTCACCGGCTAGCTTCATGCGACGCCGTTCTTGATTGCGGTTACAAATATTTTTGATCTATCTTTTAGAAAGCGCGAGCACGCTAAATCACACCAATCACTTATACAGAGTATTGCATGTTGTCCAGGGTCCATCAGGACAGAGGGCTTGGTCCTCGTACTATATTCGGTTTACTTATGACTTCTCTAGTTTTTAGACAAGTGTTTCGTACAAACACAGGGTCTGAATTTTGAGAAGTTATAGGTATTTGAATAAAGTAGAGAACCAGGTATTGCAAGTATCGGGATTCTTCAAAGTGATCGAAGATGTAGATACTTGTGTATGGTATTCAATTGATAGTAATGATTAAGAGATCTTGCTTCTCTTTCAGGTTATTCATAATTGGAAGCATTCCTAAGTTGAGTAACGCTGATCGGCCTCTTTCCATTTAGTTGACATGCACTGGAGACAGCTGCATGATTTGAATCTGGTTCAATTAAATCAGTGCCTCTGGTTCTATATTGGATATAGAACAGTTCATATCTTAACGATGTTAAGGTACGGGGAGTTGTCCGGCTTATGATTAAAACCAGACTCTGGATAACTCAAGGCACGTTTCTGTAATGGCTGTTTGTGGGTTGACCCAGGCTATGACGAGGGTTGACTTTCTACCATCTGGAAGATCAATAGTGATATTGTTCTTGACTCGCCACAGTTTTATTAAAAAATGGATTTTTTTTTCAGAAAACAGTAGTGGGAGTATGGTAGAACTGGAAGTGATTCCAGAACCGCAAACGATTACTGAAGATTTGATAAGGAACCTAAAGATTCAATCTGGATTGACATTCCATTGGCCACTCCGCAGATATGGTGGGTAACTTCAGGCACCCGAGAGGTACTCCAGTAGCCTCAAGGACGGTGGCAGGGAAGTTCTTGTTTACCCACACTTGCCATTGCTGTTGTTCCAGGTTGCGAGACCCGGCGGGAGGATGATTATAGCGTCGTTCTAAACTAGTTTTAGAAGTGTACGTGTATATGACTCTGGCAGAGGGTTGTCGTAGTCAGTGGGAGCAGCAGAAGCATTGGTGGACAGTTGGCTTATGTCTATTTATAGACTAAAGCAGGTATAGCGGAGATAGATCATCAATTTCTGATGTGACAGTCATAGGTTTGACTTCATCAGAATAAGGGATGGATCTGTTGAGAAGGTAGTAGGGTGTGATGTCCTGGTATTTGGATGACATACACAGAGTAGGAAGTGATATTCCTATACTACAATTGGTTATACTTTGGTCGTCACACAGTATTTTCTCCACACAGGACTTGGATATTACATCAGACATACTGGTTACTAGATCTATGGTTTTAGATCTAGATTTGGGTGGTTTCCCAATTAAGGGTACTTAGACAGCATTCTAACAGTATTTAGAATGGACGACTCCTGGCACGGTAGTGTACCTGCAGGTGATGGAGTCACCCTCTCTAAAAGTGTCTTACAGACTAAAGTAGAGAGGGATGTGCATGATTGACAGATCACTTGCTTAGGCAATTGAGTCAATCATGAGATGTCAAGTACCACACAAGATGTTGTTCTTGCACTAGATGCAATAAGTTGACATTGATCCAATCTTGGAGAAACAGTCGGAAGCAGTTTTAGAACATAAGGAGATGTTCTAGGGATATGATAGCGACAGCTTCATTCGAGAGACAGTTATCATTCCAGGCTTCCAAGGTGACCTGGACGACAAGGAGGTTGTCAGAGTTATAGTTTTCCTTCTGACGAGGGGCAGTATTTTGGACAGGTGGTCCAAGGCAATACTGAGGGTGGCATGGCGCAGGATACTGATTAAGTTCAGTTGACGATACAGTCTAAGAAATTTGGATTTGGGGTTCATTTATGAGCTAGGTCCCATCAGACATCCAGACACATTCTAAGACAGGTATTACTCATTTCGGGAGATGGATTTCTCCACAAACTTGAGATATAGAGAGACATAGAAAGAAACAACAAAGCGGATCCACTCACTGAGGCTATTCCTCGAACGCAGTAGTTTCGCAAACGAGCTTTGTGAAACTGACTAGTAGAGGAGTTGGGTGTTCGATATCACACGGGCTATGAGTATGCGACATCACAATAATTAGCCTTGAGTGCAAGTGGGAGATTGTTGGAGATAGTGCCCTCAGAGTCAATTATTGGATCACAGGCACGTGATTACAATGATTGATGGAGGACCTATCCCGCTAGGACAGTCTTACTCAAGATGATAGTATGCTATCTGGTTTATCTTTATCATCGTATACTGCTTTAGGTGACCTGACATGTCACTATTGCACGTTGATAGAGCCCCTAGGATTCTTGCTTGACCACCAGCAGTATGAGGACGATCATATACGTGGGAGCTGGTAGTCTATAAGCACATCCTTAAATGGTCCCTAGTCGTGGGAGTTTCGAGATAGGGCATCGATACTCGAGAGTAGACTAGTGTGTACATTCGAGACCCCGACGAGGGGCGGTGGCCGGTCTCACAAGCCACTGGTGTCAGTTCGTTCACCTAAGATGTATACAGGTGCTCATTGGGTTATGAGTACACCGGACAGGACTTGCCAGGAACATGCTAGTTGGTCATATACCAGACGTCAGATGGCAGTTCCCTGGTGACATGTGTACAGGTTAGTTCATCGACCTGGAGATCGTCATTTGTCTCGTGTGAGTTCCCACTGTACTTTGATTACTACCCTACCACGGCTCAAAGGAGTCGTGCAAACAGGTTTTTGTTGGGTACAGTCCCGAGCCACATGGAGGCAGTGAGCGCATCTTCAGGGGTTCGTCTCTCCCGGTATTGGGGGTGAGGTCGCGCTGTGTCTAGGAGAGCCACTACACGAAGCCCTCGGCCGAGGCAAGGAGATTTACTGGTAGGTATTCCAGTAGTATCTCAGAGTGTTCTGGGCTATACTCCGACACGACTTGTACCGCTTTTGTGGGTCTGACTTTTACCAACCCCCTAGGCCCGCCATGCGATGCTCATAGACGAACGGACCGGACTGTACGGATATTGTCACTGACAGGCTCAGTAGGGTTGTCAGGCTGAGTTCGCTCACAGACGTCCCTTTTAGTCAATACCTGGTAGCCCCTTACGTATTGGCTTATACCTCTGACGTGCTAGTGGTTAAATCCACAACCAAGGTGTTGACGAGTCTTTAGAGTCCCCCACATTCAGTTACTCAGCTTTCGGGCGAAAAGCTGTAGAGGCCGTATGGAGATATGGCACGGTTCGATCAGATACGTGCGGTATTGCACGGATCAGGATCGGACGGTTAGTACTAGAGGCCGTATGGGTATATGGCAGGGTTCGATCAGATACGTGCGGTATTGCACGGATCAGGATCGAACGGATATTACTAGCCGGCTTTGGTTTAAGCCGGATCCTAGTATAGTACAGTATAGATTTTGTCTCATTGCATTTGTATTCGGTCGGAATACACATGCGGGTGTGTATACACAGTATCGGGGTTTTCCTGTAATTTATTACGGAACCAGTTTTCTGGAGTTGCCAGTTTGCTTTCTGTTTCGGCCATTTTCATTTGTATCTTTCAATGGCCGAAGATTGGTGGAGGAGGGCTTATTTGCATTTGTGCAAATAAGCAATTTGGAAGGGGGTCTTTGCTTATTCTTGTGTCATGATGGTTGCACCATTCTTTGACCTTGACTTCTTCTTCTATCATGATTGCTTGACTTTGTGAGGTGATGATGGTGGTGTTGGAGTGTTGGTTCATTAGCTATCATGGTTGTTGATTGGTTGGTGGAGTGAGGGTTTGCTTTGTGATCATTGTTTGTCATCATCACCCTTTCTCTCTCTTGCTTGATTGGTTGGCTCACACTCTCACAACTTCACAACCTCTCTCATTTTTCTCTCCATTCTATTAGCATGGCCGGCCATTCCCTCATGGGGATTGATTGATTCAATTTTTTGGGTGTGGCATTTTTGGTTCTCATTATGCTAAGAAAAATGCTCTCTGGTTCATCCAAAAATATCCTTTCTTTCCTCCACCAAAATGGCAAACTCCATAACCCTAAATGAGACATGGTTCTTCACTACAAATTCTACAGCAAATCTTGGGCACGTCGACTAGCCAGCTTCGTGCCCGAGTTGCCTCGGTATTGAGGTAGGAGCCCGTAAAAGATGTAGGCGATGTGGTGCACTTCCGGCGCTGAGGTGGAGACAGGACATTCCGCGAGAGATCGGGACGATGACGAGAAGAACGGAGGACTCGGATCAGTCGGTATATCTCTATTCCCTATCTTGTAGTTAGCTAGAACTAGTTAATGGTTCGATCCGGGTTTAGTGCGCGGTGGTGCCGGTTTGCTAAGTTCGCAAAATTAAAGTTTATCACCGCTTCCGCATTTTGGCCTCGGGATGGAGGCCGGGGCGCCGCCGTGCACTTACACCGTGAACGTAGTGAACTTGATATGATCGAAGGAACCTGATAGCTTTTAAAAGGAGTGGTTAAAGCTCCGCAATTAAAAATATCATCCGTTTTAAAATAACCGAGTGGCTTCTTTTAAATTGTTCCAACGATTCAACTTTTGGTTTATTTTCTTTGCATTATAAATAATGCGTCCCATCATTAACCTATCATTGCAGAAAACAACGAAAATACAACGTACTCTTATGCCATCCGCATTCGCCACTGGGTCCCATCATCACCCATTAGGTTACTTAACTAACGGCAGAGCGGGGGCTGGGCTAGCGCGGGTGTAAAATATAAGTGACGTCTAAATAGCTATCATATATAGATATTGTACATTCGTCTGACGCAATAATAGGCATTCCAGATCTCATATGAACTTTATTGGATTTGCAAGCAATCCGCGTTTGTTTTGAGCCTGTAACAAAAGACGGATTACACAGTTGTGATGAATAGCCATTACCCCACCCTAGAGCCCTACGGGTACGGCAAACTACCCTCCAAATACCCGAAGTGAAGCGGTCTCCCTCAACAAAGTGAGTAGGCCACTAAACACTTCAAAGTACCCGGTAGTTTGTGCACCCCACCTTGGGTCTATCCTAGGAGCAAAAAATAGTAAAATGAAATAATACAACGGTGGCAACAACCGCAACCAGAATGTGCCCCGCAAAAAAATATTACAACATATTACAATTAGATTGAATGAATGAATATAACAACCCATCTCAAAACCCTGGCTAATCATCACAACAGTCCAATACAGTTCACAACCACAAACAGTAAAAACCATTACAGAAATGTGCAACCCCCTGCCAACCGACATACTAGCAGTTAGGGAAGGTTTACGAACACATTATACAAACACAGATATAATCAAATTAGCAAACTTCGTATAATTTCGATCGAGCAAACATATCAGATTCTACTCCCAAAACTTCTCTGTGCACCTGAGACTTTAAGCAGAAAATAAACATTCCAGAAAACACAACAATATCACAAAAGAATAACTGGAGCAAATTGGGCCGATTCACTAACCCATTTTTCTCCAGTGTTCTTATCTTTCTATACTAGTTACTCTGCAGCAACCAGAAAAAATTTTAGAGCCTGTTTAAAATTCGACAGAAACTTGTGATATCGATGTAGTTTTTTGGTTCGTTTTGCGTTCGAAATTCATACGACTTTGCGAATGAGTTAATTATTGTTTAGCGAGTCTCTGATACCACTGTAAGTCGATGTACAACACCCCACGACTTGTGGGGAGGCGGAATAATGAAAAACGATCTTGTTTTAGGCATAAACATCGACTAACCGAGAATCTTTGCATAAACAATAACTAACAAGAAACTATAGAAGAGTTAACTACTATGATAAGTGATTATACCTAAAGAACCGAGTCCTTCATCTTGTCGTTCTCCACGTCCTCTCCGGCCTTCTCTATGTAGTAGAAGATCCACCCGAGAGCTTTACTACAAGCTTCACCTCTAACTTGAGGTAACTAGGTTTCTTAAATCGCTAATCTAAGTAACCTATGTGATATAGAGAATAGTTAAGGATTAAGTAGTCTACTCTAATCCTTGGTCTCAACACATGAAAGGGGAGGATTAGGGTTTGAAGAGAGAGAGCTTGAGGAGAGAGAAAGTGAGCAAGAGAATGAGATGAGATAATGATCTATCATAATATATATCAAGCATTATCATTTATCCAATAAAAGAAAATAAAGGATTAATCATCATGCTTAATAAATACAAGAGGGTGATTCATCTCCATGAGTCATTAAGCATTTATGATGCATTAATGACATGGATGAATCACTCAAATGACTCACTAATCTCATTTAATGCATATGCCACCTTAACCCCCAAGTCACCATCTTCTAGAAGCTTCTCGCGCAATTACGAGAACGCCCCTCCTATCCATGAAGACACGGAAAACCTTTAGACTGTATAAATCCAATAACCGGATACTAGAAACTGGCTTAAACCAAAGCCGGCTAGTAAAAACTGTCCGGATGTCGTACGTGCGTAAACACACGTATGCGTCCAAACCCTTGTCGTAAAACCATACGACCTCTATATCGTTTCGCCTGGAGTAGGGAAACTCTCTGTGTGGGACTCTAGAGACTCGACTACTACGCTGGCAGTGGGTTTAACCACAGACCACAAGCGACACTAGCTGTACGTAACGATCCCCAGGTAGATTTCGATAAGAAAGCCGATGAGGAAACCCATCCGAACTCCTACTGAGTCTGATGTGACAATCTCCGTACAGTCCGGTCTGTTCGTCTAAGACTATCGCATATCGGGCCTAGGGGGGCGGCAAGCGCCAGTCCCCTAATAGCGGTATAAGTCGTGTCGGAGCGAAGCCCATTACACCCTGAGAAACTACTGGAACCTACCAGCAAATCTCGCTTGCCCTGGCCAGGGACTTTGCGTAATGGCTCTCTGACACAGCGCGATATCAACCCCCAATACCAGGAGAGACGAATCCTGTCTAACCGCCACTGCCTCCAAGTGCTCGGGACTGCACCCAACTGCTACCTGTTTGCACGACTCCTTTGAGCCGTGGTAGGGTAGCAATCTAAGAACAGTGGGACACACTCGAGGCGAAGCAGCAGTGTCAAGTCTGCGGACTATGCTGTACTCATGTCACTTGGGAACTGTTAACTGACGACTGGTATAAAACCAACCAACAGTTCCCTGTGAGTCCTGTCCGGTGTACCCGTAACCTAACGAGCACCTGCATACTATCTCCAGTACGACGTACTGACGGCTGTGGGACAGACCATCTCTCTAACTGGGATGAGAAGCGTACACACTAGTCTACTCCGGAGTATCGATGCCCTGTCTCGATAATCCTACGACTAGGGACCTGAATAAGGATGTGCTTGTAGACTATCCAGCCCCCACTAGTGTGACTGCCATCACAACGCTGGTAGTCAAGCAAGATCCTAAGAGCTCTATCAATACGTATACTCACATATTAAGATAGAAAAACCAAGTAGCATATTACCATGTTTAGCAAGACTGTTATATACATGTGAATATCCCAAGCTTCCATTAAGTAATATACAAACTGGTATGATACAATAATGGCCCCTAGGGCATATACACTAACAGATGCCCAGTCTCGATACTCCTATGACTAGGGACATTTTAAGGATGTGCCTATCGACTACCCAGCTCCCAAAAGTATGATTGCCATCACAACGCTGGTAGTCAGGAAAATATCCTACAGTCTTTATCAACATGCATACAAGATACGAAATACAAAGTAAATACATCACATGTTAAGATAAAAACAAACTAAATAGCATACTATCATATCAAGCAAGATTGTCATGTACATACATATCCCTAGCATTCTATACAATGAAGGCTTATAGGGCATATATATCCAACAAGAAAAAGAGAGGGGTAGAATAGAAGAAGATATTTCAGCCGGAGATTCTTCATCAACATCGATCGGTGCATCATCATCATCATTTATCATTCTTCCGGATCTCAACGTAGTGATAACAGCCACAATATGATTTGGATGCATGGGTTTAGGAATTGGTTGAGATAGAAGCTTTGCTTTCTCTCTCTCACTCACTGCCGCATTCAATTGTGCTATTTGTGCTTCAATAGATTTTATACATTGTTCATGAGAAGTAATATATTGCACGAGAAACTGAATCGAAGATTGAATGCTGGCTGTGAATTGAGTAGATTGCTTAATAAAAGCATCCATACTCTGTTCAAGAGCGGAGATCTTATCATCACCAAAAGGAGCAGAGTTGTTGTTTTGAGAAAATGAATTGTTCTTCAGGTTTTGGAGTTATTGCGGTTGGAAAGGTTGTTGAAATTGTTGTTGTGCTTGTTGTTGCTGAGGTGGAGGGGCCCGTTGAAAGTTATTTTGCCCATTGAACTAGTTTTGGTTTTGGTTCCAAGCGAAATTAGGGTGGTTCCTCCATCCAGGATTATATGTGGTAGAGTAAGGATAGCTTCTTTGCTGAAAGGCAGTATTAGCCTGATCATGTCCTTAAAATGGTGGATTTAAAGGACACTCTTCTGTCAAATATGACGAATCGGAACAACATGCACAGATGGTTCGCAGAGGAGCAACAAGGCTAGAGGTAGGAGAAGAAAATTTGCTCTCAATTGTTGTGTGTTTCCCCGTGATTGAGGCCAGTTCGGCTTTCATTGCAATTGAGATGTCCAGATGGTGAACTCCTGCCCTAGATTGACCGAAAGAAGATGTAGAAAATGAGACGGTTGGTCGGGGGCTTTCCCATTGCAGAGTTTGCTTAGCGAGATCTTCCAAGAATGGTCAGGCTTCCTCATTGGATTTAGATAGGTAGTGGCCATGAGAAATGGTTTCCAGTAACTGTCTGATTTCTTAAAGCGGTCCCTCATATAAAGTGAGAAAAAGTTGCTATTTTCAAAACCATGATGAGTACATTGCACAAGGAAATCATTGTACAGTTCAAAACACTTCCAAAATGGTTCATTAGGAAGCTGAGTGAATTGATTGATCTCTGTTCTGATGCACGCAGTCTTATGATTTGAATAAAACTTCTTTAAAAAGGCTTTTACAAACTCATCCCAACTGGATATGGAATGAGATGTAGTGGAATAAAGCCATTTTTCCGCTAAATCGCAATGGGTGAAAGGGATCATCCTTAAGCGGATTGCATCATCAGAAAGCTGGGTTGTTTTCATCATCTGGAAAACTTGCTGAAATTTGTTGATGAAGACGTACGGATCATCAGAATCAATCCCGTGAAATTTTGGAAGAATGTTGAGAAAATAGAGATTAATATCAAAATTATCCCTATTGGCTGGTGGTACAGAAAGGCAAGTAGGAAGTGCTGTACGGATAGTGTTGGCTATAGTGCCCTCAAGGCAATTATCATAGTCGCAGGCAGGTGATTATGATGATTGAGGGAGGACCTATACCGGTAGAACAGTCTTATTCGAGATGATAGCATGCTATCTGGTTTTTCTTTATCATCATGTACATGTTTCAGGTGGTATTATAGATCACTATTACATGTTGATAGAGCCCATAGGATTCTTGCTTGACTACCAGCATTATGATGGCAATCATATACGTGGGAGTTGGGTGGTCTATAAGCACATCCTTAAATGTCCCTAGTCGTAGAAGTATCGAGACCGGACATCGATACTCCGAAGTAGACTAGTGTATACTTATCTAGACCGTAACGAGGGGCGGTGGCCGTTCTCACAAGCCATTGGTGTTAGTTAGTCACCTAAGATAGTATACAGGTGCTCATTGGGTTATGAGTACACTGAACGGACTCACCGGGAACCTGCTAGTTGGTATTATACCTATTGTCAGATAGTAGTTCCCTGGTGACATGTGTACAGGTTAGTCTGTCGACCTGAGATCATCATTCGTCTCATGTGAGTTCCCACGGTGCTTTGATTACTACCCTACCACGGCTCAAAGGAGTCGTGCAAACAGGTTTTATTTGGGTACAGTCCCGATCCACATAGAGGTAGTGAGAGGATCGTCGGGGATTCGTCTCTCCCGGTATTGTGGTTGATGTCGCGTTGTGCATGGGTGGTCATCATCAGAAATCCTCGGCCGGGGTAGAAGAGAATTACCGATCTAGGATCGATAGTTTCTCAGGTGGTGATGGGTTTCATACCGATACGAATTATCGTGTTATTAGGGGACTGTCTTTATCCAACCCCCTAGACTCGATATGCGATACTCTTAAATAAACAAACCGGACTGTACGGATATTGTCACTGTCAGGCTCAGTAAGGGTTTCGATGAGTTTGCTCGTCAGCCTTCCTTTCGCTCAATACCTGGGTAGCCGTTACGTACAGCTAGTGCAGCTGACGTGCTTGTGGTTAAACCCACTTCCATCTTATTGACGAGTCTTTAGAGTCCCACACAGAGGGTTTTCACAGTTCAGACGATATGGTTTAGATGACGTATGTTGGTACATACAGGTGTCTGACTAAATATGTGTACAGGCTGCACAGACTTTAATCGGACGGTTGATAATATTAGCGGCTTAAGATTAAGCCGGATTATTAAATCAGGATTTGATTTAATAATTTGTGTGTGTGTGTGTGTATTCTAGTATTATTGTTCACTATTCATTTTCTCTCTTGGCTATTCGTATTTTTGTACGAATACACGTATATGTATTTCGATACGTGTACCGGGTAGTATTCCGTATTTATATGGAATAGCTTCTAGAAGATGGCCACCTCATTATTAGATTTTCTTTTTAGAAAATCATTTTGGAAATGAGGTGGAAAGGTGAGTTGGCATGGGCATGGATTGGCATGTAGAGAAGCATGGCTCTCATTTGTTTCTTGAAAAATTGAGGAGATATTTTTTTTGTGGGTGCATGATTGAGAGAAGGAGGGGCCAGCCACATTCTTGGGTGGCCTTGCTCATTTCTTTTCTTCACTTGCTTCATGGATCACACATTTCTCACTTGGAGAAAAACACTTAGCCATTTTTCCATGGTTGCTCACACCACTAGTTTTCCTCATCTCCTTCTTAATCTTCTATGGTTGCTCTTTTGAGCATTTTTTATGAGAGAAAATTATAGTGAGATAATCCTACACCTCCACTCTCCATTGCTAGCAACCTTGAAGCGTCAGTTGCCTCACTAAAAGAGGCTGGAGCTTGCGTCGTTTCCCTCGGGTGGATCATCGTAAATGAAGGAAGACCGGTAACTAAATTCGATCCGCGGCCATTAGGAGCTTGGGATGATGGTTGAAGACCCGAAAGACTTGGTTCATTCGGTATAACCATCTAACTCCACTTTATATGCTTGCTAGTATAGGGTTTAGGGTAGATCCAGGCACAGGGTTATGGTAGCGCCAGTTTAGAAAAATTTTGTTCCGCATTTGGTCACGGTTTTATAACCGGGGCGCTGCTGTAACCCAACAAATAAGATAGCATCGGACTTGTAATGCGATTCGTCGAGATACTCCTATGGAAGGTGGTAGATTATTTGTACTGAGAGGAGGCGGAATCATTCCCGGAGTAAGTAGATTATTCGCACCAAGATGTGATGGAATCATATTGGGAAATGTGGGATTGGTTTGGTCGAAAAAAGGTGGAGGTCCCGACATTTCAGGAGAAGATGTACGAGATAAAAAAAGGTGAAGATGTGTAAATAGAATCATGGTCAACTTCGGTGTTGAGCGGTAAAGGTAAGTGTGCGTAGGGGAAGATGAATCGACTTTGGAGTCGATCACGTAGTCGGTAGGGACTAGCGAAACGCGGACTAATCGGGCACTAGCGTCCCTAGTCCAAGCGGACATACACTAAACACGTTTAGTATTGTCAAAGTGTGTTGGTTGAATGTAAGGGTAAGAAAATGATTATGAGAAATGTAGGTGAAAGGTGGATGAAATGGAAATTTAGTGATAAATGGCAAGTTTTATGAAAATTTTGGGATTTTTTAGTTTTGAAAAATATGGAATTAAGGACACAACTTCAAACAATCAAAATCACAATATGCACAATCACATCTAGAGCTATGGTCCTCAAAATCCAACTAGACTGCTCCTAACTGTTCCAAAGCGACAAGTTGTGAGATAACACTCGAATCGCCTCTTCACTTCCAATTATATCCAGGTAAGCACAAATGAGATAAGGAGGGTTCCGCTCACAAATCACCGTGAGATGAGCCTTTTAAAGTTACATCCTCGCGTGTCTAGCCTAGGCACCATAAAGTCAAGTTTAGATAAAGGACCGAATACCCACAACTTCCTTTGTCCTATTGAGCACGACAAATCCTTAATTGGCTGATTCTAGATATTTTTTAATTAAGGTTAATGGTAATGCGTAAGCTTTTTATGATTTTTAGGGTCTTAGAAAGGGTGATGAAATCCCCACCTAATCTGAATTGGTGTTATAACCCTTTAAAGTCCGTATTATTCATGCAAAACAATAACAATCGAAATCTAAAACATTTGGAAAAAAAAATTATTTGGCGGCAACGCAAAGAATCCTACACAAAACAGTTTATTAGAAAAGAGGAGAGACTTTGCACAACGAATACTGCAGAAAATGCAATTTAGTGGAATTAAGAGGAGATTTCTGGGAAAAAGAAGTACTCACAAAAAAAATTATGCTCTGAAGCGAAGTTGCGGCCGCGGAACCGCGGTCAAATCCCTTCACTGACCGCGGAAATGAGGTGGAAATTTGGATTTTGGACTTAAAATTTCTTGGGTGTACTCTTCTGGTTTTGTTCTTCTATATTTCAGCCCTTGGTTCTTTATTGGATCACTGTATTTATTCTAGATTTTGGTACGGTTTTTGCCTTAATCCGCCGCAGTGTGGACGCGAGATGTGGGTCTAACTTCCCACGACTTTGGCACTGAACTTGCTCTTCTCCCTATCCTGCACACACGCACAAAAAGAATCAAAGAATAACAAGATAATATTTATGGGTTTTTTATTCATAAATTAACCAGAAACTAAAAAAAGAAATAAACTACCTTCTCCCCGGCAATGGCGTCATTTGATTTGTATGATTTTTTTGCTGTGTCGTTCTCTATGTCTTACCTACCACGATCACTCGGTATCGCTTGTAGCAAGTCAGGCGAATACGGGTCGTCCACGGAGAAATGGTTGTTTCTTTCTAATTATTTTAACGAGTTAAGTCAAGGGTTAAAAAGATGTTCGATTCTACCCTATGTGATGTGAAACTTGATTTTATGTTTGGATAACTTGTTGGGGTTATGATTGGTTAGTAGAGTTAGGAGTATTCTTGTGCCGGTGCCTTGTGCCATCAATGAAATGATTGTTGGAATATTCAAAATTAACGGGGATTAGGAGGACTTGGGAAGGGTATTTGTGAGTTTAGGTAAAACCTTTCATACACTAAATCCCTTCCATGTACCCCTTGTCCATCCGTTCCATGCTCTTATTTCCAGCCTTAGGCCTAAACAAGTCAAAACAAGTCTCCACATAGGTCACAACTATTTTTCACGGTTAGTGCGCCTAAAGGACAAGGTTATGGTTGCTAGGTATAAGTTCATTTTCAATTTTTTCGGTAAAGAGAAGCACAAGGGATTTTTCAATCCTTCATACTACCCTTTCCTACCCTAATCAAGTGAGTAAATTACTCACCCTTAAAGAAAATTAGAAGAAAGATTAGAAGAGAAAAGAATGAGGTTGAGGGAAACTAGCTACTTGGGACCTCACTTTAAGCAAGGATCTCACTTGAGCTTCATAGTTTCTAAGGATAAAATAAAATAGAGTAGAAGAGGAAGAACAAATAAAACCAACAAATAATTAACAACAAGTATAAAAGTTAAGCTAGGAATCAAAAAGACAATGCAAGATAATAAAGGACAATAGTAAGAAAACATTTTCTTCTTCATTCATATCCACTCATCAAAAGCTCTCACACAAATTTTCATTGCAACAAATGAAAAAGAAAGAGGCTGCCTACTCCTATTTTACAATCATTCTAGAGAAAATATACATGGTTTGCTTTGGAACAGGTCTGGAGTATTTATAGGGGCTGGATTTGGAAACTATAGTAATGAGAAGACCCACTTTGATAAGACCAAACAGCTCCAGGAAATCCACACCAAACGGCGCCCGTACGTCCGCTAAACCGCCGCCAATTAGCTCAAATGGCAGCTAATCTGCCGCCTTATTATGGAATTGGGCCCCTCAAGTTTCTTCAGTGATCTCCTGGCTTCATTTATGTATGTTTGGGCAATTGATATTTTTATTTGGGCTTCCAAAGTTTGACCATTGACTTGTTGACTTTGACTTTGTCCAAATTGCTCCATTTTAAGTTCATAAGTCCGTCAATTGTTCTAGTACCTATTTCTCTGCACTTATGATCAAAATCACCTATTTATATGCAATGCGATCAAGAATGAGTGGTATAAAGATGCAATATTCTAATATAAACAAACACCTAGAGATTTTAACGGCTTATTGTATAGGCTCAGTGCAATCGCGTTCCCTGTGATTGTGAGGATAGGATTTTATTTTACTCGGGACGAACAAAAGATAAGTTTGGGGATATTTGTTCATCATGAAAAACTGCATTTTAATACCGCTCATTCATTATCAATTTTATAAATATCGGTGCTATTAACACGTGTCTGCTCTATAAGTATAGGGTACAGGTATTCATGACAGGAACAATGGAAACACACTTAAAATGTATGGATACAACATTTGTGAACCGATACGGAAACCAGAACAGAAAACCGATCAAGACACAAAAGATTTTTGCAAAACATCAAAGTGCACTGCATGTTTTAGCAAAATGGTCCAACATGTTGCAAGTTATCAAAAGTATATGCATGAACCTAGTGAGCAGCCTTGTCTTAGTGTGAACACTCAATCAAGTGGTACAACTAGGCATGGAAGTAGACACAAATGATGATTGTTTGAAAAAGCCTATGATGTGATTGGTCTTTTCCCTCCAAAAATCTCTAAATATCACTTGGGTGATAATTAAAAGAAATTGCAAATACAGTGAGATAATATTGAAGATTTAAGGTCACCACATCAAGACGGGCCCCACCTCTCTCTCTCTCTCTCTCTCTCTCTATGGCTGCCATATATATCAAATGGCCACAAATTGTGGCCCAAACTTCTCCAGACTTGCTCATTTTTCTTCTGTAGGTTCCACCTTTTCTTGTCGGCACAATTGTATATTTTATTTTTGCACTTGGATTGACTATAAATAGCAAATGAGATTTCAAGCCAAGGGTCCAAGTTTTAGACCACTTTTGTTAGTTGTTAGTTTGCAATTTTCATTTATAATCTTGAGTTCTTATCCTCTCTCTTGACCTTGTAACTTCTTAGTTGAACTTACAAGTTTAAATTTTAGGTTCTTGAACTAAATTGTTTGTATCTCCATTCACAATTCAACACAAGTTCTTTTTGCACAATTTTCATGTCATGCTTGCCTTCACTTTTAATTTCATTGAGATCTCTTCCTTTTCTTTGATCTTGCAACCCCTTAACTGAGCTTGCAAGTTTAAAATTTAGTGTTTGATTTCATAGTTGTATTTGGACTCTAAGGATAATTAACGACTTCATTTTGCACATATTGGTTCATAGTATTTCTTATCTCTTATTTTTCTTTTCTTGCAATTTCATTATGTGCTCTTCTCTCTTTTGTGTTTTCTTTTTTTTTGTGAATATGTGTGAGTAGTTTAATCACTTGTTAAGGGTAGGAGAGGGGTAGTTTGATTAGGAGAAGTGTTTGCTAATTTTCTTTCAAACCGATAACTTGTAATTGAAACTCCGACCAAACGACTCGCAATCTGCTCCGTTAGGCACCCTATCCTACCACGATAGCAGTGATTCTTAATTATGACCGGTTGCGATTGGTTTGCCGGAGGAGAGGGTTAAGAGACAAGAACGGAAGAACAAGGGACAAGAAATACAGATTTAACGCACAATCTCAAATACCATACTTAATCTCCCTAATCCATGTTGTTGTCGATTACCTGAGTATCAATATCAAGTTAGGTTCATAAGGAAATGGCAAACATTATCCTAGCTCAAACTAACCTAAACCTACCCGTAACAAGTCCTTTTCTTTTGAACATATAGTTTGCGACACTTAGTATAACAACCAACTACACGTTATGGACTTAACTCGTTAAACAAGCCTAAAAATCTACTATCTCCCTGCGGACGACCCGTACTCATCTCGGCTCACTACACGCGACACCGTTTTGATTGCGGTACTTTTAAACTAAATATGACACGATAAATCCATACCAATCACCCATCTTGAAGAATCTTTTTAGATTTCTCTACTGGACACATGTTCCAATTATTAATAAGCCGCCATATTGATTCTGTGAGGCCCACTAACTTTTGGAGTTAGTGATTCTAGCACCTTTTTTTGCCAATTTTTCATCTGGTTTCTTTTCAGGTATCATGACTTCAATTCCCTGCTTCCTTTATACTCACTTAAAAAGTGCTTTTGTTGATGCACCTACTGATCGTGAAGTCCTCGCTCTAATTCGGGACCACAATCCGGAACAGAAATCCCTTCATTTATAGGGGACATGGTACAGTCACATCATCCGAGGACATCACTGCTTTACTTGTGAAGCGCCGTTAGAGCCAATCCCTCCAATTCAGTATACGAACTTTCTGGAGACTGCTTATGCGTTGGAAGAAATTAATTGGACTGCGAATGGCTGTCTTCAACCGTCTATGGCATCAATACCGGTCCAACCACCGATGGCCATAGATATTTTAGGGCGTCGAATATGCCAAGAAGAGGCGTGACCATGGGGGAAGGTTTATACCATTGGAGTGACCCCACGATATCCAACGGGTTATCTCGCTTGGGCTCGTTATGTCCTATCCACCGAGAAGTCGTTGCTATTGAAGACTGGATTATATCAGGCAATGTACACGTCTCTATTTTTATCATACTCCTCACGTATGGTGGGTCAAGTCATTCTTGGAACTATGGAATATACCAACCCATACCTTTCTACTATCAGACCCGGAAGTTTCGATCTCTCTGGAAGAGTTTCGAGAGATCTCTGGATTACCCATCAGAGGGGAGCATTATGAGGAGATACTTCCTCCTGACGAATAAATTTTCGCAACAGAATCGGTTGTCAGTGGCCTTACGCCCAAGAACGCCATGCGACGTAAATTCCCGGGTCTCATCAAGGTGCTGAATATTTATGAAAGCTTATATTTAGAATCCAAAAGACATGAAGTCAGCTTTGTAGATTTCATCACCTGTTTCATTCACATGGACGTTTTTTCCAAGAAGACTGTGAAATTCGTGAAGCTTAACGATCCTTTCGGGTTTGATTTAGAAAAACTGCCGACTGCTAATAAGGATCTAAAACAATTCTATATTCTGGATGCCCCGGTCAATTCTTTTGAAGAAATTGCTGCCCCGGGCATTGACGAAGAGACGTTTCTTGTTGGCTTCATTGGTTTATAGATCAGCTAGTTCGCGCTTCATATGCATCATCGGTTCATGAGACCGTCTTTCTTTAACCCAGCTCATCGCATCACGAAGGGAACGCGTGTGGTTGTCGGTATTGCGGGATTAGCCTATTTATATAATGGTTTAAGCATGGCAGCTGACACCACCTAGCCGGCTGTGGAGTCCGTAAACTTCCTTCTTCACTACTTTACATCATGGATTGAAATGCACATGATGGATGCCTTCGGCGAGCATAAGAGACCTGAATTCTATGGCGGATATAACTTCCCGCGGGTCATAAAGACGCATCTTCCCCCGATCCAACGCAACGGGCGGCTCGACGATTCCTCATGTGTCCACGCCTTATAAAGGACAACATGACCTTAATCGACAGGGTTCTAACCACTAAAAAAGAACCTTAAAGAATAGTCCAGCCACTGCATGATGTGCTGAAAGATAGGGTTTCTGTTTTGAATGCTAGGGATGTCGCGCACTTGTACTCCATCAGGCCTGGATTCCTGGTATATAGACGAAATGCTTCTGTGCTTTTCATACGGTACAACCCATATCGCTTTGCCCAGCAATTAGACTACAATCAATGTGTTACCCTTGTTTCTTTTCTCGTCAATCCTATCGCTTCGGAGGATACCGTTAGCGATATTGTCCATCATTTCATGAGGTTGAACACGAGATCTCATTTCTTGATGGCCAATCAGGACCATATTTTGAAGGCCTTATCTGTTTATACTGCCTGGTATCAACATGCGTTGGGCGCTATTATCAAAGAAGAAATGCGGATGCTTCTTGATCACAAGGATTTTTTCCCAGCCAGATGTCTTGTAGTTCCGTTGAAACGGCGATCAGTCGTCCGCCTTTCTTTAAGGGAGTGCGATGAGGTGGTGCCTCCACGAGTCTTTTCAATGGCATCGTCGATTAGATCAAGGTCCGATGTGTGTACCCATAGTGGCATGATAGCTGTAGCGTCACCTGAATCAGATATTAGCTCTGAAATTAGAACACACCATCTGAAGGTACCCGAAAGAGAAAACACTTATCATCAAGCGCTGCTCTCGGCTTCCAGAAGAAGAAGAGGTCGATATTTTCAGCCGATGTCGTGTTCGGTCAAGAGGCTCATGCTCTCTATAGCGAGAGGTTGTCTGAATATGGAACAAATGATAATCTTTTTCTCCCTAAGACCTCCACTAATGAAAATGCAGCGACCAATCTTCAAGCAGCCCTTTAAGTTTCAGAACGATTAGCCCATGAGTAAGCGGCGCTTGCTGCTCTTGTGGCGTCTGGTATGTCTCATTCACATTCTTTGCACATGCAGGGTGTTTTTCGTCACCCCATTGAGATGGGAATGTGCACGCTCTTGTCAGGCGTACTTCAGATTCCCCCTGCCTAGGGTAGGCGGGGATTTATTGATTGTGGGGATCCGAATCTCCGGCAGCCGTGGACTAAGCTGTAGTTAATTACCCCTCACCTTTGGGGCGAGTGAACCTCCGATTAACGGGTTAAACTGGTCATGCGAACTCAATGTGCAGTGTTGTGTTTTGGAGGGGTTTTGGATATATCGGGAGCCCCGCAGAGTTTTTACGGGGGTCTCGCTACCCGGATAGTAGGCTAGGGGTCAAGGGGGCTAGCAGCCCCCTTGCGGGGTGCGGGGCAGTGCCCCTTTAGAAAAAAATTTCTAATAGGGACGGTGTCATGGAGTATTGTGTGTGTGTTTGTATATGTATATATACATACACACACACACACACACATAAGTGAAAAGGGCATCCAAAGGATACATGGAAGAAAGCGCTCGGGCGCTAGCACCTCTGGGCGCTACCGCTTTGAATGCCTCACGTGCCAGGCACGTAGGCGCTCGGGCGCTAGCGCTTTGGGCGCTAGTGCTTTGAGCGCCAGGGTGCTAGTGCTCTGGACGCTAGCGCCTCACATGCCAGGCACGTGGGCGCTCGGACGCTAGCGCTTTAAGCGCAAGAATGCTAGCGCTTTAAGCGTAAGGGCGCTAGTGCCCCACGTGCCAGGCAGGTGGGCGCTCGGGCGCTAGCGCTTCGAGCACAAGGGCGCTAGCGCCCCACGTGCCAGGCACGTGGGTGATTGGGCGCTAGCGCTTTGAGCGCAAGGGCGCTGGCGCTCAGGGCGCTCGGGAGGCAAAAGGGGCTTGGTCCCTACAACGGGAGTTGTACTCCTAGAAAGGAACACTTATTATTTTGTCTATATATATATATATATGAGGGGTTAAACTCGTAAGATATTTTGAAGCTGATGAAGGGGCTTCTCCCCTTGAGCCCTGGATTTTCCCCAAATTGGGGTTTCTAGAGATGGGTGCCCTTCTTCTTCCTGTCGTTTGGTCGGATCTTGGAGAAAGGGGGTGAGATTTAAAGATCTCCTCTTTTTGAGATCTAATGGAAGATCCGAGTTCCCCTTTGTGGGTTTTGTGGTGAAAAACTATTTAGTTTTATAAAAGGAAGAGTAAAATTCTTGATTTAATTCAAAAGAAAGAAGAAGGTTTTAGAACCTTGATGAAGGAGAAGATCTGATGCATTTAGAGAGAGAGAAAAAGTTGTTGAGATATTTTCATTATCTTTGCCTTTATAGGCTATTCACTTTACATATAGCCCCTTGGGCTTTACAAAAATTTGGCTCTATGACCATTCATGCATAAAAAAATTACATAAAAATTATTTATTACATGATTTCATTTTGGGCATGGAGGAGGGCCGGCTGCTTCATGTTCGGACTCGACCTGGGCAAGGGGCCCACTTGATCCGGGCTTGGGCCCACTTGGCTTGGGGTTGACCTTGACCTTGACTTTGACTTAGTCAACCGGGGTGCATTTTCGACCCCAACAAAGTGCCCCCCATCAATAAATGCACACCACATATGTAGGTCGTGTGCATGAAATTGATGGATCTTCTTTCGCGTGGAGGCGACTTGCTTTGGTTCCCACTTTTGGGGATGCACTGCCCTTTTTACAACATGGACGGTCGACGCTTAACGCATCTCCGAGATGGAGTGTTCATGGTAGACGTTTCCTTGGCCCAGAATGATTTAGTAGACGTGCCCCCGGCACGGAGTGTCGCTGGTCGACGTTTCCCCGAGGCGGAGTGTCTGTAGTCGACGTACCCCGGGCACGGAGTGTCTGCTTGATGTTTCCCCAAGGCGAAGTATCGGCTGGTTGACGTGTCCCCGAGACGGAGTGTCTGCTTGACGTTTCCCCGTTACGAAGTGTCACTGTTGGATGTTTCCCCGGTACGGAGTGTCGCTGGTCGACGTTTCCCCGAGACGAAGTGTCAGTTGTCGACGTGCCCCGGCACGGAGTGTCTGCTTGACGTTTCCCCGAGGCGGAGTGTCGGCTGGCTGATGTATCCCCGAAACGGAGTGTCTGCTTGACGTTTCCCCGTTACGGAGTGTCGTTGTTGGACATTTCCCCGATGTGGGGTGTCGCTGGTCGACGTTTCCCCGGCATGGAGTGTCTGTGTTGGACGTCTCCCCGGCACGGAGTGTCGCTGGTCGACGTTTCCCCGGCATGGAGTGTCTGTGTTGGACATTTCCCCGAGACGGAGTGTCGCTGGTTGACGTGTCCCCGGCATGGAGTGTCTGCTTGACGTTTCCCCATTACGGAGTGTCGTTGTTGGACTTTTTCCCGGTACGGAGTGTCGCTAGTCGATGTTTCCCCGGCATGGAGTGTCTGCTTGACGTTTCCCCGTTACGGAGTGTCGCTGTTGGACGTTTCCCCGGTACGGAGTGTCGCTGGTCGACATTTCCCTGGCATGGAGTGTCTGTGTTGGACGTTTCCCCGAGGCGGAGTGTCGTTGTTGGACGTTTTCCCGGTACGGAGTGTCTCTGGTCGACGTTTCCCCGGCATGGAGTGTCTGTGTTGGATGTTTCCCCGAGACGGAGTGTATGTGTTGGACGTTTCCCCGAGACGGAGTGTCGTTGTTGTACGTTTCCCCGGTATGGAGTGTCGCTGGTCGATGTTTCCCCGAGGCGGAGTGTCTATTGTTTGACGCAGAGGTCGGTGTTGGAATTGGTTGGTTTGATTTGTTTGATTTGAGTTAGCATCAGCATCACTACACTGGAATATGGTACCAGGAGCGAATCATCATCTGTCTTTGAGAGGGTTTGGGGATTGGTTTTTTTTGTTTGGCATCTGCATTGCTGCACTGGAATAATGCCAGGAGCAACTCATCATTTGCCCTGAGAGGATTTGGGAATTGATGGCTTAGGAGGCAGGTTTAGATCCCTATCACCTAAGGCTTTTCAATTTTATAGGATGTAAGGGTCCCATAAAAGCATTTTCTCCCTACGAGTCAAAAGGATCTCGTAGGTGTATTTTCTCCTTAGGAGTCGTGGGGGACTCCTAAGTGTGTTTCTCCTTTGTGAGTCGTAAGGATCTCACGCGGGAATTTTCTCCTCACAAAGTCGAGAGGACTTTGCGAGTGCATTTCATCTCTATTTCATGAGTTTGCGCCCTTTCGGGTTTTCACAAACTCACTGGCAGTCCTGCTGTTTTTACTCACGGAGCCCTTTCGGGTTTTCATCCGTGCCCGTTTTTCTTGTGGACATACCGTTTTTTTCGCTGGTAGGACTTTAAAAGTAGTCTCACCGGCAGGACTTGGGAGAGATTGGGATTGTTTTATGCCCGTGGATTGTATACGGTTTGGCAGGATGTATGATCCAGACCGTAGGGCCGGAAAAATTTCGGGACTTTGTTGGCGTCTGCATCGCTGCACTGGAACATGGTACCAGGAGCGACTCATCATTCGCCGTTGGGGTATAGGTTTTGGAATTTGGTTGGCGTCTGCATCGCTGCACTCGAATATGGTACCAGGAGCGACTCATTATTCGCCATTGGGGTATAGGATTTGGATTTTGGTTGGCGTCTGCATCGCTGCACTGGAATATAGTACCAGGAGCGTCTCATCATTCGCCGTTGGGGTATAGGATTTGTAATTTGTTTGGCGTCTGCATCGCTGCACTGGAATATGGTACCAGGAGCGACTCATCATTTGCCGTTGGGGTATAGGATTTGGAATTTGGTTGATTTGGATTTTGGCCGGTGTCTGCATCGCTGTAGTAGAATATGGTACCATGAGCGACTCATCATTCGCCATTTCCTATTGGGAAGCGATAGCTTAGGAGACAGGTTTAGATCCCTATCACCTAAGTCTTTTCAATTTTATGGGCCGTAAGGGTCCCATAAAAGCATTTTCTCCCTGCGAGTCGTAAGGATCTCGTAAGTGTACTTTCTCCTTAGGAGTCGTGGGGTCTCCCAAGTGTGTTTTTCCTTCGTGAGTCGTAAGGATCCCACCAAGGTTTGTTCTCCTTATGTATCGTAAGGACACATGAGTGGGTCTTTCCAATAGACCATAATTCCAAGGGCAGAGACCAGCCGCGTAACTGGTGGTTGCGGTGGGGCATGGGTATGACGAGAATTATTTGAGCCCGTGGATTGTATACGGTAGTCAATTTGGGGGACCACCCGTAAGGTTGGAAGAATTTTTGGGAAATTGGATTTTGGTTGGCGTCTTCATCGCTGCACTGGAATATGGTACCATGAGCGACTCATCATTCACCGTTTTTTTATCACCGCGATTGCTCTATCATTTCAGCTTTTCTTATCGCGAAGGTCGCGATTGCCCTATCATTTCGGCTATTTATTCGCGGTTGCCCCATCATTTCGGCTGTTTATTTTCATCTTTATTTTTACTCGCTGATTTTTATTGCGAGTTGCCTTATCATTTCGGCTTTTTATTATTTTTTGTTTTATTTACACATTTTTACATTCCCAGTTTAACGACTTAGAAGTCGATTGTTCCCAGTTTAACGACGTGGTGGTCAGTGGTTTGCTTATCCCAGCTCCTCGAACTTTGACCTTTGCGGGGCTGTGTTGATGACCGTAGCTCTATGGCTTGTCGGTACATCAGACGACTGTGAGGCTTTCCCGAGTTTGTATTGGTTCTCCACCCAATCTTTACAAACATAGCAGTCTTCAATGGTATGACTCACCATTCTATGATATGGGCAGTATATGGGATTGCCGGTCATGTTCATCTCATGTGGCCGCTTTGGAATAGGCAGTTGAAGACCGTTGTTCAAGGCGTCCATGAATATTTCGCGGACTTTATCCCTCCTGAAGGAGTATACTTTCTTCTTTCTCTTTATTAGAGTAGGTGCCCTTACTGATGCTGGACCCTGAGGACGATCAGTCTTTGGTTCGCCTATTGTCTGCTTACCACGTTCAGTATACATATCTGAGGGACTGGAGGCTGATCGCGTCCGTTTTTCACAAAGGTGTTCCGCTCTCGGGCTGGAGGGAGCATCGGTCGGCTGCTTCCGGATATCAATCCCCAGATCATGAACCAAAATTTGATTATGCTGTAATTGCAATCGGGTGATTTGGGTCATGAGATCCGCCACGACATTTTCCAGCTCGTCGACTTTAAAATGGACCTTGGCCATCTTCTCATCCCTGTCCTGAAGTTGCCTTTGAAGCCATTGGAATAATGCTTGTTCTATAGTTCCGGGTATGACAACGGGGTCATCCCTACCGCCTGAACTTGATTCAGTATGAACCACGGGTTCCTTTGGCTCAATGGCCTGAGCGATCTCTTCATCATTTGGATCGGGCCGATGTTGGATGGCAACAACCACGTCATTGTCATGGTTATAAGGCATAGGAGGACTTGTTCCTCTGAGCTCCATCATATAAACCGTGTGGGTTGTGTACTGTCTATTGCTTCTTCATTGGCAATGTTGCTCACTTGGCTCTTAGCTTTTTGCCTTGGTCCGCTCTTTTTAGAGAAAGGCAGATGTCTAAGAGAATCGGGTCTCTGAAGGACTTCGGTCTCCGTTTGTATGAAATTAGCGGTCGCAGCATGATTTTTTGTTAACACGCCAAGGGACAATGATATTGCTCCCGCCTTTTATTGTTTCTCGACCCAATCCTTGAAGATGCAACAGTCTTCAATAGTGTGTCCCAGCACTCGGTGGTATGGGAAAAAGTTGGGATGATCAGTCATGTTCGCTTCACTTGGCCTTTTTGGTTCTGGTAGCCGCAGGCCATTCTTCAGAGCATCTTTAAAAATTTTGTGGACCTTTTCCCTTCGGAATGAGTAGACCTTATTTTCTTCTTTCCTCCAAAGTTGTCTCTCGAGATTTGTTAGTTTTTGCTCCGCCCGCTCTCTGCTTATTTAGAGAATCGGTGCTGTTAGAACTTATGCCTTTTCGGTTGTCGTCCCTCCAAGGTTTCGGTCTGTTTGTGAACTGAAGATCCTGAGCGGACTCGGGCTTTGAGCGTTCCAACGTTTGGACCTTTTTGGTCAGCTCTTGGAATGTTTTAAGGCCTGGGTGCACAGGAAAGGTTTCATCCAGTCCTTCATATTTTCTATAAGAAGACTGACGGATTGGTCTTGCTCTAACGACGGTTCACATTTGACAGAAAGATTGAGCCATCGGACTATAAAATCCATGTTGCTTTCGTTGTTCTTTGGCTCTGTCCCTACGAGGCCGGCAATGGTACTTTTATCGCTGACACTCATGAACCTTTGCTTGAACATGGATTCTATTTGAGTGAACGTCGTGATCGAGTCATCTGGTATGCTTGCATACCGATCGAAAGCAACATCCGTCAAGCTATTAACAAACTGACGGAGAAGGAGCGCATCATTGCCCCCAGTATTTGCGCATGATGCTTTAAATTGGGCAATGTGGCGGTTCGCATTTCCCGTCCCATCGAACCTTTCAAATTTGGGGACGACGTAGCCAGTGGGAAACTCCACAAGATCGTACCGAGCAGGATATGGTCTCCCGCTACTGCTGGCATCTTTTTGCTCTCCGGCTTCGGCTACCACTGTTTTGAATTTGTTGGCAACCAAATCCATGATTTGATCTTGAGTTAGTGGGTTTCTATCATCGGCCGCCAAGAAATTTCTTGAGATAGGATGCGACTGGCCCTCATGCGGTCTCGGGACACCGTTTCCTGGTCCATGAGTAGAACCATGCGCTTGATAGGGCGGCTGAGAGGCAAGTTGGGCCGTGAGCTGTAAGACGGCGTTTGTCAAGTCATCAATTTTTGAGTAGAGCTTGGCCATCTCCTTGTCTTTGTTTCTGAGCTGCTTTCGGAGCTCCTGGAAAAGTTGCTGCTCTGTGGTCTTAGAATGGAAAGTTAGCTCATCTTCGTATTCCGGGCCCGACTCCTCATGAACTAAGGGATTTCTCTGCTTATCAGCTTCACTTGGAGCATTTTCATTACCTTCAGGAGGATGCTAGTTTTAAGAAGTGACAGCCACATTCAAACCAGATTGGATTTAAGATGTGGTGGCCCCATCCTTGCTGCGAAGGTTGTCATTGGGACGCACGCCTACCATGTAGACTGTGTGGATAACACATTCAGCCATCCTTTCATCACTGGCAGCTGGTTTCGCAGAGCGGTCCGGGCTTTGGAAATTCAAAAATTTTAATATGGCCGGAGCCCTGGCCCTTTTGTTGGCTCTGTATCTGAGCCGCTTCTGCCTTAGCTTCTCTGCCTTGAGCGCCTGGCAAGCTTCTGCTCTTCGGGAAGCCGCCATAGGCCGAGTGATGGGGAGCTTAGAGAAAATACCCAACCGAGCAGTTGTCAGGGGCACCGCTGGAGATTGCCCGAGATGCCTTGTTGCTTTGTTGGTGTTGATGGCCTTGACCCCAGCTGGGGCCATGGAGAGTCGTTCGGAAGCGGACTTGCGCTTGGGCTGAGGTGGCTTCGCGACCATGACATTCGGCCTTTTCCCCTTTGAGGCTGGTTTATCCATCACTGGGGCTTGAAGAGAAGGGACGACATTAGCTGGTACGAACAGAATAGAGCCAAATGATAGCGGCGTCTCCTCCCACTGTCGCCCGAGACTGGCCGGGAGGACCGTCCTCGCGTCCATCTTCATCGTGTAGGAGATGGGAGCTGTGTTGAGCGCTGAGATCGTCCTTGGAGACATGGTTGAGGCTTGATCGCTTGAAGTCCTGCATGAAAGTGCATTATTTTAGTATAAATATCAATATGTATATTGATTGAGTTAGCATGAACGTTTAACCCGAAATATGGGAGGAGAGATAAGTCCCACCGGGCGTGCCAGAATCTGTAGGGTGTTTTTCGTCACCCCATTGAGATGGGAATGCGCACACGCTTGTCAGGCATACTACAGATTCCCCCTGCCTAAGGTAGGTGGGGGTTTATTGATTGTGGGGATCCGAATCTCCGGCAGCCGCGGACTAAGCTTCCGTTAATTTCCCCTCGCCTTTGGGGCGAGGGAACCTCCGATTAACGGGTTAAACTGGTCATGCGAACTCAATATGCAGTGTTATGTTTTGGAAGGGTTTTGGATATATCGGGGGCCCCGTAGAGTTTTTACGAGGGTCCCGCTACCCGGATAACAGGCTGGGGGTCAAGGGAGCTAGCAGCCCCCTTACGGGGTGCGGGGCAGCGCCCCGTTAGAAATTTTTTTCTAACAGGGACAGTGTCATAGAGTATGTGTGTGTGTTTGTATATGTATGTGTGTGTGTGTGTACACACACACACACACACATAAGGGAAAAGGGCATCCAAAGGATGCATGGGAGAAAGCCCGCTGACACCTTTGGGCGCTGGCGCTAGCACTTTGGGCGCTGGCGCCTCACGTGCCAGGAAAGTGTGCGCTCTGGCGCTAGCGCTTTGAGCGCCAGGGTGCTAGCGCTCTGGGCGCTAGCGCCTCATGTGCCAGGCACGTGGGCGCTAGCGCTTTAGGTGCGAGCGCTTTGAGCGCAAGGGCGCTAGCGCCCCACGTGCCAGGCACTCAGGCTCTTGCGCTTCGAGCGCTAGCGCAAGAGCGCCAGCTCTTTGAGCTCAAGGGCTCTAGCGCCCCACGTGCCAGGCACGTGGGCGCTCGGGAGCTAACGCTTCGAGCGCAAGGACGCTGGCGCTCGGGGCGCTCGGGAGGCAAAAGGGACTTGGTCCCTACAACGGGAGTTGTACTCCCAGAAAGGAACACTTATTATTTTATGTGTGTGTGTGTGTGTATGAGGAGTTAAACTCCTAGGATATTTTGAAGCTGATGAAGGGGCTCCTCCCCTTGATCCTTGGATCTTCCCCAAAATAGGGTTTCTGGAGATGGGTCTCCTTCTTCTTCCTGTCGTTTGGCTGGATCTTAGAGAAAGGGGTTGAGATTTAAAGATCTCCCCTTTTTGAGATCTAATGGAAGATCTGAGTTCCCCTTTGTGGGTTTTGTGGTGAAAAACTATTTAGTTTTATAAAAGGAAGAGTAAAACTCTTGATTTAATTCAAAAGAAAGAAGAAGGTTTTAGAACCTTGAGGAAGGAGAAGATCACAGATCTTGATGCTTTTTGGGAGAGAGAAAAAGTTGTTGAGATATTTTCATTATCTTTGCCTTTATAGGCTATACACTTTACATATAGCCCCTTGGGCTTTACAAAAATTTGGCTCTATGCCCATTCATGCATAAAAATTATTTATTACATGATTTCATTTTGGGTATGGAGGAGGGCCGGCCGCTTCATGTTCGGACTCGATCCGGGCTTGGGCCCACTTGATCCGGGCTTGGGCCCACTTGGCTTGGGGGTTGACCTTGACTTTGACTTGGTCAACTGGGGTGCAATTTTCGACCCCAACAGCACATTCTAGAGCGAAATGATATCGTGCTTTATTTTTAATACTTTATTTTCTCAACATGCATCTCTGCTGAGGAGGCTCTTCAAGCATAGATAAGAACATACCAGGAGGAAGAAAGGCTTCGTGTTTCTATGGGTCTCGGTATGACTTGTTTTGTGCATTTTAGAATATATAACTCATTTTTTCCATGTCTTGACTCCTTTCCTTTACTATTTTATAGGAACTTCCACGCCCAGTGCTGATTTAAGTGGGGTGCGGTCCTTGGGTGTCCATACAGAGGATGTTCCTCCTTCAACAACCGCTGCGGAATCTTCGGAGCTGTAGATTGTTGCTCAGGCCTTCTTTGAGCCACCAAGAGAGGCGCTGTTGAAGCAACCAATGGTGGATTTTTCAGCAATTTCTGAGGTTGGCTCCAATTCAAGTGAGGACCTTCCTTTATCGGTTGTCCTTAAGAGATCTGTCCGGCCAGCTAATGCGAAAGAGAAGCGTCGGAGATATGCAGAAAGGGAGTGTCGTTCTACCCTGGCCGCAGGTGCTGGCTCGAGCGAGACGCAAACTTCTAATGCTCCTATAGAAGATATCCGTCCTGCTTTATCGACTACTGATTAGTCTAAAATATTGCACATTTGAATGAATATTTTCCCCACTATTGTTAAGTACTAAAAGGTGTTTATTGTAATTATAGAACATATGACGATTTATATATAAAAAGATTATTATCATATGTTTATACATTATAATTAACATAATGAGGGAAAATACATGCATATAATATTTATATGAAATATTAGTAATTAAAATATGCATATCATATCAAATATTTCTAATCAATATTTTTAAGATTTAATATCATATAAAATGGTTAGGATAATATCTCAAAAATACCAAATACTACTTATACTTTGATTTGAGATATTGTGCAGATATTGGCTCGGGTCTGGAATCCAAGAGATCCAGGTTAAATCGGGATGTCGGAATCAAATCTGCCAAAAGATCTCTAAATATCAAAATAAGACAGCAGAAAAAATCCCAAGACCTGATGCTACTAGGGAGGGCAGATCCACGACAAATATAGGAAATATGCGGCGGAAGCGCGGCAGTTTAATGGCCGTAGGATTTGAGATTTTGTGGTTTGGATTTTAGCTGCATATCCTCACTTATGGAATCTAAGATTTCTAGTTTTTGTGACTATATAAGGGACTGAGAGCTTCACATTAAAGATCATCATCGAAGAGATCAAGAGGTCTGGCGATCCACGCATCCGAGTGATCATCAGCTAGTCATCTACTTCCTAAAAGAGAGAGATCTAGAGCAACTAGGGTTCTTGTATTCTACTTTCTAAGAAGAAAATTTGTATGCAATAGTTGATTAATAAAGATAGTGTTTTTATTGTTCTTTTTCCAATTCATTTCCGCATTTACTTTCTGCACTTAATCATGTTTTCACTCTTCATCCTTTCTTCTAAATCTTTAACCATGAGCGAGTAATTCCTAGCTTGCTAGGGTTCATAGGATAGGGTAGATCAATGGATGATAAAGCCTTTAACTTCTTATATACATTTTAAAGTTCATAAATTTTAGCAAAATAAATGTTAACATCCTTATAGGGTGTGCTACCAATTTGTTGATAGTCATGACCACGATTTGAGATTGGTTTAACACTTTTTTTGTTAAACGCTAGACATGAATAGAGATCAATGTAAGGACTAGGGTTGGTAGTGGGGGAAACCCTAGTTTCTTCAAAAAGAACCCTAATCTACATTCATCACTATCGATCTAGTTTTAAACTATTAAAATATAAAAGGATTGATTTTTAATTATTCATCCATTACTACTAAGTCATATGAACCCTACAAGCCTTTTCTTTATAAATCCTACATCTGTAATGACAAACAACTATCCCATCTTCAATCAACTCGTCTAAAGTAAGAAAAGAGTTCACGTTTCCCTGCGGACGACCCGTACTCATCGCGGCTAGCTACTAGCGACACCATCTTGATTGCGGTTACTTTACAAAACACTTTTTAACGATCAATCAAATAGCGCCGTTGCCGAGGAAACGGCTGTAAAAAAAATTTCTTGTATTCGGGTTGATTTCTTATAAAATCCAGCAAACCTATTATAAACGAGAACCAAAACCGTATCTTTTGTATTTAATGATTATTGCGTGAGTTTTGTAAGGGGATCTTGAGTGACTGGAAAAAGAAAACAAAGATTCAAAGACTTTCAACATATCCCAGAGGAGCAGAGGGGAACACTGAAGAAAATTTGGCAACTGATCCTACCACCATGCAGCGGAACCGCGGCGGAAGTGGGAGTTTGGCGGCAGAACCGTGGCAGCTTGGTGGAGTTGGGCCCCCAAAATCTTCAGGTAATTTCCTAATATCTTTCTCTCTCCTTTAATGTAACACCCGAGTTCATTTATACCAATTCCAGTTTACTATTTACTTATCCATGGTCTATTCTTGATTTATCGTGTTTGGGTCGAATGGTAGTTACTTGGTACATTGCATTCGACCCGACCCGCTAGCTTGAACCTGTTTGACTCTTAATTATAAATTATCTTGACTGGTTGCAGGAACTAGTACACCTCATGATTTAGTTTATACTGATATTTTATTTAGTATCGCATCTGTTGCACATAACAATTTACATCACGTAAAATAAATTAAAATTTCATTTCATGGCATGCTCGATGCCCTTAACCCTGTGGTAGCGTCCTTGCATCGTGTTCTCGTCCAGTTCAGTGAAACGGACGTGTTTGGACGACTACGCGCACGTACGTGCGTCCGTTCTTGGGGGTATGCTTTTTCATTACTAAATCCTTCATTTCAATTTTTGGAACCTGCTAATAATTTCTGTATTTCAAATTCAAAATCTTGGACCCGATCCGGGCGCTTTTCTGAAATGTTTTACATCCCACCTAAATTCTAACTATTTTAAATTTCTTTACATTTCATTGATATTACGATCTACATTAAAAGATTTGTGTGTACCAACCAAAGTATATTAAATCTAACTTTAGGGTAATCTTTTACGGTCACCAGATTTCCTTCAACCAATTATTTAAATCTTTTAAAATTTTTAAAACCAGTTAACCTTCGCACTCAGCGTTTCCTTGGGGTCCCCACTTCCTCGACCAATGAAATGCTCTCTTTCATTGTCGCTGGGCCCCACCTTTCACCCTCTCTCCTTTCCTTTTCTCCTTCTCTCTCTCTCTCTCCTCTCGCGCTCTCTCTCTCACCGCTCGCGGTCACTGTTGGCTTCTCGGATCGCGTCACTGCCTCCCTGCTACAATCACCTCCCTTCGTTGCATATATATATATATATATATATATATATATATATATATATATATATATATATATATATATATATATATTTCTTCTTCTTCCCTTCTCCTTTAACCCATCACCTCCCCTCGCAACCCTAACCCTAGCCGCCTCCTCTGCCTTTCGAACCCAACATCGTCACCACCTCCATCTCACCTTCTTCTCCCCCCCTCCTCGTCGCCATTTCTTTTCGCTTGTCTCCATCCCGAGCACCCACAGAACCCGCACACCCAAAACCCCCAGCCCCTCGCTCCGCCGACGATCCTCAACTCATCATCACCGCCGCCACCATCTCCTCCTCTACTCCCCTTCATTCTCTTCTCCTCTTTATCTTCTTTTCCTCTTCTCTCAAAAACCCACAACCAACAGAACCCCAAACCTTAACCCTGCACCCACGCTAACAACACGCCGCCGGTGAGCCCGACACTACCACCTCGTCTCCCTGACCCCGGCACACAACCCAGTAAGCTATCCCTTCTTCCTCTTCTTCTTCTTTCTCTTCTTCTTTATTTAAATTTTCTTTTCTGTTAAAATATTATAGGGTGCCTCTGTTGATCGTCGGAGCTCCGTCGACGACTCATCGACGATGCTGTCACCCCCTGCAGTCCAGTGAGTACGTTCTTTATCAATCCCCTCTGTTCTCTTTCATTCTTATAGCTTCTTTTTCCATGCATCTATTGTCTATTGTAATGTTTACTGTTTTCTATTTCGCCGGAATCCGACCGTGCCGGCGACGATCCCCGACGATCCAGCGAGGACCTTTGACCCGTGGGATTCCACTGTTCGTCGTTTGGACTCTTTCCGCCGACGCAAGACGTTCCGTTTCCCGTATCGCGATCCGTCGAGACAAGTAAAACTTGCTACATGCTAATTAATATATTACATATACATTTTATGGCTCATTAAACCCATAGTCTAACCTTAGTACCATGATTTTCCTTTTTCATGCTCGATGTCGCATTATATCATTTATTTTCCAAACTTGAAACCTACCGTGTGCATTTACTTTATTAAACCCAGTAACCACATTTATATGTTTAAATCCCATTTTAACTATTGACACGGCCTATGGTGTTCTCTATATAGTCTTGCTCCATCGGACACTCATGTGCATTTTAACCTGTTTTAGCTAAGATTTCATCCAGTGAACATATTGATATATCATTGCATCCCTAAAATTTCTTAATACCTGATAACATGAGTAAACATCCATTTTAGTTATGCTATAGTTAAGTAATGTGACACCATCCCTTATACGCAAAGTGATAACCATGCATTGTTATAATTTAATCAGTACCTAATTGCTTATCATATCACCTGATCTGGTTTATTGTGCTGATATTACTCATGCTTGTTCATTTATAACCATAATTATGTTAGTTTGATGTATGAGCGCCCACATGTTATCTTTTACAACCTGGCCTGACTTGCTACACACATATTAATTGACCCAACATGGTACCATACGCTACTTGACTTGACCTGATATACTATGGCTTGACCCATTACATGATCTTGTGTCTAATGCCAACAAACCTGACATGTAGTCCTCACAGACCGTTCCTGTTGTCTATCCAGACAAACCTGCTCTTACCTGATCCTGTGTTGGCATTAGTTCTTAATTACTGAATACCTGACTTGGCATACATAACTTGGGGGTATGGGGAAATCAATGATGAAATCCTGACTTGTAACTCGACAGTTGCTTGCTTTTACTGAACAGTTTTAGAGGCTAGGCCCGCCTCATGATGATGCTGCTGACATCGTTGGTCTGTACTCCTTTCCTGTTAGTGCCTAGCGGCACGTCTCGGTTTCAGCCCGAGAGTCTGTAGACCGTGGTCCCGGGCATGCACGGGATACTATTGAGTTACATCGATGATTCATCAAATTGATTTCAAAGACTTGAGAGTAGATAACCCAATAGAACAGTTTAGTTACTCACTGTACACTACCCTTCACTGCCCTGATTTACATTACTGTTACACCTGCTTTTCATTCATGATTATATTTGCATTGCCTGTTACCCTGTTTGTATCTTATTACTTGATGTTATGACGCACTGACGTCTGGGTTTTGCAAGGCCCAGATTCTTCTACCTTGTTGCAGACTGATCAGGAGTATTGTCGCGGTTAGACCGAGCGGTAAGGTTCCTGTTGGTATGTAGTTTCTTTCCAGGTGTCTCATTTCTGGTATCTTTTGGCTTCCGCATATTATTATTTCTTGACTCTTTAACTCTGGCTTATGGACATGTAATAGATAGCTAGTTTATTTTTCCTGTTCTTGATATCTTTACAGCCGTAATGTGACTGTGGAAGGATTTTTCTTATCCACAGGTAGCATGGTTGGCTATGTCGCGTGCCCATCTTAGCGTACTCTGGGAAGCGGGGCGTGACATGGTTCTTTTGGTATCAGAGACATAGGATATAGGTTAATCGGGTTGATTCTTTATAGTTGGGTATTGGACCCAATACACGAATCAGAATACTCATGATTAGGAACATGTCCTGCCACCTTGATTATCATGATTGTTGAATCATATCCTTCTCTTGATCCTTTGTTTGGGCGATATGCAAACCACTTTGCATTTCGACCTGAAATCGTTTTGGTTCTCTATTGTTTCTCCCTGTTTCTTGATTCTGATACTAGATTTGGGCGACTTTGGTGGAGTTATGTAATTGTACCCATGAACTGCAGCATGGTTACAATGCGGTACTCTATTTAAGTAACTTGGAGTCCTAGTCTTGATTCACTTCCTTGTTTCCTGGCTATTACATTGTAACACTCGAGCCCAATGCTACTAATTTCAGTTACCGTTTGAGTATAGTGTGGCACTCATTTCATTTAACTTGCTTGATTGTTACTTACTGTAAATTTTACCCGGCAAATTCATTTCTGCATATAACAATTTTTGGCATCTAAAATAAAATTAAAAATATTCATCTTGGCCTGCTTGACACCTCTAACCCTATTGTAGCGTCCGTGCATCGTGTTCTCGTCCCGTTCAGTGAAACGGGCGAGTTTGGACGGCTACGTGCACGTAGGTGTGTCCGTTTTAGGGGTATGCTTTTTTATCATAAAACACTTCATTTTAAATTTTAGATCCCGCCTAAAATCCTATTATTTCAATTTCAAATTTTTGGACCCGACCCGGGTGCAATTTGGAAATGTTTTACTTTGCGCCAAAATCCCAAATTTTAATATTTGTAAACCATTCGTATATTCAATTCTTTTAACAATCTTATATATTTTTAAACTATATAAGATTTCTAAGATTTCTAAACCTTTCACAAAATTCCAATCTCAACCAACCATAACATCTTTATCTCGTGGACCCCACCTCTCTCTCCTCTCTCTCTCCCGTCTCTCTATCTCTCTCCTCTCTCTCTCTCCCCCATATCTCTCTCTCTCCCTCTCTTCTATATTTAAAATCCATTCTCCCTCCTCTTTCCATTTCTCCTTTTTCTCTCACGCAGAACCCATCGCAAACCCTACCGCCGCCTCACCCCCTCGCCGCTACAGCCCCAACGCCGACGACACCGTCACCAGCATCCCCGCCTCCTCGCCCTCGACCGACCCACTACACCTCCTTCCTCCTCTCCCTTCTTCCCGTACACCCTGCACCAGCCGCGGCCACCTGCACACCTCCCTGCACACGTCTGCGCCGCCGGTGGCCTCGTCCCCGTGTCCCCAACCTTCGTGCGCGCCCATTGGTCACTGTCGTCGTAGGCCACCGCCGGAGCTCCATCGACGCGGTCGACCGTCACCACCCTTCACACAGGTCCTCCGTGGTACCCCGACCCGTGTGGTTCCACTGTTCGTCGTTTGGGTTCATTCTGTGAACCGTGCGCCCGTCGTGAGTTTTCCCCGCCGACATTTTACGTTCCGTTTCCCGATTCGCGACCCGTCGAGGCAAGTACCCATTGCTACATGCTAAACAATATTTACATACATATTAATGACACCCTAAAACCTGCAATTTAACTTTGGCATTACAATTTCCCATTTTTCGTGTTTAAGATTGATATATATCATTTTATCTTTCAAACTCGTAACCTACCTGTTGCTATTACTGTTTTGGAACCTAATAATCACATTTACATGATTTAATTGCACTTTCACTGATGATGTAGCCTATGGCACCTTTTCTACCGTTTTACTTCATTCGGACACTCGTATACATTTAACCTGCTTAAACTGTGATTTCATTCGTGGAACCTTTATCTACATATAACATTGCATCCATGAAATCTTAACATGATAACATGATTAAACGGCTATAATTTTCTTATTGCATTCTTATAATGTTGAAATCATCTCTGTGACACAATTGATAACTGTATTGCAAATCGAATGAATCTGCCTATTGCTTAATTCATTACTTATATCATGTTGTTGATAACCATGCTTGATTATATAACTGATTGTGAGCACACCGATGTTATCGTTTACATCTTGACCTGACTTGCTACATGCATATTGATTGACCCGACATGGTACCGTACACTGCTTGACTTGACCTGATGTACCATGACATGACCCGTTACCTGATCTTGTGTCTAATGCCAACAAACCTGACATGTAGTCCTCATGGACCGTTCCTGTTGTCTATCCAGACAAACCTGTTTACCTGATCCTGTGTTGGCATTAGTTTCTTGACTACGGGATACCTGACTTGACATACACATATAACTTGGGGGTATGGGGAAATCAAATGTGAAACCTGACTTGTAACTCGACAGTTCACTACCTGTCCTGAGTGTACACATTCTTGTTTGGTGCCTGGCGGCATGTCTCGGTTTCAGCCGAGAATATTGTGGCCGTGGTCCCGGGTATGTACGGGATACTATTGAGTGTACACATTCCTGTTTGGTGCCTAGCGGCATTTCTCGGTTTCAGCCCGAGAATATTGAGGTCGTGGTCCCGGGTATGTACGGGATATTATTGAGTTACATCGATAATTCATCAATTTGGTTTCAAAGACTTTAGAACAGAGAACCTGATAGAACAGTCTAGTTTACCCACTGCACACTACCCTGCACTGCTCTGATTCATATTATTATTACCCTTGCTTTATTCATGTTTATATTCGCATTACCTGTTTATTATGTTATTACTTGATGACTTGACGCGCTGACGTCTGGGTTTTGCATGGCCCGGATTCTGTACCGCTGTCGCTGCCCGAGCAGGAGTACTTCAGCCGACAGGCTGAGCTGTGAGTGTCAGCGGTAGGTAGCTTTTCTTTCCTGCATTTTATTCCTGATGTGAGCCCGCATTATGGGACATACATTCCAGTTATTTTGTATTGGATCTTTCGCTTACGCATTTATTTATTCTTGACTCATGTTATCTTGGATTATGGACATGTTTTAGATAGTTTTATTTTGTTCTTGATATCTCGACAACCGTAATATGACTGTGGATGGATACTTCCTACCCATAGGTAGCATGGTTGGCTATGTCACGTGCCTATTTTAGCATACTCTGGAAAGCGGGGCGTGACATGGTTCTTTTGGTATCAGAGCCATAGGTTAGTCGGGTTGATTCTTTTGTAGTTGGGTATTGTACCCAATACACGAATCAGAATACCCGTGTTTAGGAAACATGTCCTGCCACCTTGCCGTTTACCATTCTTGAATCACATTCTTCCTGATTATATCTTTTACGATGTGCAAACTTGCTTTGCATATCGACTCGAAATCTGATTCGTTGTTATCTCTAGGACTTAGGCGACTTGGGTGGAGTTATGTAATTGTGGCTATGATACCGCGGCATAGTTACAATACGGCACTCTATTTAAGTATCTTGGAGTTCTAGCATTGATCAATATTTTGAATATATCATCATGCTAAAGTTGGGTGTTTTGATTTCAGGAATATGGCCGGTAAGAATTTGAAGACGTACCAGAGGCGTGTGGACGAAGCCGCCATGCTTGGAGTGATAAGAGGAATGCTAGAGAATCAAAAGAATCGGACCGAACTGATCCAGCAGCAAGCGGAATCATTTCAGGAAGGTTTGCAGATCGTTCGGCAGTCTGTGAACAATGCTGGAGCTAAACCAGTCGACCGAGTAGGGACCGTAGCAGATTTCAGACGTTTGGGTCCGTCTACATTTACTGGTTTGGAGGAGCCGTTGCCAGCGGAGCAGTGGCTAGTTGACACGGAGAACTTTCTTATTGCGGCACAGATTCCAGATGAGAAAAGAGTGGATGTGGTACGCATTCAGTTAGTGGACTACGCCCGAGAATGGTGGCTTGTGGAGGAGAACCGCTTGCCCAAGCCGATCAAGTGGGCGGATTTTTCAAAGAGTTTCCTGGAGAAGTTCTTCCCGCGGACTGCATGGGAGGAAATGAAAGAGAAATTCATCGGGCTAAAGCAGAAGGGAGCACCCGTAGATGTGCATGCAGCAGAATGGACAAGACTCAGTAGATTCGCTGGACCTTTAGTTGCCAACGATGCAGACAGGGCACGGAGGTTCATGCGCAGCTTAGACGTGGACATCCAGAGGCAGATTGTCTCCCTGGGTTTGACCACTTTCTCACAAGTACTTGCGGCATCCCGAGAGCAGCAGAGTTTATCTGGGATGAAGGGGAGTTTGCAGCAGACAGCAGTTGCGGTAAGGAAGCCAGCATTTGTACCAAACCGAGCTCATGGTCGCAGAGGTATTCCAGTGGACCGTCGTGGTGTAGCACCCATGAAGAAGCATATTGTCGTCGATCGAAGAAAGAGCATGACCTGTAACTATTGCAATTTACCTGGCCACATGCAAAAGGATTGTCGAAGGAGGCTGGGACTCTGTTTAGTTTGTAGAGCGGCAGATCACGCCGTTGGTGCTTGTCCGTCGAAGCTTCATACGAGAGATGATTTTCAGAAGCCTCCGCAGAGACCGTTCCAGGGGCAGAAACAGCTGACTCAAGGACCTAATCAGGCTCGAGCTTTTACCTTGACAGCAGAAGAAGCTAAGGCGTCAGGAGAAGTTGTTTCAGGTACTCTACTTGTTCATGGTTTTCCCTCATTAGCGTTATTTGATTTGGTGCATCCCATTGTTTTATGTCGTCCAAGTTTATAACTACACACTCAATTGGATACACGACCCTGTCTAGTTTCTGGGACATACACACTGGGAATGGGAAAATCATAGCTAGTAGGGAATGTAAAGATTGTACAGTTGTTGTTTGCGGACGGGAGCTTTTTGCAGATTTCTTGGTGATTGATACGGGCAGCTACGAAGTCGTTTTGGGAATGGATTTTCTTGGCACTTTCCACGCTCACATTGATTGTAGGGCAAGGAAGGTAATTTTCCAGATTCCTAGACATCCCGAGTTTAGCTTCACTGGAGGAAGCAGTTCTGTCGGGCCAGTCGAGTTCAGGGCAAGGCCGACAAACAATATTCTTGCAGCAATGGAAGTTGATGGAAGGAAAGAGCCGGCTGTTGTTCGCGATTTTATGGACGTGTTTGAAGATATATCGGGTTTACCGCCGAAGCGAGACGTGGAGTTCGCAATTGATCTTATTCCTGGTGCAGCGCCAGTATCTAAAGCGTATTATCCAATGGCACCAGTAGAGTTGGAAGAAGTCAAGAAACAGGTTGCTGAATTGCTTGAAAAAGGTTGGATTCGAAGCAGTAACTCGCCTTGGGGAGCTCCAGTTCTTCTAGTAAAGAAGAAGGATGGCACAAAAAGGATGTGCATCGACTATCGAGAATTAAACCGGGTGACTATTAAGAACAAGTACCCGATCCCTCGCATTGGCGAACTTTTCGAGCAGCTTAGTGGAGCGAGGGTATTCTCGAAGCTGGATTTGCGATCCGGATATCATCAGGTCCGAGTGAAAACAGAAGATATTTGCAAGACGGCATTCCGAACTCGGTATGGACATTACGAGTACTTAGTGATTCCCTTCGGAGTAACGAATGCGCCGGCAGTATTCATGGACTTGATGAACCGAATCTTTTCACCATTCTTGGATCAGTTTATTGTGGTATTCATTGACGATATTCTGGTTTACTCGAAGAGTTTTGAAGAACATGCTGAGCATTTGTAGATCGCACTGCAAACGTTGAGACAAGAGAAGTTATATGCGAAGATGAGTAAGTGCGAGTTTTGGCTGGAGGAAGTAAAGTTTTTGGGGCATGTTGTGTCTGGCGATGGAATTGCCGTCGATCCAGAAAAGATTGCAGCAGCTCGAGACTGGCCGATTCCAAGGAATGTTGCGGAGATAAGAAGTTTTCTTGGACTCGCCGGATATTACAGGAGATTTGTGGAGAACTTTGCTCGTCTGGCAGAGCCGTTGACCAAGCTTACGCGCAAGGAGGAACCTTTTGTATGGACGGACAATTGTGCGTTAGCTTTCGAGACGTTGAAGCAGAAATTGACAACCGCCCCTATTCTGACCGTGCCAGACAATTCCGGAGGATTGGTGATTCACAGCGACGCATCTGGGAAAGGATTGGGATGTGTTTTGATGCAGCATGGGAAGGTTGTAGCGTACGCATCGAGACAGTTGAAGACCCATGAGAAGAATTATCCAACTCATGACTTAGAGCTTGCGGCTGTGATTTTCGCTTTGAAGATTTAGAGACACTACCTTTTGGGCGAAAGGGTCGAAGTTTTTACTGATCATAAGAGCTTGAAGTACGTGTTCACACAGAAAGAGCTTAATATGAGGCAGCGTAGATGGTTGGAGCTGATGGCTGACTACGATCTTGATCTTAAGTACCATCCAGGGAAGGTTAACATCGTGCCGGATGCGCTTAGTCGGTTACCAGCAATTCAGGTGTTAACTACGCAGAAGGAGATCGTTGCAGATTTTCGAAGATTTGACTTGGAAGTTGTGCTACCGCATTCTACGGGGCAGTTGATGCAGCTGCAAGTACATTCGTCGTTGATCGAGAATATTAAAGCAGCACAATCGCAGGACCCTAGACTGCAAAAGTTTCGAGAATAGTCTGAAGCCGGACTACGAACAGATTTATTGATTCACGAAGATGGTTCGTTGAGATATGGTAGCCGTTTGTGTGCGCCAAAGGAAGATATTCGTGAAGAGATTATGAAGGAGGCACACAGTTCAGCTTATTCTGTACATCCAGGAGGCACAAAGATGTACCGAGATATTCGACAGCATTTCTGGTGGGAAGGCATGAAACGGGAGATTACTCGCTTTGTGGCGAAGTGCTTGGTGTGTCGGCAAGTTAAGGCTGAACATCAAAGGGTTGCTGGTTTATTGCAACCACTTCCGATTCCTCAGTGGAAGTGGGAACATATAACCATGGATTTCGTGACGGCTTTACCGCGAAGTCCAAAAGGCAACAATGCTGTATGGGTGATTGTTGACCGATTGACCAAGGCAGCTCATTTTATTCCTTTTCGGGTTGGTCAATCAACAGAGACTTTGGCAGAGCGGTACATGCAAGAGATTGTAAGATTGCATGGAGTACCGGTGAGCATCGTGTCCGATCGGGACACTCGGTTCTTATCACACTTTTGGCGGAGTCTACAGGAAAGTTTGGGGACTCGATTGAAGTTTAGCACAGCTTATCATCCTCAAACTGATGGTCAGTCGGAGAGAACAATCCAAACTCTTGAAGATATGTTGAGAGCATGCATATTGGACTTCAAGGGGTCTTGGGAGGATCATCTACATTTGGTGGAGTTTTCTTACAACAACAGTTTTCAGGCAACTATCCAGATGGCTCCATTTGAAGCTTTGTATGGTCGTAAATGCCGTTCACCTGTTTGTTGGGACGATGTCGATGAACGAAGATTATTGGGACCAGATTTGGTTGTGCAGACAGTTGAGAAGGTTAACACTATCAGAAATCATATGAAGGCAGCACAAGACCGACAGAAGAGTTGGGCAGATACGTCAAGAAGACCTCTAGAGTTCGCCGTGGGTGATTTGGTATTCTTGAAGATATCACCGACTAGAGGGGTGATTCGTTTTGGAAGTCGAGGAAAGCTTAGTCCTCGATTCGTTGGACCCTTTGGGATCTTGGAGCGTGTTGGTGAGGTAGCGTATCGTTTGGCGTTACCGCAGTCCTTAGCGAATGTGCACGATGTGTTTCACGTATCTCAACTCCGTAGGTATGTTCGAGATAAAACACACGTATTGGATCATTCGGAGCTAACAGTACGAAAAGACTTGACTTTTGAGGAGCGACCGATTGAAATTGTGGATCGTAGGGAAAAGGTTCTTAAGAACAAGGTTATCCCTCTTAAAATGGAGAGTCCATGGAGAGTCCACTTGGGAACGAGAAGATGAAATCCGGCGGAAGTTTCCTCACCTTTTCTTGTAGTTATCTATCTTTGTATTCTTGGAATTTCGAGGACGAAATTCTTTTGTAGTTAGGTATAATGTAACACCCGAGCCCAATGCTACTAATTTCAGTTACCGTTTGAGCGTAGTGTGGCACTCATTTCATTTATCTTGCTTGTTGTTACTTACTGTAAATTTTACCCGGCAAATTCATTTCTGCATATAACAATTTTTGGCATCTAAAATAAAATTAAAAATATTCATCTTGGCCTGCTTGACACCTCTAACCCTGTTGTAGCGTCCGTACATCGTGTTCTCGTCCCGTTTAGTGAAACGGGCGAGTTTGGACGACTACGTGCACGTACGTGTGTCCGTTTTGGGGGTATGCTTTTTGATCATAAAACACTTCATTTTAAATTTTAGATCCCGCCTAAAATCCTATTATTTCAATTTCAAATTTTTGGACCCGACCCGGGCGCGATTTGGAAATGTTTTACTTTGCGCCAAAATCCCAAATTTTAATATTTTTAAACCATTCGTATATTCAATTCTTTTAACAATCTTATATATTTTTAAACTGTATAAGATTTCTAAGATTTCTAAACCTTTCACAAAATTCCAATCTCAACCAATCATAACATCTTTATCTCGTGGACCCCACCTCTATCTCCTCTCTCTCCCTCTCCCGTCTCTCTATCTCTCTCCTCTCTCTCTCTCCCCCATATCTCTCTCTCTCCCTCTCTTCTATATTTAAACTCCATTCTCCCTCCTCTTTCCATTTCTCCTTTTTCTTTCACGCAGAACCCATCGCAAACCTTACAGTCGCCTCACCCCCTCGCCGCTGCAGCCCCAACGCCGACGACACCGTCACCAGCATCCTCGCCTCCTCGCCCTCGACCGACCCACTACACCTCTTTCCTCCTCTCCCTTCTTCCCGTACACCCTGCACCAGCCGCGGCCACCTGCACACCTCCCTGCACACGTCTGCGCCGCCGGAGTCGCCGCCGGTGGCCTCATCCCCGTGTCCCCAACCTTCGTGCGCACCCATTGGTTGCTGTCGTCGTAGGCCACCTCCGGAGCTCCATCGACGCGGTCGACCGTCACCACCCTTCACACAGATCCTCCGTAGTAGCCCGACCCGTGTGGTTCCACTGTTCATCGTTTGGGTTCATTCGGTGAACCGTGCGCCCGTCGCGAGTTTTCCCCGCCGACATTTTACGTTCCGTTTTCCCGATTCGCGACCCGTCGAGGCAAGTACCCCTTGCTACATGCTAAATAATATTTACATACATATTAATGACACCCTAAAACCTGCAATTTAACTTTGGTATTACAATTTCCCATTTTTCGTGTTTAAGATTGATATATATCATTTTATCTTTCAAACTCGTAACCTACCTGTTGCAATTACTGTTTTGGAACCTAATAATCACATTTACATGATTTAATTGCACTTTCACTGATGATGTAGCCTATGGCACCTTTTCTACCATTTTACTTCATTCGGACACTCGTATACATTTAACCTGCTTAAACTGTGATTTCATTCGTGGAACCTTTATATACATATAACATTGCATCCATGAAATCTTAACTTGATAACATGATTAAACGACTATAATTGTCTTACTGCATTCTTATAATGTTGAAATCATCTCTGCGACACAATTGATAACTGTATTGCAAATCGAATGAATCTACCTATTGCTTAATTCATTACTTATATCATGTTGTTGATAACCATGCTTGATTATATAACTGATTGTGAGCACACCTATGTTATCGTTTACATCTTGACCTGACTTGCTACATGCATATTGATTGACCCGACATGGTACCGTACACTGCTTGACTTGACCTGATGTACCATGACATGACCCGTTACCTGATATTGTGTCTAATGCCAACAAACCTGACATGTAGTCCTCATGGACCATTCCTGTTGTCTATCCAGACAAACCTGTTTACCTGATCCTGTGTTGGCATTAGTTTCTTGACTACGGGATACCTGACTTGACATACACATATAACTTGGGGGTATGGGGAAATCAAAGGTGAAACCTGACTTGTAACTCGACAGTTCACTACCTGTCCTGGGTGTACACATTCCTATTTGATGCCTAGCGGCATGCCTCGGTTTCAGCTGAGAATATTTTGGTCGTGGTCCCGGGTATGTACGGGATACTATTGAGTGTACACATTCCTGTTTGGTGCCTAGCGGCATGTCTCGGTTTCAGCCCGAGAATATTGAGGCCGTGTTCCCGGGTATGTACGGGATACTATTGAGTTACATCGATGATTCATCAATTTGGTTTCAAAGACTTTAGAACAGAGAACCTGATAGAACAGTCCAGTTTACCCACTACACACTACCCTGCACTGCTCTGATTCATATTATTATTACCCTTGCTTTATTCATGTTTATATTCGCATTGCATGTTTATTATGTTATTACTTGATGACTTGACGCGCTGACGTCTGGGTTTTGCATGGCCCAGATTCTGTACCGCTGTCGCAGCCTGAGCAGGAGTACTTCAGCCGACAGGCTGAGCTGTGAGTGTCTGCGGTAGTTAGCTTTTCTTTCCTGCATTTTATTCCTGATGTGAGCCCGCATTATGGTACATACATTCCAGTTATTTTGTATTGGATCTTTCTCTTCCGCATTTATTTATTCTTGACTCATGTTATCTTGGATTATGGACATGTTTTAGATAGTTTTATTTTGTTCTTGATATCTCAACAACCGTAATGTGACTGTGGATGGATACTTCCTACCCACAGGTAACATGGTTGGCTATGTCACGTGCCCATTTTAGCGTACTCTGGGAAGCGGGGCGTGACATACATTATCTTGCTTCTCTCGGTTTCATTGCTTACCAGTTCTTGTTTTACCGCCAGCTTGAATCATGTTTACCGTGCTTAATCTTCTCCAGTATCTTGACTTCGGATGAAGTCATCTCGGTATCTTACTTGTTCTTGTTTTCCCCGCATTAAAATTATTCAATTCTGGTGCATCCCTTTGTTTGTTGTTGTCTTGGGAATGGATTTTCGTGGCACTTTCCACGCTCATATTGATTGTAAGGAAGGGAAAGTGATTCTCCAGATTCCCTGACATACGAAGCTGTTTTGCTGGAGGAAGTAGTTCTGTCGGGCCAGTCGAGTTTAGGGCTAGGCCGACAAATCAGGTTCTTTCGTCGATGGAAGTTGATAAGGAAGAAGCACCGGCTCTAGTTCGAGAATTCATGGACGTATTTGAAGACATATCGGGTTTACCAGACGTGGAGTTTGCGATTGATCTTTTTCCTGGTACAGCGTCAAACTCAAGGCGTAATACCCGATGGCACCAGTGGAGTTGGAAGAAATTCAAGAAGCAGGTTACCGGATTTCTAGAGAAGGAATGGATTCGCAGCAACAACTCACTTCGGAGAGCTCCAGTTCTTCTAGTAAAGAAGAAAGATGGCAAGGAGGATGTGCATCGATTATCGAGAATTTGGACCGGGTGATGATCAGTCAAAAATAATGTATTTTTAACACGGCAATTTCCCTATCATTTGCACTCATTTAGAAGTGTTCGGTATTCATATTTCACATATTAGCAAAACAGTCCTGAAATATCAGATTGCATGTGTTAGACTCTAAAACCGACATTTCTGAGGAAATTGTATGTTTATCATGGTATCGCATCATCCCTATATTGCGCAACACTTGTCTCGAGAATTGTGCAGGAAAATCCAGAAGAAAAGTCAAAATTGTCATTTTTGCTGATCAAACATTACGCCAACTCAAAGACTTGAGCACTGGTAGCAATGCAGAAGGCCAAATGAAATTCAACACATCAAAACAAGGCCCAAATATTATAGAGGGAATTACCAGAAAAGATCAAAGCCCAAGGCCCACAAAGAGCCGCGGAACCGCGGCGGGAGCCGGCTTGCGCCGCGGTTCCGCGGCGGTTATGCCACGTCAGCACTTCAGATTTGCTTCATTATTCCTCTCTCAAGGCCTAAAGCTCATAAAGACACGTCAAATTCCAGAATTCTCTCGAAGATTCTTCCAGATCAGCAAAGATGATTAATTAAGCTAATCCTAATTAAGCTCCTAACAAACTATTTCTAGAAGCTCCCTCCTAACTAATCACATCTAGAAGCTTCTCCTCTAACTAACTTTTAGAGGGAAATTCAAATCCCCTCAACAAACTTTTGGAGGGAAACTTAAAATTCAAACCCCAGATCTAGGGTTTAGATGTCTATAAATAGGAAGCTAGATCTAAGGGTTAAGGTTAATCTTCCATATTCCTAAATCTCTAATTCTTCATCTTCTTCCACAAGTCTAGTGACAAGGCTTGTGCGAAATCCTAACCCTAATTCCAATCAAATTCAAGATTCCGAGAACCAAATCAAGCAAGAAGCCCTTCAACCTTTTAGGAGCGGAGCAGATCTCCTATCGAGCAAGTGATCCAAGCCGATCCGCGACTCACGGAGCCGAGCGAAGCCAAATCGACGATCGAGTTCTTCCTCTTGTAGTTCTTGAGCGATTGTAATGAAATTGTTGATATAAATAAAAGGTGAAATTCTTTAATCTTGCTTTCTTTAAATTCTTGCATCATGATTCGATCTCAATTTGTAATTGAAGTTCTTTTTGTGATGTTTGAGTAAAACTCCACTCGTCGAGGAGTCGAGACGATCAATAGAATGATGATGTAATAAATCTTAAAACGATTCTTGAGTCCTACGAGTTTTGTAAACCCTAGCAAGTTCAAGAATCGATGACCTAGTTTCGTTGCGATGCTTTCTTGATTGTTATCGCTCGAAATTAGGGATCTACGATCGTTTCTTGAATTTATTAGAGGCTAGAATATGAATGATGTCGACGAAGGAACAAGGGATAAATAATGAAACCCTAGTTTCACTAGAAATCCCTAATTCTCGTCGATCATCATCGATCTAGTATCAATTCATCGAAGGATAAGAATACGTCATCGTAAGATTACATCACATCTATAGATCCGATCGATTCCAACGAGCCTCATTTAGATTCTTGATATTTGGTTGGAAAAATCATCAAACTCTCAATTCTTGATTCTATCCTTTTTTCTTGTTATTAGATCTATATTTTCTAATTCTTGAACTTCAACTATAAATCATGAATTGTTTTGTTTTGTTTTCTTTAAAGTTTCGACTCATCTAATTCAAAAGACGAACTATTACACTTTCCTTGTGGACGATCCGCACTCGCTAACGATCTACATCCGACACCGTAGTTGATTGCGGTCAAATAATTCTTTGATTGTGAACCTTATTCATTTTCTAAATACCGACACAAAGAAACTTATTCGTTTTATTCGATTCACACAAACAAGAATTTCTTTCCAATCAAATGGCGCCGTTACCGGGGATAGTGCGCTAATTGTTCGTTATTTTGAAATTTGAGTTGAAAAGTTTATTCCATCTATATTTTTAGATCTAAATTCGCACAAACCCTAAACGAGTTGTTGTGATTTGTTGCGAGAAAATCTGGAATCATTGGAGCTGTGGAAAAAAAATTCTGATCATTCCAAAGAGCTTAGAAGGTGATCAGAAACAGAGCATCAAAATTTCGTGCAGTGATCTGATATTTCCACCGCGGAACCGCGGTATTAGGCGACTCCCGCGGCGGAACCGCGGTGCTACAGTGGAATCACTGTTCAAAAATTTTTGGTAACTCTCTTGACTTTCTTATATACTTCCTCATCTACTCCAATTAACATTTTGTGCAGGTTTCTTTGCAAATAAATCGCAGCACCGCAAAAAGCAAAATAAATTGTTCGTGTTTTTGATTTTTGTGGTTGTTTGCATATTAATACGGAAATTAAGGGGCACGGCCAAATCCAGATTAGGTGGGGAGTTCATTACCCATCCTAAGCCCCGAAAATCGCAAAATTTGCATCCGCATTGACCCTCATTAACTAAAAGATCTAGAGATGACTCTAAGGACCGTCGCGCTCACTTAGGACAAGAGAAGGCCGTGGGTAATTCATTGCTTATCCGCGTTTCTTTTATGGTGTCTAAGGCAAGTGTGTCGAAGGCTAGTGGTTACTTAATTAGGTCCACTACTTACGTAGTGGAGAACCTCCCACTTACCTGGCACTTACCTGGCCACAGGAGAGAAAAAGAGGCAGTGGAGGATTTTATCCTGCGACTTGTCTTTTGGCAGTTAGGAGCGGTCTAGAGCTTTGACCTAGGTGACCACTAGAATTAGGGTTTTGCTTGTTGCATTTGTTGTGATCGCATCATTTTTTCAAAAATCCGCATCATTTTTCAAAACAAACACCGACACTTCATTTCCTCTAATTATACCAACGCTGCCACTTGTGCTACAACCATTTAGCACAATGTTAGGCTGGACATGGGATTCCATTTCCCGTCTTGTCCGCGTTTCTTTTATCGACCCCAGAGTCGGTAATTCTTCGTCTTCTCCCCCACCACCCACCACAACCGCGATGGACCCAAATCCATCAAACTTTAACACTACTCTGCCACCGCCCGCAGGTGCGCAGAATCTTCCACGCATTTCTCTCCAAGAGAGATGCTATCCTACACGTGTTTCCCTTCCCACCTGTCTTTCCATACCACCTGCCAACGGGGAAACTTTTGAAATCAACCCCCTATTCATCAAACTGTTACCCAAATTTCACGGTCTTGATTCTGAAAACGCATACATGTTTATTTCCAAATTCGAAAACGTGTGTGCTTTGATGGAAAATTCACAACTGTCTTTGGATGCTCTGCGTTTACGTCTTCTCCCATTCACTTTGTGCGATTTAGCCGAGAAGTGGCTTTACATCACACCCGCACATTCTATTTCAACATGGGACGAATTCGTTGCAGCATTTCTTAAGAAATTTTATCCCAATCACAAGGCCGCCCGTGTTCGGAGCGAAATTTTTAAATTTACCCAACTTCCCAATGAACCATTTTGGAAATGCTTTGAACGGTTCAAGGATCTTCTTATCCAATGCCCTCATCACGGAATCTCCGGATGGGATTTGTGTCGAATTATCTATAAGGGTATTGATCTCACTACTAGACAGATGCTTGAAACCATGTGTCATTGCCAATTCCTATCTAAAGATGATGGTGAAGCTTGGAAATATCTAGAAGATTTAGCTCAAAACACATCACAATGGGAAAGTGTTAGACCACCACCGCCTAGGGAAGATGTCAATCAGCTCGATATTTCCGTCACAATGAATACCGAAATGGCCGCAATACAAAGGAAACTCGACGCTATAGAAAACAAAATCTCTTCAGCCTCCCTAAACCAATCCACATTTCCCAAAACCGTGTGTGGCTGCTGTTCAAACCCTTCACATTTGACGGAAGAATGTCCCTTGAATGTACCGTTTCAAGGTCACACTAATGCTGCACTTCAGCAAAGATCTGGAAACTATCCCTCTTCTTCCTTATATAATCAAGATTGGAGGAATCACCCGAACTTTGCTTGGAACCAATCACAATCTCAAAACACGGTTCCAATCCTAAACAATTTTCAAAGGGTCCCTCCACCACAACAGCAACCACCACTTCAATTAAGTCAGCACCCCTTCCAACCGAAAAATTTTCAAAATCCTGCCAACACTTTTGCACTACATGAAAACTCTTTGCAATTGGCCGGTACTGATAATACCTCTGCACTGGTGCAAACCTTGGTTACTTTCATGAAACAATCCATCCAAGAGTCGGCAAGTTTTCAATCTTCCATCGATAATATGATAAAGATCATTCTCACTCAAAATGAGAATATCAAATCAATGGAAGCACAAATTGAACGAATAACAGCCAAAATAAGTGCTAGAGAAGAAGGGAATCTTCCATCTCAACACTTACCTGATCCTGGACCTTCACATTGCACTAATGTTGATGCTTTTACAACGTTGAGATCTGGAAGAGTGCTAGACAATCATTTGAGTGAACAAATTGATAATGATGAATTGATCATTAACACCCCGGTTTCCACTTCCACTTCCACTCACACTTCTACTTCTTACCCTATTTCGTCTAAATTACCGTCTTCTTCCGAGCCTATTCTCCGTTTTCCTAAAGGCTCGAACCCTTCACCCACTTCATCCTTTCCACCCCCACAACCTTCTCCACAAATGTTGGACCCAACACTTATTAATAGAGCTCCATTTCCAAATAGGTTGAGGCCCAAGAAACATGATGCCCAAATGGAGAAGATTGTGGACATGTTTAAGCAAGTTAACATCAACATCCCTCTCCTAGATGCTATCCAACAAGTTCCGTCCTATGCGAAAACTCTTAAGAACTTGTGCACTAGGAAGAGGAAGACTCAAGTGCCCAAGAAAATATTCATGGCAAAGACAGTAGACACGGCTTTCCCCCAGCAATTACCGAGGAAACGTAAGGATCCTGGCTATCCTACGATTTCCATCTCTATTGGGGAAAAACACATCAACTGTGTTCTACTAGACCTTGGCGCTAGTGTTAACTTGCTTCCATACTCGGTTTATGAGCAACTAGGTATCGGAGAGTTGAAGCCAACCCATTGCACTCTCCAAATGGCTGACCGATCTATCACCAAACCTAAGGGTGAACTGGAGGATGTGTTAATAAAAATCGGGGAATTTATATTCCCTGTAGATTTTATTGTCATTGATACACAGCCTGTAGCGAACCCACAGAATCAAATTCCGGTGATTTTAGGTCACCCCTTTTTGGCCACTTCCAATGCTATCATCAACTGTCGTAACGGTTCTATGACCCTATCCTTCGGGAATAGGTCAATAGAGCTAAACATTTACAAGTTGGGAAGTGTACCCTCCAAACCTACTGCTCAGGTATGTTCTGTCGACTGAATGGGGGTCGACAGCAGCGGATTTGATGATCCTCCTGATACCGATCTAGACTCTTTTCATACGTTGTTGTTTGACCCAACTATGTATCATACACATACGGACTCTTCCACCGAGATGTTCGGGTCAACAACTAACACCGATTATGAACTGCTTTTAGAGTCTGAAGATCACCCCGCACCTTGTGATGACATTATTCTTCGGGGTATAGATGAAACTTTTGAGGAGATCTTCGCTGATGAACTCGCATTTCTGAAAAGCACGGGTGTTGAGATGAATCATGTCCAAATCAATGAAATTGAACCTCCACCCCTTCTTTTAAATTGTTAAAAGAATGTGAGCAATCCTTCACATTCACTGCATCGTCTCTCCAAAATGAGACGCACACATATTCTATTCCACCACTTACCCTTTCCCTACTTCTTCTTCCACCAACCAGAGCACTGCATTGATAAAAAATTTGAATGGTTGGTGTTAACATTCGGTTTTTGCAAAGCTTGGCATCGACCACTGATTTTTGATCCCCTCATATGATTTTCAAAGATTAACATTGCATAACTCAAGTTTGGGGGGGCATTTTTTTTGGCTCTTGAAAAGAAATTTTTTACAAAATGATGAGCCAAAAATAAGTTTGGGGGAGGGTCTTCACTTAAATATTTTGCCCCCACTAATAAATTCCTCCCAAGCTTACAGGTTTTTCGAGATTTAGCAGAAGGCAACAGTGAGGACACTGTTGAAAACAAGTTTGGGGGAGGTTTGTGCTTATTTTCGCATCATTTGCATCATACTTTGCATAAGCACAAAACATTTTTGAAATCCTATAAAAATTTAAAAATTTTCAAAAGATAAAAACATTTTTTTTTGTACATAAATAAGATAATAAAAGATTAGATAGTGAAAAATTACATCCATGAGATTAGAAAAATTTAAGAAAACTAAGAAAATTAGAAGTTTTCTTATACGAACTAGTAATAAGTAGTTATGAGCCGTTGTCCCAAGTGTTAGTAAGATGAAGGACGTCGCTAATCTGAGGATAAAAATAAGTCTGAAAAATAGTTTCTATTCTAGAAGCCAAACATTTTGAATGTTGATACCCTGCTATTCGCACTTACACACGTCTTAAAGCCTGGGATAGTAGAGGATACCTTGAAATGCTCTTGTCTTAAAGCCAAAAGTATGAAGGAAATAAAAAAATGAAGAAAATATAAAATGGTGAGAAAAATGGACACTGGTTTTGTTATCGCCAAGGCAGCAATAAAAAAATATAGCAAGGGTGCCTCTTCACCTAGTGCCCTAAGGCCAACTGGTCTGGGAGTCACTGCTATGCCTTAGGTAGTGCAAGATGAGGAAAATACACCAAATAAGCAAGCACATGAGTAATCGGTCGGTTAGTACCTCAAGAAGTATTAACGGTCGCATGAAATTGTGTGAGCAATCTCATCTAAATATTCATTAAATAAAAAGTACTGAGGCTGATGGGCAAGAGTATGATAACTTGAATTGAATTCTCCGGGTGTAGGGATGTCTTTACACACACGCAGGGTTATATGATCGATGTTTGGAAGAAAGATAGGAATGAAGAATAAGATGATGTTTTATTGAGGGAGGACGTGATTTCCGACATCTTTTCATGACCATTAAGATAGGGCTCATGACAACCGAAAAGCTAGCTTAGTTGAAAACCCTAATTTTCAAAGTCTTCCTTTTACAATTCTTTTCTTTAAATGTAATATTCATGATCTTTCTTTTATTATTGGATTTTGTGGGTGCAATCCGCTGAAAACCCTCAGGAGACAACACTCCTCCTACTAGGGACACCTAGAGGTTTGAAGGCTTGTTGCACGTGCTCAGTGCAATCGTGTTGCCTACGAAAGTGTGCTACTTAGTTTTTCTCTTTCTTTATTTTCTCCTTCTCTTTTTAATAAAACAGTTCGCTCGAGACGATCGAAAATAAGTTTGGGGGAATTTGATCAGTCGAAAATAATGTATTTTTAACACGGCAATTTCCCTATCATTTGCACTCATTTAGAAGTGTTCGGTATTCATATTTCACATATTAGCAAAACAGTCCTGAAATATCAGATTGCATGTGTTAGACTCTAAAACCGACATTTCTGAGGAAATTGTGTGTTTATCATGGCATCGCATCATCCCTATATTGCGCAACACTTGTCTCGAGAATTGTGCAGGAAAATACAGAAGAAAAGCCAAAATTGTCATTTTTGCTGATCAAACATTACGCCAACTCAAAGACCTGAGCACTGGTAGCAATACAGAAGGCTAAATGAAATTCAACACATCAAAACAAGGCCCAAATATTATAGAAGGAATTACCAGAAAAGATCAAAGCCCAAGGCCCACAAAGAGCCGCGGAACCGCGGCGGGAGCCGGCTTGCGCCGCGGTTCCGCGGCGGTTATGCCACGTCAGCACTTCAGATTTGCTTCATTATTCCTCTCTCAAGGCCTAAAGCTCATAAAGACACGTCAAATTCCAGAATTCTCTCGAAGATTCTTCCAGATCAGCAAAGATGATTAATTAAGCTAATCTTAATTAAGCTCCTAACAAACTATTTCTAGAAGCTCCCTCCTAACTAATCACATCTAGAAGCTTCTCCTCTAACTAACTTTTGGAGGGAAATTCAAATCCCCTCAACAAACTTTTGGAGGGAAACTTAAAATTCAAACCCTAGAACTAGGGTTTAGATGTCTATAAATAGGAAGCTAGATCTAAGGGTTGAGGTTAATCTTCCATATTCCTAAATCTCTAATTCTTCATCTTCTTCCACAAGTCTAGTGACAAGGCTTGTGCGAAACCCTAACCCTAATTCCAATCAAATTCAAGATTCCGAGTACCAAATCAAGCAAGAAGCCCTTCAACCTTTTAGGAGCGGAGCAGATCTCCAATCGAGCAAGTGATCCAAGCCGATTCGCGACTCACGGAGCCGAGCGAAGCCAAATCGACGATCGAGTTCTTCTTCTTGTAGTTCTTGAGCGATTGTAATGAAATTGTTGATATAAATAAAAGGTGAAATTCTTTAATCTTGCTTTCTTTAAATTCTTGCATCATGTTTCGATCTCAATTTGTAATTGAAGTTCTTGTTGTGATGTTTGAGTAAAACTCCGCTCGTCGAGGAGTCGAGACGATCAATAGAATGATGATGTAATAAATCTTAAAACGATTCTTGAGTCCTACGAGTTTTGTAAACCCTAGCAAGTTCAAGAATCGATGACCTAGTTTCGTTGCGATGCTTTCTTGATTGTTATCGCTCGAAATTAGGGATCTACGATCGTTTCTTGAATTTACTAGAGGCTAGAATATGAATGATGTCGACGAAGGAACAAGGGATAAATGATGAAACCCTAGTTTCACTAGAAATCCCTAATTCTCGTCGATCATCATCAATCTAGTATCAATTCATCGAAGGATAAGAATACGTCATCGTAAGATTACATCACATCTATAGATCCGATCGATTCCAACGAGCCTCATTTAGATTCTTGATATTTGGTTGGAAAAATCATCAAACTCTCAATTCTTGATTCTATCCTTTTTTCTTGTTATTAGATCTATATTTTCTAATTCTTGAACTTCAACTATAAATCATGAATTGTTTTGTTTTGTTTTCTTTAAAGTTTCGACTCATCTAATTCAAAAGACGAACTATTACACTTTCCCTGTGGACGATCCGCACTCGCTAACGATCTACATCCGACACCGTAGTTGATTGCGGTCAAACAATTCTTTGATTGTGAACCTTATTCATTTTCTAAATACCGACACAAAAAAACTTATTCGTTTTATTCGATTCACACAAACAAGAATTTCTTTCCAATCAGGTGACTATTAAGGATAGTGCCCGATCGCTTGCATTGGCGAATTATTTGAGCAGCTTAGTGGTACGAGGGTATTCTCGAGATTGGACTTGCGATCCGGATATCATCAGGTCCGAGTTAAATCAGAAGATATTTGCAAGACGGCGTTCCGAACTCGGTATGGACATTACGAGTATTAAGTGATGCTCTTCGTAGTAACGAATGCACCAGCAATATTTATGGACTTGATGAACCGAATCTTTTCACCATTTTTGGACCAGTTTTTAGTGGTGTTCATTGAAGATATTATAGTCTACTCGAGGAGTATTGAGGAGCATGCGGCACACTTGAAGATCGCACTGCAGACATTGATGCAAGAAAGATTGTATGCAGAGATGAGCAAGTGCGAGTTTTGGCTTGAAGAAGTGAAGTTTTGAGGCATATCGTAGATGGAGTTGGAATCACCGTTTATCCAGGGAAGATTGCAGCAGTTCAAGATTGGCCGATTCCGAAGTACGTTGTAGAGGTCAGAAGTTCTCTTGGACTTGCAGATACATAGAAGGTTCGTGGAGAATTTTTCTCGTTTGGCTGAGCCTTTGACCAAGCTTACGCGCAAGGAGGTACCATTGGTGTGGACGGATAGGTGTGCGTCAGCTTTCGAGATGTTGAAGCAGAGGTTCATAACCGCTCTTATTTTGACCGTAACCGACGGTTCCGGAGAATTGGTGATTCACAGCGACGCATCGGAGAAAGAATTGGGATGTGTTTTGGTGCAGCATGGGAAGGTTACAACTTACGCATCGAGACAGTTGAAGACCCATGAGAAGAATTACCCAACTCATCACTTGGAGTTAACAGCTGGGATTTTCGCTTTGAAGAGTTGGAGACACTACTTATTGGGCGAAAGGGTCGAAATATTCACCGATCACAAAAGCCTAAAGTACGTGTTCGCTCAGAAGGAGCTAATTGTGAGGCAGCGTATTTGGTTAGAGCTGATGGCTGACTACGATCTTGATCTTGAGTACCATCTGGGGAAAGTAATGTTGTGCCGGATTCTCTTAGTCGGTTGCCAGCAATTCAGATGTTGACTGCACGGAAGGAATTTATTGAAGACTTTCGGAGATTCGATTTGGAAGTTGTGCGCATTCTTCAGGATAGTCGATGCAGATGCAAGTATAGTCGTCGTTGATCAAGAATATTAAAGCGGTGCAATTGAAGGACTCAGGATTGCAAAGGTTTCGAGAACAGGTTGAAGCTGAAATTCGAACGGACTTTTGATTCATGAAGGTGTTTCGTTGTGTTATGGTAGCCGTTTGCGTGTGCCAAAGGGAGATATCCGTGAAGGAGTTATGAAGGAGGCACACAGTTCCGCGTATTCCGTACATCCAGGAGGCATGAAGATGTACCGAGATCTACGACTGCAATTCTGGTGAAAAGGCATGAAATGGGAGATTGCTCGCTTTGTAGCGAAGTGCTTGGTGTATCAGCAAGTTAAGGCTGAACATCAAAGGGTTGATGGTTTATTGCAACCACTTCCGATTCCTCAATGGAAGTGTAAACATATAACCATGGATTTCGTGACAGCTCTACCACGGAGTCCAAAAGGCAACAATGCCGTTTGGGTGATTGATTGATCGATTGACCAAGGCAGCTCATTTCATACCATTTTCGAGTTGATCAATCAATGGAACCTTGGCAGAACAGTGCATGCAGGAGATTGTAAGATTTCATGGAGTACCAGTGAGCACCGTGTCCGATCGTGACACTCGTTTCTTATCACACTTTTGGAGGAGCTTACAGGGAAGTTTGGGGACTTGATTGAAGTTTAGCACAGCTTATCGCCCTTTAACAGATGGCCAGACGGAGAAAGCGATCCACATTCTCGAGGACATGTTTAGATCTTGCATGTTAGACTTCAAGGGTTCATGGGTGGATCATCTACACTTAGTGGAGTTTTTTTACGACAACAGTTTCCAGGCGACTTTTCGGATGGCTCCGTTCGAAGCGTTATGTGGTCGCGAGTGTCGTTCACCTGTTTGTTGGGACGATGTTGGTGAACGAAGAGTGTGGGACCAGATTTGGTTGCGCAGACAGTTGAGAAGATTATCAATATCCGGAATCATGTGAAAGCAGCACGACCGACAAAAGAGTTGGGCAGACATATCGAGAAGACCTCTAGAGTTCGTCATTGGTGATTTGGTATTCTTGAAGGTATCACCAACTAGAGGGGTGATCTGTTACAGAAGTCGAGGAGAATTTAGTCCTCGACTCGTTGGACCTTTTAAGATTTTGAAACATATTGGAGAAGTGGCGTATCGTTGGTGTTACCACAATCTTTGGAGAATGTTCATGACGTGTTTCTTATATCTCAACTCCGTAGGTATGCTCGAGATAAAATACTTTTATTGGATCTTTCGGAGCAGACTGTATGAGAAGATTTAACCTATGAGGAGCGACCGATGTCAATTGTGGATCGAAGAGCAAAGTTATCCTTCTTGTACTTGTTTTTGGAGTAATCGCTCGCATGGAGAGTCAACTTGGGAACGAGAAGATGAAATCCGGCAAAAGTTTCCACATCTATTCTTGAGATTTCTTGTTGTTTATCCTATCTTGTTCTTGGAATTTCGAGGACGGAATTCTTTTGTAGTTGGGTATAATGTAACACCCGAGTTCATTTATACCAATTCCAGTTCATTATTTACTTATCCATGGTCTATTCTCGATTTATCGTGTTTGGGTCGAATGGTAGTTACTTGGTACATTGCATTCGACCCGACCCGCTTGCTTGAACCTGTTTGACTCTTAATTATAAATTATCTTGACTGGTTGCAGGAACTAGTACACCTCATGATTTAGTTTATACTGATAATTTATTTAGTATCGCATCTGTTGCACATAACAATTTACATCACGTAAAATAAATTAAAATTTCATTTCATGGCATGCTCGATGCCCTTAACCCTGTGGTAGCGTCCTTGCATCGTGTTCTCGTCCCGTTCAGTGAAACGGACGTATTTGGACGACTACGCGCACGTACGTGCGTCCGTTCTTGGGTGTATGCTTTTTCATTACTAAATCCTTCATTTCAATTTTTGGAACCTGCTAATAATTTCTGTATTTCAAATTCAAAATCATGGACACGATCTGGGCGCTTTTCTGAAATGTTTTACATCCCGCCAAAATTCTAACTATTTTAAATTTCTTTATATTTCATTGATATTACGATCTACATTAAAAGATTTGTCTGTACCAACCAAAGTATATTAAATCTAACTTTAGGGTAATCTTTTACAGTCACCAGATTTCCTTCAACCAATTATTTAAATCTTTTAAAAATTTTAAAACCAGTTGACCTTCGCACTCAGCGTTTCCTTGGGGTCCCCACTTCCTCCACCAATGAAATGCTCTCTTTCATTGTCGCTGGGCCCTACCTTTCTCCCTCTCTCCTTTCCTTTTCTCCTTCTCTCTCTCTCTCTCCTCTTTCTCTATCCTCTCGCGCTCTCTCTCTCACCGCTCGCGATCACTGTTGGCTTCTCGGATCGCGTCACCGCCTCCCTGCTACAATCACCCCCCTTCGTTGCATATATATATATATATATATATATATATATATATATATATATATATATATATATATATATATATATATATCTTCTTCTTCCCTTCTCCTTTAACCCATCACCTCCCCTCGCAACCCTAACCCTAGCCGCCTCCTCTGCCTTTCGAACCCAACATCGTCACCACCTCCATCTCACCTTCTTCTCCTCCCCCTCCTCGTCGCCATTTCTTTTCGCTTGTCTCCATCCCGAGCACCCACAGAACCCGCACACCCAAAAACCCCAGCCCCTCGCTCCCCCGACGATCCTCAACTCGTCATCACCGCCGCCACCATCTCCTCCTCTACTCCCCTTCATTCTCTTCTCCACTTTATCTTCTTTTCCTCTTCTTTCAAAAACCCACAACCAACAGAACCCCAAACCTTAACCCTGCACCCACGCCGGCACCACGCCGTCGGTAAGCCCGACACCACAACCTGGTCTCCCTGACCCCTGCACACAACCCAGTAAGCTATCCCTTCTTCCTCTTCGTCTTCTTTCTCTTCTTCTTTATTTAAATTTTCTTTTCTGTTAAAATATTATAGGGTGCCTCTGTTGATCGTCGGAGCTCCGTCGACGACTCATCGACGACGCGGTCACCCCCTGCAGTCCAGTGAGTACGTTCTTTATCAATCCCCTCCGTTCTCTTTCATTCTTCTAGCTTCTTTTTCCATGCATCTCTTGTCTATTGTAATGTTTACTGTTTAATGTTTTCTGTTTCGCCGGAATCCGACCGTGCCGGCAACGATCCCCGACAATCCAGCGAGGACCTCTGACCCGTGGGATTCCACTGTTCGTCGCTTGGACTTTTTCCATGTACCGTGCGCGCGTCGCGGCTTTTTCCGCCGACGCGAGACGTTCCGTTTCCCGTATCGCGATCCGTCGAGGCAAGTAAAACTTGCTACATGCTAATTAATATATTACATATACATTTTATGGCTCATTAAACACGTAGTCTAACCTTAGTACCATGATTTTCCTTTTTCATGCTCGATGTCGCATTATATCATTTATTTTCCAAACTTGAAACCTACCGTGTGCATTTACTTTATTAAACCCAGTAACCACATTTATATGTTTAAATCCCATTTTAACTATTGACACGGCCTATGGTGTTCTCTATATAGTCTTGCTCCATCGGACACTCATGTGCATTTTAACCTGTTTTAGCTAAGATTTCATCCAGTGAACATATTGATATATCATTGCATCCCTAAAATTTCTTAATACCTGATAACATGAGTAAACATCCATTTTAGTTATGCTATAGTTAAGTAATGTGACACCATCCCTTATACGGAAAGTGATAACCATGCATCGTTATAATTTAATCAGTACCTAATTGCTTATCATATCACCTGATCTGGTTTATTTTGCTGATATTACTCATGCTTGTTCATTTATAACCATAATTATGTTAGTTTGATGTATGAGCGCCCACATGTTATCTTTTACACCCTGGCCTGACTTGCTACACACATATTGATTGACCCAACATGGTACCGTACGCTACTTGACCTGACCTGATGTACCATGGCTTGACCCGTTACTTGATCTTGTGTCTAATGCCAACAAACCTGACATGTAGTCCTCACGGACCGTTCCTGTTGTCTATCCAGACAAACCTGCTCTTACCTGATCCTGTGTTGGCATTAGTTCTTGATTATTGAATACCTGACTTGACATACATAACTTGGGGGTATGGGGAAATCAATGATGAAATCCTGACTTGTAACTCGACAGTTGCTTTCTTTTACTGATCAGTTTTAGAGGCTAGGCCCGCCTCGTGACGATGTTGCTGACATCGTTGGTCTGTACTCCTTTCCTGTTAGTGCCTGGCGGAACGTCTCGGTTTCATCCCGAGAGTCTGTAGACCGTGGTCCCGGGGATGCATGGGATACTATTGAGTTACATCGATGATTCATCAAATTGATTTCAAAGACTTGAGAGTAGATAACCCAATAGAACAGTTTAGTTACTCACTGTACACTACCCTTCACTGCCATGATTTACATTACTGTTACACCTGCTTTTCATTCATGATTATATTTGCATTGCCTGTTATCCTGTTTGTATCTTATTACTTGATGTTATGACGCACTGACGTCTGGGTTTTGCATGGCCCAGATTCTTCTACCTTGTTGCAGACTGATCAGGAGTATTGCCGCGGTTAGACCGAGCGGTAAGGTTCCTGTCGGTATGTAGTTGCTTTCCAGGTGTCTCATTTCTGGTATCTTTTGGCTTCCGCATATTATTATTTCTTGACTCTTTTACTCTGGCTTATGGACATGTAATAGATAGCTAGTTTATTTTTCCTGTTCTTGATATCTTTACAGCCGTAATGTGACCGTGGAAGGATTTTTCTTATCCACAGGTAGCATGGTTGGCTATGTCACGTGCCCATCTTAGCGTACTCTGGGAAGCGGGGCGTGACATCTAAGCTCCAATAATCTGATCTTTCCTACAGGATTCTTTGCAAATATCGCCGCTCAAAAATCTTTTTGCATGTTTTGATAACGGTTTGTTTTTACATATCTAAACCGGACATTAAGAGGCAATAACCCAAATCCAGATTAGGTGGAGATTTGATCACCCTTCCTAGGCCCACAAATCACAAAACGAGTATACTCTCACTCTACATTAATTAAAAAATATCTAGACCAATCCTCTAAGGACTGTCGTGCTCAATTATGATAGAGGAGGGTCGTGAGTAATCTATCACTTATCCGCATTTCTCTTGTAGTGTCTAGGCAAGTGTGACTAAGGAGAGTAGTTACTTAATTAGGCTCGCTGTTTCGATAATTCGTATAGCGGATACCTCCCACTTACTTGGCACTAACCTGGCCATAAGAGTAATAAAGAGGTAGTAGAGGATTGATCTTGCAACTTGTCCTTTGGAAGTCTAGGAGCGGTCTAGTGACTTGATCTAATTGACCCTAATTCTAGGGATTGATTGTGCATTTTATGATTTTTTGAGTTAAGACTTAAGTCCGACACTTTTTCCAAACATACATTCTTAAAAAGAGTTCTCACACGCTGCTACGTGCGCTAAACCCGCTTAGTGCATGATCGGCTGGACATGGGATTCTAGTGCTCGTCTTGTCCGCGTTTTTTTATCGACTCCGAAGTCGGTACTTCTTCATCTTCTATTTCCCCTCCACCCACCACATCTTCGAGATGGAAGGATCTCCATCGGGATTTAACGATACCACCCCACCACCAGCCGTAGGTGCGTAGAATCCACCGCAGATCTCCCTCCAAAAAAGATGCTACCCCATACGTGGACCCCTTCCTACTTGTCTGTCTCTTCCACCAGCCAATGGGGGTAATTTCGAAATTAAACCCCACTTCATCAACTTGTTGCCCAAATTTCACGGGCTTGAATCCGAAGACGCATACGTTTTTATAACCAAATTTGAAAACGTATGTGCAATGATGAGTACAACCCAACTTTCAGTGGATGCTATACGATTACGTCTTCTCTCTTTTACCTTGTGCGATCTAGCAGAAAAATGGCTTTATAGCACTGTCGTGCATTCTATCCCCAAATGGGATGAATTCGCTATAGAATTCCTTAAGAAATTTATCCCAATCACAAAACCGCCCATGTTCGAAGCGAGATTAACTAGTTTACCGAACTTTCCAACGAACCATTTTGGAAATGCTTTGAATGGTTTAAAGACCTTCTTTTCCAATGCTCTCATCACGGAATCGATAGATGGCAACTTTGCCGAATTATATATGAAGGTATTAATCCAGCCACGAAACAAATGCTTGAAACCATTTGTCAATGCCATTTCATGTCAAAAGACGATAGTGAAGCTTGGCAATTTCTGGAAGATCTCGTCGAACAAACATCACAATGGGAGAGCACTAGACCAACATCATCTTCATCTAGGGCAAGTATTCATCAGCTCGATATTTCCATCGCAGTGAAATCCGAAATTGTCGCAATGCAAAAGAAACTCGAAGCTATCGAAAACAAAGTCTCGCCAACCTCATTAAACCAAGTTACGCTCCCCAAAACCGTGTGTGGTTGCTGTTTTGGCCCATCACATTTAACGGAAGAATGTCATTTGAATCCTCTGTCTCAAGGTCATGAACAAACCAATGATGCTTTTCAGGAACAATCTAGAATTGAATCTTATTCATCTACATATAATCAGGGGTGGATGAATCATCCTAATTTTGCTTGGAACCAAAACCAATCTCAAAATCAAAATCAGTTCCTAAGCCAAAATAACTATCAAAGGCTTCCTCCACAGCAACAGCCACCATACCAAATTCAACAACCCTTTCAACCGCAATCTCTTAAAAATCCGGCCAACAACTTTGCTTCTTATAATAATATTTCAACGGCTGGTACCGATAAAACCTCTGCACTCGAACGAAACTTAGAAATGTTCATTGAACAATCCATGCAAACGACGGCTAATTTAACGTCTTCTATCCAAATGTTAGTGCAACACACTGCTTCCTATGGTGAAAGCATAAAATCGATAGAAGCACAACTTGCACAGTTAAATGCCGCAATGAGTGAGAGAGAGGGGGGGAGACTTCCATCTCAATCTCTACCAAATCCCGACCACTCACAAAGCGCAAATCTCATCCTTCAAAATAATAATGTGAGTGTCATAACTATGTTGAGATCGAGAAGAGTGCTGAATAACAATGTTGGTTAACAAGTTGAAGTTGATGACATTGATGAAACCCCGGCTACTACTTCTACTCCTACTTCGTCTAATCCAACATCTTCTTCCGAGCTTATTCTCCGTTTTCCACTAGGCTCAAACCCTCAGCCCATTTCCTTAAAGGAATTATCATCTACAACCATCCTAAATCCAATTTTGGGGTCCATTCTATCCCCACAAACTTCTCCTCAAAAGTTGGACCTAACCCTTATAAATAAAGCTCCTTTTCCATACAGGTTGAGGGCCAACAAACCAAGTCCCCAAATGGAGAAGATTGTGAAAATTTTTAAACAGGTTAAGATAAATATTTCTCTTGTAGATGCTATCCAACAAGTTCCATCCTATACGAAAATTCTAAAGGACTTGTGCACTAGGAAAAGGAAAATTCAAGTGCCTAAAAAAGTTTTCTTAGCGAGTAATATGAGCAATTCTCTTACCCAATTGGTGCCTACGAAACGTAAGGATCCCGGTTGTCCTATAATATTTATAACTATTAGGGGTAAAAATATCAATCGTGCTCTACTCGATTCAGGTGCTAGTGTTAACTTGCTTCCGTATTCTTTTTATAAGCAATTAGGGATAGGAGAGTTGAAACCTACGCATTGCACTCTCCAGATGGCCGATCGATCTATCACCCAACCTCAGGGTGAGCTAAACGACGTATTAATCAAAGTCGGGGAATTTATATTCCATGTGGACTTTATAGTTATAGATACACAACCTGTAGCAAACCCACGGAACCAAATTCCAGTGATTTTAGGTCGACTTTTTCTAGCAAATTCAAATGCGATAATCAATTGTCGTAACGGTTCAATGAACCTGTCCTTTGGGAAGATGATAATTGAGCTTAACATCTACAAGCTAGGAAGTCAACCCTCCGAACCCTATGCTCATATTTTTGATGTATGTTCTGTCGAAAAGATAGCTTCCGACAGTTGCGAATTTGAGGAGCTTCACGATATTAATCTAAACTCCACTAGTGAGTTATTGTTTGATCCTGCTATTTATTATACACGTGAAGACCCTTTGTCGACAAGTCCACACCTGCGTCTGAACCCTTTGACTTGTCGAATGATTTAGTCGAGCTATCCGAGTATCATAACTTCCTTTCCAATGAGATTATCAATCGGAATATCAATGAAATTTTTGAAAACATTTTTGCCGAAGAAATCGCATTCCTAGAAGACATGGGAGTTGTGATGAATCAACCTCTACCCAAAGAAGTTGAACCGCCACCCCTTCTTCTTATCAAAAATGAGAATACGAGTAGTGCACCATCACTGTTTTGTCTCTACCAACCGAGACGTAAACCCGATCGATTACGCCTCTCATCTCTCCACTTCTTCACATCTATGATCTTCCACCAACTATGTTGTTACATCGATAAAATATTCGAATGGTTGGTGATGGCTTTTGGTCTTTGTAAAGTTTGCATAGACCAATAACCTTACCCCCCCTCTTATAATTTTAAAATGCTTAATACTGTTTCACTCAAGTTTGGGGGGGAGAAAAATATTTTGGCTCTTGAAAGAAAAACAAAATTTTTAAAATTGTGAGCCAAAAATAAGTTTGGGGAAGGATTTCACTGTCATTAATTCTTGTCCCCTTTACTAACTTTTCCTCCTAAGTCTACAGGTTTTAAGCTTAACAGATGGCATTAGTGAGGACACTGCTGCAAATAGATTTGGGGGAGATTTGTGCTTATCCACACATCATTTTTGCATTATACTAAATAATAGCACAAAAAAATGGAAAAAATTGATAATAAAAGTTAGGAAATGAAGAATAGATATGAAAGATAGGAGGAGATTCAAGAAAAACAAGAAAATTAGATGTTTTATAACGAAACTACTAATAGGTAGTCATGAGCTGTTGTCCTAAGGGTTAGTAAGATGAAAGGAATCACTAATCTGAGGAAAGAAATAAGTCTGAAAAATAATCCATATTCTTGAGTCTAAACTTTTGAACATTGATACCCGCTATACGCACTTGCACACATCTTGAAACTTGGGATAGCAGAGCATACCTTGAAATGCACTTGTCGAAAAGCCTTATTATGAGGAAAAAAATATATAAACAAAAATATAAATGAAAAAAATGGTGAAGAAAAATGAACACTGGTTTTGTAATTTCTTCAGGCAGCATAGAAAAAATATAGCGTGGGTGCCTTATCACCTAGTGCCTTAGACTAACTGGTTTGGAAGGCACTGCTAAGTCTTGGGTGTTGCAAGACTAGGATATTGCTAATTATGCTTTAAAAAGTGAGCACATTTGGTAATCGGTTGGTTAGTATCTCAAGAAGAATTAACGGATGCATGAAGAATGTGTGAGCAATTCCATCTGAAACATTCACCGACTAAAAAGTACAAAGGAAGATGGACAAGAGTATGATAGCTTGAATTGAATTCTCTAAGTGTAGGAATGTCTTTTACACACACGTAAGGGTATATGATCTATATCTGGAAGAAAGGTAGGTAAGAAGACTAAAGGAGATATTTTATTGAGGGATGATGTGATTTCTGACATCATTTCATGACTATTAAGATAGGGCTCATGGGTACTAAAAAGCTTGTGTAGTTTGAAACTCTTATTTTCAAATTCTTTCTTTTATATGTTCTTTATCTTTGAATGTAACTTTCATCATCTTTCTTTTATTATGGGATTTTGTGGGTGTTGAAAGTGTGTCTTAGCACCTCTACTAGGTTTCCGCATGCATCAAGTATGCAATTTGAAAAAATCTAGAGGTCTAAGATACACTAACCTAGAATTGAACTAGAGAATTAGGGTTTTATGCAAGCAAAATAGTTCTATAATTAAGTGAAGAGGATTACAACCTTTTTAGACCGATCCTTCACTTCTAAAGCTCCAAGTAGTAGTCCCTAGAACTCTTCTTAGACTCCACTTGGTTAAAAGAATGAGCTTGCTTTATGTCTTTGAGGCCGAAGATGATCCACCTTGAAGCCTCTCTCACTCAAGCTCACTCTTCACAAATCAAATTATTAGTGAAGCAAACAACCTATATTAAAGGGCTGGTACTTTTTCTTTTTCTTTTCACCTCAAGAAAAACTAGAGAGGAGATGAAGATGAAGATGAGGATGAACTTGGAATGAGAGAGAGAGCCATGAGGTGAAGTGATGAGATGGTGTGGAAATATCTATGAATAAAAATAAAGAGAATGGAGTAAGTCAAGGCTTCTCAAACCTTCCACAATCATCCAAGTGTAATGACTCATTTCCTATTTTCTTTTAATTCACAAATAAATCCATTTCCAACTCATCACAATTCTCATATGATTTTCATACATCATAGTTCTATGTATCATCAACCATGATACATAATATATATATATACATATATTTATATATATCACATATATATTAATATGTATAATGAGAAGAAAATGTTTAGTGAGCCAATATTAGTTTTTATATATATATATATATATATATATATATATATATATATATATAATATATTAATATATATATATTAAATTATTAAATCAACACTGATTCAATAATCTGGTTATATCATATATAATCGACTAATATCTTATTTATATGCATATCACATTATTAAATCAACACTTGATTCAATAATCCGGTTATATCATATATAGCTGTCTAATATTCAATACTAGTTAATATATATATATATATAATTATTAAATCAACACTTGATTTAATAATCCGGCTATATCAAATATAATCCAGCTAATATCAAATACACAAATATATATCAAATATATATTAGCAACATATACATATACCATTGAATCAACACTTGATTCAATAATCCGGTTATATCACATATAACCTATCATTGAATCAACACTTGATTCAACAATCCGGTTATATCACATATAACCTAACCGATATCAAATATCGCGAGATTAGAATACTGTATCACATACTCGTATTTAATCAAGCTCCCGCACATATCAGCATATGTGCCCTACTTCATTTTGCTTGAGCTAGGAAACCTCTGTGTGGGACTCTAAACACTCGTCAATACGCCAGCAGTGGGTAATGATCACATCGGTCACCTACAAGCCGTCGGCGGGACTAGCTGGACGTAACAGCTACCTAGCTATTGAGCGAATAGAAGATCAACAAGCAAGCTTGTCCAAACTCTCGCAAAGCCTATAATCAACACTTATCGTACAGTCCGATCTCTTCGTCTGATATGTCGCATATCGAGTCTAAGGGTGGAATCGTCAGACCCCATTAACTTGATAAGTCATGCCGATGTGTAGCCTATAACCGTTCGAGAAACTACTGATAACACTTACCAGTAAATCTCATCAGCCCTAGCCAGGGACTTGCTGTTATAGCCAATTGAGCATAGCGCAACATCAACTCCCTCTACTGGGAGAGACGAAACCCCTCATATCGCCCACTGCCTCTATGTGACTCGGGATTGTACCCAAAATCCACCTGTTTGCACGACTCTTTTAAGCCATGGTAGGGAGGAAATCAAAGCACGGTAGAAACCACACAAGACACTCTGACGATCTCGGGTCCATAGACTAACATGTACAAGTGTCACCAGAAAACTGCTATCTGACGATAGGTATGATACCAACTAGGAGTTCTCAGCGAGTCCTGTTCGGTATACCCATTCTCTAATGAGCTCCTGTGTATAATCTTTGATGTCAAACACCAATGGTTGTGGAATCAACCATCGCCCCATACAGGGTCAAGAAATGTACACACTAGTCTACTCTGGAATATTGATGCCCTGTCTCGATACTCCATCGACTAGGAACGGTTAAAGGATGTGCTTGCGGACTACACAAGCCCCAGTAGTATGATCTGCATCATAGTCCTGGTAGTCAAGCCAACATCCTAAGGGCTTTACCAATATGTATCAGAGAGACAGTATAATAATACAAGTAAACATGTTAAGATAAAGAGCAACCAGATAGCATACTATCATGTCGAGCAAGAAAGTCATCTATATATATGTCCAATCATCCACTATATCATACAATAATGGCCTCTAGGGCATACATATTCTTAACAATCTCTCACTTGCACTAAGGCCAGTTGTTGTATCTCATACCCAACATCCCAAAAAGTCTCTCAAACTGTGTCTGGAGGAGGGTCTTCGTAAGTGGATCCACTGTGTTATCCTTCGTGTCAACTCTCTTGACCTTGATCTCCCGGTGATCTACTATCTCCCGGATCAGGTAATACCGCCTCAGAATATGTCTGGATTGCTGATGGGACCGGGGTTCCTTGGCCAAAGCCACAGCTTCATTGTTATCACAATATAAGGGTATTGGATGCTCAATAGATGGAACCACACCAAGTTCAGCAATGAACTTCTTCATCCAGACAGCTTCTTTGAACGTATCGTTGGCAGCGATGTATTCGGCCTCTATCGTCGAGTCTGCTACAGTATCTTACTTGGAACTCTTCCAACATACCGCCCCTCCATTGAGGGTAAAGACAAAACCCGAGACCGACTTACTGTCGTCCTTATCACTCTGGAAGCTTGAATCAGTAAAGGACTCCACTTGTAGTTCACTGTTACCATACACTAAGAACATTTATTTAGTCCTTCTCAAGTACTTAAGAATATTCTTCACAGATGTCCGGTGTTTCTCCCCAGGATCTGATTGATACCTACTTATCACACTAAGTGCGTAAGCTAAATTTGTTCTAGTGCATAACATCGCGTACATGATTGACCCAACAATAGAAGCATAGGGTATCCCTTTCATGCGAGCCCTCTCCAAATCAGTCTTGGGAGACATCTCTTTGGAGAGAGTGATTCCTGAACAAGGGATAAATTATCACGCTTAGAATCTTCCATATTAAACCTTTTTAGTATGGTTTCAATGTACCTGGATTGGTACAATCCCAACATCCGCTTAGATCTATCTCTATATATCTTAATCCCCAGGATGTAGGAGGCATCACCTAGATCTTTCATGGAGAACTTTTGTGATAAGAAGAGCTTGACCGAATGTAGCATAGGAACATTATTTCCTATTAAGAGTATGTCATCCACGTACAATATGATGAAGACAACCTTACTCTCTACAATCTTTTTGTATATACAAGGTTCATCTACGTTTCTGATGAAGTCAAACTCTTTGACCACTTCATCAAAACAGATGTTCTAGTTCCGCGATGCCTGCATTAATCCGTACATTGATTTAAGCAGCTTGCACACCTTTCTGCTGCTCCCACTATCTACGAAGCCCTCTGGCTGTGTCATGTACACTCTCTCTTCTAAATCAGCATTTAGAAAAGAAGTCTTGATTCCCATCTGCTAGATTTCATAATCATGGTATGCATCAATGGCAAGTAGAATGTTGAAGGACTTAAGCATAGCCATTGGAGAAAAGGTTTCATCATAATCGACACCTGGTCGTTGACGAAAACCTTTAGCAACAATTATAGCTTTGAAGGTCTCAACCTTTCCATCTACACCAATTTTCTTCTTAAACATCCATTGATCCCAATGGGTATTACCCCTTCAGGAGCAACTTCCAAAGTCTATATTTTGTTGGTGTACATGGATTCTATCTCAGATCGCATAGCATCCAGCCATTTCACAGAGTCCACTCTTGTGATGGCCTACTCGAAACTAGTTGGGTCATCATCTTCCATGATGCAATTCTCGCTCCTACCGTCTATAAGAAAACCGTAGTATCCTCAGTTGGATAAGGAACCCTACTAGATCTGCGAAGTGGCTGAGGTTAGTCGGGGACTATTGAATCCTTCGGCTCTACTAAATCATCAGTTGTAGTTTGTGTAGCTGGAACTTCCAGTTCTACCCCATTACCACTAATTTCATTTACAAGAAATTTCTTTTCTAAAAAGGTGGCATATTGAGAAACAAACACTTTTTGTTCCTCAGTGTGGTAGAAGATATATCCATGTGAATTTTTTGGATATCCCACAAATTTGCAAAAAACTGAACGTGTCTCGAGTTTATCCGGATCCTGTTTTTTAACATAAGCTGGACAACCCCATATCTTAACTCGTTTAAGATATGGTCTATTTCCACTCCATATCTCATATGGTGTTTTAGGCACTGATTTTGATATAACTTGATTCAATAGGTATGTACCTGTCTCAAGTGCATAACCCTAAAAGGAAATAAGTAACTCAGCAACACTCATTATAGAGCGCACCATATCTAATAGGGTGTGATTTCTCCTGTCACGCCCTACTTCCCGGTGTACGGGGGAGGGGGCGCGGCGAGGCCCGCTACGTATTTACTCAGAAGTAAACACGTTAAGTGTATCTAAACAATATAAAATAAAATGTACACAGGAGACATAAATATAAATGAACGGTAACTTTTATTTATTCAACATTCCTTTACAATACAACTAGAAATATAAATACATGAATAGAATGCAATGCCTAAATAATGGCATGAACTGAAAAGAAAATATGTACAAGTGAAGTCTAATGCTCAGGTTCTTCTGTGAACTGCTCCAAGTCTTCTGAAATAGGCTCGATCTCCAGTGGGTTGATCCTCCTGACAACATTCAAAAGAAGAAGAGAAATAGGAATGTCGTCTGCGAACAATCGCTTGGTAAGTCCCAAAGATAGATAGAGATAGAATAGATAGAAAGAGAGTATAACTAGTAATGTTTGATTATAATGTTAACGTGGCTGTTTGTAACTTTGTACAGAATATGCCAGTGTATACGAGAGGGGTCCCACTATTCCGGAGACTAAGGTATACGGAGCACAAGGAACCGTTCAGCCATGGTACAACGAAAATGGATATTCAGTTTAGGTGTATTAAGGTGACCGTCTCGTGCCACTTCTAACACATTCAGTACCAATCTACCCCTTTAAAAACCCCGTAAAGTATTTTGTATTGAATTGTATTGCTTTGGGAAATAGATTGTTCGACTTGCCGAAACCAAGATATCAGTAAACGGAATGGATATAAATGGATAGTCATGTAATCGGAGTATATCCATAGTTCGGTTCGGTCCTGCTCATGTTGATATGGATTGTATTCTGGTATTCGTGGATTCATGTTTAATTGAAGTTATACTTGAATCATATTCAAGTCAAATTGATTGCATATTTGACCGTGACTCGAACTGAGTCAGACTTTTAAACAAAATTGAAGTCCTGACTTAGTTTTGATGTTATCGGTAACTGCTGCACATGGACGGCAGGATTTGAGTCTTTTTCCAAAACAATTACTGTATTGATAACACTGTTGTTAAATTGTCTGCCTTAAATAGGCAAGCACCCATATTCTCCGGCTCCCTGAGGCTCAAGAGAATTGGTCCCGCTTAAACCTATATTTACTAGGATCCTTATTGTAATTTAAAATAGCTTGAGGGGGTTTATGTAAAAATAGTTTGATATATTTTCAAAATATACCTAAAGTATTTAATTATCGTCTTTAGGGTTTTCATAGATGTATATTTTATAAAATTGAAATTTTCTGGTGAATAGAACCTAGTTTTCATTGTATATGGTATTTTATTGAAATATTGGAATTTGTATTGAATTTTAATGGTAGTTTCATAAAATTGTGATTCCTTTGATTTAGAAAATATGGAATATTCATATACATGGAATATTCATATATATTTAAAATAGATATTTTGATAATATTTACAAATATTTATTTAATAAAATAAATTTTATTTATTTTGTAGAAATCTCATTTTCTTAAAAATTGCATCAAAAATTCCATCGAGATCGAATGTTCCCTGCGGAGGTCTGCATCTCGCTCTACTAGACCCGAGCATGTGCGATAACCTGCACCATCCGATCGGGGTTCTCCAAAATGGGTTGTAGAGACGCAATTGCAAGGAATTAAATAAAACACTTTTAAAGAAAACGGTTTTGAATGTTTAAGTTATTTATTCGTAATCTCATATTTTCCCATAAACTAGAGTTCTGAAATTCATCGTGCTATATCAAAGATGTGTGTTGTGATGAGGTAGGTCATTACCTCGTGAGTTATCTAAAGGTAATACGGTTAAATTGAATAGTTATAAGTTGTATGTAACATGATGGTATTTTACTATAACAGTGAAATAGAAATTGCAATACTTATTATTTTGAGATGAAACTTGTTCTAATGTCTTTATTTATATTTGTTGATCATTATGAGAGAATATGGTATTTTTTATTTAAGAAAAATAGAGTTTTTAAAGAAAAACGAATCGGAAGTCGGAATAACTCCGCTTCCGATGAGTTTTGAAAATAGATTGTTTTAGAATAGAGATGAAGGAGGGGAGTGGGGACTTACTGATTGTAAAACAAGAGAAGAGAGAGGGAAGCTATTGGAACCGTCGGGACATTGTTTCGTCGCCGGATTCTTCTCGAAACTTCGTCGGAACTTCGACCTTTGCTAACTCTACTTGTACAACTTAGGAATTGGAAATTTTTGAGAGTTTTTGTAATGAAATTCTGAGTGAGGAGGGGTGAAATGCGGTGTGGTATTTATAGGGAAAATTAGGTTTTAGGATAATGAAGAATGGAATTAAAATGTGCATTAAAAATGAATTAAAAAGAGGAATTATCACTATCTGGATGTTTTCAGAGTAAACAAAAAACATGGGGGGTAGTGGGGTAGGCGAAGAGGTGCGGGGTTAAAAAATTGGGGACCATCCCCTACGGGAGGCCCGGCAGTGCCGGTCTCAAGCTAAATCTCGCCGGCCAAATTCCGGTGATGGATGGTGGGATTTTGGCCACGTGTTGGTGTCGTTTGGTATAACTCAGTGCACGTGTTTGTTTAATCTGTGACTTTTCATTTTACGTATAGTGCACGTGTAAACCTTTGGACTTCTAAAAGATTAAATGAAAAATCAATAAAAAATATATGTGGGCAAGGCTTTACCAATGAGTTACAAGTGCTTTCTTGCTGTTCAAAAAAAAAATTAAATTTATAACTTGTGCTTAGGCTTAGGTGTTCATTTCTATATTTTGGAAAAATTTGTACAGAAAGTTTAGGGTTGTTACATTCTACCCTCCTTATAAAAATTTCGTCCTCGAAATTTATAGATGGAAGTTGTAACAGATTCAAGAAAAGTTTGATGACGGTGGTGGTGTGTTGTTGAAGTTGGTGCTGGTGTTGTTTGGAGAATCCATAAGCTTGAAAGAAAAATAGGGTTAGGATAGATTCAAAATATATGAAATTGTAAGATTCAAAGAATACGAAATGTAAAGAATTTTTTTAGTTGTTGATTCTTGTGTTATATTGCTTAGGACTTCATGCAAAATTAACCTGCATGTCCATGAAGAACTGGCCTGCATGTCCATGCAAAACTGGCATGCATGTTATGGATCCATGCAGCACTGACCTGCATAGGCCGCAAACAAAACCTGTCACGCCCCGCTACCCGGTGTACAGGGGAAGGGGCACGGCGAGGCCCGCTACGTATTTACTCAGAAGTAAACACGCTAAACATATCTAAGCAATATAAAATAAAATATAAACAAGAGACATAATTATAAATGAACAGCAACTTTTATTTATTCAACATTCATTTACAATACAACTGGAAATATAGATACATGAATAGAATGCAATGCCTAAACAATGGCATGAACCGAAAAGAAAATATGTACAAGTGAAGTCTAATGCTTAGGGTCTTCTGTGGACTGCTCCAAGTCTTCTGAAATAGGCTCGATCGCCAGTGGGTCGGATCCTCCTGACAACATTCTAAAGAAGAAGAGAAATAGGAATGTCGTCAGCGAACAATCGCTCGGTAAGTCTCAAAGATAGATAGAGATAGAATAGACAGAAAGAGAGTATAACTAGTAATGTTTGATTATAATGTTAACGCGGTTGTTTGTACCTTGGTACAGAATATGCCAGTGTATACGAGAGGAGTCCCACTATTCCAGAGACAATGGTATATGGAGCACAAGAAACCGTTCAGCCACGGTACAACGGCAATGGATATTCAGATTAGGTGTATTAAAGTGACCGTCTTGTGCCACTTCTAATACATTCCGTACGAATCTACCCCTTTAAAAACCTCGTAATGTATTTTGGATTGAATTGTATTGCTTTGGAAAATAGATTGTTCGACTTGCCAAAACCATGATATCAGTAAACGGAATAGATATAAATGGATAGTCATGTAATCAAAGTATATCCATTGTTCGGTTCGGTCATGCTCATGTTGATATGAATTGTATTCTAGTATTCGTGGATTCATGTTGAATTGAAGTTATACTTGAATCATATTCAAGTCAGATTGATTGCATATTTGACCGTGACTCGAACTGAGTCATACTTTTAAACAAAATTGAAGTCCTGACTTAGTTTTGATGTTATCGGTAACTGTTGCACATGGACAGCAGGATTTGTGTCTTTTTCCAAGACAATTACCGTATTGATAACACCGTTGTTAGATTGTCTGCCTTAAATAGGCAAGCACCCATATTCTCCGGCTCCCTGAGGCTCAAGAGAACTGGTCTCGCTTAAACCTATATTTATTAGGGTCCTTATTGTAATTTAATATAACTTGAGGCAGTTTTATGTAAAAATAGTTTGATATATTTTCAAAATATACCTAAAGTATTTAATTATCATATTTAGGGTTTTCATAGATGTATATTTTATAAAAAGTGAAATTTTCTAGTGAATAGAACCTAGTTTTCATTGTATATGGTATTTTATTGAAATATTGGAATTTGTATTGAATTATAATGGTAGTTTCATAAAATTGTGATTCCTTTGATTTAGAAAACATGGAATATTCATATATATTTAAAATAGATATTTTGATAATAGTTATAAATATTTATTTAATAAAATAAATTTTATTTATTTTGTAGAAATCTCATTTTCTTAAAAATTGCATCAAAAATTCCATCGAGATCGAATGCTCCTTGCGGAGGTCTGCATCTCGCTCTACTAGAACCGAGGATGCACGATAACCCGCACCATCCCGATCGGGGTTCTCCAAAATGGGTTGTAGAGGCGCAATTGCAAGGAATTAAAGAAAACGGTTTTGAATGTTTAAGGTATTTATTCGTAATATCGTATTTTCCCATAAACTAGAGTTCTGAAATTCATCGTGCTATATCAAAGATGTGTGTTGTGATGAGGTAGGACATTGCCTCGTGAGTTATCTAAAGGTAATACGGTTAAATTGAATAGTTATAAGTTGTATGTAACATGATGGTATTTTACTATAAAAGTGAAATAGAAATTGCAATACTTATTATTTTGAGATGAAACTTGTTATAATGTCTTTATTTATGTTTGTTGATCATTATGAGGGAATATGGTATTTTATTATTTAAGAAAAATGGAGTTTTAAAGAAAAACGAATCGAAAGTCGGAAATAATCCGCTTCCGACGAGTTTTGAAAATAGATTGTTTTAGAATAGAGATGGAGTAGGGGAGTGGGGACTTACTGATTGTAAAACAAGAGAAGAAAGAGGGGACACTATTGGATCCATCGGGACGTCGTTTCGTCTCCGGATTCTCCTCGAAACTTCGTTGGAACTTCGACCTTTGCTAACTTCACTTGTACAATTAGGACTTGAAAATTTTAGAGAGTTTTTGTAATGAAATTCTGAGTGAGGAGGGATTGAATGTGGTATGGTATTTATAGAGAAAATTAGGATTTAGGGTAATGAAAAATGGAATTAAAATGTGCATTAAAAATGAATTAAAAAGAGGAATTATCACTCTCTGGATGTTTTCAGAGTAAACAAACAACATGGGGGTAGTGGGGTAGGCGAAGAGGTGCAGGGTTAAAAAATTATGGACCATCCCCTACGGGAGGCCCGGCAGTGCCGGTCTCTAGCTAAATCTCACCGGCCAAATTCCGGTGATGGATGGTGGGATTTTGGTCATGTGTTGGTGTCGTTTAGTATAACTCAGTGCACGTGTTTGTTTAATCTGTGACTTTTCATTTTACATGTAGTGCATGTGTAAACCTTTGGGCTTCTAAAAGATTAAAAGAAAATTCAATAAAAAATATGTATGGCTGGGGGGATTCGATTACGGGGGCTACGTCACAGCAGTGCAAGGCTTTACCAATGAGCTACAAGTGCTTTCTTGCTGTTCAAAAGCAAATTAAATTTATAACTTGCGCGCATACTTAGGTGTTCCTTTCTTTATTTTTGAAAAATTTGTATAGAAAGTTTAGGGTTGTTACATCTCCGCTCCGAAACTCCATTGTGTTATGCTGTATACGGAGGAGTAAGCTGAGAGAGAATCCCATTCTCTTTTAAATAGTCTTGGATTTTCGTGCTTAAGTATCTCCTCCTCGATCAGATCGAAGGATTTTAATATTTTTACCCGTCTGGTACTCACTTCTTTCTTATATTCCTTGAATTTCTTAAAAGCTTCAGAATTGTGTTTTAACAGGAACACGTGTCCGAATCTTGAGAGATCATCGGTGAATATAATGAAGTAAATGGAACCATTACTGGCATGTATAGACATAGGACCTAATACATCAGTATGTATCAGCCCCAAGAGTTCAGTATCTCTTTCTCCGTGTCCAGTAAACGGAGTTTTGATCATCTTGCCTTTGAGACATAACTGGCAAGTTTCATAATATGTCAAACTGATTCAAATATCCATCTTTATGCAACTTAGCTAGTCTGGTCGCATTGATATGACCAAATCTACAATACCACAAGAAGGCTTCATTCATTTCTGAACTTTTCCTCTTGTGTGTGTTATGTATGTTTAGAACTGTATTTTGATTTAGAACGTATATACCGTTACACAACGTACCAAACCCAATCAACACTTGATTTAGGAAAATGTTCATAACATTTTTCTCTAGTGCAATGTTATATCCTTATTTATCTAATAAAGAAACGGATATTATGTTGCACATCATCGACGGTACGTAATAACAGTCGTTCAAAATCAATGTATTACTATTTGGCAATACAAGGTGATATTCGCCGACAGCTTCGGCAGCAACAATTGATCTGTTCCCTACTCTGAGACATATCACCCTTTCCCAGTTCTCTACTTCTCCGTAACCCTTATAATATATTACAAATGTGGGATCCTGATCCGGTATCTAATATCCAGGACATAGAGCTAACTGAGAAACAGTTCTCAATAACGAACACATCCGAAAAAGATGCATCATCATGCTCTTTCTTCGTTCGGGTTGCATGGGAATCTGTGTATTCCCCTATCCCCTTCACAAACTTATGACAATCATAAGATAGAGCGGAACCAACGTTCCCTAGCCCAGTATAATAAACGGGTCCGGTCAATACATCCATATTATTATCTTGATTAAGGCGTGTCATGGTCGCTACCTGGAGAGAAAGAGAAGAAAACACTTTAGCATGCGCTCTTTCAAGATTAGATTGTTTATTATCTTATCTAATCAGGATGGCTCCCACTGTTTTTATCAAATATTCCTTCAAACCCTAAAAGGTAAGATTAGTCGGGATTAATTACACCCTACAAGTTCGCCAATCGGTCATCCAGGCAGGTATTGGTACTCCGAGGGAGTCTCCCCGTGATTTCGCATGGAACTAATTAAATAACCTCGTTTCCGCAGGGGCATAACCCCGTTAACACCTTTCTTAGACACCTACTGGATCAGCTAATTGTAAAGTGAAAAACTCTCCCAGGAGTAACTCTTACTCGCAGTGGGTATCGGGATCCTACTATCTCATAGAAGGTATGCAATCTCAATGCGAATTTCAACACTTGAAATTCCCAATATCTGTTTTTACCCCTAGCGATTTATGACCTTAACAAGGTCAACAAATCATAAGTGCTAGTCAAGTTGAACCCGTCATTTCGTGATTAAATTAAACCCACCCGTACGACCCACTAGTAAAATAAGGGGTTGCCCCTACGGATAACAACATCCGTAGGGGCAGTTAAAGTTTGGCCCTACGGATTAATCCGTAGGGCAAAGTGGTTGCCCCTACGGTCGTTCAATATTTATTTAAAATATATTAAATTTTAAAGTGTTTTTTGCCCCTACGGTGGCGCAAACCAAGCACCTACGGGTATATCCGTAGGGGCATATAAATAGGGATTTAAGAGATCGATCCCTACGCCGATTATTTCTTATTCTCTTTCTTTCGCGCGAAACCAAATTCCCAAATCGAGATCGTCGTCGCCGCCGCGCTGCAGTGATCTCGTCGTCGCCGAATCCAAGCCGAATCGTCGTCGCCACGCCTGCAGTGATCTCGTGGTCGCCACCGTGCTCCGTTCTCGTTGTCGCCACCGCCCTCGTCGTCGCCGATTACCTCTCTGTCGTCGCCTACAGGTAATTAGTTAAACATTATTATAATGATGTTAGGGTAGCGATCGATGAGGGTTAGGATTAGGTATCGGTTGTGGTTAGGGTTAGGATTAGGGTTAGGGTATGGGTTCGATCGGCGGTTGGGGTTCGACTGGTGTTGGGGTTAGGGTTAGGGTTAGGGTTAGGGTTCGGTTGGGGTTTGGTGTTGGGGTTAGGGTTCGGCTGGGGCTGGGTTGGGGTTAGGGTTAGGCCGGGTTAGGGTTTGGTGTTGGGTTGGGGTTCGGCTGGGGCTGGGTTGGGGTTAGGGTTAGGCCGGGTTAGGGTTTGGTGTTGGGTTGGGGTTCGGCTGGGGCTGGGTTGGGGTTAGGGTTAGGGGTGATATTGGAATCGAGAATATGGAATTTGAACACCCAAACTAGAATGAACAAATGTAACAAATCTCCTCAATTTTGTGATCTTTGCAATACCTAGCTATAGTTTGATCCTCATGACTGCATATAACTGAAAAGGTTTGTGGTTTTGCAGGATGCTTCTATTATCAAGAATTTACATTGTGTAATTATCCTCATATATGATTTACAACTCTGTATGTGTCTGTGTGCATGTGCATGCGTGTGTGTGGAGGGGTTATTTGCCAGTGCATTTCAACTTGGCTCCTAGGCTTATGCCGTACCTCAGGAATGGGACGCAATTCCCTATTGCAAAACTCTTTTTATCTCCCCCCTCATCAAGATGCTTTCCTGAGCTATGAGAGTATTTGGGGGACTGTACCTTTCTTTGCACTAGCTTAAACTGCATTATCCTTTCCTCTTTGTTGACTGGTTTGCTGGGGGTTCATCCCTTTTGTCCATAGTTTCCTTCATCAGGATGTGGGTAGGCTGGATACAGGTTCACTGTTAGTGATAAAATTTTGACAAAATTTCTAGCGATCCTTAATTTTTCTATATGTAGTTTGATGTCGTTCCCAATAGACGGCTCTATTTTGACTACAAAATTTTTAATCCGTAGGGGCAGATTTAACTTGGCCCTACGGATTAATCCGTAGGGCTAAAGGGTTACCCCTACGGGCACAGACGTTCAAGAATTAAAATATTAATTCTTAATTTGGTGTTTGCCTTAGGGTTAGGGTTGGGGTTCGGCTGCTGCTGGGGTGGGGCTGGGGTTAGGGTTTTCCTTAGGGTTGGTGTTGGGGTTTAGCTGGCCACGCTGGGGTTAGGGTTGGGCTGGGGCTGGGGGCTGGGGCTGGGGCTGGGGCTGGGCCACGCGGGGTTTTGGGATCTTTGTAATTTGCTTGCTCTGTTTGGGGTTTCAGTTGATCCTCATTAAAAAATTGGTGATTGATCTCTTCAATCATATTATTATCTGTATTTAAAATTTTTGTGAAGCCTTCAGAGTTTGGGAAAATCTAGAATTACCGTTGAAATTCTGGCAACATTCAAAAACTGTGTATATGATGTGTGTGTGTGTATGCATGTATATACATTTGAAATTTATCTTTCTTCTATGATATAAAACGGTTAAACCAAAGAAAATTACTGGGGGAATTTTTCCTAAAATGTCTTGAGAGGGGGTTCAAGTGATGGGATAATTTCATTTGGTAATCTTTTACTTATTTTACATCTCTTATTTTTTCATGCAAAAATCTGAATAGGTTTCTTGCAATTTTGCCTATCGATCAATTATTATATTTATTTCTATTTTTTGTGGATGATTTGGCTTCAATTGAATGGAGGCGATGATGGCTTGCCCTCAAGCTTCCACTTTTATGAGCTTTATAGTTATGAGATTGGCGAGGCAAGCTGGTTTGTAGCCATCTTATTTCTTTTCCTAAATTCAAATCCAAATATAAACTGTCTGATTGAGAGAGAGAGAGTATGGGAGATTATGTATTATTCAATGTGTTTGGAAGCTGGCATGTTCTGAGCGTCATCTCTGCATGAAAGCTATGGTTTTGCAAAGGGTTTGCCCTAACTATTTTCTGTGGGGAAGCTGAAGGCCTGAAGCTTCATCAAACTCAGGATTGGATTCTGGTCGGGTATTGTAAATTCTTGTGAAAGTTCCGTTCAAGATTTGTTCAGAGCTTGCATAACATCCTTTTCATCTTTATGAGATCTTTATGCAGTCATTTTTTTGGGTTTATATATTTCTCGAGCCCGTTTGACTTTGGACTTAGGATAACCCCAAATCTCTTTCTTATTTTGATTCCTAAGCTGGCATATCTGAGGCTCGTATTCCAGTATCGTTGCTGGAAAAGCTAGGGTTGCGAACATTTTTTCAACGATAATTTCTGTATGACAGCTTAAGCACACATAAAACTTAAACAATCTTGAAGCACTGTAGTTTTTCACTAAACTTCCTAAAAGTTTTTATATTGCTGCAAGCTTCCCAATATATGATACTCGATGATAATATGAAACCTTCATATTCCCATCGATACTCATATATGAAACTAAAAGCGCCACTTTGTCCCTACGGTGCCCGACATTTTAATTTAAAAATATTATATCTTAATTTGTTGTTTGGCCCTACGGGCACCTAAATGGGAATTTAATTAAAAAAGGCACAGAAATGCCCTACGCCTCGATATCTTTCCCTCTCGTTCCCAAAATTTTCTCTCGTTCCCGCGTCTCCAATTTTCTCTTCGTCGCCACCGCGCGCCCTCCGTTCTCAGCCCTCCACCGCCCTCGTTCTTCCTCGTCGAGTTCCTCGTCGCCGATATTTGTGCCTACATTGATGCCTCAAGCAACGAATCAAATGATGTGGATCACAAACTAATTAAATAAATTTTGAATACCAATCTGGACTGGGATTTGAATACCAATCCTAGTTTGCTATATTTTTTTATATATAGTAGATGGTGATACTTCTTTAAGTAAAAACAACCCTACACTTAAGCGAAATCATAAATCAAAACACACATATATAGAATACAACTCATACATGGGTATCCTCAAATCTAACTTTCATTGAATTTGCACGCGCACTTAAAATAACAACCTTTATACTAAAAAAATTATGTATGTCATTACTTAGTAGTTTATGGTTTTAAGACGCAAAAGTCATTTGAGAAATACTTTTTCTACCCACTATTAATCCATATTCTCAATATAGTCATTGAATTTGCACGCGCACATAATAAGAAGGAGAAGAGAATAATGTGGCAGAAGAAGAAGGAGAAGACAGTAATGTGGCAGAAGAAGAAAAAAATGACATTCCTCGTTCTCTGTTTCAGCATCAATCTTCTGATATGAACTAATGATGGCTTTCACATAGGCTTTTCCCATTAGAGACTTCTTAGTGTCCAATGGAAAGCATACATCAGATTTGTGCAGGTCGGGTTCTTCTATGACTTTCAAGAGTCTCAACTGATTCTGTTAATTACACTCTAGTTGGGTGGTACTTTTACCACTTCTCACTGCAGGTGCGCTCTCTAATATCCATTTTGAATGTAATATTATCGATATTCAAAATGGATATTAGAGAGCGCACCTGCAGTGAGAAGTGGTAAAAGTATCACCCAACTAGGGTGTAATTTACAGAATCAGTTGAGACTCTTAAAAGTCATAGAAGAACCCGACCTGCACAAATCTGATGTATGCTTTCCATTTGACACTAAGAAGTCTCTAAAGGGAAAAGCCTATGTGAAAGCCATCATTAGTTCATATCAGAAGATTGATGCTGAAACAGAGAACGAGGAATGTCATTTTTTTCTTCTTCCGCCACATTACTGTCTTCTCCTTCTGCCACATTACTGTCTTCTCCTTCTTATTATGTTCGCGTGCAAATTCAATGACTATATTGAGAATATGGATTAATAGTGGGTAGGAAAAGTATTTCTCAAATGGCTTTTGCGTCTTAAAACCATAAACTACTAAGTAATGACATACATAATTTTTTTAGTATAAAGGTTGTTATTTTAAGTTTTCCCTTATAGAGATATGATCTAACTGCATCTATCAACTATAAGTGTGCAAAAAATTATGATAAGAAATCATAAGAAAGGGTCGTAGCCATGCATAACCTTGAATCTACATACCAAATCATGCAAAAGCATGCACTTATTGTCATCTTGCCTTGGAATATAAAATATCTTGGAAGACTATAAGCGAGCATTTAAATCTTGTTAGCTTTTGACTTCAATATATATTTTTCTCAAGTACTATGAAATATACTTGCTCCGTATAAACCGTTTTCAGAAAGATGGATTAATAATGACAAATTATCCATTGTGACTCACTAGGTTAGAATTTTCTCTTCTATTGACCATCTTTCTAATCAGCTTGGTAAATTTATTCGGAACCGGCTGCGAATCATTAAAAGACATGCATAAGAAAGAAAACTAAAATACAGATATATAGCATACCGATACATCGAAACTTCATAGTTGCGATGGCAATCCAGAGATATTTATTTCTACACACGTGGTGCGCGTGCGAATGCGTCAGGCATCATGGACAAATATTTCAGAACATGAAAAGTATTATTCGTATAAAGTAATTAAAATTTTTAAACACCTTGGGTAGATATTTTCTTAGTTGATGCAATCATATCATGATGACTAAATTTAAGCTATTATACATATGCTTATGTATTTTTCTAATCTAATATATCACACACAGAGAGAGAGAGAGAGAGGGGGAGAATACCAGGTAGATAGAGAAATCAGTTAGCAGGATCCTGAAGAAATGGAGTCCATAGCATTGCTCATCATCATCATCCGTGATCCCTTTGAAAAAATATTATCAAAGGGATCATGGATGATGATGATGAGCAATGCTATGGACTCCATTTCTTCAGGATCCTGCTACCTGATTTTTTTACCTACCAGGTGTTCTCTCTCTCTCTTTCTGTGTGTGTGTGTGATATTTTAGGTTAGAAAAATACATATGCATATATATAATAGCTTAAATTTAGTCCTCATAATATGATTGCATCACCTCAGAAAATATCTCTACCCAAGCTGTTTAAAAGTTTTAATTACTTTATACGAATAATACTTTCCATGTTTTGAAATATTTGTCCATGATGCCTGACGCATTCGCACGCGCACCACGTGTGTAGAAATAAATATCTCTGGATTGCCATCGCAACTATGAAGTTTCGATGTATCGGTATGCTATATATCTGTATTTTAGCTTTCGTTCTTATGCTACTCTTTTAATGATTCACAGCCGGTTCTGAATAAATTTACCAAGCAGATTAGAAAGATGGTCAATAGAAGAGAAAATGCTAACCTAGTGAGTCACAATGGATAATTTGTCATTATTAATCCATCTTCCTGAAAACGGTTTATACGGAGCAAGTATATTTCATGGTACTTGAGAAAAATATATGTTGAAGTCAAAAGCTAACAAGATTTAAATGCTCGCTTATAGTCTTCCAAGATATTTTATATTCCAAGGCAAGGTGACAATAAGTGCATGCTTTTGCATGATTTGGTATGTAGATTCAAGGTTATGCATGGCTACGACCCTTTCTTATGATTTCTTATCATAATTTTCTGCACACTTATAGTTGATAGATGCAGTTAGATCATATCTCTATAAGGGAAAACTTAAAATAACAACCTTTATACTAAAAAAATTATGTATGTCATTACTTAGTAGTTTATGGTTTTAAGACGCAAAAGCCATTTGAGAAATACTTTTCCTACCCACTATTAATCCATATTCTCAATATAGTCATTGAATTTGCACGCGCACATAATAAGAAGGAGAAGACAGTAATGTGGCAGAAGGAGAAGACAGTAATGTGGCGGAAGAAGAAAAAAATGACATTCCTCGTTCTCTGTTTCAGCATCAATCCTCTGATATGAACTAATGATGGCTTTCACATAGGCTTTTCCCTTTAGAGACTTCTTAGTGTCCAATGGAAAGCATACATCAGATTTGTGCAGGTCGGGTTCTTCTATGACTTTTAAGAGTCTCAACTGATTCTGTAAATTACACCCTAGTTGGGTGATACTTTTACCACTTCTCACTGCAGGTGCGCTCTCTAATATCCATTTTGAATGTAATATTATAGATATCCATGCCTGTTTATGTCAAAATTACTTATATTGTCAATGTTTGATTGTCTAGTTGTTGGTGATGCGTCCATATCAGGGACAGAGGCCACTCCCGTTCCTCCAGGTATGTTTATATATTATATAGGGCATGTATATTGATTTAGAATGCTATATCATAAATATACACACATTTCTTTTGCTCTTAGTCGTCCAACTCATTATCATGGGCTGCTTGATGAGATTAGATTTGCGCCTGATGATCTACAAGAGCTTGTTCACTCCCTGTCATATGTGTAAGCAGCGCTATATGCGAGTTTACCTTGTTAGTATGTATGTACTGAAATTAATTAATATTATTCAAATTTTGATACATGCAGATACCAGAGGAGCACATCTTCTATCTCTGTAGGTAAGGCTTTGAATTTGTTGATTTTGGTGTTTCTTGTCAATTTTATAGACCAGTATGTGCTAAATATAATGTTCTGACAGTTGCTAGGGGGAAGGCAACATTCGAGGCTGCTGACCCCAGTCCTGGACGCCGCACACGGACGGCACCACGGAGGTTGGGAGAGAGGCCGAGGACTAGGCTCTAGCAGGGCCCATATGAGGTTGGACTCCACCCCGGTGGTTACTTCCTCCGTCTCCAGTGAGCGACGTATCCATCATGAACTGGATAGCTTGAGGGCCAGCGTTCAGGAGTTGAAGGAGATGCTGGTATGTATACTACTTTATAGTAAAATATCATTTCATATTATATACATATCAACATATCCATAATTAGTACGTAGCTTGAGCTTATTTGGTTTTAGACTTAAGTTTGATTAATCATACATACATATGTAATTGAAATAAACAACGCTTTTCCAAACTAGATATCCAAACAGGGTTTCGAAATAACTTAATAATGATACGAATTCGAATAATAAACAGTTCTTACACGCTTCTTACACACGTTATATCCAGACGCGACAGGGTAGATCGGCCGAGCCTCCACACGCAACTCCTTCGGCTGCGGCTCCGCAAGCCACTACATCGGCTGCGGTTCCGCAGACAGCTCATGTAGCTCCACCGCCCACTCAGACTCCCGCAGCCGCGGCTCCGCAAGCGACTACCTCGACGGCGGCTGCGCAGACCACATGCCGCTCAGACTCCCGCTCGCGACAAATTGCATAGTTTATTGACCGAGGAGCAGGCGCGCGTTATTCTATCGTTATTCAGAGGTGGAGCTGGACCGAGCTAGGGTAGATTTTTGGTTCTTTTTTTTTGAAACATGTATTTATTTATATCATACACATTGTACTACATTTTGAAACGATATTGATATTGGTTTGTATTTATATCATATTCAGTTTTTGTGTTTCTTTTGTATATTATATATATGCGTGAGATGTGATTATGAATACTGCAATATATGATTTGATTGATGTATATTATATTGTGCACAGGGCGGGAAAAATCAAACAGCCCATTTTTAAAAAAAATTTCAGATAATATGTACATACGGATTAATCCGTAGGCAAACATGTTACCCCTACGGATATCGCCGTAGGGGCAAAATATCAGCAGTAACTGATATTTCCCCCAGATCTCAGTACCAGGGGGTTGGGAAAGCCCCTACGGATATATCCGTAGGGGCCACTGACTCTCCCCTACGGCGTTATCCGTAGGGGCTAAATATCAGGAATCCTGAATTTATGCCCCTACGGAAAGGTACCTACGCATATATCCGTAGGGGGTAGTACATGCCCCGACGGGTATATCCGTAGGGCAAAGTAATTTATTAAAATAAACCATAAATAATATAAAATCTTATACCCTACGGCTTAATCCGTAGGGGCAACAGGACCTACACAGATATCCGTAGGGGCAAGAATTTGCCCGTAGGGGCAAGAATTTGCCCGTAGGGGCAAGTTCAGGGCCTCAACTTGCACCTGCGGCCTTTGCACCTACGGGGTATTTTTTCGCCCCTACGTATATATCCGTAGGGGCAGTGGGTTTCCCCTACGGATAAATCCGTAGGGGCAACCCCTATTTGTAGTAGTGACCCTTAACAAGGTCAACAAAGCCGTACGACTACCCTAATCCAATCGCATCATATGAGGTCGATAAGCACTATCAGCTACCGCACAATACGCATTGACAAGGTCAACAAACGCAGCACGAATACTAAATAGCACTTATCTGAAATGACGGAGGGCTACGAATGGTTTTGAAGAAAACCTTTAACGTAATGAACTTGATATCATTATAGAATCGAGTGATTTGATAAAGGAGTGTTTTAAGCTCCGCTTTTAAAATCGAGTAGTTTTCAAAACAAACTGAGTAGGTTGTAGCATTTGCTAGTTTTGCTAAAGAGGTCACTCTCGGTGAAGGGATCTAGGCTCTTTCCTCATCGAATGAGGTGCTGGATATTCATAATGGAATACCGCTATGCAAAGAAAAAACTAGAGCTACCTTTTTGAAAAATTTGATTCTATAACATTTTTAGGTTTCTTTTCTTTTGATTAATCTCATTAATGAAGTCCCATCATTTATACTTCCTAAACAGCACAGAAGAAACGAAAATAGAACGTACGCGTATGCCATCCGCATTCACCATGGGGCCCCGTCATGCACCGTTAGGTTACTTAACTAACAGCAGAGTGGGGGCTGGACTAGCGCGGGTGCAAAACATAAGCAACGTTTATTATATATATCATATATATATAGCATTCGTCTCACGCTGTTATATGATCAAATCACAGAACTCAAACAGCAGAAAAAAAAAATTTGGATATACGAGGATGTCCGTGTTTTAAATTAAGCCAGTAATGAAAAACATGGATTCCATGGTCATGATAAATAGCCAAACCCATATCCCTAGACCCCTATGAGAGGGGAAAGCAACCCTGCCAATTCTAGAGTTAGGAAACCCGGTCTCGACTCCTCGAGATGGCCCCGCACTGGACTCTAGAACACGGTCACTTGTGCTCCCCGCCTTGGGTCTATCCTAATGCGGAAAAGTAAATAATATACATCAATGGAGACAACATCCTCAACCCGGATGTGTCCCAATAAAAGAATATTACATACAATATTTACATGAATGAAAATTGAAAAACTCTCATCTCACGTAAAAAAACCCGGTTATTCAAAACACAACGATCCAATATAACATATCAGAAGCAACACATAACATCACATGTCATCAACGTAAATAAATATGCATATTCCGAATGTCGTTGACATATAGCAACGAGATCGGGGATACACCATATATTACACTTACGGTGGCAAAAAAGAAATGAAAAATACAATAATTAGAATCCGCATCTAAACTTAGACATCATAAACCCGGAATATCTCATATCTCGGATTTCATGCCAAACCCAATAAATCTTGCATTTAAGTCTCGAATTGAAAACACTTTTCAATAACAAGTCGGGTAATTCAATAAGATTCCCGATAAAATGATCGAATGCTCGTCGGGAACATTAGTAGATTGCCGCACCCCCGATGTCGTTAATGAAGTGCACTTGAGAGGAACACCACGGCCGCGAGCACCCGAGTGGATGCTTTTGGCTACGGTGTTCTCCTATAGTCACTTGGTTGGGGCTATAGGGCGTGGCTATCTAGTAGTGTTTCCCGGCGAGTGTTCGCGTACAATTCGAAATTGCAACAGAGTTTTGATCCGAATCAAAACTCCGTGGCAATCGATCAAATGAGACTAAAATGCTAAATTCACAAAACGCAAACTAGTTTTCACAAAACTAATTAATGTGGATTCCAAAAATTGTATCACATATCATTAATATCTAGAAGATATTAAACATTTCGATTGATATATCAAACAACCACAAATCACAGAGACCTTAACAACTTGAGTCTCAATAAAAACACCCAGAAAGTGCCAAATATCAACATGGAGCGGCACAAGAAACACAAGTCCCTAACTCACCAAAAGTGCGGCGGAACCGCGGCTAAACCCTAGGTTATGCCGCGGTTCCGCGGCCATTTGGTCGAGTTGGGCCCTCATATTTCTTGGGGCTCCATTAAATACCTTGCATAAATTTCTGCATATTTTTAATCTCGAAATTTTCAACTCTTGAAAAATGGACAGAAACTTTGCAAAAATGCAGGTTTCGAAACTCGATCGAACACTTTAACGTCGTAAAGACTTCCCTTAATATTCTAGCTTGGCTCTGATAACATGAAAGTGTGTCTTAGTATCTCTACTAGGTTTCCACATGCATCAAGTATGCAATTTTAAAAAATCTAGAGGTCTAAAGTACACTAACCTAGAATCGAACTAGAGAATTAGGGTTTTATGCAAGAAAAATAGTTCTATAACTAAGTGAAGAGGATTACGACCTTTGTAGACCGGTCCTTCACTTCTAAAGCTCCAAGTAGTAGTCCTTAGAACTCTTCTTAGACTCCACTAGGAACGAGCTTGCTTCGTTTCTTCGAGGCCGAAGATGATCCACCTTGAAGTCTCTCTCACTCAAGCTCACTCTTCACTAATCAAATTATTAGTGAAGCAAACAACTTATACTAAAGGGCTTGTAAAGTGTAGGTTGATGAAATAGAAATTTTGCTCACAATATTTTCTTCTTTTTCTTTTTCTTTTTCTTTTTCTTTTTCACCTCAAGAAAAACTAGAGAGGACATGAAGATGAAGATGAGGGTGAACTTGGAAGGAGAGAGAAAGCCCTGAGGTGAAGTGATGAGATGATGTGGAAATATCTATGAATAAAAACAAAGAGAAAGGAGTGAGTCATGGCTTCTCAAACCTTCCACAAGCATCCAAGTCCAATGACTCATTTTTCATTTTCTTTTAATTCACAAATAAATCCATTTCTAACTCATCACAATTCTCATGTGATTCTCATACATCCAAGTTCTATGTATCATCAACCATCATAAATAATATATATATACATATATTTATATATATCACATATATATTAATATGTATAATGAGAAGAAAATGTTTAGTGAGCTAATATTAGTTTATATATATATATATATATACATATATATATATATATATTAAATTATTAAATCAACACTTGATTCAATAATCCAGTTATATCATATATAACAGACTAATATCTTATTTATATGTATATCACATTATTAAATCAACACTTGATTCAATAATCCGGTTATATCACATATAACCGTCTAATATTCAATACTAGTTAATATATATATATATATATATATTAAATTATTAAATTAACACTTGATTTAATAATCCGGCTATTCAAATATAATCCGGCTAATATCAAATGAACAAATATATATCAAATATATATTAACAACATATACATATACCATTGAATCAATACTTGATTCAATAATCTGGTTATATCATATATAACCTATCATTGAATCAACACTTGATTCAACAATCCGGTTATATCACATATAACCTAACTGATATCAAATATCGTGAGATTAAAATACGGTTCACATACTCGTATTTAATCAAGCTCCCGCATATATTAGCATATGTGCCCTACATCGTTTCACTTGAGCTAGGAAACCACTGTGTGGGATTCTAAAGACTTGTCAATACGCCAGCAGTAGATAATGATCACATCAGTCACCCACAAGCCGTCAGCGGTACTAGCTGAACGTAACGGCTACCCAGGTATTGAGCGAATAGAAGATCAACAAGCAAGCTTGTCCAAACTCCCGCAAAGCCTATAAGCAACACTTACCGTACAGTCCGGTCTCTTCGTCTGATATGTCGCATATCGAGTCTAGGGGTGGAATCTTCAGACCCCAGTAACTTGATAAGTCATGCCGATGTGTGGCCTATAACCATTCGAGAAACTACTGATAACACTTACCAGTAAATCTCATCAGCACTGGCTAGGGACTTGCTGTTATAGCCAATCGAGCATAGCGCAACATCAACTCCCTATACCGAGAGAGACGAAACCCCACCTGTCGCTCACTGCCTCCATGTGACTCGGGACTGTACCCAAAATCCATATGTTTGGACGACTCCTTTGAGCCGTGGTAGGGAGGAAATCATAGTACAGTGGAAACCACACAAGACACTATGACGATCCGGTGTCTACAGACTAACCTGTACAAGTGTCACCAGTGAACTGCTATCTAACGATAGGTGTGGTACCAACTAGGAGTTCTCGACGAGTCATGTTCAGTGTACCCATTCTCTAATGAGCTCCTATGTACAATCTTTGATATCAAACGCCAATGGTTGTGGGATCAACCATCGCCCCATACAGGGTCAAGAAACGTACACACTAGTCTACTTTGGAATATCGATACCCTGTCTTGATACTCCCTCGACTAAGAATGGTTAAAGGATGTGCTTGCGGAATACACAAGCCCTACTAGTATGATCTGCATCATAGTCCTGGTAGTCAAGCCAACATCCTAAGGGTTTTATCAACATGTATCAGAGAGACAGTATAATAATACAAGTGTACATGTTAAGATAAAGAGCAACCAGATAGCATACTATCATGTCGAGCAAGAAAGTCCTCTATATATATGTCCAAGCATCCACTATATCATACAATAATGGCCTCTAGGGCATACATATTCCTAACAGGTGTAATCCGCTGAAAACCCTCAGGAGACAACACTCCTCCTACAAGGGATACCTAGAGGTTTAAAGTCTTGTTGCACGTGCTCAGTGCAATCGTGTTACCTACGAAAGTGTGCAATGTTTTTCTTTTTCTTTTTTTAACAACTAGTTTGCTCGAGACGGTCAAAGTTAAGTTTGGGGGTATTTGATTAGTCTAAAATATTGCACATTTGAATGAATATTTTCCCCATTATTGTTAAGTACTAAAAGGTGTTTATTGTAATTATAGAACATATGAGGGTTTATGTTTAAAAAATTTATTATCATATGTTTCTACATTATAATTAACATAATGAGGGAAAATACATGCATATAATATTTATATGAAATATTAGTAATTAAAATATGCATATCATATCAAATATTTCTAATCAATATTCTTAAGATTTAATATCATATAAAATGGTTAGGATAATATCTCAAAAATACCAAATACTACTAACACTTTGATTTGAGATATTATGCAGATATTGGCTTAGGTCTGGAATCCAAGAGATCCGGGTTAAATCGGGATGGCGGAATCAAATCTGCCAAAATATTGAAGCAAATCATAAGATGTAGCAATGGCAGAGACTCAGAGCATTATTCTCAGAATCCAGACATCAAAAGGATCTCTAAATATCAAAATAAGATAGCAGAAAAAATCCCAAGACTGATGCTACTAGGGCGCGGCAGATCCACGGCAAATATAGGGAATATGCGGCGGAAGCGCGGCAATTTAATGGCCGTAGGATTTGAGATTTTGTGGTTTGGATTTTAGCTGCATATCCTCATTTATGGAATCTAGGGTTTCTAGTTTCTGTGACTTTATAGGGGACCGAGAGCTTCACATTAAAGATCATCATCGAAAAGATCAAGAGGTCCGAAGTGATTCATGCATCCAAGTGATCATCGGCTAATCATCTACTTCCTAAAAAAGGGAGATCTAGAGCAACTAGGGTTCTTGTTATCTACTTTCTAAGGAGAAAAGTTGTATGCAATAGTTGATTAATAAAGGTAGTGTTTTTATTGATCTTTTTGCAATTAATTTCCGCACTTACTTTTTGCACTTATTTTTTGTTTCTTAATCATGTTTTCACTCTTCATCCTTTATTCTAAATCTTTAACCATGAGCGAGTAATTCCTAGCTTTCTAGGGTTCGTAGTATAAGGTAGATCAATGGATGATAAAGTCTTTTAACTTCTTATATACATTTTAAAGTTTATAAACTTCAGCAAAATAAATGTTAACATTTTTATTAGGCACGCTACCAATTTATTGATAGTCACGACCATAATTTGAAATTGGTTTAACAATTGTTTTGTTAACGGCTATACATGAATAGAGATCAATGCAAGGACAAGGGTTAGTAGTGGGGAAACCTTAGTTTCTTCCAAAAGAACCCAAATCTACATTCATCGCTATCGATCTAATTTTAAACTATTAAAAGATAAAAAGGAATCATTTTTAATTATTCATCCATTACTACTAAGTCCTATGAACCCTACAAACCTTTTCTTTATAAATCCTACATCCGTAACGACAAACAACTATCCTATATTCAATCAACTCATCTAAAGAAAGAAAAGAGTTCATGTTTCCCTGCGGACGACCTGTACTCATCGCGGCTAGCTATTAGCGACACCGTCTTGATTGTGGTTACTTTAAAAAACACTTTTTAACGATCAATCAACTAATCATATGCAAATTGCATGAGCAGCTCGTGAAGAGACAGAGCGCCTTGTTCATAGGAAAGCAAAACATTATGCTTTGGTTAAACCTGGTAGGATTTACTTATTTTCCGAGTTTCCTCCTAAAACAATTTATTGGAACTTTAACATCCCTTTTTGTATGACGATATTTAATACAATAGGGACAAGCTTGGGTGTTGAAGTAGAAAATGAGGCGGCGGCATCTGGAGATTCTGGAATGGAGGATCACAACCCTGAGTCTAATGTGTCTCCAATCGCCACTCCTTCCCCCAGTGGATCTCAGACATCTGTGGGTGATGCCAGCATGGCAACGCCCTCTGTCTATTCAAGAGATGAGGGTGTGGATCTTGTTTCTGTCTCCTCCGTAGCAATGGAGACTGAAGAAACTATTGAGGCTAGTAACGCTTCAGATACTTTCGTGGTCTCTATCTTGCCGACTCTTATGGGATCCACTGGTATATTGCGTGGTATCATTCTTATATTCATTTTTATTTCCTCTAGACATATTTGCTAACGTTTTCTTCATTTCCAGTGCAGGTACGACAACTATTATGCCGGTCACGACATCCCTGAATCCTGGAGATTTACAGATTGAGGAACCCTTATTAGCCGGCACCATGACCGTCGGCACTCCTCCTATTTCCTTCGCTCTTCCATGAATCTTTCCAAGCTTAGCGATGGAAGGTAATTTTTCCTTCGATTTCATCATTTCTTCGTCTCCGTATCGACCTTACTCTTTATGTTAATTGCTTGGCGTGTACTGTCGCAATCTTGTAGGAGTACTCTTTAACCAATTGTGTCCAGCGTTAACCACACGCCTTGCATTCCAACTGGGGCCTGCTCCTCCTTCCGGCGTTGGTCAGTATATCTCTCATTTCTTACTCTAACTTTCTACAAGTAACCCTCTCATGATGAGAATTTTTCTTAAACTAATTGCAGTCTTACGGCTTGAAGAAGAGGACAAAGAAATGGTTGAACCTTTTATGCTCACAGATTTACTGATTCCGGCAATTGGTAGGTTGAATCTTATGCATCTTCCCCAATTTAAACAGGGATCTGACCCATCTTTATCTATGTCTTGTTTTGTAACAGCTCCATTAGCTTTAGTTCCTTTTGAATCTCGCATATCTATGCCCATGGGACCTTTTGCTAGACGCCAATCTTCTAGAGGCGCAGAAAACGGTAGGCGCATGCTGAGCGAGTTTATAGAAGCCCTTGATATCGAGGCCCTCGCCTCTGCTAAGGACTTTGCAGATGAAGTCAACCCTATACTGGCTACCCTTGTGACCTTTCATAATGAAGACTCCGTCTGTGTTTGGGTTAGTTACTGCAGACAGATTGAAGTTTTCCTCCACGAGATTGACCGTAAACGTCATACTCCTGAGGCTTTATCTTCAAGGGCCCAATTGACCGTACGAATTGAACAATGCACCGCCCTCGTTTAATGTTACGGGCAGAAACTGGCTGGAAGTAAGAAGAATATGAGAAGGCTTCCAGAGAATCAGGACTATTACGAGCTCAGATAAAGGCTAACGTTGTATGGGTCCAAGCTATTTTCCAGAATCTTCAACACTGTATATTCATAGGGGTGGCGTTGAAAAGAGATCTTGACTCTATAGAACAAGGAATGCGAGGCCATGAGGTTGCCTAGCAGGGGATTTCTGAGAAGCTCAATTCATATCTGCAACAACAAACCCAAACCGAAGCACTGCTGGCCGTACCATGGAGCATGAAAATGATCTCCAGTAAGAGAATGAGCGTATCACCATCTTGTTGAAAACCCCATGCTCTTAGTAGCTATCATTGTACCCCCTCTCCCTTTTTTATAGATTGTATCTTTTAGCCATTTTGATTTATGAATAAAAGATATTTCTTTTCATATTTGCACCTCTCTGTCTCTTGATTGTCCGAATCGGGCATGGATTATTTTATTTACTCATTTTGGAGTATTTAGTTTACCTTTCTCTTAGGCTTATAGGCAAACTCGCCCTAACGTTAAATATAGATAACCCTTTTTTTTATGATAGGAGTCTATTAGGTTTGTGGTACTAGGTTAAGTCCATCGTACTGTCGTGTTGACTGATATATTCTCAACATGTAGTCTCTTAGGTTGCTGCTTTAGTAGCCCCGCATTTGTCGTGTCTCTGATCCTTTCTGAAGCTGGACAAGACGTCTTCAAGTAGCCTTCTTAGGTTAGTATATCCACATTACTATTAGAAGATCTAGCATTAAGTGTTGCCATGGCGCTTTACTTGTGGTTAGGCTCGATTTGGAGCTCAGATGGGTCATAACCGCGCTCTTCTGGGGTGGAATGACATCCAATGGTCTCTAAGCCTTGTATGTACTGCCATCAAGACCCGAAACTAGGAATATGTTGTCACATCGATTCACTTCGACCCTTGGGTCTGTTAACGACACCGCACTCGCACTTCACCAGTGTCAATCGGGAGTCCATGTGGTCTTCGTGCTATACCGTCAAGACTCAGTTATCCATCTGACGGAGCGTAGGGAGACAAGTTGCTCCTCTCATTCTTTAACTGTCTACAGGAGTCAGGATTCGAGCTACCTACAAGGTAGAAATGTTTTATTTTATCATTTTTCTTTTTATTTTCATTTTCCGCGATGCTCTATCCTTTCAACTTTTCGTATCGTGAAAGTCGCGATTGCCCAATCATTTCGGCTACACACACACACACTTTTTTTATTACGAGTCGCCCTATCTGTAACTACCCTGAATTTTCTGTACAAAATTTTTCTTTTTAAAAGTACAGAAAGGAGTTTGCAAGGTTGAGCACAATTTAAAAGTTATTCTTATTCAAGAACAGCAAGAACAAGCTTGTAGCTCACTGGTAAGCCTTGCACTGCTATGACATAGCCCCTGTGTTCGAATCCCATCAGCCACATATTATTTTTTCTAAATTTTTCTTTTAAACTTTTTGGAAGCCCAAAAGTTTACACGTGCAATAAAAGTAAAAATGAAAAGTCACAGAAATCTAACATGTGCAAAATATTGTATGAACAGAGGTAAACACATGGCAAGAATCCAATGGGCCCCCTCACACAATGGACCGGCGAGATCGGGTATTAGGCCGGCGCCGACGGTCATCCGTAGGGGGAAAGTCCCCGTGCTCTGCACACAAACCCTTTGGCCTACCCCCATTACCCCTGAACTGTTTGTTTTCTCTGCAATTTAACAGAGAATTCAATTTCCCAATTAATCCAATTTTAAATGCATTTTAATTCATTCTTTCAATTCCAAAACCCTAATTCCACACTATAAATACAACCCCATACCCTAGGCCCTCCTCATTCTGGAATCTCTAGCCAAAATTATCAAATTTTTCTAAGTACAAGTGGAGTAGAAGTGGAGTTAGCCCAAAGTCAACTTCCAGCGAGGAAACGAAGCAATTCCAGTGACCCCGCGACGCCACGGTGACTACACAATCTTCTTCTACCTTATCCTCACTCCTTCTAGCTTGTAAGTCCCACCCCTTCTTCTCTATCTACATAAAAAGTCTTTTTTATAAAATATGTCGGTAAGTGGAGTTATACCGATATTTGATTCTAAAATCGTTAAAAATATAATTTTCTTAATAATTGATCGTTCATATTCCTATACATTGCTTGTTAATCTTAAAACTAAAGTTTAGAACAATTTTCACCATAAATCATCATGCTAAATAACTTTAAATTGAGTTTTACCTTTAAATACCATGAACTTTGTATCGACCATATTTATTTGTTTTGCTTGCTATTACCTTTAGAAAACATCATGGGGTAACGACTTACCCTTCACAACACACATGATTCCATAGCACGATTCTCTTTGAAACATATATCGTGGCGATTACAACATTTCATTAAAATACCATAAACTATAAAAACTCGGTTTTCTTTGAATGGTATTATCAAAATTCTTTGCGATTATGCCTCTACAACCTATTTTAGGGAACCCGCTATTGGATGGTGCAGATTATCGCACATCCTCGGGCTAGTAGAGCGAGATGCAGACCTCGTCACGGAGCATTCAGTCTCGAAATATTTTTAATATGATTTTTAAGAAAAACGTAATTTTCTACTTTAATAAAATTTAATTTTTAATAATTATATAAATATTATCAAAGCACATATTTTCAAGATATAATAAAATTTCATGTTTTCTAAAAATTAAACGAATGACAAGTTTCACCAAAATACCATCAAGTATCAATACAAGACAAGTATATCACTTAAATACCATGAACTATACAAGCTAAGTTAATTTTCACTATAATACTTCACATTCTTAAAATTCACAAATTATGGAAACCCTAAATATAATAAATAAATACCCGAGGTTTATTTTGAAAGTATAGAATATATTTTTCATAAAACCCTTCGAGTTATATAAAAAATTACATTAAGGACCTTAGTAAATATAGGTTTAAGCGGGATCAATTCTCTTGAGCCTCAGGAAGCCGGAGAAATTGAGTGCTTGCTTATTTAAGGTAGAAAACTAAAACGGAGTTATCAATGGTAATTGTCTTGGAAAAAGACACAAATCCTGTCGTCCATGTGCAGCAGTTACCGATAACACCCAAACCTAATTCAGGATCAAAATTCTGCTTAAAGTGTCTAACTCAAGTCTGAGTCTAAATCAATCTGAGCCTAAATCAATCTGAATCCAACCAAAATCCAATCCAATACAAATATGAATCAAATTCAACATGAATCCAAACTATAACATGTATGCTTGAACCTGAACCTGAATACCAGAACAATATCAACATACAAACATGACTTGACTTGACCGAACCATGGCTATGACTTTACTTGACTACATGACTACTTGATACATCCTGAAACTGTTTACATGAAAAACATGTATATATGGTCTCGGCAAATCTGATAACTACAAATCAATACAATATACATTACGGGGTTTTAACGGGGTAGATTGGTACAGAATGTATTCAAAGTGGCACGATGATGGACACTAAAAGACATAGATTAACATCCATTGCTGTTGTCCCGTGGGCTTTGACGGGGCCTTGTACTTTCCGTTTCCCATAGTCCGCGGGATAGTTGGACTCCTCTCGTATACACTGATACATTCTGTACCAAGCTACAAACAATTATATTAGTATAACAAACATATATACGTGTACCAATTACCAGTTCTATTCTCTTTATTTGAACTATTCCTATCTCTCTTTTAGGACTTACCGAGAGCTAGTTCGCTGAAGACATTCATGTCTCTTCTTTCTTTGGAATGTTCTTCAAGAGGACCCGACTCTCAGGAGACCAAGCCCAACCAGGAGTACCTGGAGCAGATACCTGAGCAGCACGACTAATAGCTTACTTGTACTTATTTACTTTTCTTTCATATGCCATTATTTAGGCATTGCTTTCATCATTGTATTTTCCTTTTCAAAATCAGTTGCAATGTAAAGTTGAATGTTAATAAAAGTTGTTGTTTATATTACATCTCTTGTCATTCTTGTGCTCTTATTTATATATTGCTTATTTACGTTTAGCTTATTTAGTTTTGAGTAAACACGTCGCGGCCCGTCATGTCTACTTCTCCATACACTGGGAAGCGGGGCGTGACACTATCATTTTGGCTATTTTTCTTTTTCATACACATCAATTTTGTTGTGAGTCGAAAACTTGATATTCGGTACCTTATTTGGCATCGGTATTGCTACGACTGGAATATTGTTAGGAGCAACTCATCATATGCCATTGCCAATTTCAGCCAATGGTGGCTTAGGTAACAGATTTAGATCCCTACTAACTAAGGCTTTTTTGACCTTACGAGCCGTAAGGGTCTCATAAAAGTATTTCTCCCTATAAGTCATGAGGATCTCATAGGTGTATTTTCTCCTTAGGAGTCCTGATGGCTCCTAAGTGTGTTTTCCTCCTGTAAGTAGTAAGGATCTTACAGGAGTATTTTCTCATTTCTAGTCGAGGAGACTAACAATTGTCATTCACCTTACCGAGCAATATTTCTCGACTTCGTTGGAACTTGGTTGGGAATATATTTATTTACGCCCGTGGATTATATACAAGAATTGATATTAGACCACTTGTAGGGCATAAATTTTTTGGGTTATGATGGCTTAAGAACATATTTAGATCCCTGTAGTTTAAGAATTTTTGAATTCCATAAGCCGTGAGGGTCTTACAAAGGGTATATTCTCCTTACGAGTCATTAGGATCTTATAAGTGAATTTTCTCCTTAAGGATCGTATGGATTCCTAAGTGTGTTGCTCCTTTGTGAGTCGTAAAGTTCTCACGCGTGTATTTTCTCCTTACAAGGTCGAGAGGACTTTGCAAGTGCATCTTTTCTTTTCTTTTCTTTTAACGAGTTCGCACCCTTTCGGGATTTCACAAGCCCTCCGGTAATCCTGTTGTTTTTACTCACGGCGCCCTTTCAGGTTTTCATCCATACCCATTTCGCTTGTGGACATACCATTTTGTTTTTTTACCGTGATAATCCGACATCTCTTGAGTAAACAGACGGCCCGTAAGGTAACGCACTCTCCGCTACAGGCCATGTTGATTCTGGCACGAAGGATCGCATCATTGGTAGAGCTTCCCGGCCGGTGGGGGATTTCAGGTGTAGTTTTGCCGATGGGGCCTGGAAGAGATATGAATTTTTTATGCCCGTGGATTGTATGCGGCTGGTTATATGGCCCATGTCGTAGGGCTAAACATATTAGTTTAGGGACATTTCAGTCTATCACTAGTTTAGGGATGTCTCGATCCAATACTAGTTTAAAGACGTAACGGTCTATCATTAGTTTAGGGACGTTTCAGTCCAATACCATTTTAAGGATGTAGTGGTCCATCATTAGTTTAGGGACGTTTCAGTCCAATGGAAACATGGACATAGATCGTTTGCTCCCTTGGATTGTGTACAGCTGGTCATATAACCCATACTGTAGGGCAACATACTAGTTTAAGAACATCGCGGTCCATCATCCCTAACGGGCGCATATCATTCGGTACCACTTTCAGAGTTTTGACTCAGGAATATAGCGAGCGGACATAAGTGTCATCATCTATTATTGACCTAAGTCGTGACTCTTCAAGCATAGTACTTTTTGAGGAATCGTCCGTTTACTGGCCGAAATGGCCTTTCGTCATGCATATCCATGAATAGGTAAGCACCACCTTGGTAGACCTTATTTATGATGTACGGGCCTTCATAGTTTGGATCGAACTTTCCCCATTTTGCACGATTGGGAATCATCGGTCTTTTGACATCCGGCACGAGTTCGCCTCGGCGAAATGTTCTCAGCCTGGTTAGTCTTTTGTATGATTGTGTCATCCTTGCCTTATAAGCTTCCAAATTTTTTTGTGTTACAAGGCGGGTTTCATCGAGAGCATCGAGCTCCTCGATCCTGAGATGAGTATTTTCTTCATCCGTTAGCTCGTATTAAACCGCCACTCATAATGAGGGGATTTCTATCTCCAGTGGGAGTACTGCTTCAGTGCCAAACACCAATGGATATGGCGATGTATTGTGGCCGTCTTGAATGTTGTTCGGTACATCCAAAGAGTTTCATGTATTCTTTTGTGTCATTCCTTCTTATTCCTGAACACCGTCTTCTTTATAATCTTGGTCAGGGTCTTATTGAATGCTTCAGCTAGACAATTGGCCCGAGCATAATAAACCGAGGAATATCTCCAGTATATCTTGTGTTTGTGGGTTGTTTTTCGTCACCCCATTAAGATGGTAATGCGAGCGCTTATTAGGCGTATTACAGAATCCCCCGGCCTAGGGTAGGCCGGGGTTTATTGATTATGGAGATCTGAATCTCCGGCAGCCGTGAACTAAGCTATCGTTAATTACCCCTTGCCTTTGGAGAAAGAGAATCTCCGATTGACGGGTCAAACTAGTTATGCGAACTCAATGTGCGGTGTGTGTATGTGTGCGTATTGAGAGGTTTTGGGTATATCGGGGGCCTCGCAGAGTTTACGGGGGTCACACGCCCTGCATGCGGGCGTAGGCGCCAGCGGTTCACATGCTTGGCGTGCGGACGCTGGGTGCCAGCGGGTCACATGCCCGGCATGCCGGTGCTGGGCACCAGCGGATCATGCGCCCTGCATGTAGGCGCTGGGCTCCCGCGAAAAAGAGGCTTAGCCTCTAGAATGGGAGTTGAACTCCCGAGTGACTTTTGGAGTTAAACTCCTAAAAAAAGATTTTTTTTGTGGAGTTAAACTCCTAAAAGATCTGGATTTTGGGGTTCAACTCCTTCGAGGATTTGGATCTTGGAGTTAAGCTTCTCAAAGATTGGTTTGGAGTTGAACTCCTAAAGAAAAGATTTTTGCTCGGAGTTAAACACCCAAGAGATTTTCGGAGATAATGAAAGGAAGCCCCTTTCTTCTCCCTTGAGCTCTAGATCTTCTCTTGAGCCTTGAATCTTCCGAAAGTGGGATTTTTGGAGATGAGTCTCCTTCTTCCTCCTCTCTGTTAGCTGGATCTTGGAGAAAAGGGGGATGGGACTTAAAAATCTCCCCTTTTAGAGATTTATGGAAGATCTGAGCTCCCTTTCGAGAGTTTTATGGTGAAAAACTATTTCTTTTTGGAAAAAAAAAGAGTTAAAATCTTGATTTAATTCAAGAAAAGAAGGTTTAAGACCTTAAGCAAGGAGAAGGAGGCACAGAACCCTAGAATTTTTTAGAGAATGAAAGTTGTTATTGATTTTCTTATCATGTTTTTCTTTTATAGGCTACACAATTTACATATAATCTCTTGGGCTTTTCCATATGGCACTTGTGCCTCCCCATGCCTCATGTGCCTATTTCTTTTTGCACATAAGCCAAGAAGTTTACAAAATTTTGGGTACATTTATTTAAAAAAATACATTAAACTAATTTATGGCTTCATTCTTTTTGTCATGGGGCCGGCCCCTTCCATGCTCGATCATGACTTGGGCTTGGGCCCGCTTTTTTGGCTCGGACCCACTTGGCTTAGGGTTGACTTTGATTTTGACTTGGTCAACCGGGATGTAATTTTTTACCCCAACAAAGTATCCCCATTAATAAATGCACACCGCGTGTATGGGTTGTGTGCATGAAATTGATGGATCTTATTCTATATGGAGATTGATTTGGTTTGGTTCCCTATGGAGGGTCAGTGTTGTCATTTTTGCGACTTGGACGGTCGTGCTGCCACTTCTGCGACTTGGATGGTCGGTGCTGCCATTTTTGCGATTTGGACGGTCGGTGCTATCACTTTAGCAACTTGGACGGTCGGTGCTGCCACTTTTTGCGACTTGCCACTTTTTGCGACTTGGACGGTCGGTGCTGCCACTTTTGCGACTTGGACGGTCGGTGCTGCCACTTTTTGCGACTTGCCACTTTTTGCGACTTGGACGGTCGGTGCTGCCACTTTTGTGACTTGGACGGTCGGTGCTTCCATTTTAGTGACTTGGACGGTCGGTGCTGCCATTTAACTTGCTCCGCTTCTTGTGATGTCGGGGTTGAAGTTGACTTGCTCCGCTCCTTGCGGTGTCGGAGTTGAAGTTTACTTGCTCCGCTTCTTGCGGTGTCGGGGTTGAAGTTGACTTGCTCCGCTTCCGCTTCTTACGGTATCGGGGTTGAAGTTGACTTGCCCCGCTTCTTGGAGTGTCAGGATTTGATTTGACTTGCTCTGCTTTCTGCGGTGTCAGGATTGAAGTTGACTTGCTCCACTTTATGCGGTGTCGGAATTGATTTGTTTCCAAGGTGGAGCTTGATTCCACCGATAAGATGATTAGTTGACTTGTTTGATTTGATTTGTTTTGGGAGTTCCTTACCCGTCCAGCGGGACTTTTGAGCTTAGAAGTGCTGCCAAGTAGGACGTTGATTTGATCTGTTTGATTTCTGCCTTGTTTGGCGGGACTTTTGATTTTGAGAGGAACTCAGAATTTGGATTCTATTTAGCATCAGTATTGTTGCACTGGAATAATGCTAGGATCAACTCGTCATTTGCCCCGGGAGGACTTGGGATTTGTTTTTTGGGTCGGAATCAGCACCGCTAACCCTGAAGCGTAATGCCAGGAGCGACTCGTCATTTACCGTTGCTCGTTGGGGAGTGATAGCTTAGGAGATAGGTTTAGATCTCTATCACCTAAGGCTTTTCAATTTTATGAGCCGTAAGGATCTCATAAAAGCATTTTCTCCCTACGAGTCGAGAGGATCTCGCAGGTGTATGTTCTCCTTAAGAAACGTGAGGATTCCTAAGTGTGTTGCTCCTTTATAAGTCGTAAGGATCTCACGCGGGGATTTTCTCCTTACAAGGTCGAGAGGATTTTGCGAGTGTATTTCATCTCTTTTCACGAGTTTGCACCATTTCGGGTTTTCACAAACTCGCTGGCAGTCCTGCTGTTTTTACTCATAGAACTCTTTCGGGTTTTCATCTGTGCCCATTTTGCTTGTGGACATACCTTTTTTTCATCTTCTTCTTTTTCTTTCTCTTTTTTTAATGCTTCATCGCTGGTAGGACTTCAGATGTAGTCTCGCCAATAGGACTTAGGAGAGATATGGGTCATTTGCGCCTGTAAATTGTATGCAGTTTTATAGGATGTATGAACCAGACCGTAGAGCTGGTGTGCTCAATTCTTCTGCGACTTGGAGTATTCATACATAGTATTTCTTGAGATATCGTCCATTGATGGATGGCATGGTCTTTTCTCCCTCGGCACTTATTAGTTGGTAGGATCCTCTGTCAAACACTTTCTCGTATGGCTCTTCCCAATTTGGCTTGAATTTTCCCTTAACATGTCGATTGGGGATGATCAGTCTTTTGAGGACCAACACCAATTCTCCTTTCTTTAAAGCACAGGTCATCTTGTCATGAGCTCATGACATTTGGGCTCGGTATAGCTCCATATTTTGTTATACTGCGAGCCTCTTTTCTTCGAGGGTGTCGAGCTCTTCGAGCCGAAGGAGGACGTTTTCCTCCTCCTTGAACTCATGCTGAACGGCCATTCTTAGGCTTGGAACTTCGAATTCGAGGGGGAGGATTGCCTCCACTCCAAAGAGTAATGAGTATGGAGTGGACTGAGTTGGAGTGCGGTGCATAGTACGATATGCTCACAATGCCTTATGGAGCTTGAGATTCCAGTCTCTCTTGTTGGCTGAAGCATTTTTTCTCAGGAGCTTGCATAGAATTTTATTGAAGGTTTCGGCTAGCCCATTGGCTCTTGGATTATAAATAGAGGAATATCTCCAGTTTATCTTGTACTGAGTAGCGAACCTTGAGACTTTGAAGCTCTTGAAAGAATTCCCGTTGTCAAAAATGATTCTTCTAGGTATACTGAATTCGGTTTCTCCTGATGGGGTGAAGAACACCAATCATGCTGGGATTGCTTAGCACCCTCACTAGGATTTAACAAGCATCAAACATGAAACTTTAAAAATTCTAGGGTGCTAACCAAACCTAACCAAGAATCGAACTAGAGGATTAGGGTATAAAGTAGCAAGCAACACATACTAGTTAGTGTCTAACACTAAGAGGGGAGAAATACAACCTTTGTAGACCTCTCCTCCTTGACTCCTTGGTTCTACTTGGAGTTTGAACGGGTTTGCTTGAAGCCTTCGAAGTCCACGGCGATCCACCAAGGAGTCCCTTTGCTCAAGCTCCTAACTTCACTTGACCAAAGTGGAAGTGAAGAAAACAGCCTACACTAGTGGGCTAGACTAATATAGATTGGTGAAGTGGGTAATATTCTCACTTAAAAACCTTTCTTTTTCTTTCTCTTCACTCACTTTGAAAGAGGTAGAGAGCTTAGAGGAAGAAGGAGATGGAAATGGCTTTCTTGAGCTCAAAAGAAAATAAACTCAAGATAATAATGAATAAGAGAGATTCACACTCGCTCTTAACTAAGGCTAGGAAAATATCTAGATATTTTTGAAGTTGAGTTAATAGATAATTAGGAATGAAACCATGGTTAGTATAAGATATTTTTAGAAGTGTGTAGAAAGAAAAATCAACCATGATTTATTTCCCATTTTCTTTAACTCAATAATTAAAAATATCATAATAGTTTCCATATGAGTCTTGCATAGCCATCTCTAATGTATCATCAACCATGACACATGTATGCATGCATGTGTGCATACATATCAATATAAACATACATACATGCATACAAAATAAAGAAAGGGTTTAATAAATGAGCTAATGGTCATTTGATATCAAATCAACACTTGATTTAATAATCCGGTCATATCACATACGACCCGAACAATAGAAAATGCTTGACTAAAATACAGTATCACATACAAGCATTTAATCAAGCTCCCGCGCATATCCACATATGCACCCCCACATCGTTTCTCCTGAGCTAGAAAACCCCTTTGTGGAACTTTAAGACTCGTCAATATGCTAGCAGTAGGCAGTGATCATATCACATACCCACAAACCGTCAGCGGCACTTGCTGTACATAACGGCTCCCAGGTATTAAGCGAACAGAAGAACAACAAGCGAACCTGTCAAAACTTCCGTAGAGCCAACTAGCAACACTTACCGTATAGTCTGGTCTCTTCGTCAGATATGCTGCATATCGAGTCTAGGGACGGTATCGTTGACCCCAATAACTCAATAAGTCATGCCGATGTATGGCCTATAACAGATCGAGAAACTACTGATAACAATTATCAGTAAATCTCATCAGCCCTGGCCAGGGACTTCCTGTTATAGCCAATCGAGCACTGCGCAACATCAACCCCCAATACCGGGGAGAGACGAAACCCCTCCTATCACTCATTGCCTCCATGTGTCTCGGGACTGTACCCAAAAGCCACCTGTTTGCACGACTCGGTAGAGTCGTGGTAGGGTGGAAATCAAAGTACAATGGGAGAACACATAAGACACTATGACGATCTCGGGTCTACAAACTAACCTGTACCAATGTCACCTGAGAACTGCTATCCGACGATAGATACAATACCATATAGGAGTTCTCAGCGATCCCGTTCAGTATACCCGGTCTCCACTGAGCACCCGTATACAATCTTTGATGTCCAACACCAATGGATATGGGATCATCCATCGCCCATCATATGGGTCAAGAAACGTATACGCTAGTCTGCTCTGGAATATCGATGCCCCGTCTCGATACACCCATGACTAGGAACATTTTAAGGATATGCTTATAAACTACACATCTCCCACTAGTATGATCTGCATCATAATCACAGTAGTCAAGCAATACCCTAAGGGCTTTATCAACATGTACCAAATGAATAATATGCATGATCAAGTGAACATGTCAAGATAAAGAGTAACCAGATAGCATACTATCATGTCGAGCAAGAATGTCCTCTGAATATTTATATATATATATATATATATATATATATATATATGCATGCCGATACATCCGCTATCAAATAATGGCCTCTAGGGCATACATATATCCAACAAATCGTACTCAGCCTCATTATTTGTGCGAGACTCGGTAAAAGCGAAGGGATGTCGTAGGGTTCCTCCTGATGGCATGACGAACACCAATCCTATCCCTGCTTTTATCTCCGGGATGCTTGATTTCCTGGAGGTCCTTATTGATGAGGCTCCATCGGAGTAGAACTCCCAACATGGCTCGTCATATTCGAGGTGCAGCACTTGTTCATCGGGTAACTCACAATTGAGCGGTGACACTTCTGGTATGGAATGAGCAGCAAGGAAGTCGGTGAGGGCTTGCCCTTTTACTACTTTCTGAGGAGTATAGATTATTTCAAATTCAAGCTGCATGATAGCCCATCTTGCCATTCTACCGGTTAGGCTTGCTTTGGTCATTAAGTGTTTGAGCGAGTCGACCTTGGAGATTAGCATAACCCGATGAGCAAGCAGATAGTGCTTCAGCTTCTTCACAGCGAATATCAGAGCCAGGCATTGCTTTTCGATCGGGGAATAGTTGTGTTATATCCTGACTAATGTTCGACTGAGGTAGTAGAGGGCATTTTCTTTTCCCTCCTCGTTGTTCTGGACAAGGAGCATACCGAGTGACTCATCTAGCATGACGGTATAGAGAATCAACGGTTTATTTAGGATGGGAGCAGCAAGTATTAGAGGGTGCAACAGGTACTGTTTGATATTTTCAAATGCTTCTTGACATTCGGCATCCCAGACGAAAGGAGCTCCCTTCTTCATGAGCTTCGAGAAGGTCCTGCATCTTCCCGATAGGTTCGAGTTGAACCTTCGTATGTAAGCGAGCTTTCCTTGAAAGGATCTTAGCTGTGTCAGATTCTTTAGAGGAGGCATCTCTATGATGGCCTTTATTTTTTATGGGTCAACTTCGATCCCCCGATGTCGAACTATGAAACCCAAGAATTTTCCCGATGACACACCAAAAGCGCATTTTAGAGGATTCATCTTCAGATCATGTTCCCTTAGTCGGGTGAAAACGGTCCTGGGATCTTGGATGTGATCAGTCTTGGCTTTAGTCTTGACAACCAAATCATCAACATAACATTCAACGACTTTATGGATTAAGTCATGAAAGATTTTGGTCATTGCCCTTTGATATATGGCGCCCGCGTTCTTCGGTCTGAATGGCATCACCTTGTAGCAGTATATCCTGATCGAGATTCGAAATGTTGTGTGTTTCTTATCCTCGAGCGAAATCTTGATTTGATTATATCCAGACGAGTCATCCATGAAGGTGAACAGCTCATAATTTGAGGTATCATCGACCATCATCTCCATGACCGGTAGCGGGAAGTCATCTTTAGAGCATGCTTTGTTCAGGTCCCTGAAATCGACATAGACTCAGATCTGCCCATTCTTCTTTTTCACTGGGATGATGCATGGGATCCAATCCGCATATTTCTCTTCTCTGATGAAGCTAGAATCGATGAGTTTCTTGGTTTCCTCGATGACCTTTTCTTCCAGCTCCTTTCTCATTCTTCGAGGAGCTTGTTTAACTGGCTTGACATCAGGAGAAATAGTCAGCTTATGCAAGGCCACTTTTCGGGAGAGATCGGGAATTTCTTTACGTCCACGCGAAGTAGTCGGCGAACTCATGCAGTAGGCAATTATCTGCTCTTTCATTTCCTCTGACAAGAGTGAGCTGATGTAGATTGCCCTTAGATTATCAGGCGTTCCCAAATCAATCTCGGTTAGCTTTTTGAAGGTTGCTTGTCCTCCATCTTCAAGCTCTCGAGGGGCTTCTTCTGGCTTGGCTAGCTCGTCATCATCATTTGACCTTTCGCTTGCTTCACCAACATGGATCATGTATCATACTTTGGTATTAGGTTGAATGAAACTTATGCCCCGTCTATCTGGGATTCGTCCATCGATGAGTGCTCGGACCTGAAGCAGATGCTACAGCCCCTCATAAAACTTCACTTCGGAGTCCGTTTGATATAACCGACATCCACACTTTTGATAATATTCCCGCATCTCGGACGCATAATATTTAGGATTGAGGACGTCTCTTATGCCTCTCTCATAGGGAAGGAACGACATAGACAAATTATCCGGGTGCGCGACAGAATTTGACCCATAAAACAGGATGCCCTTCTATCCACTTTTCCTTCTGGGAATGTAGAAGGTTTTCAGTTGGTCCACGGTGGAGATTGATAGCACACATCAAGCTCTTTGCACATCTACTCTGACACCCTTGTGAAGGCTAGAGAACCTTCTGTAATTTTGAAGGTCTTTCTTAGCTTCGCTTTTTGCACGAGAGCCCAATTTGCACAGCTGTTGCAAGACGGGTCCTCTTCTTCTGATTCTTCAGTGTCGCTGCCTAAATGAAGGCAAATTTTTCCACCGAATGGGCCTTCAATATCAGACTCATCTGTATCGCTACTGAAATGAGAGCAAGTTTTCCGTAAGGACGGACTTCCAGTGTCGGAATCATCAGTGTCACTGCCAAAACTCGGACGCACTTGTGGGTTTTTGCTTTTGAAAATGACAACCAGCTCAGATTTGCCTTTGATTTTCAGGGATGTTCTATCCTCAGTCAATTGTGGCTGAGCATTTTGGGGGTTCATAGAGTACCGGGGATCTTCATATCGGACTTCATGCTCACCGAATGGCTGGATGTCTCCATCAATGTATCTTTCTTCACCATTTTTCTTATACTGCATGCATTGATGGAGAGTTGACGGAACGATGCCGTAATCGTGGAGTCTCAGCCGTCCCAAGAGAATCTTATAAGACGTGTCGGTGTCGATCAAGTATATTTTAGCATCGGTTTGCAGATCCCCAAATTTAATTGGCAGAGCTATGGACCCCAGAACTTTCTGACAGTTTTGAGTGAAGCCTTGAATGACAATCCTTTCCCTTGACAAGTGTCGTACATCCATTGAAAAACTCTTCAGAGTCCGCAAGTTCATGAAGTTCACAGAGGACCCCGGATCAATCAATATGCAATTAATTCGGTCTCCATCGTTGTACCCTATCGCGTAAACCGGTCGGTTGTGCTTAGCTGTTCCCAGTAACAGGTCTTCATCTTTAAATGTGACTGCGGCTTTATGCAGAGTGTGTTGAGCCTATTTCATATTAATTTCTATGAAACGAGCCTGATACAGCTCGGGGTTTTCAGGGCATGAATGAGAACATCTCTGATCTTCTTGGATAGGACCAGAGCATCATAGATGCTTAAAAAAGACGGAAGCTTCCATAGATGAGCCAAGACATTATAGTCCACTGGGAAGGACTCGAGTCTCTGTGAGCAAGCTCTCTGCCGTCTTCTTCATTAGTGACTTATTTTTCCTTCCCTTTTGGGGCATTGCCTTGATTTGGCGGTAGAGCCTTGCCGCTTCTAAGCTAGATTAGGTTGGCCCTCATGGCGACCGCCTCGTTCTCTTCAGGAAAACAAATCTCTTTCTTAGAGTCACTACCAAGGTGGATGATGTAGCAGGTCATGACAGGGACCTCATCATTTGAGTTTTCTTCCCGCTCCTCCAGAATCTTAGCTGCTTCTATAGGGAAGAACTCCTTCAATTGACTTAGATTTCTTTTACTGTTTTCTGCTCCTAGGATAGACCCAAGGTGGGGTACACAAACTACCGGATACTTTGAAGTGTCTAGTAGCCAACTCACTTTGATGAGGGAGGTTGCTTCACTTTGGGTATTTGGCGGGTAGTTTGCGGCACCCGTAGGGGTCTGGGGTGGGTTTGGCTATTCATCACGACCGTGGAATCCGTCTTTCGTTACAGGCTTAAATGAAACACGAAATTCTTAGTATATCCAATATGTTCATCTATGATCTGGAATGCCTATTATTGCGTCAGACGAATGGTTATTATATATATGCTATATAATAGACGTTGCTTATGTCTTTCACCAGCTCTAGTCCAGCCCCCGCTCTGGCTTTAGTTAAGTAACATAACGGTGTTAGACGGGGCCCAGTGGCGAATGCGGATGGCATAAGTGGACATTGTATTTTCGTCTTTTTCTATGATGATAGGTGTAAATGATGGGATTGCATTATTAATGCAAAGCAAACAAACCAAAGCTAAATCGTTGGAACAAAATTTTAAACCACTTGTTTATTTTAAAACAGGAGACTTTTAAATGCGGAGCTTAAACCACTCCTTTTAAAAGCTATCAGATTCCTTCGATTATATCAAGTTCACTATGTTCACGGTTTCTCCAAAACAATTTGTAGCCCTCCGTCATTTCAGTTGAATATTCAGTAGTATTCAAGCTATATATTTTGACCTTCGCCAAGGCATAGTGTTTGGTAGCTGCTGGGTATTCATCTGTAGTATAGATAGATTGTTGGATATATGTATGCCTTAAAGACCATTATATGATAGTGTATGTACCGGTATGTGTGTGTGTGTGTATTCAGGGGACATTCTTGCTCGACATGATAGCATGCTATCTGGTTGCACCTTTTATCTTGACATGTTCATTTGATCATGCTTTCATTCATTTGGTACATGTTGATATAGCCCTTAGGATGATGCAGGACTACTGAGACTATGATGCGGATCATACTAGTGGGACATGTGTAGACAATGAGCATATCCTTGAAATGTTCCTAGCCGTGGGTGTATCGAGACGGGGCATCGATGTCACCAGTGTAGACTAGCGTATACGTTACATATCCCATATGATGGGCGATGGATGATCCCATATCCATTGGTGTGGTGACACCAAAGATCGTATACGGGTGCTCAGTTGAAACTGGGTACACTGAACGGACTCGTCGAGAACTCTTATGTGATATTATATCTATCGTCGGATAGCAGTTCTCAGGTGACACTGGTACAGATTAGTTTGTAGACCCGAGATCGTCATAGAGTCTTGTGTGTCTCCTACAGTACATTGATCTCCACCCTACCACGGCTCTACTGAGTCGTGCAAACAGGTGGATTTTGGGTACAGTCCCGAGGCACATGGAGGCAATAAGCGATAGGAGGGGTTTCGTCTCTCCCGGTATTGGGGGTTGATGTTGCGCCATGTACGATTGGCTATAACAGGAAGTCCCCGGCCAGGGCTGCTGAGATTTACTGGTAAGTGTTATCAGTAGTTTCTCGATCTGTTATGAGCCATATACCGGCATGACTTATTGGGTTATTGGGGTCGACGATACCATCCCTAGACTCACATATGCAGCATATTTGACGAAGAGACCGGACTGTACGGCAAGTGTTTCCAGTTGGCTCGACGGGAGTTTTAGCAGGTTTGCTTGTATTTCTACTGATAGCTCAATACCTAGGATTCGTTACGTACTGCTTGTGCCACTGACAGTTTGTGGGCATGTGATGTGATCACTGCCTACTGCTAGCGTATTGACGAGTCTTAGAGTCCTACAAAGGAGACTCCTAGCTCAGGCGAAATGAAGTGGGGTGCATATGTGATATGCGCGAGATCTCGATTAAATGCGTGTATTGGATACCGTATTTTAATCGGGTGTTTTCTATTGGACGGGTCGTATGTGATATGACCGGGATATTAAATCAAGTGTTGATTTAATATTAAGTCCATTAGCTCATTTATTAAAATCTATTTCTTTTGATGCATGCATGAGTGTATGTATATGTTGATGTGCATGCACACATGCAAGCATGCATGTGTCATTGTTGATGATACATTGGTGGTGGCAATGCAAGACTCACATGGTTACATATTTAGATATTTTGATTATTTGAGAAAAGAAAAATGGGATTAAAATCATGGTTGACTATTCAACTCTCTTGAGTTGACAAAGTCAATGGTCTCTTTTGCCCATGGTTTTGGCCCATGGTTTTGCTTAAACTCAAGTTGCAAAATATCTAGATATTTTGTAACCATGGTTTAGCATGGATGACACTCACTTACTCTCTTGAGTTGAGTTAGGGTTATCTCATTATTCTCATATTATTCTCTCTCTTGAGTTTAGCTTGAGCCATCTCCTTCTTCCTCTCACTCCGCAAAGCTCATTAGGGTTTTTAAAGAAAGAGAAAGGATTAAAAAGAAAATGTTTTTCATTGAGATCCAAACCTAGATCACCTTTCTACTTTAGTCTAGCCCACTTGATTGGAGTGTTTGCTTCTTCTTCATCCTTGTTAAAGAGAAGCTTTGAGCTTGGTGCAAAGAGACTTCGTGGTGGATCATCGTGGAAGCGGAAGGATACAAGCCAACCAACTCAAACCCTACACGATCCAAGGAGTTTAGGAGGAGGTCTACAAAGGTTGTATCTCTCCCCACTTAGTGTTAGACACTTGTAGTAGATGATACTAGCTTGTTGTTACTCTATTTTTCTAGTTCGATTCATGTTTGGAATTGTTTAGCACCCTCTAAATTTTTGTTATAGCATGTGTGATGCAATCCTAAACCTAGTGTGGTGCTATAGAATCCCTACAGTGGTATCAGAGCCATGCTAGAGCATTAGAGTAACCTAGACGACGTTAAAACACTTCGAACAAACATCGATTACCCGAAAAACCCTTTTTCTGGAAATTTTTCAAAATGTTGGAATTTTTCACATTAAAAATATTCAGAAAATCATGCAGGTAATTCTATGGACCCTCTAGAAGAACGACACCCTAACTCGACTAAACGACCGCGGAACCGCGGCAGAAACCTGGTTTTGGCGGCGGTCCCGCGGCGCCGTTTGTGAGGCTCGGGTCGGCCCTTTTACGGTTGGTCCATAGGTGTTGTGGCATGCTTCTGGGTAATTTTAATAGCTCAGGTGTTGAGCTTCTCTGTGGTTTTTTGGGTCATTGATCGATCGATCGGATGTTTTAATTCCGCCTAGTTTATTTATGAATGTGAGACAATAATTGGAATCTACACTAATTAGTTTTGTGAAAAGTAATTAGTTGCGTGTAAATCTAATATTTTGGCCTCGGTAGAATCGGGAATCTTGTTGAATTACCCGGCTTCTTTTGAAAAGGTGTTTTCATAGTTGAGACCTAAATATAAGATTTGCATTGTTAGGCATGAAATCCTGAATATGTGATATTCCGGGTTTATGATGTCTAAAGGCAGTGTCGATTCCAAATGCTGTAGTTTTTCATTTTCTTTTCTGCGACCATAAGTGTAGTGTGTGGTGTATCGCTGGTTTCATTGCTATACATCAACGAAAATTGGGATACGCATACTTACTTACGTTGATGATATGTGATATTATGTTTTGCTGAGATATGATGTGCAGGATCGTCGTGAATGAATAGCCGGGGGGTTTTATGTGAGAAGAGAGTTTTTCTTTTCATTCATGTAATATTAATTGTATGTAATATTCTTTTATTGGGGCACTTCTGGGTTGAGGATGATGTCACCGTTGTTGTATATTATTTACTTTTCCGCATTAGGATAGACCCAAGGAGGGGAGCACAAGTGACCGGGTTCTAGGGTTCAGTGGGAGGCCATCTCGAGGAGTCGAGACCGGGTCTCCTAAACTCTAAAATTGGTAGGATCACTTGTCGCTCTCGTAGGGGTCTAGGGGTGTGGGCTTGGCTATTCATCGTGACCGTAGAATCCGTATTTTCTATTGTTAGCTAAATACAAAATACAGACCTCCTAGTATATCCTGTATTTTCATATATGTGCTTCTGATGTGGATATTCTGTAATGTGATTACTTTATATGTTAAGACGAATATTGTATTAGATATATGATATATAATAAACGTTATTTATGTTTTGCATCCGCGCTAGTCCCGCCCCGCTATGTCGTTAGTTAAGTAACCTAACGGTTCATAACGGGACATTGTGGCGAATGCGGATGGCATAAGCGTATGTTCTATTTTCGTTTCTTTTTCTGTAATGGTTAAGGACTTAAATGATGGGACTACATTAATATGATTAATGTAAACAAAAGAAACCTAAAAAGATGTTGTAGAATCAGATTTGAAACCTACTCGGCTTTTTATGAAAAAGCAAGATTTCAAAAGGCGGAGCTTAAGCCACTCCTTTTAAAAACCATTAGACTCTACAACGATATCAAGTTCGAAACGTTAAAGGTTTTCTTAAAAACTATATGCAGCCCTCCGTTATTTTAGGAAGTAGAGTACTTAGTATTTGTGCTACGTATGTTGATTATAGTCTAGGCGAAGTGTACGGTAGCTAAGTGATGTCTTCCTACACAACATATGATGAGATTAATTAGGACATTAATGTGATTATGTTGATTATAGTCAAGGGTCATATGGGTGGGTCTAATTAATCATGAAATGACGGGTAGAACTTGACTAGTACTTATGATATGTTGATTATAGTCAAGGTCATAAGTGTTAGGGGTAAAAACCATATCGGGAGTTTCAAGTATTGAAATTTGCAATGAGATTGCATACCTTCTATATGATAGTAGGATCCCGATCCTACTGTGAGCAATAGTTGCTCCCGGAAGAATTTTGCACTTTACAATTAGCTAACTCATTAGGTGTCTAGAAAGGTGTCAACGAGGCTACGCCTCTGGGAAAATGAGGTTTATTTTAATTAGGTCCGTGCGAAAGCACGGGGAACCTCCCTCAGAAGTACCGGCACTGGCCTGAATGAACGGTTAGCGAAGTTGTAGAATGTAATTAATCCTGGCTAATTTTTTCCTTTTAAGGTTTGAAGGAGAATTTGATAAAAGCAGTGGGAGACATCGATTAGATAAGATAATAAACCAATCTAATCTTTGCAAGAGCTTTCGCTGAGTGTATTCTTTTATCTCTCCTAATGGCAGATAACCATGACTGGACTTAAGCTACTATTAGAGAAAAATAAGCTTACCGGACCGAACTATAAAGACTGGTTGAGGAACATTAACATTGCTCTCACATATGATAAAGTATCATATGTCCTTACTGCCACAGCCCCGCCTAAACCAGGCCCTGAATCTTTAGTTGCGGATAGGGAGATCCGCAAAACATGGGATATTGACTGTGCCGCCGCCAAATGCCTCGCGCTTGCATCGATAGACAATACACATCAAAAGCAACACGAGGAGATGGATGTTCAATCCATCTTTCTCCATACAAAGGAGTTGTATGGAGAGCAATCTTGTATCATACGATACGAAGCATTTCGAAAGCTGTTTCAGATGCGGATGGATCCTGGCACTTCAGTAGGCGACCACGTTCTGAAGATGATAGCTCTTATTAAAGAGCTTGAGGGACTCGGATGGACAATGGACAATGAGCAATGTATGGATATTGTTCTACAGTCTCTTCCCTCTGCCTTTGCTCCTTTCATAGTGAACTTCAACATGCACAACATAGAGAAGTCACTACCTGAACATCTCAATATGTTGAGAAATGCGGAGAGCACGCTTAAGGCGAAGTCTCCCTCCCTGCTTGTTGGACAATCTTCTTCTTCCGTCCCAAAAGCCAAGGCCAAGGGAAAGAACAAGAAGAAATCCACCAAGCCGAGAGGTGGAATAAAAAAGGCAAAAGGGAAAGACAAATCCAAAGCTACGGAGTCGGGAAAAGGAGAATGTTTCTACTGCAAGAAGACGGGAAATTGGAAGCGGAATTGTACTGAGTACCTTGGTCTGAAGAAAGGAAAGCATGGTGATGCTTCATCTTCAGGTGTGTTCGTAACTGAAAAATGTTTTTCTATAAACTCTGCTTCCGGGTTTTGGATACCGGTTCGGGTTCTCATATCTGCAATTCTGTGCAGGGGCTGAGAAATAGCAGAGTTTTGAAGACAGGTGATCATACTCTCCGGGTTGGAAATGGTTCCAATGTACATGCAGTTTCAGTGGGAGAGTATCATCTGGGGTTGCCATCGGGTTGTATATTGGTTTTGAACCCATGTTATTTTGTACCAAGCATACTTTGTAATATTATATCTGTTTTTTTGTCGGACAATGAAGGATATCATTTTATATTGCAGCACAATGTTATGAACATTAAACTTAATCATGAGTTGATTGGTTGTGGTACACTTAATAACGGGATATACGTCCTTAATCAACACACAGTTTTCAACATACAGCACACAAACAAAAGAAAATTTTCAGATTTAAATGAAGCTTTTCTTTGGCATTGTAGACTTAGTCATATTAATGAAACAAGACTAAACAAGCTTCATAAAGATGAATATTTAAATTCTTTTGAGTATAAATCTTATGCGACTTTCCAGTCTTGTATCAAAGGGAAAATGACCAAAACTCCGTTTACTGGACACAGAGGAAGAGCTACTGAGCTCTTAGGCCTTATACATAGTGATGTATGTGGGCCAATGTCTACACATGCGAGAGGCAGTTTTTCTTACTTCATAACTTTTACTGATGATTTCTCAAGATTCGGTCATGTGTTTTTGATAAAGCATAAGTCTGAAGCTTTCGAGAAATTCAAGGAGTACAAACTTGAAGTAGAAAAACAAACTGGAATGAGCATAAAGATACTTCGATCAGATCGAGGTGGAGAGTATCTTAGTACAGAGTTTTTGAACTTCCTAAAAGAGAATGGGATTCTCTCTCAGCTCACTCCCCTTTACACACCACAGCACAACGGTGTGTCAGAGCGGCGGAATCGAACCCTATTAGATATGGTACGATCCATGATGAGTGATGCTGAGTTGCCCCTCTCCTTTTGGGGGCATGCATTGGAGACTGCAGCTTTTCTGTTGAACAGGGTTCCGACCAAGACCATGTCTACCACTCTATATGAGATATGGTATGGGAAGAGACCATCTCTTAAGCGAGTTAAGATTTGGGGTTGTCTGGCTTTTGTTAAAAAGCAGAATCGGGACAAACTCGAGACACGATCATTCAAATGTTTATTTGTGGGATATCCAAAAGATTCATATGGATATCTGTTCTACCATAAAGAGGAACAAAGGGTGTTTGTTTCTAGAAATGCCACGTTTTTAGAAAATGAGATTTTTCCAAATGATTCTGATGGCAATATGGTAGATCTAGAAGAGGTTCTAGAGACACAAATTACAAATGACGACTTGGTTGAACCTGATGTCACAACAGAACTTAATGAACCTCAACCACTCCGTAGATCTGGTAGGACTTCTCGCCCACCAGAGAGATACTACGGTTTTCTCGTTGATGGTGATGGAGAAGACTGCATCATGGATGATGATGACCCTACCAGTTTTCAGCAAGATATCACGAGTGGTGACTCTGTGAAGTGGTTGGATGCCATGAGATCCGAAATGGAGTCTATATACACCAACAAAGTATGGACTTTAGATGTTGTACCCTCTGGGGTAAAACCCGTAGGATGCAAATGGATCTTTAAGAGAAAGATCGGTGTAGATGGGAAGGTAGAGACCTATAAGGCAAGGCTTGTGGCGAAAGGATTTCGACAAAGACCAGGACTGGACTATGACGAAACCTTTTCTACCGTAGCCATGCTTAAATCCATTCGGATCCTACTTGCTATTGCTGCTCACTACGACTATGAAATCTGGCAGATGGACGTTAAAACTGCTTTTCTAAATGGTGATTTAGAAGAGTGCATTTATACGGATCAGCCAGAGGGCTTCATTGATAGTGGGAGCTGCGGGAAAGCGTGTAGGTTGCTTAAATCCATTTATGGATTAAAGCAGGCATCACGGAGTTGAAACATCTGTTTTGATGATGTTATCAAAGAGTTTGATTTCGTCAAAAATCCAGATGAACCTTGTGTTTATAAGAAGATTGTGGGAAGTACTGTCACATTCCTCGTATTGTACGTGGATAACATTCTTCTGATAGGAAACGACGTTCCTATGCTACAATCGGTCAAACTGTTCTTATCACAAAGGTTCTCCATGAAGAACCTGGGTGATGCCTCGTACATATTGGGCATAAAGATCTATAGGGATAGATCTAAATGGTTATTGGGATTGTCCCAAACCAGGTACGTTAACACCATCCTAAAGAGGTTTAGTATGAAAGACTCCAAGCGGGGTTCCTTACCCGCTTTTCATAGAGTCACTCTCTCTAAGGACTTTTTCCCAAAGACTGATGAAGAGAGAGCTCGCATGAGCATTATACCCTACGCTTCTGCTGTAGGATCTATAATGTATGCGATGTTATGTACACGCCCTGATGTAGCTTATGCACTGGGTGTAGTAAGCAGGTATCAATCCAACCCAGGGGAGAATCACTGGATAGCAGTGAAGAACATTCTAAAGTACTTGCGAAGGACTACAAAAATTTTCTTGGTGTATGGTAATGGAGATCTCCAAATGGAGTCCTTTACTGATTCGAGCTTCTAGAGTGATAAGGATGACATCAAATCTATCTCTGGGTTTGTCTTTACCCTCAATGGAGGGGCGGTGTGTTGGAAGAGTTCCAAACAGTATACCGTTGCAGACTCCACGATGGAAGCTGTGTATATTGCTACAAATGATGCTGCAAAGGAAGCCGTATGGATGAGGAAGTTCGTCTCGGAGCTAGAAGTAGTTCCGACCATTATTGATCCAATACCTTTGTATTGTGATAATAATGGGGCTATGGCGTTAGCCAAAGAGCCTAGGTCCCATCAGCGATCCAGACACATCCTCAGGCGATATTATCTGATCCGGGAGATAGTTGATCGCCGCGAGATCGAGATTCAGACAGTAGATACAAAAGATAACACCGCGGATCCACTCACCAAGGCCCTCCCATTGCTGCAGCATGAGCAAATTTTTGAGAGGTTGGGTATGAGATACGCCAATAATTGGCCTTAGTGAAAGTAGGAGATTGTTGGATATATGTATGCCCTAGAGGCCATTATATGATAGTGTGTACCGGTATGTGTGTGTGTGTGTGTGTGTGTGTGTTCAGGGGACATTCTTGCTCGACATGATAGTATGCTATCTGGTTGCACCTTTTATCTTGACATGTTCATTTGATCATGCTTTCATTCATTTGGTACATGTTGATATAGCCCTTAGGATGATGCAGGACTACTGAGATTATGATGCGGATCATACTAGTGGGACATGTGTAGTCTATGAGCATATCCTTGAAATGTTCCTAGTCGTGGGTGTATCGAGACGGGGCATCGATATCACCAGTGTAGACTAGCGTATACGTTACTTGTCCCATATGATGGGCGATGGATGATCCCATACTATTGGTGTGGTGACACCAAAGATCGTATACGGGTGCTCAGTGGAGACTGGGTACACTGAACGGACTCGCCGAGAATTCCTATGTGGTATTTTATCTATCGTCGGATAGCAGTTCTCAGGTGACACTGGTACAGGTTAGTCTGTAGACCCGAGATCGTCATAGAGTCTTGTGTGTCTCCCACTTTACTTTGATCTTCACCCTACCACGGCTCTACTGAGTCGTGAAAACAGGTGGATTTTTGGTACAGTCCTGAGGTACATGGAAGCAATGAGCGATAGGAGGGGTTTCATCTCTTCCGGTATTGGGGGTTGATGTTGCACCATATACAATTAGCTATAACAGGAAGTCCCTGGCCGGGGCTGCTGAGATTTACTGGTAAGTGTTATCAGTACTTTCTCGATCTGTTATAAGCCATATACCGACATGACTTATTGCGTTATTAGGGTTGACGATACCATCCCTAGACTCACATATGCAGCATATTTAACGAAGAGACCGGACTGTAAGGTAAGTGTTGCCAGTTGGCTCGATGGGAGTTTTAGCAGGTTTGCTTGTATTTCTTCTGATCGCTCAATACCTAGGAGTCGTTACGTACTGCTTGTGCCACTGACGGTTTATGGGCATGTGATGTGATCACTGCCTACTGCTAGCGTATTGATGAGTCTTAGAGTCCCACAAAGGAGTCTCCTAGCTCAGGCGAAATGATATGGGGTGCATATGTGAAATGCGCGGGAGCTCGATTAAATGCGTGTATTGGATACCGTATTTTAATCTGGTGTTTTCTATTGGACGGGTCGTATGTGATATGACCGGGATATTAAATCAAGTTTTGATTTAATATTAAGTCAATTTGCTCATTTATTAAATCCTATTTCTTTTGATGCATGCATGAGTGTATGTATATATATAGATGTGCATGCACACATGCAAGCAAGCATGTGTCATGGTTGATGATACATTGGTGGTGGCAATGCAAGACTCACATGGTTACATATTTAGATATTTTGATTATTTGAGAAAAGCAAAATGGGATTAAAATCATGGTTGACTATTCTACTCTCTTGAGTTGACAAAGTCAATGGTCTCTTTTGCCCATGGTTTTGGCCCATGGTTTTGCTTAAACTCAAGTTGCAAAATATCTAGATATTTTGTAACCATGGTTTAGCATGGATGACACTCACTTGCTCTCTTGAGTTGAGTTAGGGTTATCTTGTTATTCTCATATTATTCTCTCTCTTGAGTTTAGCTTGAGCCATCTCCTTCTTCCTCTCATTCCTCAAAGCTCACTAGGGTTTTTAAAGAAAGAGAAAGGATTAAAAAGAAAAGGTTTTTAATTGAGATCTATACCCAGATCACCATTCTACTTTAGTCTAGCCCACTTAAGTGGAGTGTTTGCTTCTTCTTCATTCTTGATCAAGAGAAGCTTGGAGTTTGGTGCAAAGAGACTTCGTGGTGGATCATCGTGGACGCGGAAGGATACAAGCCAACTAACTCAAACCCTACACGATCCAAGGAGTCTAAGAGGAGGTCTACAAAGGTTGTATCTCTCCCCGCTTAGTGTAAGACACTTGTAGTATATGATACTAGCTTATTGTTACTCTATTTTTCTAGTTCGATTCATGTTCGGAATTGTTTAGCACCCTCTAAATTTTTGTTATAGTATGGGTGATGCAACCCTAAACCTAGTGCGGTGCTATAGAATCCCTACATAGATGCATTAGTTTGGGACAGTCGTACTACTATTTTGGCCTTCGTCAAGGGTATATATGGGTAGGTTCAAATTAACCTGGACAATGACGGGTAGAACTTGATATATGACTTATGATATAATGGCCATCGTCAAGGTCATAAGAGCATGGGGCAAAAATCCACATCGGGAGTTTCTAAAGAAACTGAAACTTGCTAGTGCTGCATACCATTTAGAGTGTGATTTTGTTGGTAGGATTCCCTCAGGATTATCACACAATAATATTTGGATCACGATCCTACTGTGAGTATCCGCTACTCCTCGGGAGATTTTCACTTAACGATCAATGCTATAAACCAAGTAGGTGTCTAGAACATTGTTAGCGGGGCTACGCCTCCAGGGAAAAGAGGTTATTTAATTAAGGAACTTCGCGAAAGCGTCGTAAAACCTCTCTCGAAGTACCGACACTAGCCTGGTTGAACGGTTAAGCAAGTATTGTACGGTGAGATTAATACTAACTAATTCTTCTTTTATAGTTTGAAGAAGAATTCGAGAAACAGTGGGAGCTATCATGTTTAGATAAATTAGAAACCAATCTAAAGTTGCAAGAGCATCATGTTGAGTGTTTTCTTCTCTCTCTCCTAATTGCAGCGACCAGGTGACCAGATTAGGTTACAGTTAGATAATAAAATGACTGAGTTATACTATATTAACTGGCAAAGGTTTGTCCAGATGTCCATTACCTATGACAAGATGGACCACCTCATTACTACTCAAGCCCCCGCCGTCCCAGGTCCAGTTTCCACCGTCACGGATGTTGATATCCGTAAGACAAGGAAAAAAGACAGTGTGAATGCCAAGTGCCTCGTGTTGGCCTCAGTTGATGGTGTAAATCAGAGGAAGCACGAGAAGATGGATTTAGTTTCTATCTTCCTCCATAACAAAGTTTTATATGGAGAGCAATCTCGTATCGCAAGATATAAGATCTCGAAGGAATTGCTTCAAGCGAGGTTGGCTGTCGGGTCATCTGTAGGGGACCACGTCCCTACAATGATTAGCTATATTAAAAAGCTCACGGACCAGGAGACCATGTTGGAGAATGAGTCATATACTGACTTAATTCTACAGTCCCTACCTTCTACTTATGCCCAGGGGAAGAAAGTTATACTTTCAGTTGAGGGCACCCTAAAGGAAACCAGAGAGACACCCGCTCTGCTTATTGGGGAATCTTCCTCTTCTGAATCCAAGACGAAAGCCAAGGGTGAGAAGAAGAAGACCTCCACAAAGCCGATAGGCAGTGTCAGTAAGGTAGAAGAAAAGGGCAGGGCAAAAGTTTCAGAGTTAACAGTAGGGAAGGAGGGTTGTTCCTATTGTCACAGGAAAGGGCATTGGCAGAAGAGATGCAGGGTTTGGAAAGCCATAATCCAGAATCTATAACACGTTGTGGCTTCGACTTCGGGTGTGTTTGTGATTGAAAACAGTCTGTCAATTAACTTTACTTCCTGGGTACAGGATACCCGATCAGGATCTCATATCTCTGTAATTTATTGCAGGCTTTGAGAAACCGTAGAGTTATCAGGGCAGGTGATATGACTCTCAAGGTTGCTAACAGAATGAGCGTGGACGCTGTATCCGTAGGGTATATCACCTAGAATTGACAAATGGGCAGATATTGATTCTACGTAACTGTTTGTGTGTACCAAGTCTAGTTTGCAAGCGATGTGGTCCACATCCACCTAAATTAAATTTTGATTGGGTCAGGTACACTAGAGGACGGTATATATCTGTTAAATCAAGCTCAGGTCTTCAATGTCCAGAACACACTTAAAAGAAAGTTTCCAGAATTAAATAAAACTTTCTTATGACATTGTAGACTGGGTCACATCAATGAAACACGGTTGTCGAAGTTACATAGAGATGGATATTTGGATCCGTTCGAATATCAGTTTTATGCAACTTGTCAATCTTGTATCATAGGAAAGATGACAAAGACTTCGTTCACTGGACACGGAGTAAGAGCGAGCGAGATCTTAGGACTCATACACAGCGACGTGTATAGTCCAATATCTACATATGCACGAAGTGGTTATTCCTATTTCATTACTTTTACGGATGATTTCTCTAGGTAAGGTCATGTCTTCTTGATGAAGCATAAATCCGAGGCCTTTGAGAAATTCCAGGAATATAAGAATGAAGTGGAAAAACAAACAGGCAAAAGTATCAAGACACTAAGATCTAATCGAGGTGGTGAATACTTAAGTGCCGAGTTCCTGGATTACCTAAAAGAGAATGGAATTCTCTCTCAGCTTACTCCTCCATACACACCACAGTACAACGGTGTATCGGAAAGGTGGAACAGAACGCTATTGGATAGGATATGTTCCATTATGAGTAATGTTGAGTTGCCGCAATCCTTCTGAGGTTATGCACAAGAATCAGCTATATATCTTTTGAATAAGGTTCCTACCAAGACTGTGTCTACCACGCCATATCAGATGTGGAGTGGGAAGAAACCCTATCATCAGTATTTGAAGATATAGGGATGTCCATTTTTTTGTCAAAAAGCAGTATGCGGACAAGGTCGAGGCACGCTCAGTACTGTGTAGGTTTGTGGGATACCCAAAGAACTCCAGGGGTATCTTTTCTATTACGCAGAGAAACAAATGGTTTTTTTTCCTCGTCATGCCCATTTTTTTAGAAAATCAATTTTTTGAAAAACGAAATAGTGGGAGCGTAATAGAACTGGAAGAAATTCCAGAACCACAAAGTATTACTGAAAATATGGTAGAACCAGAGGTTTCAAAAGAACAGGACATCCCCACGCCAATCCGCAGGACTAGTAGGCAATCTCATCCATCCGAGAGATACTACGGTTTTCTCATAGACGGGAATAGAGATGATTGCATCATTGACAATGATGAGCCAACTAGCTTCCAGCAAGCCATTCAGAGCGGTGACTCGGTAAAATGGACGGATGCAATGTGGACTGAGATGGAGTCCATATACACCAACAAAGTATGCACTTTGAACATTGCTCCAGAAGGGGTAAAACTCGTAGACTGCAAATGGATCTTCAGAAAGAAGATTGGTGTAGATGGACAGGTTGAAACCTATAAGGCTAGACTTGTTGCAAAAGGTTTTCGTCAAAGACCTGGTTTGGACTATGATGAATCCTTTTCTCCAGTGGCTATGCTCAAATCCATTCGGATCCTTCTTGCCATTGCTGCCTTCTAAGATTTTGAGATCCGATAGATGGACGTAGAGACGGCTTTTTTAAATGGTTATTTGGAAGAGTGCGTCTATATGAATCAGCCAGAGGGTTTCAATCAGAGTGGGAGCAGCGGGAGAGTGTGCAAGTTACTTAAGTCCATTTATGGACTAAAGCAGGTATCGCGGAGTTGGAACATCTGTTTTGATGAGACGGTCAAAGAATTCGACTTTATCAAAAATCCAGATGAACCATGCATTTATAGTAAGATTGTAGCGAAACTGAAGGATTCCTCGTCTAGCACATGGATGACATTCTCTTGTTAGGAAATGACATTCCTATACTACAATCAGTCAAAGGATTCTTGTCTCTAAGGTTCTCCATGATTGACCTGGGTGATGCCAACTACATTCTGGGGATCCAGATCTATCGTGATAGATCAAAGAGGACTTTCACAGTCAAGGTACATCAACGCCATACTGAAAATATTTAGTATGGACGATTCTAAGCATGGTAGTCTGTCGTCTTGTCATGGAATCACCCTCTCCAAAGATATGTCTTCCAATACTGATTTGGAAAGGGCTCGCATCACATCTATACCCTACGCTTCTGCGGTAGACTCTATAATGTATGCGATGTTGTGTACCAGACCAGATGTTACTTACGTACTCAGGGTGGCAAGCCGGTATTAGTCAAACCCAGTGAAGAAGCACTGGATAGCAGTAAAAAACGTTCTCAAGTACCTGAGAAGGACTAAGGAGATGTTCTTGGTGTACGGAGGAAAAGACCTCCAGATCTAGGCCTTTGCTTACTCCAGCATCCAGAGTGATAAGGATGACTCCAAGTCCATGTCGGGTTATATCTTTACTCTCGGTGGAGGGGTGGTCTGTTGGAAGAGCTCTAAACAGGACACCGTTATAGACTTGACGATAGAAACGGAGCAGTTCGCTGCATGAGACGCCGCAAAAGAGGCAGTCTAGATGAGGAAGTTCTTAACTGAACTTCAGGTGTTTCCTTCCATTTTTGGTCCAATACTTTAGTATTGTGACAACAATGGCACTATAGCTTTAGGGAAGGAACCCAGGTCCCATCAGAAATCCAGACATATCTTGAGACGGTACCACCTGGTCAGGGAGATCATAGATCCCCAGGAGATCGAGGTTAGGAGAGTAGATTCGAAGAATAACACTGCATATCCACTCATAGAGGCCATCCCTCAGACAGAGTTCGAGAGGCTATTCGAGATCTTAGTTCTACGATATGCTAATACATGTCCTTAGTGTAAGTGGGAGATTGTTAGTGATATATTCCCTAGAGGTCATTATTGTATCATATCGGTTTGTATATTACTTAATGGAAGCTTAGGATATACACGGATATAGTAATAGTCTTGCTCAAAATGGTAGTATGCTACCTGGTTTGTTTCTACCTCAATATGTGAATGTGTTTCTTAGCATATCGCTTATACATATTAGTAGAGCCCTTAGGATCTTTGCTTGATTACCAGCGTTGTGATGGCAGTCACACTAGTGGGGGCTGGGTAATCTATAAGCACATCCTATACAGGTCGTTAGTCGTAGGATTATCGAGACGGGGCATCGATACTCCAGAGTATATTAGAGTATACGCTTCTCATCCCAGCAGGGAAATGGTCTGTCACACAGCCATTAGTACGTCGTACTGGAGATAGTATGCAGGTGCTCATTAGGTTATGAGTACACTAGACAGGACTCGTCGGGAACTGTTGGTAGGTATTATACCTATCGTCGGGTAGCAGTTCCCAGGTGACATGAGTACAGCTTAGTCCGTCGACTTGACACTGCTACTTTGCCTTGAGTGTGTTCCCACTTGTAAGTCTACGGTAGCGCCCCGGCCGTCTGTCCGAGGCCAAAATGCGGAAACGAAAAACTTTTCCAAAACTTGAAACCGGCGCTATCGCGGACTTTAATCCTGGATCGAACCATTAACTTATAACTAGCAAATTAGAGAAGGGTTAGAAAAGCTATACCGATAGATCCATGTCCTTCGGTCTTTGGCCACCAACCCAAGCTCCCCGCGGTATCTCCGATCTCCGGTCTTCTCGTCGGAAGGGCACCACATCAATGAGTCTTTTTACGGGCTCCCGCTTCGTCCGAAGCAACTCGGACACGAAGTTTGCTAGCCGACGTGTCCAAGGTGATGTAGAGAATGTGTGTGATCACTTTTTTTCTTGCATCCATTGATTCTCAACGCATGAGAGTGTATGGATGGAGGTTGAAGATGAAGCCATTAATGGAAATGGTGAGCTAGAGGAAGAAGAAGAAGAGGAGCCTTTTCTTTCTTATGTTCTATAATCAAGTGAGAGAGTGAGTGCAAGAATAATACAAGAGCCAACCTATCTATGGCTGCCCTTCTCTCTCTTCCTCTCATTTCAACTCATAAATCAATCAAATAATGTGACACATGCACAAAGAAAGAGACCATGAGTCACCACTTGTGCATGTGTCACAATTAATGCTCCTAATCATGATTTCTAGCTCATTATTTCCATTTGTAAACATTAACCCAAATGTTTACAACAACAAAAAGATACGGCAACATCTAAAGTAAACTCGTGACGGATCACAAGGATACCCCTCACCTGTATATACATACCTGCATCCGCATTCCGACTGAATGCGAATGCGATGAGACTAAAGTAATCCAACAAATCTAATACTAGGATCCGGCTTAATCCAAAGCCCACTAGTATGATCCGTCCGATCATGATCTGTGCACTACTGCACGTATATAATCGAACCCTGCCATATATCATACGGCCTCTACAACGTTTCGCCCGAAACTTGAGAAACTGTCTGTGGGGGACTCTAAAGACTCGTCAATACACTGGCTGTGGATTTAACCACCAGCACGTCAGTGGTACTAGCCGTACGTAACGGGATACCAGGTATTGACCAAAAGGGAGGTCGATGAGCGAACTCATCCTGACACCCTACTGAGCCTGTCAGTGACAATATCCGTACATTCCGGTCTGTTCGTCTATGTGCATCGCATGTCGAGCCTAGGGGGTTGGTAAAAGTCAAACCCCCAAAAGCGGTACAAGTCGTGTCGGAGTGTAGCCAAGAACACCCTGAGATACTACTGGAATACCTACCAGTAAATCTCCTGCCTTGGCCAAGGACTTCGTGTAATGGCTCTCCTAGACACAGCGCGATCTCACCCCCAATACCGGGAGAGACAAAACCCCTGCCGATCCGCTCACTGCCTCTATGTGGCTCGGGACTGTACCCAACTAAAACCTGTTTGCACGACTCCTTTGAGCCGTGGTAAGGTAGTAATCAAAGCACAGTGGGAACTCACACGAGACAAATGACGATCTCAGGTCGATGAACTAACCTGTACACATGTCACCAGGGAACTGCTATCTGACGCTAGTTATAAAACCAACTAGCATGTTCCCGGCGAGTCCTGTCCGGTGTACTCATAACCCAATGAGCACCTGTATACATCTTAGGTGAACCAACTGACACCAATGGCTTGTGAGACCAGCCACCGCCCCTCGTCGGGGTCTTGATCCGTATACACTAGTCTACTCTGGAGTATCGATGCCATGTCTCGAAACTCCTCGACTAGGGACCTTTTAAGGATGTGCTTATAGACCCCAGCTCCCACGTATATGATCGCCATCATACTGCTGGACGTCAAGCAAAAATGCTAAGGGCTCTATCAATGTGTAATAGTGATCTGTAAGGTCACCTAAAACTGTACACGATGATAAAGTTAAACCAGATAGCATACTATCATCTTGAGTAAGACTGTCCTACCGGCATAGGTCCCCTCTCAATCATTGCAATCGCATGCCTGCGATCCAATAATCGACTTTGAGGGCACTATATCCAACAATCTCCCACTTGCATTCAAGGCTAATTATTGCGATGTCGCATACTCACAGCCCGTGTGATACCGAACACCCAACTCCTCTACTGACTAGTCTCACAAAGCCCGTTTGCGAAACTATTGCATTCGAGGAATAGCCTCAGTGAGTGGATCCGTCCTGATGTTTCTTTCTATGTCTCTCTTTATCTCAAGTTCGTGGAGAAAGCCTTCTCCCGAAATGAGCAATACATGTCTTAGAATATGTCTGGATATCTGATGGGACCTAGTTCATAAATGAACTCCAAATCCAAACTTCTTAGACTGTATCGTCAACTGAACTTAATCGGTATCATGCGCCATGCCTCCCTCAGTATCCGCTTGGACCTCCTGTCCAAATAACTACCCCTCGTCAGAGGGAAAACTTTAACTCTGACAGTCACTCTGTCATCCAGGTCACCTTGGAAGCCTGGAATGGTAACCGTCTCCCGAAAGAGGATGTCGTTATCATATCCCTAGAACATCCACTTATGTTCTAAAACTGCTTCCGAACGTTTCTCCAGGATTGGATTAATAATTTATTGCATCTAGTACAAAAACATCTGGTGTGGTACTTACCATTTCATGGTTGACTCAATTGCCTAAGCAAGTGATATGCCAATCATGTGCTTCCCTCTCCCCTTTAGTCTGTAAGACACCTTTAGATAGGGTGACTCCATCACCTGCAGGTTCACCACCATACCAGGAGTCATCCATTCTAAATAACTTTAGAATGCTGTCAAGTACCCAGATTGGGAAACTATCCAAATCTAGATCTAAAACCATAGATCTAGTAACCAAAATGTCTGATATAATATCTATATCTGTCACGCCCCGCTTCCCAGAGTACGCTAAGATGAGCACGTGACATATCCAACCATGCTACCTGTGGATAGGAAATATCCTTCCACGGTCACATTACGGCTGTAGAGATATCAAGAACAAAAATAAACTATCTAACACATGTCCATAAGCCAAATAAAACGAGTCAAGAATGAAATAATGCGGAAGCAAAAGATCCAATACAAGAATAACTGGAATGTATGTCCCTTAATGCGGGCTCACATCAGGAATGAAAATACTGAAAATAAAAGAACTAACTACTAACGAGTCCTCACTGCTCAGCCTGCTGACTGAAGTACTCCTGCTCGGACTGCAGCAAAGGTAAGGAATCTGGGTCATGCAAAACCCAGACGTCGGCGCGTCATAACATCAAGCAATAAAATATAAGCATGGTAGCAAGACATGCAAGTATGATCATAAAAGGTAAAGCAGGTGTAACAGCAATATAAATCAGGGCAGTGAAAGGTAGTATGCAGTGAGTAATCTAAACTGATATACTGGGTTAACTATTCTCAAGTCTTTGAAATCAATTTGATGAATCATCGATGTAACTCAATAGTATCCCGTGCATGCCCGGGATCACGGTCTATGACTCTCGGGCTGAACCTGAGACGTGCCGCAAGGCAGTAAAGGGTAGTAGGTAATGACGAGTGATGTCAGTAGCATCACTCCGGGACTGGCCTAGCCCGTAAGACTGATCAGAAAAGGTATAGAACTGTCGAGTTACAAGTCAGGTTTCATCATTGATTTCCCCATACCTCCAAGTTATATATGCTCAAGTCAGGTATTAAATAATCTGGGCCAATGCTAACACAGGATCAGGCAGGTACAGGTTTGTCTGGATAGACAACAGGAAATGTCCGTAATAGACAACAGGTCGGGTTTGTTGGCATTAGTCACGAGATCGGGTAACAGGTAAAGCCATGGTACATCAGGTCAAGTCAGGTAGTATATAGGTATCATGTCATATCGAGAGGTGCACGGTACCATGTCGTGTCAAGTAGTAGGTGTAACGAGTCATGTCAGGGGTGCACAAAATGTCATGTGGGTGCTCATAATCAAACTAACATAAGCATGGGTAAACAAAACAAGCATGGGGTACTAGTGGAACAATAAAATGGAACACTGTAATATGAAATGCAATCAGGTACAGATTAAGGTATATAGATGCGCAGTTATGATTAGAATTAAAGTTAAAGTTCTAATACTAATTAAACTACAATATATAAAATGTGGAATGTTAATATTATAATATTATATATTCAAGTGATCTATTGATGCAATAATAAGTATACTAGACGAGATGGATGCAAACGGGTGTCTGAAACATTATAAACTATCTAAAAGGGTACTATGGGCCATGTAAATAATTATTATATGATTTGAATATGGATATGGGTACTAGGTATAGTAAAACAAAATACAACATGGTAGGTTTCAAGTTGTAAATCTAAAATGATATAACCAGACATCGAAATGTAAAATGGAAACCAATAGCCTTAGGTTTAATTTATAGGTTGAATCATGAAATTAAATCTGTATAAAATAATATAATAGCATGTAGCAAGTTTTACTTGCCTCGACAGATCACGAAGCGGTATACGGAATGTCACGCGTCGGCGGGAAAAGTCGCGACACGCGCACGGTATACGGAATGAGTCCAAACAACGCACAAGGGGATCACACGGGTCAAAGATGCTTGCTGGGTCGTCGTGATCGTCGCCTGATTGTTAAAGATTCTACGTGTTCAAGTTTAGTTAATTACCGCAATCAAGACGGTTTCGCTTGTAGCTAGCCGGTTGAGTACGGGTCGTCCGCAGGGAGATGGGAATCTTTTTCTAAGTGTTTTAACGAGTTAAGTCCAGTTTTCCAGATTTTGTTGTGATTAATTAAATGTTAAAATGATATGTAAAGAGAGCTTGTTAGGGTTAGGATTAGGTTAGTTTGAGTTAGGAGTCGCTCACCTCTTTCGTTGCCACACTTAATATCGGTGTTACGGTAATCGGCAACAACGGGGATTAGCACGACTAGGAAGGAACTTGCGAGTATAAGATAAGCTTTCCAACGCATAAGTTCTTCCTTTTGGTGCTTGTCCGTCCGTTCTTGGCTCTTAGCCATAACCTCCGGTTAATTCAACCACAACCGGTCTCACAACGGAATCACCCGCTATCATGTAGGATAGGGTGCCGTAAGGAGCGGATTGTGGTTCAATTAACGGGAGTCGATTAAGATGTTGGGCAAGGAAAGAGTGAGAGAGATTTTCCTTCTCTCAAACTTCCCTTATCCTACCCTAACAAGTATGAAACTACCACACATCATAATGAAAAGAAAACAAAACAAAAGAGGAAGATAGAAAGAAGGAGATTAGAAGATAACAACTAGCTATTTGTGACCTCACCTTGGCAAGGATCAAGCGTAAGCGTCATGGTTGTTTAAGGATAAAGGAAAAAAGAAAAGAAAGAAACAACAAGAAATAACAACAACTATGTTAACAATTGAAAATTACAAGCAATATTAATTTAACTAAAGAACAGATAAGATATAATAACAAAAGGAACTTCTTTATTCATCATTTTTCACTCACAAAAGCTCACTACAAGTTTTTCAATGGAGAAGAGATGAGAAGAGGAAGAAGAAACAAGTATTCTAAACCTAGAAAAATACAAGATTATGCACCCTTGGCTTCACAAGGTTCTGGGCTATTTATAGGCAGGCAACAGAAATTATAGGGCAACATTCTGGACCCATGTGAAAAGACTAAACTGCCCATAAAAACCCATCAACTGATACTGCTGTACGGCCGCGAATCCGCGGCCTAGACCCCCTATTGGCCGCGGATCCGCGGCCCTATAGTAGAGTTGGATCATGGCCTTTTTTGTACTGCCCTGGTCTTCTGTGCCATGAGTCTGGTATATGTTTTTTCTCATATCTTCTTCACGATTTTTCCAGAATTCTGTTGAACAAAAAGGTGATGAATGTGGATCTTTTTATCATGATTTCCTCGAGCTCCGCGTAGATTTCTTGGATCTTGTGTTGCCATTGAGCCTTGTGCATGAAAATGACATTGATTTGCCATTTTGTCTCTTAAACTGGTGTGTGGCAACAGACGGATAAAGAGCGAGATCCGTGTTTTATCTGTGGTTGGCAGGAACCCGGGTTTTGTCGTGTTTTCCATGAATTTAACCGTTTAGAGCCGAGAACCTGTATCCTGCAATTGACTAGCAAACACGGCTCAAGAGTACCTACCGATATGCAATGTGATAAAAATTGGGCGGTATAAAAATGCAAAAATCTGATATGAACAAATACCCCCAAACTTATCATTTGCTCGTCCCGAGCAAAGCCAATTTATTCACAAAAAATTTCCTAACCTCACTTTCGCAGGGAACGCGATTGCACTGAGCATGTGTAACAAGCCGTTAAACCTCTAGGTGTCCCTAGTAGGAGGAGTGTTGTCTCCTGAGGGTTTTCAGCGGATACTACCCACAAAATCCGGTCAAGCTAGTTTTGTAAAACAACTAAGATTCAAACCCTAAAGTTTTGTTTCAGAAAATAACAATTCTATTATCCTAAGTCTAGACTATCGAACCTTTATTTTTCACACATCGCTTCTTATTTAACTACAGATTTTAGATGTCTTTACGTGCAGTGCAAATAGTGTCGTTAAGTTTCCAGAAGGATCGATTTACGTCATCATGTCACACAATAAAGCCCAGATAAAATTCTGAAAGGATCACATAAGTTTTATAAAGAGTTAAGCATTTTCAAGTTTCGTTTTCCAGTAAAGTTTCAACATTAGAATTTCTATCTTCCTTAACAGGAAACTAGGTCTTATTCTTCACTCCACCTTTTTCTTGTTTTCATTTCATACACACCTCTGTGAACGTGCAATAGTCTTTATCATAGTGTAAAACCTTCATATCTCCGCTAAATTTTTTATAAAAGCCTGTCTTTTATCAATATTATTCTCACACAAAGAACCGTTAGGAATTTTAACTCGGAGAGAACACTTGCTTGATTTTGTTTTAATCTGGACTTCCTAGGCTTCTTAGCGAGCTTTGGGCCAATGCACCCAAAACAGTTGGTTTTAGGGCATTAGGTGTAGAAACACCCCAGCGGACTTAATTACTCAAGTTACCTAGGTCCAAAAACAAAGACAGTTTGGCATGAAAATCAGATGATTTAATACGAACGGAGATATAACCGGCAATTCAGTTATTTTTTTGGATAAAAGACGTGTTTAGTGGGTTTGGTGTGTAATCATTCCAATCAAGTTCCAGATGGGTTATTTTTCAGACTTAGTTCCAATTAAGGCATCAATAACATTCCTTCGTATTCACTCACTTCATAAACTATTCTTGATATTACTTATTTCAGAACAAACCTATTTGATCCTCAGAAAATCATTGATCCATTTAAAAGTTTTTCGATATAAAAGACTTGTCATCTAATTTCCAAAAACTCACGACACGTGGAGTGTGATGTAAAGACGTATATCAGCTATAGTTAACTTCAAAGGAGAGTTATCTTTCAGGTTTCAAAATCTAAACATAAGATTTAGTTATTCTTATTTTCTCAAACAAAACCGTCGAAATGTTGAATCAGAGTCCTCCCACTAGCTAACTTGACAGAAAAGTTTTTATGTTTTTAGAAAATTTTCAGATTTTTATGGATTTTATGGATTTAAATATGCAGATGCAAAATATACATATGAATGTGAAGGTTAGAAATGCGTACCGAGCGTACCCCCAAACTTAAACTGGACAGTGTCCTCACTGTCATTGCATGAAGAGATCATTTGAAGGGTCAAAATTGTCGGTTAGCGATACACAAAAAAAAATTGTTTTTATTTTTAAAGAAAAGAAAAAGAAAAAGAATGGAAAAGAATATCCACAAATATATACAAAATGGTTTATACATACCCCCAAACTTATTTGGAACAGTGTCCACTGTTCTTGGCTGGATAACCGAAGTTTGGAGGTAGGCAGAGGAAGATTAGGCAGGGTAAACCGGCTCCTGTAAGACCAGGAGCTCCTCTGTTGGTTCGGCGCTAAGGTACGGTTTTATTCGGTGTCCGTTCACTTTGAAAAATGAACCGTCCTTTGGATTTTCCAAATCCACAGCGCCCTGCGGATATACATTCCGCACAAAATACGGCCCTTTCCAGCGAGATCTGAGCTTTCCTGGATGGAAGTGAAGTAGGGTGTCGTAAAGCAGTACCTGCTGATCAGGTACGAAGGTTTTGCGAAAAAGGTGTTTATCGTGAAACACCTTCGTTCGATTTTTAACGACAACCGCGTTATCGTAAGCCTCATCCCTAAGCTCGCTCAGTTCGTTCAACTGCAGCTTCCGATGGCTGCCCGCATACTCGAGAGACAGATTCAGCTCCTTTATCGCCCAAAATGCGCGATGCTCTATTTCGACAGGTAGGTGGCAGGCTTTTCCGTACACAAGCCGATAGGGAGACATGCCAAGGTCGGTCTTATAAGCGGTTCGAAATGCCCAAAGGGCATCAGTGAGTTTCAGCGACCAATCCTTACGGTTCTTGGAAACCGTCTTCTCCAGTATCTGCTTGATTTGCCGATTTGAAACTTCGGCCTGTCCGCAGGTTTGGGGGTGGTAGGGCGTGGATAGCTTATGATTAATGGAGTATTTCCGCATCAAGGCCCCGAAAGTCTTGTTGCAGAAATGACTTCCATTGTCGCTAATGATCGCTCGGGGGTGCCCAAAACGGGAGAAAATGTTTTCTTTAAGAAACCTAACGACAACCTTGTTGTCGTTAGTCCGGCTGGGCACAGCCTCGACCCATTTAGAGACGTAATCAACAGCGAGAATGATGTACAAGTTCCCAAAAGAGCTGGGAAACGGCCCCATGAAATCGATCCCCCAAACATCGAAAATCTCCACAACCAAAATCGGTTGGAGCGGCATCTCGTTCCTCCGGGATATCCGGCCCAAGTGTTGGCACCGGGAGCAAGTCTTGCAATAGTCATAAGCGTCTTTGAAGAGTTGTGGCCAGTAGAAACCACATTGCAAGATCTTCTCAGCTGTCTTTCTGGGGCCAAAATGCCCGCCACATGCTTGATCGTAGCAAAACGACAGCACACTCTTGAATTCCTCGTCAGGGACACACCGACGAATAATCTGGTCGGGACAGTACTTGAACAGATAGGGTTCGTCCCAGTAAAAGTGTTTTACTTGGGATAAGAAGCGAAGTCTGTCCTGACTTGACCATTCAGTTGGTAGTAATCCCGTGGCCAAATAGTTCACAATATCTGCGAACCAGGGTTCGCAAGATACTGTCAAGAGCTGTTCATCCGGGAAAACGTCGTTGATCGGAATTGGAAGCGAAGGCGAAGAAGGAAGTCGTGAGAGATGGTCGGCAACTAGGTTTTCACATCCTCGTTTGTCCTTAATGACAAGGTCAAACTCTTGAAGCAAGAGGATCCAACGTATTAACCGAGATTTTGCATCTTTCTTCGTAAAAAGATGGCGCAGAGCAGAATGGTCTGTGTAGACAATGACTGGAGAGCCGATGAGGTAGGGCCTGAACTTTTCTAAAGCGAATACAACAGCCAAGAATTCCTTCTCAGTTGTTGTATAATTGAGTTGGGCGTCGTTCAGGGTTCGGCTTGCATAATAGATTACGTGCGGCATCTTGTTGATGTGTTGTCAAAGGACAGCACCAATGGCAAAGTCGGATGCATCGCACATAATCTCAAATGGGTGCGTCCAGTCAGGTGAAGAAAGAACGGGAGCAGAAGTGAGTGAGCGTTTCAATGACTCGAATGCAGTCACACAGCTCGAGTTGAAGTCGAATGGCGTATCCTTGGCTAGCAAAAGAGTCAAGGGCCTAGCAATCTTTCTAAAGTCCTTGATGAACCGTCTATAAAAACCGGCATGGCCAAGGAAGGCTCGGATATCTCTGACGCATCGGAGAGGAGGTAGATTGGAAATGACCTCAATCTTTGCTTTGTCAACCTCTATGCCATTTTGCGAGATGATATGTCCTAAGACAATACCTTCGCACACCATGAAGTGGCACTTCTCCCAATTCAAAGTGAGATTCTTGTCCTTACATCAGGTAAGGACAGCGTCAAGATGCAGCAAACACTCGTTGAAGGAATCGCCGAAGATGGAGAAATCATCCATGAAAATCTCCAGAAATTTTTCCACCATGTCTGAGAAGATTCCCATCATACACCGCTGGAAGGTAGCGGGCGCATTGCATAACCCAAAGGGCATGCGACGATATGCAAACGTGCCGAAGGGACAAGTGAATGTGGTCTTGTCCTGGTCTTTTTCGGCGATGGGAATCTGATAATAGCCGGAGTAGCCATCAAGAAAGCAGTAGTACTCGTGTCCGGCCAATCGTTCAAGCATTTGGTCAATGAAAGGTAGCGGAAAGTGGTCCTTCCGCGTTGCGGCGTTAGTTTTCTGTAATCAATGCATACTCGCCACCCAGTTTGGGTGCGAGTAGGGATTAACTCATTCGCCTCGTTGGTTATGACCGTGATGCCCGACTTCTTGGGGACAACGTGGATGGGGCTAACCCACTGGCTATCAAAGATAGGGTAAATGATACCACTATCTAGACATTTTACGATCTCCTTCTTCACAGCCTCTTTCATGACTGGATTGAGACGTCTTTGTGGATCCCGGGCTGGTTTGGCATCATCCATCAGATGAATGTGATGCTCAACGATCAGGGGACTAATCCTCTTGATGTCCGCCATGGACCAGCCAAAAGCTTACCTGTTGCTGTGCAAGACCGCAAGAAGGGCTTTCTCTTGCTCTGGAGCTAGAGAAGCCGAAATGATGACAGGGAGGGTCTCGTTCTCACCTAAGTAAGCGTACTTAAGGTGAGACGGCAAAGGCTTGAGTTCGAGCGCTGGAGGTGAAACGATTGAAGGCAAGATTGGTGCAGAGGTCTCAAACTCAAAAGATTCCAGCAAAGGTTCAAAACGAGTGTAAGCGACCGAGTCGGATGGTTCAGGTAACTCATCCGGAAATTCGAAGGATTCAAACTCGGGTTGCGAGCGGCTAAGATCGTTCAAGAATGTGAAACACTCATAGTCATTGTCGGGCGCAGAAACAGCAGCAGGTTCGAAGAGGAACGCACTAGTGGCGTCAAGATTATCGTGTTCGAACAGAAACTCCTCGAATTCACATTCTTCTGGGGTGATCTCCTGGATCGAGCAGACGTCCAGTATATGAGCATTAGGTTCGGCGGGCTGATTCCCCAACCTAAAAATGTTGAGTTCAATCGTCATATTTCTAAAAGATAGGTTCATCGAACTATTGCGACAATTGATCACAGCATTTGAGGTTGCAAGAAATGGGCGACCGAGTATCACCGGAATTTTATTCCGGGGCTTAGCTACAGGCTGTGTGTCTAATACAATGAAGTCAACGGGGAATATGAAGTCCCCGACTTTTATTAACACATCCTCTAGCTCACCCCTAGGATGGGTGATCGATCGGTCGGCCATTTGGAGAGTGCAGTGCGTGGGTTTCAGCTCTCCTACGCCTAATTGCTCGTATACTGAGTACGGAAGCAGGTTAACACTGGCACCAAGATCTAATAGTGCGCGGTTGATGTTCTTATCCCCAATAGTAATAGAAATCGTAGGACAGCCAGGGTCCTTCCGTTTTTGTGGTAAAGATTGGGTAAGGGCATCACTCACAGCACTAGCCAAGAAAACTTTCTTGGGTACCCGAGACTTCCTCTTTTTCGTGCACAAGCCCTTTAAGATTTTCGCGTAGGACAGGACTTGTTGGACAGCATCTAAAAGAGGAATGTTAATGTTAACCTGCTTAAATAACTCCAGAATCTTCTCCATCTGAGGATTTTGTTTATTAGACCTCAACCGTTTTGGAAATGGAACATTTTTAAAATTGGTTGAGTCTAATGCTTGTGGAGGAGATTGTGGAGTTGGAACGGATCCCAGAATAGGTGTTTTCGTGGAGTGAGAAGCGGGTCCATTCAGAGCAGAAGAAGAGGAAGGAGAGCCTTGTGAAGAACGGAGAATAGGCTCAGAAGACGAAGAAGAAGGAGAAGAAGAAGAAGTAGAAGAAGAAGCGGCCGGGGTGTCATCATTGATCCGTGTGCCACTGTTGTTTTGCAGCATCCTTCCCGATCTCAATGTGGTCACGGCACTCACATTATGATTATGTTGTTCAAGAGCAACATGTACATTATGTGGGTGACCGGGATTTGGGAGTGGCTGGGACGGGAGCTTCCCCTTTTCTCGCTCGCTTAAGGCCGCATTCAGCTGTGCAATCTGGGCCTCGATGGTCTTGATGCTTTGCCCGTGTGCGGCAGTGTGTTGCACTAAGGATTGAATGGAAGACTGGATGTTGGCAGTGGATTGTGTCGATTGTTTAACGAACGCCTCCAGACTTCGTTCGAGCGAGGAAACCTTATCGTTGTTTGACGGAACAAAGTTGTTTGGTGGGAAAGAATTGTTGGGTGCAAAATTGTTCATCTGATTTTGAAAAGGTTGGGGTTGGAAGGGCTGCTGAAACTGAGTTTGTTGTTGCGCTTGTTGTTGCGGAGGAGGGGCCCTCTGGAAATTGTTGCCTTGGAATTGATTCTGATTCTGATTCCAGGCGAAATTGGGGTGGTTCCTCCAACCGGGATTGTAAGTGGAAGAGTATGGATCATTCCTCGGTCTTTGCTGAAATGCAGCGTTAACCTGATCCTGTCCTTGCGATGGTGGATTATAAGGACACTCTTCGGTTAAGTGAGAAGGATCGGAACAACAAGCGCAGATGGTACGAAGGGGGAGAACAGGGGCAGGAGCAAGAGAAGAAAATTTGCTCTCTATCGCTTCAAGCTTTCTTGTTATTGCAGCCATTTCAGCTTTCATCGCAATAGAGACATCAAGTTGGTGAATTCCTACCCTAGACTGACCGGTAGAAGTGGAGGTAGAAGAAGAAGAAGTCGGTCTGGTGCTCTCCCAATTATAGCGTTTGCTCCGTAAGATCGTCAAAGAACTGCCACACTTCCTCGTCGGATTTCGATAGGAAGTGGCCCTGACAGATGGTTTCCAACAACTGCTTCGTTGCTGGGTTTAGGCCCTCGTATAAGGTTTGGCAAAGTTGCCATTTCTCTATACCGTGGTGAGGACACTGAACAAGAAGGTCTTTGTACCGGTCAAAGCACTTCCAGAAGGGTTCAGAAGGAAGCTTAGAGAATTGGTTGATTTCATTGCGGATCCTTGCGGTTTTATGATTCGAGTAGAATTTTTTTAGAAACGCTTTAACAAACTCGTCCCAACTGGTTATGGAGTGGGAAGCGGTGCTATACAGCCATTTTTCAGCAAGATCGCATAAAGTGAACGGAATGACCCGTAGACGTATAGCATCGTCCGACAGTTGGGTGGTTTTCATCATGGCACAAACGTTTTGAAATTTATTGATGAAGATATAGGCATCTTCAGATTCAAGCCCATGAAATCGTGGAAGCATGTTGATGAAGTGGGGCTTAATTTCAAAACTATCCCCATTGGCCGGTGGAAGAGAAAGGCAGGTGGGAAGTGCAGAACGGGTGGGATAGAAACGATCCTGGAGCGCGATTCGCTGCGGCGCTACAACAGGCGGTGGTGGTGGGTTATTGGTCTCCGTAGGAGGTGGAGCCAATCCAGGGGTAGTCAAAGAGATGTTCGGATTAAATCCTGACATCGCGGAAGAAGAGGTTGGTGATGGTGAAGGTGAAGATGTATGAACAGAATTCCGGTCAACGTCGGAGTTGGCCGGCAAAGGAAGGGGTGAAAGAGGAGTGGACGGAGTTTCGACGTCTGAGTCGATCGCGTAGTCGGTAGCGACTAACGTAACGCGGACTAGGCGGGCGCTAGTGTCCCGATTCCAAGCGGACATACACTAAACGAGTTTAGTATAGTCAAAGCGGAGAAGGTGAGGGTAAGAAAACGTCAATGGAGAAAAACGATGGGTGGTGGGTGAAAAATGGATTTGGCGACAAAGGGCAAGTTTTTATAAAAGTTTTTGATTTTTCCTCTTTTTTTTGTTTTTTTTTTAGAAAGAGCTTTACAGGAATATGTACGGACTTACGGCTTTAAGCAATCACAAATAAGATATGCACAATCTCACCTAGATCTATGGTCACCTAGGTCTGCTAGACAGCTCCTAACTGTTCTAGAGGGCTAGAAATAGGACCTCAAACCGCCTCTTCTCCGTCTAATGCGACCAGATAAGTGCCAGGTAAGTGGGAGGTTGTCCAACGCTTTCGTGAAGTTCCTTAATTAAATAACCACTTGCCTTCGTCACACTTGCCTAGGCACCGCAAAAGTCAGATAGGATAAACGGCCGATGCCTGTAACTAGTCCTCTGTCCTATTGAGCGCGAAGTCCTTAGGGCTGAGTCTAGTATTTTTTTAATTTTAACAATGGTCAATGCATATGCTTTTTGTGATTTTTGGGGTCCTGGGAAGGGTGATGAAATCCCCACCCAATCTGAATTGGTTTCAAGCCCCTTAAGTCCGTATTAATGAATGCAAAGCGATAACAAATCAACTGCAAACAATTTTTTATTTTTAGCGCGGCGCAAAGAATCCTGCACAAGAACAGTTTATTGGAAGAGGGAAGAGAGTTTGCGCAAAGAATGCTGCAGAAAACACAGTTTATTGGAGTCCAGAGGAGTGGGAGAGAGGAGAGAGACACTTACAGGGAATTTGGAACCCTGAGGCCACCAAACGGCCGCGGAACCGCGGCCTAAGCTAGCTTATGCCGCGGAACCGCGGCAATATGGTGGGCTTGGATCTTCATTTTTCTGGGTTGAGCTCAGTTGGGTGTCCTCTGCTTGTCTGGATGTGCTGAATTTTTACTTGCTCACAGTATCTGCTCCAGATTTTTACAGTAGACCGTTTGCTTCGTTTTGATCCGTCGCGGTGTAGCCGCGAAATGTGGATCTAACTTCCCACGTCTTTGGCACTGGACTTGAACTCCGTATTATCCTGCACACTTGCGCAACAACTAATCAAAAATAACAAGATGATTTTTTTTTACAAAGTATATTTTTTTGTTTTGTTTTTCGGTTATATTTATATTCACAAGTTAACCCGAAATTACACAAAGAAATAAACTACCGTCTCCCCGGCAACGGCGCCATTTGATTGTTAGAGATTCTGCATGTTCAAGTTTAGTTAATTACCGCAATCAAGACGGTTTCGCTTGTAGCTAGCCGGTTGAGTACGGGTCGTCCGCAGGGAGATGGGAATCTTTTTCTAAGTGTTTTAACGAGTTAAGTCCAGTTTTCCAGATTTTGTTGTGATTAATTAAGTGTTAAAATGATATGTAAAGAGAGCTTGTTAGGGTTAGGATTAGGTTAGTTTGAGTTAGGAGTCGCTCACCTCTTTCGTTTCCATTCTTAATATCGGTGTTACGGTAATCGGCAACAACGGGGATTAGCACGACTAGGAAGGAACTTGCGAGTATAAGCTAGGCTTTCCAACGCATAAGTTCTTCCTTTTGGTGCTTGTCTGTCCGTTCTTGGCTCTTAGCCATAACCTCCGGTTAATTCAACCACAACCGGTCTCACTACGGAATCACCGCTATTATGTAGGATAGGGTGCCGTAAGGAGCGGATTGTGGTTCAATTAACGGGAGTCGATTTAAGATGTTGGGCAAGGAAAGAGTGAGAGAGATTTCCTTCTCTCAAACTTCCCTTATCCTACCCTAACAAGTATGAAACTACTCACACATCATAATGAAAAGAAAACAAAACAAAAGAGGAAGATAGAAAGAAGGAGATTAGAAGATAACAACTAGCTATTTGCGACCTCACCTTGGCAAGGATCAAGCGTAAGCGTCATGGTTGTTTAAGGATAAAGGAAAAAAGAAAAGAAAGAAACAACAAGAAATAACAACAACTAAGTTAACAAATGAAAATTACAAGCAATATTAATTTAACTAAAGAACAAGACAAGATATAATAACAAAAGGAACTTCTTTATTCATCATTCTTCACTCACAAAAGCTCACTACAATTTTTTCAATGGAGAAGAGATGAGAAGAGGAAGAAGAAACAAGTATTCTAAACCTAGAAAAATACAAGATTATGCACCCTTGGCTTCACAAGGTTCTGGGCTATTTATAGGCAGACAACAGAAATTCTAGGGCAACATTCTGGACCCATGTGAAAAGACCAAACTGCCCATAAAAACCCATCAACTGATACGGCTGTACGGCCGAGGATCCGCGGCCTAGACCCCCTATTGGCCGCGGATCCGCGGCCCTATAGTAGAGTTGGATCATGGCCTTTTTTGTACTCCTGGTCTTCTGTGCCCATGAGTCTGGTATATGTTTTTTCTCATATCTTCTTCACGATTTTTCCAGAATTTCTGTTGAACAAAAAGGTGATGAATGTGGATCTTTTTGTCATGATTTCCTCGAGCTCCGCGTAGATTTCTTGGATCTTGTGTTGCCATTGAGCCTTGTGCATGAAAATGACATTGATTTGCCATTTTGTCTCTTAAACTGGTATGTGGCAACAGACGGATAAAGAGCGGAGATCCGTGTTTTATCTGTGGTTGGCAGGAACCCGGGTTTTGTCGTGTTTTTCCATGAATTTCACCGTTTAGAGCCGAGAACCTGTATCCTGCAATTGACTAGCAAACACGGCTCAAGAGTACCTACCGATATGAAATGTGATAAAAATTGGGCGGTATAAAAATGCAAAAATCTGATATGAACATCGCCGGCACGGTCGGATTCCGGCAAACCAAGAACAGTGAATAATCAAGAAGGAAATGCAAAATGCATGGAAAAGAAAAAGAAGAATGGAAGAGATCTTACTGTGGTTATGTGTTCTGAGATTCCAGGGGAGTCGGCAAGGGGCGACGACGACGAGGGTTGCCGGCGTGAGGGTTTCCTGGCGAGGCTAGGGTTTGGGTGTGCAGGATTTTCTTGAGCGCTCGGGTTTCTGTGCAGGGGTGTTCTGGTATAGGTGTTGGTGTAGGGGAGTTTGGAGAGAGGAGAAGAATGAGGAGGCGACGGCGAGGGGTCTTCGGCGACCTGATAAGGTGGTGGTGGTGAAGGGTTCTCGGGGGTTTCTTTGGGTGCAATGGATTTACTCGAGGGAGAAAGAAGAAGAAGGAGATGATGGAGATGAGGATGACGAGGAGATGAGGAGGGTGTCGACGAGGGTTGCGGAGCGGAGGAAAAAGGGTTAGGGTTGATGGAGGCGGCGGAGATAGGATGGGTTACTCGTGCTCGTGGCTCGGGTTTAAAAGAGAAGAGAGGGAGAAATAAGGAGGGAGGTGACGGGATCCAGAGGGGGTGACGGGAATCGAGAAGCGAACAGTGTTCGCGAGAGGAGAGAGAGAGAGTGCGAGAGGAGAGAGAAAGGGAAGAGAGAGAGGGAGAGAGCTGCAGAGAAAGAGAGAGAAAGAGAAAGGGAAAGAGAGAGAGAGCTCGTGGGGCCCGGCAAAAATAAAGAGAAGGATTTTGATTGGTTGGGGAAAGTGGGAGAGAGAGAGAAAAAGTTGTTAAAGAAAGATTTTTAAAATAAAAATAAAAGATTTTTATTCTGTAAAATCTTATAAATCGTTAAGAATATTTAAATACTAATAAAATTTGATTTTTTGGAAAATACAAACTTAGTCCAAAACACGCCCGGTTCGGGTCTAAAAATTTAGATTTAAAATACGAAAATTTATGCAAGTTCCAAAATTTGAAATGAAAGATTAGGTAAAAAAAATGCATACCCCCAAGAACGGACGCGCGTACGTGCGCGTAGCCATCCAAACACGTATGTTTCACTGAACGGGACGAAAACAAGATGCACGGACGCTACCACAGGGTTAGAGGTATCATGCAGGCCATGTTATGTATTTTTAAATTATTTTACAGGACTTAAATTGTTATATGCAAAAATACGCGATGCTAGGCGAAGATGTTGATATGCAGTTTATACTAGATGCACGTTTCAATGCCACAAGCTAGGGTACTCTATAACTATGAATCAACAGGTTCAAACAAGCGGGTCGGGTCGAATGTAATGTAAAAGTAAACTACTCATCGCATCCACACAAGATATATCAGTAAAATACCACAGATAAGAAATACTGAAATAGATATTGGTATAAGTGAACTCGGTTGTTACAATATCCTATGTGGAGAAACCACTGTGTGACAACTAAAGTATAACCGATCGTAGTATAGGAATTTCACTTCCTACTCTGTGTATGTCATCCAAATACCAGGACATCACACCCTACTACCTTCTTAACAGATCCATCCCCTATTCTGATGAAGTCAAACCTATGACTGTCACATCAGAAATAGATGATCTATCTCCGCTATATCTGCTTTAGTTTATAAATAGACATAAGCCACTTTTCCACTATGCTTCCGCTGCTCCCACTGACTACGACAACCCTCTGGCAGAGTCATATACACATGCACTTCTAAAGCTAGTTTAGAACGACGCTATATTCATCCTCCTGCCGGGTCTCATAGTCTGGAACAACAGTAGTGTCAAGTCTGGGTAAACAAGAACCTCCCTGTCACTGTCTTTGAGCATACCGAAGTACCTCTCGAGTGCCTGAGGTTACCCACCATATCTGCGGAGTGGCCAATGGAATGTCAATCCAGATTGAATCTTTAGGTCCTATTAAATTTTCAGTAATCGTTTGCGGTTCTGGAATCACTTCCAGTTCTACCATATTCCCACTACTGTTTTCTGAAAAAAAAATCCATTTTACTAAAACTGTGGCGAGTCAAGAACAATATCACTATTGATCTTCCAGATGGTAGAAAGTTAACCCTCATCATAGCCCGGGTCAACCCACAAACAGCCATTATAGAAACGTGCCTTGAGTTATTCAGAGTCCGGTTTTAAGCATAAGCCGGACAACTCCATATACCTTAACTTTGTTAAGATAAGAGACATTCTATATCTAATATAGAAATAAAGGCACTCATTTAATTGAAACCAGATTCAAATCATGCAGCTGTCTCCAGTGCATGTCAACTAAATGGAGAGAGGCCGATCAGCATTACTCAACTTAGGAGTGCATCCAAATATGAGTAACCTGAAAGAAAAACAAGTTTCTCAAAACCATTACTATCAACTGAATACCAAACATAAGTATCTACATCTTCTATTACCTTGAAGAATCCTGATACTTGCAACACGTGGTCCTCTACTTTACTCTTATATCTATAACTTCTCAAAACTTAGACCTTATATTTCTACGAAACACTTGTCTAAAAACTAGAGAAGTCACAAGTAAGCAGAATATAGTACAAGGACCAACCCCTCTGTCCTAATGAACACTGGACAATATACAATGCTTTGTATAAGTCCCCTGAGTTGAATAACTCAAACCCTGTGTGTCGTAGGTTGAAAACTGTACTTTTGGTTAAGAAGAATCACACCGCTGTTGAATGCTCCTTACCTAACCATCAACTGATATAGGTAAATGTCATGGACATAATTTCAAAAAGTTATATCTCACTTTATAAAAATAAACGTACAGATATATCAATTTGAAATTGGTGCATAACAACGGATATTCAAAACCAAATATTTGTTGTCCGGCAAACAACCCAGGAGATTTCCTCAAATATCACCAATTACAACGAATCCCGATATAATGAGGATGATCACCTAATTTCCAATAACTTACTCTCACTCGTCATCTGTAAAACCATACATATGTGAGAATCATACCTGGTAAATACATACCCTGGAGTAAGGACTAATTGGGAAATCAGTTTTCTATTAACAACACACAGTGAAACTGAAACATGAAAATGTTTCGAAGGGGTATCCTGGTATTCTTAGTAATGCCTCTTCCATTATCCAGATTCATGACTGTAACCGTATATTTCTTTGCCATCTCTTCAAATCACATTATTTTTCTTTAGTCGCTACCTTCTGCATACCATCGTTAGGCTAAATGGTTTTCTTCCTTCCCTACCGTTCGGCACCAGCCTATGGTTTGGAAGAAGACTATCCAATAAGCGTAATAGGTGTATTTTCCTAATCCTAGGAGCACTCGCAACGCGAGAGAAGGTAAAGATAAAAGACAACTGAATAAACCTTATTCTATTTCTCCTGAACCAGAATCCATCCTCGAAATGGAACAAGTTCCATCGAGTTCGTATATAACCATACGATGGATTATCCAAATAACTGTGGATCTTCGTAGTGATATGGGGTGTTCGGGAGAAATACAAAGGTGAAATAGGAGTGGCGATGAAATACTTGGTTTGGTCATGAATAGCAGTCACAATTTACTTTGTCTAATCCCTTTATTTGTCTTTAATTATTACCTTTTGTACACCTCACTTAGGCTAACCGGTTTTCTTCACTCCCTACCGTTCGGCACCTGCCTATGGTTTGGAAGAAGACTATCCAATAAGCGTAATAGGTGTACCGTCCTAATCCAAGGAACACTCGCAACCTGAGAGATGGAAAAAGGAAAAGACAACTGAATAGTCCTATTCATTTTCTCCAGAACCGGAAACCATCCTTGAATCTAGAACAAGTTCCTTTGAGTTCATATATAACCATACGATGGTTTTATCCAATGGAAGTGGATGTTCGTAATAATACGGGGTGTCCTGGAGAAAAAGGTAAAAGCAGGAGTGGCAATGAGGTATGCAACTCTGACAATCCAAAAGCCAGTGTTTAAGAAGGTTCGGTCAACTTGGTCACTGAGTCATAGTCTAGGGTCGGGCTATGGTCGCTGCCAAAGAGAGAGAGAAAAGAAACACTCTGCGTGCACTCTAACCTAGATCAGAATGGTTATCAATTTATCTAATCAGGAAACCTCCCACTGTATCCTCAAATTCTCCTCCAAACCTGAAAGAAGAATTAGTCGGGATCACCCGATGAGTAAACCAACTCATCAGTGGGAATCGGGATCCAACTATCATCGCATGATAACGTGATAGAATCCACTCACGTTATCATACTCCAGAAGGTATGCGTATGCCCGGCAAGTTTCAGTTTCTTTATAAACTCCCGATGTGATTGTTACCCCTACGACCCAAGTGACCTTGACTGAGCCAACATATCAAAGGATCCTAGCCAAGTTCAACCCGCCATTATCTTGATTGCATTAGACCCACCCGCATGAGTCCTTGACTGAGCCAAAATGACCGTACGGCTGTCCTAACCAATCACATATCCATAAGACAGAAAAGCATTACAGAGCTACCGCACACTACGCCTCGGCTGAGCACGACATACGTAGCACGAATACTAAGCAATACTAATCTGAAATGACAGAGGGCTACGGTTGGTTTTTGGCGAAAAACCTTTAACGTAATGAACTTGATATCGTTGAAGGAACCGGATAGCTTTTTATAAAAATATAGTAGCGAAAACCTTTGCTAAAGAGGTCACTCCCGGTGAAGGGATCTTGGCACTTTCCCCGTAGAATGAGGTGCAGGATATTCCAACTGAATACCACGATGCAAAGCAAAAATTAATCGACTATAGTGAAGTTATTACCCTGACGCAAAACTTTGCCCAAGGGGTCACTCCCGGTGAAGGGATCTCGGCCCTTGCCTCGTAGAATGAGGTGCTCGATATTCATAACCGAATACCACTGTGCAAAACAAAAGAGAACGTCCTTGCAATAACAGCCTTTTGAAAAATGTTCCAACAATATCGAACAGGTTTGTTTAGCTTGCATTGATCTGAATCAACGCAGTCCCATCAATTAATCACACCACAAAAGAACGAAAATATGATGTACGTATATGCCATCCGCATTCGCCACTGGGTCCCGTCATCACCCGTTAGGTTACTTAACTAACGACAGAGCGGGGACTGGACTAGCGCGGGTGTAAAACATACACAACATCTACTAGTATATATATCAATATATAATAATCGCTCATGGCGTGATAAATGCAACATCACAGAAAGTAATAAGCATCACAGAACAATACAGATAATCTGGGATCCCCGGGTTTCACTGAGCCGCAACTGAAACCTGACGTTCCCCTGATCGTGTGGATAGCCTGTGCAATGAAAACCTAGACCCCTACGGGCGCGGCAAGTTACCCGCCAAAACCAGAAGCGAGGCAGCCCCCTTCAGCAAAATGAATGGGCCACCCAGCACTTCACGGAATCCGGTAACTTGGGCACCCCTCCTTGGGTCAACCTATACCCCCTATGAGTGCGGCGAATAGCCCTCCAATTCTAGAGTAAAGCCCTCTCCGTCTCAAAGCCATGAGATGCGGGCCCGTTGCCCTCTAGAACCCGGCTATCCGTGCACCCCACCACGGGGTAATCCTAGTACAGAAAATAAAATATATACAATAGGTACATCGACCTCAGCCCGGTCGTGTCCCAAAAGAATAATATACAAACAGGCAGTGACGGCAGTCCACATGTCGGACGCTCGCCCCACAATATCAAATATACAAATAATACCAAACTGTACTAACATTGCACCAAGCTATCCACCACGACAAATCCACAACAACACAGAACATCAACGTGAATGTCACGTTCGCAAATCCGTCTAAAAGAGCTATAGCAATTAGACAAGATTTACCGCTCGAATGACATTCACGGTCGCAGATATAATGTAAGTACAGCGAACTAACTTATTTAAAATTTCGATCGTCAAAATTTCCCGAAGTGGGCCCCAAGTACAATTCCAGCACTCAAAATAATCTAAGCCAAAACTAAAAATTCCTGAAACCATATTTCCACACAGAAGACCACCACAAAAAAATTGTGCAATGAAGCCCCAGAACTGCGGCGGAACCGCGGCCAAAACGTGGGTAAGGCCACTGTTCCGCGGCGTCACAGTGAGATCATTCTACAAAATTTTTGCAGTGGTCTTAAAAAAGCCTGCACGATTTTCTGATATGCTGAAAATAATTTTTCGACGACAAAATAAATTCGACAGAAACTTTAGTATTGGAAATGCGGTTTCAGAAATTTTGTTCGATCGATATTTTAAATACGTTAGAACAAGCTGATAAAGGTTAATGGCGTGGCTCTGATACCATGTAAGTCTGCGGTAGCGCCCCGGCCGTCTGTCCGAGGCTAAAATGCGAAAACGAAAAACTTTTTCAAAACTTGAAACCGGCGCTATCGCGGACTTTAATCCCGGATCGAACCATTAACCTATAACTAGCAAATTAGAGAAGGGTTAGAAAAGCTATACCGATCGATCCATGTCCTTCGGTCTTTGGCCACCAACCCAAGCTCCCCGCGGCATCTCCGATCTCCGGTCTTCTCGTCGGAAGGGCACCACATCAATGAGCCTTTTTACTGGCTCCCGCTTCGTCCGAAGCAACTCGGACACGAAGTTTGCTAGCCGACGTGTCCAAGGTGATATAGAGAATGTGTGTGATCACTTTGTCTCTTGCATCCATTGATTCTCAACGCATGAGAGTGTATGGATGGAGGTTGAAAATGAAGCCATTAATGGAAATGGTGAGCTAGAGGAAGAAGAAGAAGAGGAGCCTTTTCTTTCTTATGTTCTATGATCAAGTGAGAGAGTGAGTGCAAGAATAATACAAGAGCCAACCTATCTATGGCTGCCCTTCTCTCTCTTCCTCTCATTTCAACTCATAAATCAATCAAATAATGTGACACATGCACAAAGAAAGAGACCATGAGTCACCACTTGTGCATGTGTCACAATTAATGCTCCTAATCATGATTTCTAGCTCATTATTTCCATTTGTAAACATTAACCCAAATTTTTACAACAACAAAAAGATATGGCAACATCTAAAGTAAACTCGTGACGGATCACAAGGATACCCCTCACCTGTATATACATACCTGCATCCGCATTCCAACTGAATGCGAATGCGATGAGACTAAATTAATCCAACAAATCTAATACTAGGATCCGGCTTAAACCAAAGCCCACTAGTATGATCCGTCCGATCATGATCTGTGCACTACTGCACGTATATGATCGAACCCTGCCATATATCATACGGCATCTACAACGTTTCGCCCGAAACTTGAGAAACTGTCTGTGGGGGACTCTAAAGACTCGCCAATACACTGGCTGTGGATTTAACCACCAGCACGTCAGTGGTTCTAGACGTACGTAACGGGCTACCAGGTATTGACCAAAAGGGAGGTCGATGAGCGAACTCATCCTGACACCCTACTGAGCCTGTCAGTGACAATATCCGTACAGTCCGGTCCGTTCGTCTATGAGCATCGCATGTCGGGCCTAGGGGGTTGGTAAAAGTCAGACCTCCAAAAGCGGTACAAGTCGTATCGGAGTATAGCCCAGAACACCCTGAGATACTACTGGAATACCTACCAGTAAATCTCCTGCCTTGGCTAAGGACTTCGTGTAATGGCTCTCCTAGACACAGCGCGATCTCACCCCCAATACCGGGAGAGACGAAACCCCTGCCGATCCGCTCACTGCCTCCATGTGGCTCGGGACTGTACCCAACTAAAACCTGTTTGCACGACTCCTTTGAGCCATGGTAGGGTAGTAATCAAAGCACAGTGGAAACTCACACGAGACAAATGACGATCTCAGGTCGATGAACTAACCTGTACACATGTCACCAGGGAACTGCTATCTGACGCTAGGTATAAAACCAACTAGCATGTTCCCGGCGAGTCCTGTCCGGTGTACTCATAACCCAATGAGCACCTGTATACGTCTTAGGTGAACCAACTGACACCAATGGCTTGTGAGACCAGCCACCGCCCCTCGTCGTAGTCTCGATCCGTATACACTAGTCTACTCTGGAGTATCGATGCCCTGTCTCGAAACTCCCTCGACAAGGGACCTTTTAAGGATGTGCTTATAAACCCCAGCTCCCACGTATATGATCGCCATCATACTGCTGGACGTCAAGCAAAAATCCTAAGGGCTCTATCAATGTGTAATAGTGATCTGTAAGGTCACCTAAAACTGTACACGATGATAAAGATAAACCAGATAGCATACTATCATCTTGAGTAAGACTGTCCTACCGGCATAGGTCAATCATTGCAATCACGTGCCTGCGATCCAATAATTGACTTTGAGGGCACTATATCCAACACCACTGTACTTTGATTACTACCCTACCAAGGCTCAAAGGATTCATGCAAACAGGTAGTAGTTGGGTGCAGTCCCGAAGCACTTGGAGGCAGTGGCGGTTAGATAGGATTTGTCTCTCCCGTTGTTGGGGGTTGATATCGCGTTGTGTTCGGAAAGCCCTGGCCAAGGCAAGCGAGATTTACTTGTAGGTATTCCAGTAGTTTCTCAGGGTGTTTTGGGCTACACTCCGACATGACTTATTGCGCTATTAGGGGTCTAACGATTACCGCCCCCTAGGCCCGATATGCGATACTCTCAGACGAAAAGACCGAACCGTATGGAGATTGTCATAGATAAGCTCAGTAAGAGTTCGGATGAGTTAGCTCATCGTCCTTCTTATAGAAACATACCTGGGTAGCCATTACGTGCATCTAGTACCACTTGCGGCTTTTGGTTAAACCCACTGCTAGCGTAGTGTCGAGTCTTTAGAGTCTCATACAGAGGGTTTCCCTGCAACGGGCAAAAGGTGTAGAGGCCGTATGGTTTTACGGCAGGGCTTCGATCACGTACGTGCACTTGTGCGCGTATGATGTTCGGGCGAATAATACTAGTGGGCTTTGGTTTAAGCCGGATCCTAGTATTATATTGATGGATTATTTTCGTCTCTTTGTATTTTTATTCTTCGGAATGCGGATATGGGTATGTATATACGGATGAAGGGCATTCTCGTAATTTACTCGAGAAAGTTTCTAGAAGATGACCTAATTAGGGTTTAATCTTTTTGATTAAAGATTATGAGGTGGAGGAATGAGGTGGAGGTTTACATTTATTGAGACATGGCCACTTGGTGAGTCATGGCATGACTCACCTTGTGACTCACATTGAGATATTTGTATGCATACTAGATATTTTGTGTGAGCATTATTGATATGCATTATTCATCACAAATGGTCACAGGACTTTGCCATTCTCACTCAATGTTTATTCTTCACTCTCACTTCCTCAAGATCACATCTTCTACCTCTAACCTTAATCCTCTCATGTGTTAAGAATCCTAGGGTTCCAAAAGACAAATCACTCCATCTTCTCACTCTACACAACCTAGGACATCTAGTTTAGCGAACTAGTTGCCGTCTTTATCTCGGATTTGAGATTGGAGCTCGGACTATAGACTCTCGGGTGGATCATCTTTGACTCGAGGAGGCCGTCGAGGTTGCCCAATCTGTTCCGATCCTTGGAGCTGATGACGAGGTGGAGGACAGCGATGAAGACCCAAAGGACTTGGTATCGTGAGGTATAACTTATATCCGAGTAGTTAAACCTCATTGCTCAACGATCCTGGAGTTCAAGTCGGTGTTACAAGATTTGAAAAATTGTTTTTTGAATATTCCGCCTCCCCGCGGACACGCGGGGTGCGCGACATCGACTTACATTTATAATGTCAAGGTGTTCTAATAAAAATATATTTTATATGTCGTAGTATTTTAGTGACAAAACCTAGATTTTAAGAGTTTACGGTATTTTAATGAAAAGTCTATCTTTTAAAAACTTAAGGGTATTTTAATCAAAACTTGAATCTTTTCAATTTAGGGTATTTTATCGAAAACCTAATTTGTAACTTGGCTTTCCTTTAAATTATGTATGTGTGAATATTAAATAATTTAATTATTGAAATTGTTTTTGAAATAATCCTAAAGGGGGTGAGTAGGATTATACTACCAAATACAACTAACTAAAAAAACTACTTGCAAGATAATTATAAACACAAAATAGCAAGTAAGAGATGGCAAGAGATAATCAAACAAGCAAACACAAGTGTTTTTATAGCGGTTTGGGAGATCCCCTAGTCTACTTTCTTTAGGCGTATAAGCATGTTCCACTAACACGTCTCCGATGAGACTTTCACGTTGCCCACTAGCAACAATAACCACGTCTCTCGACACACGAGAGACTCTTCAACAACTTTCTCCTCTATTACAAGAATTCTCTTACACCCAAGAGATTCCACACAAAGAAAGAAAGTAGAAAATTACAATCCAAGAATTCTTTCAAAAGTTTACAATCAAGGCTCTAGAATACTTCGATGGAGTATTTGATTTGCAAATTAAAGCTCAAGTATTTTCTTTTGTTTTGGTTAGTACAGATGAACTCAACAAATGAATGTTGTTTTTTTCAAAATAGTTGAGATAGGATGAATGTAAGAGCAAAACCCTTAAATACCCCAATCCAAAATCCAAAATAGAACAATCATTTATTACGTTCAGGCTTGCAAACAGACGTCTAAAGAAGGAAAGGACTGAAGTCTGAAGGCAAATAAAAACTAGCCGTTATAGCATTTAATGCACCGTAACGATCATATTTTTCAAATAATTATTGCTTCAGACGTTTTTCAAATAAGTTCCAGACGTTAGTCGATGAAAATCAAAGAAGCCAGTTTGAAGACATTGAAAAATGGGCGTTTGAAGAAGAACAAAACTGGCGTCTGAAGAAGAAAATATTTTTACCCAAAATGACCTTCAGACGTTTTTCTAAAGTACCTTCATACATTTGCCTTAAAATTTAGAAGTTAGAAAACTTAAGTCCAAGAAGGCAACTAAAGTCTGAAGAAGACCAAGACTGACGTATGTTTTCAATCAGAGAATTCAGCTTAGACGTCTGTTTTCCATAACATGCATTTTTTCTGTTTCAAACGCTTGTACAAAAGAACATCAGATGTTTGTTCTGAAGTATGTCAGAAATTGTGCATATTTTGAAAACAACAACTAATTTCTGAAGACATTAGGACTGACATCTGAAGAAGGATTTCTCAGAAAACTTTGAACTTTGAATTTGAAAAATGTTTTGAATGAAATCGTTTGCAAACTTTTGGCCAATAAATTCATGCATGCAATAGTATGTGTTCTTGAGCTTTATATGCTAGTCTCATAAACCATGAAGTACTTAAATCAATTTCCTAAAGATTACACTTGTAACTCGAACTCTTGAATTCTTCGATTTCTTCGATATCTTGAATTCTTTAAATTTGGAATTTTGACTTCTTAGCATCTTGAAACTTGAATATGAACTTTGAGGAGCTCTAGTCCATTATCCTCCAAGCTCCAATAGATTTGTCATTTTAACTCAATTTCCTCCATCCTCCATCAAACGCTTGTGTTGTTTGATCCAGAAATCTTTCTCAAACACGACCAAGCTCATATATAGTGTTATGAAATAAACAATAGTAAACACGTGTATGTGTATGTGTATTAATATTGTATAATATCATCAAAACTAAATAATAGGATTATCGAAATCCATAATTCATTAATCTCCCCCTTTTTGATGATATCAAAAAATTAATATATGAAGTTGTAACGACTCTGAAATCCCTGTACAAAAATTTACTGGTTTAATGTATAAAAAGGGTATTTCAGCATGTGTAGAAGTTATGAGTTATTTTTATTCAATAGAAGCAAAAAACAACTTGTAGCTTACTGATAAAGGCTCTACACTGCTGTGACGTAGCTTGTGTGTTCGATTCCTATCAGTCCCATTTATTTTTAATATTTTTCTTTTTAACTTTCCGGAAGCCCAAGAGTTGTATGTGCAATATACGGAGAATCGAAAAGTTTCAGAAAAATCAAATGGGATAAATGAGGAGTAAACACAGAGTTAAATATGTTGCATGAATCTCAAGACGATTGGAGCAATCTCGACCCCCCCGTTTCCCTCATCTGACCACCGCCGATGGTTCTTGTAGCTCCAAATCACTCTGTGCTTTTCATTCACGCCTCCTCAGCTCCCCTCTACTCCCCTGCACCGTTTGATTTTCCCGCAATCAAACAGAGACCTTTCAAATCCCAAATTAACGCCATTTAATCTATTTTTAATTCATTTTATTTCACGCTCTCTCTCATTTTTACCCTATAAATACCACCCCATACCCTATCTCTCCCCCATTCTGAAATTTCTATCAAAATTCTCTCAAAAATCCCTAAGTGAAAGTGGAGTTAAAACTAGTCAAAGAGGAGTTAGCGATCAAGCCTCTTTCGTTGAAGATCGGAATTGTTTCCGAAGCTACCATGACGCCACGGAGCCCCTTATCCCTTCTTTATCCTCTTCCTGGCACTACTCAACCGATAAGTCCCTTCATCTCTCTCTCTCTTTTCACTTCAAAATAATTTTTAAAATATATTGACAAAAGCGGAGTTAACATTTTCAAAATAATTTTTAAAATATATTGACAAAAGCGGAGTTAACATATATTCTAAACATTTAAACCAAATTTTGTCACTTTACCATGTTTAAAAGTTCATACGAATTCTCTAATATCACTTCAATGTAATATGCACATCAATTGCCTTTTTCATGTAACGAAAATTTCATGTCCAATGATCATATAAATGAACTTTTTCAGAAAAATACCATGAGTTTTAATATAACCGTATATCGATAACTAGCATATGTACCTGTAGAACATACACGGGGTAACGACCTACGCCACACGCACACTTTTGATTTATAGCACGAGAATGTATGGTTAATTTAAGAGAATACGTTTTTCAAATAAATACCATCACTTTTATAAAAATACGTTTTTATCGATATTTTTAAATTCTTGACAACTCCGTCTCTACAACCCTCATTAGGAGACCCACTAATAGATGGTGCAGATTATCACACATTCTTGGAATAGTAGAGCGAGATGCAGAGCTCCTCACGGAGTATTCAGTCTCAAAGGAAATAAAAATACGATTTTTAAGAAAATACGACTTTTCTAAACAAAAAAATTTTTGAAAAATTTATATAAAACTACCAATCCGTATTTTCAATAAAAACAACTTGTGAAAATATATTTTTAAAATGAAGATTGAAATTTTAATAAAATACCATATATTTTCCAAAAGAGCTAGTTTTCATAAAAATACCATGAACTTTTAAAAACTAGGTTTTATCACTAAAACACCATCTAAATTAAAATACATGTTCATACAAACTCTAAATATTATAAATCACCCTCGAGGTTTATTTCTAAACAACATTAAAGTATTTTTCACAAAACCCCCACGAGAAATGCACACAATAGAAATACAAAGTAAACAACAACAAAAAATATTAAAGAACTCTAAATTAATATAGGTTTAAGCGGTATCATTTCTCTTGACCCTCAGGGAGCCGGAGAAAGTGAGTGCTTTCCTATTCAGGTTACACAAGTTTAACGGAGTTATCAATGCCAATTGTCTTGGAAAAATATACAAATCATGTCGTCTATGTGCAGCAGTTGCCCGATTACTCCCGAACTTAAGAATTTAAGAACTAAATCCTTTTATAAGATTCTGACTCCAATCTAAATCCAAACTCAAATCAGAATCCAAAATCAAACACGAACTTGAATACTTGATCATGAACCTGAACACTCGAATTCAAATATCAAACTCAAACTTGAATACTTGACTCGACTTGACCGAACCATGGTTATAACTTGACATGAACTTGACATGAATACCTGAATACATGATTACATCTTGAACATGAACCTGTACATTTTATATCCATGGATTTGACCAAGACCTATAATCTTAATCTGTACAATACAGTACACGGGGATAAAGGGGTAGATTGGTACGGAACGTATATCGTGGCATGAGAGGTCACTTTAAAAGAGACCTACATGAATCCACGTGTTGTTGTCCTATGGGTTATGACGGGGCCTTGTACTACATGTTACCATAGTCCACAGGGTAAGATGGACTACTCTCGTATACATGAATACCTTCTTTATCAAACTACAATAACCACGTTAGAATAACTATTTTATACCTGTGAATGATCATATACAACTTTACCGTCCACTGTTATTTGGTTTCTATTCACATTATATACTATCTTCTCTTATTTCTTTTAGGACTTACCGAGCGCTAGTTCGTTGACGACATTCATCTCTGTTTCTTTCTTTGGAATGTTCGTTAGGAGGACCGGACTCTGAGGACATAGAGCCAAGCCATGAGGACTTAGACCAATTTGCTACTCAGCCAGACTTCAAACTTCTTACTGCCTGTACTTACTTTCATTATGCCATTATTTAGGCATTTACATTATTATTGTATCTTTTATTTTCAGACAGTTGTATATAAAGTTGAATATAAATAAAGTTGTTGTTTCATTTTATTACTCTTGTCATTCTTACTCATTGTTATATTGCTTAATTAAGCTTAACGTATTTTCATAGTAATACGTTATGGGCTTACCGCGTCAGCGTTTCCATCTACTGGGAAGCGGGGCATGACAGGTTTTGTTGGTGGCCCATCAGGTCTGTTCTGCATAAAGTCTTAACCAATATATCACAAGAATTATAAGAATCAGCAACTATACATTCCTTATATTTCAAATTCCTTGAATCTATCCTAACCTTTTCTTTTCTATCAAGGTGATGGATTCTCCCAACAACACCAGCACCAACGTTAATGATAACACTCCACAACTTACTTTACCACCTCCCCCTACCATTGCTGCTCCGATCAATGAACAGACGGTGCTTTTTAAAAGATATCAAAAGTCTTCTGGAGGGCCGGCAGCAATAGACTGCTATTCTCATGAACCGCCTTGAAGCCGAAGCACTTGGAGTAAAGCAATTTCGGGCGTTGCATCCTAAGAACTTTTCAGAGAAAGAGAGTCCTCTTGACGCTGAAGAATATGCCCAAAGTATCGAGGATGACCTTGCAGCAGTGCAGGTACCATACCTAGCTTGGGTTCGTGTGGCTAAGCTCCAGCTCCCCGACAATGCAAGAGTCTGGTGGAAAGCCGAGAAAATCCGTCTCACATAACCAATAGAGTGGAAGAGGTTTGTTCATACCATAATATTGCATTATTATATTCCCCATTCTTATTCTTTTTATAAATAAACAGGTGCTTTTGACGCATGTCTGCTACATATTACAGGTTACAGGTTCTTGGAGCTAAAACAGTGAAAAAGATAAAAGACGATACAAAAGAAGGACTTTTGACCAACAAATAAAAGGATCTTAGTCAAGCCTAGACAAAGAACAGTTCACAATTAACAAGGCATCGCAAGATTCAAGATTTCGCCTCGAAACAACGGTTAAAATCCACTACACTATTCACTGGAGATCTGGAACCAATGTAGAAGCCAAATGGAGAAAAGAACTAAAGAATCAGGAAGCCCAAAAGGCCCAAATACAGCACACAAATTTTCAGCCATTGTTTTCTCTATTGGTCCGCGGAACCGCGGCCCAACCCCCACCCATGCCGCGGTTCCGCGGCCGTCTAGTGCCCGGAGATGAAGATTTTTTTTACCAAGTTCTTGTGGCGGCGCTGAATTGTCAACCTAAGGGCAAATTTGTAATTGCAGACGTGCGAATCAATTGTAAACCTAGGGTTTCTATCTCCTATAAATAGAACCCAAATCATTGTATTTTTCTATGCCTCCCTTCATTAATAAATTTTAGAATTCTTTTGGAGAGCATCGGTGCCTCTTTTCATTTCATGAATTCAGATCTAACAACCCTGTGTTGATGTTTGGAGAGAGCCATCTGTTAAGTAGATAATTTTTCATTCTTTGCCCTAGGTAGATTTAATTCCTTACCCTAGATAATTGTTTAGAGTTAGCTTTGGGGAAGGCTTTTGAGAGATGAGATCTCTCATCCCTTTCTTGCCCATTATATATTTTCAATAGGACTCCATGTATACATGCAAACACCGCGCCCTACGGCACTGATTGAAAGAATTAAAGTTAACCGCAATCAAGACGGTGTCGCTATGCAGCTAGCCGGTTGAGCACGGGTCGATCCACAGGGAGATGGTTGTATGTCCTTTCTTGTCTTAGACGAGTCAATAAAGAATGAGTGTATGTTTGTTTGATTCTATCCTAAGTGTATTATATGCAAGTATGAAGTTGTTAAGAAAAAGATACGAAATTGTAAGCTAAAGAAATCCGTACTCAAAACCTTTGAGCCGAGTCTTGACCAATTGAAGCTAGAGCAATCGGCAACAACGTGCATTAGGGGATTTAAGCGCGGTATTCGTGGAATACGGCTTATTTACCCTTGTCCTTCTGTTCTTGTCTCTTGCTTTCGCCTCCGGCCAAACCGAACGCAACCGGTCGCGGTTAGGAATCACCGTTACCTTGTTAGGGTAGGGTGCCTAACGGAGCACTTGCGTATGGTTTGGGCGGAGTTCAATGGAAAATAACGGGAAAAGGAAATGAGAAAAGAAAGTCTTAACTTACAATACCGTATTTATTCTTAACAACGATAATTACAACATTCACAAAATGAACAACAAAGAGCAAAAGAAAAGAACAAAGAAAAGAAAAGATTACAAGTAATTAAGTGCATGAATATAAATTGCAAGAAAGTAAAGCGAGGTAATAAAAAGCGAGAAAGAAATAAGCAATAAAAAGAACAAGAAAGTAATTACAAGAACATAGAACTCAAGACAAGCATGTGATCAATAGCCAACCCTTAAACTTGCAAGCTCAATCAAGAGGTTGCAAGATCAAGAGAAGGGTAGAGAACGCATGTGAAATGAAGTGCTAATTCCATAAGAAAATACGACCCTTGAGATCAATAACAAACTCTTAACCTTTCAAGCTCAATGAAGAGGTTGAAAGATCAAGAGAAAGCAAGAATCTCAAGGGGAAGAAGAAACAAAAGAGAATGATACAAAAGCCCTCATCTTCATTGATCTTCCACTCAAAAAGCTCTCACTACAATTTTCATGGAGAAAAGATGAAGAAGAAGAAGAAAAAGACTAAATCCTAACAAAAAGAAGAACAAAGAATGAACACCTAAAGCTTGGCAAGTTCTGGGGTATTTATAGGAGGTGAACTGAAAACCTAGGGCAACAATCTGCCATAAAATGAAGTACCCAAACTACCCCTAAAAAACGTCAGAGAGAGGAGCCCACATGGCCGCGGAACCGCGGCCTAGACCCCCTTTGGCCGCGGTTCCGCGGCCCTATGGTGGAGTTGGGTTCTGGGCTTTTGGGATTTTTCCTGGTTTGTTGCCCTCTTCAGTGTGGTATATGACTTTTCTCAGAAACTCTTCACAATTATTCCAGAATTTTAGTAGAACAAAAATGTGATGTGATGTGGATCTTTTGCCATGATTTCCTCGAGCTCCGCGTAGATTTCTTGGATCTTGTGTTGACCTAGAGCTTTGTGCATGACATGACAATCGATTTGCCATCTTGCCCCTTAAACTGGTATGTGGCAACACACCGATAGAGAGCGGAGACCCGTGTTTTATCTGTTGTTGGCAGTAATCCGGAATTTGTCGTACTCTTCCATGATATTCACTGTTCAGAGCCGAGAACCTGTATTCTGCAATTATGTAGCAAACACTGATCAAAAAGCACCTACCTATAAACACACGAGCGTAAGAATGGGCGGTATAAAATGCAATATTCTGGCATAAACAAATACCCCCAAACTTAACTTTTGCTCGTCCCGAGCAAAACCAATTATTCACAAAAAAGAATCCTAACCGCACTTTCGCAGGGAACGCGATTGCACTGAGCATGTGCAACAAGCCGTTAAACCTCTAGGTGTCCCTAGTAGGAGGAGTGTTGTCTCCTGAGGGTTTTCAGCGGATACTACCCACAAAATCCGGTCAAGCTAGTTTTGTAAAATAACTAAGATTCAAACCCCTAAAGTTTTGTTTCAGAAAATAACAATTCTATGATCCTAAGTCTAGACTATCGAACCTTTATTTTTCACACCTCGCTTCTTATTTAACTACAGATTTTATATGTCTTTACGTGCAGTGCAAATAGTGTCGTTAAGTTCCAGAAGGATCGATTAAAGTCATCATGTCGCACAATAAAGCCCAGATAACAATTTTAAAAGGATCACATAAGTTTTATAGAGAGTTAAGCATTTTTCAAGTTTCGTTTTCCAGTAAGGTTTCAACTTCAGAATTTCTATCTTCCTTAACAGGAAACTAAGTCGTCTTTTTCACTCCACATTTTTCTTGTTTTCATTTCATACACACCTCTGTGAACGTGCAATAGTCTTTATCATAGAGTAAAACCTTCATATCTCCGCTTAAAATTTTTTTTATAAAAGCCTGTCTTTTATCAAGATTATTCTCACACAAAGAACCGTTAGGAATTTTAACTCGGAGAGAACACTTGCTTGATTTTGTTTTAATCTGGACTTTCTATGCTTCTTAGCGAGCTTTGGGCCAATCCACCCAAACCAGTTGGTTTTAGGGCATTAGGTGTAGAAACACCCCGGCGGACTTAATTACTCAAGTTACCCAGGTCCAAAAACAAAAGACAGTTGGCGTGAAAATCAGATGATTTAATACGAACGGAGATATAACCGGCAGTTCCATTATTTTTTTGGATAAAAGACGTGTTTAGTGGGTTTGGTGTGTAATCATTCCAATCAAGTTCCAGATGGGTTATTTTTCAGACTTAGTTCCAATTACGGCATCAATAACATTCCTTCATATTCGCTTTACTTCATAAACTATTCTTGACATTACTTATTTCAGAACAAACCTATTTGATCCTCAGAAAATCATTTATCTGTTTAAAAGTTTTTAAACATAAAAGACTTGTCATCTAATTCCCAAAAACTCACGACACGTGTAGTGTGATGCAAAGACGTATATCAGCTATAGTTAACTTCAAAGGAGAGTTATCTTTCAGGTTTTCAAAATCTAAACATAAGATTTAGTTATTCTTATTTTATCAAACAAAACCGTCGAAATGTTGAATCAGAGTCCTCCCACTAGCTAACTTGACAGAAAAGTTTTTATGTTTTTAGAAAATTTTCGATTTTTGTGGGTTTTTAATATGGTATGCAAATGCAAAATATACAAATGAATGCGAAGGAAGAAAGCTTACCGAGCACACCCCCAAACTTAAACTTGACAGTGCCCTCACTGTCAGGCAATACCAAGAGGGTCAAAATTGTCGGCGCTCCCCCTAAAAACAAATTATATACAAAAAGGAAATCCAAAAATATATACAAAAAAGGAGTCCCCCCCAAACTTATGTGAAACAGTGTTTCCACTATTAAGCGTTGAAGTTCAGGATTAGGGGGGAAAGAACAGTATCAATCTATACAAGGCCTTACACAGGCCAAAAGTTAACACCAACCATTCAAAGATTTTATCATGGTAAAGCAGTGGTTGGTGAAAGAAGGCGAAGAGGTAAGAAATGGAGAAAACGCGAGACCGTATGGAGATAGAAGCGGGATACGGTCTCGGTATATCAGTAGAAGAAGAATGGCGGAAGGGAAAAAGAAGTGGAATATGAACTTGAGGGTGCAAATGGAGTAAATAGATTAGCACAACTTGTGATGACCGATGTGTGAAAAGCGATTGTGCTAATATATTTACCCGTCGAGAAATGGGGTCAAATCCCTCAAGATTCGTGAGAAACCATGGGTACGCCGAACTTGGTAAACCAGACATAGTAAATGAAAGTGAGACGGGTTCTTGCAAGGTCGGAACGATGGAAAGGATGGAGGGAAGTGGTTGAGGAAGGTTATCGGTTAAAGGTTCAGGAGGGTGTACACAGTCAGTGGAAGGAACAGGATGAAGTGGAAAATCCGACTCATCAATTATAACTGGTTCATCCTCAAAACTATCCTCAGAATTCTCCTCAAAGTTAAGCTCATCCATGCATATTTCATCAAAGTCCAGACGCATATGGGGTTCGGGAAAAACATTTAATGACTCGGGATGATGAATTGGAGAGAAAAACTTAGTCAAATCTATGGGTTCATCATCCAAAATATTCCCAGCGTCAATATTCACGATCAAGTGAAAATCTATATTCTCAGACACCTCAACAAAAGTATGGATATCAATCAATTCAGGTTCTAAGATGGAGGTGTAGAGGTCAAAAGGATTGGGTGTGGTTTCACTTGGCAAGGTCCCTTCACAATCTGGCAAATCAAACACTACAAAGTCGCACAACTCATTAAACATTCTATCTTCAACTGATAATTCATTTGGGACACTTGATAGACTTTCAACACAGGAGTTGTGGGATTCAATTTGAGACGGGTAGGTTTGATTTGGAAGGGTATACAGCTCACTCTCTCCACTCAAATTCACAGCCTGTCCTGCCGCCTCATCATACATTAACAAATTTGGAGCTAGTTGAAAACTAGCTACCGGGTCACTAGGTTGCATGAGAGCGGCCATGGACGCATTCAAATCCATCATCTGTTAGCTTGACGCTACCCTAAAATCTTCCAACGACTGTTCCAAACTAGACATAGATTGTGATGGGGTTTCAGTAAAAGATTCAAAGTTATTTGGCTACTGAAAACTCCCAAACGGCTGTGTAGAAGCAATGTCTAGGGAAGGTGCAAAAGTTGGGTAGGACTGGTAGGAATTGAAAGGTTGGACAGGGGTAGGATCAACAGTTGGATAAGAAGGTGAATGTAATTGTTGATCCCAAGAATTTGAAGTGGTGACAGGAGTGAAAGATCGGCTACGAGATTGTTCAATACGTTCTGCAATAGACATAGGTCTTGGAGTTGCAACATGACTCGAAGAAGGGGTATCAACGTAAGAAGGGGTGAATGTTTGAAACGGTTGATACGAAGTGGATTGCGGGGTCCAGTTGTTCGTCCTAGACGCGTCTATCCGATCTTTCAAAGAAATTTTTGGCATGGAGGGGTCGTTCGAAGTTCGACCAAAATAAGAACCGTATGAGGTAATGTCTGGTTGTGGGTACCAAAGTTCGGCAAGAGTTTTGCGAGGTGGGGTACCCATGATATGAAGAGAGAAAAAGAAAGGTAGAGAAAAAGGAGGGGGAAAAGAATGTGATTTTTTATTTATTTTTATTTTTTTTAGTTAGTTGTTAGCAAAAGAATGAAATATACACAAAAAAGAATATGGACAAAAATAATCACGACACAAAAAATACCACACACTTAAACGTTCTAGGGTTCACCTAGGTCAACTAGACCTGCTCCAGAACTTGATTGTCGAAGTAAAACTGTGTCGAGAAACGGGCTCAAGATACACTGATCACGAGGCCAGGTAAGTGCAGAGATAAGGGGAGGTTTTCCAACGCTTTCGCGAAGTTCCTTAATTAAATAACCCTTTTTCTTTTGGCGGTTTCGCCGTTAACACTTTCCTAGACACCCCGTAAACAATATACCGTTAAGCGAGGTTCTAAACACTGTTAACTTCTCCTAGTGAGCGCGAAGTCCTTAAGGCTTAAAGTCTAGTTTCTTTTAAAATTTGTGCGGGTAAACGTTATGCTCAAGTTCGTGATTTGTGGGCCACGGAAAAGGTGATGAAATCCTTTACCGTATGTTGTGGGGTTCGCTTGCCCTTAAGTCCGTATTAATGTATGCAATGCGCAATTCAATAAAAATTCTATAAAGAATCAAACAATCGTTTTTTTATTTTAAGCACGGCACTGCAACAAATACGGGTTAGTCAATTTTTAGCGTTTGCTAGCGAACTTGCAAAGAATCCTGCAAAGAATAGTATATTGGATGCGTCGGATTTAAGAAGAAGGTGTTAGTAAAGTACGTACCGTTAAGTTTTTGGGTTAGGAAACCCCCGTTGAATCAAATCCGGTAAGCTTGGAAAGTTCGCTTGCGCGGATCAAACTACCTGGATCTTTGGCACTGTACTTCGTAATCATCTTAACTTTGAACGTATACTTTGCTCCCACAATCGCAGTTTGCAAATCCGCAAAAATCTGCACTCTTGCCCACAAAAATGATCAAAAATAACAAAAAGATTTTTTTTTAATATATACAAAAAGAATATTAACCCGAATAACAAGAAAGAAAATACGCTACCGTCTCCCCGGCAACGGCGCCATTTGATTGAAAGAATTAAAGTTAACCGCAATCAAGACGGTGTCGCTATGCAGCTAGCCGGTTGAGCACGGGTCGATCCACAGGGAGATGGTTGTATGTCCTTTCTTGTCTTAGACGAGTCAATAAAGAATGAGTGTATGTTTGTTTGATTCTATCCTAAGTGTATTATATGCAAGTATGAAGTTGTTAAGAAAAAGATACGAAATTGTAAGCTAAAGAAATCCGTACTCAAAACCTTTGAGCCGAGTCTTGACCAATTGAAGCTAGAGCAATCGGCAACAACGTGGATTAGGGGATTTAAGCGCGGTATTCGTGGAATACGGCTTATTTACCCTTGTCCTTCCGTTCTTGTCTCTTGCTTTCGCCTCCGGCCAAACCGAACGCAACCGGTCGCGGTTAGGAATCACCGTTACCTTGTTAGGGTAGGGTGCCTAACGGAGCACTTGCGTATGGTTTGGGCGGAGTTCAATGGAAAATAACGGGAAAAGGAAATGAGAAAAGAAAGTCTTAACTTACAATACCGTATTTATTCTTAACAACGATAATTACAACATTCACAAAATGAACAACAAAGAGCAAAAGAAAAGAACAAAGAAAAGAAAAGATTACAAGTAATTAAGTGCATGAATATAAATTGCAAGAAAGTAAAGCGAGGTAATAAAAAGCGAGAAAGAAATAAGCAATAAAAAGAACAAGAAAGTAATTACAAGAACATAGAACTCAAGACAAGCATGTGATCAATAGCCAACCCTTAAACTTGCAAGCTCAATCAAGAGGTTGCAAGATCAAGAGAAGGGTAGAGAACGCATGTGAAATGAAGTGCTAATTCCATAAGAAAATACGACCCTTGAGATCAATAACAAACTCTTAACCTTTCAAGCTCAATGAAGAGGTTGAAAGATCAAGAGAAAGCAAGAATCTCAAGGGGAAGAAGAAACAAAAGAGAATGATACAAAAGCCCTCATCTTCATTGATCTTCCACTCAAAAAGCTCTCACTACAATTTTCATGGAGAAAAGATGAAGAAGAAGAAGAAAAAGACTAAATCCTAACAAAAAGAAGAACAAAGAATGAACACCTAAAGCTTGGCAAGTTCTGGGGTATTTATAGGAGGTGAACTGAAAACCTAGGGCAACAATCTGCCATAAAATGAAGTACCCAAACTACCCCTAAAAAACGTCAGAGAGAGGAGCCCACATGGCCGCGGAACCGCGGCCTAGACCCCCTTTGGCCGCGGTTCCGCGGCCCTATGGTGGAGTTGGGTTCTGGGCTTTTGGGATTTTTCCTGGTTTGTTTCCCTCTTCAGTGTGGTATATGACTTTTCTCAGAAACTCTTCACAATTATTCCAGAATTTTAGTAGAACAAAAATGTGATGTGATGTGGATCTTTTGCCATGATTTCCTCGAGCTCCGCGTAGATTTCTTGGATCTTGTGTTGACCTAGAGCTTTGTGCATGACATGACAATCGATTTTCCATCTTGTCCCTTAAACTGGTATGTGGCAACACACGGATAGAGAGCGGAGACCCGTGTTTTATCTGTTGTTGGCAGTAATCCGGAATTTGTCGTACTCTTCCATGATATTCACTGTTCAGAGCCGAGAACCTGTATTCTGCAATTATGTAGCAAACACTGATCAAAAAGCACCTACCTATAAACACACGAGCGTAAGAATGGGCGGTATAAAATGCAATATTCTGGCATGAACAGGCACCCTATCCCTCGAGATAGCAGTGATACCGTAGTATAAAGGCCCGGTTGCGTGCGTTTTCCATTGAGGTTAGGGTAAGGATCTCTAAAGGAAGGACAAGAACCTAGAGGAAGTAACACCTTCTCGAATGGATCTAATCCCCTTTATTGATAATTACCATAACTCCTTTTAGATCCTAATTTGGGTATAGAAAGCGTTGAGATTTATTTACATTTCCAAACCATTCCTAAACCTAACCCTAGCAAGATTTAGATCTAGATAATCTTAGTATAGATAGATTTAGTTTTTAGATTTAATAAATCAATCCGAACTCCCATCGAAATTAACTCGTTTGAGCGATTAGGAAATTCACAACATCCCTGTGGACCGACCCGTACTCACCGGCTAGCTACCAAGCGACCCCGTTCTTGATTGCGGTAAATTATTTTTGATCGATAAAACCTCTTTAAATCAAATGGCGCCGTTGCCGGGGATGGCGTAGTATTTCCTTTTTGCAATTTCGGATTAATCTAAATTAAAAAAAATCATAAAAACAGAAAAAGAAAAAAAATTAAAAAAATTTTATCAGTTATTGTTTGAAGGGTATTTTTTGTGAATCTTTGCAGGATCGACGGATCTGAAAAATCCAGAGTGCGAAACAGAAAAAGGTACATCAGTACAGAAAAGGGCTGGAAAAACAGAACACCAAAATTTTTCTGGAGATCCGCGCCGCCGTTTCCACCGCTAAACCGCGGCCAGAAGGGGTTTGTGCGGCTAAACCGCGGACCTTTGGAGTCTTCAGCGCACGAAATTTGCACTGTTTGCTTTCTCTCTCCCCCCTTTGCAAATCTCCATATATCTTTTGTCAAATCTCCTGTAGGATTTCTTTGCACCTAAAAAGATAAAAAAAATCTTCCCCCTTCTCAATAACGAATCTTGTGCAGGATTCTTTGCGCCGCGCATAAAATAAAAATCTTTGATTGCAAGTGATTTACTGTTTTGCATATCTTTAATCGGACTTTAAGGGGCTTTTGACCAATTCAGAATGGGTGGGGATTTCATCACCCTTCCCAGGACCCCAGAAATCACATAAGGCATTTGCATTGACCATATTTAATTAAAAAATACTAGACTCAGCCCTAAGGACTTCGAGCTCAATAGGACAGAGGACTAGTTATAGGCATCGACCGTTTATCCTAACCTGACTTTGCGGTGTCTAGGCAAGTGTGTCTAAGGAAAGTGGTTACTTAATTAGGACCGCTACTTGTAGCGGGGAGCCTCCCACTTACCTGGCACTTACCTGGCCGCAATTGGCGGTGAAGAGACGGTTTGAGGTCCTATTTCTAGCCCTTTGGAACAGTTAGGAGCTGTTTAGCTGACCTAGGTGACCCTAGATCTAGGCCTGATTGTGCCTTTCTGGTTGATTGCATTTGTGTCTAAGCCCTTTATCGAAAATTTTTGCAAAACAAATAAAAAAAATAAGAGGAAAAATTTTTATAAAAAGACTTGCAACTTTTGTCGCTAAGAAATCCGTGCACCCCAATCTTCTTTCTTTTCCCCTTTCTTCTATCATGGGTACCCCGCATCATAAATCTCTTGCCGAACTTTGGTATCCCGAACCTAACTATGCCTCGTACGTCAATTGTTTCGGTCGATTTAAGGAAGATCCCTCCGTGCCCAAAATTTCTTTGAAAGATCAAATAGAAGCGTTTAGGAGAAACAGTTCGACATTGCAACCCACTTTGTGTCAACCTTCACCACCTTCATACGTTGATACCACTTTTTCAAGTCCTGCTGTAACTCCTAAACCGATGTCCATTGTTGAGCATATTGCTCAATCTCGTAGCCGATCTTTCACTCCTCTCCACACATCCAGTTATAGGGATCAACAAGTTCATTCACCTTTCTATCCACAGGTTGATCCTACTCCTGTCCAGCCATCCACTTCCTACCAGTCCTACCCGACTTTCCCACCGTCACTAGACACTGTTTCTACACAGCCTTTTGGGAGTTTCACGTATCCAAACAATTTCGAATTTTTTACCGAAACCCCTTCACCACCCATGTCTAGTTTGGAACAGTCGTTGGCAGCTTATATTGCAGCAACAAACAAAATGACTAGAAATGTGGAAGCGTCCATGGCCGCCCTTATGCAACCAAGTGAACCGGCAGCTAGTTTCCAACTAGCTCCAAATTTTCCAATGTATGGGGAGGCGGTTGGACAGAGTGAGAATTTGAGAGGAGAGAGTGAGTTTTACACCCTTCCAAATCAATCCTACCCATACCCAATTGAACCCCACAACTCCGGTTTTCAAACAAGTGTCCCAAATGATTCAACAGTTAAAGATAAAAATGAGTGGTGCGACTTTGTAGTGCTTGATTTGCCAGATTGCGAAGGGTCCCTTTCAAGTGAAACCATCACCAATCCTTTCGATCTTTACACCTCCAATCTAGAACCTAAATCGTTAAATATCCATGCTTTTGATGAGGTGTCAGACAAAATTGATTTTCAATTGATTGAGGATATAGACGCCGGGAATATTTTGGATGATGAACCAGTAGATTTGATTGAAATTTTATGTCCAATTCATCATCCCGAGTCATTAAATGTTTCTCCCGAACTTCATATACATCTTAATTTTGATGATAATGGCATGGATGAGTTACCTATTGAGGAGACTTATGAGGATAGTATTGAGGAGAGTCTTGAGGATAATATTGAGGTTGAACCATTTTTGTTTGATGTGTCAGATTTTCCAATTCATCCTCTTGAACTTTTAACTGTTATATCACCCTCCCTCCTTTCCATCGTTCCGACCACGCACAAGATCACGCTTGACGACTGTGAGCTTGAAAAATTTTCCTTTGAATCTGACACAATTCTCACAGCCGATGACACTTACGAGTGTTTCACTTTTTCGGACGATGTTGAAGTCTCACCGCCCGAGTTTGAGTCCTTTGAATTTTCAGATGAGTTAGTTGAACCATCAGACTCGGTTGCTTACAGTCATTTCGAACCATTGATGGAATCTTTCAAATTCGAGACAGTTTACTACGGTGAGAATGAGCCTATCCCTAATTCACTCCCTTTCGTCCGTCCTATCGTTCCGACCGTGCAAGAGACCGTTACGCTTTCATCTCTAATACCAAGTTCGACGTATCCATGCTTTCTTGCGAATCTTGAGGGATTTGACCCCATTTCACGACGAGTTGATAGATTAGCCCAATCACTTTTAACACTTCGGTCATCACATATTGCGCTAATTTACTCACTCGATTTACACCCTCAAGATCGTACTCCACTTCTTTCTCTTTTCCGTCCTTCTTCTCCTCCACCGAGACCATATTCTACCTTTCTTCCCATTCGGTCTCGTGTGCTTCTCATTTCTTTCCTTTACACCCCATTCATTCACCAACTCTACCATTACCACGATAAGATCTTTGAATGGTTGGTGCTAACCTTTGGCTTATGTAAGGCCAAGCTTAAGTTTGGGAGGGACCTTATTGTATATATGTATATATATTTTTTTTGTTCTATTAACAATAAAAAAAATTCAAAAAATAAAAAATTATAAATAAATAAACAGGGGAGTGCCGACATTTTGACCCTCTAGGTGTGGCATGACAGTGAGGGCACTGTCAAGTTTAAGTTTGGGGGTATGCTCGGTACGTTTTCTTCCTTCGCATTCATATGTATATTTTTGCATTTGCATACTTATTTTAAAACCCATAAAAATTAAAAAAATTTGAAAAATTTGAAAAATTATTGTATTCAATTTTGGCTTATTTGACTAGAGTTTGACAGATAGGTTAACTAGCTAAGAACAACTAGATCTTAGACTTAGTAAATTAAAAACCTTAAAAATAACCTTCCTTAAAGTTTAACGGTAGAAAGTATATGTCTTTGTAGTTTATTTAGAAATAGGCTAATTTTGAGTTCACTTCTTGGGCTAAGTTGAAACAAAGGAAAAGTATTGATGTTCTTATTAGAGTATAAGTTTGAAAAATAGTTCCTAGCTTAAGTCTAGATTCTGAAAATGTATACCCTACAATTTGCACAATCACGCACCTTGAAACTTGGAATAGTAGAGGAGACCTTGAAATGCTGTTGTCTGAAGTCCTTAGTACGAAGAAAATGAAATAAAAAAATACAAGTGTGAATAAAGAATAAAAAAAATGAACACTGGTTTTTGTGATTACTTAAGGCTGCAAAAATAGAAAAATATTTAGCGAGGGTGCTTCATCACCTAGTGCCTTAGACCAACTGGTTTGGGAGTCACTGTTAAAGCCTTAGGTGTTACAAGACTAGGAATTACGCTTTAAAAGTGCAAACGCATTTTGTAATCGGTCGTTGGTACCTCAAGAAGTATTAACGGTCACATGAAGGATGTGTAAGCAAAATTCAATTAAAAATTCACCAATTAATAAGTACTTTGGACAACGGACAAGGGTATGATTGCTTGATTTGAATTTCCAAGTGTAGGGGTGATTTATACACACACGTGGGGATATGTGATTGGAGTTTAGATGAGAGAAATGAATGAACAATAGAACTTGTATCTTTAGTAGAGTTGATAAAAATTCCTAAGTGGAGATGGAACCCTAGAAGGAAAAACTTAAGAGATGACGAAAGCTAAGTAAGTCTATAGAACATATATAATCTTAAGTTAGATGATGAGGAAGTGTGAAGAATATGGGTGGATAATTTGCAAGTCGAAGATAATAGAGTTCCTTGTTAGAAACCATAATTAGAGAATTAAAGTCGAAAAACCCAAATTGATAGGATTTTGTGGGTAGTATCCGCTGAAAACCCTCAGGAGACAACACTTTTCCTACTAGGGACACCTAGAGGTTTAACGGCTTGTTGCACGAGTTCAGTGCAATCGCGTTTCCCTGCGAAAGTGCGGTTAGGTTTTTTATAGAGAATAAAAAATAAGTTTGCTCGAGGACAAGCAAAAGACAAGTTTGGGGGTATTTGTTCATACCATAATATTGCATTATTATATTCCCCATTCTTATTCTTTTTATAAATAAACAGGTGCTTTTGACGCATGTCTGCTACATATTACAGGTTACAGGTTCTTGGAGCTAAAACAGTGAAAAAGATAAAAGACGATACAAAAGAGGGACTTTTGACCAATAAATAAAAGGATCTTAGTCAAGCCTAGAAAAATAACAGTTCACAATTAACAAGGCATCGCAAGATTCAAGATTTCGTCTCGAAACAACAGTTAAAATCCACTACACTATTCACTGGAGATCTGGAACCAATGTAGAAGCCAAATGGAGAAAAGAACTAAAGAATCAGGAAGCCCAAAAGGCCCAAATACAGCACACAAATTTTCAGCCATTATTTCTCTATTGGGCCGCGGAACCGCGGCCCAACCCCCACCCATGCCGCGGTTCCGCGGCCGTCTAGTGCCCGGAGATGAAGATTTTTTTACCAAGTTCTTGTGGCGGCGCTGAATAGTCAACCTAAGGGCAAATTTGTAATTGCAGACGTGCGAATTAATTGTAAACCTAGGGTTTCTATCTCCTATAAATAGAACCCAAATCATTGTATTTTTCTATGCCTCCCTTCATTAATAAATTTTAGAATTCTTTTGGAGAGCATCGGTGCCTCTTTTCATTTCATGAATTCAGATCTGACAACCCTGTGTTGATGTTTGGAGAGAGCCATCTGTTAAGTAGGTAATTTTTCATTCTTTGCCCTAGGTAGATTTAATTTCTTGCCCTAGATAATTGTTTAGAGTTAGCTTTAGGGAAGGCTTTTGAGAGATGAGATCTCTCATCCCTTTCTTGCCCATTATATATTTTCAATAGGACTCCATGCATACACGCACACACCGGGCCCTACGGCACCCTATCCCTCGAGGTAGCAGTGATACCGTAGTATAAAGGCCCGGTTGCGTGCGTTTTCCATGGAGGTTAGGGTAAGGATCTCTAAAGGAAGGACAAGAACCTAGAGGAAGGAACACCTTCCCGAATGGATCTAATCCCCTTTATTGATAATTACCATAACTCCTTTTAGATCCTAATTTGGGTATAGAAAGCGTTGAGATTTATTTACATTTCCAAACCATTCCTAAACCTAACCCTAACAAGATTTAGATCTAGATAATCTTAGTATAGATAGATTTAGTTTTTAGATTTAATAAATCAATCCGAACTCCCATCGGAATTAACTCGTTTGAGCGATTAGGAAATTCACAACATCCCTGTGGACCGACCCGTACTCACCGGCTCGCTACCAAGCGACGTCGTTCTTGATTGCGGTAAATTATTTTTGATCGATAAAACCTCTTTAAATCAAATGGCCTTCCCCAAAGCTAACTCTAAACAATTATCTAGGGCAAGGAATTAAATCTACCTAGGGCAAAGAATGAAAAATTACCTACTTAACAGATGGATCTCTCCAAACATCAACACGGGGTTGTCAAATCTGAATTCATGAAATGAAAAGAGGCACCGATGCTCTCCAAAAGAATTCTAAAATTTATTAATGAAGGGAGGCATAGAAAAATACAATGATTTGGGTTCTATTTATAGGAGATAGAAACTCTAGGTTTACAATTGATTCGCACGTCTGCAATTACCTTAGGTTGACTATTCAGCGCCGCCACAAGAACTTGGTAAAAAAAATCTTCATCTCCGGGCACTAGACGGCCGCGGAACCGTGGCATGGGTGGGGGTTGGGCCACGGTTCCGCGGCCCAATGGAGAAAACAATGGCTGAAAATTTGTGTGCTGTATTTGGGCCTTTTGGGCTTCCTGATTCTTTAGTTCTTTTCTCCATTTGGCTTCTACATTGGTTCCAGATCTCCAGTGAATAGTGTAGTGGATTTTAACCGTTGTTTCGAGACGAAATCTTGAATCTTGCGATGCCTTGTTAATTGTGAACTGTTCTTTGTCTAGGCTTGACTAAGATCCTTCTATTTGTTGGTCAAAAGTCCCTCTTTTGTATCGTCTTTTATCTTTTTCACTGTTTTAGCTCCAAGAACCTGTAACCTGTAATATGTAGCAGACATGCGTCAAAAGCCCCTGTTTATTTATAAAAAGAATAAGAATGGGGAATATAATAATGCAATATTATGGTATGAACAACGTTCCATGATCTGTTTGATACAAATTTTTTCCCCGAGGCTGCTTGTTTTGAGATGGAACAACAGTTCATCCACCTGCAACAAGGCTCCATGTGGGTAAAATCAATCGATGAATATGATGATGAATCCATCATGCTTAGCAGGTAAAGAATTCGTATCAAATTCTGTTCCGTAAAATCCATCACTATCCTGACATCAACATCTTATCAGGTTCACGGCACGCCTGATCCCGACCGATGAGATTCAGGTTAGACGATTCCAACAGGGCTTAGACCTGGAGATTCAAGCGGCTTTAGCCACAGGCGACTATCCAACTCATGAACTCGCACTTAAGGCAGCACGCTGTTCTGAAGCTGTGGTCAAGAAGCAAGGTAAGTCTCAAGCAGCCGGAATTAAACACCCTGCTACCCAGATGACAGGAGGAGCCTCTTCTTGGCCGACTTTTGTACCCAAGAGGCCAGGAGGATCGTTTACCCGGTCCTGTCCAAATTTCTGTTTCTACTGCAAGAGGACTGGACACTTGGCGAAGAACTGCAGGCGTGCAAATGGTCTATGTTTTATTTGTGGCGCATCTACTCACGCTATAGGAGCATGCCCATATCATAGTAACATAGCACCAATGCCCATACCCGCAATTTCAGCACCACATAATCCAGCCATTCAGGCACCTGCACCCCGCCTAGTTCTTCCTGCACCAGCTTCACATAGGCCACCTGCATGGCATCAGCGTCAATTCCATCAGGCACAGAGAAACATGCCTCAAGGGCAGAGAAATGTGCCTCCGACGAGGAGGAATGTACCGAGACGACAGGCTTCTACAATGACGGTCGAGGAGGCCCAAGCCACAGGACAATTCATCACCGGTAAATTCTCCCACCCTTTCAACCTTTCAATCTTGTGCATCGTTATACTTCCTCTATATCTAAACACAATCTCACACAACTTAGGTACTATACTAGTAGCCACCCTTCCTGCACTCAAACTTTTCAACACTAGAGCTTCGCACTGCTTCATGTCACAACGATTTGTAAGAATGCACGCGATTCCCGTGAAGCCACTCATTTCAAGCTGGAATGTCAATTCCGGGAATGAAGTCTTAAAGGAAACTTTAGGATATGATCAGTGCCCAGTTGTAGTTTTCGGTCGAGAATTCTATGCAAATTTCAAGGTACTGGACATACCAAATTTCTATGTTGTGTTAGGAACGGATTGGCTGGGAGTATTTTATACTACCATTGACTGCCGTCAAATAAGGGTAGTATTTGAGATACCAGATCATCCAGTCTTCTATTTCAAAAGTGAAGACAGAACCTTGGAGCCAAGAAGATACCGTGCTAAACCGAAAAATTCAGAATTGTTCCCTCTACCAGCTGAAGAAGAAAAACCTGAGGTAGTTCAAGAGTTTGAGGATGTATTCCCTGAAGACATATCAGGTTTGCCTCCCGATCGAGCTCTTGAATTTAGTATTGATTTACAACCTGATGCACAACCTATAATCAAAGCTCCATACCAATTAAGTCCAGAGGGATTGAAGGAGATCCGTATTCAGTTGGACGAACTACTGAAGAAAGGTTGGATCCGACCCGGTACTTCAAGTTGAGGATCTCCGGTGTTACTAGTGAAGAAGAAGGAAGGTTCCTATAGGACGTGTGTGGATTATTGAGCTCTCAATGAAGTGATAATTAAGAACAAGTATCCACTACCGTGCATCGATGACCTTTTTGATCAGTTAAGTAGATCCTGTGTCTTTTAAAAGCTAAATTTTCGTTCGGGTTACCATCAGGTGAAGGTCAAAGAGTCCGACATTCCGAAGACGGCATTTAGGACTTGTTATGGTCATTATGAATATCTCGTAATACCATTTGGAGTGACCAATACACCTGCCATTTTTATGAACCTGATGAACCAAGTTTTCTAAGAGTACTTTGATAGTTGTTAACTTCATCGAAGACATCCAGGTGTATTCAAAGAATCGGAAAGAACACGCCGAGCACTTACGCATTGTCCTGGAGATATTATGACAACACCAGCTCTATGCCAAGTACAGCAAGTGTGAATTTTGGCTAGATCAATTCGGATTTCTAAGACACATCGTTTTAGACGAAGGAATCTCGGTGGATCCAGCTAAGGTGTCAGCTGTCAGCGAGTGGCCGACACCAAAGACTGGGAAAGATATAAGAAGTTTCTTGGGATTAGCAGGATACTACCGACGCTTCATTAAAGGATTCTCAAAGATCGCAGCACCCCTGACCAAGCTCATATGTAAAGATGAAACATTCGTGTGGTCAGAAGCATGTAAGAAGGTTTTTGTAGAACTCAAGTCGAGATTAATCTCTGCACCTATTCTTGTAATACCGGATCAATCTGGAAGATTCGATGTGCATTGTGATGCGTCCGGTAAAGGGTTAGGATGTGTTCTACATCAGCATGGAAAAGTTATAGTTTTTGCATCAAGGCAGTTAAAAGTTCATGAACGCAACTATCCAACACATGATCTGAAATTGGCAGCTGTCATCTTCGCCCTCAAGATTCGGTGTCACTACTTATTGGGAGAGAGAGTGGATATATACACTAACCATAGAAGTCTGAAGTATGTATTTACGCAGAAGAAACTCAACATGCGGCAGAGAAGATGGCTCAATCTCATAGCGAATTTTGACATCAACCTACAGTATCATCCTGAAAAGGTGAACGTAGTTCCCGATGCACTTAGTCGCCAGCCATTAGCAATGAACCTCACTGCTCAGTGAAAGCTACAACAAGAACTGCATGAATTCGGGATTGAAGTAGTTGTGCCAGGTAACGCTTCATCGTTGATGAACTTATAAGTCCAGTCCACTCTTATCAATCAGATCAAGGTAGCTCAAGCAAATGATGCCAAGCTACAAAAGATCAGAGAACAAGTAGAAAGTGGTCTTCAAACTGAATTCATCATCCACGAAGATGGATCCTTGCGGTATGGGAACCGTTTATGCATGCCAGTCGGACCTGTTCGAGAAGAGTTGATGAAAGAAGCTCATAGCTCTTCATATTCTGTACACCCCGGCGGCATAAAGATGTACAGGGATCTACAGCAACATTACTGGTGGCATGGAATGAAACGAGAAGTAGCAAGGAGCGTAGCAAAGTGTCTAGTATGTCAGCAAGTGAAGGCTGAACATCATAGAACTGCTGGTCTACTTCAGCCGTTACCAATCCCAGAATGGAAATGGCAGCACATTATCATGGACTTCATGGCTGCTCTCCCTCGCAGCACGAAAGGTAACGACGCAATTTGGGTTATTGTGGATCGACTCACCAAGTCGACTCACTTTATTCCATTCCGAATTGGCCAGTCAACCGAGACATTAGAAAGGAAGTACATGGAGGTGAGTATAAATCTAAACTATGATTTATACCTTCAAGATATACCATATTTGATAACCATAAACTCATGCAGCAGATCGTGAGATTACATGGAGTACCTATTTCCATCGTCTCCGATCGTGATACGAAATTCCGATCACAATTTTGGTAGAGTCTGCAAGTTATCCTTGGAACGAGTCTGAATTTCAACACGGCATACCATCCACAAACAGATGGACAGTCCGAGTGAATAATTCAAATCCTGGAAGATATGCTGAGAGCTTGTATGTTAGACTTCGGAGGTTCGTGGGAAGATCACCTACACCTTGTGGAGTTTTCATATAACAACAGCTATCAGGCACGCATTTGGATGGCACCAATCGCAGCACTCTATGGACGGAAGTGTCATTCCCCGCTGAGTTGGGATGACGTTGGAGATCGTGAATTCCTTGGACCAGAGATGATCGTGGCAACTGTGGATGTAGTTCGCACGATCAGGGAAAAGATGCGCATAGCCCAAGACCGACAGAAACATTGGGCAAATGCAAAGCGTCGACACCTGGAGTTCCAACCTGGAAAGCATGTGTTCCTGAAGATCTCTCCGAACATAGGAGTGATACGTTTTGGCAAGAGAGGTAAACTCAGTCCAAGGTACATCGGACCGTTCGACATACTTGAACTAGTTGAAGAAGTAGCATACCGTTTGGCACTACCACCCTCATTAGAAGGAGTGCACAATGTGTTCCACATATCCTAACTATGATGATATGTGAGCGACCCCAACCACATGATTGATTACTCAGAGCTCACTATACAGACCGATCTGACTTGCAAGCAGCAGCCAGTCGAGATCTTGGATCAAAAGGTGAAGACCTTACGGAACAAGAAAGTAAACTTGGTCTGAGTGATGTGGAGGAAAGATTTGTCGGGAGAATCGACTTGGGAGCGAGAAGACGATATGCGTGCACGATACCCTCATCTTTTTGAGGTCTAAACCTTTGTATAAATTTCGAGGATGAAATTTTTATATGAAGAGTAGAATTTAACGAATCTTAAATCGCTGTAAAAAAAATTTACTGGTTTAATGTATAAAAAGGTTATTTCAGCCTGCGTAGGAGTTATAAGTTATTTTTATTCAATAAAAGCAAGAAACAACTTGTAGCTCACTGGTAAAGCCTTTAAACTACTGTGACGTAGCCTGTGTGTTTGATTCCTATCAGTCCCATTTATTTTTAATATTTTTCTTTTGAACTTTTCGGAAGCCCAAGAGTTGCACGTGCAATACACGGAGAATCGAAAAGTTTCAGAAAAATCAAACAGGATAAATAAGGAGTAAACACAAAGTTAAATACGTGGCATGAATCTCGAGACGATTGGAGCAATCTCGACCGCCCATTTCCCCCATCTGACCGCCGCTGACGGTTCCTGTAGCTCCAAATTGCTGGATTCCCTAATACGGCAGCAAGGTTTCGGGAGGCGTCTTCCATGCCAAATTAAAATTTTGCCATATTAAGGAGCCCAAAACATAGGATGTTTAACTAGAGAATCATACGAATTAACATGTAAACAATTACAACTAAGTGAATGCGGAATACAACCTTTGTAGACCGGTCCTTCACTTCAAATGCTCCGTGTAGAAGTCCCTTCGCTGCGAGTAATGATCTCCCGAACTCTTGAGAGGATCCACAAGGTGAAAGATGCAAACTTGCTCGAAGTCTTTGAGGCCGAAGATGATCTACGTCGAGGTGACTCAAGCTCATGCTACCTCTTCACTAAATTAGAGTTTAGTGAAGCAAACACCCTAAACTAAATGGCTAATAGTAGAGGATGATGAAATAGGAAGTGGGCTCTCTTTATATTTCTTTTTCTCACATTATTTCATCACTTAGAAAAAAGCTAGCAAGCTTTTTTCTCATGAGGAAGAAGATGAAGTGATGAGATGAAGAATGAACTCATGAGGTGAGAAAATAAACCATGGGTGAGTTAGTGTCATATACTAACCCATGTAGAGACTTAACCATTGGCTAGGATAATGGTTAGGTTAATAAATATCTTAAGCAAAACAAAACTTGTGGACTTAGTCAATGGTTATCCAAGCTTCTCCAAGCTTCTAGCCATAACCAATACTCAACCAATTTCGAATTACTTAATCAATTAATAACCCTACATTATAGCAAGTATGGTGTAAGTCATACATACACCCATGAAGCATGTATCATCAAGCATGACACAAAAACACGTACATTAATATATATCTCATATACACTAATGCACACAAGTGAGAATAAGAAATCATAAGTGAGCAAATGTTAGTCAGTGTAACTTAATATATCAAATATATAATTATAAATTAAATTATCAAATCAACACTTGATTTAATAATCCGGCTATATCACATACAACCGACTAATATCAAACGCAACATCTTATCGAATCAACACTTGATCCGATAACCCGGCTATATCACATATAACCGACCAATGTCACAAGTCGCGAGAATAGAATGCGGTATCACATACGCGCATTAATCTCGGTCCCACACATATCACATATGTGCTCCTACTTCGTTTCGCATGAACCAGAAAACCTCTGTGTAGGACTCTAAAGACTCGTCAATACGCCGGCAGTAGGTGATGATCATATCAAACACCCATAAGCCGCAAGCGGTCTGCTAAATGTAATGGCCACCCGGGTATTGAGCGATCAGAAGATCAACAATCAAGCCTGCTCATACTCCTGCGAATCCAATCAGTAACATTACCGTACAGTCCGGTCTCTTCGTCAGATATGTCGCATATCACTGCCTGGGGGTGGTATAACGTCAGACCCCAATAGCCTGATAAGTCATGCCGATGCAAGGTCCATAACTGTTCGAGAAACTACTGATAACACTTACCAGTAGATCTCGGCAACCCTGGCCAGGGATTTCATGTTATGGCCAATCAAGCATAGCGCAACATCAACTCCCAATACCGGGAGAGACGAATCCCCTCCTATCACTCATTGCATCCATGTGACTCGGGACTGTACCCAAAAACCACTGTTTTGCACGATCTCTTGACCGTGGTAAGGTGGAAATCAAAGCACAGTGGGAATCACACAAGACTCTATGACGATCTCGGGTCGACAGACAAACCTGTACCAATGTCACCAGAGAACTGCTATCTGACGATAGGTATAATACTATCTAAGAGTTCTCGACGAGTCCATCCAGTATACCCAGTCTCCACTGAGCACCCGTATACCTTCTCTAATGCCAAACACCAATGGATGTGGGATCATCCATCGCCCATCATATGGGTCGAGAAGCGTATACGCTAGTCTACTCTGGAGTATCGATGCCCTATCTCGATACTCCCACGACTAGGAACATTTGAAGAATGTACTTGCCGACTACCTCTGCTCTACTAGTATGATCTGCATCATAATCCTTGTAGTCAAGTACTCATCCTAAGGGCTTTATCAACATGTAATAGAAAGACAATAAGTGTACATGTTAAGATAAAGAGCAACCAGATAGCATACTATCATGTCGAGCAAGAAAGTCCTCCCTATATATGTCCAAGCATCCACTATATTATATAGCACATGTACAGTAATGGCCTCTAGGGCATACATATAACTAACAATCTCCCACTTGCACTAAGGCCATTTGTTGCAGTATCTCATACTCAACGTCTTATAGAAGTCTCTCTAAGGAAAGGCCTTTGTGAGTGGATCCGCCGTGTCCTTCGTGTCAACTCTCCTGACCTGAATCCCTTGGAGATCAACCATCTCCATGATCAGGTGATACTGTCCTCAGAATATGTCTGGAACGCTGATGGGACCTGCGTTCCTAGGCCAAAGCCACAACTCCATTATTGTCACAATAACAGTTATTGGGCGCTCAATGGTAGGAACCTTGTTTATCTCATGAACAAGAAATTTCCAGACAACCTCTTTGGTAGCATCGTTGGTAGCAATGTATTCAGCCTTTATCGTCTAGTATGTCACGGTATCTAGCTTGGAACTCTTCCAACATACCGTCCCTCCACTGAGGGTAAAGACAATGCATGTGACTGACTCTCAGTCGACCTTATCACTCTAGAAGCTCGAACCAAGAACATTCATTTAGTGCTTCTCAAGTACTTAAGAATGTTCTCCACAGCTGTCCAGTGATTCTCCCAAGATCTGATTGATTCCTGAACACTACACCTAGTGATTCATCTATATCTGGTCTGGTACATAACACCGCATACATGATAGAGCCTACTGCCGAAGCATAGGATATCCCTTGCATGTGAGCTCTCTCCAAATCAGTCTTGGAAAACATCTTTTTGGAGAGAGTGATTCCTGAGTAAGTGGGCAAACCACCACGCTTAGAATCTTCCATACTAAACCCCTTTAGTATGGTGTTAATGTACCGGGATTTGGGACACTCCAAACATCCACTTAGATCTATCAACATAGATCATTATCCACAAGATGTAGTAGATATCACTCAGATCTTCTATTGAGAATCCTCGTGATAAGAGGAGCTTGACCGGGTGTAGCATAGGAAACCATTTCCTATCAAGAGTATGTCATCTACGTACAATACATGTAAGACAACCTCACTCTCTACAACCTTCTTGTATATACAAGGTTCATCTACCTTTTTGATGAAGTCAAACTCTTTGACTGCTACATCAAAACAGATGTTTCAACTCAGCGATGTGTGCATTGATCCTGATGGACTTAAGCATAGCTTTGAAAGTCTCAACTTTTCCATCTACACCAAGAATCTTCTCAAGATCCATTTGCTCCCAATGGTTTTTACCCCTTCAGATGCAACATGCAAAGTCATACTTTGTTGGTGTACATGGATTCCATCTTTGATCGCATAGCATCCAGCCTTTTCACAGAGTCGCCACTCGTGATGGCCTGCCTGAACCTAGTTGGGCCATCATCTACCATGATGCAATTCTTACTCCCACCATCACCGAGAAGACCGTAGTATCTCTCAAGTGGATAAGGAACCCTACCAGATTCGCGAAGAGGCTGAGGTTCGTTAGAGACTATTGAATCCTTTGGTTTCACCAAATCATCAGCTGTTAGTTTGTGTAGCTGGAACTCCTTCCAATTCTACCTCATGTCCATTAATTTCTTCACAAGAAATTCATTTTCTAAAAAGGTGGCATGCTGAGAAACAAAACACCTTTTGTTCCTCAGTTTGGTAGAAGATATTCCCTCACAAATGTTTGGGATATCCTAACAAACTTATACAGAACTGACCTTGCGTCGAGCTTGTCCAGGTTTTGATTTTCAACATAGGCCAGACAACCCCATATCTTAACGCGTTTGTTGGAGTCGAAAATTGCACCCTGGTTGACCAAGTCAAAGTCAAGGTCAACCCCAAGCCAAGTGGGCCCATGCCCAGGTCGAGTCCGAACATGAAGCGGCCGGCCCTCCCCCATGCCAAAATAAAATCATGTAATAAATAATTTTTATGTAATTTTTTATGCATGAATGTAAACAAAATGGGCATAAAGCCAATTTTGTAAGCCCATGACTTATATGCAAAAAGAAATAGCACATGAGACATGGAATGGGCAAAATGCCATTTTGTAAAGCCCAAGGGGCTATATGTAAATATGTAAGCCTATATAAGGCAACATGATGATGAATAAAAGATAGACTTTTCATTCTCCCCAAAAACTAGGGCCTGTGCCTCTTTCTCCTTCCTCAAGATTCTAAAACCTTCTTCTTTCTTTTGAATTAAATCAAGAGTTTTACTCTTCCTTCTCCAAAACTAAATAGTTTTTCACCACAAAACCCACAAAGAGGAGCTTGGATCTTCCATTAGATCTCAAAAAGGGGAGATTTTTAAATCTCACCCCCTTTCTCTAAGATCCGGCCAAACGACAGGAAGAAGAAGGAGACCCATCTCCAGAAACCCCACTTTGGGGAAGATCCAGGGCTCAAGGAGAGAAGCCCCTTCATCAGCCTCAAAATATCCTAGGAGTTTAACTCCTCATATATATACATATATACAAAATAATAAGTGCTCCTTTCTGGGAGTACAACTCCCATTGCAGGGACCAAGTCCCTTTTACCTCCCGAGCGCCCACATGCCTGGCACGTGAGGCGCTAGCGCCCTTGCGCTAGCGCCCAGAGCGCTAGCGCCCAAAGCGCTAGTGCCCGAGCGCCCACGTGCCTGGCACGTGGGGCGCTAGCGCTCCTGCGCTTAGAGCGCTAGCGCCCAAAACGCTAGCGCCCGACGCCCACGTGCCTGACACGTACAGCGCTAGTGCTTAAAGCACTAGCGCTCTTGTGCTCAGAGCGATAGCGCCTAAAGCGCTAGCGCCCGAGCGCCCATGTGCCTGGCACGTAGACCGCTAGCGCCCACGTGCCTGGCACATAGGCCGCTAGAGCCCACGTGCCTGGCACATGGGCCGCTAGCGCTCTTGGGCGCTAGCGCCCTTGCGCTCAAAGCGCTAGCACCCAAAGCGCTAGCACCCAAAGTGCTGGCGCTTTTTCCCACGCATCCTTTGGATGCCCTTTCCCTTTTTTATATATATATATGTATACACAAACACACATACTCCATGACACTATCCTCCGATAGAAAAAAAACTCTACCGGGGCGCTGCCCCGCACCCCGCAAGGGGGCTGCTAGCCCCCTTGACCCCTAGCCCGCTATCCAGGAAGCGGGACCCCCGTAAAAACTCTACGGGGCCCCCGATATATCCAAAACCCCTTCAAAACACAACACTGCACATTGAGTTCGCATGACCAGTTTAACCCGTCAATCGGAGGTTCCCTCGCTCCAAAGGCGAGGGGTAATTAACGGCAGCTTAGTCCGCGACTGCCGGAGATTCGGATCCCCACAATCAATAAACCCCCGCCTACCCTAGGCAGGGGGAATCTATAATGCGCCTGACAAGCGCGCGCGTATTCCCATCTCAATGGGATGACGAAAAACACCCTACAGATTCTGGCACGCCCGGTGGGACCTTTCTCTCCTCCCATATTTCAGGTTAAACTTTCATGAGAACTCAATCAATATACATATCGACTGCCTGTACTGAAATCATGCTTCTTTATGCAGGTTAACAAATCTCAAACTGCAATCTTCGGTCGCAGCAAGAATGTCTCCAAGGACAAGCTCAGCTCTCAACACAGCTCCACCAAGATCAAAATCCAACGAGCTGGGATAAGCAAAGGTGACTACCACGTCGTTAAACTGGAAATAGTCGACCACCACGTCATTAAACTGGGAATAATCGACCTCTAAGTCGTTAAACTGGGAATGTAAAAAAGTGTTTGTAAATAAATAAATAAAAAGAAAAGCCGAAATGATAGGGCAACTCGCAATAAAAATCAGCGAGTAAAATAAAGATAAAAAAATAAAGCCGAAATGATGGGGCAACCGTGAATAAAAAGCCGAAATGATAGGGCAATCGCGACCTTCTCGATAAGAAAAGCTGAAATGATAGAGCAATCGCGGTAAAGAAAACGGCGAATGATGAGTCGCTCCTGGTACCATATTTCAGTGCAGCGATGCAGACGCCAACCAAAATCCAATTTCCCAAAATTCTCCCGGCCCTACGACCAGTCCCCAAATTGACTACCGTATACAATCCATGGGCTCAAATAATTCTCATTATACCCATGCCCCACCGTAATCACCAGTTACGCGGGTGGTCTCCGCCCTTGGAATTATACTTCATTGGGAAGACCCACTTATGTGTCCTCACGATGCATGAGGAGAACAAACCTTCGTGGGATCTTTACGACTCACAAAGGAAAAACACACTTGGGGGTCCTCACGACTCCTAAGTAGAAAACACCTACGGGATCCTTACAACTCGTAGGGAGAAAATGCTTTTATGGGACCCTCACGGCCCATAAAATTGAAAAGCCTTAGGTGATAGGGATCTAAACCTGTCTCCTAAGCCGTCACTTCCCAATAGGCAATGGCGAATGATGAGTCGCTCCTGGTACCATATTCTAGTGCAGCGATGCAGACGCCAACCAAATTCCAGATCCTATACCCCAGTGGTGAATGATGAGTCGCTCATGGTACCATATTCCAGTGCAGCGATGCAGACGCCAACCAAATTCCAAATCCTATATCCCAATGGAGAATGATGAGTCGCTCTTGGTACCATATTCCAGTGCAGCGATGCAGACGCCAACCAAATTCCAAATCCCATACCCCAACGGCGAATGATGAGTCGCTCCTGGTACCATATTCCAGTGCAGCGATGCATACGCCAAAAAAGTCCCGAAATTTTTCCGGCCTTACGGTCTGGATCATACATCCTGCAAAACCGTATACAATCCACGGGCGTAAAGCAATCCCAATCTCTCCCATGTTCTACCGGTGAGACCACATTCAAAGTCCCACCAAAAATTTAAAAAAAAATGGTATGTCCACAAGCAAAATGGGCACGGATGAAAACCTGAAAGGGCTCTGTGAGTAAAAACAGCAGGACTGCCGGCGAGTTTGCGAAAACCCGAAAGGGTGCAAACTCGTGAAAAAGAGATGAAATGCACTCGCAAAGTCCTCTCGACTTTGTGAGGAGAAAATTTCCGCGTGAGATCCTTACGACTCACAAAGGAGCAACACACTTAGGAGTCCCCACGACTCCTATGGAGAAAATGCACCTATGGGATCCATATGACTCATAGGGAGAAAATGCTTTTATGGAACCCTTACAGCCCATAAAATTGAAAAGCCTTAGGTGATAGGGATCTAAACCTGTCTCCTAAGCCATCGCTTCCCAAGTCCTCCTGGGGCAGATGATGAGTTGCTCCTGGCATTATTCCAGTGCAGCAATGCAGATGCCGACCAAAACCAAAATCCCCAAATCCTCTCATGGCGAATGATGAGTCGCTTCTGGTACCATATTCCAGTATAACGATGCTGATGTCAACCCAAATCACAATCAACAAGTCAACTTCAACTCTGGCACCGCAGAAAGCGGAGCAAGTCAGAATCCAATCTCGACACCGCAAGAAGCGGAGCAAGTCAAGTTCAACCCTGACACTGCAGGAAGCAGAGCAAGTCAAATAGAGCGTCGACCGTCCATGTCGCAAAAAGGGAAGTGCAGGCTTCCCACAAATCGGGAACCAAATCGCTCCGGATCAGAGCGTCGACCGTCCATGTCGTAAAAAGGGCAGTGCAGGCTTCCTACAAAGCAGGAACCAGATCACTCCGGGCCAGGAAAAAGTCTACCACGGACACTCCGTCATGAAGACGCGTCAAGCGTCGACCGTCCATGTCGGAAAAAGGGCAGTGCAAGCTTCCCAGAAATCGGGAACCAAATCACTCCGGATCAGAGCGTCGACCGTCCATGTCGCAAAAAGGGTAGTGCAGGCTTCCTACAAAGCAGGAACCAGATCACTCCAGGCCAGGAAAAAGTCTACCACGGACACTCCGTCTTAGAGACGCGTCAAGCGTCGACCGTCCATGTCGCAAAAAGGGCAGTGCAGGCTTCCCACAAATCGGGAACCAAATCGCTCCGGATCAGAGCGTCGACCGTCCATGTCGCAAAAATGGCAGTGCAGGCTTCCCATAAATCGGGAACCAAATCGCTCCGGATCAGAGCGTCGACCGTCCATGTCGCAAAAAGGGCAGTGCAGGCTTCCCACAAATCGGGAACCAAATTGCTCCAGATCAGAGCGTCAACCATCCATGTCGCAAAAAGGGCAGTACAGGCTTCCCACAAATCGGGAACCAAATTGCTCCGGATCAGAGCGTCGACCGTCCATGTCGCAAAAAGGGCAGTGCAGGCTTCCTACAAAGCAGGAACCAGATCACTCCGGGCCAGGGAAAAGCCTACCACGGACACTCCATCTCGGAGACGCGTTTAGCGTCGACCGTCCATGTCGCAAAAAGGGCAGTGCAGGCTTCCCACAAATCGGGAACCAAATCGCTCCGGATCAGAGCGTCGACCGTCAATGTCGCAAAAAGGAAAGTGCAGGCTTCCCACAAATCGAGAACTAAATCGCTCCGAATCAGAACGTCGACCGTCTATGTCGCAAAAAGGGCAGCGCAGGGTTCCTACAAAGCAGGAACCAGATCACTCCTGGCCAGGGAAAAGTCTACCATGGACACTCCGTCTCAGAGACGCGTCAAGCGTCGACCGTCCATGTCGCAAAAAAGGCAGTGCAGGCTTCCCACAAATCGGGAACCAAATCGCTCTGGATCAGAGCATCGACCGTCCATGCCGCAAAAAGGGCAGTGTAGGCTTCCCACAAATCGGGAACCAAATCGCTCTGGATCAGAGCGTCGACCATCCATGTCGCAAAAAGGGCAGTGCAGGCTTCCTACAAAGCAGGAACCAGATCACTCCGGGCCAGGGAAAAGTCTACCACGCACACTCCGTCTCGGAGACGCGTCAAGCGTCGACCGTCCATGTCGCAAAAAGGGCAGTGCGGGCTTCCCACAAATCGAGAACCAAATCGCTCCGAATCAGAGCATCGACCGTCCATGTCGCAAAAAGGGCAGTGTAGGCTTCCTACAAAGCAGGAACCAGATCACTCCGGGTTGGGAAAAGTCTACCACGGACACTCTGTCTCGGAGACGGGTCAAGCGTCGATCGTCTATGTCGCAAAAAGGGCAGTGCAGGCTTCCCACAAATCGGGAACCAAATTGCTCCGGATCAGAGCGTCGACCGTCCATATCGCAAAAAGGGCAGTGCAGGCTTCCCACAAATCGGGAACCAAATCGCTCCGGATCAGAGCGACGACCGTCCATGTCGCAAAAAGGGCAGTGCAGGCTTCCTACAAAGCAGGAACCATATCACTCCTGGCCAAGTAAAAGTCTACCACGGACACTCCGTCTCGGAGACGCGTTAAGCGTCAACCGTCCATGTCGCAAAAAGGGCAGTGCAGGCTTCCTACAAAGTAGGAACCAGATCACTCCGGGCCAGGAAAAAGTCTACCACGGACACTCCGTCTCGGAGACGCGTTGATTGGTAGAGTTTTTGCGTGCTAAGTTTATTACCGCAATCAAGACGGTTTCGCTTATAGCTAGCCGGTTGAGTACGGGTCGTCCGCAGGGAGATGGGAATCTTTTTCTATGTGCTTTAACGAGTTAAGTCCAAATGTCCAGGTTTGTTTTTAGATTACTTATGTGCTAAAATGATATATAAAGAGAGCTTGTTAGGGTTAGGATTAGGTTAGTTTGAGTTAGGAGTCGCTCACTTCTTTCATTGCCACTCTTAATATCGGTGTTACGGTAATCGGCAACAACGGGGATTAGCACGACTAGGAAGGAACTTACGAGTATAAGCTAGGCTTTCCAACGCTTAAGTTCTTCCTTTTGGTGCTTGTCCGTCCGTTCTTGGCTCTTAGCCTTAACCTCCGGTTAAATCAACCACAACCGGTCTCACTAAGGAATCACCGCTATCATATAGGATAGGGTGCCATAGGGAGCGGATTGTGGTTCAATTAACGGGAGTCCGAATTAAGATGTTGGGCAAGAAAAGAGTGAGAGAGATTTCCTTCTCTCAAACTTTCCTTATCCTACCCTAACAAGTGAGAAAACTACTCACCCATTACAAGAAAAAGGAAAATAAAACAAAGGAGGAAGATAGAAAGAAAGAGGTTAGAAGATTACAACTAGCTATTTGAGACCTCACTTTGGCAAGGATCAAGCTTAAGTATCATTGTTGTTTAAGGATAAAGAAAAAGAGAACAAGAAAGAAACAAACAACAAATAACAACAACTAGATTAGCAAATGAAAAATACAAGCAATTATAATTAACAATAAGACAAGCATGGTAACAAAAAGAACTCTTTAGTCATCACTTCACTCACGAAAGCTCACTACAAGGTTTTAATGGAGAAGAGATGAGAAGAGGAAGAAGAAGAACAACATGTATTCTAAAATCTAAATACAAGAATAAGCACCCTTGGTTTTAGCAATTTCTGGACTATTTATAGGCAGGGAACTGGAAACCTAGGGCAACAATCTGCCTCCTTATAAAATTAACAAACTACCCCTAAAAGATCTCCTTCTGAAGAGCCAGCATGGCCGCGGTTCCGCGGCCTAAGCGTGCTTATGCCGCGGAACCGCGGCCTTAATGTGGAGTTAGGCCATGAAACTTGGTGGTTTTCCCTGGTTTTTAGTACTCTTCAGTGTGGTATATGTTGTTTCTCAGAATCTCTTCACAATATTTCCAGAATTTCAGCAGAACAAAAGGTGATGTAATGTGGATCTTTTGTCATGATTTTTCTTGAGCTCCGCGTAGATATGTTGGATCTTGTGTTGACATTGAGCTTTGTGCATGAAAATGACATTGATTTGCCATTTTGTCCCTTAAACTGGTGTGCGGCAACATACAGATAGATAGCGGAGACCCGTGTTTTATCTGTGGTTGGCAGTAATCCGGAATTTGTCGTGCTTTTCCATTAATTTCACTGTTTAGAGCTGAGAACCTGTATCCTGCAATTGACTAGCAAACACGGCTCAAGAGTACCTACCGATAAGCAATGTGATAAAAATTGGGCGGTATAAAAATGCAAAAATCTGATATGAACAAATACCCCCAAACTTATCATTTGCTCGTCCCGAGCAAAGCCAGTTTATTCACAAAAAATTCCTAACCTCACTTTCGCAGGGAACGCGATTGCACTGAGCATGTGCAACAAGCCGTTTAAACCTCTAGGTGTCCCCAGTAGGAGGAGTGTTGTCTCCTGAGGGTTTTCAGCGGATAATACCCATAAAATCCGGTCAAGCTAGTTTTGCAAAATAACTATGATCCAAACCCAAGGGTTTTGTTTCAGAAAATAACAATTCTATTATCCTAAGTCTAGACTATCGAACCTTTATTTTTCACACCTCGCTTCTTATTTAACTTAAGATTTTATATGTCTTTACGTGCAGTGCAAATAGTGTCGTTAAGTTCCAGAAGGATCGGTTAAAGTCATCATGTCACACAATAAAGCCCAGATAAAATTTTTAAAAGGATCACATAAGTTTTATAAAGAGTTAAGCATTTTTCAAGTTTCGTTTTCCAGTAAAGTTTCAACTTCAGAATTTCTATCTTCCTTAACAGGAAACTGGGACTTATTTTTCACTCCACCTTTTTCTTGTTTTCATTTCATACACACCTCTGTGAACGTGCAATAGTCTTTATCATAGAATAAAACCTTCATATTTTCGCTAGAAATATTTTTTTTTATAAAAACCTGTCTTTTGTCAAGATTATTCTCACACAAAGAACCGTTAGGAATTTTAACTCGGAAAGAACACTTGCTTGACTTTGTTTTAATCTGGACTTTCTAGGCTTCTTAACGAGCTTTGGGCCAATGCACCCAAACCAGTTGGTTTTAGGGCATTAGGTGTAGAGACACCCCAGCGGACTTAATTACTCAAGTTACCTAGGTCCAAAAACAAAAGACAATTTAGCGTGAAAATCATGATGATTCAATACGAACGGAGATATAACCGGCAGTTCAATTATTTTTTTGGATAAAAGATGTGTTTAGTGGGTTCGGTGTGTAATCATTCCAATCAAGTTCCAGATGGGTTATTTTTCAGACTTAGTTCCAATTAAGGTATCAATAACATTCCTTCATATTCACTTCACTTCATAAACTATTCTTGATATTACTTATTTCAGAACAAACCTATTTGATCCTCAGAAAATCATTTATCCATTTAAAAGTTTTTAAACATAATAGACTTGTCATCTAGTTTCCAAAACTCACGACACGTGTAGTGTGATGTAAAGACGTATATCAGCTATAGTTAACTTCAAAGGAGAGTTATTTTTCAGATTTTCAAAATCTAAAAATAAGATTTAGTTATTCTTATCTTATCAAACAAAACCGTCAAAATGTTGAATCTGAGTTCTCCCACTAGCTAACTTGACAAAAAGTTTTTATGTTTTTAGAATATTTTCTGATTTTTATGGATTTTAGTATGCAGATGCAAAATATACATATGAATGCGAAGGTTAAAAATGCGTACCGAGCGTACCCCCAAACTTAAACTGGACAGTGTCTTCACTGTCATTGCATGAAGAGATCATTGATGGGTCAAAATTGCCGGTTAGATATACACAATTTTTTTATTTTTTTTTTATTTTTTAAAAAAAAATAGTAAGAATATCCACAAATATATACAAAATGGTATATACATACCCCCCAAACTTATTTGGAATAGTGTCCACTGTTCTTGGCTGGATAACCGAAGTTTGGTGGTAGGCAGAGGAAGATTATGCAGGGTAAACCGGCTCATGTAAGACCAGGAGCTCCTCTGTTGGTTCGGCGCTAAGGTACGGTTTTAGTCGGTGTCCATTTACTTTGAAAAATGAACTGTCCTTTGGATTCTCCAAATCCACAGCGCCATGCGGATACACATTCCGCACAAAATACGGCCCTTTCCAGCGAGATCTGAGCTTTCCTGGATGGAAATGTAGCCGGGTGTCGTAAAGCAGTACCTGTTGACCAGGTACGAAAGTTTTGCGCAAAATGTGTTTATCGTGAAACACCTTCGTTCGGTTCTTAACGACAACTGCGTTTTTGTAAGCCTCATCCCTAAGCTCGCTCAATTCGTTCAACTGCAGCTTCCGATGGTTGCCCGCATCTTCAAGAGACAGATTCAGCTCTTTTATCGCCCAAAATGCGCGATACTCTATTTCAACAGGGAGGTGGCAAGCCTTTCCGTACACAAGCCGATAGGGAGACATGCAAAGATCGGTCTTATAAGCCGTTTAAAATGCCCAAAGGGCATCGGTGAGTTTCAGCGACCAATCCTTACGGTTCTTGGAAACCGTCTTCTCCAGTATCTGCTTGATTTGCCGATTTGAAACTTCGGCTTGCCCACAGGTTTGGGGGTGGTAGGGCGTAAATAGCTTATGATTAATGGAATATTTCCGCATCAAGGCCTCGAAAGTCTTATTGCAGAAATGAGTTCCATTGTCGCTAATGATCGCTCGGGGGTGCCCAAACCGGGAGAAAATGTTTTCTTTAAGAAACCTAACGACAACCTTGTTGTCGTTAGTCCGGCTAGGCACAGCCTTGACCCACTTAGAGACGTAATCAACAGCGAGATGGATGTACAAGTTCCCAAAAGAGCTGGGAAACGGCCCCATGATATCTATCCCCCAAACGTCGAAAATCTCCATAACCAAGATTGGTTGGAGCGGCATCTCGTTCCTCCTGGATATCCGGCCCAAGTGTTGGCACCGGGAGCAAGTCTTGCAGTAGTCATGAGCGTCTTTGAAGAGTTGTGGCCAGTAGAAACCACACTGCAAGATCTTCTCAGCTGTCTTTCTGGGGCCAAAATGCCCGCCACATGCTTGATCGTGGCAAAATGACAGCACACTCTTGAATTCATCGTCAGGGACACACCGACGAATAATCTGGTCGGGACAGTACTTGAACAGATAGGGTTCGTCCCAATAAAAGTGTTTTACTTGGGATAAGAATCGAAGTCTGTCCTGACTCGACCATTCGGTCGGTAGTAATCCTGTGGCCAAATAGTTCACAATATCTGTGAACCAGGGTTCGCAAGATACTGTCAAGAGTTGTTTATCCGGAAAAACGTCGTTGATCGGAAGTTGAGGCGACGGCGAAGAAGGAAGTCGTGAGAGATGGTCAGCGACTACGTTTTCACATCCTCTTTTGTCCTTGATGACAAGGTCAAACTCTTGAAGCAAGAGGATCCAACGTATTAGCCGAGATTTTGCATCTTTCTTCGCAAAAAAATGGCGCAGAGCAGAATGGTCTGTGTAGACAACGACTGGAGAGCCGATGAGGTAGGGCCTGAACTTTTCTAAAGCAAATACAACAGCCAAGAATTCCTTCTCAGTTGTTGTATAATTCAGTTGGGCGTCATTCAGGGTTCGGCTAGCATAATAGATTACGTGCGGCATCTTGTTGATGTGTTGTCCAAGGACAGCACCAATGGCAAAGTCGGATGCATCGCACATAATCTCAAATGGGTGCGTCCAGTCAGGAGAAGAAAGAACGGGAGCAGAAGTGAGTGAGCTTTTTAATGACTCGAACGCAGTCACACAGCTCGAGTTGAAGTCGAATGACGTGTCCTTGGCCAGCAAAAGAGTCAAGGGCCTAGCAATCTTGCTAAAGTCCTTGATGAACCGTCTATAGAAACCGGCATGGCCAAGGAAGGCTCGGATGTCTCTGACGCTTCTGGGAGGAGGGAGATTGGAAATGACCTCAATCTTCGTTTTGTCAACCTCTATGCCATTTTGCGAAATGATATGTCCTAAGACAATACCTTCGCGCACCATGAAGTGGCACTTCTCCCAATTCAAAGTGAGGTTCTTGTCCTTACATCAGGTAAGGACAGCGTCGAGATGCAGCAAACAATCGTTAAAGGAATCACCGAAGATGGAGAAATCGTCCATGAAGATCTCCAGGAATTTTTCCACCATGTCTGAGAAGATTCCCATCATACACCGCTGGAAGGTAGCGGGGGCATTGCATAACCCAAAGGGCATGCGACGATATGCAAACGTGCCGAAAGGACAAGTGAATGTGGTCTTGTCCTGGCCTTTTTCGGCGATAGGAATCTGATTATAGCCGAAGTAGCCATCAAGAAAGCAGTAGTACTCATGTCCGGCCAATCGTTCAAGCATTTGGTCAATGAAAGGTAGCGGAAAGTGGTCCTTCCGCGTTGCGGCGTTGAGTTTTCTGTAATCGATGCATACTCGCCACCCAGTTTGGGTGCGAGTAGGGATTAACTCGTTCGCCTCGTTAGTGATGACCGTTATGCCTGATTTCTTGGGGACAACGTGAATGGGGCTAACCCACTGGCTATCAGAGATAGGGTAAATGATACCACTATCCGGACACTTTACGATTTCCTTTTTCACAGCCTCCTTCATGACTGGGTTGAGTCGCCTTTGTGGATCCCTGGCTGGTTTGGCATCATCCATCAGATGAATGTGATGTTCAACAATCAGGGGACTAATCCCCTTGATGTCCGCCATGGACCAGCCAAAAGCTTGCCTATTGCTGTGCAAGACCGCAAGAAAGGCTTTCTCTTGCTCTGGAGCTAGAGAAGCCGAGATGATAACAGGGAAGGTCTCGTTCTCACCCAAGTAAGCGTACTTAAGGTGAGACGGAAAAGGCTTGAGTTCGAGCGTTGGAGGTGAAACAATTGAAGGCAAGAATGGTGAAAAGGTCTCGAACTCAAAGGATTCCAGCAAAGGTTCAAAACGGGTGTAAGCGACCGAGTTGGATGGTTCAGGTAACTCATCCGGAAATTCGAAGGATTCAAACTCGGGTGGTGAGTGGCTAAGATCGTTCGAGAAAGTGAAACACTCGTAGTCATTGTCGGGCGCAGAAACAGCAGCAAGTTCGAAGAGGAACGCACTAGGGGCGTTAAGGTTATCGTGATCGAACAAAAAATCCTCGAATTCACACTCTTCTGGGGTGATCTCCTGGATTGAGCAAACGTCTAGTATATGAGCATTAGGTTCAGTGGGCTGATTCCCCAACCTAAAAATGTTGAGTTCAATTGTCATGTTTCCAAAAGATAGGTTCATCGAACCATTGCGACAATTGATCACAGCATTTGAGGTTGCAAGGAATGGGCGACCGAGTATCACCGGAATTTGATTCCGGGGGTTAGCTACAGGCTGTGTGTCTAATACAATGAAGTCAATGGGGAATATGAAGTCCCCAACCTTGATTAACACATCCTCTAGCTCACCCCTAGGATGGGTGATTGATCGGTCGGCCATTTGGAGAGTACAGTGTGTGGGTTTCAGCTCTCCTACACCTAATTGCTCATATACTGAGTACGGAAGCAGGTTAACACTGGAACCAAGATCTAATAGTGCGCGGTTGATGTTTTTATCCCCAATGGTAATAGAAATCGTAGGACAGCCAGGGTCCTTCCGTTTTTGAGGTAAAGATTGGGTAAGAGCATCACTCACAGCACTAGCCAAGAAAACTTTCTTGGGTACCTGAGATTTCCTCTTTTTCGTGCATAAGTCCTTTAAGATTTTCGCATAGGACGGGACTTGTTGGACAGCATCTAAAAGGGGAATGTTGATGTTAACCTGCTTAAACAAATCCAGAATCTTCTCCATTTGTGGATTTTGTTTATTGGACCTCAACCGGTTTGGAAATGGAACGTTTTTAAAATTGGTTGAGTCCAATGCTTGTGGAGGAGATTGTGGAGTTGGAACGGATCCCAGAGCTGGTGTTTTCGTGGAGTGAGAAGTGGGTCCGTTCAGAGCAGAAGAAGAAGAAGAAGAAGAGCCTTTTGAAGAATGGAGAATAGGCTCAGAAGACGAAGAAGAAGAAGAAGAAGAAGCGGCCGGGGTGTCATCGTCGATCCGTGTGCCAATATTGTTTTGCAGCATCCTTCTCGATCTCAATGTAGTCACGGAACTCACATTATGGTTCTGTTGTTCAAGAGCAACATGTACATTATGTGGGTGACCGGGATTTGGGAGTGGTTGAGATGGAAGCTTCCCCTTTTCTCGCTCGCTTAACGCCGCATTCAGCTGTGCAATCTGGGCTTCAATGGTCTTGATGCTTTGCCCGTGTGCAGCAGTGTGTTGCACCAAAGACTGAATAGATGACTGGATGTTTGCGGTGGATTGTTTCGATTGTTTAACGAACGCCTCCAGACTTCATTCTAGCGAGGAAACCTTATCGTTGTTTGACGGAACAAAGTTGTTTTGTGGAAAAGAATTGTTGGGTGCAAAGTTGTTCGTCTGATTTTGAAAAGGTTGGGGTTGGAAGGGCTGCTGAAATTGATGTTGAGTTTGTTGTTGCGCTTGTTGTTGCGGAGGAAGGGGCCTCTGGAAATTGTTGCCTTGGAATTGATGTTGATTCTGATTCCAGGCGAAATTGGGGTGGTTCCTCCAACCGGGATTGTAGGTGGAAGAGTATGGATCATTTCTCGGTCTTTGCTGAAATGCAGCATTAACCTGATCCTGTCCTTGAGATGGTGGATTGTAAGGACACTCTTCGGTTAAGTAAGAAGGATCGGAACAACAAGCACAAATGGTACGAAGGGGAAGAACAGGGGCAGGAGCAGGAGATGAAAATTTGCTCTCTATCGCTTCGAGTTTTCTCGTTATTGCAGCTATTTCAGCTTTCATCGCAATAGAGACATCAAGTTGGTGAATTCCTACCCTAGACTGACCAGTAGAAGTGGAGGAAGAAGAAGAAGAAGTTGGTCGGGTACTCTCCCATTGAAGCGTTTGTTCCGCAAGGTCGTCGAAGAATTGCCACGCTTCCTCGTCAGATTTCGATAGGAAGTGGCCCTGACAAATGGTTTCCAACAACTGCTTGGTTGCTGGGTTCAGGCCCTCGTATAACGTTTGGCAAAGTTGCCATTTCTCAATACCATGGTGAGGGCACTGAACAAGAATGTCTTTATACCGGTCAAAGCACTTCCAGAAGGGTTCAGTAGGAAGCTGAGAGAATTGGTTGATTTCGTTACGGATCCTTGCGGTTTTATGATTCGGATAAAATTTCTTGAGAAACGCTTTCACAAACTCGTCCCAACTGGTTATGGAGTGGGAAGCGGTGCTATACAACCATTTTTCAGCAAGATCGCACAAAGTGAACGGAATGACCCGTAGTCGTATAGCATCGTCCGACAGCTGGGTAGTTTTCATCATGGCACAAACATTTTGAAACTTGTTGATGAAGATATAGGCATCTTCAGATTCAAGCCCATGAAATTTCGGAAGCATGTTAATGAAATGGGGCTTAATTTCAAAATTATCCCCATTGGCCGGTGGAAGGGAAAGACGGGTGGGAAGTGCAGAACGGGTGGGATAGAAACGATCCTAGAGCGCGATTCGCTGTGGCGCTACAACAGGCGGTGGAGGTAGGTTATTCGCATCCATAGGAGGTCGAATCAATCCCGGGGGAGTTGTAGGGATGTTTGGATTAAATCCTGACATCGCAGATGAAGAGGTTGGTGATGGTGAAGGTGAGGATGTATGAACAGAATTCCAGTCAACGTCGGAGTTGGCCGGCAAAGGTAAGGATGAAAGAGGCGTGGACGGAGTTTCGACGTCTGAGTCGATCGCGTAGTCGGTTGCGACTAACGTAACGCGGACTAGGCGGGCGCTAGTGTCCCGAGTCCAAGTGGACATACACTAAACGAGTTTAGTATAGTCAAAGCGGAGAAGGTGAGGGTAAGAAAATATCAATGGAGAAATACGATGGGTGGTGGGTGAAAAAATGGGATTTTGGCGACAAAGGGCAAGTTTTTATAAAAGTTTATGGTTTTTGTGTTTTTTTTTCTTTTTAGAAAGAGCTTTACAGAAATATGTACGGATTTACGGCTTCAAACAATCACAAACAAGATATGCACAATCACACCTAGATCTAGGGTCACCTAGGTCAGCTAGACAGCTTCTAACTGTTCCAAAGGGCTAGAAATAGGACCTCAAACCGCCTCTTCTCCGCCAATTGCGGCCAGGTAAGTGTCAGGTAAGTGGGAGGCTCCCCACTATGTAAGTAGTGGTCCTAATTAAGTAACCACTTGCCTTGGACACACTTGCCTAGACACCGCAAAGTCAGGATAGGATAAACGGTCGATGCCTGTAACTAGTCCTATGTCCTATTGAGCGCGAAGTCCTTAGGGCTGAGTCTAGTATTTTTTAATTTAAGCAATGGTCAATGCATATGCTTTTTGTGATTTCTGGGGTCCTGGGAAGGGTGATGAAATCCCTACCCAATCTGGATTGGTTTCAAGCCCCTTAAAGTCCGTATTAATATATGCAAAGCAGTAACAATCAACTGCAATCAATTTTTATGTTTTAGCGCGGCGCAAAGAATCCTGCACAAAAACAATTTATTGGAAGGGGGAAGAGAATTTGCTCAAAGAATGCTGCAGAAAACACAGTTCAGTGGAGTTCAGAGGAGTGGGGAAGAGGAGAGAGAGACTTACAGAAATTTTTGGGTTTCTGAAGGCTTCAACCCGCCGCGGTTCCGCGGCCTAAGCGTGCTAATGCCACGGTTCCGCGGCTTGAAGGTGCCCTTGGAGATTCATTTTGCTTGTAGGTGCTGACTTGGCTGTCCTCTTCTTGTCTGGAGGTCCTGAATCTTGATTTGCTTACTGGATCTGCTCCAGAATCTTACAGTAGACCGTTGGCTCCGTCTTGATCCGTCGCGGTGTAGCCGCGAGATATGGGTCTAACTTCCCATGTCTTTGGCACTGAACTCGACCGTCTTTTTATCCTGCACACTTGCACAAAAACTAATCAAAAATAACAAGATGGGTTTTTTTACAATGTATATTTTTTTTTGTTTTTCGGTTATATTTATATTCACAAATTAACCCAAAATTACACAAAGAAATAGACTACCGTCTTCCCGGCAACGGCGCCATTTGATTGGTAGAGTTTTTGCGTGCTAAGTTTATTACCGCAATCAAGACGGTTTCTCTTGTAGCTAGCCGGTTGAGTACGGGTCGTCCGCAGGGAGATGGGAATCTTTTTTTATGTGCTTTAACGAGTTAAGTCCAAATGTCCAGGTTTGTTTTTAGATTACTTATGTGCTAAAATGATATATAAAGAGAGCTTGTTAGGGTTAGGATTAGGTTAGTTTGAGTTAGGAGTCGCTCACTTCTTTCATTGCCACTCTTAATATCGGTGTTACGGTAATCGGCAACAACGGGGATTAGCACGACTAGGAAGGAACTTACGAGTATAAGCTAGGCTTTCCAACGCTTAAGTTCTTCATTTTGGTGCTTGTCCGTCCGTTCTTGGCTCTTAGCCTTAACCTCCGGTTAATTCAACCACAACCGGTCTCACTAAGGAATCACCGCTATCATGTAGGATAGGGGGCCGTAAGGAGCGGATTGTGGTTCAATTAACGAGAGTCCGAATTAAGATGTTGGGCAAGAAAAGAGTGAGAGATTTTCTTCTCTCAAACTTTCCTTATCCTACCCTAACAAGTGAGAAAACTACTCACCCATTACAAGAAAAAGGAAAATAAAACAAAGGATGAAGATAGAAAGAAAGAGATTAGAAGATTACAACTAGCTATTTGAGACCTCACTTTGGCAAGGATCAAGCTTAAGCATCATTGATGTTTAAGAATAAAGAAAAAGAGAACAAGAAAGAAACAAACAACAAATAACAACAACTAGATTAGCAAATGAAAAATACAAGCAATTATAATTAACAATAAGACAAGCATGGTAACAAAAAGAACTCTTTATTCATCACTTCACTCACAAAAGCTCACTACAAGGTTTTAATGGAGAAGAGATGAGAAGAGGAAGAAGAAGAACAACATGTATTCTAAAATCTAAATACAAGAATAAGCACCCTTGGTTTTGGCAAGTTCTGGACTATTTATAGGCAGGGAACTTGAAACCTAGGGCAACAATCTGCCTCCTTATAAAATTACCAAACTACCCCTAAAAGATCTCCTTCTGACGAGCCAGCATGGCTGCGGTTCCGCGGCCTAAGCGTGCTTATGCCGCGGAACCGCGGCCTTAATGTGGAGTTAGGCCATGAAACTTGGTGGTTTTCCCTGGTTTTTAGTACTCTTCAGTGTGGTATATGTTGTTTCTCAGAATCTCTTCACAATATTTCCAGAATTTCAGCAGAACAAAAGGTGATGTAATGTGGATCTTTTGTCATAATTTTTCTTGAGCTCCACGTAGATATGTTGGATCTTGTGTTGACATTGAGCTTTGTGCATGAAAATGACATTGATTTGCCATTTTGTCCCTTAAACTGGTGTGCGGCAACATACGGATAGATAGCGGAGACCCGTGTTTTATCTGTGGTTGGCAGTAATCCGGAATTTGTCGTGCTTTTCCATGAATTTCACTGTTTAGAGCTGAGAACCTGTATCCTGCAATTGACTAGCAAACACGGCTCAAGAGTACCTACCGATAAGCAATGTGATAAAAATTGGGCGGTATAAAAATGCAAAAATCTGATATGAACACGGGTCAAGCGCCGACCGTCCATCTCGCAAAAAGGGCAGTGCAGGCTTCCCACAAATCGGGAACCAAATCGTTAAAAGGGCAGTGTCGACCGTCCATGTTGTTAAAAGGGCAGTGCATCCCAAAAAGTGGGAACCAAAGCAAGTCGCCTCCACGTGAAAGAAGATCCATCAATTTCATGCACACGACCCACATATGTGGTGTGCATTTATTGATGGGGGCACTTTGTTGGGATCGAAAATTGCACCCCGGTTGACCAAGTCAAAGTCAAGGTCAACCCCAAGCCAAGTGGGCCCATGCCCAGGTCGAGTCCGAACATGAAGCAGCCGGCCCTCCCCATGCCAAAATGAAATCATGTAATAAATATTTTTTATGTAATTTTTTATGCCTGAATGTAAACAAAATGGGCATAAAGACAAATTTTTCTAAGCCCGTGGCTTATGTGCAAAAAGAAATAACACATGAGACATGAGATGGGCAAAATGTCATTTTGTAAAGCCCAAGGGGTTATATGTAAATATGTAAGCCTATATAAGACAACAGGATGATGAATAAAAGATAGACTTTTCATTCTCCCCAAAAACTAGGGCATGTGCCTCTTTCTCCTTCCTCAAGATTCTAAAACCTTCTTCTTTCTTTTGAATTAAATCAAGAGTTTTACTCTTCCTTTTCCAAAACTAAATAGTTTTTCTCTACAAAACCCATAAAGAGGAGCTTGGATCTTCCATTAGATCTCAAAAAGGGGAGATTTTTAAATCTCACCCCCTTTCTCCAAGATCCGGCCAAACGACAGGAAGAAGAAGGAGACCCGTCTCCAGAAACACCACTTTGGGGAAGATCCAGGGCTCAAGGGGAGAAGCCCCTTCATCAGCCTCAAAATATCCTAGGAGTTTAACTCCTCATATATATACATATATACAAAATAATAAGTGCTCATTTCTGAGAGTACAACTCTCATTGCAGGGACCAAGTCCCTTTTACCTCCCGAGCACCCACGTGCCTGGCACGTGAGGCGCTAGCGTCCAAAGCTCTAGCGCCCTTGCGCTCAAAGCGCTAGCACCTAAAGCGCTAGCGCCCGAGCGCTCACGTGCCTGGCACGTGGGGCGCTAGCGCTCTTGCACTCAGAGCGCTAGCGCCCAAAGCGATAGTGCCCGAGCGCCAACGTGCCTGGCACGTGGGGCGCTAGCGCTCTTGCGCTCAGAGCGCTAGCGCCCAAAGCGCTAGCGCCCGAGAGCCCACGTACCTGGCACGTGGGGCGCTAGCGCCCTTGCGCTCAAAGCGCTAGCACCCAAAGCGCTGGCGCTTTTTCCCACGCATCCTTTGGATGCCCTTTCCTTTTATATATATATATATATATGTATACACACACATACATACTCCATGACACTGTCCTCCGTTAGAAAAAATTTCTAACGGGACGCTGCCCCGCACCCTGCAAGGGGGCTGCTAGCCCCCTTGACCCCCAGCCCGTTATCCGGGTAGCGGGGACCCCGATATATCCAAAACCCCTTCAAAACACAACACCGCACATTGAGTTCGCATGACCAGTTTAACCCGTCAATCGGAGGTTCCCTCACTCCAAAGGCGAGGGGTAATTAACGGCAGCTTAGTCCGCGGCTGCCGGAGATTCGGATCCCCACAATCAATAAACCCCCGCCTACCCTAGGCAGGGGGAATCTGTAATGCGCCTGACAAGCGTGCGCGTATTCCCATCTCAATGGGGTGACGAAAAATACCCTACAGCGTTTAAGACATGGTCTCTTCCCATTCCATATTTCATATGGAGTGGTAGGCACTGATTTGGATGGAACTCTATTCAATAGGTATGCAGCTTCTTAAGTGCATAACACCCAAAAGAAAACAGGAAACTCAGCAATACTCATCATAGAGCGCACCTTATCTCATAGGGTGCGATACCTCCGTCCCGATACACCGTTGTGTTGTTGTGTACTCGAAAGAGTAAGCTGAGAGAGAATCACATTCTCCTTTTAGAAAATCCAGGAACGCAATGCCCAAGTGTTCTCCTCCTTAATCTCATCGAAGGATTTAATACTTCTACCCGTCTGGTTCTTAACTTCAAGCTTATATTCCTTGAATTTCTCAGAAGTTTCAGACTTGTGTTTCAACAGGAACACATGTCCGAATCTTGAAAGATCGTCGATGAATTTAATGAAGTACAAAGAACCAACCCTGGCATTTGTAGACATAGGACCGTATACATCATCATGTATCTATTCCCAGAGTTCAGTAACTCTTTCTCTGTTTCTAGTAAACGGAGTATTGGTCATTTTACCTTTGAGACAAGACCGGAAAGTATCATAAGATTAAAATTCGAACAAATTCTCATATTCATCCTTATATAACTTAGCTGTTCGTGTCGCATCGATATGACCTAGTCTACAATGCCACAAGAAGGATTCGTTCATTTCTGAACTACTCTTCTTGTGTGTGTTCTAGATACTTTGAACTGTGGTTTGATTTAGAACGTATATGCTATTATATAACGTGCCTGATCCAATCAACTCTTGATTCAGGAAAATGTTCACAACATTATCCTCCAATACAGAATTACATCTTTCTTTAACTCATTAAAGAAACCGATGTAATATTGTATATCAGGTTCGGTATGTACTAACATTCGTTCAGAATCAATGTATTAATACAATATGATATTTGCCAACTGATTTGGCTGCAACACTTGCACCATTCTCTACACTTAGAGACATATCACCCATTCCCAGTTCTCTAACTATCTGTAACCCATGTAACATAATACATATGCATGATCCTGATCCGGTATCATATACCCAGGACGTAGAGAATACTGAAAAATAGTTCTCGGTAATGAACACACCCGAGGAAGATGCATCAACATGCTCATTCCTCGATTGGGTGGCCTGGAAATCTGGATATTCCCCTATTTCCTACTCAGACTTATAACAATTATATGATAGAGCGGAACCAATGTTCCCCAGCTCAGTATAATAAGCAGGTTCGGTCAATGCATTCATATTATAATCTTGATTATGGCGTGATATGTCGCTACCAGGAGAGAGAGAGAAGAAAACACTCTACGTGCGCTCTTGCAAGATCAGATTGGTTATTAGTTTATCTAATCAGGATGGCCCCCACTATTTTTATCAAATCTTCCTTCAAACCCTAAAAGGTAAGACTAGCCGGGATTAATTACACCCTACAAGTTCGCCAATCTTTCAGCCAGGCCAGTGTCGGTACTTTGAGAGAGGTTCCCCATGCTTTCGTACGGACCTAATTAAAATAAACCTCGTTTTCCCAGGGGCGTAACCCCGTTAACACCTTTCTAGACACCTACTTGATCGGCTAATTGTAATGTACAAAACTCTCCCAGGAGTAACTCTTACTCGCAGTGGGTATCGGGATCTAACTATCTCATAGAAGGTATGCAATCCCATTGCAAATTTCAACACTTGAAATTCCCGATTATATTCTGCCCCAAGCGATCTATGACCTTGACAAGGTCAACAAACCATAGACCGCAAGTCAAGTTCAACCCATCATTTCCTGATTGAATTAAACCTGCCTGCACGACCCTTGACAAGGTCAACAAGGTCATATGACTACCCTAATCCAATCGCATCATATGCTAGCAGATAAGCACTAATCAGCTACCGCACACTACGCCTTGACAAGGTCAACAAACGCAGCACGAATACTAAATACTACTTATCTGAAATGACGGAGGACTACGACGGGTTTTTAAGAAAACCATTTGCGTAATGAACTTGATATTGTTGTAGAATCGAGTGAATTTTAAAAGGAGTGTTTTTTAGGCTTTTACTAGTTTTGCTAAAGAGGTCACTCCCGTTGAAGGGATCTCGGCTCTTTCCTTATCGAATAAGGTGCAATATATTTCACAAATACCACTATGCAAAGCAAAAACTATAGAAGCAATCAAAAGACAAACCGAGTGGGTTGTAGCATCTGCTAGTTTCGATAAAGAGGTCACTCCCGGTGAAGGGATCTCGGCTCTTTCCTTATCGAATAAGGTGCTGGATATTCTACAAGGAATACCGCTATGCAAAGCAAGAACTGGAGTGTCACGACCCGAAATGGCATGTGACTGGCACTTATCATATGAAGTCTATGGGACCACATCTAATTCAGGAAAGCCAAAATCCCAGAAATCTAAAACCATTTTAAAGAAAGTGTTTTATTAAAATAAGCCGAATCACGCATTTTTAAAACATCAAGTCTTTTCTGAAAATTTCGGCAAAGTTTCCTTTGTAAATACTGGCCCCGAACGGGGTACAACATGATAAATATATGCATCAATGATAAAAGGCATCCCCAAGCGGGAGCTAACTCTTCGTCAATCGACGGTCATAACCACGCATACAATATAATATACAACGCCGAAGGGCGAGGATCAAATCTCAAAAGGAAACTCGAATCAACATGAAAACCATAATAATACAATGCGCGACTCTAAGGTCGAAATAATAATACAACTTTCCTCTAAGTCTGAAATAATATACACGTCTGGTTGATAGAGTTTACTAAATACAACTAAATGTAAATAAAATACAAGGTGGTCACGATGCAAGTGAACCCACCTACCAAAGCAAATCACCCGGAATGGAAGCAGTGTGCCAACAAAGCCGCACGAAACCTGTATGGCAAGACCTGCAAGAAACTGTGGCACAACGGGGGTGAGTTGCCAACTCGTGAGTAGAAAACATCACCGAGCAGAAATCGTATGTATGACTCAATCCTAGGTCAATGCGATCAATATATATAAACTCAAAATGATAAAGTCTGAAGCATGAAAAGGTGGCAAGGGTAAACATCTATACATAAGTGTAATCCCATGTGCTCATATCAGTGCCTCAGCTAGCAATATATCATATGTATGAGGTATGAATGTAATGTAATGAAAACAGAATATATGTAAATGAAGAAACTGTTTTCTTGTTTTAGTGAGATTCCTGTTTATATAACATGAGGTATCATCAATGGAATCAACATAATCAGTGTCTAGCATTGACACAAAACATAAATCCCAATATCTCAATATCACAGTGTCTCAATACCTCGGGCTCCGTCAGTCCAGATCGGCCCATATCATCAAATCACACGACTACAGACGGTATCCTCCGGATATCCGCCGCGCCAAACAATCACCGGAAGGCGGTCTGCCCCTGCCGGGCTCATCGACTAAAACTCAAGCTTCTTGCCCCAGGGTACCATACCGAGTCCACCATGTACCCGCAGACGGTTCATCCGGCTTCTCGAATCGGGTCTCGAAATCCAACAGCTATCATGAAAGCTCATGGTGGACGACTCATACATCACGAGAAAACCGCAACTTGCATTTTAAAAAGAGAGAGAGAGAGAAGTTTATATATATTCTTGCGGTTTTCCCCCAAATCGCGAAATCTCATGGAAATCCGAAATCCAAAAATCAAGAGTAAGTAAACAGTGAATATCGGCATAAAACCCCAAAATACTGCATAACCAATGAATATATGAATGCATCTGATATCATGTAATGAGTGCAATAGTTAAACTAGCATATGAAAGCGATAACATATTGCAACTATCAGCTAGCAGGCTATGTCAATGAAATAATATTCACTAAAGTGTACATGACATGGCAATTACCGATGATGATGTGTGTGAGCCGGCAAGCAAGTGTACGTGGAGCATACGCATCATCGGTAATGGTGCTGGTGTCCTGACAGCATGATCTCAATAATGGCATATGAAAACACAATATAAGCATGCAAATGCGATGCGAACAGCAATAATATGCGGGAGATGAATAATAAACACAACAATGAAGAATCTATATCAATATATATATATGTCATGCGGTTTTGCTATTTTAAATAACACGAATCGTGGTGTTTAGAAAATAAGGGCTACGGTGTTTTAAGAAAAGATGCGTCTTTTGAAAATATCCGTGTAATCCCATGGCCTGTCTTTAAAATGCTCACGATTCGTTAGTTTTGAAATAGGTATGACTCGAGTCTAGTATAACATCTACAAATAAACTACAGGACTAAACGAACAGTCGAACCAAAAGGGTAAGGGAAACCCACCTAATTCTGAGTCGATATATATAAATATAATAGTCGGTGATCCCGCCTCAATAGTATCACGTACGATACAATATACAATATGACATTCTCGAGTCAAGAGTGCGGATCTATCATCAATATATAGCTCGTACGGTAATTCCGTCGTACGGTCTCCCAAATCTGGTACGGGTCAAATATCACATTTTATCTCATTATTCGTCTGGTATCCCTTTCATCATATATCAAGATATGGGGGTACTGATCTAAGTCTAGTACAATACTAATACCATCTATGTATATGCATGCGTGTGTATGAAAACACCACGCCCAAAGGACCCGCTAAAAATAGCGTGTCGTATCTCATAATGGGATCCACGTCATATCACCGATCACCTGGCCTCAAGCCCAATCTCATCGACTCATCTCCAATCCTAAGTACTATCCTCAAAATCAATGTATATGTATATGTGTGTGTGTGTGTACATAGTCCCATACCCATGTGTGTGTGTATATATACATATCCCCATATACGCACAGGTAAATAAAAGTATGCAAGTGTGTGTGTGCATGTATGTAAATCTTATTCTAGGGTTCGCGATTAGAAAATTAACTAACGACACTATCATTCAAAGTCTTCTAAAACCAATTAGCTAAGTATACACATCCTAATAATATCATTTAAGTATATATATCCATATATATAACATAACGCATTTGCGTTCTATACTACGAACTGCGAGGGTGTTATACGCCATCCACCCGACTTCCCCCGTAGATATATATCTAGTCACTTGATCTTCGTTTGCCGATGCCGACGTCGCTACTCGCTTGCTTGTCGTCTCGAAGTCCTTGTGGGGTACCTACACATCATAACGTATCGTACCGCATTAAAATCCAATTTAAAACCAAAACGACACACGTTTCACACATAGGTCAAAACCTATGGTCTGCTCTCGCAAATCAACCAAACATCACCCGATATAGACGTACAAACGTTCAGTGATCGATACCAAACACAAATATCAAAACTCTAATTCATAAACATCGCAAACATAAAGCAGCAACTTTGAAAACATGCTCCAGATTTTACCCTAGGTGAAATTAGCCCATTTTGCACATATGGAGAGTCTAATTTACTGGAGATAAAGCCCTGGAACAAGCACGAAGAAATTTAGGTGTACCAAGGCCGCAAATTGCGGCCTAAATGAATAAATCTGCGGCCTGGACAAGGTGGTTGGGGCTCGGGTCTTGGGTATAGGTTCTAGGTTTCCTGCACAGCTCTCTGTGTTTGCTAAATATTTTTCAGGTGTCCCGGGTGATAGCAGACACCAAAACACATCACAATTTCCGTAAAATCTGCCGATGTCGGGGTTTCAAAGTTTGGGTTTGGGGTTCTATTATCTGGTTTCAGTCCATTTTACAATCCCTACAGGGGTTTAAGGTCACTATTAAGCCTCAATTACATCTTTGGATTCAATTCAAACCCTAACCCTTTCTAGGAATTTTCAAAGCTCACAAAACCGCATACAAACACTTCTAAACTTGCATAGGTGCTAAAGTAATGGAAATACAATGCTAATTGTGCAGAAATTATCTCATTTGGCAACTCAAGAATTTTCTTGAGTTGCCCCAAATCTTAAAAATGCAAACTTTCTTGGTCCAAAGTGTAGCTTGTGAGCTTGTGCATGATTTTTGTGAAAGTGAGATGGACTTTTGGTGTTGTTTTGAGGGTGTTGTGAGGCTTGAAGTGGAGGAGGGAGATGGGGCAGCAGCCCTTCAGAGGAGAGGGAGAAGGAAAAGATGAAGATGATGAATGAAATAAAAGCCATGACCAAGGTTTGACCCCTCACCTCTCTCTCTCTCTCTCTCTCTCATGCCCATGCTTCATATTATATTGTTTTCCTTTTCATTTTCTTTCTATTCTTTTCATTTAAAACCCAAAATGAAATGATCATGAAGGAAAACCATGATAAAAATGTAACAAGTGTTAAAAATGACATGTGCATGTCATGTGCACAAAACACGCTTAATGACCGGTTAGCGATATTTAATCGTGATTAGCATTAAAATAGTATATAATAAATCGTAAAATTTCATAATTTGCATAAATCTCATAAAGCACCCTCTTTTTACTAATTTCTATAATTTTCCAAATTGTTTCTCAATTTATCGGTATTTAATTATACCGTATTATTAAAATATTCAATATATTTATTAATTAATTATAAAAATTCCCAAAAATAATATTTTATTTTTCTGAAATGTTACAGTCTTCCCCCTTAAAGAAATTCGGTCCCCGAATTTAAATTTAAACCCCTCAAATACTAAAACATTTGAGTAAAAGATGTCGTCGGGGCTCCGAAATCATAAATACATAAAACACATCGTAGCGCAATGCATGCGCATATAAAAAAAATGAGTATATCAATCAAAAGCAAAACTCCGTCAAGCATCCCGCAATCATCGGAGTCATGGGGAAGACATCGATGTCAAATCCAATACGAAAATCAACATGATATGCATCAACTATACATGTAAATATCATTAAAACATCGGGAAGATATGCATGCCAAACCTTTTTAAGCTGCTGTGCGATGAGCATAACACTGCACAGTGGCGGACGTCTATTGTAAGAAAATAACTATGTATATATGTATATCATTTGTTTATTATGCACATTCCGCCGTTTTATAAAAAAAAATCTAGAACGGTTTCCCTGTTTTTCAACGTTTCGTGTCATCTCCGACACGTAGGTAAACACTGTGACTATAGCTCCCTTTTTTAGAAATCCCTTCGATAGCTATCAATGCATGCAAAATATATCCAGGTATTGTTCTCTGACTAGTCCTGCTCAGTACGAAAACAAATAGTAAATATCATACAAACTTACTGCTCCATAAGAATCAATCCCAAAATGTGCATAAGAATGTCACGTGCGTCTGGTGCGCACGGAAATCAAAATCCATGAAATCATAAACATGTGCAGCCAAGGCACAAAATGATATCAAGTGCGATACTGTGCATAAATCATAAATCAACACAAAGCATATCTCAAGTGTAATAACTATGCACAAAATATAAATACCCAGTAGGTGCAACCATGGTGCACGAAAACAAATATCATGAAACTCGGTCATCAAGACTAAATCATGCGAGTAGATCGCCCAAAATACCGAAATCAAGTATGGCGGAATAGTCCCGCTCAAGCACATCCTCTAGGAATCTCTGGCCAACTGTCGTGGTCACTCATAACATGTTTCGTCGACGGTGTCGAATTCTGGTCTGCTGGGTGTGCGTAAAATGACCGCTCCTGAATCCAAGTCTTCTCGTAAATTATTCCAGAAAGGTCCTGTCGAGGTCTCTCCCAAATCTCATTTCTGTCAAACTGCCCGGAAGTCATCGTCCTTTACTAAATCTATTTCTTGTTCCGGAACGGCTGCATACTCATCACGACTCCTTCTGGAAGATATATCCATATATAACGCATCTGTATGCGTGTCACATCTCTGATATCAGCGGAGGGGAACGTCATCTCGTCGAAATCTCGTATGAACCTCTTACTCCACTTTTCTCTACTGTCGACTGCTTCGGACTCGTCCCTTCGTGGCTGCATGGACTGTGCTCCAACGGCTATACTCATATCTGGAGTCTTCCAAGCAATGCACCCATCGCATAGCATCTGAATGAAGTCGAACCATTCGATCGATTCGTCAAAACCTCATAATCCCCCAAGAGCTCAACATCTTAGGTACAGTTTAATAGTATCGAATACATACCACAGCACCGGTGGACCAGCCGTAGAAGGGCAAACCCAAGCCTCACTAATGGCACCGCGGAACTGCCGCAAACCTTAAGGTCCAAAGGCTTTCACATGGTCATTATGTCGAGTTAGGGTTTTCATTCTTCTATAGGGTCCATAGAATTGCTTGCATGTCTTTCCGAATACTTTAAACTTAGAATATGGGTTTCTAACATTCGATCGCCTCTATCGACACTCAACGTACCAGCGTGAAGTCGTCTCTAGCTGAAATCAATCTATCTGATGACCTCTCATCGGGGTAAGCGAACGAACCACATGTCCTAGTCATTCATCCTCAAGTGACTAGTGATCTTCTATCATATCTCTATGTATAAACTCGTGCTACAACAGCTCCAACCATCTCGGCGATATCTCGTCACTCGCAGCAGCAACTGGCTCATTCGTCTGCATGCTAAATAGTGCCTCAATCATCAAGAATAAGCGATACATCAATGGTCATCAAAATCTGGCTGGCCTCTATCAGTGGCTCAATCCTCTGGTGTTGATCTGCATGTCCGAGTAATCTCGTAAAATCGATCCATCAGACACTCATGGCGCGAAAACACAATAAAACAACGCCTCGCTATGCAATCGTATGTCCCTGGGATCACGCCCTGGTCAGTCCTCGTCCGTGACGAGCTCGTGCTGACCGCAACTCTAGCCGTAGCTCTCTCTGCCCGTATAATAGTGGCAGCAAAATCATAAACCGGTATCGATGAGGATAGATCATGAATGAATATAATGATGTGCAAGGAAATGTACATCCTAAGGATTCTTAAGCGAAGCAGCGCATCGTAAGTATGCCGCGGAACATACACACGGTACGTCACTCTCCTTAGTCACCTACTCCATCAACCAACGTCAACCTACGCGACGAAAGTTCGGGTCTAATACCCCCTCGACTAAGTCTAAGTTCCGTAAGGTAAAGCCTAGATTCCGTATATATACAAACGCCCTAGGCTCCGCATAGTCAAACATAGACTCGAACCAAGGTTAACCTAGCGCTCTGATACCAAATTTGTCACAACCCGAAATGGCACGTGACTGGCACTTGAATCATATGAAGCCTATAGGACCACATCTAATTCAGGTAAGCCAAAAGCCCAGAAATCTAAAACAATTTTAAAGAAAGTGTTTTATTAAAATAAGCCGAATCACGCATTTTTAAAACATCAAGTCTTTTCTGAAAATTTCGGCAGAGTTTCCTTTGTAAATACTGGCCCTGAACGGGGTACAACATGATAAATATATGCATCAATGATAAAAGGAATCCCCAAGCGGGAGCTAACTCTTTGTCAATCGACGGTCACAACTACGCAAGCAATATAATATACAACGCCGAAGGGCAAGGATCAAATCTCAAAAGGAAACTCAAATCAACATGAAAACCATAATAATACAATGCGCGACTCTAAGATCGAAATAATAATACAACTGGCCTCTAAGTCTGAAATAATATACACGTCTGGTTGATGGAGTTTACTAGATACAACTGAATGTAAATAAAATACAAGGGTGGTCACGATGCAAGTGAACCCGCCTACCAAAGCAAATCATCCGGAATGGAAGCAGTGTGCCAGCAAAACCGCACGAAACCTGTACGGAAAGACCTGCAAGAAACTATGGCACAACGGGGGTGAGTTGCGAACTCATGAGTAGAAAACATCACCGAGCAGAAATCGTATGTATGACTCAATCCTAGGTCAATACGATCAATATATATAAACTCAAAATGATAAAGTCTCAAGCATGAAAAGGTGGCAAGGTTAAATATCTATACATAAGTGTAATCCCATGTGCTCGTGTCAGTGCCTCAGGTAGCAATATATCATATGTATGAGGTATGAATGTAATGTAATGAAAACGGAATACATGTAAATGAAGAAACTGTTTTCTTGTTTTAGTGAGATTCATGTTTATATAACACGAGGTATCATCAATGGAATCAACATAATCAGTGTCTAGCATCGACACAAAACATAAATCCCAATATCTCAATATCACAGTGTCTCAATACCTCGGGCTCCGTCAGTCCGGATCGGCCCATATCATCAAATCACACGATTACGGACAGTATCCTCCAGATATCCGCATCGCCAAACAATCACTGGTAGGCAGTCTGCCCCTGCCGGGCTCATCAACTACAACTCGAGCTTCTTGCCCCGGGGTACCATACCGGGTCCACCATATACCCGCAGACGGTTCATCCGGCTCCTCGAATCGGGTCTCAAAATCCAACAGCTATCATGAAAACTCATGATAGACGACTCATACATCACGAGAAAACCGCAACTTGCATTTTAAAAAGAGAGAGAGAGAGAGAGAAGTTTATATATATTCTTGCGGTTTTCCCCCAAATCCCGAAATCTCATGGAAATCCAAAAATCAAAAGTAAACAGTGAATATCGGCATAAAACCCCAAAATACTGCATAACCAATGAATATATGAATGCATCTGATATCATGCAATGAGTGCAATAGTTAAACTAGCATATGAAAGCGATAACATATTGCAACTATCAGCTAGCAGGCTATGTCAATGAAATAATATTCACTAAAGTGTACGTGACATGGCAATTACCGATGATGATGTGTGTGAGCCGGCAAGCAAGTGTACGTGGAGCATACGCATCATCAGTAATGGTGCTGGTGTCCTGACAACATGATCTCAATAATGGCATATGAAAACACAATATAAGCATGCAAATGCGATGCGAACGGCAATAATATGCGGGAGCTGAATAATAAACACAACAATGAAGAATCTACATCAATATATATATATATATATGTCATACAGTTTTGCCATTTGAAATAACACGAATCGTGGTGTTTAGAAAATAAGGGCTACGGTGTTTTAAGAAAAGATGCGTCTTTTGAAAATATCCGTGTAATCCCTTGGCCTGTCTTTAAAATACTCACGATTCGTTGGTTTTGAAATAGGCATGACTCGAGTCTAGTCTAACATCTACAAATAAACTACAGGACTAAACGAACAGTCGAACCAAAAGGGTAAGGGAAAACCACCTAATTCTGAGTCGATATATATAAATATAATAGTCGGTGATCCCGCCTCAATAGTATCACGTACGATACAATATACAATATGAAATCCTCGAGTCAAAAGTGTGGATCTATCATCAATATATAGCTCGTACGGTAATTCCGTCATACGGCCTCCCAAATCTGGGTAAGGGTCAAATATCACATTTATCTCATTATTCGTCTAGTATCCCTTTCATCATATATCAAGATCTGGGGGTACTGATCTAAGTCTAGTATAATACTGATACCATCTATGTATATACATGCGTGTGTATGAAAACACCACGCCCAAAGGACCCGCTAAAAATATCGTGTCGTATCTCATAATATGATCCACGTCATATCACCGATCACCTGGCCTCAAGCCCAATCTCATCGACTCGTCTCCAATCCCAAGTACTATCCTCAAAATCCATGTATATGTATACGTGTGTGTGTATATATATATACATAGTCCCATACCCATGTGTGTGTGTGTGTGTATATACACATACATATCCTCATATACGCACAAGTAAATAAAAGTATGCAAGTGTGTGTGTGCGCGCGTGTATGTAAATCTTATTCTAGGGTTCGCGACTATGAAATTAACTAACGACACGATCATTAAAAGTCTTCTAAAATCAATTAGCTACGTATACGCATCCTAATAATATCATTTAAGTATATATATCCATATATATAACATAACGCATTTGCGTTCTATACTACGAACTGCGGGGGTGCTATACGCCATCCACCCGACTTCCCCCGTAGATATATATCTACCCACTTGATCTTCGTTTGCCGATGCCAACGTCGCCACTCGCTTGCTTGTCGTCTCGAAGTCCTCGTGGGGTACCTACACATTATAACGTATCGTGCGCATTAAAATCCAATTTAAAACCAAAACGACACACGTTTCACACATAGGTCAAAACCTATGGTCTGCTCTCGCAAATCAACCAAACATCACCCGATATAGACGTACAAACGTCCAGTGATCGATACCAAACACAAATATCAAAACTCCAATTCATAAACATTGCAAACATAAAGCAGCAACTTTGAAAATATGCTCCAGATTTTACCCTAGGTGAAATTAGCCAATTTTGCACATATAGAGGGTCTAATTTACTGGAGATAAAGCCCTGGAACAAGCACGAAGAAATTTAGGTGTACCAAGGCCGCAAATTGCGGCCCAAATGAATAAATCTGCGGCCTGGACAAGGTGGTTGGGGCTCGGGTCTTGGGTATAGGTTCTAGGTTGCCTGCACAGCTCTCTGTGTTTGCTAAATATTTTTCAGGTGTCCCGGGTGATAGCAGACACCAAAACACATCACAATTTCCATAAAATCTGCCGATGTCGGGGTTTCAAAGTTTGGGTTTGGGGTTCTATTATCTGGTTTCAGTCCATTTTACAATCCCTACAGGGGTTTAAGGTCACTATTAAGCCTCAATTACACCTTTGGATTCAATTCAAACCCTAACCCTTTCTAGGAATTTTCAAAGCTCACAAAACCGCATCCAAACACTTCTAAACTTGCATAGGTGCTAAAGTAATGGAAATACAATGCTAATGGTGCAGAAATTATCTCATTTGGCAACTCAAGAATTTTCTTGAGTTGCCCCAAGTCTTCAAAATGCAAACTTTCTTGGTCCAAAGTGTAGCTTGTGAGCTTATGCATACTTTTTGTGAAAGTGAGATGGACTTTTGGTGTTGTTTTGAGGGTGTTGTGAGGCTTGAAGTGGAGGAGGGAGATGGGGCAGCAGCCCTTGAGAGGAGAGGGAGAAGGAAAAGATGAAGATGATGAATGAAACAAAAGCTATGACCAAGGTTTGACCCATCACCTCTCTCTCTCTCTCTCATGCCCATGCTTCATATTATATTGTTTTCCTTTTCCTTTTCTTTTCTTTTCTATTCTTTTCATTTAAAACCCAAAATGAAATGATCATGAAGGAAAACCATGATAAAAATGTAACAAGTGTTAAAAATGACATGTGCATGTCATGTGCACAAAACACGCTTAATACCCGATTAGCGATATTTAATCGCGATTAGCATTAATATAGTGTATAATAAATGGTAAAATTTCATAATTTGCATAAATCACATAAAGCACCCTCTTTTTACTAATTTCTTTAATTTTCCAAATTTTTTCCCAATTTATCGGTATTTAATTATACCGCATTATTAAAATATTCAATATATTTATTAATTAATTATAAAAATTCCCAAAAATAATATTTTATTTTTCTGAAATGTTACATAGAGCTACCGGTTTTTAAAACAAGTTTCTACAACATTTTTTAGATTTCTTTTATTTCATTAATCTCATTAATGAAGTCTCATCATATTATGCTTCCCAAACATCACAGAAAAAACGAAAGCAACAATAGTTATTATATATCATAAATATAATATAGGCATTCGTCTCAGAATATATCATGTGATCACATCACAAAATATCAGCAGCAGAAGAACACATATGAAATATTGGATATACTAGGAATTCCGTGTTTTAATTAAGCCAATAAAAAAACGAGGATTCCACGGTCGCGATGAATAGCCAAACCCACATCCCTAGACCCCTACGAGAGCGGCAAGCAACCCTACCAATTCTAGAGTTAGGAGACCCGGTCTCGACTCCTCGAGATGGTCTCCCACTGGACCCTAAAACCCGGTTACTTGTGCTCCCCGCCTTGGGTCTATCCTAATGCGGAAAAGTAAATAATATATATCAATGGTGACATCATCCTCAATATAGAAGTGCCCCAATAAAAGAATATTACATGCAAGCTTTTACATGAATGAAAATGAAAAACTCTCATCTCACATAAAAACCCCGGCTATTCAAAACACAACGATCCAATATAACATATCACAGCAACACATAACATCACATGTCATCAACGTAAGTAAATATGCGTATCCCAATTGTCGTTGACGTATAGCAAAGAAACCGGTGATACACCACATATTACACTTACGGTCGCAGAAAAGAAAGTGAAAAACTACAACAGTTGGAATCCGCAACCACCTTAGACATCATAAACCCAATGTATCACATACTTTGGATTTCATGCCTAACCAAATGAATTCCTTTGACATCACATGCCTAACAATTATAAACCCCGCATCTTAGTCTCGATATTGAAAACACTTTCTAATAACCTGTCGGGTAATTCAACAAGATTTCCGATAACCTGATCGAATGCTCGTCGAAAACTTTAGTAGACGGCCGCACCCCCGATGCCGTCGACGAAGTGCACTAAGGGGGAACACCGCTGCCGCGAGCACCCGAACGGATGCTTTTGGCGACGGGGTTCTCCTACAGTCACTTGGTCGGGGCTATGGGGCATGGCTATCCAGTAAGGTTACCCGGCTTGTATCCGCGTACACTACGTAATAACGACGGATTTTTGATCCACATCAAAATTCCGTGGCAACCGATCAATTGAGACTAAACTGCTAGATTTATAAAATTCAAACTAGTTATCACATAACTAATTGTGTGGATTCCAAATATTGTATCACAATCACAGATAGCTAGGCGATATTAAACTTTTTGATCGAATAAACAAACACCCAAAATTTCCCAACAAGCTCAACACTTGAGCGGAGTCTAAAAAAGCACCCAGAACATGTCACGACACCCATGAACCAGCCGTAGAAGGGTCAACCAATGCCTCATCTATGGCACCACTGAACTACCACAAACCCTGGGTTTAGTGGCGGTTCCGACGGTCACAGAATCGAGTTAGGTTTTCGTTCTTCTAGAGGGTCCACAGAATCACCTGCATGAATTTCTGAATATTTTAAACAAAGAAAATTCCAACACTTGGAAAATTTCCAGCAAGGGAAAAAGTAGGTTATTGATATCCGTTCGAACTTTTTATCACCGTCTAATATACCCGAAACAACATTAGAATTACGAATACGAAACAGTCCAAGTTTCCTATGCAGAAAATTAACATCGCATGCAATTTTTGCAAAAACTAGCAATACCTGAAACACTAAAACCCAGAGACTGGAACACCCTACAAATTTGAAGCCAAAACTCCACAAATGACCCGAGCACACCGGTTTTTAGCCTTATGTGGCCGGCCACTTTTGCACCAAAATGCTTCAAATTTTCACAGTGTTCATGTTATATCACATACAACATTCTGCGGTTGTTTAAAAAAAATTTAGAGCACTTTTCAAATTCGACAGAAACTAGATTAAAGGGTTTCAAGTTTCGGATTCGTTTCGGTTTCGTAATCTAATAAACATCATGTAATTCTCTAGCAAGACTCTGATGCCACTAATGGATTCCCTAGCATGGCAGCAAGGTTTCGGAAGGCATCTTCCATGCCAAATTAAAATTTTGCCGTATTAAGGAGCCCAAAACATAGGATGTTTAACTAGAGAATCATACAAATTAACAACTTTACAACTAAGTGAATGCGGAATACAACCTTTGTAGACCGGTCCTGCACTTCAAATTCTCCGTGTAGAAGTCCCTTCGCTACGAGTAATGATCTCCCGAACTCTTGAGAGGATCCACAAAGTGAAAGATGCAAACTTGCTCGAAGTCTTCGAGGCCGAAGATGATCTACGTCGAGGAGACTTAAGCTCATGCTAGCTCTTCACTAAATTAGGGTTTAGTGAAGCAAACACGCTAAACTAAATGGTTAATAGTAGAGGATAATGAAATAGGAAGTGGGCTCTCTTTAGATTTCTTTTTCTCACATTATTTCATCACTTAGAAAAAAGCTAGCAAGCTTTTTTTCTCATGAGGAAGAAGATGAAGTGATGAGATGAAGAATGAACTCATGAGGTGAGAAAAAAAACCATGGGTGAGTTAGTATCATACACTAACCCATATAGAGACTTAACTATTGGTTAGGATAATGGTTGGGTTAATAAATATCTTAAGCAAAACAAAACTTATGGACTTAATCAATGGTTATCCAAGCTTCTCCAAGATTCTAGCCATGACCAATATTCAACAAATTTTGAATTAATTAATCAATTAATAACCCTACATTATAGCAAGCATGGTGTAAGTCATACACACACCCATGAAGCATGTATCATCAAGCAAGAAACAAAAACATGTACATTAATATATATCATATATACACTAATTCACACAAGTGAGAATAAGAAATCATAAGTGAGCAAATATTAGTTAATGTAACTTAATATATCAAATATATAATTATACATTAAATTATCAAATCAACACTTGATTTAATAATCCGGCTATATCACATACAACCGACTAATATCAAACGCAACATCTTATCGAATCAACACTTGATCCGATAACCTGGATATATCACATATAACCGACCAATGTCACAAGTTGCGAGAATAGAATGCAGTATCACATATGCGCATTAGTCTCGGTCCCGCACATATCACATATGTGCTCCTGCATCGTTTCGTATGAACCAGGAAACCTCTGTGTAGGACTCTAAAGACTCGTCAATACGCCGGCAGTATGTGATGATCATATCAAACACCCATAAGCCGCAAGCAGTCTGCTAAACGTAAAGGCCACACGGGTATTGAGTGATCAGAAGATCAACAAGCAAGCCTGCTCATACTCCTGCGAATCCAATCAGTACACTACCGTACAGTTGATTGAGTCGATTCGAGTGTGTTCAAGTTTAGTTTAAATACCGCAATCAAGACGGTTTCGCTTGTAGCTAGCCGGTTGAGTACGGGTCGTCCGCAGGGAGATGGAGTCTTTTTCAAAGTGTTTTAACGAGTTAAGTCCGGTTGTTCAGATTTTGTTGTGGTTATCTAAGTGTTAAGTTGATATTTAAAGAGAGCTTGTTAGGGTTAGGATTAGGTTAGTTTGAGTTAGGAGTCTCCACATCTTTCGTTGCCCCACTTAATATCGGTGTTACGGTAATCGGCAACAACGGGGATTAGCACGACTAGGAAGGAACTTGCGAGTATAAGCTAGGCTTTCCAACGCATAGTCCTTCCTTTTGGTGCTTGTCCGTCCGTTCTTGGCTCTTATCCATAACCTCCGGTTAATTCAACCACAACCGGTCTCACTACGGAATCACCGCTATCATGTAGGATAGGGTGCCGTAAGGAGCGGATTGTGGTTCAATTAACGGGAGTTGATTTAAGTTGTTGGGCAAGGAAAGAGTGAGAGAGATTTCCTTCTCTCAAACTTCCCTTATCCTACCCTAACAAGTATAAAACTACTCACACTTCATGATAAGGAAAAACAAAACAAAACAAAGAGGAAGATAGAAAGAAGGAGATTAGAAGAATACGACTAACTATTTGCGACCTCACCTTGGCGAGGATCAAGCGTAAGTATCATTGTCATATGAAGGATAAAGGAAAAGAGAGAAGAAAGAAACAATCAAACAAATAACAACAACTACTTAACAATTAAAATTGCAACAATTACAACAAGTAAAGAAAGAGACAAGCATGATAATAAAAATGGTCTTCTTTATTCATCACTCTTCACTCAAAAGCTCACTTACAAGTTTAATGGAGAAGAGGTGAGAAGAGGAAGAAAAACATGTAAACTAAAACCTAGCAAAAGAGATACAAGAATTGGACCCCTTCCTTCACAACTTCTGGGCTATTTATAGGCCATAAAATGAAACCCTAGGGCAACCACCAGAACCCACATGAAAATACAAAATTACCCCTGGAAAATATTTCCCTACCGCCACTATACTGCCGCGGATCCGCGGCCTGGACCCCACTTTGGCCGCGGATCCGCGGCCTTCTGGTCGAATTGGGCCCCCCAATTTCTTCTGGTCACCTGGTTTGATGTGTACATTTTTCTGGTCTATGTATTTTTTCATAATTCCTTCACGAATTTTCCAGAATTTCTGTTGAGGGAAAGGTGGACTTTTTGTCAAGATTTTGTCATGATTGCCTCGAGCTCCGCGTAGATTTCTTGGAAGTTGTTGTTGCCATTGAGCCTTGTGCTTGAGAGTGACATTGATTTGACCTTTTGTCTTCCTATTGATATCTGGCAACATACGGATGAAGAGCAGAGACCGTGTTTTATCTGTGGTTGGCAGGAATCCGGACTTTTTTCGTGTTTTCCATGAATTTCACCGTTTTAGAACCGGGAACCTGTATCCTGCAATTGACTAGCAAACACGGCTCAAGAGTATCTACCGATATGCAATGTGACAAAAACTGGGCGGTATGAAAATGCAAAAATCTGATATGAACAAATACCCCCAAACTTATCATTTGCTCGTCCCGAGCAAAGCCCATTTATTCACAAAAAATTTCCTAACCTCACTTTCGCAGGGAACGCGATTGCACTGATCATGTGCAACAAGCCGTTAAACCTCTAGGTGTCCCTAGTAGGAGGAGTGTTGTCTCCTGAGGGTTTTCAGCGGATACTACCCACAAAATCCGGTCAAGTTGGTTTTGTAAAATAACTAAGCTTCAAACCCTAAAGTTTTGTTTTAGAAAATAACAATTCTATAATCCTAAGTCTAGACCATCGAACCTTTATTTTTCACACCTCGCATCTTATTTAACTACAGATTTTATATGTCTTTACGTGCAGTGCAAATAGTGTCGTTAAGTTCCCGAAAGGTTGAATAAAGTCATCATGTCACACAATAAAGCCCAGATAACAATTTTAAAAGGATCACATAAGTTTTATAAAGAGTTAAGCATTTTTCAAGTTTCGTTTTCCAGTAAAGTTTCAACTTCAGAATTTCTATCTTCCCTAACAGGAAACTATGTCTTATTCTTCACTCCACTTTTTTCTTGTTTTCATTTCATACACACCACTGTGAACGTGCAATAGTCTTTATCATAGAATAAAACCTTCATATCTCCGTTAAAAAAAATTTTTTTATAAAAGCCTGTCTTTTATCAAGATTATTCTCACACAAAGAACCGTTAGGAATTTTAACTCGGAGAGAACACTTGCTTGACTTTGTTTTAAACTGGACTTTCTAGGCTTCTTAGCGAGCTTTGGGCCAATGCTCCCAAACCAGTTGATTTTAGGGCATTAGGTGTAGAAACACCCCAGCGGACTTAATTACTCAAGTTACCTAGGTCCAAAAACAAAAGACAGTTTGGCGTGAAAATCAGATGATTTAATACGAACGGAGATATAACCGGCAGTTCAAATATTTTTTTTTTTTGGATAAAAGACGTGTTTGGTGTGTAATCATTCCAATCAAGTTTTAGGTGGGTTATTTTTCAGACTTAGCTCCAATTATGGCGTCAATAACATTCCTTCATATTCGCTTTACTTCATAAACTATTCTTGACATTACTTATTTCAGAACAAACCTATTTGATCCTCAGAAAATCATTTATCTGTTTAAAAGTTTAAACATGAAGGACTTGTCATCTAATTCCCAAAATCTTACGACACGTGTAGTGTGATGTAAAGACGTATATCAGCTATAGTTAACTTCAAAGGAGAGTTATCTTTCAGGTTTTCAAAATCCAAACATAAGATTTAGTTATTCCTATTTTTTTTAAACAAAAACCGTCGAATGTTGAATCAGAGTTCTTTCACAAGCTAACTTGACAAAAAAAAGTTTTTATATTTTTTTTTTAGAAAATTTTCAGATTTTTATAGATTTTATGGATTTTAATATGCAGATGCAAAATATACATATGAATGCGAAGTTAAGAAATGCGTACCGAGCGTACCCCCAAACTTAAACTGGACAGTGTCCTCACTGTCGTTGCATGAAGAGATCAGTTTGAAGGTTCAAAATTGTCGGATAGCGATATACAGTTTTTATTTGTTTTATGTTTTTAAAAATAAAAAAAAAAAGGATATACACAAATATAAACAAAATGGTTTGTACATACCCCCAAACTTATTTGGAACAGTGTCTACAGTTCTTGGCTGGATAACCGAAGTTTGGAGGTAAGCAGAGGAAGATCATTCAGGGTAAACCGGCTCCTGTAAGAACAGGAGCTCCTCTGTTGGTTCGGCGCTAAGGTACGGTTTGCATCGGTGTCCGTTTACCTTGAAGAGTGAACCGTCCTTTGGATTTTCCAAATCCAGAGCGCCCTGCGGATACACGTTCCGCACAAAATATGGCCCTTTCCAGCGAGATCGGAGCTTTCCAGGATGGAAGTGAAGTCGGGTGTCATAAAGAAGTACCTGCTGACCAGGTACGAAGGTTTTGCGCAAAAGGTGTTTATCATGAAACACCTTCGTTCGATTCTTAACGACAACCGCGTTGTCTTACGCCTCATCCCTAAGCTCGTTCAGTTCGTTCAGCTGCAGCTTCCAATGGCTGCCTGCGTCCTCAAGAGACAGATTCAGCTCCTTAATCGCCCAAAATGCGCGATGCTCGATTTCGACAAGAAGGTGGCAGGCCTTTCCGTACACAAGCCGATAGGGAGACATGCCAAGGTCGGTCTTATAAGCAGTTCTAAATGCCCAAAGGGCATCAGTGAGTTTCAGAGACCAATCCTTACGGTTCTTGGAAACCGTCTTCTCCAATATCTGCTTGATTTGCCGATTGGAAACTTCGGCCTGCCCGCAGGTTTGGGGGTGGTAGGGCGTAGAAAGCTTATGATTAATGGAGTACTTCCGCATCAAGGCCTCGAAAGTCCTATTGCAGAAATGACTTCCATTGTCGCTAATGATCGCTCGGGGGTGCCCAAACCGGGAGAAAATGTTTTCTTTAAGGAACTTAACGACAACCTTGTTGTCGTTAGCCCGGCTGGGCACAGCCTCGACCCATTTAGAGACGTAATCAACAGCTAGAAGTATGTACAAGTTCCCAAAAGAGCTGGGAAACGGCCCCATGAAGTCTATCCCCCACACATCGAAAATCTCCACAACCAAGATCGGTTGGAGCGGCATCTCGTTCCTCCGGGATATCCGGCCCATGTGTTGGCACCGGGAGCAAGTCTTGCAATATTCGTGAGCGTCTTTGAAAAGTTGTGGCCAGTAGAAACCACATTGCAAGATCTTCTCAGCTGTCTTTCTGGGCCCAAAGTGCCCGCCACACGCTTGATCGTGGCAAAATGACAGCACACTCTTGAATTCCTCATTAGGGACACACCGACGAATGATCTGGTCGGGACAGTACTTGAACAAGTAGGGTTCGTCCCAGTAAAAGTGTTTTACTTGGGATAAGAAGCGAAGTCTGTCCTGACTCGACCATTCGGTCGGTAGCAATCCCGTGGCCAAATAGTTCACAATATCTGCGAACCAGGGTTCGCACGATACTGTCAAGAGTTGTTCATCCGGGAAAACGTCATTAATCGGAATTGGAAGCGACGGCGAAGAAGGAAGTCGTGAGAGATGGTCGGCAACTACGTTTTCACATCCTCGTTTGTCCTTAATGACAAGGTCAAACTCTTGAAGCAAGAGGATCCAACGTATTAACCGAGACTTGGCATCTTTCTTCGCAAAAAGATGGCGCAGAGCTGAATGGTCCGTATAGACAATGACTGGAGAGCCGATGAGGTAGGGCCTGAACTTTTCTAAAGAAAATACAACAGCTAAGAATTCCTTCTCAGTTGTTGTATAGTTCAGTTGGGCGTCGTTCAGGGTCCGGCTCGCGTAATAGATTACATGCGGCATCTTGTTGATATGCTGTCCAAGGACAGCACCGATGGCAAAGTCGGATGCATCGCACATGATCTCGAATGGGTGCGTCCAGTCAGGAGAAGAGAGAACGGGAGCAGAAGTGAGTGAGCGTTTCAGTGACTCGAATGCAGTCACACAGCTCGAGTCGAAGTTAAAAGGCGTGTCCTTGGCCAGCAGAAGCGTCAAGGGCCTAGCAATCTTGCTAAAGTCCTTGATAAACCGTCTATAGAAACCGGCATGGCCAAGGAAGGCTCGGATATCTCTGACGCATCGGGGAGGAGGCAGATTGGAAATGACCTCAATCTTTGCTCTGTCAACCTCTATGCCATTTTGCGAGATGATATGTCCTAAGACAATACCTTCGCGCACCATGAAGTGGCATTTCTCCCAGTTCAAAGTGAGATTCTTGTCCTTACATCGGGTAAGGACAGCGTCAAGATGCAGCAAACACTCGTCAAAGGAGTCGCCGAAGATGGAGAAGTCATCCATGAAAATCTCCAAAAATTTCTCCACCATGTCTGAGAAAATTCCCATCATACACCGCTGGAAGGTAGCGGGCGCATTGCATAACCCAAAGGGCATGCGTCGATATGCAAACGTGCCGAAAGGACAAGTGAAAGTGGTCTTGTCCTGGTCTTTTTCGGCGATGGGAATTTGATTATAGCCAGAGTAGCCATCAAGAAAACAATAGTACTCATGTCCGGCCAATCGTTCCAGCATCTGGTCAATGAAAGGTAGCGGAAAGTGGTCTTTCCGCGTTGTGGCGTTGAGTTTTCTGTAATCAATGCAAACTCGCCACCCAGTTTGGGTGCGAGTAGGGATTAACTCATTCGCCTCGTTGGTTATGACCGTGATGCCCGACTTCTTGGGGACAACATGAATGGGGCTAACCCACTGGCTATCAGAGATAGGGTAAATGATACCACTATCTAGACATTTGACGATCTCCTTCTTCACAGCCTCCTTCATGACTGGATTAAGACGTCTTTGTGGATCCCGGGCTGGTTTGGCATCATCCATCAGATGAATGTGATGCTCAACGATGAGGGGACTAATCCCCTTGATGTCCGCCATGGACCAGCCAAAAGCTTGCCTGTTGCTGTGCAAGACCGCGAGAAGGGCTTTCTCTTGCTCGGGAGCTAGAGAAGCCGAAATGATGACAGGGAGGGTCTCGTTCTCACCTAAGTAAGCATACTTAAGGTGAGACGGCAACGGCTTGAGTTCGAGCGTTGGAGGTGAAATGATGGAAGGCAAGACAGGTGCAAAGGTCTCGAACTCAAAGGATTCTAGCAAAGGTTCAAAACGAGTGTAGGCAACCGAGTCGGATGGTTCAGGTAACTCATCCGGAAAGTCGAAAGATTCGAACTCGGGTTGTGCGCGGCTAAGATTGTTCGAGAACGTGAAACACTCGTAGTCGTTATCGGGCGCAGAAACAGCAGCAGATTCGAAGAGAAACGCACTAGTGGCGTCAAGATTATCGTGGTCAAACAGAAACTCCTCGAATTCACACTCTTCTGGTGTGATCTCCTGGATCGAGCAGACATCCAGTATATGAGCATTAGGTTCGGCGGGCTGATTCCCCAACCTAAAAATGTTGAGTTCAATCGTCATGTTTCCAAAAGAGAGGTTCATTGAACCGTTGCGACAATTGATCACAGCATTTGAGGTTGCGAGAAATGGGCGACCGAGTATCACCGGAATTTGATTCCGGGGGTTAGCTACAGGCTGTGTATCTAATACAATGAAGTCAACGGGGAATATGAAGTCCCCGACTCTTATCAACACATCCTCTAGCTCACCCCTAGGATGGGTGATAGATCGGTCGGCTATTTGGAGAGTGCAGTGTGTGGGTTTCAGCTCTCCGACGCCTAATTGCTCGTATACTGAATACGGAAGCAAGTTAACACTGGCACCAAGATCTAATAGTGCACGGTTGATGTTCTTATCCCCAATGGTAATTGAAATCGTAGGACAGCCAGGGTCCTTCCGTTTTTGTGGTAAAGATTGGGTAAGGGCATCACTCACAGCACTAGCCAAGAAAACTTTCTTGGGTACCTGAGACTTCCTCTTTTTCGTGCACAAGTCCTTTAAGATTTTCGCGTAAGACGGGACTTGTTGGACAGCATCTAAAAGAGGAATGTTAATGTTAACTTGCTTGAATAACTCCAAAATCTTCTCCATTTGAGGATTTTGTTTATTAGACCTCAACCGGTTTGGAAATGGAACATTTTGAAAATTGGTTGAGTCTAATGCTGGAGGAGGAAATTTTGGAGTTGGAACGGATCCCAGAATAGGTGTTTTCGTGGAGTGAGAAGTGGGTCCGTTCAGAGCAGAAGAAGAGGAAGGAGAGCCTGTTGAAGAACGGAGAATAGGCTCGGAAGACGAAGAAGAAGAAGGAGAAGAAGAAGAAGAAGAAGCGGCGGCTGGGGTGTCATCGTTGATTCGCTTGCCAATGTTGTTTTGCAGCATCCTTCCCGATCTCAGCGTAGTCACGGCACTCATATTATGGTTTTGTTGTTCAAGAGCAACATGTGCATTATGTGGGTGACCGAGATTTGGCAGTGGCTGGGATGGAAGCTTCCCCTTCTCTCGCTCGCTCAAGGCCGCGTTCAGCTGTGCAATCTGGGCCTCGATGGTTTTGATGCTCTGCCCGTGTGCGGCGGTGTGTTGCACTAAAGATTGGATCGAAGACTGGATGTTGGCGGTGGATTGAGTCGATTGTTTAACAAACGCCTCCAGACTTCGCTCGAGCGAGGAAACCTTATCAGTGTTTGACGGAACAAAGTTGTTATTTGGTGGAAAAGAATTGTTTGGTGCAAAATTGTTCGTCTGGTTTTGGAAAGGTTGGGGTTGGAAGGGCTGCTGATATTGGTGTTGAGTTTGTTGCTGCGCTTGTTGTTGCGGCGGAGGGGCCCTTTGGAAATTGTTGCCCTGGAACTGATTTTGATTCTGATTCCAGGCGAAATTGGGGTGGTTCCTCCAACCGGGATTGTAGGTGGAAGAGTATGGATCATTCCTCGGTCTTTGCTGGAAGGCAGCATTAACCTGATCCTGTCCTTGCGATGGTGGATTGTAAGGACACTCTTCGGTCAAGTGGGAAGGATCGGAACAACAAGCGCAGATGGTACGAAGGGGGAGAACAGGGGCAGGAGCAGGAGCAGAAAATTTGCTCTCTATCGCTTCAAGCTTTCGTGTTATTGCAGCCATTTCAGCTTTCATCGCGATAGAGACATCGAGTTGGTGGATTCCTACCCTAGACTGACCGGTAGAAGTGGAGGTAGAAGAAGAAGAAGTCGGTCTTGTGCTCTCCCACTGTAGCGTTTGCTCCGCAAGATCGTCAAAGAACTGCCACGCTTCCTCGTCAGATTTCGATAGGAAGTGGCCCTGACAGATGGTTTCCAGCAACTGCTTCGTTGCTGGGTTCAGTCCCTCGTATAAGGTTTGGCAGAGCTGCCATTTCTGTATACCGTGGTGAGGACACTGAACAAGAAGGTCTTTGTACCGGTCAAAGCACTTCCAGAAGGGTTCAGAAGGAAGCTGGGAGAATTGGTTGATTTCATTTCGAATTCTTGCGGTCTTATGATTTGGATAGAATTTTTTCAGAAACGCTTTAACAAACTCGTCCCAGCTGGTGATCGAGTGGGAAGCGGTGCTATACAGCCATTTTTCAGCGAGATCGCATAGAGTGAACGGAATGACCCGTAGACGTATAGCATCGTCCGACAGCTGGGTTGTTTTCATCATGGCACAGACATTTTGAAATTTATTGATGAAGATATAGGCATCTTCAGTTTCGAGCCCATGAAAACGTGGAAGCATGTTGATGAAATGGGGCTTAATTTCAAAGTTGTCCCCATTGGCCGGAGGAAGAGAAAGGCAGGTGGGAAGTGCAGAACGGGTGGGGTAGAAACGATCCTGGAGCGCAATTCGCTGCGGCGCTACAACAGGCGGAGGTGGTGGAAGATTGGTCTCCGTAGGAGGTGGAGCCATTCCAGCGGTGGTCAAAGAGATGTTCGGATTAAATCCCGACATCGCGGAAGAAGAGGTTGGTGAAGGTGAAGGTGAAGATGTATGAACAGAATTCCGGTCAACGTCGGAGTTGGCCGGCAAAGGAAGGGGTGAAAGAGGAGTGGACGGAGTATCGACTTCGGAGTCGATCGCGTAGTCGGTCGCGACTAACGTAACGCGGACTAGACGGGCGCTAGTGTCCCGAGTCCAAGCGGACATACACTAAACGAGTTTAGTATAGTCAAAGCGGAGAAGGTGAGGGTAAGAAAACGTCAATGAAGAAAGGCGATGGGTGGTGGGTGAAAAATGGATTTGGCGACAAAAGGGCAAGTTTTTATAGAAAGTTTTTGATTTTTTTTTTTTTTAATAAAGAGATTTACAGAAGTATGTACGGAAATACGGCTTAAGCAATCACAAACAAGATATGCACAATCACACCTAGATCTACGGTCGCCTAGGTCTACTAGACCTGCTCCTGAACTTGATTTTCGAAGTTAAACAGTGTCGAGAAACAGGCTTAAAAATACACCGATCACGGGGCCAGGTAAGTGCAGAGATAAGGGGAGGTTGTTCAACGCTTTCGCGAAGTTCCTTAATTAAATAACCCTTTCTCTTTCGGCGGTTGCGCCTTTAACACTTTCCTAGACACCCCGTAAACAATGTACGGTTAAGCGAGGTTCTAAACACGGTTTATCTTCTCCTAATGAGCGCGAAGTCCTTAGGGCTGAAGTCTAGTATTTTTTAATTTACAATGGACAATGCATATGCTTTAGTGATTTTTGGGGTCCTGGGAAGGGTGATGAAATCCCCACCCAATCTGGATTGGTTTCAAGCCCCTTAAGTCCGTATTAAAGAATGCAAAACAGTAACAAATCAACAGCAAACAATTTTTATTTGCGGCGCAAAGAATCCTGCACAAGAACAGTTTATTGGAAGGGGGAGAAGAATTTGCGCAAAGAAGCCTGCAGAAAACACAATTTATTGGAGTTCAGAGGAGAGGGGAGAGGCAGAGGGACTTACAGAGAGATTTTTACCGTAGACCGGATGCTTCGTTTTTGTCCGTCGCGGTGTAGCCGCGAAAATGTGGGTCTATCTTCCCACGTCTTTGGCACTGTACTTGAACTCCGTATTTCCAACGTCTTTGGCGTCGATCTTGAGCTTCGTATTTCCTGCACACTTGCACAAAAACTAATCAAGAATAACAAGATGGTTTCATTACAAAGAATGTATTTTTTTTTGTTTTTTTTTTTTACTTACAAATTAACCCGAAAATTCACAAAGAAACAAACTACCGTCTCCCCGGCAACGGCGCCATTTGATTGAGTCGATTCGAGTGTGTTCAAGTTTAGTTTAAATACCGCAATCAAGACGGTTTCGCTTGTAGCTAGCCGGTTGAGTACGGGTCGTCCGCAGGGAGATGGAGTCTTTTTCAAAGTGTTTTAACGAGTTAAGTCCGGTTGTTCAGATTTTGTTGTGGTTATCTAAGTGTTAAGTTGATATTTAAAGAGAGCTTGTTAGGGTTAGGATTAGGTTAGTCTGAGTTAGGAGTCTCCACATCTTTCATTTCCCCACTTAATATCGGTGTTACGGTAATCGGCAACAACGGGGATTAGCACGACTAGGAAGGAACTTGCGAGTATAAGCTAGGCTTTCCAACGCATAGTCCTTCCTTTTGGTGCTTGTCCGTCCGTTCTTGGCTCTTATCCATAACCTCCGGTTAATTCAACCACAACCGGTCTCACTACGGAATCACCGCTATCATGTAGGATAGGGTGCCGTAAGGAGCGGATTGTGGTTCAATTAACGGGAGTTGATTTAAGTTGTTGGGCAAGGAAAGAGTGAGAGAGATTTCCTTCTCTCAAACTTCCCTTATCCTACTTGCCTTATCCTACCCTAACAAGTATAAAACTACTCACACTTCATGATAAGGAAAAACAAAACAAAACAAAGAGGAAGATAGAAAGAAGGAGATTAGAAGAATACGACTAACTATTTGCGACCTCACCTTGGCGAGGATCAAGCGTAAGTATCATTGTCATATGAAGGATAAAGGAAAAGAGAGAAGAAAGAAACAATCAAACAAATAACAACAACTACTTAACAATTAAAATTGCAACAATTACAACAAGTAAAGAAAGAAACAAGCATGATAATAAAAATGGTCTTCTTTATTCATCACTCTTCACTCAAAAGCTCACTTACAAGTTTAATGGAGAAGAGGTGAGAAGAGGAAGAAGAACATGTAAACTAAAACCTAGCAAAAGAGATACAAGAATTGGACCCCTTCCTTCACAACTTCTGGGCTATTTATAGGCCATAAAATGAAACCCTAGGGCAACCACCAGAACCCACATGAAAATACAAAATTACCCCTGGAAAATATTTCCCTGCCGCCACTATACTGCCGCAGATCCGCGGCCTGGACCCCACTTTGGCCGCGGATCCGCGGCCTTCTGGTCGAATTGGGCCCCCCAATTTCTTCTGGTCACCTGGTTTGATGTGTACATTTTTCTGGTCTATGTATTTTTTCATAATTCCTTCACGAATTTTCCAGAATTTCTGTTGAGGGAAAGGTGGACTTTTTGTCAAGATTTTGTCATGAATGCCTCGAGCTCCGCGTAGATTTCTTGGAAGTTGTTGTTGCCATTGAGCCTTGTGCTTGAGAGTGACATTGATTTGACCTTTTGTCTTCCTATTGATATCTGGCAACATACGGATGAAGAGCAGAGACCGTGTTTTATCTGTGGTTGGCAGGAATCCGGACTTTTTTCGTGTTTTCCATGAATTTCACCGTTTTAGAACCGGGAACCTGTATCCTGCAATTGACTAGCAAACACGGCTCAAGAGTATCTACCGATATGCAATGTGACAAAAACTGGGCGGTATGAAATTGCAAAAATCTGATATGAACAACAGTCCGGTCTCTTCATCAGATATATCGCTTATCACAGCCTGGGGGTAGTATAACGTCAGACCCCAATAGCCTAATAAGTCATGCCGATGCAAGGTCCATAACGGTTCGAGAAACTACTGATAATACTTACCAGTAGATCTCAGCAACCCTGGATAGGGATTTCATGTTATGGCCAATCGAGCATAGCGCAACATCAACTCCTAATACCGGGAGAGACGAATCCCCTCCTATCGCTCATTGCCTCCATGTGACTTGGGACTGTACCCAAAAACCACCGTTTTGCATGATCTCTTGACCGTGGTAAGATGGAAATCAAAGCATAGTGGGAATCACACAAGACTTTATGACGATCTCGGGTCGACAGACTAACTTGTACCAGTGTCACCAGAGAACTGCTATCTGACGATAGGTATAATACTATCTAGGAGTTCTCGGAGAGTCCGTCCAGTGTACCCAGTCTCCACTGAGCACCCGTATACCTTCTCTGATGTCAAACACCAATGTATGTGGGATCATCCATCGCCCATCATATGGGTCGAGAAGCGTATGCCCTAGTCTACTCTGGAGTATCGATGCCCTATCTCGATACTCCCACGACTAGGAACATTTGAAGGATGTACTTGCCGACTACCTCTGCCCCACTAGTATGATCCGCATCATAATCCTTATAGTCAAGTACTCATCCTAAGGGCTTTATCAATATGTAATAGAGAGACAATAAGTGTACATATTAAGATAAAGAGCAACCACTACAGGTGATAGAGAGAAACGCTTTTATAAAGTTGTCCCAACTGGTTATCGAATGAAATGCGGTGCTATACAGCCACTTTTCAGTGAGGTCACACAGAGTGAAAGGAATAACTCATAGCCGTATAGCATCATCAGAAAGTTGGGTTGTCTTCATCATCGCACATACGTTCTGGAATTTATTGATGAAGATGTAGGCATCTTCGGATTCAAGCCCGTGAAATTTGGGCAACATGTTGATGAAGTGGGGCTTAATTTCGAAATTATCCCCATTGGCCGGTGGAAGTGAAAGACAATTCGGAAGTGCAGCGCGGGTAGGATAGAAACGATCCTGGAGCGCGATTCGCTGTGGCGCTTCAACAAGAGGTGGACGCGGGTTATTCACACCTAATGGAGGTGGAATTATTCCCGGGTGAGGTAAAGTGATGTTAGGAGGAAATCCTGACATCTCGGAAGAAGAATTTAGTGACGGTGAAAGTGAAGGTGAAGATGTATGAACAGAATCGCGGTCAACGTCGGAGTTGGCCGGCAAAGGTAAAGGTGAACGTGGAAGGAGTTTCGACTTCGGGGTCGATCGCGTAGTCCGTAGCGACTAACGAAACGCGGACTAAATGGGTACTAGGGTCCCTAGTCCAAACGGACATACACTCGAGTTTAGTGTAGTCAAAGCGTAGAATGTGAGAGTAAGAAAACGCAAATGGAGAGAAATTGGATGAAGGTGGTAAAAGTAGCGAATTTGTGTTTGTTTCGTAAGAATGTGAAAATGAAATGACAGTTCAACAAAAAAATCGCAAATGCACAGTCACAAATGCACAATCAATATCTATATTAGGGTCCTCTAAGTCCACTAGACCTCCTCCTAACTGTTCCAAAGCGACAAATTGTGAGATAACCCTCAAATCACCTCTTCACAGCCAGTTATGGTCAGGTAAGCACAAGTGAGGTAAGGAGAGTTCCGCTCACGAATCACCATGAGACGGGCCTTTTAAAGTTACCTCCTCACTTGTCTAGCCTAGGCACCACAAAAGTCATGTTTAGATAAACGACCGAATGCCCACAATCTTCCTTTGTCCTATTGAGCGCGACAGGTCCTTAATTGGCTGAGTCTAGATATTTTTTTATTAAGCTTGAGGTGACGCAATTATTGATTTCCGGGGTCTTAGGAAGGGTGATGAAATCCCCACCCAATCTGAATTGGTGTTATAGCCCCTTAAGTCCGTATTAATGATGCAATGCGCAAATCAACAAGGTTTTGTTATCAAACAACCAAAGATTTTTTTTACTTTAGATGTGGCGCTGCAACAAATACGGTTAGTTTATTTCTTTGGCTTTTTCGGCGATATTGCAAAAAATCCTGCAAAGATAAGAATAATGGAGCGTCGGATTTGAGAAGAGGAATTTTAGAAAAATACGTACCAAAAGAGTTGAGTTTTAAGAAACTCGTGTTGATATTGCCTCCGAGTGTTTGAATGGTTCGCTTGCGTGAGTCAAAACAACCCGGGTCTTTGGCGCTACAGTATTCAATCCCCTTATACTTGAAAACACCCCCTGCTTTGCACAATCGCTGCTCGCCAATCCGTCAAATCTGTAAATGTCGGAAAAATACGGATATTAGAGCTAGAAAGCGATATAGATAGCCAAAATTCTGAACACAAATAATTAAGAAAATCAAACAATAAAAATAGGATACTAACAGAACACTGGAGGCAACACAAAAAAATTCAAAACCTCACAAAGGGACCGGCGACATAGGGAAAATGCAAGTTTTCGCAAGTCAAATTGTAACACCCGAGCCCAATGCTACTAATTTCAGTTACCGTTGGAACGTAGTATGGCACTTATTTCATTTATCTTGCTTGATTGTTACTTACTGTAAATTTTTACCCGGCAAATTCATTTCTGCATATAACAATTTTTTGCATCTAAAATAAAATAAAAAACATTCATCTTGGCCTGCTTGACACCCCTAACCCCGTTGTAGCGTTCGTGCATCGTGTTCTCGTCCCGTTCAGTGAAACGGGCGAGTTTGGACGGCTACGTGCACGTACGCGTGTCCGTTCTGGGGGTATGCTTTTTGATCATAAAACACTTCATTTTGAATTTTGAATCCCGCTTAAAATCCTATTATTTCAATTTCAAATTTTTGGACCCGACCCGGGCGCGTTTTGGAAATGTTTTATTTTGCGCCAAAACCCCAAATCTTAAAATATTTAAACCATCGTATATTTCTAACTAACCATATATTTTTACTGTTCATTACCTAATCTTTTAAATCTATTTTTTATCCTAACTGACGATCCCTCAGCCAATCAATTCCATTCTTCTCCCGTGGGCCCCACCATTCCCTTATCTCTCTCCTCTCTCTCACTGTCTCTCTCTTATCCCTCTCTATCTCTCTCTCTCTCCCCATCTCTCTATCTCTCTATCTCTCTCCTCTCCCTCTCTCCCCATATCTTTTCTCTCTCTCCCATATTTTAAAATCCCTCTCCCTCCTCCATTTCTTTTCCTAACGTAACCCAAACCCTCAACGAACCCGAGCCACCGCCGTCTCCCTCCTCGCCGCCGCAACCCCAACGCCGACGACACCGACACCAGCACCCTCGCCTCCTCTGCCTCGCCTCACCCACATCCTCTTTCTTCCACCCTCGCGCACCCTGCACCAGCCGCAGCCACCTGCACACGCCCCTGTGCGCGTTGCACCGCCGTGAGTCGCCGCCGGTGACCCCCGTCCTCTTGTCCCCGACCTCGCAAGCACCCCTCGGTGAGATCACTTCCCTCCTCTCTTCCTTTCTTCTCTCCTTCTCTGCTAATGTATTTCTTGATCGGCAGAACTCCTCCGCGGTCGTCGTAGGCCACCGCCGGAGCTCCGTCGACTTCGTCGTCACCCTCACGTCTCCTCTCTGTAACCACAGAGCAGAACCTTGTAAGCCTTCTCTTCTTCTTCATTTTTCCTTTCTTTTCTTGTTGCAAAGTTTTCTTGACGTTCACTGTTCATTTCTTCGCCGGAATCCGGTGATGCCGGCGACGCGTCCCGACGTTCCAGCGAGGTACCCCGACCCGTGTGGTTCCATTGTTCGTCGTTTGGGTTCATTCCGTGAACCGTGCGCCCGTCGCGAGTTTTCCCGCCGACGTTTCACGTTCCGTCTTCCCGATTCGTGACCCGTCGAAGCAAGTACTCCTTGCTACATGCTATACAATATTTACATATATATTATGACACCATAAACCTGTAAATTTAACTTTGGTACAATCATTTCTCATTTTCATGTACAATATTGTTATATATCATTTTATCTTTAAACTCGGAACCTACAGTTTGCAATTGAACCTAATAACCACATTTACCTGTTTAATCACATTTTTAATATTGACATAGCATATGGCATTTATCTCTATAGTTTCGTTCCATTCGGACACTCGTATGCATTTTAACCTGTAATAGCTGGATTGAACCTTTATATATATCATTGCACCTCTACAGTGCTTAAACTTGTTAACATGATTAAAAGGCCATAATTGTCATACTGCATTCGCATAACATTGAAATCATCTCTGTGACACAACTGACAACTGTACTGCAAGTTGAGTAAATCTGCCTATTGCTTAATTCATTGCTTATATCATGTTGATGATAACCATGCTTGATTATATAACCGATTGTGAGTACACCTATGATATCGCTTGCTTCTTGAACTGTCTTGCTACCTACACATTGATCTACTCGACATGGTACCGTATTGCTTGACTTGACATGGTGTACCATGACCTGATCCGTTACCTATTCTTGTATCTAATGCCAACGAACCTGACATGTAGTCCTCATGGACCGTTCCTGTTGTCTATCCAGACAAACCTGTTTACCTGATCCTGTGTTGGCATTAGTTTCTTGATTTCGGATACCTGACTTGACTTGCACATATAACTTGGGGGTATGGGGAAATCAAAGGTGAAACCTGACTTGTAACTCGATAGTTCGCTACCTGTCCTGAGTGTACACATTCCTGTTTTGTGCCTAGCGGCATGTCTCGGTTTAGGCCGAGAATATTGTGGCCGTGGTCCCGGGTATGTACGGGATACTATCGAGTGTACACATTCCTGTTTTGTGCCTAGAGGCATGTCTCGGCTGCAGCCGAGAATATTGTGGCCGTGGTCCCGGGTATGTACGGGATACTATTGAGTTACATCGATGATTCATCAATTGGTTTCAAAGACTTTAGAACAGAGAACCTGATAGCACAGTTTAGTTTACCCACTGCACACTACCCTGCACTGCTCTGATTCATATTATTGTTACCCTTGCTTTATTCATGTTTATACTCGCACTGCCTGTGTATTATGTTATTTTTTGATGACTTGACGCGCTGACGTCTGGGTTTTGCATGGCCCAGATTCTGTACCGCTGTCGCAATCCGAGCAGGAGTACTTCAGCCGACAGGCTGTGCTGTGAGTGTCTGTACTAGTTAGCTTTTCTTTCCTGCATTTTATTCCTGATGTGAGCCCGCATTATGGGACATACATTCCAGTTATTTTGTATTGGATCTTTCGCTTCCGCATTTATTTATTATTGACTCATGTTATCTTGGATTATGGACATGTTTTAGATAGTTTTATTTTGTTCTTGATATCTCTACAGCCGTAATGTGACTGTGGATGGATACTTCCTACCCACAGGTAGCATGGTTGGCTATGTCACGTGCCCATTTTAGCGTACTCTGGGAAGCGGGGCGTGACGTGGTTCTTTTGGTATCAGAGCCATAGGTTAGTCGGGTTGATTCTTTTGTAATTGGGTATTGTACCCAATACACGAATCAGAATACCCGTGTTTAGGAAACATGTCCTGCCACCTTGCCGTTACCATTCTTGAATCACATTCTTCCTGATTATATCTTTTACGATATGCAAACTTCCTTTGCATATCGACTCGAAACCTGATTCCTTGTTATCTCTAGGACTTAGGCGACTTGGGTGGAGTTATGTAATTATGGCTATGATACCGCGGCATAGTTACAATGCGGCACTCTATTTAAGTATCTTGGAGTTCTAGCCTTGATCTATATATTGAATATATCATCATGCTAATGTTGGGTGTTTTGATTTCAGGAATATGGCTGGTAAGAATTTGAAGACGTACCAGAGGCGTGTGGACGAAGCCGCCATGCTTGGAGTAATAAGAGGAATGTTGGAGAATCAAAAGAAACAGACCGAGCTGATCCAGTAGCAAGCGGACTCGTTTCAAGAAGGTTTACAGATCGTTCAGCAGTCTGTGAACAATGTTGGAGCTAAACCAGTCGACCGAGTAGGGACCGTAGCAGATTTCAGACGTTTGGGTCCGTCTACATTTACTGGTTTGGAGGAGCCGTTGCCAGCGGAGCAGTGGCTAGTTGACACAGAGAACTTGCTTGTTGCGGCACAGATTCCAGATGAGAAAAGAGTTGATTTGGTACGCATTCAGTTAGTAGACTACGCCCGAGAATGGTGGCTTATGGAAGAGAACCGTTTGCCCAAGCCGATCAAGTGGGCGGATTTTTCAAAGAGTTTCCTGGAGAAGTTCTTCCCGCAGACTGCACGGGAGGAAATGGAAGAGAAATTCATCGGGCTAAAGCAGAATGGAGCACCAGTGGATGTGCATGCAGCAGAATGGACAAGACTCGGCAGATTCGCTGGACCTTTAGTTGCCAACGAGGCAGACATGGCACGAAGGTTCATGCGCAGCTTGGACGTGGACATCCAGCGGCAGATTGTCTCCCTGGGTTTGACCACTTTCTCACAAGTACTTGCGGCAGCCCTAGAGCAGCAGAGTTTATCTGGGATGAAGGGGAGTTTGCAGCAGACAGCAGTTGCGGTAAGGAAGCCAGCATTTGTACCTAACCGAGCTCATGGTCGCAGAGGTATTCCAGTGGACCGCCGAGGTGTAGCACCCATGAAGAAGCCAGTGATCGTTGATCGAAGAAAGAGCATGACCTGTAACTATTGCAATTTACCTGGCCACATGCAGAAGGATTGTCGAAGGAGGCTGGGACTTTGTTTGGTTTGTGGAGCGGCTGATCACGCCGTTGGTGCTTGTCCGTCGAAGCTTCGTACAAGGGATGATTTTCAGAAGCCTCCACAGGGAACGTTCCAAGGACAGAAACAGCTGACTCAAGGACCTAATCAGGCTCGAGCTTTTACCTTGACAGCTGAAGGAGCTAAGGCGTCAGGAGAAGTTGTTTCAGGTACTTTACTCGTTCATGGTTTTCCCGCATTGGCGTTATTTGATTCTGGTGCATCCCATTGTTTTATGTCATCCAAGTTTATAACTACACACTCGATTGACTACACGACCCTGTCTAGTTTCTGGGACATACACACTGGGAATGGGAAAATCATAGCTAGTAGGGAATGTAAAGATTGTACAGTTGTTGTGTGCGGACGGGAGCTTTTTGCAGATTTCTTGGTGATTGATACGGGCAGCTATGAAGTTGTCTTGGGAATGGATTTTCTTGGCACTTTCCACGCTCACATTGATTGTAGGGCAAAGAAAGTAATTTTTCAGATTCCCGGACATCCTGAGTTTACCTTCACTGGAGGAAGCAGTTCTGTCGGGCCAGTCGAGTTTAGGGCTAGGCCGACAAATGATATTCTTGCAGCAATGGAAGTTGATTTAAGTAAAGAGCCGGCTGTTGTTCGTGATTTTATGGACGTATTTGAAGATATATCGGGATTACCGCCGAAGCGAGACGTGGAGTTCGCAATTGATCTTATTCCTGGTGCAGCGCCAGTGTCCAAAGAGTATTATCCAATGGCACCAGTAGAGTTGGAAGAAGTCAAGAAACAGGTTGCTGAATTGCTTGAGAAAGGTTGGATTCGAAGCAGTAACTCACCTTGGGGAGCTCCAGTTCTTCTAGTAAAGAAGAAGGATGGCACAAGAAAGATGTGCATCGACTATCGAGAATTAAACCGGGTAACTATTAAGAACAAGTACCCGATCCCTCGCATTGGCAAACTTTTCGAGCAGCTTAGTGGTGCGAGGGTATTCTCGAAGCTGGATTTGCGATCCGGATATCATCAGGTCCGAGTGAAAGCAGAAGATATTTGCAAGACGGCGTTCCGAACTCGGTATGGACATTACGAGTACTTAGTGATGCCCTTCGAAGTAACGAATGCGCCGGCAGTATTCATGGACTTGATGAACCGAATCTTTTCACCGTTCTTGGACCAGTTTATCGTGGTTTTCATTGACGATATCCTGGTCTACTCGAAGAGTTTTGAAGAGCATACTGAGCATTTGAAGATCGCACTGCAAACGTTGAGACAAGAGAAGTTATATGCGAAGATGAGTAAGTGCGAGTTTTGGCTGGAGGAAGTAAAGTTTTTAGGGCATGTTGTGTCTGGCAATGGAATTGCCGTCGATCCAGAAAAGATTGCAGCAGTACGAGATTGGCCGATTCCAAAGAATGTTGCTGAGATAAGAAGTTTCCTTGGATTAGCCGGATACTACAGGAGATTTGTGGAGAACTTTGCTCGTCCGGCAGAGACGTTAACCAAGCTTACGCGCAAGGAGGTACCTTTTGTATGGACGGACAGATGTGCGATAGCTTTTGAGACGTTGAAGCAGAAGTTGATAACCGCCCCTATTCTGACCGTGCCAGACAATTCCGGAGGTTTGGTGATTCACAGCGACGCATCTGGGAAAGGATTGGGATGTGTTTTGATGCAGCATGGGAAGGTTGTAGCATACGCATCGAGACAGTTGAAGACCCATGAGAAGAATTACCCAACTCATGACTTGGAACTTGCGGCTGTGATTTTCGCTTTGAAGATTTGGAGACACTGCCTGTTGGGCGAAAGGGTCGAAGTTTTTACTGATCATAAGAGTTTGAAGTATGTGTTCACACAGAAGAAGCTTAATATGAGGCAGCGTAGATGGTTGGAGCTGATGGCTGACTACGATCTTGATCTTAAGTACCATCCGGGGAAGGTTAATGTCGTGCCGGATGCACTTAGTCGGTTACCAGCAATTCAGGTGTTAACTACGCAGAAGGAGATCGTTGAAGATTTTCGAAGATTTGACTTGGAGGTTGTGCTACCGCATTCTACGGGACAGTTGATGCAGCTGCAAGTACAGTCATCGTTGATCGAGAATATTAAAGCAGCACAATCGAAGGACCCTAGACTGCAAAAGTTTCGAGGACAGGTTGAAGCCGGACTACGAATAGATTTATTGATCCACGAAGATGGTTCGTTGAGGTATGGTAGCCGTTTGTGCGTGCCAAAGGGAGATATTCGTGAAGAGCTTATGAAGGAGGCACACAGTTCAGCTTATTCTGTACATCCAGGAGGCACAAAGATGTACCGAGATTTTCGACAGCATTTCTGGTGGGAAGGCATGAAACGGGAGATTGCTCGCTTTGTGGCTAAGTGCTTGGTGTGTCAGCAAGTTAAGGCTGAACATCAAAGGGTTGCTGGTTTATTGCAACCACTTCCGATTCCTCAGTGGAAGTGGGAACATATAACCATGGATTTCGTGACGGCTTTACCGCGGAGTCCAAAAGGCAACAATGCAGTGTGGGTAATTGTTGATCGGTTGACCAAGGCAGCTCACTTCATTCCTTTCCGGGTTGGTCAATCAACAGAGACTTTGGCTGAGCGGTACATGCAAGAGATTGTAAGATTGCATGGAGTACCGGTGAGCATCGTGTCCGATCGGGACACTCGGTTCTTGTCACACTTTTGGCAGAGTTTACAGGAAAGTTTGGGGACTCGATTGAAGTTTAGCACAGCTTATCATCCTCAAACTGATGGTCAGTCGGAGAGAACGATCCAAACTCTTGAGGATATGTTGAGGGCATGCATGTTGGACTTCAAGGGTTCTTGGGAGGATCATCTACATTTGGTGGAGTTTTCTTACAACAACAGTTTTCAGGCAACTATCCAGATGGCTCCATTTGAAGCTTTGTATGGTCGTAAATGTCGTTCACCTGTTTGTTGGGATGATGTCGGTGAACGAAGATTATTGGGACCAGATTTGGTTGTGCAGACAGTTGAGAAAGTTAACACTATCAGAAATCATATGAAGGCAGCACAAGACCGACAGAAGAGTTGGGCAGACACGTCAAGAAGACCCCTAGAGTTCGCCGTGGGTGATTTGGTATTCTTGAAGATATCACCGACTAGAGGGGTGATTCGTTTTGGAAGTCAAGGAAATCTTAGTCCTCGATTCGTTGGACCCTTTGAGATCTTGGAGCGTGTTGGTGAGGTAGCGTATCGTTTGGCGTTACCGCAGTCCTTGGCGAATGTGCACGATGTGTTTCACGTATCTCAACTCCGTAGGTATGTTCGAGATGAAACGCACGTATTGGATCATTCGGAGCTAACAGTACGAGAAGACTTGACTTTTGAGGAGCGACCGATTGAAATCGTGGATCGAAGGGAAAAGGTTCTTAAGAACAAGGTGATCCCTCTTGTGCTTGTTTCTTGGGGTAATCGCTCGCATGGAGAGTCCACTTGGGAACGTGAAGATGAAATCCGGCAGAGGTTTCCTCACCTTTTCTTGTAGTTATCTATCTTTGTATTCTTGGAATTTCGAGGACGAAATTCTTTTTGTAGTTGGGTATAATGTAACACCCGAGCCCAATGCTACTAATTTCAGTTACCGTTGGAACGTAGTATGGCACTTATTTCATTTATCTTGCTTGATTGTTACTTACAGTAAAATTTTACCCGGCAAATTCATTTCTGCATATAACAATTTTTTTGCATCTAAAATAAAATTAAAAACATTCATCTTGGCCTGCTTGACACCCCTAACTCCGTTGTAGCGTCCGTGCATCGTGTTCTCGTCCCGTTCAGTGAAACGGGCGAGTTTGGACGGCTACGTGCACGTACGCGTGTCCGTTTTGGGGGTATGCTTTTTGATCATAAAACACTTCATTTTGAATTTTGAATCCCGCTTAAAATCCTATTATTTCAATTTCAAATTTTTGGACCCGACCCGGGCGCGTTTTGGAAATGTTTTATTTTGCGCCAAAACCCCAAATCTTAAAATATTTAAACCGTCGTATATTTCTAACTAACCATATATTTTTACTGTTCATTACCTAACCTTTTAAATCTATTATTTTTCCTAACTGACGATCCCTCAGCCAATCAATTCCATTCTTCTCCCGTGGGCCCCACCATTCCCTTATCTCTCTCCTCTCTCTCACTGTCTCTCTCTTATCCCTCTCTATCTCTCTCTCTTCTCTCTCTCTCCCCATCTCTCTATCTCTCTATCTCTCTCCTCTCTCTCTCTCTCCCCATATCTTTTCTCTCTCTCCCATATTTTAAAATCCCTCTCCCTCCTCCATTTCTTTTCCTAACGTAACCCAAACCCTCAACGAACCCGAGCCACCGCCGTCTCCCTCCTCGCCGCCGCAACCCCAACGCCGACGACACCGACACCAGCACCCTCGCCTCCTCTGCCTCGCCTCACCCACATCCTCTTTCTTCCACCCTCGCGCACCCTGCACCAGCCGCGGCCACCTGCACACGCCCCTGTGCGCGTTGCACCGCCGTGAGTCGCCGCCGGTGACCCCCGTCCTCTTGTCCCCGACCTCGCAAGCACCCCTCGGTGAGATCACTTCCCTCCTCTCTTCCTTTCTTCTCTCCTTCTCTGCTAATGTATTTCTTGATCGGCAGATCTCCTCCGCGGTCGTCGTAGGCCACCGCCGGAGCTCCGTCGACTTCGTCGTCACCCTCACGTCTCCTCTCTGTAACCACAGAGCAGAACCTTGTAAGCCTTCTCTTCTTCTTCATTTTTCCTTTCTTTTCTTGTTGCAAAGTTTTCTTGACGTTCACTGTTCATTTCTTCGCCGGAATCCGGTGATGCCGGCGACGCGTCCCGACGTTCCAGCGAGGTACCCCGACCCGTGTGGTTCCATTGTTCGTCGTTTGGGTTCATTCCGTGAACCGTGCACCCGTCGCGAGTTTTCCCGCCGACGTTTCACGTTCCGTCTTCCCGATTCGCGACCCGTCGAAGCAAGTACTCCTTGCTACATGCTATACAATATTTACATATATATTATGACACCATAAACCTGTAAATTTAACTTTGGTACAATCATTTCTCATTTTCATGTACAATATTGTTATATATCATTTTATCTTTAAACTCGGAACCTACAGTTTGCAATTGAACCTAATAACCACATTTACCTGTTTAATCACATTTTTAATATTGACATAGCATATGGCATTTATCTCTATAGTTTCGTTCCATTCGGACACTCGTATGCATTTTAACCTGTAATAGCTGTATTGAAACTTTATATATATCATTGCACCTCTACAGTGCTTAAACTTGTTAACATGATTAAAAGGCCATAATTGTCATACTGCATTCGCATAACATTGAAATCATCTCTGTGACACAACTGACAACTGTACTGCAAGTTGAGTAAATCTGCCTATTGCTTAATTCATTGCTTATATCATGTTGATGATAACCATACTTGATTATATAACCGATTGTGAGTACACCTATGATATCGCTTGCTTCTTGAACTGTCTTGCTACCTACACATTGATCTACTCGACATGGTACCGTATTGCTTGACTTGACATGGTGTACCATGACCTGATCCGTTACCTGTTCTTGTGTCTAATGCCAACGAACCTGACATGTATGTTGGAGATAGTGCCCTCAGAGTCAATTATTGGATCACAGGCACGTGATTGCAATGATTGAGGGGAGGACCTGTCCCAGTAGGACAGTCTTACTCAAGATGATAGTATGCTATCTGGTTTACCTTTATCATCGTGTACTGCTTTAGGTGACCTTACAGGTCACTATTGCACGTTGATAGAGCCCCTAGGATTCTTGCTTGACTACCGGCAGTATGAGGGCGATCATATACGTGGGAGCTGGTAGTCTATAAGCACATCCTTAAATGGTCCCTAGTCGTGGGAGTTTCGAGACAGGGCATCGATACTCCAAAGTAGACTAGTGTATACAGTCGAGACCCCGACGAGGGGCGGTGGCCGGTCTCACAAGCCACTGGTGTCAGTTGGTTCACCTAAGATGTATACAGGTGCTCATTGGGTTATGAGTACACCGGACAGGACTCGCCGGGAACATGCTGGTTGGTCTTATACCTGACGTCAGATAACAGTTTCCTGGTGACATGTGTACAGGTTAGTTCATCGACCTGGGATCGTCATTTGTCTCGTGTGAGTTCCCACTGTGCTTTGATTACTACCCTACCACGGCTCAAAGGAGTCGTGCAAACAGGTTTTAGTTGGGTACAGTCCCGAGCCACATGGAGGCAGTGAGCGGATCTTCAGGGGTTCGTCTCTCCCGGTATTGGGGGTGAGTTCGCGCTGTGTCTAGGAGAGCCATTACATGAAGTCCTTGGCCAAGGCAGGAGATTTACTGGTAGGTATTCTAGTAGTATCTCAGGGTGTTCTGGGCTACACTCCGACACGACTTGTACCGCTTTTGGGGGTCTGACTTTTACCAACCCCCTAGGCCCGCCATGCGATGCTCATAAACGAACGGACCGGACTGTACGAATATTGTCACTGACAGGCTCAGTAGGGTGTCAGGATGAGTTCGCTCATCGACGTCCCTTTTGGTCAATAGCTGGTGGCCCGTCATATATTGGCTTATACCTCTGACGTGTTAGTGGTTAAATCCACAGCCATAGTATTGACGAGTCTTTAGAGTCCACCACACTTACAGTTACTCAAGTTTCGGGCGAAACGCTGTAGAGTCCCTATGGAGATATGGCAGGGTCCGATCAGATACGTGCGGTATTGCACGGATCAGGATCGGACGGTTTGTACTAGAGGCCGTATGGATATATGGCAGGGTTCGATCAGATACGTGCGGTATTGCACGGATCAGGATCGGACGGATATTACTAGCCGGCTTTGGTTTAAGCCGGATCCTAGTATAGTACAGTGTAGATTTTGTCTCTTTGCATTTGTATCCGGTCGGAATACAGATGCGGGTGTGTATGCACAGTATTGGGGTTTTCCTGTAATTTATTACGGGACCAGTTTTCTGGAGTTGCCAGTTTGCATTCCGTTCCGGCCGGTTTTCCTTTGTTCTTTCCCGGCCGGACTTTTCCGATGGAGGGTGTTATTTGCAAGTTTGCAAATAACATATTGTGGAGGGGTTTTCTTGCATATGGATTGATTATGAAAGCATCTTTTGATACCATTCTTTTCTATCATCATTTTCTTGCTTTATGTTGATTAGAAATGGATTTGATTTAGTGTGACATGGTTATCATTGCTTTGGATGTGGTCACCCTCCACCTTTTACTACACTCACCTCCCGCATGTATTTGTTTTTTCCCTTCACCATTTTCCATCTAAGGGAGGCCGGCCACTTTGATAGAGGGAGAATGAGAGAGTTCATTTTGTTATGTATGAGGAATTCTTCATCTCATATTCTTCTTGCTAGAAAATTGAAAGCACCAATTTTCCTAACCTCCTCCTTCATCCTCCATGGCAACAAAACCCCTATATGAGACATAGCCTCTACACTACATTCTACAGCAAATCTTGGGCACGTCGACTTGCCAGCTTCGTGCCCGAGTTGCCTCGGTATTGAGGTGGGAGCCCGTAAAAGATGCAGGCGATGTGGTGCCCTTCCGGCGAGGAGGCGACGACCGGAGTTTCCACAGGAGATCGGGACGACGACGAGAAGACCGGAGGACTCGGATCACTCGGTATATCTCTAACCCGTCTTGTAGTTAGCTAGATCTATTTTAATGGCCCGATCCGGGTGTTTAGTGCGCGGTGGTGCCGGTTTGCTAAGTTCGCAAAATTAAAGTTTATCACCGCTTCCGCATTCCGGCGTCAGATTGACGGCCGGGGTGCCGCCGTGCACTTACAGTGGTATCAGAGCCTCGCCATTAACATAGTCTAGCTTTGTTTAATGTGTTTGCATTTCCGATCGACCAAAATTCCAAAAACCCGCGTTTTCTTCACATCAGTTTTCTGTCGATTTTTTTCTGGCTCGAAAAATTTTTCAGGTTGTAGAAAAGTGATGTACTGAAAGTCGTAAGAACACTGGAAAAATTTGGTGCCCTGATCCTTCCGTACGACCGCGGAACCGTGGCCATAATCCCTCTTTGGCCGCGGTTCCGCCGCAGGATTGTGGATTCATGTCATCATTTTTTTGCAGTGGGCTTGTGGGCTGAGAATAGGGGTTTTGGTATACTTTGTTTGGGCCCAGAATTTCTGTGAGTGCTACAGTATTGCTTGGGGGCCCACTTGGTAAAATTCAATCGATCGGATATTTTAAACACGTTATTTCACAGTATTTACATTATATCTGCGACCGTGAATGTCACTCGATCGGTAAATCCTGTCTAACTGCTATAGCCCGGTTAGACGGATTTGCGAACGTGACTTTCACGTTGATGTTCTGTGTTATGCTGTGATGTTGCGGATCGGTCGTGGGGGATAGCCTGGATGCAATGCTAGTACAGTTTTTGTTGTATTATGTACATTTGATATTGCGGGACGAGCGTCCGACATGTGGACTGCCGTCACTGCCTGATTGTATTATTATTTTGGGGCACGACCTGGTTGCGGTCGATATACCCGTTGTATGTATATTTTACTTTCTGTACTAGGATTACCCCGCGGAGGGGTGCACGGATAGCCGGGTTCTGGAAGGCAACAAGCCCGCATCTCATGGCATTGAGACGGAGGGGGCTTCACTCTAGGATTGGCGGGCTATTCGCCGCACTCGTAGGGGGTACAGGTTGACCCAGGAGGGGTGCCCAAGTTACCGGATTCCGTGAAGTGTCGGGTGGTCCATTCACGTTGCTGAAGGGGGATGCCTCGCTTCAGGTTTTGGCGGGTAACTTGCAGCGCCCGTAGGGGTCTAGGATTTCATTGCACAGGCTATCCACACGACCAGGGGAACGTCGGGTTTCAGTAGTGGCTCTGTGAAACCCGGGGATCCCAGATATCTGTATTGTTCTGTGATGCTGTACATTTCTGTGATGTTGCATTTTATCACGCCTTGAACGAAATATAATATATTGGTATATATATTAGTAGATGTTGTATATGTTTTACATCCGCGCTAGTCCAGTCCCCGCTCTGTCGTTAGTTAGCTAACCTAACGGGTAATGACGGGACCCAGTGGCGAATGCGGATGGCATATACGTACATCAGTATATTTTCGTTCTTTGTGGTGTGATCAATTGATGGGACTGCGTTGATTCGGATCAATGCAAGTTAAAACAAACCTAATCTGATGATGTTGGAACACTTTTCAAAAAGCTGTTATTGCAAGGACGTTCCCTTTTGTTTTGCACAGTGGTATTCAGTTGGAATATCCTGCTCCTCAGTCGACGAGGCAAGGGCCGAGATCCCTTCACTGGGAGTGACCCCTTGGACAAAAAGTTTGCGTCAGGGCATTAACTTCACTATAGCCGATTACTTTTGCTTTGCACCGTGGTATTCAGTTGGAATATCCTGCACCTCATTCTACGGGGAAAGAGCCGAGATCCCTTCACCGGGAGTGACCTCTTTAGCAAAGGTTTTCGTCACTATATTTTTAAAAGCTATCAGTTCCTTCAACGATATCAAGTTCTTTACGTTAAAGGTTTTCGCCAGAAGCCATTCGTAGCCCTCCGTCGTTTCATATGGGTAGTCAATAGTATTCAAGCTGTGTTTGTTGGCCAAAGTCAAGGCACAGTGTTTGGTAGCTGTTGGTTATTCATATGCAGCATAGATAGATGCGTTGGTTTGGAACAGTCGTACTGCCTTGTTGGCCAAAGTCAAGGGTAGGTACGGGTGGATTCAAATCAACCTGGAGAATGACGGGTAGAACTTGACATGTGACTTATGATTTGTTGGCCAAAGTCAAGGTCATAAGAGCATGGGGTAAAAATCCACATCGGGAGTTTCAAAAGAACTGAAACTTGCCAGATATGCGCATACCTTCTGGAGTGTGATGACGTGAGCGGATTCCGTCACGTTATCATGCAATGATAGTTGGATCCCGATTCCCACTGATGAGTTGGTTTACTCCTCGGGTATTCCCGACTAATTCTTCTTTTAGGTTTGGAGGAGAATTTGAGGTACAGTGGGAGGTTTCCAGATTAGATAAATTGGTAACCATTCTGATCTAGGATAGAGTGCACGATGAGTGTTTCTTTTCTCTCTCTTGGCAGCAACCATTGACCCGACCCTAAGACTATGACTCAGTGACCAAAATTAACCGAACCTTCTTTAACACTGGCTTTTGGATTGTCTGAGTTGCAGACCTCCTTGCCACTCCTACTTTTACCCTTTTCTCCAGGACACCCCATTTTACTACGAACGTCCACTTCCATTGGACAAAACCATCGTATGGTTAGATACGAACTCGAAGGAATTCGAGGATGGTTTCCGGTTCTGGAGAAAACGGATAGGACTATTCAGTTGTCTTTTCCTTTTACCTTCTCTCTCAGATTGCGAGTACTCCTTGGCTTAGGAGATAGTACACCTATTACGCAAATTGGATAGTCTTCTTCCAAACCTTAGGCTGGTGCCGAACGGTGGGGAATGAAGAATACCAATTAGCCTAAACGGTGTACAGAAGGTATTAAGTAAAGACAAAGAAAGGGATTAGTAAGAGGGCAAAGTAAATTGTGACTGCTATTCACGACCAAACCAAATATTTCTTCGCCAATCCTAAATCACCTTTGTTTTTCTCCAGGACACTCCGTATCACTACGAAGATCCACAGTTTATTGGATACTCCATCGTATGGTTATATACGAACTCGAAAGGAACATGTTCCAGTTCGGGGATGGATTCTGGTTCAGGAGAAATAGGAATAAGGTTTATTCGGTTGTCTTTTATCTTCAGCTTCTCTCGTGTTGCGAGTGCTCCTAGGATTAGGACAGTACACCCATTATGCTTATTGGATAGTCTTCTTCCAAACCATAGGCTGGTGCCGGACGGTAGGGAAGGAAGAAAACCATTTGGCCTAAAGGGGTGTGCAGAAGGTAATGACTAAAGACATATAAAGGGATTTGGAGAGGTGGCAAAGAATTATACGGTTACAGTTGTGAATCTGGTTAATGGAAGAGGCATTACTAGGAATACCCGGATACCCCATCGAAACATTTCAATGTTTCAGTTTCACTGTGTACTGTTAAAGAAAACTGATTTCCCGATTAGGCACTTACTCCAGGGTATGTATTTACCAGGTATGATTCTCACATCTGCATGGTTTTACAGATGATGAGTGGGAGTAAGTTATTGGGAATTGGGTGATCATCCTCATTATATCGGGATTCGTTGTAATCGGTGATATTTGAGGAAGTCACCTGGGTTGTTTGCCGGACGGCAATTATTTGGTTTTGAATATCCGCTATTATGCACCAATTTCAAATTGATATATCTGTACGTCTATTTTTATAGAGTGAGATATACCTTTTTGAAATTATGTCTACGACATTTACCTATATCAGTGGATGGTTAGGTAAGGAGCATTAAACAGCGGTGTAATTCTTCTTAACCATAAGTACAGTTTTCAACCTACGACACACAATGATTGAGTTACTGGACTCAGGGGACTTATACAGAGTATTGTATGTTGTCCAGTATCCATTAGGACAGAGGGGTTGGTTCTCGTACTATATTCGGTTTACTTATGATTTCTCTAGTTTTTAGACAGGTGTTTCGTGGAAACACAGGGTCTGAATTTTGAGAAGTTATAGGTATTTGAATAAAGTAGAGAACCAGGTATTGCAAGTATCGGGATTCTTCAAAGTGATCGAAGATGTAGATACTTGTGCAAGGTATTCAGTTGATAGTAATGATTAAGAGAACTTGCTTCTCTTTCAGGTTACTCATAATTGGAAGCATTCCTAAGTTGAGTGACGCTGATCGTCCTTTTTCCATTTAGTTGACATGCACTGGAGACAGCTGCATGATTTGAATCTGGTTCAATTAAATCAGTGCCTCTGGTTCTATATTGGATATAGAACAGTTCATATCTTAACGATGTTAAGGTACGGGGAGTTGTCCGGTTTATGCTTAAAACCAGACTCTGGATAACTCAAGGCACGTTTCTGTAATGGCTGTTTGTGGGTTGACCCAGGCTATGACGAGGGTTGATTTTCTACCATAAGAAAGATCAATAGTAATATTGTTCTTGACTCGCCACAGTTTTAATAAAAATGGATTTTTTTCAGAAAACAGTAGTGGGAGTATGGTAGAACTGGAAGTGATTCCAGAACCACAAACGATTACTGAAGATTTCACAGGAACCTAAAGATTCAATCTGGTTTGACGTTCCATTGGACACTCCGCAGATAAGGTGGGTAGCTTCAGGCACCCGAGAGGTACTCCGGTAGTCTCAAGGACGGTGACAGGGAAGTTCTTGTTTACCCACACTTGCCATTGCTTTTGTTCCAGACTGTGAGACCCGGCAGGAGGATGAGTATAGCGTCGTTCTAAACTTGCTTTAGAAGTGTACGTTTATATGACTCTGCCAGAGGGTTGTCGTAGTCAGTGGGAGCAGCGGAAGCATTGGTGGACAGGTGGCTTATGTCTATTTATAGACTACAGCAGATATAGCGGAGATAGATCATCAATTTCTGATGAGACAGTCATAGGTTTGACTTCATCAGAATAGGGGATGGATCTGTTGAGAAGGTAGTAGGGTGTGATGTCATGGTATTTGGATGACATACACAGAGTAGGAAGTGATATTCCTATACTATGATCGGTTATTCTTTGGTTGTCACACAGTGGTTTCTCCACACAGGACTTGGATATTATATCAGACATACTGGTTGCTAGATCTATGGTTTTAGATCTAGATTTGGGTGGTTTCCCAATCAGGGTACTTAGACAGCATTCTAAGAGTATTTAGAATGGACGACTCCTGGCACGGTAGTGTACCTGCAGGTGATGGAGCCACCCTCTCTAAAGGTGTCTTACAGACTAAAGGGGAGAGGGATGTGCATGATTGACAGATCACTTACTTAGGCAATTGAGTCAATCATGAGATGTCAAAGTACCAAACCAGATGTTGTTCTTGCACTAGATGCAATAAGTTGACATTGATCCAATCCTGGAGAAACAGTCGGAAGCAGTTTTAGAACATAAGTCGATGTTCTAGGGATATGATAACGACAGCCTCATTCGGGAGACAGTTATCATTCCAGGCTTCCAAGGTGACCTGGACGTCAGGGAGGTTGTCAGAGTTATAGTTTTCCCTCTGACAAGGGGCGGTATTTTGGATAGGTGATCCAAGGCAATACTGAGGGAGGCATGGCGCAAGATACTGATTAAGTTCAGTTGATGATATAGTCTAAGAAGTTTGGATTTGGCGTTCATTTATGAGCTAGGTCCCATCAGACATCCAGACACATTCTAAGACAGGTATTGCTCATTTCGGGAGATGGCTTTCTCCGCGAACATGAGATATAGAGAGACATAGAAAGAAACATCAAGGCGGATCCACTCACTGAGGCTATTCCTCGAACGCAATAAACATGAGATATAGAGAGACATAGAAAGAAACATCAAGGCGGATCCACTCACTGAGGCTATTCCTCGAACGCAATAGTTTCGCAAACGAGCTTTGTGAGACGGACTAGTAGAGGAGTTGGGTGTTCGGTATCACACGGGCTGTGAGTATGCGACATCGCAATAATTAGCCTTGAGTGCAAGTGGGAGATTGTTGGAGATAGTGCCCTCAGAGTCAATTATTGGATCACAGGCACGTGATTGCAATGATTGAGGGGAGGACCTGTCCCAGTAGGACAGTCTTACTCAAGATGATAGTATGCTATCTGGTTTACCTTTATCATCGTATACTGCTTTAGGTGACCTTACAGGTCACTATTGCACGTTGATAGAGCCCCTAGGATTCTTGCTTGACTACCGGCAGTATGAGGGCGATCATATACGTGGGAGCTGGCAGTCTATAAGCACATCCTTAAATGGTCCCTAGTCGTGGGAGTTTCGAGACAGGGCATCGATACTCCAGAGTAGACTAGTGTATACAGTCGAGACCCAGACGAGGGGCGGTGGCCGGTCTCACAAGCCACTGGTGTCAGTTGGTTCACCTAAGATGTATACAGGTGCTCATTGGGTTATGAGTACACCGGACAGGACTCGCCGGGAACATGCTGGTTGGTCTTATACCTGACGTCAGATAGCAGTTCCCTGGTGACATGTGTACAGGTTAGTTCATCGACCTGGGATCGTCATTTGTCTCGTGTGAGTTCCCACTGTGCTTTGATTACTACCCTACCACGGCTCAAAGGAGTCGTGCAAACAGGTTTTAGTTGGGTACAGTCCCGAGCCACATGGAGGCAGTGAGCGGATCTTCAGGGGTTCGTCTCTCCCGGTATTAGGGGTGAGTTCGCGCTGTGTCTAGGAGAGCCATTACACGAAGTCCTTGGCCAAGGCAGGAGATTTACTAGTAGGTATTCCAGTATTATCTCAGGGTGTTCTGGGCTACACTCCGACACGACTTGTACCGCTTTTGGGGGTCTGACTTTTACCAACCCCCTAGGCCCGCCATGCGATGCTCATAGACGAACGGACCAGACTGTACGAATATTGTCACTGACAGGCTCAGTAGGGTGTCAGGATGAGTTCGCTCATCGACGTCCCTTTTGGTCAATAGCTGGTGGCCCGTCACGTATTGGCTTATACCTCTGACGTGCTAGTGGTTAAATCCACAGCCATAGTATTGACGAGTCTTTAGAGTCCACCACACTTACAGTTACTCAAGTTTCGGGCGAAACGCTGTAGAGGCCGTATGGAGATATGGCAGGGTCCGATCAGATACGTGCGGTATTGCACGGATCAGGATCGGACGGTTTGTACTAGAGGCCGTATGGATATATGGCAGGGTTCGATCAAATACGTGCGGTATTGCACGGATCAGGATCGGACGGATATTACTAGCCGGCTTTGGTTTAAGCCGGATCCTAGTATAGTACAGTGTAGATTTTGTCTCTTTGCATTTGTATCCGGTCGGAATACAGATGCGGGTGTGTATGCACAGTATCGGGGTTTTCCTGTAATTTATTACGGGACCAGTTTTCTGGAGTTGCCAGTTTGCATTCCGTTCCGGCCGGTTTTCCTTTGTTCTTTCCCGGCCGGACTTTTCCGATGGAAGGTGTTATTTGGAAGTTTGCAAATAACATATTGTGGAGGGGTTTTCTTGCATATGGATTGATTATGAAAGCATCTTTTGATACCATTCTTTTCTATCATCATTTTCTTGCTTTATGTTGATTAGAAATGGATTTGATTTAGTGTGACATGGTTATCATTGCTTTGGATGTGGTCACCCTCCACCTTTTACTACACTCACCTCCCTCATGTATTTGTTTTTGCCCTCCACCATTTTCCATCTAAGGGAGGCCGGCCACTTTGAGAGAGGGAGAATGAGAGAGTTCATTTTGTTATGTGTGAGGAATTCTTCATCTCATATTCTTCTTGCTAGAAAATTGAAAGCACCAATTTTCCTAACCTCCTCCTTCATCCTCCATGGCAACAAAACCCCCATATGAGACATAGCCTCTACACTACATTCTATAGCAAATCTTGGGCACGTCGACTTGCCAGCTTCGTGCCCGAGTTGCCTCGGTATTGAGGTGGGAGCCCGTAAAAGATGCAGGCGATGTGGTGCCCTTCCGGCGAGGAAGCGACGACCGGAGTTTCCGCAGGAGATCGGGACGACGACGAGAAGACCGGAGGACTCGGATCACTCGGTATATCTCTAACCCGTCTTGTAGTTAGCTAGATCTATTTTAATGGCCCGATCCGGGTGTTTAGTGCGCGGTGGTGCCGGTTTGCTAAGTTCGCAAAATTAAAGTTTATCACCGCTTCCGCATTCCGGCTTCAGATTGACGGCCGGGGTGCCGCCGTGCACTTACAATGTAGTCCTCATAGACCGTTCCTGTTGTCTATCCAGACAAACCTGTTTACCTGATCCTGTGTTGGCATTAGTTTCTTGATTTCGGATACCTGACTTGACTTGCACATATAACTTAGGGGTATGGGGAAATCAAAGGTGAAACCTGACTTGTAACTCGACAGTTCGCTACCTATCCTGAGTGTACACATTCCTGTTTTGTGCCTAGCGGCATGTCTCGGTTTAGGCCGAGAATATTGTGGCCGTGGTCCCGGGTATGTACAGGATACTATCGAGTGTACACATTCCTGTTTTGTGCCTAGCGGCATGTCTCGGCTGCAGCCGAGAATATTGTGGCCATGGTCCCGGGTATGTACGGGATACTATTGAGTTACATGAATGATTCATCAATTGGTTTCAAAGACTTTAGAACAGAGAACCTGATAGCACAGTTTAGTTTACCCACTGCACACTACCCTGCACTGCTCTGATTCATATTATTGTTACCCTTGCTTTATTCATGTTTATACTCGCATTGCCTGTGTATTATGTTATTTTTTGATGACTTGACGCGCTGACGTCTGGGTTTTGCATGGCCCAGATTCTGTACCGCTGTCGCAGTCCGAGCAGGAGTACTTCAGCCGACAGGATAAGCTGTGAGTGTCTGTACTAGTTAGCTTTTCTTTCCTGCATTTTATTCCTGATGTGAGCCCGCATTATGGGACATACATTCCAGTTATTTTGTATTGGATCTTTCGCTTCCGCATTTATTTATTATTGACTCATGTTATCTTGGATTATGGACATGTTTTAGATAGTTTTATTTTGTTCTTAATATCTCTACAGCCGTAATGTGACTGTGGATGGATACTTCCTACCCACAGGTAGCATGGTTGGCTATGTCACGTGCCCGTTTTAGCGTACTCTGGGAAGCGGGGCGTGACACGAATTTGTAAACTTGGTGCTCAAATTTTGTGTGTTTCCTCTATGTAACAATAGTATTCCACTCTTATACTTTGATTTTCATTTTAAAACACAGTGTGTTAGTGGAACACAAATCCAGAGAACATCATTGGTTTTAGTTCTCGTGTCGGTTTAAAAAGAATGTGTTTTATCCGTTAAATCTGTTAGAAAGTTAGTTTTGTACAAAATATTCATAAATTAACCCGAGACTACAAGTGTAAAAGCGTTACTGTCTCCCCGGCAACGGCTCCATTTGATTAACACAGGTTTTCACCGTGTCGTTTTAAAAATAATTTGAAATAACCACAATCAAAAACGGTGTCGCGTGTAGCGAGCCGCGATGAGTACGGGTCGTCCGCAGGGAGATGGTAGGTTTTAAGCTTGTTTTAACGAGTTAATATCGTAACTTGAGTTGTTGTTTATACCAAGTGTCGTAACTATGATATGTTCAATAAAAAGACTTGTTAGGGGTAGTTTTAGGTTAGGTTGTGTTAGGATGATATTTGTCGTTTCCTTATAGACCTAATTCTGATATTGACACTAAGGCAATAGGCAACAACGTGGATTATGGAACTTAAAATACGGTATTTTTGATTGTGTGCTAAATCCGTATTTCTTGTCCCTAGTCCTTCCGTTGCTGTCTCTTGACCTTAGCTCTCGGCAAACCACTGGCAACCGGTCACGATTAGGATTCACTGCTATCGTGGTAGGATAGGGTGCCTAGCGGAGCGGAATTGCGAGTCGTTTGGTCAGAGTTTCAATTACAAAGTTAAGGTTTTTAAGGTTTTAGCAAACACATCTCCTAGCACACACTAACCATATTCTACCCTTAACAAGTAAATTAATTACTCACACATATTTACAATACCAAATACAACAAAGAAAAGAGAAAGGCACATAATAAAAATTGCAAGAAAAGTAAAGCCAAGGTTAGAAAGTTAAGAACCGGTATACCCTATGTGCAAATTTCTTCAAGTGTTATTTAAGCTCGTACCAATATGAAATCAAAATACCAAACTTTAAACTTTCAAGCTCACTTAAGAGATTGCTAGATCAAAGCAAAGCAAGGATTTCACAAGTTCAATGTTTATAGAAAGCAAGGCACATGTAATGAACAATGAGAACTTTTTATTGATTTTCAAATGAGATACAACTAATCTTAAATTCAAGAACATAAATCTTAAGCTTGTAAGTTCAATGAAGAAGTTACAAGGTCAAGATATAGGGTAAGAGCTCAAGAGTTCAAAGGAAAGACAAGTTAACATCTACAAATTACACTTGTTTTAAACTAAAGCTAAAACCAAAAAAAAGTATCCTCTCCCCTTGCCCATTGATCCGGTATTTATAGGCCTCATTCCAGAATAAACAAACAATAAAAATAAGATGATGTGACCCAAATAAACAACCAGGAGAAAAATGGGGACATTTGGAGACAGAAAGCCCGGTGATGCCGGTTTTTTGAGGGTCTCACCGACCCAATCTTGGGCAATTGGGCTCGTGTTGGTGTGGTGGTCTCGAGTGCACTCAACAAGTCTGCTGGTAATGTTTGTTTTTTTCATACCAGCTTGGGTTATACTCAGTAGTCTTGGAGGGAAACTTGATGCTTTAAATCACATCACATCTTTTAACATTTATTACACATCACACTCACTTGTGCCATGGGCAGCCCCCATCTAGATCCAAGTACCCAAAGAGTTATGTGCACACTTGTATTGTGTTGGACCAAAATTGTGTACACTTTATTTGTTGCAAGAGAACTCTTTGCATATTGATCGGTTATGTTCTGATTGCAGCGTCGGCTCACAAATATCATATCCGTGAATTTAAGTGTGTTTCTAGTATTTTGTCACGAATACCTGTAATCTGTATTTACTGAGCAGACACTGGTTAATAGTACCAATATATAACAAAATAGATAATGAATGAGTGGTATTAAAATGCAGTTTTCTGATATGAACAGCCGGCCGAACTTGGTGAACCAGATGTAAGAAAAGAAGCCGATACGGTGCCTTGCGAAGTGGGAATAATAGAAAGGATGGAGGGAAGTGATCGAGAAATGGTATCGGTTAAATGTTCAGGAGAATGGTCACAGTCAATGGAAGGGACAAGATGAATTGGAAAATCCGACTCGTCTAGTAAAACCGGTTCATCCTCAATGATATCCTCAAAATTCTCCTCAAAATTCAGCTCATCCATGCCTTCATCATTAACAATATTCAGACGCATATGGAGTTCGGGAAAAACGGTTAATTGTTTGGAATGATACCCACGCGGATGTGAAAGGACATGATGAATTGGTGAGAAAAACTCATCCAAAATTGTGGGTACATTATCCAAAATATTCCCAGCGTCGATATCCTCAATCAAGTGAAAGTCAAATTTCTCAGACATCTCATCAAAAGCATGGTTTTCAATCAGTTCTTGTTCTAGAGTGGAAGTGTAAAGATCAAAGGAATTGGCATTGGTTTCACTTGAAATAGACCCTTCACAATCGAGTAAATCAAGCACTACATAGTCGCACAACGCATGAAACATTCTATCTTCAATTGGTGAATCATTTGGTGTACTCGATAGATTTTTGAAACTGGAGTTGTAGAATTCAATTTGGAACGGATGGGTTTGATTTTGAAGGGTGGGTTGCTCACTTTCACTACTCAAATCATCAATCTTTCCTATCACCTCATCATACATTAGAAAATGCTGAGCTAGTTAGAAACTAGCTGTTGGTTCGTTAGGTTGTATAAGGACGGCCGTGGACGCATTCAATTCCTCCATCTTTCGGCACGAAGCTACCCGAAATTCTTCTAATGACTGGTCAAGACTAGACATGGGTTGTGAAGGGTTTGTTCATATCAGATTTTTGCATTATTATATCACCCATTCTTAATCACATTGCATATAAGTAGGTACTTTTGATCCATGTCTGCTAAATAGTTGCAGGTTACAGGTTCTCAGCTCGTTACAGTGAAATTCATGAAAAGTCGCTACAAATGTGAGACTACGACCAACAACAGATGAATCCGTATGATGCCTCCTACCAGTTCAAGGAACAAATGGAAAATCATTAGACAGTTCAATACACAAAGCACAAGGGCAGCACAAGATCCAAGACTTCAACACGGAGCTCAAGGCAAAAGTCCACATCATTCTGCACTGTTGGAAATCTGGAAGGATATTAAAGAGATTCTGAGAGACCAAGTGAAGAAAATAGAAGATAAAAGCAACTTGAAGAAACCCTGAAAAAGTGGACCCATGAACCCACCAAATGGCCGCGGAACCGCGGCCAAACAGGCTCTTCTGCCGTGGTTCCGCGGCCGTGCTCTGCACGTGTCGGTGGGGTGTCGGTGCTTTGACCCGGCTTTCTTAGGGTAGTTTGGTAAATTCATGTATGGATCAGAATGTGACCTAGGATTTTTTCTATCTATAAATAGCAAAACCAAAAGCCAAATTAGGCATGCCTCTCTTTATTTTTTTATTCCTCTTTTTTTTATATTCTAGATCTAAATTTTAAATTCAATTGTATTGCGTTCTTGAGAGGTCATCAATAAAGTAAGTCTTTTATTTTATTTTATCTCGCATTCTTCTTATTTGCAATTTATTATCTGCACTTTTATTTGTTTTTTATTTATCTGCAATTTAGGTCATCAATTAAAAAAATGAATTTTATTGTTATCTTCCTAATGAATGAGTAATTCCTCACTTGTTAGGGGTAGGAAAGGGAAAGTTTGAGAGAATGAAATCTCTCTCACTCCTTTCTTTGCCCAAATAATTTTAATACGGACACCCTTTAAATCAACTATAATTCGCTCACTACGACACCCTATCCTACATGATAGCGGTGATTCCCTAGTTAGACCGGTTGAATTAACCGAAGGTTAGGGCAAAGAGCCAAGAACGGATGGACAGGGACCAAAAGGCTAATCGTGCTAATCCCCGTTGTTGCCGATTACCCTAACACCTTTATTCACAACTAAGGTATTGAAAGAAGCGAGCAGATCCCTATTTCGAACTGACCTAATCCTAACCCTAGCAAGCATTTTTATCAACTTATTCTCATTCATAGATCTTAAAACAAAACCCTACCAAAGTTTGGACTTAACTCGTTAGAACATAAAGAAAAGGATTCCTTCTCCCTGTGGATCGACTCGTACTCAACCGGCTAGCTACCAAGCGACACCGTCTTGATTGCGGTAATTTAAACACAGAAAATCTCATACCAATCAAATGGCGCTGTTGCCGGGGAGACGGTAGTTTAATTCTTTGTGTAATTTCGGGTTAATTAAAAATATATATATATATATAATATTTAAAAAAATTGAAAAAATTGAAAATATATTTTAAAAAATCATCTTGTTATTTTTGATTGGTTTTTGTGCGAGTGTGTAAGCTTGGAAAAAATTCTGATTCAGATCTGGAGCAAGCTCAGTGAACAAATCCAGAAACAGGGGATCTGAACAGACAGAGGAGAACCAACTCAGCACAGAAAAGAATTTTGGAGATCTAAACCTACTTCTCTGCCGCGGAACCGCGGCTGAATCAGGCTTTTGACCGCGGAACCGCGGTCAACCTGCGATGTCAGCACCTAATTTTTTCTGTGAGTATCTCTTTTCTTCTCTCCTACCCCCTGAACTCCACTGAAATAATTTCCTGCAGGTTTCTTTGCACAGAATCTTTTTCTCTTATCCAATAAATCGTTTTGTGCAGGATTCATTGCGCCGCAAATAAAAAAATATTTTTTGGCAAGTGTTTTAGATTTTGGTGTGTTATTGCTTTGCATATTTAATACGGAATCTAAGGAGTTATAACACCAATTAAGATTGGGTGGGGATTTTATTACCCTTCCTAAGACCCCAGAAATCACTAAAAGCATATGCATCACCCTTGAGTTAATTAAAAAATATTTAGACTCAGCCAATTAAGGACTGTCGCGCTCATTAGGACAGAGGAAGGTTGTGGACATTCAGTCGTTTATCTAAACCTGACTTTGTGGTGCCTAGGCTAGACAAGTGAGAAAGGTAACTTTAAAAGGCCCGTCTCACGGTGATTCATGAGCGGAACCCTCCTTTCTTCATTTGTACTTACCTGGCCACAATTGGTGGTGAAGAGGCGATTTGAGGGATATCTCACAACTTGTCACTTTGGAACAGTTAGGAGCAGTCTAGTTGACTTAGGAGACCCTAGCTCTAGGTTTGATTGTGCATGTTTAAACTGTGGTTGTTTGAAATTGTGCCGTAGATCCATACACATTTTGTTTGAAAAAAAACTCTTTACTAAAATAAAAAAAACAAACAAAACAAACTTTTATAAAAACTTGCCCCTTTTTGTCGCTAGAATCCCATTTCACCCAACAACACAAAACCACCTTACATCCACATTTCCCCATTGACGTTTTCTTACCCTCACATTCTACATTTTGACTACACTAAACTCGTTAATGTATGTCCGGTGTGACTCGGGACACTAGCGCCCGTCTAGTCCGTGTTTCGTTAGTCGCTACCGACTACGCGATCGAATCCGACATCGAAACTCCCTCCACACCTCTTTCATCTTTACCTTTGCCGGTCAACACCAACGTTGACCGGAATTCTGTCCATTCACCTTCATCTTCATCTTCTTCTGAGATGTCAGGGTTTAATCCTAACAACCCTTTACCTACCTCGGAACTGATTCCACCTCTACTGGGTGCGAATAACCCTCAACGACCTCCTGTTGAAGCGCCTCAGCGAATCGCACTCCAGGATCGTTTCTATCCTACCCGCTCCGCACTTCCTACCTGTCTTTCACTACCATCGGCAAATAGGGACAATTTCGAAATTAAGCCCCACTTCATCAACATGTTGCCTAAATTTCACGGACTGGAATCCGAAGATGTCTATATCTTCATCAACAAATTCCATAACGTCTGTGCAATGATGAAGACAACCCAACTGTCCGATGATGCTATAAGGCTATGAGTCATTCCTTTCACATTGTGTGACCTAGCTGAAAAGTGGCTGTATAGTACTGCATCGCATTCCATAAACAGTTGGGAAGAGTTTGTTAAAGCATTTCTTAAAAGTTTTACCCAAATCACAAGACCGCGAGAATACGTAATGAAATTAACCAATTTTCCCAGCTTCCTTCCGAACCTTTTTGGAAGTGTTTCGAACGATACAAAGACCTTCTTGTTCAGTGCCCTCATCACTGTATTGAGAGATGGCAACTTTGCCAAACCTTATACGAAGAACTGAACCCAGCAACTAAGCAGTTTCTGGAGACCATTTGTCAAGGCCACTTCCTATCCAAATCTGACGAGGAAGCTTGGCAATTTCTCGACGATCTTACTGAACAAACGCTTCAGTGGGAAAGCACTAGACCGACCACTTCGTCCACTTCATCTACTTCTTCCAGTCCATCTAGGGCAGGCGTTCATCAACTTGATATGTCAATTGCAATGAAAGCCGAAATGGCAGCGATTACACGAAAACTGGAAGCAATTGAGAGCAAATTCTCATCGCCTTCTCCTGCCCCTGCTCTTTCCCCTTGCACTATATGCGCGTGTTGTTCGGATCCATCCCATTTGGCCGAAGAGTGTCCTTACAATCTATCTGCTCAAGGACAGGATCAAGTCAATGCTGCATTTCAGCAGAGACAAAGAAATGATCCATACTCTTCCACTTACAATCCTGGTTGGAGGAACCACCCCAATTTCGCCTGGAATCAAAATCAACAACAATTCCAAGGCAGCAACAACTTCCAGAGGCCCCCTCCTCAACAACAAGCTCCTCAACAAACTCAATATCAGCAACCTTTCCAACCCCAACCTTACCAAAATCAAACGAACAATTTTGCACCCAACAACTCTTTTCCTCAAAACAATTTTGTTCCGCCAAATAACGATAAGGTTTCCTCGTTAGAACGAAGTTGGAAGCGTTTTTAAAACAATCAACTCAATCCTCAGCCAACATCCAGTCTTCCATTCATTCTTTGGTGCAACACACTGCGTCACATGGGAAAAGCATCAAAACTATTGAAGCCCAGATTGCACAACTGAATGCAGCTTTAAGCGAGCGAGAGAAAGGGAAGCTTCCATCTCAACCACTCCCAAATCCTGGTCACCCACAAAATGCACATGTTGCTCTTGAACAACAAAATCATAATGTGAGTGTCGTGACTACATTGAGAACTGGAAAGATGTTGCACAACAACGTTGGCACTGATGATGACACCCCGGCCGCCGCTTCTTCTTCTTCTGCTTCTTCTTCTTCTTCTTCTTCTTCTTCTTCTTCTTCTTCGTCTTCAGAGCCTGTTCTCCATTCTTCACAAGGCTCTACTTCTTCTGCTGCTCCGAATGGACCCACATCTCACTCCACGAAAGCACCAGCACTGGGATCCGTTCCAACTCCGCAATCTCCTCCACAAGCATTGGACTCAACCAATTTTCAAAATGTTCCATTTCCAAACCGGTTGAGATCCAATAAACAAAATCCACAAATGGAGAAGATTGTGGAGTTGTTTAAACAGGTTAACATTAACATTCCCCTCTTGGATGCAATCCAACAAGTCCCTTCTAACGCAAAAATCTTGAAGGACTTATGCACTAAGAAAAGGAAATCACAGATACCTAAGAAAGTTTTCTTAGATAGTGCCGTGAGTGATGCTCTTACCCAACCTTTACCTAAAAAACGAAAGGACCCTGGCTGTCCTACGATTTCAATAACTATTGGAGATAAGAACATCAACCGCGCACTTTTGGATCTTGGTGCCTGTGTTAACCTACTTCCTCATTCGGTATATGAGCAATTAGGTGTCGGAGAGCTGAAACCTACACATTGTACTCTCCAAATGGCCGACCGATCTATCACCCATCCTAGGGGTGAATTAGAGGATGTGTGGATCAAAGTTTGGGACTTCAAATTCCCCGTTGATTTTATTGTTTTAGATACACAGCCTGTGGATAACCCCCGGAATCAAATTCCGGTAATACTCGGTCGACCATTCCTTGCAACCTCTAGTGCTGTGATCAATTGTTGAAATGGTTCGATGAACCTATCTTTTGGAAACATGACAATTGAACTCAACATTTTTAAGTTGGGGAATCAGCCCTCTGAACCTAATGCTAATATACTAGATGTTTGCTCGATCCAAGAGATCACCCCGGAGGACTGTGAATTAGAAAAAAATTTGTTCGATCACAGCAATCTTAATGCCACTAGTGCATTCCTCCTTGAACGTGATACTGTTTTTACTCCCGATAATGACTACGAGTGTTTCACTTTCTCGAACGAACTTGACCAGTCACCACCCGAGTTTGAATCCTTTAAGTTCTCGGATGAGTTAGCTGAACCATCCGACTCGGTTGCTTACACTCATTTTGAAGCTCTGCTGGAATCCTTTGAGTTTGAGACTTTTTCGCTGATTTTACCTTCAATCGTTTCACCTCCGATGCTCAAACTCAAGTTGTTGCCATCTCACCTTAAATATGCTTACTTAGGTGAGAATGAGACCCTCCCTGTTATCATCCCGGCTTCTCTAGCCTCGGAGCAAGAGAAAGCCCTTCTGACGATCTTGTAGAGAAATTGGCAAGCCTTTGGCTGGACTATGGCGGACATCAAGGGGATTAGTCCCCTGATAGTTGAACATCATATTCATATGATGGATGATGCCAAACCAGCCAGGGATCCACAGAGACGACTCACCCAGTCATGAAGGAGGTTATTAAAAAGGATATCGTAAAGTGTCTTGATAGTGGTATCATTTACCCTATCTCTGATAGTCAGTGGGTTAGCCCCATTCATGTCGTGCCCAAGAAATCAGGCATAACGGTCATAAAAAATGAGGCGAACGAGTTAATTCCTACTCGCACCCAAACTGGGTGGAGAGTATGCATCAATTATAGGAAATACAACGCCGCGACACGGAAAGACCACTTTCCATTATCTTTCATTGACCAAATGCTTGAACGATTGGTTGGGCATGAATATTACTGCTTTATGGATGGCTACTCAGGCTATAATCAAATTCCCATCGCCGAAAAAGATCAGGACAAGACCACATTCACTTGTCCTTTCGGCACGTTTGCATATCGTCACATTCCCTTTGGGTTATGCAATGCACCCGCTACCTTCCAGCGGTGTATGATGGGAATTTTTTCAGACATGGTGGAAAAATTTGTGGAGATCTTCATGGATGATTTCTCCATTTTCGGCGACTCCTTTGATGAGTGTTTGCTACATCTAGACGCAGTCCTTACCCGGTGTAAGGATAAGAACCTTACTTTAAATTGGGAGAAGTGCCACTTCATAGTGTGTGAAGGCATTGTCTTAGGACATATCATCTCGCAAAATGGCATTGAGATAGATAAAGCGAAGATTGAAGTCATTTCCAATCTCCCTCCTCCCAAATGCGTCCGAGACATTCGAGCTTTCCTTGGCCATACCGGTTTCAATAGACGGTTCATCAAGGACTTTAGCAAGATTGTTATGCCCTTGACTCTTTTGCTGGACAAGGACACCACATTCGATTTCAACTCGAGCTGTATGAATGCGTTCGAGTCATTAAAAAGCTCACTCACTTCTACTCCCGTTCTTTCTTCTCCTGACTGGACGCATCCATTTGAGATTATGTGCGATGCATCCGATTTTGCCATTGGTGCTGTCCTTGGACAGCACATCGATAACATGCCGCATGTAATCTATTATGCTAGCCGAACCTTGAACGATTCCCAATTGAATTACACAACAACCGAGAAGGAATTCTTGATTGTTGTGTTTGCATTAGAAAAGTTCAGGCCCTACTTGATCGGCTCTCCAGTCATCGTATACACTGACCATTCAGCTCTTCGCCATCTTTTTGCGAAGAAGGACGCAAAATCTCGGCTGATACGTTGGATCCTCTTACTCCAAGAGTTTGACCTTGTCATCAAAGAAAAAAGAGGATGCGAAAACGTAGTCGCCGATCATCTTTCACGCCTCCCTTCTACGCCGACGCTTCAATTTCTGATAAACGACGTTTTTCCGGATGAGCAGCTCTTGACAGTATCATGCGAACCTTGGTTCGCAGATATTATAAACTATCTAGCCACCGGACTACTGCTGAATGAATGGTCAAAACAGGACAGACTCCGATTCCTATCCCGGCTAAAACACTTTTACTGGGACGGACCTTATCTGTTCAAATATTGTCCCGACCAGATTATTCGTCGGTGTGTCCCCGACAATGAATTCAAGATCGTGCTGTCATTTTGCCATGATCAAACGTGTGGCGGGCATTTTGGCCCTAGAAAGACAGCCGAAAAGATCTTGCAGTATGGTTTCTACTGGCTACAACTCTTTAAAGACGCACATTATTACTGCAAGACGTGCTCCCGGTGCCAACACTTGGGCCGGATATCCAGGAGAAACGAAATGCCGCTCCAACCAATCATGGTTGTGGAAATTTTTGATGTTTGGGGGATTGATTTTATGGGGCCGTTTCCCAATTCTTTTGGGAACTTGTATATCCTTCTCGCTGTTGATTATGTTTCTAAGTGGGTCGAGACTGTGCCCAGCCGAACTAATGACAACAAGATTGTCGTTAGATTCCTCAAGGAAAACATTTTCTCCCGGTTTGGGCACCCCCGAGCAATCATTAGCGACAATGGAACTCATTTCTGTAATAGGACTTTCGAATCCTTGATGAGGAAATATTCCATTAATCATAAGCTATCAACGTCCTATCATCCCCAAACATGTGGGCAAGCCAAGATTTCAAATCGGCAAATCAAGCAGATATTGGAGAAGACAGTTTCCAAGAACCGCAAGGATTGGTCTTTAAAACTTACTGATGCCCTTTGGGCATTTCGAACTGCTTATAAAACCGACCTTGGCATGTCTCCTTATCGGCTTGTTTACGGAAAGACTTGCCACCTTCCAGTGGAAATAGAGCATCGTGCATTTTGGGTGATAAAGGAGCTAAATCTATCTTTCGGAGATGCGGGCAGCCATAGAAAGCTGCAGTTAAATGAATTAAATGAGCTTCGGGATGAAGCTTACGAGAACGCGGTTGTCGTCAAAAACCGAACGAAAGTGTTTCACGATAAACACCTTATGCGCAAAACATTCATACCTGGTCAACAGGTATTACTTTACGACACTCGGCTATATTTCCATCCCGGCAAGCTCAGATCTCGATGGAAAGGGCCATTTTTTGTACGTACCGTATATCCGCACGGTGCAGTCAACTTAGAGAATCCGGAGGACGGTTCACTATTTAAAGTGAACGGACACACGCTTAAATCGTTACTCACCGCGGACCCTTCGGAGGAGCTCCTGATCTTGCAGGAGCCGATTTACATTGACTGATCTTCCTCCATCTACCCCCAAATTTCGGTTATCCAGCCACAAATAGTGGAAACACTGTTTCAAATAAGTTTGGGGGTATGTACCACTTGTAATTATATAAAAACAAATAAAAATAAAATAAATAAAATAAAAAGAATTTTTTTTCAAATTTTTGGGGGTGTTTTTGTAAATTTTCGGTTTTAATAAATAATAAATAAATAAATATTTTTTACAAATAAATTTCTCTTTTTAATGAGGGATTTTTGCAAATAACCAAAACACTCCCTATAAAAACACCCCGACCCCCTTCTGAGTTTCCTGTGCCTCAGAAACCCTAAATTTCAAAACCCTAGCCGTCGCTCCAAGTTCTGCAGAGAGATCGCCTCTATCCGCCGCGCAACCACCGCCGAAGGTGCCTTCTTGCCGCGCAACCGCCGCCTCCTTTCTGGTTCTCCCTCTGAAATTTTCAGAGGAGGTTCGATCTTCTCTGAACATCTCTGTTAAATTTTTAGATTTCTGCAATTTTATTTCAATGGCACCCACACTGCAATATGAAAGAGACTTTTCCCAAATGTTCGCACACACTGTTTATGGTAGTTACTTCGGTGATGAGATCCGAAGGCGCGGATGGAAATTTTTACTATTTAACCATCCGAATGCCTTCGCGCTTCCGGATCTTGTCACCCGTTTTTATGAATGTATGGAAGATGATTGTCTTGCACAACACGGATGCATTAGGTTAATGTGGGGAGATAGGGAAATTATAATTGATAGGGACTTCATTCACAAAGTCACCTTAATTCCACGACTCCCCGTCCACGACCAACCACTCCATTTTGAAGACTACCTACCCTTAATGGGAAATGATTGTTCTAGGGAACCACGAAAAGGAATCCAAGCTCGCACGCTGTTTGCGAACGTTTTAACTGTGTGCCGTTGGGCACAAAATAATATTTTTGGTAGTTCGCACAACACAACATTTTTCACACCATCCCTCCATATAGTGCACACATTGATGACACGAAACCCTAGTTATGATATGTGCATTGTTTTACTTCACTCAATTGGCGCGGGCAAGAGGGCTGCCAATTATCCTTGCCCTATGTTGGTGACACAACTGTGTCGCCATTTCCTCCCTGTTGAGGAATTTGAATTTTATATGCATGGTGGGATTCCCATTAAACCCCTTCTTGAGGGTGTCTCCACGTCCTATACACGATTACATGATTTATGGTGGCGCACCGAGCGGGCCGAAGACGTGCCCGCAAAGACACCCAGCTCGAGCTCAACCGCGAGCGATGAAGAGCTTACCCCCGCTGCGCAAGCACGCTTGATGCGACGAATAAATAGGGGGGTAGAAAGATTGATAGGGATGATGACCAATCTTGATCAGCAAGTGACGAGTTTGGAGCAGGGTATGACCACCCTATTGGCCATAGAGGAACGATCCCGATCACGATCGAGAGGACGGGGAGGTGAGACCAGTGAGGCTGCGTCTAGTAGACGCCGCAGGGAGCAGTGAGGACACTGCTTTCGATAAGTTTGGGGGTGGAAGTTGATTGTAAATAGTTATCTTTGCATTGCATCTGCATATTTTTATTTTTGTACATATTTGTTTTTTTTTCTTTCTTTGCATATTTAATTCCGCATTGCATCTTTATAAAAAAAATAAAAATAAATAAATAAATATATATATATATATATATAAATAAATCAAATAAAAATTGAAAAATTATAAAAATTGAAAAGTTCAATTTTGGCCATATTTGACTTAAGTTCAACATAACGGTTGACTAGTTAGGAAAAACTAGATCCTAAACTTAGTAAATTAAAAACCCTAAAAATAACTTTTCTTAAAATTTAATTATAGAAAATATATGTCCTTACAGTTTATTTAGAAATATGCAAAATTTTGAGTTCGGTTCTTAGGCTAAGTCAAAATAAGGGAAGAGTATTGAAATTTTTATTTGAAGTGTAAATCTAAAAAATAAATTCTGAACCTTTAGTCTAAATTATGAAAATATATACCTTACTACACGCACTTACACACATCTTGAAACTTGGAATAGTAGAGGATACCTTGAAATGATCTTGTCTAAAAAACCTTAGTATGAAGGAAAATAAAATAAAAGTATAAATGGTGAATAAAGAGACATAAAAAAAATGAACACTGGTTTTGTAATTGCTTAAGGCAGCATAAATAAATAAAAATAGCGAGGGTGATTTATCACCTAGTGCCTTAGACCAACTGGTTTGGGAGTCACTGCTAAGCCTTAGCTATTACAAGACGAGGAATTACGCCTAAATGTGCAAGCACGTTTTGTAATCGGTCGTTTAGTACCTCAAGAAGTATTAACGGTCGCATGAAGAATGTGTGAGCAATTTTCATCACCAACTAAAAAGTACTTTGGACGATGGACAAGAGTATGATAGCTTGAATTGAATTTCCAACTGTAGGGGTAAAAATTGCATACACGTAGGGGTATATGATTAGGGTTTGGATGAGAGATGGGAATGAAAGATATACCTTATATTTTCAGTAAAGAAGATAAAAATTCCTGAGTTGAGATTGCACCTTAGAAGGAAAATTCAAAAGATACTGAAAGCTTAATAAATTTGCAAAACATATACGATCTTAAGTTAAATGAAAAGTGAGTGTGAAAAATACGGGTTGATGATTTCTAAGTTGAAGATGATAGAATTTTTTACTAGAATACTGAATTGAAGAATTAGAGTCAATGGCCAAATTGATCGGATTTTTTGGGTAGTATCCGCTGAAAACCCTCAGGCGACAACACTCCTACTACTAGGGACATCTAGAGCTTTATCAGCTTGTTGCACGAGCTCAGTGCAATCGCGTTCCCTGCGAAATTGAGGTTAGGATTTTTTTGAGAATAAAATTGGCTTTGCTCGGGACGAGCAAAAGATAAGTTTGGGGGTATTTGTTCATATCAGATTTTTGCATTATTATATCACCCATTCTTAATCACATTGCATATAAGTAGGTACTTTTGATCCATGTCTGCTAAATAGTAGCAGGTTACAGGTTCTCAGCTCGTTACAGTGAAATTCATGAAAAGTCGCTACAAATGTGAGACTACGACCAACAACAGATGAATCCGTATGATGTCGCCTACCAGTTCAAGGAACAAATGGAAAATCATTAGACAGTTCAACGCACAAAGCACAAGGGCAGCACAAGATCCAAGACTTCAACACGGAGCTCAAGGCAAAAGTCCACATCATTCTGCGCTGTTGGAAATCTTGAAAGAGATTGAAGAGATTCTGAGAGACCAAGTGAAGAAAATAGAAGATAAAAGCAACTTGAAGAAACCCTGAAAAAGTGGACCCATGAACCCACCAAATGGCCGCGGAACCGCGGCCAAACAGGCTCTTCTGTCGCGGTTCTGCGGCCGTGCTCTGCACGTGTCGGTGGGGTGTCGGTGCTTTGACCTAGCTTTCTTAAGGTAGTTTGGTAAATTCATGTATGGATCAGAATGTAACCTAGGGTTTTTTCTATCTATAAATAGGAAAACCAAAAGCCAAATTAGGCATGCCTCTCTTTATTTTTTTATTCCTCTTTTTTTTATATTCTAGATCTAAATTTTAAATTCAATTATAATGTGTTCTTGAGAGGTCATCAATAAAGTAAGTCTTTTATTTTATTTTATCTCTCATTATTCTTATCTGCAATTTATTATCTGCACTTTTATTTGTTCTTTATTTATCTGCAATTTAGGTCATCAATTAAAAAAAATGAATTTTATTGTTATCTTCCTAATGAGTGGGTAATTCCTCACTTGTTAGGGGTAGGAAAGGGAAAGTTTGAGAGAATGAAATCTCCCTCACTCCTTTCTTTGCCCAAATAATTTTAATACGGACTCCCTTTAAATCAATCATAATCCGCTCACTACGGCACCCTATCCTACATGATAGCGGTGATTCCCTAGTTAGACCAGTTGTGGTTGAATTAACCAGAGGTTAGGGCTAAGAGCCAAGAACGGATGGACAAGAACCAAAAGGAAGAAACTAAGTTTTTTCCTAGTCGTGCTAATCCCCGTTGTTGCCGATTACCCTAACACCTTTATTCACAACTAAGGCATTGAAAAAAGCGAGAAGATCCCTATTTTGAACTGACCTAATCCTAACCCTAGCAAGCCTTTTTATCAACTTATTCTCATTCATAGATCTTAAAACAAAACCCTACCAAAGTTTGGACTTAACTCGTTTGAACATAAAGAAAAGGATTCCTCCTCCCTGTGGATCGACTCGTACTCAACCGGCTAGCTACCAAGCGACACCATCTTGATTGCGGTAATTTAAACACAGAAAATCTTATACCAATCAGGGTTTCAGTAAAATATTCAAATTCGTGTGGATACGTGAAACTCTCAAATGGCTGTTCAGAAGAAATATCTAGAGAAGGTGTAAAAGTCGGGTAGGATTGATAGGAATCGGATGGATGTGAAAAATGGACATGATTAGAATCAACATTATGATAAGAAGGTGATTGGAATTGTGGTCCTAACGAATTTGGAGTGGTGAAAGGAGTGAAAGATCGGCTATGAGATTGTTCAATTTTGTCAGCAATGGATATGGGTTTCGAAGTCGCAACATGACTCTCAAAAAGGATATCAACGTAAGAAGGTGGGAGAGGTTGAAACGGTTGATACGAAGTAGATTGCGGTGTCCAATTTTTGTTCCTAGACACGTCTATCCGATCTTTCAAAGAAATTTTGGGCATGGATGGATCGTTCGAAGTTCGACTAAAGCAAGAACCGTATGAAGAAATGTCTGATTGTGGGTACCAAAATTCAGTAAGAGTTGGTCGTTTTGGGGTACCCATAATATGAAAAGAGTGAAAGGTATGGAGAATGGAAAGTGGGCGAATTTTTATAAATTTTTTGGAATTTTTTTTTTTTGTAGTTTTTGGATTTTTTGAATCTGTTTGTTTTGGTTTTTGAAAAATACGGAATTATGGGACTAAACTTTAAACAAGCACAATCACAATCAAAATATGCACAAACAACACCTAGAGCTAGAATCTTTAAAGTCCAACTAGACCGCTCCTAAACTTCCACGCGACAAGTTGCAGGATAACTCTCGAATCGCCTCTGTTTCGCCCAATCAGAGCAAAGCTCTGTTTGAATTCAAAATTCAAATTTTGAAGCAACGCTTCAAGTCTCGGGCGCAACGCGCCGCGTGTCAGGCGCTAATACGTCAGCGCAGCGCCCAAGAAGGCGCGCCCAATCAGAGCAAAGCTCTGTTTAAAGAAAGCAACGCTTCAGTTGTGCATGCACTGCGCTGCGCGACGCGTGTCAGCGCAGATGCGCTCGCGCAGTTGCGTTGTGCTGTGCGCTGCGCGACGCGTGTCAGCGCAGATGCGCTCGCACATTTGCGCTGCGCTGTGCGCTGCGCAACACGTGTCAGCAAAGATGCGCTCGCGCAGTTGCGCTGCGCTGTGCGCTGCGCGACACGTGTCATGCGCTGGGGGCATCTGCGCCAAACTGAATTAAGATTTTAAGAAATCTTTTCTGTTCTTGTTAAAACAAGAAGATTTTCGTCTGCGAAGCAGAAGCCCTTGGATCAAAGATCCAACGATGGGGAAAATTCCCCAAATCACTCAGAGAAAGATCTCTTTAACAAATTTAACTAATTTGTGAGCACTATAAAAAGGACCCTAAGCCTCAATTCAAAGGCATGAACATTTTTCTTGAAAACTCAAGAACTTTAAACAGAGAGAACTCTGAGAAGATTTCAAGAAAAAGGTAAAGAACCTTCATGAATTAGAAGAAATTCCTTCTAATAGATCATTGATCTAAAAACAAGATCAATGATCTCTACATAATAAACAGTGCTTTGCACTTCTTGTGAACCTCCGGTTCTTTAAAAACAATAAAAATTAAAAAAATAAATGATAGTGCTTTGCACTTTTATGAACCTCTGGTTCTTCAAACAAAGAAAAACTTATTTTTTTCTTTGATCTAATTTAGATCGAGAAATTAAACAGTGCTTTGCACTTCCCTTCTTGAATCTAAAAGATTCTTAGTGCTTTGCACTTCCCTTCTTGAATCTAAAAGATTCTTAGTGCTTTGCACTTCCAAACTGCGCCGTTGCGCTCTTAAGAGAGCGCCACGTGTCGGTTATAGAACCATTTGCGCTAAGCGCCCTTAAGATAGAGCTTTGCTCTCTGGAATTGGCGCAACTCGCTGAGAGCGCGCCACGTGTCGCCAGCGCAACAGCGCACTGCGCTAGTGCGCTTGCGCTCGCCAGAGCATGACACGTGTCTTCACCACAAGCGCTTGCGCTCAGTAATAGATGCAAAGCGTCTGACAAATGCAAGGCATTTCACTTCCTGAAGAGCCAGGCCCAATTAAAAGGCTTAACAGGCCTAATAAATAAAATGCTGTGCATTGTTTGAAAGGGCAGTGCCCAACCGAATGGTCCAATGGACCAAAACAAATGATCTGCATCATAATAAAAAGGGCAGAGCCCAGTCAAAATAGGCATAAATGACCTGAAGTAATGCAATGCATTAAGTGGGGGCAAAGCCCTAGCACAGGTCTAATAGACCAAAAATAAATAAGGGTGTTGAACATTTTCAACTGGACTTAGCCCAATTTTGGCCGTAAGTCCTTAAATTAAATCGGTTGAGCAAAGATTGCTCTCTTAAATCAATCTATATCCGGTTCGAGGGTACATCTCCGAGCTCCTCTGACACCTATCGTTGTAATCCTTCAACGATATCAGAGAGGTGACGGGTCCCAACAACCACATACATTAATATGGACCGAAACGTCCTTAAACTAATGTTGGACCGAAACGTCCTTAAACTAATGTTGGACCGAAACGTCCTTAAACTAATGTTGGACCGAGACGTCCCTAAACTAATATTGGACCACCACGTCCCTAAACTGGCACAATAGAGCCCAAATGCTCTTTTGTCGGACCTAAACGGTCCCGTTAAGTTGATCTTAGTCTCAAACTGGACTAACGTATCCTTGACAAACGTTTGAGTCGATCTTAGCCTCAAAAATGGCTAACGTATCCTCCAAACAGACTTTAGTCCCAAATTGGACTATGAATCTCCCAAACCGGAACAATAGAGCCCAAACGCTCTTTTGTCGGATCTAAACGATCACGTTAAGTTGATCTTAGTCTCAAACAGGACTATCACATCCTTAACGAACGTTTAAGTTGATCTTAGCCGCAACGCGACTAATGCATCCTTAAACTAAAAACACCAAACCCAAATCTAAGTAAATACGGATTTGGACTAATCCACGTCCTACGGGCGACGGCATTACTCAGTCTCCGTATACAATCCACGGGCAACCACAAACAAAACAAACAACACACGACACGAAGTGAAATTCTGGAGAAGGAGAAAGTTGTTACCGCGACGCGGTAGCGTAATTAACTGCAGGGGCTTGCGCCTGCAGGGAAGAGCATCCCCACAATCAAAAACCCCTCACCCTGAGGGGGAATCTGACGAAGTCTGCTACATCGGCCGCATCCGTCTAAACCTCTGATACACGGTGCCATAAATCAACTTGGCATCTTCGGAGAGATAGACGGATAAAACCAAATAGCATCTGCCCCGAACCTCAGGCCCGGACGCGAAGTCCAGGCCGCCGTCCGGAGGGGAACAGCCTCTTCACTGCCAATTGTGGCTAGGTAAGCACAAGTGAGGTAAGAAGGGTTCCACTCACGAATCACCATGAAACAGGCCTTTTAAAATTACATCCTCATTTATCTAGTTTAGGCACCACAAAGTCAAGTTTAGATAAACAACCGATTCCCCGCCACCTTCACTTATCCTAAATGAGCGCGACAAGTCCTTATAGGTTTGGTCTAAATATTTTTTATTAACTCAAGGCAATGCGTATATTTTTTGTGATTTTTGGGGTTTTAGGAAGGGTGATGAAATCCCCACCCAATCTGAATTGGTGTTCAAACCCCTTAATGTCCGTATTAATATATGCAAAGCAATAAACAAACAAAATCTAAAACAACAAAAAATTTATTTGGCAGCGGCACAATTTGTACAAAGAAATCTGCAGAAAATACAATTAAGTGGAGTTTAGAGAAATTTCTGGAGAAAAAGATGTACAAAAAATTTTAGGCTCAGAAGCCAAAGTTTGACCGCGGATCCGCCGCCATTCCTTAGGTTTGACCGTGGAACCGCGGTGGTAATGTGAAATTAGGGCTTCAAAATTCCTCTGTGCACTCTCCTATTTCTTCTCTTTTGTATCCATGCCTCTATTTTTTGATTTGATCACTGTACTTGTTCCAGATTTTCCTGCACGCTTCCACAAAAAAAATGTTGGACCGAGACGTCCCTAAACTAATGTTGGACCGAGACGTCCCTAAACTAATATCGGACCGAAACGTCCCTAAACTAATGTTGGACCGAGACGTCCCTAAACTAATATCGGACCGAAACGTCCCTAAACTAATATTGGACCACCACGTCCCTAAACTGGCGATGGATCACCACGTCTCTAAACTGGCACAATAGAGCCCAAATGCTCTTTTGTCGGACCTAAACGGTCCCGTTAAGTTGATCTTAGTCTCAAACTGGACTAACGTATTCTTGACAAACGTTTGAGTCGATCTTAGCCTCAAAAATGGCTAACGTATCCTCCAAACAGACTTTAGTCCCAAATTGGACTATGAATCTCCCAAACCGGAACAATAGAGCCCAAACGCTCTTTTGTCGGATCTAAACGATCACGTTAAGTTGATCTTAGTCTCAAACAGGACTATCACATCCTTAACAAACGTTTAAGTTGATCTTAGCCGCAACGCGACTAATGCATCCTTAAACTAAAAACACCAAACCCAAATCTAAGTAAATACGGATTTGGACTAATCCACGTCCTACAGGCGACGGCATTACTCAGTCTCCGTATACAATCCACGGGCAACCACAAACAAAACAAACAACACACGACACGAAGTGAAATTCTGGAGAAGGAGAAAGTTGTTACCGCGACGCGGTAGCGTAATTAACTGCAGGGGCTTGCGCCTGCAGGGAAGAGCATCCCCACAATCAAAAACCCCTCACCCTGAGGGGGAATCTGACGAAGTCTGCTACATCGGCCGCATCCGTCTAAACCTCTGATACACGGTACCATAAATCAACTTGGCATCTTCGGAGAGATAGACGGATAAAACCAAATAGCATCTGCCCCGAACCTCAGGCCCGGACGCGAAGTCCAGGCTGCCGTCCGGAGGGGAACAGATTCTGGAACGCCCGGTGGGACCTTTTCCTCTTTCCACTCCACACTTCGTGTGTCGTCTTCGCGAACCAATCGCGGTTTGTTAAATGGTTGCCTTTGGATTTCAAGTTGCTAAGATTTGGTCTTTTGTCTGGCGCAGAACTCAAGCATCCATGGATTCTAACTGCACCAAATGCGCGAAGCACCACTGCAACGGACGCTCCACCTCACCGAGAGGTGTAACATATGGGCCCCAAGCGGCCTCTTTCCTCGCTCTGCCGGTAGAACAGGTGACCCAGGCCACCACCGGCCTGTTTTTCGGGACCATGGTCCCACCTACAAGCTTCTCTATGCCGATATCCGCACAGGAAGCGAACAAGAAGTCGGTGTTCGACCGGCTCACTGCTACCACGACCCCTGTCAACGAGTCGCCCGCTACTAAACCGACAGCCTCCGTTTTCACCAAGCTAGGTCAGAACTATAAAGTGGCCGTCCCAAAGAGGGCAACGGCCGCTGCTTTGGAAGTCGTTAAAGCGGCTTCTCCCATCAGAGAGTCGGTCTTCACAAGATTGACGGTTCCCACTCCTCCCCCAGCTGGTCAAAAGGCATCAGTCTTCGATAGGCTGACATCGGCAGTTACCCCACACTCAAACAGGGGGCAACCAGAAACCATCTCGATTTCCGAGCCAGTCCCAACGGCTCGTCGTGCGCGACGTCGCCATTGGCAACGAGTAAGGAAAACAGGGGGCAACTCCCCCTCAGGGCTAACCCCACCTGCTCCAGTGGTGGAGGTCAACGCTGCTGTTCCAACTGGGAACAGCTTTGAATTGTTGAGGAAGGTGAGAAAGAACTCTCCAATTGCTACATTGAAAAGATCTCCTCCGCCTATGGAAAAAGCTCCGGAGACAAAGCAGGAACAGCCCCCTCAACGGCTGTTGTCAAAAATTTATAAAGTTTGGCGGAGGGTTCAAGACTCCGTGATTGACCCAGACCACTTTCATCGCCAGAAAAAGGCAAAGGTGGAAAAGGACAAAAACCGCCCCATTAAACAGCAGGGGGCAACAAATGCTAGGATGCCCACTTCAACGGCTCCTTCAACCTCAATGGTCCACAAAAGAAAAAGGCCAGAGAAAGCTCCCGTGACACTGACAAAGTTTAAAAGCGGTGAACCTAAACGCCCCAAGTCAGGGGGCATAACAGTTCATACGGTTTATATGGCTTCTGGAAAGGAAGAAAGTCGTACTTCTACGGGTCACCGACCGCTTACCCGATCAGTGACCAAGGCTCAGGAGCAGCAACAAAAGCTCCAGGAGATGATGACTACAATGGCTGCACTCACGGAGCCAAAAGAGAACCCTAAGACGTCCTTAGATGAACGCCAAGAGGAAGAGACCGACGCCGAGTTCCTCCGCCGAGTACTGGAAAAGAGAGACAAAGAGGCTGCTGAACAAGCAGCCAATATACAGCGCATGGGCCTCCTCTTCCAGGACATGATAGGGATGATGATACAACAAGATCCCCCGACTGAAGAACCCCCGATCGTCCTTGGGGATGATAGAGGAGAAACATCAAACCCTCAGCCCATTCTATCAACGGCTAAAGAGGATACAATCTCTAAAACTGATCTGGACGAATATATAGCCCAGCAAATAAAGGTTCATCACGCGGCCGAAGCAGCCGGCCACGTCGTAAAAACGGGGCGGCCATATCCGGGCTGGTATGACCAAATCAAGTACCCGCCGGGTTACACAATTCCCAAGTTCCATGTCTACAAGGGGACCGGCAATCCCCATCAGCATGTTGCCCAGTTCAGGGCGCTTTGCGGCAACACCGGCGGTGATGACAAGCTTTTGCTCCGCCAGTTCGTTGGAAGCCTATCAGATACGGCGTTCGAATGGTATTCTGAGCTCCCCAACGACTCTATTAAAACCTTTGCGGAGATGGAGCTACTCTTTACCCAACGTTTTGCAAGTGCCAGTGAGCGTACCCCGATGACGGCACTGATTAATGCCAGGGTAAAACCCGGCGAGACATGGGTTCAGTACGCTATACGGTGGCGTAATCTATGGTCGAAGTGCGAACAGCGCATAGAAGAAGCTCCAGCGGTGGGAATGTTTGTTGGAACCCTTGATCCACAGGCAACCATCTCGCAGTTCATGATGTTCTTCAAGCCGACTACCTTCCAGGCTTTGATCGACAAACTAGCGCAGATGGGCCATAAACCCCCTTTCCCGAAGCCGGACTCCCGAAACGACAAAGGAAAGGGAAAAGCGATCATTGTCGCTAATGCTCAACAACAACCGAGCGACTCAAAGCCGGTTGCTCGTCCAAACAATACACGCCCATACGTACCCCTTGAGGACAGGATGGGACGTCCTTACTCCTTCCCCCGCGATAAAACGAGGAGGCTATTCGAGCTGGCATTGCGCAACAGACTCATAAATCTGCCAGATCCAAAACGCCCGTTGCAACCGAACGACGTCAACGAGCCCAATTACTGCCCTTACCATCGAGTGCTGGGCCATCCCATCGAGGATTGTTACGTTTTCAAAAATTGGCTTGAGAACCAGTACCGTCAGGGAAAATTTGCGCTATCTGAAAAATGGAAGGTGAATCCCCCGCAGCCCCACACTTCTAAGGGGACGAATACGCCGGGGGCAACATGCTCCGTCAATGAAGAAGCTCCTTGGGAGGTTGTATTATCAGCTAAGACAAAGAGGATGCTAAACGATCTTCAGACCTGTCCAGCGGTCAAGTGGAAGAACCCCTTGGAACCACAGGTTATTGAGGGGATGTTGAAGCCACGTCCGACTCCGAAGACCGATGGTGGTAGTTCAAGCGTTCATAGCCAGCCGTCAAAATCTTCGAAAAAGAAGAAGAAGAAATCTAAGAAGCCCGTGAAGCCTGGCGACAAGCGCACGGACTTACAAAAGCAAATCGACGCGCTGGATGAATACAACCAAAAGGCGCGGGCTCCCATTACGCTCCAAGATTTCCTTGATCACGTCTTTCAAAAAGAAGATGAGGGAGAAAGTTCATCGGATGAATCCGAGGAATATGTGGCGAGCTGTCATATGATCTCCCATTCGACCACGAACGATGAAGGGACTTCTGGCACTAAAACGCTGGGGGCAAATACTGAGTCAAGGGTTCCGGAGTTATCAATCAAAATGATTGACGTGTTTCTTAGTGAAGCTCGATTGAAAAGTAAAGCTGATCGAGAACGCGAGACGGCTATATTCGAAAGGGCCAAGCGCCAGCGACTTGAGGAAAGAGCTGAGATGATCCCGCTGGAGCAAAATGCCTCCACCGCTGGCAAAAGCCAATTCAAGATAAAAAAAAAAAAAAAGAGGTTTGCTAAGGCCATATCAATGGGCATGAAGCTACCATCCTCTGAAGGAAAAATTACTGGTATGGTAGAAATGCACCCCTCTTATTGCTTATATCATCAGAAGCTCTCGCCTTCAATACGGGTTTCCGCTCAACAACCACAAAGCAGAGCTAAGAAATCACGTATCCGAGAATCGAGCGTTATTGACTTAGCCCTCAGGAAGAAAATGGGTCGAGCATACTCATTTCCTCGGAACAAAACAAGGAAGATATTCGATCTCGCTCTAAAACATCAAATGCTTACGTTGCCAGAGTCCAAGCACCCCGAGCACGCAGGCGAGGTGTTCAACCTAAATTATTGCTTTTACCATCGAGCAATGGGACACCCTCTTGAAGATTGCTTCACCTTCAAGAATTGGGTTGAAGATCAGTATCAGCTAGGCAAATTCGCATTTTCTGACAACTGGAGGGTAGCGCCACCACAGAAGCACGAGCCCGAAGCCGCGAAAGAAAAACCAGTTCCACATTGGGATTGGCAGAAAATTCGCACCTGTCGTATGATAACGATATTGAAAGAAGAGTCCGAGAACCTGGACAGCCTCCCTTGGTGCCTCGAAAACAGCAGTGATGAGGTAATCTCAGAATTTCCCCCAGCACCGAAAGAGCTGGAAGATGGAATACATACCACCGCAGATAACCTCAGGAAAATCGAGTCGGGGACGGTAAATGATCCGCGACCGACATTCGTCAGCGAGCTGCTGTCTGAAGAGAGGGTGGCTGCATTAAAAGACGTCCTTGTGCAGCATAAAGATTGCTTTGCATGGAACTATTCCGAGATGCCAGGACTAGATCCAGGGGTCGCTGTACATAGACTAGCAATATCCCCAAACGTCAAACCAGTCAAACAGGCGCCGAGAAGAATGCGACTCGAGCTTGAGATGAGCATAAATACCGAAGTCAAAAAGTTAATCGACTCCGGCTTCATCCAGGAAGTTCAGTACCCTGAGTGGATCGCCAACATCGTCCCAGTGATGAAGAAAAATAGGACAGTGCGCGTATGCGTAGACTTCCGGGATCTTAATAAAGCTTGCCCGAAGGATGATTTCCCAGTGCCAGTCACTGAACTGATGATAGACAATACATCCACTCATGAGGTTTTCTCCTTCATGGACGGCTCATCGGGGTATAACCAGATAAAAATGCATCCAGAAGACCAGAAGCACACAGCCTTCAGGACTCCTCTTGGTATATTTTGTTATAAAGTAATGCCCTTCGGTTTGAAGAACGCCGGTGCTACTTATCAGAGGGCCATGACAAAGATCTTCGACGACCTTATACACGAAATCGTCGAATGCTATATCGACGATCTTGTGGTTAAAAGCAAGTCATACGAAGAGCATCTCGAGCATTTGAAGACCGTATTTCAACGCCTTCGGCAATACAATTTGAAGATGAATCCTTTAAAATGTGCGTTCGGGGTTTCCTCGGGCAAGTTCCTAGGATTTATCGTTCGACACCGAGGTATTGAAATAGATCCATCAAAGATTAAAGCGATCATGGAAATGCCTCCGCAGAGGACTCTCAAACAGCTGCGGTCTCTCCAAGGGAAACTCGCATACATACGGCGATTTATAGCCAACCTTTCAGGAAAGTGACGTCCTTATGGTCACCTGATGAAGAAGGGAACCCCATTCGTTTGGGATCAAAGATGCCAAGGCGCACTGGACGAGATCAAGCAATACCTGCAGAACCCGCCGGTGTTGGCTGCTCCGGTTAAGGGGAAGCCTCTCATTCTTTATACAACCGCCCTCGAAGGTTCCTTAGGCGCATTATGGGCACAAGAGAACGATCAAGGGAAAGAAAGAGCACTCTACTACTTAAGTCGAGTCCTGCTAGGGGCAGAGAGCAACTACTCTCCCATTGAAAAACACTGCCTGGCGTTGATCTTCGCAATAACAAAGCTTAGGCACTATGCGTTGGCGCATGAAGTCCGTCTTATTTCAAAAGTGGATCCTCTCAAATATCTAATGTCAAAAGCCATATTGACAGGGCGACTCGCTAAATGGGCCCTGCTCTTGATGGAATTTTCGATAACATATCAACCTCTCAGGGCAGTAAAAGACCAGGTCATCGCCGACTTCCTTGCTGAGCATCCCATACCTGCCGATTCTCCCTTAAATTGCGATTTGCCAGACAGACATGCGTTTGACGCAATCGACAGTGGTGATACCCGTTGGGAGCTTTATTTCGATGGAGCATCTTCCATGAAAAAGCACAAACAAAGTACGCCAATGATCAAATCGGGGGTAGGACTCATCTTTGTGACTCCACAAGGAGAAATAATGTGCTTCGCCTTCTCCTTAACAGAGCCGAGAACGAATAATGAAGCTGAATATGAAGCTTTGATAGCAGGCCTCGAGATCGCCATTGACATGGGAATTGAAAGCATCCTCATATATGGGGACTCTCAGCTAGTCGTCAGTCAAGTGAACGGCGATTACCAAACATGCAAACCGGAATTGGTAAAATACGGTGAAAAAGTGCAACAACTGCTAACCCAAATTCCCTCCTATACTTTGGAGAGCATACCGCGCGCGGAAAACAGCAAAGCGGACGCACTAGCCAAACTTGCTAAAGAACTGGCTGATGAGAACCTCGATGACGTTAGAATCGTGGTACAAAGCCGTCGAGTGCTAACCCCAGCAGAAGTATCTCCAGAATCATCTGAAGAAAAAGGAGCGAACGAGGAGACGACCCTGCAAATAAAAGATTGGGAAAATACCGAGGACTGGAGAGAAGTCTTCATGGATTACTTCAAGTTCCACCGAATGCCTGAAGAAGCGTCCATAAGACATCAGCTCGTGAAACGAGCTCTGTCTTTCGCCTTTGTCAACGATACCCTGTACAAGAGGTCATTTGATTCTTTGTGGCTGAGATGCTTAGGACCTGACGAAGCGAAAAGAGTCGTCCAGGAAGTTCACGACGGACTCTGCGGTTCTCACCAAGCAGGCCCTAAGATGAAGTTGAAGATAAAACGGATGGGCTACTACTGGCCCACGATGATGCAGGATTGCCGGGAATACGCGAGGCAATGTCATTCATGCCAAATTCATGGGGACTTCATCCATCAGCATCCCAATCCACTGCATCCAACAGTGGCTAGTTGGCCATTCGAAATGTGGGGAACTGACATAGTCGGCCCCATCGAACCAGCATCGTCAAAGGGACATCGTTTCATCTTGGCGACGACTGATTACTTCTCCAAATGGGCGGAGGCGGTACCGTTGAGGGAAGTGAAGACGGAGAACATCCTCCATTTCTTCAAAACGCATGTCATATACCGGTTTGGAACCCTGAGAAGGATCATCTCTGATAATGGGCCAGCCTACCGAAGTCATAAAATTAGCCGCTTCGCACAGCAGCACAATATAGACTGGAGATATTCCTCAGTTTACAATCCGCGAGCTAACGGTCTAGCTGAGGCCTTCAACAAGACCTTGACGAAGATCATGAAGAAAACAGTGTCACGAAATAAGAGAGATTGGCACGAAAGATTGCAAGAGGCTCTTTGGGCGTATCGAACTACATTTAAAACGGCCACAAACACAACGCCGTACGCGTTAGTATTTGGGACGGAAGCAGTACTCCCTCTCGAGATAGAATTACCCTCTTTACGAGTGGCAGTCCACTACGAGCTGACAGACGAAGAAAATGCTCACCTTCGGTTTGAAGAGCTTGACGCCCTTGATGAAATCCGGCTTCTAGCACAACAAAATGTGGAATCTTATAAAGCAAAGATGACGCGCTCATATGAAAGACTGACTCGACCGAGGACATTCCGCCAAGGCGAACTCGTGCTAGTGGTCAAAAGGCCTATGATCCCCAATCGCGCCAAGCGAGGGAAATTCGAGCCAAACTATGAAGGCCCGTACATCATAGATAAAGTTTACCAGGGTGGAGCCTATCTACTCATGGACATGCACGGTGAAAGGCCTTTTAGGCCGATAAATGGTCGCTTCCTAAAGAAATACTACGCTTAATGAGCCACAGCCTAGGTCAATGATGGATGACGACGACTAAGTCCGCTCGCTATCTTCCTAAGCTCAAGCTTCATAAAGAATAGCCAGCCTTCTCAACAATGGACCGAAATATGCTTAAACTAATAGCAGACCGAAACGTCTTTAAAATAATACCGCAGCATCCTTAGGCTGACGAGATATAAAAAAAAACATATAAAAAAAAAGAAAAAAACGGTATGTCCATAAGCAAAATGGGCACGGATGAAAACCCGAAAGGGCTCCGTGAGTAAAAACAGCAGGACTACCGGCGAATGTTTGTAAAAACCCGAAAGGCCGCAACTTCGTTAAAGAACCCTTATAGAGTCCTCTCGACCTTGTAAGGAGAAACCACCTGCGTGAGATCCTTACGACTCACAAAGGAGCAACACACTTAGGGCCCCACGATTCCTAAGGAGAAAATACACTTGCGAGATCCTCACGACTCGTAAGGAGAACTCTCTTATGGGACCCTCACGGCTCATAGGATTTGAAAGTCTTAAGTCACAGAGACCTAAACCTGTGCTTAAGCAAACCCCCACAAACTTCCAATATTGCCCTACAAGTGGTTCAATATTGACCCTTGTATACAATCCACGGGCGCGAATAAACATTTCCCTAACTAAGTCCCATTTGAAACTAGGGATATGTTTGCATGGTAAACAACCCTTGTAAATCCTCTCGACTTACAAGGAGAAAGCCCTCCTGTAGGATCCTTACGACTTACAGAGAAACAAACACTTAGGGATCCTCACGACTCCTAAGGAGAAAATACAACTACAAGATCCCCACGACTTGTAGGGAGAAATACCGTCACGAGACCCTTACGGCTCATGAAGTTAAAAGCCTTAGCCGACAGGACCCTAACCCTGGTCGCTAAGCCTCCTTTGTTCGACAACGACAGAGACAAATGATGATTCGCTCCTGGCAATATCCCAGTTGTAGCGGTGCTGATGCCAAAATCGGTGTCCAATTTTAGGTTTACAACGAAAAGCCAGTAGGCCGCACATGCATACGAAATAACCGAAATGATGGGGCGACTTGCAATAAAAAAAAAGCAGCGAGTAAAAATATATGCATGAAGAAATAGCCGAAATGATTGGGCAACTCGCAATAAAAAGCAGCGGGTAAAAATAAAATAAAAAGCCGAAATGATTGGGCACCGCGAAAAATAGCCGAAATGATTGGGCAATCGCGACCTTCGCGATACGAAAGCTGAAAGGATAGAGCATCGCGGAAATACAACAAAAAAATGATGATGATAAAATTTTGGCCCTACAGTTAAGATCACATCGATTCCTGTATACAATCCAAGGGCGTAAACAAAGTGGGAAACAAATAATCCCAGCAAACTCCTCGACTCACGGATACAAACACTCCTTGACGAGAGCCTCCTGATCCGCGTCGACCCGCAGAGCCACCAGTGCCTCCGTAGGAATCCTCGACTCGTTTCAAACCCCAAGGAAACAAAGAACCCTTGGCGATTGGGAAACAAATAATCCCAGCAAACTCCTCGACTCACGGATACAAACACTCCTTGACGAAAGCTTCCTGATCCGCGTCGACCCGCAGAGCCACCAGAGCCCCCGTGGGAACCCTCGACTCGTTTCAAACCCCAAGGAAACAAAGAACCCTTGGCGATTGGGAAACAAATAATCCCAGCAAACTCCTCGACTCACGGATACAAACACTCCTTGACGAGAGCTTCCTGATCCGCGTCGACCCGCAGAGCCACCAGAGCCCCCGTGGGAACCCTCGACTCGTTTCAAACCCCAAGGAAACAAAGAACCCTTGGCGATTGGGAAACAAATAATCCCAGCAAACTCCTCGACTCACGGATACAAACACTCCTTGACGAGAGCTTCCTGATCCGCGTCGACCCGCAGAGCCACCAGTGCCTCCGTAGGAATCCTCGACTCGTTTCAAACCCCAAGGAAACAAATAATCCTTGGCGCTTGGGAAACAAATAATCCCTAGCAAATTCCTCGACTCACGGATACAAACACTCCTTGATGAGAGCCTTCTGATCCGCGTCGACCCGCAGAGCCACCAGTGCCTCCGTAGGAATCCTCGACTCGTTTCAAACCCCAAGGAAACAAAGAACCCTTGGCGATTGGGAAACAAATAATCCCAGCAAACTCCTCGACTCACGGATACAAACACTCCTTGACGAGAGCTTCCTGATCCGCGTCGACCCGCAGAGCTACCAGAGCCCCCGTGGGAACCCTCGACTCGTTTCAAACCTCAAGGAAACAAATAATCCTTGGCGCTTGGGAAACAAATAATCCCTACCAAACTCCTCGACTCACGGATACAAACACTCCGTGATGAGAGCTTCCTAACTCATGTCAACTGTTCCGCTACAACTGCAAACAGATCCCCGATTCGTCTCAATTTGTGAGAAGAGGTCTCGGACAGCAAGGATTGAAAAGCTTGCTTTTTGAGCAATGGGGCCCTGCAAGTCAATCCAAACTGGTCTCTTGCATACTATTCACGGGTCTCACTCTCTGAAGTCGAATTCCGACGAGAAGGGAAACAACCACTTACGAATCCTCTCGACTCGTAAGAGGGAAAATTCTCTTATAGGATCCTTACGACTTAGAAGAGAAAACCATACTTAGGAATCCTCACGATTCCTAAGGAGAAAATCCACCTATGAGATCCTCTCGATCCGTAGGGAGAAAAGCTTCTATGAGACCCTCACGGCTCATAGAATTGAAAAGTCTTAGGCGGCAGATCTGAACCTGCGGCCTAAGCCATCGCTATTTCCTAAGGAAGTCGGAATACTCGTTTTAGACATCCATCAACCATGATTATTAAGACAGCCTGTTGACAATAAAAAAAAAGAAGATGACAGAAAGAATATCTGATCTACATTTGATCGGGAGTCCGTATCGCATTCATTTATGCACAAGCAGAAGACTCAAGACAAGGAATAAGACAAGCCGAAATAAAAAAAAGGGGAGGGTTTCCATTCATACCGCTAAGAATTTTTACAAACATAAGAATAATGAATAAGAAACATTATTCAAATTATTACAATGGTATAACCTCAGATCCGGGGCACGGATTGAGGAAATCAAAAGTAAGGCCATCCAGAGTTCTTCTGGCCTTTCTAATTATTCTTATGCGCAGTCTTTCGCGCTCCTCTGTGTCAATATCATCGGCAAGCCCCCCTGGCCTTCGATAAGCGGCAATGATCGTCGTCTGCTGGAAGACTTGGTGTAGGATGTCGACGAGGCTGTTCCGCCGTTTCGTTGAGATCAGCCCTGTCAGGTGCACCGAATGCACCTTGTCTTCAGCATCATCCAGTGCGTTAAGCGGTAAGGCCTCATGAAGATCCGGAAGTGCTCTCCATATGGCTCCCAACACGACTTTCAAAAGGGCCGAACGACGAGGCAACAGCCAACCACCGCTTGCGATCAGACGACCCATGATTTCCGCACATTCAGCGTCCGTAAACTCCTGGTTTTGTTGACGACCCTGAGCGCGGATATCGTCGTAGGTAATGAACTCGTGCAGACTGTATAGATGCACCGCCGCCATTATACCTGGAGGAAATATTACACGAAGATCAGCAATAGAAAAGCGATAACGTACATAGAGGACTAAATTCCTGAGAAGCAAGACTATGTTCAAGGATGAAATCCCCCAAACGAAAGCTCTGCTGGTTAATCGATTCTACCTAAAGAAGTGTTTTCTAAAAAACTTTAAAAAAAAGGGGACACAAAGCAACGGAGTTCTTAAAGGCAAGAACAGAGCTCCGAAGTCTTCGAAAATGAAAATCTGGAAGATGATAAGTATCTGGAGGGGACCAAAGGTCCTATTTATAGGCATCAAGTGCCTCCTCGACTTCCAAAAGTCGTCACGGAGGTTCACCCTAATCGGAGCGAACTTTTGTTCAAATCCCGAGGCGGGAGACGAAGCAACGCTTCGTCTTCCCCCAGTCAGAGCAAAGCTCTGTTTTAAAAATTAATTCAATGAAGCAACACTTCAGATTGTTTGCGCTGCGCAACGGGCCACATGTCGGACGCAGACGCATTAGCGCAACGCCCAAAGCAGCGCACCCAATCAGAGCGAGGCTCCTTTTCAAAATTAAAGGAAGCAACGCTTCAGCTGCGCTGCGTCGTGCGCCACACAACACAGCGCAGAGGCGCTAACACAGTTGCGCTGCACTGTGCGCTGTGCGACACGTGTCATACCCTAAAGCATTTGCGCTAAACAAAATTAAAAATTCTGGAGAAATCGTTCCTACTCTTTTTAAAACAAAAAGATTTGCTTTTGTGAAACAGAAGCCCCTGGATCAAAGATCCGACGGTGAGGGGAAATTCCCCCAGATCATTCAGAAAAGGATTTCTCTAGTAGATCGAATTTGCTTCTCAATTTGCAAGATGACGCCTCAGGCAGCAGAGGTGGGAAAACTTACTTTTTGAGCAATGGGGCCCTGCAAGTCAATCCAAACTGGTCTCTTGCATACTATTCACGGGTCTCACTCTCCGAAGTCGAATTTCGACGAAGAGGGAAACAACCACTTACGAATCCTCTCGACTCGTAAGAGGGAAAATTCTCTTACAAGATCCTTACGACTTATAAGAGAAAACCACACTTAGGAATCCTCACGATTCCTAAGGAGAAAATCCACCTGCGAGATCCTCTCGATCCATAGGAAGAAAAGTCTCTATGAGACCCTTACGGCTTATAGAGTTGAAAAGTCTTAGGCAGCAGATCTGAACCTGCGGCCTAAGCCATCGTTATTTCTTAAGAAAGCCGGGATACTCGTCCTAATCATCCGTCAATCATGGTTACTAAGGTGGCATACTAATAATAAAAGAAAGAAAAGGCGGAGAAATGACACAAGACATTACAAAAATGTGCATCTTTTATTCATAAATATTGATTGAGTTTAGGATACATCGTACTAAAGAATACAAGATATACATATATGTTACAAATACCAACGATACAAGGAAATTTACTGGGAAGGAAGCGTCTTGCACAGATCTAGCAATTGCTCGCATACTTCCTTCCATTCCTTTTCCCGATTGGCCACCACTGCCAACTCCGCCTCCACTTGGGCCCGTTGCTGTGCGACGGATACAAGCTGATCCCTGACGGCCTGATGAGCAGCCTCACGGCCTGCAATGTCACGCTTGGCAATATCGAGTGCCCGCTTCAGTCTCAGCCCATTTGAGATGCGCTCCAGAAGACCCTCGAAGACGGCCTTTACCTCAGCGGCGTTCGTCTCAACTTCAGCACGCAGGCGAGCAGTGTTGTTTGAAGATTCTTGGCACTCCTTCAGCCTTAAAACCACTTCTTGTTCCAGATGACGGAAATGAGAAGCGCTTTGCTCGAGCCATGCTCCCCGTTGAGTGCTCGAGGCTAAAGTCTCAGGGGACAGACGCATTGACTCTAGCTGATGAAGGCGAGCCTCGATCTCCCGAAAATAGTTAACCCAAGAAGCGACAGTACCCTCGTCATGGAAGGTAGCAAATATCGCCAACATCGGGTTAACCGTCGTGGCGAAATCCTCAGCAGATACTGGAGCCTCGATGTCGAGCTCCTCGATGTAGTCGCTCAACATGCGCAAACTATTCGCGGCACCTTTTGAGGACGGGCGTCGCTGGGAAGGGCCGCCCGGTATTGTAATGCGAGACTCAAAAGGTATCGGGACTGGAACGACGGCTGGAAAAAGACGAAAGGCGATTAGATGATGATTCAATAGATATGAAGGAAGTCATTGATAAGATGGTTTACTATACCGGTGGAGACAGGTGGCAAGGCCGGAAAGGCTGGTGACGCAGCCGATCTTTCTGCTCCCCCTTCGATTTGCAACGCTGCAGTCAGAACAAGAAAGAGTTGGAAATAATTCTACCGCTAAAAAGACAAAGTTACCAATCGGGAACAGTACTCACCGGCGCCACCAGAGGGGGAGGCGAATTCAGATGGGAAGGAGAAGTGTGGGAGCAACACTTGATAGAGATGATCAAAAAGCACTCCTGAAAGATACAACCGTGTGACTTCAGTACATAAACTGTATATCTGAAAGATAGGATTAATAAGTTATAAACCCATACCTTCCAACATCTTCGAAGGAATAAGAAAGGGTTGAGAGGTGACCACCGCCAAGGCAGTCTTTGAAAGCGCTCCTTCAAGCAGTGGGGCATCGGCATTAGCTGCACCTGCATTACGAAAAGGTGAACTTGTCAGAAAAGATTGTAAAGTAAAGAAAAGCAGCCACTTGAGGTTTACCTGAGGAACTCCCGGCTGAAACGGAGGCAACTCCCTCCTCTATCGACATGAGACCACCTCCCGTGGCCTCGTCACCTGACTCGATGGGGACTGTCGTCGTGCTCGCAAGACCTGGAGATGGCGGGGGGCCGTAGACGGGAAGGGCTATGATTGGAGTATTGCCAGATTCCAGAGAAGGAGCGGTTGGCTCGTCCTCGGGAATCATGGCCACCTCGTCCACTACTCTCTCGGGTTCAGTAGTTGCGATTGTATCGTCCACCGTCGCCAGGGGATCGCCAGCCTCGAGCGCCTCATCCGTCACCACCGTGGACTCAGTTATAATAATCATATCATCTGCCACTTCAGGTTCGGCATCAATGACCTTCTCGGCGGTAGGCCCCTCGACCTCCACTTCAGGCTCCAAAGCCACAACGACATTGCCCACCGTCGGCTCGAGTTCGGCAGGTACCGCCTCCTCTGTTTCTTTGGGATCAACGGTTTCCGCTTTCCCTTCGACCGGACTTGACCCTGCAAGATAAGAGATATAAGGACCAACGACATTAAAATCCTTATAAATAAAAACTCTGAGAGGAACATTACCTGAAGTAGATTTACCGTTTGCACTCCGAACTGCGCGCGCCACCTCTCTGCGGGCAGTGGATAGGGCGACAGGGGCCTCTTCGGATGGAGTATCAGCGCGAGGAACAGTGCTAGGACCCGCTCCCATAGACAAGGCAGCCCTGCGTGCCTTCGCCTCACGCCTCAGCCTCTTCCTTTCCTCCCGGGCTGTCGCGATAGACCTTTGAGACGCCTCCTTCAAGGCGTCGTCATCCTCATTCAGGGATGCCTCCAGAGCCTTTAAGGCATCTCTCATCGGCTCTTCAAGACGAACCTCCTGTGGTGGCCCAAAGGAAGCAGAAATATCGGCGGCTGGCGGAACATTTGTGTCGCTTGGTGGGAACGGCATTGAGGTTTCTGCAATAAAAAGAAAGAAGGTCAGATTGACCATAGCACGAGGGAAATGGAAACTTGACGAATTAAAACTTACTAAGGCCCATAGATGCTCTAAGACGTTCCTCCTCTTGGAAAGTCTTCAAAGAAGCGGCGATGGCTTCTTCATCAGTGATACCTGTTGAAAGAAAGGAGAGAAAGGCGTTAATCAAGGGCGATGAGGAAGATATGTTGTAATAAGGAAAATGTGACTAGTAGTTACTTGACTGCGCAAGCTTAGCTAACCACGCGTCACGCCTCGCCAACCCTGCCGAAGCTCTGAGAGCAGCCTCCAAGTCTGTATCGTCCGGCGGCGGCATCACCAACCCTGCGTTAGTCCCATATTCGAGCAGACCTTCAGCATAAGGAGCGTGGGGTTCCTGGCCGAACACGACGTCCGCAGCGAAGAGCGACTTCTTTTTCTTTTGCCCTCCAGCCCTAGGCTCACGGGGAATCGACTTCCACTTGGCAGCCGCTTTGGGACGACGGGTCCCGATGTCCGCACCCACGCCAGACTCCGGCGAGGGTGCAACCACTGTTTCCACCGGAGCACGGGATGCAGGAGGTGCATCCGCGATATCAGGGAGCGGAAATTCACGTGGAGGACTTTGCGCACGTGATGGTCTGCCCCCGGTATCTTTTAGGGGAGCGACTACCGGAGTCCTAGGCACCAGAGGAGCGTTGCGATCGCTACCTGGGGGTGCAACCTTACGATCGATCAGCAACCGCCTTTCCTCCTTTATCACCGCTCCCGTCGAATGACTATACCATTCGGTGTATACCCTAAGAAGTCGGGGGGCGCAAGCCGGCTCACTGATAAAGAAGTGAGAGCCCGTGTTTAGACGCATGAAGTGATGCAGCGCTCTCTCCATCCCTTCTTCAGTCGCGGCAGGTTCCGATAAAAGGGCCTCCAGCGGTACCCCTTGATTATAGCTCAGCTGTTGGGCGAAACGATGCTGGTTATATCTCATAAAGATCGCTCCCCCGTCCTGCCTAAACACCAAAAAGCCCAGTCTGATGGAATATAGGTGAAGGGTCTCCCGGGCCGTTAAAACCGAAGCTCCATCCTTGAAAGTGTCTTGCAATGGCCGTACTGCAGTGGTAGATGTTTTTCCAATGGTCAACACCTTGTCAATGAAAGACACACCGGTTCCAACGGTGTGGGAGCGAAGGAGCAAACTCCTGGCATCTCGCGGCGATGGATTTACAATTGATGCGCCGATCAACTGTAGAAGGCGAGAAAAAATGCACCTTTCGTAGAACGAGGGCCTTTTATGCATGCCGAAGACACCCGCTGTATGTAGTTCGAGCCACGACATAAAGTAATGCATTGGGAAAACCACGTGCAACACCCCAGGCTCATTAGCATCCGCTGCTCGGCTAAGGCCATGATATAAATGCGCCAAGCCGGCGATCCCAACGGCCACCTTTACCCCGATAGTCATTCGGTGGGCCGGGTAAAAAACAGAGGGCCGCATGCGGTGAGAGTGCGTTGGAAGTGCAAACCAACTCAGCCAAAGCCCAAGAAATCCTAAAAAGAAGGCCTCCTCGTCCATCTCGGGGGCTGCGACTTCTGCAAAAGATATGGTTGAGGAGTTAGGAAGAAAAAAGTTCTTTTGATCTATGTCTTTCGCTGGCAGGTTATCCAAACCTAAGCCAAAAGGATCCTCAAGGTTGGCAAACTTGGCAGCTTCCGCCGAGAGGACGTTTGGATGAAGGAACCGAGCAATAAAATCCTCAAAATTAACTCCACGGCTCCCACGCTCAATGAAAAGGGCCTCGTAGATGTTCAACACCTTGATCAAACTTGAAAACTGATGTTGAACAGCGTTCTCCGGCGTGAGCTCCCTTATCACCGGCTTGGCACCAAAGATGTACTCATCCGGGGGGAGCAACTCTTCATAATGTTCCCCCATAGCCGGTAGACCAGACACCTCCGTAAACTCTTCCAGCGAGATGGACACTTCCCGATCCATGGCAAGGAAAGTATGGGTGGGAATGTTCCACTGCTCCAGGAAGGCCTTGAACCACCAGGTGGGAAGCGTAGGATACTGGAAGAGGGAGACATAGACTGCGGTATACAAACCTAATCTTATCAACTGCGACTTCTTCGTCGACAGGATATACCGGGCCCACGGTAGATAGCCAACCGGATGGCGGGGGATCAGACCAATGTTATATGATTGCCCCCAAGGTCTCGCCTCGCCCTGACAGATACGGCGTCCTAGGATATCCAAAACCATAGGACGCTGGACCGGGATGGCATCTATGGCCGAATGAAGAAAACCCTTCGATGTCCAATCCGTCATCTCCGCGGCATACTGCACCGGGGGTGGGCTGGCGTAATGAATCGCCGTTATGGGTTCCGACGGCACCGCGCATGTGAAGCTCCGTCGGCCCATGATGATCTGATTGTACCATGACCCCCAAAGGTGGAAACTCTTGTACTCCGGGTCGTAGGCCTTAATCATGGCCAGGACCTCACGGTCCAAAGGCGCCTCAGGAAATCCCTCCTCTGAGCGGACGAACGGGAATGAAGTGTCTACAGACATAATCGCTGCAAAAAAAAGAACAATTTAGCCATTAGTGTTGTAATTCCAACGTTTGGCGTTTAAAGAAGAAAATGCATTAATTAAATTAAAATTAAAATCAATTAATTCCACCGCACCACAGTGCAGTGAGTAGGAGACCAAAGAGGGACCCACAAAATCTAAATGACAATACGTCAGTTAATAGGACAAGCTCATCATTGGATGAGATTGTCAGTTGGTCCCTGGGGGGACATTCCCATTTTAAAAAAAGGGGGGAAAGAATCCCTAGAGACAAGGAGAAAATCTCCTCTTTCAGAGCAAAGCTCTGTCACAGAATGACACTTGTCAAATTCTGGTCTCAAAAGAATAAAATTCCTTAAAAAAGAGCTTAGCTTTATAATATTCCATCAAAAAGAAAGTTTTTGAAAAGAAATTTAAAATTAAAATTTCTGGAATCCTGAAAAAAGATCCATGAAAGCTTATAGAAAAATTCTTCATTTTTCAGATCTAAAAGATCTACATTTGATCCAAGAGCAAAGCTCTGTTCATGGGTTAGAACCCATGAACAAGATCTCTGTAGATCTATGGATTTGTGAGAGCAAAGCTCTGTTGATGAAACCCCAAAGGAAATTTCTTTAGATCAAAAGATCTATGAGAGCAAAGCTCTGTTGGTTAAAATTGATTTAAATTAATTTAACTTAATTTTAAATTAATTATTACCTAAAGTTTTCTAAACTTTGGGAAATGAGAGCAAAGCTCTAGAGTTCTGAAAGCAAGAGCAAAGCTCTGAAATTCTTAAGCAAGAGCAGAACTCTGAAAATCTAAATCTAGAAAATGGTGGAGAGTTTTCTAAGGGCCAGAGGCCCTATTTATAAGGCGCTTGCGCCTCTTGAGCTCACCCCCTTGATCTAACGGTCAGGGGGGTTGCTACCGCTGCACTCACGTGTGCGCCACGTGAGCGCAACGGTGGGGGGGCATTTGTTTCGCCCAATCAGAGCAAAGCTCTGTTTGAATTCAAAATTCAAATTTTGAAGCAACGCTTCAAGTCTCGGGCGCAACGCGCCGCGTGTCAGGCGCTAATACGTCAGCGCAGCGCCCAAGAAGGCGCGCCCAATCAGAGCAAAGCTCTGTTTAAAGGAAGCAACGCTTCAGTTGCGCATGCACTGCGCTGCGCGACGCGTGTCAGCGCAGATGCCCTCGCGCAGTTGCGCTGCGCTGTGCGCTGAGCGACGCGTGTCAGCGCAGATGCGCTCGCGCAGTTGCGCTGCGCTGTGCGCTACGCGACACGTGTCCAGCACTGGGGGCATCTGCGCCAAACTGAATTAAGATTTTAAGAAATCTTTTCTGTTCTTGTTAAAACAAGAAGATTTTCGTCTGCGAAGCAGAAGCCCTTGGATCAAAGATCCAACGGTGGGGAAAATTCCCCAAATCACTCAGAGAAAGATCTCTTTAACAAATTTAACTAATTTGTGAGCACTATAAAAAGGACCCTAAGCCTCAATTCAAAGGCATGAACATTTTTCTTGAAAACTCAAGAACTTTAAACAGAGAGAACTCTGAGAAGATTTCAAGAAAAAGGTAAAGAACCTTCATGAATTAGAAGAAATTCCTTCTAATAGATCATTGATCTAAAAACAAGATCAATGATCTCTATATAATAAACAGTGCTTTGCACTTCTTGTGAACCTCCGGTTCTTTAAAAACAATAAAAATAAAAAAAATAAATGATAGTGCTTTGCACTTTTATGAACCTCTGGTTCTTCAAACAAAGAAAAACTTATTTTTTTCTTTGATCTAATTTAGATCGAGAAATTAAACAGTGCTTTGCACTTCCCTTCTTGAATCTAAAAGATTCTTAGTGCTTTGCACTTCCAAACTGCGCCGTTGCGCTCTTAAGAGAGCGCCACGTGTCGGTTATAGAACCATTTGCGCTAAGCGCCCTTAAGATAGAGCTTTGCTCTCTGGAATTGGCGCAACTCGCTGAGAGCGCGCCACGTGTCGCCAGCGCAACAGCGCAGCGCAACAGCGCAACAGCGCAGCGCACTGCGCTGGTGCGCTTGCGCTCGCCAGAGCATGACACGTGTCTTCACCACAAGCGCTTGCGCTCAGTAATAGACGCAAAGCGTCTGACAAATGCAAGGCATTTCACTTCCTAAAGGGCCAGGCCCAATTAAAAGGCTTAACAGGCCTAATAAATAAAATGTTGTGCCTTGTTTGAAAGGGCAGTGCCCAACCGAAAGGTCCAATGGACCAAAACAAATGATCTGCATCATAATAAAAAGGGCAGAGCCCAGTCAAAATAGGCATAAATGACCTGAAGTAATGCAATGCATTAAGTGGGGGCAAAGCCCTAGCACAGGTCTAATAGACCAAAAATAAATAAGGGTGTTGAACATTTTCAACTGGACTTAGCCCAATTTTGGCCGTAAGTCCTTAAATTAAATCGGTTGAGCAAAGATTGCTCTCTTAAATCAATCTATATCCGGTTCGAGGGTACATCTCCGAGCTCCTCTGACACCTATCGTTGTAATCCTTCAACGATATCAGAGAGGTGACGGGTCCCAACAACCACATACATTAATATGGACCGAAACGTCCTTAAACTAATGTTGGACCGAAACGTCCTTAAACTAATGTTGGACCGAGACGTCCCTAAACTAATATCGGACCGAAACGTCCCTAAACAAATGTTGGACCGAGACGTCCCTAAACTAATATCGGACCGAAACGTCCCTAAACTAATATTGGACCACCACGTCTCTAAACTGGCGATGGACCACCACGTCCCTAAACTGGCACAATAGAGCCCAAATGCTCTTTTGTCGGACCTAAACGGTCCCGTTAAGTTGATCTTAGTCTCAAACTGGACTAACGTATTCTTGACAAACGTTTGAGTCGATCTTAGCCTCAAAAATGGCTAACGTATCCTCCAAACAGACTTTAGTCCCAAATTGGACTATGAATCTCCCAAACCGGAACAATAGAGCCCAAACGCTCTTTTGTCGGATCTAAACGATCACGTTAAGTTGATCTTAGTCTCAAACAGGACTATCACATCCTTAATGAACGTTTAAGTTGATCTTAGCCGCAACGCGACTAATGCATCCTTAGACTAAAAACACCAAACCCAAATCTAAGTAAATACGGATTTGGACTAATCCACGTCCTACAGGCGACGGCATTACTCAGTCTCCGTATACAATCCACGGGCAACCACAAACAAAACAAACAACACACGACACGAAGTGAAATTCTGGAGAAGGAGAAAGTTGTTACCGCGACGCGGTAGCGTAATTAACTGCAGGGGCTTGCGCCTGCAGGGAAGAGCATCCCCACAATCAAAAACCCCTCACCCTGAGGGGGAATCTGACGAAGTCTGCTACATCGGCCGCATCCGTCTAAACCTCTGATACACGGTGCCATAAATCAACTTGGCATCTTCGGAGAGATAGACGGATAAAACCAAATAGCATCTGCCCCGAACCTCAGGCCCGGACGCGAAGTCCAGGCCGCCGTCCGGAGGGGAACAGCCTCTTCACTGCCAATTGTGGCTAGGTAAGCACAAGTGAGGTAAGAAGGGTTCCACTCACGAATCACCATGAAACAGGCCTTTTAAAATTACATCCTCATTTATCTAGTTTAGGCACCACAAAGTCAAGTTTAGATAAACAACCGATTCCCCGCCACCTTCACTTATCCTAAATGAGCGCGACAAGTCCTTATAGGTTTGGTCTAAATATTTTTTATTAACTCAAGGCAATGCGTATATTTTTTGTGATTTTTGGGGTTTTAGGAAGGGTGATGAAATCCCCACCCAATCTGAATTGGTGTTCAAACCCCTTAATGTCCGTATTAATATATGCAAAGCAATAAACAAACAAAATCTAAAACAACAAAAAATTTATTTGGCAGCGGCACAATTTGTACAAAGAAATCTGCAGAAAATACAATTAAGTGGAGTTTAGAGAAATTTCTGGAGAAAAAGATGTACAAAAAATTTTAGGCTCAGAAGCCAAAGTTTGACCGCAGATCCGCCGCCATTCCTTAGGTTTGACCGCGGAACCGCGGTGGTAATGTGAAATTAGGGCTTCAAAATTCCTCTGTGCACTCTCCTATTTCTTCTCTTTTGTATCCATGCCTCTATTTTTTGATTTGATCACTGTACTTGTTCCAGATTTTCCTGCACGCTTCCACAAAAAAATCAAAAAATAACAAGATGGTTTTTATTCTTTTTATTATTTATTTATTGTTTTATATATATGTATATACAAAAAATTAACCCAAATGACAAGAAAGAAATACGTTACCGTCTCCCCGGTAACGACGCCATTTGATTGATCTGTGTTTTTATGTGCTATGCTAAGCGTTCTATATGTCCTACTTACCGCAATCAAGACGGTGTCGTTTTGTAGCTAGCCAGTTGAGTACGGGTCGTCCACTAGGAGATGGTATTTTTTTCGTTCTTATTTTAGACGAGTCAATTAAATAATGTATATGTATGTTCAATTCTATCCTAAGTGTTTATATTTTATGTTCAAGTAAACTTGTTAGGGTTAGGCATAGTTAGTAGAGTTAGGATTAGTCTTGTGCTTGTCTTTTGCCATTCTTGAAATGATGCTGGGATGATCGAAAGTAGCGGGGATTGGGGGGACATAGGAATGGGATTTGTGAGTTTAAGCAATTTTTCTAACGCTAAATCCATTCCTAATGCCCCTTGTCCGTCCGCTACATGCTCTTATTTCCAACCCTATACCAAACATACACAACCAAGTCTCCAATTAGGTCACAACTACATGTCACGTTGTAGTACGCGCAAAGGAATTCTCGACTTAGGTCGCGGCTATATGTCACTTATAGCACGCCTAAGTGAGGGGGTTGTGTTTGTTTGGTCTAGATTCATTTTAAAATGTTTAGCGAAGAGAAGCACGAGGGATTTTTCCATCTCTCATACTACCTTCCTTAGCCCTAACAAATGTATAAATTATTCACGCATTAAAAATAAAATAAACACAAAAAGAAGAGAAGAAAGAATGGAAAATATGGTTTTACAAAGATAACAAGTTAACTACTTGGACCCTCACCTAAGTAGAGGACTCCATTGAGTATCATGGCTTGAAATAAGATTAGAAGAGAAGAAAACCAACAACTACTTTAATAAGCAAGTAATAGTTACGTTAGGAATTAAATTACAATGCAAAAAATTAAAGATACAAATTATTAAAAACCTTCATCTTCATTAATCTTCCACTCAAAAAGCTCTCACTATAATTTTCATAGAAAATAGATGAAGAAGAAGAAGATACTACAAACTAAACTACACTAAATCTAAGTATAAAAAAAAAGCATTCTTGGTTTAGATCAAAACTGGAGTATTTATAGGCAGAGGAGTGAAACACTAGAGTCATATTCTGATCCCATATACAATTCCAAAACTACCCCTGAAAAACGGTCGCGAGACGCCACATGGCGGCCGCGGTTCCGCCAACTAACCCCCTTTTTGACTACAATTCCACCGCCACTTTGGGGAGTTAGAGCGTCATTTTTCTTGTGCCTCCTCATGTTGCTTTCTTCTTCTATTTGACAGGTTCAAAATTGCAAAATGGTTCCAAAATATCTTCAGATTTTCAACAATCCAAAATGGCTACTATTTAATCTTTTTGGCATTGATCTCCCTCGAGCTTCGCGCACACCTTGATCTTTATGCTGCCTTCCTCATGCTCTGTACTTGTCTGAGACACGAATGACCGTTGTTATTCGTCTTGTCTCTTGAACTACTAAGCGGTACTTGACGGGTGTAGATGACCGAAACCCGGATTTTATCTGTTTGTGGAAGATGTTTTGGATTTTGGCATAACTGTAGAGAATTTGCGTTATTTGCGTTATTTTGGACTAGGAACCTGTAATCTGTAATCATGTAGCAAATATGGTGTTGGGTTACCTACAACGGCAGAAAGGTTTCGGGAGGCATCATCCATGCCAAGTTAAAATTTTGCCATTGAAGAAAACCCTAAACCTAGGAACTTTAACTAGAGAATCAAACATACAAGCATGTTAAACACTTTAACATATAAGAGTTAGGGATTACAACCTTTGTAGTCCGTTCCTTCGCTTCATAAGCTCCGTGTTGAGGTCCCTTCGCTGCGATCATCAAGTACCCGGACTCTTGAGAGGCTCCATGAAGAGAACGATGCACCCTTACTTGAAGACTTCACTAATCCAAGATGATCTACCTTGAAGAATCTCAAACCCAAGCTCTTGCTTCACTAATCAAGTATTAGTAAAGCAAATACCCTAATCTAAGTGGCTAGAATAGATGAGGATGATGAAGTAGGAATTTTGCTCTCTTTTGTTTTCAATTTCTCACTTTAAATCATCACAACACAAAAAGCTAGAAAGCTTTTTCAAGAGCAAGAAGAAGAAGAAATCCTTTTGTGATGAATAATGAATTATTGTTGTGGTTACAATTGCAACCTTGAGTTAAGAATGAGAGTCTTAACTCTTGTAGAGAATAAACCATAGGTTAAGGGTTTGGGTTGGGTTAAAAAATATCTACACAAAATATCAAAGGATGAAGACAAAAGGAAAGCTTCATGAAAGCTTTATCCAAAAGCTAAAGCTAACCCTATTCCAAACCCTAACTTGGTTTAAACTCAACAACCATGTCGCATTTGTAACCCTAACATGTTACAATATTATATATCACATATACAATATATTTTGTAACAAAAGAAAATAATACAATTAACATATATCGCATATACATCAATGTATTATCCAAGTGAGAAAAAGAATCTTTAAGTGGGCTTATATTAGTTAATGCAATATAATATATCATATATATAATTATACATTAAATTATTGAATCAACACTTGATCCGATAATCCGGCTATTTCACAAATAACCGACTAATATAAAATGTATCAGTTCATCGAATCAACACTTGATTCGATGACCCGGCTATATCATATATACCCGGCCGATATCACATATCGCGAAAATAGAATACGGTATCTCATATCGTATTATTCTCGGTCCCGCACATATCACATATGTGCTCCTACTCCGTTTTGCCTGAGCCAGGAAACCTCTGTGTAGGACTCTAAAGAATCGTCAATACGCCGGCAGAAGGTGATGATCATATCAAACACCCACAAGCTGCAAGCGGTCGGCTAAACGTAACAGCTACCCAGGTATTGAGCGATCAGAAGATCAACAAGCAAGCCTGTACATTCTCCTGCGAATCCAATCAGTAACACTCCCGTACAATCCGGTCTATTCGTCTGATATGTCGCATATCTAGTCTAGGGGCGGTAAACGTCAGACCCCAGTAACCGATAAGTCGTGTTGATATGAGGTCCATAACAGTTCGAGAAACTACCGATAACTCTTACCAGTAAATCTCAGCAACCCTGGCCAGGGATTTCCAGTTACAGCCAATCGAACACAACGCAACATCAACTCCCAATACCGGGAGAGACGAAACCCCTCCTATCGCTCATTGCCTCCATGTGATTCGGGACTGTACCCAAAAACCACCGTTTTGCACGTTCTCTTGAACGTGGTAAGGTGGAAATCAAAGCACGGTGGGAATCACACAAGACTCTATGACGATCTCGGGTCTACAGACTAACCTGTACCAGTGTCACCAGAGAACTGCCATCTGACGTGAAGTATAATACCATCTGGGAGTTCTCGACGAGTCCGTCCAGTGTATCCAGTCTCCACTGAGCACCCGTATACTATCTCTGATGTCAAACACCAATGGATATGGGATCATCCATCTCCCGTCTACATGGGTCGAGAAGCTATACGTTAGTCTACTCTGGTATATCGATGCCTTGTCTCGATACACCTACGACTAAGAACATTTGAAGGATGTACTTAGCGACTACTCTGTCCCCACTAGTATGATCTACATCATAGTCCTGGTAGTCAAGTACTCATCCTAAGGGCTTTATCAACATGTAACATAGAGACAATCAGAGTACATGTTAAGATACAGAGCAACCAGATAGCATACTATCATGTCGAGCAAGAAAGCCCTCCATATACATGTCCAAGCATCCACTACAATATACATCGTATGTACAGTAATGGTCTCTAGGGCATACATATCACTAACATATGGATCAAAATCACCTACCTATAAACAAACGAGCAAAAAAATGGACGGTATTAAATGCAATATTCTGGTGTGAACAGTGATGTAACTGTAACAAAAGAAGAAGACGATGGAGACAATGACTAAGATGACGATAGAGATCATGTCTCTATTTTAGAGTTAGGATTAGGGTTCGATTCTCTTGAGAGATGGAGGCTAGGGTTTTGTGTTTGAGAGGAAACGATAGGAATTAGGGTTTGTATGAGTTGTAAGTTTTAAATAGAATGGTTAAAACTTAGGCCGGATAGATTACAATTCCTATATCGATTAAGATTATGGATTATGATAAGGTAAAATATTATATTCAATCATACCAAGCATATCTTTTATGTCGAACCGTTTTAAATCCAATAATTTACTATATCACATAAATCACTATTTTGAAACCTATGGCAATACAATCCAACTCAGGAATCAAGTCAGGAACAATATCAGGTCACAGTCAGGTATGAAATGGCTCAATATAAGCCTGAGCCGACTCACAAGCTTTTCTAGCCAAACAATGATTCTCTGAGTGTATGAGATGACTCACACCAAACTTAAGCTGGCTCATGATGCCCTGCAGCCAAAACTTATAATAACCAGCAAAAACAATCAATTCAATTTATTAAACCAAAAACAGTATGATCATTCTAGGGTGTTACAATAGATGAATATAAATAGTTGAATACATGTATGTATAGATGAATACATGTACGTATAACAAAGAGTTCAAATTTCGGCCTAACAAAGAGTTCAAATTTCCGTTTGTTCCTTTTTAGCCAATAGAATTTAGGCCATAAGTATCAGTTGCCACTGCTTCGACCCTTTTCCCTCCAGGGCATCCAGAATCCGCCGACCTTCGATCAATGCCTTCACGAATAGGTAGACGAAGATGCCACAATCATCACTGTTAACCAACAACATTAACAAACGCATACTTTTATAACTCTTAACAATCAGAAATGTTAAAAAAACTTGTAAAGGAAATACTGCTTACAAATTCTTTTGTATCGGGCAAGAGACACTAGCAAATTAAAATGTATTGTAACCCCATGCTCATCGAATTTCTTCGCCCCAAAACTATAAAGGTACCACAAGTATAGCTAAGCCCCTTGCTCCCAATGGGGGTATCGCGCAAGTGAAGAATAATACCGCAATTCCTTTTCGGTAAAGTCTACAACGAGCAATGTCCAATGGGAGTTATGACATGTCGGGGTCATAATACGGAGGAATACCATGCATCATCAACATATATGTTCCATCCACTCTCATTCATGTGCACATTTCCGGAGTCAAATAAATCAACAATCATACCCTGCCACAAGTATTTAACTTATTAATAAATTGACGGATGTAATCAGGAGAACCGGATAAGATGAGTAGGCATTACCATTATCCACAGGCTCACGAAGGGAAATGGAGGTACTACTGCGGCAAGGGCTAAAGACTTCATCAAGTTATCTGCCAACTTGACAAAGGAGTCCATCACCTATAAAGAGTTTATATATTTATAAGTTGCATGTAACATGTACTAAGTTGCATGTAACTTCTAATAAGTTGCTTGTAACTTCTATTAAGTTGCATGTGATTTCTATTAACTTGATTATAACATCTATAACAGTTATATGTAAGCTCTAATAAGTTGCATGTAATTTCTATAGCAGTTGCCTGTAACGTCTAATAAGTTGCATGTAATTTCTATAGCAGTTGCCTGTAAGCTCTAAGGAGTTGCCTATAATTTCTAATAAATTGCATGAAACTTCTATAGCAATTGTCTGTAACCTCTAATAAGTTACTTGTAACCTCTAAAAACGTACAGTATCTCCCACCTGCTTCCCAATTAAGAAATTTAAGAGTTCGAAGCAGGAAATAGAAACGTGGTTAATATGGTCAAAAGGTATTATTGCCTTCGACGAAATACGCTCCTTCAAAAAAGCGTCGACGGCATCCCTGAACCTTCCTGAGCTTTTCAATGTGCTCTATTATGGGATAAGCATAAAATGTCTCATCCCCATAAACCTTCGTCCGCATGCCTACAAACAACGAAAAGAGTTTCGGTTAAGACACTGAAGTGTATTGCATACAACATTCAGACAATTTCTACGCATAAGAATTATAGTTTACATGGATAGTATTGATACACAAAGAATTATAGTTTATAAGCAACAAACAATACAGTTATGATAATTTCACAACTGTTTCCCACCTGGTGACTTAGGATCTTTTACCTTTTTAGGGCGTATCTCCCCGTAATAGCCGAAGGACTTATGCATCTTGGTCAAGGCCTCGGCCGAGGTGATAGCACGTGCCTTATCGACGGTACCGTCGACACTGGAAATTTTTATCACTGTTTGGGCCTCTGCATTCCCCATGTTCCTTTTTTCGCTGCAACCCATACCTTCGAAATTTTCGCAGTCACGTACTCGTCCTCATTTAGATACCTGAATGGTTTTCGGCTCTGCCCATTCTTCACTCGTTTCTCGATACTTTTGTTGGTGGACATATAAGCGACCGCTTTTCTCTTGGGTGCCGGTAGAGGGGTGATCGCGGAAGACTGCAACACACCATCAGCACCCTCAATAACGGGCTCCTCAACCACAGCACAAATGTTTCCCTCATTAGAAGCAGCCACAACTACTTCCTCCTTAATTCGAGAAACCAGCGGGGATATAGTAATAGCAAAACTATCATCGAAACCGCCATTAGACCTACCAACTTCATCCCCATCCTCACTCTCCTCATCTTTTTCCTCTACCTCATCGATTTTGGCTCTCTCCTCCTCCTCCTCCTCTTCTTCTACCACGTCCACTTTCTTGCCAGTCACTGGCCCAGAATCGGAAATCTCTTGGCATCCCAACCCATAGAGTAAGCTATGCAGACGTTGAATTTCAGCTTCCGCTGCCTCTAATGCCTCTTGCTGCTTGGAAAGGAGCATTTTATAAAGCAACTCCTTTTTTGCACAAACATTCTTTCAATACGTCGCTTGTGCTTCAAAGGACACACCCTTCACATTTTCCTTCTCATCCAACTTCTTAACGGATCGTTTCTTCAAAATTTGCACCAATGAAGACTATAATATGTAATAATCAAGTTATTAGAGGTTACATACAATTTATTAAAAGTTACATGCAACTGTTATAGAAGTTACAGGCAACTCCTTAAAGGTTACAGATAACTGCTTAGAAGTTACATGCAACTCATATAAAGGTTATAGGAAACTATTTAGAAATTATATGCAGCTTATTAGAAATTATAGGCAACTCCTTAGAGGTTACAGGCAACATCTTAGCAGTTACAGGAAACTGATTAGAAGTTACAGGAAAATACCTATATATACACAAGATACTTCTTTAATATAAATAGAGAATATACAACTTACCGATGCAGTCGTTGCGTCATCGTCTCCACTACTCTTTTCTTGCACTGCTCTTCTCTTGTAATATAGAAGCGGAGGATCAGCGGAATGTTTCGACGCATCCATGCCCCCTTCGGCATAAAAGAGGACATCTTTCTCTACATTACCTTCTCCAATCCTGACATCTTCAAAGATGTACTGAATTCCCACCCACATATAGTCAGTTTGTTGGCGTCTATATGTGTCGGTTGTCTCAAACCTATTATGGTATAATATTATAGCTGTAAACAAACATACATCACATTCGCATTATTAATATTAAATGATCAAAAAATATCTACCAACAATATTAATTTATGTAGTTTATACTTTGCGTACAAATACAGTATAATCTCTATAATAATTTGCATATACTTACGGCGAGAAGGATCTGACACCCGGGAACTGTGCAAAGCCAGCTTTCGAGCTAAGCTTAGTCATGACACCATCCATTAACATCTCGTACACCGCTTTGGCCCAATTCATACTCGGCACTACTGATAGCTAAACATATGGAAATGCATCTTTAGGGACGGTTGGGGACGTGACGGGTATCCAAAATAAAGAAAGCTGATAAAGAATCAACAAAGACACGAAATCGTCCATCACTTCTGAAGTTCTATCCTTCACAGTCCGCTCCAAAGCAGTCTTCAATATTGTGATGTACGTCTTTTCACCCTTGTCTACGTTAAAATACTTCTTTCGAAGCTGGATGATATCACGGTTAGTCTTGATTTCTTTGCCAGCCTTCGGCAATCCGGTGTGCTCGCTAACCCAATCTACAATAAATTTATGCGAGGCGCCTCCAAAAGAGAACTCTCCAGTGTCTCGATCATAGCAAGAGATAAGCCTACATTAGATAAGCCTATCTTGACCCAAAGTTGGCAGTTTCATATAATGGCATAACAGAGTTTTATTTAGCCTCCGTATGTGCTGATGGTGAATGTGTTCCTTCAACCTCTCAATGAAATTGTTGTGGCGGATGACGTCGACATACATCCGTACGGCAGGCGTATCTCCATGGTTTCTTCTATGGAAAACCAAATTTAAACATTCAATCGTAGCTATCAATTTTTTAAATTGAAAATTATATGCAATTATTTAGAAATTACAGGCAAATTCTTACAAGTTAAAAATAACTGCTTAGAAGTTATAGGCAACTTTTATAGAAGTTACAGACAACTATTTAGATGTTACAGGTAAATAATTTGCTTGTATTATGCTGCCAACAAAAAATGAAAATAAGCACTTGCATATAATATCTATAAAGTTACCTGAACTTATAAGCAGTTGCCTATAATATGTACGCAACTTTGGTGCATGTTACAGGCAACTTTGGTAGAGATTACAAGCAATATTATAAATGCTACATGCAACTTTTAATGAAGTTATTGGCAACTACTTAGATGTCATGGCAAATAATTTTCCTGTATTATGTTGCCAATAACAAATAAAAATAAGCACTTGCATGTAATATCTATAAAGTTGCCTGTAACTTGTAAACAGTTACCTGTAATATGTAGGCAACTTTGGTACATATTATAGACAGCTTTGGTAGATGTTACAGGCAGCATTATAGATATTACAGGAAACGTTATAGATGTTCACAATTTTTTAGAAAAAAAAACTTCGAATTGCAATGTAAGATTAACAGAAAGGGTATCAATTTTACCTAATTTGTATCTCGGTTGTTGTCGATTTCTCGACCACTGTCGATTCCTCGACCGCTGTCAATTTATCCGACATCATTAACTCCAATTCGGGAGCCACTGATTTAGCCGACGTCTTTTTCGCCAATTTCAAGGTCTTATTCTTTGATTTAGGAATTATTCTGCAATGAGTGATGGTGATGAAGTTGTTCTCATGACATAGGAGGGGGTCTAGGAGGCCAACGAGAAGGCGGCGAAGGTACGGAGTTTTGGTGTCGACTTGGGGGCGAAGAGAGGAAGGACGGGCCGAGGGCTTTAGGGTTAAGGTTTTCAACGACAAGAAGAGATTTGGGACGGGGAGTTTTGGTGTCGACTTGGGGAGGCAGGGTTTTGACGAGCGCGACGGCTGCGGTGAATGCGGGGATGGCGACGACAACGAAGATAGGCGTGAGTTCTCGAGAGCTCTAGCGACAGAGAGTGAGAAAGAGAGAAAATTTTGAATGGGGGGTATTTTCGTTCATCCACCAAAATATAATACCAGGCCTTGGGCCAAGAGGTGTTTAGACGAAAATTATGAACAGGCCCTTTCTTTCTATTTAGAAAATATAAGGGACTTTTCACTGGTTTTTCTTAGGAGGGGGCTTTTCAACAATTTACCCTAAAAGTTAATGCATGGTGTGATTTGACATGGATGGGGGGCCAACAATATAAAGTAAAGACGGTAACTGATCTCTCCAATAATTTCACTGCTGAATTTGAAAAAATACAAATTTTAAAAACCTTACACAAAAAAGGAAGAAAAAATTCAAAATAATTCAAACGGTTTATCCCAAATGGGTAGTAATAATTGAACCCGGCTGCAGAGGACATATCCCACTTCCGAGCTTAATCAGAGAATTAGCCGACTCAATCTTCGTTATCCAATTTGCTTCATTATTGTAATAAGTGAAAAGCAACGTGTTTTATGGCGTTTAATCTTTTGTATTTTGAGACTTGTAGTACTCGTTTAAACTCCTTGTTATCTTGCTTAATAAATGTTGGTTTTTGGATATTGTGAATTTCTTATAATACGACTAGCGCATGCTAGACGCCGAGCATGTCTATATCGGGGAAGATATGATTCTCGGTATAGATACGCCGCGGACCCCAACGCATCCCTGCAACAATCTTCTGAGAAGTGGGTCATGACAAGAGAGGTCGCAAATAAAAGAAAGCATGTTGGAAATGAAAGCTAAGCAATTTGAGAGTTCTATGGAGCTTTTTATTTTATTTTTTGGTTATATTGGGCTTTTAAAACCTCCTAACAGTGAGAAATTATTTGGTTTGCCAGGTATAATACACCCGGGCAAGGGTGTGAGAGAGAAGGGAGTTTCGGACAACCTTGGGCAGCATGTGAGGCCCACACTTATATTTCTTTCCTCTTTTGTCCGGATGTATACGGTGGCACATGCAATAATTTTTCCCTAACAGCAATATTAAACAGGGGTTAACAAAAATAAGGTTAGAGGATGCCTCCATGGATCTTTCATATTCAATACTTTAACTGGTCTATTTGTAAGTTGGAACCCATCTATGATGATAAACCTCCTGGGACTTGCTTTATCACACAGCCTCTAAAGGATTCATTCCTCTTGCTTTGGAAGCATACCGCCAAATTTGGTCAGACTATAAACCTATCGAGCAACAATTTTATAAGAGTATGTCCTGAGTCGATATTTGAAATCAAACACTTGGAGCATATTGATATTAGTGATTCGAACTTGCTTCATGGCCCCCTTCCGTTTTCTTCTATCCAACCACTGGTACTATTCAATGGAAGCAACAACAAATTCACGAGTGATGCATTGCAATATCAATTTCGAATTTGTCTTCTATTGACACGTTGGATTTACACAACAACATGATTGCAGGTGGCTTGCCATCATCCTTATGCAGCAACCTCACTAGCATCAGATTTAGATTTCTTGACCTGTCAAGAAATAATCTCTCCGGCACCCTCCCAATTTGGAAATGATCCGTCCATGGATTTCTCCGGCAATCCCGTAAAGGATTCACAACCATGCGAAGCCAGAGACTTGATTCCATATCAATCACTGGCTCCCCTGGGCATCACAAAAGTAGTATAATTACTATTATCATTTTGGGAGGTTTACACGGCACTGTGCTCTTGATAATAGCGATTTTATTCTTCTTTTGGCGGCATGTGATGAGTCACAGAATCATGCATGTCGTTTGTTTTGCCTCACAAAACATGGAAATAATTGAATTGCCACCATAGTCCCCTCCAGATCAGTTCAGCTTCTCGGTAAAAAGTTGAGAAATTAGCAGTGAAATTTTTTATCATAATCTCCCCAAGAATTGGACTAGTATTTATTTTTATTTAGCTGGAACTAAAATGAAATGAAATGAAATAAAATGAAATGAAAAATCGGAAGGCGATTGAAAACTTCAGCACTGAAAATGAAATTAGCGACGCATGTGGAGGATTTGGCACGGTGTTTAAGACTTACTTAGGTCCGGTGTAAGGGATGGTTGCCATAAAAAAGTTGTAAAACATTGAGGCAGAAATAATGAATGACCGTGCGTTTCTCGCTGAGATGGAGACTATAGGCAAGCTGAAGCATGACAGTCTTGTTCCTTTTATTGGTTATTATGCTTGTCCCAATGATCGGCTGCTAGTTTACAAGTAGATGAAGAATGGGAGCCTTAATTGACCAATGGTTATATAACCAGAAAGCCCATCAGAATGCTCTTTCTTGGCGACATCGGTTCAAGATCAGTTTTGGCACTGCTCGTGGACTATACTATCTCCACGATCAATGAGTCATGCAACATATTATTCATTGCGATATCAAGTCAATGAACATCCTACTGGAAAAAGACTTTCAGCATCAGATAGCTGACTTTGGACTTTTAACGTTAATTCACTGCGAGGACTCTCATGTTAGCATAGGTTTTTGTGGGTCAGTTGGATATATTTTGCCGGAGTATATTCAATTCATGGCGAAGTTTACTCTAAGTGGTGATGTTTATAGCTTTGGGATAGTTATCTTGGAGTTGTTAACAGGGAAACACCCCACGATGCAAGGTACGAATGAGAGTTAGCAATAAAATGCACAGCCAGAGATTCGAAGGAAAGACCTGCAATGAAGAAAGTGCTCAAGAGTTTCATAGTGTAGCCCCTGAGGATTGACTAAGGTAACTTTTTCTTTTAAATCGTATGTAATATGGTGTTCTAGTATACAAAGGATTTTATAAACTTGCTGCATACAACTATTTTTGCTATATCAACTTAAATCGTATAAATTACACCTCTTTTCAGATAAACAACAAATTCAGAAACTACCTTTTAAGCCCTCTATCTACCTATCTAGTGAGAACTGCATCACAGATTCTGACAATGAATATCCCTTCACATGATTCTAGAGAAATTCAATAGTTTTCTGGCACGCCTGAAATCCTTGATTATGAAAAATTGCGCAGAACGCACAGAGAAAGTTCCTGATCTCTTGCATAATATGGTCCTAAGATTCAACTTCAAAATTGAACATCTTCTCTGTTTTTTTCAGGAAGGATGGCACTCATGCGCCTTTTAGTGTACATAGTGTAGAACTGTAGATATCCGATGGCACGTGATCTCTTAGTATTTTTTTCTTGCAACAACGGCAGAATAAAGCCCCGAGGGTATTTAACAATAATTTCAATTTTACAAATTCAAAATGATAGCTGCTTGCTTTGTGTTTCCTGTAACTCTGATGTCTATCCACAAGGAACTTAGATTCAAAAATCTGCTAAGCTTCTATGGTGATCAGTAACAGAGTTCCAGTGAATTGTATGATGTGTGATTGTGCATCTTTGGTTCCTAAACCGACCGATGCATGCATACTAAAATTTTATATATTATTGCTGCTGCTACGATGTTATCTAGCATATCACAATGAATTTTCATCTCATTGAAAAGAATGTAATTTGCATGCTGCCATGGTTGCACATATCCTAATTCATATACGTACAGTTGCTTAGGATCCAGGGAAACAAAGATTAAACCTACTATTGAGGTGCTGTTATATACTTTTGACTTTTAAATATACAGTAGCATACAAATGACCTAGTCGGCTCATGCAAAGGGAAGAAATGAATCATAAAATCGTAAATTAATACCAGTTTCTAAAACTAAAAAATCCCTTCAGTCATTTTCTGAAATATAAGCACGGCATATATAACTCATTGAGTTCAAAAGAATGATATCAGATCACATGAAATTGTCCAACTAAATGTGATGGTCCATCAATCGTCCGCCGTAACGAACACATGTCATGAACACATAATAAAGGAAATCCATTGATGAATCCCGTAACAATTGACAAAATCATTAACATGTGTTCATGAAGAATAACATAATTATCTCAAGAAGAAGATTAGCATAAAGTTAAGTCTATATTAATTGTCCCAGAACTTAATAGCCCAAACTCTAAATTATACCATCCAGATTCAGATATCAGAATTGCAAGCGAACACAAAATGACAAGGCAGACAGCCAAATTAATACAACAATTGCAGATGCTCACCAACCTTTAATGGCAAATGATACGCCAAAGATAACATTAAAAAGAACTACAGCAATCAAACCTGTCCATAACAACAAAAAGCAGGAAGAGTGATAAAATCGCAACCTGAAGGTGACAGGATATCAGTAGAATCATGTGAAAGAGATTACAATGGAAAAAAAAAGGTAGCAACAAAAAAAAGGCAGAGATAAATAAACTTCCAAATTACATCATCAGAATTCTCTAGATTACCTCAAAATATGAAGTTCATTTGAATGTGATCACCTTCTCAATTGTGGAGATCGACCTTCTGATTTCACAAACAAAATGATCTGCATGCTTAGCTTTAATCTAATCAGATCTTTTGTCGGCATGCCTTATTCAGTCATTCCCTACAAAACTGTGCAAGTATTTATAATTATACTGTGTTCAACCTATTTAAACCTATTACATGCCTACTACTTTATTCACTAAGAACACACACAAACGATCTTTAGGATCCTTGCAATCATCACAATTCTCCTTTCACTGTCATATAAAATCACAGCATTACCCAGTTATATTACTTATAGGTACTTTCATATAGTACAACACAAATGGAACACTTAAAATTAACGGTTTCAGAAGATAAGTCGTATATATCTATTAATTACCAGAAAGGCTAAATACTAGGAAAAAATATCAATTTAAAAACCCAAAATGCACCAAAAAATAATATAATTACTCTGACCTTGGTATGCAGCAGATTCATTTGTTGGAGGAGTAAAGCCAGGGAAGGGCACAGTATAAGCATGACAGTAACTGCCTAACTGGTAGATTTTTAGTTCTTCCTTGGCTCAGTGGACTCGCGCTAGTTGGTGACATGAAGCAGACTGCTCACTTGCATTGGTAGTCATAACAGGAACCGCATGGGCTACAAACTAAACAAGAAAAGGTCAGGTAACGAGAATGCTGAAGCAAGTAGGAAAGATATGTATAAATACATGTACAATTTCAGTACCAGAATTTGCAGGCCTGAAGATGCCATGCTTTAATAACTTCATGTAACATCCTTCTCCCTTCTCCTATATGCTTCTGTATCATTTTTGTCACTACACCGACATTGATGGAGGTCTGGATCTCCTTCAGATGTTGTCTCCAATTGATCTGTCGACGAGCGTTGATGAATGGCTGAGATTAGGTTTGAGGGGTGCCTCCTGAAGCGTGTGGATCTCAGTGAGCTTGGTTTGGAATGAGGCCGATCTACCTGCAAGGAAGTCCAGGGGTGGATGTACCGCCGAGGACCCTCCAACGATCAAGTTAGTCGAGGTATTTGGACAGAGTAGCAGCCTATTCAGATAGAATTGCCTTACCTGAGTCGTCTGAGAGGGGGTTTATATAGTAGCAGCCATGGGCTGACGAGCGCGAGATTTACGCCGGTTGTTACGCCCCTGGAGTCACGTCTGCGCGAATAGCGGGATCCTCCATTAACGACGAGATACGCCCGCTAGCGGGGGAACATGGGATCATGGGGCGGCGGATATCTCGCGTCTGGCGAGATTCGCGGAGCCATCATGGAAACGCCCGCAATCTGTGCTCCGGGTCGGTCGGTGAGACCGAGGAGGCCTAGCTCGGCGAGAGGCCTAAAGAGGGCGGGAGGCCGAGCCAGTTCGGTTCTGTGATAGCTCGGGGCGAGCTGGGAGGGCTGAGGAAGCCCAGTGCACAGGAGGGCTCGTAGGTGAGCCAACGGTTATTTGTAAGACGAGCATAGGAATGTTCTGGGAGGTCATCGCAGGTCGAGGACACCCTCGGGTCGAAAGGCCCAGGTACGTCTTCAATGTACCGTTCTTGCTCCTTTCCCGTAAGCCTCGGGACACGTCATCCGCCACGTGTCGTGATCTGGGGAGTTCTCAGTACTGAGCATCATCATTAGCCCCTCACTCTCGTCCTGATCTATTTATGGATCGGGCCAAGAGTGATCTGTCACCCGGGCTAAGTTCTTAGTTGAAGACATCGTCGGCACGGATTCCCGGACAGTTAGTCATATCTTTTGATGACGTCAGCGGATCAGGGAGGAGATCGTGCATTAAAGGGGAAGTGCCGATTCGATCGTACGTTGGTTGAGGCGCCAGGCCCATGCCCGATACTAGTTGGCTGACGTGACGGGCCACCGGTGTCCTTTGCGCTTGAGGGGACGTGTCCAACGCTCTTGAGACACGTGGAACGTTGATGTCCGTTGAACACGAAGCGTTGTTTTGGCAGGAAACAATCGGCGCCGTTGGATGCGCTTGCCAAATGCTATAAATAGAGGTGGGATCCCCCCAGGGTCCACACTTTGCTATAATTTCCTCATCGCTGCGTATGTTAGATCGGCACTCTTCCCTTTAGGTCGGATTTCTCGCACCTTTTCCTCAGGGGACTCCTTGTTTTGCTCAGGTTAGATGTCTTCCTCTGGGGAGTCTGTTGAGATAGTTCGGATAGAGTCTAGGGAGTCTTATGTTGCTTCTTCCTCTGTCTCATCCGAGTCGAATCCTTCCCGGGGAGCTAGGGTTAGACATGCTTTCCGGGGTCGCGTAACGGGGACGGTCCCTAAAGCGCGTATCAAGAGTGCTCGTGACGCGCCTTCCCTCCTGAGGAATGTGGATGATCTCACCACAATCCGGGCTCGCTTCCATATTCCCCCTGGCTACTCGCTTCGCTTGGCCGGGGAGGGAGAGAGGGCAGACCAGGTGCGGGGAAAGGAGATTGCCTTGTACCTGAATGCTTTTTGGGCTGGAATGCGTCTGCCCTTCTCCCCCGAGATGAGTGCGGCGCTGCGTTGTTTTCAACTAGCTCTGGGTCAGCTAGTGCCGAACTCGTGGAGGATTCTCCTCGGGTTCCTGGTCCGGTTGAGGCTACAAGAAATCCCTTTCAGCCTGACCCTTCTCCTTTCCTCTCTCTGTTACAAAAATCATCCTGGCATCCGTAAGGACGAGCCGAGCTGGGTATACGTTTCCTTTAGAAAACACGGGGAAGGGGCAGCCGGGTCGGGGGTCGTAGCAGTTCTTTCTTCCATCCATGAATGGAAGGAGAAATTCTTATTTGTCGGGCCATCTAAGGGCAAGAATTGGCCTGTGCCTGTTTGGTGGCACCGAGCCGACTGCCCGCAGGTGAGGCGGTCGTCCAATCCCAAAGCGAGGGCAGTGTCGGCATGAGAGCCCGTCCAACGGGCCGATGTATTGCTTTCCGAGCAGGCCCTCAGTTAGGCCGGCTTCAGCCCCGCTCAGTTCATAGATAAATTAGGAGCCTAGGCGGCCTGTTTAGACTTGCATATCTTTCTTCTATCCTTTCTGGTATCGCTAACTCCCTTTGTGTATTTTCCTCCTTTGCAGAACCGATGGACCGCTCCAAATTGCTGGCTGCGATGGCTGAGAAGGGGAGGAAGGCCGGAGGCGCCGGCTCGTCACGCCCCGCTTCGAGCCTGGCCCCGTCTGCGGCCGCTTCGGTTAGGCGTTCCACTATGCCCCGGGCTCCGGAATCCAGCCACAAAGAGAGCCGCAAACACGCTCGGGAGCATGAACCTCGGGTTTTGGAGGTAGCGGATGAGGTCGACCCTCCCGTGGCCCCCCTCAAGCGGCACAAAAGGACGACGTCCCGAGCCCCGTCTTTCCCGATCTTCATGGAGGCGGGGGATCTTCGCTTCGAGGTGCCCTCGGGGGTTTCTGTCGCCGATAGCTTGCTCTCGGAGATAGAACGGTCTGCTGGGGGCAAAATCCCCCGGGGGACCCTCAAGGCTCAAATCGCGGCCATAGCTTAGGATGTCGTGCAGGTCAATGTCCGCCTCCCGTTCGGGTTTTCATTAAGCCTTTGATCGCATGATAGGATTCCTTTTTAACCCCTCCTTCCTTTTTCCTCAAGTCCTCCAGCACTGCGCCCCCATTGCCGACATGGAGTACGAGAAAATTGCCCCGGCGATGCAGATAGCGGGCGAATCTTCCTCATGGGAGAAGAGCCTGAGCCGGGAGCTGCATCAGGCGAGGGAGAGGATCGCCGTCCCCGAAGACCGGGTGGCTGCCGAGGAGGGGATGAACGTCCACTACCGGGGAGTCCATCCGAATTTTGAGGGAGTCCAACAAGGGTGCTCAACGCCACTCTGAAGAAGACGCGGGACACCCTTAAGAGGGAAAATGAGGCGGTGAAGAAAGGGATGAAGCATGCCGACCTCCGAGCCGTGAAGGCGATGGAAAGCCACAAGACGTCGGATCAATTCTACACCGACCTTGCTGACGTCTCGACCCTCGTCTGGCATCAGGCCCTCAATGTCGTCGATGCCGGAGTTTCCCGACGGCGGGCTTCGGCTCGAGTACCCCTCGAGGATAAGATGCAGGGGGAAGCCACTTAGAGTGCCGCCGGAAGGAAGGATTCTGGTGGGAGCGTTGGGGATAAGGCGATCACCCCGGCTCCCAGTGCCGTAGCCCCCGTTGAGGGCGTCGGCCCAAAGGCCGCCACCCCGGCTACCGATACTGACGTAGAGCATATCGAGGTCCTCCCCGATCCCGAGGCATGAGCCTTTCTGCTTTCTTCACCATTTTTGTTTTGGAATTTTCTAAGCCTTCGGGCAATTTTGTGAGGTTGGGGAGCCGATAATACCCTTGTAAAGACTCCTGAATTGTGAATAAAGCCGTTTTGCAAATTTTTGTGTGGTACTGTTTTCATTTGTGTGAGCCTGTTAGCGTTTTCCTCACCTGACGAGCCAAGTGCTAGGTCGGCGACCGGTCCTTTAGTGGGCGATCGCGTGTCGAGTGAAGTCCAATTATCTGCCTTAAGTGTGCAAATGTCGGTGTAAGGTCGGTGTCCTTATGGTCCCGGAGTCGAGGTGGCGATCGCTCTCTTAAGATACATCGGTTGGCTCCTTCGAGTAGAAAGGCATAGGTTTGCCAATTCTTCGAGTCGGACCGGTGACCACCTCTCTTAAGATTGGTCGGCGTTTGCCAAGGTTCAGGGCTCCTGATCCTTAGTACAGATGGGTAGGGAGTTACCCACTAAGGATAGGCCGAGCAGAAAAGCTGCTCGATGGCCTCTTGAGGAGGGATTTGGATCTTTAGCGTAGATGGGTAAGAAGTTACCCACTAAGGATGGACCGAGCAGGGAAGCCGCTCGGTGGCCTCTTGACGAGGGCTTCAATCCTTGGCGTCGGTGGGTAGTAAACTACCAGCCATGGATTGACCGAACAGTCAAGTTGCTCGGTAGCCTCTCGACGAAGGCTGTGATCCTTACCGTAGATGGATAAGGAGTTATCTATTCTTGGCGTCGGTGGGCAGTAAACTACCAGCCATGGATTGACCGAGCAGGAAAGCTGCTCGGTGGCCTCTTGACGAGGGCTTTGATCCTTGGCGTCGGTGGGTAGTAAACTACCAGCCATGGATTGACAGAGCAGGGAAGCTGCTCGGTTTTGCGAGGCGTTGCACGACCTTTCTTGGTGTGTGAAAGTCTGGAAGAGTGACCATCGCGGGCGGCACATGGCAGGAACGCACGGGTGAGGCGAGGCGTTTCAAGATCCGCGTCGTTCTGACTTCGGTTGGCCGAGAAATACGAGATGCCCGCCACGTGGCGGTGCGGTATTGGAATAATTGAGAAAATCTCAGGATTCGCGCCCGCGCCCGCGCGAATTTAGGCCCTTGGGGATTCTGTTGAGGCTATAAATAGAGGAGATGGGTTTGTTTCAGCATTGCTTTCTCGAGATGGCCGAGCGTATTTACTCGATTGAAGAGATCATCACTCCCGATGACGTCTACCTGTACGACCGGTCCGTTTCCGAGGATAGGTACCGGGGTGTTGTCCAGCGCCTCGAGGATCACATCGGCCGACTGCTTCCTCTCCAGTCATCCCTCCTCCAATTGCTGATGTACGCAATTTGGAGGAGGTCCCCGAGGCTGTACAACCCCTCTTCGAGGAGCTGCTGGACGAGACGCTTGACAAAGTGCGTACGATCTACGTCATTGGCCTTATCTCGAAGTGTCACGCCCCGCTTCCCAGAGTACGCAAGATTGGGCACGTGACATAGCCAACCATGCTACCTGTGGGTAGGAAGTATCCATCCACAGTCACATTACGGCTGTAGAGATATCAAGAACAAGATAAATAAACTATCTAACACATGTCCGAATCCAGAATAACAAGAGTCAACGAAAAATAAGTGCGGAAGCAAATGATCCAATACAATAAATAGAAAAGTACGTCCCATAATGCGGGCTCACATCTGGAAATGAAATGCGATAAATAAACTAATCACTACAGAACTCACAAATCAGCCTGCTGGCTGAAGTACTCCTGCTCGGTCGGCGACAGTGGTAAAGAATCTGGGCCATGCAAAACCCAGACGTCAGCGCATCATGTCAACCAATAATATAATATGAACATAGTAATAAGCAATGCAGGGTTAAACATGAATAAAGCAATAATATGAAGCAACAGTGCAGGGTAGTGTGCAGTGGGCAACTAAGCTGTTCTCTCAGGTTTTCTATTCTAAAGTCTTTGAAATCAATTGATGACTCGTCGATGTAACTCAATAGTATCCCGTGCGTGCCCGGGACCACGGTCAAGACTCTCGGGCTGAATCCGAGACGTGCCGCAAGGCAGTAACAAGTAGCAGGATGGACGAGTGATGTCAGCATCATCACTCCGGGGCTGGCCTAGCCCGTAAGACTGATCAGAACAGGTATCGAACTGTTGAGTTACAAGTCGGTTTCACCTTTGATTTCCCCATACCCCAAGTTATGTATGTCGAGTCAGGTATTCAGTAGTCAAGGACTAATGCCAACACAAAATCCGGTAAGAGTAGGTCTGTCTGGATAGACAGCAGGAATGGTCAGGTTTGTCGGCATTAGGCATGAAATCAGGTAACAGGTCATGTCACGTTTCAACAGGTTGAGTCGATATGTACAGGGTGTCATGTCCGGTGTATCAGTACATGTGAATATAACAGGGGTAGCAGGGTCAGGCCAATATGTAGTGCAATCGAGTATGCGCTTATAACAGATATATAATCGAACTAGGATTAACAGCAGAAAGTAAGCAATAAAGTGAGACAACAATAAGCAGTTCATTCAATCACAATAGTGCATTAATATAGTGCAGCCGTTTTATTGTATTAACAGGTTTTGGTTGAAAAATTACCCAAGAGTGTAGAAATGTTCGTATACTGAAAAGGTAGTGTAATTACCAAATATAACCACATAGCACTATTAAAATGGAGGGGAGAAGGATGGAGAATGCACACACATAACAATATTGAAAGTAAACATTAAAGATGCGTCTAACAGTTCACCTGATCTTTCCTCCCAAAATTTATTTATTTATTTATTATTATTATTTTTTTATTATTATTTTATTATTTTTTTTTTTTTATTATTTTTATTATTATTATTATTTATTTATTTAAATCTAATTCGGCCTTAGCCCAATAATCTTTGCTCAATATGGTTAACATGCCCATGGTTAGCATTCATGCTGACCTAAGCCACCAGGCTCGATAAAAATAAAGCTGATATTCTATTGCATAAATCAAGGAGAATAAATTAATAAAAGTGGGGAATCATGTTTGTCCCATTAGATTGTGAATGGGCTGTGAGCGATGTATGTGAGATGATAAAAGAGGTTGATGAGAGGACATACATAGAGAGAACCTAATTTATCATTAACTTATATTATATCATACTGCAATTAAATGAGAAAATCACTATACCGAGTTAAGTTTTGCAGGTTTAATGAGTCAAAATATATATAATTATAGGGTATAGCATGTAGCAAGTGATACTTGCAACTGTCAATTCTAAGTTATACTAAATATCGGTATTACCATCAACTGTGTGGTTAAATTAAATAATATGATAATTAAATGTATAGCAAGACTTGATCTTGTATTAGCATGTTAGAGCAAGTATTCGGATACTTGCCTCGACGGTTTCGCGAACCGGGAAACGGACGTACGTCGGCGGAAAACACGCGACGGATGCACGGGTCACGGATCGAGTCCAAACAACGAACAGCGGGACCACACAGACCGGAGTACCTTGCTGGGATGTCGGGTCAAGTCGTCGGCACGGCCGGATTCCGACGAAATATCAAAACAGCGACGACGGTTAGCAAACTATGCACGGACAAAAACGACCAGCGAAGGGAAAAAGGGAAGGGGAGAGGTCTTGATAAACTTACTGGGATATCAAGGATGGCAACCGCGATGGGTCGACGGCGATGAACGGTGAATGCGGCGAGGGCTTGGAGGTGGCTGGATCGAGATGCAGCGAGTAGGGGAGAGGCAAGGGCCTGGTCTGGGCTGCAGGAGGAAGAGGGGAGAGATTATAAGAAGAGAGAGATTATAAGGAGAGAAAGAGAGAGATTATAAGAGAAGAGAGAGAGATTAATGGAGAGATTAGTGGAGAGAAAAGGAGAAACAGATAGAGAAAGATAGAGAGAGAAAGAGAGAAATCGGTGGGATATTTGGGGCCCAGGGATTTAACAGTCTCGCAATGATTGGCTGAGGAAATATTTTGGCAAAATTTAAACTGCTGTTAAGGATAGGGAATATATATATGGTTTGAAGATTATAGAAATTTGGGATTTTGGCGCTAAAAAAAACATTTCCAAATCGCGCCCGGGTTGCGCCCAAATATTTCAAATTCAAATAATAGGATTTTAAGCGAGTTCCAAATTTTGAAATGAGGTGTTTTATGATTAAAAAGCATGCCCCCAAGTCGGACACTTGCACGCGCGCGCAGTCGTCCAAACTTGTCCGTTTCACCGAACAGGATGAAATCTCGACGCGCGGACGCTACCACGCGACTAGTGGCGACGAGTTGGCCAACATGGATATTTTTAATCACTTTAGGTGTTAAAATTTGTTATGTGCCAAAATGACTTAACCGGTTAGAATTTAGCAACAAACACCAAACAAGCAAGACAAATGAAATGAGCAATGTCAACCACTCAACCAATAACATAAATAGTATTGTTGGGCTCGGGTGTTACATCATACCCAACTACAAAAAGAATTTCGTCCTCGAAATTCCAAGAATACAAAGTAGATAACTACAGGAAAAGGTGAGGAAACTTCTGCCGGATCTCGTCTTCTCGCTCCCAAGTGGATTCTCCATGCGATCGATTACCCCAAGAGACTAGCACAAGAGGGATAACCTTGTTTCTAAGAATCTTTTCTCTTCGATCCTTGATTTCAACCGGTCGCTCCTCAAAAGTTAGGTCCTCTCGTACAGTCAACTCCGAATGATCCAAAACGTGGGTTTCATCTCGAACATACCTCCGTAGTTGAGATACATGAAACACATCGTGCACACCTGCCAAGGACTGTGGTAACGCCAAACGGTACGCTACCTCTCCAACACGCTCCAATATCTCGAAGGGTCCAACGAATCGAGGACTAAGCTTTCCCCGACTCCCAAAGCGAATCACCCCTCTAGTCGGTGATATCTTCAAGAATACCAAATCACCCACGGCGAACTCTAGAGGTCTTCTTGACGTGTCAGCCCAACTTTTCTGTCTGTCTTGAGCTGCCTTCATATGCTTTCTGATAGTGTTAACCTTCTCAACTGTCTGTACCACCAAATCTGGTCCCAGTAATCTCCGTTCACCAATATCATCCCAACAAACGGGTGAACGGCACTTACGACCATACAAAGCTTCAAACGGAGCCATCTGGATAGTTGCTTGGAAACTATTGTTGTAAGAAAACTCCACCAAGTGTAGATGATCCTCCCATGAACCCTTGAAGTCCAACATGCACGCTCTCAACACGTCTTCAAGAGTTTGGATCGTTCTCTCCGACTGGCCATCAGTTTGAGGATGATAAGCTGTGCTAAACTTCAATCGAGTCCCCAAACTTTCCTGTAAGCTCCTCCAGAAGTGTGATAAGAACCGAGTGTCCCGATCGGACACGATGCTCACCGGTACGCCATGCAATTTTACAATCTCCTGCATGTACCGTTCTGCCAAAGTCTCCGTCGATTGACCAACCCGAAAAGGAATAAAGTGAGCTGCCTTGGTCAACCGATCGACAATCACCCATACTGCATTGTTGCCCTTTGGACTCCGTGGTAAAGCTGTCACGAAATCCATGGTTATATGTTTCCACTTTCACTGAGGAATCGGAAGTGGTTGCAACAAACCAGCAACCCTTTGGTGTTCAGCCTTGACTTGCTGACACACCAAGCACTTAGCCACGAAGCGAGCGATCTCTCGTTTCATACCTTCCCACCAGAAGTGCTGTCGAATATCTCGGTACATCTTTGTACCCCCGGATGTACAGAGTAAGCTGAACTGTGCGCCTCCTTCATAAGCTCTTCACGAATGTCTCCTTTCGGCACACACAAACGACTACCATATCGCAACGAACCATCTTCATGAATCAACAAGTCCGTCCGGAGTCCCGCTTCAACTTGCTCTCGAAACTTCTGAAATCTTGGATCTTGCGATTGCGCTGCCTTAATATTATCAATCAATGACGACTGTACTTGCAGCTGTATCAACTGTCCCGAAGAGTGTGGTAGCAGGATCTCCAACTCGAATCTCCGAAAATCATCGATAAGCTCTTTCTGTGCGGTCAACATCCGAATTGCTGGCAATCGGCTAAGCGCATCCGGCACTACATTAACTTTCCCCGGATGGTATTTTAGATCAAGATCATAGTCAGCCATAAGCTCCAACCACCTACGCTGCCTCATATTGAGCTCTTTCTGTGTGAACACATACTTTAGGCTTTTGTGATCGGTGAATACTTCTACCCTTTCGCCCAACAAGTAGTGTCTCCAAATTTTCAGAGCGAATATTACAGCTGCTAGCTCCAAGTCGTGAGTTGGGTAATTCTTCTCATGGGTCTTCAATTGTCTTGATGCGTATGCTATGACCTTCCCATGCTGCATAAGAACACACCCTAAACCTTTCCCAGATGCGTCACTGTGAATAACCAATCCTCCGGAACCATCAGGTACGGTCAGAATAGGAGCGTTTTTTTTTTTCAACGCCTCAAAAGTTGACGCACAACTATCCGTCCATACGAATGGTACCTCCTTCCGCGTAAGCTTGGTCAAAGGCTCAGCTAACCGAGCAAAATTCTCTACGAACCTTCTGTAGTATCCGGCCAGTCCAAGAAAACTTCTGATCTCTGCTACGTTCTTCGGAATCGGCCAATCTTGACTGCTATAATCTTTTCAGAATCAACAGCGATACCATCTCCGGATACGACGTGCCCCAAAAATTTCACTTCTTCGAGCCAAAATTCGCACTTGCTCATCTTGGCATACAAATTTTCTTGTCTCAACGTTTGCAGTGCGATCTTCAAGTGTTCGGCATGCTCTTCCTGGCTCCTTGAATACACCAGAATATCATCGATAAACACCACTATAAACTGGTCCAAGAATGGTGAAAAGATTCGGTTCATCAAGTCCATAAATATCGCTGGTGCATTCGTGACTCCGAATGGCATCACAAAATACTCGTAATGCCCATATCGAGTTCGGAACGCGGTTTTGCAAATATCCTCTGATTTAACTCGAACTTGATGATAACCGGATCGCAAATCCAGTTTCGAGAATACCCTCGCGCCACTGAGTTGCTCAAATAACTCGTTAATGCGAGGGATTGGGTACTTGTTCTTAATAGTCACCCGGTTTAATTCTCGATAATCGATGCACATCCTCCTTGTGCCATCTTTCTTCTTGACTAGAAGAACTGGAGCTCCCCAAGGTGAATTGCTGCTGCGAATCCAACCTTTCTCTAATAATTCAGTAACCTGCTTCTTTACTTCTTCCAACTCCATTGGTGCCATCGGATAGTACGCCTTTGAGACTGGCGCTGCACCAGGAACAAGATCAATCGCGAACTCCACATCTCGTTTTGGCGGTAAACCCGAGATGTCTTCGAATACGTCCATGAACTCTCGAACTACAACTGGCGCTTCCTCCTTATCAACTTCCATCGACGAAAGCACGGCGCCTGTCGGCCTAGCCCTAAACTCGACTGGCTCAACAGAACTGCTGCCTCCAGCAAATACAAACTCCGGATGTCCGGGAAACTGGAAAATCACTTTCCCTTCCTTACAATCAATATGAGCGTGAAAAGTGCCGCGAAATCCCATTCCCAAGGCAACAACAAACAAGGAAATGCACCAGGATTGAATAATCCTAACGCGGGGAAAAACAAGAACGAGTAAGATACCAAGATGACTTTATCCGAAGTCAAGAGACTGAAGAGGGTTAACCACGGTAAACATGATTCAAGCTGGCGATAAAACAATAACTGGTAAGCAATGAAACCGGGAGAAGCAGGGTAATATAACGATCATGGAATACGGAAGTGAATTAAGACCAGGACTCCAAGTTACTTAAATAGAGTACTGCATTGTAACCATGCTGCAGTTCATGGGCACAATTACATAACTCCACCCAAGTCGCCCAAGTCCTAGAGATAACAAGGAATCAGGTTTTCGAGTCGATATGCAAAGGAAGTTTGCATATCGTAAAAGATATAATCAGGAAGAACTTGATTCAAAAACGGTAAAACGGCAAGATGGCAGGACATGTTTTCCTAAACACGGGTATTCTGATTCGTGTATTGGGTCCAATACCCAACTACAAAAGAACCAAACCCGATTAACCTAAAACCTATGCTCTGATACCAAAAGAACCATGTCACGCCCCGCTTCCCAGAGTACGCAAGATTGGGCACGTGACATAGCCAACCATGCTACCTGTGGGTAGGAAGTATCCATCCACAGTCACATTACGGCTGTAGAGATATCAAGAACAAGATAAATAAACTATCTAACACATGTCCGAATCCAGAATAACAAGAGTCAACGAAAAATAAGTGCGGAAGCAAATGATCCAATACAATAAATAGAAAAGTACGTCCCATAATGCGGGCTCACATCTGGAAATGAAATGCGATAAATAAACTAATCACTACAGAACTCACAAATCAGCCTGCTGGCTGAAGTACTCCTGCTCGGTCGGCGACAGTGGTAAAGAATCTGGGCCATGCAAAACCCAGACGTCAGCGCGTCATGTCAACCAATAATATAATATGAACATAGTAATAAGCAATGCAGGGTTAAACATGAATAAAGCAATAATATGAAGCAACAGTGCAGGGTAGTGTGCAGTGGGCAACTAAGCTGTTCTCTCAGGTTTTCTATTCTAAAGTCTTTGAAATCAATTGATGACTCGTCGATGTAACTCAATAGTATCCCGTGCGTGCCCGGGACCACGGTCAAGACTCTCGGGCTGAATCCGAGACGTGCCGCAAGGCAGTAACAAGTAGCAGGATGGACGAGTGATGTCAGCATCATCACTCCGGGGCTGGCCTAGCCCGTAAGACTGATCAGAACAGGTATCGAACTGTTGAGTTACAAGTCGGTTTCACCTTTGATTTCCCCATACCCCAAGTTATGTATGTCGAGTCAGGTATTCAGTAGTCAAGGACTAATGCCAACACAAAATCCGGTAAGAGTAGGTCTGTCTGGATAGACAGCAGGAATGGTCAGGTTTGTCGGCATTAGGCATGAAATCAGGTAACAGGTCATGTCACGTTTCAACAGGTTGAGTCGATATGTACAGGGTGTCATGTCCGGTGTATCAGTACATGTGAATATAACAGGGGTAGCAGGGTCAGGCCAATATGTAGTGCAATCGAGTATGCGCTTATAACAGATATATAATCGAACTAGGATTAACAGCAGAAAGTAAGCAATAAAGTGAGACAACAATAAGCAGTTCATTCAATCACAATAGTGCATTAATATAGTGCAGCCGTTTTATTGTATTAACAGGTTTTGGTTGAAAAATTACCCAAGAGTGTAGAAATGTTCGTATACTGAAAAGGTAGTGTAATTACCAAATATAACCACATAGCACTATTAAAATGGAGGGAAGAAGGATGGAGAATGCACACACATAACAATATTGAAAGTAAACATTAAAGATGCGTCTAACAGTTCACCTGATCTTTCCTCCCAAAATTTATTTATTTATTTATTATTATTATTTTTTTATTATTATTTTATTATTTTTTTTTTTTATTATTTTTATTATTATTATTATTTATTTATTTAAATCTAATTCGGCCTTAGCCCAATAATCTTTGCTCAATATGGTTAACATGCCCATGGTTAGCATTCATGCTGACCTAAGCCACCAGGCTCGATAAAAATAAAGCTGATATTCTATTGCATAAATCAAGGAGAATAAATTAATAAAAGTGGGGAATCATGTTTGTCCCATTAAATTGTGAATGGGCTGTGAGCGATGTATGTGAGATGATAAAAGAGGTTGATGAGAGGACATACATAGAGAGAACCTAATTTATCATTAACTTATATTATATCATACTGCAATTAAATGAGAAAATCACTATACCGAGTTAAGTTTTGCAGGTTTAATGAGTCAAAATATATATAATTGTAGGGTATAGCATGTAGCAAGTGATACTTGCAACTGTCAATTCTAAGTTATACTAAATATCGGTATTACAATCAACTGTGTGGTTAAATTAAATAATATGATAATTAAATGTATAGCAAGACTTGATCTTGTATTAGCATGTTAGAGCAAGTATTCGGATACTTGCCTCGACGGTTTCGCGAACCGGGAAACGGACGTACGTCGGCGGAAAACACGCGACGGATGCACGGGTCACGGATCGAGTCCAAACAACGAACAGCGGGACCACACAGACCGGAGTACCTTGCTGGGATGTCGGGTCAAGTCGTCGGCACGGCCGGATTCCGACGAAATATCAAAACAGCGACGACGGTTAGCAAACTATGCACGGACAAAAACGACCAGCGAAGGGAAAAAGGGAAGGGGAGAGGTCTTGATAAACTTACTGGGATATCAAGGATGGCAACCGCGATGGGTCGACGGCGATGAACGGTGAATGCGGCGAGGGCTTGGAGGTGGCTGGATCGAGATGCAGCGAGTAGGGGAGAGGCAAGGGCCTGGTCTGGGCTGCAGGAGGAAGAGGGGAGAGATTATAAGAAGAGAGAGAGAGATTATAAGGAGAGAAAGAGAGAGATTATAAGAGAAGAGAGAGAGATTAGTGGAGAGATTAGTGGAGAGAAAAGGAGAAACAGATAGAGAAAGATAGAGAGAGAAAGAGAGAAATCGGTGGGATATTTGGGGCCCAGGGATTTAACAGTCTCGCAATGATTGGCTGAGGAAATATTTTGGCAAAATTTAAACTGCTGTTAAGGATAGGGAATATATATATGGTTTGAAGATTATAGAAATTTGGGATTTTGGCGCTAAAAAAACATTTCCAAATCGCGCCTGGGTTGCGCCCAAATATTTCAAATTCAAATAATAGGATTTTAAGCGAGTTCCAAATTTTGAAATGAGGTGTTTTATGATTAAAAAGCATGCCCCCAAGTCGGACACTTACACGCGCGCGCAGTCGTCCAAACTTGTCCGTTTCACCGAACAGGATGAAATCTCGACGCGCGGACGCTACCACGCGACTAGTGGCGACGAGTTGGCCAACATGGATATTTTTAATTTCACTTTAGGTGTTAAAATTTGTTATGTGCCAAAATGACTTAACCGGTTAGAATTTATTAACAAACACCAAACAAGCAAGACAAATGAAATGAGCAATGTCAACCACTCAACCAATAACATAAATAGTATTGTTGGGCTCGGGTGTTACACGAAGAATAGGCATGACCGATATGTGGCCCTCATTTTGGAGTGCTTCCAAAAGAGACAGATCGCAAGCCAGGGATCGGCAGATGGAGCGCCCGGTGCTTCCGTGGCATCCCGAGTTCGAGGGCAGCATCAGCGGGGGCAGGCTGAAGAGGCAAGAGCTCGTCTGGCGGAGATCTCTACAGAGTATCACCAGCAATGTTTCCTTGACCCCGTTCCCCCTCTGTTGTAATTTTAATTTTTATGTTAGACTGAGGAGCCCACAATACCCTTTGATAAATAAAACTCTCCTTTTTGCGACGTTCTATTGTTTCCTTTTTGTCCTTATGGGTGCATTTGAGTATTTTCGCGATACGAAATCCGTGAGTTTTGAACCGAGGAAGAGAGAAACACATAGGGGAAGTTCCTTCTTATTACTAAAAAAACTTAGAAAAAATTATATCGCTTTGTTAAAGAAGAAACATATACTCATAGATATACTTTTCAAAGGTACAACTTGAGCTTCTCGGTGTTGTAGGGCAGTGGAAATTTGCGACCCGCCGCGTCTTATAAGCGATAGGCCCTGTCGGGCAAGACTTCGGAGACGAGGAATGGATCGTCCCGCTTTGGAGACAACTTGTGCAATTTGCCTTGACCAACGAACTCGTTCCGCCTTAAGACCAAATCTCCGGTTTTGAAGGCGTGATACTCGACCCGTGTGTTATAGTAGCGGGCAGTTTGTTGTTGGTAAACGGCAGCTCTGATCTGTGCCTGGTCCCGCTTCTCCAACAAGATGTCCAAATTAGTCCGGAAGGCCGAAGTGTTCGCTTCGTCATCGAAGTGCTCGACCCTGTAACTGGGTAGCCCGATCTCTGCTGGGACCATCGCTTTGGTGTCGTAACAGAGGATGAAGAGGGTCTCTCCAGTGGGGGTCTTCTTCGATGTGCGCAAGGCCCATAAAACCCGGGGTAATTCGTCGACCCAACTGCCCTGTCATCCTTCAAGGCGAGCTCGGAGACCTCGAATGACGTTCCGGTTAGCGACCTCGGCCTGCCCATTGCACTGGGGATGCGCGACCGCGGCGAACTCCATCAGTATAAGGTATTTGCTGCAGAACCCTTTAACCTTTTCATTTTCGAAATTCGTCCCATGGTCGGTAACGATACACCTCGGGATCCCGAACCGGAATATTATGTTGTTCTGCAGGAACTTGATGGTCATGGTGGTGTCCGGTTTTCTTATGGGGATGGTCTCGATCCACTTAATAAAGTAGTCCACCGCGACGAGGATGTATTTGTGCCCGCCTGTACCAGTAGGGAATTGACCTATCATGTCCATTTCCCACTGGGCAAACGGCCAGGGGAAGGTTAGGGCAGTTAGCTCGGTAGCCGGAAGACGGGGTATGCTGCAATGGAGTTAGCAGCTCTTGCACCTTCTGACGAGCTTCTGAGCGTCCTGATAGATGGTCGACCAATAGTACCTTTGGAGGAGTGTCTTCTAGGCTAAGGTGCGGGCCCCTTGATGTGCTCCGCCGACCCCTTCGTGAACCTCACGGCGGACATAGTCGGCTTCGTGGGGATCAACGCACCGAAACAGGGGTTGAGTGAAGGATTTCTTGTAGAAGTTCACTTTGCTCCAAACGAAATGGCGTGCTCTGGCTCGAAGGCGGTGGGCTTCCCCTCAATCTCCTGGGAACGTTCCTTCCTTGAGGAATTCTACTATGGGCTTCCTCTAATCCCGGTCCTCTTCCCGGACGGCGTAAACTTGAAGTGTTGTCGCTCTGTCTTCCATGCTGGGCCGTGGCAAGACCTCAAAAAGGATATTTCTCTTGTTGTTGGCCATATAGGTGGAAGCTAATTTGCTCAGAGCGTCGGCCTGGACGTTTAGGTGCCGGGGGATCTGCTCTACTTGAACTTCGTCGAAGTCTTTTCGCAATCTCCTTACCTCGGCTAAATATTTCACCATCAGAGGCTCTCGTGCCTCGAAACGGACGGTCACCTGGCCTACGACCAGGGCCGAATCACTGCGGATTCGGATCGTTTTCAGCCCCACTCAGGAGACGATTCGTAGCCCAGCTAGCAAAGCCTCATACTCCGCGGCGTTGTTTGAGGCCTTGAATCCAAGCTTCAAAGAATACTTCATCTCTGTCTCGTTTGGACCTCGAATGATGAGGATGGCACCACAGCCATCCTCGGTTGATGATCCATCGACGTAAAGGACCCAATCGGGGACGGAGACGGGCCTCTCTTCAATCGAAGATGGAGATCTGGAGGACGGCATTGACACTGCCTCCTTGTTGGGGATAGTACATTCGACAATAAAATCGGCCAGGACTTGTGCTTTGATAGCCTGCCTTGGACGGTACTTGATGTCGAATTGAGATAACTTCCACCTCCACTTCTCCAAGCGACCAGAAGACTCGGGGGAGGCGAGAATGGCCCCTAAAGGACACTCGGTGAGAACGAGGATGGTGTGTGTCTGGAAGTAGTGTCGTGGTTTTCTCGAGATCATGATAAGCGCCAAGATGATCTTTTCTATGGTCGGGTATCTTGTTTCCGCGTCTTTAAAGACGTGGCTTACGTAGTAGACCGGCTTTTGGACTCCTTCGATTTCTCGGACAAGCGCCGAGCTGGCAGCCTGAAACACAGCCAGATACAGTGATAGCTCGTCTCCCTCAATTGGTCGGGTGAGCAGTGGAGGAGTCGCCAGGTGTACTTTCAATTGCTCGAAAGCGATCGAACACTCCTCCGACCATTCGGACCTTGGGATTTTTCTCAGGGCTTTGAAGAATGGGATGCACTTTTCTCCGGACCTCGACATGAAGCGACTCAGAGCGGCTACTCTCCCCATGAGCCGCATGATTTCGACGTTGGTCTTTGGCGCGGTCATGTTGAAGATGGCCTTGATTTTCTCCGGGTTAGCCTCGATTCCTCGGTGAGTAACCATGAATCCGAGGAACTTTCCGCTAGTGACCCCGAACGCGTACTTGGCGGGATTCAGCTTCATCTTGTATTTACGGAGGATATCGAAAGTCTCGCCAAGATCTTTAGTGTGCTCATCTAACGAGGTCGATTTAATGAGCATGTCGTCGACGTAGACCTCCATGTTCCTCCCGATCTGTGGTTTGAACATCCTCTTGACTAAGCATTGGTATGTAGCTCCGGCGTTTTTAAGGCCAAAAGGCATCACCTTATAGCAGTATACCCTCGGTCCGTTGTGAATACGGTGAGCTCTTCGTCCGCCGGGTTCATACGGGTATGCTTGTAGCCGGAGAAAGCATCCATAAAGCTGAGTAGCTCGTGGCCTGCCGAACTGTCGATGAGCTGATATATCCAAGGGAGGGGATAGTTGTCTTTCGGGTAGGTCTTGTTGAGATCGGTAAAGTCGACGCACATGCGCCACTTCCCGCTTGCCTTTCTGACCATGACCACATTCGCCAACCATTCCGAGAATCCTACGTTTCGAATGAAGTTGGCTGCAAGCAGTATGTCAACCTCGTCCTCGATCGCTTTTTGCTTGATCGGAGCGAAACTTTGTTTCTTCTGCCTGACTGGTCGAACCGCCGGGTCGATCCTGAGCTTATGTGATATTACTTTGGGGTCGATCCCAAGCGTGTCGGCGGGCGCCCAGACGAACACGTCTGAGTTCTCTCTGAGGAAGTGGACCAGGTCGTCGTGCCGAGTCCCCGTTAAGAGTGACCCGATTTGGACGGTTCATTCATTGCCCCCTTCGACGAGGGGGGCCTCCGTTAGCGGCTCCAGCGGGGCTCCTCGGATTTCTTTTTGCTGGTCTCAAGTATCCAAGGACCCCTTGAAACCATCCGTGCTTTCTAAGTCATCGCTTCGCTCCTCGGGCATAGATGTTGCTGTGAAGCAAATCTTTGCGGCTTGCTGGTTCCCGTAAGCCCGGCCTATTCCGTCTTGGTCGAGTGGAAACTTGAACGCGGGGTGGTAGGTCGATATCTGGGCCCGAAAGGAGTTTAGCGTCTGGCGTCCCAAGAGGATATTATAGGCCGATGGAATTCTGACGACGATAAACTCCACAGGCACGGTACGTGTATCCCCGATGTTAAGTAGGAGGGTGACCACTCCTTCTGCCGGGATGGAGTGGTTAGTAAACCCCGACAGGATGTGGACGGTCGGCCTCAGGTCCGACGGGCCGAGCCCCATACGTAGAAAGCAGTCGTAGAAAAGGATGTCTGCCGAGCTTCCCGAGTCGACCAGTATCCTTTGAACCTCGTATTGGTAGACCCGTGCTGTAATCACCAGGGGGTCGTTGTGAGGCAAGGATATCCCGTGGAGATCCTCGTCGATAAAAGTGATGGGCTCGGTTGCTTTGATCCTCTTCCTGGGTTGGCTGCTAGTCCCCTCGACCGACAGGAGACGTCGTGTCTCGTCGGACCCAGGCACACCCCCCGCCGATACGACCATAATTTGGCCGATCGTCAGCTCACCGGGAGTGGGATGGTTCTCTTGCTCCCGGTCGGCTTGTCGCTTTCCCTGCAAGTATTTTGCCAGGTGCCCCGAGCGAATTAACTCCTCGATATAGTCTCAGAATTGTTTGCAGTTCTCAGTGGGGTGTCCCTACGACCTGTAGAAGGCACAATAGGGGCCCGTGTCCGTTTGGCCGCCCTATTGTTGACCGGGGGAGTTTGAAGAATCTCTCACTCTTCGCCTCCTCCAACAGCTCTATCTGGGAGATGTTGAGTGGGGTATACTTCTGGAACTTCGGGGAGTATAGCTTTGGCCGGTCAATCTTCTTTTTCTCTTCTCGGACTCGAGCTGGATCTCACGCTCGGTCCAGGCTTTTACCTCGGCCATGGTCTTAGGTTGCGCTAATGCAAAAGAGCGGAGCCACTCCTTGTGCCTAAGACCTGACCTAAGGACCGTGATGACCGTCTCGTCCAGGTGCTCTGGGACTTCAAGGAGAGCGTTGTAGAAGTGGATGATGTATTCTTTGAAAGATTCCTTATCCCCGCTCTTTATAGTGAAAAGGTGGTCGACGGTCCGCTTCTGCCGTCTGTTCCCGACGAAATGGCCGAGAAATTGGACGGCCAGCTCATCGAAAGTAGAGATGGAGCATGGCGTGAGTCCTCGAAACCAATCTCGTCCAGTGCGGATGAGAGTGGCAGGGAGCGCTCGGCATTGGGCGGCATCAGAGTTGTCCTGAAAGCTCATCCCCGCCGTGAACGCGTCCAACTGGTTTTTCGGGTCAGACTTTCAATCGAAGAGGGACACCTTTGGAGGCTTGTTCCTGGAGAAGACGCGGACAGCGAGCAGCTCTTCGGTGAAAGGCTTCGTAAGCGAGTCGGCGGCATATCTAGCCTCCTCGCTTGAAGGGCAACTCTCCCGATATATACCCTCGATCTTCTTTTCGACGGCATCGAGTCGGTCGTGGTATCCCGAGAATTCGACATGCTCGGAATGATGGCCCCTCCTGTCGGCGGCCTGCGTCTGGCCGCGGTTCCGGTTCCATTCTATGAGGTTCCTCAGGTCTCCAAACAAGGTCATCCTCGAGCTACCGTGGTGAGTCCCGTCCGCGCGACCCTGTCGAGGAAGAGGACGCCGGCCATGCCTGGAGGCAGGCGAGCTGACCGACACCTCCTCGGGAGGGACAGGAGTGCGATGGGCCTCAAGACGGGATGCTCTTTCATGAGACCTCGGCGTGGAGCTGTGAGGCGCCCAGCGGATCATTGAATCGATCGCCACGGGGGATCTGTGGCCGCCGGAGATGGCGAGGCGCTTTTCGGTCGTGCCAGCATGGGCAGTGTCTTCTTCCCCTCTGTGGAGGTCCCAGTCCCGAGGTGGGGAGCAGCAACCTTGAGGCTCGTCCTGCCTTTTTGACACGGACAAGGGCATCCATGATAAACGCGAGCCTGTCGATTCGGGCTGACAGGGCGTGAACGGCGTTCGGGGAGGAGGTGATCTGTCCGTGCCTCCGTTGTGAGGAGGGCGGCGGCTAGTGCTTGGATCGTCACGGTGATCACTCGCCATGAATTCGAGGTCGGAAGATCAACTTTCGTTGAGTGGGATCCTCGTTCCTACAGACGGCGCCAACTGATGGAGGTCTGGATCTCCTTCAGATGTTGTCTTCCGTTGATCTGTCGACGAGCGTTGATGAATGGCTGAGATTATGTTTGAGGGTTGCCTCCTGAAGCGTGTGGATCTCAGTGGGTTTGGTTTGGAATGAGGCCGATCTATCTGCAAGGAAGTCCCGGGATGGTTGTACCACCGTGGACCCTCCGACGATCAAGTTAGTCGAGATATTTGGGCAGAGTCGCGGCCTATTCAGATAGAATTGCCTTACCTAAGTCGTCTGAGAGGGGGTTTATATAGTGGCAGCCATGGGCTGGCGGACGCGAGATTTACGACGGCCGTTACGCCCCTGGAGTCACGCATGCGTGAATGGCGGGATCCTCCATTAACGACGAGATACGCCCGTTAGCGGGGGAACACGATAGCGTGGAACGCGGGATCTTGGGACGGCGGATATCTCGCGTCTGACAAGATTCATGGAGCCATCGTGGGAACGCCCGCGATCTGTGCTCCGGGTCGGTCGGTGAGACCGAGGAGGCCTAGCTCGGCGAGAGGCCTAAAGAGGGCGGGAGGCCGGGCCAGTTCGGTTCTGTGATAGCTCGGGGGCGAGCTGAGAGGGCTGAGGAAGCCCAGTGCGCAGGAGGGCTCGTAGGTGAGCCAACGGTTATTTGTAAGACGAGCATAGGAGTGTTCTGGGAGGTCATCGAAGGTCGAGGACACTCTCGGGTCGAAGGCCCGGGATACGCCTTCAATGTACCGTTCTTGCTCTTTTCCCGTAAGCCTCGGGACACGTCAACCGCCACGTGTCGTGATCTGGGGAGTTCTCAGTACTGAACATCATCAGACATTTACAAAAGGTCCAACTGAAATGAACAAAGAGTATGGCTGTTGCTAAAGCATGAACGGTGTAAATGTGAAGTCATTCTGTGAGTTATCCCAAGAAGAAGAAAATTGAAAAGGACAGATTCACATGAAAGTATCCTCCAGTAGCCATTTACATTGGGCAAAAATTTGGTCATATCTGTGAAAGGACATATTTTATCACAATGCATTGCCACCTTTAAAGATAAATACATTTTCCGATACCCATAACACTAAAAGAAAAGAGAGTGGCAAAAGTGAAAATTTTGCTGAACCACTTAAACATCAGGAATCAGAATAAACCTTTCTCGCAAAAGCTTAATGAAGAAATTCACACACATGCACACCTGCACATACATGCACACACATAGACAGCCACAGAGGAGGGGGAGGGAGTCCAGGCTTCACTGGCTTGCCATGCCATCTATAACCTTAACCATCATCAAAGCCTTAAAACTTTTTGTAATAGACAAAACACTTGAAATTCAAGAGCATCACTCCCTCTCTAGGAGGTCTCTCAGCAGGTGCAATTCCAGGACTCTCCTCAGGGTGGGTGCAGGTGTGTTTCAGATATTTCGTGAAAATTGTGTGTAATGAGGTAAGTTTAGGTAACAAATTTTAACCTTAAAAGTTGTGGAATTCACTTGACCATGAATGTTCAATGAGAAGCAAACTCGTTATACACTCACCTGTCAGCATTCACAGGCAAATGGTCCTTCTGTTGCCAGTGAGCGCCGGATTCGGCTTTTAACTCAGATTAATAGTACTGGAAGAGAAAGGACCTAAAGTCATCCCGCATTTTTGCGGTCATAGTTGACCTGCTGCTACTGAGGAAAATCGCCAGATCATTGAGTGATACCTGTTCCAATATGGAACGTTGTGTTCGAGTGTGTTTATCTGAGGTTCATTAATACACGAAAATTTAAAATAAAGAGGAAAAAACTTAGTTACATAACATAAGGATAAAAGGATGTATTTTAATTCTAAAAATGAAGAAAATTAAAAGGAACAAAAGAGAGGGATATATTACATAACTGATCATATGTTGGCAGGTCGGTTAGCTGGGCGTATTCTAGCAACTGTCATCAAAATCAACACACTATCTGGCATGATAAAGAGCTGTACAGGTGACTGTTCCCTAAAATCTGCCCTGTTTCTATAAAACAAACACCGCATATGATTGGAAAAGTGATGCTCACATACACGGGCCTATTCTGTAAACCTACAGTATGTTGCCTCTTCACAATAGAAAGCTGAGGTGTGCATGTGTATATGGAGTAAATCAAGTATCGGTCGTATCGGCCAATATATCGTAAGGAAACCCCTTGCGATATGATAAAGCCGATATATTTTGGCCGATATATCGGCCTATATGGCATTGGTCGATATATCGGCTTTATATGATATAGGAAACACCTATCCTAGGTTGCACGGACACGTCTCTTTGGTTGCCGTATCCGTGTCGGGCACGTATCGGACACGAATTCGTGCCCGACACGTGTCCGACACATATTTTTCATGTCGCACTTCGAAACAAGATGACTTTGGATTCTGACACGTGTCGGACAAGTTTTAGTGAAACCACGACACAAAAACTATTTTTTCAATTAAAAACAGAAAACCTTAATATTATTATAACTTCCTTGATTTGTTAATATTTCTTTTTATTTTACTCAATTTTGCTATTTAATATAATTTCTATTTGAAATATATAAGGTATTTTTGTTAATTTGTTAGAAAAATACTGAAATTATATGATTTTGCTAAAATTATGTTACGTACGGCTATGAGAACACCGAAATTATATTGTTAATACTGAATTATGTTAAATACAGGTAGAAAAATGCTAAAATCGTATTTTTGCTAAAGTTGTGCTAAAATAACTAAGTTTTTTTCTGAAGTTTGATAAATACAGTCAAAAAATGTTAAAACGCTAAGATTTTTATTGAATATTTTGTTACAATGATATGATATATATATATATATATATATATATCCTCGTGTCGCATCTTATATTTTGGGATTTTGTCGTATCGTTGTGTCGCATCGTATCGTGTCCGTGTCCCCGTGTCCGTATCCGTGCAACCTTGCACCTATCCGATACGATTCCGATATCGGCGATATCCTATATCTAAAACCTCAACAGTATTTGTGGAGACAATATCTCCCGTTTATTCCCAACAATTAGGAGGAGGTGGGTTCCAAAATTTATGTCTTTTGTGTCAACTTTCGGCTTATAGCGGCCCGCGCCGCGGGGGGGTTAAACTTATGAGCTAAAAAGAACTAACCACGACAAGAAACTATTTTAATTAACTACAAAACAATAAAATTCAGATTGCCAACAGAAAAAGCATATATGGAGGATACGGTAACTAAAAATCCTAAATATATAACCATACAAGAGCATCTGTTGAAAGAACTATATAGGATGATAGATAATGCACCAAACCAATTGGAGATTCCTCCTTACGGTCATACTATAGAACAATAAAAGCCGTCAAGCATTTTGGCACTTGGTCAGACAAACATGTTTTTTGAACTCATTAAACACAACAGCTGAGTCTTTTATCCTAAGCATATGGGGTAGGCTACATGAACCAACATGAGAATCACGCCGGATCCGGTACATGAATCCTCCGCCTCCACACACTCCTATCGAACAATATACTTTCATTGAGGCCTTTGGAAACCATATCTTTTCGTATCACCTCCATCCATATTTTCTTCGGTCTTCTTTTCGTCTTTTTGACATTGCCTATATCGATAGTATCCATTCGTCGAACCGGTGCTTCCATAGGTATGCATCGCACATGACCAAACTATCTTAGCCGGTTTTCTCGCATCTTCTCTACAGGTGCTACACCAACTTTTGCACGAATATCCTCATTCCGCATCTTATCTTTTCTAGTGTTACCCCACATCCAACAAAACATGCGCATCTCCGCTACGTGCATCTTCAGTGTATGATATTTCTTAGGAGCCCAGCATTTTGTACCATATAATAAGGCAGACCGAATAACGCTCCGATAAAACTTTTCTTTCAACCTTAACGGAAAGTTACGATAGCACAAAATCCATATTGCACTCCTCCGTTTCAACAAACAAGCTTGGATTCTTTGATTAATATCGCTATCGATCTTCTCATCCTTTTGGATGATGGAACCTAGATATATAAACTGATCGTTCAGTAATATCTTGCCCTTTCAGTATAATATTAATGTGGTCTCGACTTCTCTCTTTACTAAATTTGCAATGCATATATGTTGTCTTGGACCTGCTCGATCTGAACCCGAGATTCCAGCCTCCATAACTTCAATTTGGCATTAACCCCTACTTTCATCTGATTTATTAGAACAATATCATCAGCGAATAGCATACACCAAGATATCTCATCTTGAATAGTTCTAATAAGCTCGTCCATCACGATGGTAAACAGGAATGAACTTAATGCAGATCCTTGATGTAAACCAATTGTAATCGAAAAATCACTCGTTAGGCCGCCGCAAATTCTGACATTTGTCACTACTCCATCGTACATGTCCTTAATTATATCAATATACTTGACAGGGACCCCCTTCTTCATCATTGTCCCCTAATAATACCTCTAGATATCTTATCGTACGCTTTCTCTAAATCAATAATTTCTCCTCTCGAAAACGCTCGACAAGTTGACGAACCAAATGAATAGTCTCTGTCGTCAATCGTCCAGGTATGAACCCAAACTGATTCTCTGTTATCTTTACATCTTTCCTTAATCTGTGTTCAATCTCTCTTCCAAAGCTTCATGAAGTAACACATAAGTTTTATTCCACGGTAGTTTGAGCAATTTTAAATGTCGCCCTTGTTCTTGTAGATAGGTATAAGGGTATTTTTCTTCCACTCGTTTAGTATCTTTTTTATCTGCCAAATCTTATTATACAGATCTGTCAGTCATTTAATGTCTATTTCTTCTAAACATTTCCAAATCTCGATATGAATCTCGTCTGAACCAACTGCTTTTCTTTATCTCATTCTCTTCAAAACCTCTTTAACCTCTAGTATTCTTATTTTACGCATGAAATCATAGTTTGTATCTTGAGATTGAATGACAAGTCCATCCAAATTCTTAGTAAAGCTCTCATTGAACAATTTGTTAAAATAATCTCTTTACATTTTCTTAATTTCCCTATCTCGAACTAAAATCTTCTGATCTTCATTTTTGACACACTTCACCGCACATAAATCTCTGGTCTTTCCTTCCCGCATCCGAGCAATCCGGTATATATCATTTTCAGCCTCCTTAGCGTCCATCTTCTCGTACACCTCCTTATAGATCTTAGTTTTAAATTCCCGAACAATTTTCTCAACTTTCTTTTTAGCCATTTTATAATTCTCAAATCTCTTTGCATCTCTGCTTTTCTTCAAATCTTTATAAGAATTTCTCTTAATTTTAATAGCAGATTTTATTTTTTCATTCCACCATAATGTGTCCCTAGATGGTGAAGCGGCACCGCTCGACTCACCAAGTAGATTTCTAGCTACTCTCTTGATACAACTAGCTATCTTGTTCTATATTCTGTCTGAATCATTTTCATATTGTCAATCCGCCTCTTGAACTACACGATCTATAAAATCCTTTTGGTTACGTTCTTTCAGTCTTCACCACTTAATTCTAAGTTCTTCCTTACGTCTAATCCTCCTTACATCTAATCTTCCTAGGTTCTCTTCTAAATCGAAAATCTCAAACTAATAGTCTATATTGAGTGGTTCACACTATTTTACAGTCGATGCAACAAGCTCTATCTATTCTTTTAATCAGAAAAAGGTTTATTTGACTTGCACTGATCTGCTCCTAAAGATGATAAGGTATGAAATGAACCCATTAAACAAACCAAACAAAATATACTGCATTTTCATGCACTGGACAAAGAGGATGTCTACAATTTTTATTCTAAGCTTATCTTCATAATTTCATTATGAATCCGAGCAGCACAAATGAGAAAAATTGACCAATACGCAGAGCCTCATAAATTAATTAATATATATGCTAAAGTAGATAATGTATTAGTTAAAGAAACATTGATATTATGTCATAGCTGGTTCCGAGAAAAATGCATGTACCTTCTTCTCGTCTTAACAGATAAATGAACAACAGAACAATCAGGAGAAAGATTGTTCCGATCTGAATAACAAGTATTCGCATATCAATTAAAAATGCATGCTTTTGAAGTATCAGTATATATCAATGATGGTGCACAGGGATTCTGATATTAACTTACATATAGTACATGCTCATAAGTTCTTGTTAAATACTCAAAGTTGTCCAAATTAAATCAGCGTTTTAATCAATGTTTCAATACAGAAAAGGCTATCTAAAGACAATTATTATATATTATATAGAAACCCCTATTGAGGGCCGAATCAAGCCATTTTTTGACATTTAGTGCGGGAAATTATCCCAAGCCCCCTAGTTCCTATGGTACTTTGTATTTAGCCCCCAAAAACGTAGAATGCACCCAAATAAAAATCCCCGGCAAATTCAGCTCTCTGCCCCCTGGCTTCCATATAAATTTGCATTCGGCCCTTCCTTGGCCTATCTCAATTCTGAGAAAAAAAATCTCAGCCCCCTGCATTTCAGTGAAATTTCCAATCGCACCATGCATGTGCGTGGGACACCTTGCTAGTTCATATATAAAGCTATATGAGAATTCAATGGATATTGCAAGAAGCTTAGCTTGGTTGCAACAGAACTGATTCTACTTATCAGCATATGCATAATCAACTACACAATAATCTACCCCCCCCCCCAAAAAATAAAGAACTACGTACCCAACAAACCTATTTTTATAAATTAATACGACAGTCACATCCTATTCAATGTTAGACTACTAGCATAACACTCTTTAATGGACAAATCTTCCCTGGCTTCTGAACATACCCGGGTCTCCGCTACATTTCAGTTGAATTAAGATCGTAGTAAGCACTTGCAATGGTCGGCCTCCGATATGGGTTGTCGTAGGTACAGCGACATGCGATCTCCAATATGTGCAATATCTCTTCTCTTAGACGGAGACTCCACAATTAATAATAATGGATTGCGAGCAGGACCTGGGTCTCCAGAAGCCATCGTCCTCCTGATCCATCTACCGATATGGCCCTAGCATGTAGTCTGGAAAAATGGATCGGTCGGGGACCTGTCGGTTACGAGATGCGCAATAATGAACCCAAAGCTGTAGACATCGCTCTTTCTCGTGAATTTGAGGCTTTGTCGGCATTTGGGAGTCGTGCACTCCTCAGTCACTTTGAGGGTTGAGCTGATCTCTCCGCGTTCGCATTCAAGAATCACCTTCTTCAGCCCGAAGTCTGTCACGCGGGGTCGAAATCCCTTGTCCAGCAGTATGTTGGTCCGTATTTTAAAAAGTGGCCGCTTAAGCCGTTTGTCGATCCGCTTAAGTCGGTAATATTACATAACCTATTTTATTGATGTATACACCTCATAAGTATTGTAAAGAATATATAAGTATTGTTATTGGGATAAGAATACATAAATACCAATTAATACAACTTTCCATTTTTTCTTTTTCTCTTTTTCCATGTTTCTATTCTTCGTGCTCGACTAGATAAATTCCACGGTTGTCGAGCCGGTTTTGAGACACTTTAAGATTTGGATTCCAAAACTCTAAAATTTTAGATTTATCAGCTTCAAGAAGTCGAGATCTAAATCGATTTCGAGCAAATCCTTGAGTTTTCTATTTCGATTTCGAGTAGTTTTTAAATTTCGATCTTGAAATTCCAATTCGATTTTGACTCCATTTGGTTTCGAGCTACAATATTTTAGATGCTTTTTTTAATAATTTGGTAAGTATTTTTGATGATTTGAGCTATGATGCTTGATATTGGGTATCGAAAAACTTATAAACACTATATAATCTAATAAATTATAAGAAAAATTCGATTTTGCATTGAATTATTTAAGCATATTTTAGCAAATAATATATTGTCTAAACAAATTTGTTAAATTTTGGGTTAAATTTAGGCATTTGCTGATACTAAAGTAACATAAAAATAGTTAGAACGTAATGAGAATCATTATTTGTTGACAAGAAAAGGAATATTGATGAAACACCACTCTTCTAATTTCTGAGTGGCCTGAGCAGCCGCTTAAGCATTTTGGCTCCTTTTCTTTTCCGCTTTTAAAAGACTGGTCGGCTTGAGATCGCCATGTATGACCTTGGGCTTGCAGCAGGTGTGAAGGTAATGGAGGCAGTCCACAATTCCTCGAGCAATGAGGAGACGGATGGGCCAGCAAAGCATCTCCCGTCCCTCGCTGCTCTGGAGGTAATGGTCTAGGTTTCCGTAGCGGAAGATCTCATAGACCAGGCAGTGGCAGTCCACCGTAGTCACTTGCCACCGTAGAGGAACCACGTGGCTGTGTCTGAGATAGATGATCCTGCACATCTCAGCTTTGATTTGTTGTACCGTAGCTTCCCTGTAGTACAGCTTCTTGACCACCACGTAATGCCAAAACTGGTCAGAAGGGTCCATATGAAAAGCGTAGAAGACTTGGCCGCAGTCTCCTGGGGGAAGGACCTTATGGAAATCGAACCTGTGGTGCTTGCAAGGGGCTGGGGATTCTGGACTACTGATCTCATCATGTTTTCTTTGGGGGGGGGGGGGGGGAGGGGGGGTCTTGGGAACTCAATTAATGCGCAGCAAGGCCGGGGCTGCTGTCTCTTCCTGGCCAGGACGCAGCACAAATATACAAAACATGTGATCATTATTGGCAGACACAACACAAACAAACCGATGTAACCCAGTAGCATTGTCCCTTCCATGATATATATCGATATGTAATTTGCTTTTTGACGAGGAGACGGAGAGAAGAGGGATTTATGAGGAAGAGGAGGAAGAGAGCAGAGCAGAAAACAGAAAGAATGTTCAAGATGGAACCTTGGTTGTCGAGCTTTGCTCTGTTGTTTAAGGACGAAGAAGAGATGAAGGAATGGGGTTTTTGAATTGGAGAAACAAGTCATAATTCAGGTCAATTTGTTTCATTCTTTTGCATGCTCCACCAAGTCTCCTCCACAAAGTCTTCTTCACCATAATAGTAAAGGAGAAATGAAGGCATTGAGTTCTTAGGTTTGAAAGAAGAAAGTGGTGTTGAAGCAGAGAGGCTCAACACAGCAATTCAAAACCTATTTATAGGAAGAAGAAAAATTGTATGACTAGTTTTTTTTTTGTGGAAAGGGTTTGACCCTGGTTTGAAGTCTACTTATTGAAAGACTTTCACAACACAAAGGGTTTGAATTCTGCATGCACAGATTCAATTATGGTTTTTATACATGTCACCCCAAAAACTTTAATATTTCCGTATACCATCTCCAAAAGCTTGGTATTTCCATATTTCACCCCCAAATCTTTGATATTTTCATGTTTCACCTCCGAAAATTTGTATACCCGTATTCCACCTCTAAAACCATAAGAGAAGGCAGTATAAATACGAATATAACCAAAGAAAATTCAAACTGTGAACTGATATGGATGGGTCTAATGTGAATAAATTTTAACCTCTCAGTATGCTAGGAATGGGAACTTTTATTAAATCGATTCAAGGATCTGATAGTTTTGTGTCCCTTATTTATTGTATATGCATCCATTAGTGAGAGAATTATTAACAAGTGTCATAAATCCTACCATATCATACTCAGAAGGAAAGTTGATAAGTATATGTGAACATAACTTACACTACTAGAAACAGGAGCAAGAGCTAGTCAGACATGAATAAACAAGTCAGTCATCCTTAAAGTCCGACTGCATATGGAAAGCAAAAGGAACAGGTAAAGCATTGAGATAGAACCTCAGATATGCGAAGAGAATGAATAAAAACCATGTAACTTTTCAGAGATAAAAGAACAGGCGCTATACCTATATCAACACAAACTAACACATATGTTAAACTCATTTCCAATGAAAGGTTAACAGTAATGCAATAATGGCAGTGATATTGAAGATTGCTGTGTTTTTTGCTACTTCAAGACTCTGTTCTGAAAGTCTGATTTTTGAAGCTCTTGGGGATTTCCCTTGTACAGCAGTTATATCCTTCTCTAATCTCTAGCCTTTTTATTGCTTTTTAGTCGGTCGTAATAAGATGAAACTAACAGCAGTTATATGCCCAGCTTTGCAGGTAACTTTTTGTATCATTGATGTATCAATTTTTTTGAGTTTCACTATAAAGTATGAGATAGGCAATTCTCTGTCCAGCTCTTCTTTCAAAAAGGAAAAAGAAATGATAAGGGCAAGGAATACAAGAATTCAAGTTGAAAGTTATTCTATCAGTTCCAGTATTTACGCAAGGATTCAGTGGATAGTTGTTAAAATTATGTAATACAATGAATAAACAAATACTAAAATGAAGCTGAAAGGCATATAGTTAAAACAGGAGAAAGGGATATGCTTTAGTTCGATAAAAGGGAAAGGAGAAAGGGATGCAAATCATACATTACATAGCGCATGCCAGCAGGTTGGTTATCCAGAAATGAACTTGTCCGTGAATGTGCTTGTAGTTCTCATGCAGATTGGAAGCAGCCCTTCTAGCAACGTCTTCAAAAACTTCAAGAATGAACTATGGTGCCTCACAAGCCAAATAGCAATATTATGATGACAATGCAAGGCGATGAATCATAAAGTAAATAACACACATGCCTTCGCCCCCCCCCCCCCCGCCCCAAAAAAAAAAGATAAAACGCATGCACTCACACACACGCCGCAGGCGCGCACTCACATTACTCCCGAAAGAATAAAAATAGAACTCTCTCTCTCTCTCTCTCTCTCTCTCTCTCTGTGTATATATATATATATATATATATATATATATATATATATATATATAAGGATAATGGAGGAAAGGTACCATAGGAGGGAATTTCCTCCTATGGCGTCAAAAAAATACATCCTCCATGATTTTTTTCGATGATCAGCATCTATCACCTCCATCTATATCATCTAAGATGTGGATACACCAAATGAATTTCATATGATTCCATCACTTTTTCACCGTTGATTTAGTATGTACAAAATTAACAGTTTACCGATAATAGAACCTTTTACATTGCTAATTCAATAATGAAAAGATGGTGGAATCATATGAAATTTGGTGTATCACGTCTTGCATGATAAAGATGATGATGGGTGCCGATCGTTGAATAAAATAACGGAGGGTGTAGTTTTTTGAAGCCGCCTAACAAAAAAACCTCATATGGCCTCTTTTCTACACTATATATATATATATATATATATATATATATATGAGAATAATGGAGGAAAGATGCCATAGGAGGGAATTTCCTCCTATGGAGTCGAAAAATACACCCTCTCTAAAATATCGGTACACCAAATTTCATGTGATTCTACAGCCTTTTCACCGTTGATTTAGCAATGTAAAAAGTTCTATTGTCGGTAAACTGTTAATTTTGAACCCACTAAATCAACGGTGAAAAAGTTATAGAATCACATGAAATTTGGTGTACCCACGTCTTAGATGATAACGATGAAGATGGTGGGTGCCAATCGTCGGAAAAAATGATGGAGGGTGTATTTTTTCGACGCCATAGGAGGAAATTCCCTCCTATGGCCTCTTTCCTCCATTAACCTATATATATATATAGATATATGAGTGATCCATTGCAAATCGGTCCGCGTTTTTTAAAAATGGGAACTCTCGGTCTATGATATATTTGAACAATCTAATCCGTTCAAGTTGATCACCCTACCCTTAAAGATACGTGTATGAAAAATCAAAGGATTTAAAAACCTCTAACATATGCATTGATTGGTGCAAAAATGAACGTCTTTCGATAATGCAACATAAACTTCATATGATACAAATGTTGAGTTCTTTAAATCCTTTGATTTTTCATACACTTATATTTGAGGGTAGGATGATCAACTTGAACGGATCCGATCGTTCAAATATGTCGTAGAACGAGAGTTCCCTTTTTTTTTTAACATGGACCAGTTTGCAATGGATCACTATATATATATATATATATATATATATATATATATATATAAGGGCATGCTCATATCACATATCATTGGAGCAGTAACACTCCCCACCTTATATGTGGAACAAGAGTATGTTGCACTTTGCGATAGAAAGCTAGAGGTATGCATATGTATTGATGGAAGAGAATACCTCCAGTATGTCCCCAGCAATCAGCGAGATGGGATGCAAGAATTATTTCCTAATTGTCATCTGCATATCCTAAACTTGCATATATAATTCAATTTTTGAATAGGCTAAGCCTAAATTATTTAATTACATTTTGACCTATATGCCAGATGCAATGTTCTATTTTTACCTATCAGAAAGATGAGCATTGTGCTTACCAGATGAAGCATCCAAATGGTCATTAGTTCAATCCCCAAAAGTGAAACTTAAATCAGTGGTGTGAAAATTCATTGATTAAATCCCAGTGACTGTTATTGGACCAGAATCCAGAAAACACATCCAAATTTGGTTTTCTTAAGGATAATATAAAACGATGAGATGAACATTATTATGGTATAAATTTAAGAATAGTGTACCTCACCAATAAATCTAAGAGATTTTCTTCTGAAATATATTACATAAGATGATAAACTATCTAATGCACCAAACTACTTAGAGGCACCTCTGTCCAGATCATATTACAAAACACAATCACAAATGAAGACCAAGATTAAGAAAACAATGAGACTACTAATTTGATAACAAAACTGAGTTCAATCATCAGGTCAACAGGGTAGTTAATTTATTTGGGTGAAAAAGATGGGAATAATTGGAAAGAAAAGAAAACCCAGTTGACGCCAGGACTGGACCCAAAACAATTTGAGAAGGGAAAACCCGTTCTTTCAGTATCCACTACCTCCAAAATTTGACATTGGACCTGTCACTCAACTAAACATAGTAAAATAAGAAACAAAATTGAATAAACATTAGAAGTAAAACTATAATACTAAGTCAATAAAATGTTCGCACATGATGGAAGTCCAAGAGAAATCGTTGCAGGTTAACAGATTCATATCTAAGATGCTTGGGAATCTATTCTTCACCCTTTTTATTTCACTTCATTTCACTGACTGAACAATATTTTAGGTTAAAAAACAAGGATGATGCACATACTTGGTCTGATCTTTACCACACTTTGATCAGCAGATATACAACAGGAACTATCATAATTCAACTATTTAAGCTTTCAACAAACAATGAACTAAACTTAATACACTGTTTTTACGACAACAGTCAGCAAGACAGAAGATTATCTAAGGAGATAGGTTGGGAAAAATCAAAAGAAAGTAAACAATCAGAACTGAATTCAAAATTGTAAGCAAAAAGAGATACTGAGGAATGTAAATAAGATAGAATGATATATAAAAATATAATTAACTAAAAACCCCTAAAATTTTGACAAACTGATATGTACTATATATGCTCACCGATCTTCAATGACAAAGTGACCATATAATAAGTTGAAACAGGAAAAAAGGTCAAACATAACACTGAAAAGAACATCAGTGAAAATAGTTCAAACAGGGGGGGGGGGGGGGGATGTCAAAGAGAGATGTAGGAGCTACTTGCAAAGTCCATGCGGAAATTATGAGACATATACAAGCATGCTGAGGGTGGCTTGAAATCAGAAAATTATGTAGAAATCACAACAAAAAAAAAAGACAAGAGACAAAAATGTCATGTGGTAGAAATTTCAAACATTTTTAGTTAATGAAATACAGTATAATATATGCAAAAACAGAAAGAAATTGTACTTGCATTGATGCATGCTAACAAACAAGTTGCAAGAACACAATATTCTTTAACACAATGTTAACATATCGGTACTAAAATTGAAAATAACATGACAACAATACTGAGCTGTGATTTTTCGTTTTGTATTTCAACCTTGATCTTTGATATACGACAATCTGCATAGCCCACTCAAAGGAAGATGCCAAAATCAAATAAGAAAAAAAAATGAGGCGATAATAGCCTTACTTTGAATAATAAAGAGAGGGCCAATAAGAACCTGAAGTAAGAAGGAAAAAAGACAAATCACCTGTTTTAGGCTCCATCATGTTCCCTCCCCGTCCATCTGTAGAGCATTTCATTGTGATCCTAGGAAGAGAACCAGTTGACCTCATGAACCCAATTTGATCTCCTTCATTGCAAGTTTCATGTACTACCAGACATTAGACATATTCAATGGTCGCCATTTGCCAGAACCCTAGTAAAAGTAGACCCCACATCACCGTTTTCATCTCCTTTGTGTGCATAGTTGAATCCATGTCCACCAGAAGATGACATAGGTAACAGCCGCCATAACCTTAATTAATAAAAAAGGGGAAACCCTTCCATTGTATGAGTAAGAAGAAGGTGAACGGGAAAAAAAACTAATTTGAATCCATAATCCACAAGGAGAGAGACCATAACCCGTGGAGAATAACACTAAATTGTAAGCTATAAGATGCCAAAAAGTCCAAGATGCTAGATGTAATATGCACAGCACGTAATGTAGAGACCTAAATCTGATGTGTGTTAGCTCCATCAAAATTTACATACATATTAAAACCTGATATGAAGTATGAACAATTCAACACCAAGATGCTAAATGTAAGACATTGGTGCATAGTATTAGCATGCAATGTCGAGTTAGCTACCAAGCTTCTTTGAAGCAAATGCTACTTCAATTTTCAAGAGATATGGACCATATGTAGTGCATGAATTTGAGGCTAAATTGTCATAAATAACCATGAAATGATGAGTTTTTTAAGAAACTGCCTTATACTTCTAAGACTATAAGAAACTACCATCTATTACCAAATACATTATAAACATGACACGCACAGCACATAATTGGTTTTGAACAATATTAACCTTCTATTGTTTTATCAAAAGCTACCTCCCCTTCTTCCTTCTTTTTACATTCATCTACACCTAAACCCATATTGCCCTTCCTCCTGACCCTTTTTTTTTAAATCTATGATTTTAGTGTTTGACATATTGATATATGGTTATCATCTACCCAACAATCTGCATGAGCATTAGATAGGAAGTAAATGTCCTTCAGTCTATGCCTGCTTCATCACCAACATTCACACGTGCAATCTTGCAAGATTATGAAATTGATTACTCAATATATATTCATTTTAGGTATGCTTTATTAGAATTGTGAGAGCCTGCCTGTCAATCACCACAATCTCTGTCTTCTTTACAATCTATCCCAATCTTCATCCCCATTTCTTTATCGGCACCACCATCTCCATCATATATTTCTTCTTTTCCCACATCTTTGATAACCTTTATGGGCCTTCTTTTGTTGCTGGTGCTGGGTTATGGGAGAAGAGGGAGGAAGACGGAAGACACTAGTTTTTGACATTTTCCAACAGTGAATTGATGGTCAGATGTTGTATGGTAGTTGTTTATAATTGAAAATTTTCAAGGTAGTTACTAATAATAAAGATTCTATACGGTAGGTAATTTCCTTTGAAATGTATGTAAGCTTATGGAAATTTCCCATAATTTAGCCTAAATTTAACACATGTAAATCATAGACCCTCTTTAGTTGTTCCCAAAGCAGGACATGATGCATAAAAATACAGCAGCCATAACTCAACTTTAGCAACAAATTTATATAAAAATATGATAAACAAATGAAGCAAAGAAAGACCTTCCCAGAATAATATTATTCTAGACCTACAATTAAAGAGAAACAATTTCATAGAGCAGTTGATATAATAAATGTTTTGATTGAAGAAGGAAGTTGAAAACATGCAATGAAATAAACAAATGACAAGATAACAAATTCATTCTAGAAGCAGACAGAAAATAAAAATAGACATATAGTTTGACTTATGTGCAGAATTTATATATCAAAGACTCGGGAAGTTATTGATGCCATAGGACTCTAAGGACTCCAAATGCAGGCAGATACTTGGTTTAATTATGCACTCCGTTTAAATAGAAGACCATGAAATGCGAAAAATACTCACCAATAACAGCACTTGTCAATACAGAACTCAGGGATTGTCGTAGCTTTCATTTCTTTCTGGCATCTGGGTAAAAATGAAAATACAGTTATCAACAGGTAAGGGATTAATAATAGCTAGCACCGGCATTTAAGACAGCGACTACAGCACTAAAATCATTTAAATGTAGTGGCATCCACAAGAAGGCATTGCCTTTTATACATTAGGGACCTGAACAAACCAAAATTTAAAAGGTATTGTAACACGCTAGCCCGATCGTAGGTTTTTTTTTGTCTCTTTGGATGTTTTGGTTTTCGTATTATTATTATTATTATTATTATTATTATTATTATATTATTACTAATTTGGAGTTTAATATTTTAAATACAAAATATTATGATTATCTAGTTGGTTATATAAAGGATAATTGCTATTTTAAATATGGTAGCTAAATTAGTAATATCCTAATTAGTATGCATATAATATTTAATTGTCTAATATCTAGTTATGTAACCATATCTATATTTTAGTATTTTAGTTAACAAAAGATATTTAGTATTTAAGATTGTTTGATATTTTATTAATATCTTGTTTTAATTTGCGTCTAATATATTTTCAAATACTAGATATGTAACCAAATGTAGTATGGTTATCTAAATAGTTAAGTATATGATATTTAGCTTTTAAAGATTTGTTTTGCTAAATCTAATAATATCTTATTTTAATATGAATACAATGTAAGGTCTATCATTAGATATATTTTTAAAGATATTATAGTATGTTAGATATGATATGATATATATTTTAGAATCCTTTTAATCTTTACAAAAATGAATTTTGAAATCTTTTTTTTAGATTAAACTGTTGTAGGGGTTGTGTGCATTTTCCTAAACCTATATATATGTACATATACTAATATATCTTTATATATCCGCTTAACAATTATTCTCTCCCTCTCTAATATATTATAATCTATTTATACAACGAAATCATATTTTACAAATCCTATATATTTTAACCTTATATATATTTTTACTAATGTCTCTCTCTCTCTCCAATCTAATATCTCTCTCCAAACCGATTCTCTTTCTCTCTTTCCTATTTAACAACCCTTCATCATCATCCCAAAACTTTTCCCCCTCCTTCAACCTCGCCCCCGATCCTTCACCGGCCACCTCCATCAACCAGCAACCGCACCCACGCTTCCACCTCACCGCCGGCGCAGCACCCATCCTCTTCCCGTGACCTCCTCCACCGAAACCCACGCCGCACTCGACCTCGCCCCTTGTCGTCGAGCACCATGATCCCCTTGTCGTCAACTTCTCCCTTCAACCAGCAACCCATTGCCTCCATCATCGTCACCAACCTCCTCTCATCAGAGATGCCGTCTCCAGCCCTCACCGTCGCCATCACCATCAGCCCATCACCCTCAAACTCTCCTTCCTTCAGCCACATCCCTTGCTGCTTCCTCCTCCGAGCCATCCCCAGCCAACTCTAGCCACCACCACTTAGCCAAGAAAACCCCCAACACCTTTGCTGTCACCAAGCCAAGCACCTTCACCTCGTAGCAACCTTAGCCACGATCGACGCCACCCCTTCATCACCGCAGCCCTCGCCGACTCCAAAACCCACACCAGCGCCTTCCTTGATCCCCCATAAACCCGACACCATCACCTACCACCTCGCCGTCATTGAGGACTCATCACCGCAGCTCCAGCAAACCATCAACTCCATCACCCTCGTCGATTGACTCCTTTACCCAAACCCATCATCTTCCTCGTCATCGACCAACCCCCGCCTCGCCTCCACCCATCACCACCAACCTAGACCCCTTCATTGGAGCCTAACCTGGACCGAGCAACAACAAGAGCAGCCGTATCCAAACCCTAACCGAGCTCTTTGAAGTTGATCCCCCGAGCTCCTGTAGCGGCTCTGACCTTCGCTTGCCACCGCCGATTTTTTTCCTCGCTACCAAGATTCATCCCCTAGCCGAGTCCAAGTGCAAGCGAGGATTGATCGTCTCGTATCTCCGTTATTGTGATCGTCGTGTTTTTCGTCCTCGAGACAAGTATTCTTGCCCTTTATTTTTTGGTCGATGCAACATCGGCGATTCTCCAAATATATCTTTAACCTACATTGTTGAAATAAAACTGTTAGTTCGCAACTTTATAAATCTTAATGATACAAAATCATACGTCTCTTGTATACAAGTTAATAATTGCATTAATAAGTTAACATATATAAAAGTAATGACAGAAATAGATTAAGCATGGATCTATAAGGAAATACAATCAAATACAAATAAAGTTTAAAAGTTGTTAAGCTATCTTTAATATATAGGTATACTAGCCATTCAGTGACTAGGAAAATATAATTAGTTAACATAATAGTATAGATGGAATGTTATTTTCAACATTTTATTGTATATCAATATACCGATTGTATGTAACATGCTACTTGAGATTAGTGCTATTGACATGCTAGAATAACCCTTATATGTTATTACAGTTCATGGACACTATTACTTGATAACGACCATATTTGACATGTCATGATCATTCATTACTCCAATCCACTTATTTAAAAACGAGATCTCTAATTAGAATGCTGAATTACATGCCATGACACAGCCTATACTGTTTACAAGTTTCCTTTCTATACAATTAACATGATATTACAAGTTACAGTCTATTCAGTAATCTTAATTGGTGATTCAGTTATTACCATATTATAAATAAATACACGGGGTGTTAGGGCAGTTTGAGTGTGCGTTCGTACAACATGATCATTCATTACGGCCTCGTACCGGGCTATATTGGTCGCTTGTTACTACAGCTCGTACCGGGCTATATTGGTCGCTTGTTCATTCTACAGTTGGGCACGTATTTCGTTGCCCCTGAGGCCCTACCCTTGGGTTGGGAATACTCCTGCAGAGATTGACGTACATACACGAACTCACGATAAAATAAATTACCTTTTAGTGACCAGTTAGGATATGATTTGACGACTTGACCTGTTTACCTGTCTGTTTCATATTACTACTATATCCATATATGTATAAACATGCACACACGGGCTTCACTACACTCACATGTTCATGTTATCACACCAAATACACACACTTTTACGTTGAGTATTTATTGGGATGTTCTGACATATCTGAGATATGTCATCTCAGGTTTAGAGACGGATTTTCAAGCCGAGCAGGATCAGAACGGTTATCAGGAGTTTACAGAAGATCGGTAGCCCGTAGGTTTATTTCTTTTCAGTTAGCATTTAGCATGTACGCCCTTGCGGGACATTAGGATTTATGTGTTTTTTCGGATCTTGTTTTATTTCGAACCTATTGTATCATAACCTTATTTTTGCGTCTTTTATCTTTATGAACCTATTACTAGTATTCTTTGTGGTATCGTTGCAGTATGATTATCAGTGTTATCTATTCTGTTTTGGACATTATCTCGACAAATTTAGCTAGACGGCTTTTATGTGACTATGGAAGGATTTTTCCTTATCGTAGGTAACACGGCTGACCTTCGTTACTCTCCGTATTTCCGTATTTTGGGACGCTGGACGTGACAGGTATACTACATAAAAGGAAATATCGATTCATTTTTATACGAAACGTGTCATATTAGTTTCTCGGCTCCATTCATACCTCAGAGTCGGATGACAATTGAAATCAAGACACTTATGCTTGTTGATGAAAAAAATCTAGAAAAATAAAACCTTGCTTCTTGAACCATAACTGAGAACAACTTTAAAGTTATATACTTTTCCTTGCACAACTGGAACGTATTCTTTTTTTTTTCTTTTCTTTTTTTTCTTTTTTTTTGTGTATAATATCTTTGAAATCATATACTGTGTTGTTAGCATATTAAGTTGCTCAGTAAGAAAAAGAATGGAAAATGAGCCGATGCCTCAATATACATTTCTTCTGCTTTTTTCTCTTTATTTCTTTTTTTCCCTTCTCAATTTCACACATATTTTGTTTGCTACAGATAATATTGCACCAAACATAATTGCGTAAAAGCCTGCAAGAGGTCATCTTTCAATAAGATTATCCATGGAAAAGTCAAATGAAAAGAGAGGGAGGAAGGCAAGCAATCATACCTAAGTTCCTCTGAGGTGGTCATACATCATGCTATATTCCTGATATATGATAGTAAAACACATAGTACAAAATAAAAATTATAGCAACCGCGGGACAACAAATTTCAAGTCAGTTCAAATTAGTATCCCCTTGGAGAATGAAATAAGCAGTTCAAAAAGATCATAAGCAAACAGTATATGAGTGCAAAGTATTGGCTTGAATTACAGTACACAAACCATTGTTCAAATAATGAGCTTCACTACAAAAACATGCAAACTTGCAAAACTATTTGAACAGGGAATTCATTTGTCAAATTGAAAAACCAACTTATAATAGATGAAAATTTGAAGGTTGGAAAGGTAGCGAGAAAGATTACTATGAAAACTAGGGTTCGGTCAAAATTCATCACTGCCCAGTTTCAGCAAGCGAAAGATTATCTAGGAGCCATTAAGAACTGAATTGACAGTACTCCCTCGGCGAGCTAAATCGTGATCTAAACTACATTATGAATTTCCCTCTTTACAAGAGCTAACATAATCGACTATTAACCAACTTGGTTTAAGGGTGAAGAAACCTTGCATAGTGATTAAGCCTAGAAAATCCAACATGCCAACAAACTATTAAAAAAAGGAACTTCAATATTATGTTATCAAAATAAGAACAATAGCCAGACAATTTAAATTAGTTGTTTCCATATGCACCCATTTTCCATACGCTGCCATGATTAAGGATATAGAAAATCAAGGTTCCACATTAATAATATCCAATAGCCAGTAGCACCCTATTGCATACTGAACAAAAGTGAATTGTGAATTAGCAAAATACGGAAAACTTAAATCAACAGAAGTGAATGCAGAAAGAATAATACTGATTAAAAGCATGCTCAAGTACATGAAAGCAAACAATGGTCTTGGGCCTCTCAGCTGCCATTCTACAAGGCTCGTCATAAACAAAATCTGGATGTTCATTGTTCGCTTTACCTTCCCACAACAGAACCCTCAATTTTTGAACAAGCCAAGGCATTTGGGCTTATTAATCATTATCCTGACTCCAGCTGAAGAAATGTCATTGCCAGGGATGAAGATAGGTGTTAATCTATTAACTCTCAAGGACAAAAATCATCCAAATACAAGCAGCAATCAGATGATATAATCGCTTGTTTCTACCAGACTCAGCTAAATCAAATTAAGGATCAACCATATCCATTGATCTTACTTGAACAACCAATATGCCATATAGTGTAATACAAAATTGAACTCAAAGTGTCACAACTTTTATTCAATGCTGAAGCACATTCATCAATTAACATAACTTTTTCCCCCTCTTCTAAGAGAAGTCAACAGATTGTCGGTTAATAAGTGATCCTAAATTCCTAATCAAGGCATTAGCCAACTAGATGTTAACCTACTTAGACATCAACCAGCCCAGAAAAGCCAACATGTCTACAGACACAACTTCCTTTTGGTCATTCCACAATTTACGTTGAACCCAATTGACTCTTCATACTTTCAACATGTTTCTAGCAATTTGAAAAACATACTAATACCAAGAATATATAGAAATTATCATGGAATTGCATTATTTTAACTCATAGCATCAAACGATAATATATAATTTATTTATTTTTCTCCGCTTTACGATCAAAAAGATTTAGTAAGGAAAAAAGCACTAAAGGTCAATCAAGTTATCTAACCATCAAGGTGCATTGATAGCAATGTAAACAAGATAATTGTTGCAAAGATCCAGTGCGCAATACATTCCACAAATAGTTGCCGCTCGCCACTAATTGAAGTCGCTTACAACCTAATAACATATCTATGTTTGTATTGAAACATGGTAGGCGATTTGATTATGATAAGAGATTGTACTGGCAAATTAGGGTAGTAAATTTAACAAAGCCAAATCGCATATCTATAACTTTTTGCTTTAAGTTTGGATTGAAAGCATGCATCTTACATATATAGTAGTATTTAGAACCATGGTCCAAAACAAACCTTGTTTGCTTCCCAAAAAAGGATTTAACATCGGGTGGCCTTTCTGCATCGCTCCGCATCCACACATTCATTCCCCCGAAAAGTATACATAACCAAAAAAAGGAGCCAACGGTCTTGACATCCGTCCCGCCACAAAAGTCAGCCAACCAAAAAGACTATGTACATTTGAAGTTCCTGTAGAATCCCCGTTTGCCACCAAACGATAAAAGAGTGATATGGAGCATCCACAAGAACATAAACTTCATACACACCACGCCCTTCAACCCCACTCAATGTCACTAGCGACATTGAAGTGAGGCCGTGCACGCAGTGGCCCCACCGTCTTCCTCGCCATCTGCTTAACCCTCACCTTTCTCTTCTTCTCCCCGGACGGCCCAGCCTTCTCCTCCTCCTCCTGTGGGCCCTTCTGAGCAAACCTGTAACCACCTGGAAACCCAATAGGGAAAAATCCCCAAACACAGTGGTACCAATCCGTCCCCTCCACAACCTGCGGCTTCACCGGCAGCTCCGCGGCCGTAAACACATTCTTACAAACCTGGCACCGCAGCCTCTTCCCCTTGTGCCCCCGCTCGTACTCGTGCAGACGGTAGCACCGCATGCACACGGTCCAGAAGGTCTTCGACGCCGCGACGGCCTCGCTTAGAAACCGAGCATGGTACTCCGATTTGAGAGCTGCATCGGAGAGCACAGAATAGGCTTGATTGACGAGATCGAAGGATTGGGATGCGTTGGGGAGGCGGTTGTGATTTGGGTGGAGGAGCTGCGAGAGGCGGCGGCGGTTGAAGGAGAGGGTGTCAGCGGTGCAGATGTTGTGATCGAAGGTGCCGAGCTGGAGAACTGCGTACCAATCTTTGAGCTCCGATGATGGCGATGGCAACGATGCTGCGGCCATTTGGACTTGGGCGATGGCGATGATTCGGTCGGCTAGGGTTTGGTCGTCGTCGCTCGGGTTTGAGCGCAGGGCGAGCTCCGCGTGGAACTTGGCCATGGGGTAGCTTTCGAGGACGAGGTCGAGGCGTGCGAGGCTGAGATCGCCGGCGTTGTTCGAGGAGGCGCCGCTGCCTCTGCTCGACGCCATCTCTACGGTTTTAAAAGGTTCGAAATGACTTTGATGATATAAAATTTACAATGCCACAATAAACGATCAAATGCTTTTTTAAAGATATGAGAAACTGTCACAGCACATTCAAAGTTAGATATCAACGTTTTAAAATAGCTATGTGCCTCACTATTTTGCGTTATGCAGAGTACTTTAAACTTTTCACGGCATAGCATAAAAATATAGCTTAAATAAAGACGGCTTACGTTTTTTTCAAACAGCCTACGCTTTTTAACAAATGGTATACACAACACTGTGCATAGGCTATTTTCACATAAGATTTTCTATTGAGGCTTTTAAGATGTAATACCCGGTTCTTTGTATACGTATTCGAATAAATTAATTTCAAAATTTATTCCAATAAACTTGTGTTATATATTTCTCAATTATTTTCTCTATTTATTTTCTTCTCCACAAACAAATTATTTCTGTGAGATAGGGCGGGACCAACCGGCTGAATCTCTCGATCGAAGAAGAAAAGGTTATTCCCAAGCCCTAACCCAACACTCACAACCCAACATTTGCCTTCCCTCTTCTCCTTTATTTTTTATTTTTCCTAACCTAAAACCCAAGTCCAGCCCGACGCATCATATTCCTTTCCTTTTCTTTAACCCACTTCTTTTATTTTCCCTCACATGTTTCTCTTCTTCCCTTCTTCTTTTTCTTGACCAAGCCCCCAACCCTGACCCTCGTCTTCGCCGACCTCCGCCACAGGAAATCCGTGCCCCATCCCCTTGATCCCCCTATCTCTCAACCAACACTCTCTCATGTCTTTCTCTTCAATTCTCTCAATCTCTTGTTCTCTACCTCCATCACTCTCGTTTGTTCTCTTCCTCAAAAACCTCACTGCACCCCGACCCTTCTCCTCGCCGGCGACCTAGCCGACCACTACCGGAGCCCTCACCACAACCTCCACCTCAACACCACCGCAGCTTCCCATCTTTACCTCCCTCACACTCCCAGCATCACCTAACCCATCAACCAAACTCCCTGCAACAACAACACCATCCGTAACTCCCTACAACACCACCGTGCTCACCGTCCGGCCCGCGTCGACCCCCTCTGCCTCATCCTCAACCTCACCCATCGTCGGCGCATCTCCTCGCCTCCGACAGCCTCCCATCTCGCCATCTTCTCCTACGACCCCACGCGATCAACTTCCCTCATCCGAGCATCTAACCCCTAGAGCGCGACGACCACTCCATCATCGACGGCCTCATCTCTACGAACTCGAAGCCACCAAGTACCACCACCAACATCGATCCATCTAAGCTGTAGCCAATCAAAAGTAAAGATTTGAGGCCACGCCGCTACGATTCCAAAGCTCGCGACCCCGATTTTGTCACAGCTGTAGGGTTACGGCAGTGCCCGGCCATCGATCCGTGGCCAAACGCGGAACAAAAACATTTAAAAACCATCGCTTACGGAATCCTAATCGACGGATCGTACCATTAACCCTATACTAGTTATATAAAAAGAGTTTAGAGAGGTTATATCGATCGATCAGTGTCCTTCGGTCTTCAACCTCTGTCCCAAGCTCCTCGCGGCTTCCTCGATCAAGTTCGATCTCCGGTCTCGGGCTCTCGCCTCAAAACCGAACCAACTCGGGGTATCTAGTTTGCTAACCTAGATAGCCAAGATGAAGTAGAGAGAGTGTGTGATTACTTTATCTCAAAACATCCAAGGATTCTCAACTCATGAGAAGGCATGGGTGGAGGTTGAAGAAGTTGCCTTGAGGTGAAGAAGTGTGAGGCAAAGCTTGGTAAAAGAAAAATAGCAAGTGAAGAAAAATGTCTCTGCTCTTTTCTTGAGTTGTTATTGTGGCTTGATATTGTGTAAGTATATGTTGTGAGCATTTTAAAACCAACACAAGAAAATATCCCAGCAACCCAAAAGATCTGCCATCTCACAACAAATATCTCACCCTAAAACAAAACACCACATCAAGCCACCATCAATGCTCAAGCCAAAACTTAACCTCACATTTTCCACACAATAAACATTAATCCAAATGTTTAAAGCAAGAAAAAGAAATGGCAATCCTAAAGTTATCTTGTAACGAATTACAAGAATACTCGTCATCCGTATATACATACCCGCATCCGTATTCTGACTGAATACGAATACAACAGGATGAAAATAATCCAATAATATAATACTAGGATCCGGCTTAAACCAAAGCCCACTAGTATTATCCGTCCGATCATGATCCGTGCACAAGTGCACGAATATGATCGAACCCTGCTATAAAAACCATACGGCCTTTATGTAGGGTGTTTTTCGTCACCGTATTGAGATAGGAATACACGCGCGCATGATTCCCCCTGTCTAGGGTAAGCTGGGGTTTATTGATTGTGGGGATCCGAATCTCCGGCAGCCGCGGACTAAGCTGCCATTAATTACCCCTCGTCTTTGAAGCGAGGGAACCTCCGATTGACGGGTCAAACAGATCATGCGAACTCAATGTACAGTGTTGTGTTTTGAAGGGGTTTTGGATATATCGGAGGCCCCGCAGAGTTTTTACAGGGGTCCTGCTACCAGGATAGCGGACTGGGGGTCAAGAGGGCTAGCAGCCCCCTTGCGGGGTGCGAGGCAGCGCCCCGTTAGAAAAAAAAATTCTAGCATGGGACGTGTTTTGAGTGTAGAGTGTATGAAAAATGAGGGGTGAGGAGCGTCTTAAAGACGTGTGCATGGCACGTGGGCACTAGTCGCCCGCAGGACACATGCCCGGCGCTCGGGCGCTTGTCGCCCGCGGGTCACGTGTGCGGCGTGCGGGCGCCGGGCGCCAGCGGGTCACGTGCGCGGCACGCGACCGCTGGAAACACCAGCGCAAAAGGGGCTTAGTCTCTGGACTAGGAGTTGAACTCCCAAGGGATTTTGAGTGGAGTTAAACTCCAAAAGATTTAGATTTGGAGTTAAACTCTTAAATGATCTGGAATATGAGTTAAACTTCTTTGAGGGTTTGGGTATTGGAGTTGAACTCCCCAAAGATCTTCAGAGGTGATCAAAGGGGACCCCTCTCTTCTCTCTTTAGTCCTGGAGGCGGACAGTGACAATATCCGTATAGCCTGGTCCGTTCGTCTCTGAGTATTGCATATCGAGTCTAGGGGGTGGATAAATTCAGACCCCTAATAACTTGACATTTAGTGTCGGTATGAAACCTATTGCCAACTAAGAAACTACCGATCCTAGATCGGTAATTCTCGTCTACCCCGGCCGAGAATTTCTGGTGATGGCCATCCGTGCACACCGCAACATCAACCCCCAATACCAGGAGAGACGAATCCCCTGACGATCCGCTCACTGCCTCCATGTGGCTCGGGACTGTACCCAACTAAAACCTGTTTGCACGACTCCTTTGAGCCGTGGTAGGATAGTAATCAAAGCACAGTGGGAACTCACACGAGATAAATGACGATCTCAGGACAATAGACTAACCTGTACACATGTCACCAGGGAATTGCTATCTGACAATAGGTATAATATCAACTAGCATGTTCCCAGCGAGTCTGTCCGGTGTACTCATAACCCAATGAGCACCTGTATACATCTTAGGTGAACCAACTAACACCAATGGCTTGTGAGACCGGCCACCGCCCCTCGTCGGGGTTCGATCCGTATACACCAGTCTACACTTGGAGTATCGATGCCTAGTCTCGAAACTCCCACGACTAGAGACACTTTAAGGATGTACTTATAGACCACCCAACTCTCACGTATATGATTGCCATCATACTGCTGGTAGTCAAGCAAGAATGCTAAGGGCTCTATCAACATATAATAGTGATCTGTAATGTCACCTGAAGCATGTACACGATGATAAAGACAAACCAGATAACATACTATCATCTCGAGTAAGACTGTTCTACCGGTATAGGTCCTCCCTCAATCATTGCAATCACGTGCCTGCGATCCAATAATTGACTTGAGGGCACTATAGCCAACAGCAGCCACCGTTTTCGCATCTGTGACGTGCGTTGCAGCGCCCGATCGATCCATCATTTTCTTGATATCGTCAAAAAGGCAAGTGAACACATTCACTTGTTTTCATGCAATAGTAAAGTCGTTTGGTGTATAAATGTACCACTTTTTAATATTGACTGAACCGAAAATGAAACCCTGGTGTAAGTCACCCATTAATGTTTGCAGAACACGTAATCAATGAACTTTATACATGATAACGAACAATATATTAAAAATTGACACCAATCGGATAATAATTGACCATGGATTGATACTCCCAAGTCAGGTATCGAAACAGACTAAAACGGCTCTCTTTAGGCCAATCATTGTCTTTACGTCGTTGATGGTGGTACCACTGGTATTTGTTTAGTGATAAATAGTGATATGTTAAAATTCGTAACAAAAGAACGCGATTTCACACATGAAGTGACGCCCTTAGCGTCTATACCGAAACTTGCATTTTACCGAACACTTGACACCGTTAAATTCATAACTCCTAAACTAAGACGACTGTTGTTGATCCGTCTTCTACGCTGTAGAGTTAACTCATAATCCTACAAATAGTTAAACTGTAACGTCGCCTAACTATGATCCCAACAGAAAGTAAAACGTGTTACGAAACGGGCTTTCAGTCGAGAAACTGGACTTGCAGCAGTGAACACTTAAAATGGAATGACCTTAACTCTCAAACTTGAAACCCAATTGACCTGAAACCATTTTTTTAGATTGATGTTTAAGTTTACTTTCTACCCCTATTGTATCATTTTGTCTAATTATGATCGTACGATTTAATATGATTTTCTGAACTCATAAGGCACGTAGTGTTCATATTATACATGACTTGATTAGTGGTATAATTCACATACTTACCCGACCGTGATAGCTTTAGTGATAGCGAGCGCTCTTATTGATTCTTAGCGATTATTGCATTATCGAATGTGGGTGGTATCAGATTAGTTGTGTCAAGTATGCTATTGAAAAGTGAATGATTCGGGAAAGTGAACAAAGCAGTGAAAAGTGAATAAAACAGTGTTATTGATACGTGCTTGTACACAATTAGCCCCTTACATATAGTCATTGAAACCTAGGGAAAATGGGGGAAATCGAAGTGGAATAGAAATTGTATTTAGCGAGGTTTAGAGATTTAGAGGATGATCATTCGAACAACGACTCATATATATATATATATATATATATATATATATATATATATATATATATATATATATATATATATATATATTAGGTTATAGACCTGGTGCTCCGGCTGACAGGGTTATGTCCCGGGCAATAATGGGCCAAAGTCTCGGGTATGCACGAGACCCTCGTTAAATATGATCATTCTTTTCCACGGTTCGGTTTTAAATTGACCTTAAGACCAATAGAAATATAGATCATATACTACATTGATACACTGATTATTTGCATTCACTGTCTCCACTATTATTGCCTTTCGTTTCATACTTTATTATATTGCTATTATATTATTATTGTTGTGTCGCCCTGACAACCTGAGTATGCATACTCATAGTCTGGAGAGGACGCAGCTCATGAGCCAGATCTACCATTCGAGCTTGCAGAAATTTAGACGGTTTACTTTCAACACTTTTATCGCTTTCCCAAAGGAACCTTGTATTCGTACTTGGTTAGTAGTTTTCTTTCCAGTTAAACTATTGTAAATTATGAACAATGAAAGTTGATGTAATAAACTAGTGATGTGTTTTCTTTACTTATGTGTTATGTTTACTGATTACCATGTAATGTTAGAAGCCGAAGTGTGACTACGGCGGGATTATTACTTGACCGTAAGAGCATGGCTGGCCTAGTCATCCCCCCGTATTCCGTATTTTAGGAAGCAGGGTGTGATATGGTTTTGTTGGTATTATAGCCAGGCTTAGTATAAAGGAATAATGTGACTTACGTTTTATTATATTGTTTTCACTTCACTATTTTTTGCATTCATCTTTGTATCTAATCCTATCTTTTGATCTATCTTTCAGCGACATAGCCTTCTCGAACGACTACTCTTCGAACTATAGTTCCTAGGATTGCACAGAGAGGATCCTGAACACACTAACGACTCTCATGGAAGCTCAAGAGAGAAAGACTGTCATGCCCCGCTTCCCAAAATACGGAATATTAGGGTGACTAGACCGGCCATGCTCCTACGATTAAGGAAATCCTGCCGTAGTCACATTTCGGTTTCTAGCATTATATGGTAATCAATAAAATACAATACGGATAAAGAGAATGCAATCACTAAAACTATCGAATATAAAGGAAACTGAGCGCAATGAAAGTAAACAAGAGGGCAACTAACCAGGGATATCAAGGGAAAGATACAACTGGTTCACTGGTCTGGATCTTCGCGGTCTTCTCGAGATCAGACGGATCCACCTCTATCACTGAGCATGCATACTCAGATCGTCAGGGCGACATAATAGCAATAATATGATAGCAATAATGTGGCATGAAAATAGAAGGTAATGTCATGCCCCGCTTCCCAGAGTACGCTAAGATGGGCACGTGACATAGCCAACCATGCTACCTGTGGATAGGAAAAATCCTTCCACAGTCACATTACGGCTGTAGAGATATCAAGAACAGGAAAGTAAACTAACTATCTAGTACATGTCCATAAGCCAGAGTAAAAGAGTAAAGAAATAACAAGATGCGGAAGCCATAAGATACAATAAATGAAACACCTGGAAGTGAAACTACATACCGATAGGAACTTCACCGCTCGTCTAACAGCGGCAATACTCCTGATCAGTCTGCAACAAGATAGAAGGATCTGGGCCATGCAAAATCCAGATGTCAGCGCGTCATGTCATCAAGTAATAAAATACAAACAGGGTAACAGGCAATGCAAAATATAATCATGAATGGAAATCAGGTATAACAGAATGTAAATCAGGGTAGTGCAGGGTAGCGTGCAGCGAGTAAAATAAACTGTTCTATTGGGTTTTCTATTCTAAAGTCTTTGAAATCAATTTGATGAATCATCGATGTAACTCAATAGTATCCCGTGCATACCCGGGACCACGGTCCAGATTCTCGGGCTGAAACAGAGACATGCCGCTAGGCACTAAAACAGGAATATGTACAGATGAATGATGTCAACAGCATCATCCCAAGGCTGGCCTAGCCTCTAAGACTGATCGGAACAAGTATCGAACTGTTGAGTTACAAGTCAGGTTTCACCATTGATTTCCCCATACCCCCAAGTTATATGTGTATGTCAAGTCAGGTATTCAGTAATCAAGAACTAATGCCAACACAGGATCAGGTAAGAGCAGGTTTGTCTAGATAGACAACAGGAACGGTCCGTGAGGACTACATGTCAGGTTTGTTGGCATTAGACACGAGATCAAGTAACGGGTCAAGACATGGTACATCAGGTCGAGTCGAGTAGTGTACGGTACCATGTCGGGTTAGGTAATATGTGTAGCAAGTCATGTCAGGGTATACCAAGTATCATGTGGGTGCTCATAATCAACTAGCATAAACAAGATTATAAATGAACAAGCATGAGTACTATCAGAGCAATAAACTAGATCAGGTAAGTTGATAAGCAGATAAGTACATATTACATGATATCGATGCACAGTTATCATTTTGTGTTAAGGGATAGTTGCACATTACTTACTACAGTATAACAATATGGATATTAAAATCAGGTTAAAGTGTTTTAATAATCTAAAGATGCAATGGGCTACTATTTTTAAACTACAGGTATTAGAATATGTATAAATGATTTAAATAGCATGTAGCAAGATTAACTTGCCTCAGAACAAAGGTCGAGATGCAGGCGGCCTGGTGCGACATGTCACGATACGGTGTGTGAAACGGCACGACACGGTACTGGGTCTAGTCGCGATCTGGTGCGCGGTCTGGGCGCGGTCTGGACGCGATCTGGACATGATCTGGTGCACGGTCTGGGCGCGATACGGACGCGATCTGGTGCGCGATCTGGACATGATCTGGTGCACGGTCTGGGCGCGATACGGACGCGATCTGGCGCACGGCTCCGGCGGGTGGTCGGAAAACGGAAAAAAAAAGTAGAAAGAGAAAGAGAAAGAAGGAGAAAGGAAGGAAAAGGTTGTTCACCGGGGGTTGGTTGTGCACTGGGTTTGGTATAACAGGGCAGAGGCAAAGCTGGCAAGACGGAGACAACGATGATGGTCTCCGGCGAGGGTTAACGGCGATCAATGGCAGGGTTGTGAGGATGAGTTTGGTGATGGGCTGAAGAAGGAGATGTTGAGTTGCTTCGTCTGGGGTTGAAAGGAAAAGGAAGTCGGCGTTGACGAAGATGAAGGCTTGACGGCAATGAGGAGCTGGGCGAGTTGGGTTCTAAGGTTGAAGAAGGTGAGGATGCGGTTGGGGTCTACGAAGTCGAGGATGGTGGCGTAAGAGGGAGAGGAGGCTTACTGGGTTGGACGGTGACGCACGAGGGGACGAGATGGTGGCAGTGGGATCGACGGAGCTCCGGCCAGGAAACGTGCAGGGGTGCAAGTTCTTGGCGCTAGGGTTTGGAGTCGATCGGGGGTTGCGCTGCAGGATCTTGGGTGCTGGAGAGAGAGCAGGGGAGGAGGAGATGGCGATGGCGACGGGGTGGTCGACGGTAAAGGAACGGTGGGTTCTAGGGTTCGTGTAAGGTGTGCAGGGTTTCCCAGGATGCTCGGGAGCGAAGCAAGAAGAGGAAGAAGAGAAGGTGGAAGCGAAGGAGGCGAAGGCGTGGAGGTGACGAGGTTGGGAGCTTTGTCGTTGGCAGTGTGCGACGAGGAGAGAGGCGGCTAGGGTTTAGAGGCGGCTAGGGTTTAGAGGATGGGTTCTCTTCTTTTTCTTTATGAGAGAACGAAGATGATGAGAGAATATTATAAAGGAAGGAGAGAGAGAGAAATACGCGGAGAGAGAGAGAGAAGGAATCGAGAGGAGAGAGGAAGAGATCGAGATGAGTGAGATAGAGAGAGAGGAACAGTAGGGGAGAGAGAAAATTGGATTCTAGCGCAGAGGGAGAATCGAGAGGAGAGAGAGAGAGAGAAAGAGAAAGATGATAGATTGTGGGGTCGGTAAAAGGAAAAATGTGATTGGTTGTGGGAAAGGGGAAAATTTGTTTTGGAAATATAATAAAGATTTATTATATTAAACCGGTATAACATTTGGCTTAGAAAATATTAGGCTGTTAAATTTTTAAGCTGATTTTTAAAGAAATTAAAATAAATAGGATTTGGCGGAATACCAAAAGTTTCAGAATTTCGCCCGAGTCGGGTCCAAAAATTGGGATTTGAAATACGAAATATATTGGCGGGTTTTAAAAATTAAAATGAAGGATTTTATAATTAAAAGCATATCCCCAAAAACGGACGCACGTACGTGCACGTAGCCGTCCAGACACGTCCGTTTCACTGAACGGGACGAGAACACGATGCAAGAACGCTACCACAGGGTTAGGGGTATCAGGCAGGCCATGACAGTATTTTTAACTTATTTTACGTGATTTAAATTGTTATATGCAAAAGATGCGATACTAGATAAAATATCAGTATACTAGATCATGAGATGTACTAGTCCATGCAACAAGTCCAGATAATGTATAATAAGAGTCAAACAGGTTCTAGCAAGCGGGTCGAAATGCCCAGTAACATGCAAAATATTATTCGCACACAGACACGCTAAATCAGGAATAGACCATGAATAAGTAAAATACTGAAACTGGAATGGGTATAAATGAACTCGGGTGTTACATTATACCCAACTACAAAAGAATTTCGTCCTCGAAATTCCAAGGACAAGAAAGGATAAACAATCAGAATTTACAAGGATAGATGTGGAAACTTCTGCCGGATTTCATCTTCTCGTTCCCAAGTTGATTCTCCATGCGAGCGATTACCCCAAGAAACAAGCTCAAGAGGGATAACTCTGTTCATAAGAATCTTTCCTCTTCGATCTACAATTTACATCGGTCGCTCTTCAAAGGTTAAATCTTCTCGTACAGTCTGCTCCGAAAGATCCAATACATGTATTTCATCTCGAGCATACCCACGGGAGTGAGATACAAGAAACACGTCACGAACATTCTCCAATGATTGCGGTAACACCAAACGATAAAACACTCTTCCAATCATGCTCCAAAATCTTGAAAGGTCCAACAAATCGAGGACTAAACTTTCCTCGACTTCCGAAATGAATCACCCCTCTAGTCGGTGATACCTTCAAGAACACCAAACCATCAATGGCAAACTCCAGAGGTCTTCTCGACGTATCGGCCCAATTCTTCTGTCTGTCTTGAGCTGCTTTATATGATCCCGAATAGCGTTAACTTTCTCATCCGTCTGCATAACCAAATATGGTCCCAACAAACTTCATTCACCGACGTCGTCCCAACAAACAGGTGAACGACCCTTGCGACCATATAAAGCTTCGAATGGAGCCATCCAAAAAGTCGCCTGGAAACTTTTGTTGTAAGAAAACTCCACCAAGTGTAGATGATCCTGCCATGAACCCTTGAAGTCTATCATGCAAGATCTCAACATGTCTTCGAGAATGTGGATCGCTTTCTCCGACTAGCCATCTGTCAGAGGGCGATAAGCTGTGCTAAACTTCAATCGAGTCCCCAAACTTCCCTGTGAGCTCCTCCAAAAGTGTGCTAAGAAACGAGTGTCACGGTCGGACACGATGCCTCCCGGTGCTCCGTGCAACCTTCCAATCTCCTGCATTGTACCGCTCTGCCAAAGCTTCTGCTAATTGACCAACTCGAAATGGGATGAAATAAGCTGCCTTGGTCAATCGATCAACAATCACCCAAACTGCAAGTTGCCCTTTGGACTCCGCGGTAACGCTGTTACGAAATCCATGTTTATGTGTTCCCACTTCAATTGAGGAATCAGAAGTGGTTGCAATAAACCAGTGACCCTCTGATGTTCAGCCTTAACTTACTGACACACCAAGCACCTTGCCACAGAGCGAGCAATCTCCCGTTTCACGCCTTTCCACCAGAATTGTTGTCGTAGATCTCGGTATATTTTCATGCCTCCTGGATGTATGGAATACGTGTAACTGTGCTCCCCCTTCAAAACCTCTTCGCGAATACCTCCATTGGCACCCATACAAACAACTATCACAACGAACCATCTTTACGATTCACTAAGCCCGTTCGAAGTCCAACTTCAACTTGTTCTCGACACTTCTGTAATCTTGGGTCCTGCAATTGCACTGCTTCATTATCCTCGATCAACGATGACTGTACTTGCGGTTGCACCAACTGTCCCCAATAATGCGGTAGCACGCCTTCCAAATCGGATCTCCGAAAATCTTCAATAAATTCTTTTAGTGTAGTCAACATCTGCATTGATGGCAGCCGACTAAGCGCATCCGGTACAACATTAACTTTCCCGGATGGTACTCAAGATCAGGATCATAGTCAGCCATAAGCTTCAACCATCTTCGCTGTCTCACAACTAGCTCCTTCTGAGCGAACACGTGCTTTAGGCTTTTATGATCAGTGAAAATTTCGACCCATTTCGCCCAATAAGTAGTGTCTCCAAAACTTCAAGCGAAAATCCCAGCTACAAGCTCCAAGTCATGAGTTGAGTAATTCTTCTCATGGGCCTTCAACTGTCTCAACGCGTAAGCTACAACCTTCTCATGTTGTATCGAACCACATCCCAAATCTTTCCCAGATGCGTCGATGTGAATCACCAATCCTCCGAAACCGTCTGGTACGGTTAAAACAAAGCGGTTATCAATTCTTGCTCCAACGCCTCAAAGGCTGACGCACACTTATTCATCCACACAAATGATAATTTCTTGTGCGTAAGCTTGGTCAGAGGCTCAGCCAAAACGAGCAAAATTCTTCGCAAACCTTCTATAGTACCCTGCGAATCCAAGAAACCTCTGATCTTTGCAACGTTCTTCGGAATCGGCCGGTCTAGAACTGCTGCAATCTTCCCTGGGTAAACGGCGATTCCATCCCCCGCTACGATATGTCCCAAAACTTTACTTCTTCAAGCTAAAACTTGCACTTGCTCATCTTTGCATATAATCTTTCTTGCCTCCAAGTCTGCAGTGCGATCTTCAAGTGTTCTGCATATTCTTCAATGCTCCTCGAGTAGACCAGAATATCTTCCATGACCATTGCTAAAACTGGTCCAAGAATGGTGAAAAGATTCCGTCCATCAAGTCCATAAATATTGCCGATGTATTCGTTACTCCGAAGGGCATCACTAATACTCGTAATGTCCATACTGAGTTCGGAACGCAGTCTTGCGAATATCTTCTGATTTAACTCGGACCTGATGATATCCGAACCGCAAATCCAGCTTCGAGAATACCCTCGCGCCACTAAGCTGCTTAAACACTTCGCCAATGCGAGTGATCGGGTGCCAGTTCATATTAATCACTCGGTTTACCTCTCGACAATCAACGCACGCCTTCCCTGTGTCTTCTTTCTTCTTTACTAGAAGAACTGGAGCTTCCCCAGTTAAGTTGCTGCGGCGAAATCAACCCTTCTCAAATAATTCAGCAACCTATTTCCTGACTTCTTTCAACTCCACTGGTGCCATTGGGTATTATGCCCTTTGAGATTGGTGCTGCACCAGGAACAAGTTCAAGTACGAACTCCACGTCTCGCCTCGGTGGTAAACCTGATATGTCTTCGAACATGACCATGAATTCTCGAACTACAGCCGGTGCTTCTTCCTTATCAACTCCCATCGACGAAAGAACCTTGTTTTTCGGCCTAGCCCTAAACTCGACTGGCCCGACAGAACTGCTTCCTCCAGCAAAACAACTTCCTAAAGTCCGGGAATCTGGAAACTCACTTTCCTTCCTTACAATCAATATGATCATGGAAAGTGCCGCTAGAATCCATTCCCAAGACAACAACAAACAAGGGAACGCACGAGGATTGAATAGTCCTAATGCGGGGAAAACAAGAACAAGTAAGATATCGAGATGATTTCATCCGAAGTCAAGATACTGAAGAGGGTTAACCACGGTAAACATGATTCAATATGACGATGAAACAATAACTGGTAAGCAATGAAACCGAGAGAGGTAATATAAAGATCATGGAATACGGAAGTGAATCAAGACCAGGATTCCAAGTTACTTAGATAGAGTACCGCATTGTAACCATGCTGCAGTTCATGGGCACAATTACATAACTCCACCCAAGTCGCCCAAATCCTAGTATCAGAATCAAGAAACAGGGAAAAACAATAGAGAACTAAAAGATTTCAGGTCGAAATGCAAGGTGGTTTGCATATCGCCCAAACAAAGGATCAAGAGAAGGATATGATTCAACAATCACGATAATCAAGGTGGCAGGACATGTTCCTAATCACGAGTATTCTGATTCGTGTATTGGGTCCAATACCCAACTATAAAAGAATCAAACCCGATTAACCTATATCCCATGGCTCTGATACCAAAAGAACCATGTCACGCCCCACTTCCCAGAGTACGCTAAGATGGGCACGTGACATAGCCAACCATGCTACCTATGGATAGGAAAAATCCTTCCACGGTCACATTACGGCTGTAGAGATATCAAGAACAGGAAAGTAAACTAACTATCTAGTATATGTCCATAAGCCAGAGTAAAAGAGTAAAGAAATAACAAGATGCGGAAGCCATAAGATACAATAAATGAAACACCTAGAAGTGAAACTACATACCGACAGGAACTTCACCGCTCGTATAACAGCGGCAATACTCCTGATCAGTCTGCAACAAGGTAGAAGGATCTAGGCCATGCAAAACCCAGACGTCATCGCGTCATGTCATCAAGTAATAAAATACAAACAGGGTAACAGGCAATGCAAAATATAATCATGAATGGAAATCAGGTGTAACAGAATGTAAATCAGGGTAGTGCAGGGTAGCGTGCAACGAGTAAAATAAACCGTTCTATTGGGTTTTCTATTCTAAAGTCTTTGAAATCAATTTGATGAATCATCGATGTAACTCAATAGTATCCCGTGCATACCCGGGACCACGGTACAGATTCTCGGGCTGAAACCGAGACATGCCGCTAGGCACTAAAACAGGAATATGTACAGATGAATGATGTCAGCAGCAGCATCCCAAGGCTGGCCTAGCCTCTAAGACTGATCGGAACAAGTATCGAACTGTTGAGTTACAACTCAGGTTTCACCATTGATTTCCCTATACCCCCAAGTTATATGTGTATGTCAAGTCAGGTATTCAGTAATCAAGAACTAATGCCAACACAGGATCAGGTAAGAGCAGGTTGGTCTAGATAGACAACAGGAACGGTCCGTGAGGACTACATGTCAGGTTTGTTGGCATTAGACACAAGATCAAGTAACGGGTCAAGCCATGGTACATCAGGTCGAGTCGAGTAGTGTACGGTACCATGTTGGGTCAGGTAATATGTGTAGCAAGTCATGTCAGGGTATACCAGGTATCATGTGGGTGCTCATAATCAACTAGCATAAACAAGATTATAAATGAACAAGCATGAGTACTATCAGAGCAATAAACTAGATCAGGTAAGTTGATAAGCAGATAAGTACATATTACATGATATCGATGCACAGTTATCATTTTGTGTTAAGGGATAGTTGCACATTACTTACTACAGTATAACAATATGGATATTAAAATCAGGTTAAAGTGTTTTAATAATCTAAAGATGCAATGGGCTACTATTTTTAAACTACAGGTATTAGAATATGTATAAATGATTTAAATAGCATGTAGGAAGATTAACTTGCCTCAGAACAAAGGTCGAGATGCAGGCGGCCTGGTGCCACATGTCACGATACTGTGTGTGAAACGGCACGACACGGCACTGGGTCTAGTCGCGATCTGGTGCGCGGTCTGGGCGCGATCTGGACGCGATCTGGTGCGCGGTCTGGGCGCGATCTGGTGCACGGTCTGGGCGCGATACGGACGCGATCTGGTGCGCGATTTGGACATGATCTGGTGCACGGTCTGGACACGATACGGACGCGATCTGGTGCACGGCTCCGGCGGGTGGTCGGAAAACGGAAACAAAAAGTAGAAAGCGAAAGAGAAAGAAGAAGAAAGGAACGAAAAGGCTGTTCACCGGGGGTTGGTTGTGCACTGGGTTTGGTATAACAGGGCAGAGGCAAAGCCGGCAAGACGGAGACAACGATGATGGTCTCCGGCGAGGGTTAACGGCGATCAATGGCAGGGTTGTGAGGATGAGTTTGGTGATGGGCTGAAGAAGGAGATGTTGAGTTGCTTCGTCTGGGGTTGAAGGGAAGAGGAAGTCGGCGTTGACGAAGATGAAGGCTTGACGGCGATGAAGAGCTGGGCGAGTTAGGTTCTAAGGTTGAAGAAGGTGAGGATGCAGTTGGGGTCTACGAAGTCGAGGATGGTGGTGTAAGAGGGAGAGGAGGCTTACTGGGTTGGACGGTGTCACACGAGGGGACGAGATGGTGGCAGTGGGATCGACGGAGCTCCGGCCAGGAAACGTGCAGGGGTGCAGGTTCTTGGCGTTAGGGTTTGGAGTCGATCGGGGGTTGCGCTGCAGGATCTTGGGTGCTGAAGGGAGAGCAGGGGAGGAGGAGATGGCGATGGCGAAGGGGTGGTCGACGGTAAAGGAACGGTGGGTTCTAGGGTTCGTGTAAGGTGTGCAGGGTTTCCCAGGGTGCTCGGGAGCGAAACAAGAAGAGGAAGAAGAAAAGGTGGAAGCGAAGGAGGCGAAGGCGCGGTGGTGACGAGATTGGGAGCTTCGTCGTCGGTAGTGTGCGACGAGGAGAGAGGCGGCTAGGGTTTAGAGGATGGGTTCTCTTCTTTTTCTTTCTGAGAGAACGAAGATGACGAGAGAATATTATAAAGGAAGGAGATAGAGAGAAATACGCGGAGAGAGAGAGAGAGAGAAGGAATCGAGAGGAGAGAGGAAGAGATCGAGATGAGTGAGATAGAGAGAGAGGAATAGTAGGGGAGAGAGAAAATTGGATTCTAGCGCAGAGGGAGAATCGAGAGGGGAGAGAGAGAGAAAGAGAAAAATGATAGATTGTGGGGTCGGTAAAAGGAAAAATGTGATTGGTTGTGGGAAAGGGGAAAATTTGTTTTGGAAATATAATAAAGATTTATTATATTAAACCGGTATAACATTTGGCTTAGAAAGTATTAGGCTGTTAAATTTTTAAGCTGATTTTTAAAGAAATTAAAATAAATAGGATTTGGCGGAATACCAAAAGTTTCAGAATTTCGCCCGAGTCGGGTCCAAAAATTGGGATTTGAAATACGAAATTTATTGGCGGGTTTTAAAAATTAAAATGAAGGATTTTATAATTAAAAGCATATCCCCAAAAATGGACGCACGTACGTGCGCGTAGCCGTCCAGACACGCCCGTTTCACTGAACGGGACGAGAACACGATGCAAGGACGCTACCACAGGGTTAGGGGTATCAGGCAGGCCATGCAGTATTTTTAACTTATTTTACGTGATTTAAATTGTTATATGCAGAAGATGCGATACTAGATAAAATATCAGTATACTAGATCATGAGATGTACTAGTTCATGCAATAAGTCCAGATAATGTATAATAAGAGTCAAACAGGTTCTAGCAAGCGGGTCGAATTGCCTAGTAACATGCAAAATACTATTCGCACACAGACACGCTAAATCAGGAATATACCATGAATAAGTAAAATACTAAAACTGGAATGGGTATAAATGAACTCGGGTGTTATAGGTAATAACAGTGGAGACAGTGAATGAAGGAAATCAATATATCATTATCGATGCAGTATATGAGCTATATTCCAATTGGTCTCTAGGTCAATTTGAAATCGAATCGTGGAAAAGAGTGATCATATTTAACAAGGGTACCGTACGTACCCGAGACTACTGCCCACTGTTTCCCAGGACATAACCCTGTCAGCTGGACCGCTAAGTCCAAACCTAATATATATAAGAGTCGTTCGAATGACCATCCTCTAAACCGCTAACCTCGCTAAATACAAGTTCATTTCCACTTCGATTTCCCATTTCTCCCCAGGTTTCACTTTCTATAAGTATGGGCTAGTTGTGTACATGTATGCACCAATAACACTGCTTTATTCACTATTCACTGTGTTGTTCACCATCACGAATCGTCCACTTTTTTTACTGGCGTACTCGACACAACTAAACCGATACCATTCACGTTCGACAATGCATTATACAATGAGCATTAATAAAGACGTTCACTATCTCTAGAGATATCGCGGTTGGGTAAATATGTGAATTATGCCGCTAAACAAATCGTATGCAATATAAGTCATTACGCGTCTTAGGAACTTAGAAAAAATCACATTAAATCGTACGATCAGAATTAAGCAAAATGATACAAAAGGGGTAAAAAGTAAACTTAATTAGAAATTCAAAGAAATTGGTTTCAAATTAATCGGATTTCGTGTTTGCAAATTACGAACATTTCTTTTTAAGTGTTATCTGCTAGAAATTCAGTTCTTGAACTGAAAGTCCATTTCATAACATAGTTTTCACCCTATTGGGATCATAATTAGGCGCAACTACAGTTGGATGATATTTAGGTTTATTAATTAGATTTCTAACTCGCTAGACGGATTGACAATATCCGATGTGTGCTGGGAGTTATGCAATATTTAAGATCGGGATATACGTTCTGTCCCTGCTTGGGACTGCTATTAATGATTTAAAATATGATTAAAATAGAAAATGATGGTAAAAACTAATGAAACCACCTCCAATAGTTATCTAATAGATTAACCTTTAGAACGGTATAGGGTTCCGCATAATACCATTTTCACACAGAGCTACAACAACATTTTAATTTAGGTGTCAACAAGCAGTACTGCTCTGGACTGCAGTCCAGCGCCGCATTCCCGAACAGTTTTCATCACCGTTTTAAAATAGAAACGAAATATAAATTATATGGGGTTCCAGGTTGTCGAGTCGGCTTCGATACGATCCCTCGAACACTACTTTCCAGTATATAACCAAATTATTATGATTTTCACAAGTTAGGTGTACGAGAAATTTCAGATTTGGCAGACCTAAAAGGGGTTGAAATTTTATGGCGTTTAAGTCCGTATTTTCAAATCAATCTTTTACACGTTATCCTTTGTCTCTAAAGTAATCTAGTAACCATGAATTCCGCCACACTAGATAGGATTTTCGTATGAAAATACCTAAACTAATCAGTTGTTTATTGTCGTAAATACCATTATGTTCGTTCAATTCATAAGAGAAATAACTTACGAACTTCAATACGATGTTAACATGAGGTGTTTGACTCGATTAATACCTGATCCAAATTAATTTAAATGAATACGGTCTAATACTAATCACGAGATATTATCAGATCATATATCAACATATAAACATTTCAGCATATAAGCAAGTCTTAGAACTTGCCTGACGACGTATCGACGACGATGACGACACGGCAGCGACGCGGCAACAACACGGCAACAACAGTGATCTATGGCGACGGCACGATAAAGGTTGGCCTCGGTGGAGCTTGATCTTGTGCTTGATGCCTCGGTGGGTGCAACGGACATGCGCTGGCATTGCGACGGCTACTGCGTCGACGACGACGACGGACACAATAACGGTGGAGATAGCTTGGATGGCGATGACGGCGGCTGGAATAGCGGCGATTGACGACTGATGCAAGTGCTCGATGAAATGACCAGGGCTTGGTTTGAAAGTTGGGCTAACTTGATGGGGTTCTGGTATTACGCAGAGGTCGTGCTCGGGGTTGTGGGTTGATGGCCGATGGTGAAGTGAAAGGCGACAAGGCAGTGGGGCACCGGCGAAGATGTTGGCGGTTGTGTTTGAGGTTGGCAGCGATGGAGGCAAGGGGCTTGGGGCGGCCGACGGGGGTGTGGCACAGAGTAGGTTGGAGATCGGCATTGGTTGTAGGCGATGTAGCCGGAAAGGAGTATGTCGACGATGGGTACAGGTTGGAGTTGGGTTTTGGGTCTCGACGAGGTAGGTTTGGAGCTCAGTGGATGTGAGGTGAGCGGTGGCGATGCTGGTGGGTTGTAGTGGAGGTTGGTTCGTGGAGTGAGGAGGACGAAGATGAAGATGGCGGCGGCTGTAGGTGAAGCTCTTGGCCAAGGGGGAAGAGGGGTGGCCCGGGTGTGTGTGGTCTCGGAGATGGGTTCGTGAAGAAGGTAGAAGAAGAAATGCTCTATGAGGTGATGGAGAGAGGCTCGGTTTGCAAGATGAAGTCGGAGAAGGAGAAGGAGGGATCGGGTTCTTGGAGGTGGGTTGTTGGTCTCGGCCAAGACTTGGGTGTTGTTGACGACAGCGATAATGGAGACGATGTTGGATGGTGGTGATCTCATCGATGGTGAGATGAGGAGGAGCAAGGGTGCTCGGCTTAGCGGGGTTCGGGTTCGCAAAGAGGGAGACGAAGAGATCCAGAGAGAGGAGAGAATGAGTGGTCTGCATGGGTTTGGAGTTTGCATGTGATGAGAAGGAGAGAGAGAATTTTAGAGAGAGAGAGAGAGAGTAAATGAAAATTAATATATAATTATTAGGATTTAATGAAATTAATTAGGGTAAGATTTGAGTGTTAAATGAAATTTAAATGGGGGAATTCAAAAGGGTTGTGGCGGTTGAGCTAGGGTGTTGGGTTATAGGGTTAGGGCGTTGGGCCATTGGGTCTTGGAATTAGATATAAAGAAATAGAGAATGTGCTAGAATAATTGTTAGGATAAAGAAATGGGATTAGGGCCTTTGGGTTAAGAAAATTAGGTAAATAAAAGATATAGGCCTGGCTGTGAAGGTTTGGGTTAAGAAAGAGTGTGAGATTGGGTTGGTTTAGGGTTTAAATAGGTAAGGGGTAAAATTATTATAATTAGGAAAAATGATTATGGAAATTGGTTATAATAAAAGGTTAGGCTTAGGAAATTAATAAGTATGTTTTTAAAATGCAATATAATAACAATTTGTGACAAATCAACCTTATTAATAACAAGTAATAAAATTAACATAATTTGGCCAATGTGAGGAAATATAAAAGGAATGTAAAATACTAAGAAATAAATTAGAATAAATAAAGTTTATTTAAATTCGTATTTGACTGTATAATAGGTACTGGGTATTACAAAGACTGACTTACTTACCGAGGGTCTCAGGGCAATTACTGCATTGGGAGGACCCATAGCTCTCATTACCGCCCCAGAGGGCGCCGTTGCACCAGCTGCACCTGCCAGAGCTGGCACTGTATCATATTTCCGGAGACTACACACGGCTGTGTTTACAGGGTTAGCCGGACCACTTGAGGCCGGCAATGGTTAGTCAATGTGGAGAACCTACCGACGGCCGCATGGGTCCTCGATGAAGAGAAGGTAAACGTAATAAACATTCAGCTGGAAGATGAGACACATACTTGGTAGTCCGTCGAAGAGAGCAGGCTCGATGAACCGAATGAATGGAGTAAGTTCAAAGAATGTTTCTTGGACCACTGCTTCCTCTCCATGGCCAAAGAAAAAATGGAAGAAAGATTTATCTTTCTGAAGCAGAATGGACGTCCCGTTGATGTATATGCTGCAGAATTCAACCGTCTGAGCCGATTCGCTCCTTATATGGTCGTTTCAGAGGCCACCAGGGCCAGACGTTTCTTACCGGGACTTTCTTACCGGGACTGGACTTTGAGCCGCAACAATTGATTGCGTCCCTCGGGTTGCAGACTTTCGCGCAAGTACTCAACGCTGCATGAATTCAGGAGAAGCCGATCAATAAAATCAAAGGCCCCAGCTCAACTGACAGGAGGCCCTCCGGTGATCCCGGCACGTACTCATATATCATCCCGAGGGGTCATACCAGTTCATAGGCCAGGAATGACATAGATGAAGCGTCCCTTCATTCCCCAGCAGCAATAATAAAGAAAGAATTTGGTCTGCGGTTACTGTCACATGCCCGGATATACTCAGAAGGACTATCATTGTACCAAGGGACAATGTTTACTTTGCGGGTTCAGTCAGCACAGGTTAGTGGTTTCCCTCAGCGGATAGAGTTACATGGAGGATCTGGACCGCGACAGCAGAGATTGTTGGAGCAGAGGCAGACCAACACAGGTCGCGGTCAGGGACGGGCTTTCACCCTGACCGCCGAGCAAGCAGAGGCCTCGGGTGAAGTTGTTACAGGTACTATACTCGTTCATTCTATGCCAACTAGAGTACTATTTGATTCAGAAGCATCACATTGTTTCGTATATGCGCATTTCGTCGACACTCACTCCATACCATATGAACCATTAACCAAGGGATAAGAAATACATACGGGTAATGGTATTATAGTATCTAGTCGAGAATGTAGATCTTGTCCAGTTGTAGTTTGTGGCAGGGAATTCTATGTGAATTTACTTTTAATCGGGTTAGGAAGTTATGATGATGCAACACCCTAGTACGGTTATATGATATTATTTGGTATTTTAAAACTTGCTTTATATTTATTTTATTTTATTTCTTTGTGTTGCGATCGATTCGAATAGTAAAAGTAATTATCCGATCCGACCCGCATGTGTAAACCCATCACCATACCCACTGCCTTCCTCATCTCGCTGTCGATGCACCCCCGTCCTCATCTCATCGTCGTCTTCGTCGAGTCCTTCTCCCTCATCTTCGCCAGAAACCCCGATCATCATCATCATCGCCTCTTCTCCCTGCAACCGAACCTAAAAACCCAACACCACCACCTTCGTTTTTCCTTCACCTAAACCCATCGCCGGAGCCAACCACCATCGACCCAACCCTATTTCCTTCCTCTACAACTCCCCGAGGTTTCCACATCTCAAAAACCCCCGAGCAAAGCCAACTCAGCGAGCCAACACAAGCCCTAGCCCCGAGATCACTTTGGCTTCACCCCAGCAGTCACAGCAACATCTCTACACGATCACTACCGCCACCCTCGCCTTTCCGAGAGCCGAGCACTATCGAGATACCTAACCGAGATCAAGCGTCAAGCTTGCGTCGTTCGGGCCATCAGGTCGTCTTTCTCTCTGTCCCGCTCATCATCGTTTATGAGGCAAGTTTATCTGACTACATGCTATTTTCACAATACTTACCTAGATATATTACAAATTATTATCAACTTACAATTTTATAAAGGCAATTCGTATTTACAATTTTATAAAGGCGATTCGTTTTTAGTTATTTATAATGTTGCAAATTAGTATCAATATACAATTAATCCATATTTTATCATTTGTTAATACTGTCACGTGTGTAGATATAATTGTGAAGTTATGCAAAACTAAATATACGAACTGTTCTAGTAGATACCGTTTAATTTATAGTAATTAACAGTCGAAAAATAATACAGTTAGATATATATTTAAACAAGTAATAGTAAATATATCAATTCCGTTACAGCTAGATAACTACGACAATTATATTATTGCTTTATTACGACTGGTTGCGTAAGAAAATATTTCTCATATTTAATTCTCAATACCTGACATGTGCACGACAAGTTATCTTGCCATTGCTGTAGCTGTATTGTCTATACCTATTACTTGTAATAGCTACCGATGCCAATAATATTGAATTGTTATCCTGATTGGCCTGATTTGTTGTCTTGCTAAACAAGATATGCACATGATTGTCCCGGTATTGGTATCAGGTAGACATTATATTGATACCTAACCTGAACATGAAACTTAAGGAAAAGTGGAAATCAAGAATGTAACCGAAACATAACTTAAGAGGATATTATTGTTGCTGTGATTCCGGGAGTATACGGAATAACCATTGTTTATTGTACTATAGTCCTTGTTCTCCGCCGAAAGACGCGACCGAGACGTTGGGACGTCAGGCCTGAATTTTGGGGACAGATGCTATTTGTTTTTATCCGTCCACCTCTCCGAAGATGCCAAGTTGATTTATGGCACCATGTATCGAAGGTTTGACGGATGCAGCCGATGTAGCAGACTTCGTCAGATTCCCCCTCATGGTGAGGGTTTTTTGATTGTGGGGACACTCTTCCCTGCAGGCGCAAGCCCCTGCAGTTAATTACGCTACCGCATCGCGGTAACCATTTTCTCCTTCTCCAGATGGTCACTTCGTGTCGTGTATGTTTGTTTTATTTTTGGTTGCTCGTGGATTGTATACGGAGACTAATTTATGTTGTCGCCCGTAGGGCGTGGATTAGTCCAAATCCGTATTTTCTTAGATTTGGGTTTTGGTTTGGGTTTAAGGATCGTTAATCTTATTTGAGACTAAGATCAACTTAAACGTTTGTTAAGGATACGTTAGTCTAATTTTAGACTAAGATCTACTTAACAGGATCATTTAGATCCAACAAAAGAGCATTTGGGCTCTATTATTTTAGTTTAGGGACTTTGCGGTCCAGAAGTTTAAGGACATCATAGTCTATGAAATTTAAGGACATCATAGTCCATAGTTTAAAGAGTCATAGTCTGTAAAGTTTAAAGACATCATAGTCTATGAGTTTAAGGACCTCACAGTCCATGGTATTTTAGAGACATCATAGTCTGTAAAGTTTAAGGACATCATAGTTGTTCCCCTTCGAAAGACGCGGCAAGAGACGCGGCGGACGTCTAGCCTGAATTTCGGGGCAAATGCTAATTGGTGCTATCCGTTCACCTCTCCGAAGATCCTAAGTTGATTTATGGCACCATGTATCGAAGGTTTAAACGGATGCGGCCGATATAGTAGACTTCGTTAGATTCCCCCTCGTTTGAGGGGGTTTTGATTGTGGGGACGCTCTTCCCTGCAGGCGCAAGCCCCTGCAGTTAATTACGCTACCGCATTGCGGTAACAACTTTATCTTTCTCCAGATGGTCACTTCGTGTCGTGTGTCTTTATTTTGTTTGTGGTTTCCCGTGGATTGTATACGGAGACTAAGTTATGTTGTCGCCCATAGGACGTGGACTAGTCCAAATCCGTATCTTTCTTAGATTTGGGTTTGGGGGTTTGGTTTTAAGGATACGTTAGCCTCATTTGAGACTAAGATCAACTTAAACTTTTGTTAAGGATACGTTAGTCTCATTTTAGACTAAGATCAACTTAACGGGATCGTTTAGATCCAACAAGAGAACAATTGGGCTCTATTGTTTAGTTTTGTGATATTGCGGTCGGTAATTAGTTTAAGGACATTACGGTCCATTGGTAGTTTAAGGACATCTCGGTCTAATGTTAGTTTAAAGACATCGCGGTCGAGGTTAAGGACATCATAGTCCGTGAGTTTACCCCACCATCCAATGTTAGTTTTAAGACATCACGGTCGAGGTTAAGGACATCATAGTCCGTGAGTTTAAGGACCCCACCGTCTAATGTTAGTTTTAAGATATCACGGTCGAGCTTAAGGACATCATAGTCCATGGGTTTAAGGACCCCACAGTCCATTGTTAGTTTTAAGACATCACGGTCGAGGTTAAGGACATCATAGTCTATGGGCTTAAGGACCCCACAGTCCATTGTTAGTTTTAAGACATCACGGTCGAGGTTAAGGACATCATAGTCTATGAGTTTAAGGACCCCACAGTCCAATATTAGTTTAAAGACATCCCGGTCGAGGTTAAAGACATCATAGTCCATGAGTTTAAGGACCCCACAGTCCATGAAATGTGTGGTTGTCGGGACCCGTCACCTCTTTGAAGACGTTGAGGAATTACAACGACAAATATCAAAGGAGTGAAGAGATGTACCCTTGAACCAAGGTGAGTTGGTTGAAAGAGCAGATGTGCTCAATTCAAAACAAGTTGAGGACTTATGGCCAAAATTGGGCTAAGTCCTATTTTATTTTTGTTCTGGCTATTAAGCCTTTATTTGGGCTCAGCCCTTTTAATAATGCTAGGCATTGGGCTCTGACATTTTTGTCTTGTATTGAATGCATAACATTTATCATAAAGAAAGTTTGTTCTGACAGTGCGCCACGTAGCGCGCCAGGCGCATTGCGCTTCTGTCGGGTAGCGCACATGAAGAGGACACGTGTCGCGCTTAGCGCTAAGCGCTAGTTTGTTAGCGCATTGCGCTTTTAATTTATGAGCGCATTGCGCTAGTCTGTTGGCGCACCAGTGAGTGACACGGGGCGCGCTTGGCACTGAGCGCCAGCCCATGAGCGCAGTGCTCTGTTTTAGAAGCGCAAAGCGCAGATTGTGTCTCTGGTTGACACGTGGCAGGTTATGGCGCTGAGCACCGGTCCAATGAGCGCAAGGGCGCAATTCATGAGTGCAAGGCACCTTTCAATAGCGCAAAGCGCATCTGATCAATTTTAAGATCAAAGAACAAATTTATGTTCTTCAAAGGAGGCATTTTCCTCAAGATCCAAGAACAAAAGTTCTTGTTTTTTAAAAGGGCTCTGCCTTTATAGATCAAAAAATCTGTGAGTGAAGTATTTTACTTCTTTTTATTATTTTATGATTAGATCTTTGATCTTTTATTTTTTATTAAAGTCCTTGGTCTTTTTCTTAGATCTCTGATCTTTTTAGAAGATGGTTCTTCTTTTTACGGGATGGTTTCATCTCTATTATTCAAGAACATAGTTCTTTTTACCTTGAAAATGAAGAAAAATCTTCTTTTTTCTAAGAGCTTTCTCTTCTTTTGCAGAGGGTTTTTCTCTCTCTCTTTTGTATATTTGAGACTTGAAGTCTAGGGGCCATTATATAGGGCCAAATGATTTGTTAAATCAGTTTTGAGAGATCTTTCTCTGCTTGATTTGGGAATATTTCCCACCGTTGGATCTTTGATCCTAAGGCTTCTGTTTTACAGAAGATAATCTTCTTGTTTTAATAAGATTGAAAAATCTTTCCATAACAGAATTTTAATTCTGATTAATAATTTATTATTATTAGATCTTTTGATCTGACGGTGGGGAATTTTTAATCCAGCGCTGGCGCACCTTGCGCTAGCGCACCTACGTTCGACACGTGGCGCGCAGCGCAGAGCGCGGCGCAACTGCGCTAGCGCACCCGTGTTTAACACGTGGCACGCAACGCAGCGCAAGTGCGCTAGCTCACCTGTATTTGACACGTGGCACGCAGCGCAGCGCAACTGCGCTAGCGCACCTGTGTTTGACACGTGGCGCGCAGTGCGCAGAATCTGAAGCGTTGCTTCAATTTAAATTTTGAATTTTGAAACAGAGCTTTGCTCTGATTGGGGGTGCGCTGCCTAGGGCGTAGAGCACCTGGCGCTAGCGCGTTTGCGCTTGACACGTGGCACGCAGCGCGCAGCGCACGAGATCTGAAGCGTTGCTTCAATTTTTGAATTTTGAAATTCAAAACAGAGTTTTGCTCTGATTGGGGGAAACAAATGCCCCCCCGTTGCGCTCACGTGGCGCACACGTGAGTGCAGCGGTGGCAACATCTGAGCCCTTAGATCAACTCAGAAGTTGAAGAGGCGATTCAGTGCCTATAAATAGGACCTTTGGTCCTCAGACGATTATCATCTTCTTCTCAAGAATTTTTATTCAGAGCCTTGCTCTTCTGTTCAAGAACTTTCAGGAGTTAGAACTCTACCAAACTTAGGTAAAATTAAATTAATTTTAATAAATTAGGGTTTTTACCCATTAACAGAGCCTTGCTCTTCATAGATCCTTGATCTGAAGAAAACCCCTTTAGGGTTTCAAAAACAGAGCCTTGCTCTCATGAATCCATAGATCTAAACAGATCTTTTCTTGGGGTTTCTTATCCCATGCATCAGAGCTCTGCTCTTTTGATAATATGTAGATCTTTTGATCTTTTGATGAAGAACTCTTAAGAGTTTTTTCATGGATCTTGAAGATCCCAGAATTTTTAATTCTCAAGAATTAATTTTAATTTTAATTTTAATTAATCTTTGATGGATTTTCTATCATCATTACAGAGCTAGGCTCTTTAAGGAATTTTATTCCTTCATGACCAGAGTTTGACAAGTGTCACTCTGTTACAGAGCTTTGCTCTCAAAGGGAGATTTTCTCCTTTTCCCGAGGGATTTCTCATTCAATGAGAATATTCCTCATTAATTGACAGCCTCATCTAATGATGGGGTTGTTTTATTAATTGATGCATTGTCATCTAGATTTTGTGGGTCCACCTTTGGTCCCCTTTCCACTGCATTGCAGTGCAGTAGAACTTTTAAAGTACCGAGTGTCAGAAATTAAAAATTAAATTACAACACTGACAGTTGATTTCTGTCCCCCCTTTTGCAGGAAACATGTCTTTCGATGCTTCGTTCCCGTTCGTTCGCTCAGAGGGAGGATTTCCTGGAGCACCCGTAGACCGGAAGGTCCTAGCTTTGATCAGAGACCATGATCCGGAACATAAGAATCTTCACCTTTGGGGGTCATGGTTCAATCAGATTATCAGGGGTCGACAAAGCTTTTCATGCGCGGTACCATCGGAGCCCATCACGGCGATCCATTACGCCAACTCACCCCCGGTGAACTATGCCGTGGAGATGGTCAATTGGACTTCAGAAGGCCTTCTTCAGCCTGCTATAGCTTCGATTCCCGTTCAGCCTCCCATGGTTTTAGATACCTTGGGACGCCGTATTTGTCAAGACGAGGCGCGGCCGTGGGGGCAACCATATAACATAGGTCTGATTCCTCGTTATCCGACCGGTTATCTGCAATGGGCCCGCTACATTCTGTCAGCGAAAAAGTCGCAGTTGATGAGGCTTGGGTTGTATACCGCCGTTTAGGCTTCTCTTTTCCAGTATCCTACGCTTCCCACCTGGTGGGTTAAGGCCTTTTTGGAGCAGTGGAATATCCCTACTCACACCTTCCTCTCGCTGGACCGAGAAGTATCAATCTCTTTAGAGGAATTTGCAGAAGTTTCAGGCTTACCGGTCATAGGGGAGCATTATGAGAAGCTGCTTCCCACGGACGAATATGTTTTTGGTGCCAAGTCGGTGATAATGGGCCTTACCCTGGTGAATGCTGTTCAACACCAGTTTCCTAGTTTGATCAAAGTGTTGAATATCTACGAGGGCCTTTTTCTCGAATCTGGGAGCCGTGTGGTTAGTTTTGAGGATTTCACCGCTAGCTTCCTTCACCCACAAGTCTTCTCGAAGGAGGCCGTTAAATTCGCCACGCTTGACGACCCTTTCGGCTTAGGTTTGGACAACCTGCCAGCGACGGAGGTAAATCAGAAGGGTTTCTTCCTTCCCAACTCTCCGGTTGTTCCTTTTGCGGAGATTGCAGTCCCTGGGATGGACGAGCAAGCATTCTTTTAGGGATTCCTTGGGCTATGGTTGAGCTGGTTCGCGCTCCCGATGCACCTTCGCCGTATGAGGCCATCTGTCTTTTACCCGGCTCACCGGATGACTATTGGGGTGAAAGTGGCTGTCGGGGTCGCTGGCTTAGCCCATCTGTATTACGGCCTTAGTCAAGCGGCGGATACTATTGAACCTAGAGTACAGCATGTGAACTTCTCGATGCATTACTTCATGTCATGGCTCGAGTTACATGCACTTGGCGTTTTTGGTATCCATAGAAGGCCTTCATTCTATGACAGGTGCAGCTTCCCCCGGATTATGCGATTGGTCGGCGCCTCAATTGTAAATCCGTCACCGCGGGCTGCTAGAGGTTTGCTCCTTCGCCCCCACACGGTTGGAGACGGGATGACCTTTACCGACAATGTGTTAACCATCGGAAAAGAGTCTACCACAACGGTGCGGTTATTGCAGGATATTTTCAAAGACGGAGCCTCAGTTCTGACAGCTCGGGAGACCCTCCATTTATATTTTATCAGACCGGGCTTCCTGGTGTTTAGGCAAAATGATGCGGCGCTTTTCATGAGATATAATCCGCATCATTTTGCCCAACAATTGAGCTATAACCAAGGAGTGCCGCTGGAGGCTTTTTTTATGGAACCCACTGCTACCGAAGAGGGGATGCGGAGCGCGCTGCATCACTTCATGCGTTTGAATACGGGCTCTCACTTCTTTATCAGCGAGCCGAGTTGTGTCCCACGTATCCTTAATGCATATACGGCATGGTACCAGCATTCGACGGGCGCCGTTATTAAGGAAGAAAGGCGGTTGCTGCTTGATCGCAAAAGTGCACCTCCTGCCAGTGATCGCAAGGTCCCTTTGAGGCGACGGACCATTGTCCCCCCTTCGCTAAGAGAAGTCGCTGCAGTTGAGCCTCCACGTGTGTTAAGCCCTACGCGCGGATTGCCCCATGCTCCTGTGGTGATGGTGGATGTGCCATCGGTGCCCCGTGCTCCCGTGGAGATGGTAAATGTAGCTTCACCCGAATCTGGTGTGGGCTCGGACATCGGGACTCGCCGTCCCAAAGTGGCCACTAAACGCAAGCTGGTACTAACTGCGACCGGAGCTCGCGCACAGAAGAAGAAGAAGAAATCGGTCCTCTCTCTTGATGCCGTACTCGGCTTAGAGCCTCAGGCTCCTTATAACGTGGGCATAAGTGAATATTGGACCAATGAGGGTTTCGTCATAGCGCCAGAAGACACTGATCTCGAGGCTGCTATTGCAGCTTCTGTGCGCTCTACCACTCTTCAAACAGAAATAGCCGCCCTCGTGCAATCAAGTAAACGTTAGTCGCGTCTTGTTATTGCATTATACCTTCCTTCTTGTTATCATGTTTTGATTGACATTTCTCCTTTTGTAGCAGGCTTTACCACTGAAGAGATTCTGGCGACTTCCCTCAGGTCCTTCGAAGAGGAGGAGAGGAATCGCGCTCTATTGGGCATTGGTATGTCTCGGCTCATTGAGTCTTCATTCTCTTTTTTATGGACAATCTAACCCTTTCTTTATATCATCGCATGGACCATAATGCCGGTCCCGCAAGGTGATGTGGAGACTCTTCCCGGGCCAGCCACCGAAGTCCCGGCCTCTTCGGTATTACCGAAAGAGGCTTTACTCAAACGACCGATGACGGAAGCCTTGACATCTCCAGAGGTAACCCTGGGTGCGGATGATGACGCTCTGTTGAGGGAGGTTTCTAGAAGGTCTGCTTTGACAGCCCGTGAGGAAAGGAAGCGCCAGAGGCGCGCAGCAAGGGAGCGTAATGCTGCTCTAGCTGTGGGTGCGGGTTCGAGCGCCGCTGCCCCTGCTGCTACTCCTTCAGAGGAGTCTCCGGTCGCCTTGTCTACTGCTTATAGATGGGCGGCACATGCGGCTCGGTAAGCGAACGGTAAATCAACTCCAGTTAATGTGCCGTGAGGTTCCATTGTCAAAGTTTTAAGCTATCAGTTCTCATATACCTTATCTTGCAGGACCGAGCCTTCCCGAAGAAACGGCGGCGACCGCTGAGCCTGAGGGAGCGGTGGAGGAGGTGGCTGCTATTCCCGAACCCGGGGCGGCGGTAGGCGATGTGGCCGCAATTGCCGGGCTCGAGGTAGTGGCCGACGAGACGGCTACCACGGCGGAGCCTAAAGCGGCGGTGGATGATACGGTTACAATTACTGAGCCCGAGGTGGTGGCGAGCGAAACGGGTACAATTGCTGGGTCCGAGGTGGCCGCTCTTTCTCAAGAGTCGGGCACCGCTCCGATCATCGCCCTTCCCGCTTTCGGTTCTTTGTCATCTCCCGGCGTCGCAAGTGTGACGACGGCTCTCGTAGAGTCAGGGGACGAGGCGACGGGAAGTGAGACCACTCCGATGGAGGAGGGAGACGCCGATGTTGTATCGAGTGACGCCCTAGTCACGGCTCCGACCGGCGACTCATCAGGTAGATTTTAAGTCACCGCCCTTCTTTTTATTCTGCAATCTCTTTTCAATTTTTCTTGACAGGGTTTATCTTGTTTCTAATGCAGGTGCGGCTAGTGCTGATGTCGCACTACCCGAGGCAGCGCCATCAGCTACCGCCTTGACGGTGGCATCTCCTCTACCCTCTCTCATACCTTCTCAGATGTTGGAAGGTGCGGATTTGTGACTCATCAGTCTTATTATTTTTAAGCTGTAGAACCTACGTACTGACATTGCACTATTGCGTCCTTGCAGGAGTCCTTTTTGACCACCTGTATCAGGTACTGCACCCACACTTCTCCTTCTCGTCGGAGATTGCTTCATCCAGCGGCGCTGATGAATACAGCCTTCAATTAATGCCCTTTCTTTTACCGATAATGAAATCATTTCTGATTCTTCTTTGCCTTGATTGCAGTACTACAGATTGAAGGAGGAGATGAGAGATTAGTTGAGCCACTGGTCCTCCCGGCTTTGCCACCTGCTGCAGCTGGTATATTAAATCCCATAGTTCATGAATCTCTTATATTTCTTGATCCGTCATCTGATTGTGATTTGTTTTGCAGCGGCCGCTTCGACTCCGGCCTCTTTCGAGTCTCGCATTATGATGCCGGCAGGCCTCTTATCCAAACGACCATCTTCAAAGGGTGCTGTGACGAGTCTGCGTATGCTGAGCGAATACGTCGAGGAGCTTGACGCGGAGGCTCCTACATCTGCTACAGATTTTGCTGCCGAGGTCAATCCAATGCCGGCGACACTTGTAAACTTCCATAATGAAGGCGTTGTCGAGTCTTGGGTTAATCATTGCAGGAAGATTGAGGCCTGTCTGCATCAGCTTGAGCTTATGTGTCCTGCCCCTGAAACTCAGGCTTTGAACTCTCAGCGTGCCGCATGGGTTGAGCAAAGTGTTTCGTTCCTTCGCCATTTCGAACGAGAGTCAACTCTTAAGCGAAAGGAACGCGAGGCGACTGCTACTGAATCTGCCCGACTGCGCGCTGAGGTTGCAGATAATGCTGCCCAGCTAAACACCATTTTTGAAAGCCTTCAACGATGTATCTCTGACGGGCTGGTGTTAAGGAAGAAGCTTGATTTTAATGAGCAGGTCGCGCAGAGTCAGGAGGCTTCCCAGCAGGACGTTGATCAGAAACTCTCATCCTGTTTGCAGCAACATGCCCAAGTTGAAGCAGAGCTGGCCGTGGCAGCTAATCGTGAGGAAGAGATGAGAAAAGTGCGTGAGCAGCTAGCTAGTTTATTGAAGACGCCTCCTTCCCAGTAGTTGTTTTTGTATAGATTGAACACTTGTAATCTCTGAATAAAATGTATCCATTTTTTATTCTTTTATATGATTTGCCTTGTACTCAATTGGATTCATGAATAAAAGATACACATTTTTTGTTATACTGTTGCTTTCTTCTCCTTGCTGTGTTATTGCCATGTGATTTTAGCAAGTGCGGTATGTAGGTAGCATATAGCCGTCAATCTTGGATTCTTTGTAGAGTGGTGATGGCTTAGGAAACAGGGTTAAGATCTATCACCTAAGACTTTTCAATTTTATGAGCCGTGAGGGTCTCATAAAGACTTTCTCCCTACGAGTCGTGAGGATCTCGTAGGTGTATTTTCTCCTTAGGAATCGAGAAAATTCCTAAGTGCGTTTTCCCGTATAAGTCGTAAGGATCTTATAAGAGAGTTTTTTTTCTTGCTTACGAGTCGAGAGGACCCGTAAGTGTTTAGTGGGATAGACATGTAGATGGCGTACTTCCGAAACGGGGTCATATGGATGACGTATTTCCGTGACGGGGTCATACTGATGACTTTGTATATTCCTGCAGAGACACTGATTTCTCTGCGGGTCGGCGCGAATCTAGATGTTCTCGTCAAGGATGCCGATTTTCCTGAATCGAGGAGGTTGCCAAGGACACTGATTTCCTCGGGTTGAGACGAATCGAGGTATTCCTGCAAAGACACTGATTTCCTTGCGGGTCGACGCGAATCGAAGTGCTCTCGTCAAGGACGCTGATTTCCCTGAATCGAGGAGGTTGCTAAGGACACCGATTTCTTCGGGTTGAGACGAATCGAGATATTCCTGCAAAGACATTGATTTCCTTGCGGGTCGACGCGAATCCATGGTTCAGTTAAGTCAAGTTGTATAATGGATTCATGGAATCATGTTAAATTGGAATATTGTAGATTGTAGATTGTACTTGAATCATATTCAAGTCGGATTATAATGAGATTCAAACTGAGTCAGACAATTAGAAAGGTAAATTGATGTCCTGATTGTTTTGATGTTATCGGTAACCGCTGCACATGGGCGGTAGGATTTGTGTCTTTTTCAAAGACGATTACCGTATTGATAACGTCGTTGTTAAGTTGTCTATCTTAGATAGGCAAGCACCCACTTCTCCGGCTCCCCGAGGCTCAAGAGATTGGTCCCGCTTAAACCTATATTTACTAGGATCCTTTGGGTAAATTATAGAACTTGAGGAGGTTTTATGTCAAAATACTTTTATATACTTTTCAAAATACACCCCAAGTATTTATTAATCGTCTTTAGAGTTGTAATGAATGTAGATTTTATATTGTGATATTTCTAGTGAAAATATCCTATTTTCATAATAAATGGTATTTATTGGTAATATTGGTTTTGTATGGAATTCATGGTATTTTAGTGTAAAATTGATTCTTGTGATATTTTTAGCAAAAGGTGGAATATTATAATATTTCAAAATAGATATCTTTATGTTACATATACATATATTTATATGAAAATAATTTTTGTATATATCTATAATATTCTAGAAATCTTGTTTTCTTAAGATGTCGTATTTTAAATCTTTCGAGACCGAATGCTCTTTGCGGAGGTCTGAATCTCGCACTACTAAGCCCGAGGATGTGCGATAATCCACACCATCCGGAACGGGTTCCCCAAAATGGGTTGTAGCGGCGCTTTGCAAAGATTGTATAAATACTAAATCCTTTAGAAAACAGTTTTATTAAGTAAATGGTATTTATTTGCAATGATGTCGTTTTCCCGTATTCTATATTCCCAAGGGTATTGTGCTATGTTGCATATGAGTGTGTGAGGAGGTAGGTCATTATCTCGTGATCTTCTTAAAGGTATAGCAAGTTTTGTGATGTTAAATGTAGAATTGAAACTATGTGGTATTTAAATGAAAAAATACGGTAAAATGAAATAGCAATTATTTTTATGATATGAAATTTGATCAATTTGGTTGATTAGTGTTTAATAGTCAACATGAAAGGGTTTAAGCATAATTGTATTAAAGAAAAGTGAAGTTTTATAAAGAAACCGAATCGGAAATCGGATTTGCTCCGATTCCGTCGGGTTTTGTAATTCCGTATTTTTAGAAAGAAAAAGGAAGATAGAAATGAGACTTACGGGTTTTGGACAACTAGAAGAGGGAGATGGTCCGGAAGGAGTCGGCGGTGTGTCGTTTCATCGCCGGGAGTTCCTACGGACGTTATCGGAAAATCCGCCGAAGAATTCGCCGGAGCTTCGCCTTTCGCTCACTTCGATTGCACACAAAAGTTTCTTGAAAATTCCAGAAAGTTGGCTCAGAGTTTGGGGTGAGAGGGTAGAGGGTAGGGATGGTATTTATAGGGTTAGGGTAGATGAAGGGTATTAATTTAAAAAATGTAAAAATGTATTAAAAAAATCATTAAAAATGGAGTAAAAAGGTATTAAAAGCTCTTTGGAAACGATCTGTGTAATTGGAGTGTGCAGGGGGGTTGAGAAGTCCAAGAGTCATATTTTCTTTGTTGACGACTCGGCCGACCGGCCGAGTCGAGGGCTCGGAAGGTGGGGGGTCGCCGGATTTGGCCTCTGGTGCATTAACATTTTCATGTGTGGTGGGAAATTTGGGAGTTATCTCGGGTTGACTGTTGGGCTTCTATAAAATTTAAAACAAAATAAAATTAAAAATAATGCGGGGCATGGAATTTGAACTCTGGTGGCTTGGTTCGGCAGTGCAATGTATTACCAATGGGCTACAAGCTCTTTCTTGTAATTATGGAGCTAATTAATTACTTAAAGTAATAACAGTAAATGTAAATACCCTAAGTATATATTAATTTTTAAGCAAATTTTGTACACTAAAAATGGAGTTTTTATATTCTTTTAACTTGTAATTAAAAAGCAAAATAATAACTTATATCTTGTGCTCAGGCTAAAACACCCCTTTATGGATTTTTGAAAAATTGTACATGAAATTTAGGGTTGTTACAATCAGCGCTCACATGCTCCCACGTGAGGCGCTTGAAATAGTGTTAAACACTAAGAATTTGAGGCGCTCACGTGGGGCGCTTGAAGTAGTGTTGAACACTAAGAATTTGTTGCGCTCCCGTGGGGTCACGTGAGACGCTTGAAGTAGTGTTAAACACTAAGAATTTGATGCGCTCACGTGAGGTCACGTAAGACGCTTGAAGTAGTGTTAAACACTAAGAATTTGATGCGCTCACGTGGGGTCACGTGAGGCGCTTGAAATTGGCGCTGCTCCTTTGGGTTTATTCCCTTGTTTCTTTTCTGAATGCTAAGCACTATTGGGTCACGTGGGATCACGTGAGGCGCCCCAAGATTGGAAACTGCCCTTTGATTTATTTCCTTTCTGCTTTATAAAAGTTAAGCACTGCTTGGGGGTCACGTGGGATCACGTGAGGCGTCCCCAAAGATTGAAAGCTGCCTCTATTTTATTCCCTTTTGAAAAAGTGCTAAGCACTATTAAGGGGTCATGTGATGTCACGTGAGGTGCCCCAAAATAGAAACTGCCTTGGGTTTATTCCCCATTTTTCTTCTGAAGGGCTTTGTTCAGGGGTCACATGGGAGCACGCGACCTGATCTCTAAAATAGGGTTTATTCTCTTTTCTCTTTTGTAAGTGCTGAGCATTTCTCAGGGGTCACGTGACTAGATCTCATTCTTTCCCTCTTCGTTCCTCAAATGTGTTCACGTGGGATCACGTGAGCTTTTATGTAGCGTTTGAATGCTAATGAATCATCAGGCTGTTCTTCTATGGTTCCGAGGGATCAAGTTCTCCTTTTGTTCTTTGTAGGGATTAAATTTTTTTTAAAGGGTTAAACCCTAGTTCCAGAGGGATTAAATTCCTATATGTTTTGTAAGAGTTAAACTCTTTTGGATTCAGTTCTTTCCCTTAGGTTTTGAATCCGCATGACAAAATCTTCCCGATGAGAATTAAATTCTCAACTTGTGGGGAGATCTGCTTCTGCAGATCTTAACTAGAGAAAGAACTAAGTTCTTTGAGAAGAGTTAAATTCTTGGTTTGAGAATTAAATTCTCTTTTTGTGGGAGCTTTTGGGAGGGGTTCCTCTTCTTTAGAGAATTAAATTCTCTCTCTATTTTTCTTCCCTCTCCCTCTGTCTGTGTATGTGTCTCCCCTCTTTTTGAACTTGGAGTTTATCGGGATCCCTCTGTTATTTGGAAAGAGAGATCATTGGTCGTTGGGACCCACCACCTCTCCGACGACGCTGAGAGATTACAGCGCCATATATCGAAGGTGTGGAGGGATGTACCCTTTGAACCATGTCCCACTTATCAGGAGGAAGAATATGTTAAAGCTTAAACTCCTAACTGCTGAAAAAGGCCTCTTTGCGTTCGCGCACGTGCGTCGCACGTGTTGGGCGCACGTGCGTCGCACGTGTTGGGCGCACGTGCGTCGGACGTGGCGGGCGCACGTGCGTCGCACGTGGCGCTTGCACATCATGGGAGGCAGCTAAGGCCATAACTTGAAGAACTAAGCTCCTATGGAGAACTAAGCTTCTTTAAGAATTAAATTCTCCCACGTGCGTTGCACATGTTTGGCTCACGTGCATTGCACGTAGTGCGCATGTGGCGGGCACACGTGCATTGCACGTGGCGCACATGGCGCTTGCGCATATGCGCACATGGCGCTTGCGCATATGCGCATTATAGGGGGGCAGCTAAGGCCCTAACATGGAGAACTAAGCTCCTTTGAGAATTAAATTCTCCCACGTGCGTTGCACGTGGCGCGCATGTGCCTGGCGCACGTGCATTGCACGTGGCACACATGGCGCTTGCACATGTGGGGGGGGCAGCTAAGGCTTTAACATGGAGAACTAAGCTCTTTTGAGAATTAAATTATTCCACGTGCGTTGCACATGTTTGGCCCACGTGCATTGCACGTGGCGCGCATGTGGCGGGCGCACGTGCATTGCACATGGCGCACATGGCGCTTGCGCATATGCGCATTATAGGGGGCAGCTATGGCCCTAACTTGAAGAACTAAGCTCTTTTGAGAATTGAATTCTCTACCTTTTCTAAGTGGTTTCCCCTCTTATTTATATGGGAGTGGTAGAGAAGGGATTGAATTCTCTAACTTTTGATCCCGGATGAATTATGAGGCCCATAATATATCAAATCGAAGGATTTTTCGAGACGCTTTCGGTACCATCAGAATTTAGCTGTTTCTCATTCGGTAGTTTGTCGAAATACAGCCCGAAAAATACTGGTTTGCATTTTCTTAAGCGTATCGCTGCCATTTGATACCTTGGGCTCTTTTGCGCAGAAATTTTCGGCGGTAACAAATGCCCCCACTACTTTGCCCACGTAAGTATGTACGTGGGTGAAATAGTGCAGAGTTATGCATGGCCATAGAATTGAGGGCTTAGGAGACAAGTTTTAGGGTTCTTGTAGTCTAAGACTTTTTCATCTTCATGAGCCGTAAGGGTCTCAAGAAGGTTTTTTCTCCCTACAGGTCGAGATGATCCCGCTGGTGTATTTTCTCTTTAGGGGTCGTGAGGACTCCTAAGTGCGTTTTCTCTTGAGAGTCGTAAGGATCTCACAAGAGAATTTTCTCCCTTACAAGTCGAGAGGACTCATAAATGATCGTTTCCCTCCTTGTCGATGTTCGACTTCGGAGAGTGTGGCCCGTAGATAGTCCACCTTGACTTCCTTGCAGTGCTGCGACGGCTTAGGAGACAGGGTTAGGATCTGCCACCTAAGACTTTTCAACTTTATGAGCCATGAGGATTTCATAAAGACTTTTCTCCCTGCAGGTCAAGAGGATCCCGTAGGTGTATTTTCTCCTTAGGGGTCGTGAGGACTCCTAAGTGCGTTTTCTCTTGAGAGTCGTAAGGATCTCACAAAAGAGTTTTCTCCCTTACAAGTCGAGAGGACTCATAAGTGATTGTTTCCCGCCTTGTCGATGTTCGACTTCGGAGAGTGTGGCCCGTAGATAGTCTATTTTGACGTCCCTTCAGGGTAGTGATGGCTTAGGAGACAGGGTTAGGATCTGCCGCCTAAGACTTTTCAACTTTATGAGCCGTGAGGGCCTCATAAAGAATTTTCTCCCTACGAGTCGAAAGGATCTCGTAGATGTATTTTCTCCTTAGGAATCGTGAGGATTCCTGAGTGTGTTTTGCTCTTGAGAGTCGTAAGGATCTCACAAGAGAATTCTCCCGCTTATAAGTCGAGAGGACACGTAAGTGGTCGTTTCCCTTCTTATCGTGATTCGACTTCGGAGAGTGTGGCCCGTGAATAGTATGCAAGAGTCCATCTTGGACGAACTTGCAGGGCCCCGGTGCTTAGGAAACAGGTCCTTATCCCCATTGCCTAAGGATTTTCCCTACGAGTCGAGACGAATCGAGAAGTTCCCGCAAGGACACTAATTTCCTTACTAGTCGAGATGAATCGAGAAGTTCTCGCAAGTATGTCCTAACGTCACAGTTAACCTCTGCTCTTTACGACAGAGGTCCGTTAGGGTCCGTGGTACTAGGGTTTTGTCCGTCGTACCGTCGCGTTGGCTGATGTATTCCTCGATAGGCAATCTTGCTATTCGAGTAGCCTTGCGACTGTCGTGTCTCCGATCCCTTCGGGGGCTGGACAAGACGTCTTCAAGCAATCTTCCAGGTAGTATTACCGTCGAAAGAGCAAGTGTTAAGGATATTCCATGTCGCTTTTTACTTGAGGTTATGCTCAGTTTGGGAGCCCTGATGAGTCATAACCACTCCGCGCTGGTGTGGGATGATCTCCGATAGTCTTTCAGGTTTTATATGAGTTGCCGTCAAGACCTGAAGCTAGGAATATTGCCTTCGCTTCGTTTGTTGGCATTGCGTCTGCTGTATCGAGACGAATGTCGCGGTTGTCTCTGGGTTGTTGGTGAACCGTCGAGGCTTGGAACTAGGGACTTTGTCATGGTTCCGTTGTTGGTGTCGCGTCTGCATCTTGTTGGAGGAAGAACGCTAGGGTGACATCGCGTCTGCTGTATCGAGACGAACGTCGAGGTAGTCTCTAGGTTGTTGGTGAACCGTCGGGACCTGGAACTAGGGACTTTGTCGTGGCTTCGTTGTTGGTGTCGCGTCTGCATCCTGTTGGAGGAAGAACGCTGGGGTGACATCGCGTCTGCTGTATCGAGACGAACGTCGAGGTGGTCTCTAGGTTGTTGGTGAACCGTCGAGACCTGGAACTAGGGACTTTGCTATAGCTCCGTTGTTTTTTGTCGCGTCTGCATCCTGCTGAGGGAAGAACGCTGGGGTGACATCGCGTCTGCTGTATCGAGACGAACGTCGAGGTGGTTTCTAGGTTGTTGGTGAACCGTCAGGACCTGGAACTAGGGACTTTGCCATGGCTCCGTTGTTTTGTGTCGCGTCTGCATCTTGCTGGGGGAAGAACGCTGGGGTGACGTCGCGTCTGCTGTATCGAGACGAACGTCGAGGTGGTCTCTAGGTTGTTGGTGAACCGTCGGGACCTGGAACTAGGGACTTTGCCATGGCTCCGTTGTTTTGTGTCACGTCTGCATCCTGCTGGGGGAAGAACACTGGGGTGACGTCGCGTCTGCTGTATCGAGACAAACATCGAGATGGTCTCTAGGTTGTTGGTGAACCGTCGGGACCTGGAATTAGGGACTTTCCTCTGTTGTTGATTGTCGCATCTGAATCCTGCTGGAATGAGGAGGAACGCTATTGTGGGTCTCTAGGCTGTAGATGTGGCCGTCGAGACTTACAACTAGGGACTCTGCCATGGCTCCGTTTTGCTGACGTCGTATATTCCTGCAGAGACACTGATTTCTCTGTGGGTCGATGTGAATCGAGATGCTCTCGTCAAGGACGCCGATTTCCCTGAATCGAGGTTTTTGCTAAGGACAATGATTTCCTCGGAGTTGAGGCGACTTGAGAGATTCCTGCAAAGACACTGATTTTCTTACGGGTCGACGCGAATCGAGATGCTCTTGTCAAGGATGCTGATTTCCCTGAATCGAGGTTTTTCCAAGGACACTGATTTCCTCGGAGTTGAGACGAATCAAGAGATTCCTGCAAAGACACTGATTTCCTTGTGGGTCGACGTGAATCGGGAGCTCTCGTCAAGGACGCTGATTTCCCTGAATCGAGGTTTTTGCTTAGGACACTGATTTCCCTAGGGTTGAGACGAATCGAGGTATTCCTGCAAAGACACTGATTTCTCTGCAGGTTGACGCGAATCGAGATGCTCTTGTCAAGGACGTTGATTTCCTTGAATCGAGGTTTTTGCCAAGGACACTGATTTCCTCAGAGTTGAGACGAATCGAGGTATTCCTGCAAAGACACCGATTTCCTTGCGGGTCGACGCGAATCGAGATGCTCTCGTCAAGGACACTGATTTCCCTGAATCGAGAGGTATTGCCAAGGACACTGATTTCCTCGGAGTTGAGACGAATCGAGGTATTCCTGCAAAGACACTGATTTCCTTGTGGGTCGACGCGAATCGAGATGCTCTCGTCAAGAACGCTGATTTCCCTGAATCGAGGTATTGCCAAGGACACTGATTTCCCCGAGATTGAGACGAATCGAGGTATTCCTACAAAGACACTGATTTTCTTGCGGGTCGATGCGAATCGAGATGCTCTTGTCAAGGACGCTGATTTCCCTGAATTGAAGTATTTGCCAAGGACACTTATTTCCTCTGAGTTGAGACGAATCGAGAGATTCCTGCAAAGACACTGATTTCCTTGTGGGTTGACGCGAATCGAGATGCTCTCGCCAAGGACGCTGATTTCCCTGAATCGAGGTTTTGCCAAGGACACTGATTTCCCTAGGGTTGGTTGACTTGTTTCCGAGACGGAGCGTTGATCCGGCGGGGAGGTCATTGGTTGACTCTAGATTGTCCGTGGACCATAGAGTCTTGGAACTAGGGACTTTGCCGTGGCTCCGCTTGATTGTCACGTCCGAATCCTGCTGGAATGAGGAGGAACGCTGTTGTGGGTCTCCAGGCTGTAGATGCGGCCGTCGAGACTTGGAACTAGGGACTCTTCCGTGGCTCCGAGATAGTCTCTAGGCTGTCTGTGAACCTTCGAGATTTGGAACTAGGGGACTTTGCCATGGCTCCGTTTGTTGACGTCGTATTTGCTTACGGTTGGTACGAGAAGGAACGCCGTTGTTGACCTTTTGAGATGCAGATGTTGCCATCGAGACTTGGCTCTCTTTCTGATGGAGCCTGGTGGGATGATATAGTTCCCTCTTTGTTTGTGCCCCTGAATTGTATACAGGGATCGATGTGATCTCACATGTAGGGCAAAAGTTTCATTTTATATGTATTATATATATTTTTTGTTTTCTTTCCGTGATGCTCTATCATTTCAGCTTTTTGTTATCGCGAAAGTCGCGATTGCCCAATCATTTCGGCTATTTTTTCTTTTTACTCGCTGTTTTTTATTGCGAGTTGCCCAACCATTTCGGCTATTTTGTATGCATATATTTTTACTTGCTGATTTTTTTGCAAGTTACCCCATCATTTCGGCTATTTCATATGCATTTTTGGCTTGCTGATTTTTATCGCGAGTGTGGAACTTAGAATCTGGTGCTAATCTTAGCATCAGCATTGCTATGACTGGAATATTGCCAGGATCGAATCATCATTTGCCGTGAAAGGGCTTGGAATTTGATACCGATTTAGGCATCGACATCACTACCACTGGGACATTGCCAGGAGCGAATCGTCATTTGCCTCTGTCGATGTCGAACAAAGATGGCTTAGCAAACAGGGTTAGGATCCTGTTGACTAAGGCCTTTTGACTTTACGAGCCGTAAGGGTCTCATAAAGGTATTTCCCCCTACGAGTCGTGAGGCTCTCGTAGGTGCATTTTCTCCTTAGGAATCGTGAGGATTCCTATGTGTGTGTCCTCTTATAAGTCGTAAGGATCTTACAAGAGTGTTTTCTCCTTATAAGTTGAGAGAACTTACAAGTGTCGTTCGCCATATGAAGATATCCCTCATCAGTGGTGGGACTATGTTAGGGAAACGTTTATTTGTGCCCGTGGATTGTATACAAGGGTCAATATTGAACCGCTTGTAGGGCAGTCTGGGGGATGTGATGGCTTAAGAACAGGTTCAGATCCCTGTAGCTTAAGACTTTTGAATCCTATGAGTCGTGTGGGTCTCATAGGGGAATTCTCCTTACGAGTCGTGAGGATTTCATAAGTGTAATTTCTCCTTAGGAATCGTGGGGATCCCTAAGTGTGTAGCTCCTTTTTGAGTCGTAAGGATCTCACGCAGGTAGTTTTCTCCTTACAAGGTCGAGAGGACCTCGCAGGCGTGCACGAATTTTTTACGAGCCTGCGCTCTCTCGGGTTTTCATAAATTCGCCGATAGCCCTGCTGTTTTTACTCACGGAGCCCTTTCGGGTTTTCATCCGTGCCCATTTTGCTTGTGGACATACCTTTTTTTTTGAACGGGGCATTCCACTAGATTGTGGGACTTGTTTGTAGGCCCATTAATATCCTTTTTGTCTTTTGAGAAGAAATGCCCATTCTACATAGAGATTCTTCCGCCAGTGAGAAATATGCCCCCTGCGTATATCCCGGGGGGGAACGAGTACCCACGCCGTCACTATTTTGGCGACAGGTTACTTCATAGCCGTTTATTTTGTTGAGCGTAGGCGACAAACGACATCTTGCCTCCGCTTTTCACTCATCATCATCGGATGAGAAAGAGTCTTGACCCATTTGATCCAATCGAGCCATTTTATCCATGAGTTCTTGGAAAGTCGTCGGCTTGAAGAGGGCCATTTACGAGGACGCCTTTGAATTTGGGTCAAGGGTGGCTATGAGCATTCCCATGTCTGAAACTTCATCGACGCGTTATGGGAAATATATTGAACCCAAGTCTCATTCGGTTTACCCTTTCGTTGACCAACGTCGGTACAGTAGTGTGTTTATTCACAATAGCGAATTTCTTGACAGGAGGGCATCTCCATATCGTCGAAGGTATTCACGGAGTCATTCGGGAGTTCTGCATACCATTCGAAGGCAATGCCCGCCAGACAGCTGACGAACTGTCAGAGGAGAAGTATATCATTCTCTCCAGTGTTACCGCACATGGATTTAAATCGCGCGATGTACTGGTGAGGATTCCCGGTTCCTTTGTATATGTGGAGTCAGAAGTATGTATTTTGGAGGGTACTGTATTTGATCGTAGCACGCCGGATACGGTCGACCAGTCTTGATTGTCCTATTTGCGGCTTCACTGGCGCAGTGAGCTTTGAATCGCTGAGCGATATATGTGTCCAGTTTTTCTTTTAGGAATCATTTCCTTCTCAACTGTTGATGAGGTTTGCAGAGGATTTGAAATGCCATCTTTATCTTTAAGACCAACTACCGACGGTTCATCTGCCAGTGGTTCCGATTGAACCATCTTTCCAGCCATATTCTGAATCAGAATGGCCATCTGGTTCATTTTAATGGACATTTATGCCGCTTCTTCATCTCTCTTTTTCAGAGCGCACTTTAGAAAATCATTATCCGACTCCTTCTCTATTCTTTCTTCGGTTGCGCCCTTGTGATTTTCCTTAGACAATGGATTAGCGTTTGCTGCCGCCTGAGCGAGCATCTTCTGCAGCTTTTCACGTTTGCAGTTGAACTTTTGTCAGGGACCGAGTTTGAGGTCGGGTGACTAGTAGAAGCTCGAAGTTCATCTTTAGAATTTACCATGTGGAATATGTGAACTACCATGCCCCCAGGCTTGGGGCGTATGGAGTTTTGGCCTTTGGAGTTTGCTTCGGGCACTTGAGTTTTATTAGGCCTCTCTTTTTTGTGAAAATCCGATTTGGTTTTGGGAGGAACCGCTGTATCGGGATCCGTCTTGGGATGAGTCCCCTTATATTTGAAAGAGGATTTATCAGAATTTGGCTGACGTTTAGGGGAAGAGCCGCGGTTGACGACAGAGACCTTCACTTGCTTCCGTACTTTATACATAGATGAGGAAAGTTGCTTTAGGAAGCGAATTGGTTTATGGTCTCGTGGGATCTCCATGGGCTGTGGAGACTTCTTCAGTATTGCGGTAGGAGAATTTTGTCTGACGCTTCACAATAGTTCCAAGCTGTTCTCAGTTGGAACAACAACATTCACCGCCGGGGTTGAAACAGGATCATACGGAGGACTGCCCCCAGATCATTTTGTATGACGCTGATATCGACGTTGGCCGTTTCTTGCGGCCGGGATTTGATTAGCTTCAAGATTTTGCTGAGACTGTCCCATGTTTCCTTTGAGAGCATGAATATTCTACCTCCTGCGTCGACCTTGGTCCTTGGCATGTGCCAGTTGTTTGAGGACTGATTCCGTCGGCAAAGCTGCTGCTTGGGCAACTAGCCTATGGAAGACAGACTTCCTCTGGGATTCCTCTATCGGCGTTGAGGCACCGAGGGTAGGTGGTGGGAGTATCAATCCAAAAAGAAGCCCGTTGATTTCTTGAAGAGCCGGATTGCAGAGATTTGAGCCTGCAAGTGTTCCGTACTTGACTCCACCAGATATGACAGAGCCTGAGTTGCTAAGGTGGGAGCAAACGCCATTCTTCATAGAGACGAAATGCCGGCTTCAGTATCCCCTCCCCTAAGGGCAACCACAAACATATACACCGCGATGATCTGATCGCGGGAAAACACGACACACGAAGTGTGGAGTGGAAAGAGGAAAAGGTCCCACCGGGCGTGCCAGAATCTATTCTCCGCCGAAAGACGCGACCGGGACGTTAGGACGTCAGGCCTGAATTTTTGGGGCAGATGCTATTTGGTTTTATCCGTCCATCTCTCCGAAAATACCAAGTTGATTTATGGCACCATATATCGAAGGTTTAGACGGATGCGGTCGATGTAGCGGATTTCGTCAGATTCCCCCTCATGGTGAGGTTTTTTTTATTGTGGGGACGCTCTTCCCTGCAGGCGCAAGCCCCTGCAGTTAATTAATCTACCGCATCGCGGTAACCACTTTCTCCTTCTCCAGATGGTCACTTCGTGTCGTGTATGTTTGTTTTATTTTTGGTTGCCCGTGGATTGTATACGGAGACTAATTTATGTTATCGCCCATAGGGCGTGGATTAGTCCAAATCCGTATTTTCTTAGATTTGGGTTTTGGTTTGGGTGTAAGAATCGTTAATCTCATTTGAGACTAAGATCAACTTATACGTTTGTTAAGAATACTTTAGTCTAATTTTAGACTAAGATCTACTTAACTGGATCATTTAGATCCAACAAAAGAGCATTTGGGTTCTATTATTTTAGTTTAGAGACTTTGCGGTCCTGAAGTTTAAGGACATCATAGTCCATGAAGTTTAAGGAAATCATAGTCCATAATTTAAAGACGTCATAGTCTGTAAAGTTTAAAGACATCATAGTCTATGAGTTTAAGGACCTCACAGTCCATGGTATTTTAGAGACATCATAGTCTGTAAAGTTTAAGGACATCATAGTCCATGAGTTTAAGGACCCCACAGTCCATAAAGTTTAAGGACGTCATAGTCCATGAGTTTAAGGACCCCACAGTTCGTGAAATGTCTGGTTGTCGAGAACCGTCACCTCTCTGAAGACGTTGAAGGATTACAACGATAAATATCAAAGGAGTGAATAGATGTACCCTTGAACCAATATTGGTTGGGGGATCTGTAGTTGGATTGATTTAAGGATCGTTAATCTCGTTTGAGATTAAGATCAACATAAATATTTGTTAAGGATACGTTAGTCTAATTTTAGACAAAGATTTACTTAACATGATCATTTAGATCCAACAAAAGAGCATTTGAGCTCTATTGTTTAGTTTAGGGACATTGCGGTCCAGTTTAAAGATATCATAGTCTGTAAAGTTTAAGGACATCATAGTCCATGAGTTTAAGGACCTCATAGTCCATGGAGTTCTGGTTTAACCAGTTTAGGGGTGCGCCAAAAGTTATTGGTTATTGGGACCCTCCACCTCTCTGAAGACGTTGAAGAATTACAACGACATGTATCAGAGGTGTGGAAAGATGTACCCTTGAACCAAATTCCAGATCTAGGGGAGAGATCATGGTGGAATGAACATCATCTTAGATGTCAGGAGTTCATTAGCTATTTTTGAGACTCGGATCAATTTTGAGAAAACCTGAGTATAATGAGGGCTCGGCTGATTGATGACCAAAAAAATGTCTTGGCTTCAGGAGACTTGGTAAATTCGGCCAATGTTAGCCTCTCATAGTGTCAAACACTAGTGTATGATCAGCGCTCACGTGCTCCCACGTGAGGCGCTTGAAATAGTGTTAAACATTAAGAATTTGAGGCGCTCATGTGGGGCGCTTGAAGTAGTGTTAAACACTAAAAATTTGTTGCGCTCATGTGGGGTCACGTGAGACGCTTGAAGTAGTGTTAAACACTAAGAATTTGATGCACTCACGTGGGGTCACGTGAGACGCTTGAAGTAGTGTTAAACACTAAGAATTTGATGTGCTCACGTGGGGTCACGTGAGGCGCTTAAAATTGGCCCTGCTCCTTTGGATGTACTCCCTTGTTTCTTTTCTGAATGCTAAGCATTATTGGGTCACGTGGGATCACGTGAGGTGCCCCAAGAATGGAAACTGCCTTTTGATTTATTCCCTTTCTGCTTTATAAAAGTTAAGCACTGCTTGGGGGTCACGTGAGGCGTCCCCAAAGACTGAAAGCTGCCTCTATTTTATTCCCTTTTGAAAAAGTGCTAAGCACTATTAAGGAGTCACGTGATGTCACGTGAGGTGCCCCAAAATAGAAACTGCCTTGGGTTTATTCCCTCTTTTTCTTCTGAAGGGCTTTGTTCAGGGGTCACATGGGAGCACGTGACCTGATCTCAAAAATAGGGTTTATTCTCTTTTCTCTTTTGTAAGTGCTGAGCACTTCTCAGGGGTCACGTGGGGTCACGTGACTAGATCTCATTCTTTCCCTCTTCGTTCCTTAAAGGTGTTCACGTGGGATCACGTGAGCTTTTATGTAGCGTTTGAATGCTAATAAATCATCAGGCCGTTCTTCTATGGTTCCGATAGATCAAGTTCTCCTTTTGTTCTTTGTAGAGATTAAATTCTTTTTAAAGGGTTAAACCCTAGTTCCAGAAGGATTAATTTCCTATATGTTTTGTAAGAGTTAAACTCTTTTGAATTCAGTTCTTTCCCTTAGGTTTTGAATCTGCATGACAGAATCTCCCCGATGAGAATTAAATTCTCAACCTGTGGAGAGACCTGCTTCTGCAGATCTTAACCAGAGGAAGAACTAAGTTCTTTGAGAAGAGTTAAATTCTTGGTTTGAGAATTAAATTCTCTTTTTGTGGGAGCTTTTGGGAGGGGTTCCTCTTCTTTAGAGAATTAAATTCTCTTTCTATTTTTCTTCCTCTCTCCCTCTGTCTGTGTATGTGTCTCCCCTCTTTTTGAACTTAGAGTTTATCGGGATCCCTCTGTTATTTGGAAAGAGAGATCGTTGGCCGTTGGGACCCACCACCTCTCCGACGACGCTAAGGGATTACAGCGCCATATATCGAAGGTGTGGAGGGATGTACCCTTTGAACTATGTCCCGCTTATCAGGAGGAAGAATATGTTGAAGCGTAAACTCCTAACTTCTGAAAAATGCCTCTTTGCGTTCGCGCACGTGCGTCGCACGTGTTGGGCGCACATGGGGCGCACGTGGCGCTTACACATCATGGGGGGGCAGCTAAGGCCATAACCCGGAGAACTAAGCTCCTTTGAGAATTAAATTCTACCACGTGCGTTTCACATGTTTGGCTCACGTGCGTTGCACGTGGTGCGCATATAGCGGGCGCACGTGCATTGCACGTGGCACACATGGCGCTTGCGTATTATGGGATGGGGGGAAGCTAAGGCCCTAACGTGGAGAACTAAGCTCGTTTGAGAATTAAATTCCCCCACGTGCGTTGCACATGTTTGGCTCACGTGCGTTGCACGTGACGCGCATGTGGCGGGCGCACATATATTGCACGTGGCACACGTGGCGCTTGCGCATATGCGCATTATGAGGGGCAGCTAAGGCCCTAACATGAAGAACTAAACTCCTTTGAGAATTAAATTCTCCCATGTGCATTGCACATGTTTGGCTCACGTGCGTTGCACGTGGCGCGCATGTGGCGGGCGCACATGCATTACACGTGGCGCACATGGCGCTTGCGCATATGCGCATTATGGGGGGTAACTATAGCCCTAACTTGGAGAACTAAACTCTTTTGAGAATTGAATTCTCTTCCTTTTCTAAGAGGTATCCCCTCTTATTTATATGGGAGTGATAGAGAAGGGATCTCTCTTTTTCCCGATGTGAGACTAAAAATGCATCCCCCATGTAGTAGAGCATTACTTTAGATTACACGTGCGTAGCATATTTGCTCATAATTTTTGATCCCGGATGAATTATGAGGCCCATAATATATCAAATCGATGGATTTTTCGAGACGCTTTCGATACCATCAAAATTTAGTTGTTTCTCATTCGGGAGTTTGTCAAAATACAGCCCGGAAAATACCGGTTCGCATTTTCTTAAGCGTATTGTTGCCATTTCATACCTTGGGCTCTTTTGCGCAGAAATTTTTGGCGGAAACAGTCCCGTGGGGAATGAACGCGATATATTGTACCGTGGTCCCGTGGGGAATGAACGGGATATATACTGTTGGGTTACGATGAGAATTATATTAATTGGTTTCAAATACTTTTAGGATAGATAACCTAGAAACACAGACTTTAGGATACACGTGACATACCTATAACCTGTTGATATATCACATGTGATTGTTTTGTTTATAATTATACCTCAATTTGCATATAACACTCTATATAGTACTTTGCTCAGTTTATTATTATGATATTTATGACGCACTGACGTCTGAGTTTTGCATGGCCCAGTTCCTTTAACTTTATCGCAGGAAGATCGAGAATATTTTGACAGGCAAGCGTAGCAGTGAGGAGCTTCGCTGATTAGTTTAGTGATATTTAGTTTTGTTTTATTTTCTAGTTATAGTTTTAACGTTGTGATCCCATAAGGGAAAAGGCTAGGATATTATTTCTTGTTGGATCTTTATTCGTTTCCGCTACCTTTCTTGTTATTATTTTATTGTGGCAGTTGGACATGTGATAGTTAGATTTTATTTACTATTCTTGATATCTGATTAACAGCCATAATGTGACTATAGAAGGATATTTTCTTGCCATAGGTAACATGGTTGGCTTTGTCACGTACCGTATTCATGTATTTTGGGAAGTGGGGCTTGACAGATGCGATTCTTAGGATGGATTGGATGAGTAAATTCCATGCGATCATCGATTGTTGGGTTAGGAATGTGACTTTCCGCATTCCCAATCACCCTGAGTTTGTTTTCAAGGGGGAAGCGAATCTTTGGAGCCAGCCAAGTATAGAGCTAAGCCGAAGGTATTGACAGCTATGGAGATCGACGAGAACTCAACGACAGAGATCATTCGGGATTTCCTTGATGATGTTCCCTGAAGATTTACCAGGTCTACCACCCCTTCACATCTTGGGATTCTCAATCGACCTGATTCCAGGTATAACACCAGTTTCTAAAGCACCATAAAGAATGGCGCCAGTTGAATTGGCAAAATTGAAAAAGCAAATTGGAGATCTTCTACAGAAGGGGTTTATTCGTCCAAGCGCTTCTCCGTAGGGTGCACCGACTTTATTAGTAAAGAAGAAGAATGGCTCGCTGTAGATGTGCATAGACTGCCGTGAGCTGAACAGAGTAATGATGAAGAACAAGTACCCTATTCCGCACATCGACGACTTATTTGACCAACTGGGTGGTGCCAAAGTATTTTCGAAGCTGGATTTTCGTTCAGGTTATCACCAGATCAGAGTAACAGCTGAAGATGTATGCATGATGACTTTTCGGATCCGATACGGATATTATGAGTTTCTTGTGATGTCGTTCGGTGTTACCGATACTCCAATGATATTCATAGATATGATGAACAGGGTTTTTGCTAAATACTTAGACACATTTGTCGTTGTATTCATCGACGACATACTAGTCTACTCTATGAGTCGAGAGGAGGACGCCGAACATTTACGAATTGTACTGCAAATTCTGTGAGAAGAGAAGTTATACGCAAAGCTGAGCAAGTGTGAGTTCTGGATCGACAAAGTACAGTTCTTGGGACACATTGTATCGGGCGAAGGCATATTAGTGGACCCAACAAAGATAGAATCTGTTAGAGATTGGCCGACACCGAAGTTAGTGGTCGAGATCAAAAGCTTTCTGGGATTGGCAGGATATTATCGGCATTTCGTTCAAGACTTTGCAAGAGTTGATGAACCCTTAACGAAGCTTACACGGAAGGAAGTGCCTTATGTATGGTCAGAAGAATGTGCACAGGCTTTTGAGTTGCTGAAACAAAAGTTGACCACGACCCATATTCTTACAGTTCCGGATAATTCAGGTGGTTTGGTAATACACAACGATACTTCAGGAAAAGTTCTTGGCTGTGTTTTGATGCAGCACGGTCGGATAGTTGCTTATGCCACATAACAACTGAAGATTCACGAGAAGAACTACCCAACTCATGACTTGGAGTTAGCTGTAGTGGTTTTCACCTTGAAGATCTGGAGACATTACTTATTGGGCGAAAAGGTGGAAGTGTACACTGATAATAAGAATCTCAAATACGTGTTCACTCAAAAGAAATTGAATATGAGGCAACGCAGATGGTTGGAACTAATGGCGGACTACGACTTGGACTTACAGTACCATCCGGGGAAAGTAAATGTCGTACCTGACGCTCTCAGTCACAAGCCATCTGTAACGACCGTGTTTTCAAATACCTAATAAAAAATATTTTATTTAAATTTCTACTATCAAATAATTATTTATGTGTTTCGTTAATAGAAAAATAATTTTTAAAGTAATGTTAATAATTTTCAAAGCATCGAAATATGATTAATTTTTTTTTTCTAAAGTCTATTTATTGTTTTTATAGGCTTAAAATGTTTTAGTAAGATTTTATAACGCCTTAAAATAATCTACATATTTTTATTATCAATTAAAGTAATTAATTCGTAATTAAAAATATTTTAAAGGATAAACCAGATATTATATAATTTTAATAACTGGCTAAAACCATAGGAATGGTTATATTACTTAGTTTTAACCCAAAATTATTTTTATACTAAAGATAACAATAAAATATATTTTCTGAATTTTTTCCATAATTTTCCCGTATTTTTAACTATTTTTAACAATTTTTTTTAAAACCAAATTCGATTTTTAAAATAATAAACAGAATATTATTTTATTTATATGTAAAAAATATATTTAAAACCCATTTAACCTGGACTGTTGGATGCTCGATCCAACGGCCAGATTTCCACCGACGCGCCACGTGGTAGGGACCACGCGAAACCACGTGATCCCCAGCCACGCGACAAGTGGCGCTGGATCGCGCGTGGGCCTAGCGGCGGCGGCGTGACCTCAGCCTTTGGATCTTGATCCAACGGCTGAGGTGAAGAGGCGGCGGGCGCAATCATTGACTAATGATCAGCAATCATGGGTCAGCGCAGATTTTGAGGATTTTTTAAAACAATTTTTGGATTTTCTTGTTGCCATTTAAACCCTATAAATAGACACCTTCAAACCTAAATTTCTCATACCTCAGAACTCCAAAAATTCTGAAAAAAATACCGGTGCCTTCGTGTCGACGACGCCGACGCTACGGCTCCACCCAATCGCCGAGGAAAAATCGGGACGCGGAGCTATTGAGGATTTAGTATGAGCCTACGTTTTCAACCCTTCGGCATCCGATTCAAACACAAGGTAGGATCCGTCTCTCTCCGCTTTTCCTGTCACCTTCTTCCTTCTCAGCAACCTAGTTCCAGCTTATAATCATCAACCCCTATTTAAAATGTTGTTATAATATTCGTGCATGCCTATTTCCTTGTACCCTCAATAACGATAGTATTAACCCATATTTTAAAACGGTGTTTAATTTCCTCTGTACACAAAAATATATTGCACTTTCATACTACCTGGAATCTGATATGCTTAATGTCATAACCAATGAATTGTCATTTCACCTCTGACTTACCCATACTATAAAAATGATCTCGAAATAGGTTACTTCCACAAAATACCCTCGTTTAATTAAAATATTATATTTGTTTAAAATATCCATATAAGATATGTGAAATAAATATTTTAGTTACAACATACGTATATTTTACTTACACCTTTTCATCAACTACTATAATACTGTTAAACCCCCTTCAACCATTTTAAAGAAGAAAATATTAAATTTAAATAACGATATCTTTTCAAAATAAATATTTAGTATCTTATTAAAAGGTGATTTTAAAATAACACAAATCTAGGACAAAGAAAGGTTGTAGGCATCGGTCGTTTATCTAAACCAGACTTTGTGGTGCCTAGGCTAGACAAGTGGGAAAGGTAATTTTAAAAGGCCCGTCTCACGGTGATTCGTGAGCGGATCCCTCCTTTCCTTACTTGTGCTTACCTGGCCACAATTGGCGGTGAAGAGACGATTTGAGAATCTCACAATTTGCCCTTTTGAAAAAGTTAGGAGCAGTCTAGTTTTTCAAATAAAACCTCTTGCAACTTGTCCTTCTAAAAATCTCTTGTAAAAGATTTTCAAATAAACACAACAGCCTTTTATCGAAAGGATATATTTTCCGTAAAACATTATGTTTTTTCCAAAATAATAAATATCCCAAATATCATGATTTTTCTTAGAAGTAATAAAAGATAATTAAACACTATTATTTCTTTTTAACTAAGCTTTCCCTAAGATGACATGAAGTACTTTACGAACTCTAGAAAATATAACGAGTGGTTGTGGAAGGCCATATTAAACGAGATCAATACTTTTTAAATTTCCAGTTTATGACATACATGACATATACAAAACATGATACGGTTAGGGTTAGAATGCGTGGACCTAGGTATGGAATAGTTTATGAAGATCCCTGTAGGCAGGGTGAACAGTCCAATATATGGGCGACTATACAAATATGAAGATCCCGATATTCCGGGTGAATAGTCCAATATATGGGCGACTATACAAATATGAAGATCCCGATATTCCCCGTGAACAGTCCAATATATGGGCGACTATACAAATATGAAGATCCCGATATTCCGGGTGAACAGTCCAATGTATGGGCGATATACAATGTGGAAATTCCATGCTTTGAAGTATACGCACTAACTCTAATTCGTCCGAACCTTTATACTGAACCACGGGGATGGGTAGTTTAATTAGGTAAGGATAATTCGGAACTCGGATTCCCCTACTACTCGATCATGATCCCGGGAAGTGAGACGGTATATTTCACTTCCCCAGTTGTTGCTCCGTGACCACAACGGAATAATCGCGAGTATCCGGACCCTTGTTTAACAAACTAATACGAACTATTACCTTCACCTATACTTCCTACATATAACTTACAACATACTCATGCTCATATATACCTCTCTTCAAAACGTCTTAAGTTTGTGCATTTCAAACATTTACACCCCTTACTTTATGTCTGCATGCATACATCATACTCTTATATACACCTGTTCATTTTATACTCCTACTTCCTTATGAGGCAATCCTACCCGAGTATAACTCGCTGACGGACCTTCCTTTTCTTCCTCTATCTTTGGAATGTCCGTTAGATAAGAATGGGTATTATAGCGAAGATCAAGGTGTGAAGCCAACTTATGAAGATTATGCAGACTGGACGATGAAAGATTAGCTAGATTTAATTTTTGCCGTTTGCCCACATGTTTAGGGCTTTTGTTTATTCTCGATGTAATTAAACTACTTAGTTTATTTTACTCTTTCTTCTGGGATGTAATAAAGTTTGGTTAATGGAAATAAAATGCCTTTCGCTTTTATTATTTTTGTTTTGGTACACATCCTGCATGTTAAATATTCATACGCTTAACGTAACTGTATTGAATAGACCACCTTCAATACAGTTAGGTTGCGGACCATGCCACGTCATCCTTCTCCTTCTTTTGGGAAGCGGAGCGTGACAGGTTTTTGTGGTGGCCCATGCAGGTCTTCTTGTGTACTAAAATGAAACTATTAACTGACTTATTATATTTGTGAATCTCATCCATCTATAAAGATATCATAGTTTTCCTATGTCCCTTGTCCCTTCCTTGACATTCTGTACCCTGTCCATGACCTTCCCTTCTAGTCATGGCAAATCTTTCCAACGAGGATGACATGTCCGATATTACTTTTGAATCTACATCTAGAGATTCAGACGACGAAGTCGTAGACTCTCAGGCAGTTATTTCCGACAGCGACTCGGAAGACGAAGAAGTCGCAACTCCGGAGCCTGTGATGACTCCGAAGATGAAGAAGAAGATCCTATAGAAGAGGAGCATATAAAGGATGGGCTAGAAAAAGAGGCTATTGCAGCGGAAGAGAATCCTATGGAATATGATCCGGATAAGGATGTTCCTGCAAAGGAACAGGACCCTATAGAGGGGGAATCGGAGGGCGAGGCTCCTGCCGAGGATGAGTCGAAGGACGAAGTTTCGAGTGAGGAGGAACTCGGGACCGAAGAAACTCAGGCGGTTGCCCTCACAAGGCACCGTGGGAATGGTCGCACCTTTCTTAGTGCAAGGACCTATCACCACTTGTTGAACACCCGTAATCGAGACTAATAAGTCTTTTTCCTTTCTTTGGCTGAATAAAATGATGTAAGAATAGTGTGGGCATGTCCTTACTTCCGTTTGTACTTTCCATATTGAAGTTGGATAATAAAATCTTAATTTCGAGCAAAAATCTCTCTTGTGTCTCTTGCTCTTCTTATTAGTCTCTCTCTTGCATTAATTGTTTTTCTTCCATGCAAGTTATTATCCCGTCTCATCCCTCAGCCTGATTGTAACCTAACCTATTCTGATTCAGATCATCAATGGCTGGACGACACCATCTCCGCAACCGAAGGGGAAATGGAGTCAATGAAGCCGCTGCTCAGCAAGCAGCTATGCTACAAATGATGCAAGGACTATTGGAGCAACAACAACAGCAGACAGCTGCCCTTCATCAGGAGCTACGAGAAAGTAGGCAGCAACAAGCAGAGAGTTTAAGTAAAGTACTAACCCCAGTTCCTCAAGGTTCGGCGGGAGTGAAACAGTTCAGATCACTCCATCCTAAGACTTTTTCGGGAAAGGAAACTCCTTTAGAAGCTGAAGAATAGCTCAAGGGAACAGTTAATGATCTCAGTGCCGCTCAAATTCCGAAGGACGCGTGGGTGAACATCGCTAAGCTACAACTTACGGATAATGCCAGGATATGGTGGGTGGCAGAGGAAAGTAGATCGAAGGAGCCCATCGACTGGGAAAGGTTCAAACAGCGTTTTGATACCCAGTACTTTCCAGTCGTGGCATACTTAAGAATGGAATGGGAGTTTATACAGTTCCAACAAGGGAGCATGTGGGATAAGTCGGTGGACGAGTACGCTTCGGAGTTCGCAAGGTTAAGTCGGTTCGCGCATCATCTGGTGGCAACCCCAGAACTTTATGCTAAGAGATTCCGACAAGGATTGGACCTGAAGACGCAGTCCTCCATGTCTTCTGCTACTCTTTCGACTTATGATGAAATCTTAGAGGCGACACGAAACTTTGAAGACCTTCAAAGACGCATAAGGAAGGATGACCGTTTGTCTGGCATTAAGCGACCAGCCAATCAAATTCTTGAGGGATCATCTTCCAGATTCAACGGGAGACAACAACCCAAGAGACCAGCCGGACCAACTATCTTCGGAAAACCAGCCGTTGTATGCAACCATTATGGTAGGACCGGACACTACATGAGAGACTGTCGCATTTTGAACAAATTTTGCATAGTCTGTGGGTCTCCGGACCATGCTATTGAGGAATGTCCTCAGAGAAGGAGACAATCAGGCCCCGTCAACAAGCCGACTAATTATGTGGCACCACGACAGGGAAACCAGCCACCTTCCGCCACTCAACCAACCGGTCAAGGGGCAACACCAAAAGGACCACCCTTGCCATCACAGGAGCGTGTTTTTCAGCAAGCATAGAGGAATGGACCCAAACGCCAGACCTTCACCATGACGGCCGAGAAGGCTGATGCCACGTGGCAAGACAACAGAGGTACTCTTTTCTTTTTCAACCTTTCTTTGATACCATGCTTAACCATCCTTCGATGCAAATCTTGGTTAAACTCACCATAATTCATCTAGTTTTCGTAATTTCGACTAGTTGCCTTTATGTTATATCTCGCAAGTTTTCCATCAATTCACAACCTCCCTTCAACTTCCAAACTCTCCTATCTGGAAGCAACTACTGATTTTACATTTTCCGATTCCTTGTACCTAAACCCTTCAGAGACTTTTCATGCATCAAGTGATACACCAACTCGGGGGAGCGACACATGCAACAAAGAGGATTCCTGACAGCGTTATTATTTTCCGTGCCTAGTAGTGGCCACTCTTTTGAAAATTTCAAGTATGAAATTATTCTAAGGAGGGTAGATCGTAACTATCACAACCATTCTTGCAATTCTTAGCAAACCCAGAAGTTTTAAACATCCACAACGATTTTTCGGAGAAGGGACTTGGTGATGTGATGTATCAGCGCGGCAAAATAGTCGCATATGCGTCAAGACAACTAACGACTTGTGGACGCAACTATCATGTTCAGATTTAGAACTGGCAATGGTAATATTCATCTTGAAAATAAAAAAAAACACTACTCTAAGAAGAACATGGGAACACGGATGGTTGAAACACATGAAGCAGATGAGAGAGGTCAAGTTTTATATGGGAGAAGTACCGATCGATTGAGACGACCCTGAAGATGGAGAATTGTAAGATTGACATAATTGTAGAAAAAAAAAGTGGAGATGGTGATACAATGCAGCGAGCGAGAAAAGCTCAGCCCACGACTCATCGGCCGTTTAACATCTTGGAAGGAGACGGTGGGTTTGTGTATAGACTAGCTTTGCTATTTTCTATGGAGGGTGCACATAATACTCACAGCTAAGAGGGTATGCTGGCAACCCTAGTCATACTTTTGATCGTTCCGAGATCACGAAAAGGTTAGCATAACCTACGAGCAGCAACAAGTCGGAATACTAGAAGAATAAAATCTTGAGCGACAAGACAATCCAGCTGGCTAGAGCTATTAGGCAGACATACACGGAAGTGAGAAGACTGGACGAGAGAGCGAGACCCAAAATATTTAACCGCGATAATCCCTTCTTAGTGTTTTCTTCCTTTCCTTGACCTACCTTCGGAAATTTCGAGGACGAAATTATTTTAAGGAGGGTAGATTGTAACGACCGTGTTTTCAAATACCTAATAAAAAATATTTTATTTAAATTTCTACTATCAAATAATTATTTATGTGTTTCGTTAATAGAAGAATAATTTTTAAAGTAATGTTAATAATTTTCAAAGCATCGAAATATGATTAAAAGAACTTTCTAAAGTCTATTTATTGTTTTTATAGGCTTAAAATATTTTAGTAAGATTTTATAATGCCCTAAAATAATCTACATATTTTTATTATCAATTAAAGTAATTAATTCGTAATTAAAAATATTTTAAAGGATAAACCAGATATTATATAATTATAATAACTGGCTAAAACCATAGGAATGGTTATATTACTTAGTTTAAACCCAAAATTATTTTTATACTAAAGATAACAATAAAATATATTTTCTGAATTTTTTCCATAATTTTCCCGTATTTTAAACTATTTTTAACAATTTTTTTTAAAACCAAATTCGATTTTTAAAATAATAAACAGAATATTATTTTATTTATATGTAAAAAAAAACATTTAAAACCCATTTAACCTGGACCGTTGGATGCTTGATCCAACGGCCAGATTACCACCGACGCGCCACGTGGTGGGGACCACGCGAAATCGCGTGATCCCCAGCCACGCGACACGTGGCGCTTGATCGCGCGTGGGCCTGGCGTCGGCGGCGTGACCTCAGCCGTTGGATCTTGATCCAACGACTGAGGTGAAGAGGCGGCGGGCGCAATCAATGACTAATGATCAGCAATCATGGGTTGTGATTGAAAGAATTAAAGTTAACCGCAATCAAGACGGTGTCGCTATGCAGCTAGCCGGTTGAGCACGGGTCGATCCACAGGGAGATGGTTGTATTTCCGTTCTTGTCTTAGACGAGTCAATAAAGAATGAGTATATATTTGTTCGATTCTAACCTATGTGTATTATTTGCAAATATAAAGTTATTAAGAAAAAGATACGAAATTGTAAGCTAAAAAATCCGTACTCAAAACCTTTGAGCCGAGTCTTGACCAATTGAAGCTAGAGCAATTGGCAACAACGTGGATTAGGGGATTTAAGCGCGGTATTCATGGAATACGGCTTATTTACCCTTGTCCTTCCGTTCTTGTCTCTTGCTTTCTCCTCCGGCCAAACCGAACGCAACCGGTCGCGGTTAGGAATCACCGTTACCTTGTCAGGGTACGGTGCCTAACGGAGCGCTTGCGTATCGTTTGGGCGGAGTTCAATGGAAAATACGGGAAAAGGAAATGGGCAAAGAAACGTTAACTTATAATACCGTATTTCTTCTTAACAATAATAATTACATTCATTCACAAAAGAGAACCAAAAAGAGAGAACAAAAAGAAAAGAACAAAGAAAAGAAAAGATTACAAGTAATTAAGTGCATGAATTTAAGTGCATGAAATAAATTGCAAGAAAGAAAAGCAAGATAATAATAAGCAAGTAATAAAAAGTGATAAAAAGAACAAGAAAGTAGAACTCAAAACAAGCATGGGATCAATAGCCAACCCTTAAACTTGCAAGCTCAATCAAGAGGTTGCAAGATCAAGAGAATGGTAGAGAACGCATGTGAATTGAAGCGCTAATTCCATAAGAAAATACGACCCTTGAGATTAATAACTAACCCTTAACCATTCAAGCTCAATGAAGAGGTTGAATGATCAAGAGAAAGCAAGAATCTCAAGGGGAAGAAGAAACAAAAGAGAATGATACAAAACCCTCATCTTCATTAATATCCACTCAATGCTCTCACTACATTTTCATGGAGGAAGAATGAAGAAGAAGAAGAAGAACTATACAAAAAAACTACAAAAGAGTGGACACAAAATTGGCCCCTTTGGCTTGGCTAAGTTCTGGAGTATTTATAGGCAGTTTACAGAAACCCTAGGGCAAGAATCTGGCATAAAATGAAGTACCCAAACTAACCCCAGAAAACGACAAAGAGAGGAGCCATAATGGCCGCGGATCCGCGGCCAATACCCCCTATTGGCCGCGGATCCGCGGCCCTATGATGGAGTCAGGGTATGGTGTTTCTTGTACGGTCCTGATCTGCTGTCCCCTGTTGTCTGGTACACATATTTTCTGAAAATACTTTCACATTTCTTCCAGAATTTCTGTTGAGGAAAGGTGGACTTTTTGTGGATGTTTTTGTCATGATTACCTCGAGCTCCGCGTAGATTTCTTGGAACTTGTTGTTGCCATTGAGCCTTGTGCATGAAAACGACATTGATTTGACATTTCGTCTCCCTAAACTGGTATCTGGCAACATACGGATGAAGAGTGGAGACCATGTTTTATCTGTGGTTGGCAGGAACCCGGATTTTGTCGTGTTTTCCATGAATTTCACCGTTTTAGAACCGAGAACCTGTATCCTGCAAATATGTAACAAACACGGATTAAAAGTACCTACCTATAAACAACCGAGCGTAAGAATGGGCGGTATAAAATACAGTATTCTGTGGTGAACAAATACCCCCAAACATAACTTTTGCTCGTCCCGAGCAAAACCAATTATTCACAAAAAATAAAATCCTAACCGCACTTTCGCAGGGAACGCGATTGCACTGAGCGCGTGCAACAAGCCGTTAAACCTCTAGGTGTCCCTAGTAGGAGGAGTGTTGTCTCCTGAGGGTTTTTAGCGGATTACACCCACAAAATCCCGTCAAGCTAGTGTAATAAGTTAGCATCGATTCTACTCCTACAGTTTAGTATTTACGTTAGAAACTCTATCATCCTAAGTTAGAAATATCCAACCCTTATTTTTCACACCTCCCATCTATTTAACCTTAGGTCCTATACGTTCCAAAAAAGTTTAGAAAGATGTTGGTTCTCCTGAGTTTTCCTTCTAAAGTGCGGCCTCAAATCAGGGATTTTTATCAACTTTACAGAAAACACAAGTCTTATTCTTTATTTCTATCTTTTGTTCAAACATCGATTGTATACCCCTACGTGTGTGTATATTTGCACCCCTACACTCAAGAATTCAATTCAAGCTATAATACCCTTTGCCCTAATACCTAATACTACTTCTTTTCATTAAGGATGGACGGATTTGCTCACACACCTTTCATGCGATTATTAATGCTTCTTGAGGCACTAACGGCCGATTACTGAATGTGTGAACATTAAAGCGTAAATAGCAGTTTCCAGGTCTTGACTTTATTCTATTTTTTTCTTTTTCTTTTTCTTTTTCTTTTTCAAGACCGGATATATTTTTCACATGCTCTTTTGGTGTTTAGCTTTAAATACCGTTTTTTCTTTCATACTAGGCTTTCAGGCAAGAGTATTTCTAGGTATCCTCTACTATCCCAAGTTTCAAGGTGCGTGTAAGTGCAGTTTGTAGGGTATATACTTTCTAAATTTGAACTCAAGAAAAGAAATTATTTTTCAGACTTATCCTTCAGTAAAGCATCAATACTTTCCCTTCATCTTGACTTAACTAAAGAACTGAACTCAAGATTACCTATTTCTCAAAAAAAAACTGTAAGGACGTATACTTACCAAAGTTAGACAGAATGAGGGTTATTTTTAGGGTTTTCAAATCCTAAGCCTAGAATTTAGTTATTTCTATCATATCAACTAAACTTTCGGAATAAAGATCTAAGTTACCCTATTAGCTAACTTGACAACAAAGTTTTTATATTTTTTGGAAAAATTTTCGATTTTTATGGGTTTTTAAATAAGGTATGCAAATGCAAAATATACAAATGAATGCGAAGGAAGAAAGCTTACCGAGCACACCCCCAAACTTAAACTTGACAGTGCCCTCACTGTCAGGCTATACCAAGAGGGTCAAAATTGCCGGTGCTCCCTAAAAACCAATTATATACAACAAAGAAAACAAAAAATATATACAAAAAAAAGAGTCCCCCCCAAACTTAAGTAAAACAGTGTTTCCACTGTTAAGCGTTGGAATTCAAGATTAGGGGGGAAAGAGAACAGTATCAAGCTATACAAGGCCTTACACAGGCCAAAAGTTAGTACCAACCATTCAAAGATTTTATCTCTATAATGTGCTGGTTGGTGAAAGAAGGCGTAAAGAAAAGAGATGGAGAATACGCGAGACCGTATGCGGAGAGAAGCGGGATACGGTCTCGGTATATCAAAAGAAGAAGAATAGCGGAAGGGAAAAAGAAGTGGAATACGAACTTGAGGGTGCAAATGGAGTAAATAGATTAGCACAATTTGTGATGACCGATGTGTGAAAAGCGATTGTGCTAATATATTTATCCGTCGAGAAATGGGGTCAAATCCCTCAAGATTCGTGAGAAACCATGGGTACGCCGAACTTGGTAAACCAGACAATGGAAATGGAAGTGACGCGGTTTCTTGCCAGGTCGGAACGATGAAAATGATGGAGGGAAGTGGTTGAGGAAGGTTATCGGTTAAAGGTTCAGGAGGGTGTACACAGTCAGTGGAAGGGATAGGATGAATTGGAAAATCCGACTCATCAATTAAAACTGTTTCATCCTCAGTACTATCCTTAATATTCTCCTCAAAATTTATCCCATCCATGCAATTTTCAACAAAATCAAGACGCATATGGGGTTCGGGAAAAACATTTAATGACTCGGGATGATGATTGGAAGAGAAAAACTCAGCCAAATCTACGGGTTCATCATCCAAAATATTCCCAGCGTCAATATCCTTAATCAAGTGAAAATCAAAATTCTCTGACACCTCAACCAAAGCATGGATATTAATCAATTCAGGTTCTAAGATGGAGGTGTAGAGGTCAAAAGGATTGGGTGTGGTTTCACTTGGCAAGGTCCCTTCACAATCGGGCAAATCAAACACTACAAAGTCGCACAACTCATTAAACATTCTATCTTCAACTGATAATTCATTTGGGACACTTGATAGACTTTCTACACAGGAGTTGTGGGATTCAATTTGAACCGGGTAGGCTTGATTCGGAAAGGGGTATAGCTCACTCTCTCCACTCAAATTCACAGCCTGTCCTTATGAGGCAATCCTACCCGAGTATAACTCGCTGACGGACCTTCCTTTTCTTCCTCTATCTTTGGAATGTCCGTCAGATAAGAATGGGTATTATAGCGAAGATCAAGGTGTGAAGCCAACTTATGAAGATTATGCAGACTGGACGATGAAAGATTAGCTAGATTTAATTTTTGCCGTTTGCCCACATGTTTAGGGCTTTTGTTTATTCTCGATGTAATTAAACTACTTAGTTTATTTTACTCTTTCTTCTGGGATTAATAAAGTTTGGTTAATGGAAATAAAATGCCTTTCGCTTTTATTATTTTTGTTTTGGTACACACCCTGCATGTTAAATATTCATACGCTTAACGTAACTGTATTGAATAGACCACCTTCAATACAGTTAGGTTGCGGACCATGCCACGTCATCCTTCTCCTTCTTTTGGGAAGCGGGGCGTGACACCATCTGTCATGATATTGACCAGTCAGAGGAGCATCATTGAAGAATTTCGGAAGCTTGAACTAGAAGTCATTACACCGTGTACAACCGGGCAGCCTTGGCAGCTACAGGTGCAGTATTCACTTATAGATCACATTAAGGCTGCACAGGCTGACGATCCTTGATTGCAGAAGTTCAGAGAGCAGGTGAAAGCCGGACCGAGGATAGATTTACTCATACATCGAGACGGTTCTTTGAAATTCGGTAGCAGACTCTGCATTCCTAAGAGTGATGTTCGAGAAAAAGTACTAACCGAGGCTCTCAGTTCGGCTTATTCAGTACATCCAGGAGGCACGAAGATATACCGAGACTTAAGGCGGCACTATTGGTAGAACGGGATGAAGCGAGAGATTGCACGGTTTGTGTCCAAGTGCTTAGTATGCCAATATGTAAAGGCGAAACATCAGAGGGTAACTGGGTTGTTGAAACCGCTTCTGATACCCGAGTGGAAATGGGAGCACATCACTATGGATTCCGTGACAGCCCTACCAAGGAGTCCAAGAGGCAACAACGTCGTTTAGATTATCGTCGACCGTCTTATGAAAGCATCACACTTTATATCTTTCCGAGTGAGACAGTCAACAGAGTCAGTTGCATAGAAGTACATGAAGGAGATAGTGCGGCTTCACGGAGTTCCGATCAGCATAGTATCGGATAGAGACACTAAACTTATTTCCCGCTTCTGGAAGAGCTTACAGTTGAGTCTGGGTACACGTATCAAGTCAGCATGGCTTACCATCCACCGACGGACGGACAGTCCGAGCGTACTATTCAGACGCTTGAGGACATGTTGAGGGCATGCATACTTTCAGGGTTCTTGGGAGGATCAGTTTCATCTGGTAGAGTTTTCTTATAACAACAGCTTCCAAACTAGTATATAGATGACTCTGTTCAAAGCTCTTTACAGACAGAAATGTCGATCCCCTGTTTGTTGGGATGACGTTGGTGAGCGAAAGTTACCGGACCCCGAGCTTATAGATCAAACAATGGACAAGGTCCAGATGATCAGACAGCGCATCAAGACTGCTCAGGACCGACATAAGAGTTGGGCAAATGCCAACCGGAGATCGTTAGAGTTTGAAGTCAATGATCACGTGTTCCTGAAGATTTCACCTAATTGCGAAGTGATTAGGTTTGGGAGTCATAGAAAACTCAGTCCTCGATTCATCGAACTGTTCGAGGTGCTAGAGCGAGTAGGGGTGGCGGCTTATCGACTTGCCTTGCCTCCATCGTTAGTTGGTGTGCATAATACATTTCATGTGTCACAGTTGCGGTGCTACGTTCGATATGACAATCATGTTCTCAGTCATTCAGAGTTGACGTTGGATGCCGACTTATCTTATGTGGAGCGGCCTGCTATTATTCTCGATCGTAGAGAGAAAGTGCTGAAGAACAAGGTCATTCCGCTAGTCCGAGTATTTTGAGGAGGTCATTCTCGAAGGGAGTCTATCTGCGAACGCGAGGAGGATATACGTTCACGTTTTCTACATCTTTTCGAGTAGTTGGTTGTATCGTTGCTTTCTTGTTTTCGTCCCTTTAATTTCGAGGACAAAATTTTTGTAAGGGGGGTATGATATAATACCCGGTCCTTATTTGTATCTGTATTCGAATAAATTAATTTCAAAATTTATTCTAATAAATTAGTGTTATATATTTCTCAATTATTTTCTCAATATCTTTTCTTCTCCCCAAACAAATTATTTTATTCCCAAACCCTAACCTAACCCTCACAGCCCAACCTCTTCCTTCCCTTCACCCCTTTCTTTTTGATTTTTCCTAACTTAAAACCCAAGCTCGGCCCGGCCCATCATACTCCTTTCCGTTTCTTTTCCACACTTCTTTTATTTTCCCTCACTTGTTTCTCTTCTTCCTTTCTCCTTCTTTTTCTTGACCGAGCCCCTCCACGACCCGCGCCTTCGCCAACCTTCGCCTATGTAACAACTCCAATTTCTATGTACATAAAATTCATTTAAAGTTAATGTACAATTGGGGTATTTACATTTACTGTGAGTACTATAAGTATTTGTTTTGATTTAGAACAGCAAGAAAGAGCTTGTAGCTTACTGGTAAGATCTTGTACTGCTGAACCATAGCACCGGAGTTCAAACCCCATCAGCCACATATTCTTTTTATTTTAAATTCTCTTAACCTTTTAGAAGCCCAAGAGACTACACGTGCACTACACGTAAACTGAAGAGACACATGATAATCAAACACATGCAATATAGAATACCAAACGACCCCGACCCAATACCCCAACACCAACCCAGACCATCGGCATTAGGCCGGCGCCAAGCCCAAAAAATCCGGCGAGGTCGGTCATATCTGTCCCAAATGCCCTTAAATTTCACCTCCTGCAACGTTTGGCCTACCCCGCTACCCTCTTATTGCTTGTTTATTCTGAATTAATCCAGAGAGCAATAAAATGCTCATTTAATCTCATTTTAATGTATATTTCAATGCATTCTTTAAACACCCTAAACCCTAATTTTTCCTTATAAATACCACCCTCATTTCACACGTCCTCACTTACGATTCCCTGCCAAAACTCTCAAGAAATTTCCAAGTTCCCATAGTGTATGAGTGGAGTTAACAAAGGGTGAAACTCCGACGAAGTTCTGGCGACGATACAAGGAGTTTCCGGCTACGAAACGAAGCAACGACGAATCCTAGACCACCTCCTACCTCTCCTCTCTCATCAAAGCCAGTAAGTCCCCCGTCTCTCTCTCTCTCTCTTTTGCTATTCCCAAACTCTTCATTCTTAAAACGTGTCGGAAGCGGAGTTATCCGACTTCCGATTCTCTTTTCTTTTAAAAATATGACTTTTTCTTAATAACAAACCTACAACTTTTGATATATTGTTTAGTAGTCATTAAAAAAGATAATAGAACAAGTTTGATGTCAAAATGATAACCATAACAAGTTGTATTTCAATTTTACATTAAAATACCTTTATGTTTCATATCGACATGTTTATACCTTTTAACCGTGTTATCTTTAGAAAACTCACGAGGTAATGACCTACCTCCTCACAACACACATATCTAACATAGCACGATGGAATCTGGGAACATAGATTTGGGAAAATACAATTTTACATATAACTACCTCCAACTTATAAAACCTTTTTCTACAAGAAATGTATTTAACAAATTTTTCCAATTGTGCCTCTACAACCCATTTTAGGGAACCCGTTCAGGATGGTGAAGATTATCGCACATCCTCGGGCTTAGTAGAGTGAGATGCAAACCTCCGCAAGGAGCATTCGATCTCGATGGAATTTTTATACATTTTTCATTAGAAAATGAGATTTTTACAAGAAAACAAATAAAATTATTTTCATTAATTATGTACATATAATTATTACCAAAATACTTATTTTAAATATATATATATTACTCCATGTTTCCAAAACTCAAGAAAAGAATTCAAATATTACATGAAACTACCATGATAATTCAAAACAATATTCATATTACAAATAAATACCATATTTTATGAAATTAGGTTTTATTCACTAGAAATGTCATATTTATAAAATATACATCAATGAAAACCCTAAAGACGATAATTAAATGCTTGAGGTGTACTTTGATATTATACCAAAACTATTTTTACATAAACCCCCTCAAGTTATACTAAACTAAAATAAGGACCCTGTTCTCCACCGAAAGACGCGACCGGGACGTTGGGACGTCCGGCCTGAATTTCGAGGGCAGATGCTATTTGGTGCTATCTGTCCACCTCTCCGAATATGCCAAGTTGATTTATGGCACCATGTATCGAAAGTTTAAACGGATGCGGCCGATGTAGCAGACTTCGTCAGATTCCCCCTCATTTGAGGGGGTTTTTGATTGTGGGGACGCTCTTCCCTGCAGGTGCAAGCCCCTGGAGTTAATTACGCTACCGCATCGCGATAACAACTTTCTCCTTCTCCAGATGGTCAATTCATGTCATGTGTGTTTGTTTTATTTTTGGTTGCCCGTGGATTGTATACGGAGACTAATTTATGTTGTCGCCCGTAGGGCGTGTATTGGTCCAAATTTGTATCTTTTTAGATTTGGGGTTGGGTTTAAGGATGCATTAGTCTCATTTGAGACTAAGATCGACTTAAACATTTGTTAAGAATACGTTAGTCTAATTTCAGACTAAGATCAACTTAACGGGATCGTTTAGATCCAACAAAAGAGCATTTGGACTCTATTGTTTTAGTTTAGGGACTTTGCGGTCCATTAGTTTAAGGACATTACGGTCCAAGGTTAAGGACATCATAGTCCATGGGCTTAAAGACCCCACAGTCCAAGGTTAAGGACATCATAGTCCATAGGTTTAAGGACCCCACAGTCCAAGGTTAAGGATATCATAGTCCATGAGTTTAAGGACCCCACAGTCCGTGGAATGTCTGGCTGTCGGGACCCGTCACCTCTCTGAAGACGTTGAAGGATTACAACGACAAATATCAGAGGGGTGAAGAGATGTACCCTTGAACCAATATTGGTTGGAATCGGTAGTCCAATTTGGGACTATGATCAAGGATTTATGAGCATATGGGCTCAATTAATCTGAAGTAGGGTTCTGTGGCCACTTTGAGCTCGGCCCGTTTAGTTAAAATGTTAAAAAGTTAACAATGCTAAGCATTGGTTTGGGTTATGAAAATCTTTTTGTCTTTTATTGAATGCTAAGCATTCATCATAGCTCTGGGCTTTAATTATAGAACAATTTATGTTCTTTTAGCGCACACGTATGGAGCACGTGGCGCGCTTGGCGCTTTGCGCCAGTCAAAGAGCACAGAGCGCTTCTGCTGGGTAGTGCACACGTGAGGAGCACGTGGCGCGCTTGGCGCTGTGCGCCAGATTTGGAGTGCCAAGGTGCTTCTGCTGAGTAGCGCACAGGTGAGGAGCACGTGGCGCGCTTGGCGCTGAGCGTCAGTCAATGAGCGCTGAGCGCTTCTTGTGATGTAGCGCACACGTGAGGAGCACGTGACGCGCTTGGTGCTGAGCGCCAGTCCAAAGAGCGCAAAGTGCTTCTGTTCAAGTAGCGCACATGTGGGAAGCACATGGCGCGCTTGGCGTTGAGCGCCAGTTCAAAGAGCGCAATGCGCTTCTGTTCAAGTTTGGAGCGCTAAGGCTCTGTAGCGCTGTGCGCTAGATTTGGAACGCTGAGGCACTCTTCTTTAATTGGAGCACTAAGCCTCTTTTTAGACAGCTTTGCATCCTGAGAATTAAATTCTCTATAAGAGACTTTGTCTCATGGATTTAAGAACGAAGTTCTTATTTTTTATAGGAGATGTTTCAATCTCTTATGTTTTTGGTGAAAGGCTCTGCCTTTATGGATCTATGATCCTAAGAGAGTTGAATTATTCTCCCCCCTTTTATAATGAGATACTATTATCTCTGAAAGACAATATGTCTTATAGATTTATGATCTGAAGAAGTTTGAATTCTTCCCCAAATTTTTATAATGAGATACTTTGATCTCTGTTGTGAAAGACCTTGGTCTTATCGATCTATGATTTTAGAAAAAGAAGTAAATTCTTTTTTTATATGAGATGATTTCATCTCTCTGTTCTTTTTTCTTTTTACCTTGAAGAAAGTTTTCTTCTTCTGAGAGCTTCATCTTTGTCTTTGAATTTCTCAAAGTTTATGGGGGGGGGGGGTTCCTCTATTTGTCTCTGTATATATTCCCAGACTTGAAGTCTTGGGGTCTTTATATAGTGAAAGCTGATTTGTTCAATCGGTTAAGGAGATCTTTTTCTCTAATTGATTTGGGGATTTCTCTATCGTGGGATCTTTGATCCAAGGGTTTCTGATTTACAGAAGGCAATTTTCTTGTTTTTAACAAGATTGGGAAATCTTTTCCCATACAGAATTTATTCTGTATTTTGGTGATTTTTAATCACCTTTGGATCATTGATCCAACGGTACTCTGATTTACAGAGCACAATCCTTTTGTTTGGAAAGATTTTGATGAATCTTTCCTTAACAGAATTTATTCTGGTCAATTGATGATTTATCATCTTTATTGGATCTTTGATATGACGGTGGGGAACATTTAGTTCCAGCGCTAGCACACTCGTACTTTGCACGTGAGCGTTGCTTCAGAGCGCCGGCGCTCTTTGTGCTAGCGCACTCGTTCTTTGCACGCGAGCGCTGCTTCAGAGCGCTGGCGCTCTTTGCACCAGCGCACTCGTGCTTTGCCATGAGCGCTCCTTGCTGGCGCTTTATAAAGCGCTGCTTCATTTCAAATTTTGAAAATTTGAACAGAGCTTTGCTCTGATTAGGGGAAACAAATGCCTCCCACCGTTGCGCTCGCATGGCCCACACGTGAGTGCAGCGGTGGTAGCATCTGCGCCCTTAGATCAACTTAGAAGTTGAGACGGCTCTCAGTGCCTATAAATAGGGCCTTTGGCCCTTGAGATGATCTATATTCATCTTCTTTCTTGTTTTCTGAGAATTATTTCTCCTTCAGAGCATAGCTCTTCGGCATAAGAATTTTCTTAGGGACAGAACTCTGTCAAAATTTTAGGTAAAGATTAATCTTTGAAGGGATTAGTTAATAATCTAGGGTTTCACCCATTAACAGAGCTTTTGCTCTACTTAGATCATAGATCTTCAAGAAAACCTTTTTAGGGTTTCTCAACAGAGCTTTGCTCTTGTTAGATCTTAGATCTTTCTTAGGGTTTCTTAACCCATTAACAGAGCTTTGCTCTTTCAAATCATGTAGATTTATTAATCTTTCATAAAGAACTCTTAAGAGTTTGTTCATAGATCTTGAAGATCTCGGAATTTTAATTCATTAAAAACTTTACTTCAAGTTTTCTGATGTTTTATTCCATCATTCTTATAGAGCATGGCTCTTAGAATTCTCGGGGAATTTTTAATTCCCATCATAATTGACATTGACAGGTGTCATTCCTGTAATACCCGGTTTCCTTTTTATACATCTATGTCCGTATTTTTAAAAATTATCACTTACAGGTTGTTAGTCTATATTTAATATTATTTTAGTTAATTTAAAATCTCTAATATTTCCATTTCATTTCCAACCCCTTTTTCCCATTTCATTTTCTCTATATTCACTCAACCCATTTTTATTAAACCCAGATCCTATTCTTGTTAATTTTACTTAGCCCAAACTCTCTGGCCCGTTCCCTTTTTCTTTCTTAGCCAGCCCACTCCCTTAATTCTCCAATTAAAATTTCCTTACAACCCCGGCCCAGCCCTTCTATCCCAATTTCCCTAATTCTTTTATATTTCGCCGGCCCGGCCCGCTCCCGCGTTCCTTTCTCCAAGCCCACGTTCGCTCCCTTACCCGACCCGACCTCCAGCTACTGTATATCTTCCTTCAATTTTCCAACGGCTAGTTCCCTATCTCGCGCGCGCGTTTCCTCCGCCGCCTCCTTCGCCTGCGCCCACGTCGACGCGCACGTTTCCCTACGACCCGCCCCCTCAACCGCACCTCGCGCCTCGTCTCCCTTTCTCTTTCCCCTACATCATTCCCTCTCCTTTCCCTCTCTCTCTGTTTTCTCCTCCACCCAACCCGCAGCACTCTCGAGCTCCCCACGGTCTTCATCACTCCGCCGTGAACGACGACGACTCCGACCACCATTCACCTCCTCTTCCTCCGCCTCTAACCATCACTACAACCCTCACCACCATCATCCACCGAGCTCGCCTCCACCGGCCACCTCCCTCCATCACCACCGCCACGACAGCCCTCCACCACCATCGTTCACCCCCTCGCTCTCTCTTCGCGCACCTCCTCGCCTCACCATCTCTTCCTCCTCACTTCCAGCACTCCCTCATCCCGCTCCTCTCGCCACCGCCACCGAGCCTCGCCTGCCTTCCTCACCTCCCTCCAATACCCGATGACCCAACTCCCGAGCTCCCCACACTCCCCCGACCTCCGATCTCAAATCTCTCTCTCTCTTTCTCACTCTGCTTCCATTCCTCTCTCTCACTGCAAACGCACTCTCTCACTCTTCTCTCTGTGCATCTCTCTCTCAATCCCTTTATCTCTCTGTCTCTCTCACTCTCTACTCTCCCTCTCCCCTCTCTCACTGCAAACACACTCTCTCACTCTCTCTCTCTGTCTCTCGATATCTAACTCTCCCCTCTCCATCTGTGCACCCCCTCTCTCTCTCTCTCTCTCTTTCCAGTTCTCATTTCCTCTCTCTAAATCTCTCTGCTCCCATCTCTTTCTCAACATTTAGATCTCTCTCCTCCTTCCCGCGATCTGCTTTGCCCATCACAACACAGCCGCATCCACCAGCCCTTGTTGCACCGTATCAACGTAAAATCCAAGCTCGAGCCAGGATCGAGGTTTTTGTCACACGGAGCCGTAGCCGTCGCGGTGCTTGCCCGTCGCGCGTTCGTGCCTTTACCACTGCCGTGCACCGCCTAGAACACCTCCAGGCAAGTTCTTACTTGCTTTCATGCTATTCTATATATGTTACAAGTCAATATCGTATATATATCCCATGTTTACCTTATGTTAAAATATTGCAACACAACTGTTCGATGCTTGTTCCCTTAGGAAAACATTATCAAATTTGACGGAACTCAATGGTGTAGGTTGTCCCGTAGGGCTGTGAGCATAGTGTGTGAATTTCGTTGGATAATTTGATTGTTAACGACTAAAACAACTGCCCCCAAGTTTAACCGTAAAACTGAAATTTTACTGTACCTTAAAACCGTTAAATTCACCATAAATCATATACATATTAGAATGGTGCGTTCGAGGGCTCAAATCGAAGCCAACTCGATGAGCTTTAATCCTACACTGGTTTCCTGACATTTCTGTATTTAAACTGTGATGATATTCAGATTGGAGTGCGACTCTGGACTGCAGTCCAGAGCGACTTCAGTTATTGGTTGCTGTTCCATAATGTGTACCACAGGGTTTCCTTAACACTTAGGTTGCGGAACCCCGCTGTTCACTATAGGTAAATCTGTTAGCTAGATAACACAATTGATTTCATTCTGTTTCGTCACCGTTTGATATTTAAATTGTAATTTAGAAGATCGGGACACATAACAGTCCCAGCAGAATCAGAATTGGCATGTTGATATTAAACAGCTTATAACTCCTAACGTACAGACGCGATTGAAGATCCGGTTGTTGCGTTGAAAACTTTACTGAAAACCCTAGAATCCATCCAACTGTAGCGTCGCTAAATTATGATCCCAACTGGGGTTAAAATGCGTTACGAAAAGGATTCCTGATTCTGAAACTGGATTTCCAGCCGCGTGCGCTTAAAATGAAACAGTTATAACTAATGATCTTGAAACCCTATTGACTTGAAACAAAATTCTACGGATGGATAACTGAACATACTAATTACTACCTGTTTGTCATTTCGCCAAATTATATACATATGTTTCATGATAAATCGTGCAAGTGAAAGAATGCGGTTTTATAACATCCTCACCATGTTTATATACTTGTTCACGCATCATATCATACCCATGTCATTGTATTGATAACCTAGTGACATCGTGCATTTACCCAGTGTTAGATTTTAGTGTTGATTGTGGCAAGTACGTCAGTGTTCGTGTATTCGTGATTAAGTGAAAGTGATACGTACTTGTGCACAATCAGTGTCCCTTTTATTCTATTGCATTGTCGACGTCTGTGGGATGCGTGTACGTGTGACTATAAGTGGTATGGGACACTTATGGAAGCGCTTGCACGAATGGTACAGATAAGGCATCCGACACTGCCATTTATCTTAGGTATTAGTCGGGACGTGCTTGATGGAGGTCCTGCCTCCAGTTCTCGCGCAGACTTGTCACGGATCGATTAGTATTTAGGGTTATGGTTAGCGTTTGATGTAGACCACGGGGTGTGGGGTAGTTCAAGTGTGAATTCAACAGAATCTCGGGAGTCCCATGCCGGCTTATATATTTAGGGAGTTATATGGAGATTTACAGGGTATGTGCTATATACACCGTGATACACTCGTTACATGCTGGGCCCGTGGTCCCTTGCCCTTGGGTTCTACCCTTGGGTGGAGGACACTCGCGAGTGGTTGACTCTCACACTTGGACTGACGATAGGCTTATTGACCTGTGCAGTGAGACTTAGAGACTGATAGGGTTACTGTCATTTACATTCATTCTATACTGTCTTGACATTCGTGACATATTGTTATACTGCTTTATTTTTCCGCTGCATTATCTCTGCTCATTCATATTCATGCTGTCATTGATTTACTGTTATTCATATCTATTACCACTGTTAGAACTGTTACTTGATTATATACATTATATTGCTATTGTGTCGCTCTGACAACCTGAGTATGCATGCTCAGCGTGAGGAGAAGATTTAGCCTGGACCAGTGCATCACAGACTTCCTGACTTGTCGTTCCTAGTTACATCCGTTTGTTCCACTTCAGGTCAGTTTACTTTATTGTATCTTTCGTTTACTGCATTTCTCATTACCTGCGCATCGTTTACTGTTTACCATGATAAACTAGAAGCCGAAGTGTGACTACGGCAGGACATTTCCTTGACCGTAGGAGCATGGCTGGCCTTGTCTACTCCTCGTATTCTGTATTTTGGGAAGCGGGGCGTGACATGGTTTAGTTGGTATCAGAGCCCAGGTTTTGCATCGTTTGGGATTGCAGTTTTCCGTGTATAGTTTGGCAATCTGAGACATCACTCGGTCTAGGTTGTAAACTTGTCACTCTTGATCCATATTCACATCGTGTGTTCAGCTATTCATTCGCTATGGTTTCGGGTGACTTGACAAGGTTACGTGGTTGCAATTGCACTATCGTACTCAATTCAAGTGACCTAAAGTCATAAAGTTGATTCCCCACTTATAATAAATTCAGCACCTCTGATATTTTTGAATCTTTGTTCTATCCATTTTGATTTGTAATCTTGTGACTTATATCATCCTCAAAATTGTCATTTCAGGATCATGTCTTCCAACGACTCTTCGTCTTTATCCGCTCCCCAGAATCAGACCGTTGAGATCCTGAGTGTACTACAAGGTTTAAAAGAAGCTCAGGAGCGAACAAACGACTTGTTGGCTGAAGGGCTGAGAAGACAGGTGAGTCAGACCCCAGCGGGAATCTCCTATCATAAAGGGATCCCTATTAGACGAGGAAAAGAGAAGAAGATGAAGCGTCAACAGAAGCATCAGAAGAACCCTTGCTGTGGATATTGTAAGAGGCCAGGACATCTTCAGAAGGATTGTCGCCGTGCCCAAGGGAAATGTCTGATATGCGGTTCCGATAAACATCTCATCAACGGTTGCCCAGAAAGGAAAGAACTACAAGGAGGAAACTCGTCCACACTCCCCACTTCTACCAAGTGAGGATCATCGCGTAGTTTGAACTTCGACCATAAGGCGGATCTAACTCAGAATTCAACTAGCGTGACGATGATGCAGCGTTCTGGCAATCGAAGAAGAATTCTATGATTTTCCAAATTCAATAATAATGTTGTTATCTTTTATGAATATTTCTTCCAGTTTGCGACCTTGTATCTGTTGAACTTTTAGTTGAATGCAATAAAATTTGAATCATAATACATGCATCATTCTCATGCTTTTCTATATCAAATTCTATTCATTATCACAGCATTTTTAACTCTGAGCTTTCAATTCCTGCAACCTCCTATTTTCCTATATTTCGTACCCTGAGCTTTTCTTGATGTATTCCACTGTCTAATCATGACTTCTCTTTTCAGGCCATGGCCCACCCTGGAGCAGCGCCGAATCTAGACGAGGATGTACAGTCATGCGTTTCCTTAGATCACACACTGACGAGTTCCGACGATGAAGTCAATGGTCCACAGGTCAACTTCGAAAACAATGATCCAGAGGACGAAGCAGCAGCCGCCCCAGAATTTGACATGATAGCCGATTCTGACGAAGAAGAAGGAGATCCTGAAGAGAACCCTATAGAGGAAAACCAGATAGAGGAAGACCCCGAGGAAGAACCGATAGAAGAAAATCCAGTGGAAGAAAACCCAGAAGAGGAAAATCACATGGAATCGGATCTCGATGAAGAAGCTTTATCCGAGGAAGAAGGACCAGAAGATCAAGACCCCATGGTGGAAGGGCTTCCAATAGAGGTGCCTGCGAGACGCTATGGAAATGGACGCCCCTATCTGAGTGCGCGAGCCTACCGCAACCTGCTGAATCTTCACAACCGCGGCTGACGAAATTTCTTTCGATGTTGTCTTTCTGGCCAAATAGATTGTGTATAGTTTAGGGCCACTTTTCGTCTTGGACAATGCTTTGTTTCAAATTTTCTTGAATGAAATAAATTTTCTGAATTCGTAAACTTTTTGATTATTGGTTCGATTGGTACTTGTTATTGCCCTATCCATTTATCTTTCTGCTGAGATCTCTGACTGTCCACCCCTACTTGTTGTAAAGTTTTTCACCCTCGTTTCAATTCGAAGGTACCGCACCCTGATCCTTGGAGTGAGTCGCTATTCATCTTTCGTCTGTACCCTGTTTGAGATCCTTCTGGGAGCAAGACCTTCCTTACGAATTATCGAGTTCATTAGCTTTTCAAATTCCTGATTCATACGATGTACCGAAAGTTATCCTCCCCATACTGTTTCCTTGTAGCCCTTTGTGGCTCACCTCTACTTTTGTGATTGACCCGGTCCCAATCTCCTTGATCTTCAGCCTAAAGCCGACACACTTCAACCTTCTGATTGAGCCACACATCCTTATAATCATTACCCTATCTAGCCCTATACCTATTTGTGTTTTTCCTATTGCCCTAATTATATTTAGGGACACTGTTATTCGAAAATTTAGTTTTCAGTTTCATCACTTTGGTCTGTGTTATTAATTACTCCGTTTTTGTATTTTAAGTACACTATTTTCATTTTCAGTAGCGCAACCCTTATACCGCGCACATTTTGTTCCATGTCTCCTATTTTCACTATACAAGTTTCCTAAATTATTTTAAACCTATTTTATCGATACTTTGCCTAAAATGTTCTAACCTACCGATAAATTTCCACTACTTTATTCTTGTTATCTTATTTTCGGGTTGTGTGCCTATGGTTCCTATTATAAATAATTGTGCCTTATACTTAGTTTTCTGTTGTGCTATCTTTAATATACCTATACGTGCACATGTTTGGGTTTCGACTTTTATCGAACACACTTTGATTATTATTGTTCGCCATTGATACATATATTCTCGTATACTCGTAGTTGCTCTTATAATTGTTCTTGCTTTATACCTATTTGGTCCTACCTTTTGTATGTTGTTCTTACTTATATATATAAATTTTCAAATTTCTTCGTCCACGTACTGCTAATAAATCTTCGGTGTTAGTGTGCAATCTAATAGTTTTCGCTTATATTTGTATAACTAATCGTCTATTTTAAATTTCGAGGACGAAATTTTTGTAAGGGTGGTATGATGTAATACCCGGTTTCCTTTTTATACGTCTATGTCCGTATTTTTAAAAATTATCACTTACAGGTTGTTAGTCTATATTTAATATTATTTTAGTTAATTTAAAATCTCTAATATTTCCATTTCATTTCCAACCCCTTTTTCCCATTTCATTTTCTCTATATTCACTCAACCCATTTTTATTAAACCCAGATCCTATTCTTGTTAATTTTACTTAGCCCAAACTCTCTGGCCCGTTCCCTTTTTCTTTCTTAGCCAGCCCACTCCCTTAATTCTCCAATTAAAATTTCCTTACAACCCCGGCCCAGCCCTTCTATCCCAATTTCCCTAATTCTTTTATATTTCACCGGCCCGGCCCGCTCCCGCGTTCCTTTCTCCAAGCCCACGTTCGCTCCCTTACCCGACCCGACCTCCAGCTACTGTATATCTTCCTTCAATTTTCCAACGGCTAGTTCCCTATCTCGCGCGCGCGTTTCCTCTGCCGCCTCCTTCGCCTGCGCCCACGTCGACGCGCACGTTTCCCTACGACCCGCCCCCTCAACCGCACCTCGCGCCTCGTCTCCCTTTCTCTTTCCCCTACATCATTCCCTCTCCTTTCCCTCTCTCTCTGTTTTCTCCTCCACCCAACCCGCAGCACTCTCGAGCTCCCCACGGTCTTCATCACTCCGCCGTGAACGACGACGACTCCGACCACCATTCACCTCCTCTTCGTCCGCCTCTAACCATCACTACAACCCTCACCACCATCATCCACCGAGCTCGCCTCCACCGGCCACCTCCCTCCATCACCACCGCCACGACAGCCCTCCACCACCATCGTTCACCCCCTCGCTCTCTCTTCGCGCACCTCCTCGCCTCACCATCTCTTCCTCCTCACTTACAGCACTCCCTCATCCCGCTCCTCTCGCCACCGCCACCGAGCCTCGCCTGCCTTCCTCACCTCCCTCCAATACCCGACGACCCAACTCCCGAGCTCCCCACACTCCCCCGACCTCCGATCTCAAATCTCTCTCTCTTTCTCACTCTGCTTCCATTCCTCTCTCTCACTGCAAACGCACTCTCTCACTCTTCTCTCTGTGCATCTCTCTCTCAATCCCTCTATCTCTCTGTCTCTCTCACTCTCTACTCTCCCTCTCCCCTCTCTCACTGCAAACACACTCTCTCACTCTCTCTCTCTGTCTCTCGATATCTAACTCTCCCCTCTCCATCTGTGCACCCCCCCTCTCTCTCTCTCTCTCTTTCCAGTTCTCATTTCCTCTCTCTAAATCTCTCTGCTCCCATCTCTTTCTCAACATTTAGATCTCTCTCCTCCTTCCCGCGATCTGCTTTGCCATCACAACACAGCCGCATCCACCAGCCCTTGTTGCACCGTATCAACGTAAAATCCAAGCTCGAGCCAGGATCGAGGTTTTTGTCACACGGAGCCGTAGCCGTCGCGGTGCTTGCCCGTCGCGCGTTCGTGCCTTTACCACTGCCGTGCACCGCCTAGAACACCTCCAGGCAAGTTCTTACTTGCTTTCATGCTATTCTATATATGTTACAAGTCAATATCGTATATATATCCCATGTTTACCTTATGTTAAAATATTGCAACACAACTGTTCGATGCTTGTTCCCTTAGGAAAACATTATCAAATTTGACGGAACTCAATGGTGTAGGTTGGCCCGTAGGGCTGTGAACATAGTGTGTGAATTTCGTTGGATAATTTGATTGTTAACGACTAAAACAACTGCCCCCAAGTTTAACCGTAAAACTGAAATTTTACTGTACCTGAAAACCGTTAAATTCACCATAAATCATATACATATTAGAATGGTGCGTTCAAGGGCTCAAATCGAAGCCAACTCGATGAGCTTTAATCCTACACTGGTTTCCTGACATTTCTGTATTTAAACTGTGATGATATTCAGATCGGAGTGCGACTCTGGACTGCAGTCCAGAGCGACTTCAGTTATTGGTTGCTGTTCCATAATGTGTACCACAGGGTTTCCTTAACACTTAGGTTGCGGAACCCCGCTGTTCACTATAGGTAAATCTGTTAGCTAGACAACACAATTGATTTCATTCTGTTTCGTCACCGTTTGATATTTAAATTGTAATTTAGAAGATCGGGACACATAACAGTCCCAGCAGAATCAGAATTGGCATGTTGATATTAAACAGATTATAACTCCTAACGTACAGACGCGATTGAAGATCCGGTTGTTGCGTCGAAAACTTTACTGAAAACCCTAGAATCCATCCAACTGTAGCGTCGCTAAATTATGATCCCAACTGGGGTTAAAATGCGTTGCGAAAAGGATTCCTGATTCTGAAACTGGATTTCCAGCCGCGTGCGCTTAAAATGAAACAGTTATAACTAATGATCTTGAAACCCTATTGACTTGAAACAAAATTCTACGGATGGATAACTGAACATACTAATTACTACCTGTTTGTCATTTCGCCAAATTATATACATATGTTTCATGATAAATCGTGCAAGTGAAAGAATGCGGTTTTATAACATCCTCACCATGTTTATATACTTGTTCACGCATCATATCATACCCATGTCATTGTATTGATAACCTAGTGACATCGTGCATTTACCCAGTGTTAAATTTTAGTGTTGATTGTGGCAAGTACGTCAGTGTTCGTGTATTCGTGATTAAGTGAAAGTGATACGTACTTGTGCACAATCAGTGTCCCTTTTATTCTATTGCATTGTCGACGTCTGTGGGATGCGTGTACGTGTGACTATAAGTGGTATGGGACACTTATGGAAGCGCTTGCACGAATGGCACAGATAAGGCATCCGACACTGCCATTTATCTTAGGTATTAGTCGGGACGTGCTTGATGGAGGTCCTGCCTCCAGTTCTCGCGCAGACTTGTCACGGATCGATTAGTATTTAGGGTTATGGTTAGCGTTTGATGTAGACCACGGGGTGTGGGGTAGTTCAAGTGTGAATTCAACAGAATCTCGGGAGTCCCATGCCGGCTTATATATTTAGGGAGTTATATGGAGATTTACAGGGTATGTGCTATATACACCGTGATACACTCGTTACATGCTGGGCCCGTGGTCCCTTGCCCTTGGGTTCTACCCTTGGGTGGAGGACACTCGCGAGTGGTTGACTCTCACACTTGGACTGACGATAGGCTTATTGACCTGTGCAGTGAGACTTAGAGACTGATAGGGTTACTGTCATTTACATTCATTCTATATTGTCTTGACATTCGTGACATATTGTTATACTGCTTTATTTTTCCGCTGCATTGATCTCTGCTCATTCATATTCATGCTGTCATTGATTTACTGTTATTCATATCTATTATCACTGTTAGAACTGTTACTTGATTATATATATTATATTGCTATTGTGTCGCTCTGACGACCTGAGTATGCATGCTCAGCGTGAGGAGAAGATTTAGCCTGGACCAGTGCATCACAGACTTCCTGACTTGTCGTTCCTAGTTACACCCGTTTGTTCCACTTCAGGTCAGTTTACTTTATTGTATCTTTCGTTTACTGCATTTCTCATTACCTGCGCATCGTTTACTGTTTACCATGATAAACTAGAAGCCGAAGTGTGACTACGGCAGGACATTTCCTTGACCGTAGGAGCATGGCTGGCCTTGTCTACTCCTCGTATTCTGTATTTTGGGAAGCAGGGCGTGACAATTCCTGTCTGCAGAGCATTGCTCTCGGGGAGTTTAACTCCTTGGCTCGAGGAACCTTTTCATTAAATGCGAAATCCTTTTTAGGATTCCCTTCTTAATTGCACAGAATTAAATTCATTGGGTGATTTAATCCGTACTTGTTTAAATCCCCTTGTTTGTTTCGATAACCTTTTTCTTAATCAGCCTGTCTACTAACTCTCATTGATCTTCTTTTCAGGCGTTATGGCCACTCATTTGTATGATCTCGATGAGATTATTTCTTATGGAGACATCCGTTCACTCGGCCGTTCCCAAAATCAAGAATTCACAAACGCCCAGTGCGTTGAAATTATGGGTTGCTTCGGTGTGTATAATGGTCGACTGCTTCCTCGTCGTTCCTCTCTCTTGAAGCTTATCGTGAGAGCGATCTAGGAAGCACTTTCCTTATTCTACGACGGCATGCCGCTTAAAGCATTAGATAACGCCGAAGATAAGGTACACTCAATGTATCTGATGGGCTTAATCTCAAAGAAAAGGCGAGACAATCTTGTCAATATTCTGCATCAAACTTTCCAACAGGCGACGATAATCGCTGCCTATCGAAGGGCGGAGGACATCAGTGAGGACCCTGACGCTTGTGATCGTGAGAGGAAGCATACGAGAATGGTCCGAGAGGTCCGAAACATTTTAGATGGCCTAAAATTTGAATTTCTCAACCCCTTTCCTGAATCTGATGTCTTACCATTGTAAACATTTTCTTTTATTTTTGTATGAATTTTAGGTGTATGAATGACAAAACTCTCACTTCCCCTTTCTGTGTTTACATGTGTTCTGTATGAAATTCTGTCATACCGTTATTGGTGTTCACGCGTTAGGCACGTAAGTCACTGTTGGGGGCTTCAATCTCTTATTGGCGCCTGCTCACGTGTTATGCACGTGCAGCGCTGTTTTAATTTCCAATAAGGGTCCAGGCCGGTGCTCACATGCTATGCACGTGGGGCTCTGTTGATGGGGTCACTTCGTTTCCTTACACTGATTCCAACGAATCATCTCTTTGATTTCCCATGCTCTCCCCTTTTTCTGGGCCTTGGGAATAGGTCCATCTTGCACCATATTTTCTGTGCATAGTATTGAATGCTCCCCTTTATAACCCGAAGCTATGCGTTTCTTTCTCTCTTCATAGTGAAATCTGGTGATCATCTTGAGAAATTAACTAAGTGCCATGGCTTGCAACCGTCCCCATGCTCGTCGAAAACCATGGGAGGTGCCCGTCGAGGAGATGATTCCTCGCTTTGCTGCGCGGCTGGTGGATCCTCTTCTCACGGATGCCGAATGCGATGCGGTGACGTATGAACTCCTAATTCGCAGGGGATCTCCCCTTCCTATGGATTCCATTTAGCTACGGATTGTCCTTTCATCCGTGCTTGCGGACATCCCTCCCCAGCCGACCGAGATGACTTTAGCAATGCTTGATGCGGCGGAGGATAAACTTGAGTATTTCTATGAGGCATGCTTGCTTACCCGGGCCCTGAAGGATTGCTCGATTCATCTTCTGGGTCAGATAAGAGCCCGGCGGGCTATCATGTCCGTCTTTGCTGATGGGCATGGCGCTAATCGGTAGGGAGCAACCCCTCGTGAAAACCGACGCTTCGACGTGTTGGAGAAGGCAGAAAGGGAGCTGGAGAATTTTGTTTTTTGTTTTATTAACCCTGGTATCACTGATCCCATGTTTGGTGATCTTTTCCCTATAGAGTAGTATGCCTTAACTCGATGTATTCCTCTTATTATTGATTATTGCATGCTTTTTATTGAATCCTTTCCGCTCATCATATTTTCGTACATGCACCCCTCCTATATACACGAGCTTTATACTTTATCCCTAGGAATTTCCTTTAAATGTGAGCGCTACTGTTGCGTTGTCAACACGTTTTAGATATCATCTCTACTTAAGCGGGCGTATGTTTGCAAAATGCGCTCTTGATGGGACGCATACAAAGGATCATCCTTCTTACATAGCACACGGTTCGTGCATGTTTTGGGATTGTTCCTTGATTAAAAATCAGGAAAGGACTTAGAAGAGGCATCACGTGCTCACACGTGACCAGTGGTCACGTGTTGGCACATAACGTTTAAAGCAGCAACACAAAGCTCATTCAAGAAAAAGCTCCAGAAAAGGCATCACGTGCTCACACGTGACCAGTGGTCACGTGTTGACACGTGACGGCTGAGCAGCGGCTAGAGAACAGAGCGCAGAAGAAGAGAAGCCCATTCCAGGGGTCACGTGCCTACACGTGACCAGGGGTCACGTGGCTACACGTGACCGGCTTTAAAAGCCTTATTCTTTAACAAGAATTAAATTCTGAGAAGAGATCATTCAAATCTTTCCAAAATAGAGAAGGTTTATTTGGAACCGTTGGATTAAAAATCTAAAGGTGATTAAATATCACCAATTTATGGAAAAATCTTGAACTTGGAAAGATTTCCCCCCTAAATCTAACCGAGATAACAAAGGAATATCTTTGGATTTAAAATCCAATGGTGAATAAAATTCACTTAACAATCTAAAGGCCCGGATCAATGATAAATATAAATCAAATCTCTCAACATACAAATCAAATCTCTCAATGAGAGATTTACTAAGCAGATTGATTCTCTTCCTTCTCCTATAAATAGGAGCCAAGAAAAGAAGAGAGGGACCTTTTTCTGAGACCTCTTTGGACCTTTGGATCTTTTCTTTTGATACACAGAGAGAGAGAGAGAGAGCCTTTGATTCTCTGCAAAAAGGAAAACCTTAGGTAAGAAAGGAAAAAGGAGGCTTCAAAAGAGAATTTAATTCTCAAAAGAGTTTAACTCTTATATTAAAGAAAAGAACTTAGTTCTTTCTCTGGTTGAGGATCTGCAAAGTGCACATCTCCCCATGAATTGAGAATTTAATTCTCATTGGGTTGAGATCCTGCCATGCAGATCTAAAACACAGAGGAGGAACCGAGTTTAGAGAATTTAATTCTCACAAAATGATAGGAATTCAATTCCTTTGAGATAAAGTTAGGGTTTAACCCTATGTTATAGGAATTCAATTCCTTCAAAATGAGCTGAACTAGGGTTTAACCCTAATTGAGAACATAATTCTCTCAAACTCACAGGAATTTAATTCCCTTAAGAAAAGAAATTAGGGTTTAACCCTATTTAAGAATATAATTCTTCAGAAGAAAACAGGAATTTAATTCCTCTAAAATTTATTGTTAGGGTTTAACCCTATGAAGAAATTAAGTCTTAAAAGATGAACAGATCTTTAAAACATGCAGAGTCACGTGCTACCACGTGACCCCTGTAAAGACCCACAGAAAAGAACTCTGAAGTAAACACCTCACGTGTTACTACGTGACTCCTGCGAAGATCTATAAAAGAGAAATTTGAGGCAATGCCTCACGTGCCCCACGTGATCTCTAAAGCACACAAAAGAAAAAGAAATAGAAAAGAGCTCTAGGGCGCCCTCACGTGTTGACACGTGACCCCTAATCAACATTCTAACAGATTAAAGCGCAAGCCCCATCACGTGTCCGCACGTGATGGCTTTCAGAACTAAAAGTGTTAAACACTTATCTGTAGAACAAAATAAAGAGAAGAAGGGCGCTCTCACGTGTTACCACGTGACCCCTCTTGCCTTAGTGTTCAACACTAAATTGAAACCTCTGTATCCAGTGTTTAACACTGATCCTCCTTGGTATTTAACACTAATTTTGAAAACTCTATTTGCAGTGTTTAACACTGATTTTCTTAGTGTTTAACACTAATTTGGAAAACTCTATTTGCAGTGTTTAACACTGATTTGCTTAGTGTTTAACACTAATTTGAAAACTCTGTTCCCAGTGTTTAACACTGATTATCTTTTAGTGTTTAACACTAACTTGCTAATCTTATTCCCAGTGTTCAACACTGTTGGTCTCTAGTGATTAACATTAGCTTTAGCCCAATTGGCTAAGTTTCCAGAGGCAAAGCCTCTCCTTTAATGAACCAACAGAGGGCCAATATCCCAAGCATTATTGGACTTAGCCCAAGCTGGCCATAAGTCCTCAATTCAAATTCAACTGGGCCAATGGGCTCATAATATAATAATTGATCTTAGTTTCTAAATTGGACTACGGATCACTTAATCTACCTTGGTTTAAGGGTACATCTCTTCACTCCTTTGATACTTGGCGTTGTAATTCCTCAACGTCTTCAAAGAGGTGACGTGTCCCGATAACCACACACATTGATACGGACTGTGGGGTCCTTAAACTCATGGACTATGAGGTCCTTAACCTTGACCGTAATGTCTTAAAACTAACATCGGACTGTGGAGTCCTTAAATCCACGGACTACGACGTCCTTAACCTTGACCGGAATGTCTTAAAACTAACAACGGACTATGACATCCTTAACCTCGACCGTGATGTCTTAAAACTAACATTGGACTGTGGAGTCCTTAAATCCACGGACTACGACGTCCTTAACCTTGACCGCAACGTCTTAAAACTAATAATGGACCGCAACGTCCTTAAACTACCTACTGACCGTAATGTCACTAAACTAAACAACAGGGCTCCTTTAATTGCTCTCTTGTTGGGTCTAAACGATCCCGTTAAGTTGATCTTAGTCTAAAAACTAGACTAACGTATCCTTAACAAACATTTAAGTCGATCTTAGTCTCAAATAAGGCTAACGTATTCTTAAACACAACCCCCCAAACCCAAATCTAAGATAATACGGATTTGGACTAGTCTACGCCCTACGGGCGACGACATAACTCAGTCTCCGTATACAATCCACGGGCAACCAAACACAAATTAAACACACACGACACGAAGTGACTATCTGGAGAAGGAGAAAGTTGTTATCGCAACGCGGTAGCGTAATTAACCGCAGGGGCTTACGCCTGCAGGGAAGAGCGTCCCCACAATCAAAAAACCCTCAAGCGAGGGGGAATCTGACGAAGTCTGCTACATCGACCGCATCCTTCTAAACCTCCGATGCACGGTGCCATAAATCAACTTGGCATCTTCGGAGAGGTAGACGGATAGCACCAATTAGCATCTGCCCCGAATCTCAGGCAAGACGTTCTGTCGCGCCGTCTTTCGGAGGGGAACAAATTCTGGCACGCCCGGTGGGACCTTTTCCTCTTTCCACTCCACACTTCGTGTGTCGTGATTCGTGAACCAATCGCGGTTTGCTAATGGTTGCCCTTGGGTTTTGAAGTACTAAGGCTTGGTGTTTCGTTTGCTGCAGAAAGTAAAAGGATCAATGGCTGGCAAATGCTCGAACTGCTCCAACTGCAAATGCAACCGGCGCTCCGCCTCACCTGGAGGTGTAGCATATGGACCCCAGGCTGCTTCCCTATTCACTATGCCTGTGGAGCAAGTGACTCAAGCTACCACCGGTCTATTCTTTGGGACCATGCTCCCGCCGGTGAACATTAACATCCCAATGCCCGTACCGGAAGCGTCAAAGAAGTCGGTCTTTGATCGACTTGCTACTCCTACGGCCCCTCTCAGCGTGTCGTCCAACTCCTCGGTCTTCACTAGACTGAGCCTGAACTCTAAAGGGCCCGCCCAAAAGCCCGTGATACCTGAGAGGGCCATCCCAAAGAAGACAACTGCCCCTGAAGTCGTCAAGGCGGCTTCTCCTCCCAGAGGGTCGGTCTTCGCGAGACTGACTACCCCTGTTCCCGCTCCCGTTCAGAAATCTATAGCTTCTCAACGAACGTCAGTCTTCAAGAGGCTGACACCGACAGCAACCCTTCCCCAGAACAGGGGGCAAGACGCAGCCGTCGCTGAATCAATCCCAACAACCCGTCATGCCCGACGTCGCCACTGGCGCCGGATAAGGAAGACTGGGGGCAACTCCCCCTCCGGACTAACTCCACCAGCTCCAACGGTGGAAATTGAGGCTGCTGTTCCAACCGGGAACAGCTTCGAGCTGCTGAACAGGATACGCAAAAATTCGCCAACTGCGGTTCTCAAAAGATCCCCTCCACCTGCGGAGAAGGTTATAGAGACAAAGCCGGAGCAGCCTCCTCAACGGCTGTCCTCCAAAATTTATAAAGTCTGGCGGAAGGTTCAAGACTCGGTAATTGACCAGGATCACTCTCGTCAACAACAAAGGACGACAACCACTTGGGTGCCCGCTGTAACGGCTCCCTCCACGTCGACTGCTCAAAAGAGAAGAAGGCCGGAGAAAGGCCCCGCTCCTGTAGCAAATGTCAAGGACAATAAGCCTAAACGCCCTAAGCCTGGGGGCATGATGGTGCATACGGTATACATGGCGCTGGGGAAAGAGGACAGCCGTGCATCCACGGGTCATAGACCGCTTACACGGTCAGTGACCAAAGCTCAAGAGAAACAGCAGAAGCTCCAGGAAATGATGAACGCGATGGCCGCACTCACTGGGCCAAAAGAAAGCCCCGAAGCGTTATCTGATCAACGCCAGGAACAAGAAACTGACGCGGAATTCCTTCGCAGGATATTGGAGAAGAAGGATAAAGAGGCTGCCGAACAAGCAACCAATATACAACGAATGGCCCTCCTATTCCAGGACATGGTGGGAATGATGATCCAACAAGATTCTCCTGCTGAAGATCCTCCAATCGTTCTTGAAGACGACATGAGAGAAACGTCAAATCCTCCACCCGCTCTGTCAACAGCCAAGGAGGAGACAATCTCCAAAGCTGATCTAGACGAATATATAGCTCGGCAGATACGAGTTCACCAGGTGACCGAAGCAGCTGGTCAAGTTTTCAGAACAGGGCGACCATATCCGAGCTGGTATGATCAGATCAAGCACCCGCCGGGCTATACAATACCGAAATTTCATGTCTATAAGGGGACAGGCAATCCCCATCAACATGTTTCCCAGTTTAGGGCGCTTTGCGGCAACACCGGCGGCGACGATAAGCTCTTGCTTCGCCAGTTCGTGGGTAGCTTATCAGAAACGGCTTTCGAGTGGTACTCTGAGCTCCCAAACGACTCTATTAAAACATTTGCGGAGATGGAGCTGCTGTTTACCCAACGTTTCACAAGTGCCAGCGAACGCACTCCGATAACGGCGTTAATTAATGCCAGGGTGAAACCAGATGAGACATGGGTCCAGTACACTATACGCTGGCGAAACTTGTGGTCAAAATGCGAACAACGCATTGAGGAAGCGCCTGCGGTGGGCATGTTCATGGGTACACTAGATCCTCATGCGACTATCTCACAGTTCATGATGTTCTTTAAACCAACCACGTTCCAGGCTCTAATCGACAAGTTGGCCCAGATGGACCAGATGGGTCACAGACCGCCTCCCCCGAAGTCGGAACCTTGGAGTGACAAGGGTAAAGGGAAGGCAACCTTCGTTGCGAACGCTCAGCAGCAACCCAGTACCCCAAAGCTAGCGGATCAGCTGGAAGAAAGACGACGGTATTACAATGAGAAAATGAAGCGCCCCTACCCATTCCCGCGGGATAAGACGAAGAGGCTATTCGAGCTGGCAATACGCAACAGGCTTATCAACTTGCCAAACCTATGGCGACCGCCGCAATCCAGTGAGGTGAATAACCCCAACTACTGCCCTTACCATCAAACGGTAAGCCATCCGATTGAGGATTGCTTCGTCTTCAAAGGATGGATTGAAGATCAATACCTACAGGGCAAGTTTGTGCTGTCCGAGAAGTGGAAGGTGAACCCGCCACAACCTCACACTCCCAAGAAGACAGACACACTGGGGGCAACGTGTTCTTTCATTGAAGAAGCTCCAAGGGAAATCGTGCTTTCAGCCAAAACAAAGAGGATGCTGAACGATCTTCAAACATGCCCGGCAGTCAGGTGGAAGAACCCGCTGGAACCCCAGATCATTGAAGGGATGCTGAAGCCGCGCCCAACTCCGAAGATCAGTAGTGATGGCCCGAGCACTCACAACCAGCCGTCGAAATCTTCATAGAAAAAGAAGAAGAAATCCAAGAAGCCCGTGAAGCCCGGAGACAAGCGCACGGACTTGCAGAAACAGATTGACGCACTGGAGGAATATAACCAGAAAGCACGGACTCCCATCACACTCCAATCGTTCCTCAACCACGTCTTTCAAAAAGAAGATGAGGGGGAGAGTTCGTCGGATGAATCCGAGGGATATGTGGCGAGTTGTCATGTGATCTCCCACTCGTTTACCGACGATAAAAAAATTCCTGGCACTAAGAAACTGGGGGCAGAGCCTGAACCGGAGCTTGTGTGGCCGACTGACGAAATGATCGACGCCTTTCTAGACAAGATTCGTTTGAAAAGTAAAGCCGACCAGGAGCGTGAGATGGCCTCATCAGAAGGAGCCAAACGCAGGCGATTAAACGAAAGAGTCAAAGCACTCCCGCCAGATCGAAAGGCACCCGACACGGATAAAAACATATTCAAGACGGGGAAAAGGTTTGCCAAAGCCATGTCAATGGGAATGAAGCTACCACCCTCGGAAGAAAACACGCTCAATGGGGCGGAGAGGCACCCTAATTTCTGCTCATATCATCGGAAAATTTCACACCCCACCGAGGAGTGCGACGCTTTTAAGACATGGTGGCAGGGATATGTTGCTCATCGGAAACATTTTAAGCGAATGAAGCGCAAAACTCGTCGGGAGCAGAGAAGTACGACCGAAGGACACAAAAGAACTACCGGTAACTGTTACATGGTCAACGCTGGGGGATCGCAAGTGCTCACATTCGGGAGCGATTCTGATGAGGAAATGGCTCTTAGCCCCCTCTTTAAAGAGTCCACCTCAGGAAAAGAGGAAGAACCAGAAGCCTGCGAAAACATTCAGCTGCGCAATCGCACCCTTCCAGAAAAGAATATCGGACCCGAAAATAGAAAAGATAAGGGAAAGGAAAAAGGTTGCTAAGGATATCACCTTAGATGACCAAGTTATGAAAGAGCTGACTGCCAAGGATCTGCCTAAGAAGAGTAGGGTGGACTACAACATCCTAGCGTACCTGAGGAAGCTACCCTCGCAGCTCAGCATTCTCGACGCCCTCCTGTTATCAAAGGAAGCGAGAGATTCATTAATTAAGGCGTTGCAAGAGCCCGAGCAATTCCAGGCCTCCCTCGCCGAAAAAAGGGTGAAGGATGAACTAGAAGAAGTACACACAGCCGATGTCACATTTGGTGATGAGGACCTTCTCCTTGGGACGTGCGACCACAACCGTCCCCTCTATGTCTCAGGATATTGCCACGATATAAAGATAGGCAAAATCTTGGTTGACAATGGGTCTTCCGTTAATCTCCTCAACGTGCGGGTGTTAAAGAAAATTTGCATAAGCGTCCAGCACCTTGCTCGGGACAAGATCACCATCTCCGGGTTCGACTCCCAATCATCGAGAACTCTTGGGTCTGTGATATTGACGGTACGCTTTGGGCTACTCGTCACGGACACTAAGTTTCACATCATAGATGCCAAGACATGTTACAATGCTCTGCTCGGCCGACCTTGGTTACACAAGTACAACATCATCCCTTCTACGCAACATCAGTGTATGAAGTATTTCAAGGATGGTCTCAAGTATACCGTAACAGGTGAGCTAAACCCATTCTCCGTGAATGAAGTCCGCAAATACGAAGATGCAAAGTACTTTTTGCCAGATTTCGAGGATACAGAGAGATGTCGCAAACCGGAGAACAAAGCCGCTGCCACCATTCCTGTTTTCGGGAGTGATACCGAAGAAGAAGAAGAGATAGTTTACTCTGGGCCATCTCGACGCAATGACCTGGGACCGTCCGCCCCCATATTGATCTTCGGAAGTGACTCGGAAGATGAGATTAATGTTGTGTTCTCCAGTCGGCCGCCAATATAAGAATTCCCTGGTGATGATCAGAGTTTAAAAATCACCATGATCCTGCGGGAGCACTACAAAGATCTTAACGCGCTTGAAGCTCACAACGTGCAAGACCTGCAGACGTTTTACGTCCCTCCCAAGCGAAAAGGCGAAAAGGCGATCCTATTCTATCGGTCCTCGGAAACAAGAGTGGAGAAAGAGATCTGGCATGGCGCGGATTCTACACTTGACAAGTTTCAACCCATCCGTTTGCCCAGATATTACACAAACAGATTGAAAAGGCTATTGAAGCGCCAAGGGGTACCCTTAAAACAGACTACTCGACAAGCTCGATTCTATAACAGGTCCCTGGGACTCAGCGCAAATTGCCCAATGGGAGAATGGAAACACTTGGTCTTGGATACGTGAGAACCGAGAAACGGGAACGGGTCCACGGTAGCTACGCCGTATATAACTTCGATGAAGAAGAGGACGTCCTGTCGGGAAACGCCGACCCTTTATCAAAACTAGATCCTGCAATCAAAGCGCCGAGTCCGTCATTTGAAGAGCGAATGGACAAGCTTATCAGGAAAGCTGGTCAAAAAGCTCGGGACGACCATAATCGCGAGATGGCCATCTACGAGAAAGCCAGGACGCAACGTCTTCTTCAACAAGCTGCCAAAGACGAAAATACTCCTCCCTGTCAACCTGCTGTGCAAAAGGCCCGACGCAGAGGTAGAAGTAAGTCAAAAAGCAGAAAAGGAGGTCGACAACGACAACGCAGGATCAAAGAGTCATGTGATCGGGTATTGCGCGGTCCGGATTTGTCCCTCATGAAAAAGATGAGTCAGGCATACTCTTTTCCTCAGAATAAAACACGGAAGATACTTGACATCGCTTTAAAACATTGAATGATTACACTTCCGGAGTCTAAACACCCTGGGCAAACTAACGAGGTCTCTCATCCGGGCTATTGCTCTTATCACCGAGCCATAGGACACCCCATCGAAGACTGCTTCACCTTCAAGAACTGGGTCGAAGACCAATACCAGCAAGACAGATTTGCTCTATCCGATAGCTGGAGGGTAATGCCCCCACAAAAGCATGAACCCAAAGCCACAAGAGCAGAACCAGATCCACATCGGTCTTGGAAGCGAGCTCGCACCTGTCGTATGATAACGGTATCAAAAGAAGAGCCCGAGAATATGGATGACTTTCCCTGGTGTTTCGAAAACAATGACGACGAGGTAATCTCAGAATTTCCGCCAGCGCCGAAAGAGCTGGAAGATGGCATACATATTACTGCAGATAACCTCAAAAAGATTGAGTTGGGGACAACGAACGACCCGCGACCGACATTCGTCAGCGAGCTACTATCTGAAGAAAGGATGGCTGCGTTAAAAGACGTGCTTATGCAGCATAGAGATTGCTTCGCATAGAATTATTCTGAAATGACAGGACTAGATCCAGAAATTGTTGTGCATAAACTGGCAATATCCCCGGACGTCAAGCCAGTCAAACAGGCGCCGAGAAGAATGCGGCTCGAGCTTGAGATGAGCATCAACGCCGAAGTCAAGAAGCTGATCGACTCTGGGTTTATCCAAGAAGTTCAATATCCTGACTGGATCGCCAACATCGTCCCGGTAATGAAGAAAAATGGGACAGTGCGCATATGCGTGGACTTCCGGCATCTCAATAAAGCCTGCCCGAAGGATGATTTCCCAGTGCCAGTCACAGAGCTAATGATAGATAACACATCCACTCACGAGGTTTTCTCCTTCATGGACGGCTCATCAGGGTACAATCAGATAAAGATGCATCCCGAAGACCAAAAGCATACCGCTTTTCGGACCCCTCTAGGAATATTCTGCTACAAGGTGATTCCCTTCGGTCTAAAGAACGCCGGTGCCACCTATCAAAGGTCCATGACGAAGATCTTCGATGACCTTATACATGAAATCGTCGAATGCTATATCGACGACCTCGTGGTGAAAAGCAAATCGTACGAGGAGCATTTAGAGCACCTGAAGACCGTATTTCAGTGCCTTCGGCAATACAACTTGAAGATGAACCCTCTCAAATGCGCATTCGGAGTATCCTCAGGCAAGTTCCCAGGGTTCATCGTCCGGCACCGGGGTATCGAGATAGATCCGTCGAAGATCAAAGCGATCATGGAAATGCCACCGCCAAGGACTCTCAAACAATTGCGGTCTCTCCAGGGGAAGCTCGCGTACATCCGGCGATTTATAGCCAATCTTTCAGGCAAGTGTCGCCCCTACAGTCACCTGATGAAGAAGGGAACCCCGTTCGTCTTGGACTAAAAATGCCAAAGCGCGCTAGACGAGATCAAGCAATACCTGCAGAACCCGCCAGTGTTGGCTGCCCCGGTCAAGGGAAAGCCCCTCATTCTTTATACAACCGCCCTTAAAGGTTCCTTAGGCGCATTGTGGGCACAGGAGAACGACCAAGGGAAGGAGAGAGCGCCCTACTATCTGAGTCGAGTTCTACTGGGGGCAGAAAACAACTACTCCCCCATTGAAAAACACTGCTTGGCGTTGATCTTTACGATAACCAAGCTCAGGCACTATGCGTTGGCACACGAAGTCTGTCTCATATCGAAGGTGGACCCCCTTAAGTATTTAATGTCGAAGGCCATACTGACTGGTCGACTCGCTAAATGGGCCCTGCTCTTGATGGAGTTCTCGATAACATATCGGCCTCTCAAGGAAGTGAAAGGCCATGCCATCGCCGACTTCCTCGCTGAGCATCCGATACCGACCGATTCTCCTCTGAACTGTGAGCTGCCAGACGAACATGCGTTTGACGCGATTGACGACGGTGATACCCGATAGGAACTTTATTTCGATGGAGCATCTTCCATGAAGAAGCGCAAGCATAATACGCCCATAATCAAATCGGGGGTAGGCCTTATCTTCGTAACTCCACAGGGAGGGATAATGCGCTTTGCTTTCTCCTTGACAAAGCCGAGGACGAACAACGAGGCTGAATACAAAGCTTTGATAGCAGGCCTCGAGAACGCCATCGATATGGGAATCGAAAACCTCCTTATATATGGAGATTCCCAACTGGTCATCAATCAAGTAAACGACGATTACCAAACATGCAAGCCAGAGCTGGTAAAGTATGGCGAGAGAGTACAACGACCACTGACTCAAATCCCTTCCTACACCTTGGAAAGCATACCGCGTGCCGAAAATAGCAAAGCGGATGCATTAGCCAAGCTCGCTAAAGAACTGGCTGATGAGGACCTCGATGACGTAAGAATCGTGGTACAAAGCCGTCGAGTACTTGCCTCTGCAGAAATATCTCCGGAGTCACCCGAAGAAAGGGGAGCAACTGAGTAGACGGCCCTGCAAATAAAAGACCGGGAAAAGGCTGAAGATTGGAGAGAAGTCTTCATACACTACTTCAAATCCCGTCGAATGCCTGAAGATGCGTCCTTAAGACATCAGCTCATGAAACGAGCTCTGTCCTTCGCCTTCGTCAATAATACTCTGTACAAGAGGTCATTTGACTCTCTGTGGTTGAGATGCCTGGGACCTGACGAAGCGAAAAGAGTCGTTCAGGAAGTTCACGACGGAATCTGCGGTTCTCACCAAGCAGGCCCGAAGATGAAGTTGAAGATTAAACGGATGTGCTATTATTGGCCAACGATAATCCAGGACTGTCTCGAGTATGCGAAACAATGCCACTCGTGCCAAATCCATGGGGACTTTATCCATCAGCACCCAAATCCACTACATCCAACGGTGGCTAGCTGGCCATTCGAAATGTGGGGGACTGACGTACTCGGCCCCATCAAACCAGCATCATCCAGGGGACATCGTTTCATCCTGGCGACGACTGATTACTTCTCCAAATGGGCAGAAGCAGTACCGTTAAGGGAAGTGAAGACGGAAAATATTCTCCATTTCTTCAAGACGCACGTCATCTATCGGTTTGGAACTCCGCGGCGGATCATTTCCGATAACGGGCCAGCCTACAGAAGCCACAAGATTAGTCGCTTCGCGCAGCAACACAACATAGACTGGAGATATTCCTCAGTTTATAATCCCCGAGCTAACGGTCTAGCTAAGGCTTTCAACAAAACCTTGACAAAGATCGTGAAGAAGACGGTGTTCCGAAACAAAAAGGACTGGCACGAGAGACTGCAAGAAGCTCTCTGGGCATATCGAACTACGTTCAAAACGGCCACGAACACAACGCCATACGCATTGGTATTCGGTACAGAAGCAGTACTCCCCCTCGAGATAGAGTTACCCTATCTACGAGTGGCGGTCCATTACGAGCTAACGGACGAAGAAAATGCTCACCTTCGGCTTGAGGAACTTGATGCCCTTGATGAGACCCGGCTCACAGCGCAACAAAATCTGGAGGCTTACAAAGCAAAGATGATGCGCTCATACGAAAAATTGACCAGGCCGAGGACATTCCGCCAAGGCGAACTCGTGCTAGTGGTCAAAAGACCTATGATCCCCAATCGCGCCAAGCGGGGAAAATTTGAGCCAAACTATGAAGGCCCGTACATCATAGACAAGGTCAACCAGGGTGGAGCGTACCTACTTATGGATATGCACGGTGAAAGACCTTTCAGGCCAATAAACGGTCGCTTCCTGAAGAAATACTGCGCCTGACGAGTCACGGCCTAGGTCAATGATAGATGACAACGACTATGTCCGCTCGCTATCTTCCTAAGCCCAAACTTTATAAGTAGTAGCCGGCTCAACGGACCGAAACGTCCTTAAACTAACGACGGACCGAAACGTCCTTAAACTAACAACGGACCGAAACGCCCTTAAACTAACAACGGACCGAAACGCCTTTAAACTAACGACGGACCGAAATGTCCTTAAACTAGCGACGGACCGAAACGTCCTTAAACTAACAATGGACCACTATGTCCTAAAACTAGCTGTTGACCGAGATGTCGATAAACTACGGTGGATTGCAGTATCTCAAAGTCGATATTAAAAAAATAAAATAAAAAAATAAAAAATAAAAACGGTATGTCTATAAGCAAAAAGGGCACGGATGAAAACCCGGAAGGGCTCCATGAGTAAAAACAGCAGGGCTACCGGCGAGTGTTTGTGAAAACCCGAAAGGGCGCAACCTCGTTAAAGAGCACTTGCAGGGTCCTCACGACCTTGTAAGGAGAAATCACCCGCGTGAGATCCTTACGACTCACAAGGGAGCAACACACTTAGGAGTCCTCACGATTCCTAGGGAGAAATTACACTTGCGAGATCCTCACGACTAGTAAGGAGAACCCTCTTGTGGGACCCTCACGGCTCATAAGATTTGAAAGTCTTAAGTCACAGAGACCTAAACCTGTGCTTAAGCAACCCCCACAACCTACAATTTATGCCCTACAAGTGGCTCAATACTGACCCTTGTATACAATCCACGGGCGCGAATAAACATTTCCCTAACCAAGCCCATCCGTGACTAGGGATATGTTCGTATGGCGAACAACCCTTGTAGGTCCTCTCGACTTATAAGGAGAAAACCCTTTTGTAAGATCCTTACGACTTGCAAGAGGACATGCACTTAGGAATCCTCATGATTCCCAAGGAGAAAACACACCTGCAAGATCCTCACGACTTGTAGGGAGAAATACCTTTGTGAGACCCTTACGGCTCATGAAGTCAAAAGCCTTAGTCGACAGGACCCTTAACCCTGTTTACTAAGCCACCTTTGTTCAACATCGACAGAGGCAAATGATGATTCGCTCATGGTAACATCCCAGTTGTAGCGGTGCTGATGCCGAAATCGGTGTCTAAAATCCAAGCTTGCGGCGAAAAGGCCAGCAAGCCACACATGCATACGAAATAGCCGAAATGATGGGGCAACTTGCAATAAAAAGCAGCAAGTAAAAATGTATGCATGAAAAATAGCCGAAATGATTGGACAACTCGCAATAAAAAGCAGCGAGTAAAAATGAAATAAATAGCCGAAATGATTGGGCACCGCGAAAATAGCCGAAATGATGGGGCAATCGCGACCTTCGCGATATAAAAGCTGAAATGATAGAGCATCGCGGAAAAAGAAATAAAACAAAAAATGAAATTTATGCCCTACAGGTGATATTACATCAATCCCTGTATACACTCCTCCTCGCCCAGGTTTCATCAGAAGAAGAGGCCAAATCTCGATGAGTCGCAGATAGCCTGGAGATCATCTCGACGTTCGTCTCGTTGCAGCGGACACAACATCAAGCAAAGCGGAACAACGGCAAATCCCAGTTCCACGACTCGGCGATGTACTCCCACTGGGAGTCAAATTCCAACTCCGTGAAATGCGGATTTAATCAACAAAATTCCTAGTCACGTGGAACGTGGATAACGTCACTCTTTGACCCCGTGGAAAATGTCCAGAGCGGAGCCTGGTCCTCGCAGAACACGGCAGTGGACCCGTGGGAAGCATCCAGAGCAAAATTCCTGGTCACATGGAACGCGGATAATGTCACTCTTTGACCCCGTGGAAAACGTCCAGAGCGGAGCCTGGTCCTCGCAGAACACGGCAGTGAACCCGTGTGAAGCATCTACTGCAAAATTCCTGGTTACGTGGAACGCGAATAACGTCACTCTTTGACCCCGTGGAAAACGTCCAGAGCGGATCCTGGTCCTCGCAGAGCACGGCAGTGAACCCGTGTGAAGCATCCAGAGCGGAGCCTAGTCCTCGCCGAACACGGCAGTGAACCCGTGTGAAGCATCTAGTGCAAAATTCTTGGTTACGTAGAACGTGGATAACGTCACTCTTTGACCCCGTGGAAAACGTCCAGAGCGGATCCTGGTCCTCGCAGAGCATGGCAGTGAACCCGTGTGAAGCATCCAGAGCGGAGCCTAGTCCTCGCCGAGCACGGCAGTGAACCCGTGTGAAGCATCTAGTGCAAAATTCCTGGTCACGTGGAACGCGGATAACGTCACTCTTTGACCCTGCGGAAAACGTCCAGAGCGGAGCCTAGTCCTCGCAGAACACGGCAGTGAACCCGTGTGAAGCATCCAGAGCAAACATCGGACTGTGGAGTCCTTAAAATCCGCGGACTATGATGTCCTTAACCTCGACCGTAATGTCTTAAAACTAACTATCAACCACCATGATTCTAGACTGATTTTACCTTGGTTAAAGGGTACATCTCTTTACTCCTTTGATATTTGGCATTGTAATTCCTCAACGTCTTCAAAGAGGTGACGGGTCCCAGTAACCACACATTTCGTGGACTGTGAAGTCCTTAAATCCACGGACTATGAGGTCCTTAACCTTGACCGTGATGTCTTAAAACTAACATTGGACTGTGGAGTCCTTAAATCCACGGACTATGAGGTCCTTAACCTTGACCGTGATGTCTTAAAACTAACATCGGACTGTGGAGTCCTTAAATCCATGGACTATGAGGTCCTTAACCTTGACCGTGATGTCTTAAAACTAACATCGGACTGTGGGGTCCATAAATCCACGGACTATGAGGTCCTTAACCTTGACCGTGACGTCTTAAAACTAACATTGGACTGTGGAGTCCTTAAACCCACGGACTATGAGGTCCTTAACCTTGACCGCGATGTCTTTAAACTACGATACCCTGGAAACCATCCCAAACCAACCCCCGACCCCGTGAAATACGGATAAGGGTGACCGCATCCAGCACTTGCGGGTCCTCACGACCTGCAAGGAAGAAAACTCTCTTGTGAAATCCTTACGACTCCCAAGGGAAAACCCGCTTAAGAATCCTCACGATTCTTAGGAAGAACTTACACCTACGGGATCCTCTCGACCTATAGGGAGAAAAACTCTTTATGAGACCCTCACGGCTCATAAACCTCAAAAGTCTTAGGAGGCAGATCTTAACCCTGAATCCTAAGCCATCACTGCCCTGCAAAGAGATCAAGATAGACTATCCGCAGAATACATTCAATAAAAAGGGACATTCCATTGAAAAGAAAAATATGTCTTTTATTCATAAACCAAAATGGATACAAAGTACAATTCGTGAAAGAACAAAAAAATATATACTCTCATTCAGGAATATGTACAAAAGAAGAAAAAAGGGATGTATAAGTCTTCAGGCCGGCGGGCGATTTAGCAGCTTGGTCAGCTCATCCTTCTTTCGCTGGGCCACGCCTTCGTGATTCAGGATCGCCAGAAGACGGGCCTCTACCTGAGCCTGCTGGGCCTGATACGAGGCAAGCCGGCCTTCAAGCTCTTTCTCAGTGGCCTTGTAAGCCTCGACCCTTTCACGAGTGAACACGGCAGCTTTATCAAAAGCCACCACCTCTTTGATAGACTCTTGAAGCACCCGCCAGAGTTCATACGCTTTGTTGGCCTTGGCGGTAAGATTAGCTTGAAGCTCGCTCAGCGCCTTAGAAGCCAGTCCCCTCTCCGAGAATTTGCGGCCGAACCTCTTCTCGCACAACAATATGTTCGCCACACGTCGCTCTATCAGACCACGCAAGCCCGCTTTCGCGACCGCAACCTTTGAAACAGGACATATACGCTCAAGACCGTATAGACGGGCCTCCAGTCGATAGCAATAGTCGATCTAAAACGCGCTCACATCATCTGGTATGGGAAGCAACAAAAAAGCTCTCGATGTACGTCCTATCAAGCATGCATTCATAACTGTATGAATATCCGAAAAGAAATAATACCCGAAGCTCTGATGTGCATGCAACATAGTGATAGTGTTCGCAATTAAAGAAAGTTCTAATAGGAAGAACACAAAGTTCATTTATGCAAGCAAAAACATACATACGGATACCCAGCACACATGAAAGTTCAACATAAAGCATGCAAAAACTAATTTGAATATATTATACTAGCGGGAAAAGGTCGCCGAACAAAGGATCGGTAGCGCAAGGGTTGACAAAACAAAGAACAAAATTCTCCATCTCTCTCTCTCTGCTCTCTCCAACACGTCAAAGCGACGGTTCTCGCGAGGAGTCGCTCCCCATCGATTGGCGCCATGTTCGTCCGCAAAAGCAGACATAACAGCCCGACGGGCTCTTATTTCGCTCGAAAGGTGAACTGAGCGATCTTTCAAAGCCTGAGTAATTAGGCACGCTTCGTGAAAGCCCTCGAGCTTTTCTTCAGCCGCGTCAAGCATCGCCAGGGTCATCTCCACCGGATGAGGAGGGATGTCGGCAAGCACGGCAGCAAGAATCATCCGGAGCCAGAGGGAGCCCATTGGGAGGGGAGACCCCCAGCGGATCGAGAGTTCATATGCCGCTGAGTCACATTCGTCGTCGGTAAGGAGGGGATCCACCAATCGTGCGGCGAAGCGGGGGATCATCTCCTCGATAGGAACTTCCCATGGCTGTCGACGAGCACGAGGGCGATTGCAGGCCATGGCGCTCAGTTTTGTCTCTCAAGACAAATCACACCAAAATGAGAATAAATTTCTCTGTGAAGAGAAAAGAAGGCCATGGCCCCAGGATATAAAGAGGGGCATTAAATGCTGCGCACGGAAAATCCTGCATGGTGGAGCTATTTCCAAGGCCCAAAAAAAGGGGAAGGCATTGGAAATCAAAGAAAGGAAACTATTTCTAAGGCTCTTTTTCTGCGTCTAACGCCATACACAGAAAAGGTAGCATGAAAAATATAATGGCTCCATAAAAGGGCCCCACGTGTGGAGCACGTGAGCACCATGCCTGGTGAGTGCTGGAAAATGAAATAATGCCCTACACACTAAACACATCAGCATCAACAATTAAAAAAAATGATGAAAAAATCCCATAGAAAGGCATGCAAACACAGAAGGGCATGATAAAACTTATCATTCATGCTTTAAGAAGTTCATACAAAATGAAAAGAAAACGATTACAACGGCAAGACCTCAGACGCGGGGCACGGATTGAGAAACTCAAACTTGGCTTTTTCCAAGATCCTCCAAGCATTTCGAACCATCCGAGTATGTTTTCTCTCGCGGTCACAAGCGTCGGGGTCCTCACGAATGTCTTCTACCTTCCGATAGGCAGCAAGTACGGCCGACTGCTGAAAAGCCTGATGCAAGAGATCAATGAGGTTGTCTCGCCTCCTCTTCGAGATTAGGCTCATCAGGTACACCGAATGTACCTTATCCTCGGCGGCGTCCAATGCCCTGAGCTGCACACCGGTGCAAAAGAGAGGGAGCGCCTCCCAGATCGCTAGCACGATGAGTCTCAGAAGAGAAGAGCGGCGAGGGAGTAGCCGACCATTGTACTCGTCGAAGCGGCTCATGATCTCAGCACATTGAGCGTTGGTGAACTCCTGGTTCTGGCTACGGCCCAGCGCACGAATATTCCCGTGAGAAATGATTTCGTCAAGATCGTACATATGGGCATCCATGATACCTGAAATAAAGATCATGATAATCTATTACAAACCTTTTCTTCTGAGTTGTGAAGAAGATGACTCAGGGCGGTAAATCCCATGAAGTTCTGTAGGAAGAACTTAGTTCTTCGTAGGAATTAAATTCCTTTTTGAAAAAGGGAATTAAATTTCCATAAAAGTTCTGTTCCAGAGCCGAAGCTCCTTGGGGATGGAATTAAATTCCATGGAAAACAACCGACATTATCATCTTCCTTAAAGATTAGAAAAACCCTAAGAGATCTACAGTTTGAAGATTAGATGGTTTTCTGTTCTTGTAGATGAACTTGAAGAAAATGGGTTCATGTTAAAAGGGTAAAACCCTTGATCCAGAGAATGTTATGCATGAAAAGTTCTTCGTTCGCTCAAGGTGATTACCTGAGGTAAAGGAATCGATCAACAGAGTTAAACTCTAAAAAACTTTTGAGGCAGAGAACTAAGCTTTGGAAACGAGAATTAAATTCTCAAAATGAAAATTTGCAAGGAAGAAGATAAGAAAAAGTGGAGGCGCTTCTGAAGTGACCCTTATATTTATAGGATGTGATGGAGACGCTTCATCTCCCCGATTCCCTAGATGGATCCAACGGTCACAAAAGAGACAGCGTTGCACTCACGTGCAGACACGTGAGAACAACGCTGCGGGGGCATTTGTTCCCTGATTAAAAATCAGGAAAGGACTCAGAAGAGGCATCACGTGCTTGATTGATCTCAAAAAATATCTATTAACCGCAATCAAGAACGGCGTCGCTTTGCAGCTAGCCGGTGAGTACGGGTCGGTCCACAGGGATGTTGTGAATCTCCTAATCGCTCAAACGAGTTAATTCCAAACGGTGTGAATGGATTAATTAAATCTAAAAACTAAATTAATCTAGGGCAATTGAATTAAAGATCTAACTATCTAACTAAGGCAAGGAATTAAATTTAATCTAGGGCAGAGAATGAAAAATTACCTAGGGCAAGAATTGAAATTACCTACTTACTTTACAGATGGCTCTTTCCAAACATCAACACAAGACTTGTCAGATCTGAATTTCTGAAATGAAAAGAGGTATCGATGCTCTCCAAAAGAAATCTAAATTTTATTGATAAAAAGAGGCATAGGGAGGCATAGCCTTTACAATGATTTAGAGTTCCTATTTATAGAGGATAGGAAACCCTAGGTTACAATTGATTCGCACGTCTACATTTACCAAAATATCCTTAGGAAGACCTAGTCAAAGTAGACTCCAAGCTTTGGTAAAATTTTATGTCTCCGTCTCTTTAAAAGGAAGTATTGGGCCTTGAATCTTTGGGCTTTCTTATTATTTGGTTCTTTTATTAAAATAGCTTCTATGTTTCTTCCAGATCTCCAGTGAATAATTGCGGTGGACTTTTAACCGTTCGCTTTGTAATCTTGGACCTTGCATTGCCTTGTACTTTGTGAATTTTATCTTTGATGTAGGCTTGATCAAGAGTCTTCTGTTTGTTGGTCAAAGTCCACTTTTGTTTCGTCTTTTCATCGTTTTCACTGTTTTCTGTCCAAGAACCTGTAACCTGTAATATGTAGCAGACATGCGTCAAAAGCACCTGTTTTATTGTAAAATGCATAAGAATGGGGAATATACAATGCAATATTATGATATGAACAAATACCCCCAAACTTATCTTTTGCTCGTCCTCAAGCAAACTTATTATTTTTTATTCTCTACAAAAAACCTAACCGCACTTTCGCAGGGAAACGCGATTGCACTGAGCTCATGCAACAAGCCGTTAAACCTCTAGGTGTCCCTAGTAGGAGGAGTGTTGTCTCCTGAGGGTTTTCAGCGGATACTACCCACAAAATCCTATCAATTAGGCTTTTCGACTTTAATTCTCCAATTAGGTTTTCTAACAAGGAATTCTATTATCGTTGACTCGTAAATTATCTACCCATATTCTTCACACTTCCTCATCATCTAACTTAAGATTATATATGTTATGTAGACTTACTTAGCTTTCGGCATCTCTTAAGTTTTCCTTTTAGGGTTCCATCTCCACTTAAGAATTTTTATCAACTCTTACTAAAGATACAAGTTCTATTCTTCACTCCTTTCTCTCATCTAAACTCCAATCACATATCCCTACGTGTGTGTATATATCACCCCTACACTTGGAAATTCAAATCAAGCAATCATACTTTTGTTCGTTGTCCAAAGTACTTCTTAATTGGTGAATTTTTAGATGAATTTTGCTTACACATCCTTCATGCGACCGTTAATACTTCTTGAGGTACCAACGACCGATTACAAAATGCATTTGCACTTTAAAGCGTACTTCCTAGTCTTGTAACACCTAAGGCTTTTTAGCAGTGACTCCCAAACCAGTTGGTCTAAGGCACTAGGTGATGAAGCACCCTCGCAAAATATTTTTCTATTTTTGCAGCCTTAAGTAATCACAAAAACCAGGCGAGGGGGAATCTGACGAAGTCTGCTACATCGGCCGTATCCTTCTAAACCTCCGATGCACGGTGCCATAAATCAACTTGGCATCTTCGGAGAGGTAGACGGATAGCACCAATTAGCATCTGCCCCGAATCTCAGGCAAGACGTTCTGTCGCGCCGTCTTTCGGAGGGGAACATGGATCGGATACTGTCGTCGGGTAGGGGCTTATTTACATAGTCTTGAGTGCATGCGCCTTCCTTCAGAGGTCATGGCTGCAAAGGCGAGATTGCGGTGGCTGGTTGAACGGTGCGCCGCGAATAGCCCAGACCACTCATGCGTATGAACTTTGGCGAGTACTTCAAGAAGCTATCAGGGAGGTGGTAGCTGTTGATAAAGCCGTTGTTTTTGCTCGCGAGATGGTTGAAGCTCACAAAATTACCGAAAAGGAGCTTGAAAGTCGGATCGCCTCGTTCCAGGCCCAACAGTCTCAAGCGGAGGCTCGTCTCATAGCGATAACGAATTATGAGGCCGAGACCCAGCGGAAAAAGAATGAACTGACGAATCTATTAAATTGTCTGCCGGCTTGAAGACAATGTATATGTTTTTTTTATCCTCCTTTTGTATATACTCCCGAATGAGAGTATCCTTTGATTCTTTTATAGATTGTACGTTGTATTCATTTTGATTTATGTGAGAGCTCCGATGGAAGGGATGAGATTCGAGTTGACACTCGATGCTTCCCTTTTCAAGAATAAAAGACATGTTTTGTTTCATGACGGTGTGTCCTTTTTGGCAAATGCGTTTTGTGGATAATCTATTTTGATCTTCTTACAGGACAGCGATGGCTTAGGAGTCCGATTCAGATCTGCCTCCTAAGGCTTTTCAACTTTATGAGCCGTGAGGGTCTCATAAAGATTTTTCTCCCTACGAATCGAGAGGATCTCGTATATGTATTTTCTCCTTAGGAATCGTGAGGATTCCTAAGTGTGTTTTTCTCTTGAGAGTCGTAAGGATCTCACAAGAAAGTTTTCTCCCTTACAAGTCAAGAGGACTCATAAGTGATTGTTACTCTCCTTGTCAATATTCGACTTGGGAGAGTATGGCCCGTGAATAGTCCATCTTGACCTCTTTGCAGGGCAGTGATGGCTTATGAGACAGAGTTAGGATCTGTCACCTAAGACTTTTCAATTTTATGAGCCGTGAGGGTCTCATAAAGATTTTTCTCCCTACAAGTCGAGAGGATCTCGTAGGTGTGTTTTCTCCTTAGGAATCGTGGGGATTCCTAATTGTGTGTTTCTCTTGAGAGTCGTAAGGATCTCCCGAAAGAATTTTCTTCCTTACAAGTCGAGAGGACTCATAAGTGATTGATGAGTTGACCTACTCCCGAGTCAAAGTATTGCTTTGATGGGGAAGTCGAGGATTGACTTTGGCCGTTTTCCACAGGGTCAGGATTGACTTTAGCCGTGTTCCATGGGGCCAGGGGTTGACTTTAGCCATATGGGGTCAGGATTGACTTTAGCCATACGGGGTCAGGGGTTGACTTTAGCCATATGGGGTCAGGATTGACTTTGGTCATATGGGGTCAGGGGTTGACTCTCGGTTGTCTGTGCACCGCCAAGTCATGGAACTGGGAACTTTGTCGCGGCTCCGCTTTGCTGACGTTGCGTCTGCTGTAATGAGACGAATATCGAGGTGGTTTCTAGGTTGTCTGTGAACCGTCGAAATTTGGAACTAGAGACTTTGCCATGGCTCCGACATTGATTGTCGCGTCCGAATCCTGCTGGAATGAGAAGGAACGCTGTTGTGGGTCTCCAGGCTGTAGATATGGCCGTCGAGACTTCGGCTCCCTTTTCTGATGGAGCCTGGTGGGATGATATGGTTCCCTCTTTGTTTACGCCCCTGGATTGTATACAGGGATCGATGTGATCTCACATGTAGGGCAAAAATTTCATTTTATATATTTTGTGTTTTCTTTCCGCGATGCCCTATTATTTCAGCTTTTTGTATCGCGAAAGTCGTGATTGCCCAATCATTTTGGCTATTTTTTCGCGGTGCCCAATCATTTTGGCTATTTTTCTTTTTTACTTGCTGCTTTTTATTGCGACTTGCCCAAACATTTCGGCTATTTTGTATGCATATATTTTTACTTGCTGATTTTGTTGCAAATTGCCCCCATCATTTCGGCTATTTCACATGCATTTGTGGCTCGCTGACTTTTCGCTGCGAGTTTAGGATTTGATACCGATTTAGGCATCAGCACCGCTACAACTGGGATATTGCCAGGAGCGAATCATCATTTGCCTCTGTCGATGGCGAACAAAGGTGGCTTAGCAAAAAGGGTTAGGATCCTGTTGACTAAGGCTTTTTGACTTTACGAGCCGTAAGGGTCTCATAAAGGTACTTCTCCCTACGAGTCATGAGGATCTCGTAGGTGCATTTTCTCCTTAAGAATCGTGAGGAGTCTTAAGTGTATGGTCTCTTATAAGTCGTAAGGATCTTACAAAAGTGTTTTCTCCTTATAAGTCGAGAGGACTTACAAGGATTGTTCACCGTGTGAGCATATCCCTAGTCGCCAGTGGGACTTTGTTAGGGAAACGTTTATTCGTGTCCGTGGATTGTATACAAGGGTCAGCATTGAACCGCTTGTAGGGCAATCTGGGGATTGTGATGGCTTAAGAACAGGTTCAGACCCCTGTAGCTTAAGGATTTTGAATCTTATGAGCCGTGAGGGTCTCATAAGAGGGTTCTCCTTACGAGTCGTGAGGATCTCGCAAGTGTAATTTCTCCTTAGGAATCATGGGGATCCCTAAGTGTGTTTCTCCTTTGTGAGTCGTAAGGATCTCACGCTGGTGGTTTCTCCTTACAGGGTCGAGAGGACCTAGCATGTGTCTTTTAACGAGATTGCGCCATTTCGGGTTTTCATAAAACTCGCCTGTACTCCTGCTGTTTTTACTCACGGAGCCCTTTCGGGTTTTCATCCGTGTCCATTTTACTTATAGACGTACCGTTTTTTTGTTTTTTTTGCGTCAGCCTTAGGATGCTGCGGATTGTAGTAGTTTATAAATGTCTCGGTCAGTCGCTAGTTTAGGGATGTTTCAGTCCATTGTTAGTTTTAGGACATCTCGGTCCGTCGTTAGTTTTAGGACATTTCGGTTCGTCGTTAGTTTTAGGACATTTCGGTCCGTTGTTGCAACGGTTTCGTTGGCTACCACTTCTGGAGTTTGGGCCTGGGAAGATAGCGAGCGGACATAGACGTCGTCATCTATCATTACCCTGGGCCGTAACTTGTCAGGCGTAGTATTTCTTTAGGAACCGACCGTTTATCGGCCTGAAGAGTTTTTCTCCATGCATATTCATGAGCAAATAAGCCCCACCCTAGTAGACTTTGTCTATGATGTATGGGCCCTCGTAATTTGGCTCGAACTTCCCCCGTTTAGCACGATTGGGGATCATAGGTCTTTTGACCACTAGCACGAGTTCGCCTTGGCGGAATGTTCTTGGCCTAGTCAATATCTCGTATGAGCGTGTCATTTTTGCTTTATAGGCTCCAAGTTTTGCTACGCCATGAGCCGGGTTTCGTCGAGCGCGTTGAGCTCCTCAAGCCGAAGATGAGCATTGTCTTCGTCTGTTAGCTCGTAATGAACCACCACTCGTAGGGAGGATAGCTCTATCTCCAAGGGGAGTACCGCTTCAGTGTCGAATACCAATTCATATGGCGTTGTGTTTGTGGCCGTTTTGAACGTAGTTTGATACGCCCAGAGAGCTTCATATAGACTCTCATGCCGGTCCTTCTTATTTTTGGACACCGTCTTTTTCATGATCTTTGTCAAGGTCTTGTTGAAAGCCTCAACCATACCGTTAGCTCGGGGATTATAAATCGAAGAGTATCTCCAGTCTATATTATGTTGCTGCGCGAAGCGACTGATTTTGTGACTTCTGTAGGCCGGCCCGTTATCAGAGATAATCCGTCGCGGAGTGCCGAACCGATACATGACGTGTGTTTTGAAGAAATGGAGGATATTCTCCGTCTTCACTTCTCTTAGTGGCACTGCTTCTACCCACTTGGAGAAGTAATCGATTGTTGCCAGGATAAACCGATGTCCTCTGAACGATGCTGGTTCAATGGGCCCGATTATGTCAGTTCCCCACATTTCGAACGGCCAGCTAGCCACTGTTGGATGTAGCGGATTTGGATGCTGGTGGATGAAGTCCCCGTGAATTTGGCACGAGTGGCACTGCTTCGCGTATTCGAGACAGTCCTGAATCATCATGGGCCAATAGTAGCCCATCCTTTTGATCTTCAGTTTCATCTTCGGCCCGGCTTGGTGAGAACCGCAGAGTCCGTCGTGAGTTTCTTGGATGACTCTCTTTGCTTCTTCAAGTCCCAGGCATCTTATCCACAGGGAGTCAAACGATCTCTTATACAGAGTATCATTGACAAAGGCGAAGGATAGAGCTCGTTTCATGAGCTAATGTCTTAAGGACGCGTCTTCAGGTGTTCGACGGGATTTGAAGTAGTCTATAAAGACTTCTCTCCAATCCTTAATCTTTTCCTGGTGTTTTATTTGTAGGGCCGTTTACTCGATAGCTCCCTTTTCTTCAGACGACTCCAGAGATATTTCTGCCGGTGCAAAAACCCGACGGCTTTGCACAACGATCCTCACGTCATCGAGGTTTCATCAGCCATCTCTTTAGAGAGTTTAGCTAACGCGTCCGCTTTGCTATTCTCCACTCGCGGTATGCTTTCCAGGGCGTAGGCAGGGAGTTAAGTCAGCAATTGTTGTACTCTCTCACCGTACTTTACCAACTCCGGTTTGCATGTCTGATAGTCGCCGTTTACTTGACTAACAACCAGCTGGGAGTCTCTGTATATGAGAAGGTTTTCGATCCATGTCGACAGCGATCTCAAGACCTGTTATCAAAGCTTCATATTCGGTTTCATTGTTTGTCCTCGCCTCTGTCAAGGAAAAGGCAAAGCACATTATCCCTCCTTGTGGAGTCACGAAGATGAGGCCTGCCCCAGATTTGATTATGGGGGAATTATGCTTTCGCTTCTTCACGGAAGATGCTCCGTCGAAATAGAGTTCCCATCGGGTATCACTCTCTCCTTTCTCCCTGTTGATTGTGTCAAACGCGTGCTCATCTGGCAATTCGCAATTTAGGGGTGAATCGGCAGGTATCGGATGCTCAGCGAGGAAGTTGGCGATAGCCTGGCCTTTTATTGCCTTGAGGGGACGATAAGTTATCAAGAACTCTATCAAGAGGAGGGCCCATTTAGCGAGACGTCCTGTTAGTATGGCTTTTGACATCAAATATTTGAGAGGATCCACTTTCGATATGAGATGGACCTCATGCGCCAAAGCATAATGCCGAAGCTTCGTTATAGCGAAGATTAACGCCAGGCAATGTTTTTCGATAGGGGAGTAATTGTTTTCTGCCCCCAGGAGAACTAAGCTCAAATAGTAGAGGGCTCTCTCCTTCCCTTCGTCGTTTTCTTGTGCCCATAATGCGCCTAGAAAACCCTCAAGGGCGGTTGTGTACAGAATGAGAGGCTTTCCCTTGACCGGAGCGGTTAGCACCGGAGGATTCTGCAGGTATTGCTTGATTTCGTCCAGTGCGCTTAGGCATTTGCAATCCCAGACGAACAGGGTTCCTTTCTTCATCAGGTAACTGTAGGGGCGACATTTGCCGGAGAGGTTAGCTATGAACCGTCGGATATATGTGAGCTTTCCTTGGAGAGACCGCAGTTGTTTCAGAGTCCTTGACGGAGGCATTTCCATAATCGCCTTGATCTTTGACGGGTCTATTTTGATGCCTCAATGTCGTACGATGAATCCTAGGAATTTTCCTGAGGAAACTCTGAACGCGCATTTCAGAGGGTTCATTTTCAAGTTGTATTTCCGAAGACGTTGGAACACCATTTTTAGATGCTCCCAATGCTCCTCGTGCGATTTGCTTTTCACCACAAGGTCGTCGATATAGCATTCGACAACTTCATGTATGAGATCATCGAAAATCTTCGTCATGGCCTTCTGATAGGTAGCGTCGGCGTTCTTCAGACCGAAAGGCATCACTTTGTAGCAGAATATGCCCAAAGGGGTCCGGAAAGCGGTATGCTTCTGGTCTTCGGGGTGCATCTTTATCTGATTGTACCCTGATGATCCGTCCATGAAGGAGAAGACTTCGTGAGTGGATGTGTTATCTATCATCAGCTCGGTAACCGGTACAGGAAAGTCGTCCTTCGGGCAAGCTTTATTGAGGTCCCGAAAATCCATGCAGATGCGCACCGTCCCATTTTTCTTCATTCCTGGGACAATGTTGGCAATCCAGTCAGGGTACTGAACCTCTTGGTTGAAGCCGGAGTTGATTAGCTTCTTGACTTTGACGTTGATGCTCATCTCAAGCTCGAGCCGCATCCTCTTTGGTGCTTGTTTGACTGGCTTGACATCCGGAGACATCGCCAATTTGTGCACAGCAATCTCTGGATCTAGTCCCGGCATCTCGGAATAGTTCCATGCGAAGCAGTCTTTATACTGCATGAGCACGTCTTTTAGCATAGCCACCCTTTCTTCAGACAACGGCTCACTGACGAACGTCGGCCGTGGGTCACTTGCCGTCCCCAAGTCGATTTTCTTAAGGTTATCTGCAGTAGTATGTATCCCATCTTCCAGCTCTTTTGGTGCCGGTGGAAACTCTGAGATCACTTCGTCATCCTCGTTTTCAAAGCACCAGGAGGGGTCATCCATATCCTCGCGTACTCCTTTTCTCCTGACAGCGTTATCGCGCAACAGGTACGAGATCGCTTCCAAGACCGATGTTGATCCGGCTTTACTCTTGCTGCATACGTGGCTTTTGGTTCATGCTTCTGTGGTGGGGTTACCTTCCAACTGCTGGATAAAGCGAACCTGCCTTGTTGATACTGGTCTTCTACTCAGTCCTTGAATGTGAAGCAGTCTTCGAGAGGGTGTCCTATCGCTCGGTGATAGGAGCAATAATCCGGGTGATGAACCTCGTTTTCTTGCTCGGGGTGTTTGGATTCCGGGAGTGTCATCCTCTGATGTTTTATGACAAGATCGAATATCTTCCTTGTCTTGTCTTGGGGAAAAGAATATGCTCGATCCATCTTCTTTATAAGAGACGAATCTTAGCTGCTCAATTCTCGATCGCGTGGCTTCTTAGACCCGCTTTGCCGCCGTCGAACGTTTTTTCGTTCTTTAGTTTGTTTTTGCCTCTGCATCGGGTCTTCTGTATGATGGGTTGACGACGAAGAGCATCGTCATTCTCCGCAGCCTGCTGAAGGAAGCGCTGCGTCCTGGCTTTCTCATAAATGTCCATTTCGTGGCTGTGGTCATCCCGGACCTTTTGACCCGCTTCCCTTATTAGCTTGTCCATCTGTTCTTCGAACGACGGGCTTGGCACTTTCATGGCGAGACCTTGTTCTGGTTCAGGGTTAGCGTCTTCCCACAAAGCATCTCCGTCTTCGTCAAAGTCATGTATGACATAGCATCCACGGAATCACTCCCGTTCCTTGGATTGAACATATCCAAGCCCGATCGTTTCCATTCTCCCATTGGGTAATTTTCGCTGAGTTCCGAGGACGTTCCAGATCCTGTTGTAGAACTGAGCTTGTCGAGCCGTTTGTTTGAAGGGTACGCTTTGACGCCTCAACAACCTTTTTAATCTTTCTGTGTAGTATCTGGGCAGACGGATAGGCTGGAGCCTATCAAGCGTAGAATCGGCGCCATGCCAGATTTCTTTCTCCACTTTGGTTTCCGCGGAATGATAAAAGAGGATCGCCTTTTCATCTTTTCTCCTGGGAGGGACGTAGAACGTCTGCAGTTCTTGCATACTGTAGGTATCAAGTGTGTCGAGCTCTTTGTAATGATCTTGCGGAACCATGGCGATTTGTGAACTCCGATCATCGCCAGCTAAGGCTTGTATTGATGGCCGAACAGAAAATACTGCATTGACCTCATCTTCCGAATCGCTGCCGAAGACCGGAATAGGGGTGGACGGTCCCGGCTTGTTGCATTGGGGCGGCCCTGAATAAACTATTTCTTCTTCCTCCTCGGTATCACTCCCAAAGACCGGAATAGTGGTGATAACTATGTTCTTCGGTTTATGGCATCTTTCCGTGTCTTCGAAATCTGGTAAGAAGTATTTTGCATCTTCGTACTTTCGGACTTCATTCACGGAGAATGGGTTCATCTCCCCTGTTACGGTATACTCGAGACCATCCTTGAAATACTTCATACACTGATGTTGTGTAGAAGGGATGATGTTGTACTCGTGTAACCAAGGCCTGCCGAGCAAAGCATTGTAACATGTCTTGGCGTCAATGACGTGAAATTTGATGTCCGTGATGAGCAGCCCAAAGCGTAACGTCAGTATCACAGATCCGAGCGTCCGTGATGATTGGTAGTCAAACCCGGAGATGGTGATTTTATCACGAGCGAGGTGCTGAACGCTCATGCAGATTTCCTTCAACACTCTTACATTGAGGAGGTTGGCGGAGGATCCATTGTCAATCAGGATTTTGCCTATCTTGATATCATGACAGTATCCGGAGACATAAAGGGGACGGTTATGCTCGCACGTCCCGAGGAGGAGATCTTCATCGCCGAAAGTGATGTCAGCTGTGTGAATTTCTTGCAGCCCGTCCTTCATCTTTTCTTCGGTGAGGAAAGCTTGAAACTGGTCAGGCTCTTGTAATGCCTTGATCAGAGAATCTCTCGCCTCTTTGGATAGAAGAAGGGCGTCGAGAATGCTTAGTTGCGAGGGTATCTTCCTCAGGTGTTCCAGAACATTGTAATCCACCTTATTTTTCTTGCGCGAGTTCTTGGTTGTCAACTCTTTGACGACTTGATCATCGAGGGCGATATCCTCAGGGACTTTTTCCTTCCCTTTATCTTTTTTATTCGATCCGTTGTTTGTAGGTCCAAGATTCTTTTCGGGCAACGTACGGTTGCGCAGCTGAATATTCTCACAGTTCTTCATCTCTTCTGCTTCGGAGGTGGGTTCTTTGAAGAGAGGGCCAAGAGCTATTTCTTCGTCAGAATCGCTTCCGAAGGTGAGAACTTGCGATCCCCCGGAATTAACCATGTGACATTTGCCGGCAACTCTTCCTCGTTCGTCTGTCGCATTTTTCCACTGTCGACGAGCTTCACGCTTCATCCTTTTGAAGTGTTGCCTGTGAGTGACATACCCTTGCCACCAATTTTTAAAGGCGTTGCATTCTTCAGCAGGGTGCGCAATCCTCTGATGATATAAGCAGAAATTAGGATGTATGTCCTCTTCATCAAGATGTATACCGCCAGGAGAATTTCTTCTGGAAGAGGGCAGCTTCATTCCCATTGATATGGCTTTGGCGAACCTTTTCCTTGTCTTAAGTTTGTTTTTGTCTGTGGCGGACGTGTTTCGATCTGGTTGGAGTGTTTTAACCCTTTCGTTCAGTCGCCGGCGTTTGGCCTTTTCAAATATGGCCATTTCGTGCCCTCGATCAGCCTTGCTTTTCAGAAGAGCTTCGTTCAGGAATACGTCAATCATCTCGTCTGACGGTCCTGGGAGTTCTGGTTCGGGATCTGCCCCTAGCTTCTCTACATCATGAGCTTCTTCACCATCTATCGGCGAGTGAGAGATTATGTGGCAGCTTGCCATATAATCCTCAGGTTCATTTCACGAGTCTTCTCCTTCATATTTGTCGCTGTCTCCGTCTTCAAGGATGTGGTTGTGAAACTCCTGAAGCGTGACCGGGGTTCGCGCCTTCTGGTTATATTCTTTCAACGCGTCAATCTATTTTTGCAGGTCCGTGCGCTTGTCCCCAAGCTTCACGGGCTTTTTGGTCTTCTTCTTCTTTTTCGAAGACTTTGACGGCTAGGCCTGAGCATTTTGATTATCGCAACCAATTCTGGGAGTCAGGCACGGTTTCAGCATTCCCTCGATGACCTCGGGTTCTAGCGGATTTTTCCACCTGATCGTCGGGCATGTTTGGAGATCCTTCGGCATTCTCTTCATTTTGGCTGAAAGAGCAACCTCCCATGGAGCTTCTTCTACAAAAGAGTATGATGCCCCCGACGTGTCCCCCCTTTTAAGAGCGTGCGGCTGAGGCGGGCTTACTTTCCAATTTTCAGACAGTGCGAATTTACCCTGTTGGTATTATTCTTCAATCTAACCTTTGAAGACGAAGCAATCTTCGATTGGATGGCCTACCACTTGGTGATAGGGGAAATAATTGGGATTACCGGCCTCACCGGGTTGCAATGGGCGTTTTGGATCCGGCAAGGTGATGAGCCTGTTGTGTACCGCAAGCTCGAACAGTCTCCTCGTTTTATCCCGGGGAAACAAATAACGGCGCTTCAGTTTCTCATTGAATAATCACCGTCTTTCATCTTGGCGATCAGTTGGCTTTGGACCACTGGGCTACTGCTGAGCATTGGCGACGAAGGTCGCTTTCCCTTTCCCTTTTTCATTTCGAGATTCCATCTTTGAAGAAGACAGTCTATGACCCATCTGGTCCATTTGGGCCAATTTGTCAATCAAGGCCTGGAAAGTGGTCGGCTTGAAAAACATCATGAATTATGAAATGGTCGCCTGAGGGGTGAGGGTCCCTACGAACATGCCTACCGCAGGAGTTTCTTCGATGCGCTGCTCGCACTTCGACCATAAATTCCACCACCGTATCGCGTACTGCACCCATGTTTCTCCTGGCTTTACTTTGGTGTTAATTAATGCGGTGATTGGGGTGCGTTCGCTAGCGCTTGCGAACTGCTGGGTGAACAGCAATTCCATCTCTGTAAAAGTTTTAACGGAGTCGTTGGGAAGCTCTGAGTACCATTCGAACGCCGTCTCCGCCGAGCTGCCGACGAATTGGCGAAGCAGTAGCTTATCATCCCCTCCATTGTTGCAGCAGAGAGTCCTGAACTGAGTGGCATGTTGATGGGGATTGCCTGTCCCCTTATACACGTGGAATTTAGGAATCGTGTATCTTGGTGAGTACTTTATTTGATCATACCAACCCGGATAGGGCCGTCCAGTTATGACGACTTGGCCAGCCTTTTCATTCGCTTGATGAGCTCGTATTTGTTGAGCTATATAATCATCGAGCGTGGCTTTGGAGATGGTCTCCTCCTTGGCTGCTGACAGAGCCGGCAGAGGATTTGATCTCCTCTATCATCTTCAATTATTATTGGAGGATCTTCGGCTGGAGGGTCCGGCTGGATCATCATGCCCACCATATCTTAGAATAGAAGGGTCATTTGTTTTATATTGGCCGCTTGTTCCACGGCCTCTTTGTCCTTCTTCTCAAGCATTCTCCGAAGGAATTTGGCATCAGTTTCCTGCTCACGGCGCTGCTCAGAGGATGTCTCCGGGCTTGCTTTCGGTCCCGTGAGTGCGGCCATAGCTGTTAACATCTCTTGGAGCTTTTGTTGTTGCTGCTCCTGAGCCTTAGTCACTGATCGCGTAAACGGTCGATGACCTGTGGAGATACGACTATCCTCTTTTCCGGATGCCATATAGACGGTATGCACCACCATGCCCCCGGACTTGGGTGTTTAGATTCAGTGTATTTGCAATTTGCCAAAGACGCAGGGATCTTCTTCGGCCTCCTTCTTTTGTGGGCGATCGAAGTTGAGGGAGCCGTTTCAGCGGGCACCCAAACAGATGACACCTTTTGTTGCTTGACAGGATGGTCATCTTCTCGCCGAATTTTCATCTTTTTCTGTCGGCGGGAGTAATCTTGATCAATCACCGAGTCTTGGACTTGACGCCAGACCTTGTAAATTTTAGAGGATAGCCACTGAGGGGGCTGTTCGAGCTTCGCCTTCGTAGTGCTCTCCATAGGTGGAGGAGATATCTTCAGCACGGCCGTCAGAGAGTTCTTGCGCACCTTCCTGAGTGGTTCAAAGTTGTTCCCAGTTGGAACAGCAACGTCGACTTCCACCATTGGAGCTAGCGGAGTCAATCCTAATGGGGAATTGCCCCCAGCTTTCCTCACTCGGCGCCAGTGGCGACGTCGAGCATGTCGTGCGGTCGGGATCACCTCCGCTGTTTGTTGAGCTTCCTCATGCCCCATATTTTGAGGAGATACTGTTATTGGCGCTAGCCTGTCGAAGACCGACGTCCGACGTCCGTTGAGAAGGGATAGTCAGTCTTGCGAAGGCCGACTTTCGAACAGGGGAAACAACCTTCATGACTTTGTCTCGAACGGGAGCTGAAACGGTCAGTCTTGTGAAGACCGACCCCTTAGCAGGAGAAGTCTTCTTGGTGACTTCAGGAGTAGGAATGGCTATCTGCTTCAGGATAACGCCTTCTGGTATTGCGGGATTCTTCACGAGCCCGTTGGAGCTTTGGCCCAGTCTATTGAAAACTGAGGCAGTGGACTTGGACGACCCGTTGAGAGGGGCCGCAGTAGTTGCAAGCCGATCAAAGACCGACTTCTTCGGAGCTTCTTGCAATGGTACAGGAGCATTGAAGCTCGTTGGTAGGATCATGGTCCCGAAGAATAGCCCAGTGGTGGCTTGGGTCACCTGTTCTACCGGCATTGTGAAAAGGGAGGCCGCTTGGGGCCCGTAGGTTACTCCTCCAGATGAGGCGGTACGGGAGTTTCAGTTGCAGTTGGAGTAGTTAGAGGCCGTTGATATTCTTTTTTCTGCATGGGAGCAAAACCAAATCTTAGTATCTTGAATTCAGGGGCAACCACATAAAATCACGATTCGTTCGCGAACACGACACACGAAGTGTGGAGTAGAAAGAGGAAAAGGTCCCACCGGGCGTGCCAGAATCTGTTCTCCGCCGAAAGACACGACCGGGACGTTGGGATGTCCGGTCTAAATTTCGAGGGCAGATGCTATTTGGTGCTATCCGTCCACCTCTCCGAAGATGCCAAGTTGATTTATAGCACCATATATCGAAGGTTTAAACGGATGCGGCCGATGTAGCAGACTTCGTCAGATTACCCCTCATTTGAGGGGGTTTTTGATTGTGGGGACGCTCTTCACTGCAAGCGCAAGCCCCTGCAGTTAATTACGCTACCGCATCGCGGTAACAACTTTCTCCTTCTCCATATGGTCACTTCGTGTCCTGTGTGTTTATTTTGTTTTTGGTTGCCCGTGGATTGTATACGGAGACTAATTTATGTTGTCGCCCGTAGAGCGTGGATTAGTCCAAATCTGTATCTTCTTAGATTTGGGTTTGGGGTTGGGTTTAAGGATGCGTTAGTCTCATTTGAGACTAAGATCGACTTAAACGTTTGTTAAGGATACGTTAGTCTAATTTCAGACTAAGATCAACTTAACGGGATCGTTTAGATCCAACAAAAGAGCATTTGGACTCTATTGTTTTAGTTTATGGACTTTGCGGTCCATTAGTTTAAGGACATTACGGTCCAAGGTTAAGGACATCATAGTCCATGAGCTTAAGGACTCTACAGTCTAAGGTTAAGGACATCATAGTCCATGGGTTTAAGGACCCCACAGTTCAAGGTTAAGGACATCATAGTCCATGGGTGTAAGGACCCCACAGTCCAAGGTTAAGGACATCATAGTCCAGGAGTTTAAGGACCCCACAGTCCGTGGAATGTCTGGCTGTCGGGACCCGTCACCTCTCTGAAGACGTTGAAGGATTACAACGACAAATATCAGAGGAGTGAAGAGATGTACCCTTGAACTAATATTAGTTGGGATCTGTAGTCCAATTTGGGACTAAGATCAAGGATTTATGAGCATATGGGATCAATTAATCTGAAGTAGGGTTCTATGGCCACTTTGGGCTCAGTCCATTTAGTTAAAATGTTAAAAAGTTAACAATGTAAGCATTGGTTTGGATTCTGACAATCTTTTTGTCTTTTATTGAATGCTAAGCATTAATCATAGCTCTGGGCTTTATTTATAGAACAATTTATGTTCTTTTAGCGCGCACGTGAGGAGCACGTAGCGCGCTTGGTGCCAGTCAAAGAGCGCAGAGCGCTTCTGCTGGGTAGCGGACACGTGAGGAGCACGTGGCGCGCTTGACGCTGTGCGCCAGATTTGGAGCACTAAGGCGCTTCTGCTGAGTAGTGCACACGTGAGGAGCATGTGGCGCGCTTGGCGCTGAGCGCCAGTCAATGAGCGTAGAGCGCTTCTTGTGATGTAGCGCACACGTGAGGAGCACGTGGCGCGCTTGGCGCTGAGCGCCAGTCCAAAGAGCGCAATGCGCTTCTGTTCAAGTAGCGTACACGTGGAAAGCACATAGCGCACTTGGCGTTGAGCGCCAGTTCAAAGAGCGCAATGCGCTTCTGTTCAAGTTTGGAGCGCTAAGGCTCTGCAGCGCTGTGCGCTAGATTTGGAACCCTGAGGCGCTCTACTTTAATTGGAGCACTAAGGCTCTTTTTAGGCAGTTTTGCGCCTTGAGAATTAAATTCTCTATAAGAGACTTTGTCTCATGGATTTAAGAACGAATTTCTTATTTTTTTATAGGAGATGTTTCAATCTCTTATGTTTTTGGTGAAAAGCTCTGCCTTTATGGATCTATGATTCTAAGAGAGTTTAATTATTCTCCCCCCTTTATAATGAGATACTATGATCTCTTGTTGCAGCAGAGAGTCCTGAACTGAGTGGCATGTTGATGGGGATTGCCTGTCCCCTTATACACGTGGAATTTAGGAATCGTGTATCTTGGTGAGTACTTTATTTGATCATACCAACCCGGATAGGGCCGTCCAGTTATGACGACTTGGCCAGCCTTTTCATTCGCTTGATGAGCTCGTATTTGTTGAGCTATATAATCATCGAGCGTGGCTTTGGAGATGGTCTCCTCCTTGGCTGCTGACAGAGCCGGCAGAGGATTTGATCTCCTCTATCATCTTCAATTATTATTGGAGGATCTTCGGCTAGAGGGTCCGGCTGGATCATCATGCCCACCATATCTTAGAATAGAAGGGTCATTTGTTTTATATTGGCCGCTTGTTCCACGGCCTCTTTGTCCTTCTTCTCAAGCATTCTCCGAAGGAATTTGGCATCAGTTTCCTGCTCACGGCGCTGCTCAGAGGATGTCTCCGGGCTTGCTTTCGGTCCCGTGAGTGCGGCCATAGCTGTTAACATCTCTTGGAGCTTTTGTTGTTGCTGCTCCTGAGCCTTAGTCACTGATCGCGTAAACGGTCGATGACCTGTGGAGATACGACTATCCTCTTTTCCGGATGCCATATAGACGGTATGCACCACCATGCCCCCGGACTTGGGTGTTTAGATTCAGTGTATTTGCAATTTGCCAAAGACGCAGGGATCTTCTTCGGCCTCCTTCTTTTGTGGGCGATCGAAGTTGAGGGAGCCGTTTCAGCGGGCACCCAAACAGATGACACCTTTTGTTGCTTGACAGGATGGTCATCTTCTCGCCGAATTTTCATCTTTTTCTGTCGGCGGGAGTAATCTTGATCAATCACCGAGTCTTGGACTTGACGCCAGACCTTGTAAATTTTAGAGGATAGCCACTGAGGGGGCTGTTCGAGCTTCGCCTTCGTAGTGCTCTCCATAGGTGGAGGAGATATCTTCAGCACGGCCGTCAGAGAGTTCTTGCGCACCTTCCTGAGTGGTTCAAAGTTGTTCCCAGTTGGAACAGCAACGTCGACTTCCACCATTGGAGCTAGCGGAGTCAATCCTAATGGGGAATTGCCCCCAGCTTTCCTCACTCGGCGCCAGTGGCGACGTCGAGCATGTCGTGCGGTCGGGATCACCTCCGCTGTTTGTTGAGCTTCCTCATGCCCCATATTTTGAGGAGATACTGTTATTGGCGCTAGCCTGTCGAAGACCGACGTCCGACGTCCGTTGAGAAGGGATAGTCAGTCTTGCGAAGGCCGACTTTCGAACAGGGGAAACAACCTTCATGACTTTGTCTCGAACGGGAGCTGAAACGGTCAGTCTTGTGAAGACCGACCCCTTAGCAGGAGAAGTCTTCTTGGTGACTTCAGGAGTAGGAATGGCTATCTGCTTCAGGATAACGCCTTCTGGTATTGCGGGATTCTTCACGAGCCCGTTGGAGCTTTGGCCCAGTCTATTGAAAACTGAGGCAGTGGACTTGGACGACCCGTTGAGAGGGGCCGCAGTAGTTGCAAGCCGATCAAAGACCGACTTCTTCGGAGCTTCTTGCAATGGTACAGGAGCATTGAAGCTCGTTGGTAGGATCATGGTCCCGAAGAATAGCCCAGTGGTGGCTTGGGTCACCTGTTCTACCGGCATTGTGAAAAGGGAGGCCGCTTGGGGCCCGTAGGTTACTCCTCCAGATGAGGCGGTACGGGAGTTTCAGTTGCAGTTGGAGTAGTTAGAGGCCGTTGATATTCTTTTTTCTGCATGGGAGCAAAACCAAATCTTAGTATCTTGAATTCAGGGGCAACCACATAAAATCACGATTCGTTCGCGAACACGACACACGAAGTGTGGAGTAGAAAGAGGAAAAGGTCCCACCGGGCGTGCCAGAATCTGTTCTCCGCCGAAAGACACGACCGGGACGTTGGGATGTCCGGTCTAAATTTCGAGGGCAGATGCTATTTGGTGCTATCCGTCCACCTCTCCGAAGATGCCAAGTTGATTTATAGCACCATATATCGAAGGTTTAAACGGATGCGGCCGATGTAGCAGACTTCGTCAGATTACCCCTCATTTGAGGGGGTTTTTGATTGTGGGGACGCTCTTCACTGCAAGCGCAAGCCCCTGCAGTTAATTACGCTACCGCATCGCGGTAACAACTTTCTCCTTCTCCATATGGTCACTTCGTGTCCTGTGTGTTTATTTTGTTTTTGGTTGCCCGTGGATTGTATACGGAGACTAATTTATGTTGTCGCCCGTAGAGCGTGGATTAGTCCAAATCTGTATCTTCTTAGATTTGGGTTTGGGGTTGGGTTTAAGGATGCGTTAGTCTCATTTGAGACTAAGATCGACTTAAACGTTTGTTAAGGATACGTTAGTCTAATTTCAGACTAAGATCAACTTAACGGGATCGTTTAGATCCAACAAAAGAGCATTTGGACTCTATTGTTTTAGTTTATGGACTTTGCGGTCCATTAGTTTAAGGACATTACGGTCCAAGGTTAAGGACATCATAGTCCATGAGCTTAAGGACTCTACAGTCTAAGGTTAAGGACATCATAGTCCATGGGTTTAAGGACCCCACAGTTCAAGGTTAAGGACATCATAGTCCATGGGTGTAAGGACCCCACAGTCCAAGGTTAAGGACATCATAGTCCAGGAGTTTAAGGACCCCACAGTCCGTGGAATGTCTGGCTGTCGGGACCCGTCACCTCTCTGAAGACGTTGAAGGATTACAACGACAAATATCAGAGGAGTGAAGAGATGTACCCTTGAACTAATATTAGTTGGGATCTGTAGTCCAATTTGGGACTAAGATCAAGGATTTATGAGCATATGGGATCAATTAATCTGAAGTAGGGTTCTATGGCCACTTTGGGCTCAGTCCATTTAGTTAAAATGTTAAAAAGTTAACAATGTAAGCATTGGTTTGGATTCTGACAATCTTTTTGTCTTTTATTGAATGCTAAGCATTAATCATAGCTCTGGGCTTTATTTATAGAACAATTTATGTTCTTTTAGCGCGCACGTGAGGAGCACGTAGCGCGCTTGGTGCCAGTCAAAGAGCGCAGAGCGCTTCTGCTGGGTAGCGGACACGTGAGGAGCACGTGGCGCGCTTGACGCTGTGCGCCAGATTTGGAGCACTAAGGCGCTTCTGCTGAGTAGTGCACACGTGAGGAGCATGTGGCGCGCTTGGCGCTGAGCGCCAGTCAATGAGCGTAGAGCGCTTCTTGTGATGTAGCGCACACGTGAGGAGCACGTGGCGCGCTTGGCGCTGAGCGCCAGTCCAAAGAGCGCAATGCGCTTCTGTTCAAGTAGCGTACACGTGGAAAGCACATAGCGCACTTGGCGTTGAGCGCCAGTTCAAAGAGCGCAATGCGCTTCTGTTCAAGTTTGGAGCGCTAAGGCTCTGCAGCGCTGTGCGCTAGATTTGGAACCCTGAGGCGCTCTACTTTAATTGGAGCACTAAGGCTCTTTTTAGGCAGTTTTGCGCCTTGAGAATTAAATTCTCTATAAGAGACTTTGTCTCATGGATTTAAGAACGAATTTCTTATTTTTTTATAGGAGATGTTTCAATCTCTTATGTTTTTGGTGAAAAGCTCTGCCTTTATGGATCTATGATTCTAAGAGAGTTTAATTATTCTCCCCCCTTTATAATGAGATACTATGATCTCTGAAAGACAATGTGTCTTATAGATCTATGATCTGAAGAAGCTTGAATTCTGCCCCTTATTTTTATGATGAGATATTTTGATCTCTGTTGTGAAAGATCTTGGTCTTATAGATCTATGATCTTAGAAAAAGAAGTAAATTCTTCTTTTATATGAGATGATTTCATCTCTCTGTTCTTTTTTCTTTTTACCTTGAAGAAAGTTTTCTTCTTCTGAGAGCTTGCTCTTTGTCTTTGAATTTCTCAAAATTTAGGGGGGGGTTGCTCTATTTGTCTATGTATATATTCCCAGACTTGAAGTCTTGAGGCCTTTATATAGTGAAGGCCGATTTGTTCAATCGGTTAAGGAGATCTTTTTCTCTAATTGATTTGGGGATTTCCCCATTGTTGGATCTTTGATCCAAGGGCTTCTGATTTACAGAAGGAAATTTTCTGCTTTTTAACAAGATTGGGAAATCTTTTCCCATACAGAATTTATTCTGTATTTTGGTGATTTTTAATCACCTTTGGATCATTGATCCAACGGTGCTATGATTTACATAGCACAATCCTTTTGTTTGGAAAGATTTTGATGAATCTTTCCTTAACAGAATTTATTCTGGTCAATTGATGATTTATCATCTTTATTGGATCTTTGATCTGACGGTGGGGAACATTTAGTTGCTGGCGCTTTATGAAGCGCTGCTTCAATTCAAATTTTGAAAATTTGAACAGAGCTTTGCTCTGATTGGGGAAACAGACCCTAGTAAACATAGGTTTAAGCGGGACCAGTCTCTTGAGCCTCAGGGAGCCGGAGATACGGGTGCTTGCCTATTTAAGGTAGACAACTTAACAAACGGTGTTATCAACACGGTAATTGTCTTGGAAAAAGACACAAATCCTGTCGTCCATGTGCAGCAGTTACCGATACCACCAAAACAATCAGGATTTCAAGTTCTTTTAAAAGTGTCTGACTTAGACCGAGTCTCAATATAATCAATCTGATTTGAATATGATTCAAGTATCAAACTACAATACAATATGGATATATGAATCCATCTATTCAATCTATATCAATCTGTATTGACTGAACCGGACCATGGATATATTCCATTTACATGTTCTTCCATTATATTCGTTCCATTACTGATATCATGGTTTTGGCCAGTCATTCATCTATATACAATATACAATTCAAACAATACAAACAATACAATCAAGACATCGCGGGGTTTATAAGGGGTAGATTGGTATGGAAGGTGTTAAAAGTGGCACGAGACTGTAACCATAATACACCTAACCTGAAAATCCATTGCCGTTGTACCATGGCTGAACGGTTCCTTATGCTCCGTATACCTTAGTCTCCGGAATAGTGGGACTACTCTCGTATACACCGACATTCTTCTGTACCAAGCTACAAAAAACAGCGTTAACACTAAATACAACATTATAACAATATACTTTCTATTATGTCTATTCCATTCTTGTCTATTTACGGGACTTACCGAGCGACTTGTTCGCTGACGACATTCTCTTTCTTCTTCTTTGGAATGTCGTCAGGTGTTTCGGACTTACTGGAGATCGAACCCAGCAACGAAGACTTGGATCAGTTTACTGAAGACCCGGAGTTTTAGATTAACTTGTACATTATATTTCATTTCTGTTATGCCACTGTTTAGGCATTGCTTTCATTCCATGTATTTACCTTTCCAGATGTATTGTAAAAAGAATGTTAATAAATAAAGTTGATGTTCAATTATATCTATTGTCATTATCTCTTGTGCATTTTACTTATATTGCTTAGATACGCTTAGCGTGTTTACTTCAGAGTAAATACATTGCGGCCTCGTCGCGTCCTCTGCCGTATACTGGGAAGCGGGGCGAGACAGGTTTTGTTAGCGGCACATGCAGGTCTACTCTGTGTGGACATGCAGGTTTACTCTGTATGGATATACAGGTCAGCTCTGCGTGGATGTCACGACCCGAAAGTACGGAACATGACCGGCACTTAAACTACGAACGTCTCGAGGCGTACGTAATCTAAGTAAACCGAAAACCCAGAAATCCAAACCAAGAAAAGTAGTAGAGTGCAGGAAAAACCAACTTAAAGCAAGTAATTTCAATAGCATAAGCCGAATTATGCGGTTTTTAAAACATCAAAAATTTACTGAAAATTTCGGCAGAGTCTCCTTTGTAAATACTGGCCCCCAAACGGGATACAACATGAATAGTATACGAAATCAAGAAAAAAGGCATCCCCAAGCGGGAGCTAGCTCTTCGTCAATCGACGGTCACAACCACACAAGCAATAAATATACAACGCCAACGGCGAGGATCAAAAACTCAAAAGGGAACTCAAAACCACCAGAAATATAACGAGCGACTCTAAGGTCGAAAGAATAAACAACACTGGTCTCTATCTCAATAGATACATGTTTGGTTGATGGAACTTCTAGATACAACAGAAAAATGATATACAAGATATATAATGGGGGTATGATACAAGTAAACCCACCTACTAGCAAATCACCCGAATGAAACTGAGCCCGCAAGCCGTAAAGAAACCTGTACGGCAAATCTGCAAGAAACTGGGGCACAACGGGGGTGAGTTGCCAACTCGTGAATAGAAAAACATCTACGCACAGAAATCGCATAAATAACGCAACCTAGATCAATGATCATAATATATTCTCAAATATATGTATAACAGGCAGCCTATGACAATGTCTAGGGTAATATCTAACCCGAGTATAATTTCATGTGCCCGTGTCAGTGCCTCAAGTAGCAATATATCATATGAATGAGGTATGAATGCATGAAACAGAATACATGTAAATGAAGAAACTGTTTTCATAAATTAGTGAGATTTCCTTCGTATTTTTAAACTGAGGTATCATAATGAAATCAGTATCAACAGTGTCTAGCATCGACACAAAACATAAATCTCACTGTCTCGAAATATCAATGTCTCAAGCTCAATATCTAGGGCGCCGTCAGTCCGGACCGGCCCCTACCATCCATCTCAAGACCACGACAGTATCCTCCGGATATCCAACGCGTCGGGTAATATCACCGGTAGGTAGTGCTCCCCAGCCAGGCTCAACGTCAACACCACATTTCTCTTGCCCCGGGGTACCATACCGGGCCCACCATGTACCCGTGACGGTTCCTCCACTCCTCGACACGGATCTCCAAAACCACAGCAAACTCATGGTGGACGACACTTTACATCACTAGAAAACCGCAACATTTTATATTTTAAAAGATCATAAGTTGTAAATTTTGCGGTTTTCCCCGAAATCCAGAAATATCATAAATCTCAAGAAATCATCACAAGTGCATATGTCAATGATAATGAACTAGGCATGAACAACTGAATAACAGTATGCATGAAGTGGTAGGTAATAACTACAATGTCTAATATGGCATATAAAGGAAGTACACTAATATCATGTCAAAACTACCAGCTAACAATCTAAGTCAAGCAATTATATTCTCTAAAGTATACGTGACATGGCAATTACCGATGAAGATGTGTGTGAGCCGGCAAGTAGGTGTACGTGGTACATACGCATCATCGATAATAGTGCTGGTGTTGATTGATGATAATTTCTGTGATTGTAATAAATCGAATCAAATTGTAAAGAAATCACAACCAAAAATTATTTGACCGCAATCAACTACGGTGTCGGATTGTAGTTTGTATGTGAGTGCGGATCGTCCACAGGGAAAGTGTAATCGTTCGTCTTTTGAATTAGATGAGTCGAAACATTAATGAAAAGAAAACAAAACAATTCATGATTTATATTTGAGATTCAAGAAAGAGAAAAAAACTAGATCTAAGAAAGCATTAAAAGATAGAATCAAGAATTGATTGTTTGTTGATTTTTCCAAACCAAATCTCAAGAATCGAAATGAGGCTCGTAGGAATCGATCGGATCTATAGATGTGATGTAATCTTACAATTGCGTATTCTTATCCTTCGATGAATTGATACTAGATCGATGATCATCGATGAGAATTAGGGATTTCTTGTGAAACTAGGGTTTCATCTTATCCCTTGTTCTTTCGTCGATGTCATTCACATTCTAGCCTCTAGTAAATTCAAGAAACAATCGTAGATCCCTAATTTCGAGCGATCGCAATCAAGAAAGCATCGCTACGAAACTAGGTCATCGATTCTTGAACTTGCTAGGGTTTACAAACTCGTAGGACTTAAAAATAGTATTAATATTTGTTACATCATCATTCTACAATCGTCTCGACTCCTTAACGAGCGGAGTTTTACTCAAACATCACAACAAGAGCAACAATTACAAATTGAGATCTAATCATGATGCAAGAATTAAAAGAAAGCAAGATTAACGAATTTCACCTTTTATTTATATCAACAATTTCGTTACAATCACTCAAGAACTACAAGAGGAGGAACTTGATCGTCGACTTGGCTTCGCTCGTCTCCGTGGATCGCGGATCGGCTTGGATCACTTGCCCGATTGAAGATCGGCTCGGCTCCTAAAAGGTTGAAGGCTTCTCGCTTGATTTGGTACTCAAGATCTTGGATTAGGAGTGGAATTAGGGTTAGGGTTTCGCACAAGCTTTGTCAGGAAACTTGTGGAAGAAGATGATGAAAGAGGGAAAGATTATTTAACTAATGAAGAACTAATGGTCTTAATGATGAACTAATGAACAACCTCCACCCTTAGATTTAGGCTCCTATTTATAGATAACTAACCCTAGATCTAGGATTTCAAATTCTAATTTTCCCTCCAAAAGTTTGTTGAGGGAATTCAAATTTCCCTCCAAAAGTTAGTTAGGGGAGAAGGTTCTAGATGAGGATTAGTTAGGAGGAGCTTCTAGAAGAGGATTAATTAGGAGCTTAATTTAGGATTAGCCTTCTTAATCTTCATTTCTGATCTGGCAGCAGCTTCGAGATAGTTCTGGACTTTGAAGTGTCAGAATGGACTGTGGGACCAGAGAGAGGAATTGTGCTCTAAAAATGCAATGCTGACGTGGCAACCTAAGCGCGGAACCGCCGCAGATAAGGGGTAATTGCCGCGGAAGGGCGGCTGCTTTGGGGCTTCAGAGCTTGTGCTTTCTGTGGTAGTCTTGGGCTATGTTGTGGGCCTTTATTTTATATACAGAATTGTCTAATTCCTTCTTCACTGCTACCAGATCTGAATTGATTGAATTGGCGTAATATTGATCAGCTCTTTGGTTTTTCTTCCGTATTCTCCTGCACAGACTCAAGACAAGTGTTGCGCAAATACAGAAATGATGCGATGCCATGAAATGCGGTTAATTTCCTTTAAAGTGTCGGTTTAAAAGTCTAATACATGCAATCTCATATTTTGTGACAGATTTGTTAATATGTAGAATATGAATGCCGAACACTTCTAAGTGTATGCAAAAGATGGGGAAATTGCCGGCTAAAATATACAATATTTTCGACTGATCAGGTGTCCTAACATCATGATATCAATAATGGAATATGCAGTAAAATAAATATGCGAGGCAGAGCGAACAGCAATAATGTGCGGGAGCTGAATACTAGACACAACGATAACTAATCTGCAATAATCTAATATAAGTCCTACGAATGGTGCCTTTTGAAATAACACGAATCATGGGGTTTTGAAAATAGGGGCTACGGTGTTTTTATGAAAAGATACGTCGTTTTTGAAATATCCGTAGATTCCCTTGAGCTGTCTTTAAAAATGCCCACGATTCGTTAGTTTTTGAAATATGTAAGAAGTCTAATCTAATCTAACAACTACACTAAACTATACGGCTGAACTAACAAGCTGAACTACAGGTAAGGAAACCGCCTATCATCTGAGTCGATACATATACATACATGTATATGTATAGTCGGTGATCCCGTCTCAATAATATCATATCCGATACCATATCTATAATCAGGTATCCCAAGTCAAGAGTGCGGATCAATCATCAATATAGCTCGTACGTAAATCCGTCGTACGGCATCCCAATCCGGGTACGGGTCAATATCACATTCATCATACTATTCACCTGGTATCCTCTTTATCAAATATCATGATCGGGGTACTGATCTACGTCTAGTACCATACTGATACCGCCTACGTATGCATGGACGTGTGTGAAACACTACGTCAAGGACCCGCTACAACGTCATGTCGTATCTAAGATACGAACCCTGCTATATCACCGATCTCACGGCCTCGATCCAATCTCATCGTCTCAGCTCAACCCCAAGTATCATCCTCAATCCGTATGTGAACACATAGTCCCATACCCATGTGAACACATAACTATAAAGAAGCCCATGAGCACATATCAATAGGAATGTATGCAAGTATGTATGTGTGTATGTGTGTGTAACACTACCCTAGGGTTCGCAACACTAAAGTAATCCAACACACCAATATCCATCCTAAGCATCGTTATTAATCCCAAATAACATATAAAAATTGTTGGTGTGTATACACATCCGTATACACCACCACGGACTGCGGGGGTGCTATACGCCATCCACCCGACTTCTCCCCGTAGATATAAATCTACTCACCTGGTCCTCGCTAGCCGGTGCCGACGTCGCCACGCGCTTGCTTGTCGTCTCGAAGTCCACATGGGGGTACCTACATATCATAACGCACCATATCTCATTAAAATCCGACTCATGATCAAAACGACGCACGAATCCCACATAGGTCAAAACCTATGGTTGCTTTCACAAATCAACCCAAAAACCCTCGACGTCGGCGTACAAACGCCAAACCATCGAGAAAAACCCAAATACACTCATTTGCAGATTCACGAACACTAATTTTAATATAAACTAGGTTGAAACTCACAAAACCGCCAATTTCACTCAAAAAGTCATTTTTCCGAAAATCTAGCAAGCACAATTCGCCGTTTTTGTACAAAACACGATATTTAAATGAATGTAGCGGCCAATATATTTATTAACTATCTTAAATAAGTCATAAAAACCATTTCCATAATTTAAACTCATAAATTTGCATAATTTCCAAAATCCTAGTTTGCAAAATATCAAATTTAACACCCTTTAATGCAAAATTCACAATTCATCAATTAAGCTTCGTTTTGCATGAACCAAAGTCATTAAACCACTCATTATAATAGTTATAATGACATGAACACTTAATTATATTTTAATCTAAGCATTTGATAATTTTTCAAAAACTCTAGTTAGCAAAAACAAAACTTAATTTAGACATTTCCATGCAACAATATGAAATTTAACTACTAAATTACTTTCTACAAATTCTAAGATGGTAAGCTACCCATCACAACCATACACCAATTCACAATAACCTAACTTGCATTCAAACCCTTTTCTTGAATTCCAAAACGTGCAATTAAACTCACATATCCAAATAACACTTAAATAAATTAGCTTAAGAAATTAGTAACAATTTAAGCAACAAAAATGTTTAGAAATATACCCAAAAGCATATGAAGATCCACAAGCATCCATGGCACTCCAAAATGCTCTCTTTTCACAAGGATCCATGCTTGAAATGCTAAGGAATAATGGGTAAGTGTTGGATTTGGAAAAAAGCTTTGAAATTGTATGGATTTTGAAGCTTTTTTTTTTTGGATTTTTGAAGCAAAATAGTGTGGATTTTTTTTTGGGGGGGGGGGGGGGAAGGGCTGCTGCTGTGGGGATCATTTTCGGCCAGAAGTGGGTGAGGGGAGAGAGAGGGAGGTGAGGAAAATGCAAGGGAGGAAAGTCAAGGTCAAGGTAAGGTCAAAGTCTAACTACTTTATCTATTTTCTAATCTTTTCTTTTATTTCTTTTCATTTCTTTTTCCTTTGCAAACCAAGTGGGGAAAAAGTGAGGGCTGCTGAATTTGGCTAAGGGGAGGGGTAAGTGGGGGTGTGTGGGTGTGGGCACGGGTGTGGGGTGATGAAAAATGATAAATACAATACCCCAAACATCCATTTACGCTAAAAAAAAGCCTTTTTTCTTCAATAATTTCTAAACCGTTTTGGCAAATGATTTCGTTCCAAAAACCACATGATACATTTTTATTTAATGTTTTATGATGCACAAAATTTGTTTCAACTTATTCCAATTTGTAATTTTCCCTAATTAAATGTATTAGTGACGGCTTAAAATAATAATAAAATAATATTTTTTTCAGAAAATTTGAAATTTCACCAGCGGCTCAATAAACACCAAATAATAGCAATTACATAGCTAGAATATGTATATTTAATTTTTATAATAAGATATTTGTATTTTGACTTTTTACAGAAAACCCCCTCATTTTACCGATTTTCCGAAATTTCACCGAAACGATTTTCAAAACGCTACAATCTTCCCCCCTTAAAGAAATTCGGTCCCCGAATTTAAATTCAAACTCCCCCAATTACTAAAACATCTAAGAAAAACCATCAAGTCGTCGGGGCTCCGAAATTGTAAATACATAAAACAAATCGTAGCGCAGCGCATGCGCTTGAAAAATGAGTATATAACTCAAATCAAAACTCCTCCAAGCATCCCGCGATCATCGGAGTCGTGGAGAAGACATCAATGCCAAATCCAAATCAAAACCAATATGATATAACTCGAAACTATAAATGTAAATATCGAATCTATATCTGTAAGTATCTGAAGGAAATGCATGCCAAATCTCTTTAAGTCGCTGTGCAACGCGTATAACACTGCACAGTGGCGGACGTCTACCATAAGAAAATAACTATATACATATATACTTTTGTTTGAAATGTACGTTCCGCCGTTTTGGAAACAATTTAGAAGGGTCTCCTTGTTTTAAACATTTCGTGTCATATCAGACACGTAGGTAAATACTGAGGCTATAGCTCGCTTTTTGGAAATCCCTTCAATAACTATCAATGCATGCAAAATGTATTCAGGTACTGTCCTCTGACTAGTCCTGCTCAGTACGAAAGCACATAGCAATATCATAAAAACGTACTGCTCTATAAGAAATCAATCCCAAAATATGCACATGAATACTACGTGCGTCTGGTGCGCACGGAAATCAAAATCCATGCGCACAGAAACAACATCTAAGTGCATCGGGTGTGCACAAAACATCTGTCGTAGGCAACATGTGTGCCTGACAGCAAAATCAGGTGCATCTGACATGCACGAAAAAACTCGATTTAGTGCATCTGGTGTGCACCAAAATCGCATCTCAAGACATGCGCTCAACATGCGCGAAAATCTAAATCAGGTGCATCCATCGTGCACGAAATCATGAAATCCAATATCAAGCGCCGAACGTGCGCAAAATCACTCAGGTGCACAAGGTGCACAAAACAAATATCGAGTATCACAATTGAAATCGAAGTCCAGCGCATCTAAGTGCACAAAAGGCGTATCACTGCACTGCAAGCATATATAAACTATACAGAGTGCAGGAACCAAATCGTGTGCGTGCATATGCACAAAACCAACTCAACTGTTTAAAACCGTAAAATCACAAACATGTGAAACTAAAGAACGAAAACGATATCAAGTGCAACACTGTGCAAAGATCGTAAATCCTCAATCATCAAAATCAAATCATACGAATAAATCACCCAAAACATCGTAATCAATAATGGCGGAATAGTACTGCTCAAGCGCATCCTCTAAGAATCTCGGCAACTGTCGCGGTCACCAGTGGGACGTCTCGTCGATGATCATGAACTCTGTCCTGCTGGCGTGCGTAACCATGACCATTCCTGGGTCAAGGTCTTCACTGTGAATTACCAATCTTTCGGTCCATCGGCTCATCGGCCCTGTCAGGTGTGCTAATGGGGACGATTCCGTTCTGGCACTCCTCTGGTCATCTCTTGGTCAATCATCGCGACCACTCGTAAGACAGCATATCACTGGCGTCGGCCACTGGCGTCGGCCACTGGCGTCGGCCTCTGGCTCTCTGAATGTACGTGACACATCTGATCCTGGGTGCAAGTATCATTGCAGCAGTGTCCTGGAAGGAATCCTGCTCACGGTTTCTTCCATGTCTCGTCTCTGCCAACTGTCCGGAAGTCATTGTCCTTTCCTATATCTGCATCTTGCTCTGGAACGACTGCATACTCATCGCGACTCCTTCTGGAAGGTAAGTCCAAGTACCATGCCTCGGCATGCGCATCGCCTCTCTGATGTCGGCGGAGTGGAACATCATCTCATCTAGATCTGGTGCGAATCTCTTACTCCACTTTTCTCTAATGTCGTCTGCTTTGGACTCGTCTCGTCGCGGCTGCATGGACTGAGCTCCAACGACTATCCTCGTATCTGGAGTCTCCCAAGAATGCGTCTCACCACCTAGCATCCGATTGAAGTCGAACCATTCGATCGATTCGTCAAAACCTCATAATCCCCTAAGAGCTCAACCTCTTGGGCACAGTTTAATAGTATCGAATACATACCACAGCATCGGTGGTCCAGCCATAGAAGGGCAAACCCAAGCCTCACTAATGGCGCCGTAGAACTGCCGCAAACCCGAAGGTTCAAAGGCTTTCACACGGTCATTAAGTCGAGTTAGGGTTTCATTCTTCTAGAGGGACCATAGAATTGCCTGCATGTCTTTCCGACTACTTTAAACTTGGATAAATAGGTTTCTGACATTCGATCGTCTCTGTCGACTCCCAACGCCTCCGCGTGAAGTCGTCTCTAGCTGGAATCAATCTATCTGATGACCTCGCATCGGGGTAAGCGAACGAACCACCTGTCCTAGTCATTCATCATCGGGTGACTAGCGACCTTTTATCATCTATTCGTACAACTCGCCCTGCCATAGTTCCAACATATGGGGCGATATCTCGTCGCTCGCAGCAACAACTGGCTCGCTCGTCTGCACGCTGAACAGTGCCTCAATCATCAGGAGTAAGCAACACACCAACGGTCATCAAAATCTGGCTGGCCTCTGTCAGTGGCTCAATCCTCTAGTGTCGATCGGCACATCCGAGTAACCTCATAAAGGCGATCCGCCAAACGCTCGCGGCGCGGAAACACAGTAAAAAGACACATCTCTGCAATCGTGTGTCGCCGGAATTTCGCCTTGGTCAGTCCTCGTTCGTGACGAGCTTGTGCTGACCGCAACTCTAGCCGTAGCTCTCCCTGCCGGTAACCGTAGCAGCAAAACCAAACTGGTACCGATGAGGCTAGATCAGGAAGGAATATAATACTGAACAAGGAAATGTACATCCTAAGGCTTCATAAGTGGAGTGGCGTGTCGTAAATATGCCGCGGAACATACCAACGGTACGTCACTCTACTTTAGTCACCTATTCCATCAACCAAGGGTCATCCTACGCTCCGAAGGTTAAAACCTAACGCTCTGATACCAACTTTGTCACGACCCGAAAGTACGGAACATGACCGGCACTTAAACTACGAACGTCTCGAGGCGTACGTAATCTAAGTAAACCGAAAACCCAGAAATCCAAACCAAGAAAAGTAGTAGAGTGCAGGAAAAACCAACTTAAAGCAAGTAATTTCAATAGCATAAGCCGAATTATGCGGTTTTTAAAACATCAAAAATTTACTGAAAATTTCGGCAGAGTCTCCTTTGTAAATACTGGCCCCCAAACGGGATACAACATGAATAGTATACGAAATCAAGAAAAAAGGCATCCCCAAGCGGGAGCTAGCTCTTCGTCAATCGACGGTCACAACCACACAAGCAATAAATATACAACGCCAACGGCGAGGATCAAAAACTCAAAAGGGAACTCAAAACCACCAGAAATATAACGAGCGACTCTAAGGTCGAAAGAATAAACAACACTGGTCTCTATCTCAATAGATACATGTTTGGTTGATGGAACTTCTAGATACAACAGAATAATGATATACAAGATATATAATGGGGGTATGATACAAGTAAACCCACCTACTAGCAAATCACCCGAATGAAACTGAGCCCGCAAGCCGTAAAGAAACCTGTACGGCAAATCTGCAAGAAACTGGGGCACAACGGGGGTGAGTTGCCAACTCGTGAATAGAAAAACATCTACGCACAGAAATCGCATAAATAACGCAACCTAGGTCAATGATCATAATATATCCTCAAATATATGTATAACAGGCAGCCTATGACAATGTCTAGGGTAATATCTAACCCGAGTATAATTTCATGTGCCCGTGTCAGTGCCTCAGGTAGCAATATATCATATGAATGAGGTATGAATGCATGAAACAGAATACATGTAAATGAAGAAACTGTTTTCATAAATTAGTGAGATTTCCTTCGTATTTTTAAACTGAGGTATCATAATGAAATCAGTATCAACAGTGTCTAGCATCGACAAAAAACATAAATCTCACTATCTCGAAATATCAATGTCTCAAGCTCAATATCTAGGGCGCCGTCAGTCCGGACCGGCCCCTACCATCCATCTCAAGACCACGACGGTATCCTCCGGATATCTAACGCGTCGGGTAATATCACCGGTAGGTAGTGCTCCCCAGCCAGGCTCAACGTCAACACCACATTTCTCTTGCCCCGGGGTACCATACCGGGCCCACCATGTACCCGTGACGGTTCCTCCACTCCTCGACACGGATCTCCAAAACCACAGCAAACTCATGGTGGATGACACTTTACATCACTAGAAAACCGCAACATTTTATATTTTAAAAGATCATAAGTTGTAAATTTTGCGGCTTTCCCCGAAATCCAGAAATATCATAAATCTCAAGAAATCATCACAAGTGCATATGTCAATGATAATGAACTAGGCATGAACAACTGAATAACAGTATGCATGAAGTGGTAGGTAATAACTACAATGTCTAATATGGCATATAAAGGAAGTACACTAATATCATGTCAAAACTACCAGCTAACAATCTAAGTCAAGCAATTATATTCTCTAAAGTGTACGTGACATGACAATTACCGATGAAGATGTGTGTGAGCCGGCAAGTAGGTGTACGTGGTACATACGCATCATCGGTAATAGTGCTGGTGTCCTAACATCATGATATCAATAATGGAATATGCAGTAAAATAAATATGCGAGGCAGAGCGAACAGCAATAATGTGCGGGAGCTGAATACTAGACACAACGATAACTAATCTGCAATAATCTAATATAAGTCCTACGAATGGTGCCTTTTGAAATAACACGAATCATGGGGTTTTGAAAATAGGGGCTACGGTGTTTTTATGAAAAGATACGTCGTTTTTGAAATATCCGTATATTCCCTTGAGCTGTCTTTAAAAATGCCCACGATTCGTTAGTTTTTGAAATAGGTAAGAAGTTTAATCTAATCTAACAACTACACTAAACTATACGGCTGAACTAACAAGCTGAACTACAGGTAAGGAAACCGCCTATCATCTGAGTCGATACATATACATACATGTATATGTATAGTCGGTGATCCCGCCTCAATAATATCATATCCGATACCATATCTATAATCAGGTATCCCAAGTCAAGAGTACGGATCAATCATCAATATAGCTCGTACGTAAATCCGTCGTACGGCATCCCAATCTGGGTACGGGTCAATATCACATTCATCATACTATTCACCTGGTATCCTCTTTATCAAATATCATGATCGGGGTACTGATCTACGTCTAGTACCATACTGATACCGCCTACGTATGCATGGACGTGTGTGAAACACTACGTCAAGGATCCGCTACAACGTCATGTCGTATCTAAGATACGAACCCTGCTATATCACCGATCTCACGGCCTCGATCCAATCTCATCGTCTCAGCTCAACCCCAAGTATCATCCTCAATCCGTATGTGAACACATAGTCCCATACCCATGTGAACACATAACTATAAAGAAGCCCATGAGCACATATCAATAGGAATGTATGCAAGTATGTATGTGTGTATGTGTGTGTAACACTACCCTAGGGTTCGCAACACTAAAGTAATCCAACACACCAATATCCATCCTAAGCATCGTTATTAATCCCAAATAACATATAAAAATTGTTGGTGTGTATACACATCCGTATACACCACCACGGACTGCGGGGGTGCTATACGCCATCCACCCGACTTCTCCCCGTAGATATAAATCTACTCACCTGGTCCTCGCTAGCCGGTGCCGACGTCGCCACGCGCTTGCTTGTCGTCTCGAAGTCCACATGGGGGTACCTACATATCATAACGCACCATATCTCATTAAAATCCGACTCATGATCAAAACGACGCACGAATCCCACATAGGTCAAAACCTATGGTTGCTTTCACAAATCAACCCAAAAACCCTCGACGTCGGCGTACAAACGCCAAACCATCGAGAAAAACCCAAATACACTCATTTGCAGATTCACGAACACTAATTTTAATATAAACTAGGTTGAAACTCACAAAACCGCCAATTTCACTCAAAAAGTCATTTTTCCGAAAATCTAGCAAGCACAATTCGCCGTTTTTGTACAAAACACGATATTTAAATGAATGTAGCGGCCAATATATTTATTAACTATCTTAAATAAGTCATAAAAACCATTTCCATAATTTAAACTCATAAATTTGCATAATTTCCAAAATCCTAGTTTGCAAAATATCAAATTTAACACCCTTTAATGCAAAATTCACAATTCATCAATTAAGCTTCGTTTTGCATGAACCAAAGTCATTAAACCACTCATTATAATAGTTATAATGACATGAACACTTAATTATATTTTAATCTAAGCATTTGATAATTTTTCAAAAACTCTAGTTAGCAAAAACAAAACTTAATTTAGACATTTCCATGCAACAATATGAAATTTAACTACTAAATTACTTTCTACAAATTCTAAGATGGTAAGCTACCCATCACAACCATACACCAATTCACAATAACCTAACTTGCATTCAAACCCTTTTCTTGAATTCCAAAACGTGCAATTAAACTCACATATCCAAATAACACTTAAATAAATTAGCTTAAGAAATTAGTAACAATTTAAGCAACAAAAATGTTTAGAAATATACCCAAAAGCATATGAAGATCCACAAGCATCCATGGCACTCCAAAATGCTCTCTTTTCACAAGGATCCATGCTTGAAATGCTAAGGAATAATGGGTAAGTGTTGGATTTGGAAAAAAGCTTTGAAATTGTATGGATTTTGAAGCTTTTTTTTTTTGGATTTTTGAAGCAAAATAGTGTGGATTTTTTTTTTTGGGGGGGGGGGGGGGAAGGGCTGCTGCTGTGGGGATCATTTTCGGCCAGAAGTGGGTGAGGGGAGAGAGAGGGAGGTGAGGAAAATGCAAGGGAGGAAAGTCAAGGTCAAGGTAAGGTCAAAGTCTAACTACTTTATCTATTTTCTAATCTTTTCTTTTATTTCTTTTCATTTCTTTTTCCTTTGCAAACCAAGTGGGGAAAAAGTGAGGGCTGCTGAATTTGGCTAAGGGGAGGGGTAAGTGGGGGTGTGTGGGTGTGGGCACGGGTGTGGGGTGATGAAAAATGATAAATACAATACCCCAAACATCCATTTACGCTAAAAAAAAGCCTTTTTTCTTCAATAATTTCTAAACCGTTTTGGCAAATGATTTCGTTCCAAAAACCACATGATAAATTTTTATTTAATGTTTTATGATGCACAAAATTTGTTTCAACTTATTCCAATTTGTAATTTTCCCTAATTAAATGTATTAGTGACGGCTTAAAATAATAATAAAATAATATTTTTTTCAGAAAATTTGAAATTTCACCAGCGGCTCAATAAACACCAAATAATATCAATTACATAGCTAGAATATGTATATTTAATTTTTATAATAAGATATTTGTATTTTGACTTTTTACAGAAAACCCCCTCATTTTACCGATTTTCCGAAATTTCACCGAAACGATTTTCAAAACGCTACAGTGGACAACCTTAGCAATATAACACAAGAACCAGCAACTAAAAATATTCTTTACAATTCATATTTCTTGAATCTTACAACTTCATATACTTTGAATCTGTCCTAACCCAAAATTTTCTTTTAAGGTTATGGATTCCCCAAACAACACCAGCACGAAGTCAACAACACTCCCCCACCACTACCACTCACACCTGCCGTAGCTGCTCCGATCAATGAGCAGACGGTTTTGCTTGAGGCGATCCGCAGCCTCCTGGAGGGACAGCAGCAGCAGACTGCTATATTGATGAACCGTCCTGAGACAGAAGCGCCTAGGGTGAAACAATTCAGGGCCTTGCACCCCAAGCTGTTCGCAGGAAAAGAAAGCCCTCTAGAAGCTGAGGAATGGGCTCAAAGCATTGAAGATGACCTGGCAGCGGCACAAGTGCCAGAGATAGCTTGGGTTCGTGTTGCGAAGTTGTAGCTCACGGACAATGCACGGGTTTGGTGGAAGGCGGAAGAAAGCCGTCTCACCCAACCGATCGAATGGAGGACTTTCCGCGATAAGTTCGACGCAAAGTACTTCCCCGAGACTTCCATATTCGACATGGAACAGCAGTTCATCCACCTACAACAGGGTTCAATGTGGACAAAATCTATAGATGGGTATGATGCTGAGTTCACCATGCTCAGTCGGTAAGATAAGTCTTAATATTTCGATTTTCAAATATCACATACTACATAGCTAACACAATACTTTAATAGATTTGCGGCTCACCTGATACCGACGGATGAGATCAGAGCCCGTCAATTTCAACAAGGGTTAGATCCAGAGATCCAGGCTGCATTAGTCACAGGAGATTTTCCGACTCACGAATCGGCTCTGAAAGCTGCCCATCGTTATGAGGCACTGGTAAATATGAGGGGCAGACCTCATTCTTCCGGAATGAAACGCCTTGCCAACCAGATGGCAGGAGGAGCCTCTTCAAGGCCACCTTTTGTGCCAAGGAGACCGGGAGTACCAAACAACCGGCCTAGCCCAGCCTTTTGCACCTATTACAGGAGGGATGGTCATCTGATGAAAGATTGCCGGCGAGCAAATCACCTTTGCTTAGTCTGCGGCTCAGCTACTCATGATATTGGGTCTTGTCCTCGTAGACACAACCCATATACTGCACCCAGGCCAGCAATCACATACCCACAGCGCCCAGCCATCCAAGCACCTGCTCCGAGACTTGCACTACCTGCTCCACCTCCTCATGAACCGACTTCACCTCCTCCTCGTCAGTTCCATCAAGCTCAAAGGAACCCACCTCAAGGACTAAGGAACGGACAGAGGAATGCTCCTCCAGTAAGGAGGAATATGCCGAGACGACAGGCTTTCACAATGACCGTGGAAGAGGCTGAAGCCATCGGCCAAATCATTACTGGTAGCACTTTCCTTTCAAATTCTCTTTCAGTTCATAGACATACCTATATATATTTTCCCTTATACCTAAAACATATCCCATATACCTTAGGTACAATCTTAGTAGCCTCACTTCCTGCACTCGCACTATTCGATACTGGAGCATCTCATTGCTTTATGTCGCAACGGTTCGTCCGAACTCATGCGATTCCAATCACACCGCTTGTATCCAGCTGGAATGTCAGTTCAGGGAACGACGTTCTAAAGGTAACAATGGGATACAGCTTGTGTCCAGTGGTCGTCTGCAGCAGAGAATTCTATACCGACTTCAGGGTGCTGGACATACCGAACTTCGATGTGGTATTGGGAATGGATTGGCTCGGAACATTTTATGCCACCATCGACTGTCGTCAAAGGAGGGTAGTATTCGAGATTCCAGACCATCCGGTCTTTTATTTCAAAAGTGGAGACCGTACCTTGGAGCCAAGTACATACAATGCGAAACCAAAGAAGGCAGTGATTGCAGAAATTCAAGCGGAAGAAGGATCAAAGCCAGAAGTGGTTCGAGAGTTCGACGATGTGTTTCCAGACGATATATCAGGTTTGCCTCCCGATCAAGCTCTTGAATTCAGTATTGATTTAATACCAGGAGCACAACTGGTGATCAAAGCACCTTATCGATTAAATCCGGAAGGTTTGAAGGAAGTCCGAACTCAGTTGGACGAATTATTGGAGAAAGGATGGATTCGTCCCAGCACTTCAAGTTGGGGATCTCCAGTTCTACTTGTGAAGAAGAAGGAAGGTTCATACATAATGTGCATTGATTATAGAGTCTTGAATGAAGTAACGATAAAGAATAAGGACCCACTACCGCGTATCGACGATCTGTTCGATCAGTTAAGTGGATCTTGTGTTTTCTCCAAATAAGATCTTCGTTCAGGTTATCATCAGGTGAAGGTCAAGGAATCTGATATCCACTAAACGGCATTCAGAACTCGCTATGGTCATTACGAATTTCTTGTGATGCCATTTGGAGTGACCAACGCACCGACAATATTCATGAACCGGATGAATCAAGTTTTCCGGGAGTACTTAGACAGGTTTGTTGTCATCTTCATCGACGACATCCTGGTGTATTCTAAGAGTCGGAAAGAACATGCCGAGCACCTACGAATTGTCCTGGAAACTCTACGACAACATCAACTCTACGCCAAATACAGAAAATGCGAGTTTTGGCTAGATCAAGTTGGTTTTCTCGGACATATTATATCAGGCAAAAGAATCTCTGTGGTTCCAGCGAAAGATTCAGCAGTAAGCGAATGGCCGACACCAAAGTCAGTGGAGGACATTCGAAGTTTTTTGGGTCTAGCTAGATATTACAGAAGGTTCATTGAAGGATTTTCAAAGATCGCAACACCCCTGACCAAGCTTACACGTAAAGATGAAGAATTTATGTGGTCAGAAGCATGCGAATAAGCTTTCCTAGAACTCAAGTCAAAGTTGACAACATCACCTATTCTCGTGATACCGGATCAAACTGGAGGTTTCGAAATATACAGCGATGCATCCGGTAAGAGGTTAAGATGTGTTCTACATCAGCACGGAAGAGTTGTGGCTTATGCTTCAAGACAGCTGAAGATTCATGATCGCAATTATCCGACGCATGATTTGGAGTTGGCAGCCGTAATCTTTGCTCTTAAGATTTGGTGCCATTATCTTCTTGGTGAACAAGTGAACATATACACAGATCACAAGAGTCTGATATATGTGTTTACTCAGAAGGAGCTTAATATGCGACAGAGAAGATGGTTAGAACTCATGGCGGACTTCGACATCAACCTGCAATATCATCCAGGAAAGGCGAATGTAGTACCTGATGCCCTTAGTCGCCAACCATTAGCAATGAATCTCACTGCTCAGTGGAAGCTTCAACAAGATTTGCATCAAATGGAGATTGAAGTGATCGTGCCAGATAACGCTTCAAGTTTGATGAACTTACAAGTCAATCTACCATTGTCAATCAGATCAAAGCAGCTCAAGCAAGTGATGCTAAGTTGCAAAATATCAGAGAACAAGTAGAGAATGGACTCAGAACCAACTTTATCATTCATGAAGACGGATCTTTAAGATACGGCAGCAGACTGTGTGTACCAAAAGGTTCTGTTCGGGAAGAGTTAATGAAAGAAGCTCACAGCTCTCCCTACTCAGTACACCATGGAGGTACAAAGATGTACAAAGATCTGCGTCAAAATTACTGGTGGCATGGAATGAAGCGTGAAGTAGCCAGAAGAGTCGCTAAATACTTAGTGTGTCAGCAAGTAAAGGCTGAACATCACAGGACTGCTGGATTACTTCAACCGTTACCTATCCCAGAATGGAAGTGGCAACACATCACGATGGATTTTGTGACTGCTCTTCCTCGCAGCACAAAGGGTAACGATGCGGTATGGGTTATTGTGGATTGACTCACGAAGTCAGCTCACTTCATCCCATTTCGAGTTTGCCAATCTACTGAGACATTAGCAAAGAAGTACATGGAGGTAAGAATCTAAGTAAATATTTTAAACTCTTCAAATATGTACTATCTCTGATACCCATGAACTCATACAGAAAATCGTGAGACTTCATGGAGTACCGGTCTGCATTGTCTCCGATCGCGACACAAGGTTCCGATCGCAATTTTGGCAAAGTCTGCAAGCGAGCTTGGGAACAAGTCTGAACTTTAGCATGGCTTATCATCCACAAACAGATGGTCATTTTGAGCGAACTATTCAGATCTTGGAAGATATGCTCAGAGCGTGTATGTTAGACTTCGGAGGATCATGGGAAGATCACCTACATCTTGTGGAGTTTTCATACAACAACAGCTACCAAGAAAGCATCGGAATGACACCTTTTGTAACACATTATGGAAGGAAGTGTCGATCGCCATTAAGTTGGGACGATATCGGAGATAGAGAACTCCTAGGACCAGAGATGATAGTAGCAACCATAGATGTGGTCCGCACTATCAAGGAAAGAATGCGCATAGCCCAAGATCGACAGAAGCACTGGGCTGATGCGAAGCGACGTCATTTGGAGTTCCAGCCGGGAGAACATGTATTCTTGAAGATATCTCCCAACCGTGGAGTGATTCGATTTGGAAGACGGGGTAAGCTAAGTCCAAGATACATTGGACCGTTCGACATACTCGAACGAGTCGGTGAAGTGGCTGATCGCTTGGCACTTCCACCTTCATTGGAATGAGTGCAAAATGTGTTCCACATATCCCAACTCAGAAGGTATGTGAGTGACCCCGGCCATATTCTCGATCATTCCGAGCTCACTGTACAGCCCGACTTATCTTATGAGCAGCAACCTGTTGAGATCCTGGACAGGAAAGTGAAGTCACTTCGGAACAAGGAAGTCAACTTGGTTCGAGTGATGTGGAGAAGAGACACCCCAGGAGAATCGACATGGGAAAGGGAAGATGAGATGCATGTAAGATATCCTCACTTATTTGTAAACTAATTCTTAAAATAAATTGTAAATTTCGAGGACGAAATTTTTGTAAGGAGGGTAGACTGTAATAACTCCAATTTATATGTACATAAAATTCATTTAAAGTTAATGTACAATTAGGGTATTTACATTTCTTGTGAGTACTATAAGTATTTGTTTTGATTTAGAACAGCAAGAAAGAGCTTGTAGCTCACCGGTAAGACCTTGCACTGCTGAACCATAGCACCAGAGTTCAAATCCCATCAACCACATATTCTTTTTATTTTAAATTCTTTTAACCTTTTAGAAGCCCAAGAGACTACACGTGCACTACACGTAAACTGAATAGACACAAGATAATCAAACATGTGCACTGTAGAATACCAAACGACCCTGATCCAATACCCCAACACCAATCCAGACCGTCGGCATTGGGCCGACGACAAGCCCAGAAAATCCGGCGAGGTCGGTCATATCCGTCCCAAATGCCCTCAAATTTCACCCCTGCAACGTTTTGCTTGTTTACTCTGAATTAATCCAGAGAGCAATAAAATTCTTATTTAACCTCATTTTAATGCAATCTTTAAACACCCTAAACCCTGATTTTTCCCTATAAATACCACCCTCATTTCACACCTCCTCACTCACAATTCCCTGCCAAAACTCTCAATAAATTTCCAAGTTCCCATAGTGTACAAGTGGAGTTAACAAAGGGCGAAACTCCAACGAAGTTCCGGCGACGATACAAGGAGTTTCCCGCAACGAAACGAAGTTCCGACGAATTCTAGACCTCCTCCTACCTCTCATCTCTCATCAAAGCCAGTAATTCCTCCTTCTCTCTCTTTTGTTATTCCCAAACTCTTCATTCTTAAAATGTGTCGGAAGCGGAGTTATCCGACTTCCGATTCTCTTTTCTTTTAAAAATATGACTTTTTCTTATTAAAAAACCTACAACTTTTGATATATTGTTTAGTAGTCATTAACAAAGATAATAGAACAAGTTTAACATCAAAATGATAACCATAACAAGTTGTATTTCAATTTTACATTAAAATACCTTTATGTTTCATATCGACATGTTTATATCTTTTAACCGTGTTATCTTTAGAAAACTCATGAGATAATGACCTACCTCCTCACAACACACATATCTAACATAGCACGATGGAATTTAGGAATATAGATTTGGGAAAATACGACTTTACATATAATTACCTCCAACTTATAAAACATTTTTCTATAAGAAATGTATTTAACAAATCTTTGCAATTATGCCTCTACAACCCATTTCGGGGAACCCGTTTGGGATGGTGCGGATTATCGCACATCCTCGGGCTTAGTAGAGTGAGATGCAGACCTCCGCAAGGAGCATTCGATCTTGATGGAATTTTTATACATTTTTCTTTAGAAAATGAGATTTTTACAAGAAAACAAATAAAATTATTTTCATTAATTATGTACATATAATTATTACCAAAATACTTATTTTAAATATATATATTATTCCATGTTTCCAAAACTCAAGAAAAGAATTCAAATATTACATGAAACTACCATGATAATTTAAAACAATATTCATATTACAAATATATACCATATTTTATGAAATTAGGTTTTATTCACTAGAAATGTCACATTTATAAAATATACATCAATGAAAACCCTAAAGACGATAATTAAATGCTTGAGGTGTATTTTGAAGTTATACCAAAACTATTTTTACATTAAACCCCCTCAAGTTATACTAAATTACAATAAAGACCCTAGTAAACATAGGTTTAAGCGGGACCAGTCTCTTGAGCCTCAGGGAGCCGGAGATATGGGTGCTTGCCTATTTAAGGTAGACAACTTAACAAACGGTGTTATCAATACGGTAATTGTCTTGGAAAAAGAAACAAATCCTGCCGTCCATATGCAGCAGTTACCGATACCACCAAAACAATCAGGATTTCAAGTTCTTTTAAAAGTGTCCGACTCAGACTAACTCTCAATATAATCAATCTGACTTGAATATGATTCAAGTATCAAACTACAATACAACATGAATATATGAATCTATCTATTCAATCTATATCAATCTGTATTGACTGAACCGAACCATGGATATATTTCATTTACACGTTTTTCCATTATATCCGTTCTATTACTGATATCATGGTTTCAGCAAGTCATTCATCTATATACAATATACAATTCAAACAATACAATCAAGACATCGCGGGGTTTATAAGGGGTAGATTGGTACGGAAGGTGTTAAAAGTGGCACGAGACTGTAACTATAATACACCTAACCTGAAAATCCATTGCCGTTATACCGTGGCTGAACGGTTCCTTGTGCTCCTTATACCTTAGTCTCCGGAATAGTAGGACTCCTCTCGTATACACTGGCATTCTTCTGTACCAAGCTACAAACAACAGCGTTAACACTAAATACAACATTATAACAATATACTCTCTATTCTGTCTATTCCATTCTTGTCTATTTGCGGGACTTACCGAGCGACTTGTTCGCTGACGACATTCTCTTTCTTCTTCTTTGGAATGTCGTCAGGTGTTTTGGACTCACTGGAGATCGAACCCAGCAACGAAGACTTGGATCAGTTTACTGAAGACCCGGTGTTTTAGATTCACGTGTACATTACATTTCATTTCTGTTATGCCACTGTTTAGGTATTGCTTTCATTCCATGTATTTACCTTTCCAGATGTATTGTAAAAAGAATGTTAATAAATAAAGTTGTTGTTCAATTATATCTATTGTCATTATCTCTTGTGCATTTTACTTATATTGCTTAGATACGCTTAGCGTGTTTACTTCAGAGTAAATACGTAGCGGCTTCGTCGCGTCCTCTGCCGTACACTGGGAAGCGGGGTGTGACAGCCCATGAAATCGCGCCTCACCCCTTCGATCCCCCTATCTCTCAACCGACACTCTCTCTTATCTTTTTCTTTAACTCTCTCAATCTCTAGATCTCTACTTCCATCTCTATCGTTTGCTTTCTCTTAAAAATCTCACTGTACCCCGACCCTTCTCATCGCCAGCAACCTAGCCGACCGCTACCGGAGCCCTCACCACAACCTCCACATCAACACCACCCAGTTTCCTATCTTTCCTTCCTGATTGAGTTTGTTGTATTAAGTTTTAAAGTAACGCAATCAAGACGACGTCACATGTAGCCAGCCGAGATGAGTACGAACCGTCCGTAGGGAGAAAGTACGTTTTCAATTCTTGTTCTCACGATTTAAATCCAAAAGGTCCGAAAGTGTTCGATTCCAATATGAGTGTTGTATATATGCAAACGAACGCTTGTTAGGGATAGAGTTAGGTTGGTTTAAGTTAGGAGAATCCGTACATGTTCCTTTGTGCTTCACTTGATTATTGATACTAGGGTAATTGGTAATAACGTAAATTAGGGTGCTTAAGTACGGTATTTGCGATTGTGCGCGGAATCCGACTTATTGACCCTTGTCCTTCCGTTCTTGTCTCTTAACCCCTACCTCCGGCCAAACCAAACGCAACCGGTCATGATTAGGAATCACCGCTATCGTGGTAGGATAGGATGACTAACGGAGCGCTTGCGTGAAGTTTGTACGGAGTTCAATACGCAAGGTGTCGGGCAAAGGAAACGTAAAAAAAACCCTAACTCAAACACACCCTCCTCATTCCCTGACAAGAAGGAACTACTCACAAACCATCACAAAGAGTAAAATAAAACACAAGAGAGAAGAATGCATCATAAGAAACATTACAAGATAAGTAAATAACATCAAAGAAAATTGCAAGTAAAGTAAATGAAAGAAATACTAGGAACCATAGTACAAGAATGCTTTATTAAAGTTCAAATGAGAGTACAAGATAATGAATTCAAATACTAAAATTTAACCTTGAAAGCTCAGTTAAGAGGTTACAAGATTAGATAAAAGCAAAGATCTCAAGATTAATCCTGTCCACTATGTACAAAGCTTGAACAAAATTACAAAATGTAGAATGGACTTGGTAAAAGAGTAGGCTCTCAAGCTTGCTCTCTATTCTGGTATTTATAGGCACACCATAAACAAAAACAAACAATAAAAATGAGATGACGTGACAAGGAGGAATGACCAAAAGAAAATTGGGGCCAAGAAAAGAAAATTAGGCTACCGGTTTTGGTGTTTGGGCGGTGTTTGGGCGGTGTTTTGGCGGCCAGTGGGGCCCATCTTCTTGAGGTGATTTCTTGACCTCTCCACCATCTCTTTGACTTTGTTTGATTCTATTATATCAATATGGGTTTTAATCTGTAGATTTGAAGAGAAATTGTCTAGCTTTAAACACATCACATCACAACTTTTCACTTCATCATACCAAACCCATTTGCTCTAAACCACTTACCCACTTGCATCAACCTGTTTCATGAGCCAAAATATGTGTTCACACATGTAATTAATCATGTTATGTTGGACCATTTGGATAAAAATGTTGTACACAATTGTTTTGTTGCAAAATCTTCTTGAATAATGATCGGTTATCTGTTCTGCTTGTATTGTCGGCTCACAAATGTCGTATCCGTGCATTTTGAGTGTGTTTCCAGTGTTTCGTCATGAATATCTGTATCATATAATTATTGAGCAGACACGGGTTAATAGTCATGATATTCAGAAAATTGATAACGAATAAACGGTATTAAATGCAGTTTTTCGTGTTGAAAACCTCCCTTACACTCCAAGCATCACCTAACCCATCAACCGAACTCCCTACAATACCACCACCACCTGCAACTCCTTACAACACCACCGTGCTCACCGTCCAGTCCCGCCCCGACCCCTCTACCTCATCCTCAACCTCACCCATCGCCGGCGCATCCCCTTGCCTTCGACGGCCTCCCACCTCGCCGTCTCCTTCTACGACCCCCACGCGCTCAACCTCCTTCACCCGAGCACCTATCCCCTGATGCGTGATGACCACTCCACCATCGACAGCCTCATATCTGCGAACTCGAAGCCACCAAGTACCGCTACCAACATCGATCCGTGTAAGCTGTAGCCGATCAAAAGCAAAGATTTGAGGCCATGCCACTGTAATTCCAAGGCTCGTAAGCCCCGATTTCGTCGCAGCGACCGTTTTCGCATCTGTGACGTGCGTTGCAGCGTCCGATTGACCCATCATTTTCGTGATATCGTCAAAAAGGCAAGTGAACACATTCACTTGTTTTCATGCTATAGTAAAGTCGTTTAGTGTATAAATGCAACACTTTTTAATATTGACTGAACCGAAAATGAAACCCTGGTATAAGTTACCCATTAATATTTGCAGAACACGTAATCAATGAACTTTATACATGATAAAGAACAACATACTGAAAATTGACACCAATCGGGTAATAATTGACCATGGATTGATACTCCCAAGTCGGGTATCGAAACAGACTAAAACGGCTCTCTTTAGGCCAATCATTGTCTCTACGCCGTTGATGGCGGTACCACCGATTCTTGTGTTTTTAGTGATAAATGGTGACATGTTAAAGTTTCGTAACAAAAGGACACGATTTCACACATGAAGTGATGCCCCTAGCGTCTATACCGAAACTCGCGTTTTACCGAACACTTAACACCGTTAAATTCATAACTCATAAACTAAGATGACTATTGTTGATACATCTTCTGCGTTGTATAGTTAACTCATAACCCTACAAATAGTTGAACTGTAGCATCGCCTAACTATGATCCTAACAGAGAGTAAAACTTGTTACGAAACGAGCTTTCAGTTCAGAAACTGGACTTCCAGCAGTGAACTCTTAAAATGGAATGACCTTAACTCACAAACCTGAAACCTAATTGACCTGAAACCAATTTTGTTGTATTTCTGTTTAAGTTTACTTTCTATCCCTATTGTATCATTTTGCCTAATTACGATCATACGATTTAATATGATTTTCTGAACTCATAAGGCACATAGTGTTCATATTATACATGACTCAATTAGTGGTATAATTCACATACTTACTCGATCATGATACTTTTAGTGACAGCGAGAGCTCTTATTGATTCTTAGCGATTATTGTATTGTCGAACGTGAGTGGTATCAGATTAGCTGTGTCAAGTACGCCAGTGAAAAGTAAATGATTCAGGAAAGTGAACAGTACAGTGAAAAGTGAATAAACAGTATTATTGATGCATACTTGTATACGATTAGCCCCATGCATATAGTTATTGAAACCCGGGAAAAATGGAGGAATCGAAGTGGAATCGAGATTGTATCTAGCGAGGTTTAGCGATTTAAAGGATGGTCATTCAAACAACGACTCTTATGTGTGTGTGTGTGTGTGTGTGTGTGTGTGGATTTGGCGGTCCGGCTGACAGGATTATGTCCCGGACAACAACGGGCCATAGTCTCGGATATGCACGAGACCCTTGTTAAACATGATCACTTTTTTCCACAGTTCGATTTCAAATTGACTTAGAGACCAATAGGAATATAAATCATATACTGCAATGTTACACCGATTACCTGCATTCATTGTCTTTACTGTTATTGCCTTTCGTTTCATGCTTTATTATATTATTGATGTTGTGTCGCCCTAACGACCTGAGTATGCATGCTCAGAATCTGGAGAGGACGCAGCTCAGGAACCAGATCTACCGTTCGAGCTTATAGAGATCTAGACGGTTTACTTTCAGCACTTTTACCGCTTTCTCTAAAATAATCTTGTATTCGCATTTGGTTAGCAGTTTCCCTTCTAGTTGAACTATTGTAAATTGTGAACAATGAAAGTTGATGTAATAAACTAGTGATATATATATTTTTTTTACTTCTGTGTAGTGCTTACTGATTACCATGTAATGTTAGAGGTCGAGGTGTGACTACGGCTGGATTTTTCTTTGACCGTAGGAGCATGGTTGACATAGTCATCCCTTCGTATTCCGTATTTTGGGAAGCATGGCGTGATATAAGATTTCAGTATCTAAGCCTAAACCATATGAAAACGGTCTCATTGAAGTTCTAACCTCTCAATTTGAAATCATATTTAGTGGAAATGTTTATCAAATAGAGATTATGTTATTGATTTTGAATACATTTAATACAATTATGAATCATACATATGAGCTCAAGGATTACGAATTAAGAAAATAATGTTTGGTTGCTTATTTTTGTATGTTCTATATCTTTCTAATATATGTCTTATTGCAAATACGATGATAATGATAATAATAGTTAGTAAAAATTAATAATTCATACAGCTTACGCTATGCGCATGCTGTATGCGCTTTTCGCTATTCATTAGTGGACCGCTATACTGCACGCTATCGCTATTTTGAACATTACATGATAGCTTCCTGTGATTTTGAAAGTTTTGGTGTTTTGTTACGATAAGAGTAAAATTTTTGATAGCCTTTTGGATTTAAGTCGATGTTATATGCTTTTCTTCTCTCAATTTGGGATACACCGCTTGCTATGCTCCACAAAGTGCAGCAAGAGTAAAACAGGGTTCATCGGGCCGTCCCCGGTTTGCAATATGCAATTCGGTGACGGACGTAATAGACTTCTAGTATATTGGACTAGTAGAATATTGCAGCCTTCGTTTACTTCCTCTTCTTTTTTACCATTCATAATTGACGTGAATATAGCAAATAAGTTGTGACATTAGATCTTTAATGTGTTTTATTAAAAAAGATTAGTAATATCATAAAAATAAAATTAATAGTTAATATAATATAGCAGAATTAATTTGGAAGAAGGGTTATGAAGAGGCATGTAATGGATAGTTTAATAAATACATGATAACTCATAGTACTTTGCTTTTTCTTTTACCATCTTTGAAGAATGACCTATATGGAATCAATAATATTGTTAATTATTTAATCAGTTAATTATACATTTTTAGCATCTTTTGAACACCGGATGAAAAGAAGTGCAATTTAAATTTATAGATGAATAAAAGATAAATAATCAGACATTGGGGGAAAAAAAAAGAACTCATTGATAATAATCTGGTACCCATTGGAATTGTCAACAGTGAAACGACGTAGTGGAGGCAAATAATTTGCTAGAATTTACAAATAATATGTACATCTATAACATTTTTAAAAGCAAATTAATATCTTCCCCTGCCATATCTCTGCTGATTCCCTATCCTAACTAAAATCCCCATCCAACGAAATTCGCGGTTTGTTATCTCACTAAAATGCCCATTTAAAAATATATTATTATCTTGATTGAAATCAGGATTTAAAATCTCAACCCCTTTCCCAATATCCTAATTAAATCAAATCTCTATCCCAGCTGAATAACTTAAATTTTTTGTATTCCAAAAGATAAAAACATAAAAAGCTGGCATAAAATCAAAAAGATTCTTGATGATGCTCAGAAGTGGTATTTCCTCAGACCACGACACGTGGCGAATGACGTGTCACCCGCGACAGCTCATCAGACTCCTGGAGGGATACCGAGGTAAAATCAGCGCGGAAGCATTGATGATCTTCCTCAGCTTATCCCCGAGCTTGCACTCCGTCTCGTACCCAAGAGCAACCTAGCCGCCGAACTGGCGCCCATTCTCCTTCGCTCGTTTCCGAACTATTGCAGAGCTGAACTTTCTCGGCCTCCCGGCTCGTCTCCGAGCCCCACACCAAGCTAAGCCTCCACAGCTCTCCCAGACAAACGAGAACGTGATGCCTTAGCGCTTCCACAACGGCTCCGCGTATCTCGCCAAAGCGAGATATCCGCCGCCCCACGCCTCGCGTCCCACACAGGCTCGTTCCCCTATTAATGAGCGGATCCCGCCATTAACACGGTCGTAACGTACGGGCGTAACCGACGGCGGAGATCTCGCACCGGCTCACTCCACGCGGCCCCTATATAAACCTCTCTCTCAGACGACTCAGGTAAGGCAATTTTACCCCAACAGACCATTACTCTGCCCAAATACTTCGACTAACTTGATCGTCGGAGGGTCCTCGGTGGTACAACCATCCCGGGACTTCCTTGCAGGTAACTCGGTTTCATTCCCAAATCAAGTACATTGAGATCCACACGCATCAAGAGTCAACCCTCAAATTCAATCTCAGTCATCCATCAACGCTCGCTACAGATCAACGGAAGATAACATCTGAAGGAGATCACATGCTCCATCAATTCTTAACCCAAAAGTAAAAATAATCAATATTTTCTTATTTGCATAATTTAGTTATCGTTTAAGTTCTTAGTTTTATTTTTTCTTCAGTTGCAGCTAAATTATTGAGCTCCCAAATTCAGTAAGCCTCTTCTTCTAGAATATAATCAACTTAATTTTTTTTAATTACATCACATTTGAAATTATCAAACAGCAAAAAATATATCGATTAATTTTTCATCTTCTAGAATATAATCAACTTAAATTTTTTTAATTACATCACATTTTAAATTATCAAACAGCAAAAAATATATCGATTAATTTTTCATCTTCTAGAATATAATCAACTTAAATTTTTTTAATTACATCACATTTGAAATTATCAAACAGCAAAAAATATATCGATTAATTTTTCATGCGCGCACTTGCAAAAATCTAGTTGTGGAAAACCCAATCTGTCCATTGAATGCACACATATTATATGTCAGTGTTAAGTGTCCCAAAAAAGAAATTAGTCATGCAACATAGCAACCAAAAAGGAAATGAGTGGGTTTATATTTTTGCCGAACCTTCCAAGTTCCAATTAGGGATTCAAGATAGAGAAAGAGAATACAAGGGTAAAATTGGTACGGTGGAAAGAAAAGATGTGAGAGCATTACGCCTTTTTCCTTCCATTTCAATTAGAATTAGTCATGCAACACAGCAAACAATTTTTTTTGCAAATAACTGTGATGGCATCAATATCCATGATATGAGTTGCACCTATCTAATAGATTGTAAGTGATATATATAAATTCAACTTCACTAGAAAAATATGCATCTTCTCTCAAAGGGCCAACAACATTTTTTTTGGCCTAATTTTCTCAATCCAAAATGCTTATCATCATTTCCTCCCCCATTTCCTTTCCCTCGTTGCTTCCCCTCCTGTTTGGGAATGAAGTTTAGATAACACGGTTTATTTTTAAATGGAGTTAGAGAGATGCAAACTGTGGTTTGAAGCCTCAGACTCCAAAATTGGAATTATCTAAACTTTGATCAGATTGAAGTTTAGATAGCCGTAATTTTCTCACTTTCAAAGGTGAGAGAACCGTAGTTATCTCAACTCCAAAATGAGCCCCAAACATGGCAAAATTAGGCTTTTAGAGTTAGGTTTTTCTAACTTTATGAAACCAGGGTTTAGAAAACCCGACTCCGTTCCCATAGAGGGCTTAGGTTTTCGTGTTTAAGAGGGTGTACTTATAAGTGGGTAAAGTAAGTGTGTTTCCTATATTTTAGGCTATAATTTTTAAGGGATGGGGAAAAAATAAAAAGGAAAAGAAAAAGAAAGTAAAGGCCAACGGTATATGATGGAGGCGTAGATCTCCTTCAGATGTTGTCCTCCGCTGATCTGCTAATGGCTGCGATGGATGGCTGAGATTAGATCTAGAGGCAGGCTCCTGAAACGTGTAGATCTCAATGGGTTTGAGGTTGGTTGTTGCCGAGCTACCTGCAAGGATGTCCCGGGGTGTTTGTACCACCGAGGACCCTCCAACAATCAAGTTAGAGAGGAAATCCGAGCAGAGTAACGGCTTAGTGGAGTAAAAATGGCTTACTTGAACCGTCTGAAGTAGGGTTTATATAGCGGTGGCAGCAGGCAGGGCATGCGCGAGAATCACGCTGGCCGTTACGCTTCCGACTTCACGCCCGCGTGATGAGCGGGATCTCCCATTAATGGCGAGACAGGATCGTTAATGGGGGATCGTGATGGCGTGGAACGTGGGATGTGGCCGGCGGATATTTCGCGCATGGAGAGATTCGCGGGATAGCGGTTGCGCCTGTGAGGGGTGTCGTTGGTCGGTCGATGAGACCGAGGAAGATGACCTTGGCGGGAGAGCTCGCAGACGAGCGGGAGAGCCAAGGTATCTTGGTTCTGCTATAGCCCGGGGACGAGCTGTGAGGCCGAGGAGGCCGGTTATGCACGGGGCTTGTAGGTGAGCCAGCGTTTGCTCGGTAGGACGAGCATAGGTGTGTCTGGTCGGCCACTGTAGGTCCTTTCTTGCATGCTCTGGAACACGTCATCTGCCACATGTCATGATCTGGGAGATCACCGATATCGAGCATCATCATTAGCCCCCCACTCTTGTCCCGACCAGCTGATGGGTCGGTTCGAGAGTGGTCTGCTGGGTCACCCGAGGTGAGCTCCTCTTCGAAGATATCGTCGGGCGTGTCCCCGGGTAATCCGTTGTATTTTCTGGATGACGCCAGCGAATCAGGGCGAGATCTTTTGCATTAAAGAGGGTGCGCCGGATCGTGCGCACTTTTGCTGAAGCGATAGCCCACGTGTCAGGCGTTGGTTGGCTGATGTGACGGGCCGCAGACTTCTGGCGTCTGATGGGGTTCGGCCAATGTGCGTGCAGCAGGTGGAGCGATCGCGGCCGTTGAATTTGAAGAGTTGTTTTTGGCGAGAGCCGACCGTCGCCGTTGGATGAGGACGCCGGCAGTATAAATCGAGGGGAGGCCTGATTCGGGATCTCTCTCTCTTCACATTTTCCTCATTCCGAGTCTCGTTGGCTCGGCGCTCTCCCCTTTTAGGTCGGATTTTGCGTTTTCTCTTCTCGAGGATTTCTTCCCATCAGGTTAGATGTCTTGTTTTGAGGAGTTTGTAGATGTCGTAGGGGTAGATACTGGGGATTCTTCCCCTGGGTTGGAGCCTCTTCGGGAAGTTGGGGTCAGATCCTCTTACCGGGGTCGCGCGTCTGGGGCGGTTCCCGGAGCGGTGGCGGCGGACGTCCCTAGTGCGTCGTTCTCAGCGAGATATGAGAACGAGTTTGTCACCGCTCGGGCTCGTTTCCATATTCCTTCCGGCTACACGCTACGATTGGCCGAGGAAGGAGAGAGGGAAGATCAGGTGCGGGGTAGAGAGATCGCCTTGTACCTGGAAGCCCTTTGGGCCGGAATGCGCCTGCCTTTCTCTCCCGAGGTTGTAGCTGCGCTAAATTACTTTGGGCTAGCCCCGGGCCAGCTAGTGCCGAACTCCTGGAAGATTCTCCTAGGGTTTCTGGTCCGGCTGAAACTGCATATGATCCCCTTTAGTCTGTCCATCCTTGCCTCCTCTCTCGTCTACAAAAATCACCCCAGAACCCGCGCGGGCGACCCGAGGTGGGTTTGTCTCTCCTTTAGGAAGCAACGGGGGAGTGTATCCAGGTCAGGAGTTGTCGTCTTGCCTTCTTCCATCCATGATTGGAAGAAGAAGTTTTTCTTCGTCGGGCCGCCAGAGGGTGAGGGTTGGCCCGTACCTATCCAGTGGTCTAGGGATAGGTGCTGGCAGGGAAATCTGTCCAATGACCCCGATGCGGTGAGGGTGGCGGGGTGGGAGCTTATTCCCCGGGCTGACGTGCTGCTATCTGAGCGGGCCCTTAGTTGGGCCGGGCTCAGCCCCGTCCAGTTCGTCGGTAAGTTAAGCTTGTGTTTATTTCTGTTTCTGTTTGTGTTGCTGATTCCATTATATCTTGTCTTGTGCAGAAACCATGAACGTGGACCTCCTCCGAGCAGCCATGTGCAAGCCGAAGAAAGGGTCGAAGGCTGGAGGGGCCAGCTCTTCTCGTCAGACGCCGGTTCCGGTTCCCCCCGCAGCCGTCCCGCCCCAGCGCTCGAGTGCGGGTCGTGCCCCGGAGCCCGGCCAGGCGCCGAGCAGAAAAAGGGCACGGGGAAATGATGCCCAGGCTTCGGAGGTGGAGACGGGCTCCCTGCCATCGTCTCTCGAGAGGTTCCCCCGAACAGTTCCGCAGACCCCGGCCTCTCCGATCCTGGTGGACGAGGGGGAGATCCGCTTTGAGGTGCCCACGGGGCTCTCCGTTGCTGACAACTTGCTGCATGACATGGAGAGGTCGGCCGGGGGCCAGGTCCATGGTGGGACGCTGAAGGCACAAATGGCGTCCATTGCCCAAGAGGCCGTGCAGGTTAGTGCTTGTACATCGTCTCATTGCTGGCGAGATTTGGTTCCCCTTTTTCTTCCTGACCCTCCTCCGATTTCCTCAGGTCCTCCAACACGTCGCTATCGTCGCCCGTATGGAGGAGGAGGAGATAGCCCCGGCGATGCGAGCCACGGGCGAGCTCTCCTCGCTGGGGGAGAGCTCGAAATGGGAGCTGGAGGCGGCGATGGCGAGGGTCGCTGCCCTTGAGGGCGAGGCAGCGGCCGGGAAGCAGGAGGCGGCGGCCGCGAGGCAGGAGGCGGCGGCCGCGAAGAAAGAGGTTGCCAGGTTCCGTGAGGCCGCCCAGGCTGCCGATGCCGAGCTTTAGGACTCCAGGGTGCTCGTCGACACCATGAAGAAGTCCACGAGCACCCTCTGGAAGGAGTTGGAGGCTGCGAGAGAGGCGGCGAAGCGAGCTGACCTCAAAGCGGCGAAGGCGGTGGAGAACTTCCAGAAATCGGAACAGTTCTACACCGTCCTAGCCTTGGCCACCACCACCATCTGGCACGAGGCCCTCGACGCCGTCAAGGCTCGGATGCCGGGGTTCGCTGACGAAGGGCTCCGAGCCAAATATCCCCGAGGGGATGACGAGCAGGAGGATGGCCCCGAGAAGATACCCGACGAGGGCGAAACCGAGGCTCCTATGGTGGGCGCTGGGCTTCCCGAGGTTGTGCCCGGCCATGAGGCCTGAAGCCCCTTGTCTTCATGCTTTTTTATTCTTTTTGTTGCTTCGGGTATTTTGTAGGCCTTCGGGCATTTTTGTAAGGCTGGGGAGCGCACAGTACCCTTGTAGAAGCTTTGACTTTGTGAATAATTTTTTTTGTTTTTGCAGTAGTGTTTGTGCTTGTATTTTCCTTTGTCGGTAAACACTCGTATTTGCGCAGTACTGCCTTTGTTTTATGTCGGTTCTCTGTCTAATGATCACACATCGAGTTGAATCTGTTCGCTTGCCGAATGTGCAAAGATCGGTGCGAAGACGGTATCTCCATGGCCCCGAAGTCGAGGTGGAGATTGCTGAGACGTAGAACTGAATGCCTCATGGCGAGGTCATGTTCCTTAGCGTGGGAAGCTTGGAGAGGCACGCTGGTGATCGACCGAGCAGGGTAGCTGCTCGGTGCCTCTTGGCGAGGGCTTTGATCTCTGGTGTGTTGTGTTAGGGAGCCACCAGCCAGGAATAACCGAGCAAGGGTGGGCCCGGTTGCCTCTTTCGAGGGCTTTTGATCCTTAGCGCGGGAGAGGCCGTGAGTGGCCTATTAAGGACGGGACCGAGCGGGGGTAGCAGCTTGGTGCCTCTTAGCGAGGGCTTTGATCCTTAGCACGGGAGGGGCCGTGAGTGGCCTACTAAGGATGGGGCCGAGCAGGGTAGCTGCTCGGTGCCTCTTGGCGAGGGCTTTGATCCTTAGCGTGGGAGGGGCCGTGAGTGGCCTACTAAGGATAGGGCCGAGCAGGGTAGCTGCTCGATGCCTCTTGGTGATGGCTTTGATCCTTAAGGATGGGCTGAAAAGGGTTACTGTCCGGTGCCTCTTGGCGAGGGCTTTGATCCCTGGTTTGGTAGGGAGCTATCAGCCAGGGATAACCGAGCAAGGGCGGGCCTGGTTGCCTCTTGGCGAGGGCTTTGATCCCTGGTTTGTTGGGGTGGGAGCTACCAGCCAGGGATAACCGAGCAAGGGTGGGCCCGGTTGCCTCTTTCGAGGACTTTTCATCCTTAGCGCGGGAGGGGCCGTAAGTGGCCTACTAAGGATGGCCAAGCAGGGTTGCTGCCCGGTGCCTCTTGGCAAGGGCTTTTTGTCCTTAAGGATGGCCGAGCAGGGTTGCTGCCCGGTGCCTCTGGTGAAGGCTTTGATCCCTGGCATTGTGGGGTAGGGAAGCTACCAGCCAGGGATAGCCGAGCAGGGTTGCTGCTGGGCTGCCTCTTCGTGAGGGCTTCGATCCTTGGTGCTGGAGGGGCCGTGGGAGGCCTGAAAAGGATGAACCAAGCAGTGAAGCTGCTCGGTCGCCTCTTAGTTAGGGCTTAGATCCTTGGCGTTGTGGGGTTGGGAAGCTACCGGCCAGGGATAGCCGAGCAGGGTAGCTGCTCGATGCCTCTTGTTGAGGGCTTAGATCCCTGGCGTTGTTGGGTAGGCGAGCTACCGGCCAAGGATAGCCGAGCAGGGTGGCTGCTGGGCTGCCTCTTGTTGAGGGCTTAGATCCCTGGCGTTGTGGGGTAGGGAAGCTACCAGTCAGGGATAGCCGAGTAGGGTAGCTGCTGGGCTGCCTCTTGTTGAGGGCTTAGATCGCTGGTGTTGTTGGGGTAGGGAAGCTACCGGCCAGGGATAGCCGAGTAGGTTAGCCGCTCGGCTGCCTCTTGTTGAGGGCTTAGATCCCTGGCGTTGTGGGGTAGGGAAGCTACTGGCCAGGGATAGCCGAGCAGGGTAGCTGCTCGGTGCCTCTTGTTGAGGGCTTAGATCCCTGACGTTGTTGGGTAGGCGAGCTACCGGCCAGGGATAGCCGAGCGGGGTGGCTGCTGGGCTGCCTCTTGTTGAGGGCTTAGATCCCTGGCGTTGTGGGGTAGGGAAGCTACCAGCCATGGATAGCCGAGCAGGGTAGCTGCTGGGCTGCCTCTTCTTGAGGGCTTAGATCCCTGGCGTTGTTGGGGTAGGGAAGCTACCGGCCAGGGATAGCCGAGCAGGTTAGCCGCTCGGATGCCTCTTGTTGAGGGCTTAGATCCCTAGCGTTGTGGGGTAGGGAGGCTACCGGCCAGGGATAGCCGAGCAGGTTAGCCGCTCGGCTGCCTCTTGTTGAGGGCTTAGATCCCTGGCGTTGTGGGGGTAGGGAAGCTTCCAGCCAGGGATAGCCGAGCAGGGTAGCTGCTGGGTTTCCTCTTGTTGAGGGCTTAGATCCCTGGCGTTGTTGGGTAGGCGAGCTACCGGCCAGGGATAGCGGAGCAGGGTGGCTGCTGGGCTGCCTCTTGTTGAGGGCTTAGATCCCTGGCATTGTGGGGTAGGGAAGCTACCAGCCAGGGATAGTCGAGCAGGGTAGCTGCTGGGCTACCTCTAAGTGAGGGCTTAGACCCCTGGCGTTGTGGGGTAGGGAAGCTACCAGCCAGGGATAGCCGAGCAGGGTAGCCGCTCGGCTGCCTCTTAGTGAGGGCTTAGATCCCTGGCGTTGTGGGGTAGGGAAGCTACCAACCAGGGATAGCCGAGCAGGGTAGCCGCTCGGCTGCCTCTTAGTGAGGGCTTAGCTCCATGGTGAAGGATCGAGCAGTGAAGCTGCTCGGTTGCCTCTTGTTGAGGTTCTGTCTGCTCTTCTCAAGGTGGGCACCGAGGAGTTGGACAGTCGTGCGAGACACGTGTCACGAGGGCGTGGTGAAGGCGAAGCGCCGGAGTCACGTCGTTTCGGTTCCGCATGGGGGGGCGCGAAGTTTGCCGCGTGGCGCCTATGTTGCGGGTGAAACGGGCGGGCGACTGTTGGACTCCCAGGCGTTGTGGGCTATAAAATGAAGGGAGTGTTGATTACTCTTTTTCTCACCCCGAAACGCCGGAATGGAGGATTTCCCTTTCACTATCCCCGATATCATAAACTTCGAGGATGTGTACCTCTACGACCAGTATTGCACTGATGACACGGTGCAGTTGGTGATAGGCCGCATCGAGGATCATTTCGGCCGATTGCTCCCCCGGCGCTCCCCCTCCTTCAGCTATTGATGTACTCCATTTGGAGGGCGTTACCGGAGCTCTACAACCCCTTGTCCGAACGGCTGAAAGAGGAGGTCGTTGGAAAGCTGAGGTCACTGAGGCGTTTCAGCCTGATTTCTGCGAGTCGGCTAAATCGCTCGGTGGCGCTTGTCCTTGAGTGTTACCAGTTGAGGCATGATGCCGACGCTCGCGGTGGGAGTCGGAGGCAGAGGTTAGATGCCGCGAGGGCTCGGCTGGAGGAAATATGCTCAGAGTACCACGAGCAGTGCTCTTTGCACCCCATTCCCCCGCTGTTGTAATTATCCCCCCCCCTTTCTTTTTTTTTTGTACGGCTGAAGAGCCTATAGTACCCTTTGAATGAATAAGATTCTTTTTCTTTTGTTGCAATGCTTTATTGACCCCTTTCATTATATAAACAAAAAGATCTCAAGAAAGGCGTACATCGCTTTGGAAAGAAAATACATGCTAGTATATGATCTTATTCACGCAGCTTGAGCCCCTCGGATGTTTGTTGGCATCTATGCCCGGCATAGGGCACCGAGCTTCGTGTGTACCAGACGTATCTTCGGCTGACACGACCATGATTTGGCCGATGGTCAGCTCGGCGGGAGGGGGACGATGCTCCTGGTCGCGATCATCTTGCTGGTTGTCCCTCAAGTACGCTGCAAGGTGTCTCGAACGGATGAGCTCCTCGATATAGTCTCGGAGTTGTTTACAGCTCTCCGTGGAGTGGCCTAGCGACCTGTGGAAACTTCAGTAGGGGCCCCGGGTTCGCTTTAAGGCCATGCGCGGGATCGGGGGAAGCTTGAAGAACCTCTCGCCCTTGGCCTCCTCTGGCAGCATCGCCTGGGAGAAGTTGAGCGGGGTGTACTCCTGGAATTTTGGGAGATAGGGTTTTTGCCGCTCAGGTCCCCTTCTCTCTTCTCTTGCCCTCTTCTTTTAGTCGGTTTGCTCTGCCCGGGGGAGATTTGCGTTCACCTCGGATTCGAGCTGGACCTCGCGTTCTGTTACGACCCAATGTTTGGATGTGACCGGTACTTAGATTGTATGATATCTAAAGATGTCAACACAATCTGAGTAAGCCAAAAACCAAGATCAAAACCCTTTTTGCGGAATTTTAGAAAAAAATTTAGTTTTTTAAGTAAAAGAATGAAGTACAATGTCGAAAGGATTTTAATTAATGGAAATGTAACAACTGATGTTAAACTTTCGACAGTACCTCTCTTTTTAATTATTAACAGAAATCCAATTTAAATTGTGTAATTAAATTGCATCCCTAGTTAGGAGCAAACAATGCCAAACAGCGGAAATCAATACGCAAAAACAGTACAACACTCAGGTGACGAATTTCATGCAAGATTTAATAAAAACATAAGTTAACATAACTAGCGATATCACCCAGTCTAAATAATATTCAACATGTTTTGTTCTAAGTCAAGATACATGGTCTGATGGAGTAATACTAGATCCAAAATATACATATCCAAAATAGGAGGTTACTACATATGTAACCCACTAGCAAAAAGGAGCGACAAAAGCTGATAAGTGGATCTGCACTGCTGTTACGCGTCTGTTCCCGCCAAAAAAAAAAATTTGCGCAAAAGAGCCCAAGGTATCAAATGACAGCGATACGTTTAAGAAAATGTGAACCAGTATTTTTCGGGATGTATTTTGACAAATTTCCGAACGTGAAATAGCTAAATTCTGATGGTATCGAAAGTGTCTTGAAAAATCCTTCGATTTGATATATTATGGGCTTCATAATTCATCTGGGATCAAAAGTTATGAGCAAATATGCTATGCACGTGTAATCTAAGGAAGAAAATGTGAACCAGTATTTTCCGGGTTGTATTTTGACAAACTCCCGAATGTGAAACAGCTAAATTCTGATGGTATCAAAAGCGTCTCGAAATATCCTTCGATTTGATATATTATGGGCCTCATAATTCATCCGGGATCAAAATTTATGAGGTATCACGTGCCCACACATGACCAGGCATCACGTGCAGATACGTGACCATTTACAGGCAAAGCCTGTAAGCACTGAATAAAATAAATAATTGAAAATAATTAATCAGTGGTGTCACGTGCCAACACGTGATGGGCCTTTAAACCCACTGAAAAGAATTAAAGGTATAATGAAATAACAAGGAAAAATCCCAATGGGGCATCACGTGCCAACACGTGACCAAGGGTCACATGCTAACACGTGATAATTCCTGAGTTCTTTAAAACAACAGAATTAAATTCTGGTCAAATGCTTAATCAGGGGGTCACATGCCAACACGTGATGGGTTCCTAAAGGTCTATGAATTAATAGAATTAAATTCTAATTAAGAGGGAATCAAAAACCCTAACTGGAAAAATATTTCTCTAAATTTTTCCAAACAAAAAAGATGGTGCTCTGTAAAATGGAGCAGCGTTGGATTAAAAATCCAATAGTGATTAAAAATCACCAATTTATGGAAAGATTTTATACAAGGAAAGATTTTCCTGAAATTTGCCAGGAATAACAGATAAAATATCTTTTAGATTAAAAATCCAATAGTGAATAAAATTCACTGAGTGATCTAAAAGATCATGTTGGTTACAAAATCAACTAAAATCTTTCAATGAAAGATTGACAAAATAAATTGATTCTTTTCTTTCTTCTATAAATAGAAGCCAAGAAGAGAAGAGGGGGGATCTATTTTTTTGGGAGACAACAACAACAGAGAGAAAAAAGGAAGGAGAATTTAATTTTCAAAAGAGAAAAGAAGATCTCTTCAAAAAAAAAAAAAGAAACCCTAGGTGAGAAAGGGAAAGAGATCTAAGCTCCATAAAACAAAAGGAGAATTTAATTCTCAATTTAAGAGTTTAACTCTTCTGAATAAGAACTTAGTTCTTCGTTTAGTTGAAGATCTGCAGAAGCAGATCTCCCCACAAGTTGAGAATTTAATTCTCATCGGGGAGATTCTGCCATGCAGATCCAAAACTTAGAGCGAGAATTGAGTTTAAGGAATTTAATTCCCCTTAATTCATAGGAATTTAATTCATCCAAATGAAATTAGGGTTTAACCCTATATAAGAATTTAATTCTTCCATATATATAGGAATTTAATTCCTCAAAACAGAATTAGCGTTTAACCCTACCAAAGAATTTAATTCTCAAACAAAAGACATAAATTATCCATGCAGGTAAATATGGTCACGTGGCAACATGTGACCCTTTCTTTAATGATCATAAAAGAACGAATGAGACATGGTCACGTGCCCCCACGTGACCCTCAAATAGACTCCTCAAAATGAGAAAGAAAAAGCTTGGAGGTAATGCCTCACGTGCTCACACGTGGCCCTCAAAACTGAAGGGAGTAAAGCCAAAGGCAATACTGATTTAGGGCGCCTCACGTGTCCCCACGTGACCCCTGACAAACACCACTTTAATAAAGAGAAGATGGAAAGAACTGAAGAATTAAAATCCAATGCATGGGCGCCCTCACGTGTCCCCACGTGACCCCTAGCAAATCCCTTTAATATCCAGTGCATGGATGCCCATCACGTGCCCACACGTGATGGCCTGGAAGATTGAAATTGTTTAACACTTATTTAAATATTCTGAGAATAAAATAAAGGAAGCTTAGCCCAATCCTAGGGCGCCTCACGTGTCCTCACGTAAGCGCTTCATCTTTTTAGTGTTTAACACTATTTGGAGCATTTCATCCCTAGTGTTTAACACTATTCTAAATGCATCACGTGGGAACACGTGACCGCCAGATATGTGCTAGTGTTTAACACTATATTCAAAGCAGTCTTAGCCCAAATTGGCTAAGTCTTCCAGAGGCAAGACTCCCCTTTTGACTGAACCTAAAAATTGATCAGTTCATATGATATGCAAAGTAAAGTCCAAAGCTATAATGAATGGTTAGTGCTCAGCCAAAGACAAAATGTGGTCAGAACCCAGACCCATGCTTAGCATTGCTAAATAATGGGGGGCTGAACCCAGACAAATGTTCAACAGCCCAACAAAAGGCCAACATTTCAAATCTAATTGGACTTAGCCCAAGTTGGCCATAAGTCCTCAATTCAGATTTAACTGAGCCAATGTGCTCATAATCTAATTAATTGATCTTATTCCCAAATTGGACTACAGATTTCCCAATCAACTTTGGTTCAAGGGTACATCTCTTCACTCCTTTGATATCTGTCGTTGTAATCCTTCAACATCTTCAGAGAGGTGACGGGTCCCGATAGCCAATCATTCCATGGACTGTGGGGTCCTTAAACTCATGGACTATGATGTCCTTAAACTTTATAGATCCATGGACTATGATGTCCTTAACTTCGGACTGCGGGTTCCTTAAGCCCATGGACTATGATGTCCTTAACCTCGGACTGTGGGGTCCTTAAGCCCATGGACTATAATGTCCTTAATCTTGGACCACCATGTCCTTAAACTGGTAATTGACCGCAAAGTCCCTAAACTAAAACAATAGAGCCCAAATGCTCTTTTGTTGGATCTAAATGATCATGTTAAGTAGATCTTAGTCTAAAATTAGACTAATGTATACTTAACAAATGGTTAAGTTGACCTTAGTCTAAAATTAGACTAACGTGTCCTTAACAAACTGTTAAGTTGATCTTAGTCTAAAATTAGACTAACGCATCCTTAACAAACGTTTAAGTTGATCTTAGTCTCAAATGAGACTAACGCATCCTTAAACCCAACCCCCAAACCCAAATCTAAGAAAATACGGATTTGGACTAATCCACGCCCTACGGGTGACAACATAAATTAGTCTCCGTATACAATCCACGGGCAACCAAAAAGAAACAAACACCCACGACTTTAAGTGACCATCTGGAGAAGGAGAAAGTGGTTACCGTGATGCGGTAGCGTAATTAACTGCAGGGGCTTGCGCCTGCAGGGAAGAGCGTCCTCACAATCAAAAACCCCTCAACGAGGGGGAATCTGACGAAGTATGCTACATCGGCCGCATCCGTTTAAACCTTCGATACATGGTGTCATAAATCAACTTGGCATCTTCGGAGAGGTGGACGGATAGCACCAATTAGCATCTGCCCCCAAATTCAGGCAAGACGTTTGTCTTCCCGATTTTCGGCGGAGAACAGATTCTGGCACGCCCGGTGGGACTCTGTTAGGGAAATGTTCATTCGTGTCCGTGGATTGTATACACGGGTTAATATTGAACCGCTTATAGGGCAGCATTGGAGATTGTGATGGCTTAAGAACAGGTTCAGATCCCTGTAGCTTAAGGCTTTTGAATCCTATGAGCCATGAGGGTCTCAAAGGGTAATTCTCCTTACGAGTCGTGAGGATCTCGTAAGTGTAATTTCTCTTTAGGAATCGTGGGGATCCCTAAGTGTGTTGCTCCCTTATGAGTCGTAAGGATCTCACGCAGGAATTTTCTCCTCACAAGGTCGAGAGGACCTTGTAAGTGTCCTTTAACGAGATTGCGCCCTTTCGGGTTTTCACAAAACTCGCCGGTAGCCCTGCTGTTTTTACTCACGGAGCCCTTTCAGGTTTTCATCCGTGCCCATTTCGCTTGTGGACATACCTTTTTTTTTTAACACCATGTCAGCCAGGGGACGGCGCGGGTTGGTAGTAGTTTAACGACGTTTTGGTCAATTGCAAGTCTAAGGACATTGCGGTCCATCGTTAGTTTAGGGACGTTTTCGGTCCGGTGTAGCTTTGAGGCGAAGTTTCGCCGGATACCTTATGAACAAGTAGGTTTCTCCTTGATAAACCTTGTCACATAATCCAAGGGTTTTGGCACTGCTCCTGCCCCCAGCTTCTCTACGTTATCTCCTAACGCCGAGTGAGCTACTTTGTTACTTAGCGACAAATGAGCGATCATGTGGCAACTTGCCACATAATCTTCGGATTCTTCTGACAAGTCGTCCCCCTCATCATTGTCGTTATCTTCATTCTCAAGGATGTGATTGAGGAACTCTTGAAGCGTGACTGGGGTTCGCGCCCTCTGGTTGTATTCTTCCAGCGCGTCAATATGGTTTTGCAGATCCGTGCGCTTGTCGTTAGACTGCGCGGGGTTTTTGATCTTCTTATTTTTCTTCGAAGACTGTGACGGCTGTGCCTGGGTGTTTTGCCCATTGCTATTAATTCCCGATGTTGGGCGTGGTTTCAGCATCCCGTCGATGATCTCCGGCTCTTTCGGGCTTTTCCACCTGATCGTCGGACATGTTTGAAGATCTTTCAGCATTCTTTTAGTTTTTGCCGAAAGAACAACTTCCCATGGAGCTTCCTTTATGAATGAGCATGATGGCCCCGGCATGTCCATCTTTTTCGGAGCATGTGGTTGTGGCGGATTTATCTTCCAGTTTTCGGACAGCGCGAACTTGCCATGTTGATACTGGTCTTCAACTCAATTTTTGAAGACGTAGCAGTCTTCGATCGGATGGCCCAATACTCGGTGGTAGGGGCAGTAATTGGGATCGTTGATGTCATTCGGTTTGATATACCTCGATTCGTTTCGACTCCAGGGAATGATTTTTCGAGACGCTTTCGTGTTAGTTATATTTATGCCATAGAGGCCATTGTTGTACATATGATGTATATTATAGTGGATGCTTGGATATATATAGAGAGGACTTTCTTGCTTGACATGATAGCATGCTATTTGGTTTCACTTTGTCTTAATATGTTGACTTGTATTGGTTTACTGTCTTGCTCTCACATGTTGATAAAGCTCTTAGAATCTGTACTCGATTACTGGGACTATGATGAGATCATACTAGTGGGGCCAGGGTAGTCAACGAGTACATTCTATAACTGTTCCTAGTCGAGGGTGTATCGAGACAGGGCATCGATACACCAGAGTAGATTAGCGTATACGCATCTTGACCCATATGATGGGCGATGGATGATCCCATATCCATCGGTGTTTGACATCAAAGATGGTGTACGGGTGCTCAGTGGAGACTGGGTACACTGAACGGACTCGCCGAGAACTCCTAGATGGATATATACCTATCGTCAGATGGCAGTTCTCCGGTGACACTGATACAGGTTAGTCTGTAGACCCGAGATCATCATAGAGTCTTGTGTGATTCCCATTGTGCTTTGATTTCCACCTTACCACGTCCAAGAAGGAGTGCAAAACGGTGGCTTTTGGGTACATTCCCGAATCACATGGAGGCAATGAGCGATAGGAGGGGTTTCGTCTCTCCCGGTATAGGGAGTTGATGTTGTGCTGTGTTCGATTGGCTATGACTGGAAGTCCCTGGCCAGGGCTAATATAGAGTGCTACTGGTAAGTGTTATCAGCAGTTTCTCGACCTGTTATAAGTCTCATATCGACACGACTTATCGGTTACTGGGGTCTGACGTTTACCACCCCTAGACTTGATATGCGACATATCACACGAAGAGACCGGACTGTACGATAGTGTTACTGATTGGATTCACAGGAGAATGTACAGGCTTGCTTGTTGATCTTCTGATCGCTCAATACCTGGGTGGCTGTTACGTTTAGCTGACCGCTTGCAGCTTGTGGGTGTTTGATATGATCATCACCTACTGCCGGCGTATTGACGATTCTTTAGAGTTCTACACAGAGGTTTCCTGGCTCAGGCAAAACGAAGTAGGAGCACATATGTGATATGTGCGGGACCGAGAATATTACGATATGAGATACCGTATTCTATTCTCGCGATTTATGATATCGGCCGGGTATATGTGATATAGCCGGGTCATCGGATTAAGTGTTGATTCGATAAATCGGTACATGTTATATTAGTCGGTTATATACGATATAGCCGGATTATCGGATCAAGTGTTGATTCGATAATTTAATGTATAATTATATATGTGATATATTACATTACATTAACTAATATAAGCTCGCTTTATTGATTCATTTTCTCACCGGATAATACATTAATATATATGCGATATATGTTAGTTGTATTATTTTCTTTTGTTATAAAAATATATTATATATGTGATATATAATATTGTAACAAGTTATGATTACAAATGAAATATGTTTTGTGGAATTTAAACAAGTTAGGGTTTTGATTTGGGTTAGCTTTTTCATGAAGGTTCATGAAGCTTTCTTTTGTTTATTTGCTAAGATATTTTGTATAGATATTTTTCTAACCTAACCCAAAACCCTTTACCCTAGTTTATTCTCTACAAGGGTTAAGCCTTCATTCTTAACCCAAGGTTGATTTGTAACCACAACAATGATTTTCATTATTCATCACAAAAGCTTTCTTCTTCTTCTTCCTCCTTGAAAAAGCTTGCTAGCTTTTTACATGTTATGAATTAGTGTGAGAAATTGAAAACAAAAGAGATCTAAATTCCTACTTCATTATCCTCATCTATTCTAGCCACTTAGATTAGGGTGTTCACTTCTCTAATAAGTTGATTAGTGAAGTGTAAACTTGGGTTAGAGATTCTTCAAGGTAGATCATCTTAGATCATGAAGACTACAAGCAAGGTGCCTCATTTACCTCATGGAGCCACTCGTGATTCGGAGTTCATGTTGATCGCAGCGAAGGGACCTCAACACGGAGCTTATGAAGCGAAGGAACAGACTACAAAGGTTGTAATCCCTCTATCTTAGATGTAAAGTTGTTTACATGCAAGTTAAACCTAAGATCTTGGTTAGGGTTTGTTTAGCACCCCAAAAATTTTAAAGTAGCATGATTGATGCTTGCTAAAACCTTCACAAGGTGCTATGCTATCCCTACAGTGGTATCAGAGCCAAGCTAGAGCATTAGGTGACGTGTATACGAAGTTAAAAGTCCGATCGAACCCCGGAATATGATTTTGGACCCCTTCTCTGGAAATTTTTTTAAAACTTGGTTTTTTCCGTATTAAAAATACTCAGAAAAATAAGCAGGTGATTCTATGGATATCTGTGAAGTGCGACTCCCTGAATCCATCAGGCCACCGCGGAACCACGGCCAAACCAAGCTATTGGTGGCGGTTCCGTGGCAGAACTTGAGGATTGAGGGATCATACTTCAAGAGGTGATCCGTAGGTATTAAATTATGCTTCTGGGAATTTTTTAATATTACTCAAGTGTTGAGTTTTCTGGAGATCTTAAGAATTCGTTGATTTGATCGACAAGTTTAACATCGTTTTGTTTTTCGGGTAATTTAGAACGTGTTAAAAGGTTCGAACGGATATCAATAACTCATTTTTTCCCCTGTCGGAAGACTTTCAAGTGTTGGATTTTTCCTGAGTTTAAAACTTTCAGAAAATCATGCAAGCGAATCTGTGGACCCTCTAGAAGAACATAACCTTAACTCGATTATGTGACCGTCAAAAATGCCACTGAACCATATGGTTTGTAGTAGTTTAGTATTGCCACATGTGAGGCGTTGGTTTGACCCTTCTACGGCTGGTTCATAGTGGCTGTGACATGTTCTGGGACTTTTTGAACTCCGCTCAAGTGTTGAGCTATTTGGGAAATCTTGGGTGTTTGTTTATTCAATCGAAAAGTTTAACATTGTCTATTTATCTGGAATGTGATACAATATGTGGAATTCATAAAGTTATGCATGAAATGCGAAGTATGTGATATTTCGGATTTAAGATGTCTAAAGTGATTGTGGATTCCAAATGTTGTAGTTTTACACTTTCTTTTCTGTGACCGTAAGCGTAGTATGTGGTGTATCGCCGGCTTCGTTGCTATACATCAATGACAATCGGGATACGCATACTTGCTTACGTTGATGATATGAGATATTATGTGTTGTTGTGATATATTATATTGGATCGTCTTGTTCTGAATAGCCGGGGGTTTTATGTGAGATGAAGGTTTTATTTTCATTCATGTAAAATTCATTGTATGTAATATTCTTTTATTGGGGCACTTCCAGGTTGAGGATGATGTCACCATTGTATATTATTTACTTTTCCGCATTAGGATAGACCCAAGGAGGGGAGCACAAGTAACCGGGTTCTAGGGTCCAGTAGGATGCCATCTCGAGGAGTCGAGACCGGGTCTCCTAACCCTAGAATTGGCAGTGTTGCTTGCCGCTCTTGTAGGGGTCTAGGGATGTGGGTTTGGCTATTCATCGCGACCGTGAAATCCGTGTTTTATACAGGCTCGATGTAAAACACGGACGTCCTAGTATATCCAATATTTCATATGTTATCTTCTGCTGCAATGTTCTGCGATGAGATCATATTACTTTCTGAGACGAATGCTTATACTATATATATATGATGATATATAAATATTACTGCTTTCGTTTCTTCTGTGATGCTTATGAAGCATAATTGATGTGATTTATTAATGAGATTAATAAAAGAAAAGAAACCTAAAAGATATTGTAGAATCAAATTTTCAAAAAGGGTAGCTACAGTTTTTGCTTTGCATAGTGGTATATATAATATACCCTGCACCTTATTCGATGAGGAAAGAGCCGAGATCTCTTCACCGAGAGTGACCTCTTTAGCAAAATTGGCAGATGCTACAAACTCGCGGTTTAGTTTTTGATTGCTTCTATAGTTCTTGCTTTGCATAGTGGTATATATGATATACCCTGCACCTTATTCGATGAGGAAAGAGCCGAGATCTCTTCACCGGGAGTGACCTCTTTAGCGAAACTAGAAAAGCCTCAAAAACACTCCTTTTTCAAAATCACCTGTTTCTACAACGATATCAAGTTCTTTACGCTCATGGTTTTCTGAAAAACCTGCGTAGCCCTCCGACATTTCAGATAAGTAATACTTAGTATTCGTGTTGCGTTTGTTGGCTTTCGTCAAGGCGTAGTGTGCGGTAGCTAACTATTGCTTATCTGTAGCATATGATGCGATTGGGTTAGGGTAGTCGTACGGCTTTGTTGGCTTTCGTCAAGAGTCGTACGGGTGGGTTTAATTCAATCATGAAATGTACGGGTTGAACTTGACTAGCGGACTATACTTTGTTGGCATTCGTCAAGGTCATAGCACGTTAGGGGTAAAAGCATTATCGGGAATTTCAAGTGTTGAAATTTGCAAAGAGATTGCATACCTTCTATGAGATAGATGGATCCCGATACCCACTGTTGGATATAGTGCCCTCAAAGTCAATTATTAGATCGCAGGCACGCGATTGCAATGATTGAGGGAGGACCTATGCCGGAAGGACAGTCTTACTCAGGATGATAGTATGTTATCTGGTTTATCTTTATCATCGTGTACAGCTTTAGGTGACCTTAGAGATCACTATTACACATTGATAGAGCCCTTAGGATTTTTGCTTAACGGCCAGCAGTATGATGGCGATCATATACGTGGGAGCTGGGGTCTATAAGCACATCCTTAAAAGGTCCCTAGTCAAGAGAGTTTCGAGACAGGGCATCGATACTCCAGAGTAGACTAGTGTATATGGGTCGAGACCCCGACGAGGGGCGGTGGCTGGTCTCACAAGCCATTGGTGTCAGTTGGTTCACCTAAGACGTATACAGGTGCTCATTGGGTTATGAGTACACCGGACAGGACTCACCGGGAACATGCTAGTTGGTTTATACCTAGCGTCAGATAGCAGTTCCTTGGTAACATGTGTACAGGTTAATTCATCGACCTGAGATCGGCATTTGTCTCGTGTGAGTTCCCACTGTGCTTTGATTACTACCCTACCACGGCTCAAAGGAGTCGTGCAAACAGGTTTTAGTTGGGTACAGTCCCGAGCCACATGGAGGCAGCGAGCGGATCGGCAGGGGTTTCGTCTCTCCCGGTATTGGGGGTGAGATCGCGCTGTGTCTAGGAGAGCCATTACACGAAGTCCTTGGCCAAGGCAGGAAATTTACTGGTAGGTATTTCAGTAGTATCTCAGGGTGTTCTGGGCTACACTCCGACACGACTTGTACCGCTTTTGGGGGTCTGACTTTTACCAACCCCCTAAGCCCGATGCGATGCTCATAGACGAACGGGCCGGACTGTATGGATATTGTCACTGACAGGCTCAGTAGGGTGTCAGGACGAGTCCGCTCATCGACCTCCCTTTTGGTCAATACCTGGTAGCTCGTTACGTACGGCTAGTACCACTGACGTGCTAGTGGTTAAATCCACAGCCAAAGTATTGATGAGTCTTTAGAGTCCCATACAGACAGTTTCTCAAGTTTCGGGCGAAACGTTGTAGAGGCCGTATGGTATTATGGCAGGGTTCGATCATATACGTGCAGTCACGCACGGATCATGATCGTACGGATCATACTAGTGGGCTTTGGTTTAAGCCGGATCCTAATATTAGATTTGTTGGATTACTTTAGTCTCATCGCATTCGCATTCAGTCGGAATACGGATGCAGGTATGTATATACAGGTGAGGGGTATCCTTGTGATCCGTCACGAGTTTACTTTAGATGCTGCCGTATCTTTTTGTTGTAAACATTTGGATTAATGTTTACATGTGGAAATTGTGAGTGGAAATGATCATGAGGTGCATTTAATGTGACATGGACATGTTTAGTGACTCATGGTCTCTTTATTTGTGCTAATGTCACATTAGGATTTGATTATTGTGTTGATATGATGCTTGGAGAGAGAGTGGATAGCCATATAGGCTTGGGATTGCTCTTGTATTATTATCTTACTCTCATTTTATCAACACAATAACACAAAAGAAATGAGCCTCTTCTTCTTCCTCCTCTAGCTCACCATTTCCACCAATGGCATCATCTTCAACCTCCATCCATACACTCTCATGTGTTGAGAATCAATGGATGCTTGAGACAAAGTGATCGCACACATTCTCTACTTCACCTTGGACACGTCGGCTAGCAAACTTTGTGTCCGAGTTGCTTCGGATGAAGCAAGAGCCCGTAAAAGGATTTGAAGATGTGGTGCCCTTTCCGACGAGGAGACCGGAGATCGGAGATGCCGCGAGGAGCTTGGGTTGGTGGCCAAAGACCGAAGGACACGGATCGATCGATATAGCTTTTCTAACCCTTCTCTAGTTAGCTAGTTATAGGTTAATGGTTCGATCCGGGAGAAAGACTACGATAGCGCCGATTTCAAGTTTAAGAAAAAGTTTTTCGTTTCCGCATTTTGGCCTCGGATTGACGGCCGGGGCGCTACCGTAGACTTACACCCACTCCTTGGAGAGTTTTACACAGAACAATTAGCCGATCAAGTAGGTGACAAGAAAGGTGTTTACGGGGTTATGCCTCTGGGAAAACGAGGTTTATTTTAATTAGGTTCGTGCGAAAGCACGGGGAACCTCCCTCAAAGTACCAACACTGGCCTGGCTGAAAGATTGGCGAACTTGTAAGGCGTAATTAATCCCGGCTAGTCTTTCCTTTTAGGGTTTGAAGGAAGATTTGATAAAATAGCGGGAGACATCCTGATTAGATAAGATAATAACCAATCTAATCTTGCAAGAGCATACGCTAAAGTGTTTTCTTCACTCTCTCTCTCCAGGTAGCGACCATGTCAGGCCTTAATCAAGATAATAATATGGATGTATTGACTGAACCCGCTTATTATACTGAGCAGGGGAACGTTGGTCCCGTTCTTTTTTATAAGTGTTATAAGACTGAGCAGGAAATAGGAGAATATCTGGATTCTCACGCCGTCCAAACGAAGAATAAGCATGTTGATGCATCTTCTTCAGGTGTGTTTGTTATCGAGAACTGTTTCTCAGTTCACTCTACGTCCTGGGTATTAGATACCGGATCGGGATCCCACATATGTAATATATTACATGGGCTACGAAAAGGTAGGGAACTGGGAGAGGGTGATCATTCCATAAGAGTAGGGAATGGTGCAAATGTTGCAGCCAAGGCAGTTGGCGAATATCACCTTGTATTACCAAATGGTAATATATTGGTTCTGAACGAATGCTATTACATTCCGACCCTGATATGCAATCTTATATCAGTTTCTTTATTAAGCAAAGAAGGATATAATTTTGTAGTACAGGATAATGTTATGAACATATTCCTGGATCAAAAGTTGATTGGATCAGGATCGTTAAATAATGGCATATACGTTCTCAACCAAACTACAGTACTTAATATACAAAACACACACAAGAGGAAAAGTTCAGAAATGAACGAATCCTTCTTGTGGCATTGTAGACTAGGTCATATCAATGCGACACGACTAGCTAAGTTACATAAGGATGGATATCTGAATACATTCGAATTATCATCTTATGAAACTTGCCAGTCATGTCTCAAAGGCAAAATGACCAAAACTCCGTTTAGTAGACACGGAGAAAGAGTTACAGAACTCTTAGGACTGATACATAGTGATGTATGTGGTCCCATGTCTACACATTCCAGGAACGGTTCTTCCTACTTTATTACATTCACTGACGATCTCTCAAGATACGGACATGCGTTCCTGTTGAAACATAAGTCTGAAGCTTTTGAGAAATTCAGAAAATATAAACACGAAGTAGAGAACCAAACGGGCAAAAGTATTAAGATCCTTCGATCTGATCGAGAAGGAGAATACTTGAGCAATGAGTTCCTGGACTATCTAAAAGAGAATGAGATTCTCTCTTAGCTTACTCCTCCTTATACACCACAACACAACGGTGTATCGGAGCGGAGGAATCGCACCCTATTAGATATGATACGCTCTATGATGAGCAATGCTGAGTTGCCTATTTCCTTCTGGGGGTATGCGCTTGAGACAACCATACACCTATTGAATATGGTTCCTACCAAATCAGTGCCTACCACTCCATATGAGATATGGAAGGGGAAGAGACCATCTCTTAAGTTTATTAAGATATGGGGTTGTCCGGCCTATGTCAAAAGGCAAAATCCGGACAAACTCGAGGCAAGGTCTATCCTATGCAAGTTTGTAGGATATCCCAAGAACTCACAAGGGTATATCTTCTACCACACTGAGGAACAAAAAGTGTTTGTTTCTCGACATGCCACCTTTTTAGAAAAGGAATTTCTTGCAAAGGAAATTTATGGCGAGGAGGTAGAACTGGAAGAAGTTCCAGCAACACAAACTACGACAGAAGATTTAGTGGAACCAGAGGATTCAGTAGTCCCCGACGAACCCCAGCCTCTTCGCCGATCTAGTAGGGTTTCTCATCCACCTAAGAGATACTACGGTTTTCTCGTTGATGGTGGGAGCGAGGATTGCATCATGGAAGATGATGACCCAACTAGCTTCGAGCAGGCCATCACGAGTGGGGACTCTGTGAAGTGGCTGGATGCAATGCGATCTGAGATGGAATTCATGTACACCAACAAAGTATGGATTTTGGAAGTTGCTCCTGAAGGGGTAAAACCCATTGGGAGCAAATGGATCTTTAATAAGAAACTTGGTGTAGATGGAAAAGTTGAGACTTACAAAGCTAGACATGTTGCAAAGGGTTTTCGTCAACGACCAGGTGTGGATTATGACGAAACCTTTTCTCCAGTGGCTATGCTTAAGTCCATCCGGATCCTACTTGCCATTGCTGCATACCATGACTACGAAATCTGGCAGATGGATGTTAAGACCGCCTTTCAAAATGGTGATTTAGAAAAGTGCGTGTACATGACTCAGCCAGAGGGATTCGTAGACAGTGGGAGCAGCGGAAAGATGTGCAAGCTGCTTAAATCCATTTACGGGCTAAAGCAGACATCGCGGAGTTGGAACATCTGCTTTGATATTATAGTCAAAGAGTTTGACTTCATCAAAAACGTACATGAACCTTGTATTTATAAGAAGGTTGCAGAGAGTAAGATTGTCTTCCTCGTATTGTACGTAGATGACATACTCTTGATAGGAATTGATGGTCCTATGCTGCACTCGGTCAAGCTCTTCTTATCACAAAGATTCCCAATGAAAGATCTAGGTGATGCCTCCTGCATTTTGGGAATTAAGATCTATAGAGATAGATCTAAATGGATACTGGGATTGTCCCAATCCAGGTACATTGACACCATACTAAAAAGGTTTAGTATGGAAGAATCCAAGTGTGGGAACCAACCCACGATCTCTGGACTCACTCTCTCCAAAGAGATGTCTCCCAAGACTGATTTGGAAAGAGCTTGCATGCAAAGGATACCCTATGCTTCGGCAGTAGGCTCTATCATGTATGCGATGCTTTGTACCAGACCCGATGTAGCATACTCACTAAGTGTAGTGAGTCGGTATCAAGCAGATCCTGGAGAGAGTCACTGGACAGCTGTGAAGAACATTCTCAAGTACTTGCGAAGGACTAAGGAAATGTTCTTGGTGTATGGTAACGGTGAACTCCATGTGGAGTCCTTTACTGATTCGAGCTTCCAGAGTGATAAGGACGACTCTAAGTCGCACTCGGGATTTGTTTTTACCCTCAATGGAGGGGCGGTGTGTTGGAAGAGTTCCAAACAGGAAACCGTTGCAGACTCGACGATGGAGGCTGAATACATCGCTGCCAACGATTCTGCCAAAGAGGCTGTCTGGATGAAGAAGTTCATCACTGAACTTGGTGTGGTTCCGTCCATTGAGCATCCAATACCTTTGTATTGTGATAATAATGGAGCCGTGGCTTTGGCCAAGGAACCCAGGTCCCATCAGAAGTCCAGACATATTCTGAGGCGATATCACCTGATCCGGGAGATAATTGATCGCCGCGAGATCGAGGTCAGGAGAGTTGACACGAAGGACAACACTGCGGATCTACTCATGAAGGCCATTCCCGAGACACAGTTTGAGAGACTCTTCGGGATGTTAGGTATGAGATACTACAACAGCTGGCCTTAGTGCAAGTGGGAGATTGTTAGTTATATATATGCCATAGAGGCCATTGTTGTACATATGATGTATATTATAGTGGATGCTTGGATATATATAGAGAGGACTTTCTTGCTCGACATAATAGTATGCTATTTGGTTTCACTTTGTCTTAACATGTTGACTTGTATTGGTTTACTGTCTTGCTCTCACATGTTGATAAAGCCCTTAGGATATGTACTCGACTACTGGGACTATGATGAGATCATACTAGTGAGGCCAGGGTAGTCAACGAGTACATCCTATAACTGTTCCTAATCGAGGGTGTATCGAGACAGGGCATCGATACACCAGAGTAGATTAGCGTATACGCATCTTGACCCATATGATGGGCGATGGATGATCCCATATCCATCGGTGTTTGACATCAAAGATGGTGTACGGGTGCTCAGTGGAGACTGGGTACACTGAACGGACTCGCCGAGAACTCCTAGACGGATATATACCTATCGTCAGATGGCAGTTCTCCGGTGACACTGGTACAGGTTAGTCTGTAGACCCGAGATCGTCATAGAGTCTTGTGTGATTCCCACTGTGCTTTGATTTCCACCTTACCACGTCCAAGAGGGCATACAAAACGGTGGCTTTTGGGTACAGTCCCGAATCACATGGAGGCAATGAGCGATAGGAGGGGTTTCGTCTCTCCCGGTATAGGGAGTTGATGTTGTGCTGTGTTCGATTGGCCATGGCTGAAAGTCCCTGGCCATGGCTGATATAGAGTGCTACTGGTAACTGTTATCAGTAGTTTCTCGACCTGTTATGAGCCTCACATCGACATGACTTATCGGTTACTGGGGTCTGACGTTTACCACCCCTAGACTTGATATGCGACATATCAAACGAAGAGACCGGACGGTACGGTAGTGTTGCTGATTGGATTCACAGGAGAATGTACAGGCTTGCTTGTTGATCTTCTGATCGCTCAATACCTAGGTGGCTGTTACGTTTAGCTGACGGCTTGCAGCTTGTGGGTGTTTGATATGATCATCACCTACTGCCGGCGTATTGACGATTCTTTAGAGCCCTACACAGAGGTTTCCTGGCTTAGGCAAAACGGAGTAGGAGCACATATGTGATATGTGCGGGACCGAGAATATTACGATATGAGATACCGTATTCTATTCTCGCGATTTATGATATCGGCCGGGTATATGTGATATAGCCGGGTTATCGGATCAAGTGTTGATTCGATAAATCGGTACATGTTATATTAGTCGGTGTTTCCCCCAATCAGAGAAAAGCTCTGTTTGAATTTCAAATTCAAGAGGTGAAGCAACGCTTCAGATCTCTTGCGCTGCGCGCAGAGCGCCACGTGTCAAAAGCAAACACGCCAGCGCAAGAGGCGCTGCGCCCAAGGCAGCGCACCCCAATCAGAGCAAGGCTCTGTTTTAAATTTTAAATTTTAAAAATAAAGGAAGCAACGCTTCAGATAACTTGCGCTCTGCGCTGTGCGGCACGTGTCAGCGCAGTTGCGCTGCGCTCTGCGCTGCACGGCACGTGCCAGCACAGGTGCGCTGCGCTCTGCGCTGCGCGGCACGTGTCAGCGCAGGTGCGCTTGCGCCAACTGCGTTAGCACTATAATTTAAATAATAATTATTTAATTAATCAGAATTAAAATTCTAGAAATATCTTTCCAATCTTATTAAAATAAGAAGATTATCTTCTGTAAAACAGAGGCCTTAGGATCAAAGATCCAACGGTGGGGAAATATCCCCAGATCAATAAGAGAAAGATCTCTGTAACTAACCTAACAAACTAATTGGCCCTATATAAAGGCCCCTAGACTCCAAGTCTCAGGGACAAATAGAAAAAGGGGAAAACTTTAAAAAATAATTGAAAGGCAAGCTTTTGAAGAAAGAAGATCATCTTCTTCAAGGTAAAGAATTAAATTATTGGAAGAACAGAGATGAAAACACCTCACAAAAAGAAGAATTTCTTCTAAAAAGATCAAAGATCTAAGAACAAGATCAAGATCTTCAATAAAAAAAAGAGATAAAAAAAGATCCAATCATAAAAGATTAAAGAAGTAATTTAATTCATTTCTAGATCTTTTTGTAAGTCGACGTTACCTCTCCCGGTACTTACGGGCTTGCGGAAATGATGAAAAACGATTTTCAAGAGGTGGTAACATGGACTCAAAATACGGATCTTTGTTAAACAACTAACTAACAAACCTAACAAGAGTTTTACCTATTCGGTTAGGGGGTTATACCTTTCTTGAACTCCTTCGTCTTCAACTCTTTCCGGTGTACGGATCGGCCTCACCTCGTCGTCTCCTTGCGCCGAAGATGGATCCACCTGAAAGCTTCTACCTTTGGCTTCTTCTTCGAACTTGAAGAAACTAGAACACTTGGTTTGCTAAACCTTGTGAACTAGGATGAGTAGAGAAGTGATCTGGGTTTTCTTTTATCTCTAAGGCAATGTTTCTCAACTCATGAGAGGGTGTTGCCTTGAGCTAGAGAGAGAGCAAGAGGGAGAGCTCAAGCAAGAGAGAGAAATGAAATGAGAGAATGAGAGAGTCTTTTGCCATCCAAGCTCTCATAATCCAAAACCATCATAACAAATAATAGTAATCAAGTATTGTGTGATGGTTCAAGTCAAAATGGCTATATCATTTCATGCACTCATTTTGCAAAAACAAACAAGCAAGCAAAAGTCTTTGCCATGAAAAATGATAGCCATTGTCATGATGATGGTCAACTAGTCCAACCTAGTCAACCGGTCAACAAAGTCAACAAGTCAACAAAGTCAACCCCTCAACAACCATGTCACTATAATACTTAATTAATATTATTGTTAATTATATTTCTTATTCTCATTAGGGTTTAGCAAAAAGTCAATAGTCAACAGTCAACAGTCAACAACCCCAATAAAAATCCTCTGCCTCTGTCTTTCTGTCAACTGTGCATACACACCCGCATCCGCGTTCCGAGGAACACGAATACAAACGAGATAAAACCAATCCCAAAACCTACACTAGGATCTGGCTTAAACCAAAGCCCGCTAGTGTTAACTGTCCGGACACTAAACGTGCACAAGTGCACGGATGTGACCGAACCCTGTCGCAAAACCATGCGACCTGTCGCAAAACCATGCGACCTCTACTCTTTTTCCTAAAGGCGAATAGCTTTCTGTGTGGGACTCTAAAGACTCGACACTACGCTGGCAGTGGGTTTAACCACAGACCGCAAGCGGCACTAGCTGTGCGTAACGATCCCCAGGTAGATGCCGACAAGAAGACTGACGAGGTGAAACCCATCTGAACTCCTACTGAGTCTGAATGTGACAATCTCTGTACAGTCCGGTCTGTTCGTCTGATACATCGCATGGCGGGCCCAGGGGGCGGTAAACGTCAGTCCCCTTATAGCGGTACAAGTCGTGTCGGAGTGTAGCCCAGAACACCCTGAGATAGCACTGGAAACCTACCAATATATCTCGCTTGCCCTGGCCAGGGACTACTCGTGTAATGGCTCTCCTAGACACAGCGCGATGTCAACCCCCAATACCGGGAGAGACGAATCCTGTCTAACCGTCACTGCCTCCAAGTGCTTCGGGACTGCACCCAACTACTACCTGTTTGCATGACTCCTTTGAGCCGTGGTAGGGTAGTAATCAAAGTACAGTGGGAACACACTCGAGGCGAAGTGACAGTGTCAAGTCAGCGGACTAAACTGTATTCATGTCACCTGGGAACTGATAACTGACGATAGGTATAATACCAACCAACAGTTCCCGACGAGTCCTGTCCAGTGTACTCGTAACCCAACGAGCACCCGCATACTATCTCCAGTACGACGTACTGATGGCTGTGGGACAGACTATCTCCCCTGCTGGGATGAGAAGCGCATACGCTAGTCTACTCCGGAGTATCGATGCCCTGTCTCGATAGTCGTATGACTAGGGACCTGTATAAGGATGTGCTTATAGATTACCCAGCCCCCACGAGTGTGACTGCCATCACAACGCTGGTAATCAAGCAAAGATCCTAAGGGCTCTACTAATATGTATAAGCAATATGCTAAAAGAAACACATGCACATATTGAAGTAGAAACAAACCAAGTAGCATACTACCATTTTGAGCAAGATTGTCTATACAACTGTGAATATCCCAAGCTTCCATTAAGTAATATACAAGCTAGTATGATACAGTAATGGCCTCTAGGGCATATACACTAACAATCTCCCACTTGCACTAAGGCCATGAACTGGCGTATCGAAGACCTATCATCTCGATCAGCCGCTCGAACTGAGTCTGGGGTAAGGCCTTCGTGAGTGGATCAGCAGTGTTATCTTCTGTATTTACTCTCTTCACCTCGATCTCCCGGCGATCTACGATCTCCCTGATCAGGTGGTACCGCCTCAAAATGTGCCTGGACTTCTGATGGGACCTGGGTTCCTTTGGTAAAGCTATAGCGCCGTTGTTGTCACAATACAGCGGTATTGGATCAACACTGGTAGGAACCACCTGAAGCTCCGTGAGGAACTTCTTCATCCAGACAGCTTCCTTTGCGGCATCGCAAGCAGCTATGTACTCCGCTTCCATAGTTGAGTCAGCAACGGTTTCCTGCTTTGAGCTCTTCCAGCAAACCGCCCCTCCATTGAGGGTAAAGACATAACCCGACATGGACTTGGAGTCATCCTTGTCACTCTGGAAGCTGGAGTCAGCAAAGGCCTCGATCTGGAGGTCTTTTCCGCCATACACCAAGAACATCTCCTTAGTCCTTCTCAGGTACTTGAGAATGTTCTTTACCTCTATCCAGTGTTTCTCCCCTGGGTTCGACTGATACCGGCTTACAACGCTCAATGCGTATGCTACATCTGGTCTGGTACACAACATCGCATACATAATAGAGCCTACCGCAGATGCGTAGGGTATTGATGACATGCGAGCCCTTTCCAAATCAGTCTTGGGAGACATCTCTTTGGAGAGGGTGATTCCGTGACAAGCCGGTAGATTACCGCGCTTGGAATCTTCCATACTGAATCGTTTCAGTATGGTGTCGATGTACCTGGACTGTGAAAGTCCCAACATCCTTTTAGATCTATCACGATAGATCTGGATCCCCAGAATGTAGTTGGCATCGCCCAGGTCCTTCATGGAGAACCTCTGTGACAAGAATCCTTTGACTGACTGTAACATAGGAATATCATTTCCTATTAGGAGAATGTCATCGACGTACAAGACGAGGAATACCACATTTCTCCCTACAATCTTACTGTAAATGCATGGTTCATCTGGGTTTTTGATAAAGTCGAATTCTTTGACAGTATCATCAAAGCATATGTTCCAACTCCACGATGCCTGCTTCAGTCCATAGATGGACTTGAGCAACTTGCACACTTTACCGCTGCTCCCACTCTGAATGAATCCCTCTGGCTGATCCATATAGACGCACTCTTCCAAATATCCATTTAGGAAAGCCGTCTTTACGTCCATCTGCCAGATTTCATAATCGTGGAAGGCAGCAATGGCAAGAAGGATCCGAATGGATTTCAGCATAGCCACTGGAGAAAAGGTTTCGTCATAGTCCAAACCAGGTCTTTGACGAAAACCCTTTGCAACAAGTCTAGCCTTATAGGTCTCAACCTGTCCATCTACACCAATCTTCCTTTTGAAGATCCACTTGCATCCTACGGGTTTTACCCCATCTGGAGCAACGTCCAACGTCCATACTTTGTTGGTGTACATGGACTCCATTTCGGTCCGCATTGCATCCAGCCATTTTACCGAGTCACTGCTCTGAATGGCTTGCTGGAAGCTAGTAGGCTCATCATAATCAATAGTGCAATCCTCTCTATCCCCGTCTATGAGAAAACCGTAGTATCTCTCGGGCGGATGAGACTGCCTACTACTCCTGCGGAGCGGCGCAGGAATGTCCGGTTCTCCTGAAACTTCTGGTTCTTCCAAGCTTTCAGTAATAGCTTGTCATTCTGGAATTTCTTCCAGTTCTATTGCGCTCCCACTTATCTGATTTTCCAAAAATTCAGTTTCCAAGAAGTGGGCATGCGGAGAAACAAAAACTTTTTGTTCTTCTGCGGAATAGAAAAGATACCCCGTGGAGTTCTTTGGGTATCCCACAAACTTACACAGTACTGAGCGTGCCTCGAGCTTGTCCGCATGCTGTTTTTTTACAAAAGCTGGACATCCCCATGTCTTAAGATACTTAAGACATGGTTTCTTCCTACTCCACATCTGATATGGGGTGGTAGGCACAGTCTTGGTTGGAGCCTTGTTCAAGAGATATGCAGCTGTTTCTAGTGCATAACCCCAGAAAGATTGCGGTAACTCAGCCTTACTCATCATGGAACGAACCATATCCAATAGGGTTCGATTCCGCCTTTCAGATACACCGTTGTGTTGTGGTGTGTATGGAGGAGTACGCTGAGAGAGAATTCCATTCTCTTTTAAGTAGTCCAGAAACTCGGCACTCAAGTATTCACCACCTCGATCAGATCTCAGTGTCTTTATACTTTTGCTTGTTTGTTTTTCAACTTCATTCTTGTATTCCCGAAATTTCCCAAAGGCCTCGGATTTGTGCTTCATTAAGAAGACATGTCCATACCTAGAGAAATCATCTGTGAAAGTAATGAAGTATGAATAACCACTTCGCGCATGTGTAGACATTGGACCACACACATCACTGTGTATGAGTCCCAAGAGCTCGCTCGCTCTTACTCCGTGTCCAGTGAACAGAGTCTTTGTCATCTTTCCCATGAGACAAGATTCACAAGTGGCATAAGACTGATACTCGAACGGATTCAAGTATCCCTCTTTATGTAACTTAGTTAATCGTGTCTCATTAATGTGACCCAGTCTACAATGCCATAAGAAAGCTTGATTTGTTTCCGGAGACTTTCTTTTAAGTGTGTTCTGGACACTGAAAATCTGAGCTTGATTCAATACGTATATCCCGTTATTTAATGTACCTGACCCAATCAGAACTTGATTTAGGTGGATGTGTACTACATCGCTTACAAAAGTAAATTCATATCCTTCCTTAGAAAGTAAGGATACATATATGATATTACAAGTCGCACCTGGTACATACAAACAGTTACGCAAAATCAATATCTGCCCAGTTGTCAGTCCAAGATGATATTCCTTTACGGATTCAGCATCCATGCTCATTCCGTTAGCAACCCTGAGAGTCATATCACCTTTCCTGATAACCCTACGGTTTCTCAGAGCCTGTAATGAATTACAAATGTGAGATCCTGATTCGGTATCCAATACCCAGGAAGTAGGGTTAACTGACATACAGTTCTCTATCACAAACACACCCGAAGCCGAAGCCACAACATACTTCGAATTCTGGCTACTGGCTTTGCTAGCCCTGCAATCCTTCTTCCAATGTTCATTCCCGTAACAATAGAAACCTCCCTCTTTTACTACATCCAGTCCCGAAACTTTTGCCCTTCCCTTTCCTTCTTCTTCCCTGGTTTCCTTCAGGGTATAAGCAGAGGGCAGGGACTGTAGAATTAAGTCAGTACTTGACCCATTCTCCAACGTGGTCTCCAGGTCCGTGAGCTCAAAATAGCTGGTCTCTGTAAGGACGTTGCCCCCTACAGATGACCCGACAGCCAACCTCTCTTGAAGAAATTCGTTCGAGGTCTCATATCTTGCGATACGAGATTGCTCTCCATATAAATCTTTGTTATGGAGGAAGATAGAAACTGAGTCCATCTTCTCGTGCTGCCTCTGGTTTGCACCATCAACTGAGGCTAACACGAGGCACTTGGCTTTCGCACAGTCTTTTTCCGATGTCATACGGATGTCAATGTCCGTGACAGGGGAAACTGGTCCTGAGACGGCAAGGGTTTGATTAGTTAAGAGGTGTCCCAGCTTGTCATGGGTAATGGACATCTGGACAGACATTTGCCAATCATAACAGTCAGGTTCAGTCATTTTATTATCTAGATGTAACCTATGTGCGGTCACTGGGGCTGCAATAAGAGAGAGAGAGATAAAAAAACACTTAGCATGATGCTCTTGCAAGTTTAGATTGGTTTTTAATTTATCTAAACAGGATGGCTCCCACTGTCTCTCGAATCCCTCCTCAAACCAAAAAGGAAGAATTAGTCAGGATCAATTCTCACCGTACAATACTTGCTTAACCGTTCGGTCAGGCTGGTGTCGGTACTTCGAGGGAGGTTTTCCAACGCTTTCGCGAAGTTCCTTAATTAAATAACCTCTTTTCCCTGTGGGCGTAGCCCCGCTAACACCTTTCTAGACACCTACTTGGTTTATAGCATTGATCGTTAAGTGAGAAATTTCCCGAGGAGTAGCATATACTCACAGTAGGATTGGGATCCAAATATCACCGCGTGATAAACTGAAGGAATCCTACCAGAATCATCACACTCCAAATGGTATGCAGCGCTAGCAAGTTTCAGTTCTTTTGAAACTCCCGATGTGGATTTTTGCCCCATGCTCTTATGACCTTGACGAAGGTCAACAAATCATAAGTCACATGTCAAGTTCTACCCGTCTTTGTCCAGGTTAATTTGAACCCACCCGTATATACCCTTGACGAAGGTCGACAAGGTAATACGACTGTCCTAAACCAACGCATCTATCTATGCTACATATGAACACCCAACAGCTACCAATCACTATGCCTTGACGAAGGTCAACAAACATAGCTTGAATACTATTGAATATTCATATGAAACGACGGAGGGCTACGAATGGTTTTGGCGAAACCTTGAACGTAGTGAACTTGATATAATCGAAGGAACCTTGATAGCTTTTAAAAGGAGTGGCTTAAGCTCCGCGTTTTAAAAGTTATTTTTGAAAAGAAACCGAGTGGTTTTTGAAATTGTTCCAACGACTTTTACTTGGTTTATTTTTCTTGCATTAATTTTAATGCGTCCCGTCAATTAATCCTACCATTGCAGAAAACAACGAAAATATGATGTACACTTATGTCATCCGCATTCGCCACGGGGCCCCGTCATTACCCGTTAGGTTACTTAACTAACGACAGAGCGGGGGCTGGACTAGCGCGGATGCAAAACATAAGCAACGCCTAAATAATATCATATATAGATATACTCATTCGTCACATGCAATGATAGCCATTCCAGATCACAGATGAACACATTGGATATACTAGGAATCCGCAATTCGTACGAGCCTGTAACGAAAAGCGGATTACACGGTCGCGATGAATAGCCAATACCCCACCCTAGACCCCTACGGGTGTGGCAAACTACCCGCCAAATATCTGAAGCGGAGCAACCTCCCTCAACGACGTGAGTAGGCCACTCGGTACTTCGAGATACCCGGTAGTTTGCGCACCCCACCTTGGGTCTATCCTAGAAGCAAAAACAGTAAAAAGAAATTATACAATGACAGATACAACCCCGACGCGGTTGTGCGGCCAAAAATAATATTACATAAATTTACATATTACATGAATTGAAAGAAAAAGAAAACTCTCATCTCACAACCCCCCGGCTATTCATCCGCGACAATACAATGAATTCATATACACATACCATCAACATTACAGATCACAGATATGTATAACCCCCACTAATCGATGTATAGCGATTAGAAGACGTTCAATACATATAACACATCACAGATATATACCCGTCAGCATAAGTCTTTAGAAGTTTGAACAAAATACGGATTTTCAAGCCCCAAAAACTAATTTTTCTTTCTGTAAAATCTGGGCAGAAAAAACATATCCCAAAAATCCGAAAACAGCCCCAGAAAAACACTGCGGGAAACCTTTTCCACGACCGAGTCAACTCGGCCGCGGAACCTCGGCGGGAGCATGCTCCCGCCGCGTTTCCGCGGCGCTTTGACCGAGTCGATGGACCAAATTTCTTGTGTGGGTTTTAAAAAGCCTGAGCCGATTTTTAGTGTCAGATTTATTAAATTTTGAACAGAAAACAGAATCGGCAGAAACTTGATTTTACGGACGTGTTTCGCGACTTTTTCTTCGATCGAACTTCTAGTTACTTTGCTAACATGTTAGATAGTGTTTAACTAGGCTCTGATACCACTGTAAGTCCACGTTACCTCTCCCGGTAGTTACGGGCTTGCGGAAATGATGAAAAACGATTTTCAAGAGGTGGTAACATGGACTCAAAATACGGATCTTTGTTAAACAACTAACTAACAAACCTAACAAGAGTTTTACCTACTCGGTTAGGGGGTTATACCTTTCTTGAACTCCTTCATCTTCAACTCTTTCCGGTGTACGGATCGGCCTCACCTCGTCGTCTCCTTGCGCCGAAGATGGATCCACCTGAAAGCTTCTACCTTTGGCTTCTTCTTCGAACTTAAAGAAACTAGAACACTTAGTTTGCTAAACCTTGTGAACTAGGATGAGTAGAGAAGTGATATGGGTTTTCTTTTATCTCGAAGGCAATGTTTCTCAGCTCATGAGAGGGTGTTGCCTTGAGCTAGAGAGAGAGCAAGAGGGAGAGCTCAAGCAAGAGAGAGAAATGAAATGAGAGAATGAGAGAGGCTTTTGCCATCTAAGCTCTCATAATCCAAAACCATCATAACAAATAATAGTAATCAAGTATTGTGTGATGGTTCAAGTCAAAATGGCTATATCATTTCATGCACTCATTTTGCAAAAACAAACAAGCAAGTAAAAGTCTTTGTCATGAAATGATAGCCATTGTCATGATGATGGTCAACTAGTCCAACCTAGTCAACCGGTCAACAAGTCAACAAAGTCAACCCCTCAACAACCATGTCACTATAATACTTAATTAATATTATTGTTAATTATATTTCTTATTCTCATTAGGGTTTAGCAAAAAGTCAATAGTCAACAATCAACAACCCCAATGAGAATCCTCTGCCTCTGTCTCTCTGTCAACTGTGCATACACACCCGCATCCGCGTTCCGAGGAACACGAATACAAATGAGATAAAACCAATCCCAAAACCTACACTAGGATCTGGCTTAAACCAAAGCCCGCTAGTGTTAACTGTCCGGACACTAAACGTGCACAAGTGCACGGATGTGACCGAACCCTGTCGCAAAACCATGCGACCAGTCGCAAAACCATGCGACCTCTACTCTTTTTCCTAAAGGCGAATAGCTTTCTGTGTGGGACTCTAAAGACTCGACACTACGCTGGCAGTGGGTTTAACCACAGACCGCAAGCGGCACTAGCTGTGCGTAACGGTCCCCAGGTAGATGGCGACAAGAAGATTGACGAGGTGAAACCCATCTGAACTCCTACTGAGTCTGAATGTGACAATCTCTGTACAGTCCGGTCTGTTCGTCTGATACATCGCATGGCGGGCCCAGGGGGCGGTAAACGTCAGTCCCTTTATAGCGGTACAAGTCATGTCGGAGTGTAGCCCAGAACACCCTGAGATAGCACTGGAAACCTACCAGTATATCTCGCTTGCCCTGGCCAGGGACTACTCGTGTAATGGCTCTCCTAGACACAGCGCGATGTCAACCCCCAATACCGGGAGAGACGAATCCTGTCTAACCGTCACTGCCTCCAAGTGCTTCGGGACTGCACCCAACTACTACCTGTTTGCACGACTCCTTTGAGCCGTGGTAGGGTAGTAATCAAAGTACAGTGGGAACACACTCGAGGCGAAGTGACAGTGTCAAGTCAGCGGACTAAGCTGTACTCATGTCACCTGGGAACTGATAACTGACGATAGGTATAATACCAACCAACAGTTCCCGACGAGTCCTGTCCAGTGTACTCGTAACCCAACGAGCACCCGCATACTATCTCCAGTACGACGTACTGATGGCTGTGGGACAGACCATCTCCCCTGCTGGGATGAGAAGCGCATACGCTAGTCTACTCCGGAGTATCGATTCCCTGTGTCGATAGTCCTACGACTAGGGACCTGTATAAGGATGTGCTTATAGATTACCCAGCCCCCACGAGTGTGACTGCCATCACAACGCTGGTAATCAAGCAAAGATCCTAAGGGCTCTACTAATATGTATAAGCAATATGCTAAAAGAAACACATGCACATATTGAAGTAGAAACAAACCAAGTAGCATACTACCATTTTGAGCAAGATTGTCTATACAACTGTGAATATCCCAAGCTTCCATTAAGTAATATACAAGCTTGTATGATACAGTAATGGCCTCTAGGGCATATACAATAACACTTTTGATCTATATAAAGGCACAGCCTTTTGATGAACCATTGGTTCTTGAATCTTGAGGTAGAACCTATTTAGAACAAGAAGAAATTGTTTCTTCGATCTTAATTAGATCAAGATGCGCTCTGCGCTATTGAACAGTGCCCTGCACTCTTAATTTGCGCTGTTGCTCTCCTTGGACTGGCGCAAGTCACCAGAGAGCGCCACGTGTCAATCTGCGCCTTGCGCTCCTAAAAACAGAGCGCTGCGCTCTTGAATTGGCGCACTGCACCAGAGAGCGCAACGTGTCAACAGCGCACTGGCGCAGCGCACTGCGCTAACAGACTTGCGCTCAGCAGAGCTTGACACGTGTCACCTCCACATGCGCTGGCGCCTTGCGCTCTTTAATTGGCGTAGAGCGCCTGACAGGCCACGTGGCGCACTGTCAGAAAAACAAATGTTGTGCATTATTAAAAAGGGCAGAGCCCAATTAAAAGATCTAACAGACCAATTTAAATGCTGTGCATTATTAAGAAAGGGCAGAGCCTAATTAAAAGGTCTAACAGACCAAAACAAATGCTACGCATTATTAAAAAAAAAGGGGCAGAGTCCAATTAAGAAGCGTAACAGGCCTAATATAAATGCCATGCATTTAAATAAAAAGCCCAATGTTATACATTGTTTAAAAAGGGCAGAGCCCAAACAAAAGCCTAACAGGCCAAATATAAATAAAATGTTGAACATTTTCAAATGGACTTAGTCTAATTCTGGCCATAAGTCCTCAATTTAAATTGAACTGAGCACAACTGCTCTCCCAAATCAATTTACACCCGGTTCAAGGGTACATCTCTGAACTCCTCTGATATTTGTCGTTGTAATCCTTCAACGTCGTCAGAGAGGTGACGGGTCCCGACAACCATATATTGCTACAGACTGTGGGATCCTTAAACTCATGGAATGAAATGTCCTTAAACTAATATTCGTCCCCAAAATGGGAATGTTGGACCGAAATGTCCTTAAACTAATATTCGTCCTTAAAATGGGAATGCTGGACCACCATGTCCTTAAACTGGAAACCGACCGCAATGTCCCTAAACTAAACAATAGAGTCCAAATGCTCTTTTATTGGATCTAAACGATCCCGTTAAGTTGATCTTAGTCTAAAATTAGACTAACGTATCCTTAACTAACGTTTAAGTTGATCTTAGCCTCAAACAAGGCTAACGCATCCTTAAACCCAAAACCCCAAACCCAAATCTAAGAAAATACGGATTTGGAGTAATCCACGTCCTACGGGCGACAACATAAATCAGTCTTCGTATACAATCCAAGGGCAACCACAAACAAAACAAACACCCACGACACGAAGTGACCATCTGGAGAAGGAGAAAGTTGTTACCGCGATGCGGTAGCATAATTAACTGCAGGGGCTTGCGCCTGCAGGGAAGAGCTTCCCCACAATAAAAAAACCCTCAAACGAGGGGGAATCTGACGAAGTCTGCTACATCGGCCGCATCCGTTTAAACCTTCGATACATGGTGCCATAAATCAACTTGGCATCTTCGGAGAGGTGGACGGATAGCACCAATTAGCATTTGCCCCGAATTTCAGGCAAGATGCCCGCCGCGTCTCTGCCGCGTCTTTCGGAGGGGAACAGATTCTGGTACGCCCGGTGGGACCTTTTCCTCTTTCCACTCCACACTTCGTGTGTCGTATTCGCGAACGAATCGCGGTTTGTTAATGGTTGCCCTTGGGTTTCAAGTTACTATGATTTGGTCTCTTGCTTGGCGCAGAAGGCAAACAGCAATGGCGTTCAACTGCTCGAACTGCAACTGCAACCGACGCTCCGCCTCACCTGGAGGTGTAGCCTATGGACCTCAGGCAGCATCACTGTTCACGATGCCGGTGGAACAAATCACCCAGGCTACTACTGGACTATTTTTCGGGACCATGCTCCTGCCAATGAGCTTCACGGCCCCAGTGCCCGTACCGGAAGGTCCTAAGAAGTCGGTCTTCGATCGACTTACAGCTGCTGCGGCCCCTCTCAACGGGTCGCCCAACACCAATTCCTCGGTCTTCTCCAGACTAGGCCAAAACTCCTGCGGGCCCACGATGAAGCTTGCGGTCCCAAAGAAGGTTATTCAAAAGAGAGTAGCCAAACCTGCTCTTGAAGTCGTCAAGGCGGCTTCTCCCGCTAAGAGGTCGGTCTTCACAAGACTGACCGTCCCAACTCCTACTCCCGCTCTGGCTACTCAAAAGGCATCAGTCTTTACTAGGCTGACACCGGCTACAGCCCCTCACCTGAATAGGGGAAGGACAAGGCCGTCCCCGTCACCGAGCCAATTCCCACAACTCGACAGGCTCGACGTCGCCACTAGCGCCGAATGAGGAAGTCCGGAGGTAGTTCCCCTTCTGGGTTAACTCCACCAGCCCCGACGACGGAAGTTAACTCTGCTGTTCCGACTGGGAACAGCTTTGAACTGCTAAATAAAGTGCGTAAAAATTCTCCTACCGCTGTACTGAAGAGGTCTCCCCCTCCGCTGGAAAAGGCTGTAGAAGAAAAGCCAGAACAACCCCAGTCCCCTCAACGGCTGTCCTCCAAAATCTATAAAGTCTGGCGGTAGGCCCGAGACTCGGTGATCGATCCAAATTTCTCCCGCCAGCACAAGAAGCTGAAGGTCCAACAGGAAGTCAGCCATCCTGCTAAGCCACGAAAAGCTGTCTGGGTGCCCACCTCGACGGCTCCCTCAACTTCGACCGCTCCGGAGAAAAGAAGGCCGGAGAAGATTCTTGTGACGGCGACAAAAACCAAAAACACTGAACCCAAACGCCCTAAGTCTGGGGGCATGGTTGTCCATACCGTTTACATGGCGTCTGGGAAGGAGGATAGCCGCGCTTCAACGGGCCACCGACCACTCACCCGATCCATCACAAGAGCCCAGGAGCAGCAGCAGCAGAAGCTCCAGGAGATGCTGGCTGCAATGGCCGCGCTCACCGGACCAAAAGAAAGCCCGGAGGCGTCATCGGAGCAGCGTCGCGAACACGAAACCGATACTAAATTCCTTCGTAGAATGCTTGAAAAGAAGGACAAGGAGGCTGCAGAGCAAGCGGCTAATATAAAGCAGATGGCTCTCCTATTTCAAGACATAGTCGGGATAATGATCCAGCCAGATCCCCCAGCCGAAGATCCTCCGATTATCCTTGAAGATGACAGAGGAGAAACGTCAAATCCACCGCCGACTGTTTCAACAGCCAAGGAGGAGACAATTTCCAAAGTTGCCCTGGATGACTATATTGCTCAAAAAATATGAGTTCACAGGCAACTGAGGCAGACGGTTGTCAAAACGGGGCGACCATATCCGAGCTGGTATGATCAGATCAAATACCCGCCGGGCTACACGATCCCAAAATTCCATGTCTACAAGGGGACAGGAAATCCCCATCAACATGTTGCCCAGTTCAGGGCTCTTTGTGGTAACACCGGCGGCGATGATAAGCTCCTGCTTCGCCAATTCGTCGGCAACTTATCGGAGACGGCGTTTGAATGGTACTCCGAGCTTCCGAACGACTCCGTCAAAACTTTCGCTGAAATGGAGTTGTTGTTTACCCAGCGTTTTGCAAGCGCCAGCGAGCGTGCTTGTTCACACCAGAATATTGCTTTTACTACCGCCCATTCTTATGCTCGTTTGCTTATCGGTAGGTACTCTTGAGCCGTGTTTGCTAGTTAATTTCAGGATACAGGTTCTCAGCTCTAAATAGTGAAATTCATTGAAAAGCACGATAAATTCCGGATTACTGCCAACCACAGATAAAACACGGGTCTCCGCTCTCTATCCGTGTTGCCGCACACCAGTTTAAGGGACAAAATGGCAAATCGATTGTCATTTTCATGCACAAAGCACAATGTCAATGCAAGATCCAACATATCTACGCGGAGCTCAAGAAAAATCATGGCAAAAGATCCACATCACATCACCTTTTGATCAGCTGAAATTCTGGAATGATTGTGAAGAGTTTCTGAGAAACAACATATACCACACTTAAGAGGACCACAAACCAGGGAATCCGACAAAAGATGAAGACCCAAGCCTTCTAATTGGCCGCGGAACCGCGGCATAAGCGCGCTTAGGCCGCGGATCCGCGGCCGTACGGCCTCTTCAGCTGAAGAATTTTTGAGAGTATTTTTGTCATTTTATATGGAGGCAGATTATTGCCCTAGGTTTCCAGTTCCCTGCCTATAAATTGCCCAGAACTTGCCAAGCCATGGGTGTTCTTTTTCATGCCCACTTTTTGTTAGTTTTTAGTTTATCTTCTTCTTCTTCATCATCTTTCCTCCATTAAATTGTTGTGAGAGCTTTTGAGTGGATGTTAAATGAAGATGAGGGTTATTTTGTATCATTCTTTTTGCTTAGCTTCCCCCTTGAGCTCTCTACCTTAACTTGATCTTGCAACCTCTTAAGTGAGCTTGCAAGTTTAAGCTTTGGTCATTGATCTCACGGGGTTGTATCATTTTGGAATCAATAATGTTCTCTCTTTTGTGCTTCATTCTCCATGAGTTCTTTGCCTTTTCTTGATCTTGCAACCTCTTAAGTGAGCTTGCAAGTTTAAGATTTGGTTATTTAACCCATGTCTTGTATTTGGTTCTATGGTTCTTATTGTTATTTTCTTGCTTATTTCTTTCTTGCTTTTTATTACCTTACTTTACTTTCATGCACTTAAATTCCATGCACTTTTAATTACTTGCTTGTAATCTTTTCTTTTCTAAGTTTATCTTTTCTTTTTGCTCTTTTTGGTTCGTTTTGTGAATGGTTGTAATATGTTGTTGTTAAGAATAAATACAATATTGTAAGTTAAGGTTTCATTCCTCATTTCCTTTTTCCGTTATTTTCCTTTGAACTCCGCCCAAACGTTACGCAAGCGCTCCGTTAGGCACCCTACCCTACCAAGGTAACGGTGATTCCTAACTGCGACCGGTTGCGTTCGGTTTGGCCGGATGCGAAAGCAAGAGAAAAGAACGGAAGGACAAGGGTAAATAAGCCGGATTCCACGAATACCGTGCTTAAATCCCCTAATCCACGTTGTTGCCGATTGCCCTAGCTTCAATTGGTCAAGACTCGGCTTAAAGGTTTTGAGTGCGGATTTCTTTAGCTTACACTTTCGTATTTTTTTCTTAACAACTTTATACTTGCATATAAAACACATAGGTTAGAATTGAACAAACATATACACATTCTTTATTGACTCGTCTAAAACTCGAACGAATATATAACCATCTCCCTGTGGATCGACCCGTGCTCAACCGGCTAGCTGCATAGCGACACCGTCATGATCGCGGTTATAACTTTAGAACTTTGAACATCCGACACGCCAAAAGCGTTTGATCAAATGGCGCCGTTGCCGGGGAGACGGTAGCGTATTTTATTTTTTGTTATTCGGGTTAATATTCTTTTTGTATATATTTAAAAATAAAAATAAAATAAAATCTTTTTGTTATTTTTGATAATTTTTGTGAGCAAGTGTTTAGGCTAATCTGGAGAAAGTACAGTAATCCAAAAAGAAAACAGAGGTTTTTATTTTGGAGAAGAGAAGAAGTGGAGTTCGTTGACCAAAGACAAATCCCCAAGTCAACCTTTTGACCGCGGAACCGCGGTCAAAAGGTGCCTTGAGCGGCGGTTCCGCGGTCCCATTGAGATTTTTGCGGATTTGCGAACTGCGATTGTGGGGAGTAAAGTGTACGTTCAAGGCTAAGGTGATTGCAAAGTACGGTGCCAAAGATCCGGATAGTTTGACCCACGCAAGCGAACTTTTCAAGCTTACCGGATTTGATTCAACGGGGGGTTTTCCTAACCCAAAAACTTAACGGTACGTATTTCTTAAACACCTTCTTCTCAAATCCGACGCATCCAATATACTATTCTTTGCAGGATTCTTTGCAAGTTCGCTAGCAAACGCTAAAAATTGACTAACCCGTATTTGTTGCAGTGCCGTGCTTAAACTAAAAAAAACGATTGTTTGATTCTTTATAGAATTTTATTGAATTGCGTATTGCATACATTAATACGGACTTAAGGGCAAGCGAACCCCACAATATACGGTAAAGGATTTCATCACCTTTTCCGTGGCCCACAAATCACGAACTTGAGCATAACGTTTACCCGCACAAACTTTAAAAGAAACTAGACTTTAAGCCTTAAGGACTTCGCGCTCACTAGGAGAAGTTAACTGTGTTTAGAACCTCGCTTAACGGTACATTGTTTACGGAGTGTCTAGGAAAGTGTTAACGGCGAAACCGCCAAAAGAGAAAAGGTTATTTAATTAAGGACCTTCACGAAAGCGTCGGAAAACCTCCCCTTATCTCTGTACTAACCTGGCCTCGTGATCAGCGTATCTTAAGCCCGTTTCTCGACACAGTTTTACTTCGACAATCAAGTTCTGGAGCGAGTCTAGTTGACCTAGGTGAACCCTAGAACGATTAGGTGTGTGGTATTTTTATGTCGTGATTGTTTTTGTCCAGATTCTTTTTGTGTGTACATTTCATTCTTTTGTTAATAACTAAAAAAAATCACATTCTTTTTCCCCTCCTTTTCTTTGCCTTTCTTTCTTTCTCTCTTCATATCATGGGTACCCCACCTCGCAAAACTCTTGCCGAACTTTGGTACCCACAGCCAGACATTATTTCTTACGGTTCTTGCTTTGGCCGAACGTCGAACGATCCCTCCATGCCCAAAATCTCTTTGAAAGATCGGATAGACGCGTTTAGGACAAACACTTGCTCTCCGCAATCCACTTTGTATCAACCTTTTCAACTTCCCCCACCCTCTTATGTGGATACCCCTTTTGCAAGTCGTCCTTTGTCCATCGCTGAACATATTGAACAATCCTGTAGCCGATCTTTCACTCCTTTCACCACTACAGATTCTTGGGATCAACAATTCCATTCACCTTCTTATCCAAATGTTGATCCTGTTCCTGTCCAGCCATTCAATTCCTACCAGTCCTACCCGACTTTTGCACGTTCCCTAGACATTGCTTCTGAACCGCCATTTGGGAATTTTCAGTATCCAAACAACTTTGAATCTTTTACTGAAACCCCTTCACAACCCATGTCTAGTCTGGAACAGTCTTTGGAAGATTTTAGGGTAGCGTCGTACCAACAGATGATGGATTTGAATGCGTTCATGGCCGCCCTCATATAACCTAGTGACCCGGTAGCTAGTTTTCAACTAGCTCCAAATTTTCCAATGTATGAAGAGGCGGTATGACAGGTTGAGAATTTGAGTGGAGAGAGTGAGCTGTACCCCCTTCCGAATCAAGCCTACCCGTTTCAACTTGCATCCCACAACTCCGGTTTTGAATGTCTATCTAGTGTTCCAAACGATTCATTGATTAAAGATAGAACAGATAATGAGTTGTGTGACTTTGTAATGTTTGATTTGCCCGATTGTGAAGGGTCCCTTTCGAGTGAAACCACACCCAATCCTTTTGACCTCTACACCTCCACTCTAGAACCTGAATTGATTAATATCCATGCTTTTGTTGAGGTGTCTGAGAATATTGATTTTCACTTGATTGAGGATATTGACGCCGGGAATATTTTGGATGATGAACTTGTAGATTTGGCAGAGTTTTTCTCTCCAATTCATCATCCCGAGTCATTAACTGTTTTTCCCGAACCCCATATGCGTCTTGATTTTGATGAAATTTGCATGGATAAGCTGAATTTTGAGGAGACTATTGAGGATAGTACTGAAGATGAACCAGTTTTAACTGATGAGTCGGATTATCCAATTCATCCTGTTCCTTTCATTGACTGTGTACACCCTCCTGAACCTTTAACCGATAACCTTCCTCAATCACCTACCTCCATCCTTTCCATCGTTCCGACCTTGCAAGTAACCGTATCACTTCCATTTCCATTGTCTGGTTTACCAAGTTCGGCGTACCCATGGTTTCTCCCGAATCTTGAGGGATTTGACCCAATTTCTCGCCATATTGATATATTAGTACAATCCATCTTTTCACATCGATCATTACAGATTGTACTAATTTATTCAATCCATTGCCACCCTCAAGTTCATATTCCACTTCTTTCTCCCTTCCGTCATTCTTCTTCTCATATACCGGACCGTATCCCGCTTCTATCTCCATACGGTCTCGCGTATTCTCCATTTCTTACCTCTCCGCATTCTTTCACCAACCAGCACGCTATCGCGATAAGATCTTTGAATGGTTGGTGCTCACTTTTGGCCTGTGTAAGGCCTTGTATAGCTTGATACTGTTCTCTTTTCCCCCCTAATCCTGAATTTCAACGCTTAACAGTGGAAACACTGTTTCACTTAAGTTTGGGGGGGGGAACCTTTTTGTATATATATTTTTGGTTTTCTTTTTTATTTTATTTTGTATAAAATTTTCTTTTGGAGAGCGCCGACAATTTTGACCCTCTTGGTGTAGCCTGACAGTGAGGGCACTGTCAAGTTTAAGTTTGGGGGTGTGCTCGGTAATCTTTCTTCCTTCGCATTCATTTGTTTATTCTGCATTTGCATACTTTATTAAAAACCTACAAAAATCGAAAAATTTTGCAAAAATATAAAAACTTTGTCGTCAAGTTAGCTAATAGGGTAACTTAGATTTTATTCTGAAAGCTTAGTTGATATATTTGAAATAATTAAATCCTATGCTTAGGAATTGAAAACCCTAAAAATAACCCTCATTCTGTCTAACTTTGGTAAGTATACGTCCTTACAGTTTTTTTTGAGAAATAGGTAATCTTGAGTTCAGTTCTTGAGTTAAGTCAAGATGAGGGGACAGTATTGAAGTTTTACTGAAGGATAAGTCTGAAAAATAGTTTCTTTTCTTAAGTTCAAATTTAGAAAGTATATACCCTATAACTGCACTTACACGCACCTTGGAACTTGGGATAGTAGAGGATACCTAGAAATACTCTTGCTTGAAAACCTAGTATGAAAGAAAAAACGGTATTTAAAGCTAAACACCAAAAGAGCATTATTGGAAAATATATCCGGTCTTGAAAAAGAAAAAGAAAAAAAGAAAAGAAAAATAGAATAAAGTCAAGACCTAGAAACTGCTATTTACGCTTTAAGTTCACACATTCAGTAATCGGCCGTTAGTGCATCAAGAAGCATTAATAGTCACATGAAAGGTGAGCAAATCCGTCCATTCTTAATGAAAAGAAGTAGTATTAGGTATTAGGGCAAGGGTATTATAGCTTGAATTGAATTCTTAAGTGTAGGAGTGCAAATACACACACACGTAAGGGTATATAATCGATGTTTGGATAAAAGATAGAAATGAAGAATAAGACTTATTTTTTTTTTTGTAAAGTTGATAAAAATCCCTGATTTAAGACCACACTGTTAGAAGGAAAACTCAGGAGAACCAACATCTTTCTAAACTTTTTTGGAACGTATAGGATCTAAAGTTAAATAGATAGGAGGCGTGAAAAATAAGGGTTGGATATTTTTAACTTAGGATGATAGAATTTCTAACATAGATACTAAACTGTAGGAGTAGAATCGATGTTAACTTATGACACTAGCTTGACGGGATTTTGTGGGTGTAATCCACTGAAAACCCTCAGGAGACAACACTCCTCCTACTAGGGACACCTAGAGGTTTAACGGCTTGTTGCACGAGCTCAGTGCAATCGCGTTCCCTGCGAAAGTGAGGTTAGGACTTTTTTGTGAATAATTGGGTTTGCTCGGGACGAGCAAAAGTTAAGTTTGGGGGTATTTGTTCACACCAGAATATTGCTTTTACTACCGCCCATTCTTATGCTCGTTTGCTTATAGGTAGATACTCTTGAGCCGTGTTTGCTAGTTAATTGCAGGATACAGGTTCTCAGCTCTAAATAGTGAAATTCATGGAAAAGCACGACAATTTCCGGATTAGTGCCAACCACAGATAAAACACGGGTCTCCGCTCTCTATCCGTGTTGCCGCACACCAGTTTAAGGGACAAAATGGCAAATCGATTGTCATTTTCATGCACAAAGCACAATGTCAACACAAGATCCAACATATCTACGCGGAGCTCAAGAAAAATCATGGCAAAAGATCCACATCACATCACCTTTTGATCAGCTGAAATTCTGGAATGATTGTGAAGAGTTTCTGAGAAACAACATATACCACACTTAAGAGGACCACAAACCTGGGAATCCGACAAAAGATGAAGACCCAAGCCTTCTAATTGGCCGCGGAACCGCGGCATAAGCGCGCTTAGGCCGCGGATCCGCGGCCGTACGGCCTCTTCAGCTGAAGAATTTTTGAGAGTATTTTTGTCATTTTATATGGAGGCAGATTATTGCCCTAGGTTTCCAGTTCCCTGCCTATAAATTGCCCAGAACTTTCCAAGCCATGGGTGTTCTTTTTCATGCCCACTTTTTGTTAGTTTTTAGTTTATCTTCTTCTTCTTCATCTTTCCTCCATTAAATTGTTGTGAGAGCTTTTGAGTGGATGTTAAATGAAGATGAGGGTTATTTTGTATCATTCTTTTTGCTTAGCTTCCCCCTTGAGCTCTCTACCTTAACTTGATCTTGCAACCTCTTAAGTGAGCTTGCAAGTTTAAGCTTTGGTCATTGATCTCACGGGGTTGTATCATTTTGGAATCAATAATGTTCTCTCTTTTGTGCTTCATTCTCCATGAGTTCTTTGCCTTTTCTTGATCTTGCAACCTCTTAAGTGAGCTTGCAAGTTTAAGATTTGGTTATTTAACCCATGTCTTGTATTTGGTTCTATGGTTCTTATTGTTATTTTCTTGCTTATTTCTTTCTTGCTTTTTATTACCTTACTTTACTTTCGTGCACTTAAATTCCATGCACTTTTAATTACTTGCTTGTAATCTTTTCTTTTCTTTGTTTATCTTTTCTTTTTGCTCTTTTTGGTTCGTTTTGTGAATGGTTGTAATATGTTGTTGTTAGGAATAAATACAATATTGTAAGTTAAGGTTTCATTCCTCATTTTCTTTTCCCGTTATTTTCCTTTGAACTCCGCCCAAACGTTACCCAAGCGCTCCTTTAGGCACCCTACCCTACCAAGGTAACGGTGATTCCTAACTGCGACCGGTTGCGTTCGGTTTGGCCGGAGGCGAAAGCAAGAGACAAGAACGGAAGGACAAGGGTAAATAAGCTGGATTCCACGAATACCGTGCTTAAATCCCCTAATCCACGTTGTTGCCGATTGCCCTAGCTTCAATTGGTCAAGACTCGGCTCAAAGGTTTTGAGTGCGGATTTCTTTAGCTTACACTTTCGTATCTTTTTCTTAACAACTTTATACTTGCGTATAAAACACATAGGTTAGAATTGAACAAACATATACACATTCTTTATTGACTCATCTAAAACTCGAACGGACATACAACCATCTCCCTGTGGATCGACCCGTGCTCAACCGGCTAGCTGCATAGCGACACCGTCCTGATCGCGGTTATAACTTTAGAACTTTGAACATCCGACACGCCAAAAGCGTTCGATCAGTGCTCCAATTACAGCTTTGATCAATGCAAGAGTAAAGCCGGGCGAAACTTGGGTTCAATATGCAATCCGATGGCGGAACTTGTGGTCAAAATGCGAACAACGCATCGAAGAAGCGCCAGCGGTGGGCATGTTCGTGGGCACCCTAGATCCTCATGCAACTATTTCACAGTTCATGATGTTCTTTAAACCAACCATGTTCCAGGCCTTGATCGACAAATTAGCCCAAATGGACCAGATGGGCCATAGACCGTCTCTTCCAAAGCCGGACTCTTGAAATAAGAAGGGGAAAGGAAAAGCGATCGTCGTCGCCAATGCTCAACAACAGCCGAGCAACTTGAAGCCGGTTGTCCGTCAAAACAATATGCGTCCACGCCTATCCCTCGAGAAGAGGCTAGGACGTCCTTACTCGTTTCCTCAAGATAAAACGAGAAGACTGTTCGAGCTGGTAGTGCGCAACAGACTCATCAATCTGTCAGATTCAAAACGTTCATTGCAGCCAAACGACGTCAATGATCCCAATTATTGCCCCTACCTCCGAGTATTGGGTCATCCGATCGAAGATTGCTACGTCTTCAAAAACTGGATTGAAGACCAATACCAACAAGGCAAGTTCGCGTTATCCGAAAGATGGAAGGTAAACCCGCCGCAACCTCATACCCCTAAAAAGGTGAATATGCCGTGGGCAACATGCTCCCTTGTTAAAGAAGCCCCATGGGAGGTCGTTCTTTCAGCCAAAACCAAAAGGATGCTGAATGAACTCCAAACATGCCCGGCGATCAGGTGGAAAAACCCGCTGGAACCCCAGATCATCGAAGGGATGCTGAAACCGTGCCCAACTCCAAAGACTGGTGGGGATAGCCAAAGCGTTCACATCCAGCCGTCAAAATCTTCGAAAAAGAAGAAGAAATCCAAAAAGCCCGTGAAGCCTGGCGACAAGCGCACGGACCTACAGAAACAGATTGACGCGCTGGAAGAGTACAACCAGAAAGCGCGAACCCCAATCACGCTCCAAGAGTTTCTCAACCACGTTATTGAGGATGAAGATGATGAAGAAAGCTCGTCGGATGGATCTGAGGATCACGTAGCACGCTGCCATGTGATCTCTCATTTATCGCTAGACAATGAAGAAGCTCCTTACATAGAGAGACCGGGGGCAAGTCCCGAACCGGAACTGCTATGGCCGTCAGATGAAATGATCGACGCCTTCCTGAATGAGATTCATCTGGAAAGTAAAGCCAATCGGGAGCGTGAGATGGCCATATTTGAAAAAGCCGAACGTCGGCGACTAGACAAAAGAGTTGAGACACTCCCGCCGGATCAAAGTACATCCACCGTAAATAAAAGCAAGTTCAAGACGAGGAAAAGGTTTGCTAAAGCCATATCAATAGGGATGAAGCTACCACCCTCTGAAGGAAACATTGCCGGCAAAGCAGAAATGCATCCTTCCTACTTCTTATATCATCGAAAGATTTCGCACCCCACCGAAGAGTGCAAAGCTTTTAATAGATGGTGGCAGGGGTATGTTGTTCACCGGCAACATTTTAAGCGGGAGAAGCGCAAAACTCGTCGGGAGCGGAAAAGTACGACCGAGGACCTTAGAGGAACTACCGGCGATTGTCCCATGGTTAACGCCGGGGAAGCGCAAATTCTCACATTCGGGAGCGACTCTGACGAGTAAATGGCTCTTAGTCCTCTCTTTAAAGAGTCCACCTCGGAAAAAGAGGAAGAGCCGAAGGCTTGCGAAAATATCCGGCTGCGTAATTGTACACTACCCGAAAAGAATCTCGAACCCTCAAATAAAAATGATAAGGAAAAAGAAAAGGTCTCCGAGGATATCGCCCTGGATGACCAAGTCATGAAAGAACTGACCGCCAAGGACCCGTCAAAGAAGAGTAAGGTGGACTATAACGTTCTGGCGCACTTGAGGAAGTTACCCTCGCAGCTCAGTATTCTCGACGCCCTTCTACTATCCAAAGAAGCGAGAGATTCATTGATCAAGGCGCTACAAGAACCAGAGCAATTCCAAGCCTTCCTGGCCGAAGAAAAGATGAAGGACGGGCTGGAGGAAGTACACACAGCCGATATTACCTTCGGCGACGAAGACCTCCTCCTTGGGACGTGCGAGCACAACCGTCCCCTATATATCTCAGGATACTGCCACGATATAAAGATTGGCAAAATCCCGGTCGACAATGGGTCTTCCGTCAATCTCCTCAACGTGCGAGTGTTGATGGAAATCTGCATGAGCGTCCAGCATCTCGCTCGTGATAAAATCACCATCTCCGGTTTTGACTCCCAGTCATTGCGGACTCTCGGGTCTGTGATATTGACACTACGATTCGGGTTACTTGTCACGGATATTAAATTTCATGTCATTGACGCCAAGACATGCTATAACGCTCTGCTCGGCCGGCCTTGGTTACACGAGTACAACATCATCCCTTCTACACAACATCAGTGTATGAAATACTTTAAGGATGGTCTCGAGTATACCGTAACGGGAGAGCTGAACCCATTCTCCGTGAACGAAGTCCGTAAGTACGAAGATGCAAAATATTTCCTGCCGGATTTCGAAGACACGGAGAGATGTCACAAACCGGAGAACAAAGCTATCGCCACCATTCCAGTCTTCGGGAGTGATACTGAAGAAGAGGAAGCAATAGTTTATTCAGGTCCACCTCGGCACAACAAGCCGGGACCGTCCGCTCTTATGTTGATCTTTGGCAGCGACTCGGAAGATGAGGTCCATGCTATATTCTCCGCTCGGCCTTCAATACAAGCATTCGCTGGTGAAGAACAAAGTTTGCAAGTTGCCATGGTTCCGCCCAAACATCATAAAGAACTGAACGCGCTTGATACCTACAGTGTGGAAGAGCTGCAGACGTTCTATGTCCCTCCCAAACGAGAAGGCGAAAAGGCGATCCTATTCTACCGCTCCGGGAAAACTAAAGTGGAGAAAGAAATCTGGCACGGCGCAGATCCTACACTTGACAGGCTTCAGCCCATCCGTCTGCCTAGATATTATACAGAAGGCTTGAAAAGGCTGTTGAAGCGCCAAGGGATACCCTTCAAACAGACCACTCGAAAAGCTAAGTTCTATGACAGGATCTGGAACGTTCCCGGAACTCAGCGCAAGTTGCCCAATGGGAGAATGGAAGCAATCGGGCTTGGATACGTTCGATCCAAGAAACGGGAACTACTCCGCGATTGCTATGTCGTACATGACTTTGATGAAGAAGGAGATGCACAATGGGAGAGTGCTAATCCTGAACTAGAAAAAGTCCCCGACGTAAAAATGCTCAGTCTGTTGTTCGAAGAACAAATGGACAAGCTTATAAGGAAAGCTGGTCAAAAAGTTCGAGACGGCCATAACCGCGAAATGGCCATCTACGAGAAATCCAGGACGCAACGCCTTCTCCAACAGGCTGCGAAAAATGAAAATGCCCCTCCCTGTCAACCTGTTGTAAAAAAGGCCCGACGCAGAGGCAGAAACAAGTCAAAAAGCGGAAAAGGCATTCAACAACGACAAACCGGGACCAAGAAGTCATACGAGCGGGAATCGAGCGGTCCGGATTTGTCCCTTATGAAGAAGATGAGTCGAGCGTACTCTTTTCCTCAAGATAAGACAAAGAAGATACTTGATCTCGCCATAAGGCATCAAATGATTACACTGCCGGAGTCTAAACACCCCGAGCAAGCAGGCGAGGTCTCTCACCCAAATTATTGCTCTTATCACCGAGCAATAGGACATCCTCTCGAAGATTGCTTCACCTTCAAGAACTGGGTCGAGGATCAGTATCAGCTCGGCAAGTTCGCTCTATCTGACAGTTGAAGGATAACTCCGCCACAGAAGCATGAACCCAAAGCTATGTGAATAGACCCAGATCCACATCGGTCTTGGAAGCGAGCTTGTACTTGTCATATGATAACGCTATCAAAAGAAGAACCCGAGAATATGGATGGCCTCCCCTGGTGCTTCGAAAACAATGATGACAAGGTGATCTCAGAATTTCCACCGGCGCCAAAAGAGCTGGAAGATGGAATACACACCACTGCAGATAAGCTCAAGAAAATTGAGCTGGGGACGACAAGCGACCCGCGACCGACATTCGTCAGCGAGCTGCTGCCTGAATAAAAGGTGGCTGCACTAAAAGACGTGCTTATGCAGTAAAGAGATTGCTTCGCATGGAATTATTCCGAAATGCCAGGACTGGATCCAGAGATTGCTGTCCACAAACTGACGATATCCCCGAACATCAAGCCGATCAAACAAGCACTGAGAAGAATGCGGCTCGAGATTGAAATGAGCATCAACGCCGAGGTCAAGAAGCTGATCGACTCCGGCTTCATCCAGGAAGTTCAATATCCTGACTGGATCACCAATATCGTCCCGGTAATGAAGAAAAATGGGACAGTGCGCATATGCGTGGACTTTCGGGATCTCAATAAAGCTTGCCCGAAGGACGAATTCCCAGTACCAGTTACCGAGCTGATGATAGACAATACATCCACTCATGAAGTCTTCTCCTTCATGGACGGATCATCAAGATACAATCAGATAAAGATGCATCCCGAGGACCAGAAGCACACCGCTTTCCGGACCCCTTTGGGTATATTCTGCTATAAAGTGATGCCCTTCGGTCTAAAGAACGCCGGTGCCACCTATCAGAGGGCCATGACGAAGATCTTCGATGACCTTATACATGAAATCGTCGAATGCTATATCGACGACCTCGTGGTGAAAAGAAAATCATACGGGGAACATCTCGAGCATCTGAAGATCGTATTTCAACGCCTTCGGCAATACAACTTGAAGATGAACCCTCTCAAATGCGTGTTCGGGGTGTCCTTAGGTAAATTCCTAGGATTCATCGTCCGACACCGAGGTATCGAGATAGATCCGTCAAAGATCAAGGCGATCATGGAGATGCCCCCACCAAGGACTCTCAAGCAATTGCGGTCTCTCCGGCAAGTGTCGTCCGTACAGTCACCTAATGAAGAAAGGGACCCCTTTCGTCTGGGATCACAAATGCCAAGGCACACTGGACGAAATCATGCAGTACCTGCAGAACCCGCCAGTGCTGGCTGCTCCGGTCAAGGGAAAGCCTCTCATTCTGTATACAACAGCCCTCGAAGGTTCTTTAGGCGCATTATGGGCACAAGAGAACGACCAAGGGAAAGAAAGAGCTCTCTACTATTTGAGTCGAGTTCTCCTGGGGGCAGAAAGCAATTACTCTCCCATCGAAAAACACCGCCTGGCGTTGATCTTCGCGATAACGAAACTCCGGCACTATGCATTGGCGCATGAAGTCCGTCTCATATCAAAGGTGGATCCTCTCAAGTATTTGATGTCAAAGGCCATATTGACGGGGCGGCTCGCTAAATGGGCCTTGCTCTTGATGGAATTCTCCATAACTTATCAGCCTCTTAAGGCGGTGAAAGGCCAAGCCATCGCCGACTTCCTCGCTGAACATCCGATACCGGCCGATTCTCCCTTGAATTGCGAACTTCCAGATGAACATGCGTTTGATGCGATCGACGGTGGTGATACCCGATGGGAACTTTATTTTGATGGAGCATCTTCGGTGAAGAAGCGCAAACAGAACACGCCTATAATCAAATCAGGGGTAGGCCTTATATTCGTGACCCCACAAGGAGGGATAATGCGATTCGCCTTCTCCTTGACAGAGCCGAGGACGAACAATGAAGCCGAGTATGAAGCTTTGATAGCAGGCCTCGAGATCGCCATCTACATGGGAATTGAAAACCTCCTCATATACGGAGATTCCCAGCTGATCGTTAGTCAAGTAAATGGCGACTATCAGACGTGCAAACCAGAGTTGGTGAAATACGGTGAAAGAGTGCAGCAACTACTGACTCAAATTCCTTCATACACCTTGGAAAGCATACCGCATGCGGAAAATAGCAAGGCGGACGCATTAGCCAAGCTCACTAAAGAACTGGCTGATGAGAACCTCGATGATGTGAGGATCGTTGTGCAAAGCCGTCGGGTCCTCGCACCGGCGGAAATATCTCCGGAATCATCCGAGAAAAGGGAAGCGAATGAGCAGACGGCCCTGCGAATAAAAGACCAAGAAATGGTCGAGGATTGGAGAGAAGCCTTTATAGACTACTTCAAATATCGTCGAACGCCTGAAGATACGTCCTCAAGACATCAGCTCACGAAGCGAGCCCTATCTTTCGCCTTCCTCAATGACACTCTATATAAGAGGTCATTTGATTCTCTGTGGTTGAGATGCCTGGGACCTGAAGAGGCGAAAAGAGTCGTCCAAGAAGTTCATGACGGCTTTGCGGTTCTCACCAAGCAGGCCCAAAGATGAAGTTGAAGATTAAACGGATGGGCTACTATTGGCCCACGATGATTCAGGACTGCCTCGAATATGCGAAGCAATGCCACTCATGCCAGATTCATGGGGACTTTATCCATCAGCACCCAAATCCTCTACATCCAACGGTGGCTAGCTGGCCGTTCGAAATGTGGGGAACTGACATAATCGGCCCCATTGAACCGGCATCGTCCAGAGGACATCGATTCATTTTGGCGACAACTGACTACTTCTCCAAATGGGCAGAAGCGGTACCACTGAGGGAAGTGAAGACGGAGAATATCCTCCATTTCTTCAAGACGCACGTCATTTATCGGTTTGGAACTCCTCGACGGATCATCTCCGATAACGGGCCAGCCTACAAAAGCCACAAGATCAGCCGCTTCGCACAACAACACAACATAGACTGGAGATACTCCTCAGTTTATAATCCCCGAGCTAACGGTCTAGCTGAGGTTTTCAATAAGACCTTGACGAAGATCGTGAAGAAGACGGTGTCCCGAAATAAGAAGGACCGGCACGAGAGACTGCAAGAAGCTCTCTGGGCGTATCGAACTACGTTCAAAACGGCCACGAACACAACGCCGTACAAGTTGGTATTCGGTACAGAAGCGGTACTCCCCCTCAAGATAGAGTTACCTTCTCTACGAGTGGCAGTCCATTACGAGCTGATGTACGAAGAGAACGCTCACCTTCGGCTTGAGGAGCTTGATGCCCTTGATGAAACCCGGCTCATAGCGTAATAAAATCTGGAGGCTTATAAAGCAAAGATGATGCGCTCATATGAAAGATTGACCAGGCCGAGGACATTCCGCCAAGGCGAACTCGTGCTAGTGGTCAAAAGACCCATGATCCCCAATCGCGCCAAGCGGGGAAAATTCGAGCCGAACTATGAATGACCGTACATCATAGACAAGGTCTACCAGGGTGGAGCCTATCTACTCATGGACATGCATGGTGAAAGACCTTTCAGGCCACTAAACGGTCGCTTCCTGAAGAAATACTACGCTTGACAAGTCACGGCCTAGGTCAATGGTAGATGACGACGACTATGTCCGCTCTCTATCTTCCTAAGCCCAAACTCTATAAATAGTAACTGGCTTCTTTTCACGGACCGAAACGTCCTTAAACTAGCAACGGACCATTATGTCCAAAAACTAGCTGTTGACCGAGATGTCGATAAACTACGGTGGATTGCAACATCCCAAAGCTGATACAAAAAAAAAAGAAAAAAAACGAAAACGGTATGTCCATAAGCAAAATGGGCACGGATGAAAACCCGAAAGAGCTCCGTGAGTAAAAACAGCAGGGCTACCGGCGAGTCTTGTGAAAACCCGAAAGGGCGCAACCTCGTTAGAATAAAAAAAAAGAAGAAAAAAAGGAGAATAAAAAAAAGGTATGTCCATAAGCAAAATGAGCACGGAAGAAAACCCGAAAGGGCTCTGTGAGTAAAAACAGCAGGGTTGCCGGCGAGTATTTGTGAAAACCCGAAAGGGCGCAACCTCGTTAAAAGACACTTGCAGGGTCCCTTCGACCTTGTAAGGAGAAACCACCCGCGTAAGATCCTTACGACTCATAAGGGAACAATACACTTAGGGATCCTCATGATTCCTAAGGAGAAATTACACTTACGGGATCCTCACGACTCGTAAGGAGAACTCTCTTATGGGACCCTCACGGCTCATAAGATTTGAAAGTCTTAAGTTACAGAGACCTGAACCTGTTCTTAAGCAACCCCCACAACCTTCGATATTTCCCTACAAGTGGCTCAATACTGACCCTTGTATACAATCCACGGGCGCGATTAAACATTTCCCTAACCAAGTCCCACCCGTGACTAGGGATATGTCCACATGGTGAACAACCCTTGTAAGTCCTCTCGACTTATAAGGAGAAAACCCTTTTGTAAGATCCTTACGACTTACAGGGGAACATGCACTTAGGAATCCTCATGATTCCTAAGGAGAAAACACACTTACGAGAACCTCACGACTTGTAGGGAGAAATACCTTTGTGAGACCTTTACGGCTCATGAAGTCAAAAGCCTTAGTCGACATGACCCTAACCCTGTTTGCTAAGCCACCTTTGTTTGATATCAACAGAGGCAAATGATGATTCGCTCATGGTAATATCCCAGTTGTAGCGGTGCTGATGCCGAAATCGATGTCTGATCCTAAGTTTGCAGCGAAAAGCCAGCAAGCCATACATGCATACGAAATAGCCGAAATGATGGGGCAACTTGCGACAAAATCAGCAAGTAAAAATGTATGCATGCAAAATATCCGAAATGATTGGGCAACTCGCAATAAAAAACAGCGAGTGAAAATAAAATAAATAGCCGAAATGATGGGGCACCGTTAAAAAAACAGCCGAAATGATTGGGCAATCGCGACCTTCGCGATATAAAAGCTGAAATGATAGAGCATCGCGGAAAGAAATAAAATAAAAAATATATATAATAAAATTTATGCCCTACAGGCGATATCACAGTAATCCCTGTATACAATCCAGGGGCACAAACAAAGAAGGAAACACATCTTCCCTCCCCATGCTCCATCAAACAACGGAGCCAAGTCTTGACGGCAACTCATAAAAAGCAAGAAAGACAATCGGAGATCATCTCGCACCAGCGCGGAGTGGTCACCACCTCGACGTTCGTCTCGATACAGCAGACGAGATGTCACGACAGCGTTCTTCCTCCAACAGGATTCAGACTTGACAAAGCAAACAAAGCGAAGGCCAAATTCCTAGCTTCAGGGTCTTGACGGTAACTCATATAAAACCGGAAAGACCATCGGAGATCATCTCACACCAGCATAGAGTGATCACCACCTCGACGTTCGTATCGATACAGCAGACGAGATGTCACCCCAGCGTTCTTCCTCTAGCAGGATTCAGATGCGACAATCAAACAACGGAGCCACGGCAAAATCCCTAGTTCCAAACCTCGACGGTTCACCAACAACCTAGAGACAACTGCGACATTTGTCTTGATACAGCGGACGCAATGCCAGTAAACGAAGCGAAGTCCAAATTCCTAGCTTCAGGGTCTTGACGGTAACTCATATAAAACCTGAAAGACTATCGGAGATCATCCCACACCAGCGCGGAGTGGTTATGATTCATCGGGGCTCTCCAAAATGGGCCTAACCTCAAGTAAAAAGCGGCATGGCAAAATTCCGCTTGCTCTTCCGACGGTCAAACTGTCTAGGAGGATTGCTTGAAGACGTCTTGTCCAGCCCCCGAAGGGATCAGAGACACGACAAATCGCAAGGCTACTCGAACAGCAAGATTGCCTATCGAGGAATACATCAGCCAATGCGACGGTAGAACAGACAAAACCCTAGTACCACAGACCCTAACGGACCTCTGTCGTAAAGAGCAGAGGTTAACTCTGACGTTAGGATATTCTTGCGAGAACTGCTTGATTCGTCTCGACTCGTGAGGAAATTAGTGTCTTTGCGAGAACTTCTCGATTCGTCTCGACTTATGAGATAAAGCCTTAGGCAGCGGGGATTAAAAAACCTGTTTCCTAAGCACTTGGACCCTGCAAGTCGGTCCAAAATGGACTCTTGCAAACTATTCACGGGTCACACTCTCCAAAGTCGAATCTCGACAAGGAGGGAAACAACCGCTTACGGGTCCTCTCGACTCGTAAGAGGGAAAATTCTCTTATAAGATCCTTACGACTTATAAGAGAAAACGCACTTAGGAATCCTCACAATTCCTAAGAAGAAAATACACCTACGAGATCCTCTGGATCCGTAGGGAGAAAAGTCTTTGTGAGACCCTCACGGCTCATAAAGTTGAAAAGTCCTAGGCAGCAGATCTGAACCTGCCTCCTAAGCCATCACTACCTCTTGAAGAAGCCAAGACAGGATGCTCACTCTATCATCTGTCGACCATGTTTACTAAGGTAACATGCTGATAATAAAAGAAGGGGGAAAGCGCAGAGATGACACAAGACATTGCAAAAAAAATGTGTGTATCTTTATTCATGAATTCAATTAAGTACAGGGTGAATTGTATAAAAGAATAAAGAATGGATACATATTATCCAAAGATTACAAGTGTATAATTGATACAAAGGCAGCTACTGAGAAGGAAACGTCTTAAGTAGGCCCATCAATTGCTCTCGCACTTCCTTCAGCGCCTTCTCCTGATCGGCTGCCGCGGCCAACTCTGGTTCCACCTGGGCACGCTGCTGCAAGTAGGATGAAAGCTGTTCTTCAACGGCTCGCTGAGCTGCTTCATGACCTTAGGCATCACGCTCAACGGCATCGAGCTTCTGCTTCAATGTTAGCCCATCAGAGATACTTTGCAGAAGGCCCTCGAAGATAGCCTTCACCCGGGCAGCGTTCGCGTCGACGTCAGCACGCAGTCGAGCAGACTCGATTGAGGTCTCTTGGCATTCCCTCGACCTTAAAGCCGCTTCTTGTTCCAGATGTTGAAAGTAAGAAGCGCTCTGCTCGATCCATGCCACCCGTTGAGTACTCGTGGCCAAAACCTCGGGGGCAGGGCGCATAAGCTCCAGCTGATGCAGGCGGGCCTCGATCTCCCTACAGTGGTTAACCCAAGACTCGACGACGCCTTCATTATGGAAATTTACAAGCGTCGCTGTTGGGGTAAAAATTTACACCCCGGTTGACCAAGTCAAAATCAAAGTCAACCCCAAGCCAGGTGGGCCCAAGCCCAGGTCAAGCGGGCCCATGCCCAAGTCGAGCCCGCGGCCAGCCTCCCCATGCCAACAACAAAATCATGTAATAAATAATTTTTATGTAATTGTTTATGCATGAATGTAAACAAAATGGGCATAAAGCCAATATTTTGTAAGCCCATGGCTTATGTGCAAAAATGAAATGGCACATGAGCCATGGGACGGCTAAAATGCCATTTTTGTAAAGCCCAAGGGGCTATATGTAAATATGTAAGCCTATATAAGGCAACATGATGATGAATAAAAAATACACATTTCATTCCCCCAAAAACTAGGGTTTTTTTTGTGCCTCCTGCTCCTTCTCCAAGGTTCTAAACCTTCTCATTTCTTTTGAATTAAATCAAGAGTTTTACCCTTTCTTTTCCAAAACTAAGTAGTTTTCCACCGCAAAACCCACAAAGGGGAACTCAGATCTCCCATCAGATCTCAAAAAGGAGTGATTTTTAAAATCTCCTACTTCTTGATTTTCAAGATCCGGCTAAACAACAGGAGGAAGAAGAAGAACCCCCTTCATCAGCTACAAAACATCCTACGAGTTTTAACTCCATATATATATATATATATATATATATAACAACAACAAATATTTCCTTTCTGAGGCATGGCTTCTGTTTCTTAGGCTAAAAGCCTTCTTTTCTCGCCGGCGATCAAGCGCAGAGCGCCCGCGTGCCGACACGTGGCGCGCTTGCGCTCAAGCGCAAGCGCTCAGGCGCAAGTCGCCCCCGTGTCGACACGTGGCGCGCTTGCGCTCTAGCGCCCAGTGCTCAAGCGCAAGTCTCTTCCGTGCCGACACGTGGCGCGCTTGCGCTCGAGCGTCAGGTGCTCAAGCGCAGAGCGCCCACGTGCCGACACGTGGCACTCTAGCGCCTGAGCGCACAGCGCACAAGGTGCTGCCCCCACGCATCCTTTGGATGCCTTTTCCCCCTCTTTTTTTTCTTATATATATACATATGTATACATATGTGCATACACACATACTCCACAACACTGTCCCTGTTAGAAAAAAATTTCTAACGGGGCGCTGCCCCGCACCCCGCAAGGGGGCTGCTAGCCCCCTTGACCCCCCCACCCCCTTAAAAACTCTGCGTGGCTCCCGATATATCCAAAACCCCCTTTCAAAACACAACACACGTACACTGCACATTGAGTTCGCATGACCAGTTTAGCCCGTTAATCGGAGGTTCCCTCGCCCCAAAGGCGAGGGGTAATTAACGGCAGCTTAGTCCGCGGCTGCCGGAGATTCGGATCCCCACAATCAATAAACCCCCGGCCTACCCCAGGCAGGGGGAATCTGTAGTACGCCTGACAAGCGTGCGCGTATTCCCATCTCAATGGGGTGACGAAAAACACCCTACAGATTCTGGCACGCCCGGTGGGACCATCTCTCCTCCCATATTTCGGGTTAAATGTTCATGCGAACTCAATCAATATACATATCGATTGCCTATACTGAAATAATGTTTCTATTTGCAGGTTAACAATTTCCAATTGCCATATTCGATGCAAGTCGGTATTTGAACGATTTTTTCTTGGCCCCAGCTGGGGGCAAGACTATCAATACCAATAAAGCAACAAGGCCCCGACAACTGCCCGATCAGGTATCTTCTCTAAGGTCCTCGTCACATGACCTCTACGTCGTTAAACTGGAAACAGATGACCTCTACGTCGTTAAACTGGAAACAGATGACCTCTACGTCCTTAAACTGGAAACAGACGACCTCTACGTCGTTAAACTGGAAACAGACGACCACCAAGTCGTTAAACTGGAAACGGATGACCTCTATGTCGTTAAACTGGAAACAGACGACCACCAAGTCGTTAAACTGGAAACATATGACCTCTATGTCGTTAAAATGGAAACAGATGACCTCTACATCGTTAAACTGGAAACAGATGACCTCTACGTCGTTAAACTGGAAACAGATGACCACTACGTCGTTAAACTGGAAACAGATGATCTCTACGTCGTTAAACTGGAAACAGATGACCTCTACGTCGTTAAACTGGAAACAGATGACCTCTACGTCGTTAAACTGGAAACAGACGACCACCAAGTCGTTAAACTGGAAACAGATGACCTCTACATCGTTAAACTGGAAACATATGATCTCTACGTCGTTAAACTGGAAACAGATGACCTCTACGTCGTTAAAATGGAAACAGACGACCTCTGCGTCGTTAAACTGGAAACAAACGACCACCAAGTTGTTAAACTGGAAACAGATGACCTCTATGTCGTTAAACTGGAAACAGATGACCTCTAAGTCGTTAAACTGGAAACAGATGACCTCCACGTCGTTAAACTGGAAACAGATGACCTCCAAGTCGTTAAACTGGAAACAGATGACCACCACGTCGTTAAACTGGGCACCACAGACCCCTAAGCCTTTAAACTGGAAACAGATGACCTCTAAGTCTTTAAACTGGAAACAGATGACCTCTACGTCATTAAACTGGAAACAGTCGACCACCACGTCATTAAACTGGGAACAATCGACCGCCACGTCATTAAACTGGGAACAATCGACCGCCACGTCATTAAACTGGAAACAATCGACCACCACGTCATTAAACTGGGAACAATCGACCTCTAAGTCGTTAAACTGGGAATGTAAAAAAATGTAAACAAAAAAAATGTGTGTAAATAAAAGAAAAATAAAGAAAAGCCGAAATGATGGGGCAACTCGCAATAAAAATCAGCGAGTGAAAATAAAAATGAAAATAAAGCCGAAATGATAGGGGCGACCGCAAATAAAAGCCGAAATGATAGGGCAATCGCGATCTTCGCGATAAGAAAAGCTGAAATAATAGAGCAATCGCGGTAAAAAAAAAAGGCGAATGATGAGTCGCTCCTGGTACCATATTCCAGTGCAGCGATGCAGACGCCAACAAAAATTCAAATTTCCAAAGTTCTCCCAGCCCTACGGCCAGTCCCTAAATTGACTACCGTATACAATCCACGGGCTCAAATAATTCTCAGCATATCCATGCCCCACCGCAACCACCAGCTACGTGGCTGGTCTCCGCCTTTGGAATTATGCTCCATTGGGAAGACCCACTCATGTGTCCTGGCGCATGTGCTTCAGTGTTAACAACGCTGAGGCCGGCCCCTATCCCGAAATTCCAAATCAATCCAATAGACCACTACGTCATTAAACTAGAAACAGATGACCACTACGTCGTTAAACTGGAAACAGTAGACCACTACGTCGTTAAAATGGAAACATATGACCACTACGTCGTTAAACTGGAAACAGTAGACCTCTAAGTTTTTAAACTGGAAACAGATGACCTCTAAGTCTTTAAACTGGAAACATATGACCTCTAAGTCGTTAAACTGGAAACAATCAACCTCCACATCTTTAAAACTGGAAATAGATGACCACCATGTCGTTAAACTGGAAACAGATGACCACCACGTCGTTAAACTGGAAACAGATGACCTCTAAGTCGTTAAACTGGAAACAGTCGACCTCTAAGTCATTAAACTGGGAACGAGGGAAATCCACTCATGTGTCCTCACGATACATGAGGAGAACAAAATTTTGTGGGATCCTTACGACTCACAAAGGAAAAACACCCTTAGGAATCCTCACGACTCCTAAGGAGAAAATACACCTGCGGGATCCTTACGACTCGCAGGGAGAAAATGCTTTTATGGGACCCTCACGGCCCATAAAATTGAAAAGTCTTAGGTGAGCGGAATCTAAACCTGTCTCCTAAGCCATCGCTCCCCAACCCCAAAGTGGCGAATGATGAGTCACTCCTGGTACCATATTCCAGTGTAGCGATGCAGACGCCAACCAAATTCCAAATCCCATACCCCAACGGCGAATGATGAGTCGCTCCTGGTACCACATTCCAGTGCAGCGATGCAGACGCCAACAAAGTCCTGAAATTTTTCCGGCCCTACGGTCTGGATCATACATCCTGCAAAACCGTATACAATCCACGGGCGTAAAACAATCCCGATCTCTCCAAAAAAAAAGAAAAAAAAAGAACGGTATGTCCACAAGCAAAATGGGCACGGATGAAAACCCGAAAGGGCTCCGTGAGTAAAAACAGCAGGACTGCCGGCGAGTTTGTGAAAACCCGAAAGGGCGCAGACTCGTAAAAAAACAGAAATAAAATGCACTCGCAAAATCCTCTCGACTTTGTGAGGAGAAAATTCCCGCGTGAGATCCCTACGACTCACAAAGGAGCAACACACTTAGGAGTCCCCCCGACTCCTAAGGAGAAAATACACCTACGGGATCCTTATGACCCGTAGGGAGAAAATGATTTGTGAGACCCTCACGGCTCAAAAAATGGAAAATCCTTAGGTGACAGGGATCTAAACCTGTCTCCTAAGCCACCAATTCCCAAATCCTCTCGGGGAAAATGATGAGTTGCTCCTGGCATTATTCCAGTGCAGCAATGCAGATGCCAAACAAACCAAATCCAAATCCTCTCGGGGCACATGATGAGTTGCTCCTGGCATTATTCCAGTGCAGCAATGCAGATGCCAAACAAAAACCCCAATTCCCAAATCCTCTCAAAGACAGATGATGATTCGCTCCTGGTACCATATTCCAGTATAGCGATGCTGATGTCAACTTAAATCAAACAAATCAGACCAACCAATTTCGACATCGACCTTTGCGTCAAACAGCGACACTCTGCATCGGAGAAACGTCCAACACAGACACTCCGCATCAGGGAAACGTCCGACAACGACACTCCGTGCCAGGGAAACGTCAAGCAGACACTCCGTACCGGGGACGCGTCAAACAGCGACACTCTGCATCGGGGAAACGTCCAACACAGACACTCCGTACCAGGGAAACGTCCAACAGCAGGCACTCCGTCTCGGGGAAACGTCAACCAGCGACACTCCGCATCGGGGAAACGTCCAACAGCAGACACTCTGTACCGGGGAAACGTCCAACAGCAGACACTCTGCATCGGGGAAACGTCCAACACAGACACTCCGTCTCGAGGAAACGTCAACCAGCGACACTCCGCATCGGGGAAACGTCCAACAGCAGACACTCCGTCTCGGGGAAACGTCAACCAAAGACACTCCGCATCGGGGAAACGTCCAACAGCAGACACTCCGTCTCGGGGAAACGTCCAACACAGACACTCCGTACCGGGGAAACGTCCAACAACACAGACACTCCGTACCGGGGAAACGTCCTACCACAGGCACTCCGTCTCGGGGAAACATCCAACAGCGACACTCTGCATCGGGGAAACGTCCAACACAGACACTCCGCATCAGGGAAACGTCCAACAGCAGACACTCCGTACCGGGGAAACGTCCAACAGCAGACACTCCGTCTCGGGGAAACGTCAACCAGCGACACTCCGTCTCGGGGAAACGTCCTACCACAAGCACTCCGTCTCGGGAAAAAGTCAACCAGCGACACTCCGTGCCGGGGAAAAGTCGACCAGCGACACTCCGCGCCGGGGAAAAGTCGATCAGCGACACTCCGCGCCGGGGAAAAGTCAATCAGCGACACTCCGTGCCGGGGACACGTCAACAAGCGACACTCCATCTCGGGGATACGTCAACCAGCAGACACTCCGCGCCGGGGACACGTCGACCAGCGATACTCCGTCTCAGGGAAACGTCAAGCAGACACTCCGTCTCGGGGACACGTCAACCAGCCGATACTCCGTCTCGGGGAAACGTCGACCAGCGACACTCCGCGCCGGGGGCACGTCAACGAAATCACTCCGGGCTAGGGAAACATCTACCACGGACACTCTATCTCGGAGACGCGTCAAGCACCGACCGTCCATGTCGTAAAAAGGGCAATGCATCCCAAAAAGTGGGAACCAAAGCAAGTCGCCTCCACGCAAAAGAAGATCCATCAATTTCATGCACGCGACCCACATATGTTGTGTGCATTTATTGATGGGGGGCAATTTGTTGGGGTAAAAATTTACACCCCGGTTGACCAAGTCAAAATCAAAGTCAACCCCAAGCCAGGTGGGCCCATGCCCAAGTCGAGCCCGCAGCCAGCCTCCCCATGCCAACAACAAAATCATGTAATAAATAATTTTTATGTAATTGTTTATGCATGAATATAAACAAAATGAGCATAAAGCCAATATTTTGTAAGCCCATGGCTTATGTGCAAAAATGAAATGGCACATGAGCCATGGGATGGCTAAAATGCCATTTTTGTAAAACCCAAGGGGCTATATGTAAATATGTAAGCTTATATAAGGCAACATGATGATGAATAAAAAATACACATTTCATTCCCCCAAAAACTAGGGTTTTTTTTGTGCCTCCTGCTCCTTCTCCTTCTCCAAGGTTCTAAACCTTCTCATTTCTTTTGAATTAAATCAAGAGTTTTACCCTTTCTTTTCCAAAACTAAGTAGTTTTCCACCACAAAACCCACAAAGGGGAACTCATATCTTCCATCAGATCTCAAAAAGGAGTGATTTTTAAAATCTCCTACTTCTTGATTTTCATGATCCGGCTAAACAACAGGAGGAAGAAGAAGAAGAACCCCCTTCATCAGCTACAAAACATCCTAGGAGTTTTAACTCCATATATATATATATATATATATATATATATATATATATAACAACAAATATTTCCTTTCTGAAGCATAGCTTCTGTTTCTTAGGCTAAAAGCCTCCTTTTCTCGCCGGCGCTCAAGCGCAGAGCGCCCGCGTGCCGACACGTGGCGCGCTTGCGCTCTAGCGCAAACGCTCGAGCGCAAGTCGCCCCGGTACCGACACGTGGCGCGCTGGCGCTCGAGCGCAAGCGCTCGAGCGCAAGTCCCCCCCGTGCCGACACGTGGCGCGCTTGCGCTCAGGTCCAAGTCGCCCCCCGTGCCAACACGTGGCGCGCTTGCGCTCTAGCGCCCAGTGCTCAAGCGCAAGTCTCTTCCGTGCCGACACGTGGCGCACTTGCGCTCGAGCGTCAGGTGCTCAAGCGCAGAGCGCCCACGTGCCGACACGTGGCACTCTAGTGTCTGAGCGCACAACACCTAGGCGCACAGCGCCCAAGGTGCTGCCCCCACGCATCCTTTGGATGCCTTTCCCCCCTCTTTTTTTTCTTATATATATACATACATATGTATACATATGTGCATACACACATACTCCACAACACTGTCCCTGTTAGAAAAAAATTTCTAACGGGGCGCTGTCCCGCACCCTGCAAGGGGGCTGCTAGCCCCCTAGCCCGCTATCCAGGTAGCGGGACCCCCGTAAAAACTCTGCGTGGCTCCCGATATATCCAAACCCCCCTTTCAAAACACAACATGCGTACACTGCACATTGAGTTCGCATGACCAGTTTAACCCGTTAATCGGAGGTTCCCTCGCCCCAAAGGCGAGGGGTAATTAACGGCAGCTTAGTCCGTGGCTGCCGGAGATTCGGATCCCCACAATCAATAAACCCCGGCCTACCCCAGGCAGGGGGAATCTGTAGTATGCCTGACAAGCACGCGCGTATTCCTATCTCAATGGGGTGACGAAAAACATCCTACAGTCGCCAGCATCGGATTAACCTTGGAAGCAAAATCTGCGGCAGATGTGGGAGCTTCTGCGTCAAGCTCCTCGACGCATCCGCTCAGCATGCTCAAACTCATCGCAGCACCCTTTGAGGATGGGCGTCTGGAAAATGGGCCTGTCGGCATCATGATGCGAGACTCGAAAGGGGCGGAATCGGAACGACAGCTGCAAAACAAAACGCGATCAAATGACGGTTCAAGAAATATAGAAAGGTCATCAATGACGGAATCTACTATACCAGCTGCAGCAGGTGGCAAAGCCGGGAGAACTGGCACGACTGATCTTACATCTCCTCCTTCGATCTGTAGCACTGCAATCAGGGCAAGGAAGAATCAGAAATAATTCCATTATCGAAAAAAGAAAGGGCATTAATTGAAAACTATACTCACCAGCGCCACTGGAGGAAGCAAGCTCCGACGAGAAGGAGAAGTGTGGGTGCAGCACCTGATACAGGTGATCAAAAAGCACTCCTGCAAAGACGCAATAGTACAACGTCAGTACATAGATTATGCTACACAAAAATCCAACTGATAAGTCACAAATCCATACCTTCCAGCATCTGCGATGGTACGAAGGAGGGTTGAGAGGTTGCCACCATCAGGGCAGTAACTGACGGCGCTCCCTCAGGTAAAGTGGCATCAACCCTAGCCGCACCTGCGTTGGAAAACAAGATAAACCCTATCAGGAAGGATTGCAGAATAAAAAAAGAAGGACGGTAACCCAAAATTTACCTGATGAGTCGCCAGCCGAAATGGCGGCGTCTCCCTCCTCCATTGGCATGGGTTCACCTCCCGTTACCTCATCGACCGACTCTACAGGAGCCGTCGTCACGCTCGCGACGCCAGGAGATGACGAGGAACCGTAAGCAAGGAGAGCGATGATCGGAGCGTTGCCCGACTCTTAAGAAAGAGCGGCCGGCTCATCCTCGGCAATCATGCCCGTCTCACCCGCTACCCCCTCGGGCTCAGCGGTCGCGAACGTCTCGTCCACCGCTGCCATAGGTTCATCGGTCGCAGCCGCTCCATCCGCTACTGCCCCAGGCTTGGTCGTAGCAGCCGTCTCACCGACCGCCCCCTCGGGCTCGGCATTGGCAACCGTCTCGGGCATAGTAGGCATGACTGTCTCATCAGCCACTTGCTCAGGCCCGCGACTACGGCTGCACTGCCTACCATCGCCTCGAGATCAGCTGCTACCTTCTCCACCGTGCCCTCAGGCTCGACGGTTTCCTCCGCTCCTTCAGTTGGACTTGGCCCTGCAGGACAAGATGTATAAGAACTGGTAGTTTTACAACTCTTACAACAAAGCCTCGAAAAACACGTTACCTGAGGTGGATTGATCGTTGGTTTCTCGAGCTGCACGCACCGCCGGTCTATGAGCAGTAGACAAGGCGACCGGTGGCTCCTCGGAAGGAGTAGCAGTGGGAGTAACGGCACTTGGGCCCGCTCCGACGGCCAAAGCAGCGCTGCGCTCCTTCGCTGCGCGCCTCAAGCGTTTCCTCTCCTCCCGGGCCGTCACGATGGACCTCTTGGAAGCTTCCTTCAGCAAGGCGTCGTCGTCCGCGTTCAGAGTTGCCTCCAGATCCTTCAAGGCATCCATCATCGGCTTTTTGAGTTGGGTCTCTTGCGGCAATTCCGAAGAGGCCGGAACATCTATAGCTGGCCCGGAGAGAATTCCCGCATCAGTTTGCGGGATAGGTCTTGTGGTCCCTACGATAAGGCAAAGAGGGGGTCAGATCACTCATAAGAAATGGAAGGAAAGGCATGGTGAATCGAAATGTACCAAGGCCTAAGGATGCTCTGAGTCGTTCCTCCTCCTGGAAAGTTTTGAGGGAAGCAGCGATAGCTTCTTCGGTAGAAATGCCTGTTAAAAAAGGGGGGAAAGCGTTAGTCAAAGACAATGATAAAAGTACGATGCAATGACGGAAAAATACAACTAGTGATTATCCGATTGCGCAAGTTTAGCTAACCACGCACCGCGCCTCGCCAATCGCTCTGAAGCTGCGATGGCGGCCGCCAGATCAGTGTCGTCTGGCGGCATAAATATTCCCTCGTTGGTCCCGTACTCACCCAAGCCCTCGCTATAAGGAGCATGAGGTTCCTGACCGAACACAACGTCGGCAGAGCGGATCGACTTCTTCTTCCTCTTCTGCACGCAAGCCCCGGGGCACCCAAAATCAACTTGCGCTTCGTGGGCACCTTGGGACGGCGGGTCCCGATGTCCGAGCCCACACCGGATTCAGGCGAAACCACATTCACCGTCTCCACCGAAGCACGGGGCGCTGGGGCCACGTCCACGGTATCACGGGGCAATCCGCGCGGGGGGCTCAGCACACGCGGAGGCTCATCTCCAGCATCTCCTCTCAGCGGAGGAACAACATGGGTCCTTGGCCTTAGGGGGCTTTGCGGTCGCTGGCGGGGGGAGCACCCTTGCGGTCAATCAGCAGCCGCTTCTCTTCTCGGATAACAGCACCCATCGCGTGCTGATACCACGCCCCGTACACATTGAGGGCCCTTGGAACGCAAGTAGGCTCGCTAATGAAGAAATGGGAGCCCGTGTTTAGCCGCATGAAGTGATGTAATGCATTCCGTATCCCCTCCCTAGTGGCCGCGGTCTCTTCCAAAAATGCCTCCAGTGGAACCCCTTGGTTATAACTTAACTGCTGGGAGAAGCGATGGGGATTGTACCTCATAAAGAGTGCCAAGTCATTCTGCCTGAACACCAGGAAGCCCGGCCGGATGGAGTATAAGTGAAGGATCTCCCGGGCTTTCAATATGGAGGCCCCGTCCTTGAAACCATCACGCAACGCCAACACCGCCTTGGAAGTCTCCGGGCCGATGGTCATGACCTTGTACGTGAAAGAAATGCTCACTCCGACCGTGCGCGGACGTAGAAGCAACCCCCTAGCCTCCCGCGGAGACGGATTCACAATAGAGGCGCCGATCAGCCGCATAACTCTCGGGAATCTGTACTTCTCGTAAAGCGAGGGTCTTTTATGAACACCAAATACCCCGAGCACATGCATTTCTATCCATGAAGTAAAATAGTGCATCGGGAAATTGGCGGGTTGCACCCCTGGTTCATTTGCGTCCGCCGCCACGCTGAGTCCATGGTACAGGTGGGCCACCCCGGCAATTCCAATCGATAATTGTATACCAGCCACCATCCGGTGCGCTGGGTAGAAGACGGACGGCCTCATGTAGCGCGGGTGCATGGGGAGCGCGAACAAGCACAGCTATAGCCCCAGAAACTCTAGAAAGAAGGTCTCCTTGTCGATGCCCGGAGCGGCAATTTCCGATAAGGGGATGGCGGCAGCATCGGGAAGGTAAAAACCATTTTGATCGGCTTCCAGTGCTGGTCGACGATCTAAGCCCAAGCCGAAGGGGTCGTCGAGCTTGGCGAATTTTTCGCCCCGTTGTGATAAAATCTCCGGACGAAGAAAGCGGGCGATGAAGTCTGCAAAACTAACTCCCCGGCCACCCGATTCCAAATAGAGACTTTCATACATATTCAGCACCCTTACCAGGCTCGGAAACTGGTGTTGAATAGCATTCTCCGGCGCTAAGCCCATTACCAGCGGCTTGGTGGCGAAGACATATTCATCAGGAGGAAGTAGCTCTTCATAGTGCTCCCCCCTCACCGGCAAACCGGAAATCTCAGCAAACTCTTCCAGGGGGATTGAGACTTCCCTGTCCGTCAAAAGAAAGGAATGGGTGGGGATGTTCCATTGTTCCATGAATTCCTTAACCCACTACGTCGGAGGAACGGGATACTCGAACAATGAAGCATAGATTGCGGGGTATAGGCCAATCTTCATCAAATGCGTCTTCTTCGCTGACAAGATGTATCTGGCCCACTGCAAATACCCGGCCGATTGTCGAGGGGTCAATCCAATGTTATAAGGTTGTCCCCAAGGGCGCGCTTCACCCTGGCATATGCGCCGCCCCAGAATATCCACAGCTGGCGGTAGCTGCACGGGAATGGCAGCAATCAAAGGCTGAAGAAGATCTTTCGAATTCCAATTTACGACCTCCACGGCATAGTTCACCGGGGGTGCATCTGCATATGGGATCGATGAGATCGGCTCTGACGGCGTCGCAGAAGAAAAGCTTCGGCGACCCTTGATGATTTCACTGTACCACCTACCCCACAGATGAAGGTTCTTATACTCTGGGTCGTGATCCTTAATGAGAGCAAGAACCTCCCGGTCCACCGGCGCCTCAGGGAATCCTCCCTCTGAGCGGAAGAATGGGAATGAAAGATCAACAGACATAGTGCCTGCAAGAAAAGGCGAAATTCAGTTATCAGCATCATAAGTTAATTTTAAAAATTCCCACGCTTGGTACTTTAAAATTTATACCACACTGCAATACAGTGGAAAGGGGACCAAAGGGGGACCCACAAAATCCAGATGACAATGCATCAGTTAATAAGACAACCTCATCATTGGATGAGACTGTCAATTAATGAGGAGATCCTCAAAAGAATATTCTCATTAAATGAGAAATCCCTTGAGACAAGGAGAAAATCTTCCTTTTCAGAGCAAAGCTCTGTCACAGAGTGACACTTGTCAAACTCTGGTCACAAGGGAATAAAATTCCTTAAAAGAGCCTAGCTCTGTAATAATGATGGAAAAATCCATCAAAGGAAAAATTAATTTCTAAAAATTAAAGTTTGGGATCTTAAAGATCCATGAAGAACTCTTAAGAGTTCATCGTCAGAAGATCAAAAGATCTATATTCTGTCAGTGAGCAAAGCTCTGTTCATGGGTTAAGAAACCCTGAAATAAATTCTTAAGAGCAAAGCTCTGTTTGTGAAACCCCAAAGGGGATTTATTTAGATCAAAAGATCTATAAGAGCAAGGCTCTATTAATTAAGATTAATTTAAGTTAAGTTAATTTTTACCTAAAATTTTTCTAAAATTCTAACTCTGAAAATGAGAGCAAGGCTCTGAAGTTCTTGAAAATGATAGCAAAGCTATGAAGAAAATAAAATTCTTGAAGATGATAATCATCTGCTGAGAACCAAGGGTCCTATTTATAGGCGCTTAAGCGCCTCTTCAACTCCTGAGTTGATCCAACGGTCTGGATCTTGCCACCGCTGCACTCACCTGTGCGCCACGTGAGCACAATGGTGGGGGGGCATTTGTTTCCCCCAATCAGAGCAAAACTATGTTTGAATTTCAAATTCAAAAGGTGAAGCAACACTTCAGATCTCTTGCGCTGCGCGCAGAGCGCCACGTGTCAAAAGCAGACACGCCAGCGCAAGGGGCGCTGCGTCTAAGGCAGCGCACCCCAATCAGAGCAAGGCTCTGTTTTAAAATTTAAATTTTAAAAATAAAGGAAGCAACGCTTCAGATAACTTGCGCTTTGCGTTGCGCGACACGTGTCAGCGCTCTGCGCTGCGCAATACGTGTCTGCGCAGTTGGGCTGCGCGACACGTGTCTGCGCAGTTGGGCTGCGCGACACGTGTCTGCGCAGTTGCGCTGCGCGACACGTGTCAGCGCAGGTGCGCTTGCGCCAACTGCGCCAGCACTAAAATTTAAATAATAAATTATTTAATTAATCAGAATTAAAATTCTAGAAAGATCTTTCCAATCTTATTAAAATAAGAAGATTGTCTTCTGTAAAACAAAGGCCTTAGGATCAAAGATCCAACGGTGGGGAAATATCCCCAGATCAATCAGAGAAAGATCTTTGTAACTAACCTAACAAATTAATTGGTCCTATATAAAGGCCCCTAGACTCCAAGTCTCAGGGACAGAAATAGAAAAAGGGGAAAACTTTAAAAAAAAATTGAAAGGCAAGCCTTTGAAAAAAGAAGATCATCTTCTTCAAGGTAAAGAATTAAATTCTTGGAAAAACAGAGATGAAAACACCTCACAAAAAGAAGAATTTCTTCTAAAAAGATCAAAAATCTAAGAACAAGATCAAGATTTTCAATAAAAAAAAGAGATCAAAAAAAAAGATCCAATCATAAAAGATTAAAGAAGTAATTTACTTCATTTCTAGATCTTTTGATCTATATAAAGGCACGGCCTTTTGATGAACCATTGGTTCTTGAATCTTGAGGTAGAACCTCTTTAGAACAAGAAAAACTTGTTTCTTCAATCTTAATTAGATCAAGATGCGCTCTGCGCTATTGAACAGTGCCCAGCACTCTTAATTTGCGCTGTTGCGCTCCTTGGACTGGCGCAAGTCACCAGAGAGCGCCGCGTGTCAATCTGCGCCTTGCGCTCCTAAAAACAGAGCGTTGCGCTCTTGAATTTACGCACTGCACCAGAGCGCGCCACGTGTCAACAGCGCACTTGCGCAGCGCACTGCGCTAACAGACTTACGCTCAGCAGAGCTTGACACGTTTCACCTCCACATGCGCTGGCGCCTTGCGCTCTTTAATTGGCGCATAGCGCCTGACAGGCCACGTGGCGCACTGTCAGAAAAACAAATGCTGTGCATTATTAAAAAAGGCAGAGCCCAATTAAAAGGTCTAACAGACCAATTTAAATGTTGTGCATTATTAAGAAAGGGCAGAGCCCAATTAAAAGGTCTAACAGACCAAAACAAATGCTACGCATTATTAAAAAAAGGGGGCAGAGCCCAATTAAGAAGCCTAGCAGGCCTAATATAAATGCCATGCATTTAAATAAAAAGCCCAATGCTATGCATTGTTTAAAAAGGGCAGAGCCCAAACAAAGGCCTAACAGGCCAAATATAAATAAAATGTTGAACATTTTCAAATGGACTTAGCCTAATTCTGGCCATAAGTCCTCAATTTAAATTGAACTGAGCACAACTGCTCTCCCAAATCAATTTACACCCGGTTCAAGGGTACATCTCTGAACTCCTCTTATATTTGTCGTTGTAATCCTTCAACGTCGTCGGAGAGGTGACTGGTCCCGACAACCATACATTGCTACGGACTGTGGGGTCCTTAAACTCATGGACTAAAATGTCCTTAAACTAATATCCGTCCCCAAAATGGGAATGTTGGACCGAAATGTCCGTAAACTAATATTCTTCCTCAAAATGGGAATGTTGGACCACCATGTCCTTAAACTGGAAACCGACCGCAATGTCCCTAAACTAAACAATAGAGTCCAAATGCTTTTTTGTTGGATCTAAACGATCCTGTTAAGTTGATCTTAGTCTAAAATTAGACTAACGTATCATTAACAAACGTTTAAGTTGATCTTAGCCTCAAACAAGACTACTGTATCCTTAAACCCAAAACCCCAAACCCAAATCTAAGAAAATACGGATTTGGACTAATTCACGTCCAACGGGCGACAACATAAATCAGTCTCCGTATACAATCCACGGGCAACCACAAACAAAACAAACACCCACGACACGAAGTGACCCTTTGGAGAAGGAGAAAGTTGTTACCGCGATGCGGTAGCGTAATTAACTGCAGGGACTTGCGCCTGCAGGGAAGAGCGTCCCCACAATCAAATACCTCCTCAAACGAGGGGGAATCTGACGAAGTCTGCTACATCGGCCGCATCCGTTTAAACCTTCGATACATGGTGGCATAAATCAACTTGGCATCTTCGGAGAGGTGGACGTATAGCACCAATTAGCATCTGTCCCGAATTTCAGGCAAGATGCCCGCCGCGTCTTTCGGAAGGGAACAGTCGGTTATATGCGATATAGCCGGATTGTCGGATCAAGTGTTGATTCGATAATTTAATGTATAATTATATATGTGATATATTACATTACATTAACTAATATAAGCTCGCTTTATTGATTCATTTTCTCACCGGATAATACATTAATATATATGCAATATATGTTAGTTGTATTATTTTCTTTTGTTACAAAAATATATTATATATGTGATATATAATATTGTAACAAGTTATGATTACAAATGCAACATGTTTTGTGGAGTTTAAACAAGTTAGGGTTTTGATTTGGGTTAGCTTTTTCATGAAGTTTCATGAAGCTTTCTTTTGTTTTTTTGCTAAGATATTTTGTATAGATATTTTCTAACCCAACCCAAAACCCTTTACCCTAGTTTATTCTCTACAAGGGTTAAGCCTTCATTCTTAACCTAAGGTTGATTTGTAACCACAACAATGATTTTCATTATTCATCACAAAAGCTTTCTTCTTCTTCTTCCTCCTTGAAAAAGCTTGCTAGCTTTTTGCATGTGATGAATTAGTGTGAGAGATTGAAAACAAAAGAGAGCTAAATTCCTACTTCATCATCCTCATCTATTCTAGCCACTTAGATTAGGGTGTTCACTTCTCTAATAAGTTGATTAGTGAAGTGTAAACTTGGGTTATAGATTCTTCAAGGTAGATCATCTTAGATCATGAAGACTACAAGCAAGGTGTCTCATTTACCTCATGGAGCCACTCGTGAGTCGGAATTCATGTTGATCGCAGCGAAGGGACCTCAACACGGAGCTTATGAAGTTAAGGAACGGACTACAAAGGTTGTAATCCCTCTCTCTTAGATGTAAAGTCGTTTACATGCAAGTTAAACCTAATTCTCTAGTTAAGATCTTGGTTAGGGTTTGTTTAGCACCCCAAAAATTTTAAAGTAGTATGATTGATGTTTGCCAAAACCTTCACAAGGTGCTATGTGATTGAATTGGATTTCCGATTGTGTGTGTAAATCAAATGATCCCCGGCAACAGCGCCATTTGATTGAAACGATTTCGGATTGTGTAGTATGAAAATGTATATAGAAATCACAACCAAAAATATTTTGACCGCAATCAATAACGGTGTCGAATGTAGCGCGTTAGTAAGTGCGGATCGTCCACAGGGAAAGTGTAATCGTTCGTGTTTCGAATTAGATGAGTTTAAACTTTAAAGAAAAGAAAACAAACAACAATTTATGATTTGTAAAATGAAGTTCAAGAATTAGAAAATCTAGATCTAATAACAAAAAAACGATAAAATCAAGAATTGAGAATTTGATGATTTTCCAAACCAAATATCAAGAATCGAAGTGAGGCTCGTAGGAATCGGTCGGATCTATAGATGTGATGAAATCTAGCGATTACGTATTCTTATCCATCGATAAATTGATACTAGATCGATGATGATCGACGAGAATTGGGGATTTCTTATGAAACTAGGGTTTCATCATCTATCCCTTGTTCCTTCGTCGATATCATTCACATTCTAGCCTCTAGTAAATTCAAGAATCGATCGTGGATCCCTAATTTCGAGCGATCACAATCAAGAAAGCATCGCAACGAAACTAGGTCGTCGATTCTTCAATTTGCTAGGGTTTACAAAACTCGTAGGACTTAAGAATCGTTTTAAGATTTTTTACATCATCATTCTATTGATCGTCTCGACTCCTTTACGAGCGGAGTTTTACTCAAACATAACAACAAGAACCACAATCACAAATTAAGATCGAATCATGATGCAAGAATTTAAAGAAAGCAAGATTAAAGAATTTCACCTTTTATTTATCAACAATTCCGTTTACAATTCACTCAAGAACTACAAGAGGAAGAACTCGATCGTCGATTTGGCTTCGCTCGACTCCTTGAGTCGCGGATCGGCTTGGATCACTTGCTCGGTTGAAGACCGGCTCCGCTCCTAAAAGGTTGAAGGTTTCTCGCTTGATTTGGTACTCGGGATCTTGAATTTGGATTGGAATTAGGGTTAGGGTTTGAGGCACAAGTTGTGTCACTCAACTTGTGGGTGGAAGAAGAAGAGAGATGAAGAACCAATTAATGAACAACCTCAACCTTTAGATCTAGGCTCTTTTTTATAGACCTCAAAACCCTAGATCTAGGATTTCAAATTTGAATTTCCCTCCAGAAGTTTGTTATAGGGAGAGGCTTATAGAGGGAGTTAGTTGGAGGGATGCTTCTAGAGGGAGTTAGTTAGAAGGTTGATTAGCTTAATCAGGATTAGCTTGATTTAATGATCCTCGCTGATCTGGCAGAAGCTTCGAGGGTAATCTGGAATTTGACATGTCTTAATGAGGTGTACACACTGAGAGAGAGATTCTGAAGCAAAACATGGGAGCTGACGTGGCAAGGCCGCCGCGGATCAACGGCGCAAGCCGGCTCCGGCCGCGGATCCGCGGCCATTTGGCTGCAGTAGAGCTCCATTCTTCATATGGTGCTCTCTGATGATATCTTGGTATTTTTCTGATATATTGAATCTCAGAATTCCTTCTAGATTACTACTAGATCAACAATCTTAGACTTGGCGTAATTTTGATAAGCTCTTTTCCTAATTTTGGCTCTGTTCCTGTAATTTCCTGCACAATTTCTCGAGACAAGTGTTGCGCTACACAAGAATGATGCGATGCCATGATAAACACACAATTTCCCTAAAAATGCCGGTTTTAGTATACAGTACAGGTAATTCAGTATTATACAGGTGTTTTGCTAATATGTGCAATATGAATACTGAACACCTCTAGATGAATGCAAAAGATAGGGAAATTGCCGTGTTAAAAATGCAGTATTTTTGACTGATCACTATGCTAACCCTACACTTTCGACCCACAAGGAAATCGGTGTCTTTCCAGGAATACCTCGATTCGTTTCGACTCCAGGGAAATCAGTGTCCTTGGCAAAACCTCGATTCAGGGAAATCGGCGTCCTTGACGAGAGCACCTCGATTCACATCGGCTCGCAGAGAAATTAGTGTCTTTGCAGGAATACCTCGATTCGTTTCGACTCCAGGGAAATCAGTGTCCTAGGCAAAACCTCGATTCAGGGAAATCAGCATCCTTGACGAGAGCACCTCGATTCGCGTCGACCCGCAGAGAAATCGGTGTCTTTGCTGGAATACCTCGATTTGTCTCAACTCCGAGGAAGTCAGTGTCCTTGGCAAAAACCTCGATTCAAGGAAATCAGTGTCCTTGATGAGAGCACCTCGATTCGCGTCAATCGGCAGAGAAATCAGTGTCTTTGCAGGAATACCTCGATTCATTTCAACCCCAAGGAAATCAGTTTCCTTGGCAAATACCTCGATTCAGGGAAATCAGCGTCCTTGACGAGAGCACCTCGATTCGCGTCTACCCGCAGAGAAATCAGTATCTTTGCAGGAATACCTCGATTCGTCTCAACTCCGAGGAAATCAGTGTCCTTGGCAAAAACCACGATTCAGGAAAATCAGCGTCCTTGACGAGAGCGCCTCGATTCGCGTCGACCCGCAAAGAAGTTAGTGTCTTTGCAGGAATACCTCGATTCGTTTCGACTCCAGGAAAATCAGTGTCCTTGGCAGAACCTCGATTCAGGGAAATCAGCGACCTTGGCGAGAGCATCTCGATTCGCATCGACCCGCAGAGAAATCAGTGTCTTTGCAGGAATACCTCGATTCAGGAAAATCAAAGTCCTTGACGAGAACATCTCGATTCACGCCGACCCACAGAGAAATCAGTGTCTCTGCAGGAATATACGACGTCAGCAAAGCGGAGCCATGACAAAGTGCCCAGTTCCATGACTCGATGATGCACGGACAATCGAGAGTCAACCCCTCCTAGTCCCATAGAACACGGTTAAAGTCAATCTTAACCCCGTGGGTAATGGCCAGAGCAACTCCTGACTCCGTGAAATGCGGATAAAGTCAACCCCTGACTTCGTGAAATGCGGATAATGTCAACCTCATCCATCACTTACGGGTCTTTCGACTCGTAAGGGAGAAAGCTCTTTTGTGAGATCCTTACGACTCTCAAGAGAAAGCACACTTAGAAATCCTCACGATTCCTAAGAAGAAAATACACCTATAAGATCCTCTCAACTCGTAGGGAGAAAAGTCTTTGTGAGACCCTCATGGCTCATAAAGTTGAAAAGTCTTGGGTGGCAGATCCTAACCCTGTCCCCCAAGCCATCACTGCCCTGCAAGGAGGTCAACATGGACTATCCACGGGCCACACTCTCCGAAGTCGAACATCGACGAGGAGGGAAACAACCACTTACGAGTCCTCTCGACTTATAAGCGGGAAAATTCTTTTGTGAGATCCTTACGACTCTCAAGAGAAAACACACTTAGGAATTCTCACGATTCCTAAGGAGAAAATACACCTACGAGATCCTCTCGACTCGTAGGGAGAAAAGTCTTTATGAGACCCTCACGGCTCATAAAGTTGAAAATTCTTAGGCAACAGATCATAACCCTGTTTCCTAAGCCATCGCTACCTTATAAAGAGTTCAAGATGAACTGTTATATACCATATATGGGCCACACTTGCCAAAGCTACATGCCACTGAGATGGAGAAGTTACTCAAGAGCATATAAACTACTTCACGCCAGAGTAAAATATAAAGAAATAGAAGGGTGCGGCTCATGGAGCTGAGGGTTTGGAACTATATCAATTAAGAGTCGAGATTTGAGTCAATGATAAATGACGACGCTTGTGTCCGCTCCTTATCTTCTCAGATCAAGATCCTGAAAATTATATACCAACCCAAAACTGGTCATACGCTATGAATTACTCTGCACTAATTCACCCACGTATATACTTACATAGGCAAAATAGTGGGGTGCATTTGTTCCCGCTAAAAAAAAATTTGCGCAAAAGAGCCCAAGGTATCAAATGGCAGCGATACGTTTAAGAAAATATGAACCAGTATTTTCCGGGCTGTATTTTGATAAACTTCCGAATGTGAAACAGCTAAATTCTGATGGTATCGAAAGCATCTCGAAAAATCCTTCGATTTGATATATTATGAGCTTCATAATTCATCTGGGATCAAAAGTTATAAGCAAATATACTATGCACGTGTAATCTAAGGAAGAAAATGTGAACCAGTATTTTCCGGGCTGTATTTTGACAAACTCCCGAATGTGAAACAGCTAAATTATGATGGTATCGAAAGCGTCTCAAAAAATCCTTCGATTTGATATATTATGGGCCTCATAATTCATTCGAGATCAAAAGTTATGATGCATCACGTGCTCACATATGACCGGGCATCACGTGCCCACACGTGACCATTTACAGGCAGCACCTATAAGCACTGAATAAAATAAATAATTGGAAATAATTAATCAGTGGGGTCACGTGCCAACACGTGATGTGCCTTTAAACCCAATGAAAAGAATTAAAGGTATAATGAAATAACAAGGAAAAATCCCAATGGGGCATCATGTGCCAACACGTGACCAAGGGTCACGTGCTGACACGTGATAATTCCTGAGTTCTTTAAAACAACAGAATTAAATTCTGGTCAAATGCTTAATCGGGGGGTCACGTGCCAACACGTGATGGGTTCCTAAAGGTCTATGAATTAATAGAATTAAATTCTAATTAAGAGGGAATCAAAAACCCTAACTGGAAAAATATTTCTCTAAATCTTTCCAAACAAAAAGGATGGAGCTCTGTAAAATGGAGCACCGTTAGATTAAAAATCCAATAGTGATTAAAAATCACCAATTTATGGAAAGATTTTATACAAGGAAAGATTTCCCTGAAATTTGCCAGGAATAACAGATAAAAGATCTTTTAGATTAAAAATCCAATAGTGAATAAAATTCACTGAGTGATATAAAAGATCATGTTGGTTACAAAATCAACTAAAATCTTTCAATGAAAAATTGACAAAACAAATTGATTTTTTTCTTTCTCTTATAAATAGGAGCCAAGAAGAGAAGAGGGGGGATCTATTTTTTTGGGAGACAACAACAACAGAGAGAAAAAAATGGAGGAGAATTTAATTCTCAAAAGAGAAAAGAAAATCTCTTCAAAAAAAAAAAAGAAACCCTAGGTGAGAAAGGGAAAGAGATCTAAACTCCATAAAACAAAAAGAGAATTTAATTCTCAATTTAAGTGTTTAACTTTCTGAATAAGAACTTAGTTCTTCTTTTGGTTGAACATCTGTAGAAGCAGATCTCCCTACAAGTTGAGAATTCAATTCTCATTGGAGAGATTCTGCCATGCAAATCCAAAACTTAGAGCGAGAATTGAGTTTAAAGAATTTAATTCCCCCAAATTCATAGGAATTTAATTTCTCCAAATGAAACTAGGGTTTAACCCTATATAAGAATTTAATTCTTCCATATACATAGGAATTTAATTCCTCAAAACAGAATTAGGGTTTAACCCTACCAAAGAATTTAATTCTCAAACAAAGGACTTAAATTATCCATGCACGTAAACGTGGTCACGTGGCAACACGTGGCCCTTTCTTTAATGATCAGAAAAGAACGAATGATACATGGTCATGTGCCCCCACGTGACCCTCAAACAGGTTCCTCAAAATGAAAAAGAAAAAGCTTGAAGGCAATGCCTCACGTGCTCACACGTGACCCTCAAAACAAAAGGGAACAAACCCAAAGGCTGTATTTATTTTGGGCGTCCTCACGTGTCCCCACGTGACCCCTAATAAACACTTTAATAATCAATGCATAGATACTCATCGCGTGCCCACACGTGATGGCCTGAAAATTAAAAGTGTTTAACACTACCACCGTCTCGAAAGCGTCTATCAAACCGAGGTATAATGAATGGTTAGTGCTCAGCCAAAGACACAATGTTGTCTGCAAGGAACTATGGCACAACGGGGGTGAGTTGCCAACTCGGTGAATAAAACTAACATATATCGGCTGATAATGTAAGTATGTCGAACTAGAACTAATATCAACAATGATGAATGTGATGCATAATAACAGGTGGAAGCATGATTATGTACTACTCAATGTATAAATCAAAACTGAAATCTCATCAATTATTTTCCTAATAAGGTTCATTTTCTTCCCATGTTCAACATCGACACAAATCTTCGGTGTTTCATTAGGCATCGTTCCCCGAACGATCCTGTCAATCAATAACACCGGTCGGTATCACCTAGGTATCCGCCATGTTTACCACTGACTCCGGTATCGAGTATCCTTGTTAGGCTCCCCGCCTATAATGCAGCTCTCCTGCCCCTCGGCCTCGACCGGGTCCACCATGAATCCAGCTGTATAGCTACCCCACTCAGCCCGGATATACGTAAGAAATTCCGCAACCGTATAGCTACCCCACCCGGTTCGGAACAAAACCAAATCAAAAAAACGACATTTCATGGTGGACATATCACATCAATCATGAAAATCATTGAATCCTGTCAATAGTGTATAAAACTCAAAACCAAAATTAGCAGTAATCCAATGCATCTTATATCAGAACTACAAATACTTGGAGATGAAACATGATAACATTTATGGAAAATAACTATCATTCTTGATGTTTAAGGTACGATGGGAATCATATTTAGTTTAATAAGTACTAAGTGTATATGTGACATATTAATATCGACGGGGTGTAGTGTAACATGTAGATATGTGCATGTGCAGCATGACTCATCGATAATTTGTGCAGTGTTATAACAATTATTAACATGATAATATTTATATATATATATATATATGCGTATGATCAAACTTTATAAACGAAAGAACGATTGTAATTTAAACTTCAACCACGGGCGTATCACGCCATCTATACAAAATCCCCCGGTAGATATTTAGTCTACTCACTGGTATACGTCGAATCGACTCAGATCATCAATTTCTTTCCTTTCCTTGTGGCCTCCGAAGTTCCCGTACTCAAATCTAACATCGATATTAATTATTATAAGAAACGGCTAAACTATGATACGGCGAAATATGACAATACGAGTTTTACGTACTAACTATACTACGTACGACTATTTTAAACTATCTAACACTTATACTGACTGAATCTTAACCCCTTGCTGTCTGCAATAGAAAACTGAAATGTGTCACGAAACATACGTATCGTGTTTTAGAATTTTAACCCTTTTTCAGATATTAACCCCCAGATTTCATAAACTATTAAAATAACTTAAATAAACAATAACAAAACTCCTAACACACAAATACAGAGCTACCATAAAAACCACAACATCCAATTGTTCAATAAGTCCGGCGAGACCGGATTTTTCCCATGCGTCCCCGGCCAAAATCCGAGCAATAAGGTTCGTATTCCTAGGGTTTATTCTAGGTCCAGTATATAATATTAATGTACTGTTTGGTTAAGTTAGTTATTATCTAAGTTATAGCAGATCTTCACAGAGCCTATATTTCCCTAAAATACCAAATTTCCGATATCCGATTTCTACAATTTAACGTTTACAGAACTACAATCCTACAGTGTTTAAAGATTATATCTACAGAAGATTGTTGAAAGGCTTCCTCTAAGATGCCCAAGTCCTTAGCTCTTAGCTTGATAGTGAAAATCCTTAGCACCTAATTCTTCTTCTCTTCTCTCTTTTCTTTTATTTTCTTTGTTGTTCTAGGATGTTTCCTTCTTTCTTTTCAGCTAAATTCTGATTTTTAACTTGGTTTAAATGAACTGAACACTTAATATAGGTAAAGGGAATGAGTGAGGGTGTAGGAGAAGGTGTCACCAAAAGGTTGTGGTGCTTTCATGCAAGAGTGAGGTGGTGTGCATGAGGTGTGCATGCAAGAAGGAGGTGTTTGTGCATGGTCACTCCTTGAGGTGTGTTGTCTTGAGGGTAAATCCTAAGCTTAACCATTTTCTAGCCTTATTTGCATAAACACCTTTATACAACTCTAATTTGCACAATGAAGCTACCCTTTTCACATAAACCCCTCATTACTTATGTTATTACATAAACGCCATTTTTATTAAAATGAAGCTAAATCTCACACTAAAACCCTTGTAATTTACTAATGTTACAAACTAAAATTTAACTTTAATTGGTTTCGCACACTACTTATGAAAATATCCTATTTTGTTTTAATAACTTTTTAAATTAACATTTTATTATTTAATTAATTAAATTTATTTATTTTCTAAAATTTTCAAAATGTTACACGTTCGGTCCAGGCCTTTACCTCGGCCATGATCTTAGGTTGCGCTAATGCAAAGGAGGGTAACCACTCCCTATGCCTAAGACCAGACCTTAATGCTGTGATGACTGTTTCGTCACGGTGCTCTAGGTTCTCGAGAAGGGCGTTGTAGAAGCGGATGATGCATGTTTTGAACGTTTCTTTGTCCCCGCACTTGATCCTGAAGAGATGGTCGACTGTGCGTTTTTGCCGCCTGTTCCCGACGAAGTGGCCGAGAAATTGGGTGGCCAGCTCGTCGAAGGTTGAAATCGAGCGTGGCTCGAGTCCTCGGAACCAGACTTGTCCCGATCGGATGAGAGTGGTCGGGAAGGCTCGGCACTGGGCAACATCGGAGTTGTCTCGGAAGCTCATTCCCGCGGTGAATACATCCAAGTGGTCCTTCGGGTCAGTGTAACACCCTAGTTCATTTATACCAGTTCTAGTTCAAGTATTTCTTTATTTATGGTATTTTCCTGATTTACTGTGTTTTTGGTGCGAATAGTGTATTTGACATCTGTATTTGCATCTGACCCGACCTGCTTGCTTGAAACCGTCTTGATTCCTGTTTATGGTTTATCCTGGCTTGTTACATGGATCCGTGCACTTCATATTATGCATACTGCATACTGGCATTATATCTGGCATCGGCATTTCTTTAACATAACATTTAAAGTCATATAAAATACTTTAAAAATACATTGCATGGCCTGCATGATACCCCTGACCCTGTGGTAGCATTCGCGCATCTTGTTCTCGTCCCGTTCAGTAAAACGTACTTGTTTGTATGGCTACGCGCACGTACGTTCATCCGTTCTTGGGAGTATGCATTTTCGTTACCCGGATATCTAATTTTAGTTTTGGTCGATATGTATATTTTTCGTATTTTAAAACTGGATTTTTAGACCTGACCCGGACGTGTTTTGGACTATTTTTGTATTAGCCAAAATTTACTAATATTATATTCTAATATATATTTACAGTTTATATAAAATTCTTTTAACTAATTATATTTTCTAAAATTTCTTAAATCCTAATCCAAACAAATTTATCTCTCCTCTCGATCTCTCTCTCTCCCCTCTCGCATCTCTCTCTCTCCCTCACACACAGATCTTTTTCTCTTTCTCTATCTGCTTCTCTTTCTCTCTCTCTCCCTCTCTCTCTCCCTCCCTCTCTCTCTCTCATCTCGCAGTTATTGTGCTTCCCTTGATTCTCGTCACCTCCCTTCACACCATACAGTCACCTCCCACTTTCTTTTCTTTCTTCCCCGTTTTCTTTAAAAAAAACCTCGCCACGAGAACGAGATCCCCATGAAACCCCAGCCGCCTCCTATCTTTTTTCCCGACCTCGCTCCCCATCTCCTCTCATCTTCCTCGACCTCACCTCCTTCCTGTTCCCCGCCGAAACACGGAGACGCGATAAACGTCTCGCCTGAATTTTGGGGCAGATGCTAATTGGTGCTATCCGCCCACCTCTCCGAAGATGTCAAGTTGATTTATGACACCATGTATCGAAAGTTTAAACAGAGGCGGCCGATGTAGCAGACTTCGTCAGATTCCCCCTCATTTGAGGGGTTTTTGATTGTGGGGACGCTCTTCCCTGTAGGCGCAAACCCCTGCAGTTAATTACGCTACCGCATCGCGGTAACCACTTTCTCCTTCTCTGGATGGTCACTTCGTGTCGTGGGAGTTTGTTTTGTTTTTGGTTGCCCGTTGATTGTATACGGAGACTAATGTATGTTGTCGCCTGTAGGGCGTGGATTAGTCCAAATCCACATTTTCTTAGATTTGGGTTTGGGGGGTTGGGTTTAAGGATACGTTAGTCTCATTTGAGACTAAGATCAACTTAAACGTTAGTTAAGGATACATTAGTCTAATTTTTAGACTAAGATCAACTTAACAGGATCGTTTAGATCCAACAAGAGAGCAATTGGACTCTATTGTTTAGTTTAGGGACATTGCGGATGATTATCAGTTTAAGGACATGGTGGTCCAATGTTAGTTTAAGGACATCTCGGTCCAAGGTTAAGGACATCATAGTCCGTGTGTTTAAAGACATCACAGTCAAGGTTAAGGACATCATAGTCCGTGAGTTTAAAGACCTCACAGTAAAGGTTAAGGACATCATAGTCCGTGAGTTTAAAGACCTCACAGTCAAGGTTAAGGACATCATAGTCCGTGGGCATAAGGACCCCACGGTCCATAGAGCGTTTGGTTGTCGGGACCCATCACCTCTCTGAAGACGTTGAAAGATTACAACGACAAATATCAGAGGAGTAAAGAGATGTACCCTCAAACCGGTGTGAGTTGGTTGAAAGATCTGTAGTCCAATTTGGGACTAAGGTCTGTTGAAATATTCATGAGCGGATGGGCTCAATTAATATGAGTTGAGGACTTATGGCCAATCTTGGGCTAAGTCCAATAAATGTTTAACATTTTATTTTTAGCTGTTGAGCCTTTATTTGGGCTTGGCCCTTTTAACAATGTTTTTATCTTGTATTGAATGCTGAGCATTCATCAGAGCTCTGGGCTTATTAAAGAACAATTTATGTTCTGTCAGCGCAACACGTGATGCACCAGGCGCTTTGCGCCAGTCAAAGAGCGCAGTGCGCTACTGCCAAGGAGCGCAGTGCGCTACTGCCAAGTAGCGCACATGTAAGGGACACGTGTCGCGCTCAGCGCTAGGCGCCAGATGATGAGCGCATGATGTCAGTTTATGAGCGCTGAGCGTTAGTCCATGAGCGCATCGCGCTTTCAGTTTAGTGGCGCACACATGAGTGACACGTGGTGCGCTTGGCGCTGAGCGCCAGCCCATGAGCGCAGTGCGCTATTTCAGAAGCGCAAAACGTAAGTTGTTAATTGTCGCATACGTGATTGACACGTGGCGCATTTGGCGCTGAGCGCCAGTCCAGAGAGTGCAGAAGCGCAGTTCAAGAGCGCAAGGCGCATTTCAAGAGCGCAAAGCGCATCTGATCAATTTTATGATCTGAGAAACAAATTTATGTTCTTTTTAAAAGAGACTTTGTCTCAAGATTTAAGAACAACAGTTCTTATTTTGCAGGAGACATTTCCAATCTCTTATGTTGATGAAAGGTTTTGCCTTTATTGATCCATGATCTGTGAGAAGAATTATGTTCTTCTTTTATTTTATGATGAGATCTTTTGATCTCTTTTGTGAAAGACTCTTTGTCCTGTAGATCTATGATCTTTTTAAAGAAATGAATTCTTCTTTCTTAATCATGAGATGATTTCATCTCTGTGTTCATCATCCTTCATTCTTACCTTGAAGAAATATCTTCTTGCAAGAGCATTCTCTTTATCTTTTAGTTTCTCAAAGTTTATGGGGGGGTTTCTCTATATAAGACTTGAAGTCTTGTGGCCTTTATATAGGGCAAGCTGATTTGTTGAATCGGTTAAAGAGATCATTCTCTGATTGATTTGGGGATGTTTCCCACCATTGGATCTTTGATCCTAGGGCTTCTGTTTTACAGAAGGCAATCTTCTTGTTTTTAACAAGATTGGAAAATCTTTCCATAACGGAATTTAATTCTGATTAATTAATGATTTATCATTATTATTAGATCTTTTGATCTAACGGTGGGGAGTTTTTTAATTCCAGCGCCAGCGCACGTGTGCTTTGCACGTGGTGCGCTGCTCAGAGCGCAGCGCACCCTGCGCTAGCTCACCCGTGTTTGACACGTGGTGCGCTGCGTCTGCGCTAGCTCACCCGTGTTTGACACGTGGTGCGCTACTCGGAGTGCGGCGCACCTAGCGCTAGTGCACACATGGTGCGCTGCCTAGGGCGCAGCGCACTTGGCGCTGCATCTGAAGCGTTGCTTCAATTTTGAAATTTAAATTTCAAACAGAGCTTTGCTCTGATTGTAACAACTCCATTTAAGGTACAAAGAATTGATTTAAATTCAAAGTATACTTGGAGTATTTAATGTTGCTGATATCTCTTTAAGTAATTAATTCACACTATAATTACAAAAAGGAGCTTGTAGCTCATTGGTAATACCTTGCACTGCTGAACCAAGCCACCAAAGTTCAAATCCCCTGCCCCACATTATTTTTAATATTATTTTGTTTTAAATTTTATAGAAGCCCAACAGTCCACACACAATAACTCCCAAATTTCCCATTACACCCACTAACCTAAATATACCAGAGCCTTACTCAGGCGACCCCCCACCTACCGAGCCCCTGACTCGGCTGAGCCGGCCGGCGGACCGGCCGACTCGGGCCGGCGCCGCCGGCCGGACTCGGCCGGTCGGCCGAATCGTCAACTGCAAAATTGTGTCTTTTCCTCTACCCTACCTCCGTGCACACTCCAATTTATGAGATCGGTTCCGGAGACACATTTATACCTTATTTAATCCATTTTTAATGATTTTTCACACATTTTTTTACAATTTTTAATTAAAAACCCTACACCTATCCTAACCCTAGCCTAACCCTATAAATACACCCCTACCCCCTATCCTCTCACCCCAAAATTCTGAGCCCACTCTCTCAAAATTCCAAGAATCGTGTGTACTTTGAAAACGAGCGAAAGACAAAGCTCCGGCGAAATCTACGGCGAACTTCCGGCGATCGTTTTACGAACTACCGGCGACAACGCAACACATCGGCGATTTTCCTACTTCCATTTCACTCACTTGTGTGACCTAAAACCGTAAGTCTCATTTTCTATCTATCTCTTCTATCTAAAAATACGGATTTACAAAACCCGACGGAATCGGAACAAATCCAATTTTCGATTCGGTTTCTTCATAAAACTTCACTTCTCGTTAATACAATTATGCTTAAACTCTCTCATGTTGACTATTAAATACTAATCAACCAAATTGATCAAGTTTCATTACATAAAATGATGGCTATTTCAATTTATCGTAATTTTCACTTAAATATCACAATGTTTCAATTCTACATTTAACTCCATTAAACTTGCTATACCTTTAAGTAGATCACGAGGTAACGATCTACCTCCTCACACACTCATATGCAACATAACACGATACCCTCGAGAACTTAGAATACGGGAAAACAAACATTTTCATTTAAATACCATTTACTTAAAACCAATTCTAAAAGATTTAGTATCGATACATCTTTTGTAAGTCTACGGTAGCGCCCCGGCCGTCTACAGACGCCAAATGCGGAACAAAAACTTTTTAACTGGCGCTATCGTATACTTTAACCCGGATCTGCCATTATTGCTAAACTAACAAACTGTAAAGAGAGTAGAAAGGTTATACCAAACGATCCGAGTCCTTCGTTCTTTAACCATCATCCCACGCTCTGTTGCGGCTGCTCCGATCTCATCGATCTCCGATCTGCTCGTCCAGGTGGCACCACGTCAACGATTCTTTAAACGGGCTCCCGCCTCTGACTCGAGGCAACTCGGTCGTCAAGTTTGCTAAAAGAGACGACCAAGAATGATGTAGAGAATGAGTAGAAGACTTTGTCTCACTTCGTCCAAAGCCGTGGACGATCGGTTAATGAAGTTGCCATGGGAATCGGGTGATGGAATGAAATGAGCTGTGAAATTCCATACACCCCAAAATCTATCATAATCTTTTTACCAAATGAAAACATCAAGTGAGAGTGAGGGGAGGGGCCGGCCATATATATAGGAGGTGGGGGTGAGTGTAGGAGAGGGGGAGGTAACCATAAGGATAAATATCATGTGTGAACACAAAGTGTGAACACATAGTGTGAACATAATAAATGCACCATAAATGAACAAGTGAGTCACAAGCCTTGTCACTACCTTCTAGATGCTTCTAGAATCTTCCACACTCATCCAAGAAAAGATAAATCCGTCTTTAACCGAATGTTAAAAGACGGCTGATAGAAAACTGGAAACTGGCAACTTCCAAAAGTGATCCCGAAACGAATTTCAGGATAACCCCGTAACTGTATAAATATACCCGCATTTATATTACGACTGAATACAAATGCAACTGAGACAAATATATTATATCTACTCAATATAATACTCGGATCCGGCTTAAACCAAAGCCGACCAGTATCATCTGCCCGAAAAATAACACGTGCGTAAACGCACGTGCATTTTCCGAACCCTGTCATAAAACCATACGGCCTCTACAACGTTTCGCCCGAACTTGGGAAACTGTCTGTGGAGGACTCTAATGACTCGTCAGTACCCTGGCAGTGGGTTTAACCATAAACCGTCAGCGGCACTAGCAATGCGTAACGGCTTCCCATGGACTGACCTCAAGGGAGGCCGATGAGCGAACTCATCCGGAAACCCTACTGAGCCTAACAGTGACAATGTATATACAGTCCGGTCCGTTCATCAATGAGTATCGCATATCTGCCTAGGGGGCTAGTAACGTCAGACCCCCAATATCAGTATAAGTCGTGTCGGAGTGTAGCCCAATAACACCCTGAGATACTACTGGAGAACCTACCAGTAAATCTCCTGCCACGGCCATGGGCTTTGTGTAATGGCTCTCCTAGACACAGCACGATCTCGCCCCCAATACCGGGAGAGACGAATCCCCTGCCGATCCGCTCACGTGCCTCCATGTGGCTCGGGACTGTACACAAAAACTACCTGTTTGCACGACTCCATTGAGCCGTGGTAGGGTAGAAATCAAAGCATAGTGGGAACTTACACGAGACAAATGACGACCTCAGGTCGATGAACTAACCTGTACACATGTCACCAGGGAACTGCTATCTGACGATATGTATAATACCAACTAGCAGGTTCCCGGCGAGTCCTGTCCGGTGTACTCATAACCCAATGAGCACATGTATACATCTTAGGTGGTCCAACTGACACCAGTGGCTTGTGAGACCGGCCACCGCCCCTCGTCGGGGTCTCGACTGTACACACTAGTCTACTCCGGAGTATCGATGCCCTGTCTCGAAACTCCCACGACTAGGGACTACAATTAAGGATATGCGTATAAACCACCCAACTCTCACGTATATGATCGCCATCATACAGTTGGTGGTAAAGCAAGATCCTAAGGGCTTTATCAAAGTGTAACATGTAATCAGTCACCTGAACATGTACACGACTGATAAAGGCAAACCAGATAGCATACTATCATCTCGAGTAAGATTGTCCTACCGGTATAGATCCTCCGCAATCATTGCAATCACATACCTGCAATCCAATAATTGACTCTGAGGGCACTATCTCCAACAATCTCCCACTTGCACTCAAGGCTAATTATTGCAATGTCGACTACTCACAGCCCGTGTGAAACCGAACATCCAACTCCTCTACTAATCAGTTTCACAAAGCCCGTTTGTAAAACTATTGTGTTCGAGAAATAGCCTCAGTGAGTGGATCCGCCTAGATGTTTCTTTCTATATCTCTCTAAATCTCAAGTTCGCGGAGAAAGCCATCTCCCGAATTGAGTAATACCTGTCTTAGAATATGTTTGGATATCTGATGGGACCTAGTTCATAAATGAACTCCAAATCCAAACTTCTTAGACTGTATCGATCACTGAACCTAATCAGTATCCTGTACCATGCCTCCCACAGTATCCTCTTGGACCACCTGTCCATAATACTGTCCCTCGTCAGAGGGAAAACTGTAACTCTGACAATCACTCTGTCATCCATGTCACCTTTGAAGCCTGGAATGATAATCGTCTCCCGAAGGAGGCTGCCGTCATCAAATCCGTAGAACATGCACTTATGTTCTAAAACTGCTTCCTGATGTTTCTCCAGGATTGGATTAATACAAACTTATTGCATCTAGTGCAAAAACATCTGGTGTGGTACTTGACATCTCATGATTGACTCAATTGCCTAAGCAAGTGATCTGCCAATCATGCACATCCCTCTCCCCTTTAGTCTGTAAGACACCTTTAGAGAGGGTGACTCCATCACTTGCAGGTACACCACCATGCCAGGAGTCATCTATTCTAAAAACCATTGGAATACTGTCAAAGTACCCACATTGGGAAACTACCCAAATCCAGATCTAAAACCATAGATCTAGAAACCAGAATGTCAAATATTATATCCATATCCTGTTTGGAGAAACAACTGTGTGACGACCACAGTACAACCGATCGTAGTATAGGAATTTCACTTCCTACTCTGTGTATGTCATCCAGATACCATGACATCACACCCTTCTACTTTCTTAACAGATCCATCCCTTATTCTGATTGAAGTCAAACCCATGACTGTCACATCAAAATTAGATGATCTATCTCCGCTATAACTGCTCAAGTCTATAAATAGACATAAGCTACTTGCCCACTAAACTTCTGCTGCTCCCACTGACTACGACAACCCTCCTACCGGGTCTCATAGCCTGGAACAACAGTAGTGTCAAGTCTGGGTAGATAATAACCTCCCTGTTACCGTCCTTGAGGCTACCGGAGTACCTCTCGGGTGTCTGAGGTTACCCACCATATCTGCGGAGTGGCTAATGGAATGTCAAACCTGATTGAATATATAGGTCCTATTAAATTTTCCGTAATCGTTTGCGGTTCTGGAATCACTTCTAGTTCTACCATACTCCCACTACTATTTTCTGAAAAAATCCATTTTACTAAAACTGTGGCGAGTCAAGAACAATATCACTATTGATCTTCCAAATGGTAGAAAATCAACCCTCGTCATAGCCAGGGTCAACCCACAAACAGCCATTACAGAAACGTGCCCTGAGTTATCCAGAGTCTGGTTTTAAGCATAAGCTGGACAACTCCCCATACCTTAACATCTTTTAAGGTATGAACCATTCTATATCCAATATAGAAACTTTGGCACTTATTTAATTGGAACCAGATTCAAATCATGCAGCTGTCTCCAGTGCATATCAACTTAATGGAAAAGAGGCTAATCAGCATTACTCAACTTAGGAATCCATCCAATTATGAGTAACCTGAAAGAGAAACACGTTTCTCAAAACTATTACTATCATCTGAATACCAATCACAAGAATCTACATCTTCGATCTCTTTGAAGAATCCCGATACTTGTGATACCTGGTTCTCTACTTTATTCTTATACCCACAACTTCTCAAAACTTAGACCTTGTATTTCTACGAAACACTTGTCTAAATACTAGAGAAGTCATAAGTAAACAGAACATAGTACGAGGACCTACCCCTTTGTCCTGATGGACACTTGGACAACATACAATACTCTGTATAAGTCCGCTGAGTTAAACAACTCAAAACCTGTGCGTCGTAGGTTGAAAACTGTACCCTGGCGATTTCCTCAAATATCACCAATTACAACGAATTCCGATATAATGAGGATGATCACCTAATTCCCAATAACTTACTCCCACTCATCATCTGTAAAACCATACAGATATGAGAATGAAACCTGGTAAATACATATCCTTGGAGTAAGTATCTAATCGGGAAAACAGTTTTGCTTTAACAATGCACTGAAACATGAAAATGTTTCGTAGGGGTATCCTGGTATTCATAGCAATGCCTCTTCCATAATCCAATTCATGACTTTAACCGTATATTTCACTGCCATCTCTCCAAGTCCCTTTATTTGTCTTTAGTCGTTACCTCCTGCACACCATCGTTAGGCTAAATGGTTTGCTTCCTTCCCTACCGTTCGGCACCAGCCTATGGTTTTGAAGAAGAAGATCCAGTAAGCATAATAGGTGTACTCTCCTAAACCAAGGAGTACTCATATCTTGAGAGAAGGTGATGATAAAAGACAACTGAATAATACCTTATTCCTTTAAAGGTGAAATAGGAGTGGCGATGAAGTACGCGGTTTTGGTCGTGAATGATATCAGTCGCAATTTACTTTGCCCTCTTTCTAATCCCTTTATTTTGTCTTTACATATTACCTTCTGCACACCCTACTTAGGCTAATTGGTTTTCTTCATTCCCAACCATTCGGCACCTGCCTATGGTTTGGAATAAGACTATCCAATAAGCGTAATAGGTGTACTCTCCTAAACCAAGGAGCCCTCGCAACCTGAGAGAAGGTGATAATAAAAGACAACTGAATAAACCAATTCTATTTCTCCTGAACCTGGATCCATCCTCGAAGAAGTCCCTTCGAGTTCGTATATAACCATACGATGGATCTATCCAATGGAAGTGGATGTCCGTAGTAATACGGGTGTTCTGAGAAATGCAAAGGGTAGAAGAAGGAGTGGCAATGACTTATGCAACTCGGACAATCCAAAAGCCAGTATTTTAAGAAGGTTCGGTCAACTTGGTTACTGAGTCATAGTCTAAGGTCGGTCAAAGGTCGCTGCCAAAGAGAGAGAGAAAAGAAACACTCTGCGTGCACTCTAACCTAGATCAGAATGGTTATCACTTTATCTAATCCGGAAACCTCCCACTGTCCTGTCAAATTCTCCTCCAAACCTGAAAGAAGAATCAATCGGGATCACCCGAAGAGTAAACCAACTCATCAGTGGGAATCGGGATCCAACTCTCATCGCATGATAACGTGATGGAATGCATCCACGTTACTCATACTCCAGAAGGTATGCGCATACTTGGCAAGTTTCAGTTTCTTTAGAAACTCCCGATATGATTTTTGCCCCATACTCTTATAACCTTGGCTTTGGTCAAAATGTCATAAGTCACATGCCAAGTTCTACCCGTCACTATCTTGTCAATTTGAACCCACCCGCACATGCCCCTGGCTTTGGCCAAATGGCAGAACGACTGTCCCAAACCAACTCATCTATCTATGCAACAAATGAATACTCAGCAGCTACCAAACACTATGCCTTAACTTTGGCTAAAATGCATAGCTTGAATACTACTGAATACCCAAAAGAAGTGACGGAGGGCTACGGTTGGTTTTTGGCGAAAAACCTTTAACGTAACGAACTTGATATCGCTGAAGGAACCTGATAGCTTTTTAAAATATAGTGGCGAAAACCTTTTGCTAAAGAGGTCATTCCCGGTGAAGGGATCTCGGCTCTTTCCTCGTGGAATGAGGTGCGGGATATTCCACTGAATACCGCGATGTAAAGCAACTTGTAATCGACTATAGTGAAGTTATTACCCTGACGCAAACTTCTGCCCAAGGGGTCAGTCCCGGTGAAGGGATATCGGCCCTTACCCCGTCGAATGAGGTGCAGGATATTCCACTGAATACCGCTATGCATAACAAAAGGAAACGTCTTTGCAATAACACTTTTAAATTTGTTCCAATAACTGCAAACAGGTTTGTTTTACTTTGCATTGATCAGAATCAACGCAGTCCCATCAATTAATCACACCAGAAAAGAACGAAAATAAAATGTACGTATATGCCATCCGCATTCATCACTGGGTCCCGTCATCACCCGTTAGGTTACTTAACTAACGACAGAGCGGGGACTGGACTAGCGCGGGAGTAAAACATATACAACATCTAATAGTATATATACCAATATACAATAATCGCTCCAGGCGTGATAATATGCAACATTATATAAAAGTAATAAGCATCACAGAACAATACAGATAATCTGGGATCCCCGGGTTTCACAGACCCGCTGCTGAAACCCGACATTCCCCTGGTCGTGTGGATAGCCTGTGCAATGAAACCTAGACCCCTACGGGTGCGGCAAGTTACCCGCCAAAACCTGAAGCGAGGCAGCCCCCTACAGCAAAGTGAATGGACCACCCAGCACCTCACGGAATCCGGTAATCTTGGGCACCCCTCCTTGGGTCAACCTGTACCCCTTACGAGTGCGGCGAATAGTCTGCCAATTCAAGAGCGGGGCCCCTCTGCCTCTCAAAGCCATGAGATGTGGACCCGTTGCCCTCCAGAACCCGGCTATCCATGCACTCCGTCGCGGGGTAAAACCTAGTACAGAAATGGAAAAATAGTACAACAGGTACATCGACCGCAACCTGGTCGTGCCCCAAAAGAATATTATACAACAGGCAGTGACGGCAGTCCACAAGTTGGACGCTCGTCCCGCAACATCAAATGTACAAATAAACTCAAACTGCACTACCATTGCACACTGCTATCCACCACGACAAATCCGCAACATCACAGCACAACACAGAACATCAACGCGAATGTCACGTTCGCAAACCCGTCTAAAAGAACTATAGCAATCAGACGCGGTTTACCGATCAAATGACATTCCCGGTCGGAGATATAATGTAAGCACTGTAAACTAACATGTTTAAATTTCGATCGACTAAATATCACGAAGTGGGCCCCACGAACATCTGTTAAACAGTAACAAAATCTGGGCCCAAAAGATATATACCAAAAAACCCAATTTCCAGAGAAGAATATACTGTGCAAATTTGGGGGCATGATCACACCAAATGGCCGCGGATGCGCGGTCAAACCCTAGGTTTGACCGCGATTCCGCGGCGGTTTGGTCGTATCATGTGCCCAAATTTTTACAGTATTCTTAGAAAACCCTGCACAGATTTCTGTGATATGTAGAATAATTTTAGAACATCATTTAAAATCGACAGAAACTGTGAAGTTGAAATTTTGCAGTTTTTGATATTCGGTCCGATCGATATTTTAAACACGTTACCACAAGTTAGTAAAGCAAAATGGTGAGGCTCTGATACCACTGTAAGTCTACGGTAGCGCCCCGGCCGTCTACAGACGCCAAATGCGGAACAAAAACTTTTTAACTGGCGCTATCGTATACTTTAACCCGGATCTGCCATTATTGCTAAACTAACAAACTGTAAAGAGAGTAGAAAGGTTATACCGAACGATCCGAGTCCTTCGTTCTTTAACAATCATCCCACGCTCTGTTGCGGCTTCTCCGATCTCATCGATCTCCGATCTGCTCGTCCAGGTGGCACCACGTCAACGATTCTTTAAACGGGCTCCCGCCTCTGACTCGAGGCAACTCGGTCGTCAAGTTTGCTAAAAGAGACGACCAAGAATGATGTAGAGAATAAGTAGAAGACTTTGTCTCACTTCGTCCAAAGCCGTGGACGATCGGTTAATGAAGTTGCCATGGGAATCGGGTGATGGAATGAAATGAGCTGTGAAATTCCATACACCCCAAAATCTATCATAATCTTTTTACCAAATGAAAACATCAAGTGAGAGTGAGGGGAGGGGGCCGGCCATATATATAGGAGGTGGGGGGTGAGTGTAGGAGAGGGGGAGGTAACCATAAGGATAAATATCATGTGTAAACACAAAGTGTGACCACATAGTGTGAACACAAAGTGTGAACACAATAAATGCACCATAATTGAACAAGTGAGTCATAAGCCTTGTCACCACCTTCTAGATGCTTCTAGAATCTTCCACACTCATCCAAGAAAAGATAAATCCGTCTTTAACCGAATGTTAAAAGACGGCTGATAGAAAACTGGAAACTGGCAACTTCCAAAAGTGATCCCGAAACGAATTTCAGGATAACCCCGTAACTGTATAAATATACCCGCATTTGTATTACGACTGAATACAAATGCAACTGAGACAAAGATATTATATCTACTCAATATAATACTCGGATCCGGCTTAAACCAAAGTCGACCAGTATCATCTGCCCGAAAAATAACACGTGCGTAAACACACGTGCATTTTCCGAACCCTGTCATAAAACCATATGGCCTTTACAACCTTTCGCCCGAACTTGGGAAACTGTCTGTGGGGGACTCTAATGACTCGTCAGTACCCTGGCAGTGGGTTTAACCACAAACCGTCAGCGGCACTAGCAATGCGTAACGGCTTCCCATGGACTGACCTCAAGGGAGGCCGATGAGCGAACTCATCCGGAAACCCTACTGAGCCTAACAGTGACAATGTATATACAGTCCGGTCCGTTCGTCAATGAGTATCGCATATCTGCCTAGGGGGCTAGTAACGTCAGACCCCCAATATCAGTATAAGTCGTGTCGGAGTGTAGCCCAATAACACCCTGAGATACTACTGGAGAACCTACCAGTAAATCTCCTGCCACGGCCATGGGCTTTGTGTAATGGCTCTCCTAGACACAGCACGATCTCGCCCCCAATACCGGGAGAGACGAATCCCCTGCCGATCCGCTCACGTGCCTCCATGTGGCTCGGGACTGTACCCAAAAACTACCTGTTTGCACGACTCCATTGAGCCGTGGTAGGGTAGAAAATAAAGCATAGTGGGAACTCACACGAGACAAATGACGACCTCAGGTCGATGAACTAACCTGTACACATGTCACCAGGGAACTGCTATCTGACGATATGTATAATACCAACTAGCAGGTTCCCGGCGAGTCCTGTCCGGTGTACTCATAACCCAATGAGCACATGTATACATCTTAGGTGATCCAACTGACACCAGTGGCTTGTGAGACCGGCCACCACCCCTCGTCGGGGTCTCGACTGTACACACTAGTCTACTCCGGAGTATCGATGCCCTGTCTCGAAACTCCCACGACTAGGGACTACAATTAAGGATATGCGTATAAACCACCCAACTCTCACGTATATGATCGCCATCATACAGTTGGTGGTAAAGCAAGATCCTAAGGGCTCTATCAAAGTGTAACATGTAATCAGTCACCTGAACATGTACACGACTGATAAAGGCAAACCAGATAGCATACTATCATCTCGAGTAAGACTGTCCTACCGGTATAGATCCTCCGCAATCATTGCAATCACGTACCTGCGATCCAATAATTGACTCTGAGGGCACTATCTCCAACATCTTTATAAATAAATACCACTTATTATGAAAATAGGATAAGGTTGTGGGCATCAGTCGTTTATCTAAATCTGACTTTGTGGTGTTTAGGCTGGGCAAGTGAGAAAGGTAACTTTAAAAGGCCCGTCTCACGGTGATTCGTGAGCGGATCCTTCCTTTCTTCACTTGTACTTACCTGGCCACAATTGGCGGTGAAGAGGCGATTTGAGATATCTCACAACTTGTCGCTTTGGACCGGTTAGGAGCAGTCTAGTTGACTTAGGAGACCCTAGAACATAGAATACGGGAAATTTGACAACTTTACAAATAAATACCATTTACTTCATAAAACCGTTTTCTAAAGGATTTAGTATTTATACAATCTTTGCAAAGCACCGCTACAACCCATTTTGGGGAACCCGTTCGGGATGGTTCGGATTATTGAACATCCTCGGGCTTAGTAGTGCGAGATTCAGACCTCCGCAAGAAGTATTCGGTCTCGAAAGATTTAAAATACGACATCTTAAGAAAACGAGATTTCTAGAATATTATAAATATATACAAAAATTATTTTCATATAAATATATGTATATGTAACATAAACATGTCTATTTTTGAAGTATTATAAATATTCCACCTTTTCTACAATATCACAAGAATCAAGTTTACACTAAAATACCATGAATTCCACACAAATCAATATTACAAATAAATACCTTTATTTCTGAAATTAGGATATTTTCACTAGAAATATCACAATATAAAATCCACATTCATTACAACTCTAAAAACGAATAATAAATACTTGGGGTGTATTTTGAAAAGTATATAAAAGTATTTTTACATAAAACCCCCTCAAGTTCTATAAATTACCCTAAGGACCCTAGTAAACATAGGTTTAAGCGGGACCAATCTCTTGTGCCTCAGAGAGCCGGAGAAGTGGGTGCTTGCCTATCTAAGGTAGACAAATTAATAAAAACAATTAGGACTTCAATTTACTTTACTGATTGTTTGACTCAGTTTGAGTCTCAGTATAATTTGACATGAATATGATTCAAATACAATCTACAATCTTCAATATTACAATTTAACATGAATTCATGAATCCAATTATCAATCTATACAACTTGACCGAACCGAACCATGGATATACATTCCATTTACATGGTTCTCCAGTTATTCCATTTACATGATTTCCTTACATCCATTTACCGATATCATAGTTTCGGTCAGTCATCTAATTATACAATCAATACAATTTACAAGACAAACAATACAATCAAAACACTACGGGGTTTAAGGGGTAGATTGGTACGGAAGCTGTTAAAAGTGGCACGAGACGGTAAGATTAAGACACCTAACCTATATTCCGTTGTCGTTGTACCGTGGCTTAACGGTTCCTTGTACATTCCGTTTGCCCTGGTCTCTAGCATATAGAGACCCCTCTCGTATACGCTAGCATCCTTCTGTACCAAGCTACAAACAACAGCGTTAACACGATATTACAACTATATAATACAACTTTAAAAGATACCTTCTTATTCTGTCTATTCTACTTTCCTCTTATCTTTGGGACTTACCGAGCGAACTGTTCGCTGACGACATTCTATTTCTTTCTTCTTTGAATGTCGTCAGGTGATTTGGACCAATCAGAGATCGAGCCAACTGCAGAAGACTTGGATCAGTACAGCGAAGACCCTGAGCTCTAGACATTGTACATTTTCTATTTAGTACCTTTAATTTCCTGTCATACCATTGTTTAGGCATCGCTTTTATTTCAGTTGTATTTCCCTCATGCATTTTACAAAAGAATGTTAATAAATAAAGTTGTTGTTCAGTTTATATATCTTTTCTCTTGTGTATTTATTTTTATATTGCTTAGTTACGCTTAGCGTATTTGCTTCTGAGTAAATACGTAGCGGACCAGTTCCGTCCCCTTCGTCGTATACCGGGAAGCGGGGCGTGACAGGTTTTGTTGGTGGTACATTCAGGTCAGAGCTGTATGAAACTCTATTATGCAGTTCTGTTCTGCGCGAACAACCTAAGCAATATAACATAAGAACCAGCAACTAAAACATTCTTTACAATTCATGTTTCTTGAATCTTACAATTTCATATTCCTTGAATCTTATCATTTCATGTACTTGAATCTGTCCTAACCCAAACTTTTCTCCAAGGTTATGTATTCCCCGAACAACACCAGCACCAATATCAACAACACACCTCCACCACTACCTCTCACACCTGTTGTTCCTGCGCTACCCACCGAGCAAACGGTTCTATTTGAGGCGATCCACAGCCTCCTTGAAGGACAGCAACAACTCCTGAACCATCCCGAGACTGACGCACCTAGGGTAAAGCAATTCATGGCTTTACATCCCAAGCAGTTCTCCGGAAAGGGAAGCCCACTTGAAGCTGAGGAATGGGCATAAAGCATAGAGGATGATCTGGCAGCAGCATAAGTGCCAGACATAGCTTGGGTCCAAACTGCAGCTCACGGACAATCCTCGCAACTGGTGGAAGGCGGAAGAAAGCTGTCTTGAACAGCCTATTGAATGGAAGACCTTTAGCAATAATCTTCTATGAAAAAGCATGATGCCCCCGGTGTGTCCGTCTTCTTGGAAGCGTGTGGCTGTGGTGGGTTCACCTTCCAATTCTCAGACAGGGCAAATTTACCCTGTTAGTATTGATCTTCAATCCAGCCTTTAAAGACAAAGCAATATTCAATTGGATGGTTTACCGTTTGATGGTGAGGGCAATAATTGGGACTATTAGCCTCGCCGGGTTGCAACGGTCGTTTTGGATTCGGCAGATTGATGAGCCTGTTGCGTACCGCCAGTTCGAACAGTCTCTTCATTTTGTCCCGGGGGAACAAATAAGGACGCTTCATTTTCTCATTATAGTATCGCCGTCTCTCTTCTAGTTGATCCGTTAGTTTTGGGGCACTGGGCTGCTGTTGAGTATTTGCGACGAAGGTCGCCTTCCCTTTACCCTTTTCGTTTCGCGGCTCCGGCTTTGGAGGAGACGGTCTATGACCCATCTGGTCTATTTGGGCCAGTTTATCGATCAAGGCCTAGAACGTGGTCGGCTTGAAGAACATCATGAATTGGGAAATAGTTGCCTGAGGGTCCAGAGTGTCCACGAACATGCCCACCGTCGGCGCTTCTTCGATGCGTTGCTCACATTTTGACCATAAGTTTCGCCATCGTATTGCGTATTGCACCCACGTTTCACCTGGCTTCACCCTGGCATTGATCAATACCGTTATTGGGGTGCGTTCACTAGCACTCGCGAAACGCTAGGTGAATAGTAGTTCCATATCCGCAAAAGTCTTGACGGAGTCGTTTGGAAGTTCAGAATACCACTCGAATGCCGTTTCCGACAAGCTGCCGACGAACTGGCGAAGTAGCAATTTATCATCACCTCCGGTGTTGCCACATAGAGCCCTGAACTGGGCGACATGCTGGTGGAGATTGCCCATCCCTTTATATACATGAAATTTAGGGATCATATATCCCGGCGGGTACTTTATTTGGTCATACCAGCCTGGATATGGTCGCCCAGTTTTAACAATTTAGCCGGCCGCTTCATTCGCCTGGTGAGCTCGTATTTGCTGAGCAATGTAGTCATCCAGAGCGGCCTTGGAGATGGTTTCTTCTTTGGCTGCTGAAAGAGCCGGAGGAGGGTTCGATGTCTTCCCTCTGTCGTCTTCAATGATGATCGGGAGGTCTTCAGCTGGAGGTTCCCGCTGTAACATCATCCCAGCCATATCTTAGAACAGGAGAGCCATTCATTTTATATTGGCTGCCTGTTCCGCAGCCTCTTTTTCTTTCATCTTGAGCATTCTTCGGAGGAACTCGGTGTCGGTTTCTTGTTCCCGACGCTGCTCCGAAGTCTCTGGATTTTCTTTTGGCCTAGTGAGTGCGGCCATTGCAGTCAGCATCTCCTGAAGCTTCTGCTACTGTTGTTCCTGAGCCTTTGTTATCGACCGGGTAAGCGGTCGATGACCCGTAGAAGCACGGCTTTCCTCTTTTCCGGAAGCCATATAAACAGTATGCACCATCATGCCCCCAGACTTGGGGCGTTTAGATTCAGCGTCTTTCCGGTTCGCTGCGGTGACAGGAGCTTTCTCTGGCCTTCTTCTCTTGTGAGCAGTTGAAGTCGAGGGAGCCGTTGCAGCGGGCACCCAGACGGTTGTCGCCTTTTATGGCTTGACATGTTGGTTATCTCCTTGTCGAGCTTTAAGCCTCTTTGATCGGCGAGAGTAGTCCTGGTCAATCACCGATTCCTGGACCTATCGCCAGACTTTATAGATTTTGGAGGACAGCCGCTGAGGGGGCTGCTCCGTCTTCTTTTCTGTAGTAATCTCCATAGGTGGAGGAGATCTCTTCAGCACGGCAGTCGGAGAGTTCTTGCGAACTCTCCTAAGCAGTTCAAAGTTGTTCCCAGTTGGAACAGCAGCATTGATTTCTACCATCGGAGCTAGCGGAGTTAGCCCAGAGGGGGAGTTGCCCCAGCCTTCCTTACTCGGCGCCAATGGCGACGTCGAGCGGGTCGAGCGGATGGCGTTGGTTCAGCTATGGGGATGGCTTCGTCATGCCTCCTGTCTTTAAGGATGGTTGTCGCCGGTGTCAGCCTTTTGAAGACTGACGTTCGCCGAGAAGTAATGTCCAACCTATCGAATACAGACCTCTGGGCAGAGGTGACTTCGCCTGGAGCTAGAGCCGGAGTGGCCAGCCTTGTGAAGACTGACTTCTTGTCATGAGAAGCTACTTTGGTGACCTCGAGAGCAGGAATGGCTATCCGTTTTGGGATGGCTGCTTCAGGTATCGTAGGCTTCTTGACGGGCCCATTGGAGTTCAGGCTCAGCCTATCGAAGACTGATGTTGTTGGCTTGGCATTGGATGACCCGTTGAGAGGGGTCGTGGTGGTAGTGAGCCGATCAAAGACCGACTTCTTCTGCGCTTCTTGCGGCAGCGGGATGTTAAGCTCACCGGTGGGAGCATGGTCCCGAAGAACAACCCGGTGGTAGCCTACTTTACCTGCTCTACCGGCATTGTGAAAAGGGAGGCCACCTAGGGCCCGTAAGTTACACCTCCAGATGAGACGGAACGGGAGTTGCAGTTGCAGATGGAACATTTTGTGCAGGTAGATGCCATTGATCTTTCGTTTTCTGCACCGAGCAAGACACCAAATCTTAGTACCTCGAACCCAAGGGTAACCATATCAAACCGCGATTCGTTAGCGAACACGACACACAAAGTGTGGAGTGGAAAGAGGAAAAGGTCCCACCGGGCATGCCAGAATCTGTTCCCCGCCGAAACACGAAGACGCGATAAACGTCTCGCCTGAATTTCAGGGCAGATGCTAATTGGTGCTATCCGTCCACCTCTCCGAAGATGCCAAGTTAATTTATAACACCATGTATCGAAGGTTTAAACGGATGCGGCCGATGTAGCAGACTTCGTCAGATTCCCCCTCATTTGAGGGTTTTTTGATTGTGGGGACGCTCTTCCCTGCAGGCGTAAGCCCCTGCAATTAATTACGCTACCGCATCGCGGTAACTACTTTCTCCTTCTCCGGATGGTCACTTCGTGTCGTGGGTGTTTGTTTTGTTTTTGGTTGCCCGTGGATTGTATACGGAGACTAATGTATGTTGTCGCCCGTAGGGCGTGGATTAGTCCAAATCCATATTTTCTTAGATTTGGGTTTGGGGGTTGGGTTTAAGGATACGTTAGTCTCATTTGAGACTAAGATCAACTTAAACGTTAGTTAAGGATACATTAGTCTAATTTTTAGGCTAAGATCAACTTAACAGGATCGTTTAGATCCAACAAGAGGGCAATTGGGCTCTATTGTTTAGTTTAGAGACATTGCGGTCGATTACCAGTTTAAGGACATGGTGGTCCAATGTTAATTTAAGGACATATCGGTCCAAGGTTAAGGACATCATAGTCCGTGAGTTTAAAGACATCACAGTCAAGGTTAAGGACATCGTAGTCCGTGAGTTTAAAGACCTCACAGTCAAGGTTAAGGACATCATAGTCCGTGAGTTTAAAGACCTCACAGTCAAGGTTAAGGACATCATAGTCCGTGAGTTTAAAGACCTCACAGTCAAGGTTAAGGACATCATAGTCCGTGGGCTTAAGGACCCCACAGTCCGTAGAGCGTTTGGTTGTCGGGACACGTCACCTCTCTGAAGACGTTGAAGGATTACAATGACAAATATCAGAGGAGTAAAGAGATGTAACCTCGAACCGGTGCGAGTTGGTTGAAAGATCTGTAGTCCAATTTGGGACTAAGGTCTGTTGAAATATTCATGAGAGGATGGGCTCAATTAATATGAGTTGAGGACTTATGACCAATCTTGGGCTAAGTCCAATAAATGTTTAACATTTTATTTTGGGCTGTTGAGCCTTTATTTGGGCTTCGCCCTTTTAATAATGTTTTTATCTTGTATTGAATGCTGAGCATTCATCAGAGCTCTGGGCTTATTAAAGAACAATTTATATTCTGTCAGCACAACACGTGGCGCGCCAGGCGCTTTGCGTCATTCAAAGAGCGCAGTGCGCTACTACCAAGTAGCGCACATGTAAGGGACACGTGTCGTGCTCAGCGCTAGGCGCCAGATGATGAGCGCATGATGTCAGTTTATGAGCGCTGAGCGCTAGTCCATGAGCGTATCGCGCTTTCAGTTTAGTGGCGCACACGTGAGTGACACATGGTGCGCTTGGCGCTGAGCGCCAGCCCATGAGCACAGTGCGCTATTTCAGAAGCGCAAAGCGCAAGTTGTTAATTGGCACATACGTGATTGACACTTGGCGCATTTGGCGATGAGCGCCAGTCCAGAGAGTGCAGAAGCGCAGTTCAAGAGCGCAAGGTGCATTTCAAGAGCGCAAAGCGCATCTGATCAATTTTATGATCTGGGAAACAAATTTATGTTCTTTTTAAAAGAGACTTTGTCTCAAGATTTAAGAACAACAGTTCTTATTTTGCAGGAGACATTTCCAATCTCTTATGTTGATGAAAGGCTTTGCCTTTATAGATCCATGATCTGTGAGAAGAATTATGTTCTTCTTTTATTTTATGATGAGATCTTTTGATCTCTTTTGTGAAAGACTCTTTGTCTTATAGATCTATGATCTTTTTAAAGAAATGAATTCTTCTTTCTTAATCATGAGATGATTTCATCTATGTGTTCATCATCCTTCATTCTTACCTTGAAGAAATATCTTCTTGTAAGAGCTTGCTCTTTATCTTTTAGTTTCTCAAAGTTTATTGGGGGGGGTTCTCTATATAAGACTTGAAGTCTTGTGGCCTTTATATAGGGCAAGCTGATTTGTTGAATCAGTTAAAGAGATCTTTCTCTGATTGATTTGGGGATGTTTCCCACCATTGGATCTTTGATCCTAGGGCTTCTGTTTTACAAAAGACAGTCTTCTTGTTTTTAACAAGATTGGAAAATCTTTCCATAACAGAATTTAATTCTGATTAATTAATGATTTATCATTATTATTAGATCTTTTGATCTAACGGCGGGGAGATTTTTAATTCCAGCACTAGCGCACCCGTGTTTGACACGTGGTGCGCTGCTCGGAGCGCAGCGCACCCTGCGCTAGCTCACCCATGTTTAACACGTGGTGCGCTGCTTAGAGCGCTAGTGCACACATGGTGCGCTGCCTAGGGCGCAGCGCACTTGGCGCTGCATCTGAAGCGTTGCTTCAATTTTGAAATTTAAATTTCAAATAGAGCTTTGCTCTGATTGGGGGAAACACTTCCTTCTCCTCCTCTCTTTCCCCGACACCCATCTCCGACGACCTCCAACCAAGAACCTAACTTTCACCGTGCACCCATCTTCACCCGAGCAACCCCTCATCGCCGATCACCTCAACCCTCGCTACCACTTTCCTCCTCCCTCCTCCCTTCTTCTCAACACCTCGCCTGCACCCACTGACCCTGCACAACCCCTCGACCCCGCAACCCACGACTCCAACCACCTTCGAACCCATCACCTGCACCCTCTTCATCTCACCTCATCGCCATCGTTTTCATCTTCGTCGTCGCCTCCTCTCCACCTTCCTCTCTCTTTCCTCCTCCCTGCACTCCAGATCCGTTCCCTGCACACCATGAACCCTAACCCTAGCAGCCACTTGCCTCACCTGCACCTCGCCGGAGTTCCGACCACCTCGCCGTCGGCCTCAACTCATCATCACCACCTTCTCCTCCTCTTCCTCCACTCCCTTCTCCTCAACACCAGAGCTTTCTCTACACCAAGAAACCCCGACTGCACCCAATCCCGACTTCTTGAATCCTTACTGCCTTTTGCCAAACCCTTTGCTGGGAACCTTGCCGTCGACGGCCCACCATCAACGTCACCCCTTGCAGCCTCCTCTGACTCCAGAACACCACAACAACTAAACCCAGTCCCTTCCTCTTTTCTTCTTCTTGCTCTTCTCCTTCTTTCTTCTTCTTTTCATTTCTTGATCCGTATTTTCCGGTCACCGCTGGAGCCGTGACCATCACCAATGATCCAGGAGATCCAGTGGACATCCCCAGCCAGCTTGGTCACCTTCTTGATTTGCTTGGTCCTGTTTTGTACGCCCGCGTGTGCGTAGCGACATTTTACCGACATCGGACGCAGCGTTTACACCCGTCACGTGATCCAATCGAGGCAAGTTTATCTTGCTACATGATATGATATATGTTACATCCATATTAATAATAATATTTAATGTTTAGTGTATTGTGCATCCCCTGTTATCATTTTACTGTTTTACGACGTCCGTTTGCATCCGTACAATTTATTTCATATCTAGTTGCATACAAGTTTATCTTGCTACATGCTTATACTACAATATACTGCACCCATTTGAATAATAACATCACATAACGTTTAGTTATGCATCCCACATTACCATTTTACAGTTTTACTGTTTTCGGACACCCGTTTGCAATCATATCATTTAAAATATATATAACTGCATCTATAGATCATATTAATTCATGTTATTATTGTAGTAACACTCCATGCTAGATAATGTGCATCCCATTTAGTCTTGGAACTGTAGTTGTAACCCACGATAGTTATTTGAGCATCCATGTTTATTTGCGTATACATACCATTAATTCTGCATACCTAGTTGCACACCATATTACATTAACTCATATTATTGTTACATTAGTACCCCATGCTTGATATTGTGCATCCTACTTAGTCATGATGTAACCCATGATCGATATCTGTGCATCCATGCTATTATTATACATCCGTACTTTTACCCTGATTCAATACTTGCTACAGTTTGATTTGAGCACCTGTTTGATACATGTGCACTACTTGACATGACTTGATACATGTACACTACCTGACTTGACCTGATACACCATTACTTGACATGACTTGATATATGTACACTGCCTGACATGACCCGATATATCACTACTTGACATGTTACCTGATCATGTTTCTAATGCCGACAATCCTGACATGTTGTCCCGATGGACATATCCTATTGTTTGTATAGACAAACCTGTTTCTGCTTGATCCTGTGTTGGCATTAACTTCAGATTTATCAATACCTGACTTGAACACATAACTTGGGGGTATGGGGAAATCAAGAATGTAACCGAACGTAACTCAAAGGGCTATCATATTGTTTGCCGTTTTTCCGGGCGTTACGGAATACCTATTGTTTGCCATTTTTCCGGGCGTTATGGAATACCTATTGTTTGTCGTTTTTCTGGGCGTTACGGAATAATCACCGATGGGTTACGATGATGATTACATTAATTTATTTCAAAGACTTTAGAATAGATAACCCAGTAGCACAGTTTAGATTGATCACTGCACGTCACTTATACTAATATACTTCACTGTTATATATTCCTGTTGATTTGTTACTGTTCAAACTCGTGCATGCATGTCCTGCTACCCCTTGATTATATTATTGTTGATATTATGACGCACTGACGTTTGGGTTTTGCATAGCCCAGATCCTCTACCCTTGTCGCAGGCTGATCAGGAGTATTTCCGCCGTCAGGCCGAGCAGTGAGGATCTTGTTAGTATCCAGTTAGTATCCAGTTTAGTTATGTTTAATTCCAGATGTTATTTCTCATTGGATTTATTGCTTCCGCATATTATTTCTTGACTCTTTTATTCTGGCATATGGACATGTACTAGAAAGTTTATTTCATTTCTACTGTTCTTGATATTTCTAGACAGCCGTAATGTGACTGTGGAGGGATGTTTCCTATCCACAGGTAGCATGGTTGGCTCTATCACGTACCTATCTTAGCGCACTCTGGGAAGCGGGGCGTGACAGTCAGATTTGCCGTCGAAGAGGGAGACCTCCGGGGGCTTGTTGCGGGAGGAGACGTGTACGGCGAGCAGCTCTTCGGTGAACGGTTTGGTGAGTGAGTCGCCGCGGCATACTTAGCCCCGTCGCTCGAGCGGTGACCTTCCCGATGCATACCCTCGATCTTCTTCTCGAGGGCGTCGAGTCGGCCATCGTACCCCGACGATTCGGCGCATTCCGATCCTGGGCCTCTGCCGTTGGAGGCCTGCGTCTGGCCGCGGCTCCGGTTCCTCTCAATGAGGTTCCTTAGATCCCTCGGTGAGGTGGCCTTCGAGACACCGCGGCAAGTCCCGTCCGCGCGACCCCATCGGGGGAGGGGGTATCGGTCATGCCTGGTAACAGGCGAGCTGACAGACATCTCCTCGGGGGGGACAGGTGCGCGGAGGACCTCGGGGCGAGGTGCTCTGGCGACGGACCTCGGTGTGGAACTGTAGGGCGCCCAACGGGTCTCAGAACGTATTGGCCCGGGAGATCCGCGGCCGCAGGGGGTAGGGAGGCGGCGGGCGGCAACGCCGACGCGAACAGAGTCTTCTCTCTCCCGGTAGGGATCCTGGTCCCGAGGAAGGGAATGGCGACTTGGTGATCTTGCCCCGCCGTTTGGACGTGGATCAGGGCCTCCACAACAGACGCAAGTCGGTCTATGCTGTCGGCAAGGGCGTTGATGGCATTCGGCGGAGGAGGTTCGTCCATGCCTCCGTTGAGAGGGAGGCGGCGACTGGTGCTTGGATCGTCGTGATGATCGCTCGCCATTAGGTTGAGATCGGAAGGAGAACTTTTGTTTTTATGGAATCAAAGGGTTCCCACAGACAGCTCCAGCTGATGGAGGCGTAGATCTCCTTCAGATGTTGCCCTCCACTGATCTGCTAATGGCTGCGATGGGTGGCTGAGATTGGATCTGGAAGCAGGCTCCTGAAGTGTGTGGATCTCAATGGGTTTGAGGTTGGTTGTTGCCGAGTTACTTGCAAGGAAGTCCCGGGGTGGTTGTACCACCGAGGACCCTCCGACGATCAAGTTAGAGAGGAAATCCGAGCAGACTAACGGCTTAGTGGAGTAAAAATGGCTTACTTGAACCGTCTGAAGAAGGGGTTTATATAGCGGTGGCAGCAGGTAGGGCAGGTGTGAGAATCACACCGGCTGTTACGCTCCTGACGTCACGCCCGCGTGATGAGTGGGATCTCCCATTAATAGCGAGACAGGCTCGTTAATGGGGGATCGTGATGGCGTGGAACGTGGGATATGGCCGGCGGATATCTCACGTATGGCGAGATTCGCGGGATGGCGGTTGCGCCTGTGAGCAGTGCCATTGATCGGTCGATGTGACCGAGGAAGATGACCTCGGCGGGAGAGCTCGCGGACGAGCGGGAGAGCCGAGGTATCTTGGTTCTGCTGTAGCCCGGGGACAAGCTATGAGGCCGATGAGGCCGGTTATGCAGGGGTCTCGTAGGTGAGCCAGCGTTTGCTCGGTAGGACGAGCATATGTGTGGTCTGGTCGGCCACTGTAAGCCCTTTCTTGCATGCTCCGGGACACGTCATCTACCACGTGTCATGATCTGGGAGATCACCGATATCGAGCATCATCAGTATAGAAGATAATATATCATCTAAATAGTTGATTTAAACATTGTTTAGATAATCAAAATAGTCCACTTTGATTTGTAATGGCCTAAAGTATACACGGTCCAATTTTCATATGACATTTATATCTTTGATCTTGAATTTATATGGAAAACTTTCTATTATCAGTTAGAGCAAAGAGGGACTAAACAACTCCGCTAAGCAATATCCCACACAACAGAGAGAAGAGGTGGGGACCGCTCAGGGGGTGAGCTCCTCACTCTTCAGCCACGTTGTGGAGTAAGCTGCTTAGGAACCCTTTTCTCTATTAGGCATGTTTGGTTAGCAGCAAAAAAGAATTGAATCAAGCTTTCATGCAACGAATGTTGCATGCGGCATTTGCTGCAAAAAAATTGGTCCAAACCTATTGTTTAGTTATCTTTAAGTTTTGTAATTGGATTTCCAAATCCGAGCAATGCTTTCCTATCCGCAATTTGTCAACCCAAAAGTTTACCTAATAGACAAAATGGTAGGACCTACAACACCTAAATAATAGCGTCAAACAGGTAGGCCCATGGTATTTGTCTTTTATATAAACTTTTGGGTAGGCAGATTGCGAAAGAAAAAATATTTTTGATTCTCAAATCTGCAAATCTTGTTACAACCAAAACGAGCGCAACAATTGTTGCAAAATTTTGATGCCTTTTGCATCTGCATTTCCATTTCCAACTCAAGTTTGTTGCTGACCAAACATTGGAAATGGAGATTTTTTGCGATGGATCATCTTCATTTCTTAGCTACCAAACAACCCCTTAGTAAACTATTAAATTTACGACTCTTCTTGTCTAGTGCAGTGTAAGAAGGATTTGAATACGTTAAGCAAGATAAACGATGAATGATGACTGATAGAGGTATGGATCTCCTTCAGATGTTACCTTCCGTAGATCTGCTGCAAGCGATGATGGATGGCTGAGATTGAGTTGGAGGTTGCCTCCTGAAGCGTGTGCATCTCAATGGGTTTGAGGTGGTTGAGGTCGAGCTACATGTAAGGAAGTCCCAGGGTGGTTGTACTACCGAGGACCCTCCGACGATCAAGTTAGACCGGATATTTGAGCAGAGTAACGGCTTAGTGGGGAAATAATGACTTACTTGAACCATCTGAAAGAAAGGTTTATATAGTGGTGGCAACAAGCAGGCAGGCGTGAGAATCACGCCGGTCGTTACGCTCCCGACGTCACGTCACGCCCGCGTGATAGGGGATCGTGATGGCGTGGAACGCGGGACGTGGCCGGCGGATATCTCGTGCATGGCGAGATTCACGAAGGTGAGGCGGATGCGCCTGCGATTGTTGCGGTTGGTCGGTCTATGAGACCGGGGAAGATGAGCTCGGCGGGAGGCTCGCGGAAGAGCGGGAGGCCGAGGTATCTTGGTTCTGCGATAGCCCGGAGGCGAGCTGAGAGGACCGAGGAGGCCAATTATGCAGAGGACTCGGAGGCGAGCCAATGGTTGTTTGGCAGGCGGGCATAGGAGTGGTGTGGACGGTCGCAGAAGGTCGGCTACGTCCATGGGTCGCGGACCCGGGGTATTCTTCCGACGTGCCGTTCTTGGTCCTTTCTTGCAAGCTTCGGGACACGTCATCTGCCACGTGTCACGATCTGGGAGATCACCGATATCGAGCATCATCATCAGCCCCCCACTCTCGTCCCAACCCGCCCATGGGTCGGGTCGAGAGTGGTCCGCCGGGTCACCCGAGGTGAGCTTCTTTTTCAAAGATATCGTAAGTGTGAATTCCCGGGCAATCAGCCGTACTTTCTTGATGACGCCAACGGATTAGGGGTAGGATCTTGCATTAAAGAAGATGCGCCGGATCGTGTGTACGTTCGTCGAAGCGGTGGCCCACATGTCTGGCGCTGGTTGGCCGACGCGACGGGCCGCAGGTTCAGGCATCCGATGGGGTACGACCAATGCGCGTATGACAGGTGGAGCGATGGAGGCCGTCGAATGCGAAGTGTCGTTTTGGCGGGAGACGACTGTCGCCGTTGGATGTGTATGCCGGCAGCTATAAATAGAGATGGGGTCCCCATCAAGGCCCATACCTCTTCAAATTTTCCTCGTCTTGAGTCTCGTTGGCTCGGCGTTCTCCTTCTTAGGTCGGGATATCTGCGTTTTGCTCTTCCGAGGACTCATCCCCTCCATCAGGTTAGATGTTCTTGTGAAGAGTCTGTAGAAATAAACCGGGTAGAGTCTAGGGAGCCCCCCGTAGATTCTTCTTCTTCTTCTTCTTCCACTGAGTCGGAGTCCTCCCGGGAAGTTAGGGTTAGATCCTATTCCTGGGGTCGCGCGACGGGGGCGGTTCCCAGAGCGGAGGTCGCGGATGCCCCTGGTGTGTCATCCATGGTGAGGTATGAGGATGAGCTCACCACCGCTCGGGCTCTTTTCCACATTCCTCCCGGCTATACGCTACGTTTGGCCGAGGAAGGAGAGAGGGCAGATCAGGTACGGGGTAAGGAGATTGCCTTGTATTTGGAAACCTTTTGGGCCGGAATGTGCCTGCCCTTCTCTCCCGAGGTTTTTAGAGCGCTGAATCATTTCGGGTTAGCCCCGAGTCAGCTAGTGACAAACTCCTAGAGGATTCTCCTTGGGTTCCCGGTCCGTTTGAAGTTGCACATGATCCCTTTCAGGCTGAGCACCCTTGCCTCTTCTTTCTGTTACAAAAGTCACCCTGGCACTCGCGCGGGTGAGCCGAGGTGGGTATACATCTCCTTTAGGAAACAACGGGGAAGTGCTGCCGGGTCGGGGGTCGTCGTGGTACCTTCTTCCATCTATGATTGGAAGAAGAAGTTTTTCTTTGTTGGGCCGCCCGAGGGTAAGGACTGGCCCGTGCCCACCCAGTGGTCTAGGGATAGTTGCCGGCGGGAGAGTCAGTCGAACGATCCCGATGCGGCGAAAGTGGAGGAGTGAGAGCCCATTCCCCGGGATGACGTGCTGCTTTCTGAGCAGGCTCTTAGTTAGGCTGGGCTCAGCCCCGCCCAGTTCGCGAGTAAGTTAGGAGTTTACAGGCGATCTGTTTAGACTTGCGTTTATTTTTATTTTTATTTGCGTTGCTGACTCCATTGTACCTTGTCCTGTGCAGAACCCATGGACGTGAGCAAATTCCGAGCGGCCATGCACGAGCAGAAGAAGGGATCGAGGGCTGGAGGTGCCAGCTCCTCCCGTCAGACGTCGGCCCCGGCTCCCCCGGCAGCCGCTCCACCTAGGCGTTCGAGTGCGGCCCATGCCCCGGAGTCCATCCAAGCGCCGAGCCGAAAGCCGGTTCGGGAACAAGAGGCCCGGGCTTCGGAGATAGAGACTGGTTCCCCGGCGGCGTCTCTCAAGAGGTTTCACCGGACCGTTCCGCGCACCCCGGCCTCCCCGATCTTTGTGGACGAGGGGGACCTCCGCTTTGAGGTGCCATCAGGGCTCTCCATTGCTGACAGCCTGCTGACAGAGATGGAGAGGTCGGCCATTGGCAAAATCTCTCGGGGGACTCTCAGGGCGCAAATGGCGGCAATCGCCCAAGAGGCCGTGCATGTTAGTGCTCGCACCTCACTTGGTTTTTTATTCAGCATCTTATTATTCGTGAGATTTGGTGCCTCCCTTTTCTTTCTGACCCTCCTCTGATTTCTTCAGGTTCTCCAGCATGTCGTCCAAATGGAGGACGAGGAAATTGCCCCAGCGATGCGAGCCGCGGGCGAGTTCTCCTCGCTGGAGGAGAGCTCAAAGTTGGAGCTGGAGGAGGCGATGGCGAGGGTCTCTGTCCTTGAGGACGAGGTGGCGGCTGGGAAACATGAGGTCGCCAGGTGCCGTGAGCCCGTTCGAGCCGCCGAGGCCAAGCTTCAGGACTCCAAGATGCTCGTCGGCACCCAGAAGAAGTCGGCGAGCTCCCTCCGGAAGGAGTGCGAGGCTACGATGGAGGGGATGAAGCGAGCCGAGCTCAGAGCGTCGAAGGCGGTGGAAAACTATAAGAGGTCGGACCATTTTTACACCAACCTAGCTGCAGCCTCTACCCTCATCTGGCACGATGCCCTCGACGCCGTCAAGGCTTGGATGCCGGAGTTCCCTGATGAAGAGCTCCGGGATGAATATCCTCACGGGGGTGACGCGCAGGGGAACGCCCCTGGAAGCGCTGCCGGGGGATAGGCCCCTGGCGAGGGCGGTGCCGAGGCTCCTGCGATGGGCGCCGATCCTCAAGACACAGCCCCGGTCGTGGTGGACACGGAGCCCTTCGGGGTTGCGCCCGACCCTGAGGCCTGAAACCCCTCGTCCTCTTATATCTTTTTTTTTTTGTTACTTCGAGAATCTTGTGAGCCTCCAGGCATTTTTGTAAGGTCAGGGGGCCAATAATACCTTTGTAAAGACTTTTGAATGAAGCATTTTTTGCGGTGTTTGGCGCAGTTTTTCCTTTCTTTTGCTTGTTGTTAAATCTCTGTTTGCACGGTGCTAAACTTAGAGAATTTCATTTGGCGACCGCACGTCGAATTGAATTTAACCATTTTTCCAATTGCCTAAGTGTGCAAAGACCGGTATGAGGTCGGTATCTTTGTGGCCCCGAAGTCGACGTAGGGGTCGCGTAGTGAAGATACGTCGGGGTTATCCTCGAAGGATGGACCGAGCAGGGTTGCTGCCCGGTTGCCTCTTAGCGAGGGCTCAGATCCCTGGCTTCATGGGGTAGTGAACAACCAACCAGAAGTAACCGAGCAGGGCAGCTGCCCGGTTGCCTCTTAGCGAGGACTTAGATCCATAAGGACGGGCCGAGCAGGGTTGCTGCCCGGTGCCTCTTGGAAAGGGCCTTGATCCTAAGCGCGGGAGGGGCCGTGAGATGCCTGCTAAGAATGGACCGAGCAGTGAAGCTGCTCAGTTGCCTCTTGGCGAGGGCTTAGGTCTCTGGCGTTGTGGAGTAGTGAACTACCAGCTAGGGATAACCGAGCAGGGTAGCCGATCGGTTGCCTCTTAGTGAGGGCTTAGATCTCTGGCGATGTGGGGTAGGGAACTACCAGCCAAGGATAGCCGAGTAGGGTAGCCGCTCAGCTGCCTCTTTGTAAGGGCTTCGATCCCTGGCGTTGTGGGGTAGGGAACTACCAGCCAGGGATAGCCGAGCAGTGTAGCCGCTCGGCTGCCTCTTTGTGAGGGCTTCGATCCCTGGCGTTGTGGGGTAGGTAACTACCAGCCAGGGATAACCGAGCAAGGGCGAGCCCGGTTGCCTCTTGGATAGGGCTTCGATCCTTAGCGAGGGAGGGGCTGTGAGAGGCCTGCTAAGGATGGACCGAGCAGGGTTGCTGCCCGGTTGCCTCTTGGCGAGGGCTTGGATCCTTAAGGATGGGCTGAGCAGGGTTACTGCCCGGTGCCTCTTGGCGAGGGCTTTGATCCTTAGCGCGGGAGGGGCCGTAAGAGGCCTTCTAAGGACGGGCCGAGCAGGGATGCTGCCCGGTGTCTCTTGGCGAGGGCTTGGATCCTTAAGGACGGGCCGAGCAGGGTTACTGCCCGGTGCCTCTTGGCGAGGGCTTGGATCCTTGTCGTTGCGGGGTAGGGAACTACCAGCCAGGGATAACCGAGCAAGGGCGGGCCCGGTTGCCTCAGACGGCGCCAGCTGATGGAGGTATGGATCTCCTTCAGATGTTACCTTCCGTAGATCTGCTGCAAGCGATGATGGACAGCTGAGATTGAGTTGGAGGTTGCCTCCTGAAGCGTGTGGATCTCAAGAGGCAACCGGGTCTTCCCTTACTCGGTTATCCCTGGCTGGCAGTCCCCTACCCCGCAACGCCAGGGATCGAAGCCTTCGCCAAGAGGCACTGGGCAGCAACCCTGCTCGACTCGTCCTTAAGGATCCAAGCCTTCGCCAAGAGGCACCGGGCAGCAACCCTGCTCGGCCCGTCCTTAGCAGGCCTCTTACGACCCCTCCCGCGCTAAGGATCAAAGCTCTCGCCAAGAGGCACCGGGCAGCAACCCTGCTCGGCCCGTCCTTAAGGATCTAAGCCTTTGCCAGGAGGAAACCGGTCCCACCCTTGCTCGGTTATCCCTGGCTGGTAGTTCCCTACCCCACAATGCCAGGGATCGAAGCCCTCACCAAGAGGCAGCCGAGCGGCTACCTTGCTCGGCTATCCCTGGCTGGTAGTTCACTACCCCACGACGCCAGGGATCTAAGCCCTCTCCAAGAGGCAACCGGGGTCGCCCTTGCTCGGTTATCCCTGGCTGGTAGTTCCCTACCCCATAACGGCAGGGATCGAAGCCCTCACCAAGAGGCAGCTGAGCGGCTACCCTGCTCGGCTATCCCTGGCTGGTAGTTCCCTACCCCTACAATGCCAGGGATCGAAGCCCTCACCAAGAGGCAACCGGGCTCGCCAATGCTCGGTTATCCCTGGCGGGTAGTTCCCTACCACACAACACCGGGGATCGAAGCCCTCACCAAAAGGCAGCCGAGCGGCTACCCTGCTCGGTTATCCCTGGCTGGTTGTTCCTTACCCCACAACGCCAGGGATCTAAGCCATCGCCAAGAGGCAACTGAGCAGCTACCGTGCTCGGTTATCCCTGACCGATAAGTTCACGACGCCAGGGATCTAAGCCCTCACCAAGAGGCAACCGAGCAGCTACCTTGTTCGGTCCATCCTTAGCAGGACACTTACGGCCCCTCCCGCGCTAAGGATCGAAGCCCTCGCCAAGAGGCAACCGGGCTTGCTCTTGCTCGGTTATCCCTGGCTGGTAGTTCCCTACCCCACAACGCCAGGGATCGAAGCCCTCACCAAGAGGCAACCAGGCCCGCCCTTGCTCGGTTATCCCTGGCTGGTAGTTCCCTACCCCACAACGCCAGGGATCGAAGCCCTCACCAAGAGGCAATCGGGCCTGCCCTTGCTCGGTTATCCCTGGCTGGTAGTTCCCTACCCCGCAATGACAGGGATCGAAGCCCTCGCCAAGAGGCACCGGACAGTAACCCTGCTCGGCCCGTCCTTAAGGATCCAAGCTCTCGCCAAGAGGCACCGGGCATCATCCCTGCTCGGCCCGTCCTTAGCAGGCCTCTTACGGCCCCTCCCGCGCTAAGGATCAAAGCCCTCGCCAAGAGGCACTGGGCAGTAACCCTGTTCGACCCATCCTTAAGGATCCAAGCCCTCGCCAAGAGGCAACCCTGCTCGGTCCATCCTTAGCAGCCCTCTCACGACCCCTCCCGCGCTAAGGATCGAAGCCTTCGCCAAAAGGCAACCGGGCTCACCCTTGCTCGGTTATCCCTGGCTGGTAGTTCCTTACCCCACAACGCCAGAGATCAAAGCCCTCATAAAGAGGCAGCCGAGCGGCTACCCTGCTCGGCTATCCCTGGCTGGTAGTTCCCTACCACACAACGCCAGGGATCGAAGCCCTCACAAAGAGGCAGCCGAGCGGCTACTCTGCTCGGCTATCCCTAGCTGGTAGTTCCCTACCCCACATCGCCAGAGATCTAAGCCCTCACTAAGAGGCAACCGGGCTAGCCCTTGCCCGGTTATCCCCGGCTGGTAGTTTCCTACCCCATGACGCCAGAGATCTAAGCCCTCGCCAAGAGGTAACTGAGCAGCTCCACTGCTCGGTCCATCCATAGCAGGCCTCTCACGGCCCCTCCCGCGCTAAGGATCGAAGCCCTCACTAAGAGGCAACCGACCAGCTACCCTTCTCGGTTATCCCTAGCTGGTAGTTCACTACTCCACAATGCCAGGGACCTAAACCCTCGCCAAGAGGCGACTGAGCAGCTTCACTGCTCGGCCCGTCCTTTGCAGGCCTCTTACGGCCCATCCCGCGCTAAGGATCAAAGCCCTCGTCAAAGAACCCCGAGCAGCAGCAACGCTCGGCCAATTCTTTGGAAAGTACCAACCTTCTTTCATCAAAGGTTCCTCCACATTATTCAAGTAAACGATCACCACCTCGACTCCGGGGGCTGGAGGACACCGACCTTCTTTCACAACGGTTGACCGACAAGTACTCGAAGGGCGATTGTTATCTAAGACACGGGCCATCGATCTGCGGCCTAACGCTTGATCGAGGGCAGAACTGACAAGCTCAAGTACTCACGCAGGAAAAGCATTGTCACGCAGAAGGAAAAAGACTAAGTTTCATTCAAACTCCAAAAATCTTTTACAAGGTACTCTGCGCTCCCCAGCCTTACCAAATTGCCCAGAGGCGTACAAAAAGAAGAAGAAAAGGAAGAATTTACAGGGGGCCGGCGGATATCTCGCGCATGACGAGATTCGCGGAGGTGAGGCGGATGCGCCTGCGATTGTTGCCGTTGGTCGGTCGATGAGACCGAGGAAGATGAGCTCGGCGGGAGGCTCGGGGACAAGCGGGAGGCCGAGGTATCTTGGTTCTGTGATAGCCCGGAGGCGAGCTGAGAGGGCCGAGAAGGCCAATTGTGCAGGAGGCTCGGAGGCGAGCCAATGGTTGTTTGGCAGGCGGGCATAGGAGTGGTGTGGACGGTCGCAGAAGGTCGGCCACGTCCATGGGTCGCGGACCCGGGGTATTCTTCCGACGTGCCGTTCTTGGTCTTTTCTTGCAAGCTTCGGGACACGTCATCCGCCACGTGTCACGATCTGGGAGATCACCGATATCGAGCATCATCAATGACTATCATCAAAGATAACCGATCAGAGTTTGCATGTGGCCCCACAAACCCATTTCTCAATTTAAAAAATCTTAATCCAAGTAACAAAAGCTTAAAATAGCTGGGGCCACGACAAAGAATTTGAAAAAAACTTCATTTATTCCCAAAATTGGGAAAAATTATTTCATCAAGGCAGCATATACATAAGGACAAAGAGATGGAATATATAGAAGTGTAGGTTGCTCTGTCAAACAGTGGCCAAAACTCCTTGGTCTTTCTTAACCCTTTCTTAACCCTGTGGAGATGTATCGCACCCGACAAACCGGAAAATTTCTCAAAAAATTGAGAAAGGGAAGAGAAGACGGGTATTAGAAACCTAAAACCTAAAATTCTTCAATTCCAGGCAAACTTCCAACACTCATTTTCTTTTTAAAACCTAATCTTTGTTGAAATAGGGGCAAGGGTTTCTGATATCAACAAACGCGTAAGTTTCTAACTTTTTATTTTTCTCGAAATTTGTTGCCTATTTTTCTCTCAACACCTCATCTTTAATATCTTGCTGAAATCTTTTGTGTTAATTTCGAAATATGCTGTATTTAGTTTAAGGCAACTATGCTTACCTATATGGTGTGCTAAAGATTACATTTTGAACTTTGTTTTGCTCGATTTAGTTGAATTAACTGCATTAATATGGTTTTTGATAATTTTAATTTTTTTTTGTGATAAAGATGTTTTAATTTTGAAATTGATTTAAGTGGCTTGCGAAAGGAAAACCTGTTGAAAAAATTTGGAATAGACACACACGATGAAATATGTGAATAAAGTGTTTTAGTGATGGAGATTCTTTAAATTTTTTTCTTTATAATCCCACTAATTTTATCTTATTTTAATTTACTTGTTAGCAGATATGGCTGTATGAAATCACCGGCCAAGAAAACCGAGGACCAGCGAACATCAAAATTCCATCAATTGTAAATTGGCATATAGAAGAGCTAATCAATAATTACTAAATAGTTAAGACACCATAGCAAGATTATTATATGATAGGTGGTGTTAATTATCAAACAAAGAAAGCCCAATCGAATGAAGGGATGATTCGATGTTTTAGAGGATCTGCGGCTACTACTGCTAGGAGAAATGTCGGAAAGTCGAAGAAGTTACTTCAAGAGGTAAATTATGTATTATGCTAATTCAATACATATTTTTTCCTTTCTAACAGTGGTTGTATATATGTATTAATGAATAGTTCTCATATAAAAATAGAGTTTAATGGGGCTGCGGGTGCACAGCCCTGACAAGGGTAAAACAGGGGCGCGGGTGGGGGCCCTGGGTTAAGTTGAGTGGGTCCCACCCGCCGGGGATGGGTCACGCGACTGCAGCCATGTGGTTGTGGTCGACCCCAACCTCATTTTTCCGATAAAAATAATTAAGGATAAAGGAGAAAGGAGATTACGACAGTCAAAAGCCATTGAGTCAACCTACACCATTCTTTTGTATGATTGGCACCGTCCATCTTGATCTTTATGGCCCATAACATGAGTGCAGCAAATTTCATGTTTTTTAATCCCTTTAACAGCAAGTGCTAATTTCTATAATCAAATTGTTTTTCCTTAATGATTTGAGTTTGGATTTCCCCATTAGTTTTTTTCTTTCCTCTTGGCAATTGAAATGGGTGTTTGTGATTTTCTGACTTTATCTTATTATTTTCTGTGTCCTAAATTTGCCCCGCCCCCCACCTTTAGCCTTGTGGGAATATTTTTCCTGCAACACGGAGATGGATTATTTTCATTCAAGGTCTATGCTGTTTCGCAGATTGGGGTTTGAAAAGTTACTATTACATGTGATCAAATTTTAGTTTCTAAAAATTAAACAAAAAGTAGTTAGAGCCCAGATTTCTCCGATGGGGCTTTTCCTATATCTTTTGAAGATTGAAGTGAAAAATCCGTGGACGAGGATTCTGACATGGCTTTAAACGTAGCTATGGTGGTGGTTACGATATGTAATATACAACATGCTAAGTTTAATGAAATTTTCTAAGGGTAAAGATAATCATGCGGAGTAAAGGTTAATTGCCTTTCTTATTAAATTAAGTAGCTTATTTAGGGTGAATTATGATAAGCTTAGCAAACTAATGCTTAGATGTACTTTATTATTAAAACTTTAGAAGTTTATGCAAAATAAGATATGTTGAACAGTTTTATGCTGATAGCTTTATAGACGAAATATAGTCTATGATACAGTCAAATAAGAAGAGGATGATGTGGATGACGACATGAGGAAGCTTGAGGAGGCACTTGCCGCTCTTCATGTGATGAAGAAAAGAGAAAATAAGGATATTTGGAAAGTCAGAGATGCAATTTCTACAGGAAAATTTATATATATATATATTCTCACTTAATCCAGTACCTCTGGTATCCATCATAACGACTGTTAATATCTCTTCATGATTAGTTTTACATAAATATTGCAATTGTAATATGCAGTATGCAAGATGTTTATGTTGATTTAAACTTGATTTGTTTTATAAAATTCAATTACGCTAACTTAAAGAGAATTATGATGAGTTTAAACATTCTTATTCCTAGAAAAGTTTTATCACTATAGATCTGATGTGATATGAGTTATGTTAAATAAATCTATGCCGGCTTAAGTGTAGTAATGTTGAAGTATCTTTTATTATTTTGAATTGACCAACAAAATATTGTTTATGATACAAACTTCATACAGTTGAATAAGGAAGAAGAGGATGGTTTTGACGTCAGAATTAGGAAGAATGAGGAGGTTGTTGCCACCTTCCGCAGAAAGAAGCAAGGTGAGGGAAAAGCCTATTCAGATGCAGTTTGTATTGAGAGTCCTGAAATTTATGAGTCTGCAAGGAGAAGGAGGAAGATTGGAACGTCGGAAATGCCATTTGAAGAGGTTAAGCTAAATATTCTTATTTAATCCATGCATTATTTTGTTTTGTTTATAATAGTTGCTATTTATAAATATTCAATTATTCATGACTTGTTTTTTGAATACTATGCCGATATTGTAATCCATATTATGTTAAGAATGAGGGTATTTGCTTAGTTTAGAGATAATCATGCTATATTAAGATTAATTTTTTTCTAATCAAAGCTAATGTGATAACTTTTAGTTTTTAATCAAACTTATCCTTAGATACAATTTTGTAATATAAAGCTATATGCTTAATTATCTGTGCTTATTTGAAATATAGTATATGCTGAAATAACCTTATTACCATTCACTCAATTAACTGTTAAAATATTTGTGTTACAGCCTAAGGAAGAAGATGATGGTGTCCTAGTCATTAAGGGGATGGATCCTCATTCACCTGTCCAAGATGAACATAAACACGATAAGAAACTAGAGGGGGGAAATGTTGTAGGTGATGAGGTAAAGGTAGGAGTTGATAAGGAAATTGTTGGAGTTGATGAGGAAGAAGAGGAGAAGACTAATAAAGTTGCTAAAAAAGAAGAGAAGTTGGTCCAAGAGACGAAGAAGAAAAAGGAAGGGTTTGTGTGTCGCGACCGCAGCTACAAAGCCAAACATCTTATGAGCGACACTGATAAGCAGATTATTAACAATTTTCTCAAGATGAAAATCACCAAGTAACTTCTAAAGATTAACGTTTACATATCCATCACACGTATATTTTAATGGATATTTGTTATCTTATACCCATTTTGCTGCTTATTGTTTTAGATCTGATTACATTTGGAGTTCCACAATGGCAAATGCTAGCAGACAAGATTTGTACAGTCTACTGAAAGGCGAATCTTTGAGCGATTCCGTGGGTGATATATTTGAAGTTCAATTATATATTTGTCAATTATTTGCTAATTATACATTGTACTGCGGTGCAGCTTTTGGATGTCTTGATTGAGCGCTTCTATAGAAAGGTTCAGCATGCACCATCCAGCTACAGATCATGTTTCATACTTAGACCATGGTTCTATGTGCGTTTTATCACTTGCTAATTGCTTATCTTGGCATATTTATAATGGTTGATAACTTGATATTCTATATGTTATATGTTATATAAAACTTGTATATACTAAATGGCTTTGTAGAGGTCTCTTATACTAAGAAAGAATGGAGAGATAAAGAAACATCTTGGGCAATTCACCAAAGAGATATATGCAAACAAGGAGCTCATATTGTTCCCTATATGTAGTTCTGGGCATTGGCATGTTCTAGTTCTTCACGTTAAGGAAAAGGTCTTCAAGCACTATTCCTCATGGAAGCCTCGAGCGTATATTAACGATGTCCATGAGTTTCAATCTCTTCTGGGGATTTACATTGAAAAACTATTTGGTGTTTCCGGTGTGGGAAGCTATGGGATCACGCAAATCAATGTTCCTCAACAGGGTGACGGGTACACTTCTTTTAATATTAAAGTTTCTTTAATACCTTGGTATTCATTAAAGAGTAATTAGTAGTTTTTGTCTAATATCATTCAGGAGCCTAGATTGTGGCATGTTCATGATGGTGTTTATCCAAAACATAGCCGAAGGAAAAGATATTACTGTATCACAAGCAAACATGGCCAAACTGAGGGCTAACTGGGCTGTGGATTTGCTTGCAGAAAACAATAAGATGAATGACGTGGAAAAGATTATGGATGAACACGAGGATCAACATGTTGATTCAGAGATGATATTAATGCCAATGCCTGCAAAGAAGAAGCTTCTTGTGCTTGATGTGAATGGGGTTCTTGGATGTATTGGTCATCGTAGTCGCCCACAAGGCATAGTTGCGGATCGATTACAGAGGAATGACACAATTTGGGGTAAGATAAACAGTATATTTGTTGGAAAATGTATGTAACAAATACTAACATATTTATAATTTATTGTAGTAATCAAGAGGCCTTTCTGCAATCATTTTCTCGAGTTTTGTTTTAAACATTTTGATGTAGCTATATGGTCATCGCTGATGAGGTACAAGTTTTGAACTATTTCTCCACTCATTTAAGTTGGTTCTTTATTTGGAATCTCTCTTTATTATTAAAATCCTTCAGCTTCGTTATTTATTACCGAACCAATAACAATGTTCACTTTGTGCAGAAATAATCTTGAAGATGCTCTTGATATCATTATGGGAGACTATACTCATAAGTTGCTATTTATTTGGGTATGAGTTCGCTTCCTCCTCTTAACTTGCTAATTTAAGTTGTTAAATTTGATTAGTTTTAGATAGTTTATATTAGTTGTAAAATGTTTGATAGGTGGAATAGGGAGTGCTACTTAGCTTTAATTTTAAGGGTTTACTTGTAACACACCTTAGGTTTACTTGTAACACACCTTAAGTTTACCTCGTAAAGAACTTACCACCGGTCAACTGATTTATTAGCACATAGCCATTCTGGGTTTAGCCTGTAAAATGAGTTAGAACAGAAATTTGACTTGATAATTGACTAAATCATGGATGTTGTGTGCTAATAAATCAATTGCGAAGTTATAAGTCATGGTTTGAAATCTCGGCTAATCTGATCTGTTATGGACGTTCCGATCTCAAAAATGTCCATGCGAGTTCCGAGACCGATACTGACCGATACCAAGTAATATTGTGTTTATCATTTTATAACGTGGTTTCCATATTAATTTTATTAGTGATAAGTCGGTTTACTAATGGGTTAATCGGTTCAGCAATGGTTTAATGAGTTAATTATAGGTTATTCGGTTATAACGGTTAGTTTCATACTTTCATGTCATCTAATCAACTTTATACATTGTTAATTACAAAAGAATTTGGTAAATTGTTTATGGTTACTTTGAATGTCTATTTAAATTTTTTTATACTCCTTGAAAATTCTCTTTCTCAAATTATATAAACTCAGATATTTCGATTTGATAAGGGCGATACGGTCGAGATTGCCGCTTCCGATCCTGAAAGTGACCATCCGATCCCGATACCGAGATTTTTAACCTTGTTATAAATGGTCTTTTATGCCTTAGAATAGGAAATTTAACCATAAATTTATACTAGTTTAGAGGCTCTATATGCAATCAACTCTAATTATAATCACTTTATATCCCAAATGATGTTTTTGGATAGATTGATAATAAAATTTTAAGGTTAGTTTAGAGATAATTTCAGAATAATGGGTATAAGCTGCCATAAGAGGGAATGATCAAAAGTCAACTCTTCACTATTCGTTTGTAAGATTGTAAGATAGGCACCGCTTATGTTAATTATCATGGTCTAAAACAGTTATACACAAACTTTCATGTGACTTGATACTCCTTTTGCCATTTATCTAGTTGTAGAAAGTGTTCTATTATGTATTATCACAAAACTGCTAATACCACACCTACTAGAAGCTAAGGAGTGTGAATGTACATGTTTTTTTCTTGTGGATTTATGTTGTACACTTTGGAGATCAAGATGAATGACATCCAAAATAGTGATGGAAGGTTGATTTTTGACTTGATCTGCAGTATGCACTGCTCTTTTTCTTCTTCTTCTTTTTGGGTGCGTCAGAAACCTCTCAATTTTTATCTTATATATTTCAAATGTTGATAAACTTGTACAGGGCCAAGAGTGTTGCGCTAAAGTACTGAATGTAGAAAGGCATGGAAAGCCCATATTTCTGAAAAGATTTAACAAATTGTGGGAGGATAATCACAATCTTATGGAAGAGAATGGGTACTCGCTTTCCAATGTTTTGCTTGTGGATAATGAACCTAGAAATTTCCTATGTGATAATGTACAGTTTCTACATAGCTTTACTTAAATTAATCTCCATATCTTCTTGTTATTATATTTTAGTTGAAGTGAGCATCTATATAACCCTCATTTAATAAATTATGTGCAGAAATATAATGCAATATTTCCTGAGATGCCTGCCTGCACTAAATACGACGCTTCATTAGGTAACCCCTCTCGGATCATCCTCTCCATTCTAATTCTTATTTAGATAAGTTGGTCTAGTTTACCGAACATGTGAAATGATGCTGATTTGAAAATCAGGGCCAGAAGGCGAACTTCGTTGCTACCTAGAAAATCTTGTTGCAGTCAACAATGTCGTTGAATACGTAGAGGCCCATCCATTTGGACAAGCCCCTATTGCGCCTAAACAAATCTTGGAATCCTTTAATCAGGTATGCTTTATTTTATTGCCAATGTTCTATAGTTATAATCCTCGAAAGACTCAAACAATATCTTCTTATTTCCTAGTTACTTACAATGCTATAAGCACCTCTTATGCCTGCAGTTATTTTAAATCTTAGACGGTTTATAATATGCTTGTGGTTAATTTTTGGCGGTTAAATTCCTCCCAGAAATTTCATCAACAGACTTTAATACCCACCCAAATGCAGTCCTCACACCCACATGGATTTTTGCTATCTTGAACCTTTTTATTGTAAGCTTACTCAAGGTTAAGGAAGCAAATTTAACTTGATAATGCGTATCATGATATATAAGCATGTAGAGTTCTTTCTTCATCATCTTCTATTTTTATCAACACCCGAGTAATATAAGTTATTTTTATGTGTGTGTGTGTGAGAGAGAGAGAGAGAAGAGAGAGAGAATCATGGGAATGTAAATGGATGGATATGACTAATTCTAAACAGGCAATGCCATTATGCTATTACACCCCTACTTAGTATGTAATTACATATAAGAAACCCGTGTACAATACGGGTATTCTAACACCTCCTCAAGCTGGAGCATATATATCATACATGCCCGGCTTGTTACAAATAACACGCACTTTATTTCTTCCCAAAGGTTTTGTGAATAAATCTGCTAACTGATGGGCAGATTAAACATAGTAAATGTCGATGATCCCATCTTCAACCTTCTTTCTCACAAAATGGCAATCAACCCCAACGTGTTTTGTTCTTTTATGGAAATTAGAGGCAATATAGATCACAACCTTATTATCACAATATAGCTGCATAGAGAAAGTGGGCCCAAAGCCAAACTCTCCAAGCAGAAAGCGGATCCATACAAGCTCACAAGTAGTATTCATCATGACTCGGCACTCTGACTCAGCATTAGAATGAGACACTATGCTTTGTTTCTTACTATTCCAGGAGACCAAGTTACCTTCTACAAACACGCAATATCCTGTAGTAGATCTGCGATCAGATGTGGATCCGGCCCAATCTGTGTCAGTGAGTCCTGCTACCAGAGAATATCCATGATCTGAATACAATAGAGCCTTCCCTGAAGTATTCTTCAAATATCGAAGTATCCGAATCACTGTATCTCAACGAGCAACTCGAGGATCGGCCATGAATTGCCTCACAACACTAACATGGTATGCAATATCAGGTCGAGTGACGGTGAGGTAATTCAGCTTACCGACCAATCGTCAGTATCTTCCGGGATCTTCAAACAAATGAAGCAGCTTAGTATTAGTATCCATTGGAGCCTTTATGGGTCTGCACCCTAACATCCCAGCTTCAGTCAGCATATCAAACACACAGACTCCTGTTGTGAGATATAGATGCCGTCCTTCGATCGAGAAACATCGATACCCAAAAAATATTTAAGGCTTCCAAGGTCCTTAGTCTGAAAATTCGTTTGAAGGTGGTGCTTAAGCTGTGCAATACCGGCCACATTATCTCCGGTAATCGCTATATCATCAATATATACCACCAATAGAATACAAAGGCCAATATTGTTATTACGGTGGAACACCAAATGGACATGAGCACACCGTCTGAGGCCAAATGAAATAACAACCTCAACAAACCTGTTTCCCCCAATAATAAAAGAGCAAGGCTCTGTTTAAAATTTGAAAAAAGGCAGCGCCTCACGTGCCCCGCACGAGGGCGCCGGCGCCGAGAGTTAAAAGCTCTGAGGCAGCGCCTCATGTGCCCCGCACGAGGGCGCCGGCGCCGAGGGTTAAAAGTTCTGAGGCAGCGCTTCACGTGCCCGGCACGAGGGCCCCGGCGGCGAGGGTTAAAAACTCTGAGGCAGCGCCTCATGTACCTTGCACGAGGGCGCCGGCGTTAGAACTAAAAGTTCTCTGCCATTGGATTAAAAATCCAACGGAGATGATAAATCATCAAAATACAGAATTAAATTCTGGTGAGGAAATATTCCTCAAATCTTTCTAAACGAGAAAGATCATTCTCTGTAAACAGAGCACCGTTGTATTAAAAATCCAATGGTGATTAAAAATTGTCAAGCTACCGAATAAGCTCTGTATGGGAAAATATTTCCCCAATCTTGTTAAAAACAAGAAAAATATCTTCTGTAAAACAGAAGTCATGGGATCAAAGATCCAACGGTGGATAAAATCCCCAAATCAATTAAGGATCTCTCAATGAGAGATTTCTTTAACTAAATCAGTAAACTTGCCTCCGCTATATAAAGGACCAAAGACTTCAAGTCTTGTACAACGGCCCTCCCCATAAACTTCAAGTTCAAAAAGAAAAGCTAGCAAAAAAAAGGTTTAAGAGAGAACGAACTTTCTTCAAGGTAAATAAAAGTAATAGAGATCAGATGATCTCATCTGCATATCTAAGGGTTTAACCTTCATAAATGAACACAGTTTTTTTCCTGGATCTGAGATCCATGAGACAAGTCTCTCACAAATGAGAATTTAATTCTCATGGTGATGAATTTGTTCTTGGGGATCGAATATCTAGAAAAGAACAGAGAATTGAACTCTTCAGAACATAATACACGGAAAAAAATCAGCGCCAAGCGCCTCACGTGCCCCTCACGTAGGCGCTGCTCAATAAAGAGTGCTTAGCACTCAGTGGTTGGCGCTCAGCGTCAAGTGCCCCATGTGCCCCTCACGTGGGCGCTATTCGGCATAAAGTGCTCTGCACTCATAAACCAGTGTCCAGCGCCTGGCACCAGGCGCCACACGTGCTCCACACGTAGGTGCCATAAAGAGTGTTTAACACTCCATAAAAAACAAAAAAGGGGAAAACATGATAAAGTGCTGGCGTCAGAACCCACAGGGATGTTCAGCATCGTTGGCACAGAAAGGGGACCAAGCCCAAGCAAGTGTTTAACACTTTATTCAAAAATGAAATGACTTGGCTGAGCCCAAGTTTGGCCAAACTCCTAATCAACCCAGCACATGGGCTCTTTATTTTCCAGAGTGGTCTTAGTCCTAAACAAGACTACCGAGCTTCTGACGAATATTCATTGGTTCCAGGGTACATCTCCCCACACCTCTGATATATGTCGTAATTCTTCAACGTCTTCAGAGAGGTGGCGGGTCCCGACAACCAACAATTCCCCGGACCGCAACGTCCTTAAACTAGCTATGGAACGCAACGTCCTTAAACTAAGACAATAGAGCCCAAATGCTCTTTTCTTGGGTCTGAATGATCCCAAACTCTCGTTAAGTAGATCTTAGTCTAAAATTAGACTAACGTGTCCTTAACAAACATTTAAGTTGATCTTAATTTCAAACAAGGTTAGCGATCCTTAAATCAAACCAAGCCCAAATTTAGGAATGTACGGATTTGGACTAATCCACGCCTTACGGGCGACAACATAAATTAGTCTCCGTATACAAATCACGGGCAACCAAAAAATAAAAAACACATACGACACGAAGTGACCTTCTGGAGCAGGAGAAAGTGGTTATCGCTACGTGATAATGTAATTAACTGCACGGGCTTGCGCCTTCAGGGAAGAGCGTCCCTACAATCAAAAACCCCTCGCAAACGAGGGGGAATCTGACGAAGTCTGCTACAACGGCCGCATCTGTCCAGACCTCCGATACACGGTGCCATAAATCAACTTGGTATCTTCGGAGAGGTGGACGGATAAATCCAAATAGCATCTACCCCCAAATTCAGGCAAGACGTTTGTCTTCCCGGTCTTCGGCGGTAAACAAAACCTCCCAAACCATACTCAAGTAGATTGTTTCAAGCCATACAACGATTTCTTCAATTGACAAACTAGACCAGCCTCCCCCTGAGCAATAAAATCAGATGGTTGCTCCATGTAGACCTTCTCTACCAAAAAACCAAGGAGGAACACATTCTTTACATCAAGCTGATGCAACAGTCAATGATGAGTAGTCGCAAGAGACATAAGTAGACGAACATAGATCATCTTGGCCACAAGAGAAAAAGTCTCTTCATAATTAATCCCATAGGTCTACGAATACCCCTTAGCAACCAAGTGTGCTTTCAAGCGAGAAAGGGTCCCATCAGGATGAAGCTTCACAGTATAGACCTAACGACACCCGACTGCCGTTTTTCCCGTCGGAAGAGGAACCAAATCCCAAGTCTGATTCTGTTCGAGGGCGAGCATCTTATCAATTATAGCATCGGTCCATACTTTATGAGATAAAGTATTGGAGAGCGACTTTGGTAAAGCATGAGAGTCGAGAGAGGAGAGAAACGCCCGATACACCGGAGATAAATGAGAAGTCGTTACATGATGAGCTATAGGGTGAGAAGTACAACTTCGGGTCTCTGTCCGTAAGGCAATAGAAAGATCAATGTCAGCCTCCGGCGGAACTTGAGACTCTGAGAGATCAGTAGCAAGAGGCTGAGGTTCAGGGGTGGGAGGTGGGTCAATAGAGGGGTCAATAAAAACAGTACGAATGACCTCCACGGGGGTGGAGAATCAACTGAATCGTAAGGGGTGCTCTCTTGTGTCAGGAGATATGATATATCTAAAGAAAAGTCATTGTCCATGTCAATAGAAGTAGGAGATATAGAAAAGTATGGGGTGGACTCATTAAAAGTCACGTCAACCGATATAAATCGACGATGTAACTCAGGACTATAACAACGATATCCTTTTGAGTTCGAGAGTACCTAAGAAAACACACTTAATAGCCTTGAGGTCCAGTTTGGATCCCCCAGCTTGTAGATCATGTACAAAATAAACACACCCAAAGATCCGCAGAGGAACAGGGAAAGATACCACCGAAGGGAATATTATAGAATGAGGAATCTGTCCATCTAGGACAGTGGAGGGTATACGATTGATCAAGTAATTAGCAGTAAAAACTGCATCCCTCCAAAAGGATTTAGGCACTCGTATATGAAACAAAAGGATACGAGTGACCTCTAACAAATGCCTATTCTTTTTTTTTTTCTGCCATCCTATTTTGTTGGAGGTATAAGGACATGAAGATTCATAAATAATACCAAGTTTCTTTATATATGCCCTAAAGGGTGTACTAAAATACTTCTTGGCATTATCACTCCTCAGGGTACCAACACTGACCCCAAATTAAATCTTAACTTCAGAACAAAAGATCTGGAAATGAGAAAACGCTTCATTCCTAAATTTCATCAAATATGGCCACGAGACTCGAGAAAAATCATCAATGAAAATCACAAAGCAGCGAAAGCCCTCCTTGGGCAACAACAGGGCATGGCGCTTAAACATCAGAATGAACTAAATCAAAAGGTTTTTCAGCTCTTTTATTGACGCGAGATGGGAAAGCTAAAGCGATGCTTACCCAACCCACAAGACTCACACTCTAAACTAGACAAAATACCAAGAGGGAATAATCCTCTTCAAGGTCTGTAGAGAAGGGTGACCAAACTGACAATGGACATCAAAAGCAGATGTGGATGCCGTTGGGCAGGCAATAGGCCGTGTATGCTCATCGAGGTGGTACAACCCATCAATTTCAGTCCCAGTGCCAATCGTCCGTCTCGTCCCAAGCTCCTGAAAAACACATCTACCAGAAAAGAAAGTTGCTTCACAGTTCAAATCTCTAGTCAGCTGGCTAATAGAGAGTAAGTTGAAAAGAAATCCAGGCAAGTATAAGACAATAGAGAGGTCGCCGTGATGTGGCATGAACAGACCCACTCCTATAGCAGATGTGCCATCCGCTAAGCTCACTAGGGTACACGCATGTCTTAGCATATTTGAGGACAATATGCCCCTCTCATGTCATATGATTTGTTACTCCTGTATCGATCACCCAGGGATGACATACAGAAGTTGAAATAATAAAAGTTGTATGGTTACTTCTTGAAAGACCCAAAGTGGTCACAGCTGAAGCCCGAGGTGTAGTCTAGCTACTAGAAGCAGACGAGATCACAAGAAGGCTCAATCGAGCAATCTCTTCCTCCATAGACTTAACAGAACTCTCGGATGATACTGAATTCGTCGAAGTAGTGGAAGATGCAGAAGATGAGGTCCCAACATGTGCACGGGCAGCAGGACGGGGAGGCTGAGAAGACCTCCTATTCAATTTCCAGTAGGTACTGTGGACATGTCCCTCCTGATGGCAATAATCACTAAAACAAGGCTCTCCCTATCGACCTCAGCCTCCGGCTCGTGAAGAGTAATAGGTAGGATAACTCTCGAGCTTGATAAGAGCACCGTGCTCACCAGATGCAGGCCGCTCATCAGTAATCTCCGATTGAAATATCTGGTGGAGCGCGTGATAAGTGTCTGCAAGAGTAATATCTGCCTTCCCAAGCAAAACTGGACGTGCAGATTGGTATTCGGGCCATAACCCACCAAGAAAAATGATCACTAGAACGGGCTCATGTCGCCTCCTCATCTCCATGATATCATTAGTGATCGGGAACAAGTCCGAGACCAACTGGGCAAGACGCCGAAACTTTAAGAAATACCGATGCAGTAAAAGAGTCCCTTGCTGAATCTTGTACAACCGATGCACCAAATCGTAGGCCTTCGAGAGGCTCTGCTGCGAAGAATAAACATGAGCTGATCCCAGATTGCCTTCACGGATCCTAAGTGGACGAGCCCATCCATGATCCGTAGCTCCATCGAGCTAAGCATGAGGTGACTAAGCTGGGTATCATCCGTCTCTCAATCGGCAGTAATCGGATCGGGGGAAAGCTTAGTCAAGTGATCGTCCTTTGTCCTCCCCCTGATATAACGCTCTACCATAAGTTCCCAACTATGAAATTCTGACCATCAAGCTTGAAGTCCACCATCTTGGTGGCTAAAACATCCATCGAAGAGATCAATTTCCCTTCTATTTTACCCTCCATCTCCATTACTCCTCAACTAAGAACCACCTTCAAGAAAGAAGAGAATCATAACAATCGACCTCCCAATATATCCAAACAAACAACCACAAATCAAGCAAACACCAAACTCAAACGGACTACAATCTTCGAGAGTACAAACCTCTCGACAACACAATCAACATAACAATCCATAGGGAAAATTATAAACTAAAAGAAATTCCCCAAATCTCCAACGAGAAATCAGCCCCCAAATAGGCTAAGATCCGATCTCCAACAAGAAATCTGCCCTAAAATAGGCTAAGATCCGATCTCCAAGCTCAAACCGTATACAGCTGCCCTAAATTGATCAAGTAGAGATTAAGAACCGAAGAATCTTCAAGCCAGAACTCAAATCGGCCAAGAACAGAGAGGAATCAAAACTCAAATCGATCAGATCTGAGGGAAATAGAAGTTGGCAACCAAATCGACCAAGAACTCGTGAGGAATCGAACTCAAATCGGTCAAGAAAAATTCTAGAACATCAAATCGAAGAAGAATAACCCAAATCGAACCAAAATCGATCAAGTCGGGCCCCCTTCATTGTCGATTTCAGATCTAAGTGAAATCGACGAAGGAGCTCGATCTGAGGCGCCAAGACTCGATCGACGTCGATCTAGGTTGCTTGAGCTCCGGCGAGGTTAGACGAGGTTCGACGATGTGGCCGATAGTCCGACGAAGCTACGGCGAGACTCGACGAGGGTGAAGGCGGCGGCGGTTAGGGTTAGGGTTTTGATTAGTTTGCTGATGGTGATGAGATGAGCGGTTAGGATTAGATCTTTAGGAACGAGTGGTTCAAATTAGAGGGCTCAGATACCATGTGAAAGAGAAAGAATTAGGGGCATGTAAATGGATGGATATGACTAATCCTAATTCTCTTCTTTATATAGGCAATGCCATTATGCTATTACATCACTACTTAGTATCTAATTACATATAAGAAATCCGTGTACAATACAGGTATTCTAACATGTGTTTATTGCTATTTCCTTTGACAGTTGTAGGTCTTGATTTGCACCAGTTTTGAGAGCTTGTTTAGAAAACCCCAGTAACCTAAAATAGCTTTTGAAAGAGAAGAGGTTTCACCTTGTGGGTTAGTAGATCTTCTCTGCTTGGTATTCTGCCCATTTCCCAATGTCTTCTTGGCTAAGATTTTGCAACCCATTTCACAATTGGAGAAAACATTTGGTCCAGTTGATCTCGCTAAGGTGCATATTTGGTGCTTTCTAACTTTTCTTTGTATTTTATTCTTCTTTGAAAATTGTCCAACTATTTCCCTTAATTTTTTTGGGAGAAAAGATGTTTAATTCGGACTATTTACCTTGTGCTGTTCATTTCTTGCTGTATAAAATGTCCGTCTGCTTACATGAAACTTTTCACTTTCAGTGGTAGGGTTTGCACAGAAAAAGGAGACGAAGTTGCTTAACAAAAGGCCCGAGGAACTTCCATTAGCTGTTCCCCCCAATCAGTCGATAATGCAGGTATAATGTTATTTATGATATTCTTAAGTAACTATGAGTTGCATATAACGATGGTGCATCGCTTGTGATGTTTGTGAAACTGTTGTTTGATCCTATACATCATACATGGATAACGCACGAAGTTATTGCTATATGATTTTTTGCCAGATTTAGAGAACCTTAACTATGGGAAAAACTTCCGAAATTTATAAGTGGTTTAATGCACACCCTTGTCTTGGTTTTTCCCTGAATTTTCATGAGATAACAATAACACCAAGACTTTACCTTTGGAATTTAGCCATCTGGTTAGCTTAATATCATATCTTATTCAAATTTAGCACGAATGATTAATATGATTTTATTATAGAAAAGGCTTAATTTGTTCTCATAAAAAATAATCTATATGTTATTAATATTAATGTGAATATAGCGTTCTCGGGAGTTGTGGTTTAGTGCTTCCCTCTTTTGCCAAGGCTCTGCTTGTAAACGTTGCAGTTTAGTATATTTTTAAATTGTAATTTTTAAAAATAAATCATCATTTAACTACTGCAAGTCATGGTCACTGTAGTCTTATTGCTAAACTTTTTGATACTTCTTGTCTTCTTTCTCAATACCTGTCCAATAAGATATTATCAAATGTGCAAGGAAGTTGTGCTTATACTTCACATCTCTCTCTCTCTCTCTCTCTCTCTCTATATATATATATATATATATATATATATATATATATATAAGGGGTGCTCCATTGCCCGGTCCGCGTTTTTTAAAAACGGGAACTCCCGGTCTACAACATATTTTAACGATCCGATCCGTTCAAGTTGATCACCCTACCCTTAAATATACACATGAAAAATCAAAGGATTTGATGACCTCTAGCCTATGTGTCGATTGGTGCAAAAATAAACGTCTTTCGATAATGCAAGTGTGTAACATAAACTTCATCCGATGCATATACTAGAGGTCTTTAAATCCTTTGATTTTTCATTTACGTATATTTGAGGGTAGGGTGATCAACTTGGACTAATCGGATCGTTTAAATATGTCGCAGACTGAGAGTTCCCATTTTTAGAAAACGCGGACGAAACTGATCCTATGAGGTCGGACCTCATTTCTTATTTTGAGGCCAACTTTTTAAATACCAATCCCGCCGTGTTTTACGCCAATCCATACCGGTCACTTTGATCTACATGTTCTAGATAGGTTATGTATAAAATTTTACAAGATTTAGAGACTTTAACACATCCATCAAGTATACTAAAAATTCATCGGCTTTTTGATACATGAAAAAATGTGATCGCTTGATGGATGTGTTAGAAGTCTCCAAATCTCATCAAATTTTATACATAACCTATCCAGAACATATAGATCAAAGTGACCGGTATGGATCGGTGTAAAATACGGTGGGTTGTGTGTTCAAGAATTTGGCCTCAAAATAAGAAATGAGGTCTGGCCTCATAGAATCAGCTTCCTATATTATGAACTCTTTATATGCAATTTTTTTTACTCTCTTGTGCATTAATCAATTGATTGTTCGTCTTTTCTTACTAGATAATTGGATTCCCTAGGTCGGCAATAAGTTATATGTACCAATTCATGAAATAAATGTAAAGGATTGTTGATGCCCTTACTAGAACCTGTATGTGTACGTAGAATAACAGTTAAAAAGTCACTGATATGGATCTCGTATCTCACTTTTCCTAGTATCGTAAACAGTGAGCTGTTTGTAGTCGAGCACTAGAATCTGTGTGGACTGTAAGAATTATGACATAAGATTAGTTTTGGAATCTGTGTTATCTCATATTGTCTCCTTCAGATTAATTCTTTTCCTGATAAGAACTAATTTGAAGGAACCAATATGAGATGGCGTGAATTCCATATTAAACATGTCATAATCAAATTTCTGTTGTTCTTGTTTTTTTATTATACACATACTACTGTGATATATTTAAATTATACGGGCTATTTCGAGCCCTGCTTTTCTTCCCCAAACAAAGCTTTTTGTAACTGTTGAATCTGACCAGGTGTGCACCTATGTGATAAGCTGATATTAGACACTTCTACTCACATGGTATGTCTTTGTGTGCAAGTGGTTGTGTTTTTATCTGTGTTTCCTATCTGCTCTTTATATTTAAGTCTAGCTTGGCAAACTTTTTCCAATGTATTTATTAATTAGTTTGTGGGATGAAAATGAGGACGGATGATCCAATTGCCATGCATTATATTTTGCACTTCGCAGTCAGAATAGAATGCAGGGGCATAATTGCAAACTGAAAGAGAAAGTATTGGGAAATTAGGATAGACGGCAAAAGAGTCAATCGCCAAGACCGTTGTAATGGATTACATTTCAACATCTGCAGATAAGATAAGGACAGTTAGGTCATCCATCCATACAAATTTTTTTTTAGAGCAAATTAATATAAGAATTATAAATATCATGGCTTAAATTTTAATAAATCATCTCTTATTATATTATTGCTTGAAAAGCAATATAATGTATTTTCTGCATAAAAGTATAAGCTTTAATCTGAACATCACCATATATACACTCAATTCTGTACCACAATGACATCAATTGTTCAGGTGACTTTAGATGTACTGTAACTTCTTATTTTTGGAAAAATCACATCCTTGCGGTTCCTATAGTCGAAAAAGCAAAAATGAAAACAGATCTTTGTGGTTTTTCGGGACTCTAAGAACATGCACATACTATATTCTTCATTATACACCTCAGATCAGTATCTTTCAGGTTTTAAGTTCTGTAGGTATTTTGAGACTTGAATTATTTGAACAAATGTTTGCATGGTTATCCTGTTAGTTGTGAAAGTAATAAAGATTAAAATGCTTACTGGTTAATATGATTCCTTAATATGGCAGCCTTTTAATCCTGGTTGTTTTTCCTCTAAAGTCAGCTTAGAATCAAGATAAACTTGTGACAATGCAAATTCAGGTATGATGGTAGAAATTTCTCACTTAATAGCACTATGCCGTATCACTCCATAGGTCTATAGTAAATGATGCTATTATTTACAAATGACTAAATAGTGTCTCCTCAGTAAGCTAAAATGCTCATTAGAGGCAAATCCAGCCGAATTTGGGAGTAGTTTTGTTGTCAGAACTGGTAAGGGAAAGATCCTATATGCTTCTACAAATTATTATGGAGTCTTCAGACTCTTCACTATCACTGAAACAGAACTTAATGCTATACTTAATGCACTTCGGTTTTGTATCACAGGTTTTGAAGGCATTTTTTTTCTTTGGGAGTATATTGAAGAAATCGTTTCAGAATCGCATCCAATGGTTTCCATTTATGCTTTCAAAGGAACATTCTGTTTACATTGGTTGTACAAATATAAGATCGGATACATCCGATACAATTTCTAGAGACAACAACTTTTTGGCTGATTGATTAATTATTGAATTTGTCATAAGCTTTATCTTCTTCAGCGCCTACAACATTCCAATTTCATTACAGTAATTAAGTTTATTAAATCTATCTTCTTTGCCTGTAAGTAGAACAAAAAGAATGTATCGATTTTACATTTCTATTTCATTTCAAGAAACATTTGGCTGGATTCTACAATAAGTTCCAGCTATGACCATTAGCTGAGCAGATTATATATGTTATAATTCTCTATACCTTTAGAACGCATTGAAGTAATACGATGAATTACTTATTCTTGTTCTGACATAAATTTCAGGTTCAAAGAAAAGCTATATATTGTTTTGGGGAACAGTGCTAGAGATCCTTAAATGAAATAGGAGCTTCATTGCAGTCGATGGACAAAATTCAATATTTTGATGGATCCGTCACGAGATTACATAAAACGAAAACGAGGGAGAGTTCATTGTAAATTACAAAGATGCTCACTAGTGGATCAAATGGCAAGTCTTGAGCAAGAGTATGTGCTACCGGTGCACAAGTACACCATGGTTTCGTATAAGAAGGCCATTTTGTTAGGCATTTCTGTAAAACAATCCGAGTCTTAGTTGCAGGAACCTTGCGGGTATGTAACGGATCCCGCTTCGGAACCTCGAATCTGCGGTTCTTACCGAGATTCAAAACGGCATCTCGACTCTCATACAACAGAATCTCAATTCAGTTTCGAATCTTTTTGGTCGGGTTATTGTATCTACAGCTTCTTAGGTTTTAATGAAATATTTGACTTATAACTTAATGAATTGTTGTAATCATGGTGTACTTTTTTAATTTTATGACATTATATATATACAGAGAGAGAGAGGGTGAGTGAGTGAGAGAGAGGCCATAGGAGGGAATTTCCTCCTATGGCGTCGAAAAATTATATCCTCATTTTTCGACGATCGGCATTAATCATCTTCATTGTTATCATCTAAACTGTCGGTGCACCAAATTTCATGTGATTCTACAACTTTTTCACCGTTGATTTAGCAAAACAAAACGTTATGTTGTCGGTAAACCGTTAATTTTGAACCCACTAAATCAACGGTGAAAAAATTGTAGAATCAAATGAAATTTGGCATATCCACATCTTAGATAATAACGATGAAGATGATGGATTCCGATCGTCGGAAAAAATAAGGGAGGATGTATTTTATCGATGCCATACGAGGAAATTCCCTCCTATGGCATCTTTCCTCCATTTTATATATATAGTGCTCTCCCGGCGCTCTTAACATAAGATTCTTTTAGGTTTTGGCAATTCTCCGCCCTCACCTCCGACCCTGCTTCGTGCAACTATATGATCCGACTCTTGAAAGCAATCGACAAGTAAGGTCTGATCCATCTTCACTTTGAAACCTGTAATTTTGGCTGTTTCACGTGGATATCAATCCAACAATTGTTAATTTCACGACTAGTGTTCGATGGTATTCTTTTATTACTTTCATTTACAAATCAACATGATACATTTTTAGGTAAAGAATATCGCCATTACAAGTGCACAATGCTCATAAATAAACTTTAACAAATAACATTAACAATTAAAATTGAGACCGACTTCAATAAAAAAAATAAATTTATAAGAAGTCAAAAGAGAATTAAAAGGAAGAAATCATTTGTAACCGTGTTGGTATCTAATTTGCTAGTTATGCCGTTTATGCTGCACAACCTTGAAATATTTTGGATTTGTTATTTTTTCTTGTCCAAATCTCGCAGCTGCATAATTGGCTCTGGTTTATATTTTATTTTATTTTTTTGGTGTTCGTGTGTTTGTTTCTGGCTTGTGCCATTATCATACAAGGCAGTGGAAAAATACTGTCCCTGGTCTGTATCCGAACTATGATGTGTTCATGACTTTGCTGAATGGTGCATCTCTGTGGTCAATATATTATGTTCTGAAGAAAGCAATACCTCAAATTTCTTTTACCTAAACTTTACTTTGTTTTGTTCTTATTTCATGAGATATATGGCTTTGTGATAGATCTATCAACTGTTGATTACTTATCTCAAATTGTGTGCATGAGGGGTCATAGATTATGTGGTGTATATCTTATTCACTTAAAGAACGGGAAACTAATGTTATCCGGATCGTGGAATGTTTCGGTATGTGGAACAACATGAGAACCTGGAACATTACTTTTCATGGAACGTGGTACGAAATGAGTAGTCTTCTTTGAATCTCTTATATGAAATTGAAAACATATCCATGTTTTTCGGATAGATAGTATATGTATGTGCCCCTTCCCTTCTCTCCAGCAATATATATATATATATATAGAGAGAGAGAGAGAGAACAATGGAGGAAAGATGACATTAGAGGGAATTTCCTCCTATGGCGTCGAAAACACACACCCTCCATCGTGTTTTCCGACGATCGGAATACATCATCTTCATCGTTATCATGATGTGGGTACACCAAATTTCATGTGATTTTACAACTTTTTCACCGTTGAATTAGTAATGTAAAAAGTTCTATTGTCAGTAAACCGTTAATTTTGAACCCACTAATTCAACGGTGAAAATGTTGTAGAATCACATGAAATTTAGTGTACACATATCTTATATGATAATGATGAAGATATGCATTCCGATCGTCGGAAAACACGATGGAGGATGTGTTTTTTCGAGATATATAGATATATATATATATATATATATATATATCGATCGAGAGAATAATGGAGGAAAGAGGCCATAGGAGGGGATTTCCTTCTATGGCGTCGAAAAAATACAACCTTCGCCATTTTTTCCGATGATCAGTATCCATCATCATCATCATCATCATCTAAGATGTGCACACACCAAATTTCATGTGATTCCACCACCTTTTCATCGTTGAATTAGCAATGTAAAAAGCTCTATTGTCGGCAAACCATTAATTTTGCACCAACTAAATCAACGGTGAGAAAATGGTATAATCACATGAAATTTGGTGTCTCCACATCTTAGATGACAAAGATGGAGGTAGTGTATGCCGATCGTCGAAAAAAATCATGGAGGATGTATTTTTCCGACGCCGTAGGAATAAATTCCCTCCTATGGCACCTTTGCGCTCGCTCGCTCTCTCTCTCTCTCTCTCTATATATATATATATATATATTAATTTAATTTAATTTTTTCTGCTACATGTTTAAGCTTTTAGGAAGGGATAATATTTCTTTTGTAATAGGCAGAGAGTTTATACATGTAAGCGTATATCTATGTATGTCTGAACACAAACCCGACTTTCTGCTCATTTAACTTGAGTTCATAATAAATTAGATTAGAACATCGAGATTTCTTATCCGAATGATAGTGTTCTCCCATTGGGAATGATTGCATGCAGAACCGATGAATAATATTGAGTACTTGTGCTAGAAAGGAAAAGTTCTTTTGAAGCTGAGAGTGTGGAGAGATTCTGGGTAAGTACATTCTATTTTGCTCTGAAGTGCAGTTTACTCCAAAATCATATACTAGCATTTATCCAAATAATAATCTTGGAATTTTATTTATTTTTGTGTCATGTTGTAAAGAAGTCCTTTGCAACATTGAAGTTTACAAAACTACGATATAGTCATTCGCTGACCTGAATACACCCTGCATCCAATCTGATTGATACAACAGTGGACTTGTCAGACATTTATTACTAACCTGCTTGCACGCCATCCAGGACATAACATGGGGCCCACAAACAGCTCCTCCATGGGAAAAAGTAGCCGTTGCTGTCCTTTTATTTCAATAATCCCAACGGCTGTCTCTCTTTGTCAATAATTAGTACAAGAATCCCTTGACCTTAGAACTCACAAAGCCTACACATTTTTCAGGGGTTTGTTGTGGAGACCAAAAATCAAGAGAGGAGCAGAAGATGAAGATTGTTGGGATTTTCTCAGGCAGCATCATGGTGAGATTTCATTGTTTTGCTTCCTTTTTTTATTATTTTATTTTGGGGCATGTTTGTTTTTAACAAAGTTTAGTTGTGATGGTGTCTTTTTGTTCCAATTGTTTTTGTTGAGTAGGAGAAGAAAGAAGAGCAAGTGGTTAGAGAAAGAGATGAAGATGATGAGCAAAATAACCTCCTTAAGGTTCATGATGATGATGATGTGGAGTTTATGCCAATAGAGCATCCATTGGAGCCTCCAGAGGATGACCAGCCAGCGAAATGCCCAACGATGCCCGGGTTTCCTTTCATAAATCATGCAGCTGTAAGAACTCTCCATTGCATTAAAGTTTGCTGATTTTAATTTCTGATATCATAGTTTTTGCATGCACTTAATTATAATGGGCGATTTAGTAAATTTTCTCTTGCTTAAGTTTGGAGATGTTGGTTTGAGTTACAATTTAGGGTATAAAGGTTTTTGATAGCCTGGAATTTGGTTTAGATGGAATTTGGAACACAATGCAGTGAAATATTAGGAGCATTATTTAATAATAAAATGGGGAGAAATTTCCGAAAATTTGTTAACATTTAGGATGATTAGTTAGTGCAAAGGCTTTCACCAAAAATTATTTATATAAATTTCACAAAAAAAGAAGGAAAAATATTTGCAATGATTAAATATATGCAGTAAAAAACAATTCTATAAAATTATAAAGTTGAGATTTATTGTTATGTCAGGATGAGAATGTGAAACACTTGTGGATTTAAGTGAACAAATCATCACTTTATTTTTTCAAAACAGGTTTGGATTACTTGAATGGTTAGTAGAGCTAGTTCAAAGGGGCTGTTTACTTACTCTACCACATTGTTTGCTCTATCAATAGGGTCATTTTATTCAACTAATTAGAATCGTTAACTTGGAGTTTTCCTTTTTCGCTTTTCATCCATTTCATTAAGTGACTTTCTTTCCATCTTGTTGGCAATTTCATCTCTTTGAAAGGCAATATCCCTCCTTTTTTGGCATCTCCTTGTCGTAATAGTATCGATGCATTCATGAGCATTTTCAAATTTGTGTTGTCATCAATAAAAGCTTATGTTCCGTTCAAGTCGTTCCCAATTATCTATCTTCAAGTTCAACACAGCTGTATCCACAACTACTATTTATGCAAAATCAACACACATCTATGCACAACCTGCATCAATAATGAGCTTTCACTTGTTGCATGATTCTCGTGTTTAACTAAACTCAAAATTTCGAGGTTTTAATAGAACCGTAATGGTAGCTGACATTTAGAACTAGAGGTGAATGGAAACTACATTATACTTAACAGAGAAGGTGATGGATAAGAGTTCAGCTTATGATATTGATATAGAGCAAACGAATGAGGTATATTACTCAATTTTATTATATTGATATGATTTGTAGAAGAATTAACAAGTACAGAACTAATATATGGTACAATCTAGTGATTAGGATGTTTCGATAAACTATGGAACTAAAATCTGTAATGCAAAGTACTAAATGAAAGAGTTGAACATAGTTCAATGTCATAAAAAAAGGGGCCTGAAATTAGTTGAATAGTGATGTGCTACCCAATTTAGCTGGTTCTGAGAGTTAGGAAAATAAATCTACTGAAATTAGTTTCTGAGTAACTAAATCATGCATTTATTGTTCATATGTATATTGTGCATTTAGGTATCCACGCAGATTATGAATTGGTTTAAGGTACAACTCGAATAGAATCTTAAATACATCAAGCATGTAATATACTCGCTAGAACATGCAACCAACAGATATCTAATTTTTCCATAGAAAATGTGATTGAGATTACAATTTGTGTAATATTAGTCAAATATCATGATAATTAATTTCCACCTCACTTCAATCCTAGGTTGCACGGATACTTCCAATGGGTTACCGTATCGGTGTCCGACACGTATTGGACACCGATACTTCCACGACGCGTATCGGAAGCGTTGTGTGTGTGTGTAATATGTGTTCTATGTGTGTCGTATGCATATAAACATATTTTTATTATGTTATTAACGTGGAACATTTTTGACTTATTAATTTTTCGTTGTTTAATATTGACATAATAGTTTGATATCTTATTTATCTTTATAAGATTATATATATAGCCGTGTTCCCGTATCCTATATTTTAGGATTTTTCCATATCGCATCGTGTCGTATCCGTGTCCCTGAATCTGTGTCCATGCAACCTTGCTTCAATCAATCTTAATTTAGAAGATTGTCGTAGGCTTTTCAAACTTCCATGGGCATATATTTTGTTTTCTTGATTACAAACCATGCACTATGTATAGAAGCTTAAGTTCCGATGTGGGTTGTCGTATGGCCTTTGATTAGAAAATCTCAAGTGATTTCTCACTACATGCGGACGTATAATAGAGTCATGTATATTAGATGGTGTTTTCATTTTGAGGTCTTAAATGGCATATAGCTAACGTACATATTTGTTTGCATTTGGTTTATTTTATTCATTTATTTTGAATCTCATAGGACGACAGAATTTCGAAGGCGGAATCATTTGCGGTAGACAAAGCTGTCCCAAAGAAGCAGACTAAAAATGCTGCAGATTCTACTAACCCCTTCCAATATAAGGGTCCACAGTACAATATTTTTGAAGTGTTTCAGCAATGTAAGGAGTTTGGATTTTCTTGAATATTTTCCACAGCATAATAAGTATACATTCCTTTAAGAAATAAACACCAGCGAAAAATTCACAGTTTACTGATAATGTAAGTAATATCAAGCATACCAATATAAGCATGGTTGGTATTCTGATGCATCAATTTTACTAATGCTTTGGTCTCTCTCTCTCTCTCTCTTTCTGAAGTTAAATGTTTTAGCCTGCTATATAAATCTTTTCGGACTTAATTTTACCTCGTGTTGCAGTTTTAATTTTGACCGGTCATAACATTCATGATTTCATTCTAAAATTGATTGTGAACAGCTTCACAAATCAAGTATATATATGAATGTTGAAGATAGCTTTAACTTGGCAAGTGACAACTTAATATTCATGACATAGGCAATGAATCAGATTGCAACTAAACCATTGGCCAAGAACCATCAACAACAAATTTGCTGTCAAGAACCATCTACCCTCATGAAATAAAACAGTTTCAAATAACTTCATGCCAAAAAATAAATTTAACATAACAGAAATTTTCAGTTCAATGTAGAGGAAATTTAAAAGATACAAGCACAAACCAGTAATACACTGCAGTATATGAAAGTCACAGGATGTGGATGGATTCAAACAAGTGTCATATGCTTATGTACAATCAAACATAACAAACCTAAACAAAGTGGTACCAAAATATCAGCAAAATAAAAGAATACACTCGAAATCCGGTTAGCGCAACCAAGTTAGTTCACATATCTACAGCATGGAATAGGTGATGTTGGTCTGACTCTCTTTTGTTATCTTCATCTAGTTCACCAGTCCAAATCCATACACGGTAAAAATATGAGGATACATTCGCGCTACCAACTTATGATGCTCGTCCCTTCGACGGTAGTTCAGTATCTGTTGAATTTTGCTCTGCTTCTCAAGATTCCTCTGCAAAAAGAAAGCATAACCTGTTCTAATTTTCAAGTTGGCTTGTATAAAGAAAATTCTAAAAAATACAAAGCCCAAAGACATTGAACTGATACACATTGTGGGTTTGTTGAAATTAAACTTGATTTAATTGGAGTTATTTGAAGTATTTGGTATAATTTAGTAGTAATAATTAAAATTAATATGTTAAGAGAATAAATTATTCAAGTTATGAGAATGAAAAGTCATGACCTTTGGTATGGTCAATGTTTATTCATGCATTTAATGAATTTATTTTCATTAAAGTGCATGTAATCTCAAGAGTTGTGGGTTATTATGATGTCTACTATAATATATATATATGTATGGGGTTTGTTTGTAAGGTTAAGACAATTGATTTAATGAAATATATGAGTTTTTGCCTCCACCATATTTAATTCCCAATTTCAATTGATATTTTGTTATCTTCCTCTCCACAAATCAAACCCACCACCACAAATTAGACTTCTTTAACGCCTACAAAATGGAATCAAAGCCCAGTTCGATTGAGACTTTGAAATGGCAAACAAAAATATGGTGAGCTTTTCAAATTCCTCGACTCACCAAAGATAATTGTGATAATTGGAGTATCCAAATGATGACGTTGTTGGGTTCGCAAAGTTTGACGAAGATTGTGACAAATGGTTTTGAAAAGCCGCAAAATGATACGGCCTTATCGGCGGCCGAAAAAGAAGCTCTCGAAGGAAAAAAAAAGAAAAATAGCAAAGTGCGTTATATAATTTTTCAAGCGATCGATGAATCGGGTCTTTGAAAAGGGTTCGGGCGCAACTACCGCGAAACAAGCGTGGGATATTCTGCAAAATTTCTATCAAGGAATGTAGAAAGTGAAGAGAGTAAGATTGCAATCTCTTCGAGGAGAATTTGAAGCGCTTAAAATGAGAGAAGGAAAATCTGTCGAGAATTATTTCGATAGAGTATTGATGGTGGTGAATCAGTTTCGGCGAAATGGAGAGAAGATTGATGATGTTCGGATGATGGAGAAAATACTTTGATCTCTTGATCCAGAGTATAATTATATCGTTGTGGCCATTGAAGAATCCAATTACTTGAAGGCCATGACGATTGATGAGTTGATGGGGTCTATCCAAATTGATGCGAAAAGACACCTAACGAAGAATGAACCGGTGGAGCAAGCTTTGCAATCAAAACCCAATATAAAAGATTATGGTGAAAATTCAAAAGGAGATAACGGCCGAGGTCAAGTTCGTGGCCGAGGTCGAGAACGTGGCCGACGAAGAAATGCATATAATGTCGAGCGATATCAAGAATCTCATTTTGCAAGAGACCAAGAAAGAGGGAAGAGCGTACGACGGATGGAGAGATAACAAATCTCATATTCAATGTCATAATTTTAAGAAGTATGGATATTTTGCATCCGAATGTTATTCTTGGAAAAACAATGTTGAAAGAAAGCCAATTACGCCGAGAAGAGAGACGAAGATCAAACATTTTTGTTGTCATTCAAGGGAGATGCAGAAGAAGGCACGTGGTATCTTGATTCTGATGCAAGCAATCATGTGTGGGGCAAGCAAAGCATGTTCATGGAGTTGGATGAATCCATAGATGACCAAGTCTCTTTCGGTGACTCCTCAAAAGTTTCGGTGAAGGACCTTGGTAAAATTTTGATTTGGCAAAAAAAATGGTACTCAAAATTTTATTTCTAATGTGTACTATGTGCCGAATATGAAAAACAATATTTAGAGTCTGGGTCAACTCTTAAAAAAGGGATATGATATCCACATGAAAGATCGTAACCTTTGACAAAAAATAAGATGTTTCTTCTAAACATTCAATGTGGCAGCGCAAAGTGCTTGAAGGCGCATTATGAAGATCAATCTTGATTGTGGTATCGCCGATATAGGCATCTCAATTTTGGCGATCTCACTTTGCTATCAAAGCAAAATATGGTGAGAGGATTACAAAGTATTAATCATCCGAAAGAATTATGCGAAGGTTGTATACCCGGCAAACATCATTGAACAAATTTTTCAAAGAAGGCATCATCTAGATCAACAGAACCGCTACAACTCATTCATATCGACGTATGTGGTCCTATCACTCCAACATTACTCGGCGATAACAAATATTTTCTTACCTTTACCGATGACTTCAGTAGAAAAACATGGGTCTATTTTTTGAAAAATAAATCTGATGTTTTTTTATTTTTAAGAGATTCAAAATTTATGTTGAAAAAGAAAACGGTTATTACATCAAATCTGTGAAATCTGATCGAGGAGGATAATTTACATCAAAAAAATTCGAAGCATATTGTGATGAGCATGGAGTTCGACACTTTTTAACGGCGACATACTCGTCACAGCAAAATGGAGTAGCCGAGAGAAATAACCGTACCATTCTTGATATGGTGAGAAGCATGCTGAAAAGCAAGTTGATGCCGGAAGCTTTTTGGGCTGAGGCCGTAGAGTGCGCGGTGTATATTCTTAATAGATGTCCAACTACAGTATGGAATATAACGCCATAAGAAGCATGGAGTGGATACAAGCCGAGCAAAAGAGAACTAAACTTGACGATCGAAGTGCACAACATGTTTTTATAAGCTATGATGCGAGAACCAAAGGCTACAAGCTGTATAATTCAAGCACCGGCAAAATTCTCATCAGCCGAGATGTTTAATTCGATGAATCAAAAACATAGGATTGGAATGCAAAAGAAGAATGGAGTGGCTCGATATTTGAACACAAAGATATTGAAGCGCGCGATCAAAACACCTCCCTCACCCTCAAATGGTAATTCCCCTCCAACATCACCGATTTCATCCTCATCAAATTCATCGGCCAAGTCATTGGCCGAATCATCTTCGCAAGACCACAAAAGATGAGATTGCTTGATGAAATTTATGAAGTGACTGAGAATCAAGAAGATCTCACTTTTTTGTCTCTTTGCCGAAACTGATCCGATTAATTTTGAAGATGTCGTTCAAAGCATAAAATGGAAGCAATCGATTGATGCATAAATTGAAGCAAGCGATTGATGAAGAAATTGAAGCAATCGAGAAGAACAACACGTTGGAGTTAACGCTTCCGAAAGGCAAGAAAGCGATTGGAGTGAAATGGGTTTACGAAGTGAAGAAAAATCCACAAGGCGATGTGAAAAGATACAAAGCTAGATTAGTTGTCAAAGGTTACAATCAAAAGGCGGGTATTGACTACGATGAGGTATTTTCTTCCGATGCTCAATTTGAAGCAATTAGATTGATTATTTTTTAGCTGTTCAAAATAGTTGGAATTTTTTCGAATGGATATCAAATCGGCATTCTTGAATGGTGTTCTTGAAGAAGTGGTATATGTTGAACAACCGATTGGGTAAGCAAAGAAAGGGCATGAAGATAAAGTTTTGAAATTGAAGAAAACTTTGTATGGGTTGAAGCAAGCACCGAGAGCGTGAAATAGTAGAATCAATGCTTATTTCCAAGCAAATGGGTTTGTCAAATGTCCGTATGAACACTCGCTCTATTCAAGGAAAAATGAAAAGGGAGATTTCTTGCTCGTGTGCTTGTACGTAGATGATCTCATATTCACCAGAAATAGCGCAATAATGTTCGAGGAGTTAAAGCAGTCAATGGTTCGTGAGTTCGAGATGACCGACATCAGTTTTATGTCTTATTATTTGGGCATTGAAGTGAAAAGAGCGGTGAAATTTTTATAACCCAAGAAGACCGTGAAATCAATTATTCAAAAATTCAAGATGGAGGAATGCAATCCGGTTGCTACACCCATCGAGTATGGTAATAAGTTGTCGAAGAATGATAACGGAGCAATGTTGATCCAACTTATTTCAAAAGCTTGGTTGGAAGTTTTCGATATTTGACATGCACGAGGCCATATATTTTTTTATGGAGTCGGCCTTATTAGCCGATTTATGGAAGAGCCGATGTCCGCTCATTTGATGCAAGCAAAACGAATTTTGCGGTACATAAAAGGTACGACAAGTCTCGGTTTATTTTATTCAAGTTCTAATGATTTTAGTCTTGTTGGATACACCGATAGCGATTGGGTTGAAGATATTGATGAAAGGAAGAGTACAACCGACCATGTATTTTTCATGGGAGATGCGTCTTTTACTTGGATGTCAAAGAAGTAACAAATTGTCATTCTTTCTACATGTGAAGCCGAGTATGTTGCCGTTATATTGTTGAGAAGTTTACTCAAAGAACTTCAAGTTGATCAAAAGGGGCTGACAGATATATATATTGATAATAAATCGGCTATTGCTTTAGCAAGGAACCCGGTATTTTATGAAAGGAGTAAGCATATCGACACACGTTATCATTTCATTTGTGATCATATGAAGAAAAAGGAAGCGGAGTTCATCTATGTCAAATCACAAGATCAAGTTACTGACATTTTCACAAAGCCGTTCAAGACCGAAAGTTTTAACAAGTTGAAGATGATGCTCGGCATGGTTCTTTTTTTGAAGGTCATGACTCTTCATTCTCATAACTTACACAATTTATTCTCATAACATATAATTTTAATTACTCCTACTAAATTATACCAAATACTCCAAATAACTCCAATTAAATCAAGTTTAATTTTAACATTCCCCCTTAAACTTGATTTCCATTAGTATGGTCAATGTTTAATCATGCACTTAATGAATTTATTTTCATTAAAGCGTATGTAATGTCAAGAGTCGTGGATTATATATATATATATATATATATATATATATATATATATGGGGTTTGTTTGTAAGGTCAAGGCAATTGATATAATGAAATATATGAGTTTTGCCTCCATCATATTTAATTCCGAATTTCAATTGATATTTTGTTATCTTCCTCTCCACAAATCAAACACACCACCACAAATTAGCCCTCTTTAACGCCTGCAGGGTTGGCCAAGAAATACTATATACTTGTGGATAAGAAACAGTTGCTGTAACGACTTAAACACGAACTAATATGCTGTTTTCAATATTGTGCAAATTTTAAAAACCATACTCAAAAGCACGCTGCTTTTGGACATGGTATGATGTCTCAAGGTAGGATCTTTCTCTCAAATGTCATCTGTCAAACTTTTTCTTGCTTTCATAAATAGTGGAATTATACAAATACAAGATGTATATCACCATCGTGCGTCACAAAATTCAATAATTAGTTTTCTAATGTTTAAAAGTCTTTATTATTATTATCTTCTGCACCCACTTTTCTAACATCTTGTAATAACTCATTTTAAAAATTTTTTTTAGCTGCAAATAAAGAAAGTAAACCGCAAAGGCGCAAATACACCTAAAAATTTTGAACTCAGTAGAGCCAACTATCAGAATCAACTAGTAAATCTTCCACTTTAGATACGACAAACAAGTCAAATGAAAGAGATTCCCCCATGGTTAAACAATAGTAATAAACATTTTCTAAAAACTTATTTGTTCTTTAATTTCAAACCGTAGTATCTGAACAACAATATCTTCTAAGAGCATATCAGCTTCCACTTGAAAGTTGCAAATTGAGATTTTCCACGACCAAGACATTTAACCCTAATGCTGTATACCGCTAAAATCATTAATAAATAACATAACTAACCATATTTTAGATATAAGTCATGCGGAGATATAGTTAGGTAGCGAGACTACATACCAATTCACATTTAACCCCAAGACTCAGGTTCAGATTCGCTAATGGAAGCAAAAGAGGATGATGTATCCTCTCTAGAGAGACTGACAAAGTTCAAAGGTGCAGTCGAAAGCCGCCTCATCTCCTTAAAGTATCCGCTGTGACGGCCTGAATAAGAGCGAGGTGAAAGAAGCTCTGGGGTTGGACTGCCAATAGAGATGCATCGTGGAGATGGGGTCATGAAGCCGCTCCAGTTTCCATTGACATTGTAGCCATTCACTTTCCTATTAAAGCTCATGACCCTTCTAGGGCTTTGTTTTGACCTGAACATAGCTTCCTTCTCTTTGAGGAGTATATCTTGTAGCTTCTTCTGGTCCTAAATAAGACATAAAATGTAATGGTTAAAAACTTGAGTCATCAAAATGAGGCAACAATAGTAATTCTCATGTCTCTGCCACTTCACGATACCTCCAAAGTTATGGTGATGGTTCAAAGATATGTTGTAAATTTTAACATGTCTTGCCGGCTGAATGCCCTTTATGGGCCACTAGTGTGTGTGTGTGTGTGTGTGTGTGTGTGTGTGTGTGATCCATCCTTAATACATGCTGGGTGAATTTGAACCTAGATTGCTCCGATACCACTTTAAGTGTCTGTGCCACTGCACTCCAACTCCAAAGCTATGATGCGAGTTGAGAGTTATATTTTTATATTCTAACAGTAGTTAGCAAATTGAAGATACCCGATATCGCCTGCTTTCTTCCTCTTTCTGTTGTCTTGTAAGTTTGTATTCCTCCAAGATAGTCACTAAGCGAACCTGAAGAAAAGAGTGACTAATCTAAATTATCATGTATATTAAAAGAAGAGAATATAGAAGGAATATGTAAGTAGCTTGCGGATACAGATATGACACACCATACAAGACGAATTTGCCGACTGCAATTTTCGAAACTATATGATACGATTCAGATACGCTAATGTTTTAGCGTGTGTGCTTGCATGCATGTCGGTGTTGATAGAAGTTATAATTTTAGCAAATCTATTCTAAGAATGCAAAAGAAAAAAAAAAGGAAAAGAAACCACTTGTCTAAGGATGCAAATTTCAATAGATTGTTGGTGTATCTAAATTATTGAAGCGGTTACATCTGTAATACAATATAATTTAGAATGTGTCGAAAAGAGTCCAAGTATTCTAACAAATCTGAGTGAATACGATAGGGATAAGATACGGATTCATATCCTCGATGATGAATCCGTGCAACATTGGGAAACATAAAAAGCTTGACTCACCCCATCATACAAGAAAGGTGTGTTTCTCTCATCTTCCCATGCAAAAGTTTTGCTGATAAGGTTGTCCACGATAGCTGCAGAAAAAAGACTACAGTCAGATCCTAGAAAAAAATATAGTTATTTTTAGGAATGAATGATGTTACGATTTCATGAGCAAATACCTGGGATTTTGGTAACATTGATCCGTGCCTTCTCAGCCCGTTTTAAGTTTAAGTGGGCACCTCTTCCAGCACTGTACCTGTTCTCATCCTGTTATGAGGCAAATCACAAAGTAAGCTTGAAAACAGCCAAAACAAAATATAATCTAAACCAAGAAAATGATGTGCACGCGTTAGTCCAGATACCACGTTGTAAATTAAACTTTCTACCCAATTCAATGATCAAAACAATTAGGTATTAAAACATTTAGGTATAAATGGGTATAAACAAATGTAGTAATGAGATCCGAATTGATTTCAGAATCATTTTTGACGGATATGGATATCCAACATTGTTCATTTATAATATGGGTAAATACTGTATTCCTATGCTGTTGATTTCTTTGTAGAGGTGACGAATCCCAGACAGATTTGACTCCCCTTTTGTTTCGCTTGGATTTCGTGAACGATACAACGATACTTCAATGATAAAAACAATTTTAGTATAATTGGGTATTGCTGTCCAAAAAGTTATCTTTTCCAAAAATAAAATAATAATTTCTTACTATCCAACCTGGAAAACAGTTTATCTTGCTCGCATATTAAAGATCATTTTGTATTGAAAACAAACCTTCATGAAAACTAGAAAATTGAGCCTTACCATTTTATGTATAATCTGTTCTACTTTGAAATATACTGTTCAAGCGAGTGCCTCTATACATAGTGGTAAAGCCTCTTGCACTTGTGCAAAAGGTTTGGGGGTTCTATTCCCGCTTGTATCATGTTAAGGTTCCAAAAACTAAGAAGGAAAAAAAAATATTGTTCAATTTTTCCAATCCGAATGTCAAATAGAAACACAAAAAGCTTATTAGGGTTTTAATGAATTAATGTCCTGCCAAGCAGAGGGCTAGATAATTGAGTTCAAGCATTTATGTTCAATCAGCTGTTCTACATTAAAGATATATTGTTCAAGTGAGTGCCTCTAATATAATAGTGATAAAGCCTCTTGCAGTTGAGCAAGAGTTTTGCGGTTCAATTCATGCTTAAATCAAGTTATGGCCTATTGTTTAGAAAGTTATATCGTTTAATTTTCCAATCCGAAGGTCAAACAGAATGCACAAACCTTATTTCAGGTTTAATGAAAGAATGTCCCGCCAGGCAGAGGACTAGTTAACACAGGCAGAGGACTAGTTAATATGTTGTTTACCCTCTTTGCGACCTCTAACGATCGTATCGTTAAGATAAAAATAGGGTTTAAATAAAACAAGTTTAGAAGTCTGAATGTTTGACCAGAAGGTCCCGAGGTTCGAGACTTTCGATAAGTGCATGCACTTCTTATTAATTATATCCCCGTTGTTTTAGGAAATACTTAGACGGGATACCTTGTTAAGTTGTTTTAAATTACATCAATTTGAATAAAGATCATATCATATATGTACTCGCAAATAACTGAGAATATAGAAGAAACTAAAAATAGTTTCATTGATATTGATCTTATAAAATTTTGATACATCACATCCATTTACATCTCAAAAGTTTGTACAAAGAAAATTACAAAGATACAAATATATTTTGAAAGGAGAAGGGTATTTTATATCAGAGTTAGTATTATTTTTGAAGACTAAGTGGCTATCTCCATTTGTGGGCCCCACGCTTAGTCAAATTGAATCATGCAGGGTCCTCTGAGTGGAACCCACATCATATTAGCTTGGAACATGTAGGGAGTCACTCCAAGTGGGACCCAGACCTTGAATTGAATGGTTGCGGATTCCCTTTGAGGAGATATCCACACCACTATAAGCTTGCGGGTATCTATTTGAGATACCCACAACTTGTGGGTATCCATTTTAAGGTACCCGTAGCGGATATCTTCATTTAATCCATGCGGGTATCTTTGTTAGATATCCGATGGGGCACTTTTATGATACCCATTGGGGTGTTCTTTTAAAATACCCACAGTGGGTATATTTTATAATGTCAATTGGGTGTCATTTACGATACTTGATGTGAGTATTTTTAGAGATGTCACGGGTGGATATTTTGATATCTTGAAATACCCGCATGTAAAGATATTCTTCTCAAAATTCCTTGTATTGTGATCAAATATTCTTTAATGGATGATTTTCACTCTGTTTCAACGTACTTGTGTTCCTTACAAGATATCCATTTGAGCATTGTGTTGGTTTTGTTCAAAAAATACAAATGGGCAGCATCTCCTCTTATAATTTTGGGTTGTTATTGAGAAATATAGACTGTTTTGAGTCTATATTCTCATGCAAATGGGGAAAAAATAGGATTTCTTCTATTTTCCAAAGAGAAATACTTTTGTATTCTCATTTTGTTAAAGAAACATGAAATTAATCATGTTCTTAAATCCATTGAGGAGCTCTTGATTGTAGGAATTAATTAGAATTCCCTCAAGTTTTTCAACCCTATATGAATCATGTCAAAATTTAAACAGAAAAGAAAATGGTTTTCTTAAAGAAAGAGAGAAGGCCTTCATCAATCATCCACCTTCTCTTTCTTCTTTTTCTTCTTCTCTAATCCGAGAGATCTTGCAATCTTCAACCTGTAAAGCTTGTGAATTCTCTTGTGTTGTCTTATTTTCGATCTTGTGAGGGGTATATATAGCTTTCCTCAATGCATGGGAAGTTAGCAAGCCACTACCCACGTTTTTAGGGTAGTGGGATGCAAACAACTCACTTAAAGCCCAATAACCGCCCATGCGGGTATCTTTTGTAGATACCCGCAACCGCTTCTAAAGCTAGGCGGATATCTTCTTTGATTCAGTTAACGGAGATACCCACAATTGGGGGTTCCCGCATATGAACATGCTCACATGTGATTTATTTGGGGTATTGGTATTCTTGGGTTCAACACATGCTCCCTAAATTTAATGATTTGGTATGCATTTAAAAAGATAAAATGACCAACCACAACCAAAGATTTAACAGAAAAATTTGCTATGAATCTTAGCAGTCGATATACACAGAGGGCCAAATAAAAATGGTGTATAGAGTGAAAACCTACTTGGTTATACTCTTGAAGCCAGTTTTCTTCTGCACAAGCAGCAAGCCATTTGTTTATCCTGTCCATAATCTCTTTCCTACTCATGGACTCTTCTTCCGCCTTCACTATCTGTGCCTCGATGTTGGCCAGAATCTCACAAGGATCAGCGAGACCTGAACTAAGAAAGAAACAAGTCAGAGAATAGACAAATGTGTGAGAGAAAAAATCAGTCAACACATTCGTAAAATAAGACCGCATACCAGAATCTATCATTGCGTTAGTCTTCTCAGGCACGGTGCTCATTTCCGGTTCCATGTGTGCTTTCTTGCATATTTCTTCCAATTCAAATCTTCTTTTAAATATGAGCACTTTCATTCTGTTGGCTTTAAGTTTTGTAAGCCTCTCGACTTCAGCTTCTGTCTGTCAAAGTACCATATTGAAAATTGTATTTACTTCTTTCATTGTCGTCATAAAAATTAGGGTATATTACAATAATTGAACTTTCTCCCTTTTTCATAGAACACCGCTAAACTTTAAAAATAGCATTCAGCATTCACAAACGGTTCAAAAGTGTAATGAAATTCACATGAAGCATCAAACACCATGCCAGTGGTGTGTTTGTATTTTTCAAATTTCAGTGGTGTTCTTTACTAAACTGGAGAAGTTTGATGCTGTTTTATGTAATTTTCCCCTTAACAAAGAGGTCCGGTTTCAAACCTGCTCGATAATTTCTTGTGATAGTACTCCTTTATAGTTAATCTCCTCTTCAGGTGATCCAAGGATACACTTGAGTCTTCCGAAATTTCTCCTCTCTTCTTCAGGAGACTCCATTACCTTCCAGAGTTCGACCAGCGATTCTACTTTTTCTCGCAACTATGACATAATGATAACAAAATTTGCAGCCTCACATGTAATTTAGAGAACAGAAGGAAAACATAAATTTAGACTTAACGCTAACCTTCTGAACCCGAATTTTCTTCTCTGGTCTTAATTTCAAGACAGCCTGAGCTAGGCCCTCCAATGTGTGATGGCTGATGCTTGTGGATTTCCCGGAGCTAGTCTCATGCAAACCGGGATGTACTTCATCCACTGTTTTTTGAAAATCTAGTCCAAGAACTCCACACAAAGAGTGCACTTCATTAATATGCTCCAGAACCTTGTGAAGACGGTCCGACTAGATATAGAAAAACACATAGGATAAGTTAAATTATTACCCAGCAACTGTGAAAAAACATATTATTTCTTTAAGGAGTTGTATCATCACTTTATAGAATAGAGTGCATATTGGAAGATAGATTACAGGGGAGTTCTCTTTACAAAAACTTTACAATTTTTTACGAAGATCGGTGACATGTATATATTCACTTATTTGGATGGTTCAGAACCTTGTGAAGAGAGATTCTCAAATCTAATTCACATCAAGTCTCTTGCACAATCTAGAAAAAGATATTTTTGGTCTTAGCATTTCCAATAGCCATCATAGACCGAAATTTAGCCTAAACGGAAAAAATGCTTTCTGTATATGGATTATGTGCGTTATTCAGGTATATAGCAATATTTAATGGTGGTATTGGGCTAGTTAATGATTCCGAGCCGAAGAATTGGACCAGACAAATCTCTCAAACAATGAAGCATGCACATGTCCCATGTGCATTAAGAGATTTTCTTTCAAATCTAAATAAAGATTTGTTGTGACAAAATGATATCTTCCTTATCTCTCTGTGTACTATTTTTTCCTTATTTTTCGGCAGATAAACTAATGGCCAAAGTTAACTAAAAGGAAACATGGAAACTTCACATTTGATCTGATTGAATGGCTCTTCTATAGGAATTATCGTTTTCTTTCAGTTTTCTTTCCAAGCGAGAGCAAAGCATGCAAAGATTGAAAACTGTAAGGGACAAAGATAGGACAGTCCCATAAGTAACAAACTTACCTATTCATATCACTTTTATTTAAATTTTTCTCTTTTCTCACTTTTCTCAGTAAGTAGCAATCATATTGTTGAGTATGCCCCGTATTCTTGATCCCTATTGAACTTTCTCATGATTCGGCGTATCACGGAGGATTTTGAAGTTCAGACGGTTCAGGACAATCCTGAGCCGACTCACAAGTTGTCCAGGATTGTCTCATCTTCTTTGGTTGCAAGAGACGGCTCAAGATCATCTTGAGCGACTCTAGAGACGTTTAGAATTCGTCATCGCTCTCTGTGAGCAAGAGACGTCTCAAGGTAATCTTGAGCTTTCTCATGAGTAATCTGAAATCGAAAATTATTATCTGTTTTTATGAGCCAACTCATCATCAACTTGAGCCGGCTCAAGTGCGGATCGGACCGAATCTTTCAGTTTTGAGATAATTAGGAAATTTGTTATTTGATCAGATCTTTGTATACTATAAATATTATAGTATTTTATAACCCTAGATCAGATAGCCTTTGAGATAGAATTTGAGAAAACCCTCTTGTAATTTGAGAGTTTGGGTTTTGAGGGATTTGTGAGCCTCATCCACTATTTGTGCTTCTCCATATTTTGGTGATTAATAAAGCTTCTCCTTCGCCGGTGGATTTTCCTGTAAGGGTTTTCCATGTATATCTTGTATATACCGGTTAGTGCTCTTATTTTCTATTTGCCTGTGATTAGTTTTTGCTTTCTCTTTATTGTTTGTTTTACTTCGTGATCGTTTTGTTGCAACAAACTGGTAACAGAGTTTTGTTGTATTTGGGGATCTTTTGATTGAACCGTTGGGGGTTCAATTTTACGATTTAGGTTAATGGTGGATAACGACGCTTATATCCAATTTTCCATCTTCTTAGATTGTGATTTTGAAATTTTAGGGTTCGTTAGCACTCAATGTGTTTTAGTTTAATCCTCCATCATATCTCCAATGATTATGAAGTTCGATATTGAGAAGTTTGATGAAAATATGAGTTTTGGTTTATGTTAAGATCGTATGATTGCTGTATTGACACAAGAGAAATGCGATTCTTGGGAAGGATATGAAGCCTTCCACTTTGACAGAGGAAGCTTGGAAGAAATTGGATGAAAAGTCCCTCACGACTATTCAGTTGTGTCTGACAAATGAAGTTTTGCAACAAATTTTGGTGGACAAGACGACGGCTAGCTTGTGGCAGAAATTAGAGAAGTTATATTTAAGAAAATCTCTCACAAATCGACTCTTATTGAAGCAGCGTCTCTATATACTTCGTATGTCAGAAGGCTCTCTTATCAAATCTAATATCAGCGAGTTTAATTCGATTGTTACAGATCTGGATAAGATCGATATTAAGATTGATGACAAAAATCAAGCTCTTCTATTGTTATGTTCGTTGTCACCCTCTAATAAGCACTTTCATGACACCGTGGTCTATGAACGAAATATAATCTCGATAAAGGATGTCAAAGAAAATTTAATGAACAAGAAGAAGATCGACAAGGAGTAAACTTCCAACGAAGTCGATGATCAATCTTCAGGCTTATTTGTTTGAGAATGAGCGGAAAAGAGAGATCCAGTAAGTAGAAAGAAGATGTCGAAGTCAAAGTTTAAGAATAATAAGAACTTGACCTGCAACTATTATAAGAAGAAGGGGCATTTAAGGTTGATTGCTTTAAATTGCAGACTAAGCTAAAGCAAGAAGATAAATCGAAGGAGTTTTCAGTCGAAGCTAGTATAACGGAAGGAGAATGAGATCTTCTTATGGTTCTTGATAACACACATCGATCTAAGGACAAATGGGTTATGAATTCAGGTAGTTCCTACTACATGTGTCCCAATAAAAATTTGTTCACCGCTTATGAGTCCGTTGATGGTGGAGTGGTTTTGATGGGCAACAATAGTTCGTGTCGATCTATTGGTAAGGGGACGATCCAAATCAAGATGTTTGACGGCGTTGTAAGAACATTGGCGGAAGTTAAACACGTACCTGATTTGAAGAAGAATCTGATCTCATTGGGTGCACTCGACGATAAGGATTATAAGTTCTCTACTGAAGGTGGAGTTTTGAAGGTGACCAAATGTGCTCTCGTTGTTATGAAGGGCTTGAAGAAGGGGTCCTTATATGCGTTGCAGGGTTCGACAACTACCGGATCAACAGTTATTTTATCATCTAAATCTATGTCAGATTCGGATGCAACCAGATTATGACACATGAGACTCGGGCATATGAGTGAGAGAGGTATGACCGAGTTATCGAAGCAATCTACTTGATGGACAAAGTACATCGAAGATGGAGTTTTGTGAGCATTTCTTATTTGAGAAGCAGAAACGAGTTGGCTTTCAGTTCAACGGTACACAACACAAAAGTTACTCTTGATTGGGGATCCTCTTCGGTTGCTTCTAAAGGAAGTTGTGCCAAGTATCTGCTTACTTTCATCAATAATTTTTCGAGTAAAGTTTGGGTCTACTTCTTGAAACACAAAAATGATATGTTTACTACGTTCAAGTAATAGAAGACGCTTAAGAAGCAAGCAGGAAAACAGATCAAGAGACCTAGTACAGACAACGGGTTGGAATTTTGTGGTGGAGATTGCAATGATTTCTGCAAAAACGAAGGGATTGTTCGGTATCATACCGTTGTCTACATACCACAGGAGAATAGGGTAGCGAAACATATGAATCAGATTCTTTTGGAGAAAGCGCGGTGCATGTTGTCTAATGCAAAGCTCGCCAAGGAGTTTTGGGCAGAAGCGGTAAACACGGCGTGCTATATATTATGAATCGGTCGCTTCATACATCACTTGGTAGTAAAACAACGGAGTAGGTATGGTTTAGAAAGCAAGCTAATTATTCTACATTTCAAGTGTTTGGTTGTTCCGCATTTGCACATTACCGTGAAGGAAAGTTGGATTCTCGAGTGAAGAAATGCATCTTTCTTAGTTATGTACGGGCATAAAAGGATATAGATTATAGTGTTCGGATCCTAAGTCGTCTAAATTTATGATTAGCAGAGATGTGACTTCTGATTAATCTGCTATGTTAAAGCCGAAGAACGTGAAATCTCCAAGTAAAAACGATTCAAGGAAGGATGAGCCGGGCATTGAAATTGAAGTCGATAAAAGCTCGAGTTCGCAGGAGATCTCACTTTCACCATTGTCTGATGAAGCTCATGATGAGCAGTCTCAAGATGAGTATTTACTCGCTCGAGACCGACAACAAAGGAACATTAGACCGCCATAAAGATATGGTTATGATGATCTAGTAGCGTATGCGCTGTCCGTTGCAGAGACAGTTGATAGCATCGAGCCTACGAGCTATCAAGAAGGTATATCATCCGATGAGTCAGCTCGTTGGCTAGTCACTAAGAATGAAGAGATTGAGTCTCTTCACAAAAACCAAACATGGAAGTTCATGAAGCCCGAAGGAAGAAAGAAATTAGTTGGCTGCAAGTGAGTATTTAAGAAGAAAGGAGACCAAGGAGTTTTGGATACGAGATATAAGACACGGTTGGTAGCTAAAGGTTATTCGCAGGTTCGAAGAGTTGACTTCAATGAGGTATTTTCTCCGGTTGTAAAACATACCTTTATACGTGTCTTGCTCGGTTTGGTAGCTATGCAAAATTTAGAGCTCGAGCAGCTTGATGTGAAGACCGCATTCTTGTATGGTGATTTGGTAGAGAAGATCTACATACAACAACCCGAAGATTTCAAAATTGAAGACAAAGAAGACCACATTTGTTTACTAAAGAAGTCTCTATGGTTTGAAGCAGTCACCTAGACGTTGGTACAAAAAATTTGACTCCTTCATGAAAGAAATTGGATTTACGAAAAGTATGGACGATAATTGTGTGTATCATAAGAAACTCGCCGATGGTTCCTTCATATACTTGTTGCTCATGTTGATGATATGTTGATAGCAACAAAGTATATGGTTAATATTCAGAATTTGAAGGAAAGTTGAAAGATAAGTTCGAGACCAAGGATTTGGGAGCGGCCAAGAAAATACTTAGTATGGAGATTAGGCGGGATCACAAGGGAGGGAAAATTTACTTGTCTCAATAACGATACGTTGAGAAAGTTTTGAAGTGTTTTGGTATGGCAGACACTAATTCTATATGTGCTCTGTTGGCAGCCCATTTCAAACTTTCAGCTCGTTCATCACCGTAAAAAGATGATGAGATTGAGCATATGTCATTCGAGTGCGGTGGGTAGTATTATGTATATGCCATGGTTTATACCTGACCTGACATTTTACATGCAGTTAGTGTTGTTAGTCGCTATATAACATCTCCTGGTAAAGGCCACTTGGCAAGTTGTGAAATGGATTTTACGATACCTGTGACGTACGTCTGATGTGAGGTGGAAGGAACGACGGTTTGGTTAGTTTCAGCGATTCCGATTATGCAGGTGACCTTGACAGGCGAAGGTCGACCGCCGGCTATGTATTCTTTTTAGGAGGATATGACATCAGTTGGCGTGCTTCGTTACAGCCTACGGTTGCGTTATCTACAATGGAGGCAGAGTATATGGCCATTGTTTGGATCGTTAAGGAAGCGATCTGATTGAAGGAACTATTTTCGGAACTTGGTATTCAAAAGGACCATAATAGTCTGTTGTGATAGCCAAAGTGTTGTTCATTTGACGAAAGTCCAGATGCATCATGACAGGACGAAGCACATTGTTGTTTGGTACTGATTTGTTCAGGATATCATTGAAAAGGAAGAGATAATCGTAAAGACGGTTGATACAACGGATAATCCGGTCGACATATTGACAAAGTCACTTTTGGTTGTTAAGTTAGAGTATTGTTTGAACTTAATTGGAGTGCATCGCACTCATTGAGCCCTTTTAGGGATTTTGTGGAGAAGGCGGAGCTACTATTAATTTTATGGAGGAGTTTGTAGCGAATGCGAGATAATGTGGAGATTTGTTAAATATGTCTCGTATTCTTGATTCCTATTGAACTTTCCCATGATTCGATGTATCATGGAGCATTTTGAAGTTGAGACAGCTCATGACAATCTTGAACCGGCTCATAAGATGTCCAGAATTGTCTCATCTTCTCTGGTTGCAAGAGACGGCTCAAGATCACCTTGAGCCGGCTCAAGGTAATCTTGAGCCGTCTCATGAGGAGTCTGAAATCAAAGATTATTCTCTGTTTGGATGAGCCGACTCAAGTGCGGATCGGGCAGAATCTTTCAGTTTCGAGATAATCGGGAAATTTGTTATTTGGTCAGATCTTTTGTATACTATATATATTGTAATATTTTATAACCCTAGATCAGATAGCCTATGAGATAGAATTTGAGAGAACCCTTTTGTAATTTGAAAGCTAGGGTTTTGAGAGATTTGTGAGACTCATCCACCGTTTGTACTGCTCCATATTTTGGTAATTAATAAAGCTTTTCTTTCGCTCGTGGTTTTTCCCGTAAGGGTATTTCAGGTATATCTTGTGCCTTTTGGTTAATGCTTTTATTTTCTATTTGCCTGTGATTGGTTTGCACTTTCTCTTTATCGTTTGTTTTACTTCATGATCGTTTTTTCGCAACACATTATTTGGAAAAGTGGGGAATTACATGGAAATTAGTGACAAAAATAAATAAATTAGATACCTTCTCCTTTTGGAGGGTGTGAAGCTGAGATTGGTATTCTTTAAGCTTCCTAATTGATAAGTCATGCTCTTCGATATCAACCAAATTAGTTGCATCATCATTTTGGCTGATCTCACACGTAATCTTCTGGATCTCCAATTGTATATCCGCAAACTGTTTAATCCGTTCTTCTTTCTTTACTCTCATATCTTCTAGAAGTGGTGTGACTGAAGCAAGCTGCCCCTTCAGTGATGCTTGTCGTTTCTCCGTCTGCATAAAGGAAGTTGGAAAACAATATTGTATCAATGGTAATTCAATAGACGGCATAAAATAGACCAATGCTAATTACTATGAGCTAAGGTCGAGTGTTTACATGTGAAGGGTAAGATATATGTGTCGCATATATTTTATTGAATCTGTTTAAGGACATAACTTCAATAAAGTAAATATGAGTTGAAGATAAGGAAGATGGTACCAGAGATTTTGGAGGAGGAGGAGGACCCAGACTATGGGGGAGGGGAAGACGAGATAGATGGCGAGGCTTGATTAGAGCCCAAGGTTAACGGAAGGGGGATGGGTGCTTTTTTGGGTTTTGTGCTACTTGGATGCGAGGCACTTGATGTACTTTTTTGCGGGCTTGCATGCCTAAGATGTTTATTTTGGTGAATGCTTTCAGTGTAATCATTAAAAACTTTTTAATGCAATGGGGTGGCTAATTATCCACCTTTCTTGTCCAAAAAAAAAAGAAGTAAATATGATCATGTTTCAACTTTATGCCTGCCAAGTTAAATACAAATAATGTAACTTTGAAGACCAAATGCGCATCTGAACCAACCATTTTCATGAGGATAAAATCAATTTACAAGGACATGCCATAACATCTACAAGGCAAGTTGGTGGATAGGAAATCATATATACATTATAAATGATTAAAATTTAGGCTGATTTTCACTAAACTACCCTTAACTATGACCCTTTTTCAGTTAACCACTTCAAAGTTATTTCATTACAGTAAACTCTCTTAAACTTTGATGTCAATGGACTTCTTTACTAGATATCTTAAGTGTAGTAATATGTACTTTAAGGGAGTATAGAAATTTTTTTGGGGGGGGGTGGGGTGGGGTTGGGGTGGGGGGACACAAAACAAAACTGTAAGGTAGTTGTCTGAATAACAAACATAATTAAGAATAGTGCACTGAAATTTGGCCTATATTTAGGATCCCTAATTTAGGAGTGGGCATGAATTGCATCTTCTCGTTGAATTAAATCAATAGCTCACATAACGACTTGATACAAGGATCCAAATACAATAGTTCTATACCCCACAACACTAATAATATAGAGAAGCAATAGAAATTCTCATTCATTTGCATCAATCATGAGGAACAACAAAATAAACAAAATATATTGCACAATCTTCATATGAAAAAAATAGTAAAAATGGTTTGCATGAAACTAAGCTGCAGCATTGAGGTTCGATTGAAAAAGAATACCATTGAAGACTGGAGCTTACAATAGAACACCAACTGCTATGCAAAGCTGATAGTTATAACTTAACAATAATGGAAGCAACAAAGGTTTGTCGTCTTACAAAGATAACACTTACCAAATGTGTATAGGAATTCGAATTCAAAATACTGGCTTTGCAGGTCATTAATTTGTGTATGATTACTTAATTTGGCAAACACAAAAGCAAAAGAGGAAAATATTAAGCCTATCCACAGTCTCATGACATGTGCTACTGAACCTAAGACCAAAAAAATCAAAAAGTCAAGAAGGCCATACATAAATTATACGAAGGAATTAGCTTGTTTGTTATGCAACATGAGACATTCCTCGACACATTGCAATTGAAGAAAGTTACTTCAGAACAGCGACAAAGTTCTCAAAGAATGGCTTGTTACATTTTTCATTTGGATCTCCAGCGGGAGAATGAGATCTTTTCTTACACAATGTTATAAAGAACGGATTCGAAATTTGTTCGGTTGGCCGGCGAATAAAAAATATCCGGTTTATTCGGATTATGTGACCATCAATATTTTCATATAAATTTTTAACAAAAATATAAAGATATTAAAAACTAATATGTCCGTGGACCAACGGTAAGACGTCCACCTTGTTTTTTAATAAGTGTGAATTCCACTTGTTTTTTTAATTAAGTTGTGAATCCCATACTTATTTTTTTAGTTGTGGGGTTTTTTTGGTTTTGGATCTAATGGGCCAATTCGGTTGAATATTTGCATTATTCGCCCGATCGAATACGCGGTTTGTGCGGCCAATATTTGGTTTGACCGCATATTTGACCGAATATTGCAGTTTATGTTCGTTTTGCCACTGAATCCGAATATTCCGTTTTTTCAACACTGTTCTTACATATCAACAAAGAACAATCTTGTTATAAACACTAGTATTGAAGGAAATGTAATTCATAAAAGAACAGAAGGCCAATGCTGAGTAAATAGCATGGTGTCAGTATCTTTTATTCACGTAGAGGCAATGGCCAGTTGTTTTACCTATATAATGAAGTAGTTGCTTAAATATCTCTTCCATGATTATCATATGATCGATTAAGAGGTATTCCGTCAAAGATTTAGATCTTATGCTATGATTTTTTTTACCAATAGCAACTGTACGTTCATGGTAATAGTTAAGGCCAACCTCAAATTTCAATTATTAAACTTGAATGTATCAACATTTTTACTCCTAACATGGAAGAATGTACGCCCGAAAAATATCACTCTCTTCAGAAAGTTTTGATGAACACATGGATATTCCGATAAAAATGACAGGCTAACACGATAACAATTTCCCGTATTAAATTCTCATCAATATATGAAGTGCCACCCACACCTACTAAGAACAATGTACGCCGCTAATGATTCCACATTTCAGAATAGCAAAACAATAATAAGACCTTTTTTGTGTTTGATTAAGATGGTAGTTGGCAATATGCCATTCTCCCAAAGGTCAGCATTTCTCAATTTCTATAGCTACCTAATAAATGATTGCATTGCCAACTCACACAAAAAAATTAAATTGTGACAGATATTATTACCAATCAAATAAAATGAATACCAAGCACAACTAATGATTGACCAATTAAGCCAAAATCATTCAACATTCTAAATTGCATATCTTTCTGTACCTTTGAGTGAAGACTGAGTTCCCCAAGTGAAGCCATGAGAGCTGCAAGCTCTGCTTCCTTGGCTGCCACAGATTGATGAATCATGGCTTTTGCTGTGCTCGCTTCATCAAGCTTCCTTTGATAAACTTGAAGGCATTCTACATCAATCTCTGATAATATTCGGGCTTTTTCTGCTTCGCTTTCGCCAATCTCTGCCCATATGTGCTGTTTTCATCGAAATTTTTTGGTTAATTTAATTTTTCTCGACCGAACAAGAGATTAAGCAATATAATTTTTTTAGGATTAAAAAAAAAATACACATTCTGCACAACAACAACAACAACAACAACAAAGAATTGGAGATTAAAGCACACAAACAAAAACAGAAACAGTAATTGAAGGAAAGATACATTTTTTTCACAATAATCCATCAAAAAAATTCCAGAAATAAAAATTTCTCATGCCCTTGAAAAATTAATATGAAAAAGAAAAATATCAAGAAAACAATTTCGCTCCAGCATTGAAAGAAACCCAGAATATGCAAACAAGTCTAAACCCAAAAATAAATTGAAAATAAAAAAGAACAAGAAAACCAATTTCTTAGCAAAATCAAAAAAAAAGGGAAATTTTGTAGAGAGAGAAAGAGGACCTGCAAGTCTCTGAGCAAAGAACCACATCTAGTCTCCATGCTGATACTTAACCCCACCATTGTTTTCTCCCACTAACAACAACAAGCACAAGAAGAGAGAGAGAGAGAGAGAGAGAGAGAGAGAGAAAGAGGGTTTAATTTCAAATTGGCAACATATTTCTTTTTGCCCTCCCTCACTTTTTGGAACTTTAGCAGAGAAAACAGAAGCAAAACTAGAAATGGTTTCTGGCCACCCCAATTATGAAGCCTCCGCCATTAATGCTTAGAGAGAGAGAGAGAGAGAGAGGTTGGCTTCAAAAAAGTGTAGCAAAGTTACTTATTTCTTGTGTTTCTGCAAGAATTAAAAAATACCCATCTCATTAAACAATGCAAATAATGTGGAAAAAATAATTTGTTGTTAGAAGTTGGCGTGGGGAGAGAGGGGGAGAGAGAGAGGAGTATGTACAATTTACAAGGCAAGCAAGAAGCAAGAAGAAGAGAGGGGAGAGAGAGAAGAAAATTAGTGACAAAATCAAACTTTTTGTCTAATCTAAATTAGTGATCAGTGCTTGTCTTTTTCCTCGTGGAGGAGCAGTGGAGAAAAAAGAGAAGTGACAAAATATGGAGGTGTTGTTTTCTTGTGTTAGAAAAAAGAGAGAATCTTTTTGAGATCTTTGAATAAATAAAGTTGCTTGAATCTTTTCCATCCGAAAAAACTCCTCTTGGCTTGTATAGAAATTTTCTCCAGAAGGCTCTTACAAGATTTTGGATGGACTTTGAAATTCATGAAAATCTTTTTTTATACCATCTCATTTTTCGAACGAATCTCAAAGCTCATTTAAGGGGTTGCAAGAGACTTGTAAAGAAATTCTCTACAGGCCATGCAGAAAAGATTTTTCCTTTCCGTTGTTAATCATGTTTATTGTTTGTAATAATTGTGCCATTAGGTGGGGTCTAATCAAACAATTCTTGTCGAGGATGAAAGAAGAAAAAAGAAAGAATAATGAGAGTTTAAGAACCTGCATACTAATAGATGTACTACCAAACCATTTATAATCTACATCCGACAACCCGATTGATTGATGATTGGCAAAAAAGATGCGGTATAAAAGACAAATTCTAGATTACCTCATATGTTTAATCAATCATCAAATTAATAGCTTGTGTGGTCCATCATACGATTAATAGATTGTTGATTGACTAGAGAGATGGGATAGAGATTGGAAGTCCCAAAACTATCCTACCTAGGCAATTTTTAGGAATTATCAAAATTTTGAAAAGTAATTAGATATTTAGCCGATTTTATAAACTAATTAGGGATTTAACGGGTTTGGGTTACATCAAGGCCGCGTAGGCGCATAAGCGGTTGGAATGAGACGGGTTTGAATCCGCACTTCTAAAGTGCGGATTCAATTCTAGAAATGCCTCCAGCCCTGAGAGTGCTTAGTTGAATTTGCACTTCTAAACTGCGGGTTCAGCCAGCGGGATCGAGACTATATGGAAATCAGTCAGTCGTTACTTTAAACGACGTTCATTCAGACGTTCAGATGCTCCTCCTCCACCACCGGTGACTGTGACTTATCAACGTCGTCGATTTACGACGAAACTGGACCTTCTAGAATTACCGACCAACCTGGACCCTCGGAACCAGCTACACAACAAGAGGATATACCTAGTCCATCGCAGCGCCGTTGCGGTAGAGCAAGGATTCCACGCGCGTTGTCATGTTTGCGATGACGCTTTTGTATTTTATTGCTTTGTGATGTGCTTTGTGTTTTATGATTTGGTTGTATTTATATTGTGTTTTCTATTTGGATTGTGTTTATGTTTAAGTTTAGTTGCGTTTGGATTGCGTTTACGTTCATTTGTGTATATTGTGTTTTCTATTTGTATTGTGTTTATGTTTAAGTGCAGTTGTGTTTGGATTGCGTTTACGTTCATTTGTTTTTGAATTGTGATGTGGTTGGGATTTGTTGTAAGTATACGAGTTTTGGAGTGGTTTTGAAGTGTTTGGAAGGCAATTATAATGTTTGTCGTGTTTGGAAGGCAATTGTAGTGTTTGTGAGGCAATTAGAGGCAGTTGGCTGAACTTGAAAGGCGGGGGAGTGAATCCGTACTTTCGTAGCGTGGATTCATCCTGGAGCTCTCGGATTCAACTCGACCAGACGTCTGAAGCTTGTTCTTCAGACGCCTGGCTCTGCTATGGGAGTGTAAGATTGAATCCGCACTTTTAAAGTACGAATTCAACCTTGAGCTCTCGGGTTCAGCCAAGTGCTGGAGCTCGAGAGCTTAAGGGTTTGAATCCGCACTTTAGAAGTGCGGATTCAACCAAACACTCTCAGGATAGGAGGCACTCCTAGAGTTGAATCCACACTTCTAAAGTGCGGATTCAAACCCGTCCCATTCCAACCGTTCGCGCGCCTACGTGGTCTTGATGTGATCCAAACTCGCTAAATCCCTAATTAGTTTACAAAACCGGTTAAATTCCTAATTATTTTTAAAAACATGATAATTCCCAAAAATTGTTCATCCTACTCTCGTATCAAAACACAAAAGTTTATGGTATCTATCGGCTTGATAGGAAAGCAATACTCCTTTTGAAATATACTTAATCTACCGACCTGGTAAGGTTTCACATATGCTATTAGATTGGTGATTAGTTGGAGAGGGAAAAAATAGTTTGGAAAGAGGGTTTGTAGGGAAAGGATGGAGGTAGCAATGGAGGCCAAAGAGATGGAGGACGGTGACGCTAGGTGTAGGAATGAGGACTGGGTGTAAGAACAAGGAGATTAGGGCTACAGTTAGGATTATATGAGAATATGGAGGATGAAGAAAATTGGTTTTTTGGGCTATTTGAGGTTTTTAGATGATGTGGCAATTTAAATGACTTGGTGGTTACGTGACACACTAGTGTTGACATATCACCATTAATAATAGTAGTTTTTTTTTTGTTGAAGATTTCAAATTTTATAGTAGTTAGCTACCTAACATAAAACCATTCGGAGTTTTATTGAGATGGGCCTAAATCATATATTTATTTTTGTTTAAACTTTAGAAAGGTGATCGAATACTCCATGTGTTAATTAGAAGCAGAACAATTTCAACATTACGATTTTTTCTTCATATGCTAAGATGCGCGCAGTTAATTTTGAACAAAAAGTTCATGAATTTACAAACATAAAACCGTCCTAACCAATCCAAACTTTTAGACCGAAGCCTGGTTTAGTCCCCCTCTCTTAATTAACACTCTTGTCGAGCACCGCTAATGTCAAGACTGTTATATATGTGTGTGTGTGTGTGTGTGTGTGTGTGTGTGTAACACCCTAGTTCATTTACACTAATTCCAGTTCACGTATTTCTTTATTTATGGTATTTTCCTGATTTACTGTGTTTTGGGTGCAAATAATATATCTGACATCTGTATTAGCATCCGACCGAACCCGCATGCTTGAAACCTGTCTTGATTCATGTCTATGATTTATCCTGACTTGTTACGTAGACTTGTGCACTTTCATGTATACTGCATACTGGTATTTTATCTGGCATTTACATTTTACAATATAACATTTTAAGTCACATAAAATATTTTAGAAATACATTACATGGCCTGCATGATACCTCTAACCCTGTGGTAGCATCCGCGCATCTTGTTCTTGTCTCGTTCAGTAAAACGGACTTGTTTGGATGGCTACGCGCACGTACATGCATCCGTTCTTGGGGGTATGCATTTTCGTTATCCGAATATCCAATTTTAATTTTGGTCGGCACATATATTTTTCGTATTTTAAAACTGAATTTTAGACCCGATCCGGACATGTTTTGGACTAAGTTTGTATTTACCGGAAAATCAAATTTTATTAATATAATATAATATTTAAAATTTAATCGACAGTTTAAAATTTATAAAACTAACAAAATCTTTTTAAATTAAAATCCTAACGTTTTAACAACCTATCTCTCTCCCTGACACATCTCTTTCTCTCTCTCTTTTCTCCCGCTCTCTTCTTCTTCTTCTTCATTTCCCTTTTCTTTTCTTGATTCTTGAATTCTGTATTTTCCAGCGATCGCCGGAGTAGCGTCGTCGCTGCCGTTCCAGACGACCCAGTGGACGTACTTTACCCGCGTGATCACCCTCTTGCCTTGTTTGTACCCGTCCCGTGTGCCGTGCGTGCGTTGCGACGTTTTACCGACGTCGGACGTGCCGTGCGTATCCGTATTGTGATCCATCGAGGCAAGTTTATCTTGCTACATACTATGTTACTGTATTTACATCTATTTGAATAAATATAACACTTGTATTTTAAATCATGCATCCCATGTTATAGTTTTACAGTTTTACGACGTCCGTTTGCATCCGTACAATTTATTTCGTATCTAGTGCATGCAAGTTAATCTTGCTACATGCTATACTACAATATACTACACCCATTTGAATAATAGTATTACATATTGTTTAGTTATGCATCCATATTACAATTTTACAGTTTTCGGATACCTGTTTGCATCCATATCATTTAAAATATATATAACTGCATCTATAGATCATATTAACTCATATTATTGTTGTAGTAATACCCCATGCTTAATAATGTGCATCTCACTTAGTCTTGGAACTGTAAATATAACCCTAATCGATAATTGTGCATCCATACCATTAATTATATATCTATTTGCATTCCATGTCACGTTATTTCATATTACTGCTACATTAATACCCCATGCTAGAAAATGTGCATCCTACATAGTAATGGAGCTATAGTTGCAATCCCTAATAGTTATTCATGCATCCATGTTTGATTGTGTACCCATACCATTAATTCTTTATATTCAGTTGCATCTACAGATTATATTAATCCATATTATTGTTTTATCAGCACCCTATGCTTGATAATGTGCATCCTACATAGTCATGATGTAACCCCTGATAAATATTTGTGCATCCGTGCTTTTATCGTGCATCCGTACTTGCTACAGCTTTATTATGAGCATCCGCTTGACACATGTGCACTACCTGTCATGACTTGATATATCACTGCTTGACTTGATACCTAATCTTGTTACTAATACCGACAATCTTGACCTGTTGTCCCTACGGACATATCCTGTTGTCTATTTAGACAAAGATGTACCTGCTTGATCCTGTGTTGGCATTAGCTCCAGATTTTCAAAACCTGACTTGAACACATAACCTTGGGGGTATGGGGAAATCAAGAGTGTAAACTAAAGTGTAGCTTATAAAGGTATTACTTGATCCGTGGTCCCGGAGGATAACGGGACAAAATCATTCATGATTTTTACTTGATCCGTGGTCCCGGGGGATAACGGGACAGAGTCATTCATGACTCCCACTATCTGATCCATGGTCCCAGGGTATAACGGGACATATCCTTTGAGTTACATGGAGGATTACATTAATTGACTTCAAACAAACTTTAGAATAGATAACCCAGTAGCACAGTTTAGATTAATCACTGCACGTCACATATATTGATACACTTCACTGTTCTATATCCGTATTTACTTATTACATTCATGTTACTGTTTAGTATTCATGCCTGCATATCTCGTGTATACTGTCCATTTATTATTTGTTGATATCATGACGCACTGACGTCTGGGTTTTGCATGGCCCAGATCCTCTATATCTGTCGCAGGCAGTTCAGGAGTATTTTGACCAACAAGCTGAGCAGTGAAGATCATGTTAGTTGCTAGTTAGTTTAGTTTTATTTTCGTATTTTCATTCCTCATGTGAGCCTGTAACAACCCTAATTTTTCCTATACACTTTTCTATACAATTTTTTTTAAATTTTTAAAAATCCATAAAGGAGTATTTTAACCTGAGCACAATATATATATATATATATATGTATATATATATATATATAAAAGTAATTATTTTATTTTTAAATAACTCCATTTTTAGGGAACATAAAATTGTTTTAAAATTAAAGTGTACTTGGGGTATTTAATGTTGCTGTTACCATTTTAAGTAGTTATTTTCCCACAATAATTACAAGAAGGAGCTTATAGCTCATTGGTAATACCTCGGGCTTATAGCTCGTTAGGGATAGTACGGTTTATCGTGCACCCTCGGGCTTAGTAGTGCGAGATTCAGACCTACGCAAGGAGCATTCGGTCTCGAAAGGTTTAAAATACGACATTTAAGAAAAATGAGATTTTTGGAAAATAAAATATTTATTAAAAATTATTCTTGTATAAACATATGTATATTTATCATTTAAACACCTATTTTATTATAAGATAAAGTTTCCACCTTTTCCTAAAAATTTACAAGATTAAAAGTTACATTAAAATACCATGAATTTCAAATAAATCAATATTACAAATTAATACCTTTATTTATGAAATTAGGATATTTTCACTAAAAATATCACAAAATAAATCACACTCATTACAACTATAAAGACGAATAATAAATACTTGAGGTGTATCTTGAAAACTATACAAAAGTATTTTTACATAAAACCCCCTCAAGTTTTATAAATTACAATAAGGACCCTAACAGATATAGAACCTCGACTTACATTTCTTTTAGTCTGAGTCGAGTTTGAGTCTGATTATTTCTGACTTGAATATGATTCAAGTCAATCTACATTCTTTAATATTCCAACTCAATATGAACACATGAATCCCAGAATCCAGTTAACAATCTATACAACTTGACTGAACCAAACCATGGATATACATCAATTATTCCGTTATTCCATTTACCTGATTATGCAGTTACAATCTGTTTACTGATATCATGGTTTTGGTCAGTCATCCAACTTATACAATGCAATACAACAATACAATCAAAACACTACGGGGTTTAAGGGGTAGATTGGTACGGAAGATGTTAAAAGTGGCACGAGATGGTCAGACTTAAGATACCTAACATGAATCCAATTGCCGTTGTTCCGGGCCTTCTAACGGAGCCTTGTACTCTATATTCCGTTTGCCTTGGTCTCTAGCATATAGAGACCCCTCTCGTATACACTGGCATTCTTCTGTACCAACCTACAAACAACAGCGTTAATACAACATTACTACAATACAATACAATATTAAAAGCTACTCTCTCTCTCCTACTCTTTGCCTATTTCTCCCCTATCTTTGGGACTTACCGAGCGACTTGTTCGCTGACGACATTCTATTTCTTTGAATGTCGTCAGGTGCTTTGGACCCAGCAGAGACCGAGCCCACCGGTGAAGACTTGGAGCAGTTTCACGAAGACCCCGAGCTCTAGAAATTGTATCTTGTTCTATTCAATATTTTCATTTCCTGTTATGCCATTGTTTAGGCATCGCTTTTCATTTCAGTTGTATTTACTTTTCATGTATTGTACAAAAGAATGTTCTTAATAAAGTTGCTGTTATTTCTATATCTCTTGTCTCTTGTGATTTATTTTTATATTGCTTAGATACGCTTAGCGTATGTACTTCTAAGTATATACGTAGCGGACCTCGTCACGTCCCTTTCGCCGTACACCGGGAAGCGGGGCGTGACAGGTTTTGTTGGTGGCCCATGCAGGTCAGAGCTGTATAGAACCATACTATGCAGTTCTGTGCCGCGTGAACAACCTAAGCAATATAACACAAGAACCGGTAACTAAAACATTCTTTACAATTCATGTTTCTTGAATCTTACAAATTTCTAATCATTGAATCTTATAATTTCATGAATTTGAATCTGTCCTAATCTAATTTTTTCTTCAAGGTTATGGATTCCCCAAACAACACCAGTACCAACACACCTCCAGCACTATCTCTCACACCGGCTGTTCCTGTGCCAACTACCGAGCAAACAGTGCTACTTGAGGCGATCCGCAGCCTTCTCGAGGGACAACAACAACTCCTGAACCGTCCTGAGACCGACGCACCAGGGGTAAAGCAATTCAGGGCTTTGCACCCCAAGCAGTTCTCTGGTAAAGGAAGCCCTCTTGAAGCGGAAGAATGGACACAGAGCATAGAAGATGATCTGGCAGCAGCACAAGTGCAAGACATAGCTTGGGTCCGTGTGGCGAAGCTACAGCTCACGGATAATGCTCGCAACTGGTGGAAGGCGGAAGAAAGCCGTCTGGTACAGCCTATTGAATGGAAGACTTTTCGCGAGAAGTTCGACGCGAAATATTTCCCTGTGACTGCCAGGTTTGCAATGGAGCAGCAGTTCATTCATCTACAACAGGGTTCGATGTGGGATAAATCAGTAGATGAGTACGACGCTGAGTTCACTATGCTAAGCCGATTCGTGGCACACTTGATACCGACGGACGAGATCAGAGCCCGTCGCTTTCAACAAGGTCTGGACACGGAGATTCAGGCTGCTCTAGCCACGGGAAAATTTCTAACTCATGAGAATGTTTTGGAAGCTGCCCGCAGTTATGAAGCGGTGATAAAAGTAAGGGGCAGACCTCAATCTGCCGGTTTGAAACGCCCTTCCACTCAAATGGCAGGAGGAGCCTCTCCAAGGCCATCGTTTGAACACAGGAGACCAGAAGAAAACAATAACCAGTCAAGTCCAGATTTTTGCTATTACTGCAGAAGAAAGGGACACTTATGGAAGGACTGTAGGCGCGCAAAAGGTTTGTGTCTAATTTATGGTGCATCCAACCACGGAATCGGGAACTGTCCTTACAATAGCAACTCAACCCACACATCCACCAACTACCCGCTGCGGCCAGCTATCCAGGCTCCTGCATCTCGTTATGCACTACCTGCTCCACCACCTGCACAGCCTACTCGCCAATTTCAACAAGCAATGAGGGACATGCCTAGAGGGCAGAGAAAGAGGCCCCAAAGGCAGAAGGTGCCTCCAGCTAGAAGGAATGTACCACGGCGACATGCATTCATATTGGAAGCCGTAGAAGCCAAGACTGTAGGTCAAGGTAACACCGGTAAGCCTTTTTCACCCTTGTATCACTTTGTCATTTTTATACACTATCTATATTGCAGTCATCAGACTTTCCTTGAAACTGTTACACTTTCTTTTTTCAAATTTCGAGGACGAAATTTTTTAAGGAGGGTAGAATGTAACAACCCTAATTTTTCCTATACACTTTTCTATACAATTTTTTTTAAATTTTTAAAAATCCATAAACGAGTATTTTAACCTGAGCACAATATATATATATATATATATATAAGTAATTATTTTATTTTTAAATAACTCCATTTTTAGTGAACATAAAATTGTTTTAAAATTAAAGTGTACTTGGGGTATTTAATGTTGCTGTTACCACTTTAAGTAGTTATTTTCCCACAATAATTACAAGAAGAGGCTTGTAGCTCATTGGTAATACCTTGCACTGCTGAACCAAGCCACCAGAGTTCAAATCCCATACCCCACATTATTTTTATATTTATTCTGTTTTAAATTCTTTGGAAAGTCAACAGTCAAAACGCCATAAACCACAAAACTTGAACTGAAGACCAAAAACTAAATATACCATAAATCCCCCCAGGAGACCCCCCACCCAACGACACCCCGACTCGGCCGGACGGTCGAGTCGTCAATGCGGAAAAATTCCGTGTTGACCTGGTCTTCTCACCTGCATACACTAAATTCCTAGATCGGTTATCAAATGCCCATTAAACCTCTTTTACTCCCAATTTTTAATGAATTTAATGAATTTTATATAATTTTTATATTTTTTTTATTTAAAACCCTAACCCTAGCCTAACCCTATATAAACCCCCCATACCCTCTACCCTCTCATCACTTTTTCTAAGTCCACTCTCCCAAAATTCCAAGAGAACTTGGTACGTGAGAAAACGAGCGAAAGGCGAAGCGCTGACGAAATCGACGGCGGAATCCCGGTGATCGTGCTAGGACCTCTCAACGACGTTTCGACGTACCGACAAACCTTCTACCTCCCTCTCACTCTCAAGCGTTGTCCAAAACCGTAAGTCCCTATTTTCTACCTTTCTTTTCCTTCATAAAAATACGAACTTTATAAACCCGACGGAAATCGGAACAAACCGATTTCCGATTCGGTTTTCTATCAAATATCACTTATTCCATAATGCTTAAATATCTTCATGTTGACTACTAATCATTTAAAAAAATTAATTTGAACAAGTTTTCACACATGAAATGATAGCTTTTGCAAAATATCGTATTCTTTCACTTAAATACCACCATATTTAGTTTATCACATTTAACCCTTTAACATTGCTATACCTTAAAATAGATCACGAGGTAATGACCTACCTCCATACACACTCATATGCAATCATAACACGCTACCTTGAAAACTTAGAATAAGATAAAATAAGATTTTACATTAAAATACCATTTTCTTAATAAAACCTTTTCTAAAAGTTCTAAGTTTTAAACAATTTTAAAACAATATCTTTTAATAGGAAAATACGATAAGTTATGGACATCGATCGTTTATCAAAACCCGATTTTGTGGTGTCTAGACAAGTGTGTCTAAGACGAGTGATTACTTAATTAGGACCACTACTTGTAGTGGAGAGCCTCCCATTCACCTGACACTTACCTGGTCGCAATTGGCGGTGAAGAGACGATTTGAGGCTTCTAATGACTTATCGTTTAGACCATTTAGAAATAGGTTAGTTGGCTTAGGAAACCCTAGAATCTAAAATACGGAAATTTACACCCTTTTACAAATAAATACCTTATCTTTATAAAACCGTTTTCTAAATGATTAGTATTTATTAAATCTTTGCAAAGCGCCACTACAACCCACCTTTGGGGAACTTGTTAGGGATAGTACGGTTTATCGTGCACCCTCGGGCTTAGTAGTGCGAGATTCAGACCTCCGCAAGGAGCATTCGGCCTCGAAAGGTTTAAAATACGACATTTAAGAAAAATGAGATTTTTGGAAAATAAAATATTTATTAAAAATTATTCTTGTATAAACATATGTATATTTATCATTTAAACACCTATTTTATTATAAGATAAAGTTTCCACCTTTTCCTAAAAAATTACAAGATTAAAAGTTACATTAAAATACCATGAATTTCAAATAAATCAATATTACAAATTAATACCTTTATTTATGAAATTAGGATATTTTCACTAGAAATATCACAAAATAAATCACACTCATTATAAATATAAAGACGAATAATAAATACTTGAGGTGTATCTTGAAAACTATACAAAAGTATTTTTACATAAAACCCCCTCAAGTTTTATAAATTACAATAAGGACCCTAACAGATATAGAACCTCGACTTACATTTCTTTTAGTCTGACTCGAGTTTGAGTCTGATTGTTTCTGACTTGAATATGATTCAAGTCAATCTACATTCTTTAATATTCCAACTCAATATGAACACATGAATCCCAGAATCCAGTTAACAATTTATACAACTTGACTGAACCAAACCATAGATATACATCCATTATTCCGTTATTCCATTTACCTGATTATGCAGTTACAATCTGTTTACTGATATCATGGTTTTGGTCAGTCATCCAACTTATACAATGCAATACAACAATACAATCAAAACACTACGGAGTTTAAGGGGTAGATTGGTACAGAAGATGATAAAAGTGGCACGAGACGGTCAGACTTAAGATACCTAACATGAATCCAATTGCCGCTGTTCCGGGCCTTCTAACGGAGCCTTGTACTCTATATTCCGTTTGCCATGGTCTCTAGCATATAGAGACCCCTCTCGTATACACTGGCATTCTTCTGTACCAAGCTACAAACAACAGCGTTAATACAACATTATTACAATACAATACAATATTAAAAGCTACTCTCTCTCTCCTACTCTTTGCCTATTTCTCCCCTATCTTTGGGACTTATCGAGCGACTTGTTCGCTGACGACATTCTATTTCTTTGAATGTCGTCAGGTGCTTTGGACCCAGCAGAGATCGAGCCCACCGGTGAAGACTTGGAGCAGTTTCACGAAGACCCCGAGCTCTAGAAATTGTACCTTGTTCTATTCAGTATTTTCATTTCCTGTTATGCCATTGTTTAGGCATCGCTTTTCATTTCAGTTGTATTTACTTTTCATGCATTGTACAAAAGAATGTTATTAATAAAGTTGCTGTTATTTCTATATCTCTTGTCTCTTGTGATTTACTTTTATATTGCTTAGATACGCTTAGCGTATGTACTTCTAAGTATATACGTAGCGGACCTCGTCGCATCCCCTTCGCCGTACACCGGGAAGCGGGGCGTGACAGGTTTTGTTGGTGGCCCATGCAGGTCAGAACTGTATAGAACCATACTATGCAGTTCTGTGCTGCGTGAACAACCTAAGCAATATAACACAAGAACCAGCAACTAAAACATTCTTTACAATACATGTTTCTTGAATCTTACAAATGTCTATTCCTTGAATCTTATCATTTCATGAATTTGAATCTGTCCTAACCCAATTTTTTCTTCAAGGTTATGGATTCCCCAAACAACACCAGCACCAACACACCTCCAGCACTACCTCTCACACCGGCTGTTCCTGCGCCAACTACCGAGTAAATAGTGCTACTTGAGGCGATCCGCAGCCTTCTCGAGGGACAACAACAACTCCTGAACCGTCCTGAGACCGACGCACCAGGGGTAAAGCAATTCAGGGCTTTGCACCCCAAGCAGTTCTCTGGTAAAGGAAGCCCTCTTGAAGCGGAAGAATGGGCACAGAGCATAGAAGATGATTTGGCAGCAACACAAGTGCCAGACATAGCTTGGGTCCGTGTGGCGAAGCTACAGCTCACGGATAATGCTCGCAACTGGTGGAAGGCGGAAGAAAGCCGTCTGGTACAGCCTATTGAATGGAAGACTTTTCGCGAGAAGTTCGACGTGAAATATTTCCCTGTGACTGCCAGGTTTGCAATGGAGCAGCAGTTCATTCATCTACAACAGGGTTCGATGTGGGATAAATCAGTAGATGAGTATGACGCTGAATTCACTATGCTAAGCCAATTTGCGGCACACTTGATACCGACGGACGAGATCAGAGCCCGTCGCTTTCAACAAGGTCTGGACATGGAGATTCAGGCTGCTCTAGCCACGGGAAAATTTCTGACTCATGAGGATGCTTTGGAAGCTGCCCGCAGTTATGAAGCGGTGATAAAAGCAAGGGGCAGACCTCAATCTGCCGGTTTGAAACGCCCTACCACTCAAATGGCAGGAGGAGCCTCTCCAAGGCCATCGTTTGAACCCAGGGGACCAGAAGAAAACAATAACCAGTTAAGTCCAGATTTCTGCTACTATTGCAGAAGAAAGGGACACTTGTGGAAGGACTGTAGGCGCGCAAAAGGCTTGTGTCTAATTTATGGCGCATCCAACCACGGAATCGGAAACTGTCCTTACAATAGCAACTCAACTCACACATCCACCAACTACCCGCAGCGGCCAGCTATCCAGGCTCCTGCATCTCGTTATGCACTACCTGCTCCACCACCTGCACAGCCTACTCGCCAATTTCAACAAGTAATGAGGGACATGTCTAGAGGGCAGAGAAAGAGGCCCCAAAGACAGAAGGTGCCTCCAGCTAGAAGGAATGTACCTCGGCGACATGCATTCACATTGGAAGTCGTAGAAGCCAAGACTGTAGGTCAAGGTAACACCGGTAAGCCTTTTTCACCCTTGTATCACTTTGTCATTTTTATACACTATCTATATTGCAGTCATCAGACTTTCCTTGAAAATGTTACACTTTCCTTTTTCAAATTTCGAGGACGAAATTTTTTAAGGAGGGTAGAATGTAACAACCCTAATTTTTCCTATACACTTTTCTATACAATTTTTTTTAAATTTTTAAAAATCCATAAACGGGTATTTTAACCTGAGCACAATATATATATATATATATAAGTAATTATTTTATTTTTAAATAACTCCATTTTTAGTGAACATAAAATTGTTTTAAAATTAAAGTGTACTTGGGGTATTTAATGTTGCCGTTACCACTTTAAGTAGTTATTTTCCCACTATAATTACAAGAAGAGGCTTGTAGCTCATTGGTAATACCTTGCACTGCTGAACCAAGCCACCAGAGTTCAAATCCCATACCCCACATTATTTTTATATTTATTTTGTTTTAAATTCTTTGGAAAGTCAACAGTCAAAACGCCATAAACCGCAAAACTTGAACTGAAGACCAAAAACTAAATATACCATAAATCCCCCCAGGAGACCCCCCACCCAACGACACCCCGACTCGGCCGGCGGACCGGTCGAGTCGTCAACACAGAAAAATTCCGTGTTGACCTGGTCTTCTCACCTGCATACACTAAATTCCTAGATCGGTTATCAAATGCCCATTAAACCTCTTTTACTCCCAATTTTTAATGAATTTAATGATTTTAATATAATTTTAATATTTTTTTTATTTAAAACCCTAACCCTAGCCTAACCCTATATAAACGCCCCATACCCTCTACCCTCTCATCACTTTTTCTAAGTCCACTTTCCCAAAATTCCAAGAGAACTTGGTACGTGAGAAAACGAGCGAAAGGCGAAGCGCTGACGAAATCGACGGCGGAATCCCGGTGATCGTGTTAGGACCTCTCAACGACGATTCGACGTACCGGCAAACCTTCTACCTCCCTCTCACTCTCTAACGTTGTCCAAAACCGTAAGTCCTCCTTTTCTACCTTTCTTTTCCTTCATAAAAATACGAACTTTATAAACCCGACGGAAATCGGAACAAACCGATTTCCGATTCGGTTTTCTATCAAATCTCACTTATCACTAATTCCATAATGCTTAAACATCTTCATGTTGACTACTAATCATTTAAAACAATTAATTTGAACAAGTTTTCACACATGAAATGATAGCTTTTGCAAAATATCGTATTCTTTCACTTAAATACCACCATGTTTAGTTTATCACATTTAACCCTTTAATATTGCTATACCTTAAAATAGATCACGAGGTAATGACCTACCTCCACACACACTCATATGCAATCATAACACACTACCTTGAAAACTTAGAATAAGATAAAATAAGATTTTACATTAAAATACCATTTTTTTAATAAAACCTTTTCTAAAAGTTCTAAGTTTTAAACAATTTTAAAACAATATCTTTTAATAGGAAAATACGATAAGTTATGGACATCGATCGTTTATCTAAACCTGACTTTGTGGTGTCTAGGCAAGTGTGTCTAAGGCGAGTGGTTACTTAATTAGGACCACTACTTGTAGTGGAGAGCCTCCCACTCACCTGGCACTTACCTGGCCGTAATTGGCGGTGAAGAGGCGATTTGAGGCTTCTAATGATTTATCGTTTAGACCATTTAGAAATAGATTTGTTGGCTTAGGAAACCTTAGAATCTAAAATACGGAAATTTACACCCTTTTACAAATAAATACCTTATCTTTTTAAAACCGTTTTCTAAATGATTAGTATTTATTAAATGTTTGCAAAGCGCCACTACAACCCACTTTTGGGAAACTCGTTAGGGACAGTACGGTTTATTGTGCACCCTCGGGCTTAGTAGTGCGAGATTCAGACCTCCACAAGGAGCATTCGGTCTCGAAAGGTTTAAAATACGACATTTAAGAAAAATGAGATTTTTGGAAAATAAAATATTTATTAAAAATTATTCTTGTATAGACATATGTATATTTATCATTTAAACACCTATTTTATTATAAGATAAAGTTTCCACCTTTTCCTAAAAAAATACAAGATTAAAAGTTACATTAAAATACCATGAATTTCAAATAAATAAATATTACAAATTAATACCTTTATTTATGAAATTAGGAAATTTTCACTAGAAATATTACAAAATAAATCACACTCATTATAACTATAAAGACGAATAATAAATACTTGAGGTGTATCTTGAAAACTATACAAAAGTATTTTTACATAAAACCCCCTCACGTTTTATAAATTACAATAAGGACCCTAACAGATATAGAACCTCGACTTACATTTCTTTTAGTCTGACTCGGGTTTGTGTCTGATTATTTCTGACTTGAATATGATTCAAGTCAATCTACATTCTTTAATATTCCAACTCAATATGAACACATGAATCCCAGAATCCAGTTAACAATCTATACAACTTGACTGAACCAAACCATGGATATACATCCATTATTCCGTTATTCCATTTACCTGATTATGCAGTTACAATCTGTTTACTGATATCATGGTTTTGGTCAGTCATCCAACTTATACAATGCAATACAACAATACAATCAAAACACCACGGGGTTTAAGGGGTAGATTGGTACGGAAGATGTTAAAAGTGGCATGAGACGGTCAGACTTAAGATACCTAACATGAATCCAATTGCCGTTGTTCCGGGCCTTCTAACGGAACCTTGTACTCTATATTCCGTTTGCCATGGTCTCTAGCATATAGAGACCCCTCTCGTATACACTGGCATTCTTCTGTACCAAGCTACAAACAACAGCGTTAATACAACATTACTACAATACAATACAATATTAAAAGCTACTCTCTCTCTCCTACTCTTTGCCTATTTCTCCCCTATCTTTGGGACTTACCGAGCGACTTGTTCGCTGACGACATTCTATTTCTTTCTTGTTTGAATGTCGTCAGGTGCTTTGGACCCAGCAGAGGTCGAGCCCACCGGTGAAGACTTGGAGCAGTTTCACGAAGACCCCGAGCTCTAGAAATTGTACCTTATTCTATTCAGTATTTTCATTTCCTGTTATGCCATTGTTTAGGCATCGCTTTTCATTTCAGTTGTATTTACTTTTCATGCATTGTACAAAAGAATGTTATTAATAAAGTTGCTGTTATTTCTATATCTCTTGTCTCTTGTGATTTACTTTTATATTGCTTAGATACGCTTAGCGTATGTACTTCTAAGTATATACGTAGTGGACCTCGTCGTGTCCCCTTCGCCGTACACCAGGAAGCGGGGGCGTGACAGAGCCCGTATTATGGGACGCACTCTCCAAATTGTCATTGTTACTTGAATTTATTGCTTCCGCATATTATTTCTTGACTTGTTATTTCTGGCTCATGGGCATGTACTAAATAGTTTCTTTTATTTTCCCGTTCTTGATATCCATGGACAGCCGTAATGTGACTGTGGAGGGATGTTTCCTAGCCACAGGTAGCATGGTTGGCTCTGTCACGTGCCGATCTTAGCGCACTCTGGGAAGCGGGGCGTTTCAGGGTTTGTTTGGTATCAAAGCCATAGGATTTAGGTTAATCGGGTTTGATTTTTTTGTAGTTGGGTATTGGACCCAATACACGAATCAGAAACCCTGTAATTTAGGAACATGTCCTGCCACCTTATTCTCGTGATTCTTGAATCTTATCTTTCTCTTGATCTTTTGTCTTGACGATATGCAAACAACTTTGCATCTCGACTTGAAACCTTCTGGTTCCCTATTGTTTCTTTCTATTCTGATACTAGGATTTGGGCGACTTGAACGGAGTTATATGTTTGTACCCATGAACTGCAGCATGGTTACAATGCGGTACTCTATTTAAGTAACTTGGAGTCCTGGTCTTGATTCATTTTCTTGTTCCATGGTCGTTTTATTACCTTGGTTCTCTCAGTTTCATTGCTTACCAGTTCATGTTTTGCAGATTTCTTGGTGATCGATACCGGCAGTTATGTTGTTGTTCTGGGAATGGACTTTCTCGGCACTTTCCATGCTCACATTGATTGTAGGGCAAAGAAAGTGATTTTCCAGATTCCCGGACATCCGGAGTTTGTTTTTGCTGGAGGAAGCAGTTCTGTCGGGCCAGTCGAGTTTATGGCTAGGCCGACAAATAATGTTCTTTCGTCGATGGAAGTTGATAAGGAAGAAGCGCCAGTTGTAGTTCGAGAGTTCATGGACGTGTTCGAGAACATCTCGGGTTTACCGCCAAAACGAGATGTGGAGTTCGCGATCGATCTTGTTCCTGGTGCAGTGTCAATCTCAAAGGCGTACTATCCAATGGCACCTGTGGAGTTGGAAGAAGTCAAGAAGCAGGTTACCGAATTGCTAGAGAAGGGTTGGATTCGCAGCAACAATTCACCTTGGGGAGCTCCAGTTCTTCTAGTAAAGAAGAAAGATGGCACAAGGAGGATGTGCATCGATTATCGAGAATTAAATCGGGTGACTATTAAGAACAAATACCGATCCATCACATTAGAGAATCGTTCGAGCAGCTTAGTGGCGCGAAGGTATTCTCGAAGCTGGATTTGCGATCCGGATATCATCAGGTCCGAGTTAAATCAGAAGATATTTGCAAGACTGCGTTCCGAACCCTGGTATGGACATTATGAGTATTTAGTGATGCCATTCGTAGTCACGAATGCACCGACGATATTTATGGACTTGATGAACCGAATCTGTTCACCATTCTTGGACCAGTTTATAGTGGTGTTCATCGATGATATTCTGGTCTACACGAGGAGCCTTGAAGAGCATGCATAACACTTGAAGATCGCACTGCAGACATTGAGGCAAGAAAGATTGTATGCAAAGATGAGCAAGTGCGAGTTTTGGCTTGAAGAAGTGAAGTTTTTGGGGCATGTCGTATCTGGAGATGGAATCGCTGTTGATCCCGAGAAGATTGTAGCAGTTCATGATTGGCCGATTCCGAAGAACGCAGCAGAGATCCGAAGTTTTCTTGGACTTGCCGGATATTATAGAAGGTTCGTGGAGAATTTTGCTCGTTTGGTTGAGCCTTTGACCAAGCTTACGCGAAAGGAAGTACCGTTCGTATGGACGGATAAGTGTGCATCAGCTTTTGAGGCATTGAAGCAGAGATTGATAACCGCTCCTATTTTGACCGTACCAGACGGTTCCGGAGGATTGGTGATTCACAGCGGCGCATCTGGGAAAGGTTTGGGATGTGTTTTGATGCAGCATGGGAAGGTTATAGCTTACGCATCGAGACAGTTGAAGACCCATGAGAAGAATTACCCAACTCATGATTTGGAGCTTGCAGCAGTGATTTTCGCTCTGAAGATTTGGAGACACTAGTTTTTGGGCGAAAGGGTCGAAGTATTCACCGATCACAAAAGCCTAAAGTATGTGTTCACGCAGAAAGAGCTTAACATGAGGCAGCGTAGATGGTTGGAGCTGATGGATGACTACGATCTTGATCTTAAGTACCATCCGGCAAAAGTTAATGTTGTGCCGGATGCGCTTAGTCGGTTGCCAGCAATTCAGATGTTGACTGCAGAGAAGGAGCTTATCGAAGATTTTCGGAGATTTGAGTTGGAGATCGTGCTACCGCATTCTTCGGGATAGTTGATGCAGCTGCAAGTACAATCGTCGTTGATCGATAATATTAAAGCAGCGCGGTCACAGGACCCAAGATTGCAGAAGTTTCGAGAATAGGTTGAAGCTGGACTTCGTACGGACTTGTTAATTCATGAAGACGGTTCATTGAGATATGGTAGCCGTTTGTGTGTGCCGAAAGGAAACATTCGTGAAGAAGTGATGAAGGAGGCACACAGTTCCACATATTCTGTACATTCAGGAGGCATGAAGATGTATCGCGATCTAAGACAACATTTCTGGTGGGAAGGCATGAAAAGGGAGATTGCTCGCTTTGTAGCGAAGTGCTTGGTGTGTCAGCAAGTCAAGGCTGAACATCAAAGGGTTGCTGGTTTATTGCAACCACTTCCGATTCCTCCGTGGAAGTGGGAACACATAACCATGGATTTCATGACAGCTTTACCGCGGAGTCCAAAGGGCAACAATGCAGTTTGGGTGATCGTTGATCGTTTGACCAAGACAGCTCATTTCATACCATTTCGAGTTGGTCAATCAACGGAAGCGTTGGCAGAACGGTACATGCAGGAGATTGTGAGATTGCATGGAGTACCTGTGAGCATCGTGTCCGACCGTGACACCCGATTCTTATCGCACTTCTGGAGGAGTTTACAGGAAAGTTTGGGGATGCGATTGAAGTTTAGCAGAGCTTATCATCCTCAGACAGATGGCCAGTCGGAGAGAACGATCCAAACTCTTGAAGATATGTTGAGAGCTTGCATGTTGGACTTCAAGGGTTCATGGGAGGATCATCTACACTTGGTGGAGTTTTTGTACAACAACAGTTTTCAGGCGACTATTCAGATGGCTCCATTCGAAGCATTGTATGGTCGCAAGTGTCGTTCACCTGTTTGTTAGGACGATCTTGGAGAACAAAGATTGTTGGGACCGGATTTGATCGTGCAAACAGTAGAGAAAGTTAACACTATCCGGAATCACATGAAGGCAGCACAAGATTGACAGAAGAGTTGGGTCGATATATCGAGAAGACCTCTAGAGTTCGCGGTTGGTGATATGGTATTCTTGAAGATATTACCGACTAGAGGAGTGATTCATTTTGGGAGTCGAGGCAAGCTTAGTCCTCGATTCGTAGGCCTTTTGAGATTTTGGAGCGTGTTGGAGAAGTGGCTTATCGATTGGCTTTACCACAATCTTTGGCGAATGTTCATGACGTGTTTCATGTATCTCAACTCCGTAAGTATGTTCGAGATGAAACACACGTACTGGATCATTCGGAGCTGACTGTAAGAGAGGATTTGACCTTTGAGGAACGACCAATATCGATTATTGATCGAAGAGAAAAGGTCCTTAAGAACAAGGTTATCCCACTCGTACTTGTTTCTTGGGGGAATCGCTCACATGGAGAATCGACTTGGGAACGAAAAGACGAAATTCGACAGAAGTTTCCACACTTATTCTTGTAGATTCATGATTGTTTATCTTTCCTTGTCTTGGGAATTTCGAGGGCAAAATTCTTTTTGTAGTTGGGTATAATGTAACACCCTAGTTCATTTATACCAATTCCAGCTCACGTATTTCTTTGTTTATGGTATTTTCCTGATTTACTGTGTTTTGGGTGCAAATAATATATCTGACATCTGTATTAGCATCCGACCGGACCCGCATGCTTGAAACCTTTCTTGATTCATGTCTATGATTTATCCTGACTTGTTACGTAGATTTGTGCACTTTCATGTATACTGCATACTGGTATTTTATCTGGCATTTACATTTTACAATATAACATTTTAAGTCACATAAAATATTTTAGAAATATATTGCATGGCCTGCATGATACCCCTAACCTTGTGGTAGCATCCGCGCATCTTGTTCTTGTCCCGTTCAGTAAAACGGATTTGTTTGGATGGCTAAGCGCACGTACGTGCATCCGTTCTTGGGGGTATGCATTTTCGTTACCCGGATATCCAATTTTAATTTTGGTCGGCACATATATTTTTCGTATTTTAAAACTGAATTTTAGACCCGATCCGGGCATGTTTTGGACTAAATTTGTATTTACCGGAAAATCAAATTTTATTAATATAATATAATATTTAAAATTTAATCGACAGTTTAAAATTTATAAAACTAACAAAATCTTTTTAAATTAAAATCCTAACGTTTTAACAACCTATCTCTCTCCCCGACACATCTCTTTCTCTCTCTCTCTCTCGTTTCTCCCTCTCTCTTCTTCTTCTTCTTCTTCTTCTTCTTTTCCCTTTTCTTTTCTTGATTCTTGAATTCTGTATTTTCCAGCGATTGCCGGAGTAGCGTCGTCGCTGCCGTTCCAGACGATCCAGTGGACGTACTTTACCTGCGTGATCACCCTCTTGCCTTGCTTGGACCCGTCCCGCGTGCTGTGCGTGCGTTGCGAAGTTTTACCGACGTCGGACGTGCCGTGCGTATCCGTATTGTGATCCATGGAGGCAAGTTTATCTTACTACATGCTATGTTACTGTATTTACATCTATTTGAATAAATATAATACTTGTATTTTAAATCATGCATCCCATATTATAGTTTTATAGTTTTACGACGCCCGTTTGCATCCGTACAATTTATTTCGTATCTAGTGTATGCAAGTTAATCTTGCTACATGCTATACTACAATATACTACACCCATTTGAATAATAGTATTACATATTGTTTAGTTATGCATCCATATTAAAATTTTACAGTTTTCGGATACCCGTTTGCATCCATATCATTTAAAATATATATAACTGCTTCTATAGATCATATTAAGTCATATTATTGTTGTAGTAACACCCCATGCTTAATAATGTGCATCCCACTTAGTCTTGGAACTGTAAATATAACCCTAATCGATAATTGTGCATCCATACCATTAATTATATATCTATTTGCATTCAATGTCACGTTATTTCATATTACTGCTACATTAACACCCCATGCTAGAAAATATGCATCCTGTATAGTAATGGAGCTATAGTTGCAATCCCTAATAGTTATTTATGCATCTATGTTTGATTGTGCCCATACCATTAATTCTTTATATCCAGTTGCATCTACAGATTATATTAATCCATATTATTGTTTTATCAGCACCCCATGCTTGATAATGTGCATCCTACATAGTCATGATGTAACCCCTGATAAATATTTGTGCATTCATGTTTTTATCGTGCATCCGTACTTGCTACAACTTTATTATGAGCACCCGCTTGACACATGTGCACTACCTGTCATGACCTGATATACCACAGCTTGACCTGATACCTAATCTTGTTACTAATGCCGACAATCTTGACCTGTTGTCCCTACGGACATATCCTGTTGTCTATTTAGACAAACCTGTACCTGCTTGATCCTGTGTTGGCATTAGCTCCAGATTTTCAAAACCTGACTTGAACGCATAACCTTGGAGGTATGGGGAAATTAAGAGTGTAAACTAAAGTGTAGCTTACAAGGGTATTACTTGATCCGTGGTTCCGGGGGATAACGGGACAGAATCATTCGTGATTCTTACTTGATCCGTGGTCCCGGGGGATAACGGGACAGAGTCATTCATGACTCCCACTACCTGATCCGTGGTCTCGCGGGATAACGGGACATATCCTTTGAGTTATATGGAGGATTACATTAATTGATTTCAAACAAACTTTAGAATAGATAACCCAGTAGCACAGTTTAGATTGATCATTGCACGTCACATATATTGATACACTTCACTGTTCTATATCCGTGTTTACTTATTACATTCATGTTACTGTTTAGTATTCATGCCTGCATATCTCGTGTATCCTGTCCATTTATTATTTGTTGATGTCATGACGCACTGACGTCTGGGTTTTGCATGGCCCAGATCCTCTATCTCGGTTGCAGGCAGTTCAGGAGTATTTTGACCAACAAGCTGAGCAGTGAAGATCATGTTAGTTGCTAGTTAGTTTAGTTTTATGTCACGCCCCGCTTCCCGGTATACGGCGAAGGGAACGCGACGAGGCCCGCTACGTATATACTCAGAAGTACATACGCTAAGCGTATCTAAGCAATATAAAATAAATACACAAGAGACAAGATATAAAAGGAACATCAACTTTTATTTATTAACATTCTTTTGTACAATACATGAAAAGGAAATACAACTGAAATAAAAAGATGCCTAAACAGTGGCATAACAGGAAATGAAAAGTACAAAAAGGAAAAGTGCACAATGAAACTACAGTGCAGGGTCTTCAGTAAACTGCTCCAAGTCTTCTTGCGATGGCTCAACTTCTGCCGGGTCCAAATCACCTGACGACATTCAAAGAAGAAAGAAACAGAATGTCGTCAGCGAACATGTCGCTCGGTAAGTCCCAAAGATAAGAGGAGAATAGATAGAGAGTAAGAGAGAGAGGGAGAGAGTGGCTGTTACAGTTGTATTACATTGTTATATTATTGTAGTATTGTGTTAACGCTGTTGTTGTAGCTTGGTACAGAAGGATGCCAGTGTATACGAGAGGAGTCTCTATATGCCAGAGACTAGAGCAAACGGAAAATAGAGTACAAGGCTCCGTTATACAACCCGGAATAACGGCAATTGGATTCATGTTAGGTGTCTTAAGTCTGACCGTCTCGTGCCACTTTTAACACCTTCCGTACCAATCTACCCCTTAAACCCCGCGATGTCTTGTTTATATTGTTATCTTGTAATTTGTGTTGGTTGTATGATTGATTGACTGACTGACCGAAACCATGATATCAGGAAACGGTTATAACCGTAGAGTCATGTAGATGGAATACTGGGAAACATGTAAAAGGAATATATATCCATGGTTCGGTTCAGCCAAATTGTATTCACTGATAATTATATTCATGGATTCATGTGTTCATATTGAATTGGAAACTTGTAGATTATGGATTGACTTGAATCATATTCAAGTCAGATTAATCAGACTCAAACCCGAGTCAGACAATCAGAAATGTGAAACGAAGTCTTATAACTGCTAGGGTCCTTAGGGAAATTTATAAAACTTGAGGGGGTTTTATGTAAAAATACTTTTATATACTTTTCAAAATACACCTCAAGTATTTATTACTCGTCTTTAGAGTTGTAATGAGGGTGGATTTTATATTGTGACATTTCTAGTGAGCATATCCTAGTTTTGGTTATTTGAAGTTCATGGTATTTTAGTGTAAAATCTATTATTATGATTTTAGAAAAAGATGGAATATTTATATTATAATAAAATAGGTATTTAAAAGATAGATATACATATGTTTATAATTTCAATAAATAATTTATATTTCAAAAAATCTCATTTTCTTAAGATGTCGTATTTTTAAACCTTTCGAGACCGAAAGCTCCTTGCGGAGGTCTGAATCTCGCACTACTAGCCCGAGGGTGCGCGATAAACCGCATGATCCCGAACGGGTTCCCCAAAGATGGGTTGGAGCGGCGCTTTGGAAAGATTGTAAAATACTAACCCTTTAGAAAACGGTTTTTATAAAGTAAAAGGTATTTATTTGAAAAGTGTAATTTTCCATATTTTAGGTTCTAGGGTTTCCTAAGCCAACTAGCCTATTTCTAAATGGTCTAAACGACAAGTCGTTAGAAGCCTCAAATCGCCTCTTCACCGCCAATTGCGGCCAGGTAAGTGCCAGGTAAGTGGGAGGCTCTCCACTACAAGTAGTGGCCCTAATTAAGTAATCACTTGCCTTAGACACACTTGCCTAGACACCACAAAGTCAGGTTTAGATAAACGATCGATGTCCATAACTTATCGTATTTTCCTAGTAAGAAATATTTACTTAAAAGTGTAACAAATCTAAAACCTTTAAGAATGGTTTTATGAAGATTATGGTATTTTAATGAAAGTTTCGTTTTATCGTATTCTAAGTTTTGATGATATCATTTTAGGGTTGTATTTGCGTGTGTGTGGAGGTAGGTCGTTACCTCGTGCTCTACTTTAAATGTATAACAAGTTAATGGTTAAATGTGAAATTTAAACATGATGGTATTAAAGTGTAAAAATACGGTAAATTGAAAAGGTTATCATTTCATGTGTGAAAACTTATTCAAATTGATTTTTACAAGTTTAATGGTCAAGATGAGATGTTTAGGAATGATTGAATTGATTAGAAGAAGAAAATAAACATTATGGTATTAATGTGAAAAAGAATACGATATTGCAAAAGCTATCATTTCATGTGAGAAACTTTGTCCAAATTAATTGTTATGTGATTAATAGTCATCATGAATAAGTTTAGGTATTATGGAATTGGTGACAAGTGAGATTTTATAGAAAAACCGAATCGGAAATCGGTTTGTTCCGATTTCCGTCGGGTTTCGTAATTTCGTATTTTTGAGAAGTAGAAAGAAAGAAAGAATGGGACTTACGGGTTTCGATCTATACTAAAGAGTATAGGGGAACTAGGTGAGTGGCCGAGGCGTTGTTTCGTCGCCGGTTATTTCAAAAACGTCGCCGGAATTCCGTCAGCGCTTCGCCGTGAACTCGGTTTCAAAGCACATCCTTCTTGTGAAAATTTCGAGAGAGTAAACCTAGTGTTTTGGAATGAGAGGGTAGGGGGTAGGGGTGTCTATTTATAGGGTAGGCTAGGGTAGGGTAGGTGAAAGGTTTTTATTTTAAAAAAAATTGTAAAAATTAAAGAAAAAACATTAAAATTTGTAGTAAATAGGGTGTATTTAAAATTCGGGAACCGATCCAATAAATTGGAGTAAACAGGGGAGTTGAGAATGTGAAAAGCCAGAAATTTCATTTTGGGGACTCGGCCGTCCGGCCGAGTTCGGTGATCGTTGGGTGGGGAAATCTCTGACGTAGCCTCTGGTATATTCACTTTTTAGGGTTCAGTTCAACTTTTGGGAGTTATGGCCTCTGGACTGTTGGGCTTCCAAGAATTTTGAAAGAAAAATAATCTAAAAATAATGTGGGGCATGGGATTCGAACTCTGGTGGCTTGGTTCAGCAGTGCAAGGTATTACCAATGAGCTACAAGCTCCTTCTTATAATTATGGTGTTATTTAATTACTTAAAATGATAGCAGCAAGAGTAAATACTCCAAGTATACATTAAATTTAAAGTAATTTCTTGTACACTAAAAATGGAGTTATTACATTCTTGTAGATTGTAATTAAAAACAAAATAATTACCTATATCCTGTGCTCATGCTAAAATACCCTTTTGTGGATTTTGAAAAAATTAATTTAAAAATTTGTATAGAAAAAGGGTATAAGAAAATTAGGGTTGTTACATTCTACCCTCCTTATAAAAATTTCGTCCTCGAAATTTGTAAAAGGAAAGTGTAACAGTGCAAAGAAGTTTGGTGGCTGTAGTGTATAAAAATAACAAAGAGATACAAGGGTGAAAAAGGCTTACCGGTGTTACCTTGACCTATAGTCTCGGCTTCTACGGCTTCTAATGTGAAGGTTTTTCGTCGTGGTACATTCCTTCTAGCTGGAGGCACATTCTGCCTTTGGGGCCTGTTTCTCTGCCCTCTAGGCATGTCCCTCATTGCTTGTTGGAATTGGCGAGTAGGCTGTGCAGGTGGTGGAGCAGGTAGTGCAGGACGAGTTGCAGGAGCCTGGATGGTTGGCCGCTGTGGGTGGTTGGTGGGTGTGTGAGATGAGTTGCTGTTGTAAGGACAGTTTCCAATGCCGTGGTTGGATGCGCCACAAATTAGACACAGACCTTTTGCGCGCCTACAGTCCTTCCACAAGTGTCCCTTTCTATGGCAGTAATGGCAAATTTCTTCAGTTCTCCTGGGTTCAAACGATGGCCTGGAAGAAGCTCCACCTGCCATTTGGTTGGCAGGGCGTTTGACTCCAGCAGACTGAGGTTTGCCTCTTGCTTTTATCACTGCCTCATAACTGCGGGCAGCTTCCAGAGCATCCTCATGAGTCAAAAATTTTCTCGTGGCTAGAGCAGCCTGAATCTCCGTGTCCAGTCCTTGTTGGAAACGACAGGCTCTGATATCGTCCGTCGGTATCAAGTGTGCCGCGAATCGGCTTAACATGGTGAATTCAGCGTCGTATTCATCTACCGATTTGTCCCACATTGATCCTTGCTGTAGATGAATGAACTGCTGCTCCATGGCAAACCTGGCAGTCACAGGGAAGTATTTCGCGTCGAATTTCTCGCGAAACGTTTTCCATTCAATAGGCTGCGCAAGACGGCTTTCTTCCGCCTTCCACCAGTTGCGAGCGTTGTCTGTGAGTTGTAGTTTCGCTACACGGACCCAAGCGACGTCTGGCACTTGTGCTGCGGCCAGATCATCCTCGATACTTTGCCCATTCCTCAGCTTCCAGTGGGCTCCCCTTTCCTGAGAACTGCTTCGGATGTAAAGCTCTGAATTGCTTCACCCCCGGAGCATCAGTCTCGGGATGGTTCAAGAGTTGTTGCTGTCCCTCGATAAGGCTGCGGATTGCTTCAAGTAGCACTGTTTGCTCGGTAGGTGGCGCAGTAACAGCCGGGGTGAGAGGTAGTGCCGAGGGTGTGTTGTTGACGTTGGTGCTGGTGTTGTTCGGAGAATCCATAACCCTGAAGAAAAATTTTGGGTTAGGACAGATTCAAGTACATGAAATGATAAGATTCAAGGAATATGAAATTGCAAGGTTCAAGGAACATGAATTGTAAAGAATGTTTTAGTTGCTGGTTCTTGTGTTATATTGCTTAGGTTGTTCACGCAGACCAGAACTGCATGATAGGGATTCATACAGCTCTGACCTGCATGGGCCACCAACAAAACCTGTCACGCCCCGCTTCCCGGTATACGGCGAAGGGAACGCGACGAGGCCGCTATGTATATACTCAGAAGTACATACGCTAAGCGTATCTAAGCAATATAAAATAAATACACAAGAGACAAGATATAAAAGGAACATCAACTTTTATTTATTAACATTCTTTTGTACAATACATGAAAAGGAAATACAACTGAAATAAAAAGATGCCTAAACAGTGGCATAACAGGAAATGAAAAGTACAAAAAGGAAAAGTGCACAATGAAACTACAGTGCAGGGTCTTCAGTAAACTGCTCCAAGTCTTCTTGCGATGGCTCAACTTCTGCCGGGTCCAAATCACCTGACGACATTCAAAGAAGAAAGAAACAGAATGTCGTCAGCGAACATGTCGCTCGGTAAGTCCCAAAGATAAGAGGAGAAAAGATAGAGAGTAAGAGAGAGAGGGAGAGAGTGGCTGTTACAGTTGTATTACATTGTTATATTATTGTAGTATTGTGTTAACGCTGTTGTTGTAGCTTGGTACAGAAGGATGCCAGTGTATACGAGAGGAGTCTCTATATGCCAGAGACTAGAGCAAACGGAAAATAGAGTACAAGGCTCCGTTATACAACCCGGAACAATGGCAATTGGATTCATGTTAGGTGTCTTAAGTCTGACCGTCTCGTGCCACTTTTAACACCTTCCGTACCAATCTACCCCTTAAACCCCGCGATGTCTTGTTTATATTGTTATCTTGTAATTTGTGTTGGTTGTATGATTGATTGACTGACTGACCGAAACCATGATATCAGGAAACGGTTATAACCGTAGAGTCATGTAAATGGAATACTGGGAAACATGTAAAAGGAATATATATCCATGGTTCGGTTCAGCCAAATTGTATAAACTGATAATTGTATTCATGGATTCATGTGTTCATATTGAATTGGAAACTTGTAGATTATGGATTGACTTGAATCATATTCAAGTCAGATTAATCAGACTCAAACCCGAGTCAGACAATCAGAAATGTGAAACGAAGTCTTATAACTGCTAGGGTCCTTAGGGTAATTTATAAAACTTGAGGGGGTTTTATGTAAAAACACTTTTATATACTTTTCAAAATACACCTCAAGTATTTATTACTCGTCTTTAGAGTTGTAATGAGGGTGGATTTTATATTGTGACATTTCTAGTGAGCATATCCTAGTTTTGGTTATTTGAAGTTCATGGTATTTTAGTGTAAAATCTATTATTATGATTTTAGAAAAAGGTGGAATATTTATATTATAATAAAATAGGCATTTAAAAGATAGATATACATATGTTTATAATTTCAATAATAATTTATATTTCTAAAAATCTCATTTTCTTAAGATGTCGTATTTTGAAACCTTTCGAGACCGAATGCTCCTTGCGGAGGTCTGAATCTCGCACTACTAGCCCGAGGGTGCGCGATAAACCGCATGATCCCGAACGGGTTCCCCAAAGATGGGTTGTAGCGGCGCTTTGCAAATATTGTAAAATACTAACCCTTTAGAAAACGGTTTTTATAAAGTAAAAGGTATTTATTTGAAAAGTGTAATTTTCCATATTTTAGGTTCTAGGGTTTCCTAAGCCAACTAGCCTATTTCTAAATGGTCTAAACGACAAGTCGTTAGAAGCCTCAAATCGCCTCTTCACCGCCAATTGCGGCCAGGAAAGTGCCAGGTAAGTGGGAGGCTCTCCACTACAAGTAGTGGCCCTAATTAAGTAACCACTTGCCTTAGACACACTTGTCTAGACACCACAAAGTCAGGTTTAGATAAACGATCGATGTCCACAACTTATCGTATTTTCCTAGTAAGAAATATTTACTTAAAAGTGTAACAAATCTAAAACCTTTAAGAATGGTTTTATGAAGATTATGGTATTTTAATGAAAGTTTCGTTTTATCGTATTCTAAGTTTTGATGATATCATTTTAGGGTTGTATTTGCGTGTGTGTGGAGGTAGGTCGTTACCTCGTGCACTACTTTAAATGTATAACAAGTTAAGGGTTAAATGTGAAATTTAAACATGATGGTATTAAAGTGTAATAATACGGTAAATTGAAAAGGTTATCATTTCATGTGTGAAAACTTATTCAAATTGATTTTTACAAGTTTAATGGTCAAGATGAGATGTTTAGGAATGATTGAATTGATTAGAAGAAGAAAATAAACATTATGGTATTAATGTGAAAAAGAATACGATATTGCAAAAGCTATCATTTCATGTGAGAAACTTTGTCCAAATTAATTGTTATGTGATTAATAGTCATCATGAATAAGTTTAGGTATTATGGAATTGGTGAAAAGTGAGATTTTATAGAAAAACCGAATCGGAAATCTGTTTGTTCCGATTTCCGTCGGGTTTCGTAATTTCGTATTTTTGAGAAGTAGAAAGAAAGAAAGAATGGGACTTACGGGTTTCGATCTATACTAAAGAGTATAGGGGAACTAGGTGAGTGGCCGAGGCGTTGTTTCGTCGCCGGTTGTTTCAAAAACGTCGCCGGAATTCCGTCAGCGCTTCGCCGTGAACTCGGTTTCAAAGCACACCTTTCTTTCGAAAATTTCGAGAGAGTAAACCTAGTGTTTTGGAATGAGAGGGTAGGAGGTAGGGGTGTCTATTTATAGGGTAGGCTAGGGTAGGGTAGGTGAAAGGTTTTTATTTTAAAAAAAAATTATAAAAATTAAAGAAAAAACATTAAAATTTGTAGTAAATAGGGTGTATTTAAAATTCGGGAACCGATCCAATAAATTGGAGTAAACAGGGGAGTTGAGAATGTGAAAAGCCAGAAATTTCATTTTGGGGACTCGGCCGTCCGGCCGAGTCCGGTGATCGTTGGGTGGGGAAATCTCTGACGTAGCCTCTGGTATATTCACTTTTTAGGGTTCAGTTCAACTTTTGGGAGTTATGGCCTCTGGACTATTGGGCTTCCAAGAATTTTGAAAGAAAAATAATCTAAAAATAATGTGGGGCATGGGATTCGAACTCTGGTGGCTTGGTTCAGCAGTGCAAGGTATTACCTATGAGCTACAAGATCCTTCTTGTAATTATGGTGTTATTTAATTACTTAAAATGATAGCAGCAAGAGTAAATACTCCAAGTATACATTAAATTTAAAGTAATTTCTTGTACACTAAAAATGGAGTTATTACATTCTTGTAGCTTGTAATTAAAAACAAAATAATTACCTATATCTTGTGCTCAGGCTAAAATACCCTTTTGTGGATTTTGAAAAAATTTAATTTAAAAATTTGTATAGAAAAAGGGTATAAGAAAATTAGGGTTGTTACATTTTATTTTCGTATTTTCATTCCTGATATGAGCCTGTATTATGGGACGTACTCTCCAGATTGTCATTGTTACTTGAATTTATTGCTTCCGCATTTTATTTCTTGACTCGTTATTTCTGTCTCATGGACATGTACTAGATAGTTTCTTTTATTTTTCTATTCTTGATATCTATGGACAGCCGTAATGTGACTGTGGAGGGATATTTTCTAGCCACAGGTAGCATAGTTGGCTCTGTCACGTGCCAATCTTAGTGCATTCTGGGAAGCGGGGCGCGACAATGTGTGTGTGTGTACTCTGGGAAGCGGGGTGCGACAATGTGTGTGTGTGTGTGTGTGTGTGTTTGTTTGTGAGAATAATGGAGGAAAAGATGCCATAGGAGGGAATTTCCTCCTATGGCGTTGAAAAAACACACCCTCCATCGTATTTTCCGACGATCGGAATGCACCATCTTCATCATTATCATCTAAGATATGGGTACACCAAATTTCATGTGATTCTACAACTTTTTCACTGTTGAATTAGTGGGTTCAAAATTAACGGTTTACCGACAATAGAACTTTTTACATTGCTAAATCAACGGTGAAAAATTTGTAGAATCATATGAAATTTGTTGTACCCACATCTTAGATGATAACGATAAAGATGATGCATTCCGATCGTCGGAAAACACGATGGAGGTTGTGTTTTTTCGATGCCATAGGAGGAAATTCCCTCCTATGGTCTTTTTCCTCCATTATTCTCTCTGTCTCTCTTTCTCTCTCCCTCTCTCTCTATATATATATATGTAGGGGGGGAGGGGGGATAGAGGAAAGGTGCCGCAGGACAAAATTTTCTTTTATGGCGTCGAAAAAATACACCCTCCACGATTTTTTTTGACGATCGGCACCCATCATCATCATATTTATCATGTAAGATGTAGATGCACCAAATTTCATATGAATCCATCACTTTTTCACCGTTGATTTAGTGGGTGCAAAATTAACGGTTCACCGACAATAAAACTTTTTACATTATTAATTTAACGGTGAAAAGGTGGTGAAATCACCTGAAATTTGGTGTATCAACGTCTTAGATGATAAAGATGGAGATGACGGGTGCCGGTTGTCGGAAAAAATGGTGTAGGGTGTAGTATTTTGACGCCACCGGACGAAAATGCCTCCTAGCGCCTCTTTTCTACATTATTCTCTCTCTCTCTCTCTCTCTCTATATATATATATATATATATATATATATATATATATATATATATGAGTGATCAATTGCAAACCGGTCTGAGTTTTTTAAAAATGGGAATTCTCGATCTACGATATATTTTAACGATCCGATCCGTTCAAATTGATCGCCATACCCCCAAATGTATGTGCATGAAAAAACAAAGGATTTAAAGACCTTTAACCTACGTATCGAATATGTTAAAGGTTTTTAAATCCTTTGATTTTCCATGCACATACATTTGAGGGTGTGGCAATCAACTTGAATGGATCGGATCATTAAAATATGTCGTAGATAGAGAGTCTGCGTTTTTAAAAAACGCAGACTAGTTTGCAATAGATCACTCCCATATATATATATATATATATATATATATATATATATATATATATATAATGGAGGAAAGGTGTCAGAGGGAATTTCCTCCTTTAGCGTCGAAAAAGTACACCTCCATGATTTTATTCGACAATCGACACCCATCATCTTCCTCTTTATCATATAAGATATTGATACACCAAATTTCATTTGATTCCAATACTTTTTCACCGTTGATTTTGTGGGTGCAAAATTAACGGTTTACTGACAATAGAACTTTTTACATTGCTAATTCAACGGTGAAAATGTGGTGGAATCACATGAAATTTGGTGTATTTACATCTTACATGATAAAGATGAAGATGATGGGTGCCGATCATCGAAAAAAGACATGGAGAATATAGATTTTCGACGCCACCTACGAAAAAGCCTCTTATGGCCTCTTTCCCCCCTCTCTTTACATATAGGACTTAATGGTCCTGAGCTCAAGCTCAGGAAAAATTCCTGTGCCTATTGTGCCCATTACACAAAATCCCCTCTTCTTTTCGAAGCTGTCCCCCCGGCTTCCGATCGCCGCTGCCTCCGACTTCCGATCTCCGCAACCACCACCACCATCACCCACCAACATCACCACCACCACTCTCTCTCTCTCTTCCCCTCATCAAACCTAAACCCTAATCCCATGCTCATGCCCTCCCCTCAACCTCCTTCGGTATGGCGGCGACGGCGGCAAGGGTGGCAAGACAGCGATGACGCTCTCATTGGAGAACGAAGGGAGGAGGGAGATCGGTGTTGAAGGAGGGAACTCGTCACTTGAGAAAGGCGCAGCAAGAGCGAGGCCAGGCAAGGGCGAAGGTGCAGCGAAGGCAAGGGTGGGAGGTTGATGATGCTCACAAGTGGTATCTCCCCAGATTACGACACGTGGCGGATGACGTGTCCCGAAGGCTACGGGGGTGGAATAAATGAGTTGCATCAGGGACATTCCTCATGATCCCTTTCTCAAGGAACATATCCGACCTTTCAGGAGACCTCCCTGAATACATTCCACCTTCACCTAGGAAATTACTAACAACTCGTCTTCAAGCTTTCTCAGTCTCCTTGCTTGTCTCCGAGCCATCTGACATGCCGAGCTTCCTCGACCACCCAGCTCGTCTCCGAGCTCCTGACATGCCGAGCTTCCTCGGTTTCCCTCGATCAATCAAGAGCGCGGATCCCATGCGCCCCGCAACGGCTCCGCGTATATCGCCAGGACGAGATATCTGCTTCCCCACGATCCGCGTCCCACACTAGTGCATCCCCCCATTAATGGGAGCATCCCGCCATTCAAGGTGAGGATAACGCTGGGCGTAACCGACGGCGAAGATCTCGCGCCTGCTCATTCCACGTGACCCCTATATAAACCCCTCTCTCATACGACTTAGGTAACTCGAACTCATTTCCAATATGCCGCTACTCTGCACTTATACCTCGGCACTAACTTGATCATAAAAGGGTCCTACGGTGGTCACCCACCCCGGGACTTCTTTGCAGGTAGCTCGGCATCAAATACCAACCCATTGAGATCCACACTTAACAACTTCCAAAACAAATCTCAGCCGTCAAAGAATGCCATCACATGATCGACGGAGGACAACATCTGAAAGAGATCTCAGCCTCTATCAGTTGGCACCGTCTGTGGGAACGCTTCAGAAGCTTCTACCCATAAATTGATCTTCCGCCCTTGACCCGATGGTGAGCGACAACCGCGACGGTCTGAACACAACGGAGGCAGGAGCGGCTCGTCTCCCCCTCCAAACGCCATCAACGGCTTATCCACCCGGATAGACAGGCTCACATCACTGGTGGATACCCTCGTTCGCGTTTAAGCAGTGGGCCTCACCCACCAGACCGTGGCTCCCCCTCCCCGGGATAACGACATCCGTAGGAGGATGGATGGGCACGCTCAAGCCCTCGAGCTCACCCACCCTCATCTCAGGGCCACCGAGCGCCTGCGGGCCAACTCCGGCCACCTTGACCCGCATGCGGCGATTGATTCCATGACCTGCTGGGCGCCGGAAAGCTCCATGCCACGGTCCCAGGGAAGACTGGGTCGTCGCTCTAATGCCTACCGCACGCTCTCCCCCTAAAGGAGGTGTCGGTCAGCTCGCCTGCTTCTAGGCATGACTGACGCTCCCACTCTCGCCGGGGTCGCGCGAACGAAGAGTGCATGGATTACTCGAGAAGGGCCTCGCCTGAGGATTTGAGATATTTGATAGAGCGAACTCGAAGCCGCACCATCGCGCAGCCCGGAGCGGGGGTAGCCACTACTCCGACTGTGCAGAATCCTCGGGTACCACCACTGGCTTGAAGCCCTCGAGAAGAAGATTGATGGCATACGAAGGGATGTCCACATGTCCGGAGAAGGGGCCAGGTACTCCGCTGACTCGCTAACGAAGCCCTTCATAGAAGAGCTGCTTGCCGAGCACATCTCGTCCAGGAACAAGCCGCCAAAAGTGGCCCTCTTCGACGAGAAATCTGACCTGAAGGACCACCTAGATGCATTTACGGTGGGCATGAGCTTCTAGGATAACTCCGACGTGGCTCAACGCCGAGTTTTCCCCACCACCCTCATCCGGGATGGCTGGGACTGGTTCTGAGGACTTACGCCATGCTCCATTTCGACCTTCGACGAACTAGCCACCCAATTCCTCGGTCACTTCGTTGGGAATCGCCGACAAAAACGGACGGTCGAATACTTGTTCACCATCAAGAGCGGAGACAAAGAATTCTTTAAATGATATGTCACCCGCTTCTATAACGCCCTCCTCGAGGTCCCCGAGCACCGCGATGAAACAGTCATCACCGCACTGAGGTCGGGTCTTAGGCACAAAGAGTGGCTCCGCTCTTTTGTATTAGCACAACCGAAGACCATGGTCGAAGTAAGAGCCTGGACCGAGTGAGAAATCCAACTCGAGTCCAAGGCAAACTCAAACCTGCCCCGAGCCGATCAGGCAGACAGAAAGAAAAGGGAAAGGGAGGAGAAGAAGAAGGTCGGTCGTCCGAAGCCTTACTCCCCCAGGTTTCAGAAGTACACTCCTCTGAACATCTCTCAGACCGAGTTGTTGGGGGAAGCTAAGGGTGAGAGGTTCTTCAAGCTACCGCCCATCACCTAAAGGGCAGGCAAGCGACTCCGCGGCCCATACTGCACTTTCCACAGGTCGCAGGGTCACCCGACAGAGAACTGCAAACAACTCCGTGACTATATTGAGGAGTTGATCTGCTCAGGCCACATGACGAAATACCTACGGGACAAGAGGCAGGCGGAGCGGGAGCAAAATGACCAAACCCCTCCCGGGGAATTAACGATCGGGCAGATCATAGTCGTTACCTCGGATCCAGCTCGAGAAAGCGAGGGGAACCTCCACATCCTCCCAATCGAGGGTACAAGCAGTATGCCACACAAAAGGTGCAGGAGGGACGAGCCGATCACTTTCACAAAATGAATACCTCCACGGCATATCGATCCCCCACAATGAACCTCTCGTGATAATGGCCAGAGTCCACCGTTACGAAGTCCAGAGGATATTGGTCGACTCAGGGAGCTCAGCGGATATCCTGTTCCACGATTGTTTCCAGTGTATGGGGCTAGGACCATCCGACCTCCGACCTCCGACCTGCCTCTTATGTCCTCTCTGGGTTCACCAATCATTCTGACCCTGTCGAGGGATTGGTCACCATCCTCTTCAATATCGGAGAAGCGGGCAATATGCGAACCATACCGGTGGACTTCCTCATCGTCAAGGTCCCTTCATCCTACAACATTCTTTTAGGGCGTCCTACCTTAAACGCTCTCCGGACCCAGATCTCAACTTATCACCTTGCGCTCAAATTCCCTTTGGATAAAGGGAGAATAAGCCGGGCCTATGGAGACCAGCAAAACGCTAAGGTTTGCCTCGCCTCGACGTCCACCGCCGGAGAGCAGGGCGACGATTTTGAGGGCACGCCTGACTTCCAAGGGTCTTTAGATACCCACGATGACCAAAGGAGGTTAGAGTTTCCCCGGTGGAAGCATTAATGGAAGTCCCCCTCGAAGAAAGGGTCGATGGCCGGACAGTTCAGATCAGCTCACTCCTGACTGGGGATGACCGCGAGAACCTGATCCGGTTCCTCCGAGATAACTCAGATGTATTCTCTTGGGCGCCGGCGGACATGCCCGGAATCGACCCTATAGTAATCTCCCATAAGCTCGGGGTCGATCCGAAAGTAAAGCCCGTCCGACAAAAGAAGAGAAGCTTTACGTTGGCCAAGCAAAAGGCGATAGAAGACGAAATTGATCGACTGCTCGCCGTTAACTTTATCAGAAACCTGGACTACTCAGATTGGCTGGCGAATGTGGTCATGGTCAAGAAGGTAAACGGGAAATAGCGTATGTGCGTCGATTTCATGGATTTGAATAAGGCCTGCCCCAAAGATAACTATCCCCTCCCTCGGATAGACCAGCTGGTAGACAGCTCGGCTGGCCACGAATTATTGAGCTTCATGGACGCTTTCTCTGGTTACAATCAAATCAGGATGAACCCGCCCGACGAAAAACTTACCGCCTTCACAACTGATCGGGGGGTATACTGCTATAAAGTGATGCCCTTCGGACTCAAGAACACCGGGGCCACGTATCAACGCCTGGTCAATAAGCTGTTCAAACCCCAGATTGGAAGAAACATGGAAGTCTACGTCGACGACATGCTCGTAAAATCCACCTCGTCAGCTGGGTACACTAAAGACCTTAGCGAAACATTCGACGTCCTTTGCAAGTACAAAATGAAACTGAATCCACCCAAGTGCGTGTTCGGAGTCACCAGTGGGAAGTTCCTCGGGTTTATGGTAACCCACCGAGGAATCGAAGAAAATCCTGAAAAGATCAGCGCTATCCTCAACATGGCAACACCCAAGAACAATGTTGTGCGACTCACGGGAAGGGTCGCTGCCCTGAGTCGCTTTATGTCCAGATCCGGGAAGAAGTGCCTCCCGTTTTTTAGGGCTTTAAGGAAAATCCCTAAGTTCGAATGGTTTGAGAAGTGCCAGAGCGCTTTCGAACAACCCAAGGTGCATCTAGCAACCCCATCGCTACTCACCCGACCAGTCGAGGGTGATGAACTATTGCTATATCTGACCATCTCCGTCCAAGCTGCAGGCTCGGTGCTTGTCAGAGAAAATGAGGGCGTACAGAGGCCGGTCTATTACGTGAGCCATGTCTTCAAGAATGCAGAGACCAGATACCCGGCCATAGAGAAAATAGTCCTGGCTCTTGTCGTCGCTTTCAGGAAGCTTCGGCACTATTTTCAAGCGCACACGATCCTCGTCCTCATCGAGCAACCTTTAGGGTCGATCCTTGCCTCCCCCGAGTCATCAGGACGACCGGAGAAGTGGAGGTGGGAACTATCCCAATACGATATCAAATACCGCCCTCGATAAGCCATCAAAGCGCAAGTCTTGGCGGATTTTGTTGTCGAATGCACCATCACCACTAAAGAAGAAGCGCCGACCCGGGGCCCCGAACCATGACCTTAGGTCAGAGAGGTGCCCGACCCCATCCCGGATTTGGTGCTCTACGTGGACGGATCCTCTACCGAGGAAGAGAGCGGGGCTGGCCTGATCTTCCATGGCCCGGACGAAGATGAAATGGAATACTCCTTAAAGCTTGGGTTTAGAGCATCAAACAACGCCGCGGAATACGAGGCTTTGTTGGTAGGACTACGAATCGCCTCCGGGGTAGAATCGAAGACCATCAGAATTCGCAGAGACTCTGCATTGGTCGTCGGCCAGGTAACCGCGCATTTTGAAGCTCGGGAACCGCTCATGATAAAATACCTAGCCGAGGTAAAAAGGCTTCGGAGAAATTTTGACGAAGTCCAAGTGGAAAAAATCCCCAGGAACTTGAACACCCAAGCAGACTCTTTGAGCAAGCTCGCTTCTTCCTACTCGGCCACCCGTAAAAGAAACATCCTCTTCGAAGTCTTTCTACGACCCAGTGTGGAAGAAGGAGAGGTAACGCTCCAGATCTATGCAACCCAAGAAGAAGGCCATGATTGGAGGAAACCCCTTGTGGAGTTCCTGAAAGACGGTGTACTCCCCGAAGACCGAGAAGAATCTCGCCGGCTATGGGCCAAAGCACGCCACTTCGTCTGGAGCAATGGAAACCTGTACAAGAAGTCGTACACTCAGCCTCTTCTCTGATGCATCGACCCCCATGAGGCTGACTATGTTCTGCGAGAAATTCATGAAGGGGTCGGGGGAGCGCACCAAGGAGTACGCACCTTGATCCAGAAGACGCTGCTCCAAGGGTACTACTGGCCGAAGTTACACCAGGACGCCGAGAAGCTGGTCAGAAGGTGCAAGAATTGCCAACTCTTCGGCAGTATACCTCATCTTCCTACAACCGAACTAATGCCACTTACCTCCCCTTGGCCGTTTGTGCAATGGGGGATGGATATGGTCGGTCAACTCCCCACCGGCACGGGTGGACACCGATACATCCTTATCGCCGTTGACTACTTCACCAAATGGATAGAGGCCGTACCCATCAGAAACCAGACGCCGCCTCTACGATAAAGTTACTGCAGAACAACATAATTTCTCGATTCGGAATCCCGAGGTGTATAGTTACCGACTATGGGACTAACTTCGAAAACGATAAAGTCAAAGAGTTTTGAAGCGACTACCACATACTGATGAAGTTTGCTACGGTTGCCCATCCTCAATGCAATGGGCATGCCGAGGTAGCGAACCGAGGCGTCATCCGCGGTCTCAAAGCCCGTTTGGAAAGAAGGCAAGGCGACTGGGTCGAGGAATTGGCGTGGGTGCTATGGGCATTACGAACATCAAAGAAGACACCCACGGGAGAAACCCCATTCAGCCTCTGCTACGGTAATGAGGCAATGGTCATCGCGGAGATCGGACTGCCTAGTTACAGGGTAGAACATTTCTACGATGAAGCCAACACCTCGGCACTCCGAAGCAACTTGGACATCTTGTTAGAAAAATGGGATCGAGCGCAAATCAGAGAGCCGCCTACCAGCAGCAAACCGCACGCTACTACAACACCCGAGTTAAACATCGGGCTTTAAAGTGGGGAGACCTGGTCTTATAAAGAAACGAGTTCGTGGACCAAGGGGGACTGCACAAATTCTCCCCAAATGGGACGGACCATTCCTCGTAACGGAAACATTGCCCGGTGGAGTGTACCGCCTGCATGATGCCAGGGGGTGTAATTTTCCCTGGCCTTATAACGCAGAAAAGCTCAAATTGTATAAGTAAATATGTATCCTTTTTTTTTGAAATAATGTAATTCCTTTCTGCATTTAACTAAGTCTTTCGGGCTAGGTCCACCATAAGACTCCAGCCCTTTGTCTTTTTTCTCGGTTCTGAGACTCCAAGGTTTTTTCTAAGAAAAAGTATAAAATGTACTGAAGAGATAAAAAGAGACAACACACTTCGGCGAAGGATAACTTTATTTGTTAAGAGGTATCATGGGCTCCCCAGCCTTACAAAAAAAATTACAACAGAGAGGGGCGGGGGTTAAGGAGACATTGTCGGTGGTACACCGAGGAAAGCTCTTCTAGCCGATCCCGAGCAGCTTCGACCCGCTCCCATCGATGGTACCGCGGACCTTAGAAGCCACAGATTCCCCGGGATCCCCTTCCGCCGAGCATGAAGCGATGACCAACCTTTGTTGGAAACTCTCAAGAAGTAGGTCCACCGAGCGGTCCTGCCTACTCTTTGAGATCAGATCGAGACCATGGACCGTGTGCATTTTGTCGAACGCCTTGTCCATTAACCGCGGAGATAGTGTATTGTGCAGACCCAGCGAAGTCCTCCATATCGCATAGATCAACACCTGAAGAAGAGGAGATCTACGGGGGAGTAAGCGCCTACAGTGGCCCTCCAAGCGGTTTATCACCGCCTCGTACGTTTTCTCGGAACGATCAAGGTTGTAAAGGTATATGTCATCAAGGGAAACGATCTCCCTGATGGTATACACGCGGCCGGCCATCTTCAGGGAATGCGAGAATAGAAAGAAATCAACATGCCTTCGCTATTTATAACCTCACCAAAAATTTTTCCAACGGCTGAGATTTACTCGCGCAACGACGCAAATCGCGAAATATCGCACTTTCTCGATATGGAATTGCCACGTGTCGCTTGCGACGGTCACCATTCCCGTCCTTCACGGGTCAAGGAAGATTGAACGATGCCCCAAGAAGACACTAGAGAGTCAACTAAAGCCCTCATCACAAAGCCATCGAGCAGCTTCTTGCTCGGTCCATCCGCAGTGGGTAGCTTCCTGCCCATCAATGCTGTGGATCAAAAGCCCTCCTCACGAGGCCACCGAGTAGCTTCCTTCTCGGTCCATCCGCAGCGGGTAGCTTCCTACCCAACAACGCTGTGGATCAAAAGTCCTCCTCATGAGGCTACCGGGCAGCATCTTGCCCGGTCCATCCCTAGCGGGTAGCTTCCTACCAAACAACGCTAAGGATCTAAAGCCTTCCTTGTGAGGCCACCGAGCAGCCTCGTGCTCGGTCCATCTTTAGCGGGTAGCTTCCTACCCAACAACGCTAAGGATCTAAAGCCCTCATCGCGAGGCCGCCGAGCAGCCTCGTGCTCGGTCCATCTCTAGCGAGTAGCTTCCTACCCAACAACGCTAAGGATCTAAAGCCCTCCTCGCGAGGCCACCGAGCAGTCTCGTGCTCAGTCCATCCCTAGCGGGTAGCTTCCTACCCAACAACGCTAAGGATCTAAAGCCCTTCTTGCGAGGCCACCAAGCAGCTTCCTGCTCGGTCCATGTGCAGTGGGTAGCTTCCTGTCCATCAACGCTGTAGATCAAAAGCTTTCCTTACGAGGCCACCAAGTAGCTTCCTGCTCGGTCCATCCGCAGCGGGTAGCTTCCTGCCCAACAACACTGTGGATCAAAAGCCCTCCTCACAGGGTCCCCGAGTAGCTTCCTGCTCGGTCCATCTGCAGCGGGTAGCTTCCTGCCCATCAACGCTGTGGATCAAAGCCCTCCCCGCGAGACCACCGAGCAGTTTCCTGCTTGGTCCATCCGCAGCGGATAGCTTCCTCCCCAACAACGCTGTGGATCAAAGCCCTCACCATAAGGTAGTTGGGTAGAAAGGAAGATACCAACCTTCCTACACTTAACCATCAATCGACTCATACTCGACGCGCGATCATCGCCTCGCCCTGGGGTTGAGGAGGACACCAACCTTCTTACACTTGGCGCTATCGTTCGTTGCTACTCGATGAACGGTCAGCAAGTGCGGAGGGGTGGACACCGACCTAACACTTACAAGATGAAAAGACCTATGAGCTAAAAATACTTGCAGAATGAAGATTCGAACAAAAGTATACGAGCTAAAAGTACTTGCACAGTGACAAGACATTTGGGCAAAGAAAAGGTGTACGTTATTTATAATCAAAAATAAATACAAGGTATTCTGGGCTCCTCAGCCTTACAAAAATGCCCGGAGGTTTACAAAAATTTCGAAAAAGAAAAAAATCCCCAAGGAAGGAAAGCTCAGTCCGCCCGCTCGGAAAGGATCTTGCCCTGCTCAATACCAGCCTTGGGGACCAAAACTGCGACCTCGGGGTTGGGGTTTCCACCGGCAGCCTCGCCCCTAATGGCCGCCTCGGCGACTTCCCCCTGCGGCACTGATTAAAAGAGATTTTTAGATCAAAGAATTATTTAGCCACAATCAAGAACGGCGTCGCTTGGTAGCTAGCCGGTGAGTACGGGTCGGTCCACAGGGATTTTGTGTATTCTCTAATTGTTCTAACGAGTTAATTCCGATTGTTGTCGAATCGATTATCACTAAAAACCTAATTACCTAAACTAGGGAAAATAATTAAAAGTTATAACTAGGGTAAATAAAATCTATACTAGGGCAGGAAAATAAATCTATACTAGGGCAGGAAAATAAATTTAACTAGGGCAAGATAAAGAAAACTTACTCTAATTTTTATTTGATGCACTCTTCATACATTGCAGAAATTTACAGATCTGAATTTTGATAAAATGAAATGAGGCACAAGAAGAGGCATGACCTAATACAAGATTTAGGGTTCCTATTTATAGAGGATAGAATCCCTAGGGTTACAATTGACTCGCATCTGCTATTACAAAAATACCCCCTAAGAAAAAGACCTAGTCAACGCTCGCAGCCGCCTCGGAATTTTTCCATCAATACGGGCTCTTCATGGCCGCGGTTCCGCGGCCAAAGCCAACGTTTGGCCGCGGTTCCGCGGCCGTATATGGGCCTTGTGGGCTTATTTTCTTTGGGCTGATTCCTGTTGCATTTTTCTTGGTTTTTCTTCAGTTGTTTTCTCAGATTGGCTTCTGGTTCTCTTCCAGATCTCCACAGTGAATAAAGTCGTGGACTTTTACCGCTTGCTTCGTGTCGAAGTCTTGAGCCTTGCTCTGCCTTTGTGCTTTGTGAAATTGTTCATTGATCTTCGTTTAGTCTTCAAACTGTAGGCAAGATAAAGATTCTCTGTTTGTTGGTCAAAGTCTCACTTTTTCATCGTCTTTTCATTGTTTTCACTGTTTTTGTTTCAAGAACCTGTAACCTGCAACTATGTAGTAGACATGGGTCAAAATCACCTGTTTATTTGTAAAATGAATAAGAATGGGGAATGTAATAATGCAATACTATGATATGAACAAATATCCCCAAACTTATCTTTTGCTTGTCCTCGAGCAAACCTAGTTTTATTCTCAATAAAATCCTAACCTCACTTTCGCAGGGAATTGTGATTGCACTGAGCCCGTGCAACAAGCCGTTAAGCCTCTAGGTGTCCCTAGTAGGAGGAGTGTTGTCTCCTGAGCGTTTTCAGCGGATACTACCCACAAAATCCTATCAATTTGACTTTTACTCTCCAATTAGATTTTCTAACAAGGAATTCTATTATCTTCGACTCATAAATTATCCACCCGTATTCTTCACACTTCCTTATCATTTAACTTAAGATTATATATGTTTTGTAGACTTACTTAGCTTTCGGCATCTTTTAAGTTTTCCTTTTAGGGTTCTATCTCAACTTAGGAATTTTTATCTTCTCTACTAAACATACAAGTCCTATTCTTCATTCCTATCTCTTATCTAAATCCCAATCACATACCCCTACGTGTGTGTATATATCACCCCTACACTTGGAAATTCAAATCAAGCTATCATACTCTTGTCCGTTGTCCAAAGCACTTCTTAATAGGTGAATTTTTAGATGAATTTCGCTTACACATCCTTCATGCGACCGTTAATACTTCTTGAGGTACCAACAACCGATTACAAGATGTGTTTGCACATTAAAGCGTAATTCCTAGTCTTGCAACACCTAAGGCTTTAGCAGTGACTCCCAAACCAGTTGGTCTAAGGCACTAGGTGATGAAGCACCCTTACTAAATATTTTTCTATTTTTGCAGCCTTAAGTAATCACAAAAACCAGTGTTCATTTTTTTATTATCTCTTTATTCACACTTGAATTTTTTATTTTATTTTTCTTCGTAATAAGGACTTTAGACAAGAGCATTTCAAGGTCTCCTCTACTATTCCAAGTTTCAAGGTGCGTGTTTGTGCGATTTGTAGGGTATATATTTTCAGAATTTAGACTTAAACTTAGGAATTATTTTTCAAACTTATACTTTAATAAAAATATCAATACTCTTCCCTTGTTTTAACTTAGCCCAAGAAGTGAACTTAAAATTTTCCTATTTCTAAATAAACTACAAAGACATATACTTTCTACCGTTAAATTTTTAGAAAGGTTATTTTTAGGGTTTTTAATTTACTAAGTCTAAGATCTAGTTGTTCCTAGCTAGTTAACCTTTTTGTAAAACTCAAGTCAATAATGGCCAAAATTGAATACTTTAATTTTTATAATTTTTCTCACTTTTCAATTTTTATGGGTTTTAAAATAAGTATGCAAATGCAAAAATGTACATATGAATGCGAAGGAAGAAGGCTTACCGAGCATACCCCCAAACTTAAACTTGACAGTGTCCTCACTGTCATGCTACACCAAGAGGGTCAAAATGTCGGCACTCCCCTGTTTATTTATTTACAAATTTTTTTTGTTAAAAGAAACAAAAATATATATACAAAAAGGTCCCCCCAAACTTAAGTGAGACAGTGTTTCCACTGTTTAAACGTTAAAGTTTAGAGTTAGGGAGGAGAAAAATCAAACTATACAAAGCTTTACACAGGCCAAAGGTTAGCACCAACCATTCAAAAATTCTATCGTGATAATGGTAGGGTTGGTGGAAGAATAGAGTGTAGAGAAAGGAGTTGAGAAACACACGAGACCGTATGGAAAGAAAGGTGGAATATGGTCTCGGTATAGGAGAAGAATGGCGGAAGAGAGAAAGAAGTGTAGTACGAACTTAAGAGCGTAAATCGAGTGAATAAATTAGCGCAAATTGTGATGACCAATGTATTAAAAGCGATTGTGCTAATCTATCAATCCGTCGAGAAATGGGGTCAAATCCCTCAAGATTCGCAAGAAAACATGGGTACATTGAACTTGGTAAACCATCCATTGGAAATGGAAACGCGACGAATTCTTGCTTGGTCGAAACGATAGGAAGGAAGAAAGGGAGTGATTTAGGGATAGTCTTATTCTCACCTAAGTAATCTGTCTCGAACTTGAAAGATTCCATCAATGGTTCGAAATGACTGTAAGCAACCGAGTCTGATGGTTCAACTAACTCATTTGAAAATTAAAGGACTCAAACTCGGGAGGTGAGTTTTCAATATTGTCCGAAAAAGTGAAACACTCATAATCGTTATCAGCTGTGAGAACTGTGTCAGATTCAAAGAGGTACGCACTAGTGGCGTCCATACTGCTGTGATCGAATAGAAATTTTTCAAACTCACAATCCTCCTGCATGATCTTTTGCGTGGTTGGAACGATAGAAGGGAGGGAGGGTGATTTAGGAAGTATAACAGTTAAAGGTTTACGAGGATGAATTGGAAAATCTGACACATCAAACAAAAATGGTTCATCCTCAATATTATCCTCAACACTCTCCTCAATACTATCCTCATAATTCTCCTCAAAATTTAGCTTATCCATGCCATTATCATCAAAATCAAGACGCATATGAAGTTCGGGAGAAACATTTAATGACTCGGGATGATGAATTGGACTTAAAATTTCAATCAAATCTACGGGTTCATCATCCAAAATATTCCCGGCGTCAATATCCTCAATCAAGTGAAAATCAATTTTTTCTGACACATCATCAAAAGCATGGATATTTATCAATTCAGATTCTAGATTGGAGGTGTAAAGTTCAAAAGGATTATATGTGGTTTCACTCGAAAGGGACGCTTCACAATCTGGCAAATCAAGCACTACAAAGTCGCACAACTCATTAAATGTTTTATTTTCAACTGATGAATCATTTGGGACACTTGTTTGAAAACTGGAGTTGTGGAATTCAATTGGTAATTGGTAGGTTTGATTTGGAAGGGTGCACATCTCACTCTCTCCTCTCAAATTCTCACTCTGTCCAACCGCCTCCTCATACATTGGAATATTTGGAGCTAGGTTGAAACTAGCTACCGGTTCACTAGGTTGTCTAAGGGCGGCTATGGACACATCCACATTCATAATCATTTGGTTTATTGCTACCATATAGGCTTCTAACGACTGTTCCAAACTAGACATGGGTTGTGAAGGGGTTTCAGTAAAAGATTCAAAGTTTTGGAAACTCCTAAATGGCTGTGTAGAAGCAATGTCTAGGGAAGGTGTGAAAGTTGGGTAGGACTGGTAGGAATTGAATGGTTCGACAGGAGTAGGATCAACATTTGAATAAAAAGGTGAATGGACTTGTTGATCCCTAGAACTGGATGTGTGGAGAGGAGTGAAAGATCGGCTACGAGATTGTTCAATATGCCCAGCAATAGACATGGGTTTAGGAGTTACAACAGGACTCGAAAAATGAGTATCAACGTAAGAAAATGGTGAAGGTTGACACGGTTGATATAAAGTGGATCGCGGAGTCCAACTGTTTCTCCTAGACGCTTCTATTCGATCTTTCAAAGAAATTTTGGGCATGGAGGGGTCGTCCGTAATTTGACCGAAACAATTCGCGTAGGAAGCAAAGTTTGGTTCAGGATACCAAAGTTCGGTAAGAGATTTATGAGGTGGGGTACCCATGATGTAAGAAAGGAGAAGAAAAAGAATGTGGATGGAAGTGAGGTGCACGGAATTCTTAGCGACAAGTTGCAAGTCTTTGTAAATTTTTTTTTCCTTTTTTTATCCTTTTTTATGTGTAGCTTTTTGCAAAAAGATTTTCGATAAAAGGCTATGACACAAAGGCAATCAACCACAAATGCACAATCAGGCCTAGATCTAGGGTCACCTAGGTCAGCTAGACAGCTCCTAACTGTTCCAAAGGGCTAGAAATAGGACCTCAAACCGTCTCTTCACCGTCAACTGCGGCCAGGTAAGTGCCAGGTGAGTGGGAGGCTCTCCACTACAAGTAGTGGCCCTAATTAAGTAACCACTCGCCTTAGACACACTTGCCTAGACACCGCAAAGTCAGGTTAGGATCAACGGCCGATGCCTACAACTAGTCCTCTGTCCTATTGAGCGCGACGTCCTTAGGGCTGAGTCTAGTATTTTTTTAATTAAATAATGGGCTGAGTCTAGTATTTTTTTAATTAAATAATGGTCAATGCATATGCCTTATGTGATTTCTGGGGTCCTGGGAGGGTGATGAAATCCCCACCCAATCTGAATTGGTCTCAAGCCCCTTAAAGTCGGATTAAAAATATGCAAAGCAGTAACAATCATTTGCAATCAATTTTTTTTAGTGCGGCGCAAAGAATCCTGCACAAGATCAATTATTGGAAGGGGGAGAGATTTTTTAGCGCAAAGAATCCTGCAGGAGATTTTACAGAGGAAATATTTGGGGTTGCAGAGGAAGAGAGAGAAAACTTACAGTTTTTTTTACCGCGCTTCCGCCGCCAAAGTAGTGCTACTGCCGCGGTTCCGCGGCCTTTTTTTTTTGATGTCACCAGATCGCCGCGGTTCCGCCGTCGAAACGCACCTTTGACCGCGGTTCCGCGGTTGACTTGTTGACTCGGTCCTCCAAATTTCTTCTGTTGTCTGTTGTGATATTTCTCTGTTTGTTCAGATTTGATATTTGCTATTTTGCTCTCTGGATTTTTCCAGATCTGAATTTGTTTTTCGATCCTGCAAAATTCAAACGAAAATACCCTTCACGAAGAACAAGATAAAATTTTTAAATATTTTTTTATTTTTCAGTTTTTATGATTTTTTTAGATTAACCCGAAATTACAAAAAGAAAATAACACGCCATCCCTGGCAACGGACGCCATTTGATTAAAAGAGATTTTTAGATCAAAGAATTATTTAACCGCAATCAAGAACGGCGTCGCTTGGTAGCTAGCCGGTGAGTACGGGTCGGTCCACAGGGATTTTGTGTATTCTCTAATTGTTCTAACGAGTTAAATCCGATTGTTGTCGAATCGATTATCACTAAAAACCTAATTACCTAAACTAGGGCAAATAATTAAAAGTTATAACTAGGGTAAATAAAATCTATACCAGGGCAGGAAAATAAATCTATATTAGGGCAGGAAAATAAATTTAACTAGGGCAAGATAAAGAAAACTTACTCTAATTTTTATTTGATGCACTCTTCATACATTGCAGAAATTTACAGATCTGAATTTTGTTAAAATGAAATGAGGCACAAGAAGAGGCATGACCTAATACAAGATTTAGGGTTCCTATTTATAGAGGATAGAAACCCTAGGGTTACAATTGACCCGCATATGCTATTACAAAAATACCCCCTAAGAAAAAGACCTAGTCAACGCTCGCACCCGCCTCGGAATTTTTCCATCAATACGGGCTCTTCATGGCTGCGGTTCCACGGCCAAAGCCAACGTTTGGCCGCGGTTCCGCGGCCGTATATGGGCCTTGTGGGCTTATTTTCTTTGGGCTGATTCCTGTTGCATTTTTCTTGGTTTTTCTTCAGTTGTTTCTCAGATTGGCTTCTGGTTCTCTTCCAGATCTCCACAGTGAATAAAGTCGTGGACTTTTACCGCTTGCTTCGTGTCGAAGTCTTGAGCCTTACTCTGCCTTTGTGCTTTGTGAAATTGTCCATTGATCTTCGTTTAGTCTTCAAACTGTAGACAAGCTAAAGATTCTTTGTTTGTTGGTCGAAGTCTCACTTTTCATCGTCTTTTCATTATTTTCACTGTTTTTGTTCCAAGAACCTGTAACCTGCAACTATGTAGCAGACATGGGTCAAAAGCACCTGTTTATTTGTAAAATGAATAAGAACGGGGAATGTAATAATGCAATATTATGATATGAACAGGCACCTCCTCGGCCAGGGGATACTTAGCACGGAGCTCGCTGATATCGAACCCCGGCACATACTCCTTGATGGCGTCGAAGGCGCTGTGACACACGACGGCCGCGGATTCGGCAAGATCGGCGTAGAATTGATTTGACGCCTTATACGCCTCCATGGCCTTCGCCGCCCGGCACTCTGCGAGCTTCACTGCGTCCAAGGCCACCCGGGCATCCCTCTTGAGGGCGTCCCCCGACTTCTTCACCGTGTGGTAGAAGCCGTTCACCTCCTCCAACTTGGCCTGAATATCCCGGTTGGACTCTTCCCGAAGCCGATGCGACTCCTTCAGCCTGAAGTTCAATAGCCCCTCGGCGACTAGACGAGTGTCGAGAAGAGCTGCCTTCTCCTCCGCTTGCCGCGGTTAGAGGCGGAGTTCCTCCTCCAACTTGGAGGACTCACCCGCCTTTTTCATGGCCGGGGCTACCTCCTCGGACTCCATGACGACGAGGAGTGCGCAGTGGTGGAGGACCTGTGGAAAGTAGCAAACGGGTTAGGAAGCTCGAACTGAGGAAATAAGACTTGAAAAATCTTTTGAGAAAAGTCAGGAACCGACCTGAACTGCCTCTTGTGCTATGGCGGCCACCTGGGCCTTCATGGTCCCCCGGGGTATTTTAACCCCTGCCACCTGCTCTATGTCGGAAAGCAGGCTGTCGGCGACGGAGAGCCCCGAGGGTACCTCAATACAGAATTCGCCCTCCTGCAATGAGGTCCTGGAAGAAGGTGGCCGGGAGACCGTCCGCTTCTGCCTTTTGAGGGGGACCTCGACGGGCCCAGCCTCCACCTCTTCCTCCTCTCGCGCCTGAGGCACCAGGTCTCGCGAGTGCTTATGGCTCCCCCTACGGCGTTCTTCTGGAACTCAGGGAGCGGTGGAAAGGTTGGACGGTGGAGTTGGCCTCGGGGCCGAGCTCGGACCAGGTTGGGATGAGCTTGCGCCCCGGCCTTCTTTCCTTGAGTCTTGGCGGCCAGGGCAGCTAGGATTTTTGCTCGGTCTATGGGCTCTGCAAATAAAAAGGACACACAAACAAAGGGGGGTTAGCGACACTAAAACATCAAAATAAATTTGGTAAAGTCTAAACAGATCGTCGAAAGCCCTAACTTACCCAAGAAACGCGCAGGACTGAGCCCAGCCCAGATCAGTGCCTGCTCGGATAGCAGGACATCCGCCCGTGGATCGGCTCCCACTGGGACACCACCCTCACTTTGGGGGAAGTCGACTTCTTTGACCTCGGGCAGTCGGCCCTGTGCCACTGAGTAGGCACATGCCAATCCTCGCCTTCAGGCGGCCCGACGAATACAAACTTCTCCTTCCACTCGTGGATGGAAGAAGGGACGACTACTACCCCTGATCCGGCTGTCCCACACCTTACGCTTCTTATACGAAAAATACACCCAGCTCGGCTTCATCCTTACTGGTGTCGGGGTGATTCTTGTAGCAAAAGAAAGAGATATGGAGAGTCAAACTGAAGGGGAAATTTTCAAGTTTTAATCGGACCAGAAACCTGAGGAGGATTCTCCACGAGTTCGGCGCTAGCTGGCCCGGGGCAAGGTGGAAACAACGAAGCCACCTCATAAACCTCGGTGGGGAAGGGCAGACGCATTCCTGCCCGGAATGCTTCCAGATACAGGGCAATCTCCTTACTCCGCACCGGATCCGCCGACTCACCCTCTCTAGCTAAGCGAAGTGAATAGTTAGAGGGGATGTGGAATTGAGCCCGAATTTCGAAAAGCTCGTGCAGAATCTTTAAAACGGACGGCGCATCGCGGGTGTTCCCGATGTGCACCCTGGGGGCCCTTGTCATCGCTGACGGCGAGTGACAAGGGCAGGCCCCGACTCTAGGGGCGAACCTGACACAGAGGACGAAAAAGAAGAAAAACCCTCTTGGCTATCTGAATCCGAAGAGGAGGAGGACCCACTGGACTCGGCCCTAACAACGGGAGCCTTATCGTCCGACTCTACCCTTACTACCTTTACGGACTCCTCGGATGAAGACATCAAACCTGATTCAAAGGAAGGGACTCACCGAGGAAATATCAACAGAGGATCCGATCTAAAGGAAGAAGTGCTGGGCAATCTTCAGCAATGAAAGAGAATTTGAGCGAACTGTCAGCCCTAGGATGGTCCCCTCCTATTTATACACCCCAAAGAGAACATCCTACAGCCCAGATTGATTCCTGCCAAAACAAAATATCGCGCCCAGCGGCCGGCGGGACTCCATGTGGTGTTCGGCCATTAGGGACGTCTCTTCGACTGCAGGAGTTAGAGACAGCCTGTCGTCTCCGCCAACCAACGGCGAACACATGGCCTATACCTCAACTGGTGAATCGACTGAAACAGCATCCCCTTTTTAAAGCACAATCATTTCACTGATCCGCTGATGCCATCGGGGATATGCGCGAAAATTCAGGCGCATGACGAGGCGATACGTGGGCCCAAAGATCGAAACGACGCAACCACTAAAACGCCATGCCGTTCCCGGGCGATCCGCATTATGATTCTTGGCGCCAAAATGAGCAAAAGAAAAACTGAGCAAGCCAACTTCGACCTGATTCATGAATAGGTCGGAACGAGAGTGTGGGGCTAAAATGATGCTCACAAGTGGTATGTCCCCAGATTACGACACGTGGCGGATGACGTGTCCCAAAGGCTACGAGGGTGGAATAAATGAGTTGCATCAGGGACATTCCTCGGGATCCCCTTCTCAAGGAATGTATCCGACCTTTCGGGAGATCTCCCTGAATACATTCTACCTTCACCTAGGAAACTACCAACAGCTCATCTCCGAGCTTCCTCAGTCTCCTTATTCGTCTCCGAACCGTCTGACATGCCGAGCTTCTTCGGCCACCCGGCTCTCTCCGAGCTCCTGACATGCTGAGCTTCCTCGGTTTCCCCCAATCAATCAAGAGCGCGGATCCCATGCGTCCCGCAATGGCTCCGCGTATATCGCTAGGCGAGATTTCCGCCTCTCCATGATCCGCGTCCCATGCTAGTGCATCCCCCCATTAATGGGCGCATCCCGCCGATTCAAGGCGAAGATAACGCTGGGGTGTAACCGACGATGAAGATCTCGCGCCTGCTCTCTCCACGCGACCCCTATATAAACCCCTCTCTCAGACGACTCAGGTAACTCGAATTCATTTCCAATACGCCGCTACTCTGCACTTATACCTCTGTACTAACTTGATCGTCGGAGGGTCCTACGGTGGTCACCCATCCCGGGACTTCTTTGCAGGTAGCTCGGCGTCCAATACCAACCCATTGAGATCCACACTTAACAACTTCCAAAACAAATCTCAGCCGTCAAAGACCGCCATCATAGGATCGACAGAGGACAACATCTGAAGGAGATCTCAGCCTCCATCAGAGGTGCTTGAGGTCTGCGAGAGAGGGAGGCGCTACAAGATGAGGTCGACGAGATGAGGAGGAAGGTTCGGCCATGACCGCGGATGATGACGATAACGACGGAGATGATGACGACGACGACGAAGAAGGAGATGATGATGATGACGATGGTGGTGGTGATGAGACGATTTGGGGATTTTTTCCATTGAAATTGGGGATTTAGGAACAGGAGAATGGATGAGGGATTTTTTGGTTAACGTGCTTAGGGAAAATTCCTGTGCTCCACTACATGACGCTTAAAACCATATATATATATATATATATATATATATATATATATATATATATATATGAGAATAATGGAAGAAAGATGCCACAGGAGGGAATTTCCTTCTATGGCGTCGAAAAAAATACCCTCCCTTATTTTTTCTGCCGATCGGCACCCACCATCTTCATCGTTATCATCTAAGATGTGGGTAGACCAAATTTTATGTGATTCTATAACCTTTTCACCGTTGATTTAGCAATGTAAAAAGTTCTATTGTCGGTAAACCGTTAATTTTGAACCCACTAAATCAACGGTGAAAAGTAGTAGAATCACATGAAATTTGGTGTACCCACATCTTAGATGCTAACGATGAAGATGGTGGGTGTCGATCGTCGGAAAAAATGAGGGAGAGTATTTTTTCGACCCACCTCCTATGACCTCTTTCCTCCATTAAGATATATATATATATATATATATATATATCTATATATATATATATATAAAGTTAATTTCAATAAATTAAATATCTATATTATAAACTATATGTATATGTCATTTCTTAGTATTTGGTAATAAGATTGGATTTTGTGTTGACCATGTTTGATTTAGTCAAACGTTTTAACAATGAGAAGCATAGTCACATAATTCGCGAATTATTCGCCGAATTCGCGAATAATTCGCGAATTTTTGATCAAACGAATTCATCTCCGAATTAATCGCCATTGCCGAACTGGCCGAATAATTCGCGAATTATTCCCGAATTATGTGAAAAAACAGCGAATAATTCAAAAAACATCAAATAATTCACAAAATCAAAACCTAGCGTCTCATATATTAATTTATTGCTCGAAATTCTTCCCGAACATTTCCCGAACACTTATCGAATCTTTCCCGAATACCTGCCGATTTTTTCCGAATAGTTCTCCGAATCCGAATTTTCGACTTTGCCGAATTATTCCCGAACGACGAATTTGTGACTATGATGAGAAGTGGTAAATGGTTAAGATTATAAAGGTCAAGTCTGATGGCATGGGAACCTATGGTTTAAATCAATCAACAACCTTATTGTTCAAAGGCTTTAGACTTAAAGGAGGAATTCATAAATAAAGTTTGGCAGTTAGTTGCCGCCATGGATTCAATGGACTAGTTTTCAAATTCATTAAAATGAAGGCCTTTGGCTCCAATAGTCCTCTTATACGACCCGGTGAGGGATGAAACCCTTCAATCCCTATATATTTACAATCTGAGTTTCTTTTTATTACATATACAATAATTTTTCTCTTCTCTCTCTCTCGGTACTTATAGAGATTAAGTAATTCAGGACAATTCCCTGCGGGTGTAAGGCGGAAGATTGCAACACAAGGTTGAATTGTTGTATCTTGAAAGCAAATCGTATCATCCCTCATTGTATTGTAGGGAAGCGAATATCGCTTTAAAGAAATCGTCAGTTGTGTCTCGACTCAATCTATTGTGTTGGTTTTCGCCATCGATATCAAACCCCAATTTGTAACCACAATTTAAAGCAATATTACTCGTATTTATCAATGACACCGAAAATATCAACGATGAAGATGACGAGTCTCAAACTTGTCAAACCGGATCATATACTCACTACTCTTATCCCTGATGCGCCGAAATATGAAGAGGATTTATCATGTCCCGTTTCCCAAGATACACTATATATGGGAAGCGACACGACCGGCCATGCTACCTACGAAAAGGAATTATCCTTCTATAATCACATTAAGGTTGTCATGCAGTAAATCAACCACAAGATAAAATCTAACTATTACATGTCCAATAATTGCCACAAGAAACAATAACAATAACCAATAGTCAAGAGCCAATAGCGGAAACAATAAATAAACGATCAAGTTACAAGAATCCAAGGATAAACAAAAAACAATAACCAATAACTGTCCCTTATGGGATCACAACAACAATCCAAGAAATAGTTCAATACGGGAGAAATAAACCTAAATCAATAAACTAGATCAATAAAACATGCCCCACTGTTCGGCAAGCTTCTCAAAATAATTCTTATCATGCGGTTCTAAAATCAAGAGATATGGGCCGTGCAAAACCCAGACGTCAGAGTGTCGTAGATAAATCACAAGAAAGTATAACCGGATAAGTGAGGTAACAAACAAGTATACAATAACCAGTATCATGTGAGTAGTCAATGAATCAAAGGTAATAACAGTGATATATAACAAGCAAACAAGATACGATAAAGCAGTCATGTCATGTTTACCCTATGGGTTTATTTCGTTAGGTTGTCTATCCTACAGGTATTTGAAACCAATCAATATAATCATTCCTTATAAACTCAATAGCGTCCCATACGTGCCCGAGACCACGGTGTCATGACTCTCGGGACTGAATCCGGGACGTGCCGCTAGGCCGTAAACAATGTTAATATTGGACGAATGATATCAGCATCACTATTACGGAGCCCGAAGTTCGTGTCGACTGATCAGTCTCTAGCAATCAATAACTCTTGAGTTTACAATTCGGTTCCATTCTTGATTTCCCATTTTCCCAAATTTCATATTCAAGTATCAATAATATGTTACCTAATGCCAACACGGAAACAAACATGTACCAGTAGTGTCTATCAAGACAACATGTCAAATCAAGCCGATATCAATGAATTGTTGGCATCTTAATAACATACGTTCAAATCAAAGTTTTCATGCTCCGCTTTGTAGGGTGTTTTTCGTCACCCTATTGAGATGGGAATACGCGTGCGCTTGTCAGGCGTACTACAGATTCCTCCTGCCTGGGGTAGGCCGGGGTTTAATGATTGTGGGGATCCGAATCTCCGGCAGCCGCGGACTAAGCTGCCGTTAATTACCCCTCGCCTTTGGAGCGAGGGAACCTCCGATTGACGGGTTAAACTGGTCATGCGAACTCAATATGCAGTGTGCGTGTGATGTGTTTTGAAGGGGTTTTGGATATATCGGGGGCACCGCAGAGTTTTCACGGGGGTCCCGCTACCCGGATAGCGGGCTGGGGGTCAAGGGGGCTAGCAGCCCCCTTACGGGGTGCGGGGCAGCGCCCCGTTAGAAATTTTTTTCTAACAGGGACAGTGTCGTGGTGTATGTGTGTGTGCACATATGTATGCATATGTGTATATATTTATGTGTGTGTGTGTGTGTGTGTATATATAAGAAAGAGGGGGAAAAGGCATCTAAAGGATGCGTGGGGCCAGCGCCTTGGGCGCTGTGCGCCCGGCGCTAATCGCTCAGGCGCTATGCGCTCAGGCGCTAGCGTGTCATGTGTCGGCACATGGGCGCTCTGAGCTTGAGCGCAGGGCGCTGTAGCGCAAGCGCGCCACGTGTCGGCATGTGGGTGCTTTGCGCTTCAGCGCCTGACGCTCGAGCGCAAGTGCGCCACGTGTCGACACGGGGGGAGACTTGCGCTTGAGCGCTGGGCGCCTGAGCGCAAGTGCGCCACGTGTCGGCACGGGGGCGACTTGCACCAGAGCGCTGTGCGCTTGAGCGCAAGCGCGCCACGTGTCGGCACTGGGGCGACTTGCGCTCGAGCGCAAGCGCGCCGCGTGTCGGCACGTGGGCGCTTTGCACTCGAGCGCAGGGCGCTGTTGTGCAAGCGTGCCATGTGTCGGCATGTGGGCGCTTTGCGCTTGAGCGCAAGCGCGCCACATGTCGGCACGTGGGCGCTCTGCGCTTGAGCGCCGGCGAGGAAAAGAGGCTTTTAGCCTAAAAAGATTCTCGGAAGAGAAATCAGAGTGGAGTTGGACTCCTAAGTGTGTTTTTGGGGTTAATGGAAGGGGTTCTTCTTCTTCCTCCTCTGTTAGCTGGATCTTGAAGATCAAGAAATGTGAGATCTCAAAATCTCTCCTTTTTGGGATCTAAAGACAGATCCAAGTTTCCCTTTGTGGGTTTGGTGGTGAAAAACTATCTTGTTTTTGAAAAGGAAGAGTAAAATCTTGATTTAATTCAAAAGAAAGAAGAAGATTTGAGACCTTCAGAAAAGGAAAAGAAATACAAACCATAGTTTTTTTTTTGAGAGAATGAAAGTGTATATTTTTTTATTCATCATCATGTTGCCTTTTATAGGCTTACATATCTACATATAACCTCTTGGGCTTTACAAAGATGACATTTTGCCCATCCCATGGGTCATGTGCCATTTCATTTTTGCACATAAGCCATGGGCTTACAAAATATTGGCTTTATGCCCATTTTGCATACATTCATGTATAAGAAATTACATAAAAAAATTATTTATTATATGATTTTGTTGTTGGCATGGGGAGGCTGGCCGCAGGCTCGACTTGGGCATTGGCCCGCTTGACCTGGGCCTGGGCCCACCTGGCTTGGGGTTGACCTTGACTTTGACTCGGTCAACCGGGGTGTAAATTTTTACCCTAACAAAGTGCCCCCCATTAATAAATGCACACCGCACATTTGAGTTGTGTGCATGAAATTGATGGATCTTGAAGCTGAACTTCGAGGTGGAACATCATTCCGGGGACGGAGCATCATCCCGGAGAGCATGATTCCCGGGGATCGGAGCATCATTCTGATTCGCGGAGCATAATTCCAGGGTCGGAGTATCCCTCGGGGAGCATGATTCCCGGGGATCGGAGCATCATTCCGATGAGCGGAGCATGATTCCAGGGTTCGGAGCATCATTCCAAAGAGCGGAGCATAATTCCAGGATTCGGAGAATCATTCCGAAGGGTAGAGCATGATTCCAGGATTCGGAGCATCATTCTGAAGAGCGGAGCATAATTCCAAGGATCGGAGCATCATTCCGAAGAGCGGAGCATAATTCCAAGGATCGGAGCATCATTCCGAAGAGCGGAGCATAATTCCAAGGATCGGAGCATCATTCCGAAGAGCGGAGCATAATTCCAGGATTTAGAGCATCATTCCGAAGGGTGGAGCATGATTCTAAGGATCGGAGCATCATTCCGATGAGCGGAGCATAATTCCAGGATTCGGAGCATCATTACGAAGAGCGGAGCATAATTCCAAGGATTGGAGCATCATTCCGAAGAGCGGAGCATGATTCCAAGGATCAGAGCATCATTCCGAAGAGCGGAGCATAATTCCAGGATTCAGAGCATCATTCCGAAGGGTAGAGCATGATTCCTAGGATCGGAGCATCATTCCGATGAGCGGAGCACCATTCCGATGAGCGGAGCATAATTCCAGAATTCGGAGCATCATTCCGAAGAGCGGAGCATAATTCCAAGGATCGGAGCATCATTCCGAAGAGTGGAGCATGATTCTAAGGATCGAAGCGTCATTCCGAAGAGCGGAGCATCATTCCAGGATTCGGAGCATCATTCCGAAGGGAGCGGAGCATAATTCCAAGATTCGGAGTATCATTCCGAAGAGCGGAGCATGATTCCAAGGATTGGAGCATCATTCCGATGAGCGGAGCATAATTCCAGGATTCGGAGCACCATTCCGAAGAGCGGAGCATAATTCCAGGGATCGGAGCATCATTCCGAAGAGCGGAGCATGATACCAGGGGATCGGAGCATTATTCCGAAGAGCGCCATACATTCTGACCGAAGCATAATTTCGATGCAGAGGTTGATTCCCAGGCGAAGCATAATTCCGATGGGGACTGCAAATACTCCGAGGCGAAGCATGATTTCGACACGGGGTACATTCTAAGACGGAGCATGATTCCGGCGAAGAGCTTGTTGGTTGACTTGATTCTGAGGCAGAGCATAATTCCGACGAGGAGGTCGTTGGTTGATTCCGAGCCGAAGCATAATTCTGACAGGGAAGGCAGATACACCGGGGTGAAGCTTGATTTCGACGCGGGGTACACTCTGAGACGAAGTATGACTCCGACGCAGAGCTGGTTGGTTGATTTGATTCCGAGACGGAGCATAATTACGACAGGGAAGGTAGATATCCCGAGGCGAAGCATGATTTAGACAAGGGGTAAATTCTGGGACGGAGCATGATTCCACCGCAGAGGTTGTTGGTTTGATTTGATTTGGGTTGACATCATCATCACTACACTGGAATATGGTACCAGGAGCGAATCATCATTTGCCATGAGAGGACTTGGGGATTTTTTTTGTTTGGCATCTGCATTGCTGCACTAGAATAATGCCAGGAGCAACTCATCATTTGCCCCGAGAGGATTTGGGAATTGGTTTTTGCTTGGCATCAGTATCGCTACACTGGAATATGGTACCAGGAGCGAATCATCATTTGCGTTTGCTTATTAGGAAACGATGGCTTAGGAGACAGGTTTTAGGTCCCTATCACCTAAGACTTTTCAATTTTGTGAGCCGTAAGGGTCTCACAAAGCATTTTCTCCCTACGGGTCGTAAAGAACCCGTAAGTGTATTTTCTCCTTAGGAGTCGTGGGGACTCCTAAGTGTGTTGCTCCTTTGTGAGTCGTAAGGATCTCACGCGGGAATTTTCTCCTCAAAAAGTCGAGAGGACTTTGCGAGTGCATTTCATCTCTTTTTCACGAGTTTGCACCCTTTCGGGTTTTCACAAACTCGCCGGTAGTCCTGCTGTTTTTACTCACGGTGCCCTTTCGGGTTTTCATCCGTGCCCATTTTGCTTGTGGACATACCTTCTTTTTTTTCTTTTTCTTTTTCCTTTTTTTTGAATCTTCCCTGTCGGTGGGACTTTGAATGTGGTCTCGCCGGTAGGACTTGGGAGAGATTGGGATCGTTTTACGCCCGTGGATTTTATACGGTTTTGCAGGATGTATGATCCAGACCGTAGGGCCGGAAAATTTTCAGGACTTTGTTGGCGTCTGCATCGCTGCACTGGAATATGGTACCAGGAGCGACTCATCATTCGCCACTTGGGAATTTGGATTTGGAATTTGGATGGCATCTGCATCGCTGCACTGGAATATGGTACCAGGAGCGACTCATCATTCGCCACTTGGGAATTGGGGAGCGATGGCTTAGGAGACATGTTTGGATCCCTATCACCTAAGTGTAAGTCTACGCTAGCGCCCCGGCCGTCTACAGACGCCAAAATGCGGAACAAAAACTTTTTAACTGGCGCTATCGTATACTTTAACCCGGATCTGCCATTATTGCTAAACTAACAAACTGTAAAGAGTGTAGAAAGGTTATACCGAACGATCCGAGTCCTTCGTTCTTCAACCATCATCCCATGCTCCGTTGCGGCTGCTCCGATCTCGTCGATCTCCGATATCCTCGTCGAGGTGGCACCACATCGACGATTCTTTAAACGGGCTCCCGCCTCTGACTCGAGGCAACTCGATCATCAAGTTTGCTAAAAGAGACGACCAAGAATGATGTAGAGAATGAGTAGATGACTTTGTCTCACTTCGTCCAAATCCGTGGACGATCGGTTAATGAAGTTGCCGAGGGAATTGGGTGATGGAATGAAATGAACTGTAAAATTCCATGCACCCCAAATACTATCATATCTTTTTACAACCATGAAAAACTCAAGTGAGAGAGAGTGTGGAGGAGAGAGAGGGCCGGCCATTCTTATAGAAGAGGGGGAGGTGACCGTAGGAGAAAGAGAGTAACCTTAAGCAAAATATCTTAAACAAATATCTTAAGGAAAACAAGAATACAATGAAATCAAAGCATGAGTCACTTAGCCTTGTCACCAAATTCTAGAACCTTCTAGAACCTTCTAGAAGCACGACTCACTCTCATCCAAGAAAAGATAAATCCATCTTTAACCGAATGTTAAAAGACGGCTGATAGAAAACTGGAAACTGGCAACTTCCAAAAGTGATCCTGAAACGAATTTCAGGACAACCCCGAAACTGTATAAATATACCCGCATTTGTATTACGACCGAATACAAATGCAACTGAGACAAAGATATTATACCTACTCAATATAATACTCGGACCCGGCTTAAACCAAAGCCGACCAGTATCATCTGCCCGAAAAATAACACGTGCGTAAACGCACGTGCATTTTCCGAACCCTGCCATAAAACCATACGGCCTCTACAACGTTTCGCCCGAACTTGGGAAACTGTCTGTGGGGGACTCTAATGACTCGTCAGTACCCTGGCAGTGGGTTTAACCACAAGCCGTCAGCGGCACTAGCAATGCGTAACGGCTGCCCATGGACTGACCTCAAGGGATGCTGATGAGCGCACTCATCCGGAAAACCCTACTGAGCCTAACAGTGACAATGTATATACAGTCCGGTCCGTTCGTCTATGAGTATCGCATATCTGCCTAGGGGGCTAGTAACGTCAGACCCCCAATAGCAGTATAAGTCGTGTCGGAGTGAAGCCCAATAACACCCTGAGATACTACTGGAGTACCTACCAGTAAATCTCCTGCCACGGCCGTGGGCTTTGTGTAATGGCTCTCCTAGACACAGCACGATCTCGCCCCCAATACCGGGAGAGACGAATCCCCTGCCGATCCGCTCACGTGCCTCCATATGGCTCGGGACTGTACCCAAAAACTACCTGTTTGCACGACTCCTTTGAGCCGTGGTAGGGTAGAAATCAAAGCACAGTGGGAACTCACACGAGACAAATGACGACCTCAGGTCGATGAACTAACCTGTACACATGTCACCAGGGAACTGCTATCTGACGATAAATATAATACTAACTAGCAGATTCCCGGCGAGTCCTGTCCGGTGTACTCATAACCCAATGAGCACCTGTATACATCTTAGGTGATCCAACTGACACCAGTGGCTTGTGAGACCGGCCACCGCCCCTCGTCGGGGTCTCGCTGTATACACTTGTCTACTCTGGAGTATCGATGCCCTGTCTCGAAACTCCCACGACTAGGGACCACAATTAAGGATATGCGTATAAACCACCCAACTCTCACGTATATGATCGCCATCATACTGTTGGTGGTAAAGCAAGATCCTAAGGGCTCTATCAATGTGTAACATGTAATCAGTCACCTGAACATATACACGACTGATAAAGGCAAACCAGATAGCATACTATCATCTCGAGTAAGACCGTCATACCGGTATAGGTCCTCCGCAATCATTGCAATCACGTACCTGCGATCCAATAATTGACTATGAGGGCACTATCTCCAACACTAAGGCTTTTCAATTTTATGGGCCGTGAGGGTCCCATTAAAGCATTTTCTCCCTACGAGTCGTAAGGATCCCGCAGGTGTATTTTCTCCTTAGGAGTTGTGAGGACTCCTAAGTGTGTTTTTCCTTCGTGAGTCGTAAGGATCCCACAAAGGTTTGTTCTCCTCATGTATTGTGAGGACACATGAGTGGGTCTTTTCAATGGAGCATAATTCCAAAGGCGGAGACCAGCCGCGTAACTGGTGATTACGGTGGGGCATGGGTATGATGAGAATTATTTGAGCCCGTGGATTGTATACGATGGTCAACTTGGGGACCAACCGTAGGGCCGGGAGAATTTTGGAAATTTGAATTTTTGTTGGCGTCTGCATCGCTGCACTGGAATATGGTACCAGGAGCGACTCATCATTCGTTTTCATTTCGTTTTGTTTTTTTTTTGTTTTTTAACCGCGATTGCTCTATCATTTCAGCTTTTATTATCGCGAAGGTCGCGATTGCCCTATCATTTCGGCTATTTATTCGCGGTTGCCCCATCATTTCGGCTTTATTTTCATTTTTATTTTTACTCGCTGATTTTTATTATGAGTTGCCCCATCATTTCGACTTTATTTATTTTTCTTTTATTTACACATTTTTTTGTTTTTTTACATTCCCAGTTTTAACGACTTAGAGGTCGATTATTACCAGTTTAATGACGTGGTGGTCGACTGTTTTCAGAGAAAGGCAGATGTCTGAGAGAATCAGTTTCACGAAGAACTTCGGTCTCCGTTTGTATGAAATTGGCGGTCGCAACTGGACTGTTTGTTAACACGCCTTTAGACAGTTCTATCTCTCCTGCCTGGTATTGCTTTTCGACCCAATCTTTGAAGACAAAGCAGTCCTCAATGGCATGACCTATCACTCTGTGATAGGGGCAGTATTTGGGGTCGTCGGTCATATTCGCTTCCTGTGGTCTTTTTGACTCTGGCAGTTGTAGACCGTTCTTCAGGGCGTCTTTGAATATTTTACGGATTTTGTCCCTTCTGAAGGAATAGACCTTATCCAGCTTCTCTTTCAGTGGAGATTCTCCTCCTTATCCGAACATTGGCTTTCGAGGCTGGTTGGCGCTAGGCCCGCTCATCCCTTGCTTATTTCGGTTAGCCGAAGTGTTGAAAGATTCAGAATCATCGGAGTTTCCGCCTTTGCGATTTTTTTTCTTTCGGTTTCTCCAGGACCTATTGTTATTTTGGGAGTCAGAGGAGGACTCCTGCTTTGAGCGTTTGAACATCTGGACTTTCCTGGTCAGCTCTTGGAATGTTTTGAGACCCGCGGTGCATAGAAACGGGGCCATCCAATTGTTGAGATTTCCGACGAGGAGACTGACAGATTGGTCCTGCTCTATCGGCGGTTCGCATTTGACAGAGAGATTGCGCCATCGGGTTATAAAATCCGTGCTGCTTTCGTTGTTCTTAGGCTTGGTCCTTACGAGCTCGGCAATGGTGATCTTATCGCTGACGCTCATGAACCTTTGTCGAAAAAAAGATTCCATTTAGACGAAAGTAGTAATGGAGCTATCCGGTATGCTCGCATACCAGTCGAAAGCAACATCGGTCAAGCTATTAATGAACTGGCGGAGGAGAAGCGCATTGTTTCCCCCAGTATTCCTGCATGAGGCTTTGAAGTGGGCGATGTGTTGAATCGCATTTCCCGTCCCATCAAATCTTCCGAATTTAGGGATGCCATAGCCGCTAGGAAATTCTACCAGATTATATTGAGCAGGATATGATCTCCCGCTACTGCTAACATCTTTTTGCGCTTCAGCTTCGGCTACCAGTGTTTTGACTTTGCTAGCAACCAAATCCATGATTTGATCTTGAGTTAGCGGGCTACTGTCATCGGTAGCCAAGACATTTCCCGAGATAGGATGCGACTGATTTTCATGCGGTTCGCCTACTTTTGGATTTGAGGGAATAGGCATCGGCTGCGTTGGGACACCGTTCCCGGTTCACGAGCAGAGCCCTGCGCTTGATTGGGCGGTTGAGAGGAGAGTCGGGCCGTGAGCTGGAAGACGACGTTCGTCAAGTCGTCAATTTTGGAGTAAAGTTTGGCCATCTCCTTGTCTTTGCTTCTGAGCTATTTTCGGAGCTCTTGGAGAAGTTGCTGCTCTGCATTCTTGGGACGGAAGATTGGCTCCTCTTCACTTTCCGAGCCCGACTCCTCATGGACCGAAGGGTCTTTCTGCTTATCAGCCTCACTGGGAAGGTCTTCATTACCTTCCAGAGGAGGCTGGCCTTGGGATGTGGCAGCCATATTCACGCCGGATTAGATTTGGGATGTGGTGGCCCCGTCCTTGCTCTTGCCGCGCGTGCCCACCATGTAGACAGTGTGGACCTCATATCCAGTCGTCTCTTTCTCATTGGCGGGGAGCTTAAAGAAGACACCCGACCGAGCAGTTGTCAAGAGCACCGCTGGAGCTTGCTCGGGACGCGTTGTAGCTTCGTTGGTGTTGATGGCCTTGCCCCCAACTGGGGCCAAGGAAAGTCATTCAGACACCGACTTGCGTTTGGGTTGGGGCGCCCTTGAGATCACCACATTTGGTCTCCTGCCTTTCGAGACCGATTTGTCTGCCACCGGGGCTTGAGGAGCTGGGATGGCGCCAACTGGCATGAACATAATAGAGTCGAATGGTAGCAGCGGCTCCTCCCATTGTCACCCGAGACTGGCCGGAAGGACCGTCCTAGAGTCTATCCTCATCGTGTAGGAGACGGGAGCTGAGTTCATCATCGAAGACATCGTCGGAAGGTGATTGCTTGAAAATATTCATGAAAAAGCATTATTTTTAGTATAAATACAGGTATGTATATTGATTGAGTTCGCATGAACGCTTAACCCGAAATATGGGAGGAGAGATTGGTTCTATCGGGCGTGCCAGAATCTGTAGGGTGTTTTCGTCACCCCATTGAGATGGGAATACGCGCGCACTTGTCAGGCGTACTACAGATTCCCCCTGCCTGGGGTAGGCCGGGGTTTAATGATTGTGGGGATCCGAATCTCCGGCAGCCGCGGACTAAGCTGCCGTTAATTACCCCTCGCCTTTGGAGCGAGGGAACCTTCGATTGACGGGTTAAACTGGTCATGCGAACTCAATATGCAGTGTGCGTGTGATGTGTTTTGAAGGGGTTTTGGATATATCGGGGGCCTCGCAGAGTTTTCACGGGGGTCCCGCTACCCGGATAGCAGGCTGGGGGTCAAGGGGGTTAGCAGCCCCCTTGCGGGGTGCGGGGCAGCGCCCCGTTAGAAATTTTTTTCTAACAGGGACAGTGTCGTGGTGTATGTGTGTGTGCACATATGTATGCATATGTGTATATATATATGTGTGTATATATATATGTATATATATATATATATATATATATATATATATATATATATATATATATAAAAGAAAGAGGGGGAAAAGGCATCCAAAGGATGCGTGGGGCCAGCGCCTTGGGCGCTGTGCGCCCAGGTGCTATGCGCTTAGGCGCTAGCATGTCACGTGTCGGCACATGGGCGCTCTGCGCTTGAGCGCAGGGCGCTGTAGCGCAAGCGCGCCACGTGTCGGCACATGGGCGCTTTGCGCTTCAGCGCCTGACGCTCGAGCGCAAGTGCGCCATGTGTCGACACGGGGGCGACTTGCGGGCGACTTGCGCTCGAGCGCCGGGCGCCTGAGCGCAAGTGCGCCACGTGTCAGCACGGGGGCGACTTGCGCCAGAGCGCTGTGCGCTTGAGCGCAAGCGCGCAACGTGTCGGCACTGGGGAGACTTGCGCTCGAGCACTTGTGCTTGAGCGTAAGCGCGCCACGTGTCGGCACGTGGGCGCTTTGCGCTCGAGCAGAGGGCGCTGTTGTGCAAGCGCGCCACGTGTCGGCACGTGGACGCTTTGCGCTTGAGCGCTGAGCGCTTGAGCGCAAGCGAGCCACGTGTCGGCACGTGGGCGCTCTGCGCTTGAGCGCCGGCGAGGAAAAGAGGCTTTTAGCCTAAAAAGATTCTCGGAAGAGAAATCAGAGTGGAGTTGGACTCCTAAGTGTGTTTTTGGGGTTAATGGAAGGGGTTCTTCTTCCTCCTCCTCTGTTAGCGGGATCTTGAAGATCAAGAAATGTGAGATCTCAAAATCTCTCCTTTTTGGGATCTAAAGACAGATCCAAGTTCCCCTTTGTGGGTTTGGTGGTGAAAAACTATCTCGTGTTTGAAAAGGAAGAGTAAAACTCTTGATTTAATTCAAAAGAAAAAAGAAGGTTTGAGACCTTCAGAAAAGGGAAAGAAATACAAACCATAGGTTTTTTTTGAGAGAATGAAAGTGTATATTTTTTTATTCATCATCATGTTGCCTTTTATAGGCTTACATATTTACATATAGCCCCTTAGGATTTACAAAGATGACATTTTGCCCATCCCATGGCTCATGTGCCATTTCATTTTTGCACATAAGCCATGGGCATACAAAATATTGGCTTTATGCCTATTTTGCATACATTCATGTATAAAAAATTACATTATAAAAATTATTTATTACATGATTTTGTTGTTGGCATGGGGAGGCTGGCCGCAGGCTCGACTTGGGCATGGGCCCGCTTGACCTGGGCCTGGACCCACCTGGCTTGGGGTTGACCTTGACTTTGACTCGGTCAACCGGGGTGTAAATTTTTACCCTAACACGCTTCCCAAAATATGGAATACAGGAGGTGACTAGGCCAGCCATATTTCTACGGTCAAGAAAATATTCTGCCGTAGTCACACTTCCGCTTCTAGTAATACATGGCAAGCAGTAATCATAGCACAAGTAATGAGAAATGCACTTACTAATTCTATAAAAACAGATATAGAACTAAACAGATATAATACACTGACGTCACTGATCTATATGTCCGCAATATCTTCGAGATAAGACAGGTCCTGATCCGAGCTAAGTCCACTTCTCGCTCTGAGCATGCATACTTAGGTCGTCAGAGCAACACAATAGCAATATATTGTAGGGTTCCGTAGCACGGAAACAAGGTTTCGGGAGGTATCTTCCATGCCGTTTTCAAATTTTTGCCGTTCTAAAGTACCTAACCTAGAATCTTTAACTAGAGTTTTAAACGAAACAACATGTAAACAACTTTTACATCCAAGTGAATGAGGAATACAATCTTTGTAGACCGGTCCTTCCTTTTAAAGTTCCGTGTAGTAGTCCCTTCGCTTCAAGTAGTGAACACCCGAACTCTAGTAATTGTTCACATGAAAAAATGAACATGCTTGCTCGAATTCTTCGAGGCCGAAAATGATCTATGTCGAGGAGACTCAAGCTCATGCTATCTCTTCACTAAATTAGGGTTTAGTGAAGCAAACATCCTAAACTAAATGGCTAATAGTAGAGAATGATGAAGTAGGAAATGGGGTCTCTTTAGTTTTCTTTTTCTCTCAATATTTTCTCACCTTGGAAAAAACTAAAAAGCTTTCTCAATGAAGAAGAAGATTATCAAGTGAAGAATGAGAGAATGAACTCATGAAGTGAGAATAGCAACCATGAGTGAGTTAGTGTCATATACTAATTCATGTAGCGAATAAACCATGGGTAAACAATAATGATTGGGTTAATAAATATCTTCAAGTAAAACAAAAAGAGTGGACTTGGTCAATAGTTCCACAAGCTTCTACAAGTTTCAACCATGTGACAATTTCCAACCAATTTTGATTTACTTTAAATAAATAAAAACCCTTCATTATTATTTGCATGGTGTGAGTCTCATACACCCATGTCACATGTGGCATCAAGCATGACACAAATAAAATGTACATTAATACATATCACATATATACTAAGTGTACACAAGTGAGAAAAAGAATTCTTAAGTTAGCTAATATTAGTTAATGTAAGTTAATATATCAAATATATAATTATACATTAAATTATTAAATCAACACTTGATTTAATAATCCGGCTATATCACATACAACCGACTAATATAAAATGTATCAACTTATCAAATCAACACTTGATCCGATAACCCGGCTATATCTCATATAACCGACCAATATCACATATCGCGAGAATAGAATGCGGTATCACATACGCGCATTAATCTCGGTCCTGCATATATCACATATGTGCTCCTATTTCATTTCGCATGAACCAGGAAACCTCTGTGTAAGACTCTAAAGACTCGTCAATACGTCGGCAGTAGGTGATGATCATATCAAACACCCACAAGCCGCAAGCGGTCTGCTAAACGTAACGGCCACTCGGGTATTGAGCGATCAGAAGATCAATAAGCAAGCCTGCTCATACTCCTGCGAATCTAATCAGTAATACTACCGTACAGTCCGGTCTCTTCGTCAGATATGTCGCATATCACAACTTAGGGGGTGGTAAAACGTCAGACCCCAATAGCCTGATAAGTCATGTCGATGCAAGGTCCATAACGGTTCTAGAAACTACTGATAACACTTACCGGTAAATCTCAGCAACCCTGGCCAGGGATTTCCTGTTATGGCCAATCGAGTATAGCGCAACATCAACTCCCAATTCCGGGAGAGACGAATCCCCTCCTATCGCTCATTGCCTCCATGTGACTCGGGACTGTACCCAAAAACCACCTTTTTGCACGATCTCTTGACCGTGGTATGGTGGAAATCAAAGCATAGTGGGAATCATACGAGACTCTATGACGATCTCGGGTCGATAGACTAACCTGTATCGGTGTCACCAGAGAACTGCTATCTGACGATATGTATAATACCATCTAGGAGTTCTCGGCGAGTCCGTTCAGTGTACCCAGTCTCCACTGAGCACCCGTATACCTTCTCTGATGTTAAACACCAATGGATGTGGGATCATCCATCGCCCATCATATGGGTCAAGAAGCGCATACGCTAGTCTACTCTGGAGTATCGATGCCCTGTCTCGATACTCCCACGACTAGGAACAATTATAGGGTGTACTTGTGGACTACACTTGGCCCCACTACTATGATCTCCATCATAGTCCTGGTAGTCAAGTACACATCCTAAAGGCTTTATCAACATGTGAGAGCAAGACAGCATCACTTATACATGTCAACATGTTAAGATAAAGTGCAACCAGATAACATACTATCATATCGAGCAAGAAAGTCCTCCCTATATATGTCCAAGCATACACTACAATATACATCCCATGTACAGTAATGGACTCTAGGGAATACATATAACTAACAATCTCCCACTTGCACTAAGGCCATCTGTTGTAGTATCTAATACCCAACAATATAGCAGTGGTTGTGGTATCCCATACTCAACCATCCCAAAATCTCTCAAATAGTATATGGGGAAGTAGGCCTTGGTGAGTGGATTCGTCGTGTTATCCTTCGTGTCAACTCTCCTGACCTCGATTTGTTGGAGATCAACCATCTCCCTGATCAGGTGATACTAGCCTCAGAATATGTCTGGATCACTGATGGGACCGGTGTTCCTAGGCTAAAACCATAATTCCATTGTAGTCACAATAACAGTTATTGGACGCTCAATGGTAGGAACCTTGTTCATCTCATGAACAAGAAATGTCCAGACAACCTTTTTGGTAGCATCGTTGGTAGCAATGTATTCAGCCTTTATCGCCTAGTATGCCACGGCATCTAGTTTGGAACTCTTCCAATCATACCGTCCCTCCACTGAGGGTAAAGACAATGCCTGTGACTGACTTTCAGTCGACCTTATCACTCTGGAAGCTCGAACTAAGAACATTGTCCTCCACAGCTGTCCAGTGATTCTTCCAAGATCCGATTGATTCCTGATCACTACAACTAATGAGTCATCTACATTTGGTCTGGTACATAACATCGCATACTCTGATAGAGCCTACTTCCAAAGCATAAGTTATCCCTTGCACGTGAGCTCTCTCCAAATCAGTCTTGGAAGTCATCTTTTAGAGAGAGTGATTCTTGAGTAAGTGGATGAACCACCACGCTTAGAATCCTCCATACTAAACCCCTTTAGTATGGTGTTAATATACCTGGATTTGGGACACTCCCAACATCCACATAGATCTATCACCATAGATCATAATCCACAAGATGCAGTAGGTATCATCCAGATCTTCTATTGAGAATCCTCGTGATAAGAGGAGCTTGACCGAGTGTAGCATGGGAAACCATTTCCTATCAAGAGTATGTCATCTACGTACAATACGTGTAAGACAACCTCACTCTCTACAACCTTCTTGTATATACAAGGTTCATCTACTATTTTGATGAAGTCAAACTCTTTGACTGCCACATCAAAACAGATGTTCCAACTCCACTATGCGTGCATTGATCCTTATGGACTTAAGCATCCTTTGAACTTTTCCATCTACACCAAGAATCTTCTCAAGATCCATTTGCTCCCAATAGGTTTTACCCCTTCAGGTGCAACATGCAAAGTCATACTTTGTTGGTGTACATGGATTCCATCTTTGATCGCATAGCATCCAGCCATTTCACAGAGTCTCCACTTGTGATGGCCTGTATGAACCTAGTTGGGCCATCATCTACCATGATGCAATCCTCGCTCCCACTGTCACTGAGAAGACCGTAGTATCTCTCAAGTGGATAATGAACCCTACCAGATTCGCGGAGAGGCCGAGGTTCGTTGGAGACTATTGAATCCTTTGGTTTTACCAAATCATCAGTTGTTAGTTTTTCTAGCTGGAACTCCTTCCAGTTCTACCTCATGACCACTAATTTCTTCACAAGAAATTCCTTTTCTAAAAAGGTGGCATGCTGAGAAACAAAACACCTTTTTCTCCTCAGTGTGGTAGAAGATATTCCCTCGCAAATGTTTGGGATATCCAACAAACTTACAGAACTGACCTTGCCTCGAGCTTGTCCGGATTTTGCTTTTCAACATAGGCCGGACAATCTTATATCTTAACTCGTTTAAGACACGGTCACTTCCCATTCCATATCTCATATAGAGTAGTAGGAAGTGATTTGGATGGAACCCTATTCAATAGGTATGTAGCTTCTTAAGTGCATAACTCCAAAAGGAAACAGGCAATTCAGCAGTATTCATCATAGAGCGCGCTATATCTCATAGGGTTCAATACCTACGCCTCGATACACCGTTGTGCTGTAGTGTAATCGAAGGAGTAAGCTGAGAGAGAATCACATTCTCCTTTTAGAAACTCCAGGAACTCCATGCCCAAGTATTCGCCTCCTCGATCTCATCGAAGGACTTTAATACTTCTACCCGTCTGGTTCTCAACTTCAAGCTTATATTCCTTGAATTTCTCAAAAGTTTCAGACTCGTGTTTCAACAGGAACACATGTCCGAATCTTGAGAGATCGTCGATGAATGTAATAAAGTACAAAGAACCATCCCTGGCATTTGTAGACATAGGAGCATATACATCATCATGTATCCGTCCCAAGGGTTCAATAACTCTTTCTCTGTTTCTAGTAAACGGAGTATTGGTCATTTTACCTTTGAGACAAGACTGGCAATTATCATAAGATGAAAATTCGAACGGATTCTAATATTCATCCTTATGTAACTTAGCTGGTCGTGTCGCATTGATATGACCTAGTTTACAATACCACAAGAAGAATTCGTTCATTTCTGAACTATTTCTCTTGTGTGTGTTCTGCATACTTTGAACTGTGGTTTGATTTAGAACGTATATGCTATTACATAACGTGCCTGATCCAATCAACTCTTGATTCAGGAAAATGTTCACAACATTATCATCCAATAAAAAATTATATCCTTCTTTAACTGAATAAAGAAAATGATGTAATGTTGTATATCAGGTTCGGTATCTAATAACATTTATTCAGAATCAATGTATTTACCATTTGGTAATACAAGGTGATATTTGCCAACTGATTTGGCTGCAACAATTGCACCATTCTCTACACTTAGAGACATATTACCCATTCCCAGTACCTTTCTGTAGCCCATGTAACATATTACATGAGGGATCCTGATCCGGTATCACATATCCAGGACATAGAGGATACTGAAAAACAGTTCTCGGTAATGAACACACCCAAAGAAGATGCATCAACATGCACTTTCTATGAATGGGTGGCATGGGAATACGGACATTCCCCTATTTCCTGCTCGGACTTATAACAATTATAAGATAGAGCGGAACCAACGTTCCCTAGCACAGTATAATAAGCAGGTTCGGTTAATACAACCATATTATTATCATGATTAAGGCGTGACATGGTCACTACCAGGAGAGAGAGAGAAGAAAACACTCTGCGTGCGCTCTTGCAAGATCAGATTGGTTATTATTTTATCTAATCAGGATGTCTCCCACCGTTTTTATCAAATCTTTCTTCAAACCCTAAAACGTAAGACTAGCCGGGATTAATTACACCCTACAAGTTCGCCAATCTTTCGGCCAGGCCAGTGTCGGTACTTCGAGGGAGGTTTCCCGTGCTTTCGCACGGACCTAATTAAAATAAACCTCGTTTTCCCAGGGGCGTAACCCTGTTAACACCTTTCTAGACACCTACTTGATTGGTAAATTGTAATGTGTAAAACTCTTTCAGGAGTAACTCTTACTCGCAGTGGGTATCGGGATCCAACTATCTCATAGAAGGTATGCAATCTCATTGCAAATTTCAACACTTGAAATTCCCGATAATCTTTTACCCTAGCGTCCTATGACCTTGACGGAGGTCAACAAACCATAGTCTGCTAGTTAAGTTCAACCCGTCATTTCCTGATTGAATAAAACCCACCCGCACGATCCTTGACGGAGGTCAACAAGGTCGTACGACCACCCTAATCCAATCGCATCGTATGCTACATGTAAGCACTAATCAGCTACCGCACACTACGCCTTGACGGAGGTCAACAAACGCAGCACGAATACTAAATACTACTTATTTGAAATGACGGAGGGCTACGCCAGGTTTTTAAGAAAACCCTTTGCGTAATGAACTTGATATCGTTGTAGAATCAAGTGATTTTGAAAAGGAGTGTTTTTGAGGCTTTTACTAGTTTTGCTAAAGAGGTCACTCTCGGTGAAAGGATCTCGGCTCTTTCCTTATCGAATAAGGTGCATGATATTTCACAAATACCACAATGCAAAGCAAAAACTATAGAAGCAATCAAAAGACAAACCGAGTGGGTTGTAGCATCTGCCAGTTTCGCTAAAGAGGTCATTCCCGGTGAAGGGATCTCGTCTCTTTCCTTATCGAATAAGGTGCTGGATATTCTACAAGGAATACCGCTATGCAAAGCAAGAACTAGAGCTACCAGTTTTTAAAACAAGTTTCTACAATATCTTTAGGTTTCTTTTATTTCATTAATTTCATTAATGAATTCCAATCATATTATGCTTTCTAAGCATCACAGAAGAAACGAAAGCATCAATATTTACTATATATCATCATATATATAAAATATAAGTATTCGTCTCATAATATCAAGTGATCACATCACATAATATCAGCAGCAGAAGAACATATATGAAATATTGGATATACTAGGAATTCCATGTTTTAATTTAAGCCAGTGCACGGATTCCACGGTCGTGATGAATAGCCAAACCCACATCCCTAGACCCCTACGAGAGCGACAAGCAACCCTACCAATTCTAGAGTTAGGAGACCCGATCTCGACTCCTCGAGATGGTCTCCCACTGGACTCTAGAACCCGGTTACTTGTGCTCTCCTCCTTGGGTCTATCCTAATGCGGAAAAGTAAATAATATACATCAATGGTGATATCATCCTCAACCCGGAAGTGCCCCAATAAAAGAATATTACATACAAGTTTTTACATGAATGAAAATGAAAAACTCTCATCTCAAAAAAAAACCCCCGGCTATTCAGAACACGACGATCCAATATAACATATCACAACAACACATAACATCACATGTTATCAACGTAAGTAAATATGCGTATCCTAATTGTCGTTGACATATAACAAAGAAATCGGCGATACACCACATATTACACTTACGGTCGCAGAAAAGAAAGTGAAAAAATACAACAATTGGAATCCGCAACCACCTTAGACATCATAAACCCAACGTATTACATACTTTGGATTTCATGCTCAACCAAATGAATACCTTAGACATCACATGCCTAAAAATTATAAACCTCGCATTTTAGTCTCGCTATTGAAAACACTTTCCAATAAACAGTCGGGTAATTCAACAAGATTCCCAAAAACCTGATCGAATGCTCGTCGGAAAGTTTAGTAGACGGCCGCACCACCGATGCCGTCGACGAAGTGCACTAAGGCGAAACACCGCGGGCGCGAACACCCGAACGGATGATTTTGGCGACGGGGTTCTCCTACAGTCACTTGGTCGGGGTTATGGGGCATGGTTATCTAGTAAGGTTACCCGGCGAGTATCCGCGTACACTACGTAATTGCGACGGACTTTTGATCAACATCAAAATCCCGTGGCAACCGATTAAATGAGACTAAACCGCTAGATTTATAAAATTCAAACTAGTTATCTCATAACTAATTATGTGGATTCCAAATATTGTATCACAATCACAGATAGCTAGACGAAGTTAAACTTTTCGATTGAATAAGTAAGCACCCAAAATTTCCTAACAAGCTCAACACTTGAGTGGAGTTCAAAAAGTACTCAGAACACGCCACAGCTCCTATGAACCAGTCGTAGAAGGGTCAACCAATGCCTCACCTGTGGCACCGCTGAACTACCACAAACCCTAGGGTTTGATGGCGGTTCTGACGGTCACAGAATCGAGTTAGGGTTTTGTTCTTCTAGAGGGTCCACATAATCGCTTGCATGATTTTCTGAAGATTTTAAACTCGAAAAAAAATCCAACTCTTGGAAAATTTCAGTGAGTGAAAAATTGAGTTAATGATATCCGTTCGAATTTTTTCATATCGTCTAAATAACCCGAATACATATTACAATTATGACTACGAAACACTCCGAGTTGCCTTTGCAGAAAGTTAACATCACATGCAAATTTAGTAAAAACAAACAACACCTGAAACACCAAAACCCAAAGACTGGAACACAATGCAAATTTGAAGCCAAAATCATCAAATAGGGCTGGCCTCCTCGGATATTTTGGTCATGTGCTCGGCCAAAATCCGGCCAAGTTGCCTCAAATTTGTTCGGTGTTCATGTTATATCACATACAACAATCAACAGTTGTTTAAATTTTTTTTAAAGGCCATTAAAAAATCGACACAAACCAGTTTCTAGTGTTTCAAGTTTCGGAGCAGTTTTGGTTTCGTAATCTAACAAACATCGTTTAAATCTCTAGCTTGGCTCTGATACCACTGTAGGGTTCCGTAGCGCGGCAGTAAGGTTTCGGGAGGTATCTTCTATGCCGTTTTCAAATTTTTGCCGTTCTAAAGAACCCTAACCTATAATCTTTGACTAGAGTTTTAAATGAAACAACATGTAAACAACTTTTACATCCAAGTGAATGAGAAATACAACTTTTGTAGACCGGTCCTTCACTTCTAAACCTCAGTGTAGTAGTCCTTTCGTTCCAAGTAGTGAACACCCGAACTCTTGTAAGGGTCACATGAAAAAATGAACATGCTTGTTCGAATTCTTCGAGGGCGAAGATGATCTACGTCGAGAAGACTCAAGTTCATGCTACCTCTTCACTAAATTAGGGTTTAGTGAAGCAAACACTCTAAACCAAATGGCTAATAATAGAGGATGATGAAGTAGGAAATGGGCTCTCTCTAGTTTTCTTTCTCTCTCAATATTTTCTCACCTTGGAAAAAACTAGAAAGCTTTCTTAATGAAGAAGAAGACTATCAAGTGAAGAATGAGAGAATGAACTCATGAGGTGAGAATAGCAACCATGTGGGAGTTAGTGTCACACACTAACTCATATAGAGAATAAACCATGGGTAAACAATAATGGTTGGGTCAATAAATGTCTTCAAGTAAAACAAAAAGAGTGGACTTGGTCAATGGTTTCACAAGCTTCTACAAGTTTCAACCATGTGACAATTTCAAACCAATTTTGATTTACTTTAAATAAATAAACACCCTTCATTATTATTTGCATGGTGTGAGTCTCATACACCCATGCCACAGGTGGCATCAAGCATGACACAAATAAAATGTACATTAATATATATCACATATATACTAAGTGTACACAAGTGAGAAAAAGAATTCTTAAGTGAGCTAATATTAGTTAATATATATAATTATATATTAAATTATTAAAACAACACTTGATTTAATAATCCGGCTATATCACATACAACCGACTAATATAAAATGTATCAACTTATCGAATCAACACTTGATCCGATAACCCGGCTATATCTCATATAACCGACCGATATCACATATCGTGAGAATAGAATGCGGTATCACATACGCGCATTAATCTCGGTCCCGCACATATCACATATGTACTCTTACTTCGTTTCGCATGAACCAGGAAACCTCTATGTAGGACTCTAAAGACCCGTCAATACGCCGGCAGTAGGTGATGATCATATCAAACACCCACAAGCCGCAAGCGGTCTGCTAAACATAACGGCCACCCGGGTATTGAGCGATCAGAAGATCAATAAGCAAGTCTGCTCATACTCCTGCGAATCCAATCAGTTACACTACCGTACAGTCCGGTCTCTTCGTCAGATATGTCGCATATCACAGCCTGGGGGGTGGTAAAACGTCAGACCCAATAGCCTGATAAGTCATGCCGATACAAGGTCCATAACGGTTCGAGAAACTATTGATAATACTTACTAGTAAATCTCAGCAACCCTGGCTAGGGATTTCCTGTTATGTCCAATCGAGCATAGCGTAACATCAACTCCCAATACCGGGAGAGACGAATCTCCTCCTATCGCTCATTGCCTCCATGTGACTCGGGACTGTACCCTAAAACCACCTTTTTGCACGATCTCTTAACCTTGGTATGGTGGAAATCAAAGCACAGTGGGGATCATACAAGACTCTATGACGATCTCGGGTCGACAGACGAACCTATACCGATGTCACCAGAGAACCGCTATCCGACGATAGGTATAATACCATCTAGGAGTTCTCGACGAGTCCGTTCAGTGTACCCAGTCTCCACTGAGCACCCGTATACCTTCTCTGATGTCAAACACCAATGGATGTGGGATCATCTATCGCCCATCATATGGGTCAAGAAGCGCATACGCTAGTCTACTCTGGAGTATCGATGCCCTGTCTCGATACTCCTACGACTAGGAACAATTATAGGGTGTACTTGTGGACTACGCTTGGCCCCACTAGTATGATCTCTATCATAGTCCTGGTAGTCAAGTACACATCCTAAGGGCTTTATCAACATGTGAGAGCAAGACAACATCACTTATACAAGTCAATATGTTAAGATAAAGTGCAACCAGATAGCATACTATCATATCGAGAAAGAAAGTCCACCTTATATATGTCCAAGCATCCACTACAATATATATCCCATGTACAGTAATGGCCTCTAGGGTATACATATAACTAACACACACACACACACATTTGTAATACGTGCAATGGTGCTAAACGTGAAGCAGTAAACATGGAGTAATGACGTGAGCATGAAGTAACTGGTACAGGCCAACATTAAAGCATGTGTATAGAATCAGTAATCAATGCAATGTCCATGTCATTAATCCTATCGTCAGTCCAAGTCTGAACGTCAACCACCGCAGGAGTATTCCCAACCCAAGAATAAGCCCCAGGGGCAAGGAAACACGGGCCCGATTCACGATCAGTAAGAATCAGTAAAACGATCAGTATCAAAGTCATGAAATCATGAAATATGCCGGTAGTGGGACTCCTGAGATTCCATTGATCGAACCCACACTCAAACTACCCCACACCTCGTGATATACATCAAACACCGACCATGAATCTAAATACTAGTCGCTCCATGACAAGTCTACGCAAGAATTGGAGATAGGGTCTCCTTCAAGCATGTCTCGACCGGTATCCAAGATAAGTGGACAATCCTCGATATCTTACCTATGACACTAATATAAGTGCTTCCATACCCGTCCCATACCAGTTATAGTTACACTTATATATGTCCCATAGGCGTCGACAATATAATAACTAATTGGTTACGCTGATTGTGTACAAATACGTGTCACTTCCATTATTTAATCACGCTTTTACACTAACGCACTTGCCACAATCCAATCACTAACACTATCTCTCGGTAATGTAAAATAGTCACTAGAATATCGATACAAATGAACACTGTTTACAAAGGGTATAACAGTCATGCAACATGATGGGGATACATTATATGCACTACTAAATACATATGAGCAGCCGGTGTCGGTTGGATTAGAAAAATCATATAAAATCACATGTGCATAATTTGTCGAAAAAATATAAAAGGCGTAAACAGTGCATTAAATTATCTCTACAGTAAAATTGTTTTAGAGTTAACCGAGTTTCAGGTTTGTATGGTCATTTCATTTTAAGTGTTCACTTCTGGAAATCCAGTTTCTGAACTAGAAGTCTGTTTTGTAACACGTTTTACTCCCTGTTGGAAGCATAATTAGGCAATGCTACTGTTATGTAATATTTAGATTTATCTGTTATGTTTCTAACTCATCAGACGGATCAATAATATCCACTGTATCCAGTAAGATATGCACTGCCTAAGGTTAAGGTATACATTCTGTCTCTGCATGAAACTGCAGTACACATCTACGGTTTAAAAGGTGTTATAAATATCAAACGACACCGGAATGCAACGGGACTAGTACAGTTAGAAAGATAATTCAATTCTCCACTCTTCCATATATGGTTCCGCACACTTGCACGCTTAAACAGTGAAAAGTATGCGTTCTAAAACGGGTAAAGGCAGAGATTCTTGCTCTGGACTGCAATCCAGCGCCATGAATCGCCTCAGTTTTCGTTGTTATAACTTATTAAAATTCAGAGATAAACTATGGGATACTGTAGTTTTATTTGTTGTCTTTGATACAAGCCCTAAAATATTAGGTTACAAGTTGCATTCAGTTTAATATATATTTTAGAACGTGGCATATGTGGTGAATTCCAGATTCAACGTCGCCTTTTGGGGCGTCATTACATGATATCAACTTCACTAATTTCAACCCAAAATCCTACATGATGTTCGTTATCAGTAAATGAGTCTATCCACAACAAGTTACTTTATATTTTATTTAGTTAGCGTTTGCGGTTCGCGTCAAACCCCCTAGGATAGCATCGAGCAGTGAACCCAACACATCGGGATCTCATCTCGTCTAACTAATCTCAAGATGACCTTGATCTCTATATTCCCTACATGATTATAATTTTGGTTCTATACTCGATTCCAAACAATTCATACCGGATCCAAACATAACGGGTATCGTAGTAACCCGAACGAGGATTCACTAGAGTAGATGTATACATATATATAGGTGTATATAGTCTAATTAAGCATTAAATCTGATTTGTATTGTATTAGCATGTAAGAAAGTGAGGAGTTCACTTGCCTTGGTCGCTGAATTGGAAATGATACGGATGCAGAAATCGATTCGACATATGAGGCAGCTGCGAACGACGCGGAGCCGGGCACGACGCGACGTGAGTGAGTCTTTAACGTAATAGGGCTGCGACGGACGTGCGCTGCCGTTGCGACGACTATTGCATTAACGACAGGACAGTTAGATCGATCGAGGCCACGGCTTGGATGGCGACGAAAGTGACAGGATCAGCGACGATTGCGACGATTGCAACTGTTCGACGAAATGCAGAGGCTCGGCTTGGGCTCAAGCTTGAAGTGGAGCTCTGGTGTTGCAACGGAGTTGACGATGGAGTCAATAATTTTTACGGCAGCGTCCTTTACAGCACGACACAATAAGGGCCACAACGGCGCAGTGAGCTTGGGTTTAGGGTCTTGGGTTCTCGGGTGCAGTGGAGAGGAGCTTGGATGCTGTAGTGGTGAGCTGGGGCTTGGTGAGCAGGAGTTGGCGAGGGTGATAGGTCGTCGGAGTTGCAATGGGTTTCGGATGAGGAGGAGATAAGGGGTTGAGCTGTAGGGCTTGGCTCAAGGAGCTGCTGGCGATGGCGTGGTGGTATGGAGGGGTTGTGGTTATGGTGGCTTTGGAGAGAAGGGCAGATGGAGGTGGCCGGTGGTGGTAAGGTGCTGGTGGCTCCGGTGGTGTTGCGATGAGTGAATGAGGCCGTGGTTGATGGTGGTTGTTGGGGATGTAGGGAGGTGAGTCGGCAGTGGTGGACTTCGATGGTGGTCGCTAGAGAGTGATGGTGGCGGCGAGGTGGTGTAAGCGATGAGGGATGGAAGGCTCGGGTGTTGGGTTTGTGAAGTGGAGGAGGACAGTGGTTAGTTATGGTGAGTGGAGAGGAGACGAGGTCGACGACGGTGGCGATAGAGGGGGTGACGATGGCGATGGTGCTTGGTGGTGATGGAGGCAGAGAGGGGTCGGCCGGCAAGAGAGGAAGGCTCGGTTGGATGGTGGAGATGGTGATGAAGATGGCAAGGAGCTAGGTGTTAGTGACGAGGGTGTGGGGGAGCTCGGCCGTTGAAGGGTGTGTAGGATGTTTTTCATCACCCTATTGAGATGGGAATACGTGTCGCTTATCAGGCGTATACAGATTCCCCCTGCCTAAGGTAGACCGGGATTTATTAATTGTGGGGATCCGAATCTTTGGCAGCCGCGGACTAAGCTGCCGTTAATTACCCCTCGCCATTGGAGCGAAGGAACCTCCGATTGATGAGTCAACTAGTCATGTGAACTCAGTGTGCAGTGTGCGTGTGTTGTGTTTTGAAAAGGGTTTTTGGATATATCGGGGGCCTCACAGAGTTTATGGGGGTCCCGCTACCCGGATAGCGAGCTGGGGGTCAAGGGGACCAGCAGCCCCCTTGTTGGGTGCGGGACAGCGCCCCATTAGAAAAATTTTCCTAACGGGGGACGTCTTTCTGGTGTGGAGTGCATGGAAAATGAGGGGTGAGGAGTGTCTTAAAGACGCATGCATGGTACGTGGGCGCCGGGCGCCCGCGGGTCACATGCCTGGCGCGTGGGCGCTTGGCGCCCGCTGTAACACTCTAGTTCGTTATACATGCTCGATTTGATTATTCCATTTATTTTGTGGCTATTTCCCGTTTTATTTGTTTTTGGGTGCGGATAGTGTTTTGGGTATCTATACTTGGTATCCGACCCGACCCGCATACTTGAAACCCGTCTTGATTCCTGTTTATGTTTTATCCCTGCTTGTGCAGAGGATCCGTGCACTCTCGTGTTCTATATCCTGTTTTCCTGCATTATATCTGGTATATGCATTTTTTTAATAATACAAATATAATCAAATAATATATTTTAAAAATATCTAGCATGGCCTGCATCATACCCCTAACCCTGTGGTGGTATACGTACATCTTGTTCTCGTTCCGTTTAGTGAAACGGACCCGTTTGGATCGCTACATGCACTTTACGTGCATCCGTTCTTGGGGGTATGCATTTTCATTACCCGGATATCCTATTTTGGTTTTGTTTGATACATATATTATCCGTATTTTCAAAACGTAATTTTAGACCCGACCTGGGCGTGTTTTGGAGTATTTTTGTGTTAACTTGAAAACTCAAATTTAACTAATATTATATTCTTATAATATTAACTGTTAATACATATATTCATTTATATTTTACCAAAGGAATATATATTTTCATATATATTTTAAAAGATTTCCTAACCAATCCCAGATCCCTCTCTGTCTCTCTTACTATATATTTATATATATTAATTCTTTATATTTTTATAAAACCCATACCTCACAGTTACTCTCTCGCCTTCGCCTTCGTAGCCTCCGCGAAAACCCTAACCCTACCCTCGCTCGCGCTCGTCGCCGTCGCCACCGCCATCGAACCCCGACCTCGATCACCTTCCTCTCTCCTCCTCTAGCCCACGACGAGATCCCTACACCCGAGAACCCTCGACGCCCAAGAACTCAACAACCCTGCACGACCCAAGAAAGCCCATTGCTTGTATCCTCACCGTCGACGGCCCATTATCGACGTCACCCCCTCACCTTGCCTCTGACCCCAGAGCACCAAACCTAGAGAACAACCCTCTTCTTCTTCTTCTTTCTTCTCTTTCCTTTCTTGGATTTGCGTTTCCCGGTCATCGCCAGAGCCTTGCTCGTCGCCGACGATCCGGGCGACCCAGCAGACATTCTCGTGCAGCGTGGTCACTTTCTTGCATAGCCTGGTCTTGTCCCGTACGCGTGCGTATGCATCGCGACGTTTACCCGACGTCGGACGCAGCGTACACACCCCGTATTGAGATCCGATCAGGCAAGTTTATCTTGCTACATGCTATGATATATATTTTACATCCATATGAATAAAAATATTACATGTTTATTGAATTGTGCATCATATGTTACAGTTTTACAATATCCGTTCGCATCCATACAGTTTATTACATATCTAGTCGCATGCAAGTTTATCTTGCTACATGCTATGCTATTATATTTGCATCCATATGAATAAAAATATTACATGTTTATTGCATTGTGCATCCCTGTTACAGTTTACCGCTTTTACGATACCCGTTCGTATCCGTACCGTATGTTACATATTTAGTTGCATGCCGGAACCTGATTGCTTCATGTTACTGCTAGATTCATATACCATTCTTGCTAGTATGCATCATACGACTCATGGACACATTATATGTTATCACTGATCACTATTCTTGCATCCGTACTTTTACCGTGTTTCGATACCTGCTGCAGTTTTACTTTTGAGCATCCGTGTGATACATATGCACTACCTGTCATGACCTGATATACCACTGCTTGACTTGATACCTGATCTTGTTACTAATCCCGACAATCCTGACTTATCGTCCTGACGGACGTATCCTGTTGTCTATTTAGACAGAACCTGTACTCACTTGATCCTGTGTTGGCATTAGTTCCAGATTTATCAATACCTGACTTGAACACATAACCTTGGGGGTAAGGGGAAATCAATGATGAAACCTGACTTGTAACTCGACAGTTCGATACTTATACCGATCAGTTTTGGGGGCTAGGCCAGTCCCGGGATGCTGCTGCTCACATCATTCGTCTGTACATGTTTCCTGTTTAGTGCTTAGCGGCACGTCTCCGATTCAGCCCGAGAGTCTTGACCGTGGTCCCAGGCATGCACGGGATACTATTGAGTTATATCGACGATTCCATCAAATTGATTTCACAAACTTTAGAATAGATAACCCAGTAGTATAGTTTAGATTACTCACTGCACGTCACTTACACTTATACACTTCACTGTTCTATACATGTGTTTACCTGATTATATTCATGTTACTGTTTATATTTCACGCATGCATACCTTTTTGTATCCTGACTATTTTTTATTGTTTGATATTATGACGCACTGCCGTCTGAGTTTTGCATGGCCCAGTTCCTCTATCTTTGTCGCAGGCTGATCAAGAGTATTTCATCCGACAGGCCGAACAGTGAGGAGCATGTTAGTGTTTATTTTAGTTTAGTTTTCTTTCCGTACTTTTATTTCCTGATGTGAGCCCGTATTGGGACGTATTTCCAGATTGTTACTGTTTATTGGATTTATTGCTTCTGCATATATATTTCTTGACTCGTTTATTTTGGCAGATGGACATGTATTAGATAGTTTTATATTTTTTCCTGTTCTTGATATCTTATAGACAGCCGTAATGTGACTGTGGATGGATGTTTTCTAGCTATAGATAGCATGGTTGGATCTGTCACATGCCGATCGTAGCGCACTCTGAGAAGCGGGGCGTGACACCCACCGGTCACGTGCACAGGGCATGGACGCTTGCCGCCCGTGGGTCACATACGCAGCGTGTGGGCGTTTGGCACCCGCGGGTCACATGCGCAGCACGCGATCGCTGGGTGCCAGCGGGTCACGTAAGCTGCACGCGACCGCTGGGTGCTGAGCACCCGCGGGTCGCGTGAGGCGCACGTAGACGCTTAGCGCCCGCGGGTCACGTTCCCTGCACGCGCCCGCTGGGCGCCCGCAGGTCTCGTGCGTGGCACGTGACCGCTGGAAACACCAGCGGAAAAGGAACTTAGCCCATGTGTTAGGAGTTGAACTTCCAAGGGGCTTTGGAGTTGAACTCTTAACAGGGATTATGTATAGATTTGGAGTTAAACTCCTAAAAAGGGGGTTAATTTATGGAGTTAAACTCTAACAGATCATGAATAGAGTTAAACTCCTAGAAATCTTTGGATCTTCTTTTGAGCCTCGGATCCTCTTGGAATGGGATTTTTGGAAATGGGTATCTTTCTTCTTCCTCTCTGTTGGCTAGATCTTGGGGGGAAAAGGGGATGTGAGACTTAAAATCTCCCCTTTTAGGGATTTGATGGCAGATCCGAGCTCCCCTTTAAGGGTTTTATGGTGAAAAACTATTTATTTTTGAAAAAGGAAGAGTTAAACTCTTGATTTAATTCAAAAGAAAAGAATAAGGTTTAGAAACTTGAGGAAGGATGAGGAGGTACAAACATTAGTTTTTCTTGTGAGAGAAAAAATTATCATTAATTTTTTCATCATGTTGCCTTTATAGGCTACACACTTTACACATATCCTCTTGGGTCTTTACCAAATGACACTTGTGCCACCCCATGCCTTATGTGCTTATTTCTTTTTTGCACATATATCATGGGGTTTACAAAATTTTGGCTTTCTGTCCACTTTACATATATTTATTTCTAAAAATTACATTTAGACTAATTTATTGCCTCCTTTCTGGCATGGAGCCGACTTTTTCCATGCTTAGTCTTGACTTGGGCTTGGGATTGGGCCCACTTGACTTGGGGTTGACCTTGGTTTTGACTTGGTGAACCGGGGTATGATTTTTGACCCCAACAAAGTGCCCCCCATCAATAAATGCATACTATATATGGGGGTTGTGTGCATGAAATTGATGGATCTTCTTTCGCATGGAGATTAACTCCGTTTTGACGACGTGGAGGTCGATGCTGCCCTTTTTGCGACGTGGAGGTCGATACTGCCCTTTTTGCGACGTGGACGGTCGGTGCTGCCCTTTTTGCGACTTGGACGCTGCCCTTTTTGCGACTTGGATGATCGGTTCTGCCCTTTTTACGACATGGACGGTCGGTACTGCCCTTTTTGCGACTTGGACGGTCGGTGCTACCATTTTTGTGACTTGGATGGTCGGTGCTGCCCTTTTTATGACTTGGACGGTCGGTGCTGCCATTTTAGCGACGTGGACGGTTGGTTCTTCCAATTTAGCAACGTAGACGGTCGTTTCTGCCATTTTTACGACTTGGACGGTCGGTGCTGCCCTTTTTGCGACGTGGACAGTCGTTGCTGCCATTTTAGCGACTTGGACGGTCGGTGCTGCCATTTTTGCGACTTGGATGGTCGGTGCTTGATTTGACTTGCTTCGCTTCTTGCGGTGTCGGGGTTGAAGTTGACTTGCTCCGCTTCTTGCGGTGTCGGGGTTGAAATTGACTTGCTCCGCTTCCTGCGGTGTCCGGATTGATTTGTTTTCGAGGTGGAGGTTGATTCCACCGATGAGGTGATTGGGTGACATGTTTGATTTGATTTATTTTGGGAGTTCCCTGCCCGTCCGGCGGGACTTTTGAGCTTGGAAGCGCTACCGGATGGGACATTGATTTGATCTGTTTGATTTTTGCCTTATTTGGTGGGACTTTTGAATTTGAGAGAAACTTGGAATTTTGATTTTGTTTAGCATCGGCATTACTGCACTGGAATAATTCCAGGAGCAACTCATCATTTCCCCAGAGAGAACTTGGGATTTGGTTTCAGCATCGCTATACTGGAATGTGGTACCAGGAGCGAATTATCATTTGCCATGCCCGTTAAGGAACAATGGCATAAGAGACAGGTTTAGGCCCCTGTCACCTAAGACTTTTCAATTTTACGAGCCTTAAGGGTCTCATAAAAGAATTTTCTCCCTATGAGTCGAGAGGATCACATATGTGCATTTTCTCCTTAGGAGTCGTGAGGACCCCTAAGTGTATTTTCCCTTGTGAGTCGTAAGGATCCCACAAATGCATTTTCTCCTTAGGAGTCATGAGGACCCCCAAGTGTGTTTTCCCTTATGAGTCATAAGGATCCCACAAAGGCATTTTCTAACGAGTCGAGAGGATCTCGGAAGCTCTGTTCTCCTCATGTATCGTAAGGACACATGAGTGGGTCATCCCAAATAGAATATAATTCTGATGGCGGAGACCGGCCGCAAGGCTGGTGATTGCCGCGGGACATGGGCATGATTTAGCTTGTTTATTCTCGTGGATTGTATACGGTAGTCCAGTTAAGGACTGGCCGTAGGGCTTAGAGAATTTAGGAGATTTAGATTTTGGTTGGCGTCTGCATCGCTGTACTGGAATATGGTACCAGGAGCGACTCATCATTCGTCGTTTGGGAATTTGGAGTTTGAGTTTTGGGTTGGCATCAACACCGCTAACACTGAAGCATAGTGCAGGAGCGACTCATCATTTGCCTTTTGGAAGACTTAGGATTTTGGTTTTGGGTCGGCATCAACACCGCTAACACTGAAGCGTAACGCCATGAGCGACTCATCATTTGCCTTTAGGAAGACTTAGGATTTGGGTTTTGGGTCGGCATCAGCACCGCTAACACTGAAACGTAACGCCAGGAGCGACTCATCATTTTCTGTTGCCCGTTGGGGAGCGATGGCTCAGGAGACAGGTTCAGATCCCTATCATCTAAGGCTTTTCAATTTTATGAGCCGTAAGGGTCTCATAAAACCATTTTCTCCCTACGAGTCGAGAGGATCTCGCAGGTGTATGTTCTCCTTAGGAATCGTGAGGATTCCTAAGTGTGTTGCTCCTTTATGAGTCGTAAGGATCTCATGCTCCTCACAAGGTCGAGAGGACTTTGCAAGTGTATTTTATCTCTTTTCACGAGTTTGCTCCCTTTCGGGTTTTCACAAACTCGCCGGCAGTCCTGCTATTTTTACTCACGGAGCCCTTTCGGGTTTTCATCCGTGCCCGTTTTGCTTGTGGACATATTGTTTTTTTTGTTTTTTTTTCTTGGCTTCATCTCCAGTGGGACTTTAAAAGTAGTCTCGCCGATAGGGTTTGGGAGAGATAGGGGTCGTTCATGCCCTTGGATTGTATACGGTTTTACAGGATGTATGCTCCAAACCATAGGGCTAGTGTGCTCAATTCGTCTGCGACTTGGAGCATTCATGCATGGTATTTCTTGAGATATTGGCCTTTGATGGGTGCCATGGGCCTTTCTCCCTTGGCACTTATTAGTTGGTAGGATCCTCCGTCGAACATTTTCTCGATGACGTATGGTCCTTCCCAGTTTGGTTCGAATTTTCCTTTAGCATGTCGATTGGGGATGATCGGCCTTTTGAAGACCAACACCAATTCGCCTTTCTTGAAAGCGCGGAGACGGGTCATCTTGTCATAGGCCCGTGACATTTGGGCTCGGTATAGCTCCATATTTTGCTGCATCGCAAGTCTCTTTTCTTCGAGGGCGTCAAGCTCTTCGAGCCGAAGAAGCACGTTTTCCTCTTCCGTCAACTCGTGCTGGACGATCATTCTTAAGCTTGGAACTTCGATTTCGAGGGGGAGGATCAGCTCCACTCCGAAGAGTAATGAGTATGGAGTGGACTGAGTTGGAGTGCGGTGCGTGGTACGATATGCCCACAACGCCTCGTGGAGCTTCAGATCCTAGTCTCGTTTATTGGTTGAGGCATTTTTCCTCAGGAGCTTGCATAGAGTTTTATTGAAGGCTTTGGCTAGCCCATTGGCTCTTGGATTATAGATGGAGGAATATCTCCAGTCTATATTGTATTGAGTAACGAATCTTGAGACTTTGAAACTCTTGAAAGAATGCCCGTTGTCAGATATGATTCTTCTTGGTATACCGAAGCGGTATAGGATATTATGCCGGAAGAATGTTAGAATATCTTCTGTCTTAACTTCTTTTAACGGGACAGCTTCATCCCATCTGGAGAAGTAATCAGTTGCAGCCAATATGAACCGGTGGCCTTTGGATGATGGAGGGTCAACTGGGCCAACTATGTCGGCGCCCCAAACTTCGAAGGGCCATGATGCCACCGTAGGATGCAGTGGGTTGGGATGCTTGTGGATGAAATCACCGTGAATTTGGCAGAGATGACATTTTTTCGCATGCTCATCGCAATCGCTTATCATGGTGGGCCATTAATACCCAAGCCGTTTAATTTGAAGCAGCATCTTGGGGTCAGATTGGTGAGCACCGCAAATGCCCGAGTGAACTTCTTTCATGACTTTCTGGGTTTCGGCCAATGACAGACACCTGAGCCAGAGTTGGTCATTTGACTTGCGGTACAGCGTGCTGATTGATAGAGTTTTTGCGTGTTCAAGTTTATTACCGCAATCAAGACGGTTTCGCTTGTAGCTAGCCGGTTGAGTACGAGTCGTCCGCAGCGAGATGGGAATCTTTTTCTATGTGCTTTAACGAGTTAAGTCTAAATGTCCAGGTTTGTTTGAGATTAACTATGTGCTAAAATGTTATATAAAGAGAGCTTGTTAGGGTTAGGATTAGGTTAGTTTGAGTTAGGAGTCACTCAATTCTTTCGTTGCCACTCTTAATATCGGTGTTATGGTAATCGACAACAACGGGGATTAGCACGACTAGGAAGGAACTTGCGAGTATAAGCTAGGCTTTCGAACGCTTAAGTTCTTCCTTTTGGTACTTGTCCGTCCGTTCTTGGCTCTTAGCCTTAACCTCCGGTTAATTCAACCACAACCGGTCTCACTAAGGAATCACCACTATCATGTAGGATAGGGTGCCATAGGGAGCGGATTGTGGTTCAATTAACAGGAGTCCGAATTAAGATGTTAGGCAAGGAAAGAGTGAGAGAGATTTCCTTCTCTCAAACTTTCCTTATCCTACCCTAACAAGTAAGAAACTACTCACCCATTACAAGAAAAAGAAAATACAACAAAAGGAGGAAGATAGAAAGAAAGAGGTTAGAAGATTACAACTAGCTATTTGAGACCTCAACTTGGCAAGGATCAAGCTTAAGCATCATTATTGTTAAGGATAAAGAAAAAGAGAACTAGAAAGAAACAAACAACAAATAACAACAACTAGATTAGCAAATGAAAAATACAAGCAATTATAATTAACAACATAACAAGACATGCATGATAAAAAAAAGAACTCTTTTATTCATCCTTCACTCATAAAAAGCTCACTACAAAGTTTTAATGGAGAAAAGATGAAAAGAGGAAGAAGACTACAAAATATATCCTAAACTTTCACACAAGAATAAGCACCCTTGGCTTGGCAAGTTCTGGGCTATTTATAGGCAGGAAACAGAGAACCTAGGGCAACATTCTGGATCATCATGAAATGACCCAACTACCCCTGAAAAACCAGCAATTGCAGAGTCAATAAGGCCACGGATCCGCGGCCCAAACGCCATTATGGCCGCGGATCCGCGGCCATAATGGGGAGTTGTCTCCTCGAATTTGGTGAGTTGCCCTGTTCTTTTGTTATCTTTAGTGTGGTATATGTCGTTTCTCAGAATCTCTTCACAATTGTTCCAGAATTTTAGCAGATCAAAAGGTGATTTGATGTGGATCTTTTGTCATGATTTTTCTTGAGCTCCACGTAGATATGTTGGATCTTGTGTTGACATTGAGCTTTGTGCATGAAAATGACATCGATTTGCCATTTTGTCCCTTAAACTGGTGTGCGGAAACATACGGATAGAGAGCGGAAACCCGTGTTTTATCTGTGGTTGGCAGTAATCCGGAATTTGTCGTGCTTTTCCATGAATTTCACTGTTTAGAGCTGAGAACCTGTATCCTGCAATTAACTAGCAAACACGGCTCAAGAGTACCTACCGATAAGCAATGTGATAAAAATTGGGCGGTATAAAAATGCAAAAATCTGATATGAACACGTGCCATTTACGAACACATATCAGAGAGCTCTCTTCTTCAGCTGAACCCTCACAGATTTTTCTTCGGGCAGCTTGTCATTTCGGAGGTACTCTATGAAGGGATCTCTCTAATCGGGCTGATCTTGAATGATCAGAACTTCTTCAGTTGGACTGCTCTTTTGTTCCACGCTTTTCTCTTCTCGTAAAGAGATCGGGGGGTAGAATTTGCTGGCTTCTGACTGCGATCAGAATTTCGTCCATGTCAGGATCAGCCAGCTCCTTAGCTTAGCGAGCGGGTACGTCAGCTTTTCCATTCAACGCCCTATGAACTCTCATTAGTTCAATATGGGTGAACTGTTCTATGAGTCCCACCACCCGGCTTCTGTACCGACCTAACTCAGGTTTGTATATCTTATAGTCACCGCTTACTTGGTTGATGACAAGCTGGGAATCACCGTAGACACGTAGTCGACGGATTTTCATTTCTATGGCAAGCTCCAGACCAGCTATCAGAGCTTCGTATTCAGCCTCGTTGTTTGTGCGAGGCTCGGTGAGAGCAACAAAACATCGTAGCGTTCCCATCGATGGCGTGATGAACACCAATCCTATCCCTGCTTTTACCTGCGGGATTCTTGATTTGCCGGAGCTCCTCATTGATGAGGCTCCATCGAAGTAGAGCTCCCAACATGGCTCATCATCCTCGAGGTGCAGCACTTGTTCTTTGGGTAACTCGCAATTGAGAGATGACCCTTCTGGTATGGGGTGAGCAGCGAGGAAGTCTGCAAGTGCTTGCCCTTTTACTGCTTTCTGAGGAGTATAAACTATGTCAAACTTAAGTAGCATGACAGCCTATCTTTCCAGTCTACCGGTTAGGCTTGCTTTGGTCATTAAGTGTTTGAGCGGGTCGACCTTGGAGATCAGCATAACCCGATGAGCGAGCAGATAGTGCCTCAGCTTCTTCACAGCGAATATCAGAGCCAGGCATTGCTTTTCGATTGGAGAATAGTTGTGTTCTGCCCCGACTAAAGTTCGACTGAGGTAGTAGAGGGTATTCTCTTTTCCTTCCTCGTTGTTCTGGGTAAGAAGTGCACCGAGTGGCTCATCTAGAGCAGCAGTATAGAGAATCAACGGTTTATTTAGAATAGGGGCAGCAAGGACTGGAGGGTGCAATAGGTACTGTTTGATACTTTCGAACGCTTCTTGACATTCGGCATCTTAGACAAAAGGGGCTCCTTTCTTCATGAGCTTTGAGAAGGGCCTACATCTCCCCGATAAATTTGAGATAAACCTTCGTATATACGCAAGCTTGCCCTGAAAAGATCTTAGCTGCGTCAGACTCTTTGGAGGGGGCATCTCCATGATAGCCTTTATCATGGATGGGTCAACTTCGATCCCCCAATGTCGGACTATAAAGCCCAGGAATTTTCCCGATGACACACCAAAAGCTCACTTCAGAGGATTCATTTTCAGATCCTATTCCCTCATTCTAATGAGAATTTTCCTAAGATCTTGGATGTGATCGGCCTTGGCTTTAGACTTGACGACCAAATCAGCAACATAACATTCGACGACTTTATGGATTAGGTCATCAAAGATATTGGTCATTGCCCTTTGATATGTAGCACCTGCATTTTTCAGTCCGAACGACATAACTTTGTAACAGTATATGCCGATCGGGGTTCGAAATGCTGTATGCTTCTCATCCTCAGGCGACATTTTTATCTGATTGTATCCAGACGAACCGTCCATGAAGGTGAACAGCTCATAATTTGAGATGTCATCGACCATCATTTCCGTGACTGGAAGCGGGAAATCATCTTTAGGGCATGCATTGTTACGGTCCCTGAAATCGACGCAAATTTGTATCTGCCCGTTCTTCTTTTTCACCGGGACGATGCACACGATCCAGCCCGTGTATTCTCTTCCCTGATGAAGCTGGCATCGATGAGTTTCTTGGTTTCCTCGATGACCTTTTCTTCCAGTTCCCTTCTCATTCTTCAAGGAGCTTGTTTGACAGGCTTGGCATCAGGAGATATAGCCAGCTTATGCCCGACCACTTTAGGGGAGAGGCCAGGCATTTCTTTGTACGTCTACGTGAAGCAGTTGACGAACTTATGCAGTAGGGCGATTATATGCTATTTCATTTTCTTTGACAAGAGTGAGCTGATATAGGTTGGCTTTGGATTATCGGGCGTTCCCAAATCAACCTTGGTTAGATCGTCGAAGGTTGCTTGTCCACCATCTTCGAACTCTTGAGGGGCTTCTTCTAGCTTGGCTATCTCGTCATCATCATTTGACCTTTCGCTGGCTTAACCAACATGGATCATGTCTCATACTTTGGAATCGGGCTAGATGAAACCTATGCCACGTCTATCTAGAATTCGTCCATCGATGAGTGCTCGGATCTGAGGCGGGTGCCATAGCCCTTCATAAAACTTTGCTTCAGACTCCGTTTGATATAACCGGCATCCGGACCTTTTGAAATATTCCCGCATCTCGGGTGGATAGTATCTGGGATTGAGGACGGCTCTCATGCCTCTCTCATAGGGAAGGCACGCAACAGACAAATCGTCCGGGTGCACAATAGGATTTGACCCATAAAACAGGATGTCCTTCTGTCCACTTTTCCTTCCGGGAACATAGAAAGTTTTCAGCTGGTCCACGGTGGAGACTGAAAATGCATCGAGCTCTTTGCACATCTACTCTAGCATCCTTGTGACGGCTAGGGACCCTTCTGCAAGTTCGAAGGTCTCTCGCAGCTTTGCTTGTTGCGTGGGGACCCAATCTGTATAGCTGTTGCAAGGAATTTTCTCTTCCTTCGACTCTTCAGTATCGCTGCCTAAACGAGGGCGAATTTTGCCGTCGGACGGGGCCTTCAGTATCAGATTCGTCCGTATCGCTACCGAAATAAGGGCGAGTTTTATGGAAGGACGGATTTCCAGTGTCGGACTCATCAGTGTCACTTCCGAAACGCGGATGCACTTGGGGTTTTTTCTTTTGAAAGTGATAGCCGGCTCAAATTTGCCTTCGAGTTTCGGGACCGTTCTGTCTTTGGTCAGCTGTGGCTCAATATTTTAGGGCTTCATAAAGTACTAAGAATCCACATATCGAACTTCATGCACATCGAATGGCTGGATGTCTCCATCAATGCGTCTTTCTTCGCCATTTTTAGTATACTTCATGCATTGATGGAGGGTTGACGGAACGATGTCGTAATCGTGGAGCCACGACCGTCTGAAGAGAATTTTATAAGACGTGTCAGCGTCGATCACGTATATCTTAGCTTCGGTCTGCAGATCCCCAAATTTGATTAGCAGAGCTATGGATCCCAGAACTTGCTGGCAATTTTGATTGAAGCCTTGAATGACAATCCTTTCCATTGACAGGTGTCGGACGTCCATTGACAAAATCTTCAGAGTTCGCAAGTTCATGATGTTCACTGAGGACCCTGGATCAATCAATATGCGATTAATCCGGTCTACGTCGCTGTACCCTGTCACGTAAGCGGCCGATTATGCTCAGCCGTTCCCAGTAACAAGTCTTCGTCCTTAAACATGACTGCGGTGGCATGCAGAGCGTACTGGGCTTATTTCATATTAATTTCCGCAAAGCGAGCTTGATACCGCTCGGGGTTTTGTAGAGCGTGAATGAGAACATCTTTAAGCTCTTTAGATAGGAACAGGGCATCGTAGATGCTCAGGAGAGACGAAAGCTTCCGGAGATGAGCCAAGACATTGTAGTCCATTGAGGAAGGACTTGAGTTTTCATTAGCCGGTTCTCTGCCATCTTCCTCATTAGCCACCTGTTTTTCCTTTCCTTTTGGGGCGTTTCCCTGATTTGGCGGTAGAGCCCTGCCGCTTCTGAGCTGGATTTGGTTAGCCTTTGTGGCGAGCTCCTTGTCCTCTTCGGGAAAACAGAGCTCCTCCTCAGAATCGCTGCCAAGATGGATGGCGTAGCAGGTCACTATAGGGATCTCTTCATTGGAGTCTTCTTCTAACTCCACCAGAATTTTAGCCGCTTCTACAGGGAGGAACTCCTTCAGTTGAATTAGAGTTCTTTCCTTATGTTCATAGTCTTCGAGAGAATCGATATATTTTTGAATGGTCGATGTCTCTGCAGACTCTTTTTCACGTCGAGCTATACTTTTCTTCTTCTTGAGCTTTTTGGATTTTGAGCCTGATGGAGTCGAATTGGCAGCTGGAATGGTAGGCTTCTTCTGTCCTTCCCATTCTGTTCTGGGCTCTTTCCGAAGTAGCTTTAGCATCTTCTTCGTATTATTAGATATGTGCATACTCCACGGAGACTGCGGTGAGTCAGTTTCATTTGTCAGGCCAGCGGGTTCAGCTATCCGCTCCCAGAAGACTTCAACTTCTGTCTGTATAAAGTTGGTGGTTGCAACTTGATTGTTCACCAACACACTCTTAGACAGCTCGAACTCTCCAGTCTTGTACCGCTTCTCGACCTAGTCTTTGAAGGTATAGCAATCCTCGATCGCATGGCTCACTACTCTGTAGTACGGGCAATACAGGGGATTGTTGGTCAATTTTGTTTCGTGGGGTCTCTTTGACTCCGACAATTGTAGACCATTGTTCAAGGCATCTTTGAATATCTTGCGGGCCTTGTCCCTTCTGAAAGAGTAAACCTTGTTCTTTTTCTCCTCTAGGAAAGGCCCTTCTCCTCCCAACAATGGCTTTCGAGACCGGTTGGTCTTGGAATCTCCTGCCTTTCGCTTGTCTTCATTGTCGGACGCATTAAAGACATTGGTACTGCTGGAATTACCGTTTCTATAGTTGTCGTCCCTCTTGCTTTTCTAAGTCTTGTCTCTCGGAGAGTCTGGGGTAGACTCTTGCTTCAAGCGTTCCAGCATTTAGACTTTCTTGGTTAGCTCCTAAAACGTCTTGAGTCCTGCTGTACACAAGAATGGACCATCCAATTGCTGAGGTTCCCAATGAGAAGGCTGACGGACTGGTCCTGCTCCAGAGGCAGTTCGCACTTAACCGTGAGATTACGCCATCGGGCGATAAAGTCAGTGTTGCTTCCATTCTTCCCCAGCTTGGTCCTCACAAGGTCAGCAATGGAGATTTTATCACTAACACTCATAAACCTTTGCCAAAACAGAGACTCCATTTAGGCAAAGGTAATGACGGACCCGTCTGGTATACTCGCGTACCAGTCGAAAGCAACACCGGTCAGACTGTTGACAAACCGATAAAGAAGGAGCACGTCATTGCCCTCTGTGTTTCCGCACGATGTTTTAAGTGGGAGACATGCTAATTTGCGTTTCTCATCCCGTCAAATCTTCCGAACTTAGGAATGACGTAGCCGCTCGGAAACTCGATCAGATCGTACTGTGCGGGATATGGCCGCCCACTACTTCCGATTTCTTTCTGAGCTTCCGCTTCGGCTACCAATGTTCTAACCTTGCTAGTGACCAAATCCATTATCCGATCTTGTGTTAGCGGGATAATGCTATCTTAGGCCAAGGCGTCCCCAGAAGCAGAATGTGGCTGGCTTTCGTGCGGCTCACCCAATCTTAGACCCAAGGGAACATGCATCGGTTGCTTCGGGTTGCCATCGCCCAACTCATAAGTAGAGACATATGCCTGATTGGAAGGCGCTTGAGCAATTTGAGCCATGAGCTGCATTACAACATTCGTCAGGTCATCGAATTTGAAGTAAAGCTTGGCCATTTCTTTATCTTTACTCCTGAGCTGTTTTCGAAGCTCTTGAAGCAGCTATTGCTCTGCGGTTCTGGGGCAGAAAGTCGGCTCTTCCTCACTGTCCGAGCATGACTCTACATATACTGAGGGGTCTTTCTGCCTATCATCCTCATCGAGAGGGTTTTCATCATCCAGCGGAGGCGGCTGTTCTTGGGGAGAGGAAACCACATTCAAGCCAGATTGGGCTTGGGATATGGTGGCCCCATCCTTACTTTTGCTGCGAAGGTTGTCGCTTGGGCGTGTGCCTACCATATAGACCGTGTGGAAAACATACCCGGCCATCATTTCATTATTGGTAGCCGACTTTATGGACCACCGTCTCGTCCCTCCTGTTTTGGTAGCGGACAATCGGTTAAAGATGGCTAGCCTGACCGGATTCATGAGTGGTGCTGGCGCCTCTTCTCTGGATCTGCCTTGCTGCTTTCGCATGGCACAGAGCACCTGATAGACTCTTGAAGAGATGGTGTCATGCTTTTTCTTTTGGGGCTGGGACACGTCCCTTTGTAGCATTGTTCGGACCGATGTCTTCTTGATTCTGGTGGTCATGGAATTTTTCTGAACACACTTCATAGGTTCGAAGGAATTGCTGACTTTTACGGCCGACTCAGCCGTCATCACGGAGTAACCCTGCTCTTGGAACCTCATAAGATTCCACTTGGCCAAAGTTCTGGCCCTTTTGTTGGCACGATACCTGAGCCACTTCTTTCTCAACCTTTCTGTTTTGAGCACTTGGCAGGTTTCATCCCTTCGGGACGACGTCATAGACCGACTGACAGAGAGTCCAGATAATATGCCTGCTCGCTCGATCGTCAAGGGCAACGTCTGAGCTTGCTGGAGCTGCTTTGTGGCCCCATTGGTGTTGACGTCCTTGCCCCCAGTTGGAACAGTAGAGAGCCGTTCGAATATAGATTTGCATTTAGGGTGCGATGCTTTAGCGACCACAACGTTCGGCCTCCTACCCCTTGAGGTCGGGTTAGCCGCTTGGTTTGCCATGACCTCCGCCAGATGAGCGCTTTCGGCAGGGTAGATGATGACGTAACCAAATTGACAGGGTGGCTCCTCCCATTGCCGGCTGAGACTTGCAGGGAGAACCACTCAGGCATTGATCTTGACCACGTACTGGATCGGGATCGCGTCGGAAGTTGACATCGTCGTTGAAAGTTGATTGCTGCACGGAAAATGCATTATTTCAGTACAAACATCGGTATATATGTTAAATGAGTTCGCATGAACACTTGAACCGAGATATGGGAGGAGAGAAAGGTCCCACCGGGCGTGCCAGAATCTGTAGGGTGTTTTTCATTACCACATTGAGATGGGAATACGCGTCGCTTGTCAGGCATATACAGATTCCCCCTGCCTAAGGTATACTGGGGTTTATTAATTTTGGGGATCCAAATCTTCGGCAACCGTGGACTAAACTGCCGTTAATTACCCCTCGTATTTGGAGCGAAGGAACCTCCGATTGATGGGTCAACTAGTCATGCGAACTCAGTGTGCAGTGTGCGTGTGTTGTGTTTTAAAAGAGGGTTTTGGATATATCGGGGGCCTCGCAGAGTTTACGGGGGTCGTGTTTCTGGTGTGGAGTGCATGGAAAATGAGGGATGGGGAGCGTCTTAAAGACGCATGCATGGTACGTGGGCACTGGGCGCCCGCAGGTCACGTGCGCAGCACGCGACCGCTGGGCGCCATCGGGTGACCTGAGCTGCACGCGACCGCTAGGCACTGAGCGACCGCGGGTCGTGTGAGGTGTACGTAGACGCTTAGCACCCGCGGGTCACGTGCCCTGCACGCGACCGCTGGATTCCCGCGGGTCACGTGCGCGGCATGCGATCGCTGGAAACACCAGCGGAAAAGGGGCTTAGCCCCTGGGTTAGGAGTTGAACTCCCAATAGGCTTTGGAGTTGAACTCCTAACAGGGATTATGTACAGGTTTGGAGTTAAACTCCTAAAAAGGGGGTTGATTTATGGAGTTAAACTCCAACAGATCATGAATGGAGTTAAACTCCAAGAAATCTTTGGATCTTCTTTGAGCCTCGAATACTCCTGGAATGGGATTTTTGGAGATGGGTATCCTTCTTCTTCCTCTCCGTTGGCTGGATCTTAGGGGAAAAGGGGAGGCGGGACTTAAAATATTCCCTTTTATGGATTTGATGGCAGATCCGAGCTCCCCTTTAAGGGTTTTATGGTGAAAAGCTATATTTTTGAAAAAGGAAGAGTTAAACTCTTGATTTAATTCAAAAGAAAAGAAGAAGGTTTATAACCTTGAGGAAGGAGGATGAGATACAAACCCTAGTTTTTTTAAGAGAGAGAAAAAGTTATCATAAATTTTTTCATCATGTTACCTTTATAGGCTACACACTTTACACATAGCCCTTTGGGTCTTTGCCAAATGACACTTGTGCCATCCATGCCTTATGTGCTTATTTCTTTTTTTGCACATAAACTATGTGGTTTACAAAATTTTGGCTTTCTGCCCACTTTACATATATTTATTTCTAAATATTAAATTTAGAATAGTTTATTGCCTCCTTTTTGGTATGGAGCTGGCCTTTTCCATGCTTGGTCTTGACTTGGGCTTGGGCTCGGGCCCCACTTGACTTGGGGTTGACCTGTAGGGTTACTAGGCATACTAACAAGGCTCTACAAGGTATCGACCATGCCAAAATTAAATTTTTATGTGCCGAACAACCCTAAGCAAGATCGTATACTAGAGTTTAGGCGAAACTAATAGTAAGTAAACAACTTTAATTCTAAGGGAACACAAAATACAACCTTCGTAGATCGGTCCTTCACTTCATTTGCTCCTTGTTGAAGTCCCTTCGCTGCGATCAAGGTTCTCCCGGGCTCTTGCATGGCTTCACGAGGCAAAAGATGCGACCTTGCTTGAAGTCTCCGAGGCCGAAGATGATCTACGTCGAGGGAATTCCGACTCAAGCTACTACTTCACTAATTTGAGAATTAGTGAAGCAAACACCCTATACTAAAGTGCTAGTCTAGTAGAGGATGGAGAAATAGGAAGTGGGTTCTCTTTGGATTTTTATTTCTCACTTTAGTTTTCACTTTGGATCAAACCCTAGCAAGCTTTTCTTTTGAACAATGAAGAAGATGAACAAAAGAAAAAAGAGAAGAGGATAATGATCAAGTGTGTCATCTAACCATGGTGAGTGAGTATCATATACTAACTCTTGTAGAGACTTAACCCTAGGCTAATTGTTATGGTTGGGTTAATAAATATCCATAGTAAAATACAAACTCAAGTTGAATTAGTCAATGCATCCACAAACTTCCACAAGCTTCATGCATTTTCTAATCCTCCACTTGATTTTGTATTTACTTTAAATATTAAAAACCCAAACTAAAAATTAGTATAGTGTAAGTCTCATACACCCATGGATGATGTATCATCAACCATGATACAAAAAGATAATACATTTTAATATATATCATATATATAGTAAAGATGTGTACATGTGAGAAACCCTAAGTGAACATGTGTTAGTTAATGTAAACTAGTATATCAAAAATACAATTATACAATAAATTATTAAATCAACACTTGACTTAATAATCCGGTTATATCACATATAACCGACTAACATCCAATGTATCGACTTATCGAATCAACACTTGATTCGATAACCCGGCTATATCATATACAACCGATCGATAGAAAAAGTCACGAGAATAGAATACGGTATCACATACACGCATTATTCTCGGTCCTGCACATATCACATATGCGCTCCTATTTCGTTTTGCCTGAGCCAGTAAAACCTCTATGCAGGACTCTAAAGACTCGTCAATACGCCGGCAGTAGGTGATGATCACATCAAGCACCCACAAGCCGTCAACGGTACTAGCTGGACGTAACGGCTACCCGGGTATTGAGCGATCAGAAGATCAGCAAGCAAGCCCGCTCCAACTCCTGTAAAAGCCTGCCGGTAACACTTTCCGTACAGTCCGGTCTCCTCGTCTGATATGTCGCATATCAAGTCTAGGGGTGGTAAACGTCAGACCCCAATAACCGATAAGTCGTGCCGATGTGAGGCTCATAACGAGTCGAGAAACTACTGGTAACACTTATCGGTAAATCTCTAATCAGCCCTGGCCAGGGACTTCCCTGTTACGGCCAATCGAGCACAGCGCAACATCAACCCCCAATACCGGGAGAGACGAAACCCCTCCTATCGCTCATTGCCTCCATGTGACTTGGGACTGTACCCAAAAACCACCGTTTTGCATGCCCTCGTGGACGTGGTAAGGTGGAAATCAAAGCACAGTGGGAATCACACAAGACTCTATGACGATCTCGGGTCTACAGACTAACCTGCACAAGTGTCACCAGAGAACTGCCATCTGACGTGAGGTATAATACCATCTGGGAGTTCTCGGCGAGTCCGTCCAGTGTACCCAGTCTCCACTGAGCACCCGTATACCTTTATTGAAGTCGAAAATTGCACCCCGGTTGGCCAAGTCAAAGTCATGGCCAACCCCAAGCCAAGTGGGCCCAAGCCCAAATCAAGTGGGCTCATGCCCGGGTCGAGCCCTAACATGAAGCGGCCGGCCTCCCCCATGCTGAAATAAAAATCATGTAATAAATAATTTTTATGTAATTTTTTATGCATGAATGTAAGCAAATGGGCATAAAGCCAAATTTTTGTAAAGCCTTTGGCTTATGTGCAAAAAGAAATAGCACATGAGTCATGGGATGGGCAAAATGCCATTTTGCAAAGCCCAAGGGGCTATATGTAAATATGTAAACCTATATAAGGAAACATGATGATGAATAAAGGATATACTTTTCATTCTCTAAAAAACCTAGGGTTTGTGCCTCTTTCCCCTTTCTGAAGGTTCCAAACCTTCTTCTTTCTTTTGAATTAAATCAAGAGTTTTACTCTTCCTTTTCCAAAACTAAGTAGTTTTTCGCCACAAAACCCACAAAGGGGAACTTGGATATGTCATTAGATCTCAAAAAGAAGAGATTTTTAAAATCTCACATCTCTTGATCTTCAAGATCCGGCCAAACGACAGGAAGAAGAAGGAAACCCATCTCCAGAAACCCCACTTTGGGGAAGAACTAGGGCTCAAGGGGAGAAGCCCCTTCATCAGCTTCAAAACATCCTTGGAGTTTAACTCCTCATACACACACACACAAAAAATAATAAGTGCTCCTTTCTAGGAGTACAACTCCCATTGCAGGGACCAAGTCCCATTTTGCGCCTGAGCGCCCACGTGCTGACACGTGGAGCGCTAGCGCTCTTGCGCTCAGGGCGCTAGCGCCCGGCGCCCACGTGCTGACATGTGGAGCGCTAGCGCTCTTGCGCTAAGAACGCTAGCGCTCAAAACTCTAGCGCCCGAGTGCCCACGTGCTGACACGTGGAGCGCTAGCGCTCTTGCGTTCAGAGTGCTAGCGCCCAAAGCGCTAGCGCTCTTGCGCTCAGAGAGCTAGCGCCCGAGCGCCCACGTACTGACACGTGGAGCGCTAGCGCTCAAAATGCTAGCGCTCAGAGCGCTAGCGCCCAAAGCGCTAGCGCCCAAAGCGCTAGCGCCTGAGCGCCCACGTGCTGACACGTGGAGCGTTAGCGCTCTTGCGCTCAGAGCGCTAGCGCCCGAGCGCCCACGTGCTGACACGTGGAGCGCCAGCGCCTAAAGCGCTGGCGCTTTTCCCCACGCATCCTCTCGATGCCCTTTCCCTTTTTTTTTACATATATGTATATACACACACACACACACACATACTCTACAACACTGTCCTTTCAAAAAAAAATTTGGCCGGGGTGCTGCCCCGCAGCCCGCAAGGGGGATGCTAGCCCCCTTGACCCCCAGCCTACTAACCGGGTAGCGGGACCCCCGTAAAAACTCTGCGGGGCCCCCGATATATCTAAGCCCCCTCCAAAACAAAACACACGTACACTGCACATTGAGTTCGCATGACCAGTTTAACCCGTCAATCGAAGGTTCCCTCGCTCCAAAGGCGAGGGGTAATTAACGACAGCTTAGTCTGCGGCTGCCGGAGATTCGGATCCCCACAATCATTAAACCCCGGCCTATCCTAGGCAGGGGGAATTTGTAATGCGCCTGACAAGCGCGCGTGTATTCCCATCTCAATGGGGTGACGAAAAACACTCTACAGATTCTAGCACGCCCGGTGGGACTAATTCCTCCCATATTTCGGGTTAAACGTTCATGCGAACTCAATCAATATACATATCTATACTTATACTAAAATAATGCTTTTTCATGCAGGTATTCAAGCAATCACTTTTCAACAATGTCTCCAAGAACGATCTCAGCTCTTAGCACGGCTCCCATATCCTATACGATGAAGATGGACTCCCGGACGGTCCTCCCGGCTAGTCTCGGGCGACAATGGGAGGAGCTGCCGCTACCATTTGGCTCTATTATGTTCGTGTCTGCTAACGCCGTCCCAGCTCCTCAAGCTCCGGTAGCAGACAAACCGGTCTCAAAAGGGAAAAGGCCGAATGTCATGGTTGCAAGGGCACCTATGCCCAAGCACAAATCCGTTTCCAAACGACCCTCTATCGCTCCAGCTGGGGGCAAGGCCATCAACGTCAACGAAGCAACGGGGCATCTCGGGCAAGCTCCAGCGGTACCCCCGACAGCTGCTCGATCGAGTGTCTTCTCTAAGCTCCCCGCTAATCAACTCACAATGGCTTCCCGGATAATGGATGCCCGCCAAGCCTTCAAAATCGAGAAGCTGAGGCAGAAGCGGCTCAGATATAGAGCCAACAAAAAGGCTAGGGCTCTGGCCATGTTAAAATTTATGAATTTCCAAAGCCCGGACCGCTCTGCGAAACTAGCTGCCAGCGATGAAAGAATGGCTGAATGTGTTATCCACACTATCTACATGGCCGGGCATGAAGAAACGAACCCTCCTCTTCTTCACAGCCATGGTGATGATATGGTTGACGCTACCCAGCATCGGCTCGATCTAAATGATGAAGAGCCTGCTCAGGCCGATAAGCCATAGGAGTCCATGGTTCTTGCAGAATTGTGCTCAAGCAATAAAGATGACCCGGTTGTCATAGCCGGAACTACAGAACAAGCGTTATTCCGATGGCTTCAGAGGCAGCTTTAGGACAGGGACGAGAAGTTAGCCAAGGTACAGTCCAAGGTCGACGAATTGGCAAACGTCGTGGCAGATCTCGCGACCCAAGTCGCCCGATTGCAATTACAGCAGAATCAAATTTTGGTTCATGAGCCAGGGGTTGATACCCGGAGGCAGCCAACTGATACCCCCTTCAACCTAAGAGCGGAGCGCCTTCGTGAAAAACGGCTGCGATCAGCCTCCAGTCTCTCCGATGCGTACACCGAAGGGGAATCTCCTCTGAAAGAGAAGCTGGAAAAAGTCTATTCCTTCAAAAGGGACAAAGTCCAAAAGATATTCAGGGACGCCCTAAGAAACGGTCTACAACTGCCAGAATCAAAGAGGCCGCAAGAAGCGAATATGACCGACGACCCAAGATATTGCCCCTATCACAGAGTGATAGGTCATGCCATTGAGGACTGCTTCATCTTCAAAGATTGGGTCGAAAGGCAATACAAGATGGGAGAGATAGAACTGTCTAAAGGTGTGTTAGCAAACAGTCAAGCTACGACCGCCGATTCCATACAAATGGAGACCGAAGCCTTTCGGGAACCTAATCCTCTCAGACATGTGCCACTATCTGAAAAGGGAGAACCAAAGACTGATCGGCCTCAAGAACCAGCATCAGTAAGGGCACCTACTCTAATGGAGAGAAAGAAGAAGGTGTACTCCTTCAGGAGGGAGGATGTCCGCAATATATTCGAGAAAGCCTTGAACAACGGCCTGCAATTGCCTATTCTGAAGAGGCCGCATGAAATGAATATGACCAACAATCCCATATACTGCCCATACCATAGAGTGCCGAGTCATACCATTGAAGACTGCTGTGTTTTCAAAGATTGGGCAACGGACCAATATAAGCTTGGAAGAACCTCACAATCCTCGGATGTATCGGCAAGCCACAGAGCTAGGTCATCAACACAGCTCCGCCAAGATCAAAGTTCAAGGAGCTGGGATAAGCAAAATGGACCACCACGTCGTTAAACTGGGAACAATCGACCTCTAAGTCGTTAAACTGGGAATGTAATATATATATATATATATATATATGTAAATAAACAAAAAATGTGTAAATAAAACAAAAATAATAAAAAGCCGAAATGATAGGGCAACTCGCAATAAAAATCAGCGAGTAAAAATAAAGAGGAAAATAAACAGCCGAAATGATAGGGCAACCGCGAATAAAAGCTGAAATGATAGGGCAATCGCGATCTTCGCGATAAGAAAAGCTGAAATGATAGAGCAATTGTGGTAAAATAAAAACAAAAAAAACAAACAAAACAATGGCGAATGATGAGTCGCTCCTGGTACCATATTTCAGTGCAGTGATGCAGACGCCAACCAAAATCCAATTTCTCAAAATTCTCATGGCCCTACGGTTGGTCCCCAAGTTGACCATCGTATACAATCTACGGGATCAAATAATTCTCATCATACTCATGCCCACTGCAATCACCAGTCCAGCGGTTGGTCTCCGCCTTTGGAATTATGCTCCATTGGGAAGACCCACTCATGTATCCTCACGATACATGAGGAGAATAAACCTTCGTGGGATCCTTACGACTCACAAAGGAAAAACACACTTGGGGGTCCTCACGACTTCTAAGAAGAAAATGCACCTACGGGATCCTTACGACTCGTAGGGAGAAAATGCTTTTATGGGACCCTTACGACCCATAAAATTGAAAAGCCTTAGGTGGTAGGGATCTAAACTTGTCTCTTAAGCCATCGCTCCCCAATCCCCAAGTGGCGAATGATGAGTCGCTCATGGTACCATATTCCAGTGCAGCGATTGAGACGCCAACCAAATTCTAAATCCCATACCCCAATGGCGAATGATGAGTCGCTCCTGGTACCATATTCCAGTACAGTGATGCAGACGCCAACCAAATTCCAAATTCCAAACCCCCAAATGGCGAATGATGAGTCGCTTCTGGTACCATATTCCAGTGCAGCGATGCAGACGCCAGCCAAAATCCAAACTTAAATCCCAAGCGGCGAATGATGAGTCGCTCCTGGTACCATATTCCAGTGCAGCGATGCAAACGCCAACCAAATTCTAAATCCCATGCCACAACGGCGAATGATGAGTCGCTCCTGGTACTATATTCCAGTGCAGCGATGCATACGCCGACAAAACCCCGAAATTTTTCCGGCCCTACGGTCTGGATCATACATCCTGCAAAACCGTATACAATCCACGGGCGTAAAACAATCCCAATCTTTCCCGAGTCCTACCGGTGAGACCACATTCAAAGTCCCAAAAAATAATAATAATAAAAAAAAATTAAAAAAAAAATTGTATGTCCACAAGCAAAAGGGGCACGGATGAAAAGCCGAAAGGGCTCCGTGAGTAAAAACAGCAGGACTACCGGTGAGTTTGTGAAAACCCGAAAAGGCGCAAACTTGTAAAAAAGAGATGAAATGCACTTGCAAAGTTCTCTCGACTTTGTGAGGAGAAAATTCCCGCGTGAGATCCTTACGACTCACAAAGGAGAAACACACTTAGGAGCCCCCACGACTTCTAAGGAGAAAATACACCTACGAGATCCTTTCGACTCGTAGGGAGAAAATGCTTTTATGGGACCCTTACGGCCCATAAAATTGAAAAGCCTTAGGTTATAGGGATCTAAACCTGTCTCCTAAGCCACCAATTCCCAAATCCTCCCGGGGCAAATGATGAGTTGCTCCTGGCATTATTTCAGTGCAGCAATGCAGATGCCGGAAAGAAAAAAAAAACAATTCCCAAATCCTCCCGGGGTAAATGATGAGTTGCTCCTGGCATTATTCCAGTGCAGCAATGCAGATGCCGACAAAAAAAACCCGATTCCCAAATCCTCCCGGGGCAAATGATGAGTTGCTCCTGGCATTATTCCAGTTCAGCAATGCAGATGCCAAGCAAAAACCAATTCCCAAATCCTCTCATGGCAAATGATGATTCACTTCTGGTACCGTATTCCAGTATAGCAATGCTGATGTCAACCCAAATCATAATCAACAAGTCAACTTCAACTCCGACAGTGCAGAAAGCGGAGCAAGTCAGAATCCAATTTCGACACCGCAGAAAGCGGAGCAAGTCAGAATCCAATCTCGACACCGCAAGAAGCTGAGCAAGTCAAGTCCACCCCTGACACTGCAAGAAGCAGAGCAAGTCAAATCAAGCACCGACCGTCCATGTCGCAAAAAGGGCAGTGCAGGCTCCCTACAAATCGGGAACCAAATCGCTCCGGATCAGAGCGTCGACCGTCCATGTCGCAAAAATGGCAGTGCGGGCTTCCTACAAAGCAGGGAACCAAATCGCTCCGGATCAGAGCGTCGACCGTCCACGTCGCAAAACGGGCAGTGCAGGCTTCCCACAAATTGGGAACCAAATCGCTCCGGATCAGAGCGTCGACCGTCCTCGTCGCAAAACGGGCAGTGCAGACTTCCCACAAATCGGGAACCAAATCACTCCGGATCAGAGCGTCGACCGTCCATGTCGCAAAAAGGGCAGTGCAGGCTTCCTACAAAGCAGGAACCAGATCACTCCGGGCCAGGGAAACGTCTACCACGGACACTCCGTCTCGGAGACGCATCAAGCGTCGACCGTCCATGTCGCAAAAAGGGCAGTGCAGGCTTCCCACAAATTGGGAACCAAATCGCTCCAGGTCAGAGCGTCGACCGTCCGTGTCGCAAAAAAGGCAGTGCAGGCTTCCTACAAAGCAGGAACCAGATCACTCCGGGCCAAGGAAACATCTACCATGGACACTCCGTCTCGGAGACGCATCAAGCGTCGACCGTCCATGTCGCAAAAAGGGAAGTACGGGATTCCTACAAATCGGGAACCAAATCGCTCCGGATCAGAGCGTCGACCGTCCATGTCGCAAAATGGGCAGTGCAGGTTTTCGACAAATCGGGAACCAAATCGCTCCGGATCAGAGCGTCGACCGTCCATGTCGCAAAAAGGGCAGTGCAGGCTTCCCACAAATTGGGAACCAAATTGCTCCAGGTCAGAGCGTCGACCGTCCATGTCGCAAAAAGGGCAGTGCAGGCTTCCTACAAAGCAGGAACCAGATCACTTCGGGCCAGGGAAACGTCTACCACGGAGACTCCGTTTCGGAGACGCATCAAGCGTCGACCGTCCATGTCGCAAAATGGGCAGTACGGGATTCCTACAAATCGGGAACCAAATCGCTCCGGATCAGAGCGTCGACCGTCCATGTCGCAAAAAGGGCAGTGCATGCTTCCCTCAAATCGGGAACCAAATCGCTCCGGATCAGACCGTCGACCGTCCATGTCGCAAAACGGGCAATGCAGGCTTCCCACAAATCGGGAACCAAATCACTCCGGATCAGAGCGTCGACCGTCCATGTCGCAAAAAGGGCAGTGCAGGCTTCCTACAAAGCAGGAACCAGATCACTCCGGGCCAGGAAAACTTCTACCACGGACACTCCGTCTCGGAGACGCATCAAGCGTCGACCGTCCATGTCGCAAAAAGGGCAGTGCATCCCAAAAAGTGGGAATCGAAGCAAGTCGCCTCTACGTAAAAGAAGATCCATCAATTTCATGCATAAGACTCACATATGTGGTGTGCATTTATTGATGGGGGGCACTTTGTTGAAGTCGAAAATTGCACCCCGGTTGACCAAGTCAAAGTCATGGTCAACCCCAAGCCAAATAGGCCCAAGCCCAAATCAAGTGGGCTCATGCCCGGGTCGAGCCCTAACATGAAGCGGCCGGCCTCCCCCATGCTGAAATAAAAATCATGTAATAAATAATTTTTATGTAATTTTTTATGCATGAATGTAAGAAAATGGGCATAAAGCCAAATTTTTGTAAAGCCTATGGTTTATATGCAAAAAGAAATGGCACATGAGCCATGGGATGGGCAAAATGCCATTTTGCAAAGCCCTAGGGGCTATATGTAAATATGTAAGCCTATATAAGGCAACATGATGATGAATAAAGGATATACTTTTCATTCTCTCAAAAACCTAGGGTTTGTGCCTCTTTTCCCTTTCTGAAGGTTCCAAACCTTCTTCTTTCTTTTGAATTAAATCAAGAGTTTTACTCTTCCTTTTCCAAAACTAAGTAGTTTTTCACCACAAAACCACAAAGGGGAACTTGGATATGTCATTAGATCTCAAAAAGAAGAGATTTTTAAGATCTCAAAAAGAATAGATTTTTAAAATCTCACATCTCTTGATCTTCAAGATCCGGCCAAACGACAGGAGGAAGAAGGAGACCCATCTCCAGAAACCCCACTTTGGGGAAGAACTAGGGCTCAAGGGGAGAAGCCCCATCATCAGCTTCAAAACATCCTTGGAGTTTAACGCCTCATACACACACACACACTCACACACAAAATAATAAGTGCTCCTTTCTGGGAGTACAACTCCCATTGCAGGGACCAAGACCCTTTTTGCGCCCGAGCGCCCACGTGCTGACATGTGGAGCGCTAGTGCTCTTGCGCTCAGGGCGCTAGCGCCTGAGCGCCCATGTGCTGACACGTGGAGCGCTAGCGCTCTTGCGCTCAGAGCGCTAGCGCTCGAGCGTCCACGTGCTGACACGTGGAGCGCTAGCGCTCTTGAGCTTAGAGCGCTAGCGCTCAAAGCGCTAGCGCCCGAGCGCCCACGTGCTGACACGTGGAGCGCTAGCGCTCTTTCACTCAGAGCGCTAGCGCCCAAAGCGCTAGCGTCCGAGCGCCCACGTGCTGACACGTGGTGCGCTAGCGCTCTGAGCGCTAGCGCCCAAAGCGCTAGCGCCCGAGCGCCCACGTGCTGACACGTGGAGCGCTAGCGCTCAGAGCGCTAGCGCCCAAAGAGCTAGCGCCCGAGCGCCCACGTGCTGACACGTGGAGCGCTAGCGCTCTTGCACTCAGAGCTCTAGCGCCCGAGCGCCCACGTGCTGACACGTGGAGCGCTAGCGCCTAAAGAGTTGGCGCTTTCCCCACGCATCCTCTGGATGCCTTTTCCCTTTTTTTTACATATATGTATACACACACACACACACACATACTCTATAACATTGTCCTTCCCAAAAAAATTTTGGGCCGGGGCGCTGCCCCGCACCCTGCAAGAGGGCTGCTAGCCCCCTTGACCCCCAGCCCGCTAACCTGTTAGCGGGACCCCCGTAAAAACTCTGTGGGCCCCCCGATATATCCAAGCCCCCCTCCAAAACAAAACACACGTACACTGCACATTGAGTTCGCATGGCCAGTTTAACTCGTCAATCGGAGGTTCCCTCGCTCCAAAGGCAAGGGGTAATTAACGACAGCTTAGTCCGCGGCTGCCGGAGATTCGGATCCCCACAATCATTAAACCCTGCCCTACCCTAGGCAGGGGGAATCTGTAATGCGCCTGACAACCGCGCGCCTATTCCCATCTCAATGGGGTGACGAAAAACACCCTACAACCTTCTCTGATGTCAAACACCAATGGATATGGGATCATCCATCGTCCATCATATGGGTCAAGAAGCGCATACGCTAGTCTACTCTGGAGTATCGATGCCCTGTCTCGGTACTTCCACGACTAGGAACATTTGAAGGATGTACTTGGCGACTACACTGTCCCCACTAGTATGATTCGCATCATAGTCCTGGTAGTCAAGTACTCATCCTAAGGGCTTTATCAACATGTAACATAGAGACAATCAGAGTACATGTTAAGATAAAGTGTAACCAGATAGTGTACTATCATGTCGAGCAAGAAAGTCCTCTCTATATATGTCCAAGCCTCCATTACAATATACATCGTATGTACAGTAATGGCCTCTAGGGCATACATATAACTAACAGGTTTATTTTTAAAGACATTATTATCATATGTTTCTTCATTTTAATTAATATAATTAGGGAAAATATATGCATATAATATTTAAACGAAATATTAGTAATCAAAATATGCATATCATATCAAATATTTCTAATCAATATTCTTAAAATATTATATCATATAAATGGTTTGGATATCTCAAAATAACCAAATGCTACTAATACTTTGATTTGAGATATTGTGCAAATAGTAGCTCAGGTCTGAAATCTAAGTAAGAGATCCGAGTCAAATCGGGATATCGAAACCGAATCTGCCAAATTTTAGAAGCAAATCGAAAAATCTAGCAACGACAGAGACTCAGAGCAGTATTTTCAGAATTTATACATCAAAAGGATCTCCAAATGCCGACACAGAAATCTAGAAAAAATCCTAAGTCTTGATCCTACCAAAGCACGGCGGAAGGGAGGCCAAACGTGGCATTATGAGGCGGTTCAACAGTCAAATCTGGGCCGTTAGATGTGGGATTTTGGGATCATGATCTTAACTGCATCTATTCCTATATGGAATCTTGGGTTTCTAGTTTCAAGGACTATATAAGGGACCGAGAGCAGTACATTGAAAATCATCATCGAAGAAAGAAAAGAGTTCACGTTTCTCTGCGGACGACCTGAACTCATTGCGGCTAGTTACTAGCGACATCGTCTTGATTGCAGTTATTTACAAAAACACTCTTTGCATATGATCAATCACTCATGGTTGTCGTGAGTCGACTCAAAGCCTATTTGGCTGATACGATCAGATATTTCCAGTTTTCTATTCAAATTTGATATATGCAGTAAAATATGTGTTAATTAGGTCATCACAAGGATGATAACTTTTAGGGTTAACAAAGCGTCATAATATATATATATATATATATATATATATATATATATATATATATATTTGTCGATGTGTCGTGATTCCGATCTCTACATATCGTTAATTAAATTAGAACTTAAGTTTCAACGATCAATATCAATAATGCAAGGTTAACAATATCCGAAGAGGTCTCAATCATGTCAAACGTGCAGATGATAATCAATAGCCACAAGAATCAAATCAAGGCAATAGCTTGCATATCTATCTCAATGTATAAATCGACGTCTATTTATTATAAGTAATAAGCAAGATCTAATCATGCTTAGCATGCAACAAGTACCAAGTACTTGCCTCGATCAAATATAAAACGAGGAAAACCAAACAAGCGATTTCATGTAATAAATATGTCACGACTTGATCTGATCGGATCAAAACTAGCATGTAGCAAGCATATAAAATACTTGCCTTGATTATGATGACTCACGATGACGATAAGATCCCTCGATCTGGATGGTAACTATCCATTGCATATATGAATGATAGGAACAAAACGATGTTGATGTCGATGATTCCCACGAAAAGGTGAATACAATGATGGTGACGATCTCGAATTTGGGTTAGGGTTTTGGTTCTGGATGATGAGGAAGGGTCTGCTTAAGGATATGGCTAGATGGAGGCTGGGTTTTTTTGTTTGAGTGGAAAACAAATGGAATTAGGGTTTGCATGAGTTGTGTGTGGGTTTATGTAGGATAGGTCAATTAAATGGACCGGGCAACAACTATATCCTATATCAAATAAAAATAAGGCTAGAGATAGATAAACTATTAATCACCTATCAAACCATGCATATCATTTCAATCTAATATTTTATCATGTCCCAACAATCAATAACAAATCCCAAGAAAACGATAACGAATTAAGAGCATGCCAGGAAATAATATCAGGTTACAGTCAGGTTTGAGACGGCTCAATATTATCCTGAGCCGGCTCATAAGATTTTCTAACCAAACAATGATTCTCTATGTGCATGAGACAACTCACACAATATTTGAGCCGGCTCATGATACCCCAAAGCCAAACTCAACAAAACCAGAAAATCAATCAATTCCATTTATTTATTAAAAAAATATCGTACGATTGTTCTAGGGTGTTACAAGATTTGTGGAAAGCATTTGACTCAAAGCACAAGAACACGGATTTGGAAGAAAAGAGCTTTTTGGATAACAAGTATCCAAACTTTCACTTTTTTAATACATTCTATATTCATGCAACTTTTCATAACTTATCTAACTTTTGGAAAGATTGTCGATTTCTCAAAATATAGAAGAAATCGGAATCAAATGTGGCTAAGGATGGATTTACCGCAATGATTTCTGAAATCAATATGGTTGGAAGTGACATAAATTGGTATCTTGATTCGGGTGCCACTTGAAAGTGCGCTAGCTCATCCTAGAGAGGGGGGGGGGGTGAATAGGGTTTTATACAAATTTAATCACTAAATCTAAAACATTAGAAAAATATTCGAATGATAAAAACAATTCCAGATATCAATCGTATGCTACACAAATATATAAGAAAGATGATACAAATTAGAGATAAAGAAAATCAAACCGTGACACGATCAATTTTAGAGTGGTTCGACACCTTTTGTCTAGTTCACTACCGAAGGCCCTGCCCTTAGGACTTTTCCCTTTCATTAACTCTGATTCAACCGGGCGTATAAACCCTTACAAACACCTTGTTTCAACGGGTAGTGGAACACCCTTGCATCTCATTTTCACGGATAGTGGATCACTGTTACAATGGTTTAGTTCTTTCTCTCCAAAACAAGTGAGAGACAATGAGGCATATACAATTATTCTATAGGATATTGAAAATGATGAGCTTGATAGTTATCCTTCTTAAAAAGATTTGAGAATTTAGGTTCCTTTAAAATGATTTGAGCAAGTGAAATCCTTTCTTTTTCTCTTTTTGATATGACAGTGAAGCGTTTGTCTTTTAGAGAAAAGATAGTAGTATTTATAAATGAATTTGTAGAGAAGGTGAAAATATATTTGAAAATAATTTTGCTCAAAACATTAGCTGAATTCCTAATTAGAAATAACGGCTATATTATTTAAAAACCTTCCAAAACATCAAGAGCTGAAAAGATATCCTCATGGTTATTTAACCTTGATGCTTGCAATAAAACATGGGAAAAAATGAAAATGAAATAAACATGTCCCTTAGATAGCTCTCTTACCATATATATAATCAACAGCTAGTTATTTTTCAAATTAGTCAAAACTAGTAATAATATTAGTGATAAACTAATATAAGCCTTCAACAAAATTATATGAATTTTTTTATAAACAATAATTATTTTATTATCATATATAATATGAAAATTCAAGTGTGTGTTTTCTCAAGCTCTTTATATTCTAATCCTTTTACATTATAGTCCTTAAAATAAAATGAATATAAAAACGAACCCCGTTTAGTAAATCGCCGACTCTTTTTACTTGTTGGCTTCAAACTTGATCTTGAAATTGTTAAATTAGTGAAGTCCAATTATTGACCTCCAGCCTCCTATGGATTTGACGATATGAGTTCATTCCTCCGTTCTCCATCGATTGTTCTATATGAATAAATCTGCAAAATAGTCATGAAACAAGAAACAACTATTTGGAAATAATCAAAATATTATGGAGTGAGATCAACAATCTTTCCATTTTTAATTATCGACAAATTAGCATATGGTGATGCATATATAGTATAATTTTAACATCAAATATCACCATAATTTCTCACCCCCTTTGGCATAATCAAAATAGGGTGAGATCAAACTACTATATAGAAGGAACAAAGCTCCCCCTATCAACAAGCATATATACTGATAAGAAAGTTATAAGCAAAAAAATAAATAAATTATATGCCTTTTGAAATATATTATATGACTTTAAAAAAGAATTGATATATCAATACATCGAATATCATGTATAAAAAATTATTTGAGGCAAATGGTAAGGTAAAAAAATAAATAAACCCCCCTTTCAAAAATTGCATTTAAAATTATATGAGATTTTCTCACAATTAGTAAAAAAAATCTTAAGAGATAAATCATGTATAGTGAGATCAATGGAACACATGTTCTTCTCAAATTTTCAAATTCAAATACCAAATTATAGATAAGGAAATATATATCTATAAATTAAATTCCTTAAACATTTATTAATTTAGATCAAAACCATAAAAAAATATTTAAAAAGATATGATCTAATTTAATATGGTAACTTTTCAAAAGTAAACCAAATAGCAATAAGGTCAAGAAATTTATAATAATTTCAGCATGATAATAAATCTCACTGTCATAAGCAAGAAATGTTAATTTTAGTCACATAATGAAAAATTTTCTCAAATAGTTTCCAAATAAATATGTGAATTGCATGATCAAATTAAAGATGTCATAAAATATCATGAATAGATATTTCCAATGAAATAAAACCTGAACGTCAATAAATAATTTAAATCATAAGATGAAAAATAATAAACCAAAATTTCATCATAAATCTATAAGAAATCGAGTTAAGTACTTTCTTACTATATGATTATTTACTCAAATCATTTGATAGGATCGCTCAAAAAGATTTTCCAATTTGTATCATGGAACCATATCTTCATTTTATTAAATTCGGCACACCTACAAAAACAGAATGTGTGCATTTTGGTACCCAAATTTTCTTTGATCTTTGAAAGTTAGTCTTTGAAACACATATCATGTTAGCATTTAAATTACTATTATTTTTATAATAACATGAGTAAGATATATGTCCAAATATTTCACAATAATTACAAATAAGCTTAAATGTTTGTTGAGAATTACAAAAAGGCAAATGGTGTGTAGTGTGGGAACAAGATGCGTATAAATTTTGATAATGAATCAAAACAATATACCCAAAAGAGCATGTATATTTTGCATTAGATTTAGACAATGAATCAAAACAATTTTTACTCGATGAATTTGAATGTAAACCAATTCTATAATTCCTCAACATAGTCTGCGTGGAATGATTAGGCCTCAAACTATATTTATATAGATAAGCATGTTTAGGCTTATAGGAATTACTATTCATTTTATTCAAATCAAACTCAGAATTAGAAGAATATAATGAAGCATTGCATGAAGAACTTCTGGATTTAAAATTCTTTTGCAAATTTGCAGAACTTTTCAATTTAAAGAAATCAAATATTAAATCTTTTTTCTTTGAACAACAGTTTTGCTTATCAATCAATAAACCCGAGTTTTCTTTCTTAAAAGTTTAAGTTGCTCAACTCATTTTGCAAAGAAGTACAAGATAACATTAAATTTTCATTATTCAAAACCAAATCCTTATTTTTACTTCTGAAAGACTCAAAATCAAAAACCAACAAGTCACAAACTTTCTTTTGTTCTTCAAGTTTTGACAAAAAAATATTTTTCTTATCAGCTAATCCTTTAATTTTCATAATATGAGAATCTCAAGATGAAGTTAGCAAATCGTATTTAAAAATAAGATTCAAATTTTCATTTTTTATATTTTCACACATTGAAACTAACTCATCTTTTCTACTTTCTACCAAAACATTTTTCTTTTCAAGCTTTTTATTCTTAAAAACCACCTTGTCAAACTTACAAAACAATTCATGAACCATATCAAAAAGCTCATCATAAGAAATTTCATCATTATTATCAAAAGAAAAATCATTCTCACAACAAGTATCATAATCAAATCAAAAGATGAGTTAACACATGTACCTTGATCCGGAGGAGTATAACTAATATCATCGTTGCATTCGCGTATTCTCTTGATTGAAGAATTTTAGTTATGCGTTGCCTCAATTATTTTCCATATTTGATGAACACTTATATAATGAACAATCTTGTTAGACATATTAGTAATAAATTAATAAATTTAATGCAAGTTTATCCATATTTGGTTGCTTTTTCTCATAATAAGTCTATTCCGATTTTGGTTTGGAGAGAGAAATAAAACTTTCTACTATAACATTCCACAACCCAAAAGATTTTGCATTCATAAAATACGCCATTCTAATTAGCCACTCTTTATGGGTGGAGATGTCGAATTATAACCCCTTTGAAGAAAGTCCATGATCTTTAGCTCTAGATTATTAGACCTAAAAAACGAGTACGAGGCTCTGATACCAAATGAAAGTGCGCTAGCTAACTCTAGAAGGGGGTCAATATGGTTTTATACAAATTTAATCTCTAAATTTAACACATTAGCAAATATTCAAATGATAAGAATAATTCCAGACATTAATCGTATCTCACACAAATACATAAGCAAGATGTTACAAATTAGAGATAAAGAAAAACAAACTGTGAAACGATCGATTTTAGAGTGGTTCGACACTCTTTGTCTAGTCTACTACCTAAGACCCTACTGTTTACCCCAATCAGAGCAAAGCTCTGTTCAAATTCCAAGACGGGAAAGGAAGCAACGCTTCTGATTCCCCCAATCAGAGCAAAGCTCTACTTCGAAAATTTAAACTTTAATAAATGAAGCAACGCTTCAGATCCTCTGCGCTGCGCGCAAGGCGCCACGCGCAAGGCGCCACGTGTCAGGCGCTGATACATCAACGCAGCGCCCGAGGCAGCGCGCCCAATCAGAGCAAAGCTCTATTAAAAGACAAAAGGAAGCAACGCTTCAGTTGCGCAAGCTCTGTGCTGCGCGACACATGTCTGCGCAGCTGCGCAGGCATAGCTGCGCAAGCGCTGCGCTGCGCGACACGTGTCTGCGCAGCTGCGCAGGCATAGCTGCGCAAGCGCTGCGCTGCGCGACACGTGTCTGCGCAGCTGCGCAAGCACAGCCGCGCAAGCACTGCGCTGCGCGACACGTGTCTGCACAGTTGCGCAAGCACAACTGCGCAAGCGCTGCGCGACACGTGTCACGTGATGGGGCGTTTGCACCAAACATAATTAAGATTTTAAAGAAATCTTTCTGTTCTTGTTAAAACAAGAAGATTTTCTTCTGTAAAACATAAGCCCTTGGATCAAAGATCCAACGGTGGGGAAAATTCCCCAAATCACTCAGAGAAAGATTTCTTTAACAAATTTATCTAATTTATGGGCACTATAAAAAGGACCCTAGACCTCAATTCAGGAGGAAGGAACATTTTTTTTGTGAAAAATTAAACATAGAGAACTCTGAAGAATTGGAGAGAAATCCTCAAGAACAAAAAAGGTAAAAAAAACCTTTAGAAAAAGAGAAAATTCTCTTATGAACAGATCATTGATCTGAGAACAAGATCAAGGATCTCTAATAAAAAGAAAAATAAATAAGTGCTTTGCACTTTTCTATGAACCATTGGTTCCTCGAAATAAGAAAAACAAGAAGAACTTGTTTTCTTTGATCTAAATTAGATCAAGAAAACAAACAGTGCTTTGCACTTCTTTTATGAACCATTGGTTCTGAATCTAAAAGATTCTCAAGAACAGTGCCCAACACTTGCCAAACTGCACTATTGCGCAAGCCTCCAGGAAGCGCCACGTGTCAGTAGTGCAACACGCAGCGCACTGACGCAGCGCACTGCGCTATTGCGCTTGCGCTCACCAGAGCGTGACACGTGTCACCTCCACGAGCGCTTGCGCTCATTAATTGGTGCAAAACGCCTGACAAGCCACGTGGGGCACTGTCAGAGTATTTAATGCGCTGCATTATTAAGAAGAGGGACAAAGTCCAATTAAAAGGCCTAACGGGTTAAAAAGGGCGGAGCCCAAACAAAGTAGATGCTTTGCATCATTTATAAATGGGCAGAGCCCAAAACAAATTGATGCTCTGCATCTTTTATGGGTAGAGCCCAAATAAAAATAAAAGGAAATGCAATGCAAAAGCAAATAAAATGTTGAACATTTTCAACTGGACTTAGCCCAATTCTGGCCATAAGTCCTCAAATTAAATTGATTGAGCACGGCTGCTCCCTAAATCAATTTACGACCGGTTCGACGGTACATCTTTGAACTCCTCTGACACCCATCGTTATAATCCTTCAACGACGTCAGAGAGGTGACGGGTCCCGACGACCACACACCAATATGGACTGCGGGGTCCTTAAACTCGTGGACCGAAACGTCCTTAAACTAATATTTACCCCAAAATGGGAATGTTGGACCGAAACGTCCTTAAACTAATGGCGGACCGAAACGTCCTTAAACTAATGTTGGACCGAAACGTCCTTAAACTAATGATGGACCACCACGTCCGTAAACTGGAATATGGACCACCACGTCCCTAAACAGGAGTACGGACCACCACGTCCCTAAACTGGCGATGGACCACCACGTCCCTAAACTGTAATATGGACCACCACGTCCCTAAACTGGAATATGGACCACTATGTCCCTAAACCGGAACAATAGAGCCCCCAAATGCTCTTTTGTCGGATCCAAACGATCCCGTTAAGTTGATCTTAGTCTCAAATCAGACTAACGTATCCTTAACAAACGTTTAAGTCAATCTTAGCCTAAATACGGCTAACGTATCCTTAAACCAAAACACCAAACCCAAATCTAAGTAAATACGGATTTGGACTAATCCACGTCCTACGGGCGACGATATCGCTTAGTCTCCGTATACAATCCACGGGCAACCACAAACAAAACAAACACACACGACACGAAGTGAAATTCTGGAGAAGGAGAAAGTTGTTACCGCGATGCGGTAGCGTAATTAACTGCAGGGGCTTGCGCCTGCAGGGAAGAGTGTCCCCACAATCAAAAACCCCTCAAGCGAGGGGGAATCTGACGAAGTCTGCTACATCGGCCGCATCCGTCTAAACCTCCGATACACGGTGCCATAAATCAACTTGGTATCTTCGGAGAGGTGGACGGATAAAACCAAATAGCATCTGCCCCGAATCTCAGGCAAGACGTCCATGTCTTGGCCGCCGCCATTCGGAGGGGAACAGATTCTGGCACGCCCGGTGGGACCTTTTCCTCTTTACACTCCACACTTCGTGTGTCGTCTTCGCGAACCAATCGCGGTTTGTTAACGGTTGCCTTTGGAATTTCAAGTTACTAAGATTTGGTCTTTTGCCTGGCGCAGAACTCAAGCATCAATAGCCTCTAACTGCACCAACTGCTCGAAGTGCCACTGTAACGGACGCTCCACCTTACCCGGAGGTGTAGCATATGGGCCCCAAGCGTCCTTCTTCCTTGCTCTGCCGGTAGAACAGGTGACCCAGACCACCACCGGCCTGTTTTTCGGGACCATGATCCTACCTACAAGCTTCTCTATGCCAATACCTGCACCGGAAGGAAACAAGAAGTCGGTCTTCGACCGGCTCACTGCTATGACGACCCTTGTCAACGGGTCGCCCACTACCAAACCAACAGCCTCTGTTTTCGCCAGGCTGGATCAGAACTCTAAATTGGCTGTCCCAAGGAAGGCAATAACTGCTGCTCCAGAAGTCGTCAAGGCGGCTTTCCCTGTCAAAGAGTCAGTCTTTTCAAGACTGACGATTCCTGCCGCTGCTCGAGGATCTGTCTTCGACAGGTTGAATATCATCCCTCAAAAGACAACTTCAGTCTTTAAGAGGTTAACACCAGCGGTGCCTCATTCAGACAGGGGGCAAAAAGAAGCTGTCTCAATCTCCGAGCCAGTCCCAACGGCTCGTCATGCTCGACGTCGCCATTGGCGACGAGTAAGGAAGGCAGGGGGCAACTCCCTCTCAGGGCTAACTCCACCGGCTCCAGTGGTGGTAGTCAACGCTGCTGTTCCAACTGGGAACAGCTTTGAACTGCTGAGGAAGGTATGTAAGAATTCTCCAACCGCTACACTGAAAAGATCTCCTCCGTCCGCGGAGAGAGTTCCGGAAACAAAGCAAGAACAGCCCCCTCAACGGCTGTCCTAAAAAATATACAAGGTTTGGCGAAGGGTTCAAGACTCCGTGATCGACCCAGATCACTCTCGTCAACAAAAGAAGACGAAGGTGCAAAAAGAAAAAGACCGTCCTATTAAACATCAGGGGACAACGATCGCTAGGGTGCCCACTGCAACGGCCCCTTCAACTTCAACGGCCCACAAAAGAAGGAGGCCGGAGAAAACCCCCGCACCGGCGACAAATATCAGAGGTGGTGAACCCAAACGCCCTAAGTCAGGGGGCATTGTAGTTCATACCGTCTATGTGGCGTCTGGTAAATAGGACAGTCGCATATCTACGGGTCATCGACCGCTTACACGATCAGTGACCATGGCGCAGGAGCAGCAACAGAAGCTCCAAGAGATGATGAACGCTATGGCCGCACTTACTGGGCCAAAAGAAAACCCCGAAACGTCCTCGGATGAACACCAAGAGGAAGAAACCGACGCCGAATTCCTTCGTCGAATATTGGAGAAGAAGGACAAAGAGGCTGCTGAACAAGCAGCCAACATACAGCGTATGGGCCTCCTCTTCGAAGACATGGTAGGGATGATGATACAACAAGATCCTCCGGCCGAAGAGCCCCCGATCGTCCTTGGAGACGATAGGGGAGAGACATCAAATCCTCCGCCAGCTCTGTCGACGGCTAAGGAGGATACAATCTCCAAAGCTGATTTGGACGAGTATATAGCCCAGCAAATACGGGTTCATCATGCGACTGAAGCAGCCGGTCAGGTCGTGAAAACGGGGCGGCCATATCCAAGTTGGTACGACCAAATCAAGTACCCGCCGGGTTACACAATTCCCAAGTTCCATATCTACAAGGGGACGGGCAATCCTCACCAGCATGTTGCCCAGTTTAGGGCACTCTGCGGCAACACCGGCGGTGACGACAAGCTGTTGCTTCGCCAGTTTGTTGGAAGTTTATCAGATACGGCGTTCGAGTGGTACTCTGAACTCCCGAACGACTCTATCAAGACCTTCGCAGAGATGGAGCTGCTATTTACTCAGCGTTTTGCAAGCGCCAGTGAACGCACTACGATGACGGCTGTAACAACTCCAATTTTGTATACCAAAAAAAATTGCTTTAAATATAGTGTATACTTGGAGTATTAATGTTGCTGGAAACAATTTAAGTATCTAATTCCTTACAATAATTACAAGAAGGAGTTTGTAGCTCATTGGTAATACCTTGCATTGCTGAACCAAGCCACCGGAGTTCAAATCCCATGCCCCACATTATTTTTGTATTTATTTTTTTTTGGAAGTCAACGGTAAAAAGGCCATAACTCCCAAAATATGTAATGGACAACAAAAAGTAAAAATACCAAGTTGTTCCTCAGGAAAACCACCGGCCATTGGACCCTTGACTCGGCCCGACTCGGTGCCGCCGACCGGTGACTCGGCCGACTCGGTCCGGCGCCGCCGGCCGGACTTGGCCGGACGCCCGAGTCACCAACTGAGAAAAGTTGGCTCTTGACTTGGTCAACCCTCTTGCACACTTATTATACCTGGATCGGTTTTGATTTGGCCAATAAATCCTTTTTACTCCTAGGTTTAATGATTTTTAATGAATTTTTAATGTTTTTTAATATTTTTTTTAAAATATTTTTTTAATCCAAACCCTAACCCTAGCCTAGACCTATATAAAGACCCCTATCCTCTACCTTTTCCCTTCACAACTCTAAGTCCACTCTCCCAAATTCTCGAGAACTCGGTACGAAGAGCGAGAAGCGAAGCGCTGCCGAAATCGACGACGGATTCCGGCGACCGGATCAGGACCTTCGCGACGTTTTCAACGAATCGACAACCACCACGACCTCTAGCTTCCTTAGCTTGTCCAAATCGTAAGTCCCACCTCCTTCTATCTCTCTTTTCTTTAAGATAAAAATACGACTTTTTGGAACCCGACGGAAATCGGACAAATCGATTTCCGATTCGGTTTTTCTCTAAATTTCCACTTGTCACCTAATACATATTATCTACCCATATGCTTGTTGACTATTAATCACCCATAAACCAATTTAATCAAAATTTTTCACATAAAATGATAACTTCTTTGCAAAACCGTATTCTTTTCATAAAAATACCATGAAGTTCATTTTTCTTAGTTTAATTAATTCGCTCACTCCTAAATAGGTTTATCTTGATCACTAAACTTGTAGAACCCAATTTTAATGAAATTTCACACATAAAATGATAACGTTTTTAAATACCGTATTCTTGCACTTTAATACCTTCAACTTTAACTTATCATGTTTTACCTTTAAACTTCACCAAAACTTAAAATAAGTCACGGGGTAATGACCTATCCCTACACACACTCAATATAACCCTAATTGATAGATATCAAAACACAGAATACGAAATTACAAGACTTTTCACTAAAATAACCTAATATTTATTTAAAGCTTTAAGTTGTAAACTTTTCTAGGTAAAATCTTTTAATAAAATGAAAACCATGATTGGTCATGGACATCGATCGTTTATCTAAACTGTCTTGTGGTGCCTAGGCAAGTGTGTCTAAGGCTAGTGGTTTTTAATTAGGCCCACGACTGTGGTTCCTTCCCACTTACCTGGCACTTACCTGGCCGCAATTGATGGTGAAGAGGTGATTTGAGGCTTCTAATGACTCATCGTTTAGACCTTAGAAATAAGCTAGTTGGTTTAGGAAACCCTAATAACTAAAATACGGAAAACTGTACTCTTTTGCAAATAAATACCCCATATTTATAAAACCGTTTTCCCAAATGAAAAGTATTTATAAACCTAAGCAAAGCGCCGCTACAACCCACTTTTGGGGAACCTATTAGGGATAGTACGGTTCATCGTACACCCGCAGGCTAGTAGTGCGAGATTCAGACCTCCGCAAGGAGCATTCGGTCTCGAAGAGTTAAAATACGACATTTAAGGAAAATGCGATTTTTTGAAAATAAAATATTTATTTAAAATTATTCATGTGTTAATATATATATAATCATCATTTGAAACCCTATTTTATCATAATATAAAGTTTCCACATTTTTCTAAAAAATTACAAGATTAAAAGTTACACTAAAATGCCATGAATTTCAGATAAAACAATTAATATTTTTATTATGATATATTCACTAGAATAACACAAATAAAATTCACATTCATTATAATATTAAAGACGAATATTAAGTACTTGAGGTGTATTTTGAAAACTATACAAAAGTACTTTTTACATAAAACCCCCTCAAGTTTCACAAATTACAATTAGGCCCCTAGCTAATATTGAACTTCAAATTCTCTTCTTTTAGTCTGACTCGGGTGAGAGTCTGACTATTCCTGACTCGAATATGATTCAAGTCAATCTATATTCTTTTATATTCCACCACACTTTGAATACATGAATCCATGAACCCAGTTAACAATATATTCATTTTAACTGAATCAAACCATGGATATTCATCCATTATCCTGATATTTCATTTACCTGATTATACAGTTGCAACATGATTACTGATATCATGGTTTTGGTCAGTCATCCAACTTACATATTCCAATACTACAATACTGTTAAAACACTACGGGGTTTAAGGGGTAGATTGGTACGGAAGATGTTAAAGGTGGCACGAGGTGGTCAGATTAAGACACCTAACCTGAATCCTATTGCTATTGTACCGTGGCATAACGGTTCCTTGTACTTTCCTTTTGCCCCGATCTCTAGCATATAGAGATCCCCCTCGTATACACTGGCATCCTTCTGTACCAAGCTACAAATCACAGCGTTACACAATGTTCCATAATATTCAACATTATAATACTTTAGAAAATACTGTTACTCTATCATTCTCATTCTTCTTATTCTTTTGGGACTTACCGAGCGACCTGTTCGCTGACGACATTCTATCTCTTTCTTCTTTGAATGTCGTCAGGTGCGTTGGACCAAGCTGAGATCGAGCCCACCAGTGAAGATTTGGAGCAGTTCCAGGCAGACCCAGAGCTCTAGATAATTGTACCTTGTTCTTTCCAGTTTATTTCGTTTCCTGTTATGCCACTGTTTAGGCATTGCTTTTTCATTCCAGTTGTATTTTCTTTTCCTGCATTGTAAAAAGAATGTTATTAATAAAAGTTGCTGTTATTTCCATATTATTCGTCTCTTGTGATTTAATTTATATTGCTTAGTTATGCTTAGCGTATATACTTCTGAGTATATACGTAGCGGGCCTCGTCACGTCCACTTCGCCGTACACTGGGAAGCGGGGCGTGACAGGTTTTGTTGGTGGCCCATGCAGGTCAGAGCTGTATGAATCCCTGTCATGCAGTTCTGGTCTGCGTGAACAACCTAAGCAATATAACACAAGAACCAGCAACTAAAACATTCTTTACAATTCATGTTCTTTGAAACTTGCAAATCTCTATTCCTTGAATCTTATCATTTCATGTATTTGATTCTGTCCTAATCCAAATTTTTCTTCAGGATTATGGATTCCCCGAACAACACCAGCACCAACGTCAACAACACCCCACCAGCACTACCTCTCACACCAGCTGTTCCCGCACCACCCACTGAGCAGTCGATGTTATTTGATGCGATCCGTAGTCTTCTCGAGGGACAGCAACAACTTCTGAGCCGTCCTGATAACGATGCACCGGGAGTAAAGCAATTCCGGGCTTTGCACCCAAAGCAGTTCTCTGGTAAAGGAAGCCCTCTCGAAGCAGAAGAATGGGCACAAAGCATCGAAGACGATCTGGCAGCAGTTCAAGTGCCAGAAAACGCTTGGGTCCGTGTAGCGAAGCTACAGCTTACGGATAATGCTCGAAATTGGTGGAAGGCGGAAGAAACCCGTCTAGCGCAGCCGATTGAATGGAAGACATTTCGCGAGAAGTTTAACGCGAAATATTTCCCTGTGACTGCCAGGTTCGCTATGGAGCAGCAGTTTATACATCTACAGCAAGGATCAATGTGGGAGAAATCGGTAGATGAATACGATGCTGAGTTCACTATGTTGAGCCGGTAAGATATGTCGCAATAGTTCAATTTTTAAAATATCACATATTACACAGCTAACACAATCTTTAAACAGATTCGCGGCACACCTGATACCGACGGACGATATCAGAGCCCGTCGTTTTCAGCAAGGTTTGGACACAGAGATCAAGGCTGCTCTAGCCACAGGAAAGTTTTTGACTCATGAGGAAGCCTTAGAAGCTGCCCGCAGTTATGAGGCAGTGATAAAAGAGAGGGGCAGAACTCAGTCTGCAGGAGTCAAATGCCCTGCCAACCAGATGGCAGGTGGAGCCACGTCCAGACCATCTTTCGTGCCGAGGCGACCCGGAGTACCAACTCATCGTCCTAGCCCAGCCTTTTGCACTTACTGCAAGAGAACTGGACATATGATGAAGGACTGCCGTCGAGCCAACCGCCTCTTCTTAATCTGCGGTTCAGCCACTCATGATATTGGATCTTGTCCCCAAAGGCAGAACTCAGTTGCTGCACCCAGGCCAGCAAATACTTATCAGCAGCGACCAGCTCTTCCGGCATCTCTCCCAGACTTGCACTGCCTGCACCACCTAGGGGACCACAAGCCGCACCACCTCCTCGACAGTTCCATCAAGCTCAAAGGAACGTTCAGAGGAATGCTCCTCAGGCCAGGAGGAATGTGCCGAAGCGCCAGGCTTTCATGATGTCTGTGGAAGAAGCTGAGGCCACTGGCCAAGTCATTACTGGTAAACTTTCTTTCTCAAACTCAACTTTTGGTTTTGTTTACCTACACACTTTCCCTATACCTAAACCTATCCCATATACCTTAGGTACAATCCTAGTAGCTTCACTACCTGCACTTGCACTGTTTGATACTGGAGCATCCCACTGCTTTATGTCGCAACGGTTTGTCCGAACCCATGCGATTCCACTCTCACCGCTTGTATCCAGCTGGAACGTCAGTTCTGGAAATGGTGTTCTAAAGGCAACTATGGGATACAGCATGTGTCCAGTCATCGTCTGCAGTCGAGAGTTTTACACTGACTTCAAAGTACTGGACATACCAAACTTCGATGTGGTTCTAGGAATGGACTGGCTTGGAACCTTTTATGCTACCATCGACTGTCGTCAAAGGAGGGTAGTATTTGAGATTCCAGATCATCCGGTCTTCTATTTCAAGAGTGGAGATCGTACATTGGAGTCAAGTACTTACAAAGCGAAACCAAGGGAAGCAGTAGTTGCAGCAGCTCATGCAGAGGAAGAATCAAGACCGGAGGTAGTTCGAGAGTTCGACGATGAATTCCCTGACGATATATCAGGTTTGCCTCCCGATCGAGCTCTTGAATTCAGTATTGACTTAGTACCAGGAGCACAACCAGTGATCAAGGCACTGTATAGACTAATTCCGGAAGGATTGAAAGAAGTTAGAACACAGTTGGACGAATTACTGGAGAAAGGATGGATTCGTCCCAGCACTTCAAGTTGGGGAGCACCTGTACTGTTGGTGAAGAAGAAGGAAGGTTCATACAGAATGTGCATCGACTATAGGGCCTTGAACGAGGTTACTATAAAGAACAAGTATCCACTCCCGCGCATCGACGATTTATTCGATCAGCTAAGTGGATCTTGTGTCTTCTCTAAACTAGATCTTCGTTCAGGTTATCATCAAGTGAAGGTCAAGGAAGCTGATATTCACAAAACAGCTTTCAGAACTCGCTATGGACATTACGAATTTCTAGTAATGCCATTTGGAGTGACCAATGCACCAGCAATCTTCATGAACCTTATGAACCAAGTTTTCCGGGAATATTTAGACAGGTTCGTTGTCATCTTCATCGACGACATCCTGGTATATTCTAAGAATCGGAAAGAGCATGCGGAGCACTTACGAATTGTCCTGGAAACACTTCGACAACATAAGCTTTATGCCAAGTACAGCAAGTGCGAGTTTTGGCTAAAACAAGTTGGTTTTCTTGGACACATCGTATCAGGAGAAGGGATTTCTGTGGATCTAACAAATGTTTCAGCAGTCAGCGAATGGCCTACACCAAAATCAGTGAAGGATATTCGGAGTTTCTTGGGCTTAGCTGGATATTACAGAAGATTCATTGAAGGCTTTTCGAAGATAGCAACACCCCTGACCAAGCTCACAAGAAAAGATGAAGAATTTGTGTGGTCAGAAGCATGAGAGAAAGCTTTCGTAGAACTCAAGTCAAGACTGACATCTGCACCTATTCTCGTCATACCGGATCAAACCGGAGGATTCGAAGTACATTGTGATGCATCCAGTAAGGGACTAGGATGTGTTCTACATCAGCACGGTAAGGTTGTGGCTTATGCTTCAAGACAGCTAAAAACTCATGAGCGCAATTATCCGACGCATGATCTAGAGTTGGCAGCCGTTATTTTTGCTCTCAAGATTTGGCGCCACTACTTACTTGGTGAAAGAGTGAACATCTACACAGATCATAAAAGTCTGAAGTACATGTTTACTCAGAAGGATTTGAATATGCGGCAGAGAAGATGGTTAGAACTTATGGCGGACTTCGACATCAATTTGCAATATCATCCAGGAAAAGTGAACGTAGTACCTGATGCTCTTAGTCGCCAACCATTATCAATGAATCTCACCGCCCAGTGGAAGCTTCAGCAGGACCTACATCAGATGGAGATTGAACTAGTCATGCCAGGTGATGTTTCAAATTTGATGAATCTACAAGTCCAATCAAATATTGTCAATCAGATCAAAGCAGCTCAAGCCAGCGATGCTAAGTTGCAAAAGATCAGAGAACAAGTGGAGAATGGACTCAGAACAGATTTCATCATCCATGAAGACGGATCTTTGAGATACGGCAGCAGATTGTGTGTACCAAAGGGTCCTGTTCGGGAAGAGTTAATGAAAGAAGCTCACAGCTCTCCCTATTCAGTACATCCTGGAGGTACCAAAATGTACAAAGATCTATGTCAGAATTATTGGTGGCATGGAATGAAGCGTGAAGTAGCCAGGAGTTTCGCAAAATGCTTGGTGTGTCAGCAAGTAAAGGCTGAACATCACAGGACAGCTGGACTACTTCAACCGTTACCAATCCCAGAATGGAAGTGGCAGCACATCACGATGGACTTTGTAACTGCTCTTCCTCGCAGCACAAAGGGTAATGATGCGATTTAGGTCATTGTGGATCGACTCACAAAGTCGGCTCACTTCATCCCTTTTCGAGTTGGCCAATCAGCTGAGACTTTAGCGAAGAAGTACATGGAGGTAATAATCTAATTTAAGATTTAAACTCTTCATAAAGTACTATCTCTAATGCCCATGAACTCATACAGGAAATTGTGAGACTTCATGGAGTACCGGTCTGCATTGTCTCCGATCGTGACACCAGGTTCCGATCGCAATTTTGGAAAAGTCTGCAAGCTAGCTTGGGAACAAGTCTGAACTTCAGCACGGCTTATCATCCACAAACAGATGGTCAGTCGGAACGAACTATTCAGATCTTGGAGGATATGCTCAGAGCATGTATGCTCGACTTCAAAGTATCGTAGGAAGATCACCTACATCTTGTGGAGTTTGCGTACAACAACAGCTACCAAGCAAGCATAGAAATGTCACCTTTTGCAGCATTGTATGGAAGGAAGTGTCGATCGCCATTAAGTTGGGACGACATCGGAGAGAGAGAACTCCTTGGACCAGAGATGATAGTAGAGACCGTTGATGTGATTCGTACTATCAGGGAAAGAATGCGCATAGCCCAAGATAGACAGAAACACTGGGATGATGCGAAGAGACGACACTTGGAGTTCCAGCCAGGAGATCATGTATTTCTGAAAATCTCTCCGAACCGCGGAGTGATCAGATTTGGAAGACGGGGAAAGTTGAGTCCGAGATACATTGGACCGTTCGATATACTCGAACGAGTCGGTGAAGTGGCATATCGTTTAGCGCTTCCACCCTCATTGGAAGGAGTGCATAACGTGTTCCACATATCCCAACTCAGAAGGTATGTGAGTGACCCCAGCCATGTACTTGATCATTCCGAGCTCACGATACAGCCCGATTTGTCTTGTGAGCAACAACCTGTGGAGATCCTGGACATGAAAGTGAAGACACTTCGGAACAAAGAAGTTAATTTAGTCCGGGTAATGTGGAGGAAAGACACTCCAGGAGAATCCACGTGGGAAAGGGAGGATGAGATGCGTGCAAGATATGCGCACCTTTTTGTAAACTAGTCCTTAAATAAAAGTTGTAAATTTCGAGGACGAAATTTTTGTAAGGAGGGTAGATTGTAACAACTCCAATTTTGTATACAAAAAAAAATTGCTTTAAATATCGTGTATACTTGGAGTATTAATGTTGCTGGAAACAATTTAAGTATCTAATTCCTTACAATAATTACAAGAAAGAGCTTGTAGCTCATTGGTAATACCTTGCATTGCTGAACCAAGCCACCGGAGTTCAAATCCCATGCCCCACATTATTTTTGTATTTATTTTGTTTTATTTTTTTTTGGAAGTCAACGGTAAAAAGGCCATAACTCCCAAAATATGTACTGGACAACAAAAAGTAAAAATACCAAGTTGTTCCTCAGGAAAACCCCCGGCCATTGGACCCTTGACTCGGCCCGACTCGGTGCCGCCGGCCGGCGACTCGGCCGACTCGGTCCGGCGCCGCCGGCCGGACTTGGCCGGACGGCCGAGTCACCAACTGAGAATAGTTGGCTCTTGACTTGGTCAACCCTCTTGCACACTTATTATACCTGGATCGGTTTTGATTTGGCCAATAAATCCCTTTTACTCCTAGGTTTAATGATTTTTAATGAATTTTTAATGTTTTTTATATTTTTTAAAAATATTTTTAATCCAAACCCTAACCCTAGCCTAGCCCTATATAAAGACCCCTATCCTCTACCTTTTCCCTTCACAACTCTAAGTCCACTCTACCAAATTCTCGAGAACTCGGTACGAAGAGCGAGAAGCGAAGTGCTGCCGAAATCGACGACGGATTCCGTCGACCGGATCAGGACCTTCGCGGCGTTTTCAATGAATCGACAACCACCATGACCTCTAGCTTCCTTAGCTTGTCCAAATCGTAAGTCCCACATCCTTTTATCTCTCTTTTCTTTAAGATAAAAATACGACTTTTTGGAACCCGACGGAAATCGGACAAATCGATTTCCGATTCGGTTTTTCTCTAAATTTCCACTTGTCACCTAATACATATTATCTACCCATATGCTTGTTGACTATTAATCACCCATAAACCAATTTAATCAAACTTTTTCACATAAAATGATAACTTCTTTGCAAAACCGTATTCTTTTCATAAAAATACCATGAAGTTCATTTTTCTTAGTTTAATTAATTCCCTCACTCCTTAATAGGTTTATCTTGATCACTAAACTTGTAGAACCCAATTTGAATGAAATTTCACACATAAAATGATAACGTTTTTAAATACCGTATTCTTGCACTTTAATACCTTCAACTTTAACTTGTCATATTTTACCTTTAAACTTCACCAAAACTTAAAATAAGTCACGGGGTAATGACCTACCCCTGCACACACTCAATATAACCCTAATTGATAGATATCAAAACACAGAATACGAAATTACAGGACTTTTCACTAAAATACCCTAATCTTTATTAAAGCTTTAAGTTGTAAACGTTTCTAGGTAAAATCTTTTAATAAAACGAAAACCACGATTGGTCATAGACATCGATCATTTATCTAAACTGTCATGTGGTGCCTAGACAAGTGTGTCTAAGGCTAGTGGTTTTTAATTAGGCCCACGACTGTGGTTCCTTCCCACTTACCTGGCACTTACCTGGCCGCAATTGACGGTGAAGAGGCGATTTGAGGCTTCTAATGACTCATCGTTTAGACCTTAGAAATAAGCTAGTTGGTTTAGGAAACCCTAATAACTAAAATACGGAAAACTGTACTCTTTTGCAAATAAATACCCCGTATTTATAAAACCGTTTTCCCAAATGAAAAGTATTTATAAACCTAAGCAAAGCGCCGCTACAACCCACTTTTGGGGAACCTATTAGGGATAGTACGGTTCATCGTGCACCCGCAGGATAGTAGTGCGAGATTCAGACCTCCGCAAGGAGCATTCGGTCTCGAAAGGTTAAAATACGACATTTAAGGAAAATGCGATTTTTTGAAAATAAAATATTTATTTAAAATTATTCATGTGTTAATATATATATAATCATCATTTAAAACCCTATTTTATCATAATATAAAGTTTCCACATTTTTCTAAAAAATTACAAGATTAAAAGTTACACTAAAATGCCATGAATTTCAGATAAAACAATTAATATTTTTATTATGATATATTCACTAGAATAACACAAATAAAATTCACATTCATTATAATATTAAAGACGAATATTAAGTACTTTAGGTGTATTTTGAAAACTATACAAAAGTACTTTTTACATAAAACCCCCTCAAGTTTCACAAATTACAATAAGGCCCCTAGCTAATATTGAACTTCAAATTCTCTTCTTTTAGTCTGACTCGGGTTAGAGTCTGACTATTCCTGACTCGAATATGATTCAAGTCAATCTATATTCTTTTATATTCTACCACACTTTGAATACATGAATCCATGAACTCAGTTAACAATATATTCATTTTGACTGAATCAAACCATGGATATTCATCCATTATCCTGATATTCCATTTACCTGATTATACAGTTGCAACATGATTACTGATATCATGGTTTTGGTCAGTCATCCAACTTACATATTCCAATACTATAATACTGTTAAAATACTACGGGGTTTAAGGGGTAGATTGGTACGGAAGATGTTAAAGGTGGCACGCGGTGGTCAGATTAAGAAACCTAACCTGAATCCTATTGCTGTTGTACCGTGGCATAACGGTTCCTTGTACTTTCCTTTTGCCCTGATCTCTAGCATATAGAGATCCCCCTCGTATACATCGGCATCCTTCTGTACCAAGCTACAAATCACAGCGTTACACAATGTTCCATAATATTCAACATTATAATACTTTAGAAAATACTGTTACTCTATCATTCTCATTCTTCTTATTCTTTTGGGACTTACCGAGCGACCTGTTCGCTGACGACATTCTATCTCTTTCTTCTTTGAATGTTGTCAGGTGCGTTGGACCAAGCTGAGATCGAGCCCACCAGTGAAGATTTGGAGCAGTTCCAGGCAGACCCAGAGCTCTAGATAATTGTACCTTGTTCTTTCCAGTTTATTTCGTTTCCTGTTATGCCATTGTTTAGGCATTGCTTTTTCATTCCAGTTGTATTTTCTTTTCCTGCATTGTAAAAAGAATGTTATTAATAAAAGTTGCTGTTATTTCCATATTATTCGTCTCTTGTGATTTACTTTATATTGCTTAGTTACGCTTAGCGTATATACTTCTGAGTATATACTTAGCGGGCCTCGTCACGTCCACTTCGACGTACACTGGGAAGCGGGGCGTGACAACGGCACTGATTAACGCCAGGGTAAAACTAGGCGAGACGTGGGTTCAATATGCTATACGGTGGCGGAACTTATGGTCGAAGTGCGAGCAGCGCATTGAAGAAGCTCCCGCAGTGGGTATGTTTGTAGGAACCCTTTATCCGCAAGCAACCATCTCGCAATTTATGATGTTTTTCAAGCCGACTACCTTCCAGGCCTTGATTGACAAGCTAGCGCAAATGGATCAGATGGGCCATAAACCTCCTCTTCCAAAGCCGGACTCCCGAAATGACAAAGGGAAGGGAAAAGCGATCGTTGTCGCTAATGCTAAACAACAACCGAGCGACTCGAAGCCGGTTGTTCGTCAAAATAATATGCGTCCGTACGTAGCCCTTGAGGAGAGGCTAGGACGTTCTTACTTTTTTCCCCGCGATAAAACGAGAAGGTTATTCGAGCTGGCGTTGCGCAACCGACTCATAAATCTGTCGGATCCAAAACGTCCGTTGCAACCAAGTGATGTCAATGAGCCCAACTACCGTCCTTATCATCGAGTACTGGGCTATCCGATCGAAGATTGCTACGTTTTCAAAAATTGGCTTGAAAACCTGTACCGACAGGGCAAATTCGCGTTATCTGAAAAATGGAAGGTGAATCCCACGCAGCCCCACATCTCTAAGGGGACGAATACGCCGGGGGCAACATGCTCCGTCGTTGAAGAAGCTTCTTGGGAGGTTGTATTATCAGCCACGACAAAGAGGATGCTAAACGATCTTCAGACATGTCCGACGATTAGGTGGAAGAACCCGTTGGAACCGCAGATCATTGAGGGGATGTTGAAGCCACGTCCAACTCCAAAGACCGCTGGTGGTGACTCAAGCACTCGCAACCAGCCGTCAAAATCTTCGAAAAAGAAGAAGAAGAAATCTAAGAAGCCCGTGAAGCCTGGCGACAAGCGCACAGACTTGCAAAAACAAATTGACGCGCTGGAGGAATACAACCAGAAGGCACGGACTCCCATTACATTCTAAGAGTTCCTCAATCATGTGTTTCAAGAGGAAGATGAGGGAGAAAGTTCATCTGATGAATCTGAAGAATATGTGGCGAGCTGTCATGTGATTTCCCATTCGTTCAAGGACGATGAAGAGACTCCTTGTACTGGAACGCTGGGGGCAGACCCTGAACCAAAAATTCTGGGGCCATCAGATGAGGTAATTGACGCATGAAGCTCGGTTGAAAAGTAAAGCTGATCGAGAACGCGAGGCGGTAATATTTGAAAGGGCCAAGCGCCGGCGACTTGATGAAAGAGCTGAGACGATCCCGCCGGAGCAAAATACCTACACTACCGACAAAAGCCAATTTAAGATGAGGAAAAGGTTTGCTAAGGCCATATCAATGGGCATGAAGCTACCATCCTCCGAAGGAAACATCACCGGTGAAGTGGAAATGCACCCCTCCTATTGCTTATATCATCAGAAGGTTTCGCACCCCACTCAAGAGTGCAAAGCTTTCGATAGATGGTGGCAAGGATACGTTGCTCATCGACAACATTTTAAGCGGGAAAAGCGCAAAACTCGTCGGGAGCAATGAAATACGACCGAAGGGCTTAAAAGAACTACCGGCGATTGTCGCGTGGTTAACACCGGCGGGTCACAAGTGCCTACATTCGGGAGCGATTCTGATGAGGAGCTGGAACTTGCCCCTCTCTTTAAAGAGTCCACTTCGGGAAAAGAAGAAGAGCCGAAGGTTTGGGAAAATATTCGGCTGCGGAATCGGACGCTGCCCGAAATGAATCTCGGACCCTCAAACAGAAAAGATAAAGGGAAAGAAAAGGTCTCTGAAGATATCGCCTTAGATGACCAAGTGGTGGAGGAGCTAAGCGCCAAGGACCCGCCAAAGAAAAATAAGGTGGATTACAACGTCTTAGCGCATCTGAGGAAGCTACCCTCACATCTCAGCATTCTTGACGCCCTTTTGTTATCGAAGGAGGCGAGAGATTCGTTAATCAAGGCACTACAAGATCCGGAACAATTCCAAGCTTTCCTGGATGAAGAAAAGATGAAGGATGAATTAGAGGAAGTGCACACGGCCGATGTCGTTTTTGGTGATGAAGATCTTCTCCTTGGGACGTGCGAACACAATCGCCTCCTTTATGTCTCAGGATACTGCCACGACATAAAGATAGGCAAAATCCTGATCGACAATGGATCCTCCGTTAACCTCCTCAATGTGCGGGTGTTAAAAGAAATCTGCATGAGCGTCCAGCACCTTGTTTGGGACAAGATCACCATCTCTGGGTTCGACTCCCAGTCATCAAGAACTCTTGGGTCTGTGATACTGACACTACGCTTTGGGCTACTCGTCACGGACATTAAATTCCACGTCATAGATGCCAAAACATGCTACAACGCTTTGCTCGGCCGACCGTGGTTACACGAGTACAACGTCATCCCTTCTACACAACATCAGTGTATGAAATATGCTAAGGATGGTCTCGAGTATACCGTGGCGGGAGAACTGAACCCGTTCTCCGTGAACGAGGTCCGCAAATATGAAGATGCCAAATACTTCTTACCAGATTTCGAAGACACGGAGAGGTGTCACAAGCCGGAGAATAAAACTAATGCCACCATCCCTATTTTCGGGAGTGATACCGAGGAGGAAGAGGAGATAGTGTATTCGGGTCCACCCCAACACAACAAGCCATGACCATCCACTCCTACGTTGATCTTTGGTAGCGACTCGGAAGATGAGATCCATGCTGTATTCTCTGCTCGACCTTCAATACGAACGTCCGCTGACGAAGAACAAAGTCTACAAGTCGCCATGGTGCCGCTTAGACATCGTAAGGAACTGGATGCGCTTGATATCTACAGTGTAGAAGAACTGCGAACGTTCTATATCCTTCCCAGGCGAGAAAGCGAAAAAGCAATTCTATTCTACCGCTCTGAAGAAACCAAAGTGGAGAAAGAAATCTGGCATGGCGCGGATCCTACGCTCAACAGGCTTCATCCTATCCGTCTTTCCAGATATTATACGGAAGGTTTGAAAAAGCTGCTGAAACGCCAGGGGATATCCTTCAAGCAGACCGTTTTAAAAGCCAAGTTCTATGACAAAGTCTGGAACGTTCCCGGGACTCAACGCAAACTGCCTAATGGGAGAATGGAGACAAAAGGACTTGGATACATCCGGTCAAAGAAACGAGAGCTACTAAACAGCTGCTATGTCATGTATGACTTCGATGAAGAAGCGGATGCTCAATGGGAGGACACTAACCCTGAGCCAATGAAAGTTCCAGATGCAAAAGAACCTAGTCCGTCGTTCGAAGAACAAATGGACAAGCTTATAAAGGAAGCGGGTCAAAAAGTCCGGGACGATCATAACCGCGAAATGGTCATCTACGAGAAAGCCAAAACGCAACGCCTTCTCCAATAGGCCATGAAAGATGAAAATGCCGCTCCTTGTCAACCTGTTATAAAGAAGGCCCGACACAGAGGCAGAAACAAGTCGAAACGCGAAAAAGGCGCTCAACAGCAACGAAGCGGGGCTAAGAGGCCACGCGAGCGAAAATCGAGCGGTTCCGATCTATCCCTCATGAGAAAAATGAGTCGAGCATACTCTTTTCCTCGGGACAAGACGAAGAAAATACTTGACCTCGCTTTAAAACATCAGATGCTTACACTCCCAGGGTCTAAACACCCCGAACAAGCAGGCGAGGTCTCACACCCAGACTATTGCTCTTATCACCGAGTGGTAGGGCATCCTCTCGAAGACTGCTTCACCTTCAAAAATTGGGTTGAAGATCAATACCAGCTTGGCAAGTTCTCTCTGTCCGACAACTGGAGGGTAGCGCCGCCACAGAAGCACGAACCCAAGGCTACTGAAAAAGAACTAGTTCCACATTGGGATTGGAAGCAAATTCGTACTTGTCACGTGATAACAATGTCAAAAGAAGAGCCCGAGAACATGGATGACCTTCCCTGGTGCTTCGAAAACAGCAACGACGAGGTAATCTCAGAATTCCCACCAGCGCCAAAAGAGCTGGAAGATGGAATCCATACCACTGCAGATAACCTTAAGAAAATTGAGTTGGGAACGACGAATGACCCGCGACCGACATTCATCAGCGAGCTGCTATCTGAAGAAAGGGTGGCTGCGTTAAAGGACGTGCTTCTACAGCATAGAGATTGCTTCGCATGGAACTATTCCGAAATGCTGGGACTAGATCCAGAAATTGCTGTGCATAGATTGACGATATCTCCGGACGTCAAGCCAGTCAAACAGGCGCCGAGAAGAATGCGGCTCGAGCTTGAGATGAGTATCAATGCCGAGGTCAAGAAGCTGATCGGCTCTGGCTTCATCCAGGAAGTTCAATACCCTGAATGGATCGCCAACATCATCCCGGTGATGAAGAAAAATGGGACAGTACGCATATGCATAGACTTTCGGGATTTTAATAAAGCTTGCCCGAAGGACGATTTCCTAGTGCCAGTCACCGAACTGATGATAGACAATACGTCCACTCACGAGGTTTTCTCCTTCATGGATGGATCATCAGGATATAATCAGATAAAAATGCATCCCGAAGACCAGAAGCACACCGCCTTCAGGACCCCTTTAGGAATATTTTGTTACAAGGTGATGCCCTTCGGTCTAAAGAACGCCGGCGCCACCTATCAGAGGGCTATGACGAAGATCTTCGATGACCTTATACACGAAATCGTCGAATGCTATATCGACGACCTCGTGGTTAAAAGCAAATCATACGAGGAACATCTCGAGCATCTGAAGACCGTATTTCAACGCCTTCAACAATACAACTTGAAGATGAACCCCCTCAAGTGTGCGTTCGGGGTCTCCTCGGGTAAATTCCTGGGATTCATCGTCCGACACCGGGGTATTGAGATAGATCCGTCAAAGATCAAGGCGATCATGGAAATGCCTCCGCCAAGGACTCTCAAACAGCTGCGGTCTCTCCAAGGAAAGCTCGCGTATATACGGCGATTTATAGCCAACCTTTCAGGAAAGTGCCGTCCTTACAGCCACCTGATGAAGAGGGGAACCCCGTTCGTCTGGGACCAAAAATACCAAAGCGCGCTAGACGAAATCAAGAAATACCTGCAGAACCCGCCAGTGCTGGCTGCTCCGGTCAAGGGAAAACCCCTCATTCTTTATACAACCGCTCTCGAAGGCTCCTCAGGCGCACTATGGGCACAAGAGAACGATCAAGGGAAGGAAAGAGCACTTTACTACTTAAGTCGAGTTCTTCTGGGGGCAGAAAGCAACTACTCCCCCAATGAAAAATACTGCCTGGCGTTGATCTTCGCGATAACAAAGCTCAGGCACTATGCGTTGGCGCACGAGGTCCGTCTCATTTCAAAGGTGGACCCCCTTAAATATTTGATGTCGAAGGCCATATTGACGGGACGACTCGCTAAATGGGCCCTGCTCTTGATGGAGTTCTCGGTAACGTACCAACCTCTCAAGGCAGTGAAAGGCCAGGCCATCGCCGACTTCCTCGCCGAGCATCCGATACCCGCCGATTCTCCTTTAAATTGCGATCTTCCAGACGAACATGCGTTTGATGCTATCGACGGTGGTGATACCCAATGGGAGCTTTATTTCGATGGAGCATCTTCCATGAAGAAACGCAAACAAAGTGCCCCTATAATCAAATCGGGGGTAGGACTCATCTTTATAACTCCACAAGGTAGGATAATGCGTTTTTCCTTCTCCCTAACAGAGCCGAGGACAAACAACGAAGCCGAATATGAAGCCTTGATAGCAGGTCTTGAGATCGCCATGGACATGGGAATTGAAAACCTCCTCATATATGGAGATTCCCAGCTAGTCGTTAGTTAAGTAAACGGCGACTATCAAACGTGCAAACCGGAGTTGGTGAAGTATGGTGAAAAGGTGCAACAACTGTTGACCCAAATTCCTTCCTATACTTTGGAAAACATACCGCGCGCGGAAAACAGCAAAGCGGACGTATTGGCCAAGCTCGCCAAGGAACTGGCTGATGAGAACCTCGATGACGTAAAAATCGTGGTACAAAGTTGTTTGGTGCTTGCCCCAGCAGAAATATCTCCGGAATCGCCCGAAGAAAAAGGAGCGAGTGAGTAGACGACCCTGCAAATAAAAGATTGGGAAAATACCGAGGATTGGAGAGAAGTCTTCATAGACTACTTTAAGTCCCACCGAATTCCTGAAGAAGCGTCCTCAAGACATCAGCTCATGAAACGAGCTCTGTCTTTCGCCTTCGTCAATGATACTCTGTACAAGAGGTCATTTGATTCTCTGTGGCTGAGATTCCTAGGGCCTACAGAAACAAAAAGAGTCGTTCAGGAAGTTCATGACGGACTCTGTGGTTCTCATCAAGCGGGACCGAAGATGAAGTTGAAGATTAAACGGATGGGCTACTACTGGCCCACGATGATCCAAGACAGCCTTGAGTATGCGAAGAAGTGCCACTCGTGCCAAATTCATGGGGACTTCATCCACCAGCATCCAAATCCACTACATCCAACGGTGGCTAGCTGGCCGTTCGAAATGTGGGGGACTGACATAGTCGGCCCCATCGAACCAGCATCATCCAGAGGACATCGTTTCATCCTGGCAACGACTGACTATTTCTCCAAATGGGCAGAAGAAGTACCGTTGAGGGAAGTGAAGACGGAGAATATCCTCCATTTCTTCAAGACGCACGTCCTATATCGGTTTGGAACTCCACGACGGATCATCTCCGATAACGGGCCAGCTTATAGAAGCCACAAGATCAGTCGCTTCGCGCAGCAACACAATATAGACTGGAGATATTCCTCGGTTTATAATCCACGAGCTAATGGTCTAGCTGAAGCCTTCAACAAGACCCTGATGAAAATCATGAAAAAGACGGTGTCCCGAAATAAGAGAGACTGGCACGAGAGACTGCAAAAGGCTCTTTAGGCGTATCGAACTACGTTCAAGACGGCCATGAACACAACGCCGTGCGCGTTGGTATTTGGGACGGAAGCAGTACTCCCTCTCGAGATAGAGTTACCCTCTCTACGAGTGGCAGTCCACTACGAGCTGACGGACGAAGAAAATGCTCACCTTCGGCTTGAGGAGCTTGACGCCCTTGATGAAACCCGGCTCATAGCGCAACAAAATCTAGAAGCTTATAAAGCAAATATGACGCGCTCATATGAAAGATTGACCCGGCCGAGGACATTCCGCCAAGGCGAACTCGTGCTAGTGGTCAAAAGACCTATGATCCCCAATCGCGCCGAGCGGGGAAAATTCGAGCCAAACTATGAAGGCCCGTACATCATAGATAAGGTGTACCAGGGTGGAGCCTATTTACTTATGGATATGCATGGTGAAAGGCCTTTCAGGCTAATAAATGGTCGCTTCCTAAAGAAATACTACGCTTAATGAGCCACAGCCTAGGTCAATGATAGATGACGACGACTATGTCCGCTCGCTATCTTCCTAAGCTCAAGCTTTATAAGCAGTAGCCGGCCTTCTCAATAGCGGACCGAAACGTCCTTAAACTAATACCGCAGCATCCGTAGGCTGACAAAAATATATAAAAATAAAAAAAATATATATAAAAAACGGTATGTCCATAAGCAAAAAAAGGAGGCACGGATGAAAACCCGAAAGGGCTCCGTGAGTAAAAACAGCAGGGCTACCGGCGAGTGTTCGTGAAAACCCGAAAGGGCGCGACCTCGTAAAAAAAAAAGAGAAGAAGAAAATAAAAAAAAATAATAATAAAATAAAAACGGTATGTCCATAAGCAAAATGGGCACGGATGAAAACCCGAAAGGGCTCCGTGAGTAAAAACAGCAGGACTACTGGCGAGTGTTTGTGAAAACCCGAAAGGGCGCAACCTCGTTAAAAGACACTTATAAGGTCCCCTCGACCTTGTAAGGAGAAACCACCCGCGTGAGATCCTTACGACTCACAAGGGAGCAGCACACTTAGGGATCCCCACGATTCCTAAGGAGAAAATACACTTGCGAGATCCTCACGACTCGTAAGGAGAACTCTCTTATGGGACCCTCACGGCTCATAAGAGTTGAAAGTCTTAAGTTAAAGAAACCTAAACCTGGGCTTAAGCAACCCCCACAACTTCCAATATTGCCCTACAAGTGGCTCAATACCGGCCCTTGTATACAATCCACGGGCGCGAATAAACATTTTCCTAACCAAGTTTCATCCGTGATTGGGGATATGTTTGCAAGGTGAACAACCCTTGTAGGTCCTCTCGATTTACAAGGAGAAAACCCTCCTGTAGGATCCTTACGACTTACAGAGGAACATAAACTTAGGGATCCTCACGATTCCTAAGGAAAAAATACACCTACAAGATCCTCACGACTTGTAGGGAGAAATACCTTTGTGAAGCCCTCACGGCTCATGAGGTTAAAAGCCTTAGTCGACATCGCTTTAACCCTGTTCGCTAAGCCACCTTTGTTCGACATCGACGGAGGCAAATGATGATTCGCTCCTGGCAATATCCCAGTTGTAGCGGTGCTGATGCCGAAATGGGTGTCTAACTCCAGGTTTAGGCGGAAAGCCAGTAGGCCACACATGCATACGAAATAGCCGAAATGATGGGGCAACTTGCAATAAAAAACAGCAAGTAAAATGTATGCATGCAAAATAGCCGAAATGATTGGGCAACTCGCAATAAAAAGCAGTGAGTGAAAACAAAATAAACAGCCGAAATGATTGGGCACCATGAAAAATAGCCGAAATGATTGGGCAATCGCGACCTTCGCGATATAAAAGCTGAAATGATAGAGCATCGTGGAAATAAAACAAAAAAAATGATGATGATAAAACTTTGGCCCTACAGCTGAGATCATATCAATCCCTGTATACGATCCAAGGGCATAAACAAAGAGAGAACCATGCTCTCCCAACAGGCTCCGCCAGAAAACGAAGCCAAATCTTGACGGTTCATCCCAACTCCAGAGAAACCAGTGTCTTCGGCAAATATCTCAACTCAGGGAAACAAACAATCCTTGACGAGAGCCTCCTGATTCGCGTCGACTAGCAGAGTAACCAGTGCCTCCGTGGGAAATTCTCGACTCGTTTCAACACCAGGGAAACAAATAATCCTTGGCAAATACCTCAACTCAGGGAAACAAACAATCCTTGACGAGAGCCTCCTGATTCGCGTCGACTCGTAGAGCAACCAGTGTCTCCGTGGGAAATTCTCGATTTGTTTCAACACCAGGGAAACAAATAATCCTTGGCAAATACCTCAACTCAGGGAAACAAACAATCCTTGATGAGAGCCTCCTGATCCGCGTCGACTCGCAGAGCAACCAGTGCCTCCGTGGGAAATTCTCGACTCGTTTCAACACCAAGGAAACAAATAATCCTTGGCACTAGGGAAACAAATAATCCTTAGCAAATACCTCAACTCAGGGAAACAAACAATCCTTGACGAGAGCCTCCTGATTCGCGTCGACTCGCAGAGCAACCAGTGTCTCTGTGGGAAATTATCGATTCGTTTCAACACCAGGGAAACAAATAATCCTTGGAAAATACCTCAACTCAGGGAAACAAACAATCCTTGATGAGAGCCTCCTGATCCGCGTCGACTCGTAGAGCAACCAGTGCCTCCGTAGGAAATTCTCGACTCGTTTCAACACCAGGGAAACAAATAATCCTTGGCGCTAGGGAAACAATTAATCCTTAGCAAATACCTCAACTTAGGGAAACAAACAATCCTTGATGAGAGCCTCCTGATCCGCGTCGACTCGCAGAGCAACCAGTGCTTCCATGGGAAATTCTCGACTCGTTTCAACACCAGGGAAACAAATAATCCTTGGCGCTAGGGAAACAAATAATCCTTGGCAAATACTTCAACTCAGGGAAACAAACAATCCTTGACGAGAGCCTCCTGATTCGTGTCGGCTCGCAGAGAAACCAGTGTCTCCGCGGGAAAATTCCCGATTCGTCTCAACTTGCAAGATGAAGCCTCAGGCAGCAGGGACTAAAAAAACTTGCTTCCTGAACAATGGGACCCTGCAAGTCGATCTAAAAGGTCTCTTGCATACTATTCACGGGTCTCACTCTCCAAAGTTGAATCTCGACAAGGTAGAAACTACCGCTTACGGGTCCTCTCGACTCGTAAGAGGGAAAAATTCTCTTATAGGATCCTTACGACTTATAAGAGAAAAGCACACTTAGGAATCCTCACGATTCCTAAGGAGAAAATACACCTACGAGATCCTCTCGATCCGTAGGGAGAAAAGTCTCTATGAGACCCTCACGGCTCATAGAGTTGAAAAGTCTCTATGAGACCCTCACGGCTCATAGAGTTGAAAAGTCTTAGGCAGCAGATCTGAACCTGCGGCCTAAGCCATCGCTATTTCTTGAGGAAGTCAAGATGCTTACTCTATTATCTATCGACCTTGTAACACAGCATGCTGAGAATAAAAGAAAGAAGAAAGCGACGGAAAGAGCATCCGATTTACATTTGATCAAGCATAGACAAAAGATTCAGAACAAGAAATAAGACAAACTGAAATGAAAATTTTCTATTCATATCAAGGGGTCCTTACAATCACGGAGAAATAGATAATAACATTATTAAAATGTTTACAAAGGAATAACCTCGAACCCAGGACATGGATTGAGGAACTCGAAAGTGACCCTATCTATGAGTTTCCAAGCCTCGCGGACCATCCTAGTGTGCTTTCTTTCGCGAGCACAAGCGTCAGGGTCCCCCCTGATTTCTTCCACCCTCCGATAAGCAGTGAGTATGGCAGACTGTTGAAAGACCTCGTGCAAGAGATCGATAAGACTGTCTCGCCGTCTCTTCGAGATAAAGTTCATCAGGTACACCGAGTGCACCTTATCCTCGGCGGCATCCAACGCCCTAAGGGGCACACCGGAACAGAATAGGGGAAGCGCTTCCAAGATGGCTCCCACGATAAGCTTAAGGAGGGAGGAAGGTCGGGGAAGCAGTGGACCGTTGTATGCGTCGAAGCGGCTCATGATTTCAGCACACTCCGCGTTTGTGAACTCTCGATTTTGAGAGCGGCCAAGTCGGCGGATGTCCCCGTAAGAGATGATCTCGTTAAGAGCATACATATGAGCGTCCATTGTTCCTGTGAAAGAAGATCAAGGGAATTAGCAGACCGACTGATTAGGAGAATTCTTGTTAAAAAACGAGCACAGAGAGTTAAACTCCTCGAGAGCAATGCTCTACGAATAGGGGTGATGCCTATCAAATTTCATAATAAGGGAAATTTAAAGAAGTCCCCCAAGAACTCTGAGATCATTATTATTAAAAGATGATATAATCCATTAAATACAAAACTCCATTTTTTATTTTCATTATCCATACTCAAACTCTTAAGAGTTCATCTTTTTTTTTAGATCAAAGGGATCTATGTTTTGCCAAAGATGCAAGGTTCTATTTATGGGTTGAGAAACCCTGAAACAGATTCCTGAGAGCAAGGCCCTATTTGGTGAAACCCCAAAGGGGTTTTCTCTAGATCAAAAGATCTATGAGAGCAGGGCTCTATTAATTGAAATTAATTTAATTGAAGATTAATTTTTTTTTTACCTAAAAAGTTTCTTTTGGGAAAAATCTAACTCTAAGAGTTCTTAAAGGAAAGAGCAGGGCTCTGAGATTCTGAAAATAAAATTTTTGGAGATGATGATCATCTGTGAAAGACCAAAAGTCCTATTTATAGGCACCAAGTGCCCTTTCAACTTCCGAAAGTTACCGCGACGGTTGGAATTCTGTCACCGTTGCGCTCACATTTTGGAGCCATGTAAGCGCAACAGTGGGGGGCATTTTGTTTACCCCAATCAGAGCAAGGCTCTGTTCAAATTCCAAGGCGGGAAAGAAAGCAACGCTTCTGATTCCCCCAATCAGAGCAAAGCTCTACTTTGAAAATTTAAACTTTAATAAATGAAGCAACGCTTCAGATTCTCTGCGCTGCGCGCAAGGCGCCACGTGTCAGGCGCTGATACATCAACGCAACGCCTGAGGCAGCGCGCCCAATCAGAGCAAAGCTCTATTAAAAGACAAAAGGAAGCAACGCTTCAGTTGCGCAAGCTCTGTGCTGCGCGACACGTGTCTGCGCGGTTGCGCAGGCACAGCTGCGCAAGCGCTGCGCTGCGCGACACGTGTCTGCGCGGTTGCGCAGGCACAGCTGCGCAAGCGCTGCGCTGCGCGACACGTGTCTGCGCGGACGCGTGTCTGCGCAGTTGCGCAGGCACAGCCGCGCAAGCATTGTGCTGCGCGACACGTGTCTGCACAGTTGCGCAAGCACAACTGCGCAAGCGCTGCGCGACACGTGTCACGCGCTGGGGCGTTTGCGCCAAACAGAATTAAGATTTTAAAGAAATCTTTCTGTTCTTGTTAAAACAAGAAGATTTTCTTCTGTAAAACATAAGCCCTTGGATCAAAGATCCAACGGTGGGGAAAATTCCCCAAATCACTCAGAGAAAGATCTCTTTAACAAATTTAACTAATTTATGGGCACAATAAAAAGGACCCTAGACCTCAATTCAGGAGGAAGGAACATTTTTTTTATGAAAAATTAAACAGAGAGAACTCTGAAGAATTGGAGAGAAATCCTCAAGAACAAAAAAGGTAAAAAAAACTTTAGAAAAAGAGAAAATTCTCTTATGAACAGATCATTGATCTGAGAACAAGATCAATGATCTCTAATAAAAAGAAAAATAAATAAGTGCTTTGCACTTTTCTATGAACCATTGGTTCCTCGAAATAAGAAAAACAAGAAGAACTTGTTTTCTTTGATCTAAATTAGATCAAGAAAACAAACAGTGTTTTGCACTTCTTTTATGAACCATTGGTTCTGAATCTAAAAGATTCTCAAGAACAGTGCCCAGCACTTACCAAAACTGCACTATTGCGCAAGCCTCCAGGAAGCGCCACGTGTCAGCAGTGCAACAGCGCAGCGCACTGACGCAGCGCACTGCGCTGTTGCGCTTGCGCTCACCAGAGCATGACACGTGTCACCTCCACGAGCGCTTGCGCTCATTAATTGGCGCAAAACGCCTGACAAGACACGTGGGGCACTGTCAGAGTATTTAATGCGCTGCATTATTAAGAAGAGGGACAGAGTCCAATTAAAAGGCCTAATCAAAAATGCTATGCATTTTTAAAAAGGGCAGAGCCCAAACAAAGTAGATTCTTTGCATCATTTATAAATGGGCAGAGCCCAAAACAAATTGATGCTCTGCATCCTTTATGGGTAGTGCCCAAATAAAAATAAAATGAAATGCAATGCAAAAGCAAATAAAATGTTGAACATTTTCAACTGGACTTAGCCCAATTCTAGCCATAAGTCCTCAAATTAAATTGATTGAGCACGGCTGCTCCCTAAATCAATTTACGACCGGTTCGACGGTACATCTCCGAACTCCTCTGACACCCATCGTTGTAATCCTTCAACGACGTCAGAGAGGTGACGGGTCCCGACGACCACACACCAATATGGACTGTGGGGTCCTTAAACTAATATTTACCCCAAAATGGGAATGTTGGACCGAAACGTCCTTAAACTAATGGCAGACCGAAACGTCCTTAAACTAATGTTGGACCGAAACGTCCTTAAACTAATGATGGACCACCACGTCCGTAAACTGGAATATGGACCACCACGTCCCTAAACTGGAGTACGGACCACCACGTCCCTAAACTGGCGATGGACCACCACGTCCCTAAACTGGAATATGGACCACCACTTCCCTAAACTGGAATATGGACCACTATGTCCCTAAACCGGAACAATAGACCCCCAAATACTCTTTTGTCGGATCCAAACGATCCCGTTAAGTTGATCTTAGTCTCAAATCAGACTAACGTATCCTTAAAAAACGTTTAAGTCGATCTTAGCCTAAATACGGCTAACGTATCCTTAAACCAAAACACCAAACCCAAATCTAAGTAAATACGGATTTAGACTAATCCACGTCCTACGGGCGACGATATCGCTTAGTCTCCGTATACAATCCACGGGCAACCACAAACAAAACAAACACACACGACACGAAGTGAAATTCTGGAGAAGGAGAAAGTTGTTACCGCGATGCGGTAGCGTAATTAACTGCAGGGGCTTGCGCCTGCAGGGACGAGCGTCCCCACAATCAAAAACCCCTCAAGCGAGGGGGAATCTGACGAAGTCTGCTACATCGGTCGTATTCGTCTAAACCTCCGATACACGGTGCCATAAATCAACTTGGCATCTTCGGAGAGGTGGACAGATAAAACCAAATAGCATCTGCCCTGAATCTCAGGAAAGACGTCCATGTCTTGGCCGCCGCCATTCGGAGGGGAACACCTACCCTTAGGACTTTTCCCTTTTACCGACTCTCCTTCAACTGGGCAGAGAAACCCTTACAAATATCTCGTTTCACAGGATAATGAACACCCTTACAGCTCCTTTTCACGGGTAGTGGATCACCATTACAATGGTTTAGTTCTTTCTCTCTAAAACAGGCGAGAGACAATGAAGCGCATACAATTCTTCAATAGGGTATTGAAAATAATGTGTTTGAGAGTTATCTTCTTTAAAAAGATTTGAGCAAGTGAGATCCTTTCTTTTTCTCTTTTTGATATGAAAGTGAAGTGTCCGTCTTTTTTTAGAAAAGCTAGTGGTATATAAAAATGAATTTGTAGAGAAGGTGAAAATAATTTTGAAAATAATTTTGCTCAAAACATTAGCAGAATTCCTAATTAGAAATAACGACTATATTATTTAAAAACCTTCTAAAATGTCAAGAGTCAAAAGATATCCTCAAGGTTATTTAATCTTGATGCTTGCAATAAAACATAGGACAAAAAGATAATAAAATAAACATGTCTCTTAGATAACTCTCTTACCATATATAACCAACGGCTAGTTATTTTTCAAATAAGTCAAAGCTAGTAATAATAATATTAGTGATAAACTAATTGTAGAAAATACGCGTCGTTTGTCAACCGTATTATAGATTCCCTCTGCCTGAGGTTGACCGGGATTTATTGATTGTGAGGATCCGAATCTCTGGTAGCCGTGGATTAAGCTGCCATTAATTACCCCTCGCTTTTGGAGCGAGAGAACCTCCGATTAACAGGTAAAACTAGTCATGTGAACTCAATATGCAGAGTGCGTGTGTTGTGTTTTGAATGTATCGGGGGCCTCGCAGAGTTTACGGGGGTCCCGCTACCCGGATAATGGGCTGGGGGTCAAGGGGGATAGTTGCCCCCTTGCGGGGTACGGGGCAATTGTCACGCCCACTTCTTAATGTACAGGGAAGAGGACGTGGTGAGGCCGCGGCGTATTTACTCAGAAGTAAACACGTTAAACGTAAATAAGCAATATAAAAGTAAAACACAAGAATGAAAAGGGATGTAATAAAACAACAACTTTTATTTATATTCATTCTTTACATACAACTGGAAAGTAAAATAAAATAATGGAAAGCGATACCTAAACAATGGCATATGAACTGAAAAGAAAAGTAAGTATAAGTAAGAACTAGAACTCTGGCTCCTCAGCAAACTGCTCTTAATCTTCCTGACTAGGCTCGATCTCCTGAGAGTCGGGTCCTCCTGACAACATTCCAAAGAAGAAGAAATAGGAATGTCGTCAGCGAACAATCGATCGGTAAGTCCCAAAAGAGAGATAGATCAAGTAAAAGGAATAGATCTGATAATTTATCTATTTTTGTTGTACTAACGTAGTTTTTTGTAGCTTGGTACAGAATGTATCAGTGTATACGAGATAAGTCCAACTTGCTCCGTGGACTAAGGCATATGGAGTACAAGGTCCCGTTAAACCCACGGGACAATGGCACGAATATTCAGGTTAGGTGTATTATAGTGACCGTCTCATTCCACTTCTAATACATTCCGTACCAATCTACTCCGTTAAAAAAACCCCGTAATGCATATTGTATTGATTGTAAATAAAAGACTTTCCAAGACCATGGTATAAATTGTTTATGTAAATGGATCAGGATATAAACGCATAGTCATGTAGTCAAGTTCAAGTTATATCCGTGGTTTTGTCAAGTCAAGACATGTTGCATGTATTGTTCGGTATTCATGTTCAAGTGTTCATGTATGATATATTGGATTCATGAATTGGAGTTATAGTTGGATTCATATTTGGATTGTATTCAGATTAGCCTGAGACTCAGATTGAGTCAGACACTTAAACAGATTTGGGTCCTGAATTAGGTTTAGGAGTTATCGGTAATTGTTGCACATGGGCGGCAGGATTTGTGACTTTTTTCCAAGCCAATTACCATTGATAACCCCGTTTTAGTTTTTTTACCTTAAATAGGCAAGCACCCATTTTCTCCGGCTCCCTGAGGCTCAAGAGAATTGGTTCCGCTTAAACCTATATTTACTAGGGTCCTTATTGTAATTTAATATAACTTAAGGAGGTTTTATGAAAAATATTTTTGGTATGCTTTCAAAATAAACCTCAAGTATTTATTTATATTCTTTAGAGTTGTCATGAATGTGAATTTTATAGAATGTGGTATATTAGTGAATATATATATATATATATATATATATATATATAGTTTGAATAATTCAAGGTATTTTAGTGTAAACTTAACTTGAATGGATTCTTAATGGTATTTTTATGAAACTTGTAATTCTTTTCTTTTGTTTAGAAAAACATGGAATTTATTATATATTTAAAATAGATGGTTTGATAATATTTATATATAATTATTAAAAATAAAAATTTATTTATTAAATAGAAAATCACGTTTTTCTTAAGAATAGCATTAAAAATTCCATCGAGATCGTATGCTTCGTGAGGAGGTCTGCATCTCTCCCTACTAATCCGATGGATGTGCGATAACCCGCACCAACCGAATCGGTTTCCCCAAAATGGGTTGTAGAGGCATAATCGCAAGGAATATAATCACACAATTTAAAGAAATACGGTTTTTTAATAGTTTAAGAAATTTATTTGAAAAGTCGTATTTGCCACATGATATTGTTTTCAAGCGTCATGCTATGTCAAGATGTGTGTATGTGAAAGGTATGTCATTACCTCATAATATTTTCTAAAGGTATGCTAAGCTAAATACTTAAAAAATATCATATGTAAAGTTTGTGGTATTTAAACGAAAATTGCAAATAAAAGTTATATAACATGATATTTTAAGATGAAACTTGTTCTCAATATTTATTTCATGATTGTTAAGAAAGGTATAATGATTTGAATGATTGGTTATTAAGAAAGATGGTGTTTTTAACGAGTTTAGAAACGGATGTCGGAATAACTTCACTTCCGACGAGTTTTGAAAATATAACCTTTTAAATTAGGAGAAGAGGAGAAGAGAGGGGACTCACTAGCTTAGAGAAGAGAGGGGAGGTTTAGGAAAAGGTTGGTGGCTTCGTGGAGTCGCAGGGTCGCTGGTATCGTCTCGAATCATCCCCGGAACTTGACCTAGTGCTAACTCCACTTGTACTCTTTTTTGACTTGGAAAATTTTGAGGATTTTTGACAATAAATTTCAGAATGTGGAGGGCTAGGGTATGATGTTGTATTTATAGAGTAAAATTAGGGTTTTGAGAATTGAAGAGAGAATTAAAATATATTAAAGTTTGGATTAATGGGTGATTTTAATCTCTCTGTTAATTTACAAAGAAATCAAACAGTACTTGGAAGTGGGGGTAGGCCAAACGATTAGTGTGCAGAGTTTGGGGGAATTACATACGGGGAAGCCTGGCGCCGCCGGCCTTTTCTTGCATCTCGCCGGTCTACTGTTGAAGGTGGGGGCTTGGTGAATGCTATGGTCTAGGTCGGTTCATATAACATTGTACACATGCTTATTTTATCCGACTTTTCATTTTTACGTGTATTGCACGTGTAAACTTTTGGGCTTCCAAAAAGTTTAAAATAAAAACCAGTAAAAATATATGTGTGTAACACCCTAGTTCATTTATACCAATTGCAGTTCTCATATTTCCGTAATTGTGATATTTTCCTGATTTATCGTGTTTTGGGTGCGAATAGTATTTCACATTAGTATTGCATCCGATCCGACCCGCTTGCTTGGAATTTGTTTGATTAATATTTATGAATTATCTTGACTTGTTACATAGACATGTGCACTTTCATAAATACTGCATACTGGCATTTTATATGGCATTGCATCTTTTACCATATAACATTTTAAGTCACGTAAAATATTTTAAAAATACATAACATGGCCTGCATGATACCCCTAGCCCCGTGGTAGCATCCACGCATCTTGTTCTCGTCCCGTTCAGTGAAACGGACGTGTTTGGATGGCTACGCGCACGTACGTGCATCCATTATTGGGTGTATGCATTTTCGTTACCCGAGCATTCATTTTTAAATTTTGTCGCATATATTTTTCATATTTTAAAACAGAATTTTAGACCCGACACGGGTATGTTTTGGAATATTTTTGTATCCCGCCAAAATTCAAATTTATTAAATATTTAAAATTTATTTAACCGTTTAAATTCTTTTAACAGTTCATTTAAATCTAACTAAAATATTTTTAAACTTACAATCTAAACTGATAACAAACTCTCACTCTCTTTCCCCTGCTGAGTGTCCCCACACTCCCACCAATTAGCCTTTCCTCTCTCTTCTCTCTCTCTTTCACTCGCAGACACTCTCTCTCCCCACTAAAATCCAAATTCATCTCTCCTCCCTCTCTCTCTCTCATCTCGCATCTCTCTCTCTTCTTTCTCAAACCTCTCGCGATTTCTGTAGCAATCTTGGATGCGGTCACCTCCCTCGCGCTTCAATCACCTCCCTCAACGACTCCCATGATCTTCGTCTTCCTTTTCTCCTTTAAAACCCGAGTCATCATTCTTCAACCCATCCCCATCCCTCAAACCCTAACCCTAAAACTCTCACCGCCTCCTCACCCTCACCTCAACCGAGCACTCATCTCCTCCTCTTCCGCCTTCTTCCTTCATTCCTGAGCAACCCTACTGCACCCGAGAACCCAGCACCACCACCTCGTCGCCGCCGACCACCTCATCTCGTCTCCACCTCCTTCCTATCCTCCTCTTCCTCTCCTCTGCATTCTCCCTCTACACCAACCCTGCACATCCCTGCACCAAGAAACCAGCAAACAAAACCCTAACCCTACCTCCTCTGAACCAAGCCCTAGATCACCTGAGCTCCGATCATCCCCACAGCACCAGCACCTCCTCTTCTGACCCCTGTACACCTACAAATACAGTGAGCAATTCATTCCCTCCTCTTCTTCTCCTATCTTTCTTTTTCCCTTTTCTTTACTTTCCTGATTTCTGTATTTTTGTAGTTCGACGGAGCCGGGATCGACGCCGACGATCCAGACGACGTACCATGACTGCATGATCACCCTTGTGCGTTATTTGGACCCGTTCCGTGTACCGTCTGCGCGTCGCGACTTTTTGCTGACGTAGGACGTTCCGTATACATCTGTTCTTGTTCCGTCTAGGCAAGTTTATCTTGCTACATGCTACATTACTTTATATACATCTATTTTAATAATTATAACACTGGAATCCTAAATCATGCATCCCAAGTTCTCGTTTTACAGTTTTCCGACATCCGTATACATCCGTACGTATTATTTTACATCTAGCGCATGCAAACCTATCTTGTTACATACTATATTACAATATACTGCACCCAATGGAATATTTACATCACATATTGGTTGTACATTCCACATTACCATTTTACAGTTTTACTGTTTTCGGATACCCGTTTGCATCCATCTCATTTAAAAAATATATAACTGCATCTATAGATCAAATTAATACATAACATTGTGATATTAACACCCTATGTTTAATAAAGTGCATCCTAATTAGTATTGGAACTATAAATGTAACCCTAATCGATAATTGTGCACCCATATCATTGACTTTATATCTATTTGCATACCATATCACATTATTTCATTTTATTGTTATATTAGTACTCCATACTTGATTTTGTACACCCATACTTATTACAGTTTGATTACGAGCACCTACTTGATACTTGTGCACTACCTAACATGACCTGATACACTACTACTTGACACGACTTGACACTTGTGCACTACTTGACATGACTTGATACATGTACACCACCTGACATGACCTGATGTACCACAGCTTGACATGTTGCCTGATCTTGTTACTAATGACGACAATCTTGACCTGTTGTCCCTACGGATATATCCTATTGTCTATTCAGACAAACCTGTACCTGCTTGATCCTGTGTTGGCATTAGCTCCAGATTTATCAATACCTGACTTGAACACATAATCCTGGGGGTAGGGGGAAATCAAAAGTGTAAACTAAAGTGTAACTTAAAAGGGTATTACTTGATCCGTGGTCCCGGGGGGTAACGGGACAGAGCCATTCATGACTCTTACATATTCCTGATCCGTAGTCCGGGGGGGGGGGGGGGGGTAACGGGACAGAACCACTCTTGGTTCACATATTCCTAATCCGTGGTCCCGGAGGGTAACGGGACATATTCTTTGAGTTACATGGAGGATTACTCTAATTGATTTCAATAATTTTAGAGTAGATAACCCTATGGCACAGTTTAGACTAGTCACAACACTTTACGTGTATATATTCTGTTCACTGATCTATATTCATGTTACTGTTACTGTTTATACTTCATGCCTGCATATTTCATCACATCCTGCTTTCTTAGAGTTATTGATATTATGACGCACTGACGTCTGGGTTTTGCATAGCCCAGATCCCTTATGCTTATCGCAGGCTGTCCAGGAGTATTTTGATCAACATGCCGAGCAGTGAGAACCTGTTATTATTTTATTTTAGTTCCTTTCAGTATTTTCATTCCTGATGTGAGCCCGCATTATGGGACGTACATTCCAGTTTATTATTGTATTGGATCTTTTGGTTCCGCATTATTTTTATTCTTGACTCGTTATTCTGGCTCATGGACATGTATTAGATAGTTGTTTATTATTTCTACTGTTCTTGATATCTCTAGACAGCCGTAATGTGACTGTTCCCCTCCGAACACAAAGACGCGACCGCGTAGGTCCGTCTTGCTTGAAATTCGGGGCAGATGCTAATTGGGGCTATCCGTCCACCTCTCCGAAGATGCCAAGTTGATTTATGGCACCATATATCGAAGGTTTAAACGGATGCGGTCGATTTAGCAGACTTCATCAGATTCCCCCTCATCTGAGGGGTTTTTGATTGTGGGGACGCTCTTCCCTGCAGACGCAAGCCCCTGCAGTTAATTACGCTACCGTATCGTGATAACAATTTTCTCCTTCTCCAGATGGTCACTTCGTGTCGTGGGTGTTTGTTTTGTTTGTGGTTGCCCGTGGATTGTATACGGAGACTATGTTATGTTGTCGCCCGTAGGGCGTAGACTAGTCCAAATCCGTATCTTTCTTAGATTTGGGTTTGGGGGTTGGGTTTAAGGATACGTTAGCCTCATTTGAGACTAAGATCAACTTAAACGTTTGTTAAGGATACGTTAGTCTAAATTTTAGACTAAGATCAGCTTAACGGGATCGTTTAGATCCGACAAGAGAGCAATTGGGCTCTGTTGTTTAGTTTAGTGACATTGCGGTCGGTTGCAAGTTCAAGGACATGGGGGTCCATTGTTAGTTTAAAGACATTGCGGTCGAGGTTAAGGACATCATAGTCCGTGGGTTTAAGGACCCCATAGTCTGTTGTTAGTTTTAAGACATTACGGTCGAGGTTAAGGACATCATAGTCCGTAGATTTAAGAACTCCACAGTCCAATGTTAGTTTTAAGATGTCACGGTCGAGGTTAAGGACATCATAGTCCATGAGTTTAAGGACCCCACAGTCCAGTTTAAAGACGTTATAGTCTGTGAAATGTGTGGTTGTCGGGACCCGTCACCTCTTTGAAGACGTTGAGGAATTACAACGACAAATATCAAAGGAGTGAAGAGATGTACCCTTAAATCAATGTGGATTGTTTGAAAGATCTGTAGCCCAGTTTGAGACTAAGATCTGTTGGATATTTATGAGCAGATGTGCTCAGTTTAATATAAGTTGAGGACTTATGGCCAGAATTGGGCTAAGTCCAATTAAAAATGTTTAACATTTTTAGTTGCTCTGACTATTAAGCCTTTATTTGGGCTCAGCCCTTTTAATAATGCTAGGCATTGGGCTCTGACATATTTTGTCTTGATCATAACAAATTGTGTTCTGACAGTGCGCCACGTGGCGCGTCAGGCGCTTTGCGCCAATTAAAGAGCGCATTGCGCTTCTGTCGAGTAGCGCACACGAAGAGGACACGTGTCGTGCTTAGCGCTAAGCGCTGGTTCATTAGCGCATTGTGGTTTTAATTTATGAGCGCTCTGCGCTAGTTTGTTGGCGCGCCAGTGAGTGACATGTGGCGCACTTGACGCCGAGCGCCAGCTCATGAGCGCAGTGCGCTATTTTAAAAGCGCAAAGCGCAAGTGGTGTTTATGGTTGACACGTGGCATGTTTTGGCGCTGAGCGCCGATCCAAGGAGCGTAAGGGCGCAATTCATGAGTGCAAGGCACATTTCAATAGCGCAAAGCGCATTTAATCATTTTTAAGATCAAAGAACAAATTTATGTTCTTCAAAAGAGGCTTTTTCCTCAAGATCCAAGAACAAAAGTTCTTGCTTTTATAAAAGGATCTTCCTTTATAGATCAAAAGATCTGTGAATGAAGTAAAATACTTCTTTTTATTATTTTATGATTAGATCTTTGATCTTTTCTTTTTTATTAAAGACCTTGGTCTTTTTCTTAGATCTCTGATCTTTTTAGAAGATGGTTCTTCTTTTTACGAGATGGTTTCATCTATATTATTCAAGAACATAGTTCTTTTTACCTTGAAGATGAAGAAAAATCTTCTTTTTTCTAAGAGCTTTCTCTTCTTTAGCAGAGGGTTTCTCTCTCTCTTTTCTATGTATTAGACTTGAAGTCTAGGGTCCTTTATATAGGGCTAAATTATTTGTTAAATCAGTTTTGAGAGATCTTTCTCTGATTGATTTGGAATATTTCCCACCATTGGATCTTTGATCCTAAGGCTTCTGTTTTACAGAAGATAATCTTCTTGTTTTAATAAGATTGAAAAATCTATCCATAACAGAATTTTAGTTCTGATCAATTAATAATTTATTATTAGTAGTTCTTTTGATCTGACGGTAGGGAATTTTTAATCCCAGCACTGGCGCACCTTGCGCTAGCGCACCTACATTCGACACGTGACACACAGCGCAGAGCGCAGCGCAATTGCGCTAGCGTACCTGTGTTTGACAAGCGGCACGCAGCGCAGAGTGCAGCGCAACTGCGCTAGCGCACCTGTGTTTGACACGTGACGCACGCAAAGCGCGGAATCTGAAGCGTTGCTTCAATTTAAATTTTGAATTTTGAAGCAGAGCTTTGCTCTGATTGGGGGTGCACTGCTTAGGGCGCAGCGCACCTGGCGCTAGCGCGTATGCACTTGACACGTGGCACGCAGTGCGCGGAATCTGAAGTGTTGCTTCAATTTTTGAATTTTGAAATTCAAAACAGAGCTTTGCTTTGATTGGGGGAAACAAATGCCCCCCCACCATTGCGCTCACGTGGCGCACACGTGAGTGCAGCGGTGGCAACATCTGAGCTCTTGGATCAACTCAGAAGTTGAAGAGATGGTTCAGTGCCTATAAATAGGACCTTTGGTCCTCAGATGATTATTATCTTTTTCTCAAGAATTTTTATTCAGAGCCTTGCTCTTCTGTTCAAGAACATTCAAGAGTTAGAACTCAACCAAACTTAGGTAAAATTAAATTAATTTTAATAAATTTGGGTTTTTACCCATTAACAGAGCCTTGCTCTCCATAGATCCTTGATCTAAAGAAAACCCCTTTAGGGTTTCATAAACAGAGCCTTGCTCTCAAGAATCCATAGATCTAAACAAATCGTTTCTTGGGGTTTCTTATCCCATGCATCAGAGCTCTGCTCTTTTGATAATATGTAGATCTTTCGATCTCTTAATGAAGAACTCTTAAGAGTTTTTTCATGGATCTTGAAGATCCCAGAATTTTTAATTCTCAAGAATTAATTTTAATTTTATTTAATCTTTGATGGATTTTCCATCATCATTACAGAGCTAGGCTCTTTAAGGAATTTTATTCCTTCATGACCAGGGTTTGACAAGTATCACTCTGTTACAGAGCTTTGCTCTCAAAATGAGATTTTCTCCTCTTCCCAAGGGATTTCTCATTCAATGAGAATATTCCTTGAGGATTTCCTCATTAATTGACATTCTCATCCAATGATGATGATGTCTTATTAATTGCCTTCCTTCCGCTTCTTGACAAAGACGCATTGTCATCTGGATTTTGTGGGTCCACCTTTGGTCCCCTTTCTACTGCATTGCAGTGTGGTACAAATTTTAAAGTGCCGAGCGTCGGGATTTTAAAATTAAATTATAATACTGATAATTAAATTCTGTTGTCTCTCGCAGGCGACATGTCTTTCGATCTTTCTTTCCCGTTTTTCCGTTCAGAGGGAGGATTCCCTGAGGCACCGGTGGACCGGGAGGTTCTCGCGCTCATTAGAGACTATGACCCGGAACACAAAAACCTTCACCTGTGGGGTAGGTGGTACGACCAGATTATCAAAGGTCGCCGAAGGTTCTCTTGTGCAACGCCGTCGGATCCGATATCATCGATTTCGTATGCAGATGCACCCCCGGTGAACTATGCCGTGGAGGTTGTCAATTGGACTTCGGAGGGTCTTCTTCAACCTTCGATTGCCGCCATACCCATGCAGCTGCCGGCAGCTTTGGATACTTTGGGGCGGCGCATATGCCAGGGCGAGTCGCTCCCTTAGGGACAACCCTACAACATCTGGTTGACCCCCCGACATTCGGCCGGGTATTTGCAGTGGGCCAGGTACATTTTGTCAGTGAAGAAGACGCACCTGCTGAAGATCGGTCTATACCCTGCGGTTTATGCTTCGCTGTTCCAATATTCTGCTCCTCCGACATTGTCGGGACCCGGTTCTTGCTCACGGAGCAAAGTGCCACACGGAACAAAGTGCCACGCCATGTGTCATGTTAAGTGGGCGGGGGCCACCTCTTGAATCCGTGGGGGCCACCTCTTGAGTCCGTGGGACCCACTGTAGAACAATGGGGAATCTTCGGAATACATTCCGAAAGGGGGCAGATCTGTACTATAAATGAAATGATACCACTCTTCAATACAGAGGCGTCTTTTAAGTGAACCGGAACTACAGGAGCTTGAGAACTCCGTAGTTAAGCGTGCTCGGGCCAGGGAAGTCCTGTGATGGGTGACCTCCTGGGAAGTGGCACCTGGTCGGGTCCGGTTCGCTCTAAAGGGAAAAACCGTGCGGCTTCGGCCAGAGCGGACAATACTCTCTGTATTGGGGGTGGGGCGTGACAGAATGGTATCAGAGACAGGTTCCTTAATAGTAGGTCTGTGGTTCGAGGACGAACCATTGTTCAAAGGTGGGGAGAATGTCGGGACCCGGTTCTTGCTCACGGAGCAAAGTGCCACACGGAACAAAGTGCCACGCCAAGTGTCGTGTTAAGTGGGCGGGGGCCACCTTTTGAATCCGTGGGGGCCACCTCTTGAGTCCGTGGGACCCACTGTAGAACAATGGGGAATCTTCGGAATACATTCCGAAAGGGGGCAGATCTGTACTATAAATGAAATGATACCACTCTTCAATACAGAGGCGCCTTTTAAGTGAACCGGAACTACAGGAGCTTGAGAACTCCGTAGTTAAGCGTGCTCGGGCCAGGGAAGTCCTGGGATGGGTGACCTCCTGGGATGTGGCCCCTGGTCGGGTCCGGTTCGCTCTAAAGGGAAAAACCGTGCGGCTTCGGCCAGAGCGGACAATACTCTCTGTATTGGGGGTAGGGCGTGACAGACATGGTGGATTAAGGCGTTCCTGGAGCAATGGAACATCCCAACCCATACCTTTCTTCTACTGGACAGAGAAGTCTCCATCTCCTTAGAAGAATTTGTTGAAATTTTCGGTCTGCCGGTGAGGGGGGAGCACCATGAGGAGCTGCTTCCTCCGGATGAATACGTCTTTGCCACCAAGCCGGTGGTGATGGGCCTAACGCCGGAGAACACTATTCAGCACCAGACATGGTGGATTAAGGCGTTCCTGGAGCAATGGAACATCCCAACCCATACCTTTCTTCTACTGGACAGAAAAGTCTCCATCTCCTTAGAAGAATTTGTTGAAATTTCCGGTCTGCCGGTGAGGGGGGAGCACTATGAGGAGCTGCTTCCTCCGGATGAATACGTCTTTGCCACCAAGCCGGTGGTGATGGGCCTAACGCCGGAGAACACTATTCAGCACCAGTTTCCTAGTCTGATAAAGGTGCTGAACATGTACGAGAGCCTCTTCTTGGAATCCGGAGGCCGGGGGGTCAGCTTCGCAGACTTCATTGCCCGGTTTCTTCGCCCGGAGATTCTATCGCAACGAGGCAAAAAATTTGCCAAGCTCGACGATCCCTTCGGCTTTGGCTTGGACCGTCGGCCAGCACTGGAAGATTACCAGAAGGGCTTTTATCTTCCCGAAGCCGCGATCATCCCTCTGTCAGAAATCGCCGCTCCGGGCATTGACGAGGAACTTTCTTTCTCGGGTTCCTCGGGCTATGGTTGTGTTGGTTCGCGCTCCCCATGCACCCTCGCTATATGAGGCCGTCCGCCTTCTACCCAGCACATCGAATGGTGGCCAGAATACAAGTGGCCATCGGGATTGCCGGGCTGGCCCACCTGTACCATGGTCTTAGCGTGGCGGCGGATACAACTGAACCGGGGGTGCAAGCTGCCAACTTCCCGATGCACTACTTTACTTCGTGGATGGAAATGCACGTGCTTGGAGTATTTGGTATTCATAAAAGACCCTCGTTTTACGAGAAATGCAAGCTCCCGCGAATTATCCGACTGGTTGACGCGTCTATCGTGAATCCGTCTCAGAGGGAAGCTAGGGGCTTGCTTCTTCGTTCACGCACGGTCGGGGCTGGTATGTCTTTCACGGACAAAGTCCTGACAATCGGCCAGGAAACTTCCAAGACGGTGTTGGCATTGCGCGACAATTTTAAAGACGGGGCCTCCGTGTTGAAAGATCGGGAGATTCTACATCTATACTCCATCAGGCCGGGCTTCCTCGTATTCAGGCAAAATGATGCGGCGCTTTTTATGAGATACAACCCCCATCATTTTGCCCAGCAACTAAGTTATAACCAGGGGGTCCCACTGGAGGCGTTTTTGGAAGAACCTGCTGCCACCAGAGAGGGAATACGGGGTGCGCTGCATCACTTTATGCGCTTGAATACGGGCTCCCACTTCTTCATTAGCGAGCCAAGTTGCATCCCGAGGGCCCTTAATATATACGGGGCCTGGTATCAGCACGTGATGGGTGCTGTCATCAGGGAGGAGAGGCGGCTGTTGCTCGATCGCAAGAGTGCGCTCCTGCCAGTGATCGCAACATCCCTTTAAGGCGACGGATCGCCGTGCCCCCTCCGCTAAGAGAGGCTGTTGCAGTTGAGCCTCCACGTGTGCTAAGCCCGACGCGCGAATTGCCCCGTGATTCTGTGGAGATGGTGGATGCGCCATCGGTGCCTCGTGCTCGCGTAGAGATGGTGAATGTACCCTCGCCCGAATCCGGCGTGGGCTCGGATATCGGGACTCGCCGTCCCAAAGTGCCCACGAAATGCAAGCTGGTGCTGGCTGCGACCGGAGCTCGCTCACAGAAGAGGAAAAAGAAATCACTTTTCTCTGCCGATGTCGAATTTGGTCAGGAGCCTCATGCTCCTTATAGTGAGGGCTTGAGCGAGTATGGGACAAATGAAGGCTTATTCATGCCTCCAGATGACACTGATCTGGCGGCTGCCATCGCAGCTTTTGAGAGATTGGCATGACGCGAAGAGGGGCTGGCTAACCTCGCGCGATCAGGTAATCACTAGTAGTATTTTCCTCCATTGCATCATACTTCTATCGTTGTTTTTTGACTAACGCTTTTCCTTCTTTAATAGGCATTTCTACCGAAGAAGCTCTCGCTGCTTCTCTCAAGACTTTTGAGGAAGAGGAACGACTTCGGTTATCCTTGGGCCTCGGTACATTTCGGTTCGCCATGTTTCCGCCTTTGTTTCTTATGAATGATCCGATCCTTTCTTTGTCTTATCGCAGGGACCACGATGCCGATCCCGCAAGCTGATGCGGAAATTCTTCTCGGGCCAGCTATCGAAGTCCCGGCCTCTTCGGTACTGCCGAAAGGGGCCTTACTTAAACAACCGATGACGGAGGCCTTGACGACTCCAGAGGTAACCCTGGATGTAGACGAGGACGTCCTGTTGAAAGAGGCTTCTAGGAGGTCTGCTTTGACGGCCCGGGAGGAAAGGAAGCGCCGGAGGCACGAAGCAAGGGAGCGTAATGCTGCTCTAGCTGTGGGTGCGGGCTCAAGCACCGTTGCCCCTGCTGTTACTCCTTCGGAGGAGTCTCCGGCCGCCTTGTCTATTGCTCACAGATGGACGACACGTGCGGCTCGGAAAGCCAACGGTAACTCAACTCCAGGTAATGTGCCTTGAGGCTTTGTTGTCAAAGTTTTAAGCTATCAGTTCTCATATATCTTATCTTTGCAGAGCCGAGTCTTCCCAAAGAAGTGGCAGCGACCGCCGAGCCTGAGGGAGCGGTAGAGGAGGTAGCTGCTATTCCAGAACCCGGGGCGGCGACAGATGACGTGGTCGCAATTGCCAGGCTCGAGGTAGTGGCCGACGAGACGGCTACCATGGCGGAGCCCAAAGTGGCGGTGGATGAGATAGTTACAATCACTGTGGCGAGCGAAATGGGTACAATTGCTGGGTCCGAGGTGGCCGCTCTTTCTCAAGAGTCGGGCACCGCTCCGATCATTGCCCTTCCCGCCTTCGGTTGTTTGTCGTCTCCCGGCGTCGCAAGTGTGACGACGGCTCTCAGGGAGTCAGGGGATGAGGCGACAGGAGGTGAGACCACTCCGATGGAGGAGGGAGACGCCGCTGTTGTATCGAGTGACGCCCTAGTCACGACTCCTACCGGCGACGAATTAGGTAGATTTTAAGTCACCGCCCTTCTTTTTATTCTGAAATCTCTTTTCAATTTTTCCTGACATGGTTTATTTTGTTTCTAATGCAGGTGCGGCTAGCGCTGATGTCGCGCTACTCAAGACAGCGCCGTCAGTTACCGCCCTGACGGTGACCACCTCTCTGCCTTCTCTCACACCGTCGCAAATGCTGGAAGGTATGGATTTGTGACCCATCAGTCTTATTTCTCGGCTGTATAATTCATGTACTGATGTTGCGTTATCGCGTATTTGCAGGAGTCCTTTTTGACCGCCTGTACCAGGCGCTGCATCTCCACTTCTCCTTCTCGTCAGAGGTTGCTTCATCCAGCGGCGCTGGTGAATACAACTTTTAATTAACGCTCTTTCTTTTACTGACAATGCAATCATTTCTGATTCTTCTTTGCTTTGATTGCAGTACTACAGATTGAAGGAGGAGATGAGGGATCAGTTGCGCCGCTGGTCCTCCCGGCTTTGCCACCTGCTGCAACTGGTATAGTAAATCCCATTTTTCATGAATCTCTTATATTTCTTGATCCGTCATCTGATTGTGATTTGTTTTTGCAGCGGTCGCTTCAACTCCGGCCTCTTTCGAATCTCGCATTATGATGTCGGCAGGCCCCTTCTCCAGGCGTCCATCCTCAAAGGGTGTTGTGACGAGTCTGCGTATGCTGAGCGAATACGTCGAGGAGCTTGACGCGGAGGCTCCTACATCTGCCGCAGATTTCGCCGTTGAGGTCAATCCGATGCTGGCGACACTTATAAATTTCCATGATGAAGGCGTCGTCGAGTCTTGGGTTGATCACTGCAGGAAGATCGAGACCTGTCTGCATCATCTTGAACTTATGCGTCTTACCCCTGAGACTCAGGCTTTGAACTCCCAGCGGGCCGCATAGGTCGAGCAGAGTGCGTCCTTCCTCCGCCATTTCGAACAAGAAGCGACCTTGAGGCGAAGGAATGCGAGGAGGCTTCCACTGAGTCTGTCCAATTGCGTGCCCAGGTCGAAGCGAACGCCGCACAACTGAGAGCTTTCTTTGACACTTTGCAGCGATATATTTCGGACGGGCTTGTATTGAGACGGAAGCTCGACTCTATCGAGCGGGTTACACAGAGTCGCGAAGCTGCCCAAAGGGAAATCGATAAGAAGATTTCATCCTGCTTGCAAAAAAGGACTCGAATCGAAGCGGAGCTGGCCGCGGCGGCTGATCATGAGAAGGCACTGAAAGAAGTGTGACAGCAGCTTACGGACTTGTTGAAAACGCTTCCTTCTCAGTAGCTGCCTTTGTATCAATTATACACTTGTAATCTTTGAATAATATGTATCCATTTTTTATTCTTTTATATGATGTATCTTGTATTCAATCGAGTTCATGAATAAAAGATACACGTTCTTCGTAATGTCTTGTGTCATTTCTCTGCTTTCTTCTTTCTTGCTGTGTTGTTGGCCATGTGATTTTAGCAAGTGCGGTCTGTAGATAGTATATAACTGTCAATCTTGTGCTCTTTGTAAGGTAGTGATGGCTTAGAAAACAGAGTTAGGATCTGTCACCTAAGACTTTTCAAGTTTATGAACCGTGAGGGTCTCATAAAGAATTTTCTCCCTACCGGTCGAGAGGATCCCGTAGGTGTAATTTCTCCTTAAGAATCGTGAGGATTTGTAAGTGTGTTTTCTCTTGAAAGTCGTAAGGATCTCACAAGAGAATTTATTCCCTTACGAGTCGTGAGGACCCACAAGTGATGGAAGAAGTTGTCCTTATCCGCATTTCACGGAGCTAGGAGTTGCTCTGGATGCTTCCCACGGGTTCACTGCCGTGTTCTGCGAGGACCAGACTCCGCTCTGGACGTTTTCTAGGATACCGTAGTTTAAAGACCTCGCAGTCGAGGTTAAGGACATCATAGTCCGTGGATTTAAGGACTCCATAGTCCGTTGTTTAGTTTTAAGACATCACAGTCGAGGTTAAGGACATCATAGTCCATGGGTTTAAGGACCCCACAGTCCGATATTAGTTTTAAGACATCACGGTCGATGTTAAGGACATCATAGTCCGTGAGTTTAAGGACCTCACAGTCCGTTGTTAGTTTTAAGACATCACGGTTGAGGTTAAGGACATCATAGTCCATGGGTTTAAGGACCCCACAGTCCGATGTTAGTTTTAAGACATCACGGTCGAGGTTAAGGACATCATTGTCCATGAGTTTAAGGACCTCACAGTTCGTTGTTAGTTTTAACACATCACGGTCGAGGTTAAGGACATCATAGTCCATGGGTTTAAGGACCTCACAGTCCAATTTTTGCTCTGGATGCTTCCCACGGGTTCACTGCCGTGTTCGGCGAGGACCAAGCTCCGCTCTGGATGCTTCACACGGGTTCACTGCCGTGCTCTGCGAGGACCAAGATCCGCTCTGGACGTTTTCCACGGGGTCAGAAGTGACATAATCCGCGTTCCACGTAGCCAGGAATTTTGCTCTGGATGCTTCCCACGGGTTCACTGCCGTGTTCGGCGAGGACCAGGCTCCGCTCTGGATGGTTCCCACGGGGTCAGGAGTGACATAATCCGTGTTCCACGTAGCCAGGTATTTTGCTCTGGATGCTTCCCACGGGTTCACTATCGTATTCTGCGAGGACCAGGCTCCGCTCTGGATGCTTCACACGGGGTCATTGTCGTGCTCTGCGAGGACCAGGATCCGCTCTGGACGTTTCCCACGGGGTCAGGAGTGAAATAATCCGCGTTCCACGTAGCCAGGAATTTTGCTCTGGATGCTTCCCACGGGTTCACTGCCGTGTTCTGCGAGGACCAGGCTCCGCTCTGGATGCTTCACACGGGGCCATTGCTGTACTCTGCAAGGACCAGGATCTGCTCTAGAAGTTTCCCACGGGGTCAGGAGTGACATAATCCGCGTTCCACGTAGCCAGGAATTTTGCTCTAGATGCTTCCCACGGGTTCACTGCCGTGTTCTGCGAGGACCTGGCTCCGCTCTGGATGCTTCACACGGGGTCATTGCCGTGCTCTGCGCGGACCAGGATCCGCTCTGGACGTTTCCCACGGGGTCAGGAGTGACATAATCCGCGTTCCACGTAGCCAGGAATTTTGCTCTGGATGCTTCCCACGGGTTCACTACCGTGTTCGGCGAGGACCAGGCTCCGCTCTGGATGCTTCACACGGGGTCAGAGTTGACATTATCCGCTTTCCACGTGACCAGGAAGGGTTGACTTTATTCGCATTTCACGGAGTCGGAGTTTGACTCCCGGTCATCTGTACACCGCCGAGTCATGGAACTGGGAGTTTCTGCCGTTCCGCTTTGCTTGATGTTGTGTCCGTTGTAATAAGATGTTTGTTGAGATGATCTATAGGCCGTCTATGAACCATTGAGATTTGGCCTGTCCTTCTGATGAAGCTTGGGGAGGCAGGGTGTGATTCCCTCTTTGTTTGTGCCCCTGGATTGTATACACGGATTGGCATGATATCACCTGTAGGGCATAAATTTCATTCATTTATTATTATTATTTTTTATTTCTTTCCGCGATTCTCTATCATTTCAGCTTTTATATCGCGAAGGTCGCGATTGCCCAATCATTTCGACTATTTTTCGTGGTGCCCAATCATTTCGGCTATTTTGCACGCATATGTTTTTTTACCTGCTGACTTCTTATTTGCAAGTTGCCCCATCATTTCGGCTATTTCGTATGCATGTGTGGCTTGTTGGCTTTTCACTGCAAGCTCGGAATTAGACACCGATTTTGGCATCAGCACCGCTACTACTGGGACATTGCCAGCAGCGAATCATCATTTGCCTCTGTCGATGTCGAACAAAGGTGGCTTAGTGAACAGGGTTAGGATCCAGTCGACTAAGGATTTTGACTTCATGAGCCGTAAGGGTCTCATGGAGGTGTTTCTCCCTACAAGTCATGAGGATCTCGTAGGTGCGTTTTCTCCTTAGGAGTCGTGAGGACTCCTAAGTGTATGTTCTCCTGTAAGTCGTAAGGATCCTACATGAGGGTTTTCTCCTTGTAAATCGAGAGGACTTACAAGGGCTGTTCACCATATAGACATATCCCTAGTCACGGATGGGACTTTGTTAGGGAAATGTTTATTCGCGCCCGTAGATTGTATACAAGGTTCAGTATTGAGCCTCTTGTAGGGCAGTATCGGAGGTTGTGGGGCTGCTTAAGAACAGGTTCAGATCCCTGTAGCTTAAGACTTCTAAATCTTATGAGCCGTGAGGGTCCTATAAGAGGGTTCTCCTTACGAGTTGTGAGGATCTCGCAAGTGTGTTTCTCCTTAGGAATCGTGGGGATCCCTAAGTGTGTTGCTCCCTTGTGAGTCGTAAGGATCTCACGTAGGTGGTTTCTCCTTACAAAGTCGAGAGGACCTTGAAAGTGTCTTTTAACGAGATTGCGCCCTTTCGGGTTTTCACAAAAGTTGCCGGTAGCCCTGCTGTTTTTACTCACGAAGCCCTTTCGGGTTTTCATCCGTGCCCATTTTGCTTGTGGACATACCGTTTTCCTTTTTCTCTTTTTTTTTTATTCTAACGTGGTTGCGCCCTTTCGGGTTTTCACAAGACTCGCCGGTAGCCCTGCTGTTTTTACTCACGGAGCCCTTTCGGGTTTTCACAAGACTCGCCGGTAGCCCTGCTGTTTTTACTCACGGAGCCCTTTCGGGTTTTCAACCGTGCCCATTTTGCTTATGGACATACCTTTTTTTTTTATTCTTTTTTTTATCATCTTTGGGATGCTGCAATCCACCGTATTTTATCGACATCTCGGTCAACGGCTAGTTTTAGGACATAGTGGTCCGTTGTTAGTTTAAGGACGTTTCGGTCCGTTGTTAGTTTAAGAACATTTCGGTACGTCGTTAGTTTAAGGACATTTCGGTCCGTTGTTAAGGAAGCCGGTTACTTATAGAGTTTGGGCTTAGGAAGATAGCGAGCGGACATAGGCGTCGTCATCTATCATTGACCTAGGCCGTGATTCGTCAAGCGTAGTACTTCTTCAGGAAGCGACCGTTTATTTGCCTGAAGGGCCTTTCACCATGCATGTCCATGAGTAGATAGGCTCCACCCTGGTAGACATTGTCTATGATATATGGGCCTTCATAGCTCGGCTCGAATTTCCCCCGCTTGGCACGATTGGGGATCATAGGTCTTTTGACCACTAGCACGAGTTCGCCTTGGCGGAATGTTCTCGGCCTAGCCAATCTTTCGTATGAGCGTGTCATCTTTGCTTTGTAAGATTCCAGATTTTATTGCGCTATGAGCCGGGTTTCATCAAGGGCGTCGAGCTCTTCAAGCCGAAGGTGAGCATTCTCTTCGTCCGTTAGCTCGTAATGAACTGCCACTCGTAGAGAGGGTAGCTCTATCTCGAGGGGGAGTACCGCCTCTGTACCGAATACCAATGCGTACGGCGTTGTGCTCGTGGTTGTTTTGAACGTAGTCCGGTACGCCCAGAGAGCTTCATGCAGTCTCTCGTGCCAGTCCTTCTTATTCCGGGACACCGCCTTTTTCACGATCTTCGTCAAGGTCTTGTTAAAAGCCTCAGCTAGACCGTTAGCTCGGGGATTATAAACTGAGGAGTATCTCTAGTCTATGTTGTATTGTTGTGCGAAGTGGCTGATCTTGTGGCTTCTGTAGGCTGGTCCGTTATCGGAGATAATCCGTCGCGGAGTGCCAATTCGATAAATGACGTGTGTCTTGAAGAAATGGAGGATATTCTCCGTCTTCACTTCCCTCAGCGGTACTGCTTCTGCCCATTTGGAGAAGTAATCAGTTGTCGCCAAAATGAACCGATGTCCTCTGGATGACGTTGGTTCGATGGGGCCGATTATGTTAGTCCCCCACATTTCGAACGGCCAGCTAGCCACTGCCGGATGTAATGGATTCGGATGCTGGTGGATAAAGTCCCCATGGATTTGGCACGAGTGGCATTGCTTCGCATACTCAAGGCAGTCTTGGATCATCATGGGCCAATAATAACCCATCCGTTTGATCTTCAGCTTCATCTTCGGCCCGGCTTGGTGAGAACCGCAGAGTCCGTCGTGAGTTTCTTGGACGACTCTTTTTGCTTCTTCAGGTCCCAGGCATCTTAACCACAGGGAATCAAATGATCTCTTATACAGGGTATCATTGACGAAGGCAAAAGATAGAGCTCGTTTCATGAGCTGATATTTTGAGGACGCATCTTCAGGTGTTCGACGGGATTTGAAGTAGTCTATAAAGACTTCTCTCCAATCCCCAAGCTTTTCCTGGTCTTTTACTTGCAGAGCCATTTGCTCGCCCGCTCCCTTTTTTTCGGACGACTCCGGAGATATTTCTGCCGGTACAAAAACCCGACGACTCTGTACAATGATCCTCACGTCATCAAGGTTCTCGTCAGCTAGTTCTTTAGCGAGCTTGGCTTATACATCCGCTTTGCTATTTTCTGCACGCGGTATGCTTTCCAAGGTGTAGGAAGGTATTTGGGTCAGCAGCTGTTGTACCCTCTGGCCGTACTTCACTAGTTCTGGTTTGCACATCCGATAGTCGTCGTTTACTTGACTAACGACCAGTTGGGAGTCTCCGTATATGATGAGGTTTTCAATTCCCATATCGATAGCGATCTCAAGACCTGCTATCAAAGCTTCGTATTCGGCTTCGTTGTTCGTCCTCGGCTCTGTTAAGGAGAAGGCAAAGCGCATTATTCCTCCTTGTGGAGTTACGAAGATGAGGCCTACCCCTGATTTGATTATAGGGGTGCTTTGCTTGCGCTTCTTTATGGAAGACGCTCCATCAAAATAAAGTTCCCATTGGGTGCCATTACCGCCGATCGTGTCAAACGCATGCTCATCTGGTAGTTCGCAATTCAAAGGAGAATCGGCAGGTATTGGATGCTCGGCGAGGAAGTCGGCGATGGCCTGGCCTTTCACTGCCTTAAGAGGCTGATAAGTTATCGAGAACTCCATTAAGAGAAAGGCCCATTTAGCAAGCCGTCCCGTTAATATGGCCTTTGACATCAAATATTTGAGGGGATCCACCTTCGATATGTGACGGACTTCATGCGCCAATGCCTAATGTCTGAGCTTTGTTATCGCGAAGATCAATGCCGGGCAGTGTTTTTCGATGGGAGAATAATTGCTTTCTGCCCCCAGTAGAACTCGACTCAAATAGTAGAGGGATCTCTCCTTCCCTTGGTCGTTCTCTTGTGCCCATAATGCGCCTAAGGAACCTTCAAGGGCGGTTGTATACAAAATGAGAGGCTTTCCTTTGACCAGAGCAGCCAGCACTGGCGGGTTCTGCAGGTACTATTTGATCTCGTCCAGTGCGCTTTGGCATTTATGATCCCAGACGAACGGGGTTCCCTTCTTCATCAGGTGACTGTAAGGACGACACTTGCCTGAGAGATTGGTTATGAATCGCCGGATATACGCGAGCTTCCCTTGGAGAGATCGCAATTGCTTGAGAGTCCTTGGCGGGGGCATTTCCATGATCGCCTTGATCTTTGACGGATCTATCTCGATGCCTCGTTGTCTGACGACGAATCCCAGGAATTTGCCCGAGGAAACTCCAAACGCGCATTTGAGAGGGTTCATCTTCAAGTTGTATTGCCGGAGGCGCTGAAATACGATCCTCAGGTGTTCTAGATGTTCCTCGTATGATTTGCTTTTCACCACAAGGTCATCGATATAGCATTCGACGATTTCATGTATGAGGTCATCGAAGATTTTTGTCATGGCCCTCTGATAGGTGGCACCAGCATTCTTTAGACCGAAGGGCATTACCTTGTAGCAGAATATACACAAAGGGGTCCGGTAAGCGGTATGCTTCTGATTGTTGGGATGCATCTTTATCTGATTGTATACTGATGATCCGTCCATGAAGGAGAAAACCTCGTGAGTGGATGTATTGTTTATCATTAGCTCGGTGACCAGTACTGGGAAGTCATCCTTCGGGCAGGCCTTATTGAGATCCCGAAAGTCCACACATATGCGCACTGTCCCATTTTTCTTCATCACCGGGACGATGTTGGCGATCCAGTCAGGATACTGAACCTCTTGGATGAAACCAGAGTTGATCAGCTTCTTGACCTCGGCATTGATGCTCATCTCGAGCTCGAGCCGCATTCTCCTCGGTGCTTGTTTGATTTGCTTGACGTCCGGGGATATTGCCAATTTATGTACAGCAATCTCGGGATCTAGTCCTGGCATCTCGGAATAGTTCCAGGCGAAGAAATCTTTATGCTGCATAAGCACGTCTTTTAGTGTAGCCACCCTTTCTTCAGACAGCAGCTCACTGACGAATGTCGGTCGCGGGTCACTTGCCGTCCCCAAATCAATTTTCTTGAGGTTATCTGTAGTAGTATGTATCCCATCCTCCAGCTCTTTTGGTGCCGGTGGGAACTCTGAGATCACCTCGTTATCATTGTTTTCGATGCACCGGGGGAGGTCATCCATATCCTCGGGCTCTTCTTTTTTCGATAGCGTAATCATGTGACAAGTACGAGCTCGCTTCCAAGACTGATGTGGACCTAGTTTTACCCTCGTGGATTTGGGTTCATGCTTCTGCGGCGGGATTACCCTCTAGCTGCTGGATAGAGTGAACCTGCCTTGCTGATATTGGTCTTCGACCCAGTTCTTGAAGGTGAAGCAGTCTTCAATAGGATGCCCTATTGCCCTATGATAGGAGCAATAGTCTGGGTGAGAGATCTCGTTGACTTGCTCGGGGTGCTTGGACTCCGGAAGTGTAATCATTTGATGTCTTATGGCGAGATCAAGTATCTTCCGTGTTTTGTTCTGAGGAAAAGAGTATGCTCGACCCATCTTCTTTATAAGAGATGAATCCGGATTGCTCGATTCCCGATTGCGTGGCTTCTTGGTCCCGCTTTGTTACTTTCGAACGCTTTTCTCGTTCTTTGATTTATTTCTACCTCTGCGTCGGGCCTTTTGTATGACATGTTGATAAGGAAGAGCATTTCCATTCTCCGTGACCTGTTGAAGGAGGCGCTGTGTCCTGGCTTTCTCGTATATGGCCATTTCGCGATTATGGTCATCTCGAACCTTTTGACCCGCTTCCCTTATAAGCTTGTCCATTTGTTCTTCGAACGACGGACTGGGCATTTTCACGCCGGGAGCTCTTTCTGGTTCAGGGTTAGCATCTTCCCACTAAGCATCCCCTTCTTTATCAAAGTCATGTACGACGTAGCAGCCGCGGAGTAGCTCCCGTTTCTTGGATTGAACATACCCAAGTCTGGTCGTTTCCATTCTCCCGTTGGGCAATTTCCGTTGAGTTCCAGGAACGTTCCAGATCCTGTTATAGAATCGTGCTTGTCGAGCAGTTTGCTTAAGGGGAACACCTTGGCGTCTCAAAAGTCTCTTTAATCCGTCCGTGTAATATCTGGGCAAGCGGATGGGCTAGAGCCTGTCAAGTGTAGAATCTGCGCCATGCCAGATTTCTTTCTCTGGTTTAGTTTCCCCGGATCGGTAGAATAGGATCGCCTTTTCACCTTCTCTCCTGGGAGGGACATAGAACGTCTGCAGCTCTTCCAAATTGTAAGTAGCAAGCGCGTCTAGTTCTTTATGATGCTTGGGCGGAATCATGGCAACTTGCAAACTTTTCTCTTCATCAGCGAAGGTTTGTATTAAAGGCCGAGCAGAGAATATGGCGTTGACCTCATCTTCTGAGTCGGTGCTGAAGATAAGCATAGGAGCGGACGATCCCGGCTTGTTGTACTGGGGTGGCCCCGAATAAACTATCTCTTCCTCTTCCTCGGTATCACTCCCGAAGACCGGAATGGTAGCTTTGTTCTCCGGTTTGTGGCATCTCTCTGTGTCTTCAAAGTTTGGCAAGAAGAATTTTGCATCTTCGTACTTATGGACTTCGTTCATGGAGATTGGGTTTAACTCCCCTGTCACAGTATACTCGAGACCATCCTTGAATTATTTCATACACTGATGTTGTGTGGAAGGGATGATGTTGTACTCGTGTAACCAAGGCCGGCCTAGCAAAGCATTATAGCAGGTCTTAGCGTCGATGACATGAAATTTAATATCTGTGACAAGTAACCCGAAGCGCAGTGTCAGTATCACAGACCCGAGAGTTCGTGATGACCGAGAGTCGAACCCGGAGATGGTGATTTTATCACGAGCGAGGTGCTGAACGCTCATGCATATTTCCTTCAACACTCGCACGTTGAGGAGATTGACGGAAGACCCATTGTCGACCAGGATTTTGCCTATCTTGATATCATGACAATATCCGGAGACATATAGGGGACGGTTGTGCTCGCACGTCCCAAGGAGGAGATCTTCATCGCCGAAGTTAATATCGGCTGTATGTACTTCTTCCAGCTCATCCGTCATCTTTTCTTCGGCGAAAAAAGCTTGGAATTGCTCTGGCTCTTGTAGCGCCTTGATCAACGAATCTCTTGCTTCTTTTGATAGTAAAAGGGCGTCGAGAATGCTGAGCTGCGAGGGTAACTTCCTCAAGTGCGCCAGAATGTTGTAGTCCACCTTATTTTTCTTTGGCGGGTCCTTGGCGGTCAGCTCTTTTGTGACTTGATCATCTAAGGTGATATCTTCAGAGACCTTTTCTTTTCCCTTATCTTTTCTGTTTGTGGGTCCGAGATTCTTTTCTGGAAGTGTACGATGGCGCAGCTGGATATTTTCGCAAGTCTTCGACTCTTCCTCTTTCCCCGAGGTGGATTCTTTAAAAAGAGGGAAAAGAGTCATTTCTTCGTCAGAGTCGCTCCCGAAGGTGAGAACCTGGGATCCCCTGGCGGTAATCACGCGACAATTGCCGGTGGTTCTTTTATGCTCCTCGGTCGTATCTCTTTGCTCCCGACGAGTTTTGCGTTTCATCCGCTTAAAATGTTGCCGGTGAGCAACATATCCCTGCCACCATCTTTTAAAAGCATCGCATTCTTCAGTGGGGTGCGCAATCTTTCGATGATATAAGCAGTAGCTAGGATGCATCTCTGCTTCACCAAGAGTGTTTCCTTCGGAGGATGGTAGCTTCATTCCCATTGATATGGCTTTAGCAAACCTTTTCCTCATCTTGAACTTGTTTTTATTCACGACGGATGTCTCTTGATTTGGCGGGAGTGTCTCGACTCTTTCATCCAGTCGCCGGCGTTTGGCCTTTTCAAATATGGCCATCTCACGCTCCCGATCAGCTTTACTTTTTAGGAGAGCTTCATTTAGGAATGCGTCGATCATTTCGTCTGATGGCCTTGGAAGCTCCGGTTCAGGACCTGTCCCCAGTCTCTCGGTGCAAGGAGGTTCTCCATCACTTGTCGATGAATGAGAGATCATATGGCAACTTGCTACGTAATCCTCAGATTCTTCCGACGAGTCTTCTCCATCATCTCCATCTTCAGGGACGTGGCCGAGGAATTCTTGGAGCGTGATTGGAGTCCGCGCCTTCTGGTTGTACTCTTTCAGCACGTCGATTTGTTTTTGCAGGTCCGTGCGCTTATCGACAGGCTTCACGGGCTTTCTGGATTTCTTCTTCTTTTTCGAAGATTTCGACGGCTGGATATGACCACTTTGGTTATTGTTTCCCCCAATCAGAGTAAAGCTCTGTTTGAATTTCAAAATTCAAAATTCGAAGCAACGCTTCAGATTCTTTGCGCTGCGCGCAACGCGCCACGTGTCGAAAGCTGATACGCCAGCGCAGCGCCCAAGGCAGCGCGCCCAATCAGAGCAAAACTCTATTTTAAAACAAAATTAAAGGAAGCAACACTTCAGTTGCGCAAGCGCTGCGCTGCGCGACACGTGTCAGCGCAGATGCGCTGCGCGACACGTGTCAGCGCAGATGCGCTGCGCGACACGTGTCAGCGCAGATGCGCTGCGCGACACGTGTCAGTGCAGTTGCGCTGCGCCGTGCGCTGCGCGACACGTGTCAGCGCAGATGCGCTAGCGCCGTTGCGCTGCGCGTCACGTGTCAGCACAGATGTGCAAGCGCAGATGCATGACACGTGTCAGCGCAGTTGCGCAAGCGCAGTTGCGCTGCGCTCTGCGCTGCTTGACAAGTGTCATGCGCTGCGGCGTTTGCGCCAAACAGAATTAAATTCTAGCAAGATTTTTCTGTTCTTGTTAAAACAAGAAGATTGCCTTCTGTAAAACAGAAGCCCATGGATCAAAGATCCAACGGTGGGGAAAATTCCCCAAATCTTAGAGAAAGATCTCTTTAACAAATTTAACAAATTTATGGGCACTATATAAAGGCCCCTAGACCCCAAATCAAAAGAATGAACATTGGTGAGAAATCAAGAACTTCAAACAGAGAGAACTCTGAAGAAATTTCAAGAAGAAAAAGGTAAAAACCTTTAAGATAGAAGAATTTCTTCTAATTGATCATTGATCTAAGAACAAGATCAACGATCTTCAATAAAAAAAAATAATAATAGTGCTTTGCACTTATGAACCATTGGTTATCTGAGATCAAGAAAAACAAGAAATACTTGTTTTCTTTGGTCTAAATTGGATCAAGAAATCAAATAGTGCCTTGCACTTGCAAAAAACTGCACTGTTGCGCTCCTGGGTTGGCACAAGCCACCAAAGAGCGTCACATGTCAGTATCTGACACTTGCGCTGTGCGCTTTTAAGATAGAGCTTTGCTCTCTGAAATTGGCGCAACTCACCAGAGCGCGCCACGTGTCGGCAGCGCAGGGCACTGGTGCAGCGCACTGCGCTTGCGTGACACGTGTCACCCCTGCATGCGCTTGCGCTCATTTATTGGCGCGAAGCGCCTGACAGGCCACATGGCCCTTGTCAGATAGATGCACTGCATCATTAAAAAGAAGGGCTCAGCCCAATTAAAAAGGCCTAACAGGCCTAGTAAATGCTATGCATTATTTTCAAACAGATGCAATGCATCAGAACCCAAGTAAAAATAGATGCAATGCATCAGAGCCCAAGTAAAAATAGATGCAATACATTAGAGCCCAAACAAAGGTGAAAATGCAATAAAAAGAGGCAGAGCCTAAACAAAAATGATGCTCTGCATCATTTATAAATAGGCAGAGCCCAAACAAAATAAATAATGCTATGCATTATTAAACATGGGTAAAGCCTTAACACAGGTCTAATAGGCCAAAAATAAGAAATAAACTGGACTTAGCATAATCATGGCCGTAAGTCCTTAAATTAAATTGACTGAGCACAACTGCTCTCTTAAATCAATTTACATCCGGTTCGAGGGTACATCTCCGAACTCCTCTGACTCCTATCGTTGTAATCCTTCAACGACGTCAGAGAGGTGACGGGTCCCGACAACCACACATCAACACAGGACTGTGGGGTCCTTAAACTCACAGACTTAAGCGTCCTTAAACTAAGACACGGACTGTGGGGTCCTTAAACTCACGGACTTAAGCGTCCTTAAACCAAAACACGGACTGTGGGGTCCTTAAACCCACGGACTTAAGCGTCCTTAAACTAAGACACGGACTGTGGGGTCCTTAAACCCATGGACTTAAGCGTCCTTAAACTAAAACACGGACTGTGGAGTCCTTAAACCCACGGACTTAAGCATCCTTAAACTAAATATGGACCACCATGTCCCTAAACTGGAATATGGACCACCATGTCCCTAAACTGGCAATGGACCACTACGTCCCTAAACTGGAACAATAGAGCTCCTAAATGCTCTTTTGTCGGATCTAAACGATCCCGTTTAAGTTGATCTTAATCTCAAATATGGCTAACTTATCCTTAAACATTCAAACAGAATTTAGTCCCAAATTTGACTATAAGACCCCCAATCAACTTTGTTTCAAGGGTACATCTCCGAACTCCTCTGACACCTATCGTTGTAATCCTTCAACGACGTCAGAGAGGTGACGGGTCCCGATGGCCATGCATACAATGGACCACCATGTCCCTAAACTGGAATATGGACCGCAATGTCCATAAACTACCTATGGACCACTACGTCCCTAAACTGGAATAATAGAGCCTCCATATGTTCTTTTGTCGGATCCAAATGATCCCGTTAAGTTGATCTTAGTCTCAAATTGGACTAACGTATCCTTAACGAACGTTTAAGTTGATCTTAGCCTAAATATGGCTAACGTATCCTTAAACTAAAACACCAAACCCAAATCTAAGTAAATATGGATTTGGACTAATCCACGTCCTACGGGCGACGGCATCACTTAGTCTCCATATACAATCCACGGGCATCCACAAACAAAACAAACACACACGACACGAAGTGAAATTCTGGAGAAGGAGAAAGTGGCTACCGCGATGCGGTAGCGTAATTAACTGCAGGGGCTTGCGCCTGCAGGGAAGAGCGTCCCCACAATCAAAAACCCCTCAAATGAGGGGGAATCTGACGAAGTCTGCTACATCGGCCGCATCCGTCTAAACCTCCGATACACGGTGCCATAAATCAACTTGGCATCTTCGGAGAGGTAGACGGATAAAACCAAATAGCATCTGCCCCGAATCTCAGGCAAGAAGTCATAACGTCATGGTCGCCGTTCGGAGGGGAACAGATTCTGGCACGCCCAGTGGGACCTTTTCCTCTTTCCACTCCACACTTCGTATGTCGTATTCGCGAACGAATCGCGGTTTGTTAATGGTTGCCTTTGGATTTTAAGTTACTAAGATTTGGTCTTTGCCTGGCGCAGAAATCAAGCATCGATGGCCTCTACCTGTTCGAAGTGCTCCAACTGCAGCTGCAACTTGCATCTTGCCTCAACTGGGGGCATAACCTACGGGCCCCAAGCGGCCTCTTTGTTCACGATGCCCGTGGAGCAGATTACTCAAGCCACCACAGGGCTGTTTTTTGGAACCATGCTTCCACCAACAAGCTTCAGCACCCCTGTGCCCGTACCAGAAGCTCCTAAGAAGTCGGTCTTCGATCGACTTACAGTTACTGCGGCCCCTCTCAACGAGTCGCCCAACACCAGTGCCTCGGTCTTCTCCAGACTGGGTCAAAACTCTTGCAGGCCCACAATGAAGCTTGCGGTCCCAGAAAAGGTTATTCCAAAAAGAGTAGCCAAACCTGCTCCTGAAGTCGTCAAGGCGGCTTCTCCTACTAAGAGATCGGTCTTTACAAGACTGACCGTCCCAACTCCCACTCATGCTCCTGCTGCTCAAAAGACATCAGCCTTCAATAGGCTAACGCCGGCAACAGCCCCACACCTAAACAGGGGGCAAGAAGAAGCTGTTTCTGTCTCTGAACCAATACCGACAACTCGTCGCGCCCGACGACGCCACTGGCGTCGGATAAGGGAGACTGGGGGAAACTCCCCCTCTGGGATAACTCCGCCAGCTCCAACGGTGGAAGTTAACGCTGCTGTTCCAACCGGGAACAGGTTTGAACTGCTGAAAAGAGTACGCAGAAACTCGCCAACTGCGGTGCTCAAAAGATCGCCTCCACCGGTAGAGACCGTCGTGGAAGCAGAAAAGCCGGAGCAGCCTCCTCAATCGCTGTCCTCCAGGATTTACAAGACATGGCGACGAGTCCGAGAATCTGTGATTAATCCTGATTTCTCTCGCCAACACAAGAAGTCGAGAGGTCGGCAAGAAGAAAATCCCCCGGTCAAGCAACGAAAAGCGATGACCACTTGGGTGCCCAAAGCAACGACTCCCTCAACTTCAACGGCCCATAAGAGAAGAAGGCTGGAAAAGTCCTTACGCCGACGGCAAATATCAAAGGTGGTGAACCCAAACGCCCTAAGTCCGGGGGCATCATAGTTCATACCGTCTACATGGCGTCCGGCAAAGAGGACAGCCGCATATCAACAGGTCATAGACCGCTCACGCGATCGCTGACCAAAGCGCAGGAGCAGCATCAAAAGCTCCAAGAGATGATGAACGCAATGGCCGCACTTACTGGGCCAAAAGAAAACCCTGAAACGTCTTCGGATGAACGCCAGGAGCAAGAAACTGACGCCGAATTCCTTCGTCGGGTATTGGAGAAGAAGGATAAAGAGGCTGCTGAACAAGCAGCCAACATAAAGCGTATGGGCCTCCTGTTCCAAGACATGGTGGGGATGATGATCCAACAAGATCCTCCGGCCGAAGATCCCCCGATCGTCCTTGAAGACGATAGGGGAGAAACGTCGAATCCTCTGCCAGCTCTGTCGACAGCTAAGGAGGAAGCAATCTCCAAAGCTGATTTGGACGAGTACATAGCCCAATAAATACGGGTTCATCATGCGACTGAAGAAGCCGGCCAAGTCGTAAAAACAGGACGACCATATCCAAGTTAGTACGATCAAATCAAGTACCCGCCCGGCTACACAATTCCTAAATTCCATGTCTATAAGGGGACGGGCAATCCTCACCAGCATGTTGCCCAGTTCAGGGCACTCTGCGGCAACATCGGCGGTAATGACAAACTATTGCTTTACCAGTTTGTTGGAAGCTTATCAGATACAGCGTTCGAGTGGTACTCTAAGCTCCCGAACGACTCTATCAAGAATTTCGCAGAGATGGAGTTGTTGTTTACCCAGCATTTTGCAAGCGCCAGTGAACGCACCCCGATGACGGCACTGATTAATGCCGGGGTAAAGCCAGGCGAGACATGGGTCCAATATGCTATACGGTGGCGAAACTTATGGTCAAAGTGCGAGCAGCGCATTGAAGAAGCTCCCGCAGTGGGTATGTTTGTGGGAACCCTTGATCCGCAAGCAACCATCTCGCAATTTATGATGTTCTTCAAGCCGACTACCTTCCAGGCCTTGATTGACAAGCTAGCGCAAATGGATCAGAAAGGCCATTGACCCCCTCTTCCAAAGCCGGACTCCCGAAATGACAAGGGGAAAGGAAAAGCGATCGTTGTCGCTAATGCTCAACAACAGCCGAGCAACTCGAAGCCGGTTGTTCATCAAAATAATATGCGTCCACAGGTATCCCTTGAGGAGAGACTAGGACGTCTTTACTCGTTTTCCTGAGATAAAACGAGAAGGTTATTCGAGTTGGCGTTGTGCAACCGACTCATAAATCTGCCGGAGCCAAAACGTCCGTCGCAACCAAATGATGTCAATGAGCCCAACTACTGTCCCTATCACCGGGTACTGGGTCATCCGATCGAAGATTGCTATGTCTTCAAAAATTGGCTTGAAGACCAGTACCAACAGGGCAAATTCGCATTATCCGATAGATGGAAGGTGAATCCGCCGCAACTTCACACCTCTAAGAGGGCAAATATGCCGGGGGCAACGTGCTCTCTCGTCGAAGAAGCCCCATGGGAGGTTGTGCTGTCAGCTAAGAAAAAGAGAATGCTGAACAATCTTCAGGCATGCCCAGCGATCAAGTGGAAAAACCCGTTGGAACCGAAGGTCATTGAGGGGATGTTGAAGCCACGTCCAACTCCAAAGACCGATGGTGGTGGCCCAAGTACTCACAACCAGCCGTCAAAATCTTCGAAGAAGAAGAAGAAGAAATCCTAGAAGCCTGTGAAGCCTGGTGACAAGCGCACAGACTTGCAAAAACAAATTAACGCGCTGGAGGAATACAACCAGAAAGCACGGACTCCCATTACACTCCAAGAGTTTCTCAACCATGTCTTTCAAGAGGAAGATGAGGAGGAAAGTTCGTCGGATGAATCTGAAGAATACGTAGCGAGCTGTCATGTGATTTCCCATTCGTTCATGGACGATGAGGAGACTCCTTGCGCTGAAAAGCTGGGGGCAGACCCTGAACCAAAAATTCTGGGGCCATCAGAAGAAGTAATTGACGCATTCCTCCACGAAGCTCTGTTGAGAAGTAAAGCTGATCGGGAACGTGAGACGGCTATATTTGAAAGGGCCAAGCGCCGGCGACTTGACGAAAGAGCCGAGACACTTCCGCTGGAGCAAAATACATCCGCTACGGATAAAAGCAAATTCAAGACGGGGAAAAGGTTTGCTAAAGCCATATCAATGTGCATGAAGCTACCATCCTCCGAAGGAAACATTACTGGTGAAATGGAAATGCACCCTTCCTATTGCTTGTATCATCGGAAGATTTCGCACCCCACCGAAGAGTGCAAAGCTTTCGATAGATGGTGGCAAGGATATGTTGCTCATCGACAACATTTTAAGTGGGAGAAGCGCAAAACTCGTCGGGAGCGGAAAAATATGACCGAAGGGTTTAACAGAACTACCGGTGATTGTCGCATGGTTAACGCCGGGGGATCACAAGTGCTTACCTTCGGAAGCGATTCTGACGAGGAGCTGGTTCTTAGCCCCCTCTTTAAAGAGTCCATCTTGGGAAAAGAGGAAGAGCCGAAGGTCTGTGACAATATCAGGCTGCGTAATCGGAAGCTGCCCGAAAAGAATCTCGGAACCTCAAATAAAAAAGATAAGGGAAAAGAGAAGGTCCCTGAGGAGATCGCCCTGGATGACCAAGTTGTGGAGGAGCTAGCCGCCAAAGACCCGCCGAAGATAAATAAGGTGGATTATAACGTCTTAGCACATCTGAGGAAGCTACCCTCACAGCTCAGCATTCTTGACGCCCTTTTGCTATCAAAGGAGGCGAGAGACTCGTTAATCAAGGCACTACAGAATCCGGAGCAATTCCAAGCTTTCCTGGCCGAGGAAAAGATGAATGATGAATTGGAGGAAGTGCACCCGGCCGATGTCGCTTTTGGTGATGAAGACCTTCTCCTTGGGACGTGCGAACACAATCGCCCCCTTTATGTCTCAGGATACTGCCACGATATAAAGATAGGCAAAATCCTGATCGACAATGGATCCTCCGTTAACCTCCTCAATGTGCGGGTGTTAAAAGAAATCTGCATGAGCGTCCAGCACCTTGTCCGGGATAAGATTACCGTCTCCGGGTTCGACTCCCAATCATCAAGAACTCTTGGGTCTGTGATACTGACGCTACGCTTTAGGTTACTCATCACGGATATTAAGTTCCACGTCATAGACGCCAAGACATGCTACAATGCTCTGCTCGGCTGACCATGGTTACACGAGTACAACATCATCCCTTCTACGCAACATCAGTGTATGAAGTATTCTAAGGATGGTCTTGAGTATACCGTGGCGGGAGAACTGAACCCGTTCTATGTGAACGAAGTTTGCAAATATGAAGATGCCAAATACTTCTTACCAGATTTCGAGGATACGGAGAGGTGTCACAAACCGGAAAACAAAGCCGCTGCCACCATTCCTGTTTTCGGGAGTGATACCGAGGAGGAAGAGGAGATAGTTTATTCGGGTCCGTCTCGACACAACAAGCCAGGACCATCCGCTCCTACGTTGATCTTTGGTAGCGACTCGGAAGATGAGGTCCATGTTGTATTCTCTGCTCGACCTTCAATACAAACGTCCGCTGACGAAGAGCAAACTCTACAAGTCGCCATGGTGCCGCTTAAACATCATAAAGAACTGGATGCACTCGATATCTACAGTGTAGAAGAGCTGCAGACGTTCTATATCCCTCCCAGGCGAGAAGGCGAAAAAGCAATTCTATTCTACCGCTCTGAAGAAACCAAAGTGGAAAAAGAAATCTGGCACGGCGCGGATCCTGCGCTTGACAGGCTTCAGCCCATCCGTCTCCCCAGATATTATACAGAAGGCCTGAAGAGGTTGCTGAAACGCCAGGGGATATCCTTCAAGCAGACCGTTCAAAAAGCCAAGTTCTATGACAAAGTCTGGAACATTCCCGGGACTCAACACAAACTGCCTAATGGGAGAATGGACACAATCGGGCTTGGATACATCCGGTCAAAGAAACGAGAGCTACTACACGGTTGCTACGTCGTGTATGACTTCGATGAAGAAGCGGATGCTCAATGGGAGGACACTAATCCTGAACCAGTGAAAGTTCAAGATGCAAAAGAGCCAAGTCCGTCATTCGAAGGACAAATGGACAAACTTATAAAAGAAGCTGGTCAAAAAGTCAGAGACGATCACAACCGTGAGATGGCCATCTACGAGAAAGCCAAAACGCAACACCTCCTTCAACAGGCTGTGAAAGATGTAGATGCTGTTCCTTGTCAACCTATTATAAAGAAGGCTCGACGCAGAGGCAGAAACAAGGCGAAACGCGGAAAAGGCGCTCAACAGCAACGAAACGGGACTAAGAGATCACGCAAGCAGGAATCGAACGGTTCCGATCTATCCCTCATAAGAAAAATGGGTCGGGCGTACTCTTTTCCTCGGGACAAGACGAAGAAAATACTTGACCTCGCTCTAAAACATCAGATGCTTACACTGCCGGAGTCTAAACACCCCGAACAAGCAGGCGAAGTCTCGCACCCAGACTATTGCTTTTATCACCGAGTGATAGGGCACCCTCTCGAGGACTGCTTCACCTTCAAGAATTGGGTCGAAGATCAGTATCAGCTTGGCAAGTTCGCTCTGTCTGACAACTGGAGGGTAGCGCCGCCACAGAAGCACGAACCCAAGGCCATGGAAGAAAAACCAGTCCTACATTGGGATTGGAAGCAAATTCGTACTTGTCACATGGTAACAATATCAAAGGAAGAGCCCGAGAACATGGATGACTTTTCCTGGTGCTTTGAAAACAACAACGATGAGGTAATCTCAGAATTTCCACCAGCGCCAAAAGAGCTGGAAGATGGAATCCATACCATTGCAGATAACCTCAGGAAAATTGAGTTGGGAACGGCGAACGACCCGCGACCGACATTCATTAGTGAGCTGCTGTCTGAAGAGAGGGTGGCTTCATTAAAAGACCTGCTTATGCAGCATAAAGATTGCTTCGCATGGAACTATTCCGAAATGCCGGGACTGGATCCAGAAATTGATGTGCACAAATTGGCGATATCCCCGGACGTCAAGCCAGTCAAGCAGGCACCAAGAAGAATGCGGCTCGAGCTTGAGATGAGTATCAACGCCGAGGTCAAGAAGCTGATCGACTCCGGCTTTATTCAGGAGGTTCAATATCCTGAATAGATCGCCAACATCGTCCCTGTGATGAAGAAAAATGGGACAGTGCGCATATGCGTGGACTTCCGGGATCTCAATAAAGCCTGCCCGAAGGACGATTTTTCAGTGCCAGTCACCGAACTGATGATAGACAATACGTCCACTCATAAGGTTTTCTCCTTCATGGACGGTTCATCAGGGTATAATCAGATAAAGATGCATCCCGAAGACCAGAAGCACACCGCCTTCAGGACTCCTTTAGGTATATTCTGCTACAAGGTGATGCCCTTCTGTTTAAAGAACGCCGGTGCTACCTATCAGAGGGCCATGACGAAGATCTTTGATGACCTTATACACGAAATCGTCGAATGCTATATCGACGATCTCGTGGTTAAAAGTAAATCATACGAGGAACATCTCGAACATCTGAAGACCGTATTTCAACTCCTTCGACAATACAACTTGAAGATGAACCCTCTCAAGTGTGCATTCGGAGTTTCCTCGGGCAAATTCCTGGGATTCATCGTCCGACATCGAGGTATTGAGATAGATCCGTCAAAGATCAAGGCGATCATGGAAATGCCTCCGCCAAGGACTCTCAAACAGCTGCGGTCTCTCCAAGGGAAGCTCACGTATATACGGTGATTTATAGCCAACCTTTCAGGCAAGTGCCGTCCTTACAGCCACCTGATGAAGAAGGGAACCCCGTTCGTCTGGGACCAAAAATGCCAAAGCGCACTAGACGATATCAAGCAATACCTGCAGAACCCGCCGGTGTTGGCTGCTCCCGTCAAGGGAAAGCCCCTCATTCTTTATACAACCGCCCTCGAAGGTTCCTTAGGCGCATTATGGGCGCAAGAGAACGACCAAGGGAAGGAAAGAGCACTCTACTACTTAAGTCGAGTTCTACTGGGGGCAGAAAGCAACTACTCCCCTATTGAAAAACACTGCCTGGCATTTATCTTTGCGATAACAAAGCTCAGACATTATGCGTTGGCGCATGAGGTCCGTCTCATTTCGAAGGTGGACCCTCTTAAATATTTAATGTCAAAGGCCATATTGACGGGGCGACTCGCTAAATGGGCCCTACTCTTGATGGAGTTCTTGATAACGTATCAACCTCTCAAGGCAGTGAAAGGCCAGGCCATCGCCGACTTCCTTACTGAGCATCCGATACCCGCTGATTCTCCTTTGAATTGCGATCTTCCAGACGAACATGCGTTTGATGCGATCAACGGTAGTGATACCCGATGGGAGCTTTATTTCGATGGAGCATCTTCCGTGAAGAAGCGCAAACAAAGTACCCCTATAATCAAATCGGGGGTGGGACTCATCTTTGTAACTCCATGAGGAGGGATAATGCGCTTTGCTTTCTCCCTAACAGAGCTGAGGACAAACAATGAAGCCGAATACGAAGCTTTGATAGCAGGCCTCGAGATCGCCATTGATATGGGAATTGAAAACCTCCTCATATACGGAGACTCCCAGCTGGTCGTTAGTCAAGTAAATGGCGACTATCAGACATGCAAACCAGAATTGGTGAAGTACGGCGAAAAGGTGCAACAACTGTTAACCCAAATCCCTTCCTATACTTTGGAAAACATACCATGCGCGGAAAACAACAAAGCGGACGCGTTGGCCAAGCTCGCTAAGGAATTGGCTGATGAGAACCTCGATGACGTAAGAATCATGGTATAAAGCCGTTGGGTGCTTGCCCCAGCAGAAATATCTCCGGAATCATCCGAAGAGAAGGAAGCGACTGAGCAAATGACCCTGCAAATAAAAGACCCGGAAAAGGCCGAGGATTGGAGAGAAGTCTTTATAGACTACTTCAAATACCGTCGAACGCCCGAAGATGCATCCTCAAGACATCAGTTTATGAAACGAGCTCTTTCTTTCGCCTTCGTCAATGATACACTGTACAAGAGGTCATTTGATTCTCTGTGGTTGAGATGTCTGGGACCTGACGAAACGAAAAGAGTCGTTCAGGAAGTTCATGACGGAATCTGCGGTTCTCACCAAGCAGGCCCAAAGATGAAGTTGAAGATCAAACGGATGTGTTACTATTGGCCCACGATGATTCAGGACTGCCTCGAATATGCGAAGCAATGCCACTCATGCCAAATCATGGGGACTTCATCCACCAGCATCCAAATCCGCTCCATCCAACGGTGGCTAGCTGGCCATTCGAAATGTGGGGAACTGACATAGTCGGCCCCATCGAACCAGCATCGTCAAGAGGACATCGTTTCATCCTGGCGAAGACTGACTACTTCTCCAATTGGGCAGAGGCAGTACCGCTGAGGGAAGTGAAGACGTAGAATATCCTCCACTTCTTCAAGATGCACGTCATATATTGGTTTGGAACTCCGCGACGGATCATCTCCGATAACGGGTCAGCTTACAGAAGCCACAAAATTAGTCGCTTCGCGCAACAACACAATATAGACTGGAGATATTCCTCGGTTTATAATCCGCGAGCTAACGGTCTAGCTGAAGCCTTCAACAAAACCTTGACAAAGATCATGAAGAAAACGGTGTCCCGAAATAAGAAGGACTGGCACGAGAGACTGCAAGAAGCTCTCTGGGCGTATCGAACTACGTTCAAAACAGCCACAAACACAACGCCATATGCGTTGGTATTCGGTACAGAAGTAGTACTCCCCCTCGAGATAGAGTTACCCTCTCTACGAGTGGCGGTCCACTACGAGCTGACGGACGAAGAGAATGCTCACCTTCGGCTTGAGGAGCTTGATGCCCTCGATGAAACCCGGCTTATAGCACAACAAAATCTGGAAGCCTATAAAGCAAAGATGACGCGCTCATATGAAAGATTGACCCAGCCGAGGACATTCCGCCAAAGCGAACTCGTACTAGTGGTCAAAAGGCCTATGATCCCCAATCGCGCCAAGCGGGGAAAATTCGAGCCAAACTATGAAGGCCCGTACATCATAGACAAGGTCTACCACGGTGGAGCCTATCTACTCATGGATATGCACGGTGAAAGGCCTTACAGGCCAATAAATGGTCGATTCCTAAAGAAATACTACGCATAGCAAGTTACTGCCAAGGTCAATGATAGATGACGACGACTATGTCCGCTCGCTATCTTCCTAAGCTCAAACTTTATAAGCAATGGCCAGCCTTCTCCTGACCGGACCGAAACATCCTTAAACTAACGACGGACTGAAACGTCCTTAAACTAACAGTGGACCGAAACGTCCTTAAACTAACGACGGACCGAAACGTCCTTAAACTAACGACGGACCGAAACGTCCTTAAACTAATGGAGGACCGAAACGTCTTTAAAATACTACCGCAGCATCCTTAGGCTGACGGGATGAATATAAAAAAAATAATGATGATGATAAAAAAAATATATAAAAACGGTATGTCCATAAGCAAAATGGGCACGGATGAAAACCCGAAAGGGCTCCGTGAGTAAAAACAGCCGGGCTACCGGCAAATGTTCGTGAAAACCTGAAAGAGCGCGATCTCGTAAAAAAAAAGAAAAACATATAAAAATAAAAAGAATAAAAAAAAGGGGTATGTCCATAAGCAAAAATGGCACGGATGAAAACCCGAAAGGACTCCGTGAGTAAAAACAGCAGGACTACCGGCGAGTGTTTGTGAAAACCCGAAAGGGCACAACCTTGTTAAAGGACACTTACAAGGTCCTCTCGACCTTGTAAGGAGAAACCACCCGCGTGAGATCCTTACGACTCACAAGGGAGCAACACACTTAGGGATCCCCACGATTCCTAAGGAGAAAATACACTTGCGAGATCCTCACGACTCGTAAGGAGAACTCTCTTATGGGACCCTCACGGCTCATAAGATTTGAAAGTCTTAAGTTATAGAGACCTAAACCCGTGCTTAAGAAAACCCCCTACAACCTTCAATATTGCCCTACAAGTAGCTCAATACTGACCCTTGTATACAATCCACGGGCGCGAATAAACATTTCCCTAACCAAGTTTCATCCGTGATTGGGGATATGTGCGCATGATGAACAACCCTTGTAGGTCCTCTCGATTTACAAGGAGAAAACCCTCCTGTAGGATCCTTACGACTTACAGAGGAACATACACTTAGGAATCCTCACGATTCCTAAGGAGAAACACACCCACAAGATCCTCATGACTTGTAGGGAAAAATACCTTTGTGAGACCCTTACGGCTCATGAAGTTAAAAGCCTTAGTCGACAGGACCTTAACCCTGTTCGCTAAGCCACCTTTGTTCGACATCGACGGAGGCAAATGATGATTCGCTCCTGGCAATATCCCAGTTGTAGCGGTGATGATGCCGAAATCGGTGTCTAATTTCAGGTTTACGGTGAAAAGCCGGTAGGCCGCACATGCATACGAAATAGCCGAAATGATGGGGCAACTTGCAATAAAAAGCAGCAAGTAAAAACGTATGCATATAAAACAACCGAAATGATTGGGCAACTCGCAATAAAAACAGCGAGTAAAAATAAAATAAATAGCCGAAATGATTGGGCACCGCGAAAAATAGCCGAAATGATCGGGCAATCGCGACCTTCGCGATATAAAAGCTGAAATGATAGAGCATCGCGGAAATAAAACAATACAAATAAATGAAACTTTTTCCCTACAGTTGAGATCACATCGATCCCTGTATACAATCTAAGGGCACAAACAAAAAGGGGACTACATTTCCCCACCAAGCTGTGTCAAAGGGAAGTCAGATCTCGACGACCACATCTACAGCCTGGAGACCAACAGCGGCGTTCCTCCTCATTCCAGCAGGACATGGACGTGACATCACCAATCGGAGCTACGGCAAAGTCCCCAGTTCCAAGACTCTACGGTTCACAGACAACCTAGAGTCAAATAATGACCTCCGTCGCGGAAACAAGTCAACCAATGACCTCCGTCGCGGAAACAAGTCAACAAATGACCTCCGTCGCGGAAACAAGTCAACAAACGACCTCCGTCGCGGAAACAAGTCAACAAACGACCTCCGTCGCGGAAACAAGTCAACAAACGACCTCCGTCGCGGAAACAAGTCAACAAACGACCTCCGTCGCGGAAACAAGTCAACCAACGACCTCCGTCGCGGAAACAAGTCAACAAATGACCTCCGTCGCGGAAACAAGTCAACCAATGACCTCCGTCGCGGAAACAAGTCAACAAATGACCTCCGTCGTGGAAACAAGTCAACCGATGACCTCCGTCGCGGAAACAAGTCAACAAATGACCTCCGTCGCTGAAACAAGTCAACCGATGACCTCCGTCGCTGAAACAAGTCAACAAATGACCTCCATCGCGGAAACAAGTCAACAAATGACCTCCGTCGCGGAAACAAGTCAACCAATGACCTCCGTCGCGGAAACAAGTGAACAAATGACCTCCGTCGCGGAAACAAGTCAACAAATGACCTCCGACGCGGAAACAAGTCAGCCAACGACCTCCGACGCGGAAACAAGTCAGCCAACGACCTCCGTCGCGGAAAAAAGTCAACCAACGACCTCCGTCGCGGAAACAAGTCAGCCAACGACCTCCCCGTCGGAGCCATACTTCGACTCGGAAACAAGTCAACTCACCAACCACTTACGAGTCCTTACGACTTATAAGGGAGAAAATTCTCTTATAAGATCCTTACGACTTATAAGAGAAAACACACTTAGGAATCCTCACGATTCCTAAGGAGAAAATCCACCTACGAGATCCTCTCGATCCGTAGGGAGAAAAGTCTCTATGAGACCCTCACGGCTCATAAAGTTGAAAAGTCTTAGGCAGCAAATCTGAACCTGCGGCCTAAGCCATCGCTATCTCTTGGAGAAATCTAGATGCTTACTCTATTATCGGTCAAATGTGTTTATCAAGACAGCATGCTGATAATAAGAGAAAGGAAAAAGCAAAGAAATAGTACAAGACATTGCAAAGAAAAATGTGTATCTTTATTGAATGTAATCAAGTACAAGGTGAAGCGTACAAAAGAATAAAGAATGGATACATATTATTTAAAAAGAAAATTTTTACAAGTATGTAGATACAAGGGGAATTACTGGGAAGGAAGCGTCTTGCATAGCTCTAGCAATTGTTCATGCACCTCCTTCCACACTTTCTCCTGATTGGCCACCACCGCCAGATCTGCCTCCACTTGAGCTCGCTGCTGCAAGACAGATTCAAGATGCTCCTTAATGGCCTGATGAGCAGCTTCACGGCCTTGGGTGTCACGTTCGGCTACATCAAGCTTTCGCTTCAAGTTTAGCCCATGAGAGATGCGTTCCAGGAGGCCCTCAAAGATAGCCTTCACTTGGGCAGCATTCGCCTCAACCTCAGCACGCAGACGAGCCGTCTCGCTCGAGGTCTCTTGGCATTCCCTCAGCCTTAAAGCCACTTCTTGTTCTAAGTGGTGGACGTAAGAAGCGCTTTGCTCGATCCATGCTGCTCTTTCATTGCTCGCGGCTAAGGTCTCGGGAGCAGGGCGCATAAACTCCAGTTGATGTAGACGAGCCTCGATCTTTTTACAGTGGTTAACCCAAGACGCGATGATGCCCTCGTCATGGAAGTTTACGAGTATCACCAGCATCGGGTTAACCGCTGTAGCGAAGTATGCAGCAGATGTAGGAGTCTCGACGTCGAGTTCCTCGACGTAGTCGCTCAACATGCGTAGACTATTCGCGGCGCCTTTCGAAGATGGACGTCTCAGGAAAGGGCCCGTCGGCATTATAATCCGAGACTCGAAGGGCGCCGAGACCGGAACGACAGCTGAAAAAACAAGATATGATCAGATAACAGTTCAAGAAATAAAAAAAAGGAGTTATCAATGCGATAGTTACTGTACCAGCTGCGGCAGGTGGCAAGGCCGGAAGGGCCGGTGGCGTGGCCAATCTTTCATCCCGTCCTTCAATTTGTAGCACTGCAGTCGGGACGAGAAAATGTTAGAAATAATTCCATCGCTGAAAAAGAAAGATATCAATTAGAAACCATACTCACCGGCGCAACCAGAGGGAGAAGCGAATTCAGATGGGAAGGAGAAGTGTGGGAGCAACTCTTGAAAAAGATGATCAAAAAGCACTCCTGAAAAGACACAGCAGTACGACTTTAGTACATAAATTATGCGGCCGAAAGACAAAACTAATAGTTTGCAAATCCATACCTTCCAGCATCTTCGATGGTATAAGAGAGGGCTAAGAAGTGACCACCGCCAAGGCAGTAGTTGACGGCGCTCCCTCGAGCAGTGGAGCATCGGCGCTGGTCGCACCTGCGTTAAAAAACAAGGGTAAACCTGTCAGAAGCGATTGCAAGATAAAAAAGGGGGACGGTAATCCGAAATTTACCTGCTGAGCCTCCAGCCGAGACGGAGGCATCTCCCTCCTCCATCGACGTAAGACCACCACCCGTGGCCTCATCCCCAGACTCCACGGGGGCCGTCGTCGTACTCGCGAGGCCAGGAGACGGGGGAGGGCCATAGGCGGGGAGAGCTATGACTGGAGCATTGCCAGACTCCTGAGAAAGAGCGGTTGGCTCGTCCTCAGGAATCATGTCCACCTCACCCGCTACTCCCTCGGGCTCAGCAGTCACGGTTGTCTCGTCTACCGTCACCACGAATCTCAGGCAAGACGTCATAACGTCGCGGCCGCCGTTCGGAGGGGAACAGTTATCACCACCAACCTTTGGAGTTGGGCGCGGCTTCAGCATCCCTTCGATGATCTGGGGTTCCAGCGGATTCTTCCACTTGATCGTCGGGTATGTCTGGAAATCATTCAGCATCCTTTTGGTTTTGGCCGAAAGGGCCACCTCCTATGGAGCTTCTTCAACAAAAGAGCACGTTGCCCCCGGTGTATCCATCTTCTTAGGAGTGTGCGGTTGTGGTGGGTTTACTTTCCACTTTTCAGACAGCGCGAACTTGCCTTGTAGGTATTGATCCTCGATCCATCCATTAAAGACGAAGCAATCTTCGATTGGATGGCTCACCGTTTGGTGGTAAGGGCAATAATTGGGATTATTCACTTCGCCGGGTTGCGATGGTCGTCTTGGATTCGGCAAATTGATAAGCCTATTGCGCATCGCCAGCTCGAACAGCCTCTTCGTTTTATCCCGCGGGAATGAGTAAGAGCGCTTCATTTTCTCATTATAATAGCGCCGTCTTTCTTCCAGTTGATCCGCTAGTTTTGGGGCACTGGGCTGCTGTTGGGTGTTCGCAACGAAGATCGCCTTCCCTTTACCCTTTTCGTTCCGCGGTTCCGGCTTCGGGGGAGATGGTCTATGACCCATCTGGTCCATTTGGGCCAGCTTGTCGATTAGAGCCTGGAACGTGGTCGGTTTGAAGAATATCATGAACTGTGAAATAGTTGGATGAGGGTCTAGGGTGCCCACGAACATGCCCACCGCTGGTGCTTCTTCGATGCGCTGTTTACACTTCGACCACAGGTTCCTCCATCGGATTACGTACCGAACCCATGTCTCGCCCGGCTTCACCCTGGCATCGATCAATGCTGTTATTGGGGTGCGTTCACTAGCACTTGCGAATCGTTGGGTGAACAACAACTCCATTTTTGCGAAAGTTTTGACGGAGTCATTTGGAAGCTCGGAGTGCCATTCGAACGCCGTCTCCGATAAGCTGCCGACAAATTGGCGAAGCAAGAGCTTATCATTGCCGCCGGTGTTGCCGCAAAGAGCCCTGAACTGGGTGACGTGCTAGTGAGGATTGCCTGTCCCCTTGTACACATGGAATTTGGGGATCGTGTATCCCGGCGGGTATTTTATTTGATCATACCAGCCTGGATATGGTCGCCCAGTTCTAAAAATTTGCCCAGCCGCTTCATTCACCTGGTGAACTCGTATCTGCTGAGCGATGTAATCATCTAGGGCAGCTTTGGAGATGGTCTCTTCCTTGGCTGCTGATAGAGCCAACAGAGGGTTTGATGTTTCTCCTCTATCATCTTCAATTATCACTGGAGGATCTTCGGCTGGGAGATCTGGATGGATTATCATGCTGATTTAGAGAGATTTTATCGATCAAAAATATTTTACCGCAATCAGAAACGGCGTCGCTTTGCAGCTAGCCGGTGAATACGGGTCGGTCCACAGGGATGTGTAATTTTCCTAAGTGTTCTTACGAGCTGATTCCAATGGTTGTTTGGTCTTTTGATTGAATCTAAAAAAAAACTAAGTTGTACGATGATCAAGAGACTTGCTAGGATTAGGTCTAAGGTGAGTTTGATAAGATTAATATTAACACCTCTTTCAATGCCCTCGATTAAATCTTTTTAGAAGTTATAACAATTATTAGTAAAGGGGATTAGGATGATTGGGAAGAAACGAAGTTTTCTTCCTCTAGATTCTTGTCCGTCCTTTCCTACTAATTGTTCTAACCTTCATGGAAGTCATGCATGTCCGGTCCTTTATACTACGGTTTCACCGTTACCTCGTGGGTAGGGTGCCGTAGGGAGCGGATCATGCATGCGTGCATGAAGTTCTAGTTATTACAAATTATTGGGCTTGAAAGAGATGAGAGATATTCATCTCTCAATCCCTCCCTTATTCCTAACCCTAACAAGCGAGGAAATTACTCGCTCATTAGGGGAACTTTTAAAAATAACGTTTAAAAATCACTTACCTACTGCAGTTTAAGAAAGATTATACTAGATTAAACTAGGGCAATGGAAGGATTTATCTAAGGCAAGGATTAAATTAGAAAGCTAGGGCAAGAAATTAATTTTAAACTTAGGCAGAAAATTAAATGAACTCACATGAAATGATGCTCTTCAATTCTCAAAAGAATCTAAATTTTTATTAATTGAAAAGAGGCATCCCTCTTACAGTATTTTGATTACATATTTATAAGGAAATAGGAAAACTAGGGTTACAATTGCTCGCATATGTGATATTACAGATATACCCACGAAAAATCCCAACCTACGCACCGCCAGAAGAAATCTGCACCGACACGTGCAACAGATGGCCGCGGAACCGCGGCATGGGTAGGGGTGGGGCCGCGGTTCCGCGGCCCTTTGGTGAGATCACCTCATCATTTTTTCTGGTCTCATTCTTGATGCTTTGGGATTTATATTTATATAGTTCTTTTCTCCATTTGGTTTCTGGTTCTTCTCAAGATCTTTCAGTGAAAACTTGTAGTGATCTTTTAACCGTTTGCCTTGACATTTTGGACCTTGCGTTGCCTTGTTGATTATGAACTGTTCTTCGTCTAGGCTTGACTAGGATCCTTCCATTTGTTGGTAAAAAGTCCCTTTTTGTGTCGTCTTCTGTCTTTTTCACTGTTTTTGCTCCAAGAACCTGTATCCTGTAATATGTAGCAGACATGCGTCAAAAGCACCTGTTTATTTATAAAACGAATAAGAATGGGGAATATAATAATGCAATATTATGATATGAACAAATGCCCACCATATCTTGGAATAGAAGGGCCTTTCATTTTATATTGGCTGCTTGTTCCGCAGCCTCTTTGTCCTTCTTCTCAAGTATTCTCCGAAGGAATTCGGCATTAGTTTCTTGCTCATGGCATTGCTCCGAGGATGCCTCCGGTCTTTCTTTTGGCCCGGTGAGTGCGGCCATCGAAGTCATCATCTCCTGAAGCTTCTGCTGCTGCTCTTGAGCTTTTATCACGGATCGCGTAAGCGGTCGATGGCCTGTGCAGATACGGCTATCCTCTTTTCCGGATGCCATATAGACGGTATACACCACCATGCCCTCATACTTAGGGCGTTTAGGCTCAGTGCCTTTGACATTTGTCGAAGGCATGGGGATTTTCTCCGGCCTTCTCCTCTTATGAGCGGTCGAAGTTAAGGGGGCCGCTGCAGTATGCACCCAAGTAGCCATCGTCTTTTGTGGCTCAACAGGACGGTTTTCTTCCTGTCGGACCTTCAGCTTCTTCTGCCGGCGGGGATAGTCTTGATCAACCACCGACTCTCGGACTTGTCGCCAGATTTTGTAAACTTTAGAAGACAGTCGTTGAGGGGACTGTTCTGGCTTCATTTCTGTGACAGTCTCCACCGGCAGCGGAGATCTTTTTAGTACGGCGGTAGGCGAATTCTTGCGTACCTTATTCAACAGCTCAAAGTTATTCCCGGTTGGAACAACAGCATTAATTTCCACCGTTGGAGCTGGTGGAGTTAGCCTAGAGGGGAAGTTGCCCCCAGCCTTCCTTACCCGGTGCCAGTGGCGGCGTCGAGCGTGTCGAGCTGTTGGGGTTGGTTCGGTGATGAGGATGGCTTTTTCTTGCCCCATGTTCAAGTGAAGGGCTGTTGCTGGCGTCAGCCTCTTGAAGACTGATGTCCGTTGAGAAGCCGTATCCAAGCGGTCAAAAACAGACTTCTGAGCAGGGACAGGAACCGTAGTGGGAGCCGGAACAGCCAGTCTTGTAAAAACCGACCCTTTGGTAGGAGAAGCTGCCTTGACGACTTCAGGAGCAGGGATGGCTATCCTCTTCGGAACAACCTTTTCTGGGACTGCAGGCTTCAACATGGGCCCACAGGAACTTCGGCCCAATCTAGAGAAGACCGAGGTGCTGGATCTGGGCGACCCGTTGAAAGGGGCCGCAGTAGTTGTAAGCCGATCAAAGACCGACTTCTTGGGAGCTTCTTGCGTTGTCACAGGAACGGTGAAGCTCGTTGGCGGGAGCATGGTCCCGAAAAACAACCCGGTGATGGCCTGAGTCACCTGGTCCACCGGGATTGTGAACAGCGAAGCCGCTTGAGGCCCGTAGGCTATACCTCCGGATGAGGCGGAGCGTACATTGCAGTTGCAGCTGGAACATTTTGCACAAGTGAACGCCATTGATCCTTCGCTTTCTGTACCAATCAAAATGCCAAATCTTAGTACTTCGAACCCAAGGGCAACCATCAGCAAACCGCGATTGGTTCGCGAACACGACACACGAAGTGTGGAGTGGAAAGAGGAAAAGGTCGTGCCAGAATCTGTTCCCCTCCGAACACAGAGACGCGACCGCGTAGGTCCATCTTGCCTGAAATTCGGGGCAGATGCTAATTGGTGCTATCGGTCCACCTCTCCGAAGATGCCAAGTTGATTTATGGCACCATGTATCGAAGGTTTAAACGGATGCGGCCGATGCAGCAGACTTCGTCAGATTCCCCCTCATCTGAGGGTTTTTTGATTGTGGGGACGCTCTTCCCTGCAGGCGCAAGCCCCTGCAGTTAATTACGCTACCGCATCGCGATAACAACTTTCTCCTTCTCCAGATGGTCACTTCGTGTCGTGGGTGTTTGTTTTGTTTATGGTTGCCCGTGGATTGTATACGGAGACTAAGTTATGTTGTCTCCCGTAGGGCGTAGACTAGTCCAAATCCGTATCTTTCTTAGATTTAGGTTTGGGGGTTTGGTTTAAGGATACGTTAGCCTCATTTGAGACTAAGATCAACTTAAACGTTTGTTAAGGATACGTTAGTCTAAATTTTAGACTAAGATCAACTTAATGGGATCGTTTAGATCCGACAAGAGAGCAATTGGGCTCTGTTGTTTTGTTTAGTGACATTGCGGTCGGTTGCCAGTTCAAGGACATGGGGGTCCATTGTTAGTTTAAAGACATTACGGTCGAGGTTAAGGACATCATAGTCCGTGGGTTTAAGGACCCCACAGTCTGTTGTTAGTTTTAAGACATTACGGTCGAGGTTAAGGACATCATAGTCCGTGGATTTAAGGACTCCACAGTCCAATGTTAGTTTTAAGACGTCATGGTCGAGGTTAAGGACATCATAGTCCATGAGTTTAAGGACCCCACAGTCCAGTTTAAAGATGTCATAGTCTGTGAAATGTGTGGTTGTCGGGACCCGTCACCTCTTTGAAGACGTTGAAGAATTACAATGACAAATATCAAAGGAGTGAAGAGATGTACCCTTAAACCAAGGTGGATTGTTTGAAAGATCTGTAGCCCAGTTTGAGACTAAGATCTGTTGGATATTTATGAGCAGATGTGCTCAGTTTAATATAAGTTGAGGACTTATGGCCAGAATTAGGCTAAGTCCAATTAAAAATGTTTAACATTTTTAGTAGCTCTGACTATTAAGCCTTTATTTGGGCTCAGCCCTTTTAATAATGCTAGGCATTGGGCTCTGACATATTTTGTCTTGATCATAACAAATTGTGTTCTGACAGTGCGCCACGTGGCGCGTCAGGCGCTTTGCTCCAATTAAAGAGCACATTGCGCTTCTGTCGAGTAGCGCACACGAAGAGGACACGTGTCGCGCTTAGCGCTAAGCGCTGGTTCATTAGCGCATTGCGCTTTTAATTTATGAGCGCTCTGCTCTAGTCTGTTGGCGCGCTAGTGAGTGACACGTGGCGCACTTGGCACTGAGCGCCAGCTCATGAGCGCAGTGCACTGTTTTAAAAGCGCAAAGCTCAAGTGGTGTCTATGATTGACACATGGCATGTTTTGGCGCTGAGCGCCGATCCAAGGAGCGCAAGGGTGCAATTCATGAGTGCAAGGCACTTTTCAATAGCGCAAAGCGCATTTGGTCAATTTTAAGATCAAAGAACAAATGTATGTTCTTCAAAAGAGGCTTTTTCCTCAAGATCCAAGAACAAAAGTTCTTGTTTTTATAAAAGGCTGTGCCTTTATAGATCAAAAGATCTGTGAATGAAGTAAAATACTTCTTTTTATTATTTTATGATTAGATCTTTGATCTTTTCTTTTTTATTAAAGACCTTAGTCTTTTTCTTAGATCTCTGATCTTTTTAGAAGATGGTTCTTCTTTTTACGAGATGGTTTCATCTCTATTATTCAAGAACATGGTTCTTTTTACCTTGAAGATAAAGAAAAATCTTCTTTTTTCTAAGAGCTTTCTCTTCTTTAGCAGAGGGTTTTTTCTCTCTCTTTTCTATGTATTAGACTTGAAGTCTAGGGTCCTTTATATAGGGCCAAATGATTTGTTAAATCAGTTTTGAGAGATCTTTCTCTGATTGATTTGGAATATATCCCATCATTGGATCTTTGATCCTAAGGCTTTTGTTTCACAGAAGATAATCTTCTTGTTTTAATAAGATTGAAAAATCTTTCCATAACAGAATTTTAGTTCTGATTAATTAATAATTTATTATTAGTAGATCTTTTGATCTGACGGTGGGGAATTTTTAATCCCAGCGCTGGCGCACCTTGCGCTAGCGCATCTACGTTTGACACGCAGCACGCAGCACAGAGCGCAGCGCAGAGCGCAGCGCAACTGCGCTAGCGCACCTGTGTTTGACACGTGGCGCACGAAGCGAGCGGAATCTGAAGCGTTGCTTCAATTTAAATTTTGAATTTTGAAGCAGAGCTTTGCTCTGATTGGGGGTGCGCTGCCTAGGGCGCAGCGCACCTGGCGCTAGCGCGTCTGCACTTGACACGTGGCACGCAGCGCGCAGCGCGCGGAATCTGAAGCGTTGCTTCAATTTTTGAATTTTTGAATTCAAAACAGAGCTTTGCTCTGATTGGGGGAAACAGTGACTGTGGAGGGATATTTCCTATCCACATGTAGCATGGTTGGCTCTGTCACATGCCTATCTTAGCGCACTCTGGGAAGCAGGGCGTGACAGGGTTTGTTTGGTATCAGAGCCATAGGATTTAGGTTGATCGGGTTTGATTCTTTTGTAGTTGGGTATTGGACCCAATACACGAATCAGAATACTCGTGATTAGGAACATGTCCCGCCACTTTACCATCTTGCCATTTTGAATCTTAACTTCCTCCTGATTCTTACCTTGAAGATATGCAAACCTCTTTGCATATCGACTTGAAACTTCGGTTTCCTATTGTTTATCTCTAGAATTTGGGCGACTTGGGTGGAGTTATGTGATTGTAACTATGTAGCGCGGCATGGTTACAATGCGGTACTCTATTTAAGTAACTTGGAGTTCTAGTCTTGATTCATATCCCTGATCTATGGTCATTATTCATCAAAAGTTTGAATCTTGTTATCATACTAATCCTTTCGGTGTTTTGGTTTCAGGAACATGGCAGACAGAAATCTGAAGGCGTACCAGAGGCGTGTTGATGACGTCGCATTACTTGGAGTAATTCGTGGCATGCTGGAGAACCAGAAACGGCAGACCGAGCTGAACCACCGGCAAGCCGAAGCTTTTCAGGAAGGTTTGCGGACCGTCTAGCACTCCGTAAATAATGTTATGGACAAACTAGTTGATCGTGTGGGCACCGTGGCGGATTTCAGGAGACTTGGTCCGTCCGTTTTTACTGGTCTGGAAGAGTCGTTGCCAGCGGAGCAGTGGCTGGTTGATACGGAGAATTTGCTCGTTGCGGCACAGATTCCAGAGGACAAGAGAGTGGATGTAGTACGCATCCAATTAGTAGACTATGCCCGTGAATGGTGGCTTGTGGAAGAAACCCGCTTGCCCAAGCCGATCAGTTGGGCAGATTTTTCGAAAAGTTTCTTGGAGAAGTTCTTCCCGCAGACTGCACGGGAGGAAATGGAAGAAAAGTTTATCAGTTTGAAGCAGAACGGCGTACCCGTGGATATATATGCGGCTGAGTGGACACGACTCAGTCGATTCGCTGGACCTTTGGTGGCCAAAGAAGCTGATAGGGCACGAAGGTTTATGCGCGGTTTGGACGAGGAAATCCAGAGGCACATCATATCTCTGAGATTGACCACTTTCTCTCAAGTTCTTAAGGCGGCCCGAGAGCAGCAGAGCTTATCGGTGAAGACTGGGGGTACGCAGCAGCAGGCAGTTGCAGTGCGGAAGCCGGCATTTGCGCCGAACCGAGCGCCTATGCGCAGAGGTATTCCGGTGAACCGACGGGGCGTAATACCTATGAAGAAGCTCGTCGTTGCTGATCAAAGAAGGAGCATGATTTGTGATTACTGCCATTTACCCGGACATCAACAGAAGGATTGTCGGAGGAAGCTTGGACTTTGTTTGGTTTGCGGATCGGCAGATCATACTATCAGTGTTTGCCCGTCGAAGCTTTGTTTGAAGGATGATGTTTAGAGGCCACCGCAGAAGTAGTTTCAGGGGTAGAAGTAGTTGACTCAAGGACCCAATCAAGCTCGACCCTTTACCCTGACGGCTGAAGAGGCCAAAGCTTCAGAGAAAGTTGTTTCAGGTATCCTACTTGTTCATGGTTTTCCCGCATTAGCGTTATTCAATTCTGGTGCATCCCATTGTTTTATGTCGTCCAAGTTTATTGCTACACACTCGATTCCTTGCACGACCTTATCTAGTTATTGGGACATACACACTGGGAATGGGAAGATCATAGCTAGTAGAGAATGTAAGGATTGTTCAGTTGTTGTTTGCGGACGGGAATTATTTGCAGATTTCTTAGTGATTGATAATGGCAGTTATGAAGTTGTCTTGGGAATGGATTTTCTCGGCACATTCCACGCTCACATTAATTGTAGGGCAAAGAAAGTGATTTTCCAGATTCCCGGACATCCAGAGTTTATCTTTACTGGAGGAATCAGTTCTGTCGGGCCAGTCGAGTTTAGGGCCAGGCCGACAAATAATGTTCTTTCGTCCATGGAAGTTGATAAGGAAGAAGCACCAGCAGTAGTTCGAGAGTTCATGGATGTGTTTGAGGACATCTTGGGTTTACCGCCAAAACGAGATGTGGAGTTCGCAATCGATCTTATTCCCGGTGCAGCGCCAATCTCTAAGGCGTACTATCCAATGACACCAGTGGAGTTGGAAGAAGTCAAGAAGCAGGTTACCGAATTACTTGAGAAGGGTTGGATTCGCAGCAGTAATTCACCTTGGGGAGCTCTAGTTCTTCTAGTCAAGAAGAAAGATGGCACAAGGAGGATGCGCATCGATTATCGAGAATTAAACCGGGTGACTATTAAGAACAAGTAACCAATCCCCCGCATTGGCGAATTATTCGAGCAGCTTAGTGGCGCGAGGGTATTCTCGAAGCTGGATTTGCAATCCGGATATCATCAGGTCCGAGTTAAATCAGAAGATATTTGCAAGACGGCGTTCCGAACTCTGTATGGACATTACGAGTATTTAGTAATGCCCTTCGGAGTAACGAATGCACCGACGCTATTTATAGACTTGATGAACCGAATCTTTTCACCATTCTTAGACAAGTTTATAGTGGTGTTCATCGATGATATTCTGGTCTACTCGAGGAGCATAGAAGAGCATGCAGAACACTTGAAGATCGCACTGCAGACATTGAGGCAAGAAAGATTGTATGCAAAGATGAGCAAGTGCGAGTTTTGGCTTGAAGAAGTGAAGTTTTTGGGGCATGTCGTGTCCGGAGATGGAATTGTCGTTGATCCCGAAAAGATTGCAGTAGTTCGAGATTGGCCGATTCTGAAGAACGTAGCAGAGATCAGAAGCTTTCTTGGACTTATCGGGTATTACAGAAGGTTCGTGGAGAATTTTGCTCGTTTAGCTGAGCCTCTGACCAAGCTTACGTGCAAGTAAGTACCATTTGTGTGGACGGATAAGTGTGCGTTAGCTTTTGAGGAATTGAAGCAGAGATTGATAACCGCTCCTATTTTAACCGTACCAGACAGTTCCAGAGGATTGGTGATTCACAACGACGTATTTGGGAAAGGATTGGGATGTGTTTTGATGCAGCATGAGAAGGTTATGGCTTGTGCATTGAGACAGTTGAAGACCCATGAGAAGAATTACCCAACTCATGATTTGGAGCTAGCAGCTGTGATTTTCGCTTTGAAGATTTGGAGACACTACTTATTAGGCGAAAGAGTTGAAGTATTCACCGATCATAAAAGCCTGAAATATGTGTTCACACAGAAGGAGCTTAATATGAGACAGCGTAGATGGTTGGAGCTGATGGCTGACTACGATCTTGATCTTAAATACCATCCGGGGAAAGTTAATGTTGTGCCGGATGCGCTTAGTCGGTTGCCAGCAATTCGGATGTTGACTGTACAGAAGGAACTTATCGAAGACTTTCGGAGATTCGAGTTGGAAATCGTGCTACCGCATTCTTCGGAACAGTTGATGCAGCTGTAAGTACAGTTGTCGTTGATCGAGAATATTAAAGCAGCACAGTTATAGGACCCTAGATTGCAAAAGTTTCGAGAACAGGTTGAAGCTGGACTTCGAACGGACTTGTTGATTCATGAAGATGATTCGTTGTGATATGGTAGCCGTTGTGTGTTCCAAAAGAAGATATTCACGAAGAAGTTATGAAGGAGGCGCACAGTTCCGTATATCCAGGAGGCACGAAGATGTACCGAGATCTACGACAGCATTTCTGGTGGGAAGGCATGAAACGGGAGATTGCCCGCTTTGTAGCGAAGTGCTTGGTGTGTCAGCAAGTTAAGACTGAACATCAAAGGGTTGTTGGTTTATTGCAACCACTTCCGATTCCTCAATGGAAGTGGGAACATATAACCATGGATTTCGTGACGGCTTTATCGCGGAGTCCAAAGGGCAACAATGCAGTTTGGATGATTGTTGATCGATTGACCAAGGCAGCTCATTTCATACCATTTCGAGTTGGTCAGTCAACGGAAACGTTAGCAGAACGGTATATGCAGGAGATTGTAAGATTGCATGGAGTACATGTGAGCATCGTTTCTGATCGTGATAACCGATTTTTGTCGCACTTCTAGAGAAGCTTACAGGAAAGTTTGGGGACTCGATTAAAGTTTAGCACAGCTTATCATCCTCAGACAGATGGCCAGTCGGAGAGAACGATCCAAACTCTTGAAGACATGTTGAGAGCTTGCATGTTAGACTTCAAGGGTTCATGGAAGGATCATCTACACTTTGTGGAGTTTTCTTACAATAACAGTTTTCAGGCGACTATTCAGATGGCTCCATTCGAAGCATTATATGGTCGCAAGTGTCATCCACCTATTTGTTGGGATGATATTGGAGAACGAAGATTCTTGGGACCGAATTTGATCGTGCAAACAGTAGAGAAAGTTAACACTATCCAGAATCATATGAAGGCAGCGCAAGATCGGAAGAAGAGTTGGGCCGATACATCGAGAAGACCTATAGAGTTCGCTGTTGGTGATCTAGTATTCTTGAAGATATCACCGACTAGAGGAGTGATTCGTTTTGGGAGTCGAGGCAAGCTTAGTCCTCGATTCATTGGGCCTTTCGAGATTTTGGAACATATTGGAGAAGTGGCGTATCGATTGGCTTTACCGCAATCTTTGGCGAATGTTCATGACGTGTTTCATGTATCTCAACTCCGTAAATATGTTCGAGATGAAACACACATGCTGGATCATTCGGAGCTGACTGTATGAGAAGATTTAACCTTTGAGGAACGACCGTTGTCGATTGTGGATCGAAGGAAAAATGTTCTTAAGAACAAGGTTATCCCTCTCGTACTTGTTTCTTGGGGGAATCGCTCGCATGGAGAATCAACTTGGGAACGTGAAGATGAAATCCGACAGAAATTTCCATATCTATTCTTGTAGTTTCTTGATTGTTTATCCTTCTTTGTTCTTGGAATTTCGAAGACGAAATTTTTTTGTAGTTGGGTATAATGTAACACCCTAGTTCATTTATACCAATTCCAGTTCTCGTATTTCCTTAATTGTGGTATTTTCCTGATTTATCGTGTTTTGGGTGCGAATAGTATTTCACATTAGTATTGCATCCGACCTGACCCGCTTGCTTGAAATTTGTTTGATTAATATTTATGAATTATCTTGACTTGTTACATAGACATGTGCACTTTCATAAATACTGTATACTGGCATTTTATCTGGCATTGCATCTTTTACCATATAACATTTTAAGTCACGTAAAATATTTTAAAAATACATAACATGGCCTGCATGATACCCCTAGCCCCGTGGTAGCATCCGCGCATCTTGTTCTCGTCCCGTTCAGTGAAACGGACGTGTTTGGATGGCTACGTGCACGTACGTGCATCTGTTCTTGGGGGTATGCATTTTCGTTATCCGAGCATTCATTTTTAAATTTGGTCGCCGCATATATTTTTCATATTTTAAAACTGAATTTTAGACCCGACCCGGGCATGTTTTGGAATATTTTTGTATCCCGCCAAAATTCAAATTTATTAAATATTTAAAATTTATTTAACCGTTTAAATTCTTTTAACAGTTCATTTAAATCTAACTAAAATATTTTTAAACTTACAATCTAAACTACTAACAAACTCTCACTCTCTTTCCCCTTGATGAGTGGCCACACACTCCCACCAATCAGCCTCTCTTTCTCTCTCTCTTCCACTCGCAGACACTCTCTCTCTCCCCACTAAAATCCAAATTCATCTCTCCTCCCTCACTCTCTCATCTCGCGTCTCTCTCTCTCTTCTTTCTCACACCTCTCGCGATTTCTGTAGCAATCTTGGATGCGGTCACCTCCCTCGTGCTACAATCACCTCCCTCAACGACTCCCATGATCTTCGTCTTCCTTCTCTCCTTTAAAACCCGAGCCCTCATTCTTCAACCCATCCCCATCTCTCAAACCCTAACCCTAAAACTCTCACCGCCTCCTCACCCTCACCTCAACCGAGCACTCATCTCCTCCTCCTCCGCCTTCTCCCTTCATTCCCGAGCAACCCCACTGCACCCGAGAACCCAGCACCACCACCTCGTCACCGCCGACCACCTCATCTCGTTGCCACCTCCTTCCTTTCCTCCTCTTCCTCTCCTCTGCATTCTCCCTCTACACCAACCCTGCACATCCCTGCACCAAGAAACCAGCAAACAAAACCCTAACCCTACCTCCTCTAAACCAAGACCTAGATCACCTGAGCTCCGATCATCCCCACAGCACCAACACCTCCTCTTCTAACCCCTGTACACCTACAAATACAGTGAGCAATTCATTCCCTTCTCTTCTTCTCCTCTCTTTCTTTTTCCCTTTTCTTTACTTTCTTGATTTCTGTATTTCAGTAGTTCGCCAGAGCCGGGATCGATGCCGATGATCCAGACGACGTACCTTGACTGCGTGATCACCCTCGTGCGTTATTTGGACCCGTTCCGTGTACCGTGTACGCGTCGTGACTTTTCGCCGACGTAGGACGTTCCAAACACATCCGTTCTTGTTCCTTCTAGGCAAGTTTATCTTGCTACATGCTACATTACTTTATATACATCTATTTTAATAATTATAACACTGGAATCCTAAATCATGCATCCCAAGTTCTCGTTTTACAGTTTTCTGACATCCATATACATCCGTACGTATTATTTTACATCTAGCGCATGCAAACCTATCTTGTTACATACTATATTACAATATACTGCACCCAATGGAATATTTACATCACATTGCTTAGTTGTACATCCCACATTACCATTTTACAGTTTTACTATTTTCGGATACCCGATTGCATCCATCTCATTTAAAATATATATAACTGCATCTATAGATCACATTAATACATAACACTGTGATATTAACACCCCATGTTTAATAAAGTGCATCCTAATTAGTATTGGAACTATAAATGTAACCCTAATCGATAATTGTGCATCCATATCATTTAGTTTATATCTATTTGCATACCATATCACATTATTTCATTTTATTGTTATATTAGTACTCCATACTTGATTTTGTGTACCCATACTTATTACAGTTTGATTACGAGCACCCACTTGATACTTGTGCACTACCTGACATGACCTGATACACTACTACTTGACAGGACTTGATACCTGTGCACTACTTGACATGACTTGATACATGTACACCACCTGACATAACCTGATATACTACAGCTTGACATGTTACCTGATCTTGTTACTAATGCCGACAATCTTGACCTGTTGTCCCTACGGACATATCCTGTTGTCTATTCAGACAAACTTGTACCTGCTTGATCCTGTGTTGGCATTAGCTCCAAATTTATCAATACCTGACTTGAACACATAACCCTGGGGGTATGGGAAATCAAAAGTGTAAACTAAAGTGTAACTTAAAAGGGTATTACTTGATCCGTGGTCCCGGGGGGTAACGGGACAGAGCCATTCGTGACTCTTACATATTCCTGATCCGTAGTTCCGGGGGGTAACGGGACAGAACCACTTTTGGTTCACATATTCCTGATCCGTGGTCCCGAGGGGTAACAGGACATATTCTTTAAGTTACATGGAGGATTACTCTAATTGATTTCAATAATTTTAGAGTAGATAACCCTATGGCACAGTTTAGACTAGTCACAGCAATTCACCTGTATATATTTTGTACACTGATCTATATTCATGTTACTGTTACTGTTTATACTTCATGCCTGCATATTTCATCACATCCTGCTTGCTTAGAGTTATTGATATTATGACGCACTGACGTCTGGGTTTTCCATGGCCCAGATCCCTTATCCTTATCGCAGGCTGTCCAGGAGTATTTTGATCAACAGGCCGAGCAGTGAGGACCTGCTATTAGTTTATTTTAGTTCCTTTCAGTATTTTCATTCCTGATGTGAGCCCGCATTATGGGACGTACATTCCAGTTTATTATTGTATTGGATCTTTTGCTTCCGCATTATTTTTATTCTTGACTCGTTATTTTGGCTCATGGACATGTATTAGATAGTTGTTTATTATTTCTACTGTTCTTGATATCTCTAGACAGCCGTAATGTGACTGTGGAGGGATATTTCATATCCACAGGTAGCATGGTTGGCTCTGTCATATGCCTATCTTAGCGCACTCTAGGAAGCGGGGCGTGACAATGTGGCTGATGGGATTCGAACATAGGGGCTATGTTACAGCGATGCAAGGCTTTATCAATGACCTACAAGTTGTTTCTTGCTGTTCTTAAACAAATTAAATTTATAATTTGTACCCAGAATTACAACTCTATTCTGTACAATAATTTTCAAAAATTTTGTACATTAAAAACAGAGTCGTTACAGCAGTGCCCCGTTAGAAAAAATTTTCTGACAGGGAAGTGTTTTTAGTGTGAAACGTGTGAGAAAAGAGGAGTGAGGAGCGTTCTAAGGACGCGTAAGATGGCCGCTGGGCACTGCTAAGACTGATCGGCCTCAAGGACCGCGTCAGTAAAAGCACCTACTCTAATATAGAGAAAGAAGAAGGTGTACTCTTTTAGGAGGGATAAAGTCCACGAAATACTCGTGGATGCCTTGAACAACGGTCTTTAACTGCCTATTCCAAAGAGGCCACATGAGATGAACATGACTGGCAATCCCATTTACTGCCCATATCATAGAATGGTGAGTCATACCATTGAAGACCACTTTGTTTTTAAAGATTGGGTAGATAACCAATACAAACTTGGGAAAGCCTCACAGTCGTCAGATGTACCGACAAGCCACAAAGCTACGGCCATCAACACAGCTCCGCCAAGATCAAACTTCGAGGAGCTGGGATAAACAATCAACAGACCACCAAGTCTTTAAACTGGGAATAAACGACCACCACGTCGTTAAACTGGGAACAATCGAACTCTAAGTCGTTAAACTGGGGATGTAAAAAAAATGTGTGTGTAAATAAAATAAAATAAAAAGCCGAAATGATGGGGCGACTCGCAATAAAAATCAGCGAGTAAAATAAAAATAAAAAGCGAAATGATGGGGCAACCGTGAATAAATAACCGAAATGATACGGCAATCGCAGCCTTTGGGATAAAAAAAGCTGAAATGATAGAGCAATCGCGGTAAAATTTTTTTAAAAAAAAACTCCAAAGGCGAATGATGAGTCGCTCCTGGTACCATATTCCTGTGCAGTGATGCAGACGCCAAAAAAAATCCAAATTCCCAGATGGAAAATGATGAGTCGCTCCTGGTACCATATTCCAGTACAGCGATGCAGACGCCAACCAAAATCCAAATCCCCAGACGGCGAATGATGAGTCGCTCCTGGTACCATATTCCAGTGTAGCGATGTAGACACCAACCAAAATTTTAAATCTCTGAATGTCCCAATGGCGAATGATGAGTCGCTCCTGGTACCATATTCCAGTGCAGCGATGCAGACGCTAACAAAGTCCCAAACTTCTCCCAGCCCTACCGTATACAATCCACGGGCTCAAATAATTCTCATTATACCCATACCCCACCGCAATCACTGGTCCAGCGGCCGGTCTCCATCCTTGGAATTATGCTCTATTTGGAAAGACCCACTCATGTGTCTTCACGATACATGAAGAGAACAAACTTACGATATCCTCTCGACTCGTAAGATAACACCTTCGTGGGATCCTTACGACTCATGAAGGAAAAACACACTTGGGAGTCCCCACGACTCCTAAGGAGAAAGTACACCTACGAGATCCTTTCGACTCGTAGGGAGAAAATGCTTTTATGGGACCCTTACGGCTCATAAATTGAAAAGTCTTAGGAGATAGGGACCTAAACCTGTCTCCTAAGCCATCGCTCCCCAACAGGGAAAGGCAAATGATGAATTGCTCCTGGCACCTGTGCTTCAGTGTTAGCAACGCTGATGCCAACCCTAACCCCAAAATTCTAAACTTCCGATCCAATAGACCCCTAAGTCTTTAAACTGGGAACAGATGACTTATAAGTCATTAAACTGGGAACAGATGACCCCTAAGTCGTTAAATTAGGAACGAGGGAAATCCTCATGGCAAATGATGATTCGCTCCTAGTACCGTAATCCAGTGAAGCGATGCTGATGCCAAACCAAAACCAAAATCCCCAAATCCACTCATGGCAAATGATGATTCGCTCCTGGTATCATATTCCAGTGTAGCGATACAGATGTCAACCCAAATCAAACCAACAACCTCAGGGGCGGAATCATGCTTCGTCCTAGAATGTACTCCGTGTCGAAATCATGCTTCGCCTCGGGATATCTACCTTCCTTGCCGGAATTATGCTCCGCCTTATAATCAAGTCAACCAGCGACACTCCGTGGCGGAGACAAGTCGAACGACCAGCGACACTTCGTGCCGGGGACACGTCGAACGGCGACACTCCGTGCCGGGGACAAGTCGAACAGAGACACTCCGTGCCGGGGACAAGTCGAACAGCCAACGACACACCGTGCCGGGGACAAGTCGACCAGCGACACTCCATGCTGGGGACAAGTCGAACGACGAGCGACACTCCATGCCGAGGACAAGTCGAACAGCGACACTCCGTGCCGGGAACAAGTCAAACAGCCAGCGACACTCCACGTCGGGGACAAGTCAACCAGCGACACTCCATGCCAGGGAAACGTGGACCAGCGATACTCCGCCTCGGGGATAAGTCGACCAGCGACACTCCGTGCCGGGGAAACGTCACTTATAGACACTCTGTCTCGGGGAAACATCATAAACAGACACTCCGTGACGGGGACACGTCAACTAACAACACTTCGTGTCGGGGAAACATCACATACAGACACTCCGTCTTGGAGAAACGTCACAAACAGACACTCCATGCCGGGGACACGTCAACCAGCAACACTCCGTGCTGGGAAAACGTCAAGCAGACACTCCGTGTCGGGGATACGTCAACCAGCTGTTGGGGTCGAAAATTGCACCCCGGTTGACCAAATAAAAGTCAAGGTCAACCTCAAACCAAGTGGGCCCAAGCCCAGATCAAGTGGGCCCATGCCCAAGTCGAGTCCGAACATGAAGCGGCCGGCCCTCCTCCATGCCAAAATAAAAATCATGTACTAAATAATTTTGATGTAATTTTTTATGCATGCATGTAAGCAAAATGGGCATAAAGCCAAATTTTTGTAAAGCCCATGGCTTATATGCAAAAGAAATGAGCACATGAGGCATGGGATGGGCAAAATGCCATTTTGTAAAGCCCAAGGGGCTATGTGTAATTTTGTAAGCCTATATAAGGCAACATGATGATGAATAAAGTAGAGACAAATTCATTCTCCCAAAAACTAGGGTTTGTGCCTCCACTCTCTCTTTTTCAAGTTCTTTCTCTTCCTTTTCATTTTCCAAATAAATCAAGAGCTCAACTCTCCTTTTTTTAAAAACTAAATAAAGATTTACCATAAACCCACCTCCTAAGACTCCATCAAGAGAAGAAAAATGATCTCTTTTTTTATCATTCAAGATCTAGATCTTGGAGTTTCAAGAGTACCCATTTTGGGTTTCTTCTCAAAAGGGAAAGGAGAAAATATTTTGGAGTTTAACTCCATAAATAAAATTATTTTGGAGTTTGTCTCTATAATAAAAACTTTGTTTTGGAGTTTAACTCCGAATAAAATTGTCTTGGGAGTTTAACTCCAAATAAATATTTTTTTGGAGTTTAACTCCATCACAGGAAAAAAAAATCATTTTGGAGCTCCTGCTTCTTCTCACGTGAGGGAGAGGGGAGCTCCCACTAAGTGGGAGCTTTCATTCCTTCTCACATGAGGGGAAGGCTCCCCATTTAGTGGAGTTTAACTCCACACAAAAAAAAACCTTTTTGGAGTTGAACTCCATTTAAAATTCTTTTGGAGTTTAACTCCACATTTAAAATTCTTTCGGAGTTCAACTCCACAATAAAAATTCTTTCGGAGTTTAACTCCATTTAAATTCTTTTGGAGTTTAACTCCACAAATAAAATTCTTTTAGAGTTTAACTCCACAATAAAAATCTTATTAGAGTTGAACTCCATTTAAAACTCATTTTGGAGTTTAACTCCACAATAAAAATATTTTTGGAGTTAAATTCCATTTAAAATCTTTTTGGAGTTGAACTCCATATTTAAAATTATTTTGGAGTTTAACTCCACAAAAAAAATTCTTTTGAAATTGAACTTCATATGTAAAAAAAAATAAAAAAATTTGGAGCACTTTGGTCCCCTCACGTGCTAGGGGGAGGGCTCCCATTAAGTGGGAGCTCTTTTGGCCCCCCTCACGTGCTAGCACTTGTAGGGAGGCTCCCATTAAATGGGAGCCCAGGTTCCCTCCTTTTTTTTCCTTTCTTTTTCTTTCTTCCTTCTTTTCTTTATTTTATTTTTTTTATTTAAAATAATAATAAATAAATATTAAATAAATAAAAATAAATTATTTAAAATAAAAAAATAAAAAGTTTCTCTAAATATTTATTTACTTATTTATTTTTGTTTTTTTGTATAAAAAAATATATATATCCTTTTTTAAACAAATAGAACAAAACACACACACACCAACGCATTGCATGTCCAGTTTGATCCGTCAATCGGAGGTTCCCTCGCTTCAAAGGTGAGGGGTAATTAACGGCAGTTTAGTCCGTGGCTGCCGGAGATTCGGACCCCACAATCAATAAACCCCAGCCTACCCTAGGCAGGAAGAATCTGTAATGCCCCTGACAAGCGCGCGCGTATTCCCATCTCAATGGGGTGACGAAAAACACCCTACAGATTCTGGCACGCCCGGTGGGACCAATCTCTCCCCTATATTTCGGGTTAAATATCCATGCGAACTCAATCAATATACATATTGACTGCCTGTACTGAAATCATGCTTCTTTGTGCAAGTTAACAAATTTCAAATTGCAATCTCTGGAAGCAACAAAATGTCTGTGAGGATCAGCTCAGCTCTCGACACAGCTTCCATCTCCTACACGATGAAGATGGATGCCATAACGGTCCTCCCAGCCAGTCTCGGGCGACAATGGGAGGAGACGCCACTACCATTTGGCTCTATTATGTTCGTGTCAGCTAATGTCGTCCCAGCTCCTCAAGCTCCGGTAACAGACAAACCAGTCTTAAAAGGGAAATGGTCGAATGTCATGGTCGCGAGGACACCTCAGCCCAAGCACAAATCCGTTTCCGAACGACTCTCCATCTCTCCAGCTGGGGGCAAGGCCATCGACATCGACAAAGTAATAAGGCATCTCGGGCAAGCTCCAGCGGTGCCCCTAACAACTGCTCAATTGGGTGTCTAAGCTCCCCATCGTATGACCACCACGTCGTTAAACTGGAAACAAATGACCTCTAAGTCTTTAAACTGGAAACAGATGACCACCACGTCGTTAAACTGGAATCAGATGACCACCACGTCGTAAAACTGGAAACATATGACGTCTAAGTCGTTAAACTGGAAACAGATGACCACTAAGTCGTTAAACTGGAAAAAGATGACCTCTAAGTCATTAAACTGGAAACAACTGACCACCACGTCGTTAAACTGGGAACGATAGACCTCTAAGTCTTTAAACTGGGAACCGCTGACCACCATGTCATTAAACTGGGAATAATCGACCTTTAAGTCATTAAACTGGGAATGTAAATAAAAAAAGTGTGTAAATAAAAATAAAAGAAAAGTCGAAATGATGGGGCAACTCACAATAAAAATCAGCGAGTAAAAATAAACACGAAAAATAATGCTGAAATGATAGGGCAACCGCGAATAAAAAGCCGAAATGATAGGGCAATCGCAACCTTCAGGATAAGAAAAGCTAAAATGATAGAGCAATCGCGGTAAAAAAAAAATCCAACGGTGAATGATGAGTCGCTCCTGGTACCATATTCCACTGCAGCGATGCAGACGCCAACTAAACTCGGAATGTCCCAACGGCGAATGATGAGTCTCTCCTGGTACCATATTCCAGTGCAGCGATGCAGACGCTGTCCAAAACTCTGATCCCAGCGGCGAATGATGAGTCGCTCCTGGTACCATATTCCAGTGCAGCGATGAAGACGCCGTCCAAAACTCAAATCCCCAACGGTGAATGATGAGTCGCTCCTGGTACCATATCCCAGTGCAGCAATGCAGACGCCAACCAAATTCCAAATCTCCAAACGGCGAATGATGAGTCGCTCCTGGTACCATATTCCAGTGCAGCGATCTAGACACCGACAATTTCCTAAAATTCTTCCAGCCCTATGGTTAGTCCCTAAATTGACTACCGTATACAATCCACGGGCTCAAATAATTTTCATCATACCCATGCCCCACTGCAATCACTAGTTATGCGGCTGGTCTCCGCCCTTGGAATTATGCTCCATTTAGAAAGACCCACTCATGTGTCCTCACGATACAAGAGGAGAACAAACTTGCGAGATCCTCACAACTCGTAAGAAAACGCCTTCGTAGGATCCTTACAACTCACAAAGGAAAAACACACATGGGGGTCCCCACGACTCGTAAGGAGAAAGTAAACCTACGAGATCCTTTCGACTCGTAGGGAGAAAATGCTTTTATGGGACCTTTACGGCTCATAAAATTGAAAAGTCTTAGGTGATAGGGACCTAAACATGTCTCCTAAGCCATCGCTCCCCAACAGGGAAAGACAAATGATGAATTTCTACTGGCACATGTGCTTCAGTGTTAGCAACGCTGATGCCGACCCCTACTCCAAAATTCCAAGCTTTCGATCCAATAGACCCCTAAGTCTTTAAACTGGGAACAGATGACCGCTAAGTCGTTAAACTGAGAACAGATGACCGCTAAGTCATTAAATTGGGCACCATAGACCCCTAAGTCGTTAAACTGGGAACAGATGACCGCTAAGTCGTTAAACTGGGAATAGATGACCTCTAAGTCATTAAACTGGGAACAAATAACCCCTAAGTCGTTAAACTGGAAACAGATGACCCCTAAGTCATTAAACCGGGAACGAGGGAAATCCACTCATGTGTCCTCACGATGCATGAGGAGAATAAAACTTGCGAGATCCTTACGACTCGTAAGAAAACGCCTTCGTAGGATCCTTACGACTCACAAAGGAAAAACCCACTTAGGGGTTCTCACGACTCCTAAGGAGAAAATACACCTACGGGATCCTTACGACTCATAGGAAGAAAATGCTTTTATGGGACCCTTACGGCCCATAAAATTGAAAAGCCTTAGGTGATAGGGATCTAAACTTGTCCCCAAAGCCATTGCTTCCCAATAAGCAAAGGAAAATGATAATTCGCTCCTGGTACCATATTCTAGTGTAGCGGCGCTGATGCCAAACCAAAACCAAATCCCTAAATCCTGTCATGACAGATGATGATTCGCTCCTGGTACCATATTCCAGTGTAGCGATGCTGATGTCAACCCAAATCAAATCAAACCAACAACCTCTGTGGCAGAATCATGCTTCGTCCCAGAATTTACCTCGTGTCGAAATCATGCTTCGCCTCGGGATATCTACCTTCCCTGCCGGAATTATGTTCCGCCTCAGGATCAAGTCAACCAGCGACACTCCATGCTGGGGACAAGTCGAACAGCGACACTCCGTGTCGGGGACAAGTCGACCAGCGACACTCTGCGCCGGGGACAAGTCGACCAGCGACCTCCCTGTCGGAATCATGCTCCGCCTCGGGATCAAGTCAACCAGCGACAATCCACGCCGGGGATAAGTCGATCAGCGACACTCCTTGCCGGGGACAAGTCGAACAGCCAGCGACACTCCGTGCCGGCGACAAGTCTATCAGCGACACTCTGTGTCGGGACAAGTCGATCAGCGACACTCTGTGCAGAGGACAAGTCGAACAACCAGCGACACTCCATGCCGGGGAAAAGTCGATCAGCAGCACTCCATGCCGGGGACAAGTCGATCAGCGGCACTCCATGCCAGGGACAAGTCGATCAGCGACACTCCGCACCGGGAAAAAGTCGAACAACCAGCGACACTCCGTGCCGGGGACAAGTCAATCAGCAACACTTCATGCTGGGGACAAGTCGAACAACCTGCGACACTCCGTGCCTGGGAAAAGTCGATCAGCGACACTCTGTGCCGGGGACAGGTCGATCAGTGACACTCCGTGCCGGGGACAAGTCGAATATCAGCGACACTCCGTGCCAGGGACAAGTAGATCAACGACACTCCATGCCGGGGAAAAGTCGATCAGCGACACTCCGTGCCGGGGACAAGTCGAACAGCCAGCGACACTCTGTGCCGGGGACAAGTCGAACAGCGACACTCTGCGCCGGGGATAAGTCGACCAACGACCTCCATGTCGGAATCATGCTCCGCCTCGGAATCAGGTCAACCAGCGCCACTCCATGCCGGGGACAAGTAGAACAGTCAGCTACACTCCGTACCGGGGACAAGTCGACCAGCGACACTCCATGCCGGGGACAAGTCGAACATCCAGCGACACTTCATGCCGGGGAAAAGTCAACCAGCGACACTCCGTGCCGGAGGCACGTCGACCAAATCACTCCGGGCCAGGGAAACCTCTACCACGGACACTCCGCCTCGGAGGCGCGTCAAGCGTCGACCGTCCATGTTGTAAAAAGGGCAGTGCAGGCTTCCCAAAAATCGGGGACCAAATTGCTCCGGGCCAGGGAAAAGTCTACCACGGACACTCCGTCTTGGAGACACGTAAAGCGTCAACCGTCCATGTCGTAAAAAGGGCAGTGCGGGCTTCCCACAAATCGGGAATCAAATCGCTCCGGGTAAGGGAAAAGTCTACCACGAACACTCCGTCTCGGGGACGCGTCAAGCGTCGACCGTCCATGTCGTAAAAAGGGCAGTGCATGCTTCCTACAAAGAAGGAATCAAATCATTCCGTGCCGGGAAAACGTCTACTACGGACACTCCGTCTCGGAGACGCGCCAAGCGTCGACCGTCCATGTCGTAAAAAGGGCAGTGCATCCCAAAAAGAAGGAACCAAAGAAAGTCGCCTCCACGCGAAAGAAGATCCATCAATTTCATGCACACGACCCACATATGTGGTGTGCATTTATTGATAGAGGGCACTTTGTCGGGGTCGAAAATTGCACCCCGGTTGACCAAGTCAAAGTCAAGGTCAACCCCAAGCCAAGTGGGCCCAAGCCCAGATCAAGTGAGCCCATGCCCAAGTTGAATCCGAACATGAAGCGGACAACCTTCCTCCATGCCAAAATAAAAATCATATAATAAATAATTTTGATGTAATTTTTTAGGCATGCATGTAATCAAAATGGGCATAAAGCCAAATTTTTGTAAAGCCCATGGCTTATGTGCAAAAGAAATGAGCACATGAGGCATGGGATGGGCAAAATGTCATTTTGTAAAGCGTAATTTTATAAGCCTATATAAGGCAACATGATGATGAATAAAGTAGAGACAATTTCATTCTCCCAAAAACTAGGGTTTGTGCCTCCACTCTCTCTTTTTCAAGTTCTTTCTCTTCCTTTTCATTTTCTAAATAAATCAAGAGCTTAGTTCTCCTTTTTTTAAAAACTAAATTAAGTTTTACCATAAACCCACCTCCCAAGTCTCCATCAAAAGAAGAAAAAGGGTCTCTTTTTTTATTATTCAAGATCTAGATCTTGGAGTTTCAAGAGAACCCATTTTGGGTTTCTTCTTAAAAGAGAAAGGAGAAAATATTTTGTAGTTTAACTTCACAAATAAAATTATTTTGGAGTTTGTCTCTATAATAAAAACTTTGTTTTGGATTTTAACTCCGAATAAAATTTTCTTGGGAGTTTAACTCCAAATAAATATTTTTTTGGAGTTTAACGCCATCACAGAAAAAAAAAATCTTTTTGGAGCTCCTGCTTCCTCTCACGTGAAGGAGAGGGGAGCTCCCACTAAGTGGGAGCTTTCCCTCCTTCTCACGTGAAGGGAAGGCTCCCCATTTAGTGGAGTTTAACTCCACAGCAAAAAAAATCTTTTTGGAGTTGAACTCCATTTAAAATTCTTTTGGAGTTTAACTCCACATTTAAAATTCTTTCGGAGTTCAACTCCATAATAAACATTCTTTCGGAGTTTAACTCTATTTAAATTCTTTTCGAGTTTATCTCCACAAATAAAATTCTTTTGGAGTTTAACTCCACAATAAAAATCTTATTGGAGTTGAACTCCATTTAAAACTCATTTTGGAGTTTAACTCCACAATAAAAATATTTTTGGAGTTAAACTCCATTTAAAATCTTTTTGGAGTTGAACTCTATATTTAATTTTTTTTTGAAATTCAACTCCACAAAAAAAATTCTTTTGGAGTTAAACTCCATGTGTAAAAAAAAAATTTGGAACACTTTGGCCCCTTCACGTGCTAGCACGTGAGAGGGAGGGATCCCATTAAGTGGGAGCCCTTTTGGGCTCCCATTTAATGGGAGCCCTTTTGGACCCCTCACGTGAGGGGGAGGGCTCCCATTAAATGGGAGCCTCTTGGCCCCCCTCACGTGCTAGCATGTAAGGGGAGGCTCCCATTAAATGGGAGCCCAGGTTCCCTCCTTGTTTTTCCTTTCTTTTTCTTTTTTCTTCTCTTCCTTCTTTATTTTATTTTAATTTTTTTATTTAAAAATAATAATAAATAAATATTAAATAAATTATAAATAATATTTTAAAATAAAAAAATAAAAGGTTTCTCTAAATATTTATGTACTTATTTATTTTTGTTTTTTTTATATAAAAATATATATATCCTTTTTTTAACAAATGGAAAAAAAACACCAACGCATAGCATGTCCAGTTTGACCCATCAATCGGAGCTTCCCTCGCTTCAAAGGCGAGGAGTAATTAACGGCATCTTAGTCCGCGGCTGCCGGAGATTCGGACCCCACAATCAATAAACCCAACCTACCCTAGGCAGGGGGAATCTGTAATGCGCCTGACAAGCGCGCGCGTATTCCTATCTCAATAGGGTGACGAAAAACACCCTACACCAGCGACACTCTGTACCGGGAAAACGTCAAAGAGACACTTCGTACCGGGGAAACGTTAAAATAGACACTCCGTACCAGGGAAACGTCCAACACAGACACTCCGTGCTGGGGACAAGTCAACCAGCGACACTCCATGCCGGGAAACGTCGACCAGCGATACTCCACCTTGGGGAAAAGTCGACCAGCGACACTCTGTGCCGGGGAAACGTCACATACAGACTCTCCGTCTTGGGAAAACGTCCAACACAGACACTCCGTGCCGGGGGCACGTCAACCAGTGACACTTCGTGCTGGGGAAACGTTACATACAGACACTCCGTCTTGGGGAAACGTTCAACATCGACACTGCGTCTTGAGGATACGTCATACACTGACACTCCGTCTCGGAGACACGTCAAGCATTGACCGTCTATGTCGTAAAAAGGGCAGTGCCAGCTTCCTAAAAAGCGGGAACCAAATCAAGTCGCCTTCACGTGAAAGAAGATCCATAAATTTCATCCACACGACCCACATGTATGGTGTGCATTTATTGACGGGGGACATTTTGTTAGGGTAAAAAATTACACCCTGGTTGACCAAGTCAAACTCAAAGTCAACCCCAAACCAGGTGGGCCCAAGCCCAGGTCAAGTGAGCCCATGCCCAAGTCGAGCCCCGCGGCCGGCCTCCCCAATGCCAAAATGAAATCATGTAATAAATAATTTTGATGTAATCTTTTATGCATGAATGTAAGAAAAATGGGCATAAAACCAAATTTTTGTAAAGCCCATGGCTCATGTGCAAAAAAAATGAGCACGTGAGGCATGGAATAGGCAAGATACCATTTTGTAAATCCCAAGGGGCTATATATAAATTTGTAATCCTATAAAAGGCAACATGATAATGAAATAAACAAGAACTTTTGATTCCCCTTAAAATCTAGGGTTTTTTGTGCCTTCTTCTCCTTCCTCAAGGTTCTAAATCTTCTTTCCCTTTTCAATTAAATCAAGAGTTTTACTCTTTCTTTTCCAAAATTAAATAGTTTTTCACCACAAAACTCACAAAGGGGAGCTCAGATCTTCCATCAGATCTCAAAAAGGGAAGATTTTTAAATCTCACCCCCTTTCTCCAAGATCTGGCCAACCGAGAGGAAGAAGAAGCCCCATCTCCAAAAATCCCATCTTGGGAAGATCCAGGGTCAAAGGGGAGAGAAACAAAAGGGCCCCTTTTGATCAGTTCTAAAGATTTCTAGGAGTTTAACTCCATTCAAGAACTTTTGGAGTTCAACTCCATAAATTAATCTCTTTTTAGGAGTTTAACTCCAGAAGTCAAATCGGAAGCACGGCTCCCAGTGCAGGAACAAAGTCCCTTTTCCTGCTGACGCCCAGCGCCCGTGTGCCAAGCACATGGACGCCCAACGCCCGCGTGCCAAGCACGTGGGATGCCCGGCGCCCGCATGCCAAGTACGTGGGATGCTGGCACCCATTGCCTAGCGCCCAGCGCCCACGTGCCAAGCACGTGAGGCGCCAGCACCCAGCATCCAGCGCCTACATGCCAAGCACGTGAGGCGCCAGCGCCCAGCGCCCGCGTGCTAGGCACGTGAGGCGCTGGCACCCACATATCCTTTGGACGCTATTCTTCTTTTTTTATACACATGCACTCCACAAACACTGTCCCCATTAGAAAAGAATTCTAACGGGGCGCTGCCCTACACCCTGGAAGGGGGTTGCTAGCCCCGTTGACCCCCAGCCCGCTATCCGGGTAGCGGGACCCCCGTAAAACTCTGCGGGGCCTCCGATATATCCAATTCCCCTCCAAAACACATACGCACACTGCACATTGAGTTCGCATGGCCAGTTTGACCCGTCAATCGGAGGTTCCTTCTCCTCAAAGGAGAGGGGTAATTGTCACGCCCCGCTTCCCAGAGTACGCAAACTTGGGCACGTGACATAGCCAACCATGCTACCTGTGGGTAGGAAGTATCCATCCACAGTCACATTACGGTTGTAAGGATATCAAGAACAAGATAAAACTAATCTAATACATGTCCAAATCCATAATAACAAGAATCAATAAACAATAAATGCGGAAGCTAATGATCCAATACAATGAATAAACAGTACGTCCCATAATGCGGGCTCACATCTGGAAATAAAAAGCAATAAATAAACTAAACTCTAAGGAACTCACAGTTCAGCCTGCTGGCTGAAGTACTCCTGCTCGGTCGTCGATAAAGGTACGGAATCTGGGCCATGCAAAACCCAGACGTCAGCGCGTCGTGATATCAAGTATATAGTATGATCATGTAATAAACAATGCCAGCATGAACATGAATAAAGCAGTAATGAGAAATAACAAGCAGGGTAATGTGCAATGGTGACTAAACTGTTCTATCAGGTTTTCTACTCTATAGTCTTTGAAACCAATTGATGAATCGTCGATGTAACTCAATAGTATCCCGTGCGTGCCCGGGACCACGGTCATGATCCTCGGGGCTGAATCCGAGACGTGCCGCTAAGCAGTAAAAGGTAGTAGGATGGACGAGTGATGTCAGCACAACACTCCGGAGCTGGCCAAGCCCGTAAGACTGATCAGAACAATGTATCGAACTGTTGAGTTACAAGTCGGTTTCACCTTTGATTTCCCCATACCCCCAAACTATGTATGTCAGTCAGGTATTCAGTAGTCAAGGACTAATGCCAACACAAAGTCAAGTAAAGGTAGGTCTGTCTGGATCGACAGCAGGAATGGTTAGGTTTGTCGGCATTAGGCATGAAATCGTGAGACAAGTAATGTCATGGTACAACAGGATGAGTCGGTATGTATGTATGTGTCAGGTGTAGCAGGGTCAGGTCAATATGTCGTGCAATCGGGTAAGTGCTCACAACGGTATACAATCAATTATGAATAACAGCAGGAAACAGTAATTAATCACAATATTCCATATAACTACAGTGATGTTTGTATTCTCTTATTAACAGGTTCAATCATCTTTAGGGTGCAAAAGCCACAAGGTAAAGCAATATTCACAATTATAAGTTAAGGAACTACATGAAATTATACTAAGTATAATAATTGTCTCAAGAATAGTTTAACAGTTCAAGCAGATATGATTCAGTCGTTTTATTTAGTTAAAGCATGGAGTGATGTGGGTTAATTAATTACTAGGAACTGTTGTAACGATTCCAGGTTAAGATAACTGCAATAATATGATTTCCATCACCATCATTAAGTTACGGGATTAAATAGTGTGAATTAAATTGCGTGGCAAGACTAGATCTCGCACGCTAGCATGTTCAAGCAAGTATCCAGATACTTGCCTCGACGGTCTGCAAACTGGAACACGGATGCGATGTCGGTAGAAACCACGATATGAAAGCACGGGCCACGGATCGAGTCCCAACAGAGATCAACGAGATCACACGGACCAGGGGACTCCGCTGGAGCGTCGGGTTCGCCAAGACGGCACGGTCGGATTCCGGCAGCGACAACAGAGCGAAGTTAGCAACAAGATACGATACACGCAAAATACGACCAGCGAAGGGATGATTTGCACAAAGGAAGGAAAGGGGCACTTACAGAGAGGTATACCAGGTGACCCCGGCGAGCTCGACGGCGCTGGAACGCCGGCGAAGCAACGGCAGCGGCTGCAGCAAGGGTGAAGGGCCTCGGGTGTGCGCAGGATAGGGTGCTGCGGCGAGCTGGAGGAGAGGGGGTCGGCTCTGGTGGTCGAGGGGGAGAAGTAGGTGGCCCTGGTGACGACGGCGAGGTCGCCGGCTCGTTCTCCGGTGAACAGTGGGGTAGGCGATGGATGGGGGCTCGGGTTGGTGGTCCGGCGAGGAGGAGGAAGGGAGGTGATGACGGGGTCGCGACGAGGAGGGTGAGAGGGAGTCGTGGGAGGCGTCGGCGGCGAGGGGCGGCGTCGACGTCGGCTGTGCAGGGTTGGAGGCGACGCCGGGGGGTTGGGTGCAGTGCGGGAAGGAGCGGAAGTCGTCGGGAGAACGGGAGGAGAAAGGTGCGGCGGTCGAGGAGGCGTTGCTGGCGGCGACGGCGAGGTCGCGGTGGCGATGGTGGGCTGCGCGAGTACGAGGCTAGGGTTAGGATTTGTGGGTGTTCTCGTGGTCGATGGGGAGGAGAAGGCGGTGCATGGGAAATTAATATAGGAAGAGAGAGAGAGATTGGAGAGAGAAAGAGCGAGGGATTGAGGGAAGAGAGAGAGAGAGAGAGATGGGGAAAACGAGGCGGGGCCCACGAGCTCAAATAGGAGCTCGTGATTGGCTGGAGGGAGATAGGGGAAATATTAAAGAAGGATTGGGTAAAATTTTGTGAAGGATTTAACTGTTAGGGATTGATTCGTATATATATTTTAGTTTTAGATATTAAATTGAAACGGGCCCTTTTTGGCGCAAAATGAAACATTTCCAAATCGCGCCCGGCTTGCGCCCAAATGTTCCAAATTCAAATTATAGGATTTTAAGAGGGTTCCAAATGTTGAAAATAGATGTTTAATGATTAAAATGCATGCCCCCAAGTCGGACACTTGCACGCGCGCGTAGTCGCCCAAACTTGTCCGTTTAGCCAAACAGAACGGAATCTCGACACGCGGACGCTACCACGCGACTAGTGGCGACGAGTAGGCCAACATGGACATCTTAAATTTCACTTTAGGAGTTAAAATTTGTTATGTGCCAAAATGACTTAACCGGTTAAAATTTAGCAATAAACACCAGAAAATCAGGAAAATTGGAATGAGCAAACCACAACCCTCAACTAGTAACATAAATAGTATTATTGGGCTCGGGTGTTACAGTAATTAACGGCATCTTAGTCCGTGGCTGCCGGAGATTTGGATCCCCACAATCAATAAACCCCCGCTTACCCTACGCAGGGGGAAACTATAGTATGCCTGACAAGCGACGCGTATTCCCATCTCAACGGTGTGACGAAAAACACCCTACAGACTCCTTTCTTGAGCCCTGGATTATCTCTTAAGCCTTGGATCTTCCCAAAGTGGGATTTTTGGAGATGAGTCTCCTTCTTTCTCCTCTCTGTTGGTTGGATCTTGGAGAAAAGGGTGGCGAGGTTTAAAAATCCCCCTTTTAGAAATTTGATTGGAGATCTGAGCTCCCTTTCAAGGGTTTCATGGTGAAAATCTATTTCTTTTTGGGAAAAAAAGAGTTAAACTCTCTATTTAATTCAAAAAAAGAGAAGAAGGTTTAAAACCTTGAAGAAGGAGAAGGAGTAGGAAAATGAGGCACAGAACCCTAGAAAAATGAGAGAATGAAAGTTGTTATTGATTTTATCTTCATGTTTTCCCTTTATAGGCTACACACTTTACATATAGCCCCTTGGGCTTTTCTAAATGGTACTTGTGCCTCCCCATGTTTCATGTGCTTATTTTTTTTTGCACATAAGCCATGAGGTTTACAAAATTTTGGACGGTCGGTGCTACCATTTTTGCGACTTGGACAGTCGATAATTGATTTGACTTGCTCGCTTCCTGTGGTGTCAGGGTTGAAGTTGACTTGCTCCGCTTCTTGCGGTGTCGGGATTGAAGTTGACTTACTCCGCTTTCTGCGGTGTTGGGATTGAATATGACTTGCTCCGCTTTCTGCGGTGTCGGGGTTGAAGTTCACTTGCTCCGCTTTTTGCGGATTTGATTTGACTTGCACCGCTTTCTGCGGTGTTAGGGTTGAAATTTACTTGCTTTGCTTTTTGCGATATCAGAATTTGATTTGTTTCTGAGGTGGAGCTTGATAACCGAGGAGGTGATCGCTTTCAAGGTGAAGCTTGATTCCGCCGAAGAGGCCGTTGGTGTTGAATCGGTTGATCTGATTGATTTTGAAGTTCTTGTCCGTTCCGCGGGACGTTTTCAGCCTGGAACCACTGCTGGTGGGACTTTGATTTGATTTATTTGATTTATTTCTCGTTTGGCGGGACTTTTGAATTTGAGTGGGACTTGGAATTTGGATTTTGTTCAGCATCAGCATCGCTACACTAGAATAGCGCCAGGAGTGAATCATCATTTCCCCTAGGATGACTTGGGGTTTGGGTCGGCATCAGCACCACCAACATTAAAGCGTAGTGTCAGGAGCGATTCATCATTTGTCGTTTCCCGTTGGGGAGTGATGGCTTAAGAGACAAGTTTAGATCTCTATCACCTAAGATTTTTCAATTTTATGAGCCGTAAGGATCTCATAAAAGCAGTTTCTCCCTACAAGTCGAGAGGATCCCGCGGTTGTATATTCTCCTTAAGAATCGTGAGGATTCCTAATTGCGTTGCTCCATTGTGAGTCGTAAGGATCTTACGCGGGGATATTCTCTTCACAAGGTCGAGAGGACTTCATGAGTGTAGTTTAGTCTCCTTTTCATGAGTTTGCGCCATTTCGGGTTTTCACAAACTCGTCGGCAGTCCTACTGTTTTTATTCACGGAGCCCTTTCAGGTTTTGGTTATGGACATACCGTTTTTTTAAACATTGGTGGAGCTTCATCCCCGGTAGGACCTTGGATGTAGTCTCGCCGGTAGGACTTAGGAGAGATAGGGGTTGTTTATGCGCATGGATTGTATATGGTTTTACAGGATGTATGATCCAGACTGTAGGGCTTGGTGCGCTCGATTCGTTTGCGACTTGGAGCATTCACGCGTAGTATTTCTTGAGATATCGGCCATTGATAGGTGGCATGGGCTTTTCTCCCTCGGTATTTATCAGCTAGCAGGATTCTCCATCAAAAACTTTCTCGATGACGTATGGCCTTTCCCAATTTGGCTCGATTTTTCGCTTGGCATGTCGATTGGGGATGATCGGTCTTTTGAGGACCAATACCAATTCTCCTTTCTTAAAAGCATGAAGACGGGTTATCTTATTATAGGCCCATGACATTTGGGCTCGGTACAGCTCCAGATTTTGCTGTACTACAAGTCTCTTTTCTTCGAGGGCGTCACGTTTTTCGAGCCGAAGGAGAACGTTTTACTCCTCTGTCAAATCGTTCTGGACGACCATTCTTAGGCTTGGAATTTCGACTTGGAGGGGGGATCGCCTCCAATTCGAAGAGTAGTAAGTATGGAATGAACTGAGTTGGAGTGTGGTGCATAGTACGATGTGCCCACAACGACTCGTGGAGCCTAAGATTCCAGTCTCTTTTGTTGGATGAAGCATTTTTCCTCAGAAGCTTACATAGAGTTTTATTGAAGGCTTCAGCTAGCCAATTGGCTCTTGAATTATCGATGGAGGAATATCTCCAATCTACCTTGTGTTGTGTAGCGAACCTTGAGACTTTGAAGCTCTTGAAAGAAGGCCCGTTGTCAGAAATTATCCTTCTTGGTGTACCGAAGCGGTATAGAATATTATACCAGAAGAATGTCAGAATATCTTCTGTCTTGACTTCTTTTAGCAGTACAACTTCGGATCATCTGTAGAAGTCATCAGTTGCAGCCAATATGAACTAGTGGCCCTTGGATGATGGAGGATCAATCGGGCCAACTATGTTGGTGCCCCATACCTCAAATGTTCATGCGCTACCGTAAGATATAATGGACTGGGATGCTTGTGAATGAAGTCACCGTGAATTTAGCAGAGATGACATTTCTTCGCATGCTCTTCGCAATTCTTTAACATGGTAGGACAGTAATATCCAAGCCATTTAATTTGAAGCCGCATTTTGGGGCTGGACTAGTGAGCTCTGCAGACGCCTGAGTGAACTTCTTTCATGACTTTTTGGGTTTCAGCTGAGGACACACACCTGAGGCAGAGTTGGTCGTACGATCTGCGGTATAGCATGTCATTTACAAACACATATCGGAGAGCTCTCTTCTTCAGCTGAACCCTAGTAGATTTTTCTTTGGACAGCTTATCGTATCATAGGTACTCTATAAGAGGCCCTCTCCAATCGGACTTGTCTTCAATGATCAAAATTTCTTCAGAAAGATTGTTCTCTTGTTCTATACTTTCTTCTTCTTGTAAAGAGACTGGAGGCAGAATTTGTCGGCTTTTGATTGTGATCATAATTTCATCCATGTCGGGATCAACTGGCTCTTTGGTTGGGCGAGCGAGTACGTCCGTTTTTCGGTTCAACGCCCTACAAAATCTCATTAGTTCAATGTGAGTGAACTGTTTCATGAGTTCCACCACCCGCTTCTGTATCGAGCTAACTCGGGTTTATATATCTTGTAGTCTTTGCTCACTTGGTTGACGACAAGCTGGGAATCACCGTAGACCTGTAGCCGAAGTATTTCCATTTCTATAGCGAGCTCCAGACCAGCTGTCAGAGCTTCATACTCAGCCTTGCTATTTGTGCGAGGGTCGGTGAGAGCGAAAGAAAATCGTAGGGTTCCAATCGATAGCGTGATGAACACTAATCCTATCCCTGCTTTTATCTATGGGATGCTTGATTTACTAGAGGTCCTCATTGATAAGGCTCCATCGAAGTAGAGCTCCCAGCATGACTCGTTATCCTCGAAGTGCAGCACTTGTTCATCGGGTAACTCACAATTGAGCGGCGACCCTTCAGGTATGGGATGAGAAAAGAGGAAGTCAGCGAGGGCTTTCCCTTTTACTGCTTTTGAGGAGTATAGACTATGTCGAACTCAATCAGCATGACAGCTCATCTTGCCATTCTGCCGGCTAGGCTTGCCTTGGTCATTAAGTATTTAAGCGGGTTGACCTTGGAGATCAGCATAACCCGATAAGCAAGCAGATAGTACCTCAGCTTTTTCACAGCGAATATCTGGACCAGTCATTTCTTTTCGATCGGGGAATAGTTATGTTCCACCCTGACTAAAGTTTGACTGAGGTAGTAGAGGGCATTTTCTTTTCCCTCGTCGTTATTTTGGGCAAGGAGCACACTAAGTGATTCATCTAACGCGGCAGTATAGAGAATTGGCGGTTTATTTGGAATGGGAGCGGTAAGTACTAGAGGGCGTAATAAGTACTGTTTGATGTTTTCAAATGCATCTTGACATTCGACATCTCAGATAAAAGGAGCTCCTTTCTTCATGAGCTTTGAGAAGGGCCTGCATCTTCCCGATAGGTTCGAGATGAACTTTCGTATGTAAGCAAGCTTGCCTTGAAAGGATCTTAGCTGCGTTAGATTCTTTAGATGAGGCATCTCCATGATGGACTTTATCTTTTGATGCGTCAACTTCAATCCCCCGATATCGGACTATGAAGCCGAAGAACTTTCCCGATGACTCGCCAAAAGCGCACTTCAGAGGAATTCAGAGGATTCACGTTTAGATCACATTCACTCAGTCTGGTGAAAATGGTTCTGAGGTCTTGGATATGATTGGCCTTGGTTTTAGTCTTAACGACCAAATCATCAACATAACATTCGATGACTTTATGGATTAAGTCATCAAAGATCTTGGTCATTGCCTTTTGATACGTAGCACTAGCGTTGTTCAGTCCAAACGGCATCACTTTGTAACTGTATATGCCTGTCGGGGTTCAAAATGCTATATGTTTCTCATCCTCAGGCGACATTTTTATCTGATTGTACCTAAAAGAACCATCCATGAAAGTGAACAGCTCATAATTTGAGGTGTCATCGACCATCAATTCGATGACCGGAAGCAGGAAATCATCTTTACTGCATGCCTTATTAAGGTCCCTGAAATTGACAAAAACCCGGATCTGCTCATTTTTCTTCTTTACTGGGACGATGCATGCGATCCAGTCCGCATATTTCTCTATCTGATGAAGCCGGCATCGATGAGTTTCTAGGTTTGCTCGATGACCTTTTCTTCCAGCTACCTTTTCATTCTTCGAGGAGCTTGTTTGACTGGCTTGGCATCAGGAGATATAGCCAGCTTATGCACGACAACTTCATGGGAAAGGCCAGGCATTTCTTTGTACGTCCATGAGAACCAGTCGATGAACTCATATAGCAGGGTGATTAACTGTTCTTTTATTTTTTCTGACAAGAGTGAACTGATATAGGTCAACCCTGGATTATCGGGCGTTCCCAAATCAATCTCGGTTAGCTCGTTGAAGATTGCTTGTCCACCATCTTCGAACTCTCAAAGGGCTTCTTCTGGGTCGGCTAGCTCGTCATCATCATTTGACTTTCTGCTGGCTTCACCAACATGGATCATGTAGCATGCCTTGATGTCAGGTTGAATGAAACCTATACCCCGTCTATCTTGGATTCGTCCATCGATGAGTGCTCGGACCTGAGGTGGATGCTACAGCCCCTCATAAAACTTTGCTTCAGATTCCGTTTGATATAACCGACATCCGCACTTTTTAAAATATTCCCGCATCTCGGGTGCATAATATCAGGGACTGAGGATAACACTTATGTCTCTCTCATAACGAAGGCACATGACAAATAAATCGTCCAGATGAATGACAGGATTTGACCTAAAAAATAGGATGCTCTTTTTTCCACTTTTCCTTCTGGGAAAGTAGAAGGTTTTCAGCTGGTCTAGGATGGAGACTGACAACGCATCAAGTACTTTGCACATCTGCTCCGGCACCCTTGTGACGGCTAGGGACCCTTTTGTAATTTCGAAGGTCTCTCTTAGTTTCGCTTTTTGCACGAGAGCCTAATTTGCACAACTGTTGCAAGACGGGTTCTCTTTTTTTGATTCTTCAGTGTCGTTGCCTAAACAAAGATGAATTTTGCTGCCGAATGGGCCTTCAATGTCAGACTCGTCCGTATCGCTACCGAAATGAGGGCGAGTTTTACGGAAGGATGGACTTCCAGCATCGAACTCATCAGTGTCACGGACGAAATGTGGACGCACTTGGGGTATTTTGCTTTTGAAAGTGACAGCTGGCTCAGATTTTCTTTTGAGTTTCGAGGCCATTCTTTCCTCGGTCAGTTGTGAATCAGTATTTTGGAGGTTCACAGAGTACCGGGAATCTTCATATCGGACTTCATGCATACCGAACGACTGAATGTCTCTTTCAATGCGTCTTTCTTCGTCATTTTTTATATACTTCTTACACTGATGGAGAGTTGACGGAACGATGCCGTAATCACGGAGCCACGGTCGTCCCAGGAGAATCTTATAGGACATGTCAGCATCAATCACAGATATCTTAGTTTCGGTTTGTAGATTGTTTACCGCCGAAAACCGGGAAGACAAACGTCTTGCCTGAATTTGGGGGCAGATACTATTTGGGTTTATCCGTCCACCTCTCCGAAAACGCCAAGTTGATTTATGGCACCGTGTATCGGAGATTTAGACAGATACGGCCGTTGTAGCAGACTTCGTCAGATTCCCCCTCGTCTGCGAGCGGTTTTTGATTATGGGGACGCTCTTCCCTGCAGACGTAAGCCTCTGCAGTTAATTATGTTACCGCGTAGCGATAACCACTTTCTCCTTCTCCAAATGTTCACTTCGTGTCGTGTGTATTTGTTTTGTTTTAGGTTGCCCCTGGATTGTATACAGCGACTAATTTATGTTGTCGCCCGTAGGGTGGGGATTAGTCCAAATCCGTATTTTCTTAGACTAGGGTTCGGTTTGATTTAAGGATCATTAATCTCGTTTTGGGATTAAGATCAACTTAAATATTTGTTAAGGATACGTTAATCCGAGATTGGACTAAGATCTACTTAACGGGGGTTCAGGATCAGTTTTGATCCAACGAAAGAGCATTTGGGCTCTATCGTTTTAGTTTAGGGACATTACGGTCCATTGGGTTTAAGGACATCATAGTCCATAGAGTTTAGTTTAAGGACGTTGCGGTCCATTGGGTTTAAGGACATCATAGTCCATGTTTAAGGACATCATAGTCCATAGACTTTAGTTTAGGGACGTTGCGGTCCATTGGGTTTAAGGACATGATAGTCCATAGAGTTTAATTTAGGGACGTTGCGGTCCATTGGGTTTGTTGATTGTCGGGACCCGCCACCTCTCCGAAGACGTTGAAGAATTACAACGACATATATCAGAGGTGTGGGGAGATGCACCCTTGAACCAATGTCAGTTGAGAGATATGTAATTGGGTTTAGGACTAAGATCAAATTTAGAAAATTATGAGCCTATGGGCTCGGTTGATCTGAATCAGAGACTTTTGGTCAGCTTGGACTCAGCCCACTCAATTTTTGAGTAAAGTGTTAAACCCTTGTTTGGGCTCGATCCCTTTTTGTTTAACGATGTTGAGCATTGATATGGGCTTTGTTGCTCACCCTTTTTTTGTTTTTTATTGAGTGTTAAACAGCTTTTATGGCACTGGGCTCTATTTACAGAGCGCTTTATGTTAAACAGCGCCCACGTAAGAAGCACGTGGGGCGCTCGACGTTGGGCGCCAACTATTGAGTGCAGAGCACTCCTTATTTTATCAGCGCTCACATGAGGGGCATGTGGAGCGCTTGGCGCTGGGCGCCATCCACTGAGTGCTAAGCACTCCTTATTTTATTAACGCCCACGTGAGGGGCACGTGGAGCGCTTGGCGCTGGGCGCCAATCACTGAGTGCTAAGCACTCTTTATTTCAGCACCGTCCACGTGAGGAGCACGTGGAGCGCTTGGCGCTGGACGCCAACCAATGAGTGCAGAGCACTCTTTATTTTATTAGCGCCCACGTGAGGGGCACGTGGAGCGCTTGGCGCTGTTTCCTTCTTTGTGCATTTTTCTAAAGAATTCAATTCTTTGTTCTCCCCTGGATCTTCAATCCCTAAGAACAAACTCATTCCTACAAGAATTAAATTCTTATTTATGGGAGATTTGTCTCATTGATCTCAGATCCAGGAAAAGAACTATGTTCTTTTTTGAGGGTTAAAATTTTGGGTATGCAGATGAGATATTATAATCTCTATTTACCTTGAAGAAAGTTCTTCTTCTTTCCTCTCTCTTCAAGCTATTTTTTCTTGCTCTTCTTTTTGAACTTAAAGTTTATGAGGGGGTTCTTCTATCCAAGACTTGAAGTCTTGGGGTCTTTATACTGTGGAGGCTGATTTGTTGATTCAGTTAAGAAAATCTCTCATTAAGAGATTTCTTAATTGATTTGGAGAATTTATCTACCGTTGGATCTTTGACCCAAGGACTTCTGTTTTAAAGAAGAAATTTTTCTTGTTTTAACAAGATTGGGAAAATATTTTTCTATACAGAGCCTATTCTGTATCTTGGTGATTTTTAATCACCATTGGATCTTTGATCTAATGGTGCTTTGATTTACGGAGCACAATCTTTCTTGTTTAGAAAGATTTGAGGAGTATTTTCTTAATCAGAATTTAATTCTGTATCTTGGTGATTTTTAATCACCATTGGATTTTTGATCCAACGGTGCTCTAATTTACAGAGCACAATCTTTCTTGTTTAGAAAGATTTGAGGAGTATTTCCTCAATCAGAATTTAATTCTATGCTCTGATGATTTATCATCTCCATTGGATTTTTGATCCATGGGTGGAGAACTTTTAGTTCTGGCGCTGGCTCTCTCATGCTTTGCACGTGAGGAGCTGCCTCAGTGTTTTTAACTCTTGGCGTTAGCGCTCTCGTGCCTTGCACGTAAGATGCTGCCTCAGGGTTTTTAACTCTGGGTGCTGGCGCTCTCGTGCTTTGCACGTGAGGCACTGCCTCAGTTCAAATTTTGAGCAGAGCCTTGCTCTCTTATTGGGGGGAAACAAATGCCCCCTCACCGTTGCGCTCACATGGCTCACACTTGAGTGCAGCGGTGGCAACCTTTCCACCGTTGGATCATCTTGGAAGTTGGATCGTCTTCCGGCGCCTATAAGTAGGGACTTTGGCCCTTAAGATGACTTCTTTTCATCTTCTTTCTTTCTTATTTCTGAGAATTTAATTCTCCTTTCAGAGCTTAGATCTCCGCCTAAGGAAATTCCTTTTAGAGTTAGAACTCTCTCCAAATTTGGTAAGGATCATAATCGAACCCCTTAAACAGAGCTTTGCTCTTATTAGATCATAGATCTAAAAAATGGATTTTTAGGATTACCTAACCCATTAATTAGAACATTGTTCATCTCTATGAAGAACTCTTAGGGTTCGTTTTGTAGATCTTAAAGATCTTGGAGTTTTTACTCTGTTAAAAGCTTTGCTTTTTAGGGTTCTGATGGATTACTCCATCATTTTCACAGAGCATGGCTCTTAGAAAATTTTGGGGAATTTTTATTCCCTTTATAATTAAAGTTGACAGATGTAATTTCTGTTTGCAGAGTACTGCTCTCGAGGGAGTTTAACTCCTTGGCCCAATGAGTTTCTCATTAAATGGGGATCTTTTTAGGATTTCTTCCTTAATAATTGACTATCTCATCAATGATGAGCCGTCACTTTGATTTTGTGGGTCCCCCTTGGTCCATTTTTCCTGCATTGCAGTGTGGTACCAATTTAAAGTACCAAATGTCAGAATTTGTAATGTAGTATTGACATCTAACCCTCGTTTCTTTTCGCGCAGGTACTATGTCTTTTGAATCTTCTTTTCCATTTGTTCGCCCAGAGAGTGTATACGCCGATGCGCCTGTGGATCGGGAAGTTTTTGCACTGATTAAAGATCATGACCCGGAGCAGAAGTCTCTTCACTTATGGGGGTTGTGGTACAACCAAGTTATTCGGGGTCGGCACAGTTTCTTTTGTGCGGCGCCTTCACAGCCAATTTCCGCCATTCATTATGCTGACTCGCCCCAGGTGAATTACGCGGTGGAGGAGGTTAACTGGATTACGGATGGACGCCTCCAGCCTTCTATGACCTCGATACCTGTACAGCTGCCAATGGTTTTAGATATTCTGGGGTGTCAAGGCAAGTCATGCCCTTAGGGGCAGGCATACATGTAGGATTGACTCCTCACCATTCAGCCGGATACTTGTAGTAGACTCGATACATCTTGTCGGCCAAAAAGTCGCAACTGCTGAAGCTCGGGTTGTACCCTGCTATCTATGCGTCTCTTTTCCAGTATCCCACGCCTCACGTGTGGTGGGTCAAGGCTTTCTTAGAACAGTGGAATACCCCGACTCACACCTTTCTTTTATCGGACCGGGAGGTTTCAATTTCCCTAGTGGAATTTGCAGAAATTTCGGGCCTACCCGTCAGAGGGGAACATTACGAGGAAATACTTCCCCCTGACGAGTACATCTTCGCCACCAAATCAGTGGTGATGGGTCTCACTCTGGAGAATGCTATTCAACATCGATTCCCGAGTCTAATCAAAGTGTTGAATATTTACGAGAGTCTGTTTCTTGAGTCCGGAGGGCACGGGGTCAGCTTCGCAGATTTCATCGCCCGCTTTCTTCGCCCGAAAGTCTTGTCAAAACAAGCTGCGAAGTTCGCCAAGCTTGACGAACCTTTTGGTTTTGGCTTGGATAGCCAGCCGACAACGGAAGCAGATCAAAGGAATTTCTTCCTCCCAGATACCGCGGTCGTCCCCTTTGCAGTGCTCGCGGCTTCAAACATCGACGAAGAGGCATTCTTTTTGGGGATCCTCGGCCTATGATTAAGCTGGTTTGTGCTCCCAATGCACCCTAGCTATATGAGGCCATCCGTCTTCTATCTGGCTCACCGAATGGTTGCCGGGACTCGAGTGACCGTCGGGATCGCTGGGCTGGCTCACCTTTATCATGGCATCAGCTTAGTGGCAGACACCACTCAGCCGGGGGTACAGCCCATAAATCTCCCGCTGCACTATTTCACGTCGTGGATCGAGCTGCATGTGCTCGGCGCTTTTGAAGTCCACAAATGGCCCCATTTCTACGACAGTTATAATTTCCCTCGGGTTATGTTCCTAGTTGACGCTTCTGTTTTAGATCCGTCACAGCGAGAGGCTCGGGGTCTGGTCCTTCGCCAGCGTATGGTCGGGGATAGCATGAATTTCGTCGATAAGATCTTAACTATCGGCAAGGAATCCACTAAAACGGTGCAGCCGCTGTGCGAAACCTTCAAAGACGGAGCTCCTACATTGAAGGCTCGGGAGATTCTGCATTTGTATTCAATCAGGCCGGGCTTTTTAGTGTTCAGGCAGAATGACTAGGCACTGTTCATGAGGTACAACCCGCACCGTTTCGCTCAACAGTCGAGCTATGATCAGGGTGTCCCACTAGAGGCTTTTTTAGCCGAGCCGGTTGCTACAGAAGAGGGTATCCACAACGCGCTACACCATTTCATGCGGCTAAACACCGGGTCCAACTTTTTTATCAGTGGGCCGAACTGCGTTTCAAAATCCTCGAACGCATACGTGGCGTGGTACTAGCATGCGACGGGTGTCGTTATTAGGGAAGAAAAGCGGTTACTGCTTGATCGTAAGGGTGCAGGCTCTGGTGGTAATCCGGCTGTCCCCTTAAAGTGAAAAACCATTGTTCGTCCTTCCTTAAGAGAAGCTGCTTCGGTTGCAGCCCCGTGCATTTTTCCTGAGAAGCCTCTACCCCGTGTTCCTGTAGAAACGGCAGCTGCAACATCCCTGGAGTCTGGAGTGGGTACGGAAATCGGGACTCGTTGCCCAAAAATTCCCGTCATGCGTAAGCTCGTGTCATCGGCCGCCGGCGTTCGCTCACAGAATAAGAAGAGTCGCTTTTTTCTGCTGAAGTTGTACTCGGCTAGGAGCCCTATGCTCCCTACAGTGAAGGCTTGTGTGAGTATGGCACTAACGATGGCTTGTTTGACACGCCTGTGACCGACCGTTCTACAGGCTGCCCTTATGGCCTCCGAGCGACTGGCTCGCGAAGAAGCGGTGCTAATCACCATCGCGAAGTCAGGTATACTTCAGTTGTATTTTTCCGCGTTCATTCCTTCCTTATTATTATGCTTTTACTAATGCCCTTTTTTTCAACAGGTATTTCTGCTGAAGAGGCTCTCGCGGCTTCCATCAAGACATTCGAGGAGGAAGAGAGGCTCCGCGCTTCTTTGGGTCTTGGTATAATTCAGCTCATTATTCCTTCATTCCCCCTTTTTTTTATTCGTGCTCTGACCCTCTCCTTTATTTTGTTGTAGTGACTACCTTGACTCAGGTTATTCCGAGTGCGGTACTTTTCTTGAGCGGTGATGCAGCGACGCTTCCAGAGCCAGCTATTGTGGCCCCAGTTCCCCCAACATTACCGCAAGAGGCGTCGTTAAAGCAGCCGATGACAGATGTCGTAACGGCTCCGGAGGCAGAGCTTGGCTCGGACGATGACGTCCCTTTGTCTGAGGTCTTGAGGAGATCATTTCTCACTGCTCAGACCGAAAAGAAGCATAGGAAGCGTGTGGCGAGGGAACGCGATGCCAGTTTGGCCGTGGGTGCAGGCTCAAGCAGCATCCCCCTTGTTGATACTCTTTCGGTGGATGTTCCCCCTGCGTTGTCTACTGCCCGTAGACAGGTTGCGCACGCAGCTCGGGAAGAAACCAAAAAGCTGCTCCAAGTTAACATAACGCTGAGTTTTTTTATTAGAACTATATCTTCGAATTTTGACATATGCATTTTCTGCAGGGCCAAGTCTTGGTGATGGGATGACGGGTGAAACCCTGACGGTTACCGTGCCCGAAATTGCTACCCTTTCTCTAGAATCCAGGACCATCCAGACTGCTGCTCTTTTCCCGTATGGCTCCCTGGTATCGGCGGGCATCGCAAGCATCACGGTGGCCTTCGTCGAATCAGGGGATGAAGCCATGGGCGTAGAAACTACTCCTCTGAGGGAGAGCGAAGAAGCCGCTACGCCTGGTGATGCTTCCGTCGCGGTTTTGGTTGATGACCCGTCAGGTAAGTCTTGAGTCACTTTTCTCTTTTTATTTCACAATCCCGTTCAGCTTCTTCTGACGATATTTTATTTGTAGGTGCAGTGAATGCTGAGATTGCGCCATCTGAAGCACCTCCAGTCACCGCTATAACGGTTGTTGTTCCCTCGCCTTCTCCTATATCCTCCGAAATGCTGGAAGGTATAGGTTTGCGATTTATTTAGTTTAACTATGGACACCATCTTTTTTGTATTGACAGTATATTGTCGTAACTCTGCAGGAGACTTTTCGACCATCTATATCAGGTGTTGAACCCGCATTTCTCCTTCCAGTCGGAAGTCATTCCGCCTGCTGGTATTGGTTAGTATATTCTTTAGCTAATGTTTCTCTCTTTCTTTTACGAATAGCCGTGTTGTTGCTAAGTCTTCTTTATATTGATCGCAGCGTCACGGATCGAAGGAGGGGACGAGAGAATATTCGCGCCTCCGGTACTCCTAATTTTTTCACCTGACACGGCCGGTATAGTAGACTCTATTGCTCGTGTATTTTCTTTACCTCCCGAGTCGACATTTGACCATAATTTGTTTTGTAGCAATTGCACTGGCTCCATCTCCCTTTGAGTTTCGCATCCCGATGCCGGCAGGTCCCTTTGCTAAATGCCCATCTTCCAGGGGCACTGCGAATAGCCTGCGAATGTTGAGCGAATTCATTGAGGATCTTGACGCTGAGGCCCTCGCATTCGCTGCAGATTTTACTGGTGAGGTTAATCCTATGCTGGTGACGCTCATGAACTTCCATGACGAAGGTGTCATCGAGACTTGGGTTAATTACTGCAGAAAGATCGAGGCTTTCCTGCATGAGATTGAGCTCAAGCGTCCCGCTCCTGAAGTATCAGTTTTGAACTCCCAGCGGTCTGCGTAGGTCGAGAGTAGTGTTCCTTTCATTCGCCATTTTGAACAAGAGGCGACCCTGAGGCGAAAAGAGCATGAAATAGCTTCAAGCGAATCAGCCCGGTTGCGCGCCCAGGTTGAAGCGAATGTTGCACAGTTGAAAGCTGTCTTTGACAATCACCAGTGATGCATTTCGGATGGGTTGACGCTGAGACGGGTGCTTGACTCTATGGAGCGGGTCGTGCAGGACTGCGAAGCTATCATGCTGGGAATCGATGAAAAGCATTCGTTTTGTTTGTGACAGCGGGCCCGAGTCGAAGCGGAGTTGGCCGCGGCGGTCGATTGCGAGAAAGGATTGAGAGGAGCACGCGAGCAGCTGGTTGATTTGTTGAAAACGCCTCCTCCTCAATATCCGTCTTTGTACCCCCCTTTTTTACTGTAAACTTGCGGTTTATGAATAACATGTATTCATTTCGATTCCTTTGTGAAATGTATTTTGTATTCACTTGAATTCATGAATAAAAGAAGTATTTTATCTCATATTATCTTCTTCTTTTCTTTGTCGTGTCATTGGCATGTGACTTTAGCAAATGTGACCTGTAGATGGTAGATAACGGTTCATCTTGAACTCCTTGTAGGGTAGCGATGGCTTAGCAAACAGGTTTAGGTTTGCTGCCTAAGAATTTTCATCTTTATGAGCCGTGAGGGTCTCATAAAGATGTTTCTCCCCATAAGTCGAGAGGATCTCGTAGGTGTAATTTCTCCTTAGGGGTCGTGAGGACTCCTAAGTGCGTTTTCTCTTGAGAGTCGTAAGGATCTCACAAGAGAGTTTTCTTTTTACCGGTTGAAAGGTTTGTGCAGGGACACTGATTTCCCTGGGGGTAGAAACGAGTCGAGAGATTATTGGTTGACTTGTTTCCGAGATGGAGCGTTGCTCCGGCGGGGAGGTCATTGGCTGACTTGTTTCCGAGACGGAGCGTTGCTCCAGCGAGAAGGTCATTTGTTGATTTGTTTCCAAGACGGAGCGTCGTTCCGGCGGGGAGGTCATTGGCTGACTTGTTTCAAGGTCGGAGCGTTGTTCCGGCGGGGAGGTCATTGGCTGACTTGTTTCCGGGTCGGAGCGTTGTTCCGGCGGGGAAGTAATTGGCTGACTTGTTTCCGGGTCGGAGCGTTGTTCCGGAGGGGAGGTCATTGGCTGACTTGTTTCTGAGATGGAGCATTGTTCCGGCGGGGGGGGGGGGTCATTGGTTGACTTGTTTTCGGGTCGGAGCGTTGTTCCTGCGGGGAAGTCATTCGTTGACTTGTTTCCGGGTCGGAACGTTGTTCCGGCGGGGAGGTCATTGGCTGACTTATTTCCGTGTCAGAGCGTTGTTCCGGCGGGAAGGTCATTGGCTGACTTATTTCCGGGTCGAAGCATTGTTCCGGCGGGGAGGTCATTGGCTGACTTGTTTCTGAGATGGAGCGTTGTTCCGGCGAAGAGGTCATTGGTTGACTTGTTTCCGGGTCGGAGCGTTGTTCCGGTGGGGAGGTCATTGGTTGACTTGTTTCCGAGTCGGAGTGTTGTTCCGGCGGGGAGGTCATTGGTTGACTTGCTCCACTTTTTGCGGTGTCGGTAAAGAACGCTGTGTTGAAATTCTGGGATGCAGATGTTGCCATCGGGATCTGACTCTTCCTTTGACAGAGTTTGTTGGGAAATGTGGTTCCCTTTTCGTTGATGCCCATAGATTGTATACAGGGGTTGATGTGATCTCATCTGTAGGGAAAAAGTTTCATTCTTTCATTCTTTCTTTATTTCCTTCTGCGACGCTTTATCATTTCATCTTTTTATATCGCGAAAGTTACGACTGCCCAATCATTTCGGCTATTTTTCGCGGTGCCCAATTATTTTGGCTATTTTTCTTTTTACTCGCTGCTTTTTATTGAGAGTTGCCTTACTCGCTGCTTTTTATTGTGAGTTGCCCAATCATTTCGGCTATATATATTTTTTATAGTTTTGGTTCACTGATTTTGTTGCGAGTATGGACCTGAAATCTGATACCAATCTTAGCATCAGCATCGCTGCGACTGGAATATTGCCAGGAGCGAATCATCACATGCCGTGAAAGGACTTGGAATTTGCTACCGATTTAAGCATCAGTATCGTTACAACTGGGATATTTCCAGGAGCGAATCATCATTTGCCTTTGTTGATTCGAATAAAGATGGCTTAGCGAACAGGGTTAGGGTCCTGTCGACTAAGGATTTTGACTTCATGAGCCGTAAGGGTCTCATAAAGGTGTTTCTCCCTATGAGTCATGAGGATCTCGTAGGTGCGTTTTCTCCTTAGGAATTATGAGGATTCATAAGTGCGTGTTCTCAAGTCGTAAGGATCTTACAAGAGTGTTTTCTCCTTATAAGTCGAGAGGACTTACAAGTGTCGTTCACCACATAAGAACATTTCGCGCCATTAGTGGAACTTGGTGGGGGAGACGTTTATTTGTTCCCGTGGATTGTATACAAGGGTCAATATTGAACTATTTGTAGGGCAATCTGGGGAATGTGATGGCTTAAGAACATGTTCAGATCCCTGTAGCTTAAGGGTTTTGAATCCTATGAGTCGTGAGGGTCTCATAAGGGAATTCTCCTTACGAGTCGTGAGGATCTCGTAAGTGTAATTTCACCTAAGGAATCGTGGGAATCCCTAAGTGTGTTGCTCCCTTGTGAGTCGTAAGAATCTCACGCAGGTATTTTCTCCTTATAAGGTCGAGGGGACCTTGCAAGTGTGCATTACTTTCTTTTACGAGTCTGCGCCCTTTCGGGTTTTCACAAACTCGCCGGTAGCCCTGCTGTTTTTAATCATGGAGCTCTTTCGGGTTTCCATCCGTACCTATTTCGCTTATGGACGTACTTTTTTTTTTTTTTTATATTTGTCGCGTTAGCCTAAGGATGCTGCGGTTCGTAGTAGTTTAAAGACGTTTCGGTCCGTAGCTAGTTTAGGGACGTTTCGGTCCGTTGTTAATTTAGGGACGTTTCGGTCCGTCATTAGTTTAAGGATATCTCGGTCCTATCGTTAGTTTAAGGACATCTCGGTCCGCAGCTAGTTTAAGGACGTTGCGGTCCGTTGTAGCTTCGAGGTGAAGTTTTGCGGGATATAGAGTTTAGACTCAGGAAGACAGCGAGCGGACACGAGCATCGTCATCCATCATTGACCTGAGCCGTGACCTGTCAATCGTAGTATTTCTTAAGGAACCGGCCATTTATTGGCCGGAAGGGTCTTTCGCCATGCATATCCATGAGCAAGTAAGCCCTACCTTGGTAGACTTTGTCTATGACGTACGGGCCCCCATAGTTTGGCTCGAATTTACCCCGTTTGGCATGATTGGGGATCATCGGTCTTTTGGCAACTAGCACGAGTTCGCCTTAGCGGAATGTTCTCGGCCTAGTTAATCTTTCGTATGAGCGTATCATCTTTGCATTGTAAGACTCCAAGTTTTGCTGCACCATGAGACGAGTTTCATCGAGGTCGTCGAGCTCCTAAAGCCGAAGGCGAGCATTCTCTTCATCTGTTAGTTCGTAATGAACCGCCAATTGTAGATAGGGTAGCTCTATTTCTAAGGGGATTACTGCTTCCGTGCCGAATACCAATACATACGGCGTTGTATTCGTAGCCGTTTTGAACGTAGTTTGATACACCCAGAGAGCTTCATACAGTCTCTCATTCCAGTCCTTTTTATTTTTGTACATCGCCTTCTTTATGATCTTTGTCAAGGTTTTGTTGAAATCCTCAGTTAGACCGTTAGCTCGGGGATTGTAGACCGAAGAGTATCTCTAGTCTATATTATGCTGCTGTGCGAAGCGGCTGATTTTGTAACTTCTGTAGGCCGGCTCGTTATCGGAGATAATCCATCACGGAGTGCCGAACTGATAGATGACGTGCGTCTTGAAAGAATGGAGGATGTTCTCCGTCTTCACTTCACTTAGCGGTATAGCTTCTGCTCACTTAGAGAAGTAATCAGCTGTCACCAATATGAACCGATGTCCTTTGGATGACGCTGGTTCGATGGGCCCAATTATGTCGGTTCCCCACATTTCGAACGGCCAACTAGCCACTGTTGGGTGTTGTGGGTTTGGATGCTGGTGGATGAATACTCTATGAATTTGGCACGAGTGGCACCGCTTCGCGTATTCGAGACAGTCTTGAATCATCGTGGGCTAATAGTAGCCCATCATTTTAATCTTCAGCTTCATCTTTGGCCCGGCTTGATGAGAACCGCAGAGTTTGTCTTGAGTTTCTTAGACGACTCTCCTTGCTTCTTCCGGTCCCAGGCATCTTAGCCACAGAGAGTCGAACGATCTATTATATAGAGTATCATTGACGAAGGCGAAAGACATAGCTCGTTTCATGAGCTGATGTCTTGAGGATGCGTCTTCCGGTGTTCGACAGGATTTGAAGTAGTCTATAAAGACTTCTCTCCAATTGTTAGCCTTTTCTTGGTCCTCTATTTATAGGGTTGTTTGCTCGGTCGCTTCCTTTTCTTCAGACGATTCCGGAGATGTTTCTGCTGGTGCAAGGACCCGACGGCTTTGTACAATGATCCTTACACCATCGAGGTTTTCGTCAGCCAGTTCTTTAGCGAGTTTGGCTAATGCGTCTGCTTTGTTATTTTTTGTACGTAGTATGCTTTACAGGACATAGGAGGGAATTTGAGTTAGTAACCATTGCACTCTTTTGCCATATTTTACCAACTATGGCTTGCACGTCTGATAGTCACCGTTTACTTAGCTAACGACCAGCTAGGAGTCTCTGTATATGATGAGGTTTTAGATTCCCATGTCGACAGCGATCTCAAGACCTGCTATCAAAGCCTTATATTCTGCTTCATTGTTTGTCCTCGGCTCTATTAAGGAAAAGGCAAAACACATTATCCCTCCTTGTGGAGTCACGAAGATGAGGCCTACCCCAGATTTAATTATGGGGGAGCCGTGCTTTCGCTTCTTCATAGAAGATGCCCCATCGAAGTAGAGTTCCCACTGGGTATCACTCTCTCCTCTCTCTCCGTCAATCGTGTCAAACGCGTCTGGCAATTCGCAATTTAGGGGTGAATCGGCAGGTATCGGATGCTCAGCGAGGAAGTCGGCGATGGCCTAGTCTTTCACTGCCTTGAGAGGTCGGTGTGTTATCAAGAATTCTATTAAGAGTAGGGCCCATTTAGCGAGCCATCCCGTTAGTATGACTCTTGACATCAAATATTTGAGAGGACCCACTTTTGATATGAGATGGACCTCATGCGCCAAAGAATAATGCCGAAGCTTTGTTATCGCGAAGATTAACGTCAGGCAGTGTTTTTCGATAGGGGAGTAGTTGTTTTCTGCCCCAGGAGAACTCGACTCAAATAGTATAGGGCTCTCTCCTTCCCTTGGTCGTTCTTCCGTGCCCATAGCACGCCTAAAGAACCTTCAAGGGCTGTTATGTACAGGATGAGGGGCTTTCCCTTGACCGGAGCGATCAGTATCAACGGATTCTGTAGCTATTGCTTGATTTCGTCTAGTGCACTCTGGCATTTACGATCCCAAACAAACGGGGTTCCCTTCTTCATCAGGTGACTGTAGGGACGGCATTTTCCGGAGAGGTTGGCTATGAACCGTTGGATATACGCGAGCTTCTCTTGTAGAGACCGCAGTTGCTTGAGAGTTCTTGGAGTGGGCATTTCCATAATCGTATTGATCTTCAATGGATCTATATCGATGCCCCAATGTCGTATGATGAACCCAAGAAATTTTCCTGCGGAGACTCCGAATGCGCATTTCAGAGGGTTCATCTTTAGGTTATACTTACGAAGACGTTGGAACACTGTTTTCAAATGCTCTTAGTTTTCCTCGTACGATTTACTTTTCACTACGAGGTCATCGATATAGCATTCGACGATTTCGTGTATGAGGTCATCGAAAATCTTCGTCATGGCCCTCTGATAGGTAGCGTCGGCGTTCTTCAGAACGAAAGGCATCACTTTGTAGCAGAATATGCCCAGAGGAGTCCGGAAAGCGGTATGCTTCTATTCTTCGGGATGAATATTTATTTGATTGTACCCCGATGATCCGTCCATGAAGAAGAAGACTTCATGAGTGGATGTGTTATCTATCATCAACTCGGTGACCGGTACGGGAAAATCATCTTTCGGGTAAGCTTAGTTGAGGTCCCGAAAGTCCACGCAGATGCGCACTGTCCCATTTTTCTTCATCACTGGGACAATGTTGGCAATCCAGTCGGGGTATTGAACTTCTTGGATGAAGCCAGAGTTGATTAGCTTCTTGACTTCGGCGTTGATACTCATTTCAAGTTCGAACCGTATTCTTCTTGGTGCTTGTTTGACTGGCTTGACGTCCGGAGATATCGCCAATTTATGCGCAGCTATTTCTGGATCTAATCCCAACATCTCGGAATAGTTCTATGCGAAGCAGTATTTATACTGCATGAGCACATCTTTTAGTGTAGCCACCTATTTTTTAGATAGCAGTTCACTGACGAACCTAGGCCGCAGGTCGTTTGCCGTCCCCAAGTCGATTTTCCTCAGGTTATCCGCGGTAGTGTGTATCCCATCTTCCAATTCTTTTGGCGCTGGTGGAAATTCTGAGATTACCTCGTCTTCATCCTCATTTTCGAAGCACCAGGAGAGGTCATCCATATTCTCGCGCTCTCCTTCTTCTGACAGCGTTATCACGTGGCAAGTACGAGATCGTTTCCAAGACCGGTGTTGATCTGGTTCTACTCTTGCTATATACGTTGCTTTTGGCACATGCTTCTGTGGTGTGGCTACCCTCCAACTGTAGGATAGAGCAAACCTGCCAAATTGATATTAGTCTTCGACCCAGTTTTTGAAGGTGAAGCAGTCTTCTAGTGGATGTCCTATCGCTCGGTGATAGGAGCAATAATCCAGGTGATGAACCTCGTTTGCTTAATCGGGGTGCCGAGACTCCGGGAGTGTCATCATCTGATGTTTCATGACAAGGTCAAAGATTCTCATTGTCTTATCTCGAAGGAAAAAATATGCTCGACCCATCTTTTTCATAAGAGACGGATTCCGGCTGACCCTTTCTCGATCGCGTGGCCTTTTGGATCCGTTTTGCCGTTGCCGAACGTTTTTTCCGTTCTTTAACTTGTTTTTGCTTCTGCGTTGGGCCTTTTTCTTATCTTGGGAATGCATGGCGGGCTGATGGTGAAGGGCATTGTCATACTCTGTAGCCTGCTGAAGGAGGCGTTGCGTCTTGGCTTTCTCGTAAATGGCCATTTCACGGCTGTGGTCATTCTGAACCTTTCGACTCGCTTCCCTTACTAGCTTGTCCATCTGTTCTTCAAACGATGGACTTGGCATTTTTATGGAAGGATCTCGTTCTGGTTCAACGTCGGCGTCTTTTAAAAGAGCATCCCCTTCTTCATCGAGGTCATTTATGACATGGCAGTCATGGAATTGCTCCCGTTTCTTGGACTGGACATATCCAAGCCCAATCGTTTCCATTTTTCCGTTGGGCAATTTTCGCTGAGTTCCGGGGATGTTCCAAATCTTGTTGTAGAACTGAGCTTGTCGAGGAGTTTGTTTGAAAGGTACGCCTTGGCATCTTAATAACCTTTTCAATCCCTCCATGTAGTATCTGGGCAGACGGATGGGTTGGAGCCTGTCAAGCGCAAAATCGGCACCGTGCCAGACTTCTCTCTCGACTTTGGTTTCCCCGGATCGATAGAATAGAATCACCTTTTCACCTCTTCGCCTGGGAGGGACGTAGAATATCTGCTGCTCTTGCACACTATATGTCTCAAGCGCATCAAGCTCTCTATAGTGCTGCCGCGGAACCATGGCGATCTGCAGACTCTGATCATCTCCAGTGAGGGTCTGCATTGATGGACAGACCGAAAACACTGCGTTGACTTCGTCTTCAGAGTCACAGCCAAAGACCAGAATAGGGATAGATGATCCCGGCCTGTTGCATTGGGGTGGCCCCGAATAGACTATCTCTTCTTCCTCCTAGATATCGCTCCTGAAGACCGGAATAGTGGTGATAGCTTTTTGCTTATTCTCCGGTTTATGGCATCTTTCCATGTCTTCAAAGTCTGGTAGGAAATACTTTGCATCTTCGTACTTTCGGACTTCATTTACGAAGAATGGGCTTAGTTCCCCCGTCACGGCATACTCAAGACCATCTTTGAAATATTTCATACACTGATGCTGTATAGAAGGGATGATGTTGTATTCGTGTAACCAAGGCCTGCCGAGCTAAGCGTTGTAGCAGGTCTTGGCGTCAATGACATGAAATTTGATGTCAGTGACGAGAAGCCCAAAGCGTAACGTCAGTATTACAGACCCAAGCGTCCATGATGACTGGGAGTCGAACCCGGAGATGGTGATTTTATCCCGAGTGAGGTGTTGAACGCTCATGCAGATTTCTTTTAGCACCCTCACTTTTAGGAGGTTGACAGAGGACCCGTTGTCAACTAAGATCTTCCCTATCTTGATTTCGTGGCAGTACCCAGTGACATACAGAGGACGGTTGTACTCGCACGTTCCGAGGAGGAGATCTTCGTCATCGAAAGTGATGTCAGCTGTGTGCACTTCTTCCAGCTCGTCCTTCATCTTTTCTTCGGCAAGGAAAGTTTGGAACTGCCCGGGCTCTTGTAATGCCCTGATCAGAGAATCTCGTGCCTCTTTGGAAAAAAGAAGGGCATCGAAGATGCTTAGCTGTGAGGGTATCTTCCTCAGGTGTGCTAGGACATTGTAATCCACTTTGTTTTTCTCGGGCGGGTCCTTGGCTGCCAGCTCTTTGACGACTCGATCATCGAGGGCGATATCCTCAGGGAATTTTTCCTTCCCTTTATCTTTTTTGTTCAATCCCTTGTTTGTAGGTCTAAGATTCTTTTCGGGCAACGTACGACTACGTAGCTGAATGTTTTCACAGTTCTTTATCTCTTTCTCTTTTCCTGAGGTGGATTTCTTGAAGAGAGGGCCGAGGGCTACTTCTTCATCAGAATTGCTTCCGAAGGTGAGAAGTTGCGATCCCCTGGTATCGACCATGTGACAGTTGCCGACAGTTCTTTTGTGCTCATCTATCGTGCTTCTCTGCTCCCTACGAGTTTTGCGCTTCATCTGCTTGAAATGTTGTCGGTGAGCAACGTATCCCTGCCACCACTTTTTAAAGGCCATGCATTCTTCGGTAGGGTGTGCAATCCTCTGATGGTATAAGCAGTAGTTAGGATGTACATCCGCTTCGTCAAGACGTGTATCGCCTGGAGTATTTCCTTTGGAAGATGGCAGCTTCGTTCCCAATGATAGGGCTTTAGCGAACCGTTTCCTTGTCTTAAGCTTGTTTTTGTCTGTCGCGGGCGTGCTTCGATCTGGTTGGAGCGCTTTGCGACTCATCCCCACCATGACTTCTTCAACTTGACGCCGATGCCTGGCCCTTTCAAATATGGCCATTTCACGCTCTTGATCAGCTTTGCTCTTCTGACGGGCTTCGTTCAACAACTTGTCAATCATCTCGTCTGACGGTTCCAAGAATTTTGGCACCGATCCTGCCCCCAGCTCCTCTATATTATCTTCTGACGCCGAGTGAGCTTCTTCATCATTTACTGACGAATGAATGATCATGTGACAACTTGCCACATAATCCTCAGGTTCTTCTGACGAGTCGTTTCCGTCGTCATTGTCATTATCTCCGCTCTCAAGGATATGGTTGAGAAACTCTTGGAGTGTGACCGGGGTTCGCACCTTCTAGTTATATTCCTCCAGTGCGTCAATATGCCTTTGCAAATCCAGGTGTTTGTCATCAGACTGCGCGGGCTTTTTGGTCTTCTTTTTCTTCTTCGAAGACTTCGACGGCTGGGCCTAGGTGTTTTGCCCATCGTTAGCAATTCTTGGTGTTGGGTGCGGTTTCAGCATCCCCTCAATGATCTCGGGCTCCAGCGGGTTTTTCCATCTAATCGCCGGACATGCTTGAAGATCTTTCGGCATTTTTTTAGTTTTAGCCGACAGAACAACTTCCCATGGAGCTTCCTCCATAAATGAGCATGATGCCCCCGGCGTGTCCATCTTTTTAGGAGCGTGCGGTTGTGGCGGGTTTACCCTCCAGTTTTCAGACAGCGCGAATTTGCCTTGTTGGTATTGGTCCTTAATCCAGTTTTTGAAGACGAAGCAGTCTTCGATTGGGTGGCCCACTATCCGGTGGTAGGGGCAGTAATTGGGATTGTTGACGTCGCCCGGTTGCAGTTGGCATCTCGGATCTGGTAGAATGATAAGCCTATTGCGCACTGCCAGTTCGAACAGTCTTCTTGTTTTTCCCCGAGGGAATGAGTAAGGACATCTCGGCTTTTCTCCGAGTGATTGTTGTTTATCGTTTTGGCGAGCAGCTGGTTTCGGATCACTTGGCTGTTGCTGAGCGTTGGCGATGAAGGTCGCTTTCCCTTTCCTCTTTTCATTTCGAAGCTCCGTTTTCGAGGAGGGCGGTCTATGGCCCATCTGGTCCATTTGGGCTAGCATGTCGATCAAGGCTTGGAAAGTGGTCGGCTTGAAGAACATCATGAATTGGGATATAGTTGCCTGCGGATCCAGGGTCCCTACGAACATGCCTACGGCAAGAGCTTCTTATATGCGTTGTTTGCATCTCGACTATAGGTTCCGCCACCGAATTTCATACTGAACCCAAGTCTCTCCTGGCTTCACCCTGGAATTGATCAATGTCGTGATCGGGGTGCGTTCGCTGGCGCTTGAGAAATGTTGGGTGAATAGCAACTCCATTTCTGTGAATGTTTTGATGGAGTCATTCGGAAGTTCCGAGTACCATTCAAATGCCGACTCCGCTAAGCTGCCGACGAACTGGCGAAGTAGCAATTTTTCGTCACCTCCAGTATTGCCGCAGAGAGCCCTGAACTGAGCGACGTGCTAATGGAGGTTGCATGTCCCCTTATACAAGTGAAATTTAGGGATCGTATATCCCGGCGGGCACTTAATTTGATCGTACAAGCTTGGATAGGGTCGCCTAGTTCTGACGACTTGGCCAGTGGCTTCACTTGCCTGATGAGCTCGTATTTGTTGAGCTATGTAGTCATCAAGCGTAGCTTTCGAGATCGTCTCCTCCCTGGCTGCTGATAAAGCCGGAAGGGGGTTTGATGTCTCCATTCTATCGTCTTCAATGATTATTGGGGGATCTTCGGCTGGAGGGTCCGGCTGGATCATCATCCCAACCATATCTTGGAACAGGAGCACCATTTGTTTTATGTTAGCCGCTTGTTCCGCGGCTTATTTACCTTTCTTTTTGAGCATTCTTCGGAGGAACTCAGCATCAGTTTCCTGTTCCCGGCGTTGATCCGACGATACTTCTGGGCTTTCTTTTTGCCCAGTAAGTGCGGCCATCTTCGTCAGCATCTTCAGGAGTTTCTGTTGTTGCTCTTGACCCTTAGTTACTGATCGTGTAAGCGGTCGATGACCCCCAGAAGCACGGCTTTCCTCTTTTTCGGAAGCCATATAAATGGTGTGCACTACCATGCCCCCAGACTTAGGGCGTTTAGATTCAGTGCCCTTGAAATTTGTCGTAGACACGGGGATCATCTCCGGCCATCTCCTTTTATGGGCGGTAAAAATTGAGGGGGCTGTTGCAGACGATACTTTCCATGGTACAACGGCGGGATGACCCTCCTCTTGCTAGACCTTCATTTTGTTCGATCTGCGAGAGTAGTCTTTGTCGATTACAGAGTCTTGGACTTTTCACCAGACCCTGTGGATTTTGGAGGACAGCCGCTGAGAAGGTTGTTCCGGGTTTGCCTTTGTAACGTTCTCCACAGGTGGAGTAGACTTTTTCAACACGGCAATTGGAGAGTTCTTGTGCACCCTCCTGAGCGGCTTAAAGTTGTTCCCAGTTGGAACAGCAGCATCAATTTCCACCATTGGAGCTGGTAGGGTAAGTTCAGAGGGGGAACTGCCCCCGGCTTTCTGCACTCGGCACCAGTGACGACGTCGAGCATGTTGTGTAGCCGGGATCACCTTTATCGTCGGATTAGCTTCGTCATTCCCCCTGCTTTGATGAGAGGCTGTTATTGGCGCCATCCTGTCAAAGACTGGCATCCGCTGGGAAGGAATGGTCAATCTGTCGAAGGCCGACTTTCGAGTAGGAGAAGTAGTTTGGACGACTTCACCTGCATCAGGAGTTGGGATACCCTTCTCCGGCATTGCGAGCCTCTTCGCGGGCATATTTGAGCTTAGGCTCAGCCAGTTGAAGATTGAGGTAGTAGACTTGGATGACCCGTTGAGAGGGGCCGCGGTAGTTGCAAGCCGATCAAAGACCGACTTCTTCGGAGCTTCCTGTGACGGTATTGGAGCGTTGAAGCTCATTGGCGGGAGCATGGTCCCGAAGAACAATCCAGTGGTAGCCTGTGTCACCTATTCCACCGGCATTGCATAGATGGAGGCCGCTTGGGGCCCGTAGGTTACTCTTCCAGACGGGGCGGAGCGGGAGTTGTTGTTGCAGTTGGTGCAGCTAGAAGCCATTGATCTTCTTTCCCATGCATGGGAGCAAGACACCAAATCTTAGTACCTCGAATGCACAGGCAACTATAGCAGACCGCGATTTGTTCGCGAAACACGACACATGAAGTGTGGAGTGGAAAGAGGAAAATGTCCCACCGGGCGTGCCAAAATCTGTTTACCGCCAGAAACCGAGAAGACAAACGACTTGCCTGAATTTAGGGGCAGATGCTATTTGGGTTTATCCGTCCACCTCTCTGAAGATGCCAAGTTGATTTATGGCACCGTGTATCGGAGATTTGGACAGATGCGGCCGTTGTAGCAGATTTCATCAGATTCCCCCTCATCTGCGAGGGGTTTTTGATTGTGGGGACGCTCTTCCCTGCAGGCGTAAGCCCCTGCAGTTAATTACGTTACCGCATAGCGATAACCACTTTCTCCTTCTCCAGATGTTCACTTGGTGTCATGTGTATTTGTTTTGTTTTAGGTTGCCCGTGGATTGTATACGGAGACTAATTTGTGTTGTCGCCCGTAGGGCGGAGATTAGTCCAAATCTGTATTTTTTTAGACTTGGATTCGGTTTGATTTAAGGATCATCAATCTCGTTTTGGGATTAAGATCAACTTAAATATTTGTTAAGGATACGTTAATCCGAGATTGGACTAAGATTTACTTAACGGGGGTTCATGATCATTTTTGATCCAACGAAAGAGCATTTAGGCTCTATCGTTTTAGTTTAGAGACGTTATGGTCCATTGGGTTTAAGGACATCATAGTCCATAGAGTTTAGTTTAGGGACGTTGTGGTCCATTAGGTTTAAGGACATCATAGTCCATGTTTAAGGACATCATAGTCCATAGAGTTTAGTTTAGGGACGTTGCGGTCCATTGGGTGTAAGGACATCATAGTCCATAAAGTTTAGTTTATGGATGTTGCGGTTGTTCATCACAGAATACTGCATTTTATACCGCCCATTCTTACGCTCGTGTGTTTATAGGTAGGTGCTTTTGATCTATGTTTGTTACATATTTACAGAGTACAGGTTTTCAGTCCAAATATTGCAAATCATGACAAAATCTCCACAGTTACACCAAATACAGAACATCTGTCACAGCAGATAAAAGCCGGGTTCCGGTCATCCATATCCGTCCAGTGCCGAGTACCAGTTCCAGAGACAAGACATATAACAGTGGTCATTCGTGTCTCGGACAAGCACAGAGCACGAAAGGGGGCGGCACAAGAATCAATGGGTGCGCGGAGCTCAAGAGAGATAAAGTCAAAAGTGAAGAAAAGATAACAATCTTGGACTATGAATTCTGCTGATATTCTGGAAGAAATTATCAGAAAATACATGTACCAGACAAGAGGGGACAGAAGACCAGGGAGGTACACAGAAGACCGCACCCTAACACAACTATACGGGCGCGGATCCGCGGCCATAGGGGGGCATAGGCGGCGGATCCGCGGCCGTACAGGGGATTCAGAGCATCATCTTTTGGGGGCTGTTTGGTAATTGTGTCTATGGTCTGATTGTTGCCCTAGATCTTCAACTCCCTGCCTATAAATACAGCAGATTTGAGCACAACCAAGGGTCATTCTTTTGTTCATCTTTCTTTTGTAGTTTTAGTTCTTTTTTCTTCTTCTTCTTCTTCATTCTTTCTCCATTAAAATTGTAGTGAGAGCGTTTTGAGTGGAAGATTAATGAAGATGAGGGTTTTTTTATCTTTCTTGTTAGTTTGCTCCCCCTTGAGATTCTTGCTTTCTCTTGATCATTCAACCTCTTCATTGAGCTTGAATGGTTAAGGGTTAGTTATTGATCTCAAGGGTCGTATTTTCTCACGGGACTAGCACTTCATTTCACATGCGTTCTCTATCCTTCCCTTGATCTTGCAACCTCTTCATTGAGCTTGCAAGTTTAAGGGTTGGCTATTGATCACATGCTTGTCTTGAGTCCTAGTTTCGTATTCTTTTTATCGCTTTTTCTTACTTGCAATTTATTACCTTGTCTTTAATTACTTGCAATTTATTTTCATGCACTTTAATACTTGTATCTTTTCTTTTCTTTGTTATTTTCCTTTTGGTTTCTTTTGTTCATTTTGTAAATGTTGTAATTATTGTTGTTGTTAAGAATTAATACGGTATTGTAAGTTAACGTTTCTTTGCCAATTCCTTTTCCCGTTATTTTCCATTTGAACTTCGCCCAAACTAGACGCAAGCGCTCCGTTAGGCACCGTACCCTGACAAGGTAACGGTGATTCCTAACCGCGACCGGTTGCGTCCGGTTTGGCCGGAGGCGAAAGCAAGAGACAAGAACGGAAGGACAAGGGTAAATAAGCCGGATTCCACGAATACCGCGCTTAAATCCCCTAATCCACGTTGTTGCCAATTGTTTAGCTTCAATTGGTCAAGACTCGGCTCAAAGGTTTTGAGTACGGATTTCTTAGCTTACAATCTCGTATCTTTTCTTAACAACTTTATACTTGCAAATATTACACTTAGGATAGATCAAACAAACATACAGATTCTTTATTGACTCGTCTGAAACAAGAAAGGTAAGATACCACCATCTCCCTGTGGACCGACCCGTGCTCAACCGGCTAGCTGCATAGCGACACCGTCCTGATCGCGGTTATACTTTAATTCTTTGAACATCCGACACGCCAAAAGCGTGCGATCAAATGGCCCCGTTGCCGGGGAGACGGTAGCGTATTTTCTTTTTTGTTATTCGGGTTAATATTCTTTTTGTATATATAAAAAAAAAATTCTTTTTGTTTTTTTGATAATTCTTGTGGGCAAGTGTGCAGATTTTTTGCGTATTCGCAAACTGCGATTGTGGGGAGAAAAGTGTGCATTCAAGGCAAAGGTGATTACGAAGTACAGTGCCAAAGATCCGGGTAGTTTGACCCGCGCAAGCGAACCTTTCAAGCTTACCGGATTTGATTCAACGGGGGTTTCCTAACCCAAAAACTTAAACGGTACGCACTTTACTAACACCTTCTTCTCAAATCCGACGCTTCCAATATACTATTCTTTGTAGGATTCTTTGCAAGTTCGCTAGCAAACGCCAAAATTGACTAACCCGTATTTGTTGCAGTGCCGCGCTTAAAATAAAAAAAAACAATTTTTTGATTCTTTATAGAATTTTTATTGAATTGTGCATTGCATCAATTAATACGGACTTAAGGGCAAGCGAACCCCACAAGATACGGTAAAGGATTTCATCACCTTTTCCGTGGCCCACAAATCACGAACTTGCGCATAACGTTTACCCGCACAAATTTAAAAGAAATTAGACTTTAAGCCTTAAGGACTTCGCGCTCACTAGGAGAAGTTAACTGTGTTTAGAATCTCGCTTAACGGTATATTGTTTACGGAGTGTCTAAGAAAGTGTTAACGGCGAAACCGCCAAAAGAGAAAGGGTTATTTAATTAAGGAACTTCGCGAAAGCGTTGGAAAACCTCCCCTTATCTCTGCACTTACCTGGCCTCGTGATCAGTGTATCTTGAGCCTGTTTCTCGACACAGTTTTACTTCGACAATCAAGTTCTGGAGCAGGTCTAGTTGACCTAGGTTAACCCTAGAACGATTAGGTGTGTGGTATTTTTGTGTCGTGATTGTTTTTTTTTTGTCCATATTCTTTTTTGTGTATACTTCATTCTTTTGTTAATATTTTAAAAAAAAATTTAAAAAAAAATATCACATTCTTTTTCCCCTCCTTTTCTCTACCTTTTTCTCTCTCTCTTCATATCATGGGTACTCCACCTCGCAAAACTCTTGCCGAACTTTGGTACCCACAACCAGACATTACTTCCTACGGTTCTTGTTTTGGTCGAACTTCGAACGATCCATCCATGCCAAAAATTTCTTTGAAAGATCGGATAGACGCGTCTAGGACGAACAACTGGACCCCGCAATCCACTTCGTATCAACCGTTTCAAACATTCACACCTTCTTGCGTTGATACCCCTTTTGAAAACCCAGTTGTAACCCCGAGACCTATGTCTATTGCTGAACGTATTGAACAATCTCGTAGCCGGTCTTTCACTCCTTTCACCACTACAAATTCCTGGGACCAACAAATCCATTCACCTTCTTATCCCAATGTTGATCCCACTCCTGTCCATCCATTCAATTCCTACCAACCCTACCCTACTTTTGCACCTTCCCTAGACATTGCTTCAGAACCGCCATTTGGGAGTTTTCAGTATCCAAACAACTTTGAATCTTTTACTGAAACCCCTTCACAACCTATGTCTAGTCTAGAACAATCGTTGGAAGATTTTAGGGTAGCGTCAAGCCAACAGATGATGGATTTGAATGCGTCCATGGCCGCCCTCATGCAACCTAGTGATCCGGTAGCTAGTTTTCAACTAGCTCCAACTTTTTCAATGTATAATGAGGCGGCAGGACAGGCTGTGAGTTTGAGTGGAGAGAGTGAGATGTACCCCCTTCCAAATCAAACCTACCCGTCCCAAATTGAATCCCACAACTCCTGTTTTGAAAGTCTATCGAGTATCCCACATGATTTATCAATTGAAGATAGAATGATGAATGAGTTGTGCGACTTCGTAGTCTTTGATTTGCCCGATTGTGAAGGGTCCCTTCCAAGTGAAACCATACCTAATCCTTTTGACCTCTACACCTATATCTTAGAACCAGAATCGATTAATATCCATGCTTTTGATGAGGTGTCAGAGAATTTTGATTTTCACTTGATTAAGGATATTGACGCTGGGGATATTTTGGATGATGAACCCGTGGATTTGGCTGAGTTTGTCTCTTCAATTCATCATCCCGAGTCATTAAATGTTTTTCCCGAACCCCATATGCGTCTGGACTTTGAAGAGAAGAGCATGGATGTGCTAAATTTTGAGGAGAATATTGAGGATAGTTTTGAGGATGAACCAGTTTTGCTTGATGAGTCGGATTTTCCAATTCATCCTATTCCTTCCACTGACTGTGTATACCCTCCTGAACCTTTAACCGATACCCTTCCTCAACCACTTCCCTCCATCCTTTCCATCGTTCCGACCTTGCAAGAACCCGTCTCACTTTCATTTACTATGTCTGGTTTACCAAGTTCGGCGTACCCATGGTTTCTCACGAATCTTGAGGGATTTGACCCCATTTCTCGACGGGTAAATATATTAGCACAATCGCTTTTTACACATCACTCATCACATATTGTGCTAATCTATTTACTCCATTTGCACCCTCAAGTTCGTATTCCACTTCTTTTTCCCTTCCGCCATTCTTCTTCCTCTCATATACCGAGACCGTATCCCGCTTCTCTTCGCATACGGTCTCGCGTATTGTCCTTCTCTTTTTTCTACGCCTTCTTCCACCAACCTGTACATTATAGCGATAAAATCTTTGAATGGTTGGTGCTCACTTTTGGCCTGTGTAAGGCCTTGTATAGCTTGATACTGTTCTTTTCCCCCTAATCCTAAATTTCAACGCTTAACAGTGGAAACACTGTTTTACTTAAGTTTGGGGGGGACACTTTTTTTTGTATATATTTTTGTTTTCCTTTTTTTTTGTATATAATTTGTTTCTAGGAAGCGCCGGCAATTTTAACCCTCTTGGTATAGCCTGACAGTGAGGGCACTGTCAAGTTTAAGTTTGGGGGTGTGCTCGGTAAGCTTTCTTCCTTCGCATTCATATGTATATTTTGCATATGCATATTAAATCCATAAAATCCATAAAAATCAGAAAAATTTCTAAAAACATAAAAACTTTTTTGTCAAGTTAGCTAGTAAGAGGACTCTAATTCAACATCTCGACGGTTTTGTTTGATAAAATAAGAGCAACTAAATCTTACTTCTAGATTTTGAAAACCTGAATGATAACTCTCCTTTGAAGTTAACTATAGTTGATATACGTCTTTACATCACACTACACGTGTCGTGAATTTTGGGAATTAGATGACAAGTCTTTCATGTTTAAACTTTTAAACAGATAAATGATTTTCTGAGGATCAAATAGATTTGTTCTGAAATAAGTAATGTCAAGAATAGTTTATGAAGTAAAGCGAATATGAAGGAATGTTATTGATGCCGTAATTGGAGCTAAGTCTGAAAAATAACCCATCGGAAACTTGATTGGAATGATTACACACCAAACCCACTAAACACGTCTTTTATCCAAAAAAAAATATATTTGAACTGCCGGTTATACCTCCGTTCGTATTAAATCATCTGATTTTCACGACAAAACTGTCTTTTGTTTTTGGACCTAGGTAACTTGAGTAATTAAGTCCGCTGGGGTGTTTCTACACCTAATGCCCTAAAACCAACTGGTTTGGGTGAATTGGCCCAAAGCTCGCTAAGAAGCCTAGAAAGTCCAGATAAAAACAAAGTCAAGCAAGTGTTCTCTCCGAGTTAAAATTCCTAACGGTTCTTTGTGTGAGAATAATCTTGATAAAAGACAGGCTTTTATAAAAAAAATTTAACGGAGATATGAAGGTTTTACTCTATGATAAAGACTATTGCACGTTCACAGAGGTGTGTATGAAATGAAAACAAGAAAAAGGTGGAGTGAAGAATAAGACCTAATTTCCTGTTAGGGAAGATAGAAATTCTGAAGTTGAAACTTTACTGGAAAACGAAACTTGAAAAATGCTTAACTCTTTATAAAACTTATGTGATCCTTTTAAAATTGTTATCTGGGCTTTATTGTGTGACATAATGACTTTATTCGACCTTTCGGGAACATAACGACACTATTTGCACTGCACGTAAAGACATATAAAATCTATAGTTGAATAAGAAGCGAGGTGTGAAAAATAAAGGTTCGATAGTCTAGACTTAGGATAATAGAATTGTTATTTTCTGAAACAAAACTTTAGGGGTTTGAATCTTAGTTATTTTACAAAACCAACTTGACCGGATTTTGTGGGTAGTATCCGCTGAAAACCCTCAGGAGACAACACTCCTCCTACTAGGGACACCTAGAGGTTTAACGGCTTGTTGCACATGCTCAGTGCAATCGCGTTCCCTGCGAAAGTGCGGTTAGGATTTTCTTTTTTGCGAATAATTGGTTTTGCTCGGGACGAGCAAAAGTTAAGTTTGGGGGTATTTGTTCATCACAGAATACTGCATTTTATACCGCCCATTCTTACGCTCGTGTGTTTATAGGTAGGTGCTTTTGATCTATGTTTGTTACATATTTACAGAGTACAGGTTTTCAGTCCAAATATTGCAAATCATGACAAAATCTCCACAGTTACACCAAATACAGAACATCTGTCACAGCAGATAAAAGCGGGTTCCGGTCATCCATATTCGTCTAGTGCCGAGTACCAGTTCCAGAGACAAGACATATGACAGTGGTCATTCGTGTCTCGGACAAGCACAGAGCACGAAAGGGGGCAGCACAAGAATCAATGGGTGCGCGGAGCTCAAGAGAGATAAAGTCAAAAGTGAAGAAAAGATAACAATCTTGGACTATGAATTCTGCTGATGTTCTGGAAGAAATTATCAGAAAATACATGTACCAGACAAGAGGGGACAGAAGACCAGGGAGGTACACAGAAGACCACACCCTAACACAACTATAGGGGCGCGGATCCGCGGCCATAGGGGGGCATAGGCGGCGGATCCGCGGCCGTACAGGGGATTCAGAGCATCATCTTTTGGGGGCTGTTTGGTAATTGTGTCTATGGTCTGATTGTTGCCCTAGATCTTCAACTCCCTGCCTATAAATACAGCAGATTTGAGCACAACCAAGGGTCATTCTTTTGTTCATCTTTCTTTTGTAGTTTTAGTTCTTTTTTCTTCTTCTTCTTCATTCTTTCTCCATTAAAATTGTAGTGAGAGCGTTTTGAGTGGAAGATTAATGAAGATGAGGGTTTTTTTATCTTTCTTGTTAGTTTGCTCCCCCTTGAGATTCTTGCTTTCTCTTGATCATTCAACCTCTTCATTGAGCTTGAATGGTTAAGGGTTAGTTATTGATCTCAAGGGTCGTATTTTCTCACGGGACTAGCACTTCATTTCACATGCGTTCTCTATCCTTCCCTTGATCTTGCAACCTCTTCATTGAGCTTGCAAGTTTAAGGGTTGGCTATTGATCACATGCTTGTCTTGAGTCCTAGTTTCGTATTCTTTTTATCGCTTTTTCTTACTTGCAATTTATTACCTTGTCTTTAATTACTTGCAATTTATTTTCATGCACTTTAATACTTGTATCTTTTCTTTTCTTTGTTCTTTTCCTTTTGGTTTCTTTTGTTCATTTTGTAAATGTTGTAATTATTGTTGTTGTTAAGAATTAATACGGTATTGTAAGTTAACGTTTCTTTGCCAATTCCTTTTCCCGTTATTTTCCATTTGAACTTCGCCCAAACCAGACGCAAGCGCTCCGCTAGGCACCGTACCCTGACAAGGTAACGGTGATTCCTAACCGCGACCGGTTGCGTCCGGTTTGGCCGGAGGCGAAAGCAAGAGACAAGAACGGAAGGACAAGGGTAAATAAGCCGGATTCCACGAATACCGCGCTTAAATCCCCTAATCCACGTTGTTGCCAATTGTTTAGCTTCAATTGGTCAAGACTCGGCTCAAAGGTTTTGAGTACGGATTTCTTAGCTTACAATCTCGTATCTTTTCTTAACAACTTTATACTTGCAAATATTACACTTAGGATAGATCAAACAAACATACAGATTCTTTATTGACTCGTCTAAAACAAGAAAGGTAAGATACCACCATCTCCCTGTGGACCGACCCGTGCTCAACCGGCTAGCTGCATAGCGACACCGTCCTGATCGCGGTTATACTTTAATTCTTTGAACATCCGACACGCCAAAAGCGTGCGATCAGCGGTCCATTGGGTTTGTTGATTGTCGGGACCCGCCACCTCTCTTAATACGTTGAAGAATTACAACGACATATATCAGAGGTGTGGGGAGATGCACCCTTGAACCAATGTCAGTTAAGAGATCTGTAGTTGGGTTTAGGACTATGATCAAATTTAGAAAATTATGAGCCCATGGGCTCGGTTGATCTAAATCAGAGACTTTTGGTCAGCTTGGACTCAGACCACTCAATTTTTGAGTAAAGTGTTAAACACTTTTTGGGCTCGGTCCCTTTTTGTTCAACAATGCTGAGCATTGATATGGGCTTGTTGCTCACCCTTTTTTTGTTTTTTATTGAGTGTTAAACATCTTTTTATGGTACTGGGCTCTATTTACAGAGCTCTTTATGTTAAATAGCACCCACGTGAGAAGCACGTGGGGAGCTCGGCATTGGGCGCCAACCATTGAGTGCAGAGCACTCCTTATTTTATCAGCGCCCACGTGAGGGGCACGTGGAGCGCTTGGCGATGGGCGCCAGCCACTGAGTGCTAAGCACTCCTTATTTTATTAGCGCTCATATGAGGGGCACGTGGAGCGCTTGGCGCTGGACGCCAACCACTGGGTGCTAAGCACTCTTTATTTCAGCAGCGCCCACGTGAGGAGCACGTGGAGCGCTTGGCGCTGGGCGCCAACCAATGAGTGCAGAGCACTCTTTATTTTATTAGCGCCCACGTGAGGAGCACGTGGAGCGCTTGGCACGGTTTCCTTCTTTGTGCATTTTTCTGAAGAATTCAATTCTTTGTTCTCCCCTGGATCCTCAATCCCCAAGAACAAACTCACCCCTACAAGAATTAAATTCTTATTTGTAGGAGATTTGTCTCATGGATCTCAGATCCAGGGAAAGAACTATGTTCTTTTTTTAGGGTTAAACTCTTGGGTATCCAGATGAGATATTATGATCTCTATTTACCTTGAAGAAAGTTTTTCTTCTTTTCTCTCTCTTCAAGCTCTTTTTGCTTGCTCTTCTTTTCGAACTTAATGTTTATGGGGGGGTGTTCTTCTGTCCATGACTTGAAGTCTTGGGGTCTTTATATAGTGGAGGATGATTTGTTGATTCAATTAAGGAAATCTCTCATTGAGAGATTTCTTAATTGATTTGGGGAATTTATCCACTGTCGGATCTTTGATCCAAGAACTTCTGTTTTAAAGAAGACATTTTTCTTATTTTTAACAATATTGGGAAAATATTTTCCCATTCAGAGCTTATTCTGTATCTTGGTGATTTTTAATCACCATTGGATTTTTGATCCAATGGTGCTCTGATTTACAGAGCATAATCTTTCTTGTTTAGAAAGATTTGAGGAGTATTTCCTCAATCAGAATTTAATTCTGTATCTTGGTGATTTTTAATCACCATTGGATCTTTGATCCAACGGTGCTCTAATTTACAGAGCACAATCTTTCTTGTTTAGAAAGATTTGAGGAGTATTTCCTCAATCAGAATTTAATTGTGTGCTCTGATGATTTATCATCTCCGTTGGATCTTTGATCCAAGGGTGGAGAACTTTTAGTTCTGGCGCTGCCTCAGAGTTTTTAACTCTTGGCGCTAGCACTGCCTCAGAGTTTTTAACTCTGGGCGCTGGTGCTCTCGTGCCTTGCACGTGAGACGCTGCCTCAGAGTTTTTAACTCTGGGCACTGGAGCTCTCGATCTTTGCACATGAGGCGCTGCCTCAGTTCAAATTTTGAACAGATCCTTGCTCTCTTAGTGGGGGGAAACATAGATCCCTAAATTTGATCGGCAGAGATATGGACCCCAGAACTTGCTGACAGTTTTGATTGAAGCCTTAGATGACTATCCTTTCCATTGACTGGTGTAGGACGTCCATTGACAAACTCTTCAGAGTCCGCAAGTTCATGATGTTCACTGAGGACCCCGGATCAATCAATATACGATTGATCCGGTCTCCATCGCTGTACCCTATCACGTAAAGCGGTCGGTTGTGCTCAGTTGTTCCCAGTAGCAGGTCTTCATTCTTAAATATGACCGCGGCTGTATGCAGAGTGTACTGGGTCTCTTTCATATTAATTTCCGCGAAATGAGCCTGATACCGCTCGAGGTTTTGCAGGGAATGAATAATAACATCTCTGAGCTCCTTGGATAGGAACAGAGCATCATAAATGCTTAAGAGAGACAAAAGCATACAGAAGTGAGCTAAGACATTATAATCCACCGGAGAAGAACTCGAATCTTCATGAGTCGGATCTACGCCGTTTTCTTCATTAACAACCTGTTTTTCCTTCTCTTTCGGGGCGTTGCCTTGCTTCGGCGGTAGAGTCTTGCCGCTTCTGAGCAGAATTTGGTTGGTCTTTATGGAGATCTCTTCGTCCTCTTCGGAAAACATAGCTCTTCCTCAGAGTCGCTACCAAGGTGGACAATTTTGTTTACCGCTGAAAACAGAGACGAACTGGGATAGATCGTCTTACCTGAATTTGGGGGGCAAATGCTATTTGGACTTATCCATCCACTTCTCCGAAAATACCAAGTTGATTTATGGCACCATATATCGGAGGTTTGGACAGACGGGACCGTTGTAGCAGACTTCATTAGATTCCCCCTCATTTGTGAGGGGTTTTTGATTGTGAGGACGCTCTTCCTTGCAGGCGCAAGCCCCAGCAATTAATTACGTTACCGCATTGCGATAATCACTTTCTCCTTCTCCAGCAGTTCACTTCGTGTCGTGTGTGTTTTTGTTTGTTTTGGTTGCCCGTGGATTGTATACAAAGACCAGTTTATGTCTTTGCCCGCAGGGCGCGGATCAGTCCAAATCCGTATATTTTAGATTTGGGTTTGGTTTATTTAAATACCGTTAATCTGGTTTGAGATTAAGATCGACTTAAACATATGAGCATTAAGGCCCTGATTATTTTAGTTTAAGGACATCACGGTCTATTATCGCCATGTTTGAGGCGAATATTAGTTTAGGGACATTTCGGTCCGACATTCCCGTTTTGGGGACGAATGTTAGTTTAAGGACATTTCGGTCCGTTATTCATCTTGCGCGCACGTGTATTTGTTATGTAGCAGAGTGAATGATGGTGACATGGAATGCGCCAATTTGGGGTGAGATCCGATTTGAGGTGTGTACGTCAATTTGGAAGTACACCAATGTAGGATGTATCATTCCCTGTCTTGATGAAATTTTACTTCAAGTTGGGACGAGAAAAGAGTTGTTGGTTGTCGGGACCCGCCATCTCTCTGAAGACGTTGAGGAATTACAACGACATATATCAGAGGTGCGGAGAGATGTACCCTTAAAACAAATCCCGTATTTATGGGAAAGGGGATGATGGACCTAAGAATCGTTAGTCATATTTGAGACTCAGATTATCTTAGAGATACAGGACGAATATCATTTTGGATATCATTAATGAGAGATCATTAGTCATGTTTCAGACTAAGATCAGTATGGAAATCATGAGCAATATGGGCTCGGTTAATTTAGAATCAAAGAGGCTTAACATCAGGAAATTTAGCCCATTTGGGATGAGATTGGGTTTCTATACTACCCAGTAGTGTTAAACACTAATATATGTAGTGCTTACGTGTATTTCACGTGGGGCGCTGGAATAGTGCTGAGCATTAATCTTTTTCTGGCGCCCATGTGTTTTTTACGTGAGGCGCTACTATAGTGCTAAGCACTAATTTTCTCTGGCACTCATGTGTGAAACGTGTGAGGCGCTCAGACATGGGCGCTACCCAATCAGTACTAAGCACTTTGTCATTTTGACTGAATATAGAGTGCTAAGAACTTTGCATGGTACTCACGTGGGAAGCACGTGAGTGTTAAGCATTGATTTCAGGTTTTATTTGCTCACCCCCTATTTTTACATAAGTGCTAAACACTTGGCTGAGGCTCACGTGTGAAGCACGTGAGACGCCAGATTTTGGGTTTCCAAGAGTGTTTCACGTGTATTTCACGTGATTGCTTTATTTTGGGGTATTGGGCTGCTTTATTTGGTAGCTGCCTAATCAACACAAAGGGGTTTTCCTTTGCCCTTTGGACGCTCACGTGGGAAGCACATGAGGCGTTTTAGTTTTTCTTCTGTCTGTTTGAAGCACTCACATAGGAAACACATGAGGCAAAATAATAGTGCTAAGCACTAACTTTACTCACGTGTGTTTCACGTGGGACGCCAAGTTCTTCTTATTTTTTAGAGATATTAATCTCTGTTAATGACATTTTAGTCATTGATAATCATCAAGATTTCTGTTTTGAAGATTTTGAATCATCATTGTTTTTATTGGAGAACTAAGTTCTCTTTTATTTTTTTAAGAACTAAGTTCTTTATATAAGATTAAACCTTAATTTCGGGGGAATTAAATTCCCAGAACATATGTACTTTTTCTTTTTCATTCTTTTTCTTTTAAACCTAGTTCTTTTTCCTAAGTTTTGAGTCTGAAGAACAGAATCTCCCCGATGAGAATTAAATTCTCAACTTGTGGGGAGATTTTCTTTTACAAATCTCAAACCAGAGGAAGAACTAAGTTCTTGTATCAAGGGTGTACTTTTAATCTCTTCTTTTTTATTTAGCTAGAGTGTTTTGAAAGAGGAAGGTCTTCTTTCTTTGAGAATTAAATTTTCTTTTCTCTCAAGAGCTCACTGTATTTTGGCAGGAGCTTATAGGGTTTTTTTTCTATATTGTGTCATGCCCCGCTTCCCGGTGTACGGCGAAGTGGACGAGACTGGCCGCTACGTATTTACTCAGAAATAAATACGCCAAGCGTAACTAAACAATATAAAAGAAATATACACAAGAGATAAATTTAATGGACAACAACTTTATTTATTAACATTCTTTTACAGTACATGGAAAAGTAAATACATCTGAATGAAAGCAATACCTAAACAGTGGCATAACAGAAATGGAAAGTACTGAAATGAAATGTGTACAGTGAATCTTAAGCTCTGGGTCGTAGGCTAGATGATCCAAGTCCTTGCTGGTAGGCTCGATCTCTTGAAGGTCCAAGACACTTGACAACATTCTAAAGAAGAAGAAAGAGAAGGAATGCCGTCAGCGAACAATCGCTCGGTAAGTCCTAAAAATAAGGGAGGAATAGAATAGACAGAGAGAGAGAGTGTGTGTGTGTGTAACTTTTAAAGTTATATTATATTATTATAATATTGTATTTAGTGTTAATGATGTTGTTTGTAACTTGGTACAGAAGAGGTCAGTATATACGAGAGGAGTCTCTATATGCCAGAGACTAAAGGCAAATGGAGTACAAGGAACCGTTTATGTTACGGTACAACAGCAACGGAATACATGTTAGGTGTCTTAAATCTTGCAGTCTCGTGCCACTTCTAACACCTTCCGTACCAATCTACCCCTTAAACCCCGCGATGTCTCGATTGTATTGTTTGTATTGTATTATATTGTATTATAGATTGTACAGATGGATGACTTGCCGAAACCATGATATCAGTAAATGGATGTAACTGGAGAATCATGTAGATAGAAGTATATCCATGGTTCGGTTCGGTCAATACAGATTGAATAGATTGAATATATGTATTCATGGATTCATATTGAATTGTAGTTTGTACTTGAATCATATTCAAGTCAGATTATTTATAATACTCAGTCTGAGTCAGAACAATTAAAAAAGAAATTGAATCCTGAATTAGGTTTTGGTGTTATCGGTAACCGCTGCACATGGGCGGCAGGATTTGTGTCTTTTTCAAAGAAAATTACCGTGTTGATAACACCGTTTATTAAGTTGTCTACCTTAAATAGGCAAACACCCATATCTCCGGCTCCCTGAGTCTCAAGAGACTGGTCCCGCTTAAACCTATATTTACTAGGGCCCTTAAGGTAATTTATAGAACTTGAGGGGGTTTATGTATAAATAATTTTGTATAGTTTTCAAAATACACCTCAAGTATTTTATTATCGTCTTTAAAGTTTTCATTAATGTATATTTTATCATTGTGACATTTCTATTGATTAAAAACTTATTTTTCATAATATATGGTATTTAATTGTAAAGTATGGAACTTGTATAGAGTTGCATGGTATTTTCATGTAAAGCGATTCTTTTTTATTTAGAAAAATTGGAATATTTATACTATATCAAAAATAGATATTTGGTGATACATACATACATATATATATATAAATAATTTGATTTATTATTTTTCTAGAAATCTCATTTTCTTAAGATGTTTTTATATTTAAATCTTTCGAGACCGAATGCTCCTTACGGAGCTCTACATCTCACACTACTAAGCCCGAGATATGCAATAATCTGCACCATCCCGAACGGGTTCCCTAAAATGGGTTGTAGCGGCGCTTTGCAAAGATTTATTTAAAATACATAATCTTATAGAAAAATGTTTTAATAGTAAAAGGTATTTATGTGTAAATTCGTATTCCCGTATTCTATATTTCTGAAAGACATCGTGCTATGTTGCATATGAGTGTTGTGATGAGGTAGGTCATTACCTCGTGATCTATTTAAACGTATAGCAAGAAATATGATATTTAATGTCAAAACTAAATTATATGGCATTTTACTGAAAAAGTACGATAAAAATTACAATATGAAATATTTTGCTATGAAACTTGTTCATGATGTTTTTTTAATGTTTAATAGTCAAGATGTAAGAGTTTGGTATGTTTGTATTTAAGAAAATTGGAACATTTTAAAGAAAACCGAATCGAAAGTCGGATTAACTCCACTTCCGTCGGGTTTTAGAAATACGAGTTTTATGAATAGAAAGGAGAAGAGGGAGGAGGGACTTACTGGAATTTAGCTTAGAGAAGAGGGAGGAGGGACTTACTGGAATTTAGCTTAGAGAAGAGGAAGAGGGAGTGGAAGTAGGTTCCGGTGCGTCGTTTCGTCGCCGAGAGCTTTTAGGGTTTTCGTCGGAAGTTCATCGGAGTTTCGCCCTTCGCTAACTCCACTTGTACACAAAAGTTCTAGAGTATCTTCTTGAGAGTTTGGACAGAGTTGTGAGTGAGGGATGTGTGAAATGGAGTGGTATTTGTAGGAAAAGATTAGGGTTAGGGTAGGTGAAAGGGTGTGAGAAAATGTATTAAAAATTGTATTAAAAATAGAGTAAATAGATTTTTTTATTGGCTCTGTAAATGTGCAGGGTTTTTAAAGTGTACAGGGGTTTTCAGAAGACCAAAAGACACAACTTCTTTGAAGACCAACTCGGGTTTTGGCCGAGTTCGGCCTCAGCCGCGCCGTCGGCCCGATCCGGCCGAGTCAGGCCCGGTCTGAGGGCCATGTGTTCCTTGTCGCTTTGCCTACCCCCTGGGCCAGTTTGTTTTATATGTGAATTTTGATTTTACGTGTTTAGCACATATAGACTCTTGGGCTTTTAAAAATTTATAAGAAAACTAATTAAAAAAATAATGTGGCTAACGGGATTGAACTCTGGTGCTTTGGTTTAGCAGTGCAAGGTCTTACCAATGAGCTACAGGAACTTTCTTGCTATTAAAAAACAAAACAAATTTATAACTTGTGCTCAGGCAAAAGTAACCCTTTCTGTATTTTTGAAAAAAAATATACAGAAAGTTTAGGGTTGTTACATTATACCCTCCTTAAAAAATTTCGTCCTGGAAATTTATAAAAGGAAAATGTAACGGATTCAAGGAAAGTTTGGTGATAGAACTATTGGTAGTGTATGGAAAAATATGTGAGAAAATGAAAGAATGCGAGAGATTTGAAAAGAGTTGAGCAAATTACCAGGTTTACCTTGGTCTACGGCCTCTGCTTCTTCGGCTGCTAAGGTGAAAGTCTGGCGCCGGGGTTCATTCCTCCTAGCCGAAGGCACATTCCTCTGTCCTTGGGGTATGTTTCTCTGCCCTTGAGGCATGTTCCTCAGTGCCTTATGGAATTGGCGAGTAGGCTGTGCAGGAGCTGGAGCTGGGAGTGTAAAACGAGGTGCAGGAGCCTGGATAGCTGGCCACTGCGGGTAGTTGGTGGGTGTGTGAGCTGGGTTGCGTCTATACGCATAGTTTCCAATTCTATGATTGGACGCGCCACAAACTAGGCACAAGCCTTTTGCGCGCCTACAGTCCTTCCACAAGTGTCCTTCACTCTTGCAGTAGAAACAAAAACCTGGACTTGACTGGTTAATTGTTTCTTTCCGTCTCTTGGGTTTAGAAGGTTGTATATGGTGGGCACCTCCTTCCATCTGGGTGGCAGAGCGCTTCACACCGGTTGCTTCTGCTTCTGGACGGTTCGATAATATAGCAGTTTGCTTCTGCAGTCCTTCCAGGAGGCTGCGGATCGCCTCAAGCAGTACCGTTTGCTCGTTGATCGGAGCAGGGACGGCAGGTGTGAGTGGTAGTGGTGGAGGTATGTTGTTGATATTGGTGCTGGTGTTGTTTGGGGAATTCATAACCTTGAATGAAAATTTTTGGGTTAGGCCAGATTCAAAGTATATGATAAGATTCAAGGAATAGGTATTGTAAGGAATGTTTTTATATTGCTTAGGTTTTCCATATAGAACTGAACTGCATGATAGGATTCCATACAGCTCAGACCTGCATGGGCCACCAACAAAACCTGTCACGTCCCGCTTCCCGGTGTACGGCGAAGGGGACGCGACTGGCCACTACGTATTTACTCAGAAGTAAATACGCTAAGCGTAACTACGCAATATAAAAGAAATATACACAAGAGATAAATGTAATGGACAACAACTTTATTTATTAACATTTTTTTACAGTACATGGAAAAGTAAATACATCTGAATGAAAGCAATGCCTAAACAGTGGCATAATAGAAATGGAAAGTACTGAAATGAAATGTGTACAATGAATCTTAAGCTCGGGGTCGTAGGCTAGCTGATCCAAGTCCTCGCTGGTAGGCTCAATCTCCTGAAGGTCCAAGACACCTGACAACATTCCAAAGAAGAAGAAAGAGAATGTCTTCAGTGAACAATCGCTCGGTAAGTCCCAAAAATAAGGGAGAAATAAAATAGAAAGAGAAAGAGAGAGAGAGAGAGAGTGTGTGTGTGTAACTTTTAAATTTATATTATATTATTATAATGTTGTATTTAGTATTAACGTTGTTGTTTGTAGCTTGGTAGAGAAGAGGCCACTGTATACGAGAGGAGTCTCTATATGCCAGAGACTAAAGTCAAATGGAGTACAAGGAACCGTTTATGCCACGGTACAACAACAACAGAATACCGGTTAGGTGTCTTAAATCTTGCAGTCCCATGCCACTTCTAACACCTTCCGTACCAATCTACCCCTTAAACCCCGCGATGTCTTGATTGTATTGTTTGTACTGTATTGTAAATTGTATTGTATTGTATTGTAGATTATGCAGATGGATGACTTGCCAAAACCATGATATCAGTAAATGGATGTAACTGGAGAATCATGTAGATGGAAGTATATCCATGGTTTGGTTCGGTCAATACAGATTGAATAGATTGAATATATGTATTCATGGATTCATATTGAATTATATTTTATACTTGAATCATATTCAAGTCAGATTATTTATAATGAGACTCAGTCTGAGTCAGAACAATTAGAAAAGAAATTGAATCCTGAATTAGGTTTTGGTGTTATCGGTAACCGCTGCACATTGACGGCAGGATTTGTATCTTTTTCAAAGACGATTACCGTGTTGATAACATCGTTTGTTAAGTTGTTTATTTTAAATAGGAAAGCACCCATATCTTCGGCTCCCTAAGGCTCAAGAGATTGGTCCCGCTTAAACCTATATTTACTAGGGTCCGTAAGGTAATTTATAGAACTTGAGAGGGTTTTATGTAAAAATAATTTTGTATAGTTTTCAAAATACACCTCAAGTATTTTATTATCGTCTTTAAAGTTTTCATTGATGTATATTTTATCATTGTGACATTTCTAGTGATTAAAAACCTATTTTTTTTTATAATATATGGTATTTAATTGTAAAATATGGAACTTGTATAGAGTTGCATGGTATTTTCATGTAAAGTGATTCTTTTTTATTTAGAAAAGTTGGAATATTTATACTATATCAAAAATAGATAGTTTGGTGATACATACATACATATATATATATATATATAATAATTTAATTTATTATTTTTCTAGAAATTTCATTTTCTTAAGATGTTTGTAATTTTAAATCATTCGAGACCGAATGCTCCTTGCGGAGGTCTGCATCTCGCACTACTAAGTCCGAGGATGTGTGATAATCCGCACTATCCTGAACGGGTTCCCCAAAATGGGTTGTAGTGGCGCTTTGCAAAGATTTATTTAAAAATACATAATTTTATAGAAAAAGGTTTTAATAGTAAAAGGTATTTATATGTAAATTCGTATTCCCGTATTATATATTCTCGAAAGACATTGTGCTATGTTGCATATGAGTATTGTGAAGAGGTAGGTCATTACCTCATGATCTATTTAAAGGTATAGCAAGAAATATGATGTTTAATATCAGAACTAAACTATATGTTATTTTACTGAAAAAGTATGATAAAAATTACAATATAAAATATTTTGCTTTGAAACTTATTCAAGATATTTTGCTAATGTTTAATAGTCAAGATGTGAGAGTTTGGTATGTTTGTATTTTAGAAAATTGGAACTTTTGAAAGAAAACCGAATCGGAAGTCGGATTAACTCCGCTTACGTCGGGTTTTAGAAATACGAGTTTTATGAATAGAAAGGAGAAGAGGGAGGAGGGGCTTACTGGAATTTAGCTTAGAAAAGAGGAAGAGGGAGTGGAAGTAGATTCCGGTGTGTCGTTTCGTCGCCGGAAGCTCTTAGGGTCGTCGTCGGAAGTTCGCCGGAGCTTCGCCCATCGCTAACTCCACTTGTACACAAAAGTTCTAGAGCATTTTCTTGAGAGTTTGGAGAGAGTTGTGAGTGAGGTGGTGTGGAATGGAGTGGTATTTATAGAAAAATATTAGGGTTAGGGTAGGTGATAGGGTGTGAGAAAATGTATTAAAAATAGAGCAAATATGTGTTTTTATTGGCTCTGTAAATGTGCAGGGTTTTTAAAGTATACAGGGGTTTTCAGAAGACCAAAAGAAGCAACTTCCATTAAGACCAACTCAGGTTTTGGCCGAGTTCGGCCGGCGGCGCCAGTCGAGTCAGCCGCGCCGCCGGCCCGATCCGGCCGAGTCAGGCCGGGTCTGGGGGCCATGTGTTCCTTGTCGCTTTGCCTACCTCCTGGGCTAGTTTGTTTTATATGTGACTTTTGGTTTTACATGTTTAGCATATGTAGACTCTTGGGCTTCTAAAAATTTAAAAGAAAACTAATTAAAAAAATAATTTAGCTAATGGGATTTGAACTCTGGTGCTTTGGTTCAGCAGTGCACGGTCTTACCAATGAGTTACAAGCTCTTTCTTGCTATTAAAAAGAAAAACAAATTTATAACTTGTGCTCAGGCAAAAGTACCCCTTTCTGTATTTTTGAAAAAAATTGTAAAGAAAGTTTAGGGTTATTACATATTGAGACTTGAAGTCTCAGGTCCTTTATATAGTGGAGGCAAGTTTGTTAATTAATTTTGAGAAAATCTCTCATTAAGAGATTCCAATTGATTTAATTGGACTCAAAATTGATTTGGGGAATTTTGCCCACCGTTGGATTTTTGATCCAAGTTTTTCTGTCTTACAAAATATATTTTCTTGTTTTAACAAGATTGAAAGAATATTCTCCCATATATAGAATAAAATTCTATTGAACGGTGATATTTTTATCACCATTGGATTTTTAATCCAAGGATACCCGGTTTAACAGAGCACAATCTTTTTTTTTTTAGAAAGATATGGGAAATATCTTCCATCTCCTTGGATCTTTGATCCATCAACTTTCTGTTTAACAGAAAATATCCTTCCCAATAAAATTTAATTCTTTGCTTAATCACCATTGGATCTTTGATCCAACGGTTCCTTGTTTGAGTAGAATTTAATTCTACGTAAGGAGGTGCCCTCACGTGTTTAACACGTGAGGCTTATTTAGCTTCTCTGATTTGGCATTCATATGCCCTGTATATGGGCGCTCATGTGTTTAACGCATGAGACCAATTTGTCCTATAGTTGTTTGACTGCAGCGCCTATATGCTTTTCATATAGGCGCTCCCGTGTTTAACACGTGAGGCTTATTTAGCCTATTAGGTGTTTGATTGCAGCGCCTATATGCTCTGCATATAGGCACTCATATGTTTAACACGTGAGGTTTCTTTAGCCTATTAGTTGTTTGATTGCAGCGCCTATATACTCTGCATATAGGAGATCTCGTATTTAACACGTGAGGTTTGAGTTGTGGGGAATTTTCTTCCCATTTTCTTTTTTATGAGGGAACAGACATAGCAGGTCACAATAGGGATCTCATCAGCGGAGTTTTCTTCTAGCTCCTCCAGAATCGTAGTCACTTCTACGGGGATGAACTCCTTTAATTGAATTAGAGTTCTTTCCTTTTGCTCGTAATCTTTGAAGGAATCGATATGCCTTTGAATGGTCGATTTCTACATTGATTCTTTTTCATTTCGAGATGCACCTTTCCTTTTTCTATTTCTTTAGCTTTTCGGATTTTGAGCTTGATTGATCCAAATTGTTAACTGGAACGGTGGGGTCCTTCTGCCCCTCCCATTTTGTTCTGGAGTAGTTTTAGCATCTTCTTCATCTTTTTAGATTGTGCATGCTCTATGGTGACTGCGGCGAGTCAGTTTCATTTCTTGGGGCAGCAGGTTTAGCTGTCTGCTCTTAAAAGGCTTCAGCTTGTGTTTATATAAAGTTGGTGGTTGCAGCTTGATTGTTCGCTAACACACTCTTGGAAAGCTCAATCGCTCCAGTCTTATATTGCTTCTTGACCCGATCTTTGAAAATATAGAAATCCTCGATCGCATGGATCATTAATCGGTGGTACGGGCAATACAGAGGATTGTCGGTCATTTTTGATTCGTGAGGTCTATTCGACTCCGGCAATTGTAGACCGTTGTTCAAGACATCTTTAAATATCTTGAGGGAGGACCTTATCTCTTCTGAAAGAGTAGACTTTGTTCTTTTTCTCCTCTAGTAAAGGCCCTTCTCCTTCTCACACCGGCTTTCGAGAACGGTATGTTTTTTATCCGCTCATCTTTTGCTTGTCTTCATTGTCAGACACATTGAAGGCGTTGGTATTGTTTGAGCTTTCGCCTTTACAGGTTTCATCCTTTCTGTTTTTCCAAGGCCTGTCACCCTGAGAGTCCGGAGTAGACTCTTGCTTCGAGCGTTCCAACATATGTACTCTTTTGGTCAGCTCCTGAAATGTTTTGAGGCCCGCAGTACATAGAAATTGGACCATCCAATTGTTGAGGTTCCTAATGAGAAGGCTGACGGACTGGTCATGCTCTAGTGGCGGTTTACACTTGACCGTGAGATTACGCCATCGGGCGATAAAGTCCGTGTTGCTTTCATTCTTCCCCGACTTGATCCTCACAAGATCATCAATAAACATTTTATCACTAACACTCATGAACTTTTGCCGAAATAGAGACTCTATTTGAGCGAAAGTAGTGACGGACCCATCTGGTATACTTATGTACCAGTCGAAAGCGACACCGGTCAGGCTGTTGACAAACAGACGAAGAAAGAGTGCATCATTCCCCCATGTATTTCCGCATGACGCGTTAAAGTGGGTGACGTGTTGATTTGTGTTCCCCGTCCCATAAACTCTTCGGAACTTAGGAATGACGTAGCCGCTGGGGAACTCGATCAGATTGTACTGTGCGGGGTACGACCTCCCACTGCTGCCAATGTCCTTCTGGGCCTCAGCTTCGACCACCAATGTTTTGACTTTGCTAGTGACCAAATCCATTATCCGATCTTGTGTTAGCGGGATGGTTCCATATGGGGCCAAGGCATCCCAGAAGCGAAATGTGGTCGGATTTTGTGCGGCTCGCCCAAACTTGGACCCAAGGGGACAGGCATCGGTTGCTTTGGATTGTTATCACTCGGCTAATGAGTAAAGACTTGCGCTTGATTGGAGGGCTCCCGAGCAACTTGAGCCGTGATTGTTTATCACAGAAAACTGCATTTCAATACCACTCATTCATTATCTGTTTTGTTATATATCGGTACTATTAACCAATGTCTGCTCAGTAAATACAGATTACAGGTATTCGTGACACAATACTGGAAATACACTCAAAATCACGGATATAACGTTTGTGACCCAACACTGCAACCAGAACTGCAAACCGATCAATATCCAAAGAGTTTTTTTGCAAATAAACGTGTGTGCACAATTTTGGTCCAACACAATGCAAGTGTGCACATGCTCTTTGGCACATGGACCATGGTGGGGCTGCCCATGGCACAAGTGGGCACATGTGGGGGACATGAATGATAAACGCAAAAAAGTTATGATGTGATATAAAGCTACATGTTTCCCTCCTAATCCCTGAATGCGGACCAGGTTCATATAAACAAATCAAACAGCACCGGTGGAATTGTCGAGAGAACACATCATCACAAAACCAACACGAGCCCCAACCACCTCAAGAAAACCGGCAAGATGCTTCAAAAGTTCGGCGCTGTCGGTTTTATCAGGTCCATTCGTCCCCAATTTTCTTCTGTCCATTCCTTGCTGTCACATCATCTTATTTTTATTGTTTGTTTAGTCTTATTTTGGGCCTATAAATACATATCAGTGAGCAAGGGAATGGGGATATACTATATACACTTGATATACTTTGAGCTATAGTTTACTCTTTGTTTCTCTTTTCATTTTGTTCTTGTACATAGCTAGTTCACCTTGAGTTCTTTGCCTTCTCTTGATCTTGCAAGCTCTTCATTAAGCTTGCAAGTTTAAGTTTTGGTTATTCAACTCAAGGTTTGTATCATCACTTGAAATTAATAAAGCTTTCATTTTTGGGTTCTTAGTATTGTCTATCTCTTTTACTTACTTGCATTTCATTTCTTGCCATTTACTTACTTGCATTTTATTCCTCGACATTTACTTATTTGCAATGTTGTTTTATTCTTTTCTTTTATCATTTCATTTGCTCTTTCTTTTTGTTGTTTTGATGGTTTGTAAACAATGGTGTTGTTAGGAAAAAGAATGGTATTGTAAGTTAAGGTTTTCTTTTCCCACTTCCTTAGCCCGATATTTGGCAATTGAACTCTGCCCAAACCTTACACAAGTGCTCCGTTAGGCACCCTACCCTACCAAGGTATCGGTGATCTCTAACTGTGACCGGTTGCGTTTGGTTTGGCCGGAGGCGAAAGTCAAGAGACAAGAATGGATGGACAAGGGTCAATAAGCCGGATTTCACTAATACCGTGCTTACGCACCCTAATCCACATTGTTGCAGATTGCTCTAGCTTCAATGGTCAAGCTCGACACAAAGGATTGAGTACGGATTTCCCTAACTTACACTAGCCTATCTATTCCTAACAACTTATACTTTGCATATACAACTCATAGGTTAGAAACGAACCATTCCGAACCTCGAATTAAGTCGTCATAACAAGAACGCAAAACGCACCATCTCCCTGCGGACGACCCGTACTCATCGCGGCTAGCTACACGCGACGCTGTCTTGATTGCGGTTAACTTTAGAACTAGATATGACACGCGAAAAGCGTCTCAATCAGTGATCTACATCACAACGTTCTTCAGGTCGTCAATTTTTTATTAAAGTTTGGCCATCTTTTTATCTTTGCTCCTGAGCTGTTTTCGGAGTTCCTGAAGTAGCTCCTGCTCTGCGGTCCTGGGGCAAAAAGTCAGCTCTTCTTCATTGTCCGAGCTTGAATCCACATGGACTGAGGGGTCTTTCTTCCTATTGGCCTCATCGAGGGGGTTTTCATTATCCAGCGAAGACGGCTGATCTTGAGAAGTGGCAACCACATTCAAGTCAGATTGGGCTTGGGATGTAGTGGCTCTATCCTTGCTTTTGCTGCCAAGGTTGTCGCTGGGACGCATGCCCGCCATCTAGACCGTGTGGATAACATATCCAGCTGTCCTTTCATTATTGGCAGCTGATTTCGCAGACCGCTATCGTGACCCTTCTGTTTCGGTAACGGACAATCAATTGATGACAGCTGGCCTGACCAGGTTCGTGAGTGGTGCTGGCGCTTCTTTTCTCGATTTGCCCCGCTACTTTCGCGCAGAATAGAGCGCCTGATAGACTCTTGAAGTGACGGTGTCATGCTTTCTCTGTTGGGGATGGAACACGTCTTTTTGTAGCATCGTTCGGACTGATTTCTTCTTTATTCTGGCGGTCATGGCGTTTTTTTGAACCCATTTCAGAGATTCAAAGGAATTGCTAACTTTTACGGCCGACTCAGCTGTCGTCGCGGGGTAACCCTGTTCTTGGAACCTCATAAAATTGCACTAGGCCGGAGTCATGGCCCTCTTTCTGTCTCTATACCTCAGCCGCTTCTGTCTCAACCTTTCTGTTTTGAGCACTTAGCAGGCTTCTGCTCTTCGGGAAGCCGCCGTAGGCGGAGCGATGGAAAGCTTTGGAAATATGCCTAATTGGACACTTGTTGGCGGTGTCGCCTGAGCTTGTCTGCGATGTTTGATACTGCCCTTTGTTGCGGCAGTCTTGCCCCCAGCTGGAGCACCAAAGAGTCGTTCAGACACCGTCTTACATTTGGGTTGCGGTGCCTTGGTGATCGCAACGTTTGGTCTCTTGCCCCTTGAGGTCGTTTTAGCCACTTGGTTTGTCGAGGTCTCTTCCAGATGAGAGCTTCTGGCAAGGTACATGACAACGAAACCAAATTGGCGTGGAGGCTCCTCCAACTGCTTCATGAGACTTGCCGGGAGGATCACGTGGGCGTTTTTCCCGACCACGTAGGTCACCGGAGTCGCGTCAGAAACAAAGCTTGTCTTAGGAGACATGGTTGTTGAGTTTACAAATTGCAGTTTAAAAGTTGTTATCATGCACAAAGAAACATGATTTCAGTACATGAAATCGATATATGTTGACTGAGTTCATATGAATATTTAATCTGAAACATGGGAGGAGAGAAAATGTCCCACCAGGTGTGCCAGAATCTATATAGTGTTTGTCATCACCCTATTGAGATAGGAAATACGCATCACTTGTCAGGTATATTACAGATTCCCCCTGCCTGGGGTAGGCCGGGATTTATTGATTATGGGGATCCGAATCTCCGCAACCGCAGACCAAGCTGCCGTTAATTACCCTTCTCTTTTGGAGCGAGAGAACGTCCGATTGGTAGGTAAAACTGGTCATGCGAACTCAATGTGCAGAGTGTGTGTTGTGTTTTGAAGGGGTTTTGGACGTATCGGGGGCCTCGCAGAGTTTACGGGGGCGTGTGGTGGTGCACGGACACCGGGTGCCAGCGGGTCACGTGCCCTGCACGTGGGCACTGGGGGCCTGCGGAAAAAGGGGCTTAGCCTCTGGACTGGGAGTTAAACTCCCGAGGGACTTTTTGAGTTAAAGTCCTAAAACAAAGAAGGATCTTTATGTGGAGTTAAACTCCTAAAAGATCCGGATTTTTAGGGTTCAACTCCGTTGAGGATTTGGATTTTAGTGTTGAGCTCCTCAAAGATTGGTTCGAAGTTAAACTCCTAAAGACGAGATTCTTGTTCGGAGTTAAACTCCTAAGTGATTTTCGGAGATGATGAAAGAGGACTCTTTTCTTCTCCCTTGAGCCCTGGATCCTCTCTTAAGCCTTGAATCTTCTCAAAGTGAGATTTTTGGAGACGGGTCACCTTCTTCCTCCTCTTTGTTGGTTGGATCTGGGAGAAAAAGGGTAGTGAGATTTTAAAACCTTTCATTTTAGAGATTTGATGGAGGATCTGAGTTCCCCTTCGAGGGTTTCATGGTGAAAAACTATTTCTTTTTGGGAAAAGAAAAGTTAAGCTCTTGATTTAATTCAAAAAAGTGAAGAAAGTTTAAAATCTTGAGAAAGGAGAAGGAGGCACAAAACCCTAGAAAAATGAAAGAATGAAAGTTGTTATTGATTTTCTCATCATGTTTGCTTTTTATAGGCTACACACTTTACATATATCCCCTTGGGCTTTTCTAAATGGCGCTTGTGCCTCCCCATACCTCATGTGTTTATTTCATTTTGCATATAAGCTATGGGTTTACTAAATTTTGGCTTTTTGTCCATATTTCATACATTTATTACTAAAAAATTACATTAAACTAATTTATGGTTTCATTCCTTTTGTCATGGGGCCGGTCCCTTCCATACTCAGTCTTGACTTGGGCTTGGGCTCACTTGGCTTGGGTTTGGGCCCGCTTGGTTTGGGGTTGATTTTGACTTTGACTTGATCAACCAGGGTGTAATTTTTGACCACAACACTAACATAAGCCTTTCGGAAAATCATATGAATTTTTTATAACTAATAATTAATTTATAATCATATATAATATGAAAATTCAAGTGTGTCTTTTCTTAATCTCTTTAGATTCTAACCCTTTTACATTATAGTCCTTAAAGAAAATGAATATAAAAACAAAACTCGTTGAGTCAATTACTGACTCCTGTTGCTTGTTGACTTCAAACTTGATCTTGAAATTGGTAAATTAATGAAGTCCAACTATTGACATCCAGTCTTCTACGGATTTGAAGATATGAGTTTTGTCTTCCGTCCTCCATCAATTGTTCCGTATGAATAAATCTGCAAAATAATCACGAAACGAGAAACAACTATTTGGCAATAATTAAAATATTATGGAGTGAGATCAACACGACTGGGCATGTAACGAATTATAGATCTATATTTGCAACTTTCAATGAATAAAACGATGTCCGTAACTTTTTATGGGCAATGACTTGACTGCAATGGTTAAAGGCATTGGAACGGTTAATTTAAAATTCACTTCGGAAAAGTCAATGAAATTGATTAAAGTGTTGTATATTCCAGAAATTCGTAAGAATTTAATGTCTGTAAGTTTGCTAATCAAACATGGTTTTAAAGTTGTATTTGAGTCCGATAAAATTGTAAGTACCAAGAGTGGAATATTTGTGGAAAAGGGTTATGCATGTAATGGATGTTCAAATTGAATCTGGTTATAAAGATACAAGTTCTGTCTATATTGTTGATTCATTTCCTTTATGTCACGATAGATTAGAACATGTACATTATCTTCGCATGAATGACAAGATTAACTTAGGAGTTATTCCTGCATGTGCTAATAAAGATATTAATAAGTGTAGATATGTATTCAATCTAAAATTACTAGAAAACCTTTTCATAAAATTAATTTGCGAAAATCCGTAATTTTAGAATTAATTCATAACGATTTATGATTTAAATCAAACCTTAGTGTAACATTTCATAATTTTAAAATATTATTTTAGAATATTAAAATGGTAATAATTATTGAACGAGTTTATTATAATTCGGTATATAATACATGTAAATATTTATAATGGCAAAACCAAAACTTTTATTTCCCGGTTAATGTTTAGATTTGGACATGACAAGTATGGTTTTATGCAAATGATTTGGGATTAATGCTATGGCTACAAATTTCATTAGATTGTGGTAATGTTATATTTATTTGTGCGCGGCTCCATTTTCTTTTTTTAAGTATAGCAGGAGAGAGAGCGGGAGGGGCATAGGCTCATCCATGCCTATGCACCATGCCTCCTCTTTTTACTCTCATATCCCTTCCATTCTCCTTCCCATTCTCTCTAGAATTTCTCTCTCCACCTCAAGCTCCATGGCTATCTCTCTTTCCTCCCATCCTCTCACTCGTATTCCTCTCATCTCACTCCCACAAACACTTCAAAAATCCAACTCAAAATAAAAATCCTACACTTCTTTAACTTCTCAAACACCAAACACAAGCTAGATTAAAATGAAGCCTTCATCAACTCATCAAGTGGCATCCTACATGCTTTGACCTCCACTTTCATCTTATTTCAAGGTGAAAAAAATCCTTATTTTATCAAGTTATACAAGTGTTTAAAATTTAAAAATACTTTTTTAATGTCAAATTAGGAGTTTTGATGAAGTTTTAGTATTTAATTGAAATCTGGAATGAATCAGGGTTTCTAGAAAAAATTTAGTAGATTCCATAGGCCTAGATACAAAATTATGGGAGCAGGCACAAAGTTCTAGGCAAAACCCCCCACTGTCGGCCTCTAACCTCGGATTAATTATGGCCCACCTGTAGAGTTTGGAGCTAGGGTTTCTTGTAGAGTTTGTATACTTGATATTTAAGCCATTGGAATATGCCAAGTTTTCCCAAAATTCCTAAATCAAAATCTGGAATTATTCTAAGTTTATATCGGACAATATTTTAAGTTTTTCAAATTCGAAAATGAAATTCTAGGGCCTCGATGCGATCTTTTATGTTAAAACGTCGGTTATGGGGGCTAGTCTTACGAAGGCGACATATGAATTGCACACCCAGTCATAGGTTTTAAACCTAGAAAAGTTTGGTTCTCTTTATTCGATAACGATTTCAATTCTTATGCGACATTTGTGATCATGATTGTAGGTTCATTTGTGGAGACCTCCGAGGCAGCGGCGACGCACGAGACAGACGTAAGATGTGACTAGCGTGATCGCAAATAGTGAGTAGATTATATCTATGAGTGATGAATCGGGTGGATGGAGTATAGCACCCACGTGAAACAAATTGCTTATTATAACATTGAATGTGCTTAGGATACATGCCACATATGTTTAGACTTGTTCATTAATTAGCAAATTTCATTAGTATCGCTTAATAGGCTTATTGTAGATACACTTGGCAGAACACTAGCACAAATACTAATGATTACCATGTTGCACGATCACAGACTCGTATGTATACTACACATCATTAGTACTGCCATGCTTATGTATCGTAGTAAGATTGGCGCTATAGTAAAATGATATTATATACGATTCATATTAGGGGCGCATACGAGACTTGGAGTCCATGCTGATTATTAGGTGAATATGCGACTGGAGGTCCGTACTGTTCTTCGTGTGTGTACGTGACATGAGGCGTCCGTACCGATTGTTGAGCGGGTGCGTGAACGAGATGTATGCACCGGTGTTATGTTTGTGGGTGACTAGATGTCCGTACTGCCGATATTCCATTGCTATGTGTGTATGTAGACTTGATGTTCGTACCAGTTATGCTATGTGTTTAGGTATGTAGATTAGATATCCATACCGATCATTATTATGATATGATATAATTGAATATGTGATGGTTATCGTACGAAGCGAGATTCCGTACGGTATGATATAACGAGGATAGATGATGATGATTAACCAGATATGACTCTATTTTTACTTGACTCACGGAGTCTTACTATTTTACCCGATTGGGTGATTATACAGATGTGATGGTATTACCTACTTTCTGAAAACAACGATTCATTTCATATTTTAAAAGTGATACTGAAAGGATATGCTATTTGGATTTCAAAAGGGTAAATATTTATATTTTTAAAAACATTGTAATCTCCTTATTTTCAAACAACGTTTCTTTATACTTTAAAATCATATAAGTGTGAATATTCTAAGGAATTACCTATTTATTGTTTGCTTACGCTATGCCTACGTTTATGTTATTCGCTCGCGTGTCTTATTAGTTATGCTACGCTTTATGATGTCCGCTGTGTGTCATTTATTATTGATGTTATACCTTAGTGGTATGGGACACTGATATATATATATATATATATATATATATATATATATATATATAATATTTTGCTATAATTATATTACTGGCTTATGCTATGATATGTTACCTGTCTGTGCTATGCTTAGTTCACACAGAATAAAAGGGTACGAGTTTGACTAGATTTATATTACTATAGATATGATGTGATATGATATCAATCCTGAGAGATTGAATATATATATAAAGGGATATATGAAGATAAAGATGATTCGGACTCGGTGAATATGGCTGAGGATCCATGAAATATAGATATATGTGATCAATCTATGAGAGATAGAGGCAAAGAGAGACAAGATATCGCCCGGTGATATATGTGTGATCAATCCATGAGTGATTGAGGGTAGTTGACATATGATTTCTTTACGGATATATATATGTGAAGGATCGATGTAGATGCCCTGTAATGAGATAGATATATATGTGAGGGATCGATATAGATACCATGCACTGAGATGGATATTATATATATGTGAGGGATCGATATAGATTCCCTGCACTCATGGGATATATTATGCTATATATAGCAGCCGGACATGACTGGTCCACGAGACAGTACCTGAATATTATTTTCATACATCAATATATTCTAAAAAGATTTTCAAAGGAGCTATAGTCTCATTATTTTCCACGTGTCTATGATCAACGCAGATTTTTACAAGAGAAAACCCCTTTTTAAGTAAATCAACTTCAAAAGGCGGGATATATACTTTAAACAAAATGCATACCTTTCTTCACAAAACAATGTCCGCTACATGTACCGCTATATATATATCATACATTTATTTTGAAAGGATTTCATATACGTATATCTCCCGGCTACTTTTATATGATTGCATATGGATGGATGCTATAAATGTATTATAGCCTTGATTGTGTTATGTTTGGTCATGTGTTATAGATATTGCACTGCGGTTATGGTGATTGTGATTTGACACCGTTGGATATGTATGCAGTGAGTTATTGATGAATGTTGATTGATTATCGTTTCATTACGCAATATTGCATTTACTTCCGTGACACGCATGCTTTTGGATGCTTGTGATTATGTTGTGCCTTTACCGGGCCAGGTATTGATTACTTGATGTTGACATAATAACCACACACAGATTCATATTTTACATGTTTGGATAGCGGTACACGAGTTGTACATGAGCGCTTACTATCTTTAATTCCATCGCTCGAACTCTAGCTTCGACGTGTGCTTATTTATCTTCCTTGATCTATACATTATTCATGTTTTAGTTGTCTCACTGGTCATCCATGCTACTTCTAACTTGTTATATAATTCTACACACGAGTTGGCAACTTACCCCTATTGTGCCATAGTTCTTTGCAGGTTTGACCGCTTGGATCCGTAGCGGCATATTTGGCACGTTTGCTATCTTTTGGACATGGTTAGACATATCTTGACTTGGTGGGTCATATTTTGTATCGGCATTTGCCTTGTGCCTATTTATATCTAGAAATACTCTATCAAAGACAAAGTCTAGTATTGTCGAGACTTTATTGTTGTATATTCTGTTGTTGTCGGACTCGTGTGGAGTCGACTTGGTGTATATTTATGTTGTTTACTTTCCGCTTTGTTGATTCTTCACCTTTTGGCGTCGTATACTACTGTGTGGTTGTAATTCCGTCGTTTGAGCGTTGATTTAGCTCCCGTATGTAGGGATGCTTGACATATTGTAACAACTCCATTTTTAGTGTACAAAAATTTGCTTTAAATTTGAAGTATACTTGGAGTATTTAATGTTACTGTTACCACTTTAAGTATTTATTTCACACCATAATTACAAGAAGGGGCTTATAGCTCATTGGTAATACCTTGCACTGCTGAACCAAGCCACCAGAGTTCAAATCCCATACCCTACATTATTTTTAATATTGTTTTTATTTTGAACCTTTAGAATACCAAGAGTTTACACATGCATATCTCACAAAAACCCCACTACACCCAAAAATGTAACATTGCCAGAGGGTAAATGAACCGTCGGGGGGATCCCGGCCGCCTGACTCGGCCGGGTATCGGCCAAATCGGCCCCGACTCGGCCGACTCCGTCCTCCGACCGAGTCACGGCAGATTGCGGCGACGACCCCAACATGAAAATTGTGTCTTCTCACATTCCCTATGCACCTGCAAAATTTTAGCCTCAGACCATTTCCAGAGCTCTTTTAAAACCCCAATTACTCCACTTTTAATACATTTTTAATACATTTTATCACATTTTTCATTTTAACCTTTCATCTACCCTAACCCTAGCCTAACCCTATAAATACCACCCCTACCCTCTACCCTCTCACCCCTAACTCTGAGCCAACTTTCTAAAAAAATTTCAAGAATCTTGTGCACTTTGAAAACGAGCTCGAGGCGAAGCTCCGACGAATTCCCGGCGGAACTTTCGGCGATCGTTCTAAGAACTCCCGGCGACGACGCAACACATCGATGATTCCACTACTTCCCTCTCACTCTCTTGTGTGTCCTAAAACCCGTAAGTCCCATTTTCTATTTATCTCTTCTATATAAAAAAAATACGGATTTACAAAACCCGACGGAATCGGAACAAATCCGATTTCCGATTCGGTTTCTTATAAAACTTCACTTCTCGTTAATACAATTATGCTTAAACTCTCTCATGTTGTTTATTAAACACTAATCAACCAAATTGATCAAGTTTCATTACATGAAATGATGGCTATTTCAATTTATCGTATTTTTCACATAAATACCACATTGTTTCAATTCTACATTTAACCCCATTAAACTTGTTATACCTTTAAAGTAGATTACGAGGTAATGACCTACCTCCTCACACACTCATATACAACCTAACATGATACCCTCGAAAACTCAGAATATGGGAAATCGAACATTTTCATTTAAATACCATTTACTAAATAAAGCCATTTCTAAAGGATTTAGTATTGATACAACTTTACAAATAAATACCGCTTATTAGGAAAATAGGATAAGATTGTGGACGTCAGTCGTTTATCTAAACCTGACTTTGTGGTGTCTAGGCTAGGCAAGTGAGAAAGGTAACTTTAAAAGGCCCGTTTCACGGTGATTCGTGAGCGGATCCCTCCTTTCTTCACTTGTACTTATCTGGCCACAATTGGCGGTGAAGAGGCGAATTGAGATATCTCACAACTTGTTGTTTTGGACCAGTTAGGAATAGTCTAGTTGACTTAGGAGACCCTAGAACATAGAATACGAAAAATTGATATCTTTACAAATAAATACCATTTACTTAATAAAACCGTTTTCTAAAGGATTTAGTATTTATACAAATCTTTGCAAAGCGCCGCTACAACCCATTTTGGAGAACCCGTTCTGGATGGTACGGATTATCGCAAATCCTCGGGCTTAGTAGTGCGAGATTCAGACCTCCGCAAGGAGCATTCGGTCTCGAAAGATTTAAAATACGACATCTTAAGAAAATGAGATTTTTAGAATATAAAAAAATATATTAAAATTATTTTTGTATAAATATATGTATATTTATTATTAAAATACCTATTTTGTTATGATATAAATATTCCATCTTTTTTTTCTAAAAATCACAAGAATCAATTTTACACTAAAATACCATGAATTCCATACAAATCAATATTACAAATAAATACCTTTATTTCTGAATTTAGGATATTTTCATTAGAAATATCACAATATAAAATCCATATTCAGTACAACTCTAAAGACGAATAATAAATGTTTGGGTGTATTTTGAAAAAGTATATAAAAGTATTTTTACATAAAAACCCCTCAAGATCTATAAATTACCCTAAGAACCCTAGTAAACATAGGTTTAAGCGGAACCAATCTCTTGAGCCTCAGGGAGCCGGAGAAGTGGGTGTTTGCCTATCTAAGGTAGATAAATTAATAAAAACAATCAGGATTTCAATTTACTTTGCTGATTGTCTGACTCAGTTTGAGTCTCAGTATAATCTGACTTGAATATGATTCAAGTACAATCTACAATCTACAATCTTTAATATTACAATTCAACATGAATCCATGAATCCAATTATCAATCTATACAACTTGACTGAACCGAACCATGGATATACATTCCATTTACATGGTTCTCCAGTTATTCCATTTACATGATTCTACGGTTACATCCGTTTACTGATATCATGGTTTCGGTCAGTCATCCAATTATACAATCAATACAATTTACAATACAAACAAGACATCTCGGGGTTTAAAGGGTAGATTGGTACGGAAGGTGTTAAAGGTGGCACGAGACGGTAAGATTAAGACACCTAACCTATATTCCATTGCTGTTGTACTGTAGCTTAACGGTTCCTTGTACATTCCGTTTGCACTGGTCTCTAGCATATAGAGACACCTCTCGTATACACTGGCATCCTTCTGTACCAAGCTATAAACAACAGCGTTAACACAATATTACAACAATATAATACAATTTTAAAGGATACATTCTTATTCTGTCTATTCTACTTTCCTCTTATCTTTGGAACTTACAGAGCGACCAGTTCGCTGACGACATTCTATTTCTTTCTTCTTTGAATGTCGTCAGGTGATTTGGATCCGTCAGAGATTGAGCCAACTGCAGAAGACTTGGATCAATACAGCGAAGACCCTGAGCTCTAGACATTGTACATTTTCTATTCAATACCTTTAATTTCCTGTCATGCTATTGTTTAGGCATCGTTTTTATTTCAGTTGTATTTCCTTTCATGCATTGTACAAAAGAATGTTAATAAATAAAGTTGTTGTTTTTATTATACCTTGTCTCTTGTGTATATTTTCTTTTATATTGCTTAGTTACGCTTAGCGTATTTGCTTCTGAGTAAATACGTAGCGGACCAGTCGTGTCCCCTTCATCGTATACTGGGAAGCGGGGCGTGACACATATACTTATCATTGTACATGTTTTATTCAAAATTTACAAAGGAGGCGTTGTTCGTTTTTCAAAAAAACCTTACGAACCAGCTTTGCTTTTTCATAAAACTTTTCTAAAACTTCACAACTACCTATTATTATCTATTTTATTATATATATTGTTTAAATTTCTGGTTTTGGCTTACTTGGGTTATGATGGAGTCCACTTGACTTAACATAATCCTTGTGCCGGTCATGTACCCATTTCCGGGTCCTGGCACTTAAGTAGAGGTGGTAAAAATTATTTAAAAGCTTTATCTATAATTTTTCAATATATAATTATGTTTATTTATTAAGTCATAAAGATCATGCATTAAATAGTTTTAAAGTTTATAAAAAGAAAGTTGAAAATAAACTTAGCACCAAAATTAAGACTTTAAATTCTGATAGAGGTGGTGAGTATGTTGACATAGACCGATTTTGTGAATCCATAGGTATTGTATATTCATCTCAACAAAATGGAACCGCGGAACGCAAAAATAAAACATTAGCAAAAATGGTTAATACTATGATCTCTAATTTGGGCTTAAATGCGAATTTGTGGAGTGAAGCACTACATGTCACATACTTAATAGAGTTCCAAATTTGTAGGGTGAAGTATTATTCACTGCATGTTATATACTTAATAGAGTTTCTCAGAAAAATAAAAATGTGACACCCTATGAATTTGGGACAAAGAGAAAAGCTAATCTAAGTTATTTTAAAGTGTGGGGATGTCGTGCTCTCGTTAGGCTTTCCGAGCCTAAACGATCCAAATTGAGTAATAGAGCAATTGAATGCATTTTTATTGGCTATACTTTGACTTTCAAAACTTATAAATTTTTTGTGATTGAATTGCATGGTGGTTATTCTCGAAATAATATCATTGAATCTCGAGATGCAGAAGTTTTCGAAAACCATTTATCTACAATACCTAAAATTAATGATTATTATTTTGATGTTCCTTTTATTAATTCTAATTCTGAATTGATTATTAATTCAAATACTAATAACGAGTAATTAGAACCAAGAAGAAAGTATAAGAGCAAGAGTAGAAAAAACTTATGGTCCCGATTTTCAAATGTATTTAATTGAAACATCAAGAGATAAGAAAGTAAAGTAAACACCATTAATATATGCTATTGAAGGTGATCCATTAACATATAATGATGCTATTAATTCTCAAGATTCCGCATTTTGGAAAGATGCTATTAATGTCGAGTTGGATTCATTAATGATTAACCAAACTTGGAAATAAGTAGATGTTCCAAATGGATTAAACTTATCGAGTCTAAATGGATATTTAAAAGTAAACTTAAATATGATGGAACCATAGATAAATAAAAAGCTAGACTTGTTATTAAAGGGTATCGAAAAAAAGAAGGAATTGATTTCTTTGATGTAAAAACCCGCAGAAGCCTACAACACAAATAATCTTAGAGGGGGTGAATAGGACTAAACTACCGATATGCCCAAATTAAAAATTCTATCAACAATTTCTAATAAGATATCACAATTGTACACTTAAACAAAGATAAACCAAAAGAGATATAGCTAAGCACACATACAATTGTGAAACATAGGCATATAGCAAGAGATCAAGAATATAGCATCAAGCAAGCAATGAGCATAAAGAGCAATAAAGAGAACAAGCATGCAATTTCTATTTACAAATATAAAGTAAGCTTTTTTAGTGGTTCGACGCCCCGATAACAAACGCAAACAAAAAGCTTTTTTAGTGGTTCGATGCCCCGATAATATCTCGGTCCCTAGTTCACTTTTTTTAGGCCCTCGAGCCCGTTCCATTTATCTTCATGTCTTTGATGAGACAAAAACGCCACTCGACACACGAGTGACTCTTCTTTTACAAGCTCTCCTCTCTTACAAAGGCACCGATAACGTCTCGGTCTTCACACAAAAAATGAAAAACTTCTCTCTTAACTCCTTTACAAAAACACTCTTACACTCAAGAGTTCTCACACAAAGAAAGAATATGGATACAATTAAGCACAATACTTTTAACGGAGTTTCTCTCAAGCTCACTTCTAATACTCTTCAAGTATCGATAATCAAATGATGCTCTTGATTGTGTGTGAGAATGATTAGGATAGCAAATGGAAAACTCTTGTAAACTCTCATAAGAAAAGAGATTTTTCTCTCTTGATTGCTTGGAAATATAGCAGCTAAAATTCTTAAGTGATTGGGGCTCAAAAAACAAAAACAAAACCTATTTATAGACCTTTTAGAAAACTAGCCATTTTAAGTCAAATCAGCAGAAAAACAACATCGGCAGACGTCTACAGTATATATAGGCAGACGTCTGTTGCCTTGCAAGATAAGTTCCAACAGCTATAAACGGTCATATTTTTCAAATGAAAACAACAGCAGACGTCAAACAACATCGGCAGACGTCTACAGTATATATAGGCAGACGTCTGTTGCCTTGCAAGATAAGTTCCAACAGCTATAAACAGTCATATTTTTCAAATGAAAACAACAGCAGACGTCTGCCAGACAGAGCATCAGACGTATGTCGATAAAATCTCAGCCAACCCGAGAGTGGAACCCAGATGTCTGAAGTACAATAGACAGACGCCTGAAGGTATAAAAATTCTATTTTCAAATCCTTCATCAGACGTTTGTCCATTTGATCTATAGACGTCTGTCATGTCTCTGGGTTTCTGATATTTCTGACATATGAAAAAATCTCAAAGGGCAGACGTCTGCAGCTTAAATAAGCAGACATTTGCTATGCACAAAATCAGAAACTTAGGGTTTTTATGAAAACGAAAACTTTAAATTCGAAAACCCTGATATTTATGCGATGTAAAACGTTTGTGCATACGTATGTGAGTGTTCAAGAGCTATAAATGATATAACCTATAATTCAAAGAGTAGTTACAAAGATTCCTATGTCGATATTCCAAATCTTCGATTCTTGAATTTTCGACTCTTCGATCTTAAGCTCTTGAAACATTGGCGCTTGATCTTCATTTAATTGGATTTTCATTGATTTTTGGCACTCACAATCATCTTGAAGTCATTCTTTAACCTTCAAATCTTAAACTTCGACTCTTGACGCTTCAAAACTCGGACATGGCTTCTTAGCTTACGAAGCTTGATATTGGAAATTTGAGAAGAAATCGTCCGTATTCTCCAACCTCCATTAGATATGACGTTTAAGCTCGATTTCCTCCGTCCTCCTCTTGATGCTTGTGCCGTGAGATAACCTGAAATGCAATCTCAAAACGACCAAGAACATCTTATACAGTGTTATGAAATAAACAAGATAATAAACACAAGTAAAGCGTGTCGATATCGATATATTACTCGATATACTTAAGATATAAGATATGCAAGTTAAATATCAAGTGTATACAAGTCACTAGTGAAGAAACAACCTATATTAAATGGCTAATTTGGTATAGATTGGTGATGTAGGAATTTTGCTCACTTTAGAATAATTTTTCTTACTCTTTTTCTTCACTTCACTTGAAGCTACAGAGAAAGAAGGAGATGAAGAAGAAACTCAATAATCATCAAGTATTAACCATGGATGAAAAAATATCATATATAACTCATGTAGAGACTAAACCATGACTAATGATAATGGTTAGGTTAATAAATATCTTGAGTAAAACAAAATTAGTGGACTAAGTCAATGGTTTCCACAAGCTTCTCTAAGCATCACAAGCCATGACAAATTTCCACCTAATTTTGATTTTCCCTTAATAATTAAATCCCCACATTATCTTAAGTGTGGTGTGAGTCTCATACACCCAAGTTCAATGTATCATCTAGCATGACACATATTAAATACATTAATATATATCACATATACATTTAAATGTATTTGGAGAAAACATTTTCTTAAGTGAGCTAATATTAGTTAATGTTTATTAATATATCAAATATATAATCATACATTAAATTATTAAATAAACACTTGATTTAATAATCTGGCTGTATCGCATACAACCGACTAATATCATTTATATGTATATCACATATACATATAACATATCATTAAATCAACACTTGATTCAACAACCCGATTATATCATATATAACTTATATCACGAGATTGGAATACGGTGTCACATACATGTATTAATCTCGGTCCCGCACATATCACATATGTGCCCTACTTCGTTTCGCATGAGCTAGGAGACCTTTGTGTAGGACTCTAAAGATTCGTCAATACGCTGGCAGTAGGTGATGATCATATCAGTCACCCACAAGCCGTCAGCGGTACTAGCTAGACGTAACGGCTACCCAGGTATTGAGCGATCAGAAAATCAACAAGCAAGCTTGTCCATACTCCCGTGAATCCAATAAGTAACACTACCGTACATTCCGGTCTCTTCGTCTGATATGTCACATATCTAGTCTAGGGGTGGTAAACGTCAGACCCCAGTAACTTGATAATTCATGCCGTTGTGAGGCTCATAACGGGTTGAGAAACTACTGATAACACTTACCAGAAAATCTTCGTATCAGCCATGGCCAGGGACTTCCTGTTATGGCCAATCGAGCACAGCGCAACATCTACCCCCAATACTGGGAGAAACGAATCCCGTCCTATCGCTCATTGCCTCCATGTGACTCGGGACTATACCCAAAAACCACCGTTTTGCACGCTCTCTTGAACGTGGTAAGGTAGAAATCAAAGCACAGTGGGAATCACACAAGACTCTATGACGATCTCGGGTCTACAGACTAACCTGTACCAATGTCACTAGAGAACTGCTATCTGACGTTAGGTATAATACCATCTAGGAGTTCTCGGCGAGTCCTGTTCAGTGTACCCAGTCTCCACTGAGCACCCATATACCATCTTTGATGTCAAACACCAATGGATATGGGATCATCCATCGCTCATCAAATGGGTCAAGAAGCGTATACGCTAGTCTACTCTGGAATATCGATGCCCCGTCTCGATACACCCTCGACTAGGAACAATTAAAGGATAGACTTATGGACTAACGAGTTAATACCGTAATTTGGTTTGTTGTTTATATTAAGTGCTTTAACAATGATATGTTTAATAAAAAGACTTGTTAAGGGTAGTTTTAGGTTAGCTTATATGAGGGTGATGTTTTCCGATTTCTTATAGACCCAATTTTGATATTGATACTAAAGCAATAGGAAACAACGTGGATTAGGGAACTTAAAATACGGTATTTGCGGTTTTTCGTTAAATCCGTATTCCTTGTCCCTTGTCCTTCCGTTGTTGTCTCTTGACCTTAGCCTTCGGCAAACAACTCGCAATTCGGTTACGATTAGGATTCACCGCTACCGTGGTTGGATAGGGTGCCTATCGGAGCAGAATTGCGAGTGGTTTGCTCATAATTTCAATTGCAAAGTTAAGGTTTTTAAGGTTTTAGCAAACACATATCCTAACACAAACTAGCCATATTCTACCCTTAACAAGTAAATCAATTACTCACGCATATTTATAATTACAAAATAAAAAGGAACATAGCAAGAAATAGCAAGAAAAGAAAAGACAAAGAGAGAACTGATAAAACGTGCAAATTCCTTCACTTGTTCTTTAATCCCGTATCAATGTGAAATCAAAATACCAAACTTTAAGTTTGCTAGCTCACTTAAAAGGTTGCAAGATCAAAGTAAAGCAATGATTTCACAAGTTCAAAAGTATGTAGGAAGCAAGACATATGTAATGAAATGAGAACTTTATTAAATGTTAAACAAGATACAACTAATCTTGAAGTCAAGAACCTAAATCTTAAGCTTGCAAGTTCAATGAAGAACTTGCAAGGTCAAGACAAAGGGGCAAGAGCTCAAGAGTTAAAGGAAAAAGCAAGTTACAAATTCAAGAGTTCTAAAACAAAACTAAAGCAAAAGTATCCCCTCCCTTTACCCCTTGGTCTGGTATTTATAGGTGCAAAAGAAAATTAAACAAGTATTAAAAATAGGATGATGTGACTGCAATGGATCGACAGAACAAAAATGGGCCCATTGGGGCTAGGGGGCCGGCGAGCTCGGATTATATAGGGATGTGGCCGGCCAAAATCCGAGCTAATGGGCTTGTGTTGGTTGTGTGGTCTTGTGTGATCTCCAATATCACTCTGGTGCTGCTTGATTTCTCTATAGAGGCCTGGGTTGTATTCAAGGATTTGGAGGGAAACCTTGATGCTTCAAATCACATCAACTCTTTTAACATTTAATGCACATGTTCCATACTTGCACCATTTCATCATGTCATGTAGCCAAGGCATCCCCACCATGGTCCATGTGCACACTTGCATTGTGTTGGACCAAAATTGTGTGCACACATCTATTTGCAAAAAGAACTCTTTGGACAATGATCAGTTTTCTGTTCTATTTGCAGTGTCGGCTTCCAAACGTTATATTCGTGATTTTAAGTGTGTTTCCAGTATTTTATCACGAACGGCTGTAATTTGTATTACTGAACAGACACTGGTTAATAGTACCGATATATAACAAAATAGATAATGAATGAGCGGTATTAAAATGCAGTTTTTAGTGATGAACACATGTATAGGGTATATACATAAGAAGCAAACGATACATGCAAACAAAATCACATGAATAAGATAGTCAAGTTATACTAGCATATGAAGACAAGCATGAACCTTAAGCCGTGTAGGTAAAGACTTGGTTTTCTCATCATAAGAATCGACTCTCCAGTGAAAGGTCTCTAATTCTCTCCGCTAGACCCGTGAATAGGATTTTTGTAATTAATAATATCCACAACTGGGTTTCCCGAAAGGGTTGCAGAAGCCATTTGGCTAGATGAAAAAGAAGTCAATACCAAATAAAAGTAGTCGACTCATGCAAAAGATATGTGCAATAATATAAGCAAGTTTAAGTACAACACACCCACAAACAAGGCACAACTAAAGACACCAAAAGAAAATGGTTCGAAGTTAAAACATGTGCCAAATGTATCCATTTTGTAAAATATTTAAACAATTTAAGACCACATAGATACAAACTCTCAGTTATAAGATTAAAAACACAATTAAGTAAGTGATAGTGAGTTATGGCAAGAAAACTAAACAATATGCAAATCTAAACTGGTTTTCAAACCATGTTGTGCTTATGTAAAGAAAAACTCAAATTTAAAGCAAATAAACACAAGAGATCACATATGAGCAGAAGAATAGCAATATAGATAGTATCTCATACATGAAAAATCACAAAAAGATATTAAACAAATGAAAAACCATTATGCTACCCATAAGATAATATCAATTGTAAACCATGGGCATAAAAGAATATCTCATCAAAACAAGGATCATATGGTGTGTATATATAAAACAAACTCTATTAAAATATCCACATTAAGCATAAAGGAATAGGTGATATTTTAAATGAATATAGCAAAGTGATGTGATACCCAACAAATTGATGAGCAAAGCAAATGTTTCATTGAAGTGCTCTTACTCATCATGATTCCGAATCCCTCAAGTCATCAATTGGTCTATACTTACAAAATAACGTACGGAAGGGGATTTCGGTAACCAAGTTTTCTTGGATCTATATGGGTTAAACTTATGAACCCATACCAAATTGGCATGCAATGAAATATTCCTTTTTAAGGTACATGTATATGCCAAATGTCCATGTGCACCACAAGAATGACAAGTGTGAATGTGTGCATGCATGGAAGTCCTAAATATGTCAATGCAAGATAAAGCAATAGTATGATGCACATGCTTCTTCAAAGTTTGTTTCGAGCAAAATATATAAAGATACGCATGTGAATGAACATGAGTTTTAGCATAAATAGAAGCACGTTTGACAAATCTAGACGAAGAGAGTTTTTAAATTTTCAAAGTATTTTTAACGCCTCTTCGATTTAAAACTTCTTTTGCTTTCTATGAGGGGAAACAAGATTTTATTTTGGTTTTGAAATCTTAGCAAGTAAAGCAACCAAATCAACATTTTTTTTCTTGAGAGAAGAGTTTTCAAGAACAAGAGAATCATTAGATAAAACAGAAAATTTTAAAATATCAATCTCACTTTTAAAACTAAAAATCGAATCAATGTTTTATTTTCTCAAAATCTCACAAGATAAAAACAAATTCTCTTTTTCCTTTTTGAGAGACAAAAAACCACAAGTCAATGCATCTTGAGAGATAAGAGAAGATTTCAACAAATCAACTTCGTTTTTAAAAATTAAAATCAAAACATCATTTTCTATTCTCAAGGTATTGCAAGTGGAAACCAAATTTTCATTTTTCAAGTTTCAAAATATCAATGGAAAAACAATGTAAATCAAGCTTTGAAAATAGCCCATTCTTCTCGGATTCTAATTTATCAATTAAGGCAACTTGAGAATCATGAGCACAAGTTAAAGCACTAAATTTGTTAATTAAATTTTTGTTTAAAATCTCAAAGGAATTACAACAAGAAATCAAATCACTTCTCTCATTTTCGAAAACAGAATTTTGGACTTCAAGAGAACTATTTCTATATTCAATCACATTATATCTACCATGAAGAGTATTGAATGTATCTAATAATTGATCATGTGTAAGTTTGAGGAAATCATAAGAAGGATTATATACAATATCATGATCAACACCCCTTTACAAACTTTATAGAGTTGGATGTCCATCTTGATTTTGCTTTTGTTTAGATGCATCCAAAGTCGCTAATGAAATTGCACTCTTAGCTTTCTCCACTCCCTTGCAAACAATGTGCTCTCCATAAGTTTTCTCCAATGAGTACCGAATATCATGAGCCGTCTTGCAAGATGAAAAATTGTTAAAAATATTAACATCTAAAGCACATTGAAAACATTGTATACCTTTGATATTTAAAAAAAAATCTTTCTCATGACTACTCCATTTAAATTTAGCAATAGAAAGAATAGAATACTCACCATCAACAATTTTCTATAAACATCTACCAATAGATTCAAGAAAGCATTGCATCTTAATTTTACAAATAAAAAATTTACTTCCATCAAAATAAGGAGGATCATAAATAGAATTACTTTCAATGGAAGAGTAGTTTTGTAAAGAAGATGCCATGGGATCACTCTAGAATGCTAAGCCCGACAAAAAGAGTACGAGGCTTTGATACCAACTGTAAAAAAACCACGAAAGCCTACAACACAAATAGTTCTAAAAAGGGGTGAATAGGACTAAACTATCGATATACCCAAATTAAAAATTCTATCAACTACATGCTAATAAGATATCACAATTGTAAACTTAGACAAAGATAAACCAAAAGAGATATAGCTAAGTACACATACAATTGTGAAGCATAGGCATATAGCAAAAGATCAAGAATATAACATCAAGAAAGCAATGGGCATATAGAGAAATAAAGAGAACAATCATGCAATTTCTATATACGAATATAAACCAAGAGTAAGAAATTGCAAACGCAAACACAAAGTCTTTTATAGTGGTTAGGCATCCCGATAACGTCTCGGTCCCTAACCCACTTTCTTTAGGCCCTCAAGCCTGTTCCTTTTATTTTTCACGTCTCCGATAAAACAAACACGTCACTCGACACACGAGCGACTCTTTTTTTACCATCTCCACTCTCTTACAAAGGCACCGATAACGTCTCGCTCCTCAGCAAAGAAAAGGAAAAACTTTTATCTCAACTCCCTTACAAAGACACTCTTACACTCAAGAGTTCTCACACAAAGGAATAAGATAGATAAAATTAAGCACAATACACTCAAAGGAGTTTCTCTCAAGTTCACTCCTAATACTCTTCAAGTATGGATAATAAAATGAAGCTCTTGATTGTGTGTGAGAGTGATTAGGATAGCAAATGAAAATCCCTTTTAAACTCTCACAAGAAATGAGATGTTTCTCTCTTGATCACTTGGAAATATAGCAACTGAAATGCTTGAGTGATTGGGGCTCAAAAAACAAACACAAAACTTATTTATATCCCTTTTAGAAAACTAGCCGTTTTAAGTCAAATTAGTAGAAAAACAACATCGGCAGACGTTTGCAGTATATATGGGCAGATGTTGTTCCCGCCAATTTTTTTGGCTCGGAGCTTGATTTTCCCTTATAAAAATAAAGAAAACCCCCCACGTGTTAAACGCGTGCACACTGACATGCAAAGCATATGAGTTCTGCTTCAGATAGGATCAAATCCTATATCGGTCCCCACGTGTTAAACACATGAGCGTCTCACATAATATCCACTTGACCGCTAGTGCTAGCATCTTAGCAGTGCCTCATATCATATCTACGTGAGCGTACATGCCAGTCTCTTGGCAGCGCCTCACGTGATATCCACGTGAGCACTATAAGCCAGCGCCTTACGTGCAATGCACGTGAGTATTCTTTTTTATAGAATTAAATTCTTATGTAGCATTAAAGTCTATGGGGGAAATATTTTCCTGGTCTTTCTTAAACAAGAAAGATCTTCTCTGTTAAATAGAGAACCTTTAGATCAAAGATCTAACGGTGATTATAAAATCACCATTCGATCATCTGATAGAATTAAATTCTAATTTAGGAAAATATTTCCTAATCTTATTAAACAAATAAGAATGATCTTCTCTGTTAAACAGATAGCCTTTGGATTAAAAATCCAATGGTGAATAAAATTCACCGGTTGATTTTTAAGATCATTTCAATTGATTATGAAATCAATCATAATCTTTCAATAAGAGATTTGCTCAAACAGAATGATTTTTCTCTTCTCATATAAATAGGAGCAAAGAGATTAAATCTGAGAAGAAAGAGACCCCACATAAGCTTCTGTAAAATACAGAAGGCTTTCCAAAAGCTTCCAAAAAACAGATAATTTAATTCTCTTCGAAAAAGAAGATCTTCCTCCTCTCAAACCCTAGGTAAAGAAAACACAGAGATAAAATTATCGCTCATTTACCTATCATATCATATTTAAGAGTTTAACCTTTTAAAAAACTTAGTTCTTTCTAGATCCACAAGAAAAGTCTCCCATAAGATGAGAATTTAATTCTCATCGGAAAGATCTTGTTCTTGAGAATCAGAGATTCAGGGGAGAACGGGGTTGAAAAGAACAATGATGAAAGAAGAACATAAAGAAGATAGAGTTTATACTTCAGGAACTTAGTTCCCTCATAATCAAGAACTTAGTTCTTAAAGAACTTGATCCTAGATACTCAAAATATTGATCTTGGTGATCGTTAATAGACAAAATGCCATTAACGGAAGTTAAACTTCTTTAAAATGATGAATAGAGATTTAATCTCTAAGAAAGATACACATCACGTGAAAAGCACGTGTGCACACTTCATTGCCTAAAGGCATGAGCGTCACGTGATATCCACGTGAGCGCAGTTGGTAAAGATTACTATTCAAGTGCACATCACACGTGATATCCATGTGAGCACCAAAGTGCGCATCTCATGTGAAAATCACGTGAGCACTCAGAAGACTCGGCTCACGTGCAAATTACGTGAATATCAAAGAAGTTAGACCACATGCAAATCATGTGAGCATTTAAGATAACGTGAGCATTTGAAGACAGCAGCCCACATGATACTCATATGAGCGACCAAAGAATATATGAAGACCATCCCTTACGTGAAGATCACATGAGCGCACATGAAGACCATGCCTCATGTGATAGCCCGTGAGTGCCAAAAAGAAAAACAGATTAGTGCTTAGCACTATTTTAGCACCTCACGTGATAGCACGCGAGTGCCAAGAAACATAGCGCCTCACGTGATAACACGTGAGCAGGAAAAAGGAGCAGTGGCTGACGTGATATCACGTGAGCGCTAAAACAAGCAGGATATTATATCCTATATTTAAGCTTAGAATTCTCTGCTCAGTGCTTAGCACTGTTAGGTAATGTAAGACTCAAAACAGAGAATATGGCCCAGTGCTTAGTACCATCAGGTAACATAAAACCCCAACACTTAGTCTAAAATAGACCGAGTCCCTGAAGTTTTAAACTTCTTTGATTTTAAATCAACTGAGCCCATATTCTCATGTTATCCAAATTGATCTTAGTCTCATATATGACTAATGGTATTTCATCGATGATATCCAAGCCGATCTTAGTTTCATATATGACTAATGATCTTCATCCCATTTCTTCTAAGTTAATATTAGTCTCATATAAGACTAGCAATCCTTATATCCACCATGATTTTTTCCCTCATATATGGAATTTGGTTCAAGGGTACATCTTTCCATACCTTTGATTTATGTCGTTGTAATTCTTCAACATTTTCAGAGAGGTGTCGGGTCCCAACAACCAACAATTCCTTCTTCATCCCTACTTGAAGAAAGATATGAAATTTCACCAAGACAAGGAATGCCTTACGCATGCCATATAGATGTGCATCCTCATATTGATACACCCCATATCTATGCACTTCTATATTGATGTGCGCGCCTCATATTGATGTGCGCACCTCATATTGAGATCTGACTTTATACACATAATTATATGTATATCTTTGAGAGAAATATAAATGTCTTCAAGTCGGATTGCACCCCAATATTGGGCGTATCCTATATTACCATTGTTCACTTCGCCACGTAACATATACACATGCGCGCAAAATGAAAAATAGACCAAAATGTATTTAAACTAATATCCGTCCCAATCACGAGAATGTTGGACCGAAATGTTCTTAAATTAATATTCGTCCCAAACACGGGAATGTTGAACCGAACGTCCTTAAACTAATATTTCGTCCTGAACACGGGAATGTTGGACCGAAATGTCCCTAAACTAATATTGGACCGCGGCGTCTTTAAAATAATAAATGTTTGGCCCAACGGCTGATCCCCATATTGATTACCGTATAAAATCCATGGGCACAGACAAGACATACTCCATCCATATTTCTCATGGACCGAAATGTCCTTAAACTAATATATTTTGCCATGCGGACTTTCTCCATTTTGACTACCGTATACTATCCATGGGTTATTCATATATGATCTGATGATCAGTTGAGCCCATATGCTCACTGTTCCTAAGTCAATCTTGGTCCGATATATAACTAACGATCCTTAGATCAAACCCAAATATCTCGTGAATTGATGGACCTCATTTATATGAGATATGCGTCCTAAGTTCAAAACCCTAAATCTAGTATACGGATTTGGACTAATTCGCGCCCTATGAGCATGACAAGATTAGTCTCTATACACAATCGAAGTGCAACCATATATAAACAAACATAACACGACACGAATTGACCTATTAGAGTAGGTGAAAGTTGTTATCGCGTTGTGATAACATAATTAACTACAGGGGCTACGCCTGCAGGGAAGAGCATCCCCACAATCAAAAAACCCTCACAAATATGGGGGAATCTGATAAGTCGGCTACATCGGTCGCATCCTTCCAAACCTCCAATATATGATGCCATAAATAAACTTAGTAACTTCAGATTGGTGGATGGATATGTTCCATATAACATCTACCCCCAAATTAAGGCTAGACATCTTTCGCGTCTCGGTCCAGTCTTCAGCGGTAAACAGATTCTGGCACGCCAGGTAGGACCTTTTTTCTCTTTTCACTCCACATTTCGTGTCGTGTTTTTCCACGATCAAATAATCACGGTATATATGTTTTTAGTTGCCCTTAGGTGATGAGATACTGAAACTGGTGTTTCGTCTCTTTTACAGAATGGCGTTTTCTTCCACTCACCGCAACCCAGGCTCTGTCACATCTGGTGGAGTCAAGTATGGGCCACTTGCAGCCTCAAATCTCTGCAATCCGGCTCTTAAAGAAATCAATGGGCTTATCTTTAGGTCTATGCTCCCATCTCTTAACCTCGATGCCTCAACGCCGAAAGTGGAAGTCCAGAAGAAGTTTGTCTTCCATGGACTGGATCCTCAAACTTCAGCTTTGCCGACGGAATCAATCCCTAAACAACTGGCACCTGCCAAAGACCAATGTCGACGCATGGGACAGTATATTCATGCTCTCAAGGAAAATAGGGGACAGTCTCAGCAAATTCCTGTGATTGAAGAAACTCCGGTCAAAAGACATGATCGACGTCAATATGGGCGTCAAATAAGATAAGCTGGGGGGAAGTTCTCCATTCGGGTTGACTTCGACTCTGACGGCGAATGCTACTGTTCTAACTAGAAACGACTTTGAACTGTTGTGAAGGATCAGAAAAAACTCCCCTACTGCAGTATTGAAAAAGTATCCTTAACCCATGGAGATTCAAGGTGAGCAGAAACCAGTTCACTACATAAAAGAACTTTCCTCATCTATATATAAGATGTGGAAATAGGTGAAGGACTCAGTCGTCATCCGCAGCTCTTCCCCTGAGTGTCAGCCAAACTCTGACAACTCCCCTTCCAAATACAAGGAGACTCATCCCAATGAGGTTCCTGTTCTGATGGTTCCTCTTAAAGCTAAAGCAGTTTCTCACAAAAGAGAGAGGCCCAATAAAGTACAAACGCCCGAGGCAAACTCTAAGGGGCAAGATTCTAAATGCCACAAGCTTGGGGGCATGATAGTCACACAGTCCATGTGGTGAATTCTAAAGACGAAAGTACTGCTTCTACTAATCATAGACCGCATACTCGATCTTCGACAAAAGCTTAACTGCAACGTGAAAAGTTGCAAAAGATACTTGCTCAGGCGGTAGCGCTCGCTAATCCATTCCCTAAGGAAAATCCTGAGGACGCACCCGAAGAAAGAGTAGAGCAAGAGTCGGATATTGACTTCCTGAAACGCGCTCTCAAGAAAAGTGATGAAGAAGCGGAAGCAATGTCCGCTAAAATGAACCAGATGGCCCTTCTGATCCAGAATATGGCTGGAATGATGGTCCACTCGGAACCACTGGCAGATGAACCGCCGGTCATCCCTCCTAAAGACAAGGGTAATAGTTCAAATCCTCTGCAAGCTTCATCAAGGCCATGGAGGAAATGATCCCAAAAGCAAAGCTGGACACATATATCACTCAGCAAATCAAAGCTCACTATGCTAGAGAAGCTGTAAATAGGTCGATCAAGACGGGTCGACCGTATCCAGCGTGCTACGATCAAGTACAGTACCCGCCAGAATACATACTTCCGATGTTTTACATGTACAAAGGAACCGGGAATCCTTGCCAGCACATCGCATGATTTAAATCCATGTGCGACAACACTGGAGGAAAAGATATACTGCTCCTCCGACAGTTCGTCGGCAGTCTGGCGGGCATTGCATTCGAATGGTATGCAGAACTCCCAAATGATTTCGTGAATACCTTCGACGAGATGGAGATGCTCTTCTATCAGAGATTCACCAATGTGAATAAACACACTACCGTGGCGGCGTTGGTCAATAAAAGGGTTGGATCGAATAAAATTTGGGTTCAATATGTTACCCGATGGCAAAATCTCTGGTCTAAATGTGAGCAACACATCGATGAAGCTCCAGCCATAGGAATGTTCATAGCGACCCTTGACCCAAATTCAAAGGTGTTCCCATATATAACCCTCTTCAAGTCGACGATCTTCCAAGAGCTCATAGATAAAATAGCTCGATTGGATCAGATGGGTCAAGATGCATTCTCTTCCGATGAAGATATATGAAAAGCAGAAACAAGGTGGCGTTTGTCGCCAACGCTCAACAAAAAATGAGCGGTTTTGAAGCAACCTGTTGTCAAAATAGCGACAGCGCGGGTCCTACCCTTGAAAAGATTAGGATGCGAATACTCGCTACCCCGAAATATACGAAGGGGGCACATTGCTCGCTGGTGGAGGAATCTCCACATGAAATGTTTCTTTCTTCAAATAAAAGAAAGAATATTAAGGGATCTATAAGCGGATCCTGCAATCAAGTGGAATAACCCACTTGAAAAAGAAATCATGGAAGGGACGCAGAATCTATGTCTCACTCCGAATCAGATGATGAAGGGAAAATCCCTAAAGTCAAGTTCATTCTTCCAAGGAAGAAGAAGAATCAACAGAAGGAGTGACATAATATCTCGTTCTTTCATTTATGAAGAAGATGCTCCGTCATCATCAAAAGGCGACATTGATGAGCAGGGGGCAGGTGCCGTGTAAAGTGCCCGGTATTTCCTGGAAAAAACCTGATTGCAATGATGGTAAAATAAGCAATCCAGGAAGGTGAAGATAGCTTGAGGTGTGAAGTGTCCATGCATACAAAGGAAAGGAAGCAACGCCGTAACATGTAAGCGTTGGAAGGAATGAGTTATGCAACTCCCCGATCAAATGATAAACTATGGACCAAAACGTCCCTAAACTGGCATTTCACTCCGAACACGGAGATGATGGACCGAAACGTCCCTAAACTAGCATTTCGCTCCGAACATAGAGATGATAGACCGAAACGTCCCTAAACTAGCATTTCACTCCGAAAATAGAGATGTTGGAACGAAATGTCCCTAAAACTAATATTATCCTTGAGATTAATATTGCAACCGAATTCCCACCGACGAAGATTGTAACTCAAGTTCCTGCTAACTACACCGCTACTTCTGCGATGAGGCCACCCCCAAATCCCACCGGCAAACAGATGGATCACCTGCGGCGAAGCTACTTTTGAGAGTTTCACCGATCGCAAAAAAATGGTATATCCACAAACAAATGAGCACAGATGAAAACCCGAAAGGGCGCTGTGAGTAAAAACAGTAGGAATGCCGACGAGTTTGTGAAAAACTCGACAGGGTGCAAACCCGTTAAATAAAAAAATGTGTGCACTTACAAGGTCTTTTCGACCTTGTGTGGATAAAATACCTGCGTGAGATCCTTACGACTCACAAAAGAGCAACACACTTAGAAATCCATACGATTTCTAAGGAGAAAATATACTTATGAGATCCTCATGACTCGTAAAGAAAATATACCCCCTATGAGACCCTCACGGCTCATGGGATTCAAAAGTTTTAAGTTACAGGGATCTAAACATGTTCTTAAGCCATCATATCCCCCAAGCTGCCCTACAAGTAGTTTGATATTGACTCTTGTATACAATCCACGTGCACGAACAAAATATGTTCCAACCGAGTTCCACTAATGGCGAGAAATATCCCCATATGGTGAATGAAACTTGTAGGTCCTCTCAACTTGCAAGGAAAAAATACCCTTGTAAGAAATTTATGACTTACAAGAGAAAACAAACTTAGAAATCCCCACGATTTCTAAGGAGAAAATACACCTACAACATCCTCTCGACTAATAGAGAGAAATACCTTTATAAGACCCTTACGGCTCATAAAGTCAAAAGGTCTTAGTCGATAGTATCCTAACCATGTTTGTTAAGCCACCTTTATTCAAATCGACAAAGGCAAATGATGATTCACTCATGAAAATATCCCAGTTGTAGCGATATTGATGCCTAAACAGGTGTCAAACTCCAAGTTTTCTCACGTCAAATGATAATTCACTCCTGGCAATATTCCAATTGTAGTGATGCTGATACCAAGATTGGTATCAGGACTGAAGTCCCCAACTCGCAATGAAAATCAACGAGCAAAAATATGCATATGAAACAACCGAAATGTTTGGGTAACTCGCAATAAAAAACAGCGAGTACAAATAAAAAACGACACAACCGAAATGATTGGGCACCGTAAAAAATAGCCGAAATGATTGGGCAATCGCGACTTTCACGATATGAAAAGCTGAAATGATTGAGTATCGCGGAAATAAAAAAAATAAAATAAGAGAAAATAAAAAAAAATTCCAGGCAAGTAGATCCATACTGACTCTTCTATACAATCCATAGGTACAAATGAAAGAAAGGAGGCCATATTTTCCCACCATGCTTCATTAAAAGAAGCTCCAGATCTCGATGGCAATATCTACAGCCAAGAGATCATCTCCATGTTCTTCTCATTCCAGTAGGGTACAGACGCAACATCATCAAAAAAAAAAGGTCAAATAGAAGAGGAGTAATGGAAAAATCCTAGCTCCAGCTCGACGTTCCTTCTCAGTGCAGATGTGACGTCAATAAGGACCCAAGGGTCGAACAAAAGTGGAGTGATGGCATATTCCTGGCTTCAGATCTCGATGGAAACATTTACAGCCTAGAGATCATCTCCACATTATTCTCATTCCAGTATGGTGCAGATGCAACATCATAAGAAACCAAAGGGTCAAATAAAAGAGAAGTAATGGAAAAATCCTAGCTCCATCTCTACGTTCCTTCTCAGTGCAGATGCGACGTCAACAAGGACCCAAGAGTTGAACAAAATTAGAGTGACGGCATATTCCTACTTCTAGATCTCGATGGCAATATCTACAGCCTGCTGATCATCTCCACGTTATTCTCATTCCAGTAAGGTGCAGATGCAATGTCAACAAAGACAAAAGGGAAAAATAAAAGAGGAGTAATGGAAAAATCCTAGCTCCAGCTCAATGTTCTTTCTCGGTACAGATGCGACGTCAACAAGGACCCAACGCTCGAACAAAAGTGCAGTGACGGCAAAATACTAGCTCCAGATCTCGATAAAAAGATCTATAGCCTAAATTCATCTCAACGTTCCTCCTCATTCCAGCAAGGTGCGGACACAACGGTCAAATAAAAGTAGAGTGACGGAAAAATCTTATCTCCAGACCCCAATGGCGATATATACTGCCTAGTGGTCATATGGATGTGTACCCTATTTCAGCAAAGAAGTGGCGCGACATCATCAAAGCAAAAGCGAAGTGACGGCATATTCCTAACTTCGGATCTTGATGGCAACATTTACAGCCTAAAGACCATTGGATGTCATCCCACCTGAGAAGGGTGTGGTTATGACTCATCGGGACTCCAAATCGAGCCCAACCTCAAGTAAAGCACCACGACAATACCTAACGCTGGATCTTCTAATGATAATGTGAATATTCCAACCTAAGAAAACTACTTTAAGACGTCTTGTCCAGCCTCAGAAAGGATCAGAGACACGACAAACGCGGGGCTACTCAAGCCACAACTCAAGGGATTGCATATTGAGAATATATCAGCCAGTGCGATGGTACAATGGACTTAACCCATTACCACAAACCTAACGGACTCCTATATCAAAAGGGGTTATTTATATTTCACATTAAAATACACCTGCGAGATCCTCTCGAGTTATAGGAGAAACATCTTTAAGAGACCCTCATGGCTCGTAAAGGTGAAAAGCCTTAGATGGCGGGGATATCAACATATTTCCTAAGCCATTGTTGCCTTATAAGGAGGTCAATACCGACTCTTGTATACTATCCATGGGCCACATTCTCTAAAATTGCATACCGATGAAGTGAAGAAGCCACTTACGAGTCCTCACGAGTCGTAAATTGAAAGTACCCAAGTGGGATCCTTACGACTCAGGGAGGTGATGAACACTTAAGAATCCTTACGATTTCTAGGGAGAATATACACCTATGAGATCCTCACGATTCATAGGGAGAAAAACCTTCTTGAGACCATTACGGCTCATGAAAATAAAAAAAGTCTTAAACGACGAGGATCCTAAACCTGTCTCATAAACCATCAATTATATAGCGATGCATAACTTTGCACTACTTAATCCACATACATACTTACGTGGGAAAAATAATGGGGGGCATTTGTTCCTGCCAAAATTTTTTGCTCAGAGCTTGTTATTCCCTTATAAAAATAAAGGGAAACCCCCACGTGTTAAACACGTGCACACCCACATGCAAAGCATATGAGTGCCACTTCCGATAGGATCAAATCTTATATCGGTTTCCACGTGTTAAACACGTGAGCGTCTCACGTAATATCCACGTGAGTGCCAGTGCTAGCATCTTGGTAGCGTCTCACGTGATATCCACATGAACGCATATGCCAGTTTCTTGGCAGCGCCTCACGTGATATCCATGTGAGCGCTATAGGCCAGCGCCTTACATGCAATGCACATGAGTGTTCTTTTTTATAGAATTAAATTTCATGTAGAATTAAATTCTATGGGGGAAATATTTCCCTAATCTTTCTTAAACAAGAAAGATCTTCACTGTTAAACAAAGAACGCTTGGATCAAAAATCTAACGGTGATTATAAAATCACCATTCAATCATCTGATAGAATTAAATTCTATCGTAGGAAAATATTTTCTAATCTTATTAAGCAAACAAGAATGATTTTCTCTATTAAATAGAGATCCTTTGGATTAAAAATCCAACGGTGAATAAAATTCACCGATTCATTTTTAAGATCATTTTGATTGATTATGAAAGTAATCATGATCTCTTAATGAGAGATTTCCTCCAACAGATTTATTTTTCCCTTCTCCTATAAATAGGAGAAAAGAGATTAAATTTGAGAGGAAGGAGACCCCCCCATAAGCTTTTGTACAAATACAGAAGGCTCTCCAAAAGCTTCCACAAAAAACAGATAATTTAATTCTCTTCGAAAAAGAAAATCTTCCTCCTCTCAAAACCTAGGTAAAGAAAACACAGAGATAAAATTATCTCTTCTTTACCTATCATATCATATCTAAGGGTTTAACCCTTTAAAAGAACTTAGTTCTTTCTCTGAATCTATGATCCACAAGACAAGTCTTCCACAAGATGAGAATTTAATTCTCATCGGGAATATCTTGTTCTTGAGAATCAGAGATTCAGGAGAGAGCAAGGTTGAATAGAACAATGATGAAAGAAGATTATGAAGAAGATAGAGTTCATACTTCAGGAACTTAGTTCCCTCATAATAAAGAACTTAGTTCTTAAAGAACTTGATCTTAGATCCTCAAAATATTGATCTTGGTGATCGTTAATGGCCAAAATGCCATTAATGGAAGTTAAACTTCTTTAAAATGATGAACATAAATTTAATCTCTAAGGAAGATGCACATCACGTGAAAGGCACGTGTGCGCGCTTCATTGCCTAAAGGCAAGCATGACACATGATATCCACGTGAGCGCAGTCGGTAAAGATTATCATTCAAGTGCGCATCTCATGTGATATTCACGTGAGCACCAAAGTACGTATCTCATGTGAAAATCACATGAGCACTCAGAAGACTCAGCCCACTTGCAAATCACGTGAGCATTAAAGAAGTCAGGCCACATGCAAATCACGTGAGCATCTAAGATAATATGAGCATTTGAAAGCAGCGGCCCATGTGATACGCACATGAGCGACCAAAGAAGACATGAAGACCATCCCTCGCATGAAGACCATGCCTCACGTGATAGAACGTGAGCGCAAAAAAGCAAAACAGATTAGTGTTTACCACTATTTTACCACCTCACGTGATAGCATGTGAGCGCCAAGAAACATAGCGCCTCACGTGATAACACGTGAGTGGGAAAATGGAGCAGCGGCTCACGTGATATCACGTGAGCGCTAAAACAAGCAAGATATTATATCCTATAATTAAGCTTGGGATTTTCTACTCAGTGCTTAGCACTTTTGGGTAATGTAAGACTCAAAACAGAGAATATAGCCCAGTGCTTAGCACCGTCGGATAATATAAAAGCCCAACACTTAGTCTAAAATAGACTGAATCCTTGAAGTTTTAAACTTCTTTGATCTTAAATCAACTGAGCCCATATACTCATGATATCCAAGTTGATCTTAGTCTCATATACGACTAATGATCTTTCATCGATGATATCCAAGCTGATCTTAGTCTCATATATGACTAATGATCTTCATCCCATATTTTCTAAGTTAATCTTAGTCTCATATAAGACTAACGATCCTTAGATCCACCATGATATTTTCCCTCATATATGGAATTTGGTTCAAGAGTACATCTTTCCACACCTCTGATATATGTCATTGTAATTCTTTAACGTTTTCAAAGAGGTGGCGGGTCCCAACAACCAACAACTCCTTCCTCGTCCCCACTTGATGAAAAATATGAAATTTCATCAAGATAGGAAATGTCTTACGCATCCCATATAGATCCGTGTCCTCATACTGATACACTTCATATCTATAAACTTCCATATTGATGTGTGCACCTCATATTAAGTTCCAACTTTATACATATATGTATATGTATATCTTTGAGAGAAATATAAATGACATCAAATTAGATCGCACCTTAATATTGGGCGCATCCCATGTTACCATCGTTCACTTCGCCACGTAACATGTACACATGCGCGCAAAATGAAAATTGGACCGAGATGTCCTTAAACTGATATTCGTCTCAAACACGGAAATGTTGGACCGAAATGTCCTTAAACTAATATCCGTCCTAAATATGGGAATGTTGGACCGAAACGTCCTTAAACTAATAGTTCGTCCCGAACATGGGAATATTGGACCGAAATATCCCTAAACTAATATTGGACCGCAACGACCTTAAACTAATATATGTTTGGCCCTACGGTTGATCCCTATATTGATCACCATATACAATTCGCGGACACAAACAAGCCATACTCCATCCATATTTCCCATGGACCGAAATGTTCTTAAACTAATATGTTTTTCCCTGTGGACTGTCTTCATATTGACTACCGTATACTATACATTGGCTATTCATATATGAACCGATAATCAATTGAGCTCATATGCTCACTGTTCCTAAGTCTATTTTTGTCCGATATATGACTAACGATTCTTAGATCAAACCTAAATATTCCATGAATTGATGTACCTCATTTATATGAGATATACGTTCTAAGTTCAAAACCTCAAATATACGGATTTGGACTAATCCGCGCCCTACGAGCATGACAAGATTAGTCTCCATACACAATCCAAAGACAATCATATATAAACAAACATAACATGACACGAAGTGACCTGTTAGAGCAGGTGAAAGTTGTTATCGCGTTGCGATAACGTAATTAACTGCAGGGGCTTGCATCTATAGGGAAGTGCGTCCCCACAATCAAAAAAACCCTCACAGATGAGAGGGAATCTAATAAGTCAGAAACATCGGTCGCATCCTTCCAAACCTCTGATATACGATGCCCTAAATCAAGTTGGTATGTTCGGAGAGGTGGATGGATATGTTCTATATAACATCTGCCCCCAAATTCAGGCTAGACGTCCTCCACGTCTCGGTCCAGTCTTCGGCGGTAAACAGACGTCTGCTGCTTTGCAAGACATGTTCCAACGACTATAAATGGTCATATTTTTCAAATGAAAACAACAGCAGATGTCTTCCAGACAGGCCATCAGACGTCTGTCGATAAAATCTTAGCCAACCCAAGAGTAGAACCTAAACGTATGAAGTACAATGGACAGACGTCTGAAGATATAAAATTTCCATTTTCAAATTTTTCATCAGACGTCTGTCCATTTGACCTTTAGACGTCTGTTCTATCTTTGGGTTTCTGATATTTCTGACATATGAAAAAATCTCAAAGGGCAAACGTCTGCTGCTCAAATAGACAGGCGTCTGCTATATACAAAATTAGAAACTTGGGGTTTTTATGGAAAATAAAACTTTAAACTCGAAAACCCCGATATTTATGCAATGTAAAATGTTTGTGCATGCATGTGTGAGCGTTCAAGAGCTAAAAATGATATAACCCATAATTCGAAGAGTACTTATAAAGATTCCTTTGTTGATATTCTAAATCTTCGATTCTTGAATTTTCGACTCTTCGATCTTGAGCTCTTGAAACTTTGGCGCTTGATCTTCAATTGTTCTTCAATTGGACTTCCATTGATCTTCGCTGCTCACAAGCATTTTGAAGTTGTTCTTTAATCTTCAAATCTTAAACTTCGACTCTTAACGCTTCAAAACTCGGACTTGGCTTCTTAGCTTCATGAAGCTTGAAATTGGCATTTTGAGATGCACTCGTCCGTATTCTCTAACCTAAACTCGATTTCCTCCATTCTCCTCTTGATGCTTGTGCCATGAGATAACCTGAAATGCAACCTCAAAACGATCAAGTACATCATATACAGTATTATGAAATAAACAAGATAATAAACATAAGTAAAGCATGTCGATATCGATATATTACTCGATATATACAAGATTTAGGATATGCAAGCTAAATATCAAGTATATACAAGTTTAGTGTCGATAAAGAAAGAAAGATAAGTAAGTGATATTAAATGACTATTCATATTTAAACTATCATCAAAACAAGGAGAGAATAGATGATGAAAATCCATAAGCTATCATTTGATATGTATGCTACTATTACTAGAATTACTTCTAGCAGATTACTAGTTTCTCTTGCCTTTATTTTTAAATTGTACGTGCATCAAATGGATATAAAGACTGCATTTTTAAATGGTAATTTAGATGAGGAAATTTATATGGAACAACCGGAGGGTTGTGTCGTTGTGGGGTAAGAAAACAAAGTTTGTAAACTGCTTAAGTCTCTTTACGGTTTAAAGAGAGTGTTGTTGTTGATGTTTCACCTTGATTCAAACAGAATGAATCTGATAAATGTATTCATAGCAAAATAATTAATAATAAGATAGTTATTATATGTCTATATGTTGATGACATACTTATATTCAGTTCAGACATGAATCTTATAAAAGACACTAAATTTTTTTTACGTTCAAAATTTGATATGAAAGATTTAGGGTTGTCCGAGATTATCTTAGGAATTAAAATAGTTAGAAATGATAATAATTTGCTATTATCATAATCTCATTATGTGAATTCTGTATTGGAAAAATATAATGAATTGAGAAGAAAAACTGTTTGTGCACATTTAGATCCTAATGTTAAATTAGAATTTAAAGAAGAAATAATGGTTTCTCAATTGAATTATGCTAGTATATTTGGTAGTCTTATGTATGTTATGCATGTACGAGACCAGATCTAGCATATATAATTGGACGACTTAGTCGATATATTAGTTGTCCGGGTAATAAGCATTGGATGGCAATATCAATAGTATTTGCATATTTGAGAAAGACCGTAGACTATGGTCTACATTACATGGATTATCCTACGGTTTTAGAAGGATATTGTGACGCTAGTTGGAACTCAATTTTAGTTGAGTCATTATCAACTAGTGGTTGGGTCTTTAAGGGTGCTGCAATTTTATGAAAATCGAAAAAGCAAACCATTATTACGCATTCCACGATAGAATCAGAATTTATTGCTCTTGCCGATTGTGATAAGGCAGCAGAGTCACTACTACAAAGAAGGGTTGCCCCTACGGATAAATCCATAGGGGCAACCCACTGCCCCTACGGATATATACGTAGGGGCGAAACAATACCCCGTAGGTGCAAAGGCCGCAGGTGCAAGTTGAGGCCCTGAACTTGCCCCTACGGTTAAATTCTTGCCCCTACGGATATATGTGTAGGTCCATCTTCCCCTACGGATTACGCCGTAGGGTATAAGATTTTATATTATTTACGGTTTATTTTAATAAATTACTTAGACCTACGGGTATATCCATAGGGGCCTGTACAGGCCCCTACGGATATATGCGTAGGTACGTTTCCGTAGGGGCACAAATTCAGGATTCCTGATATTTTGCCCCTACGGATAACGCCGTAGGGGAGATGCAGTGGCCCCTACGGATATATCCGTAGGGGCGTTCCCAACCCCCTGGCACTGAGATCTGGGGGAAATTTCAGTTACTGCTGATATTTAGCCCCTACGGACATATCCGTAGGGGTAACATGAGTGCCTACGGATTAATCCGTAGGTACATATTGTCTGTAATTTTTTTTAAAAAATGGGCTGCTTGATTTTTCCCGCCCTGTGCACAATAATATATACATCAATCAAATCATATATTGCAGTATTCATAATCACATCTCACGCATATATATAATATACAAAAGAAACACAAAAACTGAATATGATATAAATACAAACCAATATCAATATCGTTTCAAAATGTAGTACAATGTGTATGATATAAATAAATACATGTTTCAAAAAAAAGAACCAAAAATCTACCCTAGCTCGGTCTAGCTCCACCTCTGAATAACGATAGAATAACGCGCGCCTGCTCCTCGGTCAATAAACTCTGCAATTCGTCGCGAGCGGGAGTCTGAGCGGCATGTGGAACCGGCGATGTGGTCTGCGCAGCCGCCGTCGAGGTAGTCGCTTGCGGAGCCGCGGCTGCGGGAGTCTGAGTGGGCGGTGGAGCTACAGGAGCTGTCTGCGGAACCGCAGCCGATGTAGTGGCTTGCGGAGCCGCAGCCGAAGGAGATGCGTGTGGAGGCTCGGCCGATCTACCCTGTCGCGTCTGGATATAACGTGTGTAAAAAGCATGTAAGAACTGTTTATTATTCGAATTCGTATCATTATTAAGTTATTTCGAAACCCTGTTTGGATATCTAGTTTGGAAAAGCGTTGTTTATTTCAATTACATATGTATGTATGATTAATCAAACTTAAGTCTAAAACCAAATAAGCTCAAGCTACGTACTAATTATGGATATGTTGATATGTATATAATATGAAATGATATTTTACTATAAAGTAGTATACATACCAGCATCTCCTTCAACTCCTGAACGCTGGCCCTCAAGCTATCCAGTTCATGATGGACATGCCGGTCACTGGAGACGGAGGAAGTAACCGCCGGGGTGGAGTCCAACCTCATATGGGCCCTGCTAGGGCCCAATTCCCGGCCTCTCCCAACCTCCGTGGTGCCCTCCATGTGCGGCGTCCATAACTGGGGTCAGCAGCCTCGGATCGTTCTGTCCGGTAAAATCGATCCCCGAGGCCTGGGCCTGCTCAACCACCCGCTCCTACACCCACATTCGAATTCTTATCATTATCGAGTTATTTCGAAACCCCATTTGGATATCTAGTTTGGAAAACTGTAGTTTATTTTAATTAGATATGTACATGTATGATTAATAAAACATAAGTCTACAACCAAATAAGCTCAGGCTATGTACTGATATTGGATATGTTGATATCTATAATATGACATTATATTTTACTAGTAAGTAGTATACATACCAGCATCTCATTCAACTCCTGAACGGTGGCCTTCAAGCTCTCCAGTTCCTGCTGGATACGTCGCTCACTGGAGACGGAGGAAGTAACCACTGGGGTGGAGTCCAACCTCATATGGGCCCTGCTAGAGCCCAGTCCTCGGCCTCTCTCCCAACCTCCATGGTGCCGTCCGTGTGCGGCGTCTAGGACTGGGGTCAGCAGCCTCGAATGTTGCCTTCCCCCTAGCAACTGTCAGAACATTATATTTAGTACATACTGGTCTATAAAATTGACAAGAAATACCAAAATCAACAAATTCAAAGCCTTACCTACAGAGATAGAAGATGTGCTCCTCTGGTATCTGCATGTATCAAAATTTGAATAATATTAATTAATTTCAGTACATACATACTAACAAGGTAAACTCGCATATAGCGCTGCTTACACATATGACAGGGAGTGAACAAGCTCTTGTAGATCATCAGGCGCAAATCTAATCTCATCAAGCAACCCATGATAATGAGTTGGACGACTAAGAGCAAAAGGAATGTGTGTATATTTATGATATAGCATTCTAAATCAATATACATGCCCTATATAATATATAAACATACCTGGAGGAACGGGAGTGGCCTCTGTCCCTGATATGGACGCATTACCAACAACTAGACAATCAAACATTGACAATATAAGTAATTTTGACATAAACAGGCATGAATATCTATAATATTACATTCAAAATGGATATTAGAGAGCGCACCTGCAGTGAGAAGTGGTAAAAGTATCACCCAATTAGGGTGTAATTTACAGAATCAGTTGAGACTCTTAAAAGTCATAGAAGAACCCGACCTGCACAAATCTGATGTATGCTTTCCATTGGACACTAAGAAGTCTCTAAAGGGAAAAGCCTATGTGAAAGCCATCATTAGTTCATATCAGAAGATTGATGCTGAAACAGAGAACGAGGAATGTCATTTTTTTCTCCTTCTGCCACATTACTGTCTTCTCCTTCTTATTATGTGCGCGTGCAAATTCAATGACTATATTGAGAATATGGATTAATAGTGGGTAGGAAAAGTATTTCTCAAATGGCTTTTGCGTCTTAAAACCATAAACTACTAAGTAATGGCATACATAATTTTTTTAGTATAAAGGTTGTTATTTTAAGTTTTCCCTTATAGAGATATGATCTAACTGCATCTATAAACTATAAGTGTGCAGAAAATTATGATAAGAAACCATAAGAAAGGGTCGTAGCCATGCATAACCTTGAATCTACATACCAAATCATGCAAAAGCATGCACTTATTGTCACCTTGCCTTGGAATATAAAATATCTTGGAAGACTATAAGCGAGCATTTAAATCTTGATAGCTTTTGACTTCAACATATATTTTTCTCAAGTACCATGAAATATACTTGCTCCGTATAAACCGTTTTCAGGAAGATGGATTAATGATGACAAATTATCCATTGTGGCTCACTAGGTTAGCATTTTCTCTTCTATTGACCATCTTACTAATCTGCTTGGTAAATTTATTCGGAACCGGCTGCGAATCATTAAAAGACATGCATAAGAAAGAAAGCTAAAATACAGATATATAGCATACCGATACATCGAAACTTCATAGTTGCAATGGCAATCCAGAGATATTTATTTCTACACACGTGGTGCGCGTGCGAATGCGTCAGGCATCATGGACAAATATTTCAGAACATGGAAAGTATTATTCGTATAAAGTAATTAAAACTTTTAAACACCTTGGGTAGATATTTTCTTAGTTGATGCAATCATATCATGAGGACTAAATTTAAGCTATTATACATATGCATATGTATTTTTCTAACCTAATATATCACACACACACACACACAGAGAGAGAGAGAGAACACCAGGTAGGTAGAGAAATTAGGTAGCAGGATCCTGAAGAAATGGAGTCCATAGTATTGCTCATCATCATCATCCATGATCCATTTGATAATATTTTTTTCAAAGGGATCACGGATGATGATGATGAGCAATGCTATGGACTCCATTTCTTCAGGATCCTGCTACCTGATTTCTCTACCTACCTGGTGTTCTCTCTCTCTCTCTCTCTCTCTCTCTCTCTCTCTGTGTGTGTGTGTGTGTGTGTGATATATTAGGTTAGAAAAATACATATGTATATGTATAATAGCTTAAATTTAGTCCTCATGATATGATTGCATCAACTAAGAAAATATCTACCCAAGGTGTTTAAAAGTTTTAATTACTTTATACGAATAATACTTTCCATGTTCTGAAATATTTTTCCATGATGCCTAACGCATTCGCACGCGCACCACGTGTGTAGAAATAAATATCTCTGGATTGCCATCGCAACTATGAAGTTTCGATGTATCGGTATGCTATATATCTGTATTTTAGCTTTCTTTCTTATGCATGTCTTTTAATGATTCGCAGCCGGTTCCGAATAAATTTACCAAGCAGATTAGTAAGATGGTCAATAGAAGAGAAAATGCTAACCTAGTGAGCCACAATGGATAATTTGTCATCATTAATCCATCTTCCTGAAAACGGTTTATACGGAGCAAGTATATTTCATGGTACTTGAGAAAAATATATGTTGAAGTCAAAAGCTATCAAGATTTAAATGCTCGCTTATAGTCTTCCAAGATATTTTATATTCCAAGGCAAGGTGACAATAAGTGCATGCTTTTGCATGATTTGGTATGTAGATTCAAGGTTATGCATGGCTACGACCCTTTCTTATGGTTTCTTATCATAATTTTCTGCACACTTATAGTTTATAGATGCAGTTAGATCATATCTCTATAAGGGAAAACTTAAAATAACAACCTTTATACTAAAAAAATTATGTATGCCATTACTTAGTAGTTTATGGTTTTAAGACGCAAAAGCCATTTGAGAAATACTTTTCCTACCCACTATTAATCCATATTCTCAATATAGTCATTGAATTTGCACGCGCACATAATAAGAAGGAGAAGACAGTAATGTGGCAGAAGGAGAAGACAGTAATGTGGCAGAAGAAGAAAAAAATGACATTCCTCGTTCTCTGTTTCAGCATCAATCTTCTGATATGAACTAATGATGGCTTTCACATAGGCTTTTCCCTTTAGAGACTTCTTAGTGTCCAATGGAAAGCATACATCAGATTTGTGCAGGTCGGGTTCTTCTATGACTTTTAAGAGCCTCAACTGATTCTGTAAATTACACCCTAGTTGGGTGATACTTTTACCACTTCTCACTGCAGGTGCGCTCTCTAATATCCATTTTGAATATCGATAATATTACATTCAAAATGGATATTAGAGAGCGCACCTGCAGTGAGAAGTGGTAAAAGTACCACCCAACTTGAGTGTAATTTACAGAATCAGTTGAGACTCTTGAAAGTCATAGAAGAACCTGACCTGCACAAATCTGATGTATGCTTTCCATTGGACACTAAGAAGTCTCTAAAGGGAAAAGCCTATGTGAAAGCCATCATTAGTTCATATCAGAAGATTGATGCTGAAACGGAGAACGAGGAATGTCATTTTTTTCTTCTTCTGCCACATTACTGTCTTCTCCTTCTTCTTCTGCCACATTATTGTCTTCTCCTTCTTATTATGTGCGCGTGCAAATTCAATGACTATATTGAGAATATGGATTAATAGTGGGTTGGAAAAGTATTTCTCAAATGGCTTTTGCGTCTAAAAACCATAAACTACTTAGTAATGGCATACATAATTTTTTAGTATAAAGGTTGTTATTTTAAGTGCGCGTGCAAATTCAATGAAAGTTAGATTTGAGGATACCCATGTATGAATTGTATTCTATATATGTGTGTTTCGATTTATGATTTCGCTTAAGTGTAGGGTTGTTTTTACTTAAAGAAGTATCACCATCTACTATATATAAAAAAAAATATAGCAAACTAGGATTGGTATTCAAATCCCAGTCCAGATTGGTATTCAAAATTTATTTAATTAGTTTGTGATCCACATCATTTGATTCGTTGCTTGAGGCATCAATGTAGGCACAAATATCGGCGACGAGGAACTCGACGAGGAAGAACGAGGGCGGTGGTGGGCCAAGAACAGAAGGCAGTGGCGGGCTGAGAACGGAGGGCGCGCGGTGGCGACGAAGAGAAAATTGGAGACGCGGGAACGAGAGAAAATTTTGGGAACGAGAGGGAAAGATATCGAGGCGTAGGGCATTTCTGTGCCTTTTTTTATTAAATTCCCATTTAGATGCCCCTACGGACATAACCGTAGGTTATTGGTTTGCGGCTCCGTAGGGCCAAACAACAAATTAAGATTTAATATTTTTAAATTAAAATGTCGGGCACCGTAGGGACAAAGTGGCGCTTTTAGTTTCATATATGAGTATCGATGGGAATATGAAGGTTTCATATTATCATCGAGTATCATATATTGGTTTTAACCTGAATATCTCGAGTCGCTCTCTAATTATGCGTTTGTTGTGCATTCGTGTTGTATGTGTAACATGATTTTAAACCATTGAGATCAAGATTGATAGAACTGATCATCCTGCATTGCAATAGCATTCATCAACCAAAAACTATTATTTCAATGGTATTCATCTATAACAATCAACAATTAAAACTACAAATGTAGGATACTGATATCATAAAGCGTTATACGCAACATTGATAGAACTGATAAATAAAAAAAAGAAACACAAACCGTATCAAGATTTAACAACTTTGATTATGTCATATACGCGGGCCGATATTTTCATATTAGCCAATAGGCAAAAATAGATTGCGGTCTGGATATGGCATATTGGCAGATGTTACCTATATGCATACATGCATGTTGTCTCCCTATTTTTTCATAAATCAAACCAACAACATACATCAAACTAGTCCATGCCACCAATCGGAAACTCCACTATGTTTTTGAATTATTATTTTTCCAAATAGCATTGAGCTCCTATTGATATTGTCCCATCCAACAAATTTGTTGTGCTTGCCTCGACCTTCATCTAGCTTTCACATGACATACACATTATATGAGTAATATAGTTATAAATTATGGTATTTTGTTGTCATCAATCCACCTAACCCTAACCCCAACCCCAAGTTGCTTAATAATTCAAGCAATTCAACAGCATTTAGTACCAAATCACTAGCCTTCGACAACAATACTAGTCCAAACTAAAAACATGACATTGGTGTTACTACAGTAATTGTCCCCTCCATACTTACGCTCTAATTCCATGAAACAAACAACCCCTCAGTGGATTTGGATTGGAGTTGGATTTTTGGAATATCAAATCCATAAAAACTTGCCAGTTTTGTATTTGGTTTGCAAACTTGATTTTAGGATTGATTGATGCAACTAGGATATTTGGAGCCCTTTCCATTCCGTCGAAAAAGGTAAGGATTTGCAAAAAAATCCATGTCCACAATTTGGGCACAACCAAACAAAAAAATAAGAAACTCGTAAACCATCATCTTTCATTTTCATTTGGTACAAAACAAACAAAAATGACACATAAATTCATGAATCAACCTTAAGACTTTGAGAATCCATGTGCCCAAGGACACTAATTATCCAACATATTCGATATGAGCCCAGAACACTTAACATCCATTTTCAATATGAATCTGACTACAATTTTTTATTTTTTTATTTTTACATATCAAATATAAACAATGCATCCAATATCCAAACAACATCTACAAGAAATAAATGTGATCGGATGATATAACAATGTTTTCAAGGCTACATCAATTGACAACACCAAAGCCAGCACCAAAGCCAGTTTTCAAGGCTACATCAATTGACAACACCAAAGCCAGCACCAAAGCCAGTTTTCAAGGCTACATCAATTGACAACACCAAAGCCAGTTTTGCTACGAATTAGTTGGTGAAAGAATGGTTTACACAGCAGTACACAAGAACACATCTGGGCATCTTGCTATACTAACTAGAGTGTAAGGATACATACTAGAATAATTTTCCAACTCCCCACCACTTAACCCCAACCCAGCCCCAGCCCCCGCCCCAAGCCCCAGCCTCACCCTAGCCCAGCCCCACCCCAGCCCAGCCCCAACCTAACCCTAAACCCAGTGCGGCCAGCTAAACCCCAACACCAACCCTAAGGCAAACCCTAACCCCAGCCCCACCCCACAGCAGCCGAACACCAACCCTAACCCTACCCCGACCCCGACCCCGACTGCGACCGCGACCCCTGCCCAACCCCAACTCGCGCGCCATGAACCCTAAGCCCAAAATAATCCCAAAAATCTTTAATTTACCTCACCTGAACCCTAAGCCCGAAGTAATCCAAAGATTTACTCACCTGAACCGCTGCTGCGCTGGGGCTGGGGCGACGACCTGAACCGCGGTGGCGACGAGAGCTGAGGTGGCGACGAAACCGGCGGTGGCGACGAGGAGAACGACGTTGGCGACGACGGCGCGGCGAATTGGGGAATTTTTTCGCGCGCGATCGAGAGAGAGAGAAAGTGAGCGAGCGTAGGCGATCGATCTGGGATTTTGTTAAATCGATATTTACTTGCCCTTACGGATATACCCGTAGGTCCTTTGTTTGCGGCTCCGTAGGGGCAAACACCAAATTAAGAATTAATAATTTTATTCTTGGACGTCTATACCCGTAGAGGCAACCTTTTAGCCCTACGGATTAATCCGTAGGGCCAAACTTAAATTGCCCCTACGGATGTCAATATCCGTAGGGGCAACCCCTTATTTTACTAGTGAGTGGCTAAGAAATCTTTTAATAGATATACCTTTATGGTCTAAACTTATTCCACCGATTGTCATTAATTGTGACAGTGAGGCCGCTAGATCGGTAGCCTATAATAAGGTTTATAATGAAAAATCTAGATAATTGAGTCTAACACATGGTCATATTCAACAATTACTCAATGATGAGAGAATAATTGGAATTAATTATATTCGTACAAATTAGAATCTTATCCTTTTAATAAAGGTTTGTCAAGAAATTTGCTGCAGAAGTTATCATTGAGGATAGGATTAAAACCTTACAAATAAATCAACTATCATTGAAATCCTACTCGATATTTGTGCTCCTAGTACTGTGAGTTCAAAGGAAGAGTAGATATTACGATTGATTGTAAAAACATGAAAAACTTATTTTTATCCCTTAAATGATCTTGCTTGGATCTTGTAGGTATAGGAAAAGGATGAATTATTTCTTAATAAGTGATAAAGTGTGATTACAAGATATAATAGATTGCCTATCTATATGAATGTGAGGGTGCGGCCGTCTTTTATGAGATCAAAAGGTTTTCTCAGAACCGTTCATGAAACCAAGACATGCAAATCACCATAATAGCGCAAATTTCTAATTACTTGATCTTTTAAATATATATAATTGTTTAATATCTGGTACCATCGTAAAAGGGTCCTCGGTTCAAAATTTTGATTACCGTGCAACTTGATTGGACTTTGATATAAATGCACTAAGTGAAGATTCAAGACCAGGAGACATTTATGTATATATATTTAGTACTGACTTTTATGTGTATTCAAATTTTTTGCTGGTGGGCAAATATATATATATATTAAATATCTATATTATAAACTATATGTTATGTCATTTCTTACTATTGGGTGATAAGATTGGATTTTCTGTTGATCCTGTTTGACTTAGCCAAACGTGTTAACAATAAGAAGTGGAAAATGGTTAAGATTATAAAGGTCAAGTATAATGCCATGGGAACCTATGGTTTACGCCAATCAACAGCCTTATTATTCAAAGGCTTTAGGCTTAAGGATAAATCATAAATAAAATTTGGAAGTTAGTTGCCGCCATGGCTTTAGTGGACTTGTTTTCAAATTCATTAAAATGAAGGCCTTTGGTTCCAACAGTCCTCTTATGTGACCCTTCAACTCGCAACCATTCGAACTTCAACAGTGATGGATGAAACCCTTCAATCCCTATATATTTACAATCCTAGTTTCTTTTTATTAAATATACAATAATTTTTCTGTCATCTCTATCTCTCTCTCTCTACTCATAAAGATTAAGTAATTCGAGACAATTCCCCGTAAATGAAACGCGGGAGATTGTAACACAAGGTTAAGATGTTGTATCCTGCAGACAAATCGTATCAATTCCCGTTACATTGTGTGGAAGCAAATATTGCTTCAAAGAAATCGTCAAACATGCCTCGACTCAATATATTGTGTTGGTTTTCGCCATCGATATCAAACCCAAATTTGTAACTACAAAGACTACAATCCCTAACCTACCCTCATTCCTATTGGTACAGTAGCGGGATTAGGTGCATGAAATATCAATATCATTTTTTTTAAAATCAACCGTCTTCAGAAATCGAACTTGCGAGCTCTCACGTTAAAAAGTAAATTGGCACCAACTGAGATAAACCCAGTTGGTATACTGAATATCTTGCTTACTAAAAGGTGCAGTCACAACCAAATGAGAGCAATGATTTAAATAAATGATACCATCATTGTTGAAAGAGGCCTAAATTGCTTTATGATGTCTCCTATGATAAACATGAAAAACAAACAAAAGTTTATAATTGCTGGCATGACTTATGACATGTACATCTTATCCCACATGCACTATGAGAGGATGAGCCCATCATCACTTATAAAATTGAATAGGTAAAATGTTTTCTATTGTATATGATATGATGGGCCCTAAGTAATGACCTTTAACATTTGGCATCATTGGAGTATCTTTTAACTATGGCCATCAGCCTTGGAACATTCCAAGTCAAAAAGATGGGAAACAAAGTAGACAAATACAAAGTCATAAAGGAGGAGAGAGAGAAAAAAGTCATTGTTAGGCACCATATATCACTACGAATATATTGTGAAAAGTATGATCCAACAACCAATACTATTAGACTTTGCTTGAAATTTGAAGACACGGTAAAGATAATAGTCATTCAGTCATCATATTATTGATAAAATTTGGGTTACAGTTACATGTGATTTGATGATAAAAACAAATTCTCAAACCCTTGAATTATGACATCGTCTTGAAGATCAAGTGCAAGAGCAGAGATGGACATCTAAATCTCATACACAATGAGCCTCAAACCGAATCATGATACATCGACCACACCACTCGGCCTGCTCTCAATACCCTAGCACAGGAATGGACATCTAAATCGCTCGGTAGTTTATTACCAAACCGAGCGGAGGGCCAATCGCCTGGCTTAGACCGAGACCAATCCCAGAATCACAACGCAACACAAGGGCAGGAATGGACGTCTAAATCCCTTGTGTTGTGACAACCAAGCTTGATACGGTCGGACGCCGAGATTGGTTCTATTAACATGTTACGAGAGTAGGTATAGACGTCTGAACCTCTCGTGGGCATGATAACTGTTAGTATAGACCTTGGACACACTACTAGAATTTTAGAATATGCACAATTAGGGTTTTAAAAATCTAATTAGCTCAAGTCTACAAGTTGGGAACACAAGCTAAAGAATTTAACTAGCAACTAAACCATTAGGAGTTTCATACAAGATTAGAGGCAATACAACCTTTATAATATTTTCATATGCTCTATATCGTGTTGGACTCTAGCTAGGCTTATAGGATATTTGCACAAACTTGGTGAAAACCTTCCTCCATAAAAAATGATCCACCTCGAGAATTCCTTTGTGTTGGCTCCACACTTCTACCTTGAAGTGAACCGGTGCTCCTATTTTGCTAATCTGAGAGACCTAGCATGTAGTTTAGCTCACTAACTATTTAATTTCCTTTTTCACTAACAAAAGAGAAGGAAGATGAAGAGAGCTTGAAACTAGAAGAAGAAGAAGAAGAGCTATGAATATTAATCATTTAGAGAAAAATGGTTACTAATATAATCCATTCTCTACAAAATTCTAGTGTAACAACCGAGTTCATTTATACCAATTCTAGTTCCCGTATTTATATATCTGTGGTATTTTATTGATTTATCGTGTTTGGATGCGAATAGTACTTTACATCTTTACATTGCATTCGACCCGACCCGCTTGCTTGAACTTGTTGAATCATATTTATAGACTACGCTGGCTTGTTAAATAGACACGTGCATCTAATGTATACTGCAAACCGGCATTTCATCTAGCATCGCATATTTTACATATAACATTTTTAGGTCATGTTAAATAAATTAAAGTTGCATTTCATAGCCTGCATGATACTCCTAACCCTGTGATAGCATCCGCGCATCTTGTTCTCGTCCCGTTCAGTGAAACGGACGTGTTTGGATGGCTACGCGCACGTGCGTGCGTCTGTTCTTGGGGGTATGCATTTTCATTAACTGAGCATTCATTTTAAAATTTGGAAGTCGCATATATTTTTCATATTTAAAATCTGAATTTTTAGACCCAATTCGGGCACGTTTTAGAATATTTGTGTCCCGCCTAAATTCAAACTTATTTAATATTTATTTTAAATTTTATATTTAAAATCTCGTAACTGTTAATATTTTCACAACTTACCAAAAATCTTTTAAATTTTTAAATCTTATTTTTTCCTAACTCCTTAACAACCCCGGTCCCACCTTTCTCTCTCTCCCTTTCTTTCTCTTTTTCTCTCTCTCTTTCTCTCTCCACCACTACCAAACAATTTTCTTTCTCCCTACTGTTCATTTCCCTCTCTTTCTCCTTTCGATCTCTCTTTTCTCTCTATCTCTCTCCTCTCGTTCTTTCTCTCTCTCTCTCGCATCTCTCTCTCTCTCTCTCTTGTATATATATTTCTTATTTTTTATATTAATTAAACCCTAATCTCCAGGCCTTTCCTCTCCTCCTCCCTGCACTCCTTGACCACGTCCTTCTCCGAGCCTGCATACACACCGATCTCGACTCAACCTCCACCGTCGGCAACCCTGTGCCTCGCCGTCGCCTTCATCCCCCTTCCTCTCCTTCCTCATCTTCCCCGCACTCCTTCCTCGCCTCTCTTTCCCAACATCAAGATATCCCCGCTGCACACCCATCCTCGCCGTTGTCCTCACCAGTGCCGTCTCAACCCTTGTCGCCGGCCATCACCGTCGACCTCATCGACCTCACCTCCACCTCTTCACCACCTCTCTTTTATTCCCCTCCTCGTTCTCAACTCTCCTTCCCGATACACCCCCTGCACCCCAAGAATCAGAAACCCTCACTGCCTTTTCGCCGGCAAACCCATCGCCGGAAAACCCTCGACTCGTTATCACCTCCCATCGCCTCCTCTGACTCTAGAAACATTAAACCCCAAATCATCAAAACCCCATCCTTATTCTTCTTCTCCTTTCTTCTTCTCGCTTTCTTTTCTTTTCTTTACTTCTTGGATTAGTGTTTTCCGACTACCTCGCCGGAGCCGTGACCGTGGCTGCCGTTCCCGACGACCCTGTGGACGTCCCCTACCTGCGTGGTTACATTCTTGCATTTCCTGGTTCTGTTCTGTATTTGTGCGTGTAAAGTGTTCGACGAAATGCCCCAATGGATATTTTCCGTCGTTTCTCGCATTCTTGTTGCGTGCCGTGCATCTGTGGATCCTCGAGGCAAGTAAAACTTGCTACATGTTATTTTATTTATTACATACTTATTTAAATGCATATTAAACCTGTAGTTTAAATCTAATACCACATGTTCCATTTTAACATTTCGATGTTCCATTTATATCATTTTAGATCTAGAACTTGAAAACATATCTTGTTGCATGTTAGATTATGATATACGGTATCCATATCCATAATTGAATCACATAATGCTTATTTGCACAGCCCATAGTACCATTTTAAATAGTTTATAACTTTCGGATACCTATTTGCATCCATTCCGTCTAATATACATATTATTGCATCCATAGATCATTTGAATATATAATATTGTAATATTAACATTCCATATTTGATAAAGTGTATTTTAATTAATGTTGGAACTATAACCTTAACCCAAATCGATAATTGTGCATCCATATGCTTTAATCTGTACCTATTTGCATACCACATCATAATGTTCCATTTTTATTGTTCCATTAGTACCCCATACTTGTTTTGTATACCCATGCTTATTTTAGTTTGATTATGAGCACCCACGTGACATTTTGTGCACCCCTGACATGACTTGATACACCTACTACTTGATACGATTTGATACCGTGCACTTCTTGACATGATTGGATTTATTTACACTACTTGACTTGACCCGATGTATCATATCTTGACCTGTTACCTGATCTTGTTACTAATGCCAACATCCTAGACATGTTGTCCCTACGGACATTTCCTGTTGTCTATCCAGACAAATCTGTACCTGCTTGATCCTGTGTTGGCATTAGCTTCAGATTTATTAATACCTGACTTGAACATATATAACTTGGGGGTATGGGGAAATCAATGATGAAACCTGACTTGTAACTCGACAGTTCGCTTGCTTATACTGATCAGTTTTAGAGGCTAGGCCAGCCTTGGGATGATGCTGCTGACATCATTCATCTATACATATTTCCTGTTTTAGTGCCTAGCGGCATGTCTCGGTTCCAGCCCGAGAATCTTGACCGTGGTCCCGGGTATGCACGGGATACTATTGAGTTACATCGATGATTCATCAAATTGATTTCAAAGACTTGAGAGTAGTTAACCCAATAGACCAGTCTAGATTACTCACTACACATTACCCTCACTGTCCTCATTTATATTATTGTTATACATGTTTTACTGTTCTTACATATGCATGTATGTCTTGCTACCCCTGTTTATTTTATTGCTTGATATTATGACGCACTGACGTATGGGTTTTGCATGGCCCGGATCCTCTACCTTTGTTGCAGACTGATCAGGAGTACTGCCGCTGTTAGACCGAGCGGTGAGGATCCTGTTGGTATCCAGTTTACTTTCCAGGTGTTTTATTTATTGGATCTTTTGCTTCCGCATATTATATTATTTCTTGACTCATTTATTCTGGCTCATGGACATGTACTAGATAGTTTAGTTTACTTTCCTGTTCTTGATATCTCTACAGCCGTAATGTGACTGTGGAGGGATTTTTCCTATCCACAGGTAGCATGGTTGGCTCTGTCACGTGCCTATCTTAGCGCACTCTGGAAAGCGAGGCGTGACATCTAGCCTTAGGATCCTATCAACCATCCAAGTGTCCACCCTCTTCTCTTCCCTCCACTTGTCACCACTAAGAGAGTGGCTAATGATATGCTATTCCATTGGAACAACATAAGTTAATGTGAACCCAAAAAGAAATAAAGAAAAGAAAGTATTAAAATACTTAACATAATCTTTTCTTTATTCATAACACATAAGTGAGATAAAAAATAAAGTGACTTAATACTAGTAAATACATATACTAATATATGTATTAATATATCAAATCCAAACTAGATTTAATATCCGTCTTTCCAAAAAGACCAGCTAGTATTATCTAATGTCTGATTACCGTCAGTGTATCAAATACACTAGTTTTAATCAAACCCGAGCGCATACCTCTGTACCGAAACTACATCGTTTTTCCATGTAAGACTCTAAAGACTCGACAATACGTTGGCAGTGGGTTTAACCACAAGCATATTAGCGGCACTAGCTGTACGTAACGGCTACCCAGGTATTGAGCGAAAAGAAGGTCAACAAGAAAGCTCGTCCAAACCCCTACTGAGGTTATAAGTGACAGTCTCCGTACAGTCCGGTCTGTTCGTCTAAGAGTATCGCATACCGGGTCTCGGGGGTTGGAAAACGTCAGACCCCTAATAACCCGATAAGTCATGTCAGTGTCAAGCTCATCACCCACCGAGAAATTACTGATCTACAATCGATAAATCACATCCGCTCTGGCTACAAACTTATGGCGATAGCCGACTGAATACAGAGCGACATCTACCTCCAATACCGGGAGAGACGAATCCCAACCGATCCGCTCACTGCCTCCATGTGGCTCAGGACTGAACCCAACAAAAGCTTGTTTGCACGAATTAGTAGAGCTGTGGTAGGGTAGTAATCAAAGTATAATGGAAACTCACATGAGAAAAATTAACATCTCAAGTCGACAGACTACCCTGTACTCATGTCACCAGAGAACTACTATCTGACGATAGGTATAATATCATCTAGCATATTCCCGGCGAGTCCGTCCAGTGTAACTCATGACCTAATGAGCACCTGTATACAATCTTTGGGGACTGACTAACACCAATGGCTGTGAGACCGGCAATCGCCCATCGTCGAGGTTAAGAAACTTATACACCAGTCTATTCTGGAATATTGATGCTCAGTCTTGATACTCTCACGACTAGGGATATTTAAGGATGTGTTTATGGACTACCCAGGCCTCACTAGTATGATCGTCGTCATAACCCTGGTAGTCAAGCATGAATTTTATGAGCTCTATCAATATGTAATAGCGATACGTAATACCACATAAGATATGTACATATAATAAAGTCAAACCAGATAGCATACTATCATCTCGAGTAAGATTGTTCTCCCGTATAGGTTCTCTCTCAATTATCATAATCGCCTGCCTACAATCACAATAATTGCCTTGAGGGAACTATAGCCAACAATCTCCCACTTGCACCTAAGGCTAATTATTGCAGTATCGCGTACCCACATCGTGTGCTGCCGAATACCCAACTTCTCTATTAATTAGTTTCAAAAACAGTGTTTGTGAACATGTTCGAGAAATAGCCACAGTGAGTGGATCCATCTAATGTTTCTATCTTTATCTCTTTATATCTCAACTTTGCGGAGAATGACTATCCCCTGAAATGATCGATACTTATCTTAGAACTTGTTTGGATATCTGATGGGACCGTGTTCATAATATGAACACCAAATCCAACAAACTTTTTAGACTGTATCTTCTACTGAAGTTAATCATTATTCTGCGCCATGCCTACCGCAGTATCCGCTAAAATCCCTGTCCAACATACTGCTCCTTATAAGAGGGTAAACTTATAATTCTGACAGTCACTCTGTCATTCAGGTCAACTTGGAAGCCATAACCGGTAACCGCCTCCTGCAGGAGGGTGTCGTTACCATATACTTAGAACATTCTCTTATATTCATAACTGCTTCCCTTTGTTTTTTCAGGATTGGATTAATATCTGCTTACTATATTCAATGCAAAAGCAATATCTGGTTTGCGACTTGACATCTCATGATTGACTCAATTTCCTAAGCAAGTGATATGTCATTCATGCAAATCTCTCTTCACATCAGCCTAGAAGACATCTTTTCAAAGAGGGTGACTCCATCACCTATGGATACACCACCACGTCAGGAGTCGTCTATTCTAAAATAGTTTAGCATGGTGTCAAAGTACCCGGATTGGGACACTTCCCAAATCTAGATCGAAAACCATAAATCAAGTCACCAGAATTCCAGATATTTTATCCAGATCCTATGTAGAGAAATATCTATAACAACCACAGTTTAACCGATCGTAGTATATGAACATTACTTCCTATCAGGAGTATGTCATCAAAATAGCAAGACAATACTCCCTACACTACTTTCTTACCAGGTTCATCTTTTGTTCTAATAAAGTCAAACGCCATGAACATATGGTCGCACGCTTTTAGCATGTCGCGTATTCAAAATTCTAAAGTTAACCGTGATCAAGGACGGTGTCGCTTTGCAGCTAGCCGGTTGAGCACGGGTCGATCCGCAGGGAGATGGTTGTATGTCCGTTCGAGTCTTAGACGAGTCAATGAAGAATGTATAAGTGTATGTTCAATTCTATCCTAAGTGTTCGTATTTTATGTTTAAGTAAACTTGTTAAGGTTAAGGTTGGTTTAGTAGAGTTAGGATTAGTCTTGTGCTTATCTTTGCCATTCTTAAAACGATTTTGGGATAATCGAAAGTAACGGGGATTAGGAGGACATAGGAATGGGATTTGCGAGTTTAAGCAAGCTTTCCAACGCTAAATCCATCCTCGTGTCTCTTATCCGTCCGCTAAATGCGTTTATTTCCAACCCTAGGCCAAACACCCGCAACCATGTATCCAATTAAGTCACAACTACATCTCACGTTGTAGTGTGCTTAAAGAACGTCTCGACTTAGGTCGCAGATATATGTCACGTATAGCGCGCCTAAGTGAGGGGCTTGCGTTTGTTTGGTCGAGATTCGTTTTAGGATGTTTGGCGAAGAGAAGCATAAGGGATTTTTCCGTCCCTCATACCACTTTCCTTAGCCTTAACAAGTGTGGAAATTATTCACACATTATAAAAGAAAATAAAAACAAAACAAGAAGGAAGAAAAGAAGGAAAAGGAAAATACTGTTTTACAAATGTGTAAGCTAACTATTTGGGTTCTCACCTAAGCAAGGAACTCCGTTGAGTATCATCGCTTGGAAATAATATGAATAAGAAGAGAAGGAAAATAAAACAAGTAAAGAAATAACAACAACTACTTAACAACAATAATAAAGTTACACTAGAAATTAAAATACAATGCAAGAATTAAAAGATAAAAAATAAAAAACGCTCATCTTCATTTCATCATGCATTCAATACTCTCACTACATTTTAATGGAGGAAGACATGAAGAACAAGAAGCTAACTAGAACTAAACTAAATCCTAACAAAAAGAAGCATCCTAACTTGGCACAAAACTGAGCTATTTATAGGCTGAGTGCTGAAACCCTAGGGCAAGATTCGAGCCCAAATGAAATGACCAAACTACCCCAAAATTCTGAGTTGACACTGAGTCAACTCGGCTGCGGATCCGCGGCTGAGTCGCCACTTTGGCCGCGGTTCCGTGGCTATTTTGAGGAGTTGGCTTGTCGTTTTTTGTAGGGTTTCTTGTGTTGCTCTCTTCTATTGTTCTACATGTTCCAAATTGCAAATTGCATCCACAATTTCTTCAGATCTGCAAAAGTCCAAATTGGTATCAAAAATAATTCTTTTGACCTCATCTCCCTCGAGCTCCGCGCACCCATTGATTCTTGTGCTGCCCCTACTTGTCCGAGACACAAATGACCACTGTCATTTGTCCTGTCTCTGGAACTGGTAAGCAGCACTGGACGGATACGGATGACCGGAACCCGGCTTTTATCTGTTGGCAACAGATGTTCTGGATTTTGGCGTAACAGTGGAGATTTTGTATCATTTGCATTATTTTGGACTAGGAACATATGGCCTGTAAATATGTAGCAAACACGGATTAAAAGCACCTGCCTATAAACAAACGAGCATAAGAATGGGCGGTATTAAATGCAATATTCTGGTATGAACAAATACCCCAAAACATAACTTTTGCTCGTCTCGAGCAAAACCAATTATTCATAAAAAGTCCTAACCTCATTTTCGCAGGGAACGCGATTGCACTGAGCTCATGCAACAAGCCTTTAAATCTCTAGGTGTCTCTAGTAGGAGGAGTGTTGTCTCCTACGGGTTTTCAGCGGATACTACCCATAAAATCTCGTTAAGCTAGTTTCATAAGTTAACGTCGATTCTACTCTTACGGTTTAGTATCTAGGTTAGAAATTCTATTATCCTAAGTTAGAAATATTCAACCCTTATGTTTCGCGCCTCCTATTTGTTCAACCTCAGATCCTATACGTTTTACAATTTAGAAAGATCTTGGTCTCTCCTGAGTTTTCCTTTTAAAGAGCGGTCTCCAATCATGGATTTTTATCAGTTTTACGGAAAACATAAGTCTTATTCTTTATTTCTATCTTTCCTCCAAACATCGATTGCATACCCCTACGTGTGTGTATTATTTCACCCCTACACTTAAGAATTCAATTCAAGCTATAGTACCCTTGCACTAATACCTAATGCTACTTCTTTTCGTTAATGATGGACGGTGTTGTTCACACACCTTTCATACGACTATTAATGCTTCTTGATGCACTAACCAGCCGATTACTGAATGTGTAAGCTTAAAGCGTAAATAGCAGTTTCCAGGTCTTGAATTTATTTATATTTCTTTTTCTTTTTTTTCTTTTTTCTTTTCAAGTTCGGATATATTTTTTTCACTGATGCTCTTTTGGTGGTTAGCTTTAAATACCATTTTTTCTTTCATCCTAGATTTTCAGGCAAGAGTATTTCTGGGTATCCTCTACTATCCCAAGTTTCAAGGTGCGTGTAAGTGCAGTTTGTAGGGTATATACTTTCTGAATTTGGACTTAAGAATATAAACTATTTTTCAGACTTATCTTTTAGTAAAGCTTCAATACTTTCCCTTCATTTCGACTTAACTCAAGAACTGAACTCAAGATTACCTATTTCTCAAAAAAAAACTGCAAGGACGTATATTTACTAATGTTAAACAAAATGGGGGTTATTTTTTTTAGGGTTTTCAATTTCTAAGCCTAGAATTTAGTTATTTCTAACGTATCAACTAAACTTTCGGAAAAAAATCTAAGTTACCCTATTAACTAACTTGACAACAAAGCTTTTATATTTTTGAGAAATTTTTCGATTTTTATGGAATTTAATTTATAAGTATGCAAATGCAAAATATATAAATGAATGCGAAGGAAGAAAGCTTACCGAACACACCCCCAAACTTAAACTTGACAGTGCCCTCACTGTCAGGCTACACCAAGAGGGTCAAAATTGTCGGCGCTCCCTGTTTTTTTTATGAACAGACAAACGAAATATATACACACAAAAAAGTTCCCCCCAAACTTAAGTGAAACAGTGTTTCCATTTTTTAAGCGTTAAAGTTCAGAGTTAGGGGGAGAGAACACAGTATCAAGCTATACAAGGCCTTACAAAGGCCAAAAGTGAGCACCAACCATTCAAAAAATTTATTGTTATAAAGCGGCGGTTGGTGAAAGAATGGAGTGTAGAGAAAAGAAATGAGAAACACGCGAGACCGTGTGGGGATAGAAGCGGCGTCCGGTCTCGGTGGATGAGAAGAATGGCGGAAGGGAGAAAGAAGTGGAATACGAACTTGAAGGTGGAAATATATTGAATAAATTAGTACAATCTGTAATGATCGATGTGAAAAGATGGATTGTACTAATCTATCAATATGGCGAGAAATTGGGTCAAATCCCTCAAGATTCGTGAGAAACCATGGGTAAGCCGAACTTGGTAAACCAGACACTGGAAATGAAAGTAATACGGTTTCTTGCAAGGTTGAAACGATGAAAGGAAGTGATCGAGGAAGGGTATCGGTTAAAGGCTCAGGAGGGTGTACACGGTCAATGAAAAGGACAAGATGAATTAGAAAATCCGCCTCATCAAGCAAAACTGGTTCATCCTAAAAAATATCCTCAAAATTCTCCTCAAAAATCAGCTCATCCATGCATTCATCATCAACATCAAGACGCATATAGAGTTCGGGAAAGACGGTTAATGACTCGGGATGATGTCCACATGGAAGTGAAAGTAAATGATGAATTTGAGAGACAAACTCATCCAAAGTTGTGGGTTCATCATCCGAAATATTCCCGGCGTCGATATCCTCAATCAAGTGAAAATCAATATTCTCAGACACCTCATCAAAAGCATGGATATTAATCAATTCAGGTTCTAAGATGGAGGTGTAGAGGTCAAAAGGTTTGGGATTGGTTTCATTCGAAAGGGACCCTTCACAATCCGGTAAATCAAACACTACAAAATTGCACAACTCGTCAAACGTTCTATCGGCTATTTATGATTCATTTGAGACACTCGATAGACATTCAAAACCGAAGTTGTGGGATTCAATTTGTAATGGGTAGGTTTGATTTGGAAGGGTGTACTGCTCACTCTCACCGCTCAAATTCTTAACTTGTCCTATCGCCTCATCATACATTGGAAAATTTGGAGCTAGTTCGAAACTAGCTACCAGTTCGTTAAGTTGTATGAGGGCGACCATGAACGTATTCACTTATTCCATTTGGCATGACGATTTCCGAAAATCTTCTAATGCCCGTTTCAGACTAGACATGGGTTGTGAAGGGGCGTCGGTAAAATATTCAAAATTGTTTAGATACTGGAAACTGCCAAAAGGCTGTTCAGAAGCTATGTCTACGGAATGTGTAAAAGTCGGGTAGGATGGATAGGAATTGAATGGTTGAACAGGGGTAGGATCAACATTATGATAAGAAGGTGAATGGAATTGTTGATCAAAAGAATTGGAAGTGGTGAAAGGAGTGATAGATCGGCTACGAGATTGTTCAATATGTTCAGCAATGGACATGGGTCTCGGAGTTTCAACATGACTCTCAAAAGGGGTATCAACATGAGAAAGGGTGAATGTTTGAAACGGTTGATACGAAGTGGATTGCTGAGTCCAATTGTTTGTCCTAGACGCGTCTATTCGAAGAGATTTTTGGCATGGAGGGATCGTTCGAAGTTCGACCAAAGTAAGAATCGTATAAAAAACATCTAGTTGTGGGTACCAAAGTTCGGCAAGAGTTTTGCGAGGTGGGGTACCCATGTTAGAAGAGTGAAAAGGTAGGGAGGGAGGGAAGATATATATATTTTTTTTATTTAAAAAAATGCTTATTTTTGGAGTTTTGAAATTGTTTGTTTTTGAAAAAATACGGAATTATGGGACTAACTTTTTACAAGCACAAACACAATCACAATCACAATATGTACAAACAAACCTATAGCTAGGGTCTTCAAAGTCTAACTAGACCGCTCCTAGACTTCCAAGCGACAAGTTGCAAGATAACCCTAGAATCGCCTATTCACTGCCAATTGTGGCCAGGTAAGCACAAGTGAGGTAAGGAGGGTTCCGCTCACGATTCACCGTGAGACGGGCCTTTTAGAATTACCACCTCACTTGTCTAGACTAGGCACCACAAAGTCAAATTTAGATAAACGACCGATTCTCTGCAACCTTCATTTGTCCTAAATGAGCACGACAAGTCCTTAATGGTTTGGTCTAGACATTTTTTATTAGCTTAAGGTGATGCGTATGCAATTAGTGATTTGTGGGGTCTTAGGAAGGGTGATGAAATCCCCACCCAATCTGAATTGGTGTTATAGCCCCTTAAAGTCCGTATTATTATATGCAAAGCGCGTTAACAAAAAAATCTAAAACAACAAAAAATTTATTTGGCGGCGGCACAATTCTGTGCAAAGATACCTGCAGAAAATACAGTTAAGTGGAATTTACAGAGAGATAAAAGGAAAGAGAGTGGGTGAAAAAAATTGAGGCTAAGAAGCCTCAATTGTGCCGCGGAACCGCCGCACAACTCAAGTTTTGACCGCGGTTCCGCGGTCAAACATTGGACTTGGGGCATGAAAATTTGTCCCTGCACTCCCCTTTCTCTCTACTCCAAAATAAAATGCTCTGTTTTCTTTTTTGATTACTGTACTTGTTCCAGATAGCCTGCACACTTTCACACAAAAAATATCAAAAATAACAAAAAGATTTTCTTTTTATATTATATTTATAATTTTATATATATACATAAAAAAAATTAACCCGAATAACAAGAAAGAAAATACATTACCGTATCCCCGGCAATGGCGCCATTTAGTCGCACGCTTTTGGCGTGTTGCGTATTCAAAATTCTAAAGTTAACAGTGATCAAGGACGGTGTGGCTTTGCAGCTAGCCGGTTGAGCACGGGTCGATCCGCAGGGAGATGGTTGTATGTCCGTTCGAGTCTTAGACGAGTCAATGAAGAATGTATAAGTGTATGTTCAATTCTATCGTAAGTGTTCGTATTTTGTATTCAAGTAAACTTGTTAAGCTTAAGGTTGGTTAGTAGAGTTAGGATTAGTCTTGTGCTTATCTTTGACATTCTTAAAACAATGTTGGGATAATCGAAAGTAGCAGGGATTAGGAGGACATAAGAATGGGATTTGCGAGTTTAAGCAAGCTTTCCAACGCTAAATCCATTCCTAGTGCTCCTTATTCATCCGCTAAATGTGCTTATTTCCAACCCTAGGCCAAACATCCGCAACCATATATCCAATTAAGTCACAACTAAATGTCACGTTATAGTGCGCTTAAAAGACTTCTCGACTTAGGTCGCGTCTATATGTCACGTATAGCGCGCCTAAGTAAGGGGCTTGCGTTTGTTTGGTCGAGATTCGTTTTAGGATGTTTGGCGAAGAGAAGCGCAAGGGATTTTTCCGTCCCTCATACCACTTTCCTTAGCCTTAACAAGTGTGGAAATTATTCACACATTATAAAAGAAAATAAAAACAAAACAAGAAGGAATAAAAGAAGGAAAAGGAAAATACGGTTTTACAAATGTGCAAGCTAACTACTTGGGTCCTCACCTAATTAAGAAACTCCGTCGAGTATCATCGCTTGGAAATAATACGGATAAGAAGAGAAGGAAAATAAAATAAGCAAAGAAATAACAACAACTACTTAACAACAATAATAAAGTTACACTAGAAATTAAAATACAATGCAATAATTAAGAGATACAAAATAAAAAACACCCATCTTCATTTCATCATCCACTCAATGGTCTCACTACATTTTAATGGAGGAAGACATGAAGAAGAAGAAGAAGCTAACTAGAACTAAACTAAATCCTAACAAAAAGAAGCATCCTAACTTGGCACAAAACTGGCTATTTATAGGCTGAGTGCTGAAACCCTAGGGCAAGATTCGAGCCCAAATGAAATGACCAAACTACCCCAAAATTCTGAGTTGACACTGAGTCAACTCGGCCGCGGATCCGCGGCCGAGTCGCCACTTTGACCGCGGTTCTACTGCTATTTTGAGGAGTTGGCTTGTCGTTTTTTGTGGGGTTTCTTGTGTTGCTATCTTCTATTGCTCTACATGTTCCAAATTGCAAATTGCATCCACAATTTCTTTAGATCTGCAACAGTCCAAATTGGCATCAAAAATAATTCTTTTGACATCATCTCCCTCAAGCTCCGCGCACCCATTGATTCTTGTGCTGCCCCTCTTGTGCTCTGTGCTTGTCCGAGATACGAATGACCACTGTCATTTGTCTTGTCTCTGGAATTGGTAAGCGGCACTGGACGGATACGGATGACCGGAACCCGGCTTTTATCTGTTGGCAACAGATGTTCTGGATTTTGGCGTAACAGTGGAGATTTTGTATCATTTGCGTTATTTTGGACTAGAAACCTGTAGCCTGTAAATATGTAGCAAACACGGATTAAAAACACCTGCCTATAAACAAACGAGCATAAGAATAGACGGTATTAAATGCAATATTCTGGTATGAACAACATATCATCAAAACAGATGATCCATATCCGCTCAACCTACTTTAGTCTATAAATAGACATAAGCATATTTCAAACCACACTTCCGCTGCTCCCACTGACTACAACAACCCTCTGACAGAGTCATATATACACACATTTCTAAAACCAATTTAGAACGACGTTATAATCATCCACCTTCCAGATCTTATAGTCAAGGACAGCATCGTTGGCAAGCTAGGGTCATCATCGTCATGATGCAAGCCTTCCTATCACCGTCTATGATAAAACCGAAGTATCTCTCGGGTGGCTGAGGTCACCCTCTAAATCTGCGAAGTGGCTAATGGATTGTCAAGTCCAATTGAATGTTTAGCTTCTATTAAATTTTCAGTAACTGTTTGCGGATCTGGAATCACTTATGTAGGGTGTTTTTCGTCACCCCATTGAGATGGGAATATGCGCGCGCTTGTCAGGCGCAGTACAGATTCCCCCTGCCTAGGATAGGCTGGGGTTTATTGATTGTGAGGATCCAAATCTCCGGCAGCCGCGAACTAAGCTGCCGTTAATTACCCCTCGCTTTTGGAGCGAGAGAACCGCCGATTGACAGGTCAAACAGGTCATGTGAACTCAATGTGCAGTGTTGTGTTTTAAAGGGGTATTGGATATATTGGGGGCCCCGCAGAGTTTTTACGGGGGAGGTATTTTTAGTGTGGAGTGTATATAAAATGAGGGGGGAAATGGCGTCCAAAAGACGCGTGAGCGCCAGCGCCTCACGTGCTTAGCACGCGGGTGCTGAGCGCTGGGCGCTGACCCTGGTCCTGGGCGCCAGCGCCCCACGTGCGTGGCACGCAGACACTGGGTGTTGGGCGCCAGCGCCCCACGTGCTTGGCACGCGGGCGCTGGGCTTCGGCATGAAAAGGGACTTTGTCCCTGCACTGGGAGTTGTGCTCCCGATTTGACTTCTGGAGTTAAACTCCTAAAAAGAGATTAATTTATAGAGTTGAACTCCAACAGATCTTGAATGGAATTAAACTCCTAGAAATCTTTAGAAATGATCAAAGGGGGGGCCCTTTGTTTCTCTCCCCTTTGGCTCTGGATCTTCCCAAGATGAGATTTCTGGAGATGGGTCTCCTTCTTCTTCCTCTCGGTTGGTCGGATCTTGGAGAAATGGGGGCAGGAACAAGAACCAAGAGAAAAAAGCTTCCTACTGGTCTCTTTCCCCGTAAAAGGGGACGCTACCGGGATTGAATTGAACACAAAGCCTTGTGTTCCAAGCCTATGCTCTTTTCCTTATTCGATTTAAAAATCTCCCCCTTTTGAGATCTAATGGAAGATCTGAGCTCCCCTTTGTGGGTTTTGTGATGGAAAACTATTTATTTTTGGAAAAAGAAGAGTAAAACTCTTGATTTAATTCAAAAGGGAAGAAGGTTTTAAAAGCTTGAGGAAGGAGAAAGAGGCACAAGCCCTAATTTTTTTTAGAGAGAAAAGGGTTTTTTTTTATTTCAACGTCATGTTGCCTTATATAGGCTTACAAATTTACACATAGCCCCTTAGTCTTTACAAAATGGTATTTTGCCCATCTCATGTCTAATGTGCTATTTCTTTTTGCACATAAACCATGAGCTTTACAAAAATTTGGCTTTATGCCCATTTTTCTTACATTTATGCATAAAAAATTACATCAAAATTATTTATTACATGATTTTTATTTTGGCATGGGGGAGAATTGCCGTGGGGCTCGACTTGGGCATAGGCCCACTTGATCTGGGCTTGGACCCGCTTACTTGAGGTTGACTTTGATTTTGACTTGGTAAACCGGGGTGTAATTTTTGACCCCAACAACTTCCAGTTCTACCATACTCCTACTAAAGTCCTTTGAAAAAAATCCATTTTACACAAAAGTGGCGAGTCAAAAACAATATAACTATTGATCTTGCAAATGATATAAAGTTAAACCCTCGTCAATACCCGGGATAACCCACAAACTGCCATTACTGAAACGTGCATTGAGTTTATCCGAATTCTGGTTTTAAGCATAAGCCAGACAACTCCAAATACCTTAATATCATTAAGATATGAATCCATTATATATCTAATATAGAAACAAAAACACTAATTTAGATGGAACCAGATTCATAAATTATGCAGCTATTTCCAGCGCACAACCTAAAAGGAAAAAAGGCCATACAACATTACTTATCAAGGAGCGCACCCACGGATGAGTAATCTGAGAGAGAATCTAATTCTCAAAACTAATATGACGGAATATCTAGCATAAGTAACTACATCTTCGATCACCTTGAAAAATTCTGATATTTCCAACGCATGGTTCTCTACTTTACTCTTATACCGACGAACTTCTCAAAATCATTGGATCTTGCATTTCAACAAAATGCGTGTTTAGAACCAGAGAAGCCATAAGTAAACGGAATATTGTACGAATACCAACCCCTTGTCCAAATGGACACTGGACAACATACATTATTTTGTATAAGTCCCAAAAGTTTACTAACTCAAACTCTGAGTGTTATTAGTTGGAAACTGTGTTTTGGTCAAGAACGTCTATGCCGTTATTCGATATACCTTATCTTATCCTCAACTGATAAAGGTAAATGCCTAAGATATATTTTCAAAATTCATATCTTACTTTATAAAATAAAGATACAGAAATTTCATTTTAAAAATGGTACATAACAATGGATGTTCAAGACCAAATATTTGCTGATATGCAAGAACATGTGATTTCTCTAATATCATCAATTACAACGAATTGCGACATTGAGGATTTAATCACCCAGTTCTCAATACTCAACTCCTTTTCAACATCTATAATGCCCTGCAGATGTGAGATCCTAAACCGGTATATACATACCCTGGAGTCAGAATAAATGAGAAACATTTTTCAATTATGACTGCACAGGAAAACTGAAAACATGGGATTGTTTCGAGGGGTGGCCGGGTATTCCTAGTAATGCCTCTTCCAATACCAGACTTATGACAGTCGTCGCAATTTCCTTTGCCCTCACTTCAACCCCTTTATATGTCTCCATAACTTATGTTCTGTACACCATACTTAGGCTGGTTGGTTTTCTTCCTTCCTTACCTTTTGGCACTTGTCTAAGATTTGGAAGAAGACTATCCAACAAGCGTAACTGGTGCACTTCCTAATAAAAGGAGCTCGCAACTTAAGAGAATGTGAAAGAAAGGGGACATCAGAATTATACAACTCAATTTTTTCAGAACCGGTGGACATTCTCGAACTAAATCAACTTTTTTCGAGTTCGTATATAACCATACGAAATGGTTTTATCCAATCAATATGGATCTTCATAGTGATACAGAATGTTCTGGAGAAATGCAAAAGGAAAGTTGGAGCGGCAGGGATACAAGCGACTTTGTCATGAATCAGGACAATCCAAAACCGGATGGTAAAAGGTTCGGTTTAACTTGGTTATGAGTTTAGGTTTAAGGCGGGTCATAGTCGCTGCCAAAGAGAGAGAGAAAAGAAACACTCAGTGTGCACTCTAACAAAATTAGATCGATTAATTAATATATCTAACCAGGATGACTCCCACTTTTTTCTTAAATTCTCCTTCAAACACTAAAAGGAGAACTAGTCAAGATCACCCGAGAAGTAATACCTACTCATCAGTGGAAATCGGGACCCAACTATCGTTGTGCGATAACCTTGACTAAAGCCAACCAAAATTACCACACTCCAGAAGATATGCGCATACTTGGCAAGTTTCCCTTATATTTGAAACTCCTGGTATGGTTTTTACCCCTAGGACCCTAGTGATCCTGACGAGGTCAACAAATTAAAGAGTCCTAATCAAGTTCAACCAGTCATTATCTTAATTGCATTAAACCCACCCGCACTACCCTTGACGAGAAAAACAAGGTCATACGGCTGTCTTAACCAATTGCATCTAATGCTACAAACAAGTACCATTCAGCTACCGTACACTACACCTTAATGAGGTCAACAAGCGCAGTACGAATACTAAGCACTACTCGCAGGAAATGATGGAGGGTTGCGGCTGGTTTTTTGCGAAAAACTTTTTAATGTAATGAACTTGATCTCGTTGAAGGATCCGAACAGTTTTGAAAAAGGAGTGGTTTAGGCTCTGCATTTAAACGAGCGGTTTGAAGAAAACCGAGTAGTAGTATGTTTACGTAAACTTTTGCTTAAAAGCGATTTCTCTATGAAGGGAATAAGGCTTTTCCCTCATGGAATGAGGTGCGGGGTACCGAATACCGCTATGCAAAGCAAAAGGAAACGTCTATAGTTTTCGAAAATTGGTTACAACATCATTTAAGTTTAATTTCCTTGCATTAGTCAGAATTAATGTAGTCCTTGTAGGGTTCTTAAGCACGACAGCAAGGTTTCGGGTGGCATCATTCATGCCAATTTAAAATTTTACCATGCAAAAAGAACCCTAACCTAGAATCTTTGACTAAAGAATGATACGAAAACATAATGTAAACTACTTTACATCTATGTGAGTAGGGATTACAACCTTTGTAGTCCGGTCCTTCACTTCTATAGCTCCTTGTAATGGTCTTTTCGCTGCGATCAATGAACTCCCGGACTCTTGAGAGGCTCCACAAGGTGAATGATACATACTTGCTTGAAGTATTCAAAGTCAAAGATGATCTACGTCGAGAAAACAGGGACTCAAGATATCACTTCACTAATATGGAATTAGTGAAGCTAACACTCTAAACTAAATGGCTAGTTTGGTAGAGAATGATGAAGTAGGATTTTTGCTCACTTTAGAATTTAATTTCTCACTATTTTTCTTTATCTCCTCAAAACCTAGAAAAGAGCTTGAAGGAAATGAAGGAGATGATAAATGAAAAGAGAATGAGAGTGAGAGTGAGAAATGCAACCATAGTGAGTTTATGTCATACACTAACCCTTGTAGAGACTTAACTATGGCTTATGATAGTTGGTTAGGTTTAAAAATATCTTAAGTAAAACAAATTTGGTGAACTAGGTCAATGGTTGTTCAAGCTTCTCCAAGCTTCTAGCCATAACATAATTCTAACCATTTTTGAATTACTTATGATAATTAAAACCTAATTATATCATGGTCATGGTGTAAGTTGTTAGTTATATCTATGCCTTAAAGGCCATTATTGTACATGAGATGTATATGATAATGGATGCTTGGACATATATAGGGAGGACTTTCTTACTCGACATGATAGTATACTATCTGGTTGCTCTTTGTTTTAATATGTTGACTTGTATAAGTGATGTTGTCTTGCTCTCACATGTTGATAAAGCCCTTAGGATGTGTACTTGACTACCAGGAATATGATGGAGATCATACTAGTGGGGCCAAGGGTAGTTCACAAGTACACCCTATAATTGTTTCTAGTCGTGGGAGTATTGAGACAGGGTGTTGATACTCCAGAGTAGACTAGCGTATGCGCTTCTCGACTCATATGATGGGCGATGGATGATCTCATATCCATTGGTGTTTGACATCAGAGATAGTATACTGGTGCTCAGTGGAGACTGGATACACTGTACGGACTCACCGAGAACTCCTACATGGTATTATACCTATCGTCAGATAGCAATTCTCTGGTGACATTGGTACAGGTTAGTCTGTCGACCCGAGATCGTCATAGAGTCTTGCGTGATTCCCGATGTGCTTTGATTTCCACCATACCATGGTCAAGAGATCGTGCAAAAAAGTGATTTTTGGGTACAATCCCGAGTCACATGGAGGCAATGAGCGATAGGAGGGGATTAGTCTCTCCCGGTTTTGGGAGTTGATGTTGCGCTATGCTCGATTGTCTAAAACGTGAAATCTATGGCCAGGGTTGCTGAGATTTACTGTTAAGTGTTATCAGTAGTTTCTCGAACCGTTATGGACCTTGCATCGGCATGACTTATCAGGTTATTGGGGTATGACGTTTTACCACCCCCAGAATGCGATATGCGACATATCTGACGAAGAGACTAAACTGTACGGTAGTGTTAATGATTGGATTCGCAGGAGTATGAGCAAGCTTTCTTTTTGATCTTCTGATCGCTCAATACCCAGGTGGCCGTTACGTTTAGCAGACCGCTTGCGGCTTGTGGGTGTTTGATATGATCATCACCTACTGCCGGCGTATTGACGAGTATTTAGAGTCCTACACAGAGGTTTCCTGGTTCATGCGAAACGAAGTAGGAGCACATATGTGATATGTGCGGGACTGAGATTAATGCGCGTATGTGATACCATGTTCTATTCTCGCGATATGTGACATCGGTCGGTTATATGTGATATAGCCGGGTTATCGGATCAAGTGTTGATTCGATAAGTTATTACATTTGATATTAGTCGGTTGTATGTGATATAGCCGGATTATTAAATCAAGTGTTGATTTAATAATTTAATGTATAATTATATATGTGATATATTAATTTACATTAACTAATATTAGCTCACTTAAACATTTCTTTTTTTCACTAGTGTACACTTAGTATATATGTGATATATATTAATGTACATTATTTATGTGTCATGCTTGATACCACATGCTACATGGGAGTATGAGACTCACACCATGCAAATAATAATCAAGGGTTTTTATTTATTTAAAGTAAATCAAAATTGGTTGGAAATTGTCACATGGTTGAACCTTGTAGAGGCTTGTGGAACCATTGACCAAGTCCACTCTTTTTGTTTTACTTGAAGATATTTATTAACCCAACAATTATTGTTAACCCATGATTTATTCTCTACATGAGTTAGTGTATGACACTAACTCACCCATGGTTGCTATTCTCACCTCATGAGTTCATTCTCTTCATCACTTCATCTTCTTCTTTACGAGAAAAAGCTTGCTAGCTTTTTTCTAAGTGAGAAAATATTGTGACAAAATTAAATCTAAAGAGAGCCCACTTCCTATTTCATCATCCCCTACTATTAGCCATTTATTTTAGGGTGTTTGCTTTACTAATTCACATATTAGTGAAGAGATAGCATGAGCTTGAGTCTCCCCAACGTAGAGCATCTTCGGACTCGAAGACATTGAGCAAGCTTGTTCATTTTTTCATGTGAACCCTCTCTAGAGACCGGGAGTTCACCACTTGCAGCGAAGGGACTACTACACAGAGCTTTAGAAGTGAAGAACCGGTCTACAAAGGTTGTATTCCTCATTCACTTAGATGTAAAGGTGTTTGCATTGCTTATTTGTTTAATTCTCTAGTTAAGATTCTAGATTAGGGTTTTTAGTACGGCAAAAAATTGAATTTGGCATGGACGATGCCTCTCGAAACCTTGCTGCCGCCCTAGGGAACCCAATAGTGGTATCAGAGCCAAGCTAGAGAATTAGACGATGTTTGTTAGATTAAGAAACCGAAACTGCTTCGAAACTTGAAACACTTAATCTGGTTTTTGTCAATTTTTTAAAGGTGTCAAATTTTTTTTTAAAACAACTGCAGAATGTTGTATGAGATGCAATATGAACACAATAGAAAATTTAACCCCATTCCTTGGATTTTGGCCGGCCAGAGTGCATGAAAAACCGGTGAGCTCGGCCCATTTTGGCAGTTCAAGGTTCAATTTTGTAGTGTGTTCCAGTCTCTGGGTTTTGGTGTTTCAGGTGTTGTTTGTTTTTGCTAAATTTGCATGTGATGTTAACTTTCTACAAAAGCAACTCGGAGTGTTTCGTAGTCGTAATTCTAACATGTATTCGGGTTATTTAGACGACGTTAAAAAGTTCGAACGGATATCAATAACTCATATTTTCCCTCGCTGGAAATTTTTCTAGAGTTGGATTTTTTCCGAGTTTAAAATCTTCAGAAAATCATGCAAGCGGTTCTGTGGACCCTCTAGAAGAACGATACCCAAACTCGACTTTTTGGATCGCGGAACCGCGGTCATACCCTAGGGTTTGCCACAGTTCCGTGGCGACATGAGTGAGGCATGGGTCGGCCCTTCTACGGATGGTTCATAGGAGCTGTGGCAATTTCTGGGTACTTTTTGAACTCCACTCAAGTTTTGAGCTTTTAGGGAATATTTGAATGTTTGCTATTCGATCAAAAAGTTTAATTTCGTCTAGCTATTTTTGATTGTGATACAATACTTGGAATCCACATAATTAGTTATGAGATAACTAGTTTGAATTTTATAAATCTAGCAGTTTAGTCTCATTTGATCAGTTGCCATGGAATTTTGATGTGGATCAAAAGTCCGTTGTAATTAGTAGTGTACGCGGATACTCGTCGGGTAACCATACTAGATAGCCACGCCCCATAGCCCCGACCAAGTGACTGTAGGAGAACCCCGTCGCCAAAAGAATCCGTCCGGGTGCGCGCGGCTGCGGTGTTCCGCCTTAGTGCACTTCGTCGACGGCATCGAGGGTGCGGCCGTCTACTAAAGTTTCAGACGAGCATTCGATCAGATTATCGGGAATCTTGTTGAATTACCTGACAGATTATTAGAAAGTGTTTTCAATATCGAGACAAAAATGCGGGGTTTATAATTGTTAGGCATGTGATGTCTAAGGAATTCATTTCGTTAGGCATGAAATCCAAAGTATGAGACACATTGGGTTTATGATGTCTAAGGTGGTTGCGGAATCCAATTGTTGTAGTTTTTCACTTTCTTTTCTGCGACCGTAAGCGTAATATGTGGTGTATCGCCGATTTCTTTGCTATATGTCAACGACAATTGGGATACACATATTTACTTACGTTGATGACATGTGATGTTATGTGTTGCTGTGATATGTTATATTGGGTCATCGTGTTTTGAATAGCCGTGGTTTTTATGTGAGATGAGAGTTTTTCATTTTCATTCATGTAAAAACTTGTATGTAATATTCTTTTATTGGGGCACTTTCGGGTTGAGGATGATGTCACCATTGATGTATATTATTTACTTTTCCGCATTATGATAGACCCAAGGAGGAGAGCACAAGTAACCGGGTTCTAAGGTCCAGTGGGATACCATCTTGAGGAGTCGAGACCGGGTATCCTAACTCTAGAATTGGTAGGGTTGCTTGCCGCTCTCGTAGGAATCTAGGGATGTGGTTTTGGCTATTCATCACGACCGTGGAATCCGCGTTTTTACTAGCTTAAATAAAACACGGAATTCCTAGTTATCCAATATTTCATATGTGTTCTTCTACTGCTGATATTCTGTGATGCGATCGCTTTATATGTTAAGACAAATGCTTATATTATATATATGATGATATATAATAAATATTGATGCTTTCGTTTCTTATGTGATGCTTAGGAAGCATAATTTGATGGGACTTCATTAATGAGATTAATGAAAGAAAAAGAAACATAAAGATGTTGTAGAAACTTGTTTTAAAAACTGGTAGCTCTATTTCTTGCTTTGCATAGCGGTATTCCTTGTAGAATATCCAGCACCTTATTCGATAAGGAAAGAGCCGAGATCCATTCACCGGGAGTGGCCACTTTAGCGAAACTAGCAGATGCTACAACCCACTCGGTTTGTCTTTTGATTGCTTCTATAGTTTTTGCTTTGCATAGTAGTATTTTTGAAATATCCTGCACCTTATTCGATAAGGAAAGAGCCGAGATCCCTTCACCGGGAGTGACCTCTTTAGCAAAACTAGTAAAAGACTCAAAAACGCTCCTTTTCCAAAATCACTCGATTCTACAACGATATCAAGTTCATTACGCAAAAGGTTTTCATAAAAACCTGTCGTAGCCCTCCGTCATTTCAGATAAGTAGTATTTAGTATTCATGCTGCGTTTGTTGACCTTGTCAAGACGTAGTGTGCGATAGCTGATTAGTGCTTATCTGCTAGCATATGATGCGATTGGATTAGGGTAGTCATACGACCTTGTTAACCTTGTCAAGGGTTGTGCGGGTGGGTTTAATTCAATTAGGAAATGACGGGTTGAACTTGAGTTGCAGTCTATGGTTTGTTGACCTTGTCAAGGTCATAGATCGCTTAGGGCAAAATATTATCGGGAATTTCAAGTGTTGAAATTTGCAATGAGATTGCATACCTTCTATGAGATAGTTGGATCCCGATACCCACTGCGAGTAAGAGTTACTCCTGGGAGAGTTTTACACATTACAATTAGTCGATCAAGTTGGTGTCTAGAAAAGTGTTAACGGGGTTACGCCCCTGGAAAATCGAGATTTATTTTAATTAAGTCCATGTAAAAGCACGGGGAACCTCCTTCAAAGTACCGACACTGGCCTGGCCGAAAGATTGGCGAACTTGTAGGGTGTAATTAATCCCAGCTCGTCTTACCTTTTAGGGTTTGAAAGAAGATTTGATAAAAACAGTGGGAGCCATCCCGATTAAATAAAATAATAACCAATCTAATCTTGCAAGAGCGCACGCAGAGTATTTTCTTCTCTCTTTCCTGGTAGCGACCATGTCACGCCTTAATCAAGATAATAAAATAGATGCATTGACCGAACCTGCTTTTTATACTGAGCTAGGAAACGTTGGTTCCGCTTTATCTTATAATTGTTATAAGTCCGAACAGGAAATAAGGGAATATCTGGATTACCATGCCACCCAATCGAAGAAAGTGCATGTTGATGCATCTTTTTCGAGTGTGTTCATTATCGAGAACATTTTCTCAGTATCCTCTACGTCCTGGGTATGTGATACCGATCAGGATCCCGCATATGTAATATGTTACATGGCTACAGAAAGGTAGAGAACTGATATTGGGTGATATGTCTCTAAGTGTAGAGAAGGATGCAATTGTTGCAGCTAAGTCAGTTGGCAGATATCACCTTGTAAATACATTGATTTTGAACAAATGTTATTACATACCGAACCTGATATACAACATTGCATCGGTTTCTTTATTAAGTTAAAGAAGGATATAATTCTGTATTGGAGGATAATGTTGTGAACATTTTCCTGAATCAATAGTTGATTCGATCAGGCACGTTATATAATAGCATATACGTTCTAAATCAAATCATAGTTCAAAGCATATATAACACACAAGAGGAGTAGTTCAGAAATGAACGAATCCTTCTTGTGGTATTGTAGACTAGGTCATATCAATGTGACACGACCAGCTAAGTAACATAAGAATGAATATAAGAATCTGTTCGAATTTTCATCTTATGATACTTGCCAGTCTTGTCTCAAAGATAAAATGACCAATACTCCATTTACTCGAAACAGAGAAAGAGTTAATGAACTCTTGGGATGGATACATGATAATGTATACGGTCCTATGTCTACAAATGCCAAGGTTGATTCTTCGTACTTCATTACATTCATTGACTATCTCTTAAGATTCGGACATGTGTTCCTGTTGAAACACGAGTCTGAAACTTTTGAGAAATTCAAGGAATATAAGCTTGAAGTTGAAGAACCATACGGGTAGAAGTATTACAGTCCTATGATGTGATCGAGGAGGTGAATACTTGCGCATGGAATTCCTGGAGTTTCTAAAAGGAGAATGATATTCTCTCTCAGCTTACTCCTTCGTATACACCACAACACAAAAGGTGTATTTGGGCGGAGGTATCGCACCCTATGAGATATGGTGCGCTCTATAATGAGTATTGCTGAGTTGCCTGTTTCCTTTTGGAGTTATGCACTTGAGAAGCTGCATACCTATTGAATGGGGTTCCAACCAAATCAAGTGCCTACCACTCCATATGAGATATGGAAGGTTCCAACCAAATCAAGTGCCTACCACTCCATATGAGATATGGAATGAGAAGAGACTATGTCTTAAACGAGTTAAGATATAGGGTTGTCCGGCCTATGTTGAAAGGCAGAATCCGGATAAGCTCGAGGCAAGATCAGTTCTGTAAGTTTGTTAGGATATCCCAAACATTGGTGAGGGAATATCTTCTACCACTTTGAGGAGCAAAAGGTGTTTTGTTTCTCAGCATGCCACCTTTTTAGAAAAGGAATTTCTTGTGAAGAAATTAGTGGACATGAGGTAGAACTGGAAAGAGTTCCAGCTAGAAAAACTAACAACTGATAATTTGGTGAAACCAAAGGATTCAATAGTCTCCAACGAACCTCAGCCTCTCCGTGAATCTGGTAGGGTTCCTTATCCACTTGAGAGATACTACGGTATTCTCGGTGACAGTGGGAGCAAGGATTGCATCATGGTAGATGATGTCCCAACTAGGTTCAGGCAGACCATCACGAGTAGGGACTCTGTGTAAAGGCTGGATGCTATGGGATCAAAGATGGAATCCATGTATACCAACAAAGTATGACTTTGAATGTTGCGCCTGAAGGGGTAAAACCCATTGGGAGCAATTAGATCTTGAAAAGATTTTTGGTGTAAATGGAAAAGTTGGACTTTCAAAGCTATGCTTAAATCCATCAGGATAAATGCAAGTATCGTGGAGTTGGAACATCTGTTTTGATGTGGCAGTCAAATAGTTTGACTTTATCAAAATGGTAGATGAACCTTGTATATACAAGAAGGTTGTAGAGAGTAATGTTGTTCTTTATGTATTGTACGCAGATGACACACTCTTGATAGGAAAGGGTTTCATATGCTACACTCGGTCAAGCTCCTCTTATCACGAGGATTCATCATGGAAGATCTGGATGATCCCTACTACATCTTATGGATTATGATCTATGATGATAGATCTAAGTGGATGTTGGGATTGTCCCAAATCCAGGTACATTAACACTATACTAAAGGGGTTTAGTATGGAAGATTCTAAGCGTGGTGGTTTGCCTACTTACTCATGAATCACTCTCTCCAAAAAGATATCTTTCAAGACTGATTTGGAGAGAGCTCGCGTGCAAGGGATACCCTATGCTTTGGCAGTAGGCTCTATCATGTATGCGATGTTATGTACCGGACTAGATGTAGATAACTCAGTAGGTGTAGTGATCAGGAATCAATCGGATCTTGGGAGAATCACTGGACAGCTGTGTAGGACATTCTTAAGTACTTGAGAAGCACTAAAGAGATGTTCTTGGGGTTTTTGTAATGGTGAACTCCAGTGGGAGTCCTTTACCAATTCGAGCTTCCAGAGTGATAAGGTCGACTGAAAATCAGTCACAGGCATTGTCTTTACCCTCAGTAGAGGGACGGTATGTTGGAAGAGTTTCAAGCTAGATACCGTGGCATACTAGACAATAAAGAATGAATATATCGCTACCAACGATGTTGCCAAAGTGGTTGTCTGGGCATTACTTGTTCATGAGATGAACATGGTTCCTACCACTGAACGTCCAATAACTGTTATTGTGACTACAATGGAGTTATGGCTTTAGCCTAGGAACACCTGTCCCATCAGCGATCCAGACATATTCTGAGGCCAGTATCACCTGATCAGGGAGATGGTTGATCTCCAACAGATTGAGATCAGGAGAGTTGACACGAAGGATAACATGGAGGATCCACTCACCAAGGCCTGCTTCCCCAAAAACTATTTGAGAGATTTTGGGATGGTTAAGTATGAGATACTACAACCACTGCTATATTGTTGGGTGATACTACAACAGATGGCCATAGTGCAAATGGGAGATTGTTAGTTATATGTATGCCTTAGAGGCCATTATTGTGCATGAGATGTATATTATAATGGATGCTTGGACATATATAGGGAGGACTTTTTTGCTCGACATGATAGTATGTTATCTGGTTGCTCTTTGTCTTAACATGTTAACTTGTATAAGTGATGCTGATGCTGTCTTGCTCTCACATGTTGATAAAGCCCTTAGGATGTGTACTTGACTACCAGGACTATGATGGAGATCATACTAGTGGGGCCAAGGGTAGTCCACAAGTACACCCTATAATTGTTCCTAGTCGTGGGAGGATCGAGACAGGGCATCGATACTCCATAGTAAACTAGCGTATGCGCTTCTCGACCCATATGATGGACGATGGATGATCCCATATCCATTGGTGTTTGACATCAGAGAAGGTATACGGGTGCTCAGTGGAGACTGGGTACACTGGACGGACTCGTCGAGAACTCCTAGATGGTATTATACCTATGTTCAGATAGCAGTTCTCTGGTGACACTGGTACAGGTTAGTCTGTCGACTCGAGATCGTTAAAGAGTCTTGTGTGATTCCCACTGTGCTTTGATTTCCACCATACCACGGTCAAGAGATCATACAAAAAGGTGGTTTTTGGGTACAGTCCCGAGTCACATGGAGGTAATGAGCGATATGAGGGGATTCTTCTCTCCCGGTATTGGGAATTGATGTTGCGCTATACTCGATTGGCCATAACATGAAATCCCTGGCCAGAGTTGCTGAGATTTACATGTAAGTTTTATCAGTAGTTTCTCAAACCGTTATGGATCTTGCATCGGCATGACTTATCAGGCTATTGGGGTCTGACCTTTTACCACCCCCAGGCTGCGATATGCGACATATCTGACGATGAGACCGGACTGTACGATAGTGTTACTGATTGGATTCATAGGAGTACGAGTAGACTTGCTTGTTGATCTTCCGATCGCTCAATACCCGGGTGGCCGTTACGTTTAGCAGACTGCTTATGGCTTGTGGGTGTTTGATATGATCATCACCTACTGCCGGCGTATTGACGAGTCTTTAGAGTCCTACACAGAGATTTCCTGGTTCATGCAAAATGAAGTAGGAGCACATATGTGATATGTGCGGGACCGAGATTAATGCGCGTATGTGATACCGCGTTCTATTCTCGCGATATGTGATATCGATCGGTTATATGTGATATAGCCGGGTTATCGGATCAAGTGTTGATTCGATAAGTTATTACATTTGATATTAGTCAGTTGTATGTGATATAGCCGGATTATTAAATCAAGTGTTGATTTAATAATTTAATGTATAATTATATATGTGATATATTAATTTACATTAATTAATATTAGCTCACTTAAACATTTCTTTTTCTCACTAGTGTACACTTAGTATATATGTGATATGTATTAATGTACATTATTTATGTGTCAAGCTTGATGCCACATGCTACATGGGAGTATGAGACCCACACCACGCAAATAATAATCAAGGGCTTTTATTTATTTAAAGTAAATCAAAATTGATTGGAAATTGTCACATGGTTGAAGCTTGTAGAAGCTTGTGGAACCATTGACCAAGTCCACTCATTTTGTTTTACTTGAAGATATTTATTAACCCAACCATTATTGTTAACCCATAGTTTATTCTCTACATGAGTTAGTGAATGACACTAACTCACCCATAGTTGCTATTCTCACCTCATGAGTTTATTCTCTTCATCACTTCATCTTCTTCTTTATGAGAAAAAGCTTGCTAGCTTTTTTCTACGTGAGAAAATATTGTGACAAAATTAAATCTAAAGAGAGCCCATTTCCTACTTCATCATCATCTACTATTAGCCATTTAGTTTAGGGTGTTTACTTCACTAATTCACATATTAGTGAAAAGGTAGCATGAGCTTGAGTCTCCTCGACGTAGATCATCTTCGGCCTCGAAGACATTGAGCAAGTTTGTTCATTTCTTCAAGTGAACCCTCTCTAGAGTTCGGGAGTTCACCACATGCAGCGAAGGGACTACTACACAGAGCTTTAGAAGTGAAGGACCGGTCTACAAAGGTTCTATTCCTCATTCACTTAGATGTAAATGTGTTTGCATTGCTTGTTTGTTTAATTCTCTAGTTAAGATTCTAGGTTAGGGTTCTTTAGTACGGTAAAATTTGAATTTGGCAAGGACGATACCTCCCGAAACCTTGCTGCCGCCCTAGAGAACCCAACATAAGTCTCATACACCCAAGTTGCATATATAACCTTGCATGATATAATATATATCACATATATATCATGTATGCACAAGTGAGAACAAGAAATGGTTAAAGTGAGCTAATATTAGTTAATGTAATTCAATGTATCACAAATATAATTATACATTAAATTATTAAATCAACATTTGATTTAATAATCCGGCTATATCATATTCAACCGACTAATATCAAATGTAACAATTTATCGAATCAACACTTGATCCGATAACTTGGCTATATCACATATAACCGACCGATATCACATATCGCGAGAATAGAATGCGGTATCACATACGCGCATAAATCTCGGTCCTGCATATATCACATATGTGCTCCTACTTCGTTTCGCATGAACCAGGAAACCTCTGTGTAGGACTCTAAAGACTCGTCAATACGCCTGCAGTAGGTGATGATCATATCAAACTCACAAGCCGAAAGCGGTCTGCTAAACGTAACGGCCACCCGGGAATTGAGCGATCAGAAGATCAACAAGCAAGCCTGCTCGTACTCCTGCGAATCCAATCAGTAACACTACCGTACAGTCCGGTTACTTCGTCTGATATGTCGCATATCCAGTCTAGGGGTGGTTATCGTCAAACCCCAGTAACCGATAAGTCATGCCAATGTGAGGCTCATAATGGGTCGAGAAACTACTGATAACACTTACCGGTAGATCTCTATATCATCCCTGGCCAAGGACTTCCTGTTATGGCCAATCGAGCACAGCGCAACATCAACCCCCAATACCGAGAGAGACGAAACCCCTCCTATCGCTCATTGCCTCCATGTGATTCGGGACTGTACCCAAAAGCCACTGTTTTGCATGTTCTCTTGAACATAGTAAGGTGGAAATCAAAGCACAGTGGGAATCACGCAAGACTCTATGACGATCTCAGGTCTACAGACTAACTTGTATCAGTGTCACCAGAGAACTGCTATCTGACGATAGGTATAATACCAACTAGGAGTTCTCGGCGAGTCCGTTCAGTGTACCCAGTCTCCACTGAGCGCCCGTATACCATCTTTGATGTCAAACACTAATGGATGTGGGATCATCCATCGCCCATCATATGGATCAAGAAGCGTATACGCTAGTCTACTCTGGAATATCGATGCCCTATCTCGATACACCCTCGACTAGGAACTATTAAAGGATGTACTTGTGGACTATCCTGGCCCCACTAGTATAATCTCTATCATAGTCCTGGTAATCAAGTACACATCCTAAGGGCTTTATCAACATGTTAGATCAAGACAGTATCACAATACAAGTTTACATGTTAAGACAAAGTGCAACCAGATAGCAGACTATTATGTCGAGCAAGAAAGTCCTCTCTATATATATCCAAGCATCCACTATAATATACATCATATATACAATAATGGCCTTTAGGGCATATACATAACTAACAATCTTCCACTTGCACTAAGGCCATTTGTTGTAGTATCTCATACCCAACATCCTGAAGAGTCTCTCAAATTATATCTGGGGTATGGCCTTGGTGAGTGGATCCGCTGTGTTGTTCTTCATGTCAACTCTCCTGACCTCGATCTCCCGGCGATCAACTATCTTCCGGATTAGGTGATACCGCCTCAGAATATGCCTGGATCTCTGATAGGACCTGGGTTCCTTGGCCAAAGCCACTGCTCCATTGTTATCACAATACAAAGGTATTGGATGCTCGATGGACGGAACCACACCAAGTTCGTTTATGAACTTCTTCATCCAGACAGCCTTTTTGGAAGCATCGTTGGCAGCGATGTATTCAGCCTCCATCGTCGAGTCTATCACGGTTTCCTGTTTGGAACTCTTCCAACAAACCGCCCCTCCATTGAAGGTAAAGACAAATCCCGAGACCGACTTAGATTCGTCCTTATCACTCTGGAAGATCGAATCGGTAAAGGACTCCACTTAGTGTTCTCCGTTACCATACACCAAGAACATTTCTTTAGTCCTTCTCAATTACTTGAGAATGTTCTTCACAGCTGTCTAGTAACTCTCTCCTGGATCTGCTTGATACCTACTCACTACACTTAGTGAGTATGCTACATCGGGTCTGGTAATAGCATCGCGTACATGATAGAGCCTACTGCCAAAGCATAGGGTATCTCTTGCATGCGAGCTCTCTCCAAATCAGTCTTGGGAGACATATCTTTGGAGAGAGTGAGTCCTGAGATCGTGGGTAAATTCCCACGCTTGGATTCTTCCATACTAAACCTCTTTAATATGGTGTCAATTTACCTGGATTGGGACAATCCCAGTATCCGTTTAGATCTATTTCTATAGATCTTAATCCCCAAAATGTAGGAGGCATCACCTAGATCTTTCTTTGAGAATCTTTATGATAAGAAGAGCTTGACCGAGTGAAGCATAAGAACATCATTTCCTATCAAGAGTATATCATCCACATACAATATGAGGAAGACAACCTTACTCTGTGCCACCTTCTTGTATATACAAGGTTCGTCTATGTTTTTGACGAAGTCAAAACTACATCAAAATAGATGTTCCAACTCCGCGATGCCTGCTTTAACCCGTAGATGGATTTAAGTAGCTTGCACACCTTTCCGCTGCTCCCACTGTCCACGAAGCCCTCTGGCTGAGTCATATACACGCACTCTTCTAAATCACCATTTAGAAAGGCAGTCTTAACATCCATTTGCCAGATTTCGTAGTCATGGTGTGCAGCAATGGCAAGTAGGATCCGGATGGACTTAAGCATAGCTACTGGAGAAAAGGTTTCATCATAATCCACACCTGGTCGTTAACGAAAACCTTTTGCAACTAGTCTAGCTTTGAAAGTCTCAACTTTTCCATCTACACCAAGTTTCTTCTTAAAGATCCATTTGCTCCCAATGGGTTTTACCCCTTCAGGAGCAACTTCCAAAGTCCATACTTTGTTGGTGTACATGGATTCCATCTCAGATCGCATTGCATCCAGCCATTTCACAAAGTCCCCACTCGTGATGACCAGCTCGAAGCTAGTTGGGTCATCATCTTCCATGATGCAATCCTCGCTCCCACCATCAATGAGAAAACCGTAGTATCTCTCAGGTGGATGAGGAACCCTACTAGATCGGCGGAGAGGCTGGGGTTCGTTGGGAACTACTGAATTCTCTGGTTCCACCAAATCTTCTGTCGCGGTTTGTATCGCTGGAACTTCTTCCAGTTCTACCTCCTTGCCATAAATTTCTTTCACAAGAAATTCATTTTCTAAAAAGGTGGAATGTCGAGAAACAAACACCTTTTGTTCCTCGGTATGGTAGAAGATATACCCTTGTGAGTTTTTGGGATATCCTGCAAACTTGCACAAAACAGACCTTGCCTCGAGTTTTTCCGGATTATGCCTTTTGACATAGGCCGGACAACCCCATATCTTAATGTAATTAAGACATGGTCTCTTCCCCTTTCATATCTCATAGGGAGTGGTAGGCACTGATTTGGTAGGGACCATATTCAATAGGTGCATGGCTGTCTCAAGCGCATACCCCCAAAAGGAAATTGGTAGCTCAGTGGTGCTCATCATAGAGCGCACCATATCCAATAGGGTGCGATTCCTCCGCTCCGATACACCGTTATGCTGTGGTGTATACGTAGAAGTAAGATGAGAGAGAATCTTATTCTCTCTTAGATAGTCATGGAATTCCGTGCTCAAGTATTCTCCTTCCCGATCAGATCGTAGGATCTTAATACTTTTACCCGTCTGGTTCTCGACTTCGTGCTTATATTCTTTGAATTTCTCAAAAGCTTCAGACTTGTGTTTCAACAGGAACACATGGCCATATCTTGAGAGACCGTCAGTAAATGTAATGAAGTACGAGGAACCATTCCTGGCATGTGTAGACACGGGACTACATACATCACTATGTATCAGTCCCAAGAGTTCCGTAACTCTTTCTCCGTGTCCAGTAAATGGAGTTTTGGTCATCTGCCTTTGAGACATGACTGGCAAGTTTCATAAGATGATAATTCGAATGGATTCAAATATCCATCCTTATGTAACTTAGCTAGTCGTGTCGCATTGATATGACCTAGTCTACAATGCCACAAGAAGAATTCGTTCATTTCTGAACTCTTCCTCTTGTGTGTGTTTTGTACATTAAGAACTGTGGTTTGATTTAGAACGTATATGCCATTATTTAACGAGCCTGATCCAATCAACTTTTGATTCAGGAAGATGTTCATAATATTATCATGTACTATAAAATTATATCCTTCTTTACTTAATAAAGAAACTGATATAAGATTGCATATCAGGGTTGGTATGTAATAGCATTCGTTCAGAATCAATGTATTACCATTTGGTAATACAAGATGATATTCGCCAACTGCTTTGGCTGCAACATTTTCACCATTCCCAACTCTTACGGAATGATCACCCATTCCCAGTTATCTACCTTTCCTTAGCCCATGTAACATATTACATATGTGGAATCCCGATCCGGTATGTAATACTCAGGACGTAGAATGAACCGAAAAACAGTTCTCGATAACTAACACACCCGAAGAAGATGCATCAATATGCTTATTCTTCGTTTGGGTGGCGTGGGAATCCGGATATGTCCCTATTCCCTGCTCAGTCTTATAACAATTATAAGAAAGAACAGAACCAACGTTCCCCTGCTCAGTATAACAAGCGGGTTCGGTCAATTCATCCATATTATTATCTTGATTAAGGCCTGACATGGTCACTACCTGGAGAGAAAGAGAAGAAAAAAATTTAGCGTATACTCTTGCAAGATTAGATTGGTTATTATCTTATCTAATCAGGATGACTCCCACTGTTTTTATTAAATCTTCCTTCAAACCCTAAAAGGTAAGACTAGCCGGGATTAATTACACCTTAAAAGTTCGCCAATCTTTCAGCCAGGCCAGTGTCAATACTTTGAGGGAGGTTCCCTGTGCTTTCATACGGACCTAATTAAAATAAAACTCGTTTTCCCAGATGCATAACCCTGTTAACACCTTTCTAGACACCTACTTGATTGGCTAATTGCGATGTGTAAAACTATCCCAAGAGTAACTCTTACTCGCAGTGGGTATCGGGATCCAACTATCTCATAGAAGGTATGCAATCTCATTGCAAATTTCAACACTTGAAATTCCCGACAATATTCTGCCCCTAACGTCCTATGACCTTGACGAAAGCCAACAAACCATTGTCCGTTATTCAAGTTCAACCCATACATTTTATGATTGAATTAAACCCACCAGCACGACCCTTGACAAAAGCCAACAAAACCATATGACTATCCTAATCCAATCGCATCATATGCCACAGATAAGCAGTAAGTAGCTACCGCACACTATGCCTTGACGAAAGCCAACAAACGTAGCACGAATACTAAATATTATTTATCTGAAATGTCGGAGGGCTACGACAGGTTTTTAAGAAAACCATTTGCGTAATGAACTTGATATCGTTGTAGAAACAAGTGATTTTGAAAATGAGTGTTTTTAAGGCTTTTACTAGTTTCGCTAAAGAGGTCACGCCCGGTGAAGAGATCTCGGTTCTTTCCTTATCGAATAAGGTGCAGGATATTTCACAAATAACACTATGCAAAACAAGAACTATAGAACCAATCAAAAAAAATTGAGTGAGTTATAGCATCTGCTAGTTTTTCTAAAGAGGTCACTCCCGGTGAAGGGATCTCGGCTCTTTCCTTATCGAATAAGGTGTTGGATATTCTACAAGGAATACAGCTATGCAAAGCAAAAACTAGAACTACCCTTTTTGAAAATTTGATTCTACAACATCTTTTAGGTTTCTTTCTTTTTCATTAATCTCATTAATGAAGTCCCATCATTTATGCTTCCTAAGCATCACAGAAGAAACGAAAATACAACGTACGCTTATGCCATCCGCATTCGCCACAGTCTTCCGTTATGCACCGTTAGGTTACTTAACTAACGGCATAGCGGAGCGGGACTAGCGCGGGTGCAAAACATAAGCAACGTTTATTATATATCATATATATAACAATAAAGCATTCGTCTTAAGCATATAAAGTGATCACATCACAGAATATCAGCAGCAGAAGACAACATATGAAATATTTGATATACTAGTAGGTCCGTATTTTATTTTAAGCCTGTATAAAACACAGATTCCACGGTCGCGATGAATAGCCAAACCAACATCCCTAGACCCCTACGAGAGCGGCAAGCAACCCTCCCAATTCTAGGGTTAGGAGACCCGGTCTCAACTCCTCGAGATGGCCTCCCACTGAACCCTAGAACCCGGTTGCTTGTGCTATCCTCCTTGGGTCTATCCTAATGCGGAAAAGTAAATAATATACAATGGTGATATCATCCTCAACCCGGAAGTGCCCCAATAAAAGAATATTACATACATTGAATTTTACATGAATGAAAATGAAAAACTCTCATCTCACATAAAACCCCCGGCTATTCAAACACAACGATCCAATATAACATATCACAACAACACATAACATCACATGTCATCAACGTAAGTAAATATGTGTATCCCAATTGTTGTTGACATATAGTAACAAAACCAGTGATACATCACATATTACACTTACGGTCACAGAAAATAAAATGTCAAACTACAACATTTGGAATCCATATTCACCTTAGACATCATAAACCCGAAATATCACATACTTCGGATTTCATGCCTAACAATATGAATTCCAAATATTGTATCACATTCCAGAAAAAGTTAGACGATGTTAAACATTCCGATCGAATCAACAAACACCCAAAATTTCCCAAAAAGCTCAACACTTGAGCGTAGTTTAAAAATACTCAATACATGCTACAGTACCTATGGACCAGCCGTAAAAGGGTCAACCCTTGCCTCACCTATGGCGTCGCGGAACTATCGCAAACCCTAGGGTTTGGCGGCGGTTCTTACGGTCATAGAATCGAGTTAGGGTTCCGTTCTTCTAGAGAGCCCATCGAATCACTTGCATGATATTTGAATGTTCTTTAATTTTGAAAAACTCCAACTCTTGAAAAATTTTCCGGCGAGGGTTAAAGTGGGTATTTGATATCCGTTCGAACTTTTTAACGCCGTCTAAATAACCCGAAAAGATGTTAGAATTACGACTGCGAAACACTCTGAATTGCCTTTGTATAAAGATAACATCACATGCAAATTTAGCAAAAACAAGCAACACCTGAAATACCAAAACCCAGAGACTGGAACACCCTAGAAATTTCAACCCAGAACCCCTCAAGATGACCGCGCAGACCGGATTTTTTACACTTGTGGCCAGCCAAAATCTGGCGAGGGGGGTTGAATTTTCTACTGTGTTCATGTTGCATCTCATACAATATTCAGTAGTTGCTTAAAAAAAATTTGACTCTCTGAAAATTTCGACAGAAACCAGGGTTTTGATTCGGGTGTTTCGGAGTTGTTTCGGTTTCGTAATCCTACAAACTTTGTTTAATTCTCTAGCTTGGCTGTGATACCATTGTAGGGTTCCTAAGCACGACAGCAAGGTTTCGGATGGCATCATTCATGCCAATTTAAAATTTTGCCATGCTAAAAGAACCTTAACCTAGAATCTTTGACTAGAGAATCATACGAAAACATAATGTAAACTACTTTACATCTAAGTGAGTAGGGATTACAACCTTTGTAGTCTGGTCCTTCACTTCTATAGCTCCTTTTAGTGGTACCTTCGCTGCGATCAATGAGCTCCCGGACTCTTGAGAGGCTCCACATGGTGAATGATGCATACTTGCCTGAAGTCTTCAAATTCAAAAATGGTCTGCGTTGAGAAAACACGGAATCAAGCTATCACTTCACTAATATGGAATTAGTGAAGCTAAAACCCTAAACTAAATGGCTAGTTTGGTAGAGGATGATGAAGTAGGATTTTTGCTCACTTTAGAATTTAATTTCTCACTATTTTTCTTTATCTCCTCAAAACCTAGAAAAGAGCTTGAAGGAAATGAAGGAGATGATAAATGAAAAGAGAATGAGAGTGAAAATGAGAAATGCAACCATAGTGAATTTATGTCATACACTAACCCTTGCAGAGACTTAACTATGGCTTATGATAGTTGGTTAGGTTTAAAAATATCTTAAGTAAAACAAATTTGGTGGACTAAGTCAATACTTGTTCAAGCTTCTAGCCATGACATAATTCTAACCATTTTTGAATTACTTATGATAATTAAAACCTAATTATATCATGGTCATGGTGTAAGTCTCATACACTCAAGTTGCATGTATAACCTTACATGATACAATATATATCACATATATATCATGTATGCACAAGTGAGAACAAGAAATGGTTAAAGTGAGCTAATATTAGTTAATGTAATTCAATATATAACATATATAATTATACATTAAATTATTAAATCAACACTTGATTTAATAATCCGGCTATATCACATACAACTGACTAATATCAAATGTAACAATTTATCGAATCAACACCTAATCCGATAACTTGGCTATATCATATATAATCGACCGATATCATATATCACGAGAATAGAATGCGGTATTACATACGCGCATTAATCTCGGTCCCGTACATATCACATATGTGCTCCTACTTCGTTTCGCATCAACCGGGAAACCTCTGTGTAGGACTCTAAAGACTCGTCAATACGCCGATAATAGGTGATGATTATATCAAACACCCACAAGCCGCAAGCGGTCTGCTAAACGTAACGGCCACCCGGGTATTGAGCGATCAGAAGATCAACAAGCAAGCCTGCTCATATTCCTGCGAATCCAATCAGTAACACTACCGTACAGTCCGGTTACTTCGTCTGATATGTCGCATATCCAATCTAGGAGTGGTTATCATCAGACCCCAGTAACTGATAAGTCGTGCCGATGTGAGGCTCATAACGGATTGAGAAACTACTGATAACACTTACCAGTAGATCTCCATATCAGTCCTGGCCAGAGACTTCCTGTTATGGCCAATCGAGCACAGCGCAACATCAATCCCCAATACCGGGAGAGACGAAACCCCTCCTATCGCTCATTGCCTCCATGTGATTCGGGACTGTACCTAAAATCCACCGTTTTACACATTCTCTTGAACATAGTAAGGTGTAAATTAAAGCACAGTAGGAATCACACAAGACTCTATGACGATCTCGGGTCTACAGACTAACATGTACCAGTGTCACCAGAGAACTGCTATCTGACGATAGGTATAATACCAACTAGGAGTTCTCGGCGAGTCCGTTCAGTGTACCCAGTCTCCACTGAGCACCCGTATACCATCTTTGATGTCAAACACTAATGGATGTAGGATCATCCATCGCCCATCATATGGGTCAAGAAGCGTATACGCTAGTCTACTCTGAAATATCGATGCCCTTTCTCGATACACCCTCGACTGGGAACTATTAAAGGATGTACTTATGGACTACCCTGGCCCCACTAGTATGATCTCTATCATAGTCCTGGTAATCAAGTACACATCCTAAGGGCTTTATCAACATGTGAGAGCAAGACAGTATCACAATACAAGTCTACATGTTAAGACAAAGTACAACCAGATAGCATACTATCATGTCGAGTAAGAAAGTTCTCTATATATATATCCAATCATCCACTATAATATACATCATATGTACAATAATGGCCTCTAGGGCATATACATAACTAACAGTCCCATCAGTTAACCTATCACACCAGAAGAAACGAAAATATAATTTACGTATATGTCATCCGCATTCGCCACGGGGCCCCGGGTCTTCACCGTAAGGTTACTTAACTTACGGCAGGACGGGGGCAGGGCTAGCACGGATGCAAAACATATACAACATCTAATATATAAATATGTATATAAGCATTCGTCTCAGGCATGATAGCAATAACACAAACACAGCAGCAGAAGCAAACACAATGAAATATAGGATATACTAGGAATTTCGTGTTTCATTTTAGCGATGAATGAAACACGGATTCCACGGTCATGTGAATAGCCGAAACCCTAGTCCCTAGACCCCTACGAGCGCGGCAAGTAGTCCCGCCAATTCTATAATTAGGTGAACCGATCACGATGCCTTGAAATGGAAACCCGTTGGATTTTAAAACCTGGCTACTTGAGCACTCCTCCTGAGTCTATCGTAGGTACAAGAGATGAAGAAAATATAATACATAGGCGAAACAACCTCAGACCGGAAGTGCCCCTCAAATGAATAAATATACAACCCACAGTGATGGCAGTCTACAAGTTGAACGCTTGCTCCACAATATGAATATACATGAATGTAAATATAAAACTCTCATCCCACAAAACCCCTCGGCTATTCATCACGACAACCACAAATATTCCAATCAAAACATCACAGAACATCAATGCGAGTATCAATTTGTTAACCATGTCTAATTAATATTTATAGCAATTAGACGATATTTTACCAAACGCTATGATACTCATAGTCGCAGAAGAAACCAAAACAATAACAACTAGAATCACAAAACCCGCGAGGCGTCACTCGGAATTTCCAAACATTGAAATTCAAGCGTCCCCAGCAATGAAAACCCCTTCATTTTTGCACGAAATCGAACCCGGTTAACCCCAAAAAAAACCCACACTATTTGAGTTGAATCACCGGCCGAATCAGCCCCGCATCGGGGCTAAATCAGCCCTGAAACAGCTCCGAAACGGGGCTGATCCAATGGCCGATCCAACCCCCGAAACGAAGCTGAATCGGACTCGGTTTGGCCCCGTTTCGGGGCCGAACCGAGCACAAATTGGGTGGGTTTGGGTGATCATTAGCCTACTCGAAATCTTGGTCTAAACCAATAATTCGGTGGCTCTGGCACAAGCGAAAATAAGAGCATTTTATGCAAATTTTCAAAACAAGTTTTTGCTAAAATGGGTTTTGATTATTCTAAAGCCATCCCAACAAGTTCAAATATTTAGTTTAGCTCTGATAGCATATTAGTAGACTTTGGGCACACTACTGCGATTTTAGAACATGCACAATTTGGGTTTTAAAAAAACTCTAGTGAGCTCAAGTCTACAAGTTAGGAACATAGGCTAAAGAATTGAACTAGCAAATAAACTATTAGGAGTTTCATACAAGGTTAGATGCAATACAACTTTTGTAGTACCTTCATATGTGTCACGCCGCTCTTGCCAGAGTACGGTAAGGAGACGTAACGGGTTACGCGACATATTTACTCAGAAATAAACACGCTATGCGTAGATAAGCAATATAATGTAAATATACACAATAAAGACATGGGATGTAAAAGAACAACAACTTTGTATTTATTAAACGTTCTTTACAATGCAACTGAAAAGTAAATACAATATGGAAAGCAATGCCTAAACAATGGCATGAACTGAAAATGAAAGTATATACAAATGACTAAAGCTCGGGGTCTTCTGAGAATTGCTCCAAGTCGTCTGAGCTGGGCTCGATCTCCAGAGAGTCAGGTCCTCCTGACAACATTCTAAAGAAAAAATAGAAAAAGAATGTCGTTAACGAACAATCGCTCAGTAAGTCCCAAAGAGAGATATGAATAGAATCGACAGATAAGAGAGAATATAACTGGTATAATGTTTGATAGTTATGCTAACGCCATTGTTTGTAGCTTGGTACAGAAGGTATTAGTGTTTACGAGAGGAGTCCAACTATCCCGTGGACTAAGTTAACTCGTAGTACAAGGCTCCGTCAAACCCCACGAAACAACTACAATGGATATTTAGTTACGTCTTTTAATGACCATCTCGTGCCACTTTTAACATATTCTGTACCGGTCTACCCCTTTAAACCCCCATAATGTTTTATTGTATTGTATTTTAGTAATTTGTAGATGTAAGACTTTCCGAAACCATGATATCAGTTGTTCATGTAAACGGAAAGAATGTAAACAGATAGTTATGTGATCAAGTCTATGTATATCCATGGTTCGGTCAAATCAAGTCATGTTGATATAGATAGATTCATGTTGTAATGGAATTATATTAAGTATGGATTGTATTCGGATTAAACTGAGACTCTGTCTGATTCAGACACTTAAACAGAATTGAAGTCCTGAATTAGTTTTAGAGTTATCGATAACTGCTGCACATGGACGACAGGATTTGTGTCTTTTTCCAAGACAATTACCATATTGATAACCCCGTTTTTAGTTGTCTAGGCAAGCACCCACTTTCTTCGGCTCCGTGAGGCTCAAGAAAATTGGTCCCGCTTAAACCTATATTTACTAGGGTTCTTATTGTAAATTAATATAACTTGAGGGGGTTTTATGAAAAATAGTTTTGATATATTTTCAAAATAAATCACAAGTATATATTTATCGTCTTTAGGGTTTTCATAGATGTAATTTTATAAGATGAGATATTCTAGTGGATATAAACCTAAATTGAATAGTATATGGTATTTTCATATAAATTTACTTATATTAATTTGCGATAGTAGTTTCATGAACTTTTGTGGTTTTTTTATTTATTTAGAAAACATGGAATATAATATATTTTTAAAATATATATTTTAATAATATTTACACATTTATTTATTTATTAAAAATAGAATTTATTTATTAATAGAAATCACGTTTTCTTAAGAATTGTAATAAATTCCATCGAGATCGTATACTCCGTGAGGAGGTCAGCATCTCGCCCTACTAGTCCGATGAATGTACGATAACCCACACCAACCAAATCGGATTTCCCAAAATGGGTTGTAAAGACATAATTGTATGGAATTGATTAAAACAATTAAAAGAAATACGGTTTTGATAGTTTATGGTATTTAACTGTAAATTCGTCTTAACCACAAAAATGTTATTTTCAAGCTATTGTGCTATGTCATAATAAGTGTTGTGATGAGGTAGGTTATTATCTCGTGAGTTTTCTAAAGGTAATATGAGCAATATGATGAAGTAATGTCGTAGGTAAATTTTATGGTATTTAACTGAAAAAGTGAAATAAAAGTTGTATAATATTGTATTTTGAATTGAAACTTGTTCTAAATGTTTTTTTATGGTTGCTAAACAAGATATAAAGAGATAGTTGATTTGTTGTTAAGAAAAGTTGGGTTTTTAATGAAATTAGAATCAGAAGTCGGAATAACTCCGCTTCCGACTAGTTTTAATAAGAGATCGTTTTAAAATAGAAAGAGATGAGAGGAGAGGGGACTTACGGGTTTGGAGAAGAGAGAAGAGGTATAGGAAGTTTGAAAGCGTCGCGGTGTCACCGGATTTGTCCTGAATTGTCGCCGGAACTTGACCTTGGGCTAACTCCACTTGTATAACTTTTTTGACTTGGAAAACTTTGAGAGTTTTGATAATGGATTTCAGAATAAAGAGGGATATGGTATAGGGTGGTATTTATAGGATAGAATTAGGGTTTTGGAAATGAATAGAGAATTAAAAATGTATAAAAACTTGGATTAAAGATGTGAATTAATACTCTCTGTTAATTTACAGAGAATTCAAACAACATGGGGGTAGTGGGGTAGGCCAAAGGTTGCAGTGTGCAGAGTTTGGGGGTATTAGCAACGGGGGGGACCGGCGGACCGGCGGTGCCGGCCTAAAGGGCATCTCGCCGGTCGTGGGTATGAGTTGGGGTATGGGATTTATGCCACGTGTTAGTGTCTGCTCACATATCAATTTCCACATGTTTGATTTAATGACTTTTCATTTTTACGTGTATTGCACATGTAAACTTTTGGGCTTCCAAAAAGTTTTAAAAGAAAAATCATTTAAAAATAATATGTTGCTTAGGGGATTTGAACACAGGGGCTATATCACAGCAGTGCAAGGCTTTACCAGTGAGATACAAGTGGCTTCTAGCTGTTCTTTAAACAAGAATTACTTTTAAGTTGTGCTCAGGGTAAGGTACTCCTTTCTGTACTTCACAAAAATTTGGTACAGAAAGTTTAGAGTTATTACAATATGCTCCATGTTGTGTTGGACTCTATCTAGGCTCCTAGGATGTTTACATAAGCATTGTAAAAATCTCTCTCCATTAAAGATGATCCACCTCGAGAATTCCCTTACTTTGGCTCCACACTTCTACCTTGAAGTGAACTAGTGCTCCTAATTTGCTAATCTAGGAAGCCTAGAATGTAGTTTAGCTCACTAACTATTTTTTTCAATATTTAATTTCCTTCACTAACAAAAGAGAAGGAAGATGGAGAGAGGTTGGAACTTGAAGAAGAAGAAGAGCTATGAATATCTTATTAACCATTTAGAGAAAAATGGTTACTGATATAATCCATTCTTTACAAAATCCTAGCTTTAGAATCTTATCAACCATCCAAGTGTCCACCCTCTTCTCTACCCTCCATTTGTCACCACTAAGAGAGTGGTCAATGATATGTTATTCTATTGAAACAACATAAGCTAAAGTGAACCCAAAAGGAAAAAGAAATAAAGAAAAGAAAGTATTAAGATATTTAACATAATCTTTTCTTTATTCATAACACATAAGTGAGATAAATATAAAGTGACATAATACTAGTAAATACATATACTAATATATGTATTAATATATCAAATCCAAACTAAATTTAATATCCGTCTTTCCAAAAAGATGAGCTAGTATTATCTAATATCCGATTACCGTCAGTGTATCAAATACACTAGTTTTAATCGAACCCGAGCGCATACCTCTGTACCGCAACTCAAAGCCGACAAACCCTCTGTGTGATTTTAAAGACTCGACAATATACTGGCAATAGGTTTAACCACAAGCACATCAGCAGCACCTGCTGTACATAACGGCTACCTAGGTATTGAGCAAAAAAAAGGTCGAAAAGCAAGCTCATCCAAATCCCTACTGAGCCTATAAGTGACAATCTCCATACAGTTCGGTCTATTCGTCTAAGAGTATCGCATACCAGGTCTAAGGGGTGGAAAACGTCAGACCTCTAATAACCCGATAAGTCATGTCAGTGTCAAGCTCATCACCCACCGAGAAATTACTGTTCTACAATCAGTAAATCTCATCTGCTCTGGCCGGAGACTTATAGTAATAGCCGACCGAACACAGCGCGACATCTACCCCTAATAGCGGGAGAGACGATTCCCCAACGATCCACTCACTACCTCCATATAGCTCGGGATTGTGCCCAACTAAAACCATTTTGTACGACTCAGTAGAGCTTGTTGGATATAAGTGCCCTCAAGTCAATTATTGTAATTGAAGGAGGACCTATACGAGAGAGCAATCTTACTCGAGATGATAGTATGCTATCTGGTTTGCCTTTATCTTACATGTAATGCATTTTATTCACTATCATATATCATTTAGACATAAGATAAAGCCCTAGGATTTTCCTTGAATACCAGGACAATGATGGAGATCATACTGGTGGGGCTTGGGTAGTGGATAAGCACGTCCTTAAATGTCCCTAGTTGTAGGAGTATCAAGACTGGGTATCGGTACTTTAGTTTAGACTAGTATGTACGTTTCCTGAACCGGTTGGAGGGCGATAGCTGATCCTACAACTATTGGTGTTTGATATCGAGGATTATATACATGTGATCATTGGATGAGTTACACTTGACGGACTCACCGAGAACTCCTAGTTGGTAATATACCAATGTCATGTAGCAGTTCTCTTGTGACATATGTACAAAATAGTCCCTAGGACTTGAGATCGTCATAGTGTATCATGTGTCTTCCCACTATACTTAGACTTCTACCCTACCACGTCTCAAAGGAGTCGTGCAAATAGGTTTTTGTTGGGTATAGTCCCGAAGCACGTGGAGGCAGTGAGCAGTCAAGGGGATTCGTCTCTCCCGGTATAGAGAGTTGATGTCTCGTTGTGCAGGACATGACTACAACCACAATTCGATAGCCATCGCAGTAAAGATAAACTACTAAGTGTTATCAGTTGTATCTCCGGTTGGTTATGAGTCCTCTGTCGCACGACTTATCGATTTATTAAGGTCTGACAGATTCCAAACCCTAGACCCAATATGCGATACTCTTAGACGAAGAGACCGGACTGCATGGTAATGTCAGTGATAGACTTTGCAGGGCTCAGATGAGCTTGCTCGTTGACCTTCTTTCGATCAATACCTGGGTAGCCGTTACGTGCAACTAGTACTGATGACGTATTTATGGGCTATGGATATGATCCTAACATATTGCCAGCGTATTGTCGAGTCTTTAGAGTCCCACACAAAGGCTTTCTAGCACATGCAAAATGATATAGGACACGTATAGGGATACGTGCAGGAGTTCGATTAAACACGTGTATTTGATACACGTATTTTAATCGGGTGTTTATTGATATTAGCCGGTATTATATGAAATAGCCGGATTATTAAATCAAGTGTTAATTTAATAATTAAATGTATATTTATATATTGATATATTTATATATTAACTAATATCATGCTCACTTTATTATTTTTTCTCTTAATTAATATTTATATTTGATATAAATATTATTTCAGGTATGTTGGTACATATGAGATGGATGTATGAGAATTATATGGAAGAATAAGAAGAGTCATGAATTTAAGATGGTTGTGGAATTTATGAGGTGTTTTATTTTCATGACTCATTTTTGTTTTTAGTTCAATTTTTATTAAACCTTATCTATTCTTCATACTATCTCATCTTCGCCATGGTTCTTCTTCTTCCTCTTAATTTTCTTCAAGAAGGGAATGGAAAAGGAAAAGAGAAAAATTAAGTGAGCTATTTATTCTACATCTCCTACTAATCATTCTTAGCAAGTTTAATTAGTGGGTTGCTTCATTTTGATGAGATCAATTTAAAACTAAAACTTGTGTTGGAGTTATCTCATGGTGGATTATCTTCGGCGAGGAGATCATCGAGCAAACTTGTTTCGGGATTTATGGAGACTAGCCGGAGTCTAAGAAGATGTGGCTAACGCGCTATAAAAGTTGTAGTCCTCCAACTCTTAATTTTTAGCTTACTAGTTTAATGACAAGTTTAGTAGTTTGGTTTGATTCATAATTTGAGTTTGCTATTGCTCTCTAGATTTTTAAAATTACCGCTTCGCCACTTTTTAAACCCTACTAGAGGTGCCTAGCAACCCAACAGAGCCATGATAGGGTAATAATCAAAGTATAGTGGGAACTCATACGAGATAAATGACGATCTCACGTCGACAGACTATCCTGTACTCATATCATCAGAGAACTGCTATTTGATGATAGGTATAATAGTATCTAGTATGTTCTCAGCGAGTTTGTCCAGTGTAACTCATGACCTAATGAGCACCTGTATACAATCTTTGGTGACTGACTAACACCAATGGCTGTGAAACCGGCCATCGCCCCTCGTCGGGATCAAGAAACGTATACACTAGTCTAATCTGGAATATCGATACCCAGTCTCGATACTCTCACGACTAGGGACATTTAATGATGTGCTTATGGACTACTCAGGCCTCACTAGTATGATCGCCATCATAATCCTGATAGTCAAGCATGAATCCTATGAGCTCTATCAACATGTAATAGTGATACGTAATACCACACAAAACATGTGCATGATGATAAAGTCAAAACAAATAGTATACTATCATCTCGAGTAAGACTATTCTATCCGTATAGGTCCTCCCTCAATTATCATAACTGCCTGCCTGCAATCACAATAATTGCATTGAGGGCACTATAGCCAACAATAACTGCCCTGATCCAGTCATTGGCGCCCTCAGTCATACCCCAATCAGCGCTATATGAGTGTTGATGCGCCGAAAGGAGAGCCGGGGGATGTTCCTTCGTCTTGATTCTTTGCTTTCTGTAAATCTAAAGGAACATGGTGACATATCTGATCGTGGAAGGTTGGTCGTCTCAAGTCTCGACAGGACCTCGATGGAGATGCGTTGATCACTGAAGATATAGGTTTCATTAACTGTGATAGGATGAGAAGCCCTAAAACTTGGAAAATTGGTAATTGGTAATTGGTTGATTGATTGAGAGAGAGATCTTTCATTCGCTTTCAACTTTGACTTTTATAAGACTAGGATTTATTAGGAAGTAATCTAAAACCCGAGATTCTTCTTGATTCAGGTCCCAATTACAATATTGCTTGGTACTTAACTTTCGCAATCGCCAGCTCCTGTTTGATTGCAAATCTCTCATGAGACCCATTCTAATCTTTTGTATCTCTTATGACCGTCTCAAACCGGTTCCTTAAGCAACCGATTCGGCCCCAAGTGGTTTAGGCCGAACTATCCTTTCTCTATCCTGTCTCATTTGGTCCGTCCATCTGGATGCCGCTCTTTTGTGCAAACAAGAAGAGATGGTTGAATCCCTCGTATTAATATGTATAAATATGATTTTCAACGAAACAAAATTGTATGAGTATGCTCTGTATACAGGATAAGGCTGCAAATTAATTAAATTAATAGGCTCCACCAAAAAGTACAGATGAGCATCTCAACAACTTTTGGCTCTCGTGTCTGTTAGATGAGTCAAAACATCATTAAGGACAGCTTTCTCTCCTAATTAAATGGTTTGTAGTCTAGGTTAATTAGTGGCTATAATTAATACATCATTTAGCCGTTTCTCTTCTGTCACAACGAAAGTTAAGTTAAAACGAAACCCAGTTTGGAAGTGTTCAAACCGTGGTTTCACTAAAATAGGGTTTCATGAAGCTTATGGTCGTTTAGGGACACAGTTAATGAAACCAAGGTTTCACTTAGTCTAACATATTTTTTTTCCAAAACTCAACTATTTTTACAATTTAGAAAATAGGGTTTCTAGACATCAAGTTGAAACAATAGTTTGGAAAACTCCATTTCGGTTGTCAAACGGACCGCCGTTATAAATTTTAGAGTTTAGCCTTAAAACCCCACGAAACCACGGTTTCGGAAACCATAACCTTGTTATGATATATCGAATTCGCTAACATCCCTTTTAGATGTGATTTGAGTGGTCGTAGCAATGCACAACAAGAGAAAACATATTTTGATATCATACCTTTCAACATGGCAACATAGAGCCTTTTGAAATCTAATGAAATCAGGACCGGCCGGGAAGAGTATAACAAATTTATAACCTAGAAAACAAACCAACCATGTTCACAAAAGTTTTTCTGTAGACCGTTATGCATACATATAAGCAAGGTTATAGGATGATCGTGAAGAGCCGATATATAGCTAAGCTCGGTACAATGACTCCAAATAAATATTCGCATCTTCTCAACACTATCATCATCACATTAAAGGCCATCGCAAGCTTTGCAGCGGCTAGCAAGAACATAAGCTAGAACACAGAAAAACTCTAACTGCGATCGATTCCAGAATGTACATGGCCGTCGGCCGCATGTCGATTTAGAAATCAAGGATATAAGAGCATATACTCAGTTCATGGTTAAAAGCGTTGTCACGGTACACAATTTGCTATTCAAATGCAAAGATGCACAATAAAAAAAACATTCTTATATGAAGGCGCAAGAGGCACAACCGCAAATTTAAAAAACACTAAAAAGAAAACTTCTTATAGAATGACCCAATATCCTAAAATAAAGCAAACCATTGTCATCATGTATACACAGAAACAAACAGTCATCACTAAGTCGTTTTTCCAACAAAACACGGTAACACCACCCCAATTTGAGACAGCTAAGGTATCATCATTATTTCTTTTTTGGAATGTGAAGGATCGAACCGCGACCTCTCACATTGGAGAGTAAATTGATACCAATTGAGCCGAGCCCAGTCGGTAGCATGGGCCGGTTGGGGCCGAATAGAGAAGTTGCAGTTAAATGCAAAAAAGGGCATGGAAAGGGTTTTATTTCGTTATTTGGTTTTGATTCATGGGCCTCTTACTTCGTCGGCTCTATTGGGCCCTACAATGGGCTATAGTATGTGTTAGCTGCACTAAGAGCACCTAATGATCTTCACTTGTCCAAATTTGAGGTTTTCAAAGAAAATTATTTTGATACAAATAGGGTAGTCTATGCAAATTTGAGCATATGGAAATTTACCGGATCAGTACGAAAAAGTAGTACTTTGCATGCTAATTTATCATGTAATCGAGAGAAGTGCTATTTTGATAAGAGAGCGTTGATAGGCCTGAGTTCAAATTAATTAATCCTACTAATTATAATTTCTATTTTTTAGGTCCGTGTTATGAATTTTGATGAAGAATATAATGATTCAAATTCTTTGTAGGATGACGAGTCCAAGAAGAAAAGCTACTAAAACATAATATTACGTAAAAAGAAAATATGTTTGGCGGAAAGTTTCATAGGGTAAATTCTAGATACGTGAAAAGAGAGTTAAACTCAAGCAAATGAAAGGAAATAACATTCTAAATAGTTAATGATGTACAATTTTTTTTGAAGATTTAGTGAAAAGGAAGAATCATAAATGATGTGCAAGTGCGGAAGTTGATAATGGATAGATCGATACCGTTAGAATGATCTCTCGAATACATCTAGAGCTGTTGAAAAAGTTCAAATCTTGAAGCTCGGCTTGTTAAAAACTCAGCTCGGACTCGTTTGACAACTAAATGAGTGAAGCTCGAACAAAAATCTAAGGTCAATGAAATAAATTATTAAACACGAACACGCATGAGTAGAAAAAACTACATTAGCGAGGGACAACATTTGCGACGGACAAACTTCTCTGGGCAATGTGTATACTATCAAGAGAATTTTCCCTCTTGCTAATATTCTCTTGGAAATGATCTATTTCTAAGAGAGAAAGACCAAGAGAAATTATAAAATGTATAAATTTAATTGGGCCTAAACATAACGGGAGAAACATTGTCGATGGACATATCCCTTGTCAATAGCCGCATTAGCTAGCAAAGAAATGCCGAGGGGTTGATATGTCCCTCAGCAATGTTCCCTTGGCATTTTTTTGGTAGCTAATGCAATTATTGCCAAGAGATATATCCCTTGGTAATATTTCCCTCGTTATGTTTTGATCAAATTACTTTTTATATTTTCCTCCCGCATTGTATTCTTTCCCCTTCAGAAATAGATTATTGCCGAAAGAATATTACCAAGATGGAAAATTCGCTTGATGGTGTGCACGTTGCCGAGAGAAGTTTGTCCCTCGCAAATGTTGTCTCTCGCTTTTCCTCGCTAATGTAGTTTTTTTTATTAGTTACGGTAGGCTTGAACCCGGCTCGTGTTTAAGCTCAACATGTTTAAGGGTAAATTTGGATAATTTTTCTTATTTGATATTCACTACGAATAAATATATAATTACTTTTTCTTAAATTTAGATTATAATTATTAATTTGTATATTAATTGGGACTTACATCATGATCATACTGAATCAAATATTGTTGTACTAAAATATTGAAGAATTTAAATAATTAATAGCTTTAAATTTTGTTGACAAAGTCAAAACAAATTTTAAACTCGTTTATCGAATTGTAATAACTGCATTCCTGATTGCTTACTTTGTCAAATATAGTATTGAACATTAATATGATGTTTTTATATATTTATATAATTATTTATAGCTTTTTTCCTATATTTTAAATAGGCTCGATAAAGCTCTAGGCTCACTCGGACTCGATGAAGGCTCGGCAGTGGCGGATCCAGGGATTTTCAAAGGATAGGGCCAAACATTTTAACATTGCTTATAAAAAAATCTCAGTTGAACGATTCATTTCTTTAATAAAAACCATAAATTCAAACAACAAAAGTTTAAATAGTCTCTATTAAGATGCAAAGTTACATTAAAGTTCAAAATATAAATCAAATGATATATCAATTACCTCAAAGGATTTCTCGACGAGTGTGCATACTCTGAAAGCGTTTCATTATAGTCTCATTGTCGATTCTCTCTACCACATCTAGCTCGATAAAAGTAATGAGGCAATCAATCATAAACTCGTCTCCAATCTTAATGCGCAAACGATTCTTGTTGATATTCATTGCCGAGAATACTCTTTTAAACACTTGCAGTGCAACAAGTAAACGTAGTGCTACTTCAAAAGTCGATAAACTTGAAAATAGACGCGGTCTCTCTTTAGCCCCACGAGCTTTATAGCAAGCCCGCTAATACCCTTCACTTGAGATAACTCCGGATGAGAGCGCATATCCAAAATATATGTATCGAGCTGACTCTTAAGCCTCTTTACCTTAGCATCAGAAAAATCAAAAGAGTGCAAGTTTTATCAACTTTTTGTTTGTTGAAAGAAGCAAACTCGTCAATAGGATCAAGGCATGCAATACACAAAAGTAATTCTGTATTTCTTTCATTGAAGCGATCATTGAGCTCACTTAACAAAGAATACGAGACACATGAAAATTCAATATAAGTTTATCAAATATAATTAATTCATAATCAAACAAACAAATAAGTAAAATATAGAAAATCATATAAAAGAATTATTACTGATGACTATGTAGAGAACGTAACCCGACAATATATATATATATATATATATATATATATATATATATATATATATATATATATATATATATTTGTGTTCTTTTCTTGCCGACAACGTGATCTCTCCGGTGCCTTAAAAGTATCATTCATACTTATAATTTATATTTCATGCTTCCGAAAAAATGAGAACACTTCTTCTATGAAAGATTCCCGTCCACTGTCATCATTTCTGAATATATTTAATTGTATCTTGGACAACTGCACTAAATTTATCGCATTAACAATATCATGATCTTTCCTCTGCAATATCTTTGATAATTCACATGTTTTCCACGAATATATTTCATCAGAAACAAAATGAATACAAAATCAAATGTTTTAATTTGCTTCAACATCACACTTGCAAGTGCTCTTTTCTTTCGATCCGCACCATCATCAATCACAATTTCAAGAACACTAACAATAGAGGAGAACATACGAGATAAACTCAGTAAAGCTCCATAGTGTGAACCCCAGTGAGTTTCTCATGCTCTTCTAATATCGAGTTCTTGATTTAGGCCTTGCCTACTTTCAATTTCTCCAATTTCATGTTCTTTAGCAACTCTTTCAGCTTCTTTTACTCTAAGAACATCACGACGCTTGCAAGAGCCCCCAACACAATTCATTACAATGGATGCGGATTCAAATAGAGAAACAATATCTTTAAGATTCTCCGCAACTGCTATAAGTATCAACTAAAGCTGGTGAGCAAAATAATGAATATAGAATGTACAAGGATTCTCATTCATAATCAAAATTTTCAATCCATTAAACTCTTCGAACATATTACTAGCGCCATCATAGCCCTAACCCCGTAAATGTTTAATGTTCAATCCAAATCTAGCGAATAAATCATCAATGCAGACCTTAAGTGTTAAAGCAGTTGTCTTACCAACATGTACGAGTTCAAGAAAACGCTCAATTATCTCTCCTTTTTATGTTTACAAAGCGTAAAACAATAGCCATTTGTTGTTTATTTGATACATGACGACTCATCAACTAAAATAGAGAATATATCATCTCCCAAATCTTTAATAATTTCTTTAGATGTTTCATTTGCAATTACACCAACAATATCTCTCTAAATTGAAGGGGTTGTTAACTTAAATTTTTAGATTCATTATGCATTACAATGTCTTGAACATCATCATTATGACACGCAAGAAACTTTAAAAGTTTTAGAAAATTTCCTTAGTTGGATGATTCATCGGATTCATCTTAGCCGCGAAGTAGTAAATCTTGATGTTAAAGAAAACGTATACAATCAACTGATGCAAGCAAACGAGTACGATATTTTTTTTAGAGTTTCATCCGATTGTTTAGACAACGACACGCTGATGTGTTGTCACTCATTCATCAATACTTCACATCTTCTCTTAGCAATATTATGCATACTATCATGGTTCCTAACATGGTTATCCAATCTATTTTTCTCTTTCCAATATGTAAATCCTCGTGTAACAAAAGATGGATCAACACCTATTTCAGGAAAAATAAAACAACACAAGCAAAATACAGTTTCTTTCTCTAAACTATACTCCAACCAATCAACATACTTGTCGAACCAAACCGGGATGAAATAGCGTTTACTTTTTCCAAACTCTAAATATGGAAAAACATGACCACGGGTTGACAAGGACCTTTTTGCAAAAATACTCGTCGAATTGTGTCTTAGTCATTAACATTATAACTTGCCATAGATTGTCTTAATCAAGGGTCCCAAACTAAGTTATTTATGTCAACTTCCATACGAGTTTTTTTTGAAACCAAAGACTCTATTTTTAAATTATCATCGTTAGGTCGACTACCACTAGGTCCATTAGAACCACAACCAATAGATGATTGCTCAGAAGGTTTCTTTCTTATCAAAAACTTGTCCATAATTGATTAACTGTTAACAAAGAAATAAACAATTATATTAGAAAAACATATAACTATTAAGTATTAAAAACAAATTATTAACAAAAATCAAGTCATCACAAATTATTAACAAAAATAATTGAAATCAAACTCAGCATTGCCGGTCCTAAGTTCGGATGAGAAAGGGTGAGAGTTGTTGTAGGCTTGTGACAGCTAACATAAAACTTTATCACATTCTATGACATAAACCATAATAAGAATATTTTTGGGGCGTCCCCTACTCATCGATGCGCTATATCGGATTCCGGATGTAGTGTTAAGTATGCAAGGGTTTCTAGGTCATCGTCTAAGAGCGGCGCGCTCCATCGGACCCTGGGTGTAGTGAAAAATAAGCAAGGGTTTCATAGAATCCGTCTAGCTTCTTGGAATATAACTTCTCTTACGGGCAAACTAACAGAATTAGTGAAGGTAATAGTTAGGAGGATAGTTGGTGTTATGTGTTTACAAGCAACTAAGTGGGTAGGTGAAAGGGTAGAGTTATAGAGCCTTGGGATTATAAACTTTGGTATACGGATAAAAATAAAAATCGTAATGAGGTAGGTGTAATCATAGATAGACGATTGCTTGAGAATATAGTTGAGATTAGGAGAAAAGGTAATAGAATTTTACTGGTTAAGCTTATTCTTGGAGGGGGGTCTTTAATGTCGTTAGTATTTATGCACCATAGATAGATCTTGATGACGCTAGTAAGCGTCTATTCTGAGAGAATTTAGAAGAGATGGTGTAAAAAAATACCCAGTGGAAAGAAGTTATTTATTGTCGGTGATGTCAATGGACATGTAGGTACTAGTCATAGTGGGTGTGATATTATTCATAGAGGTTTTGGTTTTAGACAAAGGAATGAAGCAAGTAACTCGATTCTAAATTTTGTCTTATCTTATGACTTGATCTTAGTAAACACTTGGTTTAGAAAAAGAGAGTCTTACCTTATCACCTTTAAGAGTGGATCAAGTGCAAACCAAATAGATTTTTTTCTGACGAGAATGATAGATTGAGGTTGTTGCATCGACTGTAAAATAGTGCCAGGTGAAAGTATAACAACTCAACATAGACTTTTAGTTCTAAATTTTCGATTTAGAAGAGCGCCTAGGAAGATTAGACGTAAGGTAGAACCTAGAATTAAGTGGTGTCGACTAAAAGAAGGTAACCAAAAGGATTTTATAGATATTGTAGTTCAAAAGGCCGATTGACAGTCTAAAAAAGATTCAGACAAAATATGGAATAAGATGGCTAGTTGTATTAAGAGGGTAGCTAGAGATCTTGTCACGCCCCGCTTCCCGGTGTACGGCGAAGGGGGCGCGACGAGGCTGCTACGTATATACTCTGAAGTAAACACGCTAAGCGTATCTAAGCAATATAAGAAAAATGTACACAAGAGACAAGATTTAAATGAACAGCAACTTTATTTATTAACATTCTTTTTACAATACATCTGAAAAGTAAATACATGGAATGGAAAGCAATGCCTAAACAATGGCATAACAGAAATCGAAAATACAAAATGTAAATGTGTACAAGGAATCTAAAGCTCTGGGTCGAAAGTCAGCTGATCCAAATCCTTGCTGGTGGGCTCGATCTCCTGAAGGTCCGATCCACTTAACAACATTCCAAAGAAGAAAGAGAAGGAATGTCGTCAGCAAACAATCGCTCGGTAAGTCCCAAAGGTAAGGGAGAAGTAGAATTGACAGAGAGAGAGTGTAGCTTTTAAAGTGGTATTATATTGTTACAATGTTGTATTTAGTGTTAACGCTGTTGTTTATAGCTTGGTACAGAAAAGACCAGTATATACGCGAGGAGTCTCGTTAGACCAGAGACTACGGTGGACGGAATCAAGAATACAAGGCTCCGTCGATAATACCACGGAACAACGGCATGAATGTAATTACGTCTTAAGTGACCACCTCGTGCCACCTTTAACGCCTTCCATACCAATCTACCCCATAAACCCCGTGATGTCTTGATTGTATTGTTTGTAATGTATTGTCTTGTAATTGAATTGTATAGATGGATGACTTGCCGAAACCATGATATCAGTAAATGGATGTAACTGGAGAATCATGTAGATGGATGTATATTTATGGTTCGGTTCGGTCAAGTTGTATAGATTGATAGATTGAACAGATTGAATATATGGATTCATATTGAATTGTTATATATGCTTGAATCTCATTCAAGTCAGATTGATTATATTGAGACTCAGTTTGAGTCAGACAATTTAGAAAAGAAATTAAATCCTGAATTGGGTTTTGGTGTTATCGGTAACCGCTGCACATGGACGACAGGATTTGTGTCTTTTTCAAAGACGATTACCGTGTTGATAACACCGTTTGTTAAGTTGTCTACCTTAAATAGGCAAGCACCCATATCTCCGACTCTCTGAGGCTCAAGAGACTGCTCCCGCTTAAACCTATATTTACTAGGGTCTTTATTGTAATTTATAAAACTTGAGGGGGTTTTATATAAAAATAATTTGTATAATTTTCAAAATATACCTAAAATATTTAATTATCAATTTTAGAGCTTTTATAGATGTAGATTTTATATTTGTGACATTTCTAGTGAATAAAACCTAATTTCATAATATATGGTATTTAATTGTAAAGTATTGAACTTGGATGGAATTGCATGATATTTTCATGTAAAGTGATTCTTTTTTATTTAGAAAAGTTTGAACATTTATACTATATAAAAATAGATATTTTGATGATACATATATATATTTATAAAATAATTTAATTTATTATTTTTTATAGAAATCTCATTTTCTTAAAATATTTGTATTTTTTAAATTTTTCGAGACCGTATGCTCCTTGCGGAGGTCTGCGTCTCGCACTACTAAACCCAAGGATGTGCGATAATCTGCACCATCCCGAACGGGTTCCTCGAAATGGGTTGTAGCGGCACATTGCAAATATTTGTTAAAAATACATATCTTGTAGAAAATGATTTTTATAAGTTAAAGATATTTAATTGTAAATTCGTATTCCCGTATTCTATATTCCCAAAAGATATCGTGCTATGATAGAGATGTGTGTTGTGAGGAGGTAGGTCATTATCTCGTGAACTATCTAAATGTATAGTAAGGAATTATAATGATTTATGTCAAAACTAAACTATATGGTATTTTTCTGAAAAATGCAATAAAAATTACAATATACATTCTTTTTCTATGAAACTTGTTCAATATGTTTTGTTAATATTTAATGGTCATGACGTGCAAGTTTGGTGTTGTTGTATTTAAAAAAATTGGAACTTTTTAAAGAAAACTGAATCGGAAGTCGGATTAACTCCGCTTCCATCGGGTTTTAGAAATACAAGTTTTTAAATTAGAAAAGAGAAGAGAGAGAAGGGACTTACTGTATTTTAGATTAGAGAAGAGGATGAGGGAGTGGTAAGAGGTGCCGGTGCGTCGTTTCGTCTCCGGGAGCTCTTAGGGTCGTCGTCGGAAGTTCATCGGAGCTTCGCCCTTCGTTAACTCCACTTGTACACAAAAATTTTAGGCATTTTTCTTGAGAGTTTGGGCAGAGATTGTGAGTGAGGGAGGTGTGAGATGAAGTGGTATTTATAGGAAAAGATTAGGGTTAGGGTTTGATAGAAAATGCATTAAAAATTATGCATTAAAATAGTTTTAATTAGGTTTTTAATCCTCTGAAATAATGCAGGGTATTTAAATAGAACAGGGGTTATGGGGAGGCCAAAAGACACAGGAGGAGTGAAGAAAATCGGCGATCCAACTCGGTCGCATCGGCGCAGCCGGCCGAGTTGGCCTCGCCGCTGGCCCGAGTCGGCCGAGTCGGGTCGGGTCTCGACGCTACCTGTCCCCCGTCGCTTGGTCTACTTTTTGGACTCGTTTGTTTTTAGTGTGACCTTTGGTTTTTTCGAGTTATGCACGTGTAGACTTTTGGGCTTCTAAAAATATTTAAAAAAAAACTAATTAAAAAAATAATATGGTTGATGGGATTTGAACTCTAGTACTTTGGTTCAACAGTGCAAGGTCTTACCAATGAGCTACAAGCTCCTTCTTGCTATTCAAAAGCAAAAAAAATTTATAACCTGTGCTCATGCAAAAGTACCCCTTTCTGTATTTTTGAAAAAATTGTACAGGAAGTTTAGGGTTGTTACATTCTACCCTCCTTAAAAAATTTCGTCATCGAAATTTGTAAAAGAAAGTGTAACGGATTCAATGAAAGTTTGGTGATAGAACTATTGGTAGTATATGAAAAATATGTGAAAGAACGAAAGATTTGAAAAGAGTTGAGGAAATAACCAGATTTACCTTGGTCTACGGCCTCTGCTTCTTCGGCCGCTAAAAGGAAAGCCTGACGCCGTGGTACATTCCTCCTAACTGGAGGCACATTCTGTCCTTGGGACATGTTTCTCTGCCCTCGAGACATGTCCCTCATTGCCTGATGGAATTGGCAAGTAGGCTGTGCAGGTGGTGGAGCCGGGAGTGTAATACGAGATGCAGGAGCCTGGATAGCTGGCCGCTGCGGGTAGTTGGTATGTGTGTGAGCTGGGTTGCTTCAATAAGGACAGTTTCCAATTCTGTGATTGGATGCGCCACAAACTAGACACATGCCTTTTGCGCGCCTACAGTCCATTCACAAGTGTCCTTCTCTCTTGCAAAAGTCAGGACTCGACTGGTTATCTGTCACTTCCAGTCTCCTCTGTTCAACAGTTTGCCATGAAGAGGCTCCTCCTGCCATTTGAGTCGCAGGACGCTTCACTCCGGTAAATTGAGATCTGCCCTTCCTCTTTACCACTGCCTCATATCGTCGGGCAGCCTTTAAAGCCAAATCATGGATTGGGAAATCCCCTGTAGCTAATGCAGTTTGGATTTCCGGGTCCAACCCCTACTGAAATCCCCTAGCTCTGATCTCAGCAGTCGGTATGAGATGGGCCGCGAACCTGTTACGGTCTTATGTTAGTTGTGTAGTATATGATATAAAATCAAACATTGAGACATATCTTACATACTAAGTATGGTAAACTCAGCATCATACTCATCTACAGATTTGGTCCACATTGAACTTTATTGTAGATGGATGAACTGTTGTTCCATATCAAAGCGGGCAGTCTCAGGGAAGTACTTTGCATCGAACATGTCACGGAAAGTCTTCCATTCGATAGGTTGGTCAAGACGGCTTTCTTCCGCCTTCCACCAAACCCGTGTATTGTCAGTGAGCTGCAGCTTTGCAACTCGTACCCAAGTGACCTCTGGCACTTGTGCTGCTGCCAGGTCATCTTCAACGCTTTGAGCCCATTCCTCCGCTTCCAGAGGGTTCTCTTTTCCCGAAAAGTTCTTGGGGTGCAGTGCCCGGAATTGCTTCACTCCGGGTGCTTCCGCTTCTGGACGGTTTAAGAGAATAGCAGTTTGCTGCTGCTGTCCTTTCAGGAGGCTGCGGATTGCCTTAAGCAGAATCGTCTACTCGTTGATCAGAGCAGCGATAGCAGGTGTGAGTGGTAGTGGTGGGGGAGTGTTGTTGACATTCGTGCTGGTGTTGTTTGGGGAATCCATAACCTTGAAAGAAAAATTTGGTTTAGAATAGATTCAAAGTATATGAAATGATAAGATTCAAGAAATATGAATTGTAAAGAATGTTTTCAGTTGCCGGTTCTTATGTTATATTGCTTAGGTTGTCCATACAAAACCGAACTGCATGGTAGGGTTCCATACAGCTCTGGCATGCATTGGGCCACCAACAAAACCTGTCACGCCCCGCTTCCCGGTGTACGGCGAAGGTGGCACGATAAGACCGCTACGTATTTACTCTGAAGTAAGCACGCTAAGCGTATCTAAGCAATATAAGAAAAAAGTACACAAGAGACAAGATGTAAATGAATAACAACTCTATTTATGAACATTCTTTTTACAATACATCTGAAAAGTAAATACATGGAATGGAAAGTAATGCCTAAACAGTGGCATAACAGAAATGGAAAATACAGAATATAAATGTGTACAAGGAATCTAAAGCTCTGGGTCGAAAGTCAGCTGATCCAAATCCTCGCTGGTGGGCTCGATCTCCTGAAGGTCCGATCCACCTGACAACATTCCAATGAAGAAAGAGAAGGAATGTCGTCAGCGAACAATCGCTCGGTAAGTCCCAAAAGTAAAGGAGAAGTAGAATAAACAGAGAGAGTGTGTGTAGCTTTTAAAGTGGTATTATATTGTTACAATATTGTATTTAGTGTTAACGCTGTTGTTTGTAACTTGGTACAGAAGAGGCCAGTGTATACGAGAGGAGTCTCATTAGACCAGAGACTACGGTGGACGGAATCAAGAGTACAAGGCTCCATCGATAATACCATGGAACTACGGCATGGATGTAATTACTTCATAAGTGACCACCTCGTGCAACCTTTAACAACTTCCGTACCAATCTACCCCTTAAACCCCGCGATGTCTTGATTGTATTGTTTGTATTGTCTTGTCTTGTAATTGAATTGTATAGATGGACGACTTGCCGAAACCATGATATCAGTAAATGGATGTAACAGGAGAATCATGTAGATGGATGTATATCCATGATTCAGTTCGGTCAAGTTGTATAGATTGAACAGATTGAACAGATTGAATATATGGACTCATATTGAATTGTTATATATGCTTGAATCTCATTCAAGTCAGATTGATTATATTGAGACTCAGTCTGAGTCAGACAATTTAGAAAAGAAATTGAATCCTGAATTGGGTTTTGGTGTTATCGGTAACCGCTGCACATAGACGACAGGATTTGTGTCTTTTTCAAAGACGATTACCGTGTTGATAACACCGTTTGTTAAGTTGTCTACCTTAAATATGCAAGCACCCATATCTTCGGCTCTCTGAGGCTCAAGAGACTGGTCCCGCTTAAACCTATATTTACTAGGGTCCTTATTGTAATTTATAAAACTTGAGGGGGTTTTATGTAAAAATAATTTGTATAATTTTCAAAATACACCTCAAGTATTTAATTATCATCTTTAGAGTTTTTATAGATGTAGATTTTATATATGTGACATTTCTAGTGAATAAAACCTAATTTCATAATATATGATATTTAATTGTAAAGTATTGGATTTGTATGGAATTGCATGGTATTTTCATGTAAAGTGATTGTTTTTTATTTAGAAAAGTTGGAACATTTATACTATATCAAAAATAGATATTTTGATGATACATATATATATTTATAAAATAATTTAATTTATTATTTTTCTAGAAATCTCATTTTCTTAAGATATTTGTATTTTTAAAATTTTTCGAGACCGTATGCTCCTTGCGGAGGTCTGCATCTCGCACTACTAAGCCCGAGGATGTGTGATAATCCGCACCATCTCGAACGAGTTCCCCGAAATGGGTTGTAACGGCACATTGCAAATATTTGTTAAAAATACATATCTTGTAGAAAATGGTTTTTATAAGTTAAAGGTATTTAATTGTAAATTCGTATTCCGGTATGCTATATTCCCAAAAGATATCGTGTTATGATAGATATGTGTGTTGTGAGGAGGTAGGTCATTATCTCGTGAACTATCTAAAGGTATAGAAAGGAATTATAATGATTTATTTCAAAACTAAACTATATGGTATTTTTCTGAAAAATGCAATAAAAATTACAATATACATTCTTTTGCGATTAAACTTGTTCAATATATTTTGTTAATATTTAATGGTCATGATGTGCAAGTTTGTTATTGTTGTATTTAAAAAATTGGAACTTTTTAAAGAAAACCGAATCGGAAGTCGGATTAACTTCGCTTCCGTCGAGTTTTAGAAATACAAGATTTTAGATTAGAAAAGAGAAGAGAGAGAATAGACTTACTGGATTTTAGATTAGAGAAGAGGAAAAGGGAGTGGTAGGAGGTGCCGGTACGTCGTTTCGTCGCCGGGAGCTCCTAGGGTCGTCGTCGGAAGTTCGTCGGAGTTTCGCTCTTCGCTAACTCCACTTGTACACAAAAGTTCTAGGGATTTTTCTTTAGAATTTGGGCAGAGATTGTGAGTGAAGGGGGTATGAGATGGAGTGGTATTTATAGGAAAAGATTAGGGTTAGGGTTTGATAGAAAATGCATTAAAAATTATGCATTAAAATAGTTTTAATTAGGTTTTTAATCCTCTGAAATAATGCAGAGTATTTAAATAGAACATGGGTTATGGGGAGGCCAAAAGACACAGGAGGAGTGAAGAAAATCGGCGATCCAACTCGGTCGGACCGGCGCCGCCGGCCGAGTCGGCCTCGCCGCTGGCCCAATTCGGCCGAGTCGGGCCGGGTCTCGACGCCACCTGTCCCCCGTCGCTTGGTCTACTTTCTGGACTCGTTATTTTTATTGTGACCTTTGGTTTCTACGAGTTATGCACGTGTAGACTCTTGGACTTCTAAAAATATTAAAAGAAAACTAATTAAAAAAATAATGTGGTTGATGGGATTTGAACTCTGGTGCTTTGGTTCAGCAGTGCAAGGTCTTACCAATGAGCTATAAGCTCCTTCTTGCTATTCAAAAGAAAACCAAATTTATAACTTGTGCTCATGCAAAAGTACCCCTTTCTGTATTTTTGAAAAAATTGTACAGGAAGTTTAGGGTTGTTATAGATCTACTTGGTGAGTCGAGAGGTGATGCTCCACCATCTAAGGACACATCATGGTGGAATGAAAAAGTAAAGGCTACTATTAAAATTAAGAGAGATTCTTATAAAAATTTGAAAAAAAGTAGAGATGTGGAGAGATTTGAGAAATATAAAATGGCTAAAAAGGATGTTAAGAAATCCGTTCGGGAAGCTAAAACTAAGATCTACAAAGAGATGTACGAGAAGTTGGATACTAAGGATGCTGAAAATGATATATACTGAATTGCTCGGATGCGGGAAAGGATGATCAGAGACTTATGTGCAATGAAGTGTGTCAAATATGAAGATCGGAAGGTTTTTGTTCGAGATTATGATATCAAAGAAAGATAGAAAGATTATTTTGACAAATTGTTCAATGAGAGTTTTACCAAGAATTTGGATGGACTTTTCATTCAATCTCAAGATATAAACCATGATTTCATGCCTAAAAGAAGAATACCAGAGGTTAAAGAGGTTTTGAAGAGAATGAGATTAAGAAAAACAGTTGGTCCAGACGGGATTCCTATCGAAATTTAGAGATACTTAGGTGAAATAAGCGTTAAATGACTGACAGATCTATTTAATAAGATTTGGAAAATCAAAAAAATGTCAAATGAGTGGAGGAAAAATACCCTTGTATCTATCTACAAGAACAAGGGTGACATTCAAAGTTGCTCAAACTACCGTGAAATAAAACTTATGTGTCACACCATGAAATTTTGGGAAAGAGTGATTGAACACAGACTAAGCAAGAATATTAAGATAATAGAGAACCGGTTTGGGTTCATACTTGAACGATCGATGACAGAGACTATTCATTTGCTACGTCAACTTATCGAGTGTTTTCGAGAGAGGAGAGGAGATTTGCATATGATATTTATTGATTTAGAGAAAGAATACGACAAGATACCTAAAGAAATATTATGGGGGATAATGATGAAGAAGGGGGTTCCCGTCAAGTATATTGACATAATCAAGAATATGTACGATGGAGTAGTGGTAAATGTCAGAACTTGCGGCGGTCTAACGAGTGATTTTCCGATTACAATTAGCTTATATCAAAGATCTATACTAAATCCATTCATGTTTACCATTGTGATGGATGGGCTTATTAGAACTATCCAAGATGAGATACTTTGATGTATGCTGTTCGCTGATGATATTGTTCTAGTAAATGAGACGAAAGCAGGGGTTAATACCAAATTGGAGTTATGGAGGTAAACGTTGGAATCTCGGGGGTTCAGATTGAGTAGGTCCAAGACAACATATATACATTGCAAATTTAGCAAACAGAAAAGTCGAGACCACATTGGTATAACACTAGAAGGACAGGAGATATCACCGAGCGATCAGTTTAGCTATCTAGGTTCCATTATCCAAAAGGATGAGGAGATCGATAACGATATTAATCAAAAGATCCAACCTGGTTGGTTAAAATGGAGGAGTGCAACAGAGATTTTGTACGATCGTAGCTTTCCATTAAGATCGAAAGGAAAGTTTTATCGGAGCGCTATTCGGTCTGCCTTATTATATGGTACAGAATACTGGGTTTCTAAGAAGCATCATACACAGAAGATACACGTAGTGGAGATGTGCATACTGCGTTGGATGTATGGTAACACTAGAAAAGATAAGGTATGAAATGAGGATATTTATGCAAAACTTTGTGTAGCACTTGTAGAGGAGAAGATGCGGGAAAACCGGCTAATATGGTTTGGTCATGTACGACGCAGACTTATGGAAGTACCGGTTTGACGAATGGATACTATCGATATAGGCAATGTCAAAAGGGCGAAAGGAAGACCGAAAAAATATGGATGGAGGTGGTACGAAAAGATATGGTTGCCAAAGGCCTCAATGAAAGTATATTGTTCAATAGGAGTGAGTAGAGGCGGATTCATTTGCGAGACCCGACGTGATTCTCATGTTGGTTCATGCAGCCTACCTCATATGCTTAGGATAAAAGTCTCAGTTGTTGTTGTAGGGTTTGCTAATCACATATCTAAATCATCATTGATTAAAGATTCAAGGAGATTAAGACAAAAAAGATAACAGAAAAGAAATTCACCGAGATGGCGAGATCCAGTCCTTATCCAAAGCGGCTGCAAGAAAATCTATCACTCAAATTCCCAAGCGAAAGGGACGATCGGAACTGGAGCTTCGATGTGGTGGTGGAGGGGAGGCTAGATCCCTCGATGGCTCGATCTTGGGCATCAACTGCATCATGATGGCGTCGTCATGGCGATCTCGATCGATCAAACTGAAAAGAGCGATTTTTAAATTTTTTGGTTTCTAGGATTTTGAAACAAGAGACGGGAAAATTAGAAAAGGAGGAAGAGAGAGGGAATTTGAGGGCTTGGGTATTTGGGTGTGTTTTAATTTGTGGGGTTAGACAAGTGGCAACTTAAAAGGGTTTTTTTTGTCATGAGAAATAGGGTGAGGCCATTGTTTTAATTTGAAGGGTTTAGCAAGTGGTAATTAAAAAGTTTTTTTTCCCATGAGAAATAGGGTGGGGTCATGGCCCCACCCTGCCCATTTACAAGTCCGTCTTTAAGCTCAGGCTCGTTTGATTAAAAAAACGAGCCAAGCTTGAAGAAGCATTTAAGCTCGTTTTAATAACCGAGTAAAGCCAAATAATGTAAAGCTCAGCTCGTGTGACTCATTTCACATCCCTAAATACATGAGCATCATCCCAAGATGGACTAATTATATACTTGGAATCCTGCGATTACCCACAAAGATTTCATTCCAGCAATCACTGCACAATTAACCACGCGCACGGTAAATCTTATATGTTACTAAAATGTAAAAATCAATATAACAATTATTTTTGTCCTTCTCTTTTTTCCTTCTCTTTTTGTCGAAAAGGAGCTAGGTGGACTATTAATATCACACTGTAATATTTCTTATTTAATTATAAACAAACACACTCAATAGAAGCGCCAATATTCAAATGAGAGATATGACTCGTAGGCAACAATTTCGATGCAAATTTGTATGAATAATCTAGCCGTTAATGTCGGAAGATTGCATGGGCACACTATGCACCTACACGGCCACAAATGCTGGGTGGGCGTTTGATGACGCTCGATATCGGTGGTCTCCCAGATCAGGACACGTGGCAGATGACGTGTCTCAGAGCATGCAAGAAAGGACTTACAGTGGCCGACCAACCACCCATGTGCCCGTCCTACAAGCAAACGCTGGCTCACCTCCGAGCCCTCAGCACAATTGGCCTCCTCGGCCCTCTCAGCTAGCCTCCGGGCTCGAGCAGAACCAAGATACCTCGGCTCTCCCGCTCCTCCGCGTGCTCTCCCGCCGAGGTCATCTCCTCGGTCTCATCGACCGACCAACGGCACGGCTTGCAGGCATAACCGCCATCCCGCGAATCTCGTCATGCGCGAGATCTCCGCCGGCCACATCCCACGTTCCACAACACCACGATCCCCCATTAATGAACCTATCTCGCCATTAGTGGGAGGTCCCGCTCATCACGCGAGCGTGATGTCGGAAGCATAACGGCCGGCGTGATTCTCGCGCCCGTCTCGCCTGCTGCCACTGCTATATAAACTCCCTCTTCAGACGGTTGAGGTAAGGCATTTTTACTCCACTAAGCCGTTACTCTGCCCGGATTTCCTCTCTAACTTGATCGTCGGAGGGTCCTCGATGGTACAACCATCCCGGGACTTCCTTGCAGGTAACTCGGCAACCACAACCTTAACTCATTGAGATCCACACGCCTTAGGAGCGACAGCCTCCAGATCAAATCTCAGCCATTCATCGCCGCCATCAGCAGATCAACGGAAGGCAACATCTGAAGGAGATCTCGGCCTCCATCAACTAGCACCGTCTGTGGGAACACTTGATTTCACAAAAACAAAAGTTCGCTTTCATATCTCAACCTAATGGCGAGCAACCATCGCAATGACCCAAGCTCCAGCCGCCGCCTCCCCCTCAACGGAGGCGTGGCCGAACCACCTTCGTCGAATGCCATCAACGCCCTCGCCGGCTGGATAGACCGACCCGTGTCCATCGTGGAAGCGCTCGTCCGCGTCCAGACGGCATGGCAAGATCACCAAGTTGCTGCTCCCCCACCTCGGGACCAGGACCCCTACAGGGGGAGAGAAGACTCCGTCCGCGTCGACACTGCCGACCACCGAGTCGCCACCTCCTACGGCCGCAGATTTCCCGGGCCGATACGTTCTGAGGCCCGCTGGGCGCCTCACAGTTCAACGCCGAGGTCCGCCGCCAGAGCGCCGCATCCCGAGATCCTCCGCGCACTTGTCCCCTCCGAGGAGATGTCTGTCAGCTCGCCTGTTACCAGGCCTGACCGACACCTCCTCCCTCGGCGGGGTCGCGCGAGCGAGACTCACCACGGCAGCTCGAGGACTACCTCGCCGGGGGATCTAAGGAACCTCATTGAGAGGAACCGGAGCCGCGGCCAGACACAGGCCTCCAACAGCAGAGGCCTGGGGTCAGAATGCACCGAGTCGTCGGGGTACCATGGCCGACTTGACGCCCTCGAGAAGAAGATCGAGAGTCTGCACCGGGAAGGTCACCATTCGAGCGATAGGACTAAGTATGTCGCTGACTCCTTTACAAAACTATTCACCGAGGAGCTGCTCGCCGTCCACGTCTCCTCCCGCAATAAGCCCCCAAAGGTCTCCCTCTTCGACAGCAAATCTGACCCGAAGGACCACTTGGATGCATTCACTGCAGGAATGAGCTTCCAAGACCACTCCGATGTCGCCCAGTGCCGAGCTTTCCCGGCCACTCTCATCCGCTCCGGGCGAGACTGGTTCCGAGGACTCGAGCCGCGCTCGATATCAACCTTCGACGAGCTGGCCACATAATTTCTCGGCCACTTCGTCGGGAACAGGCGGCAGAAGCGCACGGTCGACCATCTCTTCACGATTAAGAGCGGGGACAAGGAGACATTCAAAGCATACATCACCCGCTTTTACAATGCCCTTCTCGAGGTCCCAGAGCACCGGGACAAGACGGTCAACACGGCTCTGAGGTCTGGTCTTAGGAACAAGGAGTGGTTAGCGCAACCTAAGACCATGGCCGAGGTAAAGTCTTGGACCGAGCGCGAGGTCCAGCTCGAATCCGAGATGAATGCGAATCTCCCTCGGGCAGAGCAAACCGACCAAAAGAAGAGGACAAGAGAAGAGAGAAGGGGCCTAAGCGGCAAAACCCTATCTCCCAAAGTTCCAGGAGTATACCCCGCTTAACGTCTCCCAGGCGGTGCTACTGGAGGAGGCCAATGGCGAGGGGTTCTTCAAGCTTCCCCCGATCCCGCGAATGGCCTCAAAGCGAACCCGGAGCCCCTACTGCGGCTTTCATAGGTCGCTGGGCCACACAACGGAGAGCTACAAACAACTCCGAGACTATATTGAAGAGCTCATCCGTTCGGGGCACCTCACAACGTACATGAAGGACAAGCGATAAGCTGACTGCGAGCAGGAGCAGCGTTCCCCTCTAGCCGAGCTGACCATCGGCCAGATCATGGTAGTGTCAGCAGAAAATATGTCCGGTACCCTCGAAGCTAGGTACCCTATGCCGAGCATAGATTCCAACGGACATCCGGGGGGCTCGAGCTGCGCGAATAAAAACATCTACTAGCATGTATTTTCTTTCCAGAGCAATGTATATTATTCTTGAGATCTTTTGTTTATATAATAAAGGGATCAATAGAGCATTGCAAAAAAGAAAAAGAGTTTTATTCGTTCAAGAGGTATTATAGGCTCCTCAGCCGTACACAAAAAAAGGGGTTACAATAGCGGAGGAACAGGGTGCAGAGAACACTGCTCGTAGTACTTTGACGATATTTTCGCCAGCCGAGCCCTCGCAGCATCCAGCCTCAGCCTTCGATCCCCCCCCACGAGCGTCGGCATCGCGCCTCAATTGGTAGCACTCACGGACGAGCGCTTCCGAGCGGTCTAGCCGACCCGCAGAGATCAGGCCGAAGCGCCTCAGAGACCTTAGCTTGCCTATGGCCTCGTCGAAAAGCATTTCGGATAAAGGGTTGTAAAGCCCCGGCAACGCCCTTCAGATGGAGTACATCAACAGCTGAAGGAGGGAGGTCCGCCGGGGGAGCAGTCGGCCGAAGTGGTCCTCTATCCTGCCTATAACCAACTGCACCGTGTCCTCGGTGCAGTATGGGTCATAGATGTAGACATCCTCAAAGTTTATGATGTCTTCGATGGTGAAGGGGAAGTCCTGCATCTTTGTGTGTTGGGCGTAAGGAAAGGAGCATCAACAATCTCTCCGTTTTATAGCCCACAATGCCTCCAGAGTTCAACGGTCGCCCGCGACTGTGCCGCCACGCGGCAGACATCGCGCCGCTCGATGCAGAATCGAAACGACGTGGATCTGGCGCTTCGCCTCCTCTACGCGTTCATGACACGTGTCACTCATGACGGCCCATCTTCTCAAAGCCCTCACCAAGAGGCAGCCGAGCGGCTACCCTGCTCGGCTATCCCTAGTAGGTAGCTTCCTACCTCACAACGCCAGGGATCAAATCCCTCACCAAGAGGCAGCCGAGCAGCTACCCTGCTCGGCTATCCCCGGCCGGTAGCTCCCCTACCTCACAACACCAGGGATTAAAGCCCTCACCAAGAGGCAGCCAAGCGGCTACCCTGCTCGGCTATCCCTGGCCGGTAGCTTCCTACCTCACAACGCTAGGGATAAAGCCCTCACCGAGAGGCAGCCGAGCGGCTAACCTGCTCGGCTATCCCCAGCCTGTATCTCCCCTACCTCATAACGCCAAGGATCAAAGCCCTCACCAAGAGGCAGCCGAGCGGCTACCCTGCTCGGCAATCCTTGACTGGTAGCTCCCTTACCTCACAACGCCAGGGATCAAAGCCCTCACCAAGAGGCAGCCGAGCAGCTACCCTACTCGGCTATCCCCGGCCGGTAGCTCCCCTACCTCAAAACGCCAGGGATCAAAGCCCTCACCAAGAGGCAGCCGAGCGGCTACCCTGCTCGGCTATCCCTGGCCGGTAGCTTCCTACCTCACAACTCCAGGAATCAAAGCCCTCAGTAAGAGGCAGCCGAGCGGCTAACCTGCTCGGCTATCCCCGGCCGGTAGCTCCCCTACTTCATAACGCTAGGGATCAAAGCCCTCACCAAGAGGTAGCCGAGCGGCTACCCTGCTCGACTATCCCTGGCTGGTAGCTCCCCTGTCTCACAACGCCAGGGATCAAAGCCCTCACCAAGAGGCAGCCGAGCGGCTACCCTGCTCGGCTATCCCCGGCCGGTAGCTTCCCTACCTTACAACGCCAGGGATCTAAGCCCTCACCAAGAGGCATCCGAGCGGCTACCCTGCTCGGCTATCCCTGGCCGGTAGCTTCCCTACCCCGCAACACCAGGGATCAAAGCCCTCACTAAGAGGCAGCCGAGCAGCTACCCTGCTCGGCTATCCCTGGCTGGTAGCTTCCCTACCCCACAACACCAGGGATCAAAGCCCTCACCAAGAGGCACCGGGCAGCAACCCTGCTCGGCCATCCTTAAGGACAAAAATCCCTCTTCAAGAGGCATCGGGCAGTAACCCAGCTCGGCCATCCTTAGTAGGCCAATCACGGCCCCTCCCGCGCTAAGGATGAAAAGCCCTCACAAGAGGCAACCGAATCCGCCCTTGTTCGGTTATCCCTAGCTGGTAGCTCCCTACCCCAACAAACCAGGGATCAAAGTGCTCACAGAGGCAACTGGACCGGCCCTTGTTCGGTTATCCTTGGCTGGTAGCTCCCTACCAAACCACAGATCAAAGCCCTCGCCAAGAGGCACCGGGCAGCGACCCTGCCCGGCCCGTCCTTAAGGATCAAAGCCCTCGCAAGAGGCAACCGGGCCCGCACTTGCTCGTTTATTCCTGGCTGGTAGCTCCCTACCCCAACAAGCCAAGGATCAAAGCCCTCGTCAAGAGGCACCGAGCAGCTACCCTGCTTGGCCATCCTTAGCAGACCACTCACGGCCCCTTCCGCACTAAGGATCAAAACCCTCGCCAAGAGGCACCGAGCAGCTACCCTGCTCAACACCATCCTTAGCAGGCCACTTGTTTTCGGCCGAAAAGCGGAGATGCGACCGCGCAGGTCCTTCTTTCCTGAATTTCGGGGCAGATACTAATTGGTACTATCTGTCCACATCTCCGAAGATGTCAAGTTGATTTATGACACCGTGTATCGAAGGTTTAAACGGATGCGGCTGATGTAGCAGATTTCGTCAGATTCCCCCTCACTTGAGGGGTTTTTGATTGTGGGGACGCTCTTCCCTGCAGGCGTAAGCCCCTGCAGTTAATTACGCTACCGCATCGCGGTAACCACTTTCTCCTTCTCCAGATGGTCACTCATGTCGTCGGTGTTTGTTTTGTTTTTGGTTGCCCGTGGATTGTATACGGAGACTAATTTATGTCGTCGCCCGTAGGGCGTGAATTAGTCCAAATCCGTATTTTCTTAGATTTGGGTTTGGGGGTTGGGTTTAAGGATACATTAGTCTCATTTGAGACTAAGATCAACTTAAACGTTTGTTAAGGATACGTTAGTCTAATTTTATACTAAGATCAACTTAACGGGATCGTTTAGATCCAACAAAGAGCATTTGGGCTCTATTGTTTAGTTTAGGGACATTGCGGTCGATTACCAGTTTAAGGACATGGTGGTCCAAGGTTAGTTTAAGAACATCTCGGTCCAATGTTAGTTTAAGTACATCTCGGTCCAGTGTTAGTTTAATGACATCTCGGTCCAAGGTTATGGACATCATAGTCCGTGGGTTTAAAGGGACCCCACAGTTCGAGATTAAGGACATCATAGTCCATGAGTTTAAGGACCCCACAGTCCATGGAATGATTGGTTATCGGGACCCGTCACCTCTCTGAAGACGTTGAAGGATTACAACGACAAATATCAAAAGAGTGAAGAGATGTACCCTTGAACCAAAGTTGATTGGGAAATCTGTAATCCAATTTGGGACTAAGATCAATTAATTAGATTATGAGCACATTGGCTCGGTTAAATCTGAATTGAGGACTTATGGCCAACTTGGGCTAAGTCCAGTTAGGTTTAAAATGTTGGACCTTTGTTTGGATTGTCGAACACTTGTCTGGGTTCAACCCCCCATTATTTAGCAATGCTAAGCATGAGTCTGGGTTCTGACCATGTCTTTATCTTTTATTGAGTGCTGAGCACTCATATGCCATGTGAGATGATCAACCTTGGAAGACAAGGATATACTTGAGGCTCAGTCAAAGGGAAGTCTTGCCTCTGGAAGACTTAGCCAATTTGGACTAGATTGGTTTTAAAATAGTGTTAAACACTAGAAGATATTTGGCGATGACGTGTTCCCATGTGATGCGCTTTAAAAACAGTGTTAAACACTGGGGACAAAATACTCAAAATAGTGTTAAACACTAAAAATGGGGTGGTCACGTGGGGTCACGTGAGGCGCCTGAGAATTGGGCCAAACCTCCTTTATTTTATCCTCAAATCTGCAAATAAGTGTTAAACACTTAGCCTTCAGGCCATTACGTATGAGCACGTGAGGCATCTGAAGATGGGGACAGACTTCCTTTATTTTGTTCTCAGAATATTCAAATAAGTGTTAAACACTTTTGGTCTTCAGGCCATCACGTGTTGGCATGTGATGGGTATCCATGTATTGATTATTAAAGTGTTTATTAGGGGTCACGTGGGGACACGTGAGGGCGCCCAAAATTGATTCTTCCTTTGTATTTGTTTCTTTTTGTTTTGAGAGTCACGTGTGAGCATGTGAGGCATTTGCCTTCATACTTTTTCTTTCTCATTTTGAGGAGTCTGTTTGAGGGTCACGTGGGGCATGTGACTGTTAGGTCCACGTTACCTCTCCCGGTACTTTCGGGGTTGCGGAAACGGTAAATCAAAATTTTTCTAAACTCTGTAACATGGACCGTAAAAGCCGGATCTTTGCTAAACTAAAACTAGCAAACTTGCTAAAGAGAGTTAGCTACTCGGATGAAGATGGTTATACCTAAACTTGAACTCCTTCTTCTTCAAACTTTGTAGAGGTTGATGGTTCTCTTCTTGTCGCCTTCTTCCGTCGAAGATGGATCCACCTCGAGAGTTCAACTTTTGGGCTCTTCCTCGATCTTTGAGTGAACTAGGATTTCCGGCTTGCTAAACCTTGAACCCTAGAGAGAGGAGAGAGTGTCTAGGGGTTGTTTTCTTTTCAAGGTGAAGGATTCTCAACACATGAGAAGGAATCACCTTGAGCTTGAGGAAGAAGAAGATGAAGTGAGGAGAGAGAATGATTATGAAAGAATGCGCTCTTTTCTTTTGCAACCATGACTAAAAGAAAAGGAATTATCTAATTAATAATAATAATTCAAAAATGAAATAGTTGATGGTTGTATTTGAAATGACCACTATCATACTTTCAATAAATGAGTGTAAGCATGAATCAAGGAGAATCCTTTCAAAGCATGATGGTGGTCAACATTCAACCATGGTCAACAAGTCAACCATGGTCAACAAGTCAACAAAATCAACCATAACAATATTTCATTTAATTACTATTATTAATTGATATTTCATAAATCTATTAGGGTTTGGAAAAAGACGACTGTCAACTGTGCATACGCACCCGTTCCGAAACCCTAATGAAAATCATCTTCCTCCTCCTCAAATAACTGTGCATACACACCTGCATTCTTGTTCCGAGGAACATGAATACTGAGAGATAAAAGCAACCCCAAAACATACACCGGTATCTGACTCAAACCAGAGCCAGCCAGTAATATCCGTCCAGACTCCAAACGTGCACAAGTGCGCGGATGAGAACGAATCCTGTCGCAAAACCATGCGACCTCTACTCTGTTTTGCCCAGAGGCGAATACCCTCTGTGTGGGACTCTAAAGACTCGACACTACGCTGGCAGTGGGTTTAACCACAGACTGCAAGCGGCACTAGCTGTGCGTAACGGTCCCCAGGTAGATGTCGACAAGAAGGCTGACGAGGTGAAACCCCATCTGTACTCCTACTGAGTCTGAATATGACAGTCTCCGTACAGTCCGGTCTGTTCGTCTGATACATCGCATGTCGGGCCTAGGGGGGCGGCAAGCGTCAGACCCCTAATAGCGGTACAAGTCGTGTCGGAGTGAAGCCCAGAACACCCTGAGATAACACTGGAACCTACCAGTATATCTCGCTTGCCCTGGCCAGGGACTACTCGTGTAATGGCTCTCCTAGACACAGCGCGATGTCAACCCCCAATACCGGGAGAGACGAATCCTGTCTAACCGTCACTGCCTCTAAGTGCTTCAGGACTGCTCCCAACTACTACCTGTTTGCACGACTCAGCAGAGCCGTGGTAGGGTAGTAATCAAAGAGCAGTGGGAACACACTCGAGGCGAAGTGACAGTGTCAAGTCAGCGGACTAAGCTGTACTCATGTCACCTGGGAACTGATAACTGACGATAGGTATAATACCAACCATCAGTTCCCGACGAGTCCTGTCCAGTGTACTCGTAACCTAACGAGCACCCGCATACTATCTCAAGTACGACGTACTGACGGCTGTGGGACAGACCGTCTCCCGTGCTGGGATGAGAAGCGCATACGCTAGTCTACTCCGGAGTATCGATGCCCTATCTCGGTACTCCCACGACTAGGGACGTGTATAAGGATGTGCTTGTAGATTACCCAGCCCCCACGAGTGTGATCGCCATCACAACGCCGGTAATCAAGCAAAGATCCTAAGGGCTCTACTAATGCGTATAGGTGATATAATAAATAAACACACATGTACACATTAAAGCAGAGACAAACCAAGTAGCATACTACTATATTGAGCAAGATTGTCTGTACAACTGTGAATATCCCAAGCTTCCATCAAGTAATATACATACTAGTATGATACAGTAATGGCCTCTAGGGCATATACACTAACAATCTCCCACTTGCACTAAGGCCAAGTACTGGCGTATCGAAGACCTATCATCTCGATCAGCCGCTCGAACTGAGTCTGGGGTAAAGCCTTCGTGAATGGGTCCGCAGTGTTGTCCTTTGTATCCACTCTCCGCACCTCGATCTCCTGTCAATCAATGATCTCCCTGATCAGGTGATACCGCCTTAAGATGTGCCTGGATTTCTGATGGGACCTTGGTTCCTTCGCTAAAGCTATAGCCCCATTGTTATCGCAATACAAAGGTATTGGGTCAACAATGGACGGAACCACCTGAAGTTCACTAATGAACTTCTTTATCCAGACCGCCTCTTTTGCGGCATCGCTTGCAGCAATGTATTCAGCCTCCATCGTCGAGTCTGCGACGGTATCCTGCTTGGAACTCCTCCAACATACCGCCCCTCCGTTGAGGGTAAACACAAAACCCGAGACAGACTTGCTGTCATCTTTGTCACTCTGGAAGCTTGAATCGGTAAAGGACTCGACCCGGAGGTCTCCATTACCGTAAACCAGGAACATCTCCTTAGTCCTTCTCAGGTACTTGAGAATGTTCTTCACTGCTGTCCAGTGGTCCTCCCCTGGGTCTGACTGATACCGGCTTACTGCGCTCAACGCGTAAGCTACATCTGGTCTTGTACATAGCATCGCATACATTATAGATCCTACCGCCGAAGCGTAGGGTATAGTGCTCATGCGAACCCTCTCCTCGTCAGTCTTAGGAGACATCTTCTTGGAGAGGGTAATTCCGTGCAATGCGGGTATGTTACCGCGCTTGGAACCCTCCATACTAAATCTCTTTAGTACGGTCTCTATGTACCTGGACTGCGAAAGTCCCAATAGTTTCTTGGATCTATCTCTATAGATCTTGATCCCCAGAATGTACGAGGCATCACCCAGGTCCTTCATGGAGAACCTTTGTGACAAAAATAGCTTGACCGATTGTAGCATAGGAATATCATTTCCTATCAAAAGAATGTCGTCCACGTACAAGACTAGGAATACGACAGTTCGTCCAACAATCTTCTTATATACACAGGGTTCATCTTCGTTCTTGATGAAATCAAATTCCTTGATTGCCTCATCAAAACAGATGTTCCAGCTCCGCGATGCCTGCTTTAATCCATAAATGGATTTAAGCAACTTGCACACCCTTCCGCTGCTCCCACTGTCTACGAAACCTTCTGGTTGATCCATGTAAACGCACTCTTCCAAACAACCGTTTAGGAAAGCCGTCTTAACATCCATCTGCCAGATTTCATAGTCATGGAAGGCAGCAATGGCAAGTAAGATCCGAATGGATTTGAGCATAGCCACCGGAGAAAAAGTCTCATCATAGTCCAAACCAGGTCTTTGACGAAAACCTTTTGCAACGAGTCTAGCTTTATAGGTTTCCACCTGCCCATCTACACCAAGTTTCCTTTTGTAGATCCATTTGCATCCAACGGGTTTTACCCCAGGTGGAGCAATATCCAAGGTCCACACTTTATTGGCGTACATGGACTCCATTTCGGATTGCATTGCTTCCTGCCACTTATCAGAGTCCCTACTGATAATGGCCTGCCTGAAACTGGTAGGGTCATCTTCTTCCAAGATGCAATCCTCTCGATCCCCGTCAATGAGAAAACCGTAGTATCTCTCGGGCGGATGAGAAATCCTACCAGATCTGCGGAGTGGCTGAGGTTCGTTTGGGGTTATTGAATCTAGCGCTTCCTCCAAATCTTTTGTTAAAGTTTGTGTTTCTGGAATTTCATCCAGTTCTACCGTGCTGCCACTAAGGTTTTTAACAAGAAATTCTTTTTCTAAAAATGTGGTATTTCTTGAAACAATTATCTTCTGTTCCTCTGCATGGTAGAACAGATACCCACTTGAATCTTTTGGGTATCCCACAAACTTACACAAAACTGCCTGTGCCTCAAGTTTGTCTGGGTTCTGCTTTTTGACATAAGCTGGGCAACCCCAAATCTTAACACGTTTAAGATACAAACTCTTACCACTCCATATTTCATACGGAGTCTTAGGCACGGATTTGGATGGAACTTGATTCAATAGATGTGCTGCAGTTTGAAGTGCATATCCCCAGAATGAAAGAGGTAACTCAGCACTACTCATCATGGAGCGAACCATATCCAATAGGGTACGATTCCTCCGCTCCGATACACCATTGTGCTGTGGTGTATAAGGAGGAGTAAGCTGAGAGAGAATACCATTCTCTTTTAAGTAATCTAGGAATTCCGTGCTTAAGTACTCCCCTCCCCTGTCAGACCGGAGGATCTTGATACTTTTGCCTGTCTGGTTCTCTACTTCCTTTCTGAATTCCTTGAATTTCTCAAAAGCTTCAGATTTGTGTTTCATCAGATACACATATCCGAACCTAGAGAGATCGTCAGTGAATGTGATGAAGTACGAGAACCCACCCCTTGCATGTATAGACATCGGACCACATACATCACTATGTACGAGTCCCAAGAGCTCTGCTGCTCTTTCTCCATGTCCGGTGAACGGAGATTTGGTCATCTTCCCTTTGAGACAAGACTGACAAGTTTCATAAGATGAAAACTCGAACGCATCCAAGAGTCCATCTTTATGCAACTTACTTAGTCTTTTCTCTCCGATATGACCAAGTCTACAATGCCACAAGTAGGATTCATTCGTATCTGAATTCTTCCTCTTGCGCGTGTTTTGTATATTGAGAACTGTATTCTGATTTAGAACGTAGATACCATTAAACAGTGTACCCTCAGCAACCAGTACCTTATTAAGGTAAATGTTCATGATATTCTTTTCAAGAACAAACTTATATCTATCTTTATCGAGTAAAGAAACTGATATGATGTTGCAAACCATGGAGGGTACATAGTAGCAATCGTTCAAAATCATAGTCTTGCCATTTGGCAATACTAGGTGATATTCACCGACGGCTGCCGCATTAACTTGTGCTCCGTTCGCTACTCTGAGCGACATATCACCCGGTGCAACTTTCCTACTTTTTCTCAGTCCCCGCAATAAATTACAGATATGAGATCCTGATCCGGTATCAAGTACCCAGGAGGTAGGGCTGACCGTAAAACAGTTCTCAATTACAAGAACACTTGAAGTAGATGCAAAACCATGCTTCTTCTTCAACTGGGTATCCTGGAAATCCTTACTTTCCTCTTTCCCATTCTCATACTCATGACTGTTGTCACAAGTAAGAGCTGAACCAACTTTCCCCAGTCCCGAATAAGAATTCGGATCGGTCAAGCGATACATTTTATTATCTTGATTAGGGCGTGAAAAAGGTTGCTGCCTGGAGAGAGAAAAGAAACACTCAGCGTATGCTCTTGCAAGATTAGATTGGTTTATTAATTTATCTAACCAGGATGTCTCCCACTGTTTCCTCAAATTCTTCTTAAAACCTTTTTAAAAGAAGAACTAGCCGGGTTTTAAATCACGTCACAATACTTGCTTAACCTTTCAGCCAGGCTAGTGTCGGTACTTCGAGGGAGGTTTTCCAACGCTTTCGCGAAGTTCCTTAATTAAAGAACCTCTTTTCCCTGGGGGCGTAACCCCGCTAACACCTTTCTAGACACCTACTAGGTTTATAGCATTGATCGTTAAGTGAAATAATCTCCAGAGAGTAAACCAACTCATCAGTGGGATCGGGATCCAACTGTCATTGTGTGATAACCTAGATGGAATCCACTCTAGTCACCACACTCCAGAAGGTATGCTAAATCTGCAAGTTTCAATTCTTTTGAAACTCCCGATGTGGTTTTTGCCCCTAGGACCCAAGTGATCTTGATACAGTCAACAAATCAAAGAGTCCTAGTCAAGTTCATCCCGTCGTTGTCTTGATTGCATTAAACCCACCTGCATAACCCTTGACACAGTCAACAAGGTTACACAAATGTCCTAACCAATCACATTGTATCCAGCAAATAAGCAACACTTAGCTACCGTTCACTGCGCCTTGACACAGTCAACAAACGCAGCACGAATACTAAGTATAACTTATAAGAAACGACGGAGGGCTACGGCTGGGTTTTTGGCGAGAAACCCGTTAACGTAATGAACTTGATGTCGTTGAAGGAACGTGATACACCCTTTTTGAAAATATAGTGGCGAAAACTTTTGCTAAAGAGGTCACTCCCTGTGAAGGGATCTCGGCTCTTTCCTCGTCGAATGAGGTGCAGGATATTCCAAATGAATACCTCGATGCAAAGCAAGAATAATCTACTATAGTGAAGTTATTACCCTGACGCAAACTTTTGTCCAAGGGGTCACTCCCGGTGAAGGGATCTCGGCCCTTGCCTCGTCGACTGAGGTGCTGGGCATTCACAACCGAATACCGTGATGCAAAACAAAAATGAACGTCCTTGCAATAACAGCTTTTTGAAAAATTGTTCCAACAACGTCTTTTAGGTTTATTTTCTTGCATTAGTTCTTTTAATGCGTGATATTCTTGCATTAGTACTTTTAATGCGTCCCATCATTTAATTCCTACCATTGCAGAAAACAACCAAAATATGGCGTACGCTTATGCCATTCGCATTCGCCACGGGTCCCGTCATCACCCGTTAGGTTACTTAACTAACGACAGAGCGGGGGCTGGGCTAGCGCGGCTGTAAAACATAAGCAACGCCTAAATAGAAAGCAATGATAGACATTACAGATCACAGATGAATACATTGGATATACTAGCAATCCGCAATCCTTTCGAGCCTGGAACGAAAAGCGGATAACACGGTCGCGGTGAATAGCCAAATACCCCACCCAAGACCCCTACGGGTGCGGCAAACTACCCGCCAAGTACCCGGCAGTTTGTGCACCCCTCCATGGGTCTATCCTAGGAGCAAAAACAGTAAAAAGAATTATACAATGACGGCTACAACCCCGACCCGGTTGTGCGGCCAAACAAATAATAATTATTACATCAATTTACATTTACAATGAATGAAAGAAAAACAAAAGCTCATCTCACATCCACCCCGGCTATTCACCCGTGACAGTCCAACACATTCATATACACATTCCAATATCAAACACAGATCATGTATAACCCCGACTAATCGTCTTATAGCGATTAGCCGACGTTCAATACATGCAAGCATCACAGATATAACCATCATAGTCAAAGTGCAGTGAAGTTCGGAAAAAATACGGAATTATAGGACCCCAAAAGCAAATTTCTGTTCTGGAAAATCTGGGCACATATAATATATTTTAAAAATCCTAAAACCAACACAGACACACACTGCACGAAAAACGATGCACAGAAGACGACAAACCGCGGCGCTTCCGCGGCACATGCCTACCTCGTGCGGCGGAAGGGCGGCGGTTTGAATGAATTTGGGTATCGTTTTTCTTGGGTGTTCACACAAAACCCTGAGCCGAATTTACAAGTATAAAGTTTTTCATTTAGAGCAGAAAAAATTTCAACAGAAACTTAGGGTTTTGTTTTTCCGGTTTTGTGATTTTTTCGGTTCCGAACTTCGTTACACTTCACTACCAAGCTAGTTTAAGTTTAGTTAGGCTCTGATACCACTGTTAGGTCCACGTTACCTCTCCCGGTACTTTCGGGGTTGCGGAAACGGTAAATCAAAATTTTTCTAAACTCTGTAACATGGACCGTAAAAGCCGGATCTTTGCTAAACTAAAACTAGCAAACTTGCTAAAGAGAGTTAGCTACTCGGATGAAGATGGTTATACCTAAACTTGAACTCCTTCTTCTTCAAACTTTGTAGAGGTTGATGGTTCTCTTCTTGTCGCCTTCTTCCGTCGAAGATGGATCTACCTCGAGAGTTCAACCTTTGGGCTCTTCCTCGATCTTTGAGTGAACTAGGATTTCCGGCTTGCTAAACCTTGAACCCTAGAGAGAGTAGAGAGTGTCTAGGGGTTGTTTTCTTTTCAAGGTGAAGGATTCTCAACACATGAGAAGGAATCACCTTGAGCTTGAGGAAGAAGAAGATGAAGTGAGGAGAGAGAATGATTATGAAAGAATGAGCTCTTTTCTTTTGCAACCATGACTAAAAGAAAAGGAATTATCTAATTAATAATAATAATTCAAAAATGAAATAGTTGATGGTTGTATTTGGAATGACCACTATCATACTTTCAATAAATGAGTGTAAGCATGAATCAAGGAGAATCCTTTCAAAGCATGATGGTGGTCAACATTCAACCATGGTCAACAAGTCAACCATGGTCAACAAGTCAACAAAATCAACCATAACAATATTTCATTTAATTACTATTATTAATTGATATTTCATAAATCTATTAGGGTTTGGAAAAAGACGACTGTCAACTGTGCATACGCACCCGTTCCGAAACCCTAATGAAAATCATCTTCCTCCTCCTCAAATAACTGTGCATACACACCTGCATTCTTGTTCCGAGGAACATGAATACTGAGAGATAAAAGCAACCCCAAAACATACACCGGTATCTAACTCAAACCAGAGCCAGCCAGTAATATCCGTCCGGACTCCAAACGTGCACAAGTGCGCGGATGAGAACGAATCCTGTCGCAAAACCATGCGACCTCTACTCTGTTTTGCCCAGAGGCGAATACCCTCTGTGTGGGACTCTAAAGACTCGACACTACGCTGGCAGTGGGTTTAACCATAGACCGCAAGCGGCACTAGCTGTGCGTAACGGTCCCCAGGTAGATGTCGACAAGAAGGCTGACGAGGTGAAACCCCATCTGTACTCCTACTGAGTCTGAATGTGACAGTCTCCGTACAGTCCGGTCTGTTCGTCTGATACACCGCATGTCGGGCCTAGGGGGGCGGCAAGCGTCAGACCCCTAATAGCGGTACAAGTCGTGTCGGAGTGAAGCCCAGAACACCCTGAGATAACACTGGAACCTACCAGTATATCTCGCTTGCCCTGGCCAGGGACTACTCGTGTAATGGCTCTCCTAGACACAGCGCGATGTCAACCCCCAATACCGGGAGAGACGAATCCTGTCTAACCGTCACTGCCTCCAAGTGCTTCGGGACTGCTCCCAACTACTACCTGTTTGCACGACTCAGCAGAGCCGTGGTAGGGTAGTAATCAAAGAGCAGTGGGAACACACTCGAGGCGAAGTGACAGTGTCAAGTCAGCGGACTAAGCTGTACTCATGTCACCTGGGAACTGATAACTGACGATAGGTATAATACCAACCATCAGTTCCCGACGAGTCCTGTCCAGTGTACTCGTAACCTAACGAGCACCCGCATACTATCTCAAGTACGACGTACTGACGGCTGTGGGACAGACCGTCTCCCGTGCTGGGATGAGAAGCGCATACGCTAGTCTACTCCGGAGTATCGATGCCCTATCTCGGTACTCCCACGACTAAGGACGTGTATAAGGATGTGCTTGTAGATTACCCAGCCCCCACGAGTGTGATCGCCATCACAACGCCGGTAATCAAGCAAAGATCCTAAGGGCTCTACTAATGCGTATAGGTGATATAATAAATAAACACACATGTACACATTAAAGCAGAGACAAACCAAGTAGCATACTACTATATTGAGCAAGATTGTCTGTACAACTGTGAATATCCCAAGCTTCCATCAAGTAATATACATACTAGTATGATACAGTAATGGCCTCTAGGGCATATACACTAACAGTGACAATGTCTCATTCATTCTTTTCTGATCATTAAAGGAAGGGTCACGTGTTTCCACGTGACCACGTTTACGTGCATGGATAATTTAAGTCATTTGTTTGAGAATTAAATTCTTTGGTAGGATTAAACCCTAATCTTGTTTTGAGGAATTAAATTCCTATGTATATGGAAGAATTAAATTCTTATGTAGGGTTAAACCCTAGTTTTATTTGGGGGAATTGAATTCCTATGAATTTGGGAGAATTAAATTCTCATATAGGGTTAAACCCTGGTTTCATTTGGAGGAATTAAATTCCTATGAATTTGGGAGAATTAAGTTCTCTAAACTCAATTCTCTCTCTAAGTTTTGGATCTGCATGGCAGAATCTCCCCGATGAGAATTAAATTCTCAATTTGTGGGGAGATCTGCTTCTGTAGATCTTCAACCAAAGGAAAAACAAAGTTCTTATTCAGAAGAGTTAAACTCTTAAGTTGAGAATTAAATTCTCTTTTTGTTTCATGGAGCTTAGATCTCTTTTCCCTTCTCACCTATGCTTTCTTTCTCTTCTGAGGAAATCCTTTTCTCTCTTGAGAATTAAATTCTCCTCTCTTTTTCTCTCTGTTGTTGTATCTCTCTAAAAAAATTTCTAAGATCCTTCCCTTCTCTTCTTGGCTCCTATTTATAGGAGAAAGAAAAGAATCAATTTGTTTAGTCAATCTTTCATTGAAAAATTTTGGTTGTTTTTGTAACCAACATGATCTTATAGATAACTCAGTGAATTTTATTCACCATTGGATTTTTAATCCAAAAGATATTCTGTTTGTTATTCTTGGTGAATTTCAGGGAAATCTTTCCTTGTATAGAATCTTTCTATAAGTTGGTGATTTTTAATCACCATTGGATTTTTAATCCAACGGTGCTCCACTTTACAGAGCACAATCTTTTTTGTTTGGAAAGATTTAGAGAAATATTTTTCCAGTTAGGGTTCTCGATTAGAATTTAATTCTATTAGTTTAGAAGACTTAAAAGCCTATCACATGTTGGCACGTGATCCCACTATTTGATCATTAAAATAGAATTTAATTCTATTAATTGAAGAAATTAGGCACGGGTCACGTGTTGACACGTGATGCCCCATGGGGGTTTTTCCTGTTGTTTTATTATACCTTTTTCAGTGTGTCTGAAGGCCCATCACGTGTTGGCATGTGACCCCATTTATTGATTGTTTGATTAGAATTTACTTCTTATAAGTCAGAGAGCTTGGGAACACATCACGTGTGTCACGCCCCGCTTCCCTGAGTACGCTAAGGTAGGCACGTGACATAGCCAACCATGCTACCTGTGGATATGAATTATCCTTCCATAGTCACATTACGGCTGTAGAGATATCAAGAACAAAAATAAAACCATCTAGTGCATGTCCATAAGCCAAAATAAAATGAGTCAAGAATAATAATGCGGAAGCAAAATATCCAATACAAGAATAACTGGAATGTATGTCCCATAATGCGGGCTCACATCAGAGATAAAATACTGAAAGGTAAAAGAACTGACTACTCAAGAGTCCTTACTGATCAGCCTGCTGGCTGAAGTACTCCTGCTTGGACTGCAACAAAGGTACGGAATTTGGGCCATGTAAAACCCAGACGTCAGCGCGTCATGTCATCAAGCAAAAAAAATATAAACAGGGTAACAAGACATGCATGTATAATCATAACTGGTAAAGCAGGTGTAACAGTAATATAAATCAGGGCAGTGAAGGGTAGTGTGCTGTGAGTAAACTAAATTGGCCTATTGGGTTATCTACTCTCAAGTCTTTGAAATCAGTCTGATGAAGCATCGATGTAACTCAATAGTATCCCGTGCGTGTCCGGGACCACGGTCAAGATTCTTGGGCTGAATCCGAGACGTGCCGCTAGGCAGTAAAAGGGTAGCATGTAAAGATGAGTGATGTCAGCATCATCACCCCGGGGCTGGCCTAGCCCGTAAGACTGATCAGAACAGGTGTCAAACTGTCGAGTTACAAGTCAGGTTTCATCATTGATTTCCCCATACCCCCAAGTTATATGTTTAAGTCGGGTATTAAGTAATCAAGAGCTAATGCCAACTCAGGATCAAGTAGGTGCAGGTTTGTCTGGATAGACAACAGGAACGGTCCGTAAGGACTACATGTCATGTTTGTTGGCATTAGACACAAGATCAGGTAACAGGTAAAGCCATGGTATATCTGGTCAGGTCAAGTAGTGTATTTAGATGTCATGTCATGTCATGTCAAGAGTGTACGGTACCATGTCGTGTCAAGTAATAGGTGAAACAAGTCATATCAGGGCGTACAAGATATCATGTGGCCCCAAAATCAAACTAGCATAATCATGAATATACAGAACAAGCATGCGTACTAATAGAATCAACAAGCTGGAACTTGTAACGTGAAATGCAATCAGGTACAGATTAAGGTATGTAGATGCACAGTTATCAGTTTGGGTTTAAAGGATAGTTTCAACATTACATGAATACAGTATAACAAATATGGATGTTAAAATCATGCTAATATGTATTAAGTACTCTAGAGATGCGATGATATGTATAATAGGTTCAATGGATGCAATTATAACTAAAACAGGTTAAAGATGCACACGGGTGTCCAATAGAGTAAAACTATAGAAAGGGTACCATATACTATATAAATAGTTATTACGTGATTTAAAATATAAATGTGGTTACTAGGTTTAGTAAACTAAATGCAACGGGTAGATTTCAAGTTCTGAATCTAAATATATAAACAGAATATCGCACTGTTAACTTGGAACACATGACTTTCGATTCTATCTGCAGGTTTAATATGAAATTAAATAAATAAATATAGGAATATTATGAATAGCATGTAGCAAGTTTCACTTGCCTCGACGGACCGCGATACGGGAAACGGAACGTCTCACGTCGGCTAGAAAAGTCGCGACGCGCGCACGGTACACGGAATGAGTCCAAACGACGCACGATGGAATCACACGGGTCAGATATCCTCACTGGGGCGTCGGGATCGTCGACGTCGCGGCCAACTCTGGTGATCTAACAAAAGCAGTGAACACAAGAAGGCAAAAGCATTTAAAGAAAGAAAAGAAAGAAAGAAAGGAAAAAAAAGAAGGAAAGCAAGATCAGAGAATGGATGAGAGATGAGCGTCTCACTGTGGCAGAGAGATTTGTGAGGAATTGACGGGGTCAACGGAGCTTCGGTGAGGTAGTTTGGATGTTAGGGTTAGGTCAGGGTTCGGGTGTTGAGGGTTTCTTGTGTTGGGGAGTTCTGGTGTCGGTATGGGTTGATTGGAGAGATGAGAAGAATAAGGAGGCGACGATGAGAGGTGTCGGCGACGGAATGAGATGGCGGTGATGGGTTCACGGAGTTCTTGTAGGTGCAGTGGGTCGGGAAAGCAGAAGAAGAAGAAGAAGAAGAAGAAGAAGAAGATGATGACGAGGAGGAGGAAATGGGTGATCGGTGAGGTGAGGGTGAACAGGAGATGAAGCTTTTAGGGTTAGGGTTGCGAGGGAGGCGATAGGTTTTTAAGAAGAAGGAACCGCGGGGTTTTAAAGGAAGAAGAAGAAATATAGTGAAGGGAGGTGACCGGATCCGTCGGCGGTGACCCGACTCGAGAAACCAATAGTAATCGCGAGAGGTGAGAGAGATGGCGCGAGAGGAGAGAGAAAGGGAAGAGAGAGAGAGGGAGCGCTCGTGGGGAAAAAGAGAGAGAGAGAGAGAAAGAGAAAAGGAAAGAGACTGAGAGAGGGTTTGCGGGGGCCACCAAAGGAAGGGAAGGACGCAATTGGTTGGGGAGAGAGAGAAAATAGAGAGAGGTGTGTGGGGTCGGGTGACTAAAGAGAAGATTGATTGGTTGGGAGAAAATTTTGATGAAAAATTTATAAAAGATTTTTAATATTTTAAAGAATCATCTCGTTGGCTGAGTAAAAGAAAGGAAAAAGATTTCTATCTTAAAATATATTTACTCCTGTTAGCTTAGCTGATAAAATAATGTAAGCTATATATAAAAAAATATTTTTTTAAACTGCTTAAAGAAATTTTAAAATAAATAGGATTTGGCGAGATACAAAATATTTCAGAATTGCGCCCGGGTCGGGTCCAAAATTTTGAATTTGAAATATGAAAATTATGAGTAAGTTCCAAAAATTAAAATGAAGGATTTTGTAACAGAAATGCATACCCCCAAGAACGGACGCGCGCACGTGCGCGTAGCCATCCAAACACGTCCGTTTCACTGAACGGGACGAGAACACGATGCAAGGACGCTACCACGGGGTTGGGTATCAAGCAGGCCATGTCATGTATTATTAAATTATTTTAAGGGACTTAAATTGTTATATGCAAAAATACGTGATGCTAGGGTATTATGAAACAGCAAGCTCAAGAAAGCGGGTCGAATGTAAAGTAAACTACCATTCACAACCAAACATGATAAATGAAATAAATACCACAAACCACACATACGGCAACAGAGATTGGTATAATTGAACTCGGTTGTTACATTATACCCAACTACAAAAAGAATTTCGTCCTCGAAATTCCAAAACAAGAAAGGATAAACAATCGATCAAACTATAAGAAAAGATAGGGAAACTTCTGCCGGATTTCATCTTCTCGTTCCCAAGTTGACTCTCCATGTGAGCGATTACCCCAAGAGACAAGTACAAGAGGGATAACCTTGTTCTTAAGAACTTTTTACCTTCGATCCACAATTGCAATCGGTCGCTCCTCAAAAGTCAAGTCTTCTCGTGCAGTCAACTCCGAATGATCCAACACATGTGTTTCATCTCGCACATACTTACGGAGTTGAGATACGTGAAACATATCACGCACATTTGCTAAGGATTGCGGTAACGCCAATCGATACGCTACCTTACCTACACGCTCCAAAATCTCAAAGGGTCCGACGAATCGAGGACTGAGCTTTCCTCGACTTCCGAAACGAATCACCCATCTATTCGGTGATATCTTCAAGAATACCAAATCACCCACGACGAACTCTAGAGGTCTTCTCGACGTAACTGCCCAACTCTTCTGTCTGTCTTGTGCTATTTTCATATGATTCCGGATAGCGTTAACTTTCTCAACTGTCTGCACAACCAAATCTGGTCCCAACAATCTTCGTTCACCGACATCGTCCCAATAAACAGGTGAACGACACTTGCGACCATATAAAGTTTCGAATGGAGCCATCTGAATCGTCGTCTGAAAACCGTTGTTGTAAGAAAACTCCACCAAATGTAGATGATCCTCCCATGAACCCTTGAAGTCCAACATGCAAGCTCTCAACATATCTTCAAGAGTTTGGATCGTTCTCTCCGACTGGCCATCTGTTTGAGAATGATAAGCTGTGCTAAACTTCAATCGAGTCCCCAAACTTTCCTGTAAGCTCCTCCAAAAGTGTGATAAGAACTGAGTGTCACTGTCGGACACGATGCTCACCGGTACTCCATGCAATCTTACAATCTCCTGCATGTACCGTTCTGCCAAAGTTTATGTTGATTGACCAACCCGAAAGGAATGAAATGAGCTGCCTTGGTCAAACGATCAACAATCACCCACACTGCATTGTTGCCTTTTGGACTCCGCGGTAGAGCTGTCACGAAATCCATGGTTATATGTTCCCACTTCCACTGGGGAATCGGAAGTGGTTGCAATAAACCGGTATCCCTTTGATATTCAGCCTTAACTTGTTGACACACCAAGCATTTTGCCACAAAACGGGCAATCTCCCGTTTCATTCCTTCCCACCAGAAATGTTGTCGTATATCTCGGTACATCTTCGTGCCTCCTGGATGTACGGAATATACTGAACTGTGTGCCTCCTTCATAAGTTCTTCGCAAATATCTCCCTTTGGCACACACAACCGGCTACCATATCTCAACGAACCATCTTCATGGATCAGTAAATCTGTTCGAAGTCCAGCTTCAACCTGTTCTCGAAACTTTTGCAACCTAGGGTCCTGCGTTTGCGCTGCTTTAATATTCTCGATCAACGACGAATGTACCTGCAGTTGCATCAATTGTCCCGAAGAATGCGGTAGCACAACCTCCAAATCAAATTTTCGAAAGTCTTCAATGAGTTCCTTCGGCGTAGTCAACATCTGAATAGCTGGTAACCGACTGAGCGCATCCGGCACGACATTAACATTCCCCGGATGGTACTTAAGATCAAGATCGTAGTCAGCCATCAGATCCAACCTTCTGCGTTGACTCATATTAAGCTCCTTCTGTGTGAACACATACTTCAAGCTTTTATGATCCGTGAAATCCTCGACCCTTTCGCCTAAAAGGTAGTGTCTCCAAATCTTCAAAGCGAATATCACAGCCGCAAGCTCCAAGTCATGAGTTGGGTAATTCTTTTCATGAGTCTTCAATTGTCTCGTTGCGTACGCTACAATCTTCCCATGCTGCATCAAAACACATCCCAATCCTTTCCCAGATGCGTCGCTATGAATAACCAATCCTCCGGAATTGTCTGGCACGGTCAGAATAGGAGCGGTTATCAATTTCTGCCTCAATGCCTCAAAAGCTGATGCACACCTATCCGTCCACACAAAAGGTACCTCCTTGCGCGTAAGCTTGGTCAACGGCTCCGCCAGACGAGCAAAGTTCTCCACAAATCTTCTGTAATACCCGGCTAGTCCAAGAGAGCTTCTTATCTCCGCAACATTCTTCGGAATCGGCCAATCGCGAACTACTGCAATCTTTTCGGGATCAACGGCGATTCCATCGCCAGACACGACATGCCCTAAAAACTTTACTTCTTCCAGCCAAAACTCGCACTTGCTCATCTTTGCATATAATTTTTCTTGCCTCAGCGTCTGCAGTGCGATCTTCAAATGTGTTGCATGCTCTTCAATACTTTTCGAGTAGACCAGAATATCGTCAATGAACACCACAATAAACTGGTCCAAGAATGGTGAAAAGATTCGGTTCATCAAGTCCATGAATATAGCCGGTGCATTCGCTACCCCGAAGGGCATCACTAAGTACTCGTAATGTCCATACCGAGTTCGGAACGCCGTCTTGCAAATATCTTCTGTTTTCACTCGGACCTGATGATATCCGGATCGCAAATCCAGTTTCGAGAATACCCTCGCGCCACTAAGCTGCTCAAATAGTTCTCCAATGCGAGGGATTGGGTACTTGTTCTTAATAGTCACCCGGTTTAATTCTCGATAGTCGATGCACATCCTCCTTGTGCCATCTTTCTTTTTGACTAGAAGAACTGGAGCTCCCCAAGGCGAGTTACTGCTTCGAATCCAACCCTTCTCAAGTAATTCAGTAATCTGCTTCTTAACTCCTTCCAACTCCATTGGTGCCATTGGATAATATGCTTTAGAAACTGGCGCTGCTCCCGGAACAAGATCAATTGCGAACTCCACGTCTCGCTTCGGCGGTAAACCTGATATATCTTCAAACACGTCCATGAAATCTCGAACAACAGCCGGCGCTTCATCTTTATTAACCTCCAAGGACGAAAGAACACAAGTTGTCGGCCTAACCCTAAACTCGACTGGCCCGACAGAACTGCTTCCTCCAGTGAAGATGAACTCGGGATGTCCGGGAATCTGGAAAATTACTTTCTTTGCCCTAAAATCAATGTGAGCATGGAAAGTGCCGAGAAAATCCATTCCCAAGACGACTTCATAGCTGCCCGTATCAATCACCAAAAAATCTGCAAAAAGCTCCCGTCCGCAAACAACAACTGCGCAATCTTTACACTCTTTGCTAGATATGATTTTCCCATTCCCAGTGTGTATGTCCCAGAAACTAGACAGGGTCGTGCAAGTGGTCGAGTGTGTAGCAATGAACTTGGACGACATAAAATAGTGGGATGCACCAGAATCAAACAACGCTAATGCGGGAAAACCATGAACAAGTAGAATACCTGAAACAACTTCTCCTGAAACCTTAGCTTCCTCAGCCGTCAGGGTAAATGATCGAGCTTGATTGGGTCCCTGAGTCAGCTGCTTCTGTCCCTGAAACGGTTTATGCAGTGGCTTCTGAATATCATCCATCGTGTGAAACTTCGACGGACAAGCATTGATAGTGTAATCCGCCGCTCCACAAACCAAACAGAGTCCCTGCCTCCTTCGACAATCTTTTTGCACGTGTCCAGGTAGACGGCAGTAGTCACAAATCACGCTCCTTCTTTGATCAACAACAGGCTTCTTCATCGGTGTTACGCCACGACGGTTCACTGGAATACCCCTGCGTCCATGTGCTCGGTTTGGTGCAAATGCCGGCTTCCGTACTGTGATTGCTGTCTGCTGTGAACTCCCGGTCTGCCCAAATAAGCTCTGCTGTTCTCGGGCTGCCGTAAGTACCTGTGAGAAAGTGGTCAAACCCAAGGAGAAAATCTGCCTATGGATGTCCACATCCAAACTGCGCATGAACCTCCTTGCCCTATTCGCATCGTTGGCAACTAAAGGTCTAGCGAACCTACTGAGTCGCGTCCACTCAGCTGCATGCACATCTATAGGTGCACCGTTTTGCTTTAGACTGATAAACTTCTCCTCCATTTCCTCCCGTACAGTCCGCGGGAAGAACTTCTCCAGGAAACTCTTTGAAAAATCCGCCCACTTGATCGGCTTGGGCAAGCGGGTCTCCTCCACAAGCCACCATTCACGGGCGTAATCCACCAACTGGATGTGTACTACATCCACCCTCTTATCATCTGGGATCTGTGCTGCAATGAGTAGATTCTCCGTGTCAACCAACCACTGCTCCGCTGGCAACGGCTCCTCCAGGCCAGTAAAGACAGACGGACCCAGTCTCCTGAAATCCGCCACGGTACCCATACGATCTCTTGGACTAGCCACAACATTGTTCACGGACTGTTGAATGGTCCGCAAACCTTCCTGAAAAGACTCAACTTGCTGCTGGATCAACTCGGTCTGTCGTTTTTGATTCTCCAACATCCCACGTATTACTCCAAGTATGGCGGCTTCGTCAACACGCCTTTGGTACGTCTTCAGATTCTTGTCTGCCATGTTCCTGAAATCAAAACACTCAAGGATTAACATGATAACAGATCCAAAATTGTAGACCAAGGCTAGAACTCCGAGTTACTTAAATAGAGTACCGCATTGTAACCATGCCGCGGTATCATAGCTACAATTACATAACTCCACCCAAGTCACCTAAGTTCTAAAGATAAACGAGGAACCAGGTTTTGAGTCGATATGAAAAGGAGGTTTGCATATCGTAAAAGTATAATCAAGAGGAGGTTAAGATTCAAGAACGGTAAAACGGCAAGGTGGCAGGACATGTTTTCTAATCACGAGTATTCTGATTCGTGTATTGGGTACAATACCCAACTACAAAAGAATCAACCCGATAAACCTATGGCTCTGATACACGCCTCGCTTCTTAGAGTACGCTAAGGTAGGCACGTGACATAGCCAACCATGCTACCTGTGGATAGGAATTATCCTTCCACAGTCACATTACGGCTGTATAGATATCAAGAACAAAAATAAAACCATCTAGTGCATGTCCATAAGCCAAAATAAAATAAGTCAAGAATAATAATGCGGAAGCAAAAGATCCAATACAAGAATAACTGGAATGTATGTCCCCTAATGCGGGCTTACATTAGAGATAAAATACTGAAAGGTAAAATAACTAACTACTCAAGAGTCCTCACTGATCAGCCTGCTGGCTGAAGTACTCCTGCTCGGACTGCAACAAAGGTACGGAATCTGGGCCATACAAAACCCAGACGTCAGCGCGTCATGTCATCAAGCAATAAAAATATAAATAGGGTAACAAGACATGCATGTATAATCATAACTGGTAAAGCAGGTGTAACAGTAATATAAATCAGGGCAGTGAAGGGTAGTGTGCTGTGAGTAAACTAAACTGGTCTATTGGGTTATCTACTCTCAAGTCTTTGAAATCAATCTGATGAAACATCGATGTAACTCAATAGTATCCCGTGCGTGCCCAGGACCACGGTCAAGATTCTCGGGCTGAATCTGAGACGTGCCACTAGGCAGTAAAAGGGTAGCATGTAAAGATGAGTGATGTCAGCATCATCACCCCGGGGCTGGCCTAGCCCGTAAGAATGATCAGAACAGGTGTCGAACTGTCGAGTTACAAGTCAGGTTTCATCATTGATTTTCCCATACCCCAAGTTATATGTTTAAGTCAGGTATTAAGTAATCAAGAGTTAATGCCAACTCAGGATCAAGTAGGTGCACGTTTGTCTGGATAGACAACAGGAACGGTCCGTAAGGACTACAGGTCAGGTTTGTTGGCATTAGACACAAGATCAGGTAACAGGTAAAGCCACGGTACATCTGGTCAAGTCAAGTAGTGTATTTAGATGTCATGTCATGTCAAGAGTGTACGGTACCATGTCGTGTCAAGTAATAGGTGAAACAAGTCATATCAGGGCGTACAAGATATCACGTGGGTGCCCCAAAATCAAACTAGCATAATCATGAATATACAGAACAAGCATGCGTACTAATAGAATCAACAAGCCGGAACTTGTAACGTGAAATGCAATCAGGTACAGATTAAGGTATGTAGATGCACAGTTATCAGTTTGGGTTTAAGGGATAGTTTCAACATTACATGAATACAGTATAACAAATATGGATATTAAAATCATGCTAATATGTATTAAGTACTCTAGAGATGCGATGATATGTATAATAGGTTCAATGGATGCAATTATAACTAAAACAGGTTAAAGATGCACACGGGTGTCCAATAGAGTAAAACTATAGAAAGGGTACCATAGACTATGTAAATAGTTATTACGTGATTTAAAATATAAATGTGGTTACTAGGTTTAGTAAACTAAATGCAACAGGTAGATTTCAAGTTCTGAATCTAAATATATAAACGGAATATCACACTGTTAACTTGGAACACATGACTTTCGATTCTATCTGCAGGTTTAATATGAAATTAAATAAATAAATATAGGAATATTATGAATAGCAAGTAGCAAGTTTCACTTGTCTCGACGGATCGCGATACGGGAAACGGAACGTCTCACGTCGGCTAGAAAAGTCGTGATGCGTGCACGGTACACGGAATGAGTCCAACCGACGCACGATGGAATCACACGGGTCGGGTATCCTCACTGGGGCGTTGGGATCGTCGACGTCGCAGCCAACTCTGGCGATCTAACAAAAGCAGTGAACACAAGAAGGCAAAAGCATTTAAAGAAAGAAAAGAAAGAAAGAAAGGAAAAAAAAGAAGGAGAGAAAGAACAGAGAATGGATGAGAGATGAGCGTCTCACTGTGGCAGAGAGATTTGTGAGGAAATGACGGGGTCGACGGAGCTCCGGCGAGGTAGTTTGGATGTTAGGGTTAGGTTAGGGTTCGGGTGTTGAGGGTTTCTTGTGTTGGGGAGTTCTGGTGTCGGTGTGGGTTGATTGGAGAGAGGAGAAGAATAAGGAGGCGACGGTGAGAGGTGTCGGCGACGGAATGAGATGGCGGTGATGGGTTCACGGAGTTCTTGTGGGTGCAGTGGGTCGGGAAAGAAGAAGAAGAAGAAGAAGATGACGAGGAGGAGGAGATGGGTGATCGGTGAGGTGAGGGTGAACAGGAGATGAAGCTTTTAGGGTTATGGTTGCGAGGGAGGCGATGGGTTTTTAAGAAGAAGGAGCCACGGGGTTTTAAAGGAAGAAGAAGAAATATAGTGAAGGGAGCTGACCGGATCCGTCGGCGGTGACCCGACTCGAGAAACCAACAGTAATCGCGAGAGGTGAGAGAGAGGGCGCGAGAAGAGAGAGAAAGGGAAGAGAGAGAGAGAGGGAGCGCTCGTGGGGAAAGAGAGAGAGAGAGAAAGAGAAAAGGAAAGAGACTGAGAGAGGGTTTGCGGGGGCCACAAGTGGAAGGGAAGGAAGCGATTGGTTGGGGAGAGAGAGAAAATAGAGAGAGGCGTGTGGGGTCGGGTGATTAAAGAGAAGATTGATTGGTTGGGAGAAAATTTTGATGAAAAATTTATAAAAGATTTTTAACATTTTAAAGAATCATTTCGTTGGCTGAGTAAAAAAAAGGAAAAAGATTTCTATCTTAAAATATATTTACTCCTGTTAGCTTAGCTGATAAAATAATGTAAGCTATATATAAAAAAATATTTTTTTAAGCTGCTTAAAGAAATTTTAAAATAAATAGGATTTGGCGGGATATAAAATATTTCAGAATTGTGCCTGGGTCTGGTCCAAAATTTTGAATTTGAAATATGAAAATTATGAGTAAGTTCCAAAAATTAAAATGAAGGATTTTGTAACAGAAATGCATACTCCCAAGAACGGACGCACGCACGTGCGCGTAGCCATTCAAACACGTCCGTTTCACTGAACGGGACGAGAACACGATGCAAGGACGTTACCACGGGGTTAGGGGTATCAAGCAGGCCATGTCATGTATTTTTAAATTATTTTAAGGGACTTAAATTGTTATATGCAAAAATACGTTATGCTAGGGTATTATGAAACAGCAAGCTCAAGCAAGTGGGTCGAATGTAAAGTAAACTACCATTCACAACCAAATATGATAAATAAAATAAATACCGCAAACCACACATACGGCAACAGAGATTGGTATAATTAAACTCGGTTGTTACAACGTGTCTGCACGTGACCTATGGTCACGTGTGGGCACGTGATGCCCCATTGGGGTGTTCCTTTCTATTTTGTTATATCTTTTAATCCTTTTTCAGTAGGTTTAAAGGGCTCATCACGTGTGGGCACGTGACTCCTGTTGATTAGAATTCAATTCTATTATAACAGAATCCTCAGGAAATCATCACGTGTCAGCACGTGACCCTTGGTCACGTGTGGGCATGTGATGCCCCCATTGAGGATTTTCCTGATATTTCAGGAGGGAACACCACTCACGGCAGCTCCCGCGCTAAGGATCAAAGCCCTCGCCAAGAGGCACCGAGCAGCTATCCTGCTCGGCACTATTTTTAGCAGGCCACTCACGGCCCCTCCCACGCTAAGGATCCTCGCCAAGAGGCACCGAGCAGCTACCCTGCTCGGCTCCATCCTTAGCAGGCCACTCACGCCCCCTCCCGCGCTAAGGATCAAAGCCCTCGCAAGAGGCAACCGGGCGCCAAGAGGCAAACGAGCAGCTACCCTTCTCGGCACCATCCTTAATAAGCCACTCACGGCCCCTCCAGGAACTAAGGAACATGAACTCAACAAGGGGCATCTGTTCTATCAACGTCTTAGCGATCTCTACGTCGACTTCGGGGCCATGGAGATACCGTCTTCCCGCCGATTCTCACGCACTCGGTAAACGATCGGAGTCAAGTCGACGAGTAATCGCTAGACAAGGAACATGCCGACCGTAAAAGCAGTATTGTGCAGATACAAGTGTCTACCAACAAAAGGAAGTACAAGCACAAACATTACTGCAAAAACAAAAGTCTTTATTCAAAAAGCCAAAAGTCTTTACAAGGGTACTGTGGGCTCCGAGCCTTATAAAAATGCCCGAAGGCCTATAAAATACCCGACGCAACAAAAGAAAAGACAAAGAGAAGACGAGGGGCTTCAGGCCCCAGGGCCGGGCGCGATACCGATGAGCTTGACGTCCACCGCGACTGGGAATGTGTCCTTCGCAGGAGCCTCGGTGTCGCCCTCGGTGAGAGTCCCTTCCCCGGTAGGGCTCTCGGGGGCATCCCCTGCTCATCATCCCCGCGGGGATATTCTGGCCGGAGCTCTTCATCAGCAAACTCCGGCACCCGGGCCCTTGACGGCGTCGAGAGCCTTATGCCAGATGGGGTGGTGTCCGAGGCTAGGACGGTGTAGAGCTGCTCTGACTTCTGGAAGTTTCTCCACTGCCTGCGCCGCCCTGAGGTCGGCTCTCTTCGCTGCCTCCACCGCTGCTCCCAACTCCTTTCGGAGGGCGCTCACTGACTTCTTCATGGTGTCGACGAGCACCTCGGAGCCCTGAAGCTTGGCCTCAGCGGCCTGGGCGACTTCGCACAACCGGGCCACCTCTTGCTTCGAGGCCGCCACCTTCTGCTTTGCTGCCGCCGCCTCCTGCTTCGCCGCCGCCGCCTCTTGCCTCCCGGCAGCCACCTCGCCCTCAAGGGCAGCGACCCTCTACATAGCCGTCTCCAGCTCCCGCTTCGAGCTCTCTCTCAGCGAGGAGAGCTTGCCCGCGGCTCGCATCGCCGGGGCTATATCCTCCACCTCCATCCGGGCGACGATAGAGACGTGCTGGAGGACCTGAAGAAATCAGAGGGGGTCAGAAAGAAAAAGGGAAACCAAATCTCGCAAAAATGAGACGATATACGAGCGCTAACCTGCAGGGCCTCTTGGGCGATGGACGCCAATTGAGCCTGCAGCGTCCCCCCCATCGACCCGGCCCCCGGCCGACCTCTCCATGTCGTGCAGCAAGCTGTCAGCGACGGAAAGCCCTAAGGGCATCTCGAAGCGAAGCTCCCCCTCATCAACCAAGATCGGAGAGTCCGGGGACTGTGGAACTGTTCGGGGGAACCTCTTAAGAGGCGACGGCGGAGAGCTCATATCCACCTCCGAAGCTCGGGGCATCCTCTCCCCGAGCCCTCTTTCTGCTCAGCACCTGGCTGGGCTCCGGGGCACGATCCGCACTCGAGCGCTGGGGCGGGACGGCAGCTGGGAGGCCGGGACCGACGTCTAACGGGAAGAGCTGGCCCCTCCAGCCTTTGACCCCTTCTTCTGCTTGCGCATAGCTGCTCGGAGGAGGCCTGCGTTCATGGTTTCTGCACAAGGCAAGATATAGTGGGAATCAGCGACATAAGTAAAGTAAAAACAAATACCAGCTCCTAGCTTACCGACGAAACTTGGCGGGGCTGAGCCCGGCCCAACTGAGGGCCTACTCAGAAAGCAGCACATCAGCCCGAGGAATAGGCTCCCACGCCGCCACTCTCGCCGCATCGGGGTCATTGGACTGATTTCCCTGCCAGCACCTATCCCTACACCACTGGACGGGTATAGGCCAGTCCTCACCCTCTGGCGGCCCGACGAAGAAGAACTTCTTCTTCCAATCGTAGATGGAAGAAGGCAGGACGACAACCCCTGACCCGGCTACACTCCCCCGCTATTTCCTAAAGGAGAGGTAAACCTACCCCGGGTCGCCCGCACGAGTCCCGGGGTGGCTTTTATAAATAAGGGAGGAGGAGAGGATGGACAGACTAAAGGGGATCGCCTGCAACTTCAACCGGACCAGGAACCCAAGGAGAATCCTCCAGGAGTTCGGCACCAGCTGGCCCAGGGCTAACCCAAAATAGTTTAACGCAGCTATAACATCGGGAGATAAAGGCAGGCGCATTTCGGCCCAGAGGGCTTCCAGGTACACGGCGATCTCTCTACCCCTCACCTGATCTGCCCTCTCTCCTTCCTCGGCCAATCGCAGCGTGTAGCCGAAAGGAAAATGGAAACGAGCCCGAGCGGGTAGTAAGCTCATCCTCATATCTTACTGAGAACGACGCACCTGGCGCGTCCGCCGCCACTGCTCTCGGAACCACCCTAGACGCGCCCCCTCGGGGAGGGATCTGACCCCAACTTCCCGAGGGGGCTCCAACCCAGGGAAGAATCCTCGTATCTACCCCTACGACATCTACAAACTCTTCAAAACAAGACATCTGACATGATGGGAAGAGATCCTTGAGAAGGAAAACGCTGAGATCCGACCTAAAGGGTGAGAGCGCTGAGCTAACAAGACTCGGAATGAGAAAATGTGAAGAGAGAGACCCCAAATCAGGCATCCCCTCGATTTATACAGCCGTCGTCCTCATCCAACGGCGATGGTCGACTCCCGCCAAAACGGTTCACTACGCTCAACGGCCACTATCGCTCCACCTGTCGCAAGCATATTGGCAGCGTCCCATCGGATGCCAGAAGCCTGCGGCATGTCACATCAGCCAACCGGCGCCCGACACGTGGACCGTCGCTTCACCAAAGAGCGCACGATCCGGCGCTCCCTCTTTAATGAAAAAGATCTCGCCTTGATTCGCTGGCCTCATCTTGAAAAGACAGCCAATTGCCCAGAGACACGCCCGACGATATCTTCGGAAAGGAGCTCACCTCGGGGGAGCCGGCAAACCACTCTCGACCCGACCCATCAGCTGGTCGGGACGAGAGTGGGGGGCTAATGATGATGCTCGATATCGGCGGTCTCCCAGATCAGGACACGTGGCAGATGACGTGTCCCAGAGCATGCAAGAAAGGACTTACAAAGGCCGACCAAACCACCCATGTGCCCGTCTTACAAGCAAACGCTAGTTCACCTCCGAGCCCCCAGCACAATTGGCCTCCTCGGCCCCACAGTGTTAGTGTATATGCCCTAGAGGCCATTACTATAGCATACTAGTTTGTATATTACTTAATGGAAGCTTGGGATATTCACCTTGTATAAACAATCTTGCTCAATATAGTAGTATGCTACTTGGTTTGTTTCTACTTCAATGTGTACATGTGTTTATTTTAGTATATCACCTATACACATTAGTGGAGCCCTTAGGATCTTTGCTTGATTACCAGCGTTGTGATGGCAGTCACACTAGTGGGGGCTGGGTAATCTATAAGCACATCCTTATACAGGTCCCTAGTCGCAGGACTATCGAGACAGGGCATCGATACTCCGGAGTAGACTAACGTATGCGCTTCTCATCCCAGTGTGGGAGATGGTCTGTCCTACAGCCATCAGTATGTCGTACTGGAGATAGTATACGGGTGCTCGTTAGGTTACGAGTACACTGGACAGGACTCGTCGGGAACTGACCGGTTGGTATTATACCTATCGTCAGTTATCAGTTCCCAGGTGACATGAGTACAGCTTAGTCCGCTGACTTGACACTGTCACTTTGCCTCGAGTGTGTTCCCACTGTACTTTGATTACTACCCTACCACGGCTCAAAGGAGTCGTGCAAACAGGTAGTGGTTGGGTACAGTCCCGAAGCATTTGGAGGCAGTGACGGTTAGACATGATTCGTCTCTCCCGGTATTGGGGGTTGACATCGCGCTGTGTCTAGGAGAGCCATTACACGAGTAGTCCCTGGCCAGGGCAATCGAGATATACTGGTAGGCTTCCAGTGTTATCTCAGGGTGTTTTGGGCTTCACTCCGACACGACTTGTACCGCTATTAGGGGACTGACGTTTACCGCCCCCCTAGGCCCGCCATGCGATGTATCAGACGAACAGACCGGACTGTACGGAGAATGTCACATTCAGGCTCAGTAGGAGTTCAGATGGGTTTCATCTCGTCAGTCTTCTTATCGGCATCTACCTGGGGACCGTTACGCACAGCTAGTGCCGCTTGCGGTCTGTGGTTAAACCCACTGCCAGCGTAGTGTCGAGTCTTTAGATTCCCACACAGAAAGCTATTCGCCTTTAGGCAAAAGAGTAGAGGTCGCATGGTTTTGCGACAGGTCGCATGGTTTTGCGGCAGGGTTCGGTCACATCCGTGCACTTATGCACGTACAGTGTCCGGACAGTTTACACTAGCGGGCTTTGGTTTAAGCCAGATCGTAGTGTACGTATTGGGATTGGATTTATCCAGTATGTATTCGTGTTCCTCGGAACACGGATGCGGGTATGTATGCACAGTTGACGGAGAGACAGAGACAGAGGATTCTCATTAGGGTTGTTGACCGTTGACTGTTGACCATTGACTTTTTGCTCAACCCTAATGAGAATATGATATATGATTAACAATAATATTAATTAAGTATTGTGGTGACATGGTTGTTGAGGGGTTGACTTTGTTGACTTGTTGACTTTGTTGACCGGTTGACTAGGTTGGACTAGTTGACCATCATGATGACAATGGCTATCATTTCATGGCAAAGACTTTTTACTTGCTTGTTTCTCTTGTGAGAAATGAGTGCATGAAATGATATGGCTATTGTAGCTTAAACCATTTTACACAATACTTGATTACTATTTTGTGATGATGGTTTTGGATTATGAGAGCCAAGAGAGAAAAGTCTTCTCTCATTCTATCATTCTCATTCTCTCTCTTGTTCTTGAGCTCTCATCTCCTTCCTCTTGCTCTCCCTCTCTTTAGTCTATGGTTCACTTGTCTCATGTGTTGAGAACCAAGAACCATAGAGAAAATCCCAACACACTCTTCTCTACTCACTCTAGTTCACAAGGTTTAGCAAACCAAGTGAACTAGTTTCTTCAAAGACCGAAGAAGAAGCCAAAGGTAGAAGCTTTCGAGGTGGATCCATCTTCGGCGCAAGGAGACGACGGGGTGAAGACGATCCGGACAACCATCGAGAGTCAAAGAAGAAGGAGTTCAAGAAAGAAAGGTATAACCCCCTAACCAAGTAGTTAACAACTCATAGTTAGGTTATTAGTTAGATGTTTAACAAAGATCCGGTTTTGAGTCCATGTTGCCACCTCTAGAAAAATTGTTTTTCACCAAATTTCGCATGCCCGAAAGTACCGGGAGAGGTAGCATGGACTTACAGTGGTATCAGAGCCTAGTTAAACTCTATCTAACATGTTAGCCAAGTAGCTAGAAGATCGATCAATGAAAAAGTCCCGAAACGAACCCCGATATCATGCTTGCTGTCGAATTTTTCCTGTGTTCCAAAATTGATAAATCATAGCTTAAAATCCGGCTCAGGGTTTTTATAACAAACTGCCAAAATTTCGTCCACTGAACCGATCAAAGCGCCGCGGAAACGCAGCGGGAGCGTGCTCCCGCCGCGGTTTCGCGGCTCAGTTGACTCGGCAGTGGGAAATTTTGATTGCAGTTTGTTCAGTGGGGTATTTTGGGAATTTTGGAATATGTATTTTCTGCCCAGATTTTCCAGAACGAAAATTTTGTATTTGGGGCCTATAAATCCGTATTTTTGATCGAACTTCTAAAAGACTTAAGCTGACGGGTTTTTCTGTGATGTGATATTTGTATTGAACGTCTGCTAATCGCTATATGTCGATTAGTGGGGGTTATACAAATCTGTGATCTGTAATGTTGCTGGAATGTGTATATGAATTCATTGGATTGTCGCGGGTGAATAGCCGGGGGTTGTGAGACGAGAGTTTTCTTTTCTTTCAATTCATGTAAATTTGTAAATTGATGTAATAATTATTTGTATGGCCGCACAACCGGGTCGGGGTTGTAGCCGTCATTGTATAATTTCTTTTTACTGTTTTTTGCTCCTAGGATAGACACATGGAGGGGGTGCACAAATTACCGGGTATGCCGAAGTGCCGAGTGGCCTACTCATGGGGTTGAGGGAGGTTGCTTCGCTTCGGGCACTTTGCGGGTAGTTTGCCGCACCCGTAGGGGTCTTGGGTGGGGTATTGGCTATTCACCGCGACCGTGTAATCTGCTTTTCGTTACAGGCTCGTACGAATTGCAGCTTCCTAGTATATCCAATGTGTTCATCTGTGATCTGAAATGTCTATCATTGCAATATATCTATATATGATAGTATTTAGGCGTTGCTTATGTTTTACAGCCGCGCTAGCCCAGCCCCCGCTCTGTCGTTAGTTAAGTAACCTAACGGGTAATGACGGGGCCCCGTGGCGAATGCGAATGGCATAAGCGTACATCATATTTTGGTTGTTTTCTGCAATGGTAGGATTAAATGATGGGACGCATTAAAAGAACTAATGCAAGAATATCACGCATTAAAAGAACTAATGCAAGAAAATAAACCAAGTAAAAGTCGTTGGAACACTTTCGAAAAACCACTCGGTTCTTTTCAAAACTAACTTTTAAATGAGGAGTTTGAGCCACTATTTTTAAAAGCTATCTCGTTCCATCGATTATATCAAGTTCTCTACGTTCACGGTTTCGCCAAAACCATTCGTAGCCCTCCGTCGTTTCATATGAATAGTCAATAGTATTCAGGCTGTGTTTGTTGGCCAAAGTCAAGGCATAGTGATTGGTAGCTGTTGGGTATTCATATGCAGCATAGATAGATGCGTTGGTTTGGAACAGTCGTACTGCCTTGTTGGCCAAAGTCAAGGGTAGGTACGGGTGGATTCAAATTAACCTGGAGAACGACGGGTAGAACTTAACATGTGACTTATGATTTGTTGGCCAAAGTCAAGGTCATAAGAGCATGGGGCAAAAATCCACATCGGGAGTTTCAAAAGAACTGAAACTTGCTAGTGTTGCATACCATTTGGAGTGTGATGATTCTGGTAGGATTCCTTCAGTTTCGTCACGCGATGATATTTGGATCCCGATCCTACTGTGAGTATATGCTACTCCTCGGAAAATTTCTCACTTAACGATCAATGCTATAAACCTAGTAGGTGTCTAGAAAGGTGTTAGCGGGGCTACGCCCCCAGGGAAAAGAGGTTCTTAAATTAAGGAACTTCGCGAAAGCGTTGGAAAACCTCCCTCGTAGTACCGACACCAGCCTGGCCGAACGGTTAAGCAAGTATTGTACGGTGAGATTGATCCTGACTAATTCTTCCTTTTTGGTTTGAGGAGGGATTCGAGAAACAGTGGGAGCCATCCTGTTTAGACAAACTAAAAACCACTCTAAACTTGCAAGAGCATCATGCTGAGTGTTTCTTCTTCTCTCTCCTAATTGCAGCGACCAATCGACATGACTAGACTTTAGTTACTTCTAGATAAAAACATACTGACAGGGCCAAACTATAAAGATTGGCTCAGGAATGTCAAAATGGCAATCACTTACGACAAGCCGGGGTATCTTCTTACCACCAAAGCTCCCCCTGTCCCAAGTCCCACCTCCAGCGTCGCGGATAAGGAAATCCGTAAGACTTGGGAGATTGATAGCGCGAAGGCCAAGTGCCTCGTACTTGCCTCTATGGACAACGAACATCAGAGGAGGCACGAGAATATGGACCTTGAATCCATATTTCTCTATACAAAAGAACTGTATGGAGAGCAATCTCGTATCGCAAGATACGAAGTGTCGAAAAAGTTATTTTCGGCAAGGTTGGCCATCGGATCATCGGTAGCGGAACACGTGCTTAAGATGATTGGCTTCATTGAGGAGCTCGCGGAACTTTGGACCACGTTAGAGAACGAGCTCTATACGGACTTGATTCTCCAGTCCCTTCCTTCCACTTACGCCTAGTTTATCCTGAACTTCAACTTACAAGAAAAAGAAGTTGAACTTTCAGAACTCCTCAACATGCTGAGGAGTGCAGAGGGCACCCTACAGAAAGGTAGGAAACATCCACTTTGTTTGTAGGAGGATCTTCCTCTTCTAGGTCCAAGGTGAAAGCCAAGGGAAAGAAAAAGAAAGCCCCCGCCAAACCAAGGGGCGGTGTTGGTAAAGTGGATACGAAGGGAAAAGCAAAAACAACAAAGAAAGCGGGGCAGCTTGTGGATAAAAAAGAATGCTTCTATTGTCATAAGAATGGACACTGGAAGAATGATTGCAGGGCTTGGAAAGCCAGGACACAGGAATTGAAGCAGGTTGCGGCTTCAGCTTCAGGTGTGTATGTTATTGAAAACTGTCTTTCAATAAATTCTACTTCCTGGGTATTGGATACCGGATCAGGATCTCATATCTGTAATTCTTTGCAGGCGTTGAGAAACCGTAGGGTTTTGAAGGCAGGTGACATGACCCTCAGAGTTGCAAACGGAGCTAGCATGGATGCTAAGGCCGTGAGGGACTATCACCTGGGAATGTCAGATGGACATGTTTTGGTTTTGCGTAATTGCTTTTTTGTACCCAACGCAACTTGTAATATCATTTCTGTATCTTTACTTTCTAAAGAAGGTTATGAATTTGCGTTTGTAAGTAATGTTGTAAACATTCACCTTAATCAAGTTTTGATTGGGTCAGGTACATTGAGCAATGGGATATACGTATTAAACCAACCAAGATTTTCAATGTCCAGAATACACACAAAAGAAAGTCTCCGGAAATAAATCAGACTTTCTTATGGCATTGTAGACTAGGTCACATCAATGAGAGAAGGTTGACGAAGTTACATACAGAAGGATATTTGAATCCGTTCGAATATCAATCGTATGCCACTTGTCAATCCTGTATTAAAGGAAAGATGACAAAGACTCCGTTCTCTGGACACAGAGTAAGAGCGAGCGAGCTCTTGGGACTCGTACACAGCGACGTGTGCGGTCCAATGTCTACACATGCGCGAAGCGGTTATTCTTACTTCATTACTTTTACGGATGACTTCTCAAGGTACGGTTATGTCTTCTTAATGAAACATAAGTCCGAAGCCTTTGGAAAGTTCCAGGAATATAAGAATGAAGTAGAAAAACAAACCGGCAAAAGTATCAAGATTCTAAGATCGGATTGAGGTGGAGAATACTTAAGTGACGAGTTCCTGGATTATTTAAAAGAGAACGGAATTCTCTCTCAGCTTACTCCTCCATACACTCCGCAACATAACGGTGTATCGGAGAGACGGAACCGAACCCTATTGGATATGGTACGGTCCATGATGAGTAACGCTGAGTTACCGCGATCATTCTGGGGGTATGCGCTAGAATCAGCTGCATACCTTTTGAACCGAGTTCCTACTAAGACTGTGCCTACTACACCATATGAGATGTGGTGTGGGAAGAGATCCTATCTTAAGCACATTAAGACATGGGGATGTCCAGCTTTTGTTAAAAAGCAGCATGCGGACAAGCTCGAGGCACGCTCAGTACAGTGTAAGTTCGTGGGATATCCAAAGAACTCCAAGGGATATTTCTTCTACTGCGAAGAGGAACAAAAAGTTCTTGTTTCTCGTCATGCCTACTTCTTGGAAACTGAGTTTTTGGAAACCCAGATAAGTGGGAGCACAGTAGAACTGGAAGAAATTCCAGAACCACGAGCTATTATTGGAAGCTTAGTGGAACCAGAGGGTTCAAAAGAACATGACATTCCTACGCCGCTCCGCAGGAGTAGTAGGCAGTCTCATCCGCCCGAGAGACACTACGGTTTTCTCATAGACGGGGATAGAGAGGATTGCATCATAGATTATGATGAGCCTACTAGCTTCCAGCAAGCCGTTCAGAGCGTCGACTCGGTAAAATGGCTGGATGCAATGCGGACCGAAATGGAGTCCATGTACACCAACAAAGTATGGACGTTGGACGTTGCTCCAGATGGGGTAAAACCCGTAGGATGCAAGTGGATCTTCAAAAGGAAGATTGGTGTAGATGGACAGGTTGAGACCTATAAAGCTAGACTGGTTGTAAAGGGTTTTCGTCAAAGACCTGGTTTGGACTATGACGAGACCTTTTCTCCAGTAGCTATACTGAAATCCATTCGGATCCTTCTTGCCATTGCTGCCTTCCACGATTATGAGATTTGGCAGATGGACGTAAAGACAGCTTTTCTAAATGGAAATTTAGAGGAGTGTTTCTATATGGACCAGCCAGAGGGTTTCATTCAGAGTGGGAGCAGCGGAAAGGTGTGCAAGTTGCTTAAGTCCATTTACGGACTAAAGCAGGCATCACGGAGTTGGAACATTTGTTTTGATGAGACAGTCAAGGAATTTGGCTTTATCAAAAATCCAGATGAACCATGCATCTATAGTAGATTTGTAGCGAGAACTGTAGTATTCCTCGTTTTATACGTGGATGGCATTCTCTTAATAGGAAATGACATTCCTATGCTACAATCTGTCAAGGGGTTCTTGTCACACAGGTTCTCCATGAAAGACCTGGGTGATGCCTCATACATCCTAGGGATCCGGATCCATCGTGATAGATCCAAGAGGATATTAGGACTTTCACAGTCCAGGTACATCGACACCATACTGAAAAGATTCAGTATGGAAGATTCCAAGCGCGGTAACCTACCGGCTTGTCACGGGATCACCCTCTCTAAAGAGATGTCTCCTAAGACTGATTTGGAGAGGGATCGCATGTCTATTATACCCTACGCTTCTGCGGTAGGCTCTATAATGTATGCGATGTTGTGTACCAGACCGGATGTAGCTTATGCACTGAGTGTGGTAAGCCGGTATCAGTCAAACCCTGGAGAGAAACACTGGATAGCGGTAAAGAACATTCTTAAGTACCTGAGAAGGACTAAGGAGATGTTCTTGGTGTATGGCGGAAAAGACCTCCAGATCGAGGCCTTTGCTGACTCCAGCTTCCAGAGTGACAAGGATGATTCCAAGTCCATGTCGGGTTTTGTCTTTACCCTCAATGGAGGGGCGGTATGTTGGAAGAGTTCCAAACAGGAAACCGTTGCAGACTCGACGATGGAAGCGGAATACATCGCTGCATCTGATGCCGCAAAAGAAGCTGTCTGGATAAGGAAGTTCTTGAAAGAACTTCAGGTGGTTCCGTCCATTGTTGGTCCAATACCTCTGTATTGCGACAACAACGGGGCTATAGCTTTAGCGAAGGAACCCAGGTCCCATCAGAGATCCAGACACATCTTGAAGCGGTATCACCTGATCAGGGAGATCGTGGATCGCCAGGAGATCGAGATTCGGAGGGTCGCTTCAGAAGATAACACTGCAGATCCATTCACCAAGGCCTTGCCCCAGACTCAGTTCGAGCGGCTGATCGAGATGATAGGTCTTCGATCGCCAGTACATGGCCATAGTGCAAGTGGGAGATTGTTAGTGTATATGCCCTAGAGGCCATTACTGTATCATACTAGTTTGTATATTACTTAATGGAAGCTTAGGATATTCACCTTGTATAAACAATCTTGCTCAATATAGTAGTATGCTACTTGGTTTGTTTCTACTTCAATGTGTATATGTGTTTATTTTAGTATATCACCTATACACATTAGTGGAGCCCTTAGGATCTTTGCTTGATTACCAGCGTTGTGATGGCAGTCACACTAGTGGGGGCTGGGTAATCTATAAGCACATCCTTATACAGGTCCCTAGTCGCAGGACTATCGAGACAGGGCATCGATACTCCGGAGTAGACTAGCGTATGCGCTTCTCATCCCAGTGTGGGAGATGGTCTGTCCCACAACCATCAGTATGTCGTACTGGAGATAGTATACGGGTGCTCGTTAGGTTACGAGTACACTGGACAGGACTCGTCGGGAACTGACCGGTTGGTATTATACCTATCGTCAGTTATCAGTTCCCAGGTGACATGAGTACAGCTTAGTCCGCTGACTTGACACTGTCACTTCGCCTCGAGTGTGTTCCCACTGTACTTTGATTACTACCCTACCATGGCTCAAAGGAGTCGTGCAAACAGGTAGTGGTTGGGTACAGTCCCGAAGTACTTGGAGGCAGTGACGGTTAGACAGGATTCGTCTCTCCCGGTATTGGGGGTTGACATCGCGCTGTGTCTAGGAGAGCCATTACACGAGTAGTCCCTGGCCAGGGCAATCGAGATATACTGGTAGGCTTCCAGTGTTATCTCAGAGTGTTTTGGGCTTCACTCCGACATGACTTGTACCGCTATTAGGGGACTGACGTTTACCGCCCCCTAGGCCTGCCATGCGATGTATCAGACGAACAGAACGTACTGTACGGAGAATGTCACATTCAGACTCAGTAGGAGTTCAGATGGGTTTCACCTCGTTAGTCTTCTTGTCGGCATCTACCTAGGGATCGTTACGCACAGCTAGTGCCGCTTGCGGTATGTGGTTAAACCCACTGCCAGTGTAGTGTCGAGTCTTTAGAGTCCCACACAGAAAGCTATTCGCCTTTAGGCAAAAGAGTAGAGGTCGCATGGTTTTGCGACAGGTCGCATGGTTTTGCGGCAGGGTTCGGTCACATCCGTGCACTTATGCACGTACAGTGTCCGGACAGTTTACACTAGCGGGCTTTGGTTTAAGCCAGATCGTAGTGTACGTATTGGGATTGGATTTATCCAGTATGTATTCGTGTTCCTCGGAACACGGATGCGGGTGTGTATGCACAGTTGACGGAGAGACAGAGGCAGAGGATTCTCATTAGGGTTGTTGACCGTTGACTGTTGACCATTGACTTTTTGCTCAACCCTAATGAGAATATGATATATGATTAACAATAATATTAATTAAGTATTGTGGTGACATGGTTGTTGAGGGGTTGACTTTGTTGACTTGTTGACTTTGTTGACCGGTTGACTAGGTTGGACTAGTTGACCATCATGATGACAATGGCTATCATTTCATGGCAAAGACTTTTTACTTGCTTGTTTCTCTTGTGAGAAATGAGTGCATGAAATGATATGGCTATTGTAGCTTAGACCATTTTACACAATACTTGATTACTATTTTGTGATGATGGTTTTGGATTATGAGAGCCAAGAGAGAAAAGTCTTCTCTCATTCTATTATTCTCATTCTCTCTCTTGTTCTTGAGCTCTCATCTCCTTCCTCTTGCTCTCCCTCTCTTTAGTCTATGGTTCACTTGTCTCATGTATTGAGAACCAAGAACCATAGAGAAAATCCCAACACACTCTTCTCTACTCACTCTAGTTCACAAGGTTTAGCAAACCAAGTGAACTAGTTTCTTCAAAGACCGAAGAAGAAGCCAAAGGTAGAAGCTTTCGAGGTGGATCCATCTTCGGCGCAAGGAGACGACGGGGTGAAGACGATCCGGACAACCATCGAGAGTCAAAGAAGAAGGAGTTCAAGAAAGAAAGGTATAACCCCCTAACCAAGTAGTTAACAACTCATAGTTAGGTTGTTAGTTAGATGTTTAACAAAGATCCGGTTTTGAGTCCATGTTGCCACCTCTAGAAAAATTGTTTTTCACCAAATTCCTCATGCCCGAAAGTACCGGGAGAGGTAGCATAGACTTACACACAGCTCGTCTCCGAGCTATCACTGGCCCGAGCCTCCTCGGCCCTCTCAGCTTGCCTCCGGGCTCGAGCAGAACCAAGCTACCTCGACTCTCCCGCTCCTCCGCGAGCTCTCCCGCCGAGGTCATCTTCCTTGGCCTTATTGACCGACCAACGGCACCGCTTGCAGGCGTAACCGCCATACCGTGAATCTCACCATGCGCGAGTTCTCCGCCGGCCACATCCCACATTCCATGCCACTATGATCCCTCATTAATGAGCCTGTCTCGCCGTTAATGGGAGGTCCTACTCATCACGCGGGCGTGACGTCGGGAGCGTAACGGACGGCGTGATTCTCACGTCCGTCTCGCCTGCTGCCACCGCTATATAAACCCCCTCTTCAGACGGTTGAGATAAGGCATTTTTACTCCACTAAGCCGTTACTCTGCCCGGATTTCCTCTCTAACTTGATCGTCGGAGGGTCCTCGGTGGTACAACCACCCCGGGACTTCCTTGCAGGTAACTCGGCAACCACAACCTCAACCTATTGAGATCCACACGCCTCAGGAGCGACAGCCTCCAGATCAAATCTTAGCCATTCATCGCCGCCATCAGCAGATCAACGGAAGGGAACATCTGAAGGAGATCTCAGCCTCCATCAGCGTTTATGCGGTGACGGTGGCATGTGGGGAACCCTCACCCCTTTCGATAACAACCTTCTTTTTGGAAGATCCAACGAACCCGTTGCTCAATTCGTCCATCTAAATCATCTTTTCTTGGATTAATACCAGTATATACATGCATTATTAGAATAAAAAATAATAACAACCCTTGTTACAGTTTGGAGTTGTGGTGCGGTGGAATGAACATTAAGATAGTTGTTGCGCAACCCAAGTTCGAATTCTGCTAAGTGGATTAATTTCAAAAACAATATCACTTCTCAGAAAGACGGGTCTCGGCCTATATATATAGATTTCAATATGCGGGGTATATTAAAATATAAAATAATAACCATTAATCATGATTATAATTAACTTACAAGAAAGCGAGATGGAAATTTGAGTGAAGCACCCAAGAAGAATGATAAATATAGACACACACACAAACAAGTGGTATCTTACATTTTATTTCATGCCAATAAAAATAGATTCTTAATTTTATGAAAAATCCTTCATCTGTCTTAGTTCTTGCCACTACTACAAATAAGGGTTGCCCCTACGGATTTATCGGTAGGGGCAACCCACTGCCCCTACGGATATATACGTAGGGGCGAAAAAAGACCCCGTAGGTGCAAAGGCCGCAGGTGCAAGTTGAGGCCCTGAACTTGCCCCTACGGACAAATTTATGCCCCTACGGATAACTCTGTAGGTGCTATAGCCCCTACGGAGTACCCCGTAGGGGTAATAAAATCATATATTTAATTTTTTTTTGAATATATTGTATATACCTACGGTTATACCCGTAGGTCCTATTTAGACCCCTACGGATACATCCGTAGGGGATATAAAGTAGCCCCTACGGATTGACCCGTAGGGGCCACTCCCAACACACTGCACTGAGATCGGGGGGAAAATATCAGGAAACCTGATATTTTGCCCCTACGGATAAATACGTAGGGGATAAACAGTGGCCCCTACGGACATATCCGTAGGGGCACCCCCAACACCCTGCACTGATATCGGGTGGGAAAATATCAGGTTTCCTGATAGTTTGCCCCTACGGATAACGCCGTAGGGGCAACATATATACCTACGGATTAATCCGTAGGTACATATTGTCTGTATTTTTTTTTAAAAATGGGCTGCTAGATTTTTTCCCGCCCTGTGCACAATACTATATATATCAATCAAATCATATATTGCAGTATTCATAATCACATCTCACGCATATATATAATATACAAAAGAAACCCAAAAACTGAATATGATATAAATACAAACCAATATCAATATCGTTTCAAAATGTAGTACAATGTGATATAAATAAATACATGTTTCAAAAAATAAGAACCAAAAAGCTACCCTAGTTCGGTCCAGCTCCACCTCCGAATAACGTTAAAATAACGCGCGCCTGCTCCTCGGTAAATACACTCTCCAATGCTACAGATAAGGGAGTCTGAGCGGCATGTGGAGCTGGCGTTGTGGTCTGCGCAGCCGCCGTCGAGGTAGTCGCTTGCGGAGCCGCGGCTGCGGGAGTCTGAGTGGGCGGTGGAGCTACAGGAGCTGTCTGCGGAACCGCAGCCGATGTAGTGGCTTGCGGAGCCGCAGCCGAAGGAGATGCATGTGGAGGCTCGGCCGATCTACCCTGTCGCGTCTGGACATAACGTGTGTAAGAAGCGTGTAAGAACTGTGTATTATTCGAATTCGTTTCATTATTAAGTTATTTCGAAACCCTGTTTGGATATCTAGTTTGGAAAAGCGTTGTTTATTTTAATTACATATGTATGTATGATTAATCAAACTTAATTCTAAAACCAAATAAGCTCAAGCTACGTACTAATTATGGATATGTTGATATGTATATAATATGAAATGATATTTTACTATAAAGTAGTATACATACCAGCATCTCCTTCAACTCCTGAACGGTGGCCCTCAAGCTATCCAGTTCCTGATGGACATGCCGGCCACTGGAGACGGAGGAAGTAACCGCCGGGGTGGAGTCTAACCTCATATGGGCCCTGCTAGGGCCCAATCCCCGGCCTCTCTCCCAACCTCCGTGGTGCCCTCCGTGTGCGGCGTCCAGAACTGGGGTCAGCAGCCTCGGATCGTTCTGTCCGGTAAAATCGATCCCCGAGGCCTGGGCCTGCTCAACCACCCGCTCCTACACCCACATTAAGCAGTAAAGTATAAGTATAAAATTTAAACTTGAACCTTCCAAAACTAAAATTTCAAATTTGGGTAGAAAAAATATTAACACTTACGCAGTACTCCTGGGTAGCGGCGTCGGGACATCGAAGCTCGCCCGTGGCGGGATCTGTCGAGGTGCCGTGGACGGCAAGATATGCGGACAACACGCTCGGTGTACCACCTGACGCCACGGTCCGAGATGTCTGCAATATTAGAAAGTAACTCTTAATATTAGAAATATTAGAGAATAACTCTTAATATTGCAGAATATTAGAGAATAACTCTTAATTTACCGATAACTCCATGGCTGGAGTAATGTTCCTCGAGCCACCTGTGTAAGTGGGGCGACCCCTCTTCGCCGACTTCCTGTTCTCCGTATTCTGAGCGGCCTGTTTCTGCACAACGCATTAACATTTATTTTTCTAATTAAGAAACACAAAGAAATAAATTATATCATAAATAATGAATTAAATTTAAAATACATACTCGTTTGCGTTCGGAGTCGAAATAAGCGCACAATATAGGCCATGTCTCTACGTCGACTCTCGCAAACGCCGGAGTAGATAGGAGGGCCGCTCTCTCTGCCTCGGGGGTCGCTATCCATAGGGAGTAGCAGTCGGCCTTCAGCTCATTCCTGTTGTATCGGACCTTGGCCTGCATGTTCTTCATCAGGCCATTGTACAGAGCATGAAGGTCGAGCACCCTCCCCGGGTGATCAGGGTCGGCTACAGGCTGAAAATCGTAATCCAACTGAAAATACAAAAAAAAACATTGTTATTAGATTGCAAGTGTTAATAATAAATATATTGGATAGATCAAATGAAAATATATATTAATACATACCCGAGCCTGTTCAAAGAAGAGGGCGAATGAGCGCTGGTGCTGCTCGTCCCACTCAACGTGAAGTGGATAGTTCTTCACGATCCGGCTCTCGTCCCCCAAATACCGGCCGAACCTCTCGGCATGAGGACCGGTATAGCGATAGTCAAGGGTAAAAAATAGAGGGAATGCTGCCTCCCCCCTAGCTCTATCAGGCCTCAGCCTATGGGACTGATTCGGGCCTCGAGTCCCCCTCTGGGGATGGAGAGGCCCTGCGTCTGCACGAAATATCAAGACAATCAATAATAAGACAAAGTTGTATTAAGAATTCAAGTATGATATATACCTCCGGTGAATAGCGCACGAGCCTGGGCCCGAGCAGCAGCACGAGCGGGACGATAGTTCCTCCGGTGAGGAACAACCGGGGTCCCGGACCCGGACGCATCCCCTCCAACTATAAAATAAACATCGACGCTAAATCTCCATGAAGTTCATATTTATTCTATAGAGCATATGTAAAATAAATAAATATTTTAAATTTATTCATACTAACCTGCAGACGATGCGGAGGGTATGGAAGCGGCAGGAGTGGCCCCTGTGGAAGGTGTGGACGCACCACCTATAATTAGACAATTAAAAATAGATTTTATAAGTAATTGCAAAAAGAATGTGTAGATCAATAATATAACGTTCTAAATCAATATGCATGCACTATAGGACATATAAACATACCCGCAGGTACGGTGGTGTCACCACCTACAGCTAGACAATAATAAAAATTGCTAAGTAAGAGCAAAAGGAATGTGTATATTTATGATATAGCATTCTAAATCAATATACATACACTATATGATATATAAACATACCTGGAGGAGCGGGGGTGGCCTCTGTCCCAGATGTGGACGCATCACCAACATTAGACAATTAAAAAAAGATTTTATAAGTAATTGCAAAAAGAATGTGTAGATCAATAATATAACGTTCTAAATCAATATGCATGCACTATAGGACATATAAACATACCCGCAGGTGCGGTGGTGTCACCACCTACAGCTAGACAATAATAAAAATTGCTAAGTAAGAGCAAAAGGAATGTGTATATTTATGATATAGCATTCTAAATCAATATACATACACTATATGATATATAAACATACCTGGAGGAGCGGGGGTGGCCTCTGTCCCAGATGTGGACACATCACCAACAACTAGACAATCAAACATTGACAATATAAGTAATTTTGACATAAACATGCATGAATATCTGTAATATTACATTCAAAATGGATATGCGTGCAGTATACCTGGAGGTGTGGCCAAATCAACACGGAAGGAGGCATCCGAAGGGGTCTCCGATCTGGGTGCAAGACCGGCCCTCTGAAGCTCCCTACGGAGCTCTCCGGGCGGCAGAACCGCTCTGCCTCTGCCTCTGTCTCTGCCGCGGCTGGAGCTCCTGCCGCCCCTCGCTGCTCCCGACATCGTCATCAAATCTAGATAAACGGTTCGTGGACGCATTAGACAATCATTAAAAGTATTGACTATATATGATCTAGAGCGTAAAATATGAAGTAATAATATAACATTACTGATAACCTTTTTCGTTTCGTGGGCGCATCATACATATCTACTTGGATTTCATCGTCGATGTCATTTCTAACCCACGTAACTTCATGATCGGTCGAAGACAACCCGTCCTTCGAAACAGACGGTCGGAGCACTTTAAGCCTTCTCTCTTCTTCGTCCTCATCGCTGTCCTCGTATTCTGGGACATCGTAGACATCTCTAGGTTTCCATCGGCATAAAACACTCCACCCCAGATGCTTCAAACACTGTGAGTAGTATACTTGGAACGCTTGGTTCGGAAAGATAAACGGATCGTCCTGACCGTAAAATCGAAGTGTGTTCACACTGGTCAATCCATATTCATCTTTCCAGGTCCCAAGACTGCTTCTCCACCTGTCTGTATCGGTTCGCGGATCGTACCAAGTACAGTGGAATATATAAAAGGGTTCTGATCGTCCGGGATAGTGGATGCCGAGTATACAATTTAAGTACCCATAGTAAATCACACCGTCCGATCCTACCGTCGCAATTCCACTATTCTGAGTGATTCTAGATGTTTCTATGTCCTTAACTTCGAATTTGTATCCAAGGACACCAAATCCTTTGTAATGTGCAACCTCCATACTAGGAAATTGAGCTAAACATCTTGAATCGCTCTCAAATGATGCAGACAAGTTCGGATCGTGGATCTAACAAAACAAATTTTACGATAAATACATAACGATACAAGTTTAGATTAAAACTGATAGCAATAAAATGTAATTCGAATAACTTACATGCTCTGTGACCCAATCACAAAAATTATCCTGATGGTATTTTTCCAAACGCTCTTCGTTCCAATCAGGATGCCCCTCACGTACCTCGTTAAAATGAGTTCTGTTTTCGACAAATAATTGTGACATTAATATTATGTCATTTCATACACACACAAACACAGATATAACAATTAATCCAAAAGAACTTACTCTCTAATTTGTTCAAGACATACGCAATTAAGCAAGATAAACCGGTATATCTTGTTGATAAACATAGTATCTACCCTCTTATACTCGGCTTTACCATATGGCCCGTCTTGAATTCTTCGTGGTCGGTTAAGCCTTGTCTCAATGTTCTCGTCCAGATAGCGGGAACAAAATGTGGTTGCTTCATCAAGAAGATAACCTTGCATGATAGAACCCTCTGGTCGATTTTTATTGCGTATATACTTCTTAAGAGTGTAAAGGTACCTAATGAGAATATGTTGAATAAATAAACACGGGCATACATGACAAAAATAAATTTATAAATTGCGCGAAACGAAAAATTTAACGTACCTCTCGACGGGATACATCCATCGATATTGTACCGGTCCGGCTAATTTCGTCTCAGTTGCAAGATGAACCGTCAAGTGTATTATGATATCGAAGAATGACGGTGGAAAAATACGCTCAAACTTGCAAAGTATCAACGCAATAGAATTTTCTAGTTTATCCAGCGTCGCAACCTCCAGCGTTTTAGCACACAACTCCCTGAAAAAACAACATAGGTCGTTGATTACTAGACCAACCGAGTCGGGGAGAGAAGTCCTGAGGGCTAATGGAAGAAGGTGCTCCACGATAACATGGTGGTCATGACTTTTCAGCCCATCGATCTTGCCCTTCACAATTTTTATTTTCTTGCTGAATGATCCTGAGAAACCTGTGGGGACTTTCAAATCATGCAACACCTGCAGGAATCTTTTCTTCTCCGGTTGTGACATATGATAAGCGGCATTGGGAAGTACAAACTTGCCCGGTTTACCCGCTACCGGTTTAGGGTGCAGTTCACTTCTTATTCCCCACTCTTGTAGATCCATCCGGGCATTCATGTTGTCTTTCGATTTCCCGTCTTTACACAGAAGCAAGTTAAGTATGTGCTCTGATACTCCCTTCTCTATATGCATGACGTCCAGACAATGACGCACTGAATTTGTAGACTAGTACGGAAGCTCGAAGAAAATGCTTAACTTGTTCCAATATTGTGGTTTGACCTGTCTCGTCGGATCCATCCCGAAGGTCACGTTATTGTAACCATCCCATTTAGCAGTCACGTCCTCTCCGGACAGTGGGGATGGAGGCCCAAGAAGCTCCTGATGACCATCAAAGTGAACCGTGTCTAACCTATAGGGGTGGTCTGGAGGCAGAAAACGTCGATGGCCGCAATAACAAACCTTCCTGCTAAAATTCAAAAATTTTGATGTTGTGTGTTCATGGCAACGAGGACATGCTTTGTGACCATGTATGGACCAACCTGAAAGCATTCCATACGCAGGAAAGTCATTAATTGTCCACATTAAAGCCGCACGCAGTATGAAGGTTGTATTTGTGTTTGAATCATATGTCTCTACACCATCAATGAACAAAGTTTTCAGCTCCTCAATCAGAGGTCGGAGATAGACGTCGATATTGTTCCCCGGTGAGTTTGGTCCGTCGATAAGAAGAGGCATCATAAAGTATGATTGGTCCATAGCCAACCAAGGCGACAGATTATAAATTATCATTACAACGGGCCATGTACTTTGACTTCCAGCCATATAGTTGAATGGGCAGAAGCCATCGGCAGCCAGTCCGAGCCGGACATTGCGAGGATCGCTACTGAATATTGCGTGCCTCCTATCGAAATCCTTCCATGCCGGTGAATCTCTTGGATGGCTCATTTTTCCATTTTCGCTTGGAGGAGCACGGTGATGCCAAATCATTGCCTCGGCTGTTTTCTTGCACCTGAATAGCCTCTGTAGCCTCTGTGTTATGGGAAAATATCGTGCTATCTTCACAGGTATATCAGGCTTCTTATCAGAATCTTTCGGCTTATACCTGGCCTCTCCGCATGTTGGACACTCTTTCAAATCTGAATTCTCTTTCCGGTACAACACGCAATTTTTAGGACATGCTTGAATCTTCTCGCACTTTAGACCCAAATCAGACATCATTTTCTGGGCTTCGTACCAGCTTTCGGGCACATTATTTCCTGGAGGCATAGAATCTTTCAAGAACGAAAGAAGCATTGTGAATGACTTGTTGCTCCATCCATTTAGGCACTTAATTTGGAAAAGTTGGACGAACCATGAGAGGGTGGAATACTTCGCATTCTCATAAATTGGTTTCCTAGCATCATTCATGAAATTTTCATATTTATCCGCACGCGGTCCTTGACCGGAAGGAATGTCATCTTCGGTACGAATAGATTCACCTAGGGCAGCCTCTACCATATCCTCCATTTCTTCTGATGGAAATAAATCTCCGTATCCTGCCGTATTACCGAATTCTTCTTCTTCTCCTGCCGCATTATCGTGTTCTCCTTCTTCTACCGCAGTACTGCATTCTTCTCCTTCCCCGTGATATTTCCAAGTTGAATAAAGTCTAGTAAACCCATGTTTTACAATATGAAGCTCTGCCAATTCTACCTTCTGCCAGTACTTATTGCCACATCTATCGCACGGACAGAGAATCTTCTCTATTATGATCTTATTATGTGCTCGTGCAAATTCAAGGAAAGCAGCAACTCCTGCGACAAACTTAGGTTGCATACGTTGTTTCCAATCCACATACATCCAGTCCTTAACTCTGACGTACTCATGGGCCATGTTAGACTGAATAACATATAAATTGTAGGTTATGCTGACTATATTGAGAAATATAAGAACGGGATAGTTACTGACAAAGGAAAAAATCCATGTATATGCTTTGTGTGTGCGTTTGTCGTTGAAAAGAATAAATTATCGCACATTATGTTGACCGATAGACGGGGACTAAGTGGCGCTTTTAGTTTCATATATGGGTATCGATGGGAATATGAAGGTTTCATATTATCATATATTGGTTTTAACCCGAACATCTCGAATCGCTCTCTGATTATGCGTTTGTATGTATGTGTTCCGGCTGTCGGGGGTAGGCTTCTATCCCATTAAGAATGTATAGAGCGAACGCCCATCACTTGTGCTTTCAACCGTTTCGAGTAAATTTCGGCAGCACCTCCCCGCTGTTCTCCGAGTACACTGTAATAGAATAGATAATCATTTCAAAGCTGTGAAACAACGTTGCAATGAACATCTAATCTATCTTTGTACACGGAGAACCAGCGGAAAGATACCGACGAAATATCTCGAAACGGATGAAAACACAAGTGAATGAAGGCGTTTGCTTTATACATTCTTAACTTGTCCACACGGGACAAATCTATGGGTTACCATACGATTGAATTTTCTCGTCGCGTAGACTATACGACGGTTGTTAGTATCGAGCTATATTGTCCGATATTTAACAACCTTCGTATAGTTCTAGGTCACGACGAGCATCGCACGTATGTTAACCGATAGACGGGGACTAAGTGGCGCTTTTAGTTTCATATATGGGTATCGATGGGAATATGAAGGTTTCATATTATCATCGAGTATCATATATTGGTTTTAACCCGAACATCTCGAATCGCTCTCTAATTATGCGTTTGTATGTATGTGTTCCGGCTGTCGGGGGTAGGCTTCTATCCCATTAAGAATGTATAGAGCGAACGCCCATCACTTGTGCTTTCAACCGTTTCGAGTAAATTTCGGCAGCACCTCCCCGCTGTTCTCCGAGTACACTGTAATAGAATAGATAATCATTTCAAAGCTGTGAAACAACGTTGAAATGAACATCTAATCTATCTTTGTACACGGAGAACCAGCGGAAAGATACCGACGAAATATCTCGAAACGGATGAAAACACAAGTGAATGAAGGCGTTTGCTTTATACATTCTTAACTTGTCCACACGGGACAAATCTATGGGTTACCATACGATTGAATTTTCTCATCGCGTAGACTATACGACGGTTGTTAGTATCGAGCTATACTGTCCGATATTTAGCAACCTTCGTATAGTTCTAGGTCACGACGAGCATCGCACGTATGTTAACCGATAGACGGGGACTAAGTGGCGCTTTTAGTTTCATATATGGGTATCGATGGGAATATGAAGGTTTCATATTATCATCGAGTATCATATATTGGTTATAACTTGAAAAACGTGCCGTTGAAACAAATTATTGTTCTCCACCTTGCACTCTCTTAACAATGGTACATGCATTAAACATGTAGAGCTATCTATAACAACTCTAAAGTTTCACCTGTTGGGTTCAACAAAAAGGTTTTTGATATAACAAACACAATCTTCCTCAATTTTTCCCTTGAATCGATGTGAAATTAATAGTGTCCATATGACACAATGGATATATTTTCTACACAAAAGGAAAAAGGCAAACAATAGTAAAGCAATTATAATTCTATCAAGTATCCATACTGAAAAAGAATAAATAGCAAACTAAAAATTAATCACTAATGAAAAACAAACAAAAGTGCTTATTATTATACTTCAGAGGTTATAAGTGATTGATCCCCATAGTACATAGGCTGTATCCGCAATTAACCCTTTTCTATATACTTGAGTGTATAGAATTTCTAAAAGTTACACACGGTTTTTCTAAATCCAATTCTTTCCTTTCACTACAAAACCCTTTATATTTTCTAATAGGTACCAAGAACTTTCAAAGTTTTTGGATATGCACAAAAAGAAAGTATCGCCAATAAGATTGACATAACCCAAATGACTTTGACCCATTACATATAAATGTCATGGTCTTTCAATATTTATCAAACAAATACCATAGACTTTGTTTGTTACAAATAAATACCATGAAGTTTTAACGTTTCACATAATTTTCATAGATTTTGTTGTTTACAAATACATACCATTGACCTCCAACGTTTTCCAGATAAATACCATGAATTTTGTTGTTTACAAATAAATACATGAACTTTCAGCGTTTTTTAGATAAATCCCATAGACTTTCATGGACCATTTTCTCATATAAAAATCATGGACTGTGTTATTCACAAATAAACAGTATCGACTTTCACTATTTTCCAGATCAATCCCCTAAAATTTCACCTTTTTAAGCCTAACCCAGCCCCAGCCGAACCCCAACCCAACACCAAACCCTAACCCGGCCTAACCCTAACCCCAACCCAGCCCCAGCCGAACCCCAACCCAACACCAAACCCTAACCCCAACCCAGCCCCAGCCGAACCCCAACCCCAACACCAAACCCCAATCGAACCCTAACCCTAACCCTAACCCCAACACCAGTCGAACCCCAACCGATCGAACCCGTACCCTAACCCTAATCCTAACCCTAACCCCAACCGATAACTAACCCTAACCCTCATCGCTACCCTAACATCATTAAAATAATGTTTAACTAACCTGTAGGCTAGGCGGTGGAGGAGACGACGGAGACGCAATCGGCGACGACGAGGGCGGTGGCGACGACGAGATCACTGCAGGCGGTGGCGACGACGATTCGGCCGGCGCTGGCGATGACGAGAACGGCGATCGGCGGGAACGTCAAGGTTTGGGGATTTGGGTTCGCGCGCAACGATAAAGGGAATAAGAAATAATCAGCATAGGGATCGATCACTTAAATCGCTATTTAGATGCCCCTACGGATATACCCGTAGGTGCTTGGTTTGCGCCACCGTAGGGGCAAAAAACACTTTAAGATTTAATAAATTTTAAATAAATATTGAACGACCGTAGGGGCAACCACTTTGCCCTACGTATTAATCCGTAGGGCCAAACTTTTATTGCCCCTACGGATGATATTATCCGTAGGGGCAACCCCTTATTTTACTAGTGTGCTAGCAACACCCTTGTCATCGTCGCATCGGCATCTCGGCACCACTATCGTTGGCAGCTGCCGCACCAACATCTATGCAACCATTGTCTCTATCCTCACATTAATGATCATTGACACCCAGGATATGGCCATTATCCGCCGCCAAAAACTTTCTCATCGCCACGTGCCTTTGCCGCCGCCGCAATCTGTTGTGTCGTCTTTGTCGTGGTTAATTACCGTTTAAATCATTGTCATCACCATTTCTACTCCATACTTGCCAAATTATTTAATTATATATAGTATCGCGTGGTAAAAGTTATTTTGGAAACGTAAAATTTATAGAAAAACCTATAAGCTTATCGAGCACAACAGTTTTATACTTTTATAAGGTTTAGATTATATCAAACATGATAATCCACACAGACAGTACAGACGTACGTATCCTTTGGAGTACATTTCTAAGAATGTTAAATTCTTGCGAATCTTGTTTAGGACAAGCTAAGGGGCACTTATGCGGGCATTTATGGCCTCTTTCTTTCTTGCTAGCATGGATAGCAGTTGCAGTTTGGAGAAATATCTTTTTACAGCATAGTGTTTAATTTGCGAAGACCGAATATGCTTAGATGAGTGATAACCAGTTTGAACTTTCTAGACCATCCCTGTTGTCACACAATTTCAATTCTTACATAGTGTTATCTCTGTAAACTTTGTCTAAGTTTAACCTGATCAAATCAATTCCATTATGCTCTCGGAAATCTAAAATTTAAACGTAACCGAATCCATTTTATTACCCTATTAGAAATGTAATTAAATCCTAACCGACCAAATCAATTTTGTTACCCTCTCGATAATCTAAATAAATACCAGATTATTACACTACCATAGCTATCAGATGGTTAAAGATTTTACTTTAATTAGGAGGGGCTAATTAAAATTCGAAAATAAATGAGGGGTTTAAATAAACTTTTGCATTCATCCATACATTGTTCCTCCGAGACCATATATACGTTCATATGATTTCAATATCATCTTGCCTGACTGAATATGCTCGTTGCCTGACCGAATATGCTCGTTAGCTAACTATATCCATCCCGTTATCGACCAAATATGTTCAACGAATTCATGTTGTTATCCTTTTGAAAATCTAAATCCAAATTGTATTACAACTCAAACATTAATTGTTCGGGTACATGGATAATTTTTACCATAGACAAAGAAAGCAAGACGGTAGAGTCTATGACTTTTAGTGAAGTCAAGACTTTGTCAACAAAGAAATAAAAGATGAGTGGTTTGGTGCATTTTCCATTATTTTTCATAGCATCCATTCATTAATCCTTCAATGCTAGCTAAACGAAATTTTATTATTCAAATGAGGGTCTTAATCACATTCGAATACAATTGAGGGCGGTAAAGTAGTTTTTACAATAAATTCGTGAGGAACTAAAAGTGAAGAAAAATTAAGTTTGTGGGGCACATATAATTTTTGCATGATTTGAGTGGGCAAGCTCAATTTTGTCCTCTTCGGCCTTGCTTTTTATATAATATAATAAAAGAAAAGAACGGTGAATCAAGTTTTCGAAGTTTTCATCAAGTTTTGGAATCTCTTTGGTTTTATTTTGGCTATTGGGAAAGAAATGCCCTTTCTTTTGGTCCCTTGTTGGAGAGCCTCGTGGGTGTGCCCGAGGCCCCGAGCTCCATTTTGCTGCTTAATGTTTTACTTTCTTTTGAATTGTGTTGCTGTTACTCGAGCTATCTCTGTGAGGCTCGCATGCTCCACTCTATGCTGCTGTTGTTGAAAATTGATTCAAAATCGGTGGTGGAGACTACGACGAGGGTGACGCCGACATAGGCGACCACTAGACGATGTCGACGAAGAAGACCATCGACTGCATAATGACGGCACAAACGAAGAAGACCATCGCCCATATGGGCGGCTGTCAGCGTTCACACATGATCGGCAGCGCGTGGGTTTTTTGATCGTGCATGGATTTCCTATTTGAAAGAGAACGAGAGAAGAGAGAAGAGAGAGAGAGAGATCTCGGTTTAGAATTTAGAGAGAGAGAAGGGAGAAGATATTTTTTAGAAGTGGGTTTGGGTTAATTTTGGGCTATCCGGTCCGTTAACTCAAGTATAAATATGTGCTCATTCCTTCTCATTTCAACCCAAGAGAAATCCCATAAAAATTTCACAAGAAACGGTGATAAAACATTCTGATATAAAGAGTGATCAGTGCAAGTTTGCAGTAAAAGAAAAGTATTTATAATCTTGTATCTTGCGAAGAAAGAAAAGAAGAAAAACTAGTGCGGCAAAATAAACTATGCAGATTGTTGAACCGCTATAAAAATCTCGTGTCTCCATTTTATTTCTGCGATTGTTTTCTTTCATACGTCGTCGTTCTCATATATTAGGTGGAAATATTCCTAACAACTGGTATCAGAGCATGGTTAGGAGAACCGAAGGATCGTTCAATTCTATGATCTAGGTTAACGATGAGCAACGACGCTTGTGTTCTCTTTCCTACCTTCTTAGATTGTAGTTTTGAAAGTGTTGGTTCAAAGATCCGAGAAAGAAAATTAAATTTGTGGTAAGCAAAAAATGGCGCCGGATGAAGGAAAAGTGAAGATCGATAAATTTGATGGGAATGATTTTGGGTTCTGGAAGATACAGATCGAAAATTACTTGTATCAGAAAAATCTTCATGAACCCTTATTGGGTACGAAACCAGCATATACAAAGAAAGAAGATTGGGATCTATTAGATCGTCAGGCATTGGGTGTGATCCGTCTAACGTTGGCAAAGAATGTTGCGTTCAACATTATCAACAAGAAAACTGCAGCAGATCTGATGAATGCGCTATCAAATATGTACGAAAAACCATCTACATCTAACAAAATACATTTGATGTGTCGTCTATTTAATCTGAAGATGAGAGAAAGTACATCTGTTACAGATCACATTAATGACTTTAATATGATTACAACTCAATTGAGTTCTGTGGAAATAAATTTCAAAAAACGAGATTAAAGCTTCGATCCTATTGTCCTCCTTACCAGAAAGTTAGGCCACAACTGTGACCGTGGTGAGCAGTTCTTCAGGAAGTAAGAAATTAAAACTTGATAAAGTCCGAGATTTGATTCTCAATAAGAATGTTCACAGGAAAGAGTCAGGAGAATTTTCGGGATCTGCTTTGAGTACCCAAAGCAAAGAAAGGAGTTTTCAACGAGTACATAGGCCGAGCAATAATGGATCTAAGTCCAAAGGGAGGAGGAGTAAATCAAAACCTCGTAAAGATATCAACTGCTGGAATTGTGGTATTCAAGGCCACTTCTCTAATGATTGCAATAAACCAAAGAAAAACAAGAAGTTTCAAAAGCACCAGAAAAATTATCATCAGGAAGAAGCGTCGAATTCTTCTGCAAATGTTGCTACTGAAGAGATCCATAATGCTTTTTATCTGTAGCGTTGACAGTCCTATTGAATCCTGCATTTTCGACTCTGGTACTTCGTTAACTCTGTGCAAAATCTTATTGCACAAGTTCGTTGCAGGGAAGCTTGGAAAGGTTTATCTGGTTGATGATAAATCTTTAGAGATTACCGGGAAAGGTGGTGTTCACATAAAAACTGCAAATGGAACTCGGTGGATATTGCACGATGTTAGATATGTTTCTGGGCTGAAGAGAAATCTTATCTCCATGAGTCAGTTAGACAGTATGGGATATACAACGATTTTTGGAGGTGATGCTTGGAAGATCTCCAAAGGTGCTATAGTTGTAGCAAGAGGCATTAAATTGGGAACCTTGTATATGACCGCAGAATGCAAAGACACAGTGGCAGCGGCCAAGGGTGGTGATGATTCTAAACTATGGCACCAAAGGCTCGGGTATATGAGCGAGAAAGGAATAAATTGCCAGCATCAAAGGGATGACTACCTGAATTGAAGACTGTCGATATCGGCTTGTGTGAGGATTGTGTCTATGGCAAGCAGAAAAGAGTTAGCTTCTTAAAAATTGGAAGGCCACTAAAGAAAGAGAAGTTGGAGCTAGTGCATACAGATATATGGGGGCCAACCCCGGTTCAGTCTCTTAGAGTTTCTCGCTACCATGTCACATTCATCGACGATTCCACTAGAAAGGTATGGCTTTATTTTTTGAAAAATAAATCTGATGTGTTTGTTACTTTTAAATGGTGGAAAGATGGGGTTGAAAATCAGACTGGTCTAAAAATCAAGTGTCTGAAATCTGACAATGGTGGTGAGTATGACAGCACAGATTTAAAGGTATTTTGTGCAGAAAACGGAATCAGGATGATAAAAACGATTCCGGTAACTCCAGAACAGAATGGTATTGCTAAACAAATGAACAGAAACTTGAACGAGCATGCTAGAAACATGAGGCTACATTCAGGGTTACCAAAACATTTTTGGGCAGATGCAATCAACACGGCAGCCTACTTAATAAATCGAGGACATTCAGTTCCGTTGGGTTTCCAGATACCAGAAGAGGTATGGACAGGGAATGGGGTAAATTTTTCTCATTTGAGATTTTTTGGCTATGTTTCCTATGTACAAATAGATTCTGATAAAAAAGACAAGCTTGACCCTAAGTCTAGAAAATGTTTTATTATTATTATGGTTCTGACTGTTTTGGTTATCGGTTTTGAGATGATCAAAATAGAAAAATCATAAGACACAAAGGTGTAACTTTCAATGAAAATATACTGTATAAAGACAGACTTGTAGCAGGATCTGATAGTGCAGAAAAACAGCCAGAAGAATGTGAAAAGGCTGTGTTAGAAGAGATCACAGATAGTGATGTAGCTATGAGATCTCAAGAAAATCCTGAAAACACTACAGCTGAACAGGAAGTAGAACAGGATCAAACCACTCCTCAAGTGGTTGTAAGGAGACCGGAAAGAGTGTCTAGACCCACACAACGGTATTCTCCATCTTTACATTATTTATTGTTGACTGATACTGGTGAACCAGAATATTTTGATGAAGCAGTGCAGGTGAAAGATTCTGTCAAGTGGGAGTTTGCCATGAAAGATGAAATGAATTCTATAGAGAAAAACAAAACATGGGTACTAACTCAGTTGCCAAAAGGAAAGAAAACTCTACAGAACAAATGGGTTTACCGGATCAAAGAAGAGAATGATTGTAGCACGAGATATAAAGTAAGGTTAGTAGTAAAGGGTTTTCAGCAAAAGAAAGGGATTGACTACATCGAAATTTTCTCCTATAGTCAAATTAACTACTATCAGATTGGTGCTGAGTATTATTGCTGCTGAGGATTTACATCGTAACGACTCTAAAAGTCCTATACACTTTTATTGATCTAATATTAATAAAAGAGTGTATTTCTGTCCTAATTTCGAGTTATAAGTTATTTTTGATAACTTATGTACAAGAAACTCTTTATAGCTTACTGGTCAATCCTCTATACTGCTGTCCCTGTAACAACTCCAATTTCAATGTACATAAAATTGTTTAAAAGTTAATGTAAAATTGGGGTATGTACAATTCCTGTGAATGCTATAAGAATTTGATTTGCTTTTGTACAGTAAGAAGGAGCTTATAGCTCATTGGTAAGACCTTACACTGCTGAGACTTGGCACCCGAGTTCAAATCCTATTATCCATATATTCTTTTTATTTAATTTTCTTTTAATCGTTTTAGAAGCCCAAAGGTTTACACGTGCACAACACGTACACTGAAAAGACACTGACTATTTAAATATGTGCACGAGGGTATAGAAAACGACACGACGCGTGGCACCAAGGCCCAACACCCCTCCGTCGGTATTGGCCCGGCGACATGAGAAAAAAGCCCGGTACCGCCGGTCCAACCATCGGTGATGCCCTCCATCTTCTCACTCCTGCAACCTTTCAGCTACCCCACTCTTTTCACACTGCTTGTTTTCTCTGCATTCATACAGAGAACATTGAATCACTCATTTAATTTATTTTTAATACAAATTTTAATTCACCCATTCAATACACCAAACCCTAATTTTTCCCATAAATACTCACTCCATTTTACACCCCTCTCACTCAGAATTTTATTACAAAAACTATACAAAATTCTCAAGTACTTTTGTGTACAAGTGGAGTTAGTGAAGGGCGAAACTCCGATGAACTTCCAAGGAGATTCCGGCGATGAAACGACGCCCGAAGCTTTCTTTAGGACCCTCTCTCTCTCCTCTAGTCCAACAAGCCAGTACGTCCCCTCTCCTATCTCTTCTTCTTCTATATAAATATTCATTTCTATAACCCGATGGAAGCGGAGTTAATCCGACTTCCGATTCAGTTTTTCTTCAAAACTCGACTTTTCTTAATCTAGAATATACGATACTCTCATATATTGTTTATCGAACATTAATAAATCTATTAAAACAAGTTTCACCTTAAAAGATTCATTTTTGTAACTTTTATCGCATTTTTTCATAAAAATACCACATACTTATAATTCAACATAAATCATTATAATTCCTTGCTATACTTAGATAGTTCATGAAGTAATAACCTATCTCATCACAACACACATCTCTAATATAGCACGATGAAGTTTGGGATAATAGAATACGGGAAAATATGACTTTGTAAATAAATACCCTAAACTTCCAAAATCGTTTTCTATAAAAACATGTATTAAACATTTCCATGCAATTACGCCCCTACAACCCATTTTGGGGACCCCGTTTGGGATGGTGCGGGTTATCGTACATTCTTGGGCCTAGTAGAGCGAGATGCAGACCTCCGAAAGGAGCATTCGATCTCGATAGAATTTTTATACATTTTCTTTAGAAAATGAGATTTCTACAAGAAAGTAAATAAATTATTTTTATAAAATATATATACATATATTAGTAAAATATCTATTTTAATTATATAAATATTCCAAGTTTTCTAAATCAAAAGAATCACTACTACATGAAAATACCATCCGAATACAATACAATTACAATATTTCAACAAAATACCATATACTTTGAAAATTAGGTTCTACTCATTAGAAATTTCACATCTATAAAATATACATCTATAAAAACCCTAAAGAAGATAATTAAATGCTTGAGGAGTATTTTGAAATTATGCCAAAACTATTTTTACATAATACCCCCTCAAGTTATATTAAATTACAATAAAGACCCTAATAAACATAGGTTTAAGCGGGACCGGTCTCTTGAGCCTCAGGGAGCCGGAGATATGGGTTCTTGCCTATTTAAGGTAGACAATCTAACAAACAATGTTATCAAGACGGTAATTATCTTGGAAAAAGACACAAATCCTGCCGTCCATGTGCAACAGTTACCAATAACATCAAAACTAATTCAGGACTTCAATTTCTTTTCAAAGTGTCTGACTCAGACCGAGTCTCAATCTAATCAATCTGACTTGAATGCGATTCAAGTATAAACTTACAATATAACGACTCAATATGAATCCGTATGTACAATCTATTCCAATATACAATTTGACTGAACCGAACCATGGATATATTCCGTCTACATGACTCTCCATTTATATCCATTCCATTTACTGATATCATGGTTTTGGCAAGTCATCCATCTATATAACAAAAAATACAATACAATCAAGACATCGCGGGGTTTATAAGGGGTAGATTGGTACGGAAGGTGTTAAAAGTGGCACGAGACAGTAACCATAATACACCTAACCTGAATCTCCATTGTCGTTATACCGTGGCTAAACGGTTCCTTGTGCTCCGTATACCGTAGTCTTCGGAATAGTGGGACTCCTCTCGTATACACTGGTATTTTCTGTACCAAGGTACAAACAACAACGTTAACAATATAATACAACTTTAAATGTTCCATTCTCCTTCTGTCTATACTTATTCTTTAGGACTTACCGAGCGATTGTTCGCTGACAATATTCCTTTTCTTCTTTCTTTGGAATGTTTTCAGGTGGATCGGACCTTCTGGAGACAGAGCCCACTAGCAAGAACTTGGATCAGCTAGCCTTTGACCCGGAGCTCTAGTTTACTTGTACATTTCATTTTCATTTCTGTTATGCCATTGTTTAAGCATTGCTTTCATTCCATATATTTTCATTTCAGTTGCATTGTAAAACGAATGTTTAATAAATAAAGTTGTTGTTCATTACATCTTGTTGCTTGTTTACTTTACCTTATATTGCTTAGATACGCTTAGCGTGTTTACTTCTGAGTATATACGTCACGTGACCCGTCGCGTCCTTTGCCCGTACACTGGGAAGCGGGGCGTGACAGGTTTTGTTGGTAGCCTATGCAGGTTGACTCTGTATGGACATGCAGGTCAATTCTGCGTGGACAACCTAAGCAATATAACATAAGAACCAGCAACTAAAAACATTCTTTACAATTCATATTTCTTGAATCTTCCAATTCCATATATTTTGAATCTATCATAATCCAAATTTTTCTTTCAAGATTATGAATTCCCCAAATAACACCAGCACAAATGTCAACAACATTCCTCCTGTTGGATATAGTGCCCTCAGAGTCAATTATTGGATCGCAGGCACGTGATTGCAATGATTGAGGAAGGACCTATACCGGTAGGATAGTCTTACTCGAGAGGTTTGTATACTATCTGGTTTGTCTTTATCATCGTGTACATGCTTTAGGTGACATTGTAGTTCACTATTACACGTTGATAGAGAATAATATGCTACCATGGTTTGTCTTTATCATCGTGTACTGCTTTAGGTAACCTTACAGGTCGCTATTACACGTTGATAGAGCCCTTAGGATTCTTTCTTGACTACCAGCAGTATGATGGCGATCATATACGTGAGAGTTGGGTAGTCTATAAGCACATCCTTAAAGTGGTCCCTAGTCGTGGGAGTTTCGAGACTGGGCATCGATACTCCATTAGTAGACTAGTGTATACAGTCGAGACCCCGACGAGGGGCGGTGGCCGGTCTCACAATCCATTGGTGTCAGTTGGTTCACCTAAGATGTATACAGGTGCTCATTGGGTTATGAGTACACCGGACAGGACTCGCCGGGAACATGCTAGTTGGTATTATACCTAGCGTCAGATAGCAGTTCCCTGGTGACATGTGTACAGGTTAGTTCATCGACCTGAGATCGTCATTTATCTCGTGTGAGTTCCCACTGTACTTTGATTACTACCCTACCACGGCTCAAAGGAGTCGTGCAAACAGGTTTTAGTTGGGTACAGTCCCGAGCCACATGAAGGCAGTGAGCGGATCGGCAGGGGTTTCGTCTCTCCCGTTATTGGGGGTGAGATCTCGCTGTGTCTAGGAGAGCCATTACACGAAGTCCTTGGCCAAGGCAGGAGATTTACTGGTAGGTATTCCAGTAGTATCTCAGGGTGTTCTGGGCTACACTCCGACACGACTTGTACCGCTTTTGGGGGTCTGACTTTTACCAACCCCCTAGGCCCGACATGCGATGCTCATAGACGAACGGACCGGACTGTACGGATATTGTCAATGACAGGCTCAGTAGGGGGTCAGGATGAGTTTGCTCATCGACTTCCCTTTTGGTCAATACCTGGTAGCCCGTTACGTACGACTAGCACCTCTGACGTGCTAGTGGTTAAATCCACAGCCAATGTATTGACGAGTCTTTAGAGTCCCCCACAGACAGTTTCTTAAGTTTCGGGCGAAACGTTGTAGAGGCCGTATGATATATGGCAGGGTCCGATCATATACGTGCAGTAGTGCACGAATCATGATCGGGCGGATCATACTAGTGGGCTTTGGTTTAAGCCGGATCCTAGTATTAGATTTGTTCGATTACTTTAGTCTCATCGCATTCGCACTCAGTCGGAATGCGGATGCAGGTATGTATATACAGGTGAGAGGTATCCTTGTGATCCGTCACGAGTTTACTTTAGATGTTGCCGTATCTTTTTATTGTTGTAAACATTTGGGTTAATGTTTATAAATGGAAATTGTGAGCTTAAGCCATCATTTTGTGCATTAAATGAGACAAGTACTTCCTTGATGACTCATGGTCTCATTTCTTGTGCAAATATCACATTATGTGACTGATTAGTGTGTTGAATTGATGTGAGGAGAGAGGGAGGGCAGCCACTTGATATTGGGTTTGCTCTTGTATTTTCATTCTTACTCTCACACAATAATTCAACACAAGAAAAGAAAAGAAAGAGAAAACTTCTTCTTCCTCCTCTTTCTTCTCTAGCTCATAATCTCCATCAATGGAAACACTTTCAACCTCCATCCATCTCATGGATGCAAGAGACAAAGTGATCATAAACATTCTCTACATCACCTTGGACACGTCGGCTAGCACACTTCGTGCCTGAGTTGCTTCGGATGAAGCAGGAGCCCGTAAAAAGAATCGATGATGTGGTGCCCTTTCCGACGAGGAGATCGAGACCGGAGATGCCGCGAGGAGCTTGGGATGGTGGCCAAAGAACGAAGGACACGGATCGATCGATATAGCTTTCCAACCCTTTCTCTAGTAGCTAGTTGTAGGTTAATGGTTCGATCCGGGTTTTAAGCATACGATAGCGCCGGTTTCAAGTTTTGAAAAAGTTTTCGTTTCCGCATTTTGGCCTCGGAAAGACGGACGGGGCGCTACCGTAGACTTACATGGTATCAGAGCCACGCCATTAACCTTTACTAGCTTGCTCTAACGTGTTTAGAACTTCGACTGACGAAATTTCCAAAAACTGCATTTCCAAGTCACAGTTTCTGTCGAATTTTTCCTGTGGTCAAAAAATTATTTAGTGTGCTGCAGAAAAACAGGCATGGTTTTTTAAGAGAACTGAGAAAATTTGGTGAGCTGAAACCACTGTAGAGCCGCGGAACCGCGGCCGTACCCACGCGTTGGCCGCGGTTCCGCCGCAGTCCTGTAGCAAGAATTCACCAAATTTTCTGAGGTGGTCTCTGACTTGGAAATGGGTTTTCTGGTAATTTTATTTTTGGCCCAGATTATTTTAAGGACTGGGTATTGTACTTGGGTCCCACTTCGGGAAATTTTGTCGATCGAAAATTTTAAACATGTTAGTTTACAGTATTTATATTATATGTGCGACCGTGAATGTCATTTGATCGGTAAATCTTGTCTGATTGCTATAGCCCTTTTAGACGGATTTGCGAACGTGACATTCACGTTGATGTTCTGTGTTGTGCTGTGATGTTGCAGATTTGTCGTGGTGGATGGCCTGGATGCAATGGTAGTATAGTTTGGTTGTATTTGTACATTTGATATTGCGGGGCGAGCGTCCGACATGTGGACTGCCGTCACCGCCTGTTTGTATATTATTCTTTTGGGGCACGACCGGGATGAGGTCGATGTACCCGTTGTATATTTTACTTTCTGTACTAGGATTACCCCGTGGTGGGGTGCACGGATAGCCGGGTTCTAGAGGGCAACGGGCCCGCATCTCATGGCTTTGAGACGGAGGGTCTTTACTCTAGAATTGGTGGGCTATTCGCCGCACTCGTAGGGGGTACAGGTTGACCCAAGGAGGGGTGCTCAAGTTACCGGATTCCGTGAAGTGCTAGGTGGTCCATTCACGTTGTTGAAAGGGGCCGTCTCGCTTCAGGTTTTGGCGGGTAACTTGCCGCGCCCGTAGGGGTCTAGGATTTCATTGCACAGGCTATCCACACGACCAGGGGAACGTCGGGTTTCAGTAGCGGCTCTATGAAAACCGGGGATCCCAGATTATCTGTATTGTTCGGTGATGCTTATTACATTTATGTGAGGTTGCATTTTATCATGCCTTGAGCGAATATTATATATTGATATATATACTAGTAGATGTTGTATATGTTTTACACGTACGCTAGTCCAGTCCCCGCTCTGTCGTTAGTTAAGTAACCTAAAGGGTGATGACGGGACCCAGTGGCGAATGCGGATGGCATATACGTACATCGTATTTTCGTTCTTTATTGGTGTGATCAATTGATGGGACTGCGTTGATTCGGATCAATGCAAGCTAAACAAACCTGTTTGATGTTGTTGGAACATTTTTCAAAAAAAAAGCTGTTATTGTAAGGATGTTCTATTTTTTTTTGCACAGTGGTATTCGGTTATGAATATCCAGCACTTCAGTCGACGAGGCAAGGGCCGAGATCCCTTCACCAGGAGTGACCCCTTGGACAGAAGTTTGCATTAGGGTAATAATTTCACTATAGTCGATTACTTTTTGCTTTGCATCGTGGTATTCGGTTATGACTATCCAGCACCTCATTCTATGGGGAAAGAGCCGAGATCCCTTCACCGGGAGTGACCTCTTTAGCAAAGGTTTTCGCCACTATATTTTTATAAAAAGCTATCCGGTTCCTTCAACGATATCAAGTTCATTACGTTAAAGGTTTTTCGCCAAAAACCATTCCTAGCCCTCCGTCATTTCAGAAATGTAGCACTTAGTATTCATGCTATGTATGTTGGCCTTCGTCAAAGCATAGTGTAGGTAGCTATTTGTTACTTTTCTGCAGCATAGAGAGATGCGTTGGTTTGGGAAAGTCGTACTACTATTTTGGCCTTTGTCAAGGGTATGTACGGGTGGGTTCAAATTAACCTGGATAATGACGGGTAGAACTTGACATGTGACTTATGATATGTTGGCCTTCGTCAAGGTCATAAGAGCATGGGGTAAAAAAATCACATCGGGAGTTTCTAAAGAAACTGAAACTTGCCAGATATGCGCATACCTTCTGGAGTGTGATAACGTGAGTGGATTCCATCACGTTATCATGCGATGATAGTTGGATCCCGATTCCCACTGATGAGTTGGTTTACTCCTCGGGTGATCCCGACTACTTCTTCTTTCAGGTTTGGAGGAGAATTTGAGGTTGCAGTGGGAGGTTTCCTGATTGGATAAAGTGATAACCATTCTGATCTAGGTTAGAGTGCACGCTGAGTGTTTCTTTTCTCTCTCTCTTTGGCAGCGACCATGACCCGACCCTTGACTATAACTCAGTGACCAAGTTAACCGAACTTTCTTAAACACTGGCTTTTGGATTGTCAGAGTTGCATACCTCATTGCCACGTCTACTTTTTTTCTCCAGAACACCCCGTATTATTACGAACACCCACTTCCATTGGATAAAACCATCGTATGGTTATATACGAACTCGAAGGAACTTGTTCCAGATTCGAGGATGGTTTCCGGTTCTGGAGAAAATGAATAGGACTATTCGGTTGTCTTTTCCTTTTTCCTTCTCTCAGGTTGCGAGTGCTCCTTGGATAAGGACAGTACACCTATTACACTAATTGGATAGTCTTATTCCAAACCATAAGCAGGTGCCGAACGGTAGGGAATGAAGAAAACCAATTAGCCTAACGATGGTGTACAGAAGGTAATAAGTTAGGACAAATAAAGGGATTAATAAGAGGGCAAAGTAAATTGCGACTGCTATTCATGACCAAACCAAGTATTTCTTCGCCAATCCTACATCACCTTTGTATTTCTCCAGAACACTCCGTATCACTACGAAGATCCGCAGTTTATTGGATACTCCATCGTATGGTTATATACGAACTCGAAGGAACTTGTTCCAGTTCGGGGATGGATTCTGGTTCAGGAGAAATAGGAATAAGGTTTTATTCAGTTGTCTTTTATCTTTACCTTCTCTCGGGTTGCGAGAGAAGGTAAAGAAATAGGAATAAGGTTTTATTCAGTTGTCTTTTATCTTTACCTTCTCTAGGATTAGGACAGTACACCCAGGATTAGGACAGTACACCCATTATACTTATTGGATAGTCTTCTTCCAAACCATAGGCTGGTGCCGAACGGTAGGGAAGGAAGAAAACCATTTAGCATAAAGGGGTGTACAGAAGGTAATGACTAAAGACATATAAAGGGATTTGGAGAGATGGAAAAGAAATATACGGTTACAGTTGTGAATCTGATAATGGAAGAGGCATTACTTAGAATACCCGGATACCCCTTCGAAACATTTACATGTTTCAGTTTCACTGTGTATTGTTAAAAGAAAACTGATTTCCCTATTAGTCCTTGCTCCAGGGTATGTATTTACCAGGTATGATTCTCACATCTTTATGGTTTTACAGATGATGAGTGGGAGTAAGTTATTGGGAATTGGGTGATCATCCTCATTATATCGGGATTCGTTGTAATTGGTGATATTTGAGGAAATCACCTGGGTTGTTTGCCAGACGGCAAATATTTGGTTTTGAATATCCGTTGTTATGCACCAATTTCAAATTGATATATCTGTACGTTTATTTTTATAAAGTGAGATATAACTTTTTGAAATTATGTTTATGACATTTACCTATATCAGTGGATGGTTAGGTAAGGAGCATTAAACAGCGGTGTAATTCTTCTTAACCATAAGCACAATTTTCAACTTACGACACACAGGGAATGAGTTATAGACTCAGGGGACTTATACAGAGTATTGTATATTGTCCAGTGTCCATTAGGACAGGGGGGTTGATACTCGTACTATATTCTGTTTACTTGTGATTTCTCTAGTTCTTAGACACGCGTTTCGTAGAAATACAAGATCTAAGTTTTGAGAAGTTATAGGTATATGAATAAAGTAGAGAACCAGGTATTGCAAGTATCAGGATTCTTCAAGGTGATCGAAGATGTAGATACTTGTGTATGGTATTCAGTTGATAGTAATGATTAAGAGAACTTGCTTCTTATTCAGTTTACTCATAATTGGAAGCACTCCTAAGTTGAGTAATGTTGATCGGCCTCTCTCCATTTAGTTGACATGCACTGGAGACAGCTGCATGATTTGAATCTGGTTCCAATTAAATCAGTGCCTCTTTTCTATATTGGATATAGAATAGTTCATATCTTAACAATGTTAAGGTACGGGGAGTTGTCCGGCTTATACTTAAAACCAGACTCTGGATAACTCAAGGCACGTTTCTGTAATGGCTGTTTGTGGGTTGACCCGGGCTATGATGAGGGTTGACTTTCTACCATCTGGAAGATCAATAGTGATATTGTTCTTAACTCGCCACAGTTTTAGTAAAATGGATTTTTTCAGAAAACAGTAGTGGAGTATGGTAGAACTGGAAGTGATTCCAGAACCGCAAACGATTACTGAAAATTTGATAAGAACCTAATGATTCAATCTGGTTTGACATTCCATTGGCCACTCCGCAGATATGGTGGGTAACCTCAGACACCCGAGAGGTACTCCGGTAACCTCAAGGACGGTGAAATGGAGGTTCTTGTTTACACAGACTTGCCATTGTTGTTGTTCCAGACTGTGAAACCTGGCAGGAGGGTGAGTATAGCGTCGTTCTGAACTAGCTTTAGAAGTGTACGTGTATATGACTTTGGCAGAGGGTTGTCATAGTCAGTGGGAGCAGCGGAAGCATTGGTGGACAAGTAGCTTATGTCTATTTATAGACTAAAGAAGATATAGCGGAGATAGATCATCTATTTCTGATGTGATAGTCATAGGTTTGACTTTATCAGAATAGGGGATGGATCTGTTAAGAAGGTAGTAGGGTGTGATGTCCTGGTATATGGATGACATACACAGAGTGGGATGTGAAATTCTTATACTACGATCAGTTATGCTTTGGTTGTCACACAATGGTTTCTCCACATAGGACTTGGATATTATATCAGACATTCTGATTACTAGATCTATAGTTTTAGATCTAGATTTGGGAAGTGTCCCAATCAGGGTAGTTAGACAGCATTCTAAAGGTATTTAGAATGGACGACTCCAAGCATGGTAGTATACCTGCAGGTGTTGGAGTCACCCTCTCTAAAGGTGTCTTAAAGACTAAAGGGGAGATGGATGTGCATGATTGGCAGATCACTTGCTTAGGCAATTGAGTCAATCATGAGATGTCAAGTACCACACCAAATATTGTTTTTGCACGAGATGCAGTAAGTTGATATTAATCCTATCCCGGAGAGACATTCGGAAGCAGTTTTAGAACATAAGTGGATGTTATAAGGATATGATAACAACCGCCTCTTTTAGGAGACGGTTATCATTCCAGGCTTTCAAGGTGACCTGGATGACAGAGTGACTGTAAGAGTTATAGTTTTCCCTCTGGCGAGGGGCAGTATTTTGGACAGGTGGTCCAAGCGGATACTGAGGGAGGCATGGCGCAGGATACTGATTGGTTTAAGTTGACGATACAGTCTAAGAAGTTTGGATTTGGAGTTCATTTATGAACTAGGTCCCATCAGATATCCAGACATATTCTAAGACAGGTATTGTTCATTTCGGGAGATGGCTTTCTCCGCGAACTTGAGATAAAGAGAGACGTAGAAAGAAACATCAGGACGGATCCACTAGCTGAGGCTATTTCTCGAACGCAATAGTTTCGCAAACGAGCTTTATGAGACTGATTAGTAGAGGAGTTGGGTGTTCGGTATCACACGGGCTGTAAGTATGCGACATCGCAATAATTAGCCTTGAGTGCAAGTGGGAGATTGTTGGATATAGTGCCCTCAGAGTCAATTATTGGATCGCAGGTACGTGATTGCAATGATTGAGGGATGACCTATACCGGTAGGACAGTCTTACTCGAGAGGTTTGTATACTATCTGGTTTGTCTTTATCATCGTGTACATGCTTTAGGTGACATTGTAGTTCACTATTACACGTTGATAGAGAATAGTATGCTACCATGGTTTGTCTTTATCATCGTGTACTGCTATAGGTGACCTTACAGGTCGCTATTACACGTTGATAGAGCCCTTAGGATTCTTGCTTGACTACCAGCAGTATGATGGCGATCATATATGTGAGAGTTGGGTAGTCTATAAGCACATCCTTAAAGTAGTCCCTAGTCGTGGGAGTTTCGAGACTGGGCATCGATACTCCATTAGTAGACTAGTGTATACAGTCGAGACCCCAACGAGGGGCGGTGGCCGGTCTCACAAGCTATTGGTGTCAGTTGGTTCACCTAAGATGTATACAGGTGCTCATTGGGTTATGAGTATACCGGATAGGACTCGCCGGGAACATGCTAGTTGGTATTATACCTAGCGTCAGATAGCAGTTCCCTGGTGACATGTGTACATGTTAGTTCATCGACCTGAGATCGTCATTTGTCTCGTGTGAGTTCCCACTGTACTTTGATTACTACCCTACCACGGCTCAAAGGACTCGTGCAAACAGGTTTTATTTGGGTACAGTCCCGAGCCATATGGAGGCAGTGAGTGGATCGGCAGGGGTTTCGTCTCTCCCGGTATTGGGGGTGAGATCGCGCTGTGTCTAGGAGAGCCATTACACGAAGTCCTTGGACAAGGCAGGAGATTTACTGGTAGGTATTCCAGTAGTATCTCAGGGTGTTCTGGGCTACACTCCGACACGACTTGTACCGCTTTTGGGGGTCTGAATTTTACCAACCCCCTAGGCCCGACATGCGATGCTCATAGACGAACGGACCTGACTGTACGGATATTGTCACTGACAGGATCAGTAGGGTGTCAGGATGAGTTCGCTCATCGACTTCCCTTTTGGTCAATACCTGGTAGCCCGTTACGTACGGCTAGTACCTCTAACGTGCTAGTGGTTAAATCCACAGCCAATGTATTGACGAGTCTTTAGAGTCCCCCACAAACAGTTTCTCAAGTTTCGGGAGAAACGTTGTAGAGGCCGTATGATATATGGCAGGGTCCGATCATATACGTGCAGTAGTGCACGGATCATGATCGGGCGGATCATACTAGTGGGCTTTGGTTTAAGCCGGATCCTAGTATTAGATTTGTTGGATTACTTTAGTCTCATCGCATTCGCATTCAGTCGGAATGCGGATGCAGGTATGTATATACAGGTGAGAGGTATCCTTATGATCCGTCACGAGTTTACTTTAGATATTGCCGTATCTTTTTATTGTTGTAAACATTTGGGTTAATGTTTACAAATGGAAATTGTGAGCTTAAGCCATCGTTTTTTGCATTAAATGAGACAAGTACTTCCTTGATGACTCATGGTCTCATTTCTTATGCAAATATCACATTATGTGATTGATTTGTGTGTTGAATTGATGTGAGGAGAGAGGGAGGGCAGCCACTTGATATTGGGTTTGCTCTTGTATTTTCATTCTTACTCTCACACAATAATTCAACACAAGAAAAGAAAAGAAAGAGAACACTTCTTCTTCTTCCTCTTTCTTCTCTAGCTCATAATCTCCATCAATGGCAACACCTTCAACCTCCATCCATCTCATGGATGCAAGAGACAAAGTGATCACAAACATTCTCTACGTCACCTTGGAAACGTCGGCTAGCACACTTCGTGCCCGAGTTGCTTCGGATGAAGCGGGAGCCCGTAAAAAGAATCGATGATGTGGTGTCCTTTCCGACGAGGAGATCGAGACCGGAGATGCCGCGAGGAGCTTGGGATGGTGGCTAAAGACCGAAGGACACGGATCGATCGGTATAGCTTTCCAACCCTTTCTCTAGTAGCTAGTTGTAGGTTAATGGTTCGATTCGGGTTTTAAGCATATGTTAGCGCTGGTTTCAAGTTTTGAAAAAGTTTTCGTTTCCGCATTTTGGCCTTGGAAAGACGGCCGGGGCGCTACCGTAGACTTACACCCCCACCTCTACCAATTACACTGGCCGTAGCTATTCCAATCATTGAGCAGACGATACTGCTTGAGGCGATCTGCAGCCTCCTAGGGGAACAGTAGCAGCAGACTATTATCTTGATGAACCGTCCAGAGATGGAAGCACCTGAGGTAAAGCAATTCAGGGCTTTGCACCCCAAACAATTCTCAGGAAAAGAGAGCACTCTAGAAGTAGACCTGGCAGCAGCACAAGTGCCAGAGATCATTTGGGTTCGAGTTCCGAAGATGTAACTCACTGAAAATGCACGGGTCTGGTGGAAGGCGGAAGAAAGTCGTCTCACCCAATCGATCGAATGGAGGACTTTTCGTGATATGTTTGACGCGAAATACTTTCCTGAGACTGCCAGATTTGACATGGAACATCAGTTCATCCACCTGCAACAGGGTTCAATGTGGACCAAGTCAGTAGATGAGTACGATGCTGAGGTTACCATGCTCAGTCGGTAAGATACATCTCAATATTTCGAATTTTCAAATATCACATATTACACAGCTAACATAATACCTTAACATATTCGCGTCACACATGATACCGACGGATGAGATCAGAGCCCGTCGATTTCAATAAGGGTTAGACCCAGAAATCCAAGCTGCGTTAGCTACAGGGGTTTTCCGACCCACGAATTGTCTCTGAAAGCTGCCCGTCGATATGAGGCAGTGGTAAAGATGAGGGGCAGACCTCAATCTGCCGCGATGAAGAGCTCTGCCACTCAGATGGCAGGAGGAGCCTCTTCAAGGCCACCATTTGTGTCCAGGAGACCGGGAGTACCGAACAACCGGCCTAGCCCAGCCTTTTGTATCTACTGCAGGAGAGATAGACATCTGGTGAAAGACTACCGGCGAGAAAATCACCTTTGCTTAGTCTACAGCTCAGCTACTCATGATATTGGGTCTTGTCCTCATAGACACAACCCTAATGCTGCACCCAGACCAGCAATCACTTACCGACAGCACCCAGCCATTCAGGTACCTACTCCGAGACTTGCACTACCTGCTCCACCTTCTCGTGGACCGACTACACCTCCTCCTCGTCAGTTCCATCAAGCTCAAAGGAACCCACTTCAAGGACCAAGGAACGGAAAGAGGAATGCTCCTCCAGCAAGGAAGAATGTGCCGACGCGACATACTTTCACAATGACCGTGGAAGAAGATGAAGCCACCGGCCAAGTCGTCACTGGTAACACTTCCCTTTCAAATTCTCTTTCAGTTCATAGACATACCTATATATCTTTTCCTTATACCTAAAACATATCCCACATATAACTTAGGTACAATCTTAGTAGCTTCACTTCCTGCACTCGCACTCTTTGATACAGGAGCATCTCATTGCTTTATGTCGCAACGGTTCGTCCGAACTCATGAGATTCCAGTCAAACCTCTCGTATCCAGCTGGAATGTCAGTTCAGAGAACGACGTTCTAAAGGCAATAATGGGATACGATCTGTGTCCAGTGGTCGTCTGCAGCAGAGAATTCTATGCTGACTTTAAGGTGCTAGACATACCGAACTTCGACATCGTCTTGGGTATGGATTGGCTCGGAACATTCTATGCTACCATTGACTGCCGTCAAAGGAGGGTAGTATTCGAGATTCCAGACCATCCGGTCTTATATTTCAAAAGTGGAGACCGCACCCTGGAACCGGATATACAAGGCAAAACCGAAGAAGGCAGTGATTGCGGCAATTCAAGCGGAGGAGGGATCGAAGCCATAAGGAGTTCGAGAGTTCGACGATGTGTTTCCTGAAGACATATTAGGTTTGCCTCCCGATCGAGCTCCTGAATTCAGCATTGATTTAGTACCAGGAGCACAACCGGTGATCAACGCACCGTATCGGCAAGTCCGGAAGGTTTGAAGGAAGTCCAAACCCAGTTGGACGAATTATTGGCGAAAGGATGGATTCGTCCCAGCACTTCAAATTGGGGATCACCAGTTCTACTTGTGAAGAAGAAGGAAGGTTCATACAGAATGTGCATTGATTATAGAGCCTTGAACGAAGTAACGATAAAGAACAAGTATCCACTCCAGCGCATCGACGATATGTTCGATCAGCTAAGTGGATATTGTGTTTTCTCCAAGTTAGATCTTCGTTCGGGTTATCATCAGGTGAAGGTCAAGTAATCTGATATCCATAAAACGACATTCAGAACTCGCTATGGTCATTATGAATTTCTTGTGATGCCATTTGGAGTGACCAACGCACCAGCAATATTCATGAACCTAATGAATCAAGTTTTTTGGGAGTACCTAGACAAGTTTGTTGTCATCTTCATCGACGACATCCTCGTGTATTCTAAGAGTCGGAAGGAACACGCCGAACACCTACGAATTGTCCTAGAAACTCTACGATAACATCAACTCTATGCCAAGTACAACAAATGCGAGTTTTGGCTAGATAAAGTTGGTTTTCTCGGACATATTGTATCAGGTGAAGGAATATACGTGGATCCAGCAAAAGTTTCAGCAGTAAGCGAATGGCCGACACCATATTCAGTGAAGGACATTCAAAGTTTCTTGGGTCTAGCAGGATATTACAGAAGATTTATTGAAGGATTTTCGAAGATTTCAACACCCCTGACCAAACTCATACGTAAAGATGAAAAGTTTGTGTGGTCAGAAGCATGCGAACAAGCTTTCGTAGAACCCAAGTCAAGATTGACATCAGCACTTATCCTTGTCATACCGGACCAATATGGAGGTTTTGAAGTGCATTGCGATGCATCCGCTAAAGGTTTAGGATGTTTTCTACATCATCACGGTAAGGTTGTAGCTTATGCATCAAGACAGCTGAAGATTCACGAGCGCAATTATCCGACTCATGACTTGGAATTGGCGGCCGTAATCTTTGCTCTTAAGATTTGGCGTCGTTATCTTCTTGGTGAATGAGTGAATATATACACAAATCACAAGAGCCTGAAATATGTGTTTACTCAGAAGGAGTTGAATGTGTGGCAGAGAAGATGGTTAGAACTCACGGCGGACTTCGACATCAACCTGCAATATCACCCAGCGAAGGTGAATGTAGTACCTGATACCCTTAGTCGCCAACTATTAGCATTGAATCTCATCGCACAGTGGAAGCTTCAACAAGACTTACATCAAATGGAGATTAAAGTGGTCATGCTTGATAACGCTTCAAGTTTGATGAACTTACAAGTTCAATCTACCATTGTCAATCAGATCAAAGCAGCTCAAGCAAGTGATGCTAAGTTGCAAAAGATCAGAGAACAAGTAGAAAGTGGACTTTGAACAGACTTCATCATCCATGAAGACGGATCATTGAGATACGACAGCAGACTATGTGTACTAAAAGGTTCTGTTCGGGACGAGTTAATGAAAGAAGCTCATGGCTCTCCCTACTCAGTACACCCTGGAAGTACAAAGATGTACAAAGATCTACGTCAAAATTACTGGTGGCATGGAATGAAGTGTGAAGTAGCCATAAGCGTCGCTAAATGCTTGGTGTGTCAGCAAGTAAAGGCTGAACATCACAGGACAGTTGGTTTACTTCAACCGTTACCTATCCCAAAATGGAAGTGGCAACACATCACGATCGATTTTGTGATTGCACTTCCTCGCAGCACAAAGGGTAACGATGCAGTATGGGTTATTGTGGATCGACTCACAAAGTTGGCTCACTTCATCCCATTTCGAGTTGTCCAATCTACTGAGACATTAGAAAAGAAGTAAATGGAGGAAATCGTGAGACTTCGTGGAGTACTAGTTTGCATTGTCTCTGATCGTGACACCAGATTCCGAGCACAATTTTGGCAGAGTCTGCAAGCGAGCTTAGGAACAAATCTGAACTTCAGCACAGCTTATCATCCACAAACAGATGGTCAGTCTGAGCGAACTATTCAGATCTCGGAATATATGCTCAGAGCGTGTATGCTAGACTTCGGAGGATCGTGAGAAGATCACCTACATGATACATCTTGTGGAGTTTTCATACAACAACAGCTACCAAGCAAGTATAGAAATCCACCTTTTGCAGCAGTTTATGGAAGGAAGTGTCGATCGCCATTAAGTTGGGATGATATCGGAGATATAGAACTCTTTGGACCTGAGTTGATAGTAGCAACTGTTGACGCGGTTCATACTATCAGGGAAACAATGCGCATAGTCCAAGATCGACAGAAGCACTGGGCTGATGCAAAGCGCCGTCATTTGGAGTTCCAGCAGGGAGAACATGTATTTTTGAAGATATCTCCAACCGTGGAGTGATTCGTTTTGGAAGACGGGGTAAGCTAAGTCCAAGGTATATTGGATCGTTCGACATACTCAAACGAGTCGGTGAAGTGGCTTATCACTTGGCACTTCCACCTTCATTGGAAGGAGTGCACAATGTGTTCCACATATTCCAACTCAGAAGGTATGTGAGTACCCCAGCCATATTCTTGATCATTCTGAACTCACTGTACAGCCATAATTATCTTGTGAGCAACAACCTGTTGAGATCCTGGATAGAAAGGTGAAGTAGTCACACCGGAACAAGGAAGTCAACTTGGTTTGAGTGATGTGGAGAAAGGACACACCAGGAGAATCAATATATGAAAGGGTTGATGAGATGCATGCAAGATACCCTCAATTATTTATAAACTAGTCCTTAAAATAAATTATAAATTTCGAGGATGAAATTTTTGTAAGGAGAGTAGCCTGTAACAACTCCAATTTCAATGTACATAAAATTGTTTAAAAGTTAATGTACAATTGGGGTATGTACAATTCCTGTGAATGCTATAAGAATTTGATTTGCTTTTGAACAGTTGGGGTATGTACATTCTCGGGCCTTGTTGAATGTAAAATTAGGGTATGTACATCCTCGGGCCTAGTAGAGCGAGATACAGACCTCCGAAAGGAGCATTCGATCTCGATGGAATTTTTATACATTTTTCTTTAGAAAATGAGATTTTTACAAGAAAATAAATAAATTATTTTTATAAAATATATATACATATATTAGAAAAATATCTATTTTAATTATATAAATATTCCAAGTTTTCTAAATCAAAGGTACTACATGAAAATACCATCCGAATACAATACAATTACAATATTTCAACAAAATACCATATACTATGAAAATTAGGTTCTACTAACTAGAAATTTCACATCTATAAAATACACATTTATGAAAACCCTAAAGACGATAATTAAATGCTTGAGGAGTATTTTGAAATTATGCCAAAACTATTTTTACATAAACCCCCTCAAGTTATACTAAATTACAATAAGGACCCTAGTAAACATAGGTTTAAGCGGGACCAGTCTGTTGAGCCTCAGGGAGCCGGAGATATAGGTGCTTGCCTATTTAGGGTAGACAATCTAACAAACGATGTTATCAACACGGTAATTGTCTTGGAAAAAGACATAAATCCTGCCGTCCATGTGCAACAGTTACCGATAATATCAAAACTAATTCAGGACTTTAATTTCTTTTCAAAGCGTCTGACTCAGACTGAGTCTCAATCTAATCAATCTGACTTGAATGCAATTCAAGTATAAACTTACAATATAACGATTCAATATGAATCCGTCTGTACAATCTATTTAAATATACAATTTCACCGAACCGAACCATGGATATATTCCGTCTACATGACTCTCTATTTATATCCATTCTATTTACTTATATCATGGTTTCGGCAAGTCATCCATCTATATAATAAACAATACAATACAATCAAGACATCACGGGGTTTATAAGCGGTAGATTGGTACGGAAGGTGTTCAAAGTGGCACGAGACTGTAACCATAATACACCTAAACTGAATCTCCATTGCCGTTGTACCATGGCTGAACGGTTCCTTGTTCTCCGTATACCTTAGTCTCCGGAATAGTAGGACTCCTCTCGTATATACTGTCATTTTCTGTACCAAGCTACAAACAACAACGTTAACAATATAGTACAACTTTAAAAGTTACATTCTCCTTCTGTCTATTCTGTCTATACCTGTTCTTTAGGACTTACTGAACGATTGTTCGCTGACGACATTCATTTTCTTCTTTCTTTGGAATGTTGTCAGGTGGATCGGACCTTCTGGAGACAGAGCCCACCAGCGAAGACTTGGATCAACTAGCCTTTGATCCGGAGCTCTAGTTTACTTGTACATTTCATTTTCATTTCTGTTATTCCATTATTTAGGTATTGCTTTCATTCCATGTATTTTCATTTCAGTTGTATTGTAAAAAGAATGTTTAATAAATAAAGTTGTTGTTCATTACATCTTGTCTCTTGTGCACTTTACCTTATATTGCTTCGATACGCTTAGCGTGTTTACTTCTGAGTAAATACGCCACGTGACCCGTCGCGTCCTCTGTCTGTACACTGGGAAGCGGGGCGTGACAGTCCCATAGCCTGCAAGTTCGAATCCCATCAGTTCCAATTATTTTTAATATTTTTCTTTTTAATTTTTTTTGGAAGCCCAAAAGTTGCACGTGCATTACACGAAGAAACGATGAGTTTCAAATAAATCAAACAATAAAAACAAAAAAAATACCCAGATGAATGCACGGCACGAACCCTAAGACCAACCCCCACTTTTGGACCGGCGGTTTTCCCATTTTGATCGCCACCGGCGGTTGGAGTGGCCCCAAATCCCCCCATTTTTTTCCCGTGCACCCCTTCAGCTCCCCACTCCTTCTTTTTCCTATTTGATTTTCCTGCAATTAACCAGTGAACCTCAGACCCTTCATCTACCCTTTTTACTCTCACTTTTAATATATTTTTATTTTCTTTTTAATTTTCTCTACACATATATTTACCCCTATAAATACCTAGATTTTCTCCTTAGTTCTTCTTCTAGATTATTCTGAAAATATCACTCAAAATTCTCTCTCTCAAGCCTGACTCTAACAAAGGAAGATAAGCACACAAGCTTAAGCCAATTCCGTCGCTCAAGTTCGTTTCTCCGCGCGTTAGCTTAAGCCAACTCCATCGCTTAAGTTCGTTTCTCCGCGCGTTAGCTATCTAGAGCCCGTTCTTGTGCCTGTAATCGAACCCAAGCTCAAGTCTCCACGCACCGTAGGTCTCGGTTTCTAAACCGAGTCTTCTTCTCTTCTTTTTCTCACTTGTATGAGTACAAACGGAAACCGTAAGTCTCCATCCCTACCTCCCTTTTTCTTTCTATCCTCTATTCGAATTTGTAAATCTCAACCCTTTTGACATCTCTTTTTGCCCCTTCTTACATCACCATAAAAAAAATACAATTTTTAGAGGCTAACATCATTTTTAAATTAATTGGTGTAAAGTTTTGACATATCCATTATAGTTTCATATTAGTATTAACAAGAAATTATCACTTACCATCATACCATAAATTATATGTCATGTTTCGCCTACATATCATATGAATTTAAAATGAAGGTTTGTTATTGTTAAAACTACCCTAGAATGCATGTAACGCCAAAATACCATGAACTTAAAGAGAACCCATAATTTGATAATTAGCATATATACCTTTAGGAAAATTCACGGGGTAAAGACCTACCCCACATGCACACTATGGTTTCATAGCACGAGGTTCTAAACATAGAGTTTATGTAAAGAATAGGTTTTACATTAAAATACCACTTTTTTTAAAACCGGTTTCTTTTAAATCGATATTTTAAATTCTTAGCAAATACGCCTCTACAACTCTCGTTAGGGGACACGCTAATTGATGGTGCGGATTATCGCACATCCTTAGGATAGTAGAGTTAGATGCAGAACTCTTCACGGAGTATTCGGTCTCGAAGGAAATAAAAATACGATTTTTAAGAAATACGACCTTTCTAAACAAAACAATGTTTGGAAAATTATATAAAACTATGAATCCGTATTTTCAATAAAAACAACTTGTGAAAATATATTTTTAGAATGAAGATTGAAATTTTAATAAAATACCGTCAAGTTTCCAAAAGAGCTAGTTTTCATAAAAAATACCACAAACTTTTAAAAACTAGGTTTTATCACTAAAATACCATAATAATTAAAATACATGTTCATGAAAACCCTTATAAATCACCCTCGAGGTTTATTTCTAAACAACATTAAAGTATTTTTCATAAAAAACCCTCAAGAAATGCACACAATATAAATACACTGTAAACAAACTATAATAAATATTTAAGGACTTTAGATTAATATAGACTTAAGCGGTATCATATCTTTTGAGCCCCGGGGAGCCGGAGAAAGTAAGTGCTTGCCTATTCAGGTTAGACAACTTAACGGAGTTATCAATGGCAATTGTCTTAGGAAAAGACACAAATCCTGCCGTCCATGTGTAGCAATTGTCCAATTACTCCCGAACTTAAGAAATTCAAGAGCTAAATCTTTTCATAAGATATTTACTCTAATCTAAATACAAACTCAATCAGGATCCAAAGTTTAACATAAACTTGAATTCTTGATCATGAAACAGAACACTTGAACTTGAATATCCCAAAACTTGAATATTATGTCTTGATATGAATTTAACATGAATACCAGAACACAACGGCTGCTATTGAAATTGATTTGACTCGAACCATGAATACAACTTGACATGAATATATGAACATTTAACACGAATACTTGACATTGACATGAACTCAATCTTGCAACTTGATGTATTCATGAATTCGAATAAGGCCGGTAATTTTAACTCTAACATAGAATACACCGGGTGTTGGAGTTATTCAAGTGCAAATCTAACGAAATCTCAGGAGTCCCCTTATGTCATGAATCCGTGTCTACTAACACAACTAAGCTATCATAAGGTCCCATGTTTCCTTACTCCTGGATTATATTCTGTTGGGTTTGGAATAGTTCAACACTAAGTTGAAGTCCCGTTACTAATACTTGATTCGGGCCTGTGGTTCCTTACCCTTGGATTATAGCTTGTTGGGTTCGAGAACACTCTTGAGATTGATTGACATTCACCCTTGAAATTATGTTAAATTAATTTACACATGTAGAGACCTTTTAGGAAACTTACATGCACTTGATGCTCACTATACCTACACTACACGGCCGTGCTATACTATACTCATGTTATTTTGCAATGATATATATAGAACTGTATGTTAAATAGAATTGCCATGTTTACATTAAATGACATGTTTAAACACCATATCTCATAGTCCATTGCTTCATGATATCCATTTTTCTTTGTCATTATACTTTTATACTTCACACCCTTTTTCTTAGGGACTTACCAAGCGAAAGTTCACTAACGGGTATTCCATCCACCTTTGTTTCTTGGAATGTTCGTCAAATACTATGGAGACCGAGGAGGTGGACACCACAAAAGAGGAGCACGATCAAATCGCGACTCAGGCCTAGACTAGTTATCATTTTCTTTCAGTTTATATATGCCATCTGTTTAGGTATTTCTTTTCTTGTATTTTCTTTCGGTTGAACTCATGTATTGTAAATGTATCAAGTTGAATGTAAATAAATTTGTTGAAATTTAAATCTCATGTTAATTTCTTGTCATTTTATATTGCTCAATTACGCTTAGCGTATTTATTCCAGGAAATGACATTCTCGAAATAAATACGCCGTGGGTCTCGTCACATACCTGCTTCCGTATTTTGGGAAGTGGGGCGTGACATACATATGGAGCAACTATATGTGAAAACAGTTTTTCTCCATGGTGGTTTAGATGAGGACATATATATGGTGCAACCAGAAGGTTTTCAAGTTCTTCGTAAAGAAAATGTTGTGTGCAGTTTAAAGAAGAGATTGTATGGCTTCAAATAAACTCCCAGACAGTGGTAGAAGAAGTTTGATAAGTTCATGTGTGACAATAGTTTCATAAGAAGTGAGATTGACCAATATTGTTACTTCAAGAGTTTTGATGACTCCTATATTATTTTGCTTTTGTATGTGGATAATATGTTTGTTGTGGGATCTAGCATTAAGAAGATCAACAAGCTAAAGATACAATTGTCAAAATAATTTGAGATAAGGACTTAAGACCATTAAAGCAAATTATGGGGATGAGAATCACCAGAGATAGAGCAAAAAGAACTCTGGAGTTATCCCAAGAGAAATACATAGAGAAGGTGCTGAGCAGGTTCAATCTTCAAGATGCAAAATTATCACGCCCTGCTTCCCAAGATACGTAACTATGGCACGCGACAGAGCCAACCATGCTACCTATGGCTATGAATCATCCCTCCATAGTCACATTACGACTGTCAATCGGATATCAAGAACAACAAAATAAAATCTAGCTAACACATGTCCATCTGCCACTATAGATAAAAGTCAAGAAATGCATATATCGGAAACGAATCAAGATCCAAATAAAACAATTTCTGAATCACGTCCCTTATGGGCTCACATCGATAAAATAAAACTATGGAAATAAAAGAAATTAAGCATCTCTAAACTAAATAGCTAGCTCCTCATTACTCGGCTTGCTTGCTAAAATACTCCTGATCTGTCTGCGACAATGTCAGAGGAACTGGGCCATGCAAAATCCAGACGTCAGTGCATCATAAATACCACAATAATAGTAATAACCATGATATGATGCTATGATTAAACATGCATGTAAATAAATAACACAGGTATAAAACAGTGAGCTGTATGTATGTGATGTGTATCTTAAAATATGTGCTTCTAGGTTATCTATTTTACAAGTCTTTGAAATTAATTAATGTAATCTTCATCATAACTCAACAATATATATCCCGTTTATTCCCTATGGGACCACGGTACAATATATCCCGTTCATTCCCCACGGGACCACGGTATAATAAACAATGATTATTTCGTCACGTCCGGAATCACGGCAAACAATAATAATATCCTCTTAAGTTACGTTTCAGTTACATTCTTGATTTCCCCTTTCCCCCTATAGTTCTGTGTTCAAGTCAGGTATTAACGATATAAATCTAATGCCAACACAGGATCAAGCAGGTACAGGTCTTGTCTATGCAGACAACAAGTCACGTCTATCAGGACAACAATTAGGATTGTTGGCATAAGCAATAAGATCCAAATAACAAGTCTAGTAGTGTGTCGTAAACATGCCATGTACTGTATATGTCACGCCCCGCTTCCTAATAGAAAGAAACGGTGACGTGGCAAGACCGCAATATATTTACTATGAAATAAATACGTTAAGCGTAATTAAGCAATATAACTGTGAATAAGAATGACAAGAGTAATAAAATGAAACAAAAACTTTATTTATATTCAACTTTACATACAACTGTCTAAAAATAAAAGATACAATAAACAAAACAATGCCTACACAATGGCATACAGAAAGTAAATGCAGGAAGAACTAGTAATCAAGCTGAGCTGTAAGCTGGTCCAAGTCCTTCTGGCTCAACTCTATCTCCTCAAAGTCCGGTCCTCCTGACGAACATTCTAAGGAAAGAAAAACAAAGTGGAATGTCGTCAGCGAACTAACGCTCGGTAAGTCCCAAAGAAACAAGAGAGAATAGTATATCATATGAATAGGAACTAAAAGAATAAAAGACGGGTAAAATTTTATATGATCATCTACAGGTTTATGATAGTTATTCTGACGTGGTTATTCGTAGTTTGATAAGGAAAGTATTCATGTATACGAAAGGAGTCCATCTTACTCCGTGGACTATGGTAACATGTAGTACGAGGCCCCATCATAACCCACGGGACAACGGCACGTGGATTCATATAGGTGTCTTTTAAGTGAGCTATCGTGCCACGATATACGTTCTGTACCAATCTATCCCTTTATCCCCACATATGGTATTGTATAGATTAAGATTATAGGTCTTGGCCGAATCTATGGATATAAAATGTCAGGTTCATGTTCAGGATGTAATCATATGTTCAGGTTGTCATGTCGAGTTCATGTCACGTTATAACCATGGATCGATTAAGTCAAGTCGAGTATACAAGTTTGAGTTTGATGTTTGAATTTGAGTATTCAGGTTCATGATCAAGTATTCAAGTTCGTGTTTGATTTTAGATTCTGGTTTGAGTTTGGACTCAGATTGAGTTAGATACTTGCGAACGGATTTAACTCTTGACTTTCTTAGGTTCGGGAGTAATCGGCAACTGCTGCACATGGACGGCAGGATTTATGTCTTTTTCTAAGACAATTGCCATTGATAACTCCATTAAATTGTCTAACCTGAATAGAAAAGCACTCACTTTCTCCAGCTCCGTGTGGCTCAAGAGAATTGATCCCGTTTAAACCTATATTAAACTAGAGTTCTTAAAATATTGTTTTGCATATCTCGAGGGGGTTTTATGAAAATATTTTAATATAGTTTAAAAATAAACCTTGAGGATGATTTATAACATTTAGGGTTTTCATGAACATGGATTTTAATTATTGGGGTATTTTAATGATAAATACCTAGTTTTTAAAAGTTTATGGTATTTTATTGAAAACTAGCTCGTTTTAGTAACTTATTAACATTTTAATCTTTCATTTTAAAAAAAAATATAGTTTCATAATATATTGAAAATATGGATTTATAATTTTTATATAATTTTTCAACAATTTAATTTTTGTTTAGAAAAGTCGCATTTCTTAAAAACCGTATTTTATTTTCTTTCGAGATCGAATACTCCGTGAGGAGTTCTGCATCTCGCTCTACTATCTCAAGGATGTGCGATAATCCGCATCATCCATTAGCGGGTCCCCTAACGAGGATTGTAGAGGCGTATTTTCCAAGAATTATAAAATACCGCTTTAAAAGAAACCCGGTTTTTAAAAGATATGGTATTTTAATATAAAAGTTATTATTTGAACCAACTATATATATATATATATATATATATATATATATATAGACATCGCGCTATGAAACCAAAGTGTGCGTGTGGGGTAGGTCGTTACCCCGTGAAGTTTTCCTAAAAATATTGTTTAAACAATTATCGAAAAGAGATTTATACTAAAATTCAAGGTATTTTAATAAAAAAAGTTCATTTATATTTGTTTCACATGAGAATTTTGGTTAAACATGAAGCTAAACGTTTGTAATTAAAGTTACAAGTAGGGCGATAAACTTAGTTTGACTTATGTATTAAGGAAAAGGAAGTTCTAGCTTTTAAAAAGAAAAGTATCAGAAGTAACTCCACTTTACCGATATCTTTTTAGAAGATAAATTAAGATGAAAAGAATAAGAGATGAGGGAGACTTACAGTTTGGTAATATCGAGAAAAGGATAACGAAGAAGGGAGGGGGCTTCGTGGCATCTCGGGAGCTCCGGAAACGACTTCGATTTTCGACGGAATAAGCTTGGTCGTTAACTCCACTTGTACTTAGGAACTTTTTGAGAGAATTTTTTCTAGAATTTCAGAATGGTGAAGCGATAAGGCATGGGGTGGTATTTATAGTAAAGAATTTGGGTTTGGGAATTAAAATTTTGGATTAAAAAGCATTAAAAAGGTGTAAAATGGTAAATAGAAGGGTCTCTGTTTGATTACAGGAAAATTAAACAGGGCAGGGGAGTTAAGGGGAATCGAAGGGGTGTGTGTGCAAAGTACAGAAGCAACTGGGCCTAAATTGATCGTCGGCGCCGGCCATTCCCATGAAACAAGCGGTCGGATCTCATTGGCTTTCCTCGAGATTTGTGCCACGTGGGTATTTCGGTGTGTACACCTCGTTGCGCCTTTTTGATTTTTCTGAAACTTTTCATTTCCCCGTATATTGCACGTGCAACTCTTGGGCTTCCAAAAATTAAAAAGAAAAATCTGAAAAAATAATTGTGTCTGAGGGGAATTGAACACAGGCCATGTCACAACAGTGCAGAGGTTTTACCAGTGAGATACAAGTTTCTTCTTGCTTTTATTTAAGAAAAATAATTTTTAACTCTTATACAGGCCGTAATACTCTTTTCTGTACAATAACAAGAAAATTTCTGTATAGTGATTTCAGAGTCGTTACATTCTACCCTCCTTATAAAAATTTTGTCCTCGAAATTTACAATTATATAGGGACTAATTTTCAAAGAGGTAAGGGTATCATGCACGCATATCATCTTCTCATTCTCACATTGATTCTCCTGGCGAATCCTTTCTCCACATCACTCGGACCAAGTTTACTTTCTTGTTCCTCAATATCTTCACCTTTCGGTCCAGGATCTCAACTGGTTATTGCTCGCAGATTATGTCAGTTTGTACCGTGAGCTCTGAATGATCAAATATGTGGCTGGAGTCGCTCACATATCTTCGTAGCTGGGATATGTGGAACACATTGTGCACTCCTTCCAATGAGAGTGTTAGTGCTGAACGGTATGCCACTTCTCCAACTCGTTTGGGTATGTCGAACGGTCCTATGTGCCTTGGACTTAACTTACCCTCTTGCCAAAACGTATCACTCCTCTATTTGGAGAGATCTTCAATAATACATATTCTCCGGGTTGAAACTCCAAGTGTCGACGCTTTGCACATGCCCAATTTTTCTGTCGGTCTTAGGTTATTCGCATCCTTTCCCTGATCGTGCGAACTATGTCTACAGTTGCCACGATCATCTCTGGTCCAAGGAGTTCACGATCTCCAACGTCGTCCCAACTCGGGGGGAACGACATTTCATTTCGTAGAGTTCTGCGAATGGTGCCATCCCAATGCTTGCCTGATAGCTGTTGTTGTATAAACACTCCACAAGGTGTAGGTGATCTTCCCACGAACCTCCAAAATCTAACATACAGGCTCTTAGCATATCTTCCGGTAGCTGAATTGTTCGCTCAGACTTTCTTTCCGTTTGTGGATGATACACCGTGCTGAAATTTAGACTCGTTCCCAGGCTAGCTTGCAGACTCTGCCAAAACTGTGATCGGAATCTTGTATCACGATCGGAGACGGTGCAAACAGGTACTCTATATAATCTCATGATCTCCTTCATGAGTTTATGGGTATAAAATATGGTACATCTTGAAAGTTTAAATCTTACTTTAGATTTATGCTCACCTCCATGTACTTCTTTACTAACGTCTCGGTTGACTGGCCAACTCGAAATGGAATAAAGTGAGCCGACTTGGTGAGTCGATCCACAATAACCCAAATTGCATCGTTAGCCTTCGTGCTGCGAGAAAGAGTAGTCACAAAGTCCAAAGTAATGTGCTGCCATTTCCATTCTGGGATTAGTAACGGCTGAAGTAGACCAGCAGTTCTGTGATATTTAGCCTTCACTTACTGACATACTAGATACTTGACTATGCTCCTTGCTACTTCGCGCTTTATTCCATGCCACCGGTGGTTTTGCCGTAGATATTTGTACATTTTCGTGCCACCAGGGTGTACCGAATAAGGAGAGCTATGAACTTCTTTCATCAACTCTTCTCGAATAGGTCCGACTGGCACACATAAACGACTTCCATATCTTAAGGATCCATCTTCGTGGATGATGAAGTCAGTTCGAAGTCCACTTTCTACATGTTTTCAGATCTTTTGTAGCTTGCATCATTTACTTGAGCTGCCTTGATCTGATTTACAAGAGTGGACTGAACTTGTACGTTCATCAAAGATGAAGCGTTACCTGGCACAACTACTTCAATCTCTAACCCATGCAATTCTTGTTGTAGTCTCCACTGAGTGAGGTTCATTGCTAATGGCTGACGACTAAATGCATCAGGAACTATGTTCACCTTCCCAGGATGATACTGTAAGTTGATGTCGAAGTCCGCCATGAGTTCTAGCCATCTTCTCTGCCGCATGTTTAGTTTCTTCTGAGTAAATACATACTTCAGACTCTTGTGGTCAGTGTATATATCCACTAATTCTCCCAAAAGTTAGTGGCGCCAAATCTTGAGTACGAAGATGACGGCTGCCAATTCCAGATCATAGGTTGGATAGTTGCGCTCATGAACCTTTAGTTGTCTTGATGCGAAAGCCATAAATTTTCCATGCTGATGTAGAACACATCGTAATCCTTTACCGGATGCATCACAATGCACTGCGAATCCGCCAGATTGATCCGATTTTACGAGGATAGGAGCAGAGGTTAATCCCGTATTGTGTTCTACAAAAGACTTTTCACATGCTTCTGACCACACAAATGCTTCGTTTTTACGTGTGAGCTTGGTCAGGGGTACTGCGATCTTTGAAAATCCTTCGATGAATCGTCGGTAGTATCCTGCTAAGATCAAGAAACTTCGTATATTTTTCACCGTCTTTGGTGTCGGCCACTCACTAACAGCTGACACCTTAGTTGGATCTACAGAGATTACTTCTCCTGAAATGATATGTCCGAGAAATCCGACGTGATTTAGCTAGGACTTACACATGCTGTACTTGGCGTAGAGCTATGTTGTCGTAATATCTCTAGGACAATCCGTAAGTGCTCAGCGTATTCTTTTTTATTCTTTGAATACAACAAGATGTCGTTGATGAAGATAACAACAAACCTGTTTATGTACTCTCGGAAACTTGGTTCATCGGGTTCTTAAAGACGGCAGGTGCATTGGTCATTCCAATGGCATTACGAGATATTCATAATGGCTATAATGGGTCCTAAACGCCGTCTTCGAAATGTCGGACTCTTTGACCTTCACCTGATGATAACCCGAATGAAGATCTAGCTTTGAAAAGACACAAGACCCACTTAACCGATCGAAAAGATCATCGATGCGTGGTAGTGGATACTTGTTCTTAATCGTCACTTCATTCAGAGCTCGATAATCCACACACATCCTGTAAGAACCTTCCTTCTTCTTCACGAGTAACACCGGAGATCCTCAACTTGAAGTACTGGGTCGGATCCAACCTTTCTTCAGTAGTTTGTCCAACTTAATATGGATCTCCTTCAATCCCTTCGGCCTTAACCGGTATAGAGCTTTGATTATAGGTTGCGCACCAGGTTGTAAATCAATACTAAACTCAAGAGCTCGATCGGGAGGCAAACCTCATATGTCTTCAGGAAACACATCCTTGAACTCTTGAACTACTTCGGGCTTTTCTTCTTCCACAGGTAGATAGAACACTTCTGGATTTTTTGGTTTAGCACGGTAGCTTCCTAGCTCCAAGGTTCTATCTCCACTTTTCAAATAGAAGACTGGGTGATCTGGTATCTCAAATACCACCCTCCTTTGACGGCTGTCAATAGTAGCATAGAATACTCCCAGCAAATTCATTCCCAACACAATATCGAAATTTGGTATGTCCAGTACTTTGAAATTTGCGTAGAATTATCGACCGCAAACCACAACTGGGCACAGATCATACCCCAAAGTTGCCTTTAAGACTTCATTCCCAGAACTGACATTCCAACTTGAAATGAGTGGCTTCACGGGAATCGCGTGCATTCACGCTAATCGTTGTGACATGAAGCAGTGTGATGCTCTAGTGTCGAAAAGTGCGAGTGCAGGAAGGGTGGCTATTAGTATAGTATCTAAGTTGGGTGAGGTTGTATTTAGATATAGAAAAAGTATAATGATACACAAGAATTGAAAGATTGAAAGGATGAGGGATTTTATCAGTGATGACTTGTCCTTTGGCTTCAGCCTCCTCGACCGTCATTGTAAAAGCCTGTCGTCTTGGTACATTCCTTCTTGCCGGAGGCATATTCCTTTGACCTTGAAGCATATTTCTTTGTGCCTGATGGAATTGACGATGAGGCTGTGCAGGTGGTCCACGTGGCGCTGGTGCCGGAAGAGCTAGGCGAGGTGCAGGTGCTTGAATGGCTGGCCTCTGCGGAGCTGTGATTGCAGGTCTGGGTGCTGGTGCTGTGTTAAAACGATATAGGCATGCTCCTATCGTGTGACTAGATACACCACAAATCAAACACAGTCCATTTGCACGCCTGCAGTCCTTTGCCAGGTGTCCAGTTATCTTGCGGTAGAAACAGAAATCTGGACTGGACCGGTTAAATGATCCTCCTGGCCTTCTGGGTGCAAAAGTCGGCCTAGAAGATGCTCCTCCTGTCATCTGTGTAGCAGAGCGTTAGATTTTAGCAGTTTGGGGCTTACCTTTCTTCTTGACCACTGCTTCGTAACGACGTGCTGCCTTTAGGGCGAGTTCATGAGTTGGGTAGTCGCCTGTGGCTAATGCTGCCTGAATCTCCAGGTCTAAGCCCTGATGGAATCATCTAGCCTGAATCTCATTGGTCGGGATCAAATGTTCCGCGAACCTGATAAGATGATGATGTCAGGATAGAGATGTGTTTTACAGAACAGAATTTGGTATAAATTCTTTACCTGCTAAGCATGATGAATTCGGCATCATATTCATCTACTGATTTTACCCACATGGTGCCTTGTTGCAGGTGGATGAACTATTGCTCCATCTCAAAATGGGCAGTCTCGGGGAAGAACTTCTCATCGAATAGATCGCGAAATGTCTTCCACTCTATTGGTTGTGTGAGACGGATTTCCTCAGCTTTCTACCAGACTCATGCATTATCTATAAGCTGGAGCTTGGCCACACGAACCCAAGCTATGTCTGGTACCTGTGCTGCGGCAAGGTCGTCCTTTATACTCTGGGCCCATTCTTTAGCCTCAAGAGGACTCTCTTTCCCTAAAAAGTTCCTTGGATGCAATGCACAGAATTGCTTTACTCCAGGTGCTTCGGCTTCCGGGCGGTTCATAAGAATAGCAGTCTGCTGCTGCTGGCCCTCCAGAAGACTTTTAATGGCTTCTAAAAGTACCGTATGTTTATTGATTGGAGCAACAATGGTAGGGGGAGGTGGTAAAGTTGGTGGTGGTGTATTGCTATTGACATTGGTACTGGTGTTGTTGGGAGAATCCATCACCTTGATAGAAAAGGAAAGGTTATGATAGATTCAAGAAATTTGAAATGAAAGGAATGTATAGTTGTTGATTCATATAATTCTTATGATATATTGCTTGAGATTTCATGCAGAACTGACCTGCATGGGCCACCAGCAAAACCTGTCACGCCCTGCTTCCCAATAGACGCAAACGGTGACGTGGCAAGCCCGCAACGTATTTACTATGAAATAAATACATTAAGCGTAACTAAGCAATATAACTATTAACAAGAATGACAAGAGTAATAAAATGAAATAGCAACTTTATTTACATACAATTGTCTGAAAATAAAGATACAATAAAGAAAACAATGACTAAACAATGGCGTACAGAAAGTAAGTGCAGGAAGAACTAGTAGTCAGGCTGAGCTGTAAGCTAGTCCAAGTCCTCCTGGCTCAGCTCTATCTCCTCAGAGTCCGGTCCTCTGACGAACATTCCAAAGAAAGAAAAACAGAGAGGAATGTCGTCAGCGAACTAGCGCTCGGTAAGTCCCAAAGAAATAAGAGAGAATAGTATATCATGTGAATAGGAACTAAAAGAACAAAGGACAGATAAAATTGTATATGATCATCTACAGGTATATGATAGTTATTCTGACGTGGTTATTTGTAGTTTGATAAGGAAGGTATTCATATATACGGGAGGAGTCCATTTTACCCCGTGGACTATGGTAACATATAGTACGAGGCCTTGTCATAACCCATGGGACAATGGCACGTGAGTTCATGTGGTGTCTTTTAAGTGACCTCTTATGCCACGATATACGTTCCGTACCAATTTACCCCTTTATTCTCAAATATGGTATTGTATAGATTAAGATAATAGGTCTTGGCCGAATCCATGGATATAAAATGTCAAGTTCATATTCAGGATGTAATCATGTGTTCAGGTTGTCATGCCGTCATGTTATAACCATGGATCGGTCAAATCGAATCAAGTATATAAGTTTGAGTTTGATGCTTGAATTCAAGTATTCAGGTTCATGATCAAGTATTCAAATTCGTGTTTGATTTTGGATTCTGGTTTGAGTTTAGACTCAGATTGGGTCAGATACTTGCGAACGGATTTAACTCTTGACTTTCTTAGGTTCGGGAGTAATCGGCAACTGCTGCACATGGACGGAACGATTTGTGTCTTTTTCCAAGACGATTGTCATTGATAACTCTGTTAAGTTTTCTAACCTGAATAGGCAAGCACTCACTTTCTCCGGCTTTCTGGGGCTCAAGACAATTGATTCCGCTTAAACCTATATTAAACTAGAGTCCTTAAAATATTGTTTTGCATCTCTTTGGGGGTTTTATGAAAAATATTTTAATATAGTTAAAAAATAAATCTCTATGGTGATTTATAACATTTAGGGTTTTCATGAACATGGATTTTAATTATTGGGGTATTTTAATGATAAATACCTAGTTTTTAAAAGTTTATGCTATTTTATTGAAAACTAGCCATTTTTAGCAACTTATTAACATTTTAATCTTTCATTTTTAAAAAAAATATGGTTTCATAATATATTGAAAATACGGATTTATAATTTTTATATAGTTTTTCAACAATTTAATTTTTGTTTAGAAAAGTCGCATTTCTTAAAAACCGTATTTTATTTCCTTCGAGATCGAATACTCCGTGAGGAGTTCTGCATCTCGATCTACTATCCCAAGTATGTGCGATAATCCGTACCATCCATTAGCGGATCCCCTAACGAGAGTTGTAGAGGCGTATTTGCCAAAAATTATAAAATACCACTTTAAAAGAAACCCGGTTTTTAAAAGATGTGGTATTTTAATGTAAAAGTTATTTTTCGAACCAACTATATATATATATATATATATATATATATATCATGCTATGAAACCAAATTGTGCGTGTGGGGTAGGTCGTTACCCCGCGAAGTTTTCCTAAAGGTATTGTTTAAACAATTATCGAAAAGATATTTATACTAAAATTCGAGATATTTTAATGAAAAAGTTCGTTTATAATTGTTTCACATGAGAATTTTGGTTAAACTTGAAGTTAAAAGTTAGTAATCAAAGTTATAAGTAGGGCGGTAAACTTAGTTTGACTTATATGTAAAGGAAAAGTGAGTTCTGGGTTTTAAAAAGAAAAGTATCGAAAGTAACTCCACTTTATCGATATCTTTTTAGAAAATAAATTAAGATGAAAAGAAGAAGAGATGAGGGGGACTTACGATTTGGTAATATCGAGAAAAGGATAAGGAAGAAGGGAAGGGGCTTCGTGGCATCTCGGGAGCTCCGGAAACGGTTTCGATCTTCGACGGAACAAGTTTGGTCGTTAATTCCACTTGACTCCCCTTTCCTTAGGAACTTTTTGAGAGAATTTTTGCTTGAATTTCATAATGGTAAAGAGCTAAGGCATGGGATGGTATTTATAGTGAAGAATTAGTGTTTGGGAATTAAAATTTTGGATTAAAATGCATTAAAAAGGTGTTAAATGGTGAATTGAAGGGTCTCTGTTTGATTGCAGGAAAATCAAACAGTGCAGGGGAGTTAAGGGGAGTCGAAGGAGTGTGTCTGCAAAGCACGGAGGCAAATAGGCATAAATCGACCATCGGCGCCGGCCATTCCCATGAAACAGGCGGTCGGATCTCGTTGGCTTGCCTCGAGATTCATGCCACATGGGTATTTGGGTGTGTACACCTCGTTGCGCATGTTTGATTTTTCTGAAACTTTTCATTTCCCCGAGTATTACACGTGCAATTCTTGGGCTTTAAAAAATTAAAAAGAAAAATACGAAAAAATAATTGTGTCTGATGGGAATCGAACACACAGGCTATGTCACAGCAGTATAGAGGTTTTACCAGTGAGCTAAAAATTGCTTCTTGCTTTTATTTAACAAAAATAACTTTTAACTCTTACACAGGCTGTAATACTCTTTTCTGTATAATAACAAGAAAATTTCTGTACAGTGATTTCAGAGTCGTTACAGTATATTAACCAAAAAAGATACCAATGTAAAACTGTAATCAATATCGAAACACAATTACTGCCAGGATGCATATGTATCTATCTGTAATAACCGTTATACATCCATTACCATGTATATGATGCAATCTAGATAATATATTGAACCGTTATAGTAGTATGATAATATCGTGATATTCCAGCATGCAGTTAGATAAACTATTATCAGTACGGATATAGAAAGATGCTATAAAACTGTAAATCGGTAATTTCTGCTGAATAGTAAAACACATGCACTATAATTTATTAAATAGATATTGATATAATAACATAGCATGCCGCAACTTTAGAACTTGCCTGATCGAATCTCACGTCGAGATACGGATATCACGTTCCGATGCCGAATAACGTCGTGATGCAAAATCTCGACTTGGATCTCAATATGGTGCTTCGGCCTGGACTGCAGCCGAAGTATTGCTGCAGTAAGAAAATAGCGGCGATACCGTCGGTGGAAATGAGATTGGATGGCTGCAGTCGACGATGGGGTGTCGGGTTCTGGCGATGTCGACGACGCCGAGAGGGGGACGACGACGAGGGAGGAGCGGCGTGGGTTTAGGGTTCGGCGTGAGCGAGAGGTGAAGAAGAAGAGGATGAAAACGAGGGAAGAGAGAGAAGGTTCTTAAAATTATTTATATTATATATATACTATATATATATATATATATATATATATATATATATATATATATATTATATAGGGAGAGAGAGATGGAGACAGAGAGGGAGGGAGAGAGAAAGAGACACACATAGAGAGATTTTCTTTTTTAAAATAATTAATATATATTATATATTATATATAACAGTATATATATATATATATATATATTTGTTATATAAAATATTATATATATATATGGGATTTTACAAATAATACCATATTACTCCGAATATTATCCGTACCCCTTCAAAAATTTAGTTTTCAAATATGGAGAATATGCGTAAGAATTTAAACAACGATGTGATATCCTATAAATAAAAATATATACCCCCAAATACGAATCTACGTAAATATACGTAGCGATCAAATAATCGGTCTGTCTAACTCTTAAGATACTAACATGATATATGCGCGCAACCACATGATATGGGGTACTATGACATGTAAGGCTCGATAAGAAAATATATTATTTAATTTTATATTGTATCATAAAAAGATATGCAGATTCTAAATATATCATGTGTGTGTATATATTCTAGATTTGCATGGATACACTGTACTAGCAAATTTTTGATGTATTCTCAAACCATGTTGGGTTCAAACATGCAGGTCGAGTTGGATAATAACCACAACTACTAGTTGCACTATCCGTAACCCAAAAGCAACAATAAGAAAGAAATTTACCGCAAGATTTGAAAATACCCTAAATAAACAGTATAACAGTGCTAGAGTGTTACATTATACCCAACTACAAAAGAATTTCGTCCTCGAAATTCAGGGAACAAGAAAAGAAAAGAAAACACGGATCTAAGAAAAGTGGTGTGGAAACTTTTGTCGAATCTTGTCTTCACGTTCCTAGGTAGATTCTCCGTGCGAACGATTTCCCCATGAAACAAGTACTAGTGTTATAACTTTATTCCTAAGAACCTTTTCTCGTCAATCCACAATTGCTATTAGTCGCTCTTCATATGTTAAATCTTCCCTTACTATCAGTTCTGAGTGATCTATAACGTGCATCTCATCTCGAACATACTAGCGGAGTTGAGATACATGAAACACGTCATGAATACCCACCAAGAATGGTGGTAAAGCCAATCGATAAGCTACTTCTCCAACACGCTCGTTGATACCGAAAGGCCCCACGAATCGAGAACTATGCTTGCCTCAACTACCAAATCGGACCACTCCTCTGGTCGGTGATATCTTTAAGAATACAAGATCACCAACTGCGAACTTCAAAGGTCTTCGTCCAGTATCAGCCCAACTTTTCTGTCGATCTTGTGCCACCTTCATATGATTTCGGATCACGTTAACTTTCTCTACCGTTTACACAATAAGTTCCGGTCCCAGTAATCTTCTTGCTCTAATATCGTCTAAACAAATAGGCGAGCGACACTTATGACCGTATAATGCTTCGAATGTAGCCATCTGTATAGTCGTCTGAAAACTGTTATTGTATGAAAACTCTACCAAATGAAAATGATCCTCCCATAAACCCTTGAAGTTTAACTTGCATGCTCTCAACATATCCTCCAGAGTTTGGATTGTTTTTTCAGACTGGCCATCTGTCTGGGGATGATAGGCTGTGCCAAACTTCAAGTGAATTCCTAAACTTTTTTGTAGGCTCCTCCAAAAGTGTGATAGAAATCGAGTATCGCGATCGGAAACGAAGCTCACGGGTACTCCATGCAATCTCATGATCTCCTGCATTTACATCTCTGCCAAAGCCTCCGTCGACTGACCAACTTAAAATGGTATAAATTGAGCTATCTTGGTCAATCGATCGACAATCACCCAAACTGCATTATTTCCCTTTGGACTCCGTGGTAAACCAGTCACGATATCCATGGTTATATGTTCCCGCTTCTATTGAGGAATCTGAAGCGGTTGCAACAAACCAGCTACCCTTTGATATTCAGCTTTAACTTGCTGAGACACCAAGTAGTTCGATACATAGCGAGCAATCTCTTTTTTCATACCTTCCCACCAGAAATGATATCGCAGATCTCTGTACATCTTTGTGCCTCCTGGATGTACGGATTATGCGAAACTATGAGCTTCCTTTATGACTTCTTCTCGAACATCTCCTTTGGGCATACATAAACGACTAGCATATCGTTACAAACCATCTTCATGAATTAACAAGTCTGTTCGAAGTCCCGCTTCTACTTGTTCTCGAAACTTCTGCAATCTTGGATCGTGCGACTGCACTGCTTTAATGTTATCGATCAAGGATGACTGTACTTGCAACTGCATCAACTGTCCCGAAAAATTCGGTAGTACAATCTCCAACTCGAATCTCTGAAGATCAACTATAATCTCCTTTTGTGCAGTCAACATCCGTATCGCTGGCAACCGAATTAGAGCATCCGGCACTATATTAACTTTCCCCGGATGGTATTTTAAATCAAGATCATAGTCAGCCATCAGCTCCAACAATCTACGTTGCCTCATGTTGAGCTCTTTCTGTGTGAACACGTATTTTAGGCTCTTATGATCGGTAAATATTTCTACCCTTTCACCCAATAAGTAGTTGTTCCCGCCAAAAAATTTTGGCTCAGGGCTTGCTGTTCTTTTATAAAAATAAAGAGAAAGCTCCACATGTGAAATACATGCACCCATATGCAAAGCGCTTGTTAATGCACCCATATCGCCTCAGATAGCGCCACACGTGAAGTTCACATGGGCGCCAATGTGCAAAGCACAGGAGCGCTTGTTCCCCTAATATTTAAACATAATAAAACAGCTAAGCTCTGTTAAAATTTTGTTGAAGCAGCGCCTCACGTGCCCCTCACGAGGGCGCCTGCGCCAATCTTGTAGGATTAATCCTATGGTGGTGCCGCACGTGCGCCGGCACGCAAATTAAAAGCAAGTAGAATTAAATTCTACATGTGGATACTTCCCTAAGAATTGGGATATTCTCTGTTAAACAGAACCGTTGTATCAAAGACTCAGTGGTGATAATAAATCATTAGATGATAAATTCTATTTGGGAAATATTTTCCTTCTAATATGGATAGATTTTCTCTAACAGAGAATCTTGGATTTAAAATCCAAATGTGATAAAAATATCACCAATTAAACTATCTGATAGAATTAAATTCTATAAGAGAGATCTTCTCAGAAACAGAATTAAATTCTATGGTTAGGAAAATATTTCCTAATCTTGTTAAAGTAACAAAATATTCATATGATAGAATAAAATTCCATCTTAGGAAAATATTTCCTAATCTTGATAAAAAAATAAGAAGGATCTTATCTATTAGATAGAATAAAATTCTATATTAGGAAAATATCTTCCTAATCTTATGATAGAATAAAATTCTATGTTGGGAAAATATCTTCCTAATTTTGTTAAAACTAACAAGATATTTATATGATAGAATAAAATTCTAATCTTGTTAAACCAACAAGATATTCATATGATAGAATAAAATTCTATCTTAGGAAAATATTTTCTAATCATGTTAAACAAATAAGAAATCTTCTTTATTAAACAGAGAGCTTTTGGATTAAAAATCCAACGGTGAATAAAATTCACCAATTGATCTAAAAGATCATTTTTGATTGATCAATCATGATCTCTCAATGAGAGATTTTCTTAACAAATTGATTTTTTCTCTTCTCTTATAAATAGAAGCAAAGAGATTAATCAAAAAAAGGGGCAGGATAAAAAAAAGAATAGAGGAGACCCCCCATAAGCTTCTGTAAAAAGACAGAAGGCTCTAAAATTAATAGAGAATTTAATTCTCCCAAAGAAGAAGATATCCCTACTAAAAGTCCTAGGTAAAGAAAAAAGAAGAGATCAAAATATCTCTTTTACCTAACATACCATATCTAAGGGTTTAACACTTCTCAAAGAACTTAGTTCTTTTTTGGATCTGAGATCCATAAAGCATGCCTCCCACAAGTTGAGAATTTAATTCTCATTGGGAATATCTTGTTCTGGAGAATCAAAAATTTAGAGAAGAACAAAATTGAAAAGAAAGAAAATGGAGTTCATAATACTCCAGGAACTTAGTTCCTTCAAATAAAGAACTTATTTTTTTAAAGAACCCGATCCAAGATTCTCAAAATAGTGATCTTGGTGATCCTTAATAGTCAAAATACCATTAACAAAGGTCTAACCTCTTTTGAAAGTATGAACATGGATAACATGGAGTTCATAATACTCCAGGAACCTAGTTCCCTCAAAAAACAAGAACTTAGTTCTTAAAGAACCTGATCCTAGATCCTAAAAATAGTGATCTTGGTGATCATTAATGGTCAAAATACCATTAAAAGAGATTTAAGTTCTCTAAAAATATAAACATAGATTAAATCTCCAAAATGAACTCAGCGTCTCATGTGAAACACACGTGGGCACCCAAAACAGAAGGCCAGCGCCTCACGTGAAATACACGTAAGAGCTGAGTAAAGTGCTCAGCACTTCATATGCCGCCAAAACGGCTGGGTACTTAGCACTGATTGGGCAGCATCCAGCGCCTCACGTGAAATACACATAACGCCACAAAAGATTAGCGCTTAGCACTATTATAGCGCCTCACGTGATATATACGTGAGCCCTATATGCAACCGAGTGCTTAGCACTACTGGGTGTTACAGAAACCAATCTTAGCCCAAATTGGCTAAGTTTTCTGAAGTTAAATTTCTTTGATTTTAAATCAAGCGAGCCCATATGCTCGTGATTTCCAAATTGATTTTAGTCTCAAACATGACTAGTGATCTCTCATTGATGATATCAAAAATGATATTCATCCCATACTTCCTAAATTAATCTTAGTCTCAAATAAGGCTAATAATTCTTAGATGATCCATCATGATCTTTCCCTCAAATACGTGATTTGGTTCAAAGGTACATCTCTCCACACCTCTGATGTATGTCGTTGTAATTCCTCAATGTCTTCATAGAGGTGGCGGGTCCCTCCAACCAACAACTCTTTTCTCGTCCCAACTTGATATAAAACTTCTTCAAGACTGGGAATGATATATCCCACGTTGATGCACTTCCAAATTGATGTGCACACATCAAATCAGACTACACCCCAAATTGGGTGCATTCTATGTCACCATTGTTCACTCCGTCACGTAACAAATACACATGCGCGCAAGATGAATAATGGACCGAAATGTTCTTAAACTAAAATTCGTCCCCAAAATGGGAATGTTGGACCGAAATGTCCCTAAACTAAAATTTCACCTCAAACATGGCGATAATGGACCGAAATATTCTTAAACTAACATTTTTCCCCTGTTTACCTCCGCAATCAGAGACGAACCGGGATGGATCATCTTGCCTAAATTTGGGAGCAGATGGTATTTGGATTTGTCCGTCCACCTCTCCGAAGATGCCAAGTTGATTTATGGCACCGTATATCGGAGCTTTGGATGGATGCGGCCATTGTAGCATGACGTCGTCAGATTCCCGCTCATTTGCGAAGGGTTTTTTTTATTGTGGGAACGCTCTTCCCTGCAGACGCAAGCCCCTGCAGTTAATTACGTTACCGCATCGCGATAACCAATTTCTCTTTCTCCAGAAGTTCACTTCGTGTCATGTGTGTTTTTATTTGTTTAGGTTGCCTATGGATTGTATACGGAGACTAGTTTTTATCATCGCCTGTAGGGTGCGATTTAGTCCAAATCCGTATATTTGAGATTTAGATTTTTTATTTAAGGATCGTTAATCTGCTTCGAGATTAAGATCAACTTAAATGTAAGTGAGCATTTAGGGCTCGACTTGTTTTTTGTTAAGGATACGTTACTCCAATTTGAGATTAAGATCTACTTAATAAGATTTTATGATCATTTTTGTTTCAGATCCAACAATAGAGCATTTAGACTCTGTTGTCTTAGTTTATGGACATTTCGGTCCATTATCGCCATTTTGGAGGCGAAGTTTTAGTTTGAGGACATCTCGGTCTGTTGATCACCATTTTGGAGGTGAGATTTTAGTTTAAGGACGTATCGTTCCGTTGATCGCCATTTTGGAGGTAAAATTTTAGTTTAAAAACGTCTCGGTCCGTTGATCACCATTTTAGTGGTGAGAGTTTTAGTTTAAGGACGTCTCGTTCCGTTGTCCATCTTGCGCGCACGTGTATTTGTTACGTGACGGGATGAACAACGATGATTTGGGGTGCATCCAGTTTGGGGTGCAGTTTGATTTGAGATGTGCACATCAGTTTGAAAGTGCACCAAAAAGCCGTTGGTTGCTGGGACCCGCCACCTCTCTAAAGACGTCGAGGAATTACAACGACGTGGATCAGAGGTGTGGAGAGATGTACCCTTAAATCAATTCCCGTATTTGAAGGAAAAAGGAGTTAGTGGTAAGCCCAGAAATCATTAGTCATATTTTGAGACTAAGATTTCCTCGGAAGGATGTGCGATGGGTATCGTTTTGGATATCATCAGTTGAAAGATCAATAGTCGTATTTGGGACTAAGATCAATTAGGGAAAACATGAGCATGGAGGCTCGGTCGATTTGGAGAGCAAAGAAGTTTTGACCTCGGGAAGACTAAGCTAATTTGTGACTAGGTTTGGGTCTTCATATTTACCCTTGTAGTGCTAAGCACTAGTAAATGTAGTACTCACGTGAGGCATTAGACCAGTGTTAAACACTGAACTTTGGAGGTGCTCACGTGTGAATCACGTGAGACGTCCCAAAGTGGGTGCTGTTCTTTGGGTTTTATTCCCTTTTTGCATATAAGTGCTAAGCACTTGGTTCTTGTGGCGCTCACGTGTGAACACGTGAGGCGTCCTAAAGTTGGGTACTACCTTTTGGGTTTTATCCCTCCTTTTATATATAAGTGATAAGCACTTGATTGGAGATCGCATGCAAAAAACTTGACTGCCCTAGGAGGCACTTCTTGTTCTTGTTTTAAGTGCTTACGTGGGAAACACGTGCGGTCCTCGTTATAGTGTTTAAACACTAATGAATCATCAGTCTTTTCTTCTGGGTGTTTGGAGATTTTGATCTCATGTTAATGACCCTAGGATTTGGAGGATCTCATGCCTCTTGTTTTGTAAGAATTAAATTCTTTTTATAGGGTTAAACCCTAGTTTTCAGAGCAATTAAATTTCCATGTGTTTTGTAAGAATAAAATTCTTTGAACTCAATTCTTTCCCCTAAGTTTTGAATCTACATGATAGAATCTCTCCGATGAGAATTAAATTCTCAACTTGTGGGGAGATCTGCTTCTGCAGTTCTCAACCAGAGGAAGAACTAAGTTCTTGCATGAAGGGTTAAACCCTAAGAGAGGCAAAATAGAGATAAAATGATTTCTGAGTTTTGTTTTCTTTTTACCTAGGGTTTCAATGAAATAAGTCTTATTCTGTGAGAATTAAATTCTTTATTTCTTTTGATGATTTTCTTTCTACTTCTCTCTTTTTTTTTAAAAGCTTCTGAGGGGGTTCCTTTGTTCACTTCTCCATCCCCGAGACTTGAAGTCTTTGGTTCTTTATATAGTGGAGAGAAATTTGTTTAATTCTGAGAAAATCTCTCATTGAGAGATCCTAATTGATTTAATTGGTTTCAGAATTGATTTGGGGAATTTTGCCCATCATTGGATTTTTGATCCAAGGGTTTTTGTTTTACAGACCATATTTTTCTTGTTTTTAACAAGATTGGGAAAATATTTTCCCATATGCAGAATCTTATTTTTTAGAAATAGTGAATTTTAATTCTCATTGGAATTTTAATCCAAGAGTGCTCGGTTTAACAGAGCACAATTTTTCTTTCTTTAGAAAGATATGGAAAATATTTTCCATCTCATAGGATCTTTGATCCACCAACTTTCTGTTTAACAGAGAATTTCCCTCCTCGTTAGAAAGCTCTATGTTTAATTACCATTGGATTTTTGATCCAACGATCCCTTGTTGAGTAGAATTCTTCGTAGGGAGGTGCCCTCACGTGTTTAACATGTAAGGTTTATTTAGTTTGTCAACTGTTTGATTGCAGCGCCTATATGCTTTGGATATAGGCACTCACGTGTTTAACACGTACGGTTTATTTAGCCTATAGTTTTTTGATTTGCTCTATATGTATTGCATATAGGCGCTCACGTGTTTAACACATGAGGCTTATTTAGCCTATAGTTTGATTGCAGCACCTATATGCTTTGCATATAGGCGCTCACGTGTTTAACACGCGAGGCTTATTGAGCCTGTCAGTTGTTTGATTTGCAGCGCCTACATGCATTGCATATAGGCGCAAATGTGTTTAACACGTGAGGTTTATTTAGCCTATAGTTGTTCGATTTGCAGCACTTATATGCATTGCATATATGTGACCACGTGTTTAATACGTGAGACTTAAACAGTAAGGAATTTTCCCTCATCCCTCTTTTTATAAGGGAATAAATGCCTCCAAGCATTGCTCTCACGTGGCTTGCACGTGAGTGCAACGCTGTTTGCCCGTACAGTCGTTGGATTTCCTAGGGGAATGGGGAGATGAACCTCTCCCCTTCACGTCTTATAAATGAGAGGGCTTGGCTCTTGAAAGGGCCACTGTTTCTTCGTCTTATTCCTTAGTCTTCTCTTGAGAATTTAATTCTCCTTTCAAAGCTTAGTTCTCTGCCCATTGAAATTTCAGAGTTAAACTCTGTCAGAAAGAACTTTTTTATGTAAAGATCTTGAACGACATTTTTCACTTAGGAACAAGAAACCCTTTTCTTCAATTCATTTTTCTGGATTTTAAATCCACCGTAATAGTTTTGCTCTTTTCTGGAACCGATCTCGTAGAGATCCAAAAAGACATAATTTTTTAGTAGTAAACCCCAATGTCTTCGAAAATCGGGCATTTCTCCTCTGATCTTTAAGGATCTATGGAATTTTAATTCTATTTTTCGTTTTCCATCATGGGGGTTTCTGGAATTTTATTCCACTGTTTTAAAAGGAATTTGATTCCTCATTACAGAGCTTAGCTCGGAAAGATCAAGAAGGCCTTTTGGGAATTGTATCTCGTGGTGTTCTTGAGTATATTTCCATTATAGGGCTTTACCCCTATTTCCATAAATTTGAACTTGTTGGGCATTTTAATCGAACTCATTTTTCTTTGAGGATTCCCAGAGTTTGTTTAAACTCCAGTGTCTACTTTAATGAGCATCCTTTTTTATTCTAACAATGATTATCTTGTCTCATCATTAGAGAGCCGCCATATTAATTTTGTGGGGTCCATTAGTTTTGCAGCCAATGGTCCCATGAAACAAACATCGCGTTTTTTTTATTTTATATTATTTTATTATTATTTCTTTATTATTATTATTATATATATATTTTTTAAAAATGGGTTTTTCCTTTCTCCTCTTATTTCAGGAACGATGGCCTCACTTCTTGACTTCCCTTACACTCGCTCAGAAGCTGTTTTTCTGCAGTCGCCATCAAACGAGGAAGTTATAGCGATGATTAGGGTGCATGACAAGGACCGTACGAGTCTTCTCTTATATGGGATGTGGTACAGTCATATCATCAGGGGCCGCCGTAGCTTTACCTGTGAAGTGCCAAAAGAACCCATCCGTCCAATCTCATTGATGGAACACCCACGGACTGCTTATGCGGTGGAGGCGACTAACTGGACTCCCACGGGCCGACTCGAGCCGTCAACGACCGGGATACCCAACCAGCCCCCAATGGCTATTGATATTTTAGGGTGCCGCATATGTCAGGGTGAAGCTCGACCTTGGGGGCAGGTGTATAAGGTAGGTGTTACCCCACGCCATCCAGTGGGCTACCTTTTTTAGGCTCGATACATTCTCTCCGCCCAACGCGCACGGCTGCAGAAGGTTGGGTTTTACTAAGCAGTGTACGCATCATTATTCTATTATCACGTCCCTTACGTCTAGTGGGTTAAGGCTTTATTAAATCAATGAAATCTTTCCACAAACATGTTCTTGCTAGGGGACCGTGAAGTCTCGATATCAATGGAGGAGTTTCGCGAAATTTCAGGGTTGCCGATCAGGGGAGAGCATTACGAAGAGTTACTGCCTCCTGATGAGTACGTGATTGCTATGGTGCCCGCTATAGTTGATGGCCTGACGACTGAGAACGCCGTTTGTCATAAGCACCCATGTCTAATCAAGGCCCTGGGTATCATTGAAAAACTTTTCGTGACATAGGAAGGGCAAGGTGTCACTTTTGACGCTTTCATCGCTTCTTTCTCCGCGAGGATGTCTTATCCAAGAAGGCTCCAAAATTCGCGAAAATTGAAGATCCCTTTGGATTCAGGTTGAAGAAACTGCCGGCCAAAGAAGAAGACCTGCCATAGTTTTATATTCCAAACTCGTCGGCCATGGCTTTTGATGCGATCGCGGGCCCTGGCATGGATGAAGAAACTTTCTTCGTCGGCTTTATCAGTCTTTGGCTTAGCTAGTTTGCCATGCCGATGCATCGCCGCTTTATGAGAGCCTCCATCTTTTATCCTGCTCATCGCATAGATGGAGGAGCACGATTAGCTATTGGTATCGCGGGGTTGTCGCATCTATATCACGGGTTAAGCATTGCCGCTAATACTTCGAACCCGGGTGCGAATACCGTGAATTTCTCCCTCCACTACTTCATGTCGTGGATCGAGATGCATGTGTTAGGAGCGTTTGCTGCGCACCAGTGACTCGATTTTTATGAATCAAATACTTTTCCGTGGATCATAAGGTTGGTTGATGCTTCCGCTCCCGATCCGACCCAGTTTGGGGCTTTCCACGTACTGTTGAATCCATACATAAATGAAGGCGGAATGGTTTTCAGCTATCGAGTCCTTTCTGCTCCAGCGGGGCCCGTTCAGCAACTGTTTGATTTTTCGAAGGGTAGGGTTCCGGATTTAAAGCCTAAGGAGATTATGCATCTATACTCGATCGGGCCTAGATAATTGGTGTTCCGCCAGAATGACACTGCTCTCTTCATGCAGTATAATCCACATCGCTTCGTCCAGCAATTAGGCTACAACCTGGGCGTTCCTCTACAGGCATTTTTATTTGAGCCTGCCCTCTCCCTAGAGTTTACTCGTGATGTCATTCACCATTTCATGTGGTTAAACACTGGCTCCCTCTTCATGATCCCAGAGCCCGACTATCTTCCGAGACCTGTAGGGTCCTTCAAGGGTTGGTATCGCCATCGGGTCGGCCCCGTCATTGCAGAGGAGAGATAGGTGCTTTTTGAGTGTAGAGCTCTCGTTCTGGCTCAGGTCACCAGCTCCCCATTGCGGCCGCGGTCGGTGGTTCGCCCTCCTTTGAGGGATAGCGGTTCGATGCTTATCCCTAAAGCCGCAGAAGTAGAATTAGCCCTTCGCACTGCTAGTATGCCGGTGCGTACTAGAGTCTAGGAGGAAGTTTCTGATAAAGCACCCGCGGCGGTGTCACCAAAGGGTGATACTGAAGGCGAAGTTGGGCAACGCCGCGCCAAAGCACCAAGGGGGAGGAAGCACTCCTCCGCTGGCGTTACCATAGGTTCCAAAAAGAGAAAGAAATCGGTCGCCGGCCTACTCGACACCTTGCTTGAATCCGAGCCCTTTATTCAGGAAGAGTCGATATCTATGCAGGAGCTGGACGACGGTCTTCTCTTTTCTGGTTCATCTGCCGAGGAGGCCGCGCAGTTGGCCGAGGCTTTAAGGCACTCACAAGATGAGACTGAAAACGTGCGCGTCCCAAAGAAATCCTTCCCCCCCATTGTATTCTACGACGTTGACCCATCATTACGGAGTGTACACATAGGTCCTCTGTTAATGGAAGAAGAACGGGCTCTCAAATAGCCCATCTCGGTTATTTCTGAAGATGAGCTTGCACTGAAAACGGGCAGCCATTCACTTGCGATTGAAACCCGGCAAGCGCATTTGATCAGGAAAGAACAACGGATCGAAAAAACCATACTTCAGGCTTCTTGGCATATTGGTATGAGTATTTTTCGTGTCTTTCTTTTGGTGAGTAATTTGTATTGCTTTCACGTTTCCTTTTTTTTTTTGTAAAAACTTTGCAAGGACTTCTGCAGCGGAAGTGGGTTTGAGCCCAGATCGAGCCATGGCTGTGGATTCTACGAATATCTCCCGTGACACACCGGAGGGTGTAAAGGATACGTATTGGTATGCATATTTTTCGTGTCTTTCTTTTGGCGAGTAATTTGTATTGCTTTCACGTCTCCTTTTTTTTTGCAAAAACTTTGCAGGGACTTCTGCAGCGGAAGTGGGTTTGAGCCCAGATCGAGCCATGGCTGCGGATTCTATGAATATCTCCCGTGAAACACCGGAGGGTGTAGAGGAGATTACTGAAACTGATACCCTTGCTGTGGAGCTCCCGGTGGTAGCTTCTGTCCTTTCAGCGTCTAATTTTCCGGCAGAGGTGTACTTGTCAGCCACAAATCCCGTAGACATCTCTAGTGATGCACCGGAGGGTGTAGAAGAGATTGCTGAAACTGTTATCCCCTCCTCGGGGCCTTCCGTGGCGGCTTTCTTCCCCTTATTGGAGACTGCCATGCCGGCTATAAATTTCACATATATCCTTAGTGATGCACCTGAGGGTGTAGAGAAGGCTGCCAAAGCTGCCATCCCTCCAGTTCAGGGCGGGCGAAGTATCGAAGGTAATCTTCTATACATACACATTATGTTTAACGATCCCTCCGTTATCTGAACTTTTCCTTTTCTCAGAATTACAGGAGCCGGTGGCTTCCATCATGGATCTTTTCCCAAGGAAAACCTTCCAGCGATTGCTTGACATGGCGGCCCTGTAAGTCGATGTACAACACCCCAATACTTGTGGGGAGGCGGAATTTTCAAAAACGAACTTGTTTAGTGAACAAACATCGATTAACCGCTTGAATCGAAGCTAAACGATAACTAACTTAAAACATAGAGTTTCTATGCTACTATATTTAGGGATTATACCTAACGAATCGTGTCCTTCGTCTTTGCGAACTCCACCTCCTCCTCGGCCTTCTCGAAGTAGTAGACGATCCATCCGAGAGCTTTACTCCAAGCTTAGCCTCTAAACTTGAGGCAACTAAACTTCTTTAAGTGCTAATCAAAGAAGCTAGGTGTAATATAGAGAGGGTTATGGATTAAGTAGTCTAACTAATCCTTGTACTCAACACATGAGAGGGGAGGATTAGGGTTTGAAGAGGGAGAGCTTGAGGAGAGAGAAGGTGAGGATAATAATGAAGTGAGAATAATGAGTTATGATAATATATATCAAGCATTTCTTTTATCAAGAAAAGAATAAGAAATGTATTTAGCAACCATGCTTGATAATATCTAGTGATGATTCACTCCATGAGTCATTAAGCATTTATCATGCATTAATGACATGGATGAATCATCTATATGACTCACTAATCACATTCATTGCATATGCCACCTAAACCTCCTTAGTCACCACTTTCTAGAAGCTTCTCGCGCAATTACGAGAACGCCCCTCCTTTCCGCAAAAATACGGAAAAACTTTAGACTGTATAAATCCAATAACCGGATACCAGTAACTGGCTTAAACCAAAGCCGACTGGTAAAAACTGTCCGAAAGTCGTACGCGCGTAAACGCACGTATGCGTCCGAACCATTGTCGTAAAACCATACAACCTCTATATCGTTTCGCCTGGAGTAGGGAAACTCTCTGTGTGGGACTCTAGAGACTCGACTACTACGCTGGCAGTGGGTTTAACCACAGACCGCAAGCGGCACTAGCTGTACGTAACGGTCCCCAGGTAGATGTCGATAAGAAGGCCGATGAGGGAACCCATCCGAACTCCTACTGAGTCTGATGTGACAATCTCCATACAGTCCGGTCCGTTCGTCCAAGACTATCGCATATCGGGCCTAGGGGGCGGCAAGCGTCAGTTTCCTAATAGCGGTATAAGTCGTGTCGGAGGGAAGCCCATTACACCCTGAGAAACTACTGGAACCTATCAGCAAATCTCGCTTGCCCTAGCCAGGGACTTTGCATAATGGCTCTCTGACACAGCGCGATATCAACTCCCAATACCGGGAGAGACGAATCCTGTCTAACCGCCACTGCCTCCAAGTGCTCGGGACTGCACCCAACTGCTACCTGTTTGCACGACTCCTTTGAGCCGTGGTAGGGTAGCAATCTAAGAACAGTGGGACACACTCGAGGCGAAGTAGCAGTGTCAAGTCTGCGGACTATGCTGTACTCATGTCACCTGGGAACTGTTCACTGACGACTGGTATAAAACCAACCATCAGTTCCCTGTGAGTCATGTCCAGTGTACCCGTAACCTAACGAGCACCTGTATACTATCTCCAGTACGACGTACTGACGGCTGTGGGACAGACCATCTCCCCAACTGGGATGAGAAGCGTACACACTAGTCTACTCCGGAGTATTGATGCTCTGTCTTGATAATCCAACGACTAGGGACCTGAATAAGGATGTGCTTGTAGACTACCCAGCCCCCACTAGTGTGACTGCCATCACAACGCTGGTAGTCAAGCAAGATCCTAAGAGCTCTATCAATACGTATACTCACATATTAAGATAGAAAAACCAAGTAGCATACTACCATGTTTAGCAAGACTGTTATATACATGTGAATATCCCAAGCTTCCATTAAGTAATATATAAACTAGTATGATACAGTAATGGCCTTCTAGGTCATAAACACTAACAATCTCCCACTTGCACTAGGGCCATGTACTGGCATATCGAAGACCAATGATCTCGAGTAGCCTCTCGAACTGAATCTGAGGTAGGGTCTTCGTGAATGGATCAGCAATGTTCTCTTCAGAAGAAACTCTCTGAACCTCGATCTCCTGACGATCAATGATCTCCCTGATCAGGTGATACCGCCTCAAGATGTGTCTGGACTTCTGATGGGACCTGGGTTCCTTCGCTAAAGCTATAGCGCCGTTGTTGTCGCAATACAGAGGTATTGGACCAACACTGGTAGGAACCACCTGAAGTTCTGTGAGGAACTTCTTCATCCAGACAGCTTCTTTTGCGGCATCGCAAGCAGCTATGTACTCCGCTTCCATCGTTGAGTCAGCAACGGTGTCCTGCTTGGAACTCTTCCAACAGACCGCCCCTCCATTGAGGGTAAAGACATAACCCGACATGGACTTGGAGTCATCCTTGTCACTCTGGAAGCCAGAATCAGCATAGGCCTCCATCTTGAGGTCCTTTCCGCCGTAAACCAAGAACATCTCCTTAGTCCTTCTTAGGTACTTGAGAATGTTCTTTACTGCTATCCAGTGATTCTCCCCTGGGTTTGCCTGATACCGGCTTACAACGCTCAATGCGTATGCTACATCTGGTCTGGTACATAACATCGCATACATTATAGAGCCTACCGCAGAAGCGTAGGGTATAATCGACATGCGTTCCCTTTCCAAATCAGTCTTGGGAGACATCTCTTTGGAGAGGGTGATTCCGTGACAAGCCGGTAGGTTACCGCGCTTTGAATCTTCCATACTGAATCTTTTCAATATGGTGTCTATGTACCTGGACTGTGAAAGTCCCAACATCCTCTTTGATCTATCACGATAGATCTAGATCCCCAGAATGTAGGTGGCATCACCCAGGTCCTTCATGGAGAATTTCTATGACAAGAATCTTTTGACTGACTGTAGCATAGGAATATCATTTCCTATTAGGAGAATGGCATCCACGTACAAGACGAGGAATACAACAACTCTCCCTACAATCTTACTGTATATGCATGGTTCATCTGGATTTTTGATAAAGTCGAATTCTTTGACAGTATCATCAAAACAGATGTTCCAACTCCGCGATGCCTGCTTTAGTCCATAAATGGATTTAAGCAGCTTGCATACTTTACCGCTGCTCCCACTCTGAATGAATCCCTCTGGCTGATCGATATAGACGCTCTCTTCTAAATTTCCATTTAGAAAGGCCGTCTTTACGTCCATCTGCCAGATTTCATAATCGTGGAAGGCAGCAATAGCAAGAAGGACCCGAATGGATTTCAGCATAGCCACAGGAGAAAAGGTTTCGTCATAGTCCAAACCAGGTCTTTGACAGAAACCCTTTGCAACAAGTCTAGCCTTATAGGTTTCAACCTGTCCATCTACACCAATCTTCTTTCTGAAGATCCACTTGCATCCTACGGGTTTCACCCCATCTGGAGCAGTGTCCAAAGTCCATACTTTGTTAGTGTACATGGACTCCATTTCGGTCCGCATTGCATCCAGCCATTTTACCGAGTCACCGCTCTGAATGGCTTGCTGGAAGCTAGTAGGGTCGTCATTATCAATGACGCAATCTTCTCTATCCCCGTCTATGAGAAAACCGTAGTATCTCTCGGGCGGATGAGACTGCCTACTACTTCTGCGGATAGGCGCTGGTATGTCCCTTTCTTCTGAAACTTCTTGTTCCACCAAACTTTCAGTAACAGCTTGTGGTTCTGGAATTTCTTCCAGTTCTACTGCGCTCCCACTCTTCTGATTTTCTAAAAATCCAGTTTCTAAGAAGTGGGCATGACGAGAAACAAAAACCTTTTGTTCCTCTGCGTAATAGAAATAATATCCCTTGGAGTTCTTTGGATATCCCACAAGCTTACACTGTACTAAGCGTGCCTCGAGCTTGTCCGGATGCTGCTTTTTTACAAAAGCTGGACACCCCCATGTCCTAAAATGTTTTAGACAGGGTTTCTTCCCACTCCACATCTGATATGGTGTGGTAGGCACAGTCTTGGTTGGAACCTGGTTCAAAAGATATGCAGCTAATTCTAGTGCATAACCCCAGAAAAATCGCGGTAACTCAGCCTTACTCATCATGGAACGAACCATATCCAATAGGGTTCGATTCCTCCTTTCCGATACACCATTGTGTTGTGGTGTGTATGGAGGAGTAAGCTGAGAGAGAATTCCATTCTCTTTTAAGTAACCCAGGAATTCGGCACTTAAGTATTCACCACCTCGATCAGATCTCAGTGTCTTTATACTTTTTCCTGTCTGTTTTTCCACTTCATTCTTGTATTCTTGGAATTTCTCAAAGGCCTCGGATTTATGCTTCATTAAGAAGATATATCCATACCTAGAGAAATCATCCGTAAAAGTAATGAAGTAGGAATAACCACCTCGCGCATGTGTAGACATTGGACCGCACACGTCACTGTGTTCGAGTCCTAAGAGCTCGCTCGCTCTTACTCCGTGTCCAGTAAACGGAGTCTTTGTCATCTTTCCCATGAGACAAGATTCACAAGTGGCATAAGATTGATATTCGAACGGATTCAAATATCCTTCTTTATGTAACTTCGTTAACCGTGTTTCATTGATGTGACCTAGTCTACAATGCCATAAGAAAGCCTGATTCACTTCTGGAGACTTTCTTTTAAGTGTGTTCTGGACATTGAAAACCTGAGCTTGATTCAATACATATATACCGTCATCTAATGTACCGGACCCAATCAGAACTTGATTTAGGTGGATGTGAACTACATCACTTACGAATGTAAAGTCATATCCCTCTCTTGAAAGTGAGGACACTGATATGATATTACAAGTCAAACTAGGTACATACAGACAGTTACGTAGAATCAATATCTGCCCACTTGTCAAACCTAGGCGATATTCTCCCACGGATTCAGCGTCCACGCTCATTCCGTTTGCAACTCTGAGAGACAAATCACCCATCTTTATAACTTTACGGTTTCTCAAAGCATGTAACGAATTACAGATATGAGATCCTGATCTGGTATCTAGTACCCAGGAAGTAGAGTTAATTGACAAACAGTTCTCAATTACAAACACACTTGAGGCTGAAGCCACAACATGCTTCGTATCCTGGCTACTGGCTTCCAAAGCCCTGCAATCCTTCTGCCAATGTCCATTCCCACAACAATAGGAATGTCCCTCCTTACCTATACCAAGTCCCGAAACTTTTTCTCTTCCCTTTCCTCCTACTTTGCTGACACCGTATATCGGCTTTGTAGAGGTCTTCTTCTTTTCACCCTTTGCTTTCGCCTTGGATGAAGAAGAAGAAGGTCCCCTATTAAGCAGAGCTTGTGTCTCCCTGGTTTCTTTCAGGGTGTAAGTAGAGGGTAGGGACTGTGGAAATAAGTCAGTATATGACCTGTTTCCCAACGTGGTCTCCAGGTCCTTGAGCTCATCAATATAGCTAGTCATCGTAAGGGCGTTGTCCCTTACAGATGACCCGTCAGCCGACCTTGCTTGAATCAATTCGTTCGAGGCCTCATATCTTGCGATATGAGATTGCTCTCCATATAAATCTTTGTTATGGAGAAAGATGGAAACAGAGTCCATCTTCTCGTGCTGCTTCTGGTATATACCATCAACTGAAGCCAACACGAGGCACTTGGCTTTCGCTTTATTCTTTTCCTTTGTTCGACGGATATCCATATCCGTGACGGTGGAAACTGGACCTGGGACGGTGGGATCTTGAGTAGTAATAGGGTGGTCCAGCTTGTCATAGGCAATGGTCATCTGGACAGACCTTTGCCAGTCATATAAGTTAGATTCAGTCATCTTGTTATCTAGATGTAACCTAGTCATGGTCACAAGGTCGCTGCAATGAGAGAGAGAGAAGAAAACACTTTAGCATGATGCTCTTGCAAGTTTAGATTAGTTTTTAATTTATCTAAACTGGATGGCTCCCACTGTTTTTCGAATCCTTCCTCAAACCATAAAAGAAGAATTAGCCAGAACTATTCTCACTGTACAATTCTTGCTTAACCGTTCAGCCAGGCTAGTGTCGATACTTCGAGGGAGGTTTTCCAACGCTTTCGCGAAGTTTCTTAATTAAATAACCTCTTTTCTCTGGGGGCGTAACCCCGCTGACACCTTTCTGGACACCTACTTAGTTTATAGCATTGATCGTTAAGTGACGAATATCCTGATAAGTAGCATATATTCTCAGTAGGATCAGGATCCAAATATCATCGTATGATAATGTTGAAGGAATCCTACCAACATTCATCAAACTCCAAATGGTATGCATCTCTTTGCAAATTTCAGTTTCTTTAGAAATTCCCGATATATATTTTTGCCCCATGTTCTTATGACCTTGACGAAAGCCAACAAATCATAAAACACATGTCAAGTTCTGCCCATCATTATCTTGTTAATTTGAACCCACACGTATATACCCTTGACGAAAGCCAACAAGGTTATACGACTGTCCCAAACCAACTCATCTATCTATGCAACAAATGAATACCCCAGCAGCTACCAAACACTATGCCTTGACGAAAGCCAACAAGCATAGCTTGAATACTACTGACCATCCATAAGAAATGATGGAGGGCTACGACTGGTTTTGGCGAAACCGTGAACGTAGTGAACTTGATATAACCGAAGGAACCTGATAGCTTTTAAAAGGAGTGGTTAAAGCTCCGCATTTTAAAAATATCTGTTTTTAAAATTAACCGAGTGGTTTCTTTTAAATTGTTCCAACGATTAAAACTTTGGTTTATTTTCTTTGCATTATAAATAATGCGTCCCATCATTAACCTATCATTGCAGAAAACAACGAAAATATGACGTCCTCTTATGCCATCCGCATTCGCCACTGGGTCCCGTCATTACCCGTTAGGTTACTTAACTAATGACAGAGCGGGGACTGGGCTAGTGCGGGTGTAAAACATAAGTGACGTCTAAATAGCTATCATAAATATAGATATTTTACATTCGTCTGACGCAATGATATTCATTCCAGATCACAGATGAACTTAATTGGATTTGCAAGCAATCCGTGTTTGTTTTGAGCCTGCAACAAAAGACGGATTACACAGTTGTGATGAATAGCCATTACCCCACCCACGACCCCTACGGGTGCGGCAAACTACCCGCCCGGTAGTTTGTGCACCCCACCTTGGGTCTGTCCTAGGAGCAAAAACAGTAAAATGAAATAATACAATGGTGGCTACAACCGCAACCTGGATGTGCCCCGCAAAATAATACTACAACAAATTACATTTACATCAAATGAATTAAATAATAACCCATCACATAACCCCGGCTAAACATCACAACAGTCCAACACAGTTTATATACACAAACAGATAAAATCCATTTCAGAAATGTGCAACCCCTTGCCAACTGACATACTAGCAGTTAGGGGAGGTTTACGAACATATTATACAATCACAGATATAATCCAACAAGCAAATACTGTATAATTTCGATCGATTAAACACTTTTAATTTTGCTCCAATACTGCTCTGCAAATCTGAAACCTGAGCAATAATTAAATATTCCAGAAAATCCCAAATATCACATAGAACCAACACAGGAAAATTGGGTTCATGACTCGGCAACTCGGCGGCGGAACCGCGGCGGATCGGTGGGATCCGCCGCGTTTCCGCGGCGCTTTAGCCGAATCATATGCCCAAATTTCTTGGGTGTTCTTATACTGTCTTTTTAAGCTTTCTGAACCTCCCTAAAAAATTTTTGGACTTCATTTAAAAATCGACAGAAACTTGTGATTTCGGACTTTTCCGGTTTCGTTTTTTCCGTTCGAAATTCATACAAATTTGCAAGTAAGTTATTTATTGTTTAGCGAGGCTCTGATACCACTGTAAGTCAATGTACAACACCCCAATACTTGTGGGGAGGCGGAATTTTCAAAAACGAACTTGTTTAGTGAACAAACATCGACTAACCGCTTGAATCGAAGCTAAACGATAACTAACTTAAAACATAGAGTTTCTATGCTACTATGTTTAGGGATTATACCTAACGAATCGTGTCCTTCGTCTTTGCGAACTCCACCTCCTCCTCGGCCTTCTCGAAGTAGTAGACGATCCACCCGAGAGCTTTACTCCAAGCTTAGCCTCTAAACTTGAGGCAACTAAACTTCTTTAAGTGCTAATCAAAGAAGCTAGGTGTAATATAGAGAGGGTTATGGATTAAGTAGTCTAACTAATCCTTGTACTCAACACATGAGATGGGAGGATTAGGGTTTGAAGAGGGAGAGCTTGAGGAGAGAGAAGGTGAGGATAATAATGAAGTGAGAATAATGAGTTATGATAATATATATCAAGCATTTCTTTTATCAAGAAAAGAATAAGAAATGTATTTAGCAACCATGATTGATAATATCTAGTGATGATTCACTCCATGAGTCATTAAGCATTTATCATGCATTAATGACATGGATGAATCATCCATATGACTCACTAATCACATTCATTGCATATGCCACCTAAACCTCCTTAGTCACCACCTTCTAGAAGCTTCTCGCGCAATTACGAGAACGCCCCTCCTTTCCGCAAAAATACAGAAAAACTTTAGACTGTATAAATCCAATAACCGGATACCAGTAACTGGCTTAAACCAAAACCGACTGGTAAAAACTGTCCGAAAGTCGTACGCGCGTAAACGCACGTATGCGTCCGAACCCTTGTCGTAAAACCATACGACCTCTATATCGTTTCGCCTGGAGTAGGGAAACTCTCTGTGTGGGACTCTAGAGACTCGACTACTACGCTGGCAGTGGGTTTAACCACAGACCGCAAGCGGCACTAGCTGTACGTAACGGTCCCCAGGTAGATGTCGATAAGAAGGCCGATGAGGGAACCCATCCGAACTCCTACTGAGTCTGATGTGACAATCTCCATACAGTCCGGTCCGTTCGTCCAAGACTATCGCATATCGGGCCTAGGGGGCGGCAAGCGTCAGTCCCCTAATAGCGGTATAAGTCGTGTCGGAGGGAAGCCCATTACACCCTGAGAAACTACTGGAACCTACCAGCAAATCTCGCTTGCCCTGGCCAGGGACTTTGCGTAATGGCTCTCTGACACAGCGCGATATCAACTCCCAATACCGGGAGAGACGAATCATGTCTAACCGCCACTGCCTCCAAGTGCTCGGGACTGCACCCAACTGCTACCTGTTTGCACGACTCCTTTGAGCCGTGGTAGGGTAGCAATCTAAGAACAGTGGGACACACTCAAGGCGAAGTAGCAGTGTCAAGTCTGCGGACTATGCTGTACTCATGTCACTTGGGAACTGTTCACTGACGACTGGTATAAAACCAACCAACAGTTCCCTGTGAGTCCTGTCCGGTGTACCCGTAACCTAACGAGCACCTGTATACTATCTCCAGTACGACGTACTGACGGCTGTGGGACAGACCATCTCCCCAACTGGGATGAGAAGCGTACACACTAGTCTTCTCCGGAGTATCGATGCTCTGTCTCGATAATCCAACGACTAGGGACCTGAATAAGGATGTGCTTGTAGACTACCCAGCCCCCACTAGTGTGACTGCCATCACAACGCTGGTAGTCAAGCAAGATCCTAAGAGCTCTATCAATACGTATACTCACATATTAAGATAGAAAAACCAAGTAGCATACTACCATGTTTAGCAAGACTGTTATATACATGTGAATATCCCAAGCTTCCATTAAGTAATATACAAACTAGTATGATACAGTAGTGGCCTTCTAGGGCATAAACACTAACAGGCCCCACAAGCGATACCTCCACAAAGCATAGTACTCTCTTCTGGTCAAGGTCGGTATTCTTTTGCCCTTTTCGTTGTATACTTTTATCATGATGCTGATATGCCCTTCATTTTAAACCACAGTTCTGGAAGCCGCCGACGAAGTCAAGATTCTTGATGGACCTGGGGATCTCTCAAGCTCGCCGTGCATGACTGTCGGTAAGTAACGTTTTATTTTTGGATTCGTTTTGCTTACTCTATATTTGCAAATATAACTGACCGCACATATATCTTCACAGCTCTGCCGGCCATTACCCTATTAGAGTCTCGGATCCCCATGCCACCAGGTCGTTACGCCCAACGCGCATATGAGAGGATGGCAAAACATAGCGTTTATTCTCTGGCGACTCTCATCGAAGATCTTTGCGCTGGAACTTCTGTCGTGGCTGAAGAATTCGCTGCTGAAGCCAACGCTTCCTTATCTGTTCTTGCCACCTATCATGACGAGGCATTGGTGTGCACCTGGGTCGAGTATTGCCGCAGAGTGGAAGCCTGTCTACATGGGATTGAATGCATACGCCTTCCCTCCGACCTCTTGTCTGTAAAAGTGAGCCTGCGTAAATGGGTCGAACGATGTGCAGCCATTCTCCAGTTATGCAAGAAGAGGCTCAACCGGATGTTTTCGGCGAGGGGGTTGACTTCAAATGCTTTGGGGGAACTTCAATCTCAACTCGCTGCCAAGACCACCCGTGCATATGAAATTTGGCGGGTGCTTTAAGAAGCCACCACAGAAGTGGTGGCTCTCGATAAAGCCGTTATTTTTACTCGTGAGATGGTTGAAGCCCACAAAGTCGCCGAGAAAGAGCTTGTAAGTCGGTTTGTTTCATACCAGAATCAATAGGCACAAGCAGGGACTCGTCTTGCGGCACTAATAGTGCTCGAAGCAGAAGTCCAGCGGAAAAACGACAAACTTGCTGGCTTATTGAACCGTCCGCCGGCTTAGATAATTTGTAGCTATATATTCTCCCTTTTTTTATTTGTATTCATTTTGATTCATAAATAAGAGTATCTTGTATTCATTTTGATTCATAAATAAAAGACGTATTTCATTTCATACTAGCGCTTCTCTTTCTGTCGATATCTTGTCTTGGCGTAAAGTAGTTTATATACTCATTTCAGAGTTTGTAGTTTATTCACTCATTTCGGAGTCTCTAGTTTATGAACTCATTTTGGAGCTTGTATTTTATGTACTCATAGAGGAGTCTCTAGTTTATTCACTCATTTTGAAGTCTCTAGTTTATGAAATCATTTTGGAGCTTGTATTTTATGTACTCATAGCGGAGTCTCTAGTTTCTTCACTCATTTCGGAGTCTCTAGTTTATTCACTCATTCCGGAGTCTCTAGTTTATTCACTCATTCCGGAGTCTCTAGTTTATGGACTCATTTCGGAGTTTGTAGTCTATTCACTTATTCCGGGGTCTCTAGTTTATGGACTCATTCCGGAATTTGTAGTTTATTCACTTATTCCAGAGTCTCTAGTTTATGGACTCATTTTGGAGTTTGTAGTTTATTCACTCATTCCGGAGTCTCTAGTTTATAGACTCATTTCAGAGTTTGTTTAGTTTACCTCCCTTGGGTTTATAGGCAAACTTGTCCTAACGTTATAGCCGACCCCTGCTCTTTGCGATAGAGATCCGTTAGGTTTTGTGGTACTAGGGTTTTTAGTCCGTGGTACCGTCGCATTGGCTGATGAATTCCCCGATATGCAGTCTTTACGCTGCTGTTCGAGTAGCCCCGCGACTGTCGTGTCTCTGATCCCTTCAAGGGCTGGACAATACGTCTTCAAGCAATTTTCTTAGGCAATTTGACCATCGGAAGAGCAAGCGTTAGGAATTTTTCCATGCTGCTTTTTACTTGAGGTTAGACTCAGTTTGGGAGCCACGATGAGTCATAACCACTCTGCACTGGTGTGGGATGATCTCCGATAATCTTTCAGGTTTTATTTAAGTTGCCGTCAAGACTCTGAAGCTAGGAATTTTGCCTTCGCTTCCTTTTGATTTGGCTATTTTGGAGCCATTGTTGACATTGCGTCTGTTGTAACAAAAAAAATGTCGGGATAGTCTTTAGGTTGTTTTGTGAACCGTCAAGAATTAGAGCTAGGAATTTTTCCATAGCTCCGTTTTGTTTTGACCCTGGAGTCTTTGTTGACGTCGCGTCTGCATCCTGCTAGAGTGAGAGGGAACGCCATTGTTGACACTGCATCTGCTATAACGAGTAGAATGTTGAAGTTGTCTCTAGGTTGTATGTGAACCGTCAAGACTTGGAGCCAGGAATTTTGCTATGGCTCCGTTTTGTTTCGACCCTGGGGACTTTATTGACGTCGCATCTACATCCTGCTGGGGTGAGAGGGAACGCCGTTGTTGACATTGCGTCTTCTGTAACAATACGAATGTTGAAATTGTTTCTAGGTTGTATGTGAACCGTCAAGACTTGGAGCCAGGAATTTTTCCATGGCTCCGTTTTGTTTCGATCCTGGGGTCTTTGTTGACGTCGCGTCTACATCCTGCAAAGGTGAGAAGGAACTCCGTACTGATCTCTAGACTGTGGTTGTCGCCGTCGAGATCTGGCTCTCCCTTTGACGGAGCCTGGTGGGAAGATATGGTTCCCTTTTTCATTTGTGCCCATAGATTGTATACAGGGGTCGGTGTAGACTCATCTACAGGGCAAAATTTTCATCATTTTTTTATTTCTTTCCGCGATGCTCTATCATTTTAGCTTTTTATATTGCGAAAGACGCGATTGCCCAATCATTTCGGCTTTTTATCGCGGTGCCCAATCATTTCGGCTATTCTTTCTTTTTACTTGTTGCTTTTTATTCCGAGTTGCCCAAACATTTTGGCTCTTTTTATATGCATATATTTTGCTCGCCGATTTTTATTGCAGTTACCCGGCTATTTCATATACATTTTTTGCTCGCTGATTTTTTGTTGCGAATATGGAACTTGAGATCTGATACCAATTTTAGCATCAACATCGCTGCGACTGGAATATTGCCAGGAGCGAATCATCATTTGCCTTGAAGGGACTTAGAATTTTATACTTGTTCAGGCGTCAGCATCGCTGCGACTGGAATATTGCCTGGAGCGAATCATCATTTACTGTGAGGGGACTTGGAATTTGATACCGATTTAGGCATCAGCATCGCTAGGACTGGAATATTGCTAGGAGCGAATCATCATTTGCTTTTGCTGATTTGAACGAAGGTGGCTTAGTAGAAAGGGTTAGGATTCTGTCGACTAAGGCTTTTGACTTTATGAGCCGTAAGAGTCTCATAAAGGGTTTTCTCCCTACGAGTCGAGAGGATCCCATAGGTGTAGGTTCTCCCTAGAAGTCGTGAGGACTCCTAAGTAATATTTTCTCTTGCAAGTCGTAAGAATCTTACAAGAGTGTTTTCTCCTTACAAATCGGGAGGACTTATAAGTGTCACTCACCATATGGGGAAATTTTTCGCCAGTGGTGGAACTTGGTGAGAGGATATTTATTCGTACCCGTGAATTCTATACAAGGGTCAATATGGACCTCTTGTAGGGCAATTCGGGAGATATGATGGCTTAAAAACAAGTTTGGATTCCTGTAGCTTAAGACTTTTGAATCCTATGAGCCGTGAGGGTCTCGTAGGGGGATTCTCCTTACGAGTCGTGAGGATCTCGTAAGTAAAAATTTTACGATATTGCGCCCTTTCGTGTTTTCACAAGCTCGCCGGTAGACCTGTTGTTTTTACTCACGGTGCCCGTTCGGGTTTTCATCCGTGCCCATATTGCTTTTGGACATACCGTTTTTTTAACAACGAGATTGCACCCTTTCGGGTTTTCACAAACTCGTCGGTATCCCTGCTGTTTTTACTCACGACGCCCTTTTGGGTTTCATCCGTGTCCATCTTGCTTGTGGACATACCCTCTTTTTAACACCCATCTGTTTGCGAATTGGACTTAGGGGTGACATCATCACTAGAGTAACTGTGTAGCCAGTGAGACTTGAGTTGCAATCTTCGCCGTTGGAGCTTTGATTGCAATATAGATCTCAAGAGTGGATATCGCCGTATTTAGGGCAATGCACCATGTTTGAGGCGGAGCGCTAGTTTAGGGACATTTCGGTCCATTATCGCCGTGTTTGAGATGACGCGGTAGTTTTAAAGACATTCCGGTCCATTGTTAGTTCAGGAACATCTCGGTCTATTATCTCTATTTTGGAGGTGAAGTTTTAGTTTAAGGACATTACGGCCCGTTGTTAGTTTAGGGACATCTCGGTCCATTATCACCATTTTGGGGGTGAAGTTTTAGTTTAAGGACATTACGGTCCGTTGTCGCCATTTTAGAGGCAATGTTTAGTTTAAGTACATTTCGGTCCATTGTTGTCATGTTTGGAGCGAAAATTCTTTTGGATACTACTTTTAGAGTTTTGACTCAGGAAGATAGCGAGCGGACACGGGCGTCGTTGTCTATTGTTGACCTAAGTCGTGACTCGTCAAGCGTAGCATTTCTTGAGGAATCGACTGTTTATTGGCCGGAAGGGTATTTCGCCATGTATATCCACGAGCAAGTAGGCCCCACCTTGGTAGACCTTGTCTATGATGTACGGGCCTTCATAGTTTGGTTCAAATTTCTCCCATTTTGCGCGGTTAGGAATCATAGGTCTTTTGACGACTAGCACGAGTTCGCCTTGACGGAATGTTCTCGGCCTAGTCGGTCTTTCATATGAGCGCGTCATCCTTGCTTTGTAAGCTTCCAGGTTTTGCTGCGCCACGAGGCGAGTTTCATCGAGGGCATCGAGCTCCTCAAGTCGAAGATGGGCATTTTCTTCATCCGTCAGCTCGTATCGAACCGCTACTCGTAGAGAAGAGAGTTCTATTTCCAGAGGAAGCACTGCTTCCGTGCCGAATACTAATGCATATGGGGTAGTATTCGTGGTTGTTTTGAATGTCGTTCGGTACGCCCAAAGTGCTTCGTGCAGCCTTTCGTTCTAGTCTTTTTTGTTTCTGGACACCTTTTTTTTATAATCTTGGTCAAGGTCTTGTTAAAAGCTTTAGATAGACCGTTGGCACGAGGATTATAGAATGAAGTGTATCTCCAGTCTATTTTATGCTGCTCTGCGAAGCGGCTGATTTTATGGCTCCTGTAGGCTGGCCCATTATCCGAGATTATCCATCGCGGAGTACCGAACCGGTAGATGACATGTGTCTTGAAGAAATGGAGAATATTCTCCGTCTTCACTTCCCTTAGTGGTGCTGCTTCTGCCCACTTAGAAAATTAGTCAGTCGTTGCCAGTATGAACCGGTGTCATTTGGATGATGCTAGCTCATTAGGGCCGATTATATCGGTTCCCCACATTTCGAACGGCCATCTAGCTACCGTTGGGTGTAGCGGATTTGGATGTTGGTGGATGAAGTCCCCGTGAACTTGGCATGAATGACACTGCTTCGCATATTCGAGAAAATCTTGAATCATTGTGGGCCAATAGTAACCCATTTTCTTGATCTTCAGTTTCATCTTTGGCCCGGCCTGATGAGAACCGCAGAATGCATCGTGAATTTCTTGAACGACTCTCCTTGCTTCTCCTGGCCCCAAGCACCTTAGCCATAAACTGTCAAGCAATCTCTTGTATAGAGTATCATCGACGAAAGTAAAAGACAGAGCCCGTTTCATGAGCTGATGTCTTGACGACGCGTTTTCGGGCGTTCGATGGGATTTGAAGTAGTCTATGAAGACATCCCTCCAATCCTTGACCTTTTCTTCGTCTTCTATATGGAGGACTGCTTGTTTGGCCATTTCCTTTTCTTCAGATGACTCTGTTAAATCCTCCGAAGGTATCCCTGCTGGTGCGAGAACCCGACGGCTTTGCACGATGATCTTTACGTCATTGAGGTCTTCGTCGGCCAATTCTTTAGCCAATCTAGCCAATGCATCCACTTTGCTGTTTTCCGCACGCGATATACTCCCCAGGATGTAGGAGGGGATTTGTGTCAGTAATTACTGCACTCTCCTACCATATCTTATAAACTCTGGTTTGCACGTCTAATAGTCGCCATTTATTTGGCTAACGACCAGCTAGGAGTCTCCTTATATGAGAAGGTTTTCGATTCCCATACCTACATCAATCTCAAGACCCGCTATCAAAGCTTCATATTTAGCCTCGTTATTTGTTCTTGTTTCCGTTAAGGAAAGGGCGAAACACATTATCCCTCCTTACGGAGTCACGAAGATGAGGCCCACCCCGTCTTTGATTATAGGGGTGTTATGCTTCCGCTTCTTTATGGAAGATACTCTATTGAAGTAGAGTTCCCATTGGACATTATTTCCCTCCTTATTCCCTTCGATTGTGTTGAACGTGTATTCGTCTGGCAATTCGCAATTTAAGGGAGAATCAGCTGGTATCGGATGCTCGGCGAGAAAGTCGGCGATGGCCTGACCTTTTACTACCTTGAGAGGTCGATACGTTATCGAGAACTCCATCAAAAGGAGGTCCTATTTGTCAAGTATTCCCATTAGTATGACCCTTGACATCAGATATTTGAGAGGATCCACCTTTGATATGAGATGGACCTCATGTGCCAAGGCGTAGTGGTGGAGGTGTGTTGTTGACATTGGTGCTGGTGTTGTTCAAGGAATCCATAACCTTGAAAGAAAAATTTAGGTTAGGACAGATTCAAAGTATATGGAATTGGAAGATTCAAGGAACATGAATTGTAAAGAATATTTTAGTTGATGGTTCTTATGTTATATTGCTTAGGTTGTTCACGCAGAACAGAACTGCATGGTAGTGTTCCATACAACTCTGACCTGCATGGGCCACCAATAAAACCTGTCATGCTCCGCTTCCCAGTATACGGGCAGAGGACGCGACGAGGCCGCTACATATTTACTGTGAAGTAAATACGCTAAGCGTATCTAAGCAATATAAAATGCAAAAGAGACAAGATATAATAAAACATCAACTTTATTTATTCACATTCTTTTTACAATACATGGAAAAGTAAATACAACTGAATGATAGAAATGCCTAAACAGTGGCATAATAGAAATGAAAAGTACCGAATTAAATGTGTGTACAAAGAAGCTAGAGCTCTGGGTCGTAAGCAAGCTGATCCAAATCCTCACTAGTATGCTCGATCTCCTGAGTGTCCAGATCACCTGACAACATTCTAAAGAAGAAAGAGAAGGAATGTAGACCGGTGACATCCAATTTTTTAAGACGTAGCAATCTTCAATTGGGTGGCTAACCATTCTGTGATAGGAGCAATAGTTGGGGTTGTTGATGTCACCGGGCTGCGGTGGACGTTTTGGGTCTGGCAAAGTGATGAGTTTGTTGCGCACTTCCAGTTCGAACAGTCTCCTTGTTTTATCACGGGGAAACGAGTAAGCACATCCTTGCTTCTCTTCCAGGGATTGGCGCGAGCGTGCGTTGTTTTGGCGAGCAACTAGTTTTGGGTCACTCGGTTGCTATTGAGTGTTGGCAACGAAGGCCGCTTTCCCTTTACCCTTTGCATTCCTAGGGTCCATTTTTGAAGAGGAAGGTCTGTGGCCCATCTGGTCCATTTGGGCTAACTTGTCGATCAGAGCCTGGAAGGTGGTCGGGTTAAAGAACTTCATGAACCGCAACATAGTCTCCTAAGGATCCAGAGTCCCTATGAACATGCCCACGGCAGGAGCTTCTTCGATGCGTTGTTCTCATTTTGACCATAGGTTCCGCCACCGGATTGCGTATTGAACACAGGTCTCTCCTGGCTTCACCCTGGCATTGATTAATGCCATGATCGGGGCGCGCTCGCTTGCGCTGGCAAACCGCTGCATGAACAGCAATTCCATTTCTGTGAATGTTTTGAAGGAGTCATTTGGGTGCTCCGAGTACGCCGTTTCTGACAGGTTGCCAATGAACTGGCAAAGAAGCAATTTGTCATCGCCTCCAGTATTACAGCATAGAGCTCTAAACTGAGCGACGTGCTGATGAGGATTTCCTGTCTCCTTATACACATGGAATTTGGGGATTGTATATCCCGGCGGGTATTTGATTTGGTCATACCAGCCCGGATACGGTCGCCTAGTTCTGACGACTTGGCTAGCCGCTTCACTTTCCTGATGAGCTCGTATTTGTTGAGCTATGTAATCATCAAGGGCAGCTTTGGAGATCGTTTCCTCCCTGTCTGTTGATAAAGCAGGAAGAGGGTTTGATGTTTCCCCTCTGTCGTCCTCGATGATTATCGGCGGGTCTTCAGCTGGAGGTTCTAACTGGATCATCATTCCAAACATATCATGGAACAAAAGTGCCATCTGTTTTATATTAGCAGCATGTTCCGCGGCCTCCTTATCCTTTCTTTCCAGCACCCATCACAGGAACTCTGTATCGGTCTCCTGCTCCTGGCACTGTTCAGACGCCGCTTCCGGGCTTTCTTTCTGCCCGGTGAGTGCTGCCATTTTGTTAGTAACTCCTGAAGCTTTTGTCCTGAGCTTTTGTCAACGACCGAGTTCGCGGTCGATGACCCACGGAAGTATGGCTTTTCTCTTTCCCGAAAGCCATGTAGACCGTGTGTACAACCATGCCCCCAGACTTTGGGCGTTTGGGTCCAGCGCCTTTGGAATTTCCCGCAGGCTGTGGGATTTTCTCCGGTCCCCTCCTTTTGTGGGAGGTCGAGGACGAAGGAGCCGCTGTAACTGGCGCCTGTGTAGAGGAAGTCCCTCTCTGTATGGTGGAGGGATGGTCTTCCTCTTGCCCAGCCTTCGTTTTCTTCAGTCGGCGAGAGTAGTCTTTATTGATCACAGAATCTTGGACTTTCCGTCAGACTCTGTAGATTTGAGAGGACATCCGTTGAGGGGGCTGCTCTGGCTTTGCATGTGTTATGTTTTCAGCAGGAAATAGAGATTTCTTTAGCACCGCGGTTGGGGAGTTCTTCCGCACCCTCCTTAGCGGTTCAAAGTTGTTCCCAGTTGGAACAACAGCGTCAACTTCCACCATTGGAGCTGATGGAGTAAGTCCAGAGGGACAGTTGCCTCCAGCTCTTCTCACTCGGCGCCAGTAGCGATGTCGAGCGACCTTGCAGATGGGACCACCTCAGTTGTGGAAGCGGCTCCATTGTGCCCCCTGCTTTGGTTAGGGGCTGTTGCTGGTGCCAGCCCATCAAAGACTGACGTCCTTTGAGAGAGAATGGCCAATCTTTCGAAGGCCGACTTTCTGGTAGAGGAAGCACTTTTGATGACTTCACTTGACGGGGGAGTTAGGAGAACTATCCGTTTTGGGATAGCCCCTTCGGTTATTGCGAGCCTCTTTGCGGGCCCACTTGAGCTTTGACTCATCCTGTTGAAGACTGAGGTGGCAGACTTGGACGACCCGTTGAGAGAGGCCGTGTTAGTTGTAAGTCAATCAAAGACCGACTTCTTTGGAGCTGTGGTGGCACTGGTGCGCTGAAGCTTGCTGGCGGGAGTATAGTCCCAAAGAACAATCCAGTGGTGGCTTGAGTCACCTTCCCAACAGGTATTGAAAAGATGGAGGCCGCATTGGGCTCGTATGTCACTCTTCCAGTCGGGGCATAGCGAGAGTTTCTGTTGCAGTTTGTGCAGCTGGAAGCCATTGATGTTCACTTCTTCTTTCTGCACAAGAGAAAGACCCCAAATCTTAGTACCTCGAATCCAAGGGCAACCATAGAAAATCATGATTTTGTTCGTGAAAACGACACACGAAGTGTTGAGTGGAAAGAGTAAAAAGTCCCACCGGGCGTGCCAGAATCTGTTTGCCGCCGAATTCAGACACGAACCAGGATGGATCGTCTTGCCTGAATTTGGGGCAGATACTATTTGGATTTGTTCGTCCACTTCTCCGAAGATGCCCAGTTGATTTATGGCACCGTATATCGGAGATTTGGACGGATGCGGCCGTTGTAGCGTGACTTCGTCAGATTCCCCCTCGTTTGCAAAGGGTTTTTCATTGTGGGGACGCTCTTCTCTGCAGGCGCAAGCCCATGCAGTTAATTATGTTACCGTATCGCGATAACCACTTTCTCCTGCTCCAGAAGTTCAATTAATGTCGTGTGTGTTTTTATTTGTTTAGGTTTCCCGTGGATTGTATACGGAGACTAGTTTCTGTCGTCGCCCGTAGGGCGCGATTTTGTCCAAATCCGTATATTTAAGATTTGGGTTTTTTTATTTAAGGATCGTTAATCTGGTTTGAGATTAAGATCAACTTAAATGTATGTGAGCATTTAGGGCTCGACTTGTTTATTGTTAAGGATACATTCGTCCAATTTGAGACTAAGATCAACTTAACAAGGTTTTAGGATCATTTTTGTTTCAGATATAACAAGAGAGCATTTGAGCTTTGTTGTCTTAGTTTAGGGAAATTTCGGTCCATTATCGCCATTTTGAAGGTGAAGTTCTAGTTTGAGGACATCTCGGTATGTTGATCACCATTTTGGAGGTAAGGTTTTAGTTTAAGGACGTCTCGGTCCGTTGATCACCATTTTGGAGGTGGGAGTTTTAGTTTAAGGACGTCTCGGTCTGTTATCCATCTTGCGCGCACGTGTATTTGTTACATGACGGGACGAACAACGATGATTTAGGGTGCACCCAGTTTGGGGTGCAGTCTGATTTGATGTGTGCACATCAGTTCGGAAGTGCATCAAAAAGCCGTTTATGGTTGGGACCTGCCACCTCTCTGAAGACGTTGAGGAATTACAACGATATGGATCAGTGATGTGGAGAGATGTACCCTTGAACCAATTCCCGTATTTGAAGGAAAAAGGAGTTAGTGGTAAACCCGGAAATCATTAGTCATATTTTGAGACTAAGATTTCCTCGGTAGGATGTAGGATGGGTATCGTTTTGGATATCATCAGTTGGAAGATCAATAGTCATATTTGGGTCTAATATCAATTTGGGAAAACATGAGCACATAGACTCGGTCGATTTGGAGATCAAAGAAGTTTTGATATCGGGAAGACTTAGCCGATTTGTGACTAGGTTTGGGTCTTCATATTTACCCCTGTGGTGCTAAGCACTGGTAAATGTAGTACTCACATGTATCCCGAGTGAGGCATTAGACCAGTGTTAAACACTGAACTTTGGAGGCGCTCACATGTGAATCATGTGAGATGTCCCAAAGTGGGCGTTGTTCTTTGGGTTTTATTCCCTTTTTGCATATAAGTGCTAAGCCCATGGTTCTTGTGGCGCTCACGTGTGAACACGTGAGGCGCCCCAAAGTTGGGTATTGCCTTTTGGGTTTTATCCCATCCTTTTTTTATATAAGTGCTAAGCACTTGATTGGAGATCGCGTGCAAAACAATTGACTGGCCTAGGAGGCACTTCTTGTTCATCTTTTAAGCGCTTGCATAGGAAACGTGTACGGTCCTCGTTATAGTGTTTAAACACTAATGAATCATCAATCTTTCCTTCTGGGTGTTTGGAGATTTTGATCTCATGTTAATGACCCTATGATTTAAAGGATCTCATGTCTCTTGTTTTATAAGAATTAAATTCTTTTTATAGGGTTAAACCCTAGTTTTCAGAGGAATTAAATTTCCATGTATTTTATAAGAATCAAATTCTTTGAACTCAATTCCTTCCCCTGGGTTTTGAATCTGCATGACAGAATCTCCCCGATGAGAATTAAATTCTCAACTTGTAGGAAGATCTGCTTCTGCAAATCTCAACCAGAGGAAGAACTAAGTTCTTGCATGAAGGGTTAAACCCTTAGAGAGGAAAAAGAGAGACAAGATGATCTCTGAGTTTTGTTTTATTTTTACCTAGGGTTTCAATGAAACAAGTCTTCTTCTATGAGATTAAATTCTCTGTTTCTTTTGATGATTTTCTTTCTTCTTCTCTCTTTTTTTTAAAAGCTTCTGAGGGGGTTCCTTTGTTCACTTCTCCGTCCCCGAGACTTGAAGTCTTTGGTTCTTTAATAGTGGAAGAAAATTTGTTTAATTCTGAGAAAATCTCTCATTGAGAGATCCTAATTGATTTAATTAGTTTCAGAATTGATTTGGGGAATTTTGCCCATCATTGGATTTTTGATCCAAGGGTTTTTGTTTTACAGAACATATTTTTCTTGTTTTTAACAAGATTGGAAATTTTTTTTCCCATATACAGAATCTTATTTTGTAGAAATAGAGAATTTTAATCCTCATTGGAATTTTAATCCAAGGGTGCTCAGTTTAACAGAGCACATTTATTCTTTATTTAGAAAGATATGGAAAATATTTTCCATCTCATAGGATCTTTGATCCACCAACTATCTGTTTAACAGAGAATTTCCATCCTCACTAGAAAGCTCTATGTTTAATCACCATTGGATCTTTGATCCAACGATCCCTTATTGAGAAGAATTTAATTCTTCGTAAGGAGGAGCCTTCACGTGTTTAACACGTGAGGTTTATTTAGTTTTTCAGCTGTTTGATTGCAACGCCTATATGCTTTGCATATAGGCGCTCACGTGTTTCACACGTGAGGCTTATTTAGCCTAAAGTTGTTTGATTTGCAGCGCCTATATGTATTGCATATAGGCGCTCATGTGTTTAACACATAAGGCTTATTTAGCCTATAGTTTGATTGCAGCACCTATATGTTTTGCATATAGGCGCTCACGTGTTTAACACATGAGGCTTATTAAGCCTGTCAGTTGTTTGATTTGCAGCGCCTACATGCATTGCATATAGGCGCTCACGTGTTTAACACGTGAGGCTTATTTAGCCTATAGTTGTTCGATTTGCAACAACTATATGCATTGCATATAGGTGCCCACGTGTTTAACACATGAGATTTGAACAGTAGGGAATTTTCCCTCTTCCCTTTTTTTATAAGGGAACATCCCCAAAATGAAAATATTGGACCGAAATGTCCTTAAACTAATTTTCATCCCAAACAGGGAACATTGGACCGAAATGTCCTTAAACTAACATTCGTCCCAAACAGGAAATGTTGGACCGTGGCGTCCTTAAACTAATATGTTTTGCCCTGCGAACTGTCTCCATAATGATTACCGTATACTATCCATGGGCTATTCATATATGATCTAATGATCAGTTGAGCCCATATGCTCACTGCTCATAAGTCGATCTTATTCTCAAATATGGCTAATGATTCTTAGATCAAACCCAAATATCCCATGAACCGATGGACCTCATAAATGTGAGATCTGCGTCCTAAGTTCATTCCCGTTGGTAAACCAAGCTACCAACGTGGGTCCCTTCATGCAAAATTCTTGACCTAAACCCAAATCTCAAATATATGAATTTGGACTGATCCGCGCCCTACGGGCGACGACACAAACTAGTTCCGTATACAATTCACGGGCAACCTAAACAAATAAAAACACACATGACATGAAGTTAACTTCCGTAGCAGGAGAAAGTGGTTATCGCAATGCGGTAAAATAATTAACTACAGGGGCTTGCGCCTGCAGGGAAGAGTGTCCCCACAATCAAAAACCCCTTATAAAATGAGGGGAATCTGATAAAGTCTGCTACAACGGTCGGGTCTGTCCAAACCTCTGATATATGGTGCCATAAATCAACTTGGTATCTTCGGAGAGGTGGACGGATAAATCCAAATAGTATCTGCCCCAGAATTCATGCCAGACGTCCCAACATCTCGGTCCGGTCTTTCGGCGGTGAGCAGATTCTGGCACGTCCGGTCGGACCTTTTTCTCTTTCCACTCCACACTTCGTGTGTCGTGTTTCGCGAGCGAAATCGCGGTTCACAATGATTGCCCTTGGATTAAAGGTACTAAAATTTGGTGTCTTGCTCCTGTGTAGAAGAAGAAAATCGATGGCTTCCCACTGCACCTTTTGCAACAGCAACTCTCGCTCAACCCCAACTGAAGGGTGACCTATGGGCCCAATGCGGGCTCCATCTTTTCAATGTCGGTGGGGCAAGTAACGCAAGCCACTACTGGGTTGTTCTTCGGGACCATGCTCCCACCAGTGGGTGTCGGTGCCTCAGCGCTTCAGGAAGAAGCTCCCAAGAGATCGGTCTTCGATCGACTAGCGACCACAACGGCCCCTCTCAACGGACCATCCAAAGTTGACGTCTCTGTCTTCAACAGACTGGGCAAGAACCTAAACAGGCCCGCAAAGAGGCTCGTGACACCTGAAAGGGCTACACCAAAACGGATAGCCCTCCCAACTCCTACTACGAGTGAAGTCGTCAAAGGTACTTCCCCTACCAGAAAGTCGGTCTTTGAAAGATTGGCCGGCCATCCTTAAACCCTGCCAAGGACGTCAGTCTTCAACAGGCTGACACCAACAACAGCCACTCAGCAAAGCCAGGGGCATAAAGAAGACGCTTCCAAATCTGAGGCGGTCCTGTCTTCAAGACATGCTCGACGTCGTCACTGGCACTGAGTGAGAAAAGCTGGGGGCAATTCTCCCTCTGAACTTACCCTACCAACTCCAATGGTGGAAGTTGACGCTGCTTATCCAATCCGGAACAGTTTTGATCTGCTCAGGAGGGTACGCAAGAACTCTCCAACGGTGGCGCCAAAGGAATCGCCCCTGCCTGCAGAAGCCACAGTGCAGGAAAAACCGAAGCTCCCCCATCAACGGCTCTTCTCCCAAATTCATAGGGTCTGGCAAAAAGTCCAGGACTCCGTGATTGATCAAAACTACTCTCATCGACCGAAAAAATCGAAGGCTCGGCAAGAGAAAGATCATCCCTCTGTCATACAGCGAAGGCCTTCTTCTACACAAACATCTGTTACAACGGCTCCTTTAACTTCGACCTCCCACAAAAGGATGAGGCCAGAGAAAATCCCACCGCCGACGGCAAATTCCAAAGGTGATGGACACAAGCCCTAAGTCTGGGGGTATGATCGTGCATACGATCTACATTGCTTCCGGGAAAGAAGAAACCCGTGCTTCCGTAGGTCATCGACCGCAAACTCGGTCGATGAGAAAAGCTCAGGAGCAACAACAAAAGCTCCAGGAGATGCTGACCAAAATGGCAGCACTTACTGGGCAGAAAAAAAGCCCGGACACAACCGCCGAACAGCGCTAGGAGCAGGAGACCGATACAGAGTTTCTGCGAAGAGTGCTTGAAAGAAAGGACAAGGAAGCTGCTGAGCAGGATGCTAACATAAAGAAGATGGCTCTCTTGTTCCAGGATATGGTTGTAATGATGATCCAGCCAGAACCCCCAGCCGAGGATCCGCCGATAATTGTCGAGGATGACATGGGGGGAAACATCAAACTCTCTTCCGGCTTTATCAACAACCAAGGTGATTAAATCGCTCAACAAATATGAGCTCATCAAGCTAATGAAGCCGTACGTCAAATCGTCAGAACTGGACGACCGTATCCAAGCTGGTATGACCAAATTAAGTACCCGCTGGGATATACGATCCCTAAGTTCCACGTATACAAAGGGACATGCAATCCACACCAGCACGTCGCGCAGTTCAGAGCTCTGTGCGGCAACACTGGAGGCGACGACAAACTGTTGCTTCGCTAGTTCGTTGGCAGCCTGTCAGAAATGGCCTTTGAAAGGTACTCGGAGCTCCCAAATGACTCTGTGAGAACATTCACAAAGATGGAACTGCTGTTCACATAGCGGTTCGCCAGCGCAAGCGAGCGCACCCCAATCACAGCATTAATCGATACCAGGGTAAAGCCAAGAGAAACCTGGGTCCAATATGCGATCTGGTGGCGGAACCTATGTCTAAGTGTGAATAGCGCATTGAAGAATCCCCCGCCGTGGGCATGTTCATCGGGCCCTTAATCCTCAAACGACTATGTCCCAGTTCATGACATTCTTCAAGCCGACAACCTTCCAAGAGCTCATGGATAAAATGACTCGATTGGATAAGATGGGTCAAGACCCTTCATCATCCGATGAAGATTAATGAAAAGCAGAGGCAAGGTGGAGTTTGTCGCCAACGCTCAACAAAAAATGAGCGGCTCTGAAGCAACTTGTTGCCAAAATAGTGACAGCGTAGGTACTCGCTCCCCCCGAGATATACACATGAGGCATATTTCTCACTGGTGGAAGAATCTCTACATGGGATGGTCCTTTCTTCTTAAAGAACAGAAAGGATATCAAGGGACCTACAAGAAGGTCCTGTAATCAAGTGGAATATCCCACTTGAACCAGAAAACCATGGGAGATTTGTGAAATCCATGTCCTACTCCGAATCAGACGATGAGGGGAAAACCCTCCAAGTAAAGTCCATTCTTCCAAGGAAGAGGAAGACTCGGCAGAAGGAATGACGTGATATCCCATTCCTTCATATATGAAGAAGATGCTCCATCAGTATCGGAAAGCGACATTGATGAGCAGGGAGCATGTGTCGTTTAAAATACCCGGTATTCCCGCAAAACAACTCGATTGCTGCGATGATAAAATAAGCAGTCCAAGAGGGTGAAAACAGCCTAAGACGTGAAGTTTCCATGCATACAAAAGACATGCAGCGCCTTGGCAAGCAAGCGTTGGAAGGAATGAGTTATGTAACTGTTGCGCCACGGCAGCGCCCCGGCCGTCTATCCGAGGCCAAATGCGGAATCAAAATTTTCTTAACTTTTAAACTGGCGCTACCGCGGACAATAAACCCGGATCGTAACCATTAACCGATACTAGCAATCAAGAGAAAGGGTGAGAGATATACCGAGTGATCCGAGTCCTCCGGTCTTCTCGTCGTCGTCCCGATCTCCCGCGGAAACTCCGGTCGTCGCATCCTTGCCGGAAGGGCACCACATCGTCTGCATTTTTACGGGCTCCCACCTCAATACCGAGGCAACTCGGGCACGAAGCTGGCAAGTCGACGTGCCCAAGATTTGCTATAGAATGTAGTGTAGATGATGCTTGTCTCATTTGGGGTAATGAAGTTGCCATGGTGATGGAGGAAACAAGGATGAGCAATGGAGAGAGCTTTTAAACTTTTGCAAGCTAAGAATGAAAATCAAATGAAGCAAATTGCTATACATCAAAAAAGAACTTCTCTCTCTCATTCCCTAATAGTGGCCGGCCCCTCTTGTGTGAGAATGGTCAAGTGAAACCAAGAAGGGAGGTAAGTGTAGGATAAAGAGAATGGTGACCACATCATAAAGCAAAGCTCCCATCATAACATAAATCAATCCTAATCTTTCTAATCTCATAAAGCAAGGAAAAGACTAAGAAAGTATCTCATCATGAAAAACTATCATGATGCCACCAATATGCAAGATACCCCCTTCCACAAATGTAATTTGCAAAACTGCAAATTACCCCCTCCATCGGAAAAGTCCGGCCGGGAAGGAACAAAGGAAAACCGGCCGGGACGGAATGCAAACTGGCAACCTCAGAAAACTGGTCCCGTAATAAATTACAGGAAAACCCCGACACTGTTCATACACACCCGCATCTGTATTCGACCGGATACAAATGCTAAGAGACAAAATCTACACTGTACTAAACTAGGATCCGGCTTAAACCAAAGCCGGCTAGTAATATCCGTTCGATCCTGATCCGTGCAATACCGCACGTATCTGATCGAACCCTGCCATATATCCATACGGCCACTAGTACAAACCGTCCGATCCTGATCCGTGCAATACCGCACGTATCTGATCGGACCCTGCCATATCTCCATACGGCCTCTACAGCGTTTCGTCCGAAAGCTTGAGTAACTGAAAGTGTGGTGGACTCTAAAGACTCGTCAATACTATGGATGTGGATTTAACCACTAGCACGTCTGAGGTATAAGCCAATACGTGACGGGCCACCAGCTATTGACCAAAAGAGACGTCGATGAGCGAACTCATCCTGACACCCTACTGAGCCTGTCAGTGACAATATTCGTACAGTCCGGTCTGTTCGTCTATGAGTATCGCATGTCGGGCCTAGGGGGTTGGTAAAAGTCAGACTCCCAAAGGCGGTACAAGTCGTGTCGGAGTGTAGCCCAGAACGCCCTGAGATACTACTGGAATACCTACCAGTAAATCTCCTGCCTCGGCCGAGGGCTTTGCGTAATGGCTCTCCTAGACATAGCGCAACCTCACCCCCAATACCGGGAGAGACGAACCCCTGAAGATCCGCTCACTGCCTCCATGTGGCTCGGGACTGTACCCAACTAAAACCTGTTTGCACGACTCCTTTGAGCCGTGGTAGGGTAGTAATCAAAGCACAGTGGGAACTCACACGAGACAAATGACGATCCCCAGGTCGATGAACTAACCTGTACACATGTCACCAGGGAACTGCTATCTGACGTCAGGTATAAGACCAACTAGCATGTTCCCGGCGAGTCCTGTCCGGTGTACTCATAACCCAATGAGCACCTGTATACATCTTAGGTGAACCAACTGACACCAGTGGCTTGTGAGACCGGCCACCGCCCCTCGTCGGGGTCTCGACTGTATACACTAGTCTACTCTGGAGAATCGATGCCCTGTCTCGAAACTCCCACGACTAGGGACTTTTTAAGGATGTGCTTATAGACCACCAGCTCTCACGTATATGATCGCCATCATACTGCCGGCAGTCAAGCAAGAATCCTAGGGGCTCTATCAGCGTGTAATAGCGACCTGTAAGGTCACCTGAAGCAGTACACGGTGATAAAGGTAAACCAGATAGCATACTATCATCTCGAGTAAGACTGTCCTACCGGGATAGGTCCTCCCTCAATCATTGCGATCACGTGCCTGTGATCCAATAATTGACTCTGAGGGCACTATGTCCAACAATCTCCCACTTGCACTCAAGGCTAATTATTGCGATGTCGCATACTTACAGCCTGTGTGATACCGAACACCCAACTCCTCTACTAGTCAGTCTCACAAAGCTCGTTTGCAAAACTATTGCGTTCGAGGAATAGCCTCAGTGAGTGGATCCGCTGTGATGTTTCTTTCTATGTCTCTCTATATCTCAAGTTCGCGGAGAAAACCATCTCCCGAAATGAGCAATACCTGTCTTAGAGTATGTCTGGATATCTGATGGGACTTAGCTCGTAAATGAACTCCAAATCCAAACTTCTTAGACTGTATCGATAACTGAACTTAATCAGTATCCTGCGCCATGCCTTCCCTCAGTATCCACCTGGACCACCTGTCCAAAATACTGCCCCTCGTCAGAGGGAAAACTACAACTCTGACAGCCACTCTGCCATCCATGTCACCTTGGAAGCCTGGAATGATAACCGTCTCCTAAAAGAGGCTGTCGTTATCACATCCCTAGAACATTAACTTATGTTCTAAAACTGCTTCCGACTGTTTCTACAGGATTGGATTAATATCAACTTATTGCATCTACTGCAAGAACAACATCTGGTGTGGTACTTGACATCTTATGATTGACTCAATTGCCTAAGCAAGTGATCTGTCAATCATGTGTATCCCTCTCCCCTTTAGCCTGTAAGACACCTTTAGAGAGGGTGACTCCATCACCTGCAGGTACACTACCATGCCAGGAGTCGTCCATTCTAAATACTCATAGAATGCTGTCAAGGTACCCAGATTAGGAAACCACCCAAATCTAGATCTAAAACCATAGATCTAGTAACCAGAATGTCTGATATAATATCCAAGTCCTGTGTGGAGAAACCACCGTGTGACAACCAAAATATAACCGATCGTAGTATAGGAGTTTCCTTTCCTACTCTGTGTATGTCATCCAAAACCAGGACATCACACCCTACTACCTTCTCAACAGATCCATCCCCTATTCTGATGACGTCAAACCTATGACAGTCATGTCAGAAATAGATGATCTATCTCCGCTATATCTGCTTTAGTCTATAAATAGACATAAGCCACCTGTCCACCAATGCTTCCGCTGCTCCCACTGACTACGACAACCCTCTGGCAGAGTCATATAGACGTAGACTTCTAAAGCTAGTTTAGAACGACGCTACACTCATCCTCCTGCCGGGTCTCACAGCCTGGAACAACAACAATGGCAAGTCTGGGTAAACAAGAACCTCCCTGTCACTGTCCTTGAGCATACCGAAGTACCTCTCGAGTGCCTGAGGTTACCCACTTTATCTGCGGAGTGGCCAATGGAATGTCAAATCAGATTGAATCTTTAGGTTCTTATGAAATCTTCAGTAATCGTTTGCGGTTCTGGAATCACTTCCAGTTCAACCCTCGTCATAGCCTGGGTCAACCCACAAACAGCCATTACAGAAACGTGCCTTGAGTTATCCAGAGTCTGGTTTTAAGCATAAGCCGGACAACTCCCCGTACCTTAACAATGTCAAGATATGAATTGTTCTATATCCAATATAGAAACAGAGGCACTGAATTAATTGAACCAGATTCAAATCATGCAACTGTCACCAGTGCATGTCAACTAAATAGAAGGAGGCCGATCAGCGTTACTCAACTTAGGAATGCTTCCAATTATGAGTAACCTGAAAGAGAAGCAATTTCTCTTTATCATTACTATCAACTGAATACCATACACAAGTATCTACATCTTCAATCACTTTGAAGAATCCCGATACTTGCTACACCTGGTTCTCTACTCTATTCAAATACCTATAACTCCTCAAAACTTAGACTCTGTGTTTCTACGAAACACATGTCTAAGAACTAGAGAAGTTAAAAGTAAACAGAATATAGTATGAGGACCAACCCCTCTGTCCTAGTGGACACTGGACAACATACAATACTCTGTATAAGTCCGCTGAGTCTAACAACTCTTTCACTGTGTGTCGTAGGTTGAAAACTGTACTTATGGTTAAGAAGAATTACACCGCTGTTTAATGCTCCTTACCTAACCATCCACTGATATAGGTAAATGTCATAGACATAATTTCAAAAAGGTACATCTCACTCTATAAAAATAGACGTACAGATATATCATTTTGAAATTGGTGCATAGCAACGGATATTAAAAACCAAATATTTGCCGACCGGCAAACAACCCAGGTGGCTTCCTCAAATATCACCAATTACAACGAATCCCGATATAATGAGGATGGTCACCTAATTCCCAATAACTTACTCCCACTCATCATCTGTAAAACCATACGGATGTGAGAATCCAACCTGGTAAATACATACCCTGGAGCAAGTGTCTAATCGGGAAATCAGTTTTCTTTTAACAGTACACAGTTGAACTGAAACATTGAAATGTTTCGATGGGGTATACTGGTATTCCTAGTAATGCCTCTACCATTATCCAGATTCACAGCTGTAATCGTATATCTCTTTGCCATCTCTCCAAATCCCTTTATATGTCTTTAGTCATTACCTTCTGCACACCCCTTAGGCCAAATGGTTTTCTTCCTTCCCTACCGTTCGGCACCAGCCTATGGTTTGGAAGAAGACTATCCAATAAGCATAAAGGGTGTACTGTCCTAATCCTAGGAGCACTCGCAAAGCGAGAGAAGGTGAAGATAAAAGACAACCGAATAATCCTTATTCCTATTTCTCCCGGACCAGAATCCATCCCCGAACTGGAACAAGTTCCTTTCGAGTTCGTATATAACCATACGATAGATTATCTAATAAACTGGGATCTTCGTAGTAATACGGAGTGTCCTGGAGAAATACAAAGGTGATTTAGGATTGGCGAAGAAATACTTGGTTTGGTCGTGAATATCAGTCGCAATTTACTTTGCCCTCTTACTAATCCCTTACTTTGTCTTAACTTAATACCTTCTGCACACCATCGTTATGCTAATTGGTTTTCTTCATTCCCTACCGGTCGGCACCAGCCTAAGGTTTGGAAGAAGACTATCCAATTTGCGTAATAGGTGTACTATCTCCTAAACCAAGGAGTACTCGCAACCTGAGAGAAGGTGAAAGGAAAAGACAACTGAATAATCCTATTCATTTTCTCCAGAACCAGAAACCATCCTCGAAGTCCTTCGAGTTCGTATATAACCATACGATGGTTTTGTCCAATGGAAGTGGACGTTCGTAGTAATACGGGGTGTCCTGGAGAAAAGGGTAAAAGCAGGAGTGGCAATGAGGTTTGCAACTCTGACAATCCAAAAGCCAGTGTTAAGAAGGTTCGGTCAACTTGGTCACTGAGTCATAGTCCAGGGTCGGGTCAATGGTCGCTGCCAGAGAGAGAGAAAAGAAACACTCAGCGTGCACTCTAACCTAGATCAGAATGGTTACCAATTTATCTAATCAGGAAACCTCCCACTGTACCTCAAATTCTCCTCCAGACCTGAAAGAAGAATTAGTCGGGGTCACCCGAGGAGTAAACTAACTCATCAGTGGGAATCGGGATCCAACTATCATCGCATGATAACTTGACGGAATCCACTCAAGTCACCACACTCCAGAAGGTATGCGCATGCCTGGAAAGTTTCAGTTCTTTTGAAACTCCCGATGTGACTTTTACCCCTAAGACCCAAGTGACCTTGACACAGTCAACAAATCAAAGAGTCCTAGTCAAGTTCAACCCGTCATTATCCTGGATTGCATTAAACCCATCCGTACGAGCCCTTGACACAGTCAACAAGGCCGCACGTCTGTCCTAATCAATCCCATTAATATGCTACAAACAAACACTACTTAGCTACCGCACACTACGCCTTGACACAGTCAACAAATGCAGCACGAATACTAAGTAATACTTGTAAGAAATGACGGAGGGCTACGTCTAGTTTTTGGCGAAAAACTTTTAACGTAATGAACTTGATATCGTTGAAGGAACTGCATAGCCTTTTATGAAAATATAGTGACGAAAACCTTTACTAAAGAGGTCACTCCAGGTGAAGGGATCTCGGCTCTTTCCCCGTAGAATGAGGTGCAGGATATTCCAACTGAATACCACGATGCAAAGAAAAAGTAATCGGCTATAGTGAAGTTAATGCCCTGACGCAAACTTCTGTCCAAGGGGTCACTCCCGGTGAAGGGATCTCGGCCCTTGCCTCGTCGACTGAGGAGCAGGATATTCCAAATGAATAACACTATGCAAAACAAAAGTGAACATCCTTGCAATAACAGCTTTTTGAAAAATGTTCCAACAACATCAGATTAGGTTTGTTTATCTTGCATTGATCCGAATCAACGCAGTCCCATCAATTGATCACACCACAAAGAACGAAAATATACTGATGTACATATATGTCATCCGCATTCGCCACTGGGTCCCGTCATCACCCGTTAGGTTACTTAACTAACGACAAAGCGGGGACTGGACTAGCGCTGATGCAAAACATATACAACATCTACTAATATATATTCCAATATATTATATTCGCTCAAGGCGTGATAAGATTGCAACATCACAGAAATGTACAGCAACACAGAACAATACAGATATCTGGGATCCCCGGGTTTCACAGAGCCGCTGCTGAAACCCGACGTTCCCCTGGTCGTATGGATAGCCTGTGCAATGAAATCCTAGACCCCTACGGGCGCGGCAAGTCACCCGCCAAAACCTGAAGCGAGGAAGCCCCCTTCAGCACCGTGAATGGACCACCCAGCACTTCACGGAGTCCGGTAACTTGGGCACCCCTCCTGGGTCAACCTGTACCCCCTACGAGTACGGCGAATAGCCCGCCAATCCTAGAGTGAAGCCCCCTCCGTCTCAATGCCATGAGATGCGGGCCCGTTGCCCTCTAGAACCCGGCTATCCGTACACCCCTCCGCGGGGTAATCCTAGTACAGAAAGTAAAATATACATACAACGGGTACATCGACCGCAACCAGGTCGTGCCCCAAAAGAATAATACAAACAGGCAGTGACGGCTGTCCACATGTCGGACGCTCGTCCCGCAATATCAAATGTACATATAAAACAAAACTGTACTAACATTGCATCCAGGCTATCCCCCACGACCGATCCGCAAAATCACAGCAATACAAAGAACATCAACGTGAAAATCACGTTCGCAAATCCGTCTAACCGGGCTATAGCAGTTAGACTGGATTTACCGATCAAGTGACATTCACGGTCGCAGATATAATGTAAATACTGTGAAATAATGTGTTTAAAATATCCAATCGATCAAAAACTTAACAAGTGGGCCCCCAAGTAATACTGTAGCACTCACAGAAATTCTGGGCCCAAAAATAATATTCCAAAACCCCTATTTTCAACACTTAAGCATTCTGCAAAATTTTGGGGAACTGAACAGTCCAAGTCGCGGCGGAACCGCGGCCAAAGCATGGCTTTGGCCGCGGTTCCGCGGCGTTCTGAACTGTTCACGAGCCCAAATTTTTAGAGAACTCTTAGAATGTCCTGTACATTAGTTTTCTACACCCTGAAAAATTTTTAGAGCCCGGAAAAATTCGACAGAAAACTGATGCATGCAAAAACGCGGTTTTTGGAATTTTGGTCGATCGGATAAGTAAAACGCATCAGAACAAGCTAGGCAAGGTTAATGGCGTGGCTCTGATACCATGTTGCGCCACGGCAGTGCCCCGGCCGTCTATCCGAGGCCAAAATGCGGAATCAAAATTTTCTTAACTTTTAAACTGGCGCTACCACGGACAATAAACCCGGATCGTAACCATTAACCGATACTAGCAATCAAGAGAAAGGGTGAGAGATATACCGAGTGATCCGAGTCCTCCGGTCTTCTCGTCGTCGTCCCGATCTCCCGCAGAAACTCCGGTCGTCGCATCCTTGCCGGAAGGGCACCACATCGTCTGCATTTTTACGGGCTCTCACCTCAATACCGAGGCAACTCGGGCACGAAGCTGGCAAGTCGACGTGCCCAAGATTTGCTATAGAATGTAGTGTAGATGATGCTTGTCTCATTTGGGGTAATGAAGTTGCCATGGTGATGGAGGAAACAAGGATGAGCAATGGAGAGAGCTTTTAAACTTTTGCAAGCTAAGAATGAAAATCAAATGAAGCAAATTGCCATACATCAAAAAAGAACTTCTCTCTCTCATTCCCTAATAGTGGCCGGCCCCTCTTGTGTGAGAATGGTCAAGTGAAACCAAGAAGGGAGGTAAGTGTAGGATAAAGAGAATGGTGACCATATCATAAAGCAAAGCTCCCATCATAACATAAATCAATCCTAATCTTTCTAATCTCATAAAGCAAGGAAAAGACTAAGAAAGCATCTCATCATGAAAAACTATCATGATGCCACCAATATGCAAGATACCCCCTTCCACAAATGTAATTTGCAAAACTGCAAATTACCCCCTCCATCGGAAAAGTCCGGCCGGGAAGGAACAAAGGAAAACCGGCCGGAACGGAATGCAAACTGGCAACCTCAGAAAACTGGTCCCGTAATAAATTACAGGAAAACCCCGACACTGTGCATACACACCCGCATCTGTATCCGACCGGATACAAATGCTAAGAGACAAAATCTACACTGTACTAAACTAGGATCCGGCTTAAACCAAAGCCGACTAGTAATATCCGTTCGATCCTGATCCGTGCAATACCGCACGTATCTGATCGAACCTTTCCATATATCCATACGGCCACTAGTACAAACCGTCCGATCCTGATCCGTGCAATACCGCACGTATCTGATCGGACCCTGCCATATCTCCATACGGCCTCTACAGCGTTTCGCCCGAAAGCTTGAGTAACTGAAAGTGTGGTGGACTCTAAAGACTCGTCAATACTATGGCTGTGGATTTAACCACTAGCACGTCAGAGGTATAAGCCAATACGTGACGGGCCACCAGCTATTGACCAAAAGGGACGTCGATGAGCGAACTCATCCTGACACCCTACTGAGCCTGTCAGTGACAATATCCGTACAGTCCGGTCCGTTCGTCTATAAGTATCGCATGTCGGGCCTAGGGGGTTGGTAAAAGTCAGACTCCCAAAGGCGGTACAAGTCGTGTCGGAGTGTAGCCCAGAACGCCCTGAGATACTACTGGAATACCTACCAGTAAATCTCCTGCCTCGGCCGAGGGCTTTGCGTAATGGCTCTCCTAGACACAGCGCGACCTCACCCCCAATACCGGGAGAGACGAACCCCTGAAGATCCGCTCACTGCCTCCATGTGGCTCGGGACTGTACCCAACTAAAACCTGTTTGCACGACTCCTTTGAGCCGTGGTAGGGTAGTAATCAAAGCACAGTGGGAACTCACACGAGACAAATGACGATCCCCAGGTCGATGAACTAACCTGTACACATGTCACCAGGGAACTGCTATCTGACGTCAGGTATAAGACCAACTAGCATGTTCCCGGCGAGTCCTGTCCGGTGTACTCATAACCCAATGAGCACCTGTATACATCTTAGGTGAACCAACTGACACCAGTGGCTTGTGAGACCGGCCACCGCCCCTCGTCGGGGTCTCGACTGTATACACTAGTCTACTCTGGAGAATCGATGCCCTGTCTCGAAACTCCCACGACTAGGGACTTTTTAAGGATGTGTTTATAGACCACCAGCTCTCACGTATATGATCGCCATCATACTGCCGGCAGTCAAGCAAGAATCCTAGGGGCTCTATCAGCGTGTAATAGCGACCTGTAAGGTCACCTGAAGCAGTACACGATGATAAAGGTAAACCAGATAGCATACTATCATCTCGAGTAAGACTGTCCTACCGGGATAGGTCCTCCCTTAATCATTGCAATCACTTGCCTGTGATCCAATAATTGACTCTGAGGGCACTATCTCCAACAGTAACTCCCCGATCAAACTGCAATAATGGACCGAGAAGTCTCTAAACTAGTGCGTCGCCTCAAACACGGTGATGTTGGACCAAGATGTCCTTAAACTAGCTTTTCGTCCCGAACATGGGAATGATGGACCGAAACGTCCCTAAACTAATGCGTCGCCTCAAACACGACGCGCCTTCTCAAACACAACGATAATGGACCAAAACGTCCCTAAACTAGTGTGTCGCCTCAAACATGGCGATAATGGACCGAAACGTCCCTAAACTAGTGCGTCGCCTCAAACATGACGTGTTGCCCCAAACACAGCAATAGTGGACCGTGAAGTCCCTAAACTAACAATCCGCCTCAAATATGGCAATAATGGACCGAAATGTCCTTAAACTAACGTTCGTCCCTAAGATGGGAATGTTGGACCAAAAAGTCCTTAAACTAGAATTTTGCCTCAAACATGGCGATAATGGACCGAAATGTCCCTAAACTAGTGCATCAACTCAAAAATGGCGCATCGCCCTAAATACGGCGATATACTCTCTTGAAATTTATATTGCAATCGAAGTCTCAACGGTGAGGGCTGCAACTAAAGTCCTGCCGGTTACACAGCTACTCCAGCGATGAAGCCACCCCCAAGTCCTACCGGCAAACAGATGGATCACCTGCGGCGAAACTACTTTCGAGAGTTCCATCGTTCATAAAAAAGAAAATAAAAGAAAATAAAAAGAAAAACGGTATGTCCACAAGCAAAATGAGCACGGATGAAAACCCGAAAAGGCACCGTGAGTAAAAACTGCAGGAATGCCGGCGAGTTTGTGAAAACCCGAAAAGGGCGCAAACTCGTAAAATAAAAAAATTCATGTTCACCTACAAGGTCCTCTCGACCTTGTGAGGAGAAAAAAAATACTCGTGTGAGATCCGTACGACTCACAAAGGAGAAACACACTTAGAAATCCCCATGATTCCTAAGGAGAAAATACACCTACGAGATCCTCACGACTCGTAGGGAGAAATACCTTTATGAGACCCTTACGACTCATAAAGTCAAAAAGCTTTAGTCGACAGGATTCTAAACCTGTTTTCTAAGCCACCTTTGTTCAAATCAACAAAAGCAAATGATGAGTCGCTCTTGGTAATATTTCAGTCATAGTGATGCTGATGCTTAAAAAGGTATCAAACGTCAAGTCCTCTCAAGGAAAATGATGATTCGCTCCTGCTAATATTCCAGTTGCAGCGATGCTGGCAGGTGTCAAACTCCAAGTCCTTTCACGACAAATGATGATTCGCTCCTGGCAATATCCCATTTGTAGCGATGCTGATACCAAGGTTGGTATTAGATTCCAAACTCGCAATAAAAACAGCAGCGAGTAGCAAAAAAATGCATATGAAATAGCCGAAATGATGGGGCAACTCGCAATAAAAATCAGCGAGCAAAAATATGCATATATAAACAGCCGAAATGTTTAGGCAACTCGCCTAAAAAAAGCAGCGAGTAAAAATATTTTAAAAATAGCTGAAATAATTGGGCACCGCCGAAATGATTGGGCAATCATGACTTTCGCGATATGAAAAGTTGAAAAGATAGAGCATCGCGGTAATAAAAAATAAAATAAAATAAAATTTTCTCTGCCCTGCAAATATGTCCATATTGACTCTTGTACACGATCCATGGGCACAAATGAAATGGGAACCATATTTTCCCACCAGACTCCGTCAAAGGGAGAGCCAATTCTTGACGGTTCATATACAACCCAGAGACTATCTCGGCATTCCTTCTCATTCCAGCAGGGTGTAGACGAAACGTCATCAAAGTCCCAAAGGCCAAAAAAAATATGAGTGATGGAAAAATCCTAACTCCAGCTCGACGTGCTTCTCATGCCAGCAGGATGCAGATGCAACGTCAACAAAGGCTCCAAGGAGCCAAATCAAAAAGGAGTAACGGAAAAATCCTAACTCCAGGTCAACGTGCTTCTCATGCCAGTAGGATGTAGACGCAACATCATCAAAGTCCCAAGGGTCAAACAAAAAAGGAGTAATGGCAAAATCCCAGCCCCAGCTTGACGTTCCTTCTCGGTGCAGATGCGACGTCAACAAAGGCTCTAACGAGCCAAATAAAAAAGGAGTGACGGCAAAATCCTAACTCCAGCTCAACATGCTTCTCATGCCAGCAGGATGCAGATGCAACATCAATAAAAGAGCCAAGGGTCAAAGCAAATATGGAGTCACGACAAAATCCTAGCTCCAAGTCTTGACTGTTCATATACAACCCAGAGATTATCTCGACGTTCCCCCTCATTTCAGCAGGATGCGGACGCAACTATCAAATGAAATTGGAACAATGGTATATTCCTAGCTCCGGACTTCAATTGCAATACGTACAGCATAGAGGTCTTACAAATGTCAACCCTACTTCAGCAAAGAATCAGCACGACATCATCAAAGCAAAAAACGAAGTGACAACATATTCCGAGCTTCGAGTCTTGACAGCAACTCATATAAAACCCGAAATACCATTGGAGATCATCCCACCCCAGAAGTGTGCGGTTATGACTCATCGGGGCTCCAAATTGAGCCTAATCTCAAGTAAAAAGCGTCATGGCAAATTCCTAACGCTTGCTCTTCTAACGGTAATATAACCTAAGTAGATTACTTGAAGACGTCTTGTCCAGCCTCCGAAGCGACACGATAGTCGTAGGGCGATGGCATATTCCTAGCTCCGGACTTCAATTGCAATACATACAGTATAGAGGTCCTACAGATGCCTACCCTACTTCAGCAAAGAAACGGCACGAAATCTTCAAAAAAAATGAAGTAACGGCATATTCCCAGCTTCGGCTCTCGACGACAACTCATATAAAGCCTTAAAGACTATCGGAGATCATCCCACACAAGAGCGGAGTGGTTATGACTCATCGGGGCTCCAAATTGAGCCTAAACTCAAGTAAAAAGTGTCATGGAAAATTCCTAACGTTTGGTCTTTCGACGGTAATATGACCTAAGGAGATTACTTGTTGACGTCTTGTCCAGCCCCGAAGGGATCAAAGACACGACAGTCGCAGGGCTACTCGAATAGCAGCTTAAAGACTGCATATCGAGGAATACATCAGTCAATGCGACGGTACTGCGGACTAAAACCCTAGTACCACAAACCTAATGGACCTCTATTTTAAAGAATGGGGGTTATCTATATTTCATGTTAGGATACACCTACGAGATCCTCTCGACTCATCTCGACTCGTAGGGAAAAACTTCTTTATAAAACCCTCATGGCTCATAAAGTTGAAAATCCTTAGGCGACGGGGATATCAACCTGTTTCCTAAGCACCGTGGCCCTACAAGTGGATCCAAACTGACTCTTGTATATTATCTATTGGCCACATTCTCCAAAGTCGCATATTGACGAGGAGGGGAAACCACTTACGAGTCCTCTCGGCTCGTAAGGGGGAAATTCTCTTGTGAGATCCTTACGAGTCTCAAGAGAAAATGCACTTAGAAGTTCTCACGACTTCTAAGGAGATAATACTCTTACGAGATCCTTTCGACTCGTAGGGAGAAAAGTCTTTATGAGACCCTCATAGCTCATAAAGTTGAAAAGTCTTAGGCGACAGATCTAAACCTGTTTTCTAAGCCATCGCTGCCCTACAAGAAGGTCCAAACCAACTCTTGTATACTATCCACGGGCCACATTCATCAAAGTTACATGTCAATGAAGTGAAGAAGCCACTTGCGGGTCCTCTTGACTCGTAAGGAGAAAATACATGCGTGAGATCCTTATGACTCACTGAGGTGAAAGACACTTAGGAATCCTTATGATTTCTTGGGAGAATATGCACCTATGAGATCCTCACGACTCATAAGGAGAAAAACCTGCTTGAGACCCTTACAGTAGGCGACAGGGATCCTAAACTTATCTCCTAAGCCATCAATTCTATGGTAATGCATTATTTTGCACTACTTAACCCACGTATATGCTTACGTGGGCAAAGTAGTGGGGGGCATTGTTCCCACCAATTTTTTTGGCTAGAGCTTGCTATTCCCTTATGAAAATAAATAGAAAGCTCCACGTGTTAAATACATGCACCTACATTCAAAGTATGTAACTATCATCTCAGGTAGCGCCGCACGTGAAGTTCACGCGGGCGCCAATGTGCAAAGCACAGGAGCGCATGTTCCCTTAATATTTAAACATAATAAAACAGCTATGCTCTGTTAAAATTTTGTTGAGGCGGCGCTTCACGTGCCCCTCATGAGGGCGCCAGCGCCAGCGCGAATCTTGTAGGATTAATTCTATGGTGGCTCTGCACGTTCTCCTCACGTGGGCGCCAATGTGCAAAGCACATGAGCGCCTATCATAAATAAGAATTAAATTCTTAAGTGGTGCCTACGTGCACTATACGTGAGTGCCGGCGTCCAAATTAAAAGCAAGTGGAATTAAATTCTACATGGAGATACTTTCCTAAAAACTGTGATATTCTCTGTTAAACAGAGCCGCTGGATCAAAGATCCATTGGTGATAATAAATCATCAATGATAAATTCTATTTGGGAAATATTTTCCTTCTAATATGGAAAGATCTTCTCTAATAGGGAATCTTGGATTTAAAATCCAACTGTGATAAAAAAATATCACCAATTAAACCATCTGATAGAATTAAATTCTATAAGAGAGATTTTCTCTGTTAAATAGAATTAAATATTATGGTTAAAAAAATATTTCCTAATCTTATTAAACTAACAAGATATTCATATGATAGAATAAAATTCTATTTTAGAAAAATATTTCCTAATCTTGATAAAAAAATAAGAAAGATCTTCTCTGTTAGATAGAATAAAATTCTATATTAGGAAAATATCTTCCTAATCTTGTGATAGAATAAAATTCTATGTTGGGAAAATATCTTTCTGATCTTGTTCAAACTAACAAAATGTTCATATGATAAAATAAAATTCTAATCTTGTTAAACTAACAGGATATTCATATGATAGAATAAAATTCTATCTCAGGAAAATATTTCCTAATTTTATTAAACAAACAAGAAATCTTCTCTGTTAAATAGATAGCCTTTGGATTAAAAATCCAACGGTGAATAAAATTCACCAATTGATCTAAAGATCATTTTTTATTGATCAATCATGATCTATCAATGAGAGATTTTTTCAACAAATTGATTTTTTCCCTTCTCCTGTAAATAGGAGCAAAGAGATTAATCAAAGAAGGGAGCAGGATAAAAAGAAAAGAAAAGATGAAACCCCCCATAAGCTTCTGTAAAAAAACAGAAGGCTCTAAAATCAACAGAGAATTTAATTCTCCCAAAGAAGAAGATCTACCTCCTAAAAGCCCTAGGTAAAGAAAAAAGAAGAGATCAAAATATCTCTTTTACCTGACATACAATATCTAAGGGTTTAACCCTTCTCAAAGAACTTAGTTCTTTCTTTGGATCTGAGATCCACGAGACAAGTCTCTCACAAGTTGAGAATTTAATTCTCATCAGAAAGATTTTGTTCTGGAGAATCAAAAATTCAGGGAAGAACAAAATTTAAAAGAAATAAAATGGAGTTCATAATACTCCAGGAACTTAGTTCCAACAAATCAAGAACTTAGTTTTTTTAAAAAACCCGATCCAAGATTCTCAAAATAGTGATCTTGGTGATCCTTAATGGTCAAAATACCATTAACAGAGGTTTAACCTCTTTTGAAAGTATGAACATGGAAAACATGGAGTTATAATACTCCATGAATTTAGTTCCCTCATAAAACAAGAACATAGTTCTTAAAGAACCTGATCTCAGATCCTCAAAATAGTGATCTTGGTGATCGTTAATGGTCAAAATACAATTAACAGAGATTTAAGTTCTCTACAAATATAAACAGAGATTAAATCTCCAAAAAGAACTCATCGCTTCACGTGAAACACACATGGGCGCCCAAAACAGAAGGCTGGTGCCTTACGTGAGCGCTGAGTAAAGTGCTTAGCACTTCATATGCAGTCAAAACGGCTGAGTGCTTAGCACTGATTGGGCAGCGCCCAGCGCCTCACGTTAAATAGACATGAGAGCAGTCAAAACGGCTGAGTGCTTAGCACTGATTGGGCAGCGCCCAGCTCCTCACGTTAAATAGACATGAGCGCCATAAAAGATTAGCGTTTAGCACTATTATACACCTCACGTAATATACACGCGAGTACTATATGCAACCAAGTGCTTAGCACTGCTGGGTGTTACAGAAACTTAATCTTGGCCAAAATTGGCTAAGTTTCCTGAAGTTAAACTTCTTTGATTTTATATCAAGCGTACCCATATGCTTATGATTTCCAAACTGATCTTAGTCTCAAACATGACTAGTGATCTCTCATTAATGATATCCAAAATGATATTCATCACATACTTCCTAAGTTAATCTTAGTCTCAAATAAGGCTAATGATTCTTAGATGATCCATCACGATCTTTCTCTTAAATACGGGATTTGGTTCAAGGGTAAATCTCTCCACACCTCTGATATATTTCGTTATAATTCCTCAACATCTTCAGAGAGGTGGCAGGTCCCGACAACCAACAACTCTTTTCTCATCCCAACTTGATATAAAACTTCATCAAGACTGGGAATGATATATCCCATGTTGATGCACTTCCAAATTGACGTGCACGCAACAATCAGACCGCACCCCAAATTGGATGCAATCCATGTCACCATTGTTCACTCCGTCACATAACAAATACAGTGCACGCATGATGAATAAAGGACCAAAATATTCTTAAACTAACATTCATCCTCAAAATGGGAATGTTGGACCGAAATGTCCCTAAACTAAAATTTTGCCTCAAATATGGCGATAATGGACCAAAATGTCCTTAAACTCACATTTGACCCCAAAATGGGAATGCTGGACCGAATGTCCTTAAACTAATTTTCATACCAAACAGTGAACATTGGACCGAAATGTCCTTAAACTAACATTCGTCCCAAATGTTGGACCGCGACGTCCTTAAACTAATATGTTTTTCCCTGCAGACTATCTCCATAATGACTACCGTATACTATCCATGGGCTATTCATATATGATCTAATGATCAGTTGAGCCCATATGCTCACTGCTCATAAGTTGATCTTAGTCTCAAATATGGCTAATGATTCTTAGATCAAACCCAAATATCTCATGAACCGACGGACCTCATAAATGTGAGATCTGCATCCTAAGTTCATTCCCATTGGCAAACCAAGCTACCAACGTGGTCCCCGTCAAGCAAAATTCTTGACCTAAACCCAAATCTCAAATATACGGATTTAGACTGATCTGCGCCCTATGGGCGACGACACAAACTAGTCTCCGTATACAATCCATGGGCAACCTAAACAAACAAAAACACACACGACACGAAGTGATTTTCCGGAGCAGGAGAAAGTGGTTATCGCAATGCGGTAACGTAATTAACTGCAGGGGTTGCGTCTGCAGGGAAGAGCGTCCCCACAATCAAAAACCCCTCATCAAATGAGAGGGAATCTGATAAAGTCTGCTACAACGGCCGCGTCTGTCCAAACCTCCGATATATAGTACCATAAATCAACTTGGTATATTCGGAAAGGTGGACGAATAAATCCAAATAGTATCTACCCCCAGAATTCAGGACAGACGTCCCAACGTCTCGGTTTGGTCTTTCAGAAATGAACATTAGTTTCTTCAAATCTTCAGAGCAAAAATCACTACTGCTAGCTCCAAATCATGAGTTGGGTAGTTCTTCTTATGAGTCTTCAATTGTCTCGATGCATAAGCTATGAAATTCCCATGCTGCATTAGAACACATCCCAAGCCTTTTCCCGATACGTCGCTGTGAATAACTAACCCTCCAAAACCATCTAGCACTGTCAAAATAGGAGCGGTGGTCAATCTTTGCTTCAACGCTTCAAAAGCTGACGCATATTTTTCGATCCATACGAACGGTACCTCTTTTCGTGTTAGCTTGGTCAATGTTTCTGCTATTTGAGCGAAGTTCTCCACAAACCTTCTATAGTATCCAGCAAGTCCAAGAAAACTTCTGATCTTCTCTACATTCTTTGGAATTGGCCAATCATGAACAGCTACAATCTTTTTGGGGTCAACGACAATTCCATCTCTGGAGACAACATGACCTAAGAACTTCACTTCTTCGATCCAAAACTCGCATATGCTCATCTTACCATATAACTTTTCTTATCTCAACGTTTGTAGTGCAATTCTCAAGTGTTCTGCATGCTCTTCTTTGCTTATCGAATAGACCAGAATATCATCAATAAACACCACTATGAACTGATCCAGTTACGGTGAAAAGATTCGGTTCATCAAGTCCATAAATATTGCCGGTGCGTTAGAAACTCCAAATGGCATCACTATGTACTCGTAATGCCCATATCGAGTTCGGAATGTTGTCTTGTAAATGTCTTCTGATTTCACCCGAACTTGATGATACCCATATCGCAAGTCCAACTTCGAGAATACCCTCGTACACCTATGTAAGGGATTGGGAACTTATTCTTAATAGTCACTCGATTTAATTCTCGATAGTCGATGTGCATCCTCCGTATGCCATCTTTCTTAAAAAACTAGAGCTTCCTACGGTGAACCATTGTTGCGAATCCAACCCTTTTCTAGTAATTCAAAAACTTGTCTCTTTCTCTCTTCCAGTTCCACCGGTGCCATCGGATAATAAGCCTTCAAAATTGGCGCCGCTACAGGAATAAGATCAATCACGAACTCCACATCTTTTTTATACACCCGAGATTTCCTTGAATACCTCCATAAATTCCCAAACAACTATCGGTGCTTCATCTGCAACCTGTTCACAAACCTCACTTTTCGGCGCACACACAAACAGTTACCTTCATCATGAATGTACAAGTCTTTTCTAATATTTGTGGGTTATCAGCCAACCACACGTCCGCTGCGCCACTCTGATAAACTGAGGCGGGTTCGTCAGAACTTCTTTAATCAAACATCTTACATCTAATCGGCTTTGAAGCAATCTGTACCAGCTCCCACTGGGGTTAATCTCGAACTACTGCAATTATCATGTAACGGCTCTGTTTTTATTGTACAAAAATTTTAGAGTTAATGTACAGAATGGAGTATTTGCAAGCCTGGGTATACTTTAAATATTGTTTTTATTTAAGAACAGCAAGAAACAACTTGTAGCTCATTGGTAAAGCCTTACACTGCTGTGACGTAGACCATGTGTTCAAATCCCATCAGCCACATATATTTTTACTTATTTTCATTTTAAACATTTTGGAAGCCCAAAAGTTTACACGTACAATACACTTAAAAATGAAAAGTCAAATAAAATAAACATGTGAAAAAGAGTATGTATACAACCGAGGACACGTGGCCAAAATCAAAGCACCCAACTCCCTATGATGGCCGATGAGATTGGTCTAATACCCGGCGCCGACGGTCCCCTCCATAGGGAATGCTCCCCATTTTCTGCACACCAGTCTTTTGGCCTACCCCCACTATTTCTATTATGTTTGATTTTCCTGCAATTAACCAAAGAATTAAAAATAAGCCTTAAATCCAAATTTTAATGCAATTTTAAATTCTTTCTTCAATCCCCAAAACCCTAATTTTACCCTATAAATACAACCCAATACCCTAGCCCTATTCATTCTGAAATTTCTTGTCAAAAATTCTCAAAATTTTCCAAGTACAAGTGGAGTTAGCCCAAATTCCTTTTCCGGCGAAGATTCGAAGCATTTCCGGTGACCCCGCGACTCCACAAAGGCCATCATTCCTTTTCTCAACCTCGCTTCTATCTTTTTAACTTTTAAGTCCCAACTATTTTCCTCTTTTCTTACCTTAAAACTATCTCTTTTCAAATCATGTCAGTAAGTGGAGTTATACCGACATTCTTTTCTAAAATCTTTAAAAATTACGATTTTCTTTTCTAATCATTCATTCAAATCACTATACTTTGTTATTCAATCATGACACAAATGTTTAGAATAATTTTCACCTTGAAAAGTTCATGTTAAATAACATTATAGTACATGTTTCGTTTAAATACCATAAACTTTACACATGCCATATTTTCATCTTTTTGCTTAGTATACCTTTAGAAAACCTTACGAGGTAATGACCTACCTCTTACATACACACATCTTGATATAGCACAATTTCTCTTGAACAATAGTTTTGTGGCAAAATACGACTTTTCAATAAAATACCCTAACCTATTAAAAACCAGATTTCTTTAAATTGTGTTATTTCAATTCCTTAGGATTATGCCTCTACAACCCATTTTGGGGAACCCGATCGGGATGGTGCAAATTATCGCACATCCTCGGGACTAGTAGAGCGAGATGCATACTTCCTCACGGAGCATACGATCTCGATTGAATTTAATACAATTTTCAAGAAAAACGAGAATTTTACTTAATAAAGAAAATTAATTTTTAGAATTATATAAATATTATCAAATCACATATTAAGATATTATTAAATTCCACGTTTTCTAAACAAAATAATAGAATTACAAGTTTCATGAAAATACCATCAAGAATCTATACAAGTTAAGTTTACACTAAAATACCTTGAACTATTCAAACTATATATATATTCACTAACATACCTCATACTATAAAATTCACATCCATGAAAACCCTAAAGAATATAAATAAATACTTGAGGTTTATTTTGAAGGTATACGAAAAATATTTTTCATAAAACCCCTCAAGTTATATTAAATTTACATTAAGGACCCTGGTAAATATAGGTTTAAGCGGGACCAATTCTCTTGAGCCTCGGGGAGCTGGAGAAAGTGGGTGCTTGTCTATTTAAGGTAGAAAACTAAACCGGGGTTATCAATGGTAATTATCTTGGAAAAAGACATAAATCATGTCGTCCATGTGCAGCAGTTACCGATAACTCCCAAACCTAATTCAGGATTCAATTCTGTATAAGTGTCTGACTCAATCTAAGTCTCAGTCTAATCTGAATATAACCCAAACATGAATCCAACTCCAATTCAATATGAATCCAATATACCAAATATGAACACTTGAACTTGAACTTGAACATGAATACCGAACAATCAGAACATGCAACTTGTTTTGATTTGACCGAACCATGTATATATTTTGACTTGACTACATGACTATCCGTTTACACCCTGATCCGTTTACACGAACAACTTATACCATGGTTTCGAAAAGTCTTATATTATAAATCAATACAATATACATTACGGGGTTTTAAAGGGGTAGACTGGTACGGAATGTGTTAAAAATGTCAAGATGACGGTCACTAAAAGACGCCTACATGACCATCCTGTGCCGTTGTCTCATGGGTTTTGACGGGGCCTTATACTTACATGTTACCTTAGTCCACGGATCAAGTTGGACTCCTCTCATATACACTGGCATATTATGTACCAAGCTACAAACAACTACGCTAGCATAACAAACATATAAGTTACCTGTTATACTCTCTTTACCCATCTATTACTTTCTATCTCTTGGGGCTTACCGAGCGCTGGTTCGTTGACGGCATTCCTATCTCTTCTTTCTTTGGAATGTTGTCAGGAGGACTCGACCCTCAGGAGATCGAGCCCAGCTAGGAAGATTTGGAGCAGTTTTCTGAGAAGCCGGAGTTCTAGTTCCTACTTGTACTTACTTTTCTTTCAGTTCGTATTGCCATTGTTTAGGCATCGCTTTTCATCATTGTATTTTACTTTTCAGTTGTATGTAAAGAATGAATATAAATAAAAAGTTGTTGTTTCATTACATCTCTTGTTATTCTTGTGTTATTTCATTTATATTGCTTATTTACGCTTAGCGTGTTTATTTCTGAGTAAATATGTTGCGGCCCGTCATGTCTCCTTCTCCGTACACTGGGAAGCAGAGCGTAACACGTCATATGTTCTCCTGTGTTTCTCCTTGTTCTTCGAAACGCAGATGGACTGGTCACTACAGGACAAAGGGAAAGATATAACGCGGTTGTTGGATTCAGGTTCGTGATAAGGCATAAATTTGTAAGCCATGAAACCGAGAGAAACAAAGTAGTTCAATGAACATAAGTCAAGAAAATGAATCAAAATAGGATTCCAGGTTACCGACATAGAGTACCGCATTGTTGTAGGGTTACGGAAGTGCCCCGGCCATCAATCCGTGGCCAAACATGGAACAAAAACTTTTAAAAACCGGCGATAACGGAACCCTAATCGACGGATCATACCATTAACCCTATACTAGTTCTACGAAAAGAGTTTAGAGAGGTTATGTCAATCGATCCGTGTTCTTCGGTATTCAACATGTGTCCTAACCTCCCTGTGGCTTCCTCGATCAAGTTCGATCTACGGTCTCCCTCATCGAAGACGATCCACGTTGAGGATTAGTAATACGGGCTCCCGTCTCAAAACCGAAGCAACTCGGGTGTCTAGTTTGCTAACCTAGATAGCCAAGATGAAGTAGAGAGTGCGTGTGAATACTTTGTCTCAATACACCCAAGGATTCTCAACTCATAAGAGGGATTGGGTGAAGGTTGAAAAAGTTGCCATTAGGTGAAAGAAAGTGTGAGCCTCAAGAAAAAAAACCAAGAGAAGAAATGGCTTAAGTCTTTTGTGTGTACTTGTTATGAATGAAAAATCAACTCAAGAAAGTCACCCACCACAAAAATGAACTGCCCTCTCACAACAAATATCTCACACAAAATATCTTAGCCAAAATAAAACCATCCATGTCACCATGAATCACCTTATGACTCAACACCATGAGTCACAAGTGCACATGAATGAAAATGAATGCAAACAATGAGTCACACTTTCCTCAAATAAACATTTAAACTAAAAATGTTTAACACAAAAAGGAAAGGCATTATCTAAAGTAATCTTGTAACGAAATTACAAGAATACCCATAATCCGTATATACATACCCGCATCCGTATTCCTAATGAATACGAATACGAGACGAAAATAATCCAATAATATAATACTAGGATCCGGCTTAAACCAAAGCCCACTAGTATTATACGTCCAATCATGATCCATACACAAGTACACGTATATGATCGAACCCTGCCATAAAACCATACAGTCTCTACAACGTTTCGCCTGAACTAGGGAAACCCTCTGTGTGGGACTCTAAAGACTCGTCAATACGCTGGCAGTAGGTTTAACCACAAGCACGTCAGTGACACTAAATGTACGTAACGGCTGCCCAGATTTTGAGCGAAAGGGAGGTCGACGAGCAAACTCATCATGAAACCGTACTGAGCTTGATAGTGACAATATCCGTACAGTCCGGTCCGTTCGTCTATGAGTATCGCATATCGAGTCTATGGGGGTGGATAAAGTCAGACCGCTAATAACTTGACATTTAGTGTCGGCATGAAACATATTGTCACGACCCGAAGGTACAGAACGTGACTGGCATTTAAATTACGAAACGTCTAAAGGCGTAACGTAATCTAAGTAAGCCAAAGCCCAGAAAACTAAACCGTTTAACAATTAGAGTGAAGGAAAACGTGTTTTAAAGCAAGTGGTTTTAACAAAAAAGTGGCATTAAACATTTTAAAGCAACATCAAATTTTCCCGAAAATTTCGGCAGAGTCTCCTTTGTAAATACTGGCCCCTAAACGGGTACAACATATGAAATACATATAAATAATGAATAAGGCATCCCCAAGCGGGAGCTACCTCTTCGCCAATGGCGGAATCACAACCGCATGTAATATGTATATCAAAAGTGCACAATGAGCAATAGAAAGTAAGAAATAAGAAAATACCACGTCGGCTCAAGTGAGCATCGACACCAAACAACACAAATACAAATCTCACAAGTCTCACCTTCTAGTAAAATATACAAGGGTAGATGGAATATACTGGATACAAATAAAATACATGATGGGATAACATATCCTCACAACTTACCTACGAGCACTGCTGCAAGTCCAAGCAAAAAGAATAAAATGAGGAAATGCGCCCGCCGCTACTGTGCTGACGGGTCGGACCTGCAAGATACTGTGGCACAACGGGGGTGAGTTACCAACTCGTAGTAGTAAGTAACATCTAACAAGGCTATCGTAAGCATGCACGCAAATGCGTCTCAATCTACGCATATCGATATGATACGATGTACTAACATGGATGCAACATGAATGCATGATCAAACACGAAACCTGAACAAATCTGGTAAGAGAAAATCTTTGTTCTTATCTTAGAAAAACCTCTGTGCAATAAACTGAAGTATCATCAATGAAATCAACAGAAAATCCATGTCAAGCATCGACACTATATATATATATCCCAATATCTCGATGTCTCAACATCTCAATATCTCAATATCTCAATTTCTCGGCCTCCATCAGTCCGGATAGGCCCATATCAGCAAATCTCACAACTACGTCGGTATCCTCCGGATATCCGCCGCGTCAGACATCACCGGTAGGTAGTCTGCCCCTTCCAGGCTCATCGTCATCCCCACAAAAACACTCTCGCCCTGGGTACCATACCGGGTCCACCATGTACCCGAGACGGTTCATCCTCCTCCTCGAATCGGGTCTCGACGACCAACAGAAATCAGGAAAACTTATAGTGGATGACATATACACCATATCACGAGCAAACCGCAACTTGCATTTTTTAAAGGATAATAAGTTTTTCAAATTCTTGCGGTTCTCCCTAAAATTCATAAACCTCATAAACACGGAAATCTCCAAGAAAATCACCATATGTACACATGTCGGCGATGATGAATGCTTATGGTATCAATAATATGAAATACGATGTGTGACTAGAAAACTATGCATGAACGATGATGCAATGAGATATATGCATATGACTAGCAATCCTACGTATCCATCCACATAAATTGAATATACAAGTACAGGTTTACAGGTCATATATGGTGCAATTGTTTTAGATTCTGATTTAAACAAGTTCTATAGTGTTCATGGCATAGCAATTACCAAGGCGTGTGTGTTCGCATGAATAGTGCCCATGCAGTATAAACCAATGGTAATGGTGCAAGTGTCCTATGAGATGATATCACATATATATACAAAAGATGATGCAACGCAACAAGATGAAATAACTAAGAACTACGCATATAAATGCAAGTACTACTAGAAATTCTAACTATCGGGTGACTTGCGCCATCCAGACAATTCCCCCGTAGATGTGTACATCTACTCACAGGGACGCCTCAGCTAATCTGATCCGATCTCAGCCTGCCATTTCCGCGCCACATCCAACACCTCTGCACCCGATCCTAGAAACGTACACAAGTAAATAAGAGAATAAATATATAAATAGTCACGGACACAAACAATACAAGTCAACCACGTGCACTAACTAAACGTGCATGCACTTGGTGCACAAAACGCGCTAGCGACAACGCCACAGACCACAACTAGGGTCGTTATACGTGGCAACTACCAAACCAAAAACCCAATCGCACCAATCGCGTGTTCACAACACACTAAATTTTATTTGAAATAGGTTGTATATCAACAAAACCTCAAACTTAATTAAAATCGATTTATTCCAAAAATCTAGTAAGTATCAATTTACCATTTTAGTTCAAAACTAGATATTTTAACAAAACTAGTGGCCATAATAATCACTTAATAACTTAATTGAGCCACACAAATCTTTACTAGATTTTAATTTCACCTAATTACACACTAATTAAAAACTTAGTTTGCAAAATCTATAATCAAGACAATTTAAAAATAACAATTAGTAGTTTAACAACTAGATTAGATTTTTCATGTCTTAACATGTTAAACTACACATTGCTAACTAAATCAAGTGATGTAAACTTTAATTAAATCTCAAACCCTTCTCTTTAAACTTTTATTTTGCAATTAAAGTTATATTAACAACTAATTAAAATTAGATTTAAGCATACAATTAACAAGTAACAATTTGGATGAAATTTTATACCTCAAGATCATGAGATCAAACATGCAAACTTAGCCTTCCAACTTGCCTTCTTGCTCCAAGATCCATGCTAGATTAGGCCAAGAAAAATTGGTTAAGGTTTAATTAGGAGTTTTTGAGGATTTTTATTGATTTTTTTTATGGAAAAAGAAGAATTTTGATGAGAAAATGAGGTGAAGAAGTGGGGGACTGCTGCTATGGGGGGGCTCGGCCAAGTGAGAGGGGAGAAGAAAATGAGTATGGTGAGTAAAAAAAATACCAAGTCAAGAAAACCCATACCACACACATTAACACCCCATGCCTTCTTTCATTATTAAATTCCCTTTTTTCTTTTCTTTGATAAGATGAAGTGAGTTGAATGGAGAGAGGGGCTGTGCTCGACCAACAAGGGGGGGGTGTCTGGAAATTTTTAAGTCAAAAACAACCCCATACCACAAGTATTTAAACACCACACTTCATTGTTTATTATTTCCTTATTAATTTTATTATTTAATTTGTTTTCTAAAAAGTTTCTTGAATTAACTAGAATCATCTTGACAATATTGAAAGAAAAAGAACATGTTACAAGATTAGTTTAAGTTGTCATGGTGCAATGCAACTTGTAGTTAATCCAAACTAATTTGTAATTAGCACTAATTAATGTATAAGTGTAGGATTAAAATAATAATTAAAAATATTTAATTAAGGGAAAATATTTAAGAAAACTAGCAATTTGTAAGCGACTAATTAAAAACTAATACTTGCCATCACATAGTTAAAAGAGGTATATTCAAGTCTATGTGGAAAAATAATTATATCATGGTTTTTACGGAAAACACGTATTATCAATAATTACTACATAATTAACCTAATCGAATTTTCAAAACATTACAATTTTCCTCCCATAAAGAAATTTGGTCCCCGAATTTAAAATCTAACTACGTGTACCCTCAAAGAGACGGGATTATTTCTTCCACATCTCATCATCGTCTTCCCACGTGACCTTTTTCGCCACTCGGGCCACGTCAAAGAACCTATACGAACGGTATGACCCCGGACCTCAGTTTCTTCACATGCCGATCTAGAATGACTATCGGCAGCTTGGTGAAAGAAAGATTGCGCTCCAGCTGGATCATCTGATGCTGTATCGCGCGAGAGGGGTCATGAAGGTACTTGCGGAGTATCAATACATGAAACACGGGGTGAATATCTGGAATGTTGGGTGGAAGAGCAAAACGATATGAAACTGTGCCGACTCGCTCGAGAATCTCTAAGGGACCTACATATCTGGGACTAAGCTTCCATTTCTTTCTGAATCTCAACACGCCCTTTGTTCACACCATAATATTGCATTATTATATTCCTCATTCTTATTCTTTTTATAAATGTGCTTTTGACGCATGTCTGCTATATATTACAGGTTACAGGTTCTTAGACAGAAAACAGTGAAAACGATGTAAAGACGATGAAAAAGTGGACTTTGACCAACAAATAGAAGACTCTTGATCAAGCCTACATCAAAGATAAAATTCACAAAGTACAAGGCAATGCAAGGTCCAAGATTACAAAGCGAACGGTTAAAAGTCCACCGCAATTATTCACTGGAGATCTGGAAGAAACATAGAAGCTATTTTAATAAATAACCAAATAATAAGGAAGCCCAAAGATCCAAGGCCTAATACTTTCTTTAAAGAGACAGAGACATAAAATTTTACCAAAGCTTGAAGTCTACTTTGACTAGGTCTTCCTAAGGATATTTTGGTAAATGTAGACATGCAAATCAATTGTAACCTAGGGTTTCCTATTCTCTATAAATAGGAACTCTACTCATTGTAAACCTTATGCCTCCCTTTAATGAATAAAATTTAGAAATCTTTTGGAGAGCATCGGTGTTTCTTCTCCATTCAGAAATTCAGATCTGACAACCCTGCATGGATGATTGGAGGGATGCATCTGTAAGTAATTTAATTTCTTGCTTTAGTGTAGATTTAAATTCCTTGTCCTAGGTAGATTTAATTTTATGCCCTAGGAACTTGTTTAGAGTTAGCTTTGGGGAAGGATTTTGAGAGATGAGATCTCTCATCCCTTTCTTACCCACCAAATATTTACAATAGGACTCCATGCATACATGCACATACCGCTCCCTACGGCACTCTATCCCTCGAGGTAGCGGTGATACCGTAGTATAAAGGCCCGGGTGTGATGTTTTCCATGGAGGTTAGGGTAAGGATCTCTAAAGGAAGGACAAGAACCTAGAGGAAGGATCACCTTCCCGAACGGATCTAATCCCCTTTATTGATAATTACCATAACTCCTCATATATCTTCATTCGGGTATAGAAAGCGTGAGATTTAATTGCATTTCCAAACCATCCCTAAACCTAACCTTAGTAAGAATAGATCTAGATAATTGTAGATAGAATAATTTAGGTTTTTAGATTTAATAATTAATCCGAATACCCTTCAGAATTAACTCGTAAGCGCGAATCGGAAATTCACAACATCCCTGTGGACCGACCCGTACTCACCGGCTAGCTTCATGCGACGCCGTTCTTGATTGCGGTTACAAATATTTTTGATCTATCTTTTAGAAAGCGCGAGCACGCTAAATCAATCAATCAAATGGCGCCGTTGCCGGGGATGGCGTAGAATTTTCTTTTCGCGATTTCGGGTTAATCAAAATTTAAAAAAATCATAAAAATCTGAAAAATCACAAAAAATATAAAAATTTATCATCTGTTATTTTTGGAAGAGATACTTTGTTGTTTGAATTTTGCAGGATATACGAAAATCGGATCTGAAAATCTACAGAGATCAAAACAAGAAAAAACAGATCGGAACAACAGAAGATCACAACAACAGAGAAATAGAAGAAATTTGGAGGACCGAGTCTACAAGTTAACTGCGGTGATCTGGTCCACCAAAAAAAAAAGCCGAACCGACCAAAGCGCGGCGGAACCGCCGCGCCAGCCCCATTTTGGCCGCGGAACCGCCGCGGCCTGGTCGATTCAGGGCTTGAAAAAAAGGCAGAAGCGCGATTAAAAAAAAACTGTTCCGCCACTGCAAATTTCTGTGAGTTTTCTCTCTCCTCCTCTGCAAATCTTGATATATCTTCTGTAAATTTGCCTGCAAGATTTCTTTACGCTCAAAAAATTTTTCCCTTCCAAATATCAATCTTGTGCAGGATCTTTGCGCCCCGCTTAAATTAGGAATTAGATTGCAAGTAATATTTTGCTGTTGCATATCTTATGTTGAAAATCTTTTTGCAACAAAATTTTTCCTAATAAAGAGAAAAAGAATAAAAAAAAAGAATAAGGAAAATTTTATAGAAACTTGCAAAGTTTTTTAGCCGCAAATAAATCCTTGCACAACAATAAACTTTCCTTCTTTCCCCTTCTTACAACATGGGTACCCCACATAATAAATCATTAGCCGAACTTTGGTATCCCGAACCTAATTTTGCGTCGTACGTCAATTTGTTCGGTCAATTTAAAAACGATCCTTCCTTGCCAAAAATTTCGTTAAAAGATCAAATAGAGGCGTCTAGGAGAAACAGTTTGACTTTTCAACCCACTTTGTGTCAACCGAGTCAACCTTTACCACCTACATATGTTGATACCACTTCTTCAAGTCCTTCTGTCACTCCTAGGCCGATGTCCATTGCTGAGCACATTGCTCAATCTCGCAGCCGATCTTTCACCCCTCTCCACACATCTAGTTCTAGGGATCCACAAGATTATTCACATTTTTATCCACATGTAGACCCTACCCCTGTCCTACCACCCACTTCCTACCAGTCCTACCCGACCTTACTACCCTCACTAGACACTATTTCTACACAGCCATTAGGGAGTTTTGCATATCCACACGATTCCGAATCTTTTACCGAAACCCCTTTACCACCCAAGTCTAGTTTGGAAGAGTCGTTGGAGGAATATATTGCTGCAACAAATAAAATGATGAGAAAGTGTGAAGAATGTGGGTGGATAATTTGTGAGTCAAAAGATAATAGAATTCCTTGTTAGAAGACCTAATTGGAGAACAAAAGTCAATGGGCCGAGTTGATAGGATTTTGTGGGTGTAATCCGCTGAAAACCCTCAGGAGACAACACTCCTCCTACTAGGGACACCTAAAGGTTTAACGGCTTGTTGCACGTGCTCAGTGCAATCGCGTTTCCCTGCGAAAGTGCGGGTAGGATTTTAGTGAATAAAAAATATGTTTGCTCGAGGACGAGCAAAAGATAAGTTTGGGGGTATTTGTTTACACCATAATATTGCATTATTATATTCCCTATTCTTATTCTTTTTATAAATAAATGGGTGCTTTTGACGCATGTCTGCTACATGTTACAGGTTACAGGTTCTTGGACAGAAAACAGTGAAAACGATGTAAAGACGATGCAAAAGTGGACTTTAACCAATAAACAGAAGACTCTTGATCAAGCCGACATAAGGAACAATTCACAAAGCAAGATTCAAGACATCGACTCAAAGCGAACGGGTAGAAGTCCACTACAATGTTCACTGGAAATCTGGAAGAGAACCAGAAGCCCAATTAATAAAAGAACCAATTTTTCAGTAGCCCAAAATGACCCAGAAGCATACCCAAAAGTTTGAGGACTTGAACCAACAAATGGGCCGCGGAACCGCGGCCCAAGCCTGCCATTGGCCGCGGTTCCGCGGCCAAGTGAAGCCCTCATGAAAAAGTATTTTTACCATAATTTGGGTGCGGCGCTGACTAGTCAATCTAAGGGCTATTTTTGTAATTTCAGACATGCGAAACAAATGTAACCCTAGGGTTTCCTATTCTTTATAAATAGGAACTCTAATCATTGTAATTCTTATGCCTCCCTTTAATGAATAAAATTTAGAAATCTTTTGGAGAGCATCGGTGTTTCTTCTCCATTCAGATTCAGATCTGACAACCCTGCATGGATGATTGGAGGGATGCATCTGTAAGTAATTTAATTTCTTGCTTTAGTGTAGATTTAAATTCCTTGCCCTAGGTAGATTTAATTTCATGCCCTAGGAACTTGTTTAGGGTTTAGCTTTGAGGAAGGATTTTGAGAGATGAGATCTCTCATCCCTTTCTTACCCACCAAATATTTACAATAGGACTCCATGCATACATGCACATACCGCTCCCTACGGCACTTTATCCCTCGAGGTAGCGGTGATACCGTAGTATAAAGGCCCGGGTGTGATGTTTTCCATGGAGGTTAGGGTAAGGATCTCTAAAGGAAGGACAAGAACCTAGAGGAAGTATCACCTTCCCGAACGGATCTAATCCACTTTATTGATAATTACCATAACTCCTCACAGATCTTCATTCGGGTATAGAAAGCGTTGAGATTTAATTACATTTCCAAACCATCCCTAAACCTAGCCCTAGCAAGAGTAGATCTAGATAATTGCCCTAGGTTAATTAGGTTTTTAGATTTAATAATCAATCCGAACACCCTTCGGAATTAACTCGTAAGCGCGAATCGGAAATTCACAAAATCCCTGTGGACCGACCCGTACTCACCGGCTAGCTTCATGCGACGCCGTTCTTGATTGCGGTTACAAATATTTTTGATCTATCTTTTAGAAAGCGCAAGCACGCTAAATCACTCAATCAAATGTTTATAATTTTTGAAAATTTTCAATTTTTATGGGTTTTCAAATAAGTATGCAAAAATATGTACAAATGAATGCGAAGGAAGAAGACGTACCGAGCACCCTTCATCGGAGAAACCTTCAAGAAAACATGATCTACAACGACGAACTCAAGTCTGCGCCAACGTCGGTCTGCATAAGATTTTTTCCTGCTCTGGGCCGCTCTCATCCTATCCTAAATCGACTGAATCTTTTCGGTCGTCTCCTGCATAATCTGTGGCCCCAAAATACTGCTCTCACTGAGTTCTGTGCAAACTGGTGATCAGCATTTTCTCCTATATAATAACTCGAAGGGTGCCATCTGAATCGTTCTCCTGGAAGCTGTTATTATAAGAAAACTCTATCAATGGAAAGTGGTGATCCCAACTGCCACCGAAATCTAGAACGCAACCTCAGAGCATGTCTTCAAGAGTCTGAATGGTCCGCTATGATTGACCGCCGGTCTACGGATAAAAAACTGCACTGAAACTTAATCTGTGTCCAAGGTCTCTTAATGTTTTTACAATAGTCGGCTGGTGATTTGGGTGCCTCTGTCGGACACAATACAAGTCGGAACTCCATGTAGTCACACAATCTCATCAACCTATATCTGAGCATACTGAACGAATCCGAAAGTGGTCTTACTGGCAGAAAGTAAGTTGTTTTCATCAATCAGTCTACGATCACTCAAATAGAGTCATACTCTCGCCTGGTCCTAGGTAGACCCAAAATAAAATCCATAGAAATCTGTTCCCACTTCCACTCCGGAATGGGCAAGGCTGTAATTCTCCAGCTGGCCTCTGATGCTCGTCCTTGACTTGCTGACAAGTCAGGCATCCCGAAAAAAAATCTGTGACATCTCTATTCATCCCTTCACACTAGTAGACTTCTCTCAAATCATAATACATCTTGGTGGAAACCGGATGAACACTGTATGCTGACTGATGTTCCTCCTCTAAGATCTCGTGTCTCAGTCCCTCGGAATCTGGCACACATAGTCGGGTCCGAAATCATAGTACTCCCTGATCATCAATCACGAACTCTGAATGTCTGCCCTGTCGAACCCGCTCTAAGATCTCAGACAAACGAACGTCATCGGACTATGCCTCACGGATAGGATCAAATAACTGTGGATGTGCACGGACACGGACAAGTTGTTTCCTGGTCGACGTAAACTCGAACTGTACTCGGTTGTCACATAGAATCTACTAATCTTCCATCAACTATCTCTGAACTGTGCTCAAATAAAAAAAGCTATCTCCGGGCCTCCGACTCCAAGCATCTGCCACAACATTCGCCTTGCCCGGATGACAAGGAATCCCGCAGTCATAATCTTTCTCTAGCTCCATCCAACGGCGCTGTCTCAATTTCAAATCTCGCTGCTGAAAGTTGTAGTGTCTCCAGATCTTTAAGTGTAAAAACCACCGCAGCCATTTCTAAGTCATGCGTAGAATAATTCTGCTCGTGCTTCATCAACTGCCGAGAAGTATCGCAATAACCAACAAAACCGCTTGATCCTAAAGGCAAAGATAATACTGGTGCCGAAATCAAACGAGTATTCCACAGCTGAAAGCTCTGCTCGCATACCTCAATCCAACGAAAAGAAACTCCCTTCTGGGTCAACCCGGTCAACGTTGCAGCTAAATGCGAAAAATCCTGTACGAAATATCAACAGTATCCGTTCAAACCTAAAATGTTGCGAACCTCCATCACCGATACAGATCTGGGCCAATACTGAACGGCCTCGATCTCATTCGGTTCCATACATATACCATCTCTCATAACTACATGACCCAAGAAGTCACATCATCCAACCAGAAAACACACTTGGATAATTTAGCAAATAGCTGGTGCTCCCTCAAAGCCTGTAACAAAATCCTCAATTACTACCCAGGCCCCACTCGGCTCCAAAAGTGTATTAAAATGTCATCAACGAACACGATAATAGCATATCAAGAAACGGCCTGAACATGCAGTACATCAAGTCCATAAACGCTGCTGGGGCATTGGTGAGCTCGAACGACATCACCAAAAACTCATAATGCCCTTAACGTGTGAAAAGCAGTCTTCGGAATATCATCCTCTCGAACCCGTAACTAATGGTAACCTGATCACAAGTCAATCTCCGAGAAATGTCCCGCGCCCTGGAGCTAATAAAATAAATCGTCCATACGAGTTAAGGGATATTTGTTCCGCACGGTAACCCGATTCAACTGACAAAAATCGAAGCACAAACACAACTGCCATCTTTCTTCTTGACGAACAGAACATGAGCTCCCCAAAGTGACGCACTCGGACGAACAAGCCCTTTATCCAACAAATCTTGCAACCGATCCTTCAGTTCTTTACGCTCCGCCAGGTCCATTCGATATGGCGGTATAGAAAAAGGCTCTGTGCTGGGAATCAATTCAAAGAAGAACTCAATATCGCGCTCTGGCGACAAACCAAGCAACTTGTCAGGAAAGACATCTGGAAACTCCCTCACAATCGGGACCTGGTCCAACGAGACCTCTACGGCTCTAATCATTACAAAAATACGTCAGGAATTCCTGACATCCTTTCCTCAAAAGCTGACTAGCGCGAAAAGAAGAAATCAAATCGGGAAGGGAGACACTACGATCTCCCCGAAAAACAAGAACTGGCTCACCCGGAAAACTAAATCCGACTGCCTTCTCACGGCAGTCCACGAAATCATAACACGTGGCTAACTAATCTATGCTCAGAAGAACTTCAAAGTCTAACATATCAAGGAGAATCAAATTGACAGAAGAATCCTTATCTCTGATGTGAACACAATGAACACGAGCGAAAACCTTTCGAGCGACAAAAGATTAGCTTACGGAAGAAATCACAACAAGCGGCTGATTTAGAAAGGACTACTATCGGCTAGACTTCGATACAAAATATGAGGATACCATTTCAAACAACACCAAAAATAAATACGCATCAGAAGAAACACCGAAAGAATACTTGTTACAACTGTGCCTATCTAATCGCCTCAGAGCTGGCATACCGGTACAAATCCGCTTCGATCCAAAAACGACTGAAGTCTCAGAAATGCGCTCCTCTAGCAGTAAGGCTGCATCCATCGCGGCTGTAGAAGTGTCAAAATGCTGGGTACCGATGGCAAGAAATAACTGCATGTCCAAACTCCACACGAACCTCTTTATTTGTTTCTCTTCAGTGTTCACCAGGTAAGGAGCATATCGGACCGTTAAGTAACTAAATGTCGTACTCGGACACCGTCATCCCTGAAGTCTTATGCAAAGGCTCCAAACTATGGGCTCGGGCATCTCGAACACTCTCTGGAAGGAAACGAGCAAGAAATATAGCTATGAACTCATCCCAAGTCATAGGAAGTAGATCTGCAGCTCGGCCTCTCTCGACCAACTCGCACCGCGTCTGAGCAAGACCTCTCTAGACGAAAACTCGCAAGCTCAATCCATATCTCGTCAGAACATCTCTTTGAACGACAAATCATAGCCATCCTGTCGAGGATTGTCTACGGATCCTCCGCTGCATCTATGCCGGAAAAAACTAGAGGCTTCAGCCAAAAAAACTCCTATAAGGATACGTAAATAATCTTGGTAACAACAGAAACAGCTGCCTGGGTAGCAGGTACAATCACAGTCCCTGCAGCAGAAGGGACAACATCGGCTCTCGGAGCTCGGCTTGCTTCAACTAACGATCCAACCATCTGTCGCAAGTCTTAAATACTCGACTCCAGCCTAGCTATCCGGCCTGGAAAAAGCGGATCACTCTGTCCCTGAGGAGTAAGCTTACCGCCCTGATCGGTTATCGTCTCAAACGAGCCTGCTCTAATCTCATCCCTAGCGGCAGCCCTTTGGCCCTCGTAGTCTCCGGCAGCATAGTGGCTGGAACAAGAAACAGGATTGATAGGAACATTGCGATTGAATTAAAGGATTTCTGGAATCAAGGAAAGAAATACAAGCAAATATATATATATATATATATATATATATATATATATATATATATATATATATATATCCTAAGGTTACTTAGGCGGAGTACCGTATCGTAAGTATGCCGCGGAACATACACACGCTACGTCACTCTGCTTAAGTCACCTACTCCATCTACCAAAGGTCATCCTACACTCAGAAAGGTAAAACCTAACGCTCTGATACCAACTTTGTCACGACCCGAAGGTACGGAACGTGACTGGCACTTAAATTACGAAACGTCTAAATGCGTAATGTAATCTAAGTAAGCTAAAGCCCAGAAAACTAAACCATTTAAAAATTAGAGTGAAGGAAAACTTGTTTTAAAGAAAGCGGTTTTAACAAATAGGTGGTATTAAACATTTTAAAGCAACATCAGATTTTCCCGAAAATTTCAGCAGAGTCTCTTTTGTAAATACTGGCCCCCAAACGGGTACAATACATGAAATACATATAAATAATGAATAAGGCATCCCAAAGTGGGAGCTAGCTCTTCGCCAATGGTGGAATCACAACCACATGCAATGTGTATATCAAAAGTGCATAATGAGCGTCAGAAAGCAAGAAATAAGAAAATACCACGTCGGCTAATGTGAGGATCGACACCAAACACCATAAATACAAATCTCACAAGTCTCACCGTCTAGTCAAATATACAAGGGTAGATAGAGTATACTAGATACAAATAAAATACATGATGGGATAACATATCCTCGCAACCCATGATGGGATAACATATCCTCGCAACCCACCTACGAGCACTGCTGCAAGTCCAAGCAAAAGGAACAAAATGAGGAAGTGGGTCCGCCGCTACTGTGCTGACGGGTCGGACCTGCAAGATACTGTGGCACAACGGGGGTGAGTTGCCAACTCATGTAGTAAGTAACATCTAACAAGGCTATCGTAAGCATGCACGCAAATGCGTCTCAATCTACGCATATCAATATGATACGATGTACTAACATGGATGCAACATGAATGCATGATCAAACACGAAACCTGAACAAATCTGGTATGAGAAAATCTTTGTTCTTATCTTAGAAAAACCTCTGTGCAATAAACTGAAGTATCATCAATGAAATCAACAGAAAATCCATGTCAAGTATCGACACAATATATACATATCCCAATATCTCGATGTCTCAACATCTCAATATCTCAATATCTCGGGCTCCGTCAGTCCGGATCGGCCCATATCAGCAAATCTCACAACTACGTCGGTATCCTCCGGATATCCGTCACGTCAGACATCACCGGTAGGTAGTCCACCCCTGCCAGGCTCATCGTCATCCCCACAAAAACACTCTCTCCCCGGGTTCCAAACCAGGTCCACCATGTACCCGAGACGGTTCATCCTCCTCCTCGAATCGGATCTCGACGACCAAAAAAATCAGGAAAACTCATGGTGGACGACATATACATCATATCACGAGAAAACCGCAACTTGCATTTTTTAAAGGATAATAAGTTTATAAAATTCTTGCGGTTCTCCCCAAAATTCATAAATCTCATAAACACGGAAATCTCCAAAAAAATCACCATATGTACACATATCGGCGATGATGAATGCTTATGGTATCAATAATATGAAATACGATGTGTGACTAGAAAACTATGCATGAACGCTGATGCAATGAGGTATATGCATATGACTAGCAATCCTACGTATCCATCCTGATGAATTGAATTTACAAGTACAGGTTTACAGGTCATATATGGTGCAATTGTTTTAGATTCTGATTTAAACAATTTCTATAGTGTTCGTGGCATAGCAATTACCAAGGCGTGTGTGTTCACATGAATAGTGCCCGTTGTAACAACTCCAATTCTTGTGTACATAAATTTGATTTAAAGTTAATGTATACTTGACATATTTACATTTCCTGTGAGTACTATAAGTATTTGATTCACTTTTGAACAGCAAGAAAGAGCTTGTATCTCATTGGTAATATCTTGCACTGCTGAACCAAAGCACCAGAGTTCAAATCTCATTAGCCACATTATTTTTTAATTAATTTTCTTTTAAATTTTTAGAAGCTCAAGAGCCTACACGTGCATAACTCATAAAAATCAAAAGTCACATAAAACAAACTGGCCCAAGGGGTAAACCAAACGGAAAGAGACACGTGGCGACGAGCCCCGGCCCGACTCGGCCGACTCGGGCCGGCGACTCGGCCGGCAGCGCCGGGTTGACTTGGTCGTATCCGATTCTTCTCTTCATGAAAACTATGTCTTTTTGCCTCCCCATAACCCCTGTCATGTTTAATTTCCCTGTATTATTCCAGAGACCATAAAACCCCTTTAATCTCCATTTTAATGCAATTTAAATGCAATTTTTTTCTATCAAACCCTAACCCTAATCTTTTATTATAAATACCACTCCAATTCACACCCCCTCACTCACAAACTCTGTACAAACTCTCAAGAAAAACCCCTAGAACTTTAGTGTACAAGTGGAGTTAGCGAAGGGCGAAGCTCCGACGAATTTCCGACGACGATCCTAGGAGCTCCCGGCAACGAAACGAAGCACCGGCACCTCCTACCACTCTCTCTTCCTCTTCTCTTGACTCTAAATAAGTAAGTCCCTCCTCCCTCTTCTCTAGTCTAATCTAAAAACTTGTATTTCTAAAACCCAACAGAAGCAAAGTTAATCCGACTTCCGATTCGGTTTTCTTTAAAAAGTTCCAATTTTCTTAAATACAACAATACCAAACTTGCACATCATGACTATTAAACATTAACAAAATATATTGAACAAGTTTCATAGCTAAAGAATTCATATTGAAATTTTTATAGCACTTTTACAGAAAAATACCATGTAATTTAGTTTTGACATAAATCTTATATTTCCTTGCTATACCTTTAAATATTTCACGAGGTAATGACCTACCTCTTCACAACACTCATATGTAACATAGCACGATATCTCTTGGGAAACTAGAATACGGAAATACGATTCTTACAAATAAATACCATAAACTACTAAACCTTTTTCTACAAGATTATGTATTTTTAAACAAATATTTGCAAAGCGCCGCTACAACACATTTGGGGAACCTGTTCGGGATGGTGCGGATTTTCGCACATTCTCGGACTTAGTAGTGCGAGATGCAGACCTCCGCAAGGAGCATACGGTCTCGAAAGATTTAAAAATACAAATATCTTAAGAAAATGAGATTTCTAGAAAAATAATAAATTAAAATTATTTTATATAAATATATATATATATATATGTATCATCAAAATATCTATTTTTTTTATAATACAAATATTCCAACTTTTCTAAATCAAAAAATTCACTTTACATGAGAATACCATGCAATTCCATACAAGTTCAATACATTACAAATAAGTACCATATATTATGAAAAATAAGTTTTATTCACTAGAAATGTCACATATATAAAATCTACATCTATGAAAACTCTAAAGACGATAATTAAATACTTGAGGTGTATTTTGAAAATTATACAAATTATTTTTACATAAAACCCCCTCAAGTTTTATAAATTACAATAAGGACCCTAGTAAACATAGGTTTAAGCGGGACCAATCTCTTGAGCCTCAGGGAGATGGAGATATGGGTGATTGCCTATTTAAGGTGGACAACTTAACAAACGGTGTTATCAACACGGTAATCGTCTTTGAAAAAGACACAAATCCTGCTGCACATGTGCAGCGGTTACCGATAACACCAAAACCTAATTCACAACTTCAATTTCTTTTCTAATTTTTCTGACTCAGACGGAGTCTTATTATAAATAATCTGACTTGAATATAATTCAAGTACAGACTACTATTCAATATGAATCCATGAATCCATATATTCAATCTATTCAATCTGTATTGACTGAACCGAACCATGGATATACTTCCATTTACATGATTCTCCGGTTACATCCATTTACTGATATCATGGTTTCAGCAAGTCATCCATCTGTACAATCTATAATACAATACAATACAATTTACAATACAATATAAACAATACAATCAAGACATCGTGGGATTTAAGGGGTAGATTGGTACGGAAGGTGTTAGAAGTAGCACGAGACAGCAACATTTAAGACACCTAACATGTATTCCATTGCTGTTGTACCGTGGCATAAACGGTTCCTTGTACATTCCGTTCACCTTAGTCTCTGGTCTACTGAGACTCCTCTCGTATACACTAGCATCCTTCTGTACCAAGCTACAAATAACAGCGTTAACCATATAATACAACTTTAAAAACTACACACACACACTCTCTCTCTCTCTCTGTCTATTCTATTTCTCCCTTATCTTTGGGACTTACCGAGCGATTGTTCGCTGACGACATTCCTTCTCTTTTTCTTTGGAATGTTGTCAGGTGATTCGGACCTTCAGGAGATCGAGCCCACCAGCGAGGACTTGGATTAGCTAGCATACGACCCGGAGCTCTAGATATTTGTACATTTCATTTCTGTATTTCCATTTCTGTTATGCCACTGTTTAGGCATTACTTTCCATTCCATGTATTTACTTTTCAGATGCATTGTACAAAAGAATGTTAATAAATAAAGTTGTCGTTCATTACATTTGTCTCTTGTGTATATTTTTTTTTATATTGCTTAGTTACGCTTAGCGTATTTACTTCTGAGTAAATACGTAGCTGCCAGTCGCGTCCTCTGCCTGTATACTGGGAAGCAAGGCATGACACCCATGCAACATAAACCAATGGTAATGGTGCAAGTGTCCTATGAGATGATATCACACATATATACAAAAGATGATGCGACGCAACGAGATGAAATAACTAAGAACTACGCATATAAATGCAAGTACTACTAGAAATTCTAACTATCGGGCGCCTTGCGCCATCCAGACGATTCCCCCGTATATGTGTATATCTACTCACCGGGACGTCTCGGGTAATCTGATCCGATCTCAGCCTACTATTTCCGCGCCACATCCGACGCCTCTGCACCCGATCTTAGAAACGTACACAAGTAAATAAGAAAATAAATATATAAATAGTCGCGGACACAAACAATACAAGTCAACCACGCGCACTAACTAAACGCGCACGCACTTGGTGAACAAAATGCGTCCGCGACAACGCCACAGACCACAACTAGGGTCGCTATACATGGCAACTACCAAACCAAAAACCCAATCGCATCAATCGCGCATTCACAACACACTAAATTTTATATGAAATAGGTTGTATATCAACAAACCTCAAATTTAATTAAAATCGATTTATTCCAAAAACCTAGTAAGCATCAATTTACTATTTTAGTTCAAAACTAGATATTTTAATAAAACTAGTGGCCACAATAATCACTTAATAACTTAATTAAGCCACACAAAGGTTTACTAGATTTTAATTTCACCTAATTACACACTAATTAAAAACTTAGTTTGCAAAATCTATAATCAAGACAATTTAAAAATAACAATTAGTAGCTTAACAACTAGATTGGATTTTTCATGTTTTAACATGTTAAACTACACATTGCTAACTAAATCAAGTGATGTAAACTTTAATTAAATCTCAAACCCTTCTCATTAAACTTTTATTTTGCAATTAAAGTTATATTAACAACTAATTAAAATTAGATTTAAGCATACAATTAACAAGTAACAATTTGGATGAAATTTTATACCTCAAGATCATGAGATCAAACATGCAAACTTAGCCTCCCAATTTGCCTCCTTGCTCCAAGATCCATGCTAGATTAGGCCAAGGAAAATTGGTTAAGGTTTAATTAAGTGTTTGTGAGGTTTTTTATTGATTTTTTTGATGTAAAAAGAAGAATTTTGATGAGAAAAGGAGGTGGAGAAGTGGGGGACTGCAGCCATGGGGGCGGCTTGGCCAAGTGAGAGGGGAGAGGAAAATGAGTGAGGTGAGTGAAAAAATACCAAGTCAAGAAAACCCATACCTCACACATTAACACCCCATGCATTCTTTCATTATTAAATTCCTTTTTTCTCTTCTTTGATGAGATGAAGTGAGTTGAATGGAGAGGGGGGCTGTGCTCGGCCAGCAAGGGGTGTGTGTGTGTGGGGGTGTGTGTGGAAATTTCTAAGTCAAAAACAACCCCATACCACAAGTATTTAAACACCACACTTCATTGTTTATTATTTCTTTATTAATTTTCTTATTTAATTTGTTTTCTAAAAAGTTTCTTGAATTAACTAGAACCATCTTGACAATATTGAAAGAAAAAGAACATGTTACAAGATTAGTTTAAGTTGTCATGGTGCAATGCAACTTGTAGTTAATCCAAACTAATTTGTAATTAGCACTAATTAGTGTATAAATGTATGATTAAAATAATAATTAAAAATAATTAATTAAGGGAAAATATTTAAGAAAACTAGCAATTTGTAAGTGACTAATTAAATACCAATACTAGCCATCACATAGTTAAAATAGGTATATTCAAGTCTATGTGGAAAAATAATTATATCATGGTTTTTACGGAAAATCACGTATTATCAATAATTACTACACAATTAACCTAATCGAATTTTCAGAACGTTACACCTATCACCAACTGAGAAACTACCGATCCTAGATCGGTAATTCTCGTCTACCCCGGCCGAGGATTTCTGGTGATGGCCACCAGTGCACACCGCGACATCAACCCCAATACCGGGAGAGACGAATCCCCTGACGATCCGCTCACTGTCTCCATGTGGCTCGGAACTATATCCAACTAAAACCTGTTTGCACGACTCCTTTGAGCCGTGGTAGGGTAGTAATCAAAGCACAATAGGAACTCACACGAGACAAATAACGATCGCAGGTCGATAGACTAACCTGTACACGTGTCACCTGGGAACTGCTATCTGACAATAGGTATAATACCAACTAGCATGTTCCTGGCGTGTCCATGTGTTGTACTCATAACCCAATGAGCACCTGTATACATCTTAGGTGAACCAACTAACACCAATAGCTTGTGAGACCGGCCACCGCCCCTCATCGGGTCTCGATCCGTATACACTAGTCTACTTTTGGAGTATCGATGCCCAGTCTCGAAACTCCCACGACTAGGGACACTTTAAGGATGTGTTTATAGATCACCCAACTCTCATGTATACGATCGCCATCATACTGCTGTTAGTCAAGCAAGAATCCTATGGGCTCTATCAACATGTAATAGTGATCTGTAATGTCACCTGAAGCATGTACACGATGATAAAGACAAACCAGATAGCGTACTATCTTCTCGAGTAAAATTGTTCTACTGGTATAGGTCATCTCTCAATCATTGCAATCATGTGCCTGTGATCCAATAATTGACTTGAGCGCACTATAGCCAACAATCTCCTTCTTGCACTTAAGGCTAATTATTGCGGTGTTGCATACTTACAGCCCGTGTGATACCGAGCACCCAACTTCTCTACTAATCAATTTCACAAAGCTCGTTCGAAAAATAGCCTCAGTGAGTGGACCCGCTCTGATTTTTCTCTTTATGTCTCTCTTTATCTCAAGTTCACGGAGAAATCCATATCCCGAAATGAGCAATACATGTCTTAGAATATGTTTGGATATCTGATGAGACCCAGTTCACAAATGAACTCCAAATCCAGCAAACTTCTTAGACGGTATCGTCAACTGAATTTAATCAGTATCCTGTGCCATGCCTTCCTCATTATCCGCTTGGACCACCTGTCCAAACTACTGCCCCTCGTCAGAGGGAAAACTATAACTCTGACAGTCACTCTGTCATCCAGGTCACCTTGGAAGCCTGGGATGATAACTATCTCCTGAAGGAGGCTGCTGTTACCAAATCCCTAGAACATCCACTTATGTTCATAAACTGCTTCCGAATATTTCTCCAGGATTGGATTAATATATAAACTTATTGCAGCTAGTGCAAAAATAATATCTGGTGTGGTACTTGACATCTCATGATTGACTCAATTGCCTAAGCAAGTGATATGCCAATCATGCACATCCCTCTCCTCTTTAGTCTGTTAGACACCTTCAGAGAGGGTCACTCCATCACCTACAGGTACACCACTATTCCAGGAGTCGTCTATTCTAAAACACCTTTAGAATACTATCTAAGTACCCAGATTAGGAAACTATCCAAATCTAGAGCTAAAACTATAGATCTAGTAACCAGAATACCTGATATAATATCCATATCCTATGTGGAGAAACCATTGTGTGACAACCACAGTATAACCGATCGTAATGTAGGAATTTCACTTCCTACAAAGTGTATGTCATCCAAATACTAGGACATCACACCCTACTACCTTTTTAACAGATCCATCTCCTATTTTGATGAAATCAAAGCCTATGACTGTCATATCAGAAATAGATTATCTATCCCCGCTATACTTGCTTTAGTCTATAAATAGACATAAGCAACTTGTCCACTATGCTTCCACTGCTCTCACTGACTACAACAACCCTCTGGCAGAGTCATATACACGTGCACTTCTAAAGCTAGTTTAGAACGACTCTATACTCATCCTCCTGCCGGGTCTCATAGTCTAGAACAGCAGTAATGGTAAGTCTGGGTAAACAAGAACCTCCCTGTCACCGACTTTGAGGATACCGAAGTACCTCTCGGGCACCTGAGATTACCCACCATATCTACGGAGTGGCTAAAGGAATATCAAACCCAATTGAATTTTTAGGTTCTATTAAATTTTCAGTAATTGTTTTTGGTTCTGGAATCACTTCCAGTTCTACCATACTCCCACTACTGTTTTATGAAAAAGTCCATTTTGCTAAAACTGTGGAGAGTCAAGAACAATATCACTATTGATCTTCCAGATGGTAGAAAGTTAATCGTCGTCATAGCCCGGGATAATCCACAACTGCTATTACAAAAACGTGCCTTGAGTATGTCCAGAGTCCGATTTTAAGCATAAGCCGGACAACTCCATATACCTTAACATCGTTAAGATATGAACCATTCTATATACAATATAGAAACAGAGGCACTGATTTAATTGGAACCAAATTCAAATCATGAAGTTGTCTCTAGTGCATGTCAACTAAATGGAGAGAGGCCAATCAGCATTACTCAACTTAGGAGTGCATCCAGATATGAGTAACCTGAAAGAGAAGCAAGTTCTCAAAACCATTAGTATCAACTGAATACCAAACACCGGTATCTACATCTTCGACCACCTTGAAGAATCATGATACTTGCAACACATGGTTCTCTACTTTATTCTTGTACCTATATGATGATGCTCAATATCGATGATCTCCTAGATCAGGAATGTGGCAGATGACGTGTCCCAGAGCATGCAGTAAGACCAGACCGCACCTGTGCTCGTCCTACAGATCAAACGCTGGCTCACCTATGAGCCCCCTGCATAACCGGCCTCCTCGGTCTCACAGCTCGTCTCCGGGCTAACATAGAACCAAGATACCTCGGCTCCCCCGCTCTTCTGCGAGCTCTCCCACCGAGGTCATCTTCCTCGGTCTCATCGATCGACCAATGGCACCGCTTGCAGGCGTAACCGCCATCCCGCGAATCTCGCCATGTGGGAGATTTCCGCCGACCACATCCCACGTTCCACGCCATCACGATCCCCCATTAACGAGCCTGTCTCTCCATTAATAGGAGATCCCTCTCATCATACGGGCGTGACGTCGGGAGCATAACGGCCGGCGTGATTCTCGCGCCTGCCCTACCTACTGCCACCGCTATATAAACCCCTTTTTCAGGCGATTCAAGTAAGCCATTTTAACTCCACTAAGTCGTTGCTCTGCTCGGATCTCTAGTCTAACTTGACCGTCGGAGGGTCCTCGGTGGTACTACCACCCCGGGACTTCCTTGCAGGTAGCTCGGCAACCACAACCTCAAACCCAATGAGATCCACACACTTCAGGAGCGAAAGCCTTCAGATCCAATCTCAGCCACCCATCGCCGCCATCAGCAGATCAACGGAAAGAAACATCTGAAGGAGGCCTACGATCCCCCATCAGCTGGCGCCGTCTGTGGGAAGACACTCTTGATTCCACAAAAACAAAAGTTCACCTTCCGATCTCAACCTAATGGCGAGCGATCATCACGACAATCCAAGCACCAACCGCCGTCTCCCCCTCAACGGAGGCGCGGACGAACCTCCTCCGCCGAATGTCATCAACGCCCTTGCCGGCCAGATAGACCGACTCACGTCTGTAGTGGAGGCACTGATCCGCGTCCAAACGGCGGGGCAAGATCACCAAGTTGCCGCTCCCCCGCCTCGGGACCAGGACCCCTACAGGGGGAAAGAAGACTCCTTCCGCGTCAGCACTGCCGACCGCCGCCTCATCATTTCCGGCAACCGCGGTTTCCTCGGGCCAACGTACTCGAAAACCCGGTGGGCACCGTTAAGTTTGGCTCCGAGGTCTTACGCTAAAGAGTTTCGCCCCGAGTCTCATCGCACCCCTGTCCCTCCCGAGGCGGTGGTGTTCAACTCGCCTGTTTACAGGCATGACCGGCCCCCTTCTCTCGAAGGGGTCGCGCATGCGAGACTCTCTACAGCAGCTCAAAAACAACCCCACCGGGAAAGGAACCTCACCAAAGGGAACCAAGGCTCGTCGAAAATCATGGTCATGACGTCCGGGGGTATGTCGGGTACATATGAGACTCAGCACCCCGCGCCAGCCGCGGAGGCCGACAGCCGACCGACGAAGAGGTCAAGGGAGACCGAGCCGATCACTTTTGACGATGGAGACTTTCACGGCATATCCTTGTCCCACAACGACCCCCTGGTGATTACGGCTCGAGTCCACCAATACGAGGTGCACACGATCCTGGTCGACTTGAGAAGCTCGGCAGACATTCTCTTCCATGACTTCTTCCTGCGCATGGGGCTCGCCTCAGCAGACCTGAGGCCGGCCTCCCACGTCCTCTCAGGATTCACCAACCACTCTATCCTGGCGGAAGGGGTAATCACTCTACAGTTCAATGTCAGGGAGGCCAACCGTACGCGGACATTGCCGGTGGAATTCATCGTAGCGAGAATTCCATCGGCCTACAACATCCTCCTCGGCCGCCCCACGCTGAACTCCCCTCGGGCCCAGATATCGACCTATCACCTGGCAATGAAGTTCCCTCTCGACCAGGGCGGATAGGTCGGGTCTATAGAGACCAGCGAATTGCAAAGGTTTTCTTCACCACAGCATCTTCATCGGAGAGACCGGGCGACGATGTCGAAGGTGGGGGTGACATCAGGGGTTCTCTAGACACTCGAGACGAGTGAACCGAGGTCCGAGGGACCCCGTTGGAGCCTCTGACAGAGGTCCCCCTCGTAGAAGGGGACGACGAAAAACTCGTTCAGATCGGGTCGCTTCTGACAAGAACTTAGCAAGATGACCTGGTCCATTTCCTCAGAAACAACTCCGACGTGTTTTCCTGGGCGCCTGCTGACATGCCTGGGATCGACCCCAAAATTATATCTCACAAGCTCAGGGTTGATCCTACGGCCCGACACGTCAGACAGAAAAAGCGAAGCTTCGCCCCGGTCAAACAGAAGGCTGTCGAGGACGAGGTAGATCGGCTCCTCGCTGCCAACTTCATTCGGAACGTGCCCTATTAGGAGTGGCTAGCAAACGTAGTCTTGGTCAAGAAATAAAGCGGGAAGTGGCGCATGTGCGTCGACTTCACCGACCTCAACAAGGCCTGCCCCAAAAATAACTATCCCCTACCTCGGATAGATCAGCTCGTCGACAGCTCGGCAGGCCATGAGTTATTGAGCTTCATGGATGCCTTCTCCGGTTATAATTAGATCTGTATGAACCCGGCAGACGAAGATCTTACCGCATTCACAACCGACCGAGGGGTATACTGCTACAAGGTGATGCCCTTCGGCCTCAAGAACGCCGGGGCTACATACCAACGGTTGGTCAACCGCATGTTCAAGCCACAGATCGGCAGGAACATGGAAGTTTACGTCGACAACATGGACGTCAAATCAATCTCGTCGACCGACCATGCCAAGGACCTGGGCTAGGCCTTCGAGGTACTTTGCAAGTTCAAGATGAAGCTGAACCCCGCCAAGTGCACATTCGGGGTCACCGGGGGAAAGTTCCTCGGTTTCATGGTCACCCACCGTAGGATCGAGGCCAACCCGGAAAAAATCGACGCCATCCTCAACATGACCGCGCCTAAGACCAACGTCGAGATCATGCGACTAACCGGGTGGGTGGCCGCTCTGAGTCGTTTCATGTCGAGGTCCGGGGAAAAGTGCATCCCATTCTTCAAAGCTCTAAGGAAAATCCTGAAGTTCGAGTGGTTAGAAGAGTGTCAGACCGCCTTCGACCAGTTAAAGAAGCACCTTGCGACGTTGCCGCTACTCACCCGACCAGTTGAAGGAGATGAGATATCGCTGTATCTGGCGGTATCCGACCAAGCGGCAGGCTCAGTGCTCGTCCGGAAGGTCGACGGAGCGTAGAAGCCGGTATACTACATGATCCACGTCTTCAAAGACGTAGAAACGAGGTATCCGGCCATTGAGAAGATCGTCCTGGCCCTCATAGTGGCCTCAAGGAAGCTACGACACTACTTCCAGGCGCACACTATCCTCGTCCTCACCGAGCGCCCGCTGGAGGCTATCCTCGCCTCACCCGAATCCTCGGGCCGCTTAGAGAAGTGGAGGTGGGAGCTGTCCCGATTTGACATAAAATACCGCCCGAGGTAGGCCATTAAGGCACAAGCCCTGGTCGACTTCATCGTCGAATACACCATCCCCAACAAGGAACCGGAGTCCAGGCCAACCCTTGCGGCTCAACACCCGATTGTGGGGAGACCCGACTCGGTCCCTGAGTGGGTCATTTACGTCGACGGGTCCTCGACTGAGGAAGGCTGTGGCGCCGGCCTCATCATTCGGGGCCCGAACGAGGCAGAAATAGAGTATTCTCTAAAACTCGGATTCAGGGCCTCAAACAACGCGGCAGAGTACGAGGCCCTGCTGGTTGGACTGCGCATGGCCTCCGGACTGGGGCTGAAAACAATTCGAATCCGCGGTGACTCAGCCCTAGTCGTTGGTCAAGTGACCGGCCACTTCGAGGATCGGGAACCCCTAATGGCGAAGAACCTGGCCGAGGTGAGAAAACTTCGGAGGAACTTCGATGAAGTCTAGGTAGAGCAAATATCCAGGCAGATCAATGCCCAAGCCAACACCTTGAGCAAGCTGGCTTCATCCTACTCGGCCAACAACAAGCGATCTATCCTCTTCGAGACCTTGCCACGGCCCAGCATGGAAGACGGGGCGACAATACTTCATATGTACACGGCGCAGGAAGATGACAAAGACTGGAGGAAGCCCCTCGTAGAATTCCTAAGGAATGGAGCGCTCCTAGGAGATCGGGGAGCAACCCGCCGTCTCTGGGCCAAAGCCCGTCACTTCGTCTGGAGCAATGGGAACCTTTACAAGAAATCCTTCACTCAGCCCTTGCTCTGGTGTGTCGACCCCCACGAAGCCGACTACGTCCTCCGTGAAATCCATGAAGGGGTTGGGGGCACACACCAAGGGGACCAAACCTTAATCCAAAAGGCATTGCTCTAGGGGTACTACTAGCCAACTATTCACGAGGATGCCCAGAAGCTCGTCAGAAGATGCAAAAGCTGCCAACTCCACGGAAGCGTACCCTGCCTCCCGGCTACTGAGCGACCTCGCTGACCTCCCCGTGGTCGTTCGCCCAGTGGGGATTGGACATGATAGGACAGTTCCCTACCGGCGCAGGCGGGCACAAATATATTCTCGCCGCAGTAGATTACTTCACGAAGTGGATCGAGGCAGTCCCCATCAGGAAACCAGACGCCGCCATGACCATCAAGTTCCTGCAGAATAACCTGATACTCCGGCTCGGCATCCCGAGGTGCATAATCACCGACCACGGGATGAACTTCGAAAACGAAAAAGTGAAGGATTTCTGCAACGAATATCATATCCTCATGAATTTCACCGCGGTCGCACATCCCCAATGCAACGGGCAGGCCGAAGTCGCTAACCGATATGTCCTCCGGGGTCTTTGGACCAGCTTGGAGGGACGCCAAGGCAGTTGGGTTGAGGAATTGCCCCGGGTCTTATGGGCCCTGCGCACGTCAAAGAAGACCCCCACTGGGGAAACCCCTTTCATCCTCTGCTACGGGACCAAGGCAATGGTCCCAGCTTAGATCAGGCTACCCAGTCACCGGGTCGAACACTTAGACGACGAAGCAAACACTACGGCACTATGGACCAACCTAGACGTCTTGTTGGAGAAGCGAGACCGAGCTCAGATCAGAGATGCCGCCTATCAGCAGCAAACTGCCCAATACTACAACGCGAGGGTCAAGCATCGCTCCTTCAGGACCGGAGATCTGGTCCTACGGCGGAACGAATTCGTCGAGCAAGGAAGGCTGCATAAGTTCTTCCCGAAATGGGATGGTCCCTTCCTCGTCTCCGAGGTGCTTCCCGGCGGGGCCTACCGCTTACAAGACGCAGACGGGCGCAAGTTTCCACGGCCTTACAACGCTGAGAAGCTCAAACTCTACCAGTGAAATGAATACCGACGAAAGGGAGCGCCATAGCCTTGCAAAAAGAGGAATCTTATTTATTCAAAAAGATACTATGGGCTCCTCAGCCTTACAAGAGAAAGAAAAAGGTTACAACAAAGGCGGAACAGGATCGAGGAAATACTACCGGTGACACTCGGAGTAGATCTCCGCCAACCGGGCCCTAGCCGCCATGGCCCGCTCCTGCCGACGCTGCATGCGGACCCGAGACGCCACGGAAGCACCCGACGCACCACCCTCTGGGCCTTAGCCCATGATGTACCTCATCTTGAAACACTCAAGAATCAGAAGCAACGACCAGTTGCGCCTGGCTTTCGAGATGAGGCCGAATAGGAAGATCGAATACACCTTATCGAGAGCTTCGCCCAGGAGCTCCTCAGCGAAGGGGTTATCCAACCCCGGGAATCTCTTCCAGATAGCGTACATCAGGAGTTGGAGCAGGGACGACCGCCGGGGGAGGAGGCGACCGAAGTGATCCTCGAGACGCTGGACTACTCCCCGGTACCCCTCCTCGGCTAGAAATTGGACATACAAGGAAACATCGCCAAGGGTGATAATCTCTTCGATCAAATACATGCACCCAGTCATCTCGAAAGTAAGCGGTGACAAAGGAACTGCCACCTCCTTCCCTATTTATAGCTCCAAGCAGAATCTTCGAGGACCTGGATTCTCGGGCGCGCCAGCGCGAATCTTGGGAATCGCAGCAACTACTCCAATGCCATGCCGCCATGTGGCAAGACGGACGCGGCATTCCGAAACGTTCTGCCTTCCCCGTACGTTCATGGCATGTGTCACCAAGCGACTGTCCCCCTTCCCGGTACTTACACCAGGAAAGACGGACAAATTCTCGCACAAGAGGCAGCTGAGCAGCCCCAGCGCCAAGGATCGAAGCCCTCACCAAGAGGCAGCCCTGCAGCTACCCTGCTCGGTTATCCCTGGCTGGTAGCCACCCTACCACGCAACGCCAGAGATCAAAGCCCTCGCTAAGAGGCACCGGGCAGCAACCCTGCTCGGACATCCTTAAGGACAAAAAGCCTTCGCCAAGAGGCACCGGGCAGTAACCCTGCTCGGCCATCCTTTGTTGGCCACTTACAGCCCCTCATGCGCTAAGGATGAAAAGCCCTCGAAAGAGGCAACCGGGCCCGCCCTTGCTCGGTTATCCCTGGCTGGTATATCCCTACCCCAACAAACCAGGGATCAAAGCCCTCGCCAAGAGGCACCGGGCAGTAATCCTGCTTGGCCCGTCCTTAAGGATCTAAGACCTCACTAAGAGGCGACCGAGCAGCTTCACTGCTTGGTTCATCCTTGGCAGGCCTCCCACGGCCCATCCAGTGCTAAGGACCGAAGCCCTCACCAAGAGGCAGCCCTGCAGCTACCCTGCTCGGCTATCCCTGGCCGGTAGCCTCCCTACCCCGCAACGCCAGGGATCAAAGCCCTCGCCAAGAGGCACTGGGCAGCAACCCTGCTCGGCCATTCTTAAGGACAAAAAGCCCTCACCAAGAGGCACAGGGCAGTAACCCTGCTCGGCCATCCTTAGTAGGCCACTTACGGCCCCTCTCGCGCTAAGGATGAAAAGCCCTCGAAAGAGGCAACCGGGCCCGCCCTTGCTCAGTTATCCCTGGCTGGTAGTTCCCTACCCGAACAAACCAGGGATAAAAGCCCTCTCCAAGAGGCACCGGGCAGTAACCCTGTTCAGCCCGTCCTTAAGGATCAAAGCCCTCGCCAAGAGGCAACCGGGCCCGCCCTTGCTCGGTTATCCCTGGCTGGTAGCTCCCTACCCTAACACACCAGGGATCAAAGCCCTCGCCAAGAGGCACCGGGCAGCAACCCTGCTCGGCCCCGTCCTTAGTAGGCCTCCTACGACCCTTCCCGCGCTAAGGATCAAAGCCTTTATCAAAAGGCAGCCGAGCGGCTACCCTGCTCGGCTATCCCCTGGCTGGTAGCTCCCTACCCCACGACGCCAGGGATCAAAAGCCCTCGCCATGAGGCACCGGGCTGTAACTCTGCTTGGCCCGTCCTTAGTAAGCCTCTTATGGCCCCTCCCGCGCTAAGGAACAAAAGCCCTCGCAAGAGGGATCTGAGCAGCTACCCTGCTCGGCTATCCCGGTTGTCAATTCACTACCTTACAACTCCAGGGATCAAAGCCCTCGCCTAGAGTCCCCAGGAAGCTACCCTGCTCGGTCTATCATTAGCATACCTCTCCGAGCCTTCCACGCTAAGGAACATGACCTCACTAAGAGGCATCTGGTTCTACATCTAAGCGATCTCCACCTCGACTTCGAGGCCATGGAGATAACCCCCCCCCCCCCCGCCGGCCTTTGCACACTCGGCAAACGAACAGATTCAACTCGATGTGTGATCTCTAGACAAAGAACCGACATCAAACGAAGGCAGTACTGCGCAAATACGTATTTACCGACAAAGGAAAATACAGGCACAAACACTACTACAAAAACAAAAAAATTTATTCACAAAGCCAAAAGTCTTTACAAGGGTATTATGGGCTCCCCAGCCTTATCAAATTATCTGAAGCATTACAAAAGGGAAGTTCTGGCCGCAAGCCCGGCCTAGACCTCGCTTCCCTCATCACTGTCGACCGGAGGCATGACCACTGAAAGTGGGACCCGAGCTCGAAGCTCACCGTCGGAAAACTCCGGTAGCTGCTCCTTGACGGCATCAAGAGCTTTGTTCCATGCAATGGCGGAGGCCTCGCCGAGGTCGACGTAAAACTGGTCTGACCCCTTGTAATCAGCCACCGCCTTTCTAGCTCGGATCTCGGCAAGCTACGCCACCTCGGCATCCCGCCTGCTTGCATCCCTCTCCCTTTTCATAACCGCAAAGCGATCGGCCAGTTCCACCAACTTTGCCTCGACGACTCGGTGGGACTCACTCAGGCGGCGATAGGACTCCCGGCACTTTGAAACGGCGAGCTCCGCGGCTTCTGATCGGGCTCCAAGGACGGCCGTCCTCTCCCTCTCCAAACGTAGCTCGAGTCGCAGACCCACGCCCTCCGAAGAAGAATCTTCTGCTGACCTCGCAGCATGAGTAGCCTCCTCGGCCTCCATACGAGTAACGAGAGCACAGTGCTGTAGGATCTGACGAAAAACGCCAGAGAGGCTCAGGGACACCCGAACTAAGGAGAGGGAGCTCAAAAAATCACATGAGGGAGTACACACCTGAACCGCCTCCTGTGCGATAGCCACTATTTGGGCCATCGGGGTCCCCCGCGGCATCCGGCCCCCGGCCGACTCCTCCACACCAGTGATAAAGCTGGCAGCAACGGAAGCCCGGATGGGACCACGAAGTGGGCGTCCCCCTCCTACGCGAGAATCACCTCCGGAATTCCCGATGGCGGCGCGCGAGAGACCGTCCTCTTTCGCTTAAGAGGAACTGTTCATAACATAATATTGCATTATTATATTCCCCATTCTTATGCATTTTACAATAAAACAGGTGCTTTTGACGCATATCTGCTACATATTACAGGCTACAGGTTCTTGGAGCGAAAACAGTGAAAAAGACAAAATATGATACAAAAGAGGGACTTTTGACCAATAAGTAGAAGGATCCTAGTCAAGCCTAGACGAAGAACAGTTCACAATGTACAAGGCAACGCAAGGTCCAAGATTACGAGGCGAACGGTTAAAAGTCCACTGCAAATTGTTCACTGGAGATCTGGAAGCAACGTAGAAGCCCAATTGATAAAAGAACCAAATAAATAAGAAGCCCAAACAACAGAGAAAAGGACCAGAAAGTTTCAGCATGCAAGCCGACCAAAGGGCCGCGGAACCGCGGCCCAAGCCCTACCCATGCCGCGGTTCCGCGGCTATCTTGTGCCCGTACTCGGAGAAATTTTTACCAAAACTTGTGGCGGCGCTGAATAGTCAACCTAAGGGCAAATTTGTAATTGCAGACGTGCGAATCAATTGTAAACCTAGGGTTTCTATCTCCTATAAATAGAACCCAAATCATTGTATTTTTCCATGCCTATATTCATCAATAAAATTTCAGTTTCTTTGAAGTTTGAGAGCATCAATCGTAAGTAGGTTTATTTTTCTGCCCTAGTTTTAGTTTTTAATTTCTGCCCTAGGTAAATTCTTTTCTTGCTCTAGTTTAATATAGTTTAGAATTTTTGTAGTAGATCTTTTTATCTCTTTAATCAAAACAAAATAAAAATTATGTCTTTCATAGATCTCTTAATGAGCGAGTAGTTTCCTCGCCTGTTAGGGTTATGAATAGGGAAGGGTTTGAGAGATGAAGATCTCTCATCTTTTTTCTTTGCCAATCTTTTATGAACATTAGGACTCTATGCATACTTTCATCTTCCGCTCCCTACGGCACCCTACCTACGAGGTAACGGTGATCCGTAGTATAAAAGGCCGGAGTTGTAAGTTTTCCATGGAGATTAGGGTAAAGATTAAGAAAGGAAGGATAAGGATCTAGAGGAGGAAACATCTTCCCAATCATCCTAATCCCCTTTATTAATATTTACCATAACCCCTAATAGAATATCTAATTTAACGCATTGGAAAGAGGTGTATATCTCTATTTACCAAACTTTACCTAAACCTAATCCTAGCAAGTTTCCTAATCCTAGTATCACACAACTTCGTTTTTAGATTTAATTAAAAGACCAAACACCATTTGGAATTAGCTCGTAAGAACATTTAGGAGATTTACAACATCCCTGTGGACCGACCCGTATTCACCGGCTAGTTTCATGCGACGTCGTTCTTGATTGCGGTAATATATTTTTGATCGATAAAACATCTCCAAATCAAATGGCGCCGTTGCCGCGGATGGCGTAAAATTTCCTTTTTGTAATTTCGGGTTAATAAAAAATATAAAAATTCATAAAAATTTGAAACATCAAAAATATAAAAATTCTATCATCTTTTATTGTTTGAAGGGTTTCTTTTGTGAATCTTTGCAGGATTGACGGATTTGAAACAACACAGAAGGCGAAACAGAAAAAGGTACATCAGAACAGACGAGGATTGGAACAGAAGAGCTACAGAATTTTTTTCAGAGAACGATCCCTCCTCCAGACCCCGAAACCGCGGCCGAACAGCGCCAGAACCGCAGAACCGCGGCCGCCACGTGGCCTCTTTGCGCGAAAATTGCTCAGTTTGTTTCTCTTTCTCCCCTCTGCAAATCCCCATATATCTTTTTGCCGAATCTTCTGCAGGATTCTTTACGCTAAAAATCTTCTTCCCCCTTCCAATAATTGATTTTCTACAGGATTCTTTGCGCCGCGCTAAATAGCAAATTGATTGCAAGTGATTTACTGCTTTGCATATTTTAATCGGACTTTAAGGGGCTTTTGACCAATTCAGATTGGGTGGGGATTTCATTACCCTTCCCAGGACCCCAGAAATCACTTAAAGCATTTGCATTGACCACTTTTAATTAAAAAATATTAGACTCAGCCCTAAGGACTTCAAGCTCAATAGGATAGAGGACTAGTTATAGGCATCGGCCGTTTATCCTAACCTGACTTTGCGGTGTCTAGGCAAGTGTGTCAAGGCAAGTGGTTACTTAATTAGGACCGCTACTTGTAGCGGGGAGCCTCCCACTTACCTGGCCGCAATTGGCGGTGAAGAGGCGGTTTGAGGTTCTATTTCTAGCCCTTTGGAACAGTTAGGAGCTGTCTAGCTGACCCTAGATCTAGGCCTGATTGCGCATTGGTGGTCGGTTGCATTTGTGTCAAAAGTCTCTTTTCAAAAATCTTTTTGCAAAAGCTCACATAAAAAAAAAAAATTTCAAAACTTGCAACTTGTCGCTAAAGAAATCTTGCACCTCACTTACACTACTTCCTCTCATTGACATTTTCTTACCTCCACATTCTGTCTTTCACTTTTTGACTACACTACCCTTTAGTGTATGTCCGGTTGGACTAGGGACACTAGCGCCCGATTGGTCCGTGTTTCGTTGGTACCAACCGACGAACCTTTCGACTCCGAAGTCGAAATCCTTTCCACACCTTCACTTTCACCTTCACATTCTTCTTCCGAAGGTATGTCGGGATACAATCCTAACAATACCTTACCGACGGGAATGATTCCACCTCCGTTAGGTGCGAATAACCCGAATCACCCGCCTGTTGAAGCGCCCGCACGAGTCGTGCTCCAGGATCTTTTCTACCCCATCCGCACCGCCCTACCTACTTGTCGTTCCCTCCCACCGGCAAATGGGGACAATTTTGAGATCAAACCCCATTTCATCAATATGCTGCCCAAGTTTCATGGTTTGGAATCCGAAGATGCATATATCTTTATCAACAAATTCCAAAACGTTTGCGCCATGATGAAAACAACCCAAATAAGTGATGACGCTATAAGGCTAAGGGTCATTCCTTTCACCTTATGTGGCTTAGCCGAGAAGTAGCTATACAGCACAGCATCACATTCAATTAGAAATTGGGACGAGTTTGTGAAAGCTTTTCTTAAAAAGTTCTATCCTCATCACAAAACTGCTAGAATCCGTAACGAGATTATACAATTTTCTCAGCTTCCGTCTGAACCATTTTGGAAGTGTTTTGAAAGATTCAAAGACCTACTTGTTCAATGCCCTCATCATGGGATCGAAAGTTGGCAACTTTGCCAAACATTATACGAGGGATTGAACCCGGCAACGAAGCAGTTGCTAGAAACCATTTGTCAATGTCACTTTCTAACCAAATCTAGTGACGAAGCGTGGCAGCTTCTTGAGGACCTTAGTGAACAAACAATTTAGTGGGAGAGCACCAAGACCACATCATCATCTTCTTCTAGTGGTCAACCTAGGGCAGGCATACATCAGTTAGAAATGTCGATTGCTATGAAGGCCGAGATGGTCGCTCTTACGAAAAAGCTAGAAGCGATTGAGACCAAAATCTCATCGCCTTCTCCTGCCCCTGTTGTGCCTCCACGAACTGTTTGTGCTTGTTGTTCGGATCCATCATATATCACCGAAGAGTGTCCTTACACCGCATCTACTCAAGGACATGATCAAGTCAATGCTGCCTTTCAGCAACGACAAAGAAATGATCCATACTCTTCGACATACAATCCGGGTTGGAAGAGTCACCCAAATTTCGCTTGGAACCAAAATCAACAATCCCAAGGAAACAAAAATTTTCAAAGGGCTCCTCCTCCACAACAAAAAGCACCTCCACAAACTCAATTTCAGCAACCTTTCCAACAGCAACCTTATCCTAATCAAATGAACAATTTTGTACCCAACAATTTTGTTCCACCTCAAAATGACAAGGTTAGCTCGCTCGAAAGAAATCTAGATGCGTTCCTAAAGCAATCTACACAATCCGCAGCTAGGATAGAGACTTCTATTCAATCTTTGGTGCAAAACAGCGCCTCACACGATCAAAGCATCAAATCTATTGAGGCACAAATTGCAAAACTCAACGCTGCGTTGAAAGAGCGAGAAAAAGGAAAGCTTCCATCTCAACCACTGCCAAATCCCGGTCACGCACATGTTGCATATGAACAGTAGAATCATAACGTAAATGCTGTGACCAAGTTGAGATCCAGAAAAGTGCTGCAAAACAATGTGGGTATTAACCATGACACCCCTGCCGGTGGTCTTTCTTCATCTTCTTCACCTTCTTCTTTTTCTTCTTCTTCGTTAGAGCCTATTCTCCATCCTTCACACGGCTCTACTTCTTCTAGCTCGAACGGACCCACTTCTCACAACACGAACACATCTACACGGGGATCCATTCCAACTCAACAATCTGATCCGCAAAAATTGGACTCAACGACTTTTCAAAATGTTCTTTTTCCAAACCGGTTGAGATCCAATAAACCAACTCCACAAATGGAGAAGATTGTAGAGTTGTTCAAACAGGTTAGCATAAATATCCCTCTTTTGGATGCAATCCAACAAGTTCCTTCATATTCAAAAATCTTAAAGGACTTGTGCACCAAAAAGAGGAAGTTACAAGTACCAAAGAAAGTTTTCGTGGCTAATGCTGTTAGCGATGCTCTTGTCCAATCTTTACCCCAAAAGCACAAGGACCTCGGTTGTCCTACTATTTCGATAACAATTGGGGACAAGAACATCAATAGAGCACTATTAGATCTTGGTGCTAGTGTCAATTTGCTACCTTATTCGGTGTACGAGCAATTAGGCATTGGAGAGCTTAAGCCCACTCATTGTACTCTCAAAATGGCCGACCGATCAATCACTCATCCTAGGGGAGAGTTGGAGGATGTGTTAATTAGAGTAGGGGATTTCATTTTCCCCGTTGACTTTACTGTTATGGATACACAACCTGTCGCTAACCCCCGGAGTCAAATTCCGGTGATACTTGGTCGACCATTTCTGGCAACTTCTAACGCGGTGATCAATTGTCGTAACGGTTCAATGAATCTATCTTTTGGCAATATGACAATTGAACTCAACATTTTCAAGTTGGGAAATCAGCCTGCCGAGCCTAATTCTAGCGTACTTGATGTTTGCTCGATCAATGAGATCGCAGAGGAGGACTGTGAGTTCGAAAATTTTATGTTTGATCACAGCAATGTTGAGGCCACTAGTGCGTTCCTCCTAGAATCCGACACAGCTTTCACGGCGGACAACGATTATGAGTGTTTCACCTTTGTAGACGATCTTGAAGACTCTCCACCCGAGTTTGAGTCTTTTGCTTTTTCGGATGAGTTAGTTGAACCATCCGACTCGGTTGCGTACACTCGATTTGAACCTTTGATGGAATCCTTCGAGTTTGAAACAGTTACTCCATTGTTTCCATCTATTGTTTCACCTCCTAAACTCGAACTAAAGCTTTTGCCGTCGCACCTTAAATATGCTTATCTAGGTGACAATGAGACCTTACCCGTTATCATATCGGCCTCTCTAGCTCTTGAGCAAGAGAAGGCCCTTTTAATGGTCTTACATAATAATCGGCAAACTTTTGGCTGGTCTATGGCGGACATCAAGGGGATTAGTCCCCTCATAGTCGAACATCATATACACTTGATGGATGATGCCAAGCCGGTAAGGGATCCACAAAGAAGCCTCAACCTCATTATGAAAGAGGTTATTAAGAAGGAGATTGTTAAATGTCTTGATAGTGGTATCATTTACCCTATCTCGGATAGCCAATGGGTTAGCCCCATTCATGTTGTGCCAAAGAAATCGGGCATCACGGTCATTACCAATGAGGCAAATGAGTTAATTCCTACTCGCACCCAAACTGGGTGGCGAGTTTGCATCGACTATAGAAAACTCAATGCCGCGATAAGGAATGACCACTTTCCTTTACCTTTCATTGACCAAATGCTAGAACGATTAGCTGGGCACGAGTTCTACTGCTTTTTAGATGGCTATTCCGGCTATAACCAAGTCCCCATAGCCAAAGAGGATCAAGACAAGACCACATTTACTTGTCCCTTTGGCACGTTTGCTTATCGTCGCATGCCCTTTGGGTTATGCAATGCACCCGCTACATTTCAGCGGTGTATGATGGGGATCTTTTCGGACTTGGTGGAAAAGTTTTTGGAGATCTTTATGGATGATTTCTCCATTTTTGGTGACTCCTTCGACGAGTGTTTACGACATCTTGACGCAGTTCTTACCCGCTGTAGGGATAAGAACCTAACTTTGAATTGGGAGAAGTGCCACTTTATGGTACGAGAAGGTATTGTCTTAGGACATGTCATCTCACAAAACAGCATAGAAGTTGATAGAGCAAAAATTGAGGTCATTTCTAATCTTCCTCCTCCTAAATGCGTCAAAGATATCCGAGCTTTCCTTGGCCATGCCGATTTTTATAGACGGTTCATCAAGGATTTTAGCAAGATTGCTAGACCCTTGACTCTCTTATTGGCTAAGGACACAACATTTGATTTTGACTCAACTTGCATGGAAGCGTTCGAGTCTTTGAAACACTCTCTCATTTCTGCGCCCATTCTTTCATCTCCAGACTGGACGCATCCTTTCAAAATTATGTGCGATGCATCAGATTTTGCCATTGGTGCTGTTCTTGGACAGCACATTAATAAGATGCCGCATGTGATTTATTACGCTAACCGAACACTAAATGAGGCCCAACTAAACTACACAACAACAGAAAAAGAGTTTCTCGCAGTTGTGTTTGCACTTGAAAAATTCCGGCCTTATTTAATCGGCTCTCCAGTTATTGTGTATACCGACCATTCAGCTCTTCACCACCTTTTTGCGAAGAAGGATGCTAAATCGAGGCTAATACGTTGGATCCTCTTTCTATAAGAGTTTGACCTTGTCATAAGGGACAAAAAAGGATGTGAAAACGTAGTGGCCGATCACCTTTCACGACTTCCTTCTTCGCCTACACTTGAACTTCCAATCACTGATGTTTTTACCGATGAGCAACTCTTGACCGTTTCTTGTGAACCATGGTTCGCTGATATAGTAAACTACTTAGCCACCGGCTTGATACCTAAAGATTAGTCGAAACAAGATAAACTTCGATTCTTGTCCCAAGAGAAGCATTTTTACTGGGATGAACCTTATCTTTTTAAATACTGTTCCGACCAAATCATTCGTCGGTGTGTACCGGAAAACGAGTTTAAGAGTGTGCTGTCTTTTTGCCACGATCAAGCATGTGGCGGGCACTTTGGCCCAAAGAAGACAACCGAGAAAATCTTGCAGTGTGAATTCTATTGGCCACGACTCTTCAAGGATGATATGAATACTGCAAGACTTGCTCCCGGTGCCAACACTTGGGCCGGATATCATGGAGAAACGAAATGCCGCTCCAACCAATTTTGGTTGTGGATATTTTTGATGGTTGGGGAATAGACTTCATGGGACCGTTTCCAAATTCTTTTGGGAATGTTTATATTCTTTTGGTTGTTGACTACGTTTCAAAGTGGGTCGAAGTTGTGCCTAGCCGAACGAATGACAATAAGGTTGTCGTTCGATTTCTTAAAGAACATATCTTTTCTCGATTTGGGCACCCTCGAGCTATAATAAGTGATAATGGTTCTCACTTTTGCAATAGGACTTTTGAGTCCTTAATGCGCAAATATTCTATCACCCACAAGCTGTCAACGCCATACCATCCCCAAACATGTGGGCAAGCCGAGGTTTCAAATCGGCAAATCAAGAAAATCTTGGAGAAGACGGTTTCTAAAAACCGTAAAGATTGGTCACTCAAATTGATCGATGCACTATGGGCTTTCCGTACTGCATACAAGACCGATCTTGGTATGTCTCCATACCGGCTTGTTTACGGGAAGGCTTGCCACCTCCCAGTAGAGATTGAGCACAAGGCATTTTGGGCTATCAAAGAGTTGAATTTATCTTTAGGAGATGCGGGCAGCAATCGAAAGCTGCAGTTGAATGAACTAGAAGAGCTGCGGGATGAGGTATATGACAATGCCGTAATTGTTAAAAACCGAACTAAGGTGTTCCACGATAAACACCTTTTGCGAAAAACATTTCAACCTGGTCAACAGGTTTTACTCTATGATACTCGGTTACATTATCACCCCGGCAAGCTCCCTTCTAGATGGAAGGGACCGTTTATAGTTCGCACCGTTTATCCGCACGGTGCAGTCGATCTTGAAAATCCGGAGGATGGTACCTTATTCAAAGTGAATGGATATCGATTGAAACCGTTCCTCACAGCGGACCCATCGGAAGAGCTCCTGTTTTTGCAGGAGCCGATCTACATCGATTAACATAAATCCATAGGAAGACGTGGCTTAAGGAAGGGGTTCTCCTCCACTTTCACCCCCAAATTTCCAATTTTTCCAAAAACTTAATTTCAAATAAGTTTGGGGGTGTGTATCATTTGTAAATACATAAATACAAAATACCATAAAAAATAAAAAAAATTGAAAATATAAAAAAATCATAATAAAATTTTAATTGCAGATAATTTCCTCCTTTTAGAGGGTTTTTTCTGCAATTTTGCATTTTTCTCCCCCTATTTAAAGACCTGAGCCCTTTGCTTTCTGAAACCCTAAAAGATACATCTTAACAAAACCCTAGCGCCGCCACCTATCAGCTGCCGGCAGATCTCGCAGCTCCGCCTCCTCCCCGCCGCGATCCAGCCGCGCTAGCGCGCTCCGGCCGCCATTCCGCCGCGCTTCTGGTGACTCACCCCCTGAAACTTCAGGGGAGGTACACTCTGTTCATTTAATCTCTGTTTCTTGCATACGTTTTATCTGTAAAATCATTATGGCACATCGAATGCAATTTAAGAGGGATTTCTCTCCAGTTTTCTCGCACGAACTTTACGGTAGCTACTTTGCACACGAAATAGAGCGGAGGGGATGGAATTTTCTGATCTACAATCACCCCTCTGTATTTGCTCTACCAGATTTAGTTACCCACTTTTATGAATCCATGGAGGATAGATGTCTAGCGGACTTAGGGTATATAAAGTTGAATTGGGGAGATCGCGTAATTAACATTGATAGGGATTTAATCCACGAGGTCACACTTATACCTCGTTTTCCTGCACATGACCACCCCCTACAATTTGAGGATTACATGCCCTTGATGGGCAACGACTGCGCGAGGGAGCCGCGAAAGGGTATCCAAGCAAGAACCCTTTTCGCGAATGTTTTTACTGTGTGCCGGTGGGCACAAAACAACATCTTTGGCAGCTCTCACAACACAACCTTTTTCACCCCATCCTTACATGTAGTGCACACTCTTATGACAAAGAACCCACGTTTCGACATGTGCACTGTTTTGCTTCATTCTATAGGTGCGGGGAAAAGTGCTACAAACTACCCCTGTCCTATGCTAGTCACCCAGCTTTGCCGTTATTTCCTCCCCGTCGAGGAATTTGACTTTTACATGATGGGAGGAGTTCCGGTTCGACCACTTGTTGAGGGCATTACTTCGTCCTACTCTGGACTGACTGATATATGGTCGCGAACCGAACCGGCAGAGAATGTCCCCGCTCGCACCCCTAGCTCTAGCTCGACATCGAGTGAGGGCGAGCTGACCCCTCAAGAGCATGCACGCTTAATGAGGTGAGCTGTGAGGGGAATTGATACTTTGAGGGAAGAGTTTAGGATGACGGCACGAGAGCACGACTGTCGACTGACGGAGATTGAGAGGGGTATTCAAACCCTATTGGCAAGGGAGGAGCGATCACATTCACGCTCAAGGGCACGACGTGGGGCCGAGCAGTGACGGCACTGCTTTGCTTAAGTTTGGGGGAGATGGTGGTGTATATAGTTATCTTTTGCATTGCATTGCATATTTTAATTTTTGTATATATTTTTCTTTTCCTTTTGCATATTTAATTTCTGCATTGCATCTTTATATAAATATTTGAAAATTTTGAAAAATAAAAAAAAATAGAAAAAGAAAAACCCATAAAAAATTTTAAAAAAATTCTTAAATTATAAAAATTATTGTATTCAATTTTGGCTAATTAACTTGAGTTTGACAAATAGGTCAACTGGCTAGGAAAACTAGATCTTAGACTTAGTAAATTAAAAACCCTAAAAAATAACCTTCCTTAAAGTTTAACGGTAGAAAATATATGTCCTTATAGTTTATTTAGAAATAGGCAAATTTTGAGTTAACTTTTTGGGCTAAGTCGAAACAAAGAAAAAGTATTGATATTTTATTAGAGTATAAGTTTGAAAAATAATTCCTAGCTTAAGTCTAGATTCTGAAAATGCATACCCTACAAATTGCACAATCACGCACCTTAAAACTTGGAATAGTAGAGGAGACCTTGAAATGCTCTTGTCTAAAGTCCTTAGTACGAAGAAAATAAAAGAAAAAAAAAGTGAATAAAGAGAAAAAAATGAACACTGGTTTTTGTGATTACTTAAGGCTGAAAAAAATAGAAAAATATTTAGCGAGGGTGCTTCATCACCTAGTGCCTTAGACCAACTGGTTTGGGAGTCACTGCTAAAAAGCCTTGGGTGTTGCAAGACTAGGAAATACGCTTTAAAGTGCTAACGCATCTTGCAATCGGTTGTTGGTACCTCAAGAAGTATTAACGGTCGCATGAAGGATGTGTAAGCAAAATTCAATTAAAAATTCACCAACTAATAAGTGTTTTGGACAACGGACAAGGGTATGATTGCTTGATTTGAATTTCCAAGTGTAGGGGTTATTTATATACACACGTAGGGGTATGTGATTGGAGTTTAGATAAGAGAAAGGAGTGAAGAATAGAACTTGTGTCTTTAGTAAAGTTGATAAAAATTCCTAAGTGGAGATGGAACCCAAAAAGGAAAACTTGGGAAATGCCGAAAGCTAAGTAAGTCGATAGAGCATATATAATCTTAAGTTAAATGATGAGGAAGTGTGAAGAATATGGGTGGATAATTTACGGGTCGACGATAATAGAATTCCTTGTTAGAAAACCTAATTGGAGAACAAAAGTCGAAAAGCCAAATTGATAGGATTTTGTGGGTAGTATCCGCTGAAAACCCTCAGGAGACAACACTCCTCCTACTAGGGACACCTAGAGGTTTAACGGCTTGTTGCACGAGCTCAGTGCAATCGCGTTTCCCTGCGAAAGTGCGTTTAGGTTTGTCGAGAATAAAAAAATAAGTTTGCTCGAGGACGAGCAAAAGATAAGTTTGGGGGTATTTGTTCATAACATAATATTGCATTATTATATTCCCTATTCTTATGCATTTTACAATAAAACAGGTGCTTTTGACGCATGTCTGCTACATATTACAGGTTACAGGTTCTTGGAGCGAAAACAATGAAAAAGACAAAACATGATACAAAAGAGGGACTTTTGACCAACAAGTAGAAGGTCCTAGTCAAGCCTAGACGAAGAACAGTTCACAATGTACAAGGCAACGCAAGGTCCAAGATTACGAAGCGAACGGTTAAAAGTCCACTGCAAATTGTTCACTGGAGATCTGGAAGCAACGTAGAAGCCCAATTGATAAAAAGAACCAAATAAATAAGAAGCCCAAAAACAGAGAAAAGAACCAGAAAGTTTCAGCATGCAAGCCGACCAAAGGGCCGCGGAACCGCGGCCCAAGCCGTACCTATGCCGCGGTTCCGCGGCCGTCTTGTGCCCGTGCTCGGAGAAATTTTTACCAAAACTTGTGGCGGCGCTGAATAGTCAACCTAAGGGCAAATTTGTAATTGCAGACGTGCGAATCAATTGTAAACCTAGGGTTTCTATCTCCTATAAATAGAACCCAAATCATTGTATTTTTCCCATGCCTCTATTCATCAATAAAATTTCAGTTTCTTTGAAGTTTGAGAGCATCAATCGTAAGTAGGTTTATTTTTCTGCCCTAGTTTTAGTTTTTAATTTCTGCCCTAGGTAAATTCTTTTCTTGCTCTAGTTTAATATAGTTTAGAATTTTTGTAGTAGATCTTTTTATCTCTTTAATCAAAACAAAATAAAAATTATGTCTTTCATAGATCCCTTAATGAGCGAGTAGTTTCCTCGCTTGTTAGGGTTATGAATAGGGAAGGGTTTGAGAGATGAAGATCTCTCATCTTTTTTCTTTGCCAATCTTTTATGAACATTAGGACTCCATGCATACTTTCATCTTCCGCTCCCTACGGCATCCTACCTATGAGGTAACGGTGATCCGTAGTATAAAAGACCGGAGTTGTAAGTTTTCCATGGAGGTTAGGGTAAAGATTAAGAAAGGAAGGACAAGAATCTAGAGGAGGAAACATCTTCCCAATCATCCTAATCCGCTTTATTAATATTTATCATAACCCCTAATAGAATATCTAATTTAACGCATTGGAAAGAGGTGTATATCTCTATTTACCAAACTTTACCTAAACCTAATCCTAGCAAGTTTCCTAATCCTAGTATCACACAACTTCGTTTTTAGATTTAATTAAAAGACCAAACACCATTTGGAATTAGCTCGTAAGAACATTTAGGAGATTTACAACATCCCTGTGGACCGACCCGTATTCACCGGTTAGTTTCATGAGACTCCGTTCTTGATTGCGGTAATATATTTTTGATCGATAAAACATCTCCAAATCAAATGGCGTCGTTGCCGGGGATGGCGTAAAATTTCCGTTTTGTAATTTCGGGTTAATATAAAATATAAAAATCCATAAAAATTTGAAACATCAAAAATATATAAATTATATCATCTTTTATTGTTTGAAGGGTTTCTTTTGTGAATCTTTGCAGGATTGACGGATCTGAAACAACACAGAAGGCGAAACAGAAAAAGGTACATCAGAACAGACGAGGATTGTAACAGAAGAGCTATAGAATTTTTTTCAGAGAACGATCCCTCCTCCAGACCGCGAAACCGCGGCCGAACAGCGCCCAGAACCGCGGAACCGCGGCCGCCACGTGGCCTCTTTGCGCGAAAATTGCTCAGTTTGTTTCTCTTTCTCCCCTCTGCAAATCCCCATACATCTTTTTGCCCAATCTTCTGCAGGATTCTTTGCGCTAAAAATCTTCTTCCCCCTTCCAATAATTGATTTTCTACAGGATTCTTTGCGCCGCGCTAAATAGAAAATTGATTGCAAGTGATTTACTGCTTTGCATCCGGAAGATTGGGCAAAAATCCAACCTAAAAGGGGAGAGCGCCGAGCTAATAAGACTGAGAATGAGGAAAATGTGAAGAGTGAGAGATCCTGGATCAGGCCTCCCCTCGATTTATGCTACCGGTATCCTCATCCAACCACGACGGTCGACTCCCGCCAAAACGTTTCACTGCCCCTAACGGCCACGATCACTCCACCTGTCGCAAGCGCATTGGCAGCATCCTATCGGACGCCGGAAGCCTACGGCATGTCACATCAGCCAACCGGCACCCAACACATGGCCTGTCACTTCAGTAAAAGGGCACACGATCCGACGCACCCTCTTTAATGCAGAGATCTTGCCCTGATTCGCTGACATCACCCAGAAAAAACAACCGATCGCCCAGGGACACGCCAGACGATATCTTCGAAAAGGAGCTCAGCTCGGGTGACCAGCAAACCACTCTCGACCTGACCCGTTAGCTGGTCGGGACGAGAGTTGGGGGCTAATGATGATGCTCGATATCGGTGATCTCCCAGATCAGGACATGTGGCAGATGACGTGTCCTAGAGCATGCAAAAAGGGACCTACAGTGGCTGACCAGACCGCACCTATGCTCGTCCTACCGAGCAAACGCTAGCTCACCTCCGAGCCTCCTGCATAACCGGCCTCCTCGGCCTCACAGCTCGTCTCCGGGATACCGCATAACCAAGATACCTCGGCTCTCCCGCTCTTCTGCAAGTTCTCCCGCCGAGGTCATCTTCCTCGGTCTCATCGACCGACCAACGGCACCGCTTGCAGGAGTAACTGCCATCCCGCGAATCTCGCCATGCGCGAGATTTCCGCCAGCTACATCCCACGTTCCACGCCATCATGATCCCCCATTAACGAGCCTGTCTCGCCATTAATGGGAGATCCCGCTCATCACGCGGGCATGACGTCGGGAGCGTAACGGCCGGCGTGATTCTCACGCCTGCCCTGCCTGCTGCCACCGCTATATAAACCCCTTCTTCAGACGGTTCAAGTAAGTCATTTTTACTCCACTAAGCCGTTACTCTTCTCGGATCTCTAGTCTAACTTGACCGTCGAAGGGTCCTCGGTGGTACTACCACCCCAGGACTTCCTTGCAGGTAGCTCAGCAACCACAACCTCAAACCCATTAAGATCCACACACTTTAGGAGCGACAGCCTCCAGATCCAATCTCAGCCACCCATCGCCGCCATCAACAGATCAACGGAAAGCAACATCTGAAAGAGGCCTACGACCCCCATCACTATAACTTCTCAAAACTTGGACCTTGTATTTCTGCGAAACACTTGTCTAAAACTGGAGAAGTCACAAGTAAACAGAATATAATACGTGGATCAACCCCTCTCTCCTAATGGACACTGGACAACATAAAAAACTTTGTATAAGTCCTCTGAGTTGAATAACTCAAACCCTGTGCGTCGTAGGTTAAAAACTGTACTTTGATTAAGAAGAATTACACCGATGTTTAATGCTCCTTACTTAACCATCAACTGATATAGGTAAATGTCATGGACATAATTTCAAAAAGTTATATCTCACTTTATGAAATAAACGCACAGATATATCAATTTGAAATTGGTGCATAACAACGGATATTCAAAACCAAATATTTGCTGTCATGCAAAACCCCAGGCGATTTTTTCAAATATCACCAATTACAACGAATTCCTATATAATGAGAATATAATCACCTAATTCCCAATAACTTACTCCCACTCATCATCTGTAAAACCATACAGATGTGAGAATTAAACCTGGTAAATGCATACCCTGGAGCAAGGATTCAATGGGAAATCAGTTTTCAATTAACAACGCATAGTGAAAATGAAACATGAAAATGTTTCGAAGGGGTAGCCGGGTATTCCTAGTAATGCCTCTTCCATTATCCATATTCCTGACTGTAACCATATATTCTTTTGACATCTCTCCAAATTCCTTTATTTGTCTTTACTCATTACCTTCTGTACACCATCCTTAGGCTAAATGGTTTTCTTCCTTTCCCACCGTTCAGCACCAGCCTATGGTTTGGAAGAAAACTATCCAATAAGCATAATAGGTGTACCCTCCTAATCCTAAGAGCCCTCGCAACCTGAGAGAAGGTAAAGATAAAAGACAACCGAATAATCCTTATTCTATTTCTCCTGAACCAGAATCCATTCTTGAACTGGAACAGGTTCCTTCGAGTTCGTATATAACTATACGAAGGATAATCCAATAAATGTTGATCTTCATAGTGATACGGGGTGTTCTGGAGAAATTCAAAGGTGAAGTAGGAGTGGCGATGATATACGCGGTTTGGTCATGAATGATAGCAGTCGCAATTTATTTTGTTCTCTTTCTAATCCCTTTATTTTGTCTTTACTTATTACCTTCTGTACACCTCACTTAGGGTAATTGGTTTTCTTCATTCCCCACCTTTCGGAACCTGCATATGGTTTGGAAGAAGACTATCCAATAAGCATAATAAGTGTACCCTCTCCTTATCCTAGGAGCCCTCACAACCTGAGAGAAGGTAAAAGAAAAAGACAACTGAATAGTCCTATTCAATTTCTCCAGAACCAGAAACCATTCTCGAATCTGAAACGAGTTTCTTCGAGTTCGTATGTAACTATACGATGGTCATATCCAATAAATGTGGATCTTCGTAGTGATATGGAATGTTCCGGAGAAAAGCAAAGGGTAAAAGTAAGAGTGGCAATGAAGTATGCAACTCTGACAATCCAAAAGCCAGTGTGTTTTAAGAAAGTTCGGTTAACTTGGTTTACTGAGTTATAGTCTAGGGTCGGGCTATGATCACTGCCAAAGAGAGAGAAAAGAAACACTCAGCGTGCACTCTAATCTACATCAGAATTGTCAATCACTTTATCTAATTAGGATGTCTCCCAATATTTCCTTAAATTCTTCTCCAAACCTGAAAGAAGAATTAGTCGGGATCATATAAAATTACCCGAGGAGTAAACCAACTCATCAGTGGGAATCGGGATCCAAGTATCATCGCATGATAACCTAAAGGAATCCACTCAATTTATCACACTCCAGAAGGTATGCACATGCCTGGCAAGTTTCCTGTATATTTGAAACTCCCGATGTGATTGTTACTCATGCACTTATGACCTTGACGAAGGCCAACATATCATAAGGCACATGTCAAGTTCTACCCGTCATTGTCCAGGTTAATTTGAACCCATCCGTACATACCCTTGACGAAGGCCAAAATAGTAGTACGACTGTTCCAAACTAACGCATCTATCTATACAACAAAAAAGTAACAAATAGCTACTATAGACTATGCCATGACGAAGGCCAACAAACATAGCATGAATACTAAGTGCCACCCTTCTGAAAGTGTCACGCCCCGCTTCCCAGAGTGCGCTAAGATCGACACATGACAGAGCCAACCATGCTACCTGTGGCTAGGAAACATCCCTCCACAGTCATATTACGGCTGTCTATAGATATCAAGAACAATAGAAATAAAATAAACTATCTAGTACATGTCCATGAGCCAGAATAAATGAGTCAAGAAATAATATGCGGAAACAATAGATCCAATAAACAATAACAATCTGGAATGTACGTCCCAAATACGGGCTCACATCAGGAATGAAAATGCTGAAAGAAAACTAAACTAAAATACTAACATGTCCTCACTGCTCGGCCTGTTCACTGAAATACTCATGATCGGCCTGCGAGAGAGATAAAGGATCTGGGCCATGCAAAACCCAGACATCAGTGCGTCATAATATCAAACAATAATAAATGAACAGGATACACGAGATATGCAGGCATGAGTATAAATGATAACATGAATATAACCAATAACATGGATATAGAACAGTGAAGTGTATACGTGCAGGTGAAGTGCAGTGAGTAATCTAAACTTTGCTACTGGGTTATCTATTCTAAAGTCTTCGAAATCAATTAATGTAATCCTCATCGTAACCCATCGGTCTATGCCCTATTCATTCCCCACGGGACCACGATAACAAGATATGATAGACTGTCAGTCTATGTCCCGTTCATTCCCCACAGGACCACGGTAACATGATGTAATAGCCCTTTGAGTTACGTTCAGTTACATTCTTGATTTCCCCTTACCCCCAAGTTATGTGTTCAAGTCGGGTATTGATAAATCTGAAGCTAATGCCAACACAGGATCAAGCAGGAACAGATTTGTCTATACAGACAACAGGATATGTCCATCGGGACAACATGTCAGGATTGTCGGCATTAGAAACAGGATCAGGTATCAAGTCAAGCAGTGGTGTAACAGGTCATGTCAGGGGGTGCACAGTGTAAAAAAGGGTGCTTATAACAAACTATCGCAAGTACGGATGCACGATAAAAGCATGGATGCACAAATATTTATCAGGGGTTACATCATGACTATGTAGGATGCACACTATCAAGTATGGGGGACTAATGTAATAATAATATGAGTTAATGTAATATGTCATGCAGCTAGGTATGCAGAATTAATGGTATGGATACACAATAAAACATCGATGCATAAATAACTATCAGGGGTTGCAACTATAGTTCCATTACTATATAGGATGCACATTATCTAGCATGGGGTGTTATGTAGCAGTAATATGAAATAACGTGACATGACATGCAACTAGATATATAATTAATGGTATGGATGCACAAATATCGATCAGGGGTTACATTTACAGCTCCAAGACTAAGTGGGATGCACATTATTAAGCATGAGGTGTTACTACAATAATAACATGAGTTAATATTATCTGTAGATGCAGCTATATGTATATTAAATGATATGGATGCATACGGGTATCCGAAAACGGTAAAACTTTAATATGGATGTATAATGTGATAAACATGTAACATTTTATTCATATGAATGCATAATAATATTGTAACAACTCCATTTTTAGTGTACATAAATTTGATTTAAATTTAAAGTATACTTGGAGTATTTAATGTTGTTGTTACCACTTTAAGTATTTATTTCACACAATAATTACAAGAAAGAGCTTGTAGCTCATTGGTAATACCTTGCACCGCTGAACCAAGCCACCAGAGTTCAAATCCCATGCCCCCACATTATTTTTGTATTTATTTTGTTTTAAATTCTTTAGAAGCCCAACAGTCCACATACAATAACTTCCAAAACTTGAACTGAACCTAAAAATCTGAAAGCACCAGTGCCCACCCCCGGCGACCCCCCACCTACCTGACCCCCGACTCGGCCCGACTTGGACCGGCGCCGCCGGCCGGACTCGGCCGGACGGCCGAGTCGTCAACTGAAAAGTTGTGACTTTTCAGCTTCTTAACTCCCCTGCACACTCCAATTAAATGGATCGGTTCCAGAGAGCTAATTATACCTCATTTACTATAATTTTTAATGAATTTCCTACATTTTTACAATTTTTTTATTAAAAACCCAACAACCACCCTGACCCTAGCCTAACCCTATAAATACACCCCTACCCCCTACCATATCACCCCAAAATTCTGAGCCCACTCTCTAAAAAATTTCCAAGAATCGTGTACTTTGAAAACGAGCTCGAGGCGAAGCTCCGACGAATTCCCGGCGGAACTTCCGGCGATCGTTTTAGGAACTACCGGCGACGACACAACACATCGGCGATCCCTCTACTTCCCTCTCACTCTCTTGTGTGATCTAAAACCCGTAAGTCCTAAATTCTACCTATCTCTTCTATCTAAAAATACGGTTTTACAAAACCCGACGGAATCGAAACAAATCCGATTTCCGATTCGGTTTCTTATAAATTTCCACTTCTCACTAATACAATCATACTTAAACTTCCTCATGATGACTATTAAACACTAATCAACCAAATTGATCAAGTTTCATCACATGAAATGATAGCTATTTCAATTTATCGTATTTTTTCATTTAAATACCACATTGTTTCAACTTTACATTTAGCTCCATTAAACTTGCTATACCTTTAAAGTAGAGCACGAGGTAACGACCTACCTCCTCACACAATCATATACAACCTAACACGATACCATCAAAAACTTAGAATACAAGAAAACAATATTTTCATTTAAATACCCTTGACTTAATAAAACCATTACTAAAAGATTTAGTATTGATACACTTTTTAAATAAATACCTCTTATTATGAAAATACGATAAGTTGTGAACATCAGTTATTTATCTAAACCTGACTTTGTGGTGTCTAGGTTAGGCAAGTGATAAAGGTAACTTTAAAAGGCCCGTCTCACGGTGATTCGTGAGCGGATCCCTCTTTTCTTCACTTGTACTTACCTGGCCACAATTGGCGGTGAAGAGGCGATTTGAGACATCTCACAACTTGTCGTTTGGACCAGTTAGGAATAGTCTAGTTAACTTAGGAGACCCTAAAACATAGAATACGGAAAATTGACATCTTTACAAATAAATACCATTTACTTCATAAAACCGTTTTTTAAAGGATTTAGTATTTTATAATATTTGCAAAGCGCCGCTACAACCCATTTTGGGGAACCCATTCGGGATGGTGCGGATTTTCGCACATCCTCAGGCTTAGTAGTGTGAGATTCAAACCTCCGCAAGGAGCATTCGGTCTCGAAAGAATTAAAATACGACATCTTAAGAAAATGAGATTTTTAGAATATAAATAAATATATTAATTTTTTTTTATAAATATATGTATATTTATCATTAAAATATATATTTTGTTATGATATAAATATTCCACTTTTTTCTAAAAATCACAAGAATTAATTTTACACTAAAATACCATGAATTCCATACCAATCAATATTACAAATAAATACCTTTATTTATGAAACTAGGATATTTTCACTAGAAATATCACAATATAAAATCCACATTCATTACAACTCTAAAGACGAATAACAAATACTTGAGGTGTATTTCGAAAAATATATAAAAGTATTTTTACATAAAACCCCCTCAAGTTCTATAAATTACCTTAAGGAGCCTAGTAAACATAGGTTTAAGCAGAACCAATCTCTTGAATCCCAGGGATCCGGAGAAGTGGGTGCTTGCCTATCTAAGGTAGACAAATTAATAAAAACAATCAGGACTTCAATTTACTTTGCTAATTGTCTGACTCGGTTTGAGTCTCTGTAAAATCTGACTTGAATATGATTCAAGTACAATTTACAATCTATAATCTTCAATATTACCATTCTACATGAATCCATGAATCTAATTATCAATCTATACAACTTGACTGAACCGAACCATGGATATACATTCCATTTACATGGTTCTCCAGTTATTCCATTTACATGATTCTACGGTTACATCCGTTTACTGATATCATGGTTTCGGTCAGTCAATCAATTATACCATCAATACAAATTACAAGACAAATAATACAATCAAAACACTACGGGGTTTAAGGGGTAGATTGGTACGGAAGATGTTAAAAGTGGCACAAGACTGTAAGACTTAATACACCTAACATGAATCCAGTTGTTGCTGTATCGTGGCATAAACAGTTCCTTGTACTATACGTGCCTCTAGTCTCTGGCATATAGAGACTCATCTCGTATACACTGGCATTTTTTTGTACTAAACTACAAACAACAGCGTTAATACAACATTACAACAATTTAATACAACTTTAAAAGATACCTTATTATTCTGTCTACTCTACTTTTCTCTTATCTTTGGGACTTACCGAGCAACCTGTTCGCTGACGACATTCTATTTCTTTCTTCTTTGAATGTCGTCAGGTGATTTGGACCCGGCAGAGATCGAGCCATCTGCAGAAGCCTTGGATCAGTTTGCTGAAGAACCAGAGCTTTAGTTTCATTGTATACATTTCCTTTCAGTACTTTATATTCCTGTTATGCAATTATTTAGGCATCGCTTTTATTTTAGTTGTATTTACTTTTCATGCATTGTACAAAAGAATGTTAATAAATAAAAATTGTTGTTTTATTATACCTTGTCTTTTGTATACATTTTCTTTTATATTTCTTAGTTACGCTTAGCGTATTTGCTTCTGAGTAAATACGTAGCGGACCAGTCCCGTCCCCTTCGCCGTATACCGGGAAGCGGGGCGTGACAGGTTTTGTTGGCGGCCTATGCAGGTCAGAGCTGTATGGAACCCTAAGCAATATAAAACACAAGAACCAGCAAGTAAAACATTCTTTACAATTCATGTTCCTTGAATCTTACAATTTCATATTCCTTGAATCTTATCATTTCATGTACTTGAATCTGTCCTAACCCAAATTTTTCTTCAAGACTATGGATTCCCCGAATAACACCATCACCAATGTCAACAACACCCCTCCACCACTACCTCTCACACCTGCTGTTCCTGCTCCACCCACCGAGCAAACAGTGCTACTTGAGGCGATCCGCAGCCTCCTTGAAGGACAGCAACAACTCCTGAACCGTCCCGAGACTGACGCACCTGGGGTAAAGCAATTCAGGGCTTTACATGCCAAGCAGTTCTCCGGAAAGGGAAGCCCTCTTGAAGCTGAGGAATGGGCACAAAGCATAGAGGATGATCTGGCGGCAACACAAGTGCCAGACATAGCTTGGGTCCGTATGGAGAAACTGCGGCTCACGGACAATGCTCGCAACTGGTGGAAGGCGGAAGAAAGCCGTCTTGTACAGCCTATTGAATGGAAGACTTTTCGCGAGAAGTTCGACGCGAAGTACTTCCCTGTGACATCCAGGTTTTCCATGGAACAGCAGTTCATTCATCTACAACAAGGTTCGATGTGGGACAAGTCAGTAGATGAGTATGACGCTGAATTCACCATGCTATATCGATTCGCGGCACACTTGATGCCGACGGATGATATCAGAGCCCGTCGCTTTCAACAAGATTTGGACACAGAAATTCAGGCTGCACTAGCCACAGGGAAATTTCTGACTCATGAGGATGCTCTGGAAGCTGCCCGCAGTTATGAGGCAGTGATAAAAGCAAGGGGCAGACCTCAGTCTGCAAGATTTAAGCATCCTGCCAACCAGATGGCAGGAGGAGTCTCGTCCAGATCGCCTTTTGTGCCAAGACGTCCAGGAGCACCAATCAACAGGCCCAGCCCAGCCTTTTGTAACTACTGCAAGAGAAATGGGCATCTGGCAAAAGATTGCCGGCGTGCGAACAACCATGGCTTGATCTGCGGCTCAGCTACTCATGGTATTGGGTCTTGTTCTCATAAACAAAACCCAATTGCTGCACCCAGGCCAGCAAACAATTACCCACAGCGCCCAGCCATCCAAGCCCCTGCTCCAAGACTTGCACTACCTACACCACCCAGAGGACCACAAGCTGCACCACCTCCTCGTCAGTTCCATCAAGCTCAAAGAAACGTTCCGAAGAATGCTCCTCGGGCCAGGAGGAATGTACCAAGGCGTCAGGCTTTCACTATTTCAGTGGAAGAAGCTGAGGCCACTGACCAAGTCATCACTGGTAAACTTTTCTTCTCAAACTTTTCTTTCAGTCTTGTTTATCTACATACTTGCCCTAAAACATACCCTACATACCTTAGGTACAATCTTAGTAGCCTCACTACCTGCACTAGTACTGTTTGATACTGGAGCATCATACTGCTTTATGTCGCAACGGTTTGTCCGAACCCATGCGATTCCAGTCTCACCGCTTGTATCCAGCTGGAATGTCAGTTCAGGAAATAGCGTTCTAAAGGCAACCATGAATTACAACTTGTGTCCAGTAGTCGTCTGCAGCAGAGAGTTTTATGCTGACTTCAAAGTGTTAGACATACCGAACTTCGATGTGGTTCTAGGTATGGATTGGCTTGGAACTTTTTTTGCTACCATCGACTGTCGTCAAAGGAGGGTAGTATTCGAGATTCCAGATCATCCGGTCTTCTATTTCAAAAGCGGAGACCGTATCCTGGAGCCAAGTACCTACAAAGCGAAGCCAAGAGAAGCAGTAGTTGCAGCAGCTCAAGCGGAAGAAGAATCAAGACCAGAGGTAGTTCGATAGTTCGACGATGTATTTCCTGATGATATATCAGGTTTGCCTCCCGATCGAGCTCTTGAATTCACTATTGATTTAGTATCAGGAGCACAACCGGTGATCAAAGCACCTTATAAATTAAGTCCGGAAGGTTTGAAGGAAGTCCGAACACAGTTGGACGAATTATTAGCGAAAGGATGGATTCGTCCCAGCACTTCAAGTTGGGAAGAACCTGTACTACTTATGAAGAAGTAGGAAGGTTCATGCAGAATGTGCATCGATTATAGAGCCTTGAATGAAGTCACTATAAAGAACAAGTATCCACTTCCATGCATCGACGATTTATTCAATCGGCTAAGTGGATCTTGTGTTTTCTCTAAATTGGATCTTCGTTCAGGTTATCATCAAGTGAAGGTCAAGGAAGCTGATATTCACAAAACAGCTTTCAGAACTCGCTATGGACATTACGAATTTCTAGTGATTCCATTTGGAGTGACCAATGCACCAGCAATATTTATGAACCTAATGAATCAAGTTTTCCGGGAGTACTTAGACAGGTTTGTTGTCATCTTCAATGACGACATCCTGGTGTATTCTAAGAGTCGGAAAGAGCATACAGAGCACCTACGAATTGTCCTGGAAACTCTTCGACAACATCAGCTTTATGGCAAGTATAGCAAGTGTGAGTTTTGGCTAAAGCAAGTTGGTTTTCTTGGACATATCGTATCAGGAGAAGGAATTTCTGTGGATCCAGCAAAGGTTTCAGCAGCTAGCGAATGGCCTATACCAAAGTCAGTGAAGGACATTCGGAGTTTCTTGGGTTTAGTTGGATATTACAAAAGGTTCATTGAAGGATTTTCGAAGATAGCAACACCCCTAACCAAGCTCACACGTAAAGATGAAAAATTTGTGTGGTCAGAAGCATGCGAACAAGCTTTCGTAGAACTCAAGTCATGATTGACATCAGTACCTATTCTCATAATACCGGATCAATCTGGAGGATTCGAAGTGCATTGTGATGCATCCGGTAAGGGATTAGGATGTGTTCTACATCAGCACGGTAAGGTTGTGGCTTATGCTTCAAGACAACTGAAGACTCATGAGCGCAATTATCCGACGCATGACCTGGAGTTGGCAGCCGTCATCTTCGCTCTCAAGATTTGGCGCCATTATATACTTGGTGAACGAGTGAACATCTACACAGATCATAAAAGTCTGAAGTACGTGTTTACTCAGAAGGAGTTGAATATGCGGCAGAGAAGATGGTTAGAACTCATGGCGGACTTTGACATCAACTTGCAATATCACCCAGGGAAGGTGAATGTAGTACCTGATGCTCTTAGTTGCCAACCATTAGCAATGAATCTCACCGCTCAGTGGAAGCTTCAACAAGACTTGCATCAGATGGAGATTGAAGCAGTCATGCCAGGTAACACTTCAAGTTTGATGAATTTACAAGTTCAATCAACCATTGTTGTAACACCCGAGCCCAATGCTACTAGTTTCAGTTACCGTTTGAACGTAGTGTGGCACTTATTTCATTTATCTTGCTTGATTGTTACTTATTGTAAATTTTACCCCGTCAATTCAATTCTGCATATAACAATTTATGACATCTAAAATAAAATTAAAAATGTTTATCTTGGCCTACTTGACACCCCTAGCCCTGTTGTAGCGTCCGTGCATCGTGTTCTCGTTCCGTTCAGTGAAACGGGCAAGTTTGGACGGCTACGTGCACGTACGTGTGTCCGTTTTGGGGGTATGCTTTATGATTGCAAAATACTTCAATTTAAATTTTGGATCCCGCCTAAAATGTTCTTATTTCAATTTCAAATTTTCGGACCCGACCCGGGCGCAATTTGGAAATGTTTTACTTTGCGCCAAAATCCCAAATTTCTAATATTTTAAACCGTCAAAATATTTTAAACTATATACTATATTTTCATATCTTATAAATCTTTATTTTACTTTTCCTAAATCTTTTTATTATTTTCCCTAACCCCCACTATTCCCTCAGCCAATCAAACCTTCATTTTTCCCGTGGGCCCCACCTCATTATTCTCTCACCCCCCATATATCTCCCCCCCCCCCCGTCTCTCTATCTCTCTCCACTCTCTCTCTCTTCCCCGTCTCTCTATCTCTCTCCACTTTCTCTCTCTCCCCATATCTCTCTCTCTCTCTTCCATATCTCTCTCTCTCCCACTTATATATTTCTTCCTTCATCGCGAACCCAACCCCACGAGAACCCTACCGCCGTCTCCCTCGCCGCCGCAGCCCCAATGCCGACACCACCATCACCGGCCTCATCGCCTCCTCGCCCTCGACCGATCCACCGCACCTCCCTCCTCCTTTTCCCTTCTTCCCGTGCACCCTGCACCAGCACCACGGCCACCTGCACCCCCTGCACGCGTCTGCGCCGCCGTGAGTCGCCGCCGGTGACCTCGTCCCCGTGTCCCCGGCCCTCGCGCACACCCCTCGGTGAGCTAGCATCCCCTCCTCTTTTCCTTTCTTCTTTCCTTCTCTGTTAATATTTTCTTGATCGGCAGATTTCTTTCGCTGTCGTCGTAGGCCACCGCCGGAGCTCCGTCGACGTGGTCGACCGTCACCACCCGTCCCACGGATCCTCGAGAGCATTCCCTTCTCCATCCTCCTTTCCCTTCTTCTTTATTTTCTTTTCTTTTCTTGTTGCAATCTTGATCGTTCACTGGTTTTGCGTCTCGCCGGAATCCGTCCGTGCCGGCGATGTTTTCCGACGTTCCAGCGTGGTACCCCGACCCGTGTGGTTCCACTGTTCGTCGTTTGGGTTCATTTCGTGAACCGTGCGCCCGTCGCGAGTTTTCCCCGCCGACGTTTTACGTTCCGTTTTCCCGATTCGCGACCCGTCGAGGTAAGTAACCCTCGCTACGTGCTAAACAATATTTACTTATACTTAATGACACCCTAAAACCTGCAATTTAACTTTGGTATTATAATTTCCCATTTTTCGTGTTCAAGATTGTTATATATCATTTATCTTTCAAACTTGGAACCTACCTATTGTAATTACTATATTGAACCTAATAACCACATTTACATATTTTAATTTCACTTTCACTAATGACGTAGCCTATGGTACTTTATCTATCTTTTTACTTCATTCGGACACTCGTGTACATTTAACCTGCTTAAACTGTGATTTCATCCATGGAACCTATATATATATATATATATATATATATATATATATATATATATATATATATATATATATATATATATATCATTGCATCCATGAAGTCTTAACTTATTAACATGATTAAACGGCTATAATTGTCTTACTGCATTCTTATAATATTGAAATCATCTCTGTGACACAACTGATAACTGTACTGCTATTTGAGTGAATCTACCTATTGCTTAATTCATTGCTTAGATCATGCTGTTGATAACCATGCTTGATTGTGTAACAGAGTATGAGCACACCCATGATATTTTTTACATCTCGACCTGACTTGCTACATACATATTGATTTACCCGACATGGTACTGTATACTGCTTGACTTGACCTGATGTACCATGACCTGACCCGTTACCTGATCTTGTGTCTAATGCCAACAAACCTGACATGTAGTCCTCATGGACTATTCCTGTTGTCTATCCAGACAAACATGTTTACCTGATCCTGTGTTGGCATTAGTTTCTTGATTACGGGATACCTGACTTGACATACACTTATAACTTGGGGGTATGGGGAAATCAAAGGTGAAACCTGACTTGTAACTCAACAGTTCACTACCTGTTCTGATCAGTTTTAGGCTAGGCCAGCCTTGGAATGATAATGCTGACATCATTCATCTGTACACATTCCTGTTTGGTGCCTAGCGGCATGTCTCGGTTTCAGCCCGAGAATATTGAGGTCGTGGTCCCGGGTATGTACGGGATACTATTAAGTTACCATTCCTGTTTGGTGCCTAGCGGCATGTCTCGGTTTCAGCCCGAGAATATTGAGGCCGTGGTCCCGGGTATATACGGAATACTATTGAGTTACCATTCCTATTTGGTGCCTAGCGGCATGTCTCGGTTTCAGCCCGAGAATATTGAGGCCGTGGTCCTGGGTATGTACGGGATACTATTGAGTTACATCGATGATTCATCAATTTGGTTTCAAAGACTTTAGAACAGAGAACCCGATAGAACAGTTTAGTTTACCCACTGCACACTACCCTGCACTGCTCTGATTTATATTGTTGTTACCCTCGCTTATTCATGTTTATATTTGCATTGCCTGTTACCCTGTTTATTATGTTATTACTTGATGACTTGACGCGCTGACGTCTGGGTTTTGCATGGCCCAGATTCCGTACCGCTGTCGCAGTCCGAGCAGGAGTTCTTCAGCCGATAGGCTGAGCTGTGAGTGTCAGCAGTAGTTAGTTTTCTTTCCTGCATTTATTTCCTGATGTGAGCCCGCATTATGGGACATACATTCCAGTTATTTTGTATTGGATCTAAATATTTGATAGGATCCGTTTCGGAATCTTTCGCTTCCGCATTTATTTATTATTGACTCATGTTATCTTCGATTATGGACATGTTTAGATAGTTTTATTTTGTTCTTGATATCTCTACAACCGTAATGTGACTGTGGATGGATACTTCCTACCCACAGGTAGCATGGTTGGCTATGTCACGTGCCCGTTTTAGCGTACTCTTGGAAGCGGGGCATGACATGGTTCTTTTGGCATCAAAGCCATATGATAGTCGGGTTGATTCTTTTGTAGTTGGGTATTGTACCCAATACACGAATCAGAATACCCGTGTTTAGGGAACATGTCCTACCACCTTGCCGTTTTACCATTCTTGAATCACATTCTTCCTGATTATATCTTTTACGATGTGCAAACTTCCTTTGCATATCGACTCGAAACCTGATTCCTTGTTATCTCTAGGACTTAGGCTACTTGGGTGGAGTTATGTAATTGTGGCTATGATACCGCGGCATAGTTACAATGCGGCACTCTATTTAAGTAACTTGGAGTTCTAGCCTTGATCTATATTCAGAATCTATCATCATGCTAATGTTGGGTGTTTTGATTTCAGGAATATGGCAGGTAAGAATTTGAAGACATACCAAAGGCGTGTGGACGAAGCCGCCATGCTTGGGGTGATAAGAGGAATGCTGGAGAATCAAAGGAAACAGACCGAGCTGAAGCCGGCGTCTGCACTGACCCAAACGTCCGTACGTAGAAGTGTTCCGGTGAACAGACGCAGCATAACACCAATGAAGAAAACAATTGTGGTTGATCGGAAGAGGAGCGTGATTTGTAACTACTGCCATGTACACGGACATGTGCAAAAGGATTGTCGAAGGAGGCTGGGACTCTGTTTTGTTTGTGGAGCGACAGATCACGCCGTTAGCCCTTGTCCGTCGAAGCTTCGTACGAGGGATGATATTCAGAAGCCTCCGCAGAGACCGTTCCAGGGACAGAAACAGCTGACTCAAGGACCTAATCAGGCTCGAGCTTTTACCTTGACAGCTGAAGAAGCTAAGGCGTCAGGAGAAGTTGTTTCAGGTACTCTACTCGTTCATGGTTTTCCCGCATTAGCGTTATTTGATTCTGGTGCATCCCATTATTTTATGTCATCTAAGTTTTTAACTACACACTCGATTGACTACACGACCCTGTCTAGTTTCTGGGACATACACACTGGGAATGGGAAAATCATAGCTAGTAGGGAATATAAAGATTGTACAGTTGTTGTGTGCGGACGGGAGCTTTTTGCAGATTTCTTGGTGATTGATACGGGCAGCTACGAGGTCGTCTTGGGAATGGATTTTCTTGGCACTGAATTCTATGAAAGAGTCCCGGGAGCCAGGATGCATGTCAGTAATAGAAGCAATCAGTAGAAAAGGAATCGGAACTTGGAAGCTCATAGGCGTAAGGAAGTTAATTACAGGAATGATTAAGGAAAGGAATTGTTCAACTCAAGGTTGCTTGGAAAACCTAAGCAAAGAAAGGAGGTTTACCGCAACGCGCAGACGAAAAGTTGTGTTCTCCACGGATGAAACCTCATGAAAGCCAAGAGAAGGGCACTGTCTAGTTCTCGACTCGATTATCTTAAGGGCATTCTATCCCTTATTGAGCTAGGCTAGGTCGGAAAAACCTCAGTCTCTTATTCCCCTTGCCGACTCGGAAGGAATGTTTCCACGCTCACATTGATTGTAGGGCAAGGAAGGTAATTTTCCGGATTCCCGGACATCCCGAGTTTAGCTTCACTGGAGGAAGCAGTTCTGTCGGGCCAGTCGAGTTTAGGGCTAGGCCGACAAACAATATTCTTGCAGCAATGGAAGTTGATAAAAGTGAAGAGCCGGTTGTTGTTCGTGATTTTATGGACGTGTTTGAAGATATATCGGGATTACCGCCGAAGTGAGACGTGGAGTTCGCAATTGATCTTATTCCTGGTGCAGCGCCAGTATCCAAAGCGTATTATCCAATGGCACCAGTAGAGTTGGAAGAAGTCAAGAAACAGGTTGCTGAATTGCTTGAAAAGGGTTGGATTCGAAGCAGTAACTCGCCTTGGGGAGCTCCAGTTCTTCTAGTGATGAAGAAGGATGGCACAAGAAGGTTGTGCATCGACTATCGAGAATTAAACCGGGTGACTATTAAAAACAAGTACCTGATCCCTCGCATTGGCGAACTTTTCGAGTAGCTTAGTGGCGCGAGGGTATTCTCGAAGCTGGATTTGCGATCCTGATATCATCAGGTCCGAGTGAGAGCAGAAGATATTTGCAAGACGGCGTTCCGAACTCGGTATGGACATTACGAATACCTAGTGATGCCCTTCGGAGTAACGAATGCGCCGGCAGTATTCATGGACTTGATGAACCGAATCTTTTCACCATTCTTGGACCAATTTATTGTGGTATTCATTGACGATATTCTGGTTTACTCGAAGAGTTTTGAAGAGCATACTGAGCATTTAAAGATCGCACTGCAGACGTTGAGACAGGAGAAGTTGTATGCGAAGATGAGTAAGTGCGAGTTTTGGCTGGGGGAAGTAAAGTTTTTGGGGCATGTTGTGTCTGGCGATGGAATTACCGTCGATCCAGAAAAGATTGCAGCAGTTCGAGATTGGCCGATTCCAAAGAATGTTGCGGAGATAAGAAGTTTTCTTGGACTCGCCGGATATTACAGAAGATTTGTGGAGAACTTTGCTCGCCTGGCAGAGCCGTTAACCAAGCTTACGCACAAGGAGGTACCTTTTGTATGGACGGACAATTGTGCGTTAGCTTTTGAGACGTTGAAGCAGAAATTGATAACCGCCCCTATTCTGACTGTGCCAGACAATTCCGGAGGATTGGTGATTCACAGCGACGCATCTGGGAAAGGATTGGGATGTGTTTTGATGCAGCATGGGTAGGTCGTAGCGTACGCATCGAGACAGTTAAAGACCCATGAGAAGAATTACCCAACTCATGACTTAGAACTTGCGGCTGTGATTTTCGCTTTGAAGATTTGGAGACACTACCTTTTGGGCGAAAGGGTCAAAGTTTTACTGATCATGAGAGCTTGAAGTATGTGTTCACACAGAAGGAGCTTAATATGAGGCAGCGTAGATGGTTGGAGCTGATGGCTGACTACGATCTTTATCTTAAGTACCATCCGGGAAAGGTTAACGTCGTGCCGGATGCGCTTAGTCGGTTACCAGAAATTCAGGTGTTAACTACACAGGAGGAGCTTGTTAAAGATTTTCGAAGATTTAACTTGGAGGTTGTGCTACCGCATTCTTCGGGACAGTTGATGCAGCTGCAAGTACAGTCATCGTTGATCGAGAATATTAAAGCAGCACAATCGCAGGACCCTAGACTGCAAAAGTTTCGAGAACAGGTTGAAACCGGACTACGAACATATTTATTGATCCACGAAGATGGTTCGTTGAGGTATGGTAGCCGTTTGTGTGTACCAAAGGGAGATACTCGTGAAGAACTTATGAACGAGGCACACAGTTCAGCTTATTCTGTACATCCAGGAGGCACAAAGATGTACCGAGATATTCGACAGCATTTCTGGTGGGAAGGCATGAAGCGGGAAATTGCTCGCTTTGTGGCCAAGTGCTTGGTGTGTCAGCAAGTTAAGGCTGAACATCAAAAGGTTGCCGGTTTATTGCAACCACTTCCGATTCCTCAGTGGAAGTGGGAACATATAACCATGGATTTCGTGACGGATTTACCGCGGAGTCCAAAAGGCAACAATGCTGTATGGGTGATTATTGATCGATTGACCTAGGCGGCTCACTGTATCCCTTTCCGGGTTGGTCAATCAACAGAGACTTGGCAGAGCGGTACATGCAAGAGATTGTAAGATTGCATGGAGTACCGATGAGCATCGTGTCCGATCGGGACACTCGGTTCTTATCACACTTTTGGCAGAGTTTACAGGAAAGTTTGGGGACTCGATTGAAGTTTAGCACAGCTTACCATCCTCAAACTGATGGTCGGTCGGAGAGAACAATCCAAACTCTTGAGGATATGTTGAGAGCATGCATGTTGGACTTCAAGGGTTCTTGGGAGGATCATCTGCATTTGGTGGAGTTTTCTTACAACAACAGTTTTCAGGCAACTATCCAGATGGCTCCATTTGAAGCTTTGTATGGTCGTAAATGCCGTTCACCTATTTGCTGGGACGATGTTGGTGAACGAAGATTATTGGGACCAGATTTGGTTGTACAGACAATTGAGAAGGTTAACACTATCAGAAATCATATGAAGGCGCACAAGACCGACAGAAGAGTTGGGCAGACACGTCAAGAAGACCTCTAGAGTTCGCCGTTGGTGATTTGGTATTCTTGAAGATATCACCAACTGGAGGGGTGATTCGTTTTGGAAGTCGAGGAAAGCTTAGTGCTCGATTCGTTGGACCCTTTGAGATCTTGGAGCGTGTTGGTGAGGTAGCGTATCGTTTGGCGTTACCGCAGTCCTTGGCGAATGTGCACGATGTGTTTCACGTATCTCAACTACGAAGGTATGTTCGAGATGAAACACATGTATTGGATCATTCGGAGCTAACAGTATAAGAAGACTTGACTTTTGAGGAGCGACCGATGGAAATCGTGGATCGAAGGGAAAAGGTTCTTAAGAACAAGGTAATCCCTCTTGTGCTTGTTTCTTGAGGTAATCGCTCGCATGGAGAGTCCACTTGGGAACGAGAAGATGGAATCCGGTGGAAGTTTCCTCACCTTTTCTTGTAGTTATCTATCTTTGTATTCTTGGAATTTCGAGGACGAAATTCTTTTTGTAGTTGGGTATAATGTAACACACGAGCCCAATGCTACTAGTTTCAGTTACCGTTTGAACGTAGTGTGGCACTTATTTCATTTATCTTGCTTGATTGTTACTTATTGTAAATTTTACCCCGTCAATTCAATTCTGCATATAACAATTTATGACATCTAAAATAAAATTAAAAATGTTTATCTTGGCCTACTTGATACCCCTAGCCCTGTTGTAGCGTCCGTGCATCGTGTTCTCGTTCCGTTCAGTGAAACGGGCAAGTTTGGACGGCTACGTGCACATACGTGTGTCCGTTTTGGGGGTATGCTTTATGATTGCAAAATACTTCAATTTAAATTTTGGATCCCGCCTAAAATGTTCTTATTTCAATTTCAAATTTTTGGACCCGACCCGGGCGCAATTTGGAAATGTTTTACTTTGCGCCAAAATCCCAAATTTCTAATATTTTAAACCGTCAAAATATTTTAAACTATATACTATATTTTCATATCTTATAAATCTTTATTTTACTTTTCCTAAATCTTTTTATTATTTTCCTTAACCCCCACTATTCCCTCAGCCAATCAAACCTTCATTTTTCCCGTGGCCCCACCTCATTATTCTCTCTCTCCCCATATATCTCTCCCTCCCCCGTCTCTCTATCTCTCTCCACTCTCTCTCTCTCCCCCATCTCTCTATCTCTCTCCAATTTCTCTCTCTCCCCATATATATATCTCTCTCTCTCCCATATCTCTCTCTCTCCCCCACTTATATATTTCTTCCTTCATCGCGAACCCAACCCCACAAGAACCCTACCGCCGTCTCCCTCACCGCCGCAGCCCCAACGCCGACACCACCATCACCGGCCTCGTCGCCTCCTCGCCCTCGACCGATCCACCGCACCTCCCTCCTCCTTTTCCCTTCTTCCCGTGCACCCTGCACCAGCACCACGGCCACCTGCACCCCCTGCACGCGTCTGCGCCGCCGTGAGTCGCCGCCGGTGACCGTGTCCCCGGCCCTCACGCACACCCCTCGGTGAGCTAGCATCCCCTCCTCTTTTCCTTTCTTCCTTCCTTCTCTGTTAATATTTTCTTGATCGGCAGATTTCTTTCGCTGTCGTCGTAGGCCGCCGCCGGAGCTCCGTCGACGTGGTCGACCGTCACCACCCGTCCCACAGATCCTCGTGAGCATTCCCTTCTCCATCCTCCTTTCCCTTATTCTTTATTTTCTTTTCTTTTCTTGTTGCAATCTTGATCGTTCACTGGTTTTGCGTCTCGCCGGAATCTGGCCGTGTCGGCGACGTGTCCCGACGTTCCAGCGTGGTACCCCGACCCGTGTGGTTCCACTGTTCGTCGTTTGGGTTCATTCCGTAAACCGTGCGCCCGTCGCGAGTTTTCCCCGCCGACGTTTTACGTTCCGTTTTCCCGATTCGCGACCCGTCGAGGCAAGTAACCCTTGCTACATGCTAAACAATATTTACTTATACTTAATGACACCCTAAAACCTGCAATTTAACTTTGGTATTATAATTTCCCATTTTTCGTGTTCAAGATTGTTATATATCATTTATCTTTCAAACTTGGAACCTACCTGTTGTAATTACTATATTGAACCTAATAACCACATTTACATATTTTAATTTCACTTTCACTAATGACGTAGCCTATGGTACTTTATCTAAAATTTTACTTCATTCGGACACTCGTGTACATTTAACCTGCTTAAACTGTGATTTCATCCGTGGAACCCATATATATATATATATATATATATATATATATATATATATATATATATATATATATATCATTGCATCCATGAAGTCTTAACTTGTTAACATGATTAAACGGCTATAATTGTCTTACTGCATTCTTATAATATTGAAATCATCTCTGTGACACAACTGATAACTGTACTGCTATTTGAGTGAATCTGCCTATTGCTTAATTCATTGCTTAGATCATGATGTTGATAACCATGCTTGATTGTGTAACTGAGTATGAGCACACCCATGATATTGTTTACATCTCGACCTGACTTGCTACATACATATTGATTTACCCGACATGGTACCATATACTGCTTGACTTGACCTGATGTACCATGACCTGACCCGTTACCTGATCTTGTGTCTAATGCCAACAAACCTGATATGTAGTCCTCATGGACCGTTCCTGTTGTCTATCCAGACAAACCTGTTTACCTGATCCTGTGTTGGCATTAGTTTCTTGATTACGGGATACCTGACTTGACATACACTTATAACTTGGGGGTATGGGGAAATCAAAGGTGAAACCTGACTTGTAACTCAACAGTTCACTACCTGTTCTGATCAGTTTTAGGCTAGGCCAGCCTTGGAATGATAATGCTGACATCATTCATCTGTACACATTCCTGTTTGGTGCCTAGCGGCATGTCTCGGTTTCAGCCCGAGAATATTGAGGCCGTGGTCCTGGGTATGTACGGGATACTATTGAGTTACCATTCCTGTTTGGTGCCTAGCGGCATGTCTCGGTTTCAGCCCGAGAATATTGAGGCCGTGGTCCCGGGTATATACGGAATACTATTGAGTTACCATTCCTATTTGGTGCCTAGCGGCATGTCTCGGTTTCAGCCCGAGAATATTGAGGTCGTGGTCCCGGGTATGTACGGGATACTATTGAGTTACATCGATGATTCATCATTTTGGTTTCAAAGACTTTAGAACAGAGAACCCGATATAACCGTTTAGTTTACCCACTGCACACTACCCTGCACTGCTCTGATTTATATTGTTGTTACCCTCGCTTATTCATGTTTATATTCGCATTGCCTGTTACCCTGTTTATTATGTTATTACTTGATGACTTGACGCGCTGACGTCTGGGTTTTGCATGGCCCAGATTCCGTACCGCTGTCGCAGTCCGAGCAGGAGTTCTTCAGCCGATAGGCTGAGCTGTGAGTGTCAGCAGTAGTTAGTTTTCTTTCCTGCATTTATTTCCTGATGTGAGCCCGCATTATGGGATATACATTCCAGTTATTTTGTATTGGATCTTTCGCTTCCGCATTTATTTATTATTGACTCATGTTATCTTGGATTATGGACATGTTTAGATAGTTTTATTTTGTTCTTGATATCTCTACAACCGTAATGTGACTGTGGATGGATACTTCCTACCCACAGGTAGCATGGTTGGCTATGTCACGTGCCCATTTTAGCATACTCTGGGAAGCGGGGCGTGACAATTGTCAATCAGATCAAAGCAGCTCAAGCAAGTGATGCAAAGTTGCAAAGGTTCAAAGAACAAGTGGAGAATGGACTCAGAACAGACTTCATCATCCATGAAGACGGATCTTTGAGATACGGCAGCAGATTGTGTGTACCAAAAGGTCCTGTTCGGGAAGAGTTAATGAAAGAAGCTCACAGCTCTCCCTACTCAGTACATCCTGGAGGTACCAAAATGTACAAAGATCTACATCAGAATTATTGGTGGCATGGAATGAAGCGTGAAGTAGCCAGAAGCGTCGCAAAATGCTTGGTGTGTCAGCAAGTAAAGGCTGATCATCACAAGACAGCTGGACTACTTCAACCGTTACCAATCCCAGAATGGAAGTGGCAACACATCACGATGGATTTTGTGACTGCTTTTCCTCGCAGCACAAAGGGTAACGATGCCATATGGGTCATTGTGGATCGACTCACAAAGTCGGCTCACTTCATCCCATTTCGAGTTGGCCAATCAACTGAGACACTAGCAAAGAAGTACATGGAGGTAATAATCTACTTAAAAATTTAAACTCTTCATAATGTACTTTCTCTGATACCCATGAACTCATACAGGAAATTGTGAGACTTCATGGAGTACCGGTCTGCATTGTCTCCGATCGCGACACCAGGTTCCGATCGCAATTTCGGCAGAGTCTGCAAGCAAGCTTGGGAACAAGTCTGAACTTCAGCATGGCTTATCATCCACAAACAGATGGTCAGTCTGAGCGAACTATTCAGATCTTGGAGGATATGCTCAGAGCATGTATGCTAGACTTCAAAGGATCGTGGGAAGATCACCTGCATCTTGTGGAGTTCGCGTACAATAACAGCTACCAAGCAAGCATAGGAATGGCACCTTTTGCAGTATTGTATGGAAGGAAGTGTCGATCACCATTAAATTGGGACGACATCGGAGATAGGGAACTTCTTGGACCAGAGATGATAGTAGCGACTGTTGATGTGGTTCGTACTATCAGGGAAAGGATGCGCATAGCCCAAGATCGACAGAAACACTGGGCTGATACAAAGAGACGACATTTGGAGTTCCAGCCAGGAGATCACGTATTCTTGAATATATCTCCGAACCGTGGAGTGATCCGATTTAGAAGACGGGGTAAATTAAGTCCGAGATACATTGGACCGTTCGACATACTCGAACGAGTCGGTGAAGTGGCATACCGCTTAGCGCTTCCACCCTCATTGGAAGGAGTGCATAATGTGTTCCACATATCCCAACTCAGAAGATATGTGATGACCCCAGCCATGTTCTTGATCATTCCGAGCTCACCATACAGCCCGACTTGTCTTGTGAGCAACAGCCTGTGGAGATCCTAGACAGGAAGGTGAAGACACTTCGGAACAAGGAAGTTAACTTGGTCCGGGTAATGTAGAGGAAAGACACTCCAGGAAAGTCCACTTGGGAAAGGGAAGACGAAATGCGTGCAAGATATCCACACCTCTTTGTAAACTAGTCCTCAAATAAAAGTTGTAAATTTCGAGGACGAAATTTTTTTAAGGAGGGTAGACTGTAACAACTCCATTTTTAGTGTACATAAATTTGATTTAAATTTAAAGTATGCTTGGAGTATTTAATGTTGTTGTTACCACTTTAAGTATTTATTTCACACAATAATTACAAGAAGGAACTTGTAGCTCATTGGTAATACCTTGCACCGCTGAACCAAGCCACCAGAGTTCAAATCCCATGCCCCACATTTTTTTTGTATTTATTTTGTTTTAAATTCTTTGGAAGCCCAACGGTCCATATACAATAACTTCCAAAACTTGAACTGAACCTGAAAATCTGAAAGCACCAGTGCCAACCCCCGGCGACCCCCTACCTACCCGACCCCCGACTCGGGCCGGCGCCGCCGGCCGGACTCGGCTGGAGGGCCGAGTCGTCAACTGAAAAGTTATGACTTTTCAGCTTCTAAACTCCCATGCACACTCCAATTAAATGGATCGGTTCCAGAGAGCTAATTATACCCCATTTACTACAATTTTTAATGAATTTCCTATATTTTTATAATTTTTTTATTAAAAACCCTACATCTACCCTAACCCCAGCCTAACCCCATAAATACACCCCTACCCCCTACCATCTCACCCCAAAATTCTGAGCCCACTCTCTCAAAAATTTCCAAGAATCGTGTACTTTGAAAACGAGCTCGAGGCGAAACTCCAACGAATTCCCAGCGGAACTTCCGACGATCGTTTTAGGAACTACCGGCGACGACGCAACACATCGGCGATCTCTCTACTTCCCTCTCACTCTTTTGTGTGATCTAAAACCCGTAAGTCCCAAATTCTACCTATCTCTTCTATCTAAAAATATGGTTTTACAAAACCCGACGGAATCGGAACAAATTCGATTTCCGATTCGGTTTCTTATAAAATTCAACTTCTCACTAATACAATCATACTTAAACTTCCTCATGATGACTATTAAATACTAATCAACCAAATTGATCAAGTTTCATCACATGAAATGATAGCTATTTCAATTTATCGTATTTTTTCACTTAAATACCACATTGTTTCAACTTTACATTTAGCTCCATTAAACTTGCTATACCTTTAAAGTAGAGCACGAGATAACGACCTACCTCCTCGCACAATCATATACAACCTAACACGATACCATCAAAAACTTAGAATACGAGAAAACAATATTTTCATTTAAATACCCTTGACTTAATAAAACTATTACTAAAAGATTTAGTATTGATACACTTTTTAAATAAATACCTCTTATTATGAAAATACGATAAGTTGTGGACATCAGTTGTTTATCTAAACCTGATTTTGTGGTGTCTACGCTAGATAACTTTAAAAGGCCCGTCTCACGGTGATTCGTGAGCGGATCCCTCCTTTCTTCACTTGTACTTACCTGGCCACAATTAGCGGTGAAGAGACGATTTGAGGCATCTCACAACTTGTTGTTTGGACCAGTTAGGAATAGTCTAGTTGACTTAGGAGACCTTAAAACATAGAATACTGAATATTGACATCTTTACAAATAAATATCATTTACTTTATAAAACCGTTTTCTAAAGGATTTAGTATTTTACAATCTTTGCAAAGCGCCGCTACAACCCATTTTGGGGAACCCGTTCGGGATGGTGCAGATTATCGCCCTCAGGCTTAGTAGTGCGAGATTCAGACCTCCGTAAGGAGCATTCAATCTCGAAAGATTTAAAATACGACATCTTAAGAAAATGAGATTTTTAGAATATAAATAAATATATTAAAATTATTTTTTGTATAAATATATGTATATTTATCATTAAAATATCTATTTTGTTATGATATAAATATTCCACATTTTTCTAAAAATCACATGAATCAATTTTACACTAAAATATCATGAATTCCATACCAATCAATATTACAAATAAATACCTTTATTTATGAAACTAGGATATTTTCACTAGAAATATCACAATATAAAATCCGCATTCATTACAACTCTAAAGACGAATAATAAATATTTGAGGTGTATTTTGAAAAGTATATAAAAGTATTTTTACATAAAACCCCCTCAAGTTCTATAAATTACCTTAAGGAGCCTAGTAAACATAGGTTTAAGCAGAACCAATCTCTTAAGCCCTAGGGAGCCGGAGAAGTGGGTGCTTGCCTATTTAGGTAGACAAATTAATAAAAACAATCAGAACTTCAATTTACTTTACTAATTGTCTGACTCAGTTTAAGTCTCTGTAAAATCTGACTTGAATATGATTTAAGTACAATCTACAATCTACAATCTTCAATATTACCATTCAACATGAATCCATGAATCTAATTATCAATCTATACAACTTGACTGAACTGAACTATGGATATACATTCCATTTACATGGTTCTCCAGTTATTTCATTTACATGATTCTATGGTTACATCTGTTTACTGATATCATGGTTTCGGCCAGTCAATCAATTATACCATCAATACAAATTACAAGACAAACAATACAATCAAAACACTACCGGGTTTAAGGGGTAGATTGGTACGGAAGATATTAAAAGTGGCACGAGACTGTAAGACTTAATACACCTAACATGAATCCAGTTGCTGTTGTACCGTGGCATAAACGGTTCCTTGTACTATACGTGCCTCTAGTCTCTGGCATATAGAGACTCCTCTCGTATACACTGGCATTCTTCTGTACCAAGCTACAAACAACAGCGTTAATACAACATTACAACAATATAATACAACTTTAAAAGATACCTTATTATTCTGTCTACTCTACTTTCCTCTTATCTTTGGGACTTACCGAGCGACCTGTTCGCTGACGACATTCTATTTCTTTCTTCTTTGAATGTCGTCAGGTGATTTGGACCCGGCAGAGATCGAGCCATCTGCAGAAGACTTGGATCAGTTTGCTGAAGAACCAGAACTTTAGTTTCATTGTATACATTTCCTTTCAGTACTTTATATTCATGTTATGCCATTATTTAGGCATCGCTTTTATTTTAGTTGTATTTACTTTTCATGCATTGTACAAAAGAATGTTAATAAATAAAAGTTGTTGTTTTATTATACCTTGTCTCTTGTGTACATTTTCTTTTATATTGCTTAGTTACGCTTAGCGTATTTTCTTCTGAGTAAATACGTAGCGGACCAGTCTTATCCCCTTCGCCGTATACCGGGAAGCGGGCGTGACAAATATACATAGCATGTAGCAAGATGAACTTGCCTGAGCGGAACATACGACGGGTGCGTACGGCACGTCCGACATCGGGTAATCGTCGCAACGCACACATGGCACGCGGGACGGGTCCAGGCAGGGCAAGAGGACAACCACGCAGGTAAGGAATGTTCACTGGATTTCTCGGATCGGCAACGACGAGCACGGCTCTGACGGTGATCACCGGAAAAAGAAATGAGATCAAGAAAGAAAGAAGAAAGAAGATGAAGAGAGGGGCTGTGGTCTGGGATTGGTGCTCTGGATCAGAGATGATGCGAGGGGGTTACAACGGCGATGGGTCGTCGACGGCGATGATGCAAGGCGGGGGTTTTCCGGCGAGGCGGTGGGTTTCTTGGTTTCTTGAAGTCGGGGATCGAGCTTAGAGCAGGGAAAAAAGGTCTGGGGTTGTGTTGTTCTGGGTTTTAGGGCCAGAGGAAATGAGGAGAAGGGGGTGACGATGAGGGGTTGCCGACGGTGGAGGTTGGGTCGAGGTCGGGGGTGTGCAGGGATGGGTGCTCGGGTTCTAGGGTTTGCAGTGGAGGAACTCGAGAAGGTAGGTGGTGGTGAGGAAGAGGGTGTGGATATGAGGGTGTTGACGAGGGTGAGGGGACGAGGAGGTCAGCGGTGAAGGCGAAAGTGGCTAGGGTTAGGGTTGAGGCGCGAGTTGCAGGGATCTCAGGCTCGGGGTCGAGTGTGCAGGTGTGCTGTCAGGGTTCAGGGGAGACGAGTAAAAGAGTGGAGGAGATGGAGATAGTGGTGGCGATGAAGGCAGAGGCGAGGCATGGGTCCTCGCGAGCTTCGCGTCAGGAAGGCGGCGGGAAAGAAAAATGTGAGGGAGAAAGAGAGGACATGGAGAGTGGGTATGGGGTTTAATTTTTTTTTATAAGAATAATTATATATATAGTAAGAGAGAGGGGGAAAAGTGAGCTGAGATTTGATTTTAGAATATATTTAGATAGAGAGAGAGAGAGAGAGAGATCTGGCTGTTGTTAGAGGTTAGGATATTAAAAAAATTATACTTATAATATATAATATATTAACAGTATGTGTTTGTGTGTATAGAAAGAATATTATATTATATATTTTTTGAGTTTTGTGGCTAATACAAAAGTACTGCAAAACACGCCCGGGTCGAGTCTAAAAATCCAGTTTTAAAATACGAAAAATATACGTGTCAACCAAAACCAAAATTGGATATCCGGGTAACGAAAATGCATACCCCTAAGAACGGATGCACGCACGTGCACGTAGCCATCCAAACAGGTCCGTTATACTGAACGGGACGAGAATAAGGTGCGAGAATGCTACGACAGGGTTAGGGGTATCATGCAGGCTATGCAATATATTTTTAAAATATTTTATGTGACTTTAAATGTTATATTAAAATATGCAGATGCCAGATATAATGCCAGTATGCAGTATGTATAATATGAAAGTGCACGGATCCACGTAACAAGCCAGGATAAATCACAAATATGAATCAAGACTGGTTTCAAGCATGCGGATCGGGTCGGATGCAAATACAGATGTCAAATACACTATCCGCACCCAAAACACGGTAAATCAAGAAAATACCATAAATAAAGAAATACTTGAAATAGAACTAGTATAAATGAACTAGGGTGTTACATTATACCCAACTACAAAAAGAATTTCGTCCTCGAAATTCCCAAAATAAGAAAAGATAAACAAACATGAAACTACAGGAAGAGATCTGGAAACTTCTGTCGAATATCGTCTTCTCGTTCCCAAGTCGATTCTCCGTGCGAGCGATTCCCCCATGAAATAAGTACGAGAGGGATAACCTTGTTCTTAAGGACCTTTTCTCTTTGATCAACAATTGACATCGGTCGTTCCTTAAAGGTTAAATCCTCTCTTACAGTCAGCTCCGAATGATCTAGCACATGTGTTTCATCTCGAACATACTTACGGAGTTGAGATACATGAAACACGTCATGAACATTCGCCAAAGATAGTGGTAACGCCAATCGATAAGCCACTTCTCCAACACGCTCCATGATCTCGAAAGGCCCGACGAATCGAGGACTAAGCTTGCCTCGACTCCCAAAACGAATCACTCCTCTAGTCGGTGATATCTTCAAGAATATCAGATCACCAACAGCGAACTCTAGAGGTCTTCTTGATATATCGGCCCAACTCTTCTGCCGATCCTGTGCTGCCTTCATGTAATTCCGGATAGTATTAACTTTCTCCACGGTTTGGAGGATCAAATCCGGTCCCAACAATCTTCGTTCTCCAACATCGTCCCAACAAACAGGTGAGCGACAATTACGACCATATAATGCTTCGAATGGAGCCATCTGAATAGTCGCCTGAAAGCTGTTATTGTAAGAAAACTCTACCAAGTGTAGATGATTCTCCCAAGAACTCTTGAAGTCTAACATGCAAGCTCTCAACATGTCTTTAAGAGTTTGGATCGTTCTCTACGACTGGCCATCTGTCTGAGGATGATAAGCGGTGCTAAACTTCAATTGCGTTCCCAAAATTTCCTGTAAACTCCTCCAGAAGTGCGATAAGAATCGAGTATCACGGTCTGAAACGATGCTCACAGGTACTCCATGCAATCTCACAATCTCCTGCATGTACCGTTCTGCTAACGCTTCCGTTGACTGACCAACTCGAAATGGAATGAAATGAGCTGCCTTGGTCAATCGATCAAAGATCACCCAAACTGCATTGTTGCCCTTTGGACTCTGCGGTAAAACTGTCACGAAATCCATGGTTATATGTTCCTACTTCCATTGAGGAATCAGAAGTGGTTGCAATAAACCAGCTACCCTTTGATGTTCAGCCTTAACTTGCTGACACACCAAGCACTTCGCTACAAAACAAGCAATCTCCCTTTTCATGCCTTCCCACCAGAAATGATGTCGTAGATCACGGTACATTTTCGTGCCTCCTGGATATACGGAATATGCGGAACTGTGCGCCTCCTTCATAACTTCTTCATGAATGTCTCCTTTCGGCACACACAAACGGCTACCATATCGCAACAAACCATCTTCATGAATCAACAAGTCTGTTCGAAGTCCTGCTTCAACCTGTTCTCGAAACTTCTGCAATCTTGGGTCGTGCGACTGCGCTTCTTTAATATTATCGATCAATGACGACTGTACTTGCAGCTGCATCAACTGTCCCGAATTATGCGGTAGCACAATCTCCAACTCGAATCTTCGAAAATCTTCGATAAGCTCCTTCTGTGCAGTCAACATCCGAATTGCTGGCAACCGACTAAGCGCATCCGGCACTACATTAACTTTTCTCGGATGGTACTTGAGATCCAGATCATAGTCAGCCATCAGCTCCAACCATCTACGATGTCTTATGTTAAGCTCTTTCTGCGTGAACACATATTTTAGGCTTTTGTGATCGATGAATACTTCGACCCTTTCGCCCAATAAGTAGTGTCTCCAAATCTTCAGAGCGAAAATCATTGCTGCAAGCTCCAAATCATGAGTTGGGTAATTCTTCTCATAGGTCTTAAACTGTCTTGATGCGTAAGTTATAACTTTCCCATGCTGCATCAAAACACATCCTAAACCTTTCCCAGATGCGTCGCTGTGAATCATCAATCCTCCGGAACCGTCTGGTACGGTCAGAATAGAAGCGGTTATCAACCTTTGCTTCAACGCCTAAAAAGCTGACGCACATTTATCCGTCCATACGAACGGTACTTTATTTCGCGTAAGCTTGGTCAAAGGCTCAGCCAATCGAGCAAAATTCTCCACGAGTCTTCTGTAATACCCGGCAAGTCCAAAAAAACTTCTGATCTCTGCTACGTTCTTCGGAATCGGCCAATTTTGAACTGTTGCAATCTTCTCGGGATCAACGGCGATTCCATCTCCGGATACGACATGCCCCAAAACTTCACTTCTTCAAGCCAAAACTCGCACTTGCTCATCTTCGCATATAGTCTTTCTTGCCTCAATGTCTGCGGTGCGATTTTCAAGTGTTCGGCATGCTCTTCTATGCTTCTCGAGTAGACCAGAATATCATCAATGAACACCACTACAAACTGGTCCAAGAACGGTGAAAAGATTCGGTTCATCAATTCCATAAATATCACCGGTGCATTCGTGACTCCGAATGGCATCACTAAATACTCGTAATGTCCATACCGAGTTTGGAACGCAGTCTTGCAAATATCCTCTGATTTAACTCGGACCCGATGATATCCGGACCGCAAATCCAGCTTCAAGAATACCCTCGCGCCACTGAGTTGCTCAAACAATTCGCCAATGCGAGGGATCGGGTACTTGTTCTTAATAGTCACCCGGTTTAATTCTCGATAATCGATGTACATCTTCCTTGTGCCATCTTTCTTCTTAACTAGAAGAACTGGAGCTCCCCAAGGTGAATTGCTACTATGAATCTAACCCTTCTCAAGCAATTCGGTAACCTGCTTCTTTACTTCTTCCAACTCCACTGGTGCCATCGGATAGTACGACTTTGAGATTGGTGCTGCACCAGGAACAAGATCAATCGCAAACTCCACATCTCATTTTGGCGGTAAACCCGAGATGTCCTCGAACACGTCCATGAACTCTCGAACTATAGCTGGCACTTCCTCCTTATCAACTTCCATCGACGAAAGAACACTGTTTGTCGGCCTAGCCCTAAACTCGACTGGCCCGACAGAACTGCTACCTCCAGCAAAACAAACTCCGGATGTCCGGAAATCTGGAAATCTCTTTCTTTGCCCTACAATCAATGTGAGCGTGGAAAGTGCCGAGAAAAATCCATTCCCAAGCCAACATCAAAACAAAGAGATGCACCAAAATTGAATAATACTAATGCAGGAAAACATGAACAAGTAGGATACCGAAATGACTTCATCCGAAGCCAAGATAATGACGAAGATAAGCATGATAAACAGGATTCAAGCTTGCGATAAAACATGAACTGGAAAGCAAGAGAAGCAAGGAAATATAACGACCATGAAACAAAGAAGTGAATCAAGACTAGGACTCCAAGTTACTTAAATAGAGTACTGTATTGTAACCATGCTGCTGTTCATGGGTACAATAACATAACTCCGTTGCCCAAATCCTAATATCAGAATAGAAAGAAACAATAAGGAACCAGAAGGTTTCAAGTCGACATGCAAAGTTGTTTGCATATCGTCAAGACAAGGGTCAAGAGAAAGATAAGATTCAAGGATCACGATAACAATGTGGCAGGACATGTTCCTAATTACAGGTTTCCTGACTCGTGTATTAGGTCCAATACCCAACTACAAAAGAATCAAACCCGATTAACCTAAATCCTATGTCTCTGATACCAAACAAATCTTGTCACGCCCCGCTTCCCAGAGTGCGCTAAGATTGGCACGTGACAGAGCTAACCATGCTACCTGTGGTTAGGAAACATCCCTCCACAGTCACATTACGGATGTCTATAGATATCAAGAACAGTAGAAATAAAATAAACTATCTAGTACATGTCCATGAGCCAGAATAAACGAGTCGAGAAATAATATGCGGAAGTAATAGATCCAATAAACAATAACAATCTGGAATGTACGTCCTAAATACGGGCTCACATCAGGAATGAAAATGCTGAAAGAAAACTAAACTAAAATACTAACAGGTCCTCACTGCTCGGCCTTTTCACTGAAATACTCCTGATCGGCCTGCGAGAGAGATAAAGGATCTGGCCATGCAAAACCCAGACGTCAGTGCGTCATAATATCAAACAATAATAAATGAACAGGATACATAAGATATGCAGGCATGAGTATAAACGATAACATGAATATAACCAATAACATGGATATGGAACAGTGAAGTGTAAACGTGCAGGTGAAGTGCAGTGAGTAATCTAAACTGTGTTACTGGGTTATCTATTCTAAAGTCTTCGAAATCAATTAATGTAATCCTCATCGTAACCCATCGGTCTATGCCCCGTTCATTCCCCATGAGACCACGGTAACAAGATATGATAGATTGTCAGTCTATGTCCCGTTCATTCCCCACGGGACCACGGTAACATGATGTAATAGCCCTTTGAGTTACGTTCAGTTACATTCTTGATTTCCCCTTACCCTCAAGTTATGTGTTCAAATCGGGTATTGATAAATCTGAAGCTAATGCCAACACAGGATCAAGCAGGAACAGGTTTGTCTATACAGACAACAGGATATGTCCATCGGGACAACATGTCAGGATTGTCGGAATTAGAAACAAGATCGGGTATCAAGTCAAGCAGTGGTGTAACAGGTCATGTCAAGGGGTGCACAGTGTATAAAAGGGTGCTTATAACAAACTATCGCAAGTACGGATGCACGATAAAAGAATGAATGCACAAATATTTATCAGGGGTTACATCATGACTATATAGGATGCACACTATCAAGTATGGGGGACTAATGTAATAATAATATGAGTTAATATAATATGGCATGCAGCTAGGTATGCAGAATTAATGGTATGGATACACAATAAAACATCGATGCATAAATAACTATCAGGGGTTGCAACTATAGTTCCATTACTATGTAGGATGCACATTATCTAGCATGGGGGGTTAATATAGCAGTAATATGAAATAACGTGACATGGCATGCAACTAGATATATAATTAATGGTATGGATGCACAAATATCGATCAGGGGTTACATTTACAGCTCCAAGACTAAGTGGGATGCACATTATTAAGCATGGGGTGTTACTACAATAATAACATGAGTTAATATGATCTGTAGATGCAGCTATATGTATATTAAATGATATGGATGCATACGGGTATCCGAAAACGGTAAAATTTTTGTAACACCCGAGCCCAATACTACTATTTCTGTTACTGGTTGAGTGTTAGATATTACTCATTTCATTTATCTTGATTGTTTGGGTCTTACTGTAAATTTTTATCTGGCAGGGTCATTTCTGCATATAACAAATTTTAGCACCTAAAATAAAATTAAAAATATCTATCTTGGCCTACTCGTCACCTCTAGGCGCGTGGTAGCGTCCGTGCATCGAGTTCTCGTCCCGTTCGGTGAAACGGACGAGTTTGGACGACTACGCGCGCGTACAGGTGTCCGACTTGGGGGTATGCTTTTTAATCATAAAATATTTCATTTTAAAATTTGGAACCCGCTTAAAATCCTATTATTCGAATTTCGAATTTTTGGACCCAACCCGGGCGCGATTTGGAAATGTTTCATTTAGCGCCAAAATCCCCAATTAATAAAATAATCAAACCTTATATTATTTCGTTATATATTAAATCTTACTGTCAACTAAATAAAGTTTTGGAAATCTATTAAATCTTCTTTTTAATCTCTTAACCACTCAAATCTTCAGCTGCCAATCACGAGCCGTGGGCCCCTCCTATCTTTCTCTCTCTCCATCTCTCACGTCTCTCTCTCTCTCTAATTTCTTTACCTCCCTCTCTCTCTTCCATATATATGTAAACTATCCCCTGCATCTCTTTCTTTTTTCACGAGAAAACCCATCGTGCCCTCAACCCTAACCACCGTGCCCGTCGCCGCCGCAGCCCCAGCGCCGACGCCACCACCACCATCACCCTCGCCTCTTCGCCCTCGTCGCAGCCACTGCACCCCCTTCTCCCCGTGTGCTCGGCGCCGCGACAGAGACCCCGCAGCAACCCCGTGCCTTCTCTGTTTGGCCGGAGACCTCGTCGGCGACCCTCGTCGTCGTCACCCGCGCCACCGTCGGCACCTCCTCTTCACCTGCGCGCACCAGACCCGACCACCTCCTCTCCATCTCCACTTCCCTTCCCTGTTACTTACCCGCAGCCCTAACCCATCACCTGCAACATCCTCGCCGGCGACCCACCGCCGTCGACCCCGTCGCTGTCACAACCTCTGCAATCCCAGTAAGCCTTCCTTCATCTTCCTCCTTCCTTTTTCCCCCTCTGGTTTATCCTTGGCTGTACATTGAATTTATGAATTTGTTGTCGCTGTTTTTGCATCTCGCCGAAATCCGGCCGTACCAACGACTTGATCCGACGTTCCAGCAAGGTACCCCGGTCCGCGCGGTTCCATTGTTCGTTGTTTGGGTTCAATCCGTGAACCGTGCGTCCGTCGCGTGTTTCCCCGCCGACGTTACGTTACGTTTTTCCCGGTTCGCGACCCGTCGATGCAAGTATCACTTGCTACATGCTATACTATACAATTATATATGTTTTGACTCATTAAACCTGCAAAACTTAACTCGGTATGGTTATTTCCTCATTGGGTTGCAATATGACATATATCATTTTACAGTTAACATGGAAATTACAATTTGCTACTATTAACCTACGAACCAAGTTTACCTGTTAATCACATTTTTACCGTTAATAGATTATAGCACTTTCCGATGTAGTTCTATTACATTCGGATATTCAAAGACTTGATATAACGGTATTGCATCATCCTTTAAACTGTTGCACCGCTAAGGGTGCTCAAAACCTGTTACTACAATAAACAGCTGCACTATATTAATGCACTATGGTGATTGAATGAACTGCTCATTGTTGTTTAATTTATTGCTTATTTCCTGCTGTTAATCCCCTGTTCGATTATATATCTGTTGTGAGCACACCCACGATATTGTTACATCTTGACTTGACTTGGTTACACATGATATATATTGATACACCTGACATGGTACCATTTACTGTTGACTTGACCTGAGGAACCATGACCTGACCTGTTACCTGATCTCGTGCCTAATGCCAACAAACCCGACATGTAGTCCTCATGGACCATTCCTGTTGTCTATCCAGACGAAACCTGCTGTTACCTGTTCCTGTGTTGGCATTAGTTCTTGATTACTGAATACCTGACCTGACACATATAACTTGGGGGTATGGGGAAATCAAAAGTGTAAACTAAAGTGTAACTTAAAAGGGTATTACTTGATCCGTGGTCCCGGGGGGTAACGGTACAGAGCCATTCGTGACTCTTACATTTTCCTGATCCGTGGTCCCGGGGGGCAACGGGACAGAACCACTATTGGTTCCCATATTCCTGATCCGTGGTCCCGGGGGGTAACGGGACATATCCTTTAAGTTACATGGAGGTTTACCCAATTTGATTTCAAAGACTTTAGAATAGAAAACCTGATAGAACAGTTTAGTTACCCACTACACACTACCCTGCACTGCTTGTTTCATACTATTGCTTTATTCATGTTTATTTCTGCATTGCCTATTACACTGTTTAGATTATATTATTGGTTGACATGACGCACTGACGTCTGGGTTTTGCATGGCCCAGATTCTTTACCATTGTCGCTGACCGAGCAGGAGTACTTCAGCCAGCAGGCTGATTTGTGAGTTCTGTAGTGGTTAGTTTTATTTTCCTGCATTCTTATTTCCAGATGTGAGCCCGCATTATGGGACATACTTTTCTGTTATTGTATTGGATCATTTGCTTCCGCACTTATTTATCATTGACTCTTGTTATTCTGGATTGTGGACATGTGTTAGATAGTTTTATCTTGTTCTTGATATCTCTACAGCCGTAATGTGACTGTGGATGGATACTTCCTACCCACAGGTAGCATGGTTGGCTATGTCACGTGCCCAATCTAGCGTACTCTGGGAAGCGGAGCGTGACATGGTTCTTTTGGTATCAGAGCCTAGGATAGTTAGGTTGATTCTTTTGTAGTTGGGTATTGTGCCCAATACACGAATCAGAATACCCGTGTTTAGGAAACATGTCCTACCACCTTGACCGTTTTACCATTCTTGAATCACATTCTTCCTGATTATATCTTTTACGATGTGCAAACTTCCTTTGCATATCAATTCGAAAACCCGATTCCTTGTTATCTCTAGGACTTAGGCGACTTGGGTGGAGTTAAGTAATTGTGGCTATGATACCGCGGCATAGTTACAATTGTTGCGCCACGGCAGCGCCCCGGCCTCTTGCTCGAGGCCAAAATGCGGAATCAAAATTTTTTCCTTACTCGGAAACATGCGCTACCGCGGACAAAGAAAACCCGGATCGTTTACCATTAACCTATACTAGCTAACTAGAGATGGGGTGAGAAGTATACCGACTGATCCGAGTCCTCCGGTCTTCATCTCCATCGTCCCGATCTCCCGCGGAAAGTGTTGCCTCCACATCGTCGCCTCCTCGCCGGAAAGGGCACCACATCGCCTTCTTCTTTTACGGGCTCCCGCCTCAATACCGAGGCAACTCGCGCATGAAGCCGGCAACTCGACATGCTCAAGATATGTTGTAGAATGTGTAGTGTAGAGGGTATGTCTCTTTTGGGGTTTGTCGCCATGGTGATGGAGGAATCAAGAATAGAAAAATGGTGCTTGCATTTTTCTAGCAAGAAAATGAGATTATGAATGTAACTCTCAAGATGAAGCTCTCTTCTTCTTCTTCTCTCTTTTCTAAAATGAAAAACTTATCATCTTATGAGAATGAGAATGGTGGAGGAAGTAATATGAAGCATGAAGGGAGGTGAGTGTAGGGTAAAGCAAGTGGTGACCACATCAAGACATAATCATCACAAAACTTACATCAAACTTCATCTCATATCTAATCTTCATAAAGCAAGACAAGATGATAGAAAAGAATGGAATAAACAGATGCTATCATAATTAATCATCTTACAAATAAAACCTCCACCAAAAGTAATTTGCAAAACTGCAAATTACCCCCTCCATCAGAAAAGTCCGGCCGGGAAAGAACAAAGGAAAACCGGCCGGAACGGAATGCAAACTGGCAACTCCAGAAAACTGGTCCCGTAATAAATTACAGGAAAACCCCGAAACTGTGCATACACACCCGCATCTGTATTCCGTCCGGATACAAATGCAAAGAGACAAAATCTACACTGTACTAAACTAGGACCGGCTTAAACCAAAGCCGGCTAGTAAAATCCGTCCGATCCTGATCCGTGCAATACCGCACGTATCAGATCGAACCCTGCCATATAACTATACGGCTACTAGTACAAAACTGTCCGATCCTGATCCGTGCAATACCGCACGTATCTGATCGGACCCTGTCATATCTCCATACGGCCTCTACAGCGTTTCGCCCGAAAGCTTGAGTAACTGTAAGTGTGGTGGACTCTAAAGACTCGTCAATACTATGGCTGTGGATTTAACCACTAGCACGTCAGAGGTATCAGCCAATACGTAACGGGCCACCATCTATTGACCAAATGGGACGTCGATGAGGAAGCTCACCCCGACACCCAACTGAGCCTGTCAGTGACAATATCCGTACAGTCCGGTCCGTTCGTCTATGAGTATCGCATGGCGGGCCTAGGGGGTTGGTAAAAGTCAGACCCCCAAAAGCGGTACAAGCCGTGTCGGAGTGTAGCCCAGAACGCCCTGAGATACTACTGGAATACCTACCAGTAAATCTCCTTGCCTCGGCCGAGGGCTTTGCGTAATGGCTCTCCTAGACACAGCACGACCTCACCCCCAATACCGGGAGAGACGAACCCCTGAAGATCCGCTCACTGCCTCCATGTGGCTCGGGACTGTACCCAACTAAAACCTGTTTGCACGACTCCTTTGAGCCGTGGTAGGGTAGTAATCAAAGTACAGTGGGAACACACACGAGACAAATGACGATCCTCAGGTCGATGAACTAACCTGTACACATGTCACCAGGGAACTGCTATCTGACATCAGGTACAATCCCAACTGGCAGGTTCCCGGCGAGTCCTGTCCGGTGTACTCATAACCCAATGAGCACCTGTATACATCTTAGGTGAACCAACTGACACCAGTGGCTTGTGAGACCGGCTACCGCCCCTCGTCGGGGTCTCGACTGTATACACTAGTCTACTAATGGAGTATCGATGCCCTGTCTCGAAACTCCTACGACTAGGGACCTTTTAAGGATGTGCTTATAGACTACCAGCTCCCACGTATATGATCGCCATCATACTGCCGGTAGTCAAGCAAGAATCCTAGGGGCTCTATCAACGTGTAATAGCGACATGTCAGGTCACCTAAAGCAGTACACGATGATAAAGATAAACCAGATAGCATACTATCATCTCGAGTAAGACTGTCCTACCGGGATAGGTCCTCCCTCAATCATTGCAATCACGTGCCTGTGATCCAATAATTGACTCTGAGGGGACTATCTCCAACAATCTCCCACTTGCACTCAAGGCTAATTATTGCGATGCCGCATACTCACAGCCCGTGTGATACCGAACACCCAACTCCTCTACTAGTCAGTCTCACAAAGCTCGTTTGCGAAACTATTGCGTTCGAGGATTAGCCTCAGTGAGTGGATCCGCAGAGAAGTTTCTTTCTATGTCTCTCTATATCTCAAGTTCGCGGAGAAAGCCATCTCCCGAAATGAGCAATACCTGTCTTAGAATGTCTGGATGTCTGATGGGACCTAGCTCATAAATGAACTCCAAATCCAAACTTCTTAGACTGTATCGTCAACTGAACTTAATCAGTATTTTGCGCCATGCCACCCTCAGTATTGCCTTGGACCACCTGTCCAAAATACTGCCCCTCGTCAGAAGGAAAACTATAACTCTGACAGCCACTCTGCCATCCAGGTCACCTTGGAAGCCTGGAATGATAACTGTCTCCTAAATAAGGCTGTCGTTATCATATCCCTAGAACATCCACTTATGTTCTAAAACTGCTTCCTACTGTTTCTCCAGGATTGGATCAATGTCAACTTATTGCATCTACTGCAAGAACAACATCTGGTGTGGTACTTGACATCTCATGATTGACTCAATTGCCTAAGCAAGTGATCTGTCAATCATGCGTATCCCTCTCCCTTTTAGTCTATAAGACACCTTTAGAGAGGGTGACTCCATCAACTGCAGGTGCACTACCGTGCCAGGAGTCGTCCATTCTAAATACTCATAGAATGCTGTCAAGGTACCCAGATTGGGAAACCACCCAAATCTAGATCTAAAACCATAGATCTAGTAACCAGTATGTCTGATATAATGTCCAAGTCCTGTGTAGAGAAACCAATGTGTGACGACCAAAGTATAACTGATCATAGTATAGGAATATTACTTCCTACTACCTTCTCAACAGATCCATCCCCTATTCTGATGACGTCAAACCTATGACTGTCACATCAGAAATGGATGATCTATCTCTGCTACATCTTCTTTAGTCTATAAATAGACACAAGCCTGATGTCCACCAATGCTTCCGCTGCTCCCACTGACTACGACAACCCTCTGGCAGAGTCATATAGACGTGCATTTCTAAAGCTAGTTTAGAACGACGTTATACTCATCCTCCTGCTGGGTCTCGCAGCCTGGAACAACAACAATGGCAAGTGTGGGTAAACAAGAACTTCCCTGTCACCGTCCTTGAGACTACCGGAGTACCTCTCGGGTGCCTGAAGTTACCCACCGTATCTGCGGAGTGGCCAATGGAATGTCAAATCAGATTGAATCTTCAGGTTCCTTATCAAATCTTCGGTAATCGTTTGTGGTTCTGGAATCACTTCCAGTTCTACCATACTCCCACTACTGTTTTTGAAAAATCCATTTCTTTTAAAATGTGGCGAGTCTAGAACAATATTGCTATTGTTCATCCAGATGGTAGAAAGTCAACCCTCGTCATAGCCTGGGTCAACCCAAAAACAGCCATTACAGAAACGTGCCTTGAGTTGTCCAGTGTCTGGTTTTAAGCATAAGCCGGACATCTCCCCGTACCTTAACATCGTTAAGATATGAACTGTTCTATATCCAATATAGAACCAGAGGCACTGATTCAATTGAACCAGATTCAAATCATGCAGCTATCTCCAGTGCATGTCAACTAAATGGAAGGAGGCCGATCAGCGTTACTCAACTTAGGAATGCTTCCAATTATGAGTAACCTGAAAGAGAAGCAATTTCTCTTGATCATTACTATCAACTGAATACCATACACAAGTATCTACATCTTCGATCACCTTGAAGAATCCCGATACTTGCTATACCTGGTTCTCTACTCTATTCAAATACCTATAACTCCTCAAAACTTAGACCCTGTGTTTCCACGAAACACATGTCTAAGAACTTAGAGAAGTCATAAGTAAACCGAATATAGTACGAGGACCTACCCCTCCGTCCCAATGGACCTTGGACAACATACAATACTCTGTATAAGTCCGCTGAGTCTAACAACTCTTTCACTGTGTGTCGTAGGTTGAAAACTGTACTTATGGTTAAGAAGAATTACACCGCTGTTTAATGCTCCTTACCTAACCATCCACTGATATAGGTAAATGTCATCGACATAATATCAAAAGGTATATCTCACTCTATGAAAATAGACGTACAGATATAACAATTTGAAATTGGTGCACAACAGCGGATATTCAAAACCAAATATTTGCCGACCGGCAAACAGCCCAGATGATCTCCTCAAATATCACCGATTACAACGAATCCCGATATAATGAGGATGATCACCCAATTCCCAATAACTTACTCCCACTCATCATCTGTAAAACCATACAGATGTGAGAATCATACCTGGTAAATACATACCCTGGAGTAAGTGTCTAATCGGGAAATCAGTTTTCCATTAACAGTACACAATGAAACTGAAACATTGAAATGTTTCGTTGGGGTATCCTGGTATTCCTAGTAATGCCTCTTCCATCATCCAGATTCACAACTGTAACCGTATAATTCTTTGCCACCTTTCCAAATCCCTTTATATGTCTTTAGTCATTACCGTCTGCACACCCCTTTAGGCCAAATGGTTTTCTTCCTTCCCTACCGTTCGGCACCAGCCTATGGTTTGGAAGAAGACTATCCAATAAGCATAAAAGGTGTACTGTCCTAATCCTAGGAACACTCGCAATGCGAGAGAAGGTGAAGATAAAAGACACCTGAATGTACTTTATTCCTATTTCTCCTGAACCAGAATCCATCCCCGAACTGGAATAAGTTCCTTTCGAGTTCGTATATAACCATACGATGGAGTATCCAATAAACTGTGGATCTTCGTAGTGATACGGAGTGTCCTGGAGAAATACAAAGGTGATTTAGGACTGGCGAAGAAATATTTGGTTTGGTCGTGAATATCAGTCGCAATTTACTTTGCCCTCCTACTAATCCCTTGCTTTGTCTTAACTTAATACCTTCTGCACACCATCGTTATGCTAATTGGTTTTCTTCGTTCCCCACCGTTCGGCACCTGCCTTAGGTTTGGAAGAAGACTATCCAATTTGCGTAATAGGTGTACTATCTCCTAAACCAAGGAGTACTCGCAATGAGAGAAGGTGAAAAGAAAAGACAACTGAATAATCCTATCCGTTTTCTCCAAAAACCGGAAACCATCCTCGAATTTCCTTCGAGTTCGTATCTAACCATACGATGGTTTTGTCCAATGGAAGTGGACGTTTGCAGTAACGTGGGGTGTCCTGGAGAAAAGGGTAAAAGTAGGAGTGGCAATGAGGTCTGCAACTCTGACAATCCAAAAGCCTGCGTTAAGAAGGTTCGGTCAACTTGGTCACTGAGTCATAGTCCAGGGTCGGGTCAATGGTCGCTGCCAGAGAGAGAGAGAAAAGAAACACTCAGCGTGCACTCTAACCTAGATCAGAATGGTTATCACTTTATCTAATCTGGAAACCTCCCACTGTACCTCAAATTCTCCTCCAAACCTGAAAGAAGAATTAGCCGGGGTCACCCGAGGAGTAAACCAACTCATCAGTGGGAATCGGGATCCAACTATCATCGCATGATAACTTGACGGAATCCACTCAAGTCACCACACTCCAGAAGGTATGCGCATGCCTGGCAAGTTTCAGTTCTTTTGAAAATCCCGATGTGATTTTTACCCCTAGGACCCAAGTGACCTTGACGAATAATCAACAAATCAAAAGGTCCTAGTCAAGTTCAACCCGTCATTATCTTGATTGCGTTAAACCCACCCGCACGACCCTTGACGAATAATCAACAAAGTCGCACGACTGTCCTAACCAATCCACTTATCCAGGCGACAGAAAGCATTACAGAGCTACCGCACACTACGCCTCGGCGAATAGCAACGACAAACGTAGCGCGAATACTATGCAATACTAATCCGAAATGACGGAGGGCTACGGCTGGTTTTTGGCGAAAAACCTTTAACGTAATGAACTTGATATCGTTGAAGGAACTGGATAACTTTTTAGAAAATATAGTGACGAAAACCTTTACTAAAGAGGTCACTCCCGGTGAAGGGATCTCGGCTCTTTCCCCGTAGAATGAGGTGCAGGATATTCCAACTGAATACCACGATGCAAAGCAAAAGTAATCGGCTATAGTGAAGTTAATGCCCTGACGCAAACTTCTGTCCAAGGGGTCACTCCCGATGAAGGGATCTCGGCCCTTGCCTCGTCGACTGAGGAGCAGGATATTCCAAATGAATACCACGATGCAAAACAAAAGTAAACGTCCTCGCAATAACAGCTTTTTGAAAAATGTTCCAACAACATCAGAATAGGTTTGTTTATCTTGCATTGATCCGAATCAACGCAGTCCCATCAATTGATCACACCACAAAGAACGAAAATATACTGATGTACGTATATGCCATCCGCATTCGCCACTGGGTCCCGTCATCACCCGTTAGGTTAGCTTACTAACGACAGAGCGGGGACTGGACTAGCGCGGATGTAAAACATATACAACATCTACTAATATATATATACCAATATATAATTTTCGCTCAAGGCGTGATAAAAAGCAACATCACAGAAATATACAGCATCACAGAACAATACAGATATCTGGAAGCCCCGGGTTTCACAGAGCCACTGCTGAAACCCGACGTTCCCCTGGTCGTGTGGATAGCCTGTGCAATGAAAACCTAGACCCCTACGGGCGCGGCAAGTCACCCGCCAAAACCTGAAGCGAGGCAGCCCCCTTCAGCACCGTGAATGGACCACCCAGCACTTCACGGAATCCGGTAACTTGGACACCCCTCCTGGGTCAACCTATACCCCCTACGAGTGCGGCGAATAGCCCGCCAATCCTAGAGTGAGGCCCCCTCCGTCTCAATGCCATGAAATGCGGGCCCGTTGCCCTCTAGAACCCGGCTATCCGTGCACCCCTCCGCGGGGTAATCCTAGTACAGAAAGTAAAATATACATACAACGGGTACATCGACCGCAACCAGGTCGTGCCCCAAAAGAATAATACAGACAGGCAGTGACGGCAGTCCACATGTCGGACGCTCGCCCCGCAATATCAAATGTACATAATACAACAACACTGTACTAGCATTGCATCCAGGCTATCCCCCACGACCGATCCGCAACATCACAGCATAAACAAAGAACATCAACGTGAAAGTCACGTTCGCAAATCCGTCTAACCGGGCTATAGCAGTTAGACCGGATTTACCGATCGAGTGACATTCACGGTCGCAGATATAATGTAAATACTGTGAAAAATGTGTTTAAAATTTTCCGATTGACCAAAAATTAACAAGTGGGCCCCCAAACAAAACTGTAGCACTTACAGAAAACCTGGGCCCAATTTTAATATCCCAAAAGCCCTATTTTCAGCCCAGAAAGCAACTGAACAAAAACGACCAAGTGAACTCACTATAGTGCGGCGGAACCGCGGCCCCAAGGGGGTTTTGGCCGCGGTTCCGCGCTCCAACCAGTGAGTCACTTTATCGTTTTTATACAGTATCCTTATATTTTCCTGCACATCATTTTCCTGCAACCTGAAAAATTTTTAGACACCAAAAAATTCCAACAGAAACTGATGTGAACAAAAATGAAGTTTTTGGAATTTCGGTCGATCGGAAATGCAAAACACATTAGAACAAGCTAGGTAAGGTTAATGGCGTGGCTCTGATACCATGTTGCGCCACGGCAGCGCCCCGGCCTCTTGCTCGAGGCCAAAATGCGGAATCAAAATTTTTTCCTTACTCGGAAACCTGCGCTACCGCGGACAAAGAAAACCCGGATCGTTTACCATTAACCTATACTAGCTAACTAGAGATGGGGTGAGAAGTATACCGACTGATCCGAGTCCTCCGGTCTTCATCTCCATCGTCCCGATCTCCCGCGGAAAGTGTTGCCTCCACATCGTCGCCTCCTCGCCGGAAAGGGCACCACATCGCCTTCTTCTTTTACGGGCTCCCGCCTCAATACCGAGGCAACTCGCGCATGAAGCCGGCAACTCGACATGCTCAAGATATGCTGTAGAATGTGTAGTGTAGAGGGTATGTCTCTTTTGGGGTTTGTCGCCATGGTGATGGAGGAATCAAGAATAGAAAAATGGTGCTTGCATTTTTCTAGCAAGAAAATGAGATTATGAATGTAACTCTCAAGATGAAGCTCTCTTCTTCTTCTTCTCTCTTTTCTAAAATGAAAAACTTATCATCTTATGAGAATGAGAATGGTGGAGGAAGTAATATGAAGCATGAAGGGAGGTGAGTGTAGGGTAAAGCAAGTGGTGACCACATCAAGACATAATCATCACAAAACTTACATCAAACTTCATCTCATATCTAATCTTCATAAAGCAAGACAAGATGATAGAAAAGAATGGAATAAACAGATGCTATCATAATTAATCATCTTACAAATAAAACCTCCACCAAAAGTAATTTGCAAAACTGCAAATTACCCCCTCCATCAGAAAAGTCCGGCTGGGAAAGAACAAAGGAAAACCGGCCGGAACGGAATGCAAACTGGCAACTCCAGAAAACTGGTCCCGTAATAAATTACAGGAAAACCCCGATACTGTGCATACACACCCGCATCTGTATTCCGTCCGGATACAAATGCAAAGAGACAAAATCTACACTGTACTAAACTAGGACCGGCTTAAACCAAAGCCGGCTAGTAAAATCCGTCCGATCCTGATCCGTGCAATACCGCACGTATCAGATCGAACCCTGCCATATAACTATACGGCTACTAGTACAAAACTGTCCGATCCTGATCCGTGCAATACCGCACGTATCTGATCGGACCCTGCCATATCTCCATACGGCCTCTACAGCGTTTCGCCCGAAAGCTTGAGTAACTGTAAGTGTGGTGGACTCTAAAGACTCGTCAATACTATGGCTGTGAATTTAACCACTAGCACGTCAGAGGTATCAGCCAATACGTGACGGGCCACCATCTATTGACCAAATGGGACGTCGATGAGGAAGCTCACCCCGACACCCAACTGAGCCTGTCAGTGACAATATCCGTACAGTCCGGTCCGTTCGTCTATGAGTATCGCATGGCGGGCCTAGGGGGTTGGTAAAAGTCAGACCCCCAAAAGCGGTACAAGTCGTGTCGGAGTGTAGCCCAGAACGCCCTGAGATACTACTGGAATACCTACCAGTAAATCTCCTTGCCTCGGCCGAGGGCTTTGCGTAATGGCTCTCCTAGACACAGCGCGACCTCACCCCCAATACCGGGAGAGACGAACCCCTGAAGATCCGCTCACTGCCTCCATGTGGCTCGGGACTGTACCCAACTAAAACCTGTTTGCACGACTCCTTTGAGCCGTGGTAGGGTAGTAATCAAAGTACAGTGGGAACACACACGAGACAAATGACGATCCTCAGGTCGATGAACTAACCTGTACACATGTCACCAGGGAACTGCCATCTGACATCAGGTACAATCCCAACTGGCAGGTTCCCGGCGAGTCCTGTCCGGTGTACTCATAACCCAATGAGCACCTGTATACATCTTAGGTGAACCAACTGACACCAGTGGCTTGTGAGACCGGCCACCGCCCCTCGTCGGGGTCTCGACTGTATACACTAGTCTACTAATGGAGTATCGATGCCCTGTCTCGAAACTCCTACGACTAGGGACCTTTTAAGGATGTGCTTATAGACTACCATCTCCCACGTATATGATCGCCATCATACTGCCGGTAGTCAAGCAAGAATCCTAGGGGCTCTATCAACGTGTAATAGCGACATGTCAGGTCACCTAAAGCAGTACACGATGATAAAGATAAACCAGATAGCATACTATCATCTCGAGTAAGACTGTCCTACCGGGATAGGTCCTCCCTCAATCATTGCAATCACGTGCCTGTGATCCAATAATTGACTCTGAGGGCACTATCTCCAACAACAATGCGGTACTCTATTTAAGTATCTTGGAGTTATAGCCTTGATCTATATATTGAATCTATCATCATGCTAATGCTGGGTGTTTTAATTTCAGGAATATGGCAGATAAGAATTTCAAGACGTATCAGAGGCGCGTGGACGAAGCCGCCATGTTCGGAGTAATACGAGGAATGCTGGAAAATCAGAAGAGGCATACTGAGCTGATCCAGCAGCAAGCAGATTCATTTCAGGAAGGTTTGCAGGCCATTCGGCAGTCTGTAGACAACGCTGGAGCTAAACCAGTTGACCGGGTAGGGACCGTGGCAGATTTCCGACGTTTGGGCCCGACTACATTCACAGGTTTGGAGGAGCCATTGCCAGCCGAGCAGTGGCTGGTCGACACGGAGAATTTGCTGATTGCGGCACAGATTCCAGAGGACAAAAGAGTTGATGTAGTACGCATTCAGCTAGTGGATTACGCCCGAGAGTGGTGGCTTGTGGAGGAGACCCGCTTGCCCAAACCGATCAAATGGGCGGATTTTTCTAAGAGTTTCCTGGAGAAGTTCTTCCCGCGAACTGCACGGGAGGAAATGGAAGAGAAGTTTATTGGGCTGAGGCAGAATGGAGCACCCGTGGATGTGCATGCAGCGGAATGGACGAGACTCAGCAGATTCGCTGGACCTTTAGTTGCCAACGATGCAGACAGGGCACGGAGGTTCATGCGCAGCTTGGATGTGGACATCCAGAGGCAGATTGTCTCCCTGGGTTTGACCACTTTCTCACAGGCTCTTACGGCAGCTCGGGAACAGCAGAGTTTATCTGGGATGAAAGGGAGCTTGCAGCAGACAGCAGTTGCGGCAAGGAAGCCCGCATTTGTACCTAACAGAGCTCATGGTCGCAGAGGTATTCCAGTGGACCGTCGAGGTGTAGCACCCATGAAGAAGCCTGTGGTCGTTGATCGAAGAAAGAGCGTGATTTGTGACTACTGCCGTTTACCTGGGCATATGCAGAAGGATTGTCGAAGGAAGCTGGGACTTTGTTTGGTTTGTGGAGCGGCTGATCACGCAGTTGGTGCCTGTCCGTCGAAGCTTCGTACGAGGGATGATTTTCAGAAGCCTCCGCAGAGACCGTTCTAAGGGCAGAAACAGCTGACTCAGAGACCTAATCAGGCTCGAGCTTTCACCTTAACAGCCGAGGAAGCTAAGGCATCAGGAGAAGTGGTTTCAGGTATTCTACTCGTTCATGGTTTTCCCGCAGTGGTATTATTTGATTCTGGTGCATCCCATTGTTTTATGTCATCCAAGTTTATAACTACACACTCGATTGCCTGCACAACCCTGTCTAGTTTCTGGGATATACACACTGGGAATGGGAAAATTGTATCTAGTAGAGAATGTAAAGACTGTACAGTTGTGGTGTGCGGACGGGAGCTTTTTGCAGATTTCTTGGTGATTGATACGGGCAGCTATGAAGTCGTCTTGGGAATGGACTTTCTTGGCACTTTCCACGCTCACATTGACTGTAGGGCAAGGAAGGTAATTTTCCAGATTCCCGAACATCCTGAGTTTACCTTCACTGGAGGAAGCAGTTCTGTCGGGCCAGTCGAGTTTAGGGCTAGGCCGACCAATGTTATTCTTGCAGCAATGGATGTTGACAGTAATGAAGAGCCGGCGGTTGTTCGTGATTTTATGGATGTGTTTGAAGATATATCGGGTTTACCGCCGAAGCGAGACATGGAGTTCGCGATTGACCTTATTCCTGGTGCAGCGCCAGTATCTAAAGCGTATTATCCATTGGCACCAGTAGAGTTAGAAGAAGTCAAGAAACAAGTTGCTGAATTGCTTGAGAAGGATTGGATTCAAAGCAGTAACTCGCCTTGGGGAGCTCCAGTCCTTCTAGTAAAGAAGAAGGATGGCACGAGAAGGATGTGCATCGACTATCGAGAATTAAACCGGGTGACTATCAAGAACAAGTACCCGATCCCTCGCATTGGAGAACTTTTTGAGCAGCTTAGTGGCGCGAGGGTATTCTCGAAACTGGATTTGCGATCCGGATATCATCAGGTCCGAGTGAAAGCAGAAGATATTTGCAAGACGGCGTTTCGAACTCGGTATGGACATTACGAGTATCTAGTGATGCCCTTCGGATTTGATGAACCGAATCTTTTCACCGTTCTTGGATCAGTTTATTGTGGTATTCATTGACGATATTCTGGTTTACTCGAAGAGTTTTGAGGAGCATGCTGAGCATTTGAAGATCGCACTGCAGACATTGAGACAGGAGAAATTGTATGCGAAGATGAGTAAGTGCGAATTTTGGCTGGAAGAAGTGAAGTTTCTGGGGCATGTTGTGTCGGGCGATGGAATCGCCGTCGATCCCGAAAAGCAGTTCAAGATTGGCCGATTCCAAAGAATGTAGCTGAGATAAGAAGTTTCCTTGGATTAGCCGGGTATTACAGGAGATTTGTGGAGAACTTCGCTCGTTTGGCAGAACCGTTGACCAAGCTTACGCGCAAGGAAGTACCTTTTCTATGGACGGATAAAAATGTGTTGGCTTTCGAGACGTTGAAGCAGAAGTTGATAACCGCCCCTATCCTGACCGTACCAGACAATTCCGGAGGACTGGTGATTCATAGCGACGCATCTGGGAAAGGATTGGGATGTGTTTTGATGTAGCATGGGAAGGTCGTAGCATACGCATCAAGACAACTGAAGACACATGAGAAGAATTATCCGACTCATGACTTGGAGCTTGCGGCTGTGATCTTCGCCTTGAAGATTTGGAGACACTACCTTTTGGGCGAGAGAGTCGAAGTTTTTACAGATCACAAGAGTTTGAAGTATGTGTTCACTCAGAAGGAGTTGAACATGAGGCAGCGAAGATGGTTGGAGCTGATGGCCGACTACGACCTTGATCTTAAGTACCATCCGGGAAAAGTTAACGTCGTGCCGGATGCGCTTAGTCGGTTACCAGCAATTCAGGTGTTAACTACGCAGAGGGAGATCATTGCGGATTTTCGAAGATTTGACTTAGAAGTTGTGCTACCACATTCTATGGGACAGTTGACGCAGTTGCAAGTACAGTCGTCCTTGGTTGAGAAGATTAAAGCGGCACAATCGCAGGATCCTAGACTGCAAAAGTTTCGAGAGCAGGTTGAAGCCGGACTACGAACAGATTTACTGGTCCACGAAGATGGTTCGTTGAGGTATGGTAGCCGTTTGTGTGTACCAAAGGGAGATGCTCGTGAAGAGCTTATGAAGGAGGCACACAGTTCAGCTTACTCCGTACATCCAGGAGGCACAAAGATGTATCGTGATATTCGACAGCATTTCTGGTGGGAAGGCATGAAACGGGAGATTGCTCGCTTCGTGGCTAAGTGCTTGGTATGTCAGCAAGTCAAGGCTGAACACCAAAGGGTTGCTGGTTTGTTGCAACCACTTCCGATTCCTCAGTGGAAGTGGGAACATATAACCATGGATTTCGTGACGGCTTTACCGCGGAGTCTAAATGGCAACAATGCAGTATGGGTGATTATCGATCGGTTAACCAAGGCAGCTCACTTTATACCTTTCCGGGTTGGTCAATCAACGGAGGCTTTGGCAGAACGGTACATGCAGGAGATTGTAAGATTGCATGGCGTACCGGTGAGCATCGTGTCCGATCGGGACACTCGGTTCTTATCACACTTCTGGAGGAGCTTACAGGAAAGTTTGGGGACTCGATTGAAGTTTAGCACAGCTTATCATCCTCAAACTGATGGCCAGTCGGAGAGAACGATCCAAACTCTTGAAGACATGTTGAGAGCATGCATGTTGGACTTCAAGGGTTCATGGGAGGATCATCTACACTTGGTGGAGTTTTCTTACAACAATAGTTTCCAAGTAACTATTCAGATGGCTCCGTTTGAAGCTTTGTATGGTCGTAAGTGTCGTTCACCTGTTTGTTGGGATGATGTGGGTGAACGAAGATTATTGGGACCAGATTTGGTGGTGCAGACAGTTGAGAAGGTGAATACAATCAGAAAGCATATGAAGGCAGCTCAAGATAGACAGAAAAGTTGGGCTGACACGTCAAGAAGACCTCTAGAGTTCGCTGTGGGTGATTTGGTATTCTTAAAAATATCACCGACTAGAGGGGTGATTCGTTTTGGGAGTCGAGGGAAGCTTAGTCCTCGATTCGTTGGACCCTTCGAGATATTGGAGCGCGTTGGAGAGGTAGCGTACCGTTTGGCGTTACCGCAGTCCTTGGCGGGTGTGCATGACGTGTTTCACGTATCTCAACTACGAAGGTATGTTTGAGATGAAACACACGTCTTGGATCATTCGGAGTTAACAGTACGAGAAGACCTAACATTTGAGGAGCGACCGGTGGAAATCATGGATCGAAGGGAAAAGGTTCTTAAGAACAAAGTTATTCCCCTTGTGCTCGTTTCTTGGGGTAATCGATCGCATGGAGAGTCCACTTGGGAGCGAGAAGATGAGATCCGGCAGAAGTTTCCTCACCTTTTCCTGTAGTTTTCTATTTTGTATTCTTGGAATTTCAAGGACGAAATTCTTTTGTAGTTGGGTATAATGTAACGCCCGAGCCCAATACTACTATTTTTGTTACTGGTTGAGTGTTAGATATTACTCATTTCATTTATCTTGATTGTTTGGGTCTTACTGTAAATTTTTATCTGGCAGGGTCGTTTCTGCATATAACAAATTTTAGCACCTAAAATAAAATTAAAAATATCTATCTTGGCCTACTCGTCACCTCTAGCCGCGTGGTAGCGTCCGTGCATCGAGTTCTCGTCCCGTTCGGTGAAACGGACGAGTTTGGACGACTACGCGCGCGTACAGGTGTCCGACTTGGGGGTATGCTTTTTAATCATAAAATATTTCATTTTAAAATTTGGAACCCGCTTAAAATCCTATTATTCGAATTTCGAATTTTTGGACCCAACCCGGGCGCGATTTGGAAATGTTTCATTTAGCGCCAAAATCCCCAATTAATAAAATAATCAAACCTTATATTATTTCGTTATATATTAAATCTTACTGTCAACTAAATAAAGTTTTGGAAATCTATTAAATCTTCTTTTTAATCTCTTAACCACTCAAATCTTCAGCTGCCAATCACGAGCCGTGGGCCCCTCCAATCTCTCTCTCTCCATCTCTCACGTCTCTCTCTCTCTCTAATTTCTTTACCTCCCTCTCTCTCTTCCATATATATGTAAACTATCCCCTGCATCTCTTTCTTTTTTCACGAGAAAACCCATCGCGCCCTCAACCCTAGCCACCGTGCCCGTCGCCGCCGCAGCCCCAGCGCCGACGCCACCACCACCATCACCCTCGCCTCTTCGCCCTCGTCGCAGCCACTGCACCCCCTTCTCCCCGTGTGCTCGGCGCCGCGACAGAGACCCCGCAGCAACCCCGTGCCTTCTCTGTTTGGCCGGAGACCTCGTCGGCGACCCTCGTCGTCGTCACCCGCGCCACCGTCGGCACCTCCTCTTCACCTGCGCGCACCAGACCCGACCACCGCCTCTCCATCTCCACTTCCCTTCCCTGTTACTTACCCGCAGCCCTAATCCATCGCCTGCAACATCCTCGCCGGCGACCCACCGCCGTCGACCCCGTCGCTGTCACAACCTCTGCAATCCCAGTAAGCCTTCCTTCATCTTCCTCCTTCCTTTTTCCCCCTCTGGTTTATCCTTGGCTGTACATTGAATTTCTGAATTTGTTGTCGCTGTTTTTGCATCTCGCCGAAATCCGGCCGTACCGACGACTTGATCCGACGTTCCAGCAAGGTACCCCGGTCCGCGCGGTTCCATTGTTCGTTGTTTGGGTTCAATCCGTGAACCGTGCGTCCGTCGCGTGTTTCCCCGCCGACGTTACGTTACGTTTTTCCCGGTTCGCGACCCGTCGATGCAAGTATCACTTGCTACATGCTATACTATACAATTATATATGTTTTGACTCATTAAACCTGCAAAACTTAACTCGGTATGGTTATTTCCTCATTGGGTTGCAATATGACATATATCATTTTACAGTTAACATGGAAATTACAATTTGCTACTATTAACCTACGAACCAAGTTTACCTGTTAATCACATTTTTACCGTTAATAGATTATAGCACTTTCCTATGTGGTTCTATTACATTCGGATATTCAAAGACTTGATATAACGGTATTGCATCATCCTTTAAACTGTTGCACCGCTAAGGGTGCTCAAAACCTGTTACTACAATAAACAGCTGCACTATATTAATGCACTATGGTGATTGAATGAACTGCTCATTGTTGTTTAATTTATTGCTTATTTCCTGCTGTTAATCCCTTGTTCGATTATATATCTGTTGTGAGCACACCCACGATATTGTTACATCTTGACTTGACTTGGTTACACATGATATATATTGATACACCTGACATGGTACCGTTTACTGTTGACTTGACCTGAGGTACCATGACCTGACCTGTTACCTGATCTCGTGCCTAATGCCAACAAACCCGACATGTTGTCCTCATGGACCATTCCTGTTGTCTATCCAGACGAAACCTGCTGTTACCTGTTCCTGTGTTGGCATTAGTTCTTGATTGCTGAATACCTGACCTAACACATATAACTTGGGGGTATGGGGAAATCAAAAGTGTAAACTAAAGTGTAACTTAAAAGGGTATTACTTGATCCGTGGTCCCGGGGGGTAACGGGACAGAGCCATTCGTGACTCTTACATTTTCCTGATCCGTGGTCCCGGGGGGCAACGGGACAGAACCACTATTGGTTCCCATATTCCTGATCCGTGGTCCCGGGGGGTAACGGGACATATCCTTTGAGTTACATGGAGGTTTACCCAATTTGATTTCAAAGACTTTAGAATAGAAAACCTGATAGAACAGTTTAGTTACCCACTGCACACTACCCTGCACTGCTTGTTTCATACTATTGCTTTTTTCATGTTTATTTCTGCATTGCCTATTACACTGTTTAGATTATATTATTGGTTGACATGACGCGCTGACGTCTGGGTTTTGCATGGCCCATATTCTTTACCATTGTCGCTGACCGAGCAGGAGTACTTCAGCCAGCAGGCTGATTTGTGAGTTCTGTAGTGGTTAGTTTTATTTTCCTGCATTCTTATTTCCAGATGTGAGCCCGCATTATGGGACATACTTTTCTGTTATTGTATTGGATCATTTGCTTCCTCACTTATTTATCATTGACTCTTGTTATTCTGGATTGTGGACATGTGTTAGATAGTTTTATCTTGTTCTTGATATCTCTACAGCCGTAATGTGACTGTGGATGGATACTTCCTACCCACAGGTAGCATGGTTGGCTATGTCACGTGCCCAATCTAGCGTACTCTGGGAAGCGGGGCGTGACAACTTTAATATGGATGTATAATGTGATAAACATGTAACATTTTATTCATATGGATGCATAATAATATACATAGCATGTAGCAAGATGAACTTGCCTGAGCGGAACACACGACGGGTGCGTACGGTACGTCCGACGTCGGGTAATCGTCGCAACGCACACACGGCACGCGGGACGGGTCCAAGCAGGTCAAGAGGACAACCATGTAGGTAAGGAACGTTCGCTGGATTACTCGGATCGGCAGCGACGAGCATGGCTCCGGCGGTGATCACCGGAAAAATAAATGAGATCAAGAAAGAAAGAAGAAAGAAGATGAAGAGAGGGGCTGTGGTCTGGGATTGGTGCTCTGGATCAGAGATGATGCGAGGAGGTTACAACGGCGATGGGTCGTCGACGGCGATGATGCAAGGCGGGGGTTTTCCGGCAAGGCAGTGGGTTTCTTGGGTTCTTGAAGTCGGGGATTGAGCTTAGAGCAGGGAAAAAAGGTCGGAAGTTGTGTTGTTCTGGGTTTTGGGGCCAGAGGAAATGAGGAGAAGGGGGTGACGACGAGGGGTCGCCGGCGGTGGAGGTTGGGTCGAGGTCGGGGGTGTGCAGGAATGGGTTCTCGGGTTCTAGGGTTTGCAGTAGAGGAACTCGAGAAGGTAGGTGGTGGTGAGGAAGAGGGTGTGGATATGAGGGTGTTGACGAGGGTGAGGGGACGAGGAGGTCGGCGGTGAAAGCGAAAGTGGCTAGGGTTAGGGTTGAGGCGCGAGTTGCAGGGATCGCAGGCTCGGGGTCGGGTGTGCGGGTATGCTGTCAGGGTTCAGGGGAGACAAGTAAAAGAGTGGAGGAGGTCGAGGAGATGGAGACGGTGGTGGTGATGAGGGCAGAGGCGAGGCGTGGGTCCTCGCGAGCTTCGTGTGAGGAATGCGGTGTTCCCCTCCGAAAGACGCGCAAGATGGACGTCTTGCCTAAGATTCGGGACAGATGCTAATTGGTGCTATCCGTCCACCTCTCCGAAGATGCCAAGTTGATTTATGACACCATGTATCGAAGGTTTAGACGGATGCGGCCGATGTAGCAGACTTCATCAAATTCCCCCTCGCTTGAGGGGTTTTTGATTATGGGGACGCTCTTCCCTGTAGGCGCAAGCCCCTGCAGTTAATTACGCTACCGCATCGCGGTAACAACTTTCTCCTTCTCCAGATGGTCACTTTGTGTCGTGGGTGTTTGTTTTGTGTTTGGTTGCCCGTGGATTGTATACGGAGACTAATTTATGTTGTCTCCCGTAGGGCGTGGATTAGTACAAATCCGTATTTTCTTAGATTTGGGTTTGGGTTTTGGGTTTAAGGATACGTTAGTCTCATTTTAGACTAAGATCAACTTAAACATTTTGTTAAGGACACGTTGGTCTAATTTTAGACTAAGATCAACTCAACGTTTGTTATGGACACACTGGTCTAATTTTAAACTAAGGTCAACTTAACAGGATCATTTAGATCCAACAAAAGAGCATTTGAACTCTATTGTTTAGTTTAGGGACATTGCGGTCGATTACCAGTTTAAGGACATAGTGGTCCAATACCAGTTTAAGGACGTAGTGGTCCAATACCAGTTTAAGGACATAGTGGTCCATTGTTAGTTTAAAGACATCACGGTCGAGGTTAAGGACATCATAGTCCATGGGTTTAAGGACCCCACAGTCCGATATTAGTTTAAAGACATCGCGGTCGAGGTTAAGGACATCATAGTCCGTAAGTTTAAAGACCTCACAGTCGAGGTTAAGGACATCATAGTCCGTGAGTTTAAAGACCTCACAATCGAGGTTAAGGACATCATAGTCTGTGAGTTTAAAGACCTCACAGTCGAGGTTAAGGACATCATAGTCTGTGAGTTTAAAGACCTCACAGTCAAGGTTAAGGACATCATAGTTCGTGAGTTTAAGGACCCCACAGTCCGGTTTAAAGACGTCATAGTCTATGAAATGTGTGGTTGTCGGGACCCGTCACCTCTCTGAAGACGTTGAAGGATTACAACGACAAATATCAGAGGAGTGAAGTGATCTGTAGTCCAATTTGGAATTAAGATCAATTAATTAGAATTATGAGCACATGGGCTCAGTTAAATCTGAATTGAGGACTTATGGCCAACTTGGGCTAAGTCCAATTGGATTTAAAGTGTTGGCCCTTTGTTGGACCATTAGACATTTGTCTGGGTTCAAGCCCTCATTATTTAGCAATGCTAAACAAGCGTTTGAGGGCTTTGGCAACATTTTTTTTTCTATCATTGATTGAGCAGTGAACATTATAGCTCTGACTTTTACTCAATTTTGAATGGGAGGCTTTGCCTCTGAAAGATTAACCAATTTGGTTAAAAAATAGTGTTAAACACTAAAGAAAACAGTGTTAAACACTGGAAATATATCCATCAAATTAGTGTTAAACACTAAAAGATAATCAGTGTTAAACGCTGGAAATGGGGTTCTCAAGTTAGTGTTAAACACTAAAAATAAAGTTCTCGAATTAGTATTAAACACTTAAAGAATAAGGGGTCACGTGGGGACACGTGAGGGCGCCCAGAGGTAGGACCAGATCCCTTTACTTCGTTCTGCGATTAAGTGTTAAACACTTTTTTTTATTTTCGAGCATCACGTGTTGGCACGTGATAGAGATCTGTGCGCCAATTGTTAAAGCATTTGCTGAGGGGTCACATGATAACACGTGAGAGCGCCCAAAGCTTAGATTTCCTTTGCTTTTTCTTTCTGGGTTTTGGAGATCACGTGAGAGCACGTGAGGCATTGCCTCAGAACTGATTCCTTCTTATTTTTGTGGACCTTTTCAGGAGTCACGTGGGGCCACGTGACCTTAGTTCTCTGCATGCATGGAGATCTTTTAAGTCTCCTTATTTTATTTTGAGAATTAAATTCTCTATAGGGTTAAACTCTAATCATGATTTTGGAGGAATTAAATTCCTATTATGAAAGAATTAAATTCTTATATAGAGTTAAACCCTAATTTTCTTGAAAGAATTAAATTCTCATATATGTAAAAGAATTAAATTCTTGTATATGGTGAAACCCTAATTTCATTTTAAGAGGAATTAAATTCCTGTGAATTTGAGAGAATTAAATTCTCAATTAGGGTTAAACCCTAGTTTGTCCATCTTGAAGGAATTAAATTCCTATGAGTTTGGGAGAATTAAATTCTCAATTAGGGTTAAACCCTAGTTTCATCATGAAGGAATTAAATTCCTGTGAGTTTGGGAGAATTAAATTCTCATATAGGGTTAAACCCTAACTTTGTTTTGGGAGAATTAAATTCTCTAAACTCAATTCCCCTTCTAATTTTTGGATCTGCATGGCAGGATATTGTTAGTTATATGTATGCCCTAGAGGCCATTACTGTACATTGGATGTATATTGTAGTGGATGCTGGGACATATATAGATAGGACTTTCTTGCTCGACATGATAGTACGCTATCTGGTTGCTGTTTATCTTAACGTGTATACTTTCTATCTCTCTGTTACATGTTGATAAAGCCCTTAGGATGTGTACTCGACTTCCAGGACTGTGATGCAGATCATACTAGTGGGGCCTGGATAGTCCATGAGTACATCCTTGAAATGTTCCTAGTCGAGGGAATATCGAGACAGGGCATCGATATTCCAGAGTAGACTAGCGCATATCTTCTCGACCCATGCGATGGGCGATGGATGATCCCATATCCATTGGTGTTTGACATCGAAGATGGTATGCGGGTGCTCAGTGGAGACTGGGTACACTGAACGGACTCGCCGAGAACTCCCAGATGGTATTATACCTCACGTCAGATGGCAGTTCTCTGGTGACACTGGTACAGCTTAGTCTGTTGACCCGAGATCGTCATAGAGTCTTGTGTGTCTCCCACTGTGCTTTGATTTCCACCCTACCACGGCTCTACTGAGTTGTGCAAACAGGTGGTTTTTGGGTACAGTCCCGATTCACATGGAGGCAATGAGCGATAGGAGGGGATTCGTCTCTCCCGGTATTGGGGGTTGATGTTGCGCTATGCTCGACTGGCCATAACAGGAAATCCCTGGCCAGGGTTGCAGTGACCTACTGGTAAGTGTTATCAGTACTTTCACACATGTCATGGACTTCACATCGGCATGACTTATCAAACTATTGGGGTCTGACGTTTACCACCCCTAGGCGAGATATGCGACATATCAGACGAACAGACCGGACTATACGATAAGTGTTACTGGTTGGATTCACAGGAGTGTGAGCGGGCTTGCTCGTCGATCTTCTGATCTCTCAATACCCGGGTGGCCGTTACGTTTAGCAGACCGCTTGCGGCTTGTGGGTGCTTGATATGACCATCAGCTGCTGCCGGCGTATTGACGAGTCTTTAGAGTCCTACACAGAAGTTTCCTGGTTCAAGCGAAACGAAATAGGAGCGCATATGAGATATGTGCGGGACCGAGAATAATGCGTGTATATGATACCGTATTATATTCTCGCGATGAATGTATCGATTATTTATATGCGATATAACCTAGTTATCGAATCATGGATTGATTCGATAAGCCGATACATTGGATACTAGTCGGTTATATGTGATATGACAGGATCGTTAAATCAAGTGTTGATTTAATGATTTAATGTATAATTATATATTTGATATATTACTTTGCATTAACTAGTATTGGTTCACTTTAAATGGATTTTCTCACTTGAAATGCACAAGTTGTATATGTGATATACTTTTGTGCACAAGATTGTATCATGTTTGATGATACATGCAAGCTAGGGTTAGTGTGAAGAATTGACCATGGTTATATGAATGGTTAGGGTTTCATTTTATTTACTTATTCATTTATTTATTCTTTTGTTTATTTTGGAAAAAGAAAAAGATAAAGAGAAAAAGAATGATTGCTTGTTTTGGTTTTAGTTGAAGTTTCTTGAAACTTTGACCAAGTCACCACTCTTGTCTCATCCTTAACCCTAACCATTCAAGTTAACCATGATCCATTCTCTATAACTAACCAAGGGTTAGTAAATGATAAGTATTGATTTATTTATCTAATTTACATAACTTATCATATCTTCTTCTTCTTCTTCTTCATCTTCTTCTTCCATGAAGAAAGCTTGCTACTCCAATGGCAACTAGTGAAATCAAGTGAGAAATCCAATTCTAAAGTCTACCCACTTCCTATTTCTTCATCCTCTACCTCTTGCCAAGTTGTATAGGGTGTTTCCTTCACAAGTTTTCATGGCTTGGTGAAGTTGGAGCTTGTTCTTGCGATGCCTCGACGTAGATCATCTTCGGCATCGTCGTCGATGACCTAGCCCGCTTTTTCTCCGATGAAGCCGATGCTAGAGCCCAAGATACGATTTGGAAAGCGAGGGGACTTCATCACGGAGCCTAGGAGGTGGTGGACCGGATCTACAAAGGTTGTAGCCCCTTTCCTTTAGATACATTTCCGTTTACTTGCTTGCTTCGCCTATACTTCTAGCCAACGATCCGTATTAGGGTTTGTAGGCACTTGAAAATTTTTGATTTGTGCATGTTTGATCACTTGTGAGACTCCATTAGAGTGCCCAGGAACCCTACAGTGGTATCAGAGCCTAGCTAGAGCCTTAGGCGAAGTCTAGACGGAGTTAGAAGTCCGATCGACCCGAAAACCCGATTTTAACGTGCTCTCTGGACAATTTTGAAAAACTGGGTTTTTTCCCGATTAAAAATATTCAAGAACCTCAGTGAAATATTCTAAGAATTACTGTTTAAAATGGGGGCTATGAATCGTTCATTGTGCGGCGGAACCGCCGCATATGCATGCCTAATGCGGCGGTTCCGCGGCATGTTGGTATCCTCTGGCACATGTTTCTGCACAGTAATTCTTATAGTTTATTGTTGGTGTTTCTGGGAATTTTTAATAATTTTTTAAAGAGTTGAATTTTCTGGGTTGTATCAGGGACTCGGTGTATCGATCGGATTGTCTAATTCTGTCTGTGTGCTTTTCCGGATATTTTTAGAATATGTTAAAAAGTTCGACCGGATATAAATACCCAACTTTTTCCCTGTCGGGAAATTTCCAAGTGTTGGATTTTTCCGTAGTTTAACGACGTTCTAAGTAGTGCAAGTAACGCGATGGACCCTCTAGAAGACAACAAACCTTAACTCGATTATGTGACCGTCTTGAACTGCCCTTTGAACCTTCGGGTTTGGGGCAGTACGGCGTGCCACATGTGAGGCGTTGGCTTGACCCTTCTACGGCTGGACCGTTGGTACTGAGGCACGAACTAAATGTTGTTAGACTTATTTCATGTGTTGAGTAGTATCGGGAAACCTTGGGTGTTCGATTGTTCGATCGGAAAGTTTAATATTGTCTATTTATCCGAAATGTGATACAATACTTGGAATTCGCAAATAGTTATGAGATAACGGAATGAATATTATAAACATAGCACTTTAGTCTCACTTGATAGGTTGCCACGGAATTTTGATGTGATCAAAAGTCCGTCGCAATCACGTAGCGTACGCGGATACTCGCCGGGTAAACTTAATAGACAGCCTCACCCCATAGCCCCGACCAAGTGACTGTAGGAGAACCCCGTCGCCGAAAGCATCCGTTCGGGTGCTCGCGGTAGCGGTGTTCCGCCTTGGTGCATTTTGTCGACGGCGTCGGGGGCGCGGCCGTCTACTGAAGTTTGCGACGAGCATTCGATCAGAATGTCGGGAATCTTGTTGAATTGCCCGACTTGATATTGAAAAGTGTTTTCGATAATGAGACTAAAAAGCGGGGTTTATAATTGTTAGGCATGCGATGTCTAAAGAATTCATTTGATTAGGCATGTGATGTCTAAAGGAGTTGCGGATTCCAACTGTTGTAGTTTTACACTTTCTTTTCTGTGACCGTAAGTGTAATATGTGATATCGCCGGTTTCGTTGCTATATGTCAACGACAATTGGGATGGACATATTTACTTACGTTGATGACATGTGATGTTATGTGTTGCTGGATATGTTATATTGGATCGTCGTGTTTGAATAGCCGGGGGGTTTTTATGTGAGATGAGTGTTTTTCCATTTTCATTCATGTAAAAACTTGTATGTAATATTCTTTTATTGGGGCGCTTCCAGGTTGCGGAAGTTGTCACCGTTGATGTATATTATTTATTTTTCCGCATTAGGATAGACCCAAGGAGGGGAGCACAGGTAACCAGGTTCTGGGGTCCAGTGGGAGACCAACTCGAGGAGTCGAGTCCGGGTCTCCTAACCCTAGAATTGGTAGGGTTGCTTGCCGCTCTCGTAGGGGTCTAGGGGTGTGGGATTGGCTATTCATCACGACCGTGGAATCCGTGTTTTATACTGGCTCGTATTGAAAACACGGACGTCCTAGTATATCCAATATTTCATATGATTCTTTCTGCTGCGTTATCTGTGATGTGATCATGCGATGTTCTGTGCTCTGTTCAGATAGATGTAGTATATAGTATATATGATATATTATATAGACGTTGCTTATGTTTTACACCCGCGCTAGCCCTGCCTCGCTCTGCCGTTAGTTACCTAACCTAACGGTGCAGACGGGACATCGAGGCGAATGCGGATGGCATAAGCGTATGTTATAGTTATCTGTGATGATTAGGTGGACTTAAATGATGGGATATTCATTAATGAGATTAATGAAAGAAAATAAACCTAATTGATGTTGTGGAATCGAATTTCAAATAAAAACAGGTAGCTACAGTTCTTGCTTTGCATCGCGGTGTTCATTATAGAACATCCTGCACCTTATTCGATGAGGAAAGGACCGAGATCCCTTCACCGGGAGTGACTCCTTTAGCAATAACTGGCAGATGCTACAACCCTCGGTTTGTCATTTGATCGCTTCTATAGTTTCCGCTTTGCACAGTGATATATATGATATATCCCGCACCTCATTCGACGAGGAAAGGGCCGACGATCCCTTCACCGGGAGTGACCCCTTTAGCAAAACTAGAAAAGCCTCAAAAACATTCCATTTAAAACCATTTGATTCCGCAACGAGATCAAGTTCAAAGCGTTAAAGGTTTTCACAAAAAAAACCATTCGCAACCCTCCATCATTTTAGGAAGTAGAGTACTTAGTATTCGTGCTGTGTTTGTTGACTTTAGTTAAGGCACAGTGTACGGTAGCTAAGTGATGTCTTCCTACACCGCATATGATGCGATTAGTTAGGACAGTCGCGTGACTTTGTTGACCTTAGTTAAGGGTCATGTGGGTGGGTCTGATTAATCATGAAATGACGAGTAGAACTTGACTAGTACTTATGATTTGTTGACCATAGTTAAGGTCATAGGTGTTAGGGGTAAAAACCTTTATCGGAAGTTTCAAGTGTTGAAACTTGCAATGAGATTGCATACCTTCTATATGATAGTTGGATCCAGATACCCACTGTGAGTAATTGTTACTTCTGGGAGAGTTTTGCATTTTACAATTAGCCGATCAAGTAGGTGTCTAGAAAGGTGTCAACGGGGTTACGCCTCTGGGAAAACGAGGTTTACTGTAATTAGGTCCGTGCGAAAACACGGGGAACCTCCCTCAAAGTACCGACACTGGCCTGGCTGAAAGATTGGCGAACTTGTAGAGTGTAATTAATCCCGGCTAGTCTTTCCTTGTAAGGTTTGAAGGAAGATTTGATAAAAACAGTGGGAGCCATCCTGATTAGATAAAATATATAACCAATCTGATCTTGTAAGAGCGCACGCTGAGTGTTTTCTTCTCTCTCTCTCTCCAGATAGCGACCATATCACGCCTTAATCAAGATACTAATATGGATGTATTGACCGAACCCGCTTGTTATACTGAGCTGGGGAACGTTGGTCCCTCTCCGACTTATAATTGTTATATGACCGAGCAGGAAATAGGGGAATACCAGAATTCCTATGCCGCCCAAACGAAGAAAGTGCATATGATGCATCTTCTTTGGGTGTGTTCGTTAAACAGAACTGTTTCTCAGTATCCTCTGTATCTTGGGTATATGATACCGGATCAGGATCCCAGATATGTAAGCTGTTACATAGGGCTACAAAAAGGTAGAAAAACTGAGAACGGGTGATAAGTTTCATGAGACAGAAACCGGGGCAAGTGTTGCAGCAAGTCTGTTGGTCACTGTCACCCTGTATTACCAGTACATTGATTCTGAACAAATGCTATTAGATACCGAACCTGATATACAAAATCATATCAGTCTCTTTATTAGTAAAGAATGATATAATTTTGTATTGTTGGATAATGTTTTGAACATTTCCTATATCAAAAGTTGATCGGTTCAGGCACGTTATCTAAAAGCATTGACGTTCTAAATCAAACTGTAGTTCCTAGTATACAGAACACACACAAGAGGAAGAGTTCAGAAATGAACGAATCCTTCTTGAGGCATCACATCAATGCGACCCGACTGGCTGAAGTTACATTTTAGATGCATATTTAAATCAGTTTGAATTTACATCTTGTGAAACTTGCCAGTCATGTCACAAAGATTAGATGACCATAGCTCTGTTTATTAGAAACAGAGAAAGAGTTAGTAAACTCTTGGGACTGATACATGATGATGTATGTAAAGTCTCCTGTCTACACATGCCAGGACTGGTTCTTCATACTTCATTATATTCTCTGATAATCTCTCAAGATTCAGTCATATGTTCCTGTTGAAACATAAGTCCGAACCTTTTGAGATATTCACAGAATATAAGTTAGAAGTAGAGAACCAAAATACGGGTATAAGTATTATGTCCTATGATAAGATCAGGGAGGAGAATACTTGTGCATAGAATTCCTGAACTATTCTAAAGGAGAATGAGATTTTCTCTCACTGTTACTCCTCTGAATACACCACAGCACAACGGTGTATCAGGGCGGAGCAATTGCACAATATTAGATATGGTGTGCTCTATGATGAGTATTACTGAGTTACCTATTTCCTTTTGGGGTTATGCACTTGAGAAGCTGCATACCTATTGAATTAGGTTTGAATCAAATCAGTGCCTACCACTCCATATGAGATATGGTATGGGAAGAACCCATCTCTTAAGCGAGTTAAGATTTGGGGTTGTCCGGCCTATGTTTAAAGCAAAATCCGGACAAGATCGAGGCAGGATCAGTTCTGTAGAACTGGAAAGGTTCCAGCTATACAAAACTGCAGTTGATGATTTAACAGAACCAAAGGATTCTATAGTTCCCGACGAATCTCAGCCTCTCCACCGATCTAGTAGGGTTCCTCATCCGCCTGAGAGATACCTCGGTTTCTCAATGACAGTGGGAGCGAGGAATGCATCATGAGATGATGACCCAACTAGTTTCGAGCAGGCCATCAAGAGTAGGGACTCTGTAAGAATGGATGGATGTTTAGCGATCTGAGATGGAATCCATGTACACCAACAAAGTATGGACTTTAGTTGCTATATCTGAAGGGTTAAATCCCCATCAGGAGCAAGTATATCTTGAGACGATTACTTGGTATAGATGGAAAAGTTGAGAATTTCAAAGCTAGACTTGTTAAAGGTTTTCGTCATCGACCAGGCACGGATAATGATGAAACCTTTTCTATGGAATATGCTTAAGTCCATCCAGATCCTACTTGCCACGGCTACATACCATGACTGCGATATCTGGTGGTTGGGTGCCATGACTACTTTTCTAAATAATGATTTAGAAGAGAACGTCTATAAGAACACAGCCAGAGGGCTTCGTAAACAGTGGGAGCAGCGAAAACGTGTGCAAGTTGCTTTACATAATGAAGCAGGCATCGCGGAGATGGAACGTCTGTTTTGATGTGATAGTCAAAGTGTTTGACTTCATCAAAATGGTAGACGAACCTTGTATATACAAAAGGGTAGTAGAGAGTAAGGTGGTCATCTTTGTATTGTACGTAGACAACATACTCTTGATAGGAAAAGAGTTTCCTATACTACGATCGGTCAATATCCTATTATCACTAGGATTCTCAAAATAGGATCAAAGTGATACCTCATAAATCCTGAGTTTTCATCTATGAGATAGATGTAATTGGATGCTAGGATTCTCACTAGATGTAGTGAGATGGTATCAATCGATCCTGGGGAGAATCACTGGAAGAGTTCCAGGGTGATAAAGACGACTGAATGTCAGTCACGGGCATTGTCTTTACCCTCAGTAGAGGGACGGTATGTTGGAAGAGTTCCAAGCTAGATACCGTGGCAAACTAGACGATAAAGGCTGGTAACATCGCTATTGAAGATACTGCCAAAAAGGAAGTTTGGGTGTATATTGGTTCATAAGATGAACTAGGTTCCTGTCATTGTATGACAATGGAAGTGTGGCTTCGGCCCTGGAACCCTGGTCCCATCAGTGACCCAGACAAATTCTGAGGCAGCATCACCTGATCATGGAGATAGTTGATCTCCAGGTTGATCGAGGTTAGGAGAGTAGACTCAGAGGACAACACGGCGGATCCACTCACGAAGGCCTTTTCCCAAAGAGTGACTTTTAGGGGATGGTTGAGTATGTGATACTGCTACCACTGCTACAGATGGCCCTAGTGCAAGTGGGAGATTGTTAGTTATATGTATGCCCTAGAGGCCATTACTGTACATTGGATGTATATTGTAGTGGATGCTGGGACATATATAGATAGGACTTTCTTGCTCGACATGATAGTACGCTATCTGGTTGCTGTTTATCTTAACGTGTATACTTTCTATCTCTCTGTTACATGTTGATAAAGCCCTTAGGATGTGTACTCGACTTCCAGGACTGTGATGTAGATCATACTAGTGGGGCCTGGATTATCCATGAGTACATCCTTGAAATGTTCCTAGTCGAGGGAATATCGAGACAGGGCATCGATATTCCAGAGTAGACTAGCGCATATCTTCTCGACCCATGCGATGGGCGATGGATGATCCCATATCCATTGGTGTTTGACATCGAAGATGGTATGCGGGTGCTCAGTGGAGACTGGGTACACTGAACAGACTCGCCGAGAACTCCCAGATGGTATTATACCTCACGTCAGATGGCAGTTCTCTGGTGACACTGGTACAGCTTAGTCTGTTGACCCGAGATCGTCATAGAGTCTTGTGTGTCTCCCACTGTGCTTTGATTTCCACCCTACCACGGCTCTACTGAGTTGTGCAAACAGGTGGTTTTTGGGTACAGTCCCGATTCACATGGAGGCAATGATCGATAGGAGGGGATTCGTCTCTCCCGGTATTGGGGGTTGATGTTGCGCTATGCTCGACTGGCCATAACAGGAAATCCCTGGCCAGGGTTGCTGTGACCTACTGGTAAATGTTATCAGTAGTTTCACACGTGTCATGGACTTCACGTCGGCATGACTTATCAAGCTATTGGGGTCTGACGTTTACCACCCCTAGGCGAGATATGCGACATATCAGACGAACAGACCGGACTATACAGTAAGTGTTACTGGTTGGATTCACAGGAGTGTGAGCGGGCTTGCTCGTCGATCTTCTGATCGCTCAATACCCGGGTGGCCGTTACGTTTAGCAGACCGCTTGCGGCTTGTGGGTGCTTGATATGATCATCATCTGCTGCCGGCGTATTGACGAGTCTTTAGAGTCCTACACAGAGATTTCCTGGTTCAAGCGAAACGAAATAGGAGCGCATATGAGATATGTGCGGGACCGAGAATAATGCGTGTATATGATACCGTATTATATTCTCGCGATGAATGTATCGATTAGTTATATGCGATATAACCTAGTTATCGAATCATGGATTGATTCGATAAGCCGATACATTGGATACTAGTCGGTTATATGTGATATGACCGGATCGTTAAATCAAGTGTTGATTTAATGATTTAATGTATAATTATATATTTGATATATTACTTTGCATTAACTAGTATTGGTTCACTTTAAATGGATTTTCTCACTTGAAATGCACAAGTTGTATATGTGATATACTTTTGTGCACAAGATTGTATCATGTTTGATGATACATGCAAGCTAGGGTTAGTGTGAAGAATTGACCATGGTTATATGAATGGTTAGGGTTTCATTTTATTTACTTATTCATTTATTTATTCTTTTGTTTATTTTGGAAAAAGAAAAAGATAAAGAGAAAAAGAATGGTTGCTTGTTTTGGTTTTAGTTGAAGTTTCTTGAAACTTTGACCAAGTCACCACTCTTGTCTCATCCTTAACCCTAACCATTCAAGTTAACCATGATCCATTCTCTACAACTAACCAAGGGTTAGTAAATGATAAGTATTGATTTATTTATCTAATTTACATAACTTATCATATCTTCTTCTTCTTCTTCATCTTCTTCTTCCATGAAGAAAGCTTGCTACTCCAATGGCAACTAGTGAAATCAAGTGAGAAATCCAATTCTAAAGTCTACCCACTTCCTATTTCTTCATCCTCTACCTCTTGCCAAGTTGTATAGGGTGTTTCCTTCACAAGTTTTCATGGCTTGGTGAAGTTGGAGCTTGTTCTTGCGATGCCTCGACGTAGATCATCTTCGGCATCGTCGTCGATGACCTAGCCCGCTTTTTCTCCGATGAAGCCGATGCTAGAGCCCAAGATACGATTTGGACAGCGAGGGGACTTCATCACGGAGCCTAGGAGGTGGTGGACCGGATCTACAAAGGTTGTAGCCCCTTTCCTTTAGATACATTTCCGTTTACTTGCTTGCTTCGCCTATACTTCTAGCCAACGATCCGTATTAGGGTTTGTAGGCACTTGAAAAATTTTGATTTGTGCATGTTTGATCACTTGTGAGACTCCATTAGAGTGCCCAGGAACCCTACAGATCTCAACCCGATGAGAATTAAATTCTCAACTTATGGGGAGATGTGCTCTTTGCAGATCTTCAACCAGAGGAAGAACTAAGTTCTTTTGTGCAGAAGAGTTAAACTCTTATATTTGATAATTAAATTCTCTTTTTGAAGTTTTGATCCCCTTTCTTTTCTCACCTAGGGTTTTTCTTTGTTGAGAATTAAATTCGCTTTTCTTTTCTCTCTGAAATTTCTAAATTCCAAAACTCTATATCCCCTCTTCTCCCTTCTCTTGGCTCCTATTTATAGGAGAAGGAAAAGAATCAATTTGTTTAGTAAATCTTTCATTGAAAGATTTTGTTTGTTTTCATAATTAATATGATCCTTTAGATCATTCAGTGAATTTTATTCACCGTTGGATTTTAAATCCAAAGATATTCTGTTTGTTATTTTTGGTGAGATTTAAGGGAAATCTTTCCTTGTCTAAGATTTTTTCCATAAATTGGTGATTTTTAATCACCCTTGGATCTTTAATCCAACGGTCCCCATAATCTTTTTCCATTTGGAAAGATTTAGAAGATTTTAGAATTTAATTCTATTAAACTATAAGGCTTTCAAAGCCTGTCACGTGCTGGCACGTGACCCTTGGTCACGTGTGAGCACGTGACCCCCAATTGAGCCATTTTCTCAGCGCTTATTTACGCTTCAGTTTTAACCATCACGTGTCAACACGTGACCATTAGTCACGTGTGAGCACGTGATACCTCATTAAGGTATTTCCTTCAGCCATTTGTTTTTATTTCTGTTTTAACTATCACGTGTCAACACGTGACCATTGATCACGTGTGAGCACGTGATACCTCATTGAGGTAATTCCTGATTTTTAATCAGGGAACAGTGCATAGCATATTTGCTCATAACTTTTGATCCCGGATGAATTACGAAGCCCATAATATATCAAATCGAAGGGGTTTTCGGGATGCTTTCAATATCATCAGAATTTAGATGTTTCTCATTCGGGAGTTTGTCAAAAAACAGCCCGGAAAATACTGGTTCGCATTTTCTTAAGCGTATCACTGCCATTTGATACCTTGGGCTCTTTTGAACAGAAATTTTTGACGGGAACAGGCGGCGGGAAAGAAAAATGTGAGGGAGAGAGAGAGGACGTGGAGAGTGGGTATGGGGTTTAATTTTTTTTATAAGAATAATTATATATATAGTAAGAGAGAGGGAAGGCAAAGTGAGCTGAGATTTGATTTTAGAATATATTTAGATATAGAGAGAGAGAGATCTGGCTGTTGTTAGAGGTTAGGATATTAAAAAAATTATACTTATAATATATAATATATTAACAGTATGTGTGTGTGTGTATATAGAAAGAATATTATATTATATATTTTTTGAGTTTTGTGGCTAATACAAAAGTACTCCAAAACGCGTCCGGATCGAGTCTAAAAATCCAGCTTTAAAATACGGAAAATATACGTGTCAACCAAAACCAAAATTGGATATCCGGGTAACGAAAATGCATACCCCCAAGAACGGATGCACGCACGTGCACGTATCCATCCAAATAGGTCCTTTATACTGAACGGGACGAGAACAAGGTGCGCGGATGCTACGACGGGGTTAGGAGTATCATGCAGGCCATGCAATATATTTTTAAAATATTTTATGTGACTTTAAATGTTATATTAAAATATGCATATGCCAGATATAATGCCAGTATGCAGTATGTATAATATGAAAGTGCACGAATCCACGTAACAAACTAGGATAAATCACAAACATGAATCAAGACTGGTTTCAAGCATGTGGGTCGGGTCGGATGCAAATACAGATATCAAATACACTATTCGCACCCAAAACATGATAAATCAAGAAAATACCATAAATAAAGAAATACTTGAAATAGAACTGGTATAAATGAACTAGGGTGTTACAGAAATGACGGAGGGCTACGAATGGTTTTTGGCGAAAGACCTTTAATGTAATGAACTTGATATCATTGAAGGAACCGGATAGCTTTTTACAAATATATAGTGGCGAAAACTTTTGCTAAAAAGGTCATTCCCGGTGAAGGGATCTCGACTCTTTCCTCGTGGAATGAGGTGCAGGATATTCCAACTGAATACCGCTGTGCAAAGCAAAAAAGTAATTGACTATAGTGAAATTATTACCCTGACACAAAATTCTAACCAAGAGGTCACTCCCGGTGAAGGGATCTCGGCTCTTACCTCGTCGAATGAGGTGCTGGATATTCATAACCGAATACCGCTATGCCAAACAAAAGAAAACGTCCTTATAATAACAGCTTTTGAAAATTGTTCCAACAATATCGAATAGGTCTGTTTTCCTTGCATTAACCTGAATCAATGCACTCCCATCAATTAATCACACCACAAAAGAACGAAAATATGATGTACGTATATGTCATCCGCATTCGCCACTGGGCCCCGTCATCACCCATTAGGTTACTTAACTAACGACGGAGTGGGGGCTGGACTAGCGCGGGTATAAAACATATACAACATTTACTAGTATATATATAACAATATATAATAATCGTTCTAGGTATGATAAGTGCAATATCACAGATAAGCGATAAACATTACAGAACAATACAGATAATCTGGGAGCCCCGGGTTTCCTTTGAGCCGCAAGTGAAACCCGACGTTCTCCTGGTCGTGTGGATAGCCTGTGCAATGAAAACCTAGACCCCTACGAGCGCGGCAAGTTACCCGCCAAAACCAGAAGCGAGGCAGCCCCCTTTATCAAAGTGAATGGGCCACCCAGCACTTCACGGAATCCGGTAACTTGAGCACCCCTCCTTGGGTCAACCTGTACCCCCTACAAGTATGGCGAATAGCCCGCCAATTCTAGAGTGAGGCCCCCTCCTTCTCAACGCCATGGGATGCGGACCTGTTGCCCTCCAGAACCCGGCTATCCGTGCACTCCATCGCGGGGTAATCCTAGTATATAAAAGAAAATATGTACAACGGTGACGTCGACCTCAACCCGGTCGTGCCCCAAACAAATAATATACAAACAGGCAGTGACGAAAGTCCACATGTCGGACGCTTACCCCACGATATCAAATGTACAAATGAAATAAACTGTACTAACATTGCACCCAAGCTATCCATCACGACGAATCCGCAACAACACAGCACAACACAGAACATCAACGTGAATGTCACGTTCGCAAACCCGTCTAAAAGAACTATAACAATTAGACAAGTTATACCGCTCTAATGATATTCATGGTTGCAGATAATAATGTAATTACTGTAAACTTTAAACAGTGTTAGAAATATCGTGTTCGAAATAACCCCGAATAGCCCCAAACAAATAGATAAAATCATATCCAAACTGGGCTAAACAAGAAATACCACTGAACCAATATTCCAGAGACCAGCACACACCCAAAATTTCAAATCCCAATTCCCTTTTACGACCGACCAGCTCGAAAATTTTGGTCATGTGGCCGGGTCATTTTAGGTGAAAGGGGTTCGTATTTGGGTTATGTTTGTCATCAAATTAGTCTTCTGCAGTTGCTTAAATAATTTTTGAAGACTCGTAAAAAAATGACAGAAACTAGAATATATCGGATATTGTTTCGGAGTTGTTTCAGTTTTGATACTTTAATATCGTCTAAACCAACTACTATGTGGTTAATGGGTTGGCTCTGATACCATGTAGGGTTACGGCAGCGCCCCGGTCATCAATCCGTGGCCAAACACGGAACAAAAAATTTAAAAAACCGGCGCTAACGGAACCCTAATCGACGGATCGTACCATTAACCCTATACTAGTTCTACGAAAAGGGTTTAGAGAGGTTATACCAATTGATCGGTGTCTTTCGGTCTTCAACCTCTGTCCTAAGCTCCTCGCAGCTTGGTCGATCAAGTTCGATTTCATGTCTCCCTCATCGAAGACGATCCACGTCGAGGATTAGTAATACGGGCTCCCACCTCAAAACCGAAACAACTCGGGTATCTAGTTTGCTAACCTAGATAGCCAAGATGAAGTAGAGAGTGTGTGTGAATACTTTGTCTCAATACACCCAAGAATTCTCAACTCATGAGAGGGATTGGGTGGAGGTTGAAGAAGTTACCATGAGGTGAAAGAAAGTGTGAGCTCAAGAAAAAAAACCAAAAGAAGAAATGGCTTAAGTCTTTCGTGTGTATTTGTTGTGAATGAAAAATCAACTCAAGAAAGTCACCCACCACAAAAATGAACTGCCCTTTCACAACAAATATCTTAGCCAAAACAAAACCATCCATGTCACCATGAATCACCTTATGACTCAACACCATGAGTCATAAGTGCACATGCATGAAAATGAATGCAAACAATGAGTCACACTTTCCTTAAATAAACATTTAAACTAAAAATGTTTAACACAAAAAGGAAAGGCATTATCTAAAGTAATCTTGTAACGGAATTACAAGAATACCTCTCATCCATATATACATACCCGCATTCGTATTCCGAATGAATACGAATACAACGAGACGAAAATAATCCAACAATATAATACTAGGATCCGGCTTAAACCAAAGCCGACTAGTATTATCCGTCTGATCATGATCTGTGCACAAGTGTACATATATGATCGAACCCTGCCATAAAACCATACGGCCTCTACAACGTTTCGCCCGAACCAGGGAAACCCTCTGTGTGGGACTCTAAAGACTCGTCAATACGCTGGCAGTGGGTTTAACCACAAGCACGTCAGTGGCACTAGCTTTACGTAACAGCTGCCCAGGTATTGAGCAAAAGGGAGGCCGACGAGCAAACTCATCCTGAAACCCTACTGAGCCTGACAGTGACAATATCCGTACAGTTTGGTACGTTCGTCTATGAGTATCACATATCGAGTCTAGGGGGTGGATAAAGTCAGACCCCTAATAACTTGACATTTAGTGTCGGCATGAAACTTATCGCCAACTGAGAAACTACCGATACTAGATCGGTAATTCTCGTCTATCCCGGCCGAGGATTTCTGGTGATGGCCACCCGTGCACACCGCGACATCAACCCCAATACCGGGAGAGACGAATCCCCTGACGATCTGGTCACTGCCTCCATGTGGCTCGGGACTGTACCCAACTAAAACATATTTGCACGACTCATTTGAGCCGTAGTTGGGTAGTAATCAAAGCACAATGGGAACTCACACGAGACAAATGACGATCATATGTCGATAGACTAACATGTACACATGTCACCTGGGAACTGCTATCTGACAATAGGTATAATACCAACTAGCATGTTCCCGGCGAGTCCGTCCAGTGTACTCATAACCCAATGAGCACTTGTATACATCTTAGGTGAACCAACTAACACCAATGGCTTGTGAGACTGGCCACCGCCCCTCGTCGGGGTCTCGATCCGTATACACTAGTCTACTCTTGGAGTATCGATGCCCGGTCTCGAAACTCTCACGACTAGGGACACTTTAAGGATGTTTTTATAGACCACCCAACTCTCACGTATATGATCACCATCATACTGCTGGTAGTCAAGCAAGTATCTTATGGGCTCTATCAACATGTAATAGTGATCTGTAATGTCACCAGAAGCATGTACACGATGATAAAGATAAACTAGATAGCATACTATCATCTCGAGTAAGACTGTTCTACCGGTATAGGTCCTCACTCAATCATTGCAATCACTGCCTGCGATCCAATAATTGACTTGAGGGCACTATAGCCAACAATTGTAATCATGCCGCAGTACATAGTTACAATTACATAACTCCATTTAAGTCGCCCAGATCCTATTATCAGAATCGAAAGGGTAAGAAGGAAGAAACAATAAGGAATCGGGAGGATTCCAAGTTGAGATGCAAAATCATTTCTATATCGTCAAGATAAAAGAGTTAAGGGAAAAATAAGATTCAAGAATTCGAATGACAAGACAATAATGTTGCAGGACATGTTCCTAAAATTCTGGGTTTCCTGATTAGTGCATTGGGTTCAATACCCAACTACAAAAGAACCAAACCCGACTAACCCTATATCTTATGGCTCTGATACCAAACAAATCCTGCCATGCCCCACTTCTCAAGATACGTAAATACGGCATGCGACAGTGCCAACCATGCTACTTGTGGCTAAGAATCATCCCTCCATAGTCACATTAGGCTTTCAATCGGATATCAAGAATAAAAAAATAAAATATAACTAACACGTGTCCATCTTCTACAATAGATAAAAGTCAAGAAATGCATACATCGAAAACGAATCAAGATCCAAATAAAACAATCTCTGAATCACGTCCCTTATGGGCTCATATCGATAAAATAAAACTATAGAAATAAAAGAAATTAAGTATCTCTAAACTAAATAGCTACCTCATCATTAATCGGCTTGCTTGCTAAAATACTCATAATCTGCCTATGACAATATCAGAGGAATTGGGCCATGCAAAACCCAGACGTCGGTGCGTCATAAATACCACAATAATAGTAATAACCAGGATATGATGCTATGATTAAACATGCATGTAAATAAATAACATAGGTATAAAACAGTGGGCTATATGTATGTGATGTGTATCCTAAAGTCTGTGCCTCTAGGTTATCTATTCTACAAGTCTTTGAAATTAATTAATATAATCATCATCATAACTTAACAGTATATATCTCGTTCATTCCCCACGGAACCACGGTACAATATATCCCGTTCATTCCCTACGAGACTACGGTACAATAAACAATATTATTCCGTCATGCCCGGAATCACGGCAAACAATAAACAATGATTATTCTGTTCACGCTCGAAGTCACGGCAAACAATAATAATATTCTCTTGAGTTACGTTTCGGTTATATTCTTGATTTCCCCTTTTCCCCCAAGGTTCTGTGTTCAAGTCAGGTATTGACGATATATATCTAATGCCAACATAGGATCAAGCAGGTACAGGTCTTGTCTATGTAGACAACAAGTCACGTCCATCAGAACAACAATCAGGATTGTTGGCATTAGCAATAAAATCCAAATAACAAGTCTGATAGTGTGTCACGAACATATAATGTACTGTATATTAAGCAAAATAGATACCAATGTAAAACTGCAATCAATATCGAAACACAATTACTGCCAGGATGCATATGTATCTATCTATAATAACCGTTATACGTCCATTACCATATATATGATGCAATCTAGATAACATATTGATCTGTTATAGTAGTATGATAATATCGTGATGTTTCGGAATACAGCTAGATAAACTATTATCAGTACGGATACAGACGGATGCTATAAAACTGTAAATCGGTAATTTCTGCTGAATAGTAAAATACATGCATTATAATTTATCAAATAGATATTGATATAATAATATAGCATGTTGTAAGTTTAGAACTTGCCTGATCGAATCTCACGTCGAGATACGGATATCACGTTCCGACGCCGAATAACGTCGCGATGCAAAATCTCGAATTGGATCTCATTATGGTGCTTCGGCCTGGACTGCAGCCAAGATATTGCTGCAGTAAGAAAATGGCGGCGATGCCGTCGGTGGAAACGAGATTGGATGGCTGCAGTCGACGATGGGGTGTCGGGTTCTGGCAATGTTGACGACGATGAGAGGGGGACAGCGAAGAAAGAGGAGCGGTGTGGGTTTAGGGTTCGGCGTGAGCGAGAGATGAAGAATACGAGAATGAAAACGAGGGAAGAGAGAGAGAAGGTATTTTAAATTATTTATATATTATATATATTATATATTATATAGGGAGATAAAGAAGGAGACATATAGGGAGAGAGAAATGGACAGAGAAGGAGAGAGAGAGAGAGATATTTTATTTTTTAAAATAATTAATATATTATATATAACAGTGTATATATATTAATTATATAAAATATTATATATATGGGATTTTACAGATAATATCAGATTACTCCGAATATTACCCGTGCCCTTCAAAAATCTAGTTTTTTAATATGCGTAAGAATTTAAACTATAATGTGATATCCTGTAAATAAAAATATATACCCCCAAATACGGATTTAAGTAAATATACGTAGCGATCAAATAATCGGTCTGTCTAACCCTTAAGATACTAACATAATATATGGGCGCAACCACATGATATGGAGTACTATGACATGCAAGGCTAGATAAGAAAATATATTATTTGATTTTGTATTGTATCATAAAAAGATGTGCAGATTCTAAATATATCGTGTGTGTGTGTATATTCTAGATTTGCATGGATACACTGTACTAGCAAATATTTGATATAATCTCGAACCATGTTGGGTTCAAACATATGGGTCGGGTCGGATAATAACCACAGCTACTAATTGTACTATCCGCAACCCAAAAGTAACAATAGGAAAGAAATTTACCGCTAGATTTGAAAATACCCCTAATAAATAGTATAACAATGCTAGGGTGTTACAAAAACCAAGAAGCACACTTTTGGGAAGTCAATTCAAATTTACCAAGAAACAGTCACCCAAGACAGATGAGAAGCGGAAACATATGGGAAAAGTTCCATATGCCTTAGCGATTGGGAGTTTGATATATGTTATAGTTTGTATCAGACCTGACATAGCACATATAGTGGGAGTAGTAAGTAGATACATGGTGAATCCTGGAAAAGTTCATTAGGATGCTGTGAAGTAGCTTCTACAATATTTCAAAGGCACCTCAGGTATGACACTTCAATTCAAGAAAAGCATAATAACATTGCAGGGATTCATCGATGCAGATTTAGGTGGCGACTTGGATGGCCGGAAGAGTACAACAGGTTACGTGTTTACTTTGGGTGGTGCGGCTGTAAATTAGATATCTAAACTTCAGAAAAGTGTTACTTTATCAACCACTAAAGCAGAGTATATGGATATATCTGAAGCCACAAAGAAGATGATTTGGTTGAAAATTTTTCTGAAAGAGCTGGGTAAAGATCAAGACAATAATGCTCTTTTCAGTGACAGTTAGAGTGATATCTATCTTGCAAAGAATCCAATGTTTCATTCATAAACAAAGCACATCCAGTTGAGGTATCATTTTATCCGCGAGCTTGTAAATAGTGGAATATTGTCATTAGAGAAGATTCTTGGATTAAAGAATCCAACAGATATGTTTACCAAGATTGTCGCTATTGAGAAACCGAGGCTGTGCAATGTCTCAGTTAGCCTCAACGATTAATGATGACGAGACACCGCACTAGAAAGTATTTTTGGATTATGATAATGAGATAAGATTATGACGAATTTGCATCAAGTGGGAGATTGTTGAAACTTGATTCAAAATCGGTGGCGGAGATTACCATGAGGGCAAAGCCGATATAGGCGACCACGAGACGGCGTCGACGAAGAAGACCACCAACTGCACGAGGGCAGTGCCGGCGAAGAAGACCATCGCCCATGTGGGTGGCTGTCAGCGTTCACACATGGTCGGCAGCACGTGGGTTTTTTTATCGTGTGTGGATTTCCTATTTGAAAAAGAGAAAGGAGAGAGAGAGAGATCTCAGTTTAGAATTTAGAGAGAGAGAAGGGATAAGATATTTTTTAGAAGTGGGTTTGGGTTAAATTTGGGCTATCCGACCTGTTAACTCAAGTATAAATATGTGCCCATACCTTCTCATTACAAATCCAAGAAAAATCCCATAAAAATTTCATAAAAATCAGTGAAAAAAATACTCTGATATAGAGAGTGATTACTGCAAGTTTGCAGTGAGAGAAAAGTGTTTGTAATCTCATATCTTGCGAAGAAAGAAAAAAGAAAAACTAGTGCTGCAAAGTGGACTATGCAAATTGCTGAACCACTATAAAAATCATATATCTCCATTTTATTTCTGCGATTGTTTTCTTTCATACATCATTGTTCTCATATATTAGGTGAAAATATTGCTAACAGTTGTGCGCAAAGAATCTGATCTCTTTTGGGGCATTGGACTGTAGGGGCTATAGATGTACTATTCATGCATGGTAAAGCTATCGAAGAATCCAAAGAAGAGCGGGTTGTGTTGCATGGACAGTTGGCGGTGCGTGGGTTGTACTGGTTTATAGGGAGTGTTGTGACAGATGGAGACGATCTCCTTGATAGTGGTGGAGCCACATAAAGTTTTACTGCGATGAGTAATTTGAATGTGGTAGATAGTGATTGAGTCATGAAGTTTTTTCCCCTAATGATAGATAGCGAGATGTGGTGGTAATCATTACAAAATTCAAGTCAATATGGAGATTGTTGTGAATTTTTGACTTGTATTTTGTATTTTTTTGGTTTTACATTTGTGTTTAGTTTGGTAATTGTTTTGGATCCATGTGTATGGCTGTTTTGATGAGGATAGTTTGGCTATTTTGTGTTTGGTAGGGTTTTTGTGTCATGTATGTTTAGGGTTTGGAGATGAGAACCAACAAGGTTATTTTTGTTTGGTTTGAGGCTAGAGGAGGGTTTTGGTAGAGAAAAGGTTGTAATTTTCTTTTGTGAAAAGAAATCATTTCTCCTCCAATTTTTGTAGTTTTTGTTGAGCTTGTTTCCTGTGATTGCGTGTTTAAATCTCCACAGATAGCAAAGCCCGTAAATAAAAAACCATAAAAACCATCCACGGTTTCAAAGGAGAAAAAGACAGATCCAATGAAACAAAAGCACGCAATGGTCAAAAGAAAAAAGAAAAAAGAAAAAAGAAAAATAAAATATCTGTGGAGAATCCAAGTTAATATACATTATAATAACTTTGGTAAATGATAAATACCTCCCGTATTAATTTGGATTCATTCTTTTTCCAGCTCTTAAGCCTCTTATTAATATTTCCTTTTGATCCAACAGCCAAACCAAAAAATTTCTTTTGGAGAATCCAAGTTAATATACATTATAATAAAAATATTTATACCTATCTATTTATGATCTATCTATTTATATCTATAACATTCTTAAAAACCAATTGATGAAATTTTTTGGTCCTTCATATCTCTAGTAATTTTCTATCCTGACTAAAAATCTCTGTCCAACTAAAATCACAATTTGCTATCTTCCTAAAATCCTCATCTAAAAATCTATTATTATCCCAACTAAAATCACCGTTTAAAATCTACATCCCTATGCCCTTTTCTAACTATATCAGCTAAAAATCTTAAATTTTTAATATGCTGAAAAGTAAAAATATAAAATGATTACATAACCACCAAAAAAAATTTAGTCAAAATATTAAAAAAAACTAGAAATAATAATATTTGTAAGATATGAATTCTTTTTGTTTATTTATTTCTTATAAATTGTCACGCCCTGCTTCTCAAAATACGTAAACACGGCACGCGACAAAGCCAACCATACTACATATGGTTAGGAATCATCTGTGCATAGTCGCATTACGGCTGTCAATCAGATATCAAGAACAATAAAATAAAATCTAGCTAATACATGTCCATCTGCCACAATAAATAAAATCAAGAAAATGCATAAAGCGAAAACGAATTAAGATCCAATAAACAATAACATCTGAATCACGTCCCAATATGGGCTCACATCAATAAAATAAAACTACGGAAAAAAAACTCAACATCTCTAAACTAAACGTCTAGCTTTTCACTGCTCGGCTTGCTTGCTAAAATACTCTTGATCTGCCCGTGATAGAGTCAGAGGAACTGGGCCATGTAAAACCCAGACGTCGGTGCGTCATAAATACGACAATAATATTAATAATCAGGATATGATGCTATGATTAAATATGCATGTAAATAAATAACACAGGTATCAAACAGTGAGCGGTATGTTTGTGATGTGTATCCTAAAGTCTGTGCTTCTAGATTATCTATTCTACAGGTCTTTAAAATCAATTAATATAATTCTCATATAACTCAACAATATATATCCCGTTTATTCCCCACGGGACCACGGTACAATATATCCCGTTCATTCCCCACGGGACCACGGTACAATATATCCCGTTCATTCCCCACGGGACCACGGGACCACGGTACAATAAACAATGATTATTCCGTTCATACCGGAATCACGACAAACAATAATAATATGCTCTTGAGTTGTGTTTCGGTTTTATTCTTAATTTCCCCTTTTTCCCCAAGGTTCTGTGTTCAAGTCAGGTATTGACGATATAAATCTAATGCCAACACATGATCAAGCAGGTACAGGTCTTGTTTATGTAGTCAACAAATTGCGTCCATCAGGACAACAATCAGGATTGTTGGTATTAGCAATAAGATCCAAGTAACAAGTCATGTAGCATGTCGTGAACATACCATGTACTGTATATTAACCAAAATAGATACCAATGTAAAACTGTAATCAATATCGAAACACAACTGATGTCAGGATGCATATGTATCTATCTGTAATAATCGTCATACGTTTATTATCATGTATATGATGCAATCTAGATAACATATTGAATTGATATAGTTGTATGATAATATCGTAATATTCCGACATGTAACTAGATAAACTATTATCAGTACGGATACTAGAAAACTGTAAATCGGTAATTTCTGCTGGATAGGAAAACACATGTACTATAATTTATCAAATAAATATTGATATAATAAAATAGTATGTTACCTGATGGAATCTCACATCAAGATACGAATTATCTTTATAAAATGATATGCTGATAATAATTTGCAATGCTATACATATATGTATATACTAAGTATATATATGTTGGTATAGATAAACTAATATATTGCAAATTAGGAACTTACGAATACGAATACGCGTACGATGACGATATAAAACACGACGCAATCAATACCTCGACCAACCGCTACGATGTGACTGCACTGGGATGGTCTGCTCGACTCTGGAACTTCCAAGAGCTCGGGTTTGAGGTCAGCGGTGGTGACGATGAGGGTTTTCACCGCGATGGGTTGCTGGTCGAGGGTCGGAGGTGATCGGGAATACCGGCAGCAGGCGATGGCGAGAAAAAGGGCGGTTGATGCGGTGGGTCTCTGCGAGATGGTGTCGGTGATGATGGGTGGTGTTCGGGGTTCGGAGTTCGGAGTTGAAAACGAGGAGGTGATAGAGGTGGTCGGTGGTGATGGGTGATGGGTTCCGACGACGATAGAGGGATGGGGGTGGTCGGTGTTGTAGTTGGAAGCTTGGATCATCGGGGAGAGAAGGAGAGGAGAAGAGGGGTGATGGCGAGGCAGGAGAGGACGAGGAGACGGGAACGGCGACGTTGAGAGGGAGATAGGTTAGGGTTCACGAGGACGGCGGGAGAACGAGAAAACGAGGGGAAGAGAGAGGGGGCGTTATGAAATTTTATTATATATTAATATATATATATATATATATATATATATATATATATATATATATATATATATATATATATATATATATATTAATATTAGTTATATAAAATATTTTTTATATATATATATATATATATATATTGTAGGATTTTACAGATAATACCATATTACTCCGAATATTATCCATGTCCCTTAAAAAATCTAGTTTTTAAATATAGAGAATACACGTAGGAATTTAAATCATAATGCAATATCCTGTAAATAAAAACATATACCCCCAAATAAAATCTACATAAATATACGTAGCGATCAAATAATCGGTATGTCTAACTCTTTAGGATATGAACATGATATATGAGCGCAACCACATATTATTGGGGTACTATAACATGTAAGGCTAGATAAGAAAATATATTATTTGATTTTATATCGTATTATCAAAAGATACGTGGATTCTAAATATATTATTATGTATGTGTGTGTGTAATCTAGATTTGCGTGGACACACTGTACTAGCAAATATTTGATATAATCTCGAACCATATTAGGTTCAAATATGCTAGTCGGATCGGATAATAACCATAGCTACTAATTGCATTATCCGCAACCCAAAACAAAAATAGAAAAGAAATTTACCGCAAGATTTGAAAATACCCCAAATAAATAGTATAACAGTGCTAGGATGTTACATAAACTGTATTTAAAGTAATAATGACAATTTTCTAAAAAAATATCTTCTAATAAATAATTAAGAGAATAAGCATGTCCAAAGTATATTTATAAAAATAGAACTCTTTCTTGTGCATTAAGCAACAATTTTATACATGGCAAACTTCAAACATAAAAGAAAAAACTAAAATAGTTTTAAAGATAAAAGATTTGTGCATAAAAAATTTCAAAAGTAGAAGAAAAAATTAAATTACTATTAAAGATAAAGGGTAAATTAAAGTGAAAACTAAAAATATTTATAAATATTTGATAAATATAAAACTCTAAATAAATTTATAAGATCTAAAATCTAAAATTAAAAACTAAAAAGAAACTGGGTTAAGAATATAATAATAAATTATGCTAAAATGGTTTGAAGATGATTTACTTTTAATATTTAGTTTATCCAAAAATAACAATATAAAAAGATTTCAAACACATGAAAAGATTAATTGCTAACCCCGAAAATAAAGAAAAAAGGTTAAATAATTTTTAAAGATCTAAAAAATCCAAAACTAAAGCTAAAAAGAAATAGATTTAAAAATATTAATAAATAAAAGCTAAGAAGATTTGAAAAGATTTATTTTCAATTTCTGATATATTCAAAAATAAAAATATAAAAAAATTTACAAGCACTTGCCAATAGAAGATTTTTAAGTTTTGAAAATTCAGGAATAAAATCTAAAAAGCTTATAGCTGTTTGAAAAATATAAAAATAAAAAAGGTTTGGAAACTATAGAATTGTTTTATTAATTTGCATTCTGGATTTATGGATTAATTTTTTTAGAAGGACCTCATCAAAACAAATAATTAGGTGAATTGACCCTTCTAAAATTATAATTTCTGATATATATTATGCAGCGGTTGTAATTAAATCTTAAGTTCAAAAGGATGTACGTGATATGCTATGCATTGTCTTGGAGGCTATATATATATATTACCGAATTAGAATACATTTCCATGTATAGCACATGTAAAAACCTAATAGTAATATATTAAAAATACACCAAACTATTTTGGAATCTCAGCAGCACATCTCTCATCAATAAAAACACCAAACTAGGAGCCTCCTATTTTACCCAAATTTGGCCTTGGCACCAAATATGAACGGGCTAATAATAGCACCCATCTCCAATCCGTCTTTTCTCGCTGGAGTCAATGATTCTAATTTTGCTTTCTTCATCCACTTGCCAACTTTTATGCACTTAGATAACCAAGCACGTCACATTCCTTTCAAGTTTTTGTTGCTAGATGCAATTTAACACTCTCTTTTGGCGCCTAACATTTGGAAGTCAAACTAGCTTCTGAATTGGATTTTTTTTGGTTGATTTGTTGACGTGCAAGTAAGAATCAATATTCTCTAACAAATTATGCATCTACTACAAAAAAGGGCTTTGTACTTATAGAAATTAAAATAGATTAGGTTATACGAACGATGCAAGTGATTAAGCTAATAAGTTATAAAAGAAAAAAGAAAAAGAAAAAAAGGGGAGAAAACCGAAGAAAGAAATAGTTGACTATGTAATATATCTATGTTAAATCTCTACCATTGTAACTCAAAGTCTAGGATGGATATATAGTATGCTCACATTTAATTCAAACAAATATGTAGAAAAATGAGTAAAATTCTTCATTCTAAAATGCCCCACATCATCGATTCTTTGCACGTGCAACATATATAGGCATACATGTTTAAATGAAAATTATGTTTAATTCTTTTTAATTTGAATTAAAATAAATTAGAGAAGATTAAAACTTACATGGTGGGGATAGGTAATTTGTTTCTATAATGATTCCAGTAGTTATTTAAGATCAACAGTAGTGATGATTGTATAGTCACAACTGATTCAGTTGACGATTGTATTTACATTAAACCATCAAATTGAAATCATTTTGGGGACCCTCAAGTTTTGTGGTTATAATAGTAGAGAAAATAGACAAAAGATTTGAAAACATTCTTAAAACACTTTTAGTAATAATAATAGAATTTTTTTAGAGATTTTGAGTTAAGATAATAAAAATATCCATACAAAACTTTTGTTTTAATATGCATGCACATCACATCGTACGTAGAAGTAAAGTAATTGTACCATATTTTACTGTAACTAAAATTTATATAAATTTTCATTTCAGATCATTTTTTCCAGACTTTACTTTGCTGTATTTAATCTTCTTAGTTTAGCGATTTCCTTTACGGGTCTGCAAAAAGTTTTCTCAAAAAGAATATTAATCACTGTTTGATAATTACTAATACAGATACATGAATCACATGCGCAAAATTCTAGCCCAAATATGAGGGGCGTGGTACTCCTAATTTCAATTTTGCTAAAAAATATCTTAATTTTTAAGCAAGTCAATGTTATCAAGATTTTTTATTTGAAAATTTCAAAAGGCAACAGTAACCACAAATGCTAAATTTGTAACCTAAAACAACTTCTACAGTTTTATGAAAAGATTTTTAAAAAAATATGATAAACAGGCATAACAAAAAATCGTTGTAATCGTTACAAATCCTACCGAAATCATTTCTAAATATGTTAACACGCATTGCACGTAAAAAAAATAGTTAGTTTAATCATTTTTTTTTACTTTCTCTATTGGGCATTCTTTTATTTTTGGCCTTGTTGATAAATAATTAAATATAGGTTTCAGATTTATTATAATTAATGATGTTGTTCAACATTATAATCTCTCCAATCATAAAATGTGCTTTATTTTCACTTGTATCTTGTATCTTGCATGTGTGAGGCACATGCTCAAATAAAAATTATATTTAATTTTTAATTTGAATTCAAGAAATGTTATAGAAAATTTAATTTAGATGATGAGAGTGAGAGTGGTTAATTTGTTTTCAAAATGATTCTATTAGTTATTTAAAATCAGCAAAGATGGTGGTATAATTATAAGTTAATGATTGTATTTATTAAATATTTGTTAAAGAAAATTCTACACTTTATTTTTTTAAATGTTGATGTGACGCTACCTTCGGTTTTTATGGTTATTACAGTAGAGATGGATAATTTTTTTTGGAAAAATAAAAACCACATACGTATAATACATGTATGTCATTAAGGTTGTGCTTAGTATATGGAATGAAGATTATCGGGAATTCTCATATTCCGGGGAATATGATGACCGTGCATCAAATTCTAAGGAATCTTGCATTACCTTGCTTGATACATTTTAATCATCCAAGATAATATATGTATGCAACCGACGATCGGCGGTGGACAAAGGAAGGTGCGGCCGGCGGCGAACAATGGCAGCGAAGATGGCAGCTAGCGGCGTATGTCCGACCGGCGGCTGGTCGGCGGCGGGCTGCAAACGTCCGGCTGGAAGAAGACTGGCGGCCAGTGTCTAGGGAGGCCGGCGGCGAATGTCCGACCGGCGGCGGCAACCGGCAAGGGAGGCCGGCGAGAGAGACCAACAATGAATGTCAGACTGACGTAGGGGCATGGGAGGCTGGCACGAACTTTTGACCGGTGGACGGCCGATGGAGGCCGATGAGGGAGGCCGGCGGTGGGTCGGCTGGTTGGAGGGCAGCGAGGGAGGCCGACGGTATTGATTTTGGACAGACACCTGTTTTGGGAGGAATTAGATTCGCATGAAATGGGATCATTTGATTACCACTGTAATGCAATATTCTCGGAAATATTTTTTACACATAAAAAAGTAAGGTAATGTTTCATGCGAATCTAGAATTACCTTTTAGATTACCCCTCACCCAAAGTTATTTCTTTAAATTTGGAGTCCATCAAACTTATTTATTGAGCCATTTTGTGGAGTACACCCTTAGAAAAAATATAAATCAAAACTATGTCACAATCATTTATAACGATTAAAAACTTCACTGCGTGAGAAACTAACCTGAATCCTCCTGAGAAAAAATACTGTGGTCACACCAAATTGAGATTTCTAATCAAGTAGGAAAACAGAGCTAAATTTTTTAAAGAGTCGCCTGTATATAAAATCATGCAATAACTACTCCTACCGATACAAACTTCGATATATGAGATATAAATGTAATTGGGAAAAGGGTGCTTGTTATAATCTCGTTATGTGCGAAATTGAGATTTCCAATGAGGAAAGAACCCAAAATAATTAGAGCCAAATTGATACCTTAATTTATGCAACTTTTATTATATATACTTAAATGACCGGATATTCTTTTATGCTTATATAAACACCTCACTCCTCTTATTTCTCCTTCCCCTTGTGGATATTCCCCTTGTATCTTGGTGATCTACGTCTCTATATATACACAGGATAAGAGAGGCACCGACGAAAAAAGATTTCCCAAGATCGAGCGAGAAAAAAGAGAGAGATGGGGTTTTCTTCTTCTCATTGTCATCTCTCTCTTGTGCTAGCATTGGTCGTGAGTTTTGTTGTTCATTCCAATGGAGGAAAAACCAGCTCTTTTGTTAGGAAAGATGAGAAGTCTATGGATATGCCTCTCGACAGCGATGTCTTTGCCGTGCCTGCAGGTTACAATGCTCCTCAACAGGTGATGATCTTTGAACCGCCCCCGCATTGATTAATATTTGGCTTTCCTCTTATTTCGCCATTAGTGTTAACATTAATCATGCTCATCTTGGGTATTCATGGCTATTTGCTAATTTTGTTGTTGTGATTTTATTTGGGATCTGACATTTATGTATTTATGAAATCATACTGTATCGGTTTTCCTCTTCTTCTTTTTTGCCTTTCTATCTAGGGTTTTTGACTTTATAAATCACCCTCGAACTAACTTTTAGGGTTTTTTAAATAGCAACATTGAACTTTAAAAATGCGTTGAAGCTCCCCTGAACTAGCAATGTTGTATAAAAATGTTAATTTGCTTAACTCGTTCAATGCATGATTGGATTATATAACCCCAAAACGACCTTTTACATGGATTGAATAACCCGAAAAGTAACTAGATATGACAATTTTGGGGAAGATATCCTTACAGAAATACCCTTCAAGTGGGGGTTTATGGCATTTTTAAAGTTGAACAGTGCTATTTCAAAAATCTTGAAAGTTACATGGTGTTTAATTTATAAAATTTACCCTTTTCTCTACTTTGATTTCTGGGTGTCTGATGCATATAATTGACCATACTTGTGTTCGGTTCCATGCTAATGGCCTCCTTCTCTTTTTCATGATTAACAATTTTTACATATAGTTTTTGCATAAAATATGTTCATTCCTGAATGCTTGAATTTTCTGTGCGTGCTTATTCTCTGTAATTTTTTCCAGTTTATTTTTATGCAAGTTCAGCTTCTTGTAATTTTCTTTCTTTTAGTTTTCAAAAAAAAAATCAATGTTTTTAAGTATTCATAAAAAAAATCAATGTTTTCCAGTCTATTGATCGAGACTCATTACCTCATCCTTTGTTTAGAATTTGATGCTTGATTCTCATCGCTGTCTCTGTTTAGATTTCTTGCTTTAGTGTTACGCAGACGTGCCGCTTACTATCTCTTATAGATTCACGTCCCAAAACAACAAAAGATGTGTTTATTTTCTTCTTGTGATTGTTTTCCTGTCTCTTTCTCCCTTTTTCAACTTTCATGGGCGATTTCAATGATGCTTAGTTTGGACCATCAATTTTGTTGTTAGTTTATGCTCATTGTTTTCTGCTCTATGTAGGATTTTTTGTTCTAATTATCTCGGTTTTATTTTACTTCATCTAGGTTTTCTTTTAAAAATATACTAATTTACTAATGGATACATAGCCGATTCGAGATGGCTAATTTTTTTGAACATAGAATTGCTAAAATAATATTTGGTTTTCAAGCTGCTCTGTTGTTTATTTTCAAGGTTTAAACAGATACAAGATACGTAACATACCATTCGAAATTCATGGAACGGTGTTTAAACCCCGGCAACTACATGAACAGATGATATCTTGTAGATACTTAAAAGGAAAGATGGCACCAATGGCAATACCAACAACTTAAAAAACTCTATGATAAAGATAAGTAAAAGATCCCAGCATGCCTCTTTATTCTTGTGGATGGCGGTACTTTATAGAAGACATGCATCGATGCATATGCATAGTGGAGCATTAGTTACATAAACATAAATTAATGCACGTCTCAATTTTCTACTTGATCGACTCACACTTCTTACTCCTTTCTATATAATTGGTATATGAGAATATTTTTAACTAATAGAAATCAGTATATATGACAAAATTATAGAAGCTTGCCTGTGCCTCGGATAGTTATGCGGACAGGATGTAGTTTGCGGAAAAGTTTGGATAGCAATTACCATGATCGACTCCTAAGAGGTGAGAGAGTTAGTTTCAAACTAAAAGCTTACAAGTTCAAGCTGCTACCGACAAAGGGGAATAATGCCAAAGCTATTTATTTATGGAAGAGAGAGGCCGCATAGCTCCGGCCTTCGAACTTAAAAAGAGAGATTTTTTTCTTCTAACGTTTCACTTTTGTCACATCTGACCAACGTACAACTAAATATGGCTCACATCATTTTGATATTAGTGCCATTTAGAGAGGCATCATGATTCCCATTGGACTTTGTCACTTTTTAGTTCTCTTTCTGTTGCACCAGGCCAAAATTCTTGTGCTCTAGACCTTGTTGATTATACGGCTCTCGACTTGGTTGATTAAAGTGATTACCCTTTTATTTTGGCCAAATCTTCATTTTGTACTACTGCTCATTCTTTTCCGTTTCCTCAAAAAGTTCGTAATATTAAGCCCTTATCTTACCAAGTACAAATCTTTTGTTATGGATGATCTTTCTAAGTTTATGTTTATAATTAAAATGATGCTCTTTTCTTTCTATGAAAGGTTCATATCACCCAAGGCGACCTTTATGGCAGGGCAGTGATTGTGTCCTGGGTAACCCAAGACGAACCTGGTTCGAGCAAAGTCTTATATGGCACATCTGAGGACAAGCTCGAGTTCTCGGCTCAAGGCAAGGTTACTCAGTACAAGTACTACAACTATACTTCAGGATATATCCATCATTGCACTATCCGAAAGTTAAAGGTGATTTTTTCAACTCTCATAAGATTTTTCTTTTTCATGTTCTCAAGATTGTCTAATTTGTTGAGTTCAATTAGTTATTAATATGCAGCATGACACCAAATATTACTATGAAGTGGGAGTTGATCACACCCCAAGAAATTTCTGGTTCACAACTCCTCCTGGAGTGGGTCCTAATGTACCTTATACATTTGGCCTTATAGGTAATTCTTGTTCATCGATATCGATCTCGTGTTATTAAGATTGCAATCAGTTTCTATCTGTTGCTTTCATTTTAAACTATCCGTGTTTGGTTTCAAACTTGTTCCATCTCCAGTGTAATTAGTTCATATGACAAGTCTAGATACCCTTTGAGCTTTCCCAAATGCCAGTACCAAAGAGGAATAAGTAGCTTAAAATTCCTGGAAAAGAAGTTGTTGACAGTTCATAGGCTACATGAAATTCTTATATTGGCTATTATTGGGAGCAGGTGATCTTGGACAGACTTACGACTCGAACAGGACACTTACACATTATGAGATGAACCCGATGAAAGGCCAAGCCGTGCTGTTTGTCGGAGATCTCTCTTACGCGGATAACTACCCGAATCACGACAATGTCCGGTGGGATACGTGGGGCAGGTTTGTCGAGAGGAGCCTTGCATATCAGCCTTGGATTTGGACCGCAGGAAACCATGAGATCGATTTTGCTCCTGAAATTGTAAGCCAATAATCTATGTTTTTATCTCCTTTAAATTGATTTTATTACTTTTTTTCTTGGGTAAATTGTTTAATAATACCATACCGTTTCACACATTTTGCAGAATAATACCACAGTGGTTTTTTTGCTGCACAGCCTGCACTTAAATACCACAATGTTCTAAATTGCATGACGGTGTTAACCGCTGATACAAAATGACCATACTACCCCTAGCTATATTTAAATTTAAAAAATAAAAAATTAACCCTAACCCTAATTACTTAGCCTTAACTCTCATCTTAATTAGCTAGCACTATCCCAAGCCTACGACCACCACCCACCGCCGTCTCCACCTCCTCCATGGCCGCCTTAGCTTCCTCACCCCATGACAACCACCACTCCATCCCATGGCAACCATCGACCTCCAACTCCGCCCCGCTTCGCCACCGTCTCCTCCAACTCCGCCCCGCTTCGCCACCGTCTCCTCATCACTCCCATGGCCATTATCACTACTACCTTTGCGCTAATCACCGCCACCGCTCCGCCCCATGGCCATTATCCACCGCGCCTCCATGGCCGCCACCTCTTTCCCTTCCCCACCACCGTTTGGTCCCATGGCCACCATCAACCTCCACCTCATCTCCATCGCTGCCGCCGCCTCCGCCTCGCCGCTTCCTAATCGCCATCGCCGCCGCCGCCGCCGCCCCCATCGCCACCACCTCCTCCCCATCGCTCCCATGGCCACCATCAATCTCCATGTTGCCTCCATGGCCACCATCGCCACCACCTTCGCCCCCATCGTCGCCATCTCCTCCCCATTGCTCCCATGGCCATCCCTCCTCCACCTCTGCTCCCATCACCTCCTTCCCATTGCCCCCATCGCAACCACCTCCTCCACCTCCGCCCCATCGCCACCATCACCTTCTCTACTTCTGCCCCCTTCGCTATCGTTTCCTCCACATCGCGCTCACCACCACCTCCACCTCCGCCTCCTCCGCCCTTATTGCCACCATCAACCTCTAGCTCTGCCCCCATCACCACCACCTCCTCCATCTTCGCCATTGCCTTCTCCCCATCACTCCCATTGCCACCTCCTCCACCTCCCCCTCCATTGTCAACACCGTTCCATTTCATGATCACCATCAACCTCCACCTCGTCTCCATGGCCACCAATGCCATCATCTCCTCTCCATCGCTCCTATGGCCGCATCGTATCGCCGCCGCCCCATCGTATCGCCGCCGCCTCCTTCCCACCTCCGCCGTTGCGTAACATCTCTGCCCCCATCTCCATCTTCGTCGGTGCTGGAAACTAACAATTCGAGTTTCGCAATAAGCTAGAGGAAGAAGTTGGGTTAGGGTTAGGGTTAGGTTTTTTTTTCCCTTTTCAAATTAAAACAGCCAACCCTAAAATTATCCAAAAATACTCACGTGTAAAGCACGTAACAGAATATTCTAACATCTAGTTAATAAAAGTTATCAAACTGCAAACGGAGCTAAACATTGCCGTATTAAAGTGCTGGAAAAAAATATTGTGGTATTATTTTGCAGAAAGGGTGAAATATTGTGGTATTATTAAGCAATTAACCCTTTTTTCTTTAACATTTCTAATCCTATTATTTATTGACATATAACATTTTGCTTCGCCTTTGTTGCATAGCTTGCTTCGCCTTTGTTGCATGGCTTATAATATTTTATGTTTAATGGTTTAATATTAATGGTTTAATATTAATAAACTTGTTAACAACTAAACTATTTGAGCATTTCATTGATTTAAAATATCAATCACTTGCAGGGTGAGACTGTTCCATTCAAGCCATATAGGCACAGATATCATGTTCCATATAAGGCTTCTGGTAGCACTTCTCCATTCTGGTACTCGATCAAGCGTGCCTCGGCACACATCATTGTCCTGGCATCATATTCAGCATTTGGTATGAACTCATGAGAAGTCTTTATGAATTGTCATATGACACTATGTATACGATATTTGGTTGATTTAGAATAATTCATATCACAATCATCAACTACTTTATAACCGTTCTATTTTTTTGGCAGAAATAAATGTGAACGTGTAGTTAGAATAAATTAAGCTGTAATATTTTTATTTTTATTTATTTTTTTGACTTGATAAATCTAAGTTCAACAATGAAGGCACTCAACCCAATCTTATATAAATCTAAGTTATTTTCCATTTTTGCATTTTTTTGGTCTGGATAGCCAATTTTGGCGGAAAATCATCCTATTTTTCTTAGTGCTCGTTTTATGTTCACCATTGTTGACGATTTTTCATGTTGCACATGAGTATTGTTTCGAGAATTCTAGATCCGGAATCTACCCTTTTCTATGTTATCTCATTATTTCAGACTTAATCTAATAAAACTATAAAAAAATATATATGGGTCAACTTTTCAAAGATTTTAGTATTGTCAAGCGGTTATACTGGTTTTGGAAATATAGGTAGTCATAACATTATCTAAGATTTTTGACATGAATTATACTTTGAATCTGTTTTTGGCTAATCAAATTGTTTATAATCTGTGAAGATTTTTACTCGATGGCATTCATACTTGTGTTTTTTTCTTCTGTCTTTCAAGGTAAATACACTCCTCAGTGGACCTGGCTTCAAGCTGAGCTACCAAAAGTGAATAGAACCGAGACACCGTGGCTAATCGTTCTCTTGCACTCGCCATGGTATAACAGCTACAACTATCATTACATGGAAGGAGAGTCCATGAGAGTAATGTTTGAATCGTGGTTCGTGAATTACAAAGTCGATCTCGTGTTTGCAGGACATGTCCATGCCTATGAACGCAGCGTAAGCGTCGAAACTATAATCGGCTTTCTAATGATTTATTGTAATTGTTATTGCAAATTTGTTTTAATTCTCAATAGACGCCTCAAATTTAAATATGGTATGCAATAATAGTAAAGAAAGCCAAAATATACCGTCTCTATGTGTCTCGCGAAATGAATATTTATTGTTTTGCTTTCTATTAATACGAACTATGCATGTATCCTTAAATTTCCCATCTTGCAGGAGCGTGTATCAAATATCGCATACAATATTACTAATGGGGATTGCATTCCATCGGTTCATGATCAGTCGGCTCCTGTGTACATAACTATCGGAGATGGCGGAAACATGGAGGGACTCGCCAACAGGTATGACTAACTAGTACCAAGTATTTTTTCAATCATTTTTGAATTATTTAGACAACGCATAACGAAAGAACTTTGTACTGCAGCATGACAGAGCCACAACCCAAGTACTCTGCATACAGAGAAGCGAGTTTTGGGCATGCCGTTTTGGAGATCAAGAATCGGACCCATGCACACTACGCTTGGCACCGGAACCAAGACGGATATGCAGTAGAAGCTGACTCAACGTGGTTTTACAATCGGTTTTGGCATCCGGTGGATGAGCTGCTTAGTTCCGCTTCATGATTAAGCATTAATGTCCTTAATTAGTTTTCGAGGCCTAGTTTTTTATACTATTTTTTGGGTATGGATTGCGAAATGGGCAAACATATTTCAATAAAGATAGTTCTATGATGCGTTAGACAAACTTTAACTCGTGCTTCGTCTTTATAAACTCCTTGCTAGAAATTCCAATTGCATTGTGATTTAGTTTTCACTGGAGCCTAAAAAAAGAACAGGGTTACAATCTAAACCCATGTTTATCTATAAGGAGGCTGTGGGCTATTATTACTATATTTTTAATTTTTGAATAATATGCTGTAACATGAGGCAAGCGGCATTTGAACCCCCACACGTTTTGGTTAACAGCAAGACGCTAAACAACCATGCGATAGCAACAGTCGCCAATATGTATTTTCGTACCTTGCAAATGGTAGTCATATATATTTGGCTTTTTAAACTTGTAGGTTTGTTTGATTTAGTTGCATGATGTAAAAAGGATGGGAAATTCCCACCGCTTTCCATTAAACAATCTTAACGAAACTATTCCAGTAAGTAAAGGAAAACATACCTATGAAAATAAAAAAAAAGATATAAATAGAAGTAAAAATAAATTTTAAAAACAGGGAAAAAGACAAGATACGAAGAAAGATTGCATTCCCCAGCCGAAACGTTAAGCAAACAGTCACCACCGTAAAGGCATAACCTATCGTGAAGTTTTAGGACTTTTCAGGTATTGGACCACCTGAAAAGCTATGGCCGCCTGATGAGGCTCGATGTTGGAATACACATACACGAAATCTTTGTCCATGAGATCGGCTACCACTTCAAACGACTTGCTTCGAGGATCGTAATACTCTAAACGTTTATCTATGTCAAGGAGAAATCTCCCGTCTCGGATCGCCACCGAAACGAGGAGCCTAAACCTCTCGGCTAGTAGAAAATCAGTGCTCAAGTCATGAGTCCATGAGTGCTGCTCGTCATGAACGCTTCCTCGATACATCCACATATCAGGCTTTTGTCTCTCCTTGTCAGCGTGAACGAAGGATAGAACGTTTTCGACCTCCGCAAAAAATACGTCTCCGAACTTGGTCTCCAAAGAGATACAAGAACGAGGAGGAGGAATCACTTTAAATCTCTCATCCTTCAAATCGAAGCGAAGGATGTATTGCGGAGAGCCTGTACGGTGAAAGTTGTTGATCCTCCAATAGATGGCGCCATCGACACTTGCAGGCGTCCAGACTAGTATGGGGTAAGGCGGATCCTCAATGTCTCTCCAACTAGAATCGACTCCTAGGGTAAAAAATAGAAAGCCCAAGCTGCAGGTCCTTGACGCATCGTCGAATGATCGGTAGAAAAAGCGAGCGACTTTATATTGTCCTGTGGAAGGGACGATACCAAAACCGGACCTGTCAGGACAAAGATTGCAAGTTAGAGTCCCTTTTGTACCTCTCTAGTTTTAAGATTGTAATATAATTTGATGTGGTTGCTAGTCGAAAATTTAAGCGCCGTCTAGTTCCAAGTTTCATAAATCCATAGACTACGGTCGAAGCCAAACCTGTTAGAGGTGCTGCGTCGGAAAAGGTAATTATGGCTCCCTTTAGGCAAGGAAATAACCTCTCATGCTCGGATTACACATGAAGAGACGAGCATCGGCGGTGGGGATCAAGAGGAGCCCATTGCAATGCGAGGGCATCAGAAGATGCTTTTGGACGGTAACAAGCTCATGATGCTCGTAAGTGGGAACTCCCAAGATCATGACACGTGTTAGCTGACGTGTCCCGGGGCTCACGGGAACAGGGCAAGCACAACACATTGGAGGCGTCCCCCGGGCTATCATCCCGAGGCATGACCCGACCTCTTATGGATTCCTGAACACTCCTATGCTCGCCATGTAAATAACCATTGGCTCGCCTCCGATCCCTCCTACATGCCGAGCTTCCTCGGCCTCCCGCTCGTCTCTGAGCCTCCCGTCGAGCTAAACCTTCCCGGTTCTACCGAGCAACCAAGGACACAGAGCCCAAGCGCCTCCGGCACGGCTCCGCGTATCTCTCCGAAAGCGAGATATCCGCCACCCAACATCCCGCGTTCCACGCCGCCGTATCCCCCCATTAACAAGTGTATCTCGTTATTAATGGGGGGATCACGTCAATTACGCAAGCATAACGTCAGGGGCGTAACCAATGACGAAGATCTTGCGCTAGCTCGCTCCAAGCGACCACTATAAAAACCCCTCTCCCAGAAGACTCAGGTAAGACAATTTTATTCCAATAAGTTGCTACTCTGCCCAAATTCCTCGGCTAACTTGATCGTCGAAGTGTCCACGGTGATACAACTACCCCGGGATTTTTTTTGCAGATAGCTCGGCTTTGCCTCAAAACAAGCCTACTGAGATCCACACGCTCAAGAAGGCAATCCTCAACACCAATATCAGTCGTTCACAAACGCTCGCGATAGATCGACAGAGGACAACATCTGAAGGAGATCCAAACCTTCATCAGTTGGCGCCGTCTGTGGGAAGTATCGAAAATTTCTTCCACCCATCAAAAGTTGATCTTCCGCTCTCGACTACATGGCGAGCGAAGACCATGGCGATCCCAGCACAAGCCACCGCCCTCTCCACATCGGAGGCGCGGACGGATCTACTCCCCACCGAATACTATCTATGCCCTCTCGGCGAGGATCGACAGGCTCGCGTCCATAGTGGATGCCATAAGCCGCGTCCAAACGGCTGGTCCAGTCCTCCAGATCACCGTCCCCCTATCCGGGGATCACGACCTCCGTAGAGGGGGGATGATGCCGCCCGCGCTGACACCACTGAACATCGACGTGCCGACTCCGGCCACCGCGGCTCCCACGCCGCAGCTGATTCCATGAACCGCTGGGCACCGCACGGCTCCACACCGCGGTCTCGCGAAGGAGCCCGTCGCTCCGAGGCCCATCGCATTACCGTCCTTCCCGAGGAGGTATCGATCTGCTCGCCTGCTCCCAGGCCTGATTGACACCCTCTCCCTCGACGGGATCGCGCGCACAGTCCTCGCTGGGAAGATTCAAGGAGGGCCTCACCGAGGGACCTAAGGAATTAGATAGAATGGAACCGGAGTCACAGCCTGGCGCGGCCATGAGCCAGAAGGGCCACTTCTCCGACCACACCGAATCCTCAGGGTACCACAATCGTCTCGACGCCCTTGAAAAGAAAATCGAGGGTATACATCGGGAGAGTCACCCGTCGAGCGAGGGGGACAGATATGTCGCCGACTCGCTTACAAAGCCCTTCACCGAAGAGCTGCTCGCCGTACACGTCTCTTCCAGAAAAAAAAAACCTCCCAATGTGGCCCTCTTCGACGGGAAGTCTGACCCGAAGGACCACCTGGACGCATTCACGACAAGCATGAGCTTCCAGGATAACTCAGACGCCGCTCAATGCTGAGCAATTCCCGCGACTCTCATCCGGGCTAGACGAGATTGGTTCTGAGGACTCACGCCACGCTCCATCTCTATTTTTGATGAGCTGGACGCCCAGTTCCTCAGACATTTCGTCGGGAACAGACGATAGAAGAGACTGTCGATTACCTCTTCACCATAAAAAGCGAGGACAAGGAATTCTTTAAAAGATACGTCACCCGCTTCTACAATGCTCTACTAGAAGTTCCCGAGCACCGGGAGTTCTTTTACAGATAGCTCGGCTTCGCCTCAAAACAAGCCCACTGAGATCCACACGCTTAAGGAGGCAACCCTCAACACTAATATCAGCCGTTCACCAACGCTCGCGACAGATCGACGGAGGACAACATCTGAAGGAGATCCAAACCTCCATCAGTTAGCGCCGTCTGTGGGAAGTATCGAAAATTTCTTCCACCCATCAAAAGTAGATCTTCCGCTCTCGACTACATGGAGAGCGAAGACCATGGTGGTCCCAGCACAAGCCGCCGCCCTCCCCACAACGGAGGCGCGGACGGATCTACTCCCCCACCGAATGCCATCCATGCCCTCTCGACGAGGATCGATAGGCTCGCATCCATAGTGGATGCCCTAATCCGCGTCCAAACGGTGGGCCCGGTCCCCCAGATCACCGTTCCCCCACCCGGGGATCACGACCTCCGTAGAGGGGGAGATGACGCCGCCCGCGCTGGCACCACTGAACATCGACGTGCCGACTCCGGCTACCGCGGCTCCCACGCCATAACCGATTCCATGACCCGCTGGGCGCCGCACGGCTCCACACCGTGGTCTCGCTAAGGAGACCGTCGCCCCGAGGCCTGTCGCATTCCCTTCTCTCTCGAGGAGGTATCGGTCAGCTCGCCTACTCTCAGGCCTGATCGACACCCTCTCCCTCGACGAGATCGCGCGCACAGTCCTCACTGGGAAGATTCAAGGAAGGCCTCACCGGGGGACCTAAGGAATTTGATAGAACGGAACCGGAGTCGCATCCTGGCGTAGGCCACGAGCGAGAAGGGCCACTTCTCTGACCACGCCGAATCCTCGGGGTACCACAATCGTCTCGACGCCCTCGAAAAGAAAATCAAGGGTATACATCGGGAGGGTCACCCGTCGAGCGAGGGGGCCAGGTATGCCGTCGACTCGCTTATAAAGCCCTTCACCGAAGAGCTGCTCGCCGTACACGTCTCGTCCAGAAACAAACCTCCCAAGGTGGCTCTCTTCGATGGGAAGTCTGACCCGAAGGACCACCTGGACGCATTCACGGCAGGCATGAGCTTTCAGGGTAACTCAAACGTCGCCCAATGCTAAGCATTTCCCGCGACTCTCATCCGGGCCGGACGAGATTGGTTCCGAAGACTCACGCCACACTCCATCTCTACCTTTGATAAGCTGGCCACCCAGTTCCTCGGACATTTCGTCGGGAACAGACGAAAGAAGAGGACTGTCGATTACCTCTTCACCATAAAGAGCGGGGACAAGGAATCCTTTAAAGGATACGCCACTCGCTTCTACAACGCTCTGCTCGAAGTTCTCGAGCACCGGGACTTCTTTTGCAGATAGCTCGACTTTGCCTCAAAACAAGCCCACTGAGATCCACACGCTTAAGGAGGCAACCCTCAACACCAATATCCGTCGTTCACCAACGCTCGTAACACATCGACGGAGGACAACATCTGAAGGAGATCCAAACCTCCATCAGTTGGCGCCGTCTGTGGGAAGTATCGAAAACTTCTTCCACTCATCAAAAGTTGATCTTCCACTCTCGACTACATGGCGAGCGAAGACCCGGCGATCCCAGCACAAGCCGCCGCCCTCCCTACAACGGAGGCGCGGACGGATCTACTCCCCCACCGAATGCCATCCATGCCCTCTCGGCGAGGATCGATAGGCTCGTGTCCATAATGGATGCCCTAATCCGTGTCCAAACGGCGGGCCCAGTCCCCCAGATCGTCGTTCCCCCGCTCGGGGATCATGACCTCCGTAGAAGGAGAGATGACGCCGCCCGCGCTGGCACCACTGAACATCGACGTGCCGACTCTGGCCACCGCGGCTCCCATGCCACGGCTGATTCCATGACCCGCTGGGCACCGCACGGCTCCACAACTTGGTCTCGCGAAGGAGCCCGTCGCCCCGAGGCCCGTCGCATTCCCGTCCCCCCTGAGGAGGTATCGATCAGCATGCCTGCTCCCAGGCCTGATCGACATCCTTTCCCTCGACGGGATCGCGCGCACAGTCCTCGCCAGGAAGATTCAAGGAGGGCCTCACCGGGGGATCTAAGGAATTTGATGGAACGGAACCGGTGTCGTAGCCTGGCGCAAGCCACGAGCGAGAAAGGCCACATCTCCGACCACGCTGAATCCTCATGGTACCACAATCATCTCGACGCCCTTGAAAAGAAAATCGAGGGTATATATCGGAAGGGTCACCCGTCGAGCGAGGGGGCCAGCCGCTGTCACGCCCCGCTTCCCAGTAGATGGAAACGGTGACGTGGCAACCCCGCGACATATTTATTCCGAGAAGGTCATTTCTCGAAATAAATATGCTAAGCGTAATATAAGCAATATAACAATGACAAGAATAGACAAGTGGAAATAGAATCCAACCATTTTATATATTTATATTCTCAACTTTACAGAATTTAACTGATACAAGAAGTCTGAACATAAAAGAAAAATGTTTAAACATGAAACTTACTAAAAGAAAAGCTGGAAAGAAAACTGATAATCTGCTTCAGGTGCGAACTAATTGTAATTCTCTGCAATCGCTTCCACCTCCTCTGATCCTATGCCACCTGACGAACATTCCAAGAAACAAAAGGTGGTGGAATGCCCGTCAGCGAACTTGCGCTCGGTAAGTCCCAATAGAGAGTAAAATATAGATTGAGTGCAAGATGATATATAATATAGTATAAATAGAAATTGTAATATGTGAACAAGTATGGTAATGTATATGGAAACTATATCAGCATGGAAATGTAATATGAGCACAGAAAACAAGTATAGCTAGGTCGTGGAGTGTAGGTATAAAGAATATGTAATGAAAGTAATTGTCCTAAAAGGTCTCTAAAAGGGTTAAGTAGCTAACGTGAGTTTAAATATGAATTTCAACCAATCTCAAGAGTATTCTTGAACCCAAGGCTATCGTCCAGAGGCAAGGAATCACGGGCCCAAAATAGCGGGACTTCAATTGTTATTGAAGTATTCCAAACCCAACAGGCTATCATCCAGGGGCTTGGAAACACGGGCCCTCATTCATGAATTCGTGATATACCGTTTCAGCCCGGTACCACAGCAACATTATTTGTATTAATGGGACTCATGAGATTCCGTTGAATTCATACTCAAAATACCCCAACACCCTGTATATGTAATTCTATGATTAATGCTACGAGTCTTGATCGAATCCATGAATACAAAAGGCGGTGTATAGTATCAGGTTTTCAAGATTAAGTTCATATCAAGAATCATGTAGTCATGTCAAGAAGAAGTCATGTCAATTGTATTCATGTAGTCATGTTAAGCGTTCAAAAATTCATGTTAAGTCATGTAGGGTATCATGTATAGGGTATATATGTGTAAATATGTCATTTAGAAAATTCATGGTATTTATTTAAAATATTATATTTTAATGTTTATAAATTGTTTTGATAAAAGAAATTATTATTTAAAAGTTCGGGGTGTTTTGATAAAATATTCTTTAGGTAACAAAAAAAAACATTCAGAAATGTGTCTCCACTTATACTAAATTGATTTGATTCTAGGAATTTCATACTTCTCATCTCACCATTATGAAGAGAGATTTTATGAAGCATTATAAGTAATACATGTATATTGCTACAGGGAATAACATTCAACTCTTAAGACAAAATGTTAAATAAAAATAAAGAGACATTTCTAGATTTGTTGCATGTACTCTAAATATTTTTAAACTGAGAGTAAATAATAGCTTTTGCTGCTATAACAATGACATGTACTAGGAACTAAGTTAATCTAAGGTTAATCAGGTATAATTATTGTAGATAATAAGCATGGATTAATTCTAAGTAGTTCATCCCAGGCGCAAGACTTTGCAATTGGTCGCGGTGAGGGTGCAGGGTGGGCACATCCTTCCCATCCACGCCAAGAATTGAAAGCCCTCATCACGAGGCCACCGAGTAGCTTCTCTGCTCGGTCAATCCTTAGCGGACACATCCTTCCCACCTACGCTAAGGATCGAAGCCCTCCACACGAGGCCACCGAGAAGCTTCCCTACTCGGTCAATCCCTGATGGGCACATCCTGCCCATCCACGTCAAGGATTGAAAGCCCTCATCACGAGGCCACCGAGTAGCTTCTCTGCTCGGTCAATCCTCAGCGGGCACATCCTGCCCACCTACGCTAAGAATCGAAGCCCTCCTCACGAGGCCACCGAGCAGCTTCCCTGCTCGGTCAATCCCTGGCGGGTAGCTCCTACCCATCTACGCCAAGAATCGAAGCCCTCCTTACGAGGCCACCGAGCAGCTTCTCTGCTCGGTCAATCCTTAGCGGGCACATCCTGCCCACCTACGCCAAGAATCGAAAGCCCTCCTCAAGAGGCCACCGAGCGGCTTCCCTGCTCGGCCAATCCTTAGAGGGTAGCTCCTACCCATCTATGCTAAGGATACATAGCCCTCATCAACCAGCGCCGACCAATCATAACTTGGCTATTATTCAACTCACGCTGAGTGTCACGTCCCGCTTCCCAGAGTATGCTAAAATGGGCACGTGACATAGCCAACCATGCTACCTGTGGGTAGGAAGTATCCATCCACAGTCACATTACGGCTGTAGAGATATCAAGAACAAAATAACACTATCTAAACATGTCCATAAACCAAGATAAATCATGAGTCAAGAATAATAAAATGCGGAAGCGAAAGATCCAATACAAACAACTGGAATGTATGTCCCATAATGCGGGCTCACATCAGGAATAAAATGCAGGAAAGAAAACTAACTACTACAGGACTCACAGCTCAGCCTGTTGGCTGAAGTACTCCTGCTCGGACTGCAACAGCGGTACGGAATCTGGGCCATGCAAAACCCAGATGTCAGCGCGTCAAGTCATCAAGTAATAACATAATAGACAGGCAATGCGAATATAAACATGAAATAAGCAAGAGTAACAATAATATGAATCAGAGCAGTGCGGGGTAGTGTGCAGTGGGTAAACTAAACTGTGCTATCAGGTTCTCTGTTCTAAAGTCTTTGAAACCAATTGATGAATCATCGATGTAACTCAATAGTATCCCGTGCATGCCCGAGACCACGGTCTAAGACTCTCGGGCTGAAACCGAGACGTGCCGCTAGGCACTAACAGGGAAAGGATAAAGACCAACGATGTCAGCAACATCGTCACGAGGCGGGCCTGGCCTCTAAAACTGATCAGTACAGGTAGTGAACTGTTGAGTTACAAGTCAGGTTTCACCTTTGATTTCCCCATACCCCCAAGTTATATGTGTAAGTCAAGTCAGGTTTCCCGAAATCAAGAAACTAATGCCAACACAGGATCAGGTAAACAGGTTTGTCTGGATAGACAACAGGAACGGTCCATGAGGACTACATGTCAGGTTTGTTGGTATTAGACACAAGATCAGGTAACGGATCAGGTCATAGTACATCATGTCAAGTCAAAAAGTATACGGTACCATGTCGGGTAGATCAATATATATGTAGCAAGTCAGATCAAGATGTAAACAATATCATGGGTGTGCTCACAATCAGTTATACAATCAAGCATTGTTATCATCAACATGATATAAACAATGAATTAAGCAATAGGAAGATTTACTCAATTTGCAGTACAGTTATCAGTTGTGTCACAGAGATGATTTCAATGTTATGCGAATGCAGTATGACAATTATGGCCTTTTAATCATGTTAACAAGTTTAAGAACTTGAGAGGTGCAATGATTTATATAAAGGTTCAATACAGCTATTACAGGTTAAAATGCACACGAGTGTCCAAATGGAACAAAACTATAGAGATAAACGCCATAAGCTATGTCAATATAAAATGTGATTAAACGGTAAATGTGGTTATTAGGTTCAATTGCAAACTGTAGCTTCCAAGTTTAAAGATAAATGATATATAACAATATTGTACATGAAAATGAGAAATGACCGTACCAAAGTTAAATTTACAGGTTTAGGGTGTCATGATATATATGTAAATATTGTATAGCATGTAGCAAGGGGTACTTGCCTCGACGGGTCGCGAATCGGGAAAACGGAACGTAGAATGTCGGCGGGGAAAACTCGCGACGGGCTCACGGTTCACGGAATGAACCCAAACGATGAACAATGGAACCACGCGGGTCGGGGTACCTCGCTGGAACGTCGGGTCACGTCGTCGGCATCGTCGGATTCCGGCCAAGGAATGAACAGTGAATGTCAAGACATGGAATCAAGAAAGGAAAAGAAAGCAGAGAAGAAAGGAGGTAGGATCAGAGAAAGGGTGCTCACGATGATCCGTGGGACGGGTGGTGACGGTCGACCTCGTCGATGGAGCTCCGGCGGTGGCCTACGACGACGGCGGAAGAGATCTGTCGATCAAGAAACCCATTAGCAAAGAAAGAGAGAAGGAAAGAAGAGAGGAGGGGAAGCTAACATACCGAGGGAGGCTTGCGAGGCCGGGGACACGAGGACGAGACCGCCGGCGGCGACTCGCGGCGGTGTGACAGCGTGCAGGGGGTGCAGGTGGTCGCGGTGAGGGTGCAGGGCGCACGGGGGTCGAAGAAGGAGGATGTGGGTGAGATGAGGCTGAGGAGGCGAGGGTGCAGGCGACGGTGGTGCCGGCGTTGGGGCTGCGGCGGCGAGGGCACGGTGGTTAGGGTTTGCGAGGGTTTTGGGTTAACGTTGGAAAAGAAATGAGGGGGAAAAAGAGATTTAAAGTATAAAGAAGAGAGAGAGAGGGGGGGAGAGAGAGAGATACGGGGGATAGAGAGAGAGAGGAGAGAAAGGAGGTGGGGCCCACGGAATAGGAGGCGATGATTGGTTGGGGAAATGAAAGATTTGTGGGTTAGGAGAAACTGGTAAAAAGATTTAAAGGATATGAAAAATTATAGTATAAGTTTTAAGGAATATTACGGTTTAAAAAATATTAAAATTTGGGATTTTGGCGCAAAATAAAACATTTCCAAATCGCTCCCGGGTCGGGTCCAAAAATTTGAAATTGAAATAATAGGATTTTAAGAGGGATCCAAAATTTAAAATGAAGTATTTTATGATCAAAAGCATACCCCCAAAACGGATACACGTACGTGCATGTAGCCATCCAAACTCGTCCGTTTCACTGAACGGAACGAGAACACGATGCACGGACGCTACAGCAGGGTTAGGGGTGTCAAGTAGGCCAAGATGAATATTTTTAATTTTATTTTAGATGCTAAAAAATGTTATATGCAGAAATGAATTTGCCGGGTAAAATTACAGTAAGTAACAATCAAGCAAGATAAATGAAATGAGTGCCACACTACGTTCAAACGGTAACTGAGATTAGTAGCATTGGGCTCGGGTGTTACATTATACCCAACTACAAAAAGAATTTCGTCCTCGAAATTCCAAGAATACAAAGATAGATAACTACAAGAAAAGGTGAGGAAATTTCTGCCGGATTTCATCTTCTCGTTCCCAAGTGGACTCTCCATGCGAGCGATTACCCCAAGAAACAAGTACAAGAGGTATCACCTTGTTCTTAAGAACCTTTTCCCTTCGATCCACAATTTCAATCGGTCGCTCCTCAAACGTCAAGTCTTCTCATACTGTTAGCTCCGAATGATCCAATACGTGCGTTTCATATCGAACATACCTTCGTAGTTGAGATACGTGAAACACATCGTGCACATTAGCCAAGGACTGTGGTAACGCCAAACGATACGCTACCTCACTAATACGCTCCAAGATCTCAAAGGGTCCAACGAATCGAGGACTAAGCTTTCCTCGACTTCCAAAACGAATCACCCCTCTAGTCGGTGATATCTTCAAGAACACCAAATCACCCACGGTGAACTCTAGAGGTCTTCTTGACGTGTCTGCCCAACTCTTCTGTCGGTCTTTTGCTGCCTTCATATGATTTCTGATAGTGTTAACCTTTTCAACTGTCTGCACAACCAAATCTGGTCCCAATAATCTTCGTTCACCGATATCGTCCCAACAAACAGGTGAACGACATTTACGACCATACAAAGCTTCAAATGGAGCCATCTGGATAGTTGCCTGAAAACTGTTGTTGTAAGAAAACTCTACCAAATGTAGATGATCTTCCCATGAACCCTTGAAGTCCAACATGCACGCTCTCAATATATCTTCAAGAGTTTGGATTGTTCTTTCCGACCGACCATCAGTTTGAGGATGATAAGCTGTGCTAAACTTCAATCGAGTCCCCAAACTCTCCTGTAAACTCCGCCAAAAGTGTGATAGGAACCGAGTGTCCTGATCGGACACGATGCTCACCGGTACTCCATGCAATCTTACAATCTCTTGCATGTACCGCTCTGCCAAAGTCTCTGTTGATTGACCAACCCGGAAAGGAATGAAGTGAGCTGCCTTGGTCAGCCGATCAACAATTACCCATACTGCATTGTTGCCCTTTGGATTCCGTGGTAAAGCCGTCACGAAATCCATGGTTATATGTTCCCACTTCCACTGAGGAATCAGAAGTGGTTGCAATAAACCAGCAACCCTTTGATGTTCAGCCTTAACTTGCTGACACACCAAGCACTTCGCCACAAAGCGAGCAATCTCCCGTTTCATGCCTTCCCACCAGAAATGCTGTCGAATATCTCGGTACATCTTTGTGCCTCCTAGATATACAGAATAAGCTGAACTGTGTGCCTCCTTCATAAGCTCTTCACGAACATCCCCCTTTGGCACACACAAACGGCTACCATACCTCAACGAACCATCTTCGTGGATCACTAAATCTGTTCGTAGTCCGGCTTCAACCTGTCCTCGAAACTTTTGCAGTCTAGGGTCTTGCGATTGTGCTGCTTTAATATTCTCGATCAACGATGACTGTACTTGTAGCTGCATCAACTGTCTCGAAGAATGTGGTAGCACAACCTCCAAGTCAAATCTTCGAAAATCTGCAACAAGCTCTTTCTGCGTAGTTAACACCTGAATCGCCGGTAACCGACTAAGTGCATCCGGCACGACGTTAACCTTCCCCGGATGGTACTTAAGATCAAAATCGTAGTCAGCCATCAGCTCCAACCATCTACGCTGTCTCATATTAAGCTCCTTCTATGTGAACACATACTTCAAGCTCTTATGATCAGTAAAAACTTCGACCCTTTCGCCCAAAAGGTAGTGTCTCCAAATCTTCAAAACGAAAATCACAGCCGCAAGTTCCAAGTCATGAGTTGGATAATTCTTCTCATGGGTCTTCAACTGTCTCGATGCGTATGCTACAACCTTCCCATGCTGCATCAAAACACATCCCAATCCTTTCCCAGATGCGTCGCTGTGAATCACCAATCCTCCGGAATTGTCTGGCACGATCAGAATAGGGGCGGTTATCAACTTCTGCTTCAACGTCTCAAAAGCTAACGCACATTTATCCGTCCATACAAAAGGTACCTCCTTGCGCGTAAGCTTGGTTAACGGCTCTGCCAGACGAGCAAAGTTCTCCACAAATCTCCTGTAGTATCCGGCCAGTCCAAGGAAACTTCTTATCTCAGCAACATTCTTTAGAATCGGCCAATCTCGAACTGCTACAACCTTCTCTGGATCGACGGCAATTCCATCGCCAGATACAACATGCCCCAAAAACTTCACTTCCTCCAGCCAAAACTCGCACTTACTCATCTTCGCATACAACTTCTCTTGTCTCAACGTTTGCAGTGCGATCTTCAAATGCTCAGCATGCTCCTCAAAACTCTTCGAATAAACCAGAATATCGTCGATGAATACCACAATAAACTGATCCAAGAACGGCGAAAAGATTCGGTTCATCAAATCCATGAATACTGCCGGCACATTCGTTACTCCGAAGGACATCACTAAGTATTCGTAATGTCCATACCGAGTTCGGAACGCCGTCTTGCAAATATCTTCTGTTTTCACTCGGACCTGATGATATCCGGATAGCAAATCCAGCTTTGAGAATACCCTCGCGCCACTAAGCTGCTTGAAAAGTTCGCCAATGCGAGGGATCGGGTACTTGTTCTTAATAGTCACCCAGTTTAATTCTCGATAGTCGATGCACATCCTTCTTGTGCCATCCTTCTTCTTTACTAGAAGAACTGGAGCTCCCCAAGGCGAGTTACTGCTTCGAATCCAACCTTTTTCGAGCAATTCAGCAACCTGTTTCTTGACTTCCTCCAACTCTACTGGTGCCATTGGATAATAAGCTTTAGATACTGGCGCTGCACCAGGAATAAGATCAATTGCGAACTCCACGTCTCGCTTCGGCGGTAATCCCGATATATCTTCAAATACGTCCATAAAATCACGAACAACAGCCGGCTCTTTACTATTATCAACTTCCATCGCTGCAAGAGTATTGTTTGTCGGCCTAGCCCTAAACTCGACTGGCCCGACAGAACTGCTTCCTCCAGTGAAGGTAAACTCGGGATGTCCGGGAATCTGGAAAATTACTTTCTTTGCCCTACAATCAATGTGAGCGTGGAAAGTGCCAAGAAAATCCATTCCCAAGACGACTTCATAGCTGCCCGTATCAATCACCAAGAAATCTGCAAAAAGCTCCCATCCGCAAACAACAATTGTACAATCTTTACATTCTCTACTAGCTATGATTTTCCCATTCCCAGTGTGTATGTCCCAGAAACTAGACGGGGTCATGTAGTCAATCGAGTGTGTAGATATAAACTTGGATGACATAAAACAATGGGATGCACCAGAATCAAATAACGCCAATGCGGGAAAACCATGAACGAGTAAAGTACCTGAAACAACTTCTCCTGACGCCTTAGCTTCCTCAGCTGTCAAGGTAAAAGCTCGAGCTTGCTTAGGTCCTTGAGTCAGCTGCTTCTGTCCCTGAAACGGTTTCTGCGGAGGCTTATGAATATCATCCCTTGTACGAAGCTTCGACGGACATGAGTTAATAGTGTGATCTGCCGCTCCACAAACTAAACAGAGTCCTTGCATTCTGCGACACTCCCTTTGCAAATGTCCAGGTAAGTGGCAATAGCTACAGACCACGCGCTTCCTCTGATCAACGACAGTAGGCTTCTTCATCGGTGTTACGCCTCGACGGTCCATTGGAATACCTCTGCAACCATGAGCTCGGTTGGTTACAAATGCCGGTTTCCTTACCGCAACTGCTGTCTGCTGTGAACTCCCAGTTTTTCCCGATAGGCTCTGCTGTTCTCGAGCTGCCATAAGAACTTGTGAGAAAGTGGTCAAACCCAGGGAGACAATCTGCCTCTGGATGTCCACGTCCAAGCTGCGCATGAACCTCCATGCCCTGTCTGCATCGTTGGCAACTAGAGGTCCAGCGAATCTGCTGAGTCTTGTCCATTCTGCTGCATGCACATCCACTGGTGATCCATTCTGCTTTAGTTCGATAAATTTCTCTTCCATTTCCTCCCGTGCAGTCCGCGGGAAGAACTTCTCCAGGAAACTTTTTGAAAAATCTGCCCACTTGATTGGCTTGGGCAAACGGTTCTCCTCAACAAGCCAACATTCACGGGCGTAGTCCACTAACTGAATGCACACCACATCCACTCTTTTGTCATCTGGAATCTGTGCCGCAATAAGTAAGTTCTCCGTGTCAACCATCCACTGCTCCGCTGGCAACGGCTCTTCCAATCCAGTAAATGTAGACGGACCCAAACGCCTGAAATCTGCTACGGTCCCCACTCGATCAATTGGTTTAGCTCCAACATTGTTCACAGACTGCTGAACGATCTGCAAACCTTCCTGAAAAGATTCCGCTTGCTGCTGGATCAGTTCGGTCTGCCTTTTTTGATTCTCTAGCATTCCCCTTATCACTCCAAGCATGGCGGCTTCGTCCACACGCCTTTGGTACGTCTTCAAATTCTTATCTGCCATAATCCTGAAATCAAAACACCCCACATTAGCATGATGATAGATTTAAAATATAGATCAAGGTTAGAACTCCAAGATACTTAAATAGAGTGCCGCATTGTAACTATCCCGCGGTATCATAGTCGCAATTACATAACTCCACCCAAGTCGCCTAAGTCCTAGAGATAACAAGGAATCAGGTTTTCGAGTCGATATGCAAAGGAAGTTTGCACATCGTAAAAGATATAATCAGGGAGAATGTGATTCAAGAATGGTTAAACGGCAAGGTGGCAGGACATGTTTCCTAAACACAGGTATTCTGATTCGTGTATTGGGTACAATACCCAACTACAAAAAGAATCAACCCGACTATCCTATGGCTCTGATACCAAAAGAACCATGTCACGCCCCGCTTTCCAGAGTACGCTAAAATAGGCACGTGACATAGCCAACCATGCTACCTGTGGGTAGGAAGTATCCATCCACAGTCACATTACGGCTGTAGAGATATCAAGAACAAAATAACACTATCTAAACATGTCCATAAACCAAGATAAATCATGAGTCAAGAATAATAAAATGCAGAAGCGAAAGATCCAATACAAACAACTGGAATGTATGTCCCATAATGCGGGCTCACATCAGGAATAAAATGCAGGAAAGAAAACTAACTACTACAGGACTCACAGCTCAGCTTGCTGGCTGAAGTACTCCTGCTCGGACTGCAACAGCGGTACGGAATCTGGGCCATGCAAAACCCAGACGTCAGCGCGTCAAGTCATCAAGTAATAACATAATAGACAGGCAATGCGAATATAAACATGAAATAAGCAAGAGTAACAATAATATGAATCAGAGCAGTGCAGGGTAGTGTGCAGTGGGTAAACTAAACTGTGCTATCAGGTTCTCTGTTCTAAAGTCTTTGAAACCAATTGATGAATCATCGATGTAACTCAATAGTATCCCGTGCATGCCCGGGACCACGGTCTAAGACTCTCGGGCTGAAACCGAGACGTGCCGCTAGGCACTAACAGGGAAAGGATAAAGACCAACGATGTCAGCAGCATCGTCACGAGGCGGGCTTGGCCTCTAAAACTGATCAGTACAGGTAGTGAACTGTTGAGTTACAAGTCAGGTTTCACCTTTGATTTCCCCATACCCCCAAGTTATATGTGTAAGTCAAGTCAGGTTTCCCGAAATCAAGAAACTAATGCCAACACAGGATCAGGAAACAGGTTTGTCTGGATAGACAACAGGAACGGTCCATGAGGACTACATGTCAGGTTTGTTGGCATTAGACACAAGATCAGGTAACGGATCAGGTCATGGTACATCATGTCAAGTCAAGAAGTATACGGTACCATGTCGGGTAGATCAATATATATGTAGCAAGTCAGGTCAAGATGTAAACAATATCATAGGTGTGCTCACAATCAGTTATACAATCAAGCATGGTTATCATCAACATGATATAAACAATGAATTAAGCAATAGGCAGATTTACTCAATTTGCAGTACAGTTATCAATTGTGTCACAGAGATGATTTCAATGCTATGCGAATGCAGTATGACAATTATGGCCTTTTAATCATGTTAACAAGTTTAAGAACTTGAGAGGTGCAATGATTTATATAAAGGTTCAATACAGTTATTACAGGTTAAAATGCACACGAGTGTCCAAATGGAACAAAACTATAGAGATAAACGCCATAAGCTATGTCAATATAAAATGTGATTAAACGGTAAATGTGGTTATTAGGTTCAATTGCAAACTGTAGCTTCCAAGTTTAAAAATAAAATGATATATAACAATATTGTACATGAAAATGAGAAATGACCGTACCAAAGTTAAATTTACAGGTTTAGGGTGTCATGATATATATGTAAATATTGTATAGCATGTAGCAAGGGGTACTTGCCTCGACGGGTCACGAATCGGAAAAACGGAACGTAGAATGTCGGCGGGAAAAACTCGCGACGGGCGCACGGTTCACGGAATGAACCCAAACGATGAACAATGGAACCACGCGGGTCGGGGTACCTCGCTGGAACGTCGGGTCACGTCGTCGGCATCGTCGGATTCCGGCCAAGGAATGAACAGTGAATGTCGAGACATGGAATCAAGAAAGGAAAAGAAAGCAGAGAAGAAAGGAGGTAGGATCAGAGAAAGGGTGCTCACGATGATCCGTGGGACGGGTGGTGACGGTCGACCTCGTCGACGGAGCTCCGGCGGTGGCCTACGACGACGGCGGAAGAGATCTGTCGATCAAGAAACCCATTAGCAGAGAAGGAGAGAAGGAAAGAAGAGAGGAGGGGAAGCTAACACACCGAGGGAGGCTTGCGAGGCCGGGGACACGAGGACGAGACCGCCGGCGGCGACTCGCGGCGGTGCGACAGCGTGCAGGGGGTGCAGGTGGTCGCGAGGAGGGTGCAGGGCGCGCGGGGGTCGAAGAAGGAGGATGTGGGTGAGATGAGGCTGAGGAGGCGGGGGTGCAGGCGACGGTGGTGCCGGCGTTGGGGCTGCGGCGATGAGGGCACGGTGGTTAGGGTTTGCGAGGGTTTTGGGTTAACGTTGGAAAAGAAATGAGGGGGAAAAAAGATTTAAAGTATAAAGAAGAGAGAGAGGGGGGGGAGAGAGATACGGGGGATAGAGAGAGAGGAGAGAGAGGAGGTGGGGCCCACGGAATAGGAGGCGATGATTGGTTGGGGAAATGAAAGATTTGTGGGTTAGGAGAAACTGGTAAAAAGATTTAAAGGATATGAAAAATTATAGTATAAGTTTTAAGGAATATTACGGTTTAAAAAATATTAAAATTTGGGATTTTGGCGCAAAATAAAACATTTCCAAATCGCGCCCGAATCGGGTCCAAAAATTTGAAATTGAAATAATTGGATTTTAAGCGAGATCCAAAATTTAAAATGAAGTATTTTATGATCAAAAACATACCCCCAAAACGGACACACGTACATGCACGTAGCCATCCAAACTCGCCCGTTTCACTGAACGTGACGAGAACACGACGCACAGACGCTACAGCAGGGTTAGGGGTGTCAAGTAGGCCAAGATGAATATTTTTAATTTTATTTTAGATGCCAAAAAATGTTATATGCAGAAATGAATTTGCCGGGTAAAATTACAGTAAGTAACAATCAAGCTAGATAAATGAAATAAGTGACACACTACGTTCAAACGGTAACTGAGATTAGTAGCATTGGGCTCGGGTGTTACACTGAGAGACGTGGTCGTCGTCCCGACCCTAAGGAATGGGCAGATACTGACCTTCCTGCAATGAGGGATCTTCCGATGTGTTCTAAGTGGACGATCGATACCTCGACTCCGGGGGTGGGAAAGGCACCGATCATCCTGCACTTTGTAGTTAATTGACTTATACTCGATGCGCGATCGTCATCTTAGAGGGACGCATTGTCATGGCGAGAAAAATAAACTCAGTTTATTTCATGTTCCAAAATTTTTACAAGGTATTCTGGGCTTCGCAGCTGTACAAAAATTGCCCGGAGGCTCACCACAAAGAAAAAATAAAGAGGAGCTCAGGAAGCAGGCTTCGCCGGGACCCCGCCTTGTTCGACACCGCCCTCAGGGGCCGGGGTTTCTGCTTCCGTAGCCGCCCCACCTACCGCGCCAGCCGCCTGCGGCGTTTCCACCGTGAGAGGGACCCGAGCACGGAACTCACCGTCCGCAAAATCCAACATCAACTCCTTGACGGCATCAAGGGTTGCTGCCAAACGATGGCGGAGGCTTCGCCGAAGTCAATATAGAACTGGTCTGAGGCTTTGTACGCGTCCACCGACTTGCGGGCCCGAAGCTCGGCGATCTTCGTCGCCTCAAGCGCAGCCTCGGTCTCCCTCTTGCTGGAGTCTTTCGCCTTCTTCATTAAGGCGTGACGCTTACCCAGCTCCTCCAACTTTCTCTCTATGGCTCGGTGAGACTCGCCCAGGAGCCGATAGGACTCCTGGATCTTGGAGAGTATGAGCTCCCCGGCGTCCAACCGGGTCTCAAGGGCGGCCGTCTTCTCCTTCTCCCGCAGCAGCTGGAGGTGCAGATCCTCCGCCTTCGAAGACGATTCCCCCGTCTTCTTCATGGCCGGGACAATCTCCTCGGCTTCCATGTTGACGATGAGGGCGCAGAGTTGGAGGACCTAAGAAAAGTAACCGATGGATTTAGAAATGTCCGGGCTAAAAAAAAGGGGTGCAATCAAGACAACAACTAAACGAATACCGACTTGAACAGCCTCCTGAGCAATGGCGGCCACTTGGGCCTTCAGGGTCCCTCGCGGAATCTTTCCCCTGGTCGATTGCTCCATGTCCGCGAGCAAGCTGTCGGCGACGGAAAGCCCCGAGGGGACCACGAAGCAGACGTCCCCCTCCTGCACCGGAATCCCCTCGGGGATGTCAGTCGGCGGCACGCGGGAGACTGTCCTTTTCCTCTTGAGGGGGACCTCGGTCAGTTCCTCCTCCTCCCTCGCCCGGGGTTCCGAGTCTCGGGCGTGCTTATGGCCGCCCCCGCGATGGTCATCAGGGGCTCGGGGTGCTGCAGAGGACTTCGCCGGTGGGGACGGTTTCAGGGGCGAGCTCGGGCCTGCCCGGGACAAGGTCACGCCCCCGACCTTCTTCTGGGCCGTAGCGCCAATGACGGCAAGGATCTTAGCGCGGTCCATTTGCCCTGCAAACAGAGAGTACACGAGAAGGTTAGTGATGTTAAAAGGGCAAAAGGAAAATTATTCAAGTCTAAACAGGTCGTCCAATCTCCTAACTTACCCACGAAGTGTGCGAGGCTGAGCCCGGCCCAGCTAAGGACCTGCTCGGAAAGGAGGACGTTGGCCCGCCGGATCGGCTCACACGTGGATACTGCCTTCACCCCGGGCGAGGAAAACTGCTTCGCCCTCGGGCAATCGGCCTTGTGCCACTGTGTAAGCACAGGCCAATCCTCGCCCTCGGTGGTCCGACGAAGACGAATTTCTCCTTCTATTCGTGAATGGAGGAAGGAACGACTACCACACCTGACCCGGCCGTCCCACCCTTACGCTTTTTAAAGGAAAAGTACACCCAGCTCGGCTCGCTCTTGCTGGTGCCGGGATGATTTTTATAGCAGAGAAAGGAAGTAAGAAGGGTCAAGCTGAAGGGGATCTCCTCAAGCTTCAGCCGGACCAGAAACCCGAGAAGGATCCTCCACGAGCTCGGCGCAAGCTGGCCTGGCGAGAGTTGGAAACAACGAAATATCCCGCATACCTCGGTTGGAAAGGGCAGACGCATCCCAGCCCAGAATGCGTCTAAGTACAGAGTAATTTCCTTGCCTTGCACCTGATCCGTCCTCTTGTCCGCCCTAGCTAAACGTAGCGAATAGCTAGGGGGAATGTGGAAGCGAGACCGAATCTCAATAAGCTCGTCCACGTTTCTTAAGATGGAGGGAGCATCGCGGGCGTTCCCGATGCGCACCTTGGGGGCCCTTGCTGTCGCCTGGCGACGAGCGGTGCGGGTGACCCTGACTCAACGGGGCTGCCCGACGATGAGGAAGCAGCCGGGGAACCCTCTTGGGAAGAGGTGGAAGACTCCCTAGACTCTATCCTAACTATCTCAATAGATTCCTCAGAAGAAGATATCTAACCTGATTCAAAGGGAGAAGGAATTCCCCGAGGAAAGAGCGTGAAGGATCCAATCTAAAGGATGGAGCTTCGAGCAATCTCTCACAGCAAAGGAAAATAGTGGCGAAAGTATGAACCCTAGGGGGATGCAACCCCTATTTATACTGCTTGAGGGACGCATCCGACGGCTCAGATCGTTTTCTGCCAAAACGAAGCTTCGTGTCTGCCGGCCGTCGACGCCCCACGTGTCGAACGACCATTGGAGACGTCCCTTCGGGCGCAGGCAACAGCGACAACTTGTCACGTCCGCCAATCCGCGTCGGACGCGTGGCCTGCGCCTCAACGGACGTGCAAGCGAATCGGCGCTCCTTTTTAATGCACGATCCTTTCCCCTGATCCGCTAACGTCATCCAAGATACGCGCAGAGATCCAAGCGCCCGGGATGCGACAGGCGGGCTCAAAGATCTGAACGACGCAACCGCCCTACGCCGAGTCGCCCCAGAAATCTACGCTGACAAACTCTTGACAATAGGCTGGGCCTGGAAAACCGATCCAGACCACTCTCGACCCGACCATAAATAGATCGGGACGAGAGTAGGGAGCTAATGATGATGCTCATAAGTGAGAACTCCCCAGATCATGACACGTGGTAGCTGACGTGTTCCGGGGCTCACGGGAACAGGGCAAGCACCACACATTGAAGGCGTCCCCCAGGCTATCATCCTGAGGTATGACCCGACCTCCTATAGATCCATGAACACTCTTATGCTCGCTATGTAAATAGCCATTGGCTCGCCTCCGAGCCCTTCTACATGCTGAGCTTCCTCGGCCTCCCACTCGTCTCCGAGGCTCCCGCCGAGCTAAGCCTTCCCGGTTCTACCGAGCAACCAAGGACGCAGAGACCAAGCGCCTCCGCCGCGGCTCCGCGTATCTCTCCAGAAGCGAGATATCCGTCACCCAACATCCCGCGTTCCATGCCGCCGTATCCCCCATTTACAAGCGTATCTCGTTATTAATAGGGGGATCACGTTAATCACGCAGGCATAACACCAGGGGCGTAACCGACAGCGAAGATCTCGCGCTAGCCCACTCCAAGCGACCACTATAAAAACCCCTCTCCCAGACGACTCAGATAAGACAATTTTATTCCAATAAGCCGCTACTCTGCCCAAATTCCTCGGCTAACTTGATCGTCGGAGGGTCCACGGTGGTACCACCACCCCAGGACTTCTTTTGCAGATAGCTCGGCTTCACCTCAAAACAAGCCCACTGTGATCCACACGCTTAAGGAGGCAACCCTCAACACCAATATCAGCCGTTCACCGACGCTCGCGACAGATCGACGGAGGACAACATCTGAAGGAGATCCAAACCTCCATCACAAGCGGAGACTTGAGAACGAGGGTGGCCTCATGGATCCCCAACTAGTATCTGTACACAATCACGTCTCGTTCGCCTGGTTTGAGGACAGGGACTAATGCGAGTTGAAGGCCGCGGTGGCGCTTTGCTCTGTTGTGGTGAGATGAGATGAAATGCCGCTACGAGATTAAGGCATGCCATGATTTGCAGCAGGGTTTGAAGCAGAGGAGAGTTTGAACTGGGAGTCTTGAGAGGATGTCAGAGATGAGATCCTGGGGCATGAAACCAGAACTTCGTCTCCTTTCCATCATTGATATTTGTGATACTAGTATATGATCTATATATTTCATGAATTATATAAACAGACTACCCTTAAACTAGGGATGTGGTAATCTCAAAGTTCTGTTTCTATCCAACTAAAATATTATATGGATTCAGACCATAGAGTTATGATACTCGGATGGATATTTAAATAACCGATTAGTGATTAGTTATCTAAGTAGGCCTGAACCCTGAAAATTTTAATTGTAATCAAATTAAGGCGTAGTTTTGCAACAAGGTTTCCAAAATCACGATGTGTGCAAACCATGGTTTCTTAAAATTGGAGGGTTCCGTAAAGTTTAAGGTCGTTTGGAAACACAGTTTATGAAACCAATGTTTCGTTTAATTTTTGCGTCTCACACACACAGAGTGAGAGAGAGACATCATGAAACTTTCCGAATCTGCAGTATTTATGAAGTCTAGAAACTTTTTGAAAACCGCGGGTTAGAAAACTCTATTGCGGTAGCCAAACGGATTTTGGTTACAAATTTTGAAGTTTAGTCTCAAAACCGCACGAAACCAACCGTGTTGCCAAACTAGGCCTATTATGAAAACCACCCTATTTATTTGTAGAACAAAGGTCGCATTGTAATATCTTTATCTTTACTATTATAATGCAAAATACAAAGGACATGTGACACTTCCAATATCAATTTTTAAAAAAATAGATAAAACGAAAAATATTCTTTGTTCAAGATTTTTTATTTTATTTTATTTTATAGAATTTTTTTAAAAAATAACCACACCGCTTAATTTATAGCCTAAAAAATAGATTGGCTTAATTATAAATAAAAAAGAAGAATATTTCAACACGCTCAAAGATAGGCTGAAAGGAGGTACCTTTTCGTTTATACATTCATACCGTCCATGAATGTCTGTTTCATGCTTTTATTTCAACTGGGTATCTATCATTTAGCAAGATTATGGTGATTTTTTTTTGGCTATATTGTTTTGATTTCTGGGCATTGTTATATTTGGGTTGCAAAATGATTAGTTTATTTTAGATGGGTGTCTTTCATTTTGGATTATCAATTAATTGAGCAACTTAAGAGCACCTCAATTAGGCATTTTTGTTCAAGAGGTTGGTTATGCTCGAGTAATTAGTTCAGCTTATTAAGCTTGTTTAGATGATAAAGAAGGGATCTTGTCTAAGCTTAATCATACCAAAAATAAACCAACCCTTTTGCGAGTAGGTAATTAAGAAATTCTTGGTTTCAAGATCAAATCAATCTTGTAATATATTTGTTTGAGAAACAGGTTATTTGTGTGCTTCTTGAGCCGGGTTCTATGATTTTTCTAGTGCTTATCGAGTATCGCATTTGTAAACATTCATTCTAGACTATAACATGTTAGAAAAAAATGAAATTTAAACTTGAAAAATTAGTTTCTTGAAGTAACAATAAATAGTTCATAGATACAAAAGCTTCAAATAAAATTTATAAGTGAGAAAAGTGAATTACGAGAAGTCGTATTTCCTAATTCCATTCCACCAAGCGGTTTTCTTATGGCTACACGATAAATGGTAAGCTCTTTTGTGTTTCTATATTTCCCTAATGGAACTTTGTAGAGTTTCGAGTTAAAATATGAAGGTCTACTTCATCAAACATTACCTGACCCTTTTCTTATTAAAAATAGGGTCCATGACGAAACAATTCTCAATGCATGAGATTTTTCATTTGCTTCTTCATCTTCTCATGTAAGTGTATGGTGTTAGGATCGCAACATTTGTGGACCGCGATGGAAACATAAACCAAAAATTTCAAATATAGCACCATAAACTAAAAACCAAGATCATCCATAAACTAGAAGTTGTAAAATATCAAGAGAGCAAAACTAAGCCATCTAAAAGTTTAGAGCGGGCTACAACCTTTGTAGTATGTCCACACTTAAGCGGAAGATCCAAGCTAAGCTCCAAGGTATAGAGATTGAGTTTGATCTACGGCCGTCTTGCCGAAGATGATCCACTTCGAAATCATCCTAACCCAAGTTTCAACTCCACCAAAAAACACTTTTTTGGTGAAGTAATTTGTTCAAACAAATTGCTAGAATGAGAGAGGAAGAAGATGTAGAAAACAAGCTCTCTCTCCATCTCTCTAGTTCTTCTCTTTTGGTTCTTAACTCATGAGACAGAAGATGGGGTTGGAAATGAAATAGCTATATTCTTATTTTCTCTCTTCTATCATATATTAGAAAGAGGGGATGAGAAATATCTCCTCAAGTGGTCTCCAAAAGCCCGCATGCCTCACATGCCACAACATGACAAAGATTAGTAGATGTATCATATACATATACTAAATACTTGAGAGAGAGAGAGAGAGTATAATACTAGTATCCATATCATATATGGTTATTACTTCAACGCCTGACTTAATAATCCGGCTCGAAATAAACCGGCTAGTATTATCGAGAGTCCGAATAATATACGTGTATCTCATATACGTGTTTAATAGAACGACTGCACATATCAACTATACACACATCTGCATCGTTTCGCCTAAGCGAGGGTGATTTTTGTGTGGGACTCTAAAGACTTAACAATACACCGGCAGTGAGTAACACGATCATATCCGGTAGTACTTACAAGCACGTCAGTGACGCTGGTTGCATGTAACAGCTACCCATGTATATGTCCAATGGTAGGTCGACAAGCAAACTCATCAAAACCCAACAAAACCTATCAGTGAAAATTACCGTACAGTTCGGTCTTTTCGTCAAAGAGTGTCGTATACTGGGTCTGGGGGTGGAAATTGTCATACCCTAATAACCGAATAAGCCATGCTGATATCTAACTCATAACCATCTGGGATACAACTGATAATTTTTATCAGTTTATCTTAACCGTCCTGGCCAGGGACTTCAGGTTACAGTTATATCATGCACAGTGTGGTATCAACTCTCTATACCGGAAGAGACGAATCCCCTCTTGATCGCCCACTGCCTCTATGTGCTTCGAGACTATACCCAACTAAAACCTATATGCATGGCTCTTTAAAGCCGTGGTAAGTCAAAGTATAGTGGGAACATACACAAGACACTATGACGATCTCAGATCAAAAGACTATATTGTACCATTATCATCAGAGAACTGCTATCTGACAATATGTATAATACCATTTAAGAGTTCTCGGCGAGTCCGTTCAGTGTACTCATTCTCCAATGAGCACCTGCATATAATTTTCGATGTCAAACACCAATAGCCGTGGGACCAACCATCGCCCGGTCGGGATTAAGAAACATATACACTAGTCTACTCTGGAGTATCGATACCCCGTCTCGATACTCTCATGATTAGGAACATATAAATATATGCTTATAGACTACTCAGGCCCTACTAGTATGATCACATCATAATTCTGATAGTCAAGCAAAAATCCTAAGGATTTTATCAACATGTATTAGCAATACGTAATAGCAAGTAAAACATATACACATGAAAGATAAAGTAAACCAGATAGCATACTATCATTTCGAGCAAGAATGTTCTATCCATATAGATCCTCGTACAATTACAATAATTACCTTCATGGAATCTATATCTAACAATCCCCCACTTGCACTTAAGGTCAATTATTGCAGTATCTCATACCCAACTTCTTTAACAACAGTTTCACAAGCTGTATATGAGAAACAATCTTAGTGAGTGGATCCGCTATAATGTCTTTAATATCTACTCTTTTTATCTTAATCTCACGGAGATCAACTATCACCCGAATCAAGCGATTCTTGTCTTAGAATTTGTCTGTATATCAAATAGGACCAAGTTCAGAAATAAACTTACTTTATCCAAACAGCTTCCTTGGCTGCATCATCAGCTGAGTCATACTCATCATCCATCGTCATGTCTTCCACAATATCCTGCTTGGAACTCTTCCAATATACTGCTCCTCAATATAGGGTAAACATATAACCAGTGACAAACATTCTGTCATCTATATCATTTTCGAAGTTGGAAAAAGTTATCATCTCCATTTGAAGGTTGTCATTATCATACTTCAAGAACATCTCTTTAGTGTTTCACAAGTACTAAAAAATGTTCTTCACTGCTGTCCAATGTTTCTCTAGAGAACTTTTGTGACAAAAAAGTTTTATCGATTGCAGCATAGGAATATCATTTCTTATCAGGAGCATGTCATTCACATACAATATGAGGAACGTGACTGTACTTCCTATAACCTTCTTATAAATATATAGTTTATCTTTGTTTTTAATAAAGTCAAACTCTTTGACTGTCTCATTAAGATAGATGTTCTACATCCGCGATGTCTGTTCTAGTCCATAAATATACTTAAGCAACTTGCATACTTATCCACTGCTCCCACTGACCTCGAAACCCTTTGGCTGAGTCATAGTGAGCATTAGTAGCAAGTAGAATCCGAATAGACTTAAGCATAGTATCTGGAGAAAATGTTTTATTATAGTCCACAACGGGTCTTTAACTAAAAACCCTTTGCTTCCAATCTAGCTCAAAAGCTCTCCACCTTTCCATCTGCACAGATCTTTAACTCTTGAAGATTAACTTGCTTCTAATGGGTTTTATCCCCCCAGAAGTATCCATAAAGTCCATACTTTGTTGAAGTGCATGGAGTCATATTTGGATCACATAGCATCCAGCCATTTCTTGCAGTCATCATCATCAACTCCTTATGGCCTGCTGATAATTAGTGGGGTCATCATCAACCATGATGTGATCCTCCCTATCACCGTCTATAAGAAACTGCAGTATCTCTCAGGTGGCTGAGGTCTCATACTAGATCTGCGGAATGGCTGAGATTTGTTGGATACAATTGAATCCTCAGGTTTTTCTAAGTCTTCAGCAAGAGCTTGTGGTTCTGGAACCTTTTCAGTTCTACCATATTTTCACTAATTTCTTTTGTAAGAAATTCCTTTTCTAAAAAGGTGGTGTGTCGAGAACAAAACACCTTGTGTTTCTCAACGTGGTAGAAGAAATACCCTCGGAAATTCTTGGGATAATCCACATACTTGCACATTACTGAACGTGCCTCGAGTTTGTCCGGATTGTGCTTTTTAAATATAAGCAGGACAACCCCATATCTCACCAAGTTTAAGAAATGGCCTCTTTTCATTCCATATCTCATACGGATTGATAGACACATATATAGACACAACCTTATTCAATAAGTATGCAACTGTTTCCAATGCATACCCAAAATGAAAGAAATAACTTATCAACACTCATCATGGAGCACACCATATCACATAGGGTGCGTTTCCTCCTCTTCGATACACCGTCATGCTGTGGTGTATACGGAGGAGTGAGATGAGAGAAAATCTTATTCTCTTTTAGACAACCAAGGAATACCAAGCTTAAGTATTCACCTTTTCGATCAAATCAAAGAATCTTGATACTTTTGCCTGTCTGGTTCTTTACTTCATTCTTATATTGTATGGACTTCTAAAAAACTTCATACTGTGTTTCAACAAGAACACGTGTCCAAACCTAGAGAACTCATCATGAACGAAATGAAGTACGAGTATCCACCCCTTACATGTGTAGACATAGGATCACATACATCACTATTTATAAGTCCTCAAAGTTCACTACTCTATCTCTATGTCTAGTAAACAGAGTTTTGATCATGTCACTTTTGAGACAAGATTGACAAGTTTCATAAGATTCAAATAAGAATGAATCTAAATATCCATTTTATGTAACTTACTTAGTCTGGTCTTATTGATATTACCAAGTCTACAATGCCACATGAAGGCTTCATTCATCTTTGAAGTCTTCCTCTTGTTTGTTTGTTGTAAATCGAGAACTGTATTTTAGTTAAGACTATTTATACTGCCACGTCCCGTTTCTCAATAGACGGAAACGGTGACGTGGCAAGCCCGCGATATATTTATCCAAAGAAGGTCATTTCCTAAATAAATATACTAAGCGTATTGAAACAATAATACACAATTTAAGAATAAATTGAGACCGTAAAATTTTTCAACAAACATTTTTATTTACATTCAATTTCAAATATGTACAAGTACATGAGTTTATGCTAGAAGTAAATACAATAAAGAAAATGCCTAAAAAGTGGCATATATAAAATGAAGAAAAATGAAGCTGAGCTAGTCCTGAGTAGCTATCTGGTCGTAATCCTCCTCTGTGGCTTCAACTTCCTCCGTCTCGACAGTATCTACTATCTGAAAAACATTCCAAGAGAAGAAAAAATGGGTGGAATATCTGTCAGCGAACTAGCGCTCGGTAAGTCTCAAAAATAGTAAGAGTAAAGAAAATGATAAGTATAAGAGTATATGATCATGGGTAAATATATACTATAGGTCTCTAGATGGTCATTATGTTAACGTTAAGTTCCAAATGTGAATATCAATGCGGCCGTAAAAGTATTCATGAGCTCGAGAGTGGGTCCTAGGAGCAAGGAAACATAGGCCCATTTCATGTGTTAGCATCAGGGCTCTAGGCTGTGGATGAGTCAACCCGACTGATATTCGAGTAAAATAAAAAAAAGAGGATAATACGGGACTCCTGAAGTTCCGTTGGATTCACACAAGAAACCATCCCAAGCACCCCGTGTATAATATATTATAACTGGTTAATAAACTTATTTGATTTGATTGATTGACATGTCTTGATCGAAATACTAGATTGCAAAATGTGTAGATTGTATTCGAGTGAGTCGAGTAATGTGCGAGTCATGATAATTGCAATATGGATTCGAGTCAAGTTGGTTCGAGTAAATTGGATTCGAGTTCATATTCGAGTTGGGTTAGAGTTCGAGTTTGTATACGAGTTCGAGTTCAAATTTAAATTTTGAGTTTGGATTTGAGTTCGTGTCTTTTCCTGTGAATCGATATAAATTGTTAAAATCTTATGTTCGGGAGGAATCGGCAAGTGCTGCACATGGATGGCAGGATTTGTGTATTTTTCCAAGACAATTGCCATTAATAACTCCATTAAATTGTCTAATCTGAATAGACAAGCACTCACTTTCTCCGGCTTCCTGGGGCTCAAGAGAATTGATCTCGCTTAAACCTATATTTATCTAAGGTCTTTAAAATATTGTTTGCATATCTCGAGGGTTTTTTATGAAAAATACTTTAATATAGTTTAAAAATAAATCTCGAGAGTGATTTATAATATTTAGGGTTTTCATGAGCATGTATTTTAATTATTGGGGTATTTTAATGAGAAAACCTAGCCCTTTGAAAGTTTGGGGTATTTTTATGAAAACTATTACTTTTGTAAACTTGGTGATATTTTATTTACAATTTTTAATCTTTTTTTAAAAATATAGTTTCTTAATATGCTTTTATTGAAAATACGGGTTTATATTTTTATATAATTTTTTTCCAAAAATTAGTTTTTATTAGAAAAAGTCGCGTTTCTTAAAAATGTTTTTTTATTTCTTTCGAGACCGAATATTCCGTGAGGAGTTCTGCATCTCTACTGTCCCAAGGATGTGCGATAATCTGCACCATTCATTAGCGGGTTCTCTAATGAGGGTTGTAGAGTCATAATTGCTAAGAATTCGAAATACCGATTTAAAGAAACCCGTTTTGAAACGGTATGATATTTTAATTAAAAGCTTATTTCTTTATCTTAGTCATAGATTTAGAATACCGTGCCATGGAACCATGGTGTGCGTGTGGGGTTGGTCGTTACCCCGTGAAATTTTTCTAAAGGTATTTAAACTAATTATCGATGAGAGAGTGATATTAAAGTTCATGGTATTTTAATGACAAAGTTTGTTATATGTTCGTTTCATATGAAGATTTTGTTAAAACTAAAAACTAATTGATGCGAATAAGGTTAGGATTATTGCAGCATGTTAGTTGATTTTGTTTGCTTATCATATGGCTTGCAAAAGTTAAAAAGAAAGTGATATCGGAGATAACCTCTCTTTGTCGGTTTGTTTTAAAATGTGGTTTGAGATAGAAAGAGAGAGGGATGAAAAGACTTGCTGTTTTTATATGACTAAGAAGAGGTTGAAGAAACTCTCGGGGGTCGTGGTTTCGTCGGAGATACTCCGGTCATCGAGTTTGGCTCGCTATTCCACTTGAAGGGCTTAACTCCACTTGACACTTAGAAGTTTTTAGAGAATTTTTGCTAGAATTTCAGAATGGTGAAAAGTTAAGGCATGTGGTGGTATTTATAGTGAAGAATTAGGGTTTGGGAATTAAAATTTTGGATTAAAAAACATTAAAAAGATATTAAATGGTGAAATGAAGGGTCTCTATTTGATTGCAGGGAAATTAAACAGTGCAGAGGAGTTAAGAGGAGCTGAAGGGACAAGTGTGCAAAGCACGGAGCCCATTGGAGCTCATCAGACCGTCGGCACCGGCCCATTGAGGGGTTTGGACGGTTGGATATCGCCTCGAAATTCGTGCCACGTGGGTATTTCTGTGTTTACTCCATTTTGCGCATGTTTGATTTTTCTGAAACTTTTCATTTCCCCGTGTATTGCACGTGCAACTCTTGAGCTTCCAAAAATTAAAAAGAAAAATCAGAAAAAATAATTGTGTCTGATGTGAATCGAACACACAGGCTACGTCACAGTAGTGTAGAGGCTTTACCAATGAGCTACAAGTTGTTTCTTGCTTTTATTAAACAAATCTAACTTATAACTCTTACACAAGCTGTAATACCTTTTTCTGTACAATAACAAGAATTTTCTGTACAGTGATTTCAGATTTGTTACATATACCGTTATTCAATACACCATACCCCATCAATATTTGATCAAGGTATATGTTCATAACATAATTTTTTAAAACATTTTTGTATCCTTCTTTATCTAATAAAGAGACAGATTTCATTTTAAAAGTAAAGTTGGTGCATGACAACAATTATTCAAAAACAAAAGTTTGTCGTTAGGCAAATCCAGATGATATTCCCCAACAGTAACATTTGCTCCGTTTTTGGCAATAAAGAATATTTCACCCTTTCATAACACTCCTCTTCTTCATAGCGTCTGTAACATCTTATAGATGTTAGATCCTGATCCGATATCTAATATTTAGGAAGCAGAGTTTAATTGAGAAACATCATTCAATTAACATACCAGAGATGAAGCATCATTATGTTTCAAGGGTATGGTCAGGTATTCCCTGCAATACCTTTTTCAGTGCCCGGGCTCAGAACAGTAGTTGCGATCTCCTTTCCTCTTAACTGCAACCCTTTTTAATGTCTCTACTTGTTATCTTCCTTACACCATCCTTAGGCCGGTTGGTTTTTTTCTTTCCCTTCCTTTTAGTTTTAGACTTGGGTTTGGAAGAAAACTATTATAACAAGCATAACCAGTGTATTATCTTTATTGAAAGAGCTCTCAAATTGAGTGAAGGTGAAGGGGAGAGACGGAAGAATTATATCAATATATAATTCATTTTTCAGAACGAAACCAGTGGCCATCCTCGATTGATACAATTTCTTTGATGTCTCATATCTAACTATACGAAATAGCTCTCCATACAACCAATTTGTATGGAGAAGAATAGACTATACGTCTATACTCTCGTGTTGCTTCCGCAACTTCTTGCTTATGAAGGCTAACACGAGACACTAGGCCAACACGCAATCTCGGTTCCATGCAACATCGATCTTTGTATCAAATACAGAAGATTTTGGAGCAGGTGAAGGGATAGTAGGAGTGGTAAAGGTATATACGACCTAATCGTAAGTTAGGGTAATCAAGACATTCCTAAGCTATTCATTATAATAAGGTTCGGTTAATTTGGTCTTACGAGTTTTAGTTTAAGGTCAGATATGGACGCTGCTAGGAGATAGAGAAAAGAAACACTCAACATGCGTCCTTGAAAAATTAGATTGGTTTATTAATTTATCTAATCAGAATGACTCCCACTATATAGTCGAATTCTCTTTCAAATCTTAAAATGAGAATTAGCCGGGATAATCAACACCCCATAAGTTCACTGACCGGTTGGCCATGCCAGTGTAAATACTAAGAGGGAGGCTCCCTGTACTCTAGTACCGACCTAATTAAATAACTCTCGTTCCTTAAAAGCGTAACCCCATAAACACCTTTTTAGACACATACTGAGCCAGTTTATTGCGAAGGCGAGATTCTTCCGAGAATAATTTTTATTCACAGTATGAACTGGGATCCAACCATCATGGCGTGATAGCCTTGACAATGAACAACAAATCACCCACACCATAGAAGGTATGCAATCTTATTGTAAGTTTCATCAATTAAAACTTTCGATATGATTTTTACCCCAAACGACTTATGGTCTTGACAAAGGCCAACAAAACATAAGTCGCTAGTCAAGTTCAACTCGCCATTTAGTGATTAATTTAGACCTACTCGCACGACTCTTGATAAAGGCCAATAAGGATATATGATTGTCCTAACCAATTTCATCATATGAGACAGAAAAGTATCACTTAGCCAACGTACACTACGTCTTGACAAAGACTAACAAATGCAGCACGAATATTAAGTACTTTACTTATCTGTAATGACGGAGGACTACGGCTGATTTTGAAGAAAATTTTTAACGTAATGAACTTGATATCATTGAAAGAACCAAGTGGTTTTGAAAACGAGCGATTTTTGAAAAACGAGTGGTTCGTTCAACTTAAGTTAGGTTTATTTTCTTTCTATTAATCATATTAATGGCACCCCATCATTTTGATAAAAACCCATTTTATCTAGAATCATATGTTTCACACCAAACACAAGATTGAAAAGAAAAATGATTTTATATGCCAATTGCAATCGCCACGAGGCGTTGTCTTTCATTGTTAGATTAGATAACTAACCGCAGAGCGGACACTGGACTTTTGCAATTCAAAAGCATATAGAATCATTATATGCATGTAATCACATCACATGCATGTTAGGAATCGCAACCAAATAATCACATCACAGGTATGCGGTAAATATCATAGAAAATGGAATAGTTGGATATACTAGGAATCACGCATTTCACTTGAGCCGTAAATGAAATGCGGCATTCCACAATCGTGTGAATAACCCTTACATAACCAAACGATCCGGTCTCAACGCCTTTGAGAAGGCGACCATCCAATTCTAGAATCCGACGGCTCAGGCACTTTTTCGCGGGACAGCCTGTATTATATACATTACAAATAAGACTGGAAGGTCCGAATAAAAGAATATACATTTCGGCAGGCCACAAAATGCATGAATTGAAAATACAACATTTGTATACATCACATTCACACGAGAGGCTATTCAAACAAGACAATCCAAACAAATCATACAAACGAACATCACAATCCAAATGTGAAACATAGTCTAATTGATCACACATCAATTAGGTTACGTTAACCAACACATATCCTTATATGTGTTCAAACCAATTCGATCAAACATTTTGATCGAGTGGATTTGAAGCCGATAGCCAAGAATTCAACCCACAAGGTCGTACACATCGGATTTCAAAAGAGTCAAAATCCGACACGCTTCCCGGCACTCAAAACCCTCTCATTTTTGCAAAAAAAAAACAAGTCTTCGGAAGACCTGAATTGAGCCCGAGAGCCCAATGGGGACTCCGGCTCGACCCCGTACCCCTGCCCCTTTACTTGGCCTTGATTCAGCCCCGAATCGGGAGCTGAATCAGAAAAGTTTGACATAGTTTTACATCTTCCAGTCGATCTAATGACAGTCCTCACTTTATAAGTGTGAAAATGTAAAACAGTTACAGTAGAAAATGTGTCACTTTGATAGGATATATTGGTGACATTACAGTAGAAAATGTAAAGAAGTTAGAATATGGTATTATGCAACAAGTTTTGATGTCGAAGATTTGATTCATTTATCAGAAATTTCTATTTTTGATGTTCAAGGTTCAGGTATCTCATTCTTATTCATAAATAATTTGACTAGCTGTTTGAAGATTTCTAGCTGAAATTTTTTAATTGCTATTGGCCTGCTAAACTACGAGTTATCAGAAAACTATCTAACCTGCATGCTTTCTATTTGTGAAATGTTGATATAAAATGTAAAACTATTTCGTTTCAAAACTATATTGGCGTTCCGAATATATAACAATTCCAATACGGACATATTTTCAGTTCATATTAATACAAAAGACAGCTCTGTAATTTCCTTAATACCTATTTCACAACCAATAATTACAACATGAACATATTCTCATTACATAGTAAAGAAAAATTAGTGGAGAAAGTATTTGAGATAGCTGGTAAAACTTCTTAGTCTTTGAAAATAGTAAATCATTTCATCACATGAAGTTTTTTGTTCCACCTCAACGTTACCTTTATCCTTCCTCATTCCACACCTATCAGGGTATTACGTTCTAGATTTAGTTCCGCATACACCGATGTTCCGTATTTAGGTAACTTTTGTTAAACTTTGTTTTACAAGCAATAAAGGAACAGTGGTCAGGGGGGATGAAGCTGAATGTTCTTAGTTTTGTTGCGACCCAAATTCTTTATTGAACATGGAGACCAATAGTGATAAGGATGCTCAACAATTTTTCGTGATATTTTAAAATTGTAGAGTCCAGTTTTCTAATCAGACATCCAGTTTTGGATTCTTTTTACATATAAGCCCCAAACCCAATAGCTTAAGCTTTTAGGGGTAGTAGTTCTTGATAAGGATGAATATATACTTGAAGCAGAAATTGAATGCTGGTATCCGAAAAGAAAAGAAAAGGTAAAGACCAATTAGGGTATGTGATTTGGCTTCTACTGATCGCTGAACATTGGAATATCTTTTGTGATTCATTTACATTCCAACATTAAGCAAGGAAATTCCATAAGTTTCAGTCCATGCTTCACAAAGGTGTGAAATACTGTGCAAGGCAGAATGATGAGCTAGATTCCTTTCAGAATAATAATCTGAATATTAACATATTTATGATACATTCAAAAAAGAAAAAAAAAGACCTTCAATAATCTTTTCCTTCTAAACTACTGTATTTCCCTTTCCATTTTACAAATAAATATATATTCTCAATCTTGACTATGAAGTCTTGTATAATTCCTAACTTGGTCTAGCTGTGGCATCTTCATATTTGGTTTTTTAATGAATAATCTTTCACCAAGTCTGAGATGACAACTAATTTGTTCACAGGAAAATGACTACTATTCATTCCATCGCAATCTTAGAGCCCTCATCATCTCTCTCATTCTCCTTGAATGCTTCACCATCATCTCCACATCAATTCCTTGTATTCTTGTAAACTATTTACTTGTCATATTGCTTGTGTTTTTGTGTATTAATTTTTTTATTGTCTCTTTACTTGCAGGTATCCCAAGAAAAAGGCATATACATGATTTAGATGGAGCAATCGAGCAATCAGAGCCGTTGGTCTCTCTATGAGAAGATTTGCTAGGATATATAAAATTGTCATCAATCAAGGGTCAATTGCGTCATACCAATGTTTCTCTCAACGATTGTGGTAAATTGCTTGATTCAGGAGTTTTATTACTTTTTCGATTCATATTAACTTTCATCAATGAAGTGATCTTCTGATATTCTAGCTCTGTATAATTGTTTACATCTTTATATGAGTTCTAATTAATAGAGGCAACGGCAGGTTTCTGTATCGGCATACGGGTGTGTGCATCTATGACGAAGCGAACATAATAGACGATTAACCTGCATGCCAAGAAACATTTTTTGAGGGATGGAAAAATGTGTTCTTAAGGACAACGAGCATGCATCTTGATCGGTATTGATTTCTTGATATTTCATTCTTAATTTCAGTTGATTCCCTAGCACATGATGAGCTCCATGATGATAATGCCACCCTTTTTTGTGAGGATAATTTGTGAGGCCCTAATCTATTTCCTGCATTTATTTCTTACATTTTTTGTGTAGGCATTAAGATTACCATGATCAACACATTCAACGGTGAGCAACCTTGTAGCCAAATGGTAAAATCTTAAGTTGAGCGGGAGGTCTGGGATTCGAACTCGCTTACACAAAACATCCAATCACTTACCTGATCGACGATTAAATCTTCAACTTTATGTCTAGTTTTAAACTTCTATGTAGGCAACTTTAATGGCAACTTAAAAAAAGGGAAATTCCTCAATGGTCAAAGAAGACATTAAATTCAGGAATAAAAGCTCTTAAATTAATGACACTAACCAAAGATAACATTGACAACCTGCTATGAGACTTATTAGTTTAGCTTAAGAATTGAAAAGGGAGGGGGGGGGGGGGGGTGCTGTATCATATTAGTGGACATTTTTCTAAATATTTTACATGAAGAGACTTACAGGCACACCTTTGGGATCATACAAATTATAATCTAAAGAACAATAAACATAGTCCACTGTGGATGCAAATGAACTGCACCAATTGTTTATTCCTTAAGAAAAATGCAAAAGGCATGATTCGAACAAACACCGACTAATTCCGCGGATTATAATAGGGATATATCGTGTAAATGGTCTGCGTCAAAGTGAGAACAAGGAGGATGAAGGCCACAATCATCGAAAGGATGGCCCATGGGTTCGTAAAATAGTCAGGGATGAACCTCTTCCTCCATTGGTAGAATTGTACCTTGTAGTAGCTATTCTGGCAGTAGTCATTCACATCCTCGAACAAAGAAGTGAGATTTGTTGCTGTCGAGGCAGATATCTTTCCTACGGTCATGGAAGAAATCAGCCACTTTCTGGTTGTTGGTCAATTTGTTGATGATGATACCACTCTCTTGAAGTAAGGCGACGACCGCTTCTGTGTCCATGAGGTTATCCATTAATGTTGCATATGCGGTAAAATCTCTGCCATACTCGTTAGAGCATTGTTCCAATGCTACGAGATTCTGCAAGGGAGTGAACATGTTTTCGTGCATGTGCATCACCAGGATCTTGATTTTGTACCCGATATGTGTCACATCCATGAAATTGTACTCCACGACGTTCTTCTTCCTTAACTTAAATCCCGTGTCTCGAAGATAGTAAGCGTCTGGGATCTCCGTTAACAACAATTGGCGCGGCGGTTCTCCGTTACTCAAATTTGTGACTAGCCAATTGAGCATCTTCTTGATCAAGGAACCAATACACATGAATGGCGCCAGTAGGATTTTTATAATCCAACCCAAAATCATCATATACACGAAAAAATTCTTGAAAGGCCAACATGTGCAGGAAACGGAATATTTTTGACTGAAGGAAGCGATTAGATTGAATCAGATCCGAAATTGACCGACGAACCTTTTCCTTCAACGTGAAGTTGAAGTCGAAGCGTCTATGTGAAGGCAGCTTTAGTGCGCTATGATAGAGTTGGAGGAGGTGATGAAATTTATCATCTTTGCGGTGAAATGCGCTTCATCTCTTTTCGGTGAAATGCGCATCATCTCTATCCCCGATGAAAAAGAATAGCGCTGAACGAGACGTCATATAAGACTCCGATTTGGGAAGTCTTGAACACCCCCTCAAGGACGGAGAAAGGGATCTGGTTCTCCACCGGCCGTAAATCATTCCTGAGCGTCGGCAGTTTCGACATAACGGCGTTCATCTGTCTATTCTTCTCGTCAAGAAACCACTTTATCAGAAACTCTACGATGATGGAAGCATCCATCGATCGCCATCATCCTCACAAACTCCGCATCGCCTGCGGCCTCGTACTTGTCCGTGTACTGTTCCATGGCTTCACATGGCTTCACGTGAAAGCCCATTCACAACTCCGACATAGGTATCAAGATATGGCGGTGCGCCCTGTAGGGTAAGATCAAGAAGATACTTCACCTTCACGTCTTCGAAGCCTCTAAGGCTCCCCTTGATCTCTTTATCATATCAGGTCGATTCTTTAGGGCTTGCATTCTCTTTTTGGAAGTGATCATAAGGGCCGATGGAGACGAGCTTCGAAGCGTAAGCGGCATCGTTGGCGTCGCGGAGAGAGGATGGGACTTTGTGGATGGTGCCTAATGGGTTTAAATATTGGGAAGAGACGCGCCAAGTCTCTCCCATAAGGGCAAATTGTGGGGATGGAAGAAGTCGATGCATGGAACAATACTCATGACAACATCCAAATCACGCAAACACAACTACGCAAATAAACGATGAAAGAACAATATAAATATGCGAAAATAAAAATAGGAAATCAAACACAGAGAAACAAGAGATTTGTTAACGAGATTCACCCACCGTATGACTAGTCTCTGGCAGAGCGGAATCTGCAAACGCATACTATTATCTTGAATCAAGTATACCACGAGCAACCTAGGAGTTTTTTCAAAACTCTCTAGATCTTAACCCTAAGAGTTTTCTTTCAAAACTCTTTAGATCTAAAGCCTTTACCCTCTCATACAATGATCTCTCTTCTATTTGGCTGTAGCGTTGGTATACAAAATACATATGAAAGGTCTCTATTTATACACAAACCAATTCCTTAATTAAGTAATTATCATAATTAAGAATCTGTCATAAGACACTCCTCCTATTTCAATTAAAACTCTGCCATTTTCTTAATTAAGAAACTTTGGTTTTGGTAAAATATGATATGGGTTGTGTTTGAAGTTTCTCCATAATTTCAACAATCTCCCACTTAGAGATATTTCAGCATTGATTTCCAGCGCTAATAGGCTTCACATGATTTCGCTCTACTCTCTTCTTATCAGAATTTTATGGAGATGTTCACCAATCTGCAACAGAGTTCCAGTTTATCTTTATTTATGATCTTGGTGAACATATCCGCCGGATTCTTTTCTCCAGCGAACTTCTGCAGTGCCAACCCGCTCTCTTCCTTTATCCCGTACACCCACTTATTTAGCAACGCTTTTTGACCATTGGGTAGCTTCACTAGGTCCCATGTACGACTCTGCTTTAAAGAATCCATATTCTCGTTCATACCTTACTCCCACTGCTTTATAGCACCGTCACTTGTTGCTTCTGTAAGGGATTCGGGTTCTCCCGAACCTGTGTAATAAAACGAAGTCGGTCACAATTCATTCAGGTATTCTCCTTTCTCTCGTAGATCTCCTCAGAACTGGCACATATGATTGCTGAATATGGTCACCATTCTGTTCTTGAACCAGATCTTGCACTGTGGCTTCGTCCAAGTTCTGATCACCACTTGTAGACATCTAAATGCTCTCTTGAGTTCCATCCAGCTCGACGAACTCACGTACTGCACCTTTCTTGACTTGCTTTTCTTCTTTGTACAAGTGTTGCTCATCAAAAATGACGTTCCGGCTACGTATTACTTTCTTTCTTGTGTAATCCCACGGTCTATATCCGAACTCATTCCTACCATATCCGATGAAATTGCACTTCTTAGACTTAGAGTCAAGCTTACTCCTTTCCGCCTTAACAACTAAAGAATAATCAATGCAGCTAAACACTTTTAGGTGCGAGTAATCAATCGGTTTACCTAACTAATTTTCTTCCGGAATGCTTCTATCAAGCGCACTTGTCGAACTTCTGTTGATCAAGTACATAGCAGCATCAACCGCCACTGCTAATAAGAACTTTGGCACATCCGCGCCAAGGTCATGCTCCACACTCGCTCTAGGATCGTCCTATTCATCCTTTCAGCGATGCTATTTTGCTGTGGCGTCTTCGGTACTGTCTTCAGCCAACAAATACCCTTCTGCAAGCAAAACGTCTCGAACTCTTGTGTGCAGTATTTCCCTCCATTATCGGACTTAAGGCATTTAACCTTCAGCCTCGTTTGGCACCCATGTCTAACAGCCTGCATCGTCGATGAACGTCTCGAAGTATCGATTACCTCCATAAGACTCCATCGAGGCTGGACCCCATACGTTCGTATGCACCATCTCCATCTTCTTGGTCTTCTCTGCTACGCTTTCAATCTGAAATTTGAGCGCGTTTTTCTTCCCGCAAACACAACTTTCGCACAGCCCTAACTCCTCTTTCTTCAGTCCCGAAAGAAGCCCCCTTCCGGCTTGCTTTTCTTCTTTGTACAAGTGCTGCTCATCAAAGATGGCGTTCCGGCTTCGTATTACTTTCTTTCTTGTGTAATCCCACGGTCTATATCCGAACTCATCCCCACCATATCCGATGAAAGTGCACTTCCTAGACTTGAAGTCAAGCTTACTCCTTTCTGCCTTATCAACCAAAGAATAAGCAATGCAGCCAAATACTTTTAGGTTTGAGTAATCAACCGGTTTATCTAACTAATTTTCTTTCGGAATGCTTCCATCAAGCGCACTTGCCGGGTTTATGTTGATCAAGTACGGAGCAGTATCAACCGCCACTGCTCATAAGTACTACTTTGGCACATCCGCGTCAAGGTCATGCTCCGCACTCGCCATAGGATCGTCATATTCATCTTTTCAGCGATACCATTTTGTTGTGGTGTCTTCGGTACCGTCTTCAGCCAACAAATACCCTTCTGCAAGCAAAACGCCTCGAACTCTTGTGTGTAGTATTTCTCTCCATTATCGGATTTAAGGCATTTAACTTTCAGCCCCGTTTATTTCTCCCCCTGCGCAATTCAGTGTTTAAAGATACCAAACACATCGGATTTCTTCTTTATCGCATACACCCATGTCTTCCGGCCTGCATCGTCGATGAATGTCTCGAAGTACCGATTACCTCCATAAGACTCCACCGATGCTGGCCCACATATGTCCGTATGCACCATCTCCATTTTCTTGGTCTTCTTTGCTACGCTTTCAATCTGAAATTTGAGCGCGTTTTGCTTCCCGCAAACACAACTCTTGCACAGCCTCAACTCCTTCAGTCCCGAAAGAAGCACACTTTCTTGAAGAATTTTCATGTTCTTCTCGCTGAGGTGCCCCTGTCACGCCCCGCTTCCCAAAAGAAGGTGAAGAATGACGTGGCAAAGTCCGCAACCTAACTGTATTGAAGGTGGTCTATTCAATACAGTTGTGTTAAGCATATGAATATATAATATGCAGGATATGTACCAAAACAAAAATAATAAAAGTGAAAGGCATTTATTTCCATTAACCAAACTTTATTACATCCCAAAAGAAAGAGTAAAATAAACTGAGTAGTTTAATTACATCAAAGGAGAAACAAAAGCCCTAAATATGTGGGCAACAACAAAAAATTAAAACTAGCTAATCTTCCATTGTCCAGTCTGCATAATCTTCATAAGTTGGCTTCACACCTTGATCCTCGCCATAATACTCATTCTTATCTGACGGACATTCCAAAGATAGAGGAAGAAAAGGAAGGTCCGTCAGCGAATTATACTCGGGTAGGATTGCCTCATAAGAAAGTAAAGGTATATAAACGAACAGGTGTATATAATGAATATGATGTACATGTGTATAAAGGTATTAGATATGTGAATATGAGTAGGTTGTGTGAGGTATATGTTTGGTAAAGCTTCAAGTCAAGTCAAACGGATATTCAGTCTAAGAGTTAGATCAGGTTAAACAAGGTGTATATGGATGGAATTGACGGGTGAACATACTCGTATCTTTGAGGTATCCCATGACTAGCTGGAAGCAGTATGAGCTGGTGCTCGTGCCTGGAATGGCAATCAATGTGGTAGTGTGAACATCCCCGAAAGGTGTCCCATGACTACGATGGAGTTTTGTCTAGCGTGAGTATCACTCAAGTGCACAGGTATTACCACCCTCCAGTTCCATAATAAACAAGTCTAAACTGGTAAAATATCCACATCCAAGATATTGAATAACTCGTGTCTGATGAAGAAAGGTAGATAAGGTAACAGGTAGGTATAGCATATGATATGAGTTTAGTGTTGAGTATCAATAGGTATTGTAAACGTTTTAGTTTGTTAAACAAGGGTCCGGATACTCGCGATTATTCCATTGTGGCCACGGAACAACAACTGGGGAAGTGAAATGTACCGTTTCACTTCCCGGGATCATGATCAAGTAGTAGGGGAATCCGAGTTCCGAATCTCCTTGCCTAATCAAACTACCCACCCCCGTGGTTCAGTATAAAGATTTTGACGAATTAGAGTTAGTGCGTATACCTCTAAGCATGGAATTTCCATATTGTATAGTCGTCCACTTTTTGGACTGTTCACCCGGAATATCAGGATCTTCATATTTGTATAGTCGTCCACACTTTGGACTGTTCATCCGGAATATCGGGATCTTCATATTTGTATAGTCGTCCACACTTTGAACTGTTCACCCTGTCTGCAGGGATCTTCATAAAATATTTCATACCTAGGTCCGCGCATTCTAACCCTAACCGTATCATGTTTTGTATATGTCATGTATGTCATAAACTGGAAATTTAAAAGTATTGATCTCGTTTAATACGGTCTTCCACAACCACTCGTTTTATTTTATAAAGTTCGTAAAGTACTTTGCGTCATCTTAGGGAAAGCTTAGTTAAAAACAAATAATAGTGTTATTATCTTTTATTACTTCTAAGAAAAAAACCATGAGATTTGGGATATTTATCATTTTGGAAATACATAATGTTTTACGGAAAAAATATCCTTTCGATAAAAGGCTGTTGCGTTTATTTGAAAATCTTTTACAAGAGATTTTTAGAAGGACAAGTTGCAAGAGGTTTTATTTGAAAAACTAGACTGCTCCTAACTTTTTCAAAAGGGCAAGTTGTGAGATCCTCAAATCGCCTCTTCACCGCCAGTTGTGGCCAGGTAAGCACAAGTAAGGAAAGGAGGGATCCACTCACGAATCACCGTGAGACGGGCCTTTTAAAATTACCTTTCCCACTTGTCTAGCCTAGGCACCACAAAATCTGGTTTAGATAAACGACCGATGCCTACAACCTTTCATTTGTCCTAGATTTGTGTTATTTTAAAATCACCTTTTAATAAGATACTAAATATTTATTTTGAAAAGATATCGTTATTTAAATTTAGTATTTTCTTCTTTAAAAATGTTGAAGGGGGTTTAACAGTATTATAGTAGTTGATGAAAAAGTGTAAGTAAAATATACGTATGTAATATTTATTTCACATATCTGATATGGATATTTTAAACAAATATAATATTTTAATTAAACGGGGGTATTTTGTGGAAGTAACCTATTTCGAGATCATTTTTATAGTATGGGTAAGTGTAGGTATGTCAAAGGTGAATTGACAATTCTTGGGTTATGTCATTAAGCATATCAGATTCCAGGTAGTATGAGAGTGCAATATAATTTTGTGTACAGAGGAAATTTAACACCGTTTTAAAATATGGGTTAACATTATCGTTATTGAGGGTATAAGGAAATAGGCATTCACGAATATTATAACAACATTTTAAATAGGGGTTGATGATTATAAGTTGGAACTAGATTATTGAGAAGAAAGAAGGTGACAGGAAAAGGGGAGAGAGGCGGATCCTACCTTTGATTAGAGTTTAGACGTAGACGGTTGAAGACGTAGGCTTGTTCAAAACTCATCAAAAGCTCCGCGCCCCGATTTTTCCTCGGCGATTGAGTGGAGCCGTAGCGTCGACGTCGTCGATACGAAGGCACCGGTATTTTTTTCAGAATTTTTGAAGTTCTGAGGTGTGAGGAATCAGTGATTGAAGGTGTATATTTATAGGGTTAAAAAGGCAACAAGAAAATCCAAAAACTCGTTAAATCACACGGAAAATCACGCGGCCAATGATTGCGAATCATTCTGTTAATGATTGCGCCCGCCGCCACGAATTATGGCCGTTGGATCTGCATCCAACGGCCCAGATCGCTAAGCCAAAGTCACCGCCGCCGCCACGTGTCGCGCATGGGGGGATCACGCGTTTTCGCGTGGTCCCCACCACGTGGGTGCGTCGGTGTGATCTGGGCCGTTGAATCTTGGATCCAACGGTCCAGATCAAAGGGATTTATAATTATATTATTTTTTTATATATAAAATAATATTCTGTTTATTATTTTTAAAAATGAATTTGGTTTTAAAAATTTGTTAAAAATAGTTAAAAATACGGGAAAATTATGGAAAAATTTCAGAAAATATATTTTATTGTTATCTTTAGTATAAAAATAATTTTGGGCTAAAAATAAGTAATATAACCATTCCTATGGTTTTAGCTAGTTAATAAAATTATATAATATCTAGTTTATCCTTTAAAATAATTTTAATTACGAATTAATTACTTTAATTGATAATAAAAATATGTAGGTTATTTTAAGGCGTTATAAAATTTTATTAAAACATTTTAAGCCTATAAAACAATAAATATATTTTAGAAAATTCCTTTAATCATATTCAATGCTTTGAAAATTATTAACACTACTTTAAAAATTATTATTCTATAAAAGAAACACGTAAATAATTATTTGATAGTAGAAATTTAAATAAAACACATTTTATTAGGTATTAGAAAATACGGTCATTACAAGCCTCAATCGTCTATGCCACAATGAAGTCTCCGAATTTAACTCTGAACTCGTTGCCAATATAACCGAACCTCCGTTACTCTCACTGAAGGAATATAACAAACCGCACAACTTGCCTTAGCAACCACCAATGACCTTTTGTTAATCTTCCACTGTGAATTCCCAAATGTCGCAATAAAACTTTCGTTGTCAAGCTGACCGGTAGAAATCAGGCTCTTCTTCAAATCTGGAATATGACGAGCATTTTTCAATTTTAATTGACCACCTCCTGACGGTTTCAAGATAATCGTCTCTTCACTAACGATTTTGCATGGCTGACCGTTTTCCACCGTCACATGTCCAAGGTCCCTTTGACCATATCCGCTGAGATGTCATCCCGAAATGCAATGGAAGGATGCCCCCGAATTTAGAAACCAAGTATCTGCCTTTGTGCTCTAGCTCGCCGATAAATAAAGACCTTGTTCCTCATGTTCTTGTGTACACACCACATTAGCTTCTTTTCCATCTGCCTTCTCATTCGAGTCTTTCTTTGGAGTTTTACAGCCACTTTTCCTATGACCCTTCCTCACACAATTCCAACACGCGTCTTGGATTTTGCCTTGTGATTTTCCTTGGCTTTTAGACTTGCTCTTCTTTCCTTCCTCTTTTCCATCGTTCTACCGCGATTCTTCACTGAACTCCCACTCCCGGCCTTTCTCCATATCTCATCGTTTAATATGCAACTCACTGTATCATTAAACGTGAGAGTCCCCAAGATCAAGCTGCTAATTACCATCACTAGGTTCTCCCAACTCGCCGGTAACGAACAGAAGAATAGAAGTGTTCGAATCTCGTCTTCAAAGACGATTTCCACCGATTCGAGTTGGCTCGTCATGCTGTTGAACTCATTCAGATGCTCCGTCACTAAGCCGTTTTCAGCCAATTTCATGTTGAAAAGGTTCTTCATCAGGAAGATTTTGTTTGATGTAGAAACCTTCTCATACAACTTCCCTAACGTCGTTATTAGCGTCTTTGTTGTTTTCTTCTTCGAGATATTAAAGGCCACTTGCGGAGTGAACGACAACCAAATTGTCGCTAGGGTTTTTCTATCCAAAAGGTTCCATATCTCATCGGCCATCTTCTCGGGCTTTTCTCCAAGCAACGGAAGAAACATGCCCTTTTGATATAAATAGTTCTCCATCTGCATGTGCCACCAACCAAAATTCCGATAATTGAACTTTTGAATCCTTACTTTATCCTCCGCCATTTTTCGTCTTTATCGCAGCAAATTTGACTTCTCTCTTGAACTAAACCAACGTCTTCAAAACGACAATGTAAGAAAGCGGGAAAGATGATGTAGTTGTTACCCACCGTTGACCTAGATCGTAGATTTGAAAAAGTCTAGGTTCCTTAACTCTTGCTCTGATACCAAGTATTGGGGATGGAAGAAGCCGATGCACGGAACATTGCTCATGACAACACCCAAATCACGCAAGCTCAATTACGCAATTAAACGATGAAAGAACAATATACATATGCGAGAATAAAAATAGGAAATCAAACACAGAGAGGAAAGAGATTTGTTAACGAGGTTCACTCATCATATGGCTAGTCCCTGACAGAGCGAAATCTGCAAACGTATATTATAATCTTGAATCAAGTACAACACGAGCAACCCTAAGAGTTTTCTCTCAAAACTATCTAGATGTCAACCCTAGGAGTTTTCTCTCAAAACTCTCGAGATCCAAGCCTTTACCATCTCATACAATGATCTATTTTCTATTTGGTTGTAGTGTTGGTATATAAAATACATATGAGAGGTCTCTATTTATATACAAACCAATTACTTAATTAAGTAACTACGATTGTTAAGAATCTGCCATAAGATACACATCCTATTCCAATTAAGACTCTGTCATCTCTTTAATTAAGCAACTTTGGTTTTGATAAAAATATGATATGGCTTGTGTTTGAAGTTTCTCCATAATTTCGACACAGATGAGACTAAATCTAGAGCTTTAGCCTCTTGTGCAAGTCGTTTTCTGGGATCGATAATTGTTGACGCCCCGACGGTTGTTTGTCAAAGCTCCTTTGGGAAGCTCTAGTTGGAGATGGGTATGAATCTAGAGATGAAAACCCTGCTTCAAAATCATCTGCCATTCTTCTCTCTCCCCTCTCTCTCTCTCTCTCGATTGGAGTTGATTGAAGTAATTGCAACTTTCATACTCTCTCTCTCTCTCTCTCTCTATTGGGAGTTATTTGAAGTAATTACAAAGTTTTAATTTCCTGTTAGTTGTGGGAATAGTAATATAGTGTGCCCATTAGGTTGAATGGAAGATTACCGGGAATCCTCATATTTCCAGGAATGTGATGGCCGGGTATCCAATTTTAAGGAATCTTGCATTAACGTGCTTGATATGTTGTAACCATCTCCGGTAATATATGTATGCGCAACCGTCGATTGACGGCACCGCATGCTGGATTTATGTAGGCTTCATTTTATTGATCACCATCACCAATTCAATTAAGTAAACATCAATCGTTTAAGGGATCCTGTGATTGGTTGATGAATCAATTTCATTAATCTTTCTATAATATCCTCTACTTATTAACATAACACCAAATCCATGTGCATACAATGTAGTCCAGTCAATTATTTAAAATAAAAAACCAAGCCTCCATAGAGAAATGCATGTTATAAGCTAGATCTAGATAGGGATGTCAATTTGGTCCCTTCAAGACCATCAGCTCCCCTTCGTCCCCCCTCTGTGTGAGTTGTAATTAAAATGGCCAACGAGAAGGGGGTGGGGGGGAGGGGGGGGGGGGGGGGGGCTATAATATTTTTTTGAAGCAAGTTGGTTTTTGTGTAGGTAGGAAGTTGAATCATGAAAGATGGATTTCTTAACGTATAAATAATTATTTTAATTACAATAATCTTTATTCAACCGTCCATCACTGACCGACATTTGCCTCATGCTGCCACCGATCATTCATTGCCGGTAGCGTCCGCCGTCACTGACCGCCACCTTTCGCCAGCAATTGAGAACCGCCTATCGTCGACCACTGACTTCCGATGAAACCGCCCGCCGACGACTAGCCGCCGACAAAGATCAACTGCACGCCAATGATCATTATCGGTAAACATTCATTGACAATCGATCGTTGTCGGCAACCGCCTATTGCTGCTGCCACCAACCAATGACTGCCAACTTCTGTATGCCACCGTCGACCGTTGCAGTAGACCAGCCGACCGCCGATCGTCGTCTATCGACTGTCGCGCTGTTCTTTGATTGTCGACTATTTCAGCAATCGTCCTTCGACGATGATCACCCAGGACAGTCGGAGGCAGCAACTCATCGATGATGACCATCCGCCGGCAACCGTCATCAGCAACCATTCACCATTGACCACGGTCGGCAAACACACGCTGCCGATGATCGCTATCGTAGTCCACCAATGACCGTCGTGTGTGACTGTCGGTCGATGATCGTACACGATGACCGTCGTCGGCCACCACTCCTGAAACTGCTCATCATTGACCGCAGCCAATGACACTATTACCGACAGCTGCAGTCCGCAAATGCCATCGTCGATAACTGCCGGCCGAAGATCATGGCCGCCGTCGGCTCACAATGACCACCGCCAGTGGCAGTAGGTTGAGAGTCACCGTCGTCGACGGGTTATCCACATGTCATCATCTATTCTAGATTAACATAATTTCCTTTATTTGAAATGCATATGGATTTCGAAATCAAATGGGCAACATTTTGAAATCAAAGGGAATTATGTTAAAAATGATCGTTATTTAATTTTGAAATTCAAGACCCTTAAATTAGCTAAGACTAACACCCCCTTCAGATACATACGTGACGCGAACTGGATCGCGCCAAGATGTTACCTTCCGTGATCTGCTGATGGCGGCGAAGGGTGGCTGAGATTGGATCTGGAGGCTGTCGCTCGTGAAGCGTGTGGATCTCAATGGGTTTGAGATTGTGGTTGCCGAGCTACCTGCAAGGAAGTCCCGGTATGGTTGTACCACCGAGGACCCTCCGACGATCAAGTTAGACTAGAGATCGGAGCAGAGTAATGGATTAGTTGAGTAAAAATGGATTACTTGAACCGTTTGAAGAAAAGGTTTATATAGCGGTGGCAGCAGGCGAGGCAGGCGTGAGAATCACATCGGCCGTTACGCTCCCGACGTCACTCCCGCGTGATGAGCGGGACCTCCCATTAATGGCGAGACAGGCTCGTTAATAGGGGATCGTGGTGGCGTGGAACATGGGATGTGGCCGGCGGAGATCTCGCTCATGGCGAGATTCGCGGGATGGCGGTTACGCCTGCAAGCGTTGCTGTTGGTCGGTCGATGAGACCAAGGAAGACGATCTCGGCGGGAGAGCTCGCGGAGGAGCGGGAGAGCCGAGATATCTTGGTTCTGCTCGAGCCCGGAAGCGAGCTGAGAGGGCCGAGGAGGCTCGGGCCTGTGATAGCTCGGAGACGAGCTGTGGGGCCGAGGAGGCCAATTGTGCTGGGGGCTCGGAGGTGAGCCAGTGTTTGCTTGTAGGACGGGCACAGGAGTGGTCTGTTCAGCCACTATAAGTCTTTTCTTATGAGCTCCGGATCACGTCATCTGCCATGTGTCCTGATCTGGGAGATCACCGATATCGAGCATCATCATTAGCCCCCCACTCTCGTCCCGACCAGCTGACGGGTCGGGTCGAGAGTGGTTTGCCGGGTCACCCGAGGTGAGCTTCTTTTCGAAGATATCGTCGGGCGTGTCCCTGGGCGATCAGTTATTTTTCCGGATGATGTCAGCGGATCAGGGAGAGATCTCCGCATTAAAGAGGGTGCGCCGGATCGTGTACCCTTTTACTGAAGCGACAGGCTACGTGTTGGGTGCCGGTTGGCTGATGTGACGTGCCGCAGGCTTCTGGCGTCCGATGGGATGCTGCCAATGCGCTTGCAACAGGTGGAGTGATCGTGGCCATCGAGTGTACTGAATCGTTTTGGCGGGAGTCGACCCTCGCCGCTGGATGAGGACACGGCTGTATAAATCGAGGGGATGCCTGATTCGGGGTCTCTCTCTTCCCACTTTCCTCATTCCGAGTCTTGTTAGCTCGGCGTTCTCCCCTTTAGGTCGGATCTTAGCATTTCCTCTTCTCGAGGTTTTCCTCCCATCAGGTTAGATGTCTTGTTTTGAGGAGTTTGTAGATGTCGTAGGAGTAGATACTAGGGATTTTTCCCCCGGGTTGGAGCCTCTCCGGGAAGTTGGGGTCAGATCCTCTTCCCGGGGGCACGCGTCTGGGACGGTTCCCGGAGCGGTGGCGGCGGACGCTCCTGATGCGTCGTCCTCAGTGAGATACGAGGACGAGCTTGTCACCGCTCGGGCTCGTTTCCATATTCCTTCTGGCTACACGCTACGATTGGCCGAAGGAGAGAGGGCAGATCAGGTGAGGGATAGAGAAATCGCCTTGTAGCTGGAAGCCCTTTGGACCGGAATGCGCCTGCCTTTCTCTCCCGAGATTGTAGCTGCGTTAAATTACTTTGGGTTAGTCCCGGGCCAGCTAGTGCTGAACTCTTGGAGTATTCTCCTTGGGTTCCTGGTCCGGCTGAAGCTGCAGATGATCCCCTTTAGTCTGTCCATCCTTGCCTCTTCTCTCGTTTACAAAAGTCACCCCGGAACTCGCGCGGGCGACCCGAGGTGGGTTTACCTCTCCTTTAGGAAGCAGCGGGGGAGTGTAGCCGGGTCAGGAGTTGTCGTCCTGCCTTCTTCCATCTATGATTGGAAGAAAAAGTTTTTCTTCGTCGGGCCGCCAGAGGGTGAGGACTGGCCCGTACCCGTCCAGTGGTCTAGGGATAGGTGCTGGCAGGGAAATCCGTCCAATGACCCCGACGCGGTGAGAGTGGCGGCGTGGGAGCCTATTCCTCGGGCTGATGTGCTGCTTTCTGAGCGGGCCCTCAGTTGGGCCGGGCTCAGCCCCGCCCCGTTCGTCGGTAAGTTAGGAGGTTGTATTTGTTTTTACTTTTTTTGTGTCGCTGACTCCCTTATATCTTGTCTTGTGCAGAAACCATGGATGCAGGCCTCTTCCGAGCAGCCATGCGTAAGCCGAAGAAGGGGTCGAAGGCTGGAGGGGCCAGCTCTTCCCGTCAGACTCCGGTCCCAGCTTCCCCAGCGGCCGTCCCGTCCCAACGCTCGAGTGCGGATCGAGCCCCGGGGCCCAGCCAGGTGCCGAGCAGAAAAAGGGCTTGGAGAGAGGACGCCCGAGCTTCGGAGGTAGAGACAAGCTTTCCGCCGTCGTCTCTCAAGAGGTTTCCCCGAGTAGTTCCGTGGACCCCGGCCTATCCGATCTTGGTGGACGATGGGGAGCTCCGCTTTGAGGTGCCCTCGAGGCTTTCCGTCGCTGACAGCTTACTGCACGACATGGAGAGGTCGGCCGGGGGCCGGGTCGCTGGGGGGACGCTGAAGGCACAAATGGCGTCCATCGCCTAAGAGGCCCTGCAGGTTAGCGCTCGTATATCGTCTCATTGTTTGGAAGATTTGGTGCCCTTTTTTCTTTCTGACCCCCCTCCGATTTCTTCAGGTCCTCCAGCACGTCGCTATCGTCGCCCGGATGGAGGAGGAGGAGATAGCCCCGGCGATGTGAGCCGCGGGTGAGCTCTCTTCGCTGGGGGAGAGCTCGAAGCGGGAGCTGGAGGCGGCGATGGCAAGGGTCGCTGCCCTCGAGCAGGAGGCGGCGGCCGTGAAGCAGGAGGCGGCGGCAACGATGCAGGAGGTGGCGGCCTCGAAGCAAGAGGTGGCCAGGTTCCGCGAGGCTGCCCAGGTCGCCGAGGCTAAGCTTCAGGGCTCCGAGGTGCTCGTCGGCACCATGAAGAAGTCAGTGAGCACCCTCCGAAAGGAGTTGGGGGCTGCGGTAGAGGCAGCGAAGAGAGCCGACCTCAGGGCGGCATAGGCGGTGGAGAACTTCCAGAAGTTGGAGCAGTTCTACACCGTCCTAGCCTCGGCCACCACCCTCATCTGGCACGAGGCTCTCGACGCCGTCAAGGCCCGGGTGCCGGAGTTTGCTGATGAAGAGCTCCGAGCAGAATATCCCCGCAGGGATGACGAGCAGGGGGATGCCCCCGGGAGCACTGCCGGGGAAGGGATTCTCGGCGATGGCGTCGCCGAGGCTCCTGCGACGGACGCATCCCCAGTCGTGGTGGATGTCAAGCTCATCGATATCGCGCCCGGTCATGGGTCCTGAAGCCTCTCGTCTTCTCTTTATCTTTTCTTTTGTCGCGTCGGGTATTTTGTAGGCCTTCGGGCATTTTTGTAAAGTTGGGGAGCCCATAATACCCTTATAAAGACTCTTGGCTTTTTGAATAAAGATTTTTTTTATTTTCGCAGCAGTGTTTGTGCTTTGTGATTGTACTTTCTTTTGTTGGTAGATACTTGTATTTGCACAGTGCTGCTTTCATGTTCGGCGCGTTCCTCGTCTAGCGATTGCTCGTCGACTTGAATCTGATCACTTGCTGAGTGTGCGAGCACCGGCAGGAAGACGGTATCTCCATGTCCTCGAAGTCGATGTGGAGATCGCTAAGACGTTGATAGGCCGGATGCCTCTTGTTGAGTTGATGTTCCTTAGTTGTTGGAGGGGCCGTGAGTGGCCTACTAAGGACGGCGCCGTGCAGGGTAGCTGCTCGGTGCCTCATGACGAGGGCATAGATCCTTAGCGCGGGAGGGGCCGTGAGTGGCCCACTAAGGATGGGGCCGAGCAGGGTAGCTGCTCAGTGCCTCTTGGCGAGGGCTTTGATCTTTAGCGCAGGAGAGGCCGTGAGGGGCCTACTAAGGACGGGGCCGAACAGGGTAGCTGCTCGGTGCCTCTTACGAGGGCTTTGATCCTTAGCGCGGGAAGAGCCATGAGGGGCCTACTAAGGACGGCCGAGTAGGGTAGCTGCTCGGTGCCTCTTGGCGAGGGCTTTGATCCCTGGTTTGTTGGGGTAGGGAGCTACCAGCCAGGGATAACCGAGCAAGGACGGGTCCGGTTGCCTCTTGCGAGGGCTTTGATCCTTGAGGACTGGCCGAGTAGGGTTACTGCCCGGTGCCTCTTGGCGAGGGCTTTGACCCCTGGTTTGGTAGGGAGCTACCATCCAGGGATAACCGAACAAGGATGGGTCCGGTTGCCTCTGTGAGGACTTTGATCCCTGGTTTGTTGGGGTAGGGAGCTACCGGCCAGGGATAACCGAACAAGGGTGGGTTCGGTTGCCTCTTGCGAGAGCTTTTCATCCTTAGCGCGAGAGGGGCCGTAAGTGGCCTACTAAGGATGGTCGAGCAGGGTTACCGCCCGGTGCCTCATGGCGAGGGCTTTTTGTCCTTAAGGATGACCGAGCAGGGTTGCTTCCCGGTGCCTCTTGGCGAGGGTTTTGATCCCTGGCGTTGTGAGGTAGGGGAGCTACCGGCCAGGGATAGCCGAGCAGGGTAGCCGCTCGGCTGCCTCTTGGCGAGGGCTTTGATCCCTGGTGTTGTGAGGTAGGGGAGCTACCGGCCAGGGATAGCCGAGCAGGGTAGCCGCTCGGCTGCCTCTTGGCGAGGGCTTTGATCCCTGGCGTTGTGAGGTAGAGGAGCTACCAGTCAGGGATAGCCGAGTAGGGTAGCCACTCGGCTGCCTCTTGGTGAGGGATTTGATCCCTGGCGTTGTGAGGTAGGGGAGCTACCGACCAGGGATAACTGAGCAGGATAGCCGCTCGGATGCCTCTTGGTGAGGGCTTTGATCCCTGGCGTTGTGGGGTAGTCGAGTTACTGGCCAGGGATAGCCGAGCAGGGTAACTGCTGGGCTGCCTCTTCGTGAGGGCTTTAATCCTCGGCGCTGGAGGGACTGTGGGAGGCTTGCCAAGGATGAACCAAGCAGTGAAGCTGCTCGGTCGCCTCTTTGAGAGGGCTTAGATCCCTGGCGTTGTGGGGTAGGCGAGCTACCGGCCAGGGATAGCCGAGCAGGGTAGCTGCTGGGCTGCCTCTAGGTGAGGGCTTCAGGAAGATGGACCGTCGCGATTGACACTTGCCACGAACGCGTAGAGGAGGCGAAGCGCCAGAGCCGTGTCGTTTCGATTTCGCATCGAGCGGCGCGGTGTCTGCCGCATGGCAGCACAGTTGCGGGCGACCGTTGAACTCCGGGGGGGAGGCGTTTGGGGGCTTGTTGCGGGAGGAGACGTGGACGGCGAGCAGCTCCTCGGTGAACGGTTTTGTGAGTGAGTCGGCGGCATACTTAGCCCCGTCGTTCGAACGGTGACCTTCCCGATGCAGACCCTCGATCTTCTTCTCGAGGGCATCGAGTCGGTCGCGGTACCCCGACAACTCGGCGCATTCTGATCCCAGGCCTCTGCTGTTGGAGGTCTGCGTCTGGCCGTGGCTCCGGTTCCTCTCAATGAGGTTCCTTAGATCCCCAGGCAAGGTGGCCTTCGGGCCTCCGCGGCGAGTACCGTCCGCGTGACCCCGTCAAGGAAGGGGGTGTCAGTCATGCCTGGTAACAGGCGAGCTGACAGACATCTTCTCGGGAGGGACAGGTGCGCGGAGGATCTCGGGACGAGGCGCTCTGGCGACGGACCTCGGCGTAGAACTGTGAGGTGCCCAGCGGGCCTCAGAACGTATTGGCCCGGAAGATCTGCGGCCGTGGGAGGTAGCGACGCGGTGGTCGGCGGTGCCGACGCGGACGGAGTCTTCTCTCCCCCTGTAGGGGTCCTGGTCCCGAGGCGGGGGAGCGACGACTTGGTGATCTTGCCCTGCCGTTTGGACGCGGACGAGTGCTTCCACGATGGACGCGGGTCGGTCTATCCGGCCGGCGAGGGCGTTGATGGCATTCGGTGGAGGAGGTTCGTCCGCGCCTCCGTTGAGGGGGAGGCGATGGCTGGTGCTTGGATCGTCGTGATGATCGCTCTCCATTAGGTTGAGATCGGGAGGCAAACTTTTGTTTTTGTGAAATCAAGGATTTCCCACAGACGGCGCCAGCTGACGCGACCTGGATCGTGCCAAGATATTACCTTCCGTTGATCTGCTGATGGCGGCGATGGGTGGCTGAGATTAGATCTGGAGGCTGTCGCTCCTGAAGCGTGTGGATCTCAATGGGTTTGAGGTTGTGGTTGCCGAGCTACCTGCTAGGAAGTCCCGGGCTGATTGTACCACTGAGGACCCTCCGACGGTCAAGTTAGACTAGAGATCCGAGCAGAGTAACGGCTTAGTTGAGTAAAAATGGTTTACTTGAACCGTCTGAAGAAGGGGTTTATATAGCGGTGGCAGCAGGCGAGGCAGACGCGAGAATCACGCCGGCCGTTACGCTCCCGACGTCACGCCCGCTTGATGAGCGGGACCTTCCATTAATGGCGAGACAGACTCGTTAATGGTGGATCGTGGTGGCGTGGAACGTGGGATGTGGCCGGCGAAGATCTCGCGCATGGCAAGATTCGCGGGATGGCGGTTACACCTGCAAGCGGTGCTGTCGGTTGGTCGATGAGACCGAGGAAGATGACCTCGGCGGGAGAGCTCGCGGAGGAGCGGGAGAGCCGAGGTATCTTGGTTCTGCTCGAGCCCGGAGGCCAGCTGAGAGGGCCGAGGAGGCTCGGGCCTGTGATAGCTCGAAGACAAGCTGTGGGGCCGAGGAGGACAATTGTGCTGGGGGCTATGAGGTGAGCCAGCGTTTGCTTGTAGGACATGCACATGAGTGGTCTGGTCGGCCACTGTAGGTGTTTTCTTGTGAGCCCCGGGTCACGTCATCTGCCACGTGTCCTGATCTGGAAGATCACCGATATCGAGCATCATCAATATGGGTAGCAAAATAAAGTGGATTGCTCAATCAATACATTAATCATATTTACCTAGATATCCATTATGCAGATTTTAGTCGACTCTGTACATACTGTACCAGAACCTAGAGAGGACCCATATAAGTTTTGCGATCATTTCCTTCATGAAAACTGATGGTTATGCTCTATTTTATTCAATTAGATAAATCAAATAGCTGCCTAATATTTTTTGAAATCTAGCATTGTGCTGTCTGGTCATTAACTTTTTGATAAAACTAGGTAGAACCGAACCATAATTAACCTCAAAAGAGTTAGTTTTTAATATACACGAACGGTATTTATTTATATGACGGCATACACGGGCTTTCAATATAAACGAGTTCAATCCAAAAGACTCAAGCCTTATGGTGGGTTATCTCATCGTATATCTCTTATACCCATTTACCATGGAGAGTGATCAAAGTAGCTCTGATACCAAATTAGTTGTTAATATACACGAACGAACGAGATGGGTTGGTTATATATTTATTTATATAAAAACACACACGGGCTTTCAATATAAACGGGTTCCATTAAAAAGACTTAATTATGATGGTTATCCCATCTTACATCTCTTATTGGATTTCAACATAAACGAGTTCCATCCAGAAGACTCGAGTCTGACGGTGGATTATCTCATCTTATATATTATACTCATGTACCTCTTTTTCCAAAGTGGGATCATTCCCACACATCTCTCAACAATAAGAACTTGGAAGAGAGAGATTTTTCTAGGATAATTAAAACAAAATCTCAATGAAAAAACAAACCAATTTGATGCTGCAATATTATTCAAAAAGGATATTAAATTCAAGAGTAAAACAAGAAACTTATAAATTAAGAACACTATAACAAGTTTAACTGTAACACGAGTGCCATGAGACTTGTAATTAGAGAATTGAGAAGTGGGAGTGGATGGTGTAGCTGCTTCATCTTGTTCCACACTGCATCAATCAATTATGATTTCAAAAAAAAAATAAAAATTATACATTAAGCAAATTACAAGCGCCTTTGAAGTCTTGCAAATAACAATCACCATGGATCAAGTGTGTACACAGAAAAATAATATCAACTACGAACTAATTACTTGGATTATAATAGGGATAAATCGTGTAAACAGTCTGCAGTGGGTTCGTAATATAGTCAGGGATAAACTTCTTCCTCCATCGGTAGCATTGTACCTTGTAGTAGCTATCCTTGTAGTACTCATACACATTGCGGAATAAAGAAGAGAGGTAATGCTTATCGTCCTCGAGGTACACATTTTTGCTAAGGTCATGAATCGTATCAGCAGCTTTCTGGTCCGTGATCGATATGTTGTTAACGATACCATACTCTTTAAGTATGGTGACGTCCTGTGCCGTCTCCATCAGGTTATCCATCAATGTCACATACGCGCTAAAATCTCTACCGTTCTAGGAAAAGCATTGTTCTCATGCTATGAGATTATGGAAGAGAGTCAACATGTTTTCGTGAACGAGCAATGTCGAGATCTTGATTTTGTTGCCCCTTTGTGTCACATCCATGAAATTGTATTCCATGTCATACTTTTTCCTCAACTTAAACCCCGTGTTTCGGAGATAACAGGCATTTGGGACCTTCCAAAAAGAAGACCGGTGCTGTGGTTACCGTTAAGTAAATTTATGACTAGCTGCGGCAAATCTTCCTGAGGCATTGTAAGCGATTGTAAACCTGGAAAGTTGTTCATCGGATGCGTTTGAGTCGGGCGACGCAATGCCTGCTTCTAGATCAGCTTCCATACCTCATCTGCTAGATGATGTATCACTCAAGAGTGGAGCTGCTCGAAGTATATATAATCTCAGTGACAGGCCAGCTGGTCAAAGAGATGGAGGTACTTAATAAGGGTATGTAGCATTGATCATTTTATCAACAAGTTGGCTTTTTGTGTTGGTGGAAGTTGAATCACAAATTAAATGATCTTTTTATTTGAATTTATTGATAGTTCTACGTGCTAGTCAATTTGTTGATATCTTTTTTTTTTAATTATAAATTTGAAGTCAAGATTCAATTCATCATCAAACATTAGTATATCATGCAGCTAGGATTGATCTTAGGATTGAAACTCGTTGATTTTTCGTTCATTAAACAAAGGGTGGACCATAGCTAGTTTTATTTAGAGTACGGAAAATAAAACAATCTAAATGACAAATGAATGTGTCTTAACAATAATAATTGTAGGGAAACAATAATTATGATCAGAACTTAGCCCGTGATCACGTGCAAGAACTGGAACAAATATACCGCATTCTTCAAGCCAAAGTTCGCTTGTTGTGAAAGCTCATGACTGACATAGTTCGTCAATCCGAACTTGCTCTTCGAAGTACGGTGTTGGACGCCAACACAATATTCTTCGAGTTCTGTAGTAGCAGAAAAATGACCGTGTGTTGAGCCGACTTGCTCTTTGGAGTAGAACATTGGTTGCCGACTCGCTCCTTCGAGCGGTTTGGTGGTGAACCGAACTTGCCCTTGGGAGTATGGCATCAGACTCCATCACCCTCTAATGTAAGCCTCGTTTTCATTGAAGGAAAAAATAATCATGCAGTAAACTTGTGTTATACATAAAAAAAAATTGATGGATATATCAACTACGAAAGAATATAATGTGGATGCTTGCAGGAATTTTGGTTAATGATGGCAGAATGAACACAAAGGACAACATCTATAGATAAGTTCAACTAAATAATATATAAAAGGGTTATTTACTTAAAGACAGCTTTGCTAATTACACCAAAAACCCTCCCAAAATTTGTTAATTGCGTTTTTTTGATAATCTTGTAATTAGTTTTTTGGGAAAAATTGTCCAACTCCTGGGTCCAGAAACCAATATGAAAAGCTCCCTAGGCGATAAAATCTTGTAAAAAACTTCGTAAATCCAAAAAAAATCGTGTTGAAGTCTTTATAGTACAACCGATCACTTTTTACTTTTTAATATTCCAATATTACTGATATTAAGAAAATGATAATGCTTTCCTTAATCGGTGTGTATTTCTTTAAAATGACAATTAAAAAGGGACGGAGGGAGTAATTAATTTTCAGTAATTAGTATCCAAAAAGTTAGTTCAGAAATCAGAGATGGGGTAAGATACAATATACTCCCTTCGTCTCTTTTTACTTGTCATTTTAGAGGAATGCACAACGATTAAAAAAAGCATTATCGCTTTCTTAATATTAGCAATTAATCTACTGCCACATTACCACTAAAAAATCATATCATTTATGCCATCAACCATTAAGGAAAGCATTATCATTTTTTTAATATCAACAATTAATTTTCAAGGCTGTTTTTGGTACTGTATCATTTATTGATTTTATCATTAACAATTTTCTCGTTATTTGAAAAAAGATAAGTAAAATGGGATATTTTTCTCTCTTCAAAATGAAAAGTGAAAAAGGAACAGTTACTTGGGATTAATTATGAGCACTAAATGATGGTGTCAGTTTCAACTCATTATTTGTCTCTACTGTTTAATGCAAATAGCCAACGATATTTCACATTGAGTAATTTTGTAACTGCTGGTTTCAAATCCTATTATAAGCTATCGGAGAAAATGGTAGGACACATGACATCTGGATATTAGCGCTAAACAAGTTGATCCGTGGTGTTTGTCTTTTTGGTGATTGCTTTTTTCAAAGAAATAAAGAGAACATCATTATTTTATTTGCAATACACGCAATTAGATACCACATCATTATTATTTTATAAGTGCGATGCAAGTAGCAAAATTAATAAAGAAATTTATCATAAAAATTTATCTAATTACATGCATCACATGCATTTAGAGCCCGCATTTTCATATACTGGCCTGACTTAAGGCGCCTGCTTTGGAAACCCGATAACAATATAACAAGCCGGTTCAACTCCAGGAGAAGAAGTGACCATAAATTAACATTTTCGGGACAAATTCATGGATTTCCTAGGTGCATGGGTGTATTCTGTGTGCTGTGTGGATGTGTGGGTGCTTGGGTGAAGCTTACGAGCCAGCTCCAAAAATAATTTCTCCAAGTTAGTATGTTAGACATCCAAAATGGGCTTGTTAGACGTCCTACGTGGCATGTACGAAATCGGAAGTTTGAAGTCGAAGGTTTTTTTGGTGGAGTTGGGCTGAAGGTTGTCACATCATGTACTTTTTTAATTTTTTAGTACTTCTTTCTTAACTACCCTATTTCCCTCTTCTTCTTTTTCATGAACTCCTAATTTTTTAAATGGCCTGCCGAACATAAAATTCAAACTTTTAATTTTAACTACAAGCAACACCTCACAAATAAACATTAGAATTCTAACTATTCTCTCAATTTTATATAAGAATTTCAACTCCATAAGGAAATACTCCATCGAAACAAACATGAGGGCAAGCCCAAGATAGATAAGTTTGGGCCCAAGCTCTTTATGGATGAACATGAGGGTGAATGTGAGTTACAAAAATCAAGAGATAAAAAGCATAGTTTCCAAAGCTCATAATTGTTTTCTTCATCCTTTTAACTCTTGAGAGCATGAAAAATTATCTGCTATTATAATGCAAGTTTTTTAAAAGTTTTAAATTGATTTTGGTTTTTTCATGTAAATATCTTTTCTTTACCATTATAACTCAAACAGATGATGCAATTTGGGGAATTTGGGTTCACCGTAATGAAAGATATTTTAAGTTTTTAAATAATAGCCAACAAACAACAACAACAACAACTGAACCTTTTATCCCAAACATATAGGGTAGGCTACATGAACCAACATGAGAATCACGCCGGGTCCAGCACATGAATCCTCTGTTTCCACTTACTTCTATCGAACAATATACTTTCATTGAGTCCTTTGGCAACCATATCGTTTCGTATCACTTCCATCCATGTTTTCTTCGGTCTCCCTTTTGCCCTTTTGCCATTGCCCATATCGAGAGTATCTATTCGTTGAACCGGTGCTTCCATAGGTCTGCGTCGCACATGACCAAACCATCTTAGCCGGTTTTCCCGCATCTTCTCCTCCACAGGTACTACACCAACTTTTGCACGAATATCCTCATTTCGCACCTTATCTTTTCTAGTGTTACCGCACATCCAACGAAGCATGCGCATCTCCGCTACGTGCATCTTCTGTGTATGATGCTTCTTAGGAGCCCAGCATTCTGTACCATATAATAAGGCAGGCCGAATAGAGCTCCGATAAAACTTATCTTTCAATTTTAACGAAAAGTTACGATTATACAAAATCTCTGTTGCACTCCTCCATTTCAACCAAGCAGCTTGGATCCTTTGATTAACATCACTATCGATCTCCCCATTCTTTTGGATGATGGAACCTAGATATCTAAACCGGTCGCTCGGTGATATCTCTTGCCCTTCCAATATTATACCAATATGGTTTTGACTTCTCTGGCTACTAAATTTGCAGTGCATATATGCTGTCTTGGACCTGCTCAATTTGAATCCCCGAGATTCCAATGTTTGCCTCCATAATTCCAATTTGGCATTAACCCCTGCTTTCGTCTCATTTACTAGAACAATATCATCAGCGAATAGCATACACCAAGGTACCTCATCTTGGATAGTTCTAGTAAGCTCATCCATCACGATGGTAAACCGGAATGGACTTAATGCAGATCCTTGATGTAAACCAATAGTAATCGGAAAATCACTTGTTAAGCCGCCGCAAGTTCTGACATTTGCCACTACTCCGTCGTACACATCCTTGATTATGTCAATATATTTGACGGGGACCCCCTTCTTCATCATTGTCCCCCATAATACCTCTCTAGGTATCTTGTCGTACGCTTTTTCTAAATCAATAAATATCATATGCAAATCTCTTCTCCTCTCTCGAAAGCGCTCGACAAGTTGACGAAGCAAATGAATCGCCTATGTCGTCGATCGTCCAGGCATGAACCCAAATTGGTTCTCTGTTATCTTAATATTCTTCCTTAGCCTGTGTTCAATCACTCTCTCCCAAAGTTTCATGGTGTGACACATCAATTTATTCCACGGTAGTTTGAGCAACTTTGAATGTCACCCTTGTTCTTGTAGATAGGTACAAGGATACTTTTCCTCCATTCATTTGGCATCTTTTTTTGTCTGCCAAATCTTATTAAACAGATCTGTCAGCCATTTAACGCCTATTTCTCCTAAGCATCTCCAAATCTCGATAGGAATCCCGTCAGGACCAACCGCTTTTCTTAAACCCATTCTGTTCAAAGCTTCTTTAACCTCAGGAAGTCTTATTTTACGCATGAAATCACGGTTTATATCTTGAGATTGAATGACAAGTCCATCCAAATTCTTAGTAAAGCTCTCATTGAACAATTTGTCAAAATAATCTCTCCATCTTTCCTTGATATCCTCATCTCGAACTAAAACCTTCTGATTTTCATTTTTGACATATTTCACCGCACATAAGTCTCTAGTCTTCCTTTCCCGCATTCGAGCAATCCGGTATATATCATTTGCAGCCTCTTTAGTGTCTAATTTCTCGTACACCTCCTTGTAGACCTTAGATTTAGCTTCCCGAACAGGTTTCTTAACTTCCTTTTTAGCCATTTTGTACTTCTCAAATCTCTCCACATCTCTACTTTTCTTCAAATCTTTATAAGAATCCCTTTTAATTTTATTAGCAGTTTTTACATCTTCATTCCACCATGATATGTCCTTAGATGGTAGAGCACCACCTCTCGACTCACCAAGTAGATCTCTAGCTACTTTCTTGATACAACTAGCCATTTTGTTCCATATTTTGTCTGGATCATCTTCCGACTGCCAATCCGCTTCTTGTACTACACGATCTATAAAAACCTTTTGGTTACCTTCTTTCAATCGCCACCATTTAATTTTAGGCTCTACCTTACGTCTAATCTTCCTAGGTTCTCTTCTAAATCGAAAATCTAGAACTAAAAGTCTATGTTGAGTGGTTACACTCTCACCTGGCACTACCTTACAGTCGATACAACAACCTCTATCTATTCTTCTCGTCAGAAAAAAGTCTATTTGACTAGCACTTGATCCGCTCCTAAAAGTGATAAGGTGGGACTCTCTTTTCCTAAACCAGGTGTTTGCTAAGATCAAGTCATAAGATAAAGCAAAATCTAGAATCGAGTCACCTACTTCATTCCTTTGTCCGAAACCAAAACCTCCATGGATAATATCAAACCCACTACGACTATTACCTACACGTCCATTAAGATCACCACCAATAAATAACTTCTCTCCACTAGGTATACTTTGCACCACCTCGTCTAAATCCTCCCAGAATAGACGCTTACTAGCGTCATCAAGACCTATCTGTGGTGCATAAGCACTAATAAAATTAAGGATCTCTCCATCTAGAATAAGCTTAACCAGTAAAATTCTATCACCTTTTCTCCTAATCTCAACTACATCATCAAGCAACCGTCTATCTATGATTATGCCTACCCCATTACGATTTTTATCTCTACCCGTATACCAAAGCTTATAACCCCAAGGCTCTATGACTCTACTCTTTTCACCTACCCACTTAGTTTCTTGCAAACACATAATACCAACTCTCCTCCTAATCATCACCTCCACTAATTCTATTAGTCTACCCGTAAGGGAACCTATATTCCAGGAAGTTAGACGGATCCTATGAAACCCTTGCTTATTTGTCACTACACCCGGGGTCCGATGTAGCGCGCCGTCTCTGGATGACGACCCTTGCTTATTTGTCACTACACCCGGGGTCCGATGTAGCACGCCGTCTGTAGACGACGATCCTTGCTATTTGTCACTACACCCGGGGTCCGATGTAGCGCGCCGTCTCTGGACGACGACCCTTGCTTATTTGTCACTACACCCGGGGTCCAATGTAGCTCGCCGCATCTGGACGACGACCTAGAAGCCCTTGCATATTTAACACTACACCCGTGATCCGATGTAGCGCGTCGCTGAGTAGGGGACGCCCCAACGATATTCTTATTATGGTTCATGTCATAGAATGTGACAAAGTTTTACGTTGGCTGTCACAAGCCTACCACAACCCTCACCCTTTCTCATCCGGACTTGGGATCGGCAACGGTGGGTTTTTTTTTTAAAATAATAGCCAAGAGGGGCTTTTATATCGTATTTACGATATTTGTTCTTTATAGACTGGGACGGCGGCGAGGCCAAGGGGCAGATTGAAGCCTGGGCCCATATTCTCTCCAGCTCCGGAGCTCGCTAGCGGTGCGGAGGACGGAGGGGGGGGCGCTCACCAACGCCAGTATTTGCGTTTGGGCCTGCCCCATATCTACAACAGGCTTGTGTATGGGGCCATGGTCAGTTGGGGATATGTGGCTAGGACCTATGGTGCAGCGGAACCCTTAGGATGTGTCTTTGTAAGGCTGTTTATCTTCATGTTTCATATATATATATATATATATATATATATATATATATATATATATAGAGAGAGAGAGAGAGAGAGAGAGAGAGGGAGAGAGAGATGGAGGAAATGTGCCATAAGAGGGAATTTGGTGTATACACATCTTAGATGATAACGATGATGATGATGGATGCTGATCGTCGGAAAAAATGATGGAGATTGTATTTTTTCGACGCCATAGGAGGAAATCCCCTCCTATGGCCTCTCCATTATATCTCCATTATATATATAATGGAGAGGCCAAAGGAGGGGATTTCCTCCTATGGCGTTGAAAAAACACACCCTCTATCGTGGCATCATCTTCATCGTTATCATCTAAGATGTGGGTACACCAAATTTCATGTGATTCTACAACCTTTTCACCGTTGATTCGGCAATTTAAAAAGTTATATTGTCGGTAAACCGTTAATTTTGAACCCACTAATTCAACGGTGAAAAAGTTGTAGAATCAAATGAAATTTGGTATGCCCATATCTTAGATGATAACGATGAAGAATATGCATTTCGATCGTCGGAAAACACGACGGAGGGTGTGTTTTTTCGACGTCATAAGAGGAAATCCTGCATCTTAATTTCCTCCATTATTCATTCTCTCTCTCTCTCTATATATATATATGAAAGTTGGTGTATTATCACTGTTATATCAAAAAAACCAAAGAAGCTTCTCTTTTTAAGAATAAAATAATTGAAAAAAATAAGATAACTTTTTTTAATAAACTCTACAACAAGAGAATGCCAAATAAAATAGATGATATTCCTTTTGAGTTCCTGAGAATCTTTAATATGTTAACTCAAATCTGAGTGACCTGCTAGGAAGCATGGATTTTCGTTAGAGAGGACACAAAACAAAATAAGATTACGTTAAGAAATTAAAAATAAATATCATATGCTTGAAATTAATTTGTAAAAGTCCCTTTTCAAATAGTTTTCAAGATTAATGGTGAGAGCACTAGTTACTACAAGAAAAAGTCATGTTGTTGTACATTATTAGACACTAGGATGGTCTAATTAAGTTACAAATGATATATTTATTTTATATTATGTAGAAGATGTAGCAAAGATTTTTAGTATAACCTATAGTAAATTAAAGGTTAAAAGAAGATATATAGGGGCATAAAAGAATTTATCACTTAATTTATGACACTGACAAAAATGATAGAAGTCCATCTTAATTATTTTAGTAATAGAAATTTTACTTTAATTAAAAGGCCTACCAGATTTAATTTATACCTTAATCTATCTAAGAGACAATATGATGAGACCTACAACACCTAGATACTAGTGCTAAACAAGTGAGTCCATGGTGTTTGTTTCTTGGATAGATTGTGGTAGGATTTCAAACCCAGCAGGTTAAGCACTTTTCTAAAAGAAACTGACAGAATTAAAAGACAGCACGTGCAGGTTATAGAAATTAATTAATGGAGTGGTTTCCCATTAACAGAGAAAAACCAAGAGTTTCCATATATTTAGCCAATAAATTTTTTTGCATCAATAAGCATGCTTTGTTTTAAATAGTTTGGCTTAACTATTGCACACAACACACCTACTCACACAACACACACAAACACATACACCAATTTACATTGAAAGCATTAATTTATGGTCATTTCTTCTTTTGGGGATCGAACTCCGTACTCTCCCATGTCTTAAAAAGGGAAAATGGCATACCATCATAGGTGATCCACTTAAATTTTAAAAGTGCAAAAATATTTATTATTAATTTTTTTGCCAATTGGTATTCTTTTATGAAATCAAATCGTGAAAATTACAACTAAAAATTTGGTTCATGAACCACCATGCATCATGGTATCCAGCTATAGCGCAGACCTTTATATCTCAAATCCTAACATCTTTATCTTATGTCACATTGTCACATATGCTTGAAAGTACAAAAACATTAGATACCAAACAAATTCTCAAGAAAGAAGCAGGTCTTTTTCTTCACTCCACACTTTACTCGATATGTGATGATAACAAGCTGAGACGTGGGCACATTGCATGCCCAAAAATTAAATGGAAGCCATAGCTTCCCTAAAATGAAAGGCCTTTTTCCTCCATGTTTGCTTCATGCATGCATTTGGGAGCTTTTATGGGTTGGCTTGTTCCTCAAAAGCTTAGCCCATCTACAAGTTGCATAGTGTGGTGTTGGAAATAATTGAAGAAGATTATCGGTTCAGAGAATATTGATTGATTGAAGATATAATTTTATCATTGCGAGAATATTCAAATCTCTAATTAAATGATATAGGTTTTTGGAATGTGTGTTGGACATAATTGTACAAATTTTATTGATAATATTTTGGTTTATTTCATAGAAACCATCACGTGTGGTTTACTTGAGTCTTTCAAAACCATCATGAATCCCCCTTGACTTTTAATTCCTTGTATAAATTAAAGCCTCCTTGGCTTATTGATATAGGTTCAAACTCATCATGAAGCCCCATTGACTTTCAATTACTTGTATGAAAACCCCATGCGGTTTAATTTGTAAAGTTTTTTGGCAATTAATGGATCATATGACTCCACATTGACCAATTATCGGGGTTCAAAAAGATTATCAAAAAATAGCTGATACTGATTTATTGTGACATTTTCGGAAATTCTTTGGAATAACATTCTCGGGATAATTTTTCTCTTACCTTTTTGCTCTCTTAAACTCGGAAGCTACTCATTTTGGACCCCTTGACGGGTACTTGTTCTTCAAATCATTCTTTGTTTGTTTAAACTTATTAAAAATTCTTATTTTTTTTTAATTTTTACTCGATCACATTATCGAAAATGACACAATAGCACCGATGGTTTTATTTTATAATAGCAGTATATAATCCTCAGTTCCAATTTATCAAACCTGGTCTCACGTAAAACTTCAAAAGTCACCCATCATCGGTATCTCATTAATTGTCTGTGATCCAATCAACCCTAAAATGAAATCATCTTTCATTGCTCCATTTCTTTCTGCTTCGACCTCTAAAACCTTAAAAATTAGAACCCCCCCCCCCCACCATTAGAACCCCCCCCCACCCCCAATCTTTCTCTCATCTTCTCTCCTTAACTATGAATCGAACCCTAAAACTTCATTGTCTCTGTCACGCTTTCCATTACCTACGTAAACAAAATTTATATCTTCCATCTTCAATAAGCTTACAATCCAATATATAATATCTCTTTCATTTCTCATTTCCCATCTCCAACACACCTATAACAACTAAATCTCTCTAAAATTATTCATCTTTTACCTTCAAAATCACAAACATTCAACAGTAGTTTCTCTTTCCAGTTTCTCTTAATAACGAATCAAAATCATCATGCCAACAGACGTCTGACCCTTTAGGTCAGACGTCTGACTACGACGACAGACGTCTGTCACTTCGAGATCAGACGTCTGAAAATGGCTAGCGCGCTAACAAAGCACAGCCAGACGTCTGCACTTGTAAGGGACATATGTTGGCTTCTGCTTTAACAGAGCGCAGCCAGCCGATTAACCTTGTACGGGTCAGATGTCTTACCCTGCGCGACTCTGAATTGTTTGGAAAGATTTTTATGAGATTTTGTAGAGATTTAATAACAGCTATATATAATTGAGAGATTGTATAATTGATCTAACAGTATTTATATATATATATATATATATATATATATATATATATATATATATATATATATAAGCCACAATAAAGAGGATTCTCTCTGAGTCTTGTTTTTCCTTCAATATCTTCTTCTTCCTCTAGCTCTTGCTATTTTTCATGGTATTAGAGCCATAAAAACTAACGCCATTAAAAAATTTCTTCTATCTATATTTCTACGACAATGACAATCAACCCAGATCAATCCTCCGTCTCATCAATTCCGCTCTTCGCCCCAACACCAATTCTTAATCCTAATGCATCGTTGTTTTCTTCAACATATGGACCGAATATCATATCATTTCTCCACATCAAACTAACCCACGACAACTACCTCGGCCTGGAAGATGCAGTTTGAAGACGTTCTTAAGTCGCAAGGGTACATGATCATCGTCGACGGCACAAAAAGTGCCCGTCCATGACTGTTCCTGATGAACAAAATCCACTTGTTCCAGCATACAATCCGGCATATGCTGTATGGATCCAAAATGATCAATTGATCGTGAGTTGAATGTTAGTGTCTCTGACTGAATCCCTACTTCCCTTGGTGATTGGTAAAACTACATCACAGACGGTATGGGAGACACATGCCAAAGCTTTTGCATTGCACTCTCGTGCTCGCATCCTTCAACTGAAGACACAACTTCAGAATATCAAACGAGAACCCTCCTCCATCACAGAGTACTTTCAGAATATCAAGACCGTCTCCGACAATCTTGCGATAATTAGGTATAGAATTTCCGATGCCGATCTTGTCATGCATGTTTTGGCCAGTCTGGGATCGGCTTATGACTCCTATGTTCTTGCTATCACAACCCGCATAGACGATATCTCGCTTGAAGATCTGTATGGCATGCTACTTGCACACGAGACCTTTTGCCAGCAATAAAATAAGTCTCTTGATTCCACTCCCTTTTCATCTGTCAACACCACAACCATGGGCCGTGGAGGTTCCTCTTCAGATTCCTATCAGTGTGGCTATAACACCGAGTGCGACGATCGTGGTGGTCGCAATGGCTAGGGCCGCGGTCAAGACCGCGGTTGTGGTCCTCCTCGATACCAAATCTGCATGACAACTAGCCACTATGGCAATATCTACCCAAAGCGTTGCAATCAGACCTTCTCCGGCGGTCCAAGAGGTGTTCCACAATTTTCTGCCCCACGGTCTCAGAATGGAAGATCAGATGGGTACTATTAAGGACCTGCACCATATGTCATGCTGTCACATACACCTTCACCATATTTCTTGAGCGGTCCAAGCGTTGCTTCTTCTGACTAATACCCTGACTCGAGGGCAACTCATTACATCACGCCAAATTACACTCAACTTCTATCGGCAGCCCCTTACAAAGGTATAGATACAATACGCGTAGGTAATAGTACATATTTGCGTATTCTTAACTATGGTCACACAACAATTCCATCGTTTTCTCGATCACTTCAAATGAATAATGTTCTTCATGTTTCTTCAATAACGAAAAATCTATTATCTGTTCATAAATTTACTAAACATAACAATGTTATTTTTAAGTTTCACCAATTTGATTGTTTTGCGAAGGATCCGAAATCAGAGACAGTTCTACTTCAAGGTCAACTCAATAATGAACTTTACCAATTGCCTCTTCCAAATGTCTCGTCTTCCACCGCGCTTGTTGGAGAACATACTTCTACTTCCTCATGCCACGCTCGCTTAGGTCATCTTGCCTTAAAAACTGAAGTCAGGATTCTATCTCGTTTTCATTTACCAACTGTTAAGAATCGTAGAGAGTTAGTTTGTTCTAGTTTCATGAAGGCCAAAAGCCATAAACTATCTTTTGAATTGTCATTAACAGTGTCTATGCACTTTTAGATTTAATTTATTATGATGTTTGGGACCCTGCTCCTATTTTATCTCATTCTGGTCTCCGTTATTATGTTACTTTTGTTGATGACTATCAAATTTACCTGGTTTTGTTTAATGCGTAATAAATCTGATTTATTTGATATCTTTTGTCGTTTCCAACGATATGTTGAACGCTATTTCAATAGGAAAATACGTATGTTTCACTCTGATTAGGGTGGTAAATATCAATCCCTTCATCGTCATCTGGTCTCGGAGGGTATCCTCCATCATGTTTCCTGCCCCCACACTCCTGAACAAAATGGGCAGCAGAACGCAAACACCGTCACATTATAGAGACTATGCGCGCTCTTCTTTCTCACGCCTCCATCCCTTCTCAATACAGGGATGAGGTCATCCAAACTGCCGTATTTTTAATTAATCGTCTCGCTACACCAGTCATTTGCAACGATATAACTCTTCACAAATTATTTGGCCATCATCTTACTTATACCTTCCTACGCACATTTAGCTGTGCGTGTTATCCCTGATTTCGTCTCTACACCCCACATAAACTTTCTAATCGGTCCGATCGCTGTGTGTTCATGGGTTATAGTACTCAACACCATGGTTACCGTTGTCTTCATGTACAACTGACTGAATGTATATGACCAGGCATATTATTTTTTTATGAAAGTTGCTTCCCCTTTTCAGGTTCAGATTCTCCCACTGGCTTGCCGTAGAACACTAAGCCCTTTCTAGAAGAGGTAATCCTTGGCTCTGGTCATGTTTCGAGCCCAACTTTACCACTAGTGCCGGCCACCGCCTCCCCTTATGCGGCTGGCATCCTTGGACTTTTCCTACGCCAGTCACCGCAACCTGCTCAATCCAGCCGCTCGTCTACTATCGCTCCTTCTCCAGCGAGCTCCCCACCATAAACTCTTAGTCCTGCTCACACTCGTGCTCCTCGGTCGCCACCTGCAGATGAACTTGGTCCCCAACATTCGGCACAATCCTCCCCACTCCCGGACTCCCCTTCTACCGCCTCGTCGAGCACCTCCGATGAGTCTTTTATTCTTCACATGTGCTCTCTTGCCAACATCTATGCCTTCACTGACCTGGTCGTTGATTCTCTTCCACCTCGCGTGCTCACCAGCAGTCACGTATTACCTACAGCACTTCTTGCCCGTACTTCGGTCGAGTGTTAGTTATATGTATGCCCTAAAGGCCATTATTGTACATGATTGTATATTATAGTGGATGCTTGGATATATATAGAGAGGACTTTCTTGCTCGACATGATAGTATCCTATCTGGTTGCTCTTTATCTTAACATGTACACTTGTATCATTATACTGTCTCTCCATTACATATTGATAAAGCCCTTAGGATGTTGGCTTGACTACCAGGACTATGATGCAGATCATACTAGTGGAGCCAGGGTAGTCCGTAAGCACATCCTTTAATTGTTCCTAGTCGAGAGAGTATCGAAACAGGGCATCGATATTCCAGAGTAGACTAGTGTGTACGTTTCTTGACCCTATATGGGGCGATGGATGATCTCACGTCCATTGGTGTTTGACATCAAAGATTGTACACATGTGCTCATTTGAGAATGGGTACATCGAATAGGACTCGCCGAGAACTCCTAGATAGTATTATACCTATCGTCAGATAGCAGTTCTCTGGTGACACTGGTACAGGTTAGTCTTTAGACCTGAGATCGTCATAGAGTCTTGTGTGATTCCCACTGTGCTTTGATTTCCTCCCTACCACACTCAAGAGAGCGTGCAAACAGGTGGATTTTGGGTATATTCCTGAGTCACATGGAGGCAATGAGCGATAGGAGGGGTTTCGTCTCTCCCGGTATTGGGAGTTGATGTTGCGCTATGCTCGATTGGCTATAACAGGAAGTTCCTGGCCAGGGCTAATGATGAGATTTATTGGTAAGTGTTATCAGTAGTTTCTTGACCTGTTATGAGCCTCATATCGGCATGACTTATCAGGGGTCTGACGTTTACCACCCCAGACTCGATATGCGACATATCAGACGAAGAGACCGAACTGTACGGTAGTGTTACTTACTGGATTCACGGGAGTATGGATAAGCTTGCTTGTTGATCTTCTGATTGCTCAATATCTGGGTAGCCGTTACGTCCAGCTAGTACCGCTGATGGTTTGTGGGTAACTGATATGATCATTACCTACTACTGGCGTATTGACGAGTCTTTAGAGTCCTACACAGAGGTTTTCTGGCTCAAACGAAATGAAGTAAGGCACATATGTGATATGTACGGGACCAAGATTAATACATGTATGCGATACCATATTCTAATCTCGTGATATATGATATCAGTCGGTTATATGAGATATAGCCGGGTTATTGAATCAAGTGTTGATTCGATAAGTTGATATAAATGATATTAGTCGGTTGTATGCAATTTAGCCGGATTATTAAATCAAGTGTTGATTTAATAATTTAATATATAATTATATATTTGATATATTAATATATATTAACTAATATTAGCCCACTTAAGAATTTCTCTTCTCTAAATACATATAAATATATATGTGATATATATTAATGTATTTATATTTTGTGTCATGTTAGATGATACATTGGACTTGGGTGTATGAGATTCATACCTAACTAAAGATAATTTTGGATGATTAATTATTAAGGGAAAAATCAAAATTAGGTGGAAATTAGTATGGCTAAGATGCTTGTGGAAGCATGTAGAAGTCTTGACTTAAGTCCACTAATTTTGTTTTACTCTAGATATTTATTAACCCAACCATTATTTTTAGCCATGGTTAAGTCTCTACAAGTGATATATGAGATATTTTTCACACCATGGTTGATAACTTGAACTTCTTCTTCATCTCATTTTTCTTCTCTTGATTTCTAGTGAGGTGAAAAAGAAAAAGAGAAAATAATTCTAAAGCGAGCAAAATTCATACTTCATCCATCTATACCAAACTATCCATTTAGTATAGGTTGTTTGCTTCACTAATCCATCAATTAGTGAATAGGTAGCTTGAGTTAGAGATTCTTCGACGTAGATCATTTTCGGCCTCGAAGATCCTTAAGCAAGCTTGTTCTTTTCGTCTAGTGGAGCCTAAGAAGAGTTCGGGGGACCACTACTTGGAGCTAAGGGACTACTACACGGAGCTTTAGAAGTGAAGGACCGATCTACAAAGGTTGTATTTCTTGTTCACCCAGTGTAAAGTTGTTTACATGTTTTAAAAACCCTAATTCTCTAGTTAGATCCTTGGTTCGGGTTGCTTAACACTCTAGATTTTTTGAAATTGCATACTTGATGCTTGCCAAAACCTAGTGAGGGTGCTAAGTGAACCCAGCATCGAGCACACCTGCTTTACACAGGCATCCAAGGACCCGTCGTGACGTGCGGCTATGTCTTCTAAATTTGATGCTCTACTTCGTAATGGCACATGGTCGCTCTTCCCTCGCTAATCTGATTTCAATATCGTCGGATGCAAATAGGAGTTTAAGCTGAAATATTGTGCTGATGGTTTGATTGAGCGTCATAAGGCGCGGTATGTGGCCAAGGGGTTTCGACAACAACCTAGTGTCGACTACTTCGACACTTTCAATCCAGTTATCAAGGTCACCACGGTTCGCTTGATTCTTGCAATTGCGATCATCTTGGGTTGGCCATTGCGACAGTTGGATGTATCGAATGCATTTTTACATGGTTATCTTGAGGAAGTGGTATATATGGACCAGCCCCCGGGCTTCACTCACCCTCAATTTCCCAATCATGTCTTTCGACTGCATCGCTCTCTTTACGGACTTCGTCGGGCTCCTCGTGCTTGGTTCACAAGTCTGAGTACCTGACTCCTTCAGCTCGGCTTCCTTGACTCCAAGACTGATACTTCACTGTTCTTTCGTTGGAACCGACGCTCATGAATTTATGTCTTGATTTATGTCGATGATATTCTAATCACTAGTTCCGATCAAGGGTGCATTACTGAATTTATTGTCTCTCTTCAACGGGAATTTTCCATTCGTGACCTTGACGCCGCTCATTATTTCCTTGGGACCGAACTCTGTCCTCATCCCGATGGCTGCCTTTTATCTCAATCTCAATATATTGTGGATATTCTTAAGCGCTCCAAAATGACTGTCTGAGTCCAATGTCCACATCCATAGCCACCGTCATGACTACCGATGATTCTCTTTCCACTCTCCTCGCCGATCCATTTATGTACCGCGGTATTGTGGGCTTTCTTCAATATGCCACCATCACTCGCCCAGATGTCTCCTTTGCAGTCAATCGGGCCTGTCAGTATATGCACGCTCCTACTGAGAACCATTGGTCGCTAGTTAAGTGCATCCTATGCTATTTTCAAGATACGCACTCTCATGGCCTTCTTCTCTACCGAGATTTGCCACGACATTTGAATACTTTCAGTGATGCTGACTGGACTGGGAATACTGCGGATCGTCATTCCATCAGTGGCTACACTATTTTCTTGGGTCGCAATCTCATTTCATGGAGCTCAAAAAAATAAGCAATGGTCGCTCGCTCAAGCACAAAGGCAGAATATAAGGTGCTAGCAAATGCCACGGACGAGCTCATTTGGCTTCAATTCTTACTTTACGAGATAGGATTCAATCATTTCCCACTTGTGTTGTGGTGTGATAATATTGGCGCTACGTACCTTGCTGCAAATCCCGTTTTCCACGCTCACACTAAACATGTTGAAATTGACTTTCATTTTGTTCGCGAACGTGTCGCTGACAACAAACTTATTGTGCGCTACATCTTTACGTGTGATCAATATGACGACTCTCTCACCAAGCCATTCTCGTGACAACGTTTTGTCGAACCGCGTTTCAAGCTCAACGTCGTCCAGCCGCCGTTCAGCTTGAGGGGGCATAAAAACGAATCAAAATCATCAAACCGACAGGCGTCTGACCATGACGACAGACGGTTGTTCCTTTCAGATCAGACGTCTGGAATTGGCTAGCGCGTTAATAGAGCGCAACCAAACGTCTGCATCTGTAAGGGATAGATATCTGGATTTGGCTTTCATTTTAACAGAGCGCAACCGGGCGTCTTCCCTTGTGCTGGTCAGACGTCTGATCTTGCGCAGCTCTGAATTGTTTGAAAAGATTTTTATGTGAGATTTTGTAGAGATTTAGTTACAACTAAATATGATTGAGAGATTATGTGATTAATCTGATTGGAACAGTATTTTAGAGATTAGTAATATATATATAGAAAAGCCACAATAGACAGGATTCTCTCTAACGCTTCTTCTTTCTTCTCTAACGCTTCTTCTTTCTTCAATATCTTCTTCTTTCTCCATGTCTTGGTATTTTTTCTCTCTGTTTCATCTCCATCTTCAACGGAAAAGATTGGAAACCATACAATTCTGCTTCTATTTTCCATGTTGAATATCCCTCAAATTAATCCTACATTTCCTTTTAATTTTCCAAGTCCACTAATAAAATACCTTAGTCTAAACGGAATAACTTGAGAGATAAGAAAGCGAACATCAAGTTTGGATGAATTAATAAGACAGGGAAGCTCGAGTAAAGTTCCTGTTTGCAGCAAAAAGAAAAACCGGGTGGGATAAATTAACCCTCCCCTCATAAATGGGAGAAACCCAAGCTCGATCCCGGGTTTCCACCTGGGCTACTCCAAACCCCACAAATAGGTTACTCAAACTCTAAGAGAAACATATATTTACGATCGAGAGACAAATTTCTCTCTGCAATGTGTAAACTACCAAGCGAAATTTTCCCTCTTGCTAATATTCTCTCGGAGAATACAATATTACCTAAAGAAAGTATAAAATGTGTATATTTAATTGGGTCAAAACACAACGAGGGAAACATTACTAAGAGATATATATCCCTCGGCAACCCCTTAGCAATGTTCCCTTGGTATTTCTTTGGTTGCGAATGCGACTATTGTCAATGAATATATTTCTCGGCAATATTTCCCTCGTTATGTTTTGGCTTAATTAAGTTTACGCGTTTTATAATTTTCCTCGGTAATGTATTCTTCACCCATTATAAATAGATCATTGCCGAGAGAATATTAGCAAGAGAAAATTCGCTGTGTAATTTACATATTGCCGAAGGAAATCTGTCTCTCGTAAATTTTTTCCTTGCTATTATAGTTTTTTCTACTAGTACTGCCTTTCTATCTATATATAAAACACCCAACAATATCATATACTTTTATGAGCATATACATAAATTTTATAGTATATGTTATGGCCTCATATATACCCTGTATTTAATGTTCAGAGCTAATTAGTTGAATATGTACGCCAATAAACGCATAGGTTAATTAAGAAAGAGGCCATCTACAATACAAAACATCTGGATACTATTTATTTTGGTTTTTTTTCCTGTTAGCCTTCCCCGTGCTTCAATATTTTTTCTCTGTCCCTCTCTATACTTAGTATTTACCTATAGCCCCATATACTTATAAGTTACTTCTGCAGCTCTTCTATTTCATTTTTGAAAATTATTCTTCATCCTCCGCCATCGCCGCAGTCTCTACCACCGCCACCTTATTTCCTCTTCTCTTAAACACCATCACCGTCAACACCATCACCCTCTTCCTCCTCCCTCTCCTCCTCCTCTTCTTCAACACATCAAAACCAACATTTTACTCCTCCTCTTCAACGTCACCGTCACCATCAACTTTTTCATCTTTTTTTTCAACCCACAACCGCCGCCGCCGCCATTCTTGGAAGAAGAAGGATGGCGGCGGCGGCGGTTGTGGATTGAAGAAGAAAAGGAAGAAGGTGGTTGCCGACGGTTGTGAGTTGTGGGTTGAAGAAGAGGAGGAAGAAGGCGGTGGCGGTGGGGACGACGGCTGTCGGGGAGGAGTTGGAAATTTTTTAAAAAGTGAAGTAGGGGGTTGTATAAGTATAGGGGGGTGCTACAGGTAAATACTAACTATAAGGGGGATTGAAAAAAATATTAAAGTATGAGTAGGGCTGACAGAAAAAAACCTTATTTTATATACGCTTCGCAATAGTTAATCAATACAACCATATGGATTATTCACTTGGATAGTTTTAAACATCAATTGCAAAGAGAAAGACATGACATATACTACACTCTAAAGTATCAAGCAATTAATCATATGTTGGAGTCTCAGCTAATTGGCAGTTGGCTCCTAATTAAATTTGTAACGCTTAATTAACTTTAGATTTTGGATGTAGTGTTCTTTTGCTATGGCAATGATGTTTTTGTTTTTTTTCTGTCTTTTTCCTTTTATCTTTGGATCATGATTAATTTCAAGCAAAAATTTTGTTACTTCGACGCCAAAAAATAACCTGCTTGGGATATTGTCGGGCCTCGTAGATTTTTCAGGAGTCACGTTGTTCGGACAGCGGATTGGGGGTCAAGGGCGCCAGCGGCCCCTTTGTGCGGTGCAAGACAACGCTTCGAAGAAATTTTTGTACTACTACAAGTGTTGGAGTACTGTAACACCCTAGTACGATCGTACATTATTTAATGATATGAATTAGTACTTTGAGTTTCTTTTAATTATTATTGTTGGGTTGTGATCGGTGTTTGGATAGTATGTGAGCTTATCGGACCTGACCCGCTTGCGTGAAATCATTATGAGTTGATAGAGTATATTTTTTTTATTAATATATATCCCTACACTAAATTTATATGAATCTCAAATAATATATATATATATATATATATATATATATATATATATATATATATATATATATATATATATATGAGAATAATGGAGAAAAGATGCCATAGGAGGGAATTCCCTCCTATGGCGTCGAAAAAATACCCCCTCCCTAGTTTTTTCCGACGATCGGCACCCACCATCTTCATCGTCATCATCTAAGACGTGGATACACCAAATTTCATATGATTCTACAACTTTTTCACCGTTGATTTAGCAATGTAAAAAGTTCTATTGTCGGAAAACCGTTAATTTTGAACCCACTAAATCAACGGTGAAAAAGTTGTAGAATCACATGAAATTTGGTATACCCACATCTTAGATGATGACGATGAAGATGGTGGGTGCCGATCGTCGGAAAAAACTAGGAAGGGGGTGTTTTTTCGACGCCATAGGAGGAAATCCCCTCCTATGGCCTCTTTCCTCCATTAATATATATATATATATATATATAGCGAGAGAGAGAAAAAAAAAGAGAGTAATGGAGAAAAGAGGCCCTATGATGGAATTTCGTTAGGCGGCGTTGAAAAAATACACCTTCCAACATTTTATTCAACGATCGGCATCCATCATCATCATTTTTATCATCTAAGATGGGCACACACCAAATTTCATGTGATTCTTCAACTTTTTCACCGTTGGATTAGCAATGTAAAAATTTCTATCATCGGTAAATCGTTAGTTTCACACCCACTAAATAAACAGTGAGAAAATGATAGAATCGTATAAAATTTGATGTATCCATATTTTAGATGATAAAGATGAAGATGATGTATGCCGATCGTTGGAAAAAATATTGGAGCGTGTATTTTTTCCGACGCCATAAGAGGAAATTCCCTCCTATGGCACATTTTCCCCGTTACTCTCATATATATATATATATATATATTATGGTAGCGTTATAGATATTTATATTATGGTAGCGTTATAGATATTTTATATATATTAATTGTCAGTTATCTTATTCAAATATGCTATGATATTATATTAACGATTATTTATTGCAGGTAAATCATAAACATTCTGAGATACCGTGTATAATATACTAGATTACAATATATTGGTCTAGCCACTATATTTACAGTTTAGATGGGTTACGTATGTATAGATAACTTTTAGTTATTTGTTTTTAGATTTAGTAGAGACGGATCGGAGATTTGTAACACCTTTTATAATATTATTTAGAGTACTAGTTATATAAAAAAACTATAATATACATACATACATACATACATATATATATATATATATATATATATATATATATAGAGAGAGAGAGAGAGAGAGAGAGAGAGAGAGTAATGGAGGAAAGATGCCATAGGACGGAATTTTCTCTTATGGCGTCGAAAAAATACATTCTCTCTCATTTTTTCCGCCGATCAGCACCCACCATCTTCATCGTTATCATCTAAGATGTGGGTACACCAAATTTTATATGATTCTACATTTTTTTCACCGTTGATTTAGCAATGTAAAAAGTTCTATTGTCGGTAAACCGTTAATTTTGAACCCACTAAATCAACGGTGAAAAAGTTGTAGAATCACATGAAATTTGGTGTACCCATATCTTAGATGATAACGATGAAGATGGTGGGTATCGATCGTTGGAAAAAATGAGGAAGAGTGTATTTTTTCGACGTCATAGAAGGATGGCCTCTTTCCTCCATTAACCTCATATATATATATATATATATATATATAATAAATATATATTTTCCCTTTTATAAATAAAAACCATCCCCCTCTCCCCCCGTCTCTCTCTTCCTGTCTCTTTCTTGACGGCACCTACGTCGCCATCTCTATCTCCGACCACCACCATAGACCTCATTTTCAACCGCCGCCAACACCATCATCATCTTCCTCTACCGAACCATCTCCATCAACCCACACCAACAACCACCATCATCGTCATCTTCGTTGACTTCCTCCACAGCCGACGCCCTCGCTCGAGCTCGTGGCCGAGTCCATCGCCTACTCAATCTCAACTTCGTCCACAATCCCCAGCATCCAATCTCCTTCTTATCTCTTTTTCTTAACTTTGACTCCCTTGCCGTCATCATCATTGGCCGCACCCAACATCGCTGCAAAACCCCATCGACCCATCGCTTCCGGCCTTGAAACCCTAACCGAAACCCTTCACCCACGCTTTCAAATCACCGAAGCCATCATCTCCTTTGTCTTCCTTCAAGCTTGATCACCATCAGCGAGAATCCTAACCGAGACCAACACCCAACCAACGAGCATAACGCATAACCCAAGCAGTGAAAGGCCACGAGATCTTTCTTTCCTCGTCGACAACATCTAGCTCGAACCGAGAATCTTGTACTCGAGCAAGACCCCTTGCTACCTAGCCGAGCCATCAAGCTTGGATCTTGCTTCTGTCATGTTGCTTCCATGACCGTCGTCTCCATCGTTCCATTCATCGCGTTTGTTTCCGAGGCAAGTTTATACTTGCTACATGCTATATACATATAGATAAACTATATTATATTTTTAATACTATAATCTGTAAATCCCCGTTTCCATCAATGAATTTTTTTTATATTTCCCAAGTCCCCGAATGTTTCCTATTTTTTTTCCTCGTAATTTTGTAGGTAATTGGTTGCTTAGGTTTTAATAATTGATTTTCCTAAACAGTTAAAAATCAAAGCCCAAACAAATAAAAACAAAACTAAACATATATAAAAAATCACCCAGCCCAACAGAATGATAAAAAATCAAAAGCTAATAAAATAAAACATAAAGTTAAAGCCCGGCCCACTTACATATTAAACAAATTAACTAAAACATTTACCGGCCCAACCTCTTACCCACACTCCAAACCCGACCCGACCCGCCTCAAGCCTTCTTCCCCAGTTCGTTTCAGTTTTTTCCCGCTCCTTTTTCTTTTATTCTTTACGCTCCCCACGTCGCCGCCCACGTAGCCTCGCCAATGCCCCGCTCGCGACCACGAACCCTCGACCCCGACCAAGAACTTGCGCGCCCCTCTCTAACTCTTCCCCCCTCACTCTCGTTTTCATGCTCCCTCATCTCCCTTACTCTCCCGCTCATCCCACGCCTCACCCCCACGTCTCCACTTCTCGACGCACGACCCGTGAGCGACCACTCACCCCGACCTCGTCTCCCTCCCTCGCACAAAACCAAGGCTCCCTCACACAACACCCCCTGTTGCTGCCATCACCTCCTCCAAACCTGAGCCCCTACACTACATCACTCCCTCGCTGCAAACCCCACACCAAGCTCCAAGCACCCGAACTCGCCACTGCTGCATCTCGCCGGAGCTACCTCCGCCGACCATCTCTGACCCCAACACATCCCCAGGAGCTCCACAGCACCCTACTCCGCCTCCAGCGGTCACGATCCGCCGTCGAGCGTAGCCGAGCACAAGCAGTCGCCGCCGCGTTCGTGCCGTAGCCGCGCGTGCGTCGATCCCTTGCCATCGTTCATAGACCGCTACCGTGCCATCGTCATCTCCAGGCAAGTACCCTACTTGCTACATGCTAGATTATTCTGTTACAATTCAAAATCTTATGAATTCCGTGTTTACAATTCGTGTAAATTTTTATGACGCAATTGTTTGATGCAAAACCTGAACGAAAAACTTCCATTAAACTGACGGAAATTGATCATATAAGCTGGCCCATGTGATAATGAACATTTTGTTAAAATTTTACTGAAAAATATAATCGTTACTGACTTGAACGATCATCCCCGATTACACCCGTTAAAACTGAAAATTTCCCGCGTTTGAAACTTGTAAAAATCATAATTAATTGTTTACAAATTGGAATGATGCATTAGAGGGCTCAAATCGAAGCCGACTCGACGACCTGGAACCCCATAAAAGTTTTAAATTATTTCTATACTGAAAAGATGACGGAAACTGGTTCGGAGAGCGACTCTGGACTGCAGTCCAGAGCAGCTCTGGCTGTTGATTTCTATCTCGTAATGCTTACCCCTTTGCTGTTTGAACTTGTATATTGAGGAACCCTATACTTTAGTGAAGATGAAACAGTTATCTAAATAATGAAGGTGATTTCACCCCTTTTTACCGTCGTTTACTATTTAAACTGTAATTTAAAAGAACAGGACGTATAGCAGTCCCAAATAGAAACAGAACTGATACCCTATTGTTGTACAGTACATAACTTCTGGTGTAGAGACGCGATTGAGAATCTATCTAGTGCGTTGGAAACCCTATTTAAAAAACTAAATTTCATTCAACTATAGAGTCGCTAAATCCTGATCTCAACAGGGTGAAAATTGTGTCGCGAAACGGACGTTCAGTTCAGAAACTGAATTTCCTGCAGCGAGCACTTAAAATGAAATGGCTGTAACATGCAAAAACGAAATCGGATTGCACTGAAATAAATTTTTCTGAACTTCTGAATGAGTTTACTTGCTACTGCCTTTGTATCATTTTACTGAATTTTGAATGTATGATTTACTGCAATTTTTATAATCTCATAAGATGCATAATAGTTCGTATTACATATGACTTATTAACTGCATAAATGCATATATCTTACCCGATTGTCATACACATAGTGATAGTGCGCGTTGTTATTCAGTGTACAATGCATTGTCGTGCGCGAATGGTATTGGTTTAGGAGTGTCAAGTATACCAATGAAAAAGTGAATGATTTGTGACAGTGAATAATACAGTGAACAATGACAAAATCGTGTTATTGGTGCATACTTGTACACGACTAGACCATACTCATAAATAGTGTAAACCTGGGGAAAAATGGGAAATCGAAGTGGAAAGAGTATCGTATTTAGCGAGGACAGTGATTTAGAGGATGATAATTCGAACAGCGACTCTTATATATATTAGGTTGGGCCTAGCGGTCCGGCTGATAGGGTTATATCCCTGGCGATAGCGGGCCGTAGTCTCGGATATGTACGAGACCCTCGTTAAACATGATCCTCCTTTCCATAACTCGATTTCAAAGATGACTTAGAGACAGATAGGGATGTTCCCCTCCGAACGACGGCCTAGACGTTAGGACGTCTAGCCTGAGATTCGGGGCAGATGCTATATGGTTTGATCCGTCTACCTCTCCGAAGATGCCAAGTTGATTTATGGCACCGTGTATCGGAGGTTTAGACGGATGCGGCCGATGTAGCAGATTTCGTCAGATTCCCCCTCGCTTGAGGGGTTTTTGATTGTGGGGACGCTCTTCCCTGCAGGCGCAAGCCCCTGCAGTTAATTACGCTACCGCATCGCGGTAACAACTTTCTCCTTCTCCAGAATTTCACTTCGTGTCGTGTGTGTTTGTTTTATTTGTGGTTGCCCGTGGATTGTATACGGAGACTGAGTAATACCGTCGCCCGTAGGACGTGGATTAGTCCAAATCCGTATTTACTTAGATTTGGGTTTGGTGTTTTTAGTTTAAGGATGCATTAATCGCGTTGCGGCTAAGATCAACTTAAACGTTCGTTAAGGATACGTTAGTCCCGTTTGAGACTAAGATCAACTTAACATGATAATCCATTTAATATCTGGCCATCGGGACTCGTCACCTCTCTGACGTCGTTGAAGGATTACAACGGCAGATGTCAGAGGAGTTGGGAGATGTACCCTTGAACCAAGGTCGATTTGGAGTTTTATAGTCCGTTTGAATGTTTAAGGATACGTTAGCCGTGTTTGGGGCTAAGGTCAACTTAAACAGGATTGTTTAGATCCGGCAAAAGAGCATTTGGGGGCTCTATTGTTCCAGCTTTAGGGACGCAGTGGTCCATAGGTAGTTTAAGGACGTTGCGGTCTATTGCCAATTTAGGGACGTGGTGGTCCATGTTCCAGTTTAGGGACGTGGTGGTCCATCGCCAGTTTAGGGACGTTTCGGTCCGAGATTAGTTTAAGGACGTTTCGGTCCGACATTAGTTTAAGGACGTCTCGGTCTGATATTAGTTTAGGGACGTCTCGGTCCGATATTAGTTTAGGGACGTCTCGGTCCGATATTAGTTTTAAGGACGTCTCGGTCCATGCTCCAGTTTAGGGACGTGGTGGTCCATGTTCCAGTTTAGGGACGTGGTGGTCCGACATTAGTTTAAGGACGTTCGGTCCACGAGTTTAAGGACCCCGCAGTCCATATACGTGTGGTCGTTGGGACCCGTCACCTCTCTGACGTCGTTGAAGGATTACAACGATAGGTGTCAGAGGAGTTCGGAGATGTACCCTCGAACCGGTAGTAAATTGATTTAAGAGAGCAATCTTGCTCAGTCAATTTAATTTAAGGACTTACGGCCAAAATTGGGCTAAGTCCAGTTGAAAATGTTCAACATTTTATTTTCTTTTGCATTGCATTTCTTTTTTTATTTTTATTTGGGCTTTGCCCAGAAAGGATGCAGAGCATCAATTTTATTTTGGGCTCTGCTCTTTATAAATGATGCAGAGCATCAATTTTATTTGGGCTCTGCCCTTTTATTGCTTTGCAATTTATTTTGGCCCGCTTGGTCTTTTTGATTTGGGCCTGGCCCTTTTAAGAAATGCAATGCATTTATCAGGCGCTTTACGCCAATCGGAGAGCGCAAGCGCTTGTGACGACGACACGTGTCATGCAAGCGCAGTGCGCTGCTAACACGTGGCGCCCTCTGGTGAGTTGCGCCAATCACAGAGAGCAAAGCTCTATTTCAAAAGCGCATAGTGCAATTGGTTCGGATGCTGACACGTGGCGCTCTCTGATGGCTTGCGCCAATCCAAGAGCGCAACAGTGCAGTTTTGCAAGTGCAAGGCACTATGATTTAGGAATCTTTTAGATTCAAAGAACAGAAGTGCAAAGCACTGTTAGATTTTTTGATCTAATTTAGATCAAAGAAAAAGATAAGTTTTTTCTTATCTTAAAGAACCAAAGGTTCATGAACAAGTGCAAAGCACTATTTTTATTTATCCCTTTATTTAGTTCTGTTTAAAGATCAATGATCTTGTTTTTAGATCACTGATCTGTTCATAAGTGAATTTTCTCTTCTCTCAAAGGTTTTTACCTTCTGTTGTTCTTGAGGAGTTCTCGAGAGTTCTCTTCTCTTTTTTTTAGAAAGATGTTCATGCCTTTGAATTGAGGTCTGGGGTCCTTTTTATAGTGCTCATAAATTAGTTAAATTTGTTAAAGAGATCTCTCTCTGAGTGATTTGGGGAATTTTCCCCACCGTTGGATCTTTGATCCAAGGGCTTCTGTTTTACAGAAGAAAATCTTCTTGTTTTAACAAGAACAGAAAAATTTCTTTTAAAATCTTAATTCTGTTTGGCGCAAATGCCCCATCTGCTGACACGTGTCGCGCAGCGCACAGCGCAGCGCAGCTGCGCGAGCGCATCTGCGCTGACACGTGTCGCGCAGCGCGAAGCGCAGCGCAACTGCGCCAGCGCATCTGCGCTGACATGTGTCGCGCAGCGCGAAGCGCAGCGCAACTGCGCCAGCGCATCTGCGCTGACACGTGTCGCGCAGCGCAGTGCTTGCGCAACTGAAGCGTTGCTTTCTTTAATTTTGCTTAAAATAGAGCTTTGCTCTGATTGGGCGCGCCTTCTTGGGCGCTGCGCTGACGTATCAGCTCCTGACATGTGGCGCGTTGCGCCCGAAATTTGAAGCGTTGCTTCAAAATTTTGAATTTTGAATTTCAACAGAGCTTTGATTTGATAGGGCAAAACAAATGCCCCCCCACCGTTGTGCTCACGTGGCGCACACGTGATTGCAGCGGTGGCAAACTCCTAATCGTTGGATCAAGGGGTGAGCTCAAGGGGCGCAAGCGCCTTATAAATAGGACCTCTGGCCCTTAGAAAAAATCTCATCATTTCAAGATTTTTATTTCCCAGAGCTTTGCTCTCATTCAAGAACTTTCAGAGCTTTGCTCATTTCTAAAGTCAAAAACTTTAGGTAAAATTAATTAAACTTAATTGAACTTAATCTCAACCAAAGAGCTTTGCTCTCATAGATCTTTTGATTTAAAGAGATCCCCATTGGGGTTTCATAAACAGAGCTTTGCTCTTAAGAACTTATAGGCCTGTAGAGATCTTGTTGATGGGTTCTAACCCATGAATAGAGCTTTGCTCTTTGAATCATCTGTAGATCTGAAAAATGAAAAACTTTCATAAGTTTTTCATGGATTTTTCAAGATTCCAAAAATTCTAATTCTTTTAGGTGTAACATTTTCTGATGGACCTTTCCATTATTACCATAGAGCAATGCTCTTTTAAGGAATCTTATTTCTCTGGGACCAGAGTTTGACAAGTGTCACTCTGTGACAGAGCTTTGCTCTGAAAGAGGAGATTTTCTCCTTGTCTCTAGGGATTCTTCCCCCCCTTTTTTTTATAAATGGGAATGTTTTCCTGGGGACCAACTGACAATCTCATCCAATGATGAGGTTGTCTTATTAACTGACGTATTGTCATCCAGATTTTGTGGGTCCCCCTTCGGTCTCCTACCCACTGCACTGCTGTGTGGTGTAATTAATTAATTTTAATTTAATTAATGCATTTCCTTTTTTTTAGACACCAAACGTTGGAATTACAACACTAACGGCTAAATTGTTCTTTTGCAGCGATCATGTCTCTAGACACTTCATTCCCGTTCGTCCGCTCGGAGGAGGGATTTCCTGAGGCGCCCTTGGACCGTGAAGTCCTGGCCATGATTAAGGAGTACGACCCGGAATACAAGAGTCTCCACCTTTGGGGGTCGTGGTACAATCAGATCATCATGGGCCGACGGAGCTTCACATGCGCGGTGCCGTCAGAACCCATAACGGCGATTCATTACGCCAGCCCACCTCCGGTGCAGTACGCCGTGGAGATGGTTGATTGGACATCGAAGGGCTTTCTACATCCCGCCATAGATGCGATTCCAGTTCAGCGTCCCATGGTTTTGGATATCCTGGGACGCCGCATCTGTCAAGGCGAGGCGCGACCATGGGGGCAATCATATAATATCGGTTTGATCCCCCGCCACCCAATTGGCTATCTGCCGTGGGCCCGATATATCCTGTCGACGAAGAAGTTGCAGTTGATAAGATTATGATTATATACCGCAGTCTACGTCTCCCTCTTCCAGTATCCCACGCTTCCCACCTGGTGGTTCAAGGCCTTCCTGGAGCAGTGGAACATTCCTACCCACACTTTCCTCGCCATGGATCGGGAAGTGTCAATCTCTTTGGAAGAGTTTACGGAGGTATCCAGTCTACCGGTCATGGGGGAACATTATAAGGAGTTGCTCCCGACGGATGAGTACGTCTTTGGTGCTAAGCCGGTGATAAGGGGGCTCACGCCGGAGAACGCTGTTCAACACCAATTTCCAAGTCTGATCAAGGTGTTGAACATCTACGAGGCCCTTTTCATTGAGCGCGGGAGCCGCGGAGTTAATTTTGAGGATTTCATTGCTCGGTTCCTTCACCCAAGCGTCCTCTCGGCAGAGGCTGCCAAGTTTGCCACCCTTGAGGACCTTTTCGGTTTAGGTTTGGATAACCTGCCGGCGAAGGAAACAGACCAAAAGGACTTTTTTCTTCCTAATTCCCCAACCATGTCTTTTGCAGAAGTCGCAGCCCCCGAGATGGACGAGGATGCCTTCTTTTTAGGATTTCTCGGGCTTTGGCTGAGTTGGTTTGCGCTCCCAATGCACTCTCACCGCATGCGGCCCTCTATTTTTTATCCAGCCCACCGAATGACTATCGGGGTAAAGGTGGCCGTTGAGATCGCCGGCTTGGCGCACTTATATCATGGCCTCAGCCGAGCAGCAGATACTAACGAGCCTGGGGTGCTGCACGTGGTCTTCCCGATGCACTACTTTATGTCGGGGCTCGAGCTACATACGGCGGGTGTCTTCGGCATGCATAAAAGGCCCTCGTTCTACGAAAGGTGCAGTTTTCCTCGCATTCTACAGTTGATCGGCGCATCAATTGTAAATCCATTGCCACGAAATGCCAGGGGTTTACTCCTTCGCTCCCACACCGTTGGAGCCGGTGTGTCTTTCATTGACAAGGTGTTGACTATTGGAAAAACGTCCACCACTGCAGTGCTGCCATTGCAAGACACTTTCAAGGATGGAGCTTCTGTTTTAACGGCCCGGGAGACCCTTCACTTATATTCCATCAGACCAGGCTTCTTTGTGTTTAGGCAGGACGGGGCAGCGATCTTCATGAGATATAACCCGCATCGTTTCGCCCAACAGCTGAGCTTTAATCAAGGGGTACCGCTGGAGGCTTTTTTATCGGAACCTGCCGCGACTGAAGAAGGGATGGAGAGAGCACTGCATCACTTCATGCGTCTGAACACGGGCTCTCACTTCTTTATCAGTGAGCCGGCTTGCGCTCCACGACTTCTTAGGGTATATACAGAATGGTACAGTCATTCGACGGGAGCGGTCATAAAAGAGGAAAGGCGGTTGCTGATCGACCGTAAGGGTGCACCTCTAGGTAGCGATCACAACGCTCCTCTGGTGCCAAGGACTCCGGTAATCCCCCCTTTAAAAGATGCCAAAGCCGGACCCCCGCATGCACAGAGTCCTTCGCACGGATTGCCGCTCCCTGACATTGCGGATGCACCACCAGTGCCCTGTGCTCCAGTGGAGACAGTGGTTATAGCCTCACCGGAGTCTGGCGTGGGTGCGGACATCGGGACCCGCCGTCCCAAGGTGGCTGCTAAACGGAAGTCGATCCCACGTGCGCCTCGGGTCGGAGGGCAGAAGAAAAAGAAGTCGCTATTCGCTGCGGACATCGTGTTCGGTCAGGAACCCCATGCTCCCTATGCCGAGGGCCTGATCGAATACGGGACTAACGAAGGATTAGTGATGCCGCCGCCGGATGATACAGACTTGGAGGCTGCTCTCGAAGCTTCAGCGTGGTTGGCGAGGCGTGACGCGTGGCTAGCTAAGCTTGCGCAATCAGGTAACTACTAGTCGCCTTTTATTTATTGCAACATATCCTTTTCATTGCCTTTGACTAACGCTTTTCTTTCTTTTCTTTCAACAGGCATCACTGATGAAGAAGCCATTGCCGCTTCTCTGAAGACTTTCCAGGAGGAGGAACGTCTTAGAGCATCCATGGGCCTTAGTAAGTTTCGATTCATCAAGTTTTCATTTCCCTTGTGTTATGGTCGATCTAACCTTTCCCTTTTAATCACAGGAACCTCAATGCCGCTCCCTCCAAGTGACGCAGATGTTCTACCAGTTGCCGATGTTCCTGCTTCCTCAGGGTTACTGCAGGAGGTTCGTCTTGAAGAGCCGATGAGAGACGCCTTAAAGGCTCTGGAGGCATCTCTGAACGAGGACGACGACGCCCTGAAGGAAGCGTCACAGAGGTCCATCGCGACAGCCCGGGAGGAGCGGAAGCGGTCAAGGCGCGAAGCAAAGGCACGGAGGGCTGCCTTGGCTATGGGAGCGGGCCCCAGCACCGTCCCTCGTGCTGATACTCCTTCCCAAGAGGCCCCTGTCGCCCTCCTATCCACTGCTCGGAGACAAGTGGCGTGCGCAGCTCGGAGCGCAAATGATAAATCCACTTCAGGTAATATTTCTCCCAGGATTTTGTTGTAAGAGTTATAATTTCACCGGTTCTTATATATTTTATCTTATAGGGCCAAGTCCGACCGAGGGGGAGGCGGAGACCGTTGAACCCAAGGAAGCAGAGGAGGCGATGATACCTGCCGAACTCGAGCCAACGGTGGGCAACGTTGGTGAGGCTTTAGAGTCTGAGGTGGAGGTTGAGGGGGCTGCAGCCGAGACGGTCATTGATGCCGAACCTGAAGTGGTGGTAGATGAAATGATCATTATAACTGAGCCCAGGGTGTTGGCAGACGAGGCGCTTGAGGCTGGTGACCTCGTGGTGACGGTGGACGAGACAACCACGACTAATGAACCCGAGGGAGTAGCGGGTGAGGTGGCCATGATTCCCGAGGACGAGCCAACCGCTCCTTCTCTGGAATCTGGGAATGCTCCAGTTATAGCCCTCCCCGTCTGTGGTTCTCCGCCGTCTCCAGGTCTTGCGAGCACAACAACGGTTCCTATTGAGTCGGGTGATGAGGCCACAGGCGGTGGCCTCATGTCGATGGAGGAGGGAATCGCCTCCGTTTTAGCCGACAGCTCATCAGGTAAATCCCAAGTTGCTATCTTCTTTATCTTACAATCCTTTCTGACAAATTCGCATTTGTTGTAACGCAGGTGCAGCCAGCGCCAATACTCCACTGCTTGAGGGAGCGCCTTCAACGACTGCCTTGGCGGTGGTCACCTCTCAACCCTCTCTCATACCATCTAAGATGTTGGAAGGTATGGGTTTGCAATTTATTAATCCTATACTTCAGACAAATAATTTGTGTACTAAAGTCATATTGTTGTGTCTCTTTAGGAGTGCTCTTTGATCATGTATATCAGATGTTGCTCCCACACTTCTCTTTCCCATCCGAACTTGCTTCTTCTTCTGGTGGCGTTGGTGAGTATGATTTCCATTGATATCCTTATTTTTTTCATTGATGGAATTACTTCTAACCCCTTTTTTTCTCATCTCGACTGCAGTGCTACAGATTGAAGGAGGGGATAAAAGATCAGCTGCGCCACCAGCCCTTCCGACCTTGCCACCTGTCTCGACTGGTACAATGACTATCACGTTGATAACTTCCCTCTCTTTATTTTCTGTACTGTTATCTAATCGCATCCTGTTTCTTTTCAGCTGTCGTTCCGGCTTCGTCGCCCTTCGAGCCTCGTATTACAATGCCGGCGGGTCCTTATCTGAGAAGTCCGTCTTCAAAAGGCGCCGCGAATAGTCTGCGCATGTTGAGTGACTACATCGAGGAACTCGACGTTGAAACTCCTACATCTGCCGCAGACTTCGCTACGGTGGTTAACCCGATGCTGTCAATACTCATGAACTTTCATGATGAGGGCATCATCGCATCTTGGGTTAACCATTGCAGGGAGATCGAGGGCCGCCTATATCAGTTGGAGTCGCTGCGTCCCGCTCCCGAGACCTTGGCTGCCAGTAATCAAAGAACAACGTGGATTGAGCAGAGCGCTTCTTACTTCCGCCACCTCGAACAAGAAGTCATTTCAAGGCGTAAGGAGCGTGGGCAGACTTCGAGCAAGTCTGCCCAACTGCATGCTCGGGTGGAGGCCAACGCCGCACGGCTGAAGGTTGTCTTTGAGGGCCTTCTGCAATGTATTTCTGAAGGGTTATCATTGAGGCAACAACTTGACGTTGTCGAGCGAGATGCACCCAGCCCGGAAGCAGCCCAGAAGGCGGCGGAGGAGCAACTTTCATCCTTCTTGCAGCAGCGGGCCCAGGTGGAGGCGGAGGTGGCTGCGGCTGTCACTCAGAAGGAGGCGCTGAAGGAAGTGCGAGAGCAGCTTGTGGATTTACTAAAGACACTTCCTCCTCAGTAGCTACCCCTCTTTGTATCGTTTGTGCTTGTAGATGAAAGAATGTGTATATATATTTTTTATTCTTTAACACAATGTATTCTGTACTCAATCAAGTTCATGAATAAAAAATATACATTTTCTGTAATGTCTTGTGTCATTTCTCCGCCTTTTCTTTCTTTTATTATCAGGACGCCACCTTAGTAAACATGGTCAACAGATAATAGAGCACGCATCTTGACTTTCTTAAGAATCAGCGATGGCTTAGGCCGCAGGTTCAGATCTGCTGCCTAAGACTTTTCAACTCCATGAGCCGTGAGGGTCTTCATAGAGACTTTTCTCCCTACGGATCGAGAGGATCTCGTAGGTGGTTTTTTGTCCTTAGGAATCGTGAGGATTCCTAAGTGTGGTTTTTTCTCCTTAGGAATCGTGAGGATTCCTAAGTGTGGTTTTCTCTTATAAGTCGTAAGGATCCTATAAGAGAATTTTCCCTCTTACGAGTCGAGAGGACTCGTAAGCGGTTGTTTCCCTCCTTGTCGAATTTCGATGTTGGAGAGTGAGACCCGTGGATGGTATGCAAGAGACTGTTTTGGGCCAACTTGCGGGGTCCCAGTGCTTAAGAAACAGGCTTCTTTTATGCCCACTGCCTAAGGCTTTATCTCACGAGTCGAGCCGCCTCAACAATTTCTTCACAAGTCGAGACGAATCGAGCATTTCTCGCAAGAACATCTTAACGTCGCATTTAACCTCTGCTCTTTACGACAGAAGCCCGTTAAGGTTGGTGGTACTTAGGGTTTTGGCCATCGTACCGTCGCATAAGCTGATATAGTCCTCGATAGGCAATCGTGCTGTTCGAGTAGCCCTGCGACTGCCGTGTCTCTGATCCCTTCGGGGGCTGGACAAGACGTCTTCAAGCAATCTTCCTAGGCAGTTTGACCGTCGGAAGAGCAAGCGTTAGGGATTTGCCATGCCGCTTTTTACTTGAGGTTAGGCTCATTTTGGCGAGCCCCGATGAGTCATAACCACTCCGCGCTGGTGTGGGATGATATCCGATAGTCTTTCAGGTTTTATGTGAGTTGCCGTCAAGACCCTGAAGCTAGGAATTTGGCCTTCGCTTCGTTTTGCTGGCATCGCGTCTGCTGTATCGAGACGAATGTCACGGCTGTTTTTAGTTTGCTGATGAACCGTTGAGGTTTGGAACTAGGGATTTTGCCGTGGCTCCGTTTGTTTGATTGTTGCGTCCGAATCCCGCTGGAGGAAGAACGCTGGGGTGACAACTCGTCTGCTGTATCGAAACGAACGTCGAGGTGGAGCTGGAATTTTGCCGTGGCTCCGTTTGTTTGATTGTCGCGTCCGAATCCCTGCTGGAGGAAGAACGCTGGGGTGACAACTCGTCTGCTGTATCGAAACGACCGTCGAGGTAAAGCTGGAATTTTGCCACGACTCCGTTTGTTTGGTTGTCGCGTCCGAATCCCTGCTAGAGGAAGAACGCTGGGGTGACAACTCGTCTGCTGTATCGAAACGAATGCCATGGTGGAGCTGGAATTTTGCCACTGCTCCGTTTGTTTGATGATGTTGCGTCTGCTGTGTCGAGACGAACGTCGAGGTGGTGACCATTCCACACTGGTGTGAGACGATCCCCAGTTGTCTTTCTGGCTTTATATGGGTTGCCGTCAAGACCTTGAAGTTAGGAATTTAGCCTTTGCTTCATTTGCTTTGTCATGTTCGAAGCTTGTTGGAGGAAGAACGTTATTGTTGACATTGCGTCTACTGTATCGAGGCGAATGTCACGATTGTCTCTAGGTTGTTGTTGAACCGTCGAGATTTGGCTTTGCTTTTTGGCGGAGCCTGTTGGGAATGTATGGTTCCCTCTTTGTTTACGCCTCTGGACTGGATACAGGGATTGCTGTGCTATCGTCTGTAGGGCATGAATTTCGTTACATATATATATATATATTTTTTATTTATTTTTATTTATTTTAGTTCTTTCCGCGATGCTCTATCATTTCAGCTTTTATATTGCAAAGGTCGCGATTGCCCAATCATTTCGGCTATTTTTCGCGGTGCCCAATCATTTCGGCTGTTTTTTTATTTTTACTCGCTGCTTTTTATTGCGAGTTGCCCAATCATTTCGGCTATTTTGCATGCATACATTTTTACTTGCTGCTTTTTATTGCAAGTTGCCCTATCATTTCGGCTATTTCGTATGCATGTGCGGCCTATTGGTTTTTCGCTGTAAACCGATTTCGGCATCAGCACCGCTACAACTGGGATATTACCAGGAGCGAATCATCATTTGCCTCTGTCGATGTCGAACAAAGGTGGCTTAGCGACCATGGTTAAGGTCCTGTCGACTAAGGCTTTTGACTTCATGAGCCGTAAGGGTTTCACGAAGTTATTTCTCCCTACAAGTCGTGAGGATCTCGTAGGGGTATTTTCTCCTTAGGACTCGTGAGGATTCCTAAGTGTTCGTTTCCTCTGTAAGTCGTAAGGATCCTACAGGAGGGTTTTTTCCTCATAAATCGAGAGGATTTACAAGGGTTGTTTACCATGCGGACATATCCCCAGTCATGGACGGGACTTGGTTAGGGAAATGTTTTATTCGTGCCCGTGGATTGTATACAAGGGCCAGTATTGAGCCACTTGTAGGGCAGTATCGAAGGTTGTGGGGGTTGCTTAAGCACAGGTTTAGGTTTCTGTAACTTAAGACTTTCAAATCTTATGAGCCGTGGGGGTCCCATAAGAGAGTTTTCCTTACGAGTCGTGAGGATCTCGCAAGTGTATTTTCTCCCTAGGAATTGTGGGGATACCTAAGTGTGTTGTTCCCTTGTGAGTCGTAAGGATCTCACGCGGGCGGTTTCTCCTTACAAGGTCGAGAGGACCCTGTAAGTGTTCTTTAACGAGGTTGCGCCCTTTCGGGTTTTCACAAACACTCGCCGGTAGTCCTGCTGTTTTTACTCACGGAGCCCTTTCGGGTTTTCATCCGTGCCCATTTTGCTTATGGACATACCGTTTTTATTTTATTTTTTATTTTCTTCTTCTTGTTTTTTTTACAAGGTCGCGCCCTTTCGGGTTTTCACGAACACTCGCCGGTAGCCCTGCTGTTTTTACTCACGGAGCCCTTTCGGGTTTTCATCCGTGCCCATTTTGCTTATGGACATACCGTTTATTATACATTTATATATATATATATATTATATATATATATATATTTTTATTCATCTTGTCAGCCTAAGGATGCTGCGGTAGTAGTTTAAAGACGTTTCGGTCCCTTGCAAGTTTTAGGACATTGCGGTCCATCATTAGTTTAAGGACGTTTCGGTCCGTCATCGCCGTCTTTGAGGCGAAGCTCTAGTTTACTTACTTTTTGGTCTATGGGGCTTTCTCTATGACTGACCATGATGCCCTCGGCGTATCCATCTTTCTCGGAACATGCGGTTGTGGCGGGTTCACCTTCCAATTTTCCAACAACGCGAACTTGCCTTGTTGGTATTGGTCTTCAACCCAGTTCTTGAAGACGTAGCAATCCTCGATCAGATGACCTACCATTTGATGGTAAGGGCAATAATTAGGATTATTAATATCGCCTAGCCGCAACGGACGTTTTGGACTCGGCAGATTGATGAGTCTGTCGCACACTGCCTGCTCGAACAGTTCCCTTGTTTTATCTTGCGGAAACGAGTAAGGATGTTTTAACTTTTCCTGGAGGGGTTGCCGCTTGTTGCTTTGGCGAGCAATCGGTCTAGGGTCACTTAATTGTTGTTGAGCGCTGGCGATGAAGGCCGTTTTTCCTTTTCCTTTATCCCTTTTGTTCGCTCCGTTGTTTGCGGGGCCGGGATTTTTTCCGAGTAGCGTGCGCTTGCGTGGCTGAACGTTCTCGCAGCTCCTTAATTCCTTCATTTTTGAACTAGATTCCCCGAGGGAAGAGTTGGGGGTAGCTTCTTCGTCAGAGTCGCTTCCAAAGGTGATAATTTGCGATCCCTTGAAGTCGGCTATATGACAGTCGGTGGCGGCTCCTTTGTGCTCATATATCGCATTCTTCCGATGTCCACAAGCTTCACACTTTGTCCTGTCGAAGTGTTGCTTTTGAGCGACATACCCTTGCCACCAACAGTTAAAGGATTCGCAGTATTCGGTAGGATGTATGATCTTCTGATGATATAAACAGAAGTTAGGGTGCATCTCTACCTCAGCGAGAGTATTTTCTTCAGAGGGCGGTAGCTTCATTCCTACTGATAGAGCTTTGGCGAACCTTTTCCTCGTCTTGAATTTGTTTTTACCCGCAGTGTATGGCTTTTGATTTGACGGGAATGCCTTGGCTCTTTCCAATATGGTCATTTCATGCTCTTGATCGGCTTTTGCTTTCAGACGAATTTCATTTAGGAAGGCATTGATCAACTCGTCTGATGGCTGTAGGATCTCCGGCTCAGGATTCGCTATTGGTTTCTCAGCGCAAGGAGCCTCTTCAACGTCTGCCAGTGAGTGAGAAATCACATGACAAGTCGCTACGTAGTCCTCAGATTCATCTGATGAGTTTTCTCCATCGTTTTCATCCTTGACTAAAGAATAAGCTGCCCCGGGCGTGTCCGTCTTCTTTGGAGAGTGCAGCTGTGGTGGGTTCACCTTCCAGCTTTCAGACAGCGTGAACTTGCCTTGTAGGTATTGATCATCGATCCATCCCTTAAAGACGAAACAATCCTCAATCGGGTGACTTACCGTTTGGTGGTAAGGGCAATAATTGGGATTATTAAGATCGCCTGGCTGTGACAGATGCTTTGGACTCGGCAGATTAATAAGTCTGTTGTGCACTGCCAGCTCGAACAGTCTTCTCGTTTTATTTTGAGGAAACGAGTAAGGACGTCCTAGCCTCTCTTCGAGGGATGGGCGTGGACGCGCGTTGTTTTGGCGAACGACCGGCTTTGAGTTGTTCGACTGTTGCTGAGCATTGGCGACGATGATCGCTTTCCCTTTTCCTCTCTCATTTCGGGGATCGGGTCTTGGAGGAGACGGTCCATGGCCCATCTGGTCCATTTGGGCTAATTTGTCGATCAAGGCCTGGAAGGTGGTTGGCCTGAAGAACATCATGAATTGCGAAATGGTCGCCTGCGGATCGAGAGTGCCCACAAACATGCCTACCGTAGGTGCCTCTTCTATGCGTTGTTCGCATTTCGACCATAGGTTTCGCCATCGTGTTGTGTATTGGACCCACGTTTCGCCAGGCCTTATTCTGGCATTTATTAGTGCTGTTATCGGGGTGCGTTCACTAGCACTCGCGAATCTTTGTGTAAACAGCAGCTCCATCTCCGCAAATGTTTTGACAGAGTCGTTAGGTAGTTCTGAATACCATTCAAAGGCTGTTTCTGCTAAACTGCCGACGAATTGGCGTAGCAACAACTTGTCATTGCCTCCAGTATTGCCGCATAAGGCCCTGAATTGAGGACATGCTGATGCGGATTCCCTGTCCCTTTATATATGTGGAATTTAGGGATCGTATATCTCGGCGGGTAACTGATTTGGTCGTACCAGCTCGGATACGGTCGTCTGGTTCTAGCAATTTGACCAGCCGCTTCATTCGCCTGATGAACTCGGATCTGCTGAGTTATATAATCGTCTAGCGCGGCCTTGGAAATGGTTTCATCTTTGGCTGCTGAAAGAGCCGGCGGAGGATTAGATGTCTCCCCTCCATCATCTTCAACAATGATTGGAGGGTCTTCAGCTGGAGGGTCGGGCTGTGACATCATCCCTACCATATCTTGGAAGAGGAGGGCCATTTTCTTTATGCTGGCTGCTTGTTCCGCAGCCTCTTTCTCCTTTTTCTCTAATATCCGGCGAAGATACTCAGCGTCAGTTTCTTGTTCTTGACGCTCATCTGAGGACGTTTCAGAGCTTTCTTTTGGCCCAGTGAGTGCAGCCATTGCAGTCATCATTTCCTGAAGTTTTTGTTGTTGCTCCTGGGCTTTCGTCACGGATCGGGTGAGCGGTCGGTGGCCCGTAGAAGTGCGGCTTTCCTCCTTTCCAGAAGCCATATAAACAGTGTGCACCACCATGCCCCCAGATTTGGGGCGTTTGTGTTCAGCGCTTTTATGCTTCGCCATGTTCACAGGGGTTTTTTGCGGCCTCCTTTTCTTCTGAGTGATTGGAGTTAAGGGGGCCGTTGTAATAGGCACCCGGGTAACTATTGGTTTTTGTGGCTTGACGGAGTAATCCTTCTCTTGCCGAACCTTCATCTTTTTCCGTTGGCAGAGATAGTTTTCATCAATCACTGACTCTTGGACCTGTCGTCAGACTTTGTAAATTTTAGAGGACAGCCGTTGAGGGGGCCGCTCTAGCTTCTTCTCTGGAGTATTCTCCACAGGTGAAGGAGTTCGTTTCAACATTACAGTAGGAGAATTTCTGCGCACCGTATTCAGCCATTCAAAGCTGTTCCCGGTTGGAACAGCAGCATCGATCCTCACCGTTGGAGCTGGTGGCGTAAATCCAGAGGGGGAGTTGCCCCCAGCCTTTCTTACTCGACGCCAGTGGCGATGTCGGGCGTGTCTTGCGGATGGAGTCACCTCCGTTGTTTGATAAGCTTCTTCATGCCCCCTGCCCTGGGTAGGGGAAGAAGCTTTGAGGAACTCGCTTGGAGCATCAACCGAAATAGCCATCTTTGTAAAAACTGACTTCTCGGGAAGGAGAAATCCTTCCAATGATTTCGTCCGCTTGAGCCGGGATAGCTATCCGCTTTGGGATGGCAGCTTCGGGTATCGCAGGTTTGCAGACGTTCTGGCCCAGTCCGTTGAAAACTGAGGTACTGAAACTGGGCGACCCGTTGAGAGGGGTCGCGGTAGTGGTAAGCCGATTAAAAACCAACTTCTCCGGGGTTTCTTGCAACGTCATTGTGGCATTGAAGCTCAACGGTGGGAGCATGGTCCCGAAGAATAATCCAGTGGTGGCTTGAGTTACCTGCTCCACTGGCGTCTTGAAAAGAGAGGCCGCTCGGGGCCCATAAGTCACTCCTCTAGCGCGGACGGAGCGAGAGTTGTAGTTGCAGGCAGTGCAGTTTGAAGCCATCGATCTTCAGTTCTCTGCACGGAGCAAGACACCAAATCTTAGTACCTCTAATCCACAGACAACCACAACAAACCGCGATTTGTTCGCGAACACGACACACAAAGTGTGGAGTGGAAAGAGGAAAAGGTCCCACCGAGCGTGCCAGAATCTGTTCCCCTCCGAACGGCGGCCTAGACGTTAGGACGTCTAGCCTGAGATTCGGGGCAGATGCTATATGGTTTGATCCGTTTACCTCTCCGAAGATACCAAGTTGATTTATGGCACCGTGTATCGGAGGTTTAGACGGATGCGGCCGATGTAGCAGATTTCGTCAGATTCCCCCTCGCTTGAGGGGTTTTTGATTGTGAGGACGCTCTTCCCTGCAGGTGCAAGCCCCTGCAATTAATTACGCTACGACATCGCGGTAACAACTTTCTCCTTCTCCAGAATTTCACTTCGTGTCGTGTGTGTTTTTTTTATTTGTGGTTGCCCATGGATTGTATACGGAGACTGAGTAATACCGTCGCCCGTAGGACGTGGATTAGTCCAAATCCGTATTTACTTAGATTTGGGTTTGGTGTTTTTAGTTTAAGGATGCATTAATCGCGTTGCGGCTAAGATCAACTTAAACGTTCGTTAAGGATACGTTAGTCCTGTTTGAGACTAAGATCAACTTAACATGATAATCCATTTAATATCTGGCCATCGGGACTCGTCACCTCTCTGACGTCGTTGAAGGATTACAACGGCAGATATCAGAGGAGTTCGGAGATGTACCCTTGAACCAAGGTCGATTTGGAGTTTTATAGTCCGTTTGAATGTTTAAGGATACGTTAGCCGTGTTTGGAGGCTAAGGTCAACTTAAACAGGATTGTTTAGATCCGGCAAAAGAGCATTTGGGGGCTCTATTGTTCCAGCTTTAGGGACGCAGTGGTCCATAGGTAGTTTAAGGACGTTGCGGTCCATTGCCAATTTAGGGACGTGGTGGTCCATCGCCAGTTTAGGGACGTGGTGGTCCGATATTAGTTTAGGGACGTTTCGGTCCGATATTAGTTTAAGGACGTTTCGGTCCGATATTAGTTTAAGAACGTTTCGGTCCGATATTAGTTTAGGGACGTCTCGGTCCGACATTAGTTTAGGGACGTCTCGGTCCAATATTAGTTTAGGGACGTCTCGGTCCAATATTAGTTTTAAGGACGTCTCGGTCCATGCTCCAGTTTAGGGACGTGGTGGTCCATGTTCCAGTTTAGGGATGTGGTGGTCCGACATTAGTTTAAGGACGTTTCGGTCCACGAGTTTAAGGACCCCACAGTCCATATACGTGTGGTCGTTGGGACCCGTCACCTCTCTGACGTCGTTGAAGGATTACAACGACAGGTGTCAGAGGAGTTCGGTGATGTACCCTCGAACCAGTTGTAAATTGATTTAAGAGAGCAATCTTGCTCAGTCAATTTAATTTAAGGACTTATGGCCAAAATTGGGCTAAGTCCAGTTGAAAATGTTCAACATTTTATTTTCTTTTGCATTGCATTTCATTTTTTATTTTTATTTGGGCTTTGCCCAGAAAGGATGCAGAGCATCAATTTTATTTTGGGCTCTGCTCTTTATAAATGATGCAGAGCATCAATTTTATTTGGGCTCTGCCCTTTTATTGCTTTGCAATTTATTTTGGCCTGCTTGGTCTTTTTGATTTGGGCCTGGCCCTTTTAAGAAATACATTGCATTTATCAGGCGCTTTGTGCCAATCGGAGAGCGCAAGCGCTTGTGACGACGACACGTGTCATGCAAGCGCAGTGCGCTGCGGTAGTGCGCTGCGCTTGCGCTGCTGACACGTGGCGCCCTTTGGTGAGTTGCGCCAATCTCAGAGAGCAAAGCTCTATTTCAAGAGCGCATAGCTCAATTGGTTCGGAGGCTGACACGTGGCGCTCTCTGGTGGCTTGCGCCAATCCAAGAGCGCAACAGTGCAGTTTTGCAAGTGCAAGGCACTATGATTTAGGAATCTTTTAGATTCAATGAACAGAAGTGCAAAGCACTGTTAGATTTTTTGATCTAATTTAGATCAAAGAAAAAGATAAGTTTTTTCTTATCTTAAAGAACCAAAGGTTCATGAACAAGTGCAAAGCACTATTTTTATTTATCCTTTTATTTAGTTCTGTTTAAAGATCAATGATCTTGTTTTTAGATCACTGATCTGTTCATAAGAGAATTTTCTCTTCTCTCAAAGGTTTTTACCTTCTGTTGTTCTTGAGGAGTTCTCGAGAGTTCTCTTCTCTCTTTTTTTTATAGAAAGATGTTCATGCCTTTGAATTGAGGTCTGGGGTTCTTTTTATAGTGCTCATAAATTAGTTAAATTTGTTAAAGAGATCTCTCTCTGAGTGATTTGGGGAATTTTCCCCACCGTTGGATTTTTGATCCAAGGGCTTCTGTTTTACAGAAGAAAATCTTCTTGTTTTAACAAGAACAGAAAGATTTCTTTTAAAATCTTAATTCTGTTTGGCGCAAATGCCCCAGCGCGTGACACGTGTCGCGCAGCGCACAGCGTAGCGGAATTGCGCGAGCGCATCTGCGCTGACACGTGTCGCGCAGCGCGAAGCGCAGCGCAACTGCGCGAGCGCATCTGCACTGACACGTGTCGCGCAGCGCAGTGCTTGCGCAACTGAAGCGTTGCTTCCTTTAATTTTGTTTAAAATAGAGCTTTGCTCTGATTGGGCGCGCCTTCTTGGGCGCTGCGCTGATGTATCAGCTCCTGACATGTGGCGCGTTGCGCCCGAGATTTGAAGCGTTGCTTCAAAATTTTGAATTTTGAATTTCAACAGAGCTTTGCTCTGATAGGGCGAAACAAGGGACACAGATCATACTTTGCATTAGTTAGTGACATAATGATTGCCTGCATTTTACTTCCACTGTTATTACCTTCTTTTCCTGTTTCTTGCCACTATTATAATATTGCTATTACGTCGCTCTGAAGACCTGAGTATGCATGCTCAGATCTCGAGGAAGAACCAGCGCAGGAGTCGGACTTGCCCTTCGAACTTGCGGAGATTTAGTCGGGAGTGCTTCCTTCACTTTTACTGCTTTCCCTAAAGAGACCTTGTATTCGAACTTGGTTAGTAGTTCTTTTCTTGTTTTATTGTAAATTATGAACAGTGAAAGTTGATGTAATAATTTAGTGATGTATTTCCTTTACTTCTGTGCTTTGTTTACTGATTACCATATAATGGTAGAAGCTGAAGTGTGACTACGGCGGGATTATTCCTTGACCGTAGGAGCATGGCTGGCCTAGTCATCCCTCGTTTTCCGTATTTTGGGAAGCAGGGCGTGACATGGTTTTGTTGGTATCAGAGCCGCGTTTAGTAGTAATGGATAACATTAACTACACTTTATTACGTTATTTTCGCTTCACTATTCCTGACTTTCATCCTTGTATCTAATCATATCCTTCTAATATCTTCCAGCGATATGACGTCCCCGAACGACCACTCCTCAGACTCAAGTTCTCAGGATTGCACGGAGAGGATACTTAGTGCACTGACGTCTCTCGCAGAAGCTCAGGAGAAAAAGGCGGCCCTACTCACCGAGGGACTCAGGGCTATTACCGCTGTAGGGGGACCCTCCGCCCTCATTACCGCCCCCGAGGGCACTGCTCCACCAGCTTTTTCTGCCAGGGATGGCACCGTGTCAGATTTTCGGAGGTTACATCCAGCTGCATTTACGGGACTAGCCGAACCACTCGAGGCCGAGCAATGGCTAGTTAATATTGAGAACCTACTGACGGCCGCCAGGGTACCAGAGGAAGATAAAGTGAATGTGATAAAGATCCAGTTGGAAGATGAAGCCCGTACTTGGTGGTCAGTGTTAGTGTTTATGCCCTAGAGGCCATTACTGTATCATACTAGTTTGTATATTACTTAATGGAAGCTTAGGATATTCACAGTTGTATTGACAGTCTTGCTAAAAATGGTAATATGCTACTTGGTTTGTGTCTACTTTAATATGTGCATATGTTTCTTTTAGCGTATCGCTTATACATATTAATAGAGCCCTTAGGATCTTTGCTTGATTACCAGCGTTGTGATGGCAGTCACACTAGTGGGAGCTGGGTAGTCTATAAGAAACATCCTATACAGGTCCCTGGTCGTAGGATTATCGAGACAGGGCATCGATACTCCAGAGTAGACTGGTGTATACGCTTCTCATCCTAGCATAGGGAGATGGTCTGTCCCACAGCCATCAGTACGTCGTACTGGAGATAGTATGCAGGTGCTCGTTAGGTTACGGGTATACCGGACATGACTCGCCGGGAACTGCAGGTTGGTTTTATACCCATCGTCAGATAGTAGTTCCCAGGTGACATGAGTACAGCTTAGTCCGTCGACTTGACACTGCTATTTCGCCTCGGGTGTGTTCCCACTGTACTTAGATTACTACCCTACCACGGCTCAAAGGAGTCGTGCAAACAGGTAGTAGTTGGGTGCAGTCCCGAAGCACTTGGAGGCAGTGGCGGTTAGACAAGATTCGTCTCTCCCGGTATTGGGGGTTGATATCACGCTGTGTAGGGATAGCCATTACGCAAAGTCTCTTGCCAGGGCAAGCGAGATTTACTGGTAGGTTCCAGTAGTTTCTCAAGGTGTAATAGGCTTCACTCCGACACGACTTATACCGCTATTAGGGGTCTGACGTTTACCCGCCCCTAGGCCCGATATGCGATAGTCCTAGACGAACAGACCGGACTGTACGGAGATTGTCACATCAGGCTCAGTTGGAGTTCGGATGGGTTTCCTCATTGTCCTTCTTATCGACATCTACCTGGGGACCGTTACGTACAGCTAGTAACGCTTGCGGCCCGTGGTTAAACCCACTGCCAGCGTAGTGTCGAGTCTTTAGAGTCCCACATAGAGAGTTTCCCTGTACCGGGAAAAAGGTGTAGAGGCCGTATGGTTTTACGGCAGGGCCGTGATCACTTACGTACACTTGTGCATGTATTATGATCGGGCAGATAATACTAGCGGGCTTTGGTTTAAGCCAGATTCTAGTATTATACAGATGGATTTATTCAGTCAAAGATTATCCGTGTTTTTCGGAAATACGGATGGGAGGGGCAGTCTCGTAATTTGTTGGGAAGCTTCTAGAAGAAGATGACTCATTTGTATTTATTTCTTTTTAGATTAAACACAAATGAGGTGGAGAGATGAGTTGTAGGTTTTCATTAAATGCTTAATGACTCATGAGGTGATTCACCATTTAGGATTAAATGAAGTTTACAAGATATTTCTAGATATTTATCAAAGAGATATTTGTATGCTTGATATTATTCTTTCATGAGTTATTATTCATATCATTATCACAAAAGCTTTCTCTCTCTTCAAGTCTTCATCTTCTTCCTCAAACCATAACAGCTCTCATGAGTTGAGAATCCTAGGGTTTAAGTGACTAAGTAATCCATCTAATTACTCTACATCCTCTAGGACTTCTAGATTAGCGATCTAGAAGCCGTAGTTATCTCAGATTCGAGATAGGAGCTCGGACTATAGACTCTCGGGTGGATCGTCTTTGACTCGAGGGGGCCGTTGAAGTGCCCTTGTTCCATAGAGCCTACGAGGTGTGGAGGATAGCGATGAAGACCCGAAGGACAAGTAACGTGAGGTATAATTTCGAATCCGAGTAGTTAAACCTTTCGTAGTTTGCTAGTAATGGTTTAGACACAATCCGTGTGCTCAAGTCCGTGTTACGAAGCTTTGATAATTGTTTTTCATATATTCCGCCTCCCCGCAAGCTCGTGGGGTGCGTGACATGGACTTAAAGTGGTATCAGAGACTACTAAACCTTTACTAGCTTGTTAGCAACTAATTAGAACTTCGATCGTCGGAAAGACACGAAAACTTAACCCCGAACCCCTCAAGTTTCTGTCAATTTTAAACGTGTCGAAACAATTATTTGATAGGTATGAAAATTCACAGCAGGGAATTCTAAGAATACTGGGGAAATACGAGGAGCTAACTCGGTTAGACTGCCGCGGAAGCGCGGCGGATTAGTGCAATCCGCGGCGGATCCACGGCCGAGTCAACTCCCAGTTCACTCGGATTTACACAGTAACTCTTAGTTTTGGGTGTTCTGTTTTTCTGTATATTTTGTTTCTGCCCAGGTTATTTCAGTGCTGGCTTGCATTTGTGGTAGAGACAGAAAAAGGTTGTCGATCGAAATTCTAACTTATTTGCTAATCAAGTTTTATCTGTGATGTTTAATGTGTTCGTAAACCTCCCCTAATTGCTAGTATGTCGGTTAGCAGGGGGTTGCACATTTCTGTAATGGTTTTTACTGGTTTGTGTATATGAACTTCATTGGATCGTTGTGATGATTAGCCGGGGTTTGAGATGAGTTTTTATATTCTATCATTCGATGTAAATTGTAATATGATAATATTCTTTTGCGGGGAACATCCGGGCTGAGGTTGTAGCCACCGTTGTATTATTTCATTTACTGTTTTATGCTCCTAGGATAGACCCAAGGTGGGGTGCACAAACTACCGGGTACTTTGAAGTGTTTAGTGGCCTACTCACGTTGTTGAGGGAGACTGCTTCACTTCGGGTACTTGGCGGATAGTTTGCCGTACCCGTAGGGGTCTAGGGTGGGGTAATGGCTACTCATCACAACTGTGTAATCCGTCTTTCGTTGCAGGCTCAAAAGAAACACGGATTGCTTGTATATCCAATAATGTTCATATGTGATCTGGAATGCCTATTATTGCGTCTGACGAATGTACAATATCTATATATGATATCTAGTAGGCGTTGCTTATGTTTTGCATCCGTGCTAGCCCAGCCCCCGCTCTGTCGTTAGTTAAGTAACCTAACGGGTGAATGACGGGACCCAGTGGCGAATGCGGATGGCATAAGCGGACGTTGTATTTTCGTTGTTTTCTGCAATGATAGGTTAATTGATGGGACGTATTATTTTAATGCAAAGAAAACAAACCAGAGTTGAATCGTTGGAACAGATTTAAAAGAAACCACTCGGTTATTTTAAAAGAGCAGATTTTTAATTGCGGAGCTTTAACCACTCCTTTTAAAAAGCTATCAGGTTCCTTCGATTATATCAAGTTCACTACGTTCACGGTTTCGCCAAAACCAGTCGTAGCCTTCCGTCATTTCATATGGATGGTCAGTAGTATTCAAGCTATGTTTGTTGGCCTTCGTCAAGGCATAGTGTTTGGTAGCTGCTGGGGTATTCGTATGTAGCATAGATAGATACGTTAGTTTGAGACAGTCGTATTACCTTGTTGGCCTTCGTCAAGGGTATGTACGGGTGGGTTCAAATTAACAAGATAATGATGGGCAGAACTTGACATGTGACTTATGATTTGTTGGTCTTCGTCAAGGTCATAAGAGCATGGGGCAAAAATCCACATCGGGAGTTTCTAAAGAAACTGAAACTTGCTAGTGTTGCATACCATTTGGAGTTTGATGAATGTTGGTAGGATTCCTTCAGCATTATCACACGATGATATTTGGATCCCGATCCTACTGTGAGTATCCGCTACTCATCAGGAGATTCGTCACTTAACGATCAATGCTATAAACCAAGTAGGTGTCTAGAACAGTGTCAGCGGGGCTACGCTTCCAGAGAAAAGAGGTTATTTAATTAAGAAACTTCGCGAAAGCGTCGTAAAACCTCCCTCGAAGTATCGACATTAGCCTGGCTGAACGGTTAAGCAAGTATTGTACGGTGAGATCAGTCCTGACTAATTCTTCTTTTATGGTTTGAGGAAGGATTCGAGAAACAGTGGGAGTTATCCGGTTTAGATAAATTAAAAACCACTATAAACTTGCAAGAGCATCATGCTAAAGTGTTCCCTCTCTCTCTCATTGCAGCGACTTTGTGACCATGACTAGGTTACATCTAGATAATAAAATGACTGAATCTGACTTTTATGATTGGCAAAGGTCTGTCCAGATGTCCATTGCCTATGACAAGCTGGACCACCCTATTACTACTCAAGCCCCACTGTCCCAGGTCCAGTTTCCACCGTCACGGATATGGATATCCGTCAGGCAAGGGAAAAGGATAGTGCGAATGCCAAGTGCCTCGTGTTGGCTTCAGTTGATGGTGTATACCAGAAGCAGCACGAGAAGATGGAATTAGTTTCCATCTTTCTCCATAACAAAGATTTATATGGAGAGCAATCTCGTATCGCAAGATATGAGACCTCGAACGAATTATTTCAAGCGAGGTTGGCTGTCGGGTCATCTGTAGGGGACGACGTCCTTACGATGACTAGCTATATTGATGAGCTCACGGACCTGGAGAGTACGTTGGGAAACAGGTCATATGCTGACTTATTTCCACAGTCCCTACCCTCCACTTACACCCTGAAAGAAACCAGGGAGACACCCGCTCTGCTTAATGGGGGACCTTCTTCTTCTGCATCCAGGGCGAAAGCAAAGGGTGAAAAGAAGAAGACCTCCACAAAGCCGATATACGATGTCAGTAAAGTAAAAGGAAAGGGAATAGCAAAAGTTTCAGGACTTGGTGTAGGTAAGGAGGTATGTTCCTATTGTTATGGGAACAGGCATTGGCAGAAAGATTGCAGGGCTTTGGAAGCCAGTATCCAGAATTCGAAGCATGTTGTGGCTTCGGCCCCGAGTGTGTTTGTGATTGAGAACTGTTTGTCAATTAACTCTACTTCCTGGGTACTAGATACCGGATCAGGATCTCATATCTGTAATTCATTACATACTTTGAGAAACCGTAGAGTTATCAGGGTAGGTGATTTGTCTCTCAGAGTTGCAAACGGAATGAGCATGGACGCTGAATCCGTGGGAGAATATCGCCTAGGTTTGACAAGTGGGCAGATATTGATTCTACGTAACTGTTTGTATGTACCTAGTTTGACTTGTAATATCTTATTAGTGTCCTCACTTTCGAGAGAGGGATATGACTTTACATTCGTAAGCGATGTAGTTCACATCCACCTAAATCAAGTTCTGATTGGGTCCGGTACATTAGATGACGGTATATACGTATTGAATCAAGCTCAGGTTTTCAATGTCCAGAACACACTTAAAAGAAAGTCTCCAGAAATAAATCAGGCTTTCTTATGGCATTGTAGACTAGGTCACATCAATGAAACATGGTTGGCTAAGTTACATAGAGAAGGATATTTGAATCCGTTCGAATATCAATCTTACGCTACTTGTGAATCTTGTCTCATAGGAAAGATGACAAAGACTCCGTTTACTGGACACGGAGTATGAGCGAGCGAGCTCTTGGGACTCATACACAGCGATGTATGTGGTCCAATGTCTACACTTGCGCGAGGTGGTTATTCCTACTTCATTACTTTTACGGATGATTTCTCTAGGTATGGACATATCTTCTTGATGAAGCATAAATCCGAGGACTTTGAGAAATTCCAAGAATACAAGAATGAAGTAGAAAACCAAACAGGCAAAAGTATCAAGACACTGAGATCTGATCGAGGTGGTGAATACTTAAGTGCCGAGTTCCTGGGTTACTTAAAAGAGAATGGAATTCTCTCTCAGCTTACTCCTCCATACACACCACAACACAACGGTGTATCGGAAAGAAGGAATCAAACCCTATTGGATATGGTTCGTTCCATGATGAGTAAGGCTGAGTTACCGCGATCTTTCTGGAGTTATGCATTAGAATCAGCTGCATATCTTTTGAACAAAGTTCCAACCAAGACTGTGCCTACCACACCATATCAGATATGGAGTGGGAAGAAACCCTATCTTCAGTACCTGAAGACATGGGGATGTCCAGATTTTGTAAAAAAGCAGCATCCGGACAAGCTCGAGGCATGCTCAGTACAGTGTAAGTTTGTAGGATATCCAAAGAACTCCAAAGGGTATTATTTCTATTACGCAGAGGAACAAAAGGTTTTTGTTTCTCGTCATGCCCACTTCTTGGAAACTGAATTTTTAGAAAATCAGAAGAGTGGGAGCGCAATAGAACTGGAAGAAATTCCAGAACCACAAGCTGTTACTGAAAATATGGTAGAACCAGAAGTTTCAGAAGAAAGGGACATACCGGCGCCTATCCGCAGAAGTAGTAGGCAGTCTCATCTGCCCGAAAGATACTACGGTTTTCTCATAGACGGGGATCGAGAAGATTGCATCATTGATAATGATGACCCTACTAGCTTCCAGCAAGCCATTCAGAGCGGCGACTCGGTAAAATGGCTGGATGCAATGCGGACCGAAATGGAGTCCATGTACACTAACAAAGTATGGACTTTGGACATTGCTCCAGATGGGGTAAAACCCGTAGGATACAAATGGATCTTCAGAAAGAAGATTGGTGTGGATGGACAGGTTGAAACCTATAAGGCTAGACTTGTTGCAAAGGGTTTTCGTCAAAGACCTGGTTTGGACTATGAAGAAACTTTTTCTCCAGTGGCTATGCTCAAATCCATTCGAGTCCTTCTTGCCATTGCTGCCTTCCACGATTATGAGATCTGGCAGATGGACGTAAAGACGGCCTTTTTAAATGGTAATTTGGATCAGCCAGAGGGATTCATTCAGAGTGGGAGCAGCGGTAAAGTGTGCAAGTTTCTTAAGTCCATTTATGGACTAAAGCAGGCATCACGGAGTTGGAACATCTGTTTTGATGATACTGTCAAAGAATTCGACTTTATCAAGAATCCAGATGAACCATGCATATACAGTAAGATTGTAGGGAGAGCTGTTGTATTCCTCGTCTTGTACGTGGATGACATTCTCCTAATAGGAAATGATATTCCTATGCTACAGTCGGTCAAAAGATTCTTGTCGCAGAAGTTCTCCATGAAGGACCTGGGTGATGCCACCTACATTCCGGGGATCCAGATCTATCGTGATAGATCAAAGAGGATGTTGGGACTTTCGCAGTCCAGGTACATAGACACCATATTGAAAAGATTCAGTATGGAAGATTCTAAGCGCGGTAACCTACCGGCTTGTCACGGAATCAACCTCTCCAAAGAGATGTCTCCCAAGACTGATATAGAAAGGGGTCGCATGTCGATTATACCCTACGCTTCTGCGGTAGGCTCTATAATGTATGCGATGTTATGTACCAGACCAGATGTAGCATACGTATTGAGCGTTGTAAGCCGGTATCAGGCAAACCTAGGAGAGAAGCACTGGATAGCAGTAAAGAACATTCTCAAGTACCTGAGGAGGACTAAGGAGATGTTCTTGGTGTATGGCGGAAAGGACCTCCAGACCGAGGCCTTTGCCGACTCCAGCTTCCAGAGTGACAAGGATGACTCCAAGTCCATGTCGGGTTATGTCTTTACCCTCAATGGAGGGGCGGTCTGTTGGAAGAGTTCCAAGCAGGACACCGTTGCTAACTTAACAATGGAAGCGGAGTGCATAGCTTCTTGCGATGCCGCAAAAGAAGCTGTCTGGATGAAGAAGTTCCTCACAGAACTTCAGGTGGTTCCTACCAGTGTTGATCCAATACCTCTGTATTGCGACAACAACGACGCTATAGCTTTAGCGAAGGAATCCATGTCCCATCAGAAGTCCAGACACATCTTAAGGCGGTATCACCTGATCAGGGAGATCGTAGATCGCCGTGAGATCGAGGTAAAGAGAGTAGATACAGAGAATAACACTGCTGATCCATTCACAAAGGCCATTCCTTAGACGCAGTTCGAGAGGCTATTCGAGATGATAGGTCTTCGATATGCTAGTATATGGCCCTAGTGCAAGTGGGAGATTATTAGTGTTTATGCCCTAGAGGCCATGTTTCCCCCAATCAGAGCAAAGCTCTGTTGAAATTCAAAATTCAAATTTTGAAGCAACGCTTCAAATCCCGGGAGCAACGCGCCACGTGTCAGGCGCTGATACATCAGCGCAGCGTCCGAGACAGCGCGCCCAATCAGAGCAAAGCTCTATCTAAAACAAAATTAAATGAGGCAACGCTTCAGTTGCGCAAGCACTGTGCTGCGCGACACGTGTCAGCGCAGATGCGCTAGCGCAGTTGCACTGCGATGTGCGCTGCTTGACACGTGTCACGCGCTGGGGAGTTTGCGCCAAAAAAAATTAAGATTTTAAAGAAATCTTTCTGTTCTTGTTAAAACAAGAAGATTTTCTTCTGTAAAACAGAAGCCCTTGGATCAAAGATCCAACGGTGGGGAAAATTCCCCAAATCACTCAGAGAAAGATCTCTCTAACTAATTTATGGGCACTATAAAAAAGATCCTAGACCTCAATTCAAAGGCATCAACATTTTGTGAGAAACCAAAATTTTCAAGCAGAGAGAACTCTGAAGAAATTCCAAGAAGAAAGGTAAAAAAACCTTTATAAGGAAAGAATTTTTTCTGATAGATCATCGATCTAAGAACTAGATCAATGATCTTTAATAAAAAACAAAATAAAAATAGTGCTTTGCACTTATGAACCATTGGTTCTCTGAGATCAAGAAAGAAATAAGAAAATACTAGTTTTCTTGAATCTAAATTAGATCAAGAAATCAAACAGTGCTTTGCACTTCTTTTATGAACCATTGGTTCTGGAATCTAAAAGATTCTCAAGTTAATAGTGCTTTGCACTTGTAAATCTGCACTGTTGCGCTCTTGGGTTGGCGCAAGCCACCAGAAAGCGCCACGTGTCAGTATCTGAACCATTTGCGCTATGCGCTTTTGAAATAGAGCCTTGCTCTCTGAAACTGGCGCAACTCACCATAGCGCGCCACGTGTCAGCAGCGCAAGCGCAGCGCACTGCGCTTGCATGACACGTGTCATCACCACAAGTGCTTGCGCTCTTTGATTGGCGCAAAGCGCCTGACAAATGCAATGCATTTCTTTTGCTAACGGGCCAGGCCCAAGTCAAAAAGACCTAGTAGGCCTAAATAAATTGCAAAGCAATAAAAGGGCAGAGCCCAAGTCAGATTGATGCTCTGCATCATTTATAAAGGGCAGTGCCCAAGCAAATTGATGCTCTGCATCCTTTCTGGGCAGAGCCCAAACAAAAATGCAATGCATTATTTAAATGTGGGCAAAGCCCTAACACAGGTCTAATAGACCAAAAATAAATAAAAGCGTTGAATATTTTTCAACTGGACTTAGCCCAATCATGGTCGGAAGTCCTAAAATTAAATTGACTGAGCACAGCTGCTCTTTTAAATCAATTTACGACCGGTTCGAGGGTACATCTCCGAACTCCTCTGACACCCATCGTTGTAATCCTTCAACGACGTCAGAGAGGTGACGGGTCCCGACAACCACACATCAACACGGACTGTGGGGTCCTTAAACTCATGGACTTAAGCGTCCTTAAACCAAAAGATGGACTGTGGGGTCCTTAAACTCATGGAATTAAGCGTCCTTAAACTAAAACACGGACTGTGGGGTCCTTAAACCCACGGACTTAAGCGTCCTTAAACTACCTATGGACCACCACGTCCTTGAACTGGAATATGGACCACCACGTCCCTAAACTGGAATATGGACCACTATGTCCCTAAACTGGAATAATAGAGTCTCCAAACGCTCTTTTGTCGGATCCAAAACGATCCCGTTAAGTCGATCTTAGTCTCAAATCAGACTAACGTATCCTTAACAAACGTTTAAGTCGATCTTAGCCTAAATACGGCTAACGTATCCTTAAACCAAAACACCAAACCCAAATCTAAGTAAATACGGATTTGGACTAATCCACGTCCTACGGGCGACGACATCTCTTAGTCTCCATATACAATCCATGAGCAACCACAAACAAAACAAACACACACAACACGAAGTGAAATTCTGGAGAAGGAGAAAATTGTTACCGCGATGCGGTAGCGTAATTAACTGCAGGGGCTTACACCTACTGGGAAGAGCGTCCCTACAATCAAAAACCCCTCAAGCGAGGAAGAATCTGACGAAGTCTGCTACATTGGCTGCATCCGTCTAAACCTCTGATACACGGTGCCATAAATCAACTTGGCATCTTCGGAGAGGTGGACGGATAAAACCAAATAGCATTTGCCCCGAATCTCAGCGCCAGGACTTTGTAGTCTTGTGCGCCGCCATTCGGAGGGAAACAGATTCTGGCACGCCCGGTGGGACCTTTTCTTCTTTACACTCCACACTTCGTGTGTCGTCTTCGCGAACGAATCGCGGTTTGTTAATGGTTGCCTTTGGATTTCAAGTTTACTAAGATTTGGTCTCTTGCTTGGCGCAGAAAAGAAATCAAGCATCAATGGCCACTACCTGTTCGAAGTGCTCTAACTGCAGCTGCAGCTCGTGTCCGGCCTCAACTGGGGGTATAACCTACGGACCCCAAGCGGCCTCTTTGTTCACTATTCCCGTGGAGAAAATTACTCAAGCCACCACGGGGTTGTTTTTCGGAACTATGCTTCCGCCAACAAGCTTCAGCACCCCCGTGCCCATACAAGAAGCTCCTAAGAAGTCAGTCTTCGATCGACTTACAGTTACTGCGGTCCCTATCAACGGGTCGCCCAACACCAGTGCCTCGGTCTTCTCCAGACTGGGCCAAAACTCCTGCGGGCCCACAATGAAGCTTGCAGTCCCAGAAAAGGTTATTCCAAAAAGAGTAGCCAAACCTGCTCCTGAAGTCGTCAAGGCGGCTTCTCCTGCTAAGAGATCGGTCTTTACAAGACTGACCATCCCAACTCCCACTCCTGCTCTTGCTGCTCAAAAGACATCAGTCTTCAATAGGCTGACGCCGGCAACAGCCCCATACCTGAACAGGGGGCAAGAAGAAGCTGTTTCTGTCTCTGAACCGATACCGACAATTCGTTGCGCCCGACGACGCCACTGGCGCCGGGTAAGGAAGACCGGGGGCAACTCCCCTTCTAGAATGACTCCGCCAGCTCCAACGGTGGAAGTCAACGCTGCTGTTCCAACCGGAAACAGCTTCGAGCTACTGAATAGTGTACGCAGAAACTCGCCGTCTGCGGTGCTCAAAAGATCTCCTCCACCAGTAGAGACTACCGTGGAAGTACCAGAGCAGTCCCCTCGATCGCTGTCCTCCAAGATCTATAAGTGTTAGTTATATGTATGCCCTAGAGGCCATTACTGTACATACGATGTATATTGTAATGGATGCTTGGATATATATAGGGAGGACTTTCTTGCTCGACATGATAGTATGCTATCTGGTTGTACTTTATCTTAATATGTACTCTGATTGTCTCTATGTTACATGTTGATAAAGCCCTTAGGATATGTACTCGACTACTGGGACTATGATGAGATCATACTAGTGGGGCCACGGTAGTCGACGAGTACATCCTATAACTGTTCCTAGTCGAGGGTGTATCGAGACAGGGCATCGATACACCAGAGTAGACTAGCGTATACGCATCTTGACCCATATGATGGGCGATGGATGATCCCATATCCATCGGTGTTTGACATCAAGGATGGTGTACGGGTGCTCAGTAGAGACTGGGTACACTGGACGGACTCGTCGAGAACTCCCAGATGGTATTATACCATACGTCAGATGGCAGTTCTCCGGTGACACTGGTACAGAGTAGTCTGTTGACCCGAGATCGTCATAGAGTCTTGTGTGATTCCCACTGTGCTTTGATTTCCATCATACCACGTCCAAGAGGGCGTGTAAAAAGGTGGCTTTTGGGTACAGTCCCGAATCACATGGAGGCAATGAGCGATAGGAGGGGATTCGTCTCTCCCAGTATAGGGAGTTGATGTTGTGCTGTGTTCGATTGGCTATAACCAGAAATCCCTGGCCAGGGTTGCTGAGATTTACTGGTAAGTGTTATCAGTAGTTTCTCGAACTGTTATAGATCTCATATCGACACGACTTATCGAGCTACTGGGGTCTGACGTTTACCACCCTTAGACGAGATATGCGACATATCAGACGACGAGACCGGACTGTACGGGAGTGTTACTGTTTGGATTCACAGGAGAAGTTACAGGCTTGCTTGTTGATCTTCTGAGCGCTCAATACCTGGGTAGCTGTTACGTTTAGCTGACCGCTTGCAGCTTGTGGGTGTTTGATATGATCATCACCTACTGCCGGCGTATTGACGATTCTTTAGAGTCCTACACAGAGGTTTCTTGGCTCAGGAAAAACGGAGTAGGAGCACATATGTGATATGTGCGGGACCGAGGATAATGCGATATGTGATACCGTATTCTATTCTCGCGATATATGATATCAGCTGGGTCATCGGATCAAGTGTTGATTTGATGAATCGGTACGGATAAATATTAGTCGGTTATATGCGATATAGCCGGATTGTCGGATCAAGTGTTGATTCGATAATTTAATGTATAATAATATATATATGATATATTAAATTACATTATCTAATATTTGCTCACTAAAAGATTCTTTTTCTCACTCGGGTAATACATTGATATATATGCGATATATGTTAATTGTATTATTTTATTTGGTTACAATAAATATTATATATGTGATATATAATATTGTAACATGATATGATAAATAATACAACATGTTCAGTAGAGATTAAACAATATTAGGGTTTGATTTGGGTTAATGATTTCTAGATGATTCTAGAAGGTTTTGTTTTGTCATGATAAAGATATTTACATGTGACTCATGCTTTAACCCAACCCAAACCCTAACCCTAGTTAATTTTCTACAAAGGTTTACTTGACCATGGTTGCATAATTCATCATATTATTCTTTTCCTATTCATCACAAAAGGATACTTATCATGTTCATCTTCTTCTTCCTTCATTCTTTCATGGAAAATAGCTTTCTTGATTTTTCCAAGTGATGAATAATTATGAGAAAAATATAAATAAAGAGAGCAAAAATCCTACTTCATCATCCTCATCTTCCCTTGCCATTTAGATGAGGGTGTTCACATCATTTCATGAGTGTTAGCTTGTGTTAAAGAAACTTCAAGGTAGATCATCTTAGTATCGAAGAGGAAGCAAAGGTTGCGTCTTTCTCTTCGTTGAACCTCTCGAGAGTCCGAATCCCGATGATCGCAGCGAAGGGACCACAACACGGAGCATATGAAGTGAAGGACCGGATCTACAAAGGTTGTAATCCCTCTCACTTAGTGTTAAAGTGTTTAGCATGCTTGTTTTCGCCTAATCTCTAGTTTAAAGTTCCGTATTCGGGTTGTTCGGCACGGCTAAATTTTTAATCGGGCATGGTTGATGTCTCGTAGACCCTTGTGCGCGTGCCTAGCAACCCTACAGTGGTATCAGAGCCAAGCTAGAGCTTTAGGCGAAGTCTAGACGAAGTTTGAAGTCCGATCGAACCCGAAACCCCGACTCCAAAATGCTCTCTGGAAATTTTCTGAAAATTTGGATTTTTGTAAATTAAAAATGCTTAAAAAATTCAGCAGGGAATTATAAGAATTACGGTGCAAAATTTTTTTGATGAACAGTGCAAAGAGCGGCGGAACCGCGGCATAAGCATGCCTTCTGCGGCGGTTCCGCGGCTAAAAGATGACGTCACCAACCCAATTTTGCACAGTAACTTCTTTTATTCAGTGCTGAGTTCTCTCGGAATTTTTAATATTTATTCTACAGTTGAGTTTTCTGGGGTTGTTTTGGGGATTCGGTGTTTCGATCGGAGTATCAGATTTTGTCTATGTGGTTTTCCGGATAACTTTTAGAAACTGTTAAAAAGTTCGAACGGATATCAATAACTCACTTTTTCCCCTGTCGGAAAATTTTTCAAAAGTTGGATTTTTTCTCGTGTTTAAGAACGTTCTAAGTCGTGCAAGTAACTCGGTGGACCCTCTAGAAGACAACAAACCTTAACTCGATTATGTGACCGTCTTGAACTGCCTTTTGAACCTTAGGGTTTGGGGCAGTACGGCGTGCCACATGTGAGGCGTTGGCTTGACCCTTCTACGGCTGGACCATTGGTACTGTGGCATGTGACGGATGTTTTTAAACTGATTTCAAGTGTTGAGATACATTGGGGAAATCTTGGGTGTTTGATGATTCGATCGGAAAGTTTAACTTTTTCTATTTATCTGGAATGTGATACAATAATTGGAATCCACAGGTAGTTATGAGATAATTGATTTGAATATTATAAACATAGCAGTTTAGTCTCAGATGATCGGTTGCCACGGAATTTTGATGTGATCAAAAGTCCGTCGCAATCACGTAGAGTACGCGGATACTCGCCGGGTAAACTTAATAGACAGCTACGCCCCATAGCCCCGACCAAGTGACTGTAGGAGAACCCCGTCGCCGAAAGCATCCGTTCGGGTGCTCGTGGCAGCGGTGTTCCGCCTTAGTGCACTTCGTCGACGGCATCTGGGGGTGCGGCCGTCTACTAAAGTTTGCGACGAGCATTCGATCAGGACGTCGGGAATCTTGTTGAATTTCCCGACTTGATATTGAAAAGAGTTTTCGATAAAGAGACTAAAATGCGGGGTTTATAATAGTTAGGCATGCGATGTCTAAGGAATTCATTTGGTTAGGCATGCGATGTCTAAAGAGGTTGCGGATTCCAACTGTTGTAGTTTTACACTTTCTTTTCTGTGACCGTAAGCGTAGTATGTGGTGTATCGCCGGCTTCGTTGCTATACATCAACGACAATCGGGATACGCATACTTGCTTACGTTGATGATATGAGATATTATGTGTTGCTGTGATATGTTGTATTGGATCGTCGCGTTTTGAATAGCCGGGGGTTTTATGTGAGATGAGAGTTTTTCTTTTTCATTCATGTAAAATTCACTTGTATGTAATATTCTTTTATTGGGGCACATCCAGGTAGCGGAAGATGTCAACGTTGTATATTATTTACTTTTCCGCATTAGGTAGACCCAAGGCGGGGAGCACAAGTAACCGGGTTCTAGGGTCCAGTGGGAGACCATCTCGAGGAGTCGAGACCGGGTTTCCTAACCCTAGAATTGGCAGTGTTACTTGCCGCTCTCGTAGGGGTCTAGGGATGTGGGTTTGGCTATTCATCGCGACCGTGGAATCCGTGTTTTATACAGGCTCGTATTGAAAACACGGACGTCCTAGTATATCCAATATTTCATATATGTTCTTCTGCTGCATTGTTCTGTGATGAGATCATATTACTGCCTGAGATGAATGTTTATATTATATATATGAGATATATGTTATATTGCAGATTTCGTTTCAAAAGAGATGCTTGTGAAGCATAATAAAATGGGACTTCATTAATGAGATTAATGAAACTAAAAGAAACCTAAGATGTTGTAGAAACTTGTTTAAAAACTGGTAGCTCTAGTTCTTGCTTTGCATAGCGGTGTTCCTTGTAGAACATCCAGCACCTTATTCGATAAGGAAAGGACCGAGATCCCTTCACCGGGAGTGACTCCTTTAGCAATAACTGGCAGATGCTACACACTCGGTTTGTTTTTTGATTGCTTCTATAGTTCTTGCTTTGCATAGTGGTATATGTGATATATCCTGCACCTCATTCGACGAGGAAAGGGCCGACGATCCCTTCACCGGGAGTGACCCCTTTAGCAAAACTAGAAAAGCCTCAAAAACACTCCATTTAAAATCACTCGATTCTACAACGATATCAAGTTCATTACGCAAAGGGTTTTCAGAAAAACCTGTCGTAACCCTCCGTCATTTCAGATAAGTTGTATATAGTATTCGTGCTACATTTGTTGGCTTTCGTCAAGGTGTAGTGTACGGTAGCTATCTGCTGCTTATCTGCTGCATATGATGCGATTGGATTAGAGTAGTCGTGCGGCTTTGTTGGCTTTCGTCAAGGGTCGTGCGGGTGGGTTTATTTCAATCAAGAAATGACGGGTTGGACTTGACTAGTAGCCTATGGTTTGTTGGCTTTCGTCAAGGTCATAGGATGCTAGGGGTAAAATATTATTGGGAATTTCAAGTGTTGAAATTTGCAATGAGATTACATACCTTCTATAAGATAGTCGGATCCCGATACCCGCTGCGAGTAAGAGTTACTCCTGGGAGAGTTTTACACATTACAATTAGCCGATCAAGTAGGTGTCTAGAAAGGTGTTAACGGGGTTACGCCTCTGGGAAAACGAGGTTTACTTTAATTAGGTTCGTGCGAAAGCATGGGGGACCTCCCTCAAAGTACCGACACTGGCCTGGCTGAAAGATTGGCGAACTTGTAGCATGTAATTAATCCCGGCTAGTCTTTCCTTTTAGGGTTTGAAGGAAGATTTGATTAAAACAGTGGGAGACATCCTGATTAGATATATTAGATAACCAATCTAATCTTGCAAGAGCATACGCTGAGTGTTTTCTTCTCTCTCTCTCCAGGTTGCGACCATATCACGCCTTAATCAAGATAATAAAACGGATATATTGACTGAACCCGCTTGTTATACTGGGCTGGGGAACGTTGGTCCTGCTCCAACTTATAATTGTTATAAGACAGAGCAGGAAATTGGGGAATACCAGATTTCCCGTGCCGCCCAAACGAAGAAAGTGCATGTTGATGCATCATCTTCAGGTGTGTTCATTACACAGAACTGTTTCTCAGTATCTTTTACGTCCTGGGTATGTGATACCGGATCAGGATCCCGCATATGTAATCTGTTACATGGGCTACAGATAGGTAAAGAACTGAGAACGGGTGATAAGTTTCATGAGACAGAAAACGGTGCAAGTGTTGCAGCCAAGTCTGTTGGTCACTATCACCCTGTATTACCAGAATACATTGATTCTGAACGAATGTTATTAGATACCGAACCTGATATACAACATCATATCTTTTTCTTTATTAGTAAAGAAGGATATAATTTTGTATTGTTGGATAATGTTTTGAACATTTCCTATATCAAAAGTTGATCGGTTCAGGCACGTTATCTAAAAGCATTGACGTTCTAAATCAAACTACAGTTCTTAGTATACAGAACACACACAAGAGGAATAGTTCAGAAATGAACGAATCCTTCTTGAGGCAATGTAGACTAGGTCATATCAATGTGACCCGACTAGCTGAAGTTACATTTAGATGCATATTTAAATTAGTTTGAATTTACATCTTGTGAAACTTGCCGGTCATGTCATAAAGATAAGATGACCGCAACTCTGTTTGTTGGAAACAGAGAAAGAGTTAGTAAACTCTTGGGATTGATACATGCTGATGTATGAAGGTCCCCTGTCTACATATGCCAAGATCGGTTCTTTGTACTTCATTACATTCTCTGATAATCTCTCAAGATTCAGACATATGTTCCTGCTGAAACACAAGTCCGAAGCTTTTGAGATATTCACAGAATATAAGTTAGAAGTAGAGAACCAAAATACGGGTATAAGTATTATGTCCTTTGATGAGATCAAGGAGGAGAATACTTGAGCACGGAATTCCTGGACTATTCTAAAGGAGAATGAGATTCTCTCTCAGCATTACTCCTCCGTATACACCATAGCACGATGGTATATCGGGGCGGAGCAATAGCACCCTATGTGATATGGTGTGCTCTATGATGAGTACTACTGAGTTTCCTATTTCCTTTAGGGAGTTATGCACTTGTGAAGTTGCATACCTATTGAATAGGGTTCGAATCAAATCAGTTGCCTACCACTTCATATGTGATATGGAAAGGGAAGAGCCCATATCTTAAGCTTGTTAAGATTTGGGGTTGTCCGGCCTATGTCTAAAAGCAAAATCCGGACAAGCTCGAGGCAAGGTTTGTTATGTAGAACTGGAAATGTTCCAGCTATACAAACTGCAGCTGATGATTTGATAGAACCAAAGGATTCAATAGTTTCCAACGAACCTCAGCCTATCCGCCGATCTAGTAGGGTTCCTCACCCACCTGAGAGATACTTCGGTTTCTCTATGATAGTGGGAGCGAGGATTGCATCATGAGATGATGACCCAACTAGTTTCGAGCTAGCCATCAGGAGTGGGACTCTTTAAGAATGGCTGGATGCTTAGCGATCTGAGATGGAATCCTTATACACCAACAAAGTATGGACTTTGGTTGCTTTATCTGAAGGGTTAAATCCCCATCAGGAGCAAGTATATCTTGAGAAGATTACTTGGTGTACATGGAAAAGTTGAGACTTTCAAAGCTAAACTTGTTAAAGGTTTGCATCATAGACCAGGTATGGATTATGTTGAAACCTTTTCTAAGGATCTATACTTAAGTCCATCCAGATCCTACTTGCCACGGCTACATACCATGACTACGATATTTGGCGGTTGGGTGTCATGACTGCTTTTCTAAGTGATGTTTTAGAAGAGAGCGTCTATAAGTACACAGCCAGAGGGCTTCGTAGACAGTGGGAGCCGCGGAAACGTGTGCAAGATGTTTTATATGATAAAACAGGCATCGCGGAGTTGGAACATCTGTTTTGATGTGGTAGTCAAAGAGTTTGACTTCATCAAAATGGTAGATGAACCTTGTATATATGAAAAGGTAGTAGAGAGTATGGTGGTGATCCTCGTAGAGTACGTGGATGACATACTCTTGATAGGGAAGAAGTTTCCTATGCTACGCTCGGTCAATCTCCGCTTATCACAAGGATTCTCCATATAGGATCAAAGTGATACCTACTAAATCCTAGATTTTGGATCTATGAGATAGATCTAATTGGATGTTAGGATACTCACTAGTTGTAGTGAGATGGTATCAATCGATCCTGGGAAGAATCACTGGAAGGGTTCCAGGGTGATAAGGACGACTGAATGTCAGTCGCAGGCATTGTCTTTACCCTCAATGGAGGGACGGTATGTTGGAAGAGTTCCAAGCTAGATACCGTGACTTACTAGACAATTAAAGGCAAGATACATCGTTACCAAGGATGCTACCAAAGAGGCAGTCTGGATATATAAGTTCATAAGATGAACTTCGTTCCTACCATTGTGTGACAATGGAGTTGTGGCTTTAGCCAAGGAACTACCGTCCCAGCAGAAATCCAGATATAATTCTTAGGCAGTATCACCTGATCATGGAGATGGTTGATCTCCAGGGAGATCGAGGTTAGGAGAGTAGACACAGAGGACAACAGCGCGGATCCACTCACAAAGGCCTTTTTCCCAGTAGAGACTTTTATGGGATGGTTGAGTATGAGATACTTCAACCGCAGCTAATTGTTGGGTATGTGATACCATAACAGATGGCCCTAGTGCAAGTGGGAGATTGTTAGTTATATGTATGCCCTAGAGGCCATTACTGTACATACGATGTATATTGTAATGGATGCTTGGATATATATAGGGAGGACTTTCTTGCTCGACATGATAGTATGCTATCTGGTTGTACTTTATCTTAACATGTACTCTGATTGTCTCTATGTTACATGTTGATAAAGCCCTTAGGATATGTACTCGACTACTGGGACTATGATGAGATCATACTAGTGGGGCCACGGTAGTCGACGAGTACATCCTATAACTGTTCCTAGTCGAGGGTGTATCGAGACAGGGCATCGATACACCAGAGTAGACTAGCGTATACGCATCTTGACCCATATGATGGGCGATGGATGATCCCATATCCATCGGTGTTTGACATCAAGGATGGTGTACGGGTGCTCAGTAGAGACTGGGTACACTGGACGGACTCGCCGAGAACTCCCAGATGGTATTATACCATACGTCAGATGGCAGTTCTCCGGTGACACTGGTACAGAGTAGTCTGTTGACCCGAGATCGTCATAGAGTCTTGTGTGATTCCCACTGTGCTTTGATTTCCATCATACCACGTCCAAGAGGGCGTGCAAAAAGGTGGCTTTTGGGTACAGTCCCGAATCACATGGAGGCAATGAGCGATAGGAGGGGATTCGTCTCTCCCGGTATAGGGAGTTGATGTTGTGGTGTGTTCGATTGGCTATAACCGGAAATCCCTGGCCAGGGTTGCTGAGATTTACTGGTAAGTGTTATCAGTAGTTTCTCGAACTGTTATAGAACTCATATCGACACGACTTATCGAGCTACTGGGGTCTGACGTTTACCACCCCTGGGCGAGATATGCGACATATCAGACGACGAGACCGGACTGTACGGGAGTGTTACTGTTTGGATTCACAGGAGAAGTTACAGGCTTGCTTGTTGATCTTCTGAGCGCTCAATACTTGGGTAGCTGTTACGTTTAGCTGACCGCTTGCAGCTTGTGGGTGTTTGATATGATCATCACCTACTGCCGGCGTATTGACGATTCTTTAGAGTCCTACACAGAGGTTTCTTGGCTCAGGAAAAACGGAGTAGGAGCACATATGTGATATGTGCGGGACCAAGGATAATGCGATATGTGATACCGTATTCTATTCTCGCGATATATGATATCAGCCGGGTCATCGTATCAAGTGTTGATTCGATGAATCGGTACGGATAAATATTAGTCGGTTATATGCGATATAGCCGGATTGTCGGATCAAGTGTTGATTCGATAATTTAATGTATAATAATATATATGATATATTAAATTACATTATCTAATATTTGCTCACTAAAAGATTCTTTTTCTCACTCGTATAATACATTGATATATATGCGATATATGTTAATTGTATTATTTTATTTGGTTACAATAAATATTATATATGTGATATATAATATTGTAACATGATATGATAAATAATGCAACATGTTTAGTAGAGATTAAACAAGATTAGGGTTTGATTTGGGTTAATGATTTCTAGATGATTCTAGAAGGTTTTGTTTTGTCATGATAAAGATATTTACATGTGACTCATGCTTTAACCAAACCCAAACCCTAACCCTAGTTAATTCTCTACAAAGGTTTACTTGACCATGGTTGCATAATTCATCATATTATTCTTTTCCTATTCATCACAAAAGGATTCTTATCATGTTCATCTTCTTCTTCCTTCATTCTTTCATGGAAAAAAGCTTTCTTGATTTTTCCAAGTGATGAATAATTGTGAGAAAAATATAAATAAAGAGAGCAAAAATCCTACTTCATCATCCTCATCTTCCCTTGCCATTTAGATGACGGTGTTCACATCATTTCTTGAGTGTTAGCTTGTGTTAAAGAAACTTCAAGGTAGATCATCTTAGTATCGAAGATCGGTAGCAAAGGTTGCGTTTTTCTCTTCGTTGAACCTCTCGAGAGTCCGGATCCCGATGATCGCAGCGAAGGGACCACAATACGGAGCATATGAAGTGAAGGACAGGATCTACAAAGGTTGTAATCCTTCTCACTTTGTGTTAAAGTGTTTAGCATGCTTGTTTTCGCCTAATCTCTAGTTTAAAGTTCCGTATTCGGGTTGTTCGACACGGCTAAATTTTTAATCGGGCATGGTTGATGCCTCGTAAACCCTTGTGCGCGTGCCTAGCAACCCTACAACAAGACATGGCGACAAGTCCGAGAATCTGTGATTGAGCCTAAGTTCTCTCACCAACAGAAGAAGTCGAAAGGTCGGGAAGAAGAAAATCCTCCGGTCAAGCAACGAAAGATAATGACCGCTTGGGTGCCTAAAGCAACGGCCCCCTCAACTTCTACGGCCCATAAAAGAAGAAGGCCGGAGAAAATGCCAACGCCGATGACGAATATCAAGGGTGGTGAATCCAAACGCCCTAAGTCAGGGGGCATTGTAGTTCATACCGTCTACGTGGCGTCTGGTAAAGAGGACAGTCGCATATCTACGGGTCATCGACCACTTACGCGATCAGTGACCAAAGCGCAGGAGCAGCAGCAGAAGCTCCAAGAGATGATGAACGCTATGGCCGCACTTACTGGGCCAAAAGAAAACCCTAAAACGTCCTCGGATGATCGCCAAGAGGAAGAAACCAACGCCAAATTCCTTCGTCGAATATTGGAGAAGAAGGACAAAGAGGCTGCTGAACAAGCAGCCAACATAAAGCGTATGGGCCTCCTATTCTAAGACATGGTGGGGATGATGATCCAACAAGATCCTCCGGCCGAAGATCCCCCGATCGTCCTTGAAGACGATAGGGGAGAGACATCGAATCCTCCGCCAGCTTTGTCAACAGCTAAGGAGGAGACAATCTCCAAAGCTGATTTGGACGAGTACATAGCCCAGCAAATACGGGTTCATCAGGCGACTGAAGCAGCTTGCCAGGTCATAAAAACGGGGCGGCCATATCCAAGTTGGTACGATCAAATCAAGTACCCGCCCGGTTACACAATTCCCAAGTTCAATGTCTACAAGGGGACGGGCAATCCTCACCAGCATGTCGCCCAGTTCAGGGCACTCTACGGCAACACCGGCGGTGATGACAAGCTTTTGCTTCGCCAGTTTGTTGGAAGTTATCAGATACGGCGTTCGAGTGGTACTCTGAGCTCCCGAACGACTCTATCAAGACCTTCGCGGAGATGGAGCTGTTGTTTACTCAGCGTTTTTCAAGCACCAGTGAACGCACCCCGATGACGGCACTGATTAACGCCAGGGTAAAGCCAGGCGAGACATGGGTTCAAAATGCTATACGGTGGCGGAACTTATGGTCGAAGTGCGAGCAGCGCATTGAAGAAGCTCCCGCGGTGGGTATGTTTGTGGGAACCCTTGATCCGCAAGCAACCATCTCACAATTTATGATGTTTTTCAAGCCGACTACCTTCCAAGCCTTGATTGACAAGCTAGCGCAAATGGATCAGATGGGCCATAAACCCCCTCTTCCAAAGACGGACTCCCGAAATGACAAGGGGAAGGGAAAAGCGATCGTTGTCGCTAATGCTCAACAACAACCGAGCAACTCGAAGCCGGTTGTTCGTCAAAATAATATGCGCCCGTACGTAGCCCTTGAGGCGAGGCTAGGACGTTCTTACTCGTTTCCCCGAGATAAAACGAGAAGGTTATTCGAGCTGGCGTTGCGCAATCGACTAATAAATCTGCCGGATCCAAAACGTCCGTCGCAACCAAATGATGTCAATGATCCCAACTACTGTCCTTATCATCAAGTACTGGGCCATCCGATCGAAGATTGCTACGTCTTCAAAAATTGGCTTGAAAACCAGTACCGACAGGGCAAGTTCGCGTTATCTGACAAATGGAAGGTGAATCCCCCGCAGCCCCATACCTCTAAGGGGATGAGTACGCCGAGAGCAACATGCTCTGTCGTTGAAGAAGCTCCTTGGGAGGTTTTATTATCAGCCAAGACAAAGAGGATGCTAAACGATCTTCAGACATGTCCAGCGATTAGGTGGAAGAACCCGTTGGAACCGCAGGTCATTGAGGGGATGTTGAAGCCACGTACAACTCCAAAGACCGATGGTGGTGGCCTAAGCACTCGCAACCAGCCGTCAAAATCTTCGAAAAAGAAGAACAAGAAATCTAAATAGCCCGTGAAGCCTGGCGACAAGCGCACGGACTTGCAAAAACAAATTGACGCGCTGGAGGAATACAACCAGAAGCCACGGACTCCCATTACATTCCAAGAGTTCCTCAATCATGTCTTTTAAGAGGAAGATGAGGGAGAAAGTTCATCTGATGAATCTGAAGAATATGTGGCGAGCTGTCATGTGATTTCCTATTCGTTCATGGACGATGAGGAGACTCCTTGTACTGAAAGATGGGGGCAGATACCGAATCAAAAATTCTGGGGCCATCAGATGAGGTAATTGACGCGTTCCTCAATGAAGCTCTGTTGAAGAGTAAAGCTGATCGGGAACGCGAGACGGCTATATTTGAAAGGGCCAGGCGCCGGCGACTTGATGAAAGAGCTAAGACGATCCCGCTGGAGCAAAATACCTCCTCTACCGACAAAAGCCAATTCAAGATGAGGAAAAGGTTTGCTAAGGCCATATCAATGGGCATGAAGCTACCATCCTCCGAAGGAAACATCACCGGTGAAGTGGAAATACACCCCTCCTATTGCTTGTATCATCTGAAGATTTCGCACCCCACTCAAGAATGCAAAGCTTTCGATAGATGGTGGAAAGGATATGTTGCTCATCGACAACATTTTAAGCGGGAGAAACGTAAAACTCGTCGGGAGCGGAAGGATATGACTGAAGGGCTTAAAAGAACTACCGGCGATTGTCGCATGGTTAACACCGGCGGGTCACAAGTGCCTACATTCGGAGCGATTCTGATGAGGAGCTGGAACTTGCCCCTCTCTTTAAAGAGTCCACTTCGGGAAAAGAAGAAGAGCTAAAGGTTTGCGAAAATATTCGGCTGCGGAATCGGACGCTGCCTGAAAAGAATCTCGGACCCTCAAACAGAAAAGATAAAGGGAAAGAAAAGGTCTCTGAAGATATCGTCTTAGATGACCAAATTCAGGGGGAGCTAAGCGCCAAGGACCCGCCAAAGAAGAATAAGGTGGATTACAACGTCTTAGCGCATCTGAGGAAGCTACCCTCACAGCTCAGCATTCTTGACGCCCTTTTGCTATCAAAGGAGGCGAGAGATTCGTTAATCAAGGCACTACAGGATCCTGAGCAATTCCAAGCTTTCCTGGCCGAAGAAAAGATGAAGGATGAATTGGAGGAAATGCACACTGCCGATGTCGCTTTTGGTGATGAAGACCTTCTCTTTGGGACGTGCGAACACAATCGCCCCCTCTACGTCTCAGGATACTGTCACGATATAAAGATAGGCAAAATCCTGATCGATAATGGATCCTCCGTTAATCTCCTCAATGTGCGGGTGTTAAAAGAAATCTGCATGAGTGTCCAGCACCTTGCTCGAGACAAGATCACTATCTCCGGGTTCAACTCCCAATCATCAAGAAATCTTGGGTCTGTGATACTGATGCTACGCTTTGGGCTACTCGTCACGGACATTAAGTTCCGCGTCATAGACGCCAAGACATGCTACAATGCTCTGCTTGGCCGACCATGGTTACACGAGTACAACGTCATCCCTTCTACACAACATCAGTGTATGAAATACGCTAAGGATGGTCTCGAGTATACCGTGGCGAGAGAACTGAATCCGTTTTCCGTGAACGAAGTCCGCAAATATGAAGATGCCAAGTACTTCTTACCGGATTTCGAAGACACGGAAAGGTGTCACAAGCCGGAAAACAAAGCTAACTCCACCATCCTTGTCTTCGGCAGTGATACCGAGGAGGAAGAGGAGATAGTTTATTCAGGTCCACCCCAACACAACAAGCCAGGGCCATCTACTCCTACGTTAATCTTTGGTAGCGACTCGGAAGATGAAGTCCATGCTGTATTCCCTGCTCGACCTTCAATACAAATGTCCGCTGACGAAGAGCAAAGTCTACAAGTCGCCATGGTGCCGCTTAAACACCGTAAAGAACTGGATGCACTTGATATTTACAATGTAGAAGAGCTACAAACGTTCTATATCCCTCCCAAATGAGAAAGCGAAAAAGCAATTCTATTCTACCGCTCTGAAGAAACCAAAGTGGAGAAAGAAATCTGGCATGGCGCGGATCCTACGCTCGACAGGCTTCAGCCTATCCGTCTTCCCAGATATTATACGGAAGGTTTGAAAAAGATGCTGAAACGCCAGGGCATATCCTTCAAGCAGACCGTTCGAAAAGCCAAGTTCTATGACAAAGTCTGGAACGTTCCCGGGACTCAACGCAAACTGCCTAATAGGAGAATGGATACAAAAGGACTTGGGTACATCCGGTCAAAGAAACGAGAGCTACTAAACAGCTGCTATGTCATGTATGACTTCGATGAAGAAGCGGATGCTCAATGGGAGGACGCTAATCCTGAGCCAGTGAAAGTTTCAGATGCAAAAGAGCCTAGTCCGTCGTTCGAAGAACAAATGGACAAGGTTATAAGGGAAGCGGGTCAAAAAGTCCGGGACGATCATAACCGCGAAATGGTCATCTACGAGAAAGCCAAAATGCAACGCCTTCTCCAACAGGCCGTGAAAGATGAAAATGCCGCTCCTTGTCAACCTGTTATAAAGAAGGCTCGACGCAGAGGCAGAAACAAGTCGAAACGCGAAAAAGGCGCTCAACAGCAACGAAGCGGGGCTAAAAGGCCACGCAAGCGGGAACCAAGCGGTTCCGATTTATCCCTCATGAGAAAAATGGGTCGAGCATACTCTTTTCCTCGGGAGAAGATGAAGAAAATACTCGACCTCGCTTTAAAACATCAGATGCTTACACTGCCGGAATCTAAACACCCCGAACAAGCAGGCGAAGTCTCTCACCCAGACTATTGCTCTTATCACCGAGTGACAGGGCACCCTCTCGAGGACTGCTTCACCTTCAAGAATTAGGTTGAAGATCAGTATCAGCTTGGCAAGTTCGCTCTGTCTGACAAGTGGAGGGTAGCGCCGCCACAGAAGCACGAACCCAAGGCCACGAAAGAAGAACCAGTTCCACATTGGGATTGGAAGCGAATTCGTACTTGTCACGTAATAACGATATCAAAAGAAGAGCCCGAGTACATGGATGACCTTCCCCGGTGCTTTGAAAACAACAACGACGAGGTGATCTCAGAGTTCCCGCCTGCGCCAAAAGAGCTGGAAGATGGTATCCATACCACCGCAGATAACCTTAAGAAAATTGAGTTGGGAACGGCGAACGATCCGTGACCGACATTTGTTAGTGAGCTACTGTCTGAAGAGAAGGTGGCTTCATTAAAAGACCTGCTTATGCAGCACAAAGATTGCTTCGCGTGGAACTATTCCGAAATGCCGGGACTAGATCCAGAAATTGCTGTGCACAGATTGGCGATATCTCCGGACGTCAAGCCAGTCAAATTGGCGCCGAGAAGAATGCGGCTCGAGCTTAAGATGAATATCAATGCCGAGGTCAAGAAGCTGATCGACTCTGGCTTCATCCAAGAAGTTCAATACCCTGAATGGATCGCCAACATCATCCCGGTGATGAAGAAAAATGGGACAGTGCGCATATGCATAGACTTACGGGATCTTAATAAAGCTTGCCCGAAGGACGATTTCCCAGTGCCAGTCACCGAACTGATGATAGACAATACGTCCACTCACGAGGTTTTCTCCTTCATGGACGGCTCGTCAGGATATAATCAAATAAAAATGCATCCCGAAGACCAGAAGCACACCGCCTTCAGGACTCCTTTGGGTATATTCTGCTACAAGGTGATGCCCTTCGGTTTAAAGAATGCCGGTGCCACCTACCAAAGGGCCATGACGAAGATCTTCGATGACCTTATACACGAAATCGTCGAATGCTATATCGACGATCTCGTGGTTAAAAGAAAATCATACGAGGAACATCTCGAGCATTTGAAGACCGTATTTCAACGCTTTCGGCAATACAACTTGAAGATGAACCCTCTCAAGTGTGCATTCGGAGTTTCCTCGGGCAAATTCCTGGGATTCATCGTCCGACACCGAGGTATTGAAATAGATCCGTCAAAGATCATGGCGATCATGGAAATGCCTCCGCCAAGGACTCTCAAACAGCTGCGGTCTCTCCAAGGGAAGCTCGCGTATATATGGTGATTTATAGCCAACCTTTCAGGAAAGTGCCGTCCTTACAGCCACCTGATGAAGAAGGGAACCCCGTTCGTCTGGGACCAAAAATGCCAAAGCGCGCTAGACGAGATCAAACAATACCTGAAGAACCCGCCGGTGTTGGCTGCTCCGGTCAAGGGAAAGCCCCTCATTCTTTATACAACCGCTCTCGAAGGCTCCTTAGGCGCATTATGGGCACAAGAGAACGATTAAGGGAAGGAAAGAGCACTCTACTACTTAAATCGAGTTCTACTGGGGGCAGAAAGCAATTACTCCCCCATTGAAAAACACTGCCTGGCGTTGATCTTCGCGATAACAAAGCTTAGACACTATGCGTTGGTGCATGAGGTCCGTCTCATTTCGAAGGTGGACCCTCTTAAATATTTAATGTCAAAGGCCATATTGACGGGACGACTCGCTAAATGGGCCCTGCTCTTGATGGAGTTCTCGATAACGTATCAACCTCTCAAGGCCGTGAAAGGCCAGGCTATCGCCGACTTCCTCGCTGAGCATCCGATACCCGCCGATTCTCCTTTAAATTGCGATCTTCCAGATGAACATGCGTTTGACGCAATCGACGGTGGTGATACCCGATGGGAGCTTTATTTCGATGGAGCATCTTCCATGAAGAAGCGCAAACAAAGTACTCCTATAATCAAATCGGGGGTAGGACTCATCTTTGTAACTCCACAAGGAGGGATAATGTGTTTTGCTTTCTCCCTAACAGAGCCAAGGACAAACAATGAAGCCTAATACGAAGCTCTGATAGTAGGCCTCGAGATCGCCATCGACATGGGAATTGAAAACCTCCTCATATATGGAGATTCCTAACTGGTCGTTAGTCAAGTAAACGGCGACTACCAAACATGCAAACCAGAATTGGTGAAGTGCAGCAATTGTTGACCCAAATTCCTTCCTATACTTTGGAAAACATACCGCGCGCGGAAAATAGCAAAGCGGACGCATTGGCCAAACTCGCTAAGGAACTGGCCGATGAGAACCTCGATGACGTAAGAATCGTAGTATAAAGCCGTCGGGTGCTTGCCCCAGCGGAAATATCTCCGGAATCACCCGAAGAAAAGGGAGAGACTGAACAGACGACCCTGCAAATAAAAGATCGGGAAAATACCGAGGATTGGAAAGAAGTCTTTATAGACTACTTCAAATACCACCGAATGCCCGAAGACGCGTCCTCAAGACATCAGCTTATGAAACGAGCTCTGTCTTTCGCCTTCGTCAATGATACCCTGTACAAGAGGTTGTTTAATTCTTTGTGGTTGAGATGCCTGGGACCCGACGAAGCGAAAAGAGTCGTCCAGGAAGTTCATGACGGATTCTGCGGTTCTTACCAAGCGGGCCCAAAGATGAAGTTGAAGATCAAATGGATGGGCTACTACTGGCCCACGATGATTCAGGACTGCCTCGAATATACGAAGGAATGTCACTCATGCCAAATTCATGGGGACTTCATCCACCAGCATCTAAATCCGCTCCATCCAACGGTGGCTAGCTGGCCATTCGAAATGTGGGGAACTGACATAGTCGGCCCCATCGAACCAGCATCATCCAGGGTACACCGTTTCATCCTGGCGACGACTGACTACTTCTCCAAATGGACAGAAGCAGTACCGTTAAGGGAGGTAAAGACGGAGAATATTCTCCATTTCTTCAAGACACACGTCATTTATCGGTTTGGAACTCCGCGACGGATCATCTCCGATAACGGGCCAGCTTACAGAAGCCACAAGACCAATCGCTTCACGCAGCAACATAATATAGACTGGAGATATTCCTCGGTTTATAATCCGCGAGCTAATGGTCTAGCTGAGGCCTTCAATAAGACCTTAACAAAGATTATGAAAAAGAAAGTGTCCCGAAATAAGAAGGACTGGCATGAAAGACTGCAAGAAGCTCTTTGGGCGTATCGAACTACGTTCAAGACAGCCACAAACACGACGCCATATGCACTGGTATTCGGTACAGAAGCGGTACTCCCTCTCGAGATAGAGTTACCTTCTCTACGAGTGGCGGTCCACTACGAGCTGACGGACGAAAAAAATGCTCACCTTCGGCTTGAGGAGCTTAATGCCCTTGATGAAACCCGGCTCATAGCGCAACAAAATCCGGAGGCCTATAAAGCAAAGATGACATGCTCGTATGAAAGATTGACCCGGCCGAGGACATTCCGCCAAGGCGAACTCGTGCTAGTGGTCAAAAGACCTATGATCCCCAATCGCGCCAAGCGGGGAAAATTCGAGCCGAACTATGAAGGCCCATACATCATAGACAAGGTCTACCAGGGTGGAGCCTATCTACTCATGGATATGCACGGTGAAAGGCCTTACAGGACAATAAACGGTCGTTTCCTAAAGAAATACTACGCTTAATAAGCCATAGCCTAGGTCAACGATAGATGACGACGACTATGTCCGCTCGCTATCTTCCTAAGCTCAAACTTTATAAGCAGTAGCCAGCCTTCTCTTGGACGGACCGAAACGTCCTTAAACTAATGACGACCGAAACGTCTTTAAACTATTACCGCGGCATCTTCAGGATGACGAGAGCGATAAAAAAAGTATATGTATAAAAAAATAATAATAATATAAAAACGGTATGTCCATAAGCAAAAAGGGCACGGATGAAAACCCGAAAGGGCTCCGTGAGTAAAAACAGCAAGGCTACCGGCGAGTGTTCGTGAAAACCCGAAAGGGCGCGACCTCGTAAAAAAAATATATAAAAATAAAAAGAAAAAAAGGGGTATGTCCATAAGCAAAAAGGGTACGGATGAAAACCCGAAAGGGCTCCGTGAGTAAAAACAGCAGGACTACCGGCGAGTGTTTGTGAAAACCCGAAAGGGCGCAACCTCGTTAAAAGACACTTAGAGGGTCCTCTCGACCTTGTAAGGAGAAACCACCCGAGTGAGATCCTTACGACTCACAAGGGAGCAACACACTTAGGGATCCCCACGATTCCTAAGGAGAAAATACACTTGCGAGATCCTCACGACTCGTAAGGAGAACTCTCTTATGGGACCCTCATGGCTCATAAGATTTAAAAGTCTTAAGTTACAGAGACCTAAACCTGTGCTTAAGCAACCCCCGCAACTTCCAATATTGCCCTACAAGTGGCTCAATACTGACCCTTGTATACAATCCACGGGCGCGAATAAACATTTCCCTAACCAAGTTTCATCCGTGATTGGGGATATGTTTGCATGGTGAACAACCCTTGTAGGTCCTCTCGATTTACAAGGAGAAAACCCTCTTATAGGATCCTTACGACTTACAGAGGAACATACACTTAGGAATCCTCACGATTCCTAAGGAGAAAATACACCTACAAGATCCTCACGACTTGTAGGGAGAAATGCCTTTGTGAGACCCTTACGGCTCATGAAGTTAAAAGCCTTAGTCGACAGGACCTTAACCCTGTTCGCTGAGCCACCTTTGTTCAACATCGAAGAAGGCAAATGATGATTCGCTCCTGGCAATATCCCAGTTGTAGCGGTGCTGATGCCGAAACCGGTGTCTAATTTTAGGTTTACGGTGAAAAGCCAGTAGGCCACACATGCATACGAAATAGTCGAAATGATGGGGCAACTTGCAATAAAAACCAGCAAGTAAAAACGTACGCATACAAAATAGCCGAAATGATTAGGCAACTCGCAATAAAAAGCAGCGAGTGAAAATAAAATAAATAGCCGAAATGATTGGGCAACTCGCAATAAAAAGCAGTGAGTAAAAATAAAATAAATAGCCGAAATGATTGGGCACCGCGAAAAATAGCCGAAATGATTGGGCAATCGCGACCTTCGCGATATAAAAGCTGAAATGATAGAGCATCGCGGAAATAATAAAAAAATGATGATAAAACTTTGGCCCTACAGCTAAGATCACATCGATCCCTGTATACAATCCAAGGGCGCAAACAAAGAGAGAACCATACCTTCCTACCAGGCTCCGCCAGAAAACGAAGCCAAATCTCGACGGTTCGTTCCAACCTCAAAGAAACCGGTGTCTTCGGCAAATCATTCGACTCAGGGAAACAAACATCCTTGATGAGAGCCTCCTGATTCGCGTCGACTCGCAGAGAAACCAGTGTCTCCGTGGGAAATTCTCGATCCGTTTCAACACCAGGGAAACAAATAATCCTTGGCAAATACCTCAATTCAGGGAAACAAACATCCTTGATGAGAGCCTCCTGATTCGCGTCGACTCGCAGTGAAACCAGTGTCTCCGTGGGAAATTCTCGATCCTTTTCAACACCAGGGAAACAAGTAATCCTTGGCAAATACCTCAATTCAGGGAAACAAACATCCTTGATGAGAGCCTCCTGATTCGCGTCGACTCGCAGAGAAACCAGTGTCTCCGTGGGAAATTCTCGATCCGTTTCAACACCAGGGAAACAAATAATCCTTGGAAAATACCTCAATTCAGGGAAACAAACATCCTTGATGAGAGCCTCCTGATTCGCGTCGACTCACAGAGAAACTAGTGTCTCCGTGGGAAATTCTCGATCCGTTTCAACACCAGGGAAACACATAATCCTTGGCAAATACCTCGATTCAGGGAAACAAATATCCTTGATGAGAGCCTCCTGATTCGCGTCGACTCGCAGAGAAACCAGTGTCTCCGTGGGAAATTCTCGATCCGTTTCAACACCAGGGAAACAAATAATCCTTGGCAAATACCTCAATTCAGGGAAACAAACATCCTTGATGAGAGCCTCCTGATTCGCGTCGACTCGCAGAGAAACCAGTGTCTCCGTGGGAAATTCTCGATCCATTTCAACACCAGGGAAACAAATAATCCTTGGCAAATACCTTAGTTCAGGGAAACAAATATCCTTGATGAGGGCCTCCTGATTCGCGTCAACTCGCAGAGAAACCAGTGTCTCCGTGGGAAATTCTCGATCCGTTTCAACACCAAGGAAACAAATAATCCTTGGCAAATACCTTAATTCAGGGAAACAAACATCCTCGATGAGGGTCTCCTGATTCGCGTCGGCTCGCAGAGAAACCAGTGTTTCCGCGGGAAATTCCCGATTCGTCTCAACTTGCAAGATGAAACCTCAGGCAACAGGGATTAAAAAACTTGTTTCCAGAACAATGGGACCCTGCAAGTCGGTCTAAAACGGTCTATCACATACTATTCACGGGTCTCACTCTCCAAAGTCGAATTTCGATAAGGAGGGAAACAACCGCTTACGGGTCCTCTCGACTCGTAAGACTGAAAAATTCTCTTATAAGATCCTTACGACTTATAAGAGAAAACACACTTAGAAATCCTCATGATTCCTAAGGAGAAAATACACCTACGAGATCCTTTCGATCCGTAGGGAGAAAATCTCTATGAGACCCTCACGGCTCATAAAGTTGAAAAGTCTTAGGCGGCAGATCTGAACCTGCGGTCTAAGCCATCGCTATCTCTCGGAAAAATCTAGATGCTTACTCTATTATCGGTCAAATGTGTTTATCAAGACAGTATGCTGATAATAAGAGAAAAGAAAAAGCAAAGAAATAGCACAAGACATTGCAAAGAAAAATGTATATCTTTATTGAATGTAATCAAGTACAAAGTGAAGCGTACAAATGAATAAAGAATGGATACATATTATTTATAAAAAAAATTTTTTTTTACAAGTATGGAGATACAAGGGGAATCATTGGGAAGGAAGCGTCTTGCATAGCTCTATTAATTGTTTGTGCACTTCCTTCCGCGCCTTTTCTTGATCGGCCACCACCGCCAGTTCAGCCTCCACTTGAGCCCGCTGTTGCAAGACAGACGCAAGCTGCTCCCTAACGGCCTGATGAGCGGCTTCACAGCCTGGAGTGTCGTGCTCGGCAATATCAAGCTTCCGCTTCAAGTTCAGCCCGTGAAAGATGCGTTCTAAGAGGCCCTCAAAGATAGCCTTCACTTGGGCAGCATTTGCCTCGACCTCAGCACGCAGATGAGCCGTCTTGCTTGAAGTCTTTTGGTACTCTCTCAGCCTTAAAGCCGCTTCTTGTTCCAAGTGGTGGACATAAGAAGTGCTTTGCTCAATCCACGCTGCTCTGTGATTGCCTGCGGCTAAGGTCTCGGGAGCGGGAAGCATCAACTCAAGTTGGTGCAGGCGAGCCACGATCTCCCTGCAATGGTTAACCCAAGATGCGACGATGCCCTCGTCATGGAAGTTAGCAAATATCACCAGCATCGGGTTAACCGTCGTAGCGAAACTTGCAGTAGACGTAGGAGTCTCGACGTCGAGTTCCTCGATATAGTCGCTCAACATACGCAGACTATTCGCCGCACCTTTCGAGGACGGACGTCTCTGGGAAGGGCCTGCCGGTGTTGTAATATGAGACTCAAAAGGCGCCGAGATCGGAACGACAGCTGAAAAGACAAAATGCGATTAGATGACGATTCAAGAGATATGGAAAAAGTCATTGACGAGATAGTCTACTATACCGGTTGAAGCAGGTGGCAAGGCCGGAAGGGCCGGTGGCGCGACCGATCTTTCTTCTCCCCCTTCGATTTGTAGCACTGCAGTCAGGACGAGAAAAAGTTAGAAATAATTCCATCACCGAAAAAGAAAGATATCAGTCGGGAACTATACTCACCAGCGCCACCAGAAGGAGAAGCGAGTTCAGATGGGAAGGAGAAGTGTGGGAGCAACACTTGATATAAATGATCAAAGAGCACTCCTGAAAAGACACAACAGTACGACTTTAGTACACAAATTATACGTCTGAAAGATAAGATTAATAAGTTGCAAACCCAGACCTTCCAACATCTTTGACGGTATGAGAGAGGGCTGAGAAGTGACCACCGTCAAGGCAGTAGTTGAAGGCGCTCCCTCGAGCAATGGGGCATCGGCACTGGCTGCACCTGCATTACGAACAAATGTGAACTTGTCAGAAAGGATTGTAAGATAAAGAGGACAGTAACTTGGGATTTACCTGATGAGCTGCCGGACGAAACTGAGGCGATTCCCTCCTCCATCGACATGAGACCACCGCCCGTGGCCTCGTCACCTGAATCAATAGGGACCGTTGTCGTGCTCGCAAGACCTAGAGACGGCGAGGGACCATAGGCGGGGAGGGCTATGACCGGAGCATTACCGGATTCCTTAGAAAGAGCGGTTGGCTCGTCTTCAGGAATCATGTCTACCTCACCCGTTACTCCCTCGGGCTCAGCAATCACGGTTGCCTCGTCCACCGTCACCACGAGGTCGCCGGCCTCAAGCGCCTCGTCCGCCACTACCCTGGGCTCAGTTATAACAATCATTTCATCTGCCGCCACTTCAAGCTCGGCATCAATGACCTTCTCGGCTACGGATCCCTCGGCCTCCAGCTCAGGCTCCATAACCCCAGCGACGTTGCCTACCGTCGGCTCAAGTTCGGCCGGTGCCTCCCCCCCTGCTTCCTCGGGTTCGACAGTCTCTTCCTCCCCCTCGGTCGGACTTGGCCCTGCAAGATGAGATGCATAAGAACCAGCGAGTTTACAATTTTTACAAACAAAATTCTGAAAAAAATATTACCTGAGGTGGACTTCTCGTTAGCCTCCCTATTGGCGCGAATCGCCTGTCTATGGGCTGTAGACAGGGCGACCGGGGACTCTTCTGAAGGGGTGTCGGCATGAGGAACGGTGCTTGGGCCCGCTCCAATGGCTAAGGCAGCCCTGCGTGCCTTTGCTTCGCGCCTCGACCGCTTCCTCTCCTCCCGGGCTGTCACGATAGACCTCTTTGACGCTTCCTTCATCGAAGCATCGTCGTCCTCATTCAAGGATGCCTCCAGAGCCTTTAAGGCATCTCTCATCGGCTCTTCGAGACGGACCTCCTGCGGTAGCCCAGAGGGAGCAGGAACATCGGCAGCTGGCAGAGCAGTTGCGTCACTTGGCGGGAACGGCATTGAGGTTTCTGCGATAAAAAGGGAGAGGTTAAATTGACCATAACACAAGGAAAACGAAAACTTGATGAATTGAAACTTACTAAGGCCTAAAGACGCTCTGAGACGTTCCTCCTCCTGGAAAGTCTCGAGGGAAGCGGCAATGGCTTCTTCATCGGTGATGCCTGTTGGAAGAAAAGAAGGAAAACCGTTAGTCAAAGGCAATGATGAGGATATGATACAATAAAGAAAATGTGGCTAGTAGTTACCTAATTGCGCAAGCTTAGCTAGCCACGCGTCACGCTTTTCCAACCACGCTGAAGTTTCGAGAGCGGCCTCCAAGTCTGTATCATCCGGAGGTGGCATGACTAATCCTTCATTAGTCCGATATTCGCTCAGGCCCTCGGTATAGGGAGCGTGGGGTTCCTGACCGAATACGACGTCAGCGGCGAAGAGCGACTTCTTTTTCTTCTTCTGCCCACCAACCCTAGCGGCACCAGGGGTCGACTTGCGCTTGGCGGCCACCTTGGGGCGGCGAGCCCCGATGTCCACACCCACGCCAGACTTCGGCGAGGCTGCAACCACTATCTCCACTGGAGCACAGGGCGCTGGAGGTGCATTGGTAATATCGGGGTGCGGCAATCCGTGCGGAGGACTTTGCGCACGCGATGGCTCGGCTCTAACATCTTTTAGAGGGGCAACTACCGGAGTCCTAGGCACCAAAGGAGCGTTGCGGTCGCTGCCTGGAGGCGCACCCTTACGGTCGACCAGCAGTCGCCTTTCCTCTTTTATAACGGCTCCTGTTGCATGATTGTACCATTCTTTATATACGTTGAGGAGTCGTGGAGCGCAGGCCGGCGCACTGATAAAAAAATGAGAACCCGTATTCAGGCGCATGAAATGATGCAGCGCGTTCTCCATCCCTTCTTCAGTGGCAGCGGGTTCCAGTAGGAAAGCCTCCAAGGGTACCCTTTGATCGTAGCCCAGTTGCTGGGCGAAACGATGCGGGTTGTATCTCATAAAAATCGCCGCACCGTTCTGCCTGAATACTAGGAAGCCCGGTCTAATGGAATATAAGTGAAGGGTCTCTCGGGCCGTCAAAATTGAGGCTCCATCCTTGAAAGCATCTTGTAATGGCTGCATCGCAGTGGTAGACGCCTTTCCAATGGTCAACACCTTATCGACGAAAGACATCCCGTCTCTAACGGTGTGGGGGAGAAAGAGTAAACCCCTGGCGTTCCGTGGCGAAGGAGTCACGATTGATGCGCCAATCAACTGTATGATGCGAGGGAAACCGCACTTGTCGTAAAACGAGGGACTTTTGTGCATGCCGAAAACACCTGATGTGTGTAGCTCGAGCCACGATACGAAGTAGTGCATCGGGAAGACCACGTGCAGTACCCCAGGCTCATTAGCGCCCGCTGCTCGACTGAGGCCATGATACAAGTGTGCCAAGCCGGCGATCCCAACGGCCACTTTTTCCCCGATGGTCATCCGGTGGGCTGGGTAAAAGACAGAGGGCCGCATATGGCGAGAATGCATTGGGATCGCAAACCAACTCAGCCATAGCCCAAGAAATCCTAAGAAAAAGGCCTCTTCGTCCATCCCAGGGGCCGCAATTTCTGCAAAAGACATAGTCGGGAAGTCTGGAAGGAAGAAACCCTTTTGGTCTATTTCCTTCACCGGCAGGTTATCCAAACCTAGACCGAAAGGGTCATCCAAGGTAGCAAACTTGGCAGCTTCTGATGAGAGGATGCTTGGGCGAAGGAACCGAGCGATGAAATCCTCAAAGCTAACTCCGCGACTCCCATGTTCGATGAAAAGGGCCTCATAGATGTTCAACACTTTGATCAAACTTGGGAATTGATGTTGAACAACAATTTTCGGCGTGAGGCCCCTTACCACCAGCTTAGCACCGAATACATACTCGTCTGTCGGAAGCAATTCCTCATAGTGTTCCCCAATAACCGGCAAACCGGAGACCTCCGTGAACTCCTGCAGAGAAATTGACACTTCCCGATCCATTGCAAGGAAAGTGTGGGTAGGAATGTTCCACTGCTCCAGGAAGGCCTTGAACCACCAGGTGGGAAGCGTGGGATACTGGAAGAGAGGGACGTAAACCGCAGTATATAATCCTAACCTTATCAACTGCGACTTCTTCGTCGACAGGATATACCGGGCCCACGGCAGATAGCCGATTGGGTGGCGGGGGATCAGACCGATGTTATATGATTGCCCCCAAGGTCGCGCCTTGCCTTGACAAATACGGCGTCCTAGGATATCCAAAACCATAGGACGCTGGACCGAAATCGCATCTATGGCGGGATGAAGAAAGCCCTTTGAGGTCCAATCAACCATCTCCACGGCATACTGTACCGAGGGTGGGGTGGCGTAATGAATCGTCGTGATGGGTTCTGACGTACGGCGCACGTGAAACTCCGTCGATCCATGATAATATGGTTATACCACGACCCCCAAATGTGGAGACTCTTATATTCCGGGTCGTGGTCCCTAATCATAGCCAAGACTTCACGGTCCAAGGGCGCTTCGGGAAATCCCTCCTCTGAACGAGCAAACGGGAACGAGGTGTCAAGAGACATGATCGCTGCAAATGAACAGAAATTATCCGTTAGTATTGTAATTCCAACGCTTGGAGTTTAAGAATTTTTTTCACTAATTAATTAACTAATTACGCTACACAACAGTGCAGTGAGTAGGAGACCGAAGGGGGACCCATAAAATCTGGACGAAAGTGCCTCATTTAATAAGACAAGCTCATCATTGGGTGAGACTGTCAGTTAAAAAAAGGATCCCCAAGAGAATATTCTCATCAGTGGGGAATCCCTAGAGACAAGGAGAAAATCTCCTCTTTCAGAGCAAAGCTCTGTCACAGAATGACACTTGTCAAATTCTGGTCTAAAAAGAGCTTAGCTCTGTAATGGTGATTAAAAAAAAATCCATTAAAAGAAAATTTTAACTTTCAAAGAGATTTAAATTTTTTTTTTGGGATCTTGAAAATCCAAGAAAACTCTTAAGAGTTCATCATCAGGAGATCCAAAGATCTATATTCTATAAGTGAGCAAAGCTCTGTTCATGGGTTAAGAAACCCTAAAATAAATTCTTGAGAGCAAAGCTCTGTTTATGAAACCCCAATGGGGATCTCTTTAGATCAAAAGATCTGTGAGAGCAAAGCACTTTTGTTTAAGATTGATTTGATTTAAATTAATTTAATTTAAATTAATTTTACCTAAAAAGTTTTCTAACTTTAGAAATGAGCAAAGCTCTGAAGTTCTTGAGTGAGAGCAAAGCTTTGGAAAATCAAAATCTTGAAATGGTGAAGATTTTCTGAGGGCCAGAGGTCCTATTTATAGGGCGCTTGCGCCCCTTCAGCTCACCCGTTGATCCAACGGTCAGAAGCTTGCCACCGCTGCACTCACGTGCGCGCCAAATGAGCGCAACGGTGGGGGGGGGAATTTGTTTCCCCCAATCAGAGCAAAGCTCTGTTGAAATTCAAAATTCAAATTTTGAAGCAACGCTTCAAATCCCGGGCGCAACGCGCCACGTGTCAGGCACTGATACATCAGCGCAGCGCCCGAGACAGCGCGCCCAATCAGAGCAAAGCTCTATCTAAAACAAAATTAAAGGAAGCAACGCTTCAGTTGCGCAAGCACTGCGCTGCGCGGCACGTGTCAGCGCAGATGCGCTAGCGCAGTTGCGCTGCGATGTGCGCTGCTTGACACGTGTCACGCGCTGGGGCGTTTGCGCCAAACAGAATTAAGATTTTAAAGAAATCTTTCTGTTCTTGTTAAAACAAGAAGATTTTTTTCTGTAAAACAGAAGCCCTTGGATCAAAGATCCAACGGTGGGGAAAATTCCCCAAATCACTTAGAGAAAGATCTCTCTAACTAATTTATGGGCACTATAAAAAAGACCCTAGACCTCAATTCAAAGGCATCAATATTTTGTGAGAAACCAAAATTTTCAAGCAGAGAGAACTCTGAAGAAATTCCAAGAAGAAAGGTAAAAAAAACCTTTATAAGGGAAGAATTTTTTCTGATAGATCATCGATCTAAGAACTAGATCAATGATTTTTAATAAAAAACAAAATAAAAATAGTGCTTTGCACTTATGAACCATTGGTTCTCTGAGATCAAGAAAGAAATAAGAAAATACTTGTTTTCTTGAATCTAAATTAGATCAAGAAATCAAACAGTGCTTTGCACTTCTTTTATGAACCATTGGTTCTGGAATCTAAAAGATTCTCAAGTTAATAGTGCTTTGCACTTGTAAATCTACACTGTTGCGCTCTTGGGTTGGCGCAAGCCACCAGAAAGCGCCACGTGTCAGTATCTGAACCATTTGCGCTATGCGCTTTTGAAATAGAGCCTTGCTATCTGAAACTGGCGCAACTCACCACAGCGCGCCACGTGTCAGCAGCGTAAGCGCAGCGCACTGGCGCAGCGCACTGCGCTTGCATGACACGTGTCATCACCACAAGCGCTTGCGCTCTTTGATTGGCGCAAAGCGCCTGACAAATGCAATGCATTTCTTTTGCTAACGGGCCAGGCCCAAGTCAAAAAGACCTAGTAGGCCTAAATAAATTGCAATGCAATAAAAGGGCAGAGCCCAAGTCAGATTGATGCTCTGCATCATTTATAAAGGGCAGAGCCCAAGCAAATTGATGCTCTGCATCCTTTCTGGGCAGAGCCCAAACAAAAATGCAATGCATTATTTAAATGTGGGCAAAGCCCTAGCACAGGTCTAATAGACCAAAAATAAATAAAAGCGTTGAATATTTTTCAACTGGACTTAGCCCAATCATGGCCGTAAGTCCTCAAATTAAATTGACTGAGCACAGCTGCTCTTTTAAATCAATTTACGACCGGTTCGAGGGTACATCTCCGAACTCCTCTGACACCCATCGTTGTAATCCTTCAACGACGTCAGAGAGGTGACGGGTCCCGACAACCACACATCAACACGGACTGTTGGGTCCTTAAACTCATGGACTTAAGCGTCCTTAAACCAAAAGATGGACTGTGGGGTCCTTAAACACATGGACTTAAGCGTCCTTAAACTAAAACACGGACTGTGGGGTCCTTAAACCCACGGACTTAAGCGTCCTTAAACTACCTATGGACCACCACGTCCCTAAACTGGAATATGGACCACTATGTCCCTAAACTGGAACAATAGAGTCTCCAAATGCTCTTTTGTCGGATCCAAAACGATCCCGTTAAGTCGATCTTAGTCTCAAATCAGACTAACGTATCCTTAACAAACGTTTAAGTCGATCTTAGCCTAAATACGACTAACGTATCCTTAAACCAAAACACCAAAACCAAATCTAAGTAAATACGGATTTGGACTAATCCACGTCCTACGGGCGACGACATCGCTTAGTCTCCGTATACAATCCACAGGCAACCACAAACAAAATAAACACATACGATACGAAGTGAAATTCTGGAGAAGGATAAAGTTGTTACCGCGATGCGGTAGCGTAATTAACTGCAGGGGCTTGCGCCTGCAGGGAAGAGCGTCCCCACAATCAAAAACCCCTCAAGCGAGGGGGAATCTGATGAAGTCTACTACATCGGCTGCATCTGTCTAAACCTCCGATACACGGTGCCATAAATCAACCTGGCATCTTCGGAGAGGTGGACGGATAAAACCAAATAGCATCTGCCCCGAATCTCAGCGTCAGGACTTCGTAGTCTTGTGCGCCGCCATTCGGAGGGGAACAGGCCATTGCTGTATCATACTAGTTTGTATATTACTTAATGGAAGCTTGGAATATTCACAGTTGTATTGACAGTCTTGCTAAAAATGGTAGTATGCTATTAGGTTTGTGTCTACTTTAATATGTGCATATGTTTCTTTTAGCGTATCGCTTATACATATTATTAGAGCCCTTAGGATCTTTGCTTGATTACCTGCATTGTGATGGCAGTCACACTAGTGGGAGCTGGATAGTCTATAAGCAACATCATATACAGGTCCCTGGTCGTAGGATTATCGAGACAGGGCATCGATACTCCAGAGTAGACTGGTGTATACGCTTCTCATCCCAGCATAGGGAGATAGTCTGTCCCACAGCCATCAGTACGTCGTACTGGAGATGGTATGCAGGTGCTCGTTAGGTTATGGGTACACCGGACAGGACTCACCGGGAACTGCAGGTTGGTTTTATACCCATCGTCAGATAGCAGTTCCCAGGTGACATGAATACAGCTTAGTCCGTCGACTTGACACTGCTACTTCGCCTCGAGTGTGTTCCCACTGTACTTAGATTACTACCCTACCACGGCTTAAAGGAGTCGTGCAAACAGGTAGTAGTTGGGTGCATTCCCAAAGCACTTGGAGGCAGTGGCGGTTAGACATGATTCGTCTCTCCCGGTATTGGGGGTTGATATCGCGCTGTGTAGGGAGAGCCATTACGCAAAGTCCCTGGCCAGGGTAAGCGAGATTTACTGGTAGGTTCCAGTAGTTTCTCAAGGTGTAATGGGCTTCACTCCGACATGACTTATACTGCTATTAAAGGTCTGACGTTTATCGCCCCTAGGCCCGATATGCGATAGTCCTAGACAAACAGACCGGACTGTACGGAGATTGTCACATCAGGCTTAGTTGGAGTTCGGATGGGTTTCCTCATCGTCTTTCTTATCGACATCTACCTGGGGACCGTTACGTACAGCTAGTACCGCTTGCGGCCTGTGGTTAAACCAACTGCCAGCGTAGTGTCGAGTCTTTAGAGTCCCACACAGAGAGTTTCCCTGCACCGGGCAAAAGGTGTAGAGGCCGTATGGTTTTACGGCAGGGCCGCGATCACTTACGTACACTTGTGCACGTATTATGATCGGGCAGATAATACTAGCGGGCTTTGGTTTAAGCCAGATTCTAGTATTATACAAATGGATTTATTCAGTCAAAGATTATCCGTGTTTTTCGGAAATACGGATGGGAGGGGCAGTCTCGTAATTTGTCGGGAAGCTTCTAGAAGAAGATGACTCATTTGTATTTATTTCTTTTTAGATTAAACATAAATGAGGTGGAGAGATGAGTTGTAAGTTTTCATTAAATACTTAATGACTCATGAGGTGATTCACCATTTTGGATTAAATGAAGCTTACAAGATATTTCTAGATATTTATCAAAGAGATATTTGTATGCTTGATATTATTCTTTCATGAGTTATTATTCATATCATTATCACAAAAGCTTTCTCTCTGCTCAAGTCTTCATCTTCTTCCTCAAACCCTAATAGCTCTCATAAGTTGAGAATCCTAGGGTTTAAGTGACTAAGTAATCCATCTAATTACTCTACACCTTCTAGGACTTCTAGTAGCGATCTAGAAGCCGTAGTTATCTCAGATTCGAGATAGGAGCTCAGACTATAGACTCTCGGATGGATCGTCTTTGAATCGAGGAGGCCGTTGAGGTGCCCTTGTTCCATAGAGCCTACGAGGTGTGGAGGATAGCGATGAAGACCTGAAGGACAAGTAACGTGAGGTATAACTTCGAATCCGAGTAGTTAAACCTTTCGTAGTTTGCTATTAATGGTTTAGACACGATCCATGTGCTCAAGTCCGTGTTACGAAGCTTTGATAATTGTTTTTCATATATTCCGCCTCCCCGCAAGCTCGTGGGGTGCGTGACATGGACTTACAGTCAGTTGAAGAAAGCAAACTAGAAAGGCCGGAGCAAATTCAAGGAGTGCTTCTTGGACCACTATTTCCCTTCCACCGCCAAGGCAGAGGTGGAAGAAAGATTCATCCTACTGAAGCAGAATGGCCGTCCCGTGGATGTATACGCGGCAGAATTCAACTGTCTGAGCCGATTTGCTCCATACATGGTCGCTTCAGAGGCCACCAGGGCCAGGCGCTTCTTACATGGACTTGATTTCGAGCTGCAGCAGTTGATCGCGTCACTCGAGTTGCAGAATTTTGCATAAGTACTCAACGCGGCACAAATTCAGGAGAAGCTGATCAACAAATTTAGGAAGCCCCCAGTTGTTCCAGCACGTACTCACGCACCGTCTCGAGGGGTCATACCAGTTCACAGGCCAGGAACGACACAGATGAAGCGTCCATTCGTGCCCCAGCATCGCCCCCAGAGCAAGAACTTAGTTTGCGGCTACTGCAACAGAGATGGGCATACCCAGAAGGACTGTCACCGCGCCAAGGGGCAGTGTTTGATTTGCGGATCCAATCAGCACAGAGTTAGTGGTTGCCCCGAGCGATCAGAGTTACAGGGGGGGTCTGGACCGCAGCAGCAGAGATCACAGGAGCAGAGGCAACCCTACACAGGCCGCGGTCAGGGAAGGGCTTTCACCTTGACCGCTGAGCAGGCAGAGGCTTCAGGCGAAGTTGTCACAGGTATTCTACTTGTACATCTTATGCCAAGAGCACTATTTGATTCTGGAGTATCGCACTGTTTCATATCTACGCATTTCGTTGATACACACTCCATACCACATGAACCATTAACCAAGGGCTGGGAAATACATACGAGTAATGGTGTTATAGTATCTAGTCAAGAATGTAGATCATGTCCGGTTGTAGTGTGTGGCAGGGAATTCTATGCGAATTTTCTTTTGATCGGAACAGGCAGCTATGACGCAATTCTCGGGATGGATTGGATGGATACTTTCCATGCAGTTATTGATTGCCGAGCAAGGAATGTGATCTTCCGCATTCCCAATCACCCGGAGTTTACTTTCGAAGGCAGGAGCAAATTTTTGGAGCCAGCCAAGTATAGAGCCAAGCCAAAAGAGTTGACAGCTATGGAGATTGATGAGAGCCCAGCCCCAGAGATTGTTCGGGATTTTCTGGACGTGTTTCCTGAAGATTTACCAGGTCTACCACCTCCACGCATCTTGGAATTCTTGATCGATTTGACTCCAGGTACAGCACTAGTTTCCAAGGCCTCGTACAGAATGGCACCGGTTGAGTTGGCAGAATTGAAGAAGCAAATTGAAGAACTCCTGGAGAAGGGATTTATCCGGCCAAGCGTTTCACCGTGGGGTGCACCAGTTCTGTTAGTGAAGAAGAAGGATGGATCGTTGCGGATGTGTATAGACTATCGAGAGCTGAACAAAGTCACAATAAAGAACAAGTACCCAATTCTGCGCATCGACAACTTATTCGATCAGTGAAGTGGGGCCAAGGTATTTTCGAAGTTGGATCTCCGTTCTGGCTATCATCAAATCAGAGTAGCAGTCGAGGATATATGCAAGACGGCTTTCAGGACTCGATACGGACATTATGAGTTCCTTGTGATGCCGTTCGGTGTTACCAATGCTCCGGCGATATTTATGGATTTGATGAACAGGGTGTTTGCGAAGTACTTGGACACGTTTGTCGTTGTATTTATCGACGATATACTAGTCTACTCGAAGACCCGGGAGGAGCATGTTGAGCATCTGCGCACGGTTCTACAAATTCTTCGGGAAGAAAAGCTGTACGCGAAATTGAGCAAGTGTGAGTTCTGGCTCGACAAGGTTCAGTTCTTGGGACACATTGTTTCGGACGAACGCATCTCAGTGGACCCGGCAAAGATAGAATCTGTCAGAGATTGGCCAACACCGAATTCGGTGGCCGAGATCAGAAGCTTTCTGGGACTGGCAGAATATTACCGGCGGTTCGTCCAAGACTTTTCAAGAATCGCTGAACCGTTGACGAGGCTGACACGGAAGGATGTACCATTTGTATGGACAGAGGAGTGTACCCGGGCATTTGAGACACTGAAGCAGAAGTTAACCACGACGCCTATTCTTACAGTACCAGATGATTCCGGTGGTTTGGCGATACATAGTGATGCCTCAGGGAAGGGCTTAGGCTGTGTTCTGATGCAGCACGGTCGGGTGGTTACTTACGCCTCTCGACAGCTGAGAAATTACGAGAGGAACTACCCTACGCATGACTTGGAGTTAGCTGCAGTGGTTTTTGCATTGAAGATCTGGAGACATTACCTGTTGGGCGAGAAGGTAGAAGTGTACAAGAATCACAAAAGTCTGAAGTACGTCTTCACTCAGAAAGAACTAAATATGAGGCAGCGCCGATGGCTAGAACTGATGGCGGATTACGACTTGGACCTTCAGTACCACCCAGGAAAAGTAAATGTTGTACCAGATGCTCTCAGTCGCAAGCCAGCGGTCATGATGTTGACCAGTCAGAGGAGCATCATTGAGGATTTTCAGAGACTCGAGCTTGAGGTCATCACAACGAGCGCAATCAGTCAATTTTGGAAAATACAGGTGCAGTCTTCTCTAGTGGATCGCATCAAGGCTGCACAAGTGGATGATCCTCGATTGCAAAAGTTCAGAACGCAAGTAGAAGCCGGGCTGAGAACGGACTTAACCATACATGAAGACGGTTCTCTGAGATTCGGTAGCAGACTCTGCGTACCCAAAGAGGATGTTCGAGAAGAGGTACTGGCTGAGGCGCATAGTTTAGCTTATTCTGTACACCCGGGAGGTACGAAGATTTATCGAGATCTAAAGCAGAATTTTTGGTGGAACGGGATAAAGCGAGAAATTGCACGGTTCGTATCCAGGTGCTTGGTATGCCAGCAGGTGAAAGCAGAACATCAGAGGACAGCAGGACTGTTACAACCGCTTCCGATACCAGAATAGAAGTGGGAGCACATTACTATGGATTTCGTGACGGCCTTACCCCGGAGCCCTAGGGGCAACAACGTCATTTGGGTTATCGTCGACTGCCTCACAAAAGCTGCACACTTCTTACCATTCCGAGTGGGACAGTCGACAGAGTCACTTGCGGAGAGATACATGCAGGAGATAGTGCGACTTCACGGTGTTCCGGTCAGCATTGTGTCAGATCGAGACACCAGATTTGTTTCGCATTTTGGAGGAGCTTACATGAGAGTTTGGGTACCTGCCTTAAGTTCAGTACAGCTTATCACCCGCAGACGGACGGACAATCCGAGCGTACAATCCAGACACTCGAGGATATACTGAGGGCCTGCATGTTGGATTTTCAGGGTTCCTGGGAAGATCATCTGCATCTAGTTGAGTTTTCCTATAACAACAGTTACCAGGCTAGCATCCAGATGGCTCCTTTCGAAGCACTTTATGGGTGGAAGTGTCGATCCTCAGTTTGTTGGGATGATGTAGGAGAACGAAGATTACTGGGTCCCGAGCTCATTGTTCAGACAGTCGACAAGGTCCAAATGATCAGGCAGCGCATTAAGACGGCTCAGGATCGACAGAAGAGTTGGGCGGATACCAGCAGGAGAGCGCTAGAATTTGAAGTCGGAGATCACGTATTCCTGAAGATTTTCCCTACCCGCAGAGTTATCAGGTTTGGAGGTCGGGGGAAGCTCAGTCCCCGTTTCATCGGACCTTTTGAGGTGCTAGAGCGAGTTGGAGAGGTGGCCTATCGACTCGCCTTGCCTCCATCGCTTGCTGGTGTGTACAATACTTTCCACGTGTCTCAGTTGCGGCGTTATGTTCGGGATGAGAGCCATGTTTTGGACTATTCGGAGTTAACTTTGGGCACCGATCTATCTTACGAGGAGCAGCCCACCACTATCCTCGACCGCAGAGAGAAAATGCTGAAGAATAAGGTCATTCCGTTAGTTCGAGTGTCTTAGGGCGGTCGTTCCCCAGGAGAATCTACCTGGGAACGTGAGGAAGATATCCGTGCACATTTTCCACATCTCTTTGTTTAGTACTGTTGTTTCGTGTCTCTTTTTAAATTTCGAGGACGAAATTTTTTGTAAGGGGGGTATGATGTAAATCCCCGTTTCCATCAATGAAATTTTTCTATATTTCCCAAGTCCCCGAATGTTTCCTATTGTTTTTCCTCATAATTTTGTATAATTGGTTGCTTAGGTTTTAATAATTGATTTTCCTATACAGTTAAAAATCAAAGCCCAAACAAATAAAAACAAAACTAAACATATATAAACAATCACCCAGCCCAACAGAATGATAAAAAACCAAAAGCTAATAAAATAAAACCTAAAGTTAAAGCCCGACCCACTTACATATTAAACAAATTAACTAAAACATTTACCGGCCCAACCCCTTACCCGCACTCCAAACCCGACCCGACCCCCCTCAAGCCTTCTTCCCCACTTCGTTTCAGTTTTTTCCTGCTCCTTTTTCTTTTATTCTTTGTGCTCCCCACGTCGCCGCCCACGTCGCCTCGCCAACACCCCGCTCGCGACCACGAACCCTCGACCCCGACCAAGAACTTGCGCGCCCCTCTCTAACTCTTCCCCCCTCACTCTCGTTTTCCCGCTCCCTCATCTCCCTTACTCTCCCGCTCACCCCACGCCTCACCCCCACGTCTCCACTTCTCAGTGCACGACCCACGAGCGACCACTCACCCCGACCTCGTCTCCCTCCCTCGCACAAAACCGAGGCTCCCTCACACAACACCCCCTGTTGCTGCCATCACCTCCTCCAAACCCGAGCCCCTACACTACCTCACTCCCTCGCTGCAAACCCCACACCAAGCTCCAAGCACCTGAAATATCCACTGCTGCATCTCGCCGGAGTTACCTCCGCCGACCCCAGCACATCCCCAGGAGCTCCACAGCACCCCACTCCGCCTCCAGCGGTCATGAGCCGCCGTCGAGCGTAGCCGAGCACAAGCAGTCGCCGCCACGTTCGTGCCGTAGCCACGCGTGCGTCGATCCCTTGCCATCGTTCATAGACCGCAACCGTGCCATTGTCATCTCCAGGCAAGTACCCTACTTACTACATGCTAGATTATTCTGTTACAATTCAAAATCTTATGAATTCCGTGTTTACAATTCGTGTAAATTTTTATGACGCAAGTGTTTGATGCAAAACCTGAACGAAAACCTTCCATTAAACTGACGGAAATTGATCATATAAGCTGAACCATGTGATAATGAACATTTTGTTAAAATTTTACTGAAAAATATAATCGTTACTGACTTGAACGATCATCCCCGATTACACCCGTTAAAACTGAAAATTTCCCGCATCTGAAACTTGTAAAAATCATAATTAATTGTTTACAAATTGGAATGATGCGCTCGAGGGCTCAAATCGAATATGACTCAACGACCTAGAACCCCATAAAAGTTTTAAATTATTTCTATACTGAAAAGACGACGGAAACTGGTTCGGAGTGCGACTCTGGACTGCAGTCTAGAGCAGCTCTGGCTCTTGATTTCTATCTCGTAATGCTTACCCCTTTGCTGTTTGAACTTTTATATTGCGTAACCCTATACTTTAGTGAATATGAAACAGTTATCTAAATAATGAAGGTGATTTCACCCCTTTTTACCGTCGTTTACTATTTAAACTGTAATTTAAAAGAACAGGACGTATAGCAGTCCCAAATAGAAACAGAACTGATACCCTATTGTTGTACAGTACATAACTTCTGATGTAGAGACGCGATTGAGAATCCATCTGGTGCTTTGGAAACCCTATTGAAAAATCTATATTTCATTCAACTATAGCGTCACTAAATCCTGATCCCAACAGGGTGAAAATTGTGTCGCGAAAAGGACGTTCAGTTCAGAAACTGAATTTCCTGCAGCGAGCACTTAAAATGAAACGGTTGTAACTTGCAAACCAGAAATCCGATTGCACTGAAATAAATTTTTCTGAACTTCCAACTGAGTTTACTTGCTACCGTATTTGTATCATTTTACTGAATTTTGAACGTATGATTTACTGCAATTTTTATAAGCTCATAAGGTGCATAATAGTTCGTATTACACATGACTTGTTAACTGCATAAATGCACATATCTTACCCGATTGCCATACACATAGTGATAGTGCGCGTTGTTGTTCAGTGTACAATGCATTGTCGTGCGCGAATGGTATTGGTTTAGGAGTGTCAAGTATGCCAATGAAAAAGTGAATGATTCATAACAGTGAATAATATAGTGAACAGTGACAAAATCGTGTTATTGGTGCATACTTGTACACGACTAGACCATACTCATAAATAGTGTAAACCTGGGGAAAAGGGGGAAATCGAAGTGGAAAGAGCATCGTATTTAGCGAGGACATTGATTTAGAGGATGATCATTCGAACACCGACTCTTATATATATTAGGTTGGGCCTAGCGGTCCGGCTGACAGAGTTATATCCCGGACGATAGCCGGCCGTAGTCTCGGGTATATACGAGACCCTCGTTAAACATGATACTCCTTTCCACAAATCGATTTCAAAGATGACTTAGAGACGGATAGGGACACAGATCATACTTTGTATCAGTTAGTGACATATTGATTGCCTGCATTTTACTTCCACTGTTATTACCTTCTTTTCCTGTTTCTTGCCACTATTATAATATTGCTATTACGTCGCTCTGACGACCTGAGTATGCATGCTCAGATCTCGAGAAAGAACCAGCGCAGGAGTCGGACTTGCCCTTCGAGCTTGCGGAGATTTAGTCGGGAGTACTTTCTTCACTTTTACTGCTTTCCCTAAAGAGACCTTGTATTCGAACTTGGTTAGTAGTTCTTTTCTTGTTTTATTGTAAATTGTGAACAGTGAAAGTTGATGTAATAATTTAGTGATGTATTTCCTTTACTTCTGTGCTTTATTTACTGATTACCATGTAATGCTAGAAGCCGAAGTGTGACTACGGCGGGATTATTCCTTGACCGTAGGAGCATGGCTGGCCTAGTCATCCCTCGTTTTCCGTATTTTGGGAAGTGGGGCGTGACATAATCTCTACTTGAGTAACTTCTTTGTAAATTGTTTCCTCACAGTATACCTAGTATTGATTACTTGTAGACATCTAAATACTAATATAATACTTTTAGCAACCTATAATCTTATTTTCCATAATACCTATCATATTTATAACCAATTAATACACTTATAATATTCAATATAATCATAAATACATCAGTTTATAATATTAGTCTTGTAAGGATCAAACACTGTTTTATAAATAGTGGTTATATATTTTTATCTAATAGAAACAAGTTTTGAGTTTATTGCATTGATAGTAGTTAGAGCAGTTATATATATAGTGATGCTTACGAAAACTTATATATATATTCTTCTACCTTGAGTAATGTTTATTATTATTACGCTAAAATAACAAAAGATCATTTAAACCTGACATGACTGGTTAATCTATATTAGTCACAATTATCGATATACTATTACAATGATATTCGTCATGACTTGTGTACGCGATATTATTATGAGATAAACACTTCATCTGTTTTAGTACACTATCCCTGACATGCTCATAACCCATTGCCTTGTTACTGTTATTTCTATCTTGCTTGTACCTATTTGCCTTTAATACTTACCGATGCCAACAATTCTGACTTGTTGTCCTGATGGACGTGACATGTTGTCTAGATAGACATAACCTGTACCTGCATACTCCTGTGTTGGCATTAAGTAGATATCCGTACCTGACTTGGAAAACGAAACCTGGGGAAATAGGGAAATCAAAAGTGTAATTGAAGTGTAATTTAAAAGGATATTACATGTTTCCGTGGTTCCGGGGGGTAACGGAATAGAATCATTCTTGATTCATACATCTTGCATTCATGATCCCAGAGGATAACGGGATATATCTTGTGTCCGTGGGCCCAGAGAATAACGAGATATATACTTTTGAGTTACATGGAGGAGTACATTCATTGGTTTCAAATATCTGTAGGATAGATAACCTAGAAACATGAACCCCTAGGAATACACGTGACATGTTTGATTATATATAGCTTGTTTGTTATATCATATGTGATTGCTTTTGTTTATACTCATGATACATCACTCTTACACATGACATCTTATATAACATGTTGCTCATATTAATATTATTATGTTATCTATGACATACTGACGTCTAAGTTTTACATGGCCCAGATATTTGATGTTAGCACATGAGAATCGTGAGTACTTCGACGGGTTTTCCAATCAGTGAGAGGACCATTTCACTATATAGTTCTGATTGATGATTTAGGTATTCCATTTCCTTGGATCTTTATTACTTCCACTACTGTTTCCTGTTATCATTCTTTTGTCTATTGGACATGTTTAGTGATAGATATTTATATTATTGTTCTTGATTACTGATTGACAGCCTTAATGTGACTATAGAGGGATGTTCCCTTACCGTAGGTGATATGAATAGTGCTGGGGTCGAACATTACACCCAATTGCCAATATCAGAAATCAAATTCAAGTTCAAAATCAAAACTAAAATCAAAGTAAAAAAAGCCAAGCAGGCCCAAGCCCAAACCTGAGCCAAGTGGGCCCGAGCCCAAGCATGAAGAGAGACCGACCAAAAAGAAAAGAAAAAAGGAAGAGATTAAATATAATTTTTGTTTTTTAAGAATTAAATAAGTAAAAGCCAATTTTGTACAAACCATGAGACTAAATGTAAAATATGTAAGCCTATAAAAGGCCCCCATGATGATTTGATAAATAATCTGAAGGTTAATCTTGATTCCCCAAAAACCAAAAATCTTGAGTTTTGAGCTGCTCTTTAGTGCACAAATCTTTCTTTCTCTCTTTCTTTCTTTTTTTAAGTGTGCACGTCCGGGGGTTTCGAAAAAGGGGAAAAGATCCCTTTTTGATTTTCAAAAGTCAAAATCTTGGTATTTTTGGGCTGTTATTTCATTAGGTTTTTACCTTACTTGAACCATGCTAGGTGCCCATTTGGCTAGGTGCGCACCCCGTTGGATGCACATCATGCCAAGTGCGCACCGGCCCAGGTGCGCACCTCGCTAGGTGTGCACTTTGCTAAGTGCACACCGTACTGGACCTTTTGGTTCATTCGGGACCCTTTAGCTCCCTTCTCTCCCTCGCACCTTGTCAAGTGCGCACCTAGCTAGGTGCGCGTCTCGGCAGGTGCGCACTTGTCATGTGTGCCCCTTTGCTAGGCGCACCCATTGCTAGGTGCGTGTCTCGGCAAGTGCGCACTTTTCAGGTGCACCTTGCTAGGTGCGCGTTTTGGCAGGTGCGCACCTTGCCATGTATGCACTTGATATATATACACTCATCACCTCTTCCGTAAAAACTCTGCGAGGCCCCCGACATGCCTGAAGCGCTCTCATCTTGTTTCCAAACACAACACGCACATATTGTATATTGATTTCGCATGATCTGTTTGACTTGTTAATCGGAGGTTCTCTCACTCCAAAAGCGATTGGTAATTAACGGCAGCTTAGTCCACGGCTGCCGGAGATTCGGATCCCCACAATCATTACACCGTAGCCTACCCTAGACAGAGGGAATATGTAATATTCCTAACAAGCGATGCGCATTTCTATCTCAATAAGGTGACAAAAAACACTCTATAGATTCTGGCACGTCCAGTGGGATATTTCTCTCCTCCCTTATCTCGTGTCAAGCGCTTATATGAACTCATTTAACATATATATCGATATTTATATTTAAATAATGCTTTTTAATGCAGTAATCAACTTTCAACAACTAACGAAGATGTCTTCCAAGATGAATTCGGCTTCCGACGCAACCCCGATCCTGTACGTGGTCATGATCAATGCTCGCGTGGTTCTCCCAGCAATCCTCAGTTGGCAGTGGGAAGAACCGCCCCGCCAATTTGGTTCCGTCATCATCTACCCTGCCGAAAGCTCTCATCTGGCGGAAATCCCAGCAAACCAGGTGGTCAAGCCTGTCTCAATAGGAAAGAGGCCGAATATTGTGATCGCTAAGGCACCACAATCCAAACGTAAGATGGTGTATGAACGACTTTCTAGTGCTCCAGCTGGGGGAAAGAGGCTGGAACAAAAGGTATTATCAAACTTCGCGGACAAGCTCAGGCGACGCCTCCGAAAAATGCATGATCAGGCGTATCTCTAAAGCTCTCCATCACCCTACTTACAGCGGCTTCCCGAAGAATTGAAGCCTACCAAGTGATCAAAGCAGAAACGTTGAGACAGAAGTGGCTCAGATATAGATCCAACAAGAGGATCATGGATCTAGCCAAGTTGAATTTTGTGAGGTTCCGAGAACAGGATTGCCCCGCGACCACAGCCGTGTCAATCGTGAAAATCCACAATTCGTTTGAGCCCTTAAAGTGGGTCCATAATAATGCGATATCTGCCAAGATTAAGAAGGTCGCATTTCAAATTGTGCTATGTAAAGTGGTGTCCAAGCCCCAGCACAAAAGGCATGACACACTCTCTTCAGAAATCTACCAAGCACTTCATGCCACGCGAAAATAGAGGGGCAAAGCTAGAAAAGAAGCACCAGTGCCGCCCAATGACCCGGTCAGGACAAACGTCTTCAGTTAATTGTCCTTTCCTGAAGCAGAAGGACAATGACAGCGGTCCGTGAAATCAGCTACCAATGATGAAAAGATGGCCGGATATATTGTCTACATGGCGGGCATACGTCCCAGCGACAACCTGCACAGCAAAATCAAGGATGGGGCTGCCACATCCCAAGACTAATCTGGCTTGAATGTGGTTGCTACTTCCCAAGATCAGCCGTCTCTGTATGACGATGAAAGCCCTCTTGATGAGGCCGATAAGCAGAAAGACCCCTCAGTCTGTGCGGAGTCAATCTCGGAAAGCGAGAAAAAGCCGACTTTCCTCCCCAGAACCGCAGAGCAAGAGTTGCTTCAAGAGCTCCGAAAACAGCTCAGGAGCAAAGATAAAGAGATGACCAAGTTTTACTCCAAAATCGACGCCTTGACGAATGTCATGATGCAGCTCACGGCTTAAATTGCCCGGACGCCCTCCAATCAAGCACAACTCTTCACTCATGAGCCGGGTGATAATGACCCGAAGCAACCAATGCCTGTCCCTTTAGGTCCGACTATATGCGAGCCACACGAAAGCTGACCGCATTCCACTTCTGGGGATGCCTTGGCCCCAAATGGCACCATTCCATTAACACAAGATCGGATAATGGGCTTGGTCACTAGTAAAGTTAAAACATTGGTGGCCGAAACCGAGATGCAAAAGGATATTGGCAGTAGTGGGCGGCCATATCCCGCACAGTACGACCTGATCGAGTTCTCTAGTGGTTATGTCATCTCTAAGTTCGGAAGATTTGACGGGATAGGAAACACGAATCAACATATTGCTAATTTTAAAGCGTCGTGCGGAAATTCAGGGGGCAATGATGCGCTCCTCCTCCAACAGTTCATCAATAGCCTAACTCGTGTCGTTTTCGACTGGTACGCGAGCATACCGGACGGTTCTGCCACTACTTTCACCCAGATAGAGTCTCTGTTTTGGCAAAAATTTATGAGTGTCAGCGACAAAATTTCCATTCCTGACCTTGTAAGAACCATTTCGGGAATGAACGAAAGCAATACGGACTTTATCGCCCGATAGCGCAATCTTACTATCAAGTGCGAGCCGCTGTTGGAGCAGGACCAATCCGTTAGTCTTCTCATCGGGAACCTCAGCAATTGGATGGTCCCAATCCTATGTTCGGCGGGCCTCAAAATGTTTCAGGAGCTGACCAAGAAAGTCTAAATGTTGGAACGCTTGAAATAAGAGTCTACCCAGGACTTTCAGAGTGACAAGCCTTAAAAGAACAAGGGAGATGACAACCGTAGAAGCGGGTTTTCCAGCAATACCAATGTCTTCAATGCGTCTGATAATGAAGACAAGCGAAAGGTAGGCGAATCCAAAACAAACCGGTCTCGAAAGCCAGTACTGGGAAGAGAAATGACTCTCCTGGAGGAGGAAAAAACAAGGTCTACTCTTTCAGGAGAGATAAAGTCTGCAAGATATTCAAAGATGCTTTGAACAACGGTCTACAATTAAAGAGGCCTCATAAAGCAAAGATGACCGACAACCCTTTGTATTACCCATACTGCCGAGTAGTGAGCCATGCGATCGAGAATTATTATATTTTCAAAGACTGGGTCGAAAAACAATACAAGACTGGAGAGATCGAACTGTCTAAAAGCGTGTTGGTGAACAATCAAGTTGTGACTACCAACTTTATACAGACAGAAGATGAAGCTTTCTGGGAGCAAACAACTGAATCCGCTACCCTGAAAAATGAATCCGACTCGCCGCAGCCTCCATGGATCATGCATATATCTTAGAAGACGAAGAAAATATTAAAGTTACATCAGAAAGAGCCCAGAACAGAATAGGAGGGGCAGAAGGAGCCACCGTTCCAGCTACTAATTCGGCTCGATCAGGCTTAAAGTCTAAAGAGCTTAAGAAAAAGAAAGGGAAAAATGTAGCTCAACGCGAAAAAGGAGTCTGTAAGGAAATTGATCATTCAAAAATATATCAATTCTCTTGAAGACTACGAGCAAAAGGAAAGGACTCTAATTCAATTGAAGGAATTCTTCCCCGTACAAACAGCCACCGTTCCGTCCACGATCACGTTTAAGGACGAAGACCTGAATAGCTGAGCATAACCGGCCGTTTTACATGACCGGGTACAGCGACGGAGATCAGATTAATCGCATATTGATTGATCTGGGGTCCTCAGTGAACATCATGAACTTGCAGACTCTAAGGAATTTGTCAATGGACGTCTGACACCTGTCAAGCGAAAGGATTGTCATTCAAGGCTTCAATCAAAATTTCCAGCAAAGTTCTGGAATCCATATCTCTGCCAATCAGGTTCGGGGACCTACAAACCGAAACCAAGATATACGTGATCGATGCCAACATGTCTTATAAAATTCTCTTAGGGTGGCCATGGCTTCATGATTACAGCATCGTTCCATCAACGCTCTATCAGTGCATGAAGTATACCAAAAATGGCGAAAAAGACGCATTGACAGAGACATCCAGCCGTTCGATGTGCATGAAGTCCGATATGAAGATTCCCGATACTTTGTGAACCCTAAAAATGTTGAGCCACAATTGACCGAGGACAGAACGGTCCTGAAACTCAAAAGAAAATCTGAGCCGGCTGCCACCTTCAAAAGTAAAAAACCTCAAGCGTGTCTGCGTTTCGACGGTGACACTGATGAGTCCGACTCTAGAAGTCCGTCCTTCTATAAAAGTCTCCCTCATTTCGGTAGTGATACGGATGAGTCTGACATCAAAGGCCCGTCCGGGAGCAAAATTTGCCCTCATTTCGGCAGCGACACTGAAAAGAAGGAGTAAAAGGACCCATCTTGCAACAGCTGTGCAAATTGGGCTTTTATGCAAAAAGCGAAGCTAAGAAGGACCTTCGAAGTTACAGAAGGGTCTCTAACCATAAAAAGGGTGCCGAAGCAGATGTGCAAAGAGCTCGATGGATTTTCAGTCTCCACCGTGGACCAGTTGAAAACCTTCTACATTCTCGGAAGGAAAAGTGGACAGAAGGGCATCCTGTTTTATTGTCACTCCCCGCTTCCCAGAGTACGCTAAAATGGGCACGTGACATAGCCAACCATGCTACCTATGGGTAGGAAGTATCTATCCACAGTCACATTACAGTTGTAGAGATATCAAGAACAAAATAACACTATCTAAAACATGTCCATAATCCAAATATAACATGAGTCAAGAATAATAAAATGCGGAAGCAAAAGATCCAATACAAATAACTAGAATGTATATCCCATAATATGGGCTCACATCAGGAATAAAATGCAGGAAATAAAAACTAACTAATACTGACACCTCACAGCTCAGCCTGCTGGCTGAAGTACTCCTGCTCGGACTGCAACAGAGGTACGGAATCTGGGCCATGCAAAACCCAGACGTCAGCGCGTCATGTCATCAAGTAATATAATAATAACAGGGTAACAGGGAATGCAATATAAACATGAAATAAGCAAGAGTAACCATAATATGAATCAGAGTAGTATAGGGTAGTGTGTAGTGGGTACACCAACTGTTCTATCAGGTTTTCTATCCTAAAGTCCATGAAACCAAATTGATGAATCGTCGATGTAACTCAATAGTATCCCGTGCATGCCCGGGACCACGGTCTAAGACTCTCGGGCTGAAACCGAGACGTGCCGCTAGGCAGTAAAAGGTAGCAGGTACAGGCGAGTGATGTCAGCATCATCACTCCGGGGCTGGCCTAGCCCGTAAGACTGATCAGAACAGGTAGTGAACTGTTGAGTTACAAGTCAGGTTTCACCTTTGATTTCCCTATACCCCCAAGTTATATGTGTAGGTCAAGTCAGGTATTCCGAAATCAAGAAACTAATGCCAACACAGGATCAGGTAAACAGGTTTGTCTGGATAGACAACAGGAACGGTCCGTGAGGACTACATGTCAGGTTTGTTGGCATTAGACACAAGATCAGGTAACGGGTCAAGTCATGGTACATCAGGTCAAGTCAAGCAGTATACGGTACCATGTCGGGTCAATCAATATGCATGTAGCAAGTCAGGTCAAGATGTGAACGATACACAGATGTGCTCACAATCAGTTATATAATCAAGCATGGTTATCAACAACCTGATATAAGTAATGAATTAAGCAATAGGCAGATTCATTCGATTTGCAATACAGTTATCAATTGTGTCACAGAGATGATTACAAGAGTACAGTAAGACAATTATAGCAGTTTAGTCATATTAACAAGTTTAAGAACTTTTAGAGGTGCAATGATTTAACGGTTCAGTACAGCTATTACAGGTTAAAATGCATACGAGTGTCCGAATGGAACAAAACTACAGAGATAGATGTCGTATGCTATGTCAATATTAAAATGTGATTAAACAGGTAAATGTGGTTATTCGGTTCAATTGCAAATTGTAGGTTCCAAGTTTAAGGATAAAATGATATAATAAAATATTGACATAAAATGGGAAATTATAATACTAAAGTTAAATAGCAGGTTTAGGGTGTCATAATATATATGTAAATATTGTATAGCATGTAGCAAGGGGTACTTGCCTCAACGGGTCGCGAACCGGGAAAAACGGAACGTAAAAAGTCGGCGGGGAAAATCACGACGGGCGCACGGTTCACGGAATGAACCCAAACGACGAACAATGGAACCACGCGGGTCGGGGTACCTCGCTGGAACGTCGGGTCACATCGTCGGCATCGTCGGATTCCGACTAAAATGTGAATAGTAAACAACCACGACTTGCAACCAATGAGGGAAAAGAAAATAGAGAAGAAGGAAGGGGATCTGAGGAGAAGGAAACTTACGGTGGTCTGTAGAGGGGTCATGAGGATCGACGGCGTCGAAGGAACTCCGGCGGTGGCCTATGACAACAGCGAAGACGTGTTTTTCAGATCCAAGACCAGATCAGCAAGGAAAGAAGAAAGGAGGAGGTGAGGGGATGTGAAACTCACCGAGGGGTGCTTGCGAGGCCGGGGACACGGAGGCGAGGTCATCGGCGGCGACAGATCCGGCGTGCAACGCGTGTGCAGGGGGTGCACGCAGGCCGCGGTGAAGGTGCAGGGGTGCACGGGTGCGATGAGGCTGAGTAGGCGAGGGTGCAGGCGACGGTGGTGCCGGCATTGGGGCTGCGACGGCGAAGGCACGGCTAGGGTTTGCGCGAGGGGGTTCGCGATGGGTTCTCTGGGTTTTTAAAAAGAAAAGGAGGAGGGATAATTATATATATAGGGGAGAGAGGGAGAAAGTTAGAGAGAGAGAGATAGGGAAAGAGAGAGACGGGGAGAGAGAGAGATGGGGGGAGAGAGAGAGTTAGCGAGAGGAGAGATAGAGAGAGAGGAGAGAGATCGAGATGAGAGAGAGATCTGGGGAGAGAGAAACTTGTTTTTAGTGGAGGGAAGAGAGAGAGAGAAGGAGAAAGGGAGAGAGAGATAGAGTTAGCGAGAGAAGGAGATGGGGCCCGCGGGAGTTAAAAGGGATTTGATTGGTTGAGGGAAAAATTGAGAGAGATTTTAAAATCTTAAAATCTTAAACAGTTAATGAAATATGAGATTGGTTAAAGAATGAAATATATGAATGGTTTAAGATATATTAAAATTTGGGATTTTGGCGCAAAATAAAACATTTCTAAATCGCGCCCGGATTGGGTCCAAAAATTTGAAATTGAAATAATAGAATTTTAAGCGGGATCCAAAATTTAAAATGAAGTGTTTTATGATCAAAAAGCATACCCCCAAAACGGACACACGTACGTGCACGTAGCCATCCAAACCCGCCCGTTTCACTGAACGGGATGAGAACACGACGCACGGTCGCTACCACAAGGCTAGGGGTGTCAAGTAGGCCAAGATGGATATTTTTAATTTTATTTTAGATGCCAAAATTGTTATATACAGAAATGAATTTGCCGGGTAAAAATTACAGTAAATAACAATCAAGCAAGATAAATAAAATAGGTGTCATACTACGCTCAAACGATAACTGAAATTAGTAGCATTGGGCTCGGGTGTTACATTTATAGGTCAAATCCTGTCGTGCATCTGTACGATTTGTCTGTTATTCGCCTTCCCTATGAGAGGGGCATAAGAGTCGTCCTCAATCCCAAATATTATGTGCCCGAGATGCGAGAATATTTTAAAAAGTACGGATGTCGGTTATATCAAATAGACTCTGAAGTGAAGTTTTATGAGGGGTTTTGGCATCCGCCACAGGCCCGAGCACTCATCGATGGACGAATCCCAGATAGACGGGGCATAGGTTTCATTCAACCTGAAGTCAAGGCATGCTACATGATCCATGTTGATGAAGTCAGCAGAAAGTCAAATGATTACGACGAGCTAGCCGAGCCAAAAGAAGCCCCTCGAAAGCTCAAAAATGGCGGACAGGCAACTTTCGATGAGCTAACCGAGATTTATTTGGGAACGCCCGATAATCCAAGGCCGATCTACATCAGCTCACTCTTGTCAAAAAAATTAAAGAACAGATAATTGCCCTGCAGCATGAATTCGTCAATTGCTTCGTGTGGACATACAAAGAAATGCCTGGTCTCTCCCTTGAAGTAGCCATACATAAGATGACTATATCTCCTAACACCAAGCCAGTCAAACAAGCTCCTCGAAGAATGAGAAAGGAGTTGGAGGAGAAGGTCGTCGAGGAAACGAAGAAACTCATCAATGCCGGCTTCATCAGAAAAGAGAAATACGCGGACTGGATCGCATGCATTATCCTAGTAAAGAAGAAAATGGGCAGATCCGGGTTTGTGTCGATTTCAGGGAGCTTAACAAAGTATGCCCTAAAGACGATTTCCCGCTCCCGGTCATGGACACGATGGTCGACGATATCTTAAATTACGAGCTGTTCATCTTCATGGATGGTTCGTCTGGATACAATTATGTAACGACTCTGTTTTAATGTACATAATTTTTTTAAAAGTTAATGTACAAATGGAATATTTGCAACCCTGTGTATGCTATAAGTATTTGATTTGTTTTTAAACAACAAGAAAGCACTTATAGCTCATTGGTAAAGCCTTGCACTGCCGTGACATATCTCATGTGTTCGAATCCCCTCAGCCACATATTACTTTTGCCGATTTTTCTTTTAAACTTTTAGAAGCTCAAAAGTTTACACGTGCAATACACGTAAAATGAAAAGTCACTGAAAAATCAAACATGTGCAAAATACTATTAACTATGACTAGGACACGTGGCATTCATCCAAGACCCAACCCAACCCATTGGACCGGCGAGATCGGGCTTGGGGTCGGCGCCGCCGGCCCCCCTAGAAAATGCTCAAATTTTTCCCTAGCACCCTTTGGCCTACCCCACTAACCCTAGTTTGTTTGGTTCCCTCCACATTTTCAGAGAATTAAAATGAGGCATTAATCCAAAATATTAATGCATTTTAATTCCATTCTTCAATACCCTAATGTCACGCCCCGCTTCCCAGAGTACGCTAAAATGGGCACGTGACATAGCTAACCATGCTACCTGTGGGTAGGAAGTATCCATCCACAGTCACATTACGGTCGTAGAGATATCAAGAACAAAATAAAACTATCTAAACATGTCCATAATCCAAGATAACATGAGTCAAGAATAATAAAATGCGGGAGCGAAAGATCCAATACTACATAACTGGAATGTATGTCCCATAATGCGGGCTCACATCAGGAATAAAATGCAGGAAAGAAAAGCTAACTACTACTGACACTCACAGCTCAGCCTGTCGGCTGAAGTACTCCTGCTTGGACTGCGACAGCGGTACAGAATCTGGGCCATGCAAAACCCAGACGTCAGCGCGTCAAATCATCAAGTAATAACATAATAAACAGGCAATGCGAATATAAACATGAATAAAGCAAGGGTAACAATAATATAAATCAGAGCACTGCAGGGTAGTGTGCAGTGGGTAAACTAAACTGTTCTATCAGGTTCTCTGTTCTAAAGTCTTTGAAACCAAATTGATGAATCATCGATGTAACTCAATAGTATCCCGTACATACCCGGGACCACGGCCGCAATATTCTCGGGCTGAAACCGAGACATGCCGCTAGGCACCAAACAGGAATGGTAACTCAATAGTATCCCGTACATACCCGGGACCACGGCCCCAATATTCTCGGGCTGAAACCGAGACATGCCGCTAGGCACCAAACAGGAATGTGTACAGATGAATGATGTCAGCATTATCATTCCAATGCTGGCCTAACCTAAAACTGATCAGAAAAGGTAGCGAACTGTTGAGTTACAAGTCAGGTTTCACCTTTGATTTCCCCATACCCCAAGTTATAAGTGTATGTCAAGTAAGATATCCCGTAATCAAGAAACTAATGCCAACACAGGATCAGGTAAACAGGTTTGTCTGGATAGACAACAGGAACGGTCCATGAGGAATACATGTCAGGTTTGTTGGCATTAGACACAAGATCAGGTAACGGGTCAGGTCATGGTACATCAGGTCAAGTCAAGCAGTATACGGTACCATGTCGGGTAAATCGATATGTATGTAGTAAGTCAGGTCAAGATGTAAACAATATCATGGGTGTGCTCATACTCAGTTACATAATCAAGCATGGTTAACAACATGATCTAAGCAATGAATTAAGCAATAGGCAGATTCATTCAATTAGCAGTACAGTTATCAATTGTGTCACAGGGATGATTTCAATATTATAAGAATGCAGTATGTCAATTATAACCGTTTAATCATGTTAACAAGTTAAGACTTCATGGATGCAATGATATAAATATATATATATGGGTTCCACGGATGAAATCACAGTTTAAACAGGTTAAAATATACACGAGTGTCGATTGTAGTAAAACGATAGATAAGGTGCCATAGGCTACGTCATTAGTGAAAGTGAAATTAAAACATATAAATGTGGTTATTAGGTTCACTACAGTAATTGCAGCAGGTAGGTTTCAAGTTTGAAAGATAAATGATATATAACAATCTTGAACACGAAAAATGGAAAGTTATAATACCAAAGTTAAATTTATAGGTTTAGGGTGTCATTAATATGTATGTAAATATTGTTTAGCATGTAGCAAGAGGTACTTGCCTCGACGGGTCGCGAATCGGGAAAATGGAACGTTAAACGTCGTCGGGGAAAATCTCGCGACGGGCGCACGGTTCACGGAATGAACCCAAACGACGAACAGTGGAACCACACGGGTCGGGGTACCTCGCTGGAACGTCGGGACGCGTCGCCGGCACAGCCGGATTTCGGCGAACCCAAAAACAGCGAACGTCAAGAATTGCAACAAGAAAAGAAAAGAAAACAAAGAAGAAGGGAAAGAGGATGGAGAAGGTGATGCTCACGAGGATCTGTGTGAAGGGTAGTGACGGTCGACCACGTCGACGGAGCTCCGGCGGTGGCCTACGACGACAGTGAAAGAAGCTTGCAGATCAAGAAATATTAACAGAGAAGGAAAAGAAGAAAGGAAAAGTGGAGGGGATGCTAGCTCACCGAGGGGTGTGCGCGAGGGCCAGGGGCACGGAGACGGGTCGTCGGCAGCGACTTCCAGCGGTGCAACTGTGTGCAGGGGGTGTGCGTGGGCCTGGTCGGGGGTGTGCAGGTGCTCGGGAAAAAGATGAAGGAGGATGTGGATGAGACGAGGTTGAGAAGGAGAGGAGGCCGGTGGTGGCGGCGTCGGCGTTGGGGCTGCGGCGGCGACGGGGTGCGCGACTAGGGTTGGGACGAGGTGGGTTCTGCGATTGTTAAAAAGAAAAGGAGGAAATAAGTTGAGGAGAGATGGAGTATATATATAGAGGAGAGAGAGAGAGATAGGGAGAGAGAGAGAGAGATAGAGACGGGGAGAGAGAAAGCGAGCGAGAGAGAGAGAGATAGAGATGGGGGCCCGCGGGATTAGGAGGGAGGTGATTGGCTGGGCAGGTTGTTAAGGGAATTTTTATTAAAGATTTTAGTAATAGTAAAATTTTATATGGTTAAATTAAAATATACGATGGTTTTAAAATATATTAGAAAATGGTATTTTGGCGCAAAGTAAAACATTTCCAAATTGCGCCCGGGTCGGGTCCAAAAATTTGAAATTGAAATAAGAAAATTTTAGGGGGGATCCAAAATTTAAAATGAAGTATTTTGCAATCAAAAAGCATACCCACAAAACGGACACACGTACGTGCGCGTAGCCGTCCAAACTCGCCCGTTTCACTGAACGGGACGAGAACACGACGCACGGACGCTACAACGGGGTTAGGGGTGTCAAGCAGGCCAAGATGAATATTTTTAATTTTATTTTAGATGCCATAAATTGTTATAAGCAGAATTGAATTGACGGGGTAAAATTACAATAAGTAACAATCAAGCAAGGTAAATGAAATGAGTGCCACACTACGTTCAAACGGTAACTGAAATTAGTAGCACTGGGCTCGGGTGTTACATTATACCCAACTACAAAAAGAATTTCGTCCTCGAAATTCTAAGAATGCAAAGATAAACAAACAACTACAAGAAAAGATGAGGAAACTTCTGCCGGATTTCATCTTCTCATTCCCAAGTGGACTCTCCATGCGAGCGATTACCCCAAGAAACAAGCACAAGAGGGATCACCTTGTTCTTAAGAACCTTTTCCCTTCGATCCACAATTTCAGTCGGTCGCTCCTCAAAAGTCAAGTCTTCTCGTACTGTTAGCTCCGAATGACCCAATACGTGCGTTTCATCTAGAACATATTTACGGAGTTGAGATACGTGAAACACATCGTGTACATTTGCCAAGGACTGAGGTATCGCCAAGCGATACGCTACCTCACCAACACGCTCCAAGATCTCAAAGGGTCCAACGAATCGAGGACTAAGTTTTCCTCGACTTCCAAAACGAATCACCCCTCTAGTCGGTGATATCTTCAAGAATACCAAATCACCCACGGCGAACTCTAGAGGTCTTCTTGACGTGTCTGTCCAACTCTTCTGTCGGTCTTGTGCTGCCTACATATGATTTCTGATAGTGTTAACCTTCTCAACTGTCTGCACAACCAAATCTGGTCCCAATAATTTTCGTTCACCGACATCGTCCCAGCAAACAGGTGAACGGCATATACGACCATACAAAGCTTCAAATGGAGCCATCTGGATAGTTGCCTGAAAACTGTTGTTGTAAGAAAACTCCACCAAATGTAGATAATCCTCCCAAGAACCCTTGAAGTCCAACATGCATGCTCTCAACATATCTTCAAGAGTTTGGATTGTTCTCTCGGACTGACCATCAGTTTGAGGATGATAAGTCGTGCTAAACTTCAATCGAGTCCCCAAACTTTCCTGTAAACTCCTCCAGAAGTGTGATAAGAACCGAGTGTCTCGATTGGACACAATGCTCACCGGTACTCCATGCAATCTTATAATCTCTTGCATGTACCGCTCTGCCAAAGTCTCTGTTGATTGACTAACCCGAAAAGGAATGAAGTGAGCTGCCTTGGTCAATCGATCAACAATCACCCATACAGCATTGTTGCCTCTTGGACTCCGCGGTAAAGCTGTAACATTCCAAAATAATAAAATATTATTTTTAGGAATTTTTATAATTTAATATTATTTTATTGATTATTTTAATATTAAATTTATAATTAAATATCGATAAATGGGAAAAATTTTGAAAGAAATATGGAAAATTCAAAAATTATGTATTCTATGGAAATTAGTCATTTTTAAGTTTTTATGAGCATTTATATACTAATTTAGTGCTAATCGCAATTAAAAATCGCTAATCGGATTTTTTTTTGGCTTTTTGTGCAAAACTTGCACATATCATTTTTGGACTTGTGTCACATTTTCTTACCATGGTTTTATTTTGGGATCATTATTCTTGTGAGAAGGGTTTTTGGAGGAAAAGAAAAAGAAAAAGAAAAGAGAAAGGAATAAGATAATGAGGTATGGTGAGAGAGAGAGAGGTATGGTTCCTTTTGACCCTTGACTTAGCCATTTGCCTAGATCCCCACACTCATTTCTCTCCCTCTCCTCCCTCATCTCCTGCGGCTGCTGCTTCCTCTCTCTTCCTCCAACTTCAAGCCCTCATTTCACCTCTAAAACATCACTAAAATCCTATCCCCATTTCAATAAAAATGCACACAAGCTCAAGATCTACGCAATGGACCAAGAAAGTTGATGTTTTGGTGCTGTAGGAAGATTCATGAGTCTCTATTGAGGTAATTCCTTCATAAATATTGTAGTATTTCAAGTGATTTAGCCTCTTTTAAAGTTTAGTGTTGTTTTCTCGAGGTTTTATACATTTTGGAGGAACTTAGAGAGGGTTAGGGTAAAGTTGAGATGTGGCTGTGCAATTGGACCCTAATGGTGACCTTAGGCCCTATATTGACTAAGACCCTGACCTAGCATAACCTGAAACCCAAAAATACGAAATTACGGGACTTTCATGTCGGTTTGTGAGTGATTAGGGTGTGCAGGTGAATCTGGGTTGACTCGGGGAGTTTCTGAGACAAACAAACAACTCTAGGGGCCAAATTAAGGTATTAGGAGGCCACCCTGACCAGACGGACCCCATTGGACATAGGGGGACGGCCAGGCCGGTTTTGGCAAGGATGTGGCCGGCCATGTAGTGGTGGAATGTGTCGATGTTGGTCCAGTAGCTCAAATACATCATATACATCACCCTGGACTTGTTTGCTTGGCTAAATTTGGCCTGAGGCGAAATCTGGGATCGTTTTCTTGGGTTGCTGCTTTGAATTGAGTTATTGTTTTCCGTATTTTGATTTCTAGAATTTCATATTTGGGTTTTACCTCGGTCACTTGGCGTTTGTACGACTACATCGAGTGATTTCGGGTTGTTTGCGAAGGCTAACCATGGGTTCTAACCTATAAGCCTTTTAGCGTATCGTGTTGGTTTTCGCGTGTCGTTTTAAGTTTCCATTTGATTTTTGAGGTGATGCGATACGTGTGATATGTGTAGGTACCCCCACGAAGATCCGAGGCGATGCAGAAGATGAAGGCGACATCGATACCGACACGCAGGATACAGGTGAGTAGATTTATATCTACGGGGAGAAGTCGGGTGGATGGCGTATAGCACCCCCGCAGTTCGTGGTGATGTATACGAATACGTATACACATAGATATTGATTATATGTTGTTGTTGATTATTGATGATAAGATGGACATTTGGTATTTTTGGATTGGTTTAGTGTAGTTGCGAAACCCTAGAGTAGTGGTCGCACTCACACACGCACGCATACACATACTTGCATACATTCTTTCTTTTATATGTGCGTATTTGGGATCATATTTATGTGTTCACATGGGTATGGGACTATGTGTTCATATACTGGATTTGAGATGAGTCGATGAGATTGGGCTTGAGGCCAGGAGATCGGTGATGTGATTTGGTTCGTATTGAGATACGACATGATATTTTAGCGGGTCTTTTGACGTAGTGATTCTTACACCTGCATGCATACATAAATGGTATCAATATTGTACTAGACGTAGATCAGTACCCCGATCATGACATTTGATAAAGAGGATACCAGATAAATAGTATGATGAATATGATATTGACCCGTACCCAGATTTGGGATGCCGTACGACGGATTTACGTACGAGCTATATTTTGATGATTGATCCGCACTCTTGACTTGGGATGTCTGATTATAGATATGATATCGGATATGATATTATTGAGGCGGGATCACCGACTAATATATATACAGGTATGTATATGTATCGACTCAGATGTTAGGCGGTTTCCTTACCTGTAGCTCAGCTTGTTAGTTCAGTCGTATAGTTTAGTGTAGTTGTTAGATTAGATTAGACTCCTATCTATTTCAAAACTAACGAATCGTGGGTATTTTAAAAGACAGCCCAAGGGATCCTACGAATATTTCAAAAGACGTATCTTTTCATAAAAACACCGTAGCCCCTATTTTCAAAACCCCATGATTCGTGTGTTTTCAAAAGGCACCATTTGTAGGACTTTTATTAGATTAATTCAGATTAGTTATAGTTGCGTCTAGTTTTCAGCTACCGCTCATTATTGTGGTTCGCTTCGCATCGCATGCTTATATTATGTTTCGTACTACATTATTGATATCATGCTGTTAGGACACCAGCACCATTACCGATGATGCGTATGTACCACGTACACTTACTTGCCGGCTCACACACATCTTCATCGGTAATTGCCATGCCACGTACACTTTAGAAATACTATTGCGTTGATATAGGTTGTTAGCTAATAATTTAGACAGGATATTAGTGTACTCGCCTTATGTGCTAGATTAGACATTGTAGTTATTGCCTGCTACTTCATGCATACTGTTATTCATTGTTATGCCGCATTCATGGATTCTCATGCATATATTCACTATTTTACGTGTTATTGAGGTTTTGGATTTGGATTTCCGTGAGATTTTCTGGATTTGGAGGAAAACCGCAAAAACACAAATAAACATTTTCTCTCTTTTAAAATAAAAAGTGCGGTTTTCCCATGATGTATGTGTCGTCCACCATGAGTTTGCTGATGGATTTGGAAACCCGATTCGAGGAGACGGATGAACCGTTTCGGGTACATGGTGGACCCGGTAAGGTACCCCGGGGCAAGAAGCGCGTGATGATGACGATGTGATCCTGGCAGGGGAGCACTACCTACCGGTGATTTTACCCGACGCGTCGGATATCCGGAGGATACCGTCGTGGTCTTGAGAGGGATGGTAGGGGCCGGTCTGGACTGACGGCGCCCTAGATATTGTGATTGAGATATTGAGATTTCGAGATTTTGAGGTATAGAGACTGTGATACAGAGATATCGAGATATTGGGATTACGTTTTGTGCCGATGCTAGGCACTGTTTTATGCTGATTTCATTTTGATACCTCATTTTAAAAATACAAAGGAAATCTCACTAAATTATGAAAATAGTTCTTCATTTACATGTATTCTGTTTTCATGCATTCATACCTCATTCATATGATATATTGCTACCTTGGGCACTGACACGGGCACATGAGATTACACTCGGGTTAGATATTTACCCTAGCCTTGTTATAGGCTGCTGGTTATATATATTTGAGGATTATATATTATGATCGTATGACCTAGGATTGCGTCATACATGCGATTTTTATTCGTAGATGTTTTTCTATTCACGAGTTGGCAACTCACCCCCGTTGTGCCCCAGTTTCTTGCAGGTTTGCCGTACAGGTTTCATTACGGCTTTGCGGGCACAGTTTCGTTCGGGTGACTTCCTAGTAGGTGGGTTTTTGGTATCGTACCCATCATATTACCTTTATATTATTATTCAGTTGTATCTAGAGGTTCCATCAACCAAAAATGTATTTAATTGAGATAGAGACCAGTGTTGTTTATTCTATCGACCTTAGAGTCGCGTTTTGTATTTATACGGATTTCATGCTGTTTTGAGTTTCCTTTTCTGTGGTGATCCTCGCCTTTCGGCGTTGTATATTATATTGCTTGCGTGGTTGGGACCGTCGATTGACGAAGAGCTAGCTCCCGCTTGGGGATGCATTTTCCTTTATATATGCTTTATCAGGTTTGGTACCCGTTTGGGATCAGTTTTTACAAAGGAAACTCTGCCGAAATTTTTAGAAAAGACTTGTGATTTTAAAATGCATATTTCGGCGTATTTTGCAAAACTACTTGATTTAAATTGGTTTTCCTCCACTCTACTACTTTTCTTGGTTTGGATTTCTGGGTTTTCGGCTTACTTAGATTACGTACGCCTCGAGACGTTTCGTAGTTTAAGTGCCGGTCATGTTCCGTACTTTCGGGTCGTGACAAAGTTGGTACCAGAGCGTTAGGTTTTACCTTCAGAGCGTAGGATGACCCTTGGTTGATGGAATAGGTGACTAAAGTAGAGTGACGTACCGTTGGTATGTTCTGCGGCATATTTACGACACGCCACTCCACTTAAGAAGCCTTAGGATGTACATTTCCTTGTTCAGTATCATATTCATTCCTAATCTAGCTTCATCGGTACCAGTTTGGTTTTGCTGCCACGATTACGGGCAGGGAGAGTTACGGCTAGAGTTGCGGTCAGCACGAGCTCGTCACGAACGAGGACTGACCAGGGCGTGATCCCGGCGACACACTATTGTAGAGATGTGTCCTTTGATTGTGTTTTGCGCCACGAGCGTTGGATGGATCGCTGTTTGAGACTTCTCGGACGTGCAGATTAGCACTAGAGGATTGAGCCACTGACAGAGGCCAGCCAGATTTTGATGACCGTTGGTGGATTGCTTACTCATGATGATTGAGGCATGGTTCAGCATGCAGACGAGTGAGCCAGTTATTGCTGCGAATGACGAGATATCGCCCCAGATGTTGGAGCTATTGCAGTACAAGTTGTACGAAGAGATGATAGAAGGTCGCTAGTCACCGATGATGAATGACTAGGACACATGGATTGTTCGCTACCCCGATGCGAGGTCATCAGATAGATTGATTCCAGCTAGAGACGACTTCACGCGGAGACGTTGGGAGTCGACAGAGACGATCGAATGTCAGAAACTTATTATTCCAAGTTTAAAGTAGTCGGAAAGACATGCAGGCAATTCTATGGTCCCTCTAGAAGAATGAAACCCTAACTCGACTTAATGACCGTATGAAAGCCTTTGAACCTTAGGGTTTACGGCAGTTCTACGGCGCCATTAGTGAGGCTTGGGTTTGCCCTTCTACGGCTGGACCACCGATGCTGTGGTATGTACTCGATACTATTAAACTGTGCCCAAGATGTTGAGCTCTTGGGGGATTATGAGGTTTTGACGATTCGATTGGATGGCTCGACTTAATTCGGATGCTAGGTGGGGAGATGCAATTCTTGGGAGACTCCCGATACGAGGATAGCCGTTGGAGCTCAGTCCATACAGCCACGACGAGACGAGTCCGAAGCGGTCGACCTTAGAGAAAAGTGGAGTAGGCGGTTCGTACGAGATCTTGATAAGATGACGTTCTACTCCGCCGACATCAGAGATGTGATACGCCTGCCGAGGCATTGTACTTGGATATACCTTCCAAAAGGAGTCGCGATGAGTATGCAGCCGTTCCGGAGCAAGAAACAGATATAGTAAAGGACGATGACTTCCGGACAGTTAGGCAGAGACGAGACTTGGAAGAGACCTTGAGCAGGAATCCTTCCAGGATACTGCTGCAATGATATTTGCACCCAGGATTAGATGTGTCACATGCATTCAGAGAGCCAGAGGCCGACGCCAGTGACATGCTGCTTGACGAGTGGTCGTGAGGATGGACCGAGAGATGACCAGAGAAGTGCTAAAACGGAATCGTCCCCGTTAGCACACCTGACAGGGCCGATGAGCCGATGGATCGTGAGATTGGTAATCCCCAGGGAAGATAAGGACAATTCTAAAATAAGTTACAAGAAGACCTAGACCCAGGAGTGGTCATTGTTACGCACACCAGCAGGCCAGAGTTCAGGATCGTCGACGAGATATGCTATGAGTGACCACGACAGTTAGCCAGAGATTCTTGGAGGATGTGCTTGAGCGGGACTATCTCGCCATGCTTGTTTTCAGTATTGTTGGGCGATTTATTCGCTTGATTTAATTTTGATGATTGGGTCTCATGATATTTGTTTTCATGCCCCATGGTGGCACTTGCTGAGTATTTACGATTTTTGCACAGTTGTTGCACTTGATATCGTTTTTGAACCTTGGTTTCCCATATATATGATTTCATGGGTTTTATACATTTGAGTTGATTTTGTGCGTATGCACGCACACGATTTGGTTTTTTTGCACTCTGTATAGTTTACATATGCTTGCAGTGCAGTGACATGTATTTTGCGCACTTAGTTGCACTGGACTTCGATTTCGATTGGGATGTACGATGTTTGTTTGTGCACTTTATGCACTTGATTAGATTTTTCACGTGTTTCGGCGCTTGATATTGGATTTCATGATTTCGTACATGATGGATGCACCGGATTTGGATTTTAGCGCATGTTGGGCTCATGTTATGAGATACGATTTTGGTTGCACACCAGATGCACTAAATCGGGATTTTTCGTGCATGTCAGATGCACCTGTTTTTGCTGTCAAGCACACATTTGGCCCATGACAGATGCTTCGTGCACACCCGATGCACTTAGATGTTGTTTCTGTGCACATGTATGGCACATTTATGGATCTTGATTTCCATGCGCACCAGACGCACGTAGTATTCATATGTATATTTTGGGATTGATTTCTTATGGAGCGGTACGTTTTTATGATGATTTCTATATGTTTTTATACTGAGCAGGACTAGTCAGAGGACAGTACCTAAGTATATTGTGCACGCATTGATAGATTTCAAAGGGATTTCCAAAAGCGAGCTATAGTCTCATTATTTACCTACGTGTCTGATATGCCACGAAAACGTTTAAAACAGGGAACCCTTCCAAATTGTTTTCAAAAACGGTGGATCGTGCATACTAAACAAAAGATATATAAGTATATAGCTATTTTCTGATAAAGACGTCCGCCACTGTGCAGCGTTATGCGCATCGCACAGCAACTTAAAAGATTTGGCACGCATTTACTACAGATATTTACGTGTATAGTTTCGAGTTGAATCATATTGGTTTCATATTGGATTTGGCATTATGGCTTTACCATAACTCCGATGATTGCGGGATGCTTGACGGAGTTTTGTTTTCGAGTTATCTACTCATTACTCATGCGCATGCATTGCGCTATGATGCGTTTATGTATTGATGATTTCGGAGCCCCGACGACTTGGATTTTTTTTTATTGAAATGTTTTTGGAAATTGGGGGTTTAAATTTAAATTCGGGGACCGAATTTCTTTAAGGGGGGAAGATTGTAACATTCCAAAATAATAAAATATTATTTTTAGGAATTTTTATAATTTAATATTATTTTATTGATTATTTTAATATTAAATTTATAATTAAATATCGATAAATGGGAAAAATTTTGAAAAAAATATGGAAAATTCAAAAATTATGTATTCTATGGAAATTAGTCATTTTTAAGTTTTTATGAGCATTTATATACTAATTTAGTGCTAATCGCGATTAAAAATCGCTAATCGGATTTTTTTGCAAAACTTGCACATATCATTTTTGGACTTGTGTCACATTTTCTTACCATGGTTTTATTTTGGGATCATTATTCTTGTGAGAAGGGTTTTTGGAGGAAAAGAAAAAGAAAAAGAAAAGAGAAAGGAATAAGATAATGAGGTATGGTGAGAGAGAGAGAGGTATGGTTCCTTTTGACCCTTGACTTAGCCATTTGCCTAGATCCCCACACTCATTTCTCTCCCTCTCCTCCCTCATCTCCTGCGGCTGCTGCTTCCTCTCTCTTCCTCCAACTTCAAGCCCTCATTTCACCTCTAAAACATCACTAAAATCCTATCCCCATTTCAATAAAAATGCACACAAGCTCAAGATCTACGCAATGGACCAAGAAAGTTGATGTTTTGGTGCTGTAGGAAGATTCATGAGTCTCTATTGAGGTAATTCCTTCATAAATATTGTAGTATTTCAAGTGATTTAGCCTCTTTTAAAGTTTAGTGTCGTTTTGTCGAGGTTTTATACATTTTGGAGTAACTTAGAGAGGGTTAGGGTAAAGTTGAGATGTGGCTGTGCAATTGGACCCTAATGGTGACCTTAGGCCCTATATTGACTAAGACCCTGACCTAGCATAACCTGAAACCCAAAAATACGGAATTACGGGACTTTCATGTCGGTTTGTGAGTGATTAGGGTGTGCAGGTGAATCTGGGTTGACTCGGGGAGTTTCTGAGACAAACAAACAACTCTAGGGGCCAAATTAAGGTATTAGGAGGCCACCCTGACCAGACGGACCCCATTGGACATAGGGGGACGGCCAGGCCGGTTTTGGCAAGGATGTGGCCGGCCATGTAGTGGTGGAATGTGTCGATGTTGGTCCAGTAGCTCAAATACATCATATACATCACCCTGGACTTGTTTGCTTGGCTAAATTTGGCCTGAGGCGAAATCTGGGATCGTTTTCTTGGGTTGCTGCTTTGAATTGAGTTATTGTTTTCCGTATTTTGATTTCTAGAATTTCATATTTGGGTTTTACCTCGGTCACTTGGCGTTTGTACGACTACATCGAGTGATTTCGGGTTGTTTGCGAAGGCTAACCATGGGTTCTAACCTATAAGCATTTTAGCGTATCGTGTTGGTTTTCGCGTGTCGTTTTAAGTTTCGATTTGATTTTTGAGGTGATGCGATACGTGTGATATGTGTAGGTACCCCCACGACGATCCGAGGCGATGCAGAAGATGAAGGCGACATCGATACCGACACGCAAGATACAGGTGAGTAGATTTATATCTACGGGGAGAAGTCGGGTGGATGGCGTATGGTGATCAGTCGAAAATATTGCATATTTTAACCGGCAATTTCCTTATCATCTGCATACATATAGAAGTGTACGGTACTCATAATTCACATATTAGCTAATCGGTCGCAAAATATCAAATTACATGTATTCGACCTTAAAACCGGCATTTCTAGGGAAATTGACTGCATTGCATTACACAGCATATTTTCCATATCTTGCAACCCGTGTTGAGATATCTGTGCAGGAAAAGGAAAGCTTGCTCGACCATTACAATTGCTCGTAAACTCATTGAACGCCAACACAGAAGGAAAATTGCAACTCTAAACATCAGAGAAAAGCCCAAACAGCAGTACCAAGCAACAGAAGAAGGCACAGATCCCAAGGCCATTAAGGAGCCGCGGAAGCGTGGCTATTGCTTACCTCGTGCGGCGGAAGCGCGGCCTATTGGTGACATCAGCTCCTCAGTTTTAGTGCACAACTCCTGTACTAGGGCCACTGCTCAGAAATGCACACAAACTTCCAGAAGATTCCAGATACTTCCACCAAATCTGCAAACACCTTAAATAGCCTAATCATTCTAGAACTTTCCTAAACCCTTGCTTAAACCCTAAGCTAAAGCCCAACAAACTTTGTCAACAAACTTTGGGAGGGAAAGTCCAATTTAAACCTAAACCTAGGGTTTGAAAGTTCTATAAATAAGACCCTAGACTCACTCATTATTCATCTTGGAAAATCTAGGGCTATCTCTTGAAAACAATTCAACATCTTAGATTTTAGCCATTCTCTTTCTTCATCTTCCTCTTCCTCAAGTTTAGTGAGAGAGCTTGTAGGAAACCCTAACCCTAAATCCAACCACAATTCAAGATCTTGAGTGCAAGCCAAGCAAGATGCCTTCAACCCTTTTATGAGCCGAGCCGATCTTCAATCGGGCAAGAGATCAAAGTAGATCCACGATCCACGGAGACGAGCGAAGCCGAGTCAACGATCGATTTTCTTCTTCTTGTAGATCTTGAAAAAATGTATTGAAATTGTTGATTAAATAAAAGGTGATATTTTCTTCTATCTTGTTTTCTTTAAATTCCGCATCATGTTATCTTTACTATTCTTGAATATTGTCTATGTGGTGATGTGTGAATAAAACTCCGCTCGTTAAGGAGTCGAAACGATCTTTAGTATGATGATGTAGCAAATTTGTAATCGATTCTTGAATCCCACGAGTTTGTAAACCCTAGCAAGTTCAAGAATCGACAACCCAATTCGTTGCGATGCTTTCTTGATCGACATCGCTCGAGATTGGGGTGATCCGATCGCTTCTTGAAATTGCTAGAGGCTAGAATATAAATGGTATCCTCGAAAGAACAAGGGTTAAGAGATGAAACCTTAATTTCATCAAGAAAACCCTAACTCTCGTCGATCACCATTGATCTAGTATCAATTCTTCGAAGGACAAGAATATGAAATCTTGTAGACTACAACACATCTAAAGATCCGATCGATTCCTACGAGCCTCTCTATTATTCTTGATTGTTGTTTGGAAAATACCATTGAAACCCGATTCTTGATTGTTTATAGTTTCTTGATTCTTTAGTAAAGAATAGTGACACACGAATACAAATCATTCTTGAATCATGTTTTCTTTTATTGTTGCTTAACATTTCATTTCAAACACATTAAAATACAAACGAATCGCGAAATCCCTGTGGACGATCCGCACTCATTCATTAACTACAGCTGACACCGTAGTTTGATTGCGGTCAATTTAAATTTTTGATTCGATACGACACATCCAAAATTTACAGTTCAATCAAATGGCTCCGTTGCCGGAGACTATTTGATTTGATTTACACATCGAGAATTTACAAAAATCAAAATGGCGCCGTTGCCGGGGATCACGCGCTAATTCGTTTACATTTTATAGTTTGAAGTGAAAGAATTATTACGTTTCACTTCTTGAAATCAAAATTCGTACAAACTCTTATACGTGTGTTGTGAATTGATTGCAAGGTGATCTGGAGCATTCTGTGCTGTGGAAAAATTATTTGGGATATACCAGAGAGCTGGAGATAGGAACAGAAAGCAGCTGAAGAAGTTTGGTACAGGGAACCCATCAACAAGCCGCGGAAGCGCGGCATATACATGGTAATTGCGGCGGAACCGCCGCAGTGTAGGGGGTTCTCTGGAAAATTTTCCAGCAGGTGATTTCTTGCTCTCTCCCCTCTCCCTTTTTAGCTCCAACTAATCCTTTCTGCAGGATTCTTTGCAAACAATAGCTGCGCCGCAAAAGCAAATTAAAATTGTGCGTGATTTTGTTTTTCTTGGTTGTTTTGCATATTAAATACGGAATTTAAGGGGCACGGCCAAATCCAAATTAGGTGGGGATTTCATTACCCTTCCTAGGCCCCGAAAACCACCAAACTTGCATCCGCATTGACCCACATTAACTAAAAGAAATCTAGAGATGACTCTAAGGACTGTCGCGCTCATTTAGGAAAAGAGAGGGCCGTGGGTAATTCATTGCTTATCCGCGTTTTCTTGTGGTGCCTAAGGCGAGTGTGTCTAAGGCTAGTGGTTATTAATTAGGCCCACTGTAGTGGTGGTTCCTTCCCACTTACCTGGCACTTATCCGGCCACAGGGGGACAAAGAGGAAGTGGAGGATTGATCCCGCGACTTGTTTTTTGGCAGTTAGGAGCGGTCTAGAGCCGGACCTAGGTGACCATTAGATTTTAGGGTTGGTGTGCTGCATTTGGTTGTCGCATCACTTTTTCAAAATCCGTCCCTTTTCAAAGCAAACACCGCATTCATTTTACCCCTAATTATAAGCCAACGCTGCCACTTGTACTAACCCTTTTTAGTACAAGATAGGCTGGACACGGGATTCTAGTGCCCGTTTAGTCCGCGTACCCTTTATCGACTCAGAAGTCGATAATTCTCCGTTTACCTTTTCTTTACCTACTACCACACCCACATCGATGGATCCGAATCCATCAAACTTCTTTAACCCTAATCTGCCACCGTCCGTTGATGCGCAGAATCCTCCCCACATTTCTCTCCAGGAAAGATGCTATCCACATAGAGGTCCTCTTTCGACCTGCTTATCCACACCACCAGCCAATGGGGATAACTTTGAAATTAAGCCCCAGTATATCAACCTTTTACCTAAATACCACGGACTCGAGACCGAGGACGCTTACGTTTTCATTACCAAATTTGAAAACGTATGCGCAATGATGGGTACGTCTCAACTTTCTGTGGATGCGATGCGTCTACGACTTCTTCCTTTTACCTTGTGTGATATAGCCGAGAAGTGGCTATATAACACTACCGCACACTCTATTACGAATTGGGAAGAATTCGTAGCGGCATTCCTGAAGAAATTTTACCCAGTCCAAAAGACGGCTCGAATCCGTAGCGAACTGAACCAATTTGCCCAGCTCCCTACCGAACTATTTTCAAAGTACTTTGAACGTTTCAAGGATCTCTTGGTTCAATGTCCTCATCACGGCATCCCGAGATGGGAGCTTTGCCGAATCATATATGAGGGCAGTAACCCTAGCACTAAACAGAGCCTTGAAAATATGTGTCAAGGTACATTTATGACTAAGGACGATGGGGAAGCTTGGCGATACTTAGAAGAGTTCGCTGAAAAATCACTAATTTGGGAGAGTGGAACCCAACCATTGAATAGGGGTGGCGTACACCAAATAGATGTGTCCATAGGTGTTCGAGCAGAAATGGCAGCAATGCAAAAGAAGCTCGACGCTATGGAACACAAATTTGCAGCAGCCTCCCTAAACCCGGTATCACTCCCCAAAACTATTTGTGGGTGCTGTTCTGATCCGTCACATTTAACGGAAGAATGTCCATTAAACTCGGCGTTTCAAGGTCACGAGCATTCTAATGCCGCATTTCAACGACCTCGAAACGATCCATATTCTTCCACGTACAATCAGGGTTGGAGGAACCACCCGAATTTTGCTTGGAACCAAAATCAATCTCAAAACACGGTTCCAAACACAAATAACTTTCAAAGGGCTCTTCCTCCACCACAACAGCAACCCCTTCAACTCACTCAGCACCCCTACCAGTTACAAAATTTCCAAAACCAGGGCAACACTCCTGCACAGTCTAATCCTATGCAGTCCTGTTCTGACGATTTCTCTCAATTTACTCAAACCATGAAATCACTTTTATCAAATTTCATGGAAGTTTCAACTGAGGTTAGATCTTCCGTCAGTGAAATAAAGAAAAACTCAGCGTCACAAGCTGAGAGTATTAGAACGATGGAAGCTGAAATCGCACGCCTCAAAGCTGAAATGAGTGCGAGAGAAAAAGGGAAACTTCCCTCTCAACCCCTACAGAATCCTGGGCATTACAATGTAAATGCCATTACCACGTTGAGATCGGGAAGAGTGCTGAATAATAATGTCGGGGAAGATATTGATAATACTGAAAATCATGTCAAAACCCCGGCTGAGACCTTTCCACATACACACACTTCTCCTTCTGATCCTTCTTCTTCTACCAAACCACCTTCGCACGAGCCTATTCTCTAGTTCCCTTTAGGCTCAACACCTTCACCCAACCCTTATAGTTCTCCACAGACGGTCCCCACACCTCTTTTGGGATCTCGTCTACCCCCCTTTTCTTCTCCTATGATGGACCCTGCGCTTATTGCGAAAGCACCTTACCCGAATCGGCTAAGGGCTACCAGAACGAGTCCTCATATGGAGAAAATTTTAGAAATGTTCAAACAGGTTAACATCAATATCCCTCTCCTAAATACGATTCAACAAGTCCCCGCTTATGCGAAGATTCTAAAGGACTTGTGCACTAGGAAGAGGAAGACTCAAGTGCCGAAGAAGGTCTTTATGGCTAATAATATCAGCACTGCTTTTATTCCCCAGCTACCAAAGAAACGAAAGGACCCAGGATGTCCTACAATATCGATTTCGATTGGGGGTAAAAATATAAATCGTGCTCTTTTAGACCTTGGCGTGAGTGTTAACCTGTTACCTTATTCTGTCTATGAGCAACTAGGGATTGGAGAGCTGAAACCTGCTCATTGTACTCTCCAGATGGCAGACCGATCTATCACCAAACCAAGGGGTGAATTAGAGGATGTGCTGATAAAGGTCGGGGAATTTGTTTTCCCCGTAGACTTCATTGTGCTCGACACACATCCTGTAGCAAACCCCCGGGGCCAAATTCCGGTGATTTTATGTCGTCCTTTCCTTGCCACTTCCAACGCTGTTATAAACTGTAGAAATGGTTCAATGAACTTATCATTTGGAAATATGACCATTGAACTAAATATCTACAGAGTTGGAAGTCAGCCATCAGAACCTAGTGCTCATATTTTAGATGTGTGCTCTGTCCATGAGATCGCTCCCGATAGTTGTGGAGCCGAGGAACTTTGCTTTACTGATCTCGATGACATTACCACATCTCTGCTTGATCTTACACTTGATCTTAGTGAGGACACTTCACTTACACTTGAGTCCTGCACTTCTGACTTTTCTCCACCCGAGTCTGTATCTTTCACAGGCTCTGAGCTTCTTAGTAAATCCAAAAATCATTCTATGATCCTTCCTTCTATCATTTCTCCGCCTGAATTAGATCTCAAAGTTTTACCCTCTCACCTTAAATATGCATATCTTGGTGAGAAGGAGACTTTACCGGTTATAATTTCCGCTTCTCTTGCATCAGAGCAAGAGAATGCACTTTTATCGGTATTAAGATCTAATAAAGAGGCGTTTGGTTGGAGTATCGCGGACATCAAAGGGATCAGTCCCTTGATAGTTGAACATCATATACATGTGATGGATGATGCCAGACCGATCCGAGAACCACAGAGACGGTTAAATCCCGTCATGAAGGAAGCTGTCATGAAAGAGATCGTCAAATGCTTAGATAGTGGTATTATATACTCGATCTCCGATAGCCAGTGGGTAAGTCCTATACACGTCGTTCCTAAGAAATCCGGCAGCACAGTTATCACAAATGAAGCGAATGAGTTGATTCAGACACGCACCCAAACTGGGTGGCGTGTATGCATCGATTATAGAAAACTCAACGCTGCTACGAGGAAAGATCATTTTCCTCTACCATTTATTGATCAGATGCTGGAACGCTTAGCGGGACGACAATACTATTGTTTCATGGATGGTTACTCAGGCTATAATCAGGTTCCCATCGCCAAAAAGGATCAAGATAAAACCACTTTTACTTGTCCTTTTGGTACTTTTGCTTACAGTCGCATGCCCTTCGGGCTATGCAATGCTCCCGCTACCTTTCAGCGGTGTATGATGGGGATATTCTCTGATATTGTAGAGAATTTCCTGGAGATCTTTATGGACGACTTTTCAATTTTTGGAGATTCTTTTTCTGAATGCCTAGCGAATCTTGACGCTGTTCTTACTCGATGCAAAGAGAAGAACTTGACTTTGAACTGGGAAAAATGCCACTTTATGGTCCAAGAAGGAATAGTCCTTGGACATGTCATTTCACAGAAAGGCATTGAGGTTGACAGAGCTAAAGTAGATGTCATTCAAAACCTCCCTCATCCCAGAAGCGTCAAAGATATTCGCTCTTTCCTTGGCCATGCTGGCTTTTATAGGAGATTCATAAAGGACTTTAGCAAAATTGCTAGACCTTTAACACTACTTCTGGCCAAGGATACGACCTTTCACTTTGACTCGGATTGCGAGACAGCTTTCGACTCACTTAAACACTCACTCACTTCAGCCCCCGTTTTATCATCACCAAACTGGGACTACCCTTTTGAGCTGATGTGTGACGCATCTGATTTTGCAGTAGGTGCTGTCCTTGGACAACACATTGAAAAGATGCCACACGTGATTTACTATGCTAGTAAGACCCTGAATGATGCGCAAATCAATTATACAACCACAGAGAAAGAACTATTAGCGGTTGTATTCGCATTAGAAAAATTCAGGCCTTACTTAATCGGCTCACCTATTGTTGTATATACTGACCATTCCGCTTTAAAACATCTGTTGGCGAAGAAAGATGCCAAAGGTCGACTAATACGTTGGATCCTTCTTTTACAAGAATTCGATCTTGTTATCAAAGATAAGAAAGGATGTGAAAACGTAGTAGCTGACCACCTTTCACGCATCGTTTCTTCCCCTGTGACCCTGCCGATCGATGACTCGTTCCCTGACGAACAACTCTTGAGCATATCCATTGAACCATGGTTCAGGGATATTGTGAACTATCATGCCACGGGACTTATACCGAGCGATTGGTCAAAACAGGACAAATACCGCTTTCTTTCCCAAGTAAAACACTATTACTGGGACGAGCCTTACTTGTTTAAATATTGTCCTGATCAGATCATTCGCCGGTGCGTCCCGAATGAAGAGTTCAAGAGTGTTCTTTCATTTTGTCATGATCAGGCCTGTGGGGGTCACTTTGGTCCAAGAAAAACAGCGGAAAAGGTTTTGCAGTGTGGATTTTATTGGCCGACCTTATTCAAGGACGCATTTGAACATTGCAAAACCTGTACACAATGTCAGTATACGGGTAGAATATCCCAAAGGAATGAAATGCCTCAGCAACCCATTATGGTTGTTGAAATGTTTGATGTTTGGGGCATAGATTTTATGGGTCCTTTTCCCAACTCCTTTGGGAATCTGTACATATTGCTGGCGGTTGATTATGTCTCCAAGTGGGTAGAAGCCATTCCAAGTCGCACTAATGACAAGAAAGTTGTCATTAAGTTCTTAAAAGAGAATATCTTCTCGCGATTTGGACATCCACGCGCTATTATTAGCGATAATGGGACGCACTTCTGCAACAGATCTTTCGAGACTCTGATGCGGAAATATTCAATCAACCACCGTCTTTCTACACCCTATCACCCCCAAACAAGCGGGCAGGCTGAGATCTCAAACAGACAAATCAAACTTATCCTGGAGAAAACTGTTGCTAAAAATAGAAAAGACTGGTCGATCAAATTGACGGATGCTCTTTGGGCATTCAGGACTGCATATAAGACCGACCTAGGAATGTCTCCATATAGGATAGTGTTTGGAAAAGCATGTCATCTACCTGTTGAGATAGAACATAAAGCATTGTGGGCTATAAAGGAAATAAATTTTGATCTAAACCTTGCTTGCAACTTTCGGAAGCTGCAACTTAACGAGCTAAGCGAACTCCGCGATGAAGCTTATGATAATACTGTAATCACAAAGAATAGGACTAAGGTTTTTCATGATAAAAACATTGTAAGGAAAATATTTTTACCTGGTCAACAAGTCCTTCTTTATGATTCACGATTACACCTTCATGCGGGTAAGCTCCGATCTCGTTGGAAGGGACCTTTTGTTGTGCGGTCTGTATACCCGCACGGGGCAGTAGATGTTGAAAATGTTAAAAACGGCACTGTTTTCAAAGTAAATGGACATAGATTAAAGCCGTATTTTTCCACTGACCCCACGGAGGAGCTCTTGTTCTTACAAGAGCCGGTTTATTTTGATTAAAATTCCTCCGTCTCACTTTCATGTCCAGTATATCATTGCATCATTTTTTGAATGAAGGTGAGTAAATAAAATAAGTTTGGGGGAAGTTCTTCACTTATATATTTTGCCCCCACTAATAATTCCCCCCAGATTTACAGGTTTTTGTAGGTATAACTGTCAGCAACAGTGAGGACACTGTTGAAAACAAGTTTGGGGGAGGTTTGTGCTTATTTTTGCATCATTTACATATCATCTGCATAAGCACAAAACATTTCTTTTAAAAATCTATAAAAATTGAAAAATTTTCAAAACCCATAAAAATTTAAAAAAATTTCAAATATAAAAATAATTTTAATATTTACACTTTTTTGTATATAAATAAGGTAATGAAAGTTTAGATAGTGAACAATTACATCCATGAGATTAGAAAAATTTTAGAAAACTAAGAAAATTAGAAGTTTTCTTATACGAACTAGTAATAAGTAGTTATGAGCCGTTGTCCCAAGGGTTAGTAAGATGAAGGACGTCACTAATCTGAGGATAAAAATAAGTCTGAAAAATAGTTTCTATTCTGGAAGCCAAACATTTTGAACGTTGCTACCCTGCTATTCGCACTTACACACATCTTAAAGCCTGGGATAGTAGAGGATACCTTGAAATGCTCTTGTCTTAAAGCCAAAAGTATGAAAAAGAAAAATGTGTTTTAAAGTGGTGAGAAAAATGGATACTGGTTTTGTTATCACCAAGGGCAAGAAAAATATATAGCAAAAGGGTGCTTCTTCACCTAGTGCCCCAAGGTCAACTGGTCTGGGAGTCACTGCTATGCCTGAGGTGGTGCAAGACTAGGAAAATACACCAAGTTAGCAAGCACATTAGTAATCGGTCGGTTAGTACCTCAAGAAGTATTAACGGTCGCATGAAAGTGTGTAAGCAATCTCGTTTATCAAGAAGTACTGAGGTCGATGGGCAAGGGTATGATAGCTTGAATTGAATTCTCCGGGTGTAGGGATGTCTTTACACACACGCAGGGTGATATGATCGATGTTTGGAATAAAGATAGGAATGAAGAATAAGACGATGTTTTATTGAGGGAGGACGTGATTTCTAACATCTTTTCATGACCATTAAGATAGGGCTCATGACAACCGAAAAGCTAGCTTAGTTGGAAACCCTAATTTTCAAAGTCTTTCTTTTACAATTCTTGTCTTTAAATGTAATATTCATGATCTTACTTTTATTTTTGGATTTTGTGGGTGCAATCCGCTGAAAACCCTCAGGAGACAACACTCCTCCTACTAGGGACACCTAGAGGTTTAAAGGCTTGTTGCACGTGCTCAGTGCAATCGTGTTGCCTACGAAAGTGTGCTAGTTAGTTTTTCTCTTTCTTTATTTTCTCCTTCTCTTTTTAATAAAACATTCGCTCGAGACGATCGAAATTAAGTTTGGGGGTATTTGATCAGTCGAAAATATTGCATATTTTAACCGGCAATTTCCTTATCATCTGCATACATATAGAAGTGTACGGTACTCATAATTCACATATTAGCTAATCGGTCGCAAAATATCAAATTACATGTATTCGACCTTAAAACCGGCATTTCTAGGGAAATTGACTGCATTGTATTACACAGCATATTTTCCATATCTTGCAACCCGTGTTGAGATATCTGTGCAGGAAAAGGAAAGCTTGCCCGACCATTACAATTGCTCGTAAACTCATTGAACGCAAATCTGGTATCAACACAGAAGGGAAATTGCAACTCTAAACATCAGAGAAAAGCCCAAACTGCAGTACCAAGCAACAGAAGAAGGCACAGATCCCAAGGCCATTAAGGAGCCGCGGAAACGCGGCTATTGCTTACCTCGTGCGGCGGAAGCGCGGCCTATTGGTGACATCAGCTCCTCAGTTTCAGTGCACAACTCCTGTACTGGGGCCACTGCTCAGAAATGCACACAAACTTCCAGAAGATTCCAGATACTTCCACCAGATCTGCAAACACCTTAAATAGCCTAATCATTCTAGAACTTTCCTAAACCCTTGCTTAAACCCTAAGCTAAAGCCCAACAAACTTTGTCAACAAACTTTGGGAGGGAAAGTCCAATTTAAACCTAAACCTAGGGTTTGAAAGTTCTATAAATAAGACCCTAGACTCACTCATTATTCATCTTGGAAAATCTAGGGCTATCTCTTGAAAACAATTCAACATCTTAGATTTTAGCCATTCTCTTTCTTCATCTTCCTCTTCCTCAAGTTTAGTGAGAGAGCTTGTAGGAAACCCTAACCCTAAATCCAACCACAATTCAAGATCTTGAGTGCAAGCCAAGCAAGATGCCTTCAACCCTTTTATGAGCCGAGCCGATCTTCAATCGGGCAAGAGATCAAAGTAGATCCACGATCCACGGAGACGAGCGAAGCCGAGTCAACGATCGATTTTCTTCTTCTTGTAGATCTTGAAAGAATGTATTGAAATTGTTGATTAAATAAAAGGTGATATTTTCTTCTATCTTGTTTTCTTTAAATTCCGCATCATGTTATCTTTACTATTCTTGAATATTGTCTATGTGGTGATGTGTGAATAAAACTCCGCTCGTTAAGGAGTCGAAACGATCTTTAGTATGATGATGTAGTAAATTTGTAATCGATTCTTGAATCCCACGAGTTTGTAAACCCTAGCAAGTTCAAGAATCGACAACCCAATTCATTGCGATGCTTTCTTGATCGACATCGCTCGAGATTGGGGTGATCCGATCGCTTCTTGAAATTGCTAGAGGCTAGAATATAAATGGTATCCTCGAAAGAACAAGGGTTAAGAGATGAAACCTTAATTTCATCAAGAAAACCCTAACTCTCGTCGATCACCATTGATCTAGTATCAATTCTTCGAAGGACAAGAATATTAAATCTTGTAGACTACAACACATCTAAAGATCCGATCGATTCCTATGAGCCTCTCTATTATTCTTGATTGTTGTTTGGAAAATACCATTGAAACTCGATTCTTGATTGTTTATAGTTTCTTGATTCTTTAGTAAAGAATAGTGACACACGAATACAAATCATTCTTGAATCATGTTTTCTTTTATTGTTGCTTAACATTTCATTTCAAACACATTAAAATACAAACGAATCGCGAAATCCCTGTGGACGATCCGCACTCATTCATTAACTATAGCTGACACCGTAGTTTGATTGCGGTCAATTTAAATTTTTGATTCGATACGACACATCCGAAATTTACAGTTCAATCAAATGGCTCCGTTGCCGGAGACTATTTGATTTGATTTACACATCGAGAATTTACAAAAATCATATAGCACCCCCGCAGTTCGTGGTGATGTATACGAATACGTATACACATAGATATTGATTATATGTTGTTGTTGATTTTTGATGATAAGATGGACATTTGGTATTTTTGGATTGGTTTAGTGTAGTTGCGAAACCCTAGAGTAGTGGTCGCACTCACACACGCACGCACACACATACTTGCATACATTCTTTCTTTTATATGTGCGTATTTGGGATCATATTTATGTGTTCACATGGGTATGGGACTATGTGTTCATATACTGGATTTGAGATGAGTCGATGAGATTGGGCTTGAGGCCAGGAGATCGGTGATGTGATTTGGTTCGTATTGAGATACGATATGATGTTTTAGCGGGTCTTTTGACGTAGTGATTCTTACACCTGCATGCATACATAAATGGTATCAATATTGTACTAGACGTAGATCAGTACCCCGATCATGACATTTGATAAAGAGGATACCAGATAAATAGTATGATGAATGTGATATTGACCCGTACCCAGATTTGGGATGCCGTACGACGGATTTACGTACGAGCTATATTTTGATGATTGATCCGCACTCTTGACTTGGGATGTCTGATTATAGATATGATATCGGATATGATATTATTGAGGCGGGATCACCGACTAATATATATACAGGTATGTATATGTATCGACTCAGATATTAGGCGGTTTCCTTACCTGTAGCTCAGCTTGTTAGTTCAGCCGTATAGTTTAGTGTAGTTGTTAGATTAGATTAGACTCCTACCTATTTCAAAACTAACGAATCGTGGGTATTTTAAAAGACAGCCCAAGGGATCCTACGAATATTTCAAAAGACGTATCTTTTCATAAAAACACCGTAGCCCCTATTTTCAAAACCCCATGATTCGTGTGTTTTCAAAAGGCACCATTTGTAGGACTTTTATTAGATTAATTCAGATTAGTTATAGTTGCGTCTAGTTTTCAGCTACCGCTCATTATTGTGGTTCGCTTCGCATCGCATCATTATATTATGTTTCGTACTACATTATTGATATCATGCTGTTAGGACACCAGCACCATTACCGATGATGCGTATGTACCACGTACACTTACTTGCCGGCTTACACACATCTTCATCGGTAATTGCCATGCCACGTACACTTTAGAAATACTATTGCATTGATATAGGTTGTTAGCTAATAATTTAGACAGGATATTAGTGTACTCGCCTTATGTGCTAGATTAGACATTGTAGTTATTGCCTGCTACTTCATGCATACTGTTATTCATTGTTATGCCGCATTCATGGATTCTCATGCATATATTCACTATTTTACGTGTTATTGAGGTTTTGGATTTGGATTTCCGTGAGATTTTCTGGATTTGGAGGAAAACCGCAAAAACACAAATAAACATTTTCTCTCTTTTAAAATAAAAAGTGTGGTTTTCCCATGATGTATGTGTCGTCCACCATGAGTTTGCTGATGGATTTGGAAACCCGATTCGAGGAGACGGATGAACCGTTTCGGGTACATGGTGGACCCGGTAAGGTACCCCGGGGCAAGAAGCGCGTGATGATGACGATGTGAGCCTGGCAGGGGAGCACTACCTGCCGGTGATTTTACCCGACGCGTCGGATATCCGGAGGATACCGTCGTGGTCTTGAGAGGGGTGGTAGGGGCCGGTCTGGACTGACGGCGCCCTAGATATTGTGATTGAGACATTGAGATTTCGAGATTTTGAGGTATAGAGACTGTGATACAGAGATATCGAGATATTGGGATTACGTTTTGTGCCGATGCTAGGCACTGTTTTATGCTGATTTCATTTTGATACCTCATTTTAAAAATACAAAGGAAATCTCACTAAATTATGAAAACAGTTCTTCATTTACATGTATTCTGTTTTCATGCATTCATACCTCATTCATATGATATATTGCTACCTTGGGCACTGACACGGGCACATGAGATTACACTCGGATTAGATATTTACCCTAGCCTTGTTATAGGCTGCTGGTTATATATATTTGAGGATTATATATTATGATCGTATGACCTAGGATTGCGTCATACATGCGATTTTTATTCGTAGATGTTTTTCTATTCACGAGTTGGCAACTCACCCCCGTTGTGCCCTAGTTTCTTGCAGGTTTGCCGTACAGGTTTCATTACGGCTTTGCGGGCACAGTTTCGTTCGGGTGACTTGCTAGTAGGTGGGTTTTTGGTATCGTACCCATCATATTACCTTTATATTATTATTCAGTTGTATCTAGAGGTTCCATCAACCAAACATGTATTTAATTGAGATAGAGACCAGTGTTGTTTATTCTATCGACCTTAGAGTCGCGTTTTGTATTTATACGGATTTCATGCTGTTTTGAGTTTCCTTTTCTGTGGTGATCCTCGCCTTTCGGCGTTGTATATTATATTGCTTGCGTGGTTGGGACCGTCGATGACGAAGAGCTAGCTCCCGCTTGGGGATGCATTTTCCTTTATATATGCTTTATCAGGTTTTGTACCCGTTTGGGATCAGTTTTTACAAAGGAAACTCTGCCGAAATTTTTAGAAAAGACTTGTGATTTGAAAATGAATATTTCGGCGTATTTTGCAAAACTACTTGATTTAAATTGGTTTTCCTCCACTCTACTACTTTTCTTGGTTTGGATTTCTGGGTTTTCGGCTTACTTAGATTACGTACGCCTCGAGACGTTTCGTAGTTTAAGTGCCGGTCATGTTCCGTACTTTCGGGTCGTGACAAAAGCCGTCACAAAATCCATGGTTATATGTTCCTACTTCCACTGAGGAATCGGAAGTGGTTGCAATAAACCAGCAACCCTTTGATGTTCAGCCTTAACTTGCTGACACACCAAGCACTTTGCCACAAAGCGAGCAATCTCCCGTTTCATGCCTTCCCACCAGAAATGCTGTCGAATATCTCGGTACATCTTTGTGCCTCCTGGATGTACAGAATAAGCTGAACTGTGTGCCTCCTTCATAAGCTCTTCACGACTATCTCCCTTTGGCACACACAAACGGCTACCATACCTCAACGAACCATCTTCGTGGATCAATAAATCTGTTCGTAGTCCGGCTTCAACCTGTCCTCGAAACTTTTGCAGTCTAGGATCCTGCGATTGTACTGCTTTAATATTCTCGATCAACGATGAATGTACTTGCAGCTGTATCAATTGTCCCGAAGAATGCGGTAGCACAACCTCCAAGTCAAATCTTCGAAAATCTTCAACAAGCTCCTTCTGCGTAGTTAACACCTGAATTGCTGGTAACCGACTAAGCGCATCCGGCACGACATTAACCTTTCCCGGATGGTACTTAAGATCAAGATCGTAGTCATCCATCAGCTCCAACCATCTACGCTGTCTCATATTAAGCTCCTTCTGTGTGAACACATACTTCAAGCTCTTATGATCAGTAAAAACTTCGCCCCTTTCGCCCAAAAGGTAGTGTCTCCAAATCTTCAAAGCGAAAATCACAGCCGCAAGTTCCAAGTCATGAGTTGGGTAATTCTTCTCATGGGTCTTCAACTGTCTCGATGCGTACGCTACAACCTTCCCATGCTGCATCAAAACACATCCCAATCCTTTCCCAGATGCGACGCTGTGAATCACCAATCCTCCGGAATTGTCTGGCACGGTCAGAATAGGGGCGGTTATCAACTTATGCTTCAACGTCTCAAAAGCTAACGCACATTTGTCCGTCCATACAAAAGGTACCTCCTTGCGCGTAAGCTTGGTTAACGGCTCCGCCAGATGAGCAAAGTTCTCCACAAATCTTCTGTAATACCCGGCGAGTCCAAGAAAACTTCTTATCTCCGCAACATTCTTTGGAATTGGCCAATCTCGTACTGCTGCAATCTTTTCTGAATCGACGACAATTCCATTGCCAGACACAACATGCCCCAAAAACTTTACTTCTTCCAGCCAAAACTCGCACTTACTCATCTTCGCATATAACTTCTTTTGTCTCAACTTTTGCAGTGCGATCTTCAAATGCTCAGCATGTTCTTCAAAACTCTTTGAGTAAACCAGAATATCGTCAATGAACACCACAATAAACCGATCCAAGAATGGTGAAAAGATTCGGTTCATCAAGTCCATGAATACTACCGGCGCATTCGTTACTCCGAAGGGCATCACTAAGTATTTGTAATGTCCATACCGAGTTCGGAACGCCGTCTTGCAAATATCTTCTGCTTTCACTCGGACCTGATGATATCCGGATGGAAAATCCAGCTTCGAGAATACTCTCGCGCCACTAAGCTGCTCGAAAAGTTCACCAATGCGAGAGATCGGGTACTTGTTCTTAATAGTCGCCCGGTTCAATTCTCGATAGTCGATGCACATCCTTCTTGTGCCATCCTTCTTCTTTACTAGAAGAACTGGAGCTCCCCAAGACGAGTTACTGCTTCGAATCCAACCCTTCTCAAGCAATTCAGCAACCTGTTTCTTGACTTCTTCCAACTCTACTGGCGCCATTGGATAATACGCTTTGGATACTGGCGCTGCACCAGGAATAAGATCAATTGCGAACTCCACGTCTCGCTTCGGCGGTAATCCCGATATATCTTCAAACACGTCCATAAAATCGCGAGCAACGGCCGGTTCTTCACTTTTATCAACTTCCATAAATGCAAGAATATTGTTTGTCGGCCTAGCCCTAAACTCGACTGACCCGACAGAACTGCTTCCTCCAGTGAAGCTAAACTCGGGATGTCCGGGAATCTGGAAAATTACCTTCCTTGCCCTACAATCAATGTGAGCGTAGAAAGTGCCAAGAAAATCCATTCCTAAGACGACCTCAGCTGCCCGTATCAATCATCAAGAAATCTGCAAAAGCTCCCGTCCGCACACCACAACTGTACAATCTTTACATTCCCTACTAGCTACGATTTTCCCATTCCCAGTGTGTATGTTCCAGAAACTAGACAGGGTCGTGCAGTCAATCGAGTGTGTAGTTAAAAACTTGGATGATATAAAACAATGGGATGCACCAGAATCAAATAACACTAATGCGTGAAAACCATGAACGAGTAGAGTACCTGAAACAACTTCTCCTGACGCCTTAGCTTCTTCAGCTGTCAAGGTAAAAGCTCGAGTCTGATTAGGTCCTTGAGTCAGCTGTTTCTATCCCTGGAACGGTCTCTGTGGAGGCTTCTGAAAAACATCCCTCGTGCGAAGCTTCGACGGACAAGCACTAACGGCGTGATCTGCCACTCCACAAACAAAACAGAGCCCCAGCTTCCTTCGACAATCCTTTTGCACATGTCCCTGTACATGGCAGTAGTTACAAATCACGCTCCTCTTCCGATCAACCACAATTGTTTTCTTCATTGGTGCTATCCTGCGTCTGTTCACCGGAACACTTCTACGTACGGACGTTTGGTTCAGTGCAGACGCCCGCTTCAGCTCGGTCTGTCTCTTTTGATTCTCCAGCATTGCCCTTATCACTCCACGCATGGCGGCTTTGTCCACACGTCCTTGGTACGTCTTCAAATTCTTACCGGACATATTCCTGAACTCAAAACATCCAACATTAGCATGATGATAGATTCTGAATATAGATCAAGGCTAGAACTCCAAGATACTTAAATAGAGTGCCGCATTGTAACTATGCCGCGGTATCATAGCCACAATTACATAACTCCACCCAAGTCGCCTAAGTCCTAGAGATAACAAGGAATCAGGTTTTCAAGTCGATATGCAAAGGAAGTTTGCACATCGTAAAGGATATAATCAGGAAGAATGTGATTCAAGAATGGTAAACGGCAAGGTGGCAGGACATGTTTCCTAAACACGGGTATTCTGATTCGTGTATTGGGTACAATATCCAACTACAAAAAGAATCAACCCGACCAACCTATGTCTCTGATACCAAAAGAACCATGTCACGCCCCGCTTCCCAGAGTACACTAAAATGGGCACGTGACATAGCCAACCATGCCCTGTGGGTAGGAAGTATCCATCCACAGTCACATTACGGTCGTAGAGATATCAAGAACAAAATAAAACTATCTAAACATGTCCATAATCCAAGATAACATGAGTCAAGAATAATAAAATGCGGATGCGAAAGATCCAATACTACATAACTGGAATGTATGTCCCATAATGCGGGCTCACATCAGGAATAAAATGCAGGAAAGAAAAGCTAACTACTACTGACACTCACAGCTCAGCCTGTCGGCTGAAGTACTCCTGCTCGGACTGCGACAGTGGTACAGAATCTGGGCCACGCAAAACCCAGACGTCAGCGCGTCAAATTATCAAGTAATAACATAATAAACAGGCAATGCAAATATAAACATGAATAAAGCAAGGGTAACAATAATATAAATCAGAGCAGTGCAGGGTAGTGTGCAGTGGGTAAACTAAACTGTTCTATCAGGTTCTCTGTTCTAAAGTCTTTGAAACCAAATTGATGAATCATCGATGTAACTCAATAGTATCCCGTACATACCCGGGACCATGGCCCCAATATTCTCGGGCTGAAACCGAGACATGCCGCTAGGCACCAAACAGGAATGGTAACTCAATAGTATCCCGTACATACCCGGGACCACGGCCCCAATATTCTCGGGCTGAAACCAAGACATGCCGCTAGGCACCAAACAGTAATGTGTACAGATGAATGATGTCAGCATTATCATTCCAAGGCTGGCCTAGCCTAAAACTGATCAGAACAGGTAGCGAACTGTTGAGTTACAAGTCAGGTTTCACCTTTGATTTCCCCATACCCCCAAGTTATAAGTGTATGTCAAGTCAGGTATCCCGTAATCAATAAACTAATGCCAACACAGGATCAGGTAAACATGTTTGTCTGGATAGACAACAAGAACGGTCCATGAGGAATACATGTCAGGTTTGTTGGCATTAGACACAAGATCAGGTAACGGGTCAGGTCATAGTACATCAAGTCAAGTCAAGCAGTATACGGTACCATGTCGGGTAAATCGATATGTATGTAGTAAGTCAGGTCAAGATGTAAACAATATCATGGGTGTGCTCATACTCAGTTACATAATCAAGCATGGTTAACAACATGATCTAAGCAATGAATTAAGCAATAGGCAGATTCATTCAATTAGCAGTACAGTTATTAATTGTTTCACAGGGATGATTTCAACATTATAAGAATGCAGTATGACAATTATAGACGTTTAATCATGTTAACAAGTTAAGACTTCATGGATGCAATGATATATATATATATGGGTTCCACGGATGAAATCACAGTTTAAACAGGTTAAAATGTACACGAGTGTCCGATTGTAGTAAACGATAGATAAGGTGCCATAAGCTACGTCATTAGTGAAAGTGAAATTAAAACATGTAAATGTGGTTATTAGGTTCATTACAGTAATTGCAACAGATAGGTTCCAAGTTTGAAAGATAAATGATATATAACAATCTTGAACACGAAAAATGGGAAATTATAATACCAAAGTTAAATTTATAGGTTTAGGGTGTCATTAATATGTATGTAAATATTGTTTAGCATGTAGCAAGGGGTACTTGCCTCGACGGGTCGCGAATCGAGAAAACGGAACGTTAAACGTCGTCGGGTAAAATCTCGCGACGGGCGCACGGTTCACGGAATGAACCCAAACGACGAACAGTGGAACCACACGGGTCGGGGTACCTCGCTGGAACGTCGGGACGCGTCGCCGGCACGGCCGGATTCCGGCGAACCCAAAAACAGCGAACGTCAAGAATTGCAACAAGAAAAGAAAAGAAAACAAAGAAGAAGGGAAAGAGGATGGAGAAGGTGATGCTCACGTGGATCTGTGTGAAGGGTGGTGACGGTCGACCACGTCGACGGAGCTCCGGCGGTGGCCTACGACAACAGTGAAAGAAGCCTGCAGATCAAGAAATATTAACAGAGAAGAAAAAGAAGAAAGGAAAAGAGGAAGGGATGCTAGCTCACCGAGGGGTGTGCGCGAAGGCCAGGGGCACGGAGACGGGTCGTCGGCAGCGACTTCCGGCGGTGCAACTGTGTGCAGGGGGTGTGCGCGGGCCTGGTCAGGGGTGTGCAGGCACTCGGGAAAACGATGAAGGAGGATGTGGATGAGACAAGGTTGAAGAGGCGAGGAGGCCGGTGGTGGTGGCGTCGGCGTTGGGGCTGCGGCGGTGACGGGATGCACGGCTAGGGTTGCGACGAGGTGGGTTCTGCGATTGTTAAAAAGAAAAGGAGGAAAGAAGTTGAGGAGAGATGGAGTATATATATAGAGGAGAGAGAGAGATAGGGAGAGAGAGAGAGATAGAGACGAGGAGAGAGAAAGCGAGAGAGAGAGAGATGGAGAGAGGGGCTTGCGGGATTAGGAGGGAGCTGATTGGCTGGGTAGGTTGTTAAGGGAATTTTTATTAAAGATTTTAGTAATAGTAAAATTTTATATGGTTAAATTAAAATATACGATGGTTTAAAATATATTAGAAAATGGTATTTTGGCGCAAAGTAAAACATTTTCAAATTGCGCCCGGGTCTGGTCCAAAAATTCGAAATTGAAATAAGAAAATTTTAGGCGGGATCCAAAATTTAAAATGAAGTATTTTGCAATTAAAAAGCATACCCCCAAAACGGACACACGTACATGCGCGTAGCCGTCCAAACTCGCCCGTTTCACTGAACGGGACGAGAACACGACGCACGGACGCTACAACGGGGTTAGGGGTGTCAAGCAGGCCAAGATGAATATTTTTAATTTTATTTTAGATGCCATAAATTGTTATATGCAGAATTGAATTGACGGGGTAAAATTACAATAAGTAACAATCAAGCAAGATAAATGAAATGAGTGCCACACTACGTTCAAACGGTAACTAAAATTAGTAGCACTGGGCTCGGGTGTTACACTAAACCCTGATTTCTCCTATAAATACCACTCTAAACCATAGCCCTTCTCATTCAGAAATCCTTTGCCAAAACTCTCTAAATTTTCCAAGTCCAAGAAGTTGTACAAGTGGAGTTAGCTCAAGGTCAAGTTCCGGCGATGACTCAGGACAAATCCGGCGACCTCGCGACTCCACGACGCTTGCAAACCCATTCTCTACCTCCCTCTCTCTTCTCAATCCGTAAGTCCGCTCTTTCCTCCACTCTTTCTATTAAAAAGACTTCTCTTTTCAAAACTCGTCGGAAGCGGAGTTAATCCGACTTTCAATTCTAATTTCTTTAAAAACTCAATTTTTCTTAACCACAAATTAACCATCTCTATATATCTTATTTAGCAACCATAAGACAATATGTAGAACAAGTTTCAATTCAAAATTATAATATTATACAACTTTTAGTTCACTGTTACAGTTAAATCCTATCAAGTTTACCTACAACATTATTTCTTCATTTTGCTCATATTATCTTTAGAAAATTGCACGAGGTAATGACCTATCTCATTATAATACTCATCTTGACATAGCATTATGGCTTGAGAACGATATTTTTGTGGCTAAGATGAATTTTTACATTAAAATACCCTAAACTAATAAAACTGTATTTCTTTAAGATTGTTTTAATTAAATTCCATACAACTATGTCCTTACAACCCATTTTAGGGAATCTAATTTGGTTGGTATGGATTATCGCACATCCATCGGACTAGTAGGGCGAAATGCAGACCTCCTCACGGAGCATACGATCTCGGTAGAATTTTTATTACAATTTCTAAGAAAACGTGATTTCTATTAATAAATAAATTCTATTTTTAATAATTATATATATATATAAATATTATCAAAATATCTATTTTAAATATATAATATATTCCATGTTTTCTAATCAAAAGAAAATAATCACAAAAGTTCATGATAATACCATCAAGAATCAATACAAGTCAAATTACATGAAAATACCATATACTATTCAATTTAGATTTATATCCACTAGAATATTTCATCTTTTAAATTTACATCCATGAAAATCCTAAATACGATAATTAAATACCTGAGGTGTATTTTGAAAATATATCAAAACTATTTTTCATAAAACCCCCTCAAGTTATATTAAATTACAATAAGGATCCTAGTAAATATAGGTTTAAGCGGGACCAGTTCTCTTGAGCCTCAGGGAGACGGAGAATTTGGGTGCTTGCCTATTTAAGGTAGACAACTAAAACGGGGTTATCAATATGGTAATTGGCTTGGAAAAAGTCACAAATCTTGCCGTCTATGTGCAACAGTTACCGATAACTCCAAAACTAATTCAGAACTTCAATTCGTTTTAAAGTATCTGACTCTGTCAGAGTCTTAGTCTAATATGAAATCAATCCATCCTTGAATACAATTCAAGTATAACTCCAATTCAACATGAATCCATTTATACCAGAATATAATCTATATCAACATGAATTGATTTGACCGAACCATGGATAGACATTTGACATTGTTTACATGACTAACCGTTTATATCCTTTCCGTTTACATGAACTACTGATATCATGGTTTCGGCAAGTCTTACATCTATTAAACAAAACAATACAATACAAAATGCATTACGGGGTTTTAAAGGGGTAGACTGGTACGGAATGTGTTAAAAGTGGCACTGTTCCCGCCAAAAATTTCTGCGCAAAAGAGTCTAAGGTATCAAATGGCAGCGATACGCTTAAGAAAAATACGAACCAGCATTTTCCGAGCTGTATTTTGATAAACTCCGGAATGAGAAACAGCTAAATTCTGATAGTATTGAAAGCATCTCGAAAAAACCTTCGATTTGATATATTATGGGCCTCATAATTCATCCGGGATCAAAAGTTATGAGCAAATGTGTTATGCACATGTGATCTAAGAAAGAAGATGCGCACCAGCATTTTCCGAGCTGTATTTTGACAAACTCCGGAATGAGAAACAGCTAAATTATGATGGTATTGAAAGCATCTTGAAAAGTCCTTCGATTTGATATATTATGGGCCTCATAATTCATCCGGGATCAAAAGTTATGAGCAAATGTGTTATGCACATGTGATCTAAGAAAGAAGATGCGAACCAGCATTTTCCGAGCTGTATTTTGACAAACTCCGGAATGAGAAACAGCTAAATTCTGATGGTATTGAAAGCATCTCGAAAAAACCTTCGATTTGATATATTATGGGCCTCATAATTCATCCGGGATCAAAAGTTATGAGCAAATGTGTTATGCACATGTGATCTAAGAAAGAAGATGCAAACCAGCATTTTCCGAGCTGTATTTTAACAAACTCCGGAATGAGAAATAGCTAAATTCTAATGATATTGAAAGCATCTCGAAAAGTCCTTCGATTTGATATATTATGGGCCTCATAATTCATCCGTGATCAAAAGTTATGAGCAAATGTGTTATGCACGTGTAATCTAAAGTGATGTTCTACTACATGGGGAATGCATTTTTTAGTCCACATCGGGAAAAGGAGAGATGGATTCTCTACCACTCTCATATAAATAAGAGGTGATACCTCTTAGAAAGTGTGGAGTTCAATCCTCAAAGGATTCAATACTCAAAGGAGCTTAGTTCTCCAAGATAGGAGCATGCTCCTCTCCATAATGCGTATATGCGCAAGCGCCATGTGCGCTACGTGCAACGCACGTGCGAACCACATGAGAACATTTAATAATATTAAAAGGAGCATGTTCTCCATATATAGAAGCCATGCTTCTCCTCATAATGCGCATGTGCGCCACGTGCAACGCTCGTGTGCCCGCCACGCGCACACCACGTGTAACGCACGTGCGCATCACATGAGAATATTCAATTAAAAGGAGACTCGTTCTCCATAGGAGCTTGCTCCCCCCCATAATGCGCATATGCGCAAGATCCATGTGCGCTACGTGCAAATATGAGCGCCCAACACGTGCGACGCACGTGCGCCCAACACGTGCGACGCACGTGCGCGAACGCAAAGAAGCATTTTTCAGCAGCGAGAAGCTTAAGCTCCAGCCTGTTCTTCCCCCCTAATGAGTGAGACACGGTTCAAAGGGTGCATCCCTCCACACCTTCGATATATGGCACTGTAATCTCTCAGTGTTGTCGGAGAGGTGGTGGGTCCCAACGACCAATGATCCTTCTTTCTAAAATAAAAAAAAAGAGAAGAAGAGAGAACATTGACAGAGAAACAGAGAAAGAATTCAGAGAACTCCTAAAAAGAAAGTTTGAGAAGAAATCAGAAAGAAAAGAAGGTAAACCATTGAAAAGAAGAATTTCTTCTGAAAAGATCAATGATGTAAGAACAAGATCAAGATCTTAAAATAAAAAGAAAAGATCAAATAATAAGAATAAAATAAGAAGTAATATACTTCTTTATTAGATCATTTGATCTACACAAAGGCATCGCCTTTTGATGAACCACTGGTTCTGGAATCTTAAAAAGAATCTTTTCTTGAATCCAAAATTGGATCAAGATATTAAAACAGTGCCTTGCACTTGTAAATTTGTACTGTTGCGCTCTTGGGTTGACGCAAGCCACCAGAGAGCGGCACGTGTCAGCTCCAGAACAACTTGCGCTATGCGCTTTTAAAATAGAGCATTGCTCTATGAAATTGGTGCAACTCACCAGAGCGCACCACGTGTCAGCAGCGCAGCAGTGCAGCGCACTGCGCTTGCGCTCACCAGAGCGTGACACGTGTCACCTCCACATGCGCTTGCGCTCATTAATTAGCGCAAAGCGCCTGACAGGCCACATGACCACTGTCAGACAATTAATGCGCTGCATTATTTACAGAAGGGCCAAGACCAATTAAAAAAGGCCTAACATGCCAAATTAAATGCAATGCATTATTTTAAAGAAGGGCAGAGTCCAAACAGATACTCTGCGTCATTTATAAAGGGACAGAGCCCAAATCAGAAAGGCCTAGCAGGCCAAAATAAAATGCAGTGTATTATTAAACATGGGCAAAGCCCTAGCACAGGCCTAATAGGCCAAAGATAAAAACGTTAAATATTCTCAACTGGACTTAGCCCAATCATGGTAGTAAGTCCTCAAATTAAATTGACCGAGCACAGCTGCTCTCTTAAATCAATTTACATCCGGTTCGAGGGTACATCTCCGAACTCCTCTGACTCCTATCGTTGTAATCCTTCAACGACGTCAGAGAGGCGACGGGTCCCGACTACCACACATCAATACGGACTGTGGGGTCCTTAAAACTCATGACTTATATGTCCTTAAACTAAGACAGGGACTGTGGGGTCCTTAAACCCACGGACTTAAGCGTCCTTAAACTAAGACACGGACTGTGGGGTCCTTAAACCCGCGGACTTATGCGTCCTTAAACTAAAACACGGACTGTGGGGTCCTTAAACCCACGGACTTAAGTGTCCTTAAACTACCTATGGACCACCATGTCCCTAAACTGGAATATGGACCACCATGTCCCTAAACTGGAAATGGACCCCTATGTTCCTAAATTGGAACATGGACCCCTATGTCCCTAAACTGGAACATGGACCACTACGTCCCTAAACTGGAACAATAGAGCCTCCAAATGCTCTTTTGTCGGATCTAAACGATCCCGTTTAAGTTGATCTTAGCCTCAAATAAGGCTAACGTATCCTTAAACTTTCAAACAGACTTTAGTCCTAAATTGGACTATAGATCCCTAAATCAACTTTGGTTCAAGGGTATATCTCTGAACTCTTCTGACATCTGTCGTTGTAATCCTTCAATGTCGTCAGAGAGGTGATGGGTCCCGACGGCCATACATGCAATTGACCACCATGTCCCTAAACTGGAAATGGATCTAGACGATCCCGTTAAGTTGATCTTAGTCTGGAAATTAGACTAACGTATCCTTAACAAACGTTTAAGTTGATCTTAGCCTTAAATATGGCTAACGTATCCTTAAATCAAAACCCAAAACCCAAAACCTAAATCTAAGAAAATACAGATTTGGACCAATCAACGTCCTACGGGCGATGAAATAAATAGTCTCCGTATACAATCCACGGGCAACCACAAATAAAACAAACACACACGACACGAAGTGAACATCTGGAGAAGGAGAAAGCGTCTACCGCGATGCAGTAGCGTAATTAACTGCAGGGGCTTGCGCCTGCAGGGAAAAGCGTCCCCACAATAAAAAAAAACCCTCAAGCGAGGGGGAATCTGACGAAGTCTGCTACATCGGCCGCATCCGTCTAAACCTCCGATACACGGTGCCATAAATTAACTTGTCATCTTCGGAGAGGTGGACGGATCAAACCAAATAGCATCTGCCCCGAATTTCAGGCAAGACGTCTTAACGTCGTCGCCGCCTTTCGGAGGGAAACAGATTCTGGCACGTCCGGTGGGACCTTTTCCTCTTTCCACTCCACACTTCGTGTGTCGTGTTTTTCCCGCGATCAAATAATCGCGGTGTGTATGTTTTTGGTTGCCCTTAAGGGAGTGGATATTGAAGCCGGCATTTCCTCTCTATGAAGAATGGCATTTGCTCCCACCCTAGCAACTCCGGCTCTGTCATACCCGGCGGAGTCAAGTATGGGTCACTTGCAGCCATACTTGATCAAATAATCTGTGCAATCCGGCTTTTCAAGATATTAATGGGCTTCTTTTTGGGTCGATGCTCCCACCTCCCACCCTCGGTGCCTCAACGCCGACGGAGGAAGCCCAGAGGATGTCTGTCGCCCACAGGCAGGCTCCCCAAGCAGCAGCCTTGCCGATAGAATCGGTCCTCAGACAGCTGGCACATGCCAAAGACCAAGGTCGACGCGGGGGGCAGAATATTCAAGCTATTCAAGAAATCAATGGCTTCAAATTGCATTAACTGCAACAACAACTCTCGCTCTGTCCCATTTGGAGGAGTAACCTACGGGCCCCAAGCGGCCTCCCTTTTCACTATGCCAGTGGAGCAGGTAACTCAAGCCACCACTGGGCTCTTCTTCGGGACCATGCTCCCGCCAACGAGCTTCAGCGCTCCTGTACCATCGCAAGAAGCTCCCAAGAAGTCGTTTTTCAGCGCTCCTGTGCTTATTTACGTCTTACTTTGCATTATACTGTATATAAGCACACACAAAAAAATTGTGATAATAAAAGAGTAGAAAGTGAAAAATTATATTTAAAAGATAGGAATAGTTTAAGAAAAACAAGAAAGTTAGATGTTTTCTTAAATGAAACTAGTAATAAGTGGTTATAAGCTGTTGTCCCAAAGGTTAGTAAGATGAAGGAAATTACCAATCTGAGGATAAAAATAAGCCTGAAAAATAGTTCCTATTCTGGAAGCCAAACATTTGAACGTTGAAACCCTACTATACGCACGTACACACATCTTGAAACTCGGGATAGTAGAGGATACCTTGAAATGCTCTTGTCTAGAAGCCAAAGTATGAAGAAAATAAAAGTGGAGAATAAAAGATAAAATGGTGAAAAGAAAAATGAACACTGGTTTTGTTATCACCGAGACAACAATAAAAAAATATAGCGAGGGTGCTTTATCACCTAGTGCCTTAGACCAACTGGTTTGGGAGCCACTGCTAAGCCTTAGGTGTTGCAAGACGAGGAAAAACACCTAATTAGCAAGCACATGAGTAATCGATCGGTTAGTACCTCAAGAAGTATTAATGGTCGCATGAAGAATGTGTGAGCAAATTCCATCTAAATATCTATTAAAAAGTACTGAGCTAGATGGACAAGAGTATGATTGCTTGAATTGAATTCTCTGAGTGTAGGGATGTCCAGTTCATACACGTAGGGGTATATGATCAATGTTTGGAAGAAAGGTAGGAATGAAAACTAAAGGCGATGTTTTATTGAGGGATGATGTGATTTCTAACATCTTTTCATGACTATTAAGATAGGGCTCATAGCAACTGAAAAGCTGTTAGAGTTGAAAACTCTTATTTTCAAGTTCTTTCTTTTATAGTTCTTATCTTTATATAACTTTCACCATCTCTTTTATTATACGATTTTGTGGGTGTAATCCGCTGAAAACCCTCAGGAGACAACACCCCTCCTACTAGGGATATACCACTGGCGCCGAGTAAGGAAGACCGAGGGTAACTCTCCTTCTGGACTTACTCCGCCGACTCCAACGGCGGAAATTGATGCTGCTGTTCCAACTGGAAACAACTTTGAACCACTTAGGAAGGTCCACAAGAACTCTCCGACCGCTGTGCTGAAAAGATCTCCTCCACCTATGGAGAGCGCTTCAAAGGTGAAGCCGGAAAAGCCCCCTCAACGGCTGTCCTCTAAAATCTACAATGTCTGGCGTCAAGTCCAAGACTCGGTAATTGATCAAGATTATCCCCGCCGACAGAAAAAGGTGAAAGTTCAGCGGGAAGAGGACCATCCTATCAAGCCACAAAAGGCGATAGCTACTTGGGTGTCCGCTGCAACGGCTCCCTCAACCTCGACCGCCCACGAAAGAGGAGAAGGCCGGAGAAAATCCCTGGGTCTGCGACGAACTGCAAGACCACTGAACCCAAACACCCTAAGTCTGGGGGCATGATGGTACATACCGTCTATATGGCATCCGGAAAAGAGGATAGCCATGTCTTCACAGGTCATAGACCGCTTACGCGATCAATGACTAAGGCTCAGGGGCAACAGCAACAAAGCTCCAAGAAATGCTGACAGCCATGGCCGCACTTACGGGACCGAAAGCAAGCCCGGAGACATCCTCGGAGCAGCGCCGTGAGCAAGAAACTGATGCCGAGTTTTTTTTCCAGAGAATCCTCGAAAAGAAGGACAAAGAGGTAGCGGAACAAGCTGCCGACATAAAACAAATTCAAGACGAGGAAAAGGTTTGCTAAAGCCATATCAATGGGAATGAAGCTACCGCCCTCTGAAGAAAACACTCTCGGTGGAGTAGAGATACATCCTAATTACTGCCTATATCATCAGAAGATCGCACATCCCACTAAAGACTGCGACTCCTTTAAGTGTTGGTGGCAAGGGTATGTCTCTCACAGGCAACACTTCAACAGGACAAAGCGTGAAGCTCGTAGACAGTGAAAAATACGACAGATGAGCATAAAAGAGTTGCCGGCAATTGTCATAGGGATGACCCCGGGGGATCACGAGTTCTCACCTTCGGGAGCGATTCCGACGAAAAAGCAGCCCTCGACCCTCTCTTCAAGGAGTCCATCTCTGAAGGATTGAGGAGTTGCGAGAACATTCAGCTGTGCAATTGCATGATACTCGGAGAGAATCTCGGGCCCACAAACAACGGAGCGAACAAAAAGGATAAAGGAAAAGGAAAAACGGCCTTCGTCACCAGCGCTCAACAACAATCAAGTGACCTTAGACCGGTTTTTCGCCAAAGCAACAAGCGGCAACCTCTCTATCAGAAGTTGAAACGACCTTACTCATTTTCCCGGGATGAAACAAAGAGGTTGTTCGAACTAGCAGTGCACAACAGGTTTATCACTCTACCGGAGCCGAAACACCAGCTACAACTGAATGATGTCAACAATCCTGATTACTGCCCTTACCACCAAGTATTGGTGTCACGCCCCGCTTCCCAGAGTATGCTAAAATGGGCGCGTGACATAGCCAACCATGCTACCTGTGGGTAGGAAGTATCCATCCACAGTCACATTACGGCTGTAGAGATATCAAGAACAAAAATAAAACTATCTAAACATGTCCATAATCCAATATAACATGAGTCAAGAATAATAAAATGCGGAAGCGAAAGATCCAATACAAAATAACTGGAATGTATGTCCCATAATGCGGGCTCACATCAAGAAATAAATGCAGGAAAGAAAACTAACTACTGCTGACACTCACAGCTCAGCCTGTCAGCTGAAGAACTCCTGCTCGGACTGCGACAGCGGTATAGAATCTGGGCCATGCAAAACCCAGACGTCAGCGCGTCAAGTCATCAAGTAATAACATAATAGACAGGCAATGCGAATATAAACATGAAATAAGCAAGAGTAACAATAATATGAATCAGAGCAGTGCAGGGTAGTGTGCGGTGGGTAAACTAAACTGTGCTATCAGGTTCTCTGTTCTAAAGTCTTTGAAACCAATTGATGAATCATCGATATAACTTAATAGTATCCCGTGCATACCCGGGACCACGGTCTAAGACTCTCGGGCTGAAACCGAGACGTGCCGCTAGGCACTAACAGGAAAAGAATAAAGACCAACGATGTCAGCAGCATCGTCACGAGGCGGGCCTGGCCTCTAAAACTTATCAGTACAGGTAGTGAACTGTTGAGTTACAAGTCAGGTTTCACCTTTGATTTCCCCATACCCCCAAGTTATATGTGCAAGTCAAGTCGGGTATCCCGAAATCAAGAAACTAATGCCAACACAGGATCAGGTAAACATGTTTGTCTGGATAGACAACAGGAACGGTCCATGAGGACTACATGTCAAGTTTGTTGGCATCAGACACAAGATCAGGTAACGGATCAGGTCATGGTACATCATGTCAAGTCAAGCAGTATACGGTACCATGTCGGGTAGAACAATATATATGTAACAAGTCAGGTCAAGATGTAAACAATATTATGGGTGTGCTCACAATCAGTTATACAAGCAAGTATGGTTATCATCAACATGATATAAGCAATAAATTAAGCAATAGGCATATTTACTCAATTTGCAGTACAGTAATCAGCCGTGTCACAGAGATAATTTCAATGTTATGCGAATACAGTATGACTATTATGGCCTTTTAATCATGTTAACGAGTTTAAGCACTTTAGAGGTGCAATGATTTATATAAAGGTTCAAAACAGCTATTACAGGTTAAAAAGCATACGAGTGTCCGAATGAAACAAAATTATATAGATAAATTCCGTAAGCTATGTTAATATTAAAAATGTGTTTTAAACAGGTAAATATGGTTATTAGGTTCAATTGCAAGCTGTAGGTTCCAATTTTAAAGATAAAATGATATATGACAATATTGTACATGAAATTGAGAAATGATTGTACCAAAGTTAAATTTACATGTTTAGGGTGTCATAATATATCTGTAAATATTGTATAGCATGTAGCAAGGGATACTTGCCTCGACGGGTCGCGAACCGGGAATATGGAACGATAAACGTCGGCGGGGAAACTTGCGACGGGCGCACGGTTCACGGAACAAACCCAAACGACGAACAGTGGAACCACACGGGTCGGGGTATCTCGCTGGAACGTCGGGTCACGCCGTCGGCATCGTCGGATTCCGGCCGAGGAACCAACAGTGGACAAAACATCAAGGTATGCAACAAGGAAGAAAAGAAACACAAGGAAATATAAAGAAGGAGGGAAGGAGGATCTGAGCAGGGGTGCTTACGATGATCAGTAAAAGGGTCGAGGTCGTTGATCGCGACGACAGTGCTCCGGCGGTGAACAGTAGCACCTTAAAGAACCCAAAGCAGTAAATATCCAAGAAGCTAGTATAGATGAAAAAGGAAGAATGAGATGGAGCAAGCGCTCACCGAGGGTTGCACGAGGCAGGGGAGAACGGAGACGGGGTCACCGGCGGCGAGAAGCAGAAGCGGGTGCAGGTGGTCGCGGCGGGGTGTGCAGGTGGCTGGAAACACGGGGACTGGAGGAAGGAGGTGGACGTGGCTGCGACGAGGGCGAGGAGACGGCAAGCCCGGCGGTGCCGGCGCCGGCGATGGGGTTGCAGCGGCGAAGGGGGCGAGGCAGCTGGTTGCACGCGATGGGTTAGGGTTCGGTGTTTAAAAAAAAGAAAGAAGGAAGAATATATAAGGGAGAGAGAGAGATTTAGGGGAGAGAGAAAGTTAGAGAGAGATAGAGAGAGATATGGGATGGAGAGAGAAAGAGATAGAGACGGTGAGAGAGAGAGATAGAGAGAGAGAATGGGAGTGGGGCCCACGAAAAGATTTGAGAGCTTCTGATAGGTTGAGAAGGGATTAATTTGTTAGGAAAACTATTAAAAAGGATTTTTAAAGATTTGGTGAACAGTAAAACCAAAGTTAAGAAATTATATTCGACGGTTAAAGTATAATAAAATTTGGGATTTTGGCGCAAAATAAAACATTTCCAAATCGCGTCCGGGTCGGGTCCAAAAATTTGAAATTGAAATAATAGCATTTTTAGCGGGATCCAAAATTTAAAATGAAGTGTTTTATGATTAAAAAGCATACCCCCAAAATGGACACACGTACGTGCACGTAGCCGTCCGAACTCGCCCGTTTCACTGAACGGGACGAGAACACGACGCACGGACGCTACAACAGGGTTAGGGGTGTCAAGCAGGCCAAGATAAATATTTTTAATTTTATTTTAGATGCAAAAAAATTGTTATATGCAGAAATGAATTTGCCGGGTAAAATCTACAATAAGTAACAATCAAGCAAGATAAAAGAAATAAGTGCCACACTATGTTCAAACGGTAACAGGAATTAGTAGCATTGGGCTCGGGTGTTACAATTGGGCCATCCGATCGAAAACTGCTACGTTTTCAAAAACTGGGTTAAAGACCAATACCAACAGGGCGAGTTCGCGTCGTCCGAAAACTGGAATGTGAGCCCGCCACAACCACATGCTCCAAAAAAGATGGATATGCCAGGGGCATCATGCTCATTCATAGGGAAAGCCCCATTGAACCAGTATCGTCCAGGGGACATCGATTCATCTTAGCGACGACAGGTTATTTCTCCAAATGGGCAGAAGCAGTACCGCTGAGGGAAGTAAAGACGGAGAATATCCTCCATTTCTTCAAGACGCACGTCATCTATCGGTTAGGAACTCCGAGACGGATTATCTCCGATAACGGGACAGCCTACAGAAGCCACAAAATCAGTCGCTTCGCGCAACAGCATAATATAGACTGGAGATATTCCTCAGTTTATAATCCGCGAGCTAACGGTCTAGCTGAAGCCTTCAACAAGACCTTGACAAAGATCATGAAGAAAACGGTGTCCCGAAATAAGAAGGACTGGCACGAGAGACTGCAAGAGGCTCTCTGGGCGTATCGAACTACGTTCAAGACGATCACGAACATAACGCCGTACGCGTTAGTATTCGGTACAGAAGCAGTACTCCCCCTCGAGATAGAGTTACCCTCTCTACGAGTGGCAGTCCACTACGAGCTGACGGACGAAGAAAATGCTCACCTTCGGCTTGAGGAGCTTGATGCCCTTGATAAAACCCGGCTCATAGCGCAACAAAATCTAGAAGCTTATAAAGCAAAGATGATGCGCTCATATGAAAGATTGACCCGACCGAGGACATTCCGCCAAGGCGAACTCGTGCTAGTGATCAAAAGACCTATGATCCCCAATCGCGCCAAGCGGGGAAAATTCGAGCCGAACCATGAAGGCCCGTACATCATAGACAAGGTCTACCAGGGTGGAGCCTATCTACTCATGGATATACACGGTGAAAGGCCTTACAGGCCAATAAATGGTCGATTCCTAAAGAAATACTACGCTTAGCGAGTTACTGCCTAGGTCAATGATAGATGACGACGACTATGTCCGCTCGCTATCTTCCTAAGCTCAAATTTTATAAGCAGTAGCCAGCCTTCTCTTGGACGGACCGAAACGTCCTTAAACTAATGACGGACCGAAACGTCCTTAAACTAACGAAGGACCGAAACGTCATTAAACTATTACCGCAGTATCATCGGGCTGACGAGATGAATAAAAGAAAAAGAATATATATATATATATATATATATATATATATATAAAATATAAAAACGGAATGCCCATAAGAAAAAAGGGGCACGGATGAAAACCCGAAAGGGCTCCGTGAGTAAAAACAGCAGGACTACCGGCGAGTGTTTGTGAAAACCCGAAATGGCGCAACCTCGTTAAAGGACACTTACAGGGTCCTCTCGACCTTGTAAGGAGAAACCACCCGCGTGAGATCCTTACGACTCACAAGGGAGCAACACACTTAGGGATCCCCACGATTCCTAAGGAGAAAATACACTTGCGAGATCCTCACGACTCATAAGGAGAACTCCCTTAAGGGACCCTCACGGCTCATAAGATTTGAAAGTCTTAAGTTACAGAGACATAAACCTGTGCTTAAGCAAACCCCCACAACCTTCGATATTTCCCTACAAGTGGCTCAATACTGACCCTTGTATACAATCCATGGGCGCGAATAAACATTTCCCTAACCAAGTCCCATCCGTGACTGGGGATATGTACGCATGATGAACAACCCTTATAAGTCCTCTCGACTTACAAGGAGAAAACCCTATTGTAGGATCCTTACGACTTACAGAGGAACATACACTTAGGAATCCTCACGGTGCCTAAGGAGAAAACACACCTACGAGATCCTCACGACTTGTAGGGAGAAATACCTTTGTGAGACCCTTACGGCTCATGAAGTTAAAAGCCTTAGTCGACAGGACCTTAACCCTATTCGCTAAGCCACCTTTGTTCGACATCGACAGAGGCAAATGATGATTCGCTCCTGGCAATATCCCAGTTGTAGCGGTGCTGATGCCGAAATCGGTGTCTAATTTCAGGTTTACGGTGAAAAGCCGATAGGCCGCACATGCATACGAAATAGCCGAAATGATTGGGCAACTCGCAATAAAAAGCAGCGAGTAAAAATAAAATAAATAGCCGAAATGATTGGGCACCGCGAAAAATAGCCGAAATTGTTGGGCAATCGCGACTTTCGCGATGTAAAAAGCTGAAATGAAAGAGCATCGCAGAAAGAAATAAAAAAAATGAAAGAATGAAACTTTTGCCCTGCAGGTAAGTCCATAGTGACCCCTGTATACAATCCATGGGCATAAACAAAAAAAGGAAAGGGGACTGCATTTCCCCACCAGGCTGCGTCAAAGGGAAGTCAGATCTCGATGACCACATCTACAGCCTGGAAACTAACAGCGGCGTTCCTCCTCATTCCAGCAGGACACGGACGTAACATCACCAATCGGAGCCACGGCAAAGTCCCCAGTTCCAAGACTCTACGGTTCACAGACAACCTAGAGTCAGCCAATGACCTCCGTCTCGGAAACAAGTCAGCCAATGACCTCCGTCTCGGAAACAAGTCAGCCAATGACCTCCGTCTCGGAAACAAGTCAGCCAATGACCTCCGTCTCGGAAACAAGTCAGTCAATGACCTCCGTCTCGGAAACAAGTCAACCAATGACCTCCGTCGTGGAAACAAGTCAGCAAATGACCTCCGTCTCAGAAACAAGTCAGCCAATGACCTCCGTCTCGGAAACAAGTCAGCCAATGACCTCCGTCGTGGAAACAAGTCATCCAATGACCTCCGTCTTGGAAAAAAGTCGTCCAATGACCTCCGTCGCGGAAACAAGTAAGCCAATGACCTCCGTCTCGGAAATAAGTCGCCAATGACCTCCGTCGCTGAAACAAGTCAGCCAACGACCTCCGTCGCGGAAACAAGTCAGCCAACGACCTCCGTCTCGGAAACAAGTCAGCCAACGACCTCCGTCTCGGAAACAAGTCAGCCAATGACCTCCGTCTTCGAAACAAATCATCCAATGACCTCCGTCTCGAAAACAAGTCATCCAATGACCTCCGTCGCGGAAACAAGTCAGCCAATGACCTCCGTCTCGGAAACAAGTCAGCCAAAGACCTCCGTCGCGGGAACAAGTCAGCCAATGACCTCCGTCTCGGAAACAAGTCAACCAACGACCTCCGTCTCAGAAACAAGTCAGCAAATGACCTCCGTCACGGAAACACGTCAGCCAATGACCTCCGTCTCATAAACAAGTCAGCCAATGACCTCCGTCGCGGAAACAAGTCATCCAATGACCTCCGTCTCGGAAACAAGTCATCCAATGACCTTCGTCACGGAAACAAGTCAGCCAATGACCTCCGTCTCGGAAACAAGTCGCCAAGGACCTCCGTCGCGGAAACAAGTCAGCCAAGGACCTCCGTCGCGGAAACAAGTCAGCCAATGACCTCCGTCTCGGAAACAAGTCAACCAACGACCTACGTCTCGGAAACAAGTCAGCAAATGACCTCCGTCGTGGAAACAAGTCAGCCAATGACCTCCGTCTCGGAAACAAGTCAGCCAATGACCTCCATCGCGGAAACAAGTCATCCAATGACCTCCGTCTCGGAAACAAGTCATCCAATGACCTCCGTCACGGAAACAAGTCAGCCAATGACCTCCGTCTCGGAAACAAGTCGCCAATGACCTCCGTCCCGGAAAGAAGTTAGCCAAGGACCTCCGTCGCGGAAACAAGTCAACCAACGACCTCCGTCTCGGAAACAAGTCAGCCAACGACCTCCGTCTCGAAAACAAGTCAGCCAACGACCACCGTCTCGGAAACAAGTCAGCCAACGACCTCCGTCTCGAAAACAAGTCAGCCAACGACCTCCGTCTCGGAAACAAGTCAGCCAACGACCTCCGTCTCGAAAACAAGTCAGCCAACGACCTCCGTCTCGGAAACAAGTCAGCCAACGACCTCCGTCTCGAAAACAAGTCAGCCAACGACCTCCGTCTAAGAAACAAGTCAGCCAACGACCTCCGTCTCGGAAACAAGTCAGCCAATGACCTCCATCTCGAAAACAAGTCAGCCAATGACCTCCGTCTCCGAAACAAGTCAGCCAATGACCTCCGTCGCGGAAACAAGTCAACCAACGACCTCCGTCTCGGAAACAAGTCAGCCAAGGACCTCCGTCTCGGAAATAAGTCAGCCAACAACCTCCGTCTCGGAAACAAGTCAGCCAATGACCTCCGTCGCGGAAACAAATCAGCCAAGGACCTCCTCGTCGGAACAACGCTCCGACCCGGAAAAAAGTCAGCCAACGACCTCCTCGTCGGAACAACGCTCCGACCCGGAAACAAGTCAGCCAACGAACTCCCCGTCGGAGCAATACTTCGACTCGGAAACAAGTCAACTCACCAACCACTTACGGGTCCTCTCGACTTGTAAGGGAGAAAATTCTCTTATAAGATCCTTACGACTTATAAGAGAAAACGCACTTAGGAATCCTCACGATTCCTAAGGGGAAAATACACCTACGAGATCCTCTCGATCCGTAGGGAGAAAAGTCTTTATGAGACCCTCACGGCTCATTAAGTTGAAAAGTCTTAGGTGGCAGATCCTACCCTTGTCTTCTAAGCCATTACTGCCCTACAAAGAGGTTAAGATGGACCATCTATGAGCCACACTTGCTAAAGCTATATGCCACTGAATTGGAGAAGTTACTCATGAGCATATAAACTACTTCACACCAGAGTAAAACATAAAGAAATAAAAGGGTGCGGCTCATGGAATTGAGAGTTTGGAACTATATCTTTTAAGAGTCGTGATTTGAGTCAATGATAAATGACGATACTTGTGTCCGCTCGTTATCTTCTCAGATCAAGATTCTGAAAGTTATATACCAACCCGAAACTGGTCATACGCTATGCATTACTCTGCACTACTTCACCCACATATATACTTACGTGTGCAAAGTAGTGGGGGGTATTTGTTCCCGCCAAAAATTTCTGCGCAAAAGAGTCTAAGGTATCAAATGGCAGCGATACGATTAAGAAAATACGAACCAGTATCTTCCGGCCTGTATTTTGATAAACTCCCCTATTAGGAACTATTAAATTATGATTTTATTGAAAGCATCTCGAAAAAACCTTCGATTTGATATATTATGGGCCTCATAATTCATCCGGGATCAAAAGTTATGAGCAAATGTGTTATGCACATGTGATCTAAGAAAGAAGAAGCGAACCAGTATTTTCCGAGCTGTATTTTGACAAACTCCGGAATGAGAAACAGCTAAATTCTAATGATATTTAAAGCATCTCGAAAAGTCCTTCGATTTGATATATTATGGGCCTCATAATTCTTCCGAGATTAAAAGTTATGAGCAAATGTGTTATGCACGTGTGATCTAAGGAAGAAGATGCGAACCGGTATTTTCCGAGCTGTATTTTGACAAACTCCGGAACGAGAAATGACTAAATTCTGATGATATTGAAAGCATCTCGAAAAGACATTCGATTTGATATATTATGGGCCTCATAATTCATCCGAGATCAAAAGTTATGAGCAAATATGTTATGCACGTGTAATCTAAAGTAATGCTCTACTACATGGGGAATGCATTTTTTAGTCCCACATCGGGAAAAGGAGAGATGGCTTCTCTACCACTCCCATATAAATAAGAGGGGATACCTCTTAGAAAGGGTGGAGTTCAATCCTCAAAAGATTCAATACTCAAAGGAGCTTAGTTCTCCAAAGGAGCTTAGTTCTCCAAGATAGGAGCATGCTCCTTCCCATAATGCGCATATGCGCAAGCGCCATGTGCGCTACGTGCAACGCACGTGTGCCCGCCATGCGGTACCACGTGCAACGCACGTGTGCCCGCCATGCGGTGCCACGTGCAACGCACGTGCGAACCACATGAGAACATTTAATAATATTAAAAGGAGCATGTTCTCCATATATAGAAGCCATGCTTCTCCTCATAATGCGCATGTGCGCCACGTGCAACGCACGTGTGCCCGCCACGCGCGCACTACGTGCAACGCACATGCGCACCACATGAGAATATTCAATTAAAAGAAGACTCGTTCTCCATAGGAGCTGGCTCCCCCCATAATGCGCATATGCGCAAGATCCATGTGCGCTACGTGCAAATATGAGCGCCCAACACGTAGGACGCACGTGCTCCCAACACGTGGGACGCACGTGCGCGAACGCAAAGAAGCCTTTTTCAGCAGCGAGAAGCTTAAGCTCTAGCCTGTTCTTCCCCCCTAATGAGTGAGACATGGTTCAAAGGGTACATCCCTCCACACCTTCAATATATGGCACTGTAATCTCTCAGTGTCGTCGGAGAGGTGGTGGGTCCCAACGACCAATGATCCTTCTTTCTAAAATAAAAAAAAAGAGAAGAAGAGAGAACATTGATAGAGAAACAGAGAAAGGATTCAGAGAACTCCTAAAAAGAAAGTTTGAGAAGAAATCAGAAAGAAAAGAAGGTAAACCTTTGAAAAGAAGAATTTCTTCTTAAAAGATCAATGATCTAAGAACAAGATCAAGATCTTAAAATAAAAAGAAAAGATCAAATAATAAGAATAAAATAAGAAGTAATATACTTCTTTATTAGATCAATTGATCTACACAAAGGCATTGCTTTTTGATGAACCACTGGTTCTGGAATCTTAAAAAGAATCTTTTCTTGAATCCAAAATTGGATCAAGATATTAAAACAGTGCCTTGCACTTGTAAATCTGTACTGTTGCGCTCTTGGGTTGGCGCAAGCCACCAGAGAGCGCCACGTGTCAGCTCCAGAACAACTTGCGCTATGCGCTTTTAAAATAGAGCATTGCTCTCTGAAATTGGTGTAACTCATCAGAGCGCGCCACGTGTCAGCAGCGCAGCGCACTTCGCTAACTGCGCTTGCGCTCACCAGAGCGTGACACGTGTCACCTCCACATGCGCTTGCGCTCATTAATTAGCGCAAAACGCCTGACAGGCCACATGACCACTGTCAGACAATTAATGCGCTGCATTATTTACAGAAGGGCTAAGACCAATTAAAAAGGCCTAACAGGCCAAATTAAATGCAATGCATTAATTTAAAGAAGGGCAGAGTCCAAACAGATGCTCTGCATGATTTATAAAGGGACAGAGCCCAAATCAGAAAGGCCTAGCAGGCCAAAATAAAATGCAGTGCATTATTAAACAGGGGCAAAGCCCTAGCACAGGCCTAATAGGCCAAAGATAAAAACGTTGAATGTTCTCAACTGGACTTAGCCCAATCATGGCCGTAAGTCCTCAAATTAAATTGACCGAGCACAGTTGCTCTCTTAAATCAATTTACATCCGGTTCGAGGGTACATCTCCGAACTCCTCTGACTCCTATCGTTGTAATCCTTCAACGACGTCAGAGAGACGACGGGTCCCGACTACCACACATCAATACGGACTGTGGGGTCCTTAAACTCATGGACTTATGCGTCCTTAAACTAAGACACGGACAGTGGGGTCCTTAAACCCACGGACTTAAGCGTCCTTAAACTAAGACACGGACAGTGGGGTCCTTAAACCCACGGACTTAAGCGTCCTTAAACTAAGACACGGACTGTGGGGTCCTTAAACCCGCGGACTTATGCGTCCTTAAACTAAAACACGGACTGTGGGGTCCTTAAACCCACGGACTTAAGCGTCCTTAAACTACCTATGGACCACCATGTCCCTAAACTGGAATATGGACCACCATGTCCCTAAACTGGCAATGGACCCCTATGTTCCTAAACTGGAACATGGACCCCCATGTACCTAAACCGGAACATGGACCACTACGTCCCTAAACTGAAATAATAGAGCCTCCAAATGCTCTTTTGTCGGATTTAAACGATCCCGTTTAAGTTGATCTTAGCCTCAAATATGGCTAACGTATCCTTAAACTTTCAAACAGACTTTAGCCCTAAGTTGGACTATAGATCCCCCAATCAACTTTGGTTCAAGGGTACATCTCTGAACTCCTCTGACATCTGTCGTTGTAATCCTTCAACGTCGTCAGAGAGGTGATGGGTCCCGACGGCCATACATGCAATGGACCACCATGTCCCTAAACTGGAAATGGATCTAGACGATCCCGTTAAGTTGATCTTAGTCTGGAAATTAGACTAACGTATCCTTAACAAACGTTTAAGTTGATCTTAGCCTCAAATATGGCTAACGTATCCTTAAACCAAAACCCAAAACCCAAATCTAAGAAAATACGGATTTGGACTAATCCACGTCCTACGGGCGATGAAATAAATAGTCTTCGTATACAATCCATGGGCAACCACAAATAAAACAAACACACACGACACGAAGTGAACATCTGGAGAAGGAGAAAGTGGCTACCGCGACGCGGTAGCGTAATTAACTGCAGGGGCTTGCGCCTGCAGGGAAGAGCATCCCCACAATCAAAAACCCCTCAAGCGAGGGGGAATCTGACGAAGTCTGCTACATCGGCCGCATCCGTCTAAACCTCCGATACACGGTGCCATAAATCAACTTGGCATCTTCGGAGAGGTGGACGGATAAAACCAAATAGCATCTGCCCCGAATTTCAGGAAAGATGTCTTAACGTCGTCGCCGCCTTTCGAAGGGAAATAGGCACGAGACGGTCACTTTAATACACCTAACCTGAACATCCATTGCCGTTGTCCCGTGGATTTTGACGGGGCCTTATGATCCGTATACCATAGTCCACGGGGTAAGCTGGACTCCTCTCGTATACACTGGCATATTCTGTACCAAGCTACAAACAACTGCGTTAACATAACTATCAACTTTATACCAGTTATAATCTCTTACATGTCTATTCTCATTCTACATCTCTTTGGGACTTACCGAGCGATTGTTCGCTGACGACATTCCTTTTCTCTTCTTTATTTGGAATGTTGTCAGGAGGATCTGATTCTCGGGAGATTGAGCCCAACACAGACGACTTGGAGCAGTTCTCAGAAGACCCAGAGCTCTAGTCACTTGTATATACTTTACTTTCAGTTCATGCCATTGTTTAGGAATTGCTTTTCAGTCTTGTATATACATTTCCAGTTGTATTGTAAAGAATGTTTAATAAATAAAAGTTGTTGTTCATTTACATCTCATGTCTTACTTGTGTACTTTACTATATTGCTTATTTACGCTTAGCGTGTTTACTTCTTAGCAAATATGTCGTGTGACCTGTCATGTCTCCTTACCGTACTCTGGAAAGCGGGGAGTGACAAATTAGATAAAAATATTGCCCGATGATGAGAAGCACAAAGTGTTTCGAATCTCGATCGGGATATACTGGTATAAGGTGATGCCGTTCGGAATGAAGAATGCGGACGCCACATATCAAAGGGTGATGACAAAGATCTTTGATGACTTAATCCACAAAGTCATCGAATGCTATGTCGATGACTTGGTCGTCAAGACTAGAGCTAAAGCCAATTACATCCAAGATTTCCGAACTGTCTTCACCAGACTGAGAGAGTACAATCTGAAAATGAATCCTCTAAAGTGTGCCTTGGCGTATCATCAGGGAGATTCTTGGGCTGCATAGTCTAGCACCGAGGGATCGAGATCGACCCATCGAAGATAAAGGCAATCATGGAGATACCTCCTCCAAAGAATCTAATGCAGCTGAGATCCTTCCAAGGCAAGCTCGCTTATATACGAAGGTTCATCTCGAACCTATTCGGAAAATGCAGGCTCTTCTCAAAGCTCATGAAGAATGGAGCTTCTCTTGTCTGAGATGTCGAATGTCAAGATGCATTCGAAAACATCAAACAGTATCTGTTGCACCCTCCAGTGCTCGCTGCCCCCATTCCAAATAAACCATTGGTCTTCTATACTACCGCGCTAGATGAGTCACTCGGTGTGCTCATTGCTCAGAACACCGAGGAGGGAAAAGAAAATGCCCTATACTACCTCAGTCGAATGTTAGTCGGGGCGGAACATAAATATTCGTCCATCGAAAAGCAGTGTCTGGCCCTGATATTCGCTATGAAAAATCTGATGCACTATCTACTTGCTCATCGGGTTATGCTGATCTCCAAGGTCGACCTGCTTAAATACTTAATGACCAAAGCAAGCTTAGCCGGCAGAATGGTAAGATGGGCTGTTATGTTGCTTGAGTTCGACATAGTTTATACTTTATAGAGAGCAGTAAAAGGAAAAGCCCTCACCGACTTCCTCGCTGCTCATCCCATACATGAAGGGTCACCTCTCAATTGCGAGTTACCTGACGAACAGGTGTTGCACCTCGAGGATAATGAGGGAGCTCTACTTCGATGGAGCCTCGTTAATGAGGACCTCTAGCAAATCAAGCATCCAGCAGATAAAAGCAGGGATAAGATTGGTGTTCATCACACCATCGATGGGAACCCTATGACGTTATTTCGCTCTCACCAAGCCCCGCACAAACAACGAGGCTGAGTACGAATCTCTGATAGCTGGTCTGGAGCTCGCCATAGAAATGGAAATCTTTCGGCTACGGGTTTACGGTGATTCCCAGCTTGTCATCAACCAAGTAAGCGACGACTACAAGGTATATTAACTCGAGTTAGCTCGGTATAGAAGCCGAGTGGTGGAGCTTATGAAACAGTTCGCCCGCATTGAACTAGTAAGAGTCATAGGACATTGAACAGAAAATCCGACATACTCGCTCGCCTAGCCAAAGAGCTGGCTGATCCCGACATGGATGAAATTCTGATCACAGTTAGAAACCGGCAAATTCTGCCTCCAGTCTTTTTACGAGAAGAGGAAAGCGTAGAATAAGAAAACAATCCCATGAAAGAAATTTTGATCATTCAAAATGAGCCTGATTGGAGGGAGCCCCTCATAGAGTACCTCCGATACGACAAGCCGTCCGAAGAAAAGTCTGCGAGGGTTCAATCGAAGAAGAGAACTCTTCGATACGTTTTTTAAAATAATATGCTATAACCGTAGATCATATGACCAACTTTGGCTCAGGTGTCTGTCATTGGCCGAAATCCAAAAAGTCATGAAAGAAGTTCACTCAGGCGTTTGTGGAGCTCACCAATCTGGCCTTAAAATGCAGCTTCAAATCAAATGGCTTTGGTATTACTGGCCTACCATGATAAGATATTGTGAAGATCATGCAAAAAAAGTCATCTCTGCCAAATTCACGGGCATTTCATCCACAAGCATCCCAATCCGCTTCATCCTATGGTAGCGTCATGGCCTTTCGAAGTTTGGGGCATCGACATAGTTGGTCCAATTGATCCTCCATCATCCAAAGGCCACCGGTTCATACTGGACGCAACTGACTACTTCTCCAGATGGGCTGAAGCTGTCCCGCTAAAAGTAGTCAAGACATAAGATATTCTGACATTCTTCCGGCATAATATTCTATACCGCTTCGGTACACCTAGAAGAATCATTTCTGACAACGAGCCTTCTTTCAAGAGCTTCAAAATCTCAAAATTCGCTACTCAGCACAAGATAGACTACAGATATTCCTCCATCTATAATCTAAGAGCCAATGGGCTAGCTGAATCCTTTAATAAAACTCTATGCAAGCTCCTGAGGAAAAATACTTCAGCCAACAAGAGAGACTGGAATCTCAAGCTCTACAAGGCGTTGTGGGCATATCGTACCACGCAACACACTCCAACTCAGTCTACTCCATACTCACTACTCTTTGGAGTAGAGGTGATCCTCCCCCTCGAAATCGAAGTTCCAAGCCTCAGGATGGTCGTCCAGCACGATTTGACGGAGGAGGAAAACGTTCTCCTTCGGCTCGAAGAACTTGAAGCCCTCGAAAAAAAGAGACTCGCAGTACAGCAAAATCTGGAGCTGTACTGAGCCCAAATGTCACGGACCTATGATAAGATAACCTGTCTCCGCGCTTTTAAGAAAGACGAATTGGTGTTTGTTCTCAAAGGACCGATCATCCTCAATCGATACGCCAAGGGAAAATTCGAGCCAAATTGGGAAGGGCCATACGCCATCGAGAAAGTGTTTAGTGGAGGATCCAACCAGCTAATAAATGCCGAGGGAAAAAGACCTATGCCACCCATGAATGACCAATATCTCAAGAAATACTACGCATAAATATTCCAAGTCGCAGACAATTGAGCACACCGGCTGTACGGTCTGGATCATACATCCTGTAAAACCGTATACAATCCACGGACGTAAACGACTCCTATCTGTCCTAAGTCCTACTGGCGAGACTACATCTGAAATCCTACCGGCAATGAAACTCCACCAATATGCGAAAAAACAGTACGTCCAATGGTAAAATGGGCATGGATTAAAACCCAAAAGGGCTCCGTGAGTAAAAACAGTAGAACAGTCGGCGAGTTTGTGAAAACCCGAAAGGGTGCAAACTCGTGAAAAGGAAGAAAAAATACACTCGCAAAGTCCTCTCGATTTTGTGAGGAGAATATCCCCGCGTGAGATCTTTATGACTCACAAAGGAGCAACACACTTAGGAATTCTCATGATTCCTAAGGAGAATATACACCTGCGAGATCCTCTTGACTCGTAATGAGAAAATACTTTTATGAGACCCTTACGGCTCATAAAATTGAAAAGCCTTAGGTGATAGAGATCTAAACCGGTTTCCTAAACTATCTCTCCCTAATAGGCAACGGAAAATGATGAGTCGCTACTGGTATTACTGTCACGCCCCGCTTCCCAAAATACGGAATACGAGGGGTAGACAAGGCCAGCCATGCTCCTACGGTCAAGGAAATGACCTGCCGCAGTCACACTTCGGCTTCTAGTTTATCATGGTAAACAGTAAAGATGCGCAGATAATGAGAAATGCAGTAACTGAAAAGAACAATGTGAAGACTGACCTGAAGTGGAACAAACGAATGTAACTCGGAATAAGAAGTCTGTGATGCACTGGTCCAGCCTAAATCTTCTCCTCATACTGAGCATGCATACTCAGGTCGTCAGAGCGACGCAACAACAATATTATAATAATAAGATACAACAGGTAAGTGAGGTAATATCAGTATAAGAACAGTGCAAGTAATCACTATGTCACTATATGATGCAGAATATGTTCTGTGTCCCTATCGGTCTCTAGGTCATGTTTGAAATCACATAGTGGAAGGAGGATCATGTTTAACAGGAGTCTCGTACATACCCGAGACAACGGCCCACATGCCCGGGACATAACCCTGTCAGCCGGATCGCTAGATCCTATCCTACACGTATTAGTATCACGGTTCGAATGATCATCCTCTAAACACGGTCCCGCTAAATACGATACTCTTTCCACTTTGATTTCCCCTTTTTCCCCAGGTTACACTATTTAAGATATTGATTTAGTTGTGTACAAGTATACCAATGGCACGGTTTTATCACTGTTCACTGTATTTATCACTGTCACGAATATTCACTTTCCATTGAGCACGATTTTATCACTGTTCACTGTATTTATCACTGTCACGAATATTCACTTTCCATTGAGCACGATTTTATCACTGTTCACTGTATTTATCACTGTCACGAATATTCACTTTCCATTGGTATACTCGTCACTCCTAAACCAATATCTATCGCGCACGATAATGAAATGTCCACACGCACTAACACTGAGTATATGGCAAGGGTATGGTATATGTATGTATGCTACCAATAAGCTCTGTAAGTTATGAATTAACATACATGTCATGAACTAAAATAAATTGCACAAATTAATATGTTACGAATTCGGCAAAAATGATGTACGTAAGATATATAGAACAATTAGTCAGTAATTCATCAAAATTTGTTTCAGTTCAATCGGAGTTTCGGTTTTCAAGATATAACTGTTTCAGTTTAAGTGCTCGCGGCTGGAATTTCAATTTCAGAACTGAACGTCTGTTTCGTGGCACGAATTGCACCCAGTTGGGCTCAGAATTTAGCGATGTCACAGTTAAATAAAATTTAGGGTTTTCGATAAAGTATTCAACTCAACAGACGGATCCTCAATCGCATCTGTAAGTTGAAAGTTATAACCAGTTTAATCTCAGGGTGTCATTTCAGAACCTGTTCTGGACAGATATACATTCTGCCCTTTTAAATACATTTTAAAATAGCAAACGGCGATGAAATGGAATGGAACCACTTGGTTTGTTAAACTAATAGAAATATCTTTAATCTACAGTAGGATTCCGTAACATACGACTTCAAGAAACACAGTGGTGCAGATCTTTGAACAGAGCACAAATATCAGAAACGCTCTGGACTGCAGTCCAGAGTCGTGTTCCGACCCAGATATCATCATGATCATAGAACATAAATCATTAGGATTTTCCATAGGGTTAAAGTTCGTTAAGTAGGCTTCGGTTTAAGCCCTAGAACACATCAATCCGTTATGCATATGATTTATAGTGATTTTATTCGTTTTCAGACACGAGAAAACGGCATATTTGGGGGTATCAATTTTTGTCACGAACGATCGTATTTTCCAGCAATATTTATACACAATATTCATTATCAAGTGGGCCAATAAAAGGTATCAGTTTCCGTCAAAATAAATTATTATTTCCATGAGAGACTAGCATCGAGCACTTATGTCATATTATGTATCGGTATTCGGCAAATCCGTAAACTAGATATTTTAGGTTTGTACCACTATAATTTTAGCATGAAGCAAGTAAAAACTTGCCTGGTAACGTCTCGGGGTCGCGAGGCAGCAACGTCGTCACGAACGTGTAGGTGAGTGCTGCATGCTCCCACAACTCTTGTGATACGGTCCTTCGGGTCTTCTCTTTGACGTCCCGATCTCCCGCGGAATGTCTGGTCTCCATCTCGTCGCCGGAAGGGCACCACATCGCCTACGTCTTTTACGGGCTCCCACCTCAATACCGAGGCAACTCGGGCATGAAGCTGGCAAGTCGACATGCCCAAGATGTGCTGTAGAATAATGTAGAACCTAGTCTCTTTGGGGTTTTGTATAGTTGCCATGATGGAGGAATTTGTACAAAGGAATTTTGCATTGGTGGATGTCAAGAGAAAATGAACTCGGGCAGATAGAACCATCAGCCTCTGCACAAACATTTTGTGCTCACATAAAAGAATGGCTCTCTGCACAAAACAATTTTTGTGCTGTGGAATGAAAAAATATGGCTCGGCCAAATAAACCATCAGCCTCACTGTGTGCTCTCTGCTGCTGAATGATGAGCTCTCTCTCTCTTTATATAATGTGCTCAATGTAAACCTTAGGGAATTAATTTAACCCCCCATCACAATGCCTTATGCTATCATATATAAATTAATCCATCTCCACCATTCCAAAGTGGCCGGCCCATTAGAACTTCCTTTTAATTAATCAATCATCTTACCAATGCCAGCACACTCATGTAATGTTCTCTCCCTTTTGTGAATGAAAGTGTGAATAATTAATACCAAAGGAATTAATCAATTCCTTCACAGCACACCTCCAAACCCCACAGTGGCCGGCCCATCACTTAAACATGTTGCCTGCACTTTGATTCTCCAGCACACATTATTCCTCACTAATTAACTAATCTACACTCATTCTCCAGCACACACATTATGTTTCATTCCATTAATTAATGCACCATCATCTCCATATTAAAATTAATTGCACTTACTCCATTCCCACTAGTGGCCGGCCCAAACCTCCACCAAAAATATTAATTGAAAAAAATGCAATTAACCCCCTCCATCAAAAAGTCCGGCCGGAAAGAACAAAGGAAAACCGGCCGGAATGAAATGCAAACTGGCAATGGGCCGGGAAAATATTATTAGAATGAAAACGGGGATTTACAATTACGCTTCAGTGTGAGCAGTGCTGATGCTGACCCAGAACCCAAATCCCAATTTTTCCAAGGCAAATGGTGAATTGCTCCTGGCACCAGCGCTCCAGTATTAGCAACGCTGATACCAGCACCGACCAAAAAATTCCAAGCTTTCAAATCCAAGAGACTCTTAAGTCGTTAAACTGGGAACGGATGACCTCTAAGTCGTTAAACTAGGAACGAAGGAAATCCTCTCATGGAAAATGATGATTCGCCCATGGTACCATATCCCAGTGTAGCGATGCTGATGCCAAACAAAAATCCAAATCTCAAATCCCACGCTTGCAAAGTCCTCTTGACCTTGTGAGGAGAATATTCCCGCGTGAGATTCTTACGACTCACAAATCAGCAACACACTTCGGGATCCTCACGACTCCTAAGAAGAAAATACACCTACGAGATTCTCTTGAATCGTAGGGAGAAAATACTTTTATGAGACCCTTACGACTCATAAAATTGAAAAGCCTTAGGTGACAGGGGTCTAAACCTGTGTTCTAAGCCATTATTCCCCAACGGGCATGGTAAATGATGATTCACTCCAGGCACCACATTCCAGTATAGCGATACTGATGCCAAACTAAAACTAAAATCCTAAATTCTCTCATGGCAAATGATGAGTCGCTCCTGGCACTATTCCAGTGTAGCGATGTTGATACAAAAAAAAATCCAAATTTCTTTCAAAATTCAAAAGTCCTGCCAAATAAGACAGAAATCAAATAAATCAAATCAAAATCACACCGGCAGTAGTTCCAAACTCAAAACGTCCTGCATAACGAACAAGAACTCCAAAACCAATCAGATCAACCGATTCAACACCAACGAGCTCCTCAGCAGAATTAAGCTCCACCTTGGAAGCAAGTCAACCAACGACCTCCTCGGTAGAATCAAACTCCACCTCAGAAATAAATCAACCCCGACACCGCAGAAGCGGAGCAAGTCAACATCAAATCCCGACAATGCAGAAAGCAGAGCAAGTTAACTTCAATCACGACACCGCAAAAAGCAGAGTAAGTCAACTTTAATCCTGATACCGCAGAAAGCGGAGCAAGTAAACTTCAATCCTGACACCGCAAGAAGCGGAGCAAGTCAAATCCAATCCTGACACCGCAGAAAGCGTGGTAAGTCAACTTCAATCCCAACACCGCAAGAAGCGGAACAAATCAAATCCAATCCCTGACACCGCAAGAAGCAGAGTAATTCAAATCAAATATCGACCGTTCACGTCGCAAAAATGGCACCACCGACTGTCCAAATCGCAAAAATGGCAGCACCGACTGTTAATGTCGCAAAAATACGAGCATCGACCATCCAAGTAGCAAAAATGGAAGTATAGACCATCCACGCCGCTAAAAGGGCAGTATCGACCTCCACGTCGTCAAAAGGGAACCAAACCAAAGCAATCTCCATATAGCACAAAAATCCATCAATTTCATGCACACAACCCATATGCGCGGTGTGTATTTATTGATGGGGGAACTTTGTTGGGGTCGAAAATTACACCCAATTGCCAAAATCAAAAATCAAATTCAATTTCAAAGTCAAAACCAAAATCAAAGTCAAAAATCCAAGTAGGTCCAAGTCCAAGCTTGAGCCAAGTGGGCTCGAACACTGTATACGTTTCCTGACCCGGTTGGAGAGCGATAGCTGATCCCACGGCTATTGGTGTTTGACATCGAGGATTGTATGCATGTGCTCATTGGAGAATGAGTACACCGAACGGACTCACCGAAAAATCTTAGATGGTATTATACCTGTTGTTGGATAGCAGTTCTCTGGTGACATGAGTACACGGTAGTCTTTTGACCTGAGATCACCACAGTGTCTTATGTGTGTTCCCACTGTACTTTGATTACTACTCTACCACGGCTTTAAAGATCCTTGGAAACTGTTTTTAGTTGGGTACAGTCCCGAAGCATATGGAGGCAGTGAGTGGTCGAAGAGATTCGCCTCTACCGGTATAGGGAGTTGATGTCGCGCTGTGCTTTATTGATTATAACCATAAGTCCTTGGCGAAGGCTGTTGAGATAAACTGATAAGTGCTATCAGTTGTATCTCAGGTAGTTATGAATTTGACATAAGCATGACTCATCGGGCTATTGAGGGTCTGACAATTTTTACCCCTAGACCTGGTATGCGACACTCTCTGACGAAGAGATCGGACTGTACGGTGACTGTCACTGATAGGCTCTGATTGTGTTCAGATGAGCTTGCTTGTCGACCTTTCTTTTGATCAATATATGGGTAGCTGTTACATGCAACTAGTATCGTTGACGTGCTTGTAGGTTAACTTGTGATGGGATTGATCTGAAAGTGTTTCAGATTCAATCGGATATGATCTTAACCTATTGCCAGCATATTGATTGAGTGTTTAGAGTCCCACATAGAGATTTTCCACGCTCAGGCGAAACGATATAGTGTGCGTATGATGATACGTGCGGAAGTTTGATTAGCACGTGACATGTACACTAATCGGACATTTTATAATACTAGCCGGTTTATGTTAAATCCGGATTTTTAAATCAAGTGTTGATTTATTATATATATATATATATAGTATTATGTTCGCTTTCTCATTTGCTATTTGTATATGCTACAAATACGCGTATATGTATACGATATATATACTTTGTGTATATGATACACATACTAGATATTGATACATAAATACATCTAGAAAGGACGCCTCATTTCATGTTATTATTAAATAAGGAAACATGTCATTTCTTTTTTTAATAATAAAGAAAAGAGGTATGGTTGTAGAAAGGGATGAGCTTTATTTTTAAATGAAAAAAAATATCCATTTTAGTTTGAAGCATTCTCTCTCCTCCCTCATTCCTTCATGTTCATTCTCTCTCATCTTTTTCAAGAGAACAAGAGAGAGAATAAAGAGAGAAAAATAGAGAGTGAGATTGCTACATCACTTCCTCGCATTTTTTTAGCAAATTATGAGAGCAAAGTTACTTCACAAAAGTGTTGATTTTGATGAAGTTTAAGTTTAAGTTGGAGTTTTCTTCGAAGTGGATCATTTTCGGCAAGGAGGTATGCTTGTAAGCTCGATCCCTACGACACGGAGTCTAGTTTGGGTCTTCCACTAGACGAGTGGTTACGCTACAAAGGTTGTAGCTCCCTAAACCCCATATTTAGCTTACTTGTTTTTTACAACTATTAGTATTTGGATGATTTTGGAGGTCGTGTTTGGTGTTATGTTCTACAAATTTTTGTTTGTTATTTCCGCCACGGTTCGTAAGTGTTGCGACCTTAGCATCAAGCACTAACAACCTTCACCTTATTTGTGGATTCTCTTTTTATTATATTGGCTTGTAACGTCGAGCTGGGGGCTCGAAGAGCTCGGAGTCATGTTTCATAACTTGTATATATCTGGGTGTTTGTATCCTGTAGATGGCTTCTAGGAGCTCATAGCTCATTGGGCTTGCTTGTAGCTCACTTGTAGGGTTAGATCGCAGCTCATTGAGCTTGGTTGGAGCTCTTCGGGCTAGCTCATAGCTCGTAGGGCTAGGCGAGAGCTTGCAGCTCATCGGGCTAGGCTGCAGCTCGTCGGTTTTTAGCGCGTAGCTTGTAGGTCGCAGCTCAGAGCTCTTAAGTATCCTGCTCATAATTTGTCGGTCTAGGTTGCATTTATTTCGTCTTGTCGAGCTTGGTCCTGGTGCGGGATTAAATCTTGCTGCTTGGACCTAACTTAGTTTTCATGTTATTACATCAATCATATAGAAAAACTCTCCTATGATAGAGGTTAATATATAGACGAGTCCATGCTATTAATTAATTGTCCGTTCTAGGTCAGTCGATTCGGTTTATTCATTTTATGTATCAGTAATGTGTCATGCATCTCAAGTTTCGTTTAAAAACAAAACTGAGGTAAGTACCATCATGTCTATCCAAAGAAATAATCATAACATAAAAACACTATATTTGTGAAACCATATTAGGAACAAGCTTTTCAAAATCTTCAAAATCTGAATCATTCCAAAATACTTTTGAACCATATACGAAAAAATCTTCAGAAACTTCAAAATATGAAACTTTCCAAAATATTTTTGTACCATGTAGGAGCAAACTCTTCAAAACCTTCAAATATGAATCTTTCTAAAATATTGTTGAACCATAGCCAAAATAGGATTTCATTAATCTTCAATATTTAAAATATCTTTTTAGAAAAAGATTTGTAATATCATCACATCTTTAATTTTAAATGCATAATTTGATCGTATTCTCAAATCAATCATCATTCGAAATATGCTGTAAAGTTCCTTTTTTAAGAGATAAACCCATCACAAAAAATCCAGAAACATATAACATCAATATTAATGTAGATCTATCGATATAATTTCGTCTTATCTAGTCGAACCCTTGCTAAAAAGGCAACCTTCAATCAAAAAACTTAATTTTTGCATCTTGATCATCGCAAACCGATTTACCTCTTTTATCGCCAAGGTTTTAATTAGAAAGTTGAGATCTTTTAGGCATAAGCTCGGATCTAAGATCTACCATGGATCTCTTTCCCACAGACGGCGCCAATTGATGAGGCATAAAATATAAAGTACTTTCGATGCACTAATAAAAAATTTGTATAATAGGGTTGTTTGAGCAAAGGCGGCAAATCTCCGGATCCGAAACTTGCAAAATCACGGATCCCATGGGTTCAGACCCAGAGGACCCTTCCGATACTTAAGTCACACGTCTTCTTAATCGAAAAAGCATATAAAGTAGAAGTTTAGGAAGGGTGTGACAGCCGAAATCTTCTTGACGGAGGAAACCTAGGTCGGGCCGCCTCTTCTCATTTCTTTTAGGGTTTTCTTCCCTTGTGGCTATATTTTTATCCATCCCTTTCTAGGGTTTTATGTATGGTATTTATTGCATGTCTAGAAGGGTTGATGTGGATCATCTAGAATATTAATTAGTTATAAACTGCGGTTAATTATGACATTTTGGCGGTGGCGGGTTTGGGCCTTATGAGGCCTCGAGGCCGAGTGAATATACGGATTCAGATCTGATAAATCAATCGGCAGAATTATGCTATATCAGTATCAGCCATCAAGTTTGAGATTAAATCCCCTGTACTCTGACTACTTACTCAATAATTAGAATTTTTGAGCATTTAGTCTCATCCACTTATGCAATTTAAGATTTTTGGGTGCAGTGATATGTAATTGTAGTCAGAAACCAATGTAATATGATAATTCTTAAAGCAATGAATGTTTATGTTATATTCTCTTACAAGTACATTGTATATAAAATGATCTCTCTCTCTCTCTCCCTCTCCCCCCCTCCCCCCCACACACACGATGTGATTCAAAACAACCTAACAATGTATCCCGTCTAGGCATAGCCTAAGATAACTGGGTGTAAAAGTGCTTGTGCTCATTGGAAATCTCGAACCTAACAATGTATCCCGTCTAGGCATAGCCTAAGATAACTGGGTGTAAAAATGCTTGTGCTCATTGGAAATCTCGAACCTCGGGATATTCTGGTCAAACTTTTAAAAAATAAACAACTTTGTTTTGTTTAACCTATACCTATTTTATACGTTGACTCATTAAAAGTCTTCCAAAGAGGTAAACAGTCTTAAAAATAGTTAATAAGTTAAGATATATATGAAGTAATTTTAATAGCTATGATCTTATAATGCAAACCTTTTCTGAATTGTGGTAGATCTTAAAATCAATTGGATATGCCAAGTAGGATTTGAATTTTAATCAAAAGGGACCAAGTGCAATGCCTATTTTTTTTTGGAATAAATCATGCAGAATGCTAATTAAGAGTTTTTTCTTTAATTTATTTTTTTGGCTTCTTTATCTCGACTTCTAATATGCACATCACCATGGGCCAAGTTATTATTAGAAACAAAAGAGAAGAAAGTAGGATCATAAAATTGTATTAAAATAGAGATATTGATTAAGCAGATGGCCTATTTTTGAAGACTCTATATTTCAAAATGACATTACAAATCTCTTGCTAGAGTAAATATAACATATATGAAGTTTGTATCAAGTGAGACTGGAGAAAGATGATAAATACACAATACAAATTATTAATTAATAAATTTTCTATGGTTTGTTTGATATAACTTTGGTATTAAACCTTTTCAAATTCCTGATTAGGAAAAACTTTTTGTCAGAAGAGAGAGATGTGAGGCTCGTACGAGTGTAGTAGTATACTGACTATATATTTAAGGTAAGAATAGTTTTAGGATTTAGAAAAATTACATCCATTTGGCCTCTCCGATCCTCTATATATCCTACATTGCTCATGTTACATCTAAGACATCATAGACAAACTCTACTCAAATTTTCCACTGCATCGGCCACATGTACTAGCAAAATCAAGATGGTTTTCAATACAATCAAATCTATCTGATAACAAGAGGCTTTCTGAACCGTTCAAATCCCTAGATTCTTCAACCTCAACAACGAAAATGGCCCTCACCGGACGATGGTCAGACAATATAGTCTCACATCGCTCATATCGATTTTGCTTCAAGCCCTTACCATACCATATAATCCGATCGCACCTGCAAAGCCCTAATTGATGAGTTGAAAACAAAACTATAGATTGTCTATTAATATCTCTATTATTAGATAGAAGGCATAGTACTCTTGAAGTTTTGTCAATTCGAATGCAATTAACCCTTAAGGCGGGTTCGCGTTTTTAAAAACACGAATCTGAATGAGAGCCGTTAGATATTGTGTTTTTAATCAACGGTTAAAATTAATTCAACTTATTAAATCGTTAATAAATGAAAGGTAAATATTCTACTGCTTGATTTTGGAAAAAAAATCAAGAGAAATATCAAATCCTTTAGTGTAATATTTATTTTATATTTATTAACGATTTAATAAACTGAATTAATTTTAACCGTTGATAAAAAACACAAGATCCAACGGTTCTCATTCAAGTTCATATTTTTAAAAACACGAATCCGTCTCATAGGATCCGTACTCTCTCTTTCTCTCCCTATCTATATATATATATATATATATATATATATATATATAGATATATAATGGAGGAAAGATACCTTACTCCTATGGCATTGAAAAAATACACCCTCCGCAATTTTTTTCGACGATCGGCATCCATCATCATCATCTTTATTATGTAAGATATGGATAAACCAAATTTCATGTGATTTCATCACCTTTTCACAGTTGATTTAATGGTTGCAAAATTAACGGTTTACCGACAATAGAACTTTTTACATTGCTAATTCGACGGTCAAAAAAAGGTGGAATCACATAAAATTTGATGTATACGCATCTTACATGATAAAGATGATGATGATGAGAGCCGATCGTCGAAAAAAATCATGAAGGATATAGATTTTTGGTGCCATCTAACGAAAGAGGCCATAGGAGGGAATTTCCTCCTATGGCGTCGAAAAAATACACCCTCTCTCATTTTTTCCGACGATCGGCGCACCCACCATCTTCATCGTTATCATCTAAGATGTGGGTACACCAAATTTCATGTGATTCTACAACCTTTTCACCGTTGATTTAGTGGGTTCAAAATTAACGGGTTAACCGACAATAGAACTTTTTACAATGCTAAATCAACGGTGAAAAGGTTGTAGAATCACATGAAATTTGGTGTACCACATCTTAGATGATAACGATGAAGATGGTGGGGGACGATCGGCAGAAAAAATGAAAGAGGGTGTATTTTTTCGATGCCATTGGAGGAAATTCTCTCCTATGGCATCTTTTCTCCATTATTCTCATATATATATATGCGATGCAACGGTTGAATGCAAATATGTAGTTATTCATGACGTCCCATAAAAAAATGATGATGACATCATCCCACATCATACACCACCAGATGAAATGATCTAAAGGTTAGAAAAGTAGAAACATCAGTTTTCTTTTACTCTTAGAAGTAAAATAGTCCTATATATACAATCTCATAAAGTTTATAAATAAAAAGTTTTTTTTTAAATTGATGTTATTGTAAGTTAAAATTTAAATTTATCTAATAAAATAAAAATAGAACTCTTGCATTTTTATTGCACGTGAGAAATAATAGCAATATATACTAGATTTGTGAATTACCATGCAGGGGCGCGCCTTTTCTCTCCCTTTTTACCTTGTAAACAACCATAATATTCATTTGAGTTTGGGTAATATTTATATGTTGGTAAGAATGTGATTGCACCCTCTTGCCAACCTTGAAAGGTTCCGCCCTCGGAGACCTCAGCAAGCAACTGCATGTTCACCATAATCCAAAATTTCTTAAGATGAAGAGAAAAAGTAAATCAAATTAAGATTTTGCAGTAAAACTATATTGATTGTTAATGAAATTTGCAATATTTCTTGAATATATGTACCTGATCTTTCTCTAACAACTTGTTCCTTTCATTTTGTTCAACAAGTAATCGTGTTTTGTCTTCCGGCAAAGAGATTCTATAGTTCAAGTCGCCGAGCATGATAATTCGACTGCAAGAAATATGAAGGTAATTAATGATGGAGATTAGCAAGCAATTATCAATCAAATTGTAAATTTTAGTTAATAATGTATACATTAATAATAATAATATTATTAACTAGTACAGTAACAACATGCAAGAAAATCCAACTACAACAATCCACTAATAATAGTTATAGATTACCAGTAGTGGTTGAGACAGTAGCAGTAGTAGGAAAATGATAGAATTATTATTGTTTTTTTTATCGCTTTCAAATGACTACCATATTGAAATAATATTACCAACAAGTTGCATATTTTTATATGCTTTTCAAGTTAGGTTTGATAACCTACATATCTTTCAACCTGATTTGGCCTATACCTAGCCAATAGAGATTCTCTATTAAATATATGTGCAATTATTTTAGAACCTTAATTTGCATCGTAGAGCGTGTGGCTTCTAATAAGGAACCAAAACTACCAAATCCAGAATCAGACAATAGACGGGACATCTGAGCTTTTTGAGTCAGACGTCATTGCTCCATAAGTCACCACTGTAGCGGTTATCAAGCACGATCCAAAACGTCGCCAGACGTCTGAACCTGGTTCTGACGTGAGAGATGAACCTCAATTCTCTCTATTTACTGTTTCTTTAGTTTCCAAGTAGCTTCCATTATATTTTGAAATTTTAAATCATGAAGTACTAAATATAATGAATCTTTTATGTAAAATATCAAATTATAGTGGTTCCAGCTTTTAACTTGATGACTTTATAATAATGTTACAAGCCTGGATTCATCACCTTTATGAGTTATTGAAAATGTGGTCCTTAATTACAAAAGGGAAAAAGGTATAAAGATGCATTCTTTTAGTTTTTTAAAAAGGGTTTTAAGAAAAAAGAGAGGATGCTTATCTCTTGATGTTGTAAATCAATTAAAATTATAATTCGGAAGTTGTTCAATTAGTTCTGACGTGAGAGTTAATTTTTTTTTATCTACAACATATAGTTATTTAGCTCTTGGTCTGTTTGTAATTAATCAAGAACACATAGCTCATGAATTCATATATTTACTACACCATAGAGCTAGGCTCTTGAAATTATTATTTTTCCCCCTTTTTTCTTTTTGTGTTTCTTTGTGTTTCATATTCAGCTACAATACGTAGGCAAAGTCCGAATTCAAATTTAGCATATTGACTTGATTTTTTGTTGAAAGTAATAAATTTGATAATTATCAGTGTATATATCTAGATTTTCATACCTTAGTAAGTGATATATATATATATATATATATATATATATATATATATATATATATATATATATATATATATATATATATATATAAACCTATATGATTTTTTGAGATTGTTATGAGTATGATCAATCATATACATAGGGGCATTAAAACATTGTCAACACTTGTTAACTTGGAATGGAATTTTTTTTATATGTATGATATATTACTCACTCATGATCAAGAATTTTTTGTGGTAATTCCATTGAATGATCAGATATTCCTCGCGGAAAGATCGTTCTAGAAAATATATCCATGGCATCTGAATTTCGCCGCGCCTCGTCACCTTCCTTTCCCCCCGATGCCAAATGGCAGCATATAATGCAGAAACTCGTCCCATGCAAGAAAAGCCTTACCGATACCGAACCCTAAATAAAAATGAACAAGAAAAATTACAATTTTTATAAATATTATAAATACAACTTGCATCAATCAGTTGTAAGATAAATCAAGAATTTTCCCATGCACCTTATTTCCGAGGCATCCAATAATGCCGCAGCCAATGCACGAGACGCTGGTATGTCGAACGTGCTGTGCGAGATCGCTTCGAACCCATATAGAGATGAAGATGCCAACCATATGTTTGCTCACTATGCACCTGTAATCTATGGTAGACTTGTTGTTCTTCAAAGGGTGCACCTTTTGTTTCTCCCCCAACATTGGTTCATTGGATAGGGATTTGTTTAGGGTTGCTCTAATAAGTGAGTTCCACTTCATTGAGATTCTGCTCTTTTCTTGTCCCAGAATATTCTTGGCACTGAGGGGCACCATCTCTTGAAACCTTTTAAGCTAAAGATTTGTTAGCTGTATCTCTTGAAGGTATAGTTTTTTCGCCTTTTTATAATTAATGCATACATACCCAAGAACATAAATATCATAAGGATTGTTGCTTGTGTCCAACCAATCCTCCAAGTTTAGATCATCAGATGGATGGACTCCTCCAACATTCCATGTGCTAGCAAACATCCTTGATCACAAAATAGAAAAGCATCAAGTTAGTATTGGCAAAATTTGCATTGATCAGTATGTGTGTATAATATTATAACCCACTTATACTTATAGGTGGTCCTTTGATCACGAGATGGCCTAGTAAACGATGCCGGGTGATGATCAAATGAACTTGTTGTGGCCTCGATCGGATTTTCGGTGCTTGGGAAGTCCGCGACGAATCGATGACTCCCCGACGGCATGCGAAAAAGCTTGTTGGCCACCAATTTAGGCCACATCACCTAGAGAGACATAAAGACATTAGTAGTGCGTGTGTGTGTGTGTGTGTGTGAGCGAGAGAGAGAGAGAGAGAGTTCTCACCTCTCCTTGCTTCTGGTTTTCTTGCATGGTGATACTATGGGAGGTTGGAGGAGAGAGATGAATTAAAAAGAAAATAAAGGGGTGTGTGTGAGAGAGAGACAGGGGGGGGGGGGAGAGCGACGGGGAGAGGGAGTACGTAACGAGTGGATGAGAAGGGAATAGATGGTGGAGGGAGAGGTCATGTGTGGGGGCCACCACAAGAGTTTCTTTGAGCACTAAATTAAAATATGTGGCTTGGGATGACAAATTGGGAGGAGAGGGAGCAAATTGGTGCATGGTGTGATTGACGTCCAAGGTGATGCAAGTCAAGCTTATTCTATGGATAATATATCCTCACAGCATATATTATAATAATGTTTACACATGTATGAGAGGGAAGTGGGAAATTGTGGGGACCTTATTTGGTCTTCAAGGACATTGTGTTTCTTGCTTTGGCCTTTCTCTTTTGTGTTTTTGTTTCATTCTCTCTCTCTCTCTCTTTCGTTACATTATTTGAAATTATTTCCTTTCTTGTTATATTTAAATCTTATAAAAACAAGGGGCACTGTTTACAGAGGGAAATTAAAAAAAATTATTTCAATATCTATTAAGAATTGCCATAACAAAATAAATAAACAATTAATATTATCAAGGATGGAGACATAAACTAGTTGCACACCCAAATTGGAAAACTTTTTCTTTTTGGGGTTTTTTACTTGTAGGTCCTCAAAACATAGTAAATTCATTTTTAACTCTTCAAAACTTGGTACACCCCAAAACTAATAAGATATATCATTTTACCCCCTTTACAATTTCTGTCAGAAAAAAACCCGGTTAACTTTAACTTTAATTTTTCTCCATAAATTTTATGGTTTACCATTTACCCGAAAACAACAAGTAAGACCGTAGAAATATTCAATTTTTTCATAACTAGAGAATGATGTGGAAGATTTCCCCGATTTTATGGCCGATTTTGAAAAATGTGCAACAGAAGTTTGGAGAAGAAATTATGTATTTCCAAATAAGAAAAGAGGTTGGGATATTTTAAAGAAAAACCTGATATTATATGCCGTTAAACATTAATGGAAATCGTAAATGGGTAAAATGATGTATCTTATAATAGCAAGAAGAGATCAAGAGAAAATAAACGAAGAACGATGGAGAGACCAAATATAATAGCAAGAAGATTGAAGATGAATATGAGAGGAGAAGAAAGAGAATGATAAAAGTTTAGAAACAAAAGAAGAGAATACTGAAGAAGAAAATAAAAAGAAGATGCTAAAGAATCAAAAAGAGAGAAAAATTAAGGAAGGTTATAAAAAGAAGATTGAAGAACTTGAATCTAAGTCTAAGTATATAAGAAAATGTTGATGTTCCCTCTAGAAATTAAACTCAAAGGTGAAGATGATTCGAAAGCTAGAAAGGAAAAAGGAAGAAGAAAGAAAAGAACTAAGAAGCAAATGGATAGGAAAAAAGAAAAATAAGTACTGCAAAAAAAGGAAGAAAAATGAGAAGCTAAAGAATGATGGAAGAGATGCAAGTGCTCGAGGAAACCGCAAGAATGAAGAACGAAGAAGATTAAAGTCATCGTATTATGTAAAACCGTTGCATATTTGAGATCGAGTTCTAGGCCAAAGAAAAGGAGCAAGAGGAAGAGATATTAACATATTTGCTTACTACAATAGAAATTGTTAGGAATTAGTTAAATAAAATCCCATTTTATTTGGGACTCCTTGCTTTAGAATAGGTCTTCATTAGTTGGAAGATCCCTTATTTGTAGTATTTTCTGTTTTGATGTAAATGGCTATTTAATGGCCTAAATGCTTTCCATTCAATATATGATTTTTCCTCTCAAATTTCTTTGTGTTCTTTATCATTTGGTATCAGAGCCAGGTCAAGAGGCTTTGTAGAAGCAGCAGTCTTCTAAGGATTTAAGCAGAGGCAATGACTACAGAAGGTGCTTTTGTTCAACCAGCAGTGCCGAGGTTCGATGGTCACTACAGTCATTGGGGGATGCTTATGGAAAATTTTCTCCGATCAAAGGAATACTGGGATGTGGTGGAGAATGGAGTTTCTGCAGCAGCAGAAGGTGCATCTGAGGTGCAAAGGAAAAACTATGAAGAGCAGAAATTGAAGGATCTCAAAGCTAAGAACTATCTGTTTCAGGCTTTAGATCGTACTATTCTGGAAACAATCGTTAACAAAGACACATCAAAGAGTATCTGGGATTCTATGAAACAGAAATATCAAGGAACAACACGAGTAAAGCGTGCTCACCTACAAGCATTGCGAAAGGAGTTTGAAATGGCTCACATGAAAGAAGGAGAATCTGTGGACGAGTACTTTGCTCGTATTCTTGTCATTACTAACAAGATGAAAGCAAATGGTGAAGATTTGAAAGAAGTTGCTGTTGTGGAAAAGATTCTGAGGTCAATGATTCCAAAGTTTAATTATGTTGTGTGTTCTATTGAAGAATCCAAGGATACGAGTGTGCTTTCCATTGACGAATTGCAAAGCAGTTTACTTGTGCATGAGCAACGCATGAGTAATACTGTACAGGAAGAACATGCACTGAAGGTGACACATGGGAGCCAATATTCTGGACGAGGACGAGGACGTGGGAACTCTGGAGGTAGAGGCCCTGGAAGAGGCGGACAGAGTTTTGACAAGGCAACGGTGGAATGTTATGCTTGTCACAGGCTTGGGCATTATCAATGGGAATGTAAGAGTAGATGTTTCCTGATTTAAAATCAGGAAAGCTTCTGGGAAAAGCTTCAGAGGAGAGTCACGTGCTTACACGTGACTAGCGGTCACGTGTTGGCACGTGACACCTTAAAAGCATCATCAAGTCGAATTCAGCCTACTGACTACGCTGAAGAAAGTGGGCTTCAGAAAGAGTCACGTGCTCCCACGTGACCAGGGTCACGTGGTGACACGTGACATTTAAAAGCAAGCGTCCAACACGCAAGTTCTCTGATCAAGTGAAGAAAGTGGGCTTCAGAAAGGGTCACGTGCTCCCACGTGACCAGGGTCACGTGGTGACACGTGACATTTAAATGCAAGCGTCCAACACGCAAGTTCTCTGATCGAGTCAAGAAAAAGGGTTCAGAAAGAGTCACGTGCTCCCACGTGACCAGGGTCACGTGTCTGCACGTGACGTTCAAGGCAGCAAGCGCGTTTCCAGAACAACCAAGGAAAGAGAGTTCAAATAAAGGGTCACGTGCTCACACGTGACCAGGGGTCACGTGGTAGCACGTGATGTTTAAGCAGCAATCAGAAGACACAGTGCAGAAGGCTCGTTCCAAAGGGGGTCACGTGCTCACACGTGACCATGGATCACGTGGTCACACGTGACCGGCTTTCAAAGCCCATGTTGACGACAGAACTAAATTCTGAAGGAAATTCGAATCTTTCCAAAGGAAAGTAATTATTTGGGACTAATCAAATTAAAAATTCAGAGATGATTAAATATCATCTATCTATGGAAAATCTCGGCTTTGGGAAAGATTTCCCCCTTAAATCTAACCAAAATATCAAAGGAGAATCTCTGGATTTAAGATCCAATGGTGAATAAAATTCACCTAATAATCCAAAGGCCCAAAATGAATGATGGATGCAAATCAAATCTCCCAATGAAGATTCGTCAAAAACTGATTGATGCGACTGCCTCTCCTATAAATAGGAGCCAAGAGACAAAAAAAAGAGATATACATGCGCAGAGAAGAAAAAGAGAAGGGGAGAAGAGCTTTGATACTTCGAAAAGACTCAGATCTTCTGCAAAAAAAACCCTAGGTAAGAAAGGGAAGGCCTCTTGGAAAGAAGCAGAATTTAATTCTCAACAGAGTTTAACTCTGATAATATAAAAGCAGAAGAACTTATTTTTTCTCTCTTTGATAGAGGATCTGCAAAGTGCACATCTCCCCTTAAGGTTGAGAATTTAATTCTCAATGGGTTGAGATCCTGCCATGCAGATCCAAAACATAGAGAAGGAGTGCAAGCTCGAGAATTTAATTCTCACAGAACTATAGGAATTTAATTCCTCCAAAATAAAGTAGGGCTAGACCCTATGTCATGGGAATTTAATTCCTTCAGAACAAAAAAAGAGAGGGTTTAACCCTAATTAAAGAACTTAGTTCTGTTGAAACAACGGGAATTTAATTCCCTTAATCATCATTTCCTCAAAAACTTTTATTAGGGTTTAACCCTATTCAGCCCTCCACATAAACGAGGAATTTAAATCCCACAGAAAATTCAGAGTTAAACTCTATTCCAGAATACAAGTCTTCAAAAGAAAGAAGGATTTAATTCCTCTGAAATTAAAAGTCTCTGGAATTTAATTCCTAAAAAAAAAAGAGGAGGAGTAACAAATCCTCTGAAAAAACCACATTAAGGCAGGGTCACGTGTCACCACGTGACCCCCCCCAAAAGCCCTACAGAAAACCCCTTTGAGGCGGCACCCCACGTGACCCACGTGACCTTCAGCAGAAGCCTTAACACATAGGCATTTGAATGCCCATCACGTGCTGACACGTGATGCTATCAAAGACACAGTAATTTCAGCAGAACAAATGAAGGAAGGGCGCTCCCACGTGCTGCCACGTGACCCCTCTTGTCTTCGTGTTTAACACTAAATTGAAACTCTCGAAATCAGTGTTAAAATATTGTTGGGCCTTAGTGTTCAACACTAATTAAAAAGCTTCATTTGCAGTGTTCAACACTGATCCGTTAGTGTTTAACACTAATTTGAGAAGCCCTATTGCTGGTGTTTAACACCAATTATTTCTTAGTGTTAAACACTAACTTGTTAACCGCATGCCCAGTGTTCAACACTGATTGCTCTGTAGTGTTTAACACTAGGCTTTGGCCCAATTGGCTAAATGGATAGAGGCAAAGCCTCTCCTTCAATGGACCAGCAAGAGTCAATATTCCAGACCTGACTGGACTTAGCCCAAGCTGGCCATAAGTCCTCAATTTGTGATTAACTGGGCTAATGAGCTCATAACATAATTGATCAGTCTTGACCCAAATTGGGCCAGGGACTATTTAATCCACCCCGGTTCTAGGGTACATCTCTTCACTCCTTTGATGCTTGGCATTGTAATCCCTCAATGTCTTCAAAGAGGTGACGGGTCCCGATGACCACTCATGATATGGACTGTGGGGTCCTTAAACCCATGCCTAATGCTAAACTTCCTGGTTACGTGGAAAGCGGATAACGTCACTCTTTGACCCCGTGGAAAACGTCCAGAGCGGATCCTGGTCCTCGCAGAGCATGGCAGTGAACCCATGCGAAGCATCCAGAGCGGAGCCTGGTCCTCGCCTAGCACGGCAGTGAACCCGTGTGAAGCATCCAGAGCACATACCGGACTGTGGAGTCCTTAAACCCATGGACTATGACGTCCTTAACCTTGACCGAGATGTCCTTAAACTACCAACGGACCGCAATGTCCTTAAACTACCCACGGACCGCAATGTCCTTAAACTACCAACGGACCGCAATGTCCCTAAACTACCCATGGACCGTAACGTCCTTAAACTACCCACGGACCGCAACGTCCCTAAACTAGAACAATTGAGCCCTCCATATGCTCTTTTGTCGGATCTAAACGGTCCCGTTTAAGTTGATCTTAGCCTCCAAAAATGGCTAACGCGTCCTTAAACCTTCAAACAGATTGGACTACGAATCCCCTAAATTAACTCCGGCTTGAGGGTACATCTCTGAACTCCTCTGACATCCGTCGTTGTAATCTTTCAACGTCGTCAGAGAGGTGATGGGTCCCGACGGTCATACATACGGTGGACCACTACGTCCCTAAACTGGAACAATAGAGCCCAAATGCTCTTTTGTCGGATCTAAACGATCCCGTTAAGTTGATCTTAGTCTCAAACTGGACTAACGTATCCTTAACAAACGTTTAAGTTGATCTTAGCCTCAAATATGGCTAACGTGTCCTTAAACCAAACCCCCAAACCCAAATTTAAGATAATGCGGATTTGGACTAGTCCACGCCCTACGGGTGACGACATAACTCAGTCTCCGTAAACAATCCACGGGCAATAAAACAAACACCCACGACACGAAGTGACCATCTGGAGAAGGAGAAAGTTGTTACCGCAACGCGGTAGCGTAATTAACTGCAGGGGCTTGCGCCTGCAGGGAAGAGCGTCCCCACAATCAAAAACCCCTCAAATGAGGGGGAATCTGACGAAGTCTGCTACATCGGACGCATCCGTCTAAACCTTCGACACATGGTGCCATAAATCAACTTGGCATCTTCGGAGGGGTGGACGGATAGCACCAATTAGCATCTGCCCCGAACCCCAGGCATTCGGACGCCCCGACGTCCCGGCCGCCGTTCGGAGGGGAACAGATTCTGGCACGCCCGGTGGGACCTTTTCTTCTTTCCACTCCACACTTCGTGTGTCGTGATTCGCGAACCAATCGCGGTTCGCTAATAGTTGCCCTTGGGTCTCAAGGTACTGAGAATTGGCATCTTGCTTATTGCAGAAACCAAAGGATCGATGGCTTTCATCCCTGCGAAATCCTCCAACTGCTCAGACGGCAACTGCAGCCGACGCTCTGCCTCGCCAGGAGGTGTAGCCTATGGACCCCAAGCGGCTTCACTGTTCACAATGCCGGTGGAACAGGTCACCCGCGCCACTACAGGATTGTTTTTTGGGACTATGATCCCGCCGACAAACTTTACCGCTCCAGTGCTGGCAAAGGAAACTCTCAAGAAGTCGGTCTTTGATCGTCTTACCCCTACCGTGGCTCCTCTCAACGAGTCGCCCAACGTCAACGCCTCGGTCTTTTCTAGACTGGGCCAGGAATCATGCGAGCTCATTACGGGGACTACAATCTCAAAGAAGGCTGCTTCTAAGAAAGTGATCGCTCCCATCCCCGAAATCGCCAAGGCAACCTTTCCAGCCAAAAAGTCAGTCTTTACAAGATTGACGGCTCCGGCCTTTGCTCCCGCTTCCCAGAGGACATCGGTCTTCGATAGGTTAACGCCAACAACAACCCCCCATCCACACAGGGGGCAAGACGAAACCATTCTTACCGCTGACCCTACACCGTCCGCTCGACACTCTCGACGTCGTCATTGGCGCCGAGTGAGGAAGGCTGGGGGCAACTCCCCCTCTGGATTGACCCCACCATCCCCAGTGGTTGAAGTTAATGCCGCTGTTCCGACCGGGAACAGCTTTGAAATGCTAAATAAGGTGCGAAGGAATTCCCCTACGGCAGTACTGAAGAAGTCTCCTCCCTTACTAAAAAAGGTGGCGGAAACAAAACCCGAACAGCCCCAATTTCCTCAACGGCTGTCTTCCAAAATTTATAAGGTTTGGCGACAAGCCCGAGATTCGATCATCGATCCAAACTTCTCCCGCCAGCACAAGAAGCCGAAAATCCAACCTGAAGCTGGTCACCAGGCTAAACCCCAAAAGGCTGTTGATCAACTGACTCATAAAAGGAGGAGGCCAGAGAGGACCCCACAGCATGCAACGACGGCTAAAAACACTAGGCCTAGACGCCCTAAGTCTGGGGGCATGATGGTCCACACTGTATACATGGCCTCTGGAAAGGAGGAGAGCCGCACTTCTACAGGCCATCGACCACTAACCCGATCCGTAACGAAATCCCAGGAGCAGCAACAGAAGCTCCAAGAAATGATGAATGCTATGGCCGCGCTCACCGGGCCAAAGGAAAACCCAGAAGCATCCTCAGACGCACGCCGGGAGGAAGAGACCGACGCTGAATTCCTTCGCCGGACACTGGAGAAAAGGGACAAAGAGGCGGCCGAACAAGCGGCCAACATACAACGGATGGGCCTTCTCTTTCAAGACGTGATAGGAATGATGATCCAGCAGGACCTGCCCGCCGAAGATCCTCCGATTGTTCTTGAAGACGACCGAGGAGAGACGTCAAATCCACCACCAGCCCTCTCAACGGCCAAGGAAGAGACGATCTCTAAGGCTGACTTGGCTGACTACATAGCCCAGCAAATCCGAGTTCATCACGCAACTGAGGCCGCTGGTCAAACCGTGAAAACCGGGCGTCCGTATCCGAGCTGGTACGACCAAATTAAATACCCACAAGGTTATACGATACCGAAATTCCACGTGTATAAGGGGACCGGCAATCCCCATCAACATGTCGCCCAGTTTCGGGCCCTATGCGGTAACACCGGCGGTGACGATAAATTGTTGCTTCGCCAATTCGTAGGCAGCTTGTCAGAAACGGCGTTTGAATGGTATTCGGAACTCCCGAATGATTCCATCAAAACGTTCGCTGAAATGGAGTTGCTATTCACTCAGCGATTTGCAAGTGCCAGCGAACGCACTCCGATAACTGCACTTATTAACGCCAGGGTAAAACCGAGTGAAACCTGGGTCCAGTACGCTATACGCTGGCGGAACCTGTGGTCGAGATGTGAGCAGCGCATCGAGGAAGCACCTGCGGTGGGCATGTTCGTGGGAACTCTAGACCCTCACGCAACTATCTCCCAGTTTATGATGTTCTTTAAGCCAACCACATTCCAGGCTCTGATTGACAAGTTAGCTCAGATGGACCAGATGGGTCATAGACCACCTACACCGAAGTCGGAACCTCGAAATGACAAGGGTAAAGGAAGGGCAACCTTTGTTGCGAATGCCCAACAGCAACCTAACGCCCCGAAATCGACGGATCAACTGGAGGAAAGACGCCGATACTATAATGAGAAGATGAAGCGTCCCTACTCGTTCCCACAAGACAAGACGAAGCGGTTATTCGAGTTGGCAATACGCAACAGACTTATAAACCTACCAAATCCAAGGCGACCGCCACAACCCACCGAGATGAATAACTCCAACTACTGCCCTTATCATCAGACGGTAAGTCATCCGATTGAAGATTGCTTCGTCTTCAAAGGATGGATCGAAGATCAATACCTTCAGGGGAAATTTGTACTGTCCGAAAAGTGGAAGGTGAACCCACCACAACCACATACTCCTAAGAAGGCCGATACACCGGGGGCAACCTGCTCCTTTATCGAAGAAGCTCCATGGGAGGTCGTGTTATCAACGAAGACCAAAAGAATGCTGAGAGACCTCCATGCATGCCCTGCGATCGGATGGAAGGACCCTCTTGAACCTCAAATTATTGAAGGGATGTTGAAGCCCCGCACCATTGCAAAGACTCATGATAAGGGCCCAAATACTCACGCCCAACCGTCAAAATCTTCAAAGAAAAAGAAGAAGAAATCCAAGAAGCCCGCGAAGCTTGGAGATCGGCGAACAAACTTGCAGAAGCAAATCGACGCGCTGGAAGAATACAATCAAAAGGCGCGAACTCCTGTCACACTGCGAGAATTCCTTAGCCACGTCTTGCAAGATGGAGATGACGAAGAGAGCTCGTCGGATGAATCCGAAGAGTATACGGCAAGTTGCAATGTGATCTCCCACTCGTTTACCGACGATGAGAAAACTCCTAGCACCAGGAAGTTGGAGATGGAGCCTGAGCCAGAGCGTGCGAGGCTGACAACCGATATGATCAATGCTTTCCTAGACGAGATTTGTCTAAAAAGTAAAGCGGATCAAGAACGCGAAATGGCGACGCTAACGGGAACCAGAGGCGGGCAACTGGACGGAAGAGTGGAGTTACCCCTGCCAGAACAAAAGGCATCCGAAGTGGACAAGAAAATATTCAAGACAAGGAAAAGGTTCGCCAAAGCCATGTCAATGGGAATGATGCTACCACCTTCGGAAGCAAATACGCACGACGGGGCGGAGAGGCACCCTGACTATTGCGCATATCACCGGAAGATCTCACACCCCACGGAGGAATGCGATGCCTTCAAAATATGGTGGCAAGGATATGTTATCCGTCAGCAACAGTTTAAGCGTATGAAACGCAAAAGCCGTCGGGAGCAAAGAAGTACTGTCGGAGGGCATAACAAGACTACTGGCAACTGTTACATGGTTGACGCCAGAGGGTCACAAGTTCTCACCTTCGGGAGCGACTCTGATGAAGAAATGGCTCTGGGCCCTCTCTTTACAGAATCCGTTCTAGGAAAAAAGGAGGAATCAGAGGCCTGCGAGAACATCCAGCTGCGCAATCGCACGCTCCCGGAGAAGAATCTCGGGCCCGTCAGCCGAAAAGATAAGGGAAAGGAAAAGATCATTGAAGATATCACTTTAGATGACCAGGTCACAAAAGAGCTAACTAATAAAGACCCTCCCAGAAAGGGTAAGGTGGACTATAACATCCTCGCACACTTAAGGAAACTACCCTCTCAGCTTAGCATTCTTGATGCCCTTCTATTATCAAAAGAAGCGCGAGACTCACTTATTAAAGCGTTGCAAGAGCCTGAACAATTCCAGGCCTTTCTCGCCACTGAAAGGATGAAGGATGAACTGGAGGAAGTGCATACAGCCGATGTCACTTTCGGTGATGAAGACCTCCTTTTAGGGACGTGCGACCACAACCGCCCCCTATATGTCTCCGGATACTGCCACGACATCAAGATAGGCAAAATCCTGGTGGATAATGGATCCTCCGTCAACCTCCTTAATGTTCGGGTGTTGAAGGAAATCTGTATGAGTGTGCAACACCTCGCTCGTGACAAAATTACTATCTCCGGTTTCGACTCTCAATCATCACGAACTCTCGGAGCTGTAATACTGACGTTACGCTTCGGACTTCTCGTCACAGATATCAAATTCCATGTCATTGACGCCAAGACCTGCTACAACGCCTTGCTCGGCCGTCCTTGGCTACACGAGTACAACATCATCCCTTCTACACAACATCAGTGTATGAAGTACTTCAAGGATGGTTTCGAGTACACTGTAACAGGCGAGTTAAACCCGTTTTCTGTGAACGAAGTTCGCAAATACGAAGATGCGAAATACTTTTTGCCAGATTTCGAGGATACAGAAAGGTGTCGCGACCCGGAGAACAAAGCCGCCGCCACCATCCCTGTTTTTGGGAGCGATACCGAAGAAGAGGAAGAGATAGTGTATATGGGGCCATCCCAACACAACAACCTGGGGGCACCCACCCCCATACCGGTCTTCGGGAGTGATTCGGAGGACGAGGTTAACGCCGTGTTCTCCAGTCGGCTGTCAATACAGGCACCCCTTTGCGATGACCATAGTCTGCAAATCACCATGGTACCGCAAGAACACTATAAGGATCTCGACGCGCTTCGAACCCACAGCGTACAGGACCTGCAAACATTTTACGTCCCTCCCAGGCGAAGGGGTGAGAAGGTGATCTTATTTTACCAATCCTCAGAGTCGAAGGTGGAGAAAGAGATCTGGCACGGCATGGACGTTACACTTGACAGGCTCCAACCCATCCGTCTACCTAGACACTATACAAATGGATTGAAGAAGTTATTAAAGCGCCAAGGAGTACCCTTAAAACAGACTGTGCGGCAGGCTCGGTTCTACAACAGGATTTGGGACGTCCCCGGGACTCAGCGCAAATTGCCTAATGGGAAAATGGAAACACTTGGGCTTGGGTACACAAGAACCGGAAAACGGGAGCGAGCCCACGGCAGCTACGCCATATATACCTTTGATGAAGAAGAGGGCACCCTGTCAGGAGAGGCCAACCCCTCATCAAAACTAAACCCTGCGACCGAAGCGCCAAACCCGTTGTTTAAAGGACGAATGGGCAAGCCTACCACGAAAGCGGATCAGAAAATTCGGGAAGATCACAACCACGAAGCGGCCATCTATGAGAAGGCTAGGACGCAACGTCTATTCCAACAGGCTGCACAGGCTGCAAAAGATAAAGATGTTCACCATCGTCAACCTGTCATACGAAAGGCCCGATGCAGGGACGGGAATAAATTAAGAAGCGAGAGAAGAAGCCGACAACAACGACGCAGGATTAGAGGGTTACGGGTATTGCGCGGCTCGGATTCGTCCCTCACGGAAAAGATGAGTCGAGCATACTCCTTCCCCCGAAGCAAGACGGAACGGTTACTCAAGCTCGCCCTAAAACATCAGATGATCACGCTTCCAGAGCCTAGGCATCCTGAGCAAGCTAGCAAGGTCTCTCATCCGGGTTATTGCTCTTATCACCGAGCCATAGGACATCCGACCGAAGATTGCTTCACCTTCAAGAATTGGGTCGAGGACCAATATCGACGGGGTAGATTCGCTTTATCCGATGGTTGGAAAGTAACGCCGCCGCAAAGGCACGAGCCTAAAGCTACGAAAGCAGAACCGGATCCGCCTCGGTCCTGGGAGCGGATTCGTACCTGTTATACGATTACGATATTAAAAGAAGAGCCCGAGAACATAGATGACCTTCCCCGGTGCTTCGAGAACAGCGATGATGAGGTAATCTCGGAATTCCCGCCCGCTCCAAAAGAACTGGAAGACGGTATACATACTACCGCAGATAACCTCAGAAAGATTGAGTTGGGATCGGCAGAGGACCCGCGACCAACCTTCGTCAGTGAGCTACTCTCTGAAGAAAGGGTGGCCGCATTAAAGAACGTGCTTCTACGGCATAAAGACTGCTTCGCGTGGAACTACTCTGAGATGCCAGGATTAGATCCGGAGGTCGCTGTGCACAGATTAGCAATATCCCCAGACATCAGGCCAGTCAAGCAGGCACCAAGAAGGATGCGACTCGAGCTTGAGATGAGCATCAACGCCGAAGTCAAGAAACTGATCGATTCTGGATTTATTCAAGAAGTCCAATATCCCGATTGGATCGCCAATATCGTCCCGGTGATGAAGAAGAATGGGACGGTGCGTATATGCGTGGATTTCAGGGATCTCAACAAGGCCTGTCCAAAAGATGATTTCCCAGTGCCGGTAACCGAGCTAATGATAGATAACACGTCCACTCACGAGATCTTCTCCTTTATGGACGGTTCCTCAGGATACAATCAGATAAAAATGCATCCCGAAAACCAGAAGCACACCGCTTTCCGGACCCCTTTGGGTGTATTTTGCTACAGGGTTATGCCCTTCGGTCTAAAGAACGCCGGCGCTACCTATCAAAGGGCCATGACAAAGATCTTCGACGACCTCATACATGACATCGTCGAGTGCTATATCGACGACCTCGTAGTAAAGAGCATGTCATATGAAGATCACTTAAAGCACCTAGAAACTGTATTTCAACGCCTTCGGCAATATAATTTGAAGATGAATCCCCTCAAATGCGCGTTTGGAGTCTCCTCGGGAAAATTCTTGGGATTCGTCATCCGACACCGAGGTATTGAGATAGATCCGTCAAAGATTAAAGCGATCATGGAAATGCCCCCGCCAAGAACCCTCAAACAGTTGCGGTCTCTCCAAGGGAAGCTCGCATACATCCGGCGATTTATCGCAAATCTTTCAGGCAAATGCCGCCCCTACAGTCACCTGATGAAGAAGGGAACCCCATTCGTCTGGAATCAAAAATGCCAAGGCGCACTAGACGAGATCAAGCAGTACCTGCAGAACCCGCCGGTATTAGCTGCGCCGGTCAAGGGAAAACCCCTCATTCTTTATACGACCGCCCTCGAAGGTTCCTTGGGCGCACTATGGGCGCAAGAGAACGATCAGGGGAAAGAGAGAGCACTCTACTACTTAAGTCGAGTTCTACTGGGGGCAGAAAGCAATTACTCTCCCATTGAAAAACATTGCTTGGCGTTAATCTTCGCGATAACAAAGCTCAGGCACTATGCGTTGGCACACGAAGTTTGCCTCATCTCGAAAGTGGATCCTCTTAAATACTTAATGTCAAAAGCCATATTGACGGGACGACTCGCTAAATGGGCCCTGCTCTTGATGGAGTTCTCGATAACATATCAACCTCTCAAGGCAGTAAAGGGCCAGGCCATTGCCGACTTCCTCGCTGAGCACCCGATACCGGCCGACTCTCCTCTAAACTGTGATTTGCCGGACGAGCACGCATTTGATGCAATTGGCGGCAGAGGCACACGATGGGAACTCTATTTCGATGGAGCGTCCTCCATAAAGAAACAGAAACAGGGTAACCCGATCATCAAATCGGGGATAGGCCTTATCTTTGCAACTCCACAAGGAGGAATAATGCGCTTCGCCTTCTCCTTAACAGAGTCAAGGACAAACAATGAAGCCGAATACGAAGCTCTGATAGCAGGCCTCGAAATCGCCATCAACATGGGAATTGAAGACCTCCACATATACGGGGATTCTCAGCTGGTCGTTAGCCAAGTTAATGGTGACTACCAAACGTGCAAACCGGAGTTGGTGAGATACGGCGAAAAAGTGCAACAACTGTTGGCCCAAATTCCCTCTTACACTTTGGAGAACATACCGCGCGCAGAAAACAGCAAAGCAGACGCGTTGGCCAAACTCGCTAAAGAACTGGCTGACGAGAACCTCGATGACGTCAGAATCGTGGTACAAAGCCGTCGAGTGCTCGCCCCGGCAGATATATCTCCGGAATCATGCAAAGAAAAAGGAGCCATTGAGCAAGCGACTCTACAAATAAAAAACCATGAGAAGGCTGAGGACTGGAGGGAAGTCTTCATAGACTACTTTAAGTCCCACCGAATGCCTGAAGAAGCGTCCTCAAGGCATCAGCTTATGAAACGAGCTCTATCCTTCGCTTTCGTCAACGATACCCTGTACAAGAGATCGTTTGATTTTCTATGGCTGAGATGCTTGGGACCTGACGAAGCGGAACGAGTCGTTCAAGAAGTTCACGACGGACTTTGCGGTTCTCACCAGGCAGGCCCAAAGATGAAGTTAAAAATTAAACGGATGGGTTACTATTGGCCCACGATGATCCAGGACTGCCTCGAGTATGCGAAGCAATGCCACTCATGCCAGATCCATGGAGACTTCATCCACCAACATCCGAATCCACTACACCCAACGGTGGCCAGCTGGCCATTCGAAATGTGGGGGACTGACATAGTCGGCCCCATAGAGCCGGCATCAGCCCGGGGACATCGTTTTATCCTAGCGACAACTGACTACTTCTCCAAATGGGCAGAAGCGGTACCACTAAAGGAAGTGAAGACGGAGAATATTCTCCATTTCTTCAAAACGCACGTCATCTATCGGTTCGGAACTCCACGACGGATTATCTCCGATAATGGGCCGGCCTACCGAAGCCATAAGATTAGCCGCTTCGCGCAGCAGCACAATATAGACTGGAGGTATTCTTCAGTTTACAACCCGCGAGCCAACGGTCTGGCCGAGGCCTTCAATAAGACCTTGACGAAGATCATAAAAAAGACCGTCTCCCGGAATAAGAGAGACTGGCACGAGAGGCTGCAAGAAGCCCTTTGGGCTTATCGAACTACATTCAAGACGGCCACAAATACAACGCCATACGCGTTGGTATTTGGGACGGAAGCAGTACTCCCCCTCGAGATAGAGTTACCCTCTCTACGAGTAGCAGTCCACCACGAGCTGACGAACGAAGAAAATGCTCACCTTCGGCTTGAGGAGCTCGATGCCCTCGACGAAACCAGGCTCACAGCGCAACAATATCTAGAAGCCTACAAAGCAAAGATGACGCGCTCGTACGAAAGATTGACTAGGCCAAGGACATTCCGCCAAGGCGAACTCGTACTAGTGGTCAAAAGACCTATGATCCCTAATCGTGCCAAGCGGGGAAAATTTGAGCCAAACTATGAAGGCCCGTACATCATAGACAAGGTCTACCAGGGTGGAGCCTATCTACTCATGGACATGCACGGTGAAAGACCTTTCAGGCCAATAAACGGTCGCTTCTTAAAGAAATACCATGCCTAATAAGCTGCAGCCTAGGTCGATGATAGATGACGACGACTATGTCCGCTCGCTATCTTCCCAGGCTCGGACTTTACAAGCAGCAGCCGGCCTTCCTATAACGACGGACCGAAACGTCCTTAAACTATCACGGACCGAAACGTCCTTAAACTATCTACGGACCGAAACGTCCCTAAACTAATGCCGGACCGAAACGTCCTTAAAACTAACGATGGACCGAAATGTCCTTAAAACTAACGACGGACCGAAACGTCCATAAACTAACGACGGACCGAAACGTCCCTAAACTACTACCGCAGCATCCTTGGGCTGACGAGATAAAAAAAAAAAAAAAAAAAAAAGGAATAAGTATATAAAATAATAAAAACGGTATGTCCATAAGCAAAATGGGCACGGATGAAAACCTGAAAGGGCTCCGTGAGTAAAAACAGCAGGACTGCCGGCGAGTGTTTGTGAAAACCCGAAAGGGCGCAACCTCGTTAAAAGACACTTATAGGGTCCTCTCGACCTTGTAAGGAGAAACCACCTGCGTGAGATCCTTACGACTCACAAAGGAGCTGCACACTTAGGGATCCTCACGATTCCTAAGGAAAAAAAAAAAAACACACTTACGAGATCCTCACGACTCGTAAGGAGAATTCTCTTATGGGACCCTCACGGCTCATGAGATTTGAAAGTCTTAAGTTACAGAAACCTAAACCTGTTCTTAAGCAAATCCTCCACAACCTCCGATATTGCCCTACAAGCGGCTCCATGCTGACCCTTGTATACAATCCACGGGCGCGAATTAACACTTCCCCAACAGAGTCCAACCCTTGTAGGTCCTCTCGACCCATAAGGGGAAAGTCCTCTTGTAGGATCCTTACGACTTACAGAGGAGCACACACTTAGGAATCCTCACGATCCCTAAGGAGAAAATACACCTGCAAGATCCTCACGACTTGTAGGGAGAAATACCTTCGCGAGACCCTTACGGCTCATGAAGTCAAAAGCCTTGGTTAACAGGACCCTTAACCCTGTTTGCTGAGCAACCTTTGTTCATTATCAACAAAGGCAAATGATGATTCGCTCCTGGCAACATTCCAGTAGTAGCGATGCTGATGCCGAGATCGGTGCCTAAAATCCAAGCTTGCAGTGAGAAGGTCAGCAGGCCAAACATGCCTACAAAATAGCCGAAACGATGGGGCAACTTGCAATAAAAAGCAGCAAGTAAAAATGAAGGCATAAAAAAAAAATAACCGAAATGATGGGGCAACTCGCAAAGCAGCGAGCAGAAAATAGAAAAATAGCCGAAATGATTGGGCACCGCGAAAAATAGCCGAAATGATTGGGCAATCGCGATTTTCGCGATATAAAAGCTGAAATGATAGAGCATCGCGGAAAAAGAAATAAAATCAAAATAAAATTTATGCCCTACAGGTGATATTCCATCACACCCTGTACACAATCCAAGGGCGTAAACAAAAAAGGGATCATACTTCTCCCCCAGGTTTCATCAGAAAAAGAAGCCAAGTCTCGATGGGCCACAAGCGACCTAGAGATCATCCAAACACTCGTCTCGTAACAACGGACATGACTTCAAACGAAACGGAACAGCGGCAACCCCCAGTTCCATGACTCGGTGATATACACATCACCAAGAGTCAAACCTCCATTCCGTGAAATGCGGATACAATCAACAAACTTCCTGGTTACGTGGAAAGCGGATAACGTCACTCTTTGACCCCGTGGAAAACGTCCAGAGCGGATCCTGGTCCTCGCAGAGCATGGCAGCGAACCCATGCGAAGCATCCAGAGCGGAGCCTAGTCCTCGCCTAACGCGGCAGTGAACCCGTGTGAAGCATCTAGTGCAAACTTCCTGGTTACGTGGAAAGCGGATAACGTCACTCTTTAACCCCGTGGAAAACGTCCAGAGCGGATCCTGGTCCTCGCAGAGCATGGCAGTGAACCCATGCGAAGCATCCAGAGCGGAGCCTAGTCCTCGCCTAACGCGGCAATGAACCCGTGTGAAGCATCTAGTGCAAACTTCCTGGTTACGTGGAAAGCGGATAACGTCACTCTTTGACCCCGTGGAAAACGTCCAGAGCGGATCCTGGTCCTCGCAGAGCATGGCAGCGAACCCATGCGAAGCATCCAGAGCGGAGCCTAGTCCTCGCCTAACGCGGCAATGAACCCGTGTGAAGCATCTAGTGCAAACTTCCTGGTTACGTGGAAAGCGGATAACGTCACTCTTTGACCCCGTGGAAAACGTCCAGAGCGGATCCTGGTCCTCGCAGAGCATGGCAGTGAACCCATGCGAAGCATCCAGAGCGGAGCCTAGTCCTCGCCTAACACGGCAGTGAACCCGTGTGAAGCATCTAGTGCAAACTTCCTGGTTACGTGGAACGCGGATAACGTCACTCTTTGACCCCGTGGAAAACGTCCAGAGCGGAGCCTGGTCCTCGCCAAGCACGGCAGTGAACCCGTGTGAAGCATCCAGAGCAAATACCGGACTGTGGAGTCCTTAAAATCCACGGACTATGATGTCCTTAACCTCGACCGTGATGTCTTAAAACTAACGATCAACCACCCCGATTCCCTACGGATTTTGCCTTGGTTTAAGGGTACATCTCTTCACTCCTTTGATACCTGGCGTTGTAATTCTTCAACGTCTTCAGAGAGGTGACGGGTCCCTGCAACCGCACATCGGACTGTGGAGTCCCTAAATCCACGGACTATGAGGTCCTTAACCTTGACCGTGATGTCTTAAAACTAACATCGGACTGTGGAGTCCTTAAATCCACGGACTATGAGGTCCTTAACCTTGACCGTGATGTCTTAAAACTAACATCGGACTGTGGAGTCCTTAAATCCACGGACTATGAGGTCCTTAACCTTGACCGTGATGTCTTAAAACTAACATCGGACTGTGGAGTCCTTAAACCCACGGACTATGAGGTCCTTAACCTTGACCGTGACGTCTTTAAACTACGATACCTGGAGAGATCCCTAACCCCGTGAAATACGGAAAAAGGTGATCACACCCGGCACTTGCAGGCCCTCACGACCTGTAAGGAAGAAAAACTCTCTTGAGATCTTTACGACTCTCAGGGGAAAACCCGCTTAAGGATCTTCACGATCTTTAAGAAGAACTCACACCTATGGGATCCTTTCGACCTATAAGGAGAAAAACTCCTTATGAGACCCTCGTGGCTCATAAGATGCAAAAGCCTTAGGAAACAGATCCTAACCCTGAATCCTAAGCCACGGCCGTCTTGTAAGAAGATTAAGATAGATTATCCGCAGAATGCATTCAATGAAAAGGAGACACGTCACTGAGAGAAAAATTGTATCTTTTATTCATGACCCAAAATGGATACAAAATACAATTCAAAATAAAAAAAAAAAGAGATACTCTTATTCATGAGTATGTACAAAAAGAAAAAAGATACAAGTCCTTAAGCCGGCGGGCGGTGCAATAATTTCACCAGCTCATCATTTTGTTGTTGAGCTATGGCTTCGTGACGCAAGATCTCCATAAGACGCGCCTCCACATGAGCTTGCTGGGCCTGATATGAAGCGAGCCGGGCTTCAAGCTCCTTTTCAGTGGCCTTATGAGCCTCAACCCTCTCGCGAGTAAACGTGGCGGCTTTATCAAGAGCCACCACCTCTGTGACGGACTCCTGAAGCACCCGCCATAGCTCATATGATTTGTTGGCCCTGGCTGTGAGATTGGCTCAGAGCTCGCTCAGCGTCTTAAGAGCTAGCTCCCCCTCTGAAAGCTTACGGCCGAACCCTCCTCTCGCACAACAATATGTTCGCTACGCGCCCCTCTACCAGGCCACGTAAGCTCGCTTTCGTGACCACGACCTTAGAAACCAGACACTTACAAGACCATATGAATGAGCTTCCGGTTGCCAGCACTAATCGGTCTGAAACAAGTTCATATCACCTGGTATGAAAAGCAACAATTTTTTTTCCAACGTTTATCCTATCGAGCATGTGTTCGCGATTATATGAACATTCGGAAGAGAGATAAAATTCAAGGCTTCGATTCGCACGCAACATGACAACAGTATTGGTAATTGAAGAAAGTTTTCATAAAAAAGGAACACAAAGTTTACTCATGCAAGCGGAAACATACATACGAGTACCAAGCTTACATGGAAGTTCAAAATAAAACATGCAAAAAGGGGAAACCAAATTATAAAAAAAAAAAAGAGAATGTCCTACTCTAACGGAAAAGGTCGCCAAACACAGGATCAATGGCACAAGGGTTAGTGAAGCAAAGGACAAAATTCTCCATCTCTCTCTCTGCTTTCTCCAGCACATCGAAGCGACGGTTCTCACGAGGAGTCGCTCCCCATCGATTGGCGCCGTGTTCGTCCGCGAAAGCGGACATAATAGCTCGCCGGGCCTTGATCTGGCCCAGCAGATGAATTGAGCAATCCTTCAAAGCCTGAGTGATCAGGCACGCTTCATGAAAGCCCTCGAGCTTCTCTTCCGCCGCGTCAAGCATCGCCAGGGTCATCTCTGCTGGGTGAGGGGGGATGTCGGCAAGCACGGCCGCGAGGATCATCCGGAGCCAAAGAGAACCCATCGGGAGAGGAGACCCCCTACGGATCGAGAGTTCATGCATGGTTGAGTCACATTCGTTGTCGGTAAGGAGGGGATCCACCAACCGAGCGGTAAAGCGAGGGATCATCTCCTCGATAGGCACTTCCCATGGCTGTCGACGAGCGTGTGGGCGGTTACAGGCCATAGCGTTCAGATACCCCTCGAATTAAATCACGTCGATACGGGAATGAATTTCTCGGTGAAGAGAGAATAGGCCATGACCTCAAGAATATAAAGAAGTGCATTAAGTGCTATGCGCGGAAAATCTTGCATGCGAAAGATGTTTCCAAGGCCCAAAAAAGGAAAGGCATCGAAAATCAAGGAGAAATAACTATTTCCAAGGCTCCTTTTATGCATCTGATAATGCGCGCTAAAAATGCGGCATGGAAAGTTTTGTGAACAGTCCCATCAGATGATCTCGCGTGTAGAACACGTGAGGCCCAAACCTAATGTGCATTTAAAAGAAAGAATATGGAGTAGTACCCTGCATATTAAAGCACAAACGATAATAGTAACAGAATAATAAGATTTCAGAGGAAAAGCATGCAAACACACAGAGACACAATAAAGCTTATCATCCAGACTTCAAGAAGGCGATACAAAATAAAAAAAAAAAAACTTTTACAATGGTAAGGCCTCTGACACGGGGCATGGATTGAGAAAATTGAAATTAACTTGATTCAAGATCTTCCAAGCATTTCGAACCTCCCGAGTATGCTTTCTCTCACGGGCACAGGCATCGGGGTCCCCGTGGATGTCCTCTTCCCTCCGGTAGGCGCCTAGTATGGCTGATTGCTGAAAAATCTGATGAAGGAGATCAATGAGATCATCCCGCCTTCTCTTTGAGATCAAGCCCATAAGGTACACCGAATGCACCTTATCCTCGGCAATGTCCAAGTCCCCGAGCGGTATGCCGGCGCAAAAGAGAGGAAGTGCCTCCCGGATCGCCAGCACGATTAGCCTCAGAAGAGAAGAGCGGCGGGGGAGGAGCCTATGGTTGTACTCGTCGAAACGGCTCATGATCTCGGCACACTGAGCATCGGTGAACTCTTGATTCTGACTGCGGCCCAACGCACGAATGTTCCCATAGGAGATGATCTCGTCAAGTCTATACAGATGGGCATCCATGGTACCTACGATAGAAGTCAAGAGACCCATTACAAAGCCACCATTTCACTAATTGCAGAAGAACAGCCTTGGGCCAAGAGACCCCAAAGATTCTCTGTGTAAAGAAATCAAGTTCTTCGTTGGAATTCAATTCCTTGTTAAGAAAAGGGAATTAAATTCCCAAAAAAAAAAAAAAAAAAAAAAAAAAAAAACATTTTGATGGAATTAAAGTCCAGAGAGTTGAAACGTTGTCATCATCTCCCCGAAGATCATCTAAACCCTAAAAGGATCTACAGTTTGAAGATTAAACAGTTTTATGTTCTCATGGAAAAATATGAAGAAAAAGGGTAAAAACCCTTGTCTTGGATTTAAAATCCAGAGAAATGTGAAGGTCCATCGGTGTCCAAGAACACTACCTGAGGAAAAAGGATCCTTTTCGGACAGAGTTAAACTCTGGAAAATCTTAAAACAGAGAACTAAGCTCTGGAAGAAGAGAATTAAATTCTCAAAGAAAAGTTCTCAGGGGAAGAAGACGAGCAGGTGAAGGCTCCTATGAAGAGACAGAGCTATTTATAGAAGATAGTGGAAACGTTTCATCTCCCCAGATCCCTAAGGGAATCCAACGGTCGCGAGAGGTGACAGCGTTGCACTCACGTGCTGACACGTGAGAACAACGCTGTGGGGGCATTTGTTTCCTGATTTAAAATCAGGAAAGCTTCTGGGAAAAGCTTCAGAGGAGAGTCACGTGCTTACACGTGACTAGCGGTCACGTGTTGGCACGTGACACCTTAAAAGCATCATCAAGTCGAATTCAGCCTACTGACTACGCTGAAGAAAGTGGGCTTCAGAAAGAGTCACGTGCTCCCACGTGACCAGGGTCACGTGGTGACACGTGACATTTAAAAGCAAGCGTCCAACACGCAAGTTCTCTGATCAAGTGAAGAAAGTGGGCTTCAGAAAGGGTCACGTGCTCCCACGTGACCAGGGTCACGTGGTGACACGTGACATTTAAATGCAAGCGTCCAACACGCAAGTTCTCTGATCGAGTCAAGAAAAAGGGTTCAGAAAGAGTCACGTGCTCCCACGTGACCAGGGTCACGTGTCTGCACGTGACGTTCAAGGCAGCAAGCGCGTTTCCAGAACAACCAAGGAAAGAGAGTTCAAATAAAGGGTCACGTGCTCACACGTGACCAGGGGTCACGTGGTAGCACGTGATGTTTAAGCAGCAATCAGAAGACACAGTGCAGAAGGCTCGTTCCAAAGGGGGTCACGTGCTCACACGTGACCATGGATCACGTGGTCACACGTGACCGGCTTTCAAAGCCCATGTTGACGACAGAACTAAATTCTGAAGGAAATTCGAATCTTTCCAAAGGAAAGTAATTATTTGGGACTAATCAAATTAAAAATTCAGAGATGATTAAATATCATCTATCTATGGAAAATCTCGGCTTTGGGAAAGATTTCCCCCTTAAATCTAACCAAAATATCAAAGGAGAATCTCTGGATTTAAGATCCAATGGTGAATAAAATTCACCTAATAATCCAAAGGCCCAAAATGAATGATGGATGCAAATCAAATCTCCCAATGAAGATTCGTCAAAAACTGATTGATGCGACTGCCTCTCCTATAAATAGGAGCCAAGAGACAAAAAAAAGAGATATACATGCGCAGAGAAGAAAAAGAGAAGGGGAGAAGAGCTTTGATACTTCGAAAAGACTCAGATCTTCTGCAAAAAAAACCCTAGGTAAGAAAGGGAAGGCCTCTTGGAAAGAAGCAGAATTTAATTCTCAACAGAGTTTAACTCTGATAATATAAAAGCAGAAGAACTTATTTCTTCTCTCTTTGATAGAGGATCTGCAAAGTGCACATCTCCCCTTAAGGTTGAGAATTTAATTCTCAATGGGTTGAGATCCTGCCATGCAGATCCAAAACATAGAGAAGGAGTGCAAGCTCGAGAATTTAATTCTCACAGAACTATAGGAATTTAATTCCTCCAAAATAAAGTAGGGCTAGACCCTATGTCATGGGAATTTAATTCCTTCAGAACAAAAAAAGAGAGGGTTTAACCCTAATTAAAGAACTTAGTTCTGTTGAAACAACGGGAATTTAATTCCCTTAATCATCATTTCCTCAAAAACTTTTATTAGGGTTTAACCCTATTCAGCCCTCCACATAAACGAGGAATTTAAATCCCACAGAAAATTCAGAGTTAAACTCTATTCCAGAATACAAGTCTTCAAAAGAAAGAAGGATTTAATTCCTCTGAAATTAAAAGTCTCTGGAATTTAATTCCTAAAAAAAAAAGAGGAGGAGTAACAAATCCTCTGAAAAAACCACATTAAGGCAGGGTCACGTGTCACCACGTGACCCCCCCCAAAAGCCCTACAGAAAACCCCTTTGAGGCGGCACCCCACGTGACCCACGTGACCTTCAGCAGAAGCCTTAACACATAGGCATTTGAATGCCCATCACGTGCTGACACGTGATGCTATCAAAGACACAGTAATTTCAGCAGAACAAATGAAGGAAGGGCGCTCCCACGTGCTGCCACGTGACCCCTCTTGTCTTCGTGTTTAACACTAAATTGAAACTCTCGAAATCAGTGTTAAAATATTGTTGGGCCTTAGTGTTCAACACTAATTAAAAAGCTTCATTTGCAGTGTTCAACACTGATCCGTTAGTGTTTAACACTAATTTGAGAAGCCCTATTGCTGGTGTTTAACACCAATTATTTCTTAGTGTTAAACACTAACTTGTTAACCGCATGCCCAGTGTTCAACACTGATTGCTCTGTAGTGTTTAACACTAGGCTTTGGCCCAATTGGCTAAATGGATAGAGGCAAAGCCTCTCCTTCAATGGACCAGCAAGAGTCAATATTCCAGACCTGACTGGACTTAGCCCAAGCTGGCCATAAGTCCTCAATTTGTGATTAACTGGGCTAATGAGCTCATAACATAATTGATCAGTCTTGACCCAAATTGGGCCAGGGACTATTTAATCCACCCCGGTTCTAGGGTACATCTCTTCACTCCTTTGATGCTTGGCATTGTAATCCCTCAATGTCTTCAAAGAGGTGACGGGTCCCGATGACCACTCATGATATGGACTGTGGGGTCCTTAAACCCATGCCTAATGCTAAACTTCCTGGTTACGTGGAAAGCGGATAACGTCACTCTTTGACCCCGTGGAAAACGTCCAGAGCGGATCCTGGTCCTCGCAGAGCATGGCAGTGAACCCATGCGAAGCATCCAGAGCGGAGCCTGGTCCTCGCCTAGCACGGCAGTGAACCCGTGTGAAGCATCCAGAGCACATACCGGACTGTGGAGTCCTTAAACCCATGGACTATGACGTCCTTAACCTTGACCGAGATGTCCTTAAACTACCAACGGACCGCAATGTCCTTAAACTACCCACGGACCGCAATGTCCTTAAACTACCAACGGACCGCAATGTCCCTAAACTACCCATGGACCGTAACGTCCTTAAACTACCCACGGACCGCAACGTCCCTAAACTAGAACAATTGAGCCCTCCATATGCTCTTTTGTCGGATCTAAACGGTCCCGTTTAAGTTGATCTTAGCCTCCAAAAATGGCTAACGCGTCCTTAAACCTTCAAACAGATTGGACTACGAATCCCCTAAATTAACTCCGGCTTGAGGGTACATCTCTGAACTCCTCTGACATCCGTCGTTGTAATCTTTCAACGTCGTCAGAGAGGTGATGGGTCCCGACGGTCATACATACGGTGGACCACTACGTCCCTAAACTGGAACAATAGAGCCCAAATGCTCTTTTGTCGGATCTAAACGATCCCGTTAAGTTGATCTTAGTCTCAAACTGGACTAACGTATCCTTAACAAACGTTTAAGTTGATCTTAGCCTCAAATATGGCTAACGTGTCCTTAAACCAAACCCCCAAACCCAAATTTAAGATAATGCGGATTTGGACTAGTCCACGCCCTACGGGTGACGACATAACTCAGTCTCCGTAAACAATCCACGGGCAATAAAACAAACACCCACGACACGAAGTGACCATCTGGAGAAGGAGAAAGTTGTTACCGCAACGCGGTAGCGTAATTAACTGCAGGGGCTTGCGCCTGCAGGGAAGAGCGTCCCCACAATCAAAAACCCCTCAAATGAGGGGGAATCTGACGAAGTCTGCTACATCGGACGCATCCGTCTAAACCTTCGACACATGGTGCCATAAATCAACTTGGCATCTTCGGAGGGGTGGACGGATAGCACCAATTAGCATCTGCCCCGAACCCCAGGCATTCGGACGCCCCGACGTCCCGGCCGCCGTTCGGAGGGGAACAGTAGAGTTGCAAATTTTGCAGAAAGTGAAGTAGAGAGTGAAGAACACATGCTGTTGATGGCTTATGCTGAAGAAAAGGAGCAAAAAACAACAGACATGTGGTTTTTGGACTCTGGGTGCAGTAATCACATGTGTGGAAAAAGAGAATATTTTTCCGAGTTTGATGAACAATTCTCTGATTCAGTGAAGTTGGGAAATAATTCAAACATGGTGGTTCATGGGAAAGGCAACATTCGACTTCAAATCAATGGAGTTGTCAGCATTATCTCAGGAGTTTTTTATGTTCCAGAACTAAAGAACAACTTGTTAAGCTTGGGACAGTTGCAAGAGAAGGGTCTAAGCATTTTGTTTCAACAAGGGCAGTGCAAAATATATCATCCTGACAAAGGTTTGATTACGAAATTAAATATGTCTGCAAATCGAATGTTTATCTTGCATGCCATCACTTTGCCTGCAGCACCCACTTGCTTTAACACGGTTACAGAAGATGTGGCGCAACTCTGGCATTGCAGGTTTGGGCACTTAAGCTTCAAAGGCTTACAAATACTGCAACAAAAACAAATGGTGGAAGGTCTACCATTGCTTAAGCCATCCTCAAAGCTGTGCAAAAATTGTCTTGTTGGGAAACAACATCGAGACTCGTTTCCAATGAAGAGTTCCTGGAGAGCATCACAAATTTTGCAGCTTGTTCATGCTGACATTTGCGGACCAATTAAGCCAGACTCAAACAGCAAGAAAAGGTATCTAATTACTTTCATTGATGATTACAGCCGCAAGACATGGGTTTATTTTTTGGCAGAAAAATCAGAGGCCTTTGCTGTCTTTAAGAGTTTCAAGATACATGTTGAGAAAGCAACAGGTACATCTCTTAAAGGGTTACGTACGGATCGTGGTGGAGAATTTACATCTCGAGAATTCAACGAGTTTTGCAATGCACATGGATTGCAAAGACAATTGACAGCTGCATATACACCGCAACAAAACGGCGTTGCAGAGCGGAAGAATCGAACCATCATGAATCTTGTCCGTAGTATGCTATCTGAAAAGAAAGTACCCAAAACTTTCTGGCCAGAAGCAGTAAATTGGGCTGTGCATGTTTTAAATCGCAGTCCAACACTAGCTGTGAAGGACAAAACACCTGAAGAAGCCTGGAGCGGAATCAAGCCAACAGTCCAACATTTCAGAATCTTTGGTTGTGTCTCATATGCTCATGTACCTGATAAATTGAGATCCAAGCTAGATGAGAAAAGCTTGAGGTGTGTTCTACTCGGAATCAGCGAAGAGTCAAAGGCATATAGGCTTTATGATCCTATCTCACAAAGGATTGTAATAAGCAGAGATGTGGTTTTTGCCGAGGATGAAGAATGGGAATGGGACAAGAAGCATGAGTCAGCTGTTATGTGCGAGCTAGAATGGGAAAATAATGAAAGGGCTGTCAATGAAGAATATGCAGTAGAAGAAGATGATGTTGCCGCTGCACAACCGGAGGAGTCGATTGAGGAGTCGATTGTCACTAATCAAGAAGCTTCACCAGGTCATGTCGAAGGGAGGAGTAGGAAGCAACCAGCTTGGTTAAAAGATTATGTAACCGGTGATGGTTTGTCCGATGAAGAGGCTGCGCTTTACACAGCATTCTTTGCGCTGTACACCACTGGTGCAGATCCACTTAATTTTGAAGAAGCTGTGAAGAGTGAAAGATGGCGTAATGCCATGGATGCAGAGATTGAAGCAATTGAGAAAAATGGCACATGGGAATTAATTGATCGACCCAAAGGAGCTAAAACAGTTGGAGTAAAGTGGGTTTATAAGACTAAACTTAATGAGAAGGGGGAAGTTGACAAGAAGGAGAATGGAGTTTTCTACAAGAAGGGAGGAAGTGATAAACTCAAGGCATATACTGATAGTGATTATGCGGGTGATCTTGATGATAGAAAAAGTACAACAGGAAATGTCTTCCTTTTTGCAGCTGGAGCTGTATCATGGTGTTCCAAGAAACAACCAATTGTAAGTTTGTCAACCACGGAAGCAGAATTCATAGCAGCAGCATCATGTTCCTGTCAAGCTATTTGGTTAAAGAGGTTGCTAATGACACTTGATCAAGAAAAGCAAGAGTCAATAGCTATTCAATGTGACAGTAGTTCTGCAATCAAGCTTTCAAGAAATCCAGTTATGCACGGACGAAGCAAGCATATTGATGTTCGTTTTCATTTTCTTCGAGAGCTCGCACGGGAAGGAGTAATAGAACTGATTCATTGCAATACTTCGGAACAGATTGCTGATGTGATGACAAAACCACTCAAGGATGATGTCTTTGTGAAGCTGCGTGCAATGCTTGGAGTTTGTGCAAGAAACAACATAAACTAATTTCTTTCAGTATTCAAGAATTTAGTTTAAGGGAGGAATTGTTAGGAATTAGTCAAATAAAATCCCATTAATGGAGGAATTGTTAGGAATTAGTTAAATAAAATCCCATTTTATTTGGGACTCCTTGCTTTAGAATAGGTCTTCATTAGTTGGAAGATCCCTTATTTGTAGTATTTTCTGTTTTGATATAAATGGCTATTTAATGGCCTAAATGCTTTCCATTCAATATATGATTTTTCCTCTCAAATTTCTTTGTGTTCTTTATCAGAAAATACAACAATAACATTGCAAGTAAAATTCAAAGAAAGAAATGTTGAATAAAAAATAATGGATAGTTATAAGCATCAGAGAAAAGTTTGCGCAGGAAGAAATCAACATAGTTAAGAAGACAAGCTTACGGTTTTATTGAAAGGTGAAAATTAGTTGAAATTATATGGAGAAAGAAAGTTAAGATAAGCCTACAAAAAATTGATCTTATGGCAAGTTTATCATCGAGAAAAGAAAAACCTGCCGGATATCAACCGTGAACATGGAAGCAACACTTTCCTAAGCAATCGGAAGGAACCACAAAAAGGATGGAGTCAGCAGATCCCATCCATATGCGGTTGGCCCCACAACCACTGTTTTCTTTCTTTTGCTTTGAAATTGTTTAAGAAAGTATTACTTAGGGTCTGTTTGGTTACAGGATTTAGAAATTTGGATACTAAAATGGTAAGTTTGAAATTTTTTGGATTTGGTAATTTGTTATTTGGTTGGTTTTGAATTCCTAGTATTGGATTTGTAGATGCTTATAATCTTTGTTTGGTTGGTTAAAAAAAGTGGGATTTGGATTTAAGGATTTTAGAGAGATATAGATAGAGAGAGGATTATTAAATAAATAAAGTACACAGGTTCCATCTAAAAGTATAATGAATAGTGCAAAATTCTTACAAATCCTTAAAAAATTTAAGATTTAAGAATTCTTATTTTATGATGGGCCTTCTATAAAAAACCAAAGGAATCCTAGAAATCCAAATCCCCAACCAAACACAAAATTATGAAATTCTTGGATTACACAATCCAAATCCATAATAATCCAGCAACTAAACATGCCCTTGTCGGATTTGGATTTGTAGGATTCGTTTGTTTTTTATGGGGGCCCCACCATTAAACAAGGATCCTTGAATCCTAAAGAATTGGGAGAATTTGCAAGGATTTGGCACTATTCATTATACTTATGGGATCCGGATACTTTATTTATTTAATAATCCTCTCTTTATCTCTCTCTCTAAAATGCTCAAATCTAAATCTAAATCCCAATTTCTTTTCACCAACCAAACAAGAATACAATACCAACCAAACAACAAATTACCAAATACAGAAAATTTCAAGTGTACTATTTTGGAATCTAAATTTCACAATCTTGCAACCAAACAGGGAAACACGCTGTCCTCCTCTTCAAAATAGTGATAACTAATAATTTTTGAATGTAGATATGCTGAACCTACCGTGTATATCCAATTATATCCAATTAAAAAAAAGAAGACATTCATATATATATATATATATATATATATATATATATATATATATATATATAAACGAGACACTTTCTTATATGAGACAAATGAGACGCACTCTATAACACCCTACCGTCTATGTATTTTACCGATCCAGACCGTTCACCGTGACCTGTATGTCACGCATACCCTATGTATTAACTTTCATGAGATTCCTACATCTCCGGCATATGTGATCAAGTGAATGAAAAATGAACGTCTCTCGGTAGTCTGAAAAATGATATCATCGATCGTGCGTGCTAAAGACGTAGGATTTTCATGAAAATTGATGCGTAGGGTATGCATGATATACAGATCACAGTGAACGGTCTTGATCGGTGAAATACACGGAGATAGGGTGTTATAAAGTGCGTCTCATTTGTCTCACATAAAAAAGCTTCTTACTGGATCGTTACCCTACACACACACTACTTTTTTAAGCAAATTGTCACTTTTTTTGGTCCGTATGTTTAGTTAAGATTTGATATAAACTAAAATATCCTTACTATAACAAATTTAAATATAAGGTTTATTAAAATAAGAAATATAAATTTAGTTATTAATTAAGATTTTTATCAATTACTTTTCTTAAGTATACATGAAATGCAAACCAAGATTTCCTTACAATATTTTTGAAAAAGGAATTTTTTTAATAAATAACTTTAAAATTTATTTATGTTCTCTTATCTATATTCTGTCTATTTCTATACTTATCATCATCTATATTTATAGTAATCTTAAATATAAATTCATTTTATTTTACCCAGGTTATGATTAAGCTAAATTCTTATTTTTGAATTTTTTAAAATTGCAGATAAAGTTTAATATTACTAGTTTATTTGAATTATTTAGTTTACATAAGATTTAGTTTACATATTTTTCTATATTTATAATGTATTTATAAATTATGTTTTGTTTATACAAACAAACCCATATGCTATATAAACACACATTGTCTCTCCTCTATCATGATTTATTTTTAATTCCACGTGATTATTTATTCATATATTTTTTATTATTGATTTTTTTTATATTGCTCTTAGAAAAGATTCAGTGTTTAATTTACCTTTTCTTATTTTATAATTTTTTCCAGATGATATGAAGGTGGTTATTGCATAGGCTAAGGAGGATTACACTAATCCGATTCTGCTAATCATAGTCACTTATTTCGCGAATTATTCACCGAATTCGCGAATTTTTTATCATCCGACTTAATCGCCGAATTAATCGGCGGGCCGCATAATTCGCGAATTTTTTATCAACCGACTTAATCGCCGAATTAATTGGAGGGCCGAATAATTCGCGAATTATTCCCGAATTATGTGAAAAACAGCGAATAATTCAAAAAGCAGCAAATAATTCACAAAATCAAAACCTAGCGTCTCAAATATTAATTTCTTACTCGAAATCCTTCCCGAACATTTCTCGAACGCTTACCGAATCTTTCCCGAATACCTACCGATTTTTTCCGAATAGTTCTCCGAATCTGAATTTTCGACCTCACCGAATTATACCCGAACGACGAATTTGTGACTATGCTGCTAATAGCTTATTAGAATTTTTATTTAATAATTTTTTTATTTGACTTTATATTTTATATAAATCCTATATATTTTTATATGTGTTGTTTATCTATCCGTTATGGAATTTTTTTGCATTTTTCTATCTTTCCTATATTTCAAAATATAGAAAGCCTATTATTGCATAAGCCAGGTAAATTACTCTGATCTAATCCGTTAATTGCTAATTAAATTTTTACTTGTAGCAGAAGATAGATAGTTTGTTATTCTTATCTGATTCCATTTATTATAAATTATAATATAAATATTATTTTATATAGTAAATTTTTTATTTGAATTTGTGTTTTATGTAAAACTGATATCTTTTCTTATCTGCTACTTTTCTATCCAAAAAGTTTGCAGAGGATAAAAAGTTAGTTATTACATAGGCTAAGGAATATTATCCTTGTAGAGTGTTTTTCATCACCTATTGGGATGGATGCGCTCGCGTATCAGGTGTTGTACAAATTCCCCTCACCCGATGGTAGGGAGGGGTTTATTGCTTGTGGGATACAAATCTCCGGCAGTCACGAACAAAACTGTCGTTAATTAGCCCTCGCTTTGAGGCAAGCGAACATTCGATTAATGAGTCGTGCATGTCATGCGAACTCAATGTGAATGTGTTTGAAAAGAAATGCAAGTTTATTCATTCATTTTTTTGCTTATATATACATTAAGGACAAAGGTCTGGATGCCCCTGGAAAGGAAAAACACGGGTCCGGATACCTTGGGAGCACCCAGGGTGGCTCCCTCTTCGAAAGGGGAGTCGGGGTCGGCTCCCTTAGGGGCGGCTTCCCCTTAGGGGGGGTCCCGCTCCCCCCTTTTCATGAGGGGGACGGCTCGTTGAAAGGGGAGCGGGTATCTTGTTTTGGGATGCCCGGTGGCTTTCAGAAGGAGGACGGTGTCCGGATTAGGTGCCCTCTCGGCGGCTTGAGTTTATTTATATATATTTTTATTTTTCATTTTCTATTCTAAACTTATTTTCTTGAAAAGACTAAGTGTGCGGATGTCGACGAAATTTCGACAGTATAGCCGTTAGATTTCGTCAGTTTTCGTTTTATTTTGAAGAATATAACCCGAAGCATATATTTCCATGTATTTGAGTGAAGCACGGATGAAATCCGTGTTCAAGAGGGGAGTATGGATCGAAATCCGCATCACCGAGGGTTTCCCCAAAAGAGAAGCCTAACGGCCTTCCCTTTGGTGAGGTCACCCTCAACCTTCTTTTTAATTTGTCAAAAAGAGCTCTCTTGATTCTTGGAGCTTGGAACTTGAATCTTGGATGGAAGTGTCACGCTCCGCTTCCCAGAGTACGGTAAGGAGACGTGACTGGCCACGCGACGTATTTACTTAGAAGTAAACACGCTAAGCGTAAATAAGCAATATAGTAAAGTACACAAGTAAGACATGAGATATAAAAGAACAACATCTTTTATTTATTAAATATCCTTTACAATACAACTGGAAATGTAAATACAAGACTGAAAAGTAATGCCTAAACAATGACAAGAACTGGAAGTAAAGTATATACAGGTGACTAGAGCCCTGGGTCTTTTGAGAACTGCTCCAAGTCGTCTATGCTAGACTAGATCTCCAGAGAATCAGATCTCCTTGACAACATTCCAAAGAAAGAAGAGAAAAGGAATGTCGTTAGCGAACAATCGCTCGGTAAGTCCCAAGAGGAAGAGAAGAATAGATAGAGAATAGAACATGTAAAGTATAAAAAATTATGTTCGTTATACTAACGTAGTTGTTTGTAGTTTGGTTCAGAAGATATTAGTGTTTACGAGAGGAATCCAACTATCCCGTGGACTAAGGTAATCCGTAGCACAAGGCTCCGTCAAACCTCACGGAATAACGGCGATGGATGTTTAGTTACGTCTTTTAATGACCATCTCGTGCCAGTTTTAACATATTCCGTACCAGTCTACCCATTTAAAACCCCGTAATGTATTTTATATAGATGTGTATTGTTTTGTTTAATGGATATAAGACTTGCTGAAACCATGATATTAGTAGTTCATGTAAACGGAAAGGATATAAACGGATAGTCATGTAAACAATGTATATCCATGGTTCGGTTAAATCAATTCATGTGATATAGATGGATTCATGTTGAATTGGAGTTATACTTGAATTGTATTCAAGGAAGGATTGATTTCAGATTAGACTGAGACTCTGACCGAGTCAGACACTTAAACAGAATTGAAGTCCTGAATTAGTTTTGGAGTTATCGGTAACTGCAGCACATGGACGACAGGATTTATGACTTTTTCCAAGTCAATTACCGTATTGATAACCCCATTTTAGTTATGTACCTTAAATAGGTAAGCACCTAAATTCTCCGGCTCCCTGAAGCTCAAAAGAACTGGTCCCGCTTAAACCTATATTTACTAGGATCCTTATTGTAAATTGATATAACTTGAGGGAGTTTTATGAAATATAGTTTTGATATATTTTCAAAATAAACCTCAAGTATTTAATTATCGTCATTAAGGTTTTCATAAATGTAATTTTAAAAGATGAAATATTCTAGCGGATATAAACCTAAATTGAATAGTATATGGTATTTTCATGTAATTCGACTTGTATTGATTCTTGATGGTATTTTCATGAACTTTTGTGATTCTTTTCTTTTGATTAGAAAACATGAAATATATTATATATTTAAAATAGATATTTTGATAATATATATATATATATATTTATATATATATAATTATTAAAATAGAATTTATTTATTAATAGAAATCAAGTTTTCTTAGAAATTGTAATAAAAATGCCATCGAGATCGTATGCTCCGTGAGGAGATCTGCATCTCTCTCTACTAGTCCCGAGGATGTGCGATAACCCGCACCATCCCGATCGGGTTTCCCAAAATAGGTTGTAGAGGTTTATTTGTAAGGAATTAATTAAAACAATTTAAAGAATACAGGTTTTGATAGTTTAAGGTATTTTAATGTAAAATTGCATTTGTCCCAATACTTATTGTTTCCAAACTATCGTTCTATGTTATGATGAGTGTTGTGATGAGGTAGATCATTATCTCATGAAATATCTAAAGGTAATACAAAGGAACATGATGAAATATGTCGAATGTAACGTTTGTGGTATTTAACCGTAACAATGTGATAAAAGTTGCAAAACATGTTATTTTGAGATGAAACTTATTCTAAAGTATTTGTTTATGATTGCTAAACAAGATGTGAAGAGATGGTTAATTTGTGGTTAAGAAAAATTGAGTTTTAAAAAATATTATAATCGGAAGTCGGATTAACTCCGCTTCTGACGAGTTTTAAAAAGAGAAGTCTTTTTTTAATGGAAAGAGAGAAGGGGAGAGGGGAATTATGGATTGAGAAGAGAGAAGGGAGGTAGAGGATGGGTTTGCAAGCGTCGTGGAGTCGTGGTGTCGTCGGATTCTTTCCGAAACGTCGCCGGAACTTGACCTTGAGCTAACTCCACTTGTACAACTTCTTGGACTTGGAAAATTTAGAGAGATTTGGTAAAAGATTTCTGAATGAGAAGGGCTATGGTGTATGGTGGTATTTATAGGAAAAATTAGGGTTTAGGGTATTGAAGAATGGAATTAAAATGTATTAACATTTTGGATTAATACTTCATTTTAATTCTCTGGAAATGTGCAAGGAAATCAAACAGACTAAGGTTAGTGGGGGAGGCCAAGAGGTGCTAGGGAATTTTTTTTGAAGCATTTTCTACAAGGGGACCGGCGGTGCCGACCCCAAGCTCGATATCGCCAGTCCAATGGGTTGGGTTGGGTCTTAGATGAAAGCCACGTGTCACAGTCGTAGTTAATAGTATTTTATACATGTTTGATTTCTGAGGCTTTTCATTTTTACGTGTTTTGCACGTGTAAACCTTTAGGCTTCCAAAAAGTTTAAAAGAAAAAAATCAGCAAAAATATTATGTGGCAGGGAGGATTTGAGCACAAGGGCTATGTCACAGCAGTGTAAGGCTTTACCAATGAGCTATAAGTTATTTCTTGTTGTTCTTAAACAAGAATTACTTTTAAGTTGTGCTTAGGCTAAGGTACCCCTTTCTGTACTTTTAGAAAAATTTTGTACAGAAAGTTCAGGGTTGTTACAGGAAGAAAATGAGCTCCTTTTATCTCTTTTATGTCTTAGATTTTAAAGTAGTGGTGTTTTGAGAAATGAGTTCCTTTTGATTCTTCCTTTTTTTTGGATCTGAGGAAAATGATGATGGAGGTGGCCCAAAAGCTCTTCTTTATGAGATTTGGTAGAAAAAAGAAGCCCCTTTCAATGGATCTATGGGTTTTAGTTATTTATTTTAAGAAAAAGAAAGGTTTTCTTCTTGATTTATTTGAAGAAGGAGGGAGGGAGAGAGAGACAGAGATGCACAAACTCTAGTATTTTGTGTGAATGGGATAACTTAACATTTCTTATTATGGTTGGATTTAAATACCCGTTACAATTTACAACTTAGCCCAAGCTTGGGCTTTACATAACCGCTTTTTGCTTCTCTCATGTCTATGTGCTCATTTCTTTTTACACATAAGCCATAGATTTTACATAATTTTGGCCTTTTACCGATTTGTATTATATTTTCATACTTATTTGCACACAAAATTTATTTATTACAAATTTCTTTCTCTTTCTTATTCGATGGCCGGCCGATTTCGCTTAGACTTGAGATGGTTTGAGAATGGGCCCACTTGCTTGGGCTTGGATCCGGGTCGGTCAGTCTTGGGTCCACTTTTCTGAGCGTTGATTTTGACTTTGAATTTTTAACATTTTAATTTTGGCAAGGGGAGCAAATTTTAACCTCAACAAAATGCCCTAATCAATAAATGCATACCACATGTATGGGTCGTTTACATGAAATTGATGGATTTTTTTCGTGTAGAGCTTAACTTGAATTGATTTCCGCTTTTGGGAGGCTGGCACTGCCCTTTTTATGACATGGGCAGACGATTTTTCTCTTTTTGCGATGTAGACGGTCGATACTTTATTTGGTTCCTTTTTAGCTCCGTGGAGGTCGATACTGCAATTTTTCCGTCGTAGACGGTAAATACTTCCATTTTTACGATGTGGACGGTCAATACTTGACTTGGTTCTGTTTTAGCGACGTGGAGGTCGATACTTCCATTTTTGCGACGTAGACGGTCAATACTTGACTTGATTCCTTTTTAGAGACGTGGAAGTCAATACTGCCATATTTAGGCCGTGGACGGTCGATTCTGCCATTTTTGCGACGTGGACAGTCAATATTTGATTTTGTTTCTTTTTAGCGACGTGGAGGTCGATACTGCCATTTTTGTGACATGAACGGCCGATACTTGACTTGATTCCTTTTTAGTGACGAGGTGGTCGATATTGCCATATTTGCGATGTGGACGATGATACTTCCATTTTTGTGACGTGGAGGGTCGATACTGCACTTTTTGTGACTTGAGCGGTCGATACTACCATTTTTGCGACGTGGACGGTCGATTCTTGACTCGATTCCCTTTTGACGACGTAGAGGTCGATGATGCCCTTTTTAAGAGTTTGACGGTCGATGCTGCCAATTTTGCGACGTGAACGGACGATACTGCCCCTTTTGCGACATGGACGGTCGATACTTGATTTGATTTGGTTCCGGAATGGAGCCGTTGTTTTTATTCGTCTGCCGCTCGACATGATTTAATAGAATGATTGACTTCCTCTTAGACAGGGAGAGTTTAACGTCTTCTTGGATGGAATATTTTGTTTAACGTCTTCTTAGACGAGGAAGCTTTGTTTAACGTTTCCTTAGACGGAGTAGTTTAGTTTAATGTCTAGTTAGACGGATGAGCTTGTTTTAACGGCTATTTAGACAGAGGAGTTTGGTTTAACGTATGCTTAGACGGGAGAGTTTGTTTAACGTATTTTCAGACGGAGCTTAGTTTAACGTCTATTTAGACGGAGGAGCTTGGTTTATTGTCTTGATTGATGTGAAAAGTTAGTCTTTTTATGTTCTAGTTACCGCAATCAATAACGGTGTTGCAAAAGCTAATCTCTAGTGAGTACGGATCATCCACATGGAAATGGTGAATTACTTATCTTGTTTTAGACGAGTTAATGAAAAAAGGTGGGATTTTTATCGTTTTATACTAGAAAGATTTAAAAATTTTATGAGAGAAGGGTTTGCAGGGTTTATAGGATTTAATAGTTAATGGATGTAGTTTTAAAAATAATTCTTTTTATTTTTTAATTATTTAATACTAGATAAATAACGATGAATGCGGATTAAGGTTTCTCTCTACTGACCCTTGTCCTTCCATTGATCCCTATCTATCTCAATCCCTCAACAAAGTAAGTATTAATGAATCTCAAATCGTGGTCGTGACTATTATGATTGATAGCACGCCCGATAAGAGGGTTAAGAATTATTTTGCTAAAGTTTATAAAAATTAAAACTTAAAAAAAAGTTAATGGATTTTGTTCATCCATTATACTATCCTATCCTACAAAGTCTAACAAGCGAGAATTTACTCGCTCATTGGGATAAACGAAGTAAAAGAAAGGTGGAAGAATACGGAACCCATAAGAAATAACAAAATCAAAATTGTGGGAAGTAAATGCAGAAATTAAAGTACGGAAAGTAATAAAACAAGATAAAAATAATAATCTACCTTTTATTGAATGAACAATTGCATTACAAAAGTTGCTCTGTAACACCTTAGTGCATGTATACTATATTTATTTAGGGTATTTCAAATCTTGCGATAGATTTCTTGATTATTATTGCTTTTGGGTGCGGATAGTGCATTTGGTAACTGTGGTTATTATCCGACCCGACCCGCATGTTTGAAACCCACCATGGTTCAAGATTTCATCAAATATTCGCTAGTACAGAGGATCCATGCACATCTAGATTCTATATACATGTATAATATATTTTGTGTCCACATATCTTTTAAATAATACAAATAATAACCAAATAATATTTTTGATATCTAGCATGACATTTCATCATACCCCATATCATTTAGTTGCATCTATACATCATGTTCATGTCCATTAAATCAGACTCGTTTGGGTTGCTACGTATATTTACGTAGATCCGTACTTGGGGGTATGCATTTTTATTGACCGGATATCGCATTATAGTTTTAATTTTTACGTATATTCTCCATATTTTAAAACTAGATTTTTAGATGAGACCCTGGTTATTTTCGGAGCAGTTTGATATTAACTGTTATATATATATGTATTATACAGTTCGGTCTTTTGAATATATATATATATATATATATATATATATATATATATATATATATATATCAGCATCTCTCTGTCTCTCTCTCTCCTATATATATAATATAAAACCTAATAATTAAACACCTAACCTCTCTCTCTCTTCCTATCTTACCTTTTCTTTCCCCACTACGAGAAACCCGAACCCAAACCCTAGCCTACGCCCGCGCCCTCGCCAACCCTCGTCGTCGACCTCACCGTCGTCACCACCATCTCCTCGCCCTCATTACCACCTCTACCTCTCCTTCTCTTTCTTCCTGAGAACCCACAGCCCCAACGCCGACCTCCGCAACAACCCTGACCTCTGAAACCTCACCCCTCGTCGCCGGAGACTTGCCGTCGCCATCACCATCACCCCCGCCTTCATCTCTTCACATCTTTCTCCTCTCCCCGATACCCAGACTTCCACCAGCACCATCAACCCTTGGCAGCACAATCCCCGACCCGACACCAACTCAAGAACCCCTTCCCCTCGCCGCTGATGATAGCCCACCATCGCCGTCATCTCACCTCTGTTCTCGCCACCAGAGCCCGACACAACAACAATCACCATTCTTCAATTCTTCGTGTTCATTTCTTGATCGGTTCTTGATTCTCCGATCGTCTCGCCAGAGTTGCGCGCGTCGCCGACGATCCGGACGACCCAATCATTGTCGTCATCCAGCCTAGTTACCACGTCACGTCACTGATCAGCTAGGTCTAGTCTTGCGTGTATGTTTAGCATCGCGACGTTATTCCGTTATCGGAATGTAGCATTCGTAGCCCGTCATAAGATCCGATCAGGAAGGTTTTAACTTTCAATATGCTATGTTATTATATCGATATCTATATGAATAAAAATAGTACATGTGTTTTATTATGCAGCAAATATTATAGATTTACAGTTTTACGGTATTCATTCGTATCTGTACTGATAATCGTTTATCTAGTTGCATACTGGAACATCATGATATCATTATACTACTATATTAGTACAACATGCTATCTAGTTTGAGTCATACTTGGTAGTAGATGTATAATGGTTATTACAGATAGATACATATGCATCCTGGTATCAATTGTGTTTACCGTGTTCCGATATTGATTACAGTTTCACATTGGGTATCTATTTGATTAATATACATCACATGACATGTTCACGACACACTACCTGACTTGTTACTTGGAGCTTATTACTAGTGCCAACAATCTTGACGTGTTGTCCTGACGGACATAACTTGTTGTCTGCATATACAAAACCTGTACCTGCTTGATCTTGTGTCGGCATTAGATTTATATCAGTAATACCCGACTTGAACACAAAACCTTGGGGGTAAGGGAAAATCAATAATGAAACCTGACTTGTAACTCAACAGTTCGATACTTATACTGATCAATCTTTACGGGTTTGGCCAGCCCCGGAATGATGCTGCTGACATCATTCGTCTGTACATGTTACCTGTTAACTACTTAGCGGCACGTCTCAGATTCAGCTTGAGAGTATTGACCGTGGTCCCGGGCACGCACATGATACTACTGAGTTACATCAACGATTCCATTAAATTGATTTCAAAGACTTTAGAATGGAAAACCTAGAAGCATAGTTTTAGAATACATATGACACACCCATACATACACATAGCTCACTGTTTATATCCATGTTTATTATTTATATTCTTGTTTAATCATATCAATCTATCTTGGCTATTACTGTTATTTTGATATTATGACGCACCGACGTCTGGGTTTTGCATGGCCCAGTTCTTCTGCCTTTATCACAGGCTGATCAAGAGTACTTTAGCAATCAAGCCAAGTAATAAGGAGTTGAACATGTGTCATTAGAGATGTTTAGTTTATTTATTTCCACAGTTTTATTTCTTTTGATGTGAGCCCATATTGGGACATGATTTCGATATTGTTTATTGGATCTTGATTCGTTTCCGCTTATGCAGTTTCTTGATTTTATTTAATGTAGCAAATGGACATGTACTAGATAGATTATATATTTTATGTTCTTGATATCCTATAGACAGCCGTAATGTGACTGTGGATGGATGATTTCTAACCACAGGTAGCATGGTTAGCTCTGTCACGTGCCGTAGTTTACGTATCTTGGTAAGCGAGGCGTGACATGCTCGCTAAAAAACTAAATTACAAACCCTAGTTTTCTCGAGATATCTAGATTGCTTGATCGGTCAATCAGTGGATAGATAGATAGCCCTAATTTCTCTCGGTCCTTTTTATAGGCTCTGGAACTTGAAACCCTAAACGTAATCTTGAAGCGTGTGCGAAAACAATCAAACCCCTAAATTTTCGCATCCAACGGCTACCAATGAACTACGCTTCTGCCGCCATATGCCCCTAACGGCCGTAGTTTTGCCACCTTATGTGGGATTTGCGTCTCCAGATTTCTCATGCCTTCTTCTCTCGATATTTGGAGATCTTTCTGATAAAATATTCTAAAAATATCTCTTTCTCTCTGCAGTTGCGAGATTGTTCAATTTGCTCCTAATATTTGGCAGATTTGGTTTGGTAATTCGATTTGATGTTGATCTCCTACTTATATTTCAGACCTAAACTGATTTATTATAATACCTGCACAATATCTCAAATCAGATTGTTAGTAGAATTTGTTTTATTTGAGATAATATTCCAACCAATTAAATGATATGATATCTTAATAATATTGGTTAAGAATATTTGATATGACATGATATGTATATTTTAATAATTAATAATCTCATGGATACTTTATTTAAATATGATATGCATATATTCCTCCAATTATATTAATTATATATTAAGAAACATATGACAATAATCATTTTACAAATAAACCCATATATGTTCTTAAATTATAAATAACACCTTTTAATAATTAATAATAATATGAAAAATGACCGTACAAAAGTGCAATAAATATGACTGATCAAATATCCCCAAACTTATCTTTTGATCTTCCCGAGCAAACTATTTTATCAGAAAGAAAAAGAAAAACCAAGCACACTTTCGTAGGCAACACGATTGTACTTAGCTCATGCAATAAGCCGTTAAATCTCTAGGTGTCTCTAGTAGGAGGAGTGTTGTCTCCTGAGGGTTTTAGCAGATTACACCCACAAAATCCTAAAAGAAAGAAGACAAAAAAAACAAGGAGCATATAAAAGAAAAACTTGAAAAGAAGAGTTTCAAACTACACTAGATTTTTAGTTGTCATGTGCCCTATCTTAACGGCCTTGAAAAGATGTCGAAAATCACATCCTCCCCAATAAAACATCGTCTTTACTCTTTCTCTCTACCTCTTCTCCAAACATCGATCATATACCCCTACGTGTGTAAAAGTCATCCCTACACTTGGAGAATTCAATTCAAGCTATCATACCCTTTATCCATATTCCTTAGTACTTTTTAGTCGGTGATGTTTTAGATGGATTTGCTCACACATTCTTCATTCGACCGTTAATACTTCTTGAGACACTAACCAACCGATTACCGAATGTGTTCACTTATTAAGGCATACTTAGCAATATCTTAGTCTTGCAACACTTAAGGCTTAGCAGTGACTCCTAAACCAGTTGGTCTAAGATACTAGGTTATAAGGCACCCTCACTGTATTTTTTTATACTGCCTTAAGTAATTACAAAATAAGTGTTCATTTTTCTTTTAAATTTTATTTTATTTACCATTTATATTTTATTGAATTATTTTTTACTAAGGTTTTCAGGCAAGAGTATTTCAAGGTATCCTCTACTATCCCAAGTTTCAAGATGCGTGTAAGTGGATATAGTAGGGTATCAACGTTCAGAAGTTTAGACTCAAGAATAGGGACTATTGTTCAGACTTATTTTAATTCGTAGACTAATAATTTCTTCATCTTACTAACCCTTGGAACAATAGCTCATGACTACGTATTACTGGCCTCATTTTATAACATCTAATTTTCTTGTATTTCTTAAGTCTCTTCCTTTTTTTCATATGTATTTTTATCTTCCTAACTTTTATTTTCAATTTTTTTTAATAGTGCTCTTTTTTTTTTATTTTATAGTGTAAAATGATACGTGAATAAACACAAACCTCCCTCCCAAATCTGTTTGCAGCAGTGTCCTGACTGATGCTGTTGTTCGAGCGCAAAAACATGTAGACTTGGGTAGAGAATAATAGGGCCAGAAGATAGTCAAATGGAAAACCTCCCTCAAACTTGTTCTTTAGCGCATACATATATTTTTTTTATTTTTTATTGGATCCACTAATATACACACCTCCATTCTTAGATGAAACAGTGTTGCCATTGTTTATGGCTGAAAAATCGAAGCATGGAGATGAGGCAGATGAAAGTTAGTCGTGATAAAGAGGCTCCTGTAAAAACAGGAGCTCCTCCGATGGTTCAGCGGAAAAGTACAGTTTTAATTTATACCCATTTACTTTGAAAATAGAACCAAATTTAGCATTTTCTACATCCACTACACCGTGCGGGTATACATACCGCACCACAAAATGTCCTTTCCAACGGGATCTCAGCTTACCCGGATGAAGATGGAAACGGGTATCGTAAAAAAAGACTTGTTGTTCCAGTGTGAATATTTTTCTTAAAAGGTGTTTTTCGTGGAATACCTTTGTCCGGTTCTTTACTATAACCGCGTTATCATAGGCTTCATCACTTAGCTCACTCAGCTCATTTAATTGCAGCTTCCGATAACTGCCTGCTTGGTCAAAATCAAAATTAAGCTTTTTAATTACCCACATTGTCCTATGTTCGATCTCGACAGGGAGGTGACAAGCCTTCCCAAACACCAGTCTATAAGGATACATGCCAAGATCGGTTTTATATGCAGTATGAAATGCCCAAAGAGCATCAGTTGTTTAGAGGACCAATCTTTACGGTTCTTAGAAACCGTTTTTTGCAAAATTTGCTTAATCTGTTTATTAGAGACTTCAGCTTGCCCGCTCGTTTGAGGATGATAGAGCGTAGAAACCTTGTGGTTGATTGAATATTTCCGCATCAAAACTTCGAAAGTCCGATTGCAGAAATTCGTCCCATTGTCGCTAATGATAGCACGAGATGGCCGAACCGAGAAAAGATATTTTCTTTAAAGAACTTAACGACAACTTTGTTATCATTAGTACGGCTCGGTATTGTTTCAACCCATTTACAGACATAATTGTAACACCCTAGTGCATCTATACCATATATTTTTGTAAGTCGACGTTGGACACCCCACATGATGCGGGGAGGCGGAATAGGTAAAACAATCATTTTGTTTAAATTAACATCGACTAACTTTACGGATCTTTTCTAAACCCTAGCTAACAACTATATAGAAGTGATTAGCTACTATGATAGATGATTATACCTAAAGATTCAAGTCCTTCTTGTTCTTGTAGTTCACCTCCTCGTCGGCCTCCTCGATGTGATAGAAGATCCACCCGAGAGATCCTTCTCCAAGCTTTAACCTCTCACTTGAGGTAACTAGGTGGCTATGAGTGCTAATCAAAGTAACCTAGAGGATATAGAAGAGAATTAGGGATCTATTAGTCTTGCTAACCCTTGAATCTCAACACATGAGAGGATTATGGTTAGGTCTTTGAAGAGAGAGTGCTTGAGGAGAGAGAATGTGTAAGTGAGAATCAAATGAATTATAACTCATTTGTGAATATATGAAGTATGATAATTATCTAAATGAATAACATATAATAATATCAACCATGCTTCATTAATTCACTTTGGATGAATCATCTCATGAGTCATTAAGCAATAAATGCTTCATTAACTCATTTGGATGAATCACTCCATGAGTCACTAATCCATTTAATGCAAATTCCACCTAACCTCTCTACCTCATCTTTCTTCTAGAAGCTTCTCAACTAATTACGAGAATGCCTCTGCCATCCGTGAAAACACTAAAATACCGAGACTGTATAAATCCAATAATCCAATACTAGAATCTGGCTTAAACTAAAGCCCGCTAGTAAAAACTGTCCGAACATCGTACGTGCATAAATACACGTATGTGTCCGAACCTTGTCGTAAAACCATATGAACTCTATAAAGTTTCTCCTGAAGCAGGGAAACTCTCTGTGTGGGACTTTAAAGACTCGACACTACGCTAGCAGTGGGTTTAACCACAGGCCGCAAGCGGTACTAGCTGTACGTAACGGTCTCCAAGTAGATGTCGATAAGAAGGCCGATGAGGAAACCCATCCAAACTCCTACTGAGCTTGATGTGATAATCTCCGTACAGTCCGGTCTGTTCATCTAAGACTATCGCATATCGGGCCTAGGGGGCGGCAAGCATCAGTCCCCTAAAAGTGGTATAAGTCGTGTCGGAGTGAAGCCATTACACCTTGAGAAGATACTGGAAATCCTACCAGTAAATCTTGTTTGCCCTGGCCAGAGACTTTGCGTAATGGCTATCCAAACACAGCGCGACATCAACTACCAATACCGGGAGAGAAGAATCCTTTCTAACTGCCACTGCCTCCAAGTGCTTCGGGACTGCACCCAACTGCTACCTATTTGCACGACTCCTTTGAGCCGTGGTAGGGTAGCAATCTAAGAATAGTGGGAACACACTCGAGACGAAGCAACAGTGTCAAGTCTGCGGACTATGCTGTACTCATGTCACCTGGGAACTGTTAACTGACGGCAGGTATAATACCAACCAACAGTTCCCTGCGAGTCCTGTCCGTTGTACCCGTAACCTAACGAGCACCTGTATACTATCTCCAGTACAATGTACTAATGGCTGTGGGACAGACCATTTCCCCTGCTGGGATGAGAAGCATACACACTAGTCTACACTGGAGTATCGATGCCCTGTCTCGATAATCCTACGACTAGGGACCAGATAAAGGATGTGCTTGTGGACTACCCAGCCCCCACTATTATGACTACCATCACAACGTTGGTAGTCAAGCAAGATCCTAAGGGCTCTATCAATATGTATTCACGATATGCTAAAAGAAACATATACTCATATTAAGATAGATACAAACCAAGTAGCATACTACCATTTTTAGCAAGACTGTCAATACAACTGTGAATATCCCAAGCTTCCATTAAGTAATATACAAACTAGTATGATACAGTAATGGCCTCTAGGACATAAACACTAACAATCTCCCACTTGCACTAGGGCCATGTACTGGCATATCGCAGACCTATCATCTCGAACTGCGTCTGAGGAATGGCTTTAGTGAATGGATCAGCAGTGTTATTCTCCGTATCTACTCTCTTCACCTCGATCTCCCGGCGATCTACGATCTCCCTGATCAGGTGATACCGCCTTAAGATGTGTCTGGACTTCTGATGGGACCTGAGTTCCTTCGCTAAAACTATAGCGCCGTTGTTGTCGCAATACAAAGGTATTGGATCAATACTGGTAGGAACCACCTGAAGTTCTGTGAGGAACTTCTTCATCCAGACTGCTTCTTTTGCGGCATCGTAAGCAGCTATATACTCCGCTTCCATCGTTGAGTCAGCAACAGTGTCCTGCTTGGAACTCTTCTAGCATACCGCCCCTCCATTGAGGGTAAAGACATAACCCGGCATGGACTTGGAGTCATCCTTGTCACTCTGGAAGCTGGAGTCAGCAAAGGCCTCGATCTGGTGGTCCTTTCCGCCATACACCAAGAACATCTCCTTAGTCCTTCTCAGGTACTTGAGAATGTTCTTTACTGCTATCCAGTGCTTCTCCCCTGGGTTTTCCTGATACCGGCTTACAACGCTCAATGCGTATGCTATATCTGGTCTGGTACATAACATCGCATACATTATAGAGCCTACTGCTGAAGCGTAGGGTATAATCGATATGCGAGCCCTTTCCAAATCAGTCTTGGGAGACATCTCTTTGGTGAGGGTGATTCCGTGACAAGCCGGTAGGCTACCGCGCTTAGAATTTTCCATACTAAATCTTTTCAATATGGTGTCTATGTACCTGAACTGCGAAAGTCTCAACATCCTTTTTGATCTATCACGATAGATCTGGATCCCCAGAATGTAGGTGGCATCACCCAGGTCCTTCATGGAGAACTTCTGTGACAAGAATCCTTTGACTGACTGTAGTATAGGAATATCATTTCCTATTAGGAGAATGTCATCCACGTATAAGACGAGGAATACTACAGCTCTCCCTACTATCTTACTGTATATGCATGGTTCATCTGGATTCTTTATAAAATCGAATTCTTTAACAGTATTATCAAAACAGATGTTCCAATTCCGCGATGCCTGCTTTAGTCCATAAATGGACTTAAGCAACTTGCATACTTTACTGCTGCTCCCACTCTGAATGAATCCCTCTGGCTGATCCATATTGACGCATTCTTCCAAATTTCCATTTAGAAAAGCCATCTTTACGTCCATTTTCCAGATCTCATAATCGTGGAAGGCAGCAATGGCAAGAAGGACCCGAATGGATTTGAGCATAGCCACTGGAGAAAAGGTTTCGTCATAGTCCAAACCAGGTCTTTGACGAAAACCCTTTGCAACAAGTCTAGCCTTATAGGTTTCAACCTATTCATCTACACCAATCTTCTTTCTGAAGATCCATTTGCATCCTCCAGGTTTTACCCCATCTGGAGCAATGTCCAAAGTCCATACTTTGTTAGTGTACATGGACTCCATTTCGGTCCGCATTGCATCCAGCCATCTTACTGAGTCGCCGCTTTGAATGGCTTGCTGGAAGCTAGTAGGGTCATCATTGTCAATGATGCAATCCTCTCGATCCCCGTCTATGAGAAAACCGTAGTATCTCTCGGGCAGATGAGACTGCCTACTACTTCTGCGGATAGGCGCTGGGATGTCCCTTTCTTCTGAAACTTCTGGTTCTACCATACTTTCAGTAACAGCTTGTGGTTCTGGAATTTCTTCCAGTTCTATTGCGCTCCCACTCTTCTGATTTTCTAAAAATTCAGCTTCCAAGAAGTGGGCATGACGAGAAACAAAAACCTTTTGTTCCTCTGCGTAATAGAAATAATACCCCTTGGAGTTCTTTGGATATCCCACAAACTTACACTGTACTGAGCATGCCTCGAGCTTGTCCGCATGCTGCTTTTTAACAAAAGCTGGACATCCCCATGTCCTAAAGTGTTTAAGACAGGATTTCTTCCCACTCTACATCTGATATGGTGTGGTAGGTATTGACTTAGTAGGAACCTGGTTCAAAAGATATGCAGCTGATTCTAGTGCATAACCCCATAAGGATCGCGGTAACTTAGCCTTACTCATCATGGAACGAACCATATCCAATAGGGTTCGATTCCGTCTTTCCGATACACCATTGTGTTGTGGTGTGTATGGAGGAGTAAGCTGAGAGAGAATTCTATTCTCTTTTAAGTATCCCAAGAACTCGGCACTTAAGTATTCACCACCTCGATCAGATCTCAGTGTCTTGATACTTTTGCATGTCTGTTTTTCCACTTCATTCTTGTATTCTCAGAATTTCTCAAAGACCTCGGATTTATGCTTCATCAAGAATATATGTCCATGCCTACAGAAATCATCCGTAAAAGTAATGAAGTAGGAATAATCACTTCTTGCATATGTAGACATTGGACCGCACACGTCACTGTGTACGAGTCCCAAGAGCTCGCTCGCTCTTACTCCGTGTTCAGTAAACGGAGACTTTGTCATCTTTCCCATGAGACAAGATTCACAAGTAGCATAAGATTGATATTAAAACGGATTCAAATATCATTCTCTATGTAACTTAGTTAACCGTGTTTCATTGATGTGACCTAATCTACAATGCCATAAGAAAGCCTGATTTATTTCCGGAGACTTTCTTTTAAGTGTGTTCTGGACATTGAAAACCTGAGCTTGATTTAATACGTATATACAGTCATCTAATGTACCGGACCCAATCAAAACTTGATTTAGGTGGATGTTTACTACATCGCTTACGAATGTAAAATCATATCCCTCTCTCGAAAGTGAGGACACTGATATGATATTACAAGTCAAACTAGGCACATAGAAAAAGTTATGTAGAATCAATATCTGCCCACTTGTCAAACCTAGGCGATATTCTCCCACGGATTCAGCGTCCACGCTCATTCCGTTCGCAACACTGAGAGACAAATCACCTACCCTAATAACTCTACGATTTCTCAAAATATATAATGAATTATAGATATGAGATCCTGCTCCGGTATCTAGTACCCAGGAAGTAGAGTTAATTGACAAACAGTTCTCAATTACAAACACACCCGAGGTCGAAGCCACAACATGCTTTGAATCCTGGCTACTGGCTTCCAAAGCCCTGCAATCTTTCTGCCAATGCCCCTTCCCATAACAATAGGAACATCCCTCCTTCCCTACACCAAGTCCCGAAACTTTTGCTCTTCCCTTTCTTTCTACTTCACTGACACCGTATATCGGCTTTGTGGAGGTCTTCTTCTTTTCACCCTTTGCTTTCGCCCTGGATGTAGAAGAAGAAGGTCCCCCATTAAGCAGAGCGGGTGTCTCCCTGGTTTCTTTCAGGGTGTAAGTAAAGGGTAGGGACAGTGGAAATAAGTCAGCATTTGACCCGTTTCCTAACGTGGTCTCCAGGTCCTTGAGCTCATCAATATAGCTAGTCATCGTAAGGACGTCGTCCCCTACAGATGACCCAACAGCCAACCTCGCTTGAAGCAATTTATTTGAGGTCTTATATCTTGCGATACGAGATTGCTCTCCATATAAATCTTTGTTATGGAGGAAGATGGAAACTAAGTCCATCTTTTCGTGCTGCTCTGGTATACACCATCAACTGAAGCCAACACGAAGCACTAGGCATTCGCACTGTCCTTTTCCCTTGTCTGACGAATATTCATATCCGCAACGGTAGGAACTGGACCTGGGACGGCGGGGGCTTGAGTAGTAATAGGGTGGTCTAGCTTTTCATAGGTAATGGACATCTGGACAGACCTTTGCCAGTCATAAAAGTTAGATTCAGTCAACTTGTTATCTAGATGTAACCTAGTCATGGTCACAAGGTTGCTGCAGTTAAGAGAGAGAGAGAGGAAACACTTCAGTATGATGCTCTTGCAAGTTTAGAGTGATTTTTAGTTTATCTAAACAGGATGTCTCCCACTGTTTCTCGAATCCCTCCTCATACCAAAAAGGAAGAACTAGTCAGGACTATTCTCACCATACAATAATTGCTTAACCGTTCAGCCAGGCCGGTGTCGGTACTTCGAGGGAGGTTTTACGACACTTTCGCGAAGTTCCTTAATTAAATAACCTCTTTTCTCTGGGGGTGTATCCCCGCTGACACCTTTCTCGACACCTACTTGGTTTATAGCATTGATCGTTAAGTGACGAATCTCCTGATGAATAGCGGATACTCACAGTAGGATCGGGATCCAAATATCATCGTGTGATAATGCTGAAGGAATCCTACCAACATTATCAAACTCCAAATGGTATGCAATACTAGCAAGTTTCAGTTTCTTTAGAAACTCCCGATGTGGATTTTTGCCCCATGTTCTTATGACCTTGACTAAGGGCCAACAAATCATAAGTCACATGTCAAGTTCTACCCGTCATTATCCAGGTTGATTTGAACCCACCCGTATATACTCTTGACTAAGGGCCAAACAAAGTAATACGACTATCCCAAACCAACGCATCTATCTATACTATATGTGAACACCCAGTAGTTACCAATCACTATGTCTTGACTAAGGGCCAAACAAACATAGCTTGAATACTACTGACCATTCATATGAAATGACGGAGGGCTACGAATGGTTTTGGCGAAACTGTAAACGTAGTGAACTTGATATAACCGAAGGAACCTGATAGCTTTATAAAAAAGAGTGGTTAAGCTCCGCAATTAAAAAATCTTCTGTTTTAAAAATAACCGAGTGGTTTCTTTTAAACCGTTCCAACGATTCAACTTTGGTTTATTTTCTTTGTATTAATATAATGCGTCCCATCAATTAACCTATCATTGCAGAAAACAACGAAAATACAACGTCCTCTTATGCCATCCGCATTCGCCACTGGGCCCCGTCATTCACCCGTTAGGTTACTTAACTAACGACAGAGTGGGGGCTGGGCTAGCGCGGGTGTAAAACATAAGTGACGCCTAATAGATATCATATATAGATATTGTACATTCATCAGATGTAATAATAAGCATTCCAGATCACAGATGAACATATTGGATTTTCTACGAATCCGCATTCCTTTTGAGCCTGCAAAGAAAGACGGATTACACAGTCGCGATGAATAGCCAAAACCCCACCCTAGACCCCTACGGGTACGGCAAACTACCCATCAAGTACCCAAAGTGAAGCGGTCTCCCTCAACGACGTGAGTAGGCCACTAAACACTTCAAAGTACCCGGTAGTTTGTGCACCCCATCTTGGGTCTATCCTAGGAGCAGAAAACAGTAAATGAAATAATACAACGGTGGCTACAACCTCAACCCGGATGTGCCCCGCAAAAGAATATTACAACAAATTACAATTTACATTTGAATAAAAGATACACTCGTCTTACATCCCCGGCTATCCATTCACGACAATCCAACAAGTCCACATTCACAAACCAGTAAAAACCATTACAGAAATGTGCAACCACCTGCTAACCGACATACTAGCAGTTAGGGGAGGTTTATGAACACATTAAACACAACAAAGATATAATCAAGTTATCCAAATATCTTAGAATTTCGATCAAGCAACACAAATGAATCTACTCCAAATAATTCTCTGTGCACATAAAACCTGAGCAGAAACAAAACATCCCAGAAAACACAACATTAACACAGAAGAATAACTGAGCAAATTTGGATTGACTCGGAGTCAACTCGGCCGCAGATCCGCGGCGGATCGCTTGGATCGGCGGCGATTCCGCGGCGGTTTAGACGATTCATGATCCCAAATTTTTTCACAATTCTTAAAAAACCCTGCTTGTATTTTTAAAGGTCCCTGAAAAATTTTTAGAACCCGTTTAAAAATCGGCAGAAACTATATGAAAATGATGTTTTTTCGGGTTCGTTTTGCGATTGAATTTCTAACGACTTTGCTAACATGTTAGTTATGGTTTAGCTAGGCTCTGATACCACTGTAAGTCGACGTTAGACACCCCACATGATGCGGGAAGGCGGAATAGGTAAAACAGTTATTTTGTTTAAATTAACATCGACTAACTTTACAGATCTTTGCTAAACCATAGCTAACAACTATATAGAAGTGATTAGCTACTATGATAGATGATTATACCTAAAGATTCAAGTCCTTCTTGTTCTTGTAGTTCATCTCCTCGTCGGCCTCCTCGATGTGATAGAAGATCCACCCGAGAGATCCTTCTCCAAGCTTTAACCTCTCACTTGAGGTAACTAGGTGGCTTTGAGTGCTAATCAAAATAACCTAGAGGATATAGAAGAGGATTAGGGATTTATTAGTCTTTCTAACCGTTGGATCTCAACACATGAGAGGATTAGGGTTAGGTCTTTGAAGAGAGAGAGCTTGAGGAGAGAGAATGTGTAAGTGAGAATCAAATGAATTATAACTCATTTGTGAATATATGAAGCATGATAATTATCTAAATGAATAACATATAATAATATCAACCATGCTTCATTAATTCACTTTGGATGAATCATCTCATGAGTCATTAAGCAATAAATGCTTCATTAACTCATTTGGATGAATCACTCCATGAGTCACTAATCCATTTAATGCAAATTCTACCTGAGCTCTCCACCTCATCTTTCTTCTAGAAGCTTCTCGACTAATTACAAGAATGCCCCTGCCATCCGTGAAAACACGGAAATACTGAGACTGTATAAATTCAATAATCCAATACTAGAATCTGGCTTAAACTAAAGCCCGCTAGTAAAAACTGTCCGAACCTCATACGTGCATAAATACACGTATGTGTACAAACCCTATCGTAAAACCATATGACCTCTATATCGTTTCTCCTGAAGCAGGGAAACTATCTGTGTGGGACTTTAAAGACTCGACACTACGCTGGCAGTGGGTTTAACCATAGGCCGTAAGCGGTGCTAGCTGTACGTAACGGTCCCTAGGTAGATGTCGATAAGAAGGCCGATGAGGAAACCCATCTGAACTCCTACTGAGCCTGATGTGGCAATCTCCGTACAGTCCGGTCTGTTCGTCTAAGACTATCGCATATCGGGCCTAGGGTGCGGCAAACATCAGTCCCCTAAAAGCGGTATAAGTTGTGTCGGAGTGAATCCCATTACACCTTGAGAAGCTACTGGAAATCCTACCAGTAAATCTCGTTTGCCCTGACCAGGGACTTTGCGTAATGGCTCTCCAAACACAGCGCGATATCAACTCCCAATACCGGGAGAGACGCATCCTTTCTAACTGCCACTGCCTCCAAGTGCTTCGGGACTGCACCCAACTGCTACCTGTTTGCATGACTCCTTTGAGCCGTGGTAGGGTAGCAATCTAAGAATAGTGGGAACACACTCGAGACGAAGCAGCAGTGTCAAGTCTGCGGACTATGCTGTACTCATGTCACCTGGGAACTGTTAACTGACGACGGGTATAATACCAACCAACAGTTCCCTGCGTGTCCTGTCTGGTGTACCCGTAAGCTAACGAGCACCTATATAATGTCTCCAGTACAACGTACTAATGGCTGTGGGACAGACCATTTCCCCTACTGGGATGAGAAGCGTACATACTAGTCTACTCTGGAGTATCGATGCCCTGTCTCGATAATCCTACGACTAGAGACCTGATAAAGGATGTGCTTGTGGACTACCCAGCCCCCACTAGTGTGACTGCCATCACAACGCTAGTAGTCAAGCAAGATCCTAAGGGCTCTATCAATATGTATTCGCGATATGCTAAAAGAAACATATACTCATATTAAGATAGATACAAACCAAGAAGCGTACTACCATTTTTAGTAAGACTGTCAATACAACTGTGAATATCCCAAGCTTCCATTAAGTAATATACAAACTAGTATGATACAGTAATGGCCTCTAGGGCATAAACACTAACAATTTTGGAGTATTTCAAATCTTGCGACAATTTTTATTATTATTGTTATTTGGGTTACGGATAGTGCATTTAGCAGTTGTGGTTATTATCCGACCCGACCCGCATGGTTGAAACCCATCATGGTCCAAGATTATATCAAATATTTGCTAGTATAGAGTATCCGTGCAAATCTAGATATTATACACATATATAATATATTTCACATATCTTTTAATAATACAAATAAAAATCAAATAATATATTTTAATATTCTGCCTTGCATGTCATAGTACCTCATATCATGTGGTTCCACCCATATATCATGTTCATACCCTAATTGTTAAAACAGACTCGTTATTGATCGCTACGTATATTTACGTAGATCCGTATTTGGGGGTATACATTTTTATTGCCAGTATATCACACTATGGTTTAAACTTTTATGTATATTCTCCATATTGAAAAACTAGATTTTTGGATGGTTCGGGTAATATTCGGAGCAATCTGATATTATCTGTAAAAACCTATAATATATATATATATATATATTACAACTTATAATATATATAATACTGTTAAACATATATAATATATAATATATTATTATTAACAAACACTCTCTCTCTCCTTCTCACGTCTCTCTCTCTCATTCTCTTTCTCTCTCATATATATATATATAATATAGATAATATAATATATAAAACTTATTAAATAATTATAAAACCTCACCTTTCTCTCTCTCCCTCATTATTTTTCCTCACGTCTTCCCCCCCACGCGAGCACGAACCCAGAACCCTAACTCGCGCCCTCGTCGCCGCCATTCACCCTCTCGACCTCGTCCTCACCATCATCGCCCCCTCTCGACCTCGCCTCCTCCTCCTTACTCCTTCTCCTCTTCCCGACGGCCTACACCAACTTCCCCGACCAAGAACCCATCTTGTCCAACCCAACACCCCATCGCCGGAACCCCTCGTCGCTGGAAAACTCACCATCACCGACCACCCTCTCGCTTCCCAGCACCAAGAACACCCCAGAACACCGCCGCCACCAACCCTGCACGTCCCCGATCACCTTCACACCCACACCCTTGTCGGACGACCTCGCCGTTGACGTCGTCGCCGTCGTCTCGTCGCCACGTCTGCTGTCCCCACTTACCAGAAACCCCAATAGCAACATCCACTTCCTTTTCTTTCTTTCTTTTCTTTTATTGATTTTGGCCGTCTCGCCGGAGTTGCACATCGCCGATGATTCGGATGACCCAGCCACTATCGTCATCTAGCCCTATCACCACGTCACGCAGCTGCTCAGCCAGGTCCAGTTCTGTACGCGTAAGTTTGCATCGTGAAGTATTCCGACATCGGAACACGGCATCCGTATCTCGACGTAAGATCCAATCAGGAAAGTTCTAAACTTGTAATATGCTATGCTACTATATCAATATTTATTTAATAAATGATAGTGCATGTGTTTTACTATGCAGCAGAAATTACCGATTTACAGCTTTATAGCATCCGTCTGTATCCGTGCTGATAATAGTTTATCTAGTTGCATGCCGAACATCACAATGTTACTATATTAGATCAATACGTTATCTAGTTTGTATCATACATGGTAATAGACATTTAATGCCTATTACAGATAGATACATATACATCCTGACAATAATAGTATTTCGATATTAATTACGGTTTTACATTTGGTATCTATTTTGGTTAATATAAATTACATGGCATGTTCACGACATACTGCCAGACTTGTTACTTGGATCTTCTTGCTAATACCGACAATCCTGACTTGTTGTCCTGATGGACGTAACTTGTTGTCTACATTGACAAAACCTGTACCTGCTTGATCCTGTGTTGGCATTAGATTTATATTGTCAATACCCGACTTGAACACAAAACCTTAGGGGTAAGGGAAAATCAATAATGAAACCTGACTTGTAACTCAATAGTTCGATGCTTACATTGATCAGTCTTTACGGGCTTGGCCAGCCCCGGAATGATATTGCCGACATCATTCATCTGTACATGTTACCTATTTACTGCTTAGCGAAACGTCTCGGATTCAGCCAATGAGTCTTAACCGTGGTCCGGGCACTCACTGGATACTATTGAGTTACATCGACGATTCTATTAAATTGATTTCAAAGACTTCTAAAATAGATAACCTAGAGGCACAAACTTTAGAATACACATCACATACATACAGCTCCCTGTTTTACATCTATGTTTATTATTCGTACACATGTTTAATAATAGCATCATATCCTGGTTACTGCTATTAATTTTGATATTATAACGCACCGACGTCTTGATTTTGTATGGCCCAGTTTCTCTACCTTTATCGCATGCAGATCAAGAGTACTTTAGAAATCAAGCTGAGCAATGAGGAGCTAGCTATTTAGTTTAGATACTCTTAGTTTATTTATTTCCGCGGTTTTATTTCTATTGATGTGAGCCCATATTAGGACATGTTTCATATACTATTGTTATTGGATCTTGATTCGTTTCTGCTATATGCATTTCTTGATTTTATTTACTGTGGCAGATAGACATGTGTTAGCTAGATTATATATTTTACTGTTCTTGATATCCTATAGACAGCCGTAATGTGACTATGGAGGGATGATTCCTAGCCATAGGTAGCATGGTTGGCTTCGTCATGTGCCATAGTTACGTATCTTGGGAAGTGGGGTGTGACAGGGTTTGTTTGGTATCAGAGATATAGGATTTAGGATTAGTCATGTTTGGTTCTTTTGTAGTTGGGTATTGAACCCAATACATTAACCAGGAAACCCGGAATTAGGAACATGTCCTGCCACACTACTATCTTTCCATTCTTGTTTATTGAATCCTGTTTACCGTTACTAATCCCCTTCGGTGTCTTGGCTTCAGAATCATGGCCGATAGAGATTTGTGGTCGTACCAGAGGCGTATTGATGACGCCGCATTGCTGGGAGTTATACGTGGTATGCTTGAAAACCAGAAGCGGCAAACTGAGCTAAATCAGCGGCAGGCCGAAGCTTTCCAGGAAGGTCTGCAGACGGTCCAACAGTCCGTAGTTGCAGCAGCACTCAGGCCAGCACAGCGTGAGGGCACCGTGGCGGACTTTAGAAAGATTGGTCCGTCCATATTTACTGGTTTAGAGGAGCCATTGCCAGCAGAGCAGTGGTTAGTTGATACAGAGAACCTGCTTGTTGCCGTGAAGATTCTAGATAAGAAAAGGGTGGATGTAGTACGCATCTAATTAATAGATTATGCTCATGAGCGGTGGGTCGTAGAGGAGACCCGTCTGACCAATCCGATCAGTTAGGCAACTTTTTCGCGTAGTTTCTTGGAGAAGTTCTTTCCGCAATCTGCTCGGGAGGAAATGGAAGATAAGTTCATTAGTTTGAAGCAGAATGGTGGATCCGTTGATGCACATGCGACTGGGTGGACTTGGCTCAGTCGATTTGCAGGGCTTTTGGTTGCCAATGAGGCAGATAGGGCACGGAGGTTTATGCGTAGCTTGGATGTGGAGATTCAGAGACATATCATATCTTTGGGATTGACCACATTCTCCCAAGTTCTCAAGGCAGCCAAGGAGCTGTAAGTCCACGTTGCCCACCCCGGTACTTGCGGGGAGGCGGAAAACGGAATAAAAATTGGATTTTTATGAGCTTAGGCAAAATGGACTAGACTTTAAGGATCTTTGCTAAACAAAAACTTGCTAAAGCTAACTAGAAACTAGCTAAGTGCTAGAAAGGTTATACCTTTGGTCTTTATGTCCTTCTCTCCTTGCTCCTTGGAGTAGTGGAAGGAGGTCACCTTGTCGTCTTCTCCCGTCAAAGAAAGATCCACCCGAAAGCCTCAACCTTTGGCTTCAACTCCAAGCTAGAAGTAACTAGGGTTTAAGAAGTGCTAGTCCTTCAACCCTAGATGAGAGTAGAGATGATCAAGAGGGTTTTTTTTCTCAAGCTCAAGTGTTTCTCAACACATGAGAGAGGAGAGCTTGAGGGAGAGGAAGAACAAGAGAGAGAAATGAAAATGATAGAATAAGAATAATGTGAGCCATTCTCACTAATATGTGCATATTATTTTAATTAAATAATTAGCTAGATAATTGTCATGGTTAATCATGACATGACCATTATCATTTCAATTTGCAAGGATCAAAAAGCATCTTCCAAAAGAAATGATGATGGTCAAAGTGTCAACCTAGGTCAACAAGTCAAGGAGGTCAAATGGTCAACAACCATAACCATGCACAATTATTAAACTAATTATCAATTAACTATAATACACACATAAGCATTAGGGTTAATAAAATGACAATAGCCATTAACCCTAATCAAGGTCCTCTCCCTCGGTCTCAAACAACTGTGCATACGCACCCGCATTCGTGATCCGAGGAACACGAATACAATGAGAAAAACCAATCCCAAATCATATACTAGGATCCGGCTTAAACCAAAGCCCGCTAGTATAAACTGTCCGAACAGCAAACGTGCACAAGTGCGCGGATGCGAACGAACCCTGTCGCAAAACCATGCAACCTCTACTCATTTTGCCTAAAGGCGAATAGCTCTCTGTGTGGGACTCTAAAGACTCGACACTACGCCGGCAGTGGGTTTAACCACAGACTGCAAGCGGCACTAGCTGTACGTAACGGTCCCCAGGTAGATGTCGATAAGAAGACTGACGAGGTGAACCCCATCTGAACTCCTACTGAGCCTGTATATGACAGTCTCCGTACAGTCCGGTCTGTTCGTCTGATACATCGCATGGTGGGCCTAGGGGGCGGTGAACGTCAGTCCCCTAATAGCGGTACAAGTCGTGTCGGAGTGTAGCCCAGAGCACCCTAAGATAACACTGGAAACCTACCAGTATATCTCGCTTGCCCTGGCCAGGGACTACTCGTGTAATGGCTCTCCTGGACACAGCGCGATGTCAACCCCCAATACCGGGAGATACGAATCCTGTCTAACCGTCACTGCCTCCAAGTGCTTCGGGACTGCACCCAAAAACTACCTGTTTGCACGACTCCTTTGAGCCGTGGTAGGGTAGTAATCAAAGTGCAGTGGGAACACACTCGAGGCGAAGTGACAGTGTCAAGTCAACGGACTAAGCTGTACTCATATCACCTGGGAACTGATAACTGACGATAGGTATACTACCAACCAACAGTTCCTGACGAGTCCTATCCAGTGTACTCGTAACCTAACGAGCACCCATATACTATCCCAACGTACTAACGGCTGTGGGACAGACCGTCTCCCACACTGGGATGAGAAGCGCATACGCTAGTCTACTCCAGAGTATCGATGCCCTGTCTCGATAGTCCAACGACCAGCGACCTGTATAAGGATGTGCTTATAGATTACCCAGCTCCCACGAGTGCGAGCGCCATCACAACGCTGGTAATCAAGCAAAGATCCTAAGGGCTCTACTAATATGTATATCAGCGATATGCTAAAAGAAACACATGCACATATTGAAGTAGAGACAAACCAAGTAGCATACTACCATTTCGAGCAAGATTGTATATACAACTGTGAATATCCCAAGCTTCCATCAAGTAATATACAAACCAGTATGATACAGTAATGGCCTCTAGGGCATATACACTAACAATCTCCCACTTGCACTAAGGCCATGTACTGGCGTATCGAAGACCTATCATCTCGATCAGCCGCTCGAACTGAGTCTGGGGCAAGGCCTTGGTGAATGGATCTGCTGTGTTATCCTCTGATGCAACTCTCCGGACCTCGATCTCCTGGCGATCCACGATCTCCTTGATCAGGTGATACCGCCTTAAGATGTGTCTGGATTTCTGATGGGACCTGGGTTCCTTCGCTAAAGCTATAGCCCCATTGTTGTCGCAATACAGAGGTATTGGGTCAACAATGGACGAAACCATCTGAAGTTCTTTCAAGAACTTCCTCATCCAGACAGCTTCTTTTGCGGCATCAGATGCAGCGATGTATTCCGCTTTCATAGTCGAGTCAGCAACGGTTTCCTGTTTGGAGCTCTTCCAACACACCGCCCCTCCATTGAGGGTAAAGACAAAACCCGACATGGACTTGGAATCATCCTTGTCACTCTGGAAGCTGGAGTCAGTAAAGGCCTCAATCTGCAGGTCTTTTTCGCCATACACCAAGAACATCTCTTTAGTCCTTCTCAGGTACTTGAGAATGTTCTTTACTGCTATCCAATGTTTCTCCCCAGGGTTTGACTGATACCTGCTTACCACACTCAGTGCATAAGCCACATCCGGTCTGGTACACAACATCACATACATTATAGAGCCTACCGCAGAAGCGTAGGGTATAATAGACATGCGATCCCTCTCCAAATCAGTCTTGGGAGACATCTCTTTGGAGAGGGTGATCCCGTGACAAGCCGGTAGATTACCGCGCTTGGAATCTTCCATACTGAATCTCTTCAGTATGGTGTCGATGTTCCTGGACTGTGAAAGCCCTAATATCCTCTTGGATCTGTCACGGTAGATCCGGATACCCAGAATGTATGAGGCATCACCCAGGTCTTTCATGGAGAACCTGTGTGACAAGAACCCCTTGACAGATTGTAGCATAGGAATGTCATTTCCTATTAAAAGAATGTCATCCACGTATAAAACGAGGAATACTACAGTTCTCGCTATAAATCTACAATAGATGCATGGTTCATCTGGATTTTTGATAAAGCCAAATTCCTTGACCGTCTCATCAAAACAGATGTTCCAACTCCGCGATGCCTGCTTTAGTCCATAAATGGACTTGAGCAACTTGCACACCTTTCCGCTGCTCCCACCCTGAATGAAACCCTCTGGCTGGTCCATATAGACACACTCCTCTAAATGACCATTTAGAAAAGCTGTCTTTACGTCCATCTGCCAAATCTCATAATCGTGGAAGGCAGCAATGGCAAGAAGGATCCGAATGGATTTCAGCATAGCTACTGGAGAAAAGGTTTCGTCATAGTCCAAACCAGGTTGCTGACGAAAACCCTTTGCTACCAGTCTAGCTTTATAGGTCTCAACCTGTCCATCTACACCAATCTTCCTTTTGAAGATCCACTTGCATCCTACGGGTTTTACCCCGTCTGGAGCAATGTCCAACGTCCATACTTTGTTGGTGTACATGGACTCCATCTCGGTCCGCATTGCATCCAGCCATTTTACCGAGTCGACGCTCTGAATGGCTTGCTGGAAGCTAGTAGGCTCATCACAATCTATGATGCAATCCTCTCTATCCCCGTCAATGAGAAAACCGTAGTATCTCTCGGGCGGATGAGACTGCCTACTACTCCTGCGGAGTGGCGTGGGAATGTCCTGATCTTTCGAACCCTCTGGTTCTACTAAGCTTTCAGTAATAGCTTGTGGTTCTGGAATTTCTTCCAGTTCTATTGCGCTCCCACTTATTTCTTTTTCTAAGAACTGATGTTCCAGAAAATGGGCATTACGAGAAACAAGGACTTTTTGTTCCTCTGCGTAATAGAAAAGATACCCCCTGGAGTTCTTTGGGTATCCCACAAACTTGCACAGTACTGAGCGTGCCTCAAGCTTGTCCGTATGCTGCTTTTTGACATAAGCTGGACATCCCCAAATCTTCAGGTATTGAAGATAGAGTTTTTTCCCACTCCATAACTCATATGGTGTGGTAGGCACAGTCTTAGTGGGAACACGGTTCAAAAGGTATGCAGCTGTTTCTAGCGCATATCCCCAGAACGATCGCGGTAACTCAGCGTTATTCATCATGGACCGTACCATATCTAGTAGGGTTCGGTTCCTTCTCTCCGATACACCGTTATGTTGCGGAGTGTATGGATGAGTAAGCTGAGAGAGAATTCCATTCTCTTTTAAGTAACCCAGGAACTCGGCACTCAAGTATTCACCACCTCGATCAGATCTCAGTGCCTTGATACTTTTGCCTGTTTGTTTTTCTACTTCATTCTTATATTCCTGGAACTTATCAAAAGCTTCGGATTTATACTTCATCAAGAAGACATTTCCGAATCTTGAGAAATCATCCGTAAAAGTAATGAAGTAAGAATAACCGCTTCGCGCATGTGTAGACATTGGACCGCACACGTCGCTGTGTACGAGTCCCAAGAGCTTGCTCGCTCTTTCTCCGTGTCCAGTAAACGGAGTCTTTGTCATCTTTCCTTTGAGACAGGATTGACAAGTTGCATACGATTGATATTCGAACGGATCCAAATATCCTTCTGCATGTAACTTAGTCAACCTTCTCTCATTGATGTGACCCAGTCTACAATGCCATAAGAAAGTTTTATTTATTTCTGGAGACTTTCTTTTGTGTGTATTCTGGACATTGAAAATCTGTGGTTGGTTTAATACGTATATACTGTTGTTCAATGTACCTGACCCAATCAAAACTTGATTAAGGTGAATGTTCACTACATTACTTACAAATGCAAATTCATAACCTTCTTTAGATAATAAAGATACAGAAATGATATTACAGGTTGCATTTGGTACATAATAACAACTACGCAAAACCAAAAAGTGTCCATCTGACAATCCCAGGTGATAGTCCCCCACGGCTTCAGCATCCATGCTAGCACCGTTCGCAACTCTGAGGGTCATGTCACCTGCCTTCAAAACTCTACGCTTTCTCAACGCCTGCAAAGAATTACAGATATGAGATCCTGATCCGGTATCCAATACCCAGGATGTAGAGTTTATTGATAGACAGTTTTCAATAACATACACACCTGAAGCTGAAGCTGCAACTCGCTTCAAATCCTGTGTTCTGGCCTTCCAAGCCTTACAATCCTGTTTCCAGTGACCACTTTTATGACAATAGAAGCATTCTTCCTTCCCTACCAGCTTCCCCGCTATCTTTGTTGCTTTTCCTTTTCCCTTCGTATCCACTTTACCGACACCGCCTCTTGGTTTGGCGGGGGCTTTCTTCTTCTTTCCCTTGGCTTTCGCCCTGGACCTAGAAGAGGAAGATCCTCCTACAAACAAAGTGGATGTCTCCCTACCCTTCTGTAGGGTGCCCTCAGCAGTCCTCAACATGTTCAGAAGTTCGGAAAGTTCAACCTCCTTTCCTTGCATGTTGAAGTTAAGAATGAACTGGGCGTAAGTGGAAGGAAGGGACTGGAGAATCAAATCAGTATAGAGTTCATTCTCCAATGTGGTCCCAAGGTCCGCGAGCTCCTCAATGTAGCCAATCATCTTAAGCACGTGTTCCGCTACCGATGATCCGACGGCCAACCTTGCCGAAAAAAGCTTCTTCGACACTTTGTATCTTGCGATACGAGACTGCTCTCCATACAGTTCTTTTGTATGAAAAAATATGGACTCTAGGTCCATATTCTCGTGCCTCCTCTGATATTCGTTGTCCATCGAGGCTAGTACGAGGCATCTGGCTCTCGCGCAATCTATCTCCCATGTCTTACGGATTTCTACATCCACGACGCTGGAGGTGGGACCTGGGACAGGGAGAGCTTTGGTGGTAAGTACATACCCCAACTTGTCATAAGTGATTGCCATCTTGACATTCCTGAGCCAATCTTTGTAGTTTGGCCCTGTCAGTATATTTTTATCTAGTAATAACTTAAGTCCGGTCATCTTGAATGGTCGCTGCAATTAGGAGAGAGAAAAGAAACACTTTAGTATGATGCTCTTGCAAGTTTAGAGTGGTTTTTAGTTTGTCTAAACTGGATGGCTCCCACTGTCTCTCGAATCCCTTCTCAAACCGTAAAGAAAGGATTAGTCAGGATCGATCTCACCGTACAATACTTGCTTAACCGTTCAGCCAGGCCAGTGTCGGTACTTCGAGGGAGGTTTTCCAATGCTTTCGCGAAGTTCCTTAATTAAGTAACCTCTTTTCCCTGTGGGTGTAGCCCCGCTAACACCTTTCTAGACACCTACTAAGTTTATAGCATTGATCGTTAAGTGAGAGTTTTCCCGAGGAGTAGCATATACTCACAGTAGGATCGGGATCCAAATATCATCGCGTGATAAAACCGAAGGAATCCTACCAGAATCATCACACTCCAAATGGTATGCAGCGCTAGAAAGTTTCAGTACTTATGAAACTCCCGATGTGGATTTTTGCCCCATGCTCTTATGACCTTGGCGTGAGGTCAAAATGTCATAAGTCACATGTCAAGTTCTTCCTATCATTATCCTGGTTAATTTGAACCCACCCGTACCTACCCTTGACGTAGGCCAAAACGGCAGTACGACTGTCTCAAACCAACGCATTCTATCTATGCAACAGATAAATATCCGGCAGCTACCAATCACTATGCCTTGGCGTGAGGTCAAAATACATAGCTTGAATACTACCAAATATTTAACCGAAATGATGGAAGGCTACGGATGGTTTTGGCGAAACCGTGAACGTAGTGAACTTGATATAATCGATGGAACGAGATAGCTTTTAAAAGGAGTGGTTCAAGCTCCGCGTTTAAAAGTTTAGTTTTGAAAAGAACCGAGTGGTTTTCAAAGTGTTCCAATCGACTTTTACTTGGTTTATTTTCTTGCATTAGTTCTTTTAATGCGTCCCATCATTTAATCCTACCATTGCAGAAAACAACCAAAATATGACGACGCTTATGCCATTCGCATTCGCCACGGGGCCCCGTCATCACCCATTAGGTTACTTAACTAACGACAGAGCGGGGGCTGGGCTAGTGCGGCTGTAAAACATAAGCAACGCTTAAATAGTAATCATATATAAATATATAGCAATGATAGACATTACAGATCACAGATGAATACATTGGATATACTAGGAATCCGCAATCCGTTCGAGCCTGCAACGAAAAGCGGATTACACGGTCGTGGTGAATAGCCAATACCCCACCCAAGACCCCTACGGGTGCGGCAAACTACCCGCCAAGTACCCGAAGCGAAGCAACCTCCCTCAACACCGTGAGTAGGCCACTCGGCACTTCGAGATACCCGGTAGTTTGTGCACCCCCTCCATGGGTCTATCCTAGGAGCACAAACAGTAAAAAGAATTATACAATGACGGTTACAACCCCGACCCTGTTGTGCGGCCATATAAATAATAATATAACATCAATTTACATATTACAAATGAATGGAAGAAAAGCAACACTCATCTCACATCCACCCCGGCTATTCACCCGCGACAATCCAACCCATTCATATACACAAACCAGTATCAATCACAGATCACAGATATGTATAACCCCGACTAATCGACATATAGCGATTAGCCGACGTTTAATACATACAAACATCACAGATATAACCGTCATAGTCAAAGTGTAGTGAAGTTCGGAAAAAATACGGATTTATAGGCCCCCAAAAATAAATTTCTATTCTGGAAAATCTGGGCACATATAACATATCTTAAAAATTCTAAAACCAAGCCAGAGATACACTGCACCAAACTCGACCCAGTGAGGAGTCCAAACGGCGGCGGTTCGCTATTGCCGCGGAAACGCGGCGGTTTGGACGAATCACTGGACCGGGTTTGGTGGTTTTCTTTAAAAAACCCTGAGACGATTTTTGGAGTATAACAAATTTTGTTTTGACCAGAAATTTTTTTAACAGAAACTAGGGTTTTTGAAAACTCGGTTTTTGGATTTTTCGGTTTCGAACTTCGTTACACTTCACTACCTAGCTAGTTTATGTTTAGTTAGGCTCTGATACCACTGTAAGTCCACGTTGCCCATCCCGGTACTTGCGGGGAGGCGGAAAACGGAATAAAAATCGGATTTTTATGAGCTTAGGCAACATGGACTAGACTTTAAGGATCTTTGCTAAACAAAAACTTGCAAAAGCTAACTAGAAACTAGCTAAGTGCTAGAAAGGTTATACCTTTGGTCTTTATGTCCTTCTCTCCTTGCTCCTTGGAGTAGTGGAAGGAGGTCACCTTGTCGTCTTCTCCCGTCAAAGAAAGATCCACCCGAAAGCCTCAACCTTTGGCTTCAACTCCAAGCTAGAAGTAACTAGGGTTCAAGAAGTGCTAGTCCTTCAACCCTAGATGAGAGTAGAGATGATCAAGAGAGGGTTTTTTCTCAAGCTCAAGTGTTTCTCAACACATGAGAGGGGAGAGCTTGAGGGAGAGGAAGAATAAGAGAGAGAAATGAAAATGATATAATAAGAATAATGTGAGCCATTCTCACTAATATGTGCATATTATTTTAATTAAATAATTAGCTAGATAATTGTCATGGTTAATCATGACATGACCATTATCATTTCAATTTGCAAGGATCAAAAAGCATCTTCCAAAAGAAATGATGATGGTCAAAGTGTCAACCTAGGTCAACAAGTCAAGGAGGTCAAATAGTCAACAACCATAACCATGCACAATTATTAAACTAATTATCAATTAACTATAATACACACATAAGCATTAGGGTTAATAAAATGACAATAGCCATTAACCCTAATCAAGGTCCTCTCCCTCGGTCTCAAACAACTGTGCATACGCACCCGCATTCGTGATCCGAGGAACACGAATACAATGAGAAAAAACAATCCCAAATCATATACTAGGATCCGGCTTAAACCAAAGCCCGCTAGTATAAACTGTCCGGACAGCAAACGTGCACAAGTGCGCGGATGCGAACGAACCCTGTCGCAAAACTATGCGACCTCTACTCATTTTGCCTAAAGGCGAATAGCTCTCTGTGTGGGACTCTAAAGACTCGACACTACGCCGGCAGTGGGTTTAACCACAGACCGCAAGCGGCACTAGCTGTACGTAACGGTCCCCAGGTAGATGTCGATAAGAAGACTGACGAGGTGAACCCCATCTGAACTCCTACTGAGCCTGTATGTGACAGTCTCCGTACAGTCCGGTCTGTTCGTCTGATACATCGCATGGCGGGCCTAGGGGCCGTGAACGTCAGTCCCCTAATAGCGGTACAAGTCGTGTCGGAGTGTAGCCCAGAGCACCCTGAGATAACACTGGAAACCTACCAGTATATCTCGCTTTCCCTGGCCAGGGACTACTCGTGTAATGGCTCTCCTGGACACAGCGCGATGTCAACCCCCAATACCGGGAGAGACGAATCCTGTTTAACCGTCACTGCCTCCAAGTGCTTCGGGACTGCACCTAAAAACTACCTGTTTGCACGACTCCTTTGAGCCGTGGTAGGGTAGTAATCAAAGTGCAGTGGGAACACACTCGAGGCGAAGTGACAGTGTCAAGTCAACGGACTAAGCTGTACTCATATCACCTGAGAACTGATAACTGACGATAGGTATACTACCAACCAACAGTTCCCGACGAGTCCTATCCAGTGTACTCGTAACCCAACGAGCACCCGCATACTATCCCAAGTACGACGTACTAACGGCTGTGGGACAGACCGTCTCCTACACTGGGATGAGAAGCGCATACGCTAGTCTACTCCAGAGTATCGATGCCCTGTCTCGATAGTCCAACGACCAGGGACCTGTATAAGGATGTGCTTATAGATTACCCAGCTCCCACGAGTGCGAGCGCCATCACAACGCTGGTAATCAAGCAAAGATCCTAAGGACTCTACTAATATGTATATCAGCGATATGCTAAAAGAAACACATGCACATATTGAAGTAGAGACAAACCAAGTAGCATACTACCATTTCGAGCAAGATTGTATATACAACTGTGAATATCCCAAGCTTCCATCAAGTAATATACAAACCAGTATGATACAGTAATGGCCTTTAGGGCATATACACTAACAGGAGCAACAAAGTTTATCGGTGAAAGCAAAGGGTAATCTACAGCAAGAGGTTGTAGTGTGGAAGCCGGAGTTTACACCAAACCGAGCTCCTGCACGCAAAATCATTCCGGTAAACAAGCGAGGTATTGTACCCATGAAGAAGCCCATCGTATCCGATCAGAAAAGAAGTGTGATTTGTGACCTTTTCCATCTACCCGGATACCTACAGAAGGAATGTCGAAGGAGTCTTGGACTCTGTCTAGTTTTTTGTTCAGATGACCATACCATCAGTGCTTGTCCTTCAAAGCAACGATTGAGAGACGACATTCAGAAACCACCGTAGAAGAAGATTCATAGGCAGAAGCTGATCACTCAGAGGCATAATCAAGCATGGGCCTTCACCCTGACGGCCGAGGAGGCCAAGGCGTCAGATGACGTTGTTTCAGGTATCCTACTAGTTTATAATTTTCCCCCATTGGCATTTTTGAATTCAGGTGCATCCCATTGCTTCATGTCGTCCAAGTTTATTAATGCACACTCTATTCCACACATGACTCTGTCTAGTTGCTGGGACATACACACTGGGAATGGAAAAATTATATCCAGTAGTGAGTGTAAGGGATGCTTGATTGTTATATGCGGACGGGAGTTATTCGTAGATTTCTTGGTGATCGATACTGGCAGCTATGATGTTGTCTTGGGAATGGATTTTCTTGGCATTTTCCACGCTCACATCAATTGTAGAGCAAAGAAAGTGATTTTCCAGATTCCCGGACATCCGAAATTCGTATTTTTGGGAGGTAGCAGATCTGTCGGGCCAGTCAAATTTAGGGCTAGGCCGACTAATGCCGTTCTTTCGTCGATGGAAGTAAATAAAATGGAAGCGCCAGCAATAGTTCGGGATTTTATGGATGTGTTCGAGGACATCTCGGGTTTACCGCCAAAACAAGATGTAGAGTTCGCAATTGATCTTATTTCTGGAGTAGCGCCAATTTCAAAGGATTATTATCCAATGGCGCCGGTGGAACTAGAAGAGGTAAAGAAACAAGTTACCGAAGTATTAGAGAAGGGTTGGATTCGCAGCAGCGGTTCACCATGGGGAGCTCCAGTTCTTCTAGTCAAGAAGAAGGATGGCACACGGAGGATGTGCATCGATATCGAGAATTAAATCGGGTGACTATTAATAATAAGTACCCAATCCCTTGCATCGACGAATTATTCGATCAACTCAATGGCCCGAGGGTATTCTCGAAATTGGATTTGCGATCCGGATATCATCGAGTTCGGGTGAAATCAGAAGACATTTGCAAGACAGAGTTCTGAACAGGGTAAGCGGACAGGGTATTTTCGTTTCGAAATCGCAGTTTTAACGTGGTTTAACATGTTTATGATATTATATGTGTTTCGAAACGTCCGCTAATTGCTATACGTCGATTAGTGGGGGTTACGCATATCTGTGTTGTTGTTCTTGTTGGTTTGTGTATATGAACTTTATTGGATCGTCGTGAATGAATAGTCGGGGATGTGAGAAGAGGGTTTTCTTTCATTCGATGTAAATTGTAAAGTGATGTAATATTCTTTTGCGTGGCACATCCGGGTTGAGATTGTAGCCACCGTTGTATTATTTCTTTTATTGTTTTCTGCTCCTAAGATAGACCCAAGGTGGGGTGTACAAACTACCGGGTACTTTGAAGTGCCGGGTGACCTACTCATTTTACTGAGAGAGGTTGCTTCACTTCGGGTATTTGGCGGGTAGTTTTCTGCACCCGTAGGGGTCTAGGGTGGGGTTTGGCTATTCATCACGATCGTGGAATCCGTCTTTCGTTACAGGCTTGAACGAAACGCTGAATTCCTAGTATATCTAATATGTTCATCTGTGATCTGAAATGCCTATTATTGCATGAGATGAATGGTTATTATATATATGCTATATAGTAGACGTTGTTTATGTTTTGCATCCGTGCTAGTCCAGCCCCTGCTTTGGCGTTAGTTAAGTAACCTAACGGTGTTAGACGTGGCCCAGTGGCGAAGGCAGATGGCATAAGCGGACAGGGTATTTTCGTTTCTCTCTGTAATGATAGGTGTAAATAATGGGACTGCATTAGATTAATGCAAAGCAAACAAACCAAAGCTGAATCGTTGGAACAATTTTAAAACCACTCGGTTTTTTCAAAACAGAAACTTTTAAATGCGGAGTTTAAACTTTAAAAGCTATCAGGTTCCTTCGATTAAATCAAGTTCATTATGTTCACAGTTTCGCCAAAACCATTCGTACCTCTCCATCATTTCAGTTGAATATTCAGTAGTATTCAAGCTATGTATTTTCATCTTCGCCAAGGCATAGTGATTGGTAGCTGCTAGATATTCATCTGTAGCATAAATAGATGCGTTGGTTTGGGACAGTCGTGCTATTATTTTGGCCTCTGTCAAGGTTATGTACGGGTGGGTTCAAATTAACATGAACAATGACGGGCAGAACTTGACATGTGACTTATGATATATTGGCCTTCATCAAGCTCATAAGAGCATGGGGCAAAAATCCACATCGGGAGTTTTTAAAGAAACTGAAACTTGCTAGTGCTGCATACCATTTGGAGTGTGATAATATTGGTAGGATTCCTTCAGGATTATCACACAGAGATATTTGGATCCCGATCCTACTGTGAGTATCCGCTACTCCTCGGGAGATTTTTCACTAACACAATCAATGCTATAAACCAAGTAGGTTTCTAGAACAGTGTTAGCGGGGCTACGCCTCCAGGGAAAAGAGATTATGTAATTAAGAAATTTCACGAAAGCGTTGGAAAACCTCTCTCGAAGTACCAACACCTGCATGACTTTCTTTTAAGGAAGGATTCAAGATACAGTGGGAGCCATCCTGTTTAGATAAACTAAAAACCAATCTAAACTTGCAAGAGTATCATACTGTGTGTTTTCTTCTCTCTCTCCTAATTGCAGCGACCAGGTGACCAAGATTAGGTTACAGTTAGATAATAAAATGACTGGGTTATACTATATTGACTGGCAAAGATTTTTCCAGATGTCCATTACCTATGACAAGCTGGACCACCTCAGTACTACTCAAGCCCCGCCGTCCCAGGTCCAGATTCCACTGTCGCGGATAATGATATCCGTAAGACATCGGAAAAACACAGTGCGAATACCAAGTGCCTCATGTTGGCCTCAGTAGATGGTGTAAACCGGAGACAGCACGAGAAGATGGAATTAGTTTCCATCTTTCTCCATAACAAAGATTTATATGGAGATCAATCTCGTATCGTAAGGTATGAGACATCGAAGGAATTGCTTTAAGCGAGGTTGGTTGTCGGGTCATTTGTAGGGGACCACGTCCCTACAATGATCAGCTGTATTAAACAGCTCATGGACATGGGGACCACGTTGGAGAACGAGTCATATGCTGACTTGATTCTACAGTCCCTACCTTCTACTTATGCCCAGGGGAAGAAAGTTATACTTCCAGTTGAGGGCATCCTGAAGGAAACTAGGGAGACACCCGCTCTGCTTATTGGGGGATCTTTCTCTTCTGGATCCAAGGCGAAAACCAATGGTGAGAAGAAAATCTCCACAGAGCCGATAGGCGGTGTCACTAAGGTAGAAGGAAAGGGCAGGGCAAAAGTTTCGAGGCTAACAGTAGAAGGAGGGATGTTCCTATTGTCACGGGAAAGGGCATTGGCAGAAGGAATGTAGGGCTTGGAAAGCCAGAATCCAGGATCCGAAGCACGTTGTGGTTTCGGCTTCATGTGTGTTTGTGATTGAAAACTGTATGTCAATTAACTCTACTTCCTGGATACTAGATACCGGATCAGAATCTCATATCTGTAATTCATTACAGTTTTTAAGAAACCGTAGAGTTATCAGGGCAGGTGATATGACTCTCAGGGTATCTAACGGAATGAGCATTGACGTTGTATCCGTAGGGGAATATCACCTAGAATTGACAAGTGGGCAGATATTGATTTTACATAACCGTTTGTGTGTACCTAGTCTAGCTTGTAATATCATATCTGTATCTTTACTTTCTAAAGAAAGATATGATTTTACATTTGTAAGCGATGCGGTCTATATCCACCTTAATCATGGTTTGATTGGGTCAGGTACACTGGACGACGGTATATACGAGTAAAATCAAGCTCAGGTTTTCAACGTCCAGAACACACTTAAAAGAAAGTCTCTAGGATTAAATAAGGCTTTCTTGTGGTATTGTAGACTGGGTCACATCAATGAAACACGGTTGACGAAGTTACATAGAGACGGATATTTGGATCCGTTCGAATATCAGTCTTATGCAAGTTGTCAATCATGTCTCATAGGAAAGATGATAAAGACTCTGTTCACTGGATACGGAGTAAGAGCGACCAAGCTCTTAGGACTCATACACAGTGACGTATGTAGTCCAATGTCTGCACATGCACGAAGTGGTTATTCCTATTTCATTACTTTTACGGATGATTTCTCTAGGTTTGGACATGTTTTCTTAATGAAACATAAATCCGAGGCCTTTGAGAAATTTTAGGAATATAAGAATGAAGTGAAAAAACAAACAGGCAAAAGTATCAAGACGCTGAGATCTGATCGAGGTGGTGAATACTTAAATGCCGAGTTCTTGGGTTACTTAAAAGAGAATGAAATTCTCTCTCAGCTTACTCCTCCATACACACCTCAACACAACGGTGTATCGGAAAGGCGGAACAGAACCCTATTGGATATGGTACGTTCCATGATGAGTAACGCTGAGTTATCGCAATCCTTCTAGGGTTATGCACTAGAATCAGTTGCATATCTTTTGAACAGGGTTCCTACCAAGACTGTGCCTACCACACCATATCGGATGTAGAGTGGGAAGAAACCCTATCTTCAGTATATGAAGATGTGGGGATGTCCAGCTTTTGTAAAAAGAAGCATGCGGACAAGCTCGAGGCATGCTCAGTACTGTGTAAGTTTGTGGGATACCCAAAGAACTCCAGGGGGTATCTTTTCTATTACGCAGAAGAACAAAAGGTTTTTTTCTCGTCATGCCCACTTTTTGGAAAAATAAACTAGTGAGAACGCAATAAAACTGGAAGAAATTCCATAACCACAAGCTATTACTGAAAGCATGGTAGAACCAGAGGTTTCGAAAGAACAGGATATTCCTGCGCCACTCCGCAGGACTAGTAGGCAGTCTCATCCGCCCGAGAGATACTACGGTTTTCTCATATACGGGGATAGAGATGATTGCATCATTGACAATGATGAGCCAACTAGCTTCCAGCAAGCCATTCAGAGCAGTGACTCGGTAAAATGGCTGGATGCAATACGGATCGAGATGGAGTCCATGTACACCAACAAAGTATGGACTTTGGGCATTGCTTCAGAAAGGGTAAAACCCATAGGGTGCAAATGGATCTTCAGAAAGAAGATTGGTGTAGATGGACAGGTTGAAACCTATAAGGCTAGACTTGTTGCAAAAGATTTTTGTCAAAGACCTGGTTTGGACTATGATGAAACCTTTTCTCCAGTGGCTATGCTCAAATCCATTCGGATCTTTCTTGTCATTGCTGCCTTCCACGATTATGAAATTTGGCAGATGGACGTAAAGGCTGCTTCTCTAAATGGAAATTTGGAAGTGTGCATCTATATGGATCAACCAGAGGGTTTTATTCAGAGTGGGAGCAGTAGGAAAGTGTGCAAGTTGCTTAAGTCCATTTATGGACTAAAGCAGGTATCGCGGAGTTGGAACATCTGTTTTGATGAGACGGTCAAAGAATTCGACTTTATCAAAAATCTAGATGAACCGTGCATTTATAGTAATATTGTAGCGAGAAGTATGGTATTCCTCATCTTGTACGTGGATGACATTCTTTTGATAGGAAATGACATTCTTATGCTACAATTAGTCAAAGGATTCTTGTCACAGGGGTTCTTCATGAAAGACCTGGGTGATGCCAACTAAATCTTTTCAGTATGGTGAGGATGTTGGGACTTTCACAATCAAGGTACATCAACACCATACTGAAAAGATTTAGTATGAAAGATTCAAAGCGTGGTAGTTGTTCAGTTGATAAAACTGCACATTTAATATGATATTTTTCCTACTATTTCTATATAGTAAAAGGTGTTTATTATGAATATGACACATATGAAGGTTTATTTGCAAAAATACTATTTTCATGTGTTTATATATTATAATTAACATTATGTAGCAAAAAGTAAGCATATAATATCCATGCAACATTTGGCCCATTTAAATATGCTTACCTTATTAAATACCTTTGACCAATTCTTAAAATTATAATAGCAAGACAAATGGTTAAGTTAATATCTCAATTAAAACAAATTCTACTAATATTATTTATTGAGTTATTGTGCAGAATTTTCAGGACTGAAATCAAGGAAATCAAAGTTGGCGAAACAAACCTGCCCAAATAAGAAAGTAAACTAAAGAAATCAATTCTAGCAGTGATGTAGAGAAGATTTTCAGTTTTCAGATATTCAAAAGATCACCACGTGTCATCAAGATGAAGCCTCAGAAGATTAAGCCCACGAAGACACTATGAGGCCGCGGAACCGCGGCCAAACCCACCTATTGGCCGCGGTTCCGCCGCGATAAGGAGGAGTTAGGGCACGAGATTTTTTATGTTGGGATCTTCACCACTGGTTTCCATATTAGGAAACTAGGGTAGTTAGGGCATGGGATTTTTTATGTTGGGATCTTAACCACTGGTTTCCATATTAGGAAACTAGGGTTCTGACTCTGGGACTATAAATAAGGATCGAGAGCCTCTTGGAAAAATCATCAAGCTGAAGAGATCACGAAGTCCACGACAGACTCACGCATCCAGGCTGATCATCAACGGTTCATCTACCTCCTTATAAGAGATCGAGAAGCAAACTAGCATTTTGTAATCATTTTCTAAGGGAACAAAGTATAAATGAATTTTGTTGATTAATAAAGGTAGTTGTTTTCTTATTCCATCTCTTTGTAGTTTTAATATGATTTCCCTCTCCATCTCTTCTATTCCTAACATGTGCGAGTAATTCTTCGCTTGTTAGGGTTCATAGGATTATGGTAGGTTAATAGATGATGAAGATCCTTAAACTCTTTTTAAGTCCTATAAAGTTTATAAACTTTATCAAAAGAATAGTTAACATCCTAATTGGGCGCGCTATCAATTCATTGATAATCGCGACCACGATTAGAGATTAGATTAACAATTGTTTTGGTAAAGGCTGGATATGAACGGAGTTCCATGTCGAGATAGGGGTTAAGAGTGGGAACCCTTTTCCCTCCAGAAACCCTAATCTACATGCATCACTGTCGTTCTAGTTTTAAATCTATTAAAGGATAAAAAGAGTAATCTTTAATTAATCATCCATAACTACTAAATCCCAATGAACCCTACAAGCCCTCTTTTAATATTAAACTTGCCTCCGTAGTTAATCTAGATCTATATTCTGCATCCGTATTCGACGTAGATCTAGAACCTACAACCATTCTTCACCATTCTTTATTCTTCCTCCTTCCTTTTTCAACACGTCTAAAGTAAGATTAAAAGATTCAATGTTTCCCAGAGGATGACCCGTACTTATCTCGGTCTAGCTACACGCGACACCGTTATTGATTGCGGTTAACTACTACTCTACACATAAATCAGAACAAATCAAATGGCGCCGTTGCCGGGGATACGTGCGTAATTTTTTATTCTTACTATTTATGTTGAATTCTTATTCGATCTATATCATAATTAAAACAAAACTGCAAATTGTATATTTAACGATTTGTGTGTGAATTTTGCAAGGAGATCTGGAGTCACAAACTTGAGGAAACAGGGAGCCAGAGACATTCATCAAGGTCCAGAGGAGTACAGGAGGCCACGCACCAAAATTCTCCACCTGATCCATCTTTCTTGCGGCGGAACCGCAGCAGAAGGAGCTTATTGGCGGCGGAAGCGCGGCGGATTTGAGGGATTAGGGGTCGTAACTTCTCTGGTAAATTTCTCAACTTTTTCTCTCTCCTTTGAAATCCAATAAAATATATTTTCTGCGGGATTCTTTGCAAAATATTGCCGCTCAAAAATATTTTTGCAAAGTTTTGTAATTGGTTTGATTATTCATATTTTAATACGGATTTTTAAGGGGAAAAGACCAAATTCAGATTAGGTAGGGATTTTATCACCCTTCCTAAGCCCCACAAATCACAAAACGAGCATCCGCATCAACCCTACATTAATTTAAAATATATCTAGACCAAGACTCTAAGGACTGTCGCGCTCAATAAGGACAGAGGAAGGCCGTGGGTAATCTATCTCTTATCCGCATTACTTTTGTGGTGCCTAGTCAAGTGTGTCTAGGTAAGTGGTTACTCAATTAGGCCCGCTATTTTCGGTGATTCGTATAGCGGATACCTCCCACTTACCTGGCATTTACCTGGCCACAAGAGTAGTAAAGAGGTGGTAGAGGATTGATCATGCGGCTTGTCCTTTGGAAGTCTAGGAGCGGTCCAGAGACTTGACCTAGGTAACCTTAGTTTCAGGGCTGTTTGTGCATTTTTTGTGTGATTTGTCTAAGTCCGACACACTTTTACAAAAACAAACTAATTTTAAATAACGCATACGTTGCCACTTGTGCTAAAACCGTTTAGTGCATGCTTGGCTGGACACAGGATTCTAATGCCTGTCTTGTCCGCGTTCCTGCTATCGACTCCGAAGTCGGTGCTTCTTCATTTTTTTCCCCTCACCACCCACCACATCGACCGAGATAGACGATACTCCATCAAATTATAATACCAAGCTGCCACCGCCCGTAGGTGAGCAGAATACACTACGCATCTCTCTCCAAGAAAGATGATATCCTATACGTGGTCCACTTCTTACTTGTCTATCTATTCCACCAGCCAACGGGGATAATTTTGAAATTAAATCCCATTCACTTTAATCTTTTACCAAAATATCACGGTCTCGAGTCTGAAGACACATACGTCTTTATTACCAAATTTGAAAATGTATGCGCTATGATGGGTACTTCACAGGTTTCTGTGGATACTATGAGGTTGCGTCTTCTCCCATTCACTTTGTGCGATATACCTGAGAAGTGGCTTTATAACACAGCCGCACATTCTATTTCAAACTGGGGAGAATTCGTCACAGCTTTCCTAAAGAAATTCTACCCTAATCATAAGAAAGCTCGAGTCCGTAGCGAAATAAATCAATTTACCCAGCTTTCCAATGAACCATTTTCAAAGTGTTTTGAACACTTCAAGGATCTGTTAGTTCAATGTTCTTATCATGGAATCCCTAGATAAGATCTGTGCAGAATCGTATATGAGGGCATTAATCCTACAAAAAAACAGATACTTGAATCCATGTGTCAAGGCACCTTCATGACTAAAGATGATGGTGAAGCCTGGAGATATTTAGAAGATTTCGCTGAAAAAACTTTACAGTGGGAGAGTGTAAACCAACTATCGTCTAGGGGTGGTATTCACCAATCCGATGTTTCCATAGGAGTTAGAGCTGAAATGGCAGCAATGCAAAAGAAACTCGAATCTATGGAACATAAATTTTTAGTAGCCTCCCTAAATCAGACGACACTCCCTAAAACTGTCCGTGGATGCTGTTCTGATCCATCACATCTTACGGAAGAATGTCCTTTGAATTCTCCGTTTCAAGGTCAAGAGCATACCAATGCTGCTTTTCAACAAAGACCTAGAAACGATCCGTATTTTTCCACTTATAATTAGGGTTAGAGGAATCACTCTAACTTTGCTTGGAACCAACAAAAAACTCAAAATACGGTTCCAAACCAAAATAACTTTCAAAGGGTCCCTCCACCACAACAACAACCACTACAATTGAGTTAGCACCCCTATCAATCACAAAACTTTCAAAATCCGGTCAACACTTCTGCACCGTATAACAATTCTTTGCAATTGACTGGTACTGATAACTCCTCTTCACTCGAATAAACCATGAATTTGCTTCTGACAAAATTCATGCAAGTTTCGGCTGAGATGAAGTCTTCCGTTGATGACATAAAATAGAACTCTGCCTTCCAAGGTGAGAGTATTAAATTGATGGAAGCACAAATTGCACAATTAAAAGCCGAAATAAGTGCTAGAGAGAGGGGGAAACTTCCAGCTCAACCTGTACCGAATCCTGGCTACTCACATCATGTGAATGCTATTACCATATTGAGATCTGGAAGAGTGCTTGACAACCATGTCGGTGAAGAGATTGACACTACTGATGATGAATTAATTGATGATACCCCGTCTGAGACTTTTCCTTCCACTTCTACTTCTACTTCTGACCCCGGTTCGTATACCCCACCATTTTCTTCCGAGCCTATTCTCCGTTTTCCCCAAGGCTCTAACCCTCAGCACACATCTTCTAGTCCACCAAAGACGATTCCCACTCCTATTCTGGGATCTTTCCTACCCACACCACCTTCTCCACTGTTGGACCCAGCTATTATTGCTAAAGCTCCTTATCCAAATCGGTTAAGGGGAAACAAACCGAGTCCGCAGATGGAGAAGATTATTGACATCTTTAAGCAGGTTAACATCAATATCCCTCTCCTAGATTCTATACAACAAGTCCCGGCTTATGCGAAAATTCTCAAGGACTTGTGCACTAGGAAGAGGAAGACTCAAGTGCCAAAAAAGGTGTTCATGTCGAGTACTGTAAACACAGCTTTTTCCCAACAATTACCAAGGAAACGTAAGGACCCCGGCTGTCCTATAATTTCTATTTCTATTGGGGGTAAAAATATTAACCGTGCTCTACTTGACCTTAGCGCAAGTGTTAACCTGCTTCCTTACTCAGTTTATGAGCAGTTAGGGATCGGAGAGTTAAAGCCCTCGAACAAAACTCTCCAGATGGCCGACCGATCAATCACCAAACCTAGGGGTGAGCTTGAGGATGTGTTAATAAAAGTCGGGGAATTTGTATTCCCTGTGGACTTTATTGTTCTCGATACACGGCCTATAGCGAACCCACGGAACCAAATTCCGGTGATTCTCGATCGACCCTTTTTGGTCACTTCCAATGCTGTAATCAACTGTCGTAATGGCTCTATGACCCTATCCTTCGGGAAGATGTCAATAGAGCTTAACATTAACAAGTTGAGGAGTGTACCCTCCGAACCTTCTGCTCAAGCATGTTCTGTCGAATTAATGGATGTCGACAGGAACGAATTTGATCAGCTTCATGATACTGATCTAGACTCTTTTCATATGTTTTTGTTTGACCTGACCATGTATTATACACATACGGACTCTTCCATTGAGTTGTCCGGGACAACATCTAACACTGATTATGAACCTTTCATGGAGTCTGACGATCACCCCATTTTTTCTGATGAGATTATTCTTCGGGGTATCAATGAAAGCTTTGAGGAAATTTTCGTTGATGAACTCGCATTTTTAAAAGACACAGGTGTTGAGATGAATCAACTCCAAGATAAAGAAATTGAACCTCCACTCCTTCTTCTGGACAATCATGAGAATGCGAGTAATCCATCATCACTATCACTGTGTCATCTCTCCAAATTGAGACGCAATCCTTTTCTTTTACACCACTTATCTCTTCCCCACTTCTTCCAGACTCCATACAACATGTTCTTCTACAAACCGGTGCGTTTCACTGATAAATTCTTCGAATGGTTGGTATTGACTTTTGGTCTTTGCAAAGCTTGGTATTGACCAATAACTTTGACCCCCTCTTGTGATTTTAAATGCTTAATATTGTTTAACTCAAGTTTGGGGGGGGGGTATATTTCGGCTCTTGAAAATAAATTTTTAAAATGGTGAGCCAAAAATAAGTTTGGGGGAGAATTTCACTTTCATTATTTCTTGTCCCCTTTGATAACTTTTCCTCCCAAGTCCACAGATTTTGAGATTTAAAAGATGACAACAGTGAGGACACTGCTGCAAACAGGTTTGGGGGAGGTTTGTGCTTATTTACACAATACTTTGCATTATAAACAAAAAAAAATCTTGATAATGAAAGTTTGAAAGTGAAAATTTACATATGAAAGATAGAAATAGTTTGAGAAAAGCAAGAAAGTTAGATGTTTTCTTAAACGAAACTAGTAATAAGTAGTTATGAGCTGTTTTCCCAATGGTTAGTAAGATGAAGGAAATTTCTAATCTGAGGATAAAAATAAGTCTGAAAAATAGTCTCTATTCTTGAGGCCAAACATTTGAACGTTGATACCCTACTATACGCACTTACACACATCTTGAAACTTGGGATAGTAGAGAATACCTGTTAGTGTATATGCCCTAGAGGCCATTACTGTATCATACTAGTATGTATATTACTTGATGGAAGCTTGGGATATTCACAGTTGTATATACAATCTTGCTCGAAATGGTAGTATGCTACTTGGTCTGTCTCTGCTTTAATATGTGCATGTGTTTCTTTTAGCATATCGCTTATATACATATTAGTAGAGCCCTTAGGATCATTGCTTGATTACCAGCGTTGTGATGGCGCTCACACTCGTGGGGGCTGGGTAATCCATAAGCACATCCTTATACAGGTCCCTAGTCGTAGGACTATCGAGACAGGCCATCGATACTCCGGAGTAGACTAGCGTATGCGCTTCTCATCCCAGCGTGGGAGACGGTCTGTCCCACAGCCGTCAGTACGTCGTACTTGAGATAGTATGCGGGTGCTCGTTAGGTTACGAGTACACTGGACAGGACTCATCGGGAACTGTTGGTTGGTATTATACCTATCGTCGGTTATCAGTTCCCAAGTGACATGAGTACAGCTTAGTCCGCTGACTTGACACAGTCACTTCACCTAGAGTGTGTTCCCACTGTACTTTGATTACTACCCTACCACGGCTCAAAGGAGTCGTGCAAACAGATAGTAGTTGGCTGCAGTCCCGAAGCACTTGGAGGCAGTGACGGTTAGACAGGATTCGTCTCTCCCGATATTGGGGGTTGACATCACGCTGTGTCTAGGAGAGCCATTACACAAGTAGTCTCTGGCCAGGGCAAGCGAGATATACTGGTAGGTTTCCAGTGTTATCTCAGGGTGTTCTGGGCTACACTCCGACACGACTTGTACCGCTATTAGGGGACTGACGTTCACCGCCCCCCTAGGCCCGCCATGCGATGTATCAGACGAATAGACCGGACTGTACGGAGACTGTCATATTCAGGCTCAGTAGGAGTTCAGATGGGGTCACCTCGTCAGTCTTCTTATCGGCATCTACCTAGGGACCGTTACGTACAGCTAGTGCCGCTTGCGGTCTGTGGTTAAACCCACTGCCAGCGTAGTGTCGAATCTTTAGAGTCCCACACAGAGAGTTATTCGCCTTTAGGCAAAATGAGTAGAGGTCGCATGGTTTTGCGACAGGGTTCGTTCACATCCGCGCACTTGTGCACGTTTGCTGTCCGGACAGCTTATACTAGCGGGCTTTGGTTTAACTCGGATCCTAGTATATGATTTGGGATTGGTTTTATCTCATTGTATTCGTGTTCGTCAGATCACGGATATGGGTGCGTATGCACAGTTGACTGAGACAGAGGGAGAGGACTTTGATTAGGGTTGATGACTATTGTCATTTTCTTAACCCTAATGCTTATGTGTGTATTATGAATAATTGATATTAGTTAAATATAATTGTGCATGGTTAGGGTTGTTGACCATTTGACCATACTTGACTTGTTTACCTTGGTTGATATTTTGACCATCAGCATTCCATATGAAAGATGCTCTTTGATCCTTGCAATTTGCATTTAATGTGAAATGATAATGGTCAAGTCTTGATTAACCATGACAATTATCTAGCTAATTATCTAATTTACATAATTTACACATATATGGGAGAATGGTTCATTTCTCATTTCATTCTATCATATAGATTCTCTCTCCTCTTCTTCCTCTCTCTCAAGCTTTCCCCTCTCATGTGTTGAGAAACACTTGAGCTTGAGATAAACCATTCTAAGATAATCTCTACTCTCTTCTAAGGGTCTAGGATTAGCACTTCTAGCATCTTAGTTACTTCTAGCTTGAAGTTGAAGCCAAAGGTTGAGGCTCTCGAGTGGATCCTTCTTCGACTAGAGAAGACGACAAGAAGATCGCTTCCGTTCACTCCAAGGATCAAAGAGAGAAAAACATAAAGCCCAAGGTATAACCTTTCTTCCATATAGCTAAAACTAGTTAGCTTTTAGTTAGTTTTTGTTTAGCAAAGATCCTCCTTTTGATAGTCCATGTTGCCTAGTTCGATAAAAATCCGTTTTTTATACCGTTTTCCGCCTCCCCGCAAGCACCGGGGTGGGCAACATGTACTTACAGTGGTATCAGAGCCTAACTAAACATAAACTAGCTAGTAAGTAAAGTGTAGAGAAGTTTGATCGATAAAAATCACAAAACTTTTTTTCAAAAAACCCTAGTTTCTGCCGATTTTTAAATCTGCTTTAAAAATAATAAATCACACCTTAAAAATCGGCTCAGGGTTTTTACAGTACACACAAGAAAAACGAACCAGCGAACCGACCAACCGACCGCGGTTCCGCGGCCGAGTTGACTCAGCCGCGGCTCGTTTCTCTTGCAGTGTTCTTCTGATATGGTTTTGGGATTTTTAAGATATTTTATTTCTGCCCAGATTTTCCAGAATAGAAATTTGTATTTGGGTGGCTACAAATCCGTATTTTTGATCGAACTTCACTATACTTTGACTATTGGGTTATATCTGTGATGTTTATATGTATTTAACGTCTACTAATCGCTATACGTCGATTAGTTGGGGTTATACATATCTGTGATCTGTAATGCTTATTGGTTTGTGTATATGAACTCGGTGGATTGTCGCGGATGAATAGCCGGGGTGGATGTGAGATGAGAGTTTCTTTTTTCTTTCATTCATGTAATATGTAAATTGATGTAATATTATTTATTTGGCCGCACAACCGGGTCGGGGTTGTAGCCGTTATTGTATAATTTCTTTTTACTGTTTTTGATCCTAGGATAGACCCATGGTGGGGTGCACAAACTACCGGGTATATCGAAATGCCGAGTGGCCTACTCACGTCGTTGAGGGAGGTTGCTTCGCTTCGGGTACTTGGCGGGTAGTTTGCCGCACCCGTAGGGGTCTTGGGTGGAGTATTGGCAATTCATCGCGACCGTGTAATCCGCTTTTCGTTGCAGGCTCGAACGAATCGCGGATTCCTAGTACATCCAAAGTGTTCATCTGTGATCTGGAATGACTATCATTGCTATATATTTATACATTATAACTATTTAGGTGTTGCTTATGTTTTGCATCCGTGCTTGTCCAGCCCCCGCTCTGTCGTTAGTTAAGTAACCTAACGGGTGATGACGGGGCCCCGTGGAGAATGCGGATGGCATAAGCGTACACCATATTTTGGTTGTTTTCTGCAATGGTAGGATTAAAAGACGGAACGCATTAAGTTTAATGCAAGAAAATAAACCAAGTAAAATTCGATTGGAACACTTTGAAAACCACTCGGTTCTTTTCAAAACTAAACTTTTAAATGCGGAGCTTGAACCACTCCTTTTAAAAGCTATCTCGTTCCATCGATTATATCAAGTTCACTACGTTCACGGTTTCGCCAAAACCATTCGTAGCCCTCCATCATTCCACATGAATGGTCAAAAAGTATTCAAGCTATGTATGTTGGCCAAAGTCAAGGCATAGTGATTGGTAGCTATTGGGTATTCATGTGCAGCATAGGTAGATGCGTTGGTTTGGAACAATCGTGCTGCCATTTTGGCCAAAGTCAAGGGTACGTACGGGTGGGTCCAAATTAACCAGGAGAATGACGGGTAGAACTTGACATGTGACTTATGATATTTTGGCCAAAGTCAAGGTCATAAGAGCATGGGGCAAAAATCCACATCGGGAGTTTCATAAGTACTGAAACTTGCTAGCACTGCATACCATTTGGAGTGTGATGATTCTAGTAGGATTCCTTCGGTTTTATCACGCGATGATATTTTGATCCCGATCCTACTGTGAGTATATGCTACTCCTCGGGAAATCTCTCACTTAACGATCAATGCTATAAACCTAGTAGGTGTCTAGAAAGGTGTTAGCGGGGCTACGCCCACAGGGAAAAGAGGTTACTTAATTAAGGAATTTCGCGAAAGCGTTGGAAAACCTCCCTAGAAGTACCGACACTGGCCTGGCTGAATGGTTAAGCAAGTATTGTACGGTGAGATTGATCCCGACTAATTCTTCCTTTATGGTTTGAGGAGGGATTCGAGAGACAGTGGGAGCCATCCCGTTTAGACAAATTAAAAACCACTCTAAACTTGCAAGAGTATCATGCTAAAGTGTTTCTTTTCTCTCTCCTAATTGCAGCGACCATTCAACATGACCGGACTTAAGTTATTACTAGATAAAAACATACTGACAGGGCCAAACTATAAAGATTGGTTCAGGAATGTCAAGATGGCAATCACTTACGACAAGTTGGGGTATATCCTTACCACCAAAGCTCCCCCCTGTCCCAGGTCCCACCTCCAGCGTCGCGGATGTAGAAATCCGTAAGACATGGAAGATCGATTGCGCGAAGGCCAAATGCCTCGTGCTTGCCTCTATGGACAACGAACATCAGAGGAGGCACGAGAATATGGACCTAGAGTCCATATTTCTTCATACAAAAGAACTGTATGGAGAGCAGTCTCGTATCGCCAGATACGAAGTGTCAAAGAAGCTATTTTCGGAAAGATTGGCCATCGGATCATCGGTAGCGGAACACGTACTTAAGATGATTGGCTACATAGAGGAGCTCGCGGACCTTAGGACCACGTTGGAGAATGAACTCGACACTGATTTGATTCTCCAGTCCCTTCCTTCCACTTACGCCCAGTTTATCCTAAACTTCAACATGCAAGGAAAGGAGGTTGAACTTTCCGAACTTCTGAACATGTTGAGGAGTGCCGAGGGCACCCTACAGAAAGGTAGGGAGACATCCACTTTGTTTGTAGGAGGATCTTCCTCTTCTAGGTCCAAGACGAAAGCCAAGGGAAAGAAGAAGAAAGCCCCCGCCAAACCAAGGGGCGGTGTCAGTAAAGTGGATACGAAGGGAAAGGGAAAGGCAACAATGGTAGCGGGAAAGATGGTAGGAAAGGAAGAATGCTTCTACTGTCATAAAAGTGGACATTGGAAACAGGATTGCAAGGCTTGGAAGGCCAGAACCCAGGATCTGAAGTGAGTTGCGGCTTCAGCTTCAGGTATGTATGTTATTGAAAACTGTCTATCAATAAACTCTACTTCCTGGGTATTGGATACCGGATCAGGATCTAATATCTGTAATTCTTTGGAGGCGTTGAGAAAGCATAGAGTTTTGAAGGCAGGTGATATGACCCTCAGAGTTGCAAACGGAGCTAGCATGGATGTTGAGGCCGTAGGGGACTATCACCTGGGATTGTCAGATGGACACTTTTTGGTTTTGCGTAGTTGTTATTTTGTACCAAATGCAACTTGTAATATCATTTCTGTATCTTTATTATCTAAATAAGGTTATGAATTTGCATTTGTAACTAATGTAGTGAACATTCACCTTAATCAAGTTTTGATCGGGTCAGGTACATTAAACAACGGTATATACGTATTAAACCAACCACAGATTTTCAATGTCCAGAATACACACAAAAGAAAGTCTCCAGAAATCAATAAGACTTTCTTATGGCATTGTAGACTGGGTCACATCAATGAGAGAAGGTTGACTAAGTTACATACAGAAGGATATTTGGATCCATTCGAATATCAATCGTATGCAACATGTCAATCCCGTCTCAAAGGAAAGATGACAAAGACTCCGTTCACTGGACACGGAGTAAGAGCGAGCAAGCTCTTGGGACTCGTACACAGCGACGTGTGCGGTCCAATGTCTACGCATGCACGAAGCAGTTATTCTTATTTCATTACTTTTACGGATGATTTTTCAAGGTACGGATATGTCTTCTTAATGAAACATAAATCCGAAGCCTTTGAAAAATTCCAGGAAAACAAGAATTAAGTAGAAAAACAAACAGGCAAAAGTATCAAGGCACTGAGATCTGATCGAGGTGGTGAATACTTGAGTGCCGAGTTCCTGGATTACTTAAAAGAGAATGGAATTCTCTCTCAGCTTACTCCTCCATACACTCCGCAACATAACGGTGTATCGGAAAGACGGAACCGAACCCTTTTGGATATGGTACGGTCCATGATGAGTAATGCTAAGTTACCGCGATCGTTCTGAGGATATGCGCTAGAATCAGCTGCATACCTTTTGAACCGAGTTCCAACTAAGACTGTGCCTACTACACCATATCAGATGTGGTGTGGGAAGAGACCCTATCTTAATCACATTAAGACATGGGGATGTCTAGCTTTTGTCAAAAAGAAGCATGCGGACAAGCTCGAGGCACGCTCAGTACAGTGCAAGTTTGTGGGATATCCAAAGAACTCCAAGGGATATTTCTTCCATTGCGAAGAGGAACAAAAGTTTTTTGTTTCTCTCCATGCCCACTTTCTAGAACACTAGTTCTTAGAAAAAGAAATAAGTGGGAGCGCAATAGAACTGGAAGAAATTCCAGAACCACAAGCTATTACTGAAAGCTTAGTAAAACCAGAGGGTTCGAAAGATCAGGACATTCCTACGCCGCTCCGCAGAAGTAGTAGGTAGTCTCATCCGCCCGAGAGATACTACGGTTTTCTCATAGACGGGGATAGAGAGGATTGCATCATAGATTGTGATGAGCCTACTAGCATCCAGCAAGCCATTCAGAGCGTTGACTCGGTAAAATGGCTGGATGCAATGCGGACCGAAATGGAGTCCATGTACACCAACAAAGTATGGACATTGGACATTGCTCCAGATGGGGTAAAACCCGTAGGATGCAAGTGGATCTTCAAAATGAAGATTGGTGTAGATGGACAGGTCGAGACCTATAAAGCTAGACTTGTTGCAAAGGGTTTTCATCAAAGACCTAGTTTGGACTATGACGAAACTTTTCTCCAGTGGCTATGCTGAAATCCATTTGGATCCTTCTTGCCATTGCTGCCTTCCACGATTATGAGATGTGGCAGATGGACGTAAAGACCGCTTTTCTAAATGGACATTTAGAGGAGTGTGTCTATATGGACCAGCCAGAGGGTTTCATACAGAGTGGGAGCAGCGGAAAGGTGTGCAAGTTGCTTAAGTCCATTTATGGACTAAAGCAGGTATCGCGGAGTTGGAACATCTGTTTTGATGAGACGGTCAAGGAATTTGGCTTTATCAAAAATCCAGATGAACCATGCATCAATTGTAGATTTGTAGCGAGAACTGTAGTATTCCTCGTTTTATTCGTGGATGACATTCTCTTAATAGGAAATGACATTCCTATGCTACAATCTGTCAAAGGGTTCTTGTCACACAGGTTCTCCATGAAAGACCTGGGTGATGCCTCATACATTCTGGGGATCCGGATCTACTGTGACACATCTAAGAGGATTTTAGGACTCTCACAGTCCAGGTACATTGATTGACACGAAAGAGTGTTTGTTTGTAGTTAACCGCAATCAGAACGGTGTCGCGCGTAGCTAGACCGAGATGAGTACGGGTCGTCCTCTGGGAAACGTGGAACCTTTTAATCTTACTTTAGATGTGTTGAGAAAGAGAGGAGGGAAAAAGAATTTTATAGAATGTTTTCTAGATCTACGTTAAACAAGAATGTAAAATATAGATCTAGATTATTTTAAAGATCTAGTTAATATAAGGGGGCTTGTAGGGTTCGTTAGGATTTAGTAGTTAAGGACGATTAATTAAAAGTTACCCTTTTTATCCATTAATAGATTTAGAACTAGAGCAACGGTGATGCGTGTAGATTAGGGTTTCTGGAGGTAAAAGGAATCCCACTCTTAACCCTTATCTCAACACGGAACTCTGTTCATATCTAGCCTTTACCAAAACAATCATTAATCTAATCTCTAATCGCGGTCGGAACTAGCAAAGAATTGCTAGCGCGCCCGATTAGGATGTTAATGATTCTTTTGATAAAGTTCCTAAACTTTATAGGACTTAAAAAGGGTTTAGTTATTTTCATCATCCATTAGCCTACCCTAATCCTACGAACCCTAACAAGCGGAGAATTACTCGCGCATGTTGGGAGAAGAAGATGAAAAGACAGAGAGGGAAAACATAATGTAAAAAAAACAATTAAACAAAATAACTACCTTTATTAATCGACTTGAACAAACTACACTTTAATCTGTAGAAAATGATTACAAAACTTGATTTGCTTCTCGATCTTTCCTAAGGAGGTAGTCGAACAGTCGATGATCAGCCTGGATGCGTGAGCGTCGGGAGCTTCGTGATCTCTTCGGCTTGATGGCTTTTCCAAGAGGCTCTCGGTGCCTTTTTATAGTGCAAAGCCAGAATATTTTGCTTCAAAAGTTGGTAAAATTCATCATAGATTCACCCCAAAAATCCTCAGCTCCCAACTCCACAGAAGTGCGGCGGATCCGCGGCAAATGGTGGCTAGGGCCGCGGATCCGCGCTCAAGGGGTGAGATCTCTTTGTCAATTTTCTTGGGCTTTCTGATTGTGACATTTGACAATCCTAGGCACCTTCATATTTCAGAAATCTTCTCTCGGTTGCTTCCAGACTTGGTCTCCAAGTTTGCTTCTTAATTTGGCAAGATTTCTTCAACAACTTGATTTGCTTGATTCTAGCATTGGAAAATTCTGCACAACTTGGAAATATTCTGCACAACAACTCAAATAAGATTTTAGTAGACTTTATTCTACTAGGATTAGGTCAATAATATTATTTGCATACATTTTCCTACCAAATGATAATAAAAATATATTAACACATGGAAAATAATGTTTTTACACATAAACCCTCATATGTATAATATATCATATTAAAGTCCTTTTTTAATATAAAAATGGTAGGAAAAATTTAATACAAATGTGCAGTTTTATCGACTGAACAAATACCCCCAAACTTATCTTTGATCGTCCCGAGCAAACTAGTTTATTTAAGAGGAGAAAAAGAAAGGAGAAAACTAAGCACACTTTCGTAGGCAGACACGATTGCACTGAGCACGTGCAACAAGCCGTTAAACCTCTAGGTGTCCCTAGTAGGAGGAGTGTTGTCTCCTGAGGGTTTTCAGCGGATTACACCCACAAAATCCTATAACAAAAGAAAGATGGTGAAATTTACATATAAAGATAAGAACCATAAAAGAAATACTTTGAAAAGAAGAGTTTCCAACTATACTAGCCTTTCAGTTGTCATGAGCCCTATCTTAATAGTCATGAAAAAATGTTAGAAATCACATCATCCCTCAATAAAACATCGTCTTTATTCTTCATTCCTACCTTTTATCCAAACATTGATCATATAACCCCACGTGTGTGTAAAGAACATCCTTACACTCGGAGAATTCAATTCAAGCTATCATACTCTTGTCCATCTACCTCAGTACTTTTTAATTTGATGAATATTTTGCTCACACATTTTCATGCGACCGTTAATACTTCTTGAGGTACTAACCGACCGATTACTCAAGTGCTTGCTGATTTGGTGATAGTATTTTCCTCGTCTTGCACCACCTAAGGCTTAGTAGTGACTCCCAGACCAGTTGGCCTTAGGGCACTAGGTGAAGAGGCACCCTCGCTATATTTTTTTATTGCTGCCTTGGCGATAACAAAACCAGTGTTCATTTTTTTCTTTTCACCATTTTTATATTTTCTTCATTTTTTTTTTCATTTCCTTCATACTTTGGCTTTTAGACAAGAGCATTTCAAGGTATCCTCTACTATCCCGAGTTTCAAGACGTGTGTAAGTGCATATAGTAGGGTATCAACATTCAAATGTATGGCTTCCAGAATAGAAACTATTTTTCAGACTTATTTTTATCCTCAGATTAGTGACTTCCTTCATCTTACTAACTCTTGGGACAACAGCTCATAACTACTTATTACCAGTTCGTTTAAGAAAACTTCTAATTTTCTTGGTTTTCTTAAACTATTCCTATCTTTTGGATGTAATTTTTCACTTTCTATTCTTTTGTTATAATTTTTTTTTTAAATTTTTGAAAATGTTGTGCTTATGCAAAGTATGATGCAAATTGATGCGTAAATAAGCACAAACCTCCCCCAAACTTGTTTTCAACAGTGTCCTCACTGTTGCTATCCGCTGGATCACAAAAACCTGTAAGCTTGGAAGGAAATTATTAATGGGGGCAAGAATATATGAAAGTGAAAATCCTCCCCCAAACTTATTTTTGGCTCACAAATTTGTAAAAATCATTTTCTTTCAAGAGCCCAAAATATACCACCCTTCCTCCAAACTTGAGTTAAACAATTTTAATCTTTTAAAATCACATGAGGGGGTCAAGGTTATTGGTCAATGCCAAGCTTTGCAAAGACCGAAGGTCAACACCAACCATTCAAAAATTTTATCGATGAAGCACCAAGGTTGGTGGAAGAACATATCACCTTTCGACGTGAAGAAGTGGGGAGGTGATAAGAGGTGTGATGGAAAAGGATTGCGTCTCAATTTGGAGAGACGACACAGTGATAGTGATGATGGATTACTCGCATTATCATGATTGTCCAAAAGAAGGGGTGGAGGTTCAATTTCTTCATCTTGGAGTTGATTCATCTCAACACCCGTGTCTTGTAAAAATGCGAGTTCATCAGCGAAAATTTCCTCAAAGCTTTCATCGATACCCCGAAGAATAATGTCCTCAGAAAAAATGGGGTGATCGTCAGACTCTATAAAAAGTTCCTCATCAGTGTTAGATGTTGACCCGGACAACTCGGTGGAAGAGTAAATGGTTGGGTCAAACAACAACATATGAAAAGAGTCTGTATCATGAGGTTGATCAAATTCGCTGCTGTCGACATCCATTAATTCGACAGAACACACATGAGTATAGGGTTCGGAGGGTTCACTTCCCAACTTGTAAATATTAAGCTCAATTGACTTCTTTCCAAAGGATGGGGTCATAGAGCCGTTTCTACAATTAATTACTGCGTTGGAAGTGGTCAAAAAGGGTCGACCGAGTATCACCGGGATTTGATTGCGTGGGTTCGCTACAGGTTGTGTATCTATAACGATAAAGTCCACAGGGAATATGAATTCCCTGACTTTGATTAACACATCCTCTAGCTCACCCCTAGGTTGGGTGATAGATCGATCGGCCATCTAAAGAGTGCAATGCGCAGGTTTTAAGTCTCCGATCCCTAATTGCTCATAAACAGAATACGGAAGCAAGTTAACACTAGCGCTAAGATCGAGTAGAGCACGATTGATATTTTTACCCCCAATGGAAATAGAAATTGTAGGACTTCCGGGGTCCTTTCGTTTCTTGGGTAGTTGTTGTGTAAAAGCAGTGCTCACATTACTCGCAAGGAAAACTTTTTTAGGTACTTGAACTTTTCTCTTCGTAGTGCACAAGTCCTTTAGGATTTTCGCATATGACGGAACTTGTTGAATAACATCTAGGAGAGGAATGTTTATGTTAACTTGCTTAAAAATTTCCACAATCTTCTCCATTTGTGGACTTGGTCTGTTGCCCCTCAACCTGTTTGGATAAGGTGCTTGATCAATAAGTTTTGGGTCCAACGTTTGTGGAGAAGACTGTGGGGATGGATTCGATCCCAAAACTGGAGTGGGAATCGACTTAGATAGAATTGGCGAAATGGGCGAAGGGTTCGAGCCTTGGGGAAAACGGAGAATAGGCTCGGGTGAAGGTGGGAGACTAGACGAATTAGGGGAAGAAGAAGAAGCTGGGGTATCATTGGTATCACTATCATCACACTGCTCACCCACTCGGTCATTCAGCACTTTTCCCGATCTCAACGTGGTAACAGCACTCACATTATAACTTTGTGAGTGGCCAGGATTAGGTATGTGTTGAGATGGGAGTTTTCCTTTCTCTCTCGCACTCATTGCGGCGTTTAACTGTGCGATTTGGTTTTCTATTGATTTGATACTCTCACCATGGGAGGAGGAGTTTTTCGTTAGGGTATCAATAGAAGGCCTTATCTCAGCCGAATTTTGCATGGATTGTTTCATGAACATATCCAAAGTTTGTGCAAGTGAGTTGTTAGTACCGGTCACTTGTGGTGTAGAAATGTTGGCCGGATTTTGGAAATTTTGTGACTGAAAGGGGGGCTGATTCTGTGATTGTGGTTACAGTGGAGGAGGTCTTTGATAATTACTTTATTGGTTTTGATTCCAAGCAACGTTAGGATGATTCCTCCATCCTTGATTGTATGTGGAAGAATAAGGGTCGTTTCTACGTCGCTGCTGAAAAGCAGCATTAGCTTGAAACGATGCATTCATAGGACATTCTTCTGTTAAGTGTGAAGGATCCGAACAGCAACCACAAACGGTCTTAGGAAGCGTGACCTGATTTAGGGAGAATGTTAAGAACTTGTTTTCAATAGCATCTAGTTTCTTCTGAATCGCTGCCATTTCGGCTTTTACTGCGATAAAAACATCGAGCTGGTGAATACCTCCCTTAGTTGAAGGTGGTCTTACGCTTTCCCACTGCAACGTGTGTTCAGCAAGGTCTTCCAGATATTTCCATGCTTCATCGTCATCTTTAGACATGAAATTGCATTGACACATTGTTTCAAGCATCTGCTTTGTCGCTGGATTAATGCCCTCATATATAATCCGACATAAATCCCATCTTTGTATTCCGTGATGGGGGCATTGGACAAGCAGATCTTTGAAACGTTCAAAGCACTTCCAAACTGGTTCATTGGGAAGCTGGGTGAACTGGTTGATCTCGCTCCTAATATGTGCAGTCTTATGATTTGGGTAAAACTTCTTAAGAAATGCTGCGACGAATTCATCCCAATTAGCGATAGAGTGTGCGGCAGTATTATAAAGCCATTTTTCTGCCAAGTCGCACAGTGTGAATGGGAGAAGACGTAAGCACATAGCATCTAAGGTCAATTGTGAAGTACCCATCATTGCGCATTTTCGAATTTGGTGATGAAAACGTACGCGTCTTCCGACTCAAGCCCGTGAAATTTGGGCAGCAGATTGATGTAGTGGGGTTTAATTTCGAAATTATCCCCGTTAGGTGGTGGAAGAGATAGACAAGTAGGAAGAGGACTACGAATAGGATAGCATCTCTCTTGGAGAGAGATGCGCGGTGGATTCTGCTCACCTGCGGGCGGTGGCAGCGTGGAGTTATAATTAGATGGAGTGCCGTCCATCACGGTTGATGTGGTATAGTGGTGAGTATTCCCGCCTGTCACGCGGGTGACCCGGGTTCGATCCCCGGCAACGACGCCATTTGATTGACACGAAAGAGTGTTTGTTTGTAGTTAACCGCAATCAGAACGATGTCGCGCGTAGCTAGACCGAGATGAGTATGGGTCGTCCTCTAGAAAACGTGGAACCTTTTAATCTTACTTTAGATGTGTTGAGAAAGAGAGGAGGGAAAAAGAATTTTATAGAATGTTTTCTAGATCTACGTTAAACAAGAATGTAAAATATAGATCTAGATTATTTTAAAGATGTAGTTAATATAAGGGGCTTGTAGGGTTCGTTAGGATTTAGTAGTTATGGACGATTAATTAAAAGTTACCCTTTTTATCCATTAATAGATTTAGAACTAGAGCGACGGTGATGCGTGTAGATTAGGGTTTCTGGAGGTAAAAGGAATCCCACTCTTAACCCTTATCTCGACACGGAACTCCGTTCATATCTAGCCTTTACCAAAACAATCATTAATCTAATCTCTAATCGCGGTCGGAACTAGCAAAGAATTGCTAACGGGCCCGATTAGGATGTTAATGATTCTTTTGATAAAGTTCCTAAACTTTATAGGACTTAAAAAGGGTTTAGTTATTTTCATCATCCATTAGCCTACCCTAATCCTACGAACCCTAACAAGCGGAGAATTACTCGCGCATGTTGGGAGAAGAAGATGAAAAGACAGAGAGGGAAAACATAATGTAAAAAAAACAATTAAACAAAATAACTACCTTTATTAATCGACTTGAGCAAACTACACTTTAATCCGTAGAAAATAATTACAAAACTTGATTTGCTTCTCGATCTTTCCTAAGGAGGTAGTCGAACAGTCGATGATCAGCCTGGATGCGTGAGCGTCGGGAGCTTCGTGATCTCTTCGGCTTGATGGCTTTTCCAAGAGGCTCTCGGTGCCTTTTTATAGTGCAAAGGCAGAATATTTTGCTTCAAAAGTTGGTAAAATTCATCATAGATTCACCCCAAAAATCCTCAGCTCCCAACTCCACAGAAGTGCGGCGGATCCGCGGCAAATGGTGGCTAGGGCCACGGATCCGCGCTCAAGGGGTGAGATCTCTTTGTCAAGTTTCTTGGGCTTTCTGATTGTGACATTTGGCAATCCTAGGCACCTTCATATTTCAGAAATCTTCTCTCGGTTGCTTCCAGACTTGGTCTCCAAGTTTGCTTCTTAATTTGGCAAGATTTCTTCAACAACTTGATTTGCTTGATTCTAGCCTTGGAAAATTCTGCACAACTTGGAAATATTCTGTACAACAACTCAAATAAGATTTTAGTAGACTTTGTTCTACTAGGATTAGGTCAATAATATTATTTGCATACATTTTCCTACCAAATGATAATAAAAATATATTAACACATGGAAAATAATGTTTTTACACATAAACCCTCATATGTATAATATATCATATTAAAGTCCCTTTTTAATATAAAAATGGTAGGAAAAATGTGCTACAAATGTGCAGTTTTATCGACTGAACATACATCGACACTATACTGAAAAGATTCAGTATGGAAAATTCCAAGAGCGGCAATCTACCGGCTTTTCACGGGATCACCCTCTCCAAGGAGATGTCTCCCAAGACTGATTTGGAGAGGGATCGCATGTCTATTATACCCTACACTTCTGCGGTAGGCTCTATAATGTATGCGATGTTGTGTACCAGACCAGATGTGGCTTATGCACTAAGTGTGGTAAGCAGGTATCAGTCAAACCCTGGGAAGAAACATTGGATAGCGGTAAAGAACATTCTCAAGTACCTGAGAAGGACTAAGGAGATGTTCTTGGTGTATAGCGGAAAAGACCTCCAGATTGAGGCCTTTGCTGACTCCAGCTTCCAGAGTGACAAGGATGATTCCAAGTCCATGTCGGGTTTTGTCTTTACCCTCAATGGAGGGGCGGTGTGTTGGAAGAGCTCCAAACAGGAAACCGTTGCTGACTCGACTATGGAAGCGGAATACATCGCTGCATCTGATGCCGCAAAAGTAGCTGTCTGGATGAGGAAGTTCTTGAAAGAACTTCAGGTGGTTCCGTCCATTGTTGATCCAATACCTCTGTATTGCGACAACAACGGGGCTATAGCTTTAGAGAAGGAACCCAGGTCCCATCAGAAATCCAGACACATCTTGAGGCAGTATCACCTGATCAGGGAGATCGTGGATCGCCAGGAGATCGAGGTTCGGAGGGTTGCTTCAGAAGATAACACTGCAGATCCATTCACAAAGGTCTTACCCCAGACTCTGTTCGAGCGGCTGATCGAGATGATAGGTCTTCGATACGCCAGTACATGGCCTTAGTGCAAATGGGAGATTGTTAGTTTATATGCCCTATAGGCCATTACTGTATCATACTAGTATGTATATTACTTGATGGAAGCTTGGGATATTCACAGTTGTATATACAATCTTGCTCGAAATGGTAGTATGGTACTTGGTTTGTCTCTGCTTTAATATGTGCATGTGTTTCTTTTAGCATATCGCTTATATACATATTAGTAGAGCCCTTAGGATCTTTGCTTGATTACCAGCGTTGTGATGACGCTCACACTCGTGGGGGCTGGGTAATCCATAAGCACATCCTTATACAGGTCCCTAGTCGTAGGACTATCGAGACAGGGCATCGATACTCCGGAGTAGACTAGCGTATGCGCTTCTCATCCCAACGTGGGAGACGGTCTGTCCCACAGCCGTCAGTACGTTGTACTTGAGATAGTATGTGGGTGCTCGTTAGGTTACGAGTACACTGGACAGGACTCGTCGGGAACTGTTGGTTGGTATTATACCTATCGTCAGTTATCAGTTCCCAGGTGACATGAGTACAGTTTAGTCCACTGACTTGACACTGTCACTTCGCCTCGAGTGTGTTCCCACTGTACTTTGATTACTACCCTACCACGGCTCAAAGGAGTCGTGCAAACAGGTAGTAGTTGGGTGCAGTCCCGAAGCACTTGGAGGCAGCGACGGTTAGACAGGATTCGTCTCTCCCGGTATTGGGGGTTGACATCGCGCTGTGTCTAGGAGAGCCATTAAACAAGTATTCCCTGGCCAGGGCAAGCGAGATATACTGGTAGGTTTCCTGTGTTATCTCAGGGTGTGTTCTGGACTACACTCCGACACGACTTGTACCGCTATTAGGGGACTGACGTTCACCGCCCCTAGGCCCGCCATGCGATGTATCAGACGAACAGACCGGACTGTACGGATACTGTCACATTCAAGCTCAGTAGGAGTTCAGATGGGGTCACCTCGTCAGTCTTCTTATCGGCATCTACCTGGGGACCGTTATGTACAGCTAGTGCCTCTTGCGGTCTGTGGTTAAACCCACTGCCAGCGTAGTGTCGAGTCTTTAGAGTCCCACACAGAGAGTTATTCGCCTTTAGGCAAAATAAGTAGAGGTCGCATGGTTTTGCGACAGGGTTCGTTCACATCCACGCACTTGTGCACGTTTGCTGTCCGGACAGCTTATACTAGCGGGCTTTGGTTTAAGCCGGATCCTAGTATATGATTTGGGATTGGTTTTATCTCATTGTATTCATGTTCCTCGGATCACAGATACGGGTGCGTATGCACAGTTGACTGAGACAGAGGGAGAGGACTTTGATTAGGGTTGATGACTATTGTCATTTTCTTAACCCTAATGCTTATGTGTGTATTATGAATAATTGATATTAGTTAAATATAATTGTGCATGGTTAGGGTTGTTGACCATTTGACCATACTTGACTTGTTGACCTTGGTTGACAATTTGACCATCATCATTCCATATGAAAGATGCTCTTTGATCCTTGCAATTTGCATTTAATGTGAAATGATAATGGTCAAGTCTTGATTAACCATGACAATTATCTAGCTAATTATCTAATTTACATAATTCACACATATATGGGAGAATGGTTCATTTCTCATTTCATTCTATTATATAGATTCTCTCTCCTCCTCTTCCTCTCTCTCAAGCTCTCCCCTTTCATGTGTTGAGAAACACTTGAGCTTGAGATAAACCATTCTAAGATAATCTCTACTCTCTTCTAAGGTTCTAGGATTAGCACTTCTAGCATCTTAGTTACTTTTAGCTTGAAGTTGAAGCCAAAGGTTGAGGCTCTCGGGTGGATCCTTCTTCGACTAGAGAAGACGACAAGGAGATCACTTCCGTTCACTCCAAGGAGCAAGGAGAGAAGGACATAAAGCCCAAGGTATAACCTTTCTTCCATATAGCTAAAACTAGTTATCTTGTAGTTAGTTTTTTTTTAGCAAAGATCCTCCTTTTGATAGTCCATGTTGCCTAGTTCGATAAAACCCCGTTTTTTATACCGTTTTCCGCCTCCCCGCAAGCACCGGGGTGGGAAACGTGGACTTACAATACCTTGAAATGCTCTTGTCTAAAAACCTTAGTATGAAGGAAAATAAAATAAAATATAAGCGGTGAAGAAAAAAATGAACACTGGTTTTGTAATTACTAAGGCAGCATAAAAAAATATAGCGAGGGTGCTTTATCACCTAGTGCCTTAGACCAACTGGTTTGGGAGCCACTGCTAAGCCTTAGGCAGTGCAAGACGAGGAATTACACCTTAATACGCAAGCACGTTTTGTAATCGGTCGGTTAGTACCTCAAGAAGTATTAACGGTCGCATGAAGGACGTGTGAGCAATTTCATCTAGAATTCACTAACTAAAAAGTACTTTGGAAGATGGACAAGAGTATGATAGCATGAATTGAATTCTCTAAGTGTAGGGATGTCTTTTACACATACATAGAGGTATATGATCAATGTTCGGAAGAAAAATAGGGAGGAAGACTAAAGGCGGTGTTTTATTGAGGGATGATGTGATTTCTAACATCTTTTCACGACCATTAAGATAGGGCTCATTGCAACTGAAAAACTGGTGTAGTTGAAAACTCTTATTTTCAAGTTATTTCTTTTATAGTTCTTATCTTTATATATAACTTTCACCATCTCTCTTTTATTATAGGATTTAGTGGGTGTAATCCGCTGAAAACCCTCAGGAGATAACACTCCTCCTACTAAGGACACCTAGAGGTTTAACGGCTTGTTGCACGTGCTCAGTGCAATCGTGTTGCCTACGAAAGTGTGCTTAGCTTTCTCCTTTCTTTTTCTCCTTCTCTTGAATAAACTAGTTTGCTCGGGACGATCAAAGATAAGTTTGTGGGTATTTGTTTAGTTGATAAAACTGCACATTTAATATGACATTTTTCCTACTATTTTTATATAGTAAAAGGTGTTTATTATGAATATGACACATATGAAGGTTTATTTGCAAAAATACTATTTTCATGTGTTTATATATTATAATTAACATTATGTAGGAAAAAGTAAGCATATAATATCCATGTAACATTTGGCCCATTTAAATATGCTTACTTTATTAAATACCTTTGACCAATTCTTAAAACTATAATATCATGACAAATGGTTAAGTTAATATCTTAATTAAAACAAATTCTACTAATATTATTTATTGAGTTATTGTGCAGAATTTTCAGGACTGAAATCAAGGAAATCAAAGTTGGCGAAACAAACCTGCCCAAATAAGAAAGTAAACTAAAGAAATCAATTCTAGCAGTGATGTAGAGAAGATTTTCAGTTTTCAGATATTCAAAAGATCACCACGTGTCATCAAGATGAAGCCTCAGAAGATTAAGCCCACGAAGACACTATGAGGCCGCGGAACCGCGGCCAAACCCACCTATTGGCCGCGGTTCCGCAGCGATAAGGAGGAGTTAGGGCACGAGATTTTTTATGTTGGGATCTTAACCACTGGTTTCCATATTAGGAAACTAGGGTAGTTAGGGCATGGGATTTTTTATGTTGGGATCTTAACCACTGGTTTCCATATTAGGAAACTAGGGTTCTGACTCTGGGACTATAAATAAGGATCGAGAGCCTCTTGGAAAAATCATCAAGCTGAAGAGATCACGAAGTCCATGACAGGCTCACGCATCCAGGCTGATCATCAACGGTTCATCTACCTCCTTAGAAAAGATCGAGAAGCAAACTAGCATTTTGTAATCATTTTCTTAGGGAACAAAGTGTAAATGAATTTTGTTGATTAATAAACGTAGTTGTTTTCTTATTCTATCTCTTTGTAGTTTTAATATGATTTCCCTCTCCATCTCTTCTTTTCCCAACATGTGCGAGTAATTCTTCGCTTGTTAGGGTTCATAGGATTAGGGTAGGTTAATGGATGATGAAGATCCTTAAACTCTTTTTAGGTCCTATAAAGTTTATAAACTTTATCAAAAGAATAGTTAACATCCTAATTGAGCGCGCTATCAATTCATTAATAATCGCGACCACGATTAGAGATTAGATTAACGATTGTTTTGGTAAAGGCTGGATATGAACGGAGTTCCATGTCCAGATAGGGGTTAAGAGTGGGAACCCTTTTCCCTCCAGAAACCCTAATCTACATGCATCACTGTCGTTCTAGTTTTAAATCTATTAAAAGATAAAAAGAGTAATCTTTAATTAATCATCCATAACTTCTAAATCTCAATGAACCCTACAAGCCCCCTTTTAATATAAACTTACCTCCGTAGTTAATCTAGATCTATATTCTGCATTCGTGTTTGACGTAGATCTAGAACCTACAACCATTCTTCACCATTCTTTATTCTTTCTCCTTCCTTTTTCAACACGTCTAAAATAAGATTAAAAAGATTCAACGTTTCCCAGAGGACGACCCGTACTCATCTCGATCTAGCTACACACGACACCGTTATTAATTGCGGTTAACTACTACTCTACACATAAATCAGAACAAATCAGTAGACTACCGTCTTGTCACGGAACTACCCTCTCCAAAGAGATGTCTCCCAAGAATGATTTGGAAGGGGCTCACATCACATCTATACCCTACACTTCTGCGGTAGGCTTTATAATATATGCGATGTTGTGTACCAGACCAGATATTGCTTATGCACTAAGCGTGGTAAACCGGTATCAGTCAAACCCATGGGAGAAGCACTGGATAGCAGTAAAGAACATTCTCAAGTACCTGAGAAGGACTAAGGAGATGTTCTTAATGTATGGCGGAAAAGACCTCCAGATCGAGGCCTTTGCTAACTCCAGCTTCCAGAGTGATAAAGATGACTCCAATTCCATGTCGGGTTATGTCTTTACCCTCAATGGAGGGGCGGTCTGTTGGAAGAGCTCCAAGCAGGACACCGTTGCTGACTTGACGATGGAAGCGGAGTATATCGCTGCTTTTGACGCCACATAAGAGGCAGTCTGGATAAGGAAGTTCCTAACATAACTTCAGGTGGTTCCAACCATTGTTGATCTAATACCGCTGTATTGTGACAGTAATGGCGTCATATCTTTAGCGAAGAAACCTAGGTCCCATCAAAGATCCAGACATATCTTGAGGTGGTACCACCTGATCAGGGAGATCGTTGATCCCCAAGAGATCGAGGTGAGGAGAGTAGATACGGAGAACAACACTGTAGATCCACTCACCAAGGCCATCCCTCAGACACAGTTCGAGAGGCTATTCGAGATGACAGCTCTGCGATATGCCAATATATGTCCTTTGTGCAAGTGGGAGATTGTTAGTGTTACATGCCCTAGAGGCCATTATCGTATCATACTGGTTTATATATTACATATTGGAAGCTTGGGATATGCACGGATATAGTAACAGTCTTGATCGAAATGGTAGTATTCTACCTGGTTTGTTTCTACCTCAATATGTGCTTGTGTTTCTTTTAGCATATCGCTTATACATATTAGTAGAGCCCTTAGGATCTTTGCTTGATTACCAGCGTTGTGATGGCAGTCACACAAGTAGGGGATGGGTAGTCTATAAGCACATCCTATACAGGTCCCTAGTCGTAAGATTATCAAGATGGGGTATCGATATTTCAGAGTAGACTAGTGTATACGCTTCTTATCCCAGCAGGAGAGATGGTCTGTTCCACAGCCATTAGTATGTCGTACTGGAGATAGTATGCAGGAGCTCATTGAGTTATGAGTACACTGGACAGGAATCGTAGGGAACTGCTGGTGGGTACTATACCTATTGTCGGCTGGCAGTTCCCAGGTGACATGAGTACAGCTTAGTCCGTCGACTTGACACTACTACTCCGCCTCGAGTGTGTTCCTACTGTTCTTAGATTACTACCCTACCACGGCTCAAAGGAGTCATGCAAATAGGTAGTAGTCGGGTGCAGTCCCGAAGCACTTGGAGGCGGTGGTGGTTAGATAGGATTCGTCTCTCCCGGTATTGGGGGTTGATATCGCGCTATATTCGGAAAGCCATTACACATAGTCCTTGACCAAGGCAAGCGAAATTTACTGGTAGGTACTCCAGTAGTTTCTCAGGGTGTTTTGGGCTACACTCCGATACGACTTATTGCGCTATTAGGGGTCTGACGATTACCGTCCCCTAGGCCCGATATGCGATACTCTTAGACGAATAGACCAGACTGTACGGAGATTGTTACAAATATGCTCAGTAGGAGTTCAGATGAGTTTGCTCATCGGTCTTCTTATCGACAGATACCTGGATAGCCGTTACGTGCAGCTAGTACCGCTGACGTGCTTGTGGTTAAACTCACTGCCAGTGTAGTGTCGAGTCATTAGAGTCCCACACAGAGGGTTTCCCTGCATCGGGCAAAAGATGTAGAAGCTGTATGGTTTTACGGCAGGGCTTCGATCACATACGTGTACTTGTGCACGTACGATATTCGGGCAGATAATACTAGTGGGCTTTGGTTTAAACCGGATCCTAGTATTATATTGATGAATTATTTTCGTCTCATTGTATTCGTATTTTTTCGGAATACGGATATGGGTATGTATATACGGATGAGGGGAATTTTTATAATTTACTCAAAATTGCTTCTAGAAGAAGACACCTCATTTAGGGTTTTAATCTTTTGATTAAAAGATTAATGAGGTGGGGGAAATGAGGTGGAGATATTTGTTGAATGAGGCATGACTCACTCATTAGATATTTTGTGAAGCATACTTGATATTTGTTAAGATATTTATCTTATCAATTATTAGTATGCTTCATTTATTCTATCACACTTGAGGGTTCTTCATTCCAACTTCTTTTCTTTACTAGCTTTTCCTCAAGCTCCCTTTTTTCTTCCTTTAGCCTTTCATGTCTCATGAGTTGAGAAACCTAAGGCTACTAGAGACATATTAATCCATCTACACTCTCTACATCATCTAGAACATCTAGTTTAGAGAACTAGATGCCGTAGTTACCTCGGATTTAAGGTTGGAGCTCGGGCTATAGACTCTCGGGTGGATCGTCTTTGACTCGAGGAGGACGACGAGGAGGCATCGATCCGTTACGATCCTCGGAGCTTATGACGAGGAGGAGGATAGCAGCAAGAAGACCCGAAGAACATAGTATCGTGAGGTATAACTTTTATCCGAGTAGTTAAACCTCACACAAGTTTGGTTAGATAGGGTTTAGCATCGATCTTGGAGTTCAAGTCGGTGTTGTGACGCCCGTAAAAATTGTTTTTTACGCCTTCTGCCTCCCCGCGAACCCGCGAGGTGCACGACATCGACTTACAGCTATTTAGTTTGACTTTATCGTAACATGTGTATATATTTTACTTGTTATTTCATATCGCTTATACATGTTGATAAAGCCTGTAAGATCTTTGCTTGACTACCAACGTTGTGATGACAATCATACATATGGGAGATGGGTAGTCAATAAGCACATCCTTAAATGTCCCTAGTCATGGGAGTATCGAGACTGGGTATCGATACTCTAAAGTAGACTAGTGTATACATTTCTAGACCCTGACGAGGGCGATGGTTGGTCCCGCAGCTATTAGAGTGTTTCACCTAAGATTATATACAGGTGCTCACTGGGGGTGAGTACACTGGACGTACTCGCCGAGAACTGACTAGATGGTATTATACCTATCGTCAGATAGCAGTTCTCTGGAGACATGAGTACAGATAGTCCATCGACCTGAAGTCGTCATTTGTCTCATGTGAGTTCCCACTATGCTTTGATTACTACCCTACCATGGCTCTACTGAGTCATGCAAACCGGTTTTAGTTGGGTACAGTCCCGAGCCATATGGAGGCTGTGAGCGATTGTTGGGAATTCGTCTCTCCCGGTATAGGGAGTCGATGTCACGCTGTCTTCGGTTGGCCAACACCATAAGTCTCTGGCCATAGAAGATTAAGAATTACTGATAGTTAGATCAGTAGATTCTTGGATGGTCTTGAGCCACATCGACACGACTTGTCAGGTTATTAGAGGTCTGACGTTTTCCACCCCCTAGACCCGGCATGCGATACTCTTAGACGAATAGACCATACTGTACAGAGATTTTCACGGACAGGCTCAGTAAGAGTTCGGATGAGTTTGCTCGTTGGCCTACTTTTCGACAAGTACCTGGGTAGCCGTTATGTACAGCCAGTGCCACTGACGTGCTTGTGGTTAAATCCACTACCAACGTACTGTTGAGTCTTTAGAATCCCACACAGAGAGTTTCCCTGGTTCAGGCGGAACGATGTAAATGTCTTATGGTTATACATGTAGGGTTCTGATCATATATATGTGTACTAGCTACATGGATTTTTGTTCGGACGAATAATACTAGTGGACTTAGAATTAAGCCGCATTATTGAATCATGTATTGATTTGATAATGATCTAGTATTATATTATTGGATTATTTTATCTCTTGGTATTCATATTTTTTGTAGTATGAATACAGGTATGTATATTCAGTGGGGGTATTCTTGTAATTTTACTTGAATGTTTCTAGAACTGGACACCTCATTTTGTGTAAATCTATTTATTGTAAATAGATTATGAGGTGGAGGGATGAGATGTATTAAAGCATAGTTTGAAGTATGGATACTTGATTTATTCATTCATTTGTGTTAACTATTCATTTGTGTTATACATCCACTAAACCACTTAAATTAGAAAACTAGGTGCTTTAGTTATCTCACTTTTGAGGTTGGAGCTTGAATCACATACTCCCGGATGGATCGTCTTCGACGTGAGGAGGCCGACGACCAAGCTCGATCCCATTGGATGAGGAGCTTAAGAAGAGGATTAAGAAGACCCGAAGGACTTGATCACATAGGTATAAATCTCTTCATAGTAGATTAGAACCTATGTATGTTTTGTTAACTAAGGCTTATGGTAGATTAGAACTTATGGTTATAGTCGATGTTGCCTGCTTTAAAATTATTTTTTGTAAATTTCTCCTCTCCACAAACCTTATGAAGTGTGCGATATCGACTTATAGATGATGGATGATGGAGTGATGGGCAGCGGCGTTGATGCAATGGCAGTGGAGACAAAGCGGTGATGGGTTCGACAGTTAGAGGCTAGGGTTGATCGGGTTTTGAGGGAAGGATGTTGGTGAAGGCGAGATGAAGCTGATGATGCACTAGTAAAATAGGGGGTTGCCCCTACGGATATTGGAATCCGTAGGGGTAGATTTAACTTGGCCCTACGGATTAATCCGTAGGGCTAAAAGGTTGCCCCTACGGGCACAGACGTCCAAGAATAAAAATATTAATTCTTAATTTGGTGTTTGCCCCTACGGAGCCGCAAACAAAGGACCTACGGGTATATCCGTAGGGGCAAGTAAATATCGATTTAACAAAACCCCAGATCGATCGCCTACGATCACTTTCTCTCTCTCTCTCTCGATCGCGCGCGAAAAAAATCCCCAAATCGCCACGCCGTCGTCGCCACCGTCGTTCTCCTCGTCGCCACCGCCGGTTTCGTCGCCACCGCCGGTTTCGTTGCCACCGCAGTTCTCGTCGCCACCGCGGTTCAGGTCGTCGCCACGGAACTTTAAACTAGAGATTAGGCGAAAACTAACATGCTAAACACTTTAACACTAAGTGAGAGGGATTACAACCTTTGTAGATCCGGTCCTTCACTTCATATGCTCCGTGTTGAGGTCCCTTCGCTGCGATCATTGTGCTCCGGACTCTCGAGAGGTTCCACGAAGAGAAAGATGCAGTCTTGCTTCCGATCTTCGATACAAAGATGATCTACCTTGAAGTTTCATTAACACAAGCTAACACTCACTAAAATTGAGTGAACACTCTCATCTAAAGGGCAAGGGAAGATGAGGATGATGAAGTAGGATTTTTGCTCTCTTTATTTATCTTTTTCTCATATTTATCCATCACAAAAATCAAAGCAAGAAACCATTTCAAGCAAAGAAGAAGAAGGAAGAAGATGATGAACAATATTAGAATCCCCTTTGTGATGAATAGAAAATGAAATGATATGAAGAATAATGCAACCATAGTTGACTTAACCATTGTAGAGAATTGACTAGGGTTAGGATTTGGGTTTAGTTAAGAATGAGTCACTTGAAAATATCTTTATCATGACAAAACCAATACCTTCTAGAATCATCTAGAAAGCTTAACCCTAATCCAAACCCTAATCATGTTTAAACTCCACTAAACAAGTTGCATTAGTTATCATATCATGTTACAATATTATATATCACATATATAATATTTATCGTAACAAAAATAAAATAATACATTTAACATATATCGCATATATATCAATGTATTACCCAAGTGAGAAAAAGAATCTTTTAGTGAGCTAATATTAGTTAATGCAATTTAATATATCAAATATATTATTATACATTAAATTATCGAATCAACACTTGATCCGATAATCCGGCTATATCGCATATAACCGACTAATATTTATCCGTACCGATTCATCGAATCAACACTTGATCTGATGACCCGGCTGATATCAAATATCGCGAGAATACAATACGATATCACATACCGCATTATCCTCGGTCCCGCACATATCACATATGTGCTCCTACTCCGTTTTGCCTGAGTCAAGAAACCTCTGTGTAGGACTCTAAAGAATCGTCAATACGCCGGCAGTAGGTGATGATCATATCAAACACCCACAAGCTGCAAGCGGTCAGCTAAACGTAACAGCTACCCAGGTATTGAGCGCTCAGAAGATCAACAAGCAAGCCTGTACATTCTCCTGTGAATCCAAACAGTAACACTCCCGTATAGTCCGGTCTCGTCGTCTGATATGTCGCATATCTCGCCTAGGGGTGGTAAACGTCAGACCCCAGTAGCTCGATAAGTCGTGTCGATATGAGGTCTATAACAGTTCGAGAAACTACTGATAACACTTACCAGTAAATCTCAGCAACCCTGGCCAGGGATTTCCGGTTATAGCCAATCGAACACAGCACAACATCTACTCCCTATACCGGGAGAGACGAATCCCCTCCTATCGCTCATTGCCTCCATGTGATTCGGGACTGTACCCAAAAGCCACCTTTTTGCACGCCCTCTTAGACGTGGTATGATGGAAATCAAAGCACAGTGGGAATCACACAAGACTCTATGACGATCTCGGGTCAACAGACTACTCTATACTAGTGTCACCGGAGAACTGCCATCTGACGTGAGGTATAATACCATCTGGGAGTTCTCGGCGAATCCGTCCAGTGTACCCAGTCTCCACTGAGCACCCGTACACCATCCTTGATGTCAAACACCGATGGATATGGGATCATCCATCGCCCATCATATGGGTCAAGATGCGTATACGCTAGTCTACACTGGTGCATCGATGCCCTGTCTCGATACACCCTCGACTAGGAACAGTTTTAGGATATACTCGTCGAGTACTGTAGCCCCACTAGTATGATCTCATCATAGTCCCAGTAGTCGAGTATGTATCCTAAGGGCTTTATCAACATGTAATATATAGACAATCAGTGTACATGTTAAGATAAAGTACAACCAGATAGCATACTATCATGTCGAGCAAGAAAGTCCTCCCTATATATGTCCAAGCATCCATTACAATATACATCGTATGTACAGTAATGGCCTCTAGGGCATACATATAACTAACAATCTCCTACTTGCACTAGGGCCATCTGTTGTGGTATCACATACCCAACAATTAGCTGTGGTTGAAGTATCTCATACTCAACCATCCCATAAAAGTCTCTACTGGGAAAAAAACCTTTGTGAGTGGATCCGCGCTGTTGTCCTCTCCGTCTGCTCTCCTAACCTCGATCTTCCTGGAGATCAACCATTTCCTTGATCAGGTGATACTGCCTAAGAGTTATATCTGGATTTCTGATGGGACGGGTGTTCCTTGGCATAAGCCACAACTCCATTGTCACACAATGGTAAGAACGAAGTTCATCTTATGAACTTATATATATCGAGACTGCCTCTTTGGTAGCATCCTTGGTAACGATGTATCTTGCCTTTAATCGTCTAGTATGTAACGGCATCTAGCTTGGAACTCTTCCAACATACCGTCCCTCCACTGAGGGTAAAGACAATGCCTGCGACTGACATTCAGTCGTCCTTATCACCCAGGAACCTTTCCAGTGATTCTCCCCAGGATCGATTGATACCATCTCACTACAACTAGTGAGTGTCCTAACATCCAATTACATCTATCTCATAGATGAAAACACGGGATTTAGGAGGTATCACTTTGATCCTATATGGAGAATCCTTGTGATAAGCGGAGATTGACCGAGCGTAGCATAGGAAACTCCTTCCCTATCAAGAGTATGTCATCCACATACTCTATGAGGATCACCACCATACTCTCTACTACCTTTTTGTATATACAAGGTTCATCTACCATTTTGATGATGTCAAACTCTTTGACTACCACAACAAAACAGATGTTCCAACTCCGCGATGCCTGCTTTATCACATAAAACATCTTGCACACGTTTCCGCTGCTCCCACTGTCTACGAAGCCCTCTGGCTGTGTACTTACAGACGCTTTCTTCTAAAACATCATTTCAGAAAAGCAGTCGTGACATCCAACCACCAGATATCGTAGTCATGGTATGTAGCAGTGGCAAGTAGGATCTGGATGGACTTAAGCATAGCTTTGAAAGTCTCAACTTTTCCATGTACGCCAAGTAATCTTCTCAAGATATACTCGCTCCTGATGGGGATTTAACCCTTCAGATAAAGCAACCAAAGTCCATACTTTGTTGGTGTATAAGGATTCCATCTCAGATTGCTAAGCATCCAGCCATTCTGACAAAGTCCCACTCCTGATGGCCAGCTCGAAACTAGTTGGGTCATCATCTCATGATGCAATTCTCGCTCCCACTGTCATAGAGAAACCGAAGTATCTCTCAGGTGGATGAGAAACCCTACTAGATCGGCGGAGAGGCTGAAGTTCGTTGGAAACTATTGAATCCACATTCAATAGGTATGTAGCTTCTAAGTGCATTATTCCCAAAAGGAAATAGGAAACTCAGTAGTACTCATCATAGAGCACACCATATCATATAAGGTGTTATTGCTCCGCCCCGATATACCAACGTGCTATGGTGTATACGGAGGAGTAATGCTGAGAGAGAATCTCATTCTCCTTTAGAATAATCCAGGAATTCCGTGCTCAAGTATTCTCCTCCCTGATCTCATCAAAGGACATAATACGTATACCCGTATTTTGGTTCTCTACTTCTCACTTATATTCTGTGAATATCTCAAAAGCTTCGGACTTGTGTTTCGACAGGAACAAACGTCTGAATCTTGAGAGATCATCAGAGAATGTAATGAAGTACAAATAACCGGTCTTGGCATGTATAGACAGGGGATCTACATACATCAACATGTATCATCCCAAGAGTTCACTAACTCTTTCTCTGTTTCCAATAAACAGAGCTATGGTCATCTAATCTTTGTGACATGAATGGCAAGTTTCACAAGATGTAAATTCAAACAGATTTAAATATGCATCTATGTGTAACTTCAGCTAGTCGGGTCGCATTGATATGACCTAGTCTACAATGCCTCAAGAAGGATCCGTTCATATCTGAACTCTTCCTCTTGTGTGTGTTTCGTATACTAAGAACTGTAGTTTGATTTAGAACGTCAATGCTTTTAGATAACGTGCCTGAACCGATCAACTTTTGATATAGGAAATGTTCAAAACATTATCCAACAATACAAAATTATATCATTTCTTTACTAATAAAGAGACTGATATGATTTTGTATATCAGGTTCGGTATCTAATACCATTTGTTCAGAATCAATGTATTCTGGTAATACAGGGTGACAGTGACCAACAGACTTGGCTGCAACACTTGCACCGTTTTCTGTCTCATGAAACTTATCACCCGTTCTCAGTTCTCTACCTATCTGTAGCCCATGTAACAAATTACATATGTGGGATCCTGATCCGGTATCAAATACCCAGGACATAAAGGATACTGAGAAACAGTTCTCTGTAATAAACACACCTGAAGATGATGCATCAGCATGCACTTTCTTCGTTTGGGCGGCACGGGAATTCTGGTATTCCCTAATTTCCTGCTCTGTCTTATAACAATTATAAGTTGGAGCGGGACCAACGTTCCCCAGCTCAGTATAACAAGCGGGTTCGGTCAATAAATCCGTATTATTATCTTGATTAAGGCGTGATATGGTCGTTACCTGGAGAGAGAGAGAAGAAAACACTCAGCGTATGCTCTTGCAAGATTAGATTGGTTATCTAATATATCTAATCAGGATGTCTCCCACTGTTTTAATCAAATCTTCCTTCAAACCCTAAAAGGAAAGACTAGCCGGGATTAATTACACGCTATAAGTTCGCCAATCTTTCAGCCAGGCCAGTGTCGGTACTTTGAGGGAGGTCCCCCGTGCTTTCGCACGAACCTAATTAATGTAAACCTCGTTTTCCCAGAGGCATAACCCCATTGATACCTTTCTAGACACCTACTTGATCGGCTAATTGTAATGTGTAAAACTCTCCCAGGAGTAACTCTTACTCGCAGCGGGTATCGAGATCCAACTATCTCATAGAAGATATGCAATCTTATTGCAAATTTCAACACTTGAAATTCCCAATAATATTTTACCCCTAACACTTATGACCTTAACTAAGGTCAACATATCATAAGCACTAGTCAAGTTCTACCCGTCATTTCATGATTAATCAGACCCACCCTACATGACCCTCAACTATGGTCGACATAATCATATGAATGTCCTAACTAATCGCATCATATGCAGTGTAGGAAGACATCACTTAGCTACCGTACACTACGCCTCAACTAAAGTCGACATACGCAGCACGAATACTAAGTACTCTACTTCCTAAAATGACGGAGGGCTACGACAGGTTTTTCTGAAAACCTATTGCGTAATGAACTTGATATCGTTATAGAATCGAATGATTTTAAATGGAGTGTTTTTGAGGCTTTTCTAGTTTTGCTAAAGGGGTCACTCTCGGTGAAGGGATCGTCGGCCCTTTCCTCATCGAATAAGGTGCAGGATATATCATATATACCGCTGTGCAAAGCAAGAACTATAGAAGCAATCAAAAGACAAACCGAGTTTGTAGCATCTGCCAGTTATTGCTAAAGGAGTCACTCCCGGTGAAGGGATCTCGGTCCTTTTCTTATCGAATAAGGTGCTGGATGTTCTACAAGGAACACCGCTATGCAAAGCAAGAACTAGAGCTACCAGTTTTTATAAACAAGTTTCTACAACATCTTAGGTTTCTTTTATTTCATTAATCTCATTAATGAAGTCCCATTTTATTTTGCTTCACAAGCATCTCTTTTTGAAACGAAATCTGCAATATAACATATATCTCATATATAATATAAACATTCGTCTCAGGCAGTAATATAATCTCATCACAGAACATTGCAGCAGAAGAACATATATGAAATATTGGATATACTAGGACGTTCGTGTTTTCAATACGAGCCTGTATAAAACACGGATTCCACGGTCGCGATGAATAGCCAAACCCACATCCCTAGACCCCTACGAGAGCGGCAAGTAACACTGCCAATTCTAGGGTTAGGAGACCATCTCGACATACCACTGGAGATGGTCTCCCACTGGACCCTAGAACCCGGTTACTTGTGCTCCCCTCCTTGGGTCTACCTAATGCGGAAAAGTAAATAATATACAACGGTGACATCTTCCGCAACCTGGAAGTGCCCCAATAAAAGAATATTACATACAATAAATTTTACATGAATGAAAAAGAAAAACTCTCATCTCACATAAAACCCCCGGCTATTCAATCACGACGATCCAATATAACATATCACAGCAACACATAATATCTCATATCATCAACGTAATTAAGTATGCATACACCAATTGTCGTCGACGTATAGCAACGACAATCGACAATACCACTACATACTACACTTACGGTCACAGAAAAGAAAGTGTAAAACTACAACAGTTGGAATCCGCAATCTCTTTAGACATCGCATGCCTAACCAAATGAATTCCTTAGACATCGCATGCCTAACAATTATAAACCCCGCATTTTAGTCTCATTATCGAAAACTCTTTTCAACATCAAGTCGGGCAATTCAACAAGATTCCCGACAACCTGATCGAATGCTCGTCGCAAACTTTAGTAGACGGCCGCACCCCCGGATGCCGTCGACGAAGTGCACTAAGGCGGAACACCGTTACTGCGAGCACCCTAACGGATGCTTTCGGCGATGGGGTTCTCCTACAGTCACTTGGTCGGGGCTATGGGGCATGGCTGTCTATTAAGTTTACCCGGCGAGTATCCGCGTACGCTACGTGATAGCGACAGACTTTTGATCACATCAAAATTCCGTGGGAACCGATCATTTGAGACTAAACTGCTATGTTTATAATATTCAATTCAGTTATCTCATAACAATTTGTGAATTCCAATTATTGTATCACATTCCAGATAAAACAGAAAATGTTAAACTTTCCGATCGAACAATCAAACACTCAAGATTTCCCCAATTTATCTCAACACTTGAAATCAGTTTAAAAACATTCATCACATGCCACAGTACCAATGGTCCAGCCGTAGAAGGGTCAAGCCAACGCCTCACATGTGGCACGCCGTACTGCCCCAAACCCTAAAGTTCAAAAGGCAGTTCAAGACGGTCACATAATCGAGTTAAGGTTTGTTGTCTTCTAGAGGGTCCACCGAGTTACTTGCACGACTTAGAACATTCTTAAACACGAGAAAAAATCCAACTTTTGAAAAATTTTCCGACAGGGGAAAAAGTGAGTTATTGATATCCGTTCGAACTTTTTAACAGTTTCTAAAATTTATCCGGAAAAACACATAGACAAAATTAGACATCCCGGTCGAAACACCGAATCCCCAAAACAACCCCAGAAAATTCAACTCTTGAATAAATATTAAAAATTCCCAGAAAATCCAGCATAATAAAATAGGAGTTACTGTGCAAACAGAGATGATGACGTCATCATTTCGCCGCGGAACCGCCGCAGAAGGCATGCTTCTGCCGCGGTTCCGCCGCGTTTTGTACTGTTCATCAAAAAAAATTTGTACCGTAATTCTTATAATTCTCTGCTGAATTTTTTAAGCATTTTTAATGTGGAAAAATCCCAGTTTTTAGAAAAATTTCAGAGAGCGGGTTTTATCGGGGTTTCGGGTTTCGATCGGACTTTAAACTTCGTCTAGACTTCGCCTAAAGCTCTAGCTTGGCTCTGATACCACTATAGGGTTGCTAGGCACTCGCAAAAGGGTCTACAAGGCATCAACCATACCCGATTTAAAATTTAGCCGTGCCGAACAACCCGAATACGGAACTTTAAACTAGAGATTAGGCGAAAACTAACATGCTAAACACTTTAACACTAAGTGAGAGGGATTACAACCTTTGTAGATCCGGTCCTTCACTTCATATGCTTCGTGTTGAGGTCCCTTCGCTGCGATCATCATGCTCCGGACTCTCGAGAGGTTCCACGAAGAGAAAGATGCAGTCTTGCTTCCGATCTTCGATACAAAGATGATCTACCTTGAAGTTTCATTAACACAAGCTAACACTCACTAAAATTGAGTGAACACTCTCATCTAAAGGGCAAGGGAAGATGAGGATGATGAAGTAGGATTTTTGCTCTCTTTATTTATCTTTTTCTCATATTTATCCATCACAAAAATCAAAGCAAGAAACCATTTCAAGCAAAGAAGAAGAAGGAAGAAGATGATGAACAATATTAGAATCCCCTTTGTGATGAATAGAAAATGAAATGATATGAAGAATAATGCAACCATGGTTGACTTAACCATTGTAGAGAATTGACTAGGGTTAGGGTTTGGGTTTAGTTAAGAATGAGTCACTTGAAAATATCTTTATCATGACAAAACCAATACCTTCTAGAATCATCTAGAAAGCTTAACCCTAATCCAAACCCTAATCATGTTTAAACTCCACTAAACAAGTTGCATTAGTTATCATATCATGTTACAATATTATATATCACATATATAATATTTATCGTAACAAAATAAAATAATACATTTAACATATATCGCATATATATCAATGTATTACCCGAGTGAGAAAAAGAATCTTTTAGTGAGCTAATATTAGTTAATGCAATTTAATATATCAAATATATTATTATACATTAAATTATCGAATCAACACTTGATCCGACAATCCGGCTATATCGCATATAACCGACTAATATTTATCCGTACCGATTCATCGAATCAACACTTGATCTGATGACCCGGCTGATATCAAATATCGCGAGAATACAATACGATATCACATACCGCATTATCCTCGGTCCCACACATATCACATATGTGCTCCTACTCCGTTTTGCCTGAGTCAAGAAACCTCTGTGTAGGACTCTAAAGAATCGTCAATACGTCGGCAGTAGGTGATGATCATATCAAACACCCACAAGCTGCAAGCGGTCAGCTAAACGTAACAGCTACCCAGGTATTGAGCGCTCAGAAGATCAACAAGCAAGCCTGTACATTCTCCTGTGAATCCAAACAGTAACACTCCCGTACAGTCCGGTCTCGTCGTCTGATATGTCGCATATCTCGCTTAGGGGTGGTAAACGTCAGACCCCAGTAGCTCGATAAGTCGTGTCGATATGAGGTCTATAACAGTTCGAGAAACTACTGATAACACTTACCAGTAAATCTCAGCAACCCTGGCCAGGGATTTCCGGTTATAGCCAATCGAACACAGCACAACATCTACTCCCTATACCGGGAGAGACGAATCCCCTCCTATCGCTCATTGCCTCCATATGATTCGGGACTGTACCCAAAAGCCACCTTTTTGCACGCCCTCTTAGACGTGGTATGATGGAAATCAAAGCACAGTGGGAATCACACAAGACTCTATGACGATCTCGAGTTAACAGACTACTCTGTACCAGTGTCACCGGAGAACTGCCATCTGACGTGAGGTATAATACCATCTGAGTGTTCTCGGCGAGTCCGTCCAGTGTACCCAGTCTCCACTGAGCACCCGTACACCATCCTTGATGTCAAACACCGATGGATATGGGATCATCCATCGCCCATCATATGGGTCAAGATGCGTATACGCTAGTCTACACTGGTGCATCGATGCCCTGTCTCGATACACCCTCGACTAGGAACAGTTATAGGATGTACTCGTCGAGTACCGTAGCCCCACTAGTATGATCTCATCATAGTCCCAGTAGTCGAGTACATATCCTAAGAGCTTTATCAACATGTAATATATAGACAATCAGTGTACATGTTAAGATAAAGTACAACCAGATAGCATACTATCATGTCGAGCAAGAAAGTCCTCCCTATATATATCCAAGCATCCATTACAATATACATCGTATGTACAGTAATGGCCTCTAGGGCATACATATAACTAACACAAAAAACCATAATTTATAACTATATTACTCATATAATGTGTATGTCATGTGAAAGCTAGATGAAGGTCGAGGCAAGCACAACAAATTTGTTGGATGGGACAATGTCAATAGGAGCTCAATGCTATTTGGAAAAATAATAATTCAAAGACATAGTGGAGTTTCCGATTGGTGGCATGGACTAGTTTGATGTATGTAGTTGGTTTGATTTATGAAAAAATGGGGAGACAACATGCATGTATGCATATAGGTAACATCTACCAATATGCCATATCCAGACCGCAATCTATTTTTGCCTATTGGCTAATATGAAAATATCGGCCCACGTATATGACATAATCAAAGTTGTTAAATCTTGATACGGTTTGTGTTTCGTTTTTTTATTTATCAGTTCTATCAATGTTGCGTATAACGCTTTATGATATCAGTATCCTACATTTGTAGTTTTAATTGTTGATTGTTATAGATGAATACCAATGCAATAATAGTTTTTGGTTGATGAATGCTATTGCAATATAGGATGATCAGTTCTATCAATCTTGATCTCAATGGTTTAAAATCATGTTACACATACAACACGAATGCACAACAAACGTATAATTAGAGAGCGACTCGAGATATTCAGGTTAAAACCAATATATGATACTCGATGATAATACGAAACCTTCATATTCGCATCGATACTCATATATGAAACTAAAAGCGCCACTTAGTCCCCGTCTATCGGTTAACATACGTGCGATGCTCGTCGTGACCTAGAACAATACGAAGGTTGTTAAATATCGGACAGTATGGCTCGATACTAACAACCGTCGTATAGTCTACGCGACGAGAAAATTCAATCGTATGGTAACCCATAGATTTGTCCCGTGTGGACAAGTTAAGAATGTATAAAGCAAACGCCTTCATCCACTTGTGTTTTCATCCGTTTCGATTTCGTCGGTACCTTTCCGCTGGTTCTCCGTGTACAAAGATAGATTAGATGTTCATTTCAACGTTGTTTCACAGCTTTGAAATGATTATCTATTCTATTACAGTGTACTCGGAGAACAGCGGGGAGGTGCTGCCGAAATTTACTCGAAACGGTTGAAAGAACAAGTGATGGGCGTTCGCTCTATACATTCTTAATGGGATAGAAGCCTACCCCCGACAGCCGGAACACATACAACAAGAATACACAACAAACGCATAATTAGAGAGCTATTCGAGATGTTCGGGTTAAAACCAATATATGATACTCGATGATAATATGAAACCTTCATATTCCCATCGATACTCGTATATGAAACTAAAAGCGCCACTTAGTCCCCGTCTATTGGTTAACATACGTGCGATGCTCGTCGTGACCTAGAACTATACGAAAGTTGTTAAATATCGGACAGTATAGCTCGATACTAACAACCGTCGTATAGTCTACGCGACGAGAAAATTCAATCGTATGGTAACCCATAGATTTGTCCCGTATGGACAAGTTAAGAATGTATAAAGCAAACGCCTTCATTCACTTGTGTTTTCATCCGTTTTGAGATATTTCGTCGGTACCTTTCCGCTGGTTCTCCGTGTACAAAGATAGATTAGATGTTCATTTCAACGTTGCTTCACAGCTTTGAAATGATTATCTATTCTATTACAGTGTACTCGGAGAACAGCGGGGAGGTGCTGCCGAAATTTACTCGAAACGGTTGAAAGCACAAGTGATGGGCGTTCGCTCTATACATTCTTAATGGGATAGAAGCCTACCCCCGACAGCCGGAACACATACATACAAACGCATAATTAGAGAGCGATTCGAGATGTTCGGGTTAAAACCAATATATGATAATATGAAAGCTTCATATTCCCATCGATACTCATATATGAAACTAAAAGCGCCACTTAGTCCCCGTCTATCGGTTAACATAACGTGCGATAATTTATTCTTTTCAACGACAAACGCACACACAAAGCATATACACGGATTTTCTCCTTTGTCAGTAACTATCCCGTTCTTATATTTCTCAATATAGTCAGCATAACCTACAATTTATATGTTATTCAGTCTAACATGGCCCATGAGTACGTCAGAGTTAAGGACTGGATGTATGTGGATTGGAAACAACGTATGCAACATAAGTTTGTCGTAGGAGTTGCTGCTTTCCTTGAATTTGCACGCGCACATAATAAGATCATAATAGAGAAGATTCTCTGTCCGTGCGATAGATGTGGCAATAAGTACTGGCAGAAGGTAGAATTGGCAGAGCTTCATATTGTAAAACATGGGTTTACTAGACTTTATTCAAGTTGGAAATATCACGGGGAAGGAGAAGAATGCAGTACTGCGGTAGAAGAAGAAGGAGAACACGATAATGCGGCAGGAGAAGAAGAATTCGGTAATACGGCAGGAGACGGAAATTTATTTCCATCAGAAGAAATGGAGGATATGGTAGAGGCTGCCCTAGGTGAATCTATTCGTACCGAAGATGGCATTCCTTCCGGTCAAGGACCGCGTGCGGATAAATATGAAAATTTCATGAATGATGCTAGGAAACCAATTTATGAGAATGCGAAGTATTCCACCCTCTCATGGTTCGTCCAACTTTTCCAGATTAAGTGCCTAAATGGATGGAGCAACAAGTCATTCACAATGCTTCTTTCGTTCTTGAAAGATTCTATACCTCCGGGAAATAATGTGCCCGAAAGCTGGTACGAAGCCCAGAAAATGATGTCTGATTTGGGTCTACAGTGCGAGAAGATTCAAGCATGTCCTAAAAATTGCGTGTTGTACCGGAAAGAGAATTCAGATTTGAAAGAGTGTCCAACATGCGGAGAGGCCAGGTATAAGCCGAAAGATTCTGATAAGAAGCCTGATATACCTGTGAAGATAGCACGATATTTTCTCATAACACAGAGGCTACAGAGGCTATTCAGGTGCAAGAAAACAGCCGAGGCAATGATTTGGCATCACCGTGCTCCTCCAAGCGAAAATGGAAAAATGAGCCATCCAAGAGATTCACCGGCATGGAAGGATTTCGATAGGAGGCACGCAATATTCAGTAGCGATCCTCGCAATGTCCGGCTCGGACTGGCTACCGATGGCTTCTGCCCATTCAACTATATGGCTGGAAGTCACAGTACATGGCCCGTTGTAATGATAATTTATAATCTGTCACCTTGGTTGGCTATGGACCAATCATACTTTATGATGCCTCTTCTTATCGACGGACCAAACTCACCGGGGAACAATATCGACGTCTATCTCCGACCTCTGATCGAGGAGCTGAAAACTTTGTTCATTTATGGTGTAAAGACATATGATTCAAACACAAATACAACCTTTATACTGCGTGCGGCTTTAATGTGGACAATTAATGACTTTCCTGCGTATGGAATGCTATCAGGTTGGTCCGTACATAGTCACAAAGCATGTCCTCATTTCCATGAACACACAACATCATAATTTTTGAATTTTAGCAGGAAGGTTTGTTATTGCGGCCATCGACGTTTTCTGCCTCCAGACCACCCCTATAGGTTAGACACGGTTCACTTTGATGGTCATCAGGAGCTTCTTGGACCTCCATCCCTATTATCCGGAGAGGACGTGACTGCTAAATGGGATGGTTACAATAACGTGACCTTCGGGATGGATCCGACGAAACAGGTCAAACCACAATATTGGAACAAGTTAAGCATTTTCTTCGAGCTTCCGTACTGGTCTACAAATTCAGTGTGTCATTGTCTGGACGTCATGCATATAGAGAAGGGAGTACCAGAGCACATACTTAACTTGCTTCTGTGTAAAGACGGGAAATCGAAAGACAACATGAATGCTCGGATGGATCTACAGGAGTGGGGAATAAGAAGTGAATTGCACCCTAGACCGGTAGTGGGTAAACCGGGTAAGTTTGTACTTCCCAATGCCGCTTATCATATGTCACAACCGGAGAAAAAAAGATTCCTGCAGGTGTTGCATAATTTGAAAGTCCCCACAGGTTTCTCAGGATCATTCAGCAAGAAAATAAAAATTATGAAGGGCAAGATCGATGGGCTAAAAATTCATAAGCACCATGTTATCGTGGATCACCTTCTTCCATTAGCCCTCAGGACTTCTCTCCCCGACTCGGTTGGTCTAGTAATCAACGACCTATGTTGTTTTTTCAGGGAGTTATGTGCTAAAACACTGGAGGTTGCGACGCTGGATAAACTAGAAAATTCTATTGTGTTGATACTTTGCAAGTTTGAGCGTATTTTCCCACCGTCATTTTTCGATTTCATAATACACTTGACGGTTCATCTTGCAACTGAGGCGAAGTTAGCCGAACCAGTACAATATCGATGGATGTATCCCGTCGAGAGGTACGTGTAATTTTTCGTTTCGCGCAATTTATAAATTTATTGTTGTCATATATGCCCGTATTTATTTATTCAACATATTCTCATTAGGTACCTCTACACTTTTAAGAAGTATATACGCAATAAAAATCGACTAGAGGGTTCTATCATGCAAGGTTATCTTTTTGATGAAGCAACCACATTTTGTTCCCGCTATCTGGACGAGAACATTGAGACAAGGCTTAACCGACCACGAAGAATTCAAGACGGGCCATATGGTAAAGCCGGGTATAAGAGGGTAGACACTATGTTTATCAACAAGATATACCGGTTTATCTTGCTTAATTGCGCATATCTTGAACAAATTAGAGAGTTAGTTCTTTTGGATTAATTGTTATATCTGTGTTTGTGTGTGTATGAAATGACATAATATTAATGTCACAATTACTTGTCGAAAACAGAACTCATTTTAACGAGGTACGTGAGGGGCATCCTGATTGGAACGAAGAACGTTTGGAAAAATACCATCAGGATAATTTTTGTGATTGGGTCACAGATCATGTAAGTTATTCGAATAACATTTTATTGCTATCAGTTTTAATCTAAACTTGTATCGTTATGTATTTTGTCGTAAAATTTGTTTTGTTAGATCCACGATCCGAACTTGTCTGCATCATTTGAGAGTGATTCAAGATGTTTAGCTCAATTTCCTAGTATGGAGGTTGCATATTACAAAGGATTTGGTGTCCTTGGATACAAATTCGAAGTTAAGGACATAAAAACATCTAGAACCACTCAGAATAGTGGGATTGCGACGGTAGGATCGGACGGTGTGATTTACTATGGGTACTTAAATTGTATACTCGGCATCCACTATCCCGGACGATCAGAACCCTTTTATATATTCCAGTGTACTTGGTACGATCCGCGAACCGATACGGACAGGTGGAGAAGCGGTCTTGGGACTTGGAAAGATGAATATGGATTGACCAGTGTGAACACACTTCGATTTTACGGTCAGGACGATCCGTTTATCTTTCCGAACCAAGCGTTCCAAGTATACTACTCACAGTGTTTGAAGCATCCGGGGTGGAGTGTTGTATGCCGATGGAAACCTAGAGATGTCTACGATGTCCCAGAATACGAGGACAGCGATGAGGATGAAGAAGAGAGAAGGCTTAAAGTGCTCCGACCGTCTGTTTCGAAGGACGGGTTGTCTTCGAACGATCATGAAGTTACGTGGGTTAGAAATGACATCGACGATGAAATCCAAGTAGATATGTATGATGCGCCCACGAAACGAAAAAGGTTATCAGTAATGTTATATTATTACTTCACATTTTACGCTCTAGATCATATATAGTCAGTACTTTTAATGATTGTCTAATGCGTCCACGAACCATTTATCTAGATTTGATGACGATGTCGGGAGCAGCGAGGGGCGGCAGGAGCTCCAGCCGCGGCAGAGGCAGAGGCAGAGCGGTTCTGCCGCCCGGAGAGCTCCGTAGGGAGCTTTAGAGGGCCGGTCTTGCACCCAGATCGGAGACCCCTTCGGATGCCTCCTTCCGTGTTGATTTGGCTACACCTCCAGGTATACTGCACGCATATCCATTTTGAATGTAATATTACAGATATTCATGCATGTTTATGTCAAAATTACTTATATTGTCAATGTTTGATTGTCTAGTTGTTGGTGATGCGTCCACATCTGGGACAGAGGCCACCCCCGCTCCTCCAGGTATGTTTATATATCATATAGTGTATGTATATTAATTTAGAATGCTATATCATAAATACACACATTCCTTTTGCTCTTACTTAGCAATTTTTATTATTGTCTAGCTGTAGGTGGTGACACCACCGCACCTGCGGGTATGTTTATATATCATATAGTGCATGCATATTGATTTAGAACGTTATATTATTGATCTACACATTCTTTTTGCAATTACTTATAGAATCTATTTTTAATTGTCTAATTATAGGTGGTGCGGCCACACCTTCCACAAGGGCCACTCCTGCCGCTTCCATACCCTCCGCATCGTCTGCAGGTTAGTATGAATAAATTTAAAATATTTATTCATTTTACATATGCTCTATAGAATAAATATGAACTTCATGGAAATTTAGCGTCGATGTTTATTTTATAGTTGGAGGGGATGCGTCCGGGTCTGGGACCCCGGATGTTCCTCACCGGAGGAACTATCATCCCGCTCGTGCTGCTGCTAGGGCCCAGGCTCGTGCGCTAGTCACCGGAGGTATATATCATACTTGAATTTTTGTTTAACCTTGATTTCTTAATACAACTTTGTCTTATTATTGTCTTGATATTTCGTGCAGACGCAGGGCCTCTCCATCCCCAGAGGCCTGATAGAGCTAGGGGGAGGCAGCATTCCCTCTATTTTTTACCCTTGACTATCGCTATACCGGTCCTCATGCCGAGAGATTCGGCCGGTATTTGGGGGACGAGAGCCGGATCGTGAAGAACTATCCACTTCACGTTGAGTGGGGCGAGCAGCACCAGCGCTCATTCGCCCTCTTCTTTGATCAGGCTCGGGTATGTATTAATATATATTTTAATTTGATCTATCCAATATATTTATTATTAACACTTACAATCTAATAACAATGTTTTTTTTTGTATTTTCAGTTGGATTACGATTTTCAGCCTGTAGCCGACCCTGATCACCCGGGGAGGGTGCTCGACCTTCATGCTCTGTACAATGGCCTGATGAAGAACATGCAGGCCAAGGTCCGATACAACAGGAATGAGCTGAAGGCCGACTGCTACTCCCTGTGGATGGCAACCCCCGAGGCAGAGAGAGCGGCCCTCCTATCTACTCCGGCGTTTGCGAGAGTCGACGTAGAGACATGGCGTCTATTGTGCGCTTATTTCGACTCCCAACGCAAACAGGTATGTATTTTAAATTTAATTCATTATTTATGATATAATTTATTTCTTTGTGTTTCTTAATTAGAAAACTAAATGTTAATGCGTTGTGCAGAAACAGGCCGCTCAGAATACGGAGAACAGGAAGTCGGCGAAGAGGGGTCGCCCCACTTACACAGGTGGCTCGAGGAACATTACTCGAACCATGGAGTTATCGGTAAATTAAGAGTTATTCTCTAATATTCTGCAATATTAAGAGTTATTCTCTAATATTTCTAATATTAAGAGTTACTTTCTAATATTGCAGACATCTCGGACCGTGGCGTCAGGTGGTACACCGAGCGTGCTGTCCGCATATCTTGCCGTCCACGGCACCTCGACAGATCCCGCCACGGGCGAGCTTCGATATCCCGACGTCGCTACCCAGGAGTACTGCGTAAGTGTTAATATTTTTTCTACCCAAATTTGAAATTTTAGTTTTGGAAGGTTCAAGTTTAAATTTTATACTTATATTTTACTGCTTAATGTGGGTGTAGGAGCGGGTGGTTGAGCAGGCCCAGGCCTCGGGGATCGATTTTACCGGACAGAACGATCCGAAGCTGCTGACCCTAGTTCTGGACGCCGCACACGGAGGGCACCACGGAGGTTGGGAGAGAGGCCGGGGATTGGGCCCTAGCAGGGCCCATATGAGGTTGGACTCCACCCCGGCGGTTACTTCCTCCGTCTCCAGTGACCGGCATGTCCATCAGGAACTGGATAGCTTGAGGGCCACCGTTCAGGAGTTGAAGGAGATGCTGGTATGTATACTACTTTATAGTAAAATATCATTTCATATTATATACATATCAACATATCCATAATTAGTACGTAGCTTGAGCTTATTTGGTTTTAGACTTAAGTTTGATTAATCATATATACATATGTAATTAAAATAAACAACGCTTTTCCAAACTACATATCCAAACAGGGTTTCGAAATAACTTAATAATGATACGAATTCGAATAATACACAGTTCTTACACGCTTCTTACACACGTTATGTCCAGACGCGACAGGGTAGATCGGCCGAGCCTCCACATGCATCTCCTTCGGCTGCGGCTCCGCAAGCCACTATATCGGCTGCGGTTCCGCAGACAGCTCCTGTAGCTCCACCGCCCACTCAGACTCCCGCAGCCGTGGCTCCGCAAGCGACTACCTCGACGGCGGCTGCGCAGACCACATCGCCAGCTCCACATGCCGCTCAGACTCCCGCTCGCGACGAATTGCAGAGTTTATTGACCGAGGAGCAGGCGTGCGTTATTCTATCGTTATTCAGAGGTGGAGCTGGACCGAGCTAGGGTAGATTTTTGGTTATTATTTTTTGAAACATGTATTTATTTATATCATACACATTGTACTACATTTTGAAACGATATTGATATTGGTTTGTATTTATATCATATTCAGTTTTTGGGTTTCTTTTGTATATTATATATATACCTGAGATGTGATTATGAATACTGCAATATATGATTTGATTGATGTATATATTATTATGCGCAGGGCGGGAAAAAAATCAAGCAGCCCATTTTAAAAAAAAAATACAGACAATATGTACCTACGGATTAATCCGTAGGCACACATGTTACCCCTACGGATATATCCATAGGGGCAAAATATCAGCAGTAACTGATATTTCCCTCCTGATCTCAGTGCCATGGGGTTAGGAATGCCCCTACGGATATAGCCGTAGGGGCCACTTCCTCTCCCCTACGGCGTTATCCGTAGGGGCAAAATATCAGGATTCCTGATATTTTGCCCCTACGGACACGTACCTACGCACATATCCGTAGGGGGTAGTACATGGACCTACGGACATATTCGTAGGTACAAGTAATATATTAAAAAACTGTAAGTAATATAAAATCTTATACCCTACGGCTTAATCCGTAGGGGCAACAGGACCTACACATAAATCCGTAGGGGCAAGAATTTGCCCGTAGGGGCAAGTTCAAGGCCTCAACTTGCACCTGCGGCCTTTGCACCTACGGGGTATTTTTTCGCCCCTACGCATATATCCGTAGGGGCAACCCATATTTTTAGTAGTGATGACTCAACGTGAGGAGGGCGATCGAGGGATATGGGTTCAAAGGTGGGGGTCGATGATGGTGAAAACGGCGAGGTGATGGTGTTGGTGATGGGTGATGGAGTCGGGACGAGAGAGTAGGAGATGGAGATGGTAGTGATGAGGGTAACAGGAGGAGGAAGAAGAAGGGTGAGATGATCGGAGTTGGTGAGTTTGGGAGCAAGAGAGGGTCACGAAGAAGAAGAAGAAAGGAAGACGAAGGAGGTGAGATGAGCGGGAGAGAGAGAGAGAGTTGATTTTTTTTAAAAGTAAATAAATAATATGAATATATATATATATATATATATATATATATATATGTATAGTTTTATTTATAATATATATAAAGTTTAGTATATAACTAATAGTATATAAAAGATAACACAAATATCCAATTTGTCTCACAAAATCTTACTGAAAATATATATTGGAAGTAAGATATACATACATAGCTCATCTATAACCAAAATCTAAAAGGGTTAAAATAATATATATTCTAATACAAGATATATCGGGTGTCTAAGATGTTTAAGATTTAAGCGTAATAGATAAAAGTCAATATAAAAATATATGATCTTAATTAACATGATGACAGTTGATATATATAAAATATCCCTAACATATGGCTACCTGAAAAATATATGCATATAATTCAAATATTATATATCTCTTATCTTAGATAGACATGAATTTAGTTTATGGATAAATATTAATAAAATATGATCTATCACCATAACGGGTTCACGCAAGCGAGTCGGGTCGGATAAACACATCTATTATTCAAACCAATCACAACCCAAATAAAAAGAAAACGAGATTTAAAATTCTAATTAGTATCGTACGATCGTGTTAGGGTGTTACAAAATACGTGATTGAGTCTGATAAATCTTCAAAACGTATGATGGATCAAAAAGATCTAACTTATCTTTGGCACATGAGATTGGGTCATGTTAATCTTGATATGATCAATATGTTGGTAAAGGATGGTGCTTTAGATTTTCTAAAATTAGAAAATCTTCAACCTGTGGATATTGCTCTAGAAGAAAGATGACCAAATTACCTTTCACAAAAAAGCATGCTAAGAACATTAGGTACCCTTGGTAACTTGCATACAGATGTTGTAACATTTCAGAAAAAATAAAATATTATTTTTGGAAATTAAATATTAAAATAATATATTTCGCGAAAACTATTCGATTTGCGAATTGGGGTTTTCGTAAAATGGTTAATTATATACCAATATTTGGAACATAATTGGAGATTAATATGGTTTATTTATTTAAAAGATATTTATTGGTATTTGGCATTTTATAAATAATTATCCAATTAATTATATGCAGGTTTAAATTAAACTTGATTAGTGCACTACTAATCACGATTAGGCCAAATCCGTATTTTTTTTAAATATCCATGGCTAGTGCACTATGACATATTACTTTTTGGTTACATGTTGTCCATTGTATTTGTGATATTCGGTTTTACTTAGATGAGAGATAAAAGAAAAAAAGGAAAGAAAACAAAAGTCAAAGAGAGCATGAAGGCATGGGCATGAGAGTGTGAGAGAGAGGGGGGTTATCTTGGCATGGCACCCCCACCATCCTTTTCTTCACTTCATTCCTTAACTTCTTCTTCTTCCTCTCAAGTTCCTTCACCTTTTCTATCTACTCCACAAACACCCTAAATCATCACCAAAAACCCGCACTCCCTTCACAAAAGTTGATCCCCACCTCATCCGACACCCCATAGCGGAACCAAGTTTGGATTTTGCGCACTTTGGGTAACTCAAGAATTTTCTTCAGTTGCAAAGGAGGTATAATCCCACACTTTTAGTTTAGTTATTAGTTTTCTTTATGTCCTATATTAGTTTAGAGTTAAACTGATATGGTTTGATGATCTTAGAATTTCCCAGATGAGGTTTAGGGTTTTAGTTGAGTTGTGATGGTGTATTTGAGGTGTAGTGAGTGTTTTACTTGACCTTGGTGATGTTTAATGGCCTAGACCAGAGATTAGAACCCGATACACGAACTTAGAATTTTCCCGTGTCGTTTTTGTGAAGCTTTGAGGACTACAAGGTATCTGGAGCAACTTGGAGTGTTTATAGGAAAATCAAACAAGTACATTGACCTAATAGGACCACCAGGAGACCACCACAGAAGAACGAGACACAAACCCCCATGGAAAACCGGTGACACCGGTTTATCTAGCTATCTCGCCGGCCAATCTTTAGGCTCTGGTGTTGGGGTTTTGCCTGTAACTCTTACCCCTTCTAACCTAGCTACTGTATTGTTAGTTTAGTCCCTATTTACCAGAGCAAAAATCTGAGAGCTGTTTAAGTTGGTTTTGACTACATTTTCCGATATTTGAAACTTTGATTTATGAATTTCTTGATGTGATTAGGTCGTTGGACGTTTGTACGTCAATGACGAGGGTTATTTAGTTGTTCTTGCATGCGTAAGCAATATGTTCTAACTTATAAACAATTCGTGTGCCGTATCGGTTTTCGAACTTGATTTTATTAGCATTTCGAATGTATGTTTATATGTAGGCATCTTCATGTGGACTTCCGAGACGACGAGGCACATCGACTTCAACTAAGCGAAGATTTAGAAGGTGAGTAGATTTATATCTACGGGAAAGTCGGGTGGATGGTGTATACCACCGCTGCAACCATTGATATGGAAAATCGATATATAAATTATATTTGGAGAAAAGATATGCTACGAACTTACGGATATGATTAAAGGTTTTAGTATGAGATGATACGATAAAAGATGGCATTAGTGGATATGTTGGCTTGAGGATGCAAGGCAATGTACATGTTATATTCGTATGCCTATAGATGATATGAGATTCTACATACATACAAATGAGAATGTGATGTATATGCAAGATGACTTGATGTGAAATATTGTTATGATGAAAAAAGAATATGATGAGATAGCATGATTTGGCTTAATATGTCGATATACATATGTGATACATGATATGAGTTTAATATAGATGTGACTTGAGCTATATGTGTGTGGGGGGGGGGGAATAAAGAGTGATATGTTGTATGTGACCTTAGATCCATACCCTTGTTTATGATATTGTACGACGCATCATACCGTATGAATTATGATATATGATATTTGACCTGTACCCTCGATTTTGAGGAGGCCGTATGACGGACTATACCGTACGAGATGTATATATGATGATTGATCTGTACTTTTGACTCGGCATTAGTTTAGCCTTTTGGTCTTTTAATTACTTAAGTGGATATTAGAATAGGTTTCGAGTCATACCTATTTTCAAAACTAACGAATCATGTACATTTCAAAGGATAAACCGAGGGACGCTACGGATTTCAAACGTATTGCTTTTCTTTAAAAACACCGTAATCTCTACTTTTCTAAAAATAAAGATTCGTGCTATTTTAGATACGATAATTGTATGGATCGTATATCGAGGTATATCTTAGCTTGTTGCGTTACTATTTACCTTTCTACTACGTTCATTTTACTCTCATTGCATTTTATATATATATATATATATATATATATATATATATATATGTGTGTGTGTGTGTGTGTGTGTGTGTGTGTGTGTGTGTGTGTGTGTGTGCTTCCATTATTTGTTATGATATCGTTTGCTAGTACACCTGCACAATTATCGATGATGCGCACGTTACACTTACACAGATTTGCCGACTCACGCATTCATCATCGGTAATTGCTATGTCGCTTATACAGTAGAATTGCTATATCATGGTAGTATTCTTAATTGTAAAGTACATTCATTGTTCAGTACTATCACTTGATATACTTGCATGATATACTTGATATGCTCATATTACTGTTCTATGTTTACATACATCGTACTTATGGTTATATGCATTGAGATGCTGTTTTCATGAGATTTCTGGATTTAAGAACCGCGGATATATTTCAAAGGAAATTATAAATTGTTTTAAAAATGCGGTTTCTCATGATGTGATTTCGATGCGTCCACCATGAGTTTTCTCGGTTCTGAGATTTGTTTTTGAGACCCGATTCGAAGAGTTGGACGAACCATCTGCGGATATATAGTGGACCCGGTAAAGTACCCCGGGGCAAAAAGATCGTGGGGATGACATTGAGCCTGGAAGGAGGGAGCACTACCTACCGGTGATAGTTTGGACACTGCGGTTATCCAAAGGTCGGGGAAGCAAGGTGAGTAAGAATGGGTCCTATGTCAGCCCACTCGATTAGGTATCGACCGGAGTCATGAGATGGATGGGTCGATCCGGACTGACGGAGCCCATAGGCCGATCCAGACTGACGGATCCCGAGATATGAAGATTTACATGTCGATGCTGGACACGGTTTTCATGATGTTTCGAGTGTCGATATTGGACACTCAGGTTCCATGATTTTGATGTGTAGTTGATGGACACATGTTGGTTGATATCCTCATACATACAGGCATATGTTTTCATGATGATTCGAGTGTCGATGTTAGACACTCAGGTTCCATGATATTGATTTTGCCGTTGATGGACACGTGGATGATATCCACATGCATACATGCATATGATTTTAGATGTTTAATTGTATATACCTTTGGCTTTGACTCTATTGTTGACATATATGCAAACATGGTCACCCTAGAGATCATACTATTACCTTCATGATACAGCATGACCTAGGAATCGTTGTTTATTCGATTTCTACCTACTGATGTTTTCTACTCATGAGTTGGAAAGTCACCCCGTTGTGTCACGGCTTTCTTGCAGGTTTGACCCCTTGGATCAGTAGCGGCATTGCTGGCACATAGTTCCTTCTGAGTGTTTTGCTTTGGTAGATGGGACACACGCTGGACCGTGACCACTCTTGTACCCTTTATATTCTATTGTATCTAAATAAAATCCATCAATCAAAAACTAGACTTTGTATATTGGTAGACTTAGACAGACTTGTGTTTGCGAGACTTAGAGCGATGGGTGTATGTTCGCTTCTTTTGAGGTTTTGATGCCTTACTTTACTTATTTCTTCTGTATTGATCTTCGCCGTTGGGCGTCGTATATTTATTGCTTACTTGCGTGGTTGTGATTCCGCCAATTGGCAAAGAGCTAGCTCCCGATTGGGGATGCCTATATATATTGCTTGTATGTGATTTTGGATCAAAATATATAAAGGAGGTGCTGCCTAAATTTTTAAAGACGAAAAATGTTTTCAATTATAGTATAATCCACTTGCACTTTTATGTATCATATCTTTACTTTAAAACTTCACCTCTATTATTTCCATAAAAAGGTTTAGATTTCTGGGCTTTGGCTTACTTGAATTAGGTGGGGTCCTATAGACTTCACATGATTCAAGTTCCAGTCACGCGACTTTTTTCAGGTCGTGACAAATGTATGTGGACCTTTAAATGTTAAAGCAAGGGTGGATATTCATATTTGTGACATTTACAGATAACGTATCTAGATATGCTTATATTTACTTAATGCGACACAAATATGAATGCTTTGAAAAGTTCAAAGAATTTAAAGCCAAAGTTGAGAGAGAGCTTGATAGAAGTATCAAGGTCATCCGATCAGATCGTGGTGGAAAGTATTTATCAGAAGAGTTCAAAAGGTTCTTGAAAAATGGAATTGTTTATAACTTGACACCACCCAGCACCCCACAACATAACGGTTTTTCTGAAAGAATGAACCAAACCCTATTTTTATGGGGTTTTGCAGTAGAGACTATGAATTATCTGTTAAATAGAGTTCCTACCAAATCTGTTTCTTCTACTCAATATGAGATATGGAAAAGAAGAAAACCGAGTGTAAGTCACTTGAAAATTTGGGATTGTCCTAATCATATTAGAAAACAAATGATGAACAAATTGGAATTTATGACAGATAGATGCTTATTTGTAGGCTACTCTAAGAATAGCACCAGGTATTATATTTATAATCCTAGTGATCATACACTCACAGTAAGCAGAAACATGTTCTTTATGGAAAACCAAATTATTGGTCAAGGAAAGTAATCTTTTCCAGTGGGTGAAAATCCTAATTTGTTAGGAGATTCTACAAATTTAATGGGAGGTACAAGTTTTAGTGGAGATAGAGATCCACCACTAGAAACTATTGTTGTTGATGCACCTGTTGCAACAAGGAGATCAACTGGGATTGTAACACCCTAGTTCATTTATACCAGTTCTAGTCAAGTATTTCTTTATTTATGTTAGTTTCTTGATTTACTGTGTTTTGGGTGCGAATAGTATTTTGACATCTGTATTTGCATCCGACCCGACCCGCTTGCTTGAAATCTGTTTTGATTCATGTTTATGATTTATCCTGGCTTGTTATGAGGATCCGTGCATTTTCATGTTGTTTATTTTACATACTGCATATTGGCATTTTATCTGGCATTTGCATTTTTACAATATAACATTTTAAGTCACATAAAATATTTTTAAAATACATTGCATCGCCTGCTTGATACCCCTAACCCCGTGGTAGCATCCGCGCATCTTGTTCTTATCCCGTTCAGTGAAACGGACTTGTTTGGATGACTACGTGCACATGCGTGCATCCGTTCTTGGGGGTATGCATTTTTTCGTTACCCGGATATCCAACTTTAATTTTGGTCGACGTGTATATTTTTCGTATTTTAAAACTGAATTTTAGACCCGACCCGGGCATATTTTGGACAATGTTTGTATTTACCAGAATATCAAATTTTATTTATATAATATTAATTTTATAAACTGATACAAATTAAAATTTAGTTAACTAATAAAAAAAATTTAAATTTAAATCTAAACTAATTTCCTAACAAACTAACAACCCCTTTCTCTCTCCTCTGCATATATATATTTATATATTTTTTATTTATTTATTTTTTCTTTCCTTATTTAATACACAGCATCTTCTTCTTACTTCTTCTTCTTCTTCTTCTTTCTTCTTTCTTTTTATTGATCTTGTTTCTTGATTCTGGTGATCACCGCTGGAGTCGTGCTCGTCGCTGACGATCCGAACGATCTAGTGAATGTACATTGCCTATGTGATCACCCACTTGCCTTGCCTGGACCCGTCCCGCGTACCGCGTGTGCATTGCAACGATTTACCGACGTCGGATGTGCCGTGAGTATCCGTCGCGTGATTCGATTGAGGCAAGTTTTATCTTGCTACATGCTACATCACTTTATATATCTATTTTAATAAAAATAATACTGGTATTTCAAATTTTGCATCCCATGCTTACTTTTACAGTTTTTCGACATCCGTCTGCATCCGTACGTGTTACTTTACATCTAGCGTATGCAAACCTATCTTGTTACATACTATTTCATAATATACTGCACCCAATAGACTATTTACATCACATATTGCTTAGTTGTACATCCCATATTACCATTTTACAGTTTTACTATTTTCATGATACCCGTTTGCATCCATCTCATTTAAAATATATATATATATATATATATATATATATATATATATATATATAACTGCATCTATAGATCACATTAATACATAATACCGTGATATTAACACCCCATGTTTGATATAGTTCATCCTAATTAGTATTGGAACTATAAACGTAACCCTAATCGATAGTTGTGCATCCATATCATTGATTTTATATCTATTTGCATACCATGTCACATTATTTCATTTTATTGTTATATTAGTACTCCATACTTGATTTTGTGCACCCATACTTATTACAGTTTGATTTTGAGCACCCACTTGATACCTGTGCACTACCAAACCTGACCTGATACACTACTACTGACATGACTTGATACATGTACACCACCTGACATGACCTGATGTACCACAGCTTGACATATTACCTGATCTTATTACTAATGCCGACAATCTTGACATGTTGTCCCTACGGACATTTCCTGTTGTCTATACAGACAAACCTGTACCTGCTTGATCCTGTGTTGGCATTAGTCTCAGATTTATCAATACCTAACTCACACACATAATTTATGGGTATGGGGAAATCAAGAATGTATCCGAACGTAACTCAAAGGGCTATTACATCTTGTTACCGTGGTCCCGTGAGGTTGAACGGGACATAGACTCACAGTCTATCATATCTTGTTACCGTGGTCCCGTGGGTTGAACGGGGCATAGACCGATGGGTTACGATGAGGATTACATTAATTGATTTCGAATAACTTTAGAGTAGATAATCCTATAGCACAGTTTAGATTACTCACTGCACTTCACCTGTTTATATCCTGTTCACTGATCTATATTCATGTTACGGTTTACTTGCTACTGATGACTTGTTACTGTTCATACTTCATACCTGCATATTTCATCACATCCTGCTTGCTTAGAATTATTGATATTATGACGCACTGACGTCTGGGTTTTGCATGGCCCAGATCCTTTACCTTTGTCACGGGCTGATCAGGAGTATTTCCGCTGTCAGGCCGAGCAGTGAGGATCCTGTTAGTATCCAGTTAGTTTAGTTATTTCCGTACCTTCCAGATTGTTATTGTTATTTGGATTTATTGCTTCCGCATATTATTTCTTGACTCGTTTATTCTGGCTCATGGGCATGTACTAGATAGTTTATTTTATTTCTACTGTTCTTGATATCTCTAGACAGCCGTAATGTGACTGTGGAGGGATGCTTTCTAGCCACAGGTAGCATGGTTGGCTCTGTCATGTGCCTATCTTAGCGCACTCTGGGAAGCGGGGCGTGACAGGGTTTGTTTGGTATCAGAGCCATAGAATTTAGGTTAATCGGGTTTGATTCTTTTGTAGTTGGGTATTGGACCCAATACACGAATCCGAAAGCCTGTAATCAGGAGCATGTCCTGCCACCTTGTTATCGTGATTCTTGAATCATATCTTTCTCTTGGACCCAATATCGTGATCCTTTTGGTTCCTTATTGTTTCTCTCGTCCTATTCTTTTGATTCTGATACTAAGATTTGGGCGACTTGAACGGAGTTATGTGATTGTACCCATGAACTGCAATATGGTTACAATACGGTACTCTTTTTATGTAACATGGAGTCCTGGTCTTGATCCATTTCTTTGATTCATGGTCGTGAAATTTCCTTGGTTCTCTCAGTTTCATTGCTTACCAGTTCATGTTTTGCAGATATCATGGTGATCAATACTGGTAGTTATGATGTTGTCTTGGGAAAGGATTTTCTCGGCACTTTCCACGCTCACATTGATTGTAGAGCAAAGAAAGTGATTTTCCAGATTCCCGGACATCCGGAGTTTGTTTTTGCTGGAGATAGCAGTTCTGTCGGGCCAGTCGAGTTTAGGGCTAGGGCGACAAGCACCGTTCTTTCGTCAATGTAAGTTGATAAGGAGGAAGCGCCATCTGTAGTTCGAGAGTTCATGGACGTGTTCGAGGACATCTCGGGTTTACTGCCAAAACGAGATGTGGAGTTCGCGATCGATCTTGTTCCTGGTGCAGCGCCAATCTCAAAGGCGTACTATCCAATGGCACCAGTGGAGTTAGAAGAAGTCAAGAAGCAGGTTACCGAATTGCTTGAGAAGGGTTGGATTCGCAGCAGCAATTCACCTTAGGGAGCTCCAGTTCTTCTAGTCAAGAAAAAAGATGGCACAAGGAGGATGTGCATCGATTATCGAGAATTAAACCGGGTGACTATTAAGAACAAGTACCCGATCCCTCGCATTGGAGAATTGTTCGAGCAGCTTAGTGGCGCGAGGGTATTCTCGAAACTGGATTTGCGGTCCGGATATCATCAGGTTCGAGTTAAATCAGAGGATATTTGCAAGACTGCGTTCCGAACTCGGTATGGACATTACGAGTATTTAGTGATGCCATTCGGAGTCATGAATGCACCGGCAATATTTATGGACTTGATGAACCGAATCTTTTCACCGTTCTTGGACCAGTTTATAGTGGTATTCATCGATGATATTCTGGTCTACTCGAGGAGCCTAGAAGAGCATGCAGAACACTTGAAGATCGCACTGCAGACATTGAGACATGAAATATTGTATGCAAAGATGAGCAAGTGTGAGTTTTGGCTTGAAGAAGTGAAGTTTTTGGGGCATGTCGTATCTGGAGATGGAATCGCCGTTGATCCTGAGAAGATTGCAGAAGTTCAAGATTGGCCGATTCCGAAAAATGTAGTAGAGATCAGAAGTTTTCTTGGACTTGTTGGATATTACAGAAGATTCGTGGTGAATTTTGCTCGTTTGGCTGAGCCTTTGCCCAAGCTTATACGGAAGGAGGTACCGTTCGTATGAACGGATAAATGTGCATCAGCTTTGAGGCGTTGAAGCAGAGATTGATAACCGCTCCTATTTTGACCGTACCTGACAGTTCCAGAGGATTGGTGATTCACAGCAACGCATTTGGGAAAAATTTGGGATGTGTTTTGATACAGCATGGGAAAGTTATAGCCTACGCATCGAGACAGTTGAAGACCCATGAGAAGAATTACCCAACTCATGATTTGGAGCCAGCAGCTGTGATTTTCTCTTTGAAGATTTGGAGACACTACTTATTGGGCGAAAGGGTCGAAATATTCACCAATCACAAAAGCCTAAAGTACGTGTTCACGCAGAAAGAACTAAACATGAGGCAACGTAGATGGTTGGAGCTGATGGCTGACTATGATCTTGATCTTAATTACCATCCGGGAAAAGTTAATGTTGTGCTGGATGCGCTTAGTCGGTTGCCAGCAATTCGGATGTTGACTGCACAGAAGGAGCTTATCGAGGATTTTCAGAGATTCGAGTTGGAGATCGTGCTACCGCACTCTTCGGGACAGTTGATGCAATTACAAGTACAGTCGTCATTGATCGATAATATTAAAGCAGCACAGTCACAGGACCCAAGATTACAGAAGTTTCGAAAACAAGTGGAAGCTGGACTTCGAACGGACTTATTGATTCATGAAGATGGTTCGTTGCGGTATGGTAGCCATTTGTGTATGCCGAAAGGAGACATTCGCGAAGAAGTTATGAAGAAGACGCACAGTTCTGCGTATTCCGTACATCCAGGAGGTACGAAGATGTACCGTGATCTACGACAGCATTTTTGGTGGGAAGGCATGAAAACGGAGATTGCTCGCTTTGTAGCAAAGTGCTTAGTGTGTCAGCAAGTTAAGGCTGAACATCAAAGGGTTGCTGGTTTATTGCAACCACTTCCGATCCTCAATGGAAGTGGGAACATATAACCATGGATTTCATAACAGCTTTACCACGGAGTCCAAAGGGCAATAATGCAGTTTGGGTGATTGTTGATCGATTGACCAAAGCAGCTCATTTCATACCATTTCGAGTTGGTCAGTCAATGGAAGCGTTGGCGGAACGGTACATGCAGGAGATTGTGAGATTGCATGGAATACCTGTGAGCATCGTGTCCGACCGTGACACCCGATTCTTATCACACTTCTGGAGGAGTTTACAGGAAAGTTGGAGGACGTGATTGAAGTTTAGCACAGCTTATCATCCTCAGACAGATGGCCAGTCGGAGAGAACGATCCAAACTCTTGAAGATATGTTGAGAGCTTGCATGTTAGACTTCAAGGGTTCGTGGGAGCATTATCTACACTTGGTGGAGTTCTCGTATAATAACAGCTTTCAGGCGACTATTCAGATGGCTCCATTCGAAGCATTGTATGGTCGCAAGTGTCGTTCACCCATTTGTTAGGACGATATTGGAAAGCGAAGATTGTTGGGACCGGATTTGATCGTGCAAACAGTAGAGAAAGTTATTACTATCCTGAATCATATGAAGGTAGCACAAGATCGGCAGAAGAGTTGGGCCAATACATCGAGAAGACATCTAGAGTTCGCTGTTGGTGATCTTGTGTTCTTAAAGATATCACCGGCTAGAGGAGTGATTCGTTTTGGGAGTCGAGGCAAGCTTAGTCCTCAATTCGTGGGGCCTTTCTAGATTTTGGAGCGTGTTGGAGAAGTGGCTTATCGATTAGCTTTACCACAATCTTTGGTGAATGTTCATGACGTGTTTCATGTATCTCAACTCCGTATGTATGTTCGAGATGAAACACATGTACTGGATCATTTAGAGCTGACTGTAAGAGAGAATTTGACCTTTGAGGAACGACCGATGTCGATTGTTGATCGAAGAGAAAAGGTGCTTAAGAACAAGGTTATCCCTCTCGTACTTGTTTCTTGGAGGAAATCGCTCGCACTAAGAATCGACTTGGGAACGAGAAGACAAGATTCGACAGAAGTTTCCAGATCTCTTCTTGTAGATTCTTGATTGTGTATCTTTTCTTGTTTTGGAGAATTTTGAGGACGAAATTCTTTTTGTAGTTGGGTATAATGTAACACCCTAGTTCATTTATACCAGTTCTAGTCAAGTATTTCTTTATTTATGGTAGTTACTTGAGTTACTGTGTTTTTGGTGCGAATAGTATTTTGACATCTGTATTTGCATCCGACCCGACCCGCTTACTTGAAACCTATTTTGATTCATGTTTATGATTTATCCTGGCTTGTTATGAGAATCCGTGCATTTTCATGTTGTTTATTTTACATACTGCATATTGGCATTTTATCTGGCATTTGCATTTTTACAATATAATATTTTAAGTCACATAAAATATTTTAAAAATACATTGCATCGCCTGCTTGATACCCCTAACCCCGTGATAGCATCCGCGCATCTTGTTCTCGTCCCGTTCAGTGAAACGGACTTGTTTGGATGTCTACGTGCACGTGCTTGCATCCATTCTTGGGGGCATGGATTTTTTCGTTACCCGGATATTCAACTTTAATTTTGGTCGACATGTATATTTTTCGTATTTTAAAACTGAACTTTAGATCCGACCCGGGCATGTTTTGGACTATGTTTGTATTTACCAGAATATCAAATTTTATTTATATAATATTAATTTTATAAACTGATACAAATTAAAATTTAGTTAACTAATAAAAGATTTTTTAAATTTAAATCTAAACTAATTTCCTAACAAACTAACAATCCCTTTCTCTCTCTCTCTCCTCTACATATATATATTTATATATATATTATTTTTATTTTTTTTCTTTCCTTATTTAATACACATCCTCTTCTTCTTACTTCTTTTTCTTTTTCTTTCTTCTTTCTTTTTCTTGATCTTGTTTCTTGATTCCGGTGATCACCGCTGGAGCCGTGCTCGTCGCTGACGATCCGAATGATCCAGTGAATGTACCTTGCCTGTGTGATCACCCTCTTGCCTTGCCTGGACCCGTCCCGCGTGCCGCGTGTGCATTGCGACGATTTACCGACGTCGGACGTGCCGTGAGTATCCGTCGCATGATTCGATCGAGGCAAGTTTTATCTTGCTATATGCTACATTACTTTATATATATCTATTTTAATAAAAATAAAACTGGTATTTCAAATTTTGCATCCCATGCTTACTTTTACAGTTTTTCGACATCCGTCTGTATCCGTACGTGTTACTTTACATCTAGCACATCCAAACCTATCTTGTTACATACTATATCACAATATACTGCACCCAATAGAATATTTACATCACATATTGCTTAGTTGTACATCTCACATTACCATTTTACAGTTTTACTATTCTCAGGATACCCGTTTACATCCATCTCATTTAAAATATATATATAACTGCATCTATAGATCACATTAATACATAATACCGTGATATTAACAACCCATGTTTAATATAGTGCATCCTAATTAGTATTGGAACTATAAACGTAACCCTAATCGATAGTTATGCGTCCATATTATTGATTTTATATATATTTGCATACCATGTCACATTATTTCATTTTATTGTTATATTAGTACTCCATACTTGATTTTGTGCACCCATACTTATTACAGTTTGATTTTGAGCACCCACTTGATACCCGTGCACTACCAAACCTGACCTGATACACTACTACTGACATGACTTGATACATGTACACACCACCTGACATGACCTGATGTACCACAGCTTGACATATTACCTGATCTTGTTACTAATGCCGACAATCTTGACCTGTTGTCCTTACGGACATTTTCTGTTGTCTATACAGACAAACATGTACCTGCTTGATCCTGTGTTGGCATTAGTCTCAGATTTATCAATACCTAACTTACACACATAACTTGGGGGTATGGGGAAATCAAGAATGTATCCGAACGTAACTCAAAGGGCTATTACATCTTGTTACCGTGGTCCCGTGGGGTTGAACGGGACATAGACTCACAGTCTATCATATCTTGTTACCATGGTCCCGTGGGGTTGAACGGGGCATAGACCGATGGGTTACGATGAGGATTACATTAATTGATTTCGAATAATTTTAGAGTAGATAATCCTATAGCACAGTTTAGATTACTCACTGCACTTCACATATTTATATCCTGTTCACTGATCTATATTCATGTTACGGTTTACTTGCTACTGATGACTTGTTACTGTTCACACTTCATGTTGCATATTTCATCACATCCTGCTTGCTTAGAATTATTGATATTTTGACGCACTGACATCTGGGTTTTGCATGGCCCAGATCCTTTACCTTTGTCGCAGGCTGATCAGGAGTATTTCCGCCGTCAGGCCGAGCAGTGAGGATACTGTTAGTATCCAGTTAGTTTAGTTATTTCCGTACCTTCCAGATTGTTATTGTTATTCGGATTTATTGCTTCCGCATATTATTTCTTGACTCGTTTATTCTGGCTCATGGACATGTACTAGATAGTTTATTTTATTTCTACTGTTCTTGATATCTCTAGACAGCCGTAATGTGACTGTGGAGGGATGTTTCCTAGCCACAGGTAGCGTGGTTAGCTCTGTCACGTGCCTATCTTAGCGCACTCTGGGAAGCGGGGCATGACAGGGATCATTTTTCCTCCTATAAAGTATAGACTTGACATAAAACGTATTTGATGGAAAGTGTCGATGAGGATCCAAAGACTTACAGTGAATCCTTATCAGACATGAATATTAGTAAGTGGGTTGATGCCATGAAAGCAGAAATTGACTCCATGTATCATAACAAGGTTTGGACCTTAGTAGATCCACCTAATAGAATAAAACTCATTGGATGCAAGTGGGTATATGAAAAAAAACGTGGAGATGATGGAAATATAGAGACATTTAAAGATCGCTTAGTGGCAAAATATTACACTCAAAAGGAGTTGGACTATTCGTTTTGATGAAACTATTAAGGAATATGATTTCGTCCAAAATCCTGAAGAGGGTTGGGTGTACAAATAGCAACTAAATGATTCTATTATGTTTCTAATACTCTATGTAGATGACATACTACTCATAAAGAATGATGTAGATTTGATGATATCTTTTAAATTGTGGTTTTCAGACAAGTTCTCTATGAAAGATCTTGGTCAAGCTTCCTATTTATTGGGTCTCAAACTTTATAAAGATAAAGAAAGAGACGTATAAGATTGTCCCAATCTACTTATATGTATAAGATCCTTAAAGGGTTCAATATGCAAATTCCAAGAAGGGAATGCTTCCTGCTAGACAAGAAATCTCATTCTCTAAGAAAATGTGTCCTAAATCTGAGAATGAGATTGAGCGCTTCAAATGTATATCATAAACTTTGGCGTTAGGTAGTTTGATGTATGCTATGCTGTGTACCAGACCCGATATAGTCTATGCAGTGGGCCTTGTAAGTAGTTTTCAGTCTAATCCTTTTGAGGAATATTGGACTGTTATAAAAACCATATTTAAATATTTGCGTAGAACTAAAATTATTGTTTAGTTTATGATACAAATAATTTGAGTATCGAGAGATACAGATCCCGATTTACAATCTAATCCTAATGATATAAAGTCTACATCGGGATATGTTTATGTCATTAGAAGCTGCTAAGAAAGGAGTGTGGATAAATAAGTTTATCCATAAGCTTGGTGTTGTTCCTCCACATGTGTTTCCTATTCCACTATTTTTTGACAATAGTTGAGCATTTGCTTAAGTGAAGCTGTAACAACCCCAAATTTCCGATACAAATTTTTCAAAATATTTTTTTTCAAAAATTCATAAAGGGGTAGTTATTACCTGAGCACAAGACTTAAGTAATTAAATAACTCCATTTTTAAAGTACAAAGAATTGATTTAAATTCAAAGTATACTTGGAGTATTTAATATTGCTGAAATCTCTTTAAGTAATTATTTCACACAAATAATTACAAGAAGAAGTTTGTAGCTCATTGGTAATACCTTGCACTGCTGAACCAAGCCGTCAGAGTTCAAATCTCATACCCCACATTATTTTTAATATTATTTTGTTTTAAATTCTTTGGAAGCCCAACAGTCCACACACCATAACTCCCAAAACTTGAACTGAACTTTAAAATCTAAATATACCAGTGCTTACCCCACGAGACCCACCACCTCCTCGACCCCCGACTCGGGCCGGCGCCGCCGGCCGGACTCGGCCGGACGGCCGAGTCCCCAACATGAAAGTTGGGGCTCTTCGTCTCCTGTACCCTCTTGTATACTTTAAATGTTTGGATCGGTTCCAGAAACACAATTATACCTCATTTACTCCATTTTTTTAATTACTTTTCCTATATTTTTACATTTTTATTTAAAAAGACCCTTCACCTATCCTACCCCTAGCCTACCCTATAAATACACCCCCTACCCTCTACCCTCTCATCCCAAAACCCTAAGCTCACTCTCTCAAAAAAAATTCCAAGAGTTGTGTGCTTTGAAAACAAGTTCGCGGCGAAACTCCGACGAAATTCCGGAGGAAATTCCGGCGACGTTTTTAGGAACAACCGGCGACGAAGCAACGCCTCGGCAACCCCTTTAGTCCTCCCTCACTCCTTTGCTTAATCGAAACACGTAAGTCTCATTCTATCCCTCTTTCTTATTCTCTAAAATACGAAATTACAAAACCCGACGGAATCGGAACAAATCCGATTTTCGATTCGGTTTTCTATAAAATTTCACTTCTCACCAATTCAATCATGCTTAAACATCTTATTGTTGACAATTAAACATTTAACAAATAATTTGAACAAGTTTCATCACATGAAATGATAACCATTTCAATTTATCGTATTTTTCACTTAAATACCACAACGTTTCGATTTCACATTTAACACCTTAACCTTGCAATACATTTAAAGTAGAGCACGAGATAATGACCTACCTCCACACACACGCATATATAACCTAAAAAGATATCAACAAAAAAACTTAGAATACGATAAAACAATACATTCATTTAAATACCATATACTTAATAAAACAATTTCTAAAAGTTTTAGTTTTGATACACTTTTAAATAAATACCTCTTATTAGGAAAATACGATAAGCTATGGACATCGGTCGTTTATCTAAACCTGACTTTGTGGTGTTTAGGCTAGGCAAGTGAGAAAAGTAACTTTAAAAGGTCCGTCTCACGGTAATTCGTGAGCGGATCCCTCCTTTTCTCATTTGTACTTACCTGGCCACAATTGGCAGTGAAGAGGCGATTTGAGACATCTAACGACTTGTCGTTTAGACCATTTAGAAATAGGCTAGTTGACTTAGAAAACCCTAGAATCTAAAATACGGAAAATTGACATTTTTTACAAATAAATACCTTTTACTTTATAAAACCGTTTTCTAAAGGATTAGTATTTTACAATCTTTGCAAAGTGCCGCTACAACCCATTTTTGGGGAACTCGTTCGGGATGGTGCGGATTATCGTACATCCTCAGGCTTAGTAGTGCGAGATTCATACCTCCGCAAGGAGCATTCGGTCTCGAAAGGTTTAAAATACGACATCTTAAGAAAAATGAGATTTTTGGAATATAAAATATTTATTAAAATTATCTTTGTATAAATATATGTATTTTTATCATTTAAATATCTATTTTATCATGATATAAATATTTCACCTTTTCCTAAAAATCACAAGAATAAATTTTATACTAAAATACCATGAACTTCAAATAAATCAATATTATAGATAAATACCTTTATTTATAAAAACTAGGATATTTTCACTAGAAATGTCACAATATAAAATCCACCCTAATTACAACTCTAAAGACGAGTAATAAATACTTGAGGTGTATTTTGAAAAGTATATAAAAGTGTTTTTACATAAAAAAAACCCTCAAGTTTTATAAATTACCCTAAGGACCCTAGCAATTATAAGGCTTCGATTCACATTTCTAACTGTCTGACTCGGGCTTGAGTCTGATTAATCTGACTTGAATATGATTCAAGTCAATCTATAATCTACAAGATTCCAATTCAATATGAACACATGAATCCAATTATCAATTTATACAACTTGACTGAACCGAACCATGGATATATTCCTTTTACATGATTCTCAGTTATTCCATTTACATGACTCTACGGTTACAACCGTTTACTGATATCATGGTTTCGGTCAGTCAATCAATCTTACAATCAATACAATTTACAAGATAACAATACAAACAAGACATCGCGGGGTTTAAGGGATAGACTGGTACGGAATATGTTAAAGGTGGCACGAGGTGGTCACTTAAGACGTAATTACATCCATGTCGTTGTTACGTGATATTATCGATGGGGCCTTGTACTACAGGTTATCAAGGTCCCCGGTGTAAGTGGGACTCCCCTCGTATACACTGCCATCTTCTGTACCAGGCTACAAACAACAGTGTTAATACAACATTACAATATTATAATACAACATCAAAAGCTACTCTCTCTCTCTCTCTCTTTCTCTTACTCTCTGTCTATTTCTCCCTTATCTTTGGGACTTACCGAGCGACCTGTTCACTGACGACGTTCTATTTTTTTTTTCTTTGAATGTCGTCAGGTGGTTTGGACCCGGCAGAGATCGAGCCATCTGCAGAAGACTTGGAGCAGTTTGCCGAAGATCCAACACTTTAATTTCATTGTACACTTTTCCTTCGGTACTTTTCATTTCCTGTTATGCCACTGTTTAGGCATCTTTTATTTCAGTTGTATTTCCTTTTTATGTATTGTACAAAAGAATGTTAATAAATAAAAGTTGTTGTTTTATTATCCATTGTCTCTTGTGTATTTATTTTATATTGCTTAGTTACGCTTAGCGTATTTGCTTCTGAGTAAATACATAGCGGACCTCGTCGTGTCCCCTTCGCCGTACACTGGAAAGCGGGGCGTGACAGGTTTTGTTGGTGGGCCATGCAGGTCAGAGCTGTATGAAACCCTATCATGCAGTTCTGTTCTGCGTGAACAAACCTAAGCAATATAACACAAGAACCAGCAACTAAAACATTCTTTACAATTCACGTTCCTTGAATCTTACAATTTCATATTCCTTGAATCTTATCATTTCATTTGAATCTGTCCTAACCCAAACCTTTCTTCAGGGTTATGGATTCCCCGAACAACACCAGCACCAACGTCAACAACACACCTCCACATCCACTACCAGTCGTTCCTGTTGTTCCTCTTCCACTCAACAAGCAAACGGTTCTGCTTGAGACGATCTGCAGCCTTCTTGAGGGACAGCAACAACTCCTGAACCGTCCCGAGACTGACGCACCCGGGGTGAAGCAATTTAGAGTTTTACATCCCAAACAGTTCTCAGGAAAGGGAAGCCCACTGGAAGCTGAGGAATGGGCTCAAAGTATCGAGAATGATCTGGCAGCAGCACAAGTGCCAGACATAGCTTGGGTCTGAGTTGCAAAGCTGCAACTCACGAACAATGCAAGGAACTGGTGGAAGGCGGAAGAAAGCTGTCTTGTACAGCCCATTGAATGAAAGACTTTTCGCGAGAAGTTCGATACGAAGTACTTCCCTGTGACTGTCAGGTTTGCCATGGAACAGCGGTTCATTCATCTACAACAAGGTTCGATGTGGGACAAGTCAGTAGATGAGTATGACGCTGAATTAACCATGCTCAGTTGGTAAGATATGTCACAGTATTTCAAATTTTTGATATCACAACTAACACAAGACCGTAACAGATTTGCGGCACACCTGATACCGACGGATGAGATCAGAGCCCGTCGATTTCAACAAGGTTTGGACACGAAAATCCAGGCTGCACAAGCCATAAGGAAATTTCCAACTCATGAAGATGCTCTGGAAGCTGCCCGCAGTTATGAGGCAGTGATAAAGGCAAGGGGCAGACCTCGGTCTGCAGGAGTGAAACGTCCTGCCACTCAAATGGCAGGAGGGGCCTCTTCAAGGCCAGCTGTTGAACTCAGAAGACTGGAAGAAGTCAAGTATCGGCCAAGACCTGATTTTTGCTTTTATTGCAAGAAGGAAGGACACTTGTGGAAGGACTGTAGGCACGCAAAAGGCCTATGCTTGGTTTGTGGCGCGTCCAATCACGGAATTGGAAACTGTCCTTATAGATGCTACCCAGCACACACACCCGCCAACTATCTGCAGCAGCCAGCTATCCAGGCTCCTGCAACTCGTCCTGCAATCCCAGCACCACCTCCACTTAGATTCCCTGCTCAGCTAAATCGCAAATTCCATCAGGCACTGAGAAACATGCTTCGAGTACTGGGGAATATGCCTCCAGCTAGGAGAAACGTACCGAGATGCCAGGCTTACAATTTGGCGGCCGTAGAAGCTGATATGGTTGGTCAGTATAACCCTGGTAATTCTCTTCAACGTTTTTCACATCCTTGCATCACTTTGTCATTCTTCACACACTCTCACCAAAACTTTCCTTGAATCTGTTACACTTTCCTTTTACAAATTTCAAAGACGAAATTTTTACAAGGAGGGTAAAATGTAACAACCCCAAATTTCTGATACAAATTTTTCAAAATATTTTTTTTCAAAAATTCATAAAGGGGTAGTTATTACCTTAGCACAAGACTTAAGTAATTAAATAACTCCATTTTTAAAGTACAAAGAATTGATTTAAATTCAAAGTATTCTTGGAGTATTTAATGTTGCTGATATCTCTTTAAGTAATTATTTCACACAAATAATTATAAGAAGGAGCTTGTAGCTCATTGGTAATACCTTGCACTACTTAACCAAGCCATCAGAGTTCAAATCATATACCCCACATTATTTTTAATATTATTTTGTTTTAAATTCTTTGAAAGCCCAACAGTCCACACACCATAACTCCCAAAACTTGAACTGAACTTTAAAATCTAAATATACCAGTGCTTACCCCAAGAGACCCTCCACCTCCTCGACCCCCGACTCGATCGGGACCGGCCGACTCGGGCCGGCGCCGCCGGCCGGAATCGGCCGAACGACCGAGTCCCCAACATGAAAGTTGGGGATCTTCGTCTCCTGTACCCTCCTGTATACTTTAAATGTTTGGATCGGTTCCAGAAACACAATTATACCTCATTTACTCCATTTTTTTTATTACTTTTCCTATATTTTTTACATTTTTATTTAAAAAGACCCTTCACCTACCCTACCCTTAGCTTACCCTATAAATACACCCCCTACCCTCTACCCTCTCATCCCAAAACCCTAAGCTCACTCTCTCAAAAAAATTTCCAAGAGTTGTGTACTTTGAAAACAAGTTTGCGGCGAAACTCCGACGAAATTCCGGCGGAAATTCCGGCGACGTTTTTAAGAACAACTGGCGACGAAGCAACGCCTCGACAACCCCTTTAGTCCCCCCTCACTCCTTTGCTTAATCGAAACCTGTAAGTCCCATTCTATCTCTCTTTCTTATTCTCTAAAATACGAAATAACAAAACCCGATGGAATCGGAACAAATCCGATTTCCGATTCGGTTTTCTATAAAATTTCACTTCTCACTAATTCAATCACGCTTAAACATCTTATTGTTGACTATTAAATATTTAACAAATAATTTGAACAGGTTTCATCACATGAAATGACAGCCTTTTCAATTTATCGTATTTTTCACTTAAATACCACAACGTTTCGATTTCACATTTAACCCCTTAACCTTGCTATACATTTAAAGTAGAGCACGAGATAATGACCTACCTCCAAACACACGCATATATAACCTAAAACGATATCAATAAAAAAAACTTAGAATACGATAAAACAATACTTTCATTTAAATACCATATATTTAATAAAACTATTTCTAAAAGTTTTAGCTTTGATACACTTTTAATTAAATACCTCTTATTAGGAAAATACGATAAGTTATGGACATCGGTCGTTTATCTAAACCTGACTTTGTGGTGTTTAGGCTAGGCAAGTGAGAAAGGTAACTTTAAAAGGCCCGTCTCACGGTGATTCGTGAGTGGATCCCTCCTTTCCTCATTTGTACTTATCTGGCCACAATTGGCTGTGAAAAGGCGATTTGAGGCATCTAACGACTTGTCGTTTAGACCATTTAGAAATAGGCTAGTTGACTTAGGAAACCCTAGAATCTAAAATACGGAAAATTGACATTTTTTACAAATAAATACCTTTTACTTTATAAAACCGTTTTCTAAAGGATTAGTATTTTACAATCTTTGCAAAGCGCCGCTACAACCCATTTTTGGGGAACCCGTTCGGGATGGTGCGGATTATCGCACATCCTCAGGCTTAGTAGTGAGAGATTTAGACCTCCGCAAGAAGCATTCGGTCTCGAAAGGTTTAAAATACGACATCTTAAGAAAAATGAGATTTTTGGAATATAAAATATTTATTAAAATTATCTTTGTATAAATATATGTATTTTTATCATTTAAATATCTATTTTATCATGATATAAATATTTCACATTTTCCTAAAAATCACAAGAATAAATTTTATACTAAAATACCATGAACTTCAAATAAATCAATATTATAGATAAATACCATTATTTATAAAAACTAGAATATTTTCACTAGAAATGTCACAATATAAAATCCACCCTCATTACAACTCTAAAGAAGAGTAATAAATACTTGAGGTGTATTTTGAAAAGTATATAAAAATGGTTTTACATAAAAAAAAAACCTCAAGTTTTATAAATTACCCTAAGGACCCTAGCAATTATAAGACTTCGATTCACATTTCTAACTGTCTGACTCGGGCTTGAGTCTGATTAATCTGACTTGAATATGATTCAAGTCAATATATAATCTACAAGATTCCAATTCAATGTGAACACATGAATCCGATTATCAATTTATACAACTTGACCGAACCGAACCATGGATATATTCCTTTTACATGATTCTCAGTTATTCCATTTACATGACTCTACGGTTACAACCGTTTACTGATATCATAGTTTCGGTCAGTTAATCAATCTTACAAACAATACAATTTACAAGATAACAATACAAACAAGACATCGCGGGGTTTAAGGGGTAGACTGGTACGGAATATGTTAAAGGTGGCACGAGGTGGTCACTTAAGATGTAATTACATCCATGTCGTTGTTCCGTGGTATTATCGATGGAACCTTGTACTACAGGTTACCAAGGTCCCCGGTGTAAGTGGGACTCCCCTCGTATACACTGGCATCTTCTGTACCAGGCTCCAAACAACAACGTTAATATAGCATTACAATATTATAATACAACAATAAAAGCTACTCTCTCTCTCTCTCTCTCTTACTCTCTGTCTATTTCTCCCTTATCTTTGGGACTTACCGAGCGACCTGTTCGCTGACGATATTCTATTTTTTTCTTCTTTGAATGTCATCAGGTGGTTTGGACCCGGCAGAGATCGAGCCATCTGTAGAAGACTTGGAGCAGTTTTTCGAAGATCCAACACTTTAAGTTCATTGTACATTTTTCCATTCAGTACTTTTCATTTCCTGTTATGCCACTGTTTAGGCATCTTTTATTTCAGTTGTATTTCCTTTTTATGCATTGTACAAAAAAATGTTAATAAATAAAAGAAGTTGTTTTATTATCCCTTGTCTCTTGTGTATTTATTTTATATTGCTTAGTTACGCTTAGCGTATTTGCTTCTGAGTAAATACGTAGCGGAGCTCGTCCCGTCCCCTTCGCCGTACATTAGGAAGCGGGGCGTGACAGAAGCAACCAAGAGCACTTCAGAAGTCTATATCAAGAAATACCATATTGTCAGAGAGATTAACAAAAGGTAACATATGGAATTTCAGAAAATGAACACACATGACAATATAGCTGACCCATTCACTAAATCGTTGTCTTAAAAGGCTTTTGATATACACTTGAACAAGATGGGAGTTAAAATTATAACTGAATGGATGTGAGGACAAGTGGGAGATTGCTAGAGTAGTAACACATGTTCTTGAACTTCCATTGCAATTCATGTAATATTAGTGGAATATTAATAAAGTTTTATAGTTGCACTTAATAATTTATAATGTGGGTATTCTTATTTATTTATAATTGTTATAATATCCTTAGAAATTATATTGTTAGATCATGCACTGTGATAGGTCACTTATATGGATATATGATCTAATTTAGTAATTTCTTAAATTGAGTACTTAACCTATAACTAGCAAAGGATGGTTGGAGTTGTGACAGATTATCATGCATGACACTGACACGTGAGATGTGGTGGTGTGTCTCAATCACCGAGAATGGAGATTCTCCATGTGTATGTCATGAGCGCATATTATGATATGTGTAGTACAAGACCATATTTAAATTTTCTAGGATATGTCACCTATAGAGATGGAGAATTCAAATTGTTACATAATCCCTTTAACTTGATGATATTGTAGTTTTCGATTTGTTGACAAGTAAATTTTAATATGATGGTAAATTTTGTCGTTTAGACAAGAACAAGAAATCTAATACATTGGGCTGCTTGAATGCATTTAGAAAAACTATGGATGTCTAGATAGGATCCAACATTCTCATACTGATGAGAATAAGTTTACTGTTCAATCCTATGAAAGCGTCAAATCCTGATCAGATACTTTGGAAAAAAAAAATTTCAAAATTATATTATTATTATATTTATTTTCGAAATGAATTTATTGTGTTCATGAGTAGTTGAAAATTTGGCTTTTGTGCAATTGGGTGATTTTATCTTGCTCGGTTAAAAGACCTGAAGAAAAGTAACTTAATGTCGGAAGGGATTGCATGTAAATTAATATTAATTATTCTCTCACATTAGAAAGAAATTTTATGAACAATTGGGTTAATAGAAATTTGATTGTTAAATTAAATTTGGCAATTGATTAATTATGAATTAATTAAGATTGACAATTGGTTCTAGATTTGAGACCCAATTGGTCCCACTACAAAACCTTAAGGAAGAAGAGCAAACAAAATAAATAAGAGAAGAAACTATATAGCAAAATATGTTGTGTTATCATGCTAGGGAGTTTAGTCCCACGTCGGTAAAATGGAGAAAAAGTATTGTACCACAATCCTATAAAAAGATGGTTATAGTAGACAATAAAAAATAAGAGATTTCTATAAGTAAAAATAATTGAGAATTATTTAAAATTTTCTCCTCTTAAAAGAAAGGTTTCTATCGTCCAAGTTTACGCAAAGTGGTAGATTTGATTGGAGGCTTCTGCAATTGTGGTAGCTACAAGAAAAAGATTTTTTGCCAACAGATATTCAGATCTACAAATATATGTATTTTATAATTCATATAGATGAATAATCGGAAATTATATGCATCGCTTCCGCTACTTTACGGATATGATTTCCTTCACATGCTTGCATGAGAAAATTTGAATTTGGCTTAATTAATTGATCTACCTTTCATTCTTTCCAAAATCATTAATGACTCAATTTTCCCAATTCTCTTAATTAATTAAGAAAGTGTTTGACAAAATAATCAACCCATGCTAAATTAATTATGTCAACTTCTTCTTTTTTATGAAACCATTCCACCACAAAAATATCTCCATTGCGTCTATATTGTGCAAGCTTTTCAAGCTCTATTATTTTGTATGCTCTTGAATTATTAATGAAATTTATCATCTACTTTTCCTCATTCACGATACTCTTCTTCTAGTGTGTGTTGTGAGTTTTGGCCTAGTATGAACTTTATTCCACTATTGTAGAATCGGATTTCGTGTATTTCAGATCCGTATTTCTTCATAACTTAGTACATTTTCTTTTCCTTTTAAGAAAAAATTAGCCTTTCATTAATCACTAACAATCTATAAGGAAATCAACTCCATGCAAATTATATATGCTTGACAACTACACAATTGACCAAATTAATCAAGTTGCTAGCTAGTATCATCCACTTGGAGCCAAAACGCAATCAAGTTAATTAATTATCTTAATTTATAGTTAGATAGACTACTAGTTAACCAATCCTTGAAATTTTTAAGATTTGGATCTTGTTATGTATGCTAATAGATCTTTGTATAGACGGCACTGGGCAATTAACTCCACAATGAGGGGCGCAGAGAAAGAATCTCGATGTTCATTAATTTAGATCAAGTTGCACTGGTTTTGGTCTAATATATTACTCACAACTTGCATGTCAACCTACTTATATATGTTGTCGCATGTGGTTCTTACGATTTAAAAAAAAATGTTGCATCCAACCAAGGAAGGTTGCATCTTCGATCAGACTTTGGTTAGAGTATTTAAAATTTCCGACATTCGGTGCGACAGAATCGATAATTTGATTCCTTCTTTCTTTTTTTTCTTTTGAGTAAATCAGCCGTAACATGAAGCAAGCAGCTACTGTTTGAATTTTAAACCTCTTCATCTGTTCATCTGTTAAGAGACTTTACCACATTGGGCAGACCATTTATGGAATTACTAGTGGAAATCAATTGGAAAATTAATTCTGACCTTGAAAAATATATAATGATTATGATAAATTTTTATAAAAAAGGTCTAAATCTTTGATTTTTCTAAGTACACATAGCAATTAAAATTAAGGAGATGCATGTAAATTAAGGAGATGCATGTTAAATAATATAATACAAATTAAGGATGTTTAGAACTTTGTTTATTAAGAAAACTTGTTGAAAGAAGGTCAAATCTCTTCCCTCTTTATTTTTCATTCTTTTTTTAATATTGTAACTCTATAAATTGATTGGAAAAAAGGACAACTAATGATACATAATGAGAGGAACTTGAATTATGAGCACATGCAGTACTACTATAATGCTTTATATTTTAAAAGAAAATGTTTTAAATATATTGTTTTTTATGTGAACTTTTGTAGATATAATGTAACAATGAATATTAAATTAGTATAAATCCACTATATATATATATAGAGAGAGATATATAATCTGAACCAGGCATCCACGTGTTTACCACTTGCTTCTATATTTGTTGCCACAAAAATCAAATGAGATTTTCATCATATTTCATAATTAAGGAAGTTAATTTCCATGCTTAGTATATAGGTACATATTAACCTTATTATTGATCATTATCAAAGTCTGGTTTAATTTCTCATCCCATTATGCCTACCATATGCTTAGTATATATGCATTAATCTTATGATCATTAATTATCAAAGTCTCATTCTCTCATTATCATAACCATTTCTAAATTATCAAGAACAATGTAGAAAGCAAAATTTGCCACACATCAAAGTTGGTATATGGTTATGGCCCATATATTCTAAATCAAAGAGCATCATATGTCGTGCAAAATTATATTATCTAAACAACCATATGACATGACATGACGTTAATTAATCTCTTCTCTGAATTCACATCTATGTCTTTGAATTTGGGGATGCGTCGGGAAGAAGTAAACTATATAATCGAATTGTTGAGGTGCGTGGACTAAAATAGTCCCACGTTAGAAAAAATTAGAAGTTTGTGGGTATAAAATATAAGATGGATCAAATCTCAACAAGATTTAAGTTTTATTGATAGAGTCCGTCTATATTAAAAACCCGTGTACACTTAATAATATGAATTATGTGTGATGTTTCTCTATGGCCCTACAAGATAAAACTATTGATAATATATGTGATCCACTTACGTCGAGCAGCTGGAACTTTATCATATCGTTCAACAGATTGAAACAATGGCGTCATAGAATTAATGAAATCATCAATGAACGAGTTCATACTCTCACTTCTCTAGCTTGATCTCTTGCCAGCAAAAAACATATCCTTCAAATAGGCTTCAACCCAATGATATCTTTGGTCATACATGTTTCGCAACCATCTCCATGATTTCATTTCACTTATCGCTTTTTCAGACAACTGTTCTTCAAAAATTCTTCTATACTTCTCATTCAAAATCACCCAACACTTCTCACTTTCTTTAATAGTTTTACTATATCTATTCCAATTCTTATAATCCTCGTCGAAGGCAGCAAAAGAGCGACGTAAAGAATGGAAATGCTCATCTTCATGCAAAGTTATATGCTATATATAGTATCTATACAAGGTTTTTAGAAAACCCCTCTTAATAGCATTACAAATTCCATGATTCTGATTTGTGATGATTGCGGATGGCGCTTTACCCCACATACATTTTAATCATTGCTGAAACAATCAAACAAAAGTCTCATCTTTCTCATCCGCTAAAAGAATGCATCCGAACAATGAAGATTGTCGATGACGATCAATTCCCGTGAAAGGTGCAAATATCATTAGAAAATTGTTATGTCTTATATGTGACATCAAAAACCATAACATCACATAATTGTATATAACTAGCTCTACCTCTTCCATTAGCCCAAAAATTACTTCTACAAGTTTTCCCGGCATCAAGCTCAAGCGCATAGTAAAATTGAATATCTGCAGCTTGTCTCTCAATAAATTGTTGTATTACAGATATACATTGACGACCCATATTATTTCTTCTTTTCGATTTGAAATGGTCAATAATTTGTTGTGAGGTGACGTCAACCAAATTATCTCCACCTGTAATATTTATTACATCAGCAATCTGTGACGATCCCGCACCACAATCATGAAATTGATCCATCAACGATTCACAAGAAGCTTTAGATGATCTACATAATAAGAACGCAGACAAGAAATTTTAGATGGTGTAGAAAACAAAGAATGACTGTATTGATCATCTATAAGTGTTACCCTTCAAACACCATTTGTGATTCTATATATGATAATTCTTGTAGGACATCCTTCTCTCACAAGTTGTTTTCTTCTTTTAACTTCCCCCTTTTGCTCTCTTTTGTTCTTCAAAATTTAATGCCCGTCACAATCCGAAATTGGCACGTGATCGACACTTAAATTTTGTGACGTCTAAAGATGTCGACACAATCCAAATAAGCCAGAAACCAAGATCTAAATCCATTTTGAAGAATAAAATATGTAAAGTTTTTAAAAATAGTAATTGATATGAAACCCCATTTAGTATTACAAAGATTGTTTAATTTAAAGCATATGTCAAGTGGTTTGAAATAGGGTTAAGTAAATGTTTTCGTCAATTGAAATTTCGGCAGCACCCTGTTTGTAATTTTTTGAGAAAACGAGTACATAATAATATTTATAATGGCTTTCCCACTTGGGAGCAACATTAACACCAATCGGCAGTATCAAACCCACGCAGTGCATATACGATACTCAAAAGCGAAGAATCACAAGCATACTATAAGTAAAAGTGCACAAATCAAGATAACTAGCCGATTCTACTCAAGTCGACCCAAAATATACATAAGTCCCAACTCGTTCTAAGTCAACAACACAATTGGTCGATGGAGTGACACTAGATACAAAATATAATATATACAAAAGAGACGGTTACTATGCATGTAACCCACCCAGCAAAATTTGCGATGAAAACCCAAGATATAAGTCTGCAACATCGCTATGCGTCCACGCTGTCTATCATGTAAGAAACTAAGGCACAACGGGAGTGAGTTGCCAACTCAGTAAATAAAACTATCATAAAGTGGAAATCGTATGCATAACCGAAATAGCGACTAAACCTATGCACAAGTAGTCGTAATGTATAATAGCATGAATATAATAATTGTGAAACATGAACATGTTACCACAGTGTCCGTATAAAAGAAAACGGAAATCTCATCAAAATGTTCCAATATTTGAATATATCTATAAACTATCATCAAGTCCCGTGTCAAACCTCGACACAATTCTTCAATTCTTGCAGGCATCATTTCTCCGAACGATCCTGACATCTACTAACATCGATCAGTATTCTCCAAATATCCGTCATGTTTCTCAAACTATCTCCGGAATCAAGTGTCCTTGCTAGGCTCCCCGCCTAAAATGCGGCTTTCCTGCCCCTCGTTCTCGACCGGGTCCACCATGTATCCGACTGTATACTCCCCCACTCATTCCGGATATCGTAAGAATCTGCAACCGTATATCCCCCCACTCGGTTCGAAATAAAAATAAAATCAGGAAAAACATCAAGCTAACAGTGGACGTATCATCATATATCACAAGAAACCGTAAAATTTTAAATGAGATCAAGTACTATCAACTATATCATGCAGTGCCTCAAAACCCGTAGCAACAGAAATCTCATAATATAATATCGCATAATAAAACGTAATAACAATGGCAATGAGGTACAATATATCAAACAGTACATAATGATGAGTAATAACTGCCATCTACAATACTAGCAGTGTGCAATAGGATATAAGTGATATGACAAGTTCTACATGTGCATATGACACGTTAATTACCGATGGGTGTAGGTGTAGAAAGTATGTATGTGCAAGTGCAACATAAACTCATCGGTAATAGTGCAAGTGTCCTAGCAAGTGTTAAGCAATAGTGTTTAAAATGTATGAATGCGTGCAATACGAATCTAAGTATAGTTATACAGATGAAATGAATAGAAAGGAATTTATCACAAGTTTTAGGTTTCGGGCGCTATTCGCCATCCATACAATGCCCCCGGTAGATGTTTAGTCTACCCACTAGAATAAGTCACAATCTACTCGAATCCGATCACATCCTTTTCCTTTCTCGCCGCTTTTGAAGTCTCCGCGACCGATCCTAATATCGAAATACAACTTTCGCATGTGAGCGGCTAATTTTCTGATACGACGAATATACATATAAAAAGCAAATTAACTCATGTAACGTAGAACGTGTGATTATCATGTGCTAATCAGACGTGAATACATCACCCTAAATCGTCATTTAAAATATCTGTATCATACGCTAATACATCACCCTAAATCTAGTAAACTACTCCCAGATTTTTGTATACACAATTTGAGAAAAAATAGCGTATACCAGAGACCTTGTATAGGCACAGAGAGCCCTCAACAAAAACCCATCGCCTAACTCCCCTAGAAAACCGCCAGATGTGGCCCAAATGAGTATTTTGGTGGTCGAAACATGGATGAATAGGCTCAGGTTTCTAGGATGTGTTCTAAGTTCTAAAACAAGCTTTCAGTAGTGTGGGCTTATTTTTGTGAACACTAGAAAGATAGCAGATTCAAATTTAAGTTCAAAATCTTATGCTAACTACAAATTTCAGATATCAACCAAGCTATTTGACACTAAAACTCATAAGAAATATGAAGAGGTTGGGTTTTACCTAAGTTGAAAAATTCCACAGAAACTCTAAACTTAAGGAGTGCACACTTGAAGTTGTGAAGGCCTAGCTTTGATATTTGGACCAATATCCATGAAGAAATCTAATTTTTCCTTGTGAGATAGTATAGAACTTGGAAAATTTTGAGATGGAGTGTTGGAGAAAGGCTTTATTCAGTTTGATAATGCAAAACTAAAAGAGAGTTATGTTTTGATAGAAGGAGGAGGTGTGTGAAAGAAAGGTGAGGTGTGTGTAGAGCAAGTAGGAGATGTGAGCTCATGGTGCATCTCATGGTAAGTTGTGCGTGAGGATTAATCTTAACATAACACATACTTAAACCCACAACAAATTAAAAACCCCTCTTTGCAATTAAAACTTTTCATCATTAAAAAACTCTTTACAATTAAATATCATCTAAAACCAATTACTATTACACTTAACTACCATAATTTTTTAAAAACCTTTATCATTATTATTTAAAAATTTTAAATAACATTTAAAAATTTCTAAAACGTTACAATATCCCCCCTTAAGACAATTTGGTCCCCGAATTTAAAACCTAACTACGCATACCTTCAAAGAGATGAGAAAATTTCTTCCGCATCTCATCCCCGGCTTCCCATGTGACCTCTTTGCTATTTAGTCCATGCCATAGAACCTTTACAGAAGGAAGTTCCCTACATCGCAGCTTCTTCACCTACCGGTCGAGAATGGCTACCGGTTGCTCATTCTAAGATAAATCACGCTCTAGCTGTATAGCTTGACGCTGAATAGCGTGAGAAGGATCATTAAGATACTTGTGGAGCATATACACTTGTAACGCAAGATGCACATCTGGAAAACTAGACAGAAGAGCTAAACGATACGTTATAGTACCCACCCTCTCAAGAATCTCATAGGGTCCAAAATATCTGGGACTAAACTTTCCCTTTTTCCTAAATCACATCACACCCTTCATTAGAGAAACACGGAGAAACATATGGTCACCCACAGCGAATTTAAGTCTACGGCGACGGCGGTCAACATAAGATTTCTGCCTGCTCTGGTCTGGTCTCTATCCTGGATCATCTGGAGTTTCTCCATAGTCTCCTGAACCAACTGATGCCCTAAGAGGCTACTCTCGCTAAGCTCGATCTAACAAACTGGCGACACTTCCTCCCATATAATATCTCGAAAGGTGCCATATGAATCGCCTCCTAAAAGCTATTTGATTAGTCAAATATAGTGCACATTTGTATGAACATTTTCCCTACTATTATTAACTAATAAAATGTGTTAATTGTAAATAAAGAACATATGTGGGTTTATTTGTAAAAATATTATTATCGTGTGTTTCTTCATTTATAATTAATATAATTAGGGAAAATATATGCATATAATATTTAAATAAAATATTATTAATTAAAATATGCATATCATGTCAAATATTCCTAATCAATATTTTTAAGATATCATATCATATAAATGGTTGGAATAATATCTCAAAAATAACAAATACTACTAACAATTTGATTAGAGATATTGTGCAAGTATTAACTCGGGTCTGAAATCTAAATAGGAGATCCACATCAAATCGGAATATCAAACCGAATCTGCCAAATATTAGAAGCAAATCAAAGAATCTAGCAACAAAAGAGACTAAGGGCAATATTTTCAGAATCTGTATATCAAGAGAATCTCCAAATATCGAGAGAAAAATTCAGAAAAAATCCCAAGTCACCATCCCACAAGAAGGCGGCGGATCCGCAGTCAAGAGGGGGTTTAGGCGGCGGTTCCGCGGTCAGTTCTGGGCCTTTGGATGTGGAATTTCAGGGATATGATCGTAATGTCACCTACTATAATATGGCGTCTAGGGTTTCTAGTTTCAGAGACTATATAAATGACCAAGAGCTGTGCATTCCAAAATTATCTAATCAAATCATACATTCATCTATTCATCGATCGTGATAGAAGCAACTAAGGTTTTGTAATTTAGTTTTTCAGCGAGCAAGTTGTAATGCAATAGTTGATCAATAAAAATAGTCTTTTGTTTTAATTCTTTTCGCATTTACTTTCCGCATTACTTTTTCGCATTTACTTTCCGCATTACTTTTCTGCATTATATTCAGCATTCCTTTCTGATTTTAAATATGATTTTATTCATCTTCCACCTCTATTTTACTACGCTAATAACCATGAGCGAGTAATTTCTTACTTGCTAGGCTTTGTAAGATAGGGTAGAATAATGGATAAAAATCCCTCAATTTCTTTTGACGTTTTAATGTTTATAAACCTTAGAAAAATAAATGTTAACTCTCTTATCGGGCGTGCTATCAATTAATGATAGTTACGACCGCGATTTGAGATTCATTAATACTTGTTTTGTTAAGGGCTTGAGATAAATAGAGATCAATAAAAGGGCAAGGGGTAGTAGTGGGAAACCCTAATTCTCTCTAGTTTTAAAAAATTAAAAGATAAAAAGAATTATATTTTTTTTACTTCATCCATTAACTACTAAGTCCTATAAACCCTACAAGCCTTTCTATTATAAAATATTCTACCCATCTTAATTTAAAATGACAACAATCCCTCCTCTCTTTTATCAACTTGTCTAAAGCAAGATAAGAAATTCACCGTTTCCCTGAGGACGACTCATACTCATCGCGGCTAGCTATTTGCGACACCGTCTTGATTGCGGTTATTTATAATATACATACACACATCTTTTTCACATCAATCAAATGGCGTCGTTGCCGGGGAAACTTTTGTATCTAATTTTCTTGTTATTCAGGTTGATTTCTTATAAAAACCAAAAATAAAAAATAAAAAAGAACCAAAACCGCATCTTGTGTTTTTAACGAATCTTGTGCGATTTTTTGCAAGGACGTCTAGAGTAATTGAAGCAGGCCAACAGAGATTCAGAGACTTCAATTTGGACCAGAGGAGCATTGGAGTGCTTTGAAGAAATTTGAAGAGAAGAGCTTGCCAAGCGGCGGCGGAACCGCGGCCCATTGGTGCATTCGGCGGCGGAACCGTGACCCTATTGAAGAGTTAGGCCCCCAAATTTCTTTGGTATTCTCCTATTTCCTTCCTCTCTCCTCTAAAGTTCCAATAAACTGATTTACCTACAGGATTCTTTGTAAACAGCGCCGCTAAAAATCATTTTGCGTGTTTTGATTTCAGGTTGTTTTGCATACTTAAATCGGACATTAAGGGGCAATAAATCCAAACCCAGATTAGCTAGGGATTTCATCATCCTTCCTAGGCCCTAAAAATCACAAACGAGCATACTATCACCCTACAATAATAAAAAAATATCTAGACCAAGCCTCTAAGGACATTCACGCTCAATTAGGACAAAGAAGGGTCGTGGGTAATCTATTGCTTATCCGCATTTCTCTTGTAGTGTCTAGACAAGTGTGACTAAGGAAAGTGGTTGTTTAATTAGGCCCGCTATTTTGGTGATTCATATAGTAGATACCTCCTACTTACCTGGAACTTACCTGGCCACAAGATTGATAAGAAAGTGGTAGAGAATTGATCTTACGTCTTGTCCTTTGGAAGTCTAGGAGCGGTCTAGTGACTTGACCTTGATGCCTCGTAGACCCTTGTGCGTGTGCCTAGCAACCCTACAATGGTATCAGAGCCAAGCTAGAGTTTTAGGCGAAGTCTAGACGGAGTTTAAAGTCCGATCGAACCCCGAAACCCTAATTTGAACCCTTCTCTAGACATTTTCTGAAAATGTGATTTTTTCTGGATTAAAAATACTCAAAAAAATCAGCAGGGAAATCTAGGAATTATTGTGAAACCCGACACCCTAAATCACCCAAAGCGCCGCAGAACCGCGGCCAAAGCAGGGTATTGGCGACGGTTCCACGGCAATAAATGAGGATTGAGGAATAGGGTTTGCACAGTAACCTCCGTAGGTAATTCCTGATTCTTCTGGGAATTTTTAATTATACTCAAGTGTTGAGTTTTCTGGGTTGTATTGGGGACTCGATGATTCGATCGGATAATTTAACTTTGTTTAGTTCTTTTCCGGATAATTTTAGAAACTGTTAAAAAGTTTGAACGGATATCAATAACTCACTTTTTCCCCTGTCGGAAAAATTTTCAAAAGTTGGATTTTTTCTCGAGTTTGAAACTTTCTAAGTCGTGCAAGTAACACGGTGGACCCTCTAGAAGACAACAAAGCTTAACTCGATTATGTGACCGTCTTGAACTGCCTCTGAACCTTAGGGTTTGTGGCAGTACGGCGTGCCACATGTGAGGCGTTGGCTTGACCCTTCTACGGCTGGACCATTGGTACTGTAGCATGTGATGGATGTTTTTAAACTAATTTCAAGTGTTGAGAACTATTTGGGAAATCTTGGGTGTTTGATTATTCGATCGGAAAGTTTAACATTGTCTATTTATCTGGAATGTGATACAATATTTGGAATCCACAGGTAGTTATGAGATAACTAATTTGAATGTTATAAACATAGCAGTTTAGTCTCATATGATCGGTTGCCACGGAATTTTGATGTGATCAAAAGTCCATCGCAATCACGTAGCGTAGGCGGATACTCGCCGGGTAAACTTAATAGACAGCCACGCCCCATAGCCCCGACCAAGTGACAGTAGGAGAACCCCATCGCCAAAAGCATCCGTTCGGGTGCTCGCGGCAGCGGTGTTCCGCCTTAGTGCACTTCGTCGACGGCATCTGGGGGTGCGGCCGTCTACTAAAGTTTGCGACGAGCATTCGATCTGGATGTCGGGAATCTTGTTGAATTGCCCGACTTGATATTGAAAAGAGTTTTCGATAATGAGACTAAAATGCGGGGTTTATAATTGTTAGGCATGTTATGTCTAAGGAATTCATTTGGTTAGGCATGCGATGTCTGAGGAGGTTGCGGATTCCAACTGTTGTAGTTTTACACTTTCTTTTCTGTGACCGTAAGCGTAGTATGTGGTGTATCGCCAGCTTCGTTGCTATACATCAACGATAATCGGGATACGCATACTTGCTTACGTTGATGATATGAGAATTATGTGTTGTTGTGATATGTTATATTGGATCGTCGTGTTTTGAATAGCCGGGGTTTTATGTGAGATGAGAGTTTTTCTTTTTCATTCATGTAAAATTTATTTGTATGTAATATTCTTTTATTGGGGCACTTCCGGGCTGAGGATGATGTCACCATTGTATATTATTTACTTTTCCGCATTAGGTAGACCCAAGTCGGGGAGAACAAGTAACCGGGTTCTAGGGTCCAGTGGGAGACCATCTCGAGGAGTCGAGACCGGGTCTCCTAACCCTAGAATTGGCAGTGTTTCATGTCGCTCTTGTAGGGGTCTAGGGATGTGGGTTTGGCTATTCATCGCAACCGTGGAATCTGTGTTTTATACTGGCTCGTATTGAAAACACGGACATCCTAGTATATCCAATATTTCATATATGTTCTTCTGCTGCAATGTTCTGTGATGAGATCATATTACTGCCTGAGACGAATGTTTATATTATATATATGAGATATATATTATATATTGTTGATTTCGTTTCATATCTGATGCTTGTGAAGCATATTAAAATGGGACTTCATTAATGAGATTAATGAAACTAAAAGAAATCTAAAGATGTTGTAGAAACTTGTTTAAAAACTGGTAGCTCTAGTTCTTGCTTTTCATAGTGGTGTTTCTTGTAGAACATTCAGCACCTTATTCGATAAGGAAAGAGCCGAGATCCCTTCACCGGGAATGACCTCTTTAGTGAAACTAGTAGATGCTACAAACTCGGTTTGTTTTTTGATTGCTTCTATAGTTCTTTCTTTGCATAGTGATATTTGTGAAATATCCTGCACCTTATTCGATGAGGACAGGGCCGACGATCCCTTCACCGGGAGTAACCCCTTTAGCAAAACTAGAAAAGCCTAAAAAACACTCCATTTAAAATCACTCGATTCTACAACGATATCAAGTTCATTACGAAAAAGGTTTTCTTAAGAACCTGTCGTAGCCCTCCGTCATTTCAGATAAGTACTAGTTAGTATTCGTGCTACGTTTGTTGACTATGTTAAGGCGTAGTATGCGGTAGCTGATTAGTGCTAATCTGTATAAGCATATGATGCGATTGGATTAGGGTAGTCGTACGACTTTGTTGACTATGTTAAGGGTCGTGCAGGTGGGTTTAATTCAATCGGGAAATGACGGGTTGAACATGACTAGCACTTATGATTTGTTGACCATGTTAAGGTCATATAGCTGCTAGGGGCAAAATATTATTGGGAATTTCAAGTGTTGAAATTTGCAATGAGATTGCATACCTTCTATGAGATAGTTGGATCCCAATACCCGCTGCGAGTAAGAGTTACTCCTGGGAGAGTTTTACACATTACTATTAGCCGATCAAGTAGGTGTCTAGAAAGGTGTTAACGGGGTTATGCCTCTGGGAAAACGAGGTTTACTTCAATTAGGTCCGTGCGAAAGCACAGGGAACCTCCCTCAAAGTACCGACACTGGCCTGGCTGAAAAATTGGCGAACTTGTATAGTGTAATTAATCCCGGCTAGTCTTTCCTTTTAGGGTTTGAAGGAAGATTTGACTAAAACAGTGGGAGACATCCTGATTAAGATATATTAGATAACCAATCTAATCTTGCAAGAGCATACGCTGAGTGTTTTCTTCTCTCTCTCTCCAGGTAGTGACCATATCACGTCTTAATCAAGAAAATAATACGGATATATTGACCGAACCCGCTTGTTATACTGAGCTGGGGAACGTTGGTCCCGCTCCAACTTATAATTGTTATAAGAAAGAGCAGGAAATTGGGGAATACCAGATTTCCCGTGCCGCCCAAACGAAGAAAGTGCAGGTTGATGCATCATCTTCGGGTGTGTTCATTACAGAGAATTGTTTCTCAGTATCCTTTACGTCCTGGGTATGAGATACCGGATCAGGATCCCGCAAATGTAATTTGTTACTTGGGTTACAGATAGGTAGAGAACTGAGAACGGGTGATAGGTTTCATGAGATAGAAAATAGTGCAAGTGTTGCAGCCAAGTCTGTTGGTCACTATCACCCTGTATTACCAGAATACATTGATTCTGAACGAATGTCATTAGATACCAAACCTGATATACAACATCATATCAGTCTCTTTATTAGTAAAGAAAGGATATAATTTTGTATTGTTGGATAATGTTTTGAACATTTCCTATATCAAGAGTTGATCGTTTCAGGCACGTTATCTAAAATCATAGACATTCTAAATCAAACCATGGTTCTTAAACGTATAGAACACACACAAGAGGAAGAGTTCAGAAATGAACGAATCCTTCTTGAGGCATTATAGACTAGGTCATATCAATGCGACTCGACTAGCTAAGTTACATTTAGATGCATATTTAAATCTGTTTGAATTTACATCTTGTGAAACTTGCCGGTCATGTCACAAAGATAAGATGACCATAGTTCTGTTTATTGGAAACAGAGAAAGATTTAGTGAACTCTTGGGATTGATACATGCTGATGTATGAAGGTCCCCTGTCTACACATGCCAAGACCGGTTCTTTGTACTTTATTACATTCTCTGATGATCTCTCAAGATTCAGACATATGTTCCTGTTGAAACACAAGTCCGAAACTTTTGAGATAATCACAGAATATAAATTAGAAGTAGAGAACCAAAATACGGGTATAAGTATTATGTCCTTTGATGAGATCAAGGAGCAGAATACTTGAGCACGGAATTCCTGGACTATTCTAAAGGAGAATGAGATTCTCTCTCAGTATTACTCCTCCGTATACACCACAGCACGTCGGTGTATCGGGGCGGAGCAATAGCACCCTATGTGATATGGTGTGCTCTATGATGAGTACTACTGAGTTTCCTATTTCCTTTTGGGAGTTATGCACTTGAGAAGCTGCATACCTATTGAATAGGGTTCAAATCAAATCAATTGTCTACCACTTCATATGTGATATGGAATGGCAAGAGCCCATATCTTAAGTATGTTAAGATTTGGGGTTGTCCGGCCAATGTCTGAAAAGCAAAATCTGGACAAGCTCGAGGTAAAGTCAGATCTGTGGAAGTTTGTTGGATATACCAAGCATTCGCAAGGGAATATCTTCTACCAAACCGAGAAACAAAAGTGTTTTATTTCTCAACATGCCACCTTTGTGAAAGGGAATTTCTTGTGGAAAAATTAGTGGTCATGAGGTAGAACTGGAAAGAGTTCCAGCTATACAAATTACAGCAGATGATTTGGTAGAACCGAAGGATTCAATAGTAACCAACGAACCTCAGCCTCTCCGACGATCTAGTAGGGTTCCTCACCCACCTGAGAGATACTTCGGTTTCTCTATGATAGTGGGAGCGAGGATTGCATCATGAGATGATGACCCAACTAGTTTCGAGCTGGCCATCAGGAGTGGGAATCTGTAAGAATGGCTGGATGCTTAGTGATCTGAGATGGAATCCTTATACACCAACAAAGTATGGACTTTGGCTGCTTTATCTGAAGGGTTAAATCCCCATCAAGAGCAAGTATATCTTGAGAAGATTACTTTGTGTACATGGAAAAGTTGAGACTTTCAAAGCTATGCTTAAGTCCATCCAGATCCTACTTGCCACGGCTACATACCTTGACTACGATATCTGGCGGTTGGGTGTCATGACTGCTTTTCTAAATGATGTTTTAGAAAAGAGCGTCTATAAGTACACGGCCAGAGGGCTTCGTAGACAGTGGGAGCAGCGGAAACGTGTGCAAGATGTTTTATGTGATAAATCAGGCATCGCGGAGTTGGAACATCTGTTTTGATGTAGTAGTCAAAGAGTTTGACTTCATCAAAATGGTAGATGAACCTTGTATATACAAAAAGGTAGTAGGGAGTATGGTGGTAATCCTCGTAGAGTACGTGGATGACATACTCTTAATAGGGAAAGAGTTTCCTATGCTACGCTCGGTCAATCTCCGCTTATCACAATGATTCTCCATATAAGATCAAAATGATACCTCCTAAATCCTGGGTTTTGGATCTATGAGATAGTTCTAATTGGATGTTAGGATACTCACTAGTTGTAGTGAGATGGTATCAATCGATCCTGGGGAGAATCACTGGAAAGGTTCCAGGGTGATAAAGACGACTGAATGTCAGTCACATGCATTGTCTTTACCCTCAGTAAAGGGACGGTATATTGGAAGAGTTCCAAACTAGATACCGTGACATACTAGACGATTAAAGGCAAGATACATCGTTACCAAGGATGCTACCAAAGAGGCAGTCTGGATATATATAAGTTCATGAGATGAACTTCGTTCCTACCATTGTGTGACAATGGAGTTGTGGCTTATGCCAAGGAACTACCGTCCCATCAGTAATCCAGATATAATTCGTAGGCAGTATCACCTGATAATGGAGATGGTTGATCTCCAGGGAGATCGAGATTAGGAGAGTAGACACAGAGGACAACGGTGCGGATCCACTCACAAAGGCCTTTTCCCAGTAGAGACTTTTATGGGATGGTTGAGTATGAGATACTTCAACCACAGCTAATTGTTGGGTATGTGATAACACAACAGATGACCCTAGTGCAAGTAGGAGATCATTAGTTATATGTATGCCCTAGAGGCCATTACTGTACATACGATGTATATTGTAGTGGATGCTAGGACATATATAGGGAGGACTTTCTTGCTCGACATAATAGTACGCTATCTGGTTGTACTTTATCTTAACATGTACTCTGATTGTCTCTATGTTACATGTTGATAAAGCCCTAAGGATATGTATTCGACTACTGGGACTATGATGAAATCATACTAGTGGGGCCACGGTAGTCGACGAGTATATCCTATAACTGTTCTTAGTCGAGAGTGTATCGAGACAGGGCATCGATGCACCAGAGTAGACTAGCGTATACGCATCTTGACCCATATGATGGGCGATGGATGATCATATATCCATCGGTGTTTGACATCAAGGATGGTGTACAGGTGCTCAGTGGAGACTGGGTACACTGGACGGACTCGCCGAGAACTCCCAGATGGTATTATACCTCACGTCAGATGGTAGTTCCCCGGTGACACTAGTACAGAGTAGTCTGGTGACCCGAGATCGTCATAGAGTCTTGTGTGATTCCCACTGTGCTTTGATTTCCATCATACCACGTCCAAGAGGGCGTGCAAAAAGGTGGATTTTGGGTACAGTCCCGAATCACATGGAGGCAATGAGCGATAGGAAGGGGATTCGTCTCTCCCGGTATAGGGAGTTGATGTTGTGCTGTGTTCGATTGGCTATAACCGGAAATCCCTGGCCAGGGTTGCTGAGATTTACTGGTAGGTGTTATCAGTAGTTTCTCGAACTGTTATAGATCTCGTATCGACACGACTTATCGAGCTACCGGGGTCTGACGTTTACCACCCCTAGGCGAGATATGCGACATATCAGACGACGAGACCGGACTGTACATGAGTGTTACTGATTGGATTCACAGGAGAATGTACAGGCTTGCTTGTTGATCTTCTGATCGCTCAATCCCCGGGTGGCTGTTACGTTTAGCAGACCTCTTGCGGCTTGTGGGTGTTTGATATGATCATCACCTACTGCCGGCGTATTGACGAGTCTTTAGAGTCCTACACAGGGGTTTCCTGGCTCAAGCGAAACGGAGTACGAGCACATATGTGATATGTGCGGGACCGAGATTAATACGATATGAGATACCGTATTCTATTCTCGCGATTCGTGACATTGATAGGTTGTATGCGATATAGCCGGGTTATCGGATCAAGTGTTGATTCGATAAGTTGTTACACATGATATTAGTCGGTTATAGCCAGGTTATTAAATCAAGAGTTGATTTAATAATTTAATGTATAATTATATATTTGATATATTACATTACATTAACTAGTATTAGCTCACTTAAGATTTATTTTCTCACTTGATTGTGCATGAGTGTATATGTGATATATATTTGTGTACATATGATTGTGTCATGCTTGATGATACATCAAAGATGGGTGTATGAGACTAATACCAAGATTAGGGTAAAGATTAGGGTTTTGTTTATATCTTAAGAATAACAAAAGAGAAAGACTTTGTCAAAGTTCTCAAGCTTTCATGAAGCTTGTGGAAATATTGACAAAGTCAACTCTTTTGTTATTCTTAAGGATGTTTAGTTAACCCAACCCTTAACCATATACCTTGGTCAATTCTCTACATGAGTTAAGCATGATAGCTTAACTCACCCATGGTTACATTATTGAAGGGAAGATAATTCATATGATGATATTATTCTTTCTTCTTCTTCTTCATCAAGCTCCTTGAAAAACATTTCAAGCTCTAATGGTGCTTTGAGAAAAAGTGTGAGAAAATCAATTCTAAAGTGAGCCCACCTCCTACTTCTTCATCCTCTACCACTTGCCATGTAGTAGAGTGTGTTCTCTTCACAAAGTTCATGACCTAGTGAAGGAATAGCTTGAGTTAGTGTCTCCCCGACGTAGATCATCTTCGGCCTCGAAGTCATCGAAGCAAGCACGTTCGTTCTTCTTGTGGAGCTTCTCTAGAGTCCGGAGTTCACGATCGCAGCGAAGGGGACATCTACACGGAGCTATTTAAGTGAAAGACCGGATCTACAATGGTTGTAATCCCTCTCACTTAGTGTTAAACTATTTAACATACTTGTTTTCGTCTAAACTCTAGTATAAAGATCCGGCTTTGGGTTGTTCGGCACGGCTAAATTTTTAATCGGGCATGGTTGATGCATCGTGACCCTTGTGCGTATGCCTAGCAACCCTACAGACCTAGCTAACCCTAGCTCTAGGGATTGATTATGCATTTTGTGATTGGTTGAGTCAAGATTCACGTCCGGCATTTTTTCTTTTCAAAACAAGCATTCTTAAAATCGTTCTCACATATATCACACGCTGCCACGTGCACTAAACCCGCTTAGTGCATGATCTGTTGGACACGGGATTGTAGTGCCCGTCTAATCCGCGTTTTTGCCGTTGATTCCGAAGACGATACTTCTTCATCTTCTATTTCTCCTCCACCTACCACATCTTCCGAGATGGACGGATTTCCATCGGGTTTTAACAACACCACCTTTCCACCACCCGTAGGTGTGAAAATTCAGAATCCACCACGCATCGCTCTTCAAGACCGATGCTATCACGTACGCAGACCCCTTCCTACATGTCTGTCTCTTCCACCAGCTAATAGGGATAATTTCGAAATAAATCCCCACTTCATCAACTTGTTGTCCAAATTTCACGAGCTTGAATGTCACGCCACGCTTCCCAGAATGCACAGACCACGACATGTGCCAACCATGCTACCTGTGGTTAGGAATCATCCCTCCACAGTCACATTACGGCTGTCTATAGGATATCAAGAACAGTAAAATATAAAAACTAGCTAGTACATGTCCATTTTCCACAATAAATAGAGTTAAGAAAATGTATGAGCGGAAATGAATCAAATCCAATAAACAACATTTGAATCATGTCCCAATATGGGCTCACATCAAAGAAATAAAACTACGGAAAATAAACTAAACTAAATATCTCTAAATAACACATGTTCAATTCTCACTGCTCGGCTTGGTTGTTAAAGTACTCATGTTCAGCCTGCGATAAAGGTAAAGAAACCGGGCCATGCAAAACCCAGATGTTGGTGCGTCATAATATCAAGATACCAGTAATACCCAGGATATAACGATATAAGTAAACATGAATATAAATAAGTAACACAGATATGAAACAGTGAGGTATGTATGTGATGTGTGATGTGTAACCTAAAACTGTGCTTCTAGGTTATCTATTCTAAAAGTCTTTGAAATCAAATATTGTAATTCTCATCATAACCTAACAAAATATATCTCGTTCATTCCACACTGGATCACGGTAACAGGATTTATTCTATAACGCCCGGAAAAACGGCAAACAAGTAATTATTCTGTAACGCCCGGAAAAACGGCAAACATGTAATAATATCCTCTTAAGTTACATTTCGGCTGCATTCTTGATTTCCCCTTTTCCCCCAGGTTTGTGTTCAAATCGGGTATTCCCAATATAGATCTAATGCCAACACAGGATCAAGCAGGTACAATTCTCGTCTATGCAAACAACAAGTTACGTCCGTCAGGACAACACGTCATGATTGTTGGAATTAGCAACTAGATCCAAGTAAGAGGTCAAGTAGTGTGTCATGAACATGTCATGTAATGCATATGTATCAAATAGATACCCAAATGTGAAACTGTAACGACCATCGGAACACGGTAACCAAACTGATACTAGGATGCATATGTATATATCTGTAATAAACTTTTATACGTCCATTGTTCCCCTCCGAAAGACGGCGACGACGACGTGAGGACGTCTTGCCTGAGATTCGGGGCAGATGCTATTTGGTCCTATCCGTCCACCTCTCCGAAGATGCCAAGTTGATTTATGGCACCGTGTATCGAGGGTGTAGACGGATGCGGCCGATGTAGCAGACTTCGTCAGATTCCCCCTGGCTTGAGGTGTTTTTGATTGTGGGGACGCTCTTCCCTGCAGACACAAGCCCCTGCAGTTAATTACGCTACCGCATCGCGGTAACAATTTTCTCCTTCTCCAGAATTTCACTTCATGTCGTGTGTGTTTGTTTTGTTTGTGGTTGCCCGTGGATTGTATACGGAGACTGAGTAATGCCGTCTCCCGTAGGACGTGGATTAGTCCAAATCCGTATTTACTTAGATTTGGGTTTGGTGTTTTTAGTTTAAGGATACATTAGCCGTGTTGCGGCTAAGATCAACTTAAACATTCGTTAAGGATACATCAGTCCTGTTTGAGACTAAGATCAACTTAACGTGATAATCAATTTAATATCTGGCCATCGGGACTCGTCACCTCTCTAACGTCGTTGAAGGATTACAACGGCAGATGTCAGAGGAGTTCAGAGATGTAACCCTTGAACCAAGGTTGATTTGGAGTTTTATAGTCCGTTTGAATGTTTAAGGATACGTTAGCCGTGTTTGGGGCTAAGATCAACTTAAACGGGATCGTTTAGATCCGGCAAAAGAGCATTTGGAGGCTCTATTGTTCCAGTTTTAGGGACGTAGTGGTCCATGTTCCAGTTTAGAGACGTGGTGATCCAACATTAGTTTAAGGACGTTTCGGTCCGATATTAGTTTAAGGACGTTTCGGTCCACGAGTTTAAGGACCCCGCAGTCCATATTGATGAGTGTGGTCGTCGGGACCCGTCACCTCTCTGACGACGTTGAATGATTACAACGACATGTGTCAGAGGAGTTCAGAGATGTACCCTTGAACCGGTCGTAAATTGATTTAGGAGAGTAATCTTGCTCAGTCAATTTAGTTTGAGGACTTACGGCCATTATTGGGCTAAGTCCAGTTGAAAAAGTTCAACATTTTATTTGCTTTTGCATTGCATTTCTTTTTATTTTTATTTGGGCTCTGCCCAGAAAGGATGCAGAGCATCAATTTGTTTTGGGCTCTGCTCCTTTATAAATGATGCAGAGCATAAATTTTATTTGGGCTCTGCCCTTTATAAATGATGCAGAGCATCAATTTTATTTGGGCTTTGCCCTTTTATTGCTTTGCAATTTATTTTGGCCTGCTAGGTCTTTTGATTTGGGATTGGCCCTTTAGGAAATGAATTGCATTTATCAGGCGCTTTGCGCCAATCAGAGAGCGCAAGCACTTATAGTGCTGACACGTGTGCGCTGGGCTAATGCGCTGCGCTTGCGCTGCTGACACGTGGCGCGCTCTGGTGGCTTGCACCAATCTAAGAGCGCAACAGCGCAGTTTGCAAGTGCAAGGCACTATAATTTAAGAATCTTGTAGATTCAAAAACCAAAAGTGCAAAGCACTATTCGTTTCCTTGATCTAATTTAGATCAAAGAAAAACAAGTTTTTCTTTTTATTTCAAGAACTAAAGGTTCATAAAAGTGCAACGCACTATTTTTTTTATTTTTGTTTTTTTTTATTTCAAGAACTAAATGTTCATAAAAGTGCAAAGCACTGTTTATTATGCGAAGATCATTGATCTGGTTTTTAGATCAATGATTTATTAAAAGAAGTTTTTTCTCTCTCGTGAAGGTTTTTTACCTTTTTCTTGAAATTTTTCTCAGAGTTCTCTCTGTTTGAAGCTCTTGATTTTTCAAAAATGTTGATGCCTTTGAATTGAGGTCTAGGGTCCTTTTTATAGTGCCCATAAATTAGTTAAAGAGATCTCTCTTTGAGTGATTTGGGGAATTTTCCCACCGTTGGATCTTTGATCCAAAGGCTTCTGTTTTACAGAAAAAAATCTTCTTGTTTTAACAAGAACAGAAAGATTTCTTTGAAATCTTAATTCTGTTTGGCGCAGACGCCCCAGCGCGTGACACGTGTCGCGCAGCGCAGCGCTTGCGCAACTGAAGCGTTGCTTTCTTTAACTTTACTTAAAATAGAGCTTTTCTCTGATTGGGTGCGCTGCTTTGAGCGCTGCGCTGATGTGTCTGCGCCTGACACGAGGCGCGTTGCGCCCGGGATTTGAAGCGTTGCTTCAAAATTTGAATTTTGAATTTCCAGCAGAGCTTTGCTCTGATTGGGGGAAACAAATGCCCCCCTACCGTTGCGCTCACGTGGCGCGCACGTGAGTGCAGCGGTGGCAAGCTCTTGACCGTTGGATCAAGGGGCAAGCCCAAGGGGCGCAGGCGCCTTATAAATAGGACCTCTGGCCCTCAGAAAAATCTCACCGTTTCAAGATTTTGATTTTCCAGAGCTTTGCTCTCACTCAAGAACTTCAGAGCTTTGCTCATTTCTAAAGTCAAAAACTTTAGGTGAAAATTAATTTAAATCAAATTAATTTAACTTAATCTCAACCAAAGAGCTTTGCTCTCACAGATCTTTTGATCTAAAGAGATCTCCATTGGGGTTTCATTAACAGAGCTTTGCTCTCAAGAACTTATAGATCTGCAGAGATCTTGTTCATGGGTTCTGACCCATGAACAGAGCTTTACTCTTGAATCAACTGTAGATCTTTTAGATTTGAAAAATGAAGAATCTTTTTATAAGTTTTTCATGAATCTTTCAAGATTCCAAAATTTTTAATTCTTTTAAGTGTAAAAAAAATTTCCGATGGACTTTTCCCATTATTACTACAGAGCTATCCTCTTTTAAAGAATTTTATTCCTTTGAGACCAGAATTTGACAAGTGTCATTCTGTGACAGAGCTTTGCTCTGAAAGAGGAGATTTTCTCCTTGTCTCTAGGGATTCCCTACTGATGATAATATTCTCTTGGAGATCTTTTCTTTAACTGATAGTCTCACCCAATGATGAGGCTGTCTTATTAAAAGATGCATTTTCATCCAGATTTTGTGGGTCCCCATTGGGTCCCCTACCCACTGCACAGCTGTGCGGTGTAATTAATTAGTTTTAATTTAATTAATTTTTTTTATTTAATTGATTAATTAATGCATTTTTTTTAAACGCTAAGCGTTAGAATTGCAGCACTAACGGCTAATTTCTGTTCACTTGCAGCGATCATGTCTCTCGGCACCTCATTCCCATTCGTCCGCTCGGAGGAAGGGTTTCCTGAAGCGCCCTTGGATCGTGACGTCTTGGCTATGATTAGGGACTACGACCCAGAATATAAGAGTCTCCACCTTTGGGGGTCGTGGTATAACCAGATCATTATGGGTCGACGCAGCTTCACATGCTCAGTGCCGTCAGAACCCATCATGGTGATTCATTACGCCAGCCCACCCCCGGTGCAGTACGCCGTGGAGATGGTTGATTGGACATCGAAGGGCTTTCTTCATCCGGCTATAGATGCAATCCCGGTCCAGCATCCCATGGTTTTGGATATCCTAGGACGCCGTATCTGTCAAGGCGAGGCGCGACCTTGGGGGCAATCATATAATATCGGTCTGATCCCCCGCCACCCAATCGGCTATCTGTCGTGGGCCCGGTATATCCTGTCGACGAAGAAGTCGCAGTTGATAAGATTAGGATTGTATACCGCAGTCTACGTCTCCCTCTTCCAGTATCCCACGCTTCCCACCTGGTGGTTCAAGGCCTTCCTGGAGCAGTGGAACATTCTTACCCACACTTTCCTCGCCATGGATCGAGAAGTGTCAATCTCTTTGGAAGAGTTTACAGAGGTATCCGGTTTACCGGTCATGGGGGAACATTATGAGGAGTTGCTCCCGACGGATGAGTACGTCTTTGGTGCTAAGCCGGTGGTAAGGGGGCTCACGCTGGAGAATGCTGTTCAACACCAATTTCCAAGTCTGATCACGGTATTGAACATCTACGAGGCCCTTTTCATTGAGCGTGGGAGCCGCGGAGTTAGTTTTGAGGATTTTATTGCTCGGTTCCTTCACCCAAACGTCCTCTCGGCAGAAGCTGCCAAGTTTGCCACCCTTGAGAACCCTTTCGGTCTAGGTTTGGATAACCTGCCGGCGAAGGAAATAGACCAAAAGGATTTTTTTCTTCCTGACTCCCCAACCATGTCTTTCGCAGAAGTCGTAGCCCCTGAGATGGACGAGGAGGCCTTCTTCTTAGGATTCCTTAGGATATGGCTGAGTTGGTTTGCGCTCCCAATGCACTCTCACCGCATGCGGCCTTCCGTCTTTTACCCAGCCCACCGGATGACCATCGGGGTAAAAGTGGCCGTTGGGATCGCTGGCTTGGCGCACCTATATCATGGCCTCAGCCGAGCAGCGGATGCTAACGAGCCCGGGGTATTGCACGTGGTCTTCCCGATGCACTACTTTATGTCGTGGCTCGAGCTACATACGGCGGGTGTCTTCGGCATGCATAAAAGGCCCTCGTTCTACGAAAGGTGCAGTTTTCCTCGCATTCTACAGCTGATCGGCGCATCAATTGTAAATCCATCGCCATGAAATGCCAGGGGTTTACTCCTTCGCTCCCACACCGTTGGAGCCGGTGTGTCTTTCATTGACAAGGTGTTGACTATTGGAAAAACATCCACCACTGCAGTGCGGCCATTGCAAGACACTTTCAAGGATGGAGCTTCAGTTTTAACGGCCCGGGAGACCCTTCACTTATATTCCATCAGACCAGGCTTCTTGGTGTTTAGGCAGGACAGGGCAGCGATCTTTATGAGATATAACCCGCATCGTTTCGCCCAACAGCTGAGCTATAATGAAGGGGTACCGCTGGAGGCTTTTTTATCGGAACCTGCCGCGACCGAAGAAGGGATGGAGAGAGCGCTGCATCATTTCATGCATCTAAACAAGGGCTCTCACTTCTTTATCAGTGAGCCGGCTTACGCCCCACGACTTCTTAGGGTATATACAGAATGGTACAGTCATTCGACGGGAGCGGTCATAAAGGAGGAAAGGCGGTTGCTGATCGACCGTAAGGGTGCACCTCCAGGTAGCGATCGCAACGCTCCTTTGGTGCCAAGGACCCCGGTAATCCCCGCTTTAAAAGATGTCAAAGCCGGACCCTCGCGTGCGCAAAGTCCTCCGCACGGATTGCTGCTCCCTGATATTGCGGATGCACCCCCAGCGCCCTGTGCTCCAGTGGAGACAATGGTTATAGCCTCACCGGAGTCTGGCGTGGGTGCAGACATCGGGACCTGCCGTCCCAAGGTGGCTGCTAAACAGAAGTCGATCCCACGTGCACCTAGGGTCAGAGGGCAGAAGAAAAAGAAGTCGCTCTTCGCTGCGGACGTTGTGTTCGGTCAGGAACCCCATGCTCCCTATGCCGAGGGCCTGATCGAATATGGGACTAACGAGGGATTAGTCATGCCGCCTCCGGATGATACAGACTTGGAAGCCGCTCTCGAAATTTCGGCGTGGTTGGCAAAGCGTGATGCATGGCTAGCCAAGCTTGCGCAATCAGGTAGCCACTAGTCGTATTTCCTTTATTGCAACATATCCTCCTTATTGCCTTTGACTAACGTTTTTCTTTCTTTTCTTCCAACAGGCATCACTGATGAAGAAGCCATTGCCGCTTCCCTGAAGACTTTCCAAGAGGAGGAACGTCTTAGAGTGTCCATGGGCCTTAGTAAGTTTCAATTCATCAAGTTTTCATTTCCCTTATGTTATGGTCGATCTAATATTTCCCTTTTTATCGCAGGAACCTCAATGCCGTTCCCGCCAAGCGACGCAGATGTTCTACTAGTTGCCGATGTTCCTGCTTCCTCAGGGTTACTGCAGGAGGTTCGTCTTGAAGAGCCGATGAGAGACGCCTTAAAGGCTCTGGAGGCATCTTTAAATGAGGACGACGACGTTTCGATGAAGGAAGCGTCAAAGAGGTCCATCGCGACAGCCCGGGAGGAACGGAAGCGGTCGAGGCGTGAAGTAAAGGCACGCAGGGCTGCCTTGGCTATGGGAGCGGGCCCCAGCACCGTCCCTCGTGATGATACTCCTTCCGAAGAGGCACCTGTCGCCCTCCTATCCACTGCTCGTAGACAAGTGGCACGCGCAGCTCGGAGCGCAAATGATAAATCCACTTCAGGTAATATTTCTCCCAAGATTTTGTTGTAAGAGTTATAATGCCATCGGTTCTTATATATTTTATCTTATAGGGCCAAGTCCGACCAAGGGGGAGGAGAAGACCGTTGAACCCAAGGAAGCAGAGGAAGCGGCACCTGCTGAACTCGAGCCGACGGTGGGCAACGTTGGTGAGGCTTTGGAGTCTGAGGTGGCGGTTGAGGGGGCTGCAGCCGAGAAGGTCATTGATGCCGAACCTGAAGTGGTGGCAGATGAAATGATCATTATAACTGAGCCCAGGGTGATGGCGGACGAGACGCTTGAGGCTGGCGACCTCGTGGTGACGGTGGACGAGACAACCGCGACTACTGAACCCGAGGGAGTAGTGGGTGAGGTGGCCATGATTCCCGAGGAGGAGCCAACCGCTCCTTCTCTGGAATTTGGCAATGCTCCAGTCATAGCCCTCCCCGTCTATGGTCCTCCGCCGTCTCTAGGTCTCGCGAGCACAACAACGGTTCCCATTGAGTCAGGCGATGAGGCCACGGGCGGTGGCCTCATGTCAATAGAAGGGGGAATCGCCTCCGTTTCAGCCGGCGGCTCATCAGGTAAATCCGAAGTTGCTATCTTCTTTATCTTACAATCCTTTCTGACAAGTTCACATTTGTTCGTAACGCAGGTGCAGCCAGTGCTGATGCCCTGTTGCTCAAAGGAGCGCCCTCGGCTACTGCTTTAGCGGTGGTCACCTCTCAGCCTTCTCTCATACCTTCAAAGATGTTGGAGGGTATGGGTTTGCAACTTATTAATCTCACTTTTCAGACGTATAATTTGTGTACTAAAGTCATACTGTTGTGTCTTTCAGGAGTGCTTTTTGACCATCTTTATCAAGTGTTGCTCCCACACTTCTCCTTCCCATCCGAACTCGCTTCTTCCTCTGGTGGCGCCGGTGAGTATGATTTCCATTGATATCTTTCTTTTTCATTGATGGAATTACTTCTAACCCTTTTTCTCATCCCGACTGCAGCACTACAGTTTGAAGGAGGGGATAAAAGATCGGCTACGCCACCGGTCCTTCCGGCCTTGCCACCTGTCTCAGCTGGTATGGCGACTATCACATTGATGACTTTCCCCTTTTTTATTTCCTGAACTGTTATCTGATCACATCCTGTTTCTTTTCAGCGGTCGTTCCGGTCTCGGCGCCCTTCGAGTCTCGCATCATAATGCCGGCACGTCCTTTCCTGAGATGTCCATCTTCGAAAGGCGCCGCGAACAGCTTGCGTATGTTGAGCGACTACATTGAGGAGCTCGACGTCGAGACCCCTACTTCTGCTGCGGATTTCGCTACAGTGGTTAACCCGATGCTGGTGATACTAGTGAATTTCCATGACGAGGGCATCATCGCATCTTGGGTTAATCATTGTATGGAGATCGAAGCTCTCCTGCATAAGCTGGAGTCGATGCGTCCCGCCCCCGAGACTTTAGCCGCGAGCAATTAAAGAGCAGCATGGATCGAGGGAAGCGCTTCTTACGTCCACCACTTGGAACAAGAAGCAGCTTTAAGGCTAAGGGGATGCCAAGAGACCTCGAGCGAAACGGCCCGTCTGCGTACTGAGGCTGAAGCGAATGCTGCCCAAGTGAAGGCTATCTTTGAGGGTCTCCTGGAGCGCATCTCCCATGGGCTAAACTTGAAGCGAAAGCTTGATGTAGCTGAGCACGATACCCCAGGTCGGGAAGCTGCTTATCAGGCCATCAGGGAGCAGCTTGCGTCTGTCTTGCAGCAACGGGCCCAAGTGGAGGTGGAGCTGGCGATGGCAGCAGATCAGGAGAAAGTGGGGAAGGAATTGCGCGAACAATTGCTAGATCTATGCAAGATGCTTCCTTCTCAGTAATTCTCCTTGTATCGTTTGTACTTGTAAATAAAAAAAAATGTATATATATTTTTTATTCTTTAGCACAATGTATCCTGTACTCAATCAAGCTTATGAATAAAATATATACATTTTCTGTAATGTCTTGTGTCATTTCTCCGCCTTTTCTTTCTTTTATTATTAGCATGCCAGCTTAGTAAACATGGTCAACAGATCATAGAGCACGCATCTTGACTTTCTTAAGAAATAACGATGGTTTAGGCGCAGGTTCAGATCTGCTGCCTAAGACTTTTCAACTCCATGAGCCGTGAGGGTCTCGTTGAGATTTTTCTCCCTACGGATCGAGAGGATCTCGTAGGTGGGTTTTTTCTCCTAAGGAATCGTGAGGATTCCTAAGTGTGGTTTTCTCTTATAAGTCGTAAGGATCCTATAAGAGAATTTTTCTCTCTTACGAGTCGAGAGGGCCCGTAAGCGGTTGTTTCCCTCCTTGTCAAGATTCGACTTTGGAGAGTGAGACCCGTGAATAGTATGTAAGAAATCTTTTTGGATCGACTTGCAGGGTCCCATTGTTTAATTAGCAAGTTTTTTAGTCCCTGCTGCCTGAGGCTTTTCTTGCAAGTTGAGACGAATCGGGAATTTTCCCGCGGAGACACTGGTTTCTCTGCGGGCCAACGCGAATCAGGAGGCTCTCGTCAAGGATTGTTTGTTTCCTTGAGTTGAGGTATCTGCTAAGGATTATTTGTTTCCCTAGCGCCAAGGATTATTTGTTTCCTTGGGGTTGAAACGAGTCAAGAATTCCCCACGGAGGCACTGGTTGCTCTGCGAGTCGACGCGGATCAGGAAGCTCTCGTCAAGGAGTGTTTATATCCATGAGTCGAGGTGTTTGCTAGGGATTATTTATTTCCCCAGCGCCAAGGATTATTTGTTTCCTTGGGGTTGAAACGAGTCGAGAATTTCCCACGGAGGCACTGGTTGCTCTGCGAGTCGACGCGGATCAGGAAGCTCTCATCAAGGAGTGTTTGTATCCGTGAGTTGAGGTGTTTGCTACGGATTATTTGTTTCCCTAGCGCCAAGGAATATTTGTTTCCTTGGGGTTGAAACGAGTCAAGAATTTCCCACGGAGGCACTGGTTGCTCTGCGAGTCGACGCGGATCAGGAAGCTCTCGTCAAGGAGTGTTTGTATCCGTGAGTCGAGGTGTTTGCTAGGGATTATTTGTTTCCCCAGCGCCAAGGATTATTTGTTTCCTTGGGGTTGAAACGAGTCGAGAATTTCCCACGGAGGCACTGGTTGCTCTACGAGTCGACGCGGATCAGGAGGCTCTCGTCAAGGAGTGTTTGTATCCGTGAGTTGAGGTGTTTGCTAGGGATTATTTGTTTCTCAACCGCCAAGGATTATTTGTTTCCTTGGGGTTGAAACGAGTCGAGAATTTCCCACGGAGGCACTGGTTGCTCTGCAAGTCGACACGGATCAGGGGGCTCTCGTCAAGGAGTGTTTGTATCCATCGAGATTTGGCTTCGTTTTCTGGCGGAGCCTGTTGGGAAAGTATGGTTCCTTCCTGTTTGTTTACACCCTTGGATTGTATACAGGGATCGATGTGATCTTAACTGTAGGGCCAAAGTTTTATCATCATTTTTTTGTTTTATTTCCGCGATGCTCTATCATTTCAGCTTTTATATCGCGAAGGTCGCGATTGCCTAATCATTTTGGCTATTTTTCGCGGTGCCCAATCATTTCGGCTGTTTATTTTATTTTTACTCGCTGCTTTTTATTGCGAGTTGCCCAATCATTTCGGCTATTTTGCATGCATACATTTTTACTTGCTGCTTTTTATTGCAAGTTGCCCCATCATTTCGGCTATTTCATATGCATGTGTGGCCTACTGGTTTTTCGCCGTAAACCTGAAATTAGACACCGATTTCGGCATCAGCACCGCTAAAACTGGGATATTGCCAGGAGCGAATCATCATCTGCCTCTGTCGATGTCAAACAAAGGTGGCTTAGCAACTAAGGTTAGGGTCCTGTCAACTAAGGCTTTTGACTTCATGAACCGTAAGGGTCTCACAAAGGTATTTCTCCCTATGAGTCGTAAGGATCTTGTAGGTGTATTTTCTCTTTGGGAATCGTGAAGATTCCTGAGTGTTTGTTCCTCTGTAAGTCGTAAGGATTCTACAAGAGGGTTTTCTCCTTATAAATCGAGAGGATTTACAAGGGTCGTTCACTATACGAACATATCCCCAGTCTCGGATGGGATTTGGTTAGGGAAATGTTTATTCGCGCCCGTGGATTGTATACAAGGGCCAGTATCGAGTCACTTGTAGGGCAGTATTGGAAGTTGTGGGGGTTGCTCAAGCACAGATTTAGGTCTCTGTAACTTAAGACTTTCAAATCTTATGAGCCTGAGGGTCCCATAAGAGAGTTCTCCTTACGAGTCGTGAGGATCTCGCAAGTATATTTTCTCCTTAGGAATCGTGGGGATCCCTAAGTGTGATGCTCCCTTGTGAGTCGTAAGGATCTCACGCGGGTGGTTTCTCCTTACAAGGTCGAGGGGACCCTATAATTGTCCTTTAACGAGGTTACGCCCTTTCAGGTTTTCATAAACACTCGCCGGTAGTCCTGCTGTTTTTACTCACGGAGCCCTTTCGGGTTTTCATCCGTTCCCTTTTTGCTTATGGACATACCGTTTTTCTTTATTCTTTTTTTTATTTATTTTCTTTTCCTCTCTTTTTTTTTACGAGGTCGTGCCCTTTCTGGTTTTCACGAACACTCGCCGGTAGCCCTGCTGTTTTTACTCACGGAGCCCTTTCGGGTTTTCATCCGTGCCCTTTTTGCTTATGGACATACCGTCTTTATATATATATATTTTTTATTTTTTTTATTTTTTATCTCGTCAGCCTAAGGATGCTGCGACAGTAGTTTTAAAGACGTCTCGGTCTGCTATTAGTTTAAGGACATTTCGGTCCAACATTGAGAAGGCTGGCTACTGCTGATAAAGTTTGAGCTTAGGAAGATAGCGAGCGGACATAGTCGTCGTCATCTACCATTGACCTAGGCTATGGCTCATTAAGCATAGTATTTCTTTAGGAAGCGACCGTTTATTGGTCTGAAAGGCCTTTCACCGTGCATGTCCATGAGTAGATAGGCCCCACCCTGGTAGACCTTATCTATGATGTATGGGCCTTCATAGTTTGGCTCGAATTTTCTCCGCTTTGCGCGATTGGGAATCATAGGACTTTTGACCACTGGCACAAGTTCGCCTTGGCGGAATGTTCTCGGTCGAGTTAATCTTTCATATGAGCGCGTCATCTTTGCTTTATAAGCTTCCAGATTTTGTTGCGTTATGAGCCGGGTTTCATTAAGGGCGTCAAGCTCCTCAAGCCGAAGGTGAGCATTTTCTTCGTCCGTCAGCTCGTAGTAGACTGCCACTCATAGAGAGGGTAACTCTATCTCAAGGGGGAGTACTGCTTCCGTCCCAAATACCAACGCGTACGGCGTTGTGTTCGTGGCCGTCTTGAACATAGTTCGATACGCCCAAAGAGCTTCTTGCAGTCTTTCGTGCCAGTCCTTCTTATTTCGAGACACCGTTTTCTTTATGATCTTTGTCAAGGTCTTGTTGAAGGCCTCGGCTAGACCATTAGCTCACGGATTATAAACCGAGGAATATCTCCAGTCTATATTGTGCTGTTGCGCGAAGCGACTGATCTTGTGGCTTCTGTAGGCTGGCCCGTTATCGGAGATGATCCGTCTTGGCGTTCCAAACCGATATATGAAATGCGTCTTGATGAAATGGAGGATATTCTCCGTCTTCACTTCCCTCAGCGGTATTGCCTCTGCCCACTTAGAGAAGCAATCAGTCATCTCCAGGATGAAACGATGTCCCCTGGACGATGCTGGTTTGATAGGGCCGACTATATCAGTCCCCCATATTTCGAATGGCCAGCTAGCCACCGTTGGATGTAGTGGATTTGGATGCTGGTAGATGAAGTCTTCATGAATTTGGCATGAGTGGCATTGCTTCGCATATTCGAGGCAATCCTGAATCATCGTGGGCCAGTAGTAGCCCATCCGTTTAATCTTCAATTTCATCTTCGGGCCCGCTTGATAAGAACCGCAGAGTCCGTCATGAACTTCCTGAACGACTCTTTTCGCTTCGTCAGGTCCCAGACATCTCAACCACAGGGAATTAAATGACCTCTTGTACAAAGTATCATTGACGAAGGCGAAAGACAGAGCTCGTTTCATGAGCTGATGTCTTGTGGACGCTTCTTCAGGCATTCGGTGGGACTTAAAGTAGTCTATGAAGACTTCCCTCCAGTCCTCAGTATTTTCCCAATCTTTTACTTGCAGGGTCTTCTGCTCGCTCGCTCGTTTTTCTTCGGATGATTCCGGAGATATTTTTGCGGGGGCAAGCACCCGACGGCTTTGTACCACGATTCTAACGTCATCGAGATTCTCGTCAGCCAGTTCTTTAGCAAGTTTGGCCAACGCGTCTGCTTTGCTATTTTCCACACACGGTATGTTCTCCAAAGTATAGGAGGGAATTTGGGTCAACAATTGTTCCACCTTTTCGCCGTACTTCACCAACTCCGGTTTGCACGTTTGGTAGTCGCCGTTTACTTGACTAACGACCAGTTGGGAGTCTCCATATATGAGGAGGTTTTCAATCCCCATGTCGATGGCGATCCCGAGGCCTGCTATCAGAGCTTCGTATTCGGCTTCATTGTTTGTCCTCGGCTCTATTAAGGAGAAAGCGAAGCGCATTATCCCTCCTTGTAAAGTCACGAAGATGAGGCCTATCCCCGATTTGATTATAGGGGTACTTTGTTTGCGCCTTTTCATAGAAGATGCTCCATCGAAATAAAGTTCTCATTGGGTATCACCACCGTCAATCACGTCAAACGCATGTTCGTCTGGCAAATCGCAATTCAGAGGAGAATCGGCAGGTATCGGGTGCTCAGCAAGGAATTCGGCGATGGCCTAGCCTTTCACTGCCTTGAGAGGTTGATACATTATCGAGAACTCCATCAAGAGCAGGGCCCATTTAGCTAGTCGTCCCGTCAATATGGCCTTCGACATTAAATACTTAAGAGGGTCTACCTTTGAGATGAGATGGACCTCATGCGCCAACGCATAGTGCCTGAGCTTTGTTACCGCAAAGATCAACGCCAGGCAGTGTTTTTCAATGGGGGAGTAGTTGCTTTCTGCCCCCAGCAGGACTCGACTTAAGTAGTAGAGTGCTCTTTCCTTCCCTTGATCGTTCTCTTGTGCCCATAATGCGCCTAAGGAACCTTCGAGGGCAGTTGTATAAAGAATGAGGGATTTTCCCTTGACCGGAGCAGCCAACATCGGCGGGTTCTGCAGGTATTGTTTGATCTCGTCTAGCGCGCTTTGGCATTTTTGGTCCTAGACGAACGGGGTTCCCTTCTTCATCAGGTAGCTGTAAGGACGGCACTTTCCTGAAAGGTTGGCTATAAATCGCCGTATATACGCGAGCTTCCCTTGGAGAGACCGCAGCTGTTTGAGGGTCCTTGGTGGAGGCATTTCCATGATCGCCTTGATTTTTGACGGATCTATTTCGATACCCCGGTGTCGGACGATGAATCCCAGGAATTTGCCCGAGGAAACTCCGAATGCACACTTGAGAGGGTTCATCTTCAAGTTGTATTGTCGAAGACGTTGAAATACGGTCTTCAGATGCTCGAGATGTTCCCCGTATGATTTGGTTTTAACCACGAGATCGTCGATATAACATTCGACGATTTCATGTATAAGGTCATCGAAGATCTTCGTCATGGCCCTTTGGTAGGTGGCATCGGCATTCTTTAAATCGAAGGGCATCACCTTGTAGCAGAATATACCCAGAGGAGTCCTGAAGGCGGTGTGCTTCTGGTCTTCTGGATGCATCTTTATCTGGTTATACCCCGATGAGCCGTCCATGAAGGAGAAAATCTCATGAGTGGACGTATTGTCTATCATCAGTTCGGTGACTGGCACTGGGAAATCGTCTTTCGGGCAAGCTTTATTGAGATCCCGGAAGTCCACACATATGCACACTGTCCCATTTTTCTTCATCACCGGGACGATGTTGGCGATCCATTTAGGGTATTGAACTTCCTGGATGAAGCCAGAGTCGATTAACTTCTTGACTTCGGCATTGATACTCATCTCCAGCTCGAGCCGCATTCTTCTTGGTGCTTGTTTGACTGGCTTGATGTCCGGAGATATCGCCAATCTGTGCACAACAATTTCTGGATCCAGTCCTGGCATTTCGGAATAGTTCCACGCGAAGCAATCTTTATGTTGTAGAAGCATGTCCTTTAACGCAGACACTCTTTCTTCAGATAGTAGCTCGCTGATGAATGTCGGTCGTGGATCGTTTGCTGTCCCCAACTCAATTTTCTTAAGGTTATCTGCAGTGGTATGAATTCCATCTTCTAGCTCTTTTGGCGCTGGTGGAAATTCTGGGATTACCTCGTCGTTACTGTTTTCGAAGCACCAGGGAAGGTCATCCATGTTCTCGGGCTCTTCTTTTGACATCGTTATCACGTGACAAGTGCGAATTCGTTTCCAATCCAAATGTGGGACTGGTTTTTCTTTCGCGGCCTTAGGTTCGTGCCTCTGTGGCGGCGGTACCCTCCAGTTGTCGGACAGAGCGAACTCGCCAAGCTGATACTGATCTTCGACCCAATTCTTGAAGGTGAAGCAGTCCTCGAGAGGGTTCCCTATCACTCGGTGATAAAAGCAATAGTCCGGGTGTGAGACTTCGCCCGCTTGTTCGGGATGTTTAGACTCTGGCAGTGTAAGCATTTGATGTTTTAGAGCAAGATCAAGTATCTTCTTCGTCTTGTCCCGCGGAAACGAGTATGCTCGACCCATTTTCTTCATAAGGGATAGATCAATGACGCTCGACTCCCGTTTGCGTGGCTTCTTAGCCCTGCTTTGTTGCTGTTGAGCGCCTTTTTGGCCTTTCGACTTATTTCTGCTTTTGCGTCGAGCCTTCTTTATAACAGGTTGGCAAGGAGCGGCATTTTCATCGTTCACGGCCTTTTGGAGAAGGCGTTGCGTTTTGGCTTTCTCGTAGATGACCATTTCGTGGTTATGATCGTCCCGGACTTTTTGACCCGCTTCCCTTATAAGCTTGTCCATTTGTTCTTCGAAAGACGGACTGGGCTCTTTTGCATCTGGAACTTTCACTGGCTCAGGATTAGCGTCCTCCCATTGGGCATCCGCTTCTTCATCAAAGTCATATACGACGTAGCAGTTGTTTAGTAGCTCTCGTTTCTTTGACCGGATGTATCCAAGTCCTTTTGTCTCCATTCTCCCATTAGGGAGTTTGCGTTGAGTCCCGGGAATGTTCCATACTTTGTCATAGAACTTGGCTTTTCGAACGGTCTGCTTGAAGGATATCCCCTGGCGCTTCAGCAGCCTCTTCAGGCCTTCTGTATAATATCTGGGGAGACGGATAGGCTGAAGCCTGTCGAGCGTAGGATCCGCGCCATGCCAGATTTCTTTCTCCGCTTTGGTTTCTTCAGAGCGGTAGAACAGAATTGCTTTTTCGCTTTCTCTCCTGGGAGGGATATAGAATGTTTGAAGCTCTTCTACATTGTAAATATTAAGTGCATCCAGTTCTTTATGGTGTTTAAGCGGCACTATGGCGACTTATAGACTTTGCTCTTCGTCGGCAGACGTTTGTATTGAAGGTCGAGCAGAGAATACAACATGGATCTCATCTTCCGATTTGCTACCAAAGATCAACGTAGGAGCGGGCGGTCCTGGCTCGTTGTGTTGGGGCGGACCTGAATAAACTATCTCCTCTTCCTCTTCAGTATCACTGCCGAAGACAGGGAAGGTGGCGTTAGCTTTGTTCTCCGGCTTGTGACACTTCTCCGTGTCTTCGAAATCCGGTAAGAAGTATTTGGCATCTTCGTATTTGCGGACCTCGTTCACAGAGAACGGGTCCAGTTCTCCCGTCACGGTATACTCGAAACCATCCTTAAAATACTTCATACACTGATATTGCGTAGAAGGGATGATGTTGTACTCATGTAACCATGGTCGGCCGAGCAAAGCGTTGTAGCATGTCTTGGCATCTATGACGTGGAACTTAACGTCCGTGACGAGTAGCCCGAAGCGTAGCGTCAGTATCACAGACCTAAGAGTTCTTGATGACTGGGAGTCGAACCCGGAGATAGTGATCTTGTCACGAGCAAGGTTCTGGACGCTCATGCAGATTTCTTTTAACACCCGCACGTTGAGGAGATTAACGGAGGATCCATTGTCTATCAGGATTTTGCCTATCTTAATATCGTGGCAGTATCCTGAGACATAAAGGGGGCGATTGTGTTCGCACGTGTTCACACCATAATATTGTATTTTATATTCCCCATTCTTATGCATTTTACAATGAAAACAGGTGCTTTTGACGCATGTCTGCTACATGTTACAGGTTACAGGTTCTTGGACAGAAAACAGTGAAAACGAGGTAAAGACGATGAAAAAGTGAACTTTGACCAACAAACAGAGAATCTTGATCAAGCCTACATAAGGAACAATTCACAAAGCAAGATTCAAGACATCGACTCAAAGCGAACGGGTAGAAGTCCACTACAATGTTCACTGGAAATCTGGAAGAGAACCAGAAGCTAAATTGAGAAAAGATATATATAAATAAGAAGGCCAAAATGAACCAGAGCAATCCATAAAGTTTCAGAGTCCAACTCCACTAATGGGCCGCGGAACCGCGGCCCAACCCCTACTCCCGCCGCGGTTCCGCGGCCTGAAGAAGCCCAAAGGGGAATTAAAAATTACCATAATGCAGAGACGGCGCAGATCTTTGACTTGGTCTTTTCTTAGAGGGCAATTTTGTAAATGCAGATGTGCTAATCAAATGTAACCTAGGGTTTCCTATTCTCTATAAATAGGAACTCTAATCATTGTAATTTCTTATGCCTCCCTTTATGAATAAAATTTAGAAATCTTTTGGAGAGCATCGGTGTTTCTTTTCCATTCAGAAATTCAGATCTGACAACCCTGCATGGATGATTGGAGGGATGCATCAGTAAGTAGTTTTATTTAATTGCCCTAGTTTAGATTTTAATTTCTTGCCTTAGATGTTAGCTTTGGGAAATGCTTTTGAGAGATGAGATCTCTCATCCCTTTCTTACTCATCACATAGAATCTATAGGACTCCATGCATACATGCACATACCGCTCCCTACGGCACCCTATCCCTCGAGGTAGCGGTGATACCGTAGTATAAAGGCCCGGGTGTGATGTTTTCCATGGAGGTTAGGGTAAGGATCTCTAAAAGAAGGACAAGAACCTAGAGGAAGGAACACCTTCCCGAATGGATCCAATCCCCTTTATTGATAATTACCATAACTCCTCTTAGATCCTAATTTGGGTATAGAAAGCGTTGAGATTTATTTACATTTCCAAACCATTCCTAAACCTAACGCTAGCAAGATTTAGATCTAGATAATTTTAGTATAGATAATTTAGATTTTTAGATTTAATAATCAATCCGAACACCCTTCGGAATTAACTCGTAAGAACGATTAGGAAATTCACAACATCCTATGGACCGACCCGTACTCACCGGCTAGCTGCAAAGCGACTCCGTTCTTGATTGCGGTTACAAATATTTTTGATCTATCTTTTAGAAAGCGCAAGCACGCTAAATCTCTCAATCAAATGGCGTCGTTGCCGGGGATGGCGTAGAATTTTCTTTTCGTAATTTCGGGTTAATCATAAAATTTAAAAAATCATAAAAATCTGAAGAAAAAAATCAAAAAAAAAATATAAAAATATATAATCTGTTATTTTTGGAAGGGATACTTTGTGGTTGAATTTTTGCAGGATTTACAAAGACGATCTGGAAATTTCCAAAAGGCGAAACAGAAATCAGGAGATCCGAACAGAGAAGGATTTTCAAAACAGAACAGTGGAATTTTTCCCGCACCCTGAAGCCCCCACCCCGCCGCGATTCCGCCGCGCATACCCATCTTAGACCGCGGAAACGCGGCCATCTAGTCAAATCAGAGCGTCAGAATTTTTTTTGGGACTCGCGCCGACTACCCCACCGCGGAACCGCGGTGGGAACCATGATTTGCCGCGGAAGGGCGGCTCCACAGTGACGTCGTCAGGTGAAAATTCCTCTGTAAGCTTCTCTGGTCTTTCTATGGAGATCTAGATATATCTTTTCTGAAATATTCCTGCAGGATTTTGTGCGCCTTAAAAATATTCTCCCTTCCATATAACAAGTCTTGTGCAGGATTTTTGGGCCCCGCTTGAACTAAATTGATTGCAAGAAATATTTTGTTGTTGCATATCTTTTCTCAAATATCTTTTTCCAACAGTTTTTTCCAAATAAAGATTCTTGTGATATGCTTAAGATAATAACTGATTGCAGGTAATATATTTTCGGTTGCATATCTTTAATTAAAAATCTTTTTGCAACAAATTTTCAAACAAAGAAAAAGAAAAAGGAAAATTTTTATTAGAGAACTTGCAAACTTTAGCCCCAAATAAATCCTTGCACCATCCAACCTTCCTTTTTGTCACCTTTCTTCTTCTAACATAGGTACCCCACATAATAAATCACTTGCCGAACTTTGGTATCCTGAACCTAATTTTGCGTCGTTCGGCAATTTGTTCAATCAATTTAAAGACGATCCTTCCTTGCCTAAAATATCTTTGAAAGATCAAATAGAGGCGTCTAGGAGAAACAATTCGACTTTTCAACCCACTTTGTGTCAACCAAGTCAACCTTTACCACCTCCATATGTTGACACCACTTCTTTAAGTCCTTCTGTCACTCCTAGGCCGATGTCCATTGCTGAGCATATTGCTCAATCTCGTAGCCGATCTTTCACCCCTCTCCACACATCTAGTTCTAGGGATCAACAAGACTATTCACCTTTTTATCCACATGTTGACCCTACCCCAGTCCAATCACCCACTTCCTACCAGTCCTACCCGACCTTTCCACCTTCACTAGACACTGCTTCTACACAGCCATTAGGGAGTTTCACATATCCAACCAATTTCGAATCTTTTACTGAAACCCCCTCACCACCTAAGTCTAGTTTGGAAGAGGCGTTGGAGGCGTATATCGCAGCAACAAACAAAATGGTTAGGAATGTGGAAGCGTTCGTGGCCACCCTTATGCAACCTGCTGAACCGGTAGCTAGTTTCCAACTAGCTCCAAATTTTTCAATGTATGAGGCGGCAGTTGGACTGAGTGAGAATGAGAGAGGATTTCCAAATCAAACCTACCCTTACCCAATTGAAGCCCACAACTCCTGTCTACCATCGATTGCCCTAAATAGTTCACCGGTTGAAAATAAAAATGAGTTGTGTGATTTTGTAGTGTTTGATTTTCCAGATTGTGAGGAACCCCTTTCGAGTGAAACCGCACCTAATCCTTTCGACCTTTACACTTCCACTCTAGAACCTACATTGATAAACATCCATGCTTTTGAGGAGGTGTCTAAAGAAATTGACTTTCACTTGATTGAGGATATAGACGCCGGGAATATTTCGGATGATGAACCTGTCGATTTAATTGAAATTTTATGTTCAAATCATCATCCCGAGTTATTAAATGTTTCTCCCGAACTTCATATGCGTCTTGATTTTGATGATATTGGCATGGATAAGCAAATTTTTAAGGAAAATATTGAGGAGAATTATGAGAATAGTACTGAGGATAATATTGAGGTTGAACCATTTTCGTTTGATGTGTCGAATTTTCCAATACACCCTCCTAAATCCTTAACTGATACCCTTCCTCACTCACTTTCTTCCGTCCTTCCTATCGTTTCGACTGTGCAAGATACCGTTACGCTTTCATCTCCAATACCTAGTTCGACGTACCCATGTTTGCTCACGACTCTTGAGGGATTTAATCTCATTTTCTCGCGGGTTGATAGATTAGCATAATCGCTTTTTACACATCGGTCATTACAAATTGTGCTAATCTATACGCTCCATCCACACCCTCAAATTCGTATTCCCACTTTCTTTGGTTCTTCTAATCTTTCTTTACTGATATCGAGTGTTGATGAATCACAATCCGACATTTTGAGTTCAATAATTTTCAATTGGACCTTCGAGGAAAGTTTCGAAGATATTTTCGCCGACGAACTCGCATTCTTATATGATATGGATTTTGTGATTAATCAACCTCCACTCGAAGAAGTAGAACCCCTACCATTTCTTCTTCCCCTCCTCCATTCTCCTCCACCGAGACCATATTATCCCTTTCTCTCCACACGGTCTCGTGTGCTTCTCATTTCTTTTCTTTCCACTCCATTCTTTCACCAACTGTACCATTACCATGATAGAATTTTTGAATGGTTGGTGCTAACCTTTGGCTTGTGTAAGGCCAAGCTTAAGTTTGGGGGAAATCGTTGTATAGATGTATATATATTTTTGTTTTCTTTTTCTATAAAAAAATTAAAAAAAAATTCAAAACATTAAAAATATAAAAAAAAATTGTAAATAAATAAACAGGGGAGTATCGGCATTTGGACCCTCTTAGTTCAGCATGACAGTGAGGACACTGTCAAGTTCAAGTTTGGGGGTATGCTCGGTACGTCTTCTTCCTTCGCATTCATTTGTACATATTTCTGCATTTGCATATTTATTTGAAAACCCATAAAAATGTGAAAAATTTCAAAAAATATAAAAATTATTGTATTCAATTTTGGCTAGTTCACTTGAGTTTAACAAATAGGTTAACTGTCTAGGAACAACTAGATCTTAGACTTAGTGAATTAAAAACCCTAAAGATAACATTCCTTAAAGTTTAACGGTAAAAAGTATATGCCTTTGTAGTTTATTTAGAAATAGGCAAATTTTGGGTTCACTTCTTGGGCTAAGTCAAAACGAAGGAAAAATATTGAAGCTTTTATTAGAGTATAAGTTTGAAAAATAGTTCCTAGCTTAAGTCTAGATTCTGAAAACGTATACCCTACAAATTGCACAATCACGCACCTTAAAACTTAGAATAGTAGAAGAGACCTTGAAATGCTCTTGTCTAAAGTCCTTAGTATGAAAAAGTGTGAATAAAGAAAAAAAAATGGACACTGGTTTTTGTGATTATTTAAGGCTGCAAAAATAGAAAAATATTTAGCGAGGGTGCTTCATCATCTAGTGCCTTAGACCAACTGGTTTGGGAGCCACTGCTAAAAGCCTTGGGTGTTGCAAAACTAGGAAATACGCCTTAAAGTGCTAACGCATCTTGTAATCGGTTGTTGGTACCTCAAGAAGTATTAACAGTCGCATGAAGGATGTGAAAGCGAAATTTCACAAGTGCTTTGGACAATGGACGAGAGCACGATTGCTTGATTTGAATTTCCAAGTGTAGGGATGATATTTACACACACGTGGGGATATGTGATTAGAGTTTAGATAAGAGAAAGGAATGAAGAATAGAACTTGTATCTTTAGTAGAGTTGATAAAAATTCCTAAGTGGAGATGTAACCCTAGAAGGAAAGCTTAAGAAATGCCGAAAGCTAGGTAATTCTACAGGATATATATAATCTTAAGTTAAATAATGAGGAAGTGTGAAGAATATGGGTGGATAATTTGCGAGTCAAAAGATAATAGAATTCCTTGTTAGAAAACCTAATTGGAGAACAAAAATCAATGGGCCAAATTGATAGGATTTTGTGGGTGTAATCCGCTGAAAACCCTCAGGAGACAACACTCCTCCTACTAGGGACACCTAGAGGTTTAACGGCTTGTTGCACGAGCTCAGTGCAATCGCGTTTCCCTGCGAAAGTGCGGTTAGGATTTTTGTAGAGAATAAAACAATAAGTTTGCTCGAGGACGAGCAAAAGATAGGTTTGGGGGTATTTGTTCACACCATAATATTGTATTTTATATTCCCCATTCTTATGCATTTTACAATGAAAACAGGTGCTTTTGACGCATGTCTGCTACATGTTACAGGTTACAGGTTCTTGGACAGAAAACAGTGAAAACGAGGTAAAGACGATGAAAAAGTGAACTTTGACCAACAAACAGAGAATCTTGATCAAGCCTACATAAGGAACAATTCACAAAGCAAGATTCAAGATATCGACTCAAAGCGAACGGGAAGAAGTCCACTATAATGTTCACTGGAAATCTGGAAGAGAACCAGAAGCTAAATTGAGAAAAGATATATATAAATAAGAAGGCCAAAATGAACCAGAGCAATCCATAAAGTTTCAGAGTCCAACTCCACTAATGGGCCGCGGAACCGCGGCCCAACCCCTACTCCCGCCGCGGTTCCGCGGCCTGAAGAAGCCCAAAGGAGAATTAAAAATTACCATAATGCAGAGACGGCGCAGATCTTTGACTTGGTCTTTTCTTAGAGGGCAATTTTGTAAATGCAGATGTGCGAATCAAATGTAACCTAGGGTTTCCTATTCTCTATAAATAGGAACTCTAATCATTGTAATTTCTTATGCCTCCCTTTATGAATAAAATTTAGAAATCTTTTGGAGAGCATCGGTGTTTCTTTTCCATTCAGAAATTCAGATCTGACAACCCTGCATGGATGATTGGAGGGATGCATCAGTAAGTAGTTTTATTTAATTGCCCTAGTTTAGATTTTAATTCCTTGCCTTAGATGTTAACTTTGGGAAAGGCTTTTGAGAGATGAGATCTCTCATCCCTTTCTTACTCATCACATAGAATCTATAGGACTCCATGCATACATGCACATACCGCTCCCTACGGCACCCTATCCCTCGAGGTAGCGGTGATACCGTAGTATAAAAGCCCGGGTGTGATGTTTTCCATGGAGGTTAGGGTAAGGATCTCTAAAAGAAGGACAAGAACCTAGAGGAAGGAACACCTTCCCGAATGGATCCAATCCCCTTTATTGATAATTACCATAACTCCTCTTAGATCCTAATTTGGGTATAGAAAGCGTTGAGATCTATTTACATTTCCAAACCATTCCTAAACCTAACGCTAGCAAGATTTAGATCTAGATAATTTTAGTATAGATAATTTAGATTTTTAGATTTAATAATCAATCCGAACACCCTTCGGAATTAACTCGTAAGAACGATTAGGAAATTCACAACATCCCTGTGGACCGACCCGTACTCACCGGCTAGCTGCAAAGCGACGCCGTTCTTGATTGCGGTTACAAATATTTTTGATCTATCTTTTAGAAAGCGCAAGCACGCTAAATCACACCAATCAACAGTCGTACTGCCGTTTTGGCCTACGTCAAGGGTAGGTACGGGTGGGTTCAAATTAACCGGGATAATGATGGGAAGAACTTGACATGTGACTTATGACATTTTGACCTCACGCCAAGGTCATAAGAGCATGGGGCAAAAATCCACATTGGGAGTTTCATAAGTACTGAAACTTGCGAGCGCTGCATACCATTTGGAGTGTGATGATTCTGGTAGGATTCCTTCGGTTTTATCACACGATGATATTTGGATCCCGATCCTACTGTGAGTATATGCTACTCCTCGGGAAAACTCTCACTTAACGATCAATGCTATAAACTTAGTAGGTGTCTAGAAAGGTGTTAGTGGGGCTACGCCCACAGGGAAAAGAGGTTGCTTAATTAAGGAACTTCGCGAAAGCGTTGGAAAACCTCCCTCGAAGTACCGACACTGGCATGGCTGAACGGTTAAGCAAGTATTGTACGGTGAGATTGATCCTGACTAATCCTTTCTTTACGGTTTGAGAAGGGATTCGAGAGACAGTGGGAGCCATCCAGTTTAGACAAACTAAAAACCACTCTAAACTTGCAAGAGCATCATGCTAAAGTGTTTCTTTTCTCTCTCCTAATTGCAGCGACCATTCAACATGACCGGACTTAAGTTATTACTAGATAAAAATATACTGACAGGGCCAAACTACAAAGATTGGCTCAGGAATGTCAAGATGGCAATCACTTACGAAAAGTTAGGGTATGTACTTACCACCAAAGCTCCCCCTGTCCCAGGTCCCACCTCCAGCGTCGCGGACAAGGAAATCCGTAAGACATGTGAGATAGATTGCGCGAAGGCCAAATGCCTCGTACTTGCCTCGATGGACAACGAACATCAGAGGAGGCACGAGAATATGGACCTAGAGTCCATATTTCTCCATACAAAAGAACTGTATGGAGAGCAGTCTCGTATCGCAAGATACGAAGTGTCGAAGAAGCTATTTACGGCAAGGTTGGCCGTCGGATCATCGGTAGCAGAACACGTGCTTAAGATGATTGGCTACATTGAGGAGCTCGCGGACCTTGGGACCACGTTGGAGAATAAACTCTATACTGATTTGATTCTCCAGTCCCTTCCTTCCACTTACGCCCAGTTTATCCTTAACTTCAACATGCAAGGAAAAGAGGTTGAACTTTCCGAACTTCTGAACATGTTGAGGAGTGCTGAGAGCACCCTACAGAAATGTAGGGAGACATCCACTTTGTTTGTAGGAGGATCTTCCTCTTCTAGATCCAGGACGAAAGCCAAGGGTAAGAAGAAGAAAGCCCCCGCCAAACCAAGAGGCGGTGTCGGTAAAGTGGATACGAAGGGAAAAGGAAAAGCAACAAAGATAGCGGGGAAGCTAGTGGGGAAGGAAGAATGCTTCTATTGTCACAAAAGTGGTCACTGGAAACAGGATTGTAAGGCTTGGAAGGCCAGAACACAGGATTTGAAGCGAGTTGCAGCTTCAGCTTCAGGTGTGTATGTTATTGAAAACTGTCTATCAATAAACTCTACATCCTGGGTATTGGATACCGTATCAGGATCTTATATCTGTAATTCTTTGCAGGCGTTGAGAAAGCGTAGAGTTTTGAAGGCAGGTGACATGACCCTCAGAGTTGCAAACGGTGCTAGCATGGATGCTGAGGCCGTGGGGGGCTATCACCTGGGATTGTCGGATGGACATTTTTTGGTTTTGCGTAGTTGTTATTATGTACCAAATGCAACCTGTAATATCATTTCTGTATCTTTATTGTCTAAAGAAAGTTATGAATTTGCATTTGTAAGTAATGTAGTGAACATTCACCTTAATCAAGTTTTGATTGGGTCAGGTACATTGAACAACGGTATATACGTACTAAACCAACCACAGATTTTCAATGTCTAGAATACACACAAAAGAAAGTCTCCAGAAATAAATAAAACTTTCTTATGGCATTGTAGACTGGGTCACAGCAATGAGAGAAGGTTGACTAAGTTACATGCAGAAGGATATTTGGATCCGTTCGAATATCAATCGTATGCAACTTGTCAATCATGTCTCAAAGGAAAGATGACAAAGACTCCGTTCACTGGACACGGAGAAAGAGCGAGCGAGCTCTTGGGACTCGTACACAGCGACGTGTGCGGTCCAATGTCTACACATGCACGAAGCGGTTATTCTTACTTCATTACTTTTACGGATGATTTCTCAAGGTTCGGACATGTCTTCTTGATGAAGCATAAATCCGAAGCTTTTGAAAAGTTCCAGGAATATAAGAATGAAGTAGAAAAACAAACATGCAAAAGTATAAAGACACTAAGATCTGATCGAGGTGGTAAATACTTGAGTGCCGAGTTCCTGGGTTACTTAAAAGAGAATGGAATTCTCTCTCAGCTTACTCCTCCATACACTCAGCAGCATAACGGTGTATCAGAGAGACGGAACCGAACCTTATTGGATATGGTACGGTCCATGATGAGTAACGCTGAGTTACCGCGATCGTTCTGGGGATATGCGCTAGAATCAGCTGCATACCTTTTGAACCGAGTTCCCACTAAGACTGTACCTACCACACCATATGAATTATGGAGTGGGAAGAAACCCTATCTTCAATACCTGAAGATTTGGGGATGTCCAGCTTATGTCAAAAAGCAGCATGCGGACAAACTAGAGGCACGCTCAGTACTGTGCAAGTTTGTGGGATACCCAAAGAACTCCAGGGGGTATCTTTTCTATTACGCAGAGGAACAAAAAGTCCTTGTTTCTCGAAATGCACATTTTCTAGAACATCAGTTCTTAGAAAAAGAAATAAGTGGGAGCGCAATAGAACTGGAAGATATTCCAGAACCACAAGCTATTACTGAAAGCTTAGTAGGACCAGAGGGTTCGAAAGATCAGGACATTCCCACTCCACTCCGCAGGAGTAGTAGGCAGTCTCATCCGCCAGAGAGATACTACGGTATTCTCATTGACGGGTCTAGAGAGGATTGCATCATAGATTGTGATGAGCCTACTAGCTTCCAGCAAGCCATTCAGAGCGTCGACTCGGTAAAATGGCTGGATGCAATGCGGACCGAGATGGAGTCCATGTACACCAACAAAGTATGGACGTTGGACATTGCTCCAGATGGGGTAAAACCCGTAGGATGCAAGTGGATCTTCAAAAGGAAGATTGGTGTAGATGGACAGGTTGAGACCTATAAAGCTAGACTGGTAGCAAAGGGTTTTCGTCAGCGACCTGGTTTGGACTATGACGAAACCTTTTCTCCAGTAGCTATGCTGAAATCCATTCGGATCCTTCTTGCCATTGTTGCCTTCCACGATTATGAGATTTGGCAGATGGACGTATCATTTAGAGGAGTGTGTCTATATGGACCAGCCAGAGGGTTTCATTCAGAGTGGGAGCAGCGGAAAGGTATGCAAGTTGCTTAAGTCCATTTATGGACTAAAGCAGGCATCGCGGAGTTGGAACATCTGTTTTGATGAGACGGTCAAGGAATTTGGCTTTATCAAAAATCCAGATGAACCATGCATCTATTGTAGATTTGTAGCGAGAACTGTAGTATTCCTCGTTTTATACGTGGATGACATTCTCTTAATAGGAAATGACATTCCTATGCTACAATCTGTCAAGGGGTTCTTGTCACACAGGTTCTCCATGAAAGACCTGGGTGATGCCTCATACATTCTGGGTATCCGGATCTACCGTGACAGATCCAAGAGGATATTAGGACTTTCACAGTCCAGGTACATCGACACCATACTAAAGAGATTCAGTATGGAAGATTCCAAGCGCGGTAATCTACCGGCTTATCACGGGATCACCCTCTCCAAAGAGATGTCTCCCAAGACTGATTTGGAGAGGGATCGCATGTCTATTATACCCTACGCTTCTGCGGTAGGCTCTATAATGTATGCGATGTTGTGTACCAGACCGGATGTAGCTTATGCACTGAGTGTGGTAAGCAGGTATCAGTCAAACCCTGGGGAGAAACATTGGATAGCAGTAAAGAACATTCTCAAGTACCTGAGAAGGACTAAGGAGATGTTCTTGGTGTATGGCGGAAAAGACCTACAGATTGAGGCCTTTGCTGACTCCAGCTTCCAGAGTGACAAGGATGATTCCAAGTCCATGTCGGGTTTTGTCTTCACCCTCAATGGAGGGGCGGTGTGTTGGAAGAGTTCCAAACAGGAAACCGTTGCGGACTCGACTATGGAAGCGGAATACATCGCTACATCTGATGCAGCAAAAGAAGCTGTCTGGATGAGGAAGTTCTTGAAAAAAACTTCAGGTGGTTCCGTCCATTGTTGACCCAATACCTCTGTATTGCGACAACAATGGGGCTATAGCTTTAGCGAAGGAACCCAGGTCCCATCAGAAATCCAGACACATCTTAAGGCGGTATCACCTGATCAGGGAGATCGTGGATCGCCAGGAGATCGAGGTCCGGAGGGTTGCTTCAGAAGATAACACAGCAGATCCATTCACCAAGGCCTTGCCCCAGACTCAGTTCGAGTGGCTGATCGAGATGATAGGTCTTCGATACGCCAGTACATGGCCTTAGTGCAAGTGGGAGATTGTTAGTGTATATGCCCTAGAGGCCATTACTGTATCATACTAGTTTGTATATTACTTGATGGAAGCTTGGGATATTCACAGTTGTATATACAATCTTGCTCGAAATGGTAGTATACTACTTGGTTTGTCTCTACTTCAATATGTGCATGTGTTTCTTTTAGCATATCGCTGATATACATATTAGTAGAGCCCTTAGGATCTTTGCTTGATTACCAGCGTTGTGATGGCGCTCACACTCGTGGGAGCTGGGTAATCAATAAGCACATCCTTATATAGGTCCCTGGTCGTTGGACTATCGAGACAGGGCATTGATACTCCGGAGTAGACTAGCGTATGCGCTTCTCATCCCAGTGTAGGAGACGGTCTGTCCCACAGCCGTCAGTACGTCGTACTTGAGATAGTATACGGGTGCTCGTTAGGTTACGAGTACACTGGACAGGACTCGTCGGGGACTGTTGGTTGGTATTATACCTATCGTCAGTTATCAGTTCCCAGGTGACATGAGTACAGCTTAGTCCGTTGACTTGACACTGTCACTTCGCCTCGAGTGTGTTCCCACTGCACTTTGATTACTATCCTACCACGGCTCAAAGGAGTCGTTCAAATAGGTAGTTTTTGGGTGCAGTCCCGAAGCACTTGGAGGCAGTGACGGTTAGACAGGATTCGTCTATCCCGGTATTGGGGGTTGACATCGCGCTGTGTCCAGGAGAGCCATTACACGAGTAGTCCCTGTCCAGGGCAAGCGAGATATACTGGTAGGTTTCCAGTGTTATCTCAGGGTGTTCTGGGCTACACTCCGACACGACTTGTACCGCTATTAGGGACTGATGTTCACCGCCCCCCTAGGCCCGCCATGCGATGTATCAGACGAACAGACCGGACTGTACGGAGACTGTCACATACAGGCTCAGTAGGAGTTCAGATGGGGTTCACCTCGTCAGTCTTCTTATCGACATCTACCTGGGGACCGTTACGTACAGCTAGTGCCGCTTGCGGTATGTGGTTAAACCCACTGCCAGCGTAGTGTCGAGTCTTTAGAGTCCCACACAGAGAGCTATTCGCCTTTAGGCAAAATGAGTAGAGGTCGCATGGTTTTGCGACAGGGTTCGTTCGCATCAGCGCACTTGTGCACGTTTGCTGTCCGGACAGCTTATACTAGCGGGCTTTGGTTTAAGCCGGATCCTAATATATGATTTGGGATTGGTTTTATCTCATTGTATCCGTGTTCCTCGGATCACGAATACGGGTGCGTATGCACAGTTGCTTGAGACAGAGGGAGAGGACTTTGATTAGGGTTAATGACTATTGTCATTTTATTAACCCTAATGCTCATGTGTGTATTATTGTTAATTGATATTAGTTTTATAATTGTGCATGGTTATGGTTGTTGACCATTTGACCTCCTTGACTTGTTGACTATGGTTGATACTTTGACCATCATCATTTCTTTTGGAAGATGCTTTTTGATCCTTGCAAATTGAAAGTATAATGGTCATGTCTTGATTAACCATGACAATTATCTAGCTAATTATCTAATTACAATAATTCCCACATATATGTGAGAATAGTTCCATTTTATTCTCATTCTATCATACACATTCTCTCTCTTGTTCTTCCTCTCCCTCAAGCTCTCCCCTCTCATGTGTTGAGAAACACTTGAGCTTGAGAAAAACCCTTTCTTGATAATCTCTACTCTGATCTAGGGTTCAAGGATTGGCACTTCTTGCACCCTAGTTACTTCTAGCTTGGAGTTGAAGCCAAAGGTCGAGGCTTTCGGGTGGATCTTTCTTCGACGTGAGAAGACGACTAAGGTGACCATCTTCCACCACTCCAAGGAGCAAGGAGAGAAGGACATAAAGCCCAAGGTATAACCTTTCTAGCACTTAACTAGTTTCTAGTTAGCTTTAGCTTGTTTTTGTTTAGCAAAGATCCTTTTTAGTCTAGTCCATGTTGCCTAAACTCATAAAAATTCGATTTTTATTCCGTTTTCCGCCTCCCCGTAAGTATCGGGGTGGGCAACATGGACTTACATAAAAATACTATTTTCATGTGTTTATATATTATAATTTGGTGGGAAAATGTAAGCGAAAATACCATTGACCAAATCTTATTGTTGAAATTAAAATCTCAATAAAACAAAATCTACTAATATTATATGTTGAGTTGTTGTGCAGAATTTTCAGGGCTAAAATCAAGGGAATCAAAATTGTTTGTGCAAACCTGCCTAATTAAGAAAGCAAATTAAGAAATCAAGTCTGGCAGTAACTACGAGAAGATTTTCAGTTTCCTGAGATTCAAAAGATCGCCACATGTCATATGGATGAAGCCACAGAAAAATCATCAAATGATCCTCCTACTTGGCCGCGGATCCACGGCCAAACCCACCTGTTGGCCGCGGATCCGCCGCAAGGAAGATGACTTAGGAGTTAGGATTTCTTCTGTTTGGATCTTAAGTGCTGGCTTCCAATTCAGGAAGCTAGGGTTCTGGCTTTGGGACTATAAATAAAGACCGAGAGACTCTTGAAAAAATCATCAAGCTGAAAAGATCACGAAGTCCAAGACGGCTCACGCATACAGGCTGATCATCAACGGTTCATCTACCTCCTTAGAAGAGATCGAGAAGCAAACTATGTTTTTGTAATCATTTTCTAAGGGAACAAAGTGTAATTGATCTTGTTGATTAATAAAGGTAGTTTTTCTTATTCTATTTCTTTTTAAATATGATTTCTCTCTCCATCTCTTCTTATCCCAACATGCGCGAGTAATTCTCCGCTTGTTAGGGTTCGTAGGATTAGGGTAGGTTAATGGATGATGAAGATTCTTAAACTCTTTTTAAGTCCTATAAAGTTTATAAACTCTATCAAAAAAATAGTTAACATCCTAATCGGGCGCACTGCCAATTCATTGATAGTCTCGACCGCGATTAGAGATTAGATTAACAATTGTTTTGGTAGAGGCAAGATATGAATGGAGTTCCATGTCGAGATAGGGGTTAAGAGTGGGAACCCTTTTCCCTCCAGAAACCCTAATCTAGATGCATCACTGTCGTTCTAGTTTTAAATCTATTAAAAAATAAAAAGAATAATCTTTAATTAATCATCCATGACTACTAAATCCTAATGAACCCTACAAGCCCCCTTTTAATATTAAACTTACCTCCGTAGTAAATCTAGATCTATATTTTCCATTCTTGTTTAACGTAGATCTAGATCCTACAATCATTCTTCAATATTCTTTATTCTTCCTATCTCTTTCTCAACACATCTAAAGTAAGATTAAAATATTCAACGTTTTCCTGAGGACGACCCGTACTCACCTCGGTCTAGCTACGCGCGACCCCGTTCTGATTACGGTTACACTACAAACACTCTTTTTAATCAATCAAATGGCGTCGTTGCCGGGGATCGAACCCGGGTCACCCGCGTGACAGGTTTGGGGGTATTTGTTCAGTTGATAAAACTGCACATTTAATATGACATTTTTCCTACTATTTCTATATTAGAAAAGGTGTTTATTATAATATATGATACATATGAGGATTTATCTGTAAAAATACTATTTTCATGTGTTTATATATTATAATTTGGTGGGAAAATGTAAGCAAAAATACCATTGACCAAATCTTAATGTTGAAATTAATATGTCAATAAAACAAACTCTACTAATATTATTTGTTGAGTTGTTGTGCAAAATTTTCAGGGCTAAAATCAAAGGAATCAAAGTTGTTTGTGCAAACCTGCCTAATTAAGAAAGCAAATTAAGAAATCAAGTCTGGCAGTAACTACGAGAAGATTTTCAGTTTCCTGAGATTCAAAAGATTGCCACATGTCATATGGATGAAGCCACAGAAAAATCATCAAATGATCCTCCTACTTGGCCGCGGATCCGCGGCCAAACCCACCTGTTGGCCGTGGATCCGCCGCAAGGAAGATGACTTAGGAGTTAGGATTTCTTCTGTTTGGATCTTAAGTGCTGGCTTCTAATTTAGGAAGCTAGGGTTCTGGCTTTGGGACTATAAATAAAGACCGAGAGACTCTTGAAAAAATCATCAAGCTGAAAAGATCACGAAGTCCAAGACGGCTCACGCATACAGGTTGATCATCAACGGTTTATCTACCTCCTTAGAAGAGATCGAGAAGCAAACTATGTTTTTGTAATCATTTTCTAAGGGAACAAAGTGTAATTGATCTTTTTGATTAATAAAGGTAGTTTTTCTTATTCTATTTCTTTTTAAATATGATTTCTCTCTCCATCTCTTCTTAAATGGCAGCGATGCAGAAGAAACTCGACGCTATTGAGAACAAATTTTCCTTAGCCTCCCTAAACCAGGTTACGCTTCCCAAAATCGTGTGTGGTTGCTGTTCGGATCCTTCATACTTGACGGAAGAATGTCCTATGAATGCATCGTTTCAAGGTCACGAGCAAACTAATGCTGCTTTTCAGCAGCGACCTAAAAACGATCCTTATTCTTCCACGTACAATCAAGGATGGAGGAATCATCCTAATTTTGCTTAGAACCAAAACCAACCCTAAAATCAAAACCAGTTCCTAAGCAATTATCAAAGACCTCCTCCACAGCAACCACAACCATAAAGTCAGCACCCTTTTCAGTCACAAAATTTTCAAAATCCGGCCAACACTTCCGCACCGCAACTGGCCGGTACTGATAACTCTTCACTCGCACAAACTTTGGATTTTTTTATGAAACATTCCATTCAAATGTCGGCTGATATGAAGTCTTCTATTGATACCATAAAGAAAGACTCCGCCTCCCACGGTGAGAGTATTAAATCAATAGAAAACCAAATTGCACAGTTGAACGCCGCAATGAGTGCAAGAGAAAAAGGGAAACTCTCATCTCAACCCCTACCGAATCCTGGCCATTCACAACGTGAGTGCTGTTAGTACGTTGAGATCGGGAAAAGTGCTGAATAACCGAGTGGGTGAGCAATTTGATGATGTTAGTGATACCAATGATACCCCGGCTTCTACTTCTTCCCCTAATTCGTCTAGTCTTCCACCTTCTTCCGAGCCTATTCTACGCTTCCCACAAGGCTCGAACCCTCAACCCACTTCCACAAATCTATCTAAAACGATTCCCACTCCAATTCTGGGATCCATTCCATCCCCACAATTCTCTCCAATGTTGGACTCAACCCTTATTGATAAAGCATCTTATCATAACAGGTTAAGGGCAACAGACCAAGTCCACAAATAGAGAAAATTGTGGAAATTTTTAAGCAAGTTAACATAAACATTCCTCTCCTAGATGCTATTCAACAAGTTCCGTCTTATGCGAAAATCCTAAAGGACTTGTGCACTAGGAAGAGAAAAGTTCAAGTACCGAAAAAAGTTTTCCTTGCGAGTAATGTGAGCACTGCTTTTACACAACAATTACCCAAGAAACGAAAGGACCCCGGAAGTCCTACAATTTCTATTTCCATTGGGGGTAAAAATATCAATCGTGCTCTACTCGATTTAGGTGCTAGTGTTAACTTGCTTCCGTATTCCTTTTATGAGCAATTAGGGATCGGAGAGTTAAGACCGGCGCATTGCACTCTTCAGATGGCCGATCGATCTATCACCTAACCTAGGGGTGAGCTAAAGGACGTGTTAATCAAATTCGGGGGATTTATATTTCCTGTGGACTTTATCGTTATAGATACACAACCTGTAGCGAACCTACGAAATCAAATCCCGGTGATACTTGGTCGACCCTTCCTAGCAACTTCCAACGCAGTAATCAATTGTAGAAACAGCTCTATGACCCTATCCTTTGGAAAGAAGTCAATTGAGCTTAACATTTACAGGTTGGGAGTGAACCCTCCGAACCCTATGCTCATGTGTGTTCTGTCGAATTAATGGATGTCGACAGCAGCGAATTTGATCAACCTCATGATACTGACTTTTTTCATATGTTGTTGCTTGACCCAACCATGTATAATACATACACGGACTCGTCCACCGAGTTGTCCGGGTCAACATCTAACGCTGATGAGGAACTTTTTATAGAGTCTGACGATCACCTCATTTTTTCTGATGACATTATTCTTTGGGGTATTGATGAAAGCTTTGAGGAAATTTTCGCTGATGAACTCGCATTTTTAAAAGACACGGGTGTTGAGATGAATCAACTCCAAGATAAAGAAATTGAACCTCCACCCCTTCTTCTGGACAATCACGATAATGCGAGTAATCCATCATCACTATCACTGTGTCGTCTCTCCAAATTGAGACACAATCCTTTTCCATTACACCTCTTATCACCTCCCCGCTTCTTCACATCGAAAGGTGACATGTTCTTCCACCAACCTTGGTGCTTCATCGATAAAATTTTTGAATGGTTGGTGTTGACTTTCGGTCTTTGCAAAGCTTGGCATTGACCAATAACCTTGACCCCCTCGTGTGATTTTAAAAGATTAACATTGTTTAACTCAAGTTTGGGGGGGTATATGTTGGCTCTTGAAAGAAAATGATTTTTACAAAATTGTGAGCCAAAAAGAGTTTGGGGGAGGATTTCACTTTCATTATTTATTGTCCCCTTTCATTATTTCTTGTCCCCTTTCTCCTTCCAAGTCTACAGATTTTTGAGCTTAACGGATAACAACAGTGAGGACACTGCTGCAAACAGGTTTGGGGGAGATTTGTGCTTATTTACGCATTACTTTGCATTATACTATATATAAGCACAAAAAGATTTTTTGATAATAAAAGATTAGATAGTGAAAAATTACATCCAAAAGATTGGAAAAATTTAAGAAAACCAAGAAAATTAGAATTTTTCTTAAATGTACTAGTAATAAGTAGTTATGAGCCGTTGTCCCAAGGGTTGGTAAGATGAAAGAAGCCACTAATCTGAGGATAAAAATAAGTCTGAAAAATAGTTTCCATTCTGGAAGCCAAACATTTGAATGTTGACACCCTACTATACGTACTTACACACGTCTTGAAACTTAGGATAGTAGAGGATACCTTGAAATGCTCTTGTCTAAAAGCCAAAGTATGAAGGAAGTAAAAAAATGAATAAAAGATAAAATGATGGAGAAAAATGAACACTGGTTTTGTTATCACCAAGGCAGCAATAAAAAAAATATAGCGAGGGTGCTTCATCACCTAGTGCCTTAGACCAACTGGTCTGGGAGTCACTGCTAAGTCTTAGGTGGTGCAAGACGAGGAAAATACTAATCAGCAAGCACATGAGTAATCGGTCGGTTAGTACCTCAAGAAGTATTAACGGTCGCATGAAAAATATGTGAGCATATTCTATATATTCATCAAATTAAAAAGTACTGAGGTAGATGGACAAGAGTATGATAGCTTGAATTGAATTCTCTGAGTGTAGGTATGTTCTATTCACACGCGTAGGGGTATATGATCGATGTTTGGATGAAAAGTAGGAATGAAGAATAAAGATGATGTTTTATTGAGTGATGAAGTGATTTCTAACATTTTTTCATGACTATTAAGATAGGGCTCATGACAACTGAAAAGCTAGTGTAGTTGGAAACTCTAAATTTTCAAAGTATTTCTTTTATGATTCTTATCTTTATATGTAAATTTCACCATTTCTTTTTTATTATAGGATTTTGTGGGTGTAATCCGCTGAAAACCCTCAGGAGACAACACTCCTCCTACTAGGGACACCTAGAGGTTTAACGGCTTGTTGCACGTGCTCAGTGCAATCGTGTTGCCTACGAAAGTGTGCTTAGTTTTCTCCTTTCTTTTTCTCCTTCTCTTGAATAAACTAGTTTGCTTCAAAGATAAGTTTAGGGGTATTTGTTCAGTTGATAAAACTTCACATTTAATATGACATTTTTCCTACTATTTCAATATTAGAAAAGGTGTTTATTATAATATATGATACATATGAGGGTTTATCTGTAAAAATACTATTTTCATGTGTTTATATATTATAATTTGGTGGGAAAATGTAAGCAAAAATACCATTGACCAAATCTTAATGTTGAAATTAATATCTCAATAAAAAAAACTCTACTAATATTATTTGTTGAGTTGTTGTGCAGAATTTTCAGGGCTAAAATCAAGAGAATCAAAGTTGTTTGTGCAAACCTGCCTAATTAAGAAAGCAAACTAAGAAATCAAGTCTGGCAGTAACTACGAGAAGATTTTCAGTTTCCTGAGATTCAAAAGATCGCCACATGTCATATGGATGAAGCCGCAGAAAAATCATCAAATAATCCTCCTACTTGGCCGCGGATCCACGGCCAAACCCACCTGTTGGCCGCGGATCCGCCGCAAGGAAGATGACTTAGGAGTTAGGATTTCTTCTGTTTGGATCTTAAGTGCTGGCTTCCAATTTAGGAAGCTAGGGTTCTGGCTTTGGGACTATAAATAAAGACCGAGAGCCTCTTGAAAAAATCATCAAGCTGAAGAGATCACGAAGTCCAAGATGGCTCATGCATCCAGGCTGATCATCAACGGTTCATCTACCTCCTTAGAAGAGATCGAGAAGCAAACTAGGTTTTTGTAATCATTTTCTAAGGGAACAAAGTGTAATTGATCTTGTTGATTAATAAAGGTAGTTTTTCTTATTCTATTTCTTTTTAAATATGATTTCTCTCTCCATCTCTTCTTATCCCAACATGCGCGAGTAATTCTCCGCTTGTTAGGGTTCGTAGGATTAGGGTAGGTTAATGGATGATGAAGATCCTTAAACTCTTTTTAAGTCCTATAAAGTTTATAAACTCTATCAATAGAATAGTTAGCATCCTAATCGGTTGCGCTGCCAATTCATTGATATCTCGACCGCGATTAGAGATTAGATTAACAATTGTTTTGGTAGAGGCTAGATATGAACGGAGTTCCATGTCGAGATAGGGGTTAAGAGTGGGAACCCTTTTCCCTCCAGAAACCCTAATCTACATGCATCACTGTCGTTCTAGTTTTAAATCTATTAAAGGATAAAAAGAGTAATCTTTAATTAATCATCCATGACTACTAAATCCTAATGAACCCTACAAGCCCCCTTTTAATATTAAACTTACATCCGTAGTTAATCTAGATCTATATTTTGCATTCTTGTTTAACGTAGATCTAGATCCTACAATCATTTTTCAATATTCTTTATTCTTCCTCTCCCTTTCTCAACACATCTAAAGTAAGATTAAAATATTCAATGTTTCCCTGAGGACGACCCGTACTCACCTCGGTCTAGCTATGCGCGACACCATTCTGATTGCGGTTACACTACAAATATTCTTTCGAATCAATCAGCACCATTCCCTACGTTTAGAGAATAATCACATTTTCCCAGTTCTCTACCTTTCTTTAGACCATGCAACAAATTGCATATGTGGGATCCCGATCTGGTATCTAATACCCAGGGCGTAGAGTGTACTGAGAAACAGTTCTCTGTAACTAACACACCTAAAGAAGATGCATCAACATGATTATTCTTCGTTTGGGTGGCGTGGGAATCCGGATATGTTCATATATCCTGCTTGGAATTATAACACTTATAAGTCAGAGCGGAACTAACTTTCCCCTGCTCAGTATAACAAGCAGGTTCGGTCAATACATCCATATTATTATCTTGATTAAGGCGTGACATTGGTTGCTTCCGGGAGAGAGAAAGAAGGAAACGCGTTAGCGTGCGCACTTTGTAAGATTAGATTGGTTATTATCTTATCTAATCAGGACGGCTCCCACTTTTTCTATCAAATCTTCCTTCAAACCCTAAAAGGTAAGACTATTCGGGATTAATTACACCTTACAAGTTCGCCAATCTTTCAGCCAGGCCAGTGCCGGTACTTTGAGGGAGGTTCCCCGTGCTTTCGCACGGACCTAATTAAAATAAACCTCGTTTTCCATGAGGCGTGACCCCGTTAACACCTTTCTAGACACCTACTTGATTGGCTAATTGTGGTGTGTAAAACTCTCTCAGGAGTAACTCTTACTCGCAGTAGGTATCGGAATCCAACTATCTCATAGGAGGTATGCAATCTCATTGCAAATTTCAACACTTGAAATTCCCGATAATACTTTTGCCCCTAGCAACTTATGACCTTAACATAGTCAACAAATCATAAGCGCTAACCAAGTTCAACCCGTCATTTCTTGATTGAATTAAGCCCACCCGTACGACCCTTAACATAGTCAACAAAGTCGCATGACTACCCTAATCCAATCGCATCTCATGCTTTAGCAGATAAGCACTAATTAGCTACCGCACACTACGCCTTAACATAGTCAAGAAACATAGCACGAATACTAAGTAGTACTTATCTGAAATGACGGAGGGCTACGACAGGTTTTTAAGAAAAACCTTTTGCGTAATTAACTTGATATCGATGCAGAATCGAGTGATTTTGAAAAGGAGTGTTTTTGAGGCTTTTGCTAGTTTTGCTAAAGAGGTCACTCCCGGTGAAGGGATCTCGGCTCTTTCCTTATTGAATAAGGTGCTCGATATTCTACAAGGAATACCGCTATACAAAGCAAGAACTAAAAAGGCAATCAAAAACAAAACCAAGTGGGTTGTAAAATCTTCTAGTTTCGCTAAAGAGGTCACTCCCGGTGAAGGGATCTCGACTCTTTCCTTATCGAATAAAGTGTTAGATATTCTACAAGGAATACCGCTATGCAAAATAAAAACTAGAGCTACCCTTTTTGAAAATTTAATTCTACAACATCTTTTAGATTTCTTTTCTTTCATTAATCTCATTAATGAAGTCCTATAAATTATGCTTCCTAAGTATCATAGAAGAAATGAAAATACAACGTACGCTTATGCCATCCGCATTCGCCACAGTGTCCCATTATGCACCGTTAGGTTACCTAACTAACGGTATAGCAGGGCGGGACTAGCGCGGGTGCAAAACATAAGCAACGTTTATTATATATCATATATACAATAATAAAGCATTCGTCTCACACATATAAAGTGATCACATCACAGAATATCAGCAGCAGAAGATAACATATGAAATATTGGATATACTAGAGATTCCGTGTTTTAAATTAAGCCAGTATAAAACACGGATTCCACGGTCACGATGAATAGCCAAACCCACATCCCTATACCCCTACGAGAGTGGCAAGCAACCCAACCAATTCTAGAGTTAGGAGACCCGGACTCGACTCCTCGAGATGGTCTTCCACTGGACTCTAGAACCCAGTTACTTGTGCTCCCCGCCTTAGGTCTATCCTAATGCGGAAAAGTAAATAATATACAGTAATGGTGACATCATCCTCAACCCGAAAGTGCCCGATGGGGGCATATGACATACAATGAATTTTACATGAATGAAAATAAAAACTCTCATCTCACATAAAACCCCCGGCTATTCAAAACACGACGATCTAATATAACATATCCAAGCAACACATAACATCACATGTCATCAAATAGCTAGATGATGTTAAACATTCCGATCGAATCAACAAACACCCAAATTTTCCCGAAAAGCTCAACACTTGAGCGCAATTCAAAAATAGTCAGAACATGCCACGGTACCTATGGACCAACCGTAGAAGGGCCAACCCTTGCCTCACCTATGGCACCGCGAAACTACCGCAAACCTGAGGGTTTGGCGGTGGTTCTTACGGTCATAGAATCGAGTTAGGGTTTCGTTCTTCTAGAGGGTCCATCGAATCACTTGCATGATATTTGAATGTTCTTTAACTTGGAAAATATCCAACTCTTGGAAAATTTTCCGGCAAGGGTTAAAATGGGTATTTGATATCCGTTCAAAAATTTTAACACCGTCTAAATAACCCGAAATATAGTTAGAATTATGACTACGAAACACTCCGAATTGCCTTTATAGAAAATCAACATCTCATGAAATTTTTAGCAAAAACAAACAACACCTGAAACACCAAAACCCAGAGACCAGAACACTGAAAAAATACGAAGCCTGGAAAACACTGTTTAGCTGGCCTGCTCGGTTTTTCGGTGTATGTGCTTGGGTTAAATCCGTCCAAATGAGTACGTATTTGTTCAGTGTTCATATTACATCTCATGTAACATTTTGCAGTTGTTCAAAAAAAAATCGACGACTTTAAAAATTGACAGAAACTGTGTTTTAGTGTTTCAAGTTTCGGAGTAGTTTCAGTTTCGTAATCTAACAAATATTGTCTAAATCTTTAGTCTGGCTCTGATAGCACTGTAAGGTTCCCTAGCACGACAGCAAGGTTTCGGGAGGATCGTCCATGCCATTTTCAAAAAATTGTCATGCGAAACAACTCTAATCCTAGAATCTTTAACTGGAGATTTAGACAATACAAAATGTAAACTACTTTACATCTAGAGAACAAGAATACAACCTTTGTGGACGGTCCTTCTCTTCACTTGCTCCGTGTAGTCGTCCCGCGACTCCACTAGGCTTCTCTTGAGACTTTGAACGAGCTTCCTCCGATGACCTTCGTGCCGAAGATGATCCACGCGAAGTCCCTCCAACTCAAGCTATCTTTACACTAAACTCTTTAGCGTATGAAACACGCTACACTTGATCGCTAGTCAAGTGTAGGATGGTGAAGTAGGGGATGTTATGAGCTTACAAGTTTGTGTTCAAGCTTCATGATTCACATCACATGTGAGGGTTGAAGCTTGAGCTATGACAAGAGGAAGAGGAAGAAGTTAGAGAGCAACCATAGGAGAAACTCAAGAATATTGGCTAAGTGTTGAGAATGAGCTAGAATGAATGCCAAGTCTTGACCCCTCACTCATTCAAGCATGGAATTATGCAATATGAAATTGCAACCATGCTTGAATAGTGAGTCAAGATGAATAAACTAAAGTTAATCCCATGCTTGCAACCATACTTCCACTTTCCACCTCATTTCTATTTTCACAAAATAGAAATATAAATTCCATGCTTCATTATTATTATTATTATATATATATATACCATATATATTAATATATACATAATGAAGAATAATTAGTGAGCTAATGATATTAATTAAGATATAATTATATCACATATAATATATATCACATTATTAAATCAGCACTTGAACTAATAATCCGGTTATATCATATATGACCGACTAATATCATTTATCTGTATATCACATTATCGAATCAACACTTGATTCGACAAACTGTTTATATCACATATAACCGAACCGATAACAGATGACTGCTAGATTACAATACGGTATCACATACTCGTATTTAATCAGGCCCACACACATATCACATATGTGTCCTACTTCATTTCGCTTGAACCAGAAAACTTCTGTGTGGGACTCTAAAGACTCGTCAATACGCCAGCAGTACGTGATGATCGCATCAGTCATCTACAAGCCGTCAGCGGTACTAGCTGGACGTAACGGCTACCCGGGTATTGAGCGATATGAAGATCAACAAGCAAGCATGTCCATATTCTCCATGAAGCCTATCAGTAACACTACCGTACAGTCCGGTCTCTTCGTCTGATATGTCGCATATCATGTCTAGGGGCCGGCAGACCTCAGTAACGTGATAAGTCATGCCGATGTCTGGCCTATAACGGTTCGAGAAACTACTGATAACACTTATTAGTAAATCTTGGCACCAGCACTGGCCAGGGACTTCCAGTTATAGCCAATCGAGTATAGCGCAACATCAACCCCCAATACCGGGAGAGACGAAACCCCTCCTATCGCTTATTGCCTCCATACGACTCGGGACTGTACCCAAAATCCAACTATTTGCACGTCTACTTTGAGCGTGGTAGGGATGAAATTAAAGCACAGTGGGAGCCGCACAAGACTCTATGACGATCTCGGGTCTACAGACTAACCTGTACTTGTGTCACCAGAGGACTGGTTTCTGACGATAGGTATCTACCACATAGGAGTCCTCGGCGAGTCCTGTTCAATGTACCCAGTCTCCACTGAGCACCCGTATACCATCTTTGATGTCAAACTCCAATGGATGTGGAATCATCCATCGCCCATCATATGGGTCAAGAAGCGTATACGCTAGTCTACTCAGGAATATCGATGTCCTGTCTCGATATTCCCTCGACTAGGAACAATTAAAGGATGTACTTGTGAACTACCCTGGCCCCACTAGTATGATCTCCATCATAGTCCTGGTAGTCAAGTACATATCCTAAGGGTTTTATCAACATGTGAGAGCAAGACAGTATCACAATACAATTCTACATGTTAAGACAAAGAACAACCAGATAGCATACTATTATGTCGAGCAAAAAAGTCCTCTCTATATATATCCAACCATCCACTATAATATACAAAATATGTACAATAATGGCCTCTAGGGCATACATATAACTAACAACAGATTCCCCTGCCTAGGGTAGGCTGGGATTTATTGATTGTGGGGATTCGAATCTCTGACAACCGTGGACTAAGCTGCCGTTAATTACCCATCGCCTTTGGAGCGAGAGAACTTCCGATTGACGGGTCAAACAGGTCATGCGAACTCAATGTGCAGTGTTGTGTTTTGAAGGGGATTTGGATATATCGGGGGCCCCACAGAGTTTTTACGGGGATCCCGCTACCCGGATAGCAGGTTGGGGTTCAAGGGGCTAGCAGCCCCCTTGCGTGGTGCGGGGCAGCTCCCCGTTAGAAATTTTTTTCTAACGGGGGAGGTATTTTTAGTGTGGAGTGTATATAAAATGAGAGGGAAATGGCGTCCAAAGGACACGTGAGCGCCAGCGCCCCACGTGCCTAGCATGCGGGTGCTGGGCGCTGGGTGCAGGGCACTAGCGCCTCACGTTCTTGGCATATAGGCGCTGGCGCCGAGTGCTGGGCACCCGGACGCTGAGCGCCATCGCCCCACGTGCTTGGCACCCGGACGCTGAGCGTCAGCGCCCCACGTGCTTGGCATGCGGGCGCTGGGCGTCAGCGGGAAAAAGGACTTTGTCTCTGCACTGGGAGCTGTGCTCCCGATTTGACTTCTAGAGTTAAACTCCTAAAAAGAGATTAATTTATGGAGTTGAACTCTAACAGATCTTGAATGGAGTTAAACTCCTAGAAATCTTTAGAAATGATCAAATGGGGGCCCTTTGTTTCTCTCCCCTTTGGCCCTGGATCTTTCCAAGATGGGATTTCTGGAGATGGGTCTCCTTTTTCTTCCTCTCGGTTGGTCGGATCTTGGAGAAAGGGGGTGAGATTTAAAAATCTCCCCTTTTTAAGATCTAATGGAAGATCTGAGCTCCCCTTTGTGGGTTTTGTGGTGAAAAACTATTTATTTTTGGAAAAAAAAGAGTAAAACTCTTGATTTAATTCAAAAGGGAATGAAGGTTTTAGAACCTTGAGGAAGGAGAAGGAGGCACACACCCTAATTTTTGAGAGAGAGAAAAATTCGTTGAGATATTTTCATCATCTTTGCCTTTATAAGCTACACACTTTACATATAGCCCATTGGATTTTACAAAATGGCATTTTGCCCATCCCATGTCTCATGTGCTCATTTCTTTTGCATATGAGCCATGGGTTTTACAAAAATTTGGCTTTATGCCCATTTTTCTTACATTTATTCATAAAAAAAAAAAGAAATACACCAAAATTATTTATTACAAAAATTTTATTTTGGCATGGGGGAGGCCGTCCACTTCATGTTCGGGCTCGACCCGGGCATTGGCCCACTTGACCTGGGCTTGGGCCCACTTGATTTGGGGTTGACTTTGATTTTGACCTGTTCAACCGGGGTGTAAATTTTGACCTGGTCAACCGGGGTGTAAATTTTGACCCTGACAATTTCTCCGTCCATACGAACGGTACCTCATTTCGTGTTAGCTTGGTCAATAGTTCAGCTATTCAAGCAAAGTTATCCACAAACCTTCTATAATATCCGGCAAGCCCAAGAAAACTTCTGACCTCCCCTACATTCTTTAGAATTGGCCAATCATAAACTGCTGCAATCTTTTCAGGGTCAACAGCAATTCCATCTCCGGATACAATATGACCCAAGAACTTCACTTCTTCGAGCCAAAACTCGCACTTTCTCATCTTGGCATATAACATTTCTTGCATCAATGTTTGCAGTGCGATTCTCAAGTGTTCTTCATGCTCTTCTTTGCTCCTCAAATAAACTAGAATATCATCGATAAACACCACTACGAACTGGTCCAAATACGGTAAAAAGATTCGGTTCATCAAGTCCATAAATATTGTCGGTGCATTCGTAGCTCCAAATGGCATCACTAAGTACTCGTAATGCCCATATCGAGTTCGGAACGCTGTCTTGCAAATATCTTCCGATTTCACCCGAACTTGATGATATCCGGATCGTAAATTCAACTTCGAGAATACACTCACGCCACTGAGTTAATCGAATAATTCGCCGATGCGAGAGATCGGGTACTTGTTCTTAATAGTTACCATGTTTAATTCTCGATAATCGATGCACATCCTCCGCGTATTATCCTTCTTTTTGACTAGAAGAACTGGAGCTCCCCAGGGTGAATTGTTGTTGTGAATCCAACCCTTCTCTAACAATTCGGTAACTTGTTTCTTCACTTCTTCTAGTTCCACTGGCACCATTAGATAATAGGCCTTTGAAATCAGCGCTGCTCCAGGAATGAGATCAATCGTGAACTCCACATCTCGTTTTGGCGATAAACCCGAGATGTCCTCGAACACATCCATAAACTCTCGAACTACTGCTGGCGCTTCCTCCTTGTCTGCTTCCATCAACGAAAGAACGGCACTCGTCGGCCTAGCCCTAAATTCGAATGGCCTGACAGATCTGCTACCTCCTGAAAATATAAACTCCGGATATCTGGGAATTTGGAAAATCACTTTCTTTGCCCTACAATCGATGTGAGCGTGGAAAGTGCCAAGAAAGTCCATTCCCAAATCAACATCATAGCTGCCAGTATCAATCACCAAGAAATCTGCGAAAACGTCTCCCAACTGATCGGTTTGGACAGACGGGTCTCCTCTACGAGCCACCACTCGCGAGCGTAATCCATCAGTTGGATGCGTACTACATCCACCATTTTCTCATCTGGAATCTGCGCAACAACAAGCAGATTCTTTGTATCAACTAGCTAATGCTCCGCTGGTAATGGCTCGTCCAATCCTGTAAATGTGGACGGACCGAGCCTTCAGAAGTCCGCCACAGTGCCCACACACTATATGGCCTGGGTACTACTGCAACTACGGACTGCTGTACTGTCCGCAGACCCTCCTGGAAAGTCTCGGCCTGCCGCTGATTAAGCTCGGTTTGTCGCTTCTGGTTTTACAGCATTCCATGTATAACTCCAAGCAGTGCGTCGTCATCAACTCTCCTCTGGTATGATCGCAAATCTCTATCCTCCAAGATTCTGAAGTCAAGACACGGAAGAGGATTATCAACGGTAAACAGAATTCAATAAACAAGATAGCTATAGATTCAAGTTGGAAAGATGGTAATGTGGCAGGACATGTTCCTAATTCCGGGTTTTCTGGTTAGTATATTGGGTTTAATACCTAACTACGAAAGAACCAAACCCGATTAACCCTAAATCATATGGCTTTGATACCAAACAAACCCTGTCACGCCCTGCTTCACAGAATACGCAGACCACGGCACGTGATAGAGCCAACCAAATACCTATAGCTAGGAATCATCCCTATACAGTCACATTACGGCTGTCTATAGGATATCAAGAACAGTAAAATATAAAAACTAGCTAGTATATGTCTATTTGCCATAATAAATAGAGTCAAGAAAATATATAAGCGGAAACGAATCAAATCCAATAAACAACATTTGAATCATGTCCTAATATGGGCTCACATTAAAGAAATAAAACTATGGAAAATAAACTAAACTAAATATCTCTAAATGTGTTACACATGCTCAATTCCTCATTGCTCGGCTTGGTTGTTAAAGTACTGATGTTCAGCCTACGATAAAACTAAAGGAACTGGGCCATGCAAAACCCAGACGTCGGTGCGTCATAATATCAAGATAACAGTAATATCCAGGATATAATGATACAAGTAAATATGAATATAAATAAATAACACGGATATGAAACAGTGAGGTATGTATGTGATGTGTGATGTGCAACCAAAAACTGTGCTTCTAGATTATATATTCTAAAATTCATTGAAATCAATTAATGTAATACTCATCGTAACCTAACAGAATATATCCTGTTCATTCCCTATGGGATCACGGTAACAGGATTTATTCCGTAACGCCCGGAAAAAGGCAAACAAGTAATTATTCTGTAACTCCCGGAAAAACGGAAAACATGTAATAATATTCTCTTGAGTTACGTTTCGGCTACATTATTGATTTCCCCTTTTCCCTCAGGTTTGTGTTCAAGTCAGGTATTGCCAATATAGATCTAATGCCAACACAGGATCAAGCAAGTACGGTTCTCGTCTATGCAGACAACAAGTTACGTCTATCAGGACAACACGTCAAGTTTGTTGGCATTAGCAACTAGATCCAAGTAACAAGTCAAGTAGTGTGTCGTGAACATGTCATGTGATGCATATGTATCAAATAGATACCCAAATGTGAAACTGTAACGAATATCGGAACATGGTAACCAAACTTATACTAGGATGCATATGTATCTATCTGTAATAACCTTTTATACGTCCATGACTACGTATGATGCAAACTAGATAACACGTTGTACTAATATATAGTATAATGATATCATGATGTCCCGGCATGCAATTAGATTTGCTATTATCAGTACGAATACGAACTGATATCGTAAAACTATAAATCTATAACATTTGATGTATAGTAAAACACATGTATTATTTTTATTCATATGGATATCGATATAGTAACATACCATGTTGAAAGTTAAACTTGCCTGATCGGATCTCATGTCGGGGTACGTACGTCACGTTAGACGTCGGATAAATGTCGCGATGCAAACCGCGCGCGTGCAGGACTGGACCTGGCTAATCAATGACGTGACTACGCTGGACGACGATGATGACTGGATCGTCTGGATCGTCGGCGACGTGTACGACTCCGGCAAGACGATCAAGAATCAAGAAAGCAAGAGAAGAAAGAAGAGGAGAAGAATGGGGCTATGGTGTCGGCTCTGGGTGTTGGGGACAGAGGACAGAGGAAAGGGGCGAGGCGATGTCTTGACGACGACGAGGGTTGTCGTCGACGGCGAGGGCAGTGAGGTTTTCAAGTTGTTGTTGAGGTCGTCGGGAGGGTTAGGGTCATCGAGGTTGATGGTGGTGGTGGTCTGTGGTGTCGGGGAGTTAAGAGGGTGAGGATGGTGAGGTCGATGAGGTGGCGAGGGGTTGCGACGACGAGGTTTCTGGGGTCGCATCGGGGCGGTGCAGGGGGTCGTCGGGTGTAGGGATGTCGAGGTTGCGCAGTGTGTTCTCAAGAATGGAAAGGAAAAGAGAGATGAGGTCGGGGTGAGGTCAGGTGGTCGGCGGAAATGAGGGCGTGGCGAAGGCGTCAGTGAAGTTTGGGTTTGCTAGGTTGGGTGTTGGTGGTGGCGTTGGACGCTCGGGAGAAGAGAGGAGGAGGTAACGAGGGTGGTGAGGTGATGCGGGTGGTGGTGACGAGGTTATAGGGAGGTCGGCGGTGAAGGCGGGGTGTGGACTAGGGTTAGGGTGCTCGAGGTTTCGTCGCGATAAAAGAAAGAGAGAGGAGAGAGGCCGAGGGGTGAGGTTAGATTATATATAATATTTATATATATATTAAGAAAGAAAGAGGCAGTGTGCGAGAGGAGAGAGAAAGAGAATAGTATTTAGATTATTAGCTAAAATATTATATATATATATATATATATTCGATTATATAAACCGTTAAGGTTTAGTAAAATATTAATATATATATATATGGTTTATACAGCTAATATTAAAATATTCCGAAAAATACTCGGGTCTCTTCTAAAAATCTAGTTTTAAAATATAGATAATATACGTATCAGTTAAAACTATAATGCAATGTCTGGTTAAATAAAATGCATACCCCCAAGAACGGATACACGTAAATACACGTAGCGATCCAAACGAGTCTGTTTTATCAATATGGACATGAACACGATATATGGATGCACTCACAAGATATGGGGTATGATAACATGCCATACTAGATATCAAAATATATTATCTGGCTATTATTTGTATTGTTTAAAAGATATGCAGATACCAAATATATCATACAAGTATATAGAACCTAGATGTTCACGGATCCTCTGTATTTGTAAATATAGGACGTAATCTTGAACCATAATGGGTTTCAAGCATGCGGGTCGGGTCGGATACTATCCACATTTACCAAGTGCATTATCCGCACCTAAAACAATAAATACAAAAAGTTGACGCAATATTGGAAAACCCCAAATAAAATATCGTATAAATGCACTAGAGTGTTACATTGAATCTGAAGATGCATACGTTTTTAAAACCAAATTCGAAAACGTATGTGCAATGATGAGCACCATCCAACTTTCAGGGGATGCTCTGCAATTACGTCTTTTCCCTTTTACCTTGTGCGATCTCGCAGAGAAGTGGCTTTATAGCACTGTCGCACATTCTATCGCTAAATGGGATGAATTCGTTAAAGCATTCCTGAAGAAATTTTATCCTCATAACAAAATTGCCCGTATTCGGATCGAGATTAACTCGTTTGCCCAACTTCCCAATGAACCCTTTTGGAAATATTTTGAATGGTTTAAACATCTCCTTGTCCAATGCCCTCATCACGGAATCGAAAGATAGCAACTTTGCCAAATTATGTATGAGAGTATCAATCCAGCTACAAAACAAATGCTAGAAATCATTTGTCGATGTCATTTCATGTCAAAAGACGATGACGAAGCATGGCAATTTCGGGAAAATCTTGCTGAGCAAACATAACAGTGGGAGAGCACTGGACCAACAACATCGTCTTCATCTAAGGCGGGTATCCATCAACTCGACACTTCCATCTCAATGAAAGCCGAAATGGCTGCGATGCAAAGGAACTCGAAGCTATGGAAAGCAATTCATCTTCAGCCTCCCTAAACCAAGTTACACTCTCCGAAACCATGTGTGGTTGTTGTTTTGACTAATCACATTTAACGGAAGAATATCCTTTGAATCCTCCATCTCAAGGTCAAGAACAAACTAATGCTGCTTTTCAGCAACGACCTAGAAACGATCCTTATTCATCCACATATAATCAGGGATGGAGGAATCATCCTAATTTTGCTTGGAACCAAAACCAAACTCAAAATCAGTTCTCAAGCCAAAATAACTATCAAAGGCTTCACCCACAGCAACAACAGCCACCGCAACAAATTCAGCTGCCCTTTCAACCGCAATCTTTCCAAAATCCGGCCAACAACTTTGCCCCTTATAATAATTCTTTCCAACCACGGACTAATATTTTAACGGCCGGTACCGATAAAATCTCTGCACTCGAAAGAAGCTTAGAAACGTTTATTAAACAATCCGCACAAACGTCGGCCAATTTAACTTCTTCTATCCAAACGCTACTGCAACACACTGTTTCCCACAGTGAAAGCATAAAATTGATCGAAGCATAAATTTCACAGTTAAATGCCGCGATGAGTGGGTGAGAAAGGGAAACTTCCATCTCAACCTCTACCAAATCTCGGCCACTCACAAAGCGCAAACATCGTCCTTAACCAACAAAATCATAACGTGAGTGCCGTAATTACGTTGAGATCAGGAAGAGTGCTGAACAACCATATTGGTGAACAAGTTGATGATTCAGATGATACCCCGACTAGTATTTCGTCTAATCCAACATCTCTTCCGAGCCCATTCTCCGTTCTTCACAGGGCTTGAACCCTCAGTCCACTTCCTTGAATGAATTACAATCTTAGACCATCCCAAATCCAATTTTGGGATCCATTCCATCCCCACAAACTTCTTCTCAAGTGTTGGACCCGGACCCTGTTGATAAAGCTCCTTTTCCAAACCGGTTGAGGCCCAACAAACCAAGTGCACAAATGGAGAAGATTGTGTAAATGTTTAAGCAAGTTAACATAAATATTCCTCTCTTAGATGTTATCCAACAAGTTCTATCCTATGCGAAAATTCTAAAGGACTTGTACACTAAGAAAAGGAAAACCCAAGTGCCTAAAAAGGTTTTCTTAGCGAGCAATGTGAGCGATGCTCTTACCCAAAACTTGCCTAAGAAACGTAAGGACCCCAGTTGTCCTATAATTTCTATAACTATTAGGGGTAAAAACATCAATCACGCTCTACTTGATCTAGGTTCTAGTGTTAACTTGCTCTCGTATTCTGTTTATGAGCAATTAGACATAGGAGAATTGAAACCTACGCAATGCACTCTCCAGATGGACGATCGATCTATCACCCACCCTAAGGGTGAGCTAGAGGACGTGTTGATCAAAATCGGGGAATTTATATTCCCTGTCAACTTTATAGTTTTAGATACACAGCCTGTGGCGAACTGACAGAACCAAATTCCAGTGATTTTTGGTCGACCTTTTCTAGCAACTTCCAATGCAGTTATCAATTGTCATAACGGTTCTAAGAACCTATCCTTTGGGAAGATGACAATTGAACTTAACATTTTTAGGGTAGAAAGTCAACCTTCCGAACCTTCGGCTCATATAATTGATATATGTTCTGTCAACGAGATAGCTTCCGACAGTTGTGAAGTTGAGGAGCTTTACGACAATGATCTCGACGCCACTAGTGCATTATTGTTTAATCCAGCGATTTATTATATGAGTGAGGACACTTCTGTCGACAAGTCCACCCCCGAGTCCAAATCCTTTAACTTGTCGAATAAATTAGCTGAGCTATCCAAGTCAATCTCTTACGCTAGTTATGAACCTCTTATGGAGTCCAAGTATCATTCCCTTACCCCACCTTCTTTCATCTCTCCGCCGACACTAGATCTCAAGCCGCTACCATCTCATTTTAAATATGCATATTTATGTGAGAATGAGTCTTTGCACGTTATCATATCAGTTTCTCTAGCTTTAGAGCAAGAGAGAGCACTTTTGTCTGTCTTGAGATTGAATCGATAATCTTTTGGTTGGACAATGGCAGACATCAAAGGGATCAGTCCCTTAATTGTTGAACATCATATACATTTGATGGATGAAACCAAACCAGCTTGAGACCTACAAAGACGGTTGAATCCTGTCATGAAAGAGGCGGTGAAGAAAGAAATCGTCAAATGCTTAGATAATGGTATAATTTATCCAATATCTGATAGCTAATGGGTAAGTCCTATTCATGTCATCCCTAAAAAGTCTGGAATCACGGTCATAACTAATGAGACTAATGAGTTGATTCAAACACGCACCCAAACCGGATGGTGGGTATGTATTGATTATAGAAAACTCAATGCCGCGACGAGGAAAGATCACTTCCCTCTACCTTTCATTAACCACATGTTGGAACGTTTAGCCGGGCATGAGTACTACTGTTTTCTGAATGGATACTCAGGCTATAACCAGATTCCCACCGCCGAAAAGGATCAAGATAAAATAACTTTTACTTGTCCCTTCGGTACTTTTGCTTATAAACACATGCCCTTTGGATTATGCAATGCTCCCGCTATATTTCAGCGGTGTATGATGGGGATATTCTCGGACATGGTCAAGAATTTTCTAGGGATATTTATAGACGATTTCTCCATATTTGGGGACTCCTTTAAGGAATGCTTACGTCATCTTGACGCTGTTCTTACCCGCTGTAAGAATAAGAATTTAACTTTGAATTGGGAAAAATGTCATATCATGGTTCAAGAAGGTATTTTCTTAAGGCATATCATTTCACGAAAAGGCATTGAGGTAGACAAAACTAAAATAGATGTCATCTCCAACCTTCTTCCTCCCAAATGCGTCAAAAATATACGATCCTTTCTTGGTCATGCCGGGTTTTATAGATGATTCATTAAAGACTTTAGCAAAATTGCTAGACCCTTAACTCTTCTCTTGACCATGAATAAAACATTTCACTTCGACTCGGAGTGTGTGGCTACTTTTGAATCACTTAAACGGTCCCTCACTACAGCCCTCGTTCTGTCATCTTCGACTAGAATCACCATTTTGAGCTTATGTGTGAGGCATCTGATTTTTCTATTGGTGCAGACTTAGGACATCATATTAATAAGATGCCACATGTAATTTACTATGCAAGTAGACCTTGAAAGATGCCCAAATGAATTATACAACCACCGAGAAAGAACTCTTGGCAGTTGTATTTGCATTAGAAAAATTCAGACCCTACTTAATTGGCTCTCTAGTTGTAATTTACACCGATCATTCCGGTTTACGACATCTTTTATCGAAGAAGGATGCTAAGTCTAGGCTAATACGTTGGATCCTTTTGTTACAAAAATTTGACCTTGTCATAAGAGACAAAAGTGGATATGAAAACGTCGTAGCTGACCATCTTTTACGACTTTCTTCTTCACCAACGTTAACCTTACCAATAAACGATTCATTTTCGGACGAACAGCTCTTGACCATATCTAGGGAACCGTGGTTCACTGATATTGTGAATTATTTAGCAACGGGACTTCTACCCAGCGAATGGTCAAATCAAGACAATCACAGATTTTTATCTCAGGTAAAACACTTTTACTGGGACGAACATTATTTTTTTAAGTATTGTCCCGATCAGATCATTCGCCGATGTGTCCCTAATAATGAGTTCAAGAGTGTATTGTCTTTCTGTCATGATCAAGCATATGGCGGTCACTTTGGTCCAAGGAAAATGGCGGAGAAGGTTTTTCAATGTGGATTTTATTGACCAACGTTATTTAAAGATGCATATGATTATTTCAAAACTTGTTCACGGTATCAACACATGTGTCGGGACCCAGTTCTTGTTCATGGAACAAAGTGCCACACAGAACAAAGTGACATGCCAATTGTCATACCAAGAGAGCGGGGGCCACCTCTTGAATCTGTGGGGGCCACCTCTAGAGTCGTGGGATCCACTGTAGAACAATGGGGAATCTTCGGAACACATTCCGAAAGAGGACCGGACTGCTTTATAAATATAATGATACCACCCCCAATTACAGAAGCGCCTTTTAAGTGAACCGGAACTACAGGAGCTTGAGAACTCCATAGTTAAGCTGCTCGGGCCATGGAAGTCTTGGGATGGATGACCTCCTGGGAAGTGGCCCCTGGTCGGGTCTGATTCTCTCTAAAGGAAAAAAACCGTGCGGTTTTGGCCAGAGCGGACAATACCATCTGTACTGGGGTGTGGGGCATTACATTTATAGTGACCCATGCAGATCCCTCAGTAGTAGGTTTGTGGTTCGAGGACGAACCATTGTTCAAAGGTGGGAAGAATGTCACGACCCGGTTCCTGTTCACGGAGCAAAGTGCCACACAGAACAAAGTGTCACGCCAATTGTCATACTAAGAGGGCGGGGTCCACCTCTTGAATCTGTGGGGGCCTCCTTTAGAGTTCGTGGGACCCACTGTAGAACAATAGGGAATCTTCAGAACACGTTCCGAAAGAGGACCGGACCGCATTATAAATATAATGATACCACCCCCAATTACAGAGGCGCCTTTTAAGTAAACCGGAACTACAGGAGCTTGAGAACTCCATAGTTAAGCGTGCTCGGGCCAAGGAAGTCTTGGGATGGGTGACCTCCTGGGAAGTGGCCCCTGGTCGGGTCCGGTTCGCTCTAAAGGAAAAAACCGTGCGGTTTCGGCCAGAGCGGACAATACCATCTGTACTGGAGCGTAGGGCGTTACAACATGGGTTGGATTTCATGGAGAAATGAGATGTCGTTCCAACCTATCTTGATTGTGGAGATATTTGATGTATGGGGAATTGATTTTATAGATCTGTTTCCCAACACTTTTGAGAACTTATACATTTTATTAGCAGTTGATTATGTCTCTAAATAGGTGGAAGCTATACCGTGCCGTACTAATGACAACAAGATTGTTGTTAAGTTCCTTAAAGAAAATATCTTTTCTCGGTTCGGGCACCCGCGCGCTATCGTTAACGACAATGGAACGCATTTCTGTAATCGGTCTTTTAAGGCTTTGATGCGAAAATATTCAATCAACCACAAGTATTTTACGCCCTATCATCCCCCAAACGAGCGGGAAAGCTGAGATCTCCAATAAACAGATCAAACAAATTTTGGAGAAAACGGTTTCTAAGAACTGTAAAGATTGGTCCACCAAATTGATGGATGCTCTTTGGGCATTTCGTACCGCTTATAAGACCAATCTTAGTATATCTCCATACCGACTAGTGTTTGGGAAAGCTTTCCAACTTCCTGTCGAGATCGAACATAAAGCAATATGGGTTATTAAAGAGTTTAATGTAGATTTTAATCAAGCCAGCAGCTATCGGAAGCTACAATTAAATGAGCTAAGCAAACTTTGCGATGAAGCTTACGAAAATACGGTTATAGTAAAGAACCGGACAAATGTATTCCACGATAAATATCTATGAGAAAAACATTCACACCGGGACAACAAGTCCTTCTTTACAATTCCCGTCTCCATCTTCATCCGGCTAAACTAAAATCTCGTTGGAAAGGACCTTTTGTGGTGCGGTATGTGTACTCGCATGGTACAGTGGATATAGAAAATGTTTAAAATGGTTCTATTTTTAAAGTAAATGGGCATATATTAAAACCATACTTTTCCGCTGACCCATCAGAGGAGCTCATGTTCTTGCAGGAGCCGCTTTATCAAGACTAACTTTCCTCCGCCTCACCTCCATGTTTCGGTAATACTGTTTCATCTAAGAATGGAGGTGTGTTAAAAAAAGATAAATATTTATTCGTGCCAAAGAACAAGTTTGGGGATGGTTTTTCATTTAACTATCTTTTGTCCCTATTATTCTCCATCCAAGTCTACAGGTTTATGCGCTCGAAGAACAACATCAGGGAAGACACTGCTGCAAACAGGTTTAATGGGAGGTATGTGTTTATTGAAATATCATTTGTCACTAGGCACTATATATTAAAAAATAATAATAAATTTTTAAAATAAAAGTTAGAATGTGAAAAATACATATCAAAGAAAGGAAGAGATTTAAGAAATGCAAGAAAATTAGATGTTTTAAAACGAAGCTAGTAATACGTAGTCATGAGCTGTTGTCCCAAGGGTTGGTAAGATTGAGGAATTACTAATTTGCGGATAGAAATAAGTCTGAAAAATAGTCTCTATTCTTGAGTTCAAACTTCTGAACGTTGATACCCTACTATACGCACTTGCACACATCTTGAAACTTGGGATAATAGAGGATACCTTGAATGCTCTTGTCTAAAAGTCTTAGTATGAAAGGGAAAAAATATAAATTGACAAAATATAAATGACATAAAATATAAATGTTGAAGAAAAATAAACACAAGCTTTGTAATTACTTAAGCAGCATAAAAAAAATATAGTAAGGGTGCCTTATTACCTAGTGCCTTAGGCCAACTGGTTTGGGAGTCACTGCTAAGCCTTAGGTGTTGCAAAACTAGGATATTGCTAATTACACCTTAATAAGTGAGCACATTCGGTAATTGGTTGGTTAGTACCTCAAAAAATATTAATGGTCGCTTGACAAATATGTGAGCAAATCCATCTAAAACATCACCGACTAAAAAGTACTAAGGCATAAGGATAAAGAGTATGGTAGCTTGAATTAAATTCTCTAAGTGTAGGGGTGTTTTTTATACACACATAGAGGTATATGATCGATATTTGGAGGATAGATAGGGAGGAAGACTAAAGACGAAGTTTTATTGAGAGATGATGTGATTTCTGATATCTTTTTAAGACCATTAAGTTAGGGCTCATGACAACTAAAAAGCTAGTGTAGTTTGAAACTCTTATTTTCAAGTTTTTTTCTTTTATATGTTCCTTAACTTTGCATGTAATTTTTATTTTCTTTATTTTATTTTGTGATTTTATCGGTGTAATCCGCTGAAACCCCTCAGGAGACAACACTCCTCCTACTAGGGACACCTAGAGATTTAAAGGCTTGTTGCACGAGCTGTATGCAATCGTGTTGCTTACGAAAGTGTGCTAGGTTTTTTTCTTTTTAATAAATAGTTTGCTCGGATTGGTCAAAGATAAGCTTGGGGGTATTTGATTAGTCAAATATGTTGCATGTTTGTATGAATATTTTCCCTACTATTACTAACTAATAAAATGTGTTAATTGTAAATAAAGAACATATGTGGGTTTATTTGTAAAAATATTATTAACATATGTTTTTTCATTTATAATTAATATAATTATGGAAAATATATGCATATAATATTTAAATAAAATATTATTAATTAAAATATGCATATCATGTCAAATATTCCTAATCAATATTTTTAAAATATCATATCATATAAATGGTTGGAATAATATCTCAAAAATAACAAATACTACTAACAATTTTATTTGAGGTATTGTGTAGGTATTAGCTCAGGTCCGATATCTAAGTGGAAGATCCACCTCAAATCGGAATATCAAACCGAATCTGCCAAATATTAGAAGCAAATCAAAGAATCTAGCTACGGCAGAAACTGAGGGCAATATTTTCAGAATCTGTATATCAAGAGAATCTCCAAATATCGAGAGAAAAAGCCAGAAAAAATCCCAAGTCACCATCCTACCAGAAGGCGGGGGATCCGCGGTCAAGAGGGGGTTTGGGCGGCGGTTCCGCGGTCAGTTCTGGGCTGTTGGATGTGGAATTACTGGGATATGATCGTAATGTCACCTACTCTAATATGACATCTAGGGTTTTTAGTTTCAGAGACTATACAAAAGACCGAGAGCTGTGCATTCCAAAATCATCTAATCAAATCATGCATTCATCTATTCATCGAGAGAGAGAGAGATCTAGGAGCAACTAGGTTTTTGTAATTTAGTTTTCAGCGAGCAATTTGTAATGCAATAATTGATCAATAAAGGTTGTCTTTTGTTTTAATTCTTTTCGCATTTACTTTCCGCATTACTTTTTCGCATTTACTTTCCGCATTATTTTTCTGCATTACTTTGTTGCATTACATTCAGCATTCCTTTCTGATTTTAAATATGATTTCATTCATCTTCCACCTCTATTTTACTACGCTAATAACCACGAGCGAATAATTTCTTGCTTGCTAGGGTTTGTAGGATAGGGTAGAATAATGGATGAAAAATCCCTTAATTTCTTTTGACGTTTTAATATTTATAAACCTTAGCAAAATAAATGTTAACCCTCTTATCGAGCACGCTATCAATTAATGATAGTCACGACCACGATTTGAGATTCGTTAATACTTGTTTTTTTAAGGGTTTGAGATAAATAGAGATCAATTGAAGGACAGGGTGTAGGGTTAGTATAGCACCTTAGCAAGGTTTAGGAAGGCATAACACATGCCATATTGAAATTTTTGGGGTGCTAAACAAACCCTAACGAAGATCTTAACTAGAGATAAGGCAAAACAAATAACAAGTAAACAACTTTATTTCTAAGAGTTAGGGATTACAACCTTTGTAGTCCGTTCCTTCACTTCATAAGCTCCGTGGTGTGGTCCCTTCGCTGCGATCATCAAGTACCCGGACTCTAGAGAGGCTCCATGAAGAGAAAGATGCAAGCTTTCTTCCGATCTTCAATAACTAAGATGATCTACCTTGAAGAAACTCAAACCCAAGCTCTTGCTTTGCTAATCAAGTATTAATAAAGCAAACACCCTAATCTAAGCGGATGAGGATGATGAAGTAGGAATTTAGCTCTCTTTTGTTTTCAATTTCTCACTCATTATCATCACATGTCAAAAAGCTAGAAAGCTTTTTTAAAGAGGAAGAAGAAGAAGAAATCTATTTGTGATGAATAATGAAATCTTGTGTGAGGTTAGAAAATGCAACCATGGGTTAAGAATGAAAGCTTAACCCTTGTAGATATTTTTCTAGGGTAAAGGGTTTGGGTTGGGTTAAGAAATATCTACAAAATATCATAGTCAAAGTCAAAGCTTCAAGAAGCTTCTTGAAAGCTTCATCAAGTGTAACCCTAATCCAAATCCTAACCATATTTAAACTCCACAAAGCATGTTGCATTTGTAACCCTAACTTGTTACAATATTATATATCACATATACAATATTTATTATAACAAAATAAAATAATACAATTAACATATATCACATATATATCAATGTATTATCCAAGTGAGAAAAAAAATCTTTAAGTGAGCTTATATTAGTTAATGCAATATAATATATCAAATATATAATTATACATTAAATTATCGAATCAACACTTGATCCGATAATCCGGCTATTTCACAAATAACCGACTAATATAATCTGTATCAGTTCATCGAATCAACACTTGATCCGATGACCCGGCTATATCACATATACCCGGCCGATATCACATATCGCAAGAATCTAATACGGTATCACATACACATATTGTTCTCGGTCCCGCACATATCACATATGTGCTCCTACTCCGTTTTGCCTGAGCCAGAAAACCTCTGTGTAGGACTCTAAAGAATCGTCAATACGCCGGTAGTAGGTGGTGATCATATCAAACACCCACAAGCTGCAAGCGGTCAGCTAAACGTAACAGCCACCCAGGTATTGAGCGATCAGAAGATCAACAAGCAAGCCTGTACATTCTCTTGCGAATCCAATCAGTAACATTCCCGTACAGTCCGGTCTCTTCGTATGATATGTCGTATATCTCGCCTATGGGGGGTAAACGTCAGACCCCGGTAGCTTGATAAGTCGTGTCGATATGAGGTCCATAACAGTTCGAGAAACTACTGATAACACTTACCAGTAAATTTCAGCAACCCTGGCCAGGGATTTCCAGTTATAGCCAATCGAACACAGCGCATCAACTTCCTATACCGGGAGAGACGAAACCCCTCCTATCGCTTATTGCCTCCATGTGATTCAGGACTGTACCCAAAAGCCAACGTTCTACACGTCCCCTTGGACGTGGTGAGGTGGAAATCAAAGCACAGTGGGAATCACACAAGACTCTATGACGATCTCGGGTCTACAGACTAACATGTACCAGTGTCACCAGAGAACCGCCATCTGACGTGAGGTATAATACCATCTAGGAGTTCTCGGCGAGTCCGTCCAGTGTACCCAGTCTTCACTGAGCACCCGTATACCTTCTCTGATGTCAAACACCAATGGATATGGGATCATCCATCGCCCATCATATGGGTCAAGAAGCGCATACACTAGTCTACTCTAGTATATCGATGCCCTGTCTCGATACACCTACGACGAGGAACACTTGAAGGATGTACTTAGCGACTACACTGTCCCCACTAGTATGATCTGCATCATAGTCCTGGTAGTCAAGTACTCATCCTAAAGGCTTTATCAACATGTAATGTAACACCCGAGCCCAATAATACTATTTATATTACTAGTTGAGGGTTATATATTGCTCCTTTTCCAATTATTCTGTTTTCTGGGGCTTATTGCTAAATTTTAACCGGTTAAGTCATTTTGGCACATAACAAATTTTAACTCCTAAAATGAGATTTAAGTTGTCCATGTTGGCCTACTCGTCGCCACTAGTCGCGTGGTAGCGTCCGCGTGTCGAGATTCCGTTCCGTTTGGCTAAACGGGCAAGTTCGGACGACTACGTGCGCGTGCAAGTGTCCGACTTGGGGGCATACATTTTAATCACTAAACACCTATTTTCAAAATTTGGAACCCGCTTAAAATCCTACAATTTGAATTTGGAATATTTGGGCGCAACCCGAGCGCGATTTGGAAATGTTTCATTTCGCGCCAAAAAGGGCCCGTTTCAATTTAATATCTAAAACTATAATTATATACGAATATAATTCCTTAACTGTTTAAATCCCTCAAATCATCTCAAATTTTTCCTCTATCTAATCTACAGCCAATCACGAGCTCCCATTAGAGCTCGTGGGCCCCGCCTCCTTTTCCCCATCTGTCTCTCTCTCTTCGTCCTCTATTTAAATAACCCATGCAGCCGCCTATTCCCCATCATCCACCGCGACCACGAGACACCCAAGCAAACCCTAACCCTAGCCTCGCAACCTCACCGCCGACCTCCTCACGACTTCGCCGTCGCCGCCACCACCTCGTCGACCTCACCGCACCTCCATCCCCTCATTCTCCCGCTCCTTCCCGCAACTGCACCCAACCCCGACGTCGCCTCCAACCCTGCAGAGCCGACGTCGACGCCGCCTCTCGCCGCCGACGCCTCCCACGACTCCCTCTCACCCTCCTCGTCGCGACCTCGTCATCACCTCCCTTCCTCTCCTCGCCGGACCACCAGCCCGAGCCCTTCACCCATCGCCTACCCCCGCTGTTCACCGGAGAACGCCCCGGTCGACCCTCCTAGTCGTCGCCTGTGCCACCGCCGACCACTTCCTCTCCCCTGAGGCCAGAACCCGGCCCGTACATCCCCTCAGCACTGCACCACCACCTTTCCAGCGACCCGGGAAACTTTCCAGCCCTCGCCGCATCTCCTGTTCACCGCCGGCGCGTCCATCGCCGTCGGGCCCGTCGTAGTTGCCCCGGTTCTTCCCGGTAAGCCTCCCTTTAGCTTTCCATTCATGTTCAATCCCCTTGCTGGTCGTTATTCGCGTGTATCCTATCGTATTGCTAACTTCGCTACTTTTGTCGTTGCCGGAATCCGACCGTGCCGTCTTGGCGAACCCGACGCTCCAGCGAAGCCCCCTGGTCCGTGTGATCCCGTTGATCCCTGTTGGGACTCGATCCGTGGCCCGTGCTATCATATCGTGTTTTTGCCGACATCGCATCCGTGTTCCAGATTGCAGAACCGTCGAGAAAAGTATCTGAATACTTGCTCTAACATGCTAGCGTGCGAGATCTAGTCTTGCCACGCAATTGAACTCATACTATTTAATACCACAACTTAATGATGGCAAATGATATCACATTATTGCGTTATCTTAACATGGAATCGTTACAACAGTTCCTCGTAATTAATCAACCCACATCAACCCATATTGCAACTAAATAAACGACTGAATCATATCTGCTTAAACTGTTAAACCATTCATGAGATAATTATTATATCTAGTATAATTTCATGTAGTTCCTTAATTTATAACTATGGATATTGCTTTACCTTGTGGCTATTGCACCCTAAAGATGATTGAACCTGTTAATAAGAGAATACAAACATCACTGTAGTTATATGGAATATTGTGGTTAATTATTGTTTCCTGCTGCTGTTCATTATTGATTGTATACCTGTTGTGAGCACTTACCCGATTGCACGACATATTGGCCTGACCCTGCTACACCTGACATATACATACATACCGACTCATCCTGTTGTACCATGACATTACTCGTTTCCTGATCTCGTGCCTAATGCCGACAAACCTAACCATTCCTGCTGTCGATCCAGACAGACTTACTTTTACTTGACTTTGTGTTGGCATTAGTCCTTGACTACTGAATACCTGACCTGACATACATAGTTTGGGTGTATGGGGAAATCAAAGGTGAAACCGACTTGTAACTCAACAGTTCGATACATTATTCTGATCAGTCTTACGGGCTTGGCCAGCTCCGGAGTGTTGATGCTGACATCACTCGTCCATCCTACTACCTTTTACTGCTTAGCGGCACGTCTCGGATTCAGCCCCGAGGGTCATGACCGTGGTCCCGGGCACGCACGGGATACTATTGAGTTACATCGACGATTCATCAATTGGTTTCAAAGACTATGGAGTAGAAAACCTGATAGGACAGTTTAGCCACCATTGCACATTACCCTGCTTGTTATCTCTTATTATTGCTTCATTCATGTTCATACTTGCATTGCTTATTACCATGTTTATACTATATACTTGATATCATGACGCGCTGACGTCTGGGTTTTGCATGGCCCAGATCCCGTACCACTGTCGACAACCGAGCAGGAGTACTTCAGCCAGCAGGCTGAACAGTGAGTCCTTAGGGTTTAGTTTATTTATTTCTTTTCATTTCCAGATGTGAGCCCGCATTATGGGACGTACTGTTTATTCATTGTATTGGATCATTAGCTTCCGCACTTATTGTTTATTGATTCTTGTTATTATGGATTTGGACATGTATTAGATTAGTTTTTTTTATCTTGTTCTCGATATCCTTACAACCGTAATGTGACTGTGGATGGATACTTCCTACCCACAGGTAGCATGGTTGGCTATGTCATTTGCCCAATCTTGCGTACTCTGGGAAGCGGGGCGTGACATGGTTTTATGGTATCAGAGCCATAGGTTAATTGGATTGATTCCTTGTAGTTGGGTATCGCACCCGATACACGAATCATAATCCCCGTGATTAGGAAACATGTCCTGCCACTTTGACCGTGTTACCATCCTTGAATCATTCTTCCGGATCATGTCGACATGCAAACTTACTTTGCATTGTCAACTCGAAAACCTAACTTCTTGTTATCTCTAGGACTTAGGCGACTTGGGTGGAGTTAAGTAAGTGCACCTATGATACCGCGGCATAGCTACAATGCAGTACTCTATTTAAGTATCTTGGAGTTCTAGCCTTGATCTATACTCAGAACCTATCATCATGCTAATATTGGGTACTTTGATTTCCAGGATTTATGGCCGGTACGAATTTGAAGATGGACCAAAAAAGTGCGGTTTTAGCCGCCAGGCGTAGAGTGATAAGGGGATTGCTGGAGAAACTAAAGGAACAAATCGAGCTGGAACCAGCATTTGCACTGAACCAAACGTCTGTACGTAGAAGTATTCCGGTGAACAGGCGCAGCGTAGCGCCAATGAAGAAGCCTGTGATCGCTGATCGAAGGAAGAGCATAAGTTGTAACTACTGCAATTTACCGGGCCACATGAAAAAGGATTGTCGAAGGAGGCTGGGACTCTGTTTTAGATGTGGAGCGGCAGATCACGCCGTTAATGCTTGTCCGTCGAAGCTCCGCAGGGACCGTTCCAAGGGCAGGAACGGCTTACTCAAGGACCAAATCAGGCTCGAGCGTTCACGTTGACAGCTGAGGAAGCTAAGGCATCGGGAGAAGTGGTTTCAGGTAATTTACTCGTTCATGGTTCTCCCGCTTGGCATTATTTAATTTCGGAGCATCCCACTGTTTTATGTCATCCAAATTTATAACTACACACTCGATCACCTGCACGACCCTGTCTAGTTTCTGGGACATACACACTGGGAATGGGAAAATCATAGCTAGTAAGGAATGTAGAGATTGTACAGTTGTTGTTTGTGGACGGGAGCTTTTTGCAGATTTCTTGGTGATTGATACGGGCAGTTATGAAGTAGTCTTGGGAATGGATTTTCTTGGCACTTTCCACGCACACATTGATTGTAGGGCAAGGAAAGTAATTTTCTAGATCCCCGGACACCCTGAGTTTACTTTCATTGGAGGAAGCAGTTCTGTCGGGCCAGTCGAGTTTAGGGCTAGGCCGACGAACAATGTTCTTGCGGCTATGATAGTGGATAGTAATGAAGAGCCGGCAGTTGTTCGCGACTTTATGGATGTGTTTGAAGACATTTCGGGCTTACCACCGAAGCGAGATGTGGAGTTTACGATTGACCTCGTTCCTGGTGCAGCGCCAGTATCAAAATCTTATTATCCGATGGCACCGGTGGAATTGGAAGAAGTTAAGAAACAAGTGGGTGACTTACTCGAGAAGGGATGGATTCGAAGCAGCAACTCACCTTGGGGAGCTCCAGTTCTCTTAGTAAAGAAGAAGGATGGCACGAGAAGGATGTGCATTGATTATCGAGAATTGAACCGGGTGACTATTAAGAATAAGTACCCGATCCCTCGCATTGGAGAACTTTTTGAGCAGCTTTGTGGCGCAAGGGTATTCTCGAAACTGGACTTGCGATCAGGGTATCATCAGGTCCGAGTGAAGGCAGAAGACATTTGTAAGACGGCGTTTCGAACTCGATATGGGCATTTCGAGTATTTAGTGATGCCCTTCGGAGTGACTAATGCGCCGGCAATATTTATGGATTTGATGAACAGGATCTTTTCACCTTTCTTGGACCAGTTTATCGTGGTGTTCATCGACGATATTCTGGTATACTCGAAGAGTCCGGATGAGCATGCTGAGCACTTAAGGATCGCACTGCAGACGCTGAGACAAGAGAAGTTATTTGTGAAGATGAGTAAGTGTGAATTCTGGCTGGAAGAAGTGAAGTTTCTGGGGCATGTCGAGTCGGGCGATGGAATCGCCGTTGATCCCGAAAAGATTACAGCAGTTCGGGATTGGCCTGTTCCAAAGAATATTGCAGAGATAAGAAGTTTTCTTGGACTCGCCGGTTACTACAGAAGATTTGTGGAGAACTTCGCTCGTTTAGCTGAGCCGTTAACCAAGCTTACGCGTAAGGAGGTACCGTTTTTTTGGACGGATGGATGTGCATTGGCTTTCGAGACGTTGAAGCAGAAGTTGATAACCGCCCCGATCCTGACCGTACCGGATAATTCAGGAGGACTGGTGATTCATAGCGACGCATCTGGAAAGGGATTGGGATGTGTTTTAATGCAGAACGGGAAAGTCGTCGCTTACGCATCGAGACAGTTGAAGACTCATGAGAAGAACTATCCGACTCATGACTTAGAGCTTGCAGCCGTGATCTTCGCCCTGAAGATTTGGAGACACTACCTTCTGGGCGAGAGAGTTGAAGTCTTTACAGATCACAAGAGTTTGAAATATGTGTTCACTCAGAAGGAGTTGAACATGAGACAACGCAGATGGTTGGAGCTGATGGCCGACTATGACCTCGATCTTAAGTACCATCCGGGAAAGGTCAACGTCGTGCCGGATGCGCTGAGCCGGTTACCAGCAATTCAGATATTGACTGCACAGAGAGAGATCGTTGAGGATTTTCGGAGATTTGACTTGGAAGTTGTGCTACCACATGCTACAGGACAGCTCATGCAATTGCAAGTACAATCGTCCTTAGTTGAGAAGATTAAAGCGGCACAATCGCAGGATCCTAGACTGCAAAAGTTTCGAGAGCAGGTTGGAGCCGGACTACGAACCGATTTACTGATCCATGAAGATGGTTCGTTGAGATATAGTAGCCGTGTGTGTGTGCCAAAAGGAGATGTGCATGAAGAGCTTATGAAGGAGGCACACAGTTCAGCTTACTCTGTACATCCAGGACGGACAAAGATGTACCGAGATATTCGACAGCATTTCTGGTGGGAAGGTATGAAACGGGAAATTGCTCGCTTCGTGGCTAAGTGCTTGGTGTGTCAGCAAGTCAAGGCTGAACACCAAAGGGTTGCTGGTTTGTTGCAACCACTTCCGATTCCTCAATGGAAGTGGGAACATATAACCATGGATTTCGTGACGGCTTTACCGCGGAGTCCAAAGGGCAACAATGCTGTATGGGTGATTGTCGATCGGTTGACCAAGGCAGCTCACTTTATTCCTTTTCGGGTTGGTCAATCGACAGAGACTTTGGCAGAGCGGTACATGCAGGAGATTGTCAGATTGCATGGAGTACCGGTAAGCATCGTGTCCGATCGGGACACTCGGTTCTTGTCACACTTTTGGAGGAGTCTACAAGAAAGTTTGGGGACTCGATTGAAGTTTAGCACAGCTTATCATCCTCAGACTGATGGACAATCAGAAAGAACGATCCAGACCCTTGAAGATATGTTGAGGGCTTGCATGTTGGACTTCAAAGGTTCTTGGGAAGATCATCTACACCTGGTGGAGTTTTCGTACAACAATAGCTTCCAAGCAACTATTCAGATGGCCCCGTTTGAAGCACTGTATGGTCGTAAGTGCCGTTCACCTGTTTGTTGGGATGATGTTGGTGAACGAAGGTTACTAGGACCAGATTTGGTGGTGCAGACAGTCGAGAAGGTGAATACGATCAGGAAGCATATGAAGGCAGCTCAAGACAGACAGAAGAGTTGGGCTGACACGTCAAGAAGACCTCTAGAGTTCGCCGTGGGTGATTTGGTATCCCGAAGATATCACCGACTAGAGGGGTGGTTCGCTTTGGAAGTCGGGGAAAGCTTAGTCCTCGTTTCGTTGGACCCTTCGAGATATTGGAGCGTGTTGGAGAAGTATCATACCGGTTGGCGTTACCACAGTCTTTAGCAGGAGTTCACGATGTGTTTCATGTGTCTCAACTACGGAAGTATGTTCGTGATGAGACTCATGTCTTGGATCATTCAGAGTTGACCGTTCGGGAGGACCTGACTTTTGAGGAGCGACCAGTTGAAATCAAGGATCGAAGAGAAAAGGTTCTTAAGAACAAGGTTATCCCTCTTGTGCTAGTTTCTTGGGGTAACCGATCGCATGGAGAATCCACTTGGGAGCGAGAAGACGAGATCCGACAGAAATTCCCTCACCTTTTCCAGTAGTTAGCTATCTTGTATTCTTGGAATTTCGAGGACGAAATTCTTTTTGTAGTTGGGTATGATGTAACACCCGAGCCCAATAATACTATTTATATTACTAGTTGAGGGTTATATATTGCTCCTTTTCCAATTATTCTGTTTTCTGGGGCTTATTGCTAAATTTTAACCGGTTAAGTCATTTTGGCACATAACAAATTTTAACTCCTAAAATGAGATTTAAGCTGTCCATGTTGGCCTACTCGTCGCCACTAGTCGCGTGGTAGCGTCCGCGTGTCGAGATTCCGTTCCGTTTGGCTAAACGGGCAAGTTCGGACGACTACGTGCGCGTGCAAGTGTCCGACTTGGGGGCATGCATTTTAATCACTAAACACCTATTTTCAAAATTTGGAACCCGCTTAAAATCCTACAATTTGAATTTGGAATATTTGGGCGCAACCCGGGCGCGATTTGGAAATGTTTCATTTCGCGCCAAAAAGGGCCCGTTTCAATTTAATATCTAAAACTATAATTATATACGAATATAATTCCTTAACTGTTTAAATCCCTCAAATCATCTCAAATTTTTCCTCTATCTAATCTACAGCCAATCACGAGCTCCCATTAGAGCTCGTGGGCCCCGCCTCCTTTTCCCCATCTCTCTCTCTCTTCTTCCTCTATTTAAATAACCCATGCAGCCGCCTATTCCCCATCATCCACCGCGACCACGAGACACCCAAGCAAACCCTAACCCTAGCCTCGCAACCTCACCGCCGACCTCCTCACGACTTCGCCGTCGCCGCCACCACCTCGTCGACCTCACCGCACCTCCATCCCCTCGTTCTCCCGCTCCTTCCCGCAACTGCACCCAACCCCGACGTCGCCTCCAACCCTGCAGAGCCGACGTCGACGCCGCCTCTCGCCGCCGACGCCTCCCACGACTCCCTCTCACCCTCCTCGTCGCGACCTCGTCATCACCTCCCTTCCTCTCCTCGCCGGACCACCAGCCCGAGCCCTTCACCCATCGCCTACCCCCGCTGTTCACCGGAGAACGCCCCGGTCGACCCTCCTAGTCGTCGCCTGTGCCACCGCCGACCACTTCCTCTCCCCTGAGGCCAGAACCCGGCCCGTACATCCCCTCAACACTGCACCACCACCTTTCCAGCGACCCGGGAAACTTTCCAGCCCTCGCCGCATCTCCTGTTCACCGCCGGCGCGTCCATCGCCGTCGGGCCCGTCGTAGTTGCCCCGGTTCTTCCCGGTAAGCCTCCCTTTAGCTTTCCATTCATGTTCAATCCCCTTGCTGGTCGTTATTCGCGTGTTTCCTATCGTATTGCTAACTTCGCTACTTTTGTCGTTGCCGGAATCCGACCGTGCCGTCTTAGCGAACCCGACGCTCCAGCGAAGCCCCCTGGTCCGTGTGATCCCGTTGATCCCTGTTGGGACTCGATCCGTGGCCCGTGCTATCATATCGTGTTTTTGCCGACATCGCATCCGTGTTCCAGATTGCAGAACCGTCGAGGCAAGTATCTGAATACTTGCTCTAACATGCTAGCGTGCGAGATCTAGTCTTGCCACGCAATTGAACTCATACTATTTAATACCACAACTTAATGATGGCAAATGATATCACATTATTGCGTTATCTTAACATGGAATCGTTACAACAGTTCCTCGTAATTAATCAACCCACATCAACCCATATTGCAACTAAATAAACGACTGAATCATATCTGCTTAAACTGTTAAACCATTCATGAGATAATTATTATATCTAGTATAATTTCATGTAGTTCCTTAATTTATAACTATGGATATTGCTTTACCTTGTGGCTATTGCACCCTAAAGATGATTGAACCTGTTAATAAGAGAATACAAACATCACTGTAGTTATATGGAATATTGTGGTTAATTATTGTTTCCTGCTGCTGTTCATTATTGATTGTATACCTGTTGTGAGCACTTACCCGATTGCACGATATATTGGCCTGACCCTGCTACACCTGACATATACATACATACCGACTCATCCTGTTGTACCATGACATTACTCGTTTCCTGATCTCGTGCCTAATGCCGACAAACCTAACCATTCCTGCTGTCGATCCAGACAGACTTACTTTTACTTGACTTTGTGTTGGCATTAGTCCTTGACTACTGAATACCTGACCTGACATACATAGTTTGGGGGTAGGGGAAAATCAAAGGTGAAACCGACTTGTAACTCAACAGTTCGATACATTGTTCTGATCAGTCTTACGGGCTTGGCCAGCTCCGGAGTGTTGATGCTGACATCACTCGTCCATCCTACTACCTTTTACTGCTTAGCGGCACGTCTCGGATTCAGCCCCGAGGGTCATGACCGTGGTCCCGGGCACGCACGGGATACTATTGAGTTACATCGACGATTCATCAATTGGTTTCAAAGACTATGGAGTAGAAAACCTGATAGGACAGTTTAGCCACCATTGCACATTACCCTGCTTGTTATCTCTTATTATTGCTTCATTCATGTTCATACTTGCATTGCTTATTACCATGTTTATACTATATACTTGATATCATGACGCGCTGACGTCTGGGTTTTGCATAGCCCAGATCCCGTACCACTGTCGACGACCGAGCAGGAGTACTTCAGCCAGCAGGCTGAACAGTGAGTCCTTAGGGTTTAGTTTATTTATTTCTTTTCATTTCCAGATGTGAGCCCGCATTATGGGACGTACTGTTTATTCATTGTATTGGATCATTAGCTTCCGCACTTATTGTTTATTGATTCTTGTTATTATGGATTTGGACATGTATTAGATTAGTTTTTTTTATCTTGTTCTCGATATCCTTACAACCGTAATGTGACTGTGGATGGATACTTCCTACCCACAGGTAGCATGGTTGGCTATGTCACGTGCCCAATCTTGCGTACTCTGGGAAGCGGGGCGTGACATGTAACATAGAGACAATCAGAGTACATGTTAAGATAAAGAGCAACCAGATAGCATACTATCATGTCGAGCAAGAAAGTCCTACCTATATATGTCCAAGCATCCACTACAGTATACATCGTATGTACAGTAATGGCCTCTAGGGCATACATATAACTAACACAGGGGGCAGTAGTGGGAAACCCTAATTCCCTCCAAGAACCCTAATCCACATTTATCGCTATCTCTCTAGTTTTAAACAATTAAAAAATTAAAAGAATTATATTTTTTTACTTCGTCCATTAACTACTAAGTCCTATAAACCCTACAAGTCTTTCTATTATAAAATTTTCTACCCATCTTAATTTAAAACGACAACAATCCCTTCACTCTTTTATCAACTCGTCTAAAGCAAGATAAGAAATTCACCGTTTTCTTGCGGATGACTCGTACTCATCACGGCTAGCTATTTGCAATACCATCTTGATTGTAGTTATTTACAATACACATACACACACCTTTTTCACATCAATCACTATTATTATAGAAGAACTCAATCAAGGGAAAGTGATGATCCCAAATGCCACCCAAATCTAGCGTATAAGATCGGAGCATATCTTCAAGAATCTGTATCGTACGCTCTGACTGACTATCGGTCTGTGGGTAGAAGGCAGTACTAAAACTCAAGTGAGTGCCTAAATTATCCTGAAGCTTCTGCCATATACAACTGGTAAACCGCATGCCCCTATCAGAAACATTACAGGTTGGAACACCGTGTAACCGCACAATCTCATCAATGTAAATGTTGGCATACTTAGCATACCCGAAAGTAGTCTTCACCGGAAGGAAGTGAGCTACCTTCGTCAACTGATCCACAATCATCCAAATGGAGTCATACCCTCGACTGGAGCTAGGTAGACCCACAACGAAGTCCATAGAGATCTGCTCCTATTTCCACTCTGGAATGGGCAAAGGTTGCAACTCTCCTGCCAACTTCTTATGCTCGTCCTTGACTTGCTGACAAGTCAGGCATTTCAAAACGAAGTCAGACACATCACGTTTCATCCCTTCCCACCAGTACACGTCTCGCAAATCATGATACATCTTGGTAGACCCTAAATGAACATTGTAAGAAGACTGATGTGCCTCCTCTAAGATCTCGTGCCTTAGCCCATCAAAGTCGGGCACACACAAACGGGTCCCAAACCATAGCACTCCCTCACTGTCGATCATAAACTCAGAATCTTTCCCCTGCCGAACCTACTCTAAAATCTCAGATAATCGTGCATCCTCAGACTGTGCCTCCCTGATACGATCGAGCAAAAGTGGACGAGCACGAACATGAGCAAACTGTCCACCCACGGATTTAAACTTGAACTGTATGCCGCTGTCGTACAAAATCTTCCAATCCGCATTCGAGTGTCTCTGAGCTATACCCAAATAAGACAAGCTAACCCCAGGTCTCCGACTCAACGTATCAGCCACTACATTTTCTTTTCCCGGGTGATAAAGAATCTCACAATCATAATATTTCACTAGCTCCATCCAGTGGCGTTGCCTTAAGTTCAAATCCCGTTGCTGGAATATATACTTCAGGCTTTTATGGCCTGTAAAAATCTGGCATGACTCTCCATATAAATAGTGTCTCCAAATGTTCAGCATAAAGACCACTGCGGCCATCTCTAGATCGTGGGCAGGGTAATTCTGCTTGTGTTTCTTAAACTTCCGAGAAGCATAAGCAATAACTCTGCCGTGCTGCATCAATACGCAAGCTAAGACCACACGAGACACATCACAATATACCACAAATACGCCTGAGCCTAAAGGTAAAGATAGAACTGGTACAGTCATTAGAAGAGACTTCGACTAATGGAAACTCTGCTCACACTCATCAGTCCACAGAAACAGAACTCCCTTTCGGGTCAAACCGGTCATAGGTGCCGAGATACGAGAGAAATCATGCATGAAGCGACAGTAATAACCCGCTAAGCCCAAAATGCTATGAATCTCATGTAGGGTTCCTAGGCACAATAATGAGGTCTCACAAGGCATCAACCATGCCAAATTCAAAAATATCCGGTGCCAAGAAACCCTAATGCGATCGTTGACTAGAGTTTAAAGCGAAACAAGCAAGTAGTAAACAACTTTACTCTAAAGTGAACGGAAATACAACCTTTGTAGATCCGGTCCTCCACCTCCTTGGCTCCGTGATGATGTCCCCTCGCTGCGATCATCGGATCCTTGGCTCTAGCGATGGTATCGTCGAAGAAATGATCGGGCTAGGTCGTCGACTTTGATGCCGAAGATAATCTACGTCGAGGCAACTCAAGATCAAGCTCCAACTTCACCAAGTCATGAAACTTGTGAAGAAAACACCCTATACTACTTGGCAAGTGGTAGAGGATGAAGAAATAGGAAGTGGGTTCACTTTAGAATTGGATTTCTCACTCTTTTTCTCAAATCACCATTGAAGCTAGCAAGCTTCTTTCTTCTTGAAGAAGAAGAAGAAGATGATGATAATATGATAAGAATAATGAATAATAGAAAATAAGTCATTCTTATCATATTAGCAACCATGGTTATGTGTAGAGAGTAAACTAAGGTTAGGTGAATGGTTAGGTTAGGCATGAAACAAAAATGGTAGACTTTTTCAAAGCTTCATGAAGCTTCAACTATAAAACAAAGCAAGTCGCCATTTCTCTTTTTGCCAAATAAATAAATAAATAAATAAATGAATGAATAAAAACCCTAACCATTTACTTAACCAAGGTTTAAATCAAACATACACCCAAGTTTGCATGTATCATCAAACATGATACAATCAAGTGCACAAAAATATATCACATATACAATGTGCACATCAAGTGAGAAAATCCATTTTAAGTGAACCAATACTAGTTAATGCAAAGTAATATATCAAATATATAATTATACATTAAATCATTAAATCAACACTTGATTTAACGATCCGGTCATATCGCATATGACCGACCAGTATCCAATGTATCGACTTATCGAATCAATCATCGATTCGATAACTAGGTTATATCGCATACAACCAATCGATACATTCATCGCGAGAATTGAATACGGTACCACATACACGCATTATTCTCGGTCCCGCACATATCTCGTATGCGCTCCTATTTCGTTTCGCTTGAGCCAGGAAACCTCTGTGTAGGACTCTAAAGACTAGTCAATACGCCGGCAGCAGGTGATGATCATATCAAACACCCACAAGCCGCAAGCGGTCTGCTAAACGTAACGGCCACCCGGGTATTGAGCGATCAGAAGATCGACGAGCAAGCCCGCTCACACTCCTGTGAATCCAACCAATAACACTTACCGCACAGTCCGGTCTGATCGTCTGATATGTCGCATATCTCGCCTAGGGGTGGTAAATGTCAGACCCCAGTAGCTCGATAAGTCGTATCGATATGAGGTCTATAACAGTTCGAGAAACTACTGGTAACACTTACCAGAAAATCTCAGCAACCCTGGCCAGGGATTTCCGGTTATAGCCAATCGAACACAGCGCAACATCAACTCCCTATACCGGGAGAGACGAATCCCCTCCTATCGCTCATTGCCTCCATGTGATTCGGAACTGTACTCAAAAGCCACCGTTTTGCACGCCCTCTTGGACGTGGTAAGGTGGAAATCAAAGAACAGTGGGAATCACACAAGTCTCTATGACGATCTTGGGTCAACAGACTAACTTGTACTAGTGTCACCAGAGAACTGCCATCTGACATAAGGTATAATACCATCTGGGAGTTCTCGGCGAGTCCGTCCAGTGTACCCAGTCTCTACTGAGCACCCATATATCATCTCTGATGTCAAACACCAATGGATATGGGATCATCCATCGCCCATCTGTATGGGTCGAGAAGGTATACGCCAGTCTACTCTGGTATATCGATGCCCCATCTCGATACACCCATGACTAGGGACCTTGAAGGATGTACTTATGGACTACCATGTCCCCACTAGTATGATCCGCATCATAGTCCAGGTAGTCAAGTACACATCCTAAGGGCTTTACCAACATGTAACAGAGAGACAATCAGTATACACGTTAAGGTAAAGAGTAACCAGATAGCATACTACAGTAAAACCTCCGTATAGGAATACTCTATATAGGAATAACCTCCCTATAGTGATAAAAAGTCCCGGTCCCGACTCGGGACCAGTTATAAATAAGAATAACCTCCACAGTGTGATATTCCATACTTTTTCCAAGTCCCGCCTGTACTAATTTACCTCTATATAGTAATAAATTGGCATACTTGGCTATTACAATTGAACTTAAGATGACATAAATTACTTAACTACACAATTGAACTTAAGATGACATAAAGTACTTATTCAAAGTTGTTTGGGACAATGACTTAATTTTTTGAGTTACTACCATATCCTTTAACTTGCGAGTTCGTAGTAACTCGTCACCACAATCACCTTCTTGTTGAATCCAAAACATTTCTAACTTATCCAACATGTTTGAAGCTTCTCGACATGACACCTTTTCTATTTCCACACTATCGTCTTCCGGATTATCACCTTGCGCTTCTTGCCTTATTGCCGCCATGATTTCTTTTATATATAAAACTCTACTTAAGAATAACCCCCCTATAGTAATATTTTTCCCCGGTCCCAAGGATATTACTGTATAGAGGTTTTACTGTATCATGTCGAGCAAGAAAGTCCTCCCTATATATGTCCCAGCATCCACCACAATATACATCCTATGTACAGTAATGGCCTCTAGGGCATACATATAACTAACAATCTCCCACTTGCACTAGGGCCATCTGTAGCAGTGGTTGTAGTATCTCATACTCAACCATCCCATAAAAGTCTCTCTCTGGGAAAAGGCCTTTGTGAGTGGATCCGCCGTGTTGTCCTCTGAGTCTACTCTCCTAACCTCGATCACCCTGGAGATCAACTATCTCCATGATCAGGTGATACTACCTTAGAATATGTCTGGATCACTGATGGGACGGTCGTTCCTTTGGCATAAGCCACAACTCTATTGTCACACAATGGGAGGAACTAAGTTCATCTCATGAACAAATATACATCCAGACTGCCTCTTTGGTAGCATCTTAAGTAGCGATGTATCCAGCCTTTATCGTCTAGTATGTCACGGTATCTAGCTTGGAACTCTTCCAACATACCGTCCCTTTACTGAGGGTAAAGACAATGCCTGTGACTGACATTCAGTCGTCCTTATCACCCTGGAACCCTTCCAGTGATTCTCCCCAGGACCAATTGATACCATCTCACTACAACTAGTGAGTATCCTAATATCCATTTACTTGTATCTCATAGATCAAAACTCAGGATTTAGGAGGTATCACTTTGATCCTATATGGAGAATCCTTATGATAAGCGGAGATTGACCGAGCGTAGCATAGGAAACTCCTTCCCTATCAAGAGCATGTCATCCACGTACTCTACGAGGATCACTACCATACTCCCTACTACCTTTTTATATATACAAGGTTCATCTACCATTTTGATGAAGTCAAACTCTTTGACTATTACATCAAAACAGACGTTCCAACTCCGCGATGCCTGCTTTATCAGATAAAACATCTTGCACACGTTTCCGCTGCTCCCACTATTTACGAAGCCCTCTGGCTGTGTACTTATAGACGTTCTCTTCTAAATCGGTATTTAGAAAAGCAGTCATGACACCCAACAACTAGATATCGTAGTCATGGTATGTAGCCGTGGCAAGTAGGATCTGGATGGACTTAAGCATAGCCACCGAAAAAGGTTTCATCATAATCCACGCCTGGTCAATGATGCAAACTTTTAACAAGTCTAGCTTTGAAAGTCTCAACTTTTCCATCTACACCAAGTAATCTTCTCAAGATATACTTGCTCCTGATGGGGATTTAACCCTTCAGATAAAGCAACTAAAGTCCATACTTTGTTGGTGTATAAGGATTCCATCTCAGATCGCTAAGCATCCAGCCATTCTTACAGAGTCCCACTCCTGATGGCCAGCTCGAAACTAGTGGGTCGTCATCTCATGATGCATTCCTCGCTCCCACTGTCATAGAGAAACCGAAGTATCTCTCATGTGGGTGAGGAACCCTACTAGATCGGCGGAGAGGCTGAGGTTCGTTGGTATTTACTGAATCCTTTAGTTCTACCAAATCATCTGTTGTAGTTTGTATAGCAGGAACCTTTCCAGTTGTACATAACAGACCTTGCCTCGAGCTTGTCCGAATTATGCTTTTAGACATAGCCCGGACAACCCCAAATCTTAACCAACTTAAGATATGGGCTCTTCCCTTTCCATATCACATATGAAGTGGTAGGCAACTGATTTGATCGGAACCCTATTCAATAGGTATGCAACTTCATAAGTGCATAACTCCCTAAAAGGAAATAGGAAACTCAGTAGTACTCATCATAGAGCACACCATATCACATAGGGTGTTATTGCTCCGCCCCGATATACCAACGTGCTATGGTGTATACGGAGGAGTAATGCTGAGAGAGAATCCCATTCTCCTTTAGAATAATCCAGGAATTCCGTGCTCAAGTATTCTCCTCCTTGATCACATCAAAGGACATAATACTTTTACCCGTATTTTGGTTCTCTACTTCTAACTTATATTCTATGAATATCTCAAAAGTTTCGGACTTGTGTTTCAACAGGAACATATGTCTGAATCTCGAGAGATTATCAGAGAATGTAATGAAGTACAAAGAACCGGTCTTGGCATGTGTAGACAGGGGACCTTCATACATCATCATGTATCATCCCAAGAGTTCATTAACTCTTTCTCTGTTTCCAATAAACAGAGCTACGGTCATCTAATCTTTGTGACATGACTGGCAAGTTTCACAAGATGTAAATTCAAACTGATTTAAATATACATCTAAATGTAACTTCAGCCAGTCGGGTCGCATTGATATGACCTAGTCTATAATACCTCAAGAAGGATTCGTTCATATGTGAACTCTTCCTCTTGTGTGTGTTCCGTATACTAAGAACTGTGGTTTGATTTAGAACGTCAATGCTTTTAGATAACGTGCCTGAACCGATCAACTCTTGATATAGGAAATGTTTAAAACATTATCCAACAATACAAAATTATATCCTTCTTTATCTAAATAAAGAGACTGATATGATTTTGTATATCAGGTTCGGTATCTAATAACATCTGTTCAGAATCAATGTATTCTGGTAATACAGGGTGACAGTGACCAACAGACTTGGCTGCAACACTTGCACCGTTTTCTGCCTCATGAAACTTATCGCCCATTCTCAGTTCTCTACCTTTCTGTAGCCCTATGTAACAAATTACATATGCGGGATCCTGATCTGGTATCTTATACCCAGGACGTAAAGGACATTGAGAAACAGTTCTGTGTAACGAACACACCCGAAGATGATGCATCAACATGCACTTTCTTCGTTTGGGCGGCACGGGAAATCTGGTATTCCCCAATTTCCTGCTCTATCTTATAACAATTATAAGTTGGAGCGGGACCAACGTTCCCCAGCTCAGTATAACAAGCGGGTTCGGTCAATATATCCGTTTTATTATCTTGATTAAAGCGTGACATGGTCGCTACCTGGAGAGAGAGAAGAAAACACTCAGCGTGCGCTCTTACAAGAATTGATTGGTTATTATTTTATCTAATCAGGATGGCTCCCACTGTTTTTATCAAATCTTCCTTCAAACCCTAAAAGGAAAGACTAGCCGGGATTAATTACACGCTACAAGTTCGCCAATCTTTCAACCAGGCCAGTGTCGGTATTTTGAGGGAGGTCGCCCGTGCTTTCGCACGAACCTAATTAATGTAAACCTCGTTTTCCCAGAGGCGTAACCTCGTTAACACCTTTCTAGACACCTACTTGATCGGCTAATTGTAATGTGTAAAACTCTCCCAGGAGTAACTCTTACTCACAGCGGGTATCGGGATCTAACTATCTCATAGAAGGTATGCAATCTCATTGCAAATTTCAACACTTGAAATTCCCGATAATTTTTCCCCTAGCACCCTATGACCTTGACGGAGGTCAACAAACCATAGGCTACTAGTCAAGTTCAACCCGTCATTTCTTGATTGAATCAAACCCACCCGCACGACCCTTGACGGAGGTCAACAAGGTCGCACGACTACCCTAATCCAATCTGCATCATATGCATAAGCAGATAAATACTAGTTAGCTACCGCACACTACGCCTTGACGGAGGTCAACAAACGTAGCACGAATACTAAGTAGGACTTATCTGAAATGACGGAGGGCTATGACAGGTTTTTCTTAAAACCTACTACGTAATGAACTTGATATCGTTGTAGGATCGAATGAATTTTAAAATGGAGTGTTTTGAGGCTTTTCTAGTTTTGCTAAAGGGGTCACTCCCGGTGAAGGGATCGTCAGCCCTTTCCTCGTCGAATGAGATGCGGGATATATCATATATATCACTGTACAAAGCAGAAACTATAGAAGCAATCAAAAGACAAACTGAGGGTTGTAGCATCTGCCAGTTATTGCTAAAGGGGTCACTCCCGGTGAAGGGATCTCGGCCCTTTCCTCATCGAATAAGGTGCAGGATGTTCTACAAGGAACACCGCGATGCAAAGCAAGAACTGTAGCCACCTGTTTTGAAAATTCGATTCCACAACATCTTTAGGTTTCTTTTATTTCATTAATCTCATTAATGAAGTCCCATCATTTAAATTTACCTAAACATCACAGATAAATACGACGTACACTTATGCCATCCGCATTCGCCTCGATGTCCCCTCGTGCACCGTTAGGTTAGGTAACTAACGGCAGAGCGGGGCAGGGCTAGTGCGGGTGTAAAACATAAGTAACATCTATATAATATATCATATATGCTATATACTGTATCTATCACAGAACATCACATGATCACATCACAGATATCGCAGCAGAAGAAACATATGAAATATTGGATATACTAGGACATCCGTGTTTTCAATACGAGCCAGTATAAAACATGGATTCCACGGTCGCGATGAATAGCCAAACCCACACCCCTAGACCCCTACGAGAGCGGCAAGCAACCCTTCCAATTCTATAGTTAGGAGACCCGGACTCGACTCCTCGAGTTGGTCTCCCACTGGACTCTAGAACCCGGTTACTTGTGCCCTCCTTCTTGGGTCTATCCTAGTGCGGAAAAGTAAATAATATACAAACGGTGACATCTTCCGCAACCTGGAAGTGCCCCAATAAAAGAATATTACATACAAGTTTTTACATGAATGAAAATGAAAAACACTCATCTCACATAAAAAAACCCGGCTATTCAAACACGACGATCCAATATAACATATCCAGCAACACATAACATCACATGTCATCAACGTAAGTAAACATGCGTATCCCAATTGTCGTTGACATATAGCAACGAAACCGGCGATATCACATATTACACTTACGGTCGCAGAAAAGAAAGTGTAAAACCACAACAGTTGGAATCCGCAACCCCTTTAGACATCACATGCCTAATCAAATGAATTTCTTAGACATCACATGCCTAACAATTATAAACCCCGCATTTTAGTCTCTATATCGAAAACACTTTTCAATATCTAGTCGGGAAATTCAACAAGATTCCCGATAAACTGATCGAATGCTCGTCGCAAACTTTAGTAGGCGGCTGCACCCCCGATACCGTCGACCAAGTGCACCAAGGCGGAACACCGCTACCGCGAGCACCCGAACGGATGCTTTCGGCGACGGGGTTCTCCTACAGTCACTTGGTCGGGGGTATGGGGTATGATTGTCTATTAAGTTTACCCAACGAGTATCCGCGTACGCTACGTGATTGCAACGGACTTTTGATCACATCAAAATTCCGTGGCAACCGATCAATCGAGACTAAAGTGCTATGTTTATAACATTCATTCGGTTATCTCATAACAACTTGTGAATTCCAATTGTTGTATCACATTCCAAATAAACAGAAAATGTTAAACTTTCCGATCGAACAGTCAAACACCCAAGTTTTCCCGAAACAGATCAACACATGAAACAAGTTTAAAAACATCCAGTTCATGCCTCAGTACCAACGGTCCAGCCGTAGAAGGGTCAAGCCAACGCCTCACATGTGGCACGACGTACTACCCCAAACCCGAAGGTTCAAAGGGCAGTTCAAGACGGTCACATAATCGAGTTAAGGTTTGTTGTCTTCTAGAGGGTCCATCACGTTACTTGCACTACTTAGAACGTTATTAAACCACGGAAAGATCCAACACTTGGAAATTTCCCGACAGGGGAAAAAGTGGGTATTTATATCCGGTCGAACTTTTTAACATGTTCAAAAATTATCCGAAAAACACATAGACAAAATTATACAATCCGATCGAATAATCAAATCCCCAAAACAACTCCAGAAAACTCAACAGTGGAGTATGTTTTAAAAATTCCCAGAAGACACATGACTACCAGAAAAGAATTACTGTGCAAACCATGTGGCCTAACTCACCAATATGGCCGCGGAACCGCCGCGCAAGCCAGGGTGGGGCCGCGGTTCCGGGGCGCTTTGGTCGAGTTAGAGTCACGTGCTTCACAGTAACTCCTACAATTCCCTGCTGAATTTTTTGGCAATTTTTAATTCACAAAAATCCAAATTTTCAGAAAATTTCCAGAGAGTGGTTTGAGTTAGGGTTTCGGGGTTCGTTCGGATTTCTAACGTCGTCTACACTTCGCCTAAGACTCTAGCTAGGCTCTGATACCACTGTAGGGTTCCTAGGCACACTAATGAGGTCTCACAAGGCATCAACCATGCCAAATTCAAAAATTTCCGGTGCCGAGAAACCCTAATGCGATCTTTGACTAGAGTTTAAGGCGAAACAAGCAAGTAGTAAACAACTTTACTCTAAAGTGAACGGAAATACAACCTTTGTAGATCCGGTCCTCCACCTCCTTGGCTCCGTGATGATGTCCCCTCGCTGCGATCATCAGATCCCTGGCTCTAGCGATGGTATCGTCGAAGAAATGATCGGGCTAGGTCGTCGACTTCGATGCCGAAGATGATCTATGTCGAGGCAACTCAAGATCAAGCTCCAACTTCACCAAGTCATGAAACTTGTGAAGAAAACACCCTATACTACTTGGCAAGTGGTAGAGGATGAAGAAATAGGAAGTGGGTTCACTTTAGAATTGGATTTCTCACTCTTTTTCTCAAATCACCATTGAAGCTAGCAAGCTTCTTTCTTCTTGAAGAAGAAGAAGATGATGATGATAATATGATAAGAATAATGAATAATAGAAAATAAGTCATTCTTATCATATTAGCAACCATGGTTATGTGTAAAGAGTAAACTAAGGTTAGGTGAATGGTTAGGTTAGGCATGAAACAAAAATGGCAGACTTTTTCAAAGCTTCATGAAGCTTCAACTATAAAACAAAGCAAGCCACCATTTCTCTTTTTGCCAAATAAATAAATAAATAAATGAATAAATAAAAACCCTAACCATTTACTTAACCAAGGTTTAAATCAAATATACACCCAAGTTTGCATGTATCATCAAACATGATACAATCAAGTGCACAAAAATATATCACATATACAATGTGCACATCAAGTGAGAAAATCCATTTTAAGTGAACCAATACTAGTTAATGCAAAGTAATATATCAAATATATAATTATACATTAAATCATTAAATCAACACTTGATTTAACGATCCGGTCATATCGCATATGACCGACCAGTATCCAATGTATCGACTTATCGAATCAATCCTCGATTCGATAACTAGGTTATATCGCATACAACCAATCGATACATTCATCGTGAGAATTGAATACGGTATCACATACACGCATTATTCTCGGTCCCGCACATATCTCATATGCACTCCTATTTCGTTTCGCTTAAGCCAGGAAACCTCTGTGTAGGACTCTAAAGACTCGTCAATACGCCGGCAGCAGGTGATGATCATATCAAACACCCACAAGACGCAAGCGGTCTGCTAAACGTAACGGCCACCCGGGTATTAAGCGATCAGAAGATCGACGAGCAAGCCCGCTCACACTCCTGTGAATCCAACCAGTAACACTTACCGCACAGTCCGGTCTGATCGTCTGATATGTCGCATATCTCGCCTAGGGGTGGTAAACGTCAGACCCCAGTAGCTCGATAAGTCGTGTCGATATGAGGTCTATAACAGTTCGAGAAACTACTGGTAACACTTACCAGTAAATCTCAGCAACCCTGGCCAGGGATTTCCGGTTATAGCCAATCGAACACAGCGCAACATCAACTCCCTATACCGGGAGAGACGAATCCCCTCCTATCGCTCATTGCCTCCATGTGATTCGGGACTGTACCCAAAAGCCACCGTTTTGCACGCCCACTTGGACGTGGTAAGGTGGAAATCAAAGCACAGTGGGAATCACACAAGACTCTATGACGATCTCGGGTCAACAGACTAACATGTACTAGTGTCACTAGAGAACTGCCATCTGACGTAAGGTATAATACCATTTAGGAGTTCTCGGCGAGTCCGTCCAGTGTACCCAGTCTCTACTGAGCACCCGTATATCATCTCTGATGTCAAACACTAATGGATATGGGATCATCCATCGCCCATCTGTATGAGTCGAGAAGGTATACGCTAGTCTACTCTGGTATATCGATGCCCCGTCTCGATACACCCACGACTAGGGACCTTGAAAGATGTACTTATGGACTACCATGTCCCCACTAGTATGATCTACATCATAGTCCAGGTAGTCAAGTACACATCCTAAGGGCTTTACCAACATGTAACAGAGAGACAATCAGTATACACGTTAAGGTAAAGAGTAACCAGATAGCATACTATCATGTCGAGCAAGAAAGTCCTCCATATATATGTCCCAGCATCCACTACAATATACATCCTATGTACAGTAATGGCCTCTAGGGCATACATATAACTAACATCTCAGTCACTGAAACGGGTCTGGGCCAATGCTGTATCGCCTCAATCTTCTTCGGATCAACCTGCATCCCATCTCTCGTAACAATATGACCCAAAAATTCCACGATGTTAAACCAGAAAGCGCAGTTTGAGAATTTGGTAAACAGCTAATACTCCCTCAAAATCTGCAATGCAATCCTTAAATGCTGCTCGTGATCCTCTCAACTCCTGGAGTAGACCAAAATATCGTCTATGAAAACAATGATAAGCTGGTCGAGGAACAGCTTGAAAATCTGATTCATCAGATCCATGAATGCTGCTGGGGCATTGGCGAGCCTGAATGATATCACCAAGAATTCATAATGCCCATAGCGCGTCCGGAAGGCAGTCTTCGGAATGTCATCATTCTAAACTCGCAACTGATGATATCTCAAATCAATATTCGAGAAATAATTTGCTCCTTGCAGCTGATCGCATAAATCGTCAATATGAGATAATGGATACATATTCCGCACCGTAACTCGATTCAGCTGACGATAATCAATACACAATCTCATGCCATCGTCCTTCTTCATAACAAATAGGATAGGAGCTCCTCATAGCAATACACTCGGACGAACAAGTACTTTATCAAGCAGCTCCTGCAACTGATTCTTGAGCTCCGTCGGGACCATCCGATAGGGCGGTATAGAAATAGGCCCCGCGCCGGGGATCATGTCAATGCAGAACTTAATATCACACTCTGGAGGAAACCCTGGAAATTCAGCTGGAAACACATCGGAAAACTCTCGCACAATCGGAATATGGTCCAACAGGACCTGATCAGTCGAAAATACTGCATTTTGAACACGGCAATTTCCCTATCTTTTGCATCCATCTAGAGGCGTTCAGTATTCATATTGTACATATTAGAAAACACTTGTATATTACTGAATTACCTGTACTGTATATTAAAACCGGCATTTTTAGGGAAATTGACTGTTTATCATGGCATCGCATCATCCTTATATTGCGCAACACTTGTTTCGAAGTCTGTGCAGGAAATTCCAGAAACCGAGCCAAAATTGTGAAAATAATGCTGATAAAATACACCAACTCAAAGGCTAGAGATCTGGCAGTGACCAAGGATAAATTACAAGTTTCAGCATATCATAGAATATTCCATAAATCAAAAGGAAGCAGAGCTAAAAAGATCAAGCACCAAGGCCCATAACTGGCCGCGGATCCGCGGTCCGAACCACCTTGGCGCCGCGGATCCGCGGCAAGGTAGTGACATCAGCAGGTCATATTTTCTGCACGTGCTTCCCATAACAGCAGTAGCTTCCAGATCACTCCAGATTCTCTACGTGGCTTCATCTAGAAGGCTCGGCCTAACAAACCATTTCTAGAAGCTCCCTCCAACTAACTTCTTCTAGAAGCCTCTCCCTATAACAAACTTTTGGAGGGAAATTCAAATTTTGAATCCTAGATCTAGGGTTACAAGGTCTATAAAAAGGAGCCTAGATCTAAGGGTTGAGGTTGTTCATTAATCACCATTAGTTAGTTAATCTCTCATCTCCCCCAAATCCACCTACAAGTTGAGTGACACAACTTGTAGCCCTAAATCCAAAATCCAAAGCAAAATTTAAGATCCCGAGTACATTCAAGCGAGAAGCCTTCAACCTTTTAGGAGCGAAGCCGATCTTCAATCGAGCAAGTGATCCAAGCTGATCCACGACTCAAGGAGACGAGCGAAGCCAAATCGACGATCGAGTTCTTCCTCTTGTAGTTCTTGAGCGATTTGTAACGGAATTGTTGATAAATAAAAGGTGAAATTCTTTAATCTTGCTTTCTTTAAATTCTTTCATCATGATTCTATCTCAATTTATGATTGTGGTTCTTGTTGTGATGTTTGAGTAAAACTCCGCTCGTAAAGGAGTCGAGACGATCAATAGAATGATGATGTAAAAAATCTTAAAACGATTCTTAAGTCCTACGAGTTTTGTAAACCCTAGCAAATTGAAGAATCGATGACCTAGTTTCGTTGCGATGCTTTCTTGAGTGTGATCTCTCGAAATTAGGGATCCACGATCGATTCTTGAATTTACTAGAGGCTAGAATGTGAATGATATCGACGAAGGAACAAGGGATAAATGATGAAACCCTAGTTTCACAAGAAATCCCTAATTCTCGTAGATCATCATCGATCTAGTATCAATTCATCGATGGATAAGAATACGCAATCGCTAGATTTCATCACATCTATAGATCCGATCGATTCCTACGAGCCTCACTTCGATTCTTGATATTTGGTTTGGAAATCATCAAATTCTCAATTCTTGATTTTAATGCTTTCTTAGATCTAGATTTTTCTAATTCTTGAAATTCAATTTACAAATCATGAATTGTTTCTTTTCTTTTCTTTAAAGTTTCAACTCATCTAAATCGAAACACGAACGATTACACTTTCTCTATGGACGATCCGCACTTACTAACGCGCTACATTCGACACCGTTATTGATTGCGGTCAAATATTTTTTGTTGTGATTTCTCTACACATTTTCATACTACACAATCCGAAATCGTTTCAATCAAATGGCGCCGTTGCCGGGGATCGTATGCTAATTTGTTCATTTTTTGAAATTTGAGTTGAAAGATTTATTCCATCATAATTTTGAGATCAAAATTCGTGCAAAACACTAAACGATTTGTTGTGGTTTGTTGCAAGGAAATCTGGAGCTTGCTGTGCAATTGGAAAAATATTTGGAGAATTCCAGAGGACTCAGAGGGTGAACAGAAGCCTTCTGTTCAATTTTTGTGCAGAGTTCTTGTTGAACCGCGGCGGAATCGCGGCTTAAGGGCTTAATTGCGGCGGAACCGTGGTGGGCTTGAAGCTTCGCTGCACGAAAAATTGCTCTGTAAGATCCTGACTTTCTTATCTCCTCCTAAATCTGCTCCAATTAACAATTTGCTGCAGGCTTCTTTGCAAAAATCACAGCGCCGCAAAAAGCAAAATAAATTGTGCGTGTTTTTTATTTTTGTGGTTGTTTGCATATTAATACGGACATTAAGGGGCACGGCCAAATCCAGATTAGGTGGGGAATTCATTACCCTTCCTAAGCCCCAAAAATCATAAACTTGCATCCGCATTTACCCTCATTAACTAAAAAATATCTAGAGATGACTCTAAGGACCGTCGCGCTCACTTAGGACAAGAGAAGGCCGTGGGTAATTCATTGCTTATCCGCATTTCTTTTGTGGTGTCTAAGGCAAGTGTGTCGAAGGCTAATGGTTACTTAATTAGGCCCACTACTTACATAGTGGAGAACCTCCCACTTACCTGGCACTTATCTGGCCACAGGAGAGACAAAGAGGCAGTGGAGGATTTATCCTGCGACTTGTCTTTTGGCAGCTAGGAGCGGTCTAGAGCTTTGACTTAGGTGACCACTAGATTTTAGGTTTGCTTGTTGCATTTGTTGTGATCGCATCATATTTTCAAAAATCCGTATCATTTTTCAAAACAAACACCGCATTCATTCATTTCCCCTAATTATAAGTCACGCTGCCACTTGTACTAACCATTTTTAGTGCAAGATAGGCTGGACACGGGATTCTAGTGCCCGTTTAGTCCGCGTTCCCTTGATCGACCCAAAAGTCGGTACTTCTACATTTACCTCTTCTTTACCCACCACCACACCCACATCGATGGATCCGTCTCCATCGAACTTCTTTACCACTACTCTACCGCCGTCCGTTGGTGCGTAGAATCCACCCCACATCTCTCTCCAAGAGAGGTGCTATCCTACACGAGGTCCTCTTTCGACCTGTATCTCCATTCCACCAGCCAACGGGGAAAATTTTGAAATTAAACCCCAATACATCAACCTTCTACCAAAATTTCACAGTCTCGAGACTGAAGACGCATATGCCTTTATCACCAAATTTGAAAATATATGCGCAATGATGGGTACCTCACAGTTTTCTATGGATGCTATGCGTCTACGTCTTCTCCCATTTACCTTGCGTGATAGAGCCGAGAAGTGGCTTTACAACACAACCGCACATTCCATTTCAAACTGGGAAGAATTCGTAAAAGCATTCCTAAAGAAATTCTACCCACATCTTAAAACAGCTCAAGTCCGTAGCGAAATAAATCAATTCACCCAGCTTCCAAATGAACCATTTTCAAAATGTCTTGAACGCTTCAAGGATCTGTTAGTCTAATGTCCACATCACGGAATCCCTAGATGGGATCTGTGCAGAATCATATATGAGGGCATTAATCCTAACACAAGACAGATCCTTGAATCCATGTGTCAAGGCAACTTTATGACCAAAGATGATGGGGAAGCCTGGAAATTCCTAGAAGATTTCGCTAAAAAATCTTTACAGTGGGAGGGTGTGAGTCAATCGTCTAGAGATGGCAATGATATTTCCATAGGAGTTAGAGCTGACATTTCAGCTATATACAAGAAACTCGAGACTATGGAAAACAAATTTTGAGCTGCCGCCCTAAATCAAATGTCACTCTCCAAAACTGTATGTGGATGCTGTTCTGATCCTTCTCATTTGACAGAAGAATGTCCACGAAATTCTCCGTTTCAAGGTCATGGGCATATCAATTCTGCTTTCCAACAATGACCTAGAAACGATCAATTTTCTTCCATATATAATCAGGGTTGGAGGAATCACCCTAACTTTGCTTGGAACCAATCACAATCTCAAGACACGGTTCCAACCCAAAACAATTTCCAAAGGGTCCCTCCACCACAACAGCAACCACCACTTCAATTGAGTCAGCACTCCTACCAAGCACAAAACTTCCAAAATCCGGCCAACACTTTTGCACCATATGAAAACTCTTTGCAATTGACCGGTACAGACAATACCTCTGCACTAGCACAAACCTTGGATACTTTCATGAAACAATCCATCCAAGGGACGGCAAGTTTGCAATTTTCCGTCGAGAATGTGATGAAGATCATTGTCTCTCAAAATGAGAATATCAAATCGATGGAAGCACAAATTGCACAACTAAAAGCCGAAATGAGTGCAAGAGAGAAAGGAAAACATCCAGCTCAACCTTTACCCAATCCTGGCTATTCACATCGTGTGAATGCAATCACGTTGAGATCTGGAAGAGTGCTTGACAATCACATTGGGGAAGAGATTGATGACACTGAAAAATCTATCGATGATACCCCGGCTGAGACCTTTCCTTCCACTTCTACTTCTAATTCTGACCACAGTTCTTATACCCCACCACCTTCTTACAAGCCTATTCTCCGTTTCCCATAAGGCTCACCACCTCAGCCCACCACTTCTAGTTCTCCACCAACGATCCCCACCTCTATTCTGGGATCGGGTCCACATACACTTCCTTCTTCTATGATGGACCCAGCGCTTATTGCTAAAGCACCTTATCCTAATCGGTTAAGGGCTAACAAATCGAGTCCACATATGGAGAAGATTATGGACATGTTTAAGCAAGTTAACATCAACATCCCTCTCCTAGATGTCATCCAACAAGTTCCGTCCTATGCAAAAATTCTTAAGAACTTGTGCACTAGGAAGAGGAAGACTCAAGTGCCCAAGAAGATATTCATGGCAAAGACAGTAGACACAGCTTTCCCCCAACTAGTACCGAGGAAACGTAAGGACCCTGGCTGTCCTACTATTTCTATTTCTATTGGAAAAAACACATCAACCGTGCTCTACTAGACCTTAGCGCTAGTGTTAACTTGCTTCCATATTCGGTTTACGAGCAACTAGGTATCGGAGTGTTAAAGCCTTCGAGCATAACTCTCCAGATGGCTGACCGATCAATCACCAAACCGTGGGGTGAACTGGAGGATGTGTTAATAAAAATCGGGGAATTTGTATTCCCTGTGGATTTTATTGTAATTGATACATAACCTGTAGCGAACCCATGGAATCAAATTCCGGTGATATTAGGTCGCCCCTTTTTGGCCACTTCCAATGCTATCATCAACTGTCGTAATGGTTCTATGACCCTATCTTTCGGGAATAGGTCAATTGAGCTGAACATTTACAAGTTGGGAAGTGTACCCTCCGAACCTACTGCTCAGGTCTGTTCTGTCGACTTAATGGATGTCGACAGCAGCGAATTTGATGATCCTCTTGATACTGATCTTGACTCTTTTCATACATTATTGTTTGACCCAACTATGTATCATACACATACGGACTCTTCCACCGAGTTGTCCGGGTCAACAACTAACACTGATTATGAACTGCTTTTAGAGTCTGAAGATCACCCCGCACTTTGTGATGACATTATTCTTCAGGGTATAGATGGAACTTTTGAGGAGATCTTCGTTGATGAACTCGCATTTTTGAATGACACGGGTGTTGAGATAAATTATCTCCCAATCAATGAAATTGAACCTCCACCCCCTCTTCTGCACTGTAAAGAGAATGTGAGTAATACATCGCATTCATTGCATCGTCTCTCCAAAATGAGACGCACACACATTCTATTCCACCACTTAACATTTCCCCACTTCTTCTTCCACCAACCAGAGCACTGCATTGATAAAAAATTTGAATGGTTGGTGTTAACCTTCGGTCTTTGCAAAGCTTGGCATCGACCAATGATTTTTGACCCCCTCATGTGATTTTCAAAAGATTAACATTGCATAACTCAAGTTTGGGGGGGCATTTTATCAGGCTCTTGAAAAGAAAATTTTTACACAAAATGATGAGCCAAAAATAAGTTTGGGGGAGGATCTTCACTTAAATATTTTGCCCCCACTAATAAATTCCTCCCAAGTTTATAGGTTTTTTGAGATTTAGCAGATGGCAACAGTGAGGACACTGTTGAAAACAAGTTTGGGGGAGGTTTGTGCTTATTTTCGCATCATTTGCATCATACTTTGCATAAGCACAAAACATTTTGAAAACCTATAAAAATTTAAAAATTTTCAAAAATATAAAAATATTTTTTGTACATAAATAAGATAATAAAAGATTAGATAGTGAAAAATTACATCCATGAGATTAGAAAAATTTAAGAAAACCAAGAAAATTATAAGTTTTCTTATACGAACTAGTAATAAGTAGTTATGAGCCGTTGTCCCAAGGGTTAGTAAGATGAAGGAAGTCACTAATCTGAGGATAAAAATAAGTCTAAAAAATAGTTTCTATTCTGGAAGTCAAACATTTTGAACGTTGATACCCTACTATTCGCACTTACACACGTCTTGAAGCTCAGGATAGTAGAGGATACCTTGAAATGCTCTTGTCTTAAAGCCGAAGTATGAAGGAAATAAAAAAATGAATAAAATATAAAATGGTGAAAAAAATGAACACTGGTTTTGTTATCGCCAAGACAGCAATAAAAAAATATAGCGATGGTACCTCTTCACCTAGTGCCCTAAGGCCAACTAGTCTGGGAGTCACTGCTAAGCCTTAGGTGGTGCAAGACGAGGAAAAAAACCAAATAAGTAAGCACATGAGTAATCGGTTGGTTAGTACCTCAAGAAGTATTAACGGTCGCATGAAAGTGTGTGAGCAATTTCATCTAAATATTCATTAATTAAAAAGTACTGAGGCTGATGGGCAAGAGTATGATAGCTTGAATTGAATTCTCCGGATGTAGGGATGTATATTACACACACGTAGGGTTATATGATCGATGTTTGGAAGACAGATAGGAATGAAGAATAAGACGATGTTTTATTGAGGGGTTATGTGATTTCTAACATCTTTTCATGACTATTAAGATAGGGCTCATGACAACCGAAAAGCTAGCTTAGTTGGAAACCCTAATTTTTCAAAGTCTTTCTTTTACAATTCTTATCTTTAAATGTAATATTCATGATCTTCCTTTTATTATTGGATTTTATGGGTGCAATCCGCTGAAAACCCTCAGGAGACAACACTACTCCTACTAGGGACACCTAAAGGCTTAAAGGCTTGTTGCACGTGCTCAGTGCAATCGTGTTGCCTACGAAAGTGTGCTAGTTAGTTTTCCTCTTTCTTTATTTTCTCCTTCTCTTTTTAATAAAATAATTCGCTCAAGACGATCGAAAATAAGTTTGGGGGAATTTGATCAGTCGAAAATACTGCATTTTGAACACGGCAATTTCCCTATCTTTTGCATCCATCTAGAGACGTTCAGTATTCATATTGCACATATTAGCAAAACACCTGTATAATACTGAATTACCTATACTGTATATTAAAACCGGCATTTTTAGGGAAATTGACTGTTTATCATGGCATCGCATCATCCTTGTATTGCGCAACAATTGTTTCGAAGTCTGTGCAGGAAATTCCAGAAACCGAGCCAAAATTATGAAAATAATGCTGATAAAATACGCCAACTCAAAGGCTAAAGATCTGGCAGTGACCAAGGATAAATTACAAGTTTCAGCATATCATAGAATATTCCATAAATCAAAAGGAAGCAGAGCTATAAAGATCAAGCACCAAGGCCCATAACTGGCCGCGGATCCGCGGTCCGAACCCCCTTGACGCCGCGGATCCGCGGCAAGGTAGTGACATCAGCAGGTCATATTTTCTGCACGTGCTTCCCATAACGGCGGTAGCTTCCAGATCACTCCAGATTCTCCACGTGGCTTCATCTAGAAGGCTCGGCCTAACAAACCATTTCTAGAAGCTCCCTCTAACTAACTTCTTCTAGAAGCCTCTCCCTATAACAAACTTTTGGAGGGAAATTCAAATTTTGAATCCTAGATCTAGGGTTACAAGGTCTATAAAAAGGAGCCTAGATCTAAGGGTTGAGGTTGTTCATTAATCACCATTAGTTAGTTAATCTCTCATCACCCCCAAATCCACCTACAAGTTGAGTGACACAACTTGTAGCCCTAAATCCAAAATCCAAAGCAAAATTCAAGATCCCGAGTACCATTCAAGCGAGAAGCCTTCAACCTTTTAGGAGCGGAGCCGATCTTCAATCGAGCAAGTGATCCAAGCCGATCCGTGAATCAAGGAGACTAGCGAAACCAAATCGACGATCGAGTTCTTCCTCTTGTAGTTCTTGAGCGATTTGTAACGGAATTGTTGATAAATAAAAGGTGAAATTCTTTAATCTTGCTTTCTTTAAATTCTTGCATCATGATTCGATCTTAATTTGTGATTGTGGTTCTTGTTGTGATGTTTGAGTAAAACTCCGCTCGTAAAGGAGTCGAGATGATCAATAGAATGATGATGTAACAAATCTTAAAACGATTCTTAAGTCCTAAGAGTTTTGTAAACCCTAGCAAATTGAAGAATCGTTGACCTAGTTTCGTTGCGATGCTTTCTTGAGTGTGATCGCTCGAAATTAGGGATCCACGATCGATTCTTGAATTTACTAGAGGCTAGAATGTGAATGATATCGACGAAGGAACAAGGGATAAATGATGAAACTCTAGTTTCACAAGAAACCCCTAATTCTCTTAGATCATCATCGATCTAGTATCAATTCATCGATGGATAAGAATACGTAATCGCTAGATTTCATCACATCTATAGATCCGATCGATTCCTACGAGCCTCACTTCGATTCTTGATATTTGGTTTGGAAATCATCAAATTCTCAATTCTTGATTTTAATGCTTTCGTAGATCTAGATTTTTCTAATTCTTGAAATTCAATTTACAAATCATGAATTGTTTGCTTTCTTTTCTTTAAAGTTTCAACTCATCTAAATCGAAACACGAACGATTACACTTTCCCTGTGGACGATCCGCACTTACTAACGCGCTACATTCGACACCGTTATTGATTGCGGTCAAATATTTTTGGTTGTAATTTCTCTACACATTTTCATACTACACAATCCAAAATCGTTTCAATCAGGACTTCTGTGGCTCCAATATCCTGAATAAACGCCAAGAAGCTACGACATCCCTTCCTCAAAAGCCTAGTAGCACTGAATGCAGAAATCAGATTGGCAGGAGCTGTATTGCAATACCCCTGCGCTACAAAAATCGGCTCACCGGGAAAACAGAATTTGACTGCCTTCTCACAGCAATCAACGTACGCATGACAAGCGGCCAGCCAATCCATACCGATAAGTATGTCAAAATCTAATATATCAAGAAGAATCAAATCGACTAACGAATTTCTATCACCAATACGTATGGAACATAATCTGAATACGCGTCGTGCTACGAAAGAATCTCCTACTGGGGTAACCACAACTAATGGTAAATCTAATAACGACGAATCTCTACCGAGTAAAGGTGCGAAGTGTACAGATACATATGAGTGTTTATAACCGGGATCGAAAAAAATATGCGCATATAGGGAACATACAGGGAGAGTACCTATAACCACTGCATTGGATGTCTGGGAATCATGGGGAGTCAAAGTAAAAACCCTAGCCTGACCCCTACCTGCATTCTGGTGTCCTCTGCCTCGGTTCCCTCATCCCCTCTGAGCACGCCCAGCAATACCACGGCCTCTCGGTGTAACTACCTGGCATAGAGTAACAGCTGATGGAGGAAGCAATGCCACTGAAGAAGAAGGTGGAGGGAGTAAAGCGGCCTGCGGAACGGTAGTCCCGCCCAGACGTCTACAATCTCTAAAGAAATGTCATGGACGCCTGCAAATGAAATATGTCGATGGCGGCCTCTACCCCTCAGGGTACGAGCTATATATCCGGTCCTGAGTCCAACCTCAACCACTACCCCATCCTGGAACAAATCCGCCACGGTCTCTGCCAAGCTGCCCGGAAACAGATCTAATAGCCCTGGCTCGCTTCGATTCTGGAACAACCGTCGTCTCTTTCATACACTCTTCCACTCGAATCGTCGTGTCCATAACCTGTGCATATGTATCGAAGTGCTGGGAGCCCATGGCAAGTAACAACTGCGTATCAAGGCTCCTCACAACCCTCTTCACCCTAAGCTCCTCCATGGGAACTAAATATAGAGCATAACGCGACAACTGGGTGAACTGTAAATTGAAACCAGCCACGGACATATCAGCAGGTTTCCACAGTGCCTCAAAACGACTAACCCTGGCGTCTCTCACGCTTTGCGGAAAGAATCGGAAAAAGAAAACCTCAGAAAACTCTGTCCATGTCATCGGAGGAAGATCTACTGCTCCACCTCTCTCAATCAACTCACACTATGTCTGGGCAAGTCCCTCCAACCGAAAACTGATCAGCTCCGCCGATCTCGCATCTGAGCATCTTAAAGACCTACCGATCATAGCCGTCCTTTAGAGAAATGACTGATGATCCTCTGCTGCATCTGTCCCTATGAACACAGGAGGTCTCAACCTCATGAACTCCGGAAGCGATACCTCCATAACCCTTGTGACTACGGGTGCGACTTTCCGAACGGGCTGTATAACGGGCTCTAGAATAGGTGATGCATGATCGGGCCTCTGAATATGGGTGGCCTCGGCCAACTGTCTTATCATCTGCTGTAAGCCCAACATGCCCTCCTCCAGTGTAGTCATCCGGTTAGGAAGAGGAGAATCGACATGTCCTTGTGTCGTCGATATGTTCTGCTGGTCAGTCCCCGTCACTGGATGCATCCCTGGATGCGACTCGCTCAGCTCGCGTAGCCATGGCAACTAGCACAAGAAATGATATTTGGTAAGGTGTATCAACGGGAACAAAAGGATACAGAGAGTCAAAGGAAGAATTAATCAAGATATACATCCTAAGGTCACTTAAGCAGGGTATCGTATCGTAAATATGCCGTGAAACATATATACGGTACGTTACTCTATCTGAGTTACCTACTCCATCATACCAAGGTCAATCTAAGTAACGAAAGTTCGAGTTTAATACCCCCAAAGTCAAGTCTAAGTTCCGTAAGGTTAAGCCTAGGTTCGGAAAATATATACCCTAGACTTTGAATAGTCAAACCTAAAACTCGACAAAGGTTAAACATAACGCTTTGATACCAATTTTGTCACGACCAGAAATTGGCACGTGACCGGCACTTGGATTGTGTGACGTCTAAAGATGTCGACGCAATCCAAGTAAGCCAAAAACCAAGATCTAAACCCTTTTTTGAAGAATAAAGAAGGTAAAGTTTTAAAAGAAGTAATTGATATGAAACCCCATTTTGTATTACAAAGATTGTTTAATTTAAAGCATATGTCAAATGGTTTGAAATAGGGTTAAGAAAATGTTTTCGTCATTTGAAATTTCGGCAGCACCCCGTTTGTAATTTTTAGAGAAAACGAGTACATAATAAATTTTATAACAGCATCCCTACTTGGGAGCAACATTAACGCCAATCGGCTGAATCAAACCCACGCGGTGCATATACGACACTCAAAAGCGAAGAATCACAAGCATACTATAAGTAAAAGTGCACAAATCAAGATACTACTCAAGTCGACCCAAAATATACATAAGTCCCAACTCGCTCTAAGTCAACAACACAAGTGGTCTAATGGAGTGACACTAGATACAAATTATAATATATACAAAAGAGGCGGTTACTATGCATGTAACCCACCTAGCCAAATCTACGATGAAAACCCAAGATATAAGTCTGCAACGCCGCTATGCGTCCACGCGGTCTATCCTGTAAGGAACTAAGCACAACGGAGATGAGTTGTCAACTCAGTAAATAAAACTATCATAAAGTGGAAATCGTATGCATAACCGAAATAGCGACTAAACCTATGCACAAGTAGTCGTAATGTATAATAGCATACGTATAATAATTGTAAAATATGAACATGTCACCACAGTGTCCGTATAAAAGAAAACGGAAATCACATCAAAATATCCCAATATTTTGAATATATCCATAAACTATTATCAAGTCCCGTGTCAAACATCGACAAAATTATTGAATTCTCGTAGGCATCGTTTCTCTGAATGATCCTGATATCTACCAACACCGGTCTATAACCTCCAGATATCCATCGTGTTACTCAAACTAACTCCGGAATCGAGTGTCCTCGCTAGGCTCCCCACCTCAAATGCGGCTTTTCTGCTCCTCGGCCTCGACCAGGTCCACCATATATCCGACTGTATACTCTCCCACTCAGTCTGGATATCGTAAGAATCCGCAACCGTATATCTCCCCCACTCGATTCGGAATAAAAATCAAATCAGGAAAAACATCAAGCTTATAGTAGACGTATCATCATATATGACAAAAAACCATAATATTTTAAACGAGATCAAGTATTATCAACTATATCATGCAGTGCCGCAAAACCTGTAGCAACAGAGATCTCATAAAACAATATCGCATAATAGAACGTAATAACAATGGCAATGGGGTACAATATATTAAACAATACATAATGATGAGTAACAACTGTCATCTACGATACTGGCAGTGTGCAATAGGATATAAGTGACATGGCAAGTTCTAGGTGTGCATGTGGCATGTTAATTTCCGATGGATGTAGGTGTAGCATGTAAGTATGTGCAAATGCAATATAAACTCATCGGTAGTAGTGCAAGTGTCCTAATAAGTGTTAAGCAATAGTGTTTAAAATGTATGAATGCGTGCAATACGAATCTAAGTATAGTTATACAAATGAAATGAATAGAAAGCAATTTATCTCAAGTTTTAGGTTTCGGATACTATTCGCCATCCATACAATGACCCCCGGTAGATATTTAGTCTACTCACTGGAACAAGTCACGATCTACTCGAATCCAATCACTTCCTTTCTCTTTATCGCCGCTTCCGAAGTCTCCGCGACCGATCCTAATATCGAAATACAACTTTCGCACATGAGCGGCTAATTTTCCGATACGACGAATATACATATAAAAAGAAAATTAACTTATGTAGCGTAAAACGTGTGATTATCGCGTGCTGATCAGATGTGAAGCTACCTAGAATTATCCCGAATCGTCATAATTAGAGAAAAAACTAAAACGTCATATAAAATATCCATATCATACGCTAATACATTACCCTAAATCTAGTAAACTACTCCCAGATTTTTTTATATATAATCTGGGAAAAATTTGCGTATACCAGAAATCTTATATAAGACACGGAGAGCCCTCAACAAAAACCCATCACCTAACTCCCCTAGAAAACCGCCAGATGCGGCCCAAATGAATATTTTAGCGGTCGAAACGTAAAGGAATAGGCTCGGGTTTCTAAGGTGTGTTCTAGGTTCTAAAACAAGCTTCTAGTAGTATGGGTTTATTTTTGTAAACACTAGAAAGATGGCAGATTCAAATTTAAGGTCAAAATCTTATACTAACCATAAATTTCATATATCAACCAAACAATTTGACACTAAAACTCATAGGAAATATGAAAAGGTTGAGATTTTACCTAACTTGAAGAATTCCACAGAAACTCTTAGTTCAAAGAATGCACATTTGAAGTTGTGAAGGCCTAACTTTGGTGTTTGGACCAATATCCATGAAGAACTCAAATTTTTCCTTATGAGATAGTGTAGAACTTGGAAAATTTTGAGATAGAGTGTTGGTGGAAGGCTTTGTTCAGTTTGATAATGCAAAACTAAAAGAGGGTTGTGTTGTGATGGAAGGAGGAGGTGTGTGAAAGAAAGGTGAGGTGTGTGTAGAGCAACGAGGAGGTGTGGGCTCATGGTGCATCTCATGGTAAGTTATGTGTGAGGGTTAATCTTAACATAACACTTACTTAAACCCACCTTGCACTTAAACCCACAACAAATTAAAAAAACCCTCTTTGCAATTAAAACTTTTCACCATTAAAAACCTCTTTACAATTAAATATCATCTAAAACTAATTACTATTACACTTAACTACCATAATTTTTTTTAAACCTTTATTATTATTATTTAAAAATTAAAAATTTCTAAAACATACGATGCCCTTCTTTACTGCATACAAATTTCTCTCGATTTATTGCACCATCTTTATTTCTCACACTCATCGACTTGCGAACGGAGAAGCCTCTGAGTTTTGCAAACGAGTTGTAAGTATTGTATGTTTCTTCATCAGTAGAAATTTCCATACCAATATGAATAATAATATTACTACTAATAAGATCACCAGCATCATCATTAGCATTCTCGCTTTCTCCATCCTCACCTTCCTTATCTTCGCTATCATCATCCTCGTTTTCACCATTCTTATTACAGTCGATGAGATCATTAGCATCGATATGATTGATTAACCCGCTAAAATTTTGGGATTGCTCATCCATTGCATAGTCTTGATTGTTATCCATTCCTATTAAAAAAATAAAGTTTATGTTATGTTAACATAATCACAATCTTAAATATATGAAAATCACACTAAAAAATTAAACATAAATTGATCTTAATATGAAACGTTTATTGGCGTAAGAATAATTGATCAATAAAAAATGTTATTTTTCAAAACATTAATCAAATGCTGAAGAGAATGAAATATTTGTGAGAAACTTCCAAAGAATAAACACATACTTTACCCTAACTGGGAAATTCAGAGTTAGGTCGAAGGAGGTGGAAACACGGAACCCTAGCTCATCGTCGGCAGCGTAGCAATCAATGAGAGGAGGCACTCAACCCTAGAACAAAGAATTTGAACGAATGCGGAAGGCATGCCCTTGAACCCTAGCTTGTGTTGAGGTTGAAAGAGATGCGGAACCCTTGAACCCTAGCTCGTCGTCGGGAGAACAAGGGGTATCCCCCCCCCCCTTTCTTTGTTTTTTGTAAACACAAGATGAGGAGAAGGCTCAGGAATATTTCTTGAGTTCGAACACATGACCCTTAAACCCATATATATATATATATATATATATATATATATATATAGAGAGAGAGAGAGAGAGAGAGAGAATAATGGAGAAAAGAGGCCATAGGAGGAAATTTTCTTCTATGGAGTGGAAAAAATACAACCTCCACCAATTTTTTCGACGATCGGCCCCATTATCTTCATCGTTATCATCTAAGATGTGGGTACACCAAATTTCATGTGATTCTACAACTTTTTCACCGTTGATTTAGCAATGTAAAAAGTTCTATTGTCGGTAAACCGTTAATTTTGAACCCACTAAATCAACGGTGAAAAAGTTGTGGAATCATATGAAATTTGGTGTACACACATCTTAGATGATAACGATGATGATGATGGGTGCCGATCGTCGGAAAAAATGGTGGAGGTTGTATTTTTTCCATGCCATAAGAGGAAATCCCCTCCTATGGCCTCTTTCCTCCATATATATATATATATATATATATATATATATATATATGGAGGAAAGAGGCCATAGGAGGGGATTTCCTCTTATGGCGTCGAAAAAATACAACCTCCACCATTTTTTCCGACGATCGGCACCCATCATCATCTTCGTTATCATCTAAGATGTGCATACACCAAATTTCTTGTGATTCCACCATTTTTTCACCATTGAATTAGTAATGTAAAAAGTTCTATTGTCGGTAAACCATTAATTCTGCACCAACTAGACCAACGGTGAAAAAATGGTATAATCACATGAAATTTGGTGTATCCGTATCTTAGATGATAAAGATGGACGTGATGTATGCCGATCGTCAAAAAAAATCTTTGAGGGTGAATTTTTCCGACGCCATAGGAGAAAATTCCCTTCTATGGCACCTCTCCTGCATTAAACTCCCTCTCCCTCTCTCTCTCTCTCTCTCTATATATATATAAACACTAAATTAATTAAATGTATAATAAGTAAGTAATTATGATTAAATGATTGTATCGTTACTATTCTTGCTAAGTATCACCACTTTTATTTTATGCAACATTACTTGCAAATGTGGCTTAGTAGGACAGACGGCAGCCACACAAACTATATGTTGTGAGTGATCAGGAAATATTAAAAAAAAAAATTATTATATATAGCTATATATCTAAGTTGAACTTTATCAATGCCCATATTTTAGTTCAACTTGTGTTGATATTGTTTACAGAATATTTGCAAGTTGCGTGTCCAAGATAAAATAGAAAATCAAGTAGTTGGATCTGGATGAGAGTGTGTGCGTGAGAGAGAGAGAGAGAGAAAGTATACGTAGCATGCACATTTAAAAAGTGATCATCAGACCAATTAAAAAACAAAAAACAAATATTGAAGAAATAGTTCTAATTTTAATTGTTTGGATTCTTTCTATGTAAGTAAAGATCAAGTGCAAATGGTTCATCAGGAATTCTTCATGTTTCTATGTCAATTTTATCCATTCATAAAACAAAATTCATCAAAGCTGTTGTGTATGTCTTACATTCCGATCCCTATTGATTTTTCATAGATTTAGACTTATCTACAAGGTAAGTAATAACAGATTCATATTTATCTAACAACAAGATGGATACTTATTAGTAGGGAAATTAGTTATTTAGATTTATCTCTAGTTATTTAGACTTATCTCTAGTATACTAATATATATTGTAGTATTTTGTAACGCTAAAGATTGATAACTTTTGTTAATTAAAGAGAACTCATTGATAATTGTGAGAGCTCTAGGGTTTAAGAGGGATTTGTAATTCTCCATTGATTTGTACTCCACTAGATATTTGATTGTTAATAAAGTTTCACCTTCGTCTATTTGTTTTGTGCTTAATATTTTTATTTCCTTATTTGCATGTGGTTTTGATCACTTCACTATATCATTTGTTTTTGTCTTCATCATCGTCTTATCGCAACAAACTGGTGCTATTGTTGCGTTGTTGTAGGTTTTTTGGTTGAACCATTAGGTCTTTGATTTTGTGATCTAGGTCAACGTGGGTAAAAATAACTACATCATCTTCCTCACTTTCTCAGATTGTAATTTTGAAGTTTTAGTGTTCGTTACTACTCAAGGTATTTTGATTTGATCCCACGTTATCTTTCCGACAATCATGAAGTTCGATGGAAATATGAGTTTTAGTTTGTGACAAGTCCGTATGGTTGCCGTTTGGACTCAATACAATTTGAAGAAGCCGATTATAGGGAAAGATAAAAAAACCTTCAACTATGACGGAGGAAGCTTGGAAGAAGATGGATGAAAAGGCCCTCACGGCTATCCACTTGTGTCTGACTAACGAAGTTCTACATGAAGTTTTGGTGGAAAATATGGTGGCTGATTTGTGGAATAAATTGGAGAAGTTATATCTAAAGAAATCTCTCACGAATCGCCTCCTGTTGAAGCAGTGTCTCTACACACTCGTATATCAGAAGGCTCTCCAATAAAATCTCACGTTGGTGAGTTTAATGTGATCATTACAGATCTAGGTAAGATCGACATTAAGATTGATGATAAAGATCAAACTCTTCTCTTGTTGTGCTCATTACCACCCTCATATAAGTACTTTCATGACACCATGATTTATGGACGAGATATGTTCTCAATCAAGGATGTCAATGAGAATTAGATAAACAAATAGAAGATCTACAAGGAGTTGATTTATACTGAATCGGATAGTTCATCGTCCGGCTTATTTGTTCGAGGGCAAGAAGAGAAGAGAGATCCGAAAGCAAATAGGAAGAAGTCGCGGTCAAAATCCAAGGCTTAAAATGTTGCCTGCAATTATTGTAAGAAGAAAGGACACTTCAAAGTCGATTGCTTTAACTTGCAGAACAAGATAAAGCAGGAAGACAAATCAAAGAAGGAGTTTTCGGCGGAAGCGAGTATAGCGAAAGGAGAAGATCTTCTTTTGGTACTTGACAACACACAGCGATCCAAGAATGAGTGGATTATGGATTCGGGTTTTTCTTACCACATGTGTCGTTGTTCACCCCGTACGAGTCCGTTGACGGTGGAGTGGTTTTGATAGGCAACAATAGCTCATACCGAGCTATTGGCAAAGGGACAGTCCAAGTTAAGATATTTGACGATATTGTAAGGACATTGGTGGAAGTCAGGCACGTACCTGACTTGAAGAAGATGTAAGTCCACATTACCTCACCCGGTTCTTTCGGGCTTGCGGAAAAAGTGAAAAACGATTTTTTTCTTTGGTGGTAATATGGACTCAAAATACGGATCTTTGTTAAACAACTATCTAACAACCTAACTAGGAGTATTTACCTACTCGGTTAGGGGGTTATACCTTAATTTGAACTCCTTCTCTTCGACTCCTTGTAGTGGTCAGATGGTTCTCTCCCCGTCGTCTCCTTGTGCCGAAGATGGATCCACCTGAAAGTTTCTACCATTGGCATCAACCTCAAACTAGAGGAAATTAGAACACTTGGCTTGCTAGACTTTGTGTACTAGTGTAACACCCGAGTTCATTTATACCAATTCCAGTTTCAGTATTTTACTTATCCATGGTCTATTCCTGATTTAGCGTGTTTGGGTGCGAATAGTACTTTACATGATACTGGGCATTCGACCCGACCCGCTTGCTTGAACCTGTTTAACTCTCATTTATTTAGGATGCTTACTTTCAGAATGAGAATTAGTGTACAATACTTAGAGAACACTCAATTATTTAGGATTTTTTTTATAGAACAGCATGAACTTTAAAAAATATTATATTGAAAACTGAAAACTATGGATGTAATGTTATATTGAAAACTGAAATGTTATATTGCATAAAAATGCCTTCTTTAGTCTTTTAGGTTTGTAATGTTATATTAAAAACTGAAAACTATCGATGTTGCTTTATGTAATTTACTCCGATAATAAAAATCAACATTAATCCTTATCTAAATTCATTTAATTTCATGTGATTGCACCAATATTTCCCCTCTTTGTTCCGAAATACCAATTTAACGCAGCACACAAAGGGCTCGCCCGTGTCCTGTGATCCTGAGGCACTGAAAGCCAAATACTCCGATCCCATGATATTCACCGGTGCAATCAGAGTTAGGACCGGTTACGAAATTCTCCGCATTTCCTATTATTTACAACAGAACCTTCATAGACTCACAACATCATTTCTTGTTCTTTATGGCACGTCTGATATAGTCACTCTGATCCCATGGGCTCACAAAAACTTTATGAAAAAGCTTCATCCACAGGCAAATCAATCAAGCTCTATGATGGGTTCTTGCATGATTTATTGTTCGAACCTGAATGCGGATATAGCGGAAGATATGACTGAGTGGTTGATTCATAGACTTGAAGCTGAAAAAAGAGCGTAAATGTGGCATAGACGTTTTTTTTAATGTGTCTTGCTGAGAGAAATGTTGTATGTTTATAAGAGAAATCTTGTAATAATGTGTCGAATCCCTGCCCACCTAGCTCGCCAAATGGGATTTTTAATTTTCAAGTATATTGATGTATCATTTGATTAATGTGAGATTTAAAGAGTTTGAATCATAATGTATGCATGATTTCGCAAGAGTTGTCATGAACAACCTTTATACAACTACATGTAAATTGAGGTATGTAATTAATTGCTAATGTTGTAAATATAAATTTGTGATTCAATCAACAATTGTTTTATGTGGAGCTCTTGTTTTGGGTTGATTATGTGCTAACTACAAATTCAGCTAACGTGCTTTATAAATCATACTGGAGATTAATTAACTTTTCTACTTTATGTCAATTTCTTGTATTTTTTTAGCGCCAAATTCAGAATCTGTTACATCCTTTGCATAAAGGTGGGAGAAAATTTCTGAAGTAATTTAATTTGGCTACTTTGATTGATATATAATGAAGTCTTGATCTCTTTCTATAGTGATTCTTTTGAGGGTGTGTATCTTTATATATAAATGCAGAAGATCTATATAAAAAATTGGTGATTTAATTAACCGGATCAACCCACTAATCTACAAGATTTATGATTAGTTTAACATAGTTTTGTCTCTTAGTTGAACTCACTTTCTAAGATCCTAACTTTCTTAGGTAATCAAATGATTATCTAATCAATGAAACCAAAGATAGGCGGTGTTTTTTTTTCCTCATAAAATTTGTGACTCTCTTTTACCAATCTACCCCGATCCGTTTTCATACTTAAAAGACTAAAGCAATGGATCTTTTAGCATGACATGATTACATTTTTTTTATGCCATTTTAGTTGGTAAGTATGAAATTGCGCCAAGCTTTTGTTGCGACAAGTCGATTATGAAGACAAAAACAAACGATATAGAGAAATAATCAAAATCATAGGCAAATAAGGAAATAAAAATACCAACCACAAAACAAATAGACGAAGGCGAAGCTTTATTAATAATGAAATATCCGGAGGAGTACAAATCGTTGGAGAATTACAAATCTCTCTCAAACTCTAAATCTTTCACAATTATTAATGGGTTCTTTCTAATTAATAAAAGCTATCAATCTCTAGGGTTACGAAACACACACACACACACACACACACACTAGAGATAAGTGTAAATAAATAATTCCCCAACCAATAAATATCCATCTTACTTGTAGATAAATCTGAATCTGTTATCTTTTGTCTTATAGATAAGTCTGAATTTATGGGAAATCAATAGGGATCGGAATGGAAGCCATATATAACAAATCTCCACCTTACCTTCCATTCCCACAAACTTTTCCATCAAAATTAATAATAGCTCCACCTTCATCACAAAACCCCTCAAGGGCTCAAATGAGTGCAATGCACACCAATAAAGTTCAAGCAATGCTCAAACTTAACAATTGAAAGAGATTTCGTCAACATGTCAGTCGGATTATCTGCTGTGCCAACCATCTTCACAATAATCTCTTCTTTCTTAATGACCTCCTGCACGAACCAGTACCACACATCAATGTGTTTTGTCATCTCATGATGCATCTGATTTTTCGTCAGGTGAATCATGTTTTGACTATCAAAGTAGAGTATTATGGTATTCTTTTCAATACCAAGTTCCGAAAATAGCCTTTTCAACCAGATTGCCTCCTTAACGGCCGTAACAATGTCCATATACTCCGCTTCCGTTGTAGACAATGCTACCTTAGGCTGCAAAGAAGCACGCCAAGTAATGACACATCTTTCCAAGGAGAATATATAACCGGTGATCGATCTTTGTCTGTCAAGATTACCCGCAAAATCGGAATCGCCAAATACAACCAAATTGTCGTCGTTCCTTCCAAACACCAACCCCACGTCAGACGTACCTCACATGTATCATAATATCCATTTCACCACCTGCCAATGAATTTTGCCAGGAGATGCCATATAGCGACTAATAACATGTGAAATGTCGGGCCGTGTACAAACTATGGTATACATAATGCCACCCACCGCATTTCCATAAGAAACATTCGGCATATACTTAATCCCATTCTCTGTTTGCGGTGATGAACGAGCTGAAGGTTTGAAATGAGCTGTCAACGGAGTACTTACAGATTTAGCGTTTGCCATACCGAAATGCTTCAAATCTTTCTCAACATTTCGTTGTTGAGACAAGTATAGCTTTCCTCTTTTGCGATTGTGCCCGATCTTCATACCAAATATTTTCTTGGTCGCTTCCATGTCTTTGGTCTCAAATTTACCTTTTAATTGTTCTTTCAAATTCATAATATCAACCATATATCTTGCTGCTATCAGCATATCATCAATATAAAGCAGCGAATATACGTAAGAACTATTGGTGAGCTTCTTCGAATATACACAACTATCGTCCAAACTTTCTATGAACTCAATTTCTTTCATGAAAGAGTCAAACTTTTAATACCAATGTCTAGTTGTCTGCTTCAAACCGTAGAGAGATTTCTCTAGCAAACAAACGTGGTCTTCTTTGCCTTCAACTTCCAAACCTTCGGGCTGTTGCATGGAGATTTTCTTTATCAAATCACCGTGCAAGAATGCAGTCTTTATATCGAGCTGCTCAAGCTCTAAATTTTGTATAGCTACCGATCCAAGCAGGACACGTACAGTGTTTAACAACTGGAGAAAATACCTCAGTGAAGTCAACTTCCCGTACCTGCGAATAGCCTTTAGCTACCAACCGCGTCTTATATCTCGTATCAATCGCCTCTGGTCACCTTCTTTCTTTTTGAAAATCCAGCTACAGCCAACTATCTTCATTCTCCTTCGGGTTTCTATAACGTTTTGAAAATCGTTTCGGTGAAATTTCGAAAAATCGGTAAAATAAGGGGGTTTTCTGTAAAAAGTCGAAATACAAATATCTTATTATAAAAATTAAATATACATATTCTAGTTATGTAATTGCTAATATTTGGTGTTTATTGAGCCACTGGTGAAATTTCAAATTTTCTGAAAAAAAAATTATTTTATTATTATTTTAAGCCGTCACTAATACATTTAATTAGGGAAAATTACAAATTGGAATGAGTTGAAATAAATTTTGTGCATCATAAAATATTAAATAAAATTTTATTATATGGTTTTTGAAACGAAATCGTTTGCCAAAACAGTTTAGAAAATATCGAAGAAAAAAGGCTTTTTTTAATGTAAATGGATGTTTGGGGTATTGTATTTGTCATTTTCCATCACCCCACACCCATACCCACACTCACACACCCCCATTTACTTCTCCCCTTGGCTGAATTCAGCAGCCCCCACCTTTTTCCCCACTTGAATTTCAAAGAAAAGAAATGAAAGAAAAGAAAGAAAATGGATAAAAGAGTTGACCTTTTGTTGACTTGGACTTTTCCCTCACCATACCCCACACCACACCCCCTCTCTCCTCTCCCCCACCTGCATTTTGGCCGGCCCTTCCAGCAGCAGCTCCCTCCCCCTTTTCTCCTCTCATTCCTCTTCAAAAATGCTTAAAAATTGCCTCAAAATCCATCAAATAAATCCCAAAATCCAAATCCAACTCCTACCCATTTCTCATTAGCCATTCTAGCATGGATCTAGGGATCAAATTGGCATTTTAGGAGGCTAGATATTGAGCTTGATCTCATCATGGGAGGTATAATCTCATGCTTTTGTTAAAATTTATTATCTAGTTGCTTTAATCTAAGTTAACTAAGTGCTTAATTAGGTTTTGATGAGTTTAATTACATGATTAAAAATTTCAAGTTAGGGTTTTGTTGTGGAAATAAGTTATGATAAATTGTGCATGGTTTTGTGTTGTGGATTGACATCTTTAGTTTTATAGAAAGCTAATTTAGTTGTTAATTCCAAACCATTACTTATAAAATGCGATAATTAAGTTATTTTGCTAACTAGAGTTTTGGAAAATTATTAAATGCTTTAGGTTAAAATATAATTATGGTTTCATGTCATTATTAATATTATAATGAGTGGTTTAATGACTTTGGATCATGCAAAACCAAGCTTAATTGTTAAATTGTGAATTTTGCTTTAAAAAGAGTTAAAATCGGTATTTTTGCAAACTAGTTTTTTTGAACATATATGGTTTGGTGAAATTAAATTATGGAAATGATTTATATGACTTAGTTAAGATATTTAATAAGTATATTGGCCGCTACATTCATTTAAACGTCGAGTTTTGTACTAAAGCGGGTAATTTTTGCTTGCTAGATTTTCGGAAAAATTGCTTCTAAAGTGAATTTGGGGTTTTTGTGAATTTTAACCTATTCTATATTTAAATTAGTATTCGTGAATGTGCAAATGAGTGTACTTGGGTTTTTCTCGATGGTCGGACGTTTGCACGCCGACGTCGAGGGCTTTTGGGTTGGTTTGTGAGAGCAACCATAGGTTTTGACCTATGTGGGATTCGTGCGTCGTTTTGGTCATGAGTCGGATTTTAATGCGATATGGTGCGTTTTGATATGTAGGTACCCCATGTGGACTTCGAGACGACAAGCAAGCGCGTGGCGACGTCGGCACCGGCGAGCGAGGACCAGGTGAGTAGATTTATATCTACGGGGAGAAGTCGGGTGGATGTCGTATAGCACCCCCGCAGTCCGTGGTGGTGTATACGGATGCGTATACACACCAACAATTATTATATGTTGTTTGGGATTAATAATGATGTTAGGATGGATATTGGTGTATTGGATTACTTTAGTGTTGCGAACCCTAGGGTAGTGTTGCACTACACATACGCACATACATACTTGCATACATTCCTATTTATATGTGCTCATGGGATTCTTTATAGTTATGTGTTCACATGGGTATGGGACTATGTGTTCACATAGGGATTTGAGGATGATACTTGGGATTGAGCTGAGTCGATGAGATTTGTTTTGTGGTTGTGGTATCGGTGATATAGCAGGATTCGCACTTGAGGTGCGTTCTGGTGTTATAGCGGATCTTGGGGCGGCGATACGGGTGAATAGTGTTATAAATAAAATGGTCGACATGTGATCGTGATATGAGGCATGATATGCTAGGATATTGATATTAGGCCGTATCGGACGATGTATACCCCTTGATGATGATATGTGCTGACGATATCGGTTTGTACGAGATTGTCGATCAGTAGTCAGATCATGAGTATATTGACGATCTTAGTATTATACTAGACATAGGTCAGTACCCTAGACTATGATCTTGGATAAAGAGGATACCTGAGGAATAGTGTGAGGAATATGATATTGACCCGTACCCAGATTGGGGATTGCGTACGACGGATTTACGTACGAGCTATATCTTGATGATTGATCCGCACTCTTGACTTGGGATGTCTGATTATAGATATGGTATCGGATATGATATTATTGAGGCGGGATCACCGACTAATATATATACAGGTATGTATATGGATCGACTCAGATGTTAGGCGGTTTCCTTACCTGTAGTCCAGCTTGTTAGCTTAGCCCTTTAGTTTAGTTTAGTTGTTAGATTAGATTCGATTCTTACCTATTTCAAAAACTAACGAATCGTGGGTATTTTAAAAAAAGTCCAAGGGATCCTACGGATATTTCAAAAGACGTATCTTTTCATAAAAACTCCGTAGCTCCTATTTTCAAAACCCCATGATTCGTGTTATTTCAAAAGGCACCATTTGTAGGACTTATATTAGATTAGTGCAGATTAGTTATAGTTGCGTCTAGTATTCAGCTCCCGCTCATCATTGTTGTTCGCTCCGCATCACATGCTTATATTATGCTTCATATTCTACTGTTGATATCTTGTGGTTAGGACACCAGCACCATTACCGATGATGCGTATGTACCACGTACACCTACTTGCCGGCTCACACACATCTTCATCGGTAATTGCCATATCACGTACACCTTAGAAAATATTATTGCTTGACATAACCTGTTAGCTAATAGTTTAGATATGATATTAGTGTACTTTCCTTATATGTTAGTTTAGACATTGTAGTTATTACCTACTACTTTATGCATACTGTTATTCATTGTTATGCCGCATTCATGGATTCTCATGTATATATTCACTTTTTACGTGCTATTGAGGTTTTGGATTCGGATTTCCATGAGATTTTCTGGATTTGGGGAAAACCGCAAAAACATATACAAACTTCTTCTTTCTCTTTTTAAATGAAAAGCGCGGTTTTTCTCATGATGTATGAGTCGTCCACCATGAGTTTGCTGATGGATTTCGAGACCCGATTCGAGGAGTTGGATGAACCGTTTCGGGTGCATGGTGGACCCGGTAAGGTACCCCGGGGCAAGAAGCTCGTGGTGATGACGATGAGCCTGGCAGGGGGAGACTACCTACCGGTGATTTTACCCGACGCGTCGGATATCCGGAGGATACTGTCGTGGTCTTGAGATGGATGGTAGGGGCCGGTCTGGACTGACGGCGCCCTAGAGATTGAGATTGAGACATTGAGATTTCGAGATATCGAGGTACTGAGATTTGATGATACAGGCCAGTCCGGATAGCCGGAGCCTGAGGCTTTGAGACATTGAGATTTATGTTTTGTGTCGATACTAGACACTGTTGATGCTGATTTCATTTATGATATCTCATTTTAAAAATACAAAGGAAATCTCACTAATTTATGAAAACAGTTCTTCATTTACATGTATTCTGTTTTCATGCATTCATACCTCATTCATATGATATATTGCTACCTGAGGCACTGACACGGGCACATGAGATCACACTCGGGTTAGATATTACCCTAGCTATTGTTATAGGCTGCATGTTATTCATATATTTGAGGATATATTTTGATCATTGACCTAGGTTGCGTTATTTGTGCGATTTCTGTGCGTAGATATTTTTCTACTCACGAGTTGGCAACTCACCCCCGTTGTGCCACAGTTCTTGCAGGTTTCGCCGTACAAGTTTCATTACGGCTTTGCTGGAACTATTTCCATTTCCGGGTGACTTGCTAGTAGGTGGGTTTATTTGTATCGTACCCATCATTACATCTTGTATATTATTATTCTATTGTATCTAGAAGTTCCATCAACCAAACATGTATTTATTTTGAGTTAGAGACCAGTGATGTTTTTCTTTCGACCTTAGAGTCGCGCGTTATATTTCTGTAGATTTCTTGTGCTTTTGAGTTTCCTTTTGAGTTTTGATTCTCGTCGTTGGCGTTGTATATTATTTTGCTTATGTGGTTGTGACCGTCGATTGACGAAGAGCTAGCTCCCGCTTGGGGATGCCTTTTTATTGATTTCCTATACTATTCATGTTGTATCCCGTTTGGGGGCCAGTATTTACAAACGAGGTTATCACTCTTGTATTTGTTTCTTGGAGAAATCGCTCACATGGAAAATCAACTGGGGAACGAGAAGATAAAGTCCGACAGAATAGTTTCTTAATTGATTATCCTTTCTTGTTCTTAGAATATCGAGGACGAAATTCTTTTATAGTTGGGTATAATGTAACACCCGAGTTCATTTATACCAATTCCAGTTTCAGTATTTTACTTATCCATGGTCTATTCTTGATTTAGCGTGTTTGGGTGCGAATAGTACTTTACATGGTACTGGGCATTCGACCCGACCCGCTTACTTGAACCTGTTTAACTCTCATTTATAGGTTGCCTTGCCTTGTTGCATGGACTAGTGCAATTCTTAATTTAGTTTATACGGGTATTTATCTTGTATCACATCTTTTGCATATAACAGTTTAAATCATGTAAAATAAATTAAAATTACATTTCATAGCCTGCATAATATCCCTAACCCAGTGGTAGCATCCTTGCATCGTGTTCTCGTCCCGTTCGGTGAAACGGATGTGTTTGGACGGCTACATGCACGTACGTGCGTCCGTTCTTGGGGGTATGCTTTTTAATTATAAAATCCTTCATTTTAAATTTTGGAACCCGCCAGTAATTTTCTTATTTCAAATTCAAATCTTTGGACCCGACCCGGGCGCAATTCTGAAATATTCTGCATTTGCGCCAAATCCTATTTTTTATAATATTTTTAAAAAAAACCAGCGAAATCGAATTCTCAACCCAGAAAATATTTTCCTATTTTCTTAAAATCTTTTAAAAAGTTTTTCCTAACTGTGCACCCCCACAAATCTTCCTCTTTCTTTCCTTAGTTGGCCACGAGCCAATCAAAATCCACTTAAACCCCCTCGGGCCCCACCATATCCCTCTCTCTCTTCTTTCTCATTCTCTTTCTTTCTCTTCTCTCTCTTTCTCGCGGGCACTAGAGATGTCACACCCCCCCCCCCCGCTTCCCAGAGTACGCTAAAATGGGCACGTGACATAGCCAACCATGCTACCTGTGGGTAGGAACTATCCATCCACAGTCACATTACGGCTGTAGAGATATCAAGAACAAAATAAAACTATCTAAACATGTCCATAATCCAAGATAACATGAGTCAATAATAAATAAATGCGGAACCGAAAGATCCAATACAAAAAAATCTGGAATGTATGTCCCATAATGCGGGCTCACATCAGGAATAAAATGCAGGAAAGAAAAGCTAACTACTGCTAACACTCACAGCTCAGCCTGTCGGCTGAAGTACTCCTTCTCGGACTGCGACAGCGGTACAGAATCTGGGCCATGCAAAACCCAGACGTCAGCGCGTCAAAGCAACAAGCAATAACATAATAAACAGGCAATGCGAATATAAACATGAATAAAGTAAGGGTAACAACAATATAAATCAGAGCAGAGCAGGGTAGTGTGCAGTGGGTAAACTAAACTGTACTATCAGGTTCTCTGTTCTAAAGTCTTTGAAACCAAATTGATGAATTATCGATGTAACTCAATAGTATCCCGTACATACCCGGGACCACGGCCATAATATTCTCGGCTGCAGCCGAGACATGCCGCTAGGCACAAAACAGGAATGTGTACACTCGATAGTATCCCGTACATACCCGGGACCATGGCCACAATATTCTCGGCTAAACCGAGACATGCCGCTAGGCACAAACAGGAATGTGTACACTCAGGACAGGTAGTGAACTGTCGAGTTACAAGTCAGGTTTCACCTTTGATTTCCCCATACCCCCAAGTTAAATGTGCAAGTCAAGTCGGGTATCCCGAAATCAAGAAACTAATGCCAACACAGGATCAGGTAAACAGGTTTGTCTGGATAGACAACGGGAACGGTCCATGAGGACTACATGTCAGATTTGTTGGCATTAGACACAAGATCAGGTAACGAATCAGGTCATGATACATCATGTCAAGTCAAGCAGTATACGGTACCATGTCGGGTCAATCAAAGTGTAGGTAGCAAGACAGTTCAAGAAGCAAGCGATATCATAGGTGTACTCACAATCAGTTATATAATCAAGCATGGGCATTAACAACATGAGATAAGCAATAAATTAAGCAATAGGCAGATTTACTCAATTTGCAGTACAGTAATTAGTCGTGTCACGGAGATGATTTCAATGTTATGCGAATGCAGTATGACTATTATGGCATTTTAATCATGTTAACGAGTTTAAGCACTTTAGAGGTGCAATGATTTATATAAAGGTTCAAACAGCTATTACAGGTTAAAATGCATACGAGTGTCCGAATGGAACAAAATTATAGAGATAAATCCCGTAAGCTATGTTAATATTAAAAATGTGTATAAACAGGTAAATGTGGTTATTAGGTTCAATTGCAAGCTGTAGGTTCCAATTTTAAAGATAAGATGATATATGACAATATTGCACATGAAAATGAGAAATGATCGTACCAAGGTTAAATTTATAGGTTTAGGGTGTCATAATATATCTGTAAATATTGTATAGCATGTAGCAAGGGATACTTGCCTCGACGGGTCGCGAACCGGGAATACGGAACGATAAACGTCGGCGGGGAAACTCGCGACGGGCGCACGGTTCACGGAATGAACCCAAACGACGAACAATGGAACCACACGGGTCGGGGTACCTCGCTGGAACATCGGGACACGCCGCCGGCACGGCCGGATTTCGGCGAGATCAAAAACAGCGAACAACTCTTTCAAGGATTGTAATGTAAGAAAAGAAAAAGAGTAGAGAGGAAGGATGGTGAAGAGGAGGCTTACACTGATCAATAGAGGGGTCGTGAAGGTTGACGACATCGACAGAGCTCCGGCGGTCGGCCAACAGTGACCGCGCCAAGCTGCAGATCATCAGAGACGATTAGAGAAAAGAAGGAAGGAGGAAAGAGGAAGAAAACGGGTAGGTAAGGCTTACGGAGGGTTGCACGAAGGCCGGGGTACGGAGGCGAGATCGCCGGCGGTGACACAAGGCATTGCGACGGGTGTGCAGGGGTGTGTGCAGGTGGCCGCGGCGATGGTGTAGGGTGCACTGGAACGTGGGGAAAGGAGGAAGGATGAGATGAGGTTGAGGAGGCGAGGGTCCCGGCGGTGCTGGCGCCGGCGTTGGGGGCTGCGGCGGCGAAGTTGTGGTGGCTAGGGTTCGCGAAGTGATGGGTTTACGTTTGGAATAGGAGGAGGGAGGATGGGTTTTAAATATATGAGAGAGAGAGAGAGAAAGAGAGAGAGAGAGAGTTACGGTGAGAGAGAGAGAGGAAAAGGGAGTGGGGCCCACGGGAAGGAGATACCTGATTGGTTGAGGGAATACTTGAAAAGATTTAAAATCTTTAAAATCCTAAACGGTTTTTAAAAGAATATATATAAGATTGGGTAAAAGGTTAAATATGCGATCGTTATATAAAATATAAAATTTGGGATTTTGGCGCAAAATAAAACATTTCCAAATCGCGCCCGGGTCGGGTCCAAAAATTTGAAATAATAGGATTTTAAGCGGCATCCAAAAGTGAAAATGAAGTATTTTATGATCAAAAAGCATACCCCCAAAACGGACACACGTACGTGCACGTAGCCATCCAAACTCGCCCGTTTCACTGAACGGGACGAGAACACGATGCACGGACGCTACAGCAGGGTTAGGGGTGTCAAGTAGGCCAAGATGAATATTTTAATTTTATTTTAGATACCATGGTATTACCTGTTATTTGATCTGGTGTCTAATGACCTGACCTGACACATGATACATTACCTGGCTTGACCTGATGTACCATGGTATTACCTGTTATTTGATCTTGTGTCTAATGCCAACAAACCTGACATGTAGTCTTTACGGACCGTTCCTGTTGTCGATCCAGGCAAACCTGCTCTTACCTGATCCTGTGTTGGCATTAGTTCTTGATTACTGAATACCTGACCTGACATACATAACTTGGGGATATGGGAAAATCAATGGTGAAACCTGACTTGTAACTCAACAGTTCGATACCTGTTCTGATCAGTTTTAGAGGCTAGGCCAGCCTTGGGATGATGCTGCTGACATCATTCATCTGTACATATTTCCTGTTTTAGTGCCTAGCGGCATGTCTCGGATTCAGCCCGAGAATCCGGACCGTGGTCCCGGGTATGCACGGGATACTATTGAGTTACATCGATGATTCATCAAATTGATTTCAAAGACTTTAGAGTAGAAAACCCAATAGAACAGTTTAGTCTATTCGCTGCACACTACCCTTCACTGCCCCGATTTATAGTACTGTTACACCTGCTTTTCATTCACGTTTATATTTGCATTGCCTGTTACCCTGTTTATATTTTATTGCTTGATGACATGAAGCGCTGACGTCTGGGTTTAGCATGGCCCAGATTCTTCCACCTTGTTGCAAACTGATCAGGAGTATTGCCGCTGTTAGACGAGCGGTGAAGTTCCTATCGGTATGTAGTTTCACTTCCAGGTGTTTCATTTATTGTATCTTTTGGCTTCCGCATATTGTTATTTCTTGACTCTTTCACTCTGGCTTATGGACATGTACTAGATAGTTAGTTTACTTTCCTGTTCTTGATATCTCGATAGCCGTAATGTGACTGTGGAAGGATGTTTCCTATCCACAGGTAGCATGGTTGGCTATGTTACGTGCCCATCTTAGCATACTCTGGGAAGCGGGGCATGACAACTAGGATGAGTAGAGAAGTGTTTTGGGTTTTTATCTCCAAGGCAAATGATTCTCAACACATGAGAGGTTTTTGCCTTAAACTAGAGAGAGAGCAAGAGAAAGAGGGAGAGCTTGAGGATGAGAGAGCTTTCATGAGAGAGAAAGCAAATGAAAGAATGAGCAAGACTTTTCTCACCCTTGCTCTCATAATCCAAAATAATCATAACCAATAATAGTAATTGAGTATTATGTGATGGTTCAAGTCAAAATGGCAATATCATTTCATGCACTCATTTTGTGAAGAATAACAAGCAAGCAAAAGTCTTTGCCATGAAATGATAGCCATTGTAATGATAATGGTCAACTAGTCCAACCTAGTCAACCGGTCAACAAAGTCAACAAGTCAACAAAGCCAACCATTCAACCCAACCATGGCACAATAATACTTAATTAATAATATCATTAATCATATTTCTTATTCTCATTAGGGTTTAGCAAAAGTCAACAGTCAACAACCCTAATGAGAATCCTCTGCCTCAGTCTCTGTCAACCGTGCATACACACCCGCATCCGCGTTCCGAGGAACACGAATACAAACGAGATAAAACCAATCCCAAAACATACACTAGGATCTGGCCTAAACCAAAGCCCGCTAGTGATAACTGCCCGGACACTAAACGTGCACAAGTGCACGGATGTGACCGAACCCTGTCGCAAAACCATGCGACCTCTACTCTTTTGCCTAAAGGCGAATAGCTCTCTGTGTGGGACTCTAAAGACTCGACACTACGCTGGCAGTGGGTTTAACCACAGACCGCAAGCGGCACTAGCTGTGCGTAAAGGCCCCCAGGTAGATGCCGATAAGAAGACGGACGAGGTGAAACCTATCTGAACTCCTGCTGAGCCTGAATATGACAATCTGCGTACAGTCCGGACTGTTCGTCTGAGAATATCGCATGGCGGGCCTAGGGGCGGTAAACGTCAGTCCCCTAATAGCGGTACAAGTCGTGTCGGAGTGTAGCCCAGAACACCCTGAGATAACGCTGGAAACCTACCAGTATATCTCGCTTGCCCTGGCCAGGGACTTTGTGTAATAGCTCTCCTAGACACAGCACGATATCAACCCCCAATATCGGGAGAGACGGATCCTGTCTAACCGTCACTGCCTCCAAGTGCTTCGGGACTGCACCCAACTACTACCTGTTTGCATGACTCCTTTGAGCCGTGGTAGGGTAGTAATCTAAGTACAGTGTGAACACACTCGAGGCGAAGTGACAGTGTCAAGTCAGTGGACTAAGCTGTACTCATGTCACCTGGGAACTGATAACTGACGATAGGTATAGTACCAACCAACAGTTCCCGACGAGTCATGTCCAGTGTACTCGTAACCTAACGAGCACCCGCATACTATCTCAAGTACGACGTACTGACGGCTGTGGGACAGACCGTCTCCCCTGCTGGGATGAGAAGCGCATACGCTAGTCTACTCCGGAGTATCGATGCCCTGTCTTGATAGTCCTACGATTAGGGACCTGCATAAGGATGTGCTTGTGGATTACCCAGCCCCCACGAGTGTGACTGCCATCACAATGCTGGTAATCAAGCAAAGATCCTAAGGGCTCCACTAATGTGTATAGGTGATATACTAAAATAAACACATGTACACATTGAAGTAGAAACAAACCAGGTAGCATACTACTATTTTGAGCAAGATTGTCTATACAAGGTGAATATCCCAAGCTTCCATTAAGTAATATACAAACTAGTATGATACAGTAATGGCCTCTAGGGCATATACACTAACAGAAGAATCTCATCTCTTTGGGTGCACTCGACAACAAGGCTTACAAGTTTTCCGCTGAAGGTGGAGTTTTAAAGGTAACCAAAGATGTGCTTGTTGTAATGAAGGACTTGAAGAAAAGGTGTAATATCCAGTCCCTTTTTCTACGTCAATACCGGTATTTAAATAAAATATTTTAGCCATTTTAAATGTTTGAATTGTATTCTAATTATTTTGTTTCCTACAAACCTAACCCAAATCCTAAGCCCAACAACCCAAAATCCTTCACTCCAACCAACAAATACTTTCCTCCATTTCAAAATTCAAAATAAAAATATCATCATCAATTTCAAATAAATTCCATTAAAACCTAATAACTATGTACATTAATCCCTCGTTACTCTTCTTTATTTTTCCTTTCAAATTTTTATTAAACCCCCCCCCCTCACGTTTACACTCTCTCTGTCTACTCTTTAATTTTTCCTTTATTATTTTTTTAAAAACCTCCATGGTTTCTCTCTCTCATCACGTTCTCTCTCTCTCCTCTCGATCACGTTCACTCTTTCTCTCTCCTCTCGATCACTCTCTCTCTCTCCTCTTTCTCTCTTCCTCCCTCTCGTCACCCTCATCTCCCCTATGAGAACCCACGACCTCCCCACACCACCATGACCACCCAGAGCACTACCGCGACCCGCCCAAGCTCTGTCGGCTTACCTCAACGCCGCCTGGACCATCGCTGCAAGCCACCTCCTTCCCCGAGCACCCTCACCTGCACACCCCCTTACCAGAGCTCGCCTCGCCATCGACCGCATAACCCAACACCTTCTCCATCGCCTGCCCCGAGCTCCCCTCTCCTTCACCTCCAGCACCCGTCTCACCTCCGAGCTCAACCCCAACTCCACCAACGCCGACCGCAGCCGCCTTGCCCAGCAACCCGGCACAGCCCCACTTTCACCTCCGAGCTCCCCACCTCGTCGGATCCGTCTCTGGACCTCCGACGACCTTACCAACGACACACCGTGCTCATCGTCGCCGCCACCGTTGCATCGCCCGACCCTAGCCTCTGCCGAGCCGTCAAACCCAAGTTCGAGCCGAGGTCGAGTTAGCCGTATATAGCCATGTCCGTGTCGCTGTGCTAACCGTGATGTTGTTGTAGGTCACCGCCATCATCGCCTTCGTGACCGTTGATCGTCGTCAGGCAAGTTCAAATACTTGCTGCATGCTATAGTATGTTTATTTCGGTTGCGAATCAAATGTTCATTATAGGTGCTCGATTCAAACCCTAAGCTAAAAACCCTCTTAAAATGACGGAACTTAGGTGTAACGGATTACTTTAGTGATAATGAATATTTTGTTAAGAGTTGGCTCGAAAATACAGACCCTAACACCGTGAAATGTCATCCCCATTCAGATTCGTCGAATCTGAAACCTTCCGTACCTGAAATTTATGAAAATTATATTAAATTAGTTACACACCAGAATATGGTGTTCGAGGACTCTTATCAAATCCGACTTGACAACCTAGAACTCCATATAATTTATATTTTGTTTATATTTTAAAGCGGTGACGGAAACTGTTCGGGAGTGCGGCTCTGGACTGCAGTCCAGAGCAGCACTGCTGGTCGATACTTGATTTGAAATGCTTTTACATCTCTGTGTGAAAATGGTATTATGAGAAACCCTATACCTTAGCGAAGATAAATCTGTTAGCTAACTATTGGAACTGATTTCATTCGTTTTTACCATCGTTTACTATTTTAATCATATTTTAAATCATCAGTACATACTGCAGTCCCAAGCAGGGACAGAACGTATAACCCGGTATTAAATAATTCATAACTCCCAGAACACAGTGGATATTATTGATCCATATGGTGCGTTGGAAACCTAACTGATGAACCTAAATATTATCCAACTGTAGAAGCGCTTAATTATGACCGCAACAGGGTGAAAACTGTGTTACAAAATGGGCTTTCAATTCAGAAATTGAATTTCCAGCAGAGAACGCTTAAAATGAAGTGACCGAAATTCGCGAACCCGAGATCCGATTGACTTGAAACAAATTTCGTTGAACTGCGGGTTAAATTTACTTTTTACCTCTTTTGTATCATTTTACTTAATTCTGAACGTACGATTTAATGTGATTTTTCTAAGTTTATAAGACGCGAAATGACTTGTATTGCATATGATTTGTTTAGTGGCATAATTCACATTTTTACCCGACTGCAATACCTCTAGCGATAGTGACCGTACTTATTAATTCTCTATGTATAATGCATTGTCGAACGTGAATGGTATCGGTTCAGTTGTGTCGAGTACGCCAGTAAAAAGTGAATGATTCGTGATAGTGAACCACACAGTGAATAGTGAATAAAGGAGTGTTATTAGTACGTACTTGTACACAACTAGCCCATACTTATAGATAGTGAATCCCGGGGGAAAAGTGGAAATCGAAGTGGAAGGGAACTTGTATTTAGCGATTATAGTGATTTAGAGGATGATCATTCGAACAGCGACTCTTATATATATATATATATATATATATATATATATATATAAGTTTGGACCTAGCGGTCCGGCTGACGGGGTTATATCCCGGGCAACAGTGGGTCATAGTCTCGGGTACGTACGAGACCCTCATTAAACATGTCATTCCTTTTCACAACTCGATTTCAAAAGCAACTTAGAGACCGATAGGGAACAGATCATATATTGCATTGTTTAATACCATATCGATTACCTGCATATATTGTCTCCACCGTTATTACTTTATTTCCTTGCCTTTTGTTATTATTATAATATTGCTATTGTGTCGCCCTGACGACCTGAGTATGCATGCTCAGAGATTGGAGAGGACCCGGTTCATAAGTCAGACCTACCATTCGAGCTCGCAGAGATCTAGACGGTCGTGCCTTCAGTGCTTTTACCGCTTTCCATAAATCAACCTTGTATTCGCACTTGGTTAGTAGTTTCTTTTTCTTTCAAACTATTGTAAACTGTGAACAATGAAAGTTGGTGTAATAAACTAATGATGTGTTTCCTTTACTTGTGTGCCGTGTTTACTGATTACCATATAATGCTAGAAGCCGAAGTGTGACTATGGCGGGATTATTCCCTGACCGTAGGAGCATGGTTGGCCTAGTCGCCTCCCGTATTCCGTATTGTGGGAAGCGGGGCGTGACAAAGGGTCATTGTATTCATTGCAGGGTTCGACAACTTCCGGATTGACGGTGATTTCATCATCCAAATCTATGACGAATTTGAAAACTATCAGATCGTGTCACATGAGGTTCGGGAATATGAATGAAAGAGGTATGGACAAGTTATTGAAGCAGAGTCCACATGGTGGCAAGAGTACGACGAACTTGGAGTTTTATGAACATTGCGATTTTGGGAAGAAGTAATGTGTTAGTTTCAGTTTGGCGGTGCACAACACAAAAGATACTCTTGATTATATCCATTCCAATTTGTAGGGACCCTCTCCAGTTACTTATAAAGGAAGCGGTGCCGAGTATCTGCTTACCTTCATTGATGATTTTTCGAGAAACGTTTGAGTCTACTTCTTGAAACACAAAAGTGATGTGTTTACTATATTCAAGTAATGAAAGACGTTGTTTGAGAAGCAGAAAGGAAAGCATATTAAGAGACCGAGGACGGACAACGGGTTAGAGTTTTGCGGTGGAGATTTTAGTGATTTCTGCAAAATGAAAGGATTGTTCGGTATCAAGCCGTTGTCTACACAGCACAGCAGAATGGAGTCGCGGAGCGTATGAATCGGACTCTTATGGAGAAATCTCGGAGTATGATGTCTAATGCAGCGCTCGGAAAGGAGTTTTGGGCAGAAACGGTAAATACAGCGTGTTATATTGTGAATCAATCATCCCATACATCGCTAGGTTGTAAGACACCGGAGTAGGTATGGTCAGAGAAGCGCGTCGATTATTCAACTTAAGGTGTTTGGTTGCCCCGCTTATGCATATTGCCGTTAAGGCAAGTTAGATCCTCGGGGGAAGAAATATATATTTCTTGGTTATGCTACCGGTGTTAAAGGTTACAGATTGTAGTGTTCGGATCCAAAATTGTCTAAATTTATAATTAGCAGAGATGTGACGTTTGATGAATCTGCTATGTTGAAGCCGAACAATAAGGAATCTCCAGTTGAAAATGATTCGAAGAAAGATGAGCCAAGAGTTGATATTGAGATCGGTGATAGCTCGGGTTTGCAGGAGATCTCTCCTTCATCGTCTGAAGATGCTCAAGATGAGCAGTCTCATGATGAGGAGTATTTTCTTGCTCGTGACTGACAAAGAAGGGACATTAGACCGCCACAGAGGTATGGCTACGATAAGCTACTGGCATATGTACTATCTGTTGTAGAGACAGCTAATAATAGTAAGCCAACAAGCTAAAATGAAGTCATCTCATCCGATGAAGCAACTCGATGGCTAGTCGGTATGAATGAAGAGATTGAGTCACTTCACAAGAACCAAACTGGGAGCTCGTGAAACTGTCACGACCCGAAGTACGGAACATGACCGGCACTTAAACTACGAACGTCTCGAGGCGTACGTAATCTAAGTAAACCGAAAACCCAGAAATCCAAACCAAGAAAAGTAGTAGAGTGAAGGAAAACCAATTTAAAACAAGTAGTTTTAATAGCAAAAGCCGAATTATGCGGTTTTTAAGAACATCAAAAATTTACTGAAAATTTCGGCAGAGTCTCCTTTGTAAATACTAGCCCCCAAACGGGATACAACATGAATAGTATACGAAATCAATAAAAAGGCATCCCCAAGCGGGAGCTAGCTCTTCGTCAATCGACGGTCACAACCACATAAGCAAAATAATATACAACGCCAACGGCGAGGATCAAAACTCAAAAGGAAACTCAAAAGAACAAGAAATCTACAGAAATATAACGCGCGACTCTAAGGATGAAAGAAAAACATCACTGGTCTCTAACTCAAAATAAATACATGTTTGGTTGATGGAACTTCTAGATACAACAGAATAATAATATACAAGATGTAATGATGGGTACGATACAAATAAACCCACCTACTAACAAGTCACCCGGAAATGGAAATAGTGCCAGCAAAGCCGTAATGAAACCTGTACGGCGAAACCTGCAAGAACTGTGGCACAACGGGGGTGAGTTGCCAACTCATGAGTAGAAAAACATCCACGCACAGAAATCGCATAAATAACGCAACCTAGGTCAATGATCAAAATATATCCTCAAATATATGAATAACATGCAGCCTATAACAATGGCTAGGGTAATATCTAACCCGAGTGTGATCTCATGTGCCCGTGTCAGTGCCTCAGGTAGCAATATATCATATGAATGAGGTATGAATGCATGAAAACAGAATACATGTAAATGAAGAACTGTTTTCATAAATTAGTGAGATTTCCTTTGTATTTTTAAAATGAGGTATCATAAATGAAATCAGCATCAATAGTGTCTAGCATCGACACAAAACATCAATCTCAATGTCTCAAAGCCTCAGGCTCCGGCTATCCGGACTGGCCTGTATCATCAAATCTCAGTACCTCGATATCTCGAAATCTCAATGTCTCAATCTCAATCTCTAGGGCGCCGTCAGTCCAGACCGGCCCCTACCATCCATCTCAAGACCACGACGGTATCCTCCGAATATCCGACGCGTCGGGTAAAATCACCGGTAGGTAGTCTCCCCCTGCCAGGCTCATCGTCATCACCACGAGCTTCTTGCCCCGGGGTACCTTACCGGGTCCACCATGTACCCGAAACGGTTCATCCAACTCCTCGAATCGGGTCTCGAAATCCATCAGCAAACTCATGGTGGACGACTCATACATCATGGGAAAAACCGCGCTTTTCATTTAAAAAGAGAAAGAAGAAGTTTGTATATGTTTTTGCGGTTTTCCCCAAATCCAGAAAATCTCATGAAAATCCGAATCCAAAACCTCAATAGCACGTAAAAAGTGAATATATGCATGAGAATCCATGAATGCGGCATAACAATGAATAACAGTATGCATGAAGTAGTAGGTAATAACTACAATGTCTAAACTAACATATAAGGAAAGTACACTAATATCATGTCTAAACTATTAGCTAACAGGCTATGTCAAGCAATAATATTTTCTAAGGTGTACGTGACATGGCAATTACCGATGAAGATGTGTGTGAGCCGGCAAGTAGGTGTACGTGGTACATACGCATCATCGGTAATGGTGCCGGTGTCCTAACCACAAGATATCAACAGTAGAATATGAAGCATAATATAAGCATGTGATGCGGAGCGAACAACAATGATGAGCGGGAGCTGAATACTAGACGCAACTATAACTAATCTGCACTATTCTAATATAAGTCCTACAAATGGTGCCTTTTGAAATAACACGAATCATGGGGTTTTGAAAATAGGGGCTACGGTGTTTTTATGAAAAGATACGTCTTTTGAAATATCCGTAGGATCCCTTGGACTTTCTTTTAAAATACCCACGATTCGTTAGTTTTTGAAATAGGTAAGAATCGAATCTAATCTAACAACTAAACTAAACTAAAGGGCTAAGCTAACAAGCTGGACTACAGGTAAGGAAACCGCCTAACATCTGAGTCGATCCATATACATACCTGTATATATATTAGTCGGTGATCCCGCCTCAATAATATCATATCCGATACCATATCTATAATCAGACATCCCAAGTCAAGAGTGCGGATTAATCATCAAGATATAGCTCGTACGTAAATCCGTCGTACGGCATCCCCAAATCTGGGTACGGGTCAATATCATATTCCTCACACTATTCCTCAGGTATCCTCTTTATCCAAGATCATAGTCTAGGGTACTGACCTATGTCTAGTACAATACTAAGATCCTCAATATACTCATAATCTGAGTACTGATCGACAATTTCGTACAAACCGATATCGTCAGCACATATCATCATCAAGGGGTATACATCGCCCGATACGGCCTAATATCAATATCCTAGCATATCATGCCTCATATCACGATCACATGTCGACCATTTTATTTATAACACTATTCACCCGTATCGCCGCCCCAAGATCCACTATAACACCAGGACGCACCTCAAGTGCGAATCCTGCCATATCACCGATACCACAACCACAAAACAAATCTCATCGACTCAGCTCTATCCCAAGTATCATCCTCAAATCCCTATGTGAACACATAGTCCCATACCCATGTGAACACATAGTCCCATACCAATGTGAACACATAACTATAAAGAATCCCATGAGCACATATAAATAGGAATGTATGCAAGTATGTATGTGTGTATGTGTAGTGCAACACTACCCTAGGGTTCGCAACACTAAAGTAATCCAATACACCAATATCCATCCTAACATCGTTATTAATCCCAAACAACATATAATAATTGTTGGTGTGTATACGCATCCGTATACACCACCACGGACTGCGGGGGTGCTATACGCCATCCACTCGACTTCTCCCAGTAGATATAAATCTACTCACCAGGTCCTCGCTCGCCGGTGCCGACATCGCCACGCGCTTTCTTGTCGTCTCGAAGTCCACATGGGGTACCTACATATCAAAACGCACCATTTCGCATTAAAATCCGACTCATGACCAAAACGACGCACGAATCCCACATAGGTCAAAACCTATGGTTGCTCTCACAAACCAACCCAAAAACCCTCGACGTCGGCGTGCAAACGCCCGACCATCGAGAAAAACCCAAGTACACTCATTTGCACATTCACGAATACTAATTTAAATATAGAATAGGTTAAAATTCACAAAAACCCCAAATTCACTTTAGAAGCCATTTTTCCGAAAATCTAGCAAGCAAAAATTACCCGCTTTAGTACAAAACTCGACGTTTAAATGAATGTAGCGGCCAATATACTTATTAAATATCTTAAATAAGTCATATAAATCATTTCCATAATTTAATTTCACCAAACCATATATGTTCAAAAAAATTAGTTTGCAAAAATACCGATTTTAACTCTTTTTAAAGCAAAATTCACAATTTAACAATTAAGCTTGGTTTTCCATGATCCAAAGTCATTAAACCACTCAATATAATATTAATAATGACATGAAACCATAATTATATTTTAACCTAAAGCATTTAACAATTTTCCAAAACTCTAGTTAGCAAAATAACTTAATTAGGGCATTTTATAAGTAATGGTTTGGAATTAACAACTAAATTAGCTTTCTATAAAACTTAAGATGTTAATCCACAACACAAAACCATGCACAATTTATCATAACTCATTTCCACAACAAAACCCTAACTTGAAATCTTTAATCATGCAATTAAACTCATCAAAACCTAATTAAGCACTTAGTTAACTTAGATTAAAGCAACTAGATAACAAATTTTAACAAAAGCATAAGATTATACCTCCCATGATGAGATCAAGCTCAAGATCTAGCCTCCTAAAATGCCAATTTGATCCCTAGATCCATGCTAGAATGGCTAATGAGAAATGGGTAGGAGTTGGATTTGGATTTTGGGATTTATTTGATGGATTTTGAGGCAATTTTTAAGCATTTTTGAAGAGGAATGAGAGGAGAAAAGGGGGAGGGGGCTGCTGCTGGAAGGGCCGGCCAAAATGCAGGTGGGGGAGAGGAGAGAGGGGGTGTGGTGTGGGGTGTGGTGTGGGAAAAGTCCAAGTCAACAAAAGGTCAACTCTTTTATCCATTTTCTTTTCTTTTCTTTCATTTCTTTTCTTTGAAATTCAAGTGGGGAAAAAGGTGGGGGCTGCTAAATTCAGCCAAGGGGAGAAGTAAATGGGGGTGTGTGAGTGTGGGTATGGCTGTGGGGTGATGGAAAATGACAAATACAATACCCCAAACATCCATTTACACTATAAAAAAAAGCCTTTTTCTTCAATATTTTCTAAACCGTTTTGGCAAACGATTTCGTTTCAAAAACCACATGATAAAATTTTATTTAATGTTTTATGATGCACAAAATTTGTTTCAACTCATTCCAATTTGTAATTTTCCCTAATTAAATGTATTAGTGACGGCTTAAAATAATAATAAAATAATTTTTTTTCAAAAAATTTGAAATTTCATCAGTGGCTCAACAAATACCAAATACTAGCAATTACATAACTAGAATATGTATATTTAATTTTTATAATAAGATATTTGTATTTCGACTTTTTACAGAAAACCCCCTTATTTTACCGATTTTTCGAAATTTCACCGAAACGATTTTCAAAACGTTACAATTTTCCCCCCTTAAAAAAAATTCGGTCCCCGAATTTAAAGTAAAACTCCCCCCAAATACTAAAACATCTAAACCAAAACCATCAAGTCGTCGGGGCTGCGAAATTGTAAATACATAAAACAAATCGTAGCGCGGCGCATGCGCATGAAAAATGAGCATATAACTCAAATCAAAACTCCGTCAAGCATCCCGCAATTATCGGAGTCATGGGGAAGACATCAATGCCAAATCCAATACAAAACCAATATGATATAACTCGAAACTATACACGTAAATATCAAACCTATATATGTAAATATCTGAAGGAAATGAATGCCAAATATATTCAGGTACTGTTCTCTGACTAGTCCTGCCCAGTACGAAAACACATAGCAAATATCATAAAAACATACTGCTCTATAGGAAAAATCAATCCCAAATACGCGTATGAGTACTACGTGCGTCTGGTGCGCACGGAAATCAAAATCCAAATATGTGCCATACATATGCACAGAAACAACATCCAAGTGCATCGGGTGTGCACGAAACATCTGTCGTAGGCAACATGTGTGCCTGACTGCAAAATCAGGTGCATCTGACATGCACGAAAAATCTCGATTTAGTGCATCTGGTGTGCACCAAAATCACATCTCAAAACATGCGACCAACATGTGCGAAAATCCAAGGCAGGTGCATCCATCATGCACGAAATCATGAAATCCAATATCAAGTGCCGAACATGCGCAAAATCCAATCGGGTGCACAAAGTGCACAAAACAATATCGAGTATCACAATCGAAATCGAAGTCCAGTGCATCTAAGTGCACAAAATGCGAATCACTGCACTGCAAGCATATGTGAACTATACCGAGTGCAAGAACCAAATCGTGTGCGTACATATGCACAAAATCAACTCAACTGTATGAAACCCATAAAATCATAAACATGAGAAACCAAGGCACGAAAACGATGTCAAGTGCAACAACTGTGCAAAATCGTAAATACTCAGTAGGTGCAACCATAGTCCATGAAAACAAATATCATGAAACTCAATCATCAAAATCAATCATGCGAATAGATCGCCCAAAATACCCAAAATCAAGTATGGCGGAATAGTCCCGCTCAAGCACATCCTCCAAGAATCTCTGGCCAACTGTCGTGGTCACTCATAGCATGTCTCGTCGACGATCCTGAACTCTGGCCTGCCGGCGTGCATAACATGACCACTCCTGGGTCCAAGTCTTCTCGTAATTTATTCCAGAAAGGTCCTGTCGAGGTCTCTCCCAAATCATGTCTCTGCCGAACTGTCCGGAAGTCATCGTCCTTTACTATATCTGTTTCTTGTTCCGGAACGGCTGCATACTCATTGCACTCCTTTAGGAAGGTATATCCAAGCACAATGCCTCGGCATGTGTATCGCATCTCTGATGTCGGCGGAGTGGAACGTCATCTTATCCAGATCTTGTACGGACCTCTTTACTCCACTTTTCTCTAATGTCGACTGCTTCGGACTCGTCTCGTCGTGGCTGCATGGACTGAGCTCTAACGGCTATCGTCGTATCTGGAGTCTCCCAAGAAATGCATCTTACCACCTAGCATCCGAATGAAGTCGAACCACCCGATCAATTCGTCAAAACCTCATAATCCCCCAAGAGCTCAACATCTTGGGTACAGTTTAACAGTATCGAGAACATACCACAGCATCGATGGTCCAGCCGTAGAAGGGCAAACTCAAGCCTCACTAATGGCGCCGCGGAACTGCCGCAAACCCTAAGGTTCAAAGGCTTTCACACGGTCATTAAGTCGAGTTAGGGTTTCATTCTTCTAGAGGGACCATAGAATTGCCTGCATGTCTTTCCAAGTACTTTAAACTTAGAATAGTAGGTTTCTGATATTCGATCGTCTCTGTCGACTCTCAACGTCTCCGCGTGAAGTCGTCTCTAGCTGGAATCAATTTATCTGATGACCTCGCATCGGTAAGCGAACGATCCACACGTCCTAGTCATTCTTCCTTGGTAACTAGCGGCCTTCTATAATCTCTTAGTACAACCTCGTACTGCAATAGCTCCCACATCTGGGGCGATATCTCGTCGTTCACAGCAAAAACTGGTTCGCTCATCTGCACGCTGAACCGTGCCTCAATCACTTCAATGGTCATCTAAGTATGGATGGCCTCTACCGGTGGCTCAATCCTCTGGTGCTAATCTGCACGTCCGAGCAATCTCATACGGCGATCCATCCAACGCTCGTGGCGTAAAACACAATCAAAAGACACCTCTCTACAATCGGGTGTCGCCGGAATCACGCCCTGGTCAGTCCTCGTTCGTGACGAGCTCGTGCTGACCGCAACTCTAGCCGTAGCTCTCCCTGCCCGTAATCGTGGCAGCAAAACCAAACTGGTACCGATGAGGCTAGATCAGGAAGGAATATAATACTGAACAAGGAAATGCACATCCTAAGGCTTCTTAAGTGGAGTGGCGTGTCGTAAATATGCCGCAAAACATACCAACGGTACGTCACTCTACTTTAGTCACCTATTCCATCAACCAAGGGTCATCCTACGATCCGAAGGTAAAACCTAACGCTCTGATACCAACTTTGTCACGACCCGAAGTACGGAACATGACCGGCACTTAAACTACGAACGTCTCGAGGCGTACGTAATCTAAGTAAACCGAAAACCCAGAAATCCAAACCAAGAAAAGTAGTAGAGTGAAGGAAAACCAATTTAAAACAAGTAGTTTTAATAGCATAAGCCGAATTATGCGGTTTTTAAGAACATCAAAAATTTATTGAAAATTTCGGCAGAGTCTCCTTTGTAAATACTAGCCCCCAAACGGGATACAACATGAATAGTATACGAAATCAATAAAAAGGCATCCCCAAGCGGGAGCTAGCTCTTCGTCAATCGACGGTCACAACCACATAAGCAAAATAATATACAACGCCAACGGCGAGAATCAAAACTCAAAAGGAAACTCAAAAGCACAAGAAATCTACAGAAATATAACGCGCGACTCTAAGGTCGAAAGAAAAACATCACGGGTCTCTAACTCAAAATAAATACATATTTGGTTGATGGAACTTCTAGATACAACAGAATAATAATATACAAGATGTAATGATGGGTACGATACAAATAAACCCACCTACTAGCAAGTCACCCGGAAATGGAAATAGTTCCAGCAAAGCCGTAATGAAATCTGTACGGCGAAACCTGCAAGAACTGTGGCACAACGGGGGTGAGTTGCCAACTCGTGAGTAGAAAAACATCTACGCACAGAAATCGCATAAATAACGCAACCTAGGTCAATGATCAAAATATATCCTCAAATATATGAATAACATGCAGCCTATAACAATGGCTAGAGTAATATCTAACCCGAGTGTGATCTCATGTGCCCGTGTCAGTGCCTCAGGTAGCAATATATCATATGAATGAGGTATGAATGCATGAAAACAGAATACATGTAAATGAAGAACTGTTTTCATAAATTAGTGAGATTTCCTTTGTATTTTTAAAATTAGATATCATAAATGAAATCAGTATCAACAGTGTCTAGTATCGACACAAAACATAAATCTCAATGTCTCAAAGCCTCAGGCTCCGGCTATCCGGACTGGCCTGTATCATCAAATCTCAGTACCTCGAAATCTCAATGTCTCAATCTCAATCTCTAGGGCGCCGTCAGTCCAGACCGGCCCCTACCATTCATCTCAAGACCACGACAGTATCCTCCGGATATCCGACGCGTCGGGTAAAATCACCGGTAGGTAGTCTCCCCCTGCCAGGCTCATCGTCATCACCACGAGCTTCTTGCCCCGGGGTACCTTACCGGGTCCACCATGTACCCGAAACGGTTCATCCAACTCCTCGAATCGGGTCTCGAAATCCATCAGCAAACTCATGGTGGACGACTCATACATCATGGGAAAAACCGCGCTTTTCATTTAAAAAGAGAAAGAAGAAGTTTGTATATGTTTTTGCGGTTTTCCCCAAATCCAGAAAATCTTATGGAAATCCGAATCCAAAACCTCGATAGCACGTAAAAAGTGAATATATGCATGAGAATCCATGAATGCGGCATAACAATGAATAACAGTATGCATAAAGTAGTAGGTAATAACTACAATGTCTAAACTAACATATAAGGAAAGTACACTAATATCATGTCTAAACTATTAGCTAACAGGCTATGTCAAGCAATAATATTTTCTAAGGTGTACGTGATATGGCAATTACCGATGAATATGTGTGTGAGCCGGCAAGTAGGTGTACGTGGTACATACGCATCATCGGTAATGGTGCTGGTGTCCTAACCACAAGATATCAACAGTAGAATATGAAGCATAATATAAGCATGTGATGCGGAGCGAACAACAATGATGAGCGGGAGCTGAATACTAGACGCAACTATAACTAATCTGCACTAATCTAATATAAGTCCTACAAATGGTGCCTTTTGAAATAACACGAATCATGGGGTTTTGAAAATAGGGGCTACGGAGTTTTTATGAAAAGATACGTCTTTTGAAATATCCGTAGGATCCCTTGGACTTTCTTTTAAAATACCAACGATTCGTTAGTTTTTGAAATAGGTAAGAATCGAATCTAATCTAACAACTAAACTAAACTAAAGGGCTAAGCTAACAAGCTGGACTACAGGTAAGGAAACCGCCTAATATCTGAGTCGATCCATATACATACCTGTATATATATTAGTCGGTGATCCCGCCTCAATAATATCATATCCGATACCATATCTATAATCAGACATCCCAAGTCAAGAGTGCGGATCAATCATCAAGATATAGCTCGTATGTAAATCCGTCGTACGCAATCCCCAATCTGGGTACGGGTCAATATCATATTCCTCACACTATTCCTCAGGTATCCTCTTTATCCAAGATCATAGTCTAGGGTACTGACCTATGTCTAGTACAATACTAAGATCGTCAATATACTCATGATCTGACTACTGACCGACAATCTCGTACAAACCGATATCGTCAGCACATATCATCATCAAGGGGTATACATCGTCCGATACGGCCTAATATCAATATCCTAGCATATCATGCCTCATATCACGATCACATGTCGACCATTTTATTTATAACACTATTCACCCGTATCGCCGCCCCAAGATCCGCTATAACACCAGAACGCACCTCAAGTGCGAATCCTGCTATATCACCGATACCACAACCACAAAACAAATCTCATCGACTCAGCTCAATCCCAAGTATCATCCTCAAATCCCTATGTGAACACATAGTCCCATACCCATGTGAACACATAACTATAAAGAATCCCATGAGCACATATAAATAGGAATGTATGCAAGTATGTATGTGTGTATGTATAGTGCAACACTACCCTAGGGTTCACAACACTAAAGTAATCCAATACACCAATATCCATCCTAACATCATTATTAATCCCAAACAACATATAATAATTGTTGGTGTGTATACGCATCCGTATACACCACCACGGACTGCGGGGGTGCTATACGACATCCACCCGACTTCTCCCCGTAGATATAAATCTACTCACCTGGTCCTCGCTCGCCGGTGCCGACGTCGCCACGCGCTTGCTTGTCGTCTCGAAGTCCATATGGGGTACCTACATATCAAAACGCACCATATCGCATTAAAATCCGACTCATGACCAAAACGACGCACGAATCCCACATAGGTCAAAACCTATGGTTGCTCTCACAAACCAACCCAAAAGCCCTCGACGTCGGCGTGCAAACGTCCGACCATCGAGAAAAACCCAAGTACACTCATTTGCACATTCACGAATACTAATTTAAATATAGAATAGGTTAAAATTCACAAAAACCCCAAATTCACTTTAGAAGCCATTTTTCCGAAAATCTAGCAAGCAAAAATTACCCGCTTTAGTACAAAACTCGACGTTTAAATGAATGTAGCGGCCAATATACTTATTAAATATCTTAACTAAGTCGTATAAATCATTTCCATAATTTAATTTCACCAAACCATATATGTTCAAAAAACTAGTTTGCAAAAATACCGATTTTAACTCTTTTTAAAGCAAAATTCACAATTTAACAATTAAGCTTGGTTTTGCATGATCCAAAGTCATTAAACCACTCATTATAATATTAATAATGACATGAAACCATAATTATATTTTAACCTAAAGCATTTAACAATTTTCCAAAACTCTAGTTAGCAAAATAACTTAATTAGGGCATTTTATAAGTAATGGTTTGGAATTAACAACTAAATTAGCTTTCTATAAAACTAAAGATGTTAATCCACAACACAAAACCATGCACAATTTATCATAACTTATTTCCACAACAAAACCCTAACTTGAAATTTTTAATCATGTAATTAAACTCATCAAAACCTAATTAAGCACTTAGTTAACTTAGATTAAAGCAACTAGATAATAAATTTTAACAAAAGCATGAGATTATACCTCCCATGATGAGATCAAGCTCAAGATCTAGCCTCCTAAAATGCCAATTTGATCCCTAGATCCATGCTAGAATGGCTAATGAGAAATGGGTAGGAGTTGGATTTGGATTTTGGGATTTATTTGATGGATTTTGAGGCAATTTTTAAGCATTTTTGAAGAGGAATGAGAGGAGAAAAGGGGGAGGGGGCTGCTGCTGGAAGGGCTAGCCAAAATGCAGGTGGGGGAGAGGAGAGAGGGGGTGTGGTGTGGGGTATGGTGAGGGAAAAGTCCAAGTCAACAAAAGGTCAACTCTTTTATCCATTTTCTTTCTTTTCTTTCATTTCTTTTCTTTGAAATTCAAGTGGGGAAAAAGGTGGGCGCTGCTGAATTCAGCCAAGGGGAGAAGTAAATGGGGGTGTGTGAGTGTGGGTATGGGTGTAGGGTGATGGAAAATGACAAATACAATACCCCAAACATCCATTTACACTAAAAAAAGCCTTTTTTCTTCGATATTTTCTAAACCGTTTTGGCAAACGATTTCGTTTCGAAAACCACATGATAAAATTTTATTTAATATTTTATGATGCACAAAATTTATTTCAACTCATTCCAATTTGTAATTTTCCCTAATTAAATGTATTAGTGACGGCTTAAAATAATAATAAAATAATTTTTTTTTCAGAAAATTTGAAATTTCACCAATGGCTCAATAAACACCAAATATTAGCAATTACATAACTAGAATATGTATATTTAATTTTTATAATAAGATATTTGTATTTCGACTTTTTACAGAAAACCCCCTTATTTTTCCGATTTTTCGAAATTTCACCGAAACGATTTTCAAAACGTTATAGAAACCCGAAGGAGAATGAAGATAGTTGGCTGTAGCTGGATTTTCAAAAAGAAAGAAGGTGACCAGAGGCGATTGATACGAGATATAAGACGCGGTTGGTAGCTAAAGGCTATTCGTAGGTACGGGAAGTTGACTTCACTGAGGTATTTTCTCCAGTTGTTAAACACTATACATGTCCTGCTTGGATCGGTAGCTATACAAAATTTAGAGCTTGAGCAGCTCGATATAAAGACTGCATTCTTGCACGGTGATTTGATAGAGAAAATCTCCATGCAACAGCCCGAAGGTTTGGAAGTTGAAGGCAAAGAAGACCACGTTTGTTTGCTAGAGAAATCTCTCTACGGTTTGAAGCAGACAACTAGACATTGGTATAAAAAGTTTGACTCTTTCATGAAAGAAATTGAGTTCATAGAAAGTTTGGGCGATAGTTGTGTATATTCGAAGAAGCTCACCAATAGTTCTTACGTATATTTGCTGCTTTATATTGATGATATGCTGATAGCAGCAAGATATATGGTTGATATTATGAATTTGAAAGAACAATTAAAAGGTAAATTTGAGACCAAAGACATGGAAGCGGCCAAGAAAATACTTGGTATGGAGATCGGGCACAATCGCAAAAGAGGAAAGCTATACTTGTCTCAACAACGAAATGTTGAGAAAGATTTGAAGCATTTCGGTATGGCAAACGCTAAATCTGTAAGTACTCCGTTGACAGCTCATTTCAAACCTTCAGCTCGTTCATCACCGCAAACAAAAAATGGGATTAAGTATATGCCGAATGTTTCTTATGGAAATGCGGTGGGTAGCATTATGTATACCATAGTTTGTACACGGCCCGACATTTCACATGTTATTAGTCGCTATATGGCATCTCCTGGCAAAATTCATTGGCAGGTGGTGAAATGGATATTATGATACATGTGAGGTACGTCTGACGTGGGGTTGGTGTTTGGAAGGAACGACGACAATTTGGTTGTATTTGGCGATTCCGATTTTGCGGGTAATCTTGACAGACAAAGATCGATCACCGGTTATATATTCTCCTTGGAAAGATGTGTCATTACTTGGCGTGTTTCTTTGCAGCCTAAGGTAGCATTGTCTACAACGGAAGCGGAGTATATGGACATTGTTACGGCCGTTAAGGAGGCAATCTGGTTGAAAAGGCTATTTTCGGAACTTGGTATTGAAAAGAATACCATAATACTCTACTTTGATAGTCAAAACATGATTCACCTGACGAAAAATCAGATGCATCATGAGATGACAAAACACATTGATGTGTGGTACTGGTTCGTGCAGGAGGTCATTAAGAAAGAAGAGATTATTGTGAAGATGGTTGGCACAGCAGATAATCCGACTGACATGTTGACGAAATCTCTTTAAGTTTGAGCATTGCTTGAATTTTATTGGTGTGCATTGCACTCATTTGAGCCCTTGAGGGGTTTTGTGATGAAGGTGGAGCTATTATTAATTTTGATGGAAAAGTTTGTGGGAATGGAAGGTAAGGTGGAGATTTGTTATATATGGCTTCCATTCCGATCCCTATTGATTTCCCATAAATTCAGACTTATCTATAAGACAAAAGATAACAGATTCAGATTTATCTACAAGTAAGATGGATATTTATTGGTTGGGGAATTATTTATTTACACTTATCTCTAGTGTGTGTGTGTGTGTGTGTGTGTGTGTGTGTTTTGTAACCCTAGAGATTGATAGCTTTTATTAATTAGAAAGAACCCATTAATAATTGTGAAAGATTTAGAGTTTGAGAGAGATTTGTAATTCTCCAACGATTTGTACTCCTCCGGATATTTCATTATTAATAAAGCTTCGCCTTCGTCTATTTGTTTTGTGGTTGGTATTTTTATTTCCTTATTTGCCTATGATTTTGATTATTTCTCTATATCGTTTGTTTTTGTCTTCATAATCGACTTGTCGCAACAAAAGCTTGGCGCAATTTCATACTTACCAACTAAAATGGCATAAAAAAAATGTAATCATGTCATGCTAAAAGATCCATTGCTTTAGTCTTTTAAGTATGAAAACGGATCGGGGTAGATTGGTAAAAGAGAGTCACAAATTTTATGAGGAAAAAAAAACACCGCCTATCTTTGGTTTCATTGATTAGATAATCATTTGATTACCTAAGAAAGTTAGGATCTTAGAAAGTGAGTTCAACTAAGAGACAAAACTATGTTAAACTAATCATAAATCTTGTAGATTAGTGGGTTGATCCGGTTAATTAAATCACCAATTTTTTATATAGATCTTCTGCATTTATATATAAAGATACACACCCTCAAAAGAATCACTATAGAAAGAGATCAAGACTTCATTATATATCAATCAAAGTAGCCAAATTAAATTACTTCAGAAATTTTCTCCCACCTTTATGCAAAGGATGTAACAGATTCTGAATTTGGCGCTAAAAAAATACAAGAAATTAACATAATGTAGAAAAGTTAATTAATCTCCAGTATGATTTATAAAGCACGTTAGCTGAATTTGTAGTTAGCACATAATCAACCCAAAACAAGAGCTCCACATAAAACAATTGTTGATTGAATCACAAATTTATATTTACAACATTAGCAATTAATTACATACCTCAATTTACATGTAGTTGTATAAAGGTTGTTCATGACAACTCTTGCGAAATCATGCATACATTATGATTCAAACTCTTTAAATCTCACATTAATCAAATGATACATCAATATACTTGAAAATTAAAAATCCCATTTGGCAAGTTAGGTGTGCAGGGATTCGACACATTATTACAAGATTTCTCTTATAAACATACAACATTTCTCTCAGCAAGACACATTAAAAAACCGTCTATGCCACATTTACGCTCTTTTTTCAGCTTCAAGTCTATGAATCAACCACTCAGTCATATCTTCCGCTATATCCGCATTCAGGTTCGAACAATAAATCATGCAAGAACCCATCATAGAGCTTGATTGATTTGTCTGTGGATGAAGCTTTTTCATAAAGTTTTTGTGAGCCCATGGGATCAGAGTGACTATATCAGACGTGCCATGAAGAACAAAAAATGATGTTGTGAGTCTATGAAGATTCTGTTGTAAATAATAGGAAATGCGGAGAATTTCGTAACCGGTCCTAACTCTGATTGCACCGGTGAATACCATGGGATCGGAGTATTTGGCTTTCAGTGCCTCAGGATCACAGGACACGGGCAAGCCCTTTGTGTGCAGCGTTAAATTGGTATTTCGGAACAAAGCGGGGAAATATTGGTGCAATCACCTGAAATTAAATGAATTTAGATAAGGATTAATGTTGATTTTTATTATCGGAGTAAATTACATAAAGCAACATCGATAGTTTTCAGTTTTTAATATAACATTACAAACCTAAAAGACTAAAGAAGGCATTTTTATGCAATATAACATTTCAGTTTTCAATATAACATTACATCCATAGTTTTCAGTTTTCAATATAATATTTTTTAAAGTTCATGCTGTTCTATAAAAAAAATCCTAAATAATTGAGTGTTCTCTAAGTATTGTACACTAATTCTCATTCTGAAAGTAAGCATCTTAAGTTTAAATACCGATGCTCAGAACCTTTTGGTTATACCGAAGAACATGGTGTATGGCGAATACTGAATACGGCGGAATACAATGAAATTTGAGATCATTTTATGAATCGCAACACACAAATCTCTAACTAAACATGACAGAGCATTCTACCGATTAACAGAAAATGTAAATCACGGAAAACATTTCATGTTCGGTGTTCTCATAATATATACAAGACTTCAAAAATGGTAGAATATTTAATATATGTTATTCTCATTGATTATGCAAAATATCTGCCAGGGCACAAATTTTTAGCAGATTACCATTAGTAAAGGAATTAATTAATCATAATTAAAGGTGCAAGAGGATAGGCTCAAAATGCATTTGGAACAAGGCAGTAAAAATGACCTGAGGTTATTTTGGGAAATAACCCTCCAAAGAACCGAACAGGCCAATGTTTTTTTTAAAAAATTATGTAGTGGGTTACAAATAATTTGGATAAAAAGGTTGTGAATCCCACAACTTGGATCGAATAAATAAAATTCATCCTATCATTCCACTTCATAGAGTTGGGCAAACCTAACAAAACCATAAACTACATGACTTAATGTGACCTTCCCTAATAGAAATCTAAACAAATACTCATTTAATCCAATAACTGGTCTGATCTAAACAAACCCAGTCATTAATCCTAGCCAACCTAGATTGGTTTTATATTATTCTTTTAAAGAAAATATGCGGTATCAAGGAAGCTAATTTAGTTGACATCTTGACGTCTTAGGGAAGACATGTTGTCAGATGCAGAAATTACATGTCCATTGATGCAAAAACTTAGATGAAGAATTTTGGTTGCAGGCATTTTCATTAGAAGGCCAGCTTTTGTGTATTTTCATGATTAAGGCTATTAAGTAAATTGTAAACTTACAAAATGGTATTGCTAACTTAAAAGCAACACACTTGAATACTCAGATTCTACTAACAAGATTAAAATCTCACCGGAACAAGTGCATGGGATGGCTGAACACAAACTGCTGGAGAAGTCAATACCACACCATTTATGCGGGCTTCTATCTTGGAATCTAGTACTGCCTTCAAATATTAATTAATCAAAAAGGGGGGAAACAGTAAATTTAGTGCAAGGTGAGTGAGATTAAATTCAAATATAACGATTCTAAAATGATATCGCACCTCAGTCATGCATACATCTTACCTTAAGAACAATAGCTCCTCCTGTAGAGTGACCAAAACAAAAACATGGCAACCCAGGATTTTCACTCAAGACCTTCTCCAAGAAGGCTTTCTGTGTAATTGGGATTTACAACTCAGCAGAAGAAAAGTTCAACTGATTGGTATATTTTTAACTTTCCATTTGGGACATATATTGATTTTTCATACCAAATCATTGACAGCACAATCAAGGGAATGAACATATCCGTGCAGCCCATCACTTCCTCCATGTCCTGAGGAGTAAAAGTATAGAAAACATGTGAAAATGAAGTCTAAAGACAATAAACCAACAAGTCTTGCGGACTCAAAGTGGATTAAATTTTAAACTAATCATTTTTTCACTTATATTTTATTTATTTATTTTTCGTTTCATTTTTTTGGTAAAAGGATAGAAAAGGGGCCGGTTATAAGCTTATGTTTTACCCCTGAAATGTGTAAATTCTGGAGACATGGTTTTAATGACTCATGCAATGAAACAATGTCAAAAGTTCTAACCTATCCACAAATGGCCTAACTACCGATAATCAGAAAAATATTAGATGTTCGAAACAGAACATTTAACAATCATTTCAATCATCTGATTGAAGTCTGACCCCCAAGTAGTGGGAGAGTTGATACAGAATGACAATGGTGACAACATATCACAAGATCATGGCATGCAACCAGAACTAATCAGATAGGAAATCAACCCAATTTATCTAGCAGTAAGGGTGGGTCCTGCATAAATGGAACCTAATGACATAAAATATTCTAATGGTCAGATCTGAAAGAGTCATTACCAATATCATGAATCAAAATCGCAAGCCGGAGAGTGGATAAAAGATTGAAGAAAACAGAGAAGAAACACAACAATTCCGTATACCCATAATTAAGTTTATTAGAAGTCATAATTACACAGGTAAAAAAAAACAGTAGCATGCAGAAGCAATCACTAGTACAAAGATGGCTTGCTCCTACGGATAACAAAATCCGTAGGGGCAATTAACGAATGCCACTACGGATAACACCGTAGGGGCAAATATAAATAAAAATTTGTTAAAATTTAACTTATGCAGTTGCTCCTACGATGCCGCAAGATAAAACCCTACGGATATATCCGTAAGAGCAAATTTCAAGATTAAAAAAATAATAAAAACCAAAGGTTATCGTCCCCGTCACCACATACCTTAATTCCCCAATTCCCCCCAAAATTTCCCCGCGCGCGCTCATCGCCTCCTCCCTCGTCGTCTTCTTCAACCTCTTACGACCTCCAGCGCTGGCTCCATCACTTCCAGCGCTGGCTCCATCACTTCCAGCGCCGCCCTCTTCATCAACGTCGAGCTCCTTCCCGGCTTCTTCATCACCGTCAAAATCATCAATCGGTTAGTTAATTTATTGATAAATTTAAATTTTTATTTTTGTAAATTGAATTTGGTGGGTAGGGCTTCAATTTTGGGATTTTGAATTAGGGCGATGGCTGTGGTGGTCGGTGATGGTTGTGGTTTGGGGTGGGTGCTGGCGGCTGTGGGTGGTGGTGGCTGCGGATGGTGGTGGCTGCGTTGTAATTAAGGTAATTAGGGTTAAGGTAATTATGGTTAATTAGGTCTAGGGTTGGGCGTTGTAATTAGGGTAATTAAGGTTAAGGTAATTATGGTTAATTAGGTCTAGGGTTGGGTTAAGGTAATTAAGGTTAGGGTTATGGTTAGGGTATTTTAGTTTTTGTGTAAGTGTGTGTAACATAATATAGATGATGATACGTGTGTGTCTGTGTGTGTGTTTGTGATAACGATGATGTTGATCTCTCATATTAAATAAGGTCAAACCCTGATTTTAAACTTAATATCAGAACTAAATCCAAAATCTTAAACTTGATTAAGAAAACCCTTAACTTTAAAAAAAATTATCCTAAACTAAAAACTTAAAACCCTTGAAATTGAAACGTAAATGTAAAACCAATTCAAATTAAATCTTATAATAAGTGTATATATGATAATAGATGATAATATGAAATTTTCATATGCTCATCGATCGTCATATGTGAAAAATCAAAACGCGCCTTAGTCCCCATCTATTGGTTAACATACGTTCGATATTCATCGTGACATAAAACTATACGAAAATTGTTAAATATCGGACGGTATCATTCGATACTAACAACCGTCATGTAGTATATGTGACTAGAAGATTCAATCGTATGATAACCGATAGATCTGTCCAGTTTGGACAAATTAGGAATGTATAAAACAAACACCTGCATTCACTTGTGTTTTCATTCGTTTTGAGTTATTTCGTCGGTACTTTTCCGCTGGTTCTCCGTGTACAAAGATAGATTGGATGTTCATTTCAATGTCGTTTCACAATATTAAAATGATTATCTATTCTATTACAGTGTACTCGGAAAACGGCAGGAAGCTGCTGCCGAAATTTACTCGAAACGGATGAAAACACAAGCGAATAGGTGTCTCCTCTATACATTCTTAATGGGATAGAAGTTTTACCCCGACAGCCGAAACACATACATACAACACGAATACACAACACACGCACACATAAAGCACATACACACTAACAACTCTACACCTAAGTGAAATCATAAATTGAAACACACGTACATATAATACAACTCATACTTAGGTATCTTCAAACCTAACTTTGTTAATCGATAATTTATTCTTTTCAACGACAAACTTGCCCTTACGGATTTTCTTCTTTGTCAATAACCATCTCGTTTTTAGATTTCTCAATATAGTCACCATAAAAAACCAAAATCCATAAATTATAATTTATATGTTATGTAGTCTAACATGGCCCATGAGTACATCAAATTTAAGGACTGGATGTACGTGGATTAAACGCACCGTTGCCGGTCCCAAGTCCGGATGAGAAAGAGTGAGGGTTGTGGTAGGCTTGTGACAGCCAACGTGAAACTTTGTCACATTCTATGATATGAACCATAATAAGAATATCGTTGGGGCGTCCCCTACTCAGCGACGCGCTATATCGGATCCCGGGTGTAGTATTAAGTATGCAAGGGCTTCTAAGTCGTCGTCCAGAAACGGCGCGCTACATCAGACTCCGGGTGTAGTGACAAATAAGCAAGGATTTCATAAGATCCGTCTAGCTTTCTGGAACATAGGTTCCCTTACGGGCAGACTAATAAAATTAGTGGAGGTGATGATTAGGAGGAGAGTTGGTATTATGTATTTGCAAGAAACTAAGTGGGTAGGTGAAAAGAGTAGAGTCATAGAGCCTTGGGTTATAAGCTTTGATATATGGGTAGAGATAAAAATCGTAATAGGATAGGCATAATCATAGATAGACGATTGCTTGAGGATGTAGTTGAGATTAGGAGAAAAGATAATAGAATTTTACTGGTTAAGCTTATTCTAGGTGGAGAGATCCTTAATATTATTAGTGCTTATGCACCACAGATAGGTCTTGATAACGCTAGTAAGCATCTATTCTGGGAGAATTTAGACGAGATGGTGCAAAGTATACCTAGTGGAGAGAAGTTATTTATTGGTGGTGATCTCAATGGACATGTAGGTACTAGTCGTGGTGGGTTTGATACTGTCCATGAAGGTTTTGGTTTTGGACAAAGGAATGAAGTGGCTCGATTCTAGATTTTGCCTTATCTTATGATTTGATCTTAGCAAACACCTGGTTTAGGAAAAGAGAGTCCCACCTTATCACTTTTAGGAGCGGATCAAATGCTAGTCAAATAGACTTTTTTTCTGACGAGAAGAATAGATAGAGGTTGTTGTATCGACTGTAAGGTAGTGGCAGGTGAGAGTGTAACCACTCAACATAGGCTTTTAGTTCTAAATTTTCGATTTAGAAGAGGACCTAGAAAGATTAGACGTAAGATAGAGTCTAGAATTAAAGGGTGGCGATTGAAAGAAAGTAACCAAAAGGCTTTTATAGATCGTGTGGTCCAAGAAGCGGATTGGCAGTCGAAAGATGATTCAGACAGAACATGAAACAAAATGACTAGTTGTATCAAGAGTGTAGCTAGAGATCTACTTGGTGATTCTGTAGGGTTCTTGTGCATGACATCAAGGTTTCGGGAGGTATCGTCCATGCCATTTTCAAATTTTTGTCATGCTAAAGAACTCTAACCTAGGATGTTTAACTAGAGAATCATACGAAACATATTGTAAACTAATTTACAACTAAATGAACTAGGAATACAACCTTTGTAGACCGGTCCTTCACTTCAATAGCTCCGTGTAGTAGTCCCTTCGCTCCAGTAGTGATCTTCCGGGCTCTAGCATGGTTTCACAAGGTGAAAGGAACGAGCTTGCGCGAAGTCTTCGAGGCCGAAAATGATCTACGTCGAGGAGACACTGACCCAAGCTGCTACTTCACTAATGAGAGATTAGTGAAGGTAACACACTATACTAAAGTGCTAATCTAGTAGAGGATGATGAAGTAGGATTTTTGCTCACTTTAGAATTGATTTTCTCACTAATATTTCTCACTTGCATAAAACCTAGAGAGCTCTTGAGCTTGAAGAAGAAGATGAAGAGAGATAATGTTGTGAGAGTGAATGGTAACCATGGGTGAGTTTGTATCATATACTAACTCATATAGAGACATAACCATAGCTAAGTGATCATGGTTAGGTTAATAAATATCTTAGTAAAACAAAATTAGTGGACTAAGTCAATACATCCACAAGCTTCTACAAGCTATATGCATGTGACTAATTATCCACTAATTTGGATTCACTTTAAATATTTAAACCATGCATTATAATTAGTATGGTGTAAGTCTCATACACCCATATAGTGTGTATCATCAAGCATGACACTAAAAATGTACATTAATATATATCACATATATATTACATGCACACAAGTGAGAAAAAAAAATATTTAAGTGAGCTAATATTCGTTAATGTAATCTAGTATATCACATATACAATTATACATTAAATTATCAAATCAACACTTGATTTAATAATCCGGCTATATCACATACAACCAACTAATATAATTTGTATCAACTTATCGAATCAACACTTGATTCGATAACCCGGCTATATCACATATAACCGACCGATACGAATAAATCGCGAGAATAGAATACGGTATTACATACTCGTATTATTTTCGGTCCTGCACATATCATATATGTGCTCCTACTTCGTTTTGCCTGAGCCTGTAAAATCTCTGTGTAGGACTCTAAAAACTCATCAATACGCCGGCAGTAGGTGATGATCATATCAAGCACCTACAAGCCGTTAGCGGTACTAACAAGACGTAACGGCTACCCAGGTATTGAGCGATCAAAAGATCAACAAGCAAGCCTGCTCTAGCTCCTGTAAAGCCTGTCAATAACACTACCGTACAGTCCGGTTTCTTCGTCTAAGATGTCGCATATCCAGTCTAGGGTGGTAAACGTCAGACCCCAATAACTCGATAAGTCATGCCGACACGAGACTCATAACGGGTCGAGAAACTACTGATAACACTTACCAGTAAATCTCTAAATCATCCCTGGCTAAGGGACTTCCAGTTATAGCCAATCGAGCACAGCACGACATCTACCCCCAATACCGGGAGAGATGAAATCCCCTCATATCGCTTATTGCCTCCATTTGACTCGGGACTGTACCCAAAAACCACCGTTTTGCACCTCCTCTTGAACGTGGTAAAATGGGAATCAAAGCACGGTGGGAATCACACAAGACTCTATGACGATCTCGGGTCTACAGACTAACCTGTACCAGTGTCACCAAAGAACTGCTATCTGACGTCAGGTATAATACCATCTAGGAGTTCTCGGCGAGTCCGTCCAGTGTATCCAGTCTCCACTGAGCACCCGTATACCATCTCTGATGTCAAATACCAATGGATATGGGATCATCCATTGCCCATCTCATGGGTCGAGAAGATTATACGCTAGTCTACTCTGTTATATCGATGCCCTGTCTTGATACACCAACAACTAGGAACATTAAAGGATGAACTTATGGACTATCATGGCCCCACTAGTATGATCTGCTTCATAATCCTGGTAGTCAAGTACACATCCTAAGAGCTTTACCAACATGTAACCACAAGACAGTATCAAGAGACAAGTATACATGTTAAGATAAAGAGCAACCAGATAGCATACTATCATGTCGAGCAAGAAAATCCTCTTTATATATGTCCAAGCATCCACTATAATATACATCATATGTACAATAATGGCCTCTAGAGCATACATACAACTAGTAGAGTCGAGAGGTGGTGCTCCACCATCTAAGGACACATCATGATGGAATGAAGAAGTAAAGGCTGCTATTAAAATTAAAATGGATTCTTATAAAGATTTGAAGAAAAGTAGAGATGTGGAGAGATTTGAGAAGTAGAAAATGGCTAAAAAGGAAGTTAAGAAAGCTGTTCGGGAAGCTAAATCTATAAGGTCTACAAGAAGGTGTACGAGAAATTAGACACTAAAGAGGCTGAAAATGATATATACCGGATTGCTCGGATGCGGGAAAGGAAGACCAGAGACTTATGTGCGGTGAAGTGTGTCAAAAATGAAAATCAGAAGGTTTTAGTTCGAGATGAGGATATCAAGGAAAGGTGAAGAGATTATTTTGACAAATTGTTCAATGAGAGCTTTACTAAGAATTTGGATAGACTTGTCATGCAATCTCAAGATATAAACCGTGATTTCATGCGTAAAATAAGACTACCTGAGGTTAAAGAAGTTTTGAACAGAATGGGTATAAGAAAAGCGGTTGGTCCTGACGGGATTCCTATCGAGATTTGGAGATGCTTAGGAGAAATAGACGTTAAATGGCTGACAAGTCTGTTTAATAAGATTTGGCAGACAAAAAAGATGCCAAATGAATAGAGGAAAAGTATCCTTGTACCTATCTACAAGAACAATGGTGACATTCAAAGTTCCTCAAACTACCTGTAGGGTGTTTTTCGTCACCCAATTGAGATGGGAATACGCGCGCGCTTGTCAAGCGTACTACAGATTCTCCCTGCCTAGGGCAGGCCGGGGTTTAATAATTGTGGGGATCCGAATCTCCGGCAGCCGCGGACTAAGCTGACGTTAATCAAAGGCGAGGGAACCTCCGATTAACGGGTTAAACTGGTCATGCGAACTCAATGTGCAGTGTACGTGTGCGTTGTTTTAAAAGGGGGGTTTGGATATATCGGGAGCCACGCAGAGTTTTCACGGGGGTCCCGCTACCCGGATAGCGGGCTGGGGGTCAAGGGGGCTAGCAGCCCCCTTGCGGGGTGCGGGGCAGTGCCCCGGCCCAAAAAAAAATTTTGGGAGGGAGAGTGTTGTAGAGTATGTGTATGTGTACATATGTATACATATGTATATATATAAAAGGGGGGAAAGACATCCAAATGATGCGTGGGGCCAGCGCAAGAGCGCTAGCGCGCCACGTGTCGGCATGTGGGCGCTTTGCGTTTGAGCGCTGGGTGCTTGAGCGCAAGTGCACCACGTGACGACACGTGGGCGCTTTGCGCTGGAGCGCAAGCGCGCCACGTGTCGACATGTGGACGCTTTGCGCTTGAGCGCAGGACGCTTGAGCGCAAGCGCGCCAAGTGTCGGCACGTGGGCGCTTTGCGCTGGAGCACGCCACGTGTCGGCACGTGGGCGCTTTGCGCTGGAGCGCAAGCGCGCCACGTGTCGGCACGTGGGCGCTTTGCGCTGGAGCGCAAGCGCGCCACGTGTCGGCACGTGGGCGCTTTGCGCTCGAGCGCAGGGCGCTTGAGCGCAAGCGCGCCACGTGTCGGCACATGGGCGCTTTGCGCTCGAGCGCAGGACGCTCGAGCGCCAGCGCGCCACAAGTGGGATATTGCTCTAGAATTTTTTTATTTATTTAACATATTTTTCTTTAGGTATCTCTACTCTCTAAAAAAGTATATACAAAATAGAAATCGATCAGAGGGTTCTATCATACAAGGTTATCTTCTAGATGAAATAACCACATTTTATCCCCGCTGTCTGGACAAGAACATTGAGACGAAACTTAACCAGCCTCAAAAAATTCAAGATGGGTCATATGATAAAACTGATTATAAAAGAGTAGACCCCATGTTTATCAAGATATATCGGTTTATCCTCCTCAATAGCGTATGTCTTGAAGAAATTAGAGAGTAACTTTTTTGGATTAATTGTTATATATGAATATATATATATATGTATGAAATGATATAATATTGATGTCATAATTTATTATTGAGAACAGAATTTATATTGATGAGATACGTGAGGGGCATCCTGATTGGAATTATGATCGATTGGAAAAATATCCTCAGAATAATTTTACAATTGGGTTGCAGATCATATAAATTGTTCGAATAACATGTTATTGCGACGGGTTGTCTTAATCTAAACTTATATTGTTATGTATTTGCCGTAAAATTTGTTTTGTCAGATCCACAATCCGAACTTGTTTACATCATTAGAGAGATATTCAAGATATTTAACTCAGTTTTCTGGTATGAAGGTTGCATACTATAAAGGATTCGGTGTCCTTGGATACAAATTTGAAGTTAAGAACATAGAAACATCTCGAACCGCTTAGAATAATGGGATTGCGACCGTAGGATCGGATGATGTGATTTATTATGGATACTTAAATTGCATACTTGGCATCCAATATCCCGGACGATCAGAACCGTTTTATATATTTTAGTGTATTTGGTACGACACGAACCGATACAGATAAGTGGAGAAATGTCGAGACCCGGTTCTTGCTCACGGAATAAAGTGTCACGCCAAGTGTTATGCCAAGGGGGCGGGGGCCACCTCTTGAATCTGTGGAGGCCACCTTTTGAATCCGTGGGACCCACTGTAGAACAATAGGGAATAATACATTTCGAAAGAGGGCAGATCCAGAACTATAAATGAAATGATACCACTATTCAATACAAAGGCGCCTTTTAAATGAGCCGGCACTACAGGAGCTTGAGAACTCCGTAGTTAAGCGTTCTCCGGCCAGGGAAGTTCTGGGATGGGTGACCTCCTGGGAAGTGGCCCCCGGTCGGGTCCGGTTCGTCCCGAAGAACAAAATCGTGCGGTTTCGGCCAGAGCGGACAACTGTCTGTATTGGGAGTAGGGCGTGACAGAATGGTATCAGAGCTGGTCTCTCAATAGTATGTCTGTGGTTCGAGAATGAACCATTGTTCAAAGGTGGGGAGAACGTCGGGACCCGGTTCTTGCTCACGGAACAAAATGCCACGCCAAGTGTCATGCCAAGGAGGCGGGGGCCACCTCTTGAATCCGTAGGGGCCACCTCTTGAATTCATAGGACCCACTATAAAATAATGGGAAATAATACATTCCGAAAGAGGGGAGGGCAGATCCGAAACTATAAATGAAATGATACCACTCTTCAATACAGAGGCGCCTTTTAAATGAACCGGCACTACAGGAGCTTGAGAACTCCGTAGTTAAGCGTGCTCAAGCCAGGGAAGTTCTGGGATGGGTGGCCTCCTGGGAAGTGGCCTCTGGTCGGGTCCGGTTCGCCTCAAAGGACAAAACCATGCGGTTTGGGCCAGAGTGGACAATACTGTCTGTAAAGGGGGTGGGGCGTAACAAGAAACAATCTCGAGACTTGGAAAGATGAATATGGATTGATTAGTGTAAACACATTTTGAATTTACGGTCAGGACTATCCATTTATCTTTCCGCAACAAGCGTTTCAAATATATTACTCACAGTGCTTGAAGCATCCGGGATGGACTGTCGTTTGCCGTTGGAAACACAGGGATGTTTACTTTGTCCCGGAATTCGAGAATCGTATGGAGGATAGCGGTGAGGATGAAGAGAGAAGATTTAGAGTACTCCGACCATCTGTCTCCAAAAACGGGTTATTTTCGGTTGATCGTGAAGTTACGTGGGTTGGGAATGATATAGATGATGAAATCCAATTAGATATGTCTAATGCGTCTACGAAACGAAAAAAATTATCAGTAATGTTATATTATTACTTCACGTTTTTACGATCTATACATATATTGCATGCATATGTAATGATTGTACTTTTATCTAGGTCTGATGACGACGCCAGGAACAGCGAAAGGCGACAGGAACACTAGCTGCGGCAGAGGCAGAGCGGTTCTGCCGTCCGGAGAGCTGCGTAGGGAGCTCCATAGGGCCGATCTTACATCCCAATCCGTATCCACTTCGGATGACTCCTTCCGTGTCGACTTTGCCACACCTCCAGATATATTGCACGTATATTCATTTCGAATGTAATATTATAGATATACACGCATATTTATTTTAAAGTTACTTATATAATCAATTTTAATTGTCTGCATGTAGTTGGTGCGTCCACATTAGAGGCAAAGGCCACTACCGCACATGCAGTTACGTTTATATATCTTATATTGCATGCATATTGATTTAGAATGTTATATTATAAATATACACGCATTCTTTTTGCAATTACTTATATAATCAATTTTTAATTGTCTAATTGTAGGTGATGCGTCCACATCCCGGACAGACGCCACCACCGCACCTGCAGGTATGTTTATATATCCTATATTGCATGCATATCAATTTAGATTGTTATATTATAGATATACTCATTCTTTTTGCAATTGCTTATATAATCTATTTTTAATTGTCTAATTGTAGGTGGGCATCCACATCTGGCGTAGAGGCCACTCCCGCCACTTTCATACCCTCCGCACAGTCTACAGGTTAGTATTTTTAAATAAAAAATCTTTTTCACAAAAGAGACGATGACTTGGACAAAGTAGATATCCAAAGGGCCCAAATGCAAATGATTTAAGCTCTCAATTAGTTTTACTTTTTTGGTGGATGTAGTCGGCCTTTATTTTTATGAAAATTAGTTTTTTCATTTTACATATCCTCTAAAAATAACCATGAACTTAATATAATTTTATCGTCAATGTTTATTTTATCGTCAATGCTGCTGCCCGGGCCCTGGCTCGTGCTGCTATCGCTGGAAGTATATATCGCACTTCAATTTTCGTTAATCCTTAATTTCTAAATACCGTTTTGTCTTGATATTACTTGTCTTGATATTTCTTGTAGATGCAGGGCAGCCCCACCCCGAGAGAGGGACTCGAGAGCCGAATCAATCCCACAGGCTGATACCCGATAGAGCTAGGAGGAGGCACTATTCCCCCTCTTCTTTTCCTCCGATTATCGCTATACCTGCGATTATGCCAAGAGGTCCGGCCGGTATATAGGAGATGAGAGCCGCATCCAAAAGATGTATCATCTTCACGTTGATCAGCACCGGCACTCCTTTGCCCTCTTCTGGGATCAAGCTCGGATATTAATATATATTTTCATTTGACTTATCAAATAAATTTTTTATTATTTAACATTTATAATTTAAACACATTATTTTCTTATATTTGCAAAAGTTGGATTACGACTTTCAGCCTGTAACCGACCCTGATCACCCTGACAGAGTGCTCGATCTTCACGCTCTTTATCTGGGCTTCATGAAGAATATGCAATCTAAGGTCCGATATAATAGGAACGAGCTGAAGATCAATTATTATATGCTACGGCTGGCAACCCCCGAGACGGAGAGAGCGGCTCTTCTACATTCTCCGACCTTTGCCAGAATCGACGTGGATACATGGCCTCTCTTGTACCGGCAAATCATGTCTTTTATTAACCGGAGGAAAAGAGGAGCAATGGTGTTTACCAAGAATGCATGATTCACAGCTGAACTCAGATAAATCAATAGAAGACAGCATAGTACGTAAAGAAGAAAGAGGATGACCAAGTCTCCGATTCCACTGGATAGTAGAAGTAGCTGCAGACGTATTGGGAAGGTGATCAACATGGTACAGTCCATTCTGTTCATACCTCCCACTAATCCACTGCTTCGACAGAAGATTTTGTATCACAAAATGAGATGGATAAAATGGTACGGGGCACTTAGAATCATTTGTAAGCCGACAAATAGAAATCAAGTTCTGTTTTAAAGATGGCACAATTAAAGAATTTTTCGGGTGTAAAGATGAAGAGATAAATCAGCAGAGCCAGAAACATTTGTGGTATTACCATCGGTCATGAAAATCAACTTGTGAGGACTAGAAGTAAAATCAGACGGTCCATCACGAGACATATAATGTGAGACGCCGAAATCAGCGACTCACAAATTAGAATGATAAAGGAACGATATATCTGATAGAGTATAAAGGTTGGTAGATACTACAGAGGAGAGGAGACGACACAACCGGCCCCACTCAGCACTAGATAACGGTAAATAGCCAGCGGACGAGGACGGTCGGTCAGAAGCAACTGGTGTGAATGTCTGGCGAGCTGTAGGTGTATCATCGGGGTAGCCATGTTGCTTTCAACACCAGTCTTCACGATGATTAGTGCCGCCGCAATAAGCACAATAAAGGCCAGCACAACCACGTCTACAGGAACCACGAACCCGAACAGTAATAGGAGGAAGACCACGAGCAGTAATTGAGACCGAATCCGAATCCATGATAAATGGCGCAGAGGTAAATTACGAGAGAGAGAGAATAAGGTTGTTGAACATCCAAGCAAGTACAAACGTAAAGATGTCGGAGCAAGACGATCGAATAGATCGTCATTAACTGAGAGGAGCGGAGACGACTGTTGCCATTAAGTTGTTGGCGAAGGCTAGGACTAAGATTCGAGAGGGTTGTGGTTGGCATCGAGGAGCGGCAGAAAACATTGCAGCGAAATATTGTAGCAAGTTACTGTAGCACGCCAGAAAAATATTGTAGCAAAGTTACTGTTGCACGTCGGAAAAATACTGTAGCAGCGATGAAAAATACTGTAGCGCGAATCGACCCTTGCTATAGCACCGCCAAAAAAACTGTAGCTAATTTGGGGTCTAAGATCATCTCAGGTTGAGGATGCGAGGAAGAAGCGGTGGGAAGAAAAGAAGAAACGCTAGCGGAGGCGGATAGGGCTAGAGGATTAGGGTTAGGATTTGGGAAACTAAGGTTTTATCTCAATTCTTTTCAAAGCTCTGATACCATGAAAAGAACCGAGAAGATAAATTTATCGGTATAATTAAACAAGAGTCCATACAAATCTATATATAAAGAATTATTGATCTCTCAATCTAAAAACAAATATCTTCATAATTAATATCTACTGACTAAATATACTCATAACTAATATATAATAACTAATTATATTCTTATTTATATATATATATATATATATATATATATATATATATATAACAACCATCTGGAATTACTAAATAGTATGGAACCCATCAAAAGCACTACACAATACATATCCCAGCAAGCACCTATTGATGGCCAGATAAACCCAGAACTACCATCATGATTGTCTCAACACTATCCCAAACATAATTGCCAATGACAAGAATGGCATCGAGATGAAGATTTTCCACAGGATATACTTTTTATTATTATATTTATCATGAACTTATCATGTGTCAACTTGTCAAGTGCCTGCTGATTCAATGAATAAATTGGATATGCCACAAATATTACCTCTACTGGAATCATCAAATCCCACCGACCGACATAAGGGACCGATGCAGAAAGTAACATGCAAACCATAATGGGTTATCGTTAGAAGTAACATGCAATCCGATAACATCTTAATGTTGCTCAGAAAGCCAGGCTCATAAGTAATGGCTATCGTTAGAAGCTAGTAAACATACAAAATAAAAATCTGCTCTTCTATTTACATATACAATCAGTCCATGTTCCTTGTATCAATGCAGTGAGTCTAACTGCCACTGCCGTGATCCAGAGCGTATTCACAAAGCTCGTGGAACAAGTAAATTCTTCATAGCATAGAAATCATGAAAACACACTCACAAATAGAGTAATAACTAATCACACATATATTACTAATCACATACGCCGACACGCACAAGCAATCAAGCGCGCACATTATGTGTATGAGGATGCATGTATGGTCCATCTTAAATTCGAAGTTCATCAACCACATTATTAGAGCAAGCATCAGAATTTTAAAATTAAAGACAATCAATCACAAATATCAGTAGAGAAGCAAAACAAAAAAATGCAAGAAAATAAACCAGATAGGGGGAATATATAGTCATTCACGTATTTGCAATATGCTTACATCCACAAGGAGCACAAGGAGAGCATGAGAACAAGAGAGAATTCATTGTAATTATAAATATTATTATATATATGCCTTCTGTAGATCTCACAAGCCGTTATGGTGATCCTATCACAATCACTACTTAAACCTTCAACTCCCTTGTTGCCTCATTAACAAAAATTCTTTCAATTTCATCCTCCAAAAAAGCCTTGGATGAAATCATGAAAGCCTCCATTTTATAGCAAACAAGTATTCTTCTCTCAGTAAATCAGGGATCCTTTTCTAATTAGAATAGGAGTTTGTTCCTTAGCCCTTTACCACCTGACGGTTAAAAACACGATAAACTACAGCACAACTCTTCTGCTGCTCCTTCATTACCGAGCAGTAATGAAGCTTTAATACAGTGAGCATAAGAAGAAAAAAGTTCATCACTCTTATTCCATGCTTTAATGTAGAAACCAGAAAGGGGACAAATCAGAAAAATTCTGTAATGCTTTAAGCTATCCAATGTTACAAACACTCTTGCAGGTTTACTCACTGCAATATGATCTTCTCCCAGGTTCCCATTCGGATCATCATAAAGGGCCTTAGGCCTGTTCAAGTGTTCACTGTCTCCTAAAAAGAAAATGTCTTAAAATCACTTTCAACTGTTCAAATCTCTGCAACCACTTCATCTTGGAATGCATACCTCAACCCTCTAGATCTCTAGTTATTGCTTGGAAAGTGGAAACAAGTTGGGTATGTAACTATGTAATAAACTCGGTTTTTTAAAAAGCCGACACTTGAGCACTTATCGCTCCATTTTTTACCGCTTAAGTAGGGTGATATTCTCACCCCTTTAATCGGGTAACGACATTTTATTTCTTATTGATTGGGGTGCATTCAAAGGTTTATGGATGTAGTTTTTGTATTTTTATTATCACACCCTTTTTATTGATGTTTTATAATGAGTAATTATGTATTTCATTGGGTGCGATAATAACATCTAAAGTAACCCTAAATTCCCAGTTCCTTTCATGATGTTTTCATTTCTCTGTGGCCAAGACTTCAAACTATAGATTTGAGGACTTCAACCTGAGGGTTTGACTTCAAGTTCAACAGTTTGACTTCGAATTGGAGGCTTCGACTTTTAACATATAGGGTTTTCGACTTGGAAACTTTGACTTTGAACTTGGAGGAGATTCGATTTTGGCTTTGAAACAAGGAATCGAGCAACTAAAGTTTTCGAGTTTTGGTTTTGATTTCAAAGCTAAGGTTTTTGAGCATATTCGGCTTTGAGTTTCGAGCAGCTTTAAATTCGAGTTTTGGATTTTGACTTCGAACGCTATCGATTTTGACTTTGAAACTCAACATGAGAGGGGTTCGAGTATTTAAACGTAGTTGAAAGCCCCATTAGAACCAATTTTTAACAAAAAATTTACAACAAATAACAAAATTAAACCAAAATAAGACTTGCTGATTTTGAGCGGCCGCTTAAGCGGCCAGGCACTTCTGCCGCTTCACTTTTTTTGCCGCTTTTAAAACGTTGAACAAGCATGCTGTTTTTTTAATCAAACTATAATATTTTATGCAATAGATTAAATGAACTTTTTCGGTTACATTGGAGAGTAAGAAATAAAGTTACCAAATCAATGTTGTTGAGTAGAGCTTACCGATCCAGTCCATAGCACACGCTTTAAATCTGCTGGCATTTAGTTGCCTTGCAAAATAATCGTATCTTCCACTGCCATACACAAAACACAAAGCTTTGTTTGTATATCAATTTCTATGTTATAATTTCGAGTTTTGCATTATGCAAGTATTAATCGAACCTGTGCTCATTCAGACCATGCATAAGAACCACCAATCCCCTGCAAAAAAAAATTATCATCAGCTGTCATGGTAGACTGAGAAAAGTAGCCTTGCTAGTCAAAGTTGTCATGGATAAGGTGATCCAATAGTATGTGAATAACATTACATGCAAAAATCCCCCTTAAGTGGGCTTTAACAGAAAGTGGAGATAAGATGCTTCACAGCATTCGGTTGTACTAAATCTGTTTTATATAACCCTGCACCGCATTAGAGTCTTAATGCCCTGCTTCGGCAGGCATAGTAGCATGAGTCACCGATTCAACCCATTTTTTTTAGCAAGCTAAAGGGCGATATAGCGACAATTTGCATCCTACATATGTGTAACAACCTAGTTCATTTATACCAATTACAGTTCTCGTATTTTCCTTAATTGTGGTATTTTCTTGATTTATCGTATTTTTGGGTGCGAATGGTATTCTACATTTTACATTGCATTCGACCCGACCCGCTTGCTTAAACTTGTTTGATTCATATTTATGAATTACCTTGACTTGTTACATTGACATGTGCATTTCATGTATACTGCATACTGGCATTTCATCTGCTATTGTATCTTTTACCATATAACATTTTAAGTCACAGAAAATGTTTTTGTAACATGGCTTGCATGATACCCCTAACCCCGTGGTAGCATCCACGCATCTTGTTCTCGTCCCGTTCAGTAAAACGGACGTGTTTGGATGGCTACGCGCACGTACGTGCATCCTTTCTTGGGGTATGCATTTTCGTTACCAGAGCATTCATTTTGAATTTTGAAAGTCGCATATATTTTTCATATTTTAAAACTGAAATTTTAGACCCGACCCGGGCGCGTTTTGAAATATTTTTGTATCCCGCCAAAATTCAAATTTATTTAATATTTATTTTAAATTTTTTCATTTAAAATTTCGTTAACAACCTAAATCTTTTCTAATTTACCTAACTAAAATCTTTTCCAAATTTTAATCCTAACTCCTTAACAGTAAACACTCTCTCTCTGCGCCTGGGCCCCTCATCCCTCTCTCTCACTCAGAGCGTAGATATCTCTCTCTCTCTTCCACTAAATTACAACTTTCTTTCTCCTCCTCTCTCTCCTCTCGCCCTCTCTCTATCTCTCTCTTCTCGCACCTCTCTCTCTCTCATCTTGCGGTGAGATTGAATCCGCGTACCTCCCTTCTACGCTTGCAGTCACCTCCCTTCACCATTTCATTTTCCTTCGTCTTCCTCCTTCGATAAAAACCCCGAGCTCCCATCTCCTTCCTCGTTAACCCATCATCTTTTCTCAACCCTAACCCTTAGCCCATCACCTCAACTCCCTCTGCCTCATCAACCTCCCCTCATCTCCTCCTCCTCTGGTTTCTGCTTTAATTCCCGAGCAACCCACTGCACCCGAGAACCCAGCACCACCACCTCGTCGCCGCCGACCACCTCATCCTGTCGCCACCTCCTTCCTCTCCTCCTCTTCCTCTCCTCTGCTTTCTCCTGAGCACCAACCTTGCACCCACAAACCAACCAAGAAACCCCAGCAACCAAAACCCAAACCCTAACACCAAACCCTAGCTTCGCTGGAGCTCGTTCACGGCCGTCGACACCCTCACGACTCCTCTCTGCAACCTCAGTGAGCTTTCTCTTCTTCTCATTCTTCTTCTCCTCTTTCCTTTCTTCTCTTTCTTTCTTTCTTTTCTTTTCTTTAATTCTGATTTCTGTAGATCGCCGGAGCCGGACATGACGCCGACGATCCAGACGACGTGTCTTGCTTGCGTGATCACCCTTGTGCGTTGTTTGGAACCGTTCCGTGTACCGTGCGCGCGTCGCGACATTTCGCCGACGTAGGACGTTCCGTACACATCCGTTTCTTGATCCGTCGAGGCAAGTTAATCTTTCTACATGCTATATAACTCATTATATACCTATTTAAATAAATATCATACCTGTATTTTAAATCTAGTATCCCATATTTCATATTATAGCTTTTCGATGTTCTGTTTGCATCCATTCATATCATTTCAGATCTAGGTCATGAAAACTTATCTTGTTACATACTAGATTACAATATACTGCATCCATATCAATATTTATATCACATATTGCTTAGTTGTACATCCCACATTACCATTTTATAGTTTTATAACTTTTCGGATACCCGTTTGCATCCATCTCATTTAGAATATATATAACTGCATCCATAGATCATATTAATACATAACACTGTGATATTAACACCCCATGTTTAATAAAGAGCATCCTAATCAGTATTGGAACTATAAATGTAACCCTAATCGATGATTGTGCATCCATATCTTTGAATTTATATCTATTTGCATACCATAACACATTATTCCATTTTACTGTTACATTAGTACTACATACTTGTTTTTGTGTACCCATGCTTATTACAGTTTGATTATGAGCACCCACTTGATATTTTTGCACTACCTGACATGACTTGATACACTATTACTTGACATGATTTGATACATGTGCACTACTTGACATGACATGATACATGTACACCACCTGACATGACCTGATGTACCACAGCTTGACATGTTACCTGATTTTGTTACTAATGTCAACAATCTTGACCTGTTGTTCCTACGGACATTTCCTGTTGTCTATACAGACAAATCTGTACATGCTTGATCCTGTGTTGGCATTAGCTCCAGATTTATCAATACCTGACTCACACATAACCTTTGGGGTATGGGGAAATCAAGAATGTAGCCGAACGTAACTCAAAGGGCTATTACATCGTGTTACCGTGGTCCCGTGGGGTTGAACGGGACATAGACTCACAGTCTATTACATCTTGTTACTGTGGTCCCGTGGGGTTGAACGGGACATAGACTTGCAGTCTATCATATCTTGTTACCGTGGTCCCGTGGGGTTGAACGGGGCATAGACTGATGGGTTACGATGAGGATTACATTAATTGATTTCGAATGACATTAGAGTAGATAGCCCTATAGCACAGTTTAGACTACTCACTGCACTTCACCTGTTTATATCATGTTCATTGATCTGTATTCATGTTACGTTTTACTTGTTGCTGAGGACTTGTTACTGTTCATACTTCATGCCTGCATATATTTCATTATATCCTGCTTGCCTTGAATTATTGATATTATGACGCACTGACGTCTGGGTTTTGCATGGCCCAGATCCCTTGTCCTTAACGCAGGCTGACCAGGAGTACTTTGATCAACAGGCCGAGCGGTGATGACCTGTTATTAGTTTAGTTTCCCTTCAGTATTTTTATTCCTGATGTGAGCCCGCATTATGGGACGTACATTCCAGTTATTATTGTATTGGATCTTTTCGCTTCCGCATTATTTTATTCTTGACTCGTTATTCTGGCTCATGCACATGTATTAGATAGTTGTTTATTATTGTTCTTGATATCTCAACAGCCGTAATGTGACTGTGGAGGAATATTTCCTATCCACGGATAGCATGGTTGGCTATGTCACGTGCCTATCTTAGCGTACTCTAGGAAGCGAGGCGTGACAATATGCCTTACTTCTCGAGATCCAACTTAGTTAAGAACTTAGTTAAGAACAAAGTGAATTCCTTAAGGGCATGTTTGGATATGCACTTTCCATTAAATTAAAAGCCTAGATTCCATTTTTACTCCGGATTAGACTAATCCGGAGGAATTGTTTGTTTGGAAGTGATTTTCTAAAAGTAAATCCGGAGGGGGAAAAACCATTAAATGGTCCATTCCTCCGGATTAGAAAAATTAGCTCAAAACTAATTTTTCTAATTCTAAGGTTGAATGCATGTTTTTTTCTTGGAACTTGAACCATTCATTACCTTTTCCTTCCATTTCTTTATCTTCTCTAATTATAACAAACAAACAATCTATTTTTTTGGCATCTCCCAAAGTTTTTAATATAGTTATGAAGTGGATAAACTAATCCTAGATTAACAAAACATGCATTTGACATGAAACTTTTTAGCATTTCTTGCTTGAAGGAATGTAGGTGCATTCCGGGACATTATTATCCAAAACTCAATCCGTCGGATTTTAATCGGGAACATCCAAACATGCCCTAAAGTGGTCTTCATCTGTGTCCTATCATTCTTTCATCTGAATGCTCTCCATACTAGTTGGCAAGTGCAATTTGGTAAATTTTTTGGCTGTATGGGATATAAATATGTAAATAATATGCACACAAGTTTCAATATATCATGCATCTTCTTAATCTTTCTTTTAGCATTGACTTTCATGTTGTTAGAATTGTACACTACAGAAATGAATGAGAGAATGATTGAGTTTTTACTAAAAACATTGTTCTCTTTTATGTTTAAAGTTTCTTCTTGGGCTTATATAAATGGCATGATGACATTTACTTCTAGATCCTTAATCTGTCATTGAATACAAAATTTAGACACACAAATCATTAATAAAACTTATCTTTTATTCTTAAATTAAATTTGTATTCAACTAATTTTCTATTATTGTTCATCGATAGTTTTAAAGATAATCTTGGCAGTTTTTCATAATAAAGTCTCAATAGAACCTATGACGCCTAAGCTCCTCACTATTGCTTCACTATGTTTTCTGCTACGACCCAAATCTACAAGTTAGCCAAAATCGAGGTAGTTTTCTCCTTCAATTTTATTAGAGACTGGTCCGGCTGTACCGACCCAAATCCACAAGTAGGAAAGGCAAAGGTTGGGCAACCCTTATAGACCCTTAATTGTGATGAAGCCTGTGTTTTAACATGTTTTTCTATTTAATTTTCAAATCCTAGTAGGTTTCAAACCCATTAGCCATTTAGCCCTGTAAATTAAAAACCAAACCTATAACCCTGTTCACTACTCCCCCCTTCATAGCAGATGACCCTGGCTCTCTTTCTATCTTATTCTCTAACCGTGACTAAGTAACGAAATGACAGAGAGGCTACGGGGAACTCAATGACTACCCACGGAATGTAAAATGAGAACACAAGCCTAGGCAGGTGTTTGAAAATTTGCTAATTAGACAAGAAGATGAAAAACGACCATACGCGTGTGATTTACAACCATAAAAACCTTGATTTATTGCCAATCAACCATGGTTGATGACCAAACAAGTTATCAATTTGTATTTGATATTGTAATATTGATTTTTCGTTCAGTTTTTGCAATTAATATTCAATTCAATCACTTGTTTTTATTTTCTGTTTTGAGAAAATGGTCAGGGTCAATACGACATTAGCCTAATAAAAATTTCATTGAAATAATGAATTGAGAAAAGTTAAAAAATCAATATGTAAAAAAGAAAACAATTAGAATCTTCTATAAATTTCACCCGTCAAGAGGCGGAACAAGAAAATTAGCTATGTGTCATCTTTAAAAGCAACATCGTTCTTCAATTGTCATCAGACAACTTTAGTAGAACACGTGGAACTAATCCTTTTCCTCTTTAAAGCATTAGATCAACAGTCAATTAGGATGCTAATCTTATAAAGTACAGCCAAAGAAGTAGATCTTTTAATTGTTGGAATAGTTTAGACTATATTGTTATTAGGGTATACCGTACCATAATACTTGGGCATCAAATAATTGTAATCTCTATATAAAGAGAACTTTGGTCATATAATAAAATCTCTCTCTCTTTTAACTTTAACATGGTCACATAATAAAAGCCCTATGCTACGTAATATGTTATCTGATTTTTCTTTATCTGATTTTTCATGCGAGTCATTTATTGTAGGGAAACATTTTTGTTCCTCTTTTCCTTCGATTAATAATCATAGTTCTTCGATATTTGAGTTAGTCCATTCTAACATTTGGGGTCCTTACAAGCATACTAGCATATTTGGTTATAAATATTTGTCACATTTATTGATGATCACTCAAGAATAACATTGTTGTTTCTTTTACGTGATCAATCTGAAATACCACATGTGTTTAAAACATTTATTAATGAATAAATTAATCGGTTTAATGCGTCTATTAAAATTCTAAGAACTGATAATGCAAAAGAATACATGAATTGTATATTTCAAACTATTTGTCAATCTCGTAGAATTATTCATCAAACTTCCTGCTCATACACACCACAACAAAATAGAATTGCTGAAAGAAAAACCAGCTACTTGCTTGACGTTACTCGGTCTATTATGCTTAACATGCATGTCCCAAAACGCCTTTGGAATTTTGCCTTACTTACTGCATGTTTTATGATTAATCGCATGCCTTCCACGATTCTTCAAAATCAAACATCGTTCTCTAGTTTATTTCCCGACCAGGACCATTTTCCCCTTCCTCCTAAAGTATTTGGGTGTGTTTGCTACGTTCATAATCACCGATTAACTCGCGATAAATTGGATCCTAGAACTGTCAAACATATATTTGTTAGTTATTGTATAACTCAAAAAAGTTATGTTTGCCTACTTCCTTCTACATCCACTGTCGTAGTCTCTCGTGATATCACATTTCTTGAGAATCGGCCCTTTTACCCCAAGCGAAAAGCCTTTCTCACGTCACGCCGCCGCCGCCTCCTATACCTCCAGATGACCAACCAATTCAAACCGACTCTACTACTGTCGAAGTTCCTCATCCTTCTCCTCCAATTATGCATGTTTATAGTCGTCGAAAAAAGACAGTGATAGATTCAACAGCACATACTAAAGCTCCTCCTCCATGTATACAGCCGGAAGCCGACGAGCCTTCACCTCTCACTCCTTCTGATGGTTTGTCCAACGACTTACCAATTGCTCTTCACAAAGGTAAACGAGTATGCACTACCTCTCATCCTCTTACTTCATTTATTTCATATTATCGTCTTACTCCATCTCTATATCAGTTTGTCTCTTCTTTATCTGATATTTCCCTTCCTAACTCTGTTCAGAAAGCTATGACTCATCCAGGTTGGCATATGGCTATAATGGAAGAGTTGCAGGCACTGAGGTATAATCATACTTGGGATCTGACCAGTCTCCCTTTACAGAATAAGATGATTGGCTGCCGATGGGTCTTTGGTACCAAATATAATCCCGATAGCAGAGTATCTCGTTTGAAAGCTCGCCTTATTGCTAAAGGCTATACTCAGCAATATGGTGTAGACTATGCTGAGACTTTTTCTCCAGTGACCAAACTCACTGTTGTTCGTATCTTGATCACTTACAGTTACTCACGATTGGTTTCTACATCAGCTAGACATCAAGAATGCCTTGCTCAACGGTGATCTTTCTTATACAATTTATATGCAGCAGCCTCCTGGTTTTGAGCGTGAGAGAGTCTCTTGTATGTCATCTTAAAAAATCTATTTATAGGCTAAAACAATTTCATCGGGTATGGTTCAATAAATTCAGCATGGTCCTAAAAAAGATAAATTTCACAAGAAGCCCGGCAAATCCATCTCTTTTTACACATAGACGGAAAGAAAGAATGGTTATTCTTCTTTTTTATGTTGATGACATAATCATCGCTGGAGCTGATTTTGAATGTATATCTAAGGTCAAAACTCATTTGGCCTTGCATTTTCACACCAAAGATCGTGGTCCTCTACGGTACTTCCTTGGTATAGAAGTGTCTCCAAATAAGTGATCATTATTTCTCTCACAGTGGAAGTATAATCTTGATCTTTATAAAAAAAACAGGATTTCTTGGTTGTCGCCCTGCTGATACTCCTATGGATACAATAGTAAAGATCTCTCGCATTAGCTCACCTGATGACCAGCCACTTTACGATCCAGGTAGGTATCGACGGTTAGTTGGGAAGCTGATATATCTCACGGTTAACATATCTTTTGCAGTCAGTACAGTGAACCAATTTATGCATGTGCCATTGGTTTCCCATCTTCGGGCCGTTAAGTACATTCTCCGCTATTTGAAGTATGCACATGGGCAAGGGTTTCTTTATAAACCATGTTCTAATCCTTCTCTTGTAGCCTATGTTGATGCCGATTTTGCCGGATCTGTGGATGACCGTCGCTCCACGAGTGGATTTTGTGTTTTCTTTGCGGTGAATCTAGTTCCTTGGCGCAGCAAGAAGCAACATGTTGTTGCACGCTCATTAACCGAGGTTGAATATAGGGTTATGGCACATGCCGTTTTAGAATTGACGTGGCTCTCCATGTTGCTTCAAGATCTCAGTGTTAGTTCTACAACACTAGCATCCTTATTCTGTGACAATAAAACTGCAATTCATATTTCATAGAATCCAGTGCTTTACGAACACACAAAACACATTGAAGTATATTGCCACTTTATCCGGAAGAAAGTTGTTGAAAAGAAAGTCGATCTCCATCATATTTCTACTCATGTACAGATTGCAGATATTTTGACAAAACATCTTCCAAGACCCGCATCCGTTCATCTATTGTCCAATTTATGCATCACCGATATCTATGCTCCAGCTTGAGTGGAGTATTGAAATAGTTTAACTATATTGTTATTAGGATATATCGTACCATAATATTTGGATATCAAGTGATTGTAATCTTTATATAAAGAGACATTTGGTCATATAATAAAATCTCTATCTCTCTCTTTCTCATCTCTTTTAATTTTAGCATTAATGAATATTTTGCTTCAGCAAATACGGTTTTAACAGTTAGAATTTTAGTTGGGGCTTTCAAATTTAGTTCAGCGGCAATTATGGTCTTATCAATTTTAGTTCCGTAATTACGGTTTTACCACAATGGAAGGTTTCAACTCAACTTTCATAAGACTGTAATCAATTTTTCAAATTGCTAGCACATGGACAAGTTCACCATGCTCAAATGATCATATAACAGTGGCCCTAAGAAGGCCCATTGTGGAGTGGAGTGCCCAAAGTAGATGGATTGTGATGTGCCAGCGTCTAACCATATTTCCAACATAACAAAGAATTATACAGTGGAATATTCTCAGCTATACCTCACACCATTCCCATTCTAGAGGACAAAATCGGTCCATAAGATCTAAGAGAAACAAACAGTCGATCTTGGGAAGTGTAGCCCTGAATTTTCGAGAACAGCTAACATTAGCTCTACGTAAACAATGCATCTAACAAACTCAATAATTGACAGAGATGAGCAATTTGTTGATTGACTGCCTACATCCTAACATTTTATCTGTAACTAGATTGAATTTACCATCTCCTTCGCTCACTACTACAAATGTGGGTTGCCTCTACGGATGGAAAAATCCGTAGGGGCAACTTTTGTTTGCCTTTGCAGGGGAAAAGGATGCCCTGTCCACCATAGGGGTATATATAATATAAAAACAATTAAAAATTTTGTTTTGTATTTGCCCCTATGGTGCCGTAAGAAAAATCCCTACGGTAAACACCGTTGGGGGCAAATAAGGGGTAATTAAAAAAATAAAACAGATGCCCCATGTTTACCTTATCATCGAGCCCTAAAAAAAATTCCGACGCTTACCTTATCTTCGATCCCGCTCTGCCCCTCCTAAAAAATTCACCCAGCCCTTTCCTCTTCCATCGCCGTCAATCGAGCACCGTCGCCGTCGTCGAGCTTCTTGTTTCCGTCGCTTGAGCTCCTCCTCCTTCGTAAGCTCCTAGTTTTTCTCCCCCTCGATCGTCGCCGTGCCCTGGATGGAGCCTCCTCCTCGAGGGTCGCCACCCTCTTCGTCAACGTCGAGCCCTAGCTCCCCCAGCTCTTTCCCGGCTTTCTAGATCCTTGTCAAGGTTAGTTAATTTGTTGAAATTAAATTTTAATTTTCCTAAATTTTGTGTTAATTTGATTTCTTAAATTTTAGGGTTTTAATTTTAAAATTTGATTTTGTTGGTGTTATTGATGTTGTTAGGGTTAGGGTTAGGGTTTGGGGTTAGGGTTAGGGGTTTATTAGGGTTAAGGTTCGAGATAATTAGGGGGTTAATTAGGTTATGATTAGAGTAAGGTTAGGGTTAGGTTTAGGGTAATTAGGGTTATGGTTATGGTTAGGGTTAGTGTTAAGTTTATGGTTAAACTTAGGGTTAGGGTTAGTGTGTGAATGTGTGTGTATGTGTAATTTTGCAACAATGGTTAAGGGTATTTTAGTGTAATTTAGCAAAACAACAATAGTTAAGGGTACTTTAGCAAATTGTGTGTATGTGTGTGTCAATCTCTCTTTGTGTGTGTATCTATGTGTATGTGTTTGTGTGTGTATGTCTATGTGTCCTTGTGTCACATCCTAATCCCAACCCTAAATCCAAAAATCTTAAACTTCATTAAGAAAACCCGAAACGTTTAAAATTTTACCCTAAACTAAAAACTTTCAAACCTTTGAAATTGAAACGTAAAACCAATTCAAGTTAAATTTATATTAAGTGTATACATGATACTCGATGATAATATGAAAATTTCATATGCTTATCGATAGTCATATCTGAATATCAAAGCACGCCTAAGTCCCCGTCTATCAGTTAACATACGTTCGATATTCATCGGGACATAAAACTACGCGAAAGTTGTTAACTATCGAACGGTATCGTTCGGTGCTGACAACCGTCGTGTAGTTTATGTGACGAAAAGATTTAATTGTATGAAAACCGATAGATTTTCCAGTGTGGACAAGTTAAGAATGTATAAAACAAACACAAGCATTCACTTATGTTTTCATTCATTTCGAGTTATTTCGTCGGTACCTTTCCACAAGGTCTCCGTGTACAAAGATTAGATGTTCATTTCAATGGTGTTTCACGGTATTAAAATGGTTATATGTTCTATTACAGTGTACTCGGAGAACAACGAGGAGGTGCTGCCGAAATTTTCTCGAAACGGATGAAAACACAAACGAATGGGTGTCTGCTCTATACATTCTTAATGGGATAGAGGCCTTACCCCCGACAGCCGAAACACACATACAACAAGCATACACAGCACACACATGCACAAAGCACATACACAATAACAACCCTACACCTAAGCGAAATCAAAAGTTAAAATCAACGACAAACTTGTCATTTTCATTCTCTTCTTTGTCAATAACCATTCTGTTTTTAGATTTCTCAAGTCACCATCAAAAATCAACTTTCATAACTTCCAATTTATATGTTATACAGTCCAACATGGCTCATGAGTACTTCAGAGTTAAGGACTAGATGTACGTGGATTTGCAACAACGCATAGACCCTAAGTTCGTCGACGGAGTTGCTGCTTTCATCAAATTTGCACGCGAATGTTGGGGTCAAAAATTACACCCTGGTTGACCAGGTCAAAATCGAAGTCAACCCCAAGCCAAGTGGACCCAAGCCCGAACCCAAGTCCGAGCAAGTGGACCCATGCCCAGGTCGAGCCCAAGTATAAAGAGGCCGGACCCCGCATGCCAAAAGAATAATTGTTAAAACATAAATAGGCTTAATGTAATTTTTTTTTATGAATAATATAGTACAATGAGCAACAAACCCAAATTATGTAAATGCTCATGGTTTATGTGCAAAAAGAAAAAAAAAAGGCACATGGCATGGGAAAGGCACATGTGCCATTTTGAAACGCCCAAGTGATCATATGTAAAATGTAAAGCCTATATAAAACATCATGATGAATGATAACAAACAAAATTCCTCTCATATCAACTTAGGGTTTCGTGCCTCCTTCTTCAAGGTTCACAGCCTCCTTCATTTCTTCTTTTCTTCTTTTCTTTTTGAATTAAATCAAGAGTATAACTCTTATTTTCTAAAAAAATAAAAGAAAGAAACAGTTTTCAACCATAGTATTTTTGGAAAAGAGTTCAAATCTTTTGTCAAGTCTCTAAAAGGGGGAGATTTTAAATCTCATCACCCTTCCCCCACAATCCAAAAAAAAAAGAGAAGAGGGAGAAGAAAACCCATCCTTAAAAAAAAGACATCACTTTGAGAGGATTCAAGGCTCAAAAAAATAGAAAGGGGTCCCCTTTCATCATCCAAGACAGAGAGATCTTGGAGCTTCAAGAGATCTCCTTTGGATTTTCCAAAAATAAATTACTTTTTTTAGTTTAACTCCAAATAAAATTATTTTGGGAGTTTAACTCCAAATAAAATTGTTTTGGGGAGTTCAACTCCATATTTTTAAAACCTTTTGGAGTTTAACTCCACAATAATAATAAAAAAGAAGAGAATCTTTTGGAGTTTAACTCCAAGCCAGTGGACACCCTCTAATTTCCCTCACGTGAGTGGGGATCCCTTCCTCACGTGAGGGGAAAAGAAGCTCCCACAAAGTGGGAGCCCCTTTGTTCCCCCTTACGTGAGAGGGAAGCCCTCACTCCCTATGGGAGCTTCCTCTTAAAAAAGAAATCCATCTGCATCAAAGATCAAAAAAAATGTGTTTTGTTTTTAGAGTTTTAACTCCACGATTAAAATTTTTTTAGGGAGTTTAACTCCATGTAAAATCTTTTGGAGTTTATCTCCATAATAAAAAAATAAAATCTTTGGAGTTTAACTCCATATTTTAAAATTTTTTGGGAGTTTTAACTCCATATTTTAAAAATCTTTTGGAGCCCCCTCACATGAGGGAGAGGCTCCCACCAACTGGGAGCCCATGTTGCTCCCACTTAGTGGGAGCTTTTCCCACCTCACGTGAGGGAGAACACCCCACTTAGTGGGAGCCCCCTTTCCCTTTTCACGTGAGTGGAGGGGGCTCCCCCTCCTTTTTTTTATTTTTTTTATTTTTTATTTATTCTCTCTTTTTTATATACTTTTTTTCTATATGGGGTTTAACTCCATACAGTAACTTTTAGGAGTTTAACTCCAAATAAATTTGTTTCTGAAGTTTAACTTTAAATAAAATCTTTTGGAGTTTAACTCCATAAAAAATGTTTCTTTGAATAATACAGAAACTTTTGGAAGTTTACCTCCAAATAAAATTGTTTCTGGAGTTTAACTCCATATAAAATATTTTGGAGTTTAACTCCATAAAAAATGTTTTAGAAACTTTAGGAGTTTAACTCCAAATAAATTTGTTTCCGGAGTTTAACTCCAAATAAAATCTTTTGGAGTTTAACTCCATTAAAAAAAATTAATTAAATATTTTTTTAAAAAGATATTTTGGAGCTCTACTTCCTCTCACGTGAGGGAGAGGGAGCTCCCACTAAGTGGGAGCTTTCCCCGTCTCACGTGAGGGGAGGGGCTTCCCTCCCTTTTTTTCTTTCTTTTTTTTCTCTTTCCATTTTTTTATGTTTTTTTTCCTTTCTTTTTTTTCTCTTACCTTTTTTTATGTTTTTTTTAGAGTTTAACTCCATGCAGAAACTTTGGGAGTTTAATTCCAAATGAAATCTTTTGGGGTTTAACTCCATAAAATATATTTTTTTTGAATAAAAGAGAGTTTAACTCTATACGGAATCTTTTGGAATTTAACTTCATAAAAAAAAATATTTTTTTTCTTTATTTTGGATTAAAAATAAAATAAAATAAATCATTTGTCATAAATAGAATAAATAAACATGCCCTTCTGCATTACTTTCAAACACCGACACTTCAAATTGAGCTCGCATGACTATTTTGACCCGTCAATCGGAGGTTTCTACGCTCTAAGAGCGAGGGGTAATTAACGGCAGCTTAGTTTGCGGCTGCCGAAAATTAGAATCCCCGCAATCAATAAACCCCAGCCTACCCTGGGCAGGGAGAATCTGTACACGCCTGACCAGCGACGCGTATTTCTATCTCAATGGGGTGGCGAAAAACATCGTACAGGTTCTGGCACGCCCGGAGGGACCTCTCTCCTCCCATATTTCGGGTCAAGAATTCATGCGAGCTCAATTAATATATATTGATTATTTCTACTAAAATTCTATTTCATTGCGCAGATTAACAATTTTCGATCTCAATTTTCGGACTCAACAAGGATGTCTTCAAGAAAAAGCTCAACTCTCAATACGACTCCAATCTCCTATACAATGAAGATGGATGCCAGGACGGTCCTCCCGGACAGTCTCAGGCGACAATGGGAGGAGGAGCCGCTACAGTTCGGCTCTATTCTGTTCATGCCAGCTAACACCATCCTAGCTCCTCAAACTCCCGTAACAGACAAGCCGCCTCGAAAGGCAGGAGGCCAAATGTGGTGGTTTCGAAGGTGCCCCAACCCAAACGCAAGTCGGTATTCGAACGGCTCTCTTTGGCCCCAGCTGGGGGCAAAGCCGTCGGAATGAAAGAAGTCGCCAAACGTAACGGGCAAGCCCAGGCGATGCCTTCGACGAGTGCGCAGCCGGATGTCTTTTCAAGGCTCTCTACCAGCCGACCCACGGTGGCTTCCCGAAGAGCAGAAGCCCGCCAGGCACTCAAAGAAGAAAAGCTAAGGCAGAAGCGGCTCTGGTATAGAGCCAACAAAAGGGCACGAACTCCGGCCAAGCTGTATTTTATGAAGTTCCAAGAGCCGGTTTATCCCGTAAAGACGACCGTCTCGGCCGTAAATATCTGCAACTCTTTTGAACCCCGGAGATGGGTTAAGAGAAACTCCATGACTGCTATAACACCCTAGTTCATTTATACCAGTTCTAGTTCAAGTATTTCTTTATTTGTGGTGTTTTTTTGATTTACCGTGTTTTGGGTGCAAATAGTGTATTTGACATCTGTATTTGCATCCGACCCGACCCACATGCTTGAAACCAGTCTTGATTCATGTTTGTGATTTATCCTGACTTGTTACGTGGATCCGTGCACTTTCATATTATACATACTGCATACTGGCATTATATCTGGCATCTGCATTTTTTTTAATATAATATTTAAATTCACATAAAATATTTTTAAAATACATTGCATGGCCTGCCTGATTACCCCTAACACTGTTGTGGCATCCGCGCACCTTGGTCTCGTCCCGTTCAGTGTAACGGACCTGTTTGGATGGCTACGTGCACGTGCGTGCATCCGTTCTTGGGGGTATGCTTTTTCGTTACCCAGATATCCAATTTTGGTTTTGGTTGACACGTATATCTTCCGTATTTTAAAACTGGATTTTTAGACCCGACCCGGGCGTGTTTTGGACTATTTTTGTATTAGCCTGAAAACTCAAATTTTTCTAATATTTTTATTCATTAGTTATAATTGTTTAAGGTTTTAGATTTTAAACTAAATTAAATCTTTTAAAAGATTTTAAAATTAAAGAAATCTTTTCTAACACAGTATTCTTTCTCTCTCCCTTTCTTTCTCTCTCTCTATCCTCTCGATCTCCCTCCTCTCTCTCTTTCTCTCTCTCTGTCTCTTTAATCTCAACAGATCCTTCTCTCTCTCTTTCTTCTGCTATATTATATATATTTTTTTATTTAAAACCTAATAATTAAAACCCACACCCCACGAGCTCTCTCTCTTTCTCTCTCTCTTCCTCTCTCTCACTCCTCTCGCTAACACTGTTTCTTTCTCGGATCCCGTCACCACCTCTTCCCTATCGTCACCTTCCTCCTTCCTTCTCTTTCTTTAAATACTTGCCGCCCACGAGATCTTCAAAATAAAAAAAAATAAAAAAACCATAACCCTTAACCTAGCCGCCTCGCCTCATCCTCGTCGGCCTTCCCTTCACCACCATCACCTCCATCACTCCCTCTTCCCAAAAGCCGAGCCCTTCCCTGCACATGCAGAACCCCAAAAACCCACTCCAAGCCTTGCCTGCCCGCACCTTTGCCGCAGACCCATCACCGGCGCCCTCATCGGCCTCACCCAATCACCACCTCCTCTTTCTCCTCTTCGCCCTTATTTCTGAGCTCGAACCCTACACACCTCAAGAACCCAAGATCCCCGACAAAGAACCCTCGTCGCTGCAACCCAAGTACCTGACCCCTGCACACCTCACCGCCGGCGACCCCGACACCATCACTTTGCCTCGTCTGTCTCTGAGGGCCACAAAAACCAGAACATCTTACCTCAGTCCCCTCTTCTTCTTCCCCTGATTGTTCTTCTTCTTGTTCTTCTCTTCTTGTTTCTTGTTTTCGCGTTTCCCGGTGATCGCCGGAGCCGTGACGCCGCCGCCGATCCAGGCAACCCTGTGGACGTCCTCTGCCTGCGTGGTTACCTTCTTGGACCTGTCCCGCGTGCCGTGTGGTCTTCGCGACATTTACCGACATTGGACGCGGCGTACATACCCCGCTGTGAGATCCAATCGAGGCAAGTTTATCTTGCTACATACTATACTACTATATTTTACATCCATGTGAATAATAACATTACATATTGTTTAGCTATGCATCCCGGTTACCGTTTTACTGTTTACGATATCAGTTCACATCCGTATCATGTATTACATATCTAGTCGCATGCAAGTTCATCTTGCTACATGCTATGTATCCTATATATCCACATGAATAAAATGTTACATGTTTATTATATTATGCATCCATATTAATGTTTTACGGTTTTAGGATACCCGTATGCATCCATATCATTTATTATATACGTAGTTACATCTACATATTATATTAATTCATATTATTGTTACATTAGTACCTCATACTTGATAATGTGCATCACACTCAGTCTTGGAGCTGTAAATGTAACCCCTGATCGATATTTGTGTATCCATATCATTAATTATATATCTAGTTGCATGCCAAATCATATCATTTCATGTTACTATTATATTAACACCTCATGCTTGATAACATGCATCCTACGTAGTCATGGAGTTGTAGATGTAATCCCTGATAGATATTTGTGCATCCGTGTTTTACTGTGCATCCATACTTTTATCGTGCATCCGTACTTGCTACAGTTTTATTATGAGCATCCGTTGGATACACTGTGCACTACCTAACATGACATGTTATACCACCGCTTGACTTGATACCTGATCCCGTTCCTAATGCCGACAATCGTAACTTGTCGTCTTTACGGACGTATCATGTTGTCAATATAGACAAACATGTACCTGCTCGATCATGTGTTGGCATTAGCTCCAGATTATCAATACCTGACTTGAACACATAACCTTGGGGCATGGCGAAATCAAAAATGTAACTGAAGTGTAGCTTAAAAGGGTATTACTTGATCCGTGGTCCTGGGGGATAACGGGAGAGAATCATTCGTGATTCTTACTTGATCCGTGGTCTCGGGGGATAACGGGACAGAGTAATTCATGACTCCCGCTACCTGATCCGTGGTCCGGGGGGATAACGGGACATATTTGTTGAGTTACATGGAGGATTACATTAATTGATTTCAAACAAACTTTAGAATAGATAACCTAGTAGCACAGCTTAGATTGATCACTGCACGTCACATATACTGATACACTTCATTGTTCCATATTCATGTTACTGTTATACACCTATTACTGTGTATACTCATGCCTGCACATCTCATGTATCCTGTTCATTTATTATTGTTTGATATTATGACGCACTGACGTCTGGATTTTGCATGGCCCAGATCCTTTACCTCTTTCGCAGGCTGATCAGGAGTATTTCTGCCGCCTGGCCGAGCTGTGAGGATCCCGTTAGTATTTTTAGTTTAGTTTTCTTTCAGCATTTTCATTTCCTGATGTGAGCCCGTATTTGGGACATACCTTCCAGATTGTTATTGTTACTTGAATTTATTGCTTCCGCATATTATTTCTTGACTCGTTTATTCTGGCTCACGGATATGTACTAGATAGTTATTTTATTTCTCCTGTTCTTGATATCTTATAGACAGCCGTAATGTGACTGTGGAGGGATGTTTCCTAGCCACAGGTAGCATGGTTGGCTCTGTCACATGCCGAACTTAGCGCACTCTGGGAAGCGGGGCGTGACAACTGCGAAGATCAAAAGGACAGCAATTCGTACAGTACTGCGAAGGGACGTGTCTAAACCCCAACGTAGAAAACCTGACACCGTCTCTTCAAGCGTTTACCAGGCACTCCGTGCAGCGTGAAAGCAGCGGGGCACGGCCCAAAAAGAAACGCTAGCGCCACTCGATAACCCTGCCAGGCCGACCGTCTTCAGTCGATTGTCCTTTCCCGAAGCGGAAGAGCCACGACGGCGGTCCGCAAAACCAGCCGCTGGGAGTAGAAAGGTGGCCGGCCATGTTATCCACATGGTCTATATGGCGGGTACGCGTCCCAGTGACAACCTTCGCAATAAAACTAAGGATGGGGCAACCACATCCCAAGCCCAATCTGGCTTGAATGTGGCTGACCCTTCCCAAGATCAGCCTCCTCCACAGAATAATGAAAATCCTCTCGATGGGACCGATAGACAGAAAGACCCCTCAGTCCACGTGGAATCAAACTCGGACAGTGAGGAAGAGTCGATCTTTCGTCCTCGGACTGCGGAACAGGAGCTCCTCCAAGAGCTCCGAAAACAACTTTGAAGCAAAGATAAGGAGATGGCCAAGCTATACTCCAAAATTGACAACTTGACGAACGTCGTGATGCAGCTCACAGCTCAAGTTGCTCGAACGCCCTCCAATCAAGCACAAGTCTCTACTCAAGAATCGGGCGATAACGACCCGAAGCGACCGATGCATGTCCCTTCAGGTCCGAATATGGGCGAGCTACACGAAAGCCGACCGTATTCCGCTTCTGGGGAAGCCATAGCCCCAGATGGCACCGTTCCGCTGACGCAAGATCGGATAATGGATTTGGTCACCAACAAATTTAAAACATTGGTGGCCGAAGCTGAGGCTCAGAAAGACGTTGGCGGTAGTGGGAGGTCATACCACGCACAATACGACCTGATCGAGTTCCCTAGCGGTTACGTTATCCCTAAATTCGGAAGATTCGACGAGACAGGAAATGCGAATCAGCACGTTGCCCACTTTAAAGAATCATGTGGGAATACATGGGGCAACGATGCGCTTCTTCTCCGTCAGTTCGTCAACAGCCTGACAGGTGTCGCTTTCGACTGGTACGCGAGCATACCAGACGGTTCTGTCGCTACTTTTGCCCAGATGGAGTCTCTATTTCGGTAAAGATTCATGAGTGTCGGCAACAAAATCTCCATAGCTGACCTTGTGCGGACCAAGCCGGGGAAGAATGAAAGCAACACGGACTTCATTGGCCGATGGCGCAATCTCACCGTCAAGTGTGAGCCGCCGCTAGAACAGGACCAATCCGTCAGCCTCCTCATTGGAAACCTCGGCAATTGGATTGTCCCGTTCCCATGTACAGCGGGCCTCAAAACATTCTAAGAGCTGACCAAGAAGGTTCAGATGTTGGAGCGTTCGAAGCAAGAGTTTACCCAGGACTCTCAAAATGACAAACCGTGGAAAAGCCGAAAGGATGACCATCGTAAAGGTGGGAACTTCAACAATACCAACGTCTTCAATGCGTCTGACAATGAAGACAAGAGAAGGGCGGGCGGACAAAAACCCGACCGATCGTAAAAGCCAGTAACTGGGAGGAGAAGGACCGACTTTGGAAGAGAGGAAAAGCAAAGTATACTACTTTAGAAGGGAAAAGGTCCGAAAGATATTCAGGGATGCCTCGAGGAATGGTTTACAACTGCCGAACCCAAAGAAGCCGCATGAAGCAAGCATGACTGACAACCCTCTGTATTGCCCATACCACAGAATGTTGGGTCACGTCATCGAGGATTGTTACATATTTAAATATTGGGTTGAGAAACGGTACAAGGCGGGAGAGATCTCATTATCCCCTGGCGTGTTGACAAACGATCAAGCCGCAACCTCCAACTTCGTACAGACAGAAGCTGAAGCCCTTTGGAGGCATGCCGCTGAACCGTCTGCCCCAAGAAATGAAGACAACGTGTCTCAAGCTCCGTGGGATGTATATATATCCAAGAAGACGGAGAAGATGCTAAAACTGCTCCAGAAAGAACTCGGAGTCGGGTGGGAAGGGCAAAAGAAGCCTACTGTCCCGTCCACCAATCCGAGACGGGCAGACTCGAAGTCCAAGAAGCTCAGAAAGAAGAAAAAGAAAGACGCGGCTCGACGCAAAGAAGAGTGTGCGAGGAGAACGGTCATTCAAAAATACATCGATTCTATCGAATACTATGTATAAAAAGAAAGAACCCTTATCCAACTGAAGGAGTTCTTCCCTATAGAGGCCGCAGAAATCTTGGAAGAATTAGAAGATGGTTACGATGATGGGGCCCATACTGTGACTTGCTACGCCATCCATCTTGGCAGCGACTCTGAGGAGTAGCTCTGCTTTCCCGAAGAGGACGATGGGCTCGCCGCAAAAACCAACCAAATCCAGCTCAAAAGCGGTAAGACTCTAGCGCCAAGACAAGGCAACACTCCAAAAGAAAAGGAAAATCAGATGGCTAATGAAGAAGACAAGAGGGATCCAACTCACGGAGATTCGAGCCCTTCCTTGGTAGACTATAACGTCTTGGCTCACCTTCGGAAGCTTCTATCCCTCTTAAGTATCTATGATGCTCTGGTTCTATCCAAAGAGCTTAGGGATGTCCTTATCTATGCTCTGCAAAACTCCGAGCGGTACCAAGCGCACTTCGCGGAGATCAATATGGAAGAGGCCCAGTGCGCTCTGCACACGGCTGCGGTCGCATTTAAAGATGAAGACCTGCTATTAGGGACAGCCGAGCATAACCGATCGCTTTACGTGACAGGATAAAGCAACGGAGATCGGATTAATCGCATATTGATTGATCCGGGGTCCTCAGTGAACATCATGAACTTGCGGACTCTAAAGAGTTTATCAATGGACGTCCAACACCTGTCATTCAGGGCTTCAATCAAAACTGCCAGCAAGTTCTTGGATCTATAGCTTTACCAATCAGGTTCGGGGACCTGCAAACCGAAGCTAAGATATATGTGATCGACGCCGACACGTCCTATAAGATTCTCCTGGGACGACCGTGGCTTCATGATTATGGCATCGTTCCGTCAACACTCCATCAATGCATGAAGTATACCAAAAATGGCGAAGAAAGACGCATTAACGAAGATATATAGCCGTTTGGTGTACATAAAGTCCGATATGAAGATTCTCCGTACTTTATGAAACCCCAGAATGCTGAGTCGCAGTCGACCAGAGACAAGAGGGCCCAGATTCTCAAAAACAAACCTGAGCCGCGGTCAACTAAAAACAAGAAGGCCCGGAGTTTCAAAAACCAATCTAAGCCGGTCGTCACGTTTAAAAGTAAAGATCCCTAAGTGCGCCCACATTTCGGCAGTGACACTGATGAGTCCGACACTGGGGGTCCTTCCTTCCATAAAAACTGCCCCCATTTTGGCAGCGATACAGACGGATCTGATATTGAGGGCCCATCCGGTAGCAAAGCTCGCCCTCATCTCGGCAGTGATACCGAAGAGTCGGAAGAGGACCCGTCTTGCAACAGTTGCACAGGCCGAACTCTAACACAAAAAGCAAAGCTAAGAGAGACCTTTAAAGTCACAGAAAGATCCCTGGCCATCACCAAACTTTCGGAACATATATTTAAAGAGCTCGACATGTTGTTGGTCTCCACCGTGGACCAGCTGACAACCTTCCATGTCCTCGGAAGGAACATCGGACAAAAAGGCATCCTGTTTTATGGATCAAGCCCTATCATACACCCGGACGATCTGTCCACCACGTGCCTTTCTTATGAGAGAGGCACAAGAGCCGTCTTAAATCCCAGATATTATGCGTCCGGGATGCGGGAATATTTTAAAAGGTGTGGATGTCGATTATACCAGACAAACTCCGAAGCAAAGTTTTATGAAAATTTATGGCACCCGCCTCAGGTCCGATCGCTCATCGAGGGGCGAGTCCCAGATAGACAGGGCCTAGGTTATGTGCAACCCAATGCCAAATCATGCTACATGATCCACATTAGCGAAGTCAGTGAAGGGTCGAATGATGACAGTGAGCTAGCCGAGTCATGAGAAGCCCCTCGAGAGCTCGAAGATGACGGACAGGCAACGTTCGACGAGCTAACCGAGATTGATTTGGGGACGCCCGATTATCCGAGGCCGACCTACATCAGCTCACTCTTATCAGAGGAAATGAAAGAGCAGATAATCACCATACTGCCTGAGTTCATCGACTGCTTCGCGTGGACGTACAAAGAAATGCTCAGCCTCTCCTCCGAAGTCGTGCATAAGCTGGCTATTTCTCCTGATGCCAAGCAAGTCAAACAAGCTTCTCGAAGAATGAGGATGGAGATGGAGGAAAAGATCATCGAGGAAACCAAGAAACTCATCGATACCGGCTTCGTCAGAGAAGAGAAATACGCAGACTGGATCGCATGCATCGTCCCAGTAAAGAAGAAAAATGGGCAGATCCGGATTTGTGTCGATTTTAGGGACATTAATAAGGCGTGCCCTAAAGATGATTTCCCGCTTCCGGTCAGGAAATGATGGTCGATGACACCTCAAATTACAAGTTGTTCACTTTCATGGATGGTTCGTCTGGATACAATCAGATAAAAATGTCGCGTGAGGATGAGAGACATACAGCATTTCGAACCCCGATAGGCATATACTGTTGCAAGGTGATGCCGTTTGGACTGAAAAACGCAGGTGCCACATATCAAAGGGCAATAACCAAGATCTTTGACGACTTAATCCATAAAGTCGTCGAATGTTATGTTGATGATTTGGTCGTCAAGACTAAAACAACGGCCAATCACATCTAAGATCTCCGAACTGTATTCATCAGACTGAGAGAGTACAATTTGAAGATGAATCCTCTAAAGTGCGCCTTCGGCGTATCATCGGGAAAATTCTTAGGCTTCATAGTCCGGCACCGAGGGATCGAGATCGACCCGTCGAAGATAAAAGCGATCGTGGAGATGCCTCCTCCAAAGAATCTGACGCGACTAAGATCCTTCCAAGGTAGTCTAGCATACATAAGAAGGTTCATCTCAAACCTATCAAGAAGATATCGACCTTTTTCAAAGCTCATGAAGAAGAGAGCCCCTTTCGTCTGGGATGTCGAATGTCAAGAAGCATTCGACAGCATCAAGCAGTACCTGTTGCACCCCCTAGTGCTTGCTGCCCCCATTTCAAATAGACCGTTGATCCTCTACAACGCCGCGCTGGACGAATCGCTCGGCGCCCTCCTCACTCAAAACAACGAGGAGGGAAAGGAAAATGCCCTTTACTACCTTAGCCGAACATTAGTCGGAGCAGAGCATAAATACTCCCCGATTGAAAAGCACTTGCTATTTGCCGTAAAGAAGTTTAGGCATTATCTACTTTCTTACCGGGTTATGCTGATCTCCAAGATCGACCCGCTAAAGTATTTGATGACCAAGGCGGGTCTAACTGGTAAAATGGCTAAATGGGCTGTCATGCTGCTTGAATTTGACATGGTCTACACACCTAAGAAAGCAGTAAAAGGGAAGGCCCTCGCCAACTTTCTAGCTGCTCATCCCATACCTGAAGGGTCACCGCTAAATTGCGAGTTGCCCGACGAACAAGTGCTACACTTCGAAGATGACGAGCCATGTTGGGAACTCTATTTCGATGGAGCTTCATCAATAAGGACCTCCAGCAAATCAAGCATCCCGCAAATAAAAGCAGGAATAGGATTGGTGTTCATCACGCCATCGGGAGGAACCCTGCGACGTTCTTTCTCTCTTACCGAGCCTCGCACAAACAACGAAGCTAAGTATGAAGCTCTGATAGCTGGTTTGGAACTCGCCATAGAAATGGAGATCCCTCAGCTGCGTGTCTACGGCGATTCCCAGCTAGTCGTCAACCAAGTAAGCGACGAATACATGATATACAAGTCTGAATTAGATCGATACAGAAACCGAGTGGTGGAGCTCATGAAGAGTTTCACCCACATTAAACTGACGAGAATTCCCAAGGCGCTGAACGGAAGAGCCGACGTACTCGCCCGCCTAGCCAAGAAGCTGGCTGATCCTAACATGGATGAAATTCTGATCACAGTCAGGAGCCGGCAGATCCTGCCTTCCGTCTTTTTACAAGAAGAAGAAATCGTAGAACAAAAGAACGATCTTGTTGAAGAAGCTCAGGTCGTCAGGGACGAGCCAGATTGGAGAGAATCCTTCGTAGAATATCTCCGATATAACAAGTTGTCTAAGGAAAAATTCACGAGGGTTCAGTTGAAGAAGAGAGCTCTCCGGTATGTGTTTGTGAATAACACACTATACGTCATACGACCAGCTTTGGTTTAGGTGTCTGTCCCCGGCCGAAGCTCGAGAAATTATGAAAGAAATTCACTCGGGCGTCTGTGGAGCTCACCAATCCAGCCCCAAAATGCGGCTTCAAATCAAACGGCTTGGATATTACTGGCCTACCATGATAAAGGATTGCGAAAAGCATGCAAAGAAATGTCATATATGCCAAATTCATGGTGACTTCATTCACAAGCACCCTAATCCGCTGCACCCTACCGTGGCGTCCTGGCCCTTCGAAATTTGGGACACAGACATAGTTGGCCCGATTGATCCTCCGTCATCCAAAAGACACCGGTTCATATTAGCCGCGACGGACTACTTCTCCAGATGGGCTGAAACTGTCCCGCTAAAAGAGATTAAGACAGAAGACGTTTTGAAATTCTTCCAGCATAATGTCTTATATCGCTTTGGTACGCCGAGAAGAGTCATATCTGACAACGGACCTTCTTTTAAGAGCTTTAAAGTCTCAAGGTTCGCTACTCAACATAAGATAGACTGGAGATAGTCTTTTATCTATAATCTAAGGGCGAATGGGTTAGCCGAAACGTTCAACAAAATCCTGTGCAAGCTCCTGAGAAAAAATGCCTCAACCAATAAACGAGACTGGGATCTGAAACTCCATGAAACGTTGTGGGCATATCGTACCACACACCGCACTCCAACGCAGTCCACTCCATACTCGCTACTCTTCGGAGTGGAGGCAATCCTTCCCCTCGAAATCGAAGTTCCAAGCCTAAAGATGGTTGTCCAACACAATCTGACGAAAAAGGAAAACGCTCTCCTTCGGCTCGAGGAGCTCAATGCGCTCGAGGAAAAGAGGCTCGCGGTACAGCAAAATCTGAAGCTATACCGAGCCCAAATGTTACGGGTCTATGACAAGATGACGCGTTTCCATGCTTTTAAGAAAGACGAATTGATATTGGTCCTTAAAAGACTGATCATCCACAATCGGCATGCCAAGGGAAAATTCGAACCAAATTGGGAAGGGCCATACGTCATCGAGAAAGTGTTCGACGGGAGAATCCTACCAACTAATAAGTGCCGAGTGAGAAAGGTCCATGCCACCCATTAACGGCCGATACCTCAAGAAATATTACGCGTGAATACTCCGGGTCGCAGACGGATCAAGCACGCCGGCCCTACGGTCTGGATCATACATCCTATAAAACCGTATACAATCGACGGGTGCAAACACCCCTATCTCTCCCAAGTCCTACCGATGATACTACATTTCAAGTATTACCGACGATAAAAATGAAAAAATGAAAAAAAAACAAGAAAAAAAACAGTATGTCCACAAGAAAAATGGGCACGGATGGAAAGCCGAAATGGCTCCGTGAGTAAAAATAGCAGAGCCGCCGGCGAGTTCGTGAAAACCCGAAAGGGCGCAAACTCGTGAAAAAGAGATGAAATACAATCGCGAAGTCCTCTCGACTTTGTGAGGAGAATACCCCCACGTGAGATCCTTACGACTCACAAAGGAGCAACACACTTAAAAATCCCCACGATTCCTAGGGAGAAAATACACCTGCGAGATTGTTTCAACTCGTAGGAAGAAAATGATAGTTGTTCCTGGCATTATTCCAGTGCAGCAATGCTGATGCTAAACAAAATCCAAATTCTATGTTCCTCTCAAATTCAAAAATTCCGCCAAATAAAGCAGAAATCAAACAAATCAAATCAAAGTCCCACCATGCACTTCTAAGCTCGAAAGTCCCGCTGGACAGGTAGAGAACTTTCAAAACAAATCAAATCAAACAAGTCAATATTAACCCCGACACCGCAAGAAGCAGAGCAAGTCAATCTTAATCTCGACACCGCAGAAGGCGGAGCAAGTCAAATCAAACTCGACACCGCAAGAAGCGGGGCAAATCAAATCAAATCCCGACACCACAAGAAGCGGAGCAAGTCACCGACCGTCCACGTCGCAAAAATGACAGCACTGACCGTCCATGTCGCAAAAATGGCAGCAACGACCGTACACGTCGCAAAAATGGCAGCCGCATAAATGGCAGCAACGACCGTCCATGTCGCAAAAAGGGTATCACCGACCGTCTACGTCGTAAAAATGGCAGCACCGACCGTCCACGTCGCAAAAATGGCAACGACGACGGTCCACGTCGCTAAAATGGCAGTATCAACCCTTCGCAGGGAACCAAACCAAATCAATTCCCATATAGAACAAAGTCCATCAATTTCATGCACACAACAGCCCATACACGCGGTGTGGATTTATTGATGGGGGCACTTTATTGGGGTCAAAAATTACACCCCGATTGACCAAGTCAAAATCGAAGTCAATTCCAAGCCAAGTGGGCCCAAGCCCGAACCCAAGTCCGAGCAGGTGGACCCATGCCCAGGTCGAGCCCAAGTATGAAAAGGTCGGCCCCCCATGCCAAAAGAATAATTGTTAAAACATAAATAGGTTTAATGTAATTTTTTTTATGAATAATGTAGTACGGTGGGCAACAAACCCAAATTATGTAAATGCCCATGGTTTATGTGCAAAAAGAAGAAAAAAAGGGGGGGGCACATGGCATGGAAAAGGCACATGTGCCATTTTGAAAAGCCCAAGTGGTCATATGTAAAATGTAAAGCCTATATAAGGCATCATGATGAATGATAACAAACAAGATTCCTCTCATATCAACTTAGGGTTTCGTGCCTCCTTCAACGTTCACAGCCTCCTTCTTTTCTTCTTTTCTTCTTTTTCTTTTTGAATTAAATCAAGAGTTTAACTCTTATTTTCTAAAAAAAAAAGTTTTTCACCATAAAATTTTTGGAAAGGAGTTCAAATCTTCTGTCAAGTCTATAAAAATCGGAGATTTTAAATCTCATCACCTTTCCCCCAAGATCCAAAAAAAAAAGAAGAGGGAGAAGAAAAACCCATCATTAAAAAAAAGACCTCACTTTGAGAGGATTCAAGGCTCAAAAAAATAGAAAGGGGTCCCCTTTCATCATCCAAGACAGAGAGATCTTGGAGCTTCAAGAGATCTCCTTTGGATTTTCCAAAAATAATTTATTTTGGGAGTTTAACTCCAAATAAAATTGCTTTGGGGAGTTCAACTCAATATATAATTTTTGGGAGTTCAACTCCATATTTTTAAAACCTTTTGGAGTTTAACTCCATAATAATAAACAAAAAAAGAGGAGAATCTTTTGGAGTTTAATTCCAAGCCGGTGGGCACCCTCTAATTTCCCCACGTGAGTAGGGATCCCTTCCTCACGTGAGGGAAAAGGAAGCTCCCACAAAGTGGGAGCCCCTTTGTTCCCCCTTACGTGAGAAGGAAGCCCCCACTCCCTGTGTGAGCTTCCTCTTAAAAAAAATCCATGTACATCAAAGATAAAAAAAAATGTGTTTTGTTTTTGGAGTTTAACTCCACAATTAAAAATTTTTTAGGGAGTTTCTCCATGTAAAATCTTTTAGAGTTTAACTCCATTCAAAAATCTTTTGGAGTTTAACTCCATAATAAAAAAATAAAATCTATGGAGTTTAACTCCATATTTTAAAAATCTTTGGGAGTTCAATTCCATAAAAATATCTTTTGGAGTTTAACTCCATATTTTAAAAATCTTTGGGAGTTCAATTCCATAAAAATATCTTTTGGAGTTTAACTCCATACAAAAAATCTTTGGCGAGTTTTAACTCCATATAAAATATTTTGGAGTTTAACTTCATAAAAAAATATATCTTTTGGAGTTTAACTCCATACAAATGCTTTTGGGAGTTCAACTCCATAAAAATATCTTTTGGAGTTTAACTCCATACAAATATTTTGGAGTTGAACTCCTTCACAAAAAAAAATTGGAGCCCTCTCACGTGTGGGAGCCCCATGCTCCCTCCACGTGAGCGGGGAGAAGTGGGAGCTTGGGGTAGGCTCCTAGGGAGCCCCCTTTCCCCTTTCACGTGAGTGGAGAGGGCTCCCTCCTCCTTTTTTTATTATTTTAATTTATTTTATTTATTCTCTCTTTTTTTATATACCTTTTTTTCTTTTTGGAGTTTAACTCCATACAGTAACTTTTGGGAGTTTAACTCCAAATAAATTTTTTTCTGAAGTTTAACTTCAAATAAAATCTTTTGGAGTTTAACTCCATAAAAAATTATTTCTTTGAATAAAAGGGGATTTAACTCCATTCAGAAACTTTTGGGAGTCTACCTCCAGATAAAATTGTTTCTGAAGTTTAACTCCAAATAAAATATTTTGGAGTTTAACTCCATAAAAAATGTTTTAGAAACTTTGGGAGTTTAGCTCCAAATAAATTTGTTACCGGAGTTTAACTCCAAATAAAATCTTTTGGAGTTTAACTCCATTAAAAAAATTAATTAATTTTATATAAAAAAAGATGTTTTGGAGCTCTGCTCCCTCTCATGTGAGGGGGGGCTCCCACTAAGTGGGAGCTTTCCCCCTCTCACGTGAGGGGGAGGCTCCCACTAAGTGGGAGCCCCTTTCCCGCCCACGTGAGTAGCGGGGGGCTTCCCTCCCTTTTTTCTTTCCTTTTCTTTTTTTTCTTTCTTTTTTTTATGTTTTTTTGGAGTTTAACTCCATGCAGAAAGTTTGGGAGTTTAACTACAAATGAAATCTTTTGGAGTTTAACTCCATAAAATATATTTTTTTTGAATAAAAGAGAGTTTAACTCTATACGGAATCTTTTGGAATTTAACTTCATAAAAAAATTCTTTATTTTGGATTAAAAAATAAAATTATAAAAAATCATTTGTCACAAATAGAATAAATAAAATGAAATAAACATGTCCTTCTGCTTTACTTTCAAACACCGGCATTTCACATTGAGTTCGCATGACTATTTTGACCCTTTAATCGGAGGTTTTTTCGCTCTAAGAGCGAGGGGTAATTAACGGCAGCTTAGTCCGCGGCTGCCGGAGATAGTATCCCCACAATCAATAAACCCCAGCCTACCCTAGACAGGAAGAATTTGTTTACGCCTGACCAGCGACGCGTATTCCCATCTCAATGAGGCGGCGAAAAATACCCTACAGCGAACATCATAAGGAACGGTATGGAAAGATCTTTTGTTCGTACGATAGGTGTGGGAATAAGTATTGGCACAACACGGAACTAGTAAAGCTTCACACCGTTAAGCATGATTTTACAAGACTTTATACAACTTGGTCATTTCACGGGAAAGGAGAAGAAGAAGACGGTAATGCGACGAAAGAAAAAGATAACTTCTTTTCAGGAGTGGAAATGGAGCATATGGTAGAGGCGGCTATCGGTAATAGTTATCCTACCGAAGAAGACATTCCTTCCGGTCAAGGACAGCGTGTGAATAAGTATAAGAAGTTCATAAATGATGCGAGGACACCAATTTATGAGAATACAAAGTATTATTCCACACTATCTTGGTTCGTCCACCTTTTTCAGATTAAGAGCCTAAATGGATGGAGTAACAAATCATTCACGATACTTCTGAAGTTCCTGAAATATTCTATACTCCCGGGAAATAACGTCCCGAAAGCTAGTAGGAAGCCCAGAAGATGATGTCCGATTTGGGTCAGAACTGTGAAAAAATTCATGCATGTCCCAGAGATTGCGTGTTGTACCGGAAAGAGAATTCAGATTTGAAAAAATGTCCCACCTATGGAGAGGACAGGTATAAGCCGAAAGAATCTGATAAGAAATCAGATATATTTGTCAAGATAGCACGATATTTTTCCATAACACAGAGGCTGCAAAGGCTATTCAAGTGTAAGAAGACAGCGGAGGTAATGATTTTGCATCACCGTGCTAAATGAAATAAAAATAATGGAAAAGTTAATGTGATAGAGATAGCTAGTGACAAGATTAGAGGCTCCATTGTCCTTAAACCTGTAAAAGTGGACGATTTTTCTGGGTTTTTTTCATATCCCGCCCCAAAAATTTCAATATTTTCAAATTTCACCCCCAAAATCTAGCATTTCCAAATTTCATTCCAAAACTATTAAGTTGTCCAAATTTCATCCCGAAAATCTAATATTTCCATATTTCACCCTCATAACTATTAAATTATCCAAATTTCACCTCTAAAATCTATTATTTCTAAATTTCACTCCAAAACCATTAAGTTGTCCAAATTTCGCCTCAAATGGTTCTCTTCTTCTTTCTTATGTTAAATAGGGACTGGGGTTTTAAATATCTTACAATTTCATGATTAGGAATTCTCTTGAGAGCGAAATTTAGGATATTTCGTCTCCATCTAATATTTGTCATTTTAATAGATAAAATCAAGCTCTTTTATGGTTTTGCCATTAAAACTACAACTTGAAGCAACAATATGAGTTAAAGTTACTCATATACAAGTGGTGGTTTAATTCAAGTATTTTGCGGTTAGGGTATCATAGGCTGAGCTCAATAATCTTGGAAAAAGAATTGACAGCAAAATGAAGAAAATTAAGAAACTTTTTGCAAGAATGAAGTTTTAATTATTTATAACTTAATGGTTTTGAGGTGAAATTTGGACAACTTAATGGTTTTGGGAGTGAAATTTGAAAATATTAGATTTTGGGGGTGAAATTTGGACAACTCAATACTTTCAGGGTAAAATTTGGGAATACTAAATTTTGGGGTGAAATTTAGAAATATTAAAATTTTGGGGTTGAGATATAAAAAAACCTTTTTTATGAGTATATGAATTGGCAATCCTAAATCAATTGGGTACAGATGTGGTCAAAAAATCTCTCTGGTGTATTAGGTACGTTTTAATCTGAAGCTTGCGGTTCAAATTTGTCGACTGTTTTACTGTCCTCTATTTTGTAATATATTTGGAAGCGTGTATATTATTGAAGAAGTACAACAAAATTAACGAAAGAGCTTTTGTTAATTTTGCATATGTATACGAACAGCGGAGAGTTTTTTTTTTTTTTTGCATATGTATACTCACGTTTACGAACAGCAGAGAGTTTTTGTTTTTTTATTTTCCTCTTTACTTTTTGCTCAAGTTTCACTGAAATACCACACTGTTTACAGTGAACCTTCAGAAATTTAACCAATAATTGTTTGCATAAGGTACCACCAAATTTCCAACAACAATGCGGCCAAGACAAAAAAAATTAATTAAATATTGAGGAAAGACAGTGAAATTTATTTTATAATTAATGCTAATTCCAAAAGATTTAATGGGTCAACTTATGCACGAAAAAGAGAGGAAGAAATAAAGACCTTTTTTCCAAAGCTTTATTCAAAACATCATAGATATTACAGGATTTCAGAAAATAGTGTTCAAAAAATAAGAATTGAGCTATACTTAAAAAAAGGAAAAATATCTGCAGCTTCATAACATGATTTAAAACTTTCCGATTTAATCAGAATTGAAAAGGAATGAGCAAAACTTTAGTCCAAAACACCAAACTCGGATACCTTGAATAATAAAATTCTGAATAATTTTGCCGGTAAGAGCAACAGTTTTAAATAAGAAAAATCAAACTTGCCCAAAAAAAACCGAATAAATCAAATAGATTATAATAAGATCAGACAAAATTCCTTATAAAATTTAATTTCCAACTAATTAAAATGTCAGCCATTTCCCCCACAAAATTCCAATAAAATAAAAATCAGCAATTAATTTAAGAAAAAAAATCGACTTACTTGGTTTTAACGGTGATTGGAGTCCAGGACTGCGTGAACAGCGTATCCCCTCTCTCCATCGAAAACAACGAAAACCCTCTCAAATTCGTCTTTTTGTCCTCGCCTCGCTCTCCTTCACCTTCACCCTCCTCACCGCCATCGCCGCCGGTGACGCCTTCTTCCACTCGACCACCGTCCGCCGCCGGAACGGCAGCAGAAGGAGCAGCAAGAAGCTATTGAACAGGAGCAGTAGGCTTCTGAAAGCTTGAAGAGAGAAGAGGGCGGTGACTTTGCCACTGGCGCTGAGGATCAACGGCTGAGACACCAACGATGGCTTCGTAGAATCCATCTCGATTGTCGATCGTTTCAGCGAGGGCAATGTCGCAGGCTCGTGCTCCTCAAAATCTGAACTTTCTGTTAAATTGGGTCGGGATTTGGGATCCGAGTGATCGGAACGCTAGCTCTGATGCAAATCATATAAGTATGAGCTAAAAAACTTCAGCTTTCGAAATTTGGGGGGAATGCTGATAATTTTTAGGGTTAGGGTTTGAGAGGCAAGAACAATCGGAACAAATAACAATCGCCTCAAAAAATAGAAGGAAAACAGAGAAGCCAAATAGGTTTTCTTTTCAATGAAAATGGATTTTTTATTTATTTGTTTTTTTTTATTTTAAGAAAAAATATTTTTGGGCCAAACGAAACGACGAGAGAAATGAGGCTCGCCCTGATCTTGAACGAACGGACAATAGTCTGCCACGTGTAGGTTCTAGAAGTCCTAATGACACGTGACAGGATGCGGCGGGCTGCTGATGGGGGAAAGAGAAATTTGGTGAGCGAGGTCCCACCAAAAGGTGTTAGTAATTTACACGTGTACATTCCTTGAATAGGGTTATAAGGGCATGTGGTTGCAGGATTTGGATTTCTAGAATTACTTTGTTTTTTATGGGGGACCACCACAAAACAAGTATTCTTGAATCCTAAAAATTTTCAAGCATTTGCCACTATTCATTGTACTTTTAGATGGGGCTCATGTACTTTATTTATTTAATAATCCTCTCTCTATCTATCTCTCTCTAAAATCCTCAAATTCAAATCCCACTTTTTTTCACCAACCAAACAAAGATTACAAGGATCTACAAATCCAATACTAGAAATCCAAAACCAACCAAACAACAAATTACCAAATCCAGAAATTTCAACCGTACTATTTTGGAATCCATAATCCTGGGCCCTGTTTGGTTGTAGGATATAGAAATTTGGGTTCCAAAATAGTACGGTTGAAAATTTCTGGATTTTGTAATTTGTTGTTTGATTGGTTTTGGGTTTCTAGTATTGGATTTGTAGATTCTTGTAATTTTTTTTTGGTTGGTGAAAAGAAAGTGGGATTTGGTTTTGAGAATTTTAGAGAGAGATGGATAGAGAGAGGAATATTAAATCAAAAAAGTACACGGGTCCAATCTAAAAGTACAATGAATAGTGACAAATCCCTAAAAAAATTGGGATTCAAGAATCTTTGTTTTGTGGTGGTGGGCCCCCCATAAAAAACAAAGGAATCTTACGAATCTTGATCCCAACCAAACACAAAATTATGGAATCCTTGGATTCCACAATCCAAATCCCACTTAATCCAACAACCAAACATGCCCTTGTAGGATTTAGAAATTTGGATTCCAAAATAGTACAGTTGAAAATTTCTAGATTTTGTAATTTGTTGGTTGGTTGGTTGGTTTTGGATTTATAGATTATTGTAATCTTTGTTTGGTTAGTGAAAAAAAAAATGGGATTTGGATTTGAGGATTTTAGAGAGAAAGAGATAGAGAGAGGATTATTAAATAAAAAAGTACACGGGTCTCATCTAAAAGTATAATGAATAATGCCAAATCCTTAAAAAAATTAGAATTCAAGAATCCTTGTTTTGTTGTGGGCCCCCATAAAAAACAAAGGAATCCTACAAATCCTAATCCCCAACAAAACACAAAATTATGGAATCCTTGGATTCCACGGTCCAAATCCCACTTAATCCAACAACCAAACAGACCCTAATATACCAAAAATACTTTTCCTGCCCCAATTTCTCTGTCCAAAAATTAAACAACGAGACAAACATCATGAACCCACTTGTTTAACTCTGTTACCTTGGTGTTGTGGGTCAAGACATTTTGTCTTCTGGCTGAACTTTTTGGTAGACAGATTATAGGTAGGCAAATTAGAGATTGGGATACGAGAGACCACTTCATTGGCTTCAAAACATAATGCAACTCTCTCTTTTTTACAACTGAGCGCTCATGGCTAGCCCAGGGCGTCCCTTGACACACCCACCCACGCACGACCAGAATCGAATTTAAGTGTACTCTGTGGAGACTTGAACACGAGACCTCACAACACACCGCACGCCTATACCACAACCAATTGGCCTATAAGATGTGGGTGAACATAATGTAACTCTTCATGCTAAAAATCGACTCTACGCTTTTTATTTTATATATATAAACAGTGGCAAGTCCAGGATTTTTGTACAGATATGGCGAAGACTGGAGTTCATATACATTGCTAATAATGGGGTGGATTTTGGAGTTGGTTTAAATAACTTTATGAAACTCCAATTTTCTAAATCCTATTCCATTGCCAACAAAAATGAAGATAGAAATCGAATCTTTTTTAAGTAGAAACCAGATACCTTTTTTGGAAAGAAGGGATGAACAGAAATTCTCGATACCGAAACCTAACGCAATTGATAAACATAAATCTCATCACCCTTACCGCCATCAACCCCCCCCCTCCTGAAAAATCCACATCCCAAAAACCAAAATTTACAATCCTTACAGATTCCAACAAGTGCAACTCTTTCTCGAATTGGCAAAAATGAATCATGCAAAAAGAGAACCCCAATATCTCAAAACTCAAAACAAATGAACAAAAACCCTATTATGCTTAACGAGTTAGCGGGTATAATACCACTAATAGCGCATCAGACTCGTCGGCACATTCGATCTTGGTCCCCAGAGCGCGAATGAGGCTGTCATCGGAGCACTTGATCTTCGGCGGCGGATGCGAAGAATCGACTCGAAATCAAAGGAGTCGTCTTGATTACGGTTTGGGTGATTGAAACCTTAGGAACGAGAGGAGAAGAGGCGGCGTCGACGGCGGAGCAGTGACAGGGTTTGGAAATGGGGGAAGACGACGAAGGGTAAGCGCAGCGAAGCAATCTCGAAGGACGGCGGCGGCAATTGAGACGGGGTTTCGAATCGAGGGGCGAGAGTTCGAGGGTCGAAGGGCGAGGGTTCATGGGGGTGACCGTCCCCTTGGGCCATACGTGGATCCACCCATGTATATAAAAAGGTGTATTATAGCGGCCTCTGCAAACATTATGACATCTAGGACCATTTTTTGTTGCTTCGATCTTGTAAGAAGTCTTTTATTAGGAAAAAAACTTCTATGCACGGACTTGCATGGTGCAAGCCATCTGCAAGCTCTTAGATAATTTTACTTACACAAAACTCAAAACCGTTTAAGGGTTTGCAAGTGGTTTGCACCATTTCCCCTTTTATTATCAAATAAATGTATTCTTTTTCTTTTGTGGGGACGGCTCCAAAGCCAGTGGTTAGAGGACACATGCCCTCTCTAACGATACAGGGAAAAAAATACTTAGCATTGTCCAATTGAGTTCAGATATTTCTGAAAACGTTGATTCTCACGTACACGCAGATGCACCCCACTTTAAAAATAAATAATCATGACTTGGATTTAGACCAGGTGGTAGTATGTTATATTTCTGCATAAGATGTTGTGGATTTGAACCTTGTCATACTCATTGTTAATTTTGATTTCATTTAGTTTTCTTTTTTAAAACTTAGTCACACATTTACAACTTAATAAAGGAATATACTAGGAACTCTTAAATCAAGCCTCGTTCTTTAAATTCATAAAGAGTGGAATGTTTAGAGATTTAATATTGTAAATATTATTATTTTCATCGTTAATTTAATTTTTGGTGTTTCATTATTAAATTGTATGAGGGCTTAAATATATAATGTAGTTGGGTATCTTAATGAATCTTTATTATCTATGGTTGTACATTTGTCCTCTCTGACCAAGTTTTAAAAAAAAAAATTGGGTTTATAAAACTTCTATTATCCAATTTCCGATAAGCATTTAGATTTTACTTTCCATTTTCTTTGGAAGCTCGCATGACAATTTTACCCCGTTAACATCTAGGATTATATGAAAGCAAACACAATAATCATGTTCTTTTTCTAGAGTTTTTTTGCCGATTTACGAAACTCCTCATTTGTGAAACCAAGATTTAAAAAGGCCAAAATGCAGGAGAACACCTGATTTTTGGATTTCTTCCTGATTTGTTGGAAACCACCCTCTAACACTACTGGTTTGCCTCCTTGATCTGACATCGTTTCATTTTTCATTAAATAATTTGATTCTTTTCCAAATAAAAAAATGTGTTTTTAAGATCAATCTCTTCATAAGGTCAATTTGAATAATTTTCCCATCCTTCTTCTCCTCCACTGATTAATTAAGACCCACTTAAAATTGCAAATATAAACCGTCAAAATGAGTTGATCGAAACATATTTTCAGAAGAGAGACGGAAAAAAGTAATTTGAAAGTGTTATGACAGCTTCGGGCCAACGAGTGGTTTCCTCCTAATCGGAACCAGTGAGGTTTTTTTTATGCAACATGGCCTTTAAAACCTACAATATACTCATTCGACCCTTGCTGCGTTAGTATTCCATTTTAAATCAAGTTTTGTTCCCAAAATTGCTCTAGATGTATATCATTTTTCCGGTCGCTGTTGCATCAATGGGTATACTTGTTATCTTAACGAGATGCGCTTTGGAAAAGTAAAAGTGGCATGGCCTTTAAAACAACAGACAAGGTGTGTCACGTCCCGTTTCTCAATAGACGGTAACAGCACGTGACAATGCCCGCAACGTATTTACTATGAGAGGGTCATTTCTCTTGATAAATACGCTAAGCGTATGTAAACAACATAACAATATGCAGGAATAACAAGAGTAATAAAAATAAATATCAACTTTATTTACATTCAAATTCAAATACAGATGGCTGAAAAAGAAAAGATACAAGTACTGAAAAAGATGCCTAAACAATGGCTTACAAACGATAAAAGCAGAAAAATAAAACTTGTAATCTTGCTGGGCAGTAAGCTAATCGAAGTCCTCCTAACCAGGCTCGATATCTTCAGACTCCTGTCGTCCTGGCGAGAATTTCAATGAAAAGAAACAGAGAAAAATATCGTCATCGAACTGGCGCTCGGTAAGTCCCTAAAAAAGATAAATAATGATGACTAAAGGTATGTAAAATGAATGAAAGCCAAGTAATACAGTACATGTAAGGTTATATGTAAAGATTTCTTTATCATATCATTCATATGTGTAGGTGTAGCTATTCTAACGCGGTTGTCAGTAGTTTAATAAGGAAAGTAAGCATTTATACGAGAATAGTTCAGCTTACTTCGAGAACCAAAGGTGCAAAAGAGTACAAGGTTTCGTCATAACCCACGGAACAACAGCATAAGAATATTCAAGAGGTGCCTTTTAAAAACGTTCCTTACTAATCTACCTCTTATCCCTGCGTATTTTATTATATAGTTCAGGTTTACAAGCCTTGATCGAATTCATGAATATAAAGAGTACAAGTTCAGATTCAAGTTATATTCAGACATTCATGTCAGGTTATATTCAGACATTCATGTCAGGTTATATTCATACTCCGGTCAAGTCAAATCAAGCGTTCAAGTTCAAGTTTGGATATTCGAGTTCAAGTTCAAGATTAGGTTGAAGCTTGGGTTCGGGTTCGGGTTCGAATTTTGAAATCAAATTTGGGTTTGTATTTAGGTTCTAGGCATATCTTATTAATACATTTGACTTTTGAAATTCTTGAGTTCGGAAAAATATCGACAATCGCTGCACATGAAGAGCAGGACTTGGGTATTTTTTCAAAGAGGATTGTCATTGATAATTTTCACCATAATAACTACGATCTATATTTAGGAAGAGGCAAGTGGTGTATTATTGTCTCCGGCAACCCGAGACGACTGACAAGACAAGATACCACTCAAGCCAATTTGCAAGCTAAACACGTAAGCTAGGCTAGTCTTTTGATTTATAGGGTATTTATAAAAAAAATGTCATTTCAAAAATTCTCGATGGTTTTTAATTCGTCCTAAAGTCTCAAATATGTTAATTAAAATGTGAAGATTTTTGTATAAAAATTTATTTTATATTTGGCGGTATTTCAGTAATAAAATTTAGTTTTTAAAAGTTCACGGTGTTTTATGAAAAATCCATTTTTTGGAAACTTAAGGGTATTTTCTTAAAAACTTTAATCTTTTCTTATAAAAAATCTAGTTTTCACAAATTGTTTTATTTGGAAATACAGATATATGATTTAAATAATTTTCGGATTGTTTTAACTTGTTTTAAAATGTCGTATCTTTTATAAACCGTATTTTATTTCTTTCGAGACCGAATTCTCCGTGAGGAGTTCTGCATCTTGCTCTTCTATCCCAAGAATGTACGATAAACTACGCCATCCACAAACGGGTCTCCTAACGAGAGTTGTAGAGACGTATTTACAAAGGAATCAATAAAGTCGCGTTTTTATTTAAAAACTAATGATGTATTATGTAATAGAAACAACAAACCTTATTATACCATTGATTGATAAAATGCAAAAGGGTACGAGTAATTGTAAATGATCTCACTAAAATATGCTAAATTAAAAACACATGATTAGACTCAAACCCATGATATAAGATTCATGTTATGTAAGAATAACAAGATAGATGAATTAACTACATGAAACATTTAAACTAAAATTACCGTCATCCAGTAGAACTAATATATAGATAGCCCAACTTAACCTTTTAAACACCAACTCTTCGTTGCTAAATAAACCAAGATTTATCTAAACCAGAAGCCAAGAGCTAGAGAATTTTCAGTCATGTATTATACTCGCTGGTTTGTGCATGCTAGGAAATAATTTGTAAAGTTTGTGGTGTTGGGTAATTCCAATCGTGATTCATCTGAGCTCATTGCCAAATGGCTTTTCTAAGTTCCTAGGCAATATGCACACAGATGTAAGTTCATCTTATACTTTGAATGTTCTAGTATCTTTTCCTATCCTTATATTTCGAATATTCCTAATAGTGTTTAATGTCAATTGGATGTCGGGTATTATATCGAGAGCGGAGACAAAATGATGGAGGTCCTTTTCAGATCTCCTTCAGATGTTGTCTTCCGTCGATTTCCCGGTGGATTCTGGAGGGGATCCCCTGTTGTGTGTGGGTCTCAATGGGTTTTGAGGAGATTTGGTGATTGGAGGTTTTTGATATCAAGTACATGCAAAAAAGTCCCGGAATGGTTTGATACCACCGAGGACCCTCCGACGATCAAGTTAGTGCTAGATCCGAGCAGCGTAACGGCTAAGTGGAGTAAAAAATGACTTACTTGACCCTTCTGTGATGGGGGTTTATATGGTGGTGGAGGCACGCAGCAGCAGGCGCGAGAATCTCGCCGCCAGTTACGCTCCCGACGTCACGCCCGCGTAGAGAGCGGATCGCCCATGAATGGGGATCATGAAGGCATGGAAGTGGGATGTTGCTGGCGGAGAATCCACGCATGGCGAGATTCGCGGAGCGGCGGTTACGCCTGTGAGCGGCGGAACTGGTTGGAGGACCGAGGAAGACGGCCTCGGCCAAGGGGCTCGGGGACGAGCGAGAAGGTCGAGGAGACATGGTCCTGTGGCAGCTCAGGGCGAGCTGAGGTGCCGAGGAGGCCAATCTGCAGGGATCCCCGAGGAGGGCTAGCTTGTGCTGGCCGATCGGGTACAGGGGTGGCCTGGTCGGCCTCCGTGGGCCCTTTCTTCTGAGTTCTGGGACGTGTCATCCGCCACGTGTCCTGATCTTAAGGGTCGCCAATATTGAGCATTATCATTAGCCCCCCACTCTTATCCCGACCAGCCCGCGGGTCGGGTCAGGAGTGGACCGCCGGGCCGCCCAGGGTGAGCTCCCTCCTAAGGTTTCGTCGGGACGCGTCCCCGGGCCGCGAGCTGTCTTTTCTGCCAGCGAATCAGGGCGAGATCTTTGCATTTAAGGAGGGTGCGCCGGTTCGTGTATCTTGCCTTTGAAGTGACGACCCACGTGTCGAGCGTCGGTTGGCTGACGCGACGTGTGCAGACCTGCGACGCCTGAAAGGGTGCGGTCCAGTGCAGGGACGACAAGTGGAGCAATCGGAGCCGTTGGATGCGAGGAGGCGTCTTGGCGGGAGATGAAGGGCGCCGTTGGATGGGTCGCTCGTGGAGATAAGTAGGGGTGGGGCCCGTTCCAGGGCCCCTACTTTTTCATATTTCCCGTTCTAAGTCTCGGTTGCTCGGCGCTCGCCTTCTTCCTTCCACTTTCGTTCCCCGAGGATCATTCTTCCCAAGGTTAGATGTCTTCTCTTGTCGAGTCAGTAGATGTCGTTGAGGTAGGTTCTAGGACCCCTTTAGGTGAGCCTGAGTCCTCGAGGGAGCAGGGGTTGGCCCTTCTTCCCGGGATCATGTGGCGGGGGCGGCCCCCAGGGAGGAGGCGGTAGATGCTGCCCCTAGCGCCTTGCGTTGGATAAGGCATGAGGACGAGCTTGCCAACGCTCGGGCTCGCTTCCATATCCCCTCACTCTATACGCTCCGCCTGGCTAAGGAGGGAGAGAGGGCAGACCAAGTACGGGGCAGGGAGATCGCCTTGTATTTGGAAGTATTTTGGGGTGGAATGCGTCTGCCCTTCTCTCCTGAGGTCGTTGAAACGTTGAACTTCTTCAGGTTAGCCCCCGGTCAGTTGGTGCCAAACTCGTGGAGGATTCTCTTCGGGTTTCTGGTCCGCCTGAAGTTACAGGAGATTCCCTTCAGCCTTTCCCTCCTTGATTCTTCCATCGTCTTCAAAAATCACCCCAGTGGTCGAGCGGGCGACCCGAGGTGGGTTTATCTCTCTTTTAGAAAGCGACCAAGGGCGCCGCCGGGACGGGGGTTGTGGCCCTGCCTTCTTCCATTCACGACTGGAAGAAGAAGTTCTTCTTCGTTTCCCATCCCGAGGGCGAGGATTGGCCCGTACCTACAGAGTGGTCGAGGGAGAAGCTCTTGCCGGGGAACCAGTCCCGTGACCCCGTCACGGTGAGAGTGGCGTCGTGGGAGCCCATCCCCCGTTTCGACGTGCTGTTGTCTGAGAGGGTTCTGAGTTGGGCCGGGCTCAGCCCCGTTAAGTTCGTCGGTAAGTTTAGGTTTTCTTTTTTGGTTCTTATATTTCCTGTGTCGCTGACTCCTTTTACACTTGGTTCCGTGCAGGACCCATGGACATGGACTCGCTCCGGGCTTCCATGCGCCAGCCGACGCCGGTTGCGAAGGTTGGGGGCACCGGCTCTTCCCGTTCACAGCCTGCCCCGGCTCCTTCTCCCTCGGCGGTAGTGCCCCGCGAGCGCTCGGAGGCGGATCTCGCCCCCGGGCCCAGCAGAACGTCGGGTCGGAGGCGGGCTCGGATTCTGGTGGACCCGGCCTCGGAGGAGGAGACCGGCTCTCCCTCAAGGCCGCTCAAGAGGAGATCTTCCCGGGGACCGTCTTCGCCGATCACGGTGGAGGAAGGCGGTCTCCAGTTTGCTGTGCCTTCGGGGCTATCCGTCGCAGATAGCCTACTGCATGAGATAGAGGCATCGGCCGGGGGTAGAGTCCCCGGGGAGACCTTCAGGGCTCAGCTGGCATCCATCGCCTAGGAGTCCGTGCAGGTAAGCGCTTATCTTTTATTATTATTTTTTGAGGTTCGGTGCCTCTATCATCTTCCTGATCTCTCTTCTGCATTTCAGGTCCTTCAGCACGTCGCCCTCGCCTTGCGCATGGAGGCCGAGGTAGTAGCCTCAACGATGAAAGCTGCGGGCCAGTTCGCCTTGCTGGAAGAGAGCTCCAACCGGGAGCTGGAGGCGATGAAGGCGGGGGTCGTCGCCCTAGAGGGCGAGGTGGAGTCTAGGAAGCAGGAGGTTGCCCGGCACCGCGAGGCCGCCGCGGTTGCTGAGGCCAAGCTTGAGGACGCTCAGGTGCTGGCCGGCAACCTGAAGAAGACAGTGAAAACCCTCCGGAACGAGCTAGGGGCGGCGGCCGAGTGGACGAAGTCGGCCGACCTGAGGGCGGCCAAGTTGGCGGACCTCTCGGCGGCGAAGGCGGTGGATGGCTACAAGAAGTCGAAAGACTACTATGATGACTTGGTCGTCGCCACGACCCTCATCTGGCACGAGGCCTTCGACGCTGTTAAGGCCCGGGTGCCGGGGTTCGCCGACGAAGAGCTCCGGGCCCAGTACCCCCTCACGGACACCAGCGGGCAGGGGGAGGAGATTAATGGCGAGGAAGTCGTCGAGGACCCAGCTCGCCTCGTGGTGGATGTCGAGGGCCCCGAGGTCGCTCCTGGCCCCGAGGCCTAAAGCCCCCGTCTTCCTCCTCCTCCTTTTTATTTTGCTGCGTCTGGAATTTTGTAAGCCTCCGGGTATTTTGTTAGGCTGGGGAGCCAAAAATACCCTCTGTAAAGACCGCCTTTTAGTAATAAAACTTTTTCTTTGGTTTCATTGGCTTGCTTGTAAAAATTTTTCTTCTCGCGCTGTTGGGCTTCCATGTCAGGTCGGTTATTTGCCTAGCGATCGTCCGTCGAGTTGATTCAAGCGCTGCCGAAGAGAAGACGTCTCCATGGCCCCGAAGTCAAGGGGAGATCGCTCGAGACTTGGATAGACCTGATGCCCCTAGTTGGCAGTTTGGATCCTCTGCGTGTGGTGGGCAGAAGGCTGTCTGCCTTATTCGCGCCGAGGATGGATGGAAGCTGCTCCGTTGCCCTTCGCCGAGGGCTTCTGATTTCTGATGTCGTGGGTAGGTAACTACCAGCCTGGGACGACCAAGGGGGGTAGCCGCTCGGATGCCTCTCGCGAGGGCTCCGATCCCTGATGTCATTAGTAGGGAGCTACCGGCCGAAGATGACCGAGCAGGGTAGCTGTCCGGTTGCCCCTTGCGAGGTCTTTGATCCTTCAGGACGGGGACCGAGCAGGGTTACTGCTCAGTGCCTCTTGGTGAGGACTTTGATCCCTGTCGGTTGTGGTAGGATGCTACCAGCCGGGGATAGCCGAGTAAGGACTCGACTGCCTCTGGGAGGACTTTGGTCCTTAGCGCGGGAGGGGCTGTAGGAGCCTACTGCTTACCCCAATCAGAGCAAAGCTCTGTTCAAATTCCAAGGCGGGAGATGAAGCAACGCTTCATCTTCCCCCAATCAGAAACAAAGCCTTGCTTTGAAAAATTAAAAACTTTAATAAATGAAGCAACGCTTCAGATCCTTTGCGCTGCGCGCGACGCGCCACGTGTCTGGCGCAGATATATTAGCGCAGTGTCCAAGAAGGCGCGCCCAATTAGAGCAAAGCTCTGTTAAAGGAAGCGCCGCGCCGCGCTCTGCGCTGTGCGACACGTGTTAGCGCAGTTGCGCTGCGCGACACGTGTTAGCGCAGATGCACTAGCGCAGAAGAAGGGGCTAAGTGCCAAAGGTAATTTATCCATGCAAAATTACATGCACTTGATAATAACAAATTAAAATCATACGATGCACAAGCACAACAGAGAGCGAAAATAAAAGAACCCTTAACAGACAATGAAGTACTTGATTAAAAAGAAAAATACTTATTCATTCTTATTGTTATTACATTTAAAAAAGATCACCGAATACGGGATCGAAGAGACAAGGGTTCACAAAAAGAAAAAGAAGATTATTCAACTCCCTCTCCGTCTTCTCCATCACGTCGAAGCGGCGATCTTCCCGAGGGGTAGCCATCCAACGGTCGGCGCCGCACTCCTGGGAAAAAGTGGCAATGATAACCCGACGAGCCCGTATCTGGCTCAGCAAGTAGAAGGAGAAGTCCCTCAAGGCTTTGGTGATCAAGAGCGCTTCGAAAAAGCTCTCGATCTTATCCTCGGCCACATCAAGCATTGCCGAGGACATCTCCGCCGGAGGAGAGGGAATGTCGGCGAGCACTGAGGCAAGGATCATCCGAAGCCAAATGGAACCCGGGGGAAGAGGAGACCCCACAAGAGTCGAAAGCTCGTACATTGCGGCATCGCACTGCTCGCCTGAAAGAGAGGAGTCCACCAAGCGCGCAGCAAAGCGGGGAACGATGTCCCGAATCGGCACCTCCCATGGTTGTCGGCGGGCATGAGGGTGATTGCAAGCCATGATCGAAGAAGTTCTCTGAAAATGAGAGAAGAAAAGGCCCAGCCTCGAATTATATATATAGACCCAGACGCAGAAGATTCTGTGCATAATGAAATCATTTCCAAGGCCCGGGAAATCAGAATTTTGGAAATACGAGTTTGACTTGAAAAAAGGAGATGAAAAGATATCTCAGGAGAAGCGATGCTTCCGATCTGCCCAAAATCTAAGTTTCAATAAATGAAGCAACGTTTCAGATCCTTTGCGCTGAGCGGAAGGCGCCATGTGTCCGGCGCAGACGCATCAGCGCAGCGTCCGAGGCAGCGCAACCAATCAGAGCAAAGCTCTGTTTAAAATAAAAAAGTAAAGGAAGCAACGTTTCAGTTGCGCAAGCGCTGCACTGCAAGACACGTGTCTGCGCAGTTGCGCAAGCACAACTGCGCAAGCGCTGCAGTGCACGACACGTGTCTGCGCAGTTGTACAAGCACAGCTGCGCAAGCGCTGCGCTGCGCGGCTTGTGTCAAGTGCTGGGGAGTTGCGCAAAACAGAATGGAGATTTAAAGAAATCTTTCTGTTCTTGTTAAAACAAGAAGATTTTCTTCTGTAAAACAGAAGCCCTTGGATTAAAGATCCAACGGTGGGGAAAATTCCCCAAATCACTCAGAAAGAGATCTCTTTAACAAATTTAACTAATTTATGAGCACTATAAAAAGGACCCCAGACTTCAATTCAAAAGGAGGAACATCTTTCTAAAAAAAAAGAGAGAAGAGAATTCTTGAGAACTCCTCAAGAACAACAGAAGGTAAAAACCTTTGAGAGAAGAGAAAATTCTCTTATGAACAGATCAGTGATCTAAAAACAAGATCATTGATCTTTAAAACATAACTAAATAAAGGGATAAATTAAAATAGTGCTTTGCACTTTTTCATGAACCTTTAGTTCTTTAAGATAAGAAAAAAACTTATCTTTTTCTTTGATCTAAATTAGATCAAAAAATCTAACAGCGCTTTGCACTTCTGTTCATTGAATCTAAAAGATTCCTAAATCATAGTGCCTTGCACTTGCAATACTGCACTGTTGCACTCTTGGATTGGCGCAAGCCACCAGAGAGCGCCACGTGTCAGCATCTGAACCAATTGCGCTATGCGCTTTTGAAATAGAGATTTGCTCTCTGTGATTGGCGCAACTTACCAGAGGGCGCCACGTGTCAGCCGCGCAAGTGCAGCGCACTAGCGCAGCGCACTGCGCTTGCATGACACGTGTCGTCGTCACAAGCGCTTGCGCTCTCTGATTGGCGCAAAGCGCTTGATAAATGCAATGCATTTCCTAAAAGGGCCAGGCCCAAATCAAAAAGACCAAGCAGGACAAAATAAATTGCAAAGCAATAAAAGGGCAGAGCCCAAATAAAATTGATGCTCTGCATCATTTATAAAGGGCAGAGCCCAAAACAAACTGATGCTCTGCATCCTTTCTGGGCAAAACCCAAATAAAAATAAGAAGAAATACGATGCAAAAGCAAATAAAATGTTGAACATTTTCAACTGGACTTAGCCCAATTTTGGCCGTAAGTCCTTAAATTAAATTGACTGGGCAAGATTGCTCTCTTAAATCAATTTACTACCGGCTCGAGGGTACATCTCCGAACTCCTTTGACACATGTCGTTGTAATCCTTCAACGACGTCAGAGAGGTGACGGGTCCCAACGACCACACGTATATGGACGGCGGGGTCCTTAAACTCGTGGACCGAAACGTTCTTAAACTAACGATAGACCCCCACGTCCCTAAACTGGAACATGGACCGAAACGTCCATAAACTAATATTGGACCGAAACGTCCCTAAACTAATATTGGACCGAAACGTTCTTAAACTAATATTGGACCACCACGTCCCTAAACTGGCGGTGGACCACCACGTCCCTAAACTGGAATAATAGAGCATCCAAATGCTCTTTTTCGGATCTAAACGGTCCCGTTTAAGTCGATCTTAGCCTCAAACACGGCTAACGTATCCTTAAGCATTTAAATGAACGATAAAACTTCTAATCAACTTTGGTTCAAGGGTACATCTCCGAACTCCTTTGACACATGTCGTTGTAATCCTTCAACGTCGTCAGAGAGGTGACAGGTCCCGACGGCCATATATTAAATGGACTACTACGTCCTTAAACTGGAAATGGATTTAGACGATCCCGTTAAGTTGATCTTAGTCTCAAATCAGACTAACGTATCCTTAACGAATGTTTAAGTTGATCTTAGTCTCAAATGCGGCTAACGTATCCTTAAACTAAAAATACCAAACCCAAATCTAAGTAAATACGGATTTGGACTAATCCACGTCCTACGGACGACGGCATTACTCAGTCTCCTTATACAATCCACGGGCAACCACAAACAAAATAAACACACACAACACGAAGTGAAATTCTGGAGAAGGAGAAAGTTGTTACCGCGATGCGGTAGCGTAATTAACTGCAGGGGTTTGCGCCTGCAGGGAAGATCGTCCCCACAATCAAAAACCCCTCAAACGAGGGGGAATCTGACGAAGTCTGCTACATCGGCCGCATCCGTCTAAACCTCCGATACACGGTGCCATAAATCAACTTGGCATCTTCGGAGAGGTGGACGGATAAAACCAAATAGCATCTGCCCCGAATCTCAGCGTCAGGACATCGCGGTCCTGTGCGCCGCCTTTCGGAGGGGAACACCTACCAAGGACCCTTGGCCGGGCAGGGTTACTACCCGGTGCCTCTTGGCGAGGGCTTTTGTCCTGAAGGATAGCCGAGCGAGAGATCCTCGGGCTCAACTGCCTCTGGGAGGGCTTTTTGATCCTTGGCGTTGAGGTAGGAAAGCTACCCGCTAGGGATAGCCGAGCGATGGTTGGGCCCGACTGCCTCTGGGAGGTCTTTCTGATCCCTGGCGTTGCGGTAGAGAAGCTACCCGCCAGGGATAGCCGAGCGATGGTTGGGCCCGACTGCCTCTGGGAGGACTTCCTGATCCCATGCGTTGCGGTAGGGGAGCTACCCGCCAGGGATAACCGAGCAGGGCAGCTGCTGGGTTACCTCTTGGTGAGGGCTTTGATCCCTGGTGTTGCGGTAGGGAAGCTACCCGCCAGGGATAACCGAGCAGGGCAGCTGCTAGGTTGCCACTTGGTAAGGGCTTTGATCCCCGGCGTTGCGGTAGGGAAGCTACCCGGCAGGGATAACTGAGCAGGGAAGCTGCTGGGTTGCCTCTTGGTGAGGGCTTTGATCCCCGGCGTTGCGGTAGGGAAGCTACCCGCCGGGGATGACCGAGCAGGGCAGCTGCAGGGTTGCCTCTTGGTGAGGGTTTTGGTCCCTGGCGTTGCGGCAGGGAAGCTACTCGCCAGGGGGAACCAAGCAGGGCAGCTGCTAGGTTGCCTCTGGGAGGACTTTCGATCCCTGGCGTTGCGGTAGGGGAGCTACCCGCCAGGGATAACCGAGCAGGGCAGCTGCTCGGTTGCCTCTTCGTGAGGGCTTTGACCTTTAGTGCTAGGGGGCCTGAGGAGGCCGGCTAAGGACCACCGGGCAGGGCAGCTGCTCGTCCGAATCTTCATGAGGTTTCGCCCGACCGTACATTTGCGGATATGGGGAACAAGGACGGTTAGCCTGCGCATTGAATGTAGGGGGATGTGAAGCGCCAGGGTCACGTCGCTTCGATTCCGTTGGAGGAGGCTTAATGATCGCCGCGTGGCAGCGACTCCTTGGGCGAGAGCGGGTGACCGTTGAGTTCCTCTGGGTGTGCAGCGGGCTATATAAGGCTGAAGGAGTACCAGCCCTTCCTTCCCTTGCAAACAGAGTGTTGAGAATGCAGGACTTCCCCTTTACTATCCCCGAGATCATCAATTTCGAGGATGTGTACCTCTATGACCAGAATTGCACCGAGGACACGGTGCAGTTGGTGTATGGGAGCATCGAGGACCACTTCGGCCGGCTGCTCCCCCGACGTTCCTCCCTGCTGCAGCTGCTGATGTATTCCATCTAGAGGGCGTCACCGGGGCTTTATAACCCCTTGTCCGAGCAGCTCTATGACGAGGCCGTGGGCAAGCTGCGGTCCCTGAGGCGCTTCGGCCTGATCTCCGCGAACCGGCTGGTTCGCTCGGAGGCGCTCGTCCGCGAGTGCTACGAGTTGAGGCTTGGGATTAACGCGCACGGGGGGAACCGAGAGGAGATGTTGGATCTCGCGAGGCCTCGGCTGGCTGAGATCTTTACCGAGTATCACGAGCAGTGCTCTCTGCACCCCTTCCCCCGCTGTTGTAATAATAATTTTTTTCTCTTTTTTTTTCGCATGTACGGCTGAGGAGGCCATAATACCCCCCCTTTTTTGAATAAATAAGATCCTTTCTACTTTCTTCGCAATGTTCTGTTGATCTTTATTAAATTGACAATAGCCCTAGGAAGAGTTTACATTGCCCCAAAAGAAAAGTACAGGCTAATAGATGACCTTATCAGCGTGGCCTGAGCTCCCTGGGGGCTTGCTGGTCTCCGTGCTTGGCGCCGGGTGCGGGGCATTCCGGGCGCCGGACTGGTCATCCGTGGAGGCAAGCATGATCTGGCCGATGGTCAGCTCGGCGGGAGGAGAGCGCTGCTCCTGCTCGCGGTCGGCCTGCCGTTTATCTCTTAAGTAGGCGGCTAGGTGCCCCGATCAGATGAGCTCCTCGATGTAGTCCCGGAGTTACTTGCAATCCTCGGTGACGTGGCCCAGCGTCCGGTGGAAGGCGCAGTAAGGGCCCCAGGTCCGCTTTGAGGCCTGACACGGGATTGAAGGGAACTTGAAGAACCCTTCGCCTCGGGCCTCCTCTAGTAACACTGCGAGGGAGACGATGAGCGGGGTGTACTCCTGGAACTTCGGGTGATAGGGCTGTTGACGCTCCGGTCTCTCCTCCCGAGCCCTCTTCTTCTGGTCGAATCGTTTTGCCCGGGGGAGGTTCGCGTTCACCTCAGACTCTAGCTGAACCTCGCGCTCGGTCCACGCCTTGACTTCGGCCTGTTGGAGATAGTGCCCTCAGAGTCAATTATTGGATCGCAGGTACGTGATTGCAATGATTGCGGAGGACCTATACCGGTAGGACAGTCTTACTCGAGATGATAGTATGCTATCTGGTTTGCCTTTATCAGTCGTGTACATGTTCAGGTGACTGATTACATGTTACACTTTGATAGAGCCCTTAGGATCTTGCTTGCATATCCTTAATTGTGGTCCCTAGTCGTGGGAGTTTCGAGACAGGGCATCGATACTCCGGAGTAGACTAGTGTGTACAGTCGAGACCCCGACGAGGGGCGGTGGCCGGTCTCACAAGCCACTGGTGTCAGTTGGATCACCTAAGATGTATATAGGTGCTCATTGGGTTATGAGTACACCGGACAGGACTCGCCGGGACCTGCTAGTTGGTATTATACATATCGTCAGATAGCAGTTCCCTGGTGACATGTGTACAGGTTAGTTCATCGACCTGAGGTCGTCATTTGTCTCGTGTGAGTTCCCATTGTGCTTTGATTTCTACCCTACCACGGCTCAAAGGAGTCGTGCAAACAGGTAGTTTTTGGGTACAGTCCCGAGCCATATGGAGGCACGTGAGCGGATCGACAGGGGATTCGTCTCTCCCGGTATTGGGGGCGAGGTCGTGCTGTGTCTAGGAGAGCCATTACATAAAGTCCATGGCCATGGCAGGAGATTTACTGGTAGGTACTCCAGTAGTATCTCAGGGTGTTATTAGGCTACACTCCGACACGACTTATACTGCTATTGGGGGTCTGACGTTACTAGCCCCCTAGGCAGATATGCGATACTCATAGACGAACGGACCGGACTGTATATACATTGTCACTGTTAGGCTCAGTAGGGTTTCTGGATGAGTTGCTCATCGGCCTCCCTTGAGGTCAGTCCATGGGCAGCCGTTACGCATAGCTAGTGCCACTGACGGTTTGTGGTTAAACCCACTGCCAGGGTACTGACGAGTCATTAGAGTTCACCACAGACAGTTTCCCAAGTTCGGGCGAAACATTGTAGAGTCCGTATGGTTTTATGGCAGGGTTCGGAAAATGCACGTGCGTTTACGCACGTGTTATTTTTCGGACAGATGATACTGGTCGGCTTTGGTTTAAGCCGGATCCGAGTATTATATTGAGTAGATATAATATCTTTGTCTCAGTTGCATTTGTATTCGGTCGTAATACAAATACGGGTATATTTATACAGTTACGGGGTTATCCTGAAAGTCGTTTCAGGATCACTTTTGGAAGTTGCCAGTTTCCTGTTTTCTATCAGCCGTCTTTTAACATTCAGTTAAAGACGGATTTATCTTTTCTTGGATGAGGGTGAGTCATGCTTCTAGAAGGTTCTAGAAAGGTTGACTTGGCATGGTGAGTCATTAGTGGATTAATGGAGCCATTAATGCAATGGTGACTAGGTTAATGAATCACCATTTGCATTAATGAGGTTTTGTTTGCATGAAGGATATTTGTGGTTGATCTTTTTTTTTCTTGTGGTCACTCTCCCCTCTCCTACACTCACCTCCCTCCATCTATATATGGCCGGCCCCTCCCCTCTCTCATTTGCTTGCTTGATTCAGTTGTTAAAAGATTATGATAGTATTTGGGGTGCATGGAATTTCACAGCTCATTTCATTCCATCACACGATTCGAGTGGCAACTTCATTAACCGATCGTCCACGGATTTGGACGAAATGAGACAAAGTCATCTACTCATTCTCTACATCAATCTTGGTTGTCTCTTTTAGCAAACTTGACGACCGAGTTGCCTCGAGTCAGAGGCGGGAGCCCGTTTAAAGAATCATTGACGTGGTGCCACCTGGACGAGTAGATCGGAGATCGACGAGATCGGAGCAGCCGCAACTGAGCGTGGGATGATGGTTAAAAAACGAAGGATTCGGATCGTTCGGTATAACCTTTCTACACTCTTTTCAGTTTGTTAGTTTAGCAATAATGGCAGATCCGGGTTAAAGTATACGATAGCGCCAGTTAAAAAGTTTTTTTCCGCATTTGGCGTCTGTAGACGGCCGGGACGCTACCGTAGACTTACAGTGGTATCAGAGCCTCACCATTTTGCTTTACTAACTTGTGCTAACGCGTTTAAAATATCGATCGAACCGGATATCGAAAACCACAAAATTCTATTTTCACAGTTTCTGTCGATTTTAAATGATGTCCTAAAAATATTCTACATATCTCAGAAAACTGTGCAGGGTATTTTAAGAACACCGTACAAATTTGGGCACATGAATCGACAAGACTGCCGCGGAATCGCGGCCAAACCCATGGTTTGGCCGCGCATCCGCGGCCGTTCTGAATGATCATGCCCCCAAACTTGCACAGTGTATTCTTCTCTGGAAATTGGGGTTTTTGGTACATATCTTTTGGGCCCAGATTTTGTTACTGTTCACCAGTTGTTCATGGGGCCCACTTTGTGATATTTAGTCGATCGAAATTTAAACATGTTAGTTTACAGTGCTTACATTATATCTCCGACCGGGAATGTCATTTGATCGGTAAACCACGTCTGATTGCTATAGTTCTTTTAGACGGGTTTGCGAACGTGACATTCGCGTTGATGTTCTGTGATGTGCTGTGATGTTGCAGATTTGTCATGGTGGATAGCAGTGTGCAATGGTAGTGAAGTTTGAGTTTATTTGTACATTTGATATTGCGGGGCGAGCGTCCAACTTGTGGACTGCCGTCACTGTCTGTTGTATAATATTCTTTTGGGGCACGACCAGGTTGCGGTCGATGTACCTGTTGTACTATTTTTCATTACTGTACTAGGTTTTACCCCGCGACGGAGTGCACGGATAGCCGGGTTCTGGGGGGCAACGAGTCCGCATCTCATGGCTTTGAGAGGCAGAGGGGCCCCACTCTAAAATTGGCAGACTATTCGCCGCGTTCGTAGAGCCCAAGATTATCGGATTCCGTGAAGTGCAGGGTGGTCCATTCACTTTGCTGTAGAGGGCTGCTCCGCTTCAGGTTTTGGCGGGTAACTTGCCGCACCCGTAGGGGTCTAGGTTTCATTGCACAGGCTATCCACACGACAGGGGAACGTCGGGTTTCAGCAGCGACTCTGTGAAACTCGGGGATCCCAGATTATCTGTATTGTTCTGTGATGCTTATTACTTTTCTGTAATGTTGCATATTATCACGCCTGGAGCGATTATTGTATATTGGTTTATATACTATTAGATATTGTATATGTTTTACACCCGCGCTAGTCCAGTCCCCGCTCTGTCGTTAGTTAAGTAACCTAACGGGTGATGACGGGACCCAGTGACGAATGCGGATGGCATATACGTACATTTTATTTTCGTTCTTTTCTGGTGTGATTAATGATGGGACTGCGTTGATTCTGATCAATGTAAAGTAAAACAAACCTGTTTGGATGTTGTTGGAACAAATTTAAAAAGTGTTATTGCAAAGACGTTTCCTTTTGTTTCGCATAGCGGTATTCAGTGGAATATCCCGCACCTCATTCGACGGGGCAAGGGCCGATATCCCTTCACCGGGACTGACCCCTTGGGCAGAAGTTTGCGTCAGGGTAATAACTTCACTATAGTCGATTACATGTTGCTTTGCATCGCGGTATTCAGTGGAATATCCTGCACCTCATTCCACGAGGAAAGAGTCGAGATCCCTTCACCGGGAGTGACCGCTTTAGCAAAGGTTTTCGCCACTATATTTTTATAAAAAGCTATCAGGTTCCTTCAACGAGATCAAGTTCATTACGTTAAAGGTTTTTCTTATGGATGGTCAGTAATATTCAAGCTATGTTTGTTGGCTTTCGTCAAGGCATAGTGTTTGGTAGTTGCTGGGGTATTCATTTGTTGCATAGATAGATGAGTTGGTTTGGGACAGTCGTATTACCTTGTTGGCTTTCGTCAAGGGTATGTACGGGTGGGTTCGAATTAACAAGATAATGACGGGCAGAACTTGACATGTGTCTTATGATTTGTTGGCTTTCGTCAAGGTCATAAGAACATGGGGTAAAAATCATATCGGGAGTTTCTAAAGAAACTGAAACTTGCCAGGCATGCGCATATCTTCTGGAGTGTGATACGCGAGTGGATTCCGTCACGTTATCATGCGATGAGAGTTGGATCCCGATTCCCGCTGATGAGTTGGTTTACTCTTCGGGTGATCCCGATTGATTCTTCTTTCAGGTTTGGAGAAGAATTCGACAGGACAGTGGGAGGTTTCCGGATTAGATAAAGTGATAACCATTCTGATCTAGGTTAGAGTGCACGCAGAGTGTTTCTTTTCTCTCTCTCTCGTTGGCAGCGACCTTTGACCGACCCTAGACTATGACTCAGTGACCAAGTTGACCGAACCTTCTTAAAATACTGGCTTTTTGGATTGTCTAAGTTGCATAAGTCATTGCCACTCCTTCTTCTACCCTTTGCATTTCTCAGAACACCCGTATTACTACGGACATCCACTTCCATTGGATAGATCCATCGTATGGTTATATACGAACTCGAAGGGACTCCTTCGAGGATGGATCAAGGTTCGGGAGAAATAGAATTGGTATATTCAGTTGTCTTTTATTATCACCTTCTCTCAGGTTGCGAGGCCTCCTTAGTTTAGGAGAGTACACCTATTATGCTTATTGGATAGTCTTATTCCAAACCATAGGCAGGTGCCGAAAGGTAGGGAATGAAGAAAACCAATTAGCCTAAGTAGGGTGTGCAGAAGGTAATATGTAAAGACAAAATAAAGGGATTAGAAAGAGGGCAAAGTAAATTGCGACTGTTATCATTCACGACCAAACCGCGTACTTCATCGCCACTCCTATTTCACCTTTAAAGGAATAAGGTATTATTCAGTTGTCTTTTATCATCACCTTCTCTCAAGATGCGAGTACTCCTTGGTTTTGGAGGGTACACCTATTATGCTTACTGGATCTTCTTCTTCCAAACCATAGGCTGGTGCCGAACGGTAGGGAAGGAAGAAAACCATTTAGCTTAATGATGGTGTACAGGAGGTAACGACTAAAGACAAATAAAGGGACTTGGAGAGATGGCAGTGAAATATACGGTTATAGTCATGAATTGGATTATGGAAGAGGCATTGCTATGAATACCAGTATACCCCTACGAAACATTTTCATGTTTCAGTGCATTGTTAAAGAAAAACTGTTTTCCCGATTAGATACTTACTCCAAGGGTATGTATTTACCAGGTTTCATTCTTGTATCCGTATGGTTTTACAGATGATGAGTGGGAGTAAGTTATTGGGAATTAGGTGATTATTCTCATTATATCGGAATTCATTGTAATTGGTGATATTTGAGGAAATCGTCAGGGTACAGTTTTCAACCTACGACGCACAGGTTTTGAGTTGCTTAACTCAGCGGACTTATACAGAGTATTGTATGTTGTCCAAGTGTCCATCAGGACAAAGGGGTAGGTCCTCGTACTATGTTCTGTTTACTTATAACTTCTCTAGTTTTTAGACAAGTGTTTCGTAGAAATACAAGGTTTAAGTTTTGAGAAGTTGTGGGTATAAGAATAAAGTAGAGAACCAGGTGTCACAAGTATCGGGATTCTTCAAAGAGATCGAAGATGTAGATTCTTGTGATTGGTATTCAGATGATAGTAATGGGTTTGAGAAACTTGTTTCTCTTTCAGGTTACTCATAATTGGATGGATTCCTAAGTTGAGTAATACTGATTAGCCTCTTTCCATTAAGTTGATATGCACTGGAGACAGCTGCATGATTTGAATCTGGTTCCAATTAAATAAGTGCCAAAGTTTCTATATTGGATATAGAATGGTTCATACCTTAAAAGATGTTAAGGTACGGGGAGTTGTCCAGCTTATGCTTAAAACCACACTCTGGATAACTCAGGGCACGTTTCTGTAATGGCTGTTTGTGGGTTGACCCTGGCTATGACAAGGGTTGATATTCTACCATTTGGAAGATCAATAGTGATATTGTTCTTGACTCGCCACAGTTTTAGTAAAATGGATCTTTTTCAGAAAACAGTAGTGGGAGTATGGTAGAACTGGAAGTGATTCCAGAACCGCGAACGATTACGGAAAATTTAATAGGACCTATATATTCAATCAGGATTGACATTCCAATAGCCACTCCGCAGATATAGTGGGTAACCTCAGACACCCGAGAGGTACTCCGGTAGCCTCAAGGACGGTGACAGGGAGGTTCTTATCTTCCCAGACTTGACACTACTGTTGTTCCAGGCTATGAGACCCGGTAGGAGGGTTGTCATAGTCAGTGGGAGCAGCGGAAGTTTAGTGGGCAAGTAGCTTATGTCTATTTATAGACTTGAGCAGTTATAGCGGAGATAGATCATCTAATTTTGATTTGACAGCCATGGGTTTGACTTCAATCAGAATAGGGGATGGATCTGTTAAGAAGATAGTAGGGTATGATGTCCTGGTATCTGGATGACATACACAGAGTAGGAAGTAAAATTCCGATACTACGATCGGTTGTACTGTGGTCGTCACACAGTTGTTTCTCCAGACAGGATATGGATATAATATTTGACATTCTGGTTTCTAGATCTATGGTTTTTTAGATCTGGATTTGGGTAGTTTCCCAATGTGGGTACTTTGACAGTATTCTAATGGTTTTTAGAATAGATGACTCCTAGTATGGTGGTGTACCTGCAGGTGATGGAGTCACCCTCTCTAAAGATGTCTTACAGACTAAAGAGGAGAGGGATGTGCATGATTGGCAGATCACTTGCTTAGGCAATTGAGTCAATCATGAGATATCAAGTACCACACCAAATGTTGTTTTTGCACTAGATGCAATAAGTTTGTATTAATCCAATCCTGAAGAAACATAAGGAAGCAGTTATAGAACATAAGTACATGTTCTACGGATTTGATGACGGCAGCCTCCTTCGGGAGACGGTTATCATTCCTGGCTTCAAAGGTGACATGGATGACACAGTTATTGTCAGAGTTATAGTTTTCCCTCTGACGAGGGACAGTATTATGGACAGGTGGTCCAAGAGGATACTGTGGGTGGCATGGTGCCGGATACTGATTAGAATCAGTGATCGATACAGTCTAAGAAGTTTGGATTTGGAGTTCATTTATGAACTAGGTCCCATCAGATATTTAAACATATTCTAAGACGGGTATTACTCAATTCGGGAGATGGCTTTCTCCTCGAACTTGAGATTAAGAGAGATATAGAAAGAAACTTCTAGGCGGATCCACTCACTGAGGCTATTTCTCGAATACAATAGTTTTACAAACGGGCTTTGTGAAACTGATTAGTAGAGGAGTTGGATGTTCGGTTTCACACGGGCTGTGAGGAATCGACATCGCAATAATTAGCCTTGAGTGCTAGTGGGAGATTGTTGGAGATAGTGCCCTCAGAGTCAATTATTGGATCGCAGGTACGTGATTGCAATGATTGCGGAGGACCTATACCGGTAGGACAGTCTTACTCGAGATGATAGTATGCTATCTGGTTTGCCTTTATCAGTCGTGTACATGTTCAGGTGACTGATTACATGTTACACTTTGATAGAGCCCTTAGGATCTTACTTTAGTACCAACAGTATGATGGCGATCATATACGTGAGAGTTGGGTAGTTTATATGCATATCCTTAATTGTGGTCCCTAGTCGTGGGAGTTTCGAGACAGGGCATCGATACTCCGGAGTAGACTAGTGTGTACAGTCGAGACCCCGACGAGGGGCGGTGGCCGGTCTCACAAGCCACTGGTGTCAGTTGGATCACCTAAGATGTATACAGGTGCTCATTGGGTTATGAGTACACCGGACAGGACTCGCCGGGAACCTGCTAGTTGGTATTATACATATCGTCAGATAGCAGTTCCCTGGTGACATGTGTACAGGTTAGTTCATCGACCTGAGGTCGTCATTTGTCTCGTGTGAGTTCCCACTGTGCTTTGATTTCCACCCTACCATGGCTCAAAGGAGTCGTGCAAACAGGTAGTTTTTGGGTACAGTCCCGAACCATATGGAGGCACGTGAGCGGATCGACAGGGGATTCGTCTCTCCCGGTATTGGGGGCGAGGTCGTGCTGTGTCTAGGAGAGCCATTACACAAAGTCCATGGCCATGGCAGGAGATTTACTGGTAGGTACTCCAGTAGTATCTCAGGGTGTTATTGGGCTACACTTCGACACGACTTATACTGCTATTGGGGGTCTGACGTTACTAGCCCCCTAGGCAGATATGCGATACTCATAGACGAACGGACCGGACTGTGTATACATTGTTACTGTTAGGCTCAGTAGGGTTTCTGGATGAGTTCTCTCATCGGCCTCCCTTGAGGTCAGTCCATGGGCAGCCGTTACGCAAAGCTAGTGTCGCTGACGGTTTGTGGTTAAACCCACTGCCGGGGTACTGACGAGTCATTAGAGTTCCCCACAGACAGTTTTCCAAGTTCGGGCGAAACGTTGTAGAGTCCGTATGGTTTTATGGCAGGGTTCGGAAAATGCACGTGCGTTTACGCACGTGTTATTTTTCGGACAGATGATACTGGTCGGCTTTGGTTTAAGCCGGATCCGAGTATTATATTGAGTAGATATAATATCTTTGTCTCAGTTGCATTTGTATTCGTTCGTAATACAAATGCGGGTATATTTATACAGTTACGGGGTTATCCTGAAAGTCGTTTCAGGATCACTTTCGGAAGTTGTCAGTTTCCTGTTTTCTATCAGCCGTCTTTTAACATTCGGTTAAAGACGGATTTATCTTTTCTTGGATGAGGGTGAGTCATGCTTCTAGAAGGTTCTAGAAATGATGACTTGGCATGGTGAGTCATTAGTGCATTAATGGAGCCATTAATGCAATGGTGACTAGGTTAATGAATCACCATTTGCATTAATGAGGTTTTGTTTGCATGAAGGATATTTGTGGTTGATCTTTTTTTTTTCTTGTGGTCACTCTCCCCTCTCCTACACTCACCTCCCTCCATCTATATATGGCCGGCCCCTCCCCTCTCTCATTTGCTTGCTTGATTCATTTGTTAAAAGATTATGATAGTATTTGGGGTGCATGGAATTTCACAGCTCATTTCATTCCATCACCCGATTCGAGTGGCAACTTCATTAACCGATCGTCCACGGATTTAGACGAAGTGAGACAAAGTCATCTACTCATTCTCTACATCAATCTTGGTCGTCTCTTTTAGCAAACTTGACGACCGAGTTGCCTCGAGTCAGAGGCGGGAGCCCGTTTAAAGAATCATTGACGTGGTGCCACCTGGACGAGCAGATCGGAGATCGACGAGATCGGAGCAGCCGCAACTGAGCGTGGGATGATGGTTAAAGAACGAAGGACTCGGATCGTTCTGTATAACCTTTCTACACTCTTTTCAGTTTGTTAGTTTAGCAATAATGGCAGATCCGGGTTAAAGTATACGATAGCGCCAGTTAAAAAGTTTTTTTCCGCATTTGGCGTCTGTAGACGGCCGAGGCGCTACCGTAGACTTACACGGCCACGGTCTTAGGCTGTGCCAACGCAAAGGAGCGCAGCCACCCCTTGTGCCTCAGACCAGATCTGAGCGTCGTGATGACGGTCTCGTCCCGGTGCTCGGGAACCTCGAGGAAGGCGTTGTAAAATCGGGTGATGTAAGCCTTGAACGTCTCCTTGTCTCCGCTCTTAATTGTGAAGAGGTAGTCGACCGTGCGCTTCTGTCGACGGTTCCCAACCAAGTGGCCGAGGAACTGAGTAGCCAGCTCATCGAAGGTCGAGATTGAGCGAGGCTCGAGTCCTCGGAACCAGTCCCTACCAGAACGGATGAGGGTGGCAGGGAAGTGTAGGGTTCCTAGGCACTCTTGTGAAGGTTCATAAAGCATCAAACATGCCCGAATAAAATTTTAGATGTGCCGAACAACCCAAAGCCGGGATCCTTGCTAGATTATTAGGGTTTAACATGCAAGTAAACATCTTTACTACTAAGTGTGAGGGATTACAACCTTTGTAGTCCGCTCCTTCGCTTCATAAGCTCCGAGTAGAAGTCCCTTCGCCGCGATCCACGATCTCCTGGACTCAAGAGAGGCTCCACGACTCGAACGATCCATGCTAGTTTGTAGTGTTCCGCTTCTCCGATGATCTACGTCGAAGTTGCTATAACTCAAGCTCTCTCACTCTAATGAGGTGAACACCCTAATCTAATGGGCTAGATTAGATGAGGATGATGGAGTAGTATTTATGCTTTATTTTTATATCACAATCTCACATGAAATCATCACAAAAGGAATTTCTAGTGAGCTCTTTCACAAACTCAAGAGAGAGGAAGATGAAGAATAATGAGAATAATCCTTTTGTGATGAATAGTAGATAAGAATATATGATTTATTATGGAACCATGGTCAAGGATGAGAGGCTTAACCTTTGTAGAGAATAAACTAGAGCCAGGGTTTGGTTAGGTTAAGAATGAGTCATGGATAAGTATCAACCATAATATCTTAACCAAGACAAAAGGAAATCCTTCTAGAATGAACAAGAAAGAGCTAACCCTAATCAAACCCTAATCTCTTTTTATCATCCCTAAACATGTTTCATAATAAATCATATCATGTCACGATAATATATAGCACATATATATTATATATTTACAACAAAAGAAAAATAATACAATTAATATATATCGCATATATATCAATGTATTAATCCGGTGAGAAAATGAAATAATAAAGCGAGCCAATATTAGATAATGTAATACAATATATCATATATATCATTATACATTAAATCATCGAATCAACACTTGATCCGACGATCCGGCTATATCGAATATAACCGACTAATATTTCATGTACCGATTCATCGAATCAACACTTGATCCGATGACCCGGTTCATATCTAAATATCGCGAGAATATAGTACGATATCACATATCCCACTATACTCGGTCCTGCACATATCGCATATGTGCCTCTACTCCGTTTTGCCTGAGCCAAGAAACCTCTGTGTAGGACTCTAAAGAATCGTCAATACGCCGGCAGCAGGTGATGATCATATCAAACGCCCACAAGCTGCAAGCGGTCAGCTAAACGTAACAGCCACACAGTGTAACACCCTAGGATGTGTTTAGTGGCTAATTATATTTTAATATGTGATTTTAATAAAAAGTTTACCAAATTGATTTTCAAATAAATTTTCCAATTTAATAAATATTTTTCTAGAATTTTACCAAGCTTGCACAAACTTGTGCATGTAAACTAGGACTAAAATTTGGGTTATACCATGTTTCACAACCATGGTGAATTAAACCCCTTGTTAAGAAAAAAGATTTTAATTAAGGTTAGGTTTGGTTTAACTATAAAAAAGGGATTTAAAATATGTTTTGTTGACTTGAGAGAGATGCATGGCAAGCCCATGCTTGCCATTAATGTGGAGAGAGAGAGGAATGGGGGGGCTTGACCTTAAGCATTTTCAATCCCTTGCTTGCAAACCCCCTCTCATTTTTCCTCACTCATTCACTCTCTCACTCTCACACACACACACACACACCAGCCTCAGCTCCAGAAGTTGCAGCAGCAGCAGCATCAAGCACCAGCACCAGAACAGCAACAGCAACTGCATCAGCATTCCAGCAGCAGCAGCTCATCCCCAGCAGCCCCAGCTCCATGTAGCAGCAGCCCCATATGCAGTAGCAGCCCCAGCACCCCATCGACAACCCTAACAACAGCAACATCACCAAAAACAACACAAACAACAACAATAAGCAGCAGCATCAGCAGTAGCAGTGGCAGCAGCTTCTGTACAGAAGCAGTTCCTGTAGCAGCCTCCTCTTCTTCTCCTCTTCTCCTGAACCAGCGTAGTAGGGTCAAGCGAGGTATAAATTCTGAGCTTCACTTGCTTGTGTGCTAGACTTGTGAGTTGGTTGAGTTTATTTAGTGTGTTTGGTAGTTGATTATCACTAGACTTGGTGTTTTAGCGATAATTGTGGTAATTAGTAAGATCCTTGCTTAAGTTAGGTTAATTTTAGTTAGACTAGGTTAGTTAGGAGCTATTGAGGCCAGGTAAACCTAGGTAACCCCAGTTTACACTAAAATACCCTGAACTTTCATGTTGGTGCCAATTGTGACTTTTAAGCAAAAATTTAGCTTTCTGTTATCTGCTGTTACCCAGGTGACTTCAGAATAAAATTTAGTGGACCCCAGCCTACTAGTAACAACCTGACCCCACCACCAGAGCCCGACCCCACCACTCTAACCTAGGGCCGCCGAAATAATCTTTCTGGCCGCAATTTGCGGCCAGAACAGGGAGTTAGGAGTTAGGGTTTTCAGGGTTGGTGTCTGCTATGTTTTGTAGGTCCAGGGTATATGTAGTTTTGTAATATTGTAGCCTGGATAGAATCTGGAGCTATATGTCGTTTTCTGGTGTTTTTAAGTTTGCGCGATACGCGAGTGGGTTTGTGATTCAGCGTATCGCGGCGTGTCGGGCTGAGTCGTAGACGCGTGCACACACGTTCCAGCGTATCGCACACACGCGCGTTGATTCGCGACGCGAGTTTCACGTTTTGTTTCGTTATCACGTTTTGCGAGATTCTTGCTTATATAATTAGATTCCTTGTGTAAATTCCAGGTTCACCGGCAAGCACGTCAGACGTCGTCAGGAAAGGGAAGCAGGTGGTCGGCTATACTTAGCACGCGACCAGGTGAGTAGATTTCACATCTACGGGGATATCGCCCGCATGGCGTCCTACGTCAGGGCTGATAGGACCTTATAGTGTCCCTTATATATATATTGCATGTTCATGGTTACTATCTAGTGCATTGCATACCTACTACACACATCACCTTGGATCATTGCATTGTAGCTCATCTATATGCGACATGACTTGATATTCATACTTGATGCATATATCACGTCGGATCATTGCATTGTGGCTCATTTTTATGTGACATGACTTGATATACATACTTGGTGCACATATCACATCACAATTACTTGTATTATTGGTTGAGATTTCATGTGATTTCTGGATTTGGAAACCGTGGCCTTTTCAAATAAGTAATCATTTAAAAACCCGGTTCCCTTGATATGATATTTTGGGGCGTCACCCCGTGTTTTCTCGGTGCTAGAGGCATGTTTTGAGAGAGGGCTGACCCGGACTGACGGATGCCCGATGTATTGAGAGAGGGCTAACCCGGACTGACGGATGCCGATGAATTGAGAGAGGGCTGACCCGGACTGACGGATGCCCGATGTATTGAGAGAGGGCTGACCCGGACTGACGGATGCCCGATATATTGAGAGAGGGATGACCCGGACTGACGGATTCCCGATATATACTTTGAGAGAGGGCTGACCCGGATTGACGGATGCCCGATAAAGGATGTTTTGCGTGTCGATGCTAGACACGAGTATTTATGATATTTGGGTGCCGATGTTGGGCACTCGGGATTCTCAGAGATGTACAGGATTTGAGGGCCGAGGAGAGTGCCGGCGCATGAGCTATTTTTGGGAGATCTGGGTGTATTGAGAAACCGATTATATATTCCACGTTGACATTCCGTGTAGATATTATATTGCCCCTGCTCAGCATTACTTTTGTACCTCATCCTGTAGATGTATTACCTGATAGAGCATTTGTACCTCATCCTGTAGATGCATTACCTGTTAGAGCATTTGTACCTCATCCGGTAGTACAGTACCCTATAGAGCACTTGCATGGTTATCGCACATACTGCTTATCACATATTGATATCATCTGTTGGCATGATAGAGTAGTGTAGTATGTGCATGCTCGCGATTACCTTTATATGTTATCTCTATTCACGAGTTGGCAACTCACCCCCGTTGTGCCACAGTGTTTGCAGGTCGCCTTCGGAGTAGTCGCGGCAGGCTGCGGTTGCATCTTTTGACACAGATACCCCCATAGTTGGTGTACTAGCTCTTTTGCTGATAGGTGGGTTTTGTGCGGTATCTGTTTATCTTTCAGAATGTACATTGTCGTATCTAGTATTCTCCATCTACCATGTATGTATTTGACTTAGAGACAGTGTGAGGACGATGATGTATTATTTTGTATTCTGGTGTCGAGCTCGTTGTGAGCCGACTGTACTTGCAGTTTATCCTATCTGTTTTATTCCCACTTGTGGATCTTGATATTCGCTTCGGCGTCGTATATTACTATCTTGGTGATTGTTTACTTAGATTTCTTATCTTGTTCGTAAGTGTTTCATTTAAAACTTATAACACTCTATACTTTCACTGGTTTGATTTCTGGGTTTTCGGTTCACTTAGTCGCGTTACGCCTGTAGACGTTACGTGGTTAAGTGCCGGTCATGGGCCAAATTTCGGGTCGTGACAAAGTTGGTATCAGAGCGTAGGTTTTACCTTCGGAGTGTAGGATGACCCTGGTATGATGGAGTAGGTAGCTGCAGCAGAGTGGCGTAGCGTGCGTATGTTCCGCGGCATACTCACGACACGGTACTCCGCCTACGCGACCTTAGGACTTGTTGATTTAAATTCCTCCTTGAGTATATACATTCTTGCGATTCGATTTCCGTATCCTTATCAAATCCTGTTGTTCCTGATAGCCAATATGCCGCCAAGGACTACGAGGGCGCAGAGAGCGGCCGCGAGAGCCGAGGTTCGAGTTGATTCATCTAAGACGAGGACTAATCCGAGTAGTACTCCTGTTGTACCAGGACAGATTGTTTCCCCTACGACAGCTCAGATCGCTAGACTAGTGGTAGAGATGCAGGGCCTACGCCAGGCGATGAGCTCATTGGTAAAGGTCGTTCGAGCGCAGCGACAGATGGTTGCCATCCCTGTTACCCAGTTGTTTCTTGCGATCATCATGCAGTATTCCGTCCCCTACATAGCACCGGTGGAGGCAGCCCCCGTTTACGAGACACGTCTTCCAGAGACCGTGAGAATTCCGGAACAGTTGTGGAATCATACTGGTGTACCAGCCCAGAGCAGAGGCTTAGGACGAGAACAGTCGTTTGGCTTCTATCCCCAGGCAGGACAGCATTCAGTGCGTAGGTGTTTACGATGCGGAAGCCTTCAACACCTCATCAGGCAGTGTTTCTTCACAGCACGTCAGGGTCGTGTTCTGAGACGTCGTGGACGCGGAGGGTTTGCACAGAAGGGTCAGGCTAGTAGAGGAGGAGTTCGGTCAGTCGCAAATGAAGGACAGGCACAAGTTTTCGCTTCGACTCATCGGGACGCACGGGTATCCAATGCTGTGGTTTCAGGTACTCTTTCAGTTTGTCCTTTGTTGCACACGTATTGTTTGATCCGGATCCTTGTGCTCATATGTTTTCACGTACTCGTATGTATCCACACACCTTGTGCCGAGTTTGGGTAGAGAGTCCGGTTTGCTTGGTCAACCGCTAGTTGTGACTACTCCTGCGGGAGAGTCGTTTGTTGCTAGGCACGTGTTCCGATCCTGTACCGTCCGTATCGGCGAGAGAGAGTTGCCGGTCGATTTGATTCTTCCTGAGATGCTGGACTTCGACGTTCTTTTGGGCATGGATTGGTTAGCCACGTGCTATGCTTTTGTTGACTGCCGCGAGAAGACAGTTCGATTTTGTTTTCCCGGTGAGTCGGTTGTTGTTGTGTTGGGGGACCGTGGTGCCACCCCTCACAGTGTGATTTCTTCTGTTCGCGCTGGACAGCTTTTGCGGAAGGGATGTCAGGGATTCCTCGCATATGTTTGCGATACTAGGGCTATAGAGGTTCCTTTGGATCAGGTTCCGGTTGTTAGCGAGTTCACTGATGTGTTCCCTGAAGAGCTTCCTGGGCTACCGCCCGAGCGTGATATTTCTTTCTGTATTGATTTGGTTCCTGGCACGGGGCCTATTTCTGTACCGCCTTATCGGATGGCCCCGGCGGAACTTAGAGAGTTGAAGGGTCAGTTGCAGGACTTGCTGGATAAAGGACTTATTCGACCCAGTGTTTCTCCTTGGGGTGCTCCAGTCCTGTTCGTCAAGAAGAAGGACGGCAGTTTGAGTTTGTGTATTGACTACCGCCAGCTGAACAGGGTGACAGTGCGGAACAGATGTCCTTTGCTACGCATCGACGATTTGTTCGACCAGCTTCAGGGGGCAGGATATTTTTCGAGGATCGATTTGCGATCGGGCTACCATCAGCTGCGGGTTCGACGGGAGGACATTCCTAGGACAGCCTTCCGCACACGTTACGGCCATTATGAGTTTTTGGTGATGTCGTTCGGACTCACCAACGCGCCAGCAGCATTTATGGACATGATGAACCGTATTTTCCGGCCGTATCTTGATCTGTTCATTATAGTGTTTATTGACGATATCTTGGTGTATTCTCAGAGTAGAGAGGAGCACGAGCAGCACCTGCGGATTACACTGCAGACCTTGAGGGAGCATCAGCTTTTCGCCAAATTCTCCAAGTGTGCCTTCTGGCTAGACAGCGTAGACTTCTTGGGGCACGTGATTACACGAGATGGTATATGTGTCGACCCGAGGAAGATAGAGGCAGTTCGGAGTTGGCCTAGACCACGTCAGTGACGGAGGTTCGCAGCTTTCTAGAGCCGGCAGGTTATTACAGGCGATTTGTGCAGGACTTCTCTCGCATTGCTACACCTTTGACCGGGTTGACCCGGAAGGGAGTTCGCTTCGATTGGACAGAGGAGTGTAAGCACAGTTTCCAGCAGCTACGGGCTCTACTGACTACGACACCAGTGCTATCATTGCCTTCAGGATCAGGCGGATTTGTGGTCTACTGCGATGCTTCACGAGTGGGGCTGGGATGTGTTTTGATACAGCATGATAGGGTGATTGCGTATGCTTCGCGGCAATTAAAGAGACATGAACAGAATTACCCTACTCATGATCTGGAGATGGCTGCAGTGGTCTTTGCACTCAAGATCTGGCGATATTATCTGTATGGGGAGTCGTGCCAGATATTCACCGACCACAAGAGCTTAAAGTACATATTTCAGCAGCGAGACCTGAACCTTAGACAGCGCCGATGGATGGAGTTAGTGAAGGACTACGATTGTGAGATCTTGTATCACCCGGGCAGGGTGAATGTAGTGGCAGATGCTTTGAGCAGGAGGCCCGGGGGTAGTCTATCTTATTTGAGCGCAGTGCAGAGGCAGTCGTCGGCAGATTGGCAGATCTTATGCGACAGCCGGGTACAGTTCGAGTTTACGCCAACCGGAGGACATATTCCGCATGTTCGTGCACGCCCACAGTTACTCGACCGTATACATGAGGCACAGCACAGTGATGACCGTTGCTCAGAGATCATGACACAGATTGGACAGGGCAGATTCTCCGAGTTTGTGATTGATGAGCAGGGGGTATTACGATTTGGGTCTAGACTGTGCGTACCAGATGCTGAGGGATTACGGCGCGATATTCTGGAGGAGGCACATCGATCGGTATACAGTGTCCATCCCGGTTCCACCAAGATGTATCATGATATGAAGAGACCTACTGGTGGGACGGAATGAAGAGGGACATCGCGGAGTTCGTATCGAGATGCTTGACTTGTCAGCAAGTCAAGGCCGAGCACCAGAGGCCCGCAGGAGAACTACATCCGTTACCCATTCCGGAGTGGAAGTGGGAGCAGATTTCGATGGATTTCGTTGTGGGTCTACCCAGAACTAGTCGAGGGTATAACTCCATCTGGGTGATCGTGGATCGTCTGACGAAAGCGGCTCACTTCCTACCGGTGGAGACGACTTTCGGGTTTACTCAGTATGCCCAGATTTATATCGATGAGATTGTACGACTACATGGGGTCCCGACCTGTATTGTGTCCGACCGAGGCACCCAGTTTACCAGCAGATTATGGTATAGACTTCAGGAGGTTTTGGGCACGCGCTTGAGTTTCAGCACGGCATTCCATCCGCAGACCGACGGACAGTCAGAGCGGACCATTCAGACTCTCGAGGACATGCTCCGAGCCTGTGTTTTAGACTTTGGTGGTAGCTGGGATCATCATGTACCCCTGATCGAGTTCTCCTACAACAATAGCTTCCAGGATACTATTCAGATGGCACCTTTTGAGGCTTTGTATGGGAGGAGATGTAGATCGCCGGTCTGTTGGACAGAGCTCAGCGAGAAAAGTATTTTGGGGCCACAGATCGTACAGGAGACGACGGAGAAGATACAGCTGATTCGAGACAGGATGGGGACAGCTCAGAGCAGGCAGAGATCATATGCCAACAGGCGCCGCCGCAGAATAGAGTTCGCAATTGGCGATCACGTATTTCTGAGGGTCTCTCCGATGAAGGGAGTGATGAGGTTTGGACGGAAGGGGAAGCTTAGCCCCAGATTCATAGGTCCCTTCGAGATCCTCGAGCGTGTGGGCGCGGTAGTTTATCGTTTGGCTCTTCCACCCGACTTCCCAGATGTTCACCCCGTATTCCACGTGTCGATGCTTCGCAGATACCTGCATGACCCTTCGCACTTGATTCAGCATAAGGCCGTTCAGCTCGAGCGCGATCTTACGTTCACCGAGCAGCCAGTCGTGATCTTGGACCGGCAAGTGAAGAAACTTAGATCGAAGGTCTTGCCATCAGTAAAGGTGCTTTGGTGCAGCCCGAATGGTGATGATATCACTTGGGAGGCCGAGGGCGAGATGCGGAAGAAATTCCCTCATCTCTTTGAAGGTATGCGTTGCTTTATGTTTTAAATTAAGGGGACGAATTTCTTTAAGGGGGGAAGATTGTAACACCCTAGGATGTGTTTAGTGGCTAATTATATTTTAATATGTGATTTTAATAAAAAGTTTACCAGATTGATTTTCAAATAAAATTTCCAATTTAATAAAGATTTTTCTAGAATTTTACCAAGCTTGCACAAACTTGTGCATGTAAACTAGGACTAAAATTTGGGTTATACCATGTTTCACAACCATGGTGAATTGAACCCCTTGTTAAGACAAAAGATTTTAATTAAGGTTAGGTTTGGTTTAACTATAAAAAAAGGGATTTAAAATATGTTTTGTTGACTTGAGAGAGAGGCATGGCAAGCCCATGCTTGCCATTAATGTGGAGAGAGAGAGGAATGGGGGGGGAGGCTTGACCCTAAGCATTTTCAATCCCTTGCTTGCAAACTCCCTCTCATTTTTCCTCACTCATTCACTCTCTCACTCTCACACACACACACCAGCCTCAGCTCCAGAAGTTGCAGCAGCAGCAGCATCAAGCACCAGCACCAGAACAGCAACAACAACTGCATCAGCATTCCAGCAGCAGCAGCTCATCCCCAGCAGCCCCAGCTCCATGTAGCAGCAGCCCCATATGCAGTAGCAGCCCCAACACCCCATCGACAACCCTAACAACAGCAACATCACCAAAAACAACACAAACAACAACAATAAGCAGCAGCATCAGCAGTAGCGGTGGCAGCAGCTTCTGTACAGAAGCAGTTCCTGTAGCAGCCTCCTCTTCTTCTCTTCCTCTCCTGAACCAGCGTAGGAGGGTCAAGCGAGGTATAAATTCTGAGCTTCACTTGCTTGTGTGCTAGACTTGTGAGTTGGTTGAGTTTATTTAGTGTGTTTGGTAGTTGATTATCACTAGACTTGGTGTTTTAGCGATAATTATGGTAATTAGTAAGATCCTTGCTTAAGTTAGGTTAATTTTAGTTAGACTAGGTTAGTTAGGAGCTATTGAGGCCAGGTAAACCTAGGTAACCCCAGTTTACACTAAAATACCCTGAACTTTCATGTTGGTGCCAATTATGACTTTTAAGCAAAAATTTAGCTTTCTGTTATCTGCTGTTACCCAGGTGACTTCAGAATAAAATTTAGTGGACCCCAGCCTACTAGTAACAACCTGACCCCACCACCAGAGCCCGACCCCACCACTCTAACCTAGGGCCGCCGAAATAATCTTTCTGGCCGCAATTTGCGGCCAGAACAGGGAGTTAGGAGTTAGGGTTTTCAGGGTTGGTGTCTGCTATGTTTTGTAGGTCCAGGGTATATGTAGTTTTGTAATATTGTAGCCTGGATAGAATCTGGAGCTATATGTCGTTTTCTGGTGTTTTTAAGTTTGCGCGATACGCGAGTGGGTTTGTGATTCAGCGTATCGCGGCGTGTCGGGCTGAGTCGTAGACGCGTGCACACACGTTCCAGCGTATCGCACACACGCGCGTTGATTCGCGACGCGAGTTTCACGTTTTGTTTCGTTATCACGTTTTGCGAGATTCTTGCTTATATAATTAGATTCCTTGTGTAAATTCCAGGTTCACCGGCAAGCACGTCAGACGTCGTCAGGAAAGGGAAGCAGGTGGTCGGCTATACTTAGCACGCGACCAGGTGAGTAGATTTCACATCTACGGGGATATCGCCCGCATGGCGTCCTACGTCAGGGCTGATAGGACCTTATAGTGTCCCTTATATATATATTGCATGTTCATGGTTACTATCTAGTGCATTGCATACCTACTACACACATCACCTTGGATCATTGCATTGTAGCTCATCTATATGCGACATGACTTGATATTCATACTTGATGCATATATCACGTCGGATCATTGCATTGTGGCTCATTTTTATGTGACATGACTTGATATACATACTTGGTGCACATATCACATCACAATTACTTGTATTATTGGTTGAGATTTCATGTGATTTCTGGATTTGGAAACCGTGGCCTTTTCAAATAAGTAATCATTTAAAAACCCGGTTCCCTTGATATGATATTTTGGGGCGTCACCCCTTGTTTTCTCGGTGCTAGAGGCATGTTTTGAGAGAGGGCTGACCCGGACTGACGGATGCCCGATGTATTGAGAGAGGGCTGACCCGGACTGACGGATGCCGATGAATTGATAGAGGGCTGATCCGGACTGACGGATGCCCGATGTATTGAGAGAGGGCTGACCCGGACTGACGGATGCCCGATGTATTGCGAGAGGGCTGACCCGGACTGACGGATGCCCGATATATTGAGAGAGGGATGACCCGGACTGACGGATTCCCGATATATACTTTGAGAGAGGGCTGACCCGGATTGACGGATGCCCGATAAAGGATGTTTTGCGTGTCAATGCTAGACACGAGTATTTATGATATTTGGGTGCCGATGTTGGGCACTCGGGATTCTCAGAGATGTACAGGATTTGAGGGCCGAGGAGAGTGCCGGGGCATGAGCTATTTTTGGGAGATCTGGGTGCATTGAGAAACCGATTATATATTCCACGTTGACATTCCGTGTAGATATTATATTGCCCCTGCTCAGCATTACTTTTGTACCTCATCCTGTAGATGTATTACCTGATAGAGCATTTGTACCTCATCCTGTAGATGCATTACCTGTTAGAGCATTTGTACCTCATCCGGTAGTACAGTACCCTATAGAGCACTTGCATGGTTATCGCACATACTGCTTATCACATATTGATATCATCTGTTGGCATGATAGAGTAGCGTAGTACGTGCATGCTCGCGATTACCTTTATATGTTATCTCTATTCACGAGTTGGCAACTCACCCCCGTTGTGCCACAGTGTTTGCAGGTCGCCTTCGGAGTAGTCGCGGCAGGCTGCGGTTGCATCTTTTGACACAGATACCCCCATAGTTGGTGTACTAGCTCTTTTGCTGATATGTGGGTTTTGTGCGGTATCTGTTTATCTTTCAGAATGTACATTGTCGTATCTAGTATTTTCCATCTACCATGTATGTATTTGACTTAGAGACAGTGTGAGGACGATGATGTATTATTTTGTATTCTGGTGTCGAGCTCGTTGTGAGCCGACTGTACTTGCAGTTTATCCTATCTGTTTTATTCCCACTTGTGGATCTTGATCTTCGCTGCGGCGTCGTATATTACTATCTTGGTGATTGTTTACTTAGATTTCTTATCATGTTCGTAAGTGTTTCATTTAAAACTTATAACACTCTATACTTTCACTGGTTTGATTTCTGGGTTTTCGGTTCACTTAGTCGCGTTACGCCTATAGACGTTACGTGGTTAAGTGCCGGTCACGGGCCAAACTTCGGGTCGTGACACCCAGGTATTGAGCGATCATAAGATCAACATGCTAGCCTGTCCGTTCTCCTGTGAATCCAATCAGTAACACTCCCGTACAGTCCGGTCTGTTCGTCTGATATGTCGCATATCAAGTCTAGGGGTGGTATACGTCAGACCCCAATAACCGATAAGTCGTGTCGATGTGAGGCTCATAACAGGTCGAGAAACTACTGGTAACACTTACCAGTATATCTCTATATCAGCCCTGGCCAGGGACTTCCAGTTATAGCCAATCGAACACAGCACAACATCAACTCCCTTTACCGGGAGAGACGAATCCCCTCCTATCGCTCATTGCCTCCATGTGATTCGGGACTGTACCCAAAAGCCACCGTTTTGCACGCCCTCCTGGACGTGGTAAGGTGGAAATCAAAGCACAGTGGGAATCACACAAGACTCTATGACGATCTCGGGTCTACAGACTACGCTGTACCGGTGTCACCGGAGAACTGCCATCTGACGTGTGGTATATCACCATCTGGGAGTTCTCGGCGGGTCCGTCCAGTGTACCCAGTCTCCACTGAGCACCCATACACCATCCTTGATGTCAAACACCGATGGATATGGGATCATCCATCGCCCATCATATGGGTCAAGATGCGTATACGCCAGTCTACTCTGGTGTATCGATGCCCTGTCTCGATACACCCTCGACTAGGAACAGTTATAGGATGTACTCATCGACTACCGTGGCCCCACTAGTATGATCTCATCATAGTCCCAGTAGTCGAGTACAGATCCTAAGGGCTTTATCAACATGTGAGAGAAAGACAGTAAACCAGTACAAGTCAACATGTTAAGATAAAGTGAAACCAAATAGCATACTATCATGACGAGCAAGAAAGTCATCTCTGTATATATCTAAGCATCCATCATAATATACATCATATGTACAACAATGGCCTCTAGGGCATTTACATAACTAATAGGAAGGCCCTGCACTGGGCGGCATCGGAATGGTCCTGGAAGCTCATTCCCACGGTGAAAGCATCCAAATGGTCTTTGGGGTCGGTTTTCCTGTCGAACAGAGAGACCTTCGGGGGTTTGTTGCGTGAGGAGACGTGGACAGCGAGCAGTTCCTCGGTAAATGGTTTGGTGAGCGAGTCGGCGGCGTACTCGGCCGAGAGGTGACCTTCCCGGCGCATGCCCTCAATCTTCTTCTCGAGGGCATCGAGTCGGCCGTGGTACCCCGAGGACTCGGCGCCTCGTGATCCCTGGCCTCTGCTGTGGGAGACCTGCGTCCGGGCACGGCTCCGGTTCCTCTCGATGAGGTTCCTCAGATCCCCGGGGGCAGTGGCTCTCGAGCCATCGTGGCGAGCCCCTTCTGTGCGACCCCGTCGAGGGAGAGGGTGTCGGTCATGCTTGTGGGCAGGCGAGGTGAACGACATCTCCTCAGGGGGGGCAAGGGTCGCGAGGAGGTTCGAGGCGTGGTGCTCCGGCGGCGGACCTTGGGGTGGAGCCGCGAGGCGCCCAACGGGCCTCAGAGAGTATCGGTCTGTAAGATCCATGGTCAGGAGTCGTAGCCTGCCGGTGGTCGGCCGTGCCGACGGGGGCAGAATGTTCTGGAGGCGGAGGAGCGGCGATCTGGGGCCAGGCCCGGCCGTTTGGGCGCGGACGAGCGCCTCCATAAGGGACTGTAGCCGATCTATTCGGCTGGCGAGGGCGTGGATGATAGTCGCCGGAGGGGGTTCATCCGCTCCTTCGGTGAGGGGAGGCGACGGCTGGTACCCGAATCTTCAGGATGGTCGCTTTCCATGTGGACGGAGATCGGAAGGACAACTTTGTTTTTGTGGAGCTTGCGTTTCCCGCAGACGGCGCCAACTGATGGAGGTCATTTTCAGATCTCCTTCAGATGTTGTCTTCCGTCGATCTCCCGGTGGATTCTGGAGGGGATCCCCTGTTGTGTGTGGGTCTCAATGGGTTTTGAGGAGATTTGGTGATTGGAGGAGTTTGACGCCAAGTACCTGCAAAGAAGTCCCGGGAAGGACCCTCCGACGATCAAGTTAGTGCTAGATCCGAGCAGCGTAACAGCTAAGTGGAGTAAAAAATGGCTTACTTGACCCTTCTGTGATGGGGGTTTATATGGTGGTGGAGGCACGCAGCAGCAGGCGCGAGAATCTCGCCGGCAGTTACGCTCCCGACGTCACGCCCGCGTAGAGAGCGGATCGCCCATGAATGGGGATCGTGAAGGCATGGAACGTGGGATGTTGCTGGCGGAGAATCCGCTCATGGCGAGATTCGCGGAGCGGTGGTTACGCCTGTGAGCGGCGGAACTGGTCGGAGGACCGAGGAAGACGGCCTCGGCCAAGGGGCTCGGGGACGAGCGAGAAGGCCGAGGAGACTTGGTCCTGTGGCAGCTCAGGGCGAGCTGAGGTGCCGAGGAGGCCAATCTGCAGGGAGCCCCAAGGAGGGCTAGCTTGTGCTGGCCGGTCGGGTACAAGGGTGGCTTGGTCGGCCTTTGTGGGCCTTTTCTTCTGAGTTCTGGGACGTGACATCCGCCACGTGTCCTGATTTTAAGGTCGCCAATATTGAGCATTATCACAAAAATATACTTCCTTGCATGATTGTGTGCATGTTAGGAAGTGCATTTCATAAAGCCATCCACATGGGTTTTCACGCGACGAAGGAAAATGAAAGGGGGCTTACTGATGGTTGGTACGTAAGAAACGACGAAAGTTTTCATTGAGGCATTTTATCGAACACCGCAAAACTGAACGTCAATGGAACGGAGATCCGGAGACGGTGAAACGATCTTGGTGTTCACGCGGTCTCGGACCCGGCCTCGGTCGTGTCGAATGAGAAGGTTGTGAATTTTGGTGTTGCATTTGGTGGTTGGAGGGTGGAGATGAAAGGGATGATGATTAGGCGGCGGCGACGTCATCAATGACGGGGAGAAAGGGCTCGGTCTCGGCTCAGAGAGGTGGCCGGCCATAGAGGGGCAAGGGTTTGGTGTTGGGTATTGTGATAAAAATAAAGCAACAGAGGGAGAATAAGGGTTGGATTTATATTGAGTTGAGAAGTGAAAGAAAGAGAGAGAAAGGAAGATGTGTTAATCTAAAAATGAAAAAATAGAAGGAGAAATAATAAAATAATATACTTAATAGAAAACGGAAAATACTAAAAATAAATAAATACTGTATCTTATTAAAGAAGAATAAAACGAAGGTATAGGAATTTTATGGTTCTTACAACGTGTATGCTCCTGAAGTCGAGGATGGTTTCATGCTATTACGAATCGTCGTAGAGAACAAAACGAAAATCAATAGAATCGGCAAGCCTCGGTCATGAACCTTATATAGAAGAAAGCTGACTCCTGCTTCTATTATGCAGTATGTATTTCTAATCGGGCCTTACTTTTTCTAATTAACAAATACCAGTATATTACATGTTTTTGCTCTTTAAAAAGGTATAAAAATAAATTAAATTCTTTAGGCTATAAACAATTTCACCTAGATAGATATCAATGTATTGCGTTTTAAAATTATCTTATCAAAATGTCAAATGATAATTCTATATGGTCCTTCCACAAGACCAGTTATACCCTCCCATAAAAAAAATATAAAAATAAAAACAAAATTAAAAAGAAGAAGAGAAAAAGCAAATAATTAATTCATCAAAAAAAATAAAGAAAGGAGGAAGAAGAACCTAAATATCTCACATGAAAATAGAAAATCCAAAGAAGGGCAAAAAGGATAAACCACAAGAAAGAAAAATATGCCCCCTAATGGATCCGGATCCACGCTCATCCAGACCCAAACCCTTTCTTACCCAATACCCCTTCACCTCTCTCTCTCTCCCTCCTCCCTTTCGCCGGCGATGAGCCTCCGTTATCTCCCCGCAAGCTCACCTCCGCTCTGCAGCGTTTATCATCACCGCGGGCGTCCCATCACTGCCTCGTCCCCTCCACGTAAGCTCACTCCCCCTCCTCTCTCTAGCTTCTCTCCGAGCAAAATTACCCCCAATCCCCCCTCTCTCCCCTCCCTCCTCAAAACCCAAACCTCCACCAACCTTCAATCAACCCCAACCCCAACCCCAACCCTAGACTCCCTTTTATCCAGTCTCAACCATAAAGAGCAAACCCTAGTCCTCAAATCCCAGCGAAATTGGAAGCATGCCCTTTTGCTCTTCAACTACTTCAAGTCTCAGCTTGGGTATAACCCTAACCCAATTCACTACGATATTGTGCTTAGAACCCTAGGGAAGGGGCCGAGATGGGATTGGTTGAGGGTTTATTGGATTCAGATGGCAAAAGATGGGATTTTTCCTACGAATAACACTTAAGCAACGCTGATTGATGTTTTCGGCAGGGCTGGGTTGGTAAAGGAGGCTCTTTTATGGCTCAGACACATGAAGTCTAGATGGGTTTTTCTGGACGAGGTCACGATGAATACGGTGGTTAGGATTTTGAAGGACGCCAGTCAATTTGAGCCCGGTGAGAGGTTTTTCAGGAGTTGGTGTGATGGGAGACTTGAATTGGACTTTCTTGAACTTCATCTTGGTGAAGATGACGAGGGTGTGATTAGTCTTAAGCTTTTCTTGCTTACCGAGCTATTCAAAACAGGGCGCAGAGCCCCGATTTCAAGAAGTACGTTGGGTTCTGATGATGCTCGGTACCGGGAACTCCCCAGATCATGGCATGTGGCAGATGACGTGTCCCAAAACTTATGAGAAACGAGCAAGAACGGTATATTGGAAGCATACCCCGGGCCTTCGACCCGAGGATGTTCTCGACCTTTGATGACCTCCCAGAGCACTCCTATGCTCGCCCTACAAACAACCATCGGCTCACCTTCGAGCCCTCCTGGATGATGGGCCTCCTCGGCCCTCCTAGCACGCCACCGGGCTAACACGGAACCAAACTTGCTCAGCCTCCCGTTCACCTCTATGCCTCCCGCCAAGCTAAAGCTTCCTCGGTCTCATCGACCGACCCAGAGCGCATATCATAAGCGTCCCGGACATGGCTCCGCGAATCTCGCCATATGCGAGATATCTGCCGCCCCATGATCCCGCATTCCACGCCATCGTGTTCCCCTATTAACGAGCGTGTCTCGTCATTAATGGGGATCCCGCTTTTCACACAGGCGTAACGCCAGGGGCGTAATGGCCGGCGTGAATCTCGCGCCCGCTAGCCCATGGCTGCCACTATATAAACTCCTCTCTCAGACGAATCAGGTAAGGCATTTTTTACCCCAATAGACCGTTACTCTGCCTAAATACCTCGACTAACTTGATCGTCGGAGGTCCATGGTGGTACAACCACCCTGGGACTTCTTTGCAGGTAACTCGGCTTCATTCCCAAATCAAGCCCACTGAGATCCACACGCATCAAGAGGCAACCCTCAGATCCAATCTCAGCCATCCATCACCGCTCGCGGCAGATCAACGGAAGACAACATCTGAAGGTATCAAGGCCTCCATCAGGTTCAGTGAGAAAGAATAGGCCGAGGCTTGCTGCCACTTATACCACGTTGATCGATTTGTATGGGAAAACTGGAAAGCTCGAAGATGCTTCGGGTTGTTTTAAAGAAATGTTGTTGTTTCGGGTTGAGCCTGATGCGTTCACCTTCAATACCATTATTAATATCTGCGGGTCTCATGGGAATCTATCCGAGGCGGAGTCTTTGCTCCAAAAGATGGAGGAGATGAGAATTAAACCGGATACTAAAAGTTTAATATATTTATGTCACTTTACGCTTCAACTGGGGATATCGAGGGTGTCTTGAGATGTTATAGAAAGATTAGAGAGAGTGGTTTTTGTTATGATGTGGTGACTTATAGGATAATATTGCAAGCATTATGTGAGAAAAAGATGGTTCATGATGTGGAGAATGTGATTGAAGAAATCATGAATCGGGTACAAATGTTGATGAGCAATGTTTGCCCATCATTATTAAGATGCATATTAATGAAGGATTGGTTAATGAGGCGAGTATTTTCATTGAGAAGTATTGTTTTGGGAGGGTGATTTCTTCAAAAAACTATGCTGCCATTATCGATGCTTATGCAGAAAAAGGCTATTGGAAAGAAGCAGAGGATGTTTTCTTTGCAGAGAGGAGTAAAGGACAAAAGAAGGATGTTGTCGAATATAATGTGATGGTAAAAGCTTATGGTAAGGCTAAGATTTATGACAAGGCTCTGTACTTGTTTGAGGGCATGAGAGATTGCGGAACTTGGCCTGATGACTGCACTTATAACTCACTAATACAAATGCTTTGTGCTGCGGACTTGCCTGATAGAGCAAGGGAATTCTCGAGAAAGATGAAGGATGCAGGGTTGAGACCAAGTTGCTAGACTTTTTCTGCTTTAATTTCTAGTTATTCACATACCGGTTTTGTTTCTGAGGCTGTTGAGATATATCGAGAAATGAAGATATTCAGTGTGGAGCCCAATGAAGTTGTTTATGGATCACTAATAGATTGCTTTGCCGAGTCCGGAAAAATTGACAAGGCACTTAAATATTTGCATTTAATGGAAAAATCTGGTCTTACTCCCAATAGAATAGTTCTTACTTCTATGATTAAGGCTTATAGTAAAGAAAGTTGTTGGAAAGAGGCTCAAGAGGTGTATGGAAAAATAAAGAAGTTAGATGGCGGTCCTGATATGATTGCCTCAAATTGTATGATCAATCTTTACGCGAATCTTGGAATGGTGAATGAAGCTAAGTTGATATTCGATGACTTGAGAAACAATGGCCAGGCCGATGCTGTTACTTACACCACAATGATGCATCTTTTCAAAAGCACGGGCTTGTTAGATGTGGCAACTATTATTGCTCAAGAGGCACAAACCTCTGGTTTATTGAAGGATTGTGCTTCTTATAACAATGTCATGGCTTCTTATGCTGGGCAAGGCAAGCTAAAAGAATGTGCGGAATTGTTACATCAAATGCTAAAAAGAAGAATTCTGCCAGATGCTTCTACATTCAAAACTCTATTTACTATATTGAAGAAAGGAGGCCTAGCACCTGAGGCTGTGTCACAACTTGAGCCATCGTTTATCGAGGGAAAGCCATTTGCAAGGAAAGCTATCATCACCTCTTTGTTCTTGACGCGGGCTTTCAATCTCTGGCTATTGAATCTTGTGAAGCCTTCATAAAAGCATAAGTGCCCGTCGACACTTTTGCTTATAATGCTGCTATTTGCTTATGGAGCTGCAGATGAGGTCGATAAAGCTTTGAATATGTTCATGAAAATGCAAGATGAGGGGTTAGAGTCGGATCTTGTTACATATATATATCTGGCGGCTTGTTATGGAAAAGCCGGCATGGTTGAAGGATTACGGAGAATTTATGGGTTTGTTAAAGTATGGGGAAATGGAGCCTAATCAATCACTTTACTTAGCATTGATAGATACGTATAAAAATCTGGGGAAGGACGATCTAGCAAAATTGGTTGATCAAGAGATGAGGTTTAGCATTTATGATGAAGATAGTAGCGATTCAGAAACCGACGATGATTAATATTAGGGTAATTCGTTGCGTTCTCTGAGTGAGTATGATTCTAGCTCTTCTTTGTTCGTTGGGAGGTCGATTACTGCTCCTTTACTGAGTTTCTGCAGTTTGAATGTGATCACCTTCGTCAAAAGGTCTAAAGGGGGATACAGAAAATACAGAGGACTTACATTGCAATAGTCCTCCTTTGGAGTAACACTTGCTGTAAGTTGATGTGTGGTGAAGGAATGCGTTTCTTACAACCCTAGGAGTTAAGACTTAAGAGTACTGTTGTATTTGTAGCATCTGAAGGGTGCAATCAAACCGGAGAACTTTGGCAAAGCTGTTATTTTCCACACGCTGAGCCTGTTTTGGTTCATTAACTTGTAGAATACAAGATGTGGGCTTCATACAGTTAGTGTGTTCATGGGGAATGAAAGTGAAGCGGCTTCTGGTGTCTATTCTTATGGCTGGAATTGTGCAAAGGCCTCTAACTCTGCGAATTGAGCTAGTTGCACTAAGTACGGAGTAAATTTTATGATTATGCCTTTATTAATCCATCAAGTATATGGGTTGAATTAGGTGATTCGGCAGTAATAATGTGTCTGTTACACCTGTGAAGAGTCCTTTCCTTCTTGATACCTGGGGATCTCTGAGAATGCCCGACTCCCTCATTTTTTAAAGCAATCATGAAGGAAAAACAGCATGCTGATTTTTTCTGCTATAAAGTTGGACCCGAAGTATTGCCAATGAAGTTGGGACATGAAGGTAATCAATTTGCTGATTTATCTACTCCAATTGGTAACTGTATTCCGCATATTGTAATTTTTTTTACGTATTATATGATAACGATTGTAGTTATATTTTAATTTGCAGCTTTTCCTTGACATCTTTCTGTTCTTCTGCATAATGAAACCTGACTAAGCATCCATGAGAATAAATGTTTATTTGTAGCAAATCAATGAGGAATTAACTGAGACAAGATGGATTACCCATAACACAATGTGTATGTTTTGTGCACTGTATGTGAAAAATATGTTGTACCTCTCAAGACTGTCCTATGAGGCTATGACATCATTATCATGGTTGATAAGAAAATTGCATATTTTCCATTAAAAGTAGAGGTTTCTGTATGATATTTGTATGGCATTAATATTTGTATGGCATTAAGTTTTGCTCACATGGAGTTCTATAGAAATTTGTATCGTGTACATGAAATTCTTTTCCTTGAATTTTTTAAAGTTTATTTATAGGTCTGATTTACGGTTTTGTAGTATTGCTGTACAACAATCCAACTCCTTATGTATAGCAGCATTATGATGCTATAATGTTTAGGCTAAATTGCAGGACACCTCCCTCACTTTTGGCCCCAAAGTTGGAATACCGTCCTAACTTTGGAATCCCCCAACACACACACATACACAAAGAAGTAAACAGCCGATAGAATTTCCATCCAAAACTCATATAATGTGTCTTGCATGAGTCTTATTTTGGATTAAAATAACCCAATGAGTAAATAAATGATAAAATGAGACAAAAGGAAACAAAAAACCTGTCTTCTCTTTCACCATCTCTGGAAACCTCAACACCGCCACCAATGGCGACCCCTGGATCCATACTTGATACTCCCCTTGACCCCTGACCCCCAAGTCTTTCTCCCGACAAAAAAGTACTTTTGGGTTTTGAGTACGGTTTTGATTTAGGGTTTCGATCAGCGTTTGGATTAGTGTTTCAATCTCGATTTAGGGATTGGATTAGGGGTTTCAATTTAGGGTTAGTGCTTGGTTTAAGCTTAGGCTTTTCTCATACTCCACTTTCAATCACATCATTTAGGATTTTAAATTAAGCTTAGGATCTTTCTCATCGTTATCTCGATCATCCCTTTCTCAGTATAAAGTGGAAAGGTTGATGAGGGGTGAGATGAGGGGTGAGTGAGAAGAAGAAGAAGAAGATACTGGCGGGGTATTTTGGGGTTTAGATTCATCATGTGCTAGGCATGGGATGAGTTTTGCATGGAAAAAGCGACAGCTAAGTCAGGGTTGCAAAGTACACGTTTTGAAAAGTTAAGGTAGTATCGTGCTGCTTGGCCAAAAGTGAAGGCGTTTCAAACTCTTCAAACTTGGCGAACTTTAAGAAACAGATGAAAGATAGTTAATATAATCATATATCAGCATCCTTAGATGGTAACAAAGCAAGTAATAATATAACGAAGTAACTATTGATTAGAAGGTTCATGTAGAAGTTTCGTGAATTCTCATGTCTCTAGAAGTCATCCGTAACTCAGTAGATGTCAGAAATTATAAAAAAATTCCCTCCGTTCCTTTTACAATATTTCTAATGTATAAATTTGTAGAAGTCAGAAAAATCGACCCTTGTAGGCATACACATTATATCTTGAGTAGTAATATCAAAATTGTATAAAATTGTGCAGGACCACATTGCATAACTCCAACATGGAATCCTTATTTATTAGAAATGTTATACTCTAAGAGCATAACAGGGAAAAAGAAACAAGGTTCTGAAATAAACACATGGAGATCATCTTCAAGCAAGATAAATTTCTATACTATTATTAACATACTATGAGAGAATGAGTGCCATTATTTTGAATGAGGTCTCAATGGTCGCCAGATCACGGATAATTGTGGCTGCCACAAACCTTATTGAATTGTCAGATCATGGCCTTTGATCATTAATGATCATGCACAGTTTGGTTCACTTGGTGTTGCTGTTGAGAACTTTAAGATCATTTGGGAAAATAGTTTCTAGTTAACTGCATAGTTTAAAGAAGTGCTTAGCATGTATCGACAATTCCTTGCTTGCTCTAGGATTAGTAGGTAGCAGCTTGTGGATTTGGTAGCTCTTGGAAGCAAGTTTTTAAACTAAGCACGCCTTTGAATCGTAGCGAATAGATGTCGACTTGTTTCCTATATCATATACAACTGCTATATTGGCTGATATCTCTATATTGGCCGTATCGGCCTATGAGTCGGCAGAAATATATCCGTTTTATCGTATTGTGAGGTGTCCCAATATGATATATCGGTTCTGTCATATCATGAGGGGTCCCAATATTATATATCGGTTCCCTCATATCATGAGGGGTCCCATTACGATACATCGACAGATGTTTGAAATGCAGTTTCAATCTTGTTTAACTTCAGGCGGACATAACTTTTTTCTACTTGTTAGATGTTTCTGTAAGCCTCTTGTTGATATAGAAATGTGAGTGCTATTACTGTTAACAAATTGAATATTGGTTATGATGAGTGACCTTGAACAGAGCCTTGGTCAGTAAGAACTTCAATCATGCCATGAGAAGCTACCTAACGCTCAATCAATGTGGTTAAAGGATTCAGGGTGATCGTGTAGAACTTAATTACGTAATGTCTTGGTTCTGTTGATTTAGTAAATAGTATGGAGGCACTTGGGGTAATAATTTTAAACCATCATTGATTTGCAAAGCCTATCTAGGAGTCAAACTTTGTAGGTTCTTAAAGCATGGCTCTTCTTCCCTTTCTCTTCATCGTCATCATCTTCTTTACTTGCTTTCCACTTTCACCTGAGGTCCCTCCAACTCCTTTCAGATGACCTCATTTCAAGGTTCTTTTTTCCTCCTCTTTTTTATATTTCATCTTTTATTTTTCTTTCACACATTCTTTCTATATGAATGTTTTCTTCAACTCCTACAAGGCGTTTTTTTTTTGAAATTATCCATCAATTTAGGCTTTGTCGCTTTTCCTGAGTCTTGTATTCTTATTTAATGTCTCTTGGGGCTGCTTAAACTTTGATTGACTTGGCTTAACCAACATACTAAAACCCAATTATGGTGGAAAGTAAGAACTAGAAGTTTTTAAATAATTGATGAGGTTTCTAATTTTTCAAAACCTCACACATCTTATCCGAACCTTCCACTGATTGGCTTCCATTGGCGGTATTAGATGTAAGTGTTAACATTTTTGGAGAGGAGATTTGGAGATGGACGGCATAGAATGATGAAGATGGGTAGTATATATGAGTATATGATAGGTAAAGTGGATGGCGGCATGCGGTAATTTGCTAATGGATGATTGTTGATCATTACAAGGTGCAGACGAGGATGCTAGATCCGTTTTGTGCTGCTTAAAGTTCTCACCGGATACCATGATGGATGTACTCGCAAGATGGCAAGGGGCAGAATCCTCGTCATAGTGGAAGATTCAAATACAAGTACAAGATGCTGAAGAAGTTGCATAATTATGAGAAATCTCTCTTACCGTTTTTCTTTCTAACACGATTGGGTTTCGACATGTTGGGTTTTAAAGCAGAGTTAGTCATAGTTTTAGAAGCCCCGCAGGGAATTGAACAAACGATGTAAGAATAGAAGAGACAACAAAAACAAAATGGATATATAATTTCGGCAAATACCTCATAGGCATTGAAGAGAAAGTTTCAATTTCATATGAAGAATAAAATTATGGAAGAAAAGAGAAAAAAGAATGAGGTCAAGTGAGGAATTGAAGAGCATTCAAAAGAAAGGATAAAGAGAGTAGAGAAGGTGATGAATGAGAAGAGGAAGTCAAGGAGTTATATAATTTTTGAACAACAATGTTTATCTTCTCCACAATAAATTAATTATTATGCGATTTATCTTGTTGTCGCATAAACCAGTTTAAGTGATGTTAACAACCGTCACTTAGTTTAATGTGATGAAAATTGAATGCATTGCAGCATTATATTTGTTGGATGGGGATATATATGGCTCGGTTATTTAGATAATGAAAGTTTTCATTTATTTGTGTTATCAATTAACAATTGAGCTTAGGTTTAAATTTTAGTTGATTAGTGTTATATCAATGTTACCCGGAACATAGAACGCTTTGGTACGCGGACAAAACCGGGAGCACGAAATGTCACTTTTTATGGAACATGGTATGATAGGGGTAGTATTCTTCAATACATTTATGTGTGTATATATAAAATATTTGATGGTATAATTTTAACCCAAACCCGATTTTATGCCCATATAACCAAGTTAATGGGTTAGATTGGAACATTGATTCTTCCGATCCAGAACGTAGTGTTCCCTAATTAGGAACAATTGTTTCCAATCACAAATTGTTTACCGATTTGGTACAACAGGGTTGTATTTAGGATTAATGATATAATCAAATTATGATTTATGTTAAATATGATTATTAGGTTGTTGACAAAAAAGGAATGCAATGGGTTTTTCCCGTGTGATATTGGCGGTTTGGAACAATTTCAGCCAGGGTTGAAGCAATATTATCCGAGTAGTGGATTGTGATTCTGGTGTTGATATCAGTTTTGAATGGAGCTGTAGATTCTGGGTAATTATTATGAAGGCTATAATTTATCCACTTCGTTCTCATTTAGAAAAGGACAGTTTTTCCTTCCGCCCCAACCCCCTCACCCAAAAAAAAAACAAAAGAAAAAACCCCGAACAACAAAACAACCAAAAGAATACTTGTTTGGATTAAAGGGGTCTAAGATTCCATCTGGAAACAACACGAGTTGTTTCAGACTTATCTTCGGTTTATCTTTCAAGAAACTCTTGAATTCACCTTTATTAGCTTTTTTTATGAGCTGAAATTGGATATATATACAATTACCTACAGAAAACTTGTTTTTCTTGTAAATTTTTGTGCTGTTTTATGCAGGTGATTTCAGACCCAAGGAACGGGCCTACTTCGTTCATCGGTTATATTAAAAAAATGCCGCTTGAAACAGTGCAAGATCATCTGTCACCTTTGGCGAAGGAACTATTTATACGTCATCATGATAAGTTGATGGTACTTATTGAGAAAGTTGCAGATTTAATACTTTTAACAATTATTACTCAGCTGCATCATTTATATTTTATGTATTGGACTTTGTTGCAGAATTAGATTGATCACTTGAGAGGAAATGGCCCAAAAGGTTAGGGCTATCGTCACCAATTAACTGCTTTTTAATGTTCTGGCATGATATCAACGCGATGTAAGTTGATTAGCAATTACATGTTTCAATATTGAAGGAGGAATATTGATTTTATATTCATCACTTTAGAATATGCTAATAGGGTTCCTGTCTTAATATCGCTCTTAGAGCAGTCCAATTTATTAAATTTGCTTTGATTTAATAGTATGCAAATTCTGATCAAGTATATAAATGCAAATGGCACAACTGAATTATAATGCATAAATGCAATTAATTATATGGTAGTGATAAGATGTTTTTATGCCACATTTCTATAACAAAATACTAGAATGCATCACTATTTTGGGAAATGTAGCAACTTATTTGAGAAAGATATCTTTTCTATGCATTTATCTTTTGCATTGGTCCTTGACAAATGCTAATCTATAGTACGCTACTAAGTGAAAATGAGAACATGTTTTGTTAAGTCTTTTTTTGTAGTCCCTTTTATATATTCACACCAAATTATTACACACCGTTTTCTTATTCTAATCATATTATTATATATGGATGTGATGTAGGATTTAGTAAGAGTGGTATTAGTGAATAATTATGAGGGTTCTTACAATAAAATAGAATAGAATACGAAAAGATATATATTTAAAGAATCTGTGATTATTTTTATTAATTAATAATTTTGAATATAATATGAATATAAAATGGAAAAAATTAATTTACTAAAAACTTTATGTTCATTTACATTATTTATGATCAATAACTTTTATTATTTATATTCTACTCGTCTCATTTTATCCATGCATGGTTAGAAAAAAGAAATTTGTCTAATGTATCTTATCTAAATCTAAATCTAAATCTATATCTATAGTACTCTTCTAAGTGGAAATGAGTAATCTTGGTTTGGTAGTCCCTTTTTTATATTTTCATACTCTACCAGTTCTATCTACGTGCTACGCACGTCAACGAGTTTAAGATTTAGAGTTATTCATAATATATATTTACAAGTAATGATTGCAAAAAGTTTATATCAAAACGAAGAAAAGCTAATGCAAACCTTCGCTTATCTACATACAGAATTGAAATCCCTGGTAATGATATTGATTATATATGTGACCACAGTGTTCTATGTTTTATATACATTTACGAGAAAAACTCAAAACAAACTATCACTCTCGGTTTGATCCATATATATCTATATTAAATTAAAAGCATAATATGCCAAAATAGGAAAAATAATCAGACAAGAAAAACCAACTCATAATGATGGTGCAAAACATTAAAGTGGAAGCAAATTAAAACATATACTATTCCAAATTTTATTGGATTGAAAAAACAAGTATCCAAGTGTAAATTTGTGAATATATTGATGAAGCTTATCTTACTACTATAATGAGATGCAAGCTTTGAATATCTATGAATGGAAACATAACCGGACTTCGAATGTCTAATTAGTTAAAGGAAAAAGAATATCACATCAACTAACATAAAACAAACAAAAGTAGAGATCATTCAATTCAATATATATTTTCTTCCCTTAACTTTTCATTTATAAAAACTTTGTAGATGTTAAAATTATTGGTTTTTATCAAAGGCATATATGTTTACAATAATATTAAGTGTATAAAAGTTGGATATACAATAGATTTTGATTTTTGATCGATAGAATCCCCGCTTGGAAAATTAGACGACCTCTTTGAAAAGCTATGTCCTCCAATTGATGATATATAATAGAGTGCAAGTTAATGATACATTCACTATAATACACTAACTAATAAAGATTTGGATCATTCTGTAAACAACACGAAACTCTTGACATCTCTTGCTTATTGCGCATCCAACGATTTTTTTAGAAAAAGTTCTCTTTGACGTCGTTTGCTTTCATCTTGTTCATCAATCATATGAGTGATGATATTGATTTTCTATTTTATTGATATGTGCCAAACTAAAAATAATTGTTCGATTAAGAGCACAGCATAATCAATATCATATTAACCCACAAAGAATGAAGATACTTATGTATATAACCCAGAAAAATCAGAAGGAAAAAATTCTACAGCCGCATTCCAAAGAAATTAACAAAAAGCAACAATAGTTAAACAATAGAATATAAATAATTAACATGCAAGAAAAAAGTACAAAGGATTATGGAGATGTTTGGAAGTCTATACAGCATAAGGATTTCCCATTGTTTCGTAACTAAATGCCTTTCTCTGAGACTTTGAATCTTCACGGACTCCACCCATTAGACATTCAAAAACCAAAAAAAAAATATTATTAGATTGGGCCTACAATTTAATAAAATATGGCGATGCAGAAAATAAGTGAAGGATTATGAAAGCAAAATGATTACCAATTCAAAGAAGCGATCTCTTTATGCTCTCAATTCGTGTTTGTGCGGCGAGAAAAAAATTTCTTTATATAAACAAAGAAGAAGGCGGCCATTCCATAAATGTGAACTATGAGGATATGAGGAGATGGAGGGGCATCAATTATTTCTTTTCCCATCGTAATAATTACAAGGAAATGAAGAGGGGGAAGATGAGTGGCATATCAACCTGGCCCAAGACATTAAAAGCAAAATGCCTTTTCTATTCCATTACATGCATATAAAATTAAGAGATTATATATATTATGACAACTAATTTACCTAGGGATTAATAGTGGGTTGGTAAAGTAGTACTGACTAATTGATGTCCATATATTTATGATATTAATTGTTTGTTATATCATGATATTGTCATTCAATTTGCTACATCCCGATATTATATATATTATGACAAATAATTTTCATAGGGAGCAAATATAAAAATGGGACTATATAAAGGGGACTGCAAAAATAGATTACTTATTTTCAAGCAAATATAAAAGAGTGACCACATAAAAAGGACCACCGGAACAGATTAGTTATTTTCACTCAGTAGAGAGCGTATTTTATTTCCTTAAAAATGACACTTTTCCATATTTTATCATCCTTTTTCTAAACATGATTATAAATAATGTAATATAATAACTATTAAATGAAATGATGAAGATAATTAAATATTTGTTAATGATGAAATGAACATAAATTCTCAAAAATTTATCCTTTAATATTCTTTTTTCCCCAACCATCACTCATTATTCATTTCTCTATTTTCACTCAATATTTTACTAAATCCATGACAACTATTTACAATAACATTAATACAAATAGCGGGCTATAAAATTAATTGTGTATTTATTAGGGACTACCAAACTTTGGGACTACCAAAATGTTATCTAATATTCACTCAGTAGAGTACTATAGATATAGATTAATTGTTTATGATATTAATTGTTTGATATTGTCATTCAATTTGCTATATCATGATATTATCTATATTATAACAAATAATTTTCATAGGAAGCAAATATAAAAGCGGGACCGTATAAATGAGACTGCAAAAATAGATTAGTTATTTTCAAGCAAATATAAAAGAGTGACCATATAAAAAGGACTATCGGAATAGATCAGTTATTTTCACTTAGTAAAACGAGTGCATATTTTATCTCTTTAAAAAAGGTATCTTTCCATCTTTTATTCTCCTTTTTCTGAGCAGACTATAAATAATGTGATATAACACCTATTAAATGAAATGATGAAGATAATTAAATATAAATTAATGATGAAATGAACATGAATTCCTCTAAAATTTATCCTTTCATATTCTTTTTTGCCCCAACCATCACTTATTATTCATTTCTCTAATTTCGCTCTATATTTTACTAAATCCATTATGACAACCATTTACAATATCATTAATACAAAGCGGGTTATAAAATTAAGTATTTAATAGAGGACTACCAAAATATTATCTCATATTCACTTAGTAGATTACTTTAGATAGATTAAAAGATGTACACACATCTATTGTTTCTCTTTGGTCTTCACAATTGGTATGAGATTAACTAATATTAGTGTGACATTATAGTTTTCCAATAACATTGATTATGGATTTTATTGATACATTAATAATTTAGAAAAATATTAATATGATTTGTATTTTTTCCCTTTTTTTGGTAAAAGAAAATAATTAACATGGTAATATAATATCCACTGATAATTAGATTTAGAACTTAAAAGAAAAATGCAAACATGGTACTCTAAATTTTAGAAAAAAGAAATATGGTATAATCGGGGTTCGTAGAAATTGTTTTGGAAAGAGATGAAACACATGCATTCTAACGTAATTAAGGCATGTCGAAATTAATTAGCATGTTTGAATCAATTAACGTAATGTGGAATTTCAAAAAGAATTTAACTTATGTGTAAATGTTAAATGTCAATCAAATGCTAAAATGAATGACGTGTTATTCCATGGATTTGAATTCCAAAGGTCACTCAACTCATGCATGCTAATAAAATTTAAATTAAGCAACCAAAGTAATTTTTAATTACTTAGTTAATGGATAACATGACTCGTTTTGTATCCAATGAAGTGCTTCGTAGCCTACATGGAATTTACTGGGCCGATAGAAAAATAATTTTCCATTTTGATCTAATTTATTAGCATTTGAAAATTTAACTATCATGTTTTTATAATAAATCCACATGCATCGCACATGCAAAATACTAGTATAGTAATATGCAAAATTAAGTTTTCTAGTATCAGTTACTATTTTTGTCATTCTCATCTCACCATTAACTACCTTCTTGATTTATAATAGCATTGTTTTGATGTAAAAAAATAATAACACTAAAAAAAGAATATCCCCGTAAAATTTGCAAACAATTTGTGAAAAGTGTTTTTTACGCTTTTATGTAGTTTTTTTTGGGGGGAGGGGGTGGAGTGGAGATTTATTAGACTAGAAAGTTAATATTTGCATCTTATAATGTGTGCAAGCTTATGAACCAATATAAAATTACTCTTTTTTTAAAATCTCCTCTTCTATTGCATGATTATAATAATTTAAAATCAAACTTTGTATCCTGCTTCTCAATCTGTATGTATATTCAGCTAGGCACCATAATTTTTATTTTCAGAGTGACCATCACATTTTTTTTTATGCTTCACATCAAAATAAAGATGGACACATCATCTTATAATCTAATAAATGTCTCACAGATGGACAACTAATTTTGGAAGTAAAAGACGTCTATAAAATTATTAAGTGTTTCATAAAGATAATTTCACTGTTATGAATTCCACAATTGCCATTATGTTATATAGAAGACATTGATTTTTTTGGAACTCATGAAATAACAAATTTCACTGGTTGGTATAATTATTTGTGACTATAACTATATATATGCTTTAAGACTAATGTGAAATAATTAAAAGAGCAGAGCATATACCTTATCATGGGTAATAATCTTGACTATTATAATGGTAACTCGTAATGGAGAATCCAAATTGATTTTGTAGTTAAGACATCCATATATTTCATGGGAAAACAAGAAAAGATATCACAAGCTATTATCAAGTATAGAGACGAGCCATGTCATCCATGACAATATAATAAATTTGTATACTTCTTTTAAGAAATAAAATATTACATAAAAGAAAGGCAATCTTCTTTCCAATTTCAAAATTCAAAATTCAAATCTAAAACATGAAACCAAACCATCATCTTGAATTTTCTTCATAACAAATTAAGTTATTAATTTGTTATGCATAATGGTAGTTTGGCTAAAATTTTATTATTTATTCAAACCATAAATATACTATACATAAACGTGCAACACGTGCAAGTTACTAGTAATAACATAATCCAAACATTTGAAAAATATTCGTAGCATGGCATGTCTAAGCGATCCCCATATTATGATGTACATATAATTACAACGTTCACTGCCGTATTAGTTGCGAACGCATTCATGATCCCTGGGGCCCTAAGTTGCAGAGGACCCAAAGGTGAGCTATCAGTGCATTCACAGCTAATGAGATTGTGAACGTTCACAGACTTATTTTCTCCAAAATTATATGCATATATATAATGCAAATAAAAGAGGATATTTGAAACGACCAAATCATTAATGTTCTTTATAGCCGTTTCCTTTTCTCAAACGAAAAAATAACACATAATTGAATTTTACTATTAAATATTTTATCTACATCCATAAGTAGATCTTACTTGATCAATTGAAGATATGGTGACAACAAATGAATGATAAGAAAACTGTATTAAAAGTCCCATTTAGTAAAGGTAATGTAACATATACTTATACATTTGTATTTCACGTATTTTAAGTAAGCAAATTATATTTGGAATTTTCACTGCACATGCAAGCAAATATTTGATGATTAATTTAAGATGCGATTCAATGGACAAAATGGACAATATAACGGAAGAAATGGCAATAAATCAAGATTTGAAAGTGTAATTGTAATTGTAAAGATATTAAAATTTATAGAATATACGCCACTTGCTTTAGTCATCAAGATGCGTGCATAGATTTCTTTTTCATGAGTATATATACACGTAAAATCTAACCTTATGCTAGTGTGAGAACATTCATAGCTGAATCTGTGATTTATATACTTTTCACTCTATCGATGTATTTGCTAAAGAGAAATATACAGCCATTTCTAATATATTGGTGCTAGCAGCAGTAGTTATTATGGTAGAAGAACTAATTGAGGCTCAAAGTTCAATCCAATTTTCCCATCAGGAGAGGAGCAAGGTAAGTACACATCTAGCCATAATGTTATGTGTTTATATTTTTTAAAAATATTTTATTATCTTTTTATTTTATTTTTATTAAAAAGTGGAAATTTAGGACCCCAATAAGCAAACTTTTATTTTCAATGAAAATTATGAGTTACAATATAAAAATACACATTAATATTCTATAAAACCTTTAGCCAGAAATTCTGCTATTTGTTGTTCGCTCTCGATATATATATATGTATAACTTGAGCTTCAGTTTTCTTTATTGGATAAAGGATGGCTATAACAATGTATTTTAGCTTCCATGAAATTCTGCATGAGCCATTTATATGATCTGCAAGTATCTTTTAATAATAATTCCTTTGAGATTCATAAGATATCATTGTGAAAACTAAAAAAGCCATCTAATAACTTTCATGCTTCAGCTTCATGTATTTCTCCTTTTCCATAATAGAATTTAAACACAATTTAATTATTCCATCAGGTTTTATAAGAACAGCTCCTCTAAGCTGCTAGAAAGGAATGAATAGCTTCGGCTCCATCAACATTTAACATGTGCTTTCCACCCGGTGGTTTGGTCCGTTAAGCTGTATTTATATAATTACAGCATCCATTTCATAATATTTGTCCTTTAATTTCGGACATGTTTCAAATTACTTGTCCCTTAGACTTCTATAATTAATGAAATTTAGATTTTAGATATAGAAGTTAGAAACCAACCTTTATGTCTGTACAAGTTTCAAGAAAAATTCAACGAACACTTTCATAGGAGTAATTTATGGCCTTGAGAAAAATTGAAAGAATACTTTTTTAAAAAATAACCATTCAATTCTTTTGGTCACCTTTTCCATTTTTCATGGCACTCTCTACAAGTCTAGCTTGTAAGTTTTTTGATTCAAAATGCATTTCTGTTTGTAAGATACCATTTTTCTTTTTTGCATATTTAAGGTTAAATGATATGATAATCGCTATTTTTCTCGACGTATGTTATGTTTGTATTTTTTTATATAAATATTAAAGAATCTAGTGTAGTGTTTCATTTCTTGGATTTACTTTCCCAATTATAGTTTGAGCAATATGCATTTGTGGACAATTGCATGTAATTATAAACACCACAGATATTCATGAGCAATTTCTTTTTTATTTTTAAAAAATTCTTTCCTCCAACCTCACTTTCTTAAATTAAAAAACTTGGTCCAAAAGACGATAGATTTGAGACTAAATATATCATACTTCCACCAAATCCTTATAGATCATCCTATATATAACTTATTTTGGAATCCTTCTTTCCTAAAATTTCTATATACACTTTAACTGAACATTGTAACTTATTACCTAGGTGAAGGCATGCATACACGCGCGCCCGTGCGCACACACACACACACATCAAGTGTGTACCAGATGGGCACCTGTATTTCATTCATTAACATCTTTTCTGTTTTATTCTTCCTTTCACCGGTTATACCCCCCCCCCCCCCCCCAAACCCAGATGTCTCACTATGAAAATTACAACCTTTGATTCTCTGTCTTTCATTTTCTGGACACTCTTTTTAAAGTCCAGCTTGAAAGTCTTTAAATTATGTTTTCTTTCTTTCTTTTTTCTGGGCTATTTTCTTTCATATATAAGATCAAATTAATATCACTGTTATTTTCACATATGTTGTGCTGTGCAAATTTGTAATTTAATTCTAATAGAACATGGTGTAGTGGAGCATTTATTTTATTTACTTCTCACGTTATAGCATATATCAATCATTAGTTCATGCAAGTAAAATGCGTTATTTTACGTTTTATAAACTTGTCTGAACTCATATCAAAAGTTTCCGTCAGGACCAAATTTTATAATAGTAAGAGATCTTCCTGAAGTGTTTAAGCTAATGTCAATCAAATTATATTACCAAGGAATAATATTGATAATAAAAAAGAAATGATGGTAATTTTATATATCAGAAATCAATTTCTAAGCCTCCTAAATTTACATTACTTTTCATATTCAAAAAGAAAAATCGGGTAGGCCAGCCCTGTTTAGGATTACTTTTCCTGCTGTAAACATTTCTTCAATTGCTATACGAGAAAAGTGAAAGGTGTCCTCAACTTCAATATTTGTGACAAGCTGTTGAGTCAGATCTAACTATTTATTTATTTATTTTAAAGAAAGAAGAATATATAATAATGAAACTTTTTTTAAAGAGTAGGCCTCAAGTTGTTTCGAGCCCTAAACGCCATGTGGTATGGCCTGCACACATGAGCACATTTCTTCAACCTAAATATTTTATCAGTTTTAAGCTGGAACCGAATGCTCGGGGTAACTATTATGAAGGTGATAATATAACTCTTTATTTGTTAATTACAAAAAGTTTAGGATGAGTAAAACGATTTTATCTTATTTCTATCATTTTTCAGATTTATTGCTTGGGTTGAGGGATATACGATTCCATCAGGAAACAACACAAGTTGCTTCAGACTTATCTTCAGTATGACCTATGAGGCCTTCTTGATTTAATGTTCATTTAGCAGCTGAAATTAGAAATGTATTCAATTTACAACTGCATATTTGGTTTTGGTTGTCTTATATGACCCGAGATGAGCTTTCATACAGAAGTCAACAAATTGTACATGTATTGAAATATTGATAGTTCATGTCACGAGGTCAAATTTCACATGATCTCAAATTTTATTTTAGTCCTATGATCAATTAATGCCAGCAAGTCCGAAGGGCTTCAACTTTTGGCAAAAGGAGTAAACAATAACATAGCCATTATATTAATATTGGAAGAGATATTTGTTTGTTATTTCATTATTCCAATATTTTCCCCTTAATCCAAGTTTTATTCTTCATTCCTAACTCAAGTCTTTTATTACCTGCTCTTTCAAGCATTCTAATTTCCTATTTATAGCGAGCAGGGGAACCCTACTTCGCCAACGTATGAACCATTCTGCTTCCAACCAATATCGATAAAATCACAAACCTTTTAATCTTGGATGCATGTGTAATCAACCTCATGCCAGTCTTATTATATATATGTAGATATACATGATCTTCATCTTGACTCTTTGTTATATGCGAATAAATTCATAAGTCAAATTGCTGACCTTTTTTAGGTATTAAGCTTTTATAATAAGACTGGTATGAGGTTGATTACACATGCATCCAAGATTAAAAGGTTTATGATTTTATCGATATTGGTTGGAAACAGAATGGTTCAGACGTTGGCGAAGTAGGGTTCCCCTGCTCGCTATAAATAGGAAACTAGAATGCTTGAAAGAGCTGGTAATAAAAGACTTGAGTTAGGAATGAAGAATAAAACTTGGATTAAGGGAATAATATTGGAATAATGAAATAACAAACAAATATCTCTTCCTATATTAATATAATGGCTATGTTATTGTTTACTCCTTGTGCCAAAAGTTTAAGCCCTTCGGACTTGCTGGCATTAATTGATCATAGGACTAAAATAAAATTTGAGATCATGTGAAATTTGACCCGGTGACATGAACTATCAATATTTCAATACATGTACAATTTGTTGACTTCTGTATGAAAGCTCATCTCGTTGTAAAATATTTACTTCTTCACTCATATTTCTCTTGGTTTTACTATCAGCCATCCTCATGGTTGAAAGGCCCCCCAGAAAGAAAGCAAAGCTCGGCGAGTCCAGCACATCGCAACAAAACCAATCACAATATTGAATCTGCTTCTAGGCCTATTCACTAGAACTTGGGTAAATTGTTTCTAATGCTCAAATTATCATGAAAATAAATATGCCATCTTTTAATTTTCATTATGTAACCTGCAAATTTGCCTTGTTGTTTTCTTAGGTGGTTTGCCTGGGGAAGAATCTACCTAATGCTTATGGTTTCCGCTGTAAATCTCATTGATTTTGAGAGTAACATTTGTACTTGTTTAACTCTTAAGGTGCAAGTTAAAGGCATCAAGCATGCATTCTGCGATAGCGGACTTCGACATGTTTTTGCTTGTTTGCTGATGTAATTGGAAACAGTTGAGCACGACGACAACAACTACAACAAGCCTTTATCCCAAAATTTTGGTGTCGGCTATATGAATCATTCACGTCGATCCATTTTACTCTGTTAAGTACCGTCTCCTTGGTTAAAAACAATTAACATATCTTGATAGTTGTACATTTGCATGGTGGTTGTATTTTTGCTCCTGTTAGTCAGGATAAAAATTTATGGTGTTACATTTCTCGGGTCTGCTAATTTTCAGTGCTTGCTGCCATCATTCTCGACCAATTATGGGTCTCAAGGCATTTTAAACTGCTGTGAATTCTATTTGAAACAATATGAATAGAATCTCATTCTAGTGTTTTGATCCTTTCTGTTGATTTCCTTGGATGCTGGTGACTTTATGTTTATGCTCAGTTTACGCCAAGTATTAAAGAGGCGATGGTAATTTGATTGGCTTTTGTACTTTTATTGTCTTCTGTACTTTTTGGACTGCTCCAATTTGTAAATTATTTATATCTAGTTTTAGTTATAATACATGATTTATACAGTTGGTGTTGCAGACTCTGTGTTGGAATATGCAGAACAATAATCCTTTCCTATTAACTATTAAAATAGAAAATTTGCTGTTTAGTAAGAAAAATACTAAGCCTATAGATTTCATATAGGCTACCGGATAAGTGATTGACCTAGCAAAGTGGGTTAGGAGCCCACTGCCATCCCATTTTGTTAGCCAAGCCAAACCGGTAGCCTATATGAAATTTACCGGTTTGGTAGAAAAAGCTAGAAAAAGTATTACTCGTCAAAAACTCCTATTCATCCTGAAAGCAATACCTACATATGATAGGATATTGGATATTTTTGTCTCATTCAAATGGTTCATAATGACAAAATTCTTCTTTGGATAACCTAAGAGGATGTCCAACAATGTAGATAGTTTATGTACCTGCCATATCTGGAATTTTTTAAAAAGAAATAATAGCAATCAATTATTTAAAACTTTCCTTCAATTACGATATAATTTTCTTTTTATGCAGAGAGTGACTGATTGTAAGAAGTAATTTGTACATATAAAGTAGCCATATAGTTTAACTAATTTGGCTGTGTCTCTTTTTCATATTAGCATCATATTGCTCTCTCTTCATGGCAGTTTCTTTCTCTTTCTTTTTCCTAGTATACCTATAGTTTTCTTAAAACCATGCATCATGATGAACTTTTTATATTCATGGCTAAATGACTGGAAAGAAACGAGAAAGTTGTTTTGGAAGAAAGAAAAAAATAATTATATCAAAAATGCAATGGACTGCATCTATTAATTTAGATTGTAGTGGAGGAGCCACATACTTCTATTAGTTCTCTGGTTCCGTTTCCAAAAGGGTTGAAATACAAAAAAAGAAAGAAATCAAATACATTGGTCCTAATTCCTAATTTCTTCTCAATTCAACATTCTATTCTGATCCTACTTATTCAAAAATTCTTTATTTTTTCTCCTTTATTTCCCCTTCATTCTTCACTATGTCTACTCTCGCTCTTCATCTTTCTTCCTTTTTCTTTCCATTTCTTGCTATCTTTTTTCTTCATATTTTGTCATGTAAATCGAAGGGCTTGTTTATGGGGGGGCCTATTTGATTTCAGATGTTGAGTTCTCTGTGATCTAAGGTTAATTTCTTAACTGTATTTCTATTAAATTTGTTGTGCTAGGGTTTGTTCTGGACCTAATAATTAATGCTTAAATTTGAAAAAAAATTGGGCAGAATAAATTGAGACCCATGTTTTGGGTCTTTATACTAGCAAAATTATTGTTGGGTCATGTGATTATTCCATAGAAACCCATTTGATGATGAAATAAAAAAATAAAAAAAAGATGTTGCCCTTTTAAGGTAATTTTAATACTTGATGGTGTAATTAGATCATTGTGTAATGCTTTATCTTTTTGTCTACTTGCTCCAATACCGTTTCCTTAAAGTTCTAATGCTTATTGTTGTTATTAATATATATTCGATCGATGAATAATAAACTTCAGTATAGCAGCTATGATTCAAGAGAAACTTCTGATTAATATGCAACTGTACTAATGAAATGTAATGTATATTCTTTTGGTGCATTTAATCTTGATAAATATACTTGAGAATTTATCCTCTTTTGCTTCCTTTATAGTGTTTAACTTCTCTGCTAGCAGGTAATGGGCGAAAGTTTCTCACCCATGAACCTTGAAGCCGTACCAAGAGGAAGCAAGAGCTTCTCATCGAATGACAAAACCGGTTTCTTTCGGGAATGGGTCCATTTACTCGGCCAGGTAACATATGGTTTATTCACCAGTATGTTCCTAAGGATGGGAAGGGCCGGGGCAAAGGAGGAAGGCAACTTTTGAGAAAGCGATTAGGATCGCTGAAGAAGAGCGGGGAAATGCAAACGTGAGGTTTACATGGTTTGGTGCGACAATGACCGATACTATTGGAATAATAGATCGGGGTTTTGGAAGTGTGAGGCCCACCGAGGGAGTTCTTGGCACGGGCTTGTACCTTACACTAGAAGATCGCTCTTTCGCGAGGTGAATTTCTTAACAATTTATTTCATAGCTCCTAAGTTAATTTGTATCTTGTCCGCATTTTCTATCATAGTGATTATTAGAAGTGCGACGACCTTGGTTCCTATAAAGCATGGACACCTACTCCACCTGGATGTCGTGTTCTTGTTTAGCATGTATGCGACACCGACACTTGTCTTACACATATATTTGTTGTATTTGTTATGAATATAATTAGTTATTGACTAATAGTTATTAGTTTTACTCCCACATCGGCTATAATAGAAGAGGTGGTTTATGACCCTTCCTATATATTTGTATGTAGTAACTCATAATTAAATATTTCAATAAAATATTTCTTCTTAATTCTTTTCATGGTATCAGAGTTTCGAAAAGAATTAAGTGAAAAACCCTAATTTTCCTGCACCCGCCTGCACCCTGCACCCACCCTACACCCAGCACCTGCCTGCACCCTGCACCCAACATCGCTTCCTGCACCATGCCCTGCCCTGCAACTACCTACACCACGACCATGTGAGTTGTCTTGTGTTGAAGCATTATCAGCAGTACTAAAAGAAAAGGGATTGCTGTAGTGGACCGTTTTTGGGCACGCCTCAATGATGTTCCCTTTGTAAAGTGCCCTGCTCCCTGTCTCTTGCCGTGGTTGGTGGCAACAAACACAGTAAATTGCCCGTGCTTTGCTCCATGCTACCGACGACCTCTCATCCCCGCTCTTCATTGTCGATAGCACTCACCACTTCCTCGTCCGTCTCCGCTCCTCTCGGTTACTGATGATGACCTCTCAGATTGTCTTGGTACTCCTGTACTCGTTTGGGTGTTAGACAACCTTATTCTCCCTCTTGCATGATTTACTTCTGTGACATTCATCATGTATTTTGATTCTGTGTCTGGTGGCCGTGGGGCATCGCATAGTCGTCCCTCAATGACTAGACATGGTCGTAGCTGTGCCAGCCTTTATTGTGCTTATTGCGGCGACACTAATCATCGTGAAGACTGGTGTCGGGAGAAGCATGGCTACCCTGATGATATACCTACAGCTTGCCAAATATTCACACCAACTGCTATTGACCGATCTTCCTCTTCTGCTGGACATTTATCTTTATCCAATGCTGAGTGGGGCCAGTTGTGTCTTCTCCTATCTTTTGTAGCTCCTGCCAATCTTTCTATTCCGCCAAGTATATCGTTTCTTTCTCATTCTAATTCGTCGGTCGTTGATTACGGCGTCTCGCATCACATATATTATGATGGACCGTCTGATCTTCTAGTCCTCACAAGTTTATTGATAGTAATACCGTACATGTTTTTGGCACTGCTGATTTATCACTTCATCTTTATATTTGAAAAATGATTTAATTGCGACATCTTTAAAACAAAACTTGCTTTCTATTCGTCAGCTTACCAATGATTCTAACTGCTCCGTAACATTTTAGCCATCTCACTTTGTGATACATGACCTTCTGACGAAGCAGCGGATTGGTGGGGAGTATGAACAGAATGGATCGTATTACGTTGATCATCTTCCCAGTACATCTGCAGTTGTTTCTACTATCCAGTGGTATCGGAGATTTGGTCCCCCTCTTTCTTCTTTACGTACTATGCTGCTTTCTCTTGATTTATCCGATTTCAGTTATGAATCCTGTATTCTTGGTAAACACCATCGCACTTTTTCTTCAGTTAATAAAAAACATGAGTTAATTTTTTGCGTTAGTTCACTCCAATATTTTGGGTCCTTTTAAATTTCCTAGTGTTTGGTTATAAATATTTATGATATTTATCGATAATCATTCACGTATGACTTGGTTGTATCTTCAGCGTAATAGGCCTGAACTTATGTCTACTTTAAAAATCTTAGTAGCTGAGATTACTAATCAATTTAGTGTTTCAGTAAAGGTTCTTCGTTCAGATAATACTAAGGAGTATATTAGCACGGAGTTTACTGTATTTTTTCAGACCCATGGTATATTGCATCAAACTTCATGTTTTTATACTCCTCGGCAAAATGGGATTATTGAACGGAAGAACCGATATTTGCTTGAGGTAACTCGTTCTCTTATTTTGCATATGCATGTCCCTAAACGATTGTGGAATTTTATGGTCTTAGCTGTTTGTTTTTATATCAATCGCATACTTTTTTCGGTCCTAAGCAATCGGTCTCTTTTCTCTATTATGTTTCCACAGGACAAGCCATTTCTCGTTCTTCCTAAGGTATTTGGCTGTCTATGTTATCCTCATATTCTCGGTCCTCAGGTAGACAAACTTGATACTCAAGCTATCCGTATAGTGTTTGTATCTTACTCATGGTCCTAGAGAGGATATGTTTGTTTTGATCCTGCCACTTCTAAAGTTTGTACCTTATGTGATGTGGACTTCTTAGAAAATCAAGTATATTTTCCACCACTCGTCAATGACCCTATTTCTACTATCCTTGTATCTTACCTACCTTTCTCGGAACTTGATTCATCTGTTCGACCTGTGCGTCCTAGTTTTAAGCCTGTGGCCCCTATCCACATGTGTATCACCGTCATGATCCAAAAGCCCCATCTCCCACCATTTCTACTCCTAATGATTCTTTTGCAGGAACTCAGATACAGTCCATTGTTCACGGTTCTCCACCACCGCTGCCTTCAAAAGAACAACTCTCTTTTCCTATTGCCTTACGCAAGGTAACAGTTCCTGAACCATAATGCATTCAATTTCGAACTTTGTTTTTTATCATAATCTGACACCATCTGCTCGTCAGTTTATTTCTTGTCTCCCATCACTGCCCCTTCCTCTGTTCAGGAAGCACTTTAGCATTCATATTGACATACAGTTATATTAGAGGAGCTAGTCGCACTGCGCTCAAATTAGACTTGGACATTGGTACCTCCGTCTTCAGATAAGAAGGTTATTAGTTTTCGATGGGTCTTTACTGTCAAGCAAAATTCAGATGGGACGATTGAACGTCTCAAAACTCGACTGGTGGACAAAGGTTTTACTCAGCAGTATGATTTGGATTATGTTGAGACTTTTTTGCCAGTTCCCAAATTGACCTCTGTTCGTGTTCTTATATCCTTGGCTGTTACTAAGGCATGGTCGTTTCATCAGCTTGATATGAAGAATGCTTTTCTTAATGGCGATTGTAGGGTGTTTTTCGTCACCCCATTGAGATGGGAATACGCGCGCGCTTGTCAGGCGTACTACAGATTTCTCCTGCCTAGAGTAGGCGGGGGTTTATTGATTGTGGGGATCCGAATCTCCGGTAACCGCTGACTAAGCTGCCGTTAATTACCCTTCGCTTTTGGAGTGAGAGAACCTCCGATTGACGGGTCAAACTGGTCATGCGAACTCAATGGGCAGTGTACGTATGTTTTGAAAGGGTTTTGGATAAATCGGGGGCCCCGCGGAGTTTAGGAGGGTCCCGCTACCCGGATAGCGGGCTGGAGATCAAGGGGGCTAGCAACCCACTTGCGGGATGCGGGGCAGCGCCCCGTTAGAAATTTTTTCTAACGGGGGAAGTGTGTATAAAAAAAGGAAAATAACGTCCAAAGGACGCGTGAGCGCCGGTGCCCCACGTGCCTAGCACGCGGGCACTGGACGCCGGCGTCCCACGTGCTTGGCATGCGGACGCTGGGAGTCGGCAGGAAAAAAAGGGCTTAGCCCCTACACTGGGAGTTGTACTCCCGATTGACTTTTGGAGTTGAACTCCTGACAAAGAGGACAAAAGGGGATTAACCCCTGCACTTGGAGTTGTACTTCCAAAAAGAAAGATTTATTATTATATATATATATATATTTTTTTTGAGGAGTTAAACTCCTAAGATATTTTTGGAGCTGATGAAAGGGGACCCCTTTCTTCTTTCTTGAGCCCTTGATCTTCCCCAAAGTGGAGTTTTTGGAGGCGGGTCTCCTTGTTCCTCCTCTCTATTGGCTTGATCTTGGAGAAAAGAGGGTGAGATTTTAAAAATCTCCCATTTTGGAGATTTGATGGAAGATTCGCGTTCCCTTTCAAGGGTTTTGTGGTGAAAAACTATTTTTTTTTTGGAAAAGAAAGAGTGGAACTCTTAATTTAATTCAAAAAAAAGAAGCAGCTTTAGAACCTTGAGCAAAGAGAATGAGGCACAACATACCTAATTTTTAGGGAGAATGAATTATTATGTTTCATTTTATCATCATGTTGCCTTTTATAAGCTTACAAATTTACACATGGCCCCTTCGGCTTTACAAAATGATATTTTTGTCCATCTCATGCCTCATTTGCTCATTTCTTTTGCACATGAGCCATGTGCTTTACAAAAATTTGGGTTTATGCCCATTTATTTTACATTCATGCATAAAAAATTACATTAAAATTATTTATTACATGATTTCATTTTGGCATGGGGAGACCGGCCGCGGGGCTCGACTTGGGTATGAGCCCACTTGATCTGGGCATGGGCCCACCTGGCCTGGGGTTGGCTTTGACTTTGACTTGGTCAACTGGGGTTTAATTTTTGACCCCAACAAAGTGCCCCCCATCAATAAATGCACACCGCGTATATGAGTGTGTGCATGAAATTGATGGACCTTGGAGTTGGACTTCAAGGTGGAACATCCTTCCGGGGCGGAGCATCATTCCGGGAGCATAATTCCGGGGATCGGAGCATAATTCCGATTTGCGGAGCATAATTCCGGAGAGCGGAGCATAATTCCGAAGAGCGGAGCATGATTCCGGGGATCGGAGCATGATTCCAAGGATCGGAGCATAATTCCGAAGAGCAGAGCATTATTCTGGGAGCATAATTCTGGGGATCGGAGCATAATTCCAATGAACGGAGCATAATTCCGGAGATCGGAGCATAATTCCGACGAGCGGAGTATGATTCCAGGGATCGGAGCATGATTCAGACGAGTGGAGCATGATTCCAAGGGATCGGAGCATAATTCCGATGAGCGGCAGACATTCTGACCGAAGTATAATTTCGATGCAGAAGTTGATTCCCAGACGAAGCATAATTCCGACAGGGAAGGCAGATACTCCGGGACGAAGCATGATTTCGACACAGGGTACATTCTGAGACGATGCATGATTCCGTCGCAGAGCTTGTTGGTTGACGTGATTTTGAGTCGGAGCATAATTCCAACGGGGAGATCATTGGTTGACTTGATTCCGAGGCAGAGCATAATTCCGACAGAGAAGGTAGATACTCCGAGGTGAAGCATGACTTCAACACGGGGTACACTCTGAGATAAAGCATGATTCCGACACAGAGGTCAATTCTTAGACGAAGCATAATTCTGACGGGGAAAGCAGGTACTTCGAGACGAAGCATGATTTCAACACGGGGTACACTCTGAGACGAAACATGATTACGCCGCAGAGGTTGTTGGTTTGATTTGATTTGGGTTGACATCAACATCGCTACACTGACGGTACCTGGAGCGAATCATCATTTGCCATGAGAGGATTTCCCTCATTCCCGGTTTAACGACTTAGGTCATCTGTTCCCAGTTTAACGACTTAGAGGTCATCTGTTCCCAGTTTAACGACTTAGGGGTCTATCGGATCGGAAGTTTGGAATTTTGGGGTTGGGGTCGGCATCAGTGTTGCTAACACTGGAGCACAAGTGTCAGGAGCAATTCATCATTTGCCTTCGCCTGTTGGGGAGCGATGGCTTAGAAGACAGGTTTAGGTCCCTATCACCTATAAGGCTTTTCAATTTTATGACCCGTAAGGGGCCCATAAAAGCATTTTCTCCTTAGGAGTCGTGGGGACATCCAAATGTGTTTTTCCTTTGTGAGTCGTAAGGATCCCACGAAGGTGTTTTCTTACGAGTCGAGATGATCTCGTAAGTTTGTTCTCCTCATGTATCGTGAGGACACATGAGTGGGTCATCCCAAATGGAGCATAATTCCAAGGACGGAGACCGTCCGCTGGACTGGTGATTGCGGTGGGATATGGATATGATGAGAATTATTTGAGCCCGTGGATTGTATGCGGTAGTCAGTTCGGGGACCAACCGTAGGGCTGGAAGAATTTTGGGAAATTGGATTTTGGTTGGTGCCTGCATCGCTACACTGGAATATGGTACCAGGAGCGACTCATCATTCGCCGTTGGGACATCCAGGGATTTGAAATTTTGGTTGGCGTCTGCATCGCTGCACTGGAATATCGTACCAGGAGCGACTCATCAGAAGCAACTCATCATTCGCCATTTAGGAACTTGAATTTTGGTTGGCGTCTGCATCGCTGCACTGGAATATGGTACCAGGAGTGGCTCATCATTCTCCATTTGGTATTTGAATTTTGGTTGACGTCTGCATCGCTTCACTGGAATATAGTACCAGGAGCGACTCATCATTCGCCATTTAGAGTTTTTTTTGCGCGATTGCTCTATCATTTCAGCTTTTCTCATCGCAAAGGTCGCGATTGTCCTATCATTTCGGCTATTTATTCGCGGTTGCCCTATCATTTCGGCTTTATTTTCATCTTTATTTTACTCGCTGATCTTTATTGCGAGTTGCCCCATCATTTCGGCTTTTTATTTATTTATTTATTTACACATTTTTTTATATCCTCAGTCTAACGACTTAGAGGTCGACTGTTCTCAGTTTAACGACGTGGTGGTCAACTGTTGGAGCCTGAGCTCAATTCTGTAGGAACCACGAGCTCTTTTGGCTTAATTACATAAGCGAGCTCTTCGTTATCTATACCGAGCCGGTGTTGGATGGCAACAACCACATCATCGTCATGGCTATAAGGCGTAGGAGGACTTGTTTCTTTGGGCTCCATTATGTAGACCGTATAGGTTGTGTACCCGTCTATCGCTTCTTCATTGGCAATGTTGCTCGTTTGGCTCTTAGCTTGTTGCCTTGGTCCGCTCTTTTCATAGAAAGACATATGCCTGAGAGAATCAGGTTCCTAAAGGACTTCGGTTTCCGTTTGTATGAAATTGGCGGTCGCAGCTTAACTTTTTGTTAACACGCCAGGGGACAATGATATTTCTCCCGTCTTGTATTGCTTTTCAACCCAATCTTTGAAGACGAAGCAGTTCTCAATAGCATGACTTATCACTCTGTGATAGGGGCAATATTTGAGGTCGTCGGTCATATTCGCTTCTTGCGGTCTCTTTGATTCTGGTAACTGTAGACCGTTTCTCAGGACGTCCTTGAATATCTTGTGGACTTTGTCCCTTTTGAAGGACTAGACCTTATCCAGCTTCTCTTTCAGTGGAGATTCTCCTCTCTCCGAACACTAGCTTCCGAGGCTGGTTGGCATTAGGCTCACTCATCTCTCGCTTATTTCGGTTAGCCGAAGTGTTAAAATATTTAGCATCGTCGGAATATCTGCCTTTGCGATTATCGTCCTTTCGGTTTCTCCAGGACTTATTGATATTTTAGGAATCAGAGGAGGACTCCTGCTTTGAGCGCTCCAACATCTGGACTTTCTTGGTCAGCTCTTGGAATGTTTTGAGACCCGCGGTGCATAGAAACGGGGTCATCCAACTGATGAGATTTCCGACGATGAGGCTGACAGATTGGTCCTGCTCTAGCGGCGGTTCATATTTGACGGAGAGATTATACCATCGGGTTATAAAATCCGTGCTACTTTCGTTGTTCTTTGGCTTGGTCCTTACGAGGTCGGCAATGGTAATCTTATCGCTGACACTCATGAATCTTTGCCGAAACAGAGATTCCATTTGGACGAAAATGGTAACGGAGCTATCTGGTACGCTCGCGTACCAGTCGAAAGCGACATCGGTTAAGCTATTAACGAACTGGTGGAGGAGAAGCGCACCATTTCCCCCAGTATTCCCACATGAGGCTTTAAAGTGGGTGATGTGCTGATTCGCATTTCCCGTTCCATCAAACCTTCCGAATTTGGGGATAACATAGCCGCTACTGCTAACATCATTTTGCGTTTCGGCTACCAATATTTTGACTTTGTTGGCAACCAAATCCATGATTTGATCTTGAGTTAGCGGGCTACTGTCATCGGTAGCCAAGACATTTCCCGAGATAGGATGCGACTGACTTTCATGCGGTCTGCCCATCTTTGGATTTAAGAGAATAGGCGTCGGCTGTCTCGGGACACCGTTTCCCGGTTCATGAGAACCCTATGCTTGATTGGACGGCTGAGAGGCAACTTGGGCCGTGAGCTGCATCACGACATTCGTCAAGTCGTCAATTTTGGAGTAAAGTTTGGCTATCTCCTTGTCTTTACTTCTGAGCTGTTTTCGGAGCTCTTGGAGAAGTTGCTGCTCTGCGTTCTTGAGACGGAAGATTGGCTCCTCTTCGTTTTTCGAGCCCGACTCCTCATGAACCGAGGGATCTCTCTGCTTATCAGCCTCACTGGAAGGGTTTTCATTACCTCCTAGAGGATGCTGGTCTTGGGAAGTGGCTGTCACATTCATACCAGATTGGATTTGAGATGTGGTGGCCCCGTCCTTGCTCTTGCTGCGCGTGCCTACCATGTAGACAGTATGGACCACATATCCAGCCATCTCTTTATCTTTGGCGGGATAACCCTGTTCTTCGACCTCATGAAGTTCAGCCTAGCATGAGCCCTAGCCCTTTTATTGGCTCTGAATCTGAGCCTTTTCTGTCTTAGCTTCTCGATTTTGAGGGCTTGGCGGGCATCCGTTTTCTGGGAAGCCACCGTGAGTCGATTAACGGGGAGCTTAGAGAAGATACCCTATTGAGCAGTTGTCAGGGGCGCCGCTGGAGCTTGCCCGAGATGCCTTGTTACTTTGTTAGTGTTGATGGCCTTGCCCCCAGCTGGGGCCAAGGAAAGTCGTTCAAACACCGACTTGCGTTTGGGTAGTGGTGCCCTCGAGATCACCACATTTGGCCTCCTGCCTTTCGAGGCCGGTTTGTCTGTTACTGAAGCTTGAGAGAACCTGGGATGGCGCTAGCTTGCACGAACAGAATAGAGCCAAATGGTAGCAGCGGCTCCTCCCATTGTCGCCCGAGACTGGCCGGGAGGACCGTCCTGGCGTCCATCTTCATCGTGTAGGAGATGGGAGCTGTGTCGAGAGCTGAACTGGTCCCTAGAGACATTTTTGCTGCGTCCGAAGATTGCAATTGGAAACTGTTAACCCTGCACACAGAAGCATAATTTCAGTACAGGCAATTAATGTATATGTTGATTGAGTTTGCATGGATATTTAACCCAAAATATGGGAGGAGAGAAAAGGTCCCACCGGGCGTGCCAGAATCTGTAGGGTTTTCTCGTCACCCCATTGAGATGGGAATACGCACGCGCTTGTCAGGCGTACTACAGATTCTCCCTGCCTAGGGTAGACGGGGGCTTATTGATTGCGGGGATCCGAATCTCCGGCAACCGCGGACTAAACTGCCATTAATTACCCCCGTCTTTGGAGCGAGGGAACCTCCGATTGACGGGTCAAACTGGTCATGCGAACTCAATGGGTAGTGTACGTATGTTTTGAAAGGGTTTTGGATAAATCGGGGGCCTCGCAGAGTTTACGGAGGTCCCGCTACCCGGATAGCGGCTGGGGTCAAGGGGGCTAGCAGCCCCCTTACGGGGTGTGGGGCAGCGTCCCGTTAGAAATTTTTTCTAACAGAGGAAGTGTGTATGTATATAAAAAAAGGAAAATAGCGTCCAATGAACGCGTGGGCGTCGGCGCCCCACGTGCTTGGCATGCGGGCGCTGGACGTCAGCAGAAAAAGGGGCTTAGCCCCTACACTGGGAGTTGTACTCCCGATTGACTTTTGGAGTTGAACTCCTGACAAAGAGTACAAAGGAGGCTTAGCCCCTGCACTGGAAGTTGTACTCCCAAAAAGAAAGATTTATTATTATATATATATATATATATATATATATATATATATTTGAGGAGTTAAACTCCTAAGATATTTTTGGAGCTGATGAAAGGGGATCCCTTTCTTCTCCCTTGATCCCTGGATTTTCCCTAAAGTGGGGTTTTTGGAAGTGGGTCTGCTTCTTCCTCCTCTTTATTGGCTGGATTTTGGAGAAAAGCTCATTTTAGAGATTTGATTGAAGATCTGCGTTCCCCTTCAAGGGGTTTGTGGTGAAAAACTATTTTTTTTTGAAAAAGGAAGAATGGAACCCTTGATTTAATTCAAAAAAAGGAAGAACGTTTAGAACCTTGAGCAAAAAGAACGAGGCACAGAAGACCTAATTTTTTGGGGAGAATGAATTATTATGTTTCATTTCATCATCATGTTGCTTTTTATAGGCTTACAAATTTACACATAGCCTCTTGGGCTTTACAAAATGGCATTTTTGCCCATCCCATACCTCATGTGCTCATTTCTTTTGCACATGAAGGCTTTACAAAAATTTGGGTTTATGCCTATTTATTTTACATTCATGCATAAAACATTACATTAAAATTATTTATTACATGATTTCATTTTGGCATTGGGGAGGCCGGCCTCGGGGCTCGACTCGGGCATAGGCCCACTTGACTTGGGGTTGACTTTGACTTTGATTTTGACTTGGTCAACCGGGTGTAATTTTTGACCCCAACAGCGATCTTTTGGAGACTATTTATATGCAGCAACCTCCTGGTTTTGAGCGCTCGGGGGAGTCTATGGTTGGTCTTCTACATAAGTCTTTATATAGATTGAAGCAGTCACCGCGTGCTTGGTTTGAAAAGTTTAGTACGGTTCTACGACAAATTGGCTTCAAACGCAGTCGCGCCGACACATCTCTCTTTACACATAGTCGTCTTCATGGCATGGTGATTATGATTGTGTATGTTGATGATATTATCATTACTGAAGATAATTCTGCTGGTATCTCCAAGGTAAAAGAACATTTGTCTTCACACTTTCATACCAAGAACCTTGGACCACTTAGATACTTCCTTAGAATTAAAGTGTCACGAAATTCTGATAAATTACAGCTCTCTTAGCATAAGTCCGCACTCGATTTTATATCTGAGATAATATTTCTGGGATATAGACCAGTAGACACTCTTATGGATTCCACGGTCAAGTTATCTCGATTGAGCTCTCCCTCAGATCCTCCACTAGGACGATATCGACGTTGATTGGGAAGCTTATTTATCTCACTGTTACTCGTCCTGACATTGCTTTTGCCGTTAGCAAAGTGAGGCAGTATATGCAGAATCTTTTGACCTCTCACCTTAAGGCAGTTGAGTGGATACATCAAAGGTTCTCCAGGACATGGTTTTCTCTACAAACCATCATCTACGTTGTCGTTTACAGTCTTTGCAGATGCTGACTTTGCTGGATTTATTGATGATCGTCGTTCCACTAGTGGTTATTGTGTATTCTTGGGAAGAAACTTGGTTACGTGGAGGGACAAGAAGCAGAATGTAGCGGCTTATTCTTTTGATGAGGCTGGGTATAGATCTATAGCGCATACAGTTGCTGAGTTGGTATGACTTATTTCTTTCCTGACAGATCTTGGGATTAGCCCTTCTTTTCTGATTACACTTTTCTCAGATAACAAGACCGCGATCCACATTGCTGAGAATTCAATTTTTCATGAAAGGACCGAGCATATCGAGATAAATTGCTACTTTATTCGTGACAAATTACAGATAAGGTTGTTGCACTCCAATATATTTCCTTTTCGGCTCAACTGGAAGATGTTCTTACCAAATCTTTTCTTCGACCGATTTTCACTCGTCTTTTGTTTAAACTTTGCATGATTGATATCTACGCTTCAGCTTGCAGGGGAGTGTTATGAATATAATTAGTTATTAGCTATTAGTTATTAGGTTTGGTTCCACATCGGCTATAATAGAAAAGTTGATCTATGACCCTTCCTATATATTTGTATGTGGGAACTCATGATTAAATACGCCAATAAAATATTTCTTCTTAATTCTTTTCAGTATGCATGTCGTATATCCGTTGAATTTGTCCTAGATGTGGTTCTTGCTTTATTCATATATGTATCTAGTTGATAAACCTAATTTTGTTAAGTTAGATTTTAGTTCATTTTGCTAACGATTTTAAATTGTTAACTCTTTATAGTTGAATGTAAATTATGATAATAATTATGTGCTAGATGGTTGACATTTATAGCACACCGACACTTGTTCGACACGTATATCTGTTGTATGCATGCCGTATTCGTGTTGAGATTTGTCTCTAGATGCTGTTCTTGCTTTATTCATATATTGTATCTAGCTGTTAAACTTAATTTTGTTAAACTATATTTTAGTTCATTATTCTTATCAACTTATTAGTTGTTTAATAGTACTCTCAGTTTGCGAGGCCTATAAAAACAAAGCTCAGTTTGTGAGGCATGTGAGAATTTAAATATCCTTTGGCCCACAACAACTTCAGAGCTTTAATGTAATGGCGGACTTTAGAAGCGATAATAGCATAGGAAAATGTATGTACTATTGGTTTGATGAGGTGCAACATACATAGTGTTTTATTTTCCATTGGCTACATGCAGCGTGAACCTTTGCAGTATCGGTGAAAAAGGGATGCAGTGCATGGTTTTGTGTCGAGTCATATTGGGCAATATGGAACTAGTTTCGCCAGGGTCGAAGCAGTATATCCCGAGCAGTGCTGACTATGACTCAGGAGTCGATATGATATCTCAAACCCTAAATGGTATGTTGTCTGGCCTATGCACATGAGTACAGTTCTACATCCTGAATATTTCATATTTTTCAATTTGGAACCGAATATTCGAGGTAATTATTATGAAGCTGATTATATTGCATCTAATAGCTGATAGAAAAAATTGCAAACAAATAAATTGATTTTTGCTTGTTTATGTTGTTTTTCAGACTACTTGTTTGGGTTGAGGGATGTACGAATCCATCTGGAAAGAACACAACTTGTTTCAAGCTTATCTTCGGTATGTATCATCATTTAGCTGCTTTAATTTAGAAGTTTTATATTACTTATATATGCACGTATCGGTGTTCTTATTCATCTATTCTGATTTTTTCCAATAATCTTCATGAGGACCTGGTCTCTTCTTATGCTTAATTACAAGTGATTGTCTAATTTTCTTAGTCTTCAGTAGCATGGATTCAGATACAGATTTGGGATACGGTACGAGTGGGGTTCGCAAATTTCTAAAAGTTATGGATACGATACTTTAGGATACACGAGGTTTTTGTTGTATAAAATATATAGATAATACATATTACCAAAAGAAAACTAAATATTTCCTGTAATATGTAAGTTTTGATGCATAGATAGTTGATATTTTGATACATCAAGAACATAATATAAGTTTTAAAATGTCGCAAAAAGAGTTCCACAAGTAACATTGATGAATCCGAAAAAACCCGCTGTGGAAATGAATTTGATAAGAATCGGATATGGTTACGTTGTCGGATCTGTGCTACATGGGTCTTCATGGTTATTCTAAATTCACATGATATTCTTGTTAGTACTAGTTCCAGTTTCATACTTTTAGGGCATGTTTAGATAGTTAGGATTAAAATCCAAGATAATTTAGTTTGGGATCAGAATATCCCATAATGCATATGCATTTCCAAATTGCAATTCCTAGAATTTTTTTAAAACTTATACATGTTTGGATAATTTGGGATAAGGAATATGGCTCACTCCTTCTTGAATCCAGAGCTCTTTGCATTTACTTTTCTAATTTGCATATCCCTGTCAATTTACTTCTCCAATCCTCCCAATTCATCTCAAATTGGTGCCCTGATTCCAAATTATATAGCATCCAAATCACTGAATCATATCCAGCTTAAAAACATAAATTAGCAAAGAAAAAGGAAAAGGAAAAGGAAAAGGAAAAAAGTCTAATCTTGAGTTTTCTTTATCTTCTACTGCTTTGGCCTTGTTGGATGATGGCAGGGGAAGCAGGAGCTTTGGTGGTGGTGGAGCGCTGATGGAAGGAAGATGATGATAAGGATTTTTGGAGAAATTTTGTGGCAGTGAATAAGAATGTGGAAATGGTCTGAGCTACTATAATCCACCGGAATGGGGGTATTTGGAGTTTATTTTTCTGCCGGATTTACTTGTTAAAGAGTCATCCAAACAAGCATTTTTTCAGGATTGTTATAATCTGTAAGAAAAAAGGAATCTAGCATTGTATTCCGGCGGATCGTGGATATCTAAACATGACAGTCATAATTCCTCCGTTTCTCCTTAAATATTTACGTCTATATATTTATTTATTTATTTATTGATTTACTATCAGCATTCAGAGTTGCATGCCCTCCACCCCCACCCCCACCGCCCAAAAAAGAAAGAAAGGTAAGCAAAGCTTGGCGAGTCTAACACATCGATCGTGACCCTGAACCTACTTGAGGGCCTAGTCATGCTCCACGAGTATAATATATATATATATATATATATATATATATATATATATAACTACATAAATTATTTTCAGGATAGTTGTGTGTTTGCTTTTGCTGATAATGGCCTGGAATAAAAAAAAAATCTTTTTTTTTCTTTTCAAGAAATGCATCTTGTTACATTACTATATTTCTTGGGTCTGCCTATTTTTTTTTGTTTATTTCTATTATGATTCTCCACTGCTGCCAAGTTGTTTAAATATTTTAAATCCCTGAGATTTGTATTTGATACGATCTAGTTGAGTTTTTTTACAAGGGTTCGGTTCATTTATGTTGGTTTTCTCCAATAAGTCTGATACCGATGGTTCGAGCAGGTTCCGTGTATCTATATCCGATTTTATATTCGTTTCGCACCCGTCAATACAATAACTGTCGAATATGGATATAGTAACATCTATATCCTGTTCATAAATGTATCCAACTTTTAATTGCAGTCATGACAGGCAAAAGTGGCAATGTGTTTGGGACAGGTTTTTTAATTTTTATAGTCATCGTATCCAGACTTTTACCATTTAAGGATGGTATTTTTCATTTCTAATAACTATTTCTCTGCATTGGCTTCTGCTAACGACTAACGAATACATGTATGGTAACATCTATAAACACTAAATATCCAGAGCGGATATAGGTCCGGTAACCGTAGGCAGATTTGACTACGATTAGTTATCGGATATGAAAATCGTTATCCGTATTTGATATAATTTGGATATGGATACATATATGAACCGGATATTAAAAAGTAAGTACTGAACCGGATATTGGAAAAAGTAAGTACCCGATAAATAGTCAAATATTACTATTTCTGGTATTGGACACAAATACAAAACGGATATATATAGGTGTTGGCATATTGGTCAGCTGGAAACAAAGAGTCATATCGGATATGGAAACAAGGAGTCATCGGATGCAGATATGGACAATCATCAAATATAAATATGGACAATCATCAAAAATAAAAATTACGAGATATGTATATAGATTTGCTCGGATTATTGGTATCCATATAGATTTGCTCGGATTATTGGTATCCGTTTACATCTCTGCTAATTAATGCATAGAATTCAAGACTGAAACATCATTCAAGTTAATGATCCATGAGGAGAGTAAATTAAGGAAAAGACATAAGGTCAAGGTTGAGAAAATATTAGTTTAAAGATATGAGATTTTAAGCACTCATAATTAAACTCATTAATTTACAATACAATCACCAACACCAGAAAGAACAAGAGAACATAACAATTCAACTAGCTCTGTATATGTTATGATACACATAGCATAAGTCAACTGACCAACATACAGCTTCACATCAGGATGTCAACAAAAAGAGAAGCATTTTTATTTTTAGGAGCAGAAGTGCTAACTGGCTTCAACAAGAGCAGATTTCAAAGACATGTCATCACGAGCTTGACGAGAATCAGAATAGGCAGTTATTGCTCTACTTGCGGTGCATAGCGAATGCTTCGTAAGTTCTATGCTTTTCTTGGCAGCCAGCCAAACCACCCAAAAGAAACCAAGCCACCCTGCAAAATACCCAAATTTAAATTTTCAGCAACAAGCTGAAATAATATCCGCAAATCTCCATGCACATATTTCTTCACAGAAAGAATCAAATTCCTTCAAAACATTTTTTGCACCAAAGTATTTTGGGTAAATTACACTAAAATACCCTAAACCATTCCAATTTTTCACTAAAATCCCTTAGTATCTATATTACATATACATATTTTACGTCATCCTTGATTTTATCACTAAACTAACCTCCGTCGATTTTCCATCCAATATGTTAATTTGCTGTTGACATGGCAATGATTCGACATAACTACCAATGTTAATTGGTGATGAGGCATTTCCCACTCCTTTCATTCCCGCCATATGCAATATCCCAACTTTTAGAATTAAAAAAAAAAATAGAAAAGTTTCAAGGGGTTATGTGTAAATGAGTATTCTTATATAATTTCCCAACCCCACAACCCCCCCCCCCCCCCCCCCCGGTTCACTCTCCCTCTCTCCAAGCTATCTCTCTCTTGCCTCTTTTTCTCTACACTGGAACCAAACACCAATCCACAATATCCCATGGTCAATGTCAATCTCAAGTTCTTTTTTAAGGCGTCAACAAGGAGCGGAAGGTACTTTCTTTCATCCGGATCTCTTCGGACCTAAAGATTTAGTGTATGAATAAAATCCTATTCATTGGTTCATCTTCTTGTAGATCCTATCACTTTAGGTAATAGAAATGCATGACCATGTGTATTTCATTGCGGAGTTGGACGCAATAGTGTTCACCGATCATAAAAAGGGAATTGTCGAAGTTTGGGACAAATCAGCCCACTATCTCCAATGATAAACATAGATTCAAATCCTTACCGCAGGGAGATTAAATTATAATATTATTTGCAATTAAAAATCATAGGATATATTCTAGATGCCTTCAATTTGGTTGTTCTTTAGATTGAGGTTTAAGGTTCATTTTTTAGTTCGTTAAATGATTAGCAGGTAAGGCCTCTTGAGCATGTATTGATTATTATGTTTATATGTTTCTTAGAGATCGATTTGGATTTTGAGATCAAGATTTGGACACATCCTAGTTTGGACTTTCAAGTACTATAAGTGATGATGCATTGTTTCTCAACCTATATTATTTTAATCTTATAAAATCTTATTATATTCAAGTTTCACAATGTCATGAATGGTTGATAGTTATGTATATGATGGCATACTTATATAGATAGAATTGTTATGTATGTTTGATTGTATTAATGCCATATATTCATGAATAAATGAAGTTTATGAGATTGTGCTATAACATGTTCATACACGATGTGTTTAGTGTAATTTACCAATGTAATGTTTATATGAAGTTATGAGATATGCTCAATATAAAGAATTCTTGTATTTCATATAGTTAATAAGATTGTGTACACATGTGCCATGATTTGAATGTTGATTTTGTGCATATAACATAATTGATACAATATTGGTTAAAACATTGCACATGTGGTTGCCGTTGGTTATACAAGTTTTATCTTTACTTCTTGCACATATGTTGGATGCACCTCATAGATCAATACCGATATGATTATGAAAATTTAATTGGGTATGATTATGTTGGATGCATCTTATATATCAATATCGGTATAATTATGAAAATTTAATACCGGAATATGATGGCATGCTTATATATATATATATATATATAGAATTGTTATGTATGTTTGATTGTATTAATGCCATATATTCATGAATAAATGAAGTTAATGAGATTGTACTATAACATGTTTATACAGATTCAAATCTTTTCCAATGCTGACATGGCACTGGAGAGGACAGTGTAGATTATGAGCTATCCATTGCTAACTAAGGGCTCAGAATTATTCAACAAAAACCAAGGACCCACTAAGTAACATGAACCGGCAGCAATGATAAATTCTCCTTTCCTTCTAAAAACATATAAAAATGCCATTTTGATCTTTTGGCTGAATCTACTGTAAAATGATAATCTTGGAATTTCTTTTTTCTTTTTGATATATTCTTAGATCTCAATATCTCATTACCCTTGTATCCCAGTTTTCACGAACAATTAAAATTACATGTCTTATAAATCTATTTGGGAATTCGACTTTAATTTATTATTGTCTCAAGATGTGAAACTCGAAATTCGGAGTGAAAATTGAAGGCATCATGCTCCTGAATTCAAATTCTGTTGTTATTTAGATTGGTCCGCTAGCGGCGTACGTTGAAAGTAATAAATTTCATGATTTCTCAACAAAAAGAAATAAAAAGAGTTTGATGGGTTATCTTATAAAAAAGAAACAAACTTGATCTATTCGGATCAATTCGAAGAAGTCAACTGACTTACAACAGACTTGATGGATTTAAAATCTCTAATCAAGTTGAATAACTATTCATGCTGATGATGAAGATTAAGAGCGTGAGAGAAGAGATGGGAGACTGTGCTTTTGATATAGAGAAAGATGGATGGAGAAAAGAAAAAGAAATGAATAATAGGGATGATTAAGTTAACCAAATGGGCCCATAGTTATCTTTTACTATAAAATGCTTAGCCCTTGGATTGGAAATAAACGGCTCAAAAGCTCCACCAGTATCTCCAGTGCCAGATCAACATTGGAGAGGATCACAATCTACACGATGTGTTTAGTGTAATTTACCAATGTAATGTTTATATGAAGTTATAAGATAGGCTCAATATAAAGAATTCTTATATTTCATATAGTTAATAAGAGGCATATACATGTGCCATGATTTGAATGTTGGTTTTGTGCATGACATAATTGATACGATATTGGTTAAAACATTGCACATGTGGTTGCCGTTGGTTATACAAGTTTTATCATTACTTCTGACACGTATGTTGGATGCATCTCATAGATCAATACCGGTATGATTATAAAAATTTAATTGGGTTACAATACAGACTAGTAGTGGAGTCCTGCTCGGATTATTGCGCATGCTGTATGACATCCTCACCGCAGCCTTATGTCGATTCTCCCTACCATGGACTATTGTTAGCAATATTTTTCTTATGTCAATCGAGCAATAGATGTTGAGCGTGCACAACTGTAACTTACATAATCTTCATATGCATAAAAATAATATTTTCAAACGCAATGCATATTCTTTTGGATGAGATTGGTTATATTAGCGAGATATCGTTGTATTATTTCAACCATATAAGAATGTATAATTATAATGTGTTATAAGTATAAGACACTTGAGTATATTGTTATACATTATATCTATTCCCTTAGGAATCAAAACACAATGAATCGCATTAAGAAAAGTTGTCAAGAAAATCAAGTGCATGGTGTTCTTAGTTAGTGTTATTTTAAAGTAAGGTTTGTGAAATTTAGCTGGTATTGAAGATTTTGGAAGATTAATAGTTTTATCAATAGTGTGTGTATAGTTCAACTAGCATTCCATCGGAAGGATTTGGAAACAAATCCTTTCCATTAGATTAAGTTTGGGATTTGTGCATATATATATATATATATATAGAGAGAGAGAGAGAGAGAGAGAGAGAGTAAGGAAGAAAAAAAGCTCTAGGAGGCTTTTTCGTTAGAGGGCATCAAAAATCTATATCCTCGGTTTTTTTCGACGATCAGCATCCATCATCTTTATCGACGATCAGCATCCATCATCTTTATCGACGTAGATATACCAAATTTCATGTGATTCTACCACTTTTTCATCGTCGAATTGGCAATGTAAAAAGTTCTATTGTCAGTAAACATTTAATTTTGTACCAACTAAATCAACGGTCAAAAAGTAATGGAATCACATAAAATTTAAAATTTAGTGTATCCACATCTTATATGATAAAGATGATGGTGCCGATCGTCGAAAAAGATAACGGAGAATGTAATTTTTTCGACGCCATCGGAGGAAATTCCTTCCTTGGCACCTTTCCTCCATTATATATATATAGAGAGAATAACGGAGAAAAGATGCCATAAGAGGGAATTTCCTCCTATGGCGTCGCAAAAATACAACCTCCATCGTTTTTTCCGACGATCGGCACCCATCATTTTCATCGTTATCATCTAAGATGCGGGTACACCAAATTTCATTTGATTCTACAACTTTTTCACCATTGAATTAATGGGTTCAAAATTAACGGTCTACCGACAATAGAACTTTTTACATTGCTAAATCAACGGTGAAAAAATTGTAGAATCACATGAAATTTGGTGTACCCACATCTTAGATGACAACGATGAAAATGATGGGTGCCGATCGTCGGAAAACACGATGGAGGTTGTATTTTTTCGACGCCATAAGAGGAAATTCCCTCCCATGGACTCTTTTCTCCATTATTCTCATATATATAGGTGAGTGATCTATTGCAAACCGGTCCGCGTTTTTAAAAACGGGAATTCTCGATCTACTACATATTTTAACGATCCGATCCTTTCAAGTTGATCGCCATACCCTCAAATGTGTACGCATGAAAAATCAAAAAAATTTAAAGACCTTTAACTTATGCATTGATGGATGCAAAAATAAACATTTTTCGATTATGCAAGATAAACTTCATCAGATGCATAGGCTAGAGGTTTTTAGATCTCTTGATTTTTCTCATACATATATATGGGAGTGAACTATTGCAAATCGGTCCAATTTTTTTTAAAACGGGAACTCTCAATCTACGACATATTTTAACGACCCGATCCATTCAAGTTGATCACCCTACCCTCAAATGTGTATGAAAAAATCAAGAGATTTAAAGACCTCACCTATGCATCGATGGGTGCAAAAATGAACGTCTTTCGATAATGCAACATAAACGTCATCTGATGCATATGCTAGAGATCTTTAAATCTCTTGATTTTTCATACACATATTTGAAGGTAAAGTGATCCACTTGAACGGATTGGATCGTTAAAATATGTCGTAGATCGAGAGTTCCCGTTTTAAAAAAAATTGGACCGATTCACAATAGTTCACTCCCATATATATGTGTGTGAAAAATCACTCCCTTGTATATATATATATATATATATAGAGAGAGAGAGAGATCATTTTGGGATTTGAGATTTGTCTTCATGTGAATTAGGGGATTTAGAATGATATCAATATTATATGAGATTAGACTGTAATGAGTATTATCAATGGTTACTGTTTTAGTTCGGCCTTGCAAGTTTCTAATGATAGAAATTTGTGGTTGGTCACCCTCGATATATTTAAGATTTCACATGCGGTTATGGGGTGTGACGCCATATCTTTCTCCATTCCACCTTTTATTTCTCCTACTTAATCATCTTCCTCCCCTAAATTCCTCATCTCCTCCCCTCTCCTTTCATCCAATATCCTTCCAAGATTTTCCCTATCCTTTCTACTCTTGGTATGGCATCTTCTTCATATACTCTGGGAGCGAAGGAGTGGTTGTGGCTTCAAGCTTACAATGAAATTAATCCTGATTGAAGATACCTCACATGTCTTAACTTGAATAGAGGCATTAGATGTGGAATATTTGGAGTGGGAAGATGAAGGAAATGTGGCTGGGATTTCATCCAAGGATTCTCGATACATTTGCGTGGTAATGGTACTGGGAGTTTAGGTCAGTTATAAGGTTTTAATGTTATCATGTTGTGGCATGGGTAGAAGAATAAATTCCCATTCTCCTTACATGGAGTTAGGGACCTATTTGGTAAGAGAATTGTTTAAGGTACATGTGTGTAATTTAGATACTACAAGGCATTTTAGTGAAAAACGGGAACAATTTAGGGTATTTTAGTGTAATCTACCCACAAATTCTTTTTTTAAAGATACTAGTCATGTACCTAACTAACTAATTAAACGCAAATTCAAAAATGGCATACCAGTAAATGCAGTAACGGCAATAATCATGGAAATAGTTGCGGCGGAAATAGCAAATATTGCCGCCGATAATGCTCCGACGTAAATAGCTGTTAAGCATGCAAAGAAAAGTGCTAAAAAGCCTCCAGCAGCTGCCAAAGAAATGAGGGCGGAGATGATGATAGCATTGGCTGTTGCTGCCAAAAAGAAGAACGTAAAAACCAGTAACCCGGTCAAAGCTAGAAGCGTGATTGTCCCAACCTGTTAAAAAAGATTAATCGTAACAGTATTTGAGGAAGCAATCAGATTCCGCAACTATACATTAACTATACATTATATAGCCAGTGTGCTGAATATCTAGATAACAAGTTTAGATTCAAGAAATAAACATTTTCAATGTGGTTGAATGAAGCGAATGATGCATTGCTGAAAGATGAAACTGAAATCAGATATAACTTGAAGATAAGTCAAGAAGGGTAATGCAGAACCTTATACTTAGCATTTCAAATTTGATTTAGGGGATTTTCAATTTGAAGTTCTTTAGTGCTCTTTTTCTATAGGGGACATGATCCATTAACTCTCTTTAAGAGTACAAATAATGCTAAATTGCACAGTTGAATCCATGTTTACACTATCTGTGACCGTTATCGGTAAAAAACCATTGCAACAAACTAATAGCTTCGATTAATTGCTGATAGCTCCTTAAAGAATAACTTAGGGACTGTTTGGGAATAGAGTTAAGCTTTTGAACATGTGGTTTCATAAAGTTAGCAAAAGTTAACCCTAAGGCCCTGCTTGGAAACACAATTTAGTTTAGTAAACTGTAGTTTCATAAAGTTTAGAGCTAAACTCCAAAATGCTAACCAAACCCTATCTGGAACCATTTTGGAGTTAGAAATAACCACAGTCATCTCAGCCTAACTGCAGTGATCTTAACTCCAATCTGACCAAAGTTTGAGGCTTGCAAACCACAATTTGCATCCTCGCTACCTAAAGTTGTCAAATCATGATATGAGTCGTATATCGTTTTTGCTTCTGTGTCGTATCGTATTGTAAATCGTAATATATGATAATCACTTGTGTAATAACTAAGCAAGTAAGCATATGACTATAATTTTTATAATTATCTGATTAAATTAATAACAAGGAACGGTATATTAAAAGAATTATAAAAAGTAGTGTATCCCCAGTCACAATATATGTAAAGTTCAAACAGAAAAATACGTGAAACATAAGTCATTTGATCAATCATAACTCATAAGTTGATTAGATTATTAAGCAAAATGGTACTATAGTCGAAAAGTGTAATCTATATCACATAGGCATAAGTTTCACAAGTAGCAACATTTGCTAACTAAGTTCACACATTATAAACCAAAAACTTTCAGAAAATAACAAAACAAAACTACTAAGCAATCAATAGTCTCCCATCAATTCATCGCCTATCATCATTATCGATGAGGATGTTTTCATATTCCTCATCTTCACTTTTTATTCTACGAACTTCTCTTCTTCCTTCACTTCTACTATCTTCTTTTATGTTTCTTTGCAAATGTTTCTTGGAATAATATTCAAAATTTCGAGATCCTAGAAAAAATCGGTTAAAAAAATACCGAGAATTTAAATTTTTTTAACAAAATTAACTAGTAAATATAATATCAATATACTTCATTTCTTCTTTTTATACCATTTAATTCTCCATCAACTTCAAAGTATTCATGAACATTCATCCAAGAAGCGTCTTTCAGAAAGCAAGATCTTTCTTTCTCCGTAAGCCATCATTAGATTCCTTATCCGATAAACGAATCGGATAATATGCCTCTCGTTTTGATCTCTTTTCTTTTGTCTTATTTATAGTTGCAAGTTCTGCTTAATATAAACTAAGGCATTGAGTTTTAGTTGTTTTAATGTCTAACATATTTCTTTGTGAGTACGAGATTAGAGTTTCTAAAATCTTGCATTTTGCGACCCATATCAGAATAGTTAAGACTTTAGAGATGAGATATTTTATATTTTTAAGGTCTTTAAACCTAACCCGGGAGATCTAGGCCCGACCTAAGAACAAATGGGGCCTTTAAGTATTGTATTGTTCATATCCTATATCATATCAAAACATATCATATCGTGCGATATGTATTGTATATCGTAAAATACAATATATTTTTTGATCCAGAGGGCAAATATGTATCAGAAAGCTTTCATACCGTATCGTATCATAAGTTACGTATCATGTATCATATATCGTAGGATGTTGATAACTATGTCGCTGCCTCCACCTAAAAGTAATCCATGGTTATCCTGACTCAATATCCAAACCGTGCCTAAAATGGTAACTTTGCCCTATTTGGCGATCATTATAGAGCTGAGATAATTATCTCAGCCCTAAAGAATCTGATCATAGTTATTTAAACTCCAGGTCAAAATCAAGAAAATAAATACACATCTATTTTAATACTAATCGAATCCCAAAGTAACTATTAACACAGTAAATCAACCAAAAAATAATAACCAAAAATAATTTCAAAACTTGGAGACGAAAATCAAAAGGAGATTATATCAATACGCACCGAGATGACGAAGAGAGCACGAAGAGGGCCGCCCTCTCGAGTCCAGCGAAGGAGGTCGTGGGTGGAGTTTCTGGAAGCTTCTCGAAGAAAGGGCGCCTGCTTCTCGAAGGACTCTCTGATCCTTTTCGTCAGCGGCGGCGGCGGATCGCCGCCGTCGGAGGAGATCCCGGCGGCGAAGCCACGTAGGACGCCGTACAACGTCTTATTGCCGCCGCCCATGCTTTCGATTTCGATCGGACGGTCGAGATCGATCGATCCGTTGTCGCTCTCCGCCATCTCTCTCTCTTCACTTTCTCTCTCTGCAGCGGGTTTTAGTGGGAGAAGGCGGCAGCGGTGGGTAGAGATAGAGAGAGAGAGGGACACTTGGATTTCAAGATCCAAGTCTGCGGCACGTGGCTGGATCTGGTGGTGTTACTGACACGTGACGAACGACGTGCTCGCGGGTCCTACTCTACTGACAGGCTTTTGCACCGCTGGCACCCACAATTATCCTCTGGCACGTGCATCCTTTCTCCTTTCTGAATCGAAAGAAAAGCGAGGGAGAAAATCGAGAGATCGCACGTGTACACCTCTATTTTTTTAAGAACGACAAGTTCTTAAAAAAAAATTTACACAATCATTTTACATATTTAGAATTTAAGCATTCTTTATAGCACTCTTTTGATGTTTTGAATCGACCATGGTGAGGGATATTTGTATCAGTAAATTACTTGAGATTATAAGTGTCAGGATAAAACCTATTCCGTAAATATCATCCAAAAAGATTTATCGTAGACAACCAAGCTATTGTTTTGCCATCCAAAATTTTAACAAGGGTTAATAATCCCCTCTTGAAAAACTAAAATTTCAAAATCATGTATAAATTATTTCGGCTCGTATAATCTCAAACATTAATCCTCATTGATGATTCCATCCATTATCTATAAGATGAAGTTAGAAGTTTGTGGTTATGGAGATCGTCGTGAAGCTTGAAGCAATTCATTTTCATAGCATTCTTGTAGACTTGCAGTTTCTTCCATTGGATAGGAAGCGCAGAGGGCGTGTGCAGAATAATTTTAATGTACATAAATGGCAAAAAAAAATCTTTTCTTCTTCTTATTGTTATTATTATTATTTGAAAATTAAGCCTTGATGCAGCTATATGCCTCTCGCTAAACGGCAAGAGGTTTGACCATTATTCTTTGATAGCACTCACATAGATTGATGAACCATAGACGATAAACTTTAATAAACCCTAGAATATGCTTTGCTCAACGGAATACCTTTTATGTCAAGACCATTCAAAAAGTAAAAACTAGGCAAAACCAAATGCCTTCTTTATTTCTGTTTGTTATGTTTTATTAAATAACAAAGATTAGAGGGGCCAAAACAGCAAAACCCTTTTTTTTAATCTAAAATTTCTTGGAGCCTCAAACCGACAATCTTGCTAACTCTTATTGCCTTTGGAATACATAAGTATTTTCAAAATATGAGTTTTTTTAAAAATAAAAATAAAAATCTTTAACTCTTCAGTAAATTTTGATTTTCTAAGAAAGGGAACCAAACCTGGGTTTCAACTTATAAACTGGACCGGACTTAGATTGGGAAAAAACTTCTATGTAAGGACTTGTATGGTACAAGTCACTTGTAAGCTTTTGGATAGTTTCTCTTACACAAAACCTAAAACCATCTAAGGGCTCGCAAGTGACTTGCATGGTGCGAGCCCTTGCATACTAGTTTTTTTTCTTAGATTATAATGATTTAAACACTTTACTAGGCTGTAATAATTAGCCATTTTAAATATGGTTCATAGTGTTGGATGTAGTGCCCTCAAAGTCAATTATTGGATCGCAGGCACGTGATTGCAATGATTGAGGAAGACCTATACCGGTAGGACAGTCTTACTCGAGATGATAGTATGCTATCCGGTTTAACTTTATCATCGTGTAAAGCTTTAGGTGACATGATCACTATTACACGTTGATAGAGCCCTTAGGATTCTTGCTTGACTACCAGCAGTATGATAGCGATCATATACGTGAGAGTTGGGTAGTCCATAAGCACATCCTTAAAAATGGTCCCTAGTCGTGGGAGTTTCGAGACAGGGCATCGATACTCCGGAGTAGACTAGTGTATACAGTCGAGACCCCGACGAGGGGCGGTGGCCGGTCTCACAAGCCATTGGTGTCAGTTGGATCACCTAAGATGTATACATGTGCTCATTGGGTTATGAGTGCACCGGACAGGACTCGCCGGGAACATGCTAGTTGGTATTATACCTAGCGTCAGATAGCAGTTCCCTGGTGGCATGTGTACAGATTAGTTCATCGACCTAAGGTCGTCATTTGTCTCGTGTGAGTTCCCAGTGTGCTTAGATTACCACCCTACCACGGCTCAAACAAGTCGTGCAAACAGGTTTTAGTTGGGTACAGTCCCGAGCCACATAGAGGCAGTGAGCGGACCGGCAGGGGATTCGTCTCTCCCGGTATTAGAGGTGAGATCGCGTTGTGTCTAGGAGAGCCATTACACCAAGTCCTTGGCCAAGGCAGGTGAGAATTACTGGTAGGTATTCCGGTAGTTTCTCAGGGTGTTCAGGGCTACCCTCCGACACGACTTATACAGCTTTTGGGGGTCTGACATTACCAGCCCCTAGGCCCGATATGCGATGCTCATAGACGAACGGACCGGACTATATGGATATTGTCACTGATAGGCTCAGTAGGGTTTCAGGATGAGTTCGCTCATCAGCTTCCCTTTCGGCCAGTACATGGACAGACGTTACGCACAGCTAGTGCCGCTGACGTGCTTGTGGTTAAACCCACTGCCAGAGTATTGACGAGTCTTTAGAGTCCCCCACAGATAGTTTCCCAAGTTCGGGCGAAACGTTGTAGAGGCCGTATGGTTTTATGGCAGGGTTCGAACATGCACGTGCACTTGTGCACGTGTCATATTTCAGACAGATAATACTGGTGGGCTTTGGTTTAAGCCGGATCCAAGTATTATATTGAGTCGGAATATTTTAGTCTCATCGTATTTGTATTCGGTCGGAATACGGATACATGTATGTATTTACAGGTAAGGGGTATTCTCGTAATCCGTTACGAGATTACATTAGAAGATGCATTTCTTTTTGGATTAATCATTTTGGTTTAAATGATTATTGGATTTAGAAAGTGTGACTCATTTGGATGACACATTTCTTCTAGCATGTTCACTAGTGACTCATGCTAATGAGTCACTAAGTGAGTCATGATAGAATCAATGATGTTTGTTTTGGGTAGGATATTTTTAGGGTTAATGGAGATATTTTTGGTAAGATATTTTCCTTGATATTTCATCAAAAAACCTAATATATATCACACCCAAAATATTTGGACAGCCATCACAATTTTTGGTGCTTGGTTATTTTTGCTCACTAGAGCTTTCTTGAGCTCACACTCTCCAAACCTTAGCATCTTCTTCAACCTCCACTCTTACCCTCTCATGTGATGAGAACCAAAGAGTGTAATGAGACAAAGCATTCTACTCTTTCTCTACTTCATCTTGGTTATCTCTTTTAGCAGACTTGATGTCCGAGTTGCCTCGGTATAGAGGCGGGAGCCCGTATAAAGAATCGATGACATGGTGCCACCTCGTAGAGAAGATCGGAGTGGCAGCGAGGAGCGTAGGATGATGGCTAAAGACTGAAGGACACGGATCGATCGGTATAGCCTTTCTATCTCTTTACAGTTTGTTAGTTTAGCGTTAATGGCAAGATCCGGGTTAAAGTATGCGATAACGCCAGTTGTAAAAGTTTTTGTTCCGCGTTTGGCCTCAGATTATTGGCCGGGACGCTACCGTAGACTTACATGGTATCAGAGCCACGCCATTAACCCTTACTAACTTGTTCTAACATGTTTAAAATATCGATCGGACGAAATTTCCAAAACCGCGATTCCGAAATTAAAGTTTCTGTCGAATTTTTTTGTCGTCTAAAAATTATTTTGAGTATGTCAGAAAATCGAGCAGGCGTTTCTAAGACTCTGGAAGAAATTTGGTCGACTGAACCTTCAAGACCGCAGCGGAACCGCCGCACAACCATGTATTGGCCGCGGTTCCGCCGCCGTTTTGAGGTTTCAGTGCACCATTTTTCTTCTGGATGTCTTTCATATGGAATTGTGGTTTCTGGAATATTTTGTTTGGGCCCAGATTTTGTTTGTGTACTGGAGTTGTACTTGGGGCCCATTTCGGGAAGTTTTGTCGATCGGAATTTTAAATGTGTTAGTTTACAGTACTTACATTATATCTCCGACCGTGAATGTCATTCCAGCGGTAAATCTTGTCTAATTGCTATAGTCCTTTGAAACGGGTTTGCGAACATAACATTTGCGTTGATGTTCTGTGTTGTGCTGTGATGTTGCGGATTTGTCGTGGTGGATAGCTGTGTGCAATGATAGTGCAGTTTGGATTTATTTGTACATTTGATATTGCGGGGCGAGCGTCCAACATGTGAACTGCCGTCACTGCCTGTTTGTATATTATTCTTTTGGGGCACGACCGGGTTGAGGTCGATATACCCGTTGTATATATTTTCATTTCTGTACTAGGTTTACCCCGCGACGGAGTGCATGGATAGCCGGGTTCTGGAAGGCAACAGGTCCGCATCTCATGGATTTAAGAGGCAAGGGGGCCTCACTTTAGAATTGGCAGACTATTCGCCGCACTCGTAGGGGGTACAGGTTGACCCAAGATGGAGTGCCCAAGTTACCGGATTCCGTGAAGTGCTGGGTGGTCCATTCACTTTGCTGCAGGGGGCTGCCTCGCTTCAGGTTTTGGCGGGTAACTTGCGGCACTCGTAGGGGTCTAGGTATCATTGCACAGGCTATCCACACGATCAGGGGAACGTTGGGTTTCAGTTGCGGCTCTGTGAAATCCGGGGATCCCAGATTATCTGTATTGTTCTGTGATACTTATTACTTTTCTGTAATGTTGCATTTATCACGCCTGGAGCGATTATTGTATATTGGTATATATACTAGTAGATGTTGTATATGTTTTACACCCGCGCTAGTCCAGTCCCCGCTCTGTCGTTAGTTAAGTAACCTAACGGGTGATGACGGGACCCAGTGACAAAAGCGGATGACATATACGTACATTTTATTTTCGTTCTTTTCTGGTGTGATTAATTGATGGGACTGCGTTGATTCTGATCAATGCAAAGCAAAAACAAACCTGTTTGACGTTGTTGGAACAGTTTTCAAAAGGTGTTATTACAAAGACGTTTTCTTTTGTTTTGCACAGTGGTATTCAGTTGGAATATCCTGCACCTCATTCGACGAGACAAGGGCCGAGATCCCTTCACCGGGAGTGACCCCTTGGGAAGAAGTTTGTGTCAGGGTAATAACTTCACTATAGTCGATTACTTGTTGCTTTGCATTGCGGTATTCAGTTGGAATATTCTGCACCTCATTCCACGAGGAAAGAGCCGAGATCCCTTCACCGGGAGTGACCTCTTTAGGAAAGGTTTTCGCCACTATATTTTTATAAAAAGCTATCAGGTTCCTTCAGCGATATCAAGTTCGTTACGTTAAAGGTTTTTCGCCAAAAACCAGCCGTAGCCCTCCGTCATTTCAGTTGTGTATTCAGTAGTATTCAAGCTATGTATTTTGACCAACGCCAAGGCATAGTGTTTGGTAGCTGCTGGGTATTCATCTGTTCCATAGATAGATGAGTTGGTTTGGGACAGTCATTCTGCCATTTGGCCAACGTCAGGGGTATGTACGGGTAGGTTCAAATTAACAAAATAATGATGGGTAGAACTTGACATGTGACTTATGGCATTTTGGCCAACGTCAAGATCATAAGAGCATGGGGCAAAAATCCACATCGGGAGTTTCTAAAGAAACTGAAACTTGCCAGGTATGCGCATACCTTCTGGAGTGTGATAACGTGAGTGGATTCCTTCACGTTATCATGCGATGATAGTTGGATCCCGATTCCCACTGATGAGTTGGTTTATTCTTCGGGTGATCCCGACCAATTCTTTTTTCAGGTTTGGGGGAGAATTTGACGAAACAGTGGGAGGTTTCCTGATTAGATAAAGTGATAACCATTCTGATCTAGGCTAGAGTGCACGCAGAGTGTTTCTTTTCTCTCTCTCTTTGGCAGCGACCATTGATCGACCCTAGACTATGACTCAGTGACCAAGTTGACCGAACCTTCTTTAAATACTAGCTTTTGGATTGTCTGAGTTGCATACATCATTGCCGCTCTTTCTTTTACCCTTTGCATTTCTCCAGAACACCTCGTATTACTACGAACATCCACTTCCATTGGATAAATCCATCGTATGGTTATATACGAACTCGAAGGGACTTCTTCGAGGATGGATCAAGATTCAGGAGAAATTGAATTGGTTTATTCAGTTGTCTTTTATCATCACCTTCTCTCAGGTTGTGAGGGCTCCTTGGTTTAGGAGAGTACACCTATTACGCTTATTGGATAGTTTTCTTCCAAACCATAGGCAGGTGCCGAAAGGTAGGGAATGAAGAAAACCAATTAGCCTAAATAGGGTGTACAGAAGGTAATAAGTAAAGACAAAATAAAGGGATTAGAAAAAAGGCAAAGTAAAATGCGACAGGTATCATTCACGACCAAACCGCGTATATCATCGCCACTCCTATTTCACCTTTGCTTTTCTCCAGTTGAGGAGGAATAGAATAATGTTTATTCAGTTGTCTTTTATCATCACCTTCTCTCAGGTAGCGAGTACTCCTAGGATTAGGAGTATACACCTATTACGCTTATTGGATAGTCTTCTTCCAAACCATAGGCTGATGTCGAACGGTAGGGAAGGAAGAAAACCATTTGGCCTAACGATGGTGTACAGAAGGTAACGACTAAAGACAAATAAAGGGATTTGGAGAGATGGCAAGGAAATATACGGTTACAGTCATGAATTTGGATAATGGAAGAGGCATTACTAGGAATACCAGGATACCCCTTCGAAACATTTTCATGTTTCAGTTTCACTGTGCATTGTTATTGAAAATTGATTTCCCGATCAGATTGTAAGATTTTAATACTTCTACCCGTCTGGTTCTCAACTTCGTGCTTATATTCCTTGAATTTCTCAAAAATTTCAGACTTGTGTTTCATCAAGAACACATGTCCGAACCTTGAGAGATCATCGGTGAATGTAATGAAGTACGAGAAACCATTCCTGGTATGTGTAGACATGAGACCGCATACATCACTATGTATCAGTCCCAAGAGTTCCGCAGCACTTTCTCCGTGTCCAGTAAATGGAGTTTTGGTCATCTTGCCTTTGAGACATGACTGGCAAGTTCATAACATGAAAATTCGAACGGATTCAAATATCCATCTTTATGCAACATAGCCAGTCTTGTCGCATTGATATGACCTAGTCTATAGTGACACAAGAAGGCTTCGTTCATTTCTTAACTTTTCCTCTTGTTTGTGTTCTGTACGTTAAGAACTGTACTTTGATTAAGAACGTATATACCGTTACATAACGTACCAAATCCAATTAACACTTGATTTTGGAAAATGTTCATAACATTATCCTCTAATGTGAGATTATATCCTTCTTTAGTTAGCAAAGAAACTGATATAATGTTGCACTTCATCTTTGATACGTAGTAGCAGTCATTCAGAATCAATATATTACCAGTTGGTAATATAAAGTGATATTCGCCAACTGCCTTGGCTACAACAATTGCACCATTCCCTACCGTTAGAGATTTATCACATTTTCCCAGTTCTCTACCTTTCTTTAGCCCATGTAACAAATTATATACGTGGGATCCTGATCCGGTATCCAATACCTAGGACATAGAATAAACTGAGAAACAGTTCTCGGTAACGAACACACCCGAAGAAGATGCATCAACATGCCGTTTCTTCGTACGGGTGGCGCGGGAATCCTGATATTCCCCTATTCCTAAGGAACCAACGTTCCCCAGCTTAGTATAATAAGCGGGTTCGGTCAATACATCCATATTATTATCTTGATTAAGGCGTGACATTGGTTGCTGCCTGGAGAGAGAGAGAAGGAAACGCATTAGCGTGCGCTCTTTGCAAGATTAGATTGGTTATTATCTTATCTAATCAGGATGGCTCCCACTGTTTTTATCAAATCTTCCTTCAAACCATAAAAGGTAAGATTAGCCGGGATTAATTACACCCTACAGGTTCGCCAGTCGTTCAGCCAGGCAGGTATCGGTACTCCGAGGGAGGTTCCCCGTGCTTTCGCACAGACCTAATTAAAATAAACCTCGTTTTTCTAGAGGCATAACTCCGTTGACACCTTTCTAGACACCTACTGGATTAGCTAATTGCAAAGTGCAAAACTCTCCCAGAAGCAACTCTTACTCGCGGTAGATATCGGGATCCAACTATCGTATAGAAGGCATACAATCTCATTGCAAATTTCAACACGTGAAATTCCCGATAATGTTTTTACCCCTAGCGTCCTATGACCTTGACGTAGGCCAAATAACCCATAGGGCGCTAGTCAAGTTCAGCCTGTTCATTTCTTGATTGAATTAAACCCACCCGTACGACCCTTGACGCAGGCCAAACAGCGTCGTACGACTACCCTAATCCAATCGCATCACATGCTATAGATAAGCACAAATTTAGCTACCGCACACTACGCCTTGACGCAGGCCAACAAACGTAGCACGAATACTAAAATGACACTTATCTGAAATGATGGAGGGCTACGCAGGTTTTTAAGAAAACCATGAGCGTAATGAACTTGATATCGTTGTAGAATCTAATGATTTTGAAAAGGAGTGTTTTTTAGGCTTTTGCTAGTTTCGCTAAAGAGGTCACTCCCGGTGAAGGGTTCTCGGCTCTTTCCTCATCGAATGAGGTGCAGGATATTCAGGAATACCACTATGCAAAGCAAGAACTAGAGAAGCTATCAAAAGACAAAACCGAGTTGTAGCATTTGCTTGTTTCGCTAAAGAGGTCACTCCCGGTGAAGGGATCTCGGCTCTTTCCTCGTCGAATGAGGTGCTGGATATTCATCAAGGAATACCACTATGCAAACTAAGAACTAAAGCTACCTTGTTTTGAAAAATTTGATTCTACAACATCTTTAGTTTTCTTTCTTTTCATTAATCTCATTAATGAAGTCCCATCATTTAACGTTTCCTAAACATCACAGAAAAATGAAACCAAAATAGAACGTACGCTTATGCCATCCGCATTTGGCCCCGTCATGGACCGTTAGGTTACTTAACTACCGGCAGAGCAGGGGCTGGACTAGCGCGGGTGCAAAACATAAGCAACGTTTATTATATATCATATATATAATATAATATTCGTCTCACGCAGTTATATGATCACATCACAGAACCAAGCAGCAGAAGAAACATATGAAATATTAGATACACTAGGATTTCCGTGTTTTAAATTTAGCCAGTAATGTAAAACACGGATTCCACGGTCGTGAAGAATAGCCAAACCCACATCCCTAGACCCCTACGAGAGCGACAAGTAACCCTACCAATTCTAGAGTTAGAAGACCCGGTCTCAACTCCTTAAGATGGTCTCCCACTGGACTCTAGAACTCGGTTACTTGTGCTCCCTACCTTGGGTCTATCCTAATGCGGAAAAGTAAATTATACACATCAATGGTGATATCATCCTCAACCCGGAAATGCCCCAATAAAAAAATATTACATACAGATTTTACATGAATGAAAATAAAAACTCCCATCTCACATAAAAAACCCGGCTATTCCTATACGACGATCCAACAAATCATGTCAACAGCAACACATAACATCACATGTCATCAACGTAAGTAAATATGCGTATCCCGAAAACTCGTTGACATATAGCAACGAGATCGGGATACCTTACATATTACACTTCCGATCACAGAAAAGAAAATGGAAAACTACAATAATTAGAATCCGTATATCCTTAGACATCATAAACCTGGAATATCTCATATTCTGGATTTCATGCCTAACCTATGTGCCTTGTATTTTAGTCTCAAATTGAAAACACTTTTCAATTACTTTAGTCGGGTAATTCAACAGGATTCTCGACTACATTATCGAATACTCGTCGGAAACTTTAGCAGATGGTCACACCCCTGATGCCGTCGACGAAGTGCACTAAGGCGGAACACCGTGGCCGCAAGCACCCGAGTGGGTGCTTTTGGCAACGGGGTTCTCGTACAGTCACTTGGTCGCGGCTATGGGGTGTAGCAGTCTACTAGAGTTACCCGGCGAGTGTTCACGTACAATACACGATTGCGACGGAGTTTTGATCCGAATCAAAACTCCGTGGTTAACCGAGACTAATACACTAGGTTTATAATATACTAACTAGTTTTCACAAAACTAATTATTTGGATTCTAAATATTGTATCACATATCATCAAGATCTATACAACGTTCAACTTTTCAATCGATTTAGCAAACACCCACAAAATCTAGAGACCTCAACGGCTTGAGAATCATTAAAAATACCCAGAGAGTGCAAAATATACAAATGGAGCAGCACAGAAAAGATCAACCAAAGAAACCACAAAAGTGCAGCAGAACCGCGGCCAAACATGGGTTTGGGCCGTGGTTCCGCGGTCGTTTGAGGGACTCATTGGTTCAAATTTTCTGGGGTTCCATAAAAAACCTTGCAAGATTTTTTGGATATTTTTAATCTCAAAAATTCCAACATTTGAAAAATTCGACAGAAACTTCAAGATTTTTCGGGTTTTGAAACCGGTCGAACACTTTAATATCGTAACGACCTACAAAAATGTTCTAGCTTGGCTCTGATACCATGAAAGTATACCCTAGCGCCACTATGAGGTTTTAGTAGCTTCAAGCATCCTAAATTTTAAAATTTATTAGGTGCTAAGTTAGACTAACAAGATCTTTACTAGAAGATTAGGGTTTTGCTATGATGATATGAACTATTAGAGAGAAGGAAAAGAGGTTATACCCTCGTTGATCGAGTCCTTCTCTTCTTTTGCTCTAGGTTATGGTCCACGCGACTCCACTAGGCTCCACCTTGAGTTGAATGAACCTCCTTCGTAATCTTCGCACCAAAGACGATCCACCCAAAGTCCTTCTAGCTCAAGCTATCTCTACACTAATCTCTTTTAGTATAGGAAACATGCTACACTTGATCGCTAGTCAAGTGTAGGATGATGAAGTAGGAGTTTTGAAAGCTCATTTGGATTCTCACAAGCTCAATGATGCACATCACATGTGAGGGTTTTGAGCTTGGAGGTGAGATTTAGAAAGTGTAGAGATCAAGAGAAAGCAAGAGCTCATGGAAAAATGGCTAAGGCATGAAGAATGACGAAGTAAAGAAAATGATGAATGGCTACTCACTTATTCAAGCATGGAATAAATTGCAATTCTAAATTGCAACCATGCTTGAATAGTGAGTTAAGGCCATTAAAAATAATAAGAACTATGCCTCAGACCATACCCAAAATATCTCCACATTTTACACCTCATTTTTCTATTTTCTTAAAATAGAAAATCAACCATGCTTCATAATATATATATATATACTAATAAAGCAATTAGTGAGCTAATGATATTAGTTAATATATAATTATATCAAATATAAATATATATATATATATATATATATCAAATTATTAAATCAACATTTGATTTAATAATCCGGTTATACCACATATGACCGACGAATATCATTTATCTGTGTATCACATTATCAAATCAACCCTTGATTCGATAATCTGGTTATATCACATATAACCTAACTTGATAACAGATAACTGCCAGATTACAATACGGTATCACATACACGTATTTAATCAGGCCCACGCACATATCACATATGTGCCCTACTTCGTTTCGCTTGAACTAGGAAACTTCTGTGTGGGACTCTAAAAACTCGTCAATACGCTAGCAGTAGGTGATGATCACATCAGTCACCCACAAGCCGTCAGCGGTACTAGCTGGACGTAATGGCTACTCGGGTATTGAGCGATATGAAGATCAACAAGTATGCTCGTCCATACTCTCCATGAAGCCTATCAGTAACACTACCGTACAGTCCGGTCTCTTCGTCTGATATGCCGCATATCATGTATAGGGGTGGTAAACGTCAGACCTCAGTAACATGATAAGTCATGCCGATATCTGGCCTATAACGGTTCGAGGAACTACTGATAACTCTTATCAGTAAATCTCAGCTGCAGCCCTGGCCAGGGACTTCCAGTTATAGCCAATCGAGCATGGCGCAACATCAACCCCCAATACCGGGAGAGACAAAACCCCTTCTACCGCTCATTGCCTCCATATGACTTGAGACTGTACCCAAAATCCACCTGTTTGCACGTCTCCTATAAGCATGGTACGGAGGAAATCAAAGCACAGTGGGAGACACACAAGACTCTATGACGATCTCGAGTCTACAGACTAACATGTTCCAGTGTCACAAGAGGACTGCTATCTTACGATAAATATACTACCAACTAGGAGTCCTTGGCGAGTCCTATTCGGTATACTTATTCTCCAATGAGCACGTGTGTACAATCTTTGATGTTACGCACCAATGGTTGTGGGATCAACCATCGCCCTCTAAGAGACAAGAAACGTACGCACTAGTCTACTCTGTAATATCGATGCCCTAGTCTCGATATCCCCTCGACTAGGAACTGATTAAAGGATATACTTTTGGACCACTCTGGCCCCACTAGTATGATCTCATCATAATCCTGGTGGTCAGGTACATATCCTAAGGGCTTTACCAACATGTGAGAGAAAGACAATAAAGAATACCAGTCAACATGTTATGATAAAAGTAACCAGATAGCATACTATCATGTCGAGCAAGAAAGTCCTCTATATATATGTCCAAGCATCCAATATAATATACATCAATGTACAATAATGGCCTCCAGGGCATACATTTCAAACAAAAAAGATTGCTCTTTATAAAACAGAGAGCCCTTGGATTAAAAATTCAGTAGTGATTAAAAATCACCATTTCACAGAATAAAATTCTGCATATGGGAAAATATTTCCTAAATTTTCTTAAGAACAAGAAAACATGTTCTGTAAAACAGAAACCCTTGGATCAAAAATCCCCCAAATCAATTGGAATCTCTCAATAAGAGATTTCCTCAAAACTAATTAACAATTTGACACTACTATACAAAGGACCCGAGACTTCAAGTCTCACAGAGACACATAGAGACAGAGACAGAGAAAGGAGAACATAGTGAATGGAGGAACCCCCATAAGCTTCTGAAAAAAGACATAAAGCTCTCAAAAAGAATAGAGAATTCAATTCTCAGAGAAGAAGACCTTCCATCCCTCTAAAAGAAAACCCCAGGTAAAGGAAAGAGACCAAAATATCTCTATCATATTTAAGGTTTTAACTCTTCTTGAAAAACTTAGTTCTTCCTCTGGATCAAAGATCCACAAGACAAGTCTCCCACAAGTTGAGAATTTAATTCTCATCGGGAAGAACTTGTTCATGAGAATCATAAACTCAGAAAAGAACTAGGAATTGAGTTCTTCAAAACGAAAGTATATATAAGAGAAACTTAGTTCTTATAAAAGAACTTAGTTCTTAAAAATGAAACTTGATCCCAGATCTTCAAAGAAAAGATCTTGGTGATCAATGGGAAAAAATGCCATTAACATAGGAGAAAAGAATCTAACGCCCCACGTGCTTCCCACGTGAGCGCCCCTAAAGAGCCCAGCGCCTCACGTGGGCACCACAAAAAAAGAAGAAGAAAAGAAAAAAGAGTGCTCAGCACTGATTAGGCAGCGCCCAGCACCTCACGTGCTCCTCACGTGGACGCCACAAAAAAGAAGGAAAGTGCTTAGCACTCCACAAAAAGCCAAAACGGCCGAGTGTTCAACACTCGTTAGGCAGTGCTCAACGTCGCACGTAGACGTCATAAAAAGTGCCTAGCACTCCATGTAAAGACAAAATGACTAAAGTGTCGAACACTAATTGGGCAATGCCCATGACTGAAAGCTCCATATGATTATATGTGGGCGTCAGAACTCAAATAAGTGCTCGGCACTTAATGAAAAGGGGACTGGATAAACAGAGCCCAACTAAACGCTTAGCACTTTTTCAAAAAAGGGGGGGGGGAAGATTAAGTAGACTAAAGCCCAAATTGGCTAAGTCACTAAAGTCTTGCATCTGAGTCCAAATGCTCTGTTACCGGGTCTTAAATAAAAAAGATCCTAGAATGTTGTTAAGTGGATCTTAGTCTCAAATTGGACTAACGTATCCTTAGAAAAAAAAATAATCGAGTCCTAAATGCTCACATACATTTAAGTCGACCTTAATCTCAAACTATATTAACGGTCCTTACAGAAAAACAAACCCAAATCTAAAAAAATACGGATTTGGACTAATCCATGCCCTACGGGCGACGACATAAATTAGTCTCCGTATACAATCCACGGGCAACCAAAATAAACAAAAATACACACGACACAAAGTGAACTACTGGAGCAGGAGAAAGTGGTTATCGCGATGCGGTAACGTAATTAACTGCAGAGGCTTGCGCATGCAGGGAAGAGCGTCCCTACAATAAAAAAAACCCTCATAAAACAAGGGAGAATCTGATGAAGTCTGCTACAACGGCCGCATCCGTCCAAACCTCCGATACATGATGCATAAATCAACTTGGCATCTTCGGAGAGGTGGACGGTTAAATCCAAATAGTATCTACCTCCAAATTCAGGCAAGACGGTCCATCTCAGTTCGTCTTTGTTTTCTGGCAGTAAACAAGAGTCTCCTCAGGCAAATTCCTAGGATTCATCATACGTCACCGGGGTATCGAAATCGATCCTTCAAAGGTCAAGGGGATTATGGAAATGCCCATGCCAAGAACCCTCAAACAATTACGGTCTCTTTAAGGAAAGCTCGCGTATATCCGGCGGTTCATAGCCAAGCTCTCTGGAAAATACCGTCCCTACAGCCATTTGATGAAGAAGGGGACCCCGTTCGTTTGGGATCAAAAGTGTCAAAATGCACTGGATGAAATCAAGCAATACCTGCAAAATCTGCCGATATTAACAGCTCCGGTTAAGGGTAAACCCCTTATCCTATATACAACAGTCCTTGAAGGTTCTCTGGGCGCATTGTGGGCATAAGAAAACGATCAGGGAAAGGAGAGGGCTCTATACTATCTGAGTTGAGTTCTTCTGGGGGATGAAAACAACTATTCCCCTATCGAAAAGCATTGCCTGGCACTGATATTCACAATAATGAAGCTCAAACATTACGCCTTGGCATATGAGGTCCATCTTATGTCAAAAATGGATCTTCTCAAATATCTAATGTCAAAGGCCATACTAATAGTCAGGCTTGCCAAACGGGCCCTCCTCCTGGTGGAGTTCTCGATAACGTATCATCCTCTTAAAGCAGTGAAAGGGCAGGCCATTGCCAACTTTCTCGCGGAGCATTCGACACCGGCTGACTCCTCCTTAAATTGCGAGTTGCCGGACGAACATGCATTCGATACAACCGAAGAAGAAAATGATTCCCAATAGGAACTCTACTTCGATGGAGCATCTTCCATAAAAGGGCGAAAGCAAAACACCCCCATAATCAAAGCCGGGTGGTCCTTATCTTCGTGACTCCACAAGGAGGAATAATGCGTTACGCCCTTTCCTTAACTGAGCCAAGAACTAATAACGAAACTCAATACGAAGGTTTGATAGCAGGTCTGGAGATCGCTATCGACATGGGAATCAAAGACCTTGTAACACCCTAATTCATTTATACCAGTTCCAGTTCTCGTATTTGCTTATTTATGGTATTTTCTTGATTTATCGTGTTTTTGGTGCGAATGGTATTTCACATTAGTATTGCATCCGACCCGACTCGCTTGCTTGAAACTTGTTTGATTCATATTTATGAATTATCTTGACTTGTTACATAGACATGTGCACTTTCATAAATACTGCATACTGGCATTTTATCTAGCATTGTATCTTTTACCATATAACATTTTAAGTCACGTAAAATATTTTAAAAATACATTGCATGGCCTGCATGATACCCCTAACCCTGTCGTAGCATCCGCGCATCTTGTTCTTGTCCCGTTCAGTGAAACAGATGTGTTTGGATGGCTACGCGCACGTACGTGCATCCGTTCTTAGGGGTATGCGTTTTCGTTACCCGAGCATTCATTTTTAAATTTGGTCGTCGCGTATATTTTTCATATTTTAAAACTGAATTTTAGACCCGACCCGGGCGTGTTTTGGAATATTTTTGTATCCCGCCAAAATTCAAATTTATTTAATATAATATTAAATTTAATCTGACAGTTTAAAATTTATTTAACTTATAAATCTTTTAAAACTAACTAATATATTTTTTAAATTAAATCCACACAATTATAATAACCTCACATCTCTCTCTCTTCTCTGGCCCCACCATCACAGAGCTCTCTCTCTTTCTCTCAGCCTCTCTCCTCTCTCTTCTCTTTCTCTCTCTCTCCCCGTACTCTCTCTCTCTCCCTCTTCTTTCTCTCTCCTCTCGCACCTTTCTCTCATATCTCGCGATTACTGCTCACTTCTCGGATGTGGTCACCTCCCCTCAGCTATTGTCACCTCCCTCCTTGATTTTTCACCTCCTCCTTCTTCTTCATATAAAACCGAGCTCCCTCACCTCGTCGCCATCACAAATCCTTCCTCCTCAAACCCTAACCCTAAACTCCATCACCTCTCAACTCAACAGAGCCTCCTCTCTCTCCTCCTTGTCATCTTCTTCTTCTTCTACATTCCCGAGCCCACTGCACCCACAAGAACCCCGAGAACCCATCACCACCACCTGCACCACCTCGTCACCGACGACCCCTGCACCTCGCCGTCACCATTCTCCTCTCCTCCTCTCCCTCTCCTTTACACCTCTCCTCTTCTCATTCACCCCTGCACAGAACCAACAACACCCGAGCCAAACCCTAACCTAACCCTAGCTCCTCAAGATCCCCTCACCGGCGCACCTCACCGTCGTTCATCTCCCCGACACCTTCACTCCTCTCCTGACCCCAGCACACCACAACCACAGTAAGCCTATCCTTCTTCCTTCTCCTTTCTTCTTCCTCTTCTTCTCTTCTTTTCTTTTTCTTTTTTTTAATTCTTGAATCTGTATAGATCGTCGGAGCCGTGACGTCGCTGCCGTTCTTGACGACCCAGACGACGTATCTTACCTGCGTGATCACCCTCTTGCGTTGCTTAGACCCGTCCCGTGTGTCGTACGTGCGTCGCGACATTTATACCGGTTCCAGTTCTCGTATTTGCTTATTTATGATATTTTCTTGATTTATCGTGTTTTGGGTGCGAATGGTATTTCACATTAATATTGCATCCGACCTGACCCGCTTGCTTGAAACTTGTTTAATTCATATTTATGAATTATCTTGACTTGTTACATAGACATGTGCACTTTCATAAATACTGCATACTGGCATTTTATCTGCATTGCATCTTTTATCATATAACATTTTAAGTCACGTAAAATATTTTAAAAATACATTGCATGGCCTGCATGATCCCCTAATCCTGTCGTAGCATCCGCGCATCTTGTGTGCTAAGATCGGCACATGACAGAGCCAACCATGCTACCTGTGGATAGAAAATATCCCTCCACAGTCACATTACGACTGTAGAGATATCAAGAACAGTAGAAATAATAAACAACTATCTAATATATGTCTATGAGCCAGAATAAAGAGTCATAAAATAATACGGAAGCAAAAGATTCAATAAACAATAATAATCTGGAATGTACGTCCCATAATACGGGCTCACATCAGGAATGGTAAAATACTGAAAGGAAACTAAACTAAACTAAGGACAGGTCCTCACTGCTCGGCCTGATCACTGAAATACTCCTGCTCGGCCTGCAGCAAAGGTAAAGGATCTGGGCCATGCAAAACCCAGACGTCAGTGCGTCGTAATATCACAATAATATAATCAAGGAGTAGCAAGACATGTAGGTACGAGTATGAACGGTAAATAAGGTATAACAGTAACATAAATAAGGACAGTGAAGGGTAAAAGCACAGGTGACGTGCAGTGAGTAATCTAAACTGGTCTACTGGGTTAAGTACTCTCAAGTCTTTGAAATCAATTTAAGGAATCATCGATATAACTCAATAGTATCCCGTGCATGCCCGGGACCACGGTCAAAGACTCTCGGACTGAATCCGAGACGTGCCGCTAGGCAGTAAAAAGGTAGCATGTAAAGAAGGGGAACGGACTTGTTTGGATGGCTACGCGCATGTGCGTGCATCCATTTCTGGGAGTATGTATTTTCGTTACCCGAGCATTCATTTTTAAATTTGGTTGTCGCATATATTTTTCATATTTTAAAACTGAATTTTAGACCCGGCCCGGGCGTGTTTTGGAATATTTTTGTATCCCGTCAAAATTCAAATTTATTTAATATAATATTAAATTTAATTCGACAGCTTAAAATTTCTTTAACTTATAAATCTTTTAAAACTAACTAATATATTTTTTAAATTAAATCTAAACAATTATAACAACATCACCCCTCTCTCTCTTCTCTGGCCCCACCATCACAGAGATCTCTCTCTCTCAGCCTCTCTCCTCTCTCTTCTCTTTCTCTCTCTCCCCGCACTGTCTCACACTCTCTCTCTCTCTTATTTCTCTCTCCTCTCGCACCTTTCTCTCACATCTCGCGATTACTGCTCACTTCTCGGACGTGGTCACCTCCCCTCAGCTATTGTCACCTCCCTCCTTGATTTTTCTCCTCCTCCTTCTTCTTCTTATAAAACCGAGCTCCCTCACCCCGTCACCATCACAACTCCTTCCTCCTCAAACCCTAATCTTAAACTCCATCACTCCATCACCTCTCAACTCAACAGAGCCTCCTCTCTCTCTTCCTTGTCATCTTCTTCTTCTTCTACATTCCCGAGCCACTGCACCCACAAGAACCCCGAGAACCCATCACCACCACCTGCACCACCTCGTCGCCGACGACCCCTGCACCTCGCCGTCACCATTCTCCTCTCCTCCTCTCCCTCTCCTTTGCACCTCTCCTCTTCTCATTCACCCCTGCACAGTTACAACAACACCCGAACCAAACCCTAGCTCCTCAAGATCCCCTCACCGGCGCACCTCACCATCGTTCATCTCCTCGACACCTTCACTCCTCTCCTGACCCCAGCACACCACAACCACAGTAAGCCTATCCTTCTTCCTTCTTCTTTCTTCTTCCTCTTCTTCTCTTCTTTTCTTTTTCTTTTCTTTAATTCTTGAATCTGTATAGATCGCCGGAGCCGTGACGTCGCTGCCGTTCCTGACGACCCAGACGATGTACCTTACCTGCGTGATCACCCTCGTGTGTTACTTGGACCCGTTCCGTGTGCCGTGCGTGCATCGCGACATTTTGCCAACGTCGGACATACCGTACATATACGTTTCGTGATCCGTCTAGGCAAGTTTATCTTGCTACATGCCACATTACTTTATATACATCTATTTTAATAAATATAATACTGGTATTTCAAATTATGCACCCCATGTTTACTTTTACAGTTTTTCGACATCCGTCTGCATCCGTACGTGTTACTTTACATCTAGCGCATGCAAACCTATCTTGTTACATACTAAACTACCATATACTGCATCTAATGGAATATTTACATCTCATATTGCTTAGTTGTACATCCCACATTACCATTGTACAGTTTTACTATTTTCGGATACCCGTTTGCATCCATCTCATTTAAAATATATATAACTGCATCTATAGATCACATTAATACATAATACTGTGATATTAACACCTCATGTTTAATAAAGTGCATTCTAATTAGTATTGGAACTATAAAAGTAACCCTAATTGATAATTGTGCATCCATATCATTGATTTCGTATCTATTTGTATACTATGTCGCATTATTTCATTTGTATTGTTATATTAGTACTCCATACTTGATTTTGTGCACCCATACTTACTACAGTTTGATTATGAGCACCCGCTTGATACCCGTGCACTACTTGATATGACTTGATACATGTATACTACTTGCCATGACCTGATACACCATTACTTGACCTGACTTGATACTTGTACACTACCTGACATGACCTGATATATTACTACTTGACTTGTTACCTGATCCCGTTTCTAATGCCGACAATCCTGACTTGTTGTCCCGATGGACATATACTGCTGTCTGTATAAACAAACATGTTCCTGCTTGATTCCTGTGTTGGCATTAGTCTTAGATTTATCAATACCTGACTTGAACACATAACTTGGGGGTATGGGGAAATCAATGTTGAAACCTGACTTGTAACTCGACAGTTCGATACCTTTACTGATCAGTCTTACGGGCTAGGCTAACCCCGGGATGATGTTGTTGACATCATTCGTCTTTACATGCAACCTTTTTACTGCCTAGCGCCACGTCCCGGATTCAGCCCGAGAGTCTTTGACCGTGGTCCCGGGCACGCACGGGATACTATTGAGTTACATCGATGATTCCTTAAATTGATTTCAATGACTTAAAAATAGTTAACCCAGTAGACCAGTTTAGATTACTCATTGCACGTCACCTGTGCCTTTACCCTTCACTGCCCTTATTTATGTTACTGTTGTACCTTATTTACCGTTCATACTCGTACATGCATGTCTTGCTACTCCTTGATTATATTATTGTGATATTACGACGCACTGACGTCTGGATTTTGCATGGCCCAGATCCTTTACCTTTGTTGCAGGCCGAGCAGGAGTATTTCAGTGAACAGGCCGAGCAGTGAGGACATGTCATTAGTTTAGTTTAGTTTCCTTTCAGCCATTCCTGATGTGAGCCCGTATTATGGGACGTACATTCCAGATTATTATTGTTTATTGAATCTTTTGCTTCCGTATTATTTTATGACTCTTTATTCTGGCTCATTGATATGTATTAGATAGTTGCTCATGGATATGTATTAGATAGTTGTTTATTATTTCTACTGTTCTTGATATCTCTACAGCCGTAATGTGACTGTGGAGGGATATTTCCTATCCACAGGTAGCATGGTTGGCTCTGTCGCATGCCGATCTTAGCGCACTCTGGGAAGCGGGGCGTAACGGACCTGGTCATATATGGAGACTCCTAATTGATTGTTAGCCAAATAAATGGTTACTATCAGACATACAAGACAGAGCTGATAAAATATGGTGAAAGTGGGCAGCAACTGCTGACATAAATCCCCTCCTGCATTCTGGAGAGTATACCGCATGCGGAAAACAGCAAGGCGGACGCGTTGGCCAAGCTGGCTAAGAAACTGGCCAATGAAGACCTCGATGACGTAAGGATCATTGTGTAAAGCCGTAGGGTTCTCGCGCCAACAGATATATCTTTGGAAGACCTAATAGAGCCATCCGAAAGAAAAGAGACGACCGAACACGTAGCCCTTCAAATAGAGGACAAAGAAAAGGTCATCGACTGGAGGGAAGTCTTCATAGACTACTTCAAATCCCGACGAACGCCCGAATATGCGTCGTCCAGACATCAGCTCATGAAACGAGCTTTGTCTTTTGCCTTCATCAATGATACTCTGCATAAGAGATCGTTCGAATGCCTATGGCTAAGATGCGTAGGGCCAGAGGAAGCAAAAAAAATCGTCCAAGAAACTCACGACGGACTTTGCGGTTCTCATCAAGCTGGACCAAAGATGAAGCTGAAGATAAAAAGAATGGGTTACTATTGGCCCACAATAATTCAGGATTGTCTCGAATATGCGAAGCAGTGTCACTCGTGCCAAATTCATGGGAACTTCATCCACCAACATCCAAATCCAATACACCCAACAGTGGGTAGCTGGCCATTCGAAATATGGGGAACCGATATAATTGGCCCTATTGAACCGGTATCGTCCAAAGGACATCGGTTCATACTGGCAACGACTGACTACTTCTCTAAGTGGGCAGAAGCAGTACCACTAAGAGAGGTGAAGACGGAGAATGTCCTCCATTTCTTCAGAATACAAGTCATCTATCGGTTCGGCACTCCGCGATGAATTATCTCGAATAACGGGCCGTCTTATAGAAGCCATAAAATCAGCCGCTTCGCACAACAACATAAAATAAATTGGAGATGCTCTTCAGTCTACAATCCCCGGGCCAACGGTCTAGCTGAAGCCTTCAACAAGACCTTGATAAAGATTATAAAGAAAACAATGTCCAGAAACAAAAGAGACTAGCACGAAAGGCTACACGAAGCTTTTTGGGCGTACAGAACAATGTTCAATACGGCCATGAATACGACACCATACCCGTTGGTGTTCGGCACGGAAACAGTGCTCCCACTGGAAATAGAGCTCCCCTCTCTACGAGTAGCGGTTCGATACGAGCTGACAAATGAAGAAAACTCTCATTTTAGGCTTGAGGAGCTCAACGCTCTCGACGAAACTCGCCATATAGCACAATAAAATCTGGAGGCTTATAAGGCAAAGATGACACGGTCATACGAAAAACTGACCAGGCCGAGAATGTTCCGTCAAGGCGAACTCGTGCTAGTCGTCAAAAGACCAATGATCCCCAATTGAGAAAAACGGGGAAAATTCAAGCTGAACTATGAAGGCCCGTACATCATAGACAAAGTCTATCAGGTGGAGCCTACCTGCTCATGGATATGCATGGCGAAAGACCCTTCCGGCCAATAAACGGCCGATTCCTTAAAAAATACTATGCTTGACGAGTCCGACTTAGGTTAATGATAGAAAACGACGCTCGTGTCCGCTCTCTATTTTCTTGAGTCAGAACTTTGAGAGTAGTATACAAAAAAAAGCTCCGTCGCCTCAAACATGGCGATAACGGACCGAGAAGTCCTTAAACTAACTATCTTCCTCAAATATGGCGACAACGGACTGAGATGTCACTAAACTAACAATGGACCAAAACGTCCTTAAACTAATATTCATCCCAATAACGGGAACATCGGTCCGAGATATCCTTAAACTAACAATGGACCGAAACTTCCTTAAAGTAATACTCGTTCCAGAAAAAAAAGGGAGCGCGGGACCGAAACGTCCTTAAACTAATACTCACCTCAAAAACGGTGATGATGGACCGAGACGTCCCTAAACTAAAATTCATCCCAAAAACTGCAATAACGGACCGAGAAGTCTTTAAACTAAATATCCGCCTTAAATATGACGACAAAGGATCGAGATGTTCCTAAAATAACAATGGACCAAAATGTCCTTAAACTGATATTCTTCCCAAAAAACGGGAAAAACGGACCGAGATGTTCCTAAACTAACAATAGACCGAAACGTCCTTAAACTAATACTCACATAAAAAATGGTGATGATGGACCGAGAAGTTTCTAAACTGGTGCGTCTCCCCAAACACAGCGATGTTGGACCGGAATGTCCCTAACTAGCGCGTCGTCTCAAAAATGGCGATAATGGACCGAAATGTCCTAAACTAGAGCGTCGCTTAAAAACGGCGATAATGGACCGAAACGTCCCTAAACTAGTGCATCGCCTCAAACACGGTGCGTCGCGTTAAACACGACGATAATGGACCGGAATGTCCCTAAACTAGCGCGTCGCCTAAAAATGGCGATAATGGACCGAAATGTTCCTAAACTAGTACATCGCCTCAAACATAGTACATCGCCCCAAATACGGCGATATCCTCCCTTGAGATCTATATTGCAGTCGAAGTCTCAACGGCGAGATTTGCAACTCAAGTCCTACCGGCTATACAGCTACTCCAGCGATGAAGCCACCCTCAAATCCCACCGGCAAACAGATGAGTATCTACGACGAAGCTACTTTCGAGAGTTTCGTTAAAAAAAAGGGTATGTTCACAAGTAAAATGGGCACGGATGAAAACTCGAAAGGGCGTCGTGAGTAAAAATAGTGGGACAGCCGGCGAGTTTGTGAAAACCCGACAGGGCGCAATCTCGTACAAAAAAAATGCATGTGCACTTGCAAGGTCCTCTCGACCTTGTGAGGAGAGAATACCTGCGTAAGATCATTACGACTCACAAAGGAGAAAACACTTAGAAATCCACACGATTTCTAAGGAGAAAATACACTTACGAGATCCTCACGACTCATAATGAGAATTCCCCCTATGAGACCCTCATGGCTCATAGAATTCAAAAGTGTTAGGTTACAGAGATCTAAACCTGTTCTTAAGCTGTCATATCCCCCAAGTTGCCCTACAGGCAGTCCAATACTAACCCTTGTATACAATCCACGGGCATAAATAAATACCCTCCCACCAAGTTCCACCAATAGCGAGAAATGTCCCCATACGGTGAGCGATACTTGTAAGTCCTTACGACTTATAAGGAGAAAACACTCTGATAAGATCCTTATGACTTACAAGAGAAAACGCACTTAGGAATCCCCATGATTCCTAAGGAGAAAATACACCTACGGGATCCTCACGACTCGTAAGGAGAAACACCTTTATGAGACCTTTACGGCTCATAAAGTCAAGAGCGTTAGTCAATGTGATCCTAATCCTGTTCGCTAAGCCACCTTTGTGCAAATCAACAAAGGCAAATGATGATTCGCTCCCGGAAATATCCCAGTTGCAGCAATGTTGATGCCTAAACAGGCGTCAAACTCCAAGTCCTTTCACGGCAAGTGTTGATTCGCTCCTGATAATATTCCAGTTGCAGCGATGCTGATGCCACAATGGGTATCAGGAGCAAGTCCTCAACTCGCGACAAAAATCGGCGAGCAAAAAAATATGCATATGAAACAGCCAAAATAATAGGGCAACTTGCAATAAAAAGCAGTGAGTAAATATAAAAAAATATATAGTCGAAATGATTGGGCACCGCGAAAAATAGCCGAAATGTTTGGACAATCGGGACTTGCGCGATATAAAAAGCTAAAAAGATAAAGCATCGCGGATAAAAAAATGATGATGATGAAATGAAAATAAAACTTTTCTGCCCTGCAAGTGTGTCCATATTGACTCTTGTATACGATATATGGGCACAAATAAAAGAAAGGGAGCCATATTTTTCCACCAGGCTCCGTCAAAGGGGGAGCCAGATCTTGACGGCAACATCTACAACCTAGATATCAGCTCGACGTTCTTCTCATTCCAATAAAGTGCAGACATGACGTCAACAAAGCTCCAAGGAGCCAAATCAAAATGGAGCAATGGTAAAATCCTAACTCCAACTTGACGTCCTCCTCCTTCCAGCAAGGTGCAAACATGACGTCAACAAAACTCCAAGGAGCCAAATCAAAGTGGAGTGATAGTAAAACCCTAACTCCAACTTGAAGTCCTCCTCTTTCCAGCTCGGTGCAGATGCGACGTCTACAAGGACCCAAGGGCCAAATCAAAGTGGAGCGATGGCATATTCCTAGCTCCAGATCTTGACAGCGACATCTACAGCCTAGAGGTCGACTCGACGTGCTTCTTATGCCAGCAGGATGTAGACGCAGTGTTATCAAAGACCCATGAGTCAAACAAAAAAGGAGTAATGGCAAAATACCAGCTCCAGCTCGACGTTCCTTCTCGGTTCAGACGCGACGTCAACAAAGGCTCTAAGGAGCCAAATCAAAAAAGAGTGATGGCAAAATCCTAGCTCTAAGTGTTGACGGTACATATACAACGTAGAGACTATCCATGTGTCCCCGCCCTCCCCATTCCAGCAGGGGCAGACACGGCAATCAAATAATAGCGAAGTGATGGCAAAATCCTAATTTCAGGTCTTAATGGCAACATCTAAAGCCTAGAGATCACGCTGACGTTCTTCTCATTCCACAGGATGCAGACGCAACGTCAATAAAAGACCCAAGGGTCAAAGCAAAAAAAAGAGCCATGGCAAAATCCTAGCTCCAAGTCTTAACGATACATATACAACCTAGAGACTATCCCGGCGTTCCCCCTCATTTCAACAGGATGCGAACGCAGCTATCAAATGAAATTGGAGCAATGGTATATTCCTAACTTCGGACTTCAACTGCAATACACGCAGCATAGAGGTCCTACATATGTCTACCCTACTTCAGCAAAGAATCAGCGCGATATCGTCAAAACAAAAAATGAAGTAACGGCATATTTCTTGCTTCAGGCCCTGACGGCAACTCATATAAAGCCTGAAAGACCATTGGAGATCATCCCAATCCAGAGTGAAGCGGTTATGACTCATCGGAGCTCCAAATTGAGCCTAACCTCAAGTAAAAAGTGTCATGGCAAATTCCTAACGCTTGCCCTTCCGACGGTAATATAACCTAAGGAGATTACTTGAAGACGTCTTGTCCAGCCCCCGAAGGGATCAGAGACACGACAGTCGCGGGGCTACTCGAACAACAGCTTGAAAATTGCATATCGAGAAATACATCAGCCAAGTACCGTGGACTAAAACCCTAGTACCACAAACCTAATGGACCTCTGTCGTAAAGAATGGAGGTTATCTGCATATAACGTTAGGACAATTTACCTGTAAACCTAAAGAAGGTAAACTAAAAACACTCCGAAATGAGTACATAAATTAGAGACTCCGAAATGAGTGAATAAACTAAAAACACTCCGAAATGAGTGAATAAACTAGAGACTCCGAAATGAGTGAATAAACTACAAACTCCGAAATGAGTGAATAAACTACAAACTCCGAAATGAGTACATAAACTAGAGACTCCGAAACGAGTGAATAAACTCCAAACTCCAAAATGAGTACATAAACTAGAGACTCCGAAACGAGTGAATAAACTACAAACTCTGAAATGAGTACATAAACTAGAGACTCCGAAACGAGAGAATAAACTGTAAACTCCGAAATGAGTGAATAAACTAGAGACTCCGAAATGGTACATAAACTAGAGACTCCGAAATGAGTGAATAAACTACAAACTCCGAAATGAGTACATAAACTACTTCGCGCCAGATCAAGGCAATCAAAAAAAGGGTGCAGATATGAAAAGGAAAAAGGCTTATCATTCATACTTCAAAAAAGATTACACAACGATGATAAGTGCGAAAAAAACGCTACTACATCTGAGGTCTACAACGGCAAGACGCTAAACTCCGGACACGGATTCTCAAACTCAAAAGAAAGTTTGAGCAGTGCGCCTTCAGCTTCATCGACCATCTTTTTGTGTATCTTCTTTCGGATGCAAGCATCAGGTTCACCACTGATGTCTTCTACCCTCTGATATCCTGATACCATTGCTTTCTGCTGAAAGACGCGGTACAAGGTGGCGACGAGATTATCTCTCCGTTTCTTTGAGATTAACCCCATCAAGTACACTGAATGTACCTTATCCTCAGCATCATCGAGCGCTTGAAGCGGTATAACCTCAAGGCACCCGGGTATAGCTTCCCAGATCGACCCAACGACGATCTTCAAAAGGGCAGAACGGCGGGAAAGCAGTCGACCATTGTAGTCATCAAAGTGATGCATTACCGCATCGCATTGGGCATCAGTAAACTCCTGGCCTTGGCAGCGACCTTGGATGCGAATATCCTCGTAAGAGATAATCTCTTCAAGATCGCACAGATGACCAGCCATGATATCAAAAAAAAGTGGAGAGTTAGTGATTATCATATTAAAATCACTACAATGGGCCTCATAAAATCAAGGTGATGGCTCATCGATGATGAGACATATGCCCATTGTGAGAATCCGAAAGGATTCTCAGTAAATAAATAGTGCCCATTAAACAGTGGAGTTAAAAACTCCCAATATTCCTCAAAAGGTGGGCTCTTTAAAACAAACAACAAATTAAAATCTGTGAAGAAAAATAAGAAAGGATTAAAACCCCAAAAATAAAAATAATAATAATAAAACATACAAGAACGGTAAAGGGAATAAAATTTCTAAAGTTCTTAAGATCCAAATCCGAGCCAAGCTCTGTAAAAAAAATAGAATTAAATTCCACTAAACAGTGGGATCAAATCCCAGAACAATCCCCATGCTAAAAGAATTCGTGGGTTGATTGATGAAATCAAATTCCAGAGCAAGTGTTAAGATTGATGGTAGGATAAAACCCTAAATAAGAGAATTAAAGATTCTCAAGTCTTGGATGAGAACATTAAAATCCATGAGCTGTAAAAAGAAAGTTTTTTTCTAGAACCCCAAGAGATCGATTAAAAACAAAAGGGGGATTTGTCAAAACTGATAATGGACTTAAAATCCAAAAATAAGAAAATATATATGCTCAAAAGGAGTTTAGAGCCAAGCTTTGTTCATAGTTCTTACCAAGAAATTTGGCAGAGTATACTCTGTTCAAGAGAGTTCTGGAAGACAGAGATCTAAGCTCTGAGATGAGAATTAAATTCTTAAGGAAGAAAAAGGAAGATAACGAAATAACAGCCATCTCAAGGGCCGAAGGCCTTATTTATAAAACATGAAGGGACGATTCAACTCCCAAAGAGATCGAACGGTGGAAAATGTGACACCGTTGCACTCACGTGTGAGCCACGTGAACACAACGGTGGGGGGCATTTGTTCCCCCAATATTTAACCTAATAAAAGAGCAAAGCTCTGTTTAAATTTAATGGGGCAGTGCCTCACGTGTTTCTCACGAGGGCGCCAGCGCCAGCACCAATTTTGTAGGATTAAATCCTATGGGAGCACCGCACGTGCTCCTCACGTGGACGCCAATGTGCAAAGCACAGAAGAATTTATTATATAAGAGTTAGACTCTTAGATGGCGCCGCACGTGCTCCTCACGCAGGCGCCAATGTGCAAAGCACATAAGTACCTATCATAAGAATTAAAATCTTTAGTGGCGTCTACGTGCATAACATGTGAGCGCCAACGCCCAAGTCATATCAGTAGAATTAAATTCTACATTTCCGTACCAAAAAGTTGGGATATTCTCTATTAAACAGAGCCCTTTGATCAAAAATATAATCGAGATGATAAATCATCAAAATATATAATTAGGAGAAAATATCTTCCAAATCTTTCTAAATAAGAAAGATACTTTCTATTGGATCAATGATCCAATAATATAATAAAATTCTAATTTTGGGAATATTTTTCCCTCAATCTTTACAAACAAAAAGATTGTTCTCTGTAAAATAGAGAACCCTTGGATTAAAAATCCAATAGTGAGTGAAAATCACTATTTTAATGAATAAATTATGTATATGGGAAAATATTTCCCCAATCTTGTTAAAAACAAGAAAACATATTCTGTAAAATAGAAATCCTTGAATCAAAGATACAACGGTGGGTAAAATTCTCCAAGCCAATTAAATCAATTTAAATCTCTAAATAAGAGATTTTCTCAAAACTAATTAACAATTTACCTTCACTATATAAAGGGACCCGAGACTTCAAGTCTCAAAAAAAGATAGAGTAATAGAGGAGAAGCTTCTGAAAAACACAGAAAGCTTTCAAAAGAACAGAAAATTTAATTCTCAAAGAAAAAGACTTCCCTCTCCAAGAAAAAAACCTAGGTAAAGAAATTACAGAGATAAAAATATCTCTTTTACCTATTTAAGGGTTTAACCCTTCTCAAAAAATTTAGTTCTTTCTCTGGATAAGAGATCCACAAGACAAGCCTCCCACAAGTTAAGAATTTAATTCTCATCGGGGAGATCTTGTTCTTGAGAATCAAAGATTCAGAAAAAAACTAGGAAAAAGAACCTATCCTATGAGGTTTTATTTCCTCGGAAAATAGAGTTTAACCCTAAAAGAAGCTTAGTTCTTATAAAAGAACTTAGTTCTTAAAAGAAAACTTGATCACAGATCTTCAAAACAAAGACCTTGGTGATCATCAATGGTCAAAATGCTATTAACAGAGACTCAATCTCTGAAAAAGAAAAGAACTTAGTGCCTCACGTGCTTCCCACGTAGGCACCACCCAAAAGCGCCCAGCGCTACACGTGAAGAACATGTGGGCGCCCAAAGCAGCAGCCAGCGCTTCACGTGCTTCTCACGTGGGCGCCACAAAATAAAAAAATGCCTAGCATTCCATAAATAGCCAAAACGGCTGAGTGCTTAGCACTGATTGGGCAGTGCCCCACGTGTTCCTCACGTGGGTGCCACAGAAATAAAAAGAGTGCCCAGCACTCCATAAGTAGCCAAAATGGCTGAGTGCTTAGCATTAATTGGGCAGCGTCCAGCGCCCCACATGCTCCTCATGTGAGCGCCATAAAAAAATAATAAGAAAAGTGTTTAGCACTCCATAAACAGCCAAAATGGCTGAGTGCTCAGCGCTCATTGGGCGGCGCCCATAATTGAATGCTTCACATGACACCCATGTGAGTGTCAGAGCGTTAAATAAGTGCTTAGCACTTTTGCATGAAAAAGGAGGACTGAATAAACAGAGTCCAAATAAGTGCTTAGCACTTTTAAAGAAAGAAAAAACTAGGAAGACCAAGCCCAAGTTGGCTAAGTTACTTGCAATTGAGTCCAAATGCTCTATTGTTGGATCTTAATAAAATAATCCTTAAAATTTTGCTTAGTTGATCTTAGTTTCAAATTAGACTAACGTATCCTTAGCTTAAAATAAATTGAGCCTAAACGTTCATATATTTAAGTCGATCTTAATCTTAAACTAGATTAACGGTCCTTAAATAAAACAAAATATTTTTGAACTAAAGGAAAAATACGACTTAAGTTCAAAACCCCGTCAAGCAAATTCTTGACCCAAACCCAAATCTAAAATATACGGATTAGGACTAATATGCGCCCTACGGACGACGTCATAAATTAGTCTCCGTATTCAATCCACGGATAACCTTAAAAAACGAAATAACGCATGGCACGAAGTGAACTGCTGGAGAAGGAGAAAGTGGTTATCGCAACGCGGTAACGTAATTAACTGCAGGGGCTTGCGTCTGCAGGGAAAAGCGTCCCCACAATAAAAAATCCCTCATAAAATGAGGGGGAATCTGATGAAGTCTGCTACAACGGCCGCATCCGTCCAAACCTCCGATATATGGTGCCATAAATCAACTTGGTATCTTCAGAGAGGTAGATGGATAAATCCAAATAGTATCTGCCCCCAAATTCAGGCAAGACGATCTATCCCAGTTCGTCTCTGTTTTCAGCGGTCAACACCTTGTTCTTTTTCTCCTCTAGGAAAGGTTCTTCTCCTCCTAGCACTGCTTTTGAGACCGCTCTGTTTTTTATCCACCCGCCTTTTGCTTGCCTTCTTTGTCAGACGCGTTGAAGGCGTTGGTATTGTTAGAGCTCCCACTTTTACGGTTGTCATCTTTTTTGTTCTTCCAAGACTTGTCATTCAGAGAGTCCGAGATAGTCTCTTACTTCGAGCGTTCCAACATTTTAACTCTTTTGGTCAGCTGTTGAAACGTTTTGAGTCCTGCTGTACATAAGAATGTGACCAAACAATTGCTGAGATTCCCAATGAGAAGGCTGACAGACTGGTCCTGCTCCAGCGGCGGTTCGCACTTGACCGTGAGATTGCGCCATTGGGCGATAAAGTCCGGGTTGCTTTCGTTCTTCCCCGGCTTGGTCCTCACAAGGTCAGCAATGGAGATTTTATCACTGTCACTCATGAATCTTTACCAAAACAGAGACGCCATTTGGGCGAAAGTAATGACGGACCCATCTGGTATGCTCACGTACCGGTCGAAAGACACCGTCAGGCTGTTGACAAACTGACGAAGAATGAGTGGATTATTGCCCCCTTAATTTTCGCACGACACTTTGAAGTGGGTGACATGTTGATTCGCATTTGCCATCCCGTCAAATCTTCCGAACTTAGGAATGACGTAGCCGCTGGGGAACTCGATCAGATCATACTGTGTGGGACATGGCCGCCCACTACTGTCAATTTCTTTCTGAGCTTCGGCTTCGGCCACCAATATTTTAATCTTACTAGTGACCAAATCCATTATCCGATTTTGTGTTGGCAGGATAGTGCCATCTGGGTTCAAGGCGTCCTAGAAGTGGAATGTGGACGGATTTCATGCGGCTCGCCCTTAATTGGACCTAAAGGTACATGCATCGATTGCTTCAGGGAATTATAGCCCGGCTCATGAGCAGAGATCTGTGTTTGATTGGAATTCGCCCGAGCAACTTGAGCCGTGTGCCATATCACAACGTTCATCCGGTCATCAATTTTTAAGTAAAACTTGGCCATCTCTTTATCTTTGCTCCTGAGCTATTTTCGGAGCTCTTGAAGCAGCTCCAGCTCTGTGGTCCTGGGGCGGAAAGTCGGCTCTTCTTCGCTGTCCGAGCTTGACTCCACATGGACCGAGGGGTCTTTCTGCCTACCGGCCTCATCAAGAGAGTTTTCATCATTGTACGGAGGCGGATTATCTTAGGAAGCGGCAACCACATTCATGCCAGATTGGGGTTGGGATGTGGCGGCCCCATCCGTACTTTTGCTGCTCAGGTTGTCACTGGGACGCATGTGTTCCCGCCAAAATTTTGGCTCACAACCTGCTCCCTTATAAAATAATAATAATAATATTAATAATAATAAAATGAAGGGAAAAACTCCACATGCAAAGAATGTAACAAATGCCTCAAAGTCAAGAGTTAAAACATTGTGAAGCAACGCTTCAGATGCAGCGCCAAGTGCGCTACGCCCTAAACAGTGCACCACGTGCAAAGCACATGTGCGCTAGTGCTAGGTGCGCTAGCACAATGTGCGTTGCCTTTTAAGCAGCGCACTACGTGCAAAGCACGGGTGCGCTAGCGCTAGAACCTAAAAGCTCCCCACCGTCAGATCAAAGATCTAATAATAATGATAAATATTAATTAATCAGAAACTAAATTCTGTTAAGGAAAGATTCCTTAAAATCTTTCCAAATAACAAGATTGTGCTCTGTAAATCAGAGCACCGTTGGATCAATGATCCAATGGTAAATAAAAATTACCAAAAGAAAGAATAAGTTCTGTTATGGAAAGATTTTCTCAATCTTGTTAAAAACATGAAGATTGCTTTCTGTAAAACAGAAGCCCTAGGATCAAAGATCCAACGGTGGAGAAATATCTCCAAATCAATCAGAGAAAGATCTCTTTAACTGATTTAACGAATCAATTTGCCCTATATAAAGGCCCCAAGACTTCAAGTCTGATAAGAGAAAAACCCCCTACAAACTTTGAGAAAACTCAAAAAAAGAAAGAGAGCAAGCTCTTGAAAGAAGATCATTTCTTCAGGGTAAAAAGAATGATTCTTGAACAAAGAGATGAAATCATCTCATTAAAACAGAAGAATTATCTTCTTAAAAGATCATAAATCTACAAAAGACCAAGGTCTTTGATAAAGAAAGAGATCAAAAGATCTCATCATAAAAACAAAAGGAAGTATTTACTTCATTCACAGATCATTGATCTACAAAGGCAGCGCCTTTTTATAAATAAGAACTTTTGTTCTTGAATCTTGAGGCAAAGTCTCCTTTAAAAAGAGCATAAATTTGTTCACAGATCATAAATTTGATCAAATGCGCTTTGCGCTATTGAAAAGTTCCTTGCACTCTTGAACTGCGCTTCTGCGCTCCTTGGACCGGCGCTCAGCGCCAAAATATGCCACGTGTCAACCACGTATGCAACTTGCGTTTTGCGTTTCTGAAATAGCGCACTGCGCTCATGGGCTGGCGCTTAGCGCCAAGCACGCCACGTGTCACTCGCTGGTGCGCCACTAAACTAGAGCAACGCGCTTACAAATTGAAAGCGCGACGCGCTTATAAACTGGCGCTTAGCGCCAAGCGCGACACGTGTCCTTTTCGTGTGTGCTACTTTGCAGAAGCGCAATGCGCTCTTTAATTGGCGCAAAGCGCCTGGTGCGCCACGTGGCGAGTTGTCAGAACACACATTGTTCTGATGAATGCTATGCATTCAATACAAGACAAAAGAATATGTCAGGATCTAATGCTCAACATTATTAAAAAGGCCAAGCCCAAATAAAGGCTCAACAGCCCAGAACAAAGTTATGTTCGAGATGAAACACACGTACTGGATCATTCGGAGCTGACTGTCCAAGAAGATTTGACTTTTGAGGAGCGACCGATGTCGATTGTGGATCGAAGAGAAAATGTTCTTAAGAACAAAGTTATCTCTCTTGTACTTGTTTCTTGGGGTAATCGCTCTCATGGAGAATCAACTTGGGAACGAGAAGATGAAATCCGGCAAAAATTTCCACATCTATTCTTGTAGAGTGTGATTGTATATCCTTGCTTGTTCTTGGAATTTCGAGGACGAAATTCTTTTTGTAGTTGGGTATAATGTAACAACCGAGTTCAGTTATACCAATTTCTGTTTCCGTATTTGTTTGTCTGTGGTATTTTTATTGATTTATCTTGTTTGGGTGCGAATGGTAGTTTACTTTTACATTGCATTCGACCCGACCCTCTTTCTTGAACTGGTTGATTTATATATATAGACTACCGTGGCCTGTTAAATAGACACGTGCATCTCATGTATACTGCATATTAACTCTTGACCTAGCATCGCGTATTTTACATATAACATTTTAGATCGCGTAAAATAAATTAAAATTGCATTTCATAGCTTGCATGATACCCCTAACCTCGTGGTAGCATCCGCGCATCGTGTTCTCGTCCCGTTCAGTGAAACGGACGTGTTTGGATAACTACACGCACGTACGTGCGTCCGTTCTTAGGGGTATGCATTTTTGTTACCTAATCTGTCATTTTGAAATGTGAAAGCTGCATTTAATTTTCGTATTTTAAATCTAAATTTGTGGACCCGACCCAGGCGCATTTTGAAACATTTTTATTTCCTGCTAAAATTTAATTACTTAATTTTAAAATTTTATTCTAACATATTTTTTTAACAGCTCAGAGATTTAAAGAAAACAGTTTAAATCTTTTTCGATTTTTTTAAAATCTTTTTGTTAACATTTCCTCAGCTCTCTCTCTTTTTCTCTCTCCCTCTCACGAGCTAATCAGATCTTCTTTTTCTTTTCACCAGGCCCCACTCCTTTCTCTCTCCCTTTCTTTTTCTTCACTATTCTTCCTCCGGGCCCCACTCGAAAATTTGTCTCTTTCTTCCCCTTTTCTTTCTCTCTCCCCAGCAGCAGTCTCTCTCTCTTCTTTCTCTCTCCTCTCGAGCCTCTCTCTCTCATCTCGCGTTTACTGTGCATTCCTCGATTCTGGTCACCGCCTCCCCTCTACGATCATCTCCCTTCATTCTTTTCTTTCTTCTTCTGCTTTAAAAACCCAGCGCCATCTCCTCCTTCGAAAACCCATCGCCGCCTCCTCAAACCCTAACCCTAACTCCTCTGCGCTCGTCTTCGCTCCTCAACCCTCATCATCTCCTTCCTCATCCTCTCTCCTCTTCTCCACCATCTTCTCCTTTTCCCAAGCCCACTGCACCCACAAGAACCCCCGAGAACCCTTCACCACCACCTCATCCCGTCGCCGACGACCTCTCGCCGTCGCCTCCTCATTCTTCTCCTTTCTCCAAACTCCCCAACACCAACCCAACACCTACACAAGAACCCCCCTGCACAGAAACCCTAGCACCCGAGCCTTTCCCTGCAACCAAGAACCCTTTCTGCCTTGCCGTCGTTCTCGCCGGCGATCCCTTGCCGACGACCTCCCACTTTTGCAACCACATCCTAGCCTTCTCCCAACCCCAGTGAGCAACCCCTTCTCTCTCATTCTTCTCTTCTTCTTTCTTTATTTTTTTTTCTGTTTTTTTTAAATACCACTGTAGATCGTCGGAGCCGTGACGGCGTCGACGATCCCGACGACCCAGCGAGCGTACCTGACCCGTGTGTTCACCTTGTGCGTGGTTTGGATCCGTTCCGTGTACCGTGCACGCGTCGTGGCTTTTCCCGCCAAGGTGTGACGTTCCGTATAACCGTTTCTCATCTGTCGAGGCAAGTAAAACTTGCTACATGCTATTTAATTTATTATATACTTATTTGAATGCACATTAAAGCTGTAGTTTAAATTTGATACCATAATTTCCATTTTAACATTTCGATGTTCCGTTTACATAATTTTAGTTCTAAAACTTAAATATATCATGTTGCATATTAGATTACAATACATAGTACCCACATCCGTATTTAAATCATATAATAATTATTTGCATAGCCCATAGTACCCTTTTAATAGTTTCTACCCTATCGGACACCCGTTTGCATCCATTTAACCTATTTTATATATATTTGCATCCCTAGATCATTTAACCCATAATAACGAGATTTTAACATTCCATATTTGTTTAAGTGTATTTTACGTAATGATGGAACCATAACCCTAACTCTAATCGATAACCGTGCACCCATATATTTTAATCTGTACCTATTTGCATACTACATTACAATGTTCCATTTTATTGTTCCATTAGTACCCTATACTTGTTTTGTATACCCCTGCTTATTTTAGTTTGATTATAAGCACCCACGTGACATTTTCTGCCCCCCTGATATGACTTGAAACACCTACTACTTGATACGACTTGATACCGTGCACTTCTTGACATGATTGGATTTATTTACACTACTTGACTTGACCCGATGTACCATATCTTGACCTGTTGCCTAATCTTGTTACTAATGCCAACAAACCTGACCTGTTGTCCCTACGGACATTTCCTGTTGTCTATCCATACAAAACTGTACCTACCTGATCCTGTGTTGGCATTAGCTCCAGATTATTTAATACCTGACTTGAACACATATAACTTGGAGGTATGGGGAAATCAATGATGAAACCTGACTTGTAACTCGACAGTTCTATACCTTTTCTGATCAGTCTTACGGGCTAGGCCAGCCCCGGGGTGATGCTGCTGACATCACTCGTCATTACCTACTATCCTTTTACTGCCTTGCGGTACGTCTCGGATTCAGCCCGAGAGTCATAGACCGTGATCCCGGGCACGCACGGGATACTATTGAGTTACATCGATGATTCATCAAATTGATTTCAAATACTTGAGATTAGTTAACACAGTATACCAGTTTTAGATTACTCACTGCACACTACCCTTCACTATCCTAATTTATATTGCCGTTACACCTGTTTTACCATTTATGATTATACCTGCATGTCTTGCTACTATGTTTATATATTATTGCTTGATGTTATGACGCACTGACGTCTGGGTTTTGCATGGCCCAGATTCTTTACCTGCACTATAGGCCGAGCAGGAGTACTTCAGTCAGCAGGCTGAGCAGTGAGGACTCGTTAGTAGTTAGTTCTTTTACTTTTGGTATTTTCATTCCTGATGTGAGCCCGCATTATGGGACATACATTCCAGTTTATTCTTGTATTGGATCTTTTTCTTCCGCATTATTTTATTCTTGATTCATTTTATTCTGGCTTATGGACATGTATTAGATAGTTTATTATTGTTCTTGATATCTCTACAGCCGTAATGTGACTGTGGAAGGATATTTCCTATCCACAGGTAGCATGGTTGGCTATGTCACGTGTCTATCTTAGCGTACTCTGGGAAGTGGGGCGTGACATGGTTGTTTTGGTATCAGAGCCATAGGTTATAGGTTAATCGGGTTTGATTCTTGTTGTAGTTGGGTATTGGACCCAATACACGAATCAGAATACTCGTGATTAGGATACATGTCCTGCCACCTTGCCGTCCTACCATTTTTGAATCTTAACCTCCTCCTGATTATACTTTTACGATGTGCAAACCTCCTTTGCATATCGATTCGAAAACCTGGTTTCCTTTTGTTTATCTCTAGAGCTTAGGCGACTTGGGTGGAGTTATGTGATTGTAACTATGATACCGCGGCATGGTTACAATGCGGTACTCTATTTAAGTAACTTGGAGTTCTAGCCTTGATTCATATCCTTGATCTATATTTTGAATATGTTATCATGCTAATCCTTTTGGTGCTTTGATTTCAGGAACATGGCAGACAAGAATCTGAAAACGTACCAAAGGCGTGTTGACGAAGCCGCTATGCTTGGAGTAATACGTGGGATGTTGGAGAACCAAAAGCGACAGACCGAGCTGATCCAGCAGCAAGCTGAATCTTTTCAGGAAGGTTTGCGGACCGTTCAGCAGTCCGTGAACAATGTTGTGGCTAGACCATTGGATCTTGTTGGAACCGTAGCGGATTTCAGGAGACTGGGTCCGTCTGTTTTTACTGGCTTGGAGGAACCGTTGCCAGCAGAGCAGTGGCTGGTTGACACGAAGAATCTACTCATTGCGGCACAGATCCTGGAAGATAAGAGAGTGGATGTGGTACGCATCCAATTGGTGGACTACGCTCGAGAATGGTGGCTTGTGGAAGAGACCCGCTTGCCCAAGCCGATCAGTTGGGCGGATTTTTCGAAGAGTTTCTTGGAGAAGTTCTTCCCGTGGACTGCACGGGAGGAAATGGAAGAAAAGTTCATCAGTTTGAAGCAAAACGGCGCACCTGTAGATGTACATGCAGATGAGTGGACGCGGCTCAGTAGATTCGCTGGACCTTTGGTTGCCAACGATGCTGATAGGGCAAGGAGGTTCATGCGCGGTTTAGATGTGGACATCCAAAGGAAGATTGTCTCCCTGGGTTTGACCACTTTCTCCCAAGTACTTACAGCAGCCCGAGAGCAGCAGAGCCTATCTATGAAGACTGGGAGTACACCGCAGCCAGCAGTTACAGTACGGAAGCCGGCATTTGCACAGAACAGAGCACATGGGCGCAGAGGTATTCCAGTGAACCGTCGTGGCGTAACACGTATGAAGAAGCCTGTTGTCGTTGATCAAAGAAGGACCGTGATTTATGACTACTGCCATTTACCTGGACACATGCAAAGGGAATGTCGAAGGAAACAGGGACTCTGTTTGGTTTGTGGATCGGCGGGTCATACTATCAGCACTTGTCCGTCGAAGCTTCGCACGAGAGATGATGTTCAGAAGCCACTGTAGAAACCGTTTCAGGGACAGAAGCAGCTGAATCAGGGACCCAATCAAGCTCGAGCTTTCACTCTGGCGGCTGAGGAAGCTAAAGCTTCAGGAGAAGTTGTTTCAGGTATTCTACTTGTTCATGGTTTTCCCGCATTAGCGTTATTCGATTCTGGTGCATCCCATTATTTTATGTCATCCAAGTTTATTGCTACACACTCGATTGCTTGCACGACCCTGTCTAGTTGTTGGGACATACACACTGGGAATGGGAAGATCATATCGAGTAGAGAATGTAAGGATTGTGCAGTTGTTGTTTGCAGACGGGAGCTGTTTGCAGATTTCTTGGTGATTGATACGGGCAGTTATGAAGTCGTCTTGGGAATGGATTTTCTCGGTACTTTCTACGCTCACATCGATTGTAGGGCAAAGAAAGTAATTTTCTAGATTCCCGGACATCCAGAGTTTATCTTTACTGGAGGAGGCAGTTCTGTCGGGTCGAGTTTAGGGCTAGGCCGACAACTAGTGTTCTCTCGTCGTTGGAGGTTGATAAAGATGAAGCGCCAGCTGTTGTTCGAGATTTCACGGATGTGTTCGAAGACATATCAGGATTACCGCTGAAGCGAGACGTGGAGTTCGCGATTTATCTTATTCCTGGTGCAACGCCAGTTTCTAAAGCGTACTATCTAATGGCACCAGTGGAGTTGGAAGAAGTCAAAAAGCAGGTTACTGAATTACTTGAGAAGGGTTGGATTCGCAGCAGTAACTCACCGTGGGGAGCTCCAGTTCTTCTAGTCAAGAAGAAAGATGGCACAAGGAGGATGCGTATCGATTATCGAGAATTAAACCGAGTGACTATTAAGAACAAGTACCCGATCCCTCGCATTGGCGAACTATTTGAGTAGCTTAGTGGCGAGAGGGTATTCTCGAAGCTGGATTTGCGATCCGGATATCATCAGGTCCGAGTTAAGACAGAAGATATTTGCAAGACGGCGTTCCGAACTCGGTATGGACATTACGAGTATTTAGTGATGCCCTTCGGAGTAACGAATGCACCGGTGATATTCATGGACTTGATGAACCGAATCTTTTCACCATTCTTGGACCAGTTTATAATGGTGTTCATTGATGATATTCTGGTCTACTCGAAGAGTATTGAAGAGTATGCAGAACATTTGAAGATCGCACTGCAGACGTTGAGGTAAGAAAAATTATATGCAAAGATGAGCAAGTACGAATTTTGGCTGGAAGAAGTAAAGTTTTTGGGGCATGTCGTGTCTGGCGATGGAATCGTCGTTGATCCCGAAAAGATTGCAGCAGTTCGAGATTGGCCGATTCCGAAAAATGTTGCGGAGATAAGAAGCTTTCTTGGACTCGCCGGGTATTACAGAAGGTTCGTGGATAACTTTGCTCGTCTGGCGGAGCCGTTGACCAAGCTTACGCGCAAGGAGGTACCATTTGTGTGGACGGATAGGTGTGCGTCAGGTTTTGAGGCGTTGAAGCAGAGATTGATAGCCGCTCCTATTCTGACCGTGCTAGACAGTTCCGGAGGATTGGTGATTCACAGCGACACATCTGGAAAAGGATTGGGTTATGTTTTGATGCAGCATGGGAAGGTTATAGCGTACGTATCGAGACAGTTGAAGACCCATGAGAAGAATTACCCAACTCATGACTTGGAGCTTGCAGCTGTGATCTTCGCTTTGAAGATTTGGAGACACTACCTTTTGGGCGGAAGGGCGGAGGTTTTCACCGATCATAAAAGCTTGAAGTATGTGTTCACGCAAAAGGAGCTTAATATGAGGCAGCGTAGATGGTTGGAGCTGATAGCTGACTATGATCTTGATCTTAAGTACCATTCGGGGAAAGTTAATGTTGTGCCGGATGCGCTTAGTCGGTTGCCAGCAATTCAGATGTTGACTGCACAGAAGGAACTTATTGAAGGCTTTCGAAGATTCGATTTGGAGGTTGTGCTACCGCATTCTTCGGGACAGTTGATGCAGTTGCAAGTACAGTCGTCGTTGATCGAGAATATTAAAGAAGCACAGTCGCAGGACCCTAGATTGCAAAAGTTTCGAGAACAGGTTGAAGCTGGACTTCGAATAGACTTATTGATCCATGAAGATGGTTCGTTGAGATATGGTAGCCGTTTGTGTGTGCCAAAGGGAGATATTCGCGAAGAGCTTATGAAGGAGGCGCATAGTTCAGCTATTCCGTACATCCAGGAGGCACGAAGATGTACCGAAATATACGACAGCATTTCTGGTAGGAAGGCATGAAACAGGAGATTGCCCGTTTTGTAGCAAAGTGCTTGGTGTGTCGGCAAGTTAAGGCTGAACATCAAAGGGTTGCTGGATTATTGCAACCACTTCCGATTCCTCAGTGGAAGTGGGAACATATAACCATGGATTTCGTGACGGCTCTACCGCGAAGTCCAAAAGGTAACAATGCAGTGTGGGTGATTGTTGATCGTTTGACCAAGGCAGCTCATTTCATCCCTTTTCGAGTTGGTCAATCAACAGAAACTTTGGCAGAACGGTACATGCAGGAGATAGTTGTTTCCAGATTTAAAATCAGGAAAGTTTACGGAGGAGGCATCACGAGCTAGCACGTGACCAGCAGTCTCGTGTTGGCACGTGACGTTTAAAAGCAGCAGCAAAGGCAGAGTCATCTCCCCGATTAAATCAAAGAAAAGGCTCCAGAAAGGGTCACGTGCTCATACGTGACCAGGGGTCACTTGTTGGCACGTAACTGTTGAATAGCGGCCAGAAAGCAGAGCGCAAAAAGGAGAAGAAAGCTCGTTCCAAAGGGTCACGTGCCTACACGTGACCAAGGGTCACGTGGTCACACGTAACCGGCTTTCAAAGCCTCTCTATTTAACAGAATTAAATTCTGAAGGGGATTCAAATCTTCCCAAAAGGAGAATGATTATTTGGAACCGATTGGATTAAAAATCTAAAGGTGATTAAATATCACCTATTCATGGAAAAATCTTGAACTTGGAAAGATTTTCCCTTAAAATCTAACCGAAATAACAAAGGAATGTCTTTGGATTTAAAATCCAATGGTGAATAAAATTCACCTAATAATCCAAAAGTCCAGATGAATGATGAATGCAAATCAAATCTCTCAATGAAAGATTCACTAAAACAGATTGATTCTTCTCCTTCTCCTATAAATAGGAGCCAAGAAGAATAAAGAAGGGACATTTTTTTTGGGGAGGAAGAAAAATACAGAGACACAGAGGGAGAAAGAAAAAAAGAAATAGACCTTTGAGACTTTGGAAGAATTTGATCTGCTGCAGAAGAAAACCTTAGATAAGAAAGGAGAGGCTTCAAAAGAGAATTTAATTCTCAAAAGAGTTTAGCTCTTATATTAAAAAAAGAAGAACTTAGTTCTCTCTTTAGTGGAGGATCTGCAAAGTGCACATCTCCTCATGAATTGAGAATTTAATTCTCATTGGGTTGAGATCCTGCCATGCAGATCCAAAGCATAGGGAGGGAATGGAAGTTTGAGAATTTAATTCTCACAGAACTATAGGAATTTAATTCCTTTGAAATAAAATTAGGGTTTAACCCTATGTTATAGGAATTTAATTCCTTCGAAATGAACAGAATCAGGGTTTAATCCTAGCTAAGAACTTAAATCTGTCAAAATAACAGGAATTTAATTCCCTTAAGATAGAAGAAATTAAGATTTAACCCTATCTAAGAATATGATTCTTCAGAAGAAAACAGGAAATTAATTCCTCTAATGTTTATTGCTAGGGTTTAACCCCATGAAGAATTTAATTCTTAAAAAGATAAACACATCTTCAAACGGACAAAGAAACAAGGTCACGTGCTACCACGTGACCCCTGTAAAGATCCATAAAGAAGAACTTTGAGGCAACGCCTCACGTGCTCCACGTGACCCCCAAAGCGCGCAAAGAAAAAGCAAAAGAAAAGAAGCTCTGGGGCGCCCTCACGTGTTACCACGTGACCCCTAATGAACATTCTAACAGATCAAAGTGTGAGCCCTCATCACGTGCCCATACGTGATGGCCTTCAGAATTAAAAGTGTTAAACACTTATCTGTAGAACAAAATGAAGGGAATCTGGCCCCACCTTTTGGATGCCATCACGTGCCCTCACGTGATCTCTTCTCTTACAATATTTAGCATCAAACTGATGATCTGTTCCCAGTGTTTAACACTGATTTCCATAGTGTTTAACACTAGTTCGAAAACTCCATTTCCAGTGTTTAACACTGATTTTCTTAGTGTTCAAACACTAATTTGGAAAATTCTACTCCCAGTGTTTAACACTGATTTCCTTAGTGTTTAACACTGATTTGAAATCTTTGTTCCCAGTGTTTAACACTGATTCGTCTCAGTGTTTAACACTAATTTGAAAACTCCGTTCCCAGTGTTCAATACTGATTATCTTTTAGTGTTTAACACTAACTTGTCAATCTTATTCCCAGTGTTCAACACTGTTGGTCTCTAGTGTTCAACACTAGCTTCAGCCCTATTGGCTAAGTTTCTAGAGGCAAAGCCTCTCCTCCAATGGACCCACAGAGGGCCAATATTCTAAACATGATTGGACTTAGCCCAAGCTGGCCATAAGTCCTCAATTCAAACTTAACTGGGCTAACGGGCTCATAACATGATTGATTGGTCTTGGTCCCAAATCGGGCCAAAACTTATTTGATCTACTTCGGTTTAAGGGTACATCTCTTCACTCCTTTGATACTTGGCGTTGTAATTCCTCAACGTCTTCAAAGAGGTGACGGGTCCCGATGACCACACATTGATACGGACTGTGGGGTCCTTAAACTCATGGACTATGAGGTCCTTAACCTTGATCGGGATGTCTTAAAACTAACGCCGGACTGTGGGGTCCTTAAACTCATGGACTATGAGGTCCTTAACCTTGACCGGGATGTCTTAAAACTAACGCCGGACTGTGGGGTCCTTAAACTTATGGACTATGAGGTCCTTAACCTTGACCGGGATGTCTTAAAACTAACGCCGGACTGTGGGGTCCTTAAACTCATGGACTATGAGGTCCTTAACCTTGACCGGAATGTCTTAAAACTAACAACGGACTATGACGTCCTTAACCTTGACCGGGATGTCTTAAAACTAACATTGGATTGTGGAGTCCTTAAATCCATGGACTACGACGTCCTTAACCTTGACCGCAACGTCTTAAAACTAACATTAGACCGCAATGTCCTTTAAACTACCTATGGACCAAGATGTCCTTAAACTACCAATGGACCGCAATGTCCTTTAAACTACCTATGGACCGAGATGTCCTTAAACTACCAATGGACCGCAATGTCCTTAAACTACCTATCGACCGCAATGCCGCTAAACTAAACAACAGGGCCCCCTTCTTAATTGCTCTCTTGTTGGATCTAAACGATCCCGTTAAGTCGATCTTAGTCTAAAACTAGACTGACGTATCCTTAACTGACGTTTAAGTCGATCTTAGTCTCAAACGAGACCAACGTATCCTTAAACCCAAACCCCCAAACCCAAATCTAAGATAATACGGATTTGGACTAGTCCACGCCCTACGGGCGACGACATAACTCAGTCTCCATATACAATCCACGGGCAACCAAACACAAAACAAACACACACGACATGAAGTAACCACATGGAGAAGGAGAAAGTTGTTACCGTAATGCGGTAGAGTAATTAACTGCAGGGGCTTGCGCCTGCAGGGAAGAGCGTCCCCACAATCAAAAACCCCTCAAGCGAGGGAGAATCTGACGAAGTCTGCTACATCGGACGCATCCGTTTAAACCTTCGATATATGGTGCCATAAATCAACTTGGCATCTTCGGAAAGGTAGATGGATAGCACCTATTAGCATCTGCCCCGAATCTCAGGTAAGACGTCATGTCCTGGCCGTCATTCGGAGGGGAACAAATTCTGGCATGCCCGGTGGGACCTTTTTCTCTTTCCACTCCACACTTCGTGTGTCGTGTTCGCGAACCAAACACGGTTCGCTAAGGGTTGTCCTTGGGTTTCAAGGTACTAAGATTTGGCGTTTTGCTTATTGCAGAAAACAAAGAATCAATGACTTCCACTTGTGCGAAATGCTCCAACTGCAACTGCAACCGGCGCTCCGCCTCGCCAGGAGATATAGCCTATGGGCCCCAAGCTGCTTCGCTATTCACAATGCCCGTGGAACAGGTCACTCAAGCTGCCACAGGATTGTTTTTCGGGACCATGCTCCCGCCAATGAGCTTCACCGCTCCTGTGCTAACGCCGGAAGCTCCTAAGAAGTCGGTCTTCGATCGGCTTACAGCTAATGCGGCCCCTTTCAACGGGTCGTCTAACTCTAGCTCCTCGGTCTTCGCCAGACTGGGCCAAAATTCCTGTGGGCCCACAATGAAGCTTGCAGTCCTAGAGAAGGTTATTCCGAAGAGGATAACCATCCCTGCTCCTGAAGTCGTCAAGACGGCTTCTACTACCAAAGGGTCGGTCTTTACAAGATTAACTGTTCTGGCTCCCGCTACGGTTCCTGTCCCTGCTCAGAAGACTGTTTTCAACCGATTAGATATTGCTTCTCAAAGGACATCAGTCTTTAACAGGCTGACGCCAGCAGCGACCCCCTACTTACACAGGGGGCAAGACGAGGCTATCGCCCTCACCAAGCCGATTCCATCAGCATGACACGCTCGATGTCGCTACTGGCGCCGAGTGAGGAAGGCTGGAGACAACTCCCCTTCTGGGCTAACTCCTCCAGCCCTGACGACAGAAGTTAATGCTGCTGTTCCAATTAAGAACGGCTTTGAGGTGCTGAATAAGGTGCGTAGGAATTCTCCTACCGCGGCGCTAAAAAGGTCTCCCCCTCCGCTGAAAAAGGCCGCGGAAATAAAGCCAGAACAGCCCCAATCTCCTCAACAGTTGTCTGCCAAAATCTATAAAGTCTGGCGGCAGACCCGAGGCGCGATGATCGATCCAGATTTCTCCCGCCAGCACAAGAAGCTGAAAATTCAACAAGAAGTCAGTCATCACGTTAAGCCACGAAAAGCTGTCTGGGTGCCCACCTCAACGGTCCCCTCAACTTCCACTGTTCATAAAAAGAGAAGGCCGGAGAAGATCCCCGGGCCGGCGACGAGAGCTAAAGGCGCTGAGCCCAGACACCCTAAGTCTGGGGGCACGATGGTCCACACTGTATACATGGCGTCGGGGAAGGAAGATAGCCGTGCGTCTACAGGGCATAGACCGCTCACACGGTCGGTGACCAAAGCTCAGGAGCAATAGCAGAAGCTCCAAGAAATGATGACCGCGATGGCCGCACTTACTGGGCCGAAAGAAAGCCCCGAAGCGTCATCTGATCAACGCCAGGAGGAAGAAACTGACGCTGAGTTCCTTCGTAGGATACTGGAGAAGAAGGATAAAGAGGCTGCTGAACAAGCAGCCAATATACAACGAATGACCCTTTTGTTCCAGGACATGGTGGGTATGATGATCCAACAAGAACCACCTACTGAAGATCCTCCAATCATTCTTGAAGACGATAAGGGAGAAACGTCAAATCCTCCACCTGCTCTGTCAACAGCCAAAGAGGAGACAATCTCCAAGGCTGACCTGGATGAATACATAGCCCAACAGATACGCGTTCACCAAGCGACTGAGGTAGCTGGTCAAGTTGTCAGGACAGGAAGACCATATCCGAACTGGTATGACCAGATCAAATACCCGCCGGGCTACACAATACCAAAATTCCATGTCTATAAGGGGACAGGCAATCCCCATCAGCATATGGCCCAGTTCAGGGCGCTCTGTGGCAACACTGGTGGCGACGATAAGCTCTTGCTTCGCCAATTCGTCGGCAGCTTATCAGAGACAGCGTTCGAGTGGTATTCTGAGCTCCCGAATGATTCCGTCAAGACGTTCGCCGAAATGGAGCTGCTATTCACCCAGCGATTTGCAAGCGCCAGCGAACGCACCCCGATAACAGCATTAATTAATGCCAGGGTGAAACCAGGCGAAACGTGGGTCCAGTACGCTATACGCTGGCGAAATCTGTGGTCGAAATGCGAACAACGCATCGAAGAAGCACCAGCGGTAGGCATGTTCGTGGGCACTTTAGACCCTCATGCAACCATCTCACAGTTCATGATGTTTTTTAAACCAACCACGTTCCAGGCTCTGATCGACAAGTTGGCCCAGATGGACCAGATGGGTCACAGGCCGTCTCCCCCAAAGCTAGAGCCTCGGAGTGACAAGGGTAAAGGGAAGGCGGCCTTCGTCGCGAATGCTCAGCAGCAGCCCAGTGCCCCAAAGCTGGCAGATCAACTAGAAGAAAGACGACGGTATTATAATGAGAAGATGAAGCGTCCCTACTCATTCCCGCAGGACAAAACGAAACGGTTATTTGAGCTGGCAATACGCAACAGGCTTATCAACTTGCCAAATCCAAGGCGACCGCCACAACCCACTGAGATGAATAACCCCAATTATTGCCATTACCATCAAACGGTAAGCCATCCGATTGAGGATTGCTTCGTCTTCAAAGAATGGATTGAGGATCAATACCTCCAGGGTAAGTTTGCGCTGTCCGAAAAGTGGAAGGTGAACCCGCCACAGCTGCATACTCCTAAGAAGACAGACGCATCAGGGGCAACTTGTTCCTTTATTGAAGAAGCTCCATGGGAGGTCGTGCTATCAGCTAAAACCAAAAGGATGCTGAGTGAGCTTCTTGCATGCCCAGCAGTCGAATGGAAGAACCCACTTGAACCTCAAATCATCGAAGGGATGCTGAAGCCGCGTCCGACTACAAAGAGCGGTGGTGATGGCCCAAGTACTCACACCCAACCGTCAAAATCTTCAAAGAAAAAGAAGAAGAAATCCAAGAGGCCCGTGAAACCTGGAGACAAGTGCACGGATTTGCAGAAACAGATTAACGCTCTGGAGGAATACAATCAAAAGGCGCGGACTCCCGTCACACTGCAAGAGTTCCCCAACCACGTCTTTTGGGAGGAAGATGATGGAGAAAGCTCGTCGGATGAATCCAAGGGTTATGTGGCGAGTTGTCATGTTATCTCTCACTCGTTTACAGACAATGACAAAACTCCTGGCACTAAGAAATTGGGGGCAGAGCCTGAGACGGAGCTTGTACGGCCAACAGAAGCAATGATTGAAGCCTTTCTAGACGAGATTCGTTTGAAAAGTAAAGCCGATCAGGAGCATGAGATGGCTGCATCGGAAGGAGCCAAACGCAAGCGACTAAACGAAAGAGTCAAAGCACTCCCACCAGATCAAAAGACACCCGATGTGGATAAAAACATGTTGAAGTTGAGGAAAAGGTTTGCCAAAGCCATATCGATGGGAATGAAGCTGCCACCCTCGGAAGAAAACACGTTCGATGGGGCGGAGAGGCACCCTAATTACGGTTCATATCATCGGAAGATTTCACACCCCACTGAGGAGTGCAACGCTTTCAGGATATGGTGGCAAGGGTATGTTGCTCACCGGCAACATTTTAAGCGCATGAAATGCAGAACTCATCAGGAGCAGGGAAGAACTACCGACAGGCACAAAAGAACTGCTGGCAACTGTTACATGGTTAATGCCGGAGGGTCACAAGTTCTCACCTTTGGGAGCGACTCTGATGAAGAAATGGCTCTGGGCCCTCTCTTTAAAGAATTCGTTTTAGGGAAAGAGGAAGAACCAAAGGCCTACGAAAACATCCAGCTGCGCAATCGCACGCTCCTGGAAAAGAATCTCGGACCCGCGAATAGAAAAGATAAGGGAAAGGAGAAGGTTACTGAGGATATCACCTTAGATGACCAAGTCATGAAAGTGTTGGCTGCCAAAGATCCTCCCAGGAAGGGTAAGGTTGATTACAACATCCTAGCGCACCTAAGGAAGCTACCTTCTCAACTCAGCATTCTCGATGCCCTCCTACTATCAAAGGACACGAGAGATTCATTAATTAAGGCGTTACAAGAATCCGAGCAATTCCAAGCCTTCCTCGCCACAGAAAGGATGAAGGATGAACTGGAAGAAGTGCACACGGCCGACATCACTTTCGGTGACGAAGACCTTCTCCTCGGGACGTGCGACCACAACCGTCCCCTATATATCTCCGGATATTGCCACGATATCAAGATAGGAAAAATTCTGGTTGATAATGGATCCTCCGTCAATCTCCTTAATGTTCGGGTGTTGAAGGAAATCTGCATGAGCGTGCAGCATCTCGCTCGTGACAAAATTACCATCTCCGGTTTTGACTCCCAGTCGTCACGGACTCTTGGATCTGTGATACTAACATTACGTTTCGGACTGCTCATCACGGACATCAAGTTTCACGTCATTGACGCCAAGACCTGCTACAACGTCTTGCTCGGCCTTCCTTAGTTACACGAGTACAACATCATCCCTTCTACACAGCATCAGTGTATGAAGTACTTTAAGGATGGTTTCGAGTATACCGTAACGAGTGAGCTGAACCCATTCTCCGTGAACGAAGTCCGCAAGTACGAAGATGCAAAGTACTTTTTGCCAGATTTCGATAATACAGAAAGGTGTCGCAAGCCGGGGAATAAAGCCGCCGTCACCATCCCTGTTTTTGGAAGCGATACCGAAGAAGAAGAAGAGATGGTTTATGCTGGTCCATCCCGACATAACAACCCGGGACCGTCCGCCCCCATGTTGATCTTCGGAAGTGACTCGGAAGATGAGGTTAATGCCGTGTTCTCCAGTCGGCCGTCAATACAAGCATCCCCTGGCGATGATCAGAGTTTGCAAATCACCATGGTGCCGCGGGAACACTACAAAGACCTTGACGCGCTTGAAGTTCACAATGTGCAGGACCTGCAGGCGTTTTATGTCCCTCCCAGGCGAAAGGATGAAAAGGCAATCATGTTCTATCGATCCTCGGAAACAAGAGTGGAGAAAGAGATCTGGCATGGCGCGGATTCTGCACCTGACAAACTTCAATCCATCCGTTTGCCCAGATACTACACAGACGTGTTGAAAAGGCTATTGAAGCGCCAAGGGGTACCCTTAAAACAGACTACTCGACAAGCTCGATTCTATAACAGGATTTGGGATGTCCCTGGGATCCAGCGCAAATTTCCTAACGGGAGAATGGAAACGCTCGGGCTTGGATACATGAGAGCCGGGAAACGGGAACGGGTCCACGGTAGTTACGCCATATATAATTTCGATGAAGAAGAGGACACCCTGTCGGGAGATGCTAACCCCTCGTCAAAAATAGATCCCGCGAGCAAAGTGCTGAGTCCGTCGTTTGAAGAACGAATGGACAAGCTTATCAGGAAAGCGGGTCAAAAAGCTCAATATGACCATAGTCGCGAAATGGCCATCTACGAAAAAGCCAGGACACAACGTCTGCTTCAACAGGCTGCAACAGACGAAGACGCTCCTCCCTGTCGACCCATCTCACAAAAGGCCCGACGCAAAGGTAAAAATAAGTCAAAAGGCGGAAAAAGGAGCCGACGGCAACGATGCAGGATTAAAGAGTCATGTGATCGGGTATTGCGCGGTCCGGACTTGTCCCTCATGAAAAAGATGGGTCAGGCGTATTCCTTCCCTTAAGAAAAGACACAGAAAATACTTGACCTCGCTTTAAAACATCGAATGATTAAACTTCCGAAGTCTAAACACCCTGAGCAAGCTAATAAGGTCTTTCATCCGGGCTATTGCTCTTATCACCGAGCCACAGGACACCCTATCGAAGACTGTTTCACCTTCAAGAACTGGGTCGAAGATCAGTATCAGCTCGGCAAGTTCGCTCTATCTGATAGCTGGAGGGTAACCCCGCCGCAGAAGCATGAACCCATAGCCACGAGAGCAGAATCAGATTCACATCAGTCTTGGAAACGAGCTCGTACCTGTCGTATGATAACGATATCAAAGGAAGAGCCCAAGAATATGAATGACTTTCCCTGGTGCTTCGAAAACAATGATGACGAGGTGATCTTAGAGTTTCCACCGGCGCCAAAAGAGCTGGAAGATGGCATACACACTACTGCAGACAACCTTAAGAAGATTGAGTTGGGAACGACGAATGACCCACGACCGACGTTCGTCAGCGAGTTGCTATCTAAAGAAAGGGTGGCCGAGTTAAAAGACGTGCTTATGCAGCATAGAGATTGCTTCGCATGGAATTATTCTGAAATGCCAGGACTAGATCCAGAAGTTGTTGTGCATAAACTGGCGATATCCCCGGACGTTAAGCTAGTCAAACAGGCGCCGAGAAGGATGCGGCTCGAGCTTGAGATGAGCATCAACGCCGAAGTCAAAAAGCTGATCGACTCTGGGTTTATCCAAGAGGTTCAATACCCTGACTGGGTGGCCAACATCGTTCCGGTAATGAAGAAAAATGGGACAGTGCGCATATGCGTGGACTTCCGAGATCTCAATAAAGCCTGTCCGAAGGACGATTTTCCAGTGCCGGTCACTGAGCTGATGATAGATAATACATCCACTCATGAAGTTTTCTCTTTTATGGACGGTTCATCAGGATACAATCAGATAAAGATGCATCCCGAGGACCAGAAGCATACTGCTTTTCGGACCCCTTTGGGAATATTCTGCTACAAGGTGATGCCCTTCGGTCTAAAGAACGCCGGTGCCACCTATCAAAGGGCCATAACGAAGATCTTCGATGATCTCATACACGAAATCGTTGAATGTTATATCGACGACCTCGTAGTGAAAAGCATGTCATACGAAGAGCACTTAGAGCATCTGAAGACCGTATTTCAACGCCTTCGGCAATACAATTTGAAGATGAATCCCCTCAAATATGCATTCGAAGTTTCCTCGGGTAAATTCCTGGGATTCATCATCCGACACCGAGGTATCGCAATAGATCCATCTAAGATCAAGGCGATCATGGAAATGCCTCCGCCAAGAACTCTCAAACAGTTGCGGTCTCTCCAAGGGAAGCTCGCGTACATCCAGCGGTTTATCGCCAACCTGCCAGGCAAGTGCCTCCCTTACAGTCACCTGATGAAGAAAGGAACCCTGTTCATCTGGGATCCCAAATTCCAAGGCGGGCTAGACGAGATCAAGCAATACCTGCAGAACCCGCCGGTATTGGCTGCTCCAGTCAAGGGAAAGCCCCTCATTCTTTATACAACCGCTCTCGAAGGCTCCCTAGGCGCATTGTGGGCACAAGAGAACGATCAAGGGAAGGAGAGAGCACTCTACTATCTGAGTAGAGTCCTACTGGGGGCAGAAAGCAACTACTCCCCTATTGAAAAATATTGCATGGCGTTAATCTTTGCAATAACCAAGCTCAGGCACTTTGCGTTGGCGTACGAAGTCCGTCTCATATCGAAAGTGGACCCCCTTAAATATCTGATGTCGAAGGCTATATTGATGGGTCGACTCGCTAAATGGGCCTTGCTCTTGATGGAGTTCTCAATAATGTATCAACCCCTCAAGGCAGTGAAAGGCCAGGTCATCGCCGATTTCCTCGCTGAGCATCCGATTCCCGCCTATTCTCCTCTAAATTGCAATCTTCCAGACGAACATACGTTTAACGCGATCGACGGTGGTGATACCCGATGGGAGCTTTATTTCGATGGAGCGTCCTCCATGAAGAAGCGCAAACAAAGCACCCCTATAATCAAATCAGGGGTGGGTCTTATCTTCGTAACTCCACGAGGAGGGATAATGCGCTTCGCTTTCTCCTTAACAGAGCCGAGGACGAACAATGAAGCCGAGTACGAAGCTTTGATAGCAGGCCTCGAGATCGCCATCGACATGGGAATTGAAAACCTCCTCATATACGGAGATTCCCAACTGGTCGTTAGTCAAGTAAACGGTGACTACCAGACATGCAAGCCAGAGCTGGTGAAGTACGGCGAGAAGGTGCAGCAACTGTTGACCCAAATCCCCTCCTACACCTTGGAAAGCATACCGCATGCCGAAAATAGCAAAGCGGATGCATTAGCCAAGCTAGCTAAAGAACTAGCTGATGAGAACCTCGATGATGTAAGAATCGTGGTACAAAGCCGTCGGGTTCTTGCTCCGGCAAAAATATCTCCGGAATCGTCCGAGGAAAGGGAAGCGACCGAGCAGAAGGCCATGCGAATAAAAGACCAAGAAACGGCCGAAGATTGGAGAGAAGTCTTTATAGATTACTTCAAATGTCGTCGAACGCCCGAAGATGCGTCCTCAAGACATCAGCTTATGAAACGAGCCCTGTCTTTCGCCCTCGTCAACGATACTCTGTATAAAAAGTCGTTCGATTCTTTGTGGTTGAGATGCCTGGGACCTGTCGAAGCAAAAAGGGTCGTTCAGGAAGTTCATGACGGACTCTGCGGTTCTCACCAAGTGGGACCAAAGATGAAGTTGAAGATCAAACAAATGGGTTATTATTGGCCCACAATGATCCAGGACTGCCTCGAGTATGCGATGCAATGCCACTCATGCCAAATTCATGGAGACTTCATCCACCGGCATCCAAATCCACTCCATCCAACGGTGACTAGCTGGCCATTCGAAATGTGGGGAACTGACATAATCGGCCCCATCAAACCAGCATCATCCAGGGGATATCGTTTTATCCTGGCAACGACTGATTACTTCTCTAAATGGGCAGAAGCAGTACCATTAAGGGAAGTGAAGACGGAAAATATTCTCCATTTCTTCAAGACGCACATCATTTATCGGTTTGGAACTCCGCGACGGATTATTTCTGATAACGGGTCAGCCTACAGAAGTCACAAGATCAGCCGCTTTGCGCAACAGCATAATATAGACTGGAGGTATTCCTCGGTTTATAATCCACGAGCTAACGGTCTCGCCGAGGCCTTCAATAAGACCTTGACGAAGATTATGAAGAAAACGGTGTCCCGAAATAAGAAGGACTGGCATGAGAAACTGCAAGAGGCTCTCTGGGCATACTGAACTACGTTCAAAACGGCCACGAACACAACGCCATACGCGTTGGTGTTTGGTACAGAAGCAGTACTCCCCCTCGAGATAGAGTTACCCTCTCTACGAGTGGCAATCCACTACGAGCTAACAGATGAAGAAAACGCCTACCTTCGGCTTGAGGAGCTTGATGCCCTTGATGAAACCCGGCTCATAGCGCAACAAAACCTGGAATCTTACAAAGTGAAGACGACGTGCTCATACGAAAGGTTGACCAGGCCGAGAACGTTCCGCCAAGGCGAACTCGTGTTAATTGTCAAAAGACCCATGATCCCCAATCGCGCCAAGCGGGGAAAATTCGAGCCAAACTTTGAAGGCCCGTACATCATAGACAAGGTCTAACAGGGTAGAGCATATCTACTCATGGATATGCACGGTGAAAGGCCTTTCAGGCCAGTGAACGGTCGCTTCCTGAAGAAATACTACGCTTAACGGGTCAAGGTCTGGGTCAATGATAGATGACGGCGACTATGTCCGCTCGCTATCTTCCTAAGCCGGAACTCTAGGTAGTAACCAGCATCCTTAATAACGGACCGAAACGTCCTTAAACTAACGACGGACCGAAACGTCCTTAAACTAACGACGGACCGAATCGTCCTTAAACTAACGACGGACCACTATGTCGTAAAACTGGCTGTTGATCGAGATGTCGATAAACTACGGGGGATCGCAGTATCTCAAAGCCGATAAAAATAAATAAACAATAAACAATGAAAAAAATAATAATAAAAACGGTATGTCCATAAGCAAAATGGGCACGGATGAAAACCCGAAAGGGATCCGTGAGTAAAAACAGCAGGGCTACCGGCGAGTGTTTGTGAAAACCCGAAAGGGTGCAACCTCGTTAAAGGACACTTGCAGGGTCCTCACGACCTTGTAAGGAGAAACCACCCGCGTGAGATCCTTACGACTCACAAAGGAGCAACACACTTAGGAGTCCTCACGATTCCTAAGGAGAAATTACACTTGCGAGATCCTCACGACTCGTAAGGAGAACTCTCTTATGGGACCCTCACGGCTCATAGGATTTGAAAGTCTTAAGTCACAGAGACCTAAACCTGTGCTTAAGCAACCCTCACAACCTTCGATATTGCCCTACAAGTGTCTCAATACTGACCCTTGTATACAATCCACGGGCGCGAATAAACATTTCCCTAACCAAGTCCCACCAGCGACTAGGGATATGCTCACATGCTGAACGACCCTCGTAAGTCCTCTCGACTTATAAAGAGAAAACACTCTTATAAGATCCTTACGACTTATAAGAGAACACACACTTAGGAATCCTCACAATTCCCAAGGAGAAAACACATCTGCAAGATCCTCACGACTTGTAGGGAGAAATACCTTTATGAGACTCTTACGGCTCACGAAGTCAAAAGCCTTAGTCGACAGGCCCCTCAACCCTGTTTACTAAGTCATCTTTGTTCAACATCGACAGAGGCAAATGATAATTCGCTCCTGGCAACATCCCAGTTGTAGCGGTAATGATGCCGAAATCGGTGTCTAAAATCCAAGCTTGCAGCAAAAAGGCTAGCGAGCCACACATGCATACGAAATAGCCGAAATGATGGGGCAACTTGCAATAAAAAGCAGCAAGTAAAAATGTATGCATGAGAAATAGCCGAAATGATGGGGCAACTCGTAATAAAAAGCAGCGAGTAAAAATAAAATAAATAGCCGAAATGATTGGGCACCGCGAAAAATAGCCGAAATGATGGGGCAATCACGACCTTCGCGATATAAGAGCTGAAATGATAGAGCATCGCGGGAAAAAGAAATAAAATAAAAATGAAATCTATGCCCTACAGGTGATATTACATCAATCCCTGTATACAATCCAGGGGCGCAGACGAAGAAGGAATCGCACTCCTCCTCTCCCCGGCTTCATCAGAAGAAGAAGCCAAATCTCGATAAGTCACAGACAGCTTAGAGATCATATCGACGCTCGTAGCATACACAATATCAAGCAAAGCGGAACAGCGACAATTCCCAGTTCCATGACTCGACGGTGTACAGATGACCGAGAGTCAAATCCCAACTCCGTGAAATGCGGATACAATCAGAAAAATTCCTGGTCACGTAGAACGCCGATAACGTCACTCTTTGACCCCGTGGAAAACGTCCAGAGCGGATCCTAGTCCTCGCAGAACACGGCAGTGAACCCATGTGAAGCATCCAGAGCGGAGCCTAGTCCTCGCCGAGCACGGTAGTGAACCCGTATGAAGCATCTAGTGCAAATTCCTGGTCACGTAGAACGCGGATAACGTCACTCTTTGACCCCGTGGAAAACGTCCAGAGCGGATCCTGGTCCTCGCAGAACACGGCAGTGAACCCGTGTGAAGCATCCAGAGCGGAGCCTAGTCCTCGCCGAGCACGGCAGTGAACCCGTGTGAAGCATCTAGTGCAAATTCCTGGTCACGTAAAACGCGGATAACGTCACTCTTTGACCCCGTGGAAAACGTCCAGAGAGGATCCTGGTCCTCGCAGAACACGGCAGTGAACCCGTGTGAAGCATCCAGAGTGGAGCCTAGTCCTCGCCAAACACGGCAGTGAACCCGTGTGAAGCATCTAGTGCAAATTCCTGGTCACGTAGAATGCGGATAACGTCACTCTTTGACCCCATGGAAAACGTCCAGAGCGGATCCTGGTCCTCGCAGAGCACGGCAGTGAACCCGTGTGAAGCATCCAGAGCGGAGCCTAGTCCTCGCCAAACACGGCAGTGAACCCGTGTGAAGCATCTAGTGCAAATTCCTGGTTACGTGGAATGCGGATAACGTCACTCTTTGACCCCGTAGAAAACGTCCAGAGCGGATCCTGGTCCTCGCAGAACACGGCAGTGAACCCGTGTGAAGCATCCAGAGCGGAGCCTAGTCCTCGCCGAACACGTAGAAAACGTCCAGAGCGGATCCTGGTCCTCGCAGAACACGGCAGTGAACCCATGTGAAGCATCCAGAGCGGAGCCTAGTCCTCGCCGAACACGACAGTAAACCCGTGTGAAGCATCTAGTGCAAATTCCTGGTCTCGTGGAACACGGATAATGTCACTCTTTGACCCCGCAGAAAACTCCCAGAGCGGAGCCTGGTCCTCGCCAAGCACGACAGTGAACCCGTGTGAAGCATCTAGAGCAAACATCAGACTGTGGAGTCCTTAAAATCCACGGACTATGATGTCCTTAACCTCGACCGTAATGTCTTAAAACTAACGATCAACCGGCCTGATTCTGTACTGATTCTACCTTGGTTTAAGGGTACATCTCTTCGCTCCTTTGATACCTGGCGTTGTAATTCCTCAACGTCTTCAAAGAGGTCACGGGTCCCTGCAACCAAACATCGGACCGTGGAGTTCTTAAATCCACGGACAATGAGGTCCTTAACCTTGACCGTGATGTCTTAAAACTAATATCGGACCGTGGAGTCCTTAAATCCACGGACAATGAGGTCCTTAACCTTGACCGTGATGTCTTAAAACTAACGTCGGACTGTGGAGTCCTTAAACCCATGGACTATGAGGTCCTTAACCTTGACCGTGATGTCTTAAAACTAACATCGGACTATGGAATCCTTAAACCCACGGACTATGAGGTCCTTAACCTTGACCGTGATGTCTTAAAACTAACGTCGGACTGTGGAGTCCTTAAACCCACGGACTATGAGGTCCTTAACCTTGACCGTGATGTCTTAAAACTAACATCGGACTGTGGAGTCCTTAAATCCACGGACTATGAGGTCCTTAACCTTGACCGTGATGTCTTAAAACTAACGTCGGACTGTAGAGTCCTTAAACCCACGGACTATGAGGTCCTTAACCTTGACTGTGATGTCTTAAAACTAACATCGGACTGTGGAGTCCTTAAATCCACGGACTATGAGGTCTTTAACCTTGACCGCGATGTCTTTAAACTACGACACCCTGAAAACCATCCTAAATCAACCCATGACCCCGTGAAATACGGATAAGGGTGACCGCACCAAGCACTTGCAGGTCCTCACGACCTGCAAGGAAGAAAACTCTCTTGTGAGATCCTTACGACTCCCAAGGGAAAACCCGCTTAAGAATCCTCACGATTCTTAAGAAGAACTTACACCTACGGGATCCTCTCGACCTGTAGGGAGAAAAACTCTTTATGAGACCCTCACGGCTCACAAAGATCAAAAGTCTTAGGAGGCAAATCTTAACCCTGAATCCTAAGCCATCGCTGCCCTGCAAGTAGGCCAAGATAAATTGTCCGCAGAACACATTCAATAGAAAGGGGACACACCATTGAGAAGAAAAATATGTCTTTTATTCATAACTAAAATGGATACAAGGTACAAGTCATAAAAAGAGCAAAAAGAAAATACTCTCGTTCAGGAGTATGTACAAAGAGAAAGGAAAAGATACAAGTTTTTCAAGCTGGCGGGCGATTTAATAATTTCGCTAGCTCATCCTGCTTTTGCTGGGTCACGGCTTCATTATTCAGGATCGCCAGAAGACGAGCCTCCGCCTGAGCCTGCTGGGCCTGATACGAAGCAAGCCGGCTTTCATGCTCTTTCTCGGTGGCCTTATGAGCCTCGACCCTCTCGCGAGTGAACGTGGCAGCTTTATCAAGAGTCACCACCTCCTTGACAGACTCTTGAAGAACCCGCCAGAGCTCATATGCTTTGTTGGCTTTGGCTGTAAGGCTGGTCTGAAGCTCGCTCAATGCCTTAGAGGCCAGCTCCCTCTCCGAGAATTTACGGCCGAGCCTTTTCTCGCATAACAATGTGTCCGCCACGTGTCGCCCTGTCAGGCCACTTAAGCTCACTTTCGCGACCGCAAACTTGGAAACGGGACATACACGCTCAAGACCGTATAAATGGGCTTCTACTGGACAACAATAATCGATCTAGAACGCGCTCACATCACCTGGTATGAAAAGCAACGAGGAAATCTCCGACGTTTATCCTATCGAGCATGTGTTCGCAATTATATGAACATCCGGAAGAGAAATAATATTCGAAGCTTTAATGTGCATGCGACATGATGATAGCGTTAATAATTAAAGAAAGTTCTCATAAGAAGAACACAAAGTTTATTTACGCAAGCGAAAACATACATACGAGTACCAAGCCTACATGGAAGTTCAGCATAAAGCATACAAAAAGAGAGACTAATTTAAATATACTACGCTAGCGGGAAAAGGTCACCAAACACGGGATCAGTAGCACAAGGGTTAACAAAGAAAAGAACAAAATTCTCCATCTCTCTCTCTGCTTTCTCCAACACATCAAAGCGACGGTTCTCGCGAGGAGTCGCTCCCCATCGATTGGCGCCATGTTCGTCTGCGAAAGCAGACATAATAGCTCGTCGGGCCCTTATTTGGCTCAGCAGGTGAATTGAGCAATCCTTCAAAGCCTGAGTAATCAGGCACGCTTCGTGAAAACCCTCGAGCTTTTCTTCAGCCGCGTCAAGCATCGCCAGAGTCATCTCCGCCGGGTGAGGAGGTATGTCGACAAGCACGGCAGCGAAAATCATCCGGAGCCGGAGGGACCCCATCGGGAGGGGGGACCCTCTACGGATCGAGAGTTCATACATCGCCGAGTCGCATTCGTCATCGGTAAGGAGTGGATCCACCAATCGGGCGGCAAAGCGGGGGATCATCTCCTCGATAGGAACTTCCCATGGCTATCGACGAGCATGAGGGCGATTACAGGCCATGGCACTCAGTTGTTTCTCAAGACAAATCACACCAAAATGAGAATAAACCCCTCTGTGAAGAGAAAAGAAGGCCATGGCCTCAGATATAAAGAGGTGCATTAAGTGCTGCACGTGGAAAATCTTGCATGATAAAGCTATTTCTAAAGCCCAAAAAAGGAAAGGCATCGGAAATCAAGGAGATGGAACTATTTCCAAGACTCCTTTTCTGCATCTGATATTGTGCACTGAAAATATGGCATTGGAAGATTTTTTTTGAACAGTCTCATCAAAAGGACCCCACGTGTGGAACACGTGAGCCCCAAACTTGACGTGCATTTAAAAGAAAAGAGAAAGGAGTAGCACCCTGCACATTAAAAACAGCAACAGCAACAATAGCAAAATGATAAAATCCCATAGAAAGGCATGCAAACATAGAAAGGCACGATAAAGCTTATCATTCATGCTTTAAGAAGTCCATACAAAATGAAAAGAAAACGATTACAACGGCAAGACCTCAAGGGCGGGGCACGGATTGAGAAACTCAAGCTTGACTTTGTCCAAAATCCTCCAAGCATTTCGAACCGCCCGAGTATGTTTTCTCTCACGATCACAAGCGTCGGGGTCCTTGCGAATGTCCTCCACCCTCCGATAGGCGGCAAGTATGGCCGACTGCTGAAATGCCTGGTGCAAGAGATCAATGAGGTTGTCACGCCTTCTCTTCGAGATTAGACTCATCAGATATACCGAATGTATCTTATCCTCAGCAACGTCCAATGCCCTGAGCGGCACACTGGCGCAGAAGAGAGGAAGCGCCTCCCAAATCGCCAGCACGATGAGTCTCAGAAGAGAAGAGCGACGGAGGAGTAGCCGATGGTTGTACTCGTCAAAGCGGCTCATAATCTCAGCACACTGAGCGTTGGTGAACTCCTGATTCTGACTACGGCCCAGGGCACGGATATTCCCGTAGGAAATGATTTCGTTAAGATTATACAAATGAGCATCCATGATACCTGAAATAAAAATCAGGAGAATCTATTACAAACCCTCTTCTGCTTCATTAATTACAAGAAGGACAACCTAGGGCAAAGAGACCCTAAGAAGCCTCCATGCGAAGAAACTGAGTTCTTCATAGGAATTAAATTCCTTATTGAGAAAAGGGAATTAAATTCCCAGAAACATTTTTGGGATGGAATTAAATTCCATAGATTTTAACCGCCACCATTATTTCCCTAAAGATCATCTAAACCCTAAGAGATCTACTGTTGAAGGTTAAGTAGTTTCATATCTTGGTTAAAAAACTTGAAGAAAAATGGGTTTTTTGTTTAAAAACAAAAAAAAGTGTGAAACCCTTGATATGGATTTAAAATCCAGAGAGTTTTGTCAAAATGAAGGTGCTTCGATCACCATTACCTGAGGAAGAAGGGTCACTTGAACAGAGTTAAACTCTGAAAAGTTCGAAGCAGAGAACTAAGCTCTGGAAACGAGAATTAAATTCTCAAGGAAAAAGTTCTCAAAGGAAAAAGATGAGCAAAGTGGAGGCTCTTCTGAAAGGACATGGGTATTTATAGGATGAGATGGAGACGTTTCATCTCCCCAAATCCCTAGAGGAATCCAACGGTCACAAAAGATGACAGCGTTGCACTCACGTGCAGACACGTGAGAACAACGCTGTGGGGGCATTTGTTTCCAGATTTAAAATCAGGAAAGATTACGGAGGAGGCATCACGTGCTAGCACGTGACCAGCAGTCACGTGTTGGCACGTGACGTTTAAAAGCAGCAGCAAAGGCAGAGTCATCTCCCTGATTAAATCAAAGAAAAGGCTCCAGAAAGGGTCACGTGCTCACACTTAACCAGGGGTCACGTGTTGGCACGTGACGGTTGAACAGCGGCCAGAAAGCAGAGCGCAAAAAGGAGAAGAAAGCTCGTTCCAGAAGGTCACGTGCCTACACGTGACCAAGGGTCCCGTGGTCACACGTGACCGACTTTCAAAGCCTCTCTATTTAACAGAATTAAATTCTGAAGGGGATTCAAATCTTCCTAAAAGGAGAATGATTATTTGGAACCGATTGGATTAAAAATCTAAAGGTGATTAAATATCACCTATTCATGGAAAAATCTTGAACTTGGAAAGATTTCCCCTTAAAATCTAACCGAAATAACAAAGGAATGTCTTTGGATTTAAAATCCAATGGTGAATAAAAATCACCTAATAATCCAAAGGTCCAGATGAATGATGAATGCAAATCAAATCTCTCAATGAAAGATTCACTAAAACAGATTGATTCTTCTCCTTCTCCTATAAATAGGAGCCAAGAAGAATAAAGAAGGGACCTTTTTTTTTGGGGAGGAAGAAAAATACAGAGACACAGAGGGAGAAAGAAAAAAAGAAATAGAGCTTTGAGACTTTGGAAGAATTTGATCTGCTGCAGAAGAAAACCTTAGGTAAGAAAGGAGAGGCTTCAAAAGAGAATTTAATTCTCAAAAGAGTTTAACTCTTATATTAAAAAAAGAAGAACTTGGTTCTCTCTTTAGTGGAGGATCTGCAAAGTACACATCTCCCCATGAATTGAGAATTTAATTCTCATTGGGTTGAGATCCTGCCATGCAGATCCAAAGCATAGGGAGGGAATGGAAGTTTGAGAATTCAATTCTCACAGAACTATAGGAATTTAATTCCTTTGAAATAAAATTAGGGTTTAACCCTATGTTATAGGAATTTAATTCCTTCAAAATGAACAGAATCAGGGATTAATCCTAGTTAAGAACTTAAATCTATCAAAATAACAGGAATTTAATTCCCTTAAGAAAGAAGAAATTAGGGTTTAACCCTATCTAAGAATATGATTCTTCAGAAGAAAACAGGAAATTAATTCCTCTAAAGTTTATTGCTAGGGTTTAACCCTATGAAGAATTAAATTCTTAAAAAGATAAACATATCTTCAAACGGACAAAGAAACATGGTCACGTGCTACCACGTGACCCCTGTAAAGATCCATAAAGAAGAACTTTGAGGCAACGCCTCACGTGCTCCACGTGACCCCCAAAGCGCGCAAAGAAAAAGCAAAAGAAAAGAAGCTCTGGGGTGCCCTCACGTGTCACCACGTGACCCCTAATGAACATTCTAACAGATCAAAGTGTGAGCCCTCATCACGTGCCCACACGTGATGGCCTTCAGAATTAAAAGTGTTAAACACTTATCTGTAGAACAAAATGAAGGGAATCTGGCCCCACGTTTTGGATGTCATCACGTGCCCTCACGTGATCTCTTCTCTTATAATATTTAGCAACAAACTAATGATCTGTTCCCTGTGTTTAACACTGATTTCCATAGTGTTTAACACTAGTTCGAAAACTCCATTTCCAGTGTTTAACACTGATTTTCTTAGTGTTCAAACACTAATTTGGAAAATTCTACTCCCAGTGTTTAACACTGATTTCCTTAGTGTTTAACACTGATTTGAAATCTTTGTTCCCAGTGTTTAACACTGATTCGTCTCAGTGTTTAACACTAATTTGAAAACTCTGTTCTCAGTGTTCAACACTGATTATCTTTTAGTGTTTAACACTAACTTGTCAATCTTATTCCCAGTGTTCAACACTGTTGGTCTCTAGTGTTCAACACTAGTTTCAGCCCAATTGGCTAAGTTTCTAGAGGCAAAGCCTCTCCTCCAATGGACCCACAGAGGGCCAATATTCTAAACATGATTGGACTTAGCCCAAGCTGGCCATAAGTCCTCAATTCAAACTTAACTGGGCTAACGGGCTCATAACATGATTGATTGGTTCTTATCCCAAATCGGGCCAAAACTTATTTGATCTACCTCAGTTTAAGGGTACATCTCTTCACTCCTTTGATACTTGGCGTTGTAATTCCTCAACGTCTTCAAAGAGGTGACGGGTCCCGATGACCACACATTGATACGGACTGTGGGGTCCTTAAACTCATGGACTATGAGGTCCTTAACCTTGACCGGGATGTCTTAAAACTAACACCGGACTGTGGGGTCCTTAAACTCATGGACTATGAGGTCCTTAACCTTAACCGGGATGTCTTAAAACTAACGCCGGACTGTGGGGTCCTTAAACTCATGGACTATGAGGTCATTAACCTTGACCGGGATGTCTTAAAACTAACGCCGGACTGTGGGTTCCTTAAACTCATGGACTATGAGGTCCTTAACCTTGACCGGAATGTCTTAAAACTAACAACGGACTATGACGTCCTTAACCTTGACCGGGATGTCTTAAAACTAACATTGGATTGGAGTCCTTAAATCCACGGACTACGACGTCCTTAACCTTGACCGCAATGTCTTAAAACTAACATTGGACCGCAATGTCCTTTAAACTACCTATGGACCGAGATGTCCTTAAACTACTAATGGACCGCAATGTCCTTTAAACTACCTATGGACCGAGATGTCCTTAAACTACCAATGGACCGCAATGTCCTTAAACTACCCATCGACCGCAATGTCGCTAAAGTAAACAACAGGGCCCCCCTTCTTAATTGCTCTCTTATTGGATCTAAACGATCCCGTTAAGTCGATCTTAGTCTAAAACTAGACTGATGTATCCTTAACTGACGTTTAAGTCGATCTTAATCTCAAACGAGTCTAACGTATCCTTAAACCCAAACCACCAAACCCAAATCTAAGATAATACGGATTTGGACTAGTCCACGTCCTACGGGCGACGACATAACTCAGTCTCCGTATACAATCCACGGGCAACCAAACACAAAACAAACACACACGACATGAAGTAACCACATGGAGAAGGAGAAAGTTGTTACCGCAATGCGGTAGCGTAATTAACTGCAGGGGCTTGCGCCTGCAGGGAAGAGCGTCCCCACAATCAAAAACCCCTCAAGCGAGGGGGAATCTAACAAAGTCTGCTACATCGAACGCATCCGTTTAAACCTTCGATATATAGTGCCATAAATCAACTTGGCATCTTTGGAGAGGTAGACGGATAGCACCTATTAGCATCTGCCCCCGAATCTCAGGCAAGACGTCATGTCCTGGCCGCCATTCGGAGGGGAACAATTGTTAGATTGCATGGAGTACCAGTGAGCATCATGTCCGACCGTTACACCCGTTTCTTATCACACTTTTGGAGGAGCATACAGGAAAGTTTGGGGACTCGATTGAAATTTAGCACGGCTTATCATCCTCAGACAAATGGCCAGTCGGAGAGAACGATCCAAACTCTTGAAGACATGTTGAGAGCTTGCATGTTAGACTTCAAGGGTTTATGGGAGGATCATCTACATTTGGTGGAGTTTTCTTACAATAACAGTTTCCATGCGACTATTCAGATGGCTCCATTCGAGGCTTTATATGGTCGCAAGTGTCGTTCACCTGTTTGTTGGGACAATATTGGTGAACGAAGATTGTTGGGACCAGACTTGGTTGTGCAAACAGTTGAGAAGGTTAACACTATCCGGAATCATCTGAAGGCAGCACAAGACCGGCAAAAGAGTTGGGCAGATACGTCGAGAAGACCACTAGAGTTCGCCATGGGTGATTTGGTATTCTTGAAGATATCACCGACTAGAGGGGTGATCCGTTTCGGAAGTCGAGGAAAGCTTAGTCCTCGATTCGTTGGACCTTTTGAGATCTTGGAACATGTTGGAGAAGTGGCTTATCGATTGGCGTTACAGCAATTCTTGGCAAATGTTCATGAAGTGTTTCACGTATCTCAACTCCGTAAATATGTTCGAGATGAAACACACGTGCTAGATCATTCGGAGCTGACTGTCCGAGAAGATTTGACTTTTGAGGAGCGACCGATGTCGATTGTGGATCGAAGAGAAAAGGTTCTTAAGAACAAAGTTATCCCTCTTGTACTTGTTTCTTGGGGTAATCGCTCGCATGGAGAATCAACTTGGGAACGAGAAGATGAAATCCGGCAAAAATTTCCATATCTATTCTTGTAGAGTGTGATTGTATATCCTTGCTTGTTCTTGGATTTTCGAGAAAGAAATTCTTTTTGTAGTTGGGTATAATGTAACAACCGAGTTCGGTTATACCAATTTCTGTTTCCGTATTTGTTTGTCTGTGGTATTTTTATTGATTTATCTTGTTTGGGTACGAATGGTAGTTTACTTTTACATTGCATTCGACCCGACCCGCTTGCTTGAACTGGTTGATTTATATTTATAGACTATCCTGGCCTGTTAAATAGACACGTGCATCTCATGTATACTGCATATTAACTCTTCACCTAGCATCGCGTATTTTACATATAACATTTTAGATCGCGTAAAATAAATTAAAATTGCATTTCATAGCCTGCATGATACCCCTAATCTCGTGGTAGCGTCCGCGCATTGTGTTCTCGTCACGTTCAGTGAAACGGACGTGTTTGGATAACTACACGCACGTACGTGCGTCCGTTCTTGGGGGTATGCATTTTTGTTACCTAATCTGTCATTTTAAAATGTGAAAGCTGCATTTAATTTTCGTATTTTAAATCTAAATTTGTGGACCAGACCCGGGCGCATTTTGAAACATTTTTATTTCCCGCTAAAATTCAACTATTTAATTTTAAAATTTTATTCTAACATATTTTTTTAACAGCTCAAAGATTTAAAGAAAACAGTTTAAATCTTTTTCGATTTTTTTAAAATCTTTTTGTAAGCCTTTCCTCAGCTCTCTCTCTTTTTCTCTCTCCCTCTCACGAGCCAATCAGATCTTCCTTTTTTTTTCACCAGGCCCCACTCCTTTCTCTCTCCCTTTCTTTTTCTTCACTATTCTTCTTCTGGGCCCCACTCGAAAATCCCTCTCTCTTTCTTTCCCTTTTCTTTCTCTCTCCCCAGCAGCAGTCTCTCTCTCTCTCTTCTTTCTCTTTCCTCTCGCGCCTCTCTCTCTCATCTCGCGTTTACTGTGTGTTCCTCGATTCTGGTCACCGCCTCCCCGCTACGCTAACCTCCCTTCATTCTTTTCTTTCTTCTTCTGCTTTAAAAACCCAGCACCATCTCCTCCTTCGAAAACCCATCGCCGCCTCCTCAAACCCTAACCCTAACTCCTCTGCGCTCGTCTTCGCTCCTCAACCCTCATCATCTCCTTCCTCATCCTCTCTCCTCTTCTCCACCATCTTCTCCTTTTCCCGAGCCCACTGCACCCACAAGAACCCCCGAGAACCCTTCACCACCACCTCATCCCGTCGCCGACGACCTCTCGCCGTCGCCTCCTCATTCTTCTCCTCTCTCCAAACTCCCCAACACCAACCCAACACCTAAACAAGAACCCCCCTGCACAGAAACCCTAGCACCCGAGCCTTTCCCTGCAACCAAGAACCCTTGCTGCCTTGCCGTCGTTCTCTCCGGCGATCCCTTGCCGACGACCTCCAACCTTTGCAACCACATCCTAGCCTTCTCCCAACCCCAGTGAGCAACCCCTTCTCTTGCATTCTTCTTTTCTTCTTCTTTCTATTCTTCTTTCTTTATTTTTTTCTTTTCTGTTTTTTTTTAAATACCTCTACAGATCGCCGGAGCCGTGACGACGTCGATGATCCCGACGACCCAGGGAGCGTACCTGACCCGTGTGTTCACCTTGTGCGTGGTTTGGATCCGTTCCGCGTACCGTGCGCGCGTCGTGGCTTTTCCCGCCGACGTGTGACGTTCCGTATAACCGTTTTTCATCTGTCGAGGTAAGTAAAACTTGCTACATGCTATTTAATTTATTATATACTTATTTGAATGCACATTAAACCTGTAGTTTAAATTTGATACCATAATTTCCATTTTAACATTTCGATGTTCCGTTTACATAATTTTAGTTCTAAAACTTGAATATATCATGTTGCATATTAGATTACAATAGATAGTACCCACATCCGTATTTAAATCATATAATAATTATTTGCATAGCCCATAGTACCCTTTTAATAGTTTCTACCCTATCGGACACCCGTTTGCATCCATTTAACATATTTTATATATATTTGCATCCCTAGATCATTTAACCCATAATAACGAGATTTTAACATTCCATATTTGTTTAAGTGTATTTTACTTAATGTTGGAACCATAACCCTAACTCTAATCGATAACCGTGCACCCATATATTTTAATATGTACCTATTTGCATGCTACATTACAATGTTCCATTTTATTGTTCCATTAGTACCCTATACTTATTTTGTATACCCCTGCTTATTTTAGTTTGATTATAAGCACCCACATGACATTTTGTGCCCCCTTGTTAGTTGTATGTATGTCCTAGAGGCCAGTATTGTACAGATGATGTATATTATATTGGATGCTTGGACATATATAGAGATGACTTTCTTGCTCGATATGATAGTATGCTATCTGGTTACTCTTTATCTTAACATGTATACTAGTCTCTTTATACTGTCTTATAGTTACATGTTGGTAAAGCCCTTAGGATGTGTACTTGACTACCTGGACTATGATGCAGATCATACTAGTGGGGACATGGTAGTCCATAGGTACATCCTTCAAGGTCCCTAGTCGTAGGTGTATCGAGACGGGGCATCGATATACCAGTGTAGACTAACGTATACGCTTCTCGACCCATGAGATGGGCGATGGATGATCCCATATCCATTGGTGTTTGACATCAGAGATGGTATACGGGTGCTCAGTGGAGACTGGGTACACTGGAAGGACTCGCCGAGAACTCCCAGATGGTATTATACCTCATGTCAGATGGCAGTTCTCAGGTGACACTTGTACAGGTTAGTCTGTAGACCCGAGATCGTCATAGAGTCTTGTGTGATTCCCACTGTACTTTGATCTCCACCTTACCACGTCCATGAGGGTGTGCAAAACGGTGGTCTTTGGGTACAGTCCCGAGTCACATGGAGGCAATGAGCGATAGGAGGGGTTTCGTCTCTCCCGGTATTGGGGGTTGATGTTGCGCTGTGCTCGATTGGCCGTAACAGGGAAGTCCCTGGCCAGGGCTGATCAGAGATTTGCTGGTAAGTGTTACCAGTAGTTTCTCGACCCGTTATGAGCCTCACATCGGCACGACTTATCGGTTATTGGGGTCTGACGTTTACCACCCCTAGACTTGATATGCGACATATCAGACGAACAGACCGGACTGTACGGTAAGTGTTACTGGTTGGTTTCACAGGAGTGTGAGCGGGCTGGCTCGTCGATCTTCTGATCGCTCAATACCCGGATGGCCGTTACGTTTAGCAGACCGCTTGGGGCTTGTGGGTGCTTGATATGATCATCATCTGCTACCGGCGTATTGACGAGTCTTTAGAGTCCTACACAGAGATTTCCTGGCTCAAGCGAAACGAAATAGGAGCGCATATGAGATATGTGCGGGACCGAGAATAATGCGTGTATGTGATACCGCATTTCATTCTCGCGATAAATGTTTCGATTGGTTGTATGCGATATGACCTAGTTATCGAATCATAGATTCGATAAATCGATACATTTGATACTAGTCGGTTATATGCGACATGACCGGATCATTGAATCAAATGTTGATTTAATGATTTAATGTATAATTATATATTTGATATATTACTTTGCATTAACTAGTATTGGTTCACTTTAAATGGATTTTCTCACTTGATGTGCAAATTGTAGATGTGATATACTTTTGTGCACATGTTTGTATCATGTTTGATGATACTTGCTCCTTTGGTTAAGTGTATTGAATTATACTATGGTTAAGTTGATGTTTAGGGTTTTGCTTTTTCATTTATTTATTTATTTGTTTATTTATTTATTTGGAAAAGATAAAGATGAGAATGGTGGCTTTCTTTGTTTCTTATTGAAGCTTCATGAAGCTTTGACTTAGTCCACCATTCTTATCTCATCCTTAACCCTAACCATTCCAACTAACCCTAGTTTACACTCTACACTTGACTATGGTTAGGATATGATAAGTATTCATATCAGTTTCTTTTTTAAAGAAAAAACTTATCATATTCTTCATCCTCTCCTTCTTCTTCTTCAAGAAAAACCTTGACTTCATCAATGGTAACTTGAGCAAACAAGTGAGAAATCCAATTCTAAAGTGAACCCAACTCCTATTTCTTCACCCTCTACCTCTTGCCAAGTTGTTTTGGGTGTTTTCTTCACAAGTTTCACAACTTGGTGAAGTTGGAGCTTGAACTTGTGATGCCTCGACGTAGATCATCTTCGGCACGAAGCCGACGACCTAGTCCGTCCATTTTCCCGATGAAGCCGACGATTGAGTTCGGGATTCAAGATGGACAGCGAGAGGACGCCTACGTGGAGCTAAGGAAGTGGATATCCGGATCTACAAAGGTTGTAGCTTCTGATCTTTAGTTAAGTTGTTTACTAGATTCGTATTTCGCCTAGATTTCTAGTCAACGATCCGTATTAGGGTTTCTCGGCACCCATAAAATTTGAAATCGGCATGGTTGATGCCTTGTGAGACCTCTATAGAGTGCCTAGGAACCTTTCATTGGTATCAGAGCCTAGCTAGAGCCTTAGGCGAAGTCTAGACGACGTTTGAAATCCGAATACACATCGAAACCCTAACACAATATGCTCTCTGGACTTTTTACAAAAACTGGGTTTTTTCCAGATTAAAAATTCTTAAAAAATTCAGCAGGAAGATCTAAGAGTTATGGTGCAAAACGAGATCCCAATTCAACTAAACCGCCGCGGTTCCGCGGCATGAGCTGGCTCATGCGGCGGTTCCGCGGCCGTACGGTCGACTCTCACTGTAAGATTTGCACAGTAATTCCTATTTGTCAGTGCTGAGTTTTATGGGAATTTTTAATATTTATTCAAGAGTTGAATTTTCTGGGGTTGTTTTGGGGATTCGATGTTTCGATCGGAGTATCAGATTTTGTCTATGTGGTTTTCCGGATAATTTTTGAATATGTTAAAAAGTTCGACCGGATGTAAACACCCAATCTTTCCCCTGCAGGGAAATTTCCAATTGTTGGACTTTTCCGTAGTTTAAAGACGTTCGAAGTAGTGCAAGTAACGCGATGGTCCCTCTAGAAGACAACAAACCTTAACTCGATTATGTGACCGTCTTGAACTGCCCTTTGAACCTTCGGGTTTGGGGTAGTACGGCGTGCCACATGTGAGGCGTTGGCTTGACCCTTCTACGGCTGGACCGTTGGTACTGAGGCATGAAGAGAATGTCTTTGAATTTATTTCATGTGTTGATCGGTTTCGGGAAAACTTGGGTGTTTGAATGTTCGATCAGAAATTTTAATATTTTCTATTTATCCGGAATGGGATACAATAATTGGAATTCACAAACAGTTATGAGATAACTGAATGAATGTTATAAATCTAGTAGTTTAGTCCCACATGATATTGAAAAGAGTTTTCGATAATGAGACTAAAATGCGGGGTTTATAATTGTTAGGCATGTGATGTCTAAGTATTTCATTTGATTAGGCATGTGATGTCTAAAGAGGTTGCGGCTTCTAACTGTTGTAGTTTTACACTTTCTTTTCTGTGACCGTAAGTGTAATATGTGATATCGCCGGTTTCGTTGCTATATGTCAACGACAATTGGGATGCGCATATTTACTTACGTTGATGACATGTGATGTTATGTGTTGCTGGATATGTTATATTGGATCGTCGTGTTTGAATAGCCGGGGGTTTTTATGTGAGATGAGTGTTTTTTATTTTCATTCATGTAAAAACTTGTATGTAATATTCTTTTTATTTGGGGCACTTCCAGGTAGCGGAAGTTGTCACCTTTTGTATATTATTTACTTTTCCGCATTAGGATAGACCCAAGGAGGGGAGCACAAGTAACCGGGTTCTGGGGTCCAGTGGGAGACCAACTCGAGGAGTCGAGTCCGGGTCTCCTAACCCTAGAATTGGCAGGGTTGCTTGCCGCTCTCGTAGGGGTCTAGGGGTGTGGGATTGGCTATTCATCACGACCGTGGAATCCGTGTTTTATACTGGCTCGTATTGAAAACACGGACGTCCTAGTATATCCAATGTTTCATATGTTTCTTCTGCTGCGATATCTGTGATGTGATCATGTGATGTTCTGTGATAGATATAGTATATAGTATATATGATATATTATATAGACGTTACTTATGTTTTGCACCCGCACTAGCCCTGTCCTGCTCTGTCGTTAGTTACCTAACCTAACGGTGCACGAGGGGACATCCAGGCGAATGCGGATGGCATAAGTGTACGTCGTATTTATCTGTGATGTTTAGGTACTTAAATGATGGGACTTCATTAATGTGATTAATGAAAGATAAGAAACCTAAGATGTTGTAGAATCAAATTTTAAACAAAACAGGTAGCTACAGTTCTTGCTTTGCATAGCGGTATATATGATATACCCTGCACCTTATTCGATGAGGAAAGGACGGAGATCCCTTCACCGGGAGTGACTCCTTTAGCAATAACTGGCATATGCTACACACTCGGTTTGACTTTTGATTGCTTCTATAGTTTCTGCTTTGCACAGTGATATATATGATATATCCCGCACCTCATTCGACGAGGAAAGGGCCGACGATTCCTTCACCGGGAGTGACCCCTTTAGCAAAACTAGAAAAGCCTCAAAATCACTCCATTTCAAAACTTCATTTGATTCTACAAACGATATCAAGTTCATTACGCTCATGGTTTTTATGAAAAACCTGCGTAGCCCTCCGTCATTTCAGATAAGTACTAGTTAGTATTCGTGCTGCGGTAGTTTGGCCTCCGTCAAGGCGCAGTGTACGGTAGCTAACTAGTGCTTATCTGCTAGCATATGATGCGATTGGATTAGGGTATTCGTACGGCGTTGTTTGGCCTCCGTCAAGGGTCGTGCGGGTGGGTTTAATTCAATCAGGAAATGACGGGTTGAATTTGACTAGCGCACTATGGGTTGTTTGGCCTCCGTCAAGGTCATAGGACGCTAGGGGCAAAATATTATCGGGAATTTCAAGTGTTGAAATTTGCAATGAGATTGCATACCTTCTATGAGATAGTTGGATCCTGATACCCGCTGCGAGTAAGAGTTACTCCTGGGAGAGTTTTGCACACTACAATTAGCCGATCAAGTAGGTGTCTAGAAAGGTGTCAACGGGGTTACGCCTCTGGGAAAACGAGGTTTACATTAATTAGGTTCGTGCGAAAGCACAGAGGACCTCCCTCAAAGTACCGACACTGGCCTGGCTGAAAGATCGACGAAGTTGTAGGGTGTAATTAATCCCAGCTAGTCTTTCCTTTTAGGGTTTGAAGGAAGATTTGATAAAAACCAGTGGGAGCCATCCTGATTAGATAAGATAATAACCAATCTGATCTTGCACGAGCATACGCTAAAGTGTTTTCTTCTCTCTCTCTCCAGGTAGCGACCAGTTCATGCCCTAATAAAGATAATAATATGGATGTATTGACCGAACCCGCATGTTATACTGTGCAGGGGAACGTTGAACCCGTTCTATCTTATAAGTGTTATAATAATGAACAGGAAACAGGAGAATATCTGGATTCTCACACCGCCCAAACGGAGAACATGCATGTTGATGCATCATCTTCGGGTGTGTTTGTCATTGAGAACTGTTTCTCAGTTCACCCTACGTCCTGGGTATTAGATACCGGATCAGGATCCCATATATGTAAACAGTTACATGGGCTAAGGAAAGGTAGAGAACTGGGAAAAGGTGATCATTCCGTTCAAGTTGGGAATGGGGCAAATGTTGCAGCCAAAGCAGTTGGCGAATATCACCTAGTATTACCAAGTGGTGATACAATGATTCTGAATGAGTGCTATTATATACCGAACATGATGTGCAACATTATATCAGTTTCTTTATTAAGTAAAGAAGGATATAATTTTGTAGTAAAGGATAATGTTATGAATATATTCCTAGATCAAAAGTTGATTGCATCAGGCTCGCTACATAATGGCATATTCATTCTAAATCAAAATACAGTCCTCAATATACAAAACACACACAAGAGGAAAAGTTCAGAAATGAACGAATCCTACTTGTGGCATTGTAGACTTGGTCATATCAATGCGACACGACTGGCTAAGTTACATAAGGATGGTTATTTGAATCCGTTTGAATTATCATCTTATGATACTTGCCATTCATGTCTCAAAGAAAAAATGACCAAAGCTCCGTTTAGTGGACACGGAGAAAGAGTTACTGAACTCTTAGGACTGGTACATAGTGATGTATGCGGTCCCATGTCTACCCTTGCCAGGAACGGTTCTTCCTACTTCATTACATTCACTGACGATCTCTCTAGATTCGGATATGTGTTCCTGATGAAACACAAATCAGAAGCTTTTGAGAAATTTAGAGAATATAAACAAAAAGTAGAGAACCAAACGGGCAAAAGTATTAAGATCCTTCGATCTGATCGAGGAGGAGAATACTTAAGTAACGAATTCAGAGATTATCTAAAAGAGAATGGGATTCTCTCTCAGCTTACTCCTCCTTATACACCACAGCACAACGGTGTATCGGAGCGGAGAAATCGCACCCTATTAGATATGGTGCGCTCTATGATGAGTGCAACTGAGTTACCTATTTCCTTCTGGGGATATGCGCTGGAGACAGCAGCATACCTATTGAATAGAGTTCCAACCAAATCAGTGCCTACCACTCCATATGAGATATGGAATGGCAAGAGACCATGTCTTAATTTTATTCAGATATGGGGTTGTCCGGCCTATGTTAAAACACAAAATCCGGACAAGCTCGAGGCAAGGTCTGTTCTATGTAAGTTTGTTGGATATCCCAAACATTCGTGAGGGTATATCTTCTACCACTCCGAGGAACAAAAAGTGTTTGTTTCTCGACATGCCACTTTCTTAGAAAAGAGTTTTCTTATGAAACAGACAAGTAGCATTGAGGTAGAACTGGAAGAGGTTCCAGTAACACAAACTGCAACAGAAGACTTGGTAGAACCAGAGGATTCAGTAGAACTCGACGAACCCCAGCCTCTCCGCCGATCTAGTAGGGCATCTCGTCCACCTGAGAGATACTACGGTTTTCTTATTGACGGTGGAAGCGAGGATTGCATCATGGAGGATGATGACCCAACTAGTTTCGAGCAGGCCATCACGAGTGGGGACTCTGTGAAATGGCTGGATGCTATGCGGTCCGAGATGGAATCCATGTACACCAACAAAGTATGGACTTTGGATGTTGCTCCTAAAGGGGTAAAACCCATTGGGAGCAAGTGGATCTTCAAGAAGAAACTTGGTGTAGATAGGAAAGTGGAGACTTTCAAAGCTAGACTTGTTGCAATGGGTTTTCGTCAAAGACCAGGTGTGGATTATGACGAAACCTTTTCTCCAGTGGCTATGCTTAAATCCATCCGGATCATGCTTGCCATCGCTGCATATCATGATTACGAAATCTGGCAAATGGATGTTAAGACCGCCTTTCTAAACGGCGATTTAGAAGAGTGCGTGTACATGACTCAGCCAGAGGGCTTCGTAGACAGTGGGAGCAGCGGGAAGGTGTGCAAGCTGCTTAAATCCATTTATGGATTAAAGCAAGCATCGCGGAGTTGGAACATCTGCTTTGACGTCGTTATCAAAGAGTTTGATTTCGTCAAAAATCCAGATGAACCTTGTATCTACAAGAAGGTGGCAGAGAGTAAGGTTGTCTTCCTCGTATTGTACGTGGACGACATACTCTTGATAGGAAATGATATTCCTATGCTGCAATCGGTCAAGCTCTTCTTATCACAAAGATTCTCAATGAAAGATCTTGGTGATGCCTCCTGCATATTGGGAATTAGGATCTATAGAGATAGATCCAAAAGGATATTGGGATTGTCCCAATCCAGGTACATTGACACCATACTAAAGAGATTTAGTATGGAAGAATCCAAGCGTGTGAACTTGCCCACGATCTCTGGAGTCACTCTCTCCAAAGAGATGTCTCCCAAGACTGATTTGGAGAGAGCTCGCATGCAAGGGATACCCTATGCTTCGGCTGTAGGCTCTATCATGTACGCGATGCTATGTACCAGACCCGATGTTGCATACTCACTAAGTGTAGTGAGCAGGTATCAAGCTGATCCTGGAGAGAGTCACTGGACAGCTGTGAAGAGCATTCTCAAGTACTTACGAAGGACTAAAGAGATGCTCTTGGTGTATGGTAACGGAGAACTCCAAGTGGAGTCCTTTACCGATTCGAGCTTCCAGAGCGGTTAGCTGGAAGAGTTCCAGGCAGGAAACCGTGGCAGACTCGACGATGGAGGCTGAATATATCGCTGCCAACGATGCTGCCAAAGAGGCTGTCTGGATCAAGAAGTTCATTACTGAACTTGAAGTGGTTCCATCCATTGAGCATCCAATACCTTTGTATTGCGATAACAATGGAGCGGTGGCTTTGGCCAAGGAACCCAGGTCCCATGAGCGATCCAGGCATATTCTGAGGCGGTATCACCTGATCCGGGAGATAGTTGATCGCCGGGAGATCGAGGTCAGGAGGGTTGACACGAAGAACAACACGGCGGATCCACTCACGAAGGCCATTCCCCAGATACAGTTTGAGAGACTCTTCGGGATGCTCGGTATGCGATACTACAGCAGCTGGCCCTAGTGCATGTGGGAGATTGTTAGTTGTATGTATGCCCTAGAGGCCAGTATTGTACAGATGATGTATATTATATTGGATGCTTGGACATATATAGAGATGACTTTCTTGCTCGATATGATAGTATGCTATCTGGTTACTCTTTATCTTAACATGTATACTAGTCTCTTTATACTGTCTTATAGTTACATGTTGGTAAAGCCCTTAGGATGTGTACTTGACTACCTGGACTATGATGCAGATCATACTAGTGGGGACATGGTAGTCCATAGGTACATCCTTCAAGGTCCCTAGTCGTAGGTGTATCGAGACGGGGCATCGATATACCAGTGTAGACTAACGTATACGCTTCTCGACCCATGAGATGGGCGATGGATGATCCCATATCCATTGGTGTTTGACATCAGAGATGGTATACGGGTGCTCAGTGGAGACTGGGTACACTGGAAGGACTCGCCGAGAACTCCCAGATGGTATTATACCTCATGTCAGATGGCAGTTCTCAGGTGACACTTGTACAGGTTAGTCTGTAGACCCGAGATCGTCATAGAGTCTTGTGTGATTCCCACTGTACTTTGATCTCCACCTTACCACGTCCATGAGGGTGTGCAAAACGGTGGTCTTTGGGTACAGTCCCGAGTCACATGGAGGCAATGAGCGATAGGAGGGGTTTCGTCTCTCCCGGTATTGGGGGTTGATGTTGCGCTGTGCTCGATTGGCCGTAACAGGGAAGTCCCTGGCCAGGGCTGATCAGAGATTTGCTGGTAAGTGTTACCAGTAGTTTCTCGACCCGTTATGAGCCTCACATCGGCACGACTTATCGGTTATTGGGGTCTGACGTTTACCACCCCTAGACTTGATATGCGACATATCAGACGAACAGACCGGACTGTACGGTAAGTGTTACTGGTTGGTTTCACAGGAGTGTGAGCGGGCTGGCTCGTCGATCTTCTGATCGCTCAATACCCGGATGGCCGTTACGTTTAGCAGACCGCTTGGGGCTTGTGGGTGCTTGATATGATCATCATCTGCTACCGGCGTATTGACGAGTCTTTAGAGTCCTACACAGAGATTTCCTGGCTCAAGCGAAACGAAATAGGAGCGCATATGAGATATGTGCGGGACCGAGAATAATGCGTGTATGTGATACCGCATTTCATTCTCGCGATAAATGTTTCGATTGGTTGTATGCGATATGACCTAGTTATCGAATCATAGATTCGATAAATCGATACATTTGATACTAGTCGGTTATATGCGACATGACCGGATCATTGAATCAAATGTTGATTTAATGATTTAATGTATAATTATATATTTGATATATTACTTTGCATTAACTAGTATTGGTTCACTTTAAATGGATTTTCTCACTTGATGTGCAAATTGTAGATGTGATATACTTTTGTGCACATGTTTGTATCATGTTTGATGATACTTGCTCCTTTGGTTAAGTGTATTGAATTATACTATGGTTAAGTTGATGTTTAGGGTTTTGCTTTTTCATTTATTTATTTATTTGTTTATTTATTTATTTGGAAAAGATAAAGATGAGAATGGTGGCTTTCTTTGTTTCTTATTGAAGCTTCATGAAGCTTTGACTTAGTCCACCATTCTTATCTCATCCTTAACCCTAACCATTCCAACTAACCCTAGTTTACACTCTACACTTGACTATGGTTAGGATATGATAAGTATTCATATCAGTTTCTTTTTTAAAGAAAAAACTTATCATATTCTTCATCCTCTCCTTCTTCTTCTTCAAGAAAAACCTTGACTTCATCAATGGTAACTTGAGCAAACAAGTGAGAAATCCAATTCTAAAGTGAACCCAACTCCTATTTCTTCACCCTCTACCTCTTGCCAAGTTGTTTTGGGTGTTTTCTTCACAAGTTTCACAACTTGGTGAAGTTGGAGCTTGAACTTGTGATGCCTCGACGTAGATCATCTTCGGCACGAAGCCGACGACCTAGTCCGTCCATTTTCCCGATGAAGCCGACGATTGAGTTCGGGATTCAAGATGGACAGCGAGAGGACGCCTACGTGGAGCTAAGGAAGTGGATATCCGGATCTACAAAGGTTGTAGCTTCTGATCTTTAGTTAAGTTGTTTACTAGATTCGTATTTCGCCTAGATTTCTAGTCAACGATCCGTATTAGGGTTTCTCGGCACCCATAAAATTTGAAATCGGCATGGTTGATGCCTTGTGAGACCTCTATAGAGTGCCTAGGAACCTTTCACCCCTGATATGACTTGAAACACCTACTACTTGATACGACTTGATACCGTGCACTTCTTGACATGATTGGATTTATTTACACTACTTGACTTGACCTGATGTACCATATCTTGACCTTTTGCCTAATCTTGTTACTAATGCCAACAAACCTGACCTGTTGTCCCTACGGACATTTCCTGTTGTCTATCCATACAAAACTGTACCTGCCTGATCCTGTGTTGGTATTAACTCCAGATTATTTAATACCTGACTTGAACACATATAACTTAGGGGTATAGGGAAATCAATGATGAAACCTCACTTGTAACTCGACAGTTCTATACCTTTTCTGTTCAGTCTTACGGGCTAGGCCAGCCCCGGAGTGATGCTGCTGACATCACTCGTCATTACCTACTATCCTTTTACTGCCTTGCGGCACGTCTCGGATTCAGCCCGAGAGTCATAGACAGTGATCCCGGGCACGCACGGGATACTATTGAGTTACATCGATAATTCATCAAATTGATTTCAAATACTTGAGATTAGTTAACACAGTAGACCAGTTTTAGATTACTCACTGCACACTACCCTTCACTATCCTAATTTATATTGCCGTTACACCTGTTTTACCATTTATGATTATACCTGCGTGTCTTGCTATCCTGTTTATATATTATTGCTTGATGTTATGACGCACTGACGTCTGGGTTTTGCATGGCCCAGATTCTTTACCTGCACTACAGGCCGAGCAGGAGTACTTCAGTCAGCAGGCTGAGCAGTGAGGACTCGTTAGTAGTTAGTTCTTTTACTTTCGGTATTTTCATTCCTGATGTGAGCCCGCATTATGGGACATACATTCCAGTTTATTCTTGTATTGGATCTTTTGCTTCCGCATTATTTTATTCTTGATTCATTTTATTCTGGCTTATGGACATGTATTAGATAGTTTATTATTGTTCTTGATATCTCTACAGCCGTAATGTGACTGTGGAAGGATATTTCCTATCCACAGATAGCATGGTTGGCTATGTCACGTGCCTATCTTAGCGTACTTTGGGAAGCGGGGCGTGACATGGTTCTTTTGGTCTCAGAGCCATAGGTTATAGGTTAATCGGGTTTGATTCTTGTTGTAGTTGGGTATTAGACCCAATACACGAATCAAAATACTCGTGATTAGGAAACATGTCCTGGCATCTTGCCATCTACCATTTTTGAATCTTAACCTCCTCCTGATTATACTTTTACGATGTGCTAACCTCCTTTGCATAACGATTCGAAAACCTGGTTTCCTTTTGTTTATATCTAAAGCTTAGGCGACTTGGGTGGAGTTATGTGATTGTAACTATGATACCGCGGCATGGTTACAATGCGGTACTCTATTTAAGTAACTTGGAGTTCTAGCCTTGATTCATATCCTTGATCTATATTTTGAATCTGTTATCATACTAATCCTTTTGGTGCTTTGATTTCCGGAACATGGCAGACAAGAATCTGAAAACGTACCAAAGGCGTGTTGACGAAGCCGCTATGCTTGGAGTAATACGTGGGATGTTGGAGAACCAAAAGCGACAGACCAAGCTGATCCAGCAGCAAGCTGAATCTTTTCAGGAAGGTTTGCGGACCGTTCAGCAGTCCGTGAACAATGTTGTGGCCAGATCGGTGGATCGTATGGGAACTGTAGCGGATTTCAGGAGACTGGGTCCGTCTGTTTTTACTGGCTTGGAGGAACCGTTTCCAGCGGAACAGTGGCTGGTTGACACGAAGAATCTACTCATTGCGGCACAGATCCCGAAAGATAAGAGAGTGGATGTGGTACGCATCCAATTGGTGGACTACGCCCGAGAATGGTGGCTTGTGGAAGAGACCCGCTTGCCCAAGCCGATCAGTTGGGCGGATTTTTCGAAGAGTTTCTTGGAGAAGTTCTTCCCGCGGACTGCACGAGAGGAAATGGAAGAAAAGTTCATCAGTTTGAAGCAGAACGGCGTACCTGTAGATGTACATGCAGTTGAGTGGACGCGGCTCAGTAGATTCGCTGGATCTTTGGTTGCCAACGATGCTGATAGGGCAAGGAGGTTCATGCGCAGTTTGGATGTGGACATCCAAAGGCAGATTGTCTCCCTGGGTTTGACCACTTTCTCCCAAGTACTTACAGCAGCCCGAGAGTAGCAGAGCCTATCTATGAAGATTGGGAGTACACCGCAGCCAGCAGTTACAGTACGGAAGCCGGCATTTGCACAGAACAGAGCACATGTGTGTAGAGGTATTCCAGTGAACCGTCATGGCATAACACCTATGAAGAAGCCTGTTGTCGTTGATCAAAGAAGGACCGTGATTTGTGACTACTGCCATTTACCTGGGCACGTGCAAAGGGAATGTCGAAGGAAACAGGGACTCTGTTTGGTTTGTGGATCGGCGGATCATACTATCAGCACTTGTCCGTCGAAGCTTCGCACGAGAGATGATGTTCAGAAGCCACCGCAGAAACCGTTTCAGGGACAGAAGCAGCTGACTCAGGGACCCAATCAAGCTTGAGCTTTCACTCTGACGGCTGAGGAAGCTAAAGCTTCAGGAGAAGTTGTTTCAGGTATTCTACTTGTTCATGGTTTTACCGCATTAGCGTTATTCGATTCTGGTGCATCCCATTGTTTTATGTCGTCCAAGTTTATTGTTACACGCTCGATTGCTTACACGACCCTGTCTAGTTGTTGGGACATACATACTGGGAATGGGAAGATCATATCGAGTAGAGAATGTAAGGATTGTGCAGTTGTTGTTTGCAGACGGGAGCTGTTTGCAGATTTCTTGGTGATTGATACGGGCAGCTATGAAGTCGTCTTGGGAATGGATTTTCTCGGTACTTTCCACGCTCACATAGATTGTAGGGCGAAGAAAGTAATTTTCCAGATTCTCGGACATCCAGAGTTTATCTTTACTGGAGGAGGCAGTTCTGTCGGGCCAGTCGAGTTTAGGGCTAGGCCAACAACTAGTGTTCTCTCGTCGTTGGAGGTTGATAAAGATGAAGCGCCAGCTGTTGTACGAGATTTCATGGACGTGTTCGAAGACATATCAGGATTACCGCCGAAGCGAGACGTGGAGTTCGCATTGATCTTATTCCTGGTGCAGCGCCAGTTTCTAAAGCGTACTATCCAATGGCACCAGTGGAGTTGGAAGAAGTCAAGAAGCAGGTTACTGAATTACTTGAGAAGGGTTGGATTCGCAGCAGTAACTCGCCGTGGGGAGCTCCAGTTCTTCTAGTCAAGAAGAAAGATGGCACAAGGAGGATGTGCATCGATTATAGAGAATTAAACCGGGTGACTATTAAGAACAAGTACCCGATCCCTCGCATTGGCGAACTATTTGAGCAGCTTAGTGGCGCGAGGGTATTCTCGAAACTGGATTTGCGATCCGGATATCATCAGGTCCGAGTTAAGACAGAAGATATTTGCAAGACGGCGTTCCGAACTCGGTATAGACATTACGAGTATTTAGTGATGCCCTTCGGAGTAACGAATGCACCGGCGATATTCATGGACTTGATGAACCGAATCTTTTCACCATTCTTGGACCAGTTTATAGTGGTGTTCATTGATGATATTCTGGTCTACTCGAAGAGTATTGAAGAGCATGCAGAACATTTGAAGATCGCACTGCAGACGTTGAGACAAGAAAAATTATATGCAAAGATGAGCAAGTGCGAGTTTTGGCTGGAAGAAGTAAAGTTTTTGGGGCATGTCGTGTCTGACGATGGAATCGCCGTTGATCCCGAAAAGATTGCAGCAGTTCGAGATTGGCCGATTCCGAAAAATGTTGCGGAGATAAGAAGCTTTCTTGGACTCGCCGGGTATTACAAAAGGTTCATGGATAACTTTGCTCGTCTGGCGGAGCCGTTGACCAAGCTTACACGCAAGGAGGTACCATTTGTGTGGACGGATAGGTGTGCGTCAGCTTTTGAGGCGTTGAAGCAGAGATTGATAACCGCTCCTATTCTGACCGTGCCAGATAGTTCCGGAGGATTGGTGATTCACAGCGACGCATCTGGGAAAGGATTGGGTTGTGTTTTGATGCAGCATGGGAAGGTTATAGCGTACACATCGAGACAGTTGAAGACCCATGAGAAGAATTACCCAACTCATGACTTGGAGCTTGCAGCTGTGATCTTCGCTTTGAAAATTTGGAGACACTACCTTTTAGGCGAAAGGGCTGAGGTTTTCACCGATCATAAAAGCTTAAAGTATGTGTTCACGCAAAAGGAGCTTAATATGAGGCAGCGTAGATGGTTGGAGCTGATGGCTGACTACGATCTTGATCTTAAGTACCATCCGGGAAAGTAAATGTTGTGCCGGATGCGCTTAGTCGGTTGTTAGCAATTCAGATGTTGACTGCACAGTAGGAACTTATTGAAGACTTTCGAAGATTCGATTTGGAGGTTGTGCTACCGCATTCTTCGAGACAGTTGATGCAGTTGCAAGTACAGTCGTCGTTTATCGAGAATATTAAAGCAGTACAGTCGCAGGACCCTAGATTGCAAAAGTTTCGAGAACAGATTGAAGCTGGAATTCGAACAGACTTATTGATCCATGAAGATGGTTCGTTGAGATATGGTAGCCGTTTGTGTGTGCCAAAGGGAGATATTCGCGAAGAGCTTATGAAGGAGGCGCACAGTTCAGCTATTCCGTACATCCAGGAGGCACGAAGATGTACCAAGATATACGACAACATTTCTGGTGGGAAGGCATGAAATGGGAGATTGCCCGTTTTGTAGCAAAGTGTTTGGTGTGTCAGCAAGTTAAGGTTGAACATCAAAGGGTTGCTGGTTTATTGCAACCACTTCCGATTCCTCAGTGGAAGTGGGAACATATAACCATGGATTTCGTGACGGCTCTACCGCGAAGTCCAAAAGATAACAATGCAGTGTGGGTGATTGTTGATCGTTTGACCAAGGCAGCTCATTTCATCCCTTTTCGAGTTGGTCAATCAACAGAAACTTTGGCAGAACGGTACATGCAGGAGATTGTAAGATTGCATGGAGTACCAGTGGGCATCGTGTCCGACCGTGACACCCGTTTCTTATCACACTTTTGGAGGAGCTTACAGGAAATTTTGGGGACTCGATTGAAATTTAGCACAGTTTATCATCCTAAGACAGATGGCCAGTCGGAGAGAACGATCCAAACTCTTGAAGACATGTTAAGAGCTTGCATGTTAGACTTCAAGGGTTCATGGGAGGATCATCTACATTTGGTGGAGTTTTCTTACAATAACAGTTTCCAGGCGACTATTCAGATGGCTCCATTCGAGGCTTTATATGGTCGCAAGTGTCGTTCACCTGTTTGTTAGGACGATGTTGGTGAACGAAGATTGTTGGGACCAGACTTGGTTGTGCAAACAGTTGAGAAGATTAACACTATCCAGAATCATATGAAGGCAGCATAAGACCGGCAAAAGAGTTGGGCAGATACGTCGAGAAGACCTCTAGAGTTCGCCGTGGGTGATTTGGTATTCTTGAAGATATCACCGACTAGAGGGGTGATCCATTTCGGAAGTCGAGGAAAGCTTAGTCCTCGATTCGTTGGACCTTTTGAGATCTTGGAACGTGTTGGAGAAGTGGCTTATCGATTGGCGTTACCGTAATCCTTGGCGAATGTTCATGACGTGTTTCACGTATCTCAACTCCGTAAATATGTTCGAGATGAAACACGCGTGCTGGATCATTCGGAGCTGACTGTCCGAGAAGATTTGACTTTTGAGGAGCGACCGATGTCGATTGTGGATCGAAGAGAAAAGGTTCTTAAGAACAAAGTTATCCCTCATGTACTTGTTTCTTGGGGTAATCGCTCGCATGGAGAATCAACTTGGGAACGAGAAGATAAAATCTGGCAAAAATTTCCACATCTATTCTTGTAGAGTGTGATTGTATATCCTTGCTTGTTCTTGGAATTTCGAGGACGAAATTCTTTTTGTAGTTGGGTATAATGTAACAACCGAGTTCAGTTATAACAATTTCTGTTTCCGTATATGTTTGTCTGTGGTATTTTTATTGATTTATCTTGTTTGGGTATGAATGGTAGTTTACTTTTACATTGCATTCGACCCGACCCGCTTGCTTGAACTGGTTGATTTATATTTATAGACTACCCTGGCCTGTTAAATAGACACGTGCATCTCATGTATACTGCATATTAACTCTTCACCTAGCATCGCGTATTTTACATATAACATTTTAGATCGCGTAAAATAAATTAAAATTACATTTCATAGCCTGCATGATACCCCTAACCCCGTGGTAGCGTCCGCGCATCGTGTTCTCGTCCCGTTCAGTGGAACGGACGTGTTTGGATAACTACACGCACGTACGTGCGTCCGTTCTTGGGGGTATGCATTTTTGTTACCTAATCTGTCATTTTGAAATGTGAAAGCTGCATTTAATTTTCGTATTTTAAATCTAAATTTGTGGACCCGACCCGGGCGCATTTTGAAACATTTTTATTTCCGCTAAAATTTAATTATTTAATTTTAAAATTTTATTCTAACATATTTTTTTAACAGCTCAGAGATTTAAAGAAAACAGTTTAAATCTATTTTGATTTTTTAAAAATCTTTTTGTTAACCTTTCCTCAGCTATCTTTCTCTTTTTCTCTCTCCCTCTCACGAGCCAATCAAATCTTCCTTTTCTTTTCACCAAGCCCTACTCCTTTCTCTCTCCCTTTCTTTTTCTTCACTATTCTTCTTTTGGGCCCCACTCGAAAATCCCTCTCTCTTTCTTTCCCTTTTCTTTCTCTCTCCCCAGCAGCAGTCTCTCTCTCTGTCTTCTTTCTCTCTCCTCTTGCGTCTCTCTCTCTCATCTCGTGTTTACTGTGCGTTCCTCGATTCTGGTCACCGCTACGCTCACCTCCCTTCATTCTTTTTCTTCTTCTTCTGTTTTAAAAACCCAGCGCCATTTCCTCCTTCGAAAACCCATCGCCGCCTCCTCAAACCCTAACCATAACTCCTCTGCCCTCGTCTTCGCTCCTCAACCCTCATCATCTCCTTCCTCATCCTCTCTCCTCTTCTCCACCATCTTCTCCTTTTCCCGAGCCCACTGCACCCACAAGAACCCCCGAGAACCCTTCACCACCACCTCATCCCGTCGCCGACGACCTCTCGCCGTCGCCTCCTCATTCTTCTCCTCTCTCCAAACTCCCCAACACCAACCCAACACCTACACCAGAACCCCCCTGCACAGAAACCCTAGCACCCGAGCCTTTCCCTGCAACCAAGAACCTTTGCTGCATTGCCGTCGTTCTCGCCGGCGATCCCTTGCCGACGACCTCCCACCTTTGCAACCACATCCTAGCCTTCTCCCAATCCCAGTGAGCAACCCCTTCTCTCTCATTCTTCTCTTCTTCTTCTTTCTATTCTTCTTTCTTTATTTTTTTTCTTTTCTATTTTTTTAAAATACCTTTGTAGATCGCCGGAGCTGTGACGACGTCGACGGTCCCGACGACCCAGCGAGCATACATGACCCGTGTGTTCACCTTGTGCGTGGTTTGGATCCGTTCCATGTACCGTGCGCGCGTCGTGGCTTTTCCCGCCGACGTGTGACGTTCCGTATAACCGTTTCTCATCTGTCGAGGCAAGTAAAACTTGCTACATGCTATTTAATTTATTATATACTTATTTGAATGCACATTAAACCTGTAGTTTAAATTTGATACCATAATTTCCATTTTAACATTTCGATATTCCGTTTACATAATTTTAGTTCTAAAACTTGAATATATCATGTTGCATATTAGATTACAATACATAGTACCCGCATCCGTATTTAAATCATATAATAATTATTTGTGTAGCCCATAGTACCCTTTTAATAGTTTCTACCCTATCGGACACCCGCTTGCATCCATTTAACCTATTTTATATATATTTGCATCTCTAGATCATTTAACCAATAATAACGAGATTTTAACATTCCATATTTGTTTAAGTGTATTTTACTTAATGTTGGAACCATAACCCTAACTCTAATCGATAACCGTGCACCCATATATTTTAATATGTACCTATTTGCATACTACATTACAATGTTCCATTTTATTGTTCCATTAGTACCCTATACTTGTTTTGTATACCCCTGCTTATTTTAGTTTGATTATGAGCACCCACGTGACATTTTGTGCCCCCCTGATATGACTTGATACACCTACTACTTGATACGACTTGATACTGTGCACTTCTTGACATGATTGGATTTATTTACACTACTTGACTTGACCTGATGTACCATATCTTGACCTGTTGCCTAATCTTGTTACTAATGCCAACAAACCTGACCTGTTGTCCCTACGGACATTTCCTGTTGTCTATCCATACAAAATTGTACCTGCCTGATCCTGTGTTGGCATTAGCTCCAGATTATTTAATACCTGACTTGAACACATATAACTTGGGGGTATGGGGAAATCAATGATGAAACCTGACTTGTAACTCGACAGTTCTATACCTTTTCTGATCAGTCTTACGGGCTAGGCCAGCCCCGGAGTGATGCTGCTGACATCACTCGTCATTACCTACTATCCTTTTATTGCCTTGTGGCACGTCTCGGATTCATCCCGAGAGTCATAGACCGTGATCCCGGGCACGCACGGGATACTATTGAGTTACATCGATGATTCATCAAATTGATTTCAAATACTTGAGATTAGTTAACACAGTAGACCAGTTTTAGATTACTCACTGCACACTACCCTTCACTATCCTAATTTATATTGCCGTTACACCTGTTTTACCATTTATGATTATACCTGCGTGTCTTGCTACCCTGTTTATATATTATTGCTTGATGTTATGACGCACTGACGTCTGGGTTTGCATGGCCCAGATTCTTTACCTGCACTACAGGCCGAGCAGGAGTACTTCAGTCAGCAGGCTGAGCAGTGAGGACTCGTTAGTAGTTAGTTCTTTTACTTTCGGTATTTTCATTCCTGATGTGAGCCCGCATTATGGGACATACATTCCAGTTTATTCTTGTATTGGATCTTTTGCTTCCGCATTATTTTATTCTTGATTCGTTTTATTCTGGATTATAGACATGTATTAGATAGTTTATTATTGTTCTTGATATCTCTACAGCCGTAATGTGACTGTGGAAGGATATTTTCTATCCACAGGTAGTATGGTTGGATATATCACGTGCCTATCTTAGCGTACTCTGGGAAATGGGGTGTGACACACTTTACATTTAGCTCCTTGAGCTCTTCCAAATGACACTTGTGACTCTCCATGCCTTATGTGCTTATTTCTTTTTGCACATAAGTCATGAGATGTACAAAATTTTGGCTTTTTGCCTATTTTTCATACATTTATTTCTAAAAATTGCATTTAAACTAATCTATTGCCTCTCATTTGGTATGGAGCCAGCCTCTTCCATGCTCGGTCTTGATTTGGGCTTGAGCCAATTTGGCTTAAGCTCGGGCCCGCTTGTTGGGGTTCGGACTCGCTTGACTTGGTGTTGACTTTGACTTTGACTTTGACTTGGTTAGCTGTAGTGTAATTTTTGAACCCATCATGCCTATTTTTAAAGCTTTTCTTTCATTTATGTCCTATTGGATATTTGTCTTTGTTTTGACTTTTGTTATTTGATTTGGATATGAATGTAATAGTTGTAGCTGGATTTTTTTCCAAGCTTAATTCTTTCTATAAATATATTATCTATTGTCACGCTTAACGTAGTTATATCGAGAAAATCCCCTATTCGGTATAAGTACGTCGTGGAGCCGTCACATTCCTGCTATTTTTGGGAAGCGGAGCGTGACAGGCTTTGCCGGTTCAGATGGCCATCACTTATTAGAACATTTGTGCTAGCTACTTCATGGTTTTTTTTTTGAACTAGCCTGTAAGCCTCATCCAAACATATACCATCCACACACACAAGCACACAACACACGCATCCAAAGAACCCATAAATTTGCCTCAAAAACGTTAATTAGTAGCCACTTCCCTCATGGTCTACTATTGTACCTTTTCTTTTGGAGCTAGCCCGAAAGCCTCACCCAAACGTACATCACGCACACACAAGAACACATCACACACGCATCCAGGGATCCACGAACTTGTCCCGAAAGCGTTAATTTGTGGCCACTTCCCTCATGGTTTACTATTGTACTTTTTCTTTAGGAGCTTTCCCGAAAGCATCACCCAAGCATACATCACGCACACACAACAACACATCACACACGTATCCAGAGACCCGCGACCTTGTCTCGAAAGCGTTAATTTATGGCCACTGACCTCCTGTTCGGTATAAGTACGTCGTGGAGCCGTCACATTCCTGCTATTTTTGGAAAGCGGAGCGTGACAGGCTTTGCCGGTTCAGATGGCCATCACTTATTAGAACATTTGTGCTAGCTACTTCATGGTTTTTTTTTTTGAACTAGCCTGTAAGCCTCATCCAAATATATACCATCCACACACACAAGCACACAACACACGCATCCAAAGAACCCATAAATTTGCCTCAAAAACGTTAATTAGTAGCCACTTCCCTCGTGGTCTACTATTGTACCTTTTCTTTTGGAGCTAGCCCGAAAGCCTCACCCAAACGTACATCACGCACACACAAGAACACATCACACACGCATCCAGGGATCCACGAACTTGTCCCGAAAGCGTTAATTTGTGGCCACTTCCCTCATGGTTTACTATTGTACTTTTTCTTTAGGAGCTTTCCCGAAAGCATCACCCAAGCATACATCACGCACACACAACAACACATCACACACGTATCCAGAGACCCGCGACCTTGTCTCGAAAGCGTTAATTTATGGCCACTGACCTCCTGGGATTCGAACCCGGTATTCTCCCCAGGAAGGGAAGCGTCGTACCAACTGAGCTATTACCCGTTAGTGTCTAATATTAATGTATTTAATATTGAGGGTGAGTTACAACTAATAGCCACGAGTTGGGGTAGTGCACATAAAAGGGAAAAAAATAAAAGCAACATGTATTTATGGGTATATATTAATATCCTCACGTATATTTCTCACCAGTTGCTTCCATCCTTAGAATTCCTCTCAATGTCCTCTCTCCTTTTCTCATTGTATATTTTGTCTATATTTGAGTACATTTAGTCCCTATTATCATTAATTCCTTTTAGAATAATTCACAAAGGAAATGGCAAGAGCCATGGCTCTTGCTCCTGTGCTTCTTGCATTGAATTCTCTCTTCTTTGTGTCTTGGGCTCATCTTCAAACTTTTGAGCATCCAATGAAGGAAGATGGGTCTTTGAGTTTGTTGGCAGTTGGAGATTGGGGAAGAAATGGGACTTTTAACCAATCTCTAATTGCTTACCAGGTTCATATATATCTCTCCTCACTTTATAATCATAAATTATTTCTTGTGTGGTTCTCTCAAAACATATTTTCCTTTTAAAAAAATGATTGGATCCATTGGATTTATTTGTGATTAAATGAAGTACCATCTTTCTGAATTTATGTTTGACAATCGGTCGGAATATTTTGTCAAACTTTAGTGGAGCTTCGTTGTATGATCGGTCTTATTTTGATAGGAAAAGTCTTAGATGACGATGACGACGACGGAAACCTTGAAAAACAATAGTGATTTTTGTTCTTAAATAATTGCAGGGACAAAATTTGGAGGAAGATTTCTCTGTTTTGGAAATATTTCATATTGTTTTCATCTTTCCTAAATACGAGGAGATGTTTCTTTTGGTCTCTGACTTGTTCCTGTACTTTGAGTTGGAGGAGCTCTGGTCAAGGAATTTTTTATTGTTGACTTTCAAATGCCCTGTTTCATTTTCTTTATTTATTTAATTTACTTTTTTTTCATTTTATTATTTTTTTTCTTTTCCTTGAATGATTGAAGAGAAGTTGTTCAGGCATGCACATGTGGATTTCACATTTAGTTTAGCTACAAGAACGGTAGGAGATTCTTCTTAAAAAAATTTACAATTAGGCTAAGAGGTAAGACTTTAGGGATGCATCCTTGTATCTTTAGAGGCTAAGCTAATTCCAATAATATCTCGACTAAAACTCTGAAGTTAGGGCTTGTGCTTGCGAATAGAAGCACAAGGGAGCGGATGGGACCGATCCCTGCCCCTTGTTTTTGGCATGTGTTCGCAAGCTAAGGCCTTAGGGAGCTTTCCAGGACCAGCAACCTCTTTCTATTACTACTTTTTCCAATAATTTAATTTCTTTTCCATTATTGTTACAGAGCGTTTCAAAATATTCTATATATGAAGTAAGGTATTAATTAAGACAAATATGTGTAACTCAAATATTTGATTACAATTTCTTTTTTATGGGTCTAATATGTGATTTAGCTTCAAGAGTAAAAGAAATTTCTTTTTAACAATTTGGAATACCCATAAAAGCTCATAGTATTCCATTTTGCCGTTGTAATTTTGCGAAAGAGCTTTCTTTGTACTTAAACTTCATGCACCCTTAACTTTTGTTAAAAGTCAGCATGCATTTTATTCAGTGAGTCCCTGTTTGGATATGGAGTTGGGATATAAGTTTATTTTTTAAGTGGAGGTAGAAGATATGCAAACCGTAACTTGCAATCCCTAAACCCCTAGATAATTTAGATCAGTTGAAGTTGGGTTAACTACAGATATCTCAACTTTAGACCCCATATATCTTAACTCTAAAATGATTGCTAAAGTTGGCATTTTCGAGTTAAGTTCTTCTAACTTTATAAAACTCCAGTTTAGAAAACTTAACTCCATTCCCAAACAGGGCCTAATAGATTCATTTAGTCAATTCAAAGCGTTATATTGAGAAATCTTTGATATTAATTGATCATGCAAACAGATGGGGAAAATTGGAGAGGAGCTTGACATAGACTTTGTGATCTCTGTTGGTGATAACTTTTATGAGAGTGGGTTAACTGATGTCAACGACAAAGAGTTTGAGAATTCCTTCACTAACATTTTCACTGCTAAGAGCCTACAAAAACAATGGTATTCTGGTGCGTACTCATTCCAAAACTCATATGTGTACTCAAAACCATACACTTCTCACATCAACCAATTCTTACTGAATATTTAGCTTACATTTTCCCATCTATAGTCTTGGGAAATCATGATTACAGAGGCAATGCACTTGCACAACTAAACCCGTTCCTTCGAAAAATCGATAGCCGATGGCTTTGCATGAGATCATTCATTGTTAATACAGGTAATAAAAATTTAGAATTTTTTATGTTGTCGCTTAAGATTTTAAACTAAGAATACTCTTCCTTCATGAAGAGGTTGCCCAATTTTTCTTTTTGGACACCACTCCTTTTGTTAAGAAGTACTGGACACATCCAAAGAAGAATCGCTATGATTGGAGAGGCGTAGCGCCGCGAAAAAAGTACATCTCAAACCTATTAAAGGTAAATTCATCGTAATTTTCATTTTGTAAATTATATGCCGAGGAAAAATAACATTGTTAAACCTTATGAATAAACTTTGATGACTAATTTCTTAATTAGGACTTGGATTCGGCATTGCGAGAATCTACCGCAGCATGGAAGATCGTTGTCGGTCATCACACGCTAAGAAGCGCTAGCAAGCATGGGGATACTGTTGAGCTCTTGGACATGCTTCTGCCGATGCTCGAGGTAGCGAGTTTGATCGTTTTTATTGGCTAAATTGTAGTAAAATCCTTCTTATAATTATGTCTGTATAGCAAAGAACCATGCACTCTACCTCTAATTTTAACAAATTCTACAAATCTATGTTCCTTATTTACCGTTATCAAACGGTATTTTCCAGATAAGAGTGTGCAGAAAAGGAATTTTAAATGATGGTTAAAATTAAGGGAAAATTTACATTCCTAACAAGGGTGATTGTTGAATGATTGCAGGCTTATGGAGTGGACCTCTACATCAATGGCCATGATCATTGCCTTGAGCACATTAGTAGCAAGACTAGGTAACCATTTGGCATTGATTTCCTTGAACTTTGAGCACACACTCTAATCATATTAGTGTATATTCATTTTAAAAATTACAAATTTCTCTTAATTTCTTCTTTCTTCTTTCTTTTTTTCTTTTTGCAGTCCTCTTCAATTTATAACAACAGGTGGGGGATCAAAGGCTTGGAGAGGCATCTACTCCCCAAGTAATGGGAAATTGCAACTATTTTATGATGGGCAAGGGTTCATCTCTCTGCAGCTCACAAAGGGTGAAGCTAAAGTTGTGTTCTATGATGTTTTTGGGAATGTTTTGCACCAATGGAGCACAACCAAAGAATTCAATCCATTCATGTAGGAAAGATAAGTAGTGGTAGTAAAAGCCTTAATTTTGTGTATGCATTGCTTTCGGAATATTTCAATATAGGACTGGATTGAACGCCACTTGCTACCAATGAATTAATCACCTTTTGAGGCTTCAAATTTTGTTGTTTAATTTGTTGCTAGAGATGAGGAGGAATAGTCTATTTTGAACATGTTCCTTGATGACTGATGTTCATCACTTTTTTGGTTCTATAGTGGTTATTCAAGTTTTGGACAAAACAATCATATAAGGGGTTTCCCTCCTTCTTCTTTTTATTTAAAATCTTCCATGTTGATATATGAATTTCAAGTCATTTAAGTCTACTCTTCTTCAGTTGGGCCTAATTCTCCATCATTCATTCCACAGTGACCGATGTTTACGTATGTGACGACTCATGAAGGCTTACAGGTCATCATATTTTAACGTAGTGGACTCAGATCATCTAGACATCCAATACGACGGCACATGTGACTTACCAAGTAGGTACAATTACAAAACTCCACATTCGGTCTAGATTCATATATGCTAACATAGTTTTGAAGCAACATACAAGTATCTTTCACATATACAAGCCCTTACAAACCATGGACACTCGTACCAAATTGCAGGAGTGCAATTAAGGTCCAACAATAGAAACCAAACCTAAAGATGAACCGGTTAAATGTCATGAAATCCTTACATCTAGCTAACAGGAAAATACATATTAAAGAATTGACTTCAAACTTATATAACCTTTAAAATTTAAACCATCTACTATATATAATTTCCTATGCGTGACTAAACCTGCTCTTCTAACTCTTTTGTCATAAACACTACTCAGCCACTCAAGGATATATTAGATACATCTTTAACTGGTTCAATTTAACCTAGTTATTTCTGTTGGGACAACTCCTCCAGCACTCAAAAGCAAAATGTTCGCGTATTTGCGATACGGTCGAAGCTTACAAGTCATGTCCATGTTGTACCTAGATGTTCTATACGGTGACACATGACTTGCCAAGCATATACATATAAGCGTCCTACACTTTCGACTCTTTGTCATACCACCGTTTATAGCCGAGCCGAAAGATATGAGACATAACTCTATCATTACGTCTAGATTAGTGTGCCTAAGGCCATTAGGTGTACACTACTAGATCCACACATATACTTCGGCCAAATATACTACATCCACATATAAGCTTATATAGGGGGAACCATGCATCCCTTATTCAAATGTATAATTTGTGACATATACTAGTCTTCTCCCATAAGCATTTTAGCACTATAACAGTAGAGATAACAATTGAATTTTGAGGCCAAGATGCAGATAAAATGAAATTATTGAACAGTGTGGACAATCCAAGCTGATGTGAGCATGTCCAAATTGACATTATTTTGTTGCCGAAGTCATTTTCACCAACATATTCCAAATTAATGCTTGCCTCAATTATGTCTCATATTCCAGAAAATTGATGCGGCATGAATTAAAGGTGAGAAACGTTTTAACATGCAATAAAAGGCAATCCACTAAAGTTGGAATTATTTAAAGAATATGAAGAGGGAGGGGCCAGCTAGTACTCCTGATTTATAGAAAATTAAGGTGATACCTAAGTTTTAAACAAAGAGAGTTGTTTGATACTGATGTGGGTTCCAGAAATAATGCAAGCAATAAACAGATAAATTAAGTGTCATAAGTGGTGATATTGTGGTCATATGCACTATAAAATTATATGCCATATGAGTCATTAGCTACCATAATTATTGGAAATATTTTACATGCTTGCTACTGGAAACTCTAGATTCTCACAGAATATTTTTGCCACTGGCCATAATGATGAAGAATAATGACTGTGACTCACACAGACACATGCACACAATTGAAAGTGTAGAAGAAACGACAAGCTGAATCAGCAAACCAAATGATTAAGAAATATAAATACTTCAAAGTTTTTCTTGTTTAGACATTAATATTTATTGTACGAGAATAGTAAAGGTAGGAATATCCTAACTAAAACCTCACACAATTAAAAGCAGCACCATCTCAAAGATAAAGAAATTTAACAATAAAGGAGGGGAGGGGAGGGGGGGGGGGGGATGGCTGGTAGAAATTTGTAAAGAGCGGCACCTCCAAGGCCATCGAACTAATCCGGGAACAAAAATCGCGAGGAAAAAGTAAAGTGCTTTATATGCAACATCTCAGAACTTGGACTTGGTATGGTTCTTTTCTCTACATCTCACACTCATATTCTAGGAACCGAAAATTAGAAGCATTTCCGATGCACAATCGATGGTCCAGATTCATCATACTCTGCCTTTGCAATCCACATCTGTCATTGGCAAAACCCGATAAGTATTTAGCTAAGAACATGTTCGATTAAAGAAATCTGAGAAAATTTTCCTTTATGTGCAGTGTAAATGTTCTTTTCCAATTAATTATATCTGATCCAAATCTAAAAAAAGTTGAAATACGGATAAGCCAAAGATATTTGCACTAGACATAAATAAAAACAATAGGTATTTATCATTTAAAGCAAGTGAAGAACATTTTCCACTCTTGTATTCCCTTTCGATCGAAGAAGTCGAACGAAAGAGTGCACGGGTGAATAAGAAACATGTCAAAATTCGAGGCTGATTATGCTAGACATATCCCATAGCATCTCGACGCGGGATTACTTATTTAGTTATTTGTTCATGAATGCATGAATGAACGCCAGATCTCATGTCACAAGCAGTAAACTGACAAGGCCGTGTTAACCTTCAGAGTTTATGCAAACTGAGTTTGTGAGCCTCAAATTCCACTTCCAAAACAACTCTGGTTCTAATATAGAGTGTACGTTGGTTTAGAATTATTCTAGCTAAGATAAATTACACTATGCTACAGTTAACATGTTAGTTGACAAAAAAAACTCCCTAAAAATCAAAGTGGAAGATAGTTTACTTTAATTATAAAAAAAGGTTCTAAAAGGTAGTTTAGTAACAAACTGTCTTAAGCTAATGACATCAAAATGGTTGTCATTTGATTTCAAAATCAAATGACTGAATTTTTTTATTAAGCTCATTCATTCCACCAAATTTGTGAATTGTTGTGAGGGTTGAGGGATATATTTTTATAGTGCAACAGAAAACACTTGGCCACAAGGAACAAGTCACAAACAATTAAGAAAAGTATTGATGGTGCAAAAAATATTATGCTACAGATATACCTTAAAATTAAGATTACTCATTCAGTTAAATGTTCATGTGTATATGCGGCTTCTAGTAAAATTTTCAACACTCTAAGCAGATTTACCTGTTGGAATGTGCTGAGCGAAGCCAAGATCGACCCTCCAATCCAAACGCTATACTTCCTCTCTGGCGGTGCCACGACCTTAATCTTCATGCTGCTCGGTGCCAGTGCCGTGATCTCCTTGCTCATCCTGTCCGCAATCCCCGTAAACATCGTAGACCCACCACTAAGCACAATATTCCCATACAAATCCTTCCTAATATCCACATCACACTTCATGATACTATTATATGTTGTCTCATGAATCCCTGCAGCCTCCATTCCAATCATCGACGGCTGAAACAAAACTTCAGGGCATCGGAACCTTTCAGCGCCGATGGTGATAACCTGGCAAGAGAAACCTCATGAATTAAGATTGCGTAAACGACATCGGATTTCTTAATTGTTTTAATTTTGGTTTATCTTTTAGTTTCCTCTAGATATAGTTGATTTGAGTCTTTGTTTTAGTTAGTGGTTGGTATTGGAGTCAATATTTTAGATTAGTTTAGATAGAGTCATTGTTATGTGAGTCTACCTCTAGATTATTTTTGGATAGATATGGTTATTAGTTAAACTACTCTCTATTATCTAGTTAAGGCTATACAAAGGAGATAAATTTAAATATTTAAAAATCTCGTTGTTTCTTGAAAAATTGTGAGTTATTGAGGTTCGATCTTTTTCTATTCTACATAACCTGGCCGTCAGGGAGCTCGTAGCTTTTCTCGACGGAAGATGAGGTTTTTGAGGTTTCTAGCTCTTGCTCAAAGTCAAGGGCAATGTAGGCAAGCTTCTCTTTCATGTCGCGGACGATTTCACGTTCGGCTGTTGTGGTGAAGGAGTAACCTCGCTCCGTGAGGATCTTCATAAGGGCGTCAGTCAGGTCGCGGCCGGCCAGGTCCAGGCGGAGGATGGCGTGGGGCAGGGCGTAGCCTTCATAGATGGGAACTGTGTGGCTCACACCATCGCCAGAATCCAGCACAATACCTATAGATGAATTAAGAAGACAAAAAAGTACAAGATTATCAACTGTACTTCAAGTTCATGTAGCATAAAGTTTCTGAATTATAATGAGCATAATTGGTGAAAGATGCAATAAAAGGACTTTCTCCTAGGGTGGTTAAAAGTCAACTATTCACTATGATTTTGGTTGATTAGAATCGTCCATCTTAATCTTAACAAAGATATAGAATTGTCAGATTTCATTTACTTTCATTCTCTTTAGTTATTGATCTAGTGTAAGAGATGATGTATTCTAAGAAAACTGCTGCATCAGCTTGATGCAACAGAATAGAGTATGGATATCACACGATTTTTTGTGTAATCTATGAACTAGACAAAGGAGATCACAGAGACTTAGAGTCAGAGAGTAAAATTACAACATAAAGAAAGTGTTATGTTTGCAGTTCGTGCACTTCATACTTCATCTGTCAAAACTTGCTAAATCATTGGATAATTCACCTAAATTTTCCTGGTACATCAACCAAACTTCTCACCAATGAAAATGGGGGTATGCTATGAAGAAGGCTCATTAAAGACCTCATAAATTTATGAGGATGATGGTCCACTTGTCGTCAACCTTCTCTAACCTGGTATCAAATTCTTGGTGCTGGATAAGAGAGGGGCTTTGCCTAATCCTAAATGACCAGTTAGTGTTCTCTAATTTCTTCGAATATAGAGCACAGAAAGATTACTGGATCAGGTAAAGGGAAGTATTGTTCAACAAATTCCAAGACACGGTTAAAGTCATTTCTAGCTCATAAATTAGAAAATCAGACAAGAGAAGCATCGTATATCATTATACCAGTTAGTTAAGAAAAGAAACATCCATGAATAATAAATAATCAAAGTATGGATTCATTCTGACCTGTTGTGCGACCACTAGCATAAAGAGAGAGAACTGCCTGTATCGCAACATACATAGCAGGAGTATTAAACGTCTCAAACATGATCTGGGTCATCTTCTCACGATTTGCCTTGGGATTGAGGGGCGCTTCCGTGAGGAGCACGGGGTGTTCTTCTGGGGCCACACGCAGCTCATTGTAAAAAGTGTGATGCCAAATCTTTTCCATGTCATCCCAGTTGTTCACAATACCATGCTCAATGGGATACTTGAGAGTTAGAATACCCCTTTTGGATTGAGCCTCATCGCCCACGTATGCGTCTTTTTGGCCCATGCCAACCATCACACCAGTGTGACGCGGACGCCCAACGATGCTAGGGAAAACAGCTCTTGGAGCATCATCTCCTGCAAATCCAGCCTGTTCAAAAAGATAAATGAGATTAATAATAATAACACAAAGTACATTATCAAGAACTTATGACTATCTAACATCTTGATCTACTAGTTTAACATAAAAAGGAAGCGATCTCAGTTTAATTCTCAGGATGATACATTGCAAGAAAGACCCTCATTTTTTCTTTAACAAAAAAGGTGAATAACAATTTTATTTTAGATTTCAAAACTCATCGAAGAAAAAATCTACTAAAAATAATTTAAATCTCTACTATTTTAATTTAGGATCTTCTCACATCTTTTTTATGGGTCTAACATATGTATCTGTGCAACACGCATTTGAAATACTAGTTGATATAATTTGAGACTCGATGTAATGTGCATTACTGGATGTTCAAGTTCTAGGCAAATTGGCGTGTACTTAAGAGAGCAGTTAAAGAAATGGTGATGTAATCATTTTGAAACAGTTCACGCCTTTATACCTTAACCATTCCAGTCCCATTGTCACAAACGAGAGGCTGAATATCCTCGGCATCTGCCATCTTCTACTTCTGCCAAAAAGACAGATGTAACTCTCTGGTGCATTTGTTCCAGTAATTTGAGCAGGAAAGAAATAGCATAAATTATTAACATGATTCCAGAGTGCAAAAAAGCAAAACTCATTGATATAAGAAGACGTCTTCCAAATAAATTAACATATAATTAGATGAACTAGCTAAGGATACAGTCATAAAATCAAATGATTTGGCAATTACAGCAGGTTTAACAAATAAAGTTGGTGAATGTACACTTTTCCGGTCATAGATGATATAACAACATAGCATATTCAAGTAATTGAACCATCTTACCTTTGGTATACATTCAGCTCGGGCTTCAGAAAATATGAATGTAATATAATTTGCTGGAAGCTAAAAAATTTCAGTCTTCGCAAATCTACATACCTTTTAAGGAAAAAATTGCAGAATATGGCTCATATGTTCTATTGTTTAATCTTCAATAAAAGTTGCAGGAAAACCACAGAAAATTTAGGCATGTATTGTCTTCCATTAATCCATGACCATAACAAAGAAAAACAATAAAAATAGGAAGTCATTCAGTATTCAAATATGTGCAATTTAAAATTTCATATTTAACCAGTTCCAAACCCATAATTTTTATTCCTTAATCACTCATAAGAACATGTAAGCAGTCTCGACCAATGTTACTTGGAACAAGAAACATTTCGGTACGCAAAACAAAAACGAGAACGCGGAACATCACTTGTCATGGAACGCAGTACGATAAAGATGGTCTTCTTCCATATGCTTATATAGGGTGGCAAACGTACCTCTAAAAAAGGAAGCGTTTTTGGACCGTTTGTATGTATGTGTTTATGAATAGTATACAAATATATAATTCAATTTCTTTTGCTAAAAAAATAGATATTTTTTAGTATAATCCAACACACACCCGATTACATGCCCCATTTAACTTCAGTTTTGATCGGAACGGTGATTCTTCTATTCCGAAGCGCTAGTATTCCCGAATTGGGAACGATCGTTCCAAATCGCAATTCAGGAACGGTTTAGCGATTTATGGTAACATAGATCTCAACTCTCACCGGTAGATTATCGATGTATTGAGTGTTAGGATGTATTGGATAAGAAGGGAAATCATGTAATTGTTACCTCGCTTTGACTTAATATATATAGGAGGTGCAGAGAGAAGAAAACCCTCAATCCATTCCATTCCCCCAAAACTCTTCTTTTCTCTCTCACACCGAAACCCTATTTTAAGAACTCTAATACTTCAACACTCAGCAAACAAGAGTAAAAGGTATCAAATAATTGATTTAAGAAATTACAATAAATGATAATTGGCACTTGCTCTTGCAAATATATCATAACAAGAAAGAAAAGTAAGGTAGGTTTACAATCAGCCGAAAAATGAAAGTCATGAGTAGCAAGAAGGGGCTATCGGAACAAATTTCTCTTTTTTCCTTTTTTCTTGTTTTACCGTTATCTATAAAATAAAGCAAGGCCATTCAAGCAAACCCAATTAACAGAAACAAAATGGTATAGGTACAAATTTATATATGAAAGTGTCTATCCTACCAGTTTGGCATAGATTCATTATTGCCGATATATCACCATGACAATCTAACCCCAAACATTATATATTGTTAAAAGTTAAAACCCCTTTCCCTTTATATATTGTGTTTGTAAAAGAATGACCTTTAAGAATTAAAAATCGTGTGGCAGATAATATTATCAACTACAAGGTCACCTCAATTTGGTAGGTGTGATCATATAATTGAAATGTTTCCTTATTAAAGATTAGTTCGTTTCTGTATACTTGTTTGCCACTCATGAATGTTATCATGAAGACTTGACTACTTTGAGCAATGAAAATTGAAAAACTACACTACATCTCATTCCATATCGCCATCCCATCCTATATTCATTCTTAGGATACTCTATTGTTATACTTAAAATTATACATAGGATAACATCATAGCATGTAGGTTCCCCATCCTCACCTTTGCATACAATTTTTAAAATAGAATACCTTTCAACCCACAAATTTTGCTACCTTAAGCTTGAGTCCTCTTCATCATTAAATCTCTCACTCTGTATCACCAATCACCATAATGATTACAATTCCCATTTTATCGTCAATGCTGGTAGTGACTTCTAAGCTTCGCCACAATTAACTATAATCCGCTTATTGCTTGCTTTCCTTGAAATTTATCCCAAATAAAAATACGATTGTAATATGTCGTCACTTGTCATAACTTTGTTTACCTTTTTGAATCTTAAACAATAAACCTTTTGAGTCGATGATTGATTTTTTTCCCATGACCCAAATTGCTTTCGATTCTACGATTCGAATGATAGAGCATATGTTTTCATAATCTTACATGTCTGATGTTCCAGTATTAACTGTCAACAGTCTGCAACTTCATTCCCACAACTTATATGTCATATATATCTATTGCGCTATCATTGTTAACCTGCATTTGTGGAGCCTCCTCACTCATGTATTTAAGTAAATAGACATTGCTGACCCCCTTGGATTTAGCTCCTTTGCATCTCTAATAGACAATCCATTGAATTTAGCTAACTATATCTCAAGTGAATAGAAGAAAGTGATGATATTTTATAATGGACATTTTACATTCTTACTTAACGTAGTTTGATCACTCGGGAAGCAATGATAGAGGAAATTCTATCAAAATTTATTCTCGCAAGGATATTATTTATGAGGAAATCTACCATTATCAGGAAATAATTTAACACATTTCATTGGCAGCTGAGGTGGCACCGACTTGGCGGGCGGCTAGTACTGATAGAGGATATTCTAACTCTGTGTTGTTTAGCGTTCATTTTGGAGTTGTTGAGGTAACTGCTGTAATCTCAGCCCCAAAGTTGAGATAACTGCAGTTATCTAAACTGCAATCTGATCTAAGTTTTGTAAATTCCATTTTCTCAAACGCATCTCTTAGAACATAACAAGAATTCATTTTCAAATGAAGTTAGGGGCTTTGCAAACCATGGTTTACGTCCTCTCTACCTCTACTTAAACATAAACTCCAGTTATCCTAACTCCATACCCAAACAGCGACCAAAATCTTAAGATAAATGGAGGCAAACATTTCTTTTTTCGTTTCCAAGATTAGTAACTGAAGAAAAACCAAATAATACCACTATAAATGGAATTCATCTTTTAAAAAAAACATCAAAGCCAATGCATTGCAATAAGAAATCAAGAAAAAGTTTTTACCGTGAAAAGGAAAGAGGGGCGATTGAAGCCCTAGATCTGGTCAAGCTCTCTCTTTCTTTTTTGAAAATGGAAATGGATTGTGAAAAAATAAATGAGGGGAGTTATTTTAGGTTTTTTGAGATTGAAGGAGTGGGCTTGTTAAAGGTGGGGATTTTGTTTGGATGCCCGCTTCTTTCGCCGTCAAATTTATCAAACGGGCGCCCGCTTCTCGCGAGAGCCCGATTCGGATCCGACCCGGATATAAAGCTTATTGTGTTTTCTTGTACACTCTTTTTCCTTTTTTCCTTTTTTTGTTTGATTTCCTAACCAAGCCACAAAACAATGCATCACCGCTATATCGCATCAGGGACTTAGAATAGTAAATTTGATGAGATCATTGAAAAAACTCGGTGTTGTCATGTGTCGAAAGAACAAAGGAATCATAAGTGTTGGATATAGACTTTTCATGTATTAATCAGTATTTGTTTTAGTTTATGCCCTCCGTTTCATAGAACAACGATTCTCCTAATTTCCAATCGTGTTTATGTGATAACTATGAGAAGGCCCGTCACTTCATTACCTTTTCGGTTTTGGAACGGATTTTATGAAGCAAATTAACAAAGTTTATGGCGAAGAATCCTTATGGCAAGACAATCAAGCTAGTCATGCAATTTTTTTCATTCCATAAACTTAAGAAGCATTCAAGATAGCAAAAGAGTAGGGAAAACATTGTCGAATCTAGAGCCGTTTGGCGTTCCAGTCCAGTTCCAACAATGCACTTCTCGGACCGAGAAAGAGGAATACGGTAAGGTTAAATAGCATGAATGATAGCCAAAGAATTTTCGAAATTACATTCAAGCTTTAATAAGTTTTTTCCCAAGAGCATGAATAATAACCAAAGAATTTTCCAAATTGCATTCAAGCTTTAAATAAGCTTTCTTCGATTCTTCGGGAGCACATGTATCTACGTCAAGCATCAATTCACTTTTCAACGCATGTGTAGATCAATGTTAACTCGTTGCTGTAAAACATCTCTTTTCAAAGTAACATGTAATTCCTATGAAAGATCTCATAAAAAAAAAGAAAATAATAATATTTTCTAATCTTACAAGAGTTCCTATCTCCATTAAAGAAATTCTCCCTCACACACACACACAAGCACATGGAATTTCTTTAAAGTTCCAAATAGTAGAAGAATAGTCTATAAAATTATCTCTGCTATTAATATTCTATTATTATAAGCAGAAGACATGTCTAATAGGACAAAACCACATGTCATTTTCTCAAATTTTGGGGGGAAAATCCAAAAAACCCCAAAATTCCCATAAACTTCTCTCAACCCTCAAAATGTCACTTCACCAAGACGACTTCCTCTTTTCAAGACTTGAATTTGTTTTTTAATTCCACATAACAAAAAAATTAAACCAATAAAAAACATGCCGAGCACGTGCTGCTTACTAGTATAAATAGCTGAAACCAAAGCACTTAGCCATTGTAGCAAAATCAAAATCAGATATGAAAGAGGTACCGTCGGTAAAAGAAAATGAACATGGTGGTAAAACGTCATTTTTATAGAATGCATCTCTCAATAGGCCTATAGCCTCGTCCAGAAAGCTGAAGCCAAGACATTTACCCTGTAGGACGAAAACTAGAACATGGATTTCAAATAAAAAGAGCACTGCAAAATTGAAGAATATTTTTTTCCAGATACCCAAGAGCTCCTACCATTAATAAAACATGTCCCGTGTCCTAAACCCTCCAAGAAAAAAAAACATAAAACATAGAATCACGTTTCGAATTCCTCCGCCCTCCGCCGCTTTTTACAATTTCTCCCTCTAGGACTTGTTTGCGACCGTCTTCTTGGTATGAGGATGATGATGCTCTTCTTTAACCTCATTGCAATCCGTTATATCCTTTGGCTTCTCAAATCCATTCTCGACCTCAGAATTGCCGGACGCTGGAGGGAGAAACACACCAGTTCCAGGTACCGGGAGCCGAGGCGGGGCTGATGCGATCCTTGGTGGTCCCGCTGCCATTGGAACAGCTGGCACTGGTACAGGATAAGACACGGGCGATGGGGCGACAAATAGTGGCTGGTGGGGACGGATTGCTGGGGACTGGGGGACGCCGGTGGTGGGGCCCACCACAGCATAGTGCTTTGGGACATGAGGGTGGCGGGGGAAGTTGTGAGGCCCACGAGATGTTGAGTGTGGTGGTGGGTTCCAGTTGGATGAGGGTGGGGGTTGTGTGCGGATATTAAGGGCTTCTGGCTTTCTTGGTTGGGATTTGCCGAAGGTTAGGATGATGCGGTGCTTGCGGCTAGAAGGGATGGCGTGCTTCACTCCGTCTGCGCTTTTTCCTTCCATAACAAGAAGAGATCTATAGAGATGGGAAAACAAGGTACTTGTGAGTCAAAGTCTAAAATGATCAATATAACATGTGAAAGGCAAGAAACAGTGTGTTGCCTGTAACATGCCGGCTCAAATCAACATTTTATGTCGGGCAAAAAATATGTGAAGGAGTTAATTGCATATAACCTCAATGTTCTATGAGGTCGATCGCTAATACACCTTTAAACTCGTAATGCAACCTGGAGTCTGTGCACTGATGAAAATTAGTGCATCCTATGCACGGATAAATTCTGCCCTTCCACACATCAAAATCAACTGCCCTTGTTTTCTACTTATATAGATCGTTGGATATCTTGCACTGATAAAAATCGGTACAGGGAGTCCAGATCCATCGTAATGAGCATTAATTTTTCTTTTAACTTATCTGCTTCCTCTATCGGCCACACAGAACCCCTACTAAACCCTATATTTTCAGAAGGGTAACCATATCATCCGTCCTCCTCTAAGACTCCAAAAAATCTGCTTCTGCTATCAGCGACACAGAACCTTTACAAAAATCTATATTTTCAGAAGAGCAATTATTTCATCTTTCCTCCTCTAAAACTTCAACCTACCCTTCTAGCAAATCTAAACCCTTTGTAGTCTAAGGAGGTTGTATAAATGCTGGTTAAGATAGTATGTTAGAATTATGCAATTAACACTATTTTAAAATATACTGTTCTGAAATCAGATCCGGTAGGCCAAACCCCCAAAAAAGGAATAAACTCTCTAAATTTCATAAGGCGAGATTAACAGAACATTACAACAATATACGATATTGATGGAGTAATATGGAATCATTTATTTTGAGGCATATCTTAAATATCAGAAAAATTATTAGGTAAATTGATGTATAATATAATCCTGTCAGGCCATGGAGTTTGACTCTAAACATCTGGCAAAAGAAAAACGATGGTGAACCTAAAAGTAGCAGGATTATAGTTGCTTACAATGATACAAAAGTTTAGTATTTCATCATCTAAGCTTTCAAACATCAAGCCTTTTAAGCATCTTGATTTTCAGACAAGAAACTGCCTTTTGCACTTCTTTTCTTGCATAATAAAGAGTTAAACGTACAGAATCTTCAAATGAACGATAGTCAGCATACCCATAACCTTTTAACTATAATGACCAAAAGACTAAACGTCAACAATTCAACATGCTTACGGTCCAAGTATTCAGTTCAAATGTCTTGACATTAAGCAAATATGTACCAGACATTCATTCATAAATGATGGCATCTATTATCAAATAATATAACAAGAAAACAACAGCATACCCAGGTGGCAAAGAAAGCTTGAGAACACCCCTGAAGTCCCCATGGTGATCTGCCCCTATTGCTCGGCCAAACACCATATCACAATCTGTTAAGAACAAACTGGAAACAGGTCTTCCATACCAATATGGCCACATGTGGGGCTGTGAATAGTCTCCCTATGAATTAAACACGCATCAGGCTCGTATATGTATCATATATTCCCCAAAAATATGATATAGATAACAGATATACCTCATTAAAGAAGTCAATAGTACAAAAATCGGGCTTGACATTCAAAATATTGAGCCGAACCATGCGATCAAGGAGATCATCCAACAGGCTTGGAATGGCTTCCACTCTCCTATCTGTTAAAATACAATTTCAAGGTTTATAGAAGTTCGTTTTATAGCAACAAAGGTGAATCTATAAAACATTGGCAAAACTTACCTCTAGAGGTCCCAACTGTAATATCATCTTCTGAAAGTCCTTCAGCAATAGGAATGCCTAATTGGATCATTTCCCTCCCATGTCCCCTCATCGGTCTCTTTGACACCACTAGGGTCTTCCCTGCTTTGCATTACTCTGACAGTTAATAATTGACCAATAGTTTGCAAGATACCATAAACCATCATAAACATTTCATAAGCCTTTCAGCATTCGGGAATAATGTGACCATATGCACTATACTAGTGAATTTCCAAGTAGAAATATATATCATAAACTGCAGTGCATCGTGAGGAGAGTTGGGCCAATTGCCTACTAGGCAATAATGTGACCACAGCTTGACATTTTGCGAGATATAGTCATCAGGCATATATAGTCAATGTCGAAATTGACCTCATTTCATGCACCTGTCAATTTTCCTATGATCATTTGAAAGCTAGCGCACCCTATTCGTGTGCCTGAATCAACAGGCACATGAAGTTTTTGCTCGTAATTCTTTTCTTAATCAAGACCCCCACCCAACAAGTCAGACCGGACCTGCTTCAGAAGACACTAGATCTGGACCAGAGAGACCAGATTTGATCTAAACCAAACCAAATCTGGGCCTGCCCTTATTAAGAACTGATCCTAGAAAATATCAACAGCATTATTTTAATCACTGAGTTCCTAAGTGTGCAATTTTGTGATTGTTGGATACTTGGATTGGTTTGCAAGAGCTCGAAAGTGATTTTGGGGTTTAAATCTTTCTGTTTATTGAATAACTGTCACCAGTATTGACTCGACAGATCAAGTCTATTGGGTTGCTGCCTGGATCATGTGATATTCTATCATAACTTCATAAGTATTTAGTAGCTAGTCTCTAAACGCAAATCAAACCATTTAATTTTTAAAACTGGACTTAACTTGATTATGAGCAAACCTTAAGTCTGAAAGGTTTGAATTTGATGACTATTATACTGCGAACATAGCATGCATGATTCATCTAGCCAGGGTAGAATTGATTAATTGATTGCATCCTTCGGATACTTCTTGTGTCATATATTTCATCTAGTTTTCTGATATTTAATTTAGTTTGAGAACATATAAGATAATTGGATTTTCTTTGCAATCATCATATTCTTGTTGTCTCAAACAGCAACAGTTCAAAATGCATATACCCTTTTAAGTCATCTACAGATTTTCCTGTCCCCGTTCTCCTTTAATCATAATTTCTTTGATAGTCATCATGTTCAGTTTAGCGAATGATGATCCTCTGGTATATACAAGGGATTTATAGAACACGGAGACACATGCTATTTACATGTCCTGGAGTATAAAACCATAATAGAATCACACAGTTCTCATGATTAAGCTCTTTTCTTCATTATTTAAAGCAATACCAAAGCACAAGTTTTTGTCTTTTAATATTAAGTGATAATCAAACCGAAAAATAATATATAACTTGCCTCGAAATTCTCCTCTGCGCCCAGAAGCTCTCATCTCAGTTGCAAATGAACGAAGTCGTGTAATTTCTGAGCTATCAAACAATTCCTCATATAGCTTTAGTCCATCAGCAACATTAACCTATTAAGGTACATAAAATCATGAACTGGTATTATTATCATACAAGGCAGAAGCTTTACTGAACCTAAGAAATTAGTCTGAGCATTTATGATATCCTACCGTTTTTCCGTCGGTCATTTCATTAGCCACAAAAACTTTCGGGCTTGGAGTTAGCTGTTGTTTCTCAGCATGATTTGTGGCCGTTTCACTTCCTTCAGAAAGAGAATTATTGCAACTCCCTGAAACAATATAAAGGCACATAATAAAACACCTTAATCGATAGAAGTTTGGATGCTCTACTATGGATTGAAAATGACAGTGAAAACCGAAAATGCAACAGAAAATGATATGTATGTGCCAAAAAAAAGATGAAGAAATAGCTAATCATCAGGAAAAATTGTTGCAGGTTGGAAATTACTACCCATAATAACCTAAGCGCTTACATATAATAACCCCTTCAATTTACTAGATTCAACTCCTTCTATATCTAATTTTTCCAGTACATAATAATAACCCAGATAAGAGTGGAGAGGTGGTGTTATAGGAAGTGGCCGCCTAAGCACTTAGTTTAGAGGCCATTGGCTGCTCTGGTTAGTTCTGCATAAGCGGCCTACTATGCTCATCCTTCAATTTACTTAATTCAACTCCTTTTATATCTTCTTAAGGGTAAATTTTCAGTTTGCATTGGTAACATCATCAAGCTTTGAATTGTTACTCTATTTTCCATAATTTCACAATGAGAATGATGAAGGAAAGAGACCATAGGAGGGAATTCTCCTATGGCATCAAAAAAATACACTTTCCACCATTTTTTCCAACAATCGGCACCCATTTTCTTCATCTTCATCATCTAAGATGTGGATACACCAAATTTCCTGTGATTCTACCACTATTTCACCGTTGATTTAGTGGGTGCAACATTAACGGTTTACCAACAATAGAACTTTTTACATTGCTAAATCAACGGTGAAAAAATGGTAAAATCATATGAAATTTGGTGTATCCACATCTTAGATGATAAATATGAAGATGATGGGTGCCGATCATTGAATAAAATGATCAATGATTGATTTTATTGACGCCATTGGAAGAAATTCCCTCCTATGGCCTCTTTCCTCCATTATTTTGTACCATACAATTAGGCTTAAAGTACTAAACTTATATAGGTCTGAAACGCTGACTTCAATTAAATACCAATTTTATTGAATTAATGGACCCCTTCCAGCATTAAACTTCACATGTATTATCGAAGGTGGCTTCACACTTTACCATGGTCACATGCAACCCAATATGTTTGCTATAGCTTCAATGATATATGATATATCAACAAGACCAGCAAACACCACAAGCCACAACAAATGTTTCAGTTGCTTTTGCCTGAATTCTGACATGTTTTCTTTCCTTCTTTACTTCTATATTTTTTCCTGTGACTCTAATGTTCTTTTTTCCTTTGCTTTCTAATTGATTTTCTACTTTTTGGTCTTTTCAAGTAGGTTCAGGGGGCATGCAATTGCAAACTTAGCCAATCTTCTATATTTTTATATGGTTACCATATTGAATCAGTAGCAATTTTACTATAGTTGTACTCTTTCTTCAATTATAGAATTAATGATTCCTAGAACGAGGAAAGATGCCTTAGCTGTAATTCCACAGTCCTTTCAATCGATTAGAATGGTCATTGTTCATTGTGTGCAACAGTCTTTTGGTCTTTAGAATCAACATGAAGAATCTGTTTGTTCTTCTTTGTTTACTGTAGCATATATATAAGCCAGATATTTAGAGCCAAGCTTTTACAAACTATTTTCGACAAATTAGACAGCTAATTGGAAGTTTGATTAGCCTTTGATTCCTCAGCAGGCAGTTATGCAACCAGCTTAATTTGTCTGCTTCTTTATTTACCTTTTTAAAATCACAGTTGAGTTTCAGCATATACGAATCCTAGAACATGTGGTAAAAGTAAGAATTTACAACTACAGTTTTCTAGTTTAGTATTTGATTTGATTTCAGTAAAACAAGCATAGTTAAATTCCAGAAACAAATAAAGTACAACCAGAAAGAAGAATTAGTACAATGATTCGCATTCTCATAGAGTTTATTAATGTTAAGTTCACATAAGTTCATTTATTAAGATGTAGACGAGTTTCAACAAGAATATGCAAAGGCAAGTGGAATATCTTGAGCTGGCAGATAAACTTGAGAAATCGAAAAACCAATGTCTTCGATCTTGGAGATGTAAAAGAAGGTTTTTCATTGTGAACTCTATCATAATACCTTTAGACAGTGGTGCATGGTGACCACCCTGGTTAATATCTTCCAGCTTAGGGCATTCAGGTCCCAATGTACTTTCTGTGTTCTCCGGGCTGCAATCAGTTTTTGAATCAGGAGTAATTTCTAACTTAGCACACTCAGCTCCCAATGAATCTACTCCATCCTTTGCATCGCAATCAGTCTCCAAGTCAGGAGCAGTATCCAACCCTGCATACAATTAAATGCAGTAACAGAATGCATCAATTTTGCAAAATTCTCATGGTAACACAATGCAATTCTAACATTTAGGAGTAAAAGCTTGGTAAAATATAAAGCGTTTAATATTTTGCAGGGAAAAAACTGGTATTCCGAAGTGCATAAGTAGTGAGCCGCATAAACTTCCTAGGATGTCATTGAACCGCAGAAGTATACAGGATACATAATGAATGAGTATCTGCATCACTCAGATTCTCCTGTCTTCGTTCTATCACAAAGACGTAGTACCATCAACACTAGAAAATAAAAGCGTCTGTAGCATAATATCAAGAAATCATTAATTGGCTGTCTATCCTAAAATCAAAGAAAATAATGGGTTGCAGCATAACGATTCATCCTAGAAGACCTGGGTAAAGGAAATGTATATCAAAGATTGATCTCTAGAACTCCCTAACACGTATCTTCTTCAAGTCAATCTTCCTACCTTGTTAACTTTCACAAGGATCTTTCTCTGATTTTGTAAAACAAAGAATTAATTTCTGTAATATAATAACTCAAAGTCACCAATTAGCAATGTTTCCTAAAATCGTTAGAAATATTGGGTAAGAACATTTTGATGTTATCCTAGATAGCATGGATGGTCCAAATTGTACATCAAAGATGAATCTCTTGAACTCCATGGATTATAGGTTAATTGTAACAGAAGGAGTTAAGACTAAGAAGCATGCAATGTAAATCTGTTACCCTCTTACGTTACTCAGATTTATCAGCCATTAGCATTCAATAGAATATGACTTCAACCATCACCAAACATTGTGTGAAGAATATATTAACAAATGAATACTGTGTACAATCAAGACTGTCATCTGTCGTTTACGAATTATCATATGGTGTATCAAATAGTTCATATTATGTCTGAAGAAAATTTTGTGCCATATACAATTGGTTATGAAATAAAATCTACAACAACATATGAAAATAATGTGGGCAAATTTAGAAATAGAATGACATATAACCTCTAAAAATTGAAAGAAGGTTGTGGATGCTAGCAGGTAATCAATAAATCAATTTTAATTGGTTCAATCCAAATCTCCAGAAAGTTTACAGCTTTCCGGCCATCATGTACACACCTAACCTCTTATGTCATCCCCAATTACGCTCCGCAAAATAAAAGTCACAAATGCATCATCTATATTCTATACATAGCTGTATCATAACGAATGTTCGTCTTGATAATAGCAAACAATATATCCCCAAAACAAAACAAAAAAATATATATATTAATGTTAACCAATTGGACAAATAATCTTTATCCATAAAGTTAACGGTAGTAACTATCCCTTATTATAACCCATAAACATAAAGTTGCACTTAAAACAAACCATAAATGTACTCATATATAAAGCATCACAACAGAAACCAAATAACCAACAAATATCATAACATCAAGTTACCTCCACCAAATGACCAAGATAGACAAAACAATTTACACATTGGTAAAAGATTCTTACCGTTCTTCTCCAGCACCACATTAGTGCCTTCTTTCTTTGAATTCTTTCCCTCTTCCTCTTCCTCTTCATTCTCAGCCTTGTTCATTTCCCCAGCGCCACCAGCAGAACCATGATAACTCTCCTTAACAACACCACTCTCAAACTTGTTATGATGATGATTCACATTCCTATAACCCCCACCAAAAGACCCCATTTTCCTCGAATCCTTGTCGAAGCTCCGCTGCTGCTGCTTCCTCCACGCAGCCTGCTGCAACGAAACCAACACGTCCGTGATCGAAAAGTAGTGCTGCATATGAATCACCGGCGTCCAATTCATCCTCCGCTGCTGAATGCAATTGAAGACGCCCTCATACTCTCCAGGCTCGCTCATGATCCTCAGATGGTGAATCATAGAATCTATGATCGCGTTCGCCGCCGCGAACTCGCTCCTTAGCCACGAAATGAACCCATCCCTCTCATCAACGTACCACTGCCGATGAGAGGCGCTGAGCTCGACGCCGGTGACTGGCATCACCGCGTTACTCGCCGGCGCCGCCATTATCTCTCTCTCTCTAGATCAAGCACAATGCGGTTAAAATTCAGACAATTGAAGCGAAAAAGATCGCGATCGGGAGAATTTTATTTTATTTTATTTGGGGGGGGGGGGACTTGGGAATCGATCGATCGAGGGGGTGAATTTCGCAGATCTGGGACGATTCTAGGCAAGATCAGAGGAATCGAGATCGAAATTGAGAGGATTTGAGAGATCAAAATAATGTGGATCAAAATTAGAAGAAGAAACGATCTAGGGTTTTGTGAGAGACACGAAGGAGATGATGGCTTGGGGAGCACGCATCTTCTGCTGCTCTCTCTCTCTCTCTCTCTCCTGCTGCTAAGCTCAAATGGTTTTGTGAGAGAGATGGATGAAAGAGGGATTAATAGGCAGGGCTATTTTTGGAATTTAGGTTAGTTTCACATCAGTCCTCGGTCAAGATTTTCTGCGAGAAGATGAGTACCGTTAGATCTTGATCGTGTGTGAATTTCTCAGATAAAACCCTGATGTTTTGCTAATTGCATCATCATGATTCCATCTTCGTGTCCCATTAAATATCAATGCTAGTTTTCATTTCCAAAGTTTATGTATTTACATACCACTACCAATATGAAAATACCTAAATCCGCTCTGTTTGATATGCTAGAGGGATCACAAATATTGGGTAAAATGGATAACGGCTGCTAATATATGACATAGTTTCATGCAAAAGAAGGGGGCGACGGGGCTATTTTAAAGAGTAGGGTTTAGGCACATTAGAGTCTTATTGGATTTTTTGTATTCTAGTGATGGGACATATTGTATGTTGGTGCCCTCTTCTCGGATAATTTAGCATATTATGTTGGCTATAGTGCTCTGAAGTCAATTATTGTAACCGCAGGCACGCGATTGTGATGATTGAGGAAGGACCTATACGGGTACAACGGTCTTACTCAAAATGATGGTATGCTATCTGGTTTGTCTTTATCATCATGTGCATGCATTATGTGGTATTACAGATCATTATTACATGTTCATATAGCCCATATGATTCTTGCTTGACTACCAATATTATGATGGCGATCATATACGGGAGAGCTGGTTGGTCTATAAGTACATCCTTAAATGTCCCTAGTCGAGAGAGTATCGAGACTGGACATCGATACTCCGGAGTAGACTAGTATATACTTATCGAGACCCCGACGAGAGGCGGTGGCCGGTCTCACAAGCCATTGGTGTCAATCAGTCACCTGAGATAGTATACAAGTGTTTATTGGGTTATGAGTACACTAGACGGACTCGCCGGGAACATGCTAGTTAGTATTATACATATTGTCATATAGCAGTTCCCAGGTGACATGTGTACAGGTTAGTCTGCCGACCTGAGATCGTCATTTTTCTCATGTGAGTTCCCACTGTACTTTGATTACTACCCTATCATGGCTCAAAGGAGTCGTGCAAACAGGTTTTAGTTGGGTACGGTCCCGAGCCACATGGAGGTAGTGAGCGGATCGTCGGAGATTCGTCTCTCCCGGTATTAGGGTTGATGTCGCGCGGTGCACGGGTGGCCATCACCAGAAATCCTTGGCCAAGATAGTCGAGAATTACTGATTTGGATCAGTAGTTTCTCAGTGGGTGATGGGCTTCATACCGACACGAAATATCGCGTTATTAAGGGTCTGACTTTATCCATTCCTCAAGACCCGATATGCGATACTCTTAGATGAACAGATCGGACTGTATGGATATTGTCACTGACAGGCTCAGTAGGGGTTCGGATGAGTTTGCTCGTCGGCCTTCCTTTCGCTCAATACCTGGATAGCCGTTACGTACAGCTAGTGTCGCTGACGTGCTTGTGGTTAAACCCACTGCCAGCATATTGACGAGTCTTTAGAGTCCCACACAGAGGGTTTTTCTGGTTCTGGTGAAATGATGTAGTAGTCGTATTGGATACGTGCAGGGTTCCGATCGAATGAGTGTACTAGTTACCCGAACTTTCGATCGGACGGTTGATAATACTAGCCGGCTCGGGTTTGAGCTGGATTATTAAATCGGGTATTGATTTAATAATTTACGTTTATATGTTTCGATATGTATATTCTAGTATTGTGTTCTTTGTGTTATTCTATCTCTTCGGGTATTTGTATTTCGGTACGAATACATGTATGTATATATACTAGAATGTAATTCGTATTTTTTATAGATAGCACTGTAGAAGGTGAACACCTCATTTAGTTTTTATCCATTTATTATTAAATGGAAATGAGGTGTAAAGGTTGTGAGAGGGGAGTATGGTGAGAACCATGCTTGCATAGTATGCACAAATGAATTATTAATTAATTTGTGCAAACTATTCAAGTATGGGCTTGATTTTAAAATGGAGATATATGTTTTACAAAACCTAGCATGTGAATTTCTCTCTCATGGATGGCTCGTTCATTCTCACTTGAGTTTTCTACTCTCACCATTAGCTTCACTCTCCTCTCTAGGTTTTTCATGAGTTCCTCCGCCTTCAGGCTTAATCTCCTCTCTACAATTTCATGAGTTGAGAATCAAGAGATAAGGTGAGATGGATAAACACTTAGAACGCTCACTATATCCTAGGCATTCTAGATTAGCAACTTAGAATCCCTAGTTGCTTCACTTACTTTTGATGTGGAGTTAGAGACATGAACAACATCTCTCGGATGGATCATCTTCGACGAAAAAAGACCGGCGGCCAAGTTCAACCGAGCACGCCTCAAGAAGCTAAGGAAGATGATGGAAGACCAAAAGACTTGGTTCGTTCGGTATAACCATTCTAACCTTGTAGTTTAGCTTTTATAGTTTGCTAGTATTGATTTATGGTTCGATCTTGACGGATACGTTAACGCCAAAATTTTAAACACTGGTTTTTGTTCCGCACCGGCCACGGTAGATGGCCAGACGCTATCGTAACCCAACATATTAGCCTCCGGTTAAATTGGACTTTGAGTTTATTGTTAACTTACAAGTTACCAATTCAAAGTTGCGGAGAATACAATGCTGATACGATTATGTGATTATTTTTATGGAAAATTGTTATAAGAAGGAGAAAAATCCATCTCAAAAGTACCCTCATCCTAAATTCTCCATCTTATCTTAATCTTATCTAAATTTTCAAAATAGCTTTTATAATTCAAACAGAAATATCTTTCTCGTGATTTGTATTTGCCAATCTCTTTTTGATGGAGGTTGGGATCTCCTTCAGATGTTGTCCTCCTTCGATCTGTCGCGAGCATTGATGAACGACTGAGATTGGTGTTGAGGGTTGTCTCCTTGAGCGTGTAGATCTCAGTGGGCTTGTTTTGAGGTGAAACCGAGCTATCTGCAAAAGAAGTTCTGGGATAGTTGTACCACCATGGACCCTCCGACGGTCAAGTTAACCAAGGAATTTGTGCAGAGTAGCGGCTTATTGGAATAAAATTACCTTACCCGAGTCGTCTGGGAGAGGGGGTTTTATAGTGGTCGCATGGAGCGAGTTGGCGCGAGATCTTCGCCTTCGGTTACGCCCCTGGCGTTACGCCTGCGTGAATGACGGGATCCCACCATTAATGACAAGATACGCTCGTTAATGGGGGGATACGGCGGTGTGGAACGCGGGATCGTGGGGTGGCGGATATCTCTCATCTGGCGAGATCCGCGGAGCTATGGCGGAGGCGCTTGGGCTCTGCGTTCTTGGTTACTCGGTAGAACCGAGGAATCTTAGCTCGGGGGGGCTCAAGACAAGCGGGAGGCCGAGGAAGCTCGGTTCTATGATAGCTCGGAGACGAGCTGGGAGGGCTCAGGGAGCTCAGCGTGTAGGAGGGCTCGGAGGAGAGCCCTTGGTCATTTGTAAGGCGTGCATAGGAGTGTTCAGGAATCCATAGAAGGTTGGGTCATACCTCGGGACGATAGCCCGGGGAATGCCTCCAATGCATGGTGCTTTCCCTGTTTCCGTGAGCCCCGGGACACGTCATCTGCCACGTGTCATGGTCTGGGGAGTTCCCACTTATGAGCATTATCATTAGTCCCTCACTCTTCCTGACCTATTTATAGGTCGGGTCGAGAGTGGTCTGATCGATCTCCTGGGCTCAGCTTGTTGTCAAGAATCCATCAGCGTGGATTTTCGGGGTGACTAGGTGTAGGGCAGTTGCGTCGTTCAGATCTTTGAGCCTGCGTGGCGTATCCTGGGCGCCTGGATCTTTGCACGTATCTTCGATGACGTCAGCGGATCGGGGGAAAGGATCGTGCATTACAGAGGGGGCGCGGATTCGCTTGTACGCCAGTTCAGGCGCATGGCACGTGTCCGACGCGGATTGGCGGACGTGACAGGCTGTCGCTGTCGCTTGCGACCGAAGGGACATCTCCAATGGTCATTCAACATGTGGGGCTTCGATGGATGGCAGACGCGAGGTTTCGTTTTGTTGGGAAATGATCTGAGCCGTCGAACCCTTCAAGTAGTATAAATAGGAGTGGGATCTCCATAGGGCTCACACTTTAGCCATTATTTTTCTTTGCTGCGAGAGATTGCTCGGCACTCTATCCTTTAGATCAGATCCTTCGCGCTCTTTTCTCAGAGGACTCCTTCCTTTGAATCAGGTTAGATGTCTTCTTTCGAGGAGTCTGTAGAAATAGTTAGGGTACAGTCTGGGGAGTCTTCCACCTCTTCAGCTGCTGACAGCCAAGAAGGTTCCCTCGTTGCTTCTTCATCCTCGGGCCAGCCCCATAGAGTCAGGGCCACCCGCGCCGCTAGCCGCCCGGCTGCGATGAGGGTCCCTAAGGTGCACATCGGGAACGCCCGCGATGCGCCCTCCGTCTTGAGAGATCTGGGCGAGCTCGCAGAGATTCAGGCTCGTTTCCATATCCCCTCCAACCATTCGCTCCATTTGGCAAAAAGGGGCGAACGGGCAGACCAGGTGCAGGGGAAGAAGATTGCCCTGTGCTTAGAGGCGTTCCAAGCAGGAATGTGTCTGCCCTTTCCAACCGAGGTATGTGGGACACTTAGTTATTTCCAACTCTCACAGGGCCAGCTAGCACCGAACTCGTGGAGAATCCTCCTCGAGTTTCTGGTCCGGTTAAACCTTGAGGACATCCCCTTCAGCTCGACCCTTCTTATCTCTTTTCTCTGCTATAAAAATCATCTCGGCACCAGCAAGAATGAGCCGAGCTGGGTGTATTTTTCCTTTAAAAAACGCAAGGGGGGTGGCTGGGTCGGGTGTGGTGGTCGTTCCTTCTTCCATCCATGACTGGAAGGAGAAGTTTGTATTCGTCGGACCACCCGAGGGTGAGGACTAGCCTATGCTTGTACAATGGCACATGGCCAATTGCCCGCAGGCGAAGCGGTCGTCCTCTCCCTAGGCGAGGGCGGTGTCTATGTGGGAGCCGATCCAGCGGGCCGACGTCTTGCTTTCCGAGCAGGTCCTTAGCTGGGCTGGGCTTAGCCCCGCGCGCTTCATGGGTAACTTAGGAGATTGGACGATCTGTTTAGACCTGAGTAATTTACTTTTTGCCCTTCTCGCATCACTAACTTCTCTGCGTTTTCCCCCTTTTTCAGAACACATGGACTGGTCCAAGATTCTAGTTGCCATATCCGCCACGGCCCAGAAGAAGGTCGGGGGCGTGGTCTTGTCCCGAGTAGGCCCGAGCTTGGCCCTGAAACCGTCCCCACTGGTGAAATCCTCCGCAGCGCCCCCGGCCCCCGATGACCGTCGCGGGGGCAGCCAGAAGCACGCACGAGACCCGGAGCCCCGGGCGAGGGGGGAGGAGGTGACCAAGGTCTCCCTCAACAGGAAAAGGACGGTCTCCCGCACGCCGTTGACCGATATCCCCGAGGGGATTCCCGTGCAGGAGGGGGACGTCTACTACGTGGTCCCCTCGGGGCTTTCCATCGCTGACAGCTTGCTCACGGACATGAAGCAGTCGGCCGGGGGAAAGATTTTGCGGGAGACCCTGAAGGCCCAAGTGGACACCATCGCTCAAGAGACAGTTCGGGTTAGTATTCGTTTAAATGCTATCTTGATTGCCCTCTCTTAGCTCGGACACCTCTAAATCCGTTTGTTGCTTCCCTTAGGTCCTCCAACATTGTGCCCTCATCGTCAACATGGAAGCCGAGGATGTCACCCAGGCCATGAGGAAGGCGGGGGAATCGTCTTCGGAGGCGAAGGATGTAACACCTTATTTCGTTATACCATGCTTGATTTGATTATTCTAATTATCGTATGGTTGTTTTCCTGTTTTATTAGTTTTGGGTACGGATAGTGTTTGGTATTTGTGCTTGGTATCCGACCCGACTCGCATGCTTGAAACCCGTCTTAATTCTTGTTTATGATTTATCCCTGCTTGTGCGAAGGATCCGTGCACTCTCGTGTTCTATATCCTGTATACCTGCATTATATCTGGCATCTGCATTTTTTAATAATACAAATATAGTCAAATAATATATTTTAAAAATATCTAGCATGGCATGCATCATACTTCTAACCCTATGGTGGCATCCGTACATCTTATTCTCGTTCCGTTTAGTGAAACAGACTCGTTTGGATCGTTACGTGCACGCTACGTGTATCCGTTTTTGGGGTATGCATTTTCGTTACCCGGATATCGTATTTTGGTTTTGGTTGATACGTATATTATCCGTATTTTCAAACCGTAATTTTAGAACCGACCCGGACGTGTTTTGGACTATTTTTGTATTAACCAAAATCTCAAACATATAATATAATATTTCTTTTATATTAACGGTTTAATATATTTATCGTTTACAACTAAATATATTTTATATTATCTAAATCCTAACTTACTCTTTCTCGGTCCCACTCTTCTATATATATTATTTATATATTTTTATATATTTTACTTTTACGGTAAACCTATGTCCCTCTCTCTCCTCTCTTCATCTTCAAGTTTTCACGCCTCGCCTTTGCTCGAACCCACTGCAAATAACCGTCTCTGCCCTCGCCGCCGTGCGTCGCCGTCGTCTCCACGCCCTCGCCACCACCTCTTCTTCCTTTTCCCTCTCTCCAACCCTACACCACCTCCTACTCCCCAGACACAAGCCTCTCTCCCCTGCGCAAGAACCCACCCGACGTCAAGAACCGCAGCCTACTACCTCGCTGTGAAACCTCGTCGGAAAACCCACGACTCGTCGTTACGTCTCCCTCGCCTTCAATCTTTCCCAGAGCACCAAACCCCAGAGAACAACCTTCATCTTCTTCTCTTTCTTCTTCTTCTTCTTCTTTTCTTTACTTCTTGATTTCACGTTTCCCAGTGATCGCCGGAGCAGTACCATCGCCGACGATCCGGGCGATCCGGCAGACGTCCCCAGCCAGCGTGGTCACATTCTTGGTTACCCTGTTCAGTTCTGTACGCGCGTGTGTGTATTGTGACGTTTACCCGACGTTGGACGTAGCGTATGCACCCCGTCGTGAGATCCGATCAGGCAAGTTTATCTTGCTACATGCTATGATATATATTTTATATCCATATGAATAAAAATATTACATATTTATTGCATTGTGTATCCCATATTACCGTTTTACTGTTTTATGATACCCGTTCGTATCCGTATCATTTTTTGCATATCTAGTTGCATGCCAGATCATATTATTCCATGTTACTGTTATATTGGCACCCCATGCTTGATATTGTGCATCATACGTAGTCATGGAGTTATAGATGTGATCCCTGATAGACACTTGTGCATCCGTACTTTTACCGTGTTTCGACACTTGCTACAGTCTCACTATCAAGCATATGTGTGGTACATATGCACTACCTGACATGACCTGATACACCACTGCTTGATTTGCTTCCTGATCTTGTTACTAATGCCGACAACCATGATTTGTTGTCCCGACGGACATATCCTGTTGTCTATTCAGACAAAACCTGTACCTGCTTGATCCTGTGTTGGCATTAGTTTCATATTTATCAATACCTGACTTGAATACATAACCTTAGGGGTAAGGGAAAATCAATGATAAAACCTGACTTGTAACTCGACAGTTCGATACTTATACTGATCAGTTTTACGGGCTAGGCCAGCCCCGGGATGCTGCTGCTGATATCATTCGTATGTACATGTTATCTATTTACTGCCCAGCGGCACGTCTCGGATTCAGCCCGAGAGTCTTGATCGTGGTCCCGGGTATGCACGGGATACTATTGAGTTACATCGACGATTTATTAAATTGATTTCAAAGACTTGAGAGTAATTAACACAGTGATATAGTTTAGATTACTCACCGCACTTCACCTGCATATATACGCTTCACTGTTCTATATCCGTGTTTACTTATTATATTCATGTTACTGTTGATATTCATGCCTGCATATCACGTGTATCCTAGTTACTTATTATTATTGATATTATGACGCACTAACGTCTGGGTTTTGCATGGCCCAGCCCCTTTATCTCTTTCGTAGGCTGACAAGGAGTATTTCAGCCGAAAGGCTGAACAATGAGGAGCATGTTAGTGTTTAGTTTAGTTTAGTTTTCTTTCCATACTTTTATTTCCTGATGTGAGCCCGTATTTGGGACATACTTCCAGATGTTACTGTTTATTGGAGTTTATTGCTTCCGCATACATATATATTTCTTGATTCGTTTATTCTGGCAGATGGACATGTATTAAATAGTTTTATATTTTTCATGTTCTTGATATCTTATAGACAGCCGTAATGTGACCGTGGAGGGATATTTTTTAGCCACAGGTAGCATGGTTGGCTCTGTCACGTGCCGATCGTAGCGCATCCTGGGAAGCAGGGCGTGACAAGCGACAGGAGAAAGAGAAGACGACCATCCTTGAGACCTGGTTGTCCGCCGGGGAGCTCACAATCTCCAAGTGCCAAGAGTCATACCAACTCATGAACGAGTCCCACCGAGCCGTGGAGGGCAAGTTGGAGGAGCTGGGTAAGCGTTATGCCTTAATGAAGAAGGCGAGGGACGCCAGCAAGAGGGAGACCGAAGCCACTTGAGGCGGCGAAGATCGCCGAGCTTCGAGCCCGCAAATCGGTGGACACGTACAAGGCGTCAGACCAGTTCTACGCCGACCTCAGCGGAGCCTCCGCTATCGTTTGGCATGCAGACCTTGATGCTGTCAAGAAGTTGATGTCGGAGTTTGCCGACGGTGAGCTCCGTGCTCGGGTCCCTCTCTCGGTGGAAATGCCACAGGCGGCTGGCACCGGAGGCAGGGCGGCTACGGAAGCAGAAACCCCGACCCTTGAGGGCGGTGCCGAACAAGGCGAGGTCTCGGCGGAGCCTGCTGCCTGAGCTCCTCATTTTTTTCTTTTATTTGAGAAAAATTTCGTAAGCCTCCGGGCAATTTTTGTAAGGCTGAGAAGCCCAGAATACCCTGTAAAGGCTTTTAGAACATAAATAAAACTGGGTTTATCTTCCTCTGCGTGGCAATGTTTTTCTTGTGTGAGTACTTGAATTTATCGGTCTCTTCCTCGATGCAAATGCTAGGTCGTAGGTCAATGACCGACCTTTTAGATGACGATCGTGCATCGAGTGTAAGCCAATTAGTTGTCAAGTACAGGAAGGCTGATGTCCTCCCGCCCCCGAAGTCGAAGTGACGATCGTTCACTTAGGATACATCGGGAGACTCCTCTGAGTAGGAAGTTCGTTATCCGACCATTCCTTAGAGTCGGTTCTTAGCGTCAGGTGAACAACAGCCAAGTCAGAGTTGGTCGGTGTTGGAAGATTCTCCCTTGACGCGGTTCCCAGACCTCCGTCTTGGGATGGTAAGAATTCACCACTCAGAGGTTAGCCGAGTAGGGATCTGCGTGATTTCTCCTTGGTGGGGTGTTGATCCTTGGCGTCGGTGGGTAGGAGTGTACCCGCCAAGGATCGACCGAGTAGGGAAGCTGCTCGGTGGACTCTTGATGAGGGTTTCGATCCTTAGCATCAGTGGGTAGGAATCTATTCAGTTGATAAAACTGCATATTTAATATGACATTTTTCCTACTATTTCTATATAATAAAAGGTGTTTATTATAATATACGATACATATGAGGGTTTATCTGTAAAAATACTATTTTCATGTGTTTGTATATTATAATTAACATTTGGTAGGAAAAAGTAAGCATATACTATCCATATGACATTTGGCCCACTTAATATGCTTACCTTATTAAAACCTTTGACCAATTCTTAAAGGTTAAGTTAATATCTCTACTAATATTATTTGTTGAGTTGTTGTGCAGAATTTTCAGGGCTGAAATCAAGGAAATCAAAGTTGTTGGAACAAACCTGCCTAATTAAGAAAGTAAACTAAAGAAATCAATTCTGGCAGTGACGTAGAAAAGATTTTCAGTTTCCAGATATTCAAAAGATTACCATATATCACCAGAAGAACCTACAAGAAGATTGAGCCCAAGATGTCACTATTTGGCCGCGGATCCGGGGCCAAACACACCTTTTGGCCGCGTATCTGCCGCGGTTTTGACGAGTTAGGAGTTGTGATTTTTCAGTTTGGATCTTAACTATTAGTTTCCAATTTAGGCATCTAGGGTTCTGGCTCTGGGACTATAAATAAGGACCGAGAGCCTCTTGGAAAAATAATCAAGTCGACGCGATCACGAAGTCCAAGACGGCTCACGCATCCAGGCTGATCATCAACGGTTCATCTACCTCCTTAGAAGAGATCGAGAAGCAAACTAGTATTTGTAATCATTTTCTAAGGGAACAAAGTGTAAATGAGTTTTGTTGATTAATAAAAGTAGTTCTTTTTCCTATTCTATTTCTTTGTAGTTCATTATGATTTCTCTCTCGATCTCTCCTTCTTCCAACATGCGCGAGTAATTCTCCGCTTGTTAGGGTTCGTAGGATTAGGGTAGGTTAATGGATGATGAAGATCCTTAAACTCTTTTTACGTCCTATAAAGTTTATAAACTTTATCAAAAGAATCATTAACATCCTAATCGGGCGCGCTACCAATTTATTGTTAGTCTCGACCGCGATTAGAGATTAGATTAATGATTGTTTTGGTAAAGGCTAGATATGAACGAAGTTCCATGTCGAGATAGGGGTTAAGAGTGGGAACCCTTTTCCCTCCAGAAACCCTAACCTACATGCATCACTGTCGTTCTAGTTTTAAATCTATTAAAGAATAAAAAGGGTAATCTTTAATTAATCATCTATAACTACTAAATCCTAATGAACCCTACAAGCCCCTTTTTATATAAACTTACCTCCGTAGTTAATCTAGATCTATATTTTGCATTAGTGTTTAAACGTAGATCTAGATCCTACAACCATTCTTCAATATTCTTTATTCTTCCTCCTCTCTTTCTCAACACATCTAAAGTAAGACTAAGATATTCAACATTTCCCTGAGGACGACCCGTACTCACCTCGGTCTAGCTATGCGCGACACCATTCTGATTGCGGTTATTCTACAAACACTTTTTCAAATCAATCAGAATCTACCCGGTAAGGATTGACCGAGCAGGGAATCTGCTCGGTGGCCTCGTGAGGAAGGTTTTGATCCTTAGCGCAGGTGGGTAGGAATGTACCCACTAAGGATTGACCGAGCAGGGAAGCTGCTCGGTGGTCTCGTGAGGAGGGCTTCAATCCTTAGCTTAGGTGGGCAGGATGTGCCCGCTCAGGATTGACCGAGCAGAGAAGTTGCTCGGTGGCCTCGTGAGAAGGGCTTCGATCCTTAGCATCAGTCGGTAGGAATCTACCCGCTAAGGATTGACCGAGCAGGGAAGCTGATCGGTGGCCTCGTGAGGAGGGCTTCGATCCTTAGCTTAGGTGGGCAGGACATGACCACTAAGTATTGACCGAGCAGGGAAGCTGCTTGGTGGCCTCATGAGGAGGGCTTCGATCCTTAGAATAGGTAGGCAGGATGTGCCCGGTAAGGATTGACTGAGCAGGGAAGCTTCTCGGTGGCCTCGTGAGGGGGGCTTCGATCCTTAGCATCAATGGGTAGGAATCTACCCGCTAAGGATTGACCGAGCAGGGAAGCTTCTCGGTGGCTTCGTGAGGAGGGCTTCGATCCTTAGCGTAGGTGGGCAGGACGTGCCCGCTAAGGATTGACCGAGCAGGGAAGCTGCTCGGTGGCCTCGTGAGGAGGGCTTCGATCCTTACCGTAGATGGGCAGGACATGCCCGCCAAGGATTGACCGAGCAGGGAAGCTGCTCGGTGGCCTTATAAGAAGGGCTTAGATCCTTAGCATAGGTGGGCAGGATGTGCCCGCTAAAGATTGACCGAGCAGGGAAGCTGCTCGGTGGCCTCGTGATGAGGGCTTTGATCCTTAGCGCTGGTGGGCAGGAATGTACCCGCTAAGGATTGACCGAGTAGGGAAGCTGATCGGGGGCCTCATGAGGAGGGCTTTGATCTTAGTGCAGGTGGGTAGGAATGTACCCGCTAAGGATTGACCGAGCAGGGAAGCTGCTCGGCGGACTCATGAGGAGGGCTTCGATCCTTAGAGTAGGTGGGTAGGATGCGCCCGCTAAGGACCGACCGAGCAGGGAAGCTGCTCGGTGTCCTCGTGAGGCGCCGGTCAGTCTCCCTTGACCCGTAAACCTTGGAAAGATATCGTCGCGGACAACACGTGGCAGAAGCGCACAAGAGAGGCGCGTCGCTCCGTAGTGCGCGTCATTCCAACTCCCATTGACCGCTTGGGAGCCCATGAGGGACGGCATGGTTGCCACGCGGCAGCTCCATATTAGGAAATTTGTAAATATCCTATATTCGCGTTACTGCGTTCGAAAACTTCGGCCTTTAGGGATTCGCTTGGGGCTATAAATAGCGAAGGCATTTTTTTCAAATAAACACACCTTTGTGTTTCTGAAAATGGTCGGGTTTATTTACAGCATCAAGAGATCATTTCCTTTGACAACGTGTACCTTTACGACCCGGAGTGCACCGAGGAGACGTACCAAGGGGTGATAGAACGCATGGAGAGCCACTTCGGCCGCCTACTCCCTCGGCGATCCCCTCTCCTCCAACTGCTCATGTACGCGATTTGGAGGATGTCCCCGGGTCTGAACAATGCCTTGTCCGAGTAGCTGCAGGACGAGGCGATTGAAAAGCTGCACACGCTCCATCACTTCGGCCTGAGAAGAGCAGGCGGGATCGCTCGGTGGCTCTTCTTCTAGAGTGTTTCCAGAAGAGGCTGATCGCCGACTCCTGCCCGGCGGGTGCGGCCTCTGGCCCATCCATGGCATCTCGGGTCCATAGGCATCATGACAGGGAGCGGGCTCGGCTGGAGGAAATCTCTCGGAGTACCACCAGCAGTGCTTTCTTAACCCCCGGACCCCTTTACTGAAATATTTTTTGTATATATTTTTTTTGTAAGGCTGAGGAGCCCATAATACCCCTCAATGAATAAAGTTCTTCTTTTTCGATGTGCTTTTGTCTCCTATTTATCCCTTTAGTATTTTTGCGTATTTTCTCAAAAACGAATCTAGGGATCTCGGAACCATGAAAGAGAACAAAATTTATGGAAGAAGTCACTTATAACTTGGGAGACTTGATAAAAATTACATTGCTTCGAAAAGAAGAAAATACATTCATTTGTATAGTTTGAGTTTCTCGGCGTTATAGGGCCGATGAAACTTGCGTCCTCCCACTTCTTGTAAGTGATAGGCTCCGCCGGGCAATACTTCAGAGACGAGGAATGGACCGTCCCATTTCGGGGAGAATTTATGCAGCTTGCCTTGGTCTACAAATTCGTTCCACCTCAGGACCAAATCTCCCATCTTGAAGGCGCGATGCTTAATTCGTGCGTTATGGTAGCGAGCAGTTTGTTGTTGATAAGCGGCGGCTTTGATCTGTGCCAGGTCTCGCTTCTCTAGCAAGATGTCTAAATTATTCCGGAGCGCCGAAGTGTTTGCTTCATCATCGAAGTATTTGACTCTGTAACTGGGCAGTCCGATCTCCACTGGGACCATTGCCTCGGTACCGTAGCAGAGGCTGAAGGGGTCTCTCCCATGCACGTCTTCTTGGATGTGTGTAAGGCCCATAACACCCGTGGTAGTTCCTCGACCCAGCTGCCCTGCCTTCCTTCTAAACGAGTTCGAAGACCTTGGATGACGTCTCGGTTAGCAATCTCGGCCTTCCCATTGTATTGAGGATGCGTGACCACGGCAAACTTCATTAGAATGTGGTATTCGTTGTAGAACTCTTTAACTTTGTCGTTTTCGAAATTCGTCTCGTGGTCGGTAACGATGCACCTCGGGATCCCGAATTAGGAGATTACGTTGTTCTGCAGGAACCTGATGGTCATGGTGGCGTCCGGTTTTCTGATAGGGACGGACTCAATCCACTTCTTGAATGTTGGGGTCAAAAATTGCACCCCGGTTGACCAAGTCAAAGTCAAGGTCAACCCCAAGCCAGGTGGGCCCAAGCCCAGATCAAGTGGGACCATGCCCAAGTCAAGCCCGAACATGAAGCGGCCGGCCTCCCCCATGCCCAAATAAAAAATCATGTAATAAATAATTTTGATGTAATTTTTTATGCATGAATGTAAGTAAAATGGGCATAAAGCCAAATTTTTGTAAAGCCCATGGTTTATGTGCAAAAGAAATAAGCACATGAGGCATGGCATGGGCAAAATGTCATTTTGTAAAGCCCAAGGGGCTATGTATAAATGTGTAAGCCTATATAAGGCAACGTGATGATGAATAAGATATACACTTTTCATTCCTCTCAAAAAGGTTAGGGTTTTTGTGCCCCCTTCTCCTTTCTCAAGGTTCTAAAACCTTCTTTTTTTTTTGAATTAAATCAAGAGTTTTACTCTTTCTTTTCCAAATGTAAATAGTTTTTCACCACAAAACCCACAAAGGGGAACTCAGATCTTCCATCAGATCTTAAAAAGGAGACATTTTTAAAATCTCACCCCTCTTGTTGTCCAAGATCCGGCCAACAGAAGAGGAGGAAGGAGACACATCTCTAAAGATCCCATTTTGGGAAAGATCCAAGGCTCAAGAGAGAAGAAAGGGATTCCGTTGAGCACTTACAAAGATTTCTTGGAGTTTTACTCCACAAATTAAAGTTTTTGGGAGTTTAACTCCATAAAAAAAAAGGAAGAAAAATTCTTTCTTGTAAGGAGTTCAATTCCATAAGTTAAATCGGGAGCACAGCTCCTAGTGCAGGGACCAGGTCCCTCTCCCTGCTGACACCTAGCGTCCGTGTGCCAAGCACGTAGGGCGCCCACGCCCGCGTGCCAAGCACGTGGGGCGCCCAATGCCTGTGTGCCCCGCACATGGGGCGCCGGCGCCCAGCGCTCGCATGCCCGGCATGTGAGGCGCCTAGCGCCCAGCATGCTATCGCCCACGTGCCAAGCACGTGAGGCGCTGGCCCCCACGTATCCTTTGGACGCTTCTTCCCTTTCTTATATATATAAAAATAGATACACACACACTCCACGACACTGTCCCTGTTAGAAAAAAAATTCTAACAGGGCGCTGCCTGGCACCCCGCAAGGGGGATGCTAGCCCCCTTGACCCCCAGCCTGCGATCCGGGTAGCGGGACCCCCGTAAAAACTCTGCGGGGCCCCCGATATATCTAAAACCCCTTCAAAACACAGCACTGCATATTGGTTCGCATGGCCTGTTTGACCCGTCAATCGGAGATTCTCTCGCTCCAAAGGCGAGGGGTAATTAACGACAGCTTAGTCCGCGGCTACCGGTGATTCGGATCCCCACAATCAATAAACCCCAGCCTACCCTAGGCAAGGGGAATCCATAGTACGCCTGAAAAGCAAGCGCGTATTCCCATCTCAATGTGGTGACGAAAAACACCCTAGAGATTCTGGCACGCCCGGTGGGACCAATCTCTCCTCCCATATTTCGGGTTAAATATTCATGCGAACTCATTCAACATATACATTGATTGCTTGTACTGAAATCATGTTTCTATTTGCAGGTTAACTATTTTCAATTGCCATCTTCGAACGCAAGTCGGTATTTGAACGACTTTCCTTGGCTCCGGCTGGGGGAAAGGCCATCAACGTCAACGAGGCAACGGGACATCTCGGGCAAGTTCCAACGGTACCCTCGACAACTGCTCAATCGGGTATCTTCTCTAAGCTCCCCGTCAGCTGACCACCACGTCGTTAAACTGGGAACGATAGACCTCTAAGTCTTTAAACCGGGAATCGCTGACCACCACGTCGTTAAACTGGGAATGATAGGCCTCTAAGTCTTTAAACTGGGAAACGCTGACCACCACGTCGTTAAACTGGGAACGATTGACCTCTAAGTCTTTAAACTGGGAACCGCTGACCACCATGTCATTAAACTGGGAATAATCGACCTCTAAGTCGTTAAACTGGGAATGTAAATAAAAAAAAGTGTGTGTAAATAAAAACAAAAGAAAAGCCGAAATGATGGGGCAACCACGAATAAATAAAGATAGGGCAATTGCGATCTTCGTGATAAGAAAAGCTGAAATGATAGAGCAATTGCGGTAAAAAAAAATCCTGCGGCGAATGATGAGTCGCTCCTGGTACCATATTCCAGTGCAGCGATGCAGACGCCAACCAAACTCTGAATGTCCCAACGGCGAATGATGAGTCGCTCCTGGTACCATATTCCAGTGTAGCGATGCAGACACCGTCCAAAACTCAAATCCCCAACGGCGAATGATGAATCGCTCCTGGTACCATATTCCAGTGCAGCGATGCAGACGCTAACCAAAATCCAAATTCTCAAACAGCGAATGATGAGTCGCTCCTGGTACCATATTCCAGTGCAGCGATACAGATGCCGACCAAAATTCAAATTCCCAAAAGTTGGTCCCCAAGTTGACTACCATATACAATCCACGGGCTCAAATAATTCTCATCATACCCATGCCCCACCGCAATCACCAGTCACGCAGATGGTCTCCGCCCTTGGAATTATGCTCCATTTGGGAAGACCCACTCATGTGTCCTCATGATACATGAGGAGAACAAACTTACGAGATCCTCTCAACTCGTAAGAAAAGACCTTCGTGGGATCCTTACGACTCACAAAGGAAAAACACACTTGGGAGTCCCCACAACTCCTAAGGAGAAAACACACCTATGGGATCCTTACGACTCTGTAACATTTCAAAAAAATAAAATATTATTTTCGGGAATTTTTATAATTTAATATTAATTTTTAATGAATATTTTAATATTTCGGTATAATTAAATATCGATAAATGGGGAAAATTTTGGAAAAATTTTGGAAAATTCTAAAATAGGGTATTTTATGGAATTATTCCATTTTAAAGTTTTTATGGTTGGTTATATGCTAATTTAGTGCTAATCGCGATTAAAAATCGCTAATCGAGTTTTTAGCATTTTTGGTACAAAACTTGCACATATCATTTTTTCCACACTTGTTACATTTTCTTACATGTTGTGGGTAGATGGTGGCCTAGGGTAACCATTGTGTGAGAAGAATAAAAGAAAAAGAAAAGAAAAAGTAAAGTATGATGATGAGAGAGAGAGAGAGTGGGTTACTTTTGACTTGTTTGACTCTTCCCCCATCATTTTCCTCTTCTCTTTCTCTCTCCTCTCCTTCCCCTTGCTACTGCTGCAGCTTCTCCCTCTTCTTCCTCCTCCCTCTTCAACCTAGATCCACCACGAAATCCACCCCAAAACCCTATTCCCATTTCACAAAAAATGTTCCCAAGCTCACTAGCTACACATTGGACTAAGAAAGAATGGATTTGGAGGACTTTGAGCAACTCAAGAATTTTCTTGAGTTGCCAAAGGAGGTAATTTTTGCACCCCTAGTATAGTATTTCAATTCTTTATGCATCTATACTTGTTTCATGTCGATATTGTGTCGTTTTGAGGATTTTGGAAAATTCAAGTTAGGGTTTAGGGTTTGATCTGAAATCAAAGATGAATTAAGGTGTAGTTAGAGACTACAACCCCTGTTGTGAAGTTACATTGGACCAAACTAGAGGTTAGAACCCAGATACGGATTTATGGAATCGATATCGGGAAAAACTGTAAATCTGTCACTGTTTTTGGAGATCTGCTATCACCCGAGCTACCTGAAAATAATTCTGGGTTGACAGAGAGATGTGCAGGCACCCTGGAACCACCACCCAAAGCCCTAGCCCCTAACTCCTTCTTCAGGCTGCCAGTTTATTCCTTCTGTCCGCAATTTGTAGCCAGAGCAGGTTGGGACCCCCTCGTTTTTGTTCTGTATCCCTATCTCCAGTAAACTTGACCCATAGTATGTGTAATTTTGACTGTTTCCACATAGGGTAGAATCTGGGGTAATTTTCATGAGTTGGCACATGGTTTACGACTTGTTTTAGCATGGATTTTGGTATTTGGTGATTCATTTCTGTCGGGTGGCGTTTGAACGTCAACGGAAAAGGGTTATTGGTCGTGTTTGCGTGCGAGACTATAGGTTTTTACCTATGGGCTTAGCGTATGCCGTTTTGGTTTCCGATGTGATTTTCATGTGCTTTAGCATTTGTGATATCCTTGTAGGTACCCCACGTAGCGACGAGGCATTGAAGACAAAGATGGTGACATCGGTATCGGCCCACAAGAAGCAAGGTGAGTAGATTTATATCTACGGGGAGAAGTCGGGTGGATGGCGTATAGCACCCCCGCAGTTCGTAGTGATGTATACGAATACGTACACACACATATATATTGATTATATTGTTGAGATTATTGATGATAAAGATGGATTCTAGGTGTGATTGGATTGGTTTAGGGTTGCGAAACCCTAGAGTAGTGGTTGCACCACACGTACACACACACCCATACTTGCATACATTCTTCTTTCATATGTGCGTATATGGGATTATATAGTTATGTGTTCACATGGGTATGGGACTATGTGTTCACCTACTGGATTTGAGGATAATATTTGGGATTTGAGGTGAGTCGATGAGATGTGATTTGAGGCCGTGAGATCGGTGATATGGCAGAATTCGTATTTGAGATACGTCATGATGTTATAGCGGATCTTTGGGCGACGATACAATGCGAATAGTGATATAAATAAAATGATCGACATGTGATCGTGATATGAGATATTATATGTTAGGATATTTATAATAGGTCGCATTGGGCGATGTATACCTCTTTATGATGATATGTGCTGATGATACCGGTTTGTACGAGATTGTCAATCAGTAGTCAGACCATGATTATATTGATGATATTGGTATTGTACTATACGTAGGTCAGTACCCGGATTATGATCTTGATAAAGAGGATACCAGATAAATAATATGATGAATGTGATACTGCCCCGTACCCAGATTTGGGATGCCGTACGACGGATTTACGTACGAGCTTTATATTGATGTTTGATCCGCACTCTTGATTTGGGAATATCTGGTTACAGATATGGTGTCGGATGTGATATTATTGAGGCGGGATCACCGACTAATATATATATATATATATATATATATTGACTCAGATACTGGGCGGTTTCCTTACCTTCAGTTAGCCTGTTAGCTCAGCCCTATAGTTTAGTGTAGCTGTATGACTCATATGATATTAAATGCAGATTAGTTATCGCTGTGTCTAGTATTTAGCTCCCGCTCATTATTGCTGTTCGCTCCGCATCGCATACTTATATTGTGATTCATATACCATTATTGATATCATGTTGTTAAGACACCGGCACCATTACCGATGATGCGTATGTACCGCGTACACTTACTTGCCGGCTCACACACATCTTCATCGGTAATTGCCATGTTACGTACACTTAGAAAATACTATTGTATTGACATAGCTTGTTAGCTAATAGTTTCAACATGATCTTAGTGTACTTGCCTTATATGCTAGTTTAGACATTGTAGTTATTACATGCTACTTCATGCATGTTATTATTCACTGTTATGCCGCATTCATAGATTCTCATGCCTATATTCACTGTTTACATGCTATTAATGATTTGGATTCGGATTTTCATGGGGTTTCCTGGATTTGGGGGGAAACCGCAAAAACATTATAAACTTCTTTTCTCTCTCTTTAAATGAAAAGTGCGGTTTTCCCATGATGTATGAGTCGTCCACCATGAGTTTGCTGATGGATTTCGAGACCCGATTCGAGGAGTTGGATGAACCGTTTCAGGTACATGGTGGGCCCGGTGCGGTACCCCGGGGCGAGAAGGTCGCAGAGAATTGAGCCTGGCAGGGGAGCACTACCGACCGGTGATTTTACTCGACGCGTCGGATATCCAGAGGATACCGTCGTGGTCTTGAGATTGATGGTAGGGGCCGGTCTGGACTGACGGCGCCCTAGATAGTGAGATTGATACAGTTGTTTTGAGATATTGAGGTACTGAGATTTGATGATACAGGCCAGTCCAGATAGCCGGAGCCTGGGATTTTGAGACATTGGGATTTATGTTTTGTGTCGATGCTAGACACTGTTTATGCTGATTTCATTTATGATACAAAATCTCACTAAGTTATGAAAGCAGTTTCTTCAGTACATGTATTCTGTTTTCATGCATTCATACATCATCCATATGATATATATTGCTAACTGAGGCACTGACACGAACACTTGTTATTACAGTTGTTAGAGGTATACCCTAGCCATTGTTATAGGCTGCAGGTTATATATTTGAGGATTATATATTATGATCGTATGACCTACGATTGTGTCATACATGCGATTTCTGTTCGTAGATGTTTTTCTATTCACGAGTTGGCAACTCACCCCCGTTGTGCCACAGTTTCTTGCAGGTGTTGCCGTACAGGTTTCATTACGGCTTGCTGGCACTGCATCTTTTTCGGGTGACTTGCTAGTAGGTGGGTTTATTTGTATCGTACCTATCATTATACCTTGTATATTATTATTCTGTTGTATCTAGAAGTTCCATCAACTAAACATGTATTTATTTCAGATAGAGACCAGTGATGTTTATTCTTTCGACCTTAGAGTCGCGCGTTGTATTTCTATGGATTTCATGCTGTTTTGAGTTTTCTTTTCTGTTGTGATCCTCGCCTTTCGGCGTTGTATATTATATTGCTTGTGTGGTTATGACCGTCGATTGACGAAGAGCTAGCTCCCGCTTGGGGATTCCTTTATTCATATATATGCTTTATCAGGTTTTGTACCCGTTTGGGGTCAGTTTTTACAAAGGAAACTCTGCCGAAATTTTTAGAAAAGACTTATGATTTTAAAATGCATATTTCGGCGTATTTTGCAAAACTATTTGATTTAAATGGTTTTTCCTTCACTCCACTACTTCTCTTGGTTTGGATTTCTGGGTTTTCGGCTTACTTAGATTACGTACGCCTCGAGACGTTCGTAGTTTAAGTGTCGGTTATGTTCCGTACTTTCGGGTCGTGACAGACTCGTAGGGAGAAAATGCTTTATGAGACTCTTATGGCTCATAAAATTGAAAAGCCTTGGGTGATAGGGACCTAAACTTGTCTCCTAAGCCATCGCTCCCCAACGGGAAAAGGCAAATGATGAATTGCTCCTGGCACCTGTGCTTCAGTGTTAGCAACGCTGATGCCGGCCCCTACCCCGAAATTCCAAATCGATCCAATAGACCCCTAAGTCTTTAAACTGGGAACAGATGACCTCTAAGTCGTTAAACTGGGAACAGTAGACCCCTAAGTCTTTAAACTGGGAACAGTAGACCTCTAAATCGTTAAACTGGAAACGGAAGACTCCTTAGTCTTTAAACTAGAAACAGATGACCTCTAAGTCGTTAAACTGGAAACAGATGACCGCTAAGTCGTTAAACTGGGCACAATAGACTTCTAAGTCGTTAAACTGGAAACATATGACCTTTAAGTCGTTAAACTGGATACAGATGACCCCTAAGTCATTAAACTAGGAACGAAGGAAATCCACTCATGTGTCCTCACGATGCATGAGGAGAACAAAACTTGCGAGATCCTTACGACTCGTAGGAAAACACCTTCGTGGGATCCTTACGACTCACAAAGGAAAAACACACTTGGGATTCCTCACGACTCCTAAGGAGAAAATGCGCCTACGGGATCCTTACGACTCGTAGGGAGAAAATGCTTTTACGGGACCCTTACGGCCCATAAAATTGAAAAGCCTTAGGTGATAGGGATCTAAACCTGTCTCCTAAGCCATCACTCCCCAACGGGAAAAGGCAAATGATAATTCGCTCCCGGTACCACATTCCAGTGTAGCGATCCTGATGCTAAACCATAACTAAAATCCCAAGTCCTCCCAAGGCAAATGATGAGTTGCTCCTGGCAGTATTCCAGTGCGGCAATACTGATGCTAAGAAAATCCTAAATTCCTCTCAAATTCAAAAGTCCCGCCGAATAAGGCAAAAATCAAACAAATCAAATCAACCAATTCCAGCATCGACACGTCAATAAGCAGACACTCCGTAACGGGGAAACGTCAAGCAGACACTCCATAACAGGGAAACGTCAAGCAGACACTCCGTAACAGGGACACGTCAACAAGCAGACACTCCGTAACGGGGAAACATCAAGCAGACACTCCGTACCGGGGACACGTCAACCAGCGACACTCCGTAATGGCGAAACGTCAAGGAGACACTCCCCAACGGGGACATGTCAACCAGTGACACTCCGTAATGGGGAAACATCAAGCAGACACTCCGTACCGGGGGCACGTCGACTAGCTACACTCCGCCTCGGGGATAAGTCGACCAGCAGACACTCCGTAATGGGGAAACGTCAAGCAGACACTCCGTAACGGGGACACGTCAACCAGTGACACTCTGTAATGGGGAAACATCAAGCAGACACTCCGTGCCGGGGGCACGTCGACCAACGACACTTCGCCTCGGGGGACAAGTCGACCAGCGATACGCCGTGCCGGGGAAACGTCAAGCAGACACTCCGTACCGAGGAAACGTCAAGCAAACACTCCATGTTGGGGGCACATCAAAGCAAAACACCATACTGGAAAAACGTCAAAGTGACACTCCGTACTGGGGAAACGTCAAAGAGATCACTCCGTACCGGGAAAACGTCTACCACGGACACTCCGTCTTGGAAACGCGTCAAGCGTCGACCGTCCATGTCGTAAAAAGTGCAGTGCAGGCTTCCCACAAATTGGGAACCAAATCGCTCCGGGCCAGGGAAAAGTCTACTGCGGACACTCCGTTTCGGAGACGCGTCAAGCGTTGACCATCCATGTTGTAAAAAGGGCAGTGCAGGCTTCCTACAAACCGGGAACCAAATCACTCCGGGCTAGGAAAACGTCTACCACGGATACTCCGTCTCGGAGACGCGTCAAGCGTCGACCATCCATGTCGTAAAAAGGGCAGTGCAGGCTTCCTGCAAAGCGGGAACCAAATCACTCCGTGCCGGGGAAACGTCTACTACGGACACTCCGTCTCGGAGACGCGTCAAGCGTCGACCGTCTATGTCGTAAAAAGGGCAGTGCAGGCTTCCTACAAAGCGGGAACCAAATCACTCCGTGTCGGGGAAACGTCTACTACGGACACTCCGTCTCGGAGATGCATCAAACGTCAACCGTCCATGTCGTATAAAGGGGAGTGCAGGCTTCCCACAAATTAGGAACCAAATCGCTCCGGGCCAGGGAAAAGTCTACTACGGACACTCCGTCTCGGAGACGCGTCAAGCGTCGACCGTCCATGTCATAAAAAGGGCAGTGCAGGCTTCATCCAAAGCGGGAACCAAATCACTCCGGGCCAGGGAAACGTCTACCACGGACACTCCGTCTCGGAGACGCGTCAAGCGTCGACTGTCCATATCGTAAAAAGGGCAGTGCAGGCTTCCCGCAAAACGGGAACCAAATTACTCCGTGCCGAGGAAACGTCTACTACGGACACTCCGTCTCGGAGACGCGTCAAGCGTCGATCGTTCATGTCGTAAAAAGGGTAGTGCAGGCTTCCTACAAAATGGGAACCAAATCACTCCGTGCCGGGGAAACGTCTACTACGGACACTCCGTCTCGGAGATGCGTCAAACGTCGACCGTCCATGTCGTAAAAAGGGCAGTGCATCCCAAAAAGTAGGAACCAATGCAAGTCGCCTCTACGCGAAAGAAGATCCAACAATTTCATGCACACGACCCACATATGTGGTGTGCATTTATTGATAGGGGCACTTTGTTGGGGTCGAAAATTGCACCCCGGTTGACCAAGTCAAAATCAAGGTCAACCCCAAGCCAGGTGGGCCCAAGCCCAGATTAAGTGGGCCCATACCCAAGTCGATTCCGAACATGAAGCGGCCGGCCTCCCTCACGTCGAAATAAAAAATCATGTAATAAATAATTTTGATATAATTTTTTATGCATGAATGTAAGCAAAATGGGCATAAAACCAAATTTTTGTAAAGCCCATGGCTTATGTGCAAATGAAATGAGCACATGAGGCATGAGATGGGCAAAATGCCATTTTGTAAAGCCCAAAAGGCTATGTGTAAATGTGTAAGCCTATATAAGGCAACATGATGATGAATAAGATATACACTTTTCATTCCTCTAAAAAAGCTTAGGGTTTTTGTGCCCCCTTCTCCTTCCTCAAGGTTCTAAAACTTTTTTATTTTTTTGAATTAAATCAAGAGTTTTACTCTTTCTTTTCCAAAACTAAATAGTTTTTCACCACAAAACCTATAAAGGGGAACTCAGATCTTCCATTAGATCTTAAAAAGGAGAGATTTTTAAAATCTCACCCCTCTTGTTCTCCAAGATTCGGCCAACAGAAGAGGAGGAAGGAGACCCATCTCCAAAGATCTCATTTTGGGAAAGATCCAAGGCTCAAGAAAGAAAAAAGGGTTCCCTTAACCACTTACAAAGATTTCTTGGAGTTTAACTCCACAAATTAAAAGTTTCTGGGAGTTTAACTTCATAAAAAAAGGAAGAAAAAGTTTTTCTTGTCAGGAGTTCAACTCCATAAGTCAAATCGGGAGCACAGCTCCCAGTGCAGGGACTAGGTCTCTCTCCCTGCTGACGCCTAGTGTCACGTCCCTCTTCCCAGAGTACGCTAAAATCGGCACGTGACAGAGCCAACCATGCTACCTGTGGCTAGGAAATATCCCTCCACAATCACATTAAGGCTGTTTATAAGATATCAAGAACAGTAGAAATAAAATAAACTATCTAGTACATGTCCATAAGCCAGAATGAACGAGTCAAGAAATAATATGTGAAGCAAAAGATCCAAATAACAATAACATCTGGAAAGTACGTCCCAAAATACGGGCTCACATCATGAATGAAAATGCTGAAAGAAAACTAAACTAAAAAAAAATACTAACAGGTCCTCACTGCTCGGCCTGTTGACTGAAATACTCCTGATCAACCTGTGACAGAGATAAAGGATCTGGGCCATGCAAAACCCAGACGTCGGTGCGTCATAATATCAACAATAATAAAATCAGGAGGTAACAAGGCATGCAGGCATGAATTATAAATAGTAACAATTCAACAGAAATATAACAGTGAAGTGTATCAGTATAAGTGACGTGCAGTGAGTAGTCTAAACTGTGCTACTGGGTTATCTATTCTAAGGTTTGTTTGAAATCAATTAGAGTAATCCTCCATGTAACCCAAAGGATATGCCCCGTTATCCCCCGGGACCACGGATCAGGTAGTGGGAGTCATGAATGACTCTGTCCCGTTATCCCCCGGGACCACGGATCAACTAAGAATCACGAATGATTCTGTCCCGTTACCCCCCGGGACCACGGATCAAGTAATAACCTTTAAATCTACACTTCAGTTACACTTTTGATTTTCCCATACCCCCAAGGTATGTGTTCAAGTCAGGTATTGATAATCTGGAGCTAATGCCAATACAGGATCAAGCAGGTACAACTTTGTTTATGTAGACAACATGATATGTTCGTCGGGACAACAGGTCAAGATTGTCGGCACTAGTAACAAGATCAGGTATCAAGTCAAGCAGTGATATATCAGGTTATAACAGGTAGTGCACAGGTATCAAGCGGGTGCTCATAATAAAACTGTAGCAGGTACGGATGCACAATAAAAGTATGGATGCACAAATATTTATCAGGGGTTACATCATAACTATGTAAGGTGCATATTATCAAGTATGGGGTGCTAATAAAACAATAATATGGATTAATACGACATGACATGCAACTAGATATAAAGAATTAATGGTATGGGTACACAATAAGACATGGATGCTCAATTAATCATCAGGGGTTACAAGATGCACAATTATCTAGCAGGGGTTACAACTACAGCTTTAGGACTCTGTAGGATGCACATTATCACGCATGAGGTGTCAATATAACAATAATATGTAATAATGTGACATGGTATGCGAATAGATATAAAATTAATGGTATGGATGCACAAATATCGATTAGGGGTTACATTTACAGTTCCAATACTATGTAGGATGCACAATGCACTAAACATGTAATATTATTATTAATATGGATGTAACATATATCATAGCATGTAGCAGGATAAACTTGCATGCGACTAGATATGTAAATAACGATATGGATGCACACGGATATCCGAAAACAGTAAAAATAGTAAAATGGTCATGTGGGATGCATAACTAAACAATATGTAATGTTATTATTCACATGGGTGCAAGATATAGTAGTATAGTATGTAGCAAGATAAACATGCTTCGATCGGATCACACGACGGATGCGTATGGTACGTCCGACGTCTGGTATATGTTGCAACACGCACGCGGTACGCGGGACGGATCCAGGCAAGGCAATAGGGTAACCACGCAAGCAAAGAATGCTCACTGGATCTCCCGGGTCGTCGGCGTCGAGCACGACTCCGATGAGTGATCGCCGAAAAAGATCAAGAAATCAAGAAAGAAAGAAGAAGAAGGAGGAAGAGAAGAAGAGGAAGAAGAAGAAAGTGGTCTGGGTTTTGGGATAGAGGAAACGAGAGGGTGATGACGGTATGAGGTCGTCGGGTTAACGGAGCTCTGGTGAGGCAATGGTGTGCAGGGTGCTCGGCTCGGTTAGGGTTTCTTGGTGGTCGGGGTTGCAGGGAAAGAAAGGTGATGGTGGTGATGAAGAGAAGAGGATAGGAGATTGAAGGTGCAGGCGACGACGAGGTGAAGGTCGTCGGCGGTGGAGGGTGGAGGTTCTTGGGTTGGTTTGGGTGTGCAGGGGTTATAGGGTTTGCAGTGGGGAGCTTGGGGATGGCGAGGAAGAAGAGTGGAGGATAAGGAGATGAGGGTGACGAGGAGATGAGGAAGATGATGACGAGGGTTGAGAAAGCAGAGGAGTTAGGGTCAGGGTTTACGTGAGCGGCAGTGGGTTTCTCATGGCAAGGCTCGGGTTTAAATAGAAGAGGGAGTCGAAAAGAGAAGAGGGAGGTGGGTGTAAGCGAGAGAAGGGAGGTGACGCGACTCGAGGAGTGTATAGTAATCGCGAGTGGAGAGAGAAAGGGGCGGGGAGAGAGAGGCTGTTATGATTTTCTAAAAAAGATTTCCTTTTAAAATTTACAAAAAAGATTTTCTGGTAACAAATTTTTTTAAGGTACTGTTTAATAAAATATCAATAAAATATTTAATATTTAGTTAATACAAAAATAGTCCAAAACACGCCCGGACCGGGTCTAAAAATCCAATTTTAAAATACGAAAAATATAAGTGTCGACCAAAATTAAAATTGGATATCCGGGTAGCGAAAATGCATACCCCTAAGAACGGATGCACGTACATGCGCGTAGCCATCCAAACAAGTCCGTTTCACTGAACGAGACGAGAACAGGGTGCGCGGATGCTACGACAGGGTCATGGGTATCATGCAGGCTATGTAAGATATTCTTAAAATATTTTATGTGACTTTAAATGTTATATTAAAAAATGCATATGCTAGAAATAATGCGAGTATGCAATATACAAATAATGAAAGCGCACAGATCCATATAATGAGCCAGGATAAACCATAAACAGGAATCAAGACGGGTTTCAAGCAAGCGGGTCGGGTCGGATGCAAATACAAATGTCAAATACACTATTCGCACCCAAAACACAATAAATCAAGAAAATACCATAAATAAAGAAATACTAGAATTGGTATAAATGAACTAGGGTGTTACACCTAGCGCCCGCATGCCAAGCACGTAGGGCGCTGACGCCCAGCGCCCGCGTGCCCTGCACGTAGGGCACCGGCACCCAGCCCCTAGCGCCTGCGTGCCACACACGTGAAGCGCTGGCCCCCAGCGCCTGCATGCCACACACTTGAGGCGTTGGCCCCCATGCGTCCTTTGGACGCTTCTTCCCTTTCTATATATATATATATATGTATATATATATATAGATAGATACACACACACTCCACGACACTGTCCCTGTTAGAAAAAAAAATCTAACGGGATGCTGCCCCGCACCCCACAAGGGGGATGCTAGCCCCCTTAACCCCCCGCCCGCTATCCGGGCAGCGGGACCCCTATAAAAACTCTGCGGGGCCCCCGATATATCCAAAACCCTTTCAAAACATAGCACTGCATATTGAGTTCGCATAGCTTGTTTGACCCGTCAATCGAAGGTTCTCTCGCTCCAAAGACGAGGGTATTAACGACAGCTTAGTCCGCGGCTGTCAGAGATTCGGATCCCCACAATCAATAAACCCCAGCCTACCCTAGATAAGAGGAATCTGTAGTACGCCTGAAAAGCGCGCGCGTATTCCCATCTCAATGGGGTGACGAAAAACACCCTACAATGAAATAGTCTACCGCGACGAGAATGTATTTGTGCCCGCTCGTACCAGTAGGGAGTTGGTCCATCATGTCCATCCCCCATTGGGAAAACGGCCAGGGGGACGTGAGGGCCGTTAGCTCGGTAGCCGGAAGACAGTTTCTGCATCTTCTGATGAGCTTTTGAGCGTCTTGGTGAATTGTCGGCCAATAATACCCTGGAGCAGCATCTTCTGGACTAAGGTACGGGCCCCTTGATGCGCTCCACCGACTCCTTTTTGTATCTCACGCGTATTCGGTTTCATGGTGGTCGACGCACCGGAGCAGAAGCCGTGTGTATGACTTCTTGTAAAGGTTTCTATTGCTCCAGACAAAATGACGAGCTTTAGCTCGAAGGCGACGCGCTTCCCCTCGATCCTCTTGAAGTGTACCCTCCTTTAGGAACTCTACGAGGGGCTTCCTCCAATCCCGGCCTTCCTCCTGAGTAGTGTATACTTGAAGCGTCGCATCTCTGTCTTCCACGCTAGGCCGCGACAAGACTTCGAAGAGGATATTCCTCTTATTATTGGCCGTATAGGAAGAGGCTAGCTTGCTCAGGGCGTCGGCCTGGGCGTTCAGGTGCCGAGGAATCTGCTCTACTTAAACTTTGTCGAAACTTTTTTGTAGTCTCTTTACCTCAGTAAAGTACTTCAATGAGCGGCTTTCCGGCCTCAAAGCGACCGGTCACTTGGTCGACGATTAGGGCGGAGTCGCTGCGAATTCGGATCATCTTCAGCCCCACTCCGGAAGAGATTCGCAACCCGGCCAGCAAGGCCTCGTATTCCGCGGCATTGTTTGACACCCTGAAGCCAAGCTTCAAAGAGTACTCCATTTCTGCATCGTTCGGGCCTCGAATGATAAGGCCGGCACCGCTCCCTCCTCGGTAGAGGATCCATTGATGTAGAGGACCCAATCGGGGATGGAGTCGGGTACTTCTTCGACTGAGGGTTGGGACCCAGGGACGGGTGTTGACGCTACTTCCTTGTTGGGGATAGTACACTCGACAATGAAGTCTGCTAGGACTTGCGCTTTGATGGCTTGCCAAGGGTGGTATTTGATGTCGAATTGGGATAACTCCCACCTCCATTTTTCCAGACGACCAGATGATTCGGGGGAGGCAAGAATAGCTCTTATAGGCCGCTCGGTGAGGACAAAGATGGTGTGTGCCTGGAAGTAGTGTTGTAGCTTCCTTGAGGCAACGATAAGCGCCAAGACTATCTTTTCTATGGCCGGGTATCTTGTTTCCGCGTCTTTGAAGACATAGCTCACGTAGTAGACCGACTTCTGTACTCCTTCGACTTCTCGGACGAGCACCGAGCCAGCAGCATGATCGGATATCGCAGGTACAGTAACCGCTCGTCTCCTTCGATTCGCCGGGTGAGCAGTGGGGGAGTTTCCAGGTGCACTTTGAGTTTCTCGAAAGCGTTTTGACACTCTTTCAACCATTCAAACCTTGGGATCTTTCTCAGGGCTTTGAAGAATGGAAGGCACTTTTCTCCGCATCTTGACATAAAACGACTAAGAGCGGCCACTCTCCCCGTGAGTCGCATGATCTCTACGTTGCTCTTTGGCGTGGCTATGTTGAGAATGGCGTTGATCTTCTCCGGGTTAGCTTCGATTCCTCGGTGGGTAAGCATGAACCCGAGGAATTTCTCGCTAGACTTCGAATGCGCACTTGGCAGGATTCAGCTTCATTTTGTACTTGCGGAGGATGTCGAATGTCTCACCAAGATCCTTGGTGTGCTCGTCCGATGAGGTTGATTTTACGAGCATGTCGTCGGCGTAAACCTCCATGTTCCTCCGGATCTGCGGTTTGAACATTTTGTTAACCAGGCGCTGGTAAGTAGCCTCGGCGTTTTTGAGGCCGAAGGGCATCACTTTGTAGCAGCATACCCCCCGGTCCGTGGTGAAGCGGTAAATTCTTCATCTGCCGGGTTCATACGGATCTGGTTGTTGCCGGAGAAAGCGTCCATGAAACTGAGCAATCCATGGCCTGCTGAGCTATCCACAAGCTGGTCTATCCGAGAGAGGGGGTAGTTGTCTTTCGGGCAGGCCTTGTTCAAATCTGTGACGTCGACGCACATGCGTCACTTCCCGCTCGCCTTTTTAACTATGACCATATTCGCCAGCCATTCCGAGTAGGCTACATTTCGAATGAAGTTGGCTGCAAGAAACCTATCGACCTCGTCCTCGATCGCCTTTTGTTTGATCAGAGCGAAACTTCGCTTCTTTTGTCTAACGGGTCGGGCCGTCGGGTCGACCCCGAGCTTGTGCGAGATCACCTTAGGGTCGATCCCGGGCATGTCAGCAGGCGCCCAGGCGAACACGTCTGAGTTTTCTCGTAGAAAGTGGATCAAGTCTTCGCGCCGGGCTCCCCGTTAAAAGGGATTCGATCTAGACAGCTCGTTCCTTGTTCCCCTCGACGAGGGGGACCCCTGTTAGCGCCTCCACCGGGCCCTCTGATTTCTTTCTATTCGCCATGAGTATCCAAGGTCCCCTGGAAATCATTTGCGCTTCCGAGGTCGTCGCCTTGCTCTTCAGTGGTGGATGTCGCTGTGAAGCAAATCTTGGCGATTCGCTGGCTCCCATAGGCCCGGTCTATTCCATCTTGATCCAACGGAAACTTGATCGTGAGGTGGTAGGTCGAGATTTGAGCCCGAAGGGAGTTTAGCGTCGGGCGTCTCAGGAGTATTTTGTTGGACGAGGGGATCCTGGTGACGATGAATTCCACTGGTACGGTCCTCGTACGGCCCGCTTCCCTGATGTTAAGAAGAAGGGTAACCACTCCCTCGACCGGGATGGAGTGGTTGGTAAACCCCGATAGGATGTGGGTGGTTGGCCGTAGGTCTGATGGGCCGAGCCCCATACGCTGGAAGCAGTCATAGAAAAGGATATCAACCGAGTTTCCTGAATCGACCAATATCCTTTGAATCTCGTAGCGGTGGACCCGTGCTGTAATCATTAGAGGGTCGTTGTGAGGCAAGGATATACCATGGAGGTCCTCATCAGTGAAGATGATAGGCTCGACGGTCTTGCATTTCTTCCGGGGCTGGTCGCTTGTTCCCTTGACGGGTAGGAGGCAGCGAATCTCACCGGCTCCATGTGCACACCCCGAAGAAACGACCATGATTTGGCCGATTGTTAATTCACCGGGAGGGGGATGGTTGTCGTTCTCCCTGTCTGCCTGTCATTTTTCCCACAAGTATTTCGCCAGGTGGCCTGAGTGGATCAACTCCTCGATATAGTCACGGAGTTGTTTACAATTCTTGGTCGGGTGTCCCTGCGACCTATGGAAGGCGCAGTACGGGCCTCGGGTTCGTTTAGCAGCTCTATTGGTGACCGGAGGGAGCTTGAAGAATCGCTCACCCTTCGCCTCCTCTAACAGCTCGTTCTGAGAGATGTTGAGTGGAGTATACTCTTGGAACTTCGGGGAGTATGGCTTTGGCCGGTCGACCTTCTTCTCTTCTCTGCCCCTCTTCTTTTGGTCGGCCTGGTCACTTCGGGGTAGGTTTGCGTTTACCTCATACTCGAGTTGGATTTCTCGCTCGGTCTAAGCTTTTACCTCGGCCATGGTCTTAGGTTGCGCTAATGCAAAGGAGCGGAGCTACTCCTTATGCCTAAGACCCGACCCCAGAGCGGTGATGAGAGTTTCATCCCGGTGCTCGGGAACCTCAAGAAGAGTGTTGTAGAAGCGAGTGACGTATCTTTTAAAGGATTCCTTGTCCCCGCACTTTCTGGTGAAGAGGTAATCGACGGTTCACTTCTATCGTTCGTTCCTGACGAAATGTCCGAGGAACTGGGTGGCCAGCTCATCAAAGGTAGAGATGGAGTGTGGCGTGATTCCTCGGAACCAGTCTCGTCCAGCCTAGATGAGAGTGGCGGGAAATGCTCGGCATTGGGCAGCGGCCGAGTTATCCTGGAAGCTCATGCTCGCCGTAAACGCGTCCAGATGGTCCTTCGGGTCGGACTTCCCGTCGAAAAGGGCTACCTTGGGAGGTTTGTTTTTGGACGAGACGCGTGCAGCGAGCAGCTCTTCGGTGAAGGGCTTTGTAAGCGGGTCGGCAGCATACCTGACCCCCTCGCTCGTTGGATGACATTCCCAATGTATACCCTCGATTTTCTTTTCGAGGGCGTTGAGACGGTTGTAGTACCCCGAGGATTCGGCGTAGTCGGAGTAGTGGCCCTTCCCGCTTGTGTCCTGCGCCTGGCTGCGACTTCGGTTCTGTTCCATCTGATTCCTCAGGTCCCCTGGCGAGGTCATTCTTGAGTCTTCGCGGCAAGTGCCGCCCGCGCGACCCTGTCGAGGGAGAGGATGCTGGGCATGCCTGGGTGCAGATGAGCTGACCGACACCTCCTCGGGAGGGACGGGAACACGATGGGCCTAAGGGCGATGAGCTCTTTCACGAGACCGCGGCGTGGAGCCGTGTGGCGCCCAGCGGGTCATTGAATTAGTTGCCGCGGGGGACCTGTGGTCGCCGGAGAGAGCAAGACGTTGTTCAGTGATGCCAGCGTGGGCAGTGTCATCTCCCCCTCTACGGAGGTCGTGATCCCTGGGAGGGGGAACGGCGACCTGGGGGTCTGGGTCCGCCGTTTGGACGCGGACAAGGGCATCCACTATGGACGCGAGCCTGTTGCTTCATGCCGAGAGGGCGTGGATGGCGTTTAGGGGAGGGATGGATCCGTCTGCGCCTCCATTGTGGAGAAGGCGGCGGCTTGTGCTCCGATCGTCACGGTGTTCGCTCGCCATGAAATCGAGAGCAGAAGGTCAACTTTCGATGAGTGGAAGGAACAAGGTCAGAATTCCCACAGACAGCGCCAACTGATGGAGGTTAGGATCTCTTTCAGATGTTGTCCTCCGTCGATCTATCGCGGGTGTCGATGAACGGCTGAGATTGGTGTTGAGGGTTGTCTTCTTGAGCGTGTGGATCTCAGTGGGCTTGTTTTGAGGTGAAGCCGAGCTATCTGCAAAAGAAGTCCCGTGGTGGTTGTACCACCGTGAACCCTCCGACGGTCAAGTTAGCCGAGGAATTTGCGCAGAGTAGCGGCTTATTGGAATAAAATTGCCTTACCTGAGTTGTTTGGAAAAGGGTTTTTTTATAGTGGTCGCATGGAGCGAGCTGGCGCGAGCTGGCGCGAGATCTTCGTCGTCGGTTACGCCCCTGGCATTACGCCTGTGTGAATAACGGGATCCCCCCATTAATGACGAGATACGCTCATTAATGGGGGGATACGGCGGTGTGGAACGCGGGATCGTGGGGTGGCGGATATCTTGCGTTTGGCGAGATCCGTGGAGCCGTGGCGAAGGCGCTTGGGCTTAGCGTTCTTGGTTGATAGCTCGTAGGGGTCTTAGCTCGGCGGGGGGCTCAAGACGAGCGAGAGGCCGAGGAAGCTCGGTTCTGTGATAGCTCGGAGGCGAGCTGGGAGGGCTGAGGAAGCTCAGCGTGTAGGAGGGTTCGGAGGCGAGCCGCGTGCATAGGAGTGTTCATGGATCCATAGAAGGTCGGATCATACCTCGGGACGATAGCTCGGGAAATGCCTCCAATGCATGGTGCTTGTCCCGTTTCTGTGAGCCCCGAGACACGTCATCTGCCACGTGTCATAGTCTGGAAAGTTCCCACTTATGAGCATTATCACTTTCTCTGTCGTTGCATCTTAATTTGGGTGTCCACACAATGCATAACATTGAGCGATCTTCAAAATTCATCGGTACCTGTCGATGCGTCTTTTGATTGGCGTCTTTGCCGTCCCTTCATTATTGATGGGTGGTTGAGATGTCGACGAGTACAAGATCTTTCCCGTATCAATAAGAGGGGAGTTTGAAGCTTTCTCCTTCGAAACATCTATGGCTTCTTCTTACATCTTGATTTTTCCTTCTTTTTCCTCTTTCCAGGAAGTGTAAGATCGATATGAATTACGTTTTTTTTTATGTTGGGATGTGTCTCGCACTCTTGATCAATGGGTAACCGTGATAAATTCTTGTTTGAATACAGCTCTGGCATGTGTTTGTACTTATAGTATCCAATGGTGCTTCGTAAGTGCATTCAAAGGACACTTCATAAATGAATGCTTACAGACCAATAGATAATTTGGTCTGAATGGCTCAAGTTCAAACCGGACTTCTGTGATCCGACAAACTACATCTACAAACGTGAAACGCATTTGTGAGGTTACACTCAAGTGTAGCAGAGAAATGTCCTGTCAGAGCATAAAGCTCCACAACATGCGTTTGAACCATATACAGTACCATATAAAGGCGAGAAGGGCCGACTGGTTCGACATGTGTGAATGTCGCCTTGCCACTGGCCTCACCAGCCATTGATCAACCATTTGTCTTATAGGATTTTATGATTTTTGGGTTGAAATAGCCAAGCCGCTGTTCTTTTGTATAGTTGTTTTGTACGAGATGATGCTTTATTCGTAGTTTATTATTTAGAAGTGCAGGTTGTTATTTTGAAGAACCTAATAGAAGGCTTCGGCATAGAAAGAACCGAATTAATAACTAATTGAATAATTAGTATTCTGTTGTATTATTGTGTACTAGTGGAAGAGATGGCGTTTATTTTAATTAGCCAGTCATTGTCGATTTGTATAAATTACTTCTAATTATTTATTTAGACGAAGAACCTGGGTAATTACTTGAGTATGAAGAAAGTCATTAAAAGAATAAAATGTTCAACCAGTTTTTAATTTGGTTTGCTTCAAGAGAAAATTTATGAATAAATCCAGAAAAGGGAAAAGAAGATGGAGAAAACAGTTTGAAGGGGAAAAACGGACAAAAACGAAGGTTCCACCGAGATTTGAACTCGGGTTACAGGATTCAGAGTCCTATGTCCTGACCGCTAGACCATGGAACCACTTCGAGCTGTGATTGTCAAACTTATCTTTTTATTCAATTAACCAAAAAGACTAGACTTTTACAAGGCATTCCCCTCTCTCTTCAACCTTAGCAAATGTGTGACAATCTCCACACCCTCCTCAATTTCTTCATCACCCGAATCGGCTTCCCCTCCATCGAGTTTTTTAAGCTAAACACGCGATCGTGATTTTCTCGCTATGATGTGGAAGCAGCTCCTCCTTTTGCTCTCTACCCAAATCATGCAACACAAACTCTGTATCAGGCACGCGCCCGATTTCTTTTATTTGGTTTATGAATGGAGTGATAAAATCTCCTTGTGCGTGATTCAAATCGCCAACGATGAAGATCATGAATCAATCTCGTTACCAATCTCAGTCCAACTTCGCCCTGGCTCTTTCCTCACTCCCTTTTCTCTCATCAATATTCTCAAAGTTTTGAGTTCGTTCGAGTCTCGACTATCCTCTTAAGTGTTAGATAACAAAATGCAGGTCCCCTGGTCTTCAGGATCCTGCTTCAGTATCTCTTTGGCTGCATATTTTGCACTAATAACCTCCGGGAGCACCAAGAAGAGTTCTCCATATCACGATATCAGGTTCAAAATCTATATCCTGTATAAATTTGAGGGTTCCCTTGAGCTTTCCTGCACGTGCGAGGAGATCGATCATGCACCCGTAGTGCTCTATACCCGGTTTTCTACCTAAGAGTTTCTCCATCGACCGAAAATAGTATAATCCTTTCTCTACAAGTCCCACGTGGCTACAAGCAAATAGAACACCAACGATAGAATTATAATTTAGTTTTGGACCGACATTTTCCATGGACTCGAAAAGATTCAACGCGTTTACACTTGTACCATTTTGAGATAAGCCAGAGATCATGGTGCTCCACGAAATCACATCTTTCTCATTCATTCTCTTAAACATCATACATCTTTATATTTGGGCTAATTTCTGATGTTTATATCTTGATTACATGGTTAGGTTGATATTTATATGACTAAAATGTTTATTCTAGTGTATACAAAGCTAATACAACCATAATTCTCATCACAAAGAACAATCACATAAGCCTTTTCATAGTTCCTAGTTAACAATTTCAAATTTTTAACAAATAAAACACAGTAATCGATTTTTAATTCAAAACTACAAGCCTTATTTCTGAAACAAAACTAAGAACATCATGACAACGTTTCATATCCTGCAGTTGCAACACGGGGACAATAGACATAAGATGAACAGAGCAAGACCAACTAGCAGCAGCAGCAGCAGCAAAAAGAATACAGACTTCATACCAAAATTTTAGAGTCAGGGTACAATCTCCACTATAAATCAGCAACTAACACAACAATGGGGGAACAGTGAACTGAAATGAACTGAATAACAGGGGACTATGATGATATACCAATCAACAGCAACTTTAAAGAAGCTTCGCTTTTTGTCACCATACATAAGTCATCATAACTATTTAAAAGGAGGGAGGAGTCTCTTGTGGCGCTTGGGAGTCTCTCTCTTCACATACATCTTCTCCGTTTCATTCAATGAACGGCTTGATCCATCGGGCAAGCTCACAAATTTCCAACCACCGCCGTCTCCTCGTTTGTCGCAGGGCCCAAGCTTCTCAACAGTGATGTTCGATCCTTTATCCGGCCTCCTTCGGCTAAACAAGTGGCATTTTACCTCTCCTGCTACCTGAAGAAAGTAATGGACAGTTACCGTTAGTTCCTTACATATATAATGATACAAGTTACAACTTTCATGTTATACTTAATAACGAGTTATATAGGTGCTACTCCTATACACAATTTTTTGAAAGCGGATGGTGTATGTATAAGCTGGAGCTTTAATATTGGTCATTTATTTGATTTTAATGTGGTTCATGAGTTCAAACTAGGTTCGGGTCGTTATCGCTGACCTAATGACTTAACACAAAAAATTTGAATTCCAGTTGTAAGTCAATCAAAAACCCTGACATATTTTATTTTATTTCACTTTTTTCTTCCTTTTTTTGTAGGGGGGGGGGGGTGGATGGGGTTGGGTGGGGGAAGCAAGTTCTTAATGTTTACTTAAAAATTGGAAGTCTCCCTTAGCAATTATGACCAAGACGATAAAGAATAAAAATTACATGACTGTATATATAACCATGCAATACAATCATTCAGAAGACGCATTCGAAAATTAAAACTCGGATATGGATGTATGGCCCTGTTCTAATAATCTAGATTGTATGATCTCATAAAAGACCAAGAAAACATATTGCTTCGGATATAGGGAACGATATCATCAATATTGTTCTTCCTTTTGCTTCCCTGGTACTGGTAAAATGTGCTCCTTGCTGGCCTTTCATTTTATGCTAATGGTGACCATTTCTCATCTCATTGAAAACAATTATTGGTAGGTTATGCATGCACTATGGCCTCTGATTTATAAATCCATGAATATACGAGTTCTAGTGTTTTGCAAGCTAAAAAAATAACATGATTATTAGTACGTCCAAGTGACAATACCAATCTTAATATTTATCCACAAAGCAAAGTTGTTTTTCATGTATATACGCAACCTGCCTAGTCATCAAGGTACTCGAGGGATCACAAAGGCATTTATCCATAGATTCAGTAGACATGTTACTATAGATGTGCCTGCATTCACTGTTAAAAACATTCAGCCAACATGGATAAAATCCCTTTATCTAAGATTCAGGAGTATTCAAGATATGCTACATGAATATTGTTTTCCCCGTATCTCCATATAAAATAATAATCATACTGAATAACTGTGCAATTTTAGCTAAAAACAGGTCAGAAATGTAGAATGTCGACATACTTGAAGCAGGAGGAAAAAGAGAATCTTATCAAGTACGTGCAAGTTACTTTCATCTTGTTAAAGTTCAAGCGCTGGACAAACTCTTCATATAACCTCTAGTCTTCCTTCATTGAGATCTCATAGAGAACCTCATCAGGGTCTCTCGTGGTGCCATCCCATCCCTCAGGCATGACCTTGAAGTCTGGTTTATATCGGAGAGACGCAACGTGTCATTCCCTGTCATGATAAGCGAAGAATCTGCCAAAGGGAAAGTGATGGAGCTCTGGATCTCCTTCAGATGTTACCTTCCGTTAATCCGCAGCGAGCGGTGATGAGCGATGAGTTGGATCTGAGGGTTTCCCCTTTGTGCGTATAGATCTTAATGGGCTTGAAGTGAATGAAGCCTAGCTACCTGCAAGGAAGTCCCGGGTGGTTGTGCCACCGAGGACCCTCCGACGATCAAATTAGACGGGCTAAATAGGCAGAGTAGCGGCCTATTGGGATGAAATTGCCTTACCTGAGTCGTCTGAGAGAGGAGTTTATATAGTGGCAGTTGTAGGCTGGCGGACGCGAGATTCATGCCGGCCGTTACGCCCCTGGCGTTACGCTTGCGTGAAAGGTGGGATTTCCCATTAATGACGAGATTCGCTCGTTGACAGGGGAACGAGATGGCGTGGAACGCTGGTTCGTGGGCGGCGGATATCTCGCGCCAGGCGAGATTCGAGGAGCCGTGACGGAGCCGCCTATGGTCGGTGCTATGGGTCGGTTGATGAGACCGAGGAAAATAAGCTCGGCGGGGGCTTAGAGGCGAGCGAGTGGCCGAGTAGGCTTGGTTCATGTGATAGCTCGGAGGCGAGCTAGGAGGGCTGAGGAAACCCAGCGTGCGGGAGGGCTCGGAGGCGAGCCAATGGTTGTTTGTATGGCGGGCACAAGAGTCGTCGGGAAGGCCACTGAAGGTCGGGAACATTCTCGGGTCGAAGGCCCGTGGCATTCTTCCAACATACCGTTCCTGCTCCTTACCCGCAGGCCCTGAGACACGTCATCTGCCATGTATCATAATCTGGGGAGTGCTCAGTACCGAGCATCATCATTAGCCCCCCACTCTCGTCCTGGCCTATTTATGGGCGGGTCGAGAGTGGTCTAATCAGTCACCCGGGCTAAGTTCTTATTTGATGACGTCAGCGGATCAGGAAAGAGATCTTGCATTAAAAAGGAAACGCCGATTCGGGTGTACGTTCATTGGAGCGCTAGGTCACGTGTCCGATATTGGTTGGCTGATGTGACGGACCGCTGGTGTTCTCGCACCCGATGGGACGCGTCCAATGCGCGTGCGATAGGTTGAGCGTTGATGGCCGTTGAATGCGAAGTGTCATTTTGGCGGGGGACGATCGACGCCGTTGGATGTGTTCGCCGATTGCTATAAATAGAGGTGGGATCCCCCTGAAGGTTCACACTTCGCTATAATTTCTTCCCTTCATGTATTAGCTCGGCGCTCTTCCTTCCAGATCGGATTTCCTGCGTTCTTTTCTCGGAAGACCCTTTCTTTTGATCAGGTTAGATGTCTTCCTTTGAGGAGTCTGTAGAAATAGTTCGGGTAGAGTCTAGGAAGTCTTCTGCAACTTTCTCTTCTTCGTCCGGGTCGGAATCTTCCTGAGAGGTTAGGGTTAGTCGCGCTTCCCGAGGTTGTGTAGCTGGGACGGTCCCCCAAAGCGAGTGCCAGGAGTGTCCGCGACGTAGTTTCCCTTGTAAGGTACGTGGATGGGCTCACCACAATTCGGGCTCGCTTCCACATTCCCCCGGCTACTTGCTTCGTTTGGCCGGGAAGGGAGAGAGGGCAGATCGGATACAAGGTAAGGAGATTGCCTTGTACTTAGAGGCTTTTTGGGCCGGAATGCACCTGCCCTTCTCTCCCGAGGTGAGTGCGGCATTGCGTTGTTTTCAGTTAGCCCCGGACCAGTTAGTGCCGAACTCCTGGAGGATTCTTCTCGGGTTCCTGGTCCGGTTGAAATGCGGGAGATCCCTTTCAGTCTGAACCTTCTCCTTTCCTCTCTTTGCTACAAAAACCACCCCGGCACTCGCAAGGAGGAGCCGAGCTGGGTATATATTTCGTTTAGAAAGCACCGGGAAGGTGCGGCCGGGTTGGGTGTCGTCGCAGGATGTAATACCCAGCCTCTTTTATACCAACTTTGTATTTTGTACTTTAGAACTCTATTTATTTTAATTATAATTTTATTTACTTTATTTAGAAATTGAATTCGTCAAGACCCTATTTTTCTCTTACCAATAAAACCCAAACATATACTTCTTCAGCCTATTTTTCTATTATTAAGCCCGGCCCTCCCCATTATTACTTCTTCCATTCATTAAGATTTGGACCCAGCCCAACTTCTCTAATTCTTCTATTTAAAAGCTAAACCCTATAACCCAACACAAATTTTTCCCTTACCATTAAACTCATTCCCGGCCCATTCCCTATTTTTTCCAATGAATTCTCTCTAAATTTACTAATTTTAATTCCTGGCCCGACTCAGCCCCAGCCCACTCCATTAAATTCTTTATCTAAAATTCTTTTTCTCTTCAATTATTCCCTTCAGCCCAGCATCCCCTTCAGCCCACTTCATTTATATTTTCCACTGATTTTTCCCTTTTAATCCTTAGTCCGGCCCGCTCTAAATCCATCACTCCTCTAATTTATTTCCAAAACTCCCTTGGCCCGGCCCGTTAAACTCCAGCACAACCGCCTTCTCAGCAACCCGACCCGCTCGCACAAACCCGACCCGACCACTGTACATCTCCTTCTTCAAATTCCCAACGGCTACATCCCAAACGTGCGCGCGCGACCCGCCTCCTCCGCCGTCGCCCACGCCCTCGTCGCGAGCCGTTACCCCACGACGCGCGACCCCGTCCCCACTACCTCCCCTCTCTCCCTTCTCTCGCCTCCACATTCTCTTTCTCTTTCCCTCGCGTTTCCCCCTCTCTCTCTGCTCCCGTTCTCTCTTTCTCGAACCCACTCATCACCGAGCTCCTCCTCCTCGACTCCTCCCACCAACTCCGCTCGCCCGACGGCGACGACCACGACCTCGCCCCTCTCTCCCCTTCCTCCACTGCCCGAGCGTCTTCGCCTACACCCACTCCCCTGCACCCACTCACCTGCACCCGAGCTCGACCTCCCCTGCACGACGACCGGTGAGCTTCACGTCTCATCGTCGGCCCTCTCGTACCATCGTCGACCGCCTCATCATCATCATCAACATCGTCGTCGTCTTTTTCCCACTCTCGAGCCCACACCCACGCCCCCCCGCCGACCATCTCGTCGGGCCCTCGTCACCGACCCCATCTTCTCATCACTCCTCTACTCTCGTCACTCGTCTCTCTCAATCCCTCTATCTCTCTCATTCTCTTTCTCTCTCTCATTCTCTCTCCACCTCACTGTCCCTCTCTCTCTCTCTAACTCTCAGCTTCCTCTCTCCCTCCCTCTGTGATATCTCTCCCTCTCTCCTTCTAACACATCTCCATCTCTCTCTCTCTGATCTCACAATCTCCCTCTCATTTCTCACTCTCTGGATCCCTCTCTCACTCCCTCACTCTCCCACCCTTGCTCACTCTGCATCTCACTCTCTCTCTCTGTCCTCATTCTGTCTCCCTCTCTCTCTGTAATTCTCTCTCTAAATCTCTCTCTCTCTCTCTCTCTCACAGCAATTCTCTCTCTCTCTCTCTGTGGCCAACATTCCACCTTCCGGTCACCACCACACAAGCAGCCCATCATCAAGAGTTGCGACCACCGCAGACAACCCGTGCTCACCCGGAGCTGTTGCTGTCGTCGTGCCAATTCGTCGCGCGACCGTGCTGTATTACGCTGCCGTGCAACGTCTTGACACCTCCAGGCAAGTATTCTACTTGCTTACATGCTATTTATCTAAGTTACAATCGTTAAATACATGAATTATAATGTTACAGTTTAAAACTATTATGTGCCGTAACTGTTCGATGCTTGTTCCCTTAGGAAAACATTACTAAATTTGACGGAACTCAATGGTGTAGGTTGGCCCGTAGGGCTGTGAACATAGTGTGTGATTTTTGTTGGATAATGTAATCGATAATGACTAAAACAACTACCCCCAAGTTTGATCGTAAAACCGTAATCCTGTTGTATCTGAAAATCGTCAAATTCACCATAAATCATATACATGCTATAATGGTGCGTTCGAGGGCTCAAATCGAAGCCGACTCGATGAACTTTAACCCTATACCAGTTTTCAGACATTTCTGTATTTAAACTGTGATGATATTCGGATCGGAGTGCGACTCTGGACTGCAGTCCAGAGTGACTCCAGTCTTTGCTTGCTGTTTCGTATTGGATACCATAGAATTTCCTTAACTTGTAAGTTGCGGAACTCCGCTGTTTATTATAGATAAATCTGTTATCTAGACAACACAATTGATTTCATCCTGTTTCGTTACCGTTTGATATTTAATCTGTAATTTAGAAGATCGGGACACATAACAGTCCCAGCAGAATCAGAATTGACATGTTGATATTAAACAGATTATAACTCCTAACGTACAGACGCGATTGAAGATCCGTTTGTTGCGTTGAAAACTTTACTGATAACCCTAGAATTCATTCAACTGTAACGTCGCTAAATTATGATCCCAACTGGGGTTAAATGCGTTGCGAAATGGATTCCTGATTCTGAAACCGGATTTTCAGCCGCGTGCGCTTAAAATGAAACAGTTATAACTAATGATCCTGAAAGCCGATTGGCTCGAAACCAAATTAGATGGATAGCTAACTGAACATATTAATTACTACCTGTTTATCATTTCGCTAAATTATATACATATGTTTCATGATAAATCGTGCAAGTGATAGACTACTGTTTTTATGACACCTTCATTATGCTTACATACTGTTCATGCATCGTATCATACCTATATCATTGTAGTGATAACCTAGTGATATCGTGCATTTGCCCAGTGTTAGGTTTTAGTGGTGATTGTGGCAAGTACGTCGGTGTTCGTGTATCCGTGATTAAGTGGAAGTGATACGTACTTGTACACAATCAGCGATCCTATTATTTCATTGCATTGTCGACGTCTGTGGGATACGTGTACGTGTGACTATAAGTGGTATGGGACACTTATGGAAGCGCTTGCACGGGTGTCACAGATAAGGCATCCGACACTGCCATTTACCTTAGGTATTAGTCGGGACGTGCTTGATGGAGGTCCTGCCTCCAGTTCTCGTGCAGACTTGTCACGGATCGATTAGTATTTAGGGTGATGGTTAGCGTTTGATGTAGACCACGGGGTGTGGGGTAGTTTAAGTGTGAGTTCAACAGAATCTCGGGAGTCCCATGCCGGCTTATATATTTAGGGAGTTATATGGAGATTTACAGGGTATGTGATATATACACCGTGATATTCTTGTTACATGTTGGGCCCGTGGTCCCTTGCCCTTGGGTTCTACCCTTGGGTGGAGGACACTCGCGAGTGGTTGACTCTCACACTTGGACTGACGATAGGCTTAGTGACCTGTACATTGAGACTTAGAGACTGATAGAGATACTGGCATTTACATTACATTTATAATGTGTTGGCATACGTGACATATCCTTATACTGCTTTACTGTTCCGCTGCATTGATTACTGTGCATTCATATTCTTGCTATCGTTGATTTACTGTTATTCATTTCCATTACCACTGTTAGAATTATCACTTTATTTTATATATATATTATTGCTATTGTGTCGCTCTGACGACCTGAGTATGCATGCTCAGTGTGAGGAGAGGATTTAGCTTGGATCAGAACTAGACGTGCATCACAGACTTCTTGATTTGCTACTCCGAGTTACTTTCGTTTGTTCCATTTCAGGTCAGTTAATATTATTGTATCTTTCAGTTACTGCATTTCTCATTACCTATGCATCGTTTACTATTTACCATGATAAACTAGAAGCCGAAGTGTGACTACGGCAGGACATTTTCTTGACCGTAGGAGCATGGCTGGCCTTGTCTACCCCTCGTATTCCGTATTTTGGGAAGCGGGGCGTGACACAGTACCTTCTTCCATTCATGAGTGGAAGGAGAAGTTTTTGTTTGTCGGGTCATCCGAGGATGAGGATTGGACTGTGCCTATCCAGTGGCACAGGGCCAACCGCCTCGGGTGAGACGGTCAAATGATCCCGATACGGTGGCGGTGGCGGAGGCGGAGTGGAAGCCTGTCCCTGTCACGCCCCGCTTCTCAAAGTACGCTAGATTGGGCACGTGACATAGCCAACCATGCTACCTGTGGGTAGGAAGTATCCATCCACAGTCACATTACGGCTGTAGAGATATCAAGAACAAGATAAAACTATCTAAAACATGTCCATAATCCAGAATAACATGAGTCAATAATAAATAAATGCGGAAGCAAATGATTCAATACAAATAACTGAAAAGTGTGTCCCATAATGCGGGCTCACATCAGGAAATAAATGCAGGAAATAAAACTAACTACTACTGAACTCACAGCTCAGCCTGCTGGCTGAAGTACTCCTGCTCGGACTGCAACAGCGGTATGGAATCTGGGCCATACAAAACCCAGGCGTCAGCGCGTCATGTCATCAAGTAATAAAATATGAACAGTGTAGCAGGCAATGCAAAATAAACATGAATAAAGCAATAATATGAAACAAGCAGTGCAGGGTAGTGTGCAGTGGGTAACTAAACTGTTCTATCAGGTTTTCTAGTCTACAGTCTTTGAAATCAATTGATGAATCGTTGATGTAACTCAATAGTATCCCGTGCATGCCTGGGACCACGGTCAAGATCCTCGGGGCTGAATCCGAGACGTGCCGCTAGGCAGTAACAGGTAGCAGGATGGGCGAGTGATGTCAGCATCATCACTTCGGGGCTGGCCTAGCCCGTAAGACTGATCAGAACATGTATCGAACTGTTGAGTTACAAGTCGGTTTCACCTTTGATTTCCCCATATCCCCAAGTTATGTATGTCGAGTCAGGTATTCAGTAATCAAGAACTAATTCCAACACAGGATCAGGTAAAAGCAGGTTTGTCTGGATAGACAACAGGAACGGTCCATGAGGACTACATGTCAGGTTGGTTGGCATTAGACACAAGATCAGGTAACGGGTCGGGTCATGGTACATCAGGTCAAGTCAACAGTGTACGATACCATGTCAGGTATATCAATATATATATGTATAGCAATGTCAGGTCAAGATGTAAACAATATCGTGGGTGTGCTCACAATCAGATATATAAGCAAACATGTGTATTAACAACATGAGATAAGCAATGAATTACATAATAAGCAGTTTCATTCAAATTACAAGAGTGCAGTAAAACGATATAGCCGTTTAGTCATGTTAACAGGTTTAAGCATCCTTAGCGGTACAATAATTTATGTAACGGTTCAATACAGTTATTTCAGGTTAAATGCATGCGAGTGTCCGAATGTAACAAAACTACAGGGATAAATGTTACCAGCTGTTTTAACAGTAAAATGTGATTGAACAGGTAGATTTGATTATTAGGTTTAAATTGGCAAACTGTAAATTCCATATTAAACAGTAAAATGATATAATGCAATTTGTAACCGAAATGGAAAACGATTGTACCAAGCTAATTTTACAGGTTTAGGGTGTCAATACATATATAAATATATTGTATAGTATGTAGCAAGGGGTACTTGTCTCGACGGGTCGCGAACCGGGAAAACGGAACGTAACGTCGGCGGGGAAACTCGCGACGGACGCACGGTTCACGGATTGAACCCAAACAACGAACCAAGAAACCACACGGGTCAGAGTACTCTGCTGGATCGTCGGGATACGTCGCCGGCACTGCCGGATTCCGATGAGCACAAAAACAGTGAATAGGGTTTCTACGGGTGTAGATCTAGAGAAAGAAAGAAATGACCAGAGAAAGAAGAAGATGGGGAATACTCACTGGTCGCAGAAAGCACTAGCCACGACGGCGAGACGGCGTCTCCGGCGATCTGCAGAAAAGATCCAGCCACAGTTTTCAGTTTTGAAAAAAAGAAGAGATGAAGGGTGAGATGGAGAAACACTTACGAGGTGTTCTGGGGTGGTTGGGGTTCGTCGGCGACGGCCAGGGGCGGCGCAGGTGGTCGCCGGCGGCGTCTCAGGCGACGCAGAGAAGATGCAGGAGGTTGCAAAGGTTCGCTGTTCCGGTCGGGATGCACCGGGAGAAGGAGGATGATGGTGAGGGGAAGACGGCGAGGTGTTGGTCGGCAGCGAGGCGTTGGACGTTTTCTGGTGGTCGCGGTGGCGAGCAGGCGGCTGCAGCGGCGAGGGCGAGGCCGCTGCGAGGGTGCAGACGCACGGGGAAAGAGGACGAGGGTTGTGGTTGAGACGAGAAGGCGCGGGCAAGGGTGACGGTGACGCTGGCGCCGGCATCGGGGCTGCGGCGGCAAGGATGGAGGTGGTTAGGGTTTGCGCCGTTGGGTTCCTCGCGAGGCTCGTGGGATTTCTGTGCTGCGTTATTTTAAAAAAAAGAGAGGGAAATTTATACGAGGGAGAGAGAGAAAGAGATATGAAGAGAGAGAGATTTGAGGGGTTGGAGAGAGAGACGTGAGAGATAGAGAGAGAGATTGAAGAGGTGGGGCCCACGGGAATTGTTTGCCTCGCGATTGGCTGAGCAGTAATTTAGAGGTTAGAAAAATATATTAAAAGATTAGTATAACAGTAACATATATATATATAAGTTAAAGAAGATAGATGGTTTAAATATTATAGAAATTTGGGATTTTGGCGCCAAATAAAACATTTCCAAATCGCGCCCGGATCGGGTCCAAAAATTTGAAATTTAAATAATAGGATTTTAAGCGGGTTCCAAATTTTAAAATTAAGTGTCTTACGATTAAAAAGCATACCCCCAAGACGGACACCTGTACGTGCACGTAGCCGTCCAAACTCACCCGTTTCACCAAACGGGATGAGAACTCGATGCACGGACGCTACCACAAGGCTAGGGTTGTCGAGTAGGCCAAGATGGATATTTTTAATTTTATTTTAGATGCTAAAATTTGTTATGTGCAGAAATGACTTTGCGAGGTAAAACTTTACAGTAAGTGACAATCAAGCAGGCTAAAAGAAATGAGTATCACATTAATGCTCAAACAGTAACTGAAAAACAGTAGCATTGGGCTCGGGTGTTACAGTCCCCCGGACCGATGTGTTGCTGTCTGAGCAGGCCCTCAGTTGGTCCGGGCTCAGCCCTACTCAGCTTGCGGGTAAGTTAAAAGTTTTAGACGACCTGTTTAGACTTGTATAATCTTCCACTTTTTCTGGCGTTGCTAACTCCTTCTTTGTATTTACGCTTTCTTGCAGAACCGATGGACCGAGCTAAATTCGGGCGGCCCTTGTCGAACAAAAGAAAGGGAGGTAGGCCGGAGGCACCGGCCTGTCACATCCCGCTTCGAGCCCGACTCCACCGGTGGCCGCTCCGGCCAGGCGCTCGGGCACGCCCCGGACTTCGGAGCCCTCCCGCGCGCAGAGCCGCAAACATGCTCGGGAGCAGGAGCCCCAGAGGCAGGACCTCGAAGACGAGAAAGATGTCCCTGGGCCCCTCCTTAAGAGGCACCATAGGACGGTGTCCCGTACCCCGGCTTCCCCAATCTTCATGGATGAAGAGGAGCTTCGCTTCGAGGTTCTCTCGGGGTTTCCATCGCCGACAGTCTGCTCTCGGAGATGGAAAGGTCGGCCGGGGGCAGAATCCCTCGGGGGACCCTTAGGGCCCAAATGGCGGCCATAGCCCAGGAGGCCATACAGGTTAGTGTTCGTCCCTTACTCGGGTTTTATTCAGTACTTTTTGTTCGCAAGATTGGGTGCCCCCTTTTCTTCTTAACCCCTCCTTTGTTTTCTTCAGGTTCTCCGGCACTACGCCCTCATTGTCAGTATGGAGGATGAGAATATTCCCCCGGCGATGCAGATCGCGGACGAGTCCTCCTCACGGGAGGAGAGCTCAAGGCTGGAGCTGCAAGCGGGGAAGGAGAGGGTCGCCTCCCTTGAAGACCGGATGGCGGCCGGGGATCGGGAGTTCGCTAATTGCCGAGAGGCCGTCCGAGTCTTGAGGGAGTCCAATAAGGTGAGGATGCAAATGAATTACATCCGTTTGAAATTGATGCTTTGTTTCTCTCTATAGCACTATTAGAAATTGGAATTGAAGGTATTGTACATTTTAACGTTGATATAGAAAAAGTTAACAGCTACGGTAGCTCCTTTGATAGAAATGAGCTACTTATATCACAATTAAATGTTCTCAATGGATGTGTAGCATCAATCGATGTTCAAGTTTTCTTGATGTTATGTGTCAACTCAATATGGATTTCTTATAAGAGGATGCGGAGTATACAGTGCCACGGTAAGAATTTCCTATAGCGGCGGGACATATGGAAATACACTATTCATGGGTTCCTCTCACCTTACCTTTTTTAATTCAAGTGCAATTAATGCAAGATAATCATGCATATGGATCAAGGGATGGCATTGTGCCATGTCATCCGCCAATATAGGAATTTCCTGATTTGTCACTTTATACTCCGTTTTCTATTCTTATAAATATCACCCATGTGGCATACTATTTGGTCTAGGCGCACATAGCTTATTTTCAAATTTTGGAAAATATACTTTTATGATCCATCAGAACTGCATATTGAATTATGGAGAAGATCACGAATTATGCTATCAGGTAATTTTGTTTTTCTTGTTTGCTTTTGGGCCCTTTTATCATTTGTTCTTATACTAAAGAAATATTTGACATTGTTCAATGTTCACTAACCAACAATCGCATACATTGCAGAACTAGTTGAATTGAATTTCTATAACTATCACAATAGCCCAGTATTCCTATTCAAGAAAGATCTTAGATAGTTCGTATTTGATCCTCGTAGCCTATATTTTTAGTTAATTGAGTTACAAAATTTGAGCTATCCTCTTGATTAGTAAATATGCCTACCTAAGGGGCATTACTTCTATTCTGCCAGAAATCCTGTGTGGATTAGAACTTGCTCAAGTTAGCTCCATACAAAGCCTAGCAGCATGGTTTACACTTCTCATAGTGTCTCTTTTACATCCCTATTTATTTAAAGCTGATCGTTTATTTCAAATTTGGTTGAAGGTTCAGATTAATAATGCAAAATATGACTAGCAAGCCAATTTCCAAATTACCCTCAATACCTAATCAATTGCATGCCATATCTGAATTAGCTAATCAGGAGTAGTAGGAATTCCAAATTCCACAAGGTTGTCTGTATGCCATATTATCACCATATTATCCCCCACCCCCTCTGCGACAATGTTTTCTTTGGTAATGTTGTATATGGTATGCAAGAACTATCTTTTTCTGTGTGCTTGCTTCTTTGAAAAATCTTTGCTGCAATATCTTGTGCTATCTTATATAACTGCATTGGTGTAAAACTGTCTGTTGTAAAGTGAATATTAGTGGATATGGACAAAACTATATATATTTTAATTGGGGGTATGGGACCGATATTTTCCTGTCTCTAAGATATATGTTTTCAATCCATGTCGATGGGGATTAATTTAATGAAGAAACTGTACTTAATTGTATTTAATTTAACTGTCTTGCCTCTGATAGTACTCATCTTTGGTAAATTGTAAAACTTCTAGCTTAGCAACATTCTGCTAAATTTGTGGAAATCAAACAAGGACACTGTATCCTAAGAAGGCCTCCTGGTAATTTATATCTACATAATAGATAATGACTACAGAACCAAACTTTGAAGGTAAAAGGAAAAGATAAAGATAAAGAATTAGTTGTATCTTCTTATTACCTGAGATGATGGTTGATAATTTAAATTATCTGGATTTCTAACTCTATTTACTTTATTCTGAAGTATATGGCAGAGATTGGAGATAATTTTGAAGTATACCGTAACGATGAACTCACTGTGGATGAATTGAGGAGGTAAAATGATAAGTATAGTTAAAAATTCATTAGTTTGACGTGCACCCATAATCTAGTCTGTTTTATTGTGCTAAATGATCTAAATATGAGCTTCGCTTTGGTTTGATGTAAAACTTGCTTTTCCACTTTAGGAAAAATCCAAGAGGAGTACTTATTTCTCCAGGACCTGGTGAGTGTTTTCTCATATAATTTACCAATATTCTTTTTTGCTACAATATAAAAGATGTAACAATTACTTTTCTTCGATATCTAGGTGCACCTAAAAGATTCAGGGATATCATTACAAACTGTTGTGGAAATTGGGCCTTCTATACCTTTATTTGGAGTCTTTATGGGCTTGCAATGCATTGGAGAGGCTTTTGGAGGTTTGTTGGTCTCTTTGCCCTTCATTCTGCAGTGCTAAATATGTAATGTACATGGCTAAGTTTAATGCTTGTTGGACTGCAGGGAAAATTGGGCGTGTTCCTACAGGCGTTGTGCATGGGAAACGTGGCATTATGTATTACGATGAAAATCAAGAAGACAATGTATTAGAGGGTTTACCAACGTAAGATTTAGTTAAATCATACTATATATTTATAATTACTAGTGTACAGCACTTAACTTCTTTCAGAGATTTTTTTCCCTTGCGTGATATTTGTTTGAAAAAGTACCTCCTTTAAATGTAGTAAATATAGTATTATAAATAAAGGTCTTGCTTCATTACTCTTTTACCGGGATCATTCAAATTTAGCTGTGTTATACGGTTTCAAACTTTTAATTATCTTACTAACATTAATATAATCATATTCACAGATCCTATGTGTACATGTCAACATAAAATAATTGAAGTATATAAGGTCCTTCTACCATGCATTCATATTACATACATAGACTACTATGAACGTCTTCGAGCACATAGGAGAATCTTCTTATATTACATAGGTATTAATCCCTCGGTCAACCACATACTAATCATAATCAGAATGAACAAACAAATGATTTTTGGTTAATTTGAGATTGTTGCATAAAGTTGTCTTGCCTGACTGACTGCGCATTTTCGCTTTCATTGGTCCATATGTCTAGTGTTCTGGGTAGTGTCATATATCCTATAATTGTAGAATGAGCTCTAATTGATGCTTTTTTTTTAATGTTAAATTGCCTTTTTGGGAAATCATATAATCTAGATGCCTTTTCATCCTTTGCAGATTGAGGTATAAATTTAATTTCTATTGAAAAGCTAACAGCTATATTGATTTATGGATAAGATATAACAGCTTGATCATATATCGATCGATATCGTACTATGTGAAAAGTGAGTTAGTTTTGATGAGAAACCGCATTTACTTCAATTAATGAGTATAGTAGTTGACCCATAAAAACACACACACGAGCACGCATGAAGGTATGTAGAGCTCTTCTAACATAGAAGGAAAATTCCCTCCTGTGTTTGTCAGAAGCCAACACTCCACCTTCTTATAATGACGGCACAGTTCATCTTGATTTCCATGCTCTAAAACATTGATTACAAAAAGATCTATATTCGGTATCAATACTCTTTACTCTTGCATCATATGTGTCGCGTCCCGCTTCTCAAAATGCGGAATACGAAGAGCAACGAAGGTTAGTCATGCTACTTACGGTAAGAAAATATCCTTTTATAGTCATATAAAAGCTGTCTAGCTAACCTGTTAAAGATAATATCCAACAAGAGTAGAGATAACACTGATAATCATCCTGCAACGAAACCACAAGGAATACTAAAAATAGGCCCACTAGATAATCGATGCAAATAAAGATTCAATACAATAGGTTCGAAATAAAAACAAAATCCAAAAAGATACATAAGCCCTAATATCCCACAGGGGCGCACATGCTAAATACTAACTAAAAGGAAATAAACCTACGGCTACTGTTCTTCGGTAAGGTTCCGATAGTCGCTCCAATCCTACTCAGCTTAAAAAATCCATCTCTAAACCTGAGATGGCAAATCTCAGGGATGTCAGAATATCCCAGCAAGTACTCAACGTATAAGGTGTGTGTGGTATGATAATATGAATATATGAGTGCAGTGAAGCCCGTGTGCGTAAGTAGAAACACACACACACACACATATATACATACATACATTAAAACTATGAAACGGACATGTAAACAGGTCAAGTCATAATCTAACTAGTCACTAAAAGATAATCTGATCTATCGTGAGTCCGAGTTTGCGCGTCAACCTCTGCCGGAGTATTTCTAACCCAAGGATAGGGCCTCGGGGGCTAGGAAATACGGGCCCAACAGTGGGCCCGGTACGAGCTGCCGGTAAGGGACTCCTGAGATCCTGTTGTACGAACGCACACTCAAACTATCCCAACACCCCGCGTATTCGTATGTGATGTGTTAATAACTAAATCATTAATTAGGACTGCTGAAAAAAGCTGGAACTTGTATTATGGTAATTGTATGGAACTGGTAAACAGTAGTTTGTGTCACGGCATGTAGTTCAGCATCCTAATTAGAGATCTCGTTCTAAAAAAACTAGAGTAATGAGTAATCATGACATGTCAATGTAATCTTAATCAGGTAATAGTAATAATCTGGTAATAGTAATCGCATGAAAGCGATGCACAACTAGCATAAGACACAAATGTTGTCTTTACCGTTAGCCTTAATATGTATACAAAATGATTACAGGCTAGCTAGTAAGATACTTAAATGAGATAGGTTAACAATTCCAAACTTTCATTTGTATTTAAAGTAAATTTCATTTTTGATCCACACTTGCTAGTTTTCTTTTTATCACTTTATTGCATAAAAATCTATATTTTTCTGACAATACAAAACAATGGAATACTAATACTTTTCTTTCTATTTTAACAGTGTAGAAAAACACACACACACACACACATATATGTATATATATATATATATATATATATATATATACATACATACATACGAGGGTTGCCGATGTGCATCGACCAAAAGTAAAACAAGAATACTTGTCTCGAGATGAATAAAGCCCAGCGATACGGTGCAAAAGCCCAAGCGTTGATGCTTGTCTAGGGTTCTTGTTGGGTTCGGGTCCGAGTCGCTGCAAGGAAGTCGAGGTGGAGGCGATAGCGGCTGATGGGGATGGGTATGGAGTTAAGACGACGATGATGACGGTGATGAAGGCTGCCGGAGTTTGGGGAAGAAGGTCTTAGTGCTGGTGGGAAGGTGGTGTTGTGGTGTTGCGGTGTTGGTGTTGGTGTTGAGGAGGCCGCGGTGAGATGGATTCGTCGAGAGAGGAGATGGGGCGACGGGTTCAACGGTGAGGGTTTGCGGGGAGGGAAGGTGGTAACGGTGGTGAGGAAAGGTAAAAGGAGGTGGCGATGTAGGTGCAGATGATGGTGACGAGAGTTGCCGGTGGAGGAGAGGGAAGGAGCGGTGTACGGGGGTGAGTTGATGGGTTCGGTAGCGAGGGCTGGCGCAGGTGGCTGGGGCGATGATAGTAGCTCGGGGTTGTGGCGGAGACGGGGATGGTGGTGCGAAGAAGGAGACGAGGACGGTGGTGGTTGGGTGATGGGGTCGTCGAGAGGGGGGAGGTTTCCCGCGAGGTGAGATGGGAGCCGGGGGTTCGACGGTGAGGTGCTTGCATGGAGGGAAGGTGGCTGCAAGGGTGGAGAAGAGGGCGATGGTGATGGGGTGAGATGAGGGAGGAAGGAGAAGGAAGCGGTGGTCATCGGGGTTGGGGAGTATTCTGCGGCGATCGACGAGGTGAGGGAAGAGGGAGTCGGGGTGCGCGACGATGGTGGCGACGAGGGTTTTTTGGGGTCTCGGGGAGTTGAGGAGAGAGGGAGAGATATGGGTGTACGAGAGAGGGGGGGAAATATATATTTATATTTATATTTGGGGGGAGAGAGATATTTGTTATGTGTGTGTGTGTGTGTGTATATATATTTATATGAATGTGTTTAGAGATTTGGTACAGATTTTACTTTCTCTCGTATCAACAGCAAAAGGAGTTAGCCAAAGAAATATATGTATGCAAACCAAATATTAATAAATTAGTTTAGGGATTTTAAGATATGAAAAATATTGTTTTGCTACCACTAAGGAACTGTTATATATTATCTAAAAACTGAAGATTTTCATATCAAACTTGTATACGGAGAAGTCAAAATAATTATACTGGCAACCAACCATAAAATAAGATATAAAATTATAGGAAAATTTTTTATAAAAAAAATCCCGATAAATCTAGAAGCACTGTATCCAAATTAGGGTGTTACAATATGGTTGTAAATTGAACGGTTTACCGATAATAAGCATCGTCCACCCCCTAAATCATTGGGCAAGAGGTATCAAAAATAAAATCCAACATTCTTGTGTAGGCGGGGAAAATAAAAATCGAACCCGTAAAAACTCAAGAGCAGAAGTGTAGGTCCCACATTAAGAAAACTAAGTCAAGAACGTGCCCGGGTCCGTGCCCCGGACCCCACACCCGCGCCCAGACTGTGGCCCAGCATTCCATGGCCCGTAGGACCCGTCGTCCGTGGCCCGTCGTCCCCGGCCCCGTCGTCTGTCGTCCGGCATGCCCGTCGTCCGCGGCCTTGTTTTCCGCGGCCTGTCGTCCATTGTCCACGGCCCCTGTCGTCCGACGTCTGGCATGCTCGTCGTCCGCGGCCCCGTCGTCTGTCGATCACTGCGTCTGCCGTTCGTGGGCTATCTGCCATCTATCCCAATTTCCCTATAAATAGAGCCTCCATTGGCTTATTTTCAGGATGGTAGGAATTTTTGCACTGAAGCTCTGCCTTTATCATCTTTCTTTCTTTTGGTCATTATCTTTTCTTGGAGTTTTGAGACTATGCGAAGGTAGAAGACATTGCCCTTCGCTTAGACTCCTCCATTGAAGACTTTTCTTGAAGCTCTTCAAAATCAAGATTTTAAAGACTAAGACTTGAAGATTCGAAGGATCAAAACATCGAAGAATTGAAGCCAAGATCCGGTCGATTAGTCGAAACCTTATAGCGCATTTCGCTGAGGTTCTGTCCAACGCTTCTTTCGTGTCGTACGGTCAAAGGGGCCTTGTGTTTACGACGGATCTTACCGCCACATCGAATCCTCATATCTCTATATTTTTTTATTCTTTTTGCATACATTTACATACTTGTAAAAAGAGAAAATTGCTTATAACCGTTTAATAGAAATGAATGCGAAAGCCCTGATTTCCACCGGAAAAAAGATGGCGACTCCGCAGGGGAGAAGCTTTTCCGAGGAAGAGCGAGTGTCGCAGTACGACACCCATCAAGAAGGCGGCGTTACGACGTACGTGATGAAAATCGACCGAAAAGCCTTCGAGCAGAACTTGAGGGAAAGGGGATCGGCGGGTAGCCCCAAGCGCTCGTCTAAGGCCAACCTCCATGTTGCCTCGGCCGTCCTTCCGTCGATGATGCAACGGTCTTCCTGTCAAAGGCCCGCCGTCTCTCCTCCGAAGAGGAGACAGAAAATCGACACCCTCGCTGAAGTTCAAAGGCGAAGTGAGATCCGGTGCCACGCGCCAAGTCTGGATGCCCGTCGGCTCGAAAGTCGATGGAATTGAAGCTGAACCAACTGTAGGCCGTTCCTTGGCCGAGCGCACCGCCATTACCATAGCTGATGGTACGGCGACACCGCTTCTGTGTCGAAGTCCCGTGTCGTCTTGCGTCAGGCCCGTGTAGTGCGTGCCGTCGCTCGTCAACTGGCAACCGTTATCGGTCCTGACCATGTCCCACTTGTCAAGAAAACATCCGCGAAGAAAGAATGGACTCTTGTTGTTTCTCACCGCACGATATAGTGGAAGAGATGTGAAGCTGAACTTGCGGCCCGTCAAGCCGAAATGCCGCCCCACCTAAGGATGGGATCCAAAATCGTGACGCTTGTAACTACAGCTAATGAAGGAAACTCATGCCGAAGAAAAGGCGTCCGGCGCAACATGAATTCTCCTTCCGGCTCAAAGAGAGAGTTTCCCTCGTTACTGCCTGTCGCATCGGAAATGAAGAGAAGTTGAGACGAAGCCAACACCGCCTTCAACCATCAAGCGTGGAAGTACTAAGTACGCATAAGAGCTATTGCTGATGACCGGGACACCACCCGTCCGGCGTCTAAGCCCTTCGCCGGCAATGCACACTGCCATGGCCGAATTATAACCGTGGGCCACATGCAGTGTTGGCCCCATTGCCCTTTGTCTGTTCTCTCGTGCTGTGTTTCGATGGACGAGCCAGTGCAATCAGGTCGAATCTCCGTTTTCGATCGATTGTCCGTAGGTTCGACCTCGTCCCGGCCAACAGGAAACGAAAAAGAAGAAGAACAACAAAGAGGTTCGGTGAGTCGACCTACGCATCCGTGCATATGGTTGACTGCCAAGAACCTCCCTGCAAGTTGAGGCCGGGTGGAATTTCTCTTATGGAATTCCTTACCTTCTATGGATCCGAGCCTCCTGCCATGAGAACCCGATACCCGTTGGTTCAAAAGGCCAAAGATTTCATATCCCTTCGACAACTCGACGATGAATTGTCCGCGTACGCGACATACAGTACAATGAGCTCCTATCGGCCCCGGGAAGTGGAAGCTCAGATGGCGGGGACAGATCCCGATGATAAAGGGAACGATGACGTCGGAAATAGCAATCAAGCCACTCCTGATATCGCAAATTTGCTGCTCCAAGTTCAGAGATCCTGACAAGAGGTCCGAGCACAGAACGCCTCCATTGAGGCCATGAAAGTGATGATGCAGATGATGCAATCTCATCAGCAGACGCATCTCATTATGCAACAGCTGGGGGTGCCAGCGGTTCCTCTGCCTGGAGTCCCTCCACCACCACCAACCGCAGCTGCCGGCAGGATCAAACGTAGGGGTAGTGTCCCAATTCACTCAGCACCGTCCTCGAGCGTTGCCGTTCCACCTCCGGTATGAGTTGCCGAGACGGGGAACCAGCAATCGCAGAGACAGCCTGTCCCTGTTTAGAGTGAAATCAACCGTGGAGCCGGTCCCGCAACTGTTTCACCACTAAACGATCCGCAGGTGTCCCAATTCCACATGGAGGCGCCTAGCGTCGGTGTTACGCCCCGCTTCCTAAAATACGGAATACGAAGGGTGACAAGGCCAGCCATGCTCCTACGATCAAGGAAAAATCCTGCCATAGTCACACTTCGGTTTCTAGCATTACGGGGTAATCAGTAATCAATGCACAGGTAATGAGAAATGCAGTCACTAATTCTACCAAAACAGATATAACACTAACCAGATAGAGTATAAGGAAATGATAGCGCTGGCATCGCTGATCTAGATGTGCGCAATATCCTCGAGGTATGACGGGTCCTGATCCGAGCTCAGTCCACTCCTCACTCTGAGCATGCATACTCAGGTCATCAGAGCGACACAATAGCAAAATATATATATATTCATATGTAAACATGTGCAATGAAGATGAACATGAAACGGTAAATATAGAGTGATGACATGAGCACGAAGTAATCGGTGCAGGTAAATAATAAAGCAGGTATATCGAATCAGTAATCAATGCATGTCCATGTCACCAAACCTATCAGTCTCTAAGTCTCACCGTCCAAGTCACTAAACCTATCGTCAGTCCGAGTGTGAGCGTCAACCACCGCAGGAGTATCCCTAACCCAAGGGTAGGTCCCAGGGGCAAGAGAACATGGACCCGAATCACGCTCGTTAATAATCAGTAATAGCACCCATATGACTCCCAAAATCGCTGTATATGCTGGCAGTGGGACTCCCGAGATTCCGTTGATCGAACTCACACTCAAACTACTCCACACCCGCGGTCTACATCAAACATCGACCATGAACCCAAATACTAGTCGCTCCATGACAAGTCTACGTGAGAACTGGAGACAGGATCTCCATCAAGCATGTCTCGACTGGTGTCCAAGATAAATAGACAGTGTTCGACGTCTTATCTATGACACTAATATAAGTGCTTCCATAACCGTCCCATTCCAGTTATAGTTACACTTATATATGTCCCATAGGCGTCGACAATGCAATAATTTAACTGGTTCCGCTGATTGTGTACAAATACGTGTCACTTCACTTATTCATTCACGCTTTAACACTAACGTACTTGCCACAATCCAATCACTAATATTTATCACTGGGTAATGTGTCATGGTCACAGGTTATCAATGTTTATGACCACTATTCACATGAGGATATAATCGCTATATGATATGATGAGAATGCAATTAATTATAATACGAAAAAAAATATAGCAGCTAGTATCATGCCACTCACAAATTTACTATACATCATCCGTGCAGAATTAAGCAAAACAATATAAAGGGGGTAAACGGTATGTTTAATTATCTGTCCATCAAAATTAGTTTCGCGTCAATCGGGTTTTAGGTGTGCTAGTTATGGTTATTTCATTTTAAGTGTTTATTGTTGGAAATCCAATTTCTGAACTGGAAGTCCGTTTCGTAACACATTTTACTCCGAGTTCGGAGAATAATTAGGCGACGCTACTGTTCAACTAGTTGTAGGGCTATGAGTTAATTTTACAGAGACGGATCAACAATATTCATTGTGGTTTAGGAGTTACGATCAGACTACTGACGAAGGGTGCAAACTGAAATGACAGAAAACTGCCGTACAAGTCATCCGTTTAAAATATGATTTAAATAACAAATGACACGGGATTTTAGTGAAACTGGTACCATTGGAAAGCTAAAACAATTGTCTACACGGGGGTAATTGGCTCCGCACACTATAACAATTAAACATTAAAGTTTTAGGGGTACAAATGCAAGTCAAGGGATAAGTTCCTGTACTGGACTGCGGTCCAAGGTCAGGTAAGTTCTTTGTTTTCGATATTCAGAGGATATATCTAATAGTAAAGCTACATGTCGGGTTAATTATTATGCAGTACCCTTCGCAACGAACCTGAGAACACTGTGATTGGATATTTCTAGAATTAATCATGAATTTTACAGTGTCAAGTGTTCGGTAAATTATAAGTTTTGGTATTAAGGTTAGGGCGTCACTTATGTATGGAAATGGCATCGATTTGCCACCAAATTTGTACACAGCGTTTGTTAACGGTATTAGGGTCTAAACATCATGAGTTTCGCCATTTTAAGATATGTTTTGATCTAGGACTTTACATCGATCGATCTTGATTATGCACATCGGTGTATATAGTCTAATTAAGTATTAAATCAGATTTGTATATCATTAGCATGTAACCAAGTGAGAACACTTGCCTTTGGTTGCTTGATATAGAAGCGACACCACGCGCGGGATCCGTTTCGTCACTCGAGTCGATGCGATGCTGGACACGTGGGCGACGCGGGCGCTATGCGCGGTGACTCGGTACTGGATGCAGTGACGACGCAGGCGTGATACAGTAGTGGGCGTGGTGATGACGCGGGCGTGACACGGTACTGGGCACGATCTTGACTCGATGCGTGGTGCGGGTGTGGCACGGCGCGAGCACTGGATCGGGCACGGTGTGGCACGGGGGGTGGCACGACATGACACGTCTAGGTACGCGGTGGCATGGAGGCGGGCACGATATGGCACGGACACGACACGGCTACGCAAAAGTTTGGCCTCGGCTCGAGCTTGGTGCGGCTTCGGGGCTTGAACTCGACTGGTGGCTTGGGTCGGCGATGGTCGGTGAACGATAGAGACGGTGTCGACGGCGAGACGAGCTCCAGTGACGACGAGGCGCTGGCGATGGGATGTGCAGGGAACACATGATGGTTTCCAGCGGGTTCTCGGGTGAAGTCGAGGTTGGGGATCTTCTCGTCGGGAGGAAGGAGAGAGGAGGAAGAAAAGGTGGTGGCGAGGGCGTGGAGGCGACGGGGGTTGGAGTTCAGTTGAGGGTGCAGGCGAGGTGCAAGGACGAGGGTGTTAAGTTTGGGTGTTGGGTCGTTGCGGTCGAGCTTGGGGTTGTAGTCAGAGGTCAAGGAGAGAGGGAAGGAGGAGGTCATGGTGACGATGGTGTGAGGATGAGGGTTAGACGACGACGGTGACGATGGCCGGCGATGGGTTCTTGGGTTGCAGGGAAAGATGAGTTCGTCGCGGGTGCAGTGGGTTCACGTCGGGAAGACGAGAGCGGAGAGAGGTGAGGTTGAGGTGACGGAGGGGATGATGATGACGGCGAGGTGGCAGTGGGTTCGGGGCGTGGCGGATGCGGTGAGGAAGAGTTATGGTTGTGGTGTCTTGGCTGCTTGCCGGCGACGAGGTCGAGGGCCCGGTGGTGGCTTATGGCTGGAGGTGCAGTGGGTATGGGTAGAGCTCGGTGTTGGGTTGAGGGGAGGTAAGAAGTGGGGAGCTTGTTGTTGTAGTCGGTGTTGATTTCTGGAGGAGCTTGTGGTGGCTTGTCGATGGTGCCCGGCGAAGGTGTCGATGGATGGTGAAGGCACTCAGGATCGAGGTTGGTGCGCCGGTGATGGACTTGGAGGAAGGAGGAAGAAGATGGAGACTATGGCGGTGGCAGTGGGTGCTGTGGGGTTGAGTTGTGAGGAGGGAGGGAAGCGAGGCAGGCGAGGGGATCGTGGGGAGGCGCGAGGGAGGAGGAAGACGTGGGGCGAGGACGAGATCGTGGGGGGCGCAGGTCGTGGGGAGCACAGCGGAGGTCGCGGAGGGGGAGCGGGTCTCGTGGGGCTCAGTGCGAGGAAGGCGGGAAAGAGGAGTGGGAGAAGAAGAAAGGGAGGAGGAAGTGCGGGTCGGGTCGGGTTCGGGTAGAGTGTGGGCCGGGCTTTGGGGTAGAAAAGAAAGGAAAATGAGAGTTTTGTTTTGGGCTGAGGGTAGATAGGATTTGAAAAATAATTTGGGGGAAAAAATAGAAAGGGTTAAGATTTAGTTGAGGGAGTGGGCCTGGGCTAAGAAAAGAATTAGGAAAAATAATAAATAAAGGTTAGGGTTTGGGTTTAGGTTTAGGAAAAAAAATAGGAAATATTTAATTAAATAAAAGTTTAGTAAATTAATATTAGAAAGTGTAGGAAATTATTTATAGGAAATATTCTAATAGAAAAATTTCGGGAAACTTTTATTTATAAATACGAGAAATATGTTCAAAGAAAACTGGGTATTACAGTCGGCCACGTCCAGCCAAATCCAGTTCACGCTGAGGAAGGTCCGATTGGGACCCCGCGAGAATCTAATCCTGAGTACGCAGGCGAGCAAATACACCGCGACTCAGGAAACCAGTCTGACCATGACGAGTCCTCCATCAAAGCCGAGCTCGCCGAAATGTAGGCGATGACGGCAGCGACTAAGACAGGGAAGAAGGTGATGACCGATGGGTTTGCCAAACCGTACCCAGCGGAATGGGATGATATCCCCTATCCGTTGAAATACAAACCGGCCAGCTTCCAATCCTACAAAGGAACCGGCTCGGCTCAGCAACATGTCTACTAGTTTGAGGCCACTGGATGGGGAATGACCCGCTGCTAGTCAAATTGTTCGTCGGGCCCCTCAAAGACGCAGCTTTCGATTAGGTGAAGGTTCTTACCCCAGGGATACTGTCTTCGTGGATTACAACACGACAATTGTTCCTAGAAAGGTTCTGCGAGATCGAGGCCTGTAAAACCTATTCGAGTTTGAATGAAGAAACTTATTTCTACTGTGAGAAGATTCAAATTTTTATCGATAGGTTTCACGGTGATGCCCAACAGCTTAAGGGTGAGATCTTATTCAATGTCTCCATGGATATGTGTCGAGACAACTTCTCGAACCATATCCGGAGATACTTGGGCGCAAATAGGGCGAGCTCATGGGTTGAGCTCATTCAGATCGCTGAAACTGCGGAGGATTTGGCCACCCAATTGGGAGACCTCTCAAACTCCAAGTCGCGTACTGACAGTAAGTCAGGTGGCACCGCAAGCAAATGGACCAAAGGGAAGACCCAAGAAGCAAAAGCGATCAATGTCCCTCCCCAAGATCCAAACAGAAAATGGTAAGCCCCTAGGAAAGAAGGCAAGCCGGTCTACAACCAAGTGCCTCCTCCACCTGGACAAGGACAAGTGGCTCCGCGCACAAAGCCGTGAAGGGACATTCCACTGTTTTTCAAGGTTGAAATTGTTCCACACCGACATACGCGCTGATCAAAGGAGTGTTCATTCAGCTACCCACGCTCTTGTGTCCTGAAGAAGTTGACCGTAAGGGTGATTCCAACTATTGCATTTTCCACAAGTACGTGTGTAACACCCGAGTTCATTTATACCAATTCCAGTTTCCGTATTTAGCGTGTTTGGGTGCGAATGGTATTTTACATATTACTTTGCTTTCGACCCGACCCGCTTGCTTGAACCTATCTAACTCTTATTTATAAATCATCTTGACTTATTGCATGGGCTAGTACATCTCATGATTTAGTTTATACTGATGCTTTATCTAGTATCGCATTTTTTTGCATATTACAATTTAAATCACGAACAAATAATTTAAAATTACATTTCATATTCTGCATGATACCCCTAACCCCGTGGTAGCATCCGCGCATCTTGTTCTCGTCCCGTTCAGTGAAACGGACGTATTTGGATGGCTACGCGCACGTACGTGCATCCGTTCTTGGGGGTATGCATTTTCTTTAACTGAGCATCCATTTTGAAATTTGGAAGTTGCACATATTTTTAATATTTTAAATCTGGATTTTTGGAACCGACCCGGGCCTGTTTTGGAGTAAATTTGTATTTGCCAAAATCTCAATCGGGCTAATATTATATTCTAATATTTTTTCACACTATTAACAATCTTTAAATACTAACCATATTTATATTCCAATCTCAAACCCCCCCTCTCTCTCCTTCTCTGCGCCTGACACAATATCAATCTCTCTCTCTCTCTAATTATATCTTTGTATAATAAATCTTTTAAATATTTTTTATAACTTACCCTTTTTAAAACTCACGCCCATGTAACCCATCTTCTTCCTTCATATTTCTGGTTCCCGCCTCCTCGTCTTCACCCACGCCTGCGCTCGCCTCATGCCGCCGGCTACCCTCACCTCGCCGTCGACACCCTCTTCGACCTCGCTTTCCTCACCTCGTCATCCTCTCTCTTTTCCCGAGCCCTACAACTCCTCGTCGCAACCTATAAACCCAAGAAACCCAACTCCCCGACCTCGCCGCTGTCATCCTCGCTGTCGACCTCGACCTCCTTACCCTCATCCTAACGACCACCTCCATGCCTCTTCTCCCTCCAAAACCTAAGAAAACCCCCTGCACACCGAGACCTCAACCCAAGAAAATCCACAGAACCGCCAACCCATCGCCTCCACCGTCGGCGACCCTCGTCGTCACAGCCCCCTTCTCCTCTCCTCCTCAACCTTGCCCTCACCTCTCTCCAAACCCCGACCAGAACCCTCAACACCCCCGAGCTCCTCTTCTTTCCTGCATACCCAGAACCCTGGCACCCGCAGAACCCAACAATGCCGGCAACCCCATCGCCGGAGACTTCATCGACAGCATCCCCTCGCCACCTCGTATTGACCCCAAAATCCAAAACGCTAAACCCCAGTCCCCCTCTTCTTCTTCTTCTTCTTCTCTTCCTGTTGGGTTCTTGGCTGTCGACCATCGCCGGAAAACCATGGCGTATCATTGTGTCTCCCCATCCTCTGTCCCAGATACTCCAATCCAACACAACAGCAACATTCTCCTCTTTCTTCTTCTTCTTCAACTTTCCCTTCCTTTTCTCTTTCTTGAATTCTTGATTCCGATCGTCGCCAAAGCCGTACCGTCCCCGACGATCCGGGCGACCCAGAAGACGTTCTCGTGCAGCGTGGTCACTTCTTGCTTTGGCTGGTCCATTCCGAGCACACGTGTGTGCACCGTAGTTTTTACCGACTTTGGACGTTGCACCACGTATCCGTATTGCGATCCGTCAGGCAAGTTAATCTTGCTACATGCTATTTAAATTATTTTATGACTATTTAAATATAGATTATAACTGTAGTGTAAATCTAGTACCACATGTTTCGTTTTTATAACATTTCAGTGTTCCGTTGCATTCGTTTATACCATTTTAGATCTAAGTCATGGAAAACATATCTTATTGCATATTAGAGTACATTAAACTGCATCCATGCCAATATTTTATATCACATGGTGCTTATTTACATGGTCTATAGTACCCGTTATAGCTTTACCCTCACAGACGACCGTTTGCATACATCTAGCCTGATTTATATTCGATTGCATCTCTAGATTATTTAGTACATGATTTCTAACATCCATATTTGCTATACTACATTCATGTAATGTTTGAAACTATTTCTTAAACCCCAAACTGATAACTGTGCATCTACATACCTTAATCTGTACTTGATTGCATTTCATGTTACGAGTTCCAGCTTGTTGATTCTATTAGTACACATGCTTAATTTGTTTACCCATGCTTATGCTAGTGGATTATGAGCACCCACATGACATCTTGTGTATCCTGACATGACCTGCTACACCTACTACTTGACCCGACATGGTACCGTACACTCTTGACATGACATGACACCTAAATACACTACTTGACTTGACCTGATGTACCATGGCTTTACCCGTTACCTGATCTTGTGTTTAATGCCAACAAACATAACCTGTAGTCCTCACGGACCGTTCCTGTTGTCTATCCAGACAAACCTGCTCTTACCTGATCTTGTGTTGGCATTAGTTCTTGATCACTGAATACCTGACTTGACATACATAACTTGGGGGTATGGGGAAATCAATGATGAAATCCTGACTTGTAACTCGACAGTTGCTTGCTTTTACTGATCAGTTTTGAGGCTAGGCCCGCCTCGTGACGATACTGCTGACATCGTTGGTTTGTACCCTTTTCCTGATAGTGCCTAGCGGCACGTCTCGGTTTCAGCCCGAGAGTCTTAGACCGTGGTCCCGGGCATGCACGTGATACTATTGAGTTACATCGATGATTCATCAAATTGATTTCAAAGACTTGAGAGAAGTTAACCTAATAGACCAGTTTAGATAACTCATTACACATGATCCCACTGTCCTTATATCACTGTTATGCTTGTTTACCATTTATGATCATACTTGCATGTATTACTACCCCCTGCTTATATTATTGCTTGATGTTGTGACGTGCTGACGTCTGGGTTTTGCATGGCCCAGATCTTCTACCTTGATTGCAGACTGATCAGGAGTACTGCCGTTGTTAGACCGAGCGGTGAAGATCCTGTTGGTATGCAGTTTTACTTCCAGGTGTTTCATTTTATTGTATCTTTTGGCTTCCGCATATTATTATTTCTTGACTCCTTTATTCTGGCTTATGGACATGTACTAGATAGTTTAGTTTACTTTACTGTTCTTGATATCTCTACAGCCGTAATGTGACTGTGGAAGGATTTTTCCTATCCACAGGTAGCATGGTTGGCTATGTCACGTGCCTATCTTGGCGTACTCTGGGAAGCGGGACGTGACAACATGCAGCATCCCATACGGGATTTCTACGTTCGCCAGAACAAAATCCAGATACTAGTAGAAGCTGGGGTGGTATAATTGGATGAGCAGCAGCGCCAAGTCTCGGCAAACTTTGCGTCGACCCAATTCGGTGACTTCCCTCCAGAGGCCGTCAAAGACGAAGTAGTCCCGATCCCAATGGTCGAGTGGGAAGTGGTCAGTTCTGACCCTACGACTGGCAAAGCAAAGGATTGGCCCTCCCGATGTTGCCAATGGGGGAGCGCATATGGGTCCACCCTGATCTAGTGGACGACGAGCAGTGGACGTCTGCATCAAAGAAGGGAAAGTCAAAAACTTGTTATGTGGTGTTCGTCGTCCAAGGTGAAAACGAAGATATTCTTCACGTCTTCTCCGATTCAGAGAACGAGGAGGTATTTGCCGCTACCACAGCGCAACCGTCGCAAGGCGATTCGTGCTTCGGAAAGTCTTACTTCCGCCGGGGCGTTTAGCCTGAAACTTAGCCCCCTGCAGCCCCAGTTGTGCTAGCAGAGAAATGTAAATAATGGTACGGCCTTTGTTTGACCGCGTCCGTTTGACATCATGAGTCAGCTCGTTAGTATCCCGGCTAGAGTTATAAAGCTTAAGTTGTTCAAGTTATCTCCTGAGACCCGAGCAGCCTTTCAGGAGGCGCTACATGATCCTGAGGCATTCGTCATGGACGTTCAAAAACTCCATACTGAAAAGGACGTCAACCGGATTGCACGGGAGGATCAGGTCATCACCTTCTCTCAGCAGGACATGAAGATCATGTCAATCAAGCACACGAGACCGCTATACTTCACAGCGTATATCGGCAACCTAAAGGTATCGCGTGTTTTGGTGGATCCCGGCGCAGCGGTAAGTATCATGACTCAAAGAATGCTGCACTTCCTTAGCATACCAGAGCGGAAGCTAGTGCACACCAACACGAAGATCTCCGGCTTCGATGCCCGGAGTAGTTTAGCTCAGGGGAAAATAAGATTGAAACCGCGCGTCGTGGATTTGAGGTTGGACGTCACGGTTTTTATGATTGATGCTGACCTGTCCTGCATCATGCTACTCAGAAAGCCCTGGATCCATGAAAATGAGATCGTGCCTTCGATCCTGCATTAGGTAATGAAATACATCGATGCAGAAGGAGTCTAATATTCAATAACGGCGGATCAGGTCCCGTTTAAAGGACTCGAGACCTACTTCATGGACGCTCAGCTCTATCAAAGCGTAGCCCCAGATGAGTCCCATCTGGAGGCGTATCCTTTGGAGAACCGTGAGGATGGAAATGAGGCGGACACCGAGTCTGAGAACATTCCTCGATGTGTTATAAAACCCCTAGTAATAGATCTATCGCAAAGTTTGCCGGGACTTGGAAGGAAGTTGACCGTAAGGGTGATTCCAACCATTGCATTTTCCACAGGTACGTGCAGCATCCCATACGAGATTGCTACGTTCGCCAGAACAAAATCCAGATACTAGTAGATGCTGGGGTGGTACAATTGGATGAGTAGCAGCGTCAAGTCTCGGCAAACTTTGCGTCGACCCAATTCGGTGACTTCCCTCCATCGCTCAAGCATCCGATCCGAAGTCAAACCTATGGTCCAGACACAACGACGGTTCAAGCCGGAGTTAATGGACGCTATCGATAAAGAGAAGGAGAAGCTCATAATGTCTGGCTTCGTCAAAGAGGTCTAACACCCATTCTGGGTATCTAGCATTGTTCCGATGCCAAAGAAAAATGGAACAGTGTGAATATGCATCGACTTTCGTGATTTGAACAAGGCTTGTCCGAAAGACGAGTTCCTGTTACCGATCACCGATATCATGATCGACAACACTTTTGGTTTTGAGCGGATGTCCTTCATGGATGGCTTCTCGGGTTACAACCAGATCAAGATGCATAAAGATGACGGGCAACACACTGCGTTCAGAACCCCAACACGGGGATTTACGCGTATACTGTGATGCCTTTTGGATTAAAAAATGCTGGAGCTACCTTGTAAATCCTCGTTCCCATCAATAAAATTTTCCTATATTTTCCTAGTCCCCGTTTGCTTCCCGATTTTTCTCCGTGAAAATTGTAGGAAATTGGTTGCTTCAAAAAAATAATTTTTGAATTTTTCCAACCCAATTAATCAAAGCCCAAAACGAAAATATATAAACAATTAATTTCTGCCGGCCCTTCCTCAACCCAGGAAATAAAATAAAAAGGAATTTATTTAATAAACCCTTCAGCCCAGCCCAACTTCCTTCAGCCCGCGCCTTCTGACCCGACCCGACCCGACCCGCCATGCCTCTTTCTTCCTCAACGTAAACTTCCCCGATCCACTTTTCGCGTCCATCCTCGCGGCCACGTCGCCGAGCCGTTGCCCCACGACCCGCGTGCCCCTCGCGATCCACTCAACCTCCTCCCCTCGTCTCCCCTTACTCCTCACTCCCTCGTCACTCTCACTCGCAAACCTCCTCTTCTCCCCTCGCGAGAACTTCCACAACCCACTGCAGCTCCTTCACCCGCTCCCCTCGACGATGACGACGCCGCCGACGACCACACCACCTCGTCCTCCTCCCTCGTTTCTCCCCTATCAACGCCACTATCACTGCAGCCACTTCCCCCTACAGAGCACCCCTGCACACCCAACCCACTCGCACCCGAGCTCGGCCACCCTGCACCCTCGACGCCGGCGAACTCCCCATCACATCGTCGACCATCCTACACCCTCCTCGTCATCAGCATCATCACCAACACCCCTCTAAGCCTACAAACCCGAGCCCACTGCTTCTCTCTCTCTCTCTCCCTCCAAAACCATCAAACCCTCACTGCAAACCTCGACACCCACTGTGCACATCGCCGGAGTGACCACCGCCGACAGCGTCGACCCCAGCATATCCCAGGAGATCCACAGAGCACCCCCTCCGCTTCCAGTGACCGCGAGACGTCTCCGGGCAACTCCGACGTCGCACCCGAATCGCGAGCCGAGGCTGTGAAACCAAATCACGCCGTTCGTCGCACGTTCGTGACGTTGCCGCTGTCGTACATCGCCCAAAACGTTTCCAGACAAGTACCCTACTTGCTACATGCTAATTTATTCCTGTTACAAACTAAAATTCGTATAAATTCCATATTTACAATACCCGATAAATTATATGACATACCTGTTCGATGCAAGATCCCAATGAAAATCTTCACTTAATTTGACGGAACTCATTTGCATAGTCTGGCCCGTATGGCAGTGAACCTTGTGTATAAATTCCACTGGAAAATATGACTGTTAATGACTAAAACGAACACCCCCAAATACACCCGTAAAACTGGAAATTTCCCGCATCTGAAAATTGTTAAAATCACCATAAATTATGTACATATTGAAATGATACGTTCGAGGGCTCAAATCGAAGCCGACTCGACGAACTATAACCCTATGTAAGTTTCTAATGGTTTCTACATTGAAATTGTGACGATAATTGGGTCGGAGTGCAGCTCTGGACTGCAGTCCAGAGCGACTCTGGTTACTGTTTACTGTCCCGTAATGTGTACCGCCTTGTTTCCTGAACTTGTATGTTATGGAACTCTGCAGTTTATTAAAGGCGAATCTGTTATCTAAACAACACAAGTAGTTTCATCCCGTTTTATCGTCGTTTGCTATTTAATCTATAATTTAAAAGAACAGGACGTATAACAGTCCAAAACAGAATCAGAATTGACATACTAGTGTTGAACAGTGCATAACTTTTGACGTACAGACGCGATTGAGAATCCGTCTATTGAGTTGAATACCCTATTGGAAACCCTAGATTTTATTCAACTGTAGCGTCGCTAAATTCTGATCCCAACTGGGTGAAATTCGTGTCGCGAAACGGACGTTCAGTTCAAAAACTGAATTTCCTGCAGCGGGCACTTAAAATGAAACGGCTGTAACTTGAATACCGAAAACCCGATTGAACTGAAACCAATTTTGATGAACTTCTAACAGAGTGTACTTATTATCGTATTTGTATCATTTCGTTGAATTCTGAACATATGAATTACTGCAATTTTTGTAAGTTATGACGTGCATATTGGTTCATAATATACATGACTTGTTAACGGCATACATACACATATCTTACCCAATTGTCATATGCATAGTGTTAGTGCGTGTTAGTGTTCAGTAGACATTGCATTATCGTGCATGAATGATATTGGTTTAGGAGTGTCAAGTACACCAATGGAAAGTGAATGATTCGTGACAGTGATTAATACAGTGAACAGTGATAAAACCGTGCCATTGGTATATTTGTACACGACTAACTCATAATCATAAATAGTGTAAACCTGGGGAAAAGGGGAAATCGAAGTGGAAAGAGTATCGTATTTAGCGGGACCGTGTTTTAGAGAATAATCATTCGAGCAGTGATATATATATTAGGTAGGATCTAGCGATCCGGCTGACAGGGTTATGTCCCGGGCATATGGGCCGTTGTCTCGGGTATGTACGAGACTCCTGTTAAACATGATCCTCCTTTCCACTATACGATTTCAAACATGACTTAGAGACCGATAGGGACACAGATCATACTTTGCATCATTTAGTGACATAATGATTACCCGCATTTTTCTTTCACTGGTATTACCTTATTTACCCGTTTCACATCATTATAATAACATTGCTATTATGTCGCTCTGACGACCTGAGTATGCATGCTCAGATCTCGTGGAAGAACCAGCGCATGAGTCGGATTTACCTTTCGAGCTGACGGAGATCTAGTCTGGAGTACTTTTCTTCCTTTCTGCTTTCTATAAAGAGATTTTGTACTTGAACTTGGTTAGTAGCACTTCTTGTTTATTTGTAAGCTGTGAACAATGGATTTTAATGTAATAATTTAGTGATGTATTTCCTTTACAGCTGTGCTTTGTTTACTGATTACCATGTAATGCTAGAAGCCGAGGTGTGACTACGGCGGGATTATTCCTTGACCGTGGGAGCATGGCTGGCCTAGTCATCCCTCGTTTTCCGTATTTTGCGAAGCGGGGTGTGACATACCTATTAGAGGGCTATAAATCGAATCTTCTCTAAACATCTCGGCAAGACGATCGAGTGTTACATCAATGACATTGCCGTCAAGAGCATGCAAAAGGAGACTCATCTTCAAGACCTAAAGACCGCTTCGATATCATGCGAGAGCATGATATGAAGATGAACCCCGCTAAGTCCTTCAGAGTGTCTAATGGAAAGTTCCTTGGGTTCGTAGTAACAGCTACTGGAATCCTCGTCGACCTCGACAAAGTCAGGTCCATCATAGAGATGTCGTCCCCGAGAAATTTAAAAGAGCTCCGGGGCTTCCAAGGGCGTTTGGCATACATTTGAAGATTCATCAATAATCTGTCGAGCAAATGCCGGCCATTCTCCAGATTGATGCGCAAAAATGTTTCTTTCGTCTGGGACGAAGCGTGTCAGAAGGCGTTCGAAGATATTAAGGTCTATCTTACGAAGCCGCCGGTCTTGGTGCCACCAACCTCTAGGAAACCCTTACCGCTCCATGTGCATGCAGCGAGTCACTCTTTGGGCGCGATGCTGGCACAATACAACGAACAGGGACATGATCAAGCCGTCTACTCCTTCGGCCGCACAATGTTCGGAGCAGAGTCCCGAAACACCCGGTAGAGAAAGAATGCTTGGCACTAGTATTCGCAGTCCAAAAGATATGACATTACCTAGTGGGTCAAATAATTAAAGTGATTTATAATGTTAACCCATTAAGAATCCTTATGACCAAACCAGGCACTTTGATTCGAGATTAGTGAAGTGGGCTATCTTGTTGTCGCAGTACGACATGGAGCTCGTCCCGCGAAAAGCTGTTAAGGGTCACACCATCGCTGAGTTCCTAGCCGACCTTCCAGTCCCAGGGTACTCAAATCTACACGACGAGATACCCGATGAAGTTTATGAGGCCAACCTCACTACAGAGCCAAGGTTCGTGGATGATATGGTTCGATGGCGCATCTAGAGTTGGCCTAGAGAGCACAATGGTAGCTGGTGTGCGTATAGTCTTTCTTACACCTGAAAACGAGCTCATACTCCGATCGTTTTCCTTGACCGAACCTTACTCTAATAATATGGCTGAGTATAATGCCCTACTCGTCGGTTTGGCCCTAGCTAAAGAGTTGGGGGTGGAAAGCTTGGAGGCAAAATGCGACTCTCGTTTGATTGTGAAGCAAATTAACGAAGAGTACGAGGTCCGTCACGAAGGTCTTCTACCATACTACCAAGCTGCGAATGAAATCATCGATCAATTCAAGACCTTCAGTCTCGGACATATTATGCGGAATAAGAACCCACGAGCAGATGCGTTGGCAGGATTTGCGGCTGTCCTTTCCCTACTTTGTGGAAAGAGGCAAGTCGTACATGTCACTAGCCATTATCTGTACTGTCCAAAACTCAACCCCCGAGAATTGAAGGTAGCAGCAGCCCTCTCTACGTCACCTTTTGTAGGGAAAGATTGGCGCTTTGCCATCATAGACATTGCCCTCCATGGCATCGTCCCTGAGGATCCAAAGGAGCCGCGTCGGGTAAAATAATGATCGATGCGTTTCTATTACGATCCGACCATGAAGAATCTATACCGTCGCTCTTTCGACGGTATATTACTTCGATGTCTAGCCGGATCTGAAGCTAAAGCCGCCCTGAAAGAAGCCCATAATAGAACTTGTGGAGCCCATCAGCCTGGCCCTAAGTTGCAAGATTGGTTGAGGCGTCTCGGCTACTATTGGCTAACCATGGTAGCCGATGCAATGAAACAATTCCAAAAGGTGTCCGGCGTGCCAGTACCATGCCGATTTCATTCACCAAGTCCCAGAGTTCTTGGATCCGACGACGTCTTCATGGCCGTTTGAGATGTGGGGTATGGATATCGTCGGCCCTATCAGCCCTCCATCAACTAGGGGACACTGTTTTATCTCAACGGTAACCGATTACTTTTCGGAATGGGCGGAAGCGATACCGCTTAAAGAAGTCAAGACCAGTCAGGTGACCAGCTTCCTGAGATACATGTCTTGTACAGATTTGGGGTCCCTAGACACATTGTGCATGATAACGGTCCTTAGTTTATCAACCAAGCATTCGAGCGGTTCTGTGTAAAGTTTGGAATCCAAAGTATGGCCTTGACTCCTTATAATCCGGCTGCTAATGGGCTGGCGGAGGCCTTCAACAAGACTATCATCAAGATAGTAAAGAAGTTTGTCTTCGGTAATAAGCGAGACTGGGATGGCAAACTTGGTAGGTGTCTTTGGGCGTATCGTACGACGGTACAGACTCCTACAGGGAACACGCCATTCACGCTAACCTACGGATGCGAGACCGTGATCCTGTTAGAGATGCAGATCCCATCGTATCGCATGGCAATGGCATCCTAAATGATGACCAATGATAACATCCGGATCCGCCTTCAAGAGCTGGAAGCGCTCGATGAGAAACGTCTCGCTGCGCGGTAACACATAGGGCTGTACCAAATTAAGACCTCTAGGGCTTTCAATAAAAAGATGCGGATGAGAGCCTTCCAGAAAGAAAACTTGGTATTAGCCATGCGGATGCCCATGATCCCAACCCATAAGTCAAAGGGTAAACAGGAACCAAAGTGGCGAGGACCGTTCGTAATTGACACGTTCCTGTCAAATTGGGCGTATAGGATTATTGACGAGAAAGGGAACTTACTAATGATGTACCTTATCAATGGTCGATTCTTGAAGCGGTATAATTCCTAATGTAGGGGTATTAAGTCGCATATTAAGGAACGAGAAAATAAAGTGCTGACAATCACAAGCATAGAATAAAATGTACTCGATAAGAGTATAGTAAGTGTAGTAAAAAGAACATGTAAAATTACGCTAACTAAAAGTCTCGACAAAGAGACCACACATGGCTAAAAAGTACATAAGCTTCGGAAGGCAGAAGCAAGGCGATGCATAACCGACTCCAACATGGCAATTACTGTTAGTGTTTATGCCCTAGAAGGCCATTACTGTATCATACTAGCTTGTATATTACTTAATGGAAGCTTGGGATATTCACATGTATATAACAGTCTTGCTAAACATGGTAGTATGCTACTTGGTTTTTCTATCTTAATATGTGAGTGTACGTATTGATAGAGCTCTTAGGATCTTGCTTGGCTACCAGCGTTGTGATGGCAGTCACACTAGTGGGGGCTGGGTAGTCTACAAGCACATCCTTATTCAGGTCCCTGGTCGTTGGATTATCGAGACAGAGCATCGATACTCCGGAGTAGACTAGTGTGTACGCTTCTCATCCCAGTTGGGGAGATGGTCTGTCCCACAGCCATCAGTACGTCGTACTGGAGATAATATACAGGTGCTCGTTAGGTTACGGGTACACCGGACAGGACTCACAGGGAACTGTTGGTTGGTTTGATACCAGTCGTCAGTGAACAGTTCCCAGGTGACATGAGTACAGCGTAGTCCGCAGACTTGACACTGCTACTTCGCCTCGAGTGTGTCCCACTGTTCTTAGATTGCTACCCTACCACGGCTCTATGGAGTCGTGCAAACAGGTAGCAGTTGGGTGCAGTCCCGAGCACTTGGAGGCAGTGGCGGTTAGACAGGATTCGTCCCTCCCGGTATTGGGAGTAGATATCGTGCTGTGTCAGAGAGCCATTACGCAAAGTCCCTGGCCAGGGCAAGCGAGATTTGCTGGTAGGTTCCAGCAGTTTCTCAGGGTGTAATGGGCTTCACTCCGACACGACTTATACCGCTATTAGGGGACTGACGCTTGCCGCCCCCCTAGGCCCGATATGCGATAGTCATGGACGAACGGACCGGACTGTATGGAGATTGTCACATCAGACTCAGTAGGAGTTCGGATGAGTAAACCCATCCGAACTCCTACTGAGTCTGATGTGACAATCTCCATACAGTCCGGTCCGTTCGTCCATGACTATCGCATATCGGGCCTAGGGGGGCGGCAAGCGTCAGTCCCCTAATAGCGGTATAAGTCGTGTCGGAGTGAAGCCCATTACACCCTGAGAAACTGCTGGAACCTACCAGCAAATCTCGCTTGCCCTGGCCAGGGACTTTGCGTAATGGCTCTCTGACACAGCACGATATCTACTCCCAATACCGGGAGGGACGAATCCTGTCTAACCGCCACTGCCTCCAAGTGCTCGGGACTGCACCCAACTGCTACCTGTTTGCACGACTCCATAGAGCCGTGGTAGGGTAGCAATCTAAGAACAGTGGGACACACTCGAGGCGAAGTAGCAGTGTCAAGTCTGCGGACTACGCTGTACTCATGTCACCTGGGAACTGTTCACTGACGACTGGTATCAAACCAACCAACAGTTCCCTGTGAGTCCTGTCCGGTGTACCCGTAACCTAACGAGCACCTGTATATTATCTCCAGTACGACGTACTGATGGCTGTGGGACAGACCATCTCCCCAACTGGGATGAGAAGCGTACACACTAGTCTACTCCGGAGTATCGATGCTCTGTCTCGATAATCCAACGACCAGGGACCTGAATAAGGATGTGCTTGTAGACTACCCAGCCCCCACTAGTGTGACTGCCATCACAACGCTGGTAGCCAAGCAAGATCCTAAGAGCTCTATCAATACGTACACTCACATATTAAGATAGAAAAACCAAGTAGCATACTACCATGTTTAGCAAGACTGTTATATACATGTGAATATCCCAAGCTTCCATTAAGTAATATACAAGCTAGTATGATACAGTAATGGCCTTCTAGGGCATAAACACTAACAATCTCCCACTTGCACTAGGGCCATGTACTGGCATATCGCAGACCAATGATCTCGAGTAACCTCTCGAACTGAATCTGAGGAAGGGCCTTCGTGAATGGATCAGCAATGTTCTCTTCTGAAGCAACTCTCCGAACCTCGATCTCCTGACGATCAATGATCTCCCTGATCAGGTGATACCGCCTCAAGATGTGTCTGGACTTCTGATGGGACCTTGGTTCCTTCGCTAAAGCTATAGCTCCGTTGTTGTCGCAATACAGAGGTATTGGATCAACTATGGTAGGAACCACCTGAAGTTCTGTTAGGAACTTCTTCATCCAGACTGCTTCTTTTGCGGCATCGCAAGCAGCTATATACTCCGCTTCCATCGTCGAGTCAGCAACGGTGTCCTGCTTGGAGCTCTTCCAGCACACCGCCCCTCCATTGAGGGTAAAGACATAACCCGACATGGACTTGGAATCGTCCTTATCACTCTGGAAGCCGGAATCAGCAAAGGCCTCTAACCTGAGGTCTTTTCCGCCGTAAACCAAGAACATCTCCTTAGTCCTCCTCAGGTACTTGAGAATGTTCTTTACTGCTATCCAGTGTTTCTCCCCTGGGTCTGACTGATACCGGCTTACCACGCTTAGTGCGTAAGCTACATCTGGTCTGGTACACAACATCGCATACATTATAGAGCCTACCGCAGAAGCGTAGGGTATAATAGACATGCGTTCCCTTTCCAAATCAGTCTTGGGAGACATCTCTTTGGAGAGGGTGATTCCGTGACAAGCCGGTAGATTACCGCGCTTAGAATCTTCCATACTGAATCTTTTCAGTACAGTGTCGATATACCTGGACTGCGAAAGTCCCAACATCCTCTTGGATCTATCACGATAGATCCGGATCCCCAGAATGTAAGAGGCATCACCCAGGTCTTTCATGGAGAACCTGTGTGACAAGAATCCTTTGACAGATTGTAGCATAGGAATGTCATTTCCTATCAATAGAATGTCATCCACGTACAAGACGAGGAATACGACACTTCTGGCCACAACTTTACTATATATGCACGGTTCATCTGGATTTTTGATAAAGTCATATTCTTTGACTGTCTCATCAAAACAGATGTTCCAACTCCGCGATGCCTGCTTTAGTCCATAAATGGACTTAAGCAGCTTGCACACTTTCCCGCTGCTCCCACTCTGATTGAAACCCTCTGGCTGATCCATATAGACGCTCTCTTCTAAATTTCCATTCAGAAAAGCTGTCTTTACGTCCATCTGCCAGATTTCATAATCATGGAAGGCAGCAATAGCAAGAAGGACCCGAATGGATTTGAGCATAGCCACTGGAGAAAAAGTTTCGTCATAGTCCAAACCAAGTCTTTGACGAAAACCCTTTGCTACAAGTCTAGCCTTATAGGTTTCCACCTGTCCATCTATACCAATCTTTTTCTTGAAGATCCATTTGCATCCTATGGGTTTTACCCCATCTGGAGCAAAGTCCAAAGTCCATACTTTGTTGGTGTACATGGACTCCATTTCGGTCCGCATTGCATCTAGCCATCGTACCGAGTCGCCGCTCTGGATGGCCTGCCTGAAGTCAGTAGGTTCATCATCATCTATGATGCAATCCTCTCTATCCCCATCTATGAGAAAACCGTAGTATCTCTCAGGCGGACGAGACGGCCTACTACTCCTGCGGAGGGGTGCGGGAATGTTCTGTTCTTCTTGAACCTCTGGTTCTACCAAACTTTCAGTAGCAGTTTGTGGTTCTGGAATTTCTTCCAGTTCTATTTCGCTCCCACTTGATTCCTTTTCTAAAAACTGATGTTCTAGAAAATGGGCATTACGAGAAACAAATACCTTCTGTTCCTCTGCGTAATAGAAAAGATATCCCCTGGAGTGCTTTGGATATCCCACAAACAAACACTTTACTGATCGTGCCTCGAGCTTGTCCACATGCTGCTTTTTAACAAAAGCTGGACATCCCCAAATCTTTACATACTGTAGATGGGGTTTCTTCCCACTCCACATCTGATATGGAGTGGTAGGCACAGTCTTGGTAGGTACCATGTTCAAAAGATATGCCGCTGATTCTAGCGCATAACCCCAGAAAGATCGCGGTAACTCAGCATTACTCATCATGGATCGTACCATATCCAATAGGGTTCGATTCCGTCTCTCCGATACACCATTATGCTGTGGAGTGTACGGAGGAGTAAGCTGAGAGAGAATTCCTTTCTCTTTTAGGTAACCTAGGAACTCGGCACTCAAGTATTCACCACCTCGATCAGATCTTAGTGTCTTAATACTTTTGCCGGTTTGGTTTTCTACTTCATTCTTATACTCCTGGAATTTCTCAAAAGCCTCGGATTTATGTTTCATCAGATAAATGAATCCGTATCTTGAGTAATCATCCGTGAAAGTAATGAAATAGGAATAACCACCTCTCGCATGTGTAGACATTGGACCGCATACATCACTGTGTATGAGTCCTAAGAGCTCGCTCGCTCTTACTCCTTGTCCAGTAAATGGAGTCTTTGTCATCTTTCCTTTGAGACAAGATTGACAAGTGTCATAAGTTTGATATTCGAACGTGTCCAAATATCCTTCTCTATGCAACTTAGTCAACCTTCTCTCATTGATGTGACCCAGTCTACAATGCCATAAGAAAGCTTTATTTAAATCTGGAGACTTTCTTTTTAGTGTGTTCTGGACATTGAAAATTTGGAGTTGGTTTAACACATATATGCCGTTATTTAGAGTACCGGACCCAATCAAACCATGATTAAGGTGGATGTTGACAACATCTCTTACAAACGTGAAATCATAACCTTTATTTGATAACAAGGAAACTGATATGATATTACACGTTAAGCTGGGTACAAAATAACAGTTATGTAAAACCAAAATGTGTCCACTCGTCAATCCTAGGTGATAATCCCCGACGGACGCAGCTCCCACGCTAGCTCCGTTAGCAACCCTGAGGATCATATCACCTTCCTTCAGCACTCTACGGTTTTTTAGGGTTTAGCTTCGATTCATGCGGTTAGTCGATGTTCGTTGTTTGAACTTGATAGTTTTTTGTAAATTCCGCCTCCCCATAAGTACTGGGGTGTACTACATCGACTTACAGTGGTATCAGAGCCTCGCTAAACACTAAATAACTTAATCGCAAATTTGTACGAATTTCGAACGAAAAAACGAACCCGGAAAACCCTAGTTCTGTTAAGTTTCTGTCGAAGTGAAAATCAAGTCCTAAAATTTTTTTGGAGTGTTCAGAGAGCTAGAATAGAGTCCAGGAGAACACCCAAGAAATTCGAGCCCATGACTCGGCAACTCGGCCGCGGAAGCGCGGCGGATCGGTGGGATCTGCCGCGCATCCGCGGCGCTTTGGTCGAGTCATGGACTCGTCTTTCTTGTGTGGGTCCCCTGTGACATTTGGGGTTTTCTGGAATATTTAATTATTGCTCAGGTCACTGTTTAACAGAGCAGATTTTGGAGCAATTTTGAAGTTGTTTATTCGATCGAAAAATACAGTATTTGCGTATTGGATTATATCTGTGATTGTTTGATGTGTTCGTAAACCTCCCCCAACTGCTAGTATGTCGGTTGGCAGGGGGTTGCACATTTCTGAAATGGTTATATCTGTTTGTGCATATAAACTGTATTGGACTGTTGTGGTGTATAGCCGGGGTTAGCAAAGGGTTATTGTTTAATTCATTTGTTGTAAATGTAATTTGTTGTAATATTATTTTCGCGGGGCACTTCCAGGTTGCGGTCGTAGCCACCGTTGTATTATTTCATTTTACTGTTTTTGCTCCTAGGACTGACCCAAGGTGGGGTACACAAACTGCCGGGTGGGTAGTTTGCCGTACCCGTAGGGGTCGAGGGTGGGGTAAACGGCTATTCATCACAACTGTGTAATCTGTCTTTTCTTGCAGGCTCGAAAGAAATACAGATTGCTTGCAAATCCAATATTGTTTATCTGTGTTCTGGAATGAATATCATTGCGTCAGACGAATGTAAAATATCTATATTTACTATAGCTATTTAGACGTCACTTATGTTTTACACCCGCGCTAGCCCAGCCCCCGCTCTGTCGTTAGTTAAGTAACCTAACAGGTGAAGACGGGACCCCGTGGCGAATGCGGATGGCATAAGAGGACGTTATATTTTCGTTGTTTTCTGCAATGATAGGTTAATGATGGGACGCATTATCTGTAATGCAAAGTAAAACAAACCAAAGTTTAAATCGTTGGAACAATTTAAAAGAAACCACTCGGTTATTTTTAAAACAGATATTTTTAATGCGGAGCTTTAACCACTCCTTTTAAAAGCTATCAGGTTCCTTCGGTTATATCAAGTTCACTACGTTTACGGTTTCGCCAAAACCAGTCGTAGCCCTCCGTCATTTCATTTGGGTATTCAGTAGTATTCAAGCTATGCATTTTGGCCAAAGTCAAGGCATAGTGTTTGGTAGCTACTGGGTTTTCATTTGTTGCATAAGATAGATGAGTTGGTTTGGGACAGTCGTATTACCATTTGACCAAAGTCAGGGGTATATACGGATGGGTTCAAATTGACAAGATAATGACGGGTAGAACTTGACATGTGACTTATGACATTTTGACCAAAGCCAAGGTCATAAGAGCATGGGGCAAAAACTTATATCGGGAATTTCTAAAGAAACTGAAATTTGCAAAGAGATGCATACCATTTGGAGTTTGATGAATGTTGGTAGCATTCCTACAGCATTATCAGATGATGATATTTGGATCCCGATCCTACTGTGAGTATATGCTACTTATCAGGATATTCGTCGCTTAACGATCAATGCTATAAACCTAGTAGGTGTCCAGAAAAGTGTCAGCGGGGTTACGCCCCCAGAGAAAAGAGGTTCTTTAATTAAGGAACTTCGCGAAAGCGTTGGAAAACCTCCCTCGAAGTATCGACACCGGCCTGGCTGAACGGTTAAGCAAGTATTGTACGGTGAGAATAGTCTTGGCTAATTCTTCTTTTATGGTTTGAGGAAGGATTCGAGAAACAGTGGGAGCCATCCAGTTTAGATAAACTAAAAACCACTCTAAACTTGCAAGAGCATCATGCTAAAGAGTTTTCTTCTCTCTCTCCTAATTGCAGCGACCCTGAAAATGACTGGACTTAAGTTACTTTTAGAGAAAAATATACTGACAGGGCCAAACTATAAAGATTGGCTGCGGAATGTCAAGATGGCTTTGACCTATGACAAACTGGGGTACGTCCTCACCGCTACAGCACCTGCTGTCCTTGGTCCCAAATCCAGCAATGCGGATAAGGAAATCCGTAAAACCTGGGATTTAGATTGCGCGAGAGCCAAGTGCATCGTGCTTGCCTCGATGAACAATGAACATCAGAGGAGGCACGAGGATATGTCCTTAGATGGCATATTTCTCCATACAAAGGAACTTTATGGAGAGCAATCTCGTATAGCAAGATACGAGACCTCTAAGAAATTATTTCGAGCGAGGTTGGCTGTCGGGTCATCGGTAGGTGAACATGTCCTACAGATGATCGGCTATATTGAAGAGCTCGCGGACCTTGGGACGACTTTGGATAATGAGCTCTATACAGACCTTGTTCTCCAGTCCCTTCCTCCCACCTACGCCCAGTTTATCCTCAACTTCAATCTTCAAGGAAAAGAAGTTGAACTTGCGGAACTCCTGAACATGTTAAGGAGTGCAGAGGGCACCTTGCAGAAGGCAAGGGAAACACCCGCTATGTTTGTTGGCGGATCATCTTCTTCCGGGTCCAAGGCTAGGGCCAAAGGAAGGAAGAAGAAGGCCGCACCCAGACCTAGAGGAGGTGTTAGTAAGGTGGGAAAGAAGGGAAAGAAAAAGTTTACAGCACCGGTAGTTGGCCTGGATGAGTGCTTCCATTGTCACAGGAAAGGGCACTGGAAGAAAGATTGCAAGGCGTGGAACGCCAAGAACCAGGAACCGAAGCAAGCTGTGGCTTCGACTTCAGGTGTGTTTGTTATTGAGAATTGTCTGTCGATCAACTCTACTTCCTGGGTATTGGATACCGGGTCAGGATCTCATATTTGCAATTCATTGCAGGCACTGAGAAACCGTAGAGTGCTGAAGGAAGGTGATATGATCCTCAGGGTTGCTAACGGAGCTAGCGTGGGAGCTGCGTCCGTCGGGGATTATCACCTAGGATTGACGAGTGGACACATTTTGGTTTTACATAACTGTTATTTTGTACCCAGCTTAACGTGTAATATCATATCAGTTTCCTTGTTATCAAATAAAGGTTATGATTTCACGTTTGTAAGAGATGTTGTCAACATCCACCTTAATCATGGTTTGATTGGGTCCGGTACTCTAAATAACGGCATATATGTGTTAAACCAACTCCAAATTTTCAATGTCCAGAACACACTAAAAAGAAAGTCTCCAGATTTAAATAAAGCTTTCTTATGGCATTGTAGACTGGGTCACATCAATGAGAGAAGGTTGACTAAGTTGCATAGAGAAGGATATTTGGACACGTTCGAATATCAAACTTATGACACTTGTCAATCTTGTCTCAAAGGAAAGATGACAAAGACTCCATTTACTGGACAAGGAGTAAGAGCGAGCGAGCTCTTAGGACTCATACACAGTGATGTATGCGGTCCAATGTCTACACATGCGAGAGGTGGTTATTCCTATTTCATTACTTTCACGGATGATTACTCAAGATACGGATTCATTTATCTGATGAAACATAAATCCGAGGCTTTTGAGAAATTCCAGGAGTATAAGAATGAAGTAGAAAACCAAACCGGCAAAAGTATTAAGACACTAAGATCTGATCGAGGTGGTGAATACTTGAGTGCCGAGTTCCTAGGTTACCTAAAAGAGAAAGGAATTCTCTCTCAGCTTACTCCTCCGTACACTCCACAGCATAATGGTGTATCGGAGAGACGGAATCGAACCCTATTGGATATGGTACGATCCATGATGAGTAATGCTGAGTTACCGCGATCTTTCTGGGGTTATGCGCTAGAATCAGCGGCATATCTTTTGAACATGGTACCTACCAAGACTGTGCCTACCACTCCATATCAGATGTGGAGTGGGAAGAAACCCCATCTACAGTATGTAAAGATTTGGGGATGTCCAGCTTTTGTTAAAAAGCAGCATGTGGACAAGCTCGAGGCACGATCAGTAAAGTGTTTGTTTGTGGGATATCCAAAGCACTCCAGGGGATCCACCCGAGAGCGATGCATAACCGACTCCAACATGGCAATTACTCGCTGGATCTGCTAAGCGTGGCGACGCTCACCCTCGATGGTCATCCGTCGATCTAACTCCTCTTCACCAAGGCGATGTGAGGTGACCTCGCCATTCTCCGCATCAGTGCTCGTCACGGTCCTAGTAAGTTCGGCATCTTCGACATCAACCGCTCGTAAGCGTTGGCTAAGCCTACCCAACTCACACTTCGCATCAGCTAACTCTTGCCGAAACCTCATAATGGTGCTTATAGTCTCAGCGTGGCTGCCCGTCATCTCGTCCCGATCAGCTGAGACAATTATCACCCTGACTTCTGCATCTGTCCGCACAACAACTAAATCGTGATATCTCCGATCCGTCTCCCGCCGTGCAACTCGAAGCTTATCGCGTACAACTCCAAGCAAGGTAGAGGGTCCACCGGAACGTAGGTCCGTCGCAACCGTGAAGTATAGTCACAATTTCTGGCCCCCTATATCCGTCTATGATATTGACGAAGCCAAAAAGAAATATCTCGATCTGCTGGGTAGTGGCACATGTACTGCTGATAGTCTCGCGGAGATAGGATCCCATGCTCTGATGCAAGGAACGACAGGCAAAAATTGTCGTAGCCCTGCTATGCTCTGGCACCTTCAAGACCAGGTCATCGATAGAAGGCGTCTCGATAGGCACAAACTTTAGTACAGCTAGCTCCGCGACTGACGGACCTGGAATCCCTGCAAAACGGGAGTGTTATAAAAGTACTAAGGGTAAAAGTACTAAAAATGTAAAGCAATACAAGTACATACCTGTAGCAAGCATGCTAGGCTCTGAAGGCTGAGTAGGACCCAAAGCGTTGCGCTGTGATGATGGGTCGGAGGTGGTGAAACCACGCCATTACTCATGACCTCCACGGCAGTGTGATCAAATCGTGGCATTTCACAAACGGGGTAGGGGAACGCATCAAAGGAGCAGCAAGATCTCCAGCCTCCATCTGCGAAGAACTCATCAATCCGTCCGCTTGTGCCTTCTGAGATGGACCCTTGGATCCGGTCTCTAGTGGCGCCGCGACGTCAACCGTGTCCTTAAGGGTCGCACAAAATTCAGGGAAGCCTCCCCTAAATTGAGACAAAGAAGCGTGTTAGTCCGCTATAAAACGAAAAGGACTAAATTGAACAGATATGTATACTTACCTAATCTAGGGGACGAGTATGTCGTGGTATCTCCATAAACGACCTGAGCGCTGCAAGATGCAGGGGTGCGGCACTGGTCCCCTCGCCTAGATGCGACTTGAGTTGATCCATGGGGAACATATCGGCGAAGTCCCACAACGCTTGGAGAGAAGCATCGTCCTGACCGGTACATACGCCGTCGTTCGACGGGATGGTGAGATAAGGATCTGCCAAAAAGATTCGTTTAGTTAAAGCTATAAAGTGCGGGAAAGGAAATAAAATGGTTAATCAAACAAAAAGAGATTTACTTTCTAGATTGTAAGTTGGATCGTCAAAGTTGAAATCTCTAAGCTCGAACAGATCTCCAACTGGCTGTTATACTAAGTGCCCGTCTTCCTCAGATATAACAGATGCGACACTAGGCGATTGAGATATCTCCATAGGCGAAAGAGTCGACCTCTCGGACTGCGGTCTGAAGCCGTTTAGAGGGGACTTCTACTGTCTGCTTCCGCCCTACCCGATGGGAAAATGGAGCATTCTATGCAGGCACTTCATGTGAAGAGGAAGATCTCTCTGAATGATCGGCGGTAGTATCCTGATCTGTATTTAGGATGACAGAAGCTGATCCCTTGGACTTGCTTCTTTCCCATCTTCCTCTTGCACGTCTCTTTCGCTTATGGCCAGGCGGGGATTGTTGCTTCCCATTCAGATCGGTAGTCCAGAGGCGGAGGAAGGTCTGACCATAATCAAAGTGACGATTCAATATATTGAACTGACCGTACCACTGGCAAAAAGATGCGCTAGTCACCAAGCGCGGCTCATAGAATGGGAGATCAAACCGAGCAGAGGAACGTTTGCTGATGAAATTTCTCCAAGCACGAGCTCCAACGATAAGGCTCCCCTTATAGGAGAACTGTACGTTCGGATTCCCGATATAGAGCTGGTCGTATCCGATATGCCTTACGAATCGTATAGGTAGAAATGGCTCAATAAAACAACGATCCCTGACTGCCATATAAAGTGTGACGGACGGATGCATATAAGCCAATACAGGAGATCGACGGGAGTACCGAGAAATCGCTCCCACTGTCAGTATAAGGTCTGCCTAGGGTCTCAACGGGCGATCGAGGCATGCACTGATGTATCAGGTAGTTCTGAGGACGGTTAAGATGGGCCATGATGGCCTTCATATCATCCAAACTCCAGCGTGCCTCGTTGTAGAGCTTGAGCGGAGCTGGATCCCCTTCAACATTCGTATATAGCCGCGCGAGAATCAATCCCCGGCAATGGAGGGCAAACCAAGATACCAAGTATGTAAACGATAGGCTTACTCTAATATTCGGGTCATCTCGAGGATCCACCTTCCGTGATTTGGAACCGAGTCTTACCGATAGACAGGGTAGATATGACCCGCCTCAATCCTCTCTGGATGTCGTAGACCATCGCAGGAAGCAGAGCAATGTTCCGGCCGCAAGCAATAGCAACAGCTTGGAATAACGCCTCGACGCTCATGAATTCAGAAGGTATCTTGATCCATACGAACAAGAAGGCAGAAAACGCTGCAAACCTATACAATAGGCGTCCGATCGAACTGTGGATACCTTTGAAGGTAGTGCCACTAAGATGGCTTCCTTTATCGAATTCCAGAACATGATTCGGAAACCACGACCTTTGCTCCCGCTCGAGGCACAAATAGAATAGTGGCCAATAAGCTCGTCCAAAATATGGTGGAAGTCCTGATGGTCTATATCTAAGTCCTGATCAGTGGGTATAATCTCCTCGTAAGGATGACCGCCAAAAGGAAGACGAGAAAGCTCCCACATCTCATGAAGAGTGAGTCCTATCTCCTCGACCGGAGGGTAGAAGGTGCCGCTAGCAGGGTCAAACAACTCCCATATCGTCCAGAAGATGTGGGGATGGTGTGCAATGCCATATCAACTGGTTGTCACTGCGGCATATAGATACGCTCGCTTGAGGTCTTCACGAAAGTGATGTAGCCCATACCCTATAAAATCACTCCACGACGAAGGATACATCCAGCCGATAGCCTGGAAATTATCCCCACAAGGATAATTGCCCTTCTTTTCCATGACACTGGGCTCCATGTAGCTAGGAAGTCCTGTTATTGGACTTCCCCCGGGACTTTACGATTTTCGACGTTCCTAAAGGTGGCAGCAGGGGCAGAATGCTCAGCAGCAGGAACATCCTCCTAACATGAATCGAAGTCCAATACCCAAAATTAAGAAGTAGATTCTTTGCTATGGTTAGGTATCCTTCTCTAATCCTGGCCGAAGATACGCTTAAAAACCAATTCTCAAGCCGGGGTAGGTCGTGCGGCGGAAATACCGAAGTGGGTGCTGACGCGGTGTCACGCCAATGTAGTAATGTCGCTCCTCATGACTGAACAACAATGGACTGGCTAACGGAGAAGTACAATCCGCCGGTGAAAGACACGTATTACCAAAAAGAAAGTTCGTCTTCTGATGGACGGCCTTTCCCTCGTCAGAAATAAGAGAAAGACAAGTGCTGGCCTGACGGAGCAGAGTCGTCGACCAATGGCGAAACATGGCACGGTGATTTGAGTCGCTCTCTACTGAAAGTGCACCTCTGTACACATAATGATCAGACGTGAAACCAGACCATGAACCTATCAAACGCTTTCGATTGATCTCTTTAAAGGAAAAATCACCTGCAAAAAGAGCAATAGGGATCAATTACCATTGAAAGAAGACAAATTTTACATGGCCAAACTCGGTCCGGCCTGCAGAAAGGAGAACCGACCCGCACCTGAAGGCGTGTGGCCGTGCCAACAGGCGCGTCTCGCAGGCTGCCGGCATGGCAGGGGCGGCCCGCCGGTGGTGACCAGCCGCTCGGAGGCGGCGGCGACGTGACTCTGGCGGACCCCCGTCGTCGGCGGCGATCCCCCTCTCCGTCTTCCCTGCAAAAAGAAAATTCGTTAGAAATAAAAATAAATTTATTTTCTTACCATTAGGTGGATCGACATGAAATTTCGTATTGTCTTTATGATCGGAAAATTCTTCGTTTTCAAGATAGATTGCAGCATCTCCGTCTTTCGTCATGGTTTTGAAGAACAAAAATTTATAAAGATGTATGAATTATGAGAAGGAACTCTATTTTTATTCTTTAAATAAGACTTGGATTTAAATTGATTTCATATCTCAAGAAATCAAATTTAAATAATCCTTGTATTTGAATTGATTTCATATCTTAAGAGATCAAATTCAAACCATTTAGTTGCCTAATTTAGTTTAGGGAACTAATTTTAAATAATAAACTAATTTCCTAATTTAAATTTTAGGGAATTAGTTTAACCAACTAATCTCCTATGTTATGCAATTAATTCTCATCATGATTTGGATTTAATCCCCACCAAATCTACTACGTGTAGCGGCACCTAATGTATTACGTACATCGCACGCGTAGTGATACCAAATTTACTACGTGCATCGCACGTGCACCGATACCAAATGTTGCACACGCTATGCATGTGCGCCAGCGCCTAACGCGATACGTGTAGCACACGTAAGCTGCAAAAACAGGTCTCTTTGAAAGTTGAGAGCTTACTCTCCTTTCTTATGAATGGTACATGGTTTAAGGGTACTTCCCTCCACACTTTCGATTTACGTCGCTGTAATCTCTCAGTGTTTTCGGAGAGGTGGTGGGTCCCAACGACCAACGCTCCCTCTTCATACTTTTGGACATCGCAAGACGATTAATTTTGCTAGCCGAACTCCTTATTAATTAGGGAGTTTGGCCCAGTTAACCGTAAAACTAAATCTGTTGATTTAAAATCAGGAAATAACAGTTTTTACACCCTTTGCCAAGCAGTACTCCTTCCACAACCAGAGTTTCTATCAAGGTTAACTCCAACGATATATGAAAACCCCCCACGAAGTGATATAGGTCACACTTATATCCTCAGTAAACACCACAACGTTATAAGACCCCAAGCAGTGTTCCCTCTCTTAGACAGCGTGCCTATTAAAAGGCTACTATTGCACCTGAACCGGCGCACATATTGACATATTGCCGCCGTGTTCGTTCTCTCATTTTTTACCTGTGCACCTATTGAAACGTTTTCACAGCACTTAGACCGGCGGATATATTGAAATGTTACCGTCATATTCAAAACTTCTTTATGGTCAGTGCGTCTACCGAAAGGTTCACTGCATATCAGCGCGCACATTAAAATGTTACCGCCGTGTTCGATACCCCTGTTTTTTTGGGTCAGTGCGCCTATTGGAAGGTTACCGTTATATTTGAACTGGCGTGTCTAATGAAAGGTTACCATTGTGTTTAACACCCTTTTTGGTCAGTGCGCCGATTGAAAGGTTACCATTGTACCTGAACCGGCACGAATATTGAAATGTTACCGCCGTATTTGACATCTCTTTCATTTGTGTGTCTATTGAAAGGTTACCACTGTATCTGGACCAGCGCGTCTATTGAAAGGTTACCGTTGTGTTTGACTTTCTGGTTTGGTCAACACATATATTAGAAGATTATCGTTGTACCTATTTTAGCATGCCTGTTGGAAGGTCATCACTGAATGGGGCATGATTTAAGGATACATCTCTTTACATTTTCGATATACGTCGCTGTAATCTCTCAGCGTCTTCGGAGAGATGGTAATGCCCAAAGACCAACGTTCCCACTTTCCAAATTTTCGGATATTGCGGGACGGTTTACATGATGCAACTTTCCCTTTGTTAGCCTGCCTCTGTTCAAAGTTCTCGAAGATCCAACCACAGATTTCGACAACTTTGAAAAGGGTCTTATAGACGGGTAAAATAAAAATTGAACTCGTAAAAACTCAAGAACAGAAGTGTAGGCCCCATATTAAGAAAACTAAATCAAGAATGCACCCGTGTCCGTGTCCCGGACCCAGCACCCGCGTCCAGACCGCGGCCCAACATTCCTTGACCCGCAAGCCCTGTCGTCCGCGGCCGGTCGTCCTCGGCCTCGTCGTCCGTCGTTCGGCATGCCTGTCGTCCGTGGCCCCGTTTTCTGCGGCCCCCGTCGTCCGGCATGTCTGTCGTCCGTGACCCGTCCGTCGTCCGTGGCCTCCGTCATCCGTGAGCTATCCGCCGTCTAGCCCAATTTTCCTATAAATAGAGCCCCTATTGGCTCATTTTCAGAAAGGTGGGAATTTTTGTACGGAAGGTCTGCTTCTGCCATCTTTCTCTCTCTCGTCCATTATCTCTTCTTGGAGTCTTAAGACTTCACGAAGGTGGAAGCCATTGCTCCTTCGCATAGACTTCTCCATTGAAGACTCTTCTCGAAACTCTTCAAAATCACGACTTTAAAGAGCAAGACTTGAAAGTTCGAAGGTTTAAGATATCGAAGTCTTGAAGCCAAGATCCGGTCGATCAGTCGAAACCTTGTAGAGCATTTCGCGAATGTTCTATCCGACGTTTCTTTCGTGCCGTACGGTCAAAGGGAATCTCGTGTTTACGAAGGATCCTACCGCCACATCGAATCCCCAGAATTCTATATATTTTTTAAAATTCTTTTTGCATACATTTACATACTTATAAAAAGAGAAAATTGCTTGTAACCGTTTAATGGAAATAAAGGCGAAAGTCCCGATTTCCACCGGAAACATGTATATTAAACCATAAATATCAAAATGGATGGTGCTAACCACAAAAATTGTGAAGAAATGAGTTTTTGAGTGATCTAGGAGGAAATTCCGTCCTACATTAGTTGATACCCGCTTCTTTTTTCCTTGAGGTGTTTTATTGGGGGATGGGGGAGGGTTGGGGAAGTTTGGGGAAGGGCGTGCGAGTAGTGGGGGTGGGCAGGGGGTATTTCTGACATAAATCAGTTTAGATTTGTAAGGTAGAAAAGGAATACAATTTACTTACAAGAAACATGCTGGTACTCTGTTGAAGCATACATACAATAAAATAGTGCTGCCCATTGAGTCTTCTTTTCCCCCCTAAAACTTGTGTATCGAAGAGATATTCTTCAGATGATGTGGATCTTTGTAATTTCGTAACTCTACAAAATTGGCTTACCTCCTAGGCTCCTACAATTCGCAGCTTGAAAAGCTTGTTAGCAAAGAGTGAAGATTTTACATGAATGGTAATTTATACTACTAGTTTTTCAAACCATGCAAATAAACTCTTTTCGCCAACACTTTGGGCATGCATGGAGTTGTTCATAGGCACAAATGAAAGGGTAAATCAAAATCAGTTTATCATAACCAAATCGTTAGGACTTGGGGTTAACAGAATGATATGTGGTTTTCACATTAGATTCATATAAATAAGTAGGTAAGAATGGATGTCATTTACTGTGGGATCATTTTGGAAGGTGTGAATTATAGTATTTATTGTGTTGTCCCCCCCCCCCCCTATTTTTATGTTCCTTTTTTTTGGGTGGGTGTGTGTGTGTGTGGGGGGGGGGGGTGTACCGCCATATGACATGCATGAATCAGACAAAAGCAAATACACACGACCTTGCGTTGTTGAAGATGTATTTATATGCCACTATATTTATTAGCTGCAGTAATGTGCATATGTTCGAGTAGGTTTGGTATCATTGAATGAATGATATGTTCAAAATGACACTTGAATGGCGCTCTCCTAGCAATTATTGTTAAGCTTTTGAATGTCAAGTCATTTGATTACAGAAACAGTCTTCTGTGCTTCCTTTTATGTAACATACATCAGCTCGAGCTAGTTACGTCCGTGAAGCCCAACATTTTTTTTATTAAATGAATCTGCATCCGATGTGTTATGGATAATTCTTGTAATATAATCTAAGTCTGCATCTACCCTATTTTGCAACTACCCTATTCTTGCTGAATGGCTTACTTTTCTTGGATTGATATGATTGTAAATTTTACTTATTGTGACACAGCCCCTTCGTTGCCGGAAGATATCATAGCCTTGTCATTGAAAATGAGAGTTTTCCTAGTGATGTTCTCGAGATCACAGCGTGGACAGAAAGATGGATTAATTATGGCTGCTCGACACAAGCAGTACAAGCATATCCTGGTATGAGAAGTAATTCAAACTTTTGATTTTCCCCCCTCATTGCTATTCATAGCTAGAAATGACTTGAAATTATGATCATGGCACTAATAGAAAGATAGGTTTCTTAATGAGGTCAGTAAGCAATAATTTAGAATAAATGCCAACCTATAAATTTCGAACAAGAAAGTTTTCCTTCAACTGTAAGATATAAATTACTAAACAAAACCTGTGATTCTTGCTCCTTTATCCAAGCTCCAACGCGTTGCATAATTCAACTAGTGCATGTGAATTAATTTTGTATGCAGATTTGATTATATTGCTTTAGGATGGGCTTTTCAATATCAGTTATGATTTGCTTAATCTTTATGTAATAATATTATGGAGATTTTAACCGGGAAGTGATGTGGGACTATCAGGGCTTGGCTATTGATTCATTTTAGTATTAGATGAGTTTTAGGTCTTCGTCTAATTTTGTATAATAGTTGTATTTTTTTTTGGCAAAACTGTACCAGGTATTCCGTATATAAGAAAAGACCATATTATTGTTCATTACATGATGATAAATATGAATGACCACGGAATTTTGGGATCCACTTGTATTCGTTCATCATGTTACTATATTGGAACACATCAACCAGGTGCTTGAGGTCAGGCTCTAGCTGTCAATTGAGGTTAAATCCTTTCGTTTATTGCAAATTGTGGCACTAACTAAATCCTGGCCATTCTCCTTCACTAAAACAAATATCCACGATTTATACAAATCCCTAGTTGACGAAACTCACACATGCCATTAAATAAATCCCTAGCTGCCAAACGGATTTGGCAAGGAAAACATGAGATATTCTTTTTAAAATTGCCAACTCAAACCTGCCGTTCCTCGAGTCAATGCTAACCCCCATCCCTTTGACGCTCATTCCGAATTTTCTTCTCTGATTGAGTCTCTTTGTCAACCTGATCCGGTTGATCCCTTGTTTAGGGTTATTTGGTAAAAGGAAGTGATGATATGATTGCTGTGTTTGGGATGAGTAGCTACCCCATTAAAGGTACAAGTTGAATAGTGATTGGAATAAGTTGAAAGGTTAATGCCCTGTCCGGAAATGGAGTTAGAATAATCAGATGTAGTTTGTAAGTTGAGATATAGGTAATGCAAGTTCTAGGTTGCAAGGCCCTACATTGGTGTGTTCTTTAGCTTTGGAGTTACCTACGGTCTAAAATGATTGTTTTCTTCATGTTTGGAGTTTAAAAAATGAGGTTGCATTGGAAGTTAGATAACCAGGTAACCTCAATTTGTAGGTTAAGATATATCCAGTTTTATATACCCCAAAATAAAGCCAAACGAGGCATGGTTGTCTAAACTCCAATGCAGCCTCGTTTTTTGAAATTAAGTTTAGTTTATAAAACTTATGTTATCCTTATTACAAAATTGATCATCAAGCTTGATCGAAGTTTATTTTACTTTAATTTTCTGATATATAATAACATGTACGAAAGTGTCGGCTTAAAGAAAAAACATGTACGAAAGTGAGTTCGGTTATACTCTTGGGCAAACAACTGTCATGCCAAATTTTATCTTGCAGCTGCAGCAGCAGCAAGCCTTTGTCCCAAAATTTTGGGATGTCAAATTAAATCATAACTTTTAAAATCAATTGTGGGTATATTGCGAGGACTATATTATTATTATTAATTTATTTGTAAATATCGACTTCTAGATCTCCCACGTGTCTTTACATCTAGGTAAATTTGCACTTGTTTAATTTGCATTGCATATTTGCATTTTATGGGGTTGCTGATTGGGATTTGCATATGCCTCACTGTCTTGCTTGTGCTTATCAACTTGCATCAAGATTTTTAGTCTATTCATGAATATGCTGAAGTACACCCTAACCTTACCAAGCATCGATTTAGATGTGGATATAGATAATAGATACGATCGATTTGCAATGTAACAAAATTCTGAGATGTCACCTGTTTGGATACAATAACTTTTCATTGTTTAAACAAAGCGCAAAAGCAAGCAAGCGCACACAATAACAAAAAAGTTTTATCATTTAAGCAATTCTAAACCAAGAACAGATGTAATTTTCCCGGTCTAAGAATGTACATCCTAGATTCTTTTCTCTGCTTCTACACTATCGCCGAGGTTAATAGACTTTAGGGGAACGAACCAACAATCTTTCTTATATAAACAATAGTTCCCCCAACGACCATGGTCTTGTCTATTAAAAATATGGGCAAATTATCTACAAATTAAATTAAATTGTAACCCGTTGTGATAAAAGTTAGAGCAATATGTACCGTCGGTTAACACATTTATGGACCTCTCCTACTGCCAAAAAAAGCATGTCTTTGCAACTGCAATTTTTTACCCTGCCTTGCTTCATTCTTCATCGTGTATTTGTTTTAAATTGTGTTTGTGTGTGTGTGTGTGTGTGTGTGTGTGATGACGCAGGGAGTTCAATTTCATCCTGAGAGCATCATATAACCAAAGAAGGGAAAACTATGATGAACAATTTCATCAAGCTTGTTGAGAAATTTGAGGCCGAATCTCAGAAGTGATGTTTTCAGATTGACCTGCGAATTTCTTGCCAAATCTGATTTTATTTATTTATTTATTATCGGGACTGAAAAATGAAAGCATAAATGTGCTTTTGTCCATCATTCCTTACAGCTTGATTAAACATTGTTGATTATATGTCCTTGTACTCAAAAATTAGAAAATAAACCGAGTTATTTTGGTCATTATTTACTACAACTTAATTCAACATGCTTGATTATGTGTTATTTTAATTTTTTTTTCTTCGGTTGTCACTGCCGCCATTCTTATAACTGTGTCTGCTCCTCTCACCATTGTTGCTGCCCTTACAAGCGTTTACTCTGTCATCTCCACCGTTATTGTCGTCTGCACCTTGTTTCCTCCGCTGCCACCATGACTGCGGTCATTGCTCGCCACTGAAGTTGCTTGTACTTCTTTTTCGTTTTAACTGTCATTGCACGTATTATAATGTATTATATTTATTGAAGCACTCAAATTAAACTAAATACGCTGACATTTTATAGACATTTCGTCTCACAAATAATAATTATATAAACAAGTGTTGCATAAATTATTTTTCCCTAAGAAAAAATTCTATAAATTAAACAGGTTTAATTTAGTAACTGGCCAGGCTTCCAAATATATTTCTCCTACTCCTAGTTATTCGAGGTTTTTGATCGATAGTTGATTCTTAATTTATAGCAGCTCTCTCTTTATATATTGGTGACAACTTTTTATACCATTATCAAGAATGTTGAATTCCGAGGGTGGGATGGAAGAGCTGAAGCGCCGCAGTGCCCGGGTGCAAGAAGATCCCGATGCGGAAGATAGAGAACTGGGAGTCTCTGCAGGTCAGTTTCTGCAAGCGAAGGAAAGGCTTATTTGACACCGTGGCAGAGCTCTCGATGCTCAGCGGGGCCCACATGGCCCTCGTCACCTTCTCCCCTGCTCCGGCAAGCCCTGCTCCTTTGCCAACCCGTTTGCCGACTCCGTCCGAACCGATTCTTATTCTCAAGCTGGCACTTATTACCATATAATGCGTCGTCGTCATCTTTTAATGGATAAACCAAAAATAAATAATAATTATAAAAAAAACCATTTTAAAGAATAATTACAAAAAGAGACAACTTTTTGTCTTGTAGGCGCCACGTCAGCACCAGCTCAGCGCTGGCATGAAATAATTTTTTATGGTCGTGATTTCAAACTGCGCCCATAGCATTTATATGGGGCGCAGTTCGAAACTGTGTTCCATACATTTGTTATGGGTGCAGCGACTGTGCCCTTTATATTTGTATGGGGCGTAGTTTGAAACTGCGTCCTATACAAATGTTATGGGCGCAGTTTAAAACTGCGTTCCAAAAAATTTTAGCAAAAAATAATGAGGTGCACTTTCAAAGTGCGCCCATTCTCCCAATAAACCCGACACCGGTTTCCTCTTTTCCCACTTCACTCTCATTTCTCTTGGGCGCTCTCTTTCTCTCTCTGGTACCCTCCCGATCTCTCTCTACTCTCTCCCGATCTCTCTTTGCTCTCTCTTCCCCCCTCTCTCTCTTGAGATCTTTCTTTCTGGTCTCTCGATCTCTCTCTTTCTTCCCCCACCTACCTCCCTCCTCCAACCTTCCCCCATCTCTTTCGACCTCACCTCGAGCCTCCTTCGAGCTCCCCCAGCCTTCTCTAGCTGCTTTCTCTCTCTCTCATCTCTCTCCCTCTGTCTCTTTCTCTCTCTCATCTCTCTCGCTTGCTCAGGTTTCTCGATCTCACAGTCTCTCGCTTGTGCAGATTTAGTTGGAAATTCACGGATGAACAATCGCCTTTATTCTCGCCATCGTCATCACCATTGTGAGCATCTCGAAGGTTAGCTAAACCCTAATTTTATTTTAAAATGATTTTAAAAAATTTGGTTAAAATTTCGTATTGGTGAGCAATTCGAATAAATTGGATATATATTAGGGGTTTTCCTTGATTTTACTTATGACGAATCAATGAATAAGTTATAAGTTCTTGCAACTTATTATTTGCTATAAATATGGATTTTATTGTAATGTTACGTAGTTAGTTGAGTATAATCGTGAAGACAAATAAGTAGGTTGTTTGATGAGAATTCTCAAAGTGTGTCAATATTTCTGGCAGTTGGAAAAATGACGGATAATTACATTCAACTAATTTTCTATTTCGATGGTCAATTAACGATTGGAAAAAATAATATTCCCGAATATGTCGATGGAAAAACTAAAATGACTAGAGTCAAGAAGTCTAGCACATACAACGAGCTGTGCCAAGTAGTGTACGAAGCTACCAAAATCAATCCGTTAGAGTTCAATATCTCTTTAATATGCAAATGGCCGACATGGCATGAATATACTGCCATTGAAGTATCCGATGATGAGCATACACAAGTCATGTTTTCCTCGAAATCGAAATCGATCGAGCTGTTTGTGAAGGAGATATTGACGTCCGCTCAACTACCTGAATTTTATTCTGAAGTGTCTGATCCTTCTTTTCGAGCATCCGAGCAATAGCCGCAAGGAGAAATGACACGCATACTCAATATGAATGCTAATTCTACCGGATTTATGTCTCGCACTAATGATGAACAATATATAGATCAAAATTACGTAGGTGAGGACCCATCAAGCGAGACGCCAGTGAATTGGCAGTTTACGAAGTAAGTATTATCTTGCATATCTTTATACCGTATACACATTTAGCGGATCACTATTTATTGATAGTGGAGGTATGCTATAGGTACTAAGTATTCATAAATTTGTGTGCAGTTCTTATGTACCGCCGCTCGGTTATAATTGCATGTCACCGCCAAATTTCGGTTTTAATTGCATGCCAGCGCCAAGCTTTGGCTTCAATATTATGCCACAAAATACCGAGCACATACATACATACAATACGGAATATAATACGGGATGAACACCGTTTGCAGACGATAGGTCGGGATTTTGTCGATATGAAACCGGAACATCAAGCACCATGCAAGTTCCTAATATTGATTCCGCACATTCAACCGATATACCTGCTACGGATTCAGCGGCGTTGGAACATAATGGAGATGAAAGTGATGATGACGACGACGACGATGATGCTAGTGATGAGGATGAGATTCAAGTATAAAATAGCATGCAAATTGTACATGTCCTTGCTAATGAGAATTATAGGCAGTGGATTACTAACTCATGTGTTAACAATGAATTCGTTGAGTTTGAAGATCCACCTGCCGGTAACATAACAGATGCTCATATGTTATCTATATCGGTATAATAGAGAATGTCAACTTTCGTGCGGATAGGCTTTCGGCAGTCGATATTGAAAGTGGGTTGAAGGTCGGCGATTTGTTCGAGAATAAGGAGAAGTTAATTCAGGCAGTCAGCGTTTGGTCAATTAAACACGGAGTTTCTTTTAAACCAATCAAGACTAACACTATTAAGTACACCGTCGTTTGTAAAACAGACGCGAACTGCCCATGGAGGCTTCATGCATATATCTTAAAGAAATCACCGACAGGATTCTGGCAGATAAAAAAGTATGCGGGTAATCATACTTGTGTGAATTCTGTAGTGAATTTAAATCATAAACATGCCATTTCTACATTTATATGTAACGGGATATTGCCTTTTGTGAAAGCGGATGTCGATCTGACCCCTAAAACGATTCAAGTGTTTATAAAAGATACATTATTCATTGAAATAAATTATATGAAGGTATGAAATGCATTGAATAAGGTATTGTCTAAAATATACGGAGATTGGGAAGATTCGTATGAACAGTTACCACGGTATCTTGCCGCCGTCAAATCTACTAATCCCGAGATTGTCTTCAAGATAACAACCGACGCTTCAATGCCAGAAAGAACGGGATATTTTACCGGTGCATTTTGGGCATTCGGATTAGCCATTGATGGTTTCGCTTATTGTCGTCCTGTTCTTAGTATTGATGGGACCCACTTATACGGCAGATGCAAAGGGACTTTGCTCATTGCTACCAGAGCCGATGCAAATGATGGACTTTATTGTTTGGTATATGCTGTAGTTGGAGGTGAAACCACTGAAAATTAGGAGTGGTTTATTGCTTGCATTCATCTTTACATTCCATTCGTGCGGAAGACACATTACTTTCATATCTGACCCGATGAAAGGGATTCCGGCCGCACTACGAAGATCATGGCTAGAACCTCATAGTCATCATTATTGTATATGACATATCAGAGTCAACTTTTCAACTGCTGAATTTAGTGGCAAAAACTTGTAGAGTTTGTTCTCTCATATTGTATGTGCACCAGATGACCTGATCTATACAGAGCTGAGAGAGGAACTTAAACGTATATGTCCAAAGCAGATACTTGGATTGAAAGTAGTCCAAAAAATGAAGAAAAAAGATGGGCTCTTTCGAAAGATGGTGGTAGGAGATTTTGCATGATGACTACGAATACTTCAGAAAGCTTTAACGCGGTCTTAAAAGGATATCGATCTTTGCCTATTCAAGTTTTAGTAGGGCGGACTTTTTATAGGGCGAACAAATACTTCTTTACACGACGTCAGGAGGGACAAAAGTGGACGACAAAGTTATGTCTTAAGTTTGAACAATTAATAACAAAAAGGGCTACTGATGTCAGGCATGCTTGGATCGTGAGGTTCAGCCAGTCCGAATGGCAGGTGTAGGGTGTTTTTCGTCACCCCATTGAGATGGGAATACGCGCGCGCTTGTCAGGTGTACTACAGATTCCCCCTGCTTAGGGTAGGCTGGGGTTTATTAATTGTGGGAATCCGAATCTCTGGCAGCCGCGGACTAAGCTGCCGTTAATTACCTCCCGTCTTTGGAGTGAGAGAACCTCCGATTGACGGGTCAAACTGGTCATGCGAACCCAATGTGCAGTATTGTGTTTTGAAGGGGTTTTACATATATCGGGGGCCCCGCAGAATTTTACGGGGGTTTCGCTACCCGGATAGTGGGTTGGGGATCAAGGAAGCTAGCGGCCTTTTTGCGGGGTGCGGGGCAGCGCCCCGTTAGAAATTTTTTCTAACGGGGGAAGTGTGTATGTATATAAAAAAAAAAGGGAAAATAGCGTTCAAAGGACACGTGAGCCGGGTGCCAGCGCCCCACGTGCTTGGCACGCGGGCGCCGGATGTCAGCAGGAAAATGGGCTTAGCCCCTACACTGAGAGTTGTACTCTTGATTGACTTTTGGAGTTGAACTCCTGACAAAAGGACAAAGGAGCTTGGCCCCTGCACCTGGAATTGTACTCCCAAAAAGAAAGATTTATTTTATATATATATATATATATATATATATATATATATATATATATATATATATATATTTGAGGAGTTAAACTCCTAAGATGTTTTTGGAGCTGATGAAGGAGGGGCCCTTTCTTCTCCCTTGAGCCCTGGATCTTCCCTAAAGTGGGGTTTTTGGAGGTGGGTCTCCTTCCTTCTCTCTATTGGCTGGATCTTGGAAAAAAGAGGGTGGGATTTTAAAAATTTCCCCTTTTAAAGATTTGATGGAAGATCCACATTCCCCTTCAAGGGTTTTGTGGTGAAAAACTATTTCTTTTTGGAAGAGGAAGAGTGGAACGCTTGATTTAATTCAAAAAAAGGAAGAAGGTTTAGAATCTTGAGCAAGGAGAAGGAGGCACAAACCCTAGCTTTTTAGGGAAATGAAAAAGTTATTATATTTCATTATCATGTTGCCTTATATAGACTTACAAATTTACACATAACCCCTTGGGCTTTACAAAATGACATTTTGCCAATCCCATGCCTCATGTGCTCATTTCTTTTGCACATGAGCCATGAGCTTTTCAAAAATTTGGTTTTATGCCCATTTTTCTTACATTCATGCATAAAAAATTACATCAAAATTATTTATTACATGATTTCATTTTGGCATGGGGGAGGCCGGCCGTGGGGCCGACTTGGGCATGAGCCCACTTGATCTGGGCTTGGCCCGCTTACTTGGGGTTGACTTTGACTTGGTCAACTGGGGTGTAATTTTTGACCCCAACAGCAGGTGACTGATAAAGATGGAAAAAATTACGGCGTAGTCGTCGACGGTAGGAATTGCTGTTGTACGTGCAATATTCCTAAGTTGCAAAAGTTGCCTTGTTCACATGTAATTTCAGCATGCACACGGGCAGAGAGTGGGGGGAACATTGCATATCATGATCTTGTATCGAAGTGGTATTCTGTCCACTAATACAAAGCTGCTTATGCCCCGTTGTTCTATCATGTACCTGATAACCGATATTGAGAGGCATGCAACGGTCCAATGATATTACCGCCTATCGGTAGGAAACAAACAGGACGACCACGTTCTGCTTGTATCAAACGTGTTATGGATGATAAACGAGAAGGACACAGGCAAAATAGATGCAGCATCTGCAATGAGTATGGTCATAACAAGGCACGATGCAAAAATCCTCCAGCCCTATGTCGCCATTGGTAATCTCTGTCTATATTTTAAAATACACACACATGCATACACACACACACACGCATATACATACACACACGCATCCAAACACAAAAAACAAACATACATCTACACACACATACACGCACACATACGTTCTTTGTTATACATACTCATTTTTTCAAAAATAATATAACTCGACTTTTTCATTGTGTAGATATACCTATGGATTCTGGGCCTATAGATACGAGCGTTCTGTATTTGCAGGCTGATCACAGGTCGGCCAACACTGTAGTAGTACAAATAAAACTTTGTAATTTTATTTTTTTAATTACATATGTTATTTATATGTTACTGATACAAATCCTCTTTTTGTAATTGGCAGAGTGATCAGGTGATTACATGCGTTGTCCACTCAGTCCAGAGCAGCCGGATCCCAGCTGGAGATGTCCGTGTGCAGGCTGAGCTGCAACGGACGGGCTTTCATCTTCTATCCAGATTAAAGTATATACGTCTGGATAGAAACTTGATTATGGCATTGGTAGATAGATGGAGACTAGAGACCTGCATATTTTATTTTAGAGTTGGTGAGATGACTATCACCCTTCAGGACGTCGTTGTGCTGCTTGGTCTACTTATAGATGAAGAGGTGGTTGCTGTGGAGTACGGCCATGATTGGTCAAACTTGTATCCCAGCTTGTTGGGTAAGATTCTGCCCGTTGGCCAGAGAAGAGCCAATAACATCCACTTGAGTTGGCTGCGGGTGGCGTTTAGTACTGAGCTTGCCATGGATGCTACCCCTGCGGCGATCGAGCAGCACACACGAGCTTACATTTTACATCAGATTGGGGTTCGCTTGTTCCTGGATAGGAGCAAGAGCAAAGTTAGTCTTGCCTGGCTGCCGCTTTTAACTGATCTCGACCAGTATGCCACTTTATCATGGGGGAGTGCAGTTATGTTATTTCTCTATATCGAGCTGAGAATGGCTGCATTGATAGAGCAGAAGCGTTTTGGGGGCTGTTTGATGCTTCTTCAGCTATACGATGCTTAAAACCGCATTATACTAATTTTTCGTAATTAAATTGATATTCAACGTAAAACGTAATTCTATCATATTGTATTTCAGATATGGTCATGGACATATTTCTCTATTGGTCGCCCGACCATTACGACACGGTTCGCTTTAGGCCATATGGATGCCAGTAAGTAATTGAAACTATACACATATTTCAAATTTCAAGGTTTTTTTTTAGAATATTAACTTGTGTGTAATCTCTATGTAGGTGGAATGTGTCCAGGTCATGGGATGTGATACCGGATCGCAGCCTCCGCTTCTACCCCAATGAGTTCGATGTCATGGAGGAGGCAACAGTTACGTGGACACCGTATACACATGACCTGATGGGCACTCTACATCCATTATGTTTGGCAGGTGCCGTCTTCTGGCGTGCGCGGACGCCGATCGTCTGCAATGATGTTATTTAGATGCACGTGCTAGACCGTGTACTTCGCCGGTTCGGTTTGAAATAGCACATACCAGGCGCGATGGAGCAGACACCGCGACATGGTGGAGCGCTAGTTGGGGATGCTTGGCTCGTGGAGTATCAGATTTGGGTAGGTCGATGGTATGATCGGGTACACCACATAGCTGATGAGATACATCCAAGTATACCGATAGATCAGTAAATTTTCTGGTATTGGATGATTATCTACAGATTCGTCATCACAGTCGCCCCTTCGCCCACCTCATATACGACTCGAGGACCGATAGAGAGAGATTTGGTAAGTTTATATCAAACCTTTTAAAACTAAAATCTTATTTTTATGAAATTCATTATTTTATTTACCATCAATATAGGTCCATACCATTTACACGTTGGAGGATAAGCTGATGAGGGTATTAATGGCACCATGGATTCATCGAGCTGATTTATGAACATCAAGTTCCTGATCAGGAGTGTGATGACGAGGCACAGATTCACACGTCCACCGGTCGTGCCTGTACCCCCCGTGCCTCCACCACCCGTGCCTCCACCAGTTGTGTCCGCACCTGCCATTCTTATCACGTATCCACGACATAGACGGAGACAGCCGGTGCCGTCTCAGCATCCCTATGAGTACGAGCATGCACCATCACAGCCAGAACTGTCTCGGCCGCCTGCCGCCGACGAAGCCGGACTATCACAGTCTCGATATCCTGTAGCGAAGAGGACACCTAGGATGGTGCGGCGACTTCGTTAGATTATCATGAGTGTTCGTGTTGTATTGTGTTGCGATGAATTCGTTATTTATTTTACATTGTTTATTGTTTTTGGCTTATTATTCTTCGCCGTTTAGACGTCGTATATTGTGCGTGGATTGTGTCTCCGCCGTTTGGGCGTTGAATTAGCTCCGTCTGTGGATGCTATTATTTTACTATGCTTGTACATGGATTTTTTTTCAAAATTTACAAAGGAGGCGCTGTCCGATTTTCCCTGATTATTCTTTACAAAATAACACTTTAATTCATTTTAATTCAAACGTTAATTCTCTCACACAAACACGTGTTCATACACGATATATTATACATACATGGTACACCCATCCACAACATACACGAGAATGACGCAAACAAAATAGATATAAAGACAGTAACAACGCCATAATTCATTACTAAAATTTCAAAAATAAATTCTCTGCGTTACTTAACAACAGAATTAATCCGCTTTGTAATTGCATCAATGGTCTCATCACCTAGCGTGGTTTCTCGAGTGAGTTCGAGGTGGTTCAAAGTCCGACGGTACATAAAGATGCGGTAAAGAGAGCTTGCGGAGTACTCGATATTGCAACCTGAAAGAAAACCCATAGAATGAAAGAAATGGAGACGGCGATTTTCTTCCCCATGGTTGTTATGGGTTATTTCTTCAGGGGGACGGGAGTGCATCTAATACGGTTAAGTGCAAAAGTCGCAGAATTTCACGATCGATCTTCATCAGCCAGTTCATACCCCCTCGTAATCGATAGAGAATGCTTTCATAATCAGAGTAGTCTATCATCGTATATACAGATTTTGCCACGGTGTAAGGGATGCACCTCTTAATTTCATCGATTGATGGCAATCTTGTAGATGAAGATCCCGACATTGAGAGAGAGCGAGGCTAAGATCTGAGAAGGAGAAAGACATAGAATATAATGGCGATGAGATCTGGGAGAGTGTGAGAGAGCTCAGCACAGATAGTGAGATTCGAGATAGAGAGGAAGAGATTGAACTCTTAATATAATAAACACAATCATTCACGGGTATGAGTTTTTTTGGGGTGCGGTTTGTAACTGCGCTCCAGAAAAACACATACCCGAGAATGATTGTGTTTCCTTTTGAGGCGCACCTTCAAATTGCGCCATAGAAAAAACACGGACCCGTGGATGAGTATGTTTCTTTTTTTGGACGCAATTTGCATCTACATCCTAGAAAAAATCATACCCGTGAATAATTGTGTATCCTTTTGGGACGCACCTTCAAATCGCACCATAGAAAACATACACCCATGTGAATGAGTATGTTTCTTTTTGGGACGCAGTTTGCAACTGCGCCCAAAAAAAGAAACAAAGTCCTTATAATGACAATGATTCATATTATTTTGCTTTTATGCAGTTTGAAACTGTGCCCAATACATTTGTATGGGACGCAGTTTCAAACTGCGCCCATAACATTTGTATGTGGCGCAGTTTCAAAATGTGCCCAATACAAATGTAAAGGGCAAATGTATGGAGCGCATTTTCGAACCGCGCCCCGTACAAATGCTATGGACGCTGTTTGAAATTGCGTCCATAAAAAAAATATTTCACGTTAGCGCCACGTTGACGTGGTGTCTATGGGGCAAAAAGTGGTCTCTTTTTGTAATTATTTTTTAAAGTGTTTTTTTTATAATTATTATTTAAATTTGGTTTACTTAAAAAAATTGTCCTCTTTTAATTACGTCCGAGATCCTCAAATCCTCAAAATCAATTGATGGATCAAGATTTGAAGACGGCTGCTGCTATACTAATGAATAACAATGAAGAAAAGACAAACTCCTCGTTCTGATGGAAGGAGCCGATGGATGGGATGGGCGTCGATGGGCTGCAGGGTTTCATGGAGCGCCTGGTTGATCTGCGCAACAGGGTGGTGATGAGAGCTTATGAGTTGAGGATCGAGAAGTTGTAAGTTGTTGATGCATGACGATGCCGCCGCCACCGCTATCATGAATGGTGCAGGGCATCATATGAACCATGACTCAATTTTAAAGCCTTGGCGTGACCGTATCTAAACAAACATTATATATCTAACAGTAATGTTAATTTTGTATGGCGATTTTATACTTGCTCCTCCTCAATTTTGTAATATGTTCAGGGCATGCTGGGGGTAATTAAGGAGAGGGATCATTTGGTGTTTAATTAATTAAGTCTTTGTTTATTGAGAATAAATATACTGCATATGTTTTTCTCCTATATTGAAATTTTTATCTTATAATTGTAAAGGTTTGCAAAGTTCTAATCCTCTGTGGTCAGTATTGGGCTTAATTTCAAAAGACGATCCAATTCAGAATTGATATAGAAAACTAATAAGAGTAAAAATTGTCTACAGCTGACACAAGATGAAAGAAATTGTAGGTGATGGATGATATTTATAATATTAAGAGCGTAAACAATAAATTATGAAAGTACTTAAATGACACCACCACCAAAAGAATTTAGGCCTCCCAAAAACTGAAAGTTGCTGTTTCGATTGTTCTATGAAGACGAAGATTTTAACGAAGCGGGTACGAGCAAAATAAAAGAAACGGAGGAACAAACCCCCTAGTACAACTTAAGTTTCCAGTTTAAACAAACCACAAGTGCAAGCAAAAAACAAGAGTTCTGGGGACCAAACCTCTAATACAAACCCAATTCTTACAAATTGCTAAAAAGCAGCCACGAAAACAATATGAAAGAAACCGGTGAGAAAACTGGTTGGATGCTCGATTCCTACTCAGTTCCCTTTGTTCTTCCTCTAAAATTTCTTTGTTTGCTTTTCTAACCGCTTCCATGACTCTTTAGTCCAAGCTTGCCCCACCGTCATCCACGAGCATATCCAGTATATCTGATACCCATACCGAGTGAAAAGAGTGCAGCTTTAACGATATAGGCCTGACAAAGCATAAAACTATCGGTTAGCATCTACATGACATCAATGAATCGACACATCCGACTTATACCAAACTGCAACAAGACAAATCAATAATAATCAATATTAAACACATCAATAAGAAATGCTAAATAGGAGCATGTGAGCTTGTAAGTCACCTAAAGCGACGGCGCAAGGTCAAGAGACCCGATCGATGATATACCACAACAGTTCATACATGAATTTCATAATTAAGATACAGGGTTGCTATTGAGATTATAAAACCTGCAATTAGTTGGCTAATTAGAAGAACTACAAGAGGATATGCAGTACAACAAAAATAAGAATAAAGCAATAGTTAGAAAAATCTTGTCTAGAGAACATAAGATGCAGCACATTCAATGACTATTTACAAAATTTTGCTAAAATACACAGATATTACAGCATTATATCCCATAAATATAACATTAACAACAACAACAACCGAGCCTTTTATCCCAAGCATATGGGATAGGCTACATGAACCAACATGAGAATCACGGTCCAGCACATAGATCCTCCGCCTCCACTCACTCCCATCGCACAATATACTTTCATTGAGGCCTTTGGCAACCATATCTTTTCGTATCACCTCCATCATGTTTTCTTCGGTCTCCCTTTCGCCCTTTTGACATTGCCTATATCGAGGGTATCCATTCGTCGAACCGGTGCTTCTATAGGTCCGCGTCGCATATGAGCAAAATATCTTAGCCGGTTTTCCCGCATCTTCTCCACAGGTGCTACACCAACTTTTGCATGAATATCCTCATTTCGCATCTTATCTTTTCTAGTATTACCACACATCCAACGAAACATGCGCATCTCCGTTACGTGCATCTTCTGTGTATGATGCTTCTTAGGAGCCCAGCATAAATATAACATTAACATTGAAAAATAATAATAAAAGTATAAAACACAACTCTTCGATGAGCTAGAAGTGATCCAAGCTTTTATGGCTAATTACGTACAGGAAACATGGATACCATTTCATTTGATATTCTCGAGGAAATGTCACAAGGACAAGGGGAGTTGGGCATGATTTCGGGAATAACTATTGTGGCGTCACAATATATTCAAAGCATAATTACATTTGAAAATCTTACCATCATCAAAGCTATTAATTACATTATGGGCATAAAGTAGCAGTAGCAACAACAACATCTGAGCCTTTTACCCCAAGCATATGGGATAGGCTTACATGAACCAACATGAGAATCACGCCGGGTCAAACACATGAATCCTCCGCCTCCACTCCTATCGAACAACATACTTTCATTAAGACCTTTGGCATCCACATCTTTTCGTATTGCCTCCGTCCACGTTTTCTTCGGTCTTCTTTTCACTCTTTTGACTTGGCTTAAATCGAGAATATCCATTCGACGAACCGGTACTTCTGTAGGTCTGTGTCCCACATGACCAAACCATCTTAGACGGTTTTTCTGTACCTCCTCCATGGGTGCTACACCAACCTTTGTACGAATATCCTTATTCCGCATCTTATCCTTTCTAGTATTACCACACATTCAACGAAGTATGCGTATCTTCGCTACATGCATCTTCTGTGCATGATATTTCTTAGGAGCCCAGGATTCCGTACCATATAACAAGGTAGGCTGAATAACGCTTCGATAAAAATCCCTTTCAACCTTAACGGAAATTTACGATCGTACAAAATCCCCGTTGCACTCCATTTCAACCAGCCAACATGAAGCATGAAGCCACTGGTTGATACCCCCTATCGATCTCCCCATTCGTTTGGATGATGGAACTTAAATATCTAAACTGATCGCTCGGTGATATCTCTTGCTCAATGTTTGCCTCCACAACTCCAATTTGGCATTAACCCATGCTTTCGTCTTATTTACCAAAATAATATCATCAGCGAATAACATACACCAAGCTATCTCATCCTGGATAGTCCGAGTAAGCAAATCCATCACCATGGCAAACAGGAACAGACTTAATACGGATCCTTAGTGCAAGCCAATTGTAATCGAAAAGTCTCTTGTTAGGCCGTCGCAAGTCCTTACATTTACCACTACTCAATCATGCATGTCCTTGATTATGTCAATATACCTGATTGAGACTCTCTTCTTCATCATTGTCCGCCATAATATCTCTTTAGGTAGCTTGTCGTAAGGTTTCTCTAAATCAATAAAAACCAATGCAAATCCCATCTACTCTCTCGAAAACGTTCAATAAGTTGACGAAGCAAATGAATAGTCTCTGTCGTCGATCGTCCAAACATGAACCCAAACTGGTTCTCTGTTATCTTAACATCTGTCTTGGCATGTGTTCAGTCACTCTCTCCCAAAGCATTATGGTGTGACACATGAGTTTTATTCCACACTAGTTTGAGCAACTTTGAATGCCACTCTTATTCTTGTAGAAAGGTATAAGGGTATTCTTCCTCCACTCATTTGGCATCTTTTTGGTTTGCCAAATCTTATTAAACAAGTCCATCAGCCATCTAACGCCTATCTCTCATAGGCATCTTCATACCTCAACAGGAATCCTGTCTGGACCAACAACTTTCCTTAATTTCATCCTCTTCAAAATCTTTGTAATCTCAAATATTCTTATTTTACGCGTAAAATCACGATTTATATTTTGAGATTGAATGATAAGTCCATCCAAATCCTTAGTAAAGCTCTTACTGAACAATTTATCAAAATAATCTCTCTATCTTTTTTGATATTCTCATCTCGAACTAAAACCTTCTGCTCTTCATTAGTCTTCCTCTCCCTCTCCCGAGTAATCCTATATATCATTTCATCCTCCTTGGTGTCCGTCTTCTCGTATACCTTTTAGTAGACCTTAATTTTGGCTTCTCGAACAGCTTTTCTAACCTCATTTTTAGCTATCTTATACTTACAAATCTCTTACATCTTTGCTTTATGGGCATAAAGCACTGAAAATAAAATGGAAATGTGATACCAACATAGTAGATTTGAGGAAGCGCCGGATTAGCAGGAAAACATCTTTCAAGCATCCAAGTGTCAACATGTTCTGCAGATATTTCAAGTTTTCAACAACTTAGCTAATAAAGCTTGAAAAAAGAGGCACGAATAATCGATTGGAACCACTTTGATCTAAGATGTTTATGTTCAATAACCACCACCACCAAGCCTTTTCCCATTAGAATGTGGCCCTCTATGAAGCAAAGATCCGACAAAGTTTAAGGCCCACTTTTGATATGCTATACTCACCCCCTTTATAGTATAATAATGCTAATCTAATATAAAATTTAGTTTATTAGATATGATGGGTGAAAAGATCGCCCGGTGTTGATTAGGCCCAAAAGGCCGATTAATCAGTGCTTAAATAATTTTGTCTACCCATCGCATCGAATAGTATCAAAAGGCCAGATAGACACAAAGGTGATGCCAAAAAAGAGTTCCAGAGATTACCCCTGGAGATGTGGAACATGTTATAAATCATGAAGATAAAGTGTTATAAATCATGAATAAAGTAACCTCCACTAGTCGATGGTAAACACAGAAATAGGAATCTCAAATGATAAAAGTCTCAATAATGCTTAGATTATGACAAAATGTACAACAATCCATAGCGATGAGTTAGGGGTATCATGTCAATTTACCAGGTATCTAAAAGCTTGTCAATTCCTAAATTCAATACATAACATGTCCAACTTAAAACCACATCCTATCATATGTACAACTTAGGAATCACTGCTTGATTTTAATGAATTTCATACTGATATTTGGAATCTTCGATAGTACTTTAAGTGATTTAGTATGATAAAGTAGCACCGAGCTGAGCAAATAATTGAGGTACTCCACAGTAGTTTTTACTTAGCATCAACATTTTTTTACTTTATATTTTAATTTATTTGGTAAATTAGTTATTATGGTTGTGAAATATGATTTATTTTTTCATTTTTGTGGACTGTTGACTAATAATATTAGTGATTAATTTATTTGCGTCGAATTGATGTTGTAGATAGTAAATGTATCATACTTATTCCTTTGTTTTGAATGTTTTACTGTAATTTTTAAGCTCTTCATGTTTTCTCATGAAATTCCCATAACTTAATGGTATATTTTTTTTAAAAAAAAATTGGTGTGTGTGTGTGGGGGGGGGGGGGGTCCCCAAGCAATTTATGCAGTATGCACTAAAGCTCTGAATGTTGACAACTATTTGCCTTTTATAACCTTGCTTTCGGCCATCTAGTTCCTGATCTTCTTTCCTTCCTAATAATTAATTCAAATGACTAAAGCCTATATTGGCGACAATCTTGTTCTCCATAAAATGGCGACCATTGGTTTTCTTTATAATTTCTAAGTGGTACTGGTTGTAAGAGTGACAGTGTCAAGGAGACCAGTCTAGGACATCAAAACAAGTACAATAGTTGGCAGTTCCAATATAAGATGGCCGATTGTGAATACGAAATTCTTCCCTAGCAACTCCCGGCTGAAGTCGATAACCGTAAAATACATGAATGGTATCTACTACCGTAGGTCTGCAATGGCCTTCTCAAGGTCAAGGAGTTTAGTGGTCATTTTTGGAGGTAGCCGAAGCACCATGATACAATCATATGGCGATGGCCTAATATAATAATTTTTGCTTCATAACCAAGCTTCAGGATCTCTAATTCGTTTGTGCAAAAATATAAAAACAGTGTATTCAATGAATACCCAGTGTTATGTCAAGAACGTTAATATTAACCTAAGATACACATCAAAACTAACATATCAACAAATAGTACAAGAAAAGTTTCATAATTGAAGTGACATCATTATCTTAATTAATCACTAATATATGCAATGCATATTGTCTTGCTTAAAAGATCGATCAAAAGAGATAATTCATATGCCCACATAACACAACATAATAGCATGAAAGTTAAGATCAACCTCACATACCTTTAACCACTTAAAAATAAGACACATATCAAGCATCGGCAGCACCCGAATCCTTATCAAACGGATCATGCGAGGGTCCCACATCCTGCCCAATATGCCTTTGCACCAGCCTTTGCAAATCTGCCATAACCTTATGCTCCCTCTTCGCCTTCTCCTCGTAATTAAACATCGCAAGCGCCCTTTTATCCTCGGCACTATACACCTGGTTCTCTTTCCTGATACGGATAGCATTCATCCTCTGGTGCCTGCTCCCACTCATCACATACCCCAAGCTCTCAAACTTCTGAATCTCCTCTGCAGAAAGACCCACCTCTCCTCTTCTTGGAATACGCTTCCCTTGCTGCACATACTGCGCGATGGCGTCTCCTTCTCCAGGCCGCAACGCTCCACCGTAACTAATATGCCCTTCAGCACGCGGGAGGGGCGCGGGCCCCACAAAAGCATCGGCTTCTGCCGCATTCTTCTTCTGTGACTCCAGCATCTCTTTGAGAGCCAATGCTTCAGGATCCATCTCCAACTCGGGTATAATGGTATCAATCTCAGGTATCTTCGCTGGGTCGGCTTCGGAGCCCGAAGAAATGTTCTTCTTGCTCTTCTTAGAGGTCTTCCTTTTCTGAGGGCTTGGGCTCGAATCATGGGACTCTTGTTCGCTTTCTCCGGAGCAGGAGCTCGATTTCCTGCTGCTTCTTTTGCTCTTTCTCCTACTTGATGATCTCTTGCTCGTTCTGGTTCTCGATTTACTGTGGCGTTTCCTTCCGGATCTCTTCTTTCTATCTACAGAGTCCGAATCCTCCCTGTCTGATGAATCATCATCATCACTGTCATCCTCGCTGGAATCAGAATACCTCCGCTTTCGCGAGCTCCTTTCCTTCCTTCTTCCCCTTCTCCTTCCTGGCTCCCTCGAATCTGACTCGGTGCAAGACTCACTGTCATCATCGGATCCCAAGCTCCGATCTTTCTTCCTCTTCTTCTTCTTAGAATCATCCTCTTTCTTCTCTTTCTCCTCCACCTCAACTTGAGTAATTGGATCCTGATCATCGTCGTCCATAGAAGGCTCCGACTGATGATCATCCCGGTCTCTTGTTCTCGGAGGGGGGCTCGGCGTGCATCTCCAGATGCATTTCTTCATCTTCTTCCTCAATTTCTGCCTCTTGAGACGCCGATACTCGAAGTAGGTCAACCCCTTGAGTTCCTCATCGTCTTCATCGTCGGAAGATCGATCATCGCCTTGTGCGTGATGATCCCCCCAAGGCTTGTTCTTGTTGTCATCGTAGTAGTTGTTGTGTCTAGGGTTTCGATCGTGGTAGGGAGAGGGTGAAACCCTAGATCGGCGGCCGTCGCGGCCGTAGCGAGACGGTGGCGATTCGGACCTAGGGTTTCGGTGGCGACGGTAGTGGCGACGATCGTCGTCGTGATCGTAATCGGAGATGGGAGAAGAAGAAACCCTAGATCGACGACGATCGTGATTGTGGGAGGACTCTATCGTGGAGGCGAGCCTCCCCCTCCGCTCGCCATTGCCGCGGTCCATACTTTTTTGGCAGGAGATCGATTGCTGGAAGGCGGCGGATGCGATAATATCATAATTGGATTCAGTAAACCACAGCCATAGAATCGTAGAAGGCTAAATTGTCGGTTTAATACCAAGTCTATGGTCAATATCGCAATTGAATACCTAACGTTTTATTGCACGATAGTGTTTACACCAAAAAATAACTTGACTTGTGAAATACGGGTTCAGCAGAGAGTTTATGATCCATGACAGGTATTGATGATGCTCGATATCGGCGATCTCCCAGATCGTGACACGTGGCAGATGACGTGTCCCGAAGCTAGCAAGAAAAGACCAGGAACGGTACGTCGGTAAAATACCCCGAGTCTGCGGCGCATGGATGTAGCTGACCCTCTGCGACCGACTACACCACTCCTGCGTCCGCCTTGCAAACAACCATTAGCCCACCTCCGAGCCCCCTACACAATTGGCCTCCTCGACCCTCTCGGCTCGCCTCCGGGCTATCACAGAACCAAGATACCTCGGCCTCCCGCTCATCCTCGTGCCTCCCGCCGAGCTTATCTTCCTCGGTCTCATCGACCGACCAACGGCACCAATCGCAGGCGCATCCGTCCCACCTCCGCGAATCTCGCCATGCGCGAGATATCCGCCGGCCACGTCCCGCGTTCCACGCAATCATGATCCCCCCATTAACGAGCATGTCTCATCATTAATGCGGGATCCCGTCTATCACGCAGGTGTGACGCCGGGAGCGTAACGACCGGCGTGATTCTCGCGCCTGCCTGCCTATTGCCACCACTATATAAACCCCTCTTTCAGACGGTTCAAGTAAGTCATTCTTTCCCCACTAGGCCGTTACTCTGCTCAAATATCCGGTCTAACTTGATCGTCGGAGGGTCCTCGGTGGTACAACCACCCCGGGACTTCCTTGCAGGTAGCTCGCCCTTAACCACCTCAAACCCATTGAGATCCACACGCTTCAGGAGGCAATCTCCAACTCAATCTCAGTCGTTCATCATCGCCGACAGCAGATCTACGGAAGGTAACATCTTGACGTTATCCGACATCCGTCAGCCGGCGCCGTATGTGGGAAATTCTTGATTCCACTGAACAAAGTTCATCTTCCGATCTCGACTCAATGACGAGCGATCATCGCGACGATCCAAGCACTAGCCGTCGCCTCCCTCACAACGGAGGCGCGGATGAATCTCCTCCCCCGAACTCCATCAACGCCCTAGCCGTCCGGATAGATCGACTCGCGTCCGTCATGGATGCGCTCGTCCGTGTCCAAACGGCAGGGCAAGCTCCCCAGATCGTCGCTCCCCCACCTCGGGACCGGGACCCCTACAGAGGGAGAGAAGACTCTGCACGCGTCGGCACTGCCGACCACCGCCTCGCTGCCTCCCACGGCCGCAGATCTCCCTGGCCAACATATTCCATGACCCGCTGGGTGCCCCACAGTTCAACACCGAGGTCCGTCGCCAGAGCGCCTCGCCCCGAGCCCCTTCGCGCCCCTGTCCCTCCTGAGGAGTTGTCGGTCAGCTCGCCTTCTCCCAGGCATGACCGACACCCCCTCCCTCGACGGGGTCGCACGGACGGGACTCGTCACGGCAGCTCGAAGACTACCTCACCAGGGGACCTGAGGAACCTCATCGAAAGGAACCGGGGCCGCGGCCAGACACAGGTCTCCAACAGCAGAGGCCAAAGATCAGAATGTGCCGAATCGTCGGGATACCACGGCCGACTCGACGCCCTCGAAAAGAAGATCGAAGGTATGCATCGGGAAGGTCGTCATTCGAGCGACGGGACTAAGTACGCCGCCGACTCGCTCACAAAACCCTTCATTGAGGAGCTGCTCGCCGTCCATGTCTCCTCCCGGAACAAGCCCCCAAAGGTCTCTCTCTTCGACGGTAAGTCTGACCCGAAGGACCATTTGGACGCATTCACCGCAGGGATGAGCTTCCAAGACAACTCCGACGTCGCCCAATGCCGAGCTTTCCCGGCCACTCTCATCCGCTCCGGACGAGACTGGTTCCGAGGACTCACGCCACGCTCGATCTCAACGTTTGACGAGCTGGCCACCCAATTCCTTGGCCACTTCGTCGGGAACAGACGGCGGAAATGGACCGTCGACCATCTCTTCACAATCAAGAGCGGGGACAAAGAAACATTCAAAGGGTACGTCACCCGCTTCTACAACGCCCTTCTTGAAGTCCCAGAACATCGAGACGAGACGGTCATTACAGCACTTAGGTCGGTCTTAGGCACAAGGAGTGGTTACACTCCTTTGCATTAGTGCAACCTAAGACCATGGCCGAGGTAAAAGTATGGACCGAGCGTGAGATTCAGCTCGAGTCCGAGGTGAACGCAAATCTCCCCGGGGCAGAGCTAACTGACCAAAAGAAAAGGGCGAGGGAAGAGAGAAAGAGACTTGAGCGGCCAAAGCCCTACTCCCCGAAGTTTCAGGAGTACACCCTGCTCAACGTCTCCCAGACGGTACTGCTAGAGGAGGCTAAGGGCGAGGGGTTCTTCAATCTCTCCTCGATCTCGCGCATGGCGGCAAAGCGCATCCGGGGCCCCTACTGCGGTTTCCACAGGTCGCAAGGCCACTCCACAGAGAGCTGTAAGCAGCTCCGAGACTACATCGAGGAGCTCATCCGTTCGGGACACATGGCAGCGTACTTGCGGGACAAGCGGCAAGCTGACCGCGAACAGGAGCAGCGTCCCCCTCCCGGTGAGTTGACAATCGGCCAAATCATGGTCGGGGATACGTCGAGTACCCACGAGGCTCAGCGCCCCACGCCGATCGTGGAGGCCAACAGGCATCCGAGGAGCTCAAACTGTACCAATAAAAAGAACATCTACTAGCGTGTACTTCTTTTACTAAGGCAATGTAAATTTTTCTCAAGATCTTTCTGTTTATGTAATAAGAAGGGGTCAATAAAACATTGCAAGAAGAGTTTGTTTATTCAAAGGGTATTATAGGCTCCTCAGCCGTACATCGAAAAGAAAAATTACAATAGCGGGGGAAGAGGGTGCAAAGAACATTGCTCATGGTACTCTGAGGATATTTCCGCCAGTCGAGCCCTCGCAGCCTCAGACCTCTGCCTCTGATGCCACCCGCGAACGTCGGCATCATGCCTCAATTGGTAGCACTCAAGGATGAGCGACACCGAACGATCCCGCCGACCCGTGGAGATCAGGCCAAAGCGCCGCAAAGACTTCAGCTTACCAACCGCCTCGTCCTTCAACTGTTCGGACAAGGGGTTGTAGAGCCCCGGCGATGCCTTCTAAATGGAGTACATCAATAGCTGGAGCAGAGGGGAGTGCCGGGGAAGCAGTCAGCCAAAATGATCCTCAATGCGGCCTATCACTAACCGCACCGTGTCCTCGGTGCAATGCTGATCGTAGAGGCACACGTCCTCAAAGTTTACGATGTCGGGGATGGTAAAAGGGAAGTCATCCATTCTTGCGTTTAGGATGCGAAAGAAGGGGTGATCAACGCTCCCTCCGTTTTATAGCCTACAACGCCCAGGAGTCCAACAGTCGCTCGTTTTACCCACAACTGTACCGCCACGCGGTAGACACCGAGCCTTTCTCAGCGAAATCTAAACGACGCGGCTCTGGCGCTTTGCCCCCCCCCCCCCCACGCATTCATGACGCGTGTCACCCGCGACTGTCCCTCTTCCCGATACTCACACCGGCAAGGTCGGACAGGACCTCACGAATCAACCGGGCTCGCCTTATCCCGGTTATCCCCGGCTGGTAGTTCCCTACCCCACGACGCCAGGGATCAAAGCCCTCGCCATGAGGCACCGAGCAGCTTCATTGCTCGGTCCATCCTTAGTAGGCCCCTCACGGCCCCTCCCGTGCTAAGGATCGAAGCCCTCACCAAGAGGCAACCGGGTTCGCCCTTGCTCGGTTATCCCTGGCTGGTTGTTCCCTACCCCACAACGCCAGGGATCGAAGCCCTCACCAAGAGGCAACCGGGCTCGCCCTTACTCGGTTATCCCTGGCTGGCAGTTCCCTACCCCCACAACGCCAGGAATCAAAGCCCTCGCCATGAGGCACCGGGCAGCAACCCTGTTCGGCCCGTCCTTAAGGATCGAAGCCCTCATCGAGAGGCAGCCGAGCAGCTACCCTGCTTGGTTATCCCTGCCTGGTAGTCCCCTACCCCTCAACGCCAGGGATTGAAGCCCTCATCAAGAGGCAACAGGGCCTGCCCTTACTCGGTTATCCCTGGCCGGTGGTTCCCTACCCCACGACGCCAGGGATCTAAGCCCTCGCCAAGAGGCACCGGGTAATAACCCTGCTCGGCCCGTCCTTAAAGGATCAAAGCCCTCGCTAAGAGGCACCGGGCAGTAAACCTGCTCGGCCCATCCTTAGCAGGCCCCTTACGGCCTCTCCCGCGCTAAGGATCAAAGCCCTCACCAAGAGGCGACCGGGCTCGCCCTTGCTTGGTTATCCCCGGCTGGTAGTTCCCTACCCTAAGACGCCAGGGATCAAAGCCCTCGCCAAGAGGCACCGGGCAGTAACCCTGCTCGACCCATCCTTAAGGATCAAAGCCCTCGCCAAGAGGCACCGAGCAGTAACCCTGCTCGGCCTATCTTAAGCAGGCCCCTTACGGCCCCTCCCGCGCTAAGGATCAAAGCCCTCACCAAGAGGAAACTGGACTCGCCCTTACTCAGTTATCCCCGGCTGGTAGCTCCCTACCCCAAGACGCCAGGGATCAAAGCCCTCGCCAAGAGGCACCGGGCAGTAACCCTGCTCGACCCGTCCTTAAGGATCAAAGCCATCGCCAAGAGGCACCGGGCAGTAACCATGCTCGGCCCATCCTTAGCAGGCCCCTTATGGCCCCTCCCACGCTAAAGATCAAAGCTCGCACCAAGAGGCAACCGGGCTCGCCCTTGCTCGGTTATCCATGGCTGGTAGTTCCCTACCCCAAAACGCTAGGGATCAAAGCCCTCGCTAAGAGGCACCGGGCAGTAACCCTGCTCGGTCCGTCCTTAAGGATCAAAGACCTTGCCAAGAGGCACCGGGCAGTAACCCTGCTCGGCCCATCCTTAGCAGGCCCCTTACGGCCCCTCCCGCGCTAAGGATCAAAGCCCTCACCAAGAGGCAACCGGGCTCGCCCTTGCTCGGTTATCCCCGGCTGGTAGTTCCCTACCCCAAGACGCCAGGGATCAAAGCCCTCGCCAAGAGGCACCGGACAGTAACCCTGCTCGGCCCGTTCTTAAGGATCAAAGCCCTCGCCAAGAGGCACCGGGCAGCAACCCTGCTCGGCCCATCCTTAGCAGGCCCCCTACGGCCCCTCCCGCACTATGGATCAAATCCCTCACCAAAAGGCAACCGGGCTCGCCCTTGCTCGGTTATCCCTGGCTGGTAGTTCCCTACCCCACGACGCCTGGGATCAAAAGTCATCACTAAGAGGCACCGGGCAGTTACCCTGCTTGGCCCGTCCTTAAGGATCAAAGCCCTCGCCAAGAGGCACCAGGCAGCAACCCTGCTCGGCCCGTCCTTAGCAGGCCCCTTACGGCCCCTCCCGCGCTAAGGATCAAAGCCTTCACATCAAGAGGCAATCGGGCAGCAACCCTGTTCGGTTATCCCTGGCTGGTAGCTCCCTATCCATAACGCCTGAGATCAAAGTCCTCGCCAAGAGGCACCGGGCAGTAACCCTGCTCGACCCGTGCTTAAGGATCAAAGCCCTTGCCAGGAGGTAATCGAGCAGCTACCCTGCTCGGTCATCCATGGATGGCGTTACTACCCACCGACGCTATGGATCCAAGCCTACGCCAAGAGGCCATCCACGTCTAAGCAATCCCCACCTCGACTTCGGGGCTATGGAGATACCGACCTTTCACCGGTCTTTGCACACTTGGCAAATAGTCGAATTCAACTCGACGTGCGATCGCCAGATGAAGGACCGACCTGACATGAAAGCTGAACCGTGCAAATACAAATGTTCTCCACAAACAAAAGGATAATGTGCACGCAAAGAAGCTGCAAAAAGACTAAGTTTCATTCAAACTTCTAAAATCTTTTACAAGGCACTCTGGGCTCCCCAGCCCTACCAAATTGCCCGGGGGCTTACAAAAAGAAAGAGAAAAAGGAAAACCCAAAAAGTTCAGACCGCAAACCTCGCCTAGGCTTCACCTTCCTCGGTACCATCCCCAGGAGCCGGGGCTTCCGCTTCAGCAGCAGCCCCTCCCTCGTCACCATCTGCCGGAGGCACGACTACCGAAAGTGGGACCCGAGCGCGGAGCTCGCTGTCGGAAAACTCCGGAAACTGCGCCTTGACAGCATTAAGAGCTTCGTGCCATACAATGGCAGAGGATTCGCCGAGGTCGGCGTAAAACTGGTACGACCCCTTGTAATCGGCCACCACTTTTCGAGCTCGAACCTCGGCGACCTTCGCCGCCTGAAGCGCGGCCTCGGCATCCCGTCTGCTGGTATCCTTCACCCTCTTCACTGCTGTAAAGCAATCGGCCAGCTCCGCCAACTTACCCTCGATGGCTCGGTGGGACTCACTTAGCCGGCGATGGGACTCCCGGCACTTTGAGACGGTGAGCTCCCCGGCGGCCAACAGGACTTCAAGGATGGCCATCCTCTCTCTCTCTCCTGACACAACTCGAGTCGCAGGTCCTCGACCCCCGAAGAAGACTCCTCCGCCAACCTCATAGCAGGGGCAGTCTCCTCGGCCTCCATGCGAGCAATGAGGGCGCAGTGCTGAAGGACCTGATGAAAAACAACAGAGAGAGTTAGAGACGCTCGAACTGAGAAAAGGGCGCTCAAAATAACACATAAGGGAGTACGTACCTGCACCACCCCCTGAGCTATAGCTGCCACTTGGGCCCTCAGGGTCCCCCGCGGAATCTTGCCTCCGGCCGACTCTTCCATATCATCGAGTAGGCTGGCGGTAACGGAAAGCCCGGACGGGACTACGAAACAGGCGTCCCCCTCCTGCACAGGAATCCTCTCGGGAATCTCAGTCGGTGGTGCACGAGAGGCCGTCCTCTTCCTTTTAAGAGGAACCCCATCTTCGTCCTCTTCCGCTTCCTTTGTCAGGGGTTCGGAAACCCGCGGACGCCTCTGGCCGCTGCTGCGGAAATCACCGGGGGCTCGGGTCTAGGAGGATAGCCTCGTCGCCGGCGATTCCCTTGGTGTGGAACTCGGGCCAGCCCGAGCCATGGTCGCGCCCCCGGCTCTCTTCTGGGACAAGGCACCAAGGGCAGCAAGAATCCTGTATCGGTCCATTTGTTCTGCCAAAGGGAGAAGCAGTCTCGACTCAGAAGAAGAAGAAGCGGAAGGTGAAGAGGAAGAATCTACGGGGGGCTCTCTAGACTCTACCCGATCTATTTTCTACCGACTCATCACAAAAAAACATCTAACCTGATGAAAGGGATGAATCCTCAGACGAGAAAACGCAGAGATCCGACCTAAAAAGGAGAGCACCGAGTTAACGAGACTCTGGACGAGGAAATTATGAAGAGGTATGGGCCCTAATGGGGACCCCACCTCTATTTATAGCTACCGGCGTACACACCAAACGACGAAAGTCATTTCCCGCCAAAAACGACTCGTCGCATTCGACGGCCACTATCGCTCCACCTGTCGCACGCGCATTGGTCGTACCCCATCGGGCGCCGGAAATTTGCGGCCCGTCACTTCAGCCAGCCAGCGCCAGACACATGGGCTGTCGCTTCGGTGAACGTATGCACGATCCGGCGCATCCTCTTTAATGCAGGATCTAGCCCCCGATCCGCTGTCATCAAGAAAATACAGCTGATTGCCCGGGAAAGCACGCTTACGATATCTACGAAAAAGAGCCCACCTCGGGCGACCCGGCAGACCACTCTCGACCCGACCCGTGAACAGGTCGGGACGATAGTGGGGGGCTAATGATGTGTAACATTTCAGAAAAATAAAATATTATTTTTGGGAATTTATAAAATTAAATAATAAATATTATGAATAATTTGATAATGCGGTATAATTAAATACTGATAAATTGGGAAATATTTGGAAAATTATAGGAATTACTGAAATGAGGGTGTTTTATTTGATTTAAGCAAATTATGAATTTTTATAATTAATTATATACAATTTAAATGCTAATCGCGATTAAATATCACTAATCGTGCATTAAGCTTGTTTTGTGCATGTGACATGCACCATGTCATATTTCACTTTTTACATTTTCCTACCATGGTCTTTTCTTCATTTTTCTTGCATGGCTTTGTTTTTATTTGAGAAGAGAAAAGATAAAGAGAAGAAAAGAAAAGAAAAGAAAAAGGAAAAGAAAAAGTAAAGAAAATGATAAAGAATGAGGTATGGGCGAGAGAGAGAGAGAGAGAGAGAGAGAGAGAGAGAGAGGGTGAGGGGTCAAGTGAACCATGCCCATTTGTTTTTCCTCCATTCTCCTTCATCATTTTCTCTCCCCTCCTTCCTCCCATGGCTGCCCTCTATCTCCCACCACCTCTACATCATCACTTCATCATCAAAAACATCATCTCCATTTCATTAGAAACATGCATAAGCCCACTACAAACACTTTGGACCAAGAAAAATTGGATTTGGAAGATTTGGGTCAACTCAAGAAAATTCTTGAGTTGCCAAATGAGGTAACTTCATCACCATTAGTGTAGAATTTCAATTCCTTTATTATCCATGTTAAATTGGAATCGTTTAAGTGAGGGTTAGTGTTCTTGGAAAATTCCAAGATGAGGGTTAGGGGAATTTATGTAATGTGAAGTGTAAATTGAAATTAGTAGAGGCCTTATAACCCTTTTAGCGTAAGAATTTTGGACAAAATCAGAGGATTAAGCCCTAAGACACGAACTTATAAACCCCGATATCGGGAATTTGTAAGGAGTTATTGGAGATCTGCTAACACCCGGGGATCCTAGGATTTATTTTGCAAACACAGTGATACATGCAGGCACCTAAGAAGCTACTACAGAGACCCGAGCCAAAACCCCTCTGTCCAGGCCGCAATTATATTCTTTCTGGCCGCAATTTGCGGCCAGGGTAGAGGTGATCAGGTTCATGTTTGGTCCATGGCTCCATTCTCTGTAAACTAGACCCTTCCCATATGCAATATTGGCTAATTTTACTTAGGGTAAAATCTGGGACCATTTTCTTGAGTTGTTGCATTGTTTTATGACTTCGTTTTAACTTTGGTTTTCGTATTTGGGTTTTTAACTCGATGGTTTGATGTTCGTACATCCACATCGAGGATTTTCTTGGCCTTTCTAGCATGCATAGTCCGTAGGTTATAACCTATTGGCTTTTAGCGTGTCGTTTTGGTTTTGAATTGGATTTTAATGCGACACGATATGTTATGACATGTAGGTACCCCCACGTGGATTTCGAGACAACGAGGAGAGCGTAGCGTTATCGACTCCAGCAAGCGAGGATCAAGGTGAGTAGATATATATCTACGGGGGAAGTCGGGTGGATGGCGTATAGCACCCTCGCAGTTCGTAGTGTAGTATACGATATATATGTTATATATATGGTTATGTGTTGTGCAATTTGGATGATTAGTATGTAAGATTTTAGATGTTCATGGGTTAGTTTTAGTGTATTAGAAGTAACTTAGTTATTTTCTTAGTCGCGAACCCTAGAATAAGGTTTACATACACGCGCGCACACACACGCATACATTTTATTACTTGTGCGTATATGGGGATATATATATATATATATATATATATATATATATATATATATGTTTGCGAGTATGTATGTATGTATGTATACATATACATGGATGATGATGATAGTATATGATATTTGGAGATGAGTCGATGAGATTGGGCACGATGCCACGAGATCGGTGATATGACATGGTTCGTATTATGAGATACGGCATGATATTTTTAGCGGGTCTTTAGGTGATGTGTTTCATACACACGCATATATATATGTAGATGGTATCAGTATGTACTAGACTTAGATCAGTACCCCAGTTCATGATATGATGATAAGGATACCAGATAAATGATGAGATAAATGTGATATTCAACCCGTACCCATATTGGGATGTCGTACGATGGATTTACCGTACGAGCTATATATTGATGATAGATCCGCACTCTTGACTCGAGGATGTCATATTATATATTGTATCGTATGTGATACTATTAAGGCGGGACCACCGACTATTATATTTATATATATCGACTCAGATTTAGGTGGTTTCCTTACCTTTTCGATTAGCCTGTTAGTTTAGTCCAGTAGTTTACTTATAGATATTAGACTAGACTCGAGTCATACCTATTTGAAAACTAACGAATCGTGACTATTTTAAAGACAGGCCAATGGATTCTACGGATATTTCAAAAGACGTACCTTTTCTTAAAAACACCGTAACCCTTTTTTCTAAACACCACGATTCGTGTTATTTCAAATGGAAAGACGGTATTGACTCATATATATTAATGTAGATTCTTTGTTATTGCGTTCACTATTCATTTTCCGCATATTCTTACTTTTCGCATCGCATTGCATGCTTATTGTGTTTTCGTAATTATTATGAAACCCATGCTGTCAGGACACCAGCACCATTACCGATGATGCGTATGCTCCACGAACACCTGCTTGCCGGCTCACACACATCATCATCGGTAATTGCCATGTCATGTACACATTAGGAAACACTATTCATTTATGTAATTGTTAGCTGATAGTTTCGACATGGTACTTGTGAGCTTGCTTTTATATGATAACTTAGGCATTGCATTTATTTATTGTGTTATCTCATGCATGTATATTCATATATTCATTTTCCATGCGATAGTTTGGGCCAGTCCGGATCGCCGGAGCCCAGTATTCATTATTTATTTACGTTGTGATTTATGATTTCGGATTTCCATGAGATTTCTGGATTTAGAGAAACCGCAAAGATTTTATAAACTTATCATCTTTTTAAAAGATAGAAAAATACGGTTTTCTCATGATATGATATGGGATATGTCCACCATGAGTTTTATCGGCTCTTGAGCGATATCATACACCTGATTCGAGGAGGAGGAGGAACCGTCTGTGGGTGCATGGTGGACCCGGTGCGGTACCCCGGGGCAAGATGGTCGCAAATGATGGCGTTAAGCCTGGCAGGGGAGCACTACCGACCAGTGATTTTATTGTGACTCGACGGATATCCGGAGGATACCGATCGGAGTATAGGCCAGTCCGGATTGTCGGAGCCTGAGATTTGAGATTTGATGATATGGGCCGTCCAGATAGCCGGAGCCCTAGATATTGAGATTCGAGGATACAGGCCAGTCCGGATTGCCGGAGCCTGAGATATTGAGATATATGTTTTGTGTCGATGCTTGACATTGATTCTATGTTGATTTCATTGATGATACCTCGATTTATATATGCAGAAATCTCACTAAATTAAGAAAACAGTTTTCTTATTCATGATGTATTCTGTTTTCATTATATTTCATTCATACTTCATATTTATGATATGTTGCTACCTGAGGCACTGACACGAGCACTTGGTATTACACTTATGTATAGATATTTACCCTTGCCACCTTATCATGCTTCGGGTTTTATCATTTTTTTTGAGAATATATATATTTGATCGTATTGACCTAGGATTGAGTCATGAATACAATATTGGCTTTGCGCGCCCTGTCCCGCAATTGAGTGAAAAATGGCCGTTGCGCGGTAGACCAAGCAACGGAGTGAGCGCCTAGCGCGAAAGCCGTTGCGCGGTAGCACATCCGTTTTCTTACATACGATTTCTGCTCTGTAATGTTTTCTACTCACGATTTGGCAACCCACCCCCATTGTGCCACAGTTCCTTGCAGGTTTTGCCGTACAGGTTTTCTTAGCGGCTTTGCTGGCACACTGCTTCTTCCGGGTGATTGCTTTGGTAGGTGGGTTCACTCGCATCGTGACCACCCTTATTTTTATTTTTATTCAGTTGTATCTAGTAACTCCATCAACCAGAGTTGTATATTTATTTGACTTAGAAGAACAGTGTATATTATTTCGACCTTAGAACCGCGCTGTATTATTATACTTTTCTTGATGATTTTGAGTTCCCTTTTGAGTTTTGATTCTCGCCCTTCGGCGTTGTATATTATATTGCTTGTGTGGTTGTGACCGCCAATTGGCGAAGAGCTAGCTCCCGCTTGGGGATACCTTTATTCATATTATGCATGTTGTACCCTTTTAGGGGCCAGTATTTACAAAGGAAACTCTGCCGAAATTTTTGGAAAAAATATGATGTTTTAAAAATGTTTACTACGACTTTTCAAAGTGATCATATGCAAACTTTAAAATAAGTTTTCCTTCTTTCTTCTTTCAAATGGTTTAGATTTCTGGGATTTTTGGTTTACTTGAATTAGATTGGGTCCTATAGACTTCATATGATTCAAGTGCCAATCACGTGCCATTTTGGGTCGTGACAAAGTTGGTATTAGAGCGCTAGGTTAACCTTGGTTCGAGTCTATATTTGACTATGTGGAGCCTAGGGCGTTTGTATATATTCAGAACCTAGGCTTGACCTTACGGAACTTAGACTTAGTCAAGGGGGTATTAGACCCGAACTTTCGTCGCATAGGTTGACCTTGGTTGATGGAGTAGGTGACTTAAGGAGAGTGACGTACCGTGTGTATGTTCCACGTCATACTTACGATACGCTACTCCGCTTAAGAAGCCTTAGGATGTACATTTTCTTGCTCAACATTATATTCATTCATATGATCTATCCTCATCGATATCGGTTTATGATTTTGCTGCCACGATTACACGGGCAGAGAGAGCTACGGCTAGAGTTGCGTCAGCACGAGCTCGTCATGGACGAGGACTGACCAGGGCGTGATTCCAGGGACACACGATTGCATAGATGTATCGTCCTATTGTGTTTTCGCGCCATGAGCGTTTGATGGATCGCTTTTACAAGATTTCTCGGTCGTGCAGATCAGCACCAGAGGATTGGGCCACTGCTAGAGGCCAGCCAGAATGTGATGACCGTCAATGCACCGATTATTTGATGATTGAGGCACTGTTCAGCGTGCGGACAATGATTCAGTTGCTGCTGCGACTGACGAGATATCGCCCCAAATGTTTGAAGCTAATGTCGCACGAGTGGTACTTAGAGATATGATAGAAGATCGCTAGTCATCCAAGGAGGAATGACTAGGGCATGTGATTCATTGCCTACCCCGATGCGAGGTCATCAGATTGATTGATTCCAGCTAGAGATGACTTCAAGCAGGTATGTTGGGAGTCGATAGAAGACGATCGAATGTCAGAAACCCATTTTTCCAAGTTTAAAGTATTCGGAAAAACATGCAAGTAATTCCGTGGACCCTCTAGAAGAATGAAACCCTAACTCGATATAATGACCATGAGAACGCTTTGAAACCTTAGGGTTTGCAGCAGTTCAGCGGTGCCATTAATGAGGCTTGGGTTTGCCCTTCTACGGCTGGTCCATAGGTACTGTGGCATGTACTGGAATATTATTAAACTGTACTCAAAATGTTGAGCTCTTGGGGGATTATGGAACTTTGATTAATCGATCGGAAGGTTCGACGTCGTTCGGATATCATGTGATGGGATACATTACTTGGGAGACTCTAGATATGAGTATAGCCGTTGGAGCGCAGTCCATGCAGCCACGAAGAGACGAGTCCGAATCAGTCGACATTAGAGAAAAATGGAGTAAGAGATTCGTACGAGATCTTGATGAGATGACGTTCCACTCCGCTGACATCAGAGATGTGATACGCATGCAGAGGCGTTGCATATGGAAATACCTTCCATAAGGAGTCGCGATGAGTATGCAGCCGTTCCGGAATAAGAAACGGATTTAGTAAGGGTGATAACTTCCGGGCAGTTCGGCAGAAACGAGATTTGGGGGAGACTTCGACAGAACCTTTCTGGAATACTATACGAGAAGACTTGGATCTAGGATCGGTCATATTGCGCATACCCAGTAGGCCAGAGTTCGGCATCGTCGACGGGACATGTTATGAGTGACCATGACAGTCGGCCAGAGATCTTTAGAGGATGTGCTAGAGCGGGACTGTTTCCGCCATCTTTGATTTCGGTATTTTGGGCGATTTATTGCATGATTGAGATTTTGTGCACCACAGTTGCACTTGACTTCGATTTGATGTCATTCGAGATGTTGATTTTGATTTCATACCTATGGTATGCATGTGATTTGACTTATGCTTTCGGCATAGTTTTCATGCACTTTAGTATTTTGATGCGATTTTGTGCACACTGATGCATATGGTTATGAGATTATATACCATGGTATACCTGATTTGGATTTGGATTGAGATGTGTTGTATACCGTCGATTTCGATTGTGATATTCAATATTTTTTTTCGTGCACCTTGTGCACTTGATTTGGATTCTTGCACATACTTGGGCGCTTGATGCGATTTTGGTGCACGCCAGATGCACTAAATCGAGATTCTTCGTGCATATCAGATGCACCTGATATTGTTGTTAGGCACACACCGTTGCCTTGACAGGTGTTTCGTGCACACCCATTGCACTTAGATTTTGTTTCTGTGTACATGTATGGCACATTCATGGATTTCAATTTCCGTGCGCCCCAGACGCACGTGGCATTTATATACACAGTTTGGGGATTGATTCTTTTGGAGCTATATGTTTTATGATACTTACTATATGGTATAGTGGCTGAGCAGGACTAGTCCGATGACAGTACCTGACTATATTTTTTTGCATGCATTGATAGTTATCGAAGGGAATTCCAAAAAGAGCTATAGTCTCAGTATTTACCTACGTGTCTGAGATGACATGAAGCATTTAACAAAGGAAACCCTTTTAAATTATTTTTTCAAAATGGCGGGACGTGTATGTTAAACAAAGGATATATATATATACATATATATAGTTATTTTCTTACAATAAACGTCCGCCACTGTGCCGTGATGCGCGCATTGCACAGCGATTGGAAAAGAGTTTGGCATGCATTTCTTTCAGATGTTTTGACGAATTTACTATGTTATTTACATGTATAGTTTGATGTATATCATGTTGGTTTTCGTATTAGGCTTTGACATTGGTGTCTTCGCCATAACTCCGATGATTGCGGTATGCCTGACGGAGTTTTGATTTTGGATTATATACTCGTTTTTCATGCGCATGCATTGCGCTGCGATGTGTTTTATATATTTATGATTTCGGAGCCCCGACGACTTGATCATTTTACTGAAATGTTTTAGTATTTGAGGGGTTTAAATTTAAAATCGGGGACCGAATTTCTTTAAGGGGGGAAGACTGTAACATTTCAGAAAAATAAAATATTATTTTTAGGAATTTATAAAATTAAATAATAAATATTATGAATAATTTGATAATGCGGTATAATTAAATACCGATAAATTGGGAAATATTTGGAAAATTATAGGAATTACTGAAATGAGGGTGTTTTATTTGATTTAAGCAAATTATGAATTTTTATAATTAATTATATACAATTTAAATGCTAATCGCGATTAAATATCACTGATCGTGCATTAAGCTTATTTTGTGCATGTGACATGCACCATGTCATATTTCACATTTTACATTTTCCTGCCATGGTCTTTTCTTCATTTTTCTTGCATGACTTTGTTTTTATTTGAGAAGAAAAAAGATAAAGAGATGAAAAGAAAAGAAAAAGGAAAAGAAAAAGGAAAAGAAAAAGTAAAGGAAATGATAAAGAATGAGGTATGGACGAGAGAGAGAGAGAGGGTGAGGGGTCAAGTGAACCATGCCCATTTGTTTTCCCTCCATTCTCCTTCATCATTTTCTCTCCCCTCCTTCCTCCCATGGCTGCCTTCCATCTCCCACCACCTCTACCTCATTACTTCATCATCAAAAACACCTCAAAACATCATCTCCATTTCATTAAAAATATGCACAAGCCCACTACAAACACTTTGGACCAAGAAAAATTGGATTTGGAAGACTTGGGGCAACTTAAGAAAATTCTTGAGTTGCTAAATGAGGTAACTTCATCACCATTAGTATAGAATTTCAATTCCTTTATTATTCATGTTAAATTGGAATCGTTTAAGTGAGGGTTAGTGTTCTTGGAAAATTCCAAGTTGAGAGTTAGGGGAATTTATGTAATGTGAAGTGTAAATTGAGGTTAGTAGAGGCCTTACAACCCTTTTAGCGTAAGAATTCTGGACAAAACCAGAGGATTAAGCCCCAAGACACGAACTTAGAAACCCCGATATCGGGAATTTTTGGAAATTTAAGGAGTTATTGGAGATCTGCTAACACCCGGGGACCCTAGGATTTATTTTGCAAACATTGTGATACATGCAGGCACCTAGGAAGCTACCATAGAGACCCGAGCCCAAACCCCTCTGTCCAGGCCGCAATTATATTCTTTCTGGCCGCAATTTGCGGCCAAGGAAGAGGCGATCATGTTCATGTTTGGTCCATGGCTCCATTCTCTGTAAACTAGACCCTTCCCATATGCAAAATTGGCTAATTTCACCTAGGGTAAAATCTGGGACCATTTTCTTGAGTTGCTGCATTGTTTTATGTTCATACCAGAATATTGCATTTTAATACCGCTCATTCATCATCTATTTTTTGTATTTATCGGTACTATTAACCAGTGTTTGCTCAGTATTATAGATTACAGGTATCCGTGACAAAATACTGGAAATACACTTAAAATCACGGATATTACAGTTGTGAGCTGACACTGCAACCAGAACCGCAAACCGACCGATAATTCTTGGGTTTCTTTGTGTAACATGCTCGTGTACACACTTTTTATCTAAATGGACCAACACAATACAAGCGTGTACACAAGTGAGCACTAGAACCTAGTGAGGCAGCCATGATGCATGGCATAAGTGGGCACATGGTGGCACAAGTGGGCATGGTGTGATGTGCATTAATGGTGCATTCAATGCATAAAGTGTTAATGTGATTCATAGCTACAAGTTTCCCTCCAAGCCCTGAGTGCAACACAGAACTTTTTAGACCAAGCAAACAACATCAGAGTGATGTGGGGGAACACACAAACCAACACACCAAATACGAGCCAGAGAGCTCAGATATCACCTGAGATCACACCCTTGTGGCCGGCCCCCTGCTCCCAAATGCTTCCAGACTTCTGTGGGTCCTCCCTTGCCACCACGACAGCTCATTTTTATTGTTTGTTTATTTAGTTTTTGAGCCTATAAAAGCAGGCAGTGGGCAAATGGTCAAGGGTCCAAGTTTTTCTCATTCTTTGTTCACATTTTGTTCCTCCAAGTTTTGTTTTTCATTTTGTTCTCTTGTACATAGCTTCCCCTTGAGTTCTTAACCTTTTCTTGATCTTGCAATCTCTTTATTGAGCTTGCAAGTTTAAGGGTTGGTTATTGATTTCAAGGGTTGTGACATTCTTGAAGATTAATAAAGTTCTCTTTTTGTGCCTTCATTCACCATGAGTTCTTTGCCTTTTCTTGATTTTGCAATCTCTTAATTGAGCTTGCAAGTTTAAGATTATGTTATTGAACCCATGTCTTGTATTTTGCTCTTTGGTTCCTAGTTATTTTCTTTCTCGCTCTTTTAATACTTGCTTTACTTACTTGCACTTAAATTCCATCCACTTACTTACTTGTAATGTTTTTCTTTTCTTTTCTCTTTTCTTTTGTTCTTTTGGTTTGTTGTTGTGAATGGTTTGTGAATATGTGTTGTTAGGAAAAGAATACGATATTATAAGTTAAGGTTTTCGTTTCCCATTTCCTTTTCCCGTTATTTTCCATTGAACTCCGTCCAAACCTTACGCAAGTGCTCCGTTAGGCATCCTACCCTACCATGATAGCGGTGATTCCTTAGCGAGACCGGTTGTGGTTGAATTAACCGGAGGTTAAGGCTAAGAGCCAGGAACGGACGGACAATGACCAAAAGGGAGAAACTAAGCGTTGGAAAGCCTAGCTTATACTCGCAAGTTTCCTTCCTAGTCGTGCTAACCCCCGTTGTTGTCGATTACCGTAACACCGATATTAAGAGTGGCAACAAAAGAAGTGAGTGACTCCTAACTCAAACTAACCTAATCCTAACCCTTACAAGCTCTCTTTATACATATTTTAGCACATAGTGAAACTAAACAAACCTGGACAAATTGGACTTAACTCGTTAAAGCACATAGAAAAAGATTCCCATCTCCCTGCAGACGACCCGTACTCAACCGGCTAGCTACCAAGCGAAACCGTCTTGATTGCGGTAATTAAAACTAAGCACACAAAAACTCTAACGATCAAATGACGCCGTTACCGGGGAGACGGTAACGTATTTTCTTTCTTATTATTCGGGTTAATATTCTTTTTGTATATATATAAAATTATAAATATAATATAAAAAATCTTTTTGTTATTTTTGATATTTTTTGTGTGCAAGTGTGCAGGCGATCTGGAGCAAGTACAGTATTCAAATCAAGAGATAGAAGTTTTTATTCTGTCCTATAGAACAAGAGGAGTGCAGTGACCTAAATACCAAGTCCCAAGTCAACAATTCGACTGCGGAACCACGGTCAAAGGGTTGATTTCGCGGCGGTTCCGCGGTCCTATTGAGGCTTCTCACCCCAATTTTTTCCTGCTTCTTCTCTTTCCTCTGCACCTCTATGTAAATTCCACTTAACTGTATTTTCTGCAGGTATCTTTGCACAAAATTGCGCTGCCGCCAAATAAATTTTTTGTTGTTTTAGATTTTGTTTGTTTACGCGATTTGCATATAATAATACGAACATTAAGGGGCTTGAACACTAATTCAGATTGGGTGGGGATTTTATCACCCTTCCTAAGACCCCATAAATCACTAATTGCATACGCATTACCTTGATTTAATAAAAAAATATCTAGACCAAACCTATAAATACTTGTCGCGCTCATTTAGGACAAGTGAAGGTTGCGGGGAATCGGTCGTTTATCTAAACTTGACTTTGTGGTGCCTAGGCTAGACAAATGAGGAGGTAATTTTAAAAGGCCCGTCTCACGGTGATTCGTGAGCAGAACCCTCCTTCTCTCACTTGTGCTTACTTGGCCACAATTGGCAGTGAAGAGGCGATTCGAGAGTTATCCTGCAACTTGTCACTTGGAAGTCTAGGAGCGGTCTAGTTGGACTTTAAAGACCCTAGCTCTAGGTGACTGTTTGTGCATTTTGTGATTGTGATTGTGGTTATGTAAAGTTTAGTCCCATAATTCCATATTTTTTCAAAACAAACAATTTCAAAACTCCAAAAACAAACATTTTTTTTAATAAAAAATAATAAAAAAATATACCACTTCCCTCCTTTCCTACCTTTTCACTCTTCTAACATGGGTACCCCACCTCGCAAAACTCTTGCCGAACTTTGGTACCCATAACCAGACATTACTTCTTACGGTTCTTGCTTTGGCCGAACCTCGAACGATCCATCCATACCCAAAATTTAATTGAAAGATCGGATAGACGCGTCTAGGACAAACAATTGGACCCCGCAATCCACTTCGTATCAACCGTTTCAAACATTCACCCCTTCTTACGTTGATACCCCTTTTGAGAATCCGGTTGTAACTCCGAAACTCATGTCTATTGCTGAACGTATTGAAAAATCTCGTAACCGATTTTTCACTCCTTTTACCACTGTGAATTCTTTGGATCAACAATTCTATTCACCTTCTTATCCGTATGTTGATCCTACCCCTGTCCAACCATTCAACTCCTACCAGTCCTACCCAACTTTTACACCTTCTCTATACATTGCTTCTGAACAGCCATTTGGGAGTTTCCAGTATCAAAACAATTTTGAATCTTTTACTGAAACCCCTCCACAACCCATGTCTAGTCTGGAACAGTCGTTAGAAGACTTTCGGGTAGCGTCGTATCAACAGATGATGGATTTGAATGCGTCCATGGCCGCCATCATACAACCTACTGACCCGGTAGCTAGTTTCCAACTAGCTCCACATTTTCCAATGTATGATGCGGCGGTAGGACAGGCTGAGAATTTAAGAGGTGAGAGTGAGCTGTACACCCTTCCAAATCAAACCTACCCATCCCCAATTGAATCCCACAACTCCGGTTTTGAATGTCTATCAAGTGTTCCAAATGATTCACCAGTTGAAGATAGAACGTTTAATGAGTTGTGTGACTTTGTAGTGTTTGATTTACCTGATTGTGAAGGGTCCCTTTCGAGTGAAACCATCACCAATTCTTTTGACCTCTACACTTCCACTCTAGAACCTGAATTGATTAATATCCATGCTTTTGATGAGGTGTCTAAGAAAATTGATTTTCACTTGATTGAGGATATTGACGCTGGGAATATTTTGGATGATGAACCCGCAAATTTGGATGAGTTTCTCTCTCCAATTCATCATCCCGAGCCATTAAATGTTTTCCCGAACTTCATATGCGTCTTGATTTTGATGAGAATTGCATGGATGAGCTGTGTTTTGGGGAGAATATTGAGGATAGTTTTGAGGATGAACCAGTTTTACTTGATGAGTCGGATTTTCCAATTCATCCTATCTCTTTCACTGACTGTGTACACCCTCCTGAACCCTTACCTGATACCCTTCCTCAATCACTTCCCTCTATACTTTCTATCGTTCCGACCTTGCAAGAAACCGTATCACTTTCATTTCCACTGTCTGGTTTACCAAGTTCGACGTACCCATGTTTTCTCACGAATCTTGAGGGATTTGACCCAATTTTTCGCCATATTGATAGATTAGTATAATCCATCTTTTCACATCGATCATTACAGATTGTACTAATTTATTCAATTCATTTTCACCCTCAAGTTCGTACACCATTTCTTTTTCCCTTCCGCCATTCTTCTTCTAATATACCGAGACCGTATTCTACTTCTATCCCCATACGGTCTCGCGTATTCTCCATTTCTTTCCTCTCCGCATTCTTTCACCAACCGCCGCTTTATAACGATAAAATCTTTGAATGGTTGGTACTCACTTTTAGCCTGTGTAAGGCCTTGTATAGAATAATACCGTTCTTTCCCCCCTAATCCTGAACTTCAACGCTTAACAGTGGAAACACTGTTTTACTTAAGTTTGGGGGGAACCCTTTTTGTGTATATATTCTTGGTTTTCTTTTTGTTTTGTATAAATTTTCTTTTAGGAAGCGCCGGCAATTTTGACCCTCTTGGTATAGCTTGACAGTGAGGGCACTGTCAAGTTTAAGTTTGGGGGTGTGCTCAGTAAGCTTTCTTCTTTCGCATTCATTTGTATATTCTGCATTTGCATACATATTTAAAAACCCATAAAAATTGAAATTTTTTACAAAAATATAAAAACTTTGTTGTCAAGTTAACTAATAGGGTAACTTAGATTTTTTCCGAAAGTTTAGTTGATACGTTAGAAATAACTAAATCCTAGGCTTAGGAATTGAAAACCCTAAAAATAACCCTCTTTTGTTTAATTTCGGTAAATATACGTCCTTACGGTTTTTTTTTTGAGAAATAGGTAATCTTGAGTTCAGTTCTTTAGTTAAGTCGAGATGAAGGGAAAGTATTGAAGTTTTACTGAAAGATAAGTCTGAAAAATAGTTTCCATTCTTGAATTCAAATTTAGAAAGTATATACCCTACAAACTGCACATACACGCACCTTGAAACTTGGGATAGTAGAGAATATCTAGAAATACTCTTGCCTGAAAACCTAGTATGAAAGAAAAAACGGTATTTAAAGCTAACCACCTAAAGCGCATCATTGAAAAAAATATATCCGGTCTTGAAAAAGAAAAAAATAAAGAAAAGAAAAATAAATAAAGTCAAGACCTGGAAACCGCTATTTACGCTTTAAGCTCACACATTCAGTAATCGGCCGTTAGTGCCTCAAGAAGCATTAATAGTCGCATGAAAGGTATATGAGCATCACCGTCCATCATTAATGAAAAGAAGTAGTATTGGGTACTAAGGCAAGGGTACTATAACTTGAATTGAATTCTTAAGTGTAGGGGTAAAAATTACACACACGTGGGGGTATACAATCGATATTTGGAGGAGAGATAGAAATAAAGAATAAGACTTATGTTTTCCGTAAAGATGATAAAAATCCCTGATTTAAGACCGCACTTTTAGAAGGAAAACTCATGAGATACCAATATCTTTCTAAACTTTTTTTTTGGAACATTTAGGATCTAAGGTTAAATAGATAGGAGGTGTGAAAAATAAGGGTTGGATATTTTTAACTTAAGATAATAGAATTTCTAACTTAGATATTAAACTGTAGGAGTAGATTGATGTTAACTTATGAAACTAGCTTGACGAGATTTTGTGGGTAGTATCCGCTGAAAACCCTCAGGAGACAACACTCCTCCTATTAGGGACACCTAGAGGTTTAACGGCTTGTTGCACGTGCTCAGTGCAATCGCGTTCTCTGCGAAAGTGAGGCTAGGATTTTGTTTTGCTCGAGACGAGCAAAAGATAAGTTTGGGGGTATTTGTTCATACCAGAATATTGCATTTTAATATCGCTTATTCATTATCTATTTTTTGTATTTATCGGTACTATTAAGCGGTGTCTGCTCAGTATTACAGATTACAGGTATCCGTGATAAAATACTGGAAATACACTTAAAATCACGGATATTACAGTTGTGAGCTGGCACTGCAACCAGAACATCAAACCGACCGATAATTCTTGGGTTTCTTTGTGTAACATGCTCGTGTACACACTTTTTATCTAAATGGACCAACACAATACAAGTGTGTACACAAGTGAGCACTAGAACCTAGTGGGGCAGCCATGATGCATGGCATAAGTGGGCACATGGTGGCACAAGTGGGCATGGTGTGATATGCATTAATGGTGCATTCAATGCATAAAGTGTTCATGTGATTCATAGCTACAAGTTTCCCTCCAAGCCCTGAGTGCAACACAGAACTTTTTAGACCAAGCAAACAACATCAGAGTGATGTGGGGGAACACACAAACCAACACACCAAATACGAGCCAGAGAGCTCGGATTTCACCTGAGATCACACCCCTTGTGGCCGGCCCCCTGCTCCCAAATGCTTCCAGACTTCTGTGGGCCCTCCCTTGCCACCACGACAACTCATTTTTATTGTTTGTTTATTTAGTTTTTGAGCCTATAAAAGCAGGCAGTGGGCAAAGGGTCAAGGGTCTAAGTTTTTCTCATTCTTTGTTCACATTTTGTTCCTCCAAGTTTTGTTTTTCATTTTTTTCTCTTGTACATAGCTTCCCCTTGAGTTCTTAACCTTCTCTTGATCTTGCAATCTCTTTATTGAGCTTGCAAGTTTAAGGGTTGGTTATTGATTTCAAGGCTTGTATCATTCTTGAAGATTAATAAAGTTCTCTTTTTGTGCTTTCATTCACCATGAGTTCTTTGCCTCTTCTTGATCTTGCAACCTCTTAATTGAGCTTGCAAGTTTAAGATTAGGTTATTGAACCCATGTCTTGTATTTTGCTCTTTGGTTCTTAGTTATTTTCTTTCTTGCTCTTTTAATACTTGCTTTACTTACTTGCACTTAAATTCCATGCACTTACTTACTTGTAATGTTTTTCTTTTCTTTTCTCTTTTCTTTTGCTCTTTTGGTTTGTTGTTGTGAATGGTTTGTGAATATGTGTTGTTAGGAAAAGAATACGATATTGTAAGTTAAGGTTTTCGTTTCCCATTTCCTTTTCCCGTTATTTTCCATTGAACTCCGTCCAAATCTTACGCAAGTGCTCCGTTAGGCACCCTACCCTACCAAGGTATCGGTGATCCCTAACCGCGACCGGTTGCGTTCGGTTTCGCCGGAGGCGAAAGCAAGAGACAAGAACGGAAGGACAAGGGTCAATAAGCCGGATTTCTTAAATACCGTGCTTAAGTACCCTAATCCACGTTGTTGCCGATTGTTCTAGCTTCAATTGATCAAGACTCGGCTCAAAGGACTTGAATACGAATTATTTAACTTACACTATCCTATCTTATCCTAAAAAGCATTTACTTTGCATATATACACATAGGTTAGATACGAACAATCCGCCTCGCGTATTAACTCGTCAAAATAAGAACTTAAAACGCTCCGTCTCCCTGCGGACGACCCGTGCTCATCGCGGCTAGCTGCAAAGCGGCACCGTCCTGATCGCGGTTAGATTTTAGGACTCTTAAAACTCGATACGCCAAAAGCGTGCGATCATTTTACGACTTTGTTTTAACTTTGGTTTTGATATTTGGGTTTTTAACTCGATGGTTTGATGTTCGTACATCGACATCGAGGATTTGCTTGGCCTTTCTTGCATGCGTAGTCCGTAGGTTATAACCTATAGGCTTTTAGCGTGTCGTTTTGGTTTTGAATTGGATTTTAATGCGACACGATATATTGTGACATGTAGGTACCCCCACGTGGATTTCGAGACGACGAGGAGAGCATAGCGTCATCGACTCCAGCAAGCGAGGATCAAGGTGAGTAGATGTATATCTACGGGGGAAGTCGGGTGGATGGCGTATAGCACCCCCACAGTTCGTAGTGTAGTATACGATATATATGTTATATATATGGTTATGTGTTGTGAAATTTGGATGATTAGTATGTAAGATTTTAGATGTTCATGGGTTAGTTTTAGTGTATTAGAAGTAACTTAGTTATTTTCTTAGTCGCGAACCCTAGAATAAGGTTTACACACACGCGCGCGCACACACGCATACATTTTATTACTTGTGCGTATATGGGGATATAGATATATATATATATACACATATGTTTGCGAGTATGTATGTGTATATATATATATATATATATATATATATATATATATATATATATATATATATATACATGGATGATGAGGATAGTATATGATATTTGGAGACGAGTCGATGAGATTGGGCACGATGCCACGAAATCGGTGATATGACATGGTTCGTATTATGAGATACGACATGATATTTTTAGCGGGTCTTTGGGCGATGTGTTTCGTACACACGCATATATATACGTAGATGGTATCAGTATGTACTAGACTTAGATCAGTACCCCAGTCCATGATATGATAATTAGGATATCAGATAAATGATGAGATAAATGTGATATTCGACCCGTACCCAGATTGGGATGCCGTACGATAGATTTACCGTATGAGCTGTATATTGATGATAGATCCGAACTCTTGACTCGAGAATGTCATATTATATATTGTATCGTATGTGATACTATTGAGGCATGACCACCGACTATTATATTTATATATATCGACTCAGATTTAGGTGGTTTCCTTACCTTTTCGATTAGCCTATTAGTTTAGTCCAGTAGTTTACTTATAGATATTAGACTAGACTCGAGTCATACCTATTTCAAAACTAACGAATCGTGAGTATTTTAAAAACAGGCCAAGGGATTCTACGGATATTTCAAAATACGTACCTTTTCTTAAAAACACCGTAACCCTTATTTTCTAAACACCAGGATTCGTGTTATTTCAAATGGCAAGACAGTATGACTCATATATATTAATGTAGATTCTTTGTTATTGCATTCACTATTCATTTTCCGCATATTCTTACTTTTCGCATCGCATTGCATGCTTATTGTGTTTTCGTAATTCTTATGAAACCCATGTTGTCAGGACACCGGCACCATTACCGATGATGCGTATGCTCCACGAACACCTGCTTACCGGCTCACACACATCATCATCAGTAATTGCTATGGCACGTACACATTAGGAAACACTATTCATTTGTGTAATTGTTAGCTGATAGTTTCGACATGGTACTTGTGAGTGTTGGAGTCGAAAATTGCACCTCGGTTAACCAAGTCAAAGTCAAAGTCAACCCCAAGCCAAGTGGGCCCATGCCCGAGTCGAGCCCGAACATGAAGCGGCTGGCCTCCCCCATGGTAACATAAAAATCATGTAATAAATAATTTTAATGTAATTTTTTATGCATGAATGGGCACAAAGCCAAATTTTTGTAAAGCCTATGGCTTATGTGCAAAAAGAAATAGCATATGAGGCATGGGATAGGCCAAATGCCATTTTGTAAAGCCCAAGGGGCTATATGTAAATGTGTAAGTCTATAAAAGGTAACATGATGATGAATAAAAATAATACACTTTTCATTCTCCCTAAAAACTAGGGTTTGTGCCTCCTTCCCCTTTCTCAAGGGTCTAAAACTCTCTTCCTCTTTTTTGAATTAAATCAAGAGTTTAACTCTTCCTTTCTCAAAAATAAATAGTTTTTCACCACAAAACCCACGAAGGGGAGCTTGGATCTCCAATCATATCTCGAAAATGGGAGACTTTTAAGTCTCACCCCCTTTTCTCCAAGATCCCGCCGATCAAAAGAAGGAAGAAGGAGACCCATCTCCAAAAATCCAATTTTGGACAGATCCAAGGCTCAAAATAAGAGCTAAAGATCCCTAGGAGTTTAACTCCTTTCTAGATCTGTTGGAGTTTAACTCTATAAATTAGTTTCTGTTAGGAGTTCAACTCCAAAAAAACCCTTGGGAGTTCAACTCCCCAAGGGGTTAGACCCCTTCTCGCGGGTGTTTCTCGTGGTCACGTGTGCGCCATGTGACCCCGGGCGCTAAGGCGCCCATCGGTCACTTGTGCGCCACGTGACCCTGGGGCGCTAAGGCGCCCTTCGGTCACGTGTGCGCCACGTGACCCCGGGAGCTAAGGCGCCCAATGGTCACGTGTGCGCCACGTGACCCCGGGCGCTAAGGCGCCCAATGGTCACGTGCGTGCACGCGACCCCGGGCACTAAGGCGCCCATGTGCGCGCACGTGACCCTGGGCGCCAAGCTCCCAAGCGCCAGGCACGTGACCCGCGGGCGCCCGCAGGGCACGTGACCCGCGGGCGCCAAGCGCCCACGTGCCATGCACGCGTCTTTAAGACGCTCCTCACCCCTCATTTTTCATACAATCTACACTCAAAACACGTCCTCTGCCAGGAAAATTTTTCTAACGGGGCGCTGTCCCGCACCCTGCAAGGGGGCTGCTAGCCCCCTTGACCCCCAACCCGCTATCCGGGTAGCGGGACCCCCCGTAAAACTCTACGGGCCCCCAGATATATAACCAAAACCCCTCCAAAACAAAACATACGTACACTTCACATTGAGTTCGCATGACCAGTTTAACCCGTCAATCGGAGGTTCCCTCGCTCCAAAGGCGAGGGGTAATTAACGACAGCTTAGTCCGCGGCTGCCGGAGATTCGGATCCCCACAATCATTAAACCCCGGCATGCCATAGGCAGGGGGAATCTGTAATGCTCCTGACAAGCGCGCGTGTATTCCCATCTCAATGGGGTGACGAAATACACCCTACAGTGAGCTTGCTTTTATATGATAGCTTAGGCATTGCATTTATTTATTGTGTTATCTCATGCATGTATATTCATATATTCATTTGTCATGCGATAGTTTGGGCCAGTCCGGATCGCCGGAGCCCAGTATTCATTATTTATTTACATCGTGATTTATGATTTCAGATTTCCATGAGATTTCTGGATTTAGAGAAACCGCAAAGATTTTATAAACTTATCATCTTTTTAAAAGATAGAAAAATGCGGTTTTCTCATGATATGATATGAGATATGTCCACCATGAGTTTTCTCGGCTCTTGAGCGATATCATACACCCGATTCGAGGAGGAGGAAGAACCGTCTGTGGGTGCATGGTCGACCTGGTGCGGTTCCCCGGGACAAGATGGTTGTAGATGATGGCGTTGAGCCTGGCAGGGGAGCACTACCGACCGGTGATTTTATTGTGACTCGACGGATATCCGGAGGATACCGATCGGAGTATAGGCCAGTACGGATTGCCGGAGCCTGATGTTTGAGATTTGATGATATGGGCCAGTCCGGATAGTCGGAGCCCTAGATATTGAGATTCGAGGATACAGGCCAGTCCGGATTGCCGGAGCCTGAGATATTGAGATATTGGTATTTATGTTTTGTGTCGATACTTGACATTGATTCTATGTTGATTTCATTGATGATACCTCGATTTACATATGCAGAAATCTCACTAAATTAAGAAAACAATTTTCTCATTCATGATATATTCTGTTTTCATTATATTGCATTCATACATCATATTTATGATATGTTGCTACCTGAGGCACTGACACGAGCACTTGGTTTTATCATTTTTTTTGAGGATATATATATTTGATCGTATTGACCTAGGATTGAGTCATACATACGATTTCTACTCTGTGATGTTTTCTACTTACGAGTTGGCAACTCACCCCCGTTGTGCCATAGTTCCTTGCTGGTTTTACTGTACAGGTTTTCTTAGCGGATTTGCTGGCACACTGCTTCTTCCGGGTGATTGCTTTGGTAGGTGGGTTCACTCGCATCGTGACCACCCTTGTTTTTATTTATATTCAGTTGTATCTAGTAACTCCATCAACCATACTTGTATATTTATTTGACTTAGAAGACCAGTGTATATTATTTCGACCTTAGAGTCGCGCTGTATTATTATGGTTTTCTTGATGATTTTGAGTTCCCTTTTGAGTTTTGATCCTTGCCCTTCGGCGTTGTATATTATATTTCTTGCGTGGTTGTGACCACCAATTGGCGAAGATCTAGCTCCCGCTTGGGGATACCTTTATTCATATTATGCTTGTTGTACCCTTTTTGGGGCCAGTATTTACAAAAGAAACTCTGCGGAAATTTTCGGAAAAAATATGATGTTTTAAAAATGTTTACTACGACTTTTCAAAGTGATCATATGTAAACTTTAAAACAAGTTTTCCTTCTTTCTTCTTTCAAATGGTTTAGATTTCTGGGATTTTTGACTTACTTGAATTAGATGGGGTCCTATAGACTTCATATGATTCAAGTGCCAGTCACGTGCCATTTTGGGTCATGACATGATGATGCTCGATATCGGCGATCTCCTAGATCGTGACACGTGGCAGATGACGTGTCCCGAAGCTAGCAAGAAAAGACCAGGAACGGTACGTCGGTAAAATACCCAGGGTATGCGGCCCATGGACGTAGCCGACCCTCTGCGACCGACCACACCACTCTTGTGTCTGCCTTACAAACAACCGTTGGCGCACTTCCGAGCCCCCCTACACAATTGGCCTCCTCGGCCCTCTCGGCTCGCCTCCGGGCTATCACAGAACTAAGATACCTCGGCCTCCCGCTTGTCCCCGTGCCTCCCGTCGAGCTCATCTTCCCCGGTCTCATCGACCGACCAACGGCACCAATCGCAGGCGCATCCGCCCCACCTCCGCGAATCTCGTCATTCGCGAGATATCCGCCTGCCACATCCCGCGTTCCACGCAATCACGATCCCCCCATTAACGAGCCTGTCTCATCATTAATGCGGGATCCCGCCTATCACGCGGGCGTGACGCCGGGAGCGTAACGGCCGGCGCGATTCTTGCGCCTGCCTGCCTGTTGCCACCACTATATAAACCCCTCTTTCAGACGGTTCAAGTAAGTCATTCTTTCCTCACTAGGCCGTTACTCTACTCAAATATCCGGTCTAACTTGATCGTCGGAGGGTCCTCGGTGGTACAACCACCCCGGGACTTCTTTACAGGTAGCTCGGTCTCAACTACCTCAAACCCATTGAGATCCACACGCTTCAGGAGGCAACCTCCAACTCAATATCAGCCGTCCATCATCGCCGACAGCATATCTACGGAAGGTAACATCTTGACGTGATCTGACATCCGTCAGGTATTGACCCTTTGGAAAATATGTTTAATTGCAAATGTTATATATATTTTCTGTTAAAGATCAATGAGAAAAGAATCAAGCGGAAAAGGTTCAAGGAGATATTTCTAAAAGAGCAGCATCAATTATTAGAAGGAAAGATTTATCTAAATCTTATCAAAAGAGAGAAAATCAAGAAAATCTTACCTTGAGATCAAGTAAAATCTAGGGTTTTAAATTATTTCCTAACAAACCTTAATCTTAAAATAATCAGAATTGAAGACGAAGAAAAAATCTCTCTCAATCAATCAATTAATTATCAATTTTCCTAGTTTTAGGGCTTCTTAGTCACCCTACCTTAGTTAATGTAATTTAGACTCCGGCGACTAACGCCATCTTTATCGAGGTCTTGTCGAGACTTGAAACGATCAGCCCTCCTTGATTATGTATGTCTCCATGATTTCTTTAGATCCACCAAACGCAAAGCATGAAGATGAAGGAATGCCCCTTGGCTCTCCTTTTGGTGCGCCAACATCCATATAGCACACATTAGGGTATGGCTGAGAGCGTCGATGGCTGGATTAGGGCTATTATCATGCTGATTTAATAGATTTTATCGATCAAAAATAATTTACCGCAATCAAGAACGACGTCGCTTTGCAGCTAGCCGGTGAGTACGGGTCGGTCCACAGGGATGTTGTGCATCTCCTAATCGCTTAAACGAGTTAATTCCGAAGGGTGTTCGGATTGATTATTAAATCTAAAAACTGAATCTATCTAAAAACTAAATTAATCTAGATCTAAATCTTGCTAGGGTTAGGTTTAGGAATGGTTTGGAAATGTAAATAAATCTCAACGCTTTCTATACCAAAATTAGGATCTAAGAGGAGTTATGGTAATTATCAATAAAGGGGATTAGATCCATTCGGAAAGGTGTTCCTTCCTCTAGGTTCTTTTCCTTCCTTTAGAGATCCTTACCCTAACCTCCATGGAAAACGCGCGCAACCGGGCCTTTATACTACGGTATCACTGCTACCTCGAGGGATAGGGTGCCGTAGGGCGCGGTGTGTGCGTGTATGCATGGAGTCCTATAGATTATATGTGATGGATACGAAAGGGATGAGAGATCTCATCTCTCAAAAGCCTTCCCCAAAGCTAACATCTAAGGCAAGGAATTAAAATCTAAACTAGAGCAATTAAATAAAACTACTTACAGATGGCTCTCTCCAAACATCAACACAGGGTTGTCAGATCTGAATTCATGAATTGAAAAGAGGCACCGATGCTCTCCAAAAGAATTCTAAAATTTATTAATGAAGGAAGGCATGAAAAGAATACAAGATTTAGAGTTCCTATTTATAGAGAATAGGAAACCATAGGTTACATTTTGATCCGCATGTCTAAATTACAAAAATAGCCCTTAGGTTGACTAGTCAGCGCCGCACCCACGTTTTGGTAAAAATTCATTTTCCTCTGGACTTCTTCTTGCCGCAGAACCGCGGCAATGGCAGGCTTGGGCTGCGGTTCCGCGGTCCATTAATGAGTTCAGATGATAAAACTTTGTGGGCTGATTCCTGGTTCTTTGGGCTTGTTATTTCTTTAGTTCTTTTCTCTGTTTGGCTTCTGGGTTTTCTCCAGATCTTTTAGTGAAAACTTGTAGTGGTCTTTTAACCGTTTGCCTTGACATTTTGGACCTTGCATTGCCTTGTTGATTGTGAACTGTTCTTCGTCTAGGCTTGACTAAGATCCTTCTATTTGTTGGTCAAAAGTCCCTTTTTGCATCGTCTTTTGTCTTTTTCACTGTTTTCGCTCCAAGAACCTGTAACCTGTAATATGAAGCAGATATGCGTCAAAAGCACCTGTTTATTTATAAAAAGAATAAGAATGGGGAATATAATAATACAATATTATGGTGTGAACAAATACCCCCAAACTTATCTTTTGCTCGTCCTCGAGCAAACTTATTTTTATTCACTAAAATCCTAACCGCACTTTCGCAGGGAAACGCGATTGCACTGAGCACGTGCAACAAGCCGTTAAACCTCTAGGTGTCCCTAGTAGGAGGAGTGTTGTCTCCTGAGGGTTTTCAGCGGATACTACCCACAAAATCCTATCAATTCGGCCTTTCGACTTTTGTTCTCTAATTAGGTTTTCTAACAGGGAATTCTATTATCGTCGACCCGTAAATTATCCACCCATATTCTTCACACTTCCTCATCATTTAACTTAAGATTATATATGTTCTGTAGACTTACTTAGCTTTCGGCATCTCTTAAGTTTTCGTTCTAGGGTTCCATCTCCACTTAGGAATTTCTATCAACTCTATTAAAGATACAAGTTCTATTCTTCACTCATTTCTCTCATCTAAACTCCAATCACATATCCCCACGTGTGTGTATAAATCACCCCTACACTTGGAAATTCAAATCAAGCAATCATACCCTTGTCCGTTATCCAAAGTACTTATTAATTGGTGAATTTTTAATTGAATTTTTGCTTACACATCCTTCATGTGACCGTTAATACTTCTTGAGGTACCAACGACCGATTACAAAATGCGTTTGCACTTTTAAAGCGTAATTCCTAGTCTTGCAACACCTAAGGCTTTAGCAGTGACTCCCAAACCAGTTGGTTTAAGGCACTAGGTGATGAAGCACCCTCGCTAAATATTTTTTTCTATTTTTGCAGCCTTAAGTAATTACAAAGACCAGTGTTCATTTTTTTTATTCTTTATTCACTTTTTTTCTTTTATTTTCATTGTACTAAGGACTTTAGACAAGAACATTTCAAGGTCTCTTCTACTATTCCAAGTTTCAAGGTGCGTGATTGTGCAAATTGTAGGGTATACATTTTCAGAATCTAGACTTAAGCTAGGAACTATTTTTCAAACTTATACTCAATACTTTTCCTTTGCTTTGACTTAGCTCAAGAAGTGAACCCGAAATTTGTCTATTTCTAAATAAAGTACAAAGACATATACTTTATACCGTTAAACTTTAAGAAATGTTATTTTTAGGGTTTTTAATTCACTAAGTCTAAGATCTAGTTGTTCCTAGCCAGTTAACCTATTTGTCAAACTCAAGTCAATTAGGCCAAAATTGAATACAATAATTTTTATAATTTTTAAATTTTTTAAATTTTTATGGATTTTCAAATAAGTATGCAAATGCAAAAATATGTACAAATGAATGCGAAGGAAGAAGACTTACCGAGCATACCCCCAAACTTGAACTTGACAGTGTCCTCACTGTCATGCTAAACCAAGAGGGTCAAAATGCTGGTACTCCCCTGTTTATTTATTTACAATTTTTTTTTTCTATTTTTAATGTTTTGAAATTTTTTATTTATTTATTTTTTATAGAAAAAGAAAACAAATATATATACATATACAACAAGGTTCCCCCCAAACTTAAGCTTGGCCTTACACAAGCCAAAGGTTAGCACCAACCATTCAAAAATCTTATCGTGGTAATGGCCGAGTTGGTGAAATAATGGGGTGTAGAGGAAAGAAATGAGAAACACATGAGACCGTGTGGGAAGAAGGGTAGAACATGGTCTCGGTGGAGGAGAAGAATGGCGGAAAAGAGAGAGAAGGGTCGCGCGATCTTGAGGGTGTAAATCGAGTGAATAAATTAGCGCAATTTGTGATGACCGATGTGTTAAAAGCGATTGCGCCAACCTATCAACCCGTCGAGAAATGGGGTCAAATCCCTCAAGATTCGCAAGAAAACATGGGTACACCGAACTTGGTATTGGAGATGAAAGCGTAACGGTCACTTGCACGGTCGGAACAATAGGAAGGACGAAAGGAAGTGAATTAGGGATAGTCTCATTCTCACCGTAGTAAACTGTCTCGAACTTAAAAGATTCCATCAATGGTTCGAAACTACTGTAAGCAACCGAGTCTGATGGTTCAACAAACTCATCTGAAAATGTAAAGGACTCAAACTCGGGAGGTGAGACTTCAACATCGTCCGAAAAAATGAAACACTCGTAAGTGTCATCAGCTGTGAGAACTGTGTCAGATTCAAAGGAAAAGTTTTGAAGCTCACAGTCGTCAAGCGTGATCTTGTGCGCGGTCGGAACGATGGAAAGGAGGGAGGGTGATATAACAGTTAAAGGTTCAGGAAGCTGAATTGGAAAATTCGATACATCAAACAAAAATGATTCAACCTCAATATTATCCCCAATACTCTCCTCAATACTATCCTCAAAATTTTGCTTATCCATGCCAATATCATCAAAATCAAGACGCATATGAAGTTCGGGAGAAACATCTAATGACTCGGGATGATGAGTTGTACATAAAATATCAATCAAATCTACGGGTTCATCATCCAAAATATTCCCGGCGTCTATATCCTCAATCAAGTGAAAATCAATATTTTCTGACACCTCATCAAAAGCATGGATATTTATCAATTCAGGTTCTAGATTGGAGGTGTAAAAATCGAAAGGATTAAGTGTGGTTTCACTCGAAAGGGGTTCTTCACAATCTGGCAAATCAAGCACTACAAAGTCACACAACTCGTTTTTATTTTCAACTGGTGAACTATTTCGGACAATCGATGGAAAACCGGAGTTGTGGGCTGGAATTGGGTATGGGTAGGTTTGATTTGGAACTCCTCTCAAATTCTCACTCTGTCCAACCGCCTCCTCATACATTGAAAATTTTGAAGCTAGCGGGACACTAGCTACCGATTCAGTAGGTTGCATAAAGGCGGCCATGGACGCTTCCACATTCCTAACCATTTTGTTTGTTGCTGCGATATACGCCTCCAACGACTGTTCCAAACTAGACATGGGTTGTGGAGGGGTTTCGGTAAAAGATTCAAAACTGTTTGGATACGTGAAACTCCCATATGGCTGTGTAGAATCAATGTCTAGTGAAGGTGGGAAAGTCGGGTAGGACTGGTAGGAAGTGGATGGTTGGACAGGAGTAGGATCAACATGTGTATAAAAAGGTGAATAGTCGTATGGATCCCTAGAACTAGACGAGTGGAGAGGGGTGAAAGATCGTCTGCGAGATTGAGCAATATGCTCAGCAATGGACATCGGCTTAGGAGTGACAGAAGGACTTGAAAAAGTGGTATCAACATATGTAGGTGGTAAAGGTTGACTTGGTTGACACAAAGTGGGTTGAAAAGTCGAACTGTTTCTCCTAGACGCCTCTATTTGATCTTTCAAAGATATTTTAGGCATGGAAGGATCGTCTTTAAATTGACCGAACAAATTGACGTTTGACGAAAAATTAGGTTCGGGAAACCAAAGTTCGGCAAGAGATTTATGATGTGGGGTACCCATGATAGAAGAAAGAGAAGATGAAGAAGGTAGGTGGTGGGGTGCAAGGATTTTACGCGACAAGTTGCAAGTCTTTTTATAAAAAAAATTTCCTCTTATTATTTTTATTTGTTTTGCAAAAAATTTCGATAAAGGGCTTAGACACAAATGCAATCAACCAGAAATGCACAATTAGGCCTAGATCTAGGGTCACCTAGGTCAGCTAGACAGCTCCGAACTAGGGCTAGAAATAGGACCTCAAACCGCCTCTTCACCGCCAATTGCGGCCAGGTAAGTGCCAGGTAAGTAGGAGGCTCCCCGCTACAAGTAGCGGTCCTAATTAAGTAACCACTTGCCTTGACACATTTGCCTAGACACCGCAAAGTCAGGTTAGGATAAACGGCTGATGCCTATAACTAGTCCTCTGTCCTATTGAGCTCGAAGTCCTTAGGGCTGAGTCTAGTATTTTTTAATTAATAGATGGTCAATGCATATGCCTTATGTGATTTCTGGGGTCCTGAGAAGGGTGATGAAATCCCCACCCAATTTGAATTGGTCAAAATCCCCTTAAAGTCCAATTAAAGATATGCAAAACAGTAAATCACTTGCAATCAAATATTTTTATTTTATGCGCGGCGTAAAGAATCCTGCACAAGATTTGTTATTGAGAAGGGGGAAGATTTTTTAAGCGCAAAGAAATCCTGCAGGCAAATTTACAGAAGATATATCGAGATTTGCAGAGGAGGAGATCAGAAGACTTAGAGAGTTAGTTTTTTTTTAACCGCAGAGGAAGTTTGGGGATCTGATCCTCTGATATGACCGCGGAACCGCCGCTTGTTGCAGCCTCCGACCGCGGATCCGTCGCGGTTTGGTGGCTTCGGCCGTTTTTTTTGGGACCAGATCACCACGATTCTTCTTGTTTGACTCGGTCCTCCAAATTTTTTCTGTTCCTCGGTTGTTGTGATCTTCTGTTTGTTCAGATTCGATATTTGCTGTTTTGATCTCTGTAGATTTCCAGATCCGAACTTGTTCGTAGATCTTGTAAAATTCACACAAAAATACCCTTCCCAAAAATAACAGATGATATATTTTTATATTTTTTTGATTTTTCAGATTTTTCAGATTATTTTAATTTTATTAAGATTAACCCAAAATTGCAAAAAGGAAAGTTCTACGCCATCCCCGGCAACGGCGCCATTTGATTTAATAGATTTTATCGATCAAAAATAATTTACCGCAATCAAGAACGATGTCGCTTTGCAGCTAGCCGGTGAGTACGGGTCGGTCCTCAGGGATGTTGTGCATCTCCTAATCGCTTAAACGAGTTAATTCCGAAGGGTGTTCGGATTGATTAAGAAGAATCTAGATTGTTGATCGGGCGTCGCTCGGCTTCATGAGTCGTGGATCGGCTCGGATCGCTTGCTCCGTTGAAGATCGGCTTCGCTCGTAAAGGTTGTAGGGCTTCTTGCTTAATGGGTACTCGGGATTCTTGATCTCAATTGGAATTAGGGTTAGGGTTTCCTACAAGCCTTGTCACTAGACTTGTGGAAGAAGAAGATGAAGAGAGAGATAGATTGGGGATAGATTCACTAATTGGATGAATAATTCCCAAGGTTGAATTCTTCCCAAGGTTGAATAATCATTTACAATGAGCCTAGGGTCTTATTTATAGAGCATCCAAACCCTAGGTTTAAGTTTGAAATGGTAGTTCCCTCCTAAAGTTTGTTGAGAGAGTTTGTTAGGAGCTAGCTTAGGGTTTAAGCTAGGGTTTAGGAGGAAAGTTCTAGAATGATAGGCTAGTTTAGTGTAGATCAAAGTGTTTGCTGATCTGGTAGAAGTCCCTGGAGTCTTCTGGAAGTTGGAGTCCATTTCTGAACTGTAGGCCCTGATACAGGAGTTGTGCACTGAAATTGGGGAACTAATTCCCTGGGCCCACCGCGGATCCGCGGCTCCTTGAGGGGCTTGGGCTCTGTACTTTCTTCTGTGGGCTTGTACTGTAGTTTAGGGCTTCCTTTGATACGTTGATTTGCAATTGCTCCTTTGTAATGATACCAGATTTGAAGTTAGTGAGTTGACGTATCTTTGAGCGGTGTAAATTTGAGCGAGCTTTTCCTTTTCCTGCACAGACTTCGAAATACGGGTTGCGACATATAGAAATATTGCGATGCCATGCAATGCAGTCAATTTCCCTAGAAATGCCGGTTTTAAGGTCTAATACATGTAATCTGATATTTTGTGATAGATTTGCTAATATGTAGAATATGAATGCCGAACACTTCTATATGAATGCAAATGATGAGGAAATTGCCGGCTAAAATATACAATATTTTCGACTGATGTTAAGCTTTGAAAATCACAAGTGGGGGTCAAAAATCATTGGTCGATGCCAAGCTTTGCAAAGACCGAAGGTTAACACCAACCATTCAAAAATTTTATCAATGCAGTGCTCTGGTTGGTGGAAGAAGAAGAAGTGGGGAAAGGTTAAGTGGTGGAATAGAAAGTGTGTGCGTCTCATTTTGGAGAGACGATGCAGTGAATGTGATGGATTACTCGCATTCTTCTTACAGTTCAGAAGAAGGGGTGGAGGTTCAATTTCATTGATTTGGAGATGATTCATCTCAACACCCGTGTTATTCAGAAATGCGAGTTCATCAGCGAAGATCTCTTCAAAAGTTTCATCTATACCCCGAAGAATAATGTCATCACAAAGTGCGGGGTGATCTTCAGACTCTAAAAGCATTTCATAATCAGTGTTAATTGTTGACCCGGACATCTCGGTGGAAGAGTCCGTATGTGTATGATACATAGTTGGGTCAAACAATAACGTATGAAAAGAGTCAAGATCGGTATCAGGAGGATCATTAAATTCGCTGCTGTCGACATCCATTAAGTCGACAGAACATACCTGAGCAGTAGATTCGGAGGGTACACTTCCTAGCTTGTAAATGTTCATCTCAATTGTCCTATTCCCGAAGGATAAGGTCATAGAACCGTTACGACAATTGATGATAGCATTGGAAGTGGCCAAAAAGGGGCGACCTAAAATCACCGGAATTTGATTCCGTGAGTTCGCTACAGGCTGTGTATCAATTACAATAAAGTCCACAGGGAAGATAAATTCCCCGATTTTTATTAACACATCCTCTAGTTCACCCCTAGGTCTGGTGATTGATCGGTCAGCCATCTGGAGAGTGCAAGGAGATGGTTTCAACTCTCCGATTCCTAACTGTTCATAAACTGAGAAAGGAAGCAGGTTAACGCTTGCCCCAAGATCTAGTAGAGCACGGTTAATGTGTTTCTCCCCAATAGAGATGGAAATCGTAGGATATCCAGGATCCTTACGTTTCCTTGGTAATTGCTAGGGGAAAGCCGTTTCTACTGTTTTTGCCATGAATATCTTCTTGGGCATTTGTTTCTTCCTCTTTCTAGTGCAAAAGTCTTTAAGAACCTTCGCGTATGCGGGGACTTGTTGAATAGCATCTAGAAGAGGGATATTGATGTTAACATGTTTAAACATCTCAGTGATCTTCTCCATATGTGGACTTGGTGTGTTAGCCCTTAACCGATTAGGATAAGGTGCTTTAGCAATAAGCGCTGGGTCCATCATAGGAGAAGGAAGTGTGTGTGGAACCGATCCCAGTATAGAAGTGGGGATCGTCCGTGGAGGGGTAAAAGAGGTGGGCTGTAATGGCGAGCCTTTTGAGAAACGAAGAATAGGCTCGGATGAAGGTGGTAGGGTAGAAGAACTGGGGTCAGAAGTGTGTGTGTGTGGAAAGGTCTCAGCCGGGGTGTTGATATGATTTTCAGTATCATCAACTTCTTCCCCAACATGATTGTCAAGCACTCTTCCAGATCTCAACGTGGTGATTGCATTCACATGATGTGAATAACCAGGATTGGGTAAGGATTGAGCTGGAAGTTTCCCTTTCTCTCTTGCACTCATTTCGGCTTTTAATCGTGCAATTTCTTCTTCCATCGATTTAATACTCTCGTTTTGGGACGCAGAGTTTTTCTCAATTTTATCGACAGAAGATTTCATTTCAGCCGAAACTTGCATGATATTTGTTAAGATCAAATTCATGTATTGTGCAAAAGAAGAGGATTCATCAGTTCCGGTCAACTGTAAAGGACTAGACAGTGCAGGTGTGTTGACCTGATTTTGAAAATTATGTGCTTGAAAGGGGTGCTGACTCAATTGAAGTTGTGGTTGCTGTTGTGGTGGAGGGACCCTTTGAAAATTGTTTTGGTTTGGAACCGTGTTTTGTGATTGTGATTGGTTCCAAGCAAAATTAGGGTGATTCCTCCGACCCTGATTATATGTGGAAGAAAAAGGATCGTTCCTACGTCTTTGAAATGCGGCATTGGTATGCTCACGACCTTGAAACGGATATTCTTCCGTCAAGTGAGACGGATCAGAACAGCAGCCACATACAGTTTTGGAAAGTGACATTTGATTAAGGGAGGCGGCTAAAAATTTATTTTCCATAGTCTCGAGTTTCTTTTGTATAGCTGAAATGTCAGCTCTAACTCCTATGGAAACATCTGATTGGTTGTTGCCACTCCTAAATGATGGACTTTCCCACTGCAAAGACTTTTCAGCGAACTCTTCTAAATATCGCCAAGCTTCCCCATCATCCTTAGTCATGAAGGTACCTTGACACATGTTTTCAAGGCTCTGTTTAGTGTTAGGGTTACTGCCCTCATATATGATTCGGCAAAGCTCCCATCTCGGGATGCCGTGATGAGGACATTGAACCAATAGATCCTTGAAACGTTCAAAGCATTTAGAGAATGGTTCAGCGGGGAGCTGGGCAAATTGATTCAGTTCGCTACGGATTCGAGCCGTCTTTTGGATTGGGTAAAATTTCTTAAGGAATGCAGCGACGAATTCTTTCCAATTCGTAATAGAGTGTGCGGTAGTGTTATATAGCCACTTCTCGGCTATATCGCACAAGGTAAATGGAAGAAGTCGTAGACGCATCGCATCCACTGAAAGTTGTGACGTACCCATCATTGCGCACACGTTTTCAAATTTGGTAATGAAAACGTAAGCGTCCTCAGTCTCGAGTCCGTGGTATTTGGGTAAAAGATTGATATACTGGGGCTTAATCTCAAAGTTATCCCCATTGGCTGGTGGTGTGGATAAGCAGGTCGAAAGAGGACTTCTAAGTGGATAGCATCTTTCCTGGAGAGAAATGTGGGGAGGATTCTGCGCACCAACAGACGGCGGCAGATTATGGTTAAAGAAATTTGATGGATTTGGATCCATCGGTGTGGGTGTGGTAATGGGTAAAGAAGAGGTAAATGGAGAATTATCGACTTCGGAGTCGATAAAGGGTACGCGGACTAAACGGGCACTAGAATCCCGTGTCCAGCCTATCTTGTACTAAAAAGGGTTAGTACAAGTGGCAGCGTTGGCTTATAATTAGGGGTAAATGAATGCGGTGTTTGCTTTTGAAAAAGGGACGGAGTTTTGAAAAAAATGATGCGACACAACAAATGCAGCACACAAACCCTAGAATCTAGTGGTCACCTAGGTCCGGCTCTAGACCGCTCCTAACTGCCAAAAGACAAGTCGCGGGATAGAATCCTCCACTGCCTCTTTGTCCCCTTGTGGCCGGATAAGTGCCAGGTAAGTGGGAAGTTACTCCACTACGTAAGTAGTGGGCCTAATTAATAACCACTAGCCTTAGACACACTCGCCTTAGGCACCACAAGAAAACGCGGATAAGCAATGAATTACCCACGGCCCTCTTCTGTCCTAATTGAGCGCGACGGTCCTTAGAGTCATCTCTAGATTTCTTTTATTTAATGTGGGTCAATGCGGATGCAAATTTGGTGGTTTTAATTTGCAATTTGCTAGCTGCTGTTCTTTGCAAAGAATCCTGCAGCAAAATATTAGTTGGAGATAAAAAGAGGAGAGGGGAGAGAACAAGAAGTTACCTGCACTAAAAATTTTGCAGAGAACCCCCAAATGCGCGGCGGTTCCGCCGCAAATGGTAGGCAATGGCCGCTGAAACGCGGTCCTCTGGTGTGATCTCTGCACCAAAATTCACTAGGAAGCTCCTGTTGCTTCCCTCTGTTCTCTGGTATATTCTAAAAATTTTTATCAATTCCCAGCAAGCTCCAGATCTCCTTGCAATGAAACACGACAAATTGTTTAGGGTTTGCACGAATTTTGATCTCAAAATAACAATGGAATAATTCTTTCAATTCAAACTATAAAATGTAAACGAATTAGCGCGTAATCCCCGGCACCGGCGCCATTTTGATTGATCGTTTTTCCGTTGTGTAGTATGAATCAATTCAAAAGTCTCCTAAAACGGTACCATTTGATTGAAACTGTTTCTCGTGTCGGTAATCAGAAAATTTATAAAGAACTTCACAACCAAAAAAATATTTTGACCGCAATCAAACTACGGTGTCGGATGTAGTTTGTAGTGAGTGCGAATCGTCCACAGGGATTGCACGATTCGTTTTAATGATATGCTTGAATTGAAAACTTAATTGACAAGAAAAGAAAACATGATTCAAGAATGTATCAATTGATTCAGGTGTCACGATGTTTAATCAAGAATCAAGAACTGATAAACAATCAAGAATTGGGTTTCGATAATATTTTTCCAATCAACAGTCAAGAATCTAAAAGAGGCTCGTAGGAATCGATCGGATCGACAGACGTGATGTAATCTAAAGATATCGTGTTTTTGTCCTTCGAAGGATTTATACTAGATCGATGATCATCAACAAGAGTTAGGGTTTTCTTGTGAAACTAGGGTTTCATCTTATCCCTTATTCTGTTGTCGTTATCATTCACATTCTAGCCTCTAGCAATTTCAAGAAACGATCCTAACTCCCCAATTTCGAGCGATATCATTCAAGAAAGCATCGTAACGAAATGGGTTGTCGGTTCTTGAACTTGCTAGGGTTTACAAACCATCGTAGGAATCAAGAATCGATTAAAGCTATGTTACATCATCATTCTATTGACCGTCTCGACTCCTCGACGAGCGGAGTTTTATTCACACATCACCACACAGAAAATATTCACGAATTGTAAAGATGTCATGATGCAGAATTTAAAGAAAACAAGATAGAAGAATATCACCTTTATTTATCTCAACAATTTTGATTACATTCGCTTCAAGAACTACAAGAAGAAGAATCTAGATTGTTGATCGGGCGTCGCTCGGCTTCATGAGTCGTGGATCGGCTCGGATCGCTTGCTCCATTGAAGATCGGCTTCGCTCGTAAAGGTTGTAGGGCTTCTTGCTTAATGGGTACTCGGGATTCTTGATCTCAATTGGAATTAGGGTTAGGGTTTCCTACAAGCCTTGTCACTAGACTTGTGGAAGAAGAAGATGAAGAGAGAGATAGATTGGAGATAGATTCACTAATTGGATGAATAATTCCCAAGGTTGAATTCTTCCCAAGGTTGAATAATCATTTACAATGAGCCTAGGGTCTTATTTATAGAGCATCCAAACCCTAGGTTTAAGTTTGAAATGGTAGTTCCCTCCTAAAGTTTGTTGAGAGAGTTTGTTAGGAGCTAGCTTAGGGTTTAAGCTAGGGTTTAGGAGGAAAGTTCTAGAATGATAGGCTAGTTTAGTGTAGATCAAAGTGTTTGCTGATCTGGTAGAAGTCCCTGGAGTCTTCTGGAAGTTGGAGTCCATTTCTGAACTGTAGGCCCTGATACAGGAGTTGTGCACTGAAATTGGGGAACTAATTCCCTGGGCCCACCGCGGATCCGCGGCGCAAGCAAGCCATTGCCGCGGATCCGCGGCTCCTTGAGGGGCTTGGGCTCTGTACTTTCTTCTGTGGGCTTGTACTGTAGTTTAGGGCTTCCTTTGATATGTTGATTTGCAATTGCTCCTTTGTAATGATACCAGATTTGAAGTTAGTGAGTTGACGTATCTTTGAGCGGTGTAAATTTGAGCGAGCTTTTCCTTTTCCTGCACAGACTTCGAAATACGGGTTGCGACATATAGAAATATTGCGATGCCATGCAATGCAGTCAATTTCCCTAGAAATGCCGGTTTTAAGGTCTAATACATGTAATCTGATATTTTGTGATAGATTTGCTAATATGTAGAATATGAATGCCGAACACTTCTATATGAATGCAAATGATGAGGAAATTTCCGGCTAAAATATACAATATTTTCGACTGATCACGGTCCATAAGTTTAAGGACATCATAGTCCATGAGTTTAGGGACCTCATTGTCCATAGTTTAAAGACGTCATAGTCTATGGGGTTTAGTTTAAGGACGTTGCGGTCCATTGAGTTTAAGGACATCGTAGTCCATGGAGTTTAAAGACATCATAGTCTGTGTTTAAAGACATAATAGTCTAGTTTATAAACATTATAATATGTAGGGTGTAGTTTAGGGACGTTGCGGTCCATTGAGTGTCTGGTTGCGGGGACCCGCCACCTCTCTGAAGACATTGAAGAATTACAACAACATATATCAGAGGTGTGAGGAGATGTACCCTGGAACCAGTGAATGTTCATTAAAGATTTGATAATCTTGTTTGGGACTAAAGCCAATAGGATCAGTCAATTTGGGGTTTGGCCAATCTTGGGCTTGGCCCATTTAATCATTTTTATTTGGGATTGATCCCATTTCTGCATCAGCGATGCTGAACAATAATGTGGGCTCTGACACCCTTTATTCTTTTGTTTTATTTGAAGTGTTAAATACTAGCGTATGTCTGGCGCTCACGTGGGGTCACGTGATACTTTAAAGTAGTGTTAAACACTAAGAGCTTAAGGCGCTCATGTGGGATCTCGTAAGGCGCTTGAAAATAGGCCCAGCTTCTTTGGAATTACCCCTTTTCATTTTTGAGTGCCGAGCACTATTGGGGCCACGTGGGATCACGTGAGGCGCACTTGCATTTGATTTATTCTCCCTTCTCTTCTGAAAGTGCTTAGCACTATAAAGGGGTCGCGTGATATCACGTGAGGCGTCCTAAATATAGAGACTGCCTTGTTTCATCTCATGAAAGTGCTAATCACTATAAAGGGGTCACGTGTTATCACATGAGGCGCATCAAATTGAGATTTGTTTTAAATTTACTTCCCTTTTATCCTTTTGAAGAGGCTGTTTCAGGAGTCGCGTGGGAGCACGTGACCTGATATCAATTGTTCTCTTTTGATCATTGATGGAAGGCTCACGTGGGCGCACGTGATCTGACATTTATCATGTTGGGTGCTGATCTCTTTTACGTGCATGAAGAGTTAAATCCTTTGTTTGAGAATTAATTTTTTTTATAGGGTTAAACCCCGGTTTTATTTAGAGGAATTAAATTTCTATATGTTACGTTGAAAGAATTAAATTCTTTAAACTCAATTCTCCCCCTAAGTCTTGAATCTGCATGACAGATCTCCCCGATGAGAATTAAATTCTCAACTTGTGGGGAGATCTGCTTCTGCAGATCTTCAACCAGAGGAAGAACTAAGTTCTTTTTAGAAGAGTTAAACTCTTGGTTTGAGAATTAAATTCTCTTTTGTTTTGTGGGAGCTTATGGGGTGATCTCCTTCTTTCTCTTACCTAGAGTTTCTTTTTCTTTGAAAAGATCTTCTTCTCTCTGGAGAATTAAATTCTCTTTTCTTTTTTTTGTTTTCAAGGGGGTTTTTGTCTCTCCTTCTCTGTCTCCTCCAACGGTAGCAAGGTTTCGGGTGGCATCATCTATGCTAATTTCAAAAAATTTCCATTCTAGATAACCCAAACCATGAATCTTAAGCTAAAGAATCAAACTAAACAACATGTTAACAACTTAACATCTAAGCGTTAGGGATTACAACCTTTGTAGTTCGTTCCTTCGCTTCATAAGCTCCGAGTTGAGGTCCCTTCGCTGCGATCATCATGCTACCGGACTCTAGAGAGGCTCCATGAGGTGAATAAGACATCCTTACTTGAAGACTTCACAATCCAAGATGATCTACCTTGAGGAAACACAAACCCTAGCTTTCACTTCACTAATGAGGTATTAGTGAAGCAAACACCCTAATCTAAGTGGCTAGAATAGATGAGGATGATGAAGTAGGAATTTTGCTCTCTTTTGTTTTCTTTTTCTCACAAACAATCATCACAAAATAAAAAGCTAGAAAGCTTTTGTGAGAGGAAGAAGAAGATAAGTGATGAATGAAATTCTTACGAGGTTAGAAAAAGCAACCATGGGTTAAGCTTGGCATGCTTAACCCTTGTAGAGAATAAACCATAGGCTAGGGTTAAAGTTAGGTTAACAAATATCTAGGAAAATATCTAAAGAGTGGACTTCAGTCAACTAAGCAAAATATCCTAGCATAAATCCACAAAATAGAATTATCCAAAATAAAAATGTAAACCCTAATCATAACCCTAATCATGGTTTAACTCTCATAAACCCTAGTTGCATTTGTAACCTAGCATGTTACAATATCATATATCACATATATGATATTTTGTAACAAAAGAAAATAATACAATTAACATATATCACATATACATCAATGTATCATCAAGTGAGAAAAAGAATCATTTAAGTGAGCTTATATTCGTTAATGTAATGTAATATATCACATATATAAGTAGACGTTAAATTATTAAATCAACACCTGATTTAATAATCTGGCTATGTTACAAATAACCGACTAATATAATATGTATCATTTCATCGAATCAACACTTGATCCGATGATCCGGCTATATCACATATACCCGACCGATATCACATATCGCGAGAATAGAATACGGTATATGATCGGTCGAAAATATTGCATTTTTAACACATCAATTTCCCTACTATTTGCACTCATCTATAAGTGTTCGGAATGAATATAGCACATATTAGCAAAACATCTGTAAAATACCAAATAACATGTGTTATATATTATAACCGATATCTTTGAGGGAAATTGAGTGTTTATAATTGCATGCATCATTTTTGTATAGCGCAACACTTGTCTCGAGAATCTGTGCGGGAAATTCCAGGAAAAGAGCCGAAACTGCTAAAAGTGCTGGAAAAAAATACGCCAAGTCTAAGACTTGTGATCTGGCAGTGATATAGAAAGAAATATGAGATTCCACACATCAGAAATTTACCAAAAGGCCAACACAAGACAGCATAGGAAATTGGATCCACAGATGCCTTCAATGGGCCGCGGATCCGTGGCCAAAGGCCCCTTCCCGCGGCGGATCCGCGGCCAAGTGGGGATGACGTCAGCAGTTATTTGCGTCAGGTTTCTCCATTCAAGTTCTACACTCATTTCAGCAAATGCAAATTCCATAGATCTCCAGAAGCTTCAGTCCGAACAGCAAAGCTTTTTGTACAAGCTAATAAACACTCTCAAGCTTCTCAAGCAAGCCTCTCAAATAACTACCAAAGCCTGGAAGCTTCTCCCTAACTTCCAAGCTTATGAAGGAAGCTAGCCCTAACTAACTAACTCTAGAACCTTCTACCTAACTACCAAGCTTACAAGTGAAGCTAAACTAAACTTAACTTCTAAAGGAAGCTAATCTAAAGATCAAGGCTATAAAAGGGACCCAAAGGCTTCTATTCTAAGGTTGTTGGTTGTTGATCCTTCCATCAATTTCCACCCACAAGTTGAGTGACACAACTTGTGCATTCAAACCCTAACCCTAATCCAATCACCAAAGCCAAATTCAAGATCTTTGAGTACAAATCAAGCAAGAAGCCTTCAACCTTTTAGAAGCGACGTCGGACTTCAACGGAGCAAGTGATCCTCGAGACGATCCGCGACTCAAGGAGACGTGCAAAGCCAAATCAACGATCGAGTTTTTTCCTCTTGTAGATCTTGAGAGAATTGTAACAAAATTGTTGATAAATAAAAAGTGAAATTTCTTTATCTTGCTTATCTCTATATTTGAGCATTATGATTAGATCTCGATTCTTGATTGTGTTCTTTGTTATAATGCTTGAGTAAAAACTCCGCTCATGGAGGAGTCGAGAGAATCAATAGATGATGATGTTACAAATCTTGAAACGATTCTTAATTCCTATAAGTTTTGTAAACTCTTGTAAATTGAATCATCGACAATCTAGTTTCGAGCGAAATGCTTTATTGAATGTTTTCGCTCGTAATTAGAGATCGACGATCGGTAATTCAATTTACTAGAGGCTAGCTTTTCAATGAGATTCATCGAAAGGACAAAGGATGAGATGAAGAAACCCTAGTTCCTTCAAAAGATCCTTAAACCTCGATTGATCGTCATCGATCTAGCATCAAATCATTAGTGGATAAGAAAACGTAATCACTAGTTTTCATCACGTCAATAGATTCGATCGATTCCTACGAGCCTCACTTTAATTCTTGAAACCTAATTCGATTGGATATCATCAATTCTTAATTCTTGATTTTGAGTTTTCTTGATATTAGATTTAGATCTAGATAATTCTTGAAATTCACTTTTATAATCTTGAATTGAATTGTCTTTTTCTCTTTTCATTAATTTTCAATTCATCTAAATCAAATTCGAACGGATCACACTTTCCCTGCGGACGATCCGTATTCACTAACGCGCTACATCGACACCGTTATTGATTGCGGTCAAAATTTTCTTTGGTTGTGATTTTTATACATTTTCTACACACACGAACAAAGAATTCATTCAATCAAATGGCGCCGTTGCCGGGGATCGTGTGCTAATTTTTTCGTTTTTGAAATTTGAGTTGAAAATTTTATTCCATCAGAATTTTTAAATCAAAATTCGCGCAAACACTAAACTATTCGTTGTTATTTGTTGTAAGGAAATCTGGAATCTGTGGAGCAAGTTGAAAAAATTTCTGAATATTCCAGAGAGCTCAGGGAGTGAACAGGAACAGTTCCTGGAAAATTTATGCAGGGATCTCCTCATTGGACCGCATTTCCGCGGCATAAGACGCCTAGCGCGGCGGTTCCGCGGCGGGCTTAGAGCTTCGCTGCACGAAAATTTCTCGGTGAATTCCTAACTTTCTTATCTCTTCCTTGATCTGCTCCATTAACCAATTTCTGCAGGTTTCTTTGCAAAAATTCGCAGCGCCGCAAAAATAAAAAATTGTGCGTGTTTGATCTTGGTTGTTTGCATTTTAAATACGGAAATTAAGGGGCAAAGACCAAATTCAGATTAGGTGGGGAGTTCATTACCCTTCCTAAGCCTCGAAAATCATAAAACTGCATCCGCATTACCCTCATTAACTAAAAGAAATCTAGACATGACTCTAAGGACCGTCGCGCTCACTTAAGACAGGAGAAAGTCGTGGGTAATCTATCGCTTATCCGCGTTTCTTTTGTGGTGTCTAAGGCAAGTGGTTACTTAATTAGGCCCACTACTTATGTAGTGGAGAACCTCCCACTTACCTGGCACTTACCTGGCCACAGGAGGGACAAAGAGGCAGTAGAGGATTGATCTTGCGACTTGTCTTTTGGCGGTTAGGAGCGGTCTAGAGACTTGACCTAGGTGACCACTAGATCTATGGTTGCCTGTGCATTGCTATGATTTGCATTTTTTCAAAAATCCGTATCTTTTTCAAAACAAACACCACTTCATCTTTTCCTTAATTATCTTAACATTGCCACTTGTGCTAAACCCTTTAGTGCATGCTCGGCTGGACATGGGATTCTAGTGCCCGTTTAGTCCGCGTTCCCCCTATCGACTCCGAAGTCGGTATTTCTACGTCTACTTCTTCTTTACCCACCACCACACCCACTTTGATGGACAATTCTCCATCGAACTTCTTTAACACTACTCTGTCGCCGTCCGCAGGTGCGCAGAATCCACTCCGCATCTCTCTCCAGGAGAGATGCTATCCTATGCGAGGTCCTCTTTCGACCTGTCTCACCATTCCACCAACCAACGGGGATAATTTTGAAATAAAACCCAAATACATCAATCTTCTACCCAAATATCATGGTCTCGAGTCTGAAGACACATATGTCTTTATTACCAAATTTGAAAATGTATGCGCAATGATGGGTACTTCACAGCTTTCTATGGATGCTATGCGTCTCCGTCTTCTCCCATTTACCTTGTACGATATAGCCGAGAAGTGGCTTTATAACACAACCGCACATTCCATTTCAAATTGGGAAGAATTCGTCGCAGCATTCCTTAAGAAATTCTACCCTAATCATAAAACAGCTCGAGTCCGTAGCGAAATAAATCAATTCTCCCAGCTTCCAAATGAACCATTCTCGAAGTGTTTTGAACGATTCAAGGATCTGTTGGTTCAATGTCCACATCACGGAATCCCTAGATGGGATCTGTGCAGAATCATATATGAGAGCATTAATTCTACCACTAAACAGAACCTTGAATCCATGTGTCAAGGCACTTTTATGACCAAAGATGATGGTGAAGCTTGGAAATTCTTAGAAGATTTCGCTGAAAGATCCTTACAGTGGGAGAGTGTAAACCAGTCATCGTCTAGGGGTGACATTCACCAAATTGATGTTTCCATAGGTGTTAAGCAATGCAAAAGAAGCTTGAATCTATGGAACAAAAATTCTTAGCAGCCTCCCAAAATCCGATGTCGCTCCCCAAAACTGTATGTGGATGTTGTTCTGATCCTTCTCATTTGACGGAAGAATGTCCATTGAATTCTCCGTTTCAAGGTCAAGAGCATACCAATGCCGCTTTCCAAAGACCTAGAAACGATCCTTATTCTTCCACATATAATCAGGGATGGAGGAATCACCCTAACTTTGCTTGGAACCAACAACAAAATCAAAACACGGTTCCAAACCAAAACAGTTTTCAAAGGGCTCCTCCACCACAACAGCAACCACTTCAACTCACTCAGCACCCCTACCAGTCCCAAAATTTTCAAAACCAGGTCAACACACCTGCACCATCTAATCCTTTGCAGTTGACCTGTTCCGATGAATTCTCTTCATTCGCACAAACCATGAAGTCATTCTTGTCAAATTTCATGCAAGTCTCGGCTGAAATAAAAACTTCCGTCGATGATATAAAGAAAAACTCCACTTCCTAAGCGGAGAGTATAAAATCGATGGAAGCGGAAATTGCACGATTAAAAACTGAAATGAGTGCGAGAGAGAAAGGGAAACTTCCTTCTCAACCCTTACCGAATCCTGGGCATTACAATGTAAATGCCATCACAACGTTGAGATCAGGAAGAGTGCTGAATAATCATGTTGGGGAAGAGATTGATGATACTGAAAGATCTATCAATAATACCCCGGCTGAGACATTTCCTTCCACACACACTTCTACTTCTGATCCTTGTTCTTCTACCCCACCGCCTTCTTGCGAGCCTATTCTTCGTTTCCCACAAGGCTCGACACCTCAGCCCACCACTTCTAGTCCACCGAAAACGATCCCCACTCCTATTCTTAGATCGTTTCCACCCACACGATCTTCTCCAATGTTGGACCCCAACCTTATTGCTCAAGCTCCTTATCCGAATCGGTTAAGGAGAAACACACTAAGTCCGCAAAAGGAGAAGATCACGGAAATCTTTAAACAGGTTAACATCAACATCCCTCTCCTAAATGCTATCCAACAAGTCCCCGCATATGCGAAAATTCTCAAAGACTTGTGCACTAGGAAGAGGAAGACTCAAGTGCCCAAGAAGATATTCATGTCAAAGACTGTAGACACGGCTTTTCCCCAACAATTACCGAGGAAACGTAAGGATCCTGGCTATCCTACTATTTCCATTTCTATTGGGGATAAACACATCAACCGTGTTCTACTTGACCTTGGCGCAAGTGTTAACCTGCTTCCTTTCTCGGTTTACGAGCAGTTAGGGATCGGAGAGTTGAAACCAGCTCACTGCACTCTCCAGATAGCCGACCAATCAGTCACCAAACCTAGGGGTGAACTGGAGGATGTGTTAATAAAAATCGGGGAATTTGTATTCCCTATTGACTTTATTATACTTGATACACAGCCTGTAGCGAACCTACAGAATCAAATTCCGGTGATTCTTGGTCGCCCCTTTTTGGCTACTTCCAATGCTATAATCAACTGTCGTAACGGCTCTATGACCCTATCTTTCGGGAATAGGTCAATTGAGCTGAACATTTACAAGTTAGGAAGTGTACCCTCCAAACCTACTGCTCAGGTATGTTCTGTCGAATTAATGGATGTCGACAGTAGCGAATTTGACGATCCTCATGATACTGATCTTGACTCTTTTCATATGTTGTTGTTTGACCCAACTATGTATCATACACATACGGACTCTTCCACCAAGTTTTCCGGGTCAACAACTAACACTGATTTTGAACCGTTTTTGGAGTCTGAAGATCACCCCGTGCTTTGTGATGACATTATTCTTCGGGGTATTGATGAGACTTTTGAGGAGATCTTCGCTGATGAACTCGCATTTTTGAAAAACACGGGTGTTGAGATGAATTATCTCCTAAACATTGAAATTGAACCTCCACCCCTTCTTTTGAACTGTAAAAAGAATGCGAGTAATCCATCACAATCACTGAGTCGTCTCTCCAAAACGAGACGCAAACACATTCTATTCCACCACTTACCCTTTCCCTACTTCTTCTTCCACCAACCAGAGCACTACATTGATAAAATCTTCGAATTGTTGGTGTTGACCTTCGGTCTTTGCAAAGCTTGGCATCGACCACTAACTTTGACCCCCTCTTGTGATTTTCAAAAGATTAACAATGTTTAATTAAAGTTTGGGGGGGTATAATCTGGCTCTTGAAAAGAATTTTTTTACACAAAATGGTGAGCCGAAAAATAAGTTTGGGGGAGGATTTTCACGATCATATATATTGCCCCCATTAATAAATTTCCTCCCAGACTTACAGGTTTTTGAGATTTAGCAGATGGCAACAGTGAGGACACTGTTGAAAACAAGTTTGGGGGAGGTTTGTGCTTATTTTCGCATCATTTTGCATAAGCACAAAACATTTTTGAAAACCTATAAAAAAATTTAAAAAATTCAAAAGATAAAAATATTTAATATTTAATTTTGTACATAAATAAGATAATAAAAGATTAGATAGTGAAAAATTACATCCAAAAGATTGGAAAAATTTAAGAAAACCTAGAAAATTAGAAGTTTTCTTAAACGAACTAGTAATAAGTAGTTATGAGCCGTTGTCCCAAGGGTTAGTAAGATGAAAGAAAACACTAATCTGAGAATAAAAATAAGTCTAAAAAATAGTTCTTATTCTGGAAGCTAAACATTTGAACGTTGATACCCTACTATACGCACTTACACACGTCTTGAAGCTCGGGATAGTAAAGGATACCTTGAAATGCTCTTGTCTAAAAGCCAAAGTATGAAGGAAATAAAAAATGAAGAAACTATAAAATGGTGCAGAAAAATGAACACTGGTTTTGTTATCGCCAAGGCAGCAATAAAAAATATAGCGAGGGTGCCTCTTCACCTAGTGCCTTAGACCAACTGGTCTGGGAGTCACTGCTAAGCCTTAGGTGGTGCAAGACGAGGAAAATACACCTAATATGCAAGCACATGAGTAATCGGTCGGTTAGTACCTCAAGAAGTATTAACAGTCGCATAAAAATGTGTGAGCAAATCCACCTAAATATTCATCAAATTAAAAAGTACTGAGGCAGATGGACAAGAGTATGATAGCTTGAATTGAATTCTCCGAGTGTAGGGATGTCTTTTACACACACGTAGGGTTATATGATCGATGTTTGGAAGAAAGATAGGAATGAAAAATAAAGATGATGTTTTATTGAGGGATGATGTGATTTCTAACATCTTTTCATGACTATTAAGATAGGGCTCATGACAACTGAAAAGCTAGTGTAGTTGGAAACTCTAATTTTCAAAGTCTTTCTTTTACAATTCATGTCTTTAAATGTAATTTTCACGGTCTTCCTTTTATTATGGGATTTTGTGGGTGCAATCCGCTGAAAACTCTCAGGAGACAACACTCCTCCTACTAGGGACACCTAGAGGTTTAAAGGCTTGTTGCACGTGCCCAGTGCAATCGTGTTGCCTACGAATGTGTGCTAGTTAGTTTTTCTTTTTCTTTATTTTCTCCTTCTCTTTTTAATAAAACAGTTCGCTCGAGACGACCGAAAATAAGTTTGGGGGAATTTGATCAGTCGAAAATATTGCATTTTTAACACATCAATTTCCCTACTATTTGCACTCATTTATAAGTGTTCGGAATGAATATAGCACATATTAGCAAAACATCTGTAAAATACCAAATAACATGTGTTATATATTATAACCGACATTTTTGAGGGAAATTGAGTGTTTATAATTGCATGCATCATCTTTGTATAGCGCAACACTTGTCTCGAGAATCTGTGCAGGAAATTCCAGGAAAAGAGCCGAAACTGCTAAAAGTGCTGGAAAAAAAATACGCCAAGTCCAAGACTTGTGATCTGGCAATGATATAGAAAGAAATATGAGATTCCACACATCAGAAATATACCAAAAGGCCAACACAAGGCAGCACAGGAAATTGGATCCACAGATGCCTTCAATGGGCCGCGAATCCGCGGCCAAGTGGGGATGACGTCAGCAGTTATTTGCGTCAGGTTTCTCCATTCAAGTTCCACACTCATTTCAGCCAATGCAAATTCCAGAGATCTCCAGAAGTTTCAGTCCGAACAGCAAAGCTTTTTGTACAAGCTAAACACTCTCAAGCTTCTCAAGCAAGCCTCTCAAATAACTACCTAAGCCTAGAAGCTTCTCCCTAACCTCCAAGCTTATGAAGGAAGCTAACCCTAACTAACTAACTCTAGAACCTTCAACCTAACCACCAAGCTTACAAGTGAAGCTAAACTAAACCTAGCTTCTAAAGGAAGCTAATCTAAAGATCAAGACTATAAAAGGGACCCAAAGGCTTCTATTCTAAGGTTGTTGGTTGTTGATCCTTCCATCAATTTCCACCCAAAAGTTGAGTGACACAACTTGTGCATTCAAACCCTAACCCTAATCCAATCACCAAAGCCAAATTCAAGATCTTTGAGTACAAATCAAGCAAGAAGCCTTCAACGTTTTAGAAGCGACGCCGGACTTCAACGGAGCAAGTGATCCTCGAGACGATCCGCGACTCAAGGAGACGTGCGAAGCCAAATCAACGATCGAGTTCTTTCCTCTTATAGATCTTGAGAGAATTGTAACAAAATTGTTGATAAATAAAAGGTGAAATTTCTTTATCTTGCTTATCTCTATATTTGAGCATTATGATTAGATCTCGATTCTTGATTGTGTTCTTTGTTATAATGCTTGAGAAAAAACTCCGCTCGTGGAGGAGTCGAGAGAATCAATAGATGATGATGTTATAAATCTTGAAACGATTCTTAATTCCTATAAGTTTTGTAAACTCTTGTAAATTGAATCATCGACAATCTAGTTTCGAGCGAAATTCTTTATTGAATGTTTTCGCTCGTAATTAGAGATCTACGATCGGTAATTCAATTTACTAGAGGCTAGCTTTTGAATGAGATTCATCGAAAGGACAAAGGATGAGATGAAGAAACCCTAGTTCCTTCAAAAGATCCTTAAATCTCGATTGATCGTCATCGATCTAGCATCAAATCATTAATGGATAAGAAAACGTAATCACTGGTTTTCATCACGTCTATAGATTCGATCGATTCCTATGAGCCTCACTTCAATTCTTGAAACCTGATTCGATTGGATATCATCAATTCTTGATTCTTGATTTTGAGTTTTCTTGATATTAGATTTAGATCTAGATAATTCTTGAAATTCACTTTTATAATCTTGAATTGAATTGTCTTTTTATCTTTTCTTTAATTTTCAATTCATCTAAATCAAATTCGAACGGATCACACTTTCCCTACGGACGATCCGTATTCACTAACGCGCTACATCGACACCGTTATTGATTGCGGTCAAAATTTTCTTTGGTTGTGATTTCTATACATTTTCTACACACACGAACAAAGAATTCATTCAATCAGTATCACATATCGTATTAATCTCGGTCCCGCACATATCACATATGTGCTCCTACTCCGTTTCACCTGAACCAGGAAACCTCTGTGTAGGACTCTAAAGACTCGTTAAAACGCCGGCAGTAGGTGATGATCATATCAAACACCCACAAGCTGCAAGCGGTCAGCTAAACGTAACAGCCACCCGGGTATTGAGTGATCAGAAGATCAACAAGCAAGCCTGCACACACTCCTGTGAATCCAATCAGTAACACTCCCGTACAGTCCGGTCTCTTCGTATGATATGTCGCATATCCAGTCTAGGGGTGGTAAACGTCAGACCCCAGTAACCGATAAGTCATGTCGATGTGAGGCTCATAACGGGTCGAGAAACTACTGATAACAATTACCAGTAGATCTCCATAGCAGCCCTGGCCAGGGACTTCCAGTTATAGCCGATCGAACACAGCGCAACATCAACCCCCAATATCGGGAGAGACGAAACCCCTCCTATCGCTCATTGCCTCTATGTGATTCGGGACTATACCCAAAATCCACCATTTTGCACGTTCTCATGAACGTGGTAGGGTGGAAATCAAAGCACAGTGGGAATCACACAAGACTCTATGACGATCTCGGGTCTACAGACTAACCTATACCAGTGTCACCAGAGAACTGCTACCTGACGATAGGTATAATACCATCTAGGAGTTCTCGGTGAGTCCGTTCAGTGTACCCAGTCTCCACTGAGTACCCGTATACCATCTTTGATGTCAAACACCAATGGATGTGGGATCATTCATCGCCCATCATATGGGTCAAGATGTGTATACGCTAGTCTACTCTGGAGTATCGATGCCCTGTCTCGATACACCCTCGACTAGGAACAGTTATAGGATGTACTCTTGGACTACCCTGGCCCCACTAGTATGATATGCATCATAGTCCCAGTAGTCGAGTACATATCATAAGGGCTTTATCAACATGTGAGAGCAAGACAGTAAACCAATACAGGTCAACATGTTAAGACAAAGTGAAAGCAGATATCATACTATCATGTCGAGCAAGAAAGTCCTCCCTATATATATCCAAGCATCCACTATAATATATATCATATGTACAACAATGGCCTCTAGGGCATATACATAACTAACATTTATAATCAGCCAAAAAGATCTTTGGATCAATGGGTGAATTTTATTCACCGTTGGATTTTTAATCCAAGGACTTCTGTTTTACAGAAGATATCTTGTTTGTTGTTCTTAACAAGATTGAGAAGATATTTCCCTGTACAGAATTTTTCTGTAGATTGGTGATCTTTAATCACCATTGGATCTTTAATCCAACGGCGCTCTGTTGTACAGAGCATAATCTTTCTTGTTTAGAAAGATACAAGGAAATATTTTCCAAATAAAGCTTTTGCTTCCTTTTAAGTAGAATTTAATTCTATCGGTTCAGAAGGCTTAGGAGCCCATCACGTGTACCACGTAACCCCTCCCAGAATTAATCTGGTTTGTTTGTATGCAGGAATCCAAACAGAGAGAAGGCATCACGTGGTAACACGTGAGCTTCTTTGTTTCTTTGTTTGTTTTATAGCTGAGTCCCACACGTTTTGTGTAAAAGATTATCACGTGCTTGCACATGAGGCTTTAGTTGCCACCTACTAACGGAGCTTCTTACTCTGCATACAAATGCATCATGTGCTTGCAAATCTCTGTAAGTCTTCTGATATTCCCGGCGGTTCCGCGGTGGAGGCGACAGATCTTTTAAATAATAAAAAATAATCTTTGTAAGTCTTCTGATCTCCTCCTCTGCAAATCTCTGATATCTCCTCTGAAAAATCTCCTGCAGGATTCTTTGCGCTTAAAAATCTTCCCCCTTCCAATAACAAATCTTGTGCAGGATTCTTTGCGCCGCGCTTAAAATAAAAAAATCTTTGATTGCAAGTGGTAGTTACCGTTTTGCATATATTTAATCTGACTTTAAGGGGCTTGAGACCAATCCAGATTGGGTGGGGATTTCATCACCCTTCCCAGGACCCCAGAAATCACATAAGGCATCTGCATTGACTAATATTTAATTAAAAAATACTAGACTCGGCCCTAAGGACGTCACGCTCTATAGGACAGAGGACTAGTTGTAGGCATCGGCCGTTAATCCTAACCTGACTTTGTGGTGTCTAGGCAAGTGTGTCTAAGGCGAGTGGTTACTTAATTAGGGCCACTACTTATAGTGGAGAGCCTCCCACTCACTTGGCACTTACCTGGCCGCAATTGACGGTGAAGAGGCGGTTTGAGGTCCTATTTCTAGCCCTTTGGAACAGTTAGGAGCTGTCTAGCTGACCCTAGATCTAGGCCTGATTGTGCATTTGTGGTTGATTGAAAGTGTGTTTAAGCCCTTTATCAGAAATTTTTGCAAAAAGCACCACATAAAAAAAAAGAGGAAAATTTTATAAAAACTTACAAATTTTGTCGCTGAGAACTCCTTGCACCACCCACCTTCTTTCTCTTCTCCTTTCTTACATCATGGGTACCCCACCTCATAAATCTCTTGCCGAACTTTGGTATCCTGAACCTAACTTTGCCTCGTACGTGAATTATTTCAGTCAATTTAAGGACGACCTCTCCATGCCCAAAATTTCTTTGAAAGATCGAATAGAAGCGTCTAGGAGAAACAGTTCGACTTTGCAATCCACTTTGTATCAACCATTTCAACCTTCACCGCCTTCATACGTTGATACCACTTTTTCGAGTCCTATTGTAACTCCAAAACCCTTGTCTATTGCTGAACACATTGAATAATCTCGTAGCCGATCTTTCACTCCTCTCAACACATCCAGTTCTAGGGATCAACAAGTCTATTCATCTTTTTATCCAAATATTGACCCTATTCCTGTCCAACCATCCAATTCCTACCAGTCCTACCCGACTCTCCCACCTTCACTAGACATTGCTTCGACATAACCATTTGGGACGTATCCAAACAATTTTGAATCTTTTACCGAAACCTCTTCACAACCCATGTCTAGTTTGGAACAGTCGTTGGAAGCTTATATTTTAGCAACAAACAAAATGATGAGGAATGTGGATGCGTCCATGGCCGCCCTTATGCAACCTAGTGAACTGGTAGCTAGTTTCCAACTAGCTCCAAAAATTCCAATATATGAGGAGGCGGTTGGACAGAGTGAGAATTTGAGTGGTGAGAGTGAGCTGTACGCCCTTTCAAATCAAACCTACCCATTACCAATTGAATTCCACAACTCCAGTTTTCAAACAAGTGCCCAAAATGATGAGTTGTGTGACTTTGTAGTGCTTGATTTGCCAGATTGTGAAGAATCCGTTTCGAGTGAAACCATACCTAATCCTTTTGAACTTTACACCTCCACTTTAGAGCCTAAATCAATTGATATTCATGCTTTTGATGAGGTGTCCGAAAAAATTGATTTTCACTTGATTGAGGATATAGACGCCGGAAATATTTTGGATGATGAACCCGTACATTTGACTGAAATTTTATCTCCAATTCATCATCCCGAGTTATTAAATGTTTCTCCCGAACCTCATATGTGTCTTGATTTTGATGATAATGGCATGGATGAGTTAAATTTTGAGGAGAATTATAAGGATAGTATTGAGGAGAGTATTGAGGATAGTATTGAGGAGAGTATTGAGGTTGAACCATTTTTGTTTGATGTGTTGGATTTTCCAATTCATTCTCCTGAACCTTTAACTGTTATACTTCCTAAATCACCCTCCCTCCTTTCCATCGTTCCGACCACGCAAAAGATCACGCTTGAAGACTGTGAGCTTGAAAATTTTCGCTTTGAATCTGACATAGTTCTCACAGACGATAATGATTACGAGTGTTTCACTTTTTCGGACGATGTTGACAACTCACCTCCCGAGTTTGAGTCCTTTACATTTTCAGATGAGTTAGTTGAACCATCAGACTCGGTTGCTTACAGTCATTTTGAACCATTGATGGAATCTTTCAAGTTCGAGACAGATTACTTAGGTGAGAATAATACTATCCCTAAATCACTCCCTTTCGTCCTTCCTATCGTTTCGACCATGCAAGACACCGTCACATTTCCATTTTCAATGGAGGGTTTACCAAGTTCGACGTACCCATGTTTTCTTGCGAATCTTGAGGGATTTGACCCCATTTCTTGACGGGTTGACAAATTAGCACAATCGCTTTTAACACATCGGTCATCACAAATTGCGCTAATTTATTCACTCAATTTATACCCTCAAGATCGTACTACACTTCTTTCTCTTTTCCGCCATTCTTCTCCTCCACCGAGACCATATTCCACCCTTCTTCCCATACGGTCTCGTGTGTTTCTCAACTCCTTTCTCTACACTCCATTCTTCCACCAACCCTACCATTATCACGATAAAAATTTTGAATGGTTGGTGCTAACCTTTGGTCTGTGTAAGGCCTTGTATAGTTTGATTTTTCTCCTCCGTAACTCTAAACTTTAACGCTTAAAACAGTGGAAACACTGTCTCACTTAAGTTTGGGGGGGGGCTGTTGTATATATATTTTGCTTTTTTCTTTTCTTTTTTTTATTTTAACAATAAAAAATAAAAAATAAAAAAATTTATAAATAAAGAAACAGGAGAGTGCCGACATTCTCAACCCTCTTGGTGTAGCATGACAGTGAGGACACTGTCAATTTTAAGTTTGGAGGTATGCTCGGTAAGTCTTCTTCCTTCGCATTCATGTGTATATTCTTGCATTTGCATACTTATTTTTAAAACCCATAAAAATTGAAAATTTTAAAAATTATAAAAATTAAAGTATTCAATTTTGGTCATAATTGACTTGAGTTTGACAAAAATGTTAACTAGCTAGGAACAACTAGATCTTAGACTTAGTAAATTAAAAACCCTAAAAATAACTTTTCTTAAAGTTTAACGGTAGAAAGTATATGTCTTTGTAGTTTATTTAGAAATAGGCAAATTTCGAGTTGACTTCTTGGGCTAAGTTAAAACGAGGGAAAAGTATTGATATTTTTATTAAAGTATAAGTTTGAAAAATAGTTCCTAGCTTAAGTCTAAATTCTGAAAATGTATACCCTACAATTTGCACAAACATGAACCTTGAAACTTGGAATAGTAGAGGAGACCTTGAAATGCTCTTGTCTTAGAGTTCTTAGTACGAAGAAAAAAAAAGAAAAAAATTCAAGTGTGAATAAAGAGATAATAAAAAAATGAACACTGGTTTTTGTGATTACTTAAGGCTGCAAAAATAGAAAAATATTTAGCAAGGGTGCTTCATCACCTAGTGCCTTAGACCAACTGGTTTGGGAGTCACTACTAAAGCCTTAGGTGTTACAAGACTAGGAATTACGCTTTATTAAGCAAATGCATTTTGTAATCGGTCGTTGGTACCTCAAGAAGTATTAACGGTCGCATGAAGAATGTGTAAGCAAAATTCATTTAAAATTCACCAATTAAGAAGTGCTTTGAACAACGGACAAGAGTATGATTGCTTGATTTGAATTTCCAAGTGTAGGGGTGATATATACACACACGTAGGGGTATGTGATTGGGATTTAGACAAGAGATAGGAATGAAGAATATGACTTATATCTTTAATAAAGATGATAAAAATTCCCAAGTTGAGATAGAACCCTAGAAGGAAAACTTAAGAGATGCCAAAAGCTAAATAGATCTATAGAACATATATAATCTTAAGTTAAATGATAAGGAAGCGTGAAGAATATGGGTGGATAATTTACGAGTCGACGATAATAGAATTCCTTGTTGGAAAACTTAATTGGAGAATAAAAGTCAATGGGCCAAATTGATAGGATTTTGTGGGTAGTATCCGCTGAAAACCCTCAGGAGACAACACTCCTCCTACTAGGGACACCTAGAGGTTTAACGGATTGTTGCATGAGCTCAGTGCAATTGCGCTTCCCTGCGAAAGTGAGGTTAGGTTTTTGTTGAGAATAAGACTAGGTTTGCTCGCGGACGAGCAAAAGATAAGTTTGGGGGTATTTGCTCATATCATAATATTGCATTATTATATTCCCCATTCCTAGTCGTTTTACAAATAAATAGGTGCTTTTGACCCATGTCTGCTAATTAGTTGCAGGTTACAGGTTCTTGGAATAAAAACAGTGAAAAAGATAAAAGACGATACAAAAGTGAGACTTCGACCAACAAACAGAGAATCTTGATAAAGCCTACACGAAGATCAGTTCACAAAATACAAAGCAGCGCAAGGTTCAAGACTTCGTCACGAAGCAACGGTAAAAGTCCACTACAATTATTCACTGTGGAATCTGGAAGAAACCTAGAAGCCAACCTGAGAAAAGAACCAAAGAAACAGGAAGAAAAAGTCAACACAAAGCAGAATACCAAATTTCAGCAAAGGAGCCTTTTATTTGGCCACGGAACCGCGGCCAAACCTGGCCTGCGGTCGCGGTTACGCGGCCGTGCGGAGCCCGTAGTGGCAGAAAAATTTCCAAAAGATTGGCGGTGCGTGGAGCGTTGACTAGGTCTTTTTCTTAGGGGGTATTTTTGTAAAAGCAGATATGCGAGTCAATTGTAACCCTAGGGTTTCTATCCTCTATAAATAGGAACCCTAAATCTTGTATTAGGTGATGCCTCCTTTTCATTAATAAAATTCAGAATTCTTTTTGGAGAGCATCAATTTGTAAGTTCTTAATTTATTTTCTGCCATAGGTTAAATTTATTATCTGCCCTAGGTAATTTCTATTCTTGCCCTAGTTTAGATTTAATTCCTTGCCCTAGATAGATAGTTTAGATCTGTTCTTCAATTCCCTAATGAGCGAGTAGTCTCCTCGCTTGTTAGGGTTAGCTTTGGGGAAGGCTTGAGAGATGAAGATCTCTCACCCCTTTCTTGCCCATCACATATAATTAATAGGACTCCATGCATACATGCACACACCGCTCCCTACGGCATCCTATCCCGTGAGGTAGCGGTGATACCGTAGTATAAAGGCTCGGTTGAGCGTGTTTTCCATGGAGGTTAGGGTAAGGATTGATAAAGGAAGGACAAGAACATAGAGGAAGAAACATCTTCCCGAATGGTTCTAATCCACTTTATTAATAATTACCATAACTCCTAATAGATCTTAATATGGGTATAGAAAGCGGTGAGATTTATTGACTTTCCAAACTTAATCTAAACCTAACCCTAGCAGGATTTAGATCTAGATTAATTTAGTTTTTAGATTCAATCAATCCGTTCACACCATTCGGAATTAACTCGTAAGAGCAATTAGGAAATTCACAAAATCCCTGTGGACCGACCCGTACTCACCGGCTAGCTACCAAGCGACGCCGTTCTTGATTGCCAGGTTTGGCCGCGGTTCGGCGGCCAGAAGAAAGGCTTGGGTCTTGTGCTTTGCTGTGCTGGTTCTGGTCTTTCTCTTCTTCCTGGTTCTCTGGTTGGTTCTGCAGAATATCTTCCATGTCTCTTCCAGATTCCACAGTGAATAATTGTAGTGGACTTTTACCGTTGCTTCGTGATGAAGTCTTGAACCTTACGCTGCCTTGTATTTTGTGAACTGATCTTCGTGTAGGCTTTATCAAGATTCTCTGTTTGTTGGTCGAAGTCTCACTTTTGTATCGTCTTTTGTCTTTTTCACTGTTTTTATTCCAAGAACCTGTAACCTGCAACTAATTAGCAGACATGGGTCAAAAGCACCTGTTTATTTGTAAAATGACTAGGAATGGGGAATATAATAATGCAATATTATGATATGAACAAATACCCCCAAACTTATCTTTTGCTCGTCCTCGAGCAAACCTAGTTTTATTCTCAACAAAAACCTAACCTCACTTTCGCAGGAAAGCGCGATTGCACTGAGCTCGTGCAACAAGCCGTTAAACCTCTAGGTGTCCCTAGTAGGAGGAGTGTTGTCTCTTGAGGGTTTTCAGCGGATACTACCCACAAAATCCTATCAATTTGGCCCATTGACTTTTATTCTCCAATTAGGTTTTCCAACAAGGAATTCTATTATCGTCGACTCGTAAATTATCCACCCATATTCTCCATGCTTCCTTATCATTTAACTTAAGATTATATATGTTCTATAGATCTATTTAGCTTTTGGCATCTCTTAAGTTTTCCTTCTAGGGTTCTATCTCAACTTGGGAATTTTTATCATCTTTATTAAAGATATAAGTCATATTCTTCATTCCTATCTCTTATCTAAATCCCAATCACATACCGTTACGTGTGTGTATATATCACCCCTACACGTAGAAATTCAAATCAAGCAATCATACTCTTGTCCGTTGTTCAAAGCACTTCTTAATTGGTGAATTTTAAATGAATTTTGCTTACACATCCTTCATGCGACCGTTAATACTTCTTGAGATACCAACGACCGATTACAAAATGCATTTGCACAATAAAGCGTAGTTCCTAGTCTTGTAACACCTAAGGCTTTAGCGGTGACTCCCAAACCAGTTGGTCTAAGGCACTAGGTAATGAAGCACCCTTGCTAAATATTTTTCTATTTTTGCAGTCTTAAGTAATCACAAAAATCAGTGTTCATTTTTTTATTATCTCTTTATTCACACTTGAATTTTTTTTTATTTTCTTTTCTTCGTACTAAGGACTCTAAGACAAGAGCATTTCAAGGTCTCCTCTGCTATTCCAAGTTTCAAGGTTCGTGTTTGTGCAAATTGTAGAGTATACATTTTCAGAATTTAGACTTAAGCTAGGAACTATTTTTCAAACTTATACTTTAATAAAAATATCAATACTTTTTCCTTGTTTTAACTTAGCCCAAGAAGTCAACTCGAAATTTGCCTATTTCTAAATAAACTACAAAGACATATACTTTCTACCGTTAAACTTTAAGAAAAGTTATTTTTAGGGTTTTTAATTTACTAAGTCTAAGATCTAGTTGTTCCTAACTAGTTAACCTTTTTGTCAAACTCAAGTCAATTATGACCAAAATTGAATACTTTAATTTTTATAATTTTTAAAATTTTCAATTTTTATGGGTTTTAAAAATAAGTATGCAAATGCAAGAATATACTCAAGTCAATTATGACCATTGTCGTTTTCTTCTGTTGTTTATATATATATATATTTATTTATTTATTTGCACATATAGGTTGCATTAACAGTCTTTCCTCTCTTTATTTCAGGGACAATGGCTTTCTTTCCCTACTTTCCTTTTACTCGCTCAGACACTGCTTTTCCACAATCGCCGTCGGACGAAGAAGCAATGGCGATGATCAGAGCTCATGACAAATATCAGACAAATCTACTCTTTTGGGGCAGTTGGTACGGCCACATCATCCGAGGTCGCCGAAGTTTTATTTGCAGGGAGTCAGTGGAACCTCTTCGCCCTATACTGCCGATAGAACGCCCATAGACTGCTTATGCAGTGGAAGTGACCAATTGGACTCTTTCGGGCCGGCTGGAGCCCTCTACCTCTGGGATACCTAACCAGCCCCTGCCTGCTATAGACATCTTGGGGCGTCGGATTTGCCAAGGTGAAGCTCGACCTTGGGGGCAGGTCTATAAAGTGGGTATAACCCCCCGGCACCCAGTGGGCTCTCTATATTCTTTCTGCTCACCACGCAAGGCTGCAGAAGGTCGGGCTATATCAGGCAGTATACGCATCGCTCTTCCATTACCATGCTCCTCACGTCTGGTGGATCAAAGCCTTCTTAAACCAATGGAATCTACCCACCAACTCCTTCCTGTTAGGGGATCGAGAGGTGTCTATCTCATTGGATGAATTCCGTGAGATTTCAGGATTGCCCATTAGGGGGGAGCATTATGAGGAACTGCTGCCTCCTGATGAATATGTTTTCTCCACCATGTCGGCTATGCTTGACGGTCTGACTGCCGAAACCGCCGTCCGTCATAAGTAACCCAGTCTGATCAAGGCCCTGGGTATTTTCGACAGATTGTTTGCGAAGTCAGAGGGGCAGGGTGTCACTTTCGAGAGCTTTATTGCATGTTTCATTTGGGGGGATATTTTATCCAAGGAAGCCCCGAAGTTTGCGAGTATTGATGACCTTTTTGGGTTTGGTTTGGATAAACTGCCGGTCAAAGAAGAAGATTTACCACAGTTTTACATCCCAATCTTGTCGGTCGTTCCTTTTGATTCGATTGCGGCTCCCGGCATGGATGAAGAGACCTTCTTTGTCGGTTTTATCAGCCTTTGGCTCAGTTGGTTTGTGATATCGTCGCACCGACGCTTCATGAGAACTTCTGCCTTCTATCCCGCCCATCGTGTAGCTGAAAGGGCAAAGTTGGCCGTCAGCATCGCGGGACTATCGCATCTTTACCACGGGTTAAGTGTTGCGGCCAACACTTCGACTCCAGGTGTAGATGTTGTGAATCTCCCCCTTCATTACTTCACATCTTGGATTGAAATGCATGTGCTGGGGACAATCGCGGCACATTGGCGGCCGAACTTCTATGACTCCTACACCTTTCCTCGAGTTATGAGATTGGTAGATGCCTCCGCTCCTGATCCGACTCAATTAGGGGCCCTCCGTATTCTGCTCAATACATATACTAATAAGGGAGGGATGGTGTTCATTGATCGCGTTCTTTCTGCTCCGGCGGGGCCTGTCCAACAGCTATTCGACTTGTCGAAAGGGGGAGCACCATCTTTAAAGCCTAGGGAGATCATGCATCTGTATTCAATTAGGCCGGGCTACTTGGTGTTCCACCGGGATGATACGGCTATCATCATGCGGTATAATCCGCACCGCATCGCTCGGCAACTGGGCTATAATCAGGGCGTCCCTTTTGAAGCGTTTTTGGTTGAGCCCGCCTCATCTTTAAGAGTTATTCACGACGTTATGCATCACTTCATGTGGCTGAACACTGGCTCTGCGTTCATGATCCCAGAACCTGACTATCTCCCGCGATCTGTGGGGTCTTTTGTGGGCTGGTATCGCCACCTGGTTGGCCCTGTTATTGCTGAGGAAAGGCGGGTACTCTTTGAGTATAAGACTCCTGCTCCGACTCAAGCTGCCAGCGTCCCGTTGTGACCACGGTTAGTTGTTTGCTCTCTCTTGCGGGATAGCGGCGTGGTCCTTATCTCGCAAGCCGCAGAAACCAAATCAACTCTTCCCATTGTAGGGATGCCAATGCGTACTAGAGCTCAATCAAAGGCTTCCACCGAAGTGCCAGCGACAGTGCCGTTATTAGCAGTGGTGTTGTCGAAAGAGGATAGTAAGGGCGAAGTGGGCCAACGTCGTGCCAAAGCGCTGAAGGGAAGGAAGCGATCCTCTACCAGCGCTAGTTCCGGGCCGAAGAGGAAAAAGAAGACGGTCCCCGGTCTGCTTGACCTTTTGGTGGAATCCGAGCCTATTGTTCAAGACGATCTAATATCCATGCAAGAGCCGGATGATGGTCTTCTCTTTCCGGATTCATCTGCCGAGGAAGCCGCGCAATTGGCCGAGGGTATAAGGCGTTCCCAGGATGAGACCGAGAACATGCGCGTCCCAAAGTGGCCTTACCCCCGGTTATATTTTATGAAGATCCTCCATCACTACGAAGGGTTCATATGGGCCCCCTGCGACTGGAAGATGATATAGCCCTCAAGCAGCCTATTTCAGCTGCTTCTGTAGATAAGCTATCAGCGAAGACCGATGGGCATGAGTCTATGTTTGACGCCCGGAGAGCACATTTTCTGAGGAAGGAGCGACGGCTTGGAAAATCCATACTGGAGGCACCCTGGCGCATTGGTATCCATGCTTTCCGTATTTTTTCTTTTGTATAGTATTTTATATTTCCTTATCTTTGAGAAAACTTTGCAGGGACTTCGGCCATGGCAGAAAATTTGAGCTCAAGTCGTGTCCTGACTGTGGACTCTGTAAATGTCCCCGGTGAGGCACTAGTAGGTGCAGAGGAGGTCGTTACGGCTGCTATTCCTGCTGCAGAGCTTCTATTGGTGGCTTCTGTTCTCCCGGTGCTTACTCTCCCAGAAGATGCATCCTCATTGGCAGCAGATTTAATGGATCTTTCTGGTGACGGCCCGAAAATTGTGGAACAGGTAGCCGAGACCGCCGTCGCTTCATTGGAGCCTGAAGCGATGGCCGCTGCCCCTCAATTGGAAGCTGTTACACCAGCCCACGTCCCTGGTGATGTGCCTGAGGGTACAGAGGAGGCTGCCGAAGCTGCTATCCCTCCAGTTCAAAGCAGCAGGAGCATCGAAGGTAGTCTTCTATATTTTGTTTTAATGATCTCTCCATTATCTGAATCTTTCTGTCTTTTCAGAATTACGAGGATTGGCGGCGTCCATTGCGGATCTATCTCCCAGAAAGTCTTTTCAGCGTCTGCTGGAGAAAGCCGCCCCGCAGGTAATATCCCCGCAACGCATCGTCCACTCTTCTGGGCAAGGTTGGTGTTATTTGACCCCCTCATTGCATTATCATTATTTCGTATAACGATGCTAATGTCTTCTGTAGTTCTGGAAGCTGACGACGAAGTTGAGATCCTCGACGGGCCTGGGGATCTTTTAAACCCTCCTTGCATGACTGTGGGTAAGTAAAGTTTTGACGTTGTTCCATCTATTCTTTGTTTGCAAATCTCGCTGATTGTTCATGAATCTTGACAGCTTTGCCCGTTCTTATCCCGCTGGAATCTCGCATCATTATGCCACCCGGCCCTTATGCCTGGCGCGCATCTGAACGGATGGCGAAGCAAAGCTTTCACTCCTTTTCGGCTCTTATCGAAGATCTTCGTGTTGGTAGTTCGATCACAGCCGAAGAATTTGCTGCCGAAGCCAACATTTCTCTGCCCTTTCTCTCCACTTACCATGATGAAACATTGGTGCATGTCTGGGTTGAGTTTTGTCTTCGAGTGGAGGCTTGCTTACATGGTCTCAAGTGCACACGCCTTCCCCCAGAGGTTGTGGCTGCAAAGACGAGCTTGCGGGGGCTGATCGAATAGTGCACTGCGAATCTACAATCATGTGAGAAGAGGCTTAACCGGAAATTCTCGGAGAGGGAACTGGCCTCGACTGCTTTGGGGAGACTTCAAGCTGAGCTCACTGCTAAGACCACCCGTATGTACGCACTTTGGTGGGTGCTTCAAGAAGCTATCAGGGAGGTGGTAGCTATTGATAAAGCCGTTATCTTTACCTGCGAGATAGTCGAAGCTCACAAAGTTGCTGAAAAGGAGCTCGAGATTCGGCTCGCCTCGTATCAGGCTCAACAGTCTCAGGTGGAGACCCGTCTCGTAGCAATAACAAAACTTGAAGCCGAGACCCAACGGAAGAAGGATGAACTGACGAATTTATTACACCGTCTGCCGGCTTGAAGAATTTTCCTTTATTGTATACTTTTTATTTATGAATAAAAATAGTTTGTATTCATTTTGATTCTTTTTTGAGATGTACTTGGCATTCTTTTGGATTCATAAATAAAAGAAATACTTCATTTCATGTTTTCGTTTTCTCTTCTTGGCTGTGTTATTGGTGTATTAGCTTTAGCGAACGTAGCTTGTAGTTGGTCGATAACATTCCATCTTATCCTCCTTATAAGGTAGCGATGGCTTAGGAAACAGGTTCAGGTCTGCTGCCTAAGACTTTTCAACTTTATAAGCCGTGAGGGTCTCATAAAGACTTTTCTCCCTACGAGTCATGAGGATCTCGTAGGTGTATTTTCTCCTTAGGAATCGTAAGGATTCCTAAGTGCGTTTTCTCTTGAGAGTCGTAAGGATCTCACAAGAGAATTTTCTTCCTTACATGTCGAGAGGACTCGTAAGTGGTTGATGAGTTGACTTATTCCCGAGTCGAAGCGTTGCTTCGAAGGGGAGGTTGAGGGTTGACTTTCTTCGTTTTCTACGGTGTCAGGATTGACTTTCTCCGTTTTCTACGGTGTCGGGATCGACTTTCTCCGTTTTCTACGGAGTCGGGGTCGACTTTCTCCCTTTTCTATGGTGTCGGGATCGACTTTCTCCGTTTTCTACGGTGTCGGGGATCGACTTTCTCCATTTTCTACGGTATCGGGGTCGACTTTCTCCGTTTTCTACGGTGTCGGGGATCGACTTTCTCCGTTTTCTACGGTGTCGGGATCGACTTTCTCTATTTTCTACGGTGTCGGGATTGACTTTCTCCGTTTTCTACGGTGTCGGGAATCGACTTTCTCCGTTTTCTACGGTGTCGGGATCGACTTTCTCCATTTTCTACGGTGTCAGGGTCGACTTTCTCCGTTTTCTACGGAGTCGGGGATCGACTTTCTCTGTTTTCTACGGTGTCGGGGATCGACTTTCTCCATTTTCTACGGTGTCGGGGGTCGACTTTCTCCGTTTTCTACGGTGTCGGAGTCAACTTTCTCCATTTTCTACGGTGTCGAGGATCGACTTTCTCCGTTTTCTACGGTGTCGGGAATCGACTTTCTCCGTTTTCTACGGTGTCGGGGATCGACTTTCTCCGTTTTCTATGGTGTCGGGATCGACTTTCTCCGTTTTCTACGGTGTCGGGGATCGACTTTCTCCATTTTATACGGTGTCGGGGATCGACTTTCTCCGTTTTCTACAGTGTCGGGGATCGACTATCGGTTGTCTTTGAACCGCAGAGCCTTGAAACTAGGGACTTTGCTGTGGCTCCTATTGGTGGTGTCGCGTCCGTAACTTGCTGGCATGAGGAGGAACGCCGTTGCGGGTCTTCTGGGATGCAGATATTGCCGCTGAAACTTGACTCTTCCTTTTGATAGAGTTTGTTGGTGTTAGTGATATGTATGCCCTAGAGGCCATTACTGTACATACGATGTATATTGTAGTGGATGCTTGGACATATATAGGGAGGACTTTCTTGCTCGACATGATGGTATGCTATCTGGTTGCACTTTATCTTAACATGTACATTGGTTGTCTCTATATCATATGTTGGTAAAGCCCTTGGGATGAGTACTTGACTACCAGGACTATGATGCAGATCATACTAGTGGGGACAGAGTAGTCGTTAAGTACATCCTTCAAATGTTCCTAGTCGTGGGTGTATCGAGACAGGGCATCAATATACCAGAGTAGACTAGCGTATAACTTCTCGACCCATGTAGATGGGCGATGGATGATCCCATATCCATTGGTGTTTGACATCAGAGACAGTATATGGATGCTCAGTGGAGACTGGGTATACTGAACGGACTCGCTAAGAACTCCCAGATGGTATTATACCTAACGTCAGATGGCAGTTCTCTGGTGACACTGGTACAGGTTAGTCTGTAGACCCGAGATCATCATAGAGTCTTGTGTGATTCCCACTGTGCTTTGATTTCCACCTTACCACGTTCAAGAGAACGTGCAAAACGGTGGCTTTTAGGTACAGTCCCGAATCACATGTAGGCAATGAGCGATAGGAGGGGTTTCGTCTCTCCCGGTATTGGGAGTTGAACCTGCGTTGTGCTCGATTGGCTATAACAGGAAGTCCCTGGCCAGGGCTGCTTTAGAGATATACTGGTAAGTGTTATCAGCAGTTTCTCGACCCCTTATGAACCTCATATTGTCACGCCCCGCTTCCCAGAGTACGCTAAAGTGGGCACGTGACGTAGCCAACCATGCTACCTGTGGGTAGGAAGTATCCATCCACAGTCACATTGCGGCTGTAGAGATATCAAGAACAAAATAAAACTATCTAAAACATGTCTATAATCCAAGATAATATGAGTCAAGAATAAATAAATGCGGAAGCGAAAGATCCAATACAAAATAACTGGAATGTATGTCCCATAATGCGGGCTCACATCAGGAATAAAATGCAGGAAGGAAAAGCTAACTACTGCTAACACTCACAGCGCAGCCTGTCGGCTGAAGTACTCCTGCTCGGACTGCGACAGCGGTACAGAATCTGGGCCATGCAAAACCCAGACGTCAGCGCGTCAAGTCATCAAGTAATAACAATAATAAACAGGCAATGCGAATATAAACATGAATAAAGCAAGGGTAACAATAATATGAATCAGAGCAGTGCAGGGTAGTGTGCAGTGGGTAAACTGGACTGTTCTATCAGGTTCTCTGTTCTAAAGTCTTTGAAACCAAATTGATGAATCATCGATGTAACTCAATAGTATCCCGTACATACCCGGGACCACGGCCCCAGATTCTCGGGCTGAAACCGAGACATGCCGCTAGGCACCAAACAGGAATGTGTACAGATGAATGATGTCAGCATCATTATTCCAAGGCTGGCCTAGCCTAAAACTGATCAGAACAAGTAGTGAACTGTTGAGTAACAAGTCAGGTTTCACCTTTGATTTCCCCATACCCCCAAGTTATATGTGTAAGTCAAGTAAGGTATCCCGAAATCGAGAAACTAATGCCAACACAGGATCAGGTAAACAGGTTTGTCTGGATAGACAACAGGAACGGTCCATGAGGACTACATGTCAGGTTTGTTGGCATTAGGCACAAGATCAGGTAACGGGTCAGGTCATGGTACATCAGGTCAAGTCAAGCAGTATACGGTACCATATCGGGTCAAGCAATATGCATGTAGCAAGTCAGGTCAAGAAGTAAACGATATCATGGGTGTGCTCATACTCAGTTACACAATCAAGCACAGTTATCAATAACATAATTTAAACAATAAATTAAACCATAAAGAAGATTCGATTGATTGGTAGTACAGTTATCAGTTTTGTTTTCAGAGATGATTTCCACATTATAAGAATGCAGTAAGACAATTATAGCCGTTTTAATCATGTTAACAAGTTTAAGACTTCATGGATGCATTGATATCTACATATATAGGTTCCAAGTTTGAAGATAAAATGTTATATAACAATATTGAACACGAAAAAGAGAAACGGTCGTACCAAAGTTAAATTTATAGGTTTAGGGTGTCATCAATGTGTATGTAAATATTGTTTAGCATGTAGCAAGGGGTACTTGCCTCGACGGGTCGCGAACGGGGAAAACGGTACGTAAAACGTCGGCGGGGAAAACTCGCGACGGGCGCACGGTTCACGGAATGAACCCAAACGACGAACAGTGAAACCACACGGGTCAGGGTACCGCGCTGGAACGTCGGGACACGTCGCCGACACGGCCGGATTCCGGCAAGATGCAAAACAACGAACGATCAAGAATTGCAACGAGAAAAGAAAAGAAAATAAAGAAGGAGGGAAAGAGGATGGAGAAGGGAATGCTCACGAGGATCTGTGGGACGGGTGGTGACGGTCGACCTCGTCGACGGAGCTCCGGCGGTGGCCGACGACGACAGCGACCAAACTGCGGATCAAGAAAACCTTAACAGAGAAGGAAAAGAAGAAAGGGAAAGAGGAGGGGAAGCATCACTCACGGAGGGGTGTGCGCGAGGACCGGGGACACGGGGACGAGGTCACCTGCGGCGACTCACGGCGGCGCAGACGTGTGCAGGGGGTCCAGGTGGCCGCGGTGCTGGTGCAGGGTGCACGGGAAAGAGGGGAGAGGAGGAAGGAGGTGCAGCGGCTGCGACGAGGGCGAGGAGGCCGGTGATGGTGTCGTCGGTGTTGGTGCTGCAGCGGCGAAGGGGGTGAGCCGGCGGTAGGGTTTACGCGATGGGTTTTCTGCGTTTTAAAAGAAAGGGAGGAGGGGGAAGATGTATGTATATATATATATATATATATATATATATATATATATATATCCCCCGTCTCTCTATCTCTCTCCACTCTCTCTCTCCCCCGTCTCTCTATCTCTCCCCACTTTCTCATATGGGGAGAGAGAGAAAGTGGAGAGAGATAGAGAGACGGGGGAGAGAGAGAGTGGAGAGAGATAGAGAGACGGGGGATATATATATATATATATATATATATATATATATATATATATATATATATGGGGAGAGAGAGAAAGTGGAGAGAGATAGAGAGACGGGGGGGGGGGGGAGAGGAGAGAGAGTAGGGCCCACGGTTCTTAAAGAAGGAAGCTGATTGGTTGTGAATGGAAATTTTGTGAAAGATTTAGAAATCTTAGAAATATTATACGGTTAAAAAATATTAGAAATCTAGGATTTGGTGCAAAGTAAAATGTTTCCAAATTGCGTCCGGGTCGGGTCCAAATATTTGAAATTGAAATAAGAAAATTTTAGGCGGGATCCAAAATTTAAAATGAAGTATTTTGCGATCAAAAAGCATACCCCCAAAACGGACACACGTACGCGCGCGTAGCCGTCCAAACTCGCCCGTTTCACTGAACGGGACGAGAACACGATGCACGGACGCTACAACAGGGTTAGGGGTGTCGAGTAGGCCATGATGAATATTTTTAATTTTATTTTAGATGCCTTAAATTGTTATATGCAAAAAATGAATTGATGGGGTAAAATTACAATAAGTAACAATCAAGCAAATAAATGAAATAAGTGCCACACTACATTCAAACGGTAACTGAAATTAGTAGCACTGGACTCGGTTGTTACATTATACCCAACTACAAAAGAATTTCGTCCTCGAAATTCCAAGAATACAAAGATAGATAACTACAAGAAAAGGTGAGGAAACTTCTGCCGGATTTCATCTTCTCGTTCCCAAGTGGACTCTCCATGCGAGCGATTACCCCAAGAAACAAGCACAAGAGGGATCACCTTGTTCTTAAGAATCTTTTCCCTTCGATCCACGATTTCAATCGGTCGCTCCTCAAAAGTCAAGTCTTCTCGTACAGTTAGCTCCGAATGATCCAATACGTGTGTTTTATCATGAACATACCTACGGAGTTGAGATACGTGAAACACATCGTGCACATTTGCCAAAGACTGCGGTAACGCCAAACGATACGCTACCTCACCAACACGCTCCAAGATCTCAAAGGGTCCAACGAATCGAGGACTAAGCTTTCCTCGACTTCCAAAACGAATCACCCCTCTAGTTGGTGATATCTTCAAGAATACCAAATCACCCACAGCGAACTCTAGAGGTCTTCTCGACGTATCTGCCCAACTCTTCTGTCTGTCTTGAGCTGCCTTCATATGACTTCTGATAGTGTTAACCTTCTCAACTGTCTGCACGACCAAATCTGGTCCCAATAATCTTCGTTCACCGACATCGTCCCAACAAACAGGTGAACGGCACTTACGACCATACAAAGCTTCAAATGGAGCCATCTGGATAGTTGCCTGAAAACTGTTGTTGTAAGAAAACTCCACCAAATGTAGATGATCCTCCCAAGAACCCTTGAAGTCCAACATGCATGCTCTCAACATATCCTCAAGAGTTTGGATTGTTCTCTCCGACTGACCATCAGTTTGAGGATGATAAGCTGTGCTAAACTTCAATCGAGTCCCCAAACTTTCCTGTAAGCTCCGCCAAAAGTGTGATAAGAACCGTGTGTCCCGGTCGGATACGATGCTCACCGGTACTCCATGCAATCTTACAATCTCTTGCATGTACCGCTCTGCCAAAGTCTCTATTGATTGACAAACCCGAAAAAGAATAAAGTGAGCTGCCTTGGTCAAACGATCAACAATCACCCATACAGCATTGTTGCCTTTTGGACTTCGCAGTAAAGCCGTCACGAAATCCATGGTTATATGTTCCCATTTCCACTGAGGAATCGGAAGTGGTTGCAATAAACCAGCAACCCTTTGATGTTCAGCCTTAACTTGCTGACACACCAAGCACTTCGCCACAAAGCGAGCAATCTCCCGTTTCATGCCTTCCCACCAGAAATGCTGTCGAATATCTCGGTACATCTTTGTGCCTCCGGATATACAGAATAAGCTGAACTGTGTGCCTCCTTCATACGCTGTTCACGAATATCTCCCTTTGGCACACACAAACGGCTACCATACCTCAACGAACCATCTTCGTGGATCAATAAATATGTTCGTAGTCCGGCTTCAACCTGTTCTTGAAACTTTTGCAGTCTAGGGTCCTGCGATTGTGCTGCTTTAATATTCTCGATCAACAATGACTGTACTTGCAGCTGCATCAGCTATCCCGAAGAATGCGGTAGCACAACCTCCAAGTCAAATCTTCGAAAATCTTCAACAAGCTCCTTCTGCGTAGTTAACACCTGAATTGCTGGTAACCGACTAAGCGCATCCGGCACGACATTAAACTTCCCCGGATGGTACTTAAGATCAAGATCGTAGTCAGCCATCAGCTCCAACCATCTACGCTGCCTCATATTAAGCTCCTTCTGTGTGAACACATACTTCAAGCTCTTATGATCAGTAAAAACTTCGACCCTTTCGCCCAAAAGGTAGTGTCTCCAAATCTTCAAAGCGAAAATCACAGCCGCAAGCTCCAAGTCATGCGTTGGGTAATTCTTCTCATGGGTCTTCAACTGTCTCGATGCGTACGCTACAACCTTCCCATGCTGCATCAAAACACATCCCAATCCTTTCCCCGATGCGTCGCTGTGAATCACCAATCCTCCGGAATTGTCTGGCACGGTCAGAATAGGGGCGGTTATCAATTTCTGCTTCAACGTCTCGAAAGCTAACGCACACTTATCCGTCCATACAAAAGGTACCTCCTTGCGCGTAAGCTTTGTTGGAGATAGTGCCCTCAGATTCAATTATTCGATCACAGGCACGTGATTACAATGATTGATGGAGGACCTATCCCGATAGGACAGTCTTACTCATGATGATAGTATGCTATCTGGTTTACCTTTATCATCGTGTACTGCTTTAGGTGACCTGACAAGTCGCTATTACACGTTGATAGAGCCCCTAGGATTCTTGCTTGACCACCAGCAGTATGAGGGCGATCATATACGTGGGAGCTGGTAGTCTATAAGCACATCCTTAAAAGGTCCCTAGTCGTGGGAGTTTCGAGACAGGGCATCGATACTCCAGAGTAGACTAGTGTATACAGTCGAGACCCCGACGAGGGGCGGTGGCCGGTCTCACAAGCCACTGGTGTCAGTTGGATCACCTAAGATGTATACAGGTGCTCATTGGGTTATGAGTACACCGGACAGGACTCGCCGGGAACATGCTAGTTGGTCATATACCAGACGTCAGATGGCAGTTCCCTGGTGACATGTGTACAGGTTAGTTCATCGACCTGGGGATCGTCATTTGTCTTGTGTGAGTTCCCACTGTACTTTGATTACTACCCTACCACGGCTCAAACGAGTCGTGCAAACAGGTTTTAGTTGGGTACAGTCCCGAGCCACATGGAGGCAGTGAGCGCATCTTCAGGGGTTCGTCTCTCCCGGTATTGGGGGTGAGGTCGTGCTGTGTCTAGGAGAGCCATTACACAAAGCCCTCGGCCGAGGCAAGGAGATTTACTGGTAGGTATTCCAGTAGTATCTCAGGGTGTTCTGGGCTACACTCCGACACGACTTGTACCGTTTTTGGGGGTCTGACTTTTACCAACCCCCTAGGCCCGCCATGCGATGCTCATAGACGAACGGACCGGACTGTACGGATATTGTCACTGACAGGCTCAGTAGGGTTGTCGGGCTGAGTTCGCTCACAGACGTCCCTTTTAGTCAATACCTGGTAGCCCGTTACGTATTGGCTTATACCTCTGACGTGCTAGTGGTTAAATCCACAACCAAGGTGTTGACGAGTTTTTAGAGTCCCCCACATTCAGTTACTCAAGCTTTCGGGCGAAAAACTGTAGAGGCCGTATGGAGATATGGCAAGGTCCGATCAGATACATGCGGTATTGCACAGATCAGGATCGGACAGTTTGTACTATAGGCCGTATGGATATATGGCAGGGTTCGATCAGATACGTGCGGTATTGCACGGATCAGGATCGAACGGATATTACTAGCCGGCTTTGGTTTAAGCCGGATCCTAGTATAGTACAGTGTAGATTTTGTCTCATTGCATTTGTATTTCGGTCGGAATACAAATGCGGGTGTGTATGCACAGTATCGGGGTTTTCCTGTAATTTATTACGGGACCAGTTTTCTGGAGTTGCCTGTTTGTTTTCCGTTTCGGCCAATTTCCTTTGTATCGTTCATTGGCCGAAGATTGGTGGAGGAGGGCTTATTTGCATTTGTGCAAATAAGCATTTGTGGAAGGGGGTCTTTGCATTTTGTTGTATCATGATGGTGCACCATCCTTTGACCTTGCTTGACTTCTTGACTTCATGATGGTTCATGATGGTTGGACTTTTGGAAGTGATGATTGTTGTTTGGAGTGTTGGTTTTTGTTTGTGATGATATTGTTTTTAATCATCACTCATTATTCATGCTTGCATGATAGCTCACCCACTCCCTTGACTTTTCCTTGACTTTCACTCTATTCTCACCCTTCACATTTGCATGGGCCGGCCATTCCCTTTGGGGATAGGGATTTGATTCATTTTTGGTGTGGCATTTTTGGTTCTCATTGTGCTAAGAAAAATGCTCTCTAGTTCATCCAAAATATCCTTTCTTACCTCCACAAAGGCAACATCCTCTACTCCAAATGAGACTTGAGCACTACACATTCTACAGCAAATCTTGGACACGTCGACTAGCCAGCTTCGTGTTCGAGTTGCCTCGGCATTGAGGTGGGAGCCCGTAAAAGATGCAGACGATGTGGTGCCCTTCCGGCAAGGAGGCGACGACCGGAGTTTCCGCGGGAGATCGGGACGATGACGAGAAGACCGAAGGACTCGGATCAGTCGGTATATCTCTATTCCCTATCTTGTAGTTAGCTAGGACTAGTTAATGATTCGATCCGGGTTTTAGTGCGCGGTGGTGCCGGTTTGCTAAGTTCGCAAAATTAAAGTTTATCACCGTTTCCGCTTTTTGGCATCGGGATGGAGGCCGGGGCGCCGCCGTGCACTTACAGTGGTATCAGAGCCACGCCATTAACTTAGTCTAGCTTTGTTTAGTGTGTTTTGCATTTTCGATCGACCAAAATCCCAAAACCGCATTTTTGCTTGCATCAGTTTTCTGTTGAAAATTTTTGGTGTCGAAATTTTTTTCAGGTTACAGAAAAGTGATCTACTAGAAAAAATAAGAGTTCTGTGAAAATTCGATGCACTAAGTCCACTGTTGGAGTGCGGAACCGCGACCAAACACCCCTTTGGGCCGCGGTTCCGCCGCACACTGTTGGGTTCCCTGCACCAAATTTCTACAGTATCTTTCTGGGGTTAAAATTGGGGTTTTGGAATAATAACATTGGGCCCAGAATTTCTTGATCTGCTACAGTATTGCTTGGGGGCCCACTTGTTAGAATTTGATCGATCGGATATTTTAAACACATTGTTTCACAGTATTTACATTATATCTGCGACCGTGAATGTCACTTGATCGGTAAATCCAGTCTAACTGCTATAGCCCGGTTAGACAGATTTGCGAACGTGACTTTCACGTTGATGTTCTGTGTTATGCTGTGATGTTGCGGATCGGTCGTGGGGGATAGCCTGGATGCAATGCTAGTACAGTTGTGGTTGTATTATGTACATTTGATATTGCGGGGCGAGCGTCCGACATGTGGACTGCCGTCACTGCCTAATTGTATTATTATTTTGGGGCACGACCAGGTTGCGGTCGATGTACCCGTTGTATGTATATTTTACTTTCTGTACTAGGATTACCCCAAGGTGGGGTGCACGGATAGCCGGGTTCTAGAGGGCAACAAGCCCGCATCTCATGGCATTGAGACGGAGGGGGCTTCACTCTGGAATTGGCGGGCTATTCGCCGCACCCGTAGGGGGTACAGGTTGACCCAGGAGGGGTGCCCAAGTTACCGGATTCCGTGAAGTGCTGGGTGGTCCATTCACGGTACTGAAGGGGGCTGCCTCGCTTCAGGTTTTGGCGGGTGACTTGCCGCGCCCGTAGGGGTCTAGGATTTCATTGCACAGGCTATCCACGCGACCAGGGGAACGTCAGGTTTCAGTAGTGGCTCTGTGAAACCCGGGGATCCCAAATATCTGTATTGTTCTGTGATGCTGTACATTTCTGTGTTGCTGCATTTTTTTTTATCACGCCTTGAGCGAAATATAATATATTGGTATATATATTAGTAGATGTTGTATATGTTTTACATCCGCGCTAGTCCAGTCCCCGCTCTGTCGTTAGTTAGCTAACCTAACGGGTAATGACGGGACCCAGTGGCGAATGCGGATAGCATATACGTACGTCATATTATTTTCGTTCTTTGTGGTGTGATCAATTGATGGGACTGCGTTGATTCAGATCAATGCAAGTTAAAAACAAACCTAATCTGATGTTGTTGGAACACTTTTCAAAAAGCTGTTATTGCAAGGACGTTCTCTTTTGTTTTGCATCGTGGTATTCAGTTGGAATATCCTGCTCCTCAGTCGACGAGGCAAGGGCCGAGATCCCTTCACCAGGAGTGACCCCTTGGACAAAAAGTTTGCGTCAGGGCATTAACTTCACTATAGCCGATTGCTTTTGCTTTGCACCGTGGTATTCAGTTTGAATATCCTGCACCTCATTCTACAGGGAAAGAGCCGAGATCCCTTCACCGGGAGTGACCTCTTTAGCAACGGTTTTCGTCACTATATTTTAAAAAGCTATCCGTTCCTTCAACGATATCAAGTTCTTTACGTTAAAGGTTTTCGCCAGAAACCATTCGTAGCCCTCCGTCGTTTCATATGGGTGGTCAATAGTATTCAAGCTGTGTATGTTGGCCAAAGTCAAGGCACAGTGATTGGTAGCTATTGAGGTATTCATATACAGCATAGATAGATGCGTTGGTTTGGGACAGTCGTACTGCCATTTTGGCCAAAGTCAAGGGTATGTACGGGTGGATTCAAATTAACCTGGAGAATGACGGGTAGAACTTGACATGTGACTTATGATATGTTGGCCAAAGTCAAGGTCATAAGAACATGGGGCAGAAATCACATCGAGAGTTTCAAAAGAACTGAAACTTGCCAGATATGCGCATACCTTCTGGAGTGTGATGACGTGAGCGGATTCCATCACGTTATCATGCGATGATAGTTGGATCTCGATTCCCACTGATGAGTTGGTTTACTTCTCGGGTGATCCCGACTAATTCTTCTTTCAGGTTTGGAGGAGAATTTGACGGTATAGTGGGAGGTTTCCAGATTAGATAAATTGGTAACCATTCTGATCTAGGTTAGAGTGCACGCTGAGTGTTTCTTTTCTCTCTCTCTTTGGCAGCGACCATTGACCCGACCCTAAGACTATGACTCAGTGACCAAGTTGACCGAACCCTCTTAACACTGGCTTTTGGATTGTCAGAGTTGCAAACCTCATTGCCACTCCTACTTTTACCCTTTTCTCCAGGACACCCCGTATTACTACGAAAGTCCACTTCCATTGGACAAAACCATCGTATGGTTAGATACGAACTCGAAGGGATTTATTCGAGGATGGTTTCCGGTTCTGGAGAAAACGGATAGGACTATTCAGTTGTTTTTTTCCTTTTACCTTCTCTCAGGTTGCGAGTACTCCTTGGTTTAGGAGTAGTACACCTATTACGCAAATTGGATAGTCTTCTTCCAAACCTTAGGCTGGTGCCGACCGGTAGGGAATGAAGAAAACCAATTGGCCAAACGATGGTGTACAGAAGGTATTAAGTTAAGATAAAGCAAGGGATTAGTAAGAGGGCAACGTAAATTGCGACTGATATTCACGACCAAACCAAGTATTTCTTCACCAATCCTGAATCACCTTTGTTTTTCTCCAGAACACTCCGTATCACTATGAAGATCCACAGTTATATTGGATACTCCATCGTATGGTTATATACGAACTCGAAAGGAACTTGTTCCAGTTCGGGGATGGATTCTGGTTCAGGAGAAATAGGATTTAGATTTATTCAGGTGTCTTTTATCTTCACCTTCTCTCGCATTGCGAGTGTTCCTAGGATTAGGACAGTACACCCATTATGCTTATTGGATAGTCTTCTTCCAAACCATAGGCTGGTGCCGAACGGTAGGGAAGGAAGAAAACCATTTGGCCTAAGGGGTGTGCAGAAGGTAATGACTAAAGACAGATGAAGGGATTTGGAGAGGTGGCAAAGAGATATACGGTTACAGTTGTGAATCTGGATAATGTAAGAGGCATTACTAAGAATACCAGGATACCCCAACGAAACATTTCAATGTTTCAGTTTCACTGTGTACTGTTAAAGGAAAACTGATTTCCCAATTAGTCCTTACTCCAGGGTATGTATTTACCAGGTATGATTCTCACATCTGTATGGTCTTACAGATGATGAGTGGGAGTAAGTTATTGGGAATTGGGTGATTATCCTCATTATATCGGGATTCGTTGTAATCGGTGATATTTGAGGAAATCGCCTGGGTTGTTTGCCGGACGGCAAATTTTTGGTTTTGAATATCCGATGTTATGTACCAATTTCAAATTGATATATCTGTACGTCTATTTTCATAGAGTGAGATATACCTTTCTGAAATTATGTCTGTGACATTTACCTATATCAGTGGATGGTTAGGTAAGGAGCATTGAACAGCGGTGTAATTCTTCTTAACCATAAGTACAGTTTTCAACCTACGACACACAGTGAATGAGTTATCAGACTCAAGGGACTTATACAGAGTATTGTATGTTGTCCAGGGTCCATCAGGACAGAGGGGTTGGTCCTCGTACTATATTCGGTTTACTTATGACTTCTCTAGTTTTTAGACAGGTGTTTCGTGGAAACACGGGGTCCGAATTTTGAGAAGTTATAGGTATTTGAATGGAGTAGAGAACCAGGTGTAGCAAGTATCGAGATTCTTCAAAGTGATCGAAGATGTAGATACTTGTGTATTGTATTCAGTTGATAGTAATGACTAAGAGAAGTTGCTTCTCTTTCAGGTTACTCATAATTGGAAGCATTCCTAAGTTGAGTAACGCTGATCGGCCTCTTTCCATTTAGTTGGCATGCACTGGAGACAGCTGCATGATTTGAATCTGGTTCAACTAAATCAGTGCCTCTGGTTCTATATTGGATATAGAACAGTTCATATCTTAACGATGTTAAGGTACGTGGAGTTGTCCGGCTTATGATTAAAACCAGACTCTGGATAACTCAAGGCACGTTTCTGTAATGGCTGTTTGTGGGTTGACCCAGGCTATGACGAGGGTTGACTTTTCTACCATCTGGAAGAACAATAGCGATATTGTTCTATACTCGCCACAGTTTTATTAAAAATGGATTTTTTCAGAAAACAGTAGTGGGAGTATGGTAGAACTGGAAGTGATTCCAGAACCGCAAACGATTACTGAAGATTTGATAAGGAACCTAAAGATTCAATCTGGATTGACATTCCATTGGCCACTCCGCAGATACGGTGGGTAACTTCAGGCACCCGAGAGGTACTCCGGTAGCCTCAAGGACGGTGACAGGGAAGTTCTTGTTTACCCACACTTGCCATTGCTGTTGTTCCAGGTTGCGAGACCCGGCAGGAGGATGAGTATAGCGTCGTTCTAAACTTGCTTTAGAAATGTACGTGTATATGACTCTGCCAGAGGGTTGTCGTAGTCAGTGGGAGCAGCGGAAGCATTGGTGGACAGGTTGCTTATGTCTACTTATAGACTAAAGCAGATATAGCGGAGACAGATCATCTATTTCTGACGTGACAGTCATAGGTTTGACTTCATCGGAATAGGGGATGGATCTGTTGAGAAGGTAGTAGGGTGTGATGTCATGGTATTTGGATGACATACACAGAATAGGAAAAGAAACTCCTATACTACGATCGGTTATACTTTGGTCGTCACACAGTGGTTTCTCCACATGGGACTTGGACATTATATCAGACATTCTGGTTACTAGATCTATGGTTTTAGATCTAGATTTGGGTGGTTTCCCAATCTGGGTACTTAGACAGCATTCTAAGAGTATTTAGAATGGACGACTCCTGGCACGGTGGTGTACCTGCAGGTGACGGAGTCACCCTCTCTAAAGGTGTCTTACAGACTAAAGTAGAGAGGGATGTGCATGATTGACAGATCACTTGCTTAGGCAATTGAGTCAATCATGAGATGTCAAGTACCACACCAGATGTTGTTCTTGCACTAGATGCAATAAGTTTACATTGATCCAATCCTGGAGAAACAGTCGGAAGCAGTTTTAGAACATAAGTGGATGTTCTAGGGATATGATAACGACAGCCTCATTCGGGAGACAGTTATCATTCCAGGCTTCCAAGGTGACATGGACGACAAGGAGGTTGTCAGAGTTATAGTTTTCCTTCTGACGAGGGGCAGTATTTTGGACAGGTGGTCCAAGGCAATACTGAGGGTGGCATGGCGCAGGATACTGATTAAGTTCAGTTGACGATACAGTCTAAGAAGTTTGGATTTGGATTTCATTTATGAGTTAGGTCCCATCAGACATCCAGACACATTCTAAGACAGGTATTACTCATTTTGGGAGATGGGTTTTCTCCGTGAACTTGAGATATAGAGAGAAATAGAAAGAGACATCAAGGCGGATCCACTCACTAAGGCTATTCCTCGAACGCAGTAGTTTCGCAAGCGAGCTTTGTGAGACTGACTAGTAGAGGAGTTGGGTGTTCGGTATCACACGTGCTGTGAGTATGCGACATCGCAATAATTAGCCTTGAGTGCAAGTGGGAGATTGTTGGAGATAGTACCCTCAGATTCAATTATTCGATCACAGGCACGTGATTACAATGATTGATGGAGGACCTATCCCGATAGGACAGTCTTACTCATGATGATAGTATGCTATCTGGTTTACCTTTATCATCGTGTACTGCTTTAGGTGACCTGACAAGTCGCTATTACACGTTGATAGAGCCCCTAGGATTCTTGCTTGACCACCAGCAGTATGAGGGCGATCATATACGTGGGAGCTGGTAGTCTATAAGCACATCCTTAAAAGGTCCCTAGTCGTGGGAGTTTCGAGACAGGGCATCGATACTCCAGAGTAGACTAGTGTATACAGTTGAGACCCCGACGAGGGGCGGTGGCCGGTCTCACAAGCCACTGGTGTCAGTTGGATCACCTAAGATGTATACAGGTGCTCATTGGGTTATGAGTACACCGGACAGGACTCGCCGGGAACATGCTAGTTGGTCATATACCAGACGTCAGATGGCAGTTCCCTGGTGACATGTGTACAGGTTAGTTCATCGACCTGGGGATCGTCATTTGTCTTGTGTGAGTTCCCACTGTACTTTGATTACTACCCTACCACAGCTCAAAGGAGTCGTGCAAACAGGTTTTAGTTGGGTACAGTCCCGAGCCACATGGAGGCAGTGAGCGCATCTTCAGGGGTTCGTCTCTCCCGGTATTGGGGGTGAGGTCGCGTTGTGTCTAGGAGAGACATTACACAAAGACCTCGGCCGAGGCAAGGAGATTTACTGGTAGGTATTCCAGTAGTATCTCAGGGTGTTCTGGGCTACACTCCGACACGACTTGTACCGCTTTTGGGGGTCTGACTTTTACCAACCCCCTAGGCCCGCCATGCGATGCTCATAGACGAACGGACCGGACTGTACGGATATTGTCACTGACAGGCTCAGTAGGGTTGTCGGGCTGAGTTCGCTCACAGACGTCCCTTTTAGTCAATACCTGGTAGCCCGTTACGTATTGGCTTATACCTCTGACGTGCTAGTGGTTAAATCCACAACCAAGGTGTTGACGAGTTTTTAGAGTCCCCCACATTCAGTTACTCAAGCTTTCGGGCGAAAAGCTGTAGAGGCCGTATGGAGATATGGCAAGGTCCGATCAGATACGTGCGGTATTGCACGGATCAGGATCGGACAGTTTGTACTATAGGCCGTATGGATATATGGCAGGGTTCGATCAGATACGTGCGGTATTGCACGGATCAGGATCGAACGGATATTACTAGCCGGCTTTGGTTTAAGCCGGATCCTAGTATAGTACAGTGTAGATTTTGTCTCATTGCATTTGTATTTCGGTCGGAATACAAATGCGGGTGTGTATGCACAGTATCGGGGTTTTCCTGTAATTTATTACGGGACCAGTTTTCTGGAGTTGCCTGTTTGTTTTCCATTTCGGCCAATTTCCTTTGTATCGTTCATTGGCCGAAGATTGGTGGAGGAGGGCTTATTTGCATTTGTGCAAATAAGCATTTGTGGAAGGGGGTCTTTGCATTTTGTTGTATCATGATGGTGCACCATCCTTTGACCTTGCTTGACTTCTTGACTTCATGATGGTTCATGATGGTTGGACTTTTGGAAGTGATGATTGTTGTTTGGAGTGTTGGTTTTTGTTTGTGATGATATTGTTTTTAATCATCACTCATTATTCATGCTTGCATGATAGCTCACCCACTCCCTTGACTTTTCCTTGACTTTCACTCCATTCTCACCCTTCACATTTGCATGGGCCGACCATTCCCTTTGGGGATGGGGATTTGATTCATTTTTGGTGTGGCATTTTTGGTTCTCATTGTGCTAAGAAAAATGCTCTCTAGTTCATCCAAAATATCCTTTCTTACCTCCACAAAGGCAACATCCTCTACTCCAAATGAGACTTGAGCACTACACATTCTACAGCAAATCTTGGGCACGTCGACTAGCCAGCTTCGTGTCCGAGTTGCCTCGGCATTGAGGTGGGAGCCCGTAAAAGATGCAGACGATGTGGTGCCCTTCCGGCAAGGAGGCAACGACCGGAGTTTCCGCGGGAGATCGGGACGATGACGAGAAGACCGAAGGACTGGGATCAGTCGGTATATCTCTATTCCCTATCTTGTAGTTAGCTAGGACTAGTTAATGATTCGATCCGGGTTTTAGTGCGTGGTGGTGCCGGTTTGCTAAGTTCGCAAAATTAAAGTTTATCACCGTTTCCGCTTTTTGGCCTCGGGATGGAGGCCGGGGCGCTGCCATGCACTTACAAGCTTGGTTAACGGCTCCGCCAGACGAGCAAAGTTCTCCACAAATCTTCGGTAATACCCGGCGAGTCCAAGGAAACTTCTTATCTCCGCAACATTCTTTGGAATCGGCCAATCTCGTACTGCTGCAATCTTTTCTGGATCGACGGCAATTCCATCGCCAGACACAACATGCCCCAAAAACTTTACTTCCTCCAGCCAAAACTCGCACTTACTCATCTTCGCATATAACTTCTCTAGTCTCAACGTTTGCAGTGCGATCTTCAAATGCTCAGCATGTTCTTCAAAACTCTTCGAATAAACCAGGATATCGTCAATGAATACCACAATAAACTGGTCCAATAATGGTGAAAAGATTCGGTTCATCAAGTCCATGAATACTGCCGGCGCATTCGTTACTCCGAAGGGCATCACTAGGTATTCGTAATGTCCATACCGAGTTCGGAACGCCGTATTGCAAATATCTTCTGCTTTCACTCGGACCTGATGATATCCGGATCGCAAATCCAGCTTCGAGAATACCCTCGCGCCACTAAGCTGCTCGAAAAGTTCGCCAATGCGAGGGATCGGGTACTTGTTCTTAATAGTCACCCGGTTTAATTCTCGATAGTCGATGCACATCCTTCTTGTGCCATCCTTCTTCTTTACTAGAAGAACTAGAGCTCCCCAAGGCGAGTTACTGCTTCGAATCCAACCCTTCTCAAGCAATTCAGCAACCTGTTTCTTGACTTCTTCCAACTCTACTGGTGCTATTGGATAATACGCTTTGGATACTGGCGCTGCACCAGGAATAAGATCAATTGCGAACTCCACGTCTCGCTATGGCGGTAATCCCGATATATCTTCAAACACGTCCATAAAATCGCGAACAACAGCCGGCTCTTCACTTTTATCAACTTCCATTGCTGCAAGAATATTGTTTGTCGGCCTAGCCCTAAACTCGACTGGCCCGACAGAACTGCTTCCTCCAGTGAAGCTAAACTCGGGATGTCCGGGAATCTGGAAAATTACTTTCCTTGCCCTATAATCAATATGAGCGTGGAAAGTGCCAAGAAAATCCATTCCCAAGACGACTTCGTAGCTGCCCGTATCAATCACCAAGAAATCTGCAAAAAGCTCCCGTCCGCACACAACAATTGTATAATCTTTACATTCCCTACTAGCTATGATTTTCCCATTCCCAGTGTGTATGTCCCAGAAACTAGACAGGGTCGCGTAGTCAATCGAGTGTGTAGTTAAGAACTTGGATGACATAAAACAATGGGATGCACCAGAATCAAATAACGCTAATACGGGAAAACCATGAACGAGTAGAGTACCTGAAACAACTTCTCCTGATGCCTTAGCTTCTTCAGCTGTCAAGGTGAAAGCTCGAGCCTGATTAAGTCCTTGAGTCAGCTGTTTCTGTCCTTGGAACGGTCTCTGCGGAGGCTTCTGAAAATCATCCCTCGTATGAAGCTTCGACGGACAAGCACTAACAGCGTGATCTGCCGCTCCACAAACCAAACAGAGTCCCAGCCTCCTTCGACAATCCTTTTGCATGTGGCCAGGTAAATTGCAGTGGTTATAAGTCATGCTCTTTCTTCGATCGATGACAACAGGCTTCTTCATGGGTGCTACACCTCGACGGTCCACTGGAATACCTCTGCGACCATGAGCTCGGTTTGGTACAAACGCTGGCTTCCTTACCGCAACTGCTGTCTGTTGCAAACTCCCCTTCATCCCAGATAAACTCTGCTGCTCTCGGGCTGCCGCAAGTACTTGTGAGAAAGTGGTCAAACCCAAGGAGACAATCTGCCTCTGGATGTCCACGTCCAAGCTGCGCATGAACCTCCGTGCCCTGTCTGCATCGTTGGCAACTAAAGGTCCAGCGAATCTGCCGAGTCTTGTCCATTCTGCTGCATGCACATCTACGGGTGCACCATTCTGCTTTAGCCCGATGAATTTCTCTTCCATTTCCTCCCGTGCAGTCCGCGGGAAGAACTTCTCTAGGAAACTCTTTGAAAAATCCGCCCACTTGATCGGCTTGGGCAAGCGGTTCTCTTCCACAAGCCACCATTCTCGGGCGTAGTCCACTAACTGAATGCGTACCACATCAACTCTTTTCTCATCTGGAATCTGTGCCGCAATAAGCAAATTCTCTGTGTCAACTATCCACTGCTCCGCTGGCAACGGCTCCTCCAAACCAGTAAATGTAGACGGACCCAAACGTCTGAAATCTGCTACGGTCCCTACTCGGTCAACTGGTTTAGCTCCAACATTGTTCACAGGCTGCTGAACGATCTGCAAACCTTCCTGAAACGATTCCGCTTGCTGCTTGATCAGCTCGGTCTGTTTCTTTTGATTCTCCAGCATTCCTCTTATCACTCCAAGCATGGCGGCTTCGTCCACACGCCTTTGGTACGTCTTCAAATTCTTATCTGCCATATTCCTGAAATCAAAACACCCAACATTAGCATGATGATAGATTCGAAATATAGATCAAGGCTAGAACTCCAAGTTACTTAAATAGAGTGCCGCATTGTAACTATGCCGCGGTATCATAGCCACAATTACATAACTCCACCCAAGTCGCCTAAGTCCTAGAGATAACAAGGAATCAGGTTTCGAGTCGATATGCAAAGGAAGTTTGCACATCGTAGAATATATAATCAGGAAGAATTTGATTCAAGAATGGTAAAACGACAAGGTGGCCGGACATGTTTCCTAACACGGGTATTCTGATTCGTGTATTGGGTACAATACCCAACTACAAAAGAATCAATCCGACTATCCTATGGCTCTGATACCAAAAGAACCATGTCACGCCCCGCTTCCCAGAGTACGCCAAAGTGGGCACGTGACGTAGCCAACCATGCTACCTGTGGGTAGGAAGTATCCATCCACAGTCACATTACGGCTGTAGAGATATCAAGAACAAAATAAAACTATCTAAAACATGTCCATAATCCAAGATAATATGAGTCAAGAATATATAAATGCGGAAGCGAAAGATCCAATACAAAATAACTGGAATGTATGTCCCATAATGCGGGCTCACATCAGGAATAAAATGCAGGAAGGAAAAGCTAACTACTGCTAACACTCACAGCTCAGCCTGTCGGCTGAAGTACTCCTGCTCGGACTGCGACAGCGGTACGAAATCTGGGCCATGCAAAACCCAGACGTCAGCGCGTCAAGTCATCAAGTAATAACAATAATAAACAGGCAATGCGAATATAAACATGAATAAAGCAAGGGTAACAATAATATGAATCAGAGCAGTGCAGGGTAGTGTGCAGTGGATAAACTGGACTGTTCTATCAGGTTCTCTGTTCTAAAGTCTTTGAAACCAAATTGATGAATCATCGATGTAAGTCAACAGTATCCCGTACACCCGGGACCACGGCCCCAGATTCTCGGGCTGAAACCGAGACATGCCACTAGGCACCAAACAGGAATGTATACAGATGAATGATGTCAGCATCATCATTCCAAGGCTGGCCTAGCCTAAAACTGATCAAAACAAGTAGTGAACTGTTGAGTTACAAGTCAGGTTTCACCTTTGATTTCCCCATACCCCCAAGTTATATGTGTAAGTCAAGTCAGGTATCCCGAAATCGAGAAACTAATGCCAACACAGGATCAGGTAAACAGGTTTGTCTGGATAGACAACAGGAACGGTCCATGAGGACTACATGTCAGGTTTGTTGGCATTAGGCACAAGATCAGGTATCGGGTCAGGTCATGGTACATCAGGTCAAGTCAAGCAGTATACGGTACCATGTCGGGTCAAGCAATATGCATGTAGCAAGTCAGGTCAAGAAGTAAACGATATCATGGGTGTGCTCATACTCAGTTACACAATCAAACACAGTTATCAATAACATAATTTAAACAATAAATTAAACCATAAAGCAGATTCGATTGATTGGTAGTACAGTTATCAGTTTTGTTTTCAGAGATGATTTCCATATTATAAGAATGCAGTAAAACAATTATAGCCGTTTTAATCATGTTAACAAGTTTAAGACTTAATGGATGAAATGATATCTACATATATAGGTTCCAAGTTTGAAGATAAAATGTTATATAACAATATTGAACACAAAAAAGAGAAATGATCGTACCAAAGTTAAATTTATAGGTTTAGGGTGTCATCAATGTGTATGTAAATATTGTTTAGCATGTAGCAAGGGGTACTTGCCTCGGCGGGTCGCGAACGGGGAAAATGGAACGTAAAACGTCGGCGGGGAAAAATCGCGACGGGCGCACGGTTCACGGAATGAACCCAAACGACGAACAGTGAAGCCACACGGGTCGGGGTACCACGCTGGAACGTCGGGACACGTCGCCGGCACGGCCGGATTCCTGCGAGATGCAAAACAGCGAACGATCAAGAATTGCAACGAGAAAAGAAAAGAAAATAAAGAAGGAGGGAAGGAGGATGGAGAAGGGAATGCTCACGAGGATCTGTGGGACGGGTTGTGACGGTCGACCTCGTCGACGGAGCTCCGGCGGTGGCCGACGACGACAGCGACCAAACTGCGGATCAAGAAAACCTTAACAGAGAAGGAAAAGAAGAAAGGGAAAGAGGAGGGAAAGCATCACTCACGGAGGGGTGTGCGCGAGGACCGGGGACACGGGGACGAGGTCACCGGCGGCGACTCACGGCGGCGCAGACGCGTGCAAGGGGTGCAGGTGGCCGCGGTGCTGGTGCAGGGTGCACGGGAAAGAGGGGAGAGGAGGAAGGAGGTGCAGCGGCTGCGACGAGGGCGAGGAGGCGAGGAGGCCGGTGATGGTGTCGTCGGTGTTGGTGCTGCAGCGGCGAAGGGGGTGAGGCAGCGGTAGGGTTTACGCGATGGGTTTTCTGCGTTTAAAAGAAAGGGAGGAGGGAAGATGTGTATATATATATATATATATATATATATATATATATATATATATATATATATATATATATATGGGGAGAGAGAGAAAGTGGAGAGAGATAGAGAGACGGGGGAGAGAGAGAGTGGAGAGAGATAGAGAGATGGGGGAGAGAGAGAGATATATATATGGGGAGAGAGAGAAAGTGGAGAGAGATAGAGAGACGGGGGAGAGAGAGGAGAGAGAGTGGGGCCCACGGTTCTTAAAGAAGGAAGCTGATTGGTTGTGAATGGAAATTTTGTGAAAGATTTAGAAATCTTAGAAATATTATACGGTTAAAAAATATTAGAAATCTGGGATTTGGTGCAAAGTAAAATGTTTCCAAATTGCGCCCGGGTCGGGTCCAAAAATTTGAAATTGAAATAAGAAAATTTTAGGCGGGATCCAAAATTTAAAATGAAGTATTTTGCAATCAAAAAGCATACCCCCAAAACGGACACACGTACGCGCGCGTAGCCGTCCAAACTCGCCCGTTTCACTGAACGGGACGAGAACACGATGCACGGACGCTACAACAGGGTTAGGGGTGTCGAGTAGGCCATGATGAATATTTTTAATTTTATTTTAGATGTCTTAAATTGTTATATGCAAAAAATGAATTGACGGGGTAAAATTACAATAAGTAACAATCAAGCAAATAAATGAAATAAGTGCCACACTACGTTCAAACGGTAACTGAAATTAGTAGCACTGGACTCGGTTGTTACACATATCGACACGACTTATCGAGTTACTGGGGTCTGACGTTTACCACCCTTAGACGAGATATGCGACATATCAGACGAAGAGACCGGACTGTACGGTAGTGTTACTGATTGGATTCGCAGGAGTACGAGCATGCTTGCTTGTTGATCTTCTGATCGCTCAATACCCGTGTGGCCGTTACGTTTAGCAGACCGCTTGCAGCTTGTGGGTGTTTTATATGATCATCACCTACTGCCAGCGTATTGACGAGTCTTTAGAGTTCTACACAGAGGTTTCCTGGATCAAGCGAAATGGAGTAGGAGCACATATGTGATATGTGCGGGACTGAGATTGATACGAGTATATGATACCGTATTGTATTCTCGCGATGTGTTACATGCTCGGTTATATGAGATATAGCCGGGTTATCGGATCAAGTGTTGATTCGATAAGTTGTTACATATAATATTAGTCGGGTATATGTGATATAGCCGGATTATTAAATCAATTGTCGAATTAATAATTTAATGTATAATTATATATTTGATATATTAATTTACATTAATTAGTATTAACTCTCTTATGATTTCTTTTCTCACTAGTTTTGTGCACATTGTATATATGTGATATATGCAAGTGTACATTTTTATGTGTCATGCTTGATGATATATGGACATGGGTGTGTGTATGACTTACACCATGCTAGGGTTGATCTAGGGTTTTATTTATTTAAAGTTATTCAAAAATGTGTTGGATTTTGTCATGGCAAGAAGCTTTGAGAAGCTTAAGGTTGCATTGACTTAGTCTTCCATTTTTGTTTAGCTCAAGATATTTATAAACCCAACCATCATAGCTAGCCATGGTTAACTCTCTACAAGGGTTAAAGGATGGCTTATACTCACCATGGTTTATTTTCTAACCTCATGATTTTATTCATTCATCATGAGAGTTATCTTCTTCTTCTTCCTCAAAGCTTTCTATCTTCAATGGAGATGTGAGAAATAATGTGAGAAATTCAATTCTAAAGTGAGCCCACTTCCTACTTCATCATCCTCTACTACTTTCCATTTAGTATAGGGTTTTTGCTTCACTAATTCCATAATTAGTGAAGAGATAGCTTAGGTTAGTGTCTTCTCGGCGTAGATCATTTTCGGCCTCGAAGACTTCGAAGCAAGCATGTTCGTTTCTTCAAAGGAGCCTCTCTAGAGTCCGAAGTTCACGATCGCAGCGAAGGGATGACTACACGGAGCTAATGAAGTGAAGGACCGGTCTACAAAGGTTGTATTCCTTGCTCACTTTTCATATGCGAAGTTGTTTGCATAATATTCCGTCGATTTCTAGTTAACGATTCTAAGTTAGGGTTAGCTAGAACGGCAAATTTTTGAATTTGGTATAGACGATGCCTCCCGAAACCTTGTTGCCGTCCTAGGCAACCCTGCAGTTGGGACATGTGGTTCCCTTTCATTTATGCCCATGGGTTGTATACAGGGGTCAGTATGGACTTACCTGCAGGGCAGAAGTTTCATTTCATATATATTTTTTTTGTTTTCTTTCTGCGATACTCTATCATTTCAGCTTTTTGTATCGCGAAAGTCGCGATTGCCCAATCATTTCGGCTTTTTTTTCGCAGTGCCCAATCATTTCGGCTGTTTTTTTTACTCGCTGCTTTTTATTGCAAGTTGCGAATCATTTCGGCTATTTTTGTATGCATATATTTTACTTGCTGATTTTGTTGCAAGTTGCCCCATCATTTCGGCTATTTTACATGTTTTTTTTTTCCGAATACGGAACTCAAGATCTGATACCAATATTAGCATCAGCATCGCTGCGACTGGAATATTACCAGGAGCGAATCATCATTTGCCGTAAAAGGACTTGGAACTTGATACCGATGTAGGCATCAGCATCGCTACAACTGGGACATTGCCAGAAGCGAATCATCCTTTGCCTTTGTCGATTTAAACAAAGATGGCTTAGCAAACAGGGTTAGAGTCCCGTCGACTAAGGCTTTTGACTTCATGAGCCGTAAGGATCTCATAAAGGTGTTTCTCCTTACGAGTCGTGAGGATCTCGTAGGTGCGGTTTCTCCTTAGGAATCGTGAGGATTCCTAAGTGTGTGTTCTCTTATAAGTCGTAAAGATCTTACAAGAGTGTTTTCTTCTTATAAGTCGAGAGAACTTACAAGTGTTTGTTCATCAAATGAGGGCATTCCTTGTCATTGGTGGTACTCAGAAAGGAAATGATTATTTGCGCCCGTGGATTGTATACTAGGGTCAGTATTAAACCGCTTGTAGGGTAGTCCGGGAAAGGTGATGGCTTAAGAACAGGTTCAGATCCCTGTAGCTTAAGGCTTTTGAATCTTATGAGCCGTGAGGGTCTCATAAGAGGGTTCTCCTTACGAGTCGTGAGGATCTCGTAAGTGTAATTTCTTCTTAGGAATCGTGGGGATCCCTAAGTGTGTCGCTCCTTTGTGAGTCGTAAGGATCTCACGCAGGTGGTTTTCTCCTTACAAGGTCGAGAGGACCTTGCAAGTGTCTTTTAACGAGATTGCGCCCTTTCGGGTTTTCACAAACTCGCTGGTAGCCCTGCTGTTTTTACTCACGGAGCCCTTTCGGGTTTTCATCCGTGCCCATCTTGCTTATGGACGTACCTTTTTTTTAACGCGTCAGCCCAAGAATAATGCAGGTTTGTAGTAGTTTAAAGACGTTTCGGTTAGTAGTTAGTTTTAGGACATTTCGGTCCATAGCTAGTTTTAGGACATTACGGTCCACTATTAGTTTAGGGACGTTTCGGTCCTTTGTGGAGACAACGGTTTCGCTGGATACCCCTTACAGAGTTTGGGTTTGGGAAGATAGTGAGTGGACATGGGTGTCATTATCTATCAGGCGTAGTATTTCTTCAGGAACTGGCCGTTTATTGGCCTGAAGGGTCTTTCGTCATGCATGTCCATGAGCAAGTAAGCCCCAGTTTGGTAGACCTTTTCTATGATGTTCGGGCCCTCATAATTCGGCTCGAACTTCCCCCATTTGGCACGATTAGGGATCATAGGTCTTTTTACGACTAGCACGAGTTCGCCTTGGCGGATTGTTCTCGACCTAGTCAATCTCTCGTATGAGCGCGTCACCTTTGCTTTGTAAGCCTCTAAGTTTTGCTGTGCCATGAAACGAGTTTGATCGAGGGCATCGAGCTCCTCAAGTCGAAGATGAGCGTTCTCTTCATCTGTTAGCTCATAATGAACCGCCACTCGTAGAGAGGGCAACTCTATCTCCAAGGGGAGTACTGCCTCAGTGCCGAACACCAATGCGTATGGCGTTGTATTTGTGTCCGTTTTGAACATGGTCCGGTACGCCCAGAGAGAGTAATGCAATCTCTCATGCCAGTCCTTTTTATTTCAGGACACCGTCTTCCTTATGATCTTCGTCAAGGTCTTGTTGAAAGCCTCAGCTAGACCATTAGTTTGGGGATTATAGACCAAAGAGTATCTCACGTATATGTTATGTTGTTGTGCGAAGCGACCGATCTTGTGGCTTCTGTAAGCTGGCCCGTTATCGAAGATAATCCGTCGCGGAGTGCCGAACCGATAGATGACGTGTGTCTTGAAGAAATGGAGAATATTCTCCATCTTTACTTCTCTTAGTGGTACTGCTTCTGCTCACTTAGAGAAGTAATCGGTTGTCACCAATATGAACCGATGTCCTCTGGATGATGTTGGTTCAATGGGCCCGATTATGTCAGTTCCCCATATTTTGAATGGCCAGCTAGCCACCGTTGGGTGTAGCGGATTCGGATGTTGGTGGATAAAATCCACGTGAATCTGGCACGAGTGGCACTGGTTCGCGTATTCAAAGCAGTCTTGAATCATCGTGGGCCAATAGTAGCCCATCTTTTTGATCTTCAGCTTCATCTTCGGACCGGCTTGATGAGAACCGCAGAGTCCATCATAAGTTTCTTGGACAACTCTCCTTGCTTCTTCCAGTCCCAGGCACCTCAGCCATAGAGAGTCGAACGATCTCTTATACAGCGTATCATTGACGAAGGCGAAAGACAGAGCACGTTTCATGAGCTGATATCTTGAGGACGCATCTTCAGGTGTTCGACGGGATTTGAAGTAGTCTATAACGACTTCCCTCCAATCCTTAGCCTTTTCCTGGTCTTTTATTTGTAGGGCCATTTGCTTGGTCGCTCCCTTTTCTTCGAACGACTCCGGAGATATTTCTGCCGGTGCAAGAACCCGACGGTTTTGTACCACGATCCTTACGTCATCGAGGTTTTCGTCAGCCAGTTCTTTGGAGAGTTTGGCTAACACATCCGCTTTGCTATTTTCTGTACGCGGTATGCTTTCCAAAACATAGGAAGGGATTTGAGTCAGAAATTGTTGCACTCTCTCACCGTACTTTACCAACTCTGGTTTGCACGTTTGATAGTCGCCATTTACTTGACTAACGACCAGCTGGGAGTCTCCGTATATGAGGAGGTTTTCGATTCCCATGTCGACAGCGATCTCAAGACCTACTATCAAAGCTTCATATTCGGCTTCATTGTTCGTCCTCGGCTCTGTTAAGGAGAAGGCAAAGCGCATTATCCCTCCTTGTGGAGTCACGAAGATGAGGCCTACCCCAGATTTGATTATGGGGGAGTTGTGCTTTCGCTTCTTCTAGAAGATGCTCCGTCGAAATAGAGTTCTCATCGGGTATCATTCTCTCTTCTCCCCCCGCCGATCGTGTCAAACGCATGCTCATCTGGCAGTTCGCAATTTAGGGGTGAATTGGCAGGTATCGGATGCTCAACGAGGAAGTCGGCGATGACCTGGCCTTTCACTGTCTTGAGAGGACGATAAGTTATTGAGAACTCCATCAAGAGAAGGGCTCATTTAGCGAGCCGCCCTGTTAGTATGGCTCTTGACATCAAATATTTGAGACGATCTACTTTTGATATGAGGTGGACCTCATGCGCCAATGCGTAGTGTCTGAGCTTCGTTGTCACGAAGATTAACTCCAGGCAGTGTTTTTCGATGGGGGTTAGTTGTTTTCTGCCCCGGGGAGAACTCGACTTAAATAGTAAAGGGCTCTCTCTTTCCCTTGGTCATTCTCCTGTGCCCATAGCGCGCCTAAAGAACCTTCAAGGTCTGTTGTGTATAGGATGAGAGGCTTTCCCTTGACCGGAGCGGTCAGCACCGGCGGATTCTGCAGGTATTGCTTGATTTCGTCGAGTGCACTCTGGCATTTATGATCCCAGACGAACGGGTTCCCCTTTTCAATTAGGTGACTGTAGAGGCGGCATTTGCCGAAGAGATTAGCTATGAACTGTCGGATATACGCGAGCTTTCCTTGGAGGGACCGCAGTTGCTTGAGAGTTCTTGGCGGAGGCATTTCCATGATCACCTTGATCTTTGATGGGTCTATTTCGATGCCCCGGTGTCGTACAATGAATCCCAGGAACTTGCCTGAGGAAACTCCGAGTGCACATTTGAGAGGGTTCATCTTCAGGTTGTATTTCCGAAGATGTTGGAACATGATCCTCAGATGCTCCCAATGCTTCTCGTGCGATTTGTTTTTTACCACAAGGTCATCAATATAGCACTCGACGATTTCATGTATGAGGTCATCGAAAATTTTCGTCATGGCCCTTTGATAGGTGGCGCCAGCGTTCTTCAGACCGAAAGGCATCACTTTGTAGCAGAATATGCCCAAACGGGTCCGGAAAGCGGTGTGCTTCTGGTCCTCAGGATGCATCTTTATTTGATTGTACCCTGATGAGCCGTCCATGAAGGAAAAGACTTCGTGAGTGGACGTGTTGTCTATCATCAGTTCGGTGACCTGTACGGTAAAGTCATCCTTTGGGCAGGCTTTGTTAAGGTCCCGAAAGTCTACGCAGATGCGCACCATCCCATTTTTCTTCATTACTGGGATAATGTTGGCAATCCAGTCGGGGTATTGAACTTCTTGGATGAAGCCGTAGTCGATTAGTTTCTTGACCTCAGCGTTGATGCTCATCTCAAGTTTGAGCCGCATTCTTCTCGGCGCTTGTTTGACCGGCTTAACGTCCGGAGAAATCGCTAATTTGTGGACGGTTATTTCTGGATCTAATCCTGGCATCTCGGAATAGTTCCATGTGAAGCAGTCTTTATACTGCATGAGCACGTCTCTTAGCGTAGTTACTTTTCTTCGAACAGCAGCTCACTGATGAACGTAGGCCTCGGGTCGTTTGCCATCCCCAAGTCAATTTTCCTTAGGTTGTCCGCAGTAGTATATATTCCATCTTCCAGCTCTTTTGGCGCCGGTGGAAGTTCTGAGATCAACTCATTTTCATCCTCATTTTCGAAGCACCAAGAGAGGTCATCCATATCCTCGCGTACTCCTTCTCCTGACAGCGTTATCGCGTGACAGGTACGAGATCGTTTCCAAGACCGATGTTGATCCGGTTCTACTCTCGCTGTGTAAGTTGCTTTTGGAACATGTTTCTGTGGTGGGGTTACCCTCCAACTGCTGGATAGAGTGAACCTGCCTTACTGATACTGGTCTTCGACCCAGTTTTTGAAGGTGAAGCAGTCTTCAAGAGGATGTACTATCGCTCGGTGATAGGAGCAATAATCTGGATGAGAGACCTCGTTTGCTTGTTCGGGGTGTTTGGACTCCAGGAGCGTAATCATTTGATGTTTCATGACAAGATCGAATATCTTCCTTGTCTTGTCTTGGGGAAAATAATATGCTCGACCCATCTTCTTAATAAGAGACGGATCCCGGCTGCTTAATTCTCGATCGCGTGGCTTCTTCGACCCGCTTTGCCGCTGTCGAACATTTTTTCCGTTCTTTAGCTTGTTTCTACCTCTGCGTCGGGTCTTTTGTATGACGGGCTGGCGACGAAGAGCATCGTCATTCTCCGCAGCCTGCTGAAGGAGGCACTGCGTCCTGGCTTTCTCGTAAATGGCCATTTCACGGCTATGGTCATTCCGGACCTTTTGACCCGCTTCCCTTATTAGCTTGTCCATCTGTTCTTCGAACGACGGACTTTGCACTTTCATGGCGGGACCTCGTTTTGGTTCAGGGTTAGCATCTTCTAACAGAGCATCTCCTTCTTCATCAAAGTCATGTATAACGTAGCAGCTATGGAATCGTTCCCATTTCTTGGATTGAACATATCCAAGCCCAATCGTTTCCATTCTTCCATTGGGCAATTTTCGCTAAGTTCCAAGGACATTCCAGATCCTGTTGTAGAACTGAGCTTGTCGAGCAGTCACTTTGAAGGGTACGCCTTTGCGCCTCAACAGCCTTTTTAATCCTTTCGTGTAGTATCTGGGCAAACGGAAGGGCTGGAGCCTGTCAAGTGCAGAATCGGCACCATGCCAGATTTCTTTCTCTACTTTGGTTTCCGTGGATCGATAAAAGAGGATCGCCTTTTCATCACTTCGCCTGGGAGGGACGTAGAACGTCTGCATTTCTTGCACACTATAGGTATCAAGTGCGTCGAGATCTTTGTAATGTTTTTTGCGAAACCATGGCGATTTGCAAACTCCGTTCATCGCCAGTGAGGACTTGTATTGATGGCCGAACAGAAAATACTGCATTGACCTCATCTTCAGAGTCGCTGCCGAAGACCAGAATAAGGGTGGACGTCCCGGTTTGTTGCATTGGGGCGGTCTTGAATAAACTTTCTCTTCCTCCTCTTCGGTATCGCTTCCTAAGACTAGAATAGTGGTGATAGCTTTTTGATTATTCTCCGGCTTATGGCACTTTTCTATGTCTTCAAAGTCTGGCAAGAAGTATTTTACATCTTCGTACTTTCGGATTTCATTCACGGGGAATGGGTTTAGCTCCCCTGTCACGGTATACTCGAGACCATCCTTGAAATACTTCATACACTGATGTCGTGTAGAAGGGATGATGTTGTACTCGTGTAACCAAAGCCTGCCGAGCAAAGCATTGTAGCAAGTCTTGGCATCAATGACGTGAAACTTGATGTCGGTGACGAGCAGCTCAAAGCGTAACGTCAGAATTACAGCCCCGAGCGTCCGTGACGACTGGGAGTCGAATCCGGAGATAGTGATTTTATCCCGAGCGAGGTGTTGAATCGAGGCTCAATCTTCGAAGAAGACGGTCTATGACCCATCTGATCCATTTGGACCAGCTTGTCAATCAAGTCCTGGAAGGTAGTCGGCTTGAAAAACATCATGAAATGGGATATGGTTGCCTGCGGATCGAGGGTACCCACGAACATGCCTACTGCAGGAGCCTCTTCTATGCGCTGTTCGCACTTCGACCATAGATTCCGCCACTTTATCGCGTACTGAACCTATGTTTCGCCTGGCTTCACCCTGGCGTTAATTAGTGCGGTGATCGGGGTGCGCTCACTAGCGCTTGCGAATCTCTGTGTAAACAGTAGCTCCATTTCTGCAAATGTCTTAACGGAGTCGTTCGGGAGTTCAGAGTAACATTCATACACCGTCTCCGACAAGCTGCCAACAAACTGGCGAAGCAGCAGTTTGTCGTCACCCCTAGTATTAATGCATAAGGCCTTGAATTGAGAAACGTGCTGGTGTGGATTCCCCATCCCCTTATATACATGGAATTTAGGGATCGTATATCCCGGCTGGTACTTTATTTGGTCATACCAACCCGGATAGGGTCGTCCAGTCTTAACAATTTGGCCGGCCGCTTCGCTCTCCTGATGAGCTCGTATCTGTTGAGCGATATAGTCATCCAGGGCGGTTTTGGAGATCGTCTCCTCTTTGGCTGCTGATAGAGCCAGAAGAGGGTTCGATGTCTCCCCTCTGTCGTCTTCAAGGATAATCGTGGGGTCTTCAGCTGGAAGATCCGGCTGTATCATCATCCCGACCATATCTTAGAATAAAAGCGCCATTCGTTTTATATTAGCCGCTTGTTCCGCGTCCTCTTTGTCTTTCTTCTCGAGGATTCTGCGGAGGAACTCAGCATCGGTTTCCTGTTCTTGACGCTGCTCTGACGACGTTTTCGGACTTTCTTTTCTCCCAGTGAGTGCGGCCATCTGTGTTAGCATCTCCTGGAGTTTTTTCTGTTGTTGCTCCTGAGCCTTTTTCATTGATCTGGTGAGAGGTCGATGGCTCGTGGAGATACGACTATCCTCTTTCCCGAATGCCACATAAACAGTGTGCACCACCATGCCCCGAGACTTGGGGCGTTTAGATTCAGTGACCTTTAGATTCGTCGCAGACACGGGGATTTTCTCCGGCCTTCTTCTTTTGTGAGCGGTCGAAGTTGAGGGGGCCATTGCAGCGGGCACCCAAGTAGACGACACCTTCTGTGGTACAACAGGGTGGTCCTTCTCTTGCCGAACTTTCATCTTCTTCGGTCGGCGGGAGTAGTCTTGGTTGATCACCGAGTCTTGGACTTGTCGCCAGACCTTGTGAATTTTAGAGGACAGCCGCTGAGGGGGATGTTCTGGCTTTGTCTGTGTAGCATTCTCCACAGGTAGAGGAGATCTTTTCAGGATGGCAGTCAAAGAGTTCTTGCGGACTCTCCTGAGTGGTTCAAAGTTGTTTCCAATTGGAACAACAGCGTCGACTTCCACCGTTGGAGCCGGCGGGGTAAGCCCAGATGGGGAATTGCCCCCAGCTCTCCTCACTCGGCGCCAGTGGCGACGTCGAGCATGCCTTGCGGACATGACCACCTCTGCTGTTGGATGAGCTTCTTTATGCCCCCCGCTCTGATGAGGGGTTGTTGTTAGTGCCATCCTATCGAAAACTGACGTCCGCTGAGAGGGAATGATCAATCTTGAAAAGACCGACTTTTTAGCAGGGGAAGCAGCCTTGGTTACTTCGTTTGGAGCGGGAGATGGACCCCTTAGCAGGAGAAGACGCTTTGGCGACTTCAGGAGCAGGAATGGCTATTCGTTTTGGGATAACCCCTCAGGTATCGCGGGCTTCTTCACGGGCCCATTGGAGTTTTGGCCCAGTCTGGTAAAGACTGAGGCGTTGGATTTGGGCAACCCGTTGAGAGGGGTCGCGATAGTCGTTAGCCGATCAAAGACCAACTTCTTCAGAGTTTCTTGCGACGGCAGTGGGGTGTTTAAGCTCATGGGTGGGAGCATGGTCCCAAAGAACAGTCCAGTGGTGGCCTAAGTCACATGTTCCACTGGCATTGTAAAAAGGGAGGCCGCTTGAGGCCCATAGGTCACTCCTCCAGCAAGGACGGAGTGAGAGTTGTTGCAGTTAGTGCAGTTGAAAGCCATTGATCTTCTGTTTTCTGCACGGAGCAAGACACCAAATCTTAGTACCTCGAATCCAGGGGAAACCATAGAAAACCGCGATTTTTTCGCGAAACACGACATACGAAGTGTGGAGTGGAAAGAGGAAAAGGTCCCACCGGGCGTGCCAGAATCTATTCGCCGCCAAAAACAGAGACGGAACCACGTAGGTTCGTCTTGCCTGAATTTGGGGGCAGATGCTATTTGGTTTTATCCGTCCACCTCTCCGAAAATGCCAAGTTGATTTATGGCACCATGTATCGAAGGTTTAGACGGATACGGCCGATGTAGAGGATTTAGTCAGATTCCCCCTCGTATGAGGGGGTTTTGATTATGGGGACACTCTTCCCTGCAGGCGCAAGCCCCTGCAGTTAATTACGCTACCGCATCGCGGTAACCACTTTCTCCTTCTCCAGATGGTCACTTCGTGTCGTGTGTGTTTGTTTTATTTTTGGTTGCCCGTGGATTGTATACGGAGACTAATGTATGTTGTCACCCGTAGGGTGTGGATTAGTCCAAATCCGTATTTTCATAGATTTGGGTTTGGGTTGGTTTAAGGATCGTTAATCTTGTTTTAGGTTAAGATCAACTTAAACATTGTTGAGGATACGTTAATCTAATTTTAGACTAAGATCTACTCAACAGGATCATTTAGATCCAACAAAAGAGCATTTGGGCTCTATTGTTTTAGTTTAGGGATGTTGCGGTCCATAAGTTTAAGGACATCATAGTCCATGAGTTTAGGGACCTCATAGTCCATAGTTTAAAGACGTCATAGTCTATGGGGTTTAGTTTAAGGACGTTGCGGTCCATTGAGTTTAAGGACATCATAGTCCATGGAGTTTAAAGACATCATAGTCTGTGTTTAAAGACATCATAGTCTGTGTTTAAAGACATTATAATCTGTAGGGTGTAGTTTAGGGACGTTGCGGTCCATTGAGTGTCTGGTTGCGGGGACCCGCCACCTCTCTGAAGACATTGAAGAATTACAACAACATATATCAGAGGTGTGAGGAGATGTACCCTGGAACCAGTGAATGTTCATTAAAGATTTGATAATCTTGTTTGGGACTAAAGCCAATAGGATCAGTCAATTTGGGGTTTGGCCAATCTTGGGCTTGGCCCATTTAATCATTTTTATTTGGGATTGATCCCATTTCTGCATCAGCGATGCTGAACAATAATGTGGGCTCTGACACCCTTTATTCTTTTGTTTTATTTGAAGTGTTAAATACTAGTGTATGCCTGGCGCTCACGTGGGGTCACGTGATACTTTAAAGTAGTGTTAAACACTAAGAGCTTAAGGCGCTCACGTGGGATCCCGTGGGCGCTTGAAAATAGGCCCGGCTTCTTTGGAATTACCCCTTTTCTTTTCTGAGTGCCGAGCACTGTTAGGGCCACGTGGGATCACGTGAGGCACACTTGCATTTGATTTATTCTCCCTTCTCTTCTGAAAGTGCTTAGCACCATAAAGGGTTCACGTGATATCATGTGAGGCGTCCTAAATATAGAGACTGCCTTGTTTCATCTCATGAAAGTGATAAGCACTATAAAGGGGTCACGTGTTATCACGTGAGGCGCCTCAAATTGAGATCTGTTTTAGGTTTACTCCCTTTTATCCTTTTGAAGAGGCTGGTTCAGGGGTCACGTGGGAGCATGTGACCTGATATCAATTGTTCTCTTTTGATCATTGAGGGAAGGCTCACATGGGCGCACGTGATCTGACATTTATTATGTTGGGTGTTGATCTCTTTTACGTGCATGGAGAGTTAAATCATTTGTTTAAGAGTTAAATTCTTTTATAGGGTTAAACCCCAGTTTTATTTAGAGGAATTAAATTCCTATATGTTACGTTGAAAGAATTAAATTCTGTAAACTCAATTCTCCCCCTATGTTTTGAATCTGCATGACAGATCTCCCTGATGAGAATTAAATTCTTAACTTATGAGGAGATCTGCTTCTGCGGATCTTCAACCAGAGGAAGAACTAAGTTCTTTTTAGAAGAGTTAAACTCTTGGTTTGAGAATTAAATTCTCTTTTATTTGGTGGAAGCTTATGGGGTGATCTCCTTCCTTCTCTTACCTAGAGCTTCTTTTTCTTTGAAGAGATCTTCTTCTCCCTGGAGAATTAAATTCTCTTTTCTTTTTTTGTACTTTCAAGGGGGGTTTTCTCTCTCCTTTTCTGTCTCCTCTTTTTTTTCTTCTTGGCTCCTATTTATAGGAGAAAGAAAAGAATCAATTTGTTTAGAAAATCTCTCATTGAGAGATTTTGATTGATTTTATAATCAGCCAAAAAGATCTTTTAGATCAATCAGTGAATTTTATTCACCGTTGGATTTTTAATCCAAGGACTTCTGTTTTACAGAAGATATCTTGTTTGTTGTTCTTAACAAGATTGAGAAGATATTTCCCTGTACGGAATTTTTCTGTAGATTGGTGATCTTTAATCACCATTGAATCTTTAATCCAACGGCGCTCTGTTGTACAGAGCATAATCTTTCTTGTTTAGAAAGATACAAGGAAATATTTTCCAAATAAAGATTTTGCTTCCTTTTAAGTAGAATTTAATTCTATCGGTTCAGAAGGCTTAGGAGCCCATCACGTGTACCACATGACCCCTCCCAGAATTAATCCGGTTTGTTTGAATGCAGGAACCCAAACAGAAAGAAGGCATCACGTGGTAACACGTGAGCTTCTTTGTTTCTTTGTTTGTTTTATAACCGAGTCCCACACGTTTTGTGTAAAAGACAATCTTGCACGTGAGGTTTTAGTTGCCACCTACTAACGGAGCTACTTACTCTGCATACAAATGCATCACGTGCTTGCACGTGATGCTCCACTAGCGGGAACTTTTTCCTTTTTCCTCTCTGAGTCTCTATGTAAGGGATTTATGATCACGTGCTTACACGTGATGCTTTCATTAATGGGGAATTTTCCCCTTCCCTTCTTCTTCTGAATTTTTATAAGGGAACAATGTCATTCCTATACTTGCTTGGTAGCTGTTGTTGTATGAAAACTCCACAATATGTAGGTGATCTTCCCACGATCCTCCGAAATCTAGCATACACGCTATGAGCATATCTTCCAAGATCTGAATAGTTCGCTCAGACTGACCATCGGTTTTTGGATGATAAGCTGTGCTGAAGTTCAGACTTGTTTCCAAACTAGCTTGCAGACTTTGCCAAAATTACGATCGGGATCTGGTGTCACGATCGGAGACAATGCAAACCGGTACTCCATGAAGTCTCACGATTTCCTGCATGATTTCATGGGTATCAGAGATAGTACATTATGAAGAGTTTAAATCTTTACTTAGATTCTTACCTCCATGTACTACTTTGCTAATATCTCGGTAGATTGGCCAACTCGAAATGCGATGAAGTGAGCAGACTTTGTGAGTCGATCCACAATAACCCATACCGCATCGTTACCTTTCGTGCTGCGAGGAAGTGCAGTCACGAAATCCATTGTAATGTGTTGCCTCTTCCATTCTGGGATAGGTAACGGTTGAAGTAATCCAGCAGTCCTGTGATGTTCAGCCTTTACTTGCTGACACACCAAGCATTTAGCGACACTTCTGGATACTTCACGCTTCATTCTATGCCACCAGTAATTCTGACGCAGATCTTTGTACATCTTTGTACCTCCAGGGTGTACTGAGTAGGGAGAGCTGTGAGCTTATTTCATTAACTCTTCCCACACAGAACCTTTTGGCACACACAATCTGCTGTTGTATCTCAAAGATCCGTCTTCATGGATGATGAAGTCTGTTCGAAGTCTGTTCGAAGTCCACTTTCTACTTGTTCTCTAATATTTTGCAACTTAGCATCACTTTCTTGAGCTGCCTTGAACCGATTGACAATGGTAGATTGAACTTGTAAGTTCATCAAACTTGAAGCATTACCTGGCATGACCACTTCAATCTCTATTTGATGCAAGTCTTGTTGAACCTTCCACTGTGCGGTGAGATTCATTGCTAATGGTTGGCGACTAAGAGCATCAGGAACTACATTCAGCTTCCCTGGATGATATTGTAGGTTGATGTCGAAGTCCGCCATAAGTTCTAACCATCTTCTCTGCCGCATATTAAGCTCCTTCTGAGTAAACACATATTTCAGACTCTTGTGATCTGTGTATATGTCCACTCGTTCACCAAGAAGATAACGGCGCCAAATCTTAAGAGCAAAGATTACGGCCGCCAACTCCAAATCATACGTCCGATAATTGCGCTCATTAATTTTCAGCTGTCTTGAAGCATAAGCCACAACCTTACCATGCTGATGTAGAACACATCCTAATCCCTTGCTGGATGCATCGCAATGCACTACGAAACCTCCAGATTGGTCCGGTATGACGAGAATAGGCGCTGATGTCAATCTTGACTTGAGTTCTACAAAAGCTTGTTCGCATGCTTCTGACCACACGAATTCTTCATCTTTACGTGTGATCTTGGTCAGGGGTGTTGCTATCTTCGAAAATCCTTTAATGAACCTTCTGTAATATCCAGCTAGACCCAAGAAACTTCGAATGTCCTTCACTAATTTTGGTGTCAGCCATTCACTTACTGCTGAAACTTTCACTGGATCCACAGAGATCCATCACCTGATACAATATGTCCGAGAAAACCAACTTGATCTAGCCAAAACTCGCATTTGTTGTACTTGGCATAGAGTTGTTGTCGTAGAGTTTCTAGGACAATTCGTAGGTGTTCGGCGTGTTCTTTCTGACTCTTAGAATACACCAGGATGTCGTCGATGAAGATGACAACAAACCTGTCTAGTTACTCCCGGAAAACTTGATTCATAAGGTTCATGAATATAGCCGGTGCGTTGGTCACTCTAAATGGCATCACAAGAAATTCGTAATGTCTATAACGAGTCCGGATGCCGTTTTATGGATATCAGATTCCTTGACCTTCATCTGATGATAACCCGAACGAAGATCTAACTTGGAGAAGACGCAAGATCCACTTAGCTGATCGAATAAATCGTCGATGCGCGGTAGTGGATACTTGTTCATTATCGTTACTTCGTTCAAGGGTCTATAATCAATGCACATTCTGTACGAACCTTCCTTCTTCTTCACGAGTAAAACTGGAGATCCCCAACTTGAAGTGCTGGGATGAATCCATCCTTTCTTCAATAATTCGTCCAACTGAGTTTGGATCTCCTTTAAACCTTCCGGACTTAACCGATATGATGCTTTGATCACCGGTTGTGCTCCTGGTACTAAATCAATGCTGAATTCAAGAGCTCGGTCGGGAGGCAAACCTGATATATCTTCAGGAAACATATCGTCGAACTCTCGAACTACTTCTGACTTTGGTCCTTCCTCCGCTTGAATTGCCACAATCACTGCCTTCTTCAGTTTCGACTTGTAAGTAATTGTCTTCAGGGTACGGTCTCCACTTTTGAAATAGAAGAGCGGATGGTCTAGAATCTCGAATACCACCCTCCTTTGACGACAGTCAATGGTAGCATAGAATGTTCCGAGCCAATCCATACCCAGAACCACATCGAAGTTCAGTATGTCCAGCACCTTGAAGTCAGCATAGAATTCTCTGCTGCAGACGACCACTGGACACAGGTTGTATCCCATTGTTGCCTTTAGAATGTCGTTCCCTGAACTAACATTCCAGCTGGATACAAGCGGTGTGACTGGAATCGCATGCCTTCGGACAACCGTTGCGACATAAAGCAATGAGATGCTCCAGTATCGAAGAGTGCTAGTGCAGGAAGTGGGGCTACTAAGATTGTACCTAAGTTATGTGGGATATGTTTTAGGTATAATGAAAAGATATATAGGTATGTATATGGACTGAAGGAATGTTTGAAAAGAAGGTGTTACCAGTGATGACTTAGCCGGTGGCTTCAGATTCTTCCACGGTCATTGTGAAAGCTTGTCGCCTCGGTACGTTCCTCCTTGATGGAGGAGAATTCCTATGCCCGTTCCTCTGTCCATGAGGTGGGTTCTTTTGAGCTTGATAGAACTGACGAGGAGGAGGTGCAGTCGGTCCACGAGGAGGTGGAGCAGGTAGTGCAAGTCGTGGAGCAGGTGCCTGGATGGCTGGGCGTTGCTGGTAAGTGATTGCTGGCCTGGGTGCAGCATGTGGGTTGTGTCTACAAGGACAAGACCCAATGTCATATGCGGGTGATCCACAGACTAAGCAAAGATGATTCGCATGCCAGATGTCCATCTCTCTTGCAGTATGTGCAAAAGGCTGGGCTGGGCCGGTTGTTTGGTACTCCGGGTCTCCTGGGCACGAATGGTGGCCTGGAAGAGGCTCCTCCTGCCATCTGAATGGCAGGGCGTTTCATCCCGGCAGATTGAGGTCTGCCCCTCATCTTTACCACCGCCTCATATCGACGGGCAGCTTTCAGAACCAATTCGTGGGTCGGGAAATCCCCTGTAGCTAACGCATCTTGGATCTCCGGATCTAACCCCTGTTGGAATCGTCAGGCTCTGATCTCATCCGTTGGTATTAGGTGTGCCGCGAATCTATTAAGGTATTGTGTTAGCTGTGTAATATGTGATATTTGAAAATTTGAAATAATGAGACATATCTTACCGACTGAGCATGGTAAACTCAGCATCGTACTCATCCACTGATTTGGTCCACATTGAACCCTATTGTAGGTGGATGAACTGCTGTTGCATGTCGAATCTGGCAGTCTCACGGAAGTACTTCGCGTCAAACATATCGCGAAAAGTCCTCCATTCGATCGGTTGGGTGAGACGGCTTTCTTCCGCCTTCTACCAGACCCGTGGATTGTCGGTGAGTTGCAGCTTCGCAACTCGAACCCAAACTATCTCTGGCACTTGTGCCGCTGCCAGATCATCTTCAATACTCTGAGCCCATTCCTCAGCTTCTAGAGGGCTCTCTTTTCCTGAGAATTGCTTGGGGTCTAAGGCGCGAAATTGCTTTACCCCTAGGGCTTCTGCTTCTGGCCGGTTCATCAGAATAGCAGTCTGCCGCTGCTGTCCTTCCAGGAGGCTGCGGATTGCCTCATTGATCGGAGCAGCTACGACAGGTGTAAGCGGTAGAGGTGGGGGAGTGTTGTTGTCATTTGTGCTGGTGTAGTTTGGGTAATCCATAACCTTGAAAGAAAAATTTGGGTTAGGACAGATTCAAAATATATGAGATTGGAAGATTTAAGGAATATGAATTGTAAAGAATGTTTTTAGTTGCTGGTTCTTGTGTTATATTGCTTAGGTTGTCCACGCAGAACTGGCATGTATGTCCATATAGAGTTGACCTGCATAGGCCACCAACAAAACCTGTCACGCCCCGCTTCTCAGTGTACGGGCAGAGGATGCGACGGGTCACGCGATGCATTTACTCAGAAGTAAACACGCTAAGCGTATCAAAGCAATATAAAATGAAATGTACACAAGAGACAAGATGTAAATGAACATCAACTTTATTTATTAAACATTCTTTTTACAATATAGCTGAAATGTAAATACATGGAATGAAAGCAATGCCTAAACAATGGTATAACGGAAATGAAAATGTATACAAGTAAACTAGAGCTCTGGGTCGAAGACTATCTGATCCAAGTCCTCGCTGGTGGGCTCTGTCTCCAGAAGGTCCGATCCACCTGACAACATTCCAAAGAAAGAAGAAAAGGAATGTCGTCAGTAAACAATCGCTCGGTAAGTCCCAAAGAATAGGTATAAATAGAATAGACAGAGGGAGAATGTAAATTTTAAAGTTGTATTATATTGTTAACGTGTTGTTTGTAGCTTGGTACAGAAAATGCCAGTGTATACGAGAGGAGTCTCACTATTCCGGAGACTAAGGTATACAGAGCACAAGAAACCGTTCAGGCACGGTACAACGGCAATGAAGATTCAGGTTAGGTGTTATGGTTACAGTCTCGTGCCACTTTTAACACCATCTGTACCAATCTACCCCTTATAAACCCCGCGATGTCTTGATTCTATTGTTTGTATTGATTGTATTATATTGTCTTATATTGTAAGTTGTATATGGATGACTTGCCGGAACCATGATATCAGTAAAAGGATATAACTGGAGAATCATGTAGATGGATGTATATCCATGGTTCGGTTCGGTCAAGTTATATATTGAAATAGATTGTACAGACGAATTCATATTGAATTGTTGTATTGTAAGTTTATACTTGAATCATATTCAAGTCAGATTGATTAGATTAAGACTCAGTCTGAGTCAAACACTTTTAAAAAGAACTTGAAATCCTAATTGTTTTGATATTATCGGTAACTGCTGCACATGGACGGCAGGATTTGTGTCTTTTTCCAAGAGAATTACTGTGTTGATAACATTGTTTGTTAGATTGTCTACCTTAAATAGGAAAGCACCAATATCTCCAGCTCCCTGAGGCTCAAGAGACTGGTCCCGCTTAAACCTATGTTTACTATGGTTCTTATTGTAATTTAGTATAACTAGAAGGGTTTTATGTAAAATTAGTTTGATATAATTTTCAAAATACACCTTTAGTATTTAATTATTGTCTTTATGGTTTTCATAGATGTATATTTTATAATTGTGAAATTTCTAGTGAGTAGAACCTAATTTCCATAATATATGGTATTTTCTTGAAATATTGTACTTGTGTTGTATTTGGATGGTATTTTCATGTAATAGTGATTCCTTTGATTTTAGAAAATATTGGAATATGTATATAATTAAAATAGGAATTTTGATAATAGATATATTTATATTTAATGAAAATAATTTATTTATTTGCTTGTAGAAATCTCATTTTCTAAAGAAAAAATGTATAAAAATTCCATCGAGATCGAATGCTCCTTGCGGAGGTCTGTATCTCGCTCTACTAGAACTGAGAATGTGCGATAATCCGCACCATCCCGAACGGGGTCCCCAAAAGTGGGTTGTAAAGGCGCAATTGCATGAAAATGTTTAATACATCTTTTTATAGAAATGATTTTATAAGTTAAAGGTATTTATTTGTAAAGTCGTTTTATCCAAAGAATAAATTCCTAAAACTTCATCATACTATGATAGAGATGTGTATTGTGATAAGATAGGTCATTATCTCGTGAACTATCTAAAGGTAATATGTTGTTTATGTCGGAAAATAAAGTATGTGGTATTTTACAGTAAAACTGCGATAAAAATTGCAATATGAATTATTTTGATGCGAAACTTGTTTAATATATTTGTTAATGTTTATTGAACATGATATGAAAGTTTTGTATTTTCTTGATTAAGAAAAGTTGAGTTTTGAAGAAAAACCGAATCAGAGGTCGGATTAACTCCGCTTCCAGCGGGTTTTAAAAATTGAAGTTTTTATAATAGGAGATGAGAGGGGAAGATGGTACTTACTGGCTTGGTGTTAAGAGGAGAGGGAGAGGGAACTACAGAATGCTTCGGGGCGTCGTTTCGTCACCGGAAACTCCTTGTATCGTCGCCGAAACTTCGTCGGAGTTTCGCCCTTCGCTAAGTCCACTTGCAAACTATTGGGACTTGAAAGTTTTTGAGAGTTTTGCCAGGAAATTGTGAGTTGGGGGGTGAAATGAGGTATGGTATTTATAGGAGAAATTAGGGTTTGATGTGTTAAAGAATGCATTTAAAATATGCATTAAAATTTTATTAAAGGGGGTATTTTAATTCTCTGGTTAATTGCAGAGAAGATAAACAGTGTAGGGGGAGTGGGGTAGGCCAAGGGGTGCTCGGGTGAGAAGATGGGAGCATTCCCCATAGTTGGGCCCGGCGATATCGGGGATTTAGGGTGTTTCGCCGGTTTTGTACCATCGGGGGGTGCTAGGGTTTGGTGCCACGTGTCTTATCGCTTTGTATTCTTCAGTGCACATGTTTAAATATTCTGTGTCTCTTCAGCTTACGTGTTGTGCACGTGTAGACCCTTGGGCTTCTAAAAAGATTAAAAGAAAATAAAATAAATATATAATGCGGCTGATGGGATTTGAACTCTGGTGCTATGTTTCAGCAGTGTAAGGCCTTACCAATGAGCTACAAACTCCTTCTTGCTGTTATAAAGCAAAACAAATATTTATAGTATTCACAGGATTGCAAATACCCCAAGTGTACATTAACTTTTAAACAATTTTCTGTATACTGAAATTGGAGTTGTTACAATATGTCCCGCGTCCGCAATCGTGGTCAACACAGGGTTCATTCCCACTGCGGCCGGCATATTACCCTCCTCCGACGAAGTGACCGTATTTCCCTCCCTCATTACACGGAACGTCGTACTATCTTTATCCACCGCCTTCGCAATCACAAGGAGGGTACTACCCTCGGCCTCCTCCTCCGCCACAAGATACTTATTACCCTAACCCTCCGCCATAGGAACCGTATAACCCTGATCAGCCGACCCTACAGGGAGGATTATTAGGTAACTTTTTTTCGCAGGAGGACTTCGACGATGTGAATCAATACTATTCAAGATGAGCTTCTGGTGGCGATGGGAGTTAGTGACGTATGTATAGTTGTTATTTACATAAATTTGTGCATACAATTAAACTGTGTTGAGTTTTGATATTTAAAATTCATGTTGTGTATTCGTAGGGTTCTTATAAGTTAACGGTGAAAGGATTATGTTTTGACGATGGAAGTGGCGGGAGTTAGTGAGGTAAGCATATGTATGTGTTAATATAGCTGACATTGTTTCGAAGATTATAATTTGAGTTCATATATTTATATATTTATTTATTTCGATTCACAGGGTTGAGTGAGCTACGATTACGAGTGATTTGGAGATTTTTTTCGTTTTGTTGGACATATATATAGCGTATGTATTGTGTTGTTCGTATTCAAAACAATTATCTATGCTTGTTTATTAAAAATTTAGTTCATATGTGTTTGATTGAGCTGTTGATATTGGTGGATATATCGTGGATAATATTTATATGTTGGTTTGTATGTGTATGTATTCGTATTTATTATTGATCTTGTTGGATATGTTGTGGATTGTGCATATATATTGATTTGTATGTGAAACACTGTTGTGGCGTAATATATTGTGATATTGTGTATTATTGTATCGAATACAGCATTTTTATGTAATTTTTTTCAGGAAAAATAGTTATTAGCGACCGTATAAGCTACAGGAACGGTCGCCAATACCTCACCAGTGACCATTCGCTGATATTAAGAAACATGTATATTCATTGAGATGTCCACATGTCTGCTTATTAGCGACCGGTGGAAACGGTCCCTGATACATCTATTAGCGACCGTTCGTATTAGAGACTGTTCATTAACGGTCGCTAATAGATGTATCAGTGACCACCCAATCAGGGATTGATTTTTAGCAACCGTTTAAAATATAAGCGGTCGCTAATATACATTAGGGACCGTTCATTAGTTTTTGGAGACCGTTCCATACGGTCTCTAATAGTGCCTGTATGTGGTAGTGCAAGTTTGAGCGCCTCACATAATACACACATGAGCGCCAGAGCAGCAATTGAATATTATATCTATAGTCAAAAGACTAAGTGCTTAGCACTGTTGAATGAGGGAAAAAGCCCAAGACTGAGCCCAAAATTGGCTAAGTCTTTGAAATTTCCTTGCAGCCGAGCCCGTATGCTCTGTTGATAGATCTTAACAAAATTGAATATTGATCCTTAAACATATTTCTAAGTTGATCTTAGTCTTATACAAGACTAACGTATCCTTAGTTAAAATAAATTGAGCCCATATGCTTATATATTTAAATCGTTCTTAATCTAAAACCATATTAACGGTCCTTAAATAAAATAAATATCTCTTAAACCGACGGAACATACAACCTAGGTTCAAACCCAAATTTATATACGGATTTGGACTAATCCGTCCCCTACGGGAGATGACATAAATTAGTCTCCGTATACAATCCACAGGTAACCAAAATAAATAAAACATAACACGACACGAAGTGACCTACCGGAGTAGGAGAAAGTTGTTATCGCTACACGATAACGTAATTAACTATACGGTCTTGCGCCTGCAGGGAAGAGTATCCCCACAATCAAAAACCCCTCACAAATGAAGGGGAATCTGATAAAATCTGTTATATCGGTCGCATCTATCTAAATCTCAGATATACAGTGCCATAAATCAACTTGGTATCTTCAGAGAGATGGATGGATATATTCCAAATAGCATCTTCCCCCAAATTCTGGCTAGACGTCTCAACGTCTTAGTCCAGTTTTCGGCGGCAAACACTACTTGAGCTCCGCCGGGGCCATTCGATATGAACGTATAGAATTAGGCCCTGTACCAGGGATCAAGTCAATGCAAAACTCAATGTCGCGTTTCGGCGGCAACCCTGGTAGCTTGTTGAGAACACATTAGGAAACTCCTGCACAATCGGAACCTGATCCAACTGAACATCTGCAGCTCCAGTGTCTCGAATATAATCTAGAAATCCATGATATCCCTTCCTCAATAGCCGACTGGCACTAAGTGCAGAAATCTGATTGTCAGAGGAGGCATTGCAATCCCCATGCACCACCAAAACAGGCTCACCAGGAAAACGAAACCTGACCGCCTTCTTACGGCAATCAACGCACGCATGATAAGCGGCCAACCGACCCATTCCTTGAAGGACATCAAAATCCAATATTTCGAGAAGGATCAGATCGATCGATGCATCCTTAACTCTAATCCGAACGGAGCATGACCTGGACATGTGTCGTGCCACAAAAGACTCACCCACTAGAGGAACCATAACTAGAGGTTGATCTAACAAAGGCGAACCTCCACAAAATCTCGGTGCTAAATGTGTGGATATATACGAGTGCGTGGAGCCGGGATCAAACAATATATGTGCGTTGAAGGAACAAACGGAAAGAGTACCTGTAACCACCGCATTGGACGTCTGGGTATCCTGAGGAGTTAAGGCAAAAACCCTATCCAGACCCCTGTCTACTCCCATTTTCCCTAATGTCCTCTGCTTTTATGACCTCGTCCTCTTTGACCATGACCACCATGACCACGGCCTCCTGACCCAACTGCCTAGTATAGAGTAGAGACAGGCGTAGGAAGCAATGCTAGCGGAGGAGGAAGGGGCGGGGGTAAGGCGGCCTGTGGAACCGCCGTCCAGTCCGAACGTCTTATGGTACAATTTCTGACAAAATAGCCTGGGCACAAGAGAATGTTCAAGGAAAAGAGAGAGCTCTTTACTATCCAAGTCGAGTTCTCCTAGAGACAGAAAGCAACTACCCTCTATCGAAAAGCATTGCTTGGCGCTGATTTTGGCAATAATGAAGCTCAAACACTACGTCTTGGCGCATGAGATCCATCTCATATCAAAAATGGATCCTCTTAAGTATCTGATGTCAAAGGATATACTAACAGGAAGGCTTACTAAATGGGCCCTACTGCTAATGGAATTCTCGATAACATATCGACCCCTCAAAACGGTGAAAGGACAAGCTATCACCGACTTTCTTGCGGAACATCTGATACCTTCCGATTCTCCTCTAAACTGTGAGTTGCCGGATGAACACGTGTTCGATGTAGTCGAAAAGGAGAAAGAAGAAAATGAGTTTCGATGGGAGCTCTACTTCGATGGAGTATCTTCCATGAAGCGGCGGAAGAAGAACACCCCTATAATCAAAGCCGGGATATGCCTTATTTTTGTGATCCCGCAAGGAGGAATATTGCGTTACACCCTCTTCTTGGTGGAGCCCAGGACTAATAATGAAGTGGAATATGAAGCTTTGATAGCCGGTCTTGAGATTGATATCGATATAGGAATCAAGAACCTCCTAATATACGGAGATTCTAAGCTAATTGTCAATCAAGTAAACGGTGACTAGAAAACATGCAAGCCAGAATTAATAATGTATGGTAAAAGAGTGCAGCAGTTGCTGACCCAAATCCCTTTCTATACCCTGCAAAGCATACCATGAGCGGAAAACAGTAAGGCGAACGCGTTAACCAAGTTGGCTAAAGAAATGGCCGACGAAGACCTCGATGATGTGAGGATCATTGTTCAAAGCCGCGGGATCCTGGCACCAGCAGATATACCTTCAGAAGCCCCGATAGAACTATCCAAAGAAAAAGAAGCGACCGAACGAGAAGTTCTCCAAATAGAAAACAAAGAAGAGGTCGAGGACTGGAGAGAATACTTTATAAGCTACTTTAAGGCCCAACGAACACCCGAAGATGCGTCATCTAGACATTAGCTCATAAAACGAGCTCTGTCATTCGCCTTCGTCAATGATACTCTATACAAGAGATCATTCGACTTCGTATGGCTAAAGCCAAAGAAAGAAAAGAAAGTCTTCTAAGAAATACATGATGGACTTTGCGGCTCCCTTCAAGCAGGTCCAAAAATAAAGCTGAAGATAAAAAGGATAGGTTATTATTGGCCCACGATAATTCAGGACTGCCTTGAATATGCGAAGCAATGTCACTCGTGCCAAATACACAGGGACTTCATAAATCAACATCCAAATCCACTGCATCCGACAGTAGCTAGTTGGCCGTTCGAGATGTGGGGAACAGATATAATAGGCCCTATTGAACCAACGTCATCCAAAAGACATCAGTTTATACTAGCAACAACCGATTACTTCTCTTAGTGGGCAGAAGCAGTACTGCTAAGAGAGGTGAAGACGAAGAATATCCTCAACTTCTTCAAAACTCATGTTATCTACCAGTTCGGAACTCCGCGACGGATAATTTCGGATAATGGACCAGCCTATAGAAGCCACAAAATAAGTCGCTTCGCACAGAAACACAAAATAGACTGGAGATACTTCTCGGTCTATAATTCTTGGGCCAATGGTCTAGCTGGAGCATTCAACAAGATCCTGACCAAGATTATAAAGAAGATGGTGTCCGAGAACAGGAAGGACCGGCACAAGAGACTGCATGAAGCTCTTTGGGCGTACTGAACAATGTTCAAGACGGCCACAAATATAACACCATATGCATTGGTGTTTGGTACTGAGGCGGTACTCCCACTGGAGATAGAACTCCTCTCATTACGAGTGGCAGTTCAATACGAACTAACGGATGAAAAAAATGCTCATCTTGGGCTTGAGGAGATCGATGCTCTCAATAAAACCTACCTTGTAGCACATCAAAATCTAGAAGCTTATAAAGCAAGGATGACAGGGTCATATGAAAGACTAACCAGGCCAAGAACATTTTTCCAAGACAAACTCGTGCTGGTTGTCAAAGGACCAATGATTCTCAATCGTGAAAAATAGGGGAAATTCGAGCCAAACTATAATGGCCCGTACATCATTGATAAGGTCTACCAGGGTAGAGCTTACCTGCTCATGGATATGCATGGAGAAAGGCCATTTCGACCAATAAACGACCGATTTCTCAAAAAATACTATGCTTGAAGAGTTGCGACCTGGTTCAATGATAGATGACGACGCTTGTGTCCGCTCGCTATCTTCTTGAGTCAAAACTCTGAAAGTTGTATGCGCCTTATTATGCGAAAAATGGACCGTTATGTCCCTAAACTGGCACCGTACCCTGCGGTGGATCTCCATATTTATCATTGTATACAAACCATGGGCAAAAAAATTTATACCCCATGTTTCCCATGGACCACTATGTCCCTAAACTGGAATGATGTACCGAAATGTCCTTAAACCACCCTTTCGTCCAGAATATAGGAATGTTGGACCGAAACGTCTCTAAACTAATGTTGGCCCGAAACGTCCCTAAACTAATGATAGACCGAAATGTCCCTAAACTAATATGTTTAGCCTTACGGTATGGGTCATATAACCAGCCGTATACAATTCACGGGCATAAACAATTCATATCTCTCCCAGGCCCCATCGGCAAAACTACACCTGAAACCCCTACCGGTCGGGAAGCCCTACCAATGATGCGAGCCTTCGAATTGTTGCGACCTATTGATGATAGTACATTACCTTACGGGTCGTCTGTCTCCTCTAGCAATGTCGGATCATCATGGCAAAAAAAATGGTATGTCCACAAACGAAATGGGCATGGATGAAAACCCGAAAGGGCACTGTGAGTAAAAACAGCAGGGCTACCGGCGAGCTTGTGAAACCCCGGAAGGGCGTGAACTCGTTAAAAGAAAAGAAAATATGCACTTGCAAAGTTCTCTCGACCTTTTAAGGAGAAAACACCTGCGTAAGATCCTTACAATTCACAAGGGAGTAACACACTTTGGAGCCCATACGATCTCTGAGGAGAAAATACATTTAGGAGTCCCCACGACTCCTAAAGGGAAAATACACTTATGAGATCCTAATGACTCATTGGGAGAAATACCTTTATGAGACCTTTACGGCTCGTAAAGTCGAAAAAGCCTTACTTAGCAGGGAGGTAAATCTGTTATCTAAGCCACCATTGGCCGAAATTGGCAATGGCATATGATGAGTTGCTCCTGGCAATATTTCAGTCGTAGCAATACTGATGCCAAATAAGGTACCAGATATCAAGTTTTCGACTCACAACAAAACTGATGAGTATAAAAAAAAGGCCAAAATGAAGGGGCAACTCGCAATAAAAAGCAGCGAATAAAAAAAATGATATAGACAAAATGATTGGGAATCGCGAATAAATAGCCAAAATGATTGGGCAATCGCCGCTTTCGCGATATGAAAAACTGAAATGATAGAGCATAGCGGAAATATTAAAAAAAGAAAATAATTTTTTTCTGCTCTTGTATACAATCTATGGACATAAATGAAAGAAAGAGAACCATATTTTGTCAAAAGAAAAACCAAGTCTTGACGGTACATCTATAGCCGAGAGACTATCTCGACATTTCTACTCATTACAACGGGGTGTGGACGCAACAGACAAATAAAATCAGAGTAATGGCATATTCTTAGCTCCAGATCTCGATGGCGATATATACGGCTGGGAAGTCTTATGGATGTTTGCTCTACTTCAGCAAAGAATTGGCACAACATCATCAAAGCAAAAGCAAAGTGACGGCACATGCCTAGTTTTGGGTCTTGATGACAAGCCTAATGACCATCGAATGTTATCCCACCCTATATGGGCACGGTTATGACCCATTGGGGCTCCAAATCGAGCCTAACCTCAAGTAAAGCGTCATGGCAACACCTAACGCTAGAATTTCTAATGGTAATGTGGATATACTAACCTAAGAAGACTACTTGAAGAAATCGTGTCTAGCCTTAGGAAGGATCAGAGACACGACAAATGCGTGGTTGCTCGAGTCACAGCTCAATGTAATGACCCTAAAAGTCCTATACACTTTTATTGATCCAATATTAATAAAAGAGTGTATTTCTGTTCTGGTTTCGAGTTATAAGTTATTTTTGATAACTTATGTACAAGAAACTCCTTATAGCTCACAGGTTAAGCCTTTCATCTGTTGTCCCATAGACTGCAAGTTCGAATCCCATCAGTTCCAATTTAATATTTTTCTTTATAATTTTTTTTGGAAGACCAAGAGTTGCACGTGCATTACATGGAGAAACGAAGAGTTGCAAATAAATCAAACATTAAAAACGAGACATAAATACCCAGATGAATGCACTGGACGAACCCGAGACCAACCCCCACTTTTGGACCGCTGGTTTTCCTATTTTGACCGCTACCGGCGGGTGTTTTTTGCCCAAATACCCCTATTCTTTTCCCGTGCATCCATTCAGCTCCCCACTAATCCTTTTTTCTATTTGATTTTCCTACAATTAACCAGAGAACCCCAGACCCTTCATCTAACCCTTTACCCTCACTTTTAATACATTTTATTATCTTTTTAATTTCCTCTACACCTATATTTTCCTCTATAAATACCAAGACTATTCCCAAGTCTTCTCTCAAAATTATACTGAAATTGTTCCTCTCAAATTCCCTCAAAGAAATTCTAACTCTCAAGTACCCTCAAGTTCATCCCTCTCAAGATCAAGGTGAAGGCAAACTCTCGGATTCAAAGCACTCAAAAATCCTTCCAAGCTTCCTCTACTACTACACAACTCACATAGGAGACGTCGTTAGATCAAGCATACCCTCATAGTCGCAATCTTGGTCTCGGTTCTACAAACCGAGGCCTCTACTCTTCCTTCTCGTTCGTACGAATACGAAAGCGCAATTGTAAGTCTCCATCCCTGCCTCCTCCCCCGTTCTCCCCTACACCTAGATTTATAAGTCCCAATCCTCTTGACTTATCCGTTTGTTGTCTTTTTTCACATCACCATCAAAATATGATTTTTGGTGGCTAACTCCACTTTTAAATTTATTGTTGTAAAACTATGAATTATCCATTATAATTTCGTGTTAATATTAATAAGGAATTTCACTTACCAACATGTCATGCTTCACCTTCATATCATATGAATTTAAAATGAATTTTTGTTATTGTTAAAGCTATCCTAGAATGCATGTAACGCCAAAATACCATAAACTTTAAAAGTAGCCTTTTTATCGATGGGTGGAAATATATACCTCTAGAAATTTTATAGGGTAACAACCTACCCCACTCACAACACCATGGTTTCATAGCATGATATTTTGGTTAAGGTTTATTTAAAAGAAACAATTTATATTAAAATACCATCACTTTTATAAAATGTTTTATCGTTATTTTTAAATCCTTTGCAATTGCGCCTCTACAACCCTTTAAGGGGAACCCATCTACAGATGGTGCATGTTATCGTACGTCCTTGGGATAGTAGAGTGAGATACAGAGCTCCTCATGGAGAATTCGGTCTCGAAAGGAAATAAAAAAATACGGTTTTTAAGAAATACGATCTTTTCTAAACAAAACCAAACTTGGAAAATTATATAAAACTATTAATTAGTATTTTCAATAAAAACATATTATGAAACTATATTTATAAAATGAAAGATTAATTTTTTAATAAAATACCATCAGGTTTCCAAAAGTAGTAGTTTTCATAAAAATACCATAACATTTGAAAGCTGGGTTTTATCACTAAAACACCATTTAAATTAAAATACATGTTCATAAAAGCTCTAAATATTATAAATAACACTCGAGGTTTATTTTTAAACAATATTAAAGTTTTTTCATAAAACCCGCTCGAGAAATGCAAACAATATAAATACAATGTAAATCACAATATTAAATATTAAGGACTCTAGATTAATATAAACTTAAGCGGTATCATTTCTCTTGAGCCCCGAGGAGCCGGAGAAAGAGAGTGCTTGCCTATTCAGATTAGACAAGTTTAACGGAGTTATCAATAGCATTTGTCTTGGAAAAAGACACAAATCTTGCCGTCTGTTTGCAGCAATTGTCCAATTACTTCCGAACTTAAGAAATTCAAGAGCTAAATTCTTTCATAAGATATTTACTCTAACCTAAATACAAACTCAACCGGGATCCAAACTTTAAACCTGAACTCTTGATCATGAACCAGAATACTTGAACTTGAATATCCCAAAACTAGCCTACTAGAATACTATAACTTGACATGAATACCAGAAAACAATGACTGCTCTTGAAACTGACTTGACTCGAACTATGAATACAACTTGACATGAATACATGAACACTTGACACAAATACTTGACATTGACATGAACTCAATCTTGCAACTTAATATATTCATGGATTCGAGCAAGACTGGTAATTTTAACTATAACCTAGAATGCACGGGGTGTTAGGGTAGTTCAAGTGCGAATCCAATGAAATCTCAGGAGTCCACCTAGATCATGAATCTATGTCTACTAACACAAGTAAGCTATCATGAGGGCCCGTGTTTTCTTGCTCCTGAATTATATCTTGTTAAGTTTGGAATACTTCAACACTAGGTTGAATTCCCGTTACTAACACTTGATTCGGGCCCATGGTTCCTTACCCCTGGATTACAGCCTGTTGGGTTCGAGAACACTCTTAAGATTGGTTGACATTCACCCTTTAATTTATGTTAAATTAGTTTACCCATGTAGAGACCTTTTAGGACATTTACATGCACTTCATGTTCATTATACCTACACTACACGGCCATGCTATACTATGCTCATATTACTTTGCCATGATATATATAGAATTGCATGATAAATAGAATTTTCATACTTACATTAAATGACATGTTTAAACACCATATCTCATAGTCCATTACTTCATGATATCCATTTTTCTTTGTCGTTATACTTTTATCCTTTACACCCTTTTTTTTCTTGGGGACTTACCGAGCGAAAGTTCGCTGATGGGCATTCTACGCACCTTTGTTTTTTGGAATGTTCGTCAGATACTGTGGAGACTGAGAAGGTGGACACCGCAGAGAAGGAGCACGAGCAGATCGCGACTCAGGCCTAGTCTAGTTATCATTTTCTTTCAGTTTATATATGCCCCCTTGTTTAGGCATTTTTGTTCTTGTAGTTTCCTTTTCAGTTGAAATCATGTTTTGTAAATGTATCAAGTTGAATGTAAATAAAGTTGTTGAAGTTCAAATCTCAAGTTAATTTCTTGTCGTTTTATATTGCTCAACTGCGCTTAGCGTATTTATTCTGGGAAATGACCTTCTCGAAATAAATACTTCGCGGGCTTACCACGTCACCGTTTCCGTCTACTGGGAAGCGGGGCGTGACACTCAAGAGATTTCATATCGGAGAAATATTAGTCAACGTGACGGTACGATGGACTTAACCCAGTACTACAAATCTAACGGACTCCTATTATAAAAAGAGGTTATCTGTATTTAACATTAGGACAAGTTTGTCTATAAGTCCAAAGGAAGAGTAAATTAAACACTCTGAAACGAGTACATAAACTAAAGCAATCCATTGCAACACCAAATAAAAAGTGTGAATATAAAAAGAGGTATTTTTCTTTCATACGTCAAAAGGTGGATACAGACTGCTGAAGAGTGAAAGAAAAATAAAAACAAACCATCGCGCAAAGAGGATTATGGTGATAAGATACTAGCATCCGTACATGGGTTCCTAAACTCAAAAATTGTTGGATATAGTGCCCTCAATTCAATTATTATAATCTCAGGCACGCGGTTGTGATGATTGAGGGAGGACCTATACGGGTAGAACAGTCTTACTCAAAATGATAGTATGCTATATGGTTTGTCTCTATCATCATGTACATACATTATGTGGTATTACATATCACTATTACATGTTGATAGAGCCCATAGAATTCTTGCTTGACTACTAGCATTATGATGGCGATCATATACATGGGAGTTGGGTGGTCTATAAGCACATCCTTAAATGTCCCTAATCGAGGGAGTATCGAGACTGGGCATCGATACTCTGGAGTAGACTAGTGTATACTTTTCGAGACCCCGACGAGGGGCGGTGGCTGGTCTCACAAGCCATTGGTGTTAGTTAGTCACCTAAGATAGTATACAGGTGCTCATTGGGTTATGAGTTACACTGGACGGACTCGCCGGGAACATGCTAAATGGTATTATACCCATTGTCAGATAGCAGTTCTCGGGTGACATGTGTACAGGTTAGCCTGTCGACCTGTGATTGTCATTTGTCTCGTGTGAGTTCTCACCGTGCTTTGATTACTACCCTACCACAGCTCAAAAGAGTTGTGCAAACAGGTTTTAGTTGGGTACAGTCCTGAGCCACATGGAGGCAGTGAGCAGATCGTCGGGGATTCGTCTCTCCCGGTATTAGGGGTAGATATTGCGCTGTGCATGGATGGCCATCACCATAAATTCTTGGCCAAGGTAGACAGGAATTACTTATTTGGATCAGTAGTTTCTTAGTGGGTGATGGGCTTCATACCGACACGAAATATCGCGTTATTAGGGGTCTGACTTTATCCACCCCCTAGACCCGATATGCGATACTCTTAGACGAACAGACCAGACTGTATGGAGATTGTCACAGACAGGCTCAGTAGAGGTTCGGATGAGTTTGCTCATCGGTCTTCCTTTCGCTTAATACCTGGGTAGCCGTTACGTACAGCTAGTGCCGCTGACATGCTTGTGAATAAACCCACTACCAACATATTGACGGGTCTTTAGAATCCCACACAGAGGGTTTCCCTGGTTCAGGTGAAATGATGTAGTAGCCGTATTTTAATACGTGCAGGGTTCCGATCGAATGATTGTATTAGTTACCCGGACTTTCGATCGGACGATTGATAATACTAGCCGGCTCGGGTTTAAGCTGGATTATTAAATTAGGTGTTGATTTAATAATTTACGTATATGTATTTCGATATGTATATTCTAGTATTATGTTCTTTATGTTATTTTATCTCTTTGGGTATTCATATTTTGGTACAAATACGGGTGTATATATACAGTTGAGTGTATTCCGTATTTATACGAAAAATATTCTAGAAGGTGGACACCTCATTTTGGTTTATCCATTTATTAAATTAAATGGAAATGAGGTATAAAGGTGATGAAGAGAGAATAGTGATGATAAATGAATTGTTAATTCATTTGTGCAAACTATTCAAGTATGATTGCATTATATTTATTGAAAAAACGGTTTTACAAAACCTTGCTTCATATTTTCTCTCACTTGATGGATGGTCATTTGGAGAAACACTCTTACCATTTTCTTCTTCTCTCTTCACTTACCTTTCTTGACCTCCTCCATCTTCTTGATTTTCTACCCTACCATCTCATGTATTGAGAAACAAGGGTAGAAGAGAGATAGATAAACACTTAGAACCATTCACTACATCCCTAGGCACTCTAGATTAGCAACCTAGAGTCCCTAGTTGCTTCACTAGATTCTTAGTGTGGAGTTAGAGCCATGAGCTACATCCTTCGGGTGGATCATCTTCGACGGAGGAGGACTGGCGGCTAAGCTCGATCGAGGAGACCTCAAGAAGCTAAAGAAGAGGGTATAAGACCGAAGGACACGAATCATTCGGTATAACACTTCTATCTTTTGTAGGTAGTTTTAGGTTTATGGTTCGATTCTAGGACGGATTTTTTAGCGCCAAATTTTTTAAACACCATTTTTGTTCCGCACCGGCCACGGTAGATGGCCAGGGCGCTAGCGAACCAAGACAAAAATAAAGCCCAGCAAGGCTGCCTAAGCATCATCTTCCATATTTTTATGCTTTCATTCGCGAAGGCAGGCCTCTGGGTCGCCACTGATATCTTCCGTCTTAGCATATGAAGCTATGATTGCTCTTTGTTGGTATATGCGATGCAAGAGAGTAATCACTTCATCCCTCCGCCGTTTGGAGATAAGGCCCATCAGATAGACCGACTGCACTATGTCTTCAGCTTGATCAAGCGCTTGGAGCGGCATTACCTAAAGGTTTCCGGGCAAAGCATCACAGATCACTTCAAACACCATTTGCAGAAGGGAAAAACGGTGGGGAAGCAGTCGTCCGCAGTGAGCCTCTAAGCGTTGCAGCACGGCTTCGCACTGATCATCAGTATAATCTGGCCCATAAAAACGAATGATGTTGTGAGAAATGATGTCCCTAATGGTATACAAGTGATCGTCTATTGTACCTAAAAGGCAAGAAAGGAAAAGAAGGCGTTAAAATCGCAATCATAGAATATCCCGTGAATGATGAACAATGGGAGTCATAACTATGAATTTTTAATTTTCTATAAAGTTCTTAAACCAAACTTTTTATGTTTTTTTAAAGTACTTAAGCTAAATCCTAAATCGAAATTGTTCATAAGTGCATAATGGACAAGCAAAGGACAAGCACGCAACCCGTAAATGTGCACTTACCAAACAAAGGCAAAGAATTAAAGACTAAGGCTTCGGGGGAGTAGGTGCGAAGAAAAAGTGCAAGTACAATCGAGAGTTAGGCCTTATTTATAATAGGGTTGCGACGGTTTGACTGTCTGACGATACGACTTCCCACTTAATTGCGACGGTTCGGTTATTCACGAAGTCCTAAGGGAGATTGAACATCGGGCAGTTTTACACCGCTGCTCACATGTGAAAGGCACGTGTGCACAGTCAGTGGGGGAATTTGTTCACACCTGTTTAAGTGCTCACTTACATATACATGCGCACTTGAATAAGAAATGACGTTGAAGGTATGCGCACTTATACGTGTGTGCGTGAAGGTTAGTGCATGATACGTGCGCATCATTGACGTTCCCACTTAGCAGAAATTCCTAAAGGTAAAGCGCACTTGCACAGCACATGCGCATACGCTTGCCATATGCATGTGCAAAGCGCGTGCGCACATGCAAGATGCACATATGTTTAAACGATGCAATCAGTGGAAGAACATTTGTTGGAGATGAAATATTCATCATCGACGATAAAAAAAATACATTTTAATAAACATCTTAATGTTATTCTATAAGAAAGAGATCACCAAATATGGGATCGGGACTATAGGGATTAACAAAACAGTATAAAAAATTCTCTAACTCTCTTTCGGCCTTCTCTACCATATCGAAACGGCGATTCTCGTGGAAAGTCGCTCCCCATCGATCTGTGTCGTGCTCAACGGTAAAAGCAAATATGATGGCCCGCCGAGCCCGTATCTGACTCAGCAAGTGGATGGAGCGGTCCCTTAAGGATTTTGTGATTAGACCGGCCTCTTAAAAGCAGTCAATTTTTTCCTCCGCTGCATCGAGTATTGCTAAAGTCGTCTCCGCTGGGTGAGAAGGAATGTTGTCGAGAACGGCAAGGAAAATCGTGCGAAACCAGATGGAGTCGACAAGAAGAGGAGATCCCCCTGTGAATCATGAGCTCGTGCATCACCGCGTCGCACTGAGCATCTGTAAGAGCGGGATTCGCCAAATGTGCAATGAAACAAGGAATAATATCCCCGATAGGCACCTCCCATGGCTGTCGAGGAGCATGCAGGCGACCGAAAGCCATGATTTTTCTCTATGGTTCTTCCTATGTGAAAGTCCTCGATACCGTAACTCGAATTTCAAATCATTCATGCTTCAACGAAGAAGAAGATGAACATTTCTTCAAATTATAAAGAGAAGCATTCAAGTCTCGGCACATAAAATGTTGTGCATGCTGTCAGCCGGAACGATTCCCAAACTATGACCCAAAGAAAGTGTTGACAACAAGGAGGAGGGACTCAGAAAATCAAAAGAATAGATAAAACGAAACCCTCCCACGTCTTGAACACGTGAGCGCTCACATGCAAAGCATGTAACCTCTGGCTTCAGGGATGATTAAATCCTATGAAATGGCTCCCACATGTTGAACACGTGAGCGCTCACACACAAAGTGTGTGGCCTTCGGCTTTAGTAAGGATTAAATCCTGGCATATAATCCTCATGTGTTAAACACGCGAGCGCTCACATGCAAAGCATGCAAACGATAAATACAGATAAACTAAAACCTATACCGGGCTCACTGTTAAACACGTGAGCGCTCACGAGAAAAACATGTGAGCGTATCAGTTTGAAGTGTTAGTTTCTGATAGAATTAAATTCTATTTAGAACTAAATTCTACTTGGGAAATATTTCCCCCTGATCTTTCTAATATTAGGAAGATTTTCTTTATTAAAAAAGAGAACTTTTGGATTTAAAATATAACGGTGATTATAATATCACCGATCAAATCAGAAGATTCTTTGTTAGGAAAATATTTTCCTAATTATGTTAAAATCAACAGAAAATAGTTTCTGTTAAACAAATAGCCGCTGGATCAAAGATCCAACGGTGGACAAAATTCCCCGGGCGATCTTTAAGATCAATTAAATCAATTGATATCTCTCAATGAGAGATTTTCTCAAACTAATTGATAGTTTTTCCTCTCTTATATGAAGGACCCGAGACTCCAAGTCTCATATACAGAATCAATCCCATAATGTGTTAAAAGCCACAACAGAGAATTTAATTCTCTTTTTGAAGAAAGATTATCTTCCCCCCTTCAAACACTCTAGGTAAAGAAAGTAGAGAGATTAAAACGTCTCCTCTCTCTCTCTCTCTCTCTCTATATATATATATATATATATATATATATATATATATATATATATATATATATATAAGGGTTCAACCCTCTAAAAGCCGAAATTAGTTATTTCTCTGGATCTGAGATCTAAAAGGTAAATCTCGCATAAGTTGAGAATTTAATTCTCATCGGGAAGATCTTGTTCTTCAGACTCAAAGGTCTGGGGGAAAACTATGCTGTTTTATCACCTCCATATAAACATAAGAGAAGAACATGAAAGAAAAAGATGGAATTTACATTCTAGGAATTTAATTCCGTTGAAGATATGTTTAGACAGGGTTTAACTTTTCAAGGAACTTAGACCCATATAAAAAATGAAGGACTTAGTTCTTGCGGTTGGTCTCTAAATGAATATGGTGGAGTCTTACATGAAAGGCACGTGAAAACCCAGAAAATAAAGACTTGCATGAAAAGCACGTGAGCTTCAGGAAGAAATCTAAATAAGAAGATGCTCTCACAAGATATCCACGCAAGCAGCACTAATAGGGCAACGTCCAAGCTTTAAGGCCTCACGGGATGCTCAGTGACCCGGTTTCAACGCCTTGAGATGGTCACCCGCTGCAATCTAGGATCCGGTTGTCCGTGCACTTCTCCTCGGGGTGATCCTAAATTTGTATTATTTACGACCACAGCTACGACCGCAACCTGGTCGCGCCCTGACAAAAATAATAAAATAAGCGGTGACTATGGCCACATGTGAACCACTACATCCCGAAAATAAAAGAATATACATATAGCGGAAAAGACAGCCATAAGTTGGAGCTCGTCCTGAACAAATGAAAATAAAATTTGGCTTCAAGAAATGAAATGAAACACATCACAATTCCACACGAGGCTATTCATTTCGCGACAATCCAACATATTCAAAACAAGTATCACAATATATCTATGCATAAAACATCTCAGACACACATGTCTAACCCCGTCGATTTGATCATATCAAATCGTCGATGTTAAACACCGTGTATCTAATATGCCGACGAGTTAAATTTATTAAACACTTTAATCCATTCAACTCATCGCAAATCACAATCGAATTCCAAAAACCTTCGAAACGAAAACAATGATTTCAATACTTGAAAACACTATTCACCTCGACATTAAAATTGGTTAGGCTGCACGTATCACATACACCGATGAAATAACACCATTAAACAATTTAAACTAGTTATATCGTCACCATTGTCCAACGAATCCTAAAATTATCGAAATCGAAATGTTGATTTCAAACATTGAAAACACTATTCATCTAAACAAAAGTCGTCGCTTTTTAGCGCTGAAACGAACTCGAAACGCGACAAAATTTTTTGTGAACATCTGAGGTAAAATTAGAGTGACTCGGGAGCGAGCTATGGAGGGTGGACGAACCAGAGGCCACCCAAAAGGTGGCCTCTGTGGCCGAGAGCACCATTAGAGGTGCTCTCGGCCCCCCACCCCTCCCCAGGAGCACTATTTCGTGCTTCCGGGAAGAGGCGACCACCCATAACCTCTCATAAACCTTCTAACATGATATTGAACACTTCAATTGCCCCTGGACGAGACAAAAAATTCATAAACTTAATGACTTTAGAAGCACACTGAAAACTATTTTTAATGTGCATTGGTTATTAGAATTCTAATGGATTTTGAATGCAATTCTTAGTTAATGAGTTGACTCTGATACCATGAAGGTTTTTGGACGCTAGGGCCTAAACATTTGCGACCACGACGGAAAATAAAATCATAATTTTACTAATAATTTAGCACCCAATATCTTACAAGCATTCAACATTCATATAGAATTGCAAAAACACATAGAACTTAAACTAAAAGTTCATAAGAACTACAATCTTTGTAGCATTTTCAAATCCTCCACATTTATGTTGGACTCCTTATAGGCTCCATGGATGAGGTTGGATCAAGCTTGCAACTAATCATCATGGTCAAATATGATCCACTTGAGCGTTTCTCCACTTGAGCTCCATGCTTCAACAATTGAAACAAACTCCAATTTCATTCTTTCTAGGAAATATATTAGAGAATTTTAATGTATTTATTCTAATTTAATTCCCCTTTTTGTTCTCTTTAGTGGTGAGTAGAGAGCTTTAGAAATTGAAGGAAGAAAGAAGAGAATCTCATGGGGAAAAAATCTCTATTTTAAAATCTATTTTTTCTCTTTTAAAAAACAAAGTATACTAGTGAAGAGATCTCCACCATCCAATTTCCATGTGTCCAAGCTCTCATCTCTCCTATACATATCACCACATGAGAGTGGACTTAAGTTGTGCTCATCTCATGGCACAACTTAAGCTAAAAAGAACCAAAATTAATTAAGCAAATATAATTAATCAATTTGCATTTTCAAATAAAATGCAAACAATAAGAGATTAAATTTGAATTATATATATATATATATATATTAAATCAACACTTGATTTAATATATTGGTTTTCACAAAGTTAGCTATTATTAATTAAACACCCGATTAAAATTAGTGTATCAAATACGTTATTTTAATCGAACTCCCGCGAATATCATATACCGTCACCACAATCATTTCGCCCAAGCTTCGAAAACCTCTATGTGGGACTCTAAAAACTCGATAATACACTGGCAGTAGGTCTAGATCAAATCTGATTGATCTGAAACAATTTCAGATTAATCCCCTCACGGGTTCGACCCATAAACCGTCAGCGGTACTAGCTGCACGTAACGGCTACCTAGGTATTGAACGAAAAGAAGATCAATAAGAAAGCCTATCTGAAACCCTAATGAGCCCATCGATGATGGTCTCCGTACAGTCTGGTCTCTTCATCTAGAATATCGCATATCGGATCTAGGGGTGGAAACCGTCAGACCCCTAATAACCCGATAAATCATGTTGACTGATGAATCATAACCTTTAGAGATACAACTGATAACACTTATCAATTTATCTCACTTGCTGTGGCCACAGACTCTTGGTTATAGTCGTGTCCTGCACAGCGCGACATCCACTCCCTATACCGGGAGAGACGAATCACTTTTGATCGCTCACTGCCTCCATGTGGCTCGGGACTGCACCCAACTAAAACCTGTTTGCACGGCTCGATAAAGCTGTGGTAGGGTAGTAATCTAAGTATAGTGGGAACCATACAAGACACTATAACGATCTCAAGTCTACAGACTATTCTGCACTCATGTCACCAGAGAACTGCCATCTGACATTGGTACAATACTACTCAGGAGTTCTCAGGTGATTCCGTCCAGTGTACTCATCCAATAAGAACATGTATACAATCCTCGATGTCAAAAACCAATAGCTATGGGATCAGCTATCGCCATCCAACCGGGTCAAGAAACGTACACCATAGTCTAAACTGGGGTACCAATGCCTAGTCCCGATACTCCTACAACTAACGACATTTAAGGATGTGCTTATCGACTATCCAAGCCTGACTAGTATGATCTTCATCATCGTCTTGGTAGTCAAGCAAAATCCTAAGGGTTTTATCTCATGTTTAAATGATACGTGATAATGAATAAAACACATCACATGAAAGATAAAAACAAACCAGATAGCATATTATCATCTCGAGTAAGACTGTTCTCCATATATGTCCTTCTTCAATTATGTAATTGCCATCTTGCAATTACAATAATTGCCTTGAGGGCACTATATCCAACATTAACCAGTGTAGCACAAGCATAGCAAGGAACATGAAGCATGGCATTGTAAATTTAGCATATAAGACATGAGTTATAATAAAAGTGTTCAACATGGATTTCTCTAAGCATGGCATGGTTATAATAAAAAGGAAGTATTCAAACATAGCAATGTTCATAAAGATTTTGGTTTCGGAGGTGCTATATGTCATCCACCCAATTTCTCTCCTTCAGATATAGATCTACTCACCGAACTACCAAACAATCCAGTCAATTCCTACAACTTCCTCGCCTCGCCTCGACACCTCCGCTAACGGTCCTTTAATTGTAAGGACACAAAAATTAATAATATTATCCTATAGATAACATTTAGCGAGGAAACTACAATGCTCGAATAAATAACGTTTAAAAATGAAAGTTCAGAAAACTGCAGTTTTTAGGCTCACTTTGGAAAATCCCCAAAAATAGTAACATAATATTTAAACTCAAACTAAAATTCTACATATAGATAAATGAGTTAACTTTTATATCCCAAAACAACTTTTCCATATTTCAATTATAAGACATGATATAAAATACCAAACTACAACATGTTTCTAGACATTTTTCACGGACCAGAAAGCGCCCTTTCATTAATAAAATGATATCTCTTGATTTTGTAAAGTAAAAAGGCAAATAAAAATTCTATAGATATTTTCACAAAATTATCTACAACTTCCATATTTTATAAATTCCAAATTGTAAATGGAAAAATTCATAATAATTTTTTTATAAGTTTAGTGAAAAACAACCGCTGAAAACGGTAATTTCTGCTTGGAAGCTCTTCAGTTAAAAATTCATAATAATTCCATTTTACAGTAAAACTCAACCAAAATTTTTGAGCCAAAAAATAAATCAGTTGTCTACAACTTTTTAGTTTACCAAAAAAATTAATTGTCAACAGAGAATTTTCTAAAGTTTTCGAAATCCCAGGTTATTAATAATTTTCATAACCTAGCTTAATTAAAGAAAACAAGTACAAGTACTCAAATTTTTGAAATTAATTCATTAAAATTTATTAAACACTCACATAAAAACGTATCATTCATGAATAAAACTGTAGCTAAAATAATATCATAAGTTTACATAAAAGAAAACGAAATCACCTAAATTTTGAAATCAAGACCTCTTCAAATGCTAGGAAATCATCAAATCTTCAACTTTTAGTGATACTTGAGGGGATTTTCTTGCAAGAATGATTTAGGCTAGCCATGCTTTAGGGATTTATTTTAGTAAGGAGAGAAAATTTTGAAGAAAATGAATAAAATTAAGTTAATATATGTATGCTCTCTCTCATCTCTCCTTCTCACAAGTCATGCCATGTGCACCACAAACAGTGAATATTACACCAATTTCATTTTTAAAGAAAATAAGAAATTTATAATTTTTAGCATATCCTTATCATGACCTAATAACCATTTAATTATAAAAATGTATTAGTTTGATTAATTAAGAAATGAGACATAACCCTAACCTCTCTCTCTCTCTCTCTCTCTATATATATATATATATATATATATATATATTAGGTGTAGCTAATGAAGCGAGGCGAAGCAATTCGCTTTGGAATTCATTTGCTTCACCTAGTTGGCGAAGCGAATTTTTCTCACTTCGCCGGCTAGGCGAGGCGAGAGGAAGGCAACAGTAACGAAGCCAGAACTCGCTCGGTTGATATTTTTTTTTAAAAAGATTAAAAACTAAAATTAGGCTTAAAAATTTGAAATTTAAACAAGTTTTTTTATTAAATAAATCTTAATAAAATTACAATTTCATAATACAATTTGTTTTTTATTTTACATTAAAGACCGAACTCATTTGGGTTGTCTACGTATCCCTCCCAAATATTGATCCCAATGAGAGAGAATCAAATCTACGTAGTTTTTTTCTACTATTATAGATCTTACTCACTACTCGTCCGCGCCGATTGTGGATTCTTCTCTTTCGATGTTGGTCTCGTCCGATCCTGTAAACTTCTCAGGTAGTTAATCCGAGTCCAAAGTAATTGCATTTTGTTTCCTAACGGCTGCTGCTTCCCAATCTTGCAAGTAAATCATGCACTACATTGTGTCGTGCGCCAAGCCGTATCTCTTCTTGCTTAATGTCATGCCACATGTACTAAAAGCACTTTCTGACGCTACTATTGACATTGGAACGGTTAGTAAATTACGGGCCATAGTAGAAAGCACCGGATATAAATGTCTGTGGCTTTTCCACCAGGCTAAAATATCAAAATCATCTATAATTAAATTTACATCTGACTCGGATTGTAAAAATATTGATAACTCATTTAAAATGATGATGATGAGGCAACCGTGCCTTTTGCCCTTTTCTTCTGTTGAATAAGTGCTAAAGCTGGAGTCAAAGCACGCGAACTAGTTGAGAGCGGTGGTTTACTAGTTCTGCCAGAAGAAAATCGTGCAACATGCAAATCAAAAATTTCATCTAAATTACTTCTAACGATACTAACATAGGTATCAATATCTACACCATGTCCCATGATCGTGTGGAACCCGGTTAAAAGAGCCTCCAAACATTTTAATTTAATTTTAGGGTCCATTACCGAACATAAATAGTAAATAATTGGAATTTCAGAGAAATATTTAAAAATCTTAGCTAGTATAGTAAGTACCGGATGGTGAAGTACTGGATTTTTGACGTGACTAGCAAAACAATTAGCTATATTATACAATTCAAAGACAAGAATATGAGAAGTGGGGATATAAGTAGCAGAAAATCGTTCGGTTGCTATTTTAAAAATCATAAGATAATCTTTAAAAATATCTGCAACCGTCTAATGATCGGGTGTTAAGTGGTTTTCTACAAGCATATGTTCATTTCACATGTTACTAATAATTCCAGCAGTTTTTAATGCAATACGAAGCATGTCATTTGTACTATTCCACCTAATGGCCACATCTTTTTTAAGAGACGGCCTTACACCTGCAACCAGGCATCTAGTTTTGTATTAAGCTTTTCTTTTTTCAAAACTTTTAATAAAGCTACATGCATTTTTAATTGTTTGAATATTTGTATTGCATTCGGTATATGCATCTTGTACAGTAAGGTTAAGTATATGACTTGCGCAATGAATATGAAAAAAACGACCAATGAAAATTGATTTGCATAGCCTAATGAGTTCAGCAATAGCAGAATTATTGTTGCTAGCATTATCGAAAGAAATAGAAAAAAAAATATTTACACAATAATATCCTTCTAAAATAAATCTAATTTCAGAAGTTATATGAAAAGCACTATGCGGATATGGAAATTATCTAAAATCAATAAAAAAAATTTGCAAAAGTCAGTTAGAATCTATTTAAAGTGCAGTAACACAGATCCAGAGAAGTTCCCTTCTATCCATCCAAACATCAGAAATTAATGAAATACCGGTATCTAAACAAGCAAAAGTAGCAATTAATATCTGTTTACTGTTATTGTAGAGGCTAAACCTGTCATGTCCCGCTTCCCAGTAGACAGAAACGGTGACGTGGCAAGCCTGCGGCATATTTATCCAGAAAAGGTCATTTCCTAAATAAATATACTAAGCGTATTGAAACAATAATACACAATACAAGAATAAATGGAGACTGTAAAATTTTTCAACAAATATTTTTATTTATATTCAACTTCCAATATTTACAAATACATGAGTTTATGCTGGAAAGTAAATACAATAAGGAAATTGCCTAAACAAGTGGCATACATAAACTGAAGAAAAAATGAAGCTGAGCTAGCCCTAAGTAGCGATCGGGTTGTAGTCCTCCTCTGTGGCTTCAACTTCCTCCGTCTCGACCGTATCTGACGAACATTTCAAGAGAAGAAAAGTGGGTGAAATGTCCGTCAGCGAACTAGCGCTCGGTAAGTTCCGAAGATAAGTAAGAGTAAATAAAATAATAAGTGTAGAATATATATGACGAGTAAGAGTATATGATCATGGGTAAATATATTCTATAGGTCTCTATATGGTCACTATGTTAACGTTAAGTTCAAGTGTGAATATCAACGCAGCCGTAGAAGTATTCACAAGCTCAAGAGTGGGACCCCAGAAGTAAGAAAATACGGGCCCATTTCATGTGTTAGTATCGGGGCTCTAGGCTGTGGATGGGTCAATATAACAACCCTAAACTTTATGTACAATTTTTTTAAAATTACAGAAATGGGTACTTGAGCCTGAGCACAAGTTATAAATTTGATTTGCTTTTTGAACAGCAGAAGGAGCTTGTAGCTCATTGGTAAGACCTTGCACTGTTGAGATAGCACCAGAGTTCAAATCACATCAACCACACATTATTTTTTATTGAATTCTTTTAATCTTTTAGAAACCCAAAGGTCTACACGTGCATAACACGTAAACTGAAGAGTCATACATAAAACAAACGAGTCCAATGCAGTAGTCAAAGCGTCGGGGACACGTGGCAAGAAGATGGACCCTGACTCGGCCAACTCGGGCCAGCGGAACGGTTGAATCGGCCCGGCGCCGCCCGTTCCAATGAGTCGAAACCCTGATTTTCTTGACTCCTCTGCAACCTTTAGCTACCCCATTCCCCTGCACTATTTAAAATCTCTGAAATTAAACAGAGAATTAAAACACCCCTTTAATTTTTTAAATGCAAAATTAAATACAATTTTTATCACACCCTTTCACTACCCTAAACCCTAGATTTTTCCTATAAATACCACCCTCAAATCACTCCTCCTCACTCCCAAATCCCTGCATAAACTCTTAAGAAAAATTCCCAAGACTTTTTGTGTGCAAGTAGAGTTAGTAAAGGGCGAAGCTCCGGCGAAGCTCCGGCGAACTTCCAACAACGATCCGAGGAGTTTTCCGGCGACGAAACGACGCACCGGTGCTTCCCAATCTTCCTCTTCCTCTTCTCTTGACCCTAAACCCGTAAGTCCCCCTTCTCTCTCTCTCTTTTGCTATTCTCAAATTTTTAATCCTTAAAACGTGTCGGAAGCGGAGTTATCCGGCTTCCGATTCTCTTTTCTTTCAAAATACAATATTTTCTTAATAACAAATCTACAACTTTTGATATATTGTTTAATACTCATTAACTAAGATAATAGAAAAAGTTTGACATTAAAATGATAACCATAGCAAGTTTTATTCCATTTTTTACATTAAAATACCTTTATATTTCATATCGACGTGTTTATACCTTTAAACCATGATAGATTTAGAAAACTCATAAGGTAATGACCTGCCCTCCTCACAACACTCATATGTAACATAGCACGATGGAATTTAAGAATATAGTTTTGGGGAAAAATACGATTTTACACATAACTACCTCCGACTTATAAAAAAAAATTTCTACAAGATGTGTATTTTTAACAAATCTTTGCAATGTGCGCTACAACCCATTTCGGGAAACCCATTCGGGATGGTGCGGATTATCGCACATTCTCGGCTTAGTAGTGCGAGATGCAGACCTCCGCAAGGAGCATTTGGTCTCGAAAGATTTAAAATACAATTTTCTTTAGAAAATGTGATTTCTATTATAAATAAAACTTATATTTTTAATAAATATATATATATATATAATATAAAAATATCTATTTTTAATATTTATAATATTTCACATTTCCAAAATTCAAGAAAAACATTCCATTTACAAGAAAATACCAAACAATTCCAATATTACAAATAATACCATATATTAGGTTTTAATCACTAGAAATGTCATATATAAAATCCACATCTATGAAAACTCTAAAGACGATAATTAAATACTTGAGGTGTATTTTGAAAAGTATACAAATTATTTTACATAAACCCCCTCAAGTTCTATAAATTACAATAAGGACCCTAGTAAATATAGGTTAAGTGGAACCGGTCCTCTTGAGGCTCTGGGAGCCGGAGATATGGGTGCTTGGCTATCTAAGGTAGACAACCTAAATAAAAGTGTTATCAATACGGTAATTGTCTTTGAAAAAGACACAAATCCTGCCGTCCATGTGCAGCAGTTACCAATAACATCAAAACTTAATTCAGGATTTCAATTTCTTTTCTAATTGTCTGACTCGGACTGAGTCTCGATATAATCAATCTGACTTGAATGAGATTCAAGAATATATATATAACAATTCAATATGAATTCATGAATCTATATAATCAATCTGTTCAATCTATTCAATCTGTATTGACTGAACCGAACCATGGATATACATCCATCTACATGATTCTCCAGTTACATCCATTTACTGATATCATGGTTCCGACAAGTCATTCATCTATACAATCTATAATATAAGACAATACAATTTACAATTCAATTTACAATTCAATACAATCAAGATATCGCGGGGTTTATAAGGGGTAGATTGGTACGAAGGTGTTAGAAGTGGCACGAGACTGCAACCATTAAGACACCTAACCTGAATTCAATTGCCATTATACCGTGGTTTAACGGTTCCCTTATATTCCATCCACGATAGTCTCTGGTCTATTGAGACTCCTCTCGTATACACGGCCTCTTCTGTACCAAGCTACAAACAACAGCGTTAACAATATAATACAACTTTAAAAGCTACACTCTCTCTCTGTCGATTCTACTTCTCTCTTATCTTTGGGACTTACCGAGCGATTTTTTCGCTGACGACATTCTCTTACTTCTTCTTTGTAATGCCGTCAGGTGTTTCGGACTCACTGGAGATCGAACCCACCAGCGAGAATTTGGATCAGCTAGCTTTCGACTCGAAGCTCTAGTTACTTGTACATTTCATTTCAGTACTTTCCATTTCTGTTATGCCACTTTTTAGGTATTTCTTTCCATTCCATGTATTTATTTTTCAGATGTATTGTAAAAAAAGAATGTTAATAAATAAAGATGGTGTTCATTACATTTGTCTCTTGTGTATATTTCTTTTATATTGCTTAGTTACGCTTAGCGTATTTACTTCTGAGTAAATACGCCTCATCGCGTCCTCTGCCCATATACTGGGAAGCGGGGCGTGACAGTCAACCTAACTGATATTTGAGTAAAATAAAAAAGAGTTAAAACGGGACTCCTGAAGCTCCGTTGGATTCACACAAGAAACTATCCCAAACACTCCGAGTATAATATATTATAACTGGTTAATATATTTAATTGGTTTGATTGATTATTAACATGTCTTGATCGAAACCATAGATTGCAAAAGAAGTAGAATGTATTCGAGTGAGTCGAGTAATATGTGAGTCATGATAATTGCAATCTTAATTCGAGTCAAGTTGGTTTGAATAGTTTGGGTTAGAGTACATATTCGAGTTTAGATTGGAGTTAGGCTGGAGTTTGAGTTTGTGTTCGAGTTCAAATTCAAGTTTAGATTCGAGTTCATGTCTTTTTCATAGGAATTGATGTAAATTGTTAAAAATCTTATGTTCGGGAGAAATCGGCAACTGTTGCACATGGACGACAGGATTTATGTATTTTTCTAAGACAATTGTCATTGATAACTCCGTTAAGTTGTCTAACCTGAATAGGCAAGCACTAACTTTCTCCTGTTCCATAGGGTTCAAAAGAAATGATATCGCTTAAACCTATATTAATTCTAGAGTCCTTAAAATATTATTTGTATATCTCGAGAGGGTTTTATGAAAAATAATTTAATATAGTTTAAAAATAAACCTCGAGGATGATTTACAATATTTAGGGTTTTCATGAACATGTATTTTAATTGTTGTGGTATTTTGGTGATAAAACCTAGCTTTCTGAAAGTTTGTGGGATTTTTATGGAAACTACTACTTTTGTAAACTTGGTGGCATTTTATTAAAAATTCTAATCTTTCATTTTAAAAATATAGTTTTCTTAATTTGTTTTTATTAAAAATACGGATTCATAATTTTTATATAATTTTTCAAAAATTAGTTTTGTTTAGAAAAGTCGCGTTTCTTAAAAAACGTATTTTTTATTTCTTTTCGAAACCGAATACACCGTGAGGAGTTTTGTATCTCGCTCTACTGTCTCAAGAATGCGCGATAATTCGCACCATCAATTAGCTGGTCCCCCTAACGAGGGTTGTAGAGGCGTAAAATCCAATGATTTCAAAATACCGATTAAAAGAAAACCCCGTTTTTGTAAAAGTGTGGTATTTTAATGTAAAAACCTATTCTTTAAATGAACCCTAGATCTAGAATATCGTGCTATGGCATAGTGTGGGGGGGGGGGTAGTTTGTTACCACCCCGTGAAGTTTTTCTAAACGTATTTAAATTAATTATCGAGAAGTGTTATACTAAAGTTCATGGTATTTTAATGAAAAAGTTCGTTATTGAAAATTTTGTTAAACTAAAAACTAAATGATGGGAAATAAGGTTAAGATTAATATGGGATGTTATTTTGATCTAAATTGCTTATCAAGTGGAAAACAAAAATTAAAAAGAAGATTATATCGGAGATAACTCACTTTTATCGATTTGTTTTAAAAAATTGTTTTGGAGGTGGAAAAGGATAGAGATGAAAGGACTTACATGTTTAGGTGGTTAGCAAGAGAGAAATGAAGCTTTCGAGTGTCGTGGCGTCGTCGGAAATGCTTCGGTCGTCGAGTTTGGCTTGCTACTCCACTTAGGGTGCTTAGCTCCACTTGGTACTTAGAGAGTTTAAGAGAATTTTTGCTAGAATTTTCATATTGGGGAAGAGCTAGAACATAGAGTGGCATTTATAGTGAAGAATTAGGATTTGAGAATTAAAAATGTGGATTAAAAGGATTTAAATGGTATTAAATGGTGAATTGAAGGGTCTCTGTTTGATTACAGGAAAATCAAACAGTGCAGGGGAGTTGAGGGGAGTAGCAGAGTCAAGTGTGCAAAGCATGGGAGGATTTGGGGCATCTTGGACCGTCGGTAGCGGCCAAATTGAGGGAATAGGCGGTCGAATTTGATCATGTTGTCTCGAGGTTTGTGCCACGTGACAAGGTGGGTATGTACACCTCATTGCGCCTGTTTGATTTTTCTGAAACTTTTCGTTTCTCTGTGTATTGCAATGCAACTCTTGGACTTCCAAAAAATTAAAAAGAAAAATCTAAAAATAATTATGTCTGATGAGAATCGATCACACAGGCTATGTTACAGCAGTGCAGAGGCTTTACCAGTGAGCTACAAGTTGCTTCTTACTTTTATTTAACAAAAAATAACTTTTAACTCTTACACAGGCTGTAATACCCTTTACTGTGAATACAAGAAATTTCTGTACAGTGATTTCAGAATCATTACATTCTACCTCCTTATAAAAATTCCGTTCTCAAAATTTATATAAAGAACTAATCTTCAAATAGCTGAGGGTATCGTGTACACATATTTTCTTCTCTTTCCCAAGTTGATTCCCCTGGCGAATCCTTTCTCCACATCACTCGGACCAAATTTACTTTCTTGTTCCATAATGTTTTCACCTTTCGGTCTAGGATCTCAACTGGTTGTTGCTCCCAGGTTAGATCAGTCTGTACCGTGAGCTCTAAGTGATCAAGTATATGACTGGGGTCGCTCATATATCGTCGTAGTTGGGATATGTGGAACACGTTGTGCACCTCCTTCCAACGAGGATGGTAGTGCTAAACGGTACGCCCGGTTCTCCAACTCGTTCGAGTATGTTGAACGGTCCTATATATCTTGGACTTAGCTTACCCCTTTTAACCAAAACGTATCACTTCTCTGTTTGGAGATATCTTCAAGAATTACATATTCTCCGAGTTGAAACTCCAAGTGTCGAGCTTTTCATCTGCCCAATGTTTCTGCCGGTCTTGGGCTATTCGCATCATTTCTCTGATCGTGCGAACCACGTCCACAGTTGCTACGATCATCTCTGGTCCAAGGAGTTCACGATCTCCAATGTCGTCCCAACTCAACGGGGAACGAAACTTCCATCCGTAGAGTGTTGCGAAAGGTGTCATACCAATACTTTCCTGATAGCAGTTATTGTATGAAAACTCTATAAGGTGTAGGTGATCTCCCACGAACCTCCGAAGTCTAACATACAGGCTCTTAGCATATTTTCTAATATCTGAATTGTTCGCTCGGACTGTCCATCTATATGTGGATGGTACGCCGTACTGAAATTCGGACTCATCCCCAGGCTAGCTTGCAGCCTCTGCCAAAACTGTGATCGGGATCTTGTATCACAATTGAGACGATGCAGACAGGTACTCCATGTAATCTCAAAATCTCCTGCATGAGTTTATGGGTATCAAGACAAGTATTGTACATCTTGAAGGTTTAAATATTACTTTAGATTTTTTTTACTCACCTCCATGTACTTCTTTACCAAGTCTCAGTTGACTGGCCAACTCTGAATGGAATAAAGTGAGCCGACTTGGTGAGTTGATCCACAATACCCAAATTGCATCGTTACCCTTCGTGCTATGAGGGAGAGCAGTCACGAAGTCCATGGTAATATACTATCATTTCCATTCTAAGATTGGTAACGGCTGAAGTAGACCAGCAGTTCTGTGATGTTCAGCCTTCACTTGCTTACACACCAAACACTTGGCTACGCTCCTTGTTACTTCTCGCTTCATTTCATGCCACCAGTAATGTTGCCGTAGATCCTTGTACATCTTTGTACCACCGAAGTGTACCGAATACGGAGAGCTGTGGGCTTCTTTCATCAACTCTTCTCGAATAGGTCCGATTGGCACGCATAAACGGCCCATACCGTAAAGATCCATCTTCGTGGATGATGAAGTCAGTTCGAAGTCTACTTTCTACTTGTTCTCGAATCTTTTGTATCTTGGCATCATTTGCTTGAGCTGCCTTGATCTGATTTACAAGAGTGGACTGAACTTGTAAGTTCATCAAATATGAAGTGTTACCTGGCACAACTACTTCAATCTCCAATCCATGCAATTCTTGTTGTAGTCTCCATTGAGCGGATGAGGTTCATTGCTAATGGCCGGTGACTAATTGCATCAGGAACTACGTTCACCTTCTCAGGATGTGTCACGTCCCGCTTTCCAGAGTGCGCTAAGATCAACACGTGACAGAGCCAACCAATGTACCTGTGGATAGGAAACATCCCTCCACGGTCACATTACGACTGTCTATAAGAAATCAAGAACAGTAGAAATAAAATAAACTATCTAGTACATGTCCATATGCCAGAATAAACGAGTCAAGAAAATAATATGCGGAAGCGGAAGCAATAGATCCAATAAACAATAATAATCTGGAATGTACGTCCAAATACGGGCTCACATCAGGAATGAAAATGCTGAAAGAAAAATAAACTAAAATACTAACAGATCCTCACTGCTCGGCCCTGTTCACTGAAATACTCCTGATCAGCCTGCTACAAGGTAGAGGATTTGGGCCATGCAAAACCCAGACGTCAGTGCGTCATAATATCAACAATAATATAATCAGGAGTAGAAAACATGCAGGCACGAGTATGAACAGTAATAAAGGTATAACAGTAACACGAATGTGGAACAGTGAAGGGTAAAAGCATATATGACGTGCAGTGGGTAATCTGAACTAAACTACTGGGTAACTACTCTCAATTCTGTGAATCAATTTAATGAATCGTCGATGTAACTCAATAGTATCCCGTGCATGCCCGGACCACGGTCAAGACTCTCGAGCTGAATCCGAGACGTGCCGCTAGGCAGTAAACAGGTAACATATACAGACGAATGATGTCAGCGGCATCATCCCGGGGCTGGCCTAGCCCGTAAAACTGATCAGTATAAGCTTCGAACTGTCGAGTTACAAGTCAGGTTTCATCATTGATTTCCCCATACCCAAGTTATGTGTTCAAGTCAGGTATTGATAAATCTGGAGCTAATGCCAACACAGGATCAAGCAGGTACAGGTTTGTCTATACAGACAACAGGATATGTCCATCGGGACAACATGACAAGATTGTCGGCATTAGAAACAGAATCAGGTAACATGTCAAGTAGTGATATATCAGGTCATGTCAGGTAGTGTACATGTATCAAGTGGATGCTCATAATAAAACTGTAGCAAGTATTGGATCAGGGTAAAATACGGATGTACAGTAAAAGCATGGATGCATAATTATCTATCAGGGGTTGCATCATGACTAAGTAGGATGCACAATATCACGCATGGGGTACTAATGTGATAATAATATGAGTTAATGTAATATGGCACGTAACTAGATATGTAGAATTAATGGTATAGATACACAATAAAATATGGATGCTCAATTAACTATCATGGTTTACAACTACAGTTTCATGATTATGTAGGATGCACATTATCTAGCATGGGGTGTTACTACAATAATAATATGAATTAATATGATCTGTAGATGCAGCTACATGTATATTAAATGATATGGATGCAAACGGGTGTCCGAAAACGGTAAACTTTAATATGGATGTACAATGCATTCAACATGTGATATTTTTATTCATATGGATGCATAATAATATACCTAACATGTAGCAAGATGAATTATCATGCGACTGGATATGTAAATAACGATATGGATGCACACGGACGTCGTATAATAGTAAAATGGTAAAAATGGTAATGTGGGATGCATACTAAACATTATGTGATGTTATCATTCAAATGGGAGCAGTATATTGTAGTATAGCATGTAGCAAGATTAACTTGCCTCGGTGGATCACAATACGGATGCGCACGGCACGCCCGACGTCGGTAAATCGTCGCAACGCACACACGGTACGCGGAACGGGTCTAAGCAAGGTAAGAGGGTGATCACGCAGGAAAGGTACGTTCACTGGATCGTCAGATCGGCCGCGTCGACGCAACTCCGGCGATGGCTGGAAAAACCAGATTTCAAGAAGAGAAAGACAAGGAAAAAGAAGAAGAGGAAGAAGAAGAGAAGAAGGGTTTGTGCTCACTGGGGTTGGTGCTGGGGTTTCTGTGCAGGGAACAGGAGAGAAGTGAAGGCGACGATGGGATCAACGGAGCTCCGGCGAGGGTGCAGGGTGCTCGGGTGAGGGGTTCTTGGTCGAAGGGGTTTGGTTGTTGGGTGTGCAGGGAAGGCCCTAGGTGTAGGAGAGTGGAGTCGTGGTGCTGGTGGAAGCAAGGGGATGAGGAGGCGACGATGAGGTCGTCGGCGGTGAGGTGTGCAGGTTCTTGGTGATAGGTTCTTAGGGTTTGGGTATGCAGGCTCGGGAGAAGAGAGGGAGGATGATGAAGAAGAAGGAAGGAGATGATGGAGATGAGGGTGAAGGCGAGGTCGAGGGAAGAGAGGCACGGAGTTAGGGTTGTGGGTTCTCGTGGTTGCTCGGGTATTTAAAGAAAAAGACGAAGAAAAGAAGAGGGATAGAAGGGAGGTGATTGTAAGGAGAGGGGGCGGTGACGCGACTCGAGAAGGCTACAGTGTTCGCGAGATGAGTGAGAGAGGGATTCGAGAGGAGAGAGAAAGGGAGGGAGTATGTGTGGGGAGAGAGAGAGAGTGCTGCGGGAGAGAGAAAGGTTGTTATTTAGCTGAGATTTTAAATTTAAAAAAATATGTTTAGTTATAAAAATTTAAACTGTGTTAATTTTAATTAAAATATTATATTAATAAAATTTGATTTTCTGGTAAATACAAACTTAGTCCAAAACACGCTCGGGTCGGGTCTAAAAATTTAGTTTCAAAATATGAAAAATATATATGTCGACCAAAATTAAAATTGGATATCCGGGTAACGAAAATGCATACCCCCAAGAACGGATGCACGTACGTGCGCGTAGCCATCCAAACAAGTCTGTTTCACTGAACGGGATGAGAACAAGATGCGTGGATGCTACCACGGGGTCAGGGGTATCAAGCAGGCCATGCAATATATTTTTAAAATATTTTATGTGACTTTAAATGTTATATTTAAAAATGCAGATGCCAGATAAATGCTAATATGCAGTATGTAAATATGGAAGTGCACGAGTCCACGTAACAAGTCAGGATAAATCATAAATATGAATCAAGACAGGTTTCAAGCATGTGGGTCGGGTTGGATGCAAATACAGATGTCAAAAATACTATTCGTACCCAAAACACAGTAAATCAAGAAAATACCATAAATAAAGAAATACCCAAAATAGAACTGGTATAAATGAACTAGGGTGTTACAGGATGATATTGTAGGTTGATTTCGAAGTTTGCCATGAGTTCTAACCATCTTCTCTGCCACATGTTGAGTTCCTTCTGAGTAAATACATACTTCAGATTTTTGTGGTCAGTATATATATCCACTCGTTCTCCCAAAAGGTAGTGGCGCCAAATCTTGAGTGCGAAGACCACTGCTGCTAGTTCCAGATCATGTGTTGGATAGTTGCGTTCATGAACTTTTAACTGCCTTGATGCAAAAGCCATAACTTTTCCATGCTGGTGTAGAACACATCCTAATCCTTTACCGGACACATCGCAATGCACATCGAATCCGCCAGATTGATCCGGTATTACAAGAATTGATGCAGAGGTTAATCTCGACTTGAGTTCTATAAAAACCTTTTTACATGCTTCTGACCACACAAATGCTTCGTCTTTACGTGTGGCCTTAGTTAGGGGTGCTGTGATTTTTAAGAATCCTTCGATGAATCGTCGGTAGTATCCTGCTAAGCCTAAGAAACTTCGTATATCTTTCACCGTCTTTGGTGTCGACCACTCACTGACAGCTGACACCTTAACTGGATCTATAGAGATTCCTTCGCTTGAAACGATATGTCCGAGAAATCCGACTTGATCTAGCCAAAACTCACACTTACTGTACTTGGCGTAGAGCTGATGTTGTCGTAATGTCTCCAGGACAATCTGTAAGTGCTCGGCGTATTCTTTCCGATTCTTTGAATACATTAGGATGTCGTCGATGAATATAACAACAAACCTGTCTAGGTACTCTCGGAAAACTTGGTTCATCAAGTTCATAAAGATGGCAGGTGCATTGGTCACTCCAAATGGCATTACGAGATATTCATAGTGACCATAACGAGTCCTAAACGTCGTTTTCGGAATGTCGGACTCTTTGATTTTCACCTGATGGTAACCCGAACAAAGATCTAGTTTTGAAAAGACACAAGATCCACTAAACTGATCGAAAAGGTCATCGATGAGGGGTAGTGGATACTTGTTCTTAATTGTCACCCTGTTCAGTACTCGATAATCCACGCACATCCTGTAGGAACCTTCCTTCTTCTTCACCAGTAGCACCGGACATCCCCAGCTTGAAGTACTGAGATAAATCCAACCTTTCATCATAAATTCGTCCAACTGAATACGGATCTCTTTCAATCCCTCCAGACTTAATCAGTACGGAGCTTTTATTACTTGTTGTGCGCCGGGTTGTAAATCGATGCTGAATTGAAAAGCTTGATCGGGAGGCAAACCTGATATATCTTCCGGGAATACATCCTCGAGCTCTCGAACTACCTCTGGTTTCGATTCTTTCGCTTGCAACGCTGCAATCTCTGCCTTCTTTAGTTTTGCTCGGTAGATGCTAGGTTCCAAAGTCCGATCTCCACTTTTGAAGTAGAACACTGGATGATCTGGTATTTCGAACACTACCCTCCTTTGGCGATAGTCGATGGAAGAAAGTTCCCAGCCAGTCCATTCCCAAGACTACATCGAAGTTTGGTATGTCCGGCACCTTGAAATCCGTATTAAATTCTCGACTACAGACAACCACTGGGCACAGATCGTATCCCAAAGTTGCTTTTAGAACGCCGCTCCTTGAACTGACATTCCAGCTGGATACGATCAGTTTAACTGGGATCATATGAGTTCGAACGAACCGTTGCGACATAAAGCAATATGATACCCCAGTGTCGAAGAGTGTGAGTGCAGGTAGGGAGGCTACTAAGATTGTACCTAAGTCGCGTGGGATAGGTTTGGATATAACAAATATAAGATGACTATAAATTGAAAGGTCTTGAAAGACAATAAGGGAGAGATTTACCGATGATAATCTGACTCGTAGCTTCGGCCTCTTCGACCGGCATAGTGAATGCTTAGCGTCGCGGCATGTTCCTCTGTGCCTGGTTAAACACTCGGGGTTGGGGTTGAGTAGTCTCGGTGCGGGGAGTTGGAGCTGGTAAAGCTAACCGGGTAGGAGGAGCTTGGATCGCCAGTCTAGCTAGAGGATTGTTGGGTCCTCGGTTCTGGGGGCATGCTCCAATGGCGTGAGTAGAAGACCCACAGATCAGGCACAAGTTGTTTGCCCTACGTCAGTTCTTCACAAGATGCCATGTTCTCTTGCAGTAAATGCAAAAGTCTGGTCTGTTGTTGGCAAACGAACCTACTGGCCTCCGAGATGGTTCGTTAAAAACTGGCCTGGAAGAAGCCCCTCCTGTGATCTAGTGCACATGGCATTTCATATCGGCAATCTGCGTCCTGCCCTTCTTCTTCACAACTGCCTCATAGTATCGAGCAGCCTTCAAAGCAAGCTCATGGGTTGGGAAATCCTGTAACACCCTAGTTCATTTATACCAGTTCTATTTTGGGTATTTCTTTATTTATGGCTATTTCTTGATTTATTGTGTTTTGGGTGCGAATAGTATAATTGGCATCTGTATTTGCATCCGACCCGACCCGCTTGCTGGAAACCCGTCTTGATTCCTATTTATGACTTATCCCGGCTAGTTACGAGGATCTGTGCACTTTTAATATTGTTTATACTGCATACTGGCTGTATATCTGGTATCTGCATTTTTTTAATATAACAAATAAAGTCAAATAAAATATTTTAAAAATATCTAGCATAGCCTGCATGATACCTCTAACCCTGTCGTAGCGTCCGTAGATCGTGTTCTCGTCCCGTTCAGTGAAACGGACCCGTTTGGATAGCTACGTGCACGCTACGTGTATCCGTTCTTGGGGGTATGCATTTTCGTTACCCGGATATCATATTTTTGTTTTGGTTGACACGTATATTAACCGTATTTTCAAACCATAATTTTAGACCCGACCCGGACGTCTTTTGAACTATTTTTGTATTTAGCCTAAAACTCAAATTTTATTAATATTATATTCTTACTATTCTAAACAGTAAAAAAAATCAATACCTTAACTGTTTAATATTATATATTACGTTTATATATATATTTTAAAAATCTTTTAAATCACTATCCTAATACCCTAACAATCTCACCTGCTCTCTCTCTCTCTCTCTATATATATATATATATATATATATATATATATATATATATATATATATATATCCTTTTATATTTTCTTAACCCTATTTCTTTTTTAAAACCCATTGTTCCCCCACGTCTTTTCTCTTCTTCCCCAGTGCTTCTCCCGCCTTCGCCTCAACCCTAACCCACGCCCGCGACAGCCTCGCCGTCACCGCCGCCGCCGACCCCTCGCCTCCGTCATCTCGTCACCATCTCCCCTTCTCGACCTCCTCATCTCCTCTCTTTCCCCGACGCCTCTCCCCCGCTCAAACCCAGCACCCGAACCCGACCTCACTGCCCTCGCCGCCGTCGCCCCTCACCGCTCCACCCTCGACGTTTACATCCTCCACTCATCTCCCCGACCACCTCACCTCCCTCCCCTTCACCGTCGACGAAACCCCTGCACATCCCCGTGCAAACCCACTGCAACCCGGGAACCCATGACCTAGCCTCACCTACTCCTCGCTGCCGACCACCCTAGTCGGCCTTATCCCATCACCACCATCTCCCTCCTCTCTCATCTCCTCTTCCCTGCACCAGGAACCGGCACAACCAATCCCCGACTTCAAGAAACCCCCACTGTCCCATCGCCGGAAAACCATCGCCTGCACCTCGCTGTCGACGGCTCATCGTCGTCAACGACTCCCTCACCTCACCTCTGACCCCAGAGCACCCAAGCCTAGAGAACACCCTCTCTTTCTCCTCCTCCTTCTTCTTCTCCTTCTTCTCTCTTCTCTATCTCTTCTTGGTTTCCGTTTTCCGGTCATCGCCAGAACCGTGACCGTCACCGACGATCCGGGAGACCCAGTGGACGTTTACAGCCAGCATGGTCATGTTCTTGCTTTGTCTGGTCCTGTCCCGTGCGCGCGTGTGGATATTGTGACGTTTACCCGACGTCATACGTGCCGTACGCATCAATCGTGAGATCCGGTCAGGCAAGTTTATCTTGCTACATGCTATGATATATATGTTGCATCTATATGAATAAAAATATTACATGTTTATTTTATTGTGCATCCATATTACAATTTTACAGTTTTTCGATACCCGTATGCATCCATATCGTTATTTACATATCTAGTCGCATGCAAGTTTATCTTTCTTCATGCTATGTTATTATATTTGCATCCATATTAATAATAATATTACATGTTCATTGCATTGTGCATCCCTGTTACCGTTTTACTGTTTTACGATACCAGTTCACATCTGTATCATGTATTACACATCTAGTCGCATGCAAGTTTATTTTGCTACATGTTATGATACATATTGTGCATCCATATGAATAAAAATATCACATGTTAACTGCATTATACATCCATATTATTGTTTTACTGTTTTCGGATATCCGTACGCATTCATATCATTAATTACATATCTGGTTGCATGCAAGTAGCTTGATACTGGCTATATTATTATACTCGCATCTATATTAATAAGAATATTGCATATTTATGGTATTGTGCATCTATGTTACAGTTTTACCATTTTCCGATATCCGTACGCATCCATATCATTAATTACATATCTGGTTGCATGCAAGTAACTTGATACAGGCTATATTATTATACTCGCATCTATATTAATAAGAATATTGCATGTTTATGGTATTATGCATCCATGTTACAGTTTTACCGTTTTCCGATATCCGTACGCATCCTTATCATTTATTATATATCTAGTTGCATGCCAGATCACATTATTTCATGTTACTGTTATATTAACACCCCATACTTGATAATGTACATCATGTGTAGTCATGGAGTTGTAGATGTAATCCCTGATAGTTATTTGTGCATCCGTGTTTTACTGTGCATCTGCACTTTTATTGTGCCTCCGTACTTACTACAGTTTTATTATGAGCATCTGTTTGATACCTATGCACTACCTGACATGACCTAATACACCACTGTTTGACTTGATACCTGATCTTGTTACTAATGCCGACAATCCTGACTTGTCGTCCGGACGGACGTATCTTGTTGTCTACATAGACAAACTTGTACCTGCTTGATCCCGTGTCGGCATTAGCTCCAGATTTATCAATACCTGACTTGAACACATAACCTTGGGGGTAAGGGAAAATAAAGAATGTAACCGAACGTAACTCAAAGGGCTATTATATTGTTTGTCGTTTTTTGGGCGTTACATAAAAATCATGTTACCGTGATCCCCTGGGGAATGAATGGGGCATAGACTGATAGTCTAGCATATACTGATTAATCCTGTTACCGTGGTCCCGTGGGGAATGAACAGGGAATAGACCGATGGGTTACGATGAAGATTACATTAATTGATTTCGAAGACTTTAGAATAGATAACCCATTAGTATAGTTTAGATTACTCGCTGCACTTCACCTGCACGTATACACTTCACTGTTCCATATCCATGTTACCGGTTATATTCATGTTATCATTTATACGCATGCCTGCATATCTTGTGTATCCTGTTCATTTATTATTGTTTGATATTATGACGCACTTACGTCTGGGTTTTGCATGGCCCAGATCCTTTATTTCTCCCGCAGACCGACCAGGAGTACTTCAGTCGACAGGCCGAGCAGTGAGGATCCTGTTAGTATTTTTAGTTTAGTTTTCTTTCAGCACTTCCATTTCCTGATGTGAGCCCGTATTTGGGACGTACTTTCCAGATTGTTATTGTTATTTGGATTTATTGCTTCCGCATATTATTTCTTGACTCGTTTATTCTGGCATATGGACATGTACTATATAGTTTATTTTATTTCTACTGTTCTTGATATCTTATAGACAGCCGTAATGTGACTGTGGAGGGATGTTTCCTAGCCACAGGTAGCATGGTTGGCTCTGTCACGTGCCGATCTTAGCGCACTCTGGGAAGCGGGGCGTGACAAATCTCCTGTAGCGAGTGCAGCTTGGATTTCAGGGTTCAACCCTTGCTGAAATCATCGTGCCCAGATCTCAGCAGTGGGAATAAGGTGTACAACAAACCTGTTATGACCTTTTGTTAGCAGTGTAGTGAGTGAGATCATAAAATTGAATTTGAGACAATGTCTTACCCGCTGAGCATGGTAAACTCAGTATCATATTCATCCACCGACTTGACCCACATCGAGCCTTGCTGTAAATGAATGAATTGCTGCTCCATGTCAAAGCGGGTAGTCTCTGGAAAGTACTTGGTATCAAAGAGGTCTTGGAATGTTCTCCATTCTATCGGTTGCGCGAGACGGCTCTCCTCAACCTTCCATCAAACTCGGGTGTTATCAGTCAATTGCAACTTAGCAACTCTCACCCAAGTAATATCTGGCACTTGAGCTGCTGCCAGATCATTCTCGATCGCTTGAACCCATTCTTCTTATTCAAGCGGGCTCTCCTTACCTGAGAAGTTCTTTAGGTGCAGTACCCGAAACTGCTTAACTTCGGGTGCTTCGGCTTCGGGGCGGTGCATGAGGATAGCAGTCTGCTGCTGCTGACCCTCCAATAGGCTCTTGATAGTCTCAAGCAGTACCGTTTGCTCATTGATAGGAGCTGCAACGGTAGGTGGTGGTGGTGGTGTAGGCGGTGGAGTATTGCCGTTGACGTTTGTGCTGGTATTGTTTGGAGATTCCATCACCTTGATATAAAAGATAGGTTAGGAATGATTCAAAGAATTTGAAATGCAAGAAAAGTAAATGTTTGTTGAATTCATTAATTCTTGTGGTATATTATTTACGACTTCATGCAGAACGGACCTGCATGGGCCACCAACAAAACCTGTCACGTCGTGCTTCCCAGTGGACGGAAACGGTGACGTGGCAAGCCCATGGCATATTTATCCAGAAAAGGTCATTCTCTAAATAAATACACTAAGCGTATTGAAACAATAATACACAATACAAGAATAAATGTAGACTGTAAAAATTTTCAACAAATATCTTTATTTATATTCAACTCCAATATTTACAAATACATGAGTTTATGCTGGAAAGTAAATACAATAAGGAAATTGCCTAAATAAGTGGAATAGATAAATTGAAGAAAAAGTGAAGCTGAGCTAGCCCTAAGTAGCGATCTGGTTGTAGTCCTCCTCTGTGGCTTCAACTTTCTCCGTCTCGACCGTATCTGACGAACATTCCAAGAGAAGAAAAGTGGGTGGAATGCCCGTCAGCGAACTAGCGCTCGGTAAGTCCCAAAGATAGGTAAGAGTAAAGAAAATGACAAGTGTAGAATATATATGACGAGTAAGAATATATGATCGTGAGTAAATATATTCTATAGGTCTCTATATGGTCACTATGTGAACGTTAAGTTCCAAGTGTGAATGTCAATGCAGCCGTAGATGTATTCACGAGTTCAAGAGTAGGGCCTAGGAGCAAGGAAATACAGGCCCATTGATTGTGTCGAAAGAGTGTTTTTGTAGTTAACCGCAATCAATAACGGTGTCGCGTGTAGCTAGATCGAGATGAGTACGGGTCGTCCTCTGGGAAACGTGGAACCTTTTATTTCTACTTTAGATGTGTTGAGAAAGAGATGAGGGATAAAGAATTTTATAGAAAGATTTCTAGATCTACGTTAAACAAGAATGTAAAATATAGATCTAGATTATTTTAGAGACTTAGATAATATAATAAGAAGGCTTGTAGGGTTCGTTAGGATTTAGTAGTTATGGACGATTAATTAAAAGTTACCCTTTTTATCCATTAATAGATTTAGAACTAGAACGACGGTGATGCGTGTAGATTAGGGTTTCTGGAGGGAAAAGGAATCCCACTCTTAACCCTTATCTCGACACGGAACTCCGTTCATATCTAGCCTTTACCAAAACAATCATTAATCTAATCTCTAATCGCGGTCGGAACTAGCAAAGAATTGCTAGCGCGCCCGATTAGGATGTTAATGATTCTTTTGATAAAGTTCATAAACTTTAGAGGACTTAAAAAGGGTTTAGGGATGTTCATCGTTCATTAGCCTACCCTAATCCTACGAACCCTAACAAGCGGAGAATTACTCGCGTATGTTGAGAAAAGAAGATGAAAATACAGAGAGGGAAAACATAGTGTAAAATGCAAAAGAATAAAATAAAACAACTACCTTTATTAATCAACTTGAACAATCTACACTTTGATTCCTTAGAAAATGATTACAAAGACTAGTTTGCTTCTCGATCTCTTCTAAGGAGGTAGATGAACCGTTGATGATCAGCCTGGATGCGTGAGCCGTCTTGGACTTCGTGATCTCTTCGGCTTGATAAATTTTCCAAGAGGCTCCCGGTGCCCTTTTATAGTCCAAAGCCACAATCTTTTGCTTCAAAAGTTGGTAAAATATAGCAGAGATTTAAGCCACAAAATCTTAGCAAATGATCTCTCTAGATTGCCGCGGATCCGCGGCCAACAGGAGGGTTTGGCCGCGGTTCCGCGGCCAATGGTGGGGATCTCTTGATCATTTTTCTTGGGCTTTGTGATTGTGACATGTGGCAATCCTAGGCACCTTCAGAATTCAGAAATCTTTTCTCGGTTGCTCCCAGACTTGGTCTCCAAGTTTTGCTTCTTAATTTGGCAAGTTTTCTTCAACAACTTGATTTGTTTGATAAATTCTGCATAACAACTTGGAAAATTCTGCACAATAATCTCAAATAATATTTAGTAGACTTAGTTCTACTAGAATTTGGTCAATGAATTTATTTGCATACTTTTTCTACCAAATACTAATTAAAATATATTAACACATGGAAAATGGTGTTTTTACACATAAACCCTCATATGTATAATATATTATAATAAAGTCCTTTTTTAATATGAAAATTGTAGGAAAAATGTAATACAAATGTGCAGTTTTATCAACTGAACACCCATTTCATGTGTTAGCATTGGGACTCTAGGCTGTGGATGAGTCAACCCGACCGATATTCGAGTAAAATAAAAAAGTGGTTAATACGGGACTCCTGAAGCTCCGTTAGATTCACAAAAGAAACTATCCCAAACACCCCGAGTATAATATATTAAAACTGGTTAATATACTTAATTGGTTTGATTGATTGATTAACATGTCTTGATCGAAACCATAGATTGCAAAAGGTGTAGAATGTATTCGAGTGGGTCGAGTAATATGCGAGTTATGACAATTGCAATCTTGGTTCAAGTCAAGTTGGTTCGAATAGTTTGGGTTCGAGTACATATTCGAGTTTAGATTCGAGTTAGGTTAGAGTTTGAGTTTGTGTTTAAGTTCGATTTCAAGTTTAGATTCAAGTTCGGATTCGAGTTCATGTCTTTTTCATAGGAATTGATGTAAATTGTTAAAAATCTTATGTTCGGGAGAAATCGGCAACTGCTGCACATGAACGGCAGAATTTGTGTATTTTCTAAGACAATTGCCATTGATAACTCCGTTAAGTTTTCTAACCTGAATAGACAAGCACTCACTTTCTCCGGCTCCCTGAGGCTCAAGAAAAATAATACTGCTTAAACCTATATTAATTTTAGAGTCCTTAAAATATTGTTTGCATATCTCGAGAGAGTTTTATAAAAAATACTTTAATATAGTTTAAAAATAAACCTTGAAAGTGATTTACAATATTTAGGGTTTTTATGAACATGTATTTTAATTGTTGTGGTATTTTGGTGATAAAATCTGGCTTTTTGAAAGTTTATAGTTTTTTATGGAAATTACTACTTTTGGAAACTTGGAGGTATTTTATTAAAAATTCTAATCTTTCATTTTAAAAATATAATTTCTTAATTTTTTTTATTGAAAATACGGATTCAAAATATTTATATAATTTTTCAAAAATCGGTTTTGTTTAGAAAAGTCGTGTTTCTTAAAAACCCGTATTTTTATTTCCTTTTGAGACCGAATACTCCGTGAGGAGTTTTGTCTGGCTTTACTGTCCCAAGGTTGTGCGATAATCCGCACCATCCATTAGAGGGTCCCCTAACGAGAGTTGTAGAGGCGTAATTGCCAAGAATTTCAAAATACCGATTAAAAGAAACCCGTTTTTGTAAAAGTCTGTTATTTTAATGTAAAAACCTATTCATTAAATGAATCATAGATCTAAAATACCGTGATATGAAACTATAGTGTGCGTGTGGGGTAGGTCGTTACCCTATAAACACTACTACAATAATGGGTTGCCCCTGCGGATTTGGCCGTAGGGCCAAACCACTGCTCCTACGGATATATCTGTAGGAACATAAAACTTTCCCGTAGGTGTAAAGGCCGCAGGTGCAAGTCTTCATCCTGAACATGCCCCCACGGAATAATAATTATCTCTACGTCTTACTCCGTAGGGACATATATACCTACGGATTACTCCGTAGGGACAAAATATTTATTTAATTTATTGGTTTATAAAATAAAATACTTGCCCCTAAGGATTTATCCGTAGGGCCTGATACTTACCCATACGGATTTATCCGTAGGTCCAGATAAATGCCTCTACGGATAAATTCGTAGGGGCAAGTTTAACCCCTGTTACTGAGTCCATAGGGAAAAAATATCATGTATCCTGATATTTTGTCCCTACGGCTAACTGTGTAGAGGCAAACTTTGCACCTACGAATTAATCTGTAAGTGCAACAGATGGCCCTACGAATTAATCCGTATGGACAAAATATCAGGGTTTTTTTTAAAAAGAGGCTTCCGGTTTTTTCCCCGCCCTGTGCACAATAATGTATACATCATATAACTAAATGCAGTAATATTCATAATCAACATCTCACGCATAATATATAAAAGAAATAAACAAACAGAATACGATATCAATATAAATTATCGTGAACAAGCAAACAACCACCAATATCATCCAAAATATATACAATATGTATCAGATAAGTACATACATTCTCAAAAATATATTTTAAAAAAGCTACCCTAGCTCGGTCCAGCTCCTTTACTTCTGATAAACGCTGTAATCTGGCGCATCTGCTCCTCGATGCGGCCCTAAGTCATTAAAAACTAGTCTAATGAAGGAGTGGACTGTGCAGGAGTCTGAGCGGGCTGTGAAGTTGCAGGAGTGGTATGCACAACCGCGGCCGAGGTAGTGGCTTACGGAGCCGCAGCCGAAGGAGATGTATGTGGAGCCGCAACCGAAGTAGTATGTCGCGTCTGTTAAATTTTGTGTGTAATAAACGAGTAAGAACGGTGTATTAGATTTTAGTCGAATTCATATCATTATCAGGTTATTACGAAACCCCAATCTAAGAATACTTAAGGACTTAGGCCTCGTTTGGGTATCTAGTTTGGAAAACCGTAGTTTATTTTAATTAGATAGTTTTATGTAAGTATGATTAATCAAAGCTAAGTCTAAAACCAAATAAGCTCAGGCTACTAATATTGCATATGTTACTTGTTCAGTCGAAAATATTGCACATTAGATGGAACATTTTCCTTACTTTTGTTAAGTACTTAAAGGTGTTTATTGTAATTATGGAACATATGTGGATTTATCTGCAAAATACTCTTTATCATATGTTTATACACTATACTAAACATTATGAAGAAAAATATATGCATATAATATTTATATGATATTTTGATAATTTAAATAGGCATATCATATCAAATAATCCTAATCAATATTCCTAAAATATTGTATCATATAAAATGATTAGGATAATATCTCAAATACAACAAATATTACTAATACTATGAATTGAGATACTGTGCAGATATAGCTCAGGTCTGGAGATCGAGATATTCGAGATGTCGGGAATAAAATCTGCTGATAAAATTGAATCAAATCGTAAAATCATGAATGACAGAGACTCAGAGAAGATATGAAGAATCCAGATATTGAAATAATCTCCACGTGTCAACACCTAGAAGAAAAGAAATTTCAAAATGAGATCTCATCAAGATGCCGTCCAACCGCGGCCAATAGCCTATATACGCGGCAGATCCGCGGCTTCATCGTGGCCGTAGGATCTGAGATTTTCTCCATGTGATCAAAACAGTAAATTCTAACACAGGGCATCTAGGGTTTCTGCTTCTAGGACTATTTAAAAGACCGAGAGCTACTCTTGGAAAATCATCACCTAAAAAATAAATCCGAAGAGATCAAGAGGTCCAAGACGATCCATGCATCCAGGTTGATCGTCAGCTGTTCATCTACTTCCTACGAGACAGAGATCGGGAGCATAAACTAGGGTTCTTGTACTCTAAATTTGACGGATTTGTAAATGATAGTTGATTAATAAAAAGGTAGATCTTCAATTTAGTTCTTTGCATTTTACTTTCTGCATTTACATTATGATCTCCTTCTTTATCTTCTCTTCTATCTCAACCATATGTGAGTAATTCCACGCTTGATAGGGTTCATAGGATTAGGGTAGATCAACGGATGATAAAATTTCTTAACTTCTTTTACATTTTTTAAAGTTTATAAACTTTAGAAAAGTAATTGTTAACATCCTAATCGGGTGCTACCAATTTATTGATAGTCTCGACCGCGATTTGATATTAGATTAACAATTGTTTTGGTAAAGGCTAGACATGAATAGAAGTCAATGAAAAGATAAGGGTTAAGAGTGGAAACCATATTCCTTCCAAAAACCTTAATTTGCATTCACTTCTATCGATCTAGTTTTAAATCTATTAAAAAATAAAAGGAGTCGTCTTTAATTAATCGTCCATTACTACCAAATTCTATGAACCATACAAGCCTCTTCTTCATAAATTCTATATCCATGTTCAACATAGATCTAAAAACTATTCTCCCTATTTTCAATCAACTCGTCTAAAGCAAGATAAAGGTTCGACGTTTCCCTGAGTATGACCCGTACTCATCTCGGCTAGCTACTAGCGACACCGTTATTGATTGCGGTTAATTTTACTTTACAAAAACACTTTTCCAAAAAAATCATCAATCATTACTATCTATAATGTGATATAATATTTTACCATTAAGTAGTATACGTACCAACATCTCTTTCAACTCCTCAACAGTAGTCTTCAAGGCGGCAACATCATGCTCTAGACGTCGCTCACGGGGGATAGGGGAAGTAACCGCTGGAGTGGAGTCCAACCTCATATGGGTCCTGCTAGGACCCAGTCCCCGGCCTCTCTCCCAACCTCCGTGTTCGGCGTCTAGGACTGGGGTCAGTAGCTTCGGATCGGTCTGTCCAGTAAAATTGATCCCCGATGCCTCCGCCTGCTCCACCACCCGCTCCTACCCCACATTAACCATTAAAATATAAGTATATCATTTAAATTTGAACTTTTCAAAACAAAAATTTCAAACCTGTTGTTCCCCCAATCAGAGCAAGGCTCTGTTTGAATTTTGAAAATTCAAATTTTGAAGCAACGCTTCAGATCCCGTGCGCTGCGCGCAATTTGCCACGTGTCAGAAGTTGACTCGGCAGCACAACGCCCAAGGCAGTGCGTCCAATCAGAGCAAGGCTCTTTAAAAAGCAAAAGCAACGCTCAGTTGCGCAAGCGCTGCGCTGCGTGACACGTGTCTGCGCAGTTGCGCAAACACAACTGCGTAAGCGCACCGCTGCGCGACACGTGTCTGCGCAGTTGCGCAAACGCTGTTGCGCAAGTGCACCACAGCGCGCCACGTGTCTGCGCAGTTGCGCAAGCACAACTGCGCAAATGCACCGCTGCGCGACACGTGTATGCGCAGTTGCGCAAAACAACTGCACAAACACACCTCTGCGCGACACGTGTCTGCGCAGTTGCGCAAGCTCAGTTGCGCAAGCGCTTCACTGCGCGACACGTGTCTGCGCAGTTGCGCTGGTGAGTTGCGCAACAACAGAATGAAGATTTAAGGAATTTTTTTCTGTTCTTGTTAAAACAAGAAGATTTCTTCTGTAAAACAGGGGCCTTTGGATCAAAGATCCAACGGTGGGGAAAATTCCCCAAATCACTCAGAAAAGATCTTTTTTAACAAATTTAACTGATTTTTGAGCAATATAAAAAGGACCCCAGACCCCATTTCAAAGATATAGACATCTGGTTTTAAAAAAAAAGAGAAGAGAGAAAAGAACTCTGGAGAACTCCTTGAGAACACAAAAAGAAGGTAAAAATCTTTAAAACAAGAGAGAATTCTCTTAGGAATAGATCATTGATCTAAGAAAAAGATCAGCGATCTTCAACAAATAAATAAAAATAATAAAAAATAGTGCCTTGCACTTGCTATGAACCTTTGGTTCTCTGAAACAAGGAAAAACTTGTTTTTCTTTGATCCAAATCAGGGGATAAAAAGTGCCTTGCACTTCTGTTCTTGAATCTAAAAGATTCTGGGTGCTTTGCATAAATGCAATGCATTACTTGAAGGGCCAGGCCCAAATCAAAAGACCTAGCAGGCCAAAATAAATTGCAAAGCAATAAAAAGGGCAGAGCCCAAATGAAATTGATGCTTTGCATCATTTATAAAGGGCAGAGCCCAAAACAAATTGATGCTCTGCATCTTCTTCTTTTTTTTCTTGGGCAAAGCCTAAATAAAATAAAAAGAGATGCAATGCAAAAGCGAATAAATGTTAGACGTTTTCAACTGGACTTAGCCCAATCATGGCCATAAGTCCTTAAATTACATTGACTGAGCAAAATGGCTCTCCTAAATCAATCCACATCCGGTACGAGGGTACATCTCCGAACTCCTTTGACATCCATCGTTGTAATTCCTCAACGACGTCAAAGAGGTGACGGGTCCCAACGACCATATACCCGGCGATGGACCGAAACGTCCCTAAACTAACATTGGACCGAAACGTCCCTAAACTAATATTGGACCACCACGTCCCTAAACTGGAATACGGACCACCACGTCCCCAAAACTGGAATGCGGACCACCACGTCCCTAAACTGGCGACGGACCACCACGTCCCTAAACTGGAAAACGGACCACTACGTCCCTAAACTGAAACAATAGAGCCTCCAAACGCTCTTTTGCCGGATCTAAACGGTCCCGTTTAAGTTGATCTTAGCCCCAAACACGGCTAACGTATCCTTAAACATTCAAATGGATTATGAAACTCCCAATCAACTCTGGTTCGAGGGTACATCTGCGAGCTCCTATGATACATGTCATTGTAATCCTTCGACGACGTCAGAGAGGTGACGAGTCCCGATGGCCATACATTAAATTAATCACTACGTTAAGTTGATCTTAGTATAAAACAGGACTAACGTATCCTTAACGAACGTTTAAGTCGATCTTAGACGCAACGCGACTAATACATCCTTAAACTAAAAACACCAAACCCAAATCTAAGCAAATACGGATTTGGACTAATCCACGTCCTACGGGCGACGGCATCACTCAGTCTCCGTATACAATCCACGGACAACCACAAACAAAACAAACACACACGACACGAAGTGAAATTCTGGAGAAGGAGAAAGTTGTTACCGCGATACGGTAGCGTAATTAACTGCAGGGGCTTGCGCCTGCAAGGAAGAGCGTCCCCACAATCAAAAACTCCTCACCCTGAGGGGGAATCTGACGAAATCTGCTACATCGGCCGCATCCGTCTAAACCTCTAATACACGGTGCCATAAATCAACTTGGCATCTTCGGAGAGATAGACGGATAAAACCAAATAGCATCTGCCCCGAACCTCAGGCACAGACGCAAAGTCTAGGTCGCCGTTCGGAGGGGAACAGATTCTGGCACGCCCGGTGGGACCTTTTCCTCTTTCCACTCCACACTTCGTGTTTCGTCTTCGCGAACCAATCGCGGTTTGTTAACGGTTGCCTTTGGATTTCCAAGTTACTAAGATTTGGTGTTTTGTCTGGCGCAGAACTCAAGCATCCATGGATTCTAACTGTACCAACTGCGCGAAGTTCCACTGCAACGGACGCTCCACCTCATCTAGAGGTGTAGCATATGGGCCCCAAGCGGCCTTTTTCCTCGCTCTGCCGGTAGAAACCCAGGCCACCACCGGCCTGTTTTTCGGGACCATGGTCCCACCTACAAGCTTCTCTATGCCGATAACAAGAAGTCGGTGTTCGACCGGCTCACTGCTACCACGACCCCTGTCAACGGGTCGCCCACCACCAAGCCAACAGCCTCTGTCTTTGCGAGGCTGGATCAAAACTCTGAAGGGCCCGCTAAGAAGCCCAGGAACGCTAAAACGGCTGTCCCAAGGAGGGCAACGGCCGCTGCTCCGGAAGACGTTAAGGCGGCTTCTCCCGTCAAAGAGTCAGTCTTTTCAAGACTGACGATTCTTGTTCCTGCCCCTACACGAAGATCTGTCTTTGACAGATTGGATATTACCCCGCAAAGAACGACCTCAGTTTTTAAAAGGTTAACACCGGCGGTGCCCCATTCAGACAGGGGGCAAAAAGAAGCTATCTCTATCTCTGAGCCAGTCCCAACGGCTCGTCGTGCTCGACGTCGCCATTGGCGACGAGTGAGGAAGGCAGGGGGCAACTCTCCCTCAGGGCTAACTCCACCGGCTCCAGTGGTGGAAGTCAACGCTGCTGTTCCAACTAGGAACAGCTTTGAATTGCTGAGGAAGGTGAGAAAGAACTCTCCAACCGCTACATTGAAAAGATCTCCTCCGCCTATGGAGAAAGCTCCGGAGACTAAGCAGAAACAGCCCCCTCAACGGCTGTCGTCAAAAATTTATAAAGTTTGGTGGAGGGTTCAAGACTCCGTGATTGACCCAGACCACTTTCATTGCCAGAAAAAGGCAAAGGTGGAAAAGGACAAAAACCGCCCCATTAAACGGCAGGGGGCAACAATTGCTAGGATGCCCACTGCAACGGCTCCTTCAACCTCAATGGTCCACAAAAGAAAAAGGTCAGAGAAAGCTCCCGTGACACTGGCAAAGTTTAAAAGCGGTGAACCTAAACGCCCCAAGTCAGGGGGCATAACAGTTCATACGGTTTATATGGCTTCTGGAAAGGAGGAAAGCCGCACATCTACGGGTCACCGACCGCTCACCCGATCAGTGACCAAGGCTCAGGAGCAGCAACAAAAGCTCCAGGAGATGATGAATGCCATGGCCGCACTTACAGAGCCAAAAGAAAACCCTGAAGCGTCCTTAGATGAGCGCCAAGAGGAAGAGACTGACGCCGAGTTCCTTCGCCAAATATTGGAAAAGAAGGACAAAGAGGCTGCTGAACAAGCGGCCAACATACAGCATATGGGCCTCCTCTTCCAGGACATGATAGGGATGATGATACAACAAGATCCCCCGAATGAAGAACCCCCGATCGTCCTTGGAGATGATAGGGGAGAGACATCAAACCCTCAGCCCGTTCTATCAACGGCTAAAGAAGATACAATCTCTAAAACTGATCTGGACGAATACATAGCCCAGCAAATAAGGGTTCATCATGCGGCCGAGGCAGCCGGCTATGTCGTAAAAACGGGGCGGCCATATCCGGGCTGGTATGACCAAATCAAGTACCCGCCGGGTTACACAATTCCCAAGTTCCATGTCTACAAAGGGACCGGCAATCCCCATCAGCATGTTGCCCAGTTTAGGGCGCTTTGCGGTAACACCGGCGGTGATGACAAGCTCTTGCTCCGCCAGTTCGTTGGAAGTCTATCAGATACGGCGTTCGAGTGGTACTCTGAACTCCCTAATGATTCTATTAAAACCTTCGCGGAAATGGAGCTGCTGTTTACCCAACGTTTTGCAAGTGCCAGTGAACGTACCCCGATGACGGCACTGATTAACGCTAGCGTAAAACTCGGTGAGACATGGGTTCAGTACGCTATACGGTGGCGTAATCTATGGTCGAAGTGTGAACAGCGCATAGAAGAAGCCCCTGCGGTGGGAATGTTTGTTGGAACCCTTGATCCACAAGGAACCATTTCACAGTTTATGATGTTCTTCAAGCCGACTTCCTTCCAGGCTTTGATTGACAAACTAGCGCAGATGGACCAGATGGGCCATAAACCCCCTCTCCCAAAGCCAGACTCCCGAAATGACAAAGGAAAGGGAAAAGCGATCGTTGTCTCTAATGCTCAACAACAACCGAGCGACTCGAAGCCGGTTGCTCGTCCAAACAATACGCGCCCGTACGTACCCCTTGAGGATAGGATGGGACGTTCTTATTCCTTCCCCCGCGATAAAACAAGGAGGCTATTCGAGCTGGCGTTGCGCAACAGACTCATAAATCTGCCAGATCCAAAACGCCCGTTGCAACCAAGTGACGTCAACGAGCCTAATTACTGCCCTTATCATCGAGTGCTAGGACATCCTATCGAAGACTGTTACGTTTTCAAAAATTGGCTTGAAAACCAGTACCGACAGGGCAAGTTCGCGTTATCTGACAAATGGAAGGTGAATCCTCCGCAGCCCCACACCGCTAAGGGGACAAATACGCTTGGGGCAACATGCTCCGTCATTGAAGAAGCTCCTTGGGAGGTTGTATTATCAGCCAAAACGAGGAGAATGCTAAATGATCTTCGGACATGTCCAGCGATCAAGTGGAAGAACCCATTAGAACCACGGGTCGTTGAGGGGATGTTGAAGCCACGTCCAACTTCAAAGACCAATGATGGGGGTTCAAGGGGTTCAAGCACTTGCGGCCAGTCGTCAAAGTCTTCGAAAAAGAAGAAGAAGTCCAAGAAGCCCGTAAAGCCTAGCGACAAGCGCACGGACTTGCAAAAGCAAATTGACGCGCTGGAAGAATATAACCAAAAGGCGCGGACTCCCATCACGCTCCAAGAGTTCCTCAATCACGTCTTTCAAGAGGAAGATGAGGGAGAAAGTTCATCAGATGAATCCGAGGAAAATGTGGCGAGCTGTCATATGATCTCCCATTCGATCACGAACGATGAAGAGACTTCTGGCACTAAAACGCTGGGGGCAGATACCGAATCAAGAATTCCGGAGCTATCAGTCGAAATGATTGACGCGTTTCTTGACGAAGCTCGACTAAAAAGTAAAGCTGATCGAGAACGCGAAATGGCTATATTTGAAAGGGCCAAACGCCGGCGACTTAATGAAAGAGCTGAGATAATCCCGCTGGAGTGAAATGCCTCCGCCGTTGACAAAAGCCAATTCAAGATGAAGAAAAAGTTTGCTAAGGCCATATCAATGGGCATGAAGCTACCACCCTCTGAAGGAAACATCACCGGTGAATCGGAAATGCACCCCTCCTATTGCTCGTACCATCAGAAGGTGTCGCATCCCACTAAAGAGTGTAAAGCTTTCGATAAGTGGTGGCAAGGATATGTTACTCACCGGCAACAATTTAAGCGGGAAAAACGCAAAGCTCGCCGAGAGCAGGGCAGAACGATCAAAGTGCTTGATAAAACCACCGGTGGCTGTTGCATGATTGACGCCGGAGGATCACAAGTGCCTATATTTGGGAGCGATTCTGATGAGGAGTTAGAGCTTGGCCCCCTCTTCAAAGAATCCACCTCGGGAAAAGAAGAAGGACCGAAGGTTTGCGAGAATATACAGCTACGCAATCGGACGCTGCCTGAAAAGAATCTCAGACCCTTAAACAAGAAAGACAAGGGGAAAGAAAAGATCTCTGAAGACATCGACTTGGATGACCGAGTTGCGGAAGAGTTAACCGCCAAGAACCCGCCAAAGAGGAATAAAGTGGATTACAATGTCTTGGCGCATCTGAGAAAACTACCCTCACAACTCAGCATTCTCGATGCCCTATTGCTATCAAAAGAAGAAAGGGATTCTTTGATTAAGGCTCTACAAGATCCGGACCAGTTCCAAGCCTTCTTGGCCGAACAAAAGATGAAGGATGAATTGGAAGAGGTGCACACAGCCGACGTCGCTTTCGGCGATGAAGACCTTCTCCTCGGGACATGCGAACACAATCGTCCCCTTTATGTCTCAGGATACTGCCATGACGTAAAGATAGGTAAAATCTTGGTCGATAACGGATCATCTGTTAATCTACTCAATGTGCGGGTGTTAAAGGAAATTTGCATGAGCGTCCAACACCTCGCCCGGGACAAGATCACCATCTCCGGTTTCGACTCCCAATCATCAAAAACTCTTGGATCTGTGATATTGACGTTACGCTTCGGGCTACTCGTCACAGATATTAAATTCCATGTCATAGATGCCAAGACGTGCTACAATGCTCTGCTCGGTCGACCATGGTTACACGAGTACAATATCATCCCTTCTACACAACATCAGTGTATGAAATATTGTAAGGATGGTCTCGAGTACACTGTGGCAGGAGAATTGAATCCGTTTTCCGTGAATGAAGTCCGCAAGTATGAAGATGCCAAATACTTCTTGCCGAGTTTCGAGGACACGGAAAGGTGTCACAAGCCGGAGAACAAGACTAACGCCACCATCCCTATCTTCGGCAGTGACACTGAGGAGGAAGAGGATATAATTTATGCGGGTCCATCACAATCCGCCAAGCCGGGACCATTCGTTCCTTCATTGATCTTCGGTAGTGATTCGGAGGATGAAGTTCATGCTGTATTCCCTGCTCGGCTTTCAATACGGGCTTCTGCCGATGAAGAGCGAAGTCTGCAGATAACCATGGTGCCGCTTGAACACTACAAAGAACTGGATACACTCGACACCAACAGTGTGGAAGAATTGCAGACATTTTATGTCTCTCCCGGACGAAAAGGCGAGAAGGCAATCCTATTCTACCGTTCTGAAGAAAACAAGGTGGAAAAAGAAGTTTGGCATGGCGCGGATCCCACGCTCGACAGGCTTCAGCCTATTCGTCTTCCCAGATATTATACCGAAGGTTTGAAGAAACTGCTGAAACGCCAGGGGATATCCTTCACACAGACCGTTAGAAAGGCCAAATTCTATGACAAGGTTTGGAATGTTCCCGAGACTCAACGCAAACTGCCTAACGGGAGAATGGAAACAAAAGGGCTTGGGTACATCTGGTCAAAGAAACGAGAGCTAGTAAACAGCTGTTACGTCATGTATGACTTCGATGAAGAAGCGGACGCTCAATGGGAGGACGCTAATCCGAAGCCAATAAAAGTTTCCGATGAAAAATTGCCCGGTCCAACAGTTGAAGAACAAATGGACAGGCTTGTAAGGGAAGCTGGTCAAAAAGCCCGAGATGATCACGACCGCGAGACGGCCATCTATGAGAAAGCCAAGACGCAACGCCTTCTCCAACAAGCCGTGAAGGATGAAAATGCCGCTCCTTGTCAACCTGCTACAAAAAAGGTTCGACGCGAAATCAAAAACAAGTCGAAAGGCAAAAAAGGCGCTCAAAAACCATAAAGCAGAGCTAAGAAACCACGCATCCGAGAGTCGAGCGTTATTGACCTAGCCCTCATGAAGAAAATGGGTCGAGCATACTCATTCCCTCGGAACAAAACAAGGAAAATACTTGATCTTGCTCTAAGACATCAAATGCTTACACTGCCAGAGTCTAAACACCCTGAGCAAGCAGGCGAAGTCTCCAACCCAAATTATTGCTCTTACCATCGAATAGTAGGGCATCCGCTTGAAGATTGCTTCACCTTTAAGAATTGGGTTGAGGACCAATATCAGCTTGGCAAATTCGCGTTGTCTGACAATTGGAGGGTAGCGCCGCCACAAAAGCACGAACCCGAAAACACAAGAACAGAACCAACTCCGCATTGGGATTGGCAGAAAATTCGCACTTGTCACGTGATAACGATATTAAAAGAAGAATCCGAGGACATGAACAGCCTTCCCTGGTGCTTCGAAAACAGCAATGATGGGGTGATCTCAGAATTTCCCCCAGCTCCGAAAGAACTGGAGGATGGAATACATACAACTGCAGATAACCTCAAGAAAATTGAGTTGGGGACGGTAAACGATCCGCGACCGACATTTGTCAGCGAGCTGCTGTCTGAAGAGAGGGTGGCTGCGTTAAAGGACGTCCTCGTACAGCATAAAGATTGCTTCGCATGGAACTATTCCGAAATGCCGGGACTAGATCCAGAAATTGCTGTGCATAAATTGGCGATATCCCCGGACGTCAAGCCAGTCAAACAGGCGCCGAGAAGAATGCGGCTCGAGCTTGAAATGAGCATCAACGCCGAAGTCAAAAAGCTGATAGACTCCGGCTTTATCCATGAAGTTCAATACCCTGAATGGATCGCTAACATCGTCCCGGTGATGAAGAAAAATGGGACGGTGCGCATATGCGTGGATTTTCGGGATCTTAATAAAGCCTGCCCGAAAGATGATTTCCCAGTGCCAGTCACCGAACTGATGATAGACAACACATCCACTCATGAGGTTTTCTCCTTCATGGATGGCTCATCAGGGTATAATCAGATAAAGATGCATCCCGAAGACCAGAAGCACACCGCCTTCAGGACCCCTCTAGGTATATTCTGTTATAAAGTGATGCCCTTCGGATTAAAGAACGCCGGTGCCACTTACCAAAGGGCCATGACGAAGATCTTCGACGACCTTATACACGAAATCGTCGAATGCTATATCGACGATCTCGTGGTTAAAAGCAAATCATACGAGGAACATCTCGAGCATCTGAAGACTGTATTTCAACGCCTTCGACAATACAACTTGAAGATGAACCCTCTTAAGTGTGCATTCGGAGTTTCCTCAGGCAAATTCCTGGGATTCGTTGTTCGACACCGAGGTATTGAAATAGATCCGTCAAAAATCAAAGCGATCATGGAAATGCCTCCACCGAGAACTCTCAAACAACTGCGGTCTCTCCAAGGGAAGCTCGCATACATACGGCGATTTATAGCCAACCTTTCAGGAAAGTGCCGTCCTTACAGTCACCTGATGAAGAAGGGAACCCCGTTCGTCTGGGATCAAAAATGCCAAAGCGCACTAGACGAGATCAAGCAATACCTGCAGAACCCGCCGGTGTTGGCCGCTACGGTCAAGGGAAAACCTCTCATTCTTTATACAACCGCCCTCGAAGGTTCCTTAGGCGCATTATGGGTACAAGAGAACGATCAAGGGAAAGAAAGAGCACTCTACTACTTAAGTCGAGTTCTGCTGGGGGCAGAAAGCAACTACTCTCCCATTGAAAAACACTGCCTGGCGCAGAAAGCAACTACTTAAGTCGAGTTCTCTTATGGGACCCTCACGGCTCATAAGATTTGAAAGTCTTAAGTTACAGAGACCTAAACCTGTGCTTAAGCAACCCCCACAACTTCCGATATTGCCTACAAGTGACTCAACATTGACCCTTGTATACAATCCACGTGCGCGAATAAACATTTCCCTAACCAAGGTCCATCCGTGACTGGGGATATGTTCGCATAACCCTTGTAAATCCCCTCGATTCACAAAGAGAAAACCCTCCTGTAAGATCCTTACGACTTACAGAGGAACAAAACACTTAGGAACCCTCACGATTCCTAAGGAGAAAATACACCTATAAGATCCTCACGACTTGTAGGGAGAAATAGCTTTGTGAGACCCTTACGGCTCATGAAGTCAAAAGCCTTAATCGACAGGACCTTAACCCTGGTCGCTAAGCCTCCTTTGTTCGACAACGACAGAGGCAAATGATGATTCGCTCCTGGCAATATCCCAGTTGTAGCGGTGCTGATGCCGAAATCGGTGTCCAATTTCAGGTTTGCAGCGAAAAGCCAGTAGGCCGCACATGCATACGAAATAGCCGAAATGATGGGGCGACTTGCAATAAAAAAGCGGCAAGTAAAAATATATGCATGAAGAAATAGCCGAAATGATTGGGCAACTCGCAATAAAAAGCAGCGAGTAAAAATAAAATAAACAGCCGAAATGATTGGGCACCGCGAAAAATAGCCGAAATGATTGGGCAATCGCGACCTTAGCGATACGAAAGCTGAAAAGATAGAGCATCGCGGAAATACAACAAAAAAAAATGATGATGATGATAAAACTTTGGCCCTACAGTTAAGATCACATCGATTCCTGTATACAATCCAAGGATGTAAACAAAGTGGGAACCATACTCTTCCAACAAATTCCTCGACTCACGGATACAAACACTCCTTGACGAGAGCCTCCTGATCCGCGTCGACCCGCAGAGCCACCAGAGCCCCCGTGGGAACCCTCGACTCGTTTCAAACCCCAAGGAAACAAATAATCCTTGGTGCTTGGGAAACAAATAATCCCAGCAAACTCCTCGACTCACGGATACAAACACTCCTTGACGAGAGCTTCCTGATCCGCGTCGACCCGCAGAGCCACCAGAGCCCCCGTGGGAACCCTCGACTCGTTTCAAACCCCAAGGAAACAAATAATCCTTGGCGCTTGGGAAACAAATAATCCCAGCAAACTCCTCGACTCACGGATACAAACACTCCTTGACGAGAGCTTCCTGATCCGCGTCGACCCGCAGAGCCACCAGAGCCCTCGTGGGAACCCTCGACTCGTTTCAAACCCCAAGGAAACAAATAATCCTTGGCGCTTGGGAAACAAATAATCCCAGCAAACTCCTCGACTCACGGATACAAACACTCCTTGACGAGAGCTTCCTGATCCGCGTCGACCCGCAGAGCCACCAGAGCCCCCGTGGGAACCCTCGACTCGTTTCAAACCCCAAGGAAACAAATAATCCTTGGCGCTTGGGAAACAAATAATCCCTAGCAAACTCCTCGACTCACGGATACAAACACTCCTTGACGAGAGCTTCCTGATCCGCGTCGACCCGCAGAGCCACCAGAGCCCCCGTGGGAACCCTCGACTCGTTTCAAACCCCAAGGAAACAAATACTCCTTGGCGCTTGGGAAACAAATAATCCCTAGCAAACTCCTCGACTCACGGATACAAACACTCCGTGACGAAAGCTTCTTAACTCATGTCAACTGTTCCGCTACAACTGCAAACAGATCCCCGATTCGTCTCAATTTGTAAGAAGAAGTCTCAGACAGCAAGGATTGAAAAGCTTGCTTTTTGAGCATGGGACCCTGCAAGTCAATCCGAACTGGTCTCTTGCATACTATTCACGGGTCTCACTCTCCGAAGTCGAATTTCGACGAGGAGGGAAACGACCACTTACGAATCCTCTCGACTCGTAAGAGGGAAAATTCTCTTATAGGATCCTTACGACTTAGAAGAGAAAACCACACTTAGGAATCCTCACGATTCCTAAGGAGAAAATCCACCTATGAGATCCTCTTGATCCGTAGAGAGAAAAGCCTCTATGAGACCCTCACGGCTCATAGAATTGAAAAGTCTTAGGCAGTAGACCTGAACCTGCGGCCTAAACCATCGCTATTTCCTGAGGAAGTCGGAATACTCGTTTTAGACATCCATCAACCATGGTTATTAAGACAGCCTGCCGACATTAAAAGAAAGAAGATGACAGAAAGAATATCCGGTTTACATTTGATCTGGCATGCGTGACGCGTTCATTTATGCATGGACAGAAGACTCAGGACGAGAAATAAGACAAGCCGAAATAGAAAGGGGAAGGGTTTCCATTCATACCGCTAAAAATTTTTACAAGCATAAGAATGATGAATAAGAAACATTATTCAAATTATTACAACGGTATAACCTCAGATCCGGGGCACGGATTGAGGAAATCAAAAGTAAGGCCATCCAGAGTTCTTCTGGCCTTTCTAATTATTCTTATGCGCAGTATTTCGCGCTCCTCTGTATCGAGATCATCGGCGAGCCCTCCTGGCCTTTGATAAGCAGCAACTATCGTCGTCTGCTGGAAGACTTGGTGTAGGATGTCAATAAGGCTGTTCCGCCGTTTCTTTGAGATCAGCCCTGTCAGGTGCACTGAATGCACCTTGTCTTCGGCATCGTCCAACACGTTGAGCGGTAAGGCCTCATGAAGACCCGGAAGTGCTCTCCATATGGCTCCCAACACGACTCTCAAAAGGGTCCGAACGACGAGGCAACAGCCAACCACCGCTTGCGTTCAAACGACCCATAACTTCTGCACATTCAGCGTCTGTAAACCCCTGGTTTTGTTGACGACCCTGAGTGCGGATATCGTCGTAGGTAATGAACTCGTGCAAACTGTACAGATGCACCGCCGCCATTATGCCTGGAGGAAATATTACAGGAAGATCAGCAATAGAAAAGCAATCATATACACAGAGGACTAAATTCCCAAAGAGCGAAACGATGTTCAAGGATAAAGTCCCCTAGATGAAAGCTCTGCTGGTTAAGATTAATCTAAGAATCGATTTTACCTAAAGTTTTCCTAAAAACTTTTTTTTTTAAAAAAAAGGGAGGAGCAAGGCACCGGAGTTCTTGAAGGCAAGGACAAGGCTCTGAAGTCTTCGAAAATAGAAATCTGAAAGATGATAAGTATCTGGGGGGAGACCAAAGGTCCTATTTATAGGCATCAAGTGCCTCTTCGACTTTCAAGAGTTGTCACGGCAGTTTACCCTAATCGGAGCGAACTTCTGCTCAAATTCCGAGGCGGGAGATGAAGCAACGCTTCGTCTTCCCCAAATCAGAGCAAAGCTCTGTCTTGAAAATTAATTTAATGAAGCGACGCTTCAGATTATTTGCGCTGCGCAATACGCCACGTTTCTGACGCAGACGCATCAGCGCAACGCCCAAAACAGCGCAACGCTTCAGCGGCGTATGCGCCGTGCGCTGCGTGACACGTGTCGGCGCAGATGCGCTAGCGCAGTTGCGCTGCACTGTGCGCTGTACGACACGCGTCATACCCTGGCGCATTTGCGCTAAACAAAAATTAAGGTTCTGAAAAAAATCTTTTCTGTTATTGTTAAAACAAGAAGATTATCTTCTGTAAAACAGAAGCCCTTGGATCAAAGATCCGACGGTGGGGGAAATCCCGCCAAACCTTTCAGAAAAGGGATTTCTTCAACAAATTGAACTTACGTCTCAATTTGTAAGAAGAAGTCTCAGACAACAAGGATTGAAAAACTTGCTTTTTGAGCAATGGGGCCCTGTAAGTCAATCCAAAATGGTCTCTTGCATACTATTCACGGGTCTCACTCTCCGAAGTCGATTTTCGACAAAGAGGGAAACAACCGCTTACGAATCCTCTCGACTCGTAAGAGGGAAAATTCTCTTATAGGATCCTTACGACTTTTAAGAGGAAACCACACTTAGGAATCCTCACGATTCCTAAGGAGAAAACCCACCTATGAGATTCTCTCGATCCGTAGGGAGAAAAATCTCTACGAGACCCTCACGGCTGATAGAATTGAAAAGTCTTAGGCGGCAGATCTGAACCTGCGGCCTAAGCCATCGCTATCTCTTGGAAAAATTAAGTTGTCTGCCAATCAGGTTCATCGACAACATCATGATGTAAAGGCAGAAAACAAAAGAACATACAAGAGATTGCAAAAGAAAGTGTGTATCTTTATTCATTGACCCCAATCAAATACATGGTGAATCATACAAAAGAGCAAAGAACGGATACATGTTACTCAGAAAAGAAAATTTTTACAAATACATTGATACAAAGGCAGCTATTGGGAAGGAAGCGTCTTAAGTAGCTCTAGCAATTGCTCGCATACTTCCTTCCACGCCTTCTCTTGATCGGCTACCACCGCCAGCTCTGCCTCCACTTGGGCTCGTTGCTGCAAGACAGACGCAAGCTGCTCCCTGACGACTTGATAAGCAGCTTCCCGACCTGGGGTATTGCGCTCCGCTACGTCAAGCTTCCGCTTCAAGTTTAGCCCATGGGAGATGCGCTCCAAGAGACCCTCAAAGATAGTCTTCACTTGGGCAGCGTTTGCTTCAACCTCAGCACGCAGATGGGCCGTTTCGTTCGAGGTCTTTTGGCATTCCCTTAGCTTTAAGGCTGCTTCTTGCTCCAAACGGCGGAAGTGAGAAGTGCTTTGCTCCAGCCAAGTTGTCCGTTGGGTGCTCAGGGCTAAAACTTCGGGAGAAGGGCGCGTCGACTCCAGCCGGTATAGACATGCCTCGATCCCCCTGCAGTGACTAACCCAAGATTCGACGACGCCTTCGTTATGAAAATTTACGAGCGCCGCCAACATCGGGTTAACCTCCACAGCGAAATCTGCAGCAGAAGGGAGAGCGTCCATGTTGAGCTCTTCGATGTACCCGCTCAGCATGCCCAAGCTCATCACAACACCCTTTGAAGATGGACGTTTCAAGAAAGGGCCTGCCGGTGAAAGGACGCGAGACTCAAAAGGGACCGGAGCCGGAACAATAGCTGCAAAACAAAACATAGTCAAACGGTGGTTCAAGAGATGTTGAAGGGTTACCAAAAAAGGAAATTTGCTATACCAGCTGCAACGGACGGCAAAACCGGAAAGGCCGGTAGCGCGACAGGTCTTGCATCCCCTCCTTCGATTTGTGGCACTGCAATAAGGAAAAGGAAAAGTCAGAAATCATCCCATTGCTAAAGAAGGGGATAAATAAAGACATTGTAGTGAACGTATACTCACCGGCACCACTAGAGGGAGAAGCGAGTTCGGATGGGAAGGAGAAGTGTGGGAGCAACACTTGATATAAATGATCAAAGAGCAATCCTGGAAGGGCACAATGGTATAACGTTAGTACAAAAGCTACATGTTTAAAAGATTAATGCATGAGTCGTAAGTCCATACCTTCCAACATCCGCGATGGTACAAGGGAAGGCGGGGAGATGACCACCGCCAAAGCAGTAGTTGACGGTGCTCCTTCGAGCAATGGAGCGTCAGCACTGGCCGCACCTGCAAAGACAAACTTGTTAGAAGAGATCACGAGATATATAAAAAGAAGAACACTGGTAACTCAAAGTTTACCCGACGAGCTGCCAGCCGAAACTGAAGCAATCCCCTCTTCTGTTGACACGAGACCACCGCCCATAGCCTCATCACCCGACTCGATGGAAACCGTTGTTGTGCTCGCAAGCCCTGGAGACGGCAAGGAACCATACGCGGGGAGGGCTATGATTGGAGTATTGCCAGATTCCAGAGAAGGAGCGGCTGGCACGTCCTCAGGAATCGTGGCCACCTCACCCACTACTCCTTCGAGTCCTGCGGTCATGGTTGTCTCGTCCACCGTCGCCGCGAGGTCTCCAGCCTCAAGCGCCTCGCCCTCTACCGCCTTCGGCTCGGTTAAGACAATCATCTCATCTGCCGCCACTTCAGGTGCGGCATCAATGACCCTCTCGGTGACGGATCCCTCAACCTCTGTTTCAGGCCCCATGGCCCCGACGACGCGCCCCACCGTCGGCTCGGGCTCGGCAGGCGCCGCTTCCGCCGTTTCCTCGGGGCCAACGGTCTCCGCCTCCCCCTCAGTCGGACTAGGCCCTGCAAGATGGAATGCATATGAGACAATGGCTTTATAATTCTAACAACAATGCTCTAAAAGAAATGTTACCTGAAGAGGATTTATCGTTTGCACTTCGGGTATGAGCAGTAGATAGGGCGACAGGGGCCTCTTCAGAAGGAGTTTCAACGCGAGGAATGGTGCTAGGGCCCGCTCCCGCGGCCAAAGCAGCTCTGCGCGCCTTTGCTTTGCGTCTCAAACGCTTCCGCTCCTCCCGAGCCGTTGAGACGGATGCCACTAGGGCTTCTCTAATTGAGGTGTCCTCGTCCGTGAATAAGGATGCCTCCAAATTTTTCAAGGCATCCCTCGTCGTCTTGTCAAGCCGAGGCTCTTGTGGCAACTTCGACGAAGCCGGGACTTCGATGACGGACTCGGGAAGGATCCCTGCGTCAATTGATACAACCCCTGCAAAGAAACAAAAGAAGGTTAGGTTGACTATCGAAAAAAGACAACAAACTTTCCTTATAAAAGAGAAAGGGGTGAAACATACCAACGCCTGCTAGGGTACGCTTCTCCTCCTCCTCCTGGAAGGTTTTCAGGGAGGCAGCAATAGCCTCTTCAGTAGAGGCACCTGTTGAAAATGGAGCAAATGTTAGTTAAAGATAATAATACAAAGTGCAATGAAATGACAAATAAAGCGTCTGATGATTACCGGACTCAGCGAGTTTGCTTAATATCGCTTCAAGCATCGCCGATCGCTCTGAAGCTGCAATGGCGGCAGCCAGATTGGTGTCCTCAGGGTCTACCACGAAGCCCTCATTGCTGCCATATTCACATATGGCCTCGGCGGGAGGAGCCGCAAGCTTTAAGCTAAGGATCGCATCGAGGGATAGGGTGGACTTCTTCTTCTTATGTCCGCCAGCTTTAGATCCACCCGGAGCAGCTTTGCGCTTGGCAGTCACTTTAGGGCGGCGAGTCCCGATATCCGCTCCTGCGCCAGACCCTGGCGATACCACTTTAACCGTTTTTGTGGGAGCACGGGGCGCCGGTGGTGCATCCACCGTAGTAGGCAGTGGCAATCCACGCGGGGGGGCCAACACGCGTGGTCGGTCAGCTCCGGCATCTTTTATCGGGAGGGTGACCTGGATCCTTGGCTGCAAGGGAGCCTTGCGATCACCGCCGGGAGGCGCACCCTTACGGTCAACCGGCAGGCGTTTCTCCATTAAGATGATTGGACCCATAGCATGCGCATACCAGGCTACATATGGATGGATTATTTTAGGGGCACAGCTAGGCTCACTAATAAAAAAAATAGGAACCTGTATTAAGCCGGACGAAATGATGCATCGCATTCCTTATCCCCTCTTGGTTGGCCACGGGTGTTTCCAGAAAGGCTTCCATCGGGATCCCTTGATTGTAACTCGATTGTCGGGCAAATCGATGTGGGTTATACCTCATAAAGAGAGCCGTCTCATTCTGCCTAAATACTAGGTAGCCCGGCCGAATGGAGTAAAGGTGGAGGATTTCCCGAGCCTTCAGTATAGAAGCCCCGCCCTTAAAGTCATCACGCAGCGGCACCACTAACTTAGTGGTCTCTGAGCCTATGATGATGACCTTATCCACAAAAGAAATCTTCGCTCCGACCAGATGTGAACGCAGGAGCAGTCCCCTAGAATCCCGCGGGGATGCAACCACGATCGAAGCCCCGATTAACCGCATGACTTTCGGAAGTCTGCATCTCTCAAAGAATGAAGGAGTCTTGTGGGCACCAAACACCCCTTGTACATGCATCTCCATCCAAGAAGTGAAATAATGCATCGGGAAGTTGGCAGGCTGTACCCCAGGCTCATTAGCGTCCGCCGCTACGCTAAGTCCATTGTAGAGGTAAGCCAGCCCGGCGATCCCTACTGATAACTGTAAACCAGCCGCCATTCGATGCGCCGGGTAAAAGACAGAGGACCGCATAAGGCGTGGGTGCATGGGAAGCGCGAAGCTACATAGCCATAAACCTAGGAACCCTATGAAAAAAGTCTCCTCGTCCATGCCAGGAACGGCGATCTCTGAGAAAGGGACGCTGGCAGTACCGGGGAGATAAAAATCCCGCTGGTCATTTTCCGACGCAGGTCGGCGGTCCAAGCCGAAACCAAAAGGGTCAACAAGCTGAGCGAACTTCTCGCTCTGCTCTGATAGGAACTCCGGGCGAATAAAGCGAGCAATGAAATCCGCGAAACTGACGCCCCGGTCGCCCGATTCCAAATGGAGTTCCTCATAAATCTCCAACACCTTCACCAAGCCCGGATGCTGATGCTGGATGGCATTCTCCGAAGTTAAGTCAAATACCAGCTGCTTGGTGGCAAAGACATACTCGTCAGGAGGAAGCAGCTCCTCGTAGTGTTCCCCCCTCATTGGCAGACCTGAAATCTCAGCAAATTCCTCCAAAGAGATGGAGACTTCCCTATCCGCTATTAGGAAGGTATGGGTGGGGATATTCCATTGTTCCATAAAGGCCTTTATCCACCACGTCGGAGGAGAGGGATACTCGAAAAGCGAAACGTAGACGGCCGAGTATAAACCAATCGTCGTCAGGTGAGCCCTCTTCGCCGCCAAAATGTAACGGGCCCATTGCAAATATCCGGCAAGCGGTCGCGGGGTCAGTCCAATATTATAAGCCTGTCCCCAAGGGCGTGCTTCACCCTGACAGATTCGCCTCCCCAAAATGTCTATCGCCGGCGGCGGCTGCACCGGGATGGCACCGATTGCAGGCTGAAGGAGGTCGTCGGAATTCCAATTTTTAACCTCCACGGCATACTCCACCGGGGGCTTGTCCGCATAAGGGATCATAACTATGGGCTCAGAGGGTGAGGCGGAGCTAAAGCTGCGACGGCCTTGGATGATCTGGCTGTACCACCTTCCCCATAGGTGAAGTTTCTTGCACTCGGGATCGTGATCTTTAATCAGAGCAAACACCACCCGGTCCACTGGCGAATGTGGGAACCCTCCTTCTGAGCGAATGAAAGGGAAAGACAAATCTTCAGACATGTTTCCTGTAGAAAAAGAAAAAAAAATATAACCGTTAGTGTTCCAATGCTTCACATTTCAAAGTCCTACATCACACTACAATGCAGTGGGTAGGGGACCAAAGGGGGACCCACAAAATCAAGATGACGGCGCATCATTTGATAAGACAGTCCCATCATTGGATGAGACTGTCAGTCAATGAAAAAGACCCCCAAGAGAATATCCTCATTGGGAGGGGAATCCCTAGAGACAAGGGGAAAATCTCCTCTTTTAGAGCAAAGCTCTGTCACAGAGTGACATTTGTCAAACTCTGGTCTCAAAGGAATAAAACTTCTTAAAAAAGAGCCTAGCTCTGTAATAGTAATGAAAACTATAACTCCTAAGGATTAAAAATTTTTTTGGGATCTTAAAAAAAAATTCATGAAAACTTTTGGGAGTTCTCCATTTTTATATAAAAAAAAAAAGAGAGGGGAGATCTACATTTGATCTATGAGCAGGGCTTTGTTCATGGGTTAAAACCCAGAAACAAGATCTCTGTAGAATTTTGAGAGCAAGGCTCTGTTGATGAAATCCCAAAGGGGTTTTCTTTAGATCAAAGATCTATGAGAGCAAGGCTCTGTTGAAGAAACCACAAAAGGGTCTTCTTTAGATCAAGGATCTATGAGAGCAAGGCTCTGTTGAAGAAACCCCAAAGGGGTCTTCCTTAGATCAAAGATCTATAAGAGCAAGGCTCTGTTAATTAAATTTAATTTAAATTAATTTAAATGTTTATCTAGAGTGATTCTAAGTTCTTGGGAAGAAGCAAGAGCAAGGCTCTGAGAGTTTTTAAGCAAGAGCAAGGCTCTGAATCAAAGTTTTGGAAACGGTAAGAAAATTTTAAGGACCAAGGGTCCCATTTATAGACGTCTGCGTCTCTTCACCTGACCTCCATGATCCAACGGTCGGGGTCTTGCCACCGCTGCACTCACGTGCGCGCCACGTGAGCGCAACGGTGGGGGGGCATTTGTTCCCCCAATCAGAGCAAGGCTTTGTTTGAATTTTGAAAATTCAAATTTTGAAGCAACGCTTCAGATCCCGTGCGCCGCGCGCAATTTGCCACGTGTCAGAAGTTGACTCGGCAGCACAACGCCCAAGGCAGTGCGTCCAATCAGAGCAAGGCTCTTTAAAAAGCAAAAGCAACGCTCAGTTGCGCAAGCGCTGCGCTGCGTGACACGTGTCTGCGCAGTTGCGCAAACACAACTGCGCAAGCACACCGCTGCGCGACACGTGTCTGCGCAGTTGCGCAAACGCTGTTGCGCAAACGCTGTTGCGCAAGTGCACCACAGCGCGCCACGTGTCTGCGCAGTTGCGCACGCACAACTGCGCAAACGCACCGCTGCGCGACACGTGTCTGCGCAGTTGCGCAAGCACAACTGCGCAAACGCACCTCTGCGCGACACGTGTCCGCGCAGTTGCGCAAACACTGTTGCGCAAGTGCACCGTTGAGCGACACGTGTCTGCGCAGTTGCGCAAGCTCAGTTGCGCAAGCGCTTCACTGCGCGACACGTGTCTGTGCAGTTGCGCAAGCACAGCTGCGCAAGCGCCTTACTGCGCGACACGTGTCACGCGCTGGTGAGTTGCGCAACAACAGAATGAAGATTTAAGGAAATTTTTTCTGTTCTTGTTAAAACAAGAAGATTTCTTCTGTAAAACAGGGGCCTTTGGATCAAAGATCTAACAGTGGGGAAAATTCCCCAAATCACTCAGAAAAGATCTTTTTTAACAAATTTAACTGATTTTTGAGCAATATAAAAAGGACCCCAGACCCCATTTCAAAGATATAGACATCTGGTTTTAAAAAAAAAGAGAAGAGAGAAAAGAACTCTGGAGAACTCCTTGAAAACACAAAAAGAAGGTAAAAACCTTTAAAACAAGAGAGAATTCTCTTAGGAATAGATCATTGATCTAAGAAAAAGATCAGTGATCTTCAACAAATAAATAAAAATAATAAAAAATAGTGCATTGCACTTGCTATGAACCTTTGGTTCTCTGAAACAAGGAAAAACTTGTTTTTCTTTGATCCAAATCAGGGGATAAAAAGTGCCTTGCACTTCTGTTCTTGAATCTAAAAGATTCTGGGTGTTTTGCATAAATGCAATGCATTACTTGAAGGGCCAGGCCCAAATCAAAAGACCTAGCAGGCCAAAATAAATTGCAAAGCAATAAAAAGGGCAGAGCCCAAATGAAATTGATGCTTTGCATCATTTATAAAGGGCAGAGCCCAAAACAAATTGATGCTCTGCATCTTCTTCTTTTTTTTTCTTGGGCAAAGGCTAAATAAAATAAAAAGAGATGCAATGCAAAAGCGAATAAATGTTAGACGTTTTCAACTGGACTTAGCCCAATCATGGCCATAAGTCCTTAAATTACATTGACTGAGCAAAATGGCTCTCCTAAATCAATCCACATCCGGTACGAGGGTACATCTCCGAACTCCTTTGACATCCATCGTTGTAATTCCTCAACGACGTCAAAGAGGTGACGGGTCCCAACGACCATATACCCGGCGATGGACCGAAACGTCCCTAAACTAATATTGGACCGAAACGTCCCTAAACTAACATTGGACCGAAACGTCCCTAAACTAATATTGGACCACCACGTCCCTAAACTGGAATACGGACCACCACGTCCCCAAAACTGGAATGCGGACCACCACGTCCCTAAACTGGCGATGGACCACTACGTCCCTAAACTGGCGACGGACCACCACGTCCCTAAACTGGAAAACGGACCACTACGTCCCTAAACTGAAACAATAGAGCCTCCAAACGCTCTTTTGCCGGATCTAAACGGTCCCGTTTAAGTTGATCTTAGCCCCAAACACGGCTAACGTATCCTTAAACATTCAAATGGATTATGAAACTCCCAATCAACTCTGGTTCGAGGGTACATCTCCGAGCTCCTCTGATACATGTCGTTGTAATCCTTCGACGACGTTAGAGAGGTGACGAGTCCCAATGGCCATACATTAAATTAATCACTACGTTAAGTTGATCTTAGTCTAAAACAGGACTAACGTATCCTTAACGAACGTTTAAGTCGATCTTAGACGCAACGCGACTAATGCATCCTTAAACTAAAAACACCAAACCCAAATCTAAGCAAATACGGATTTGGACTAATCCACGTCCTACGGGCGACGGCATCACTCAGTCTCCGTATACAATCTACGGGCAACCACAAACAAAACAAACACACACGACACGAAGTGAAATTCTGGAGAAGGAGAAAGTTGTTACCGCGATACGGTAGCGTAATTAACTGCAGGGGCTTGCGCCTGCAGGGAAGAGCGTCCCCACAATCAAAAACCCCTCACCCTGAGGGGGAATCTGACGAAGTCTGCTACATCGGCCGCATCCGTTTAAACCTCTGATACACGGTGCCATAAATCAACTTGGCATCTTCGGAGAGATAGACGGATAAAACCAAATAGCATCTGCCCCGAACCTCAGGCACAGACGCAAAGTCTAGGCCGCCGTTCGGAGGGGAACACCTGTTAGAATAAATATTAACACTTGCGCAATACTCCTGGGTAGCGGTGTTGGGGAATCAAAGCTCGCCCGTGGAGGGATCTGTCGAGGTGCCGTAGACGACAAGATCGCGGTCAGCACGCTCGGTGTACCACCCAGCGCCAGGGTCTGAGCTCTCTGAAATTCGCCAAAAATTTACCTATATTATAAAATAACTCTTAATATTAGATTATATCAAAATAGATCTATTGTAATTTACCGATGCCTCCATAGCATGAGTAATGTTCCTCGAGCCACCTGTATAAGTGGGGCGACCCCTCTTCGCCGACTTCTTATTCTCCTTATTTTGATCGGCATGTTTCTGCACAACACATCCAGATTTAGTTTTCTAATTAGGCAACACAAAAAAATAAATTATATGCTAAACAATGAATTGCATTTAAATTACAAAACTGTTTGCGCTGAGAGTCGAAATATTGGCACAAGAGAGACCATGTATCTATGTCGACTCTCGCAAAGGCCGGAGTAGGTAGGAGAGCCGCTCTCTCTGCCTCGGGGTTGCCATCCATAGAGAATAGCAGTCAATCTTTAGCTCGTTCTTATTATATCGGACATTTGATTGCATGTTCTTCATCAGGTCCTGGTACAGAGCGTGAAGATCGAGCACTCTCTCAAGGTGATCAGGGTCAGGTATAGGCTGAAAGTCGTAATCCAACTGCAAATACAAAAAAATAATGTATTTAAATTGCAAGTGTTAAATAATAATAAATATATTGGATAAGTCAAATGAAAATATATATTAATACCCAAGCCTGATCCCAGAAGAGGGCAAATGAGCGCCGGTGCTGATCGCTCAACTCAACGTGAAGTGGATACTTCTTTAGGATGCGGCTCTCATCCCCCATACACCGGCCAAACCACTCAGCATAATCGGTGGTATAGAGATAATCGAGGGTAAAGAAGAGGGGGAATAGTGCCCCCTAGCTCTATCGGGCCTCAGCCTGTGGGACTGATTCGACCCTCGAGTCTCCCTCTCGGGATGGGGTTGCCCTGCATCTACAAGAAATATCAAGATAAGCAATATTAATACAAAGTGGTATTAAGAAATCAAGGATTAACGAAAATTGAAGTGCGATATATACCTCCGGCGACAGCAGCACAAGTCTGGGCCCGGGCAACAGCACGAGTGGGTCGATAGTTCCTCCGGTGAGGAACAGACGGTGATCCGGACGTGGACACATCCCCTCTAACTAGAAAATAAACATTGAAGATAAAATTACATGAAGTTCATGTTTATTCTTAGAGTATATGTAAAATAAATAAATATTTTATATTTATTCATTCTAACCTGCAGACTGAGCGGAAGGTGCGGAAGTGGCGGGAGTGGCCTTTGCGCCAGATGTGGACGCACCATCTATAATTAAACAATTAAAAATAGATTATATAAGTAATTGCAAAAAGAATGTGTATATCAATAGTATAACATTCTAAATCAATATGCATGCAATATAGGATATATAAATATACCCGCAGATGCGGTGGTGGCTTCTGCCCGAGATGTGGAGGCACCACCTAAAGCTAGAAAACATCATGCAAAATTAATGTGTGTATATTTATGATATAACATTCTAAATCAATATGCATGCACTGTAGGATATATAAACATATCTGCAGGTGCGGTAGTGGCATCTGCCTCTGATATGGACGCACCACCAACAGCTAGACAATTAAACATTGACTATATAAGTAATTTTGAAATAAATATGCGTGTATATCTATAATATTATATTCAAAATGAATATGCGTGCAATATACCTGGAGGTGTGACAAAGTCCACACGGAAGGAGTCATCCGAAGAGGATACCGATCGAGCTGCAAGACCGGCCCTATGAAGCTTCCTACGCAGCTCTCCGGGCGGAAGAACCACTTTGCCTCTGCCTCTTCCGCTGCCGAGGCTGGTGCTCCTGCCGCCCCTCACTGCTCCGGTCGTCATCATCAAACCTAGACAAGAGTACAATCGTTACATATGCATGCAATATATATATATATATATATATATATATATATATATATATATATATATATATCGTAGAAATGTGAAGTAATAATATAACATTACTGATAACCTTTTTCGTTTCGTGGACGCATTATACATATCTACTTGGATTTCATCATCGATATCATTTCAAACCCACGTAACTTCACGATCAGTCGAAGACAACCCGTCTTTTGAAATAGACGGTCGGAGCACCATGTCTCCTCTCTTCTTCATCCTTGTCGCTGTCCTCCATACGATCCTCGAATTCTGGGAAATCGTAAACATCCCTAGGTTTCCAACGGCATACGACACTCCATCCCGGATGCTTCAAGCACTGTGAGTAGTATACTTGGAACGCTTGGTTCGGAAAGATAAATGGATCATCCTGATCGTAAATCCGAAGTGTGTTTATACTAGTCAATCCATATTCATCTTTCCAAGTCCCGAGATTATTTCTCCACTTATCCGTATCAGTTCATGAATCGTACCAAGTACACTAAAATATATAAAACGGTTCTGATCGTCCAGGATATTGAATGCCAAGTATGCAATTTAAGTATCCATAATAAATCACACCATCTGATCCTACCGTCGCAATCCCACTATTCTGAGTGGTTCGAGATGTTTCTATGTCCTTAACTTCAAATTTGTATCTAAGGTCACCGAATCCTTTATAATATGCAACCTCCATACTAGGAAACTGAGTTAAACATCTTGAATCTCTCTCTAATGATGCAAACAAGTTCGGATCGTTGATCTGACAAAAAAAAATTACGACAAATACATAACGATATAATTTTAAATTAAGACTGGTAGCAATAACATATTATTCGAACAACTTACATGATCTGGAACCCAATCGCAAAAATTATCCTGATGATATTTTTCCAATCGTTCATCATTCCAATGAGGATGCCCCTCACGTATTTCATTAATATGAATTATGTTCTCAACAATAAATTATGACATTAATATTATATCATTACATACACACACAAACACAAATATAACAATTAATCTAAAAAACTTATTCTCTAATTTCTTCAATACATACGCTATTGAGGAGGATAAACCGATATATCTTGTCGATAAACATAGTGTCTACTCTCTTATAATCAACTTTACTATATGGCTCGTCCTGAATTCTCCGAGGCCGGTTAAGTTTCGTTTCAATGTTCTTGTCTAGATAGCGGGAACAAAATATGGTTACTTCATCTAGAAGATAACCTTGCATGATAGAACCCTCTGGTCGATTTCTATTGCGTATATACTTTTTTAGAGTGTAGAGGTATCTAAAGAAAAATATGTTAAATACATAAATACGGGCATATATGACAACAATAATTTTACAAATTGCGTGAAACGAAAAATTCCACGTACCTTTAGACGGGATATATCCATTGATATTGTACCGGTCCGGCTAACTTAGCATCGGTTGTAAGATGAACCGTCAGGTGTATTATGATATCGAAGAATGACGGTGGGAAAATACGCTCAAGCTTGCAAATTATCAATGAAATAGAATTTTCTAAATTTTCTAAATTCTCTAGCGTCACAACATCCAGGGATTTAGCGCACAATTCTCTAAAAAAGCAACAAAGGTCATTGATTACTAGACCAACCGATTCGGGAAGGGAAGTGCTAAGAGCTAATAGGAGAAGGTGCTCCATAATAACATGGTGATCATGACTTTTTAGCCCATCGATCTTGCCTTTCACAATTTTTATCTTTTTGCTAAATGATCCTGAGAAATCTGTGGGAACTTTCAAATCATGCAACACCTGCAGGAACCTTTTCTTCTCCAGTAGCGACATATGATACGCGGTATTGGAAAGTACAAACTTTCCTGGTTTACCCGCTATCGGTTTAGGATGCAATTCACTTCTAATTTCCCAGTTCTGAAGATCCATCCGAACACGGAGATTGTCTTTCGATTTTCCGTCTTTATAAAAAAGCAAGTTAAGTACATGCTCGGATACTCTCTTCTCTATGTGCATGACGTCCAGGCAATGACGCATTAAATTTGTTGACGGTACAAAAGCTCGTAGAAAATGCTTAACTTGTTCCAGTATGGTGGCTCGGCATGTTTTGTCGGATCTATCCTGAAGGTCATATTATTGTAACCATCCTACTGAGCAGTTACGTCCTCTCCGGACAATAAGGCTGGAGGCCCAAGAAGCTCTTGATGACCATTAAAGTGAGCAGTATCTAATCTGTAGGGCTGGTCTAGTGGCAGGAAACGCCGATGACTGCAATAACAAATTTTCCTGGTAAAATTCAACCATTTCGATGTTGTATATTGATGGCAATAAGGGCATGCTTTGTAACCAAATACGTACCAACCTGATAGCATTCCATACGCAGGAAAGTCATTAATTTTCCACATTAAAACCGCACGCAGTGTGAAGGTTGTATCTGTGTTTGCATCTAAGTCTCTACACCATCAATGAATAAAGATTTTAACTCATCGATCAGAGGTCGGAGATAGACGTCGGTATTGTTTCCCAGTGAGTTTGGTCCGTCAATAAGAAGTTTTCTTCATAAAGTAGGATTGATCCATAACCAACCAAGACGACAGATTATAAAATATCATTACAACGGGCCATGTGTTGTGGCTTCCATCCATATGGTTGAATAGGCAGAAACCATCACTAGTGAGTTCAAGCCTGACATTGCGAGGATCACTACTGAATATTTCGTGCCTCTTATCGAAATCCTTTCATGCCGGTGAATATCTTAGATGACTCATTTTTCCATCTTCACTTGGAGCAGTACGGTGATACCAAATCATTGTCTCGGCTATTTTCTTGCACCTGAATAGTCTCTGCAGCCTCTGTGTTATGGGAAACTATCGTGCTATCTTGACAGGTATACCGAGCTTCTTATCAGATTCTTTTGGCTTATACATGGCCTCTCCGCATGGTGAACACTCTTTCAAATCTGAATTCTTTTTCCGGTACAACACGCAATCTTTAGGACATGCATGAATTTTCTTACACTTCAGACCCAAATCAGACATCATTTTCTGGGCTTCGTACCAGCTGTCGGGTACATTATTTCCCGGGGGCATAGAATCTTTCTGGAACTTCAGAAGTATCGTGAATGACTTGTTGCTCCATCCATTTAGGCACTTAATCTGGAAAAGTTGGGCGAACCATGATAAGGTGGAATACTTTGCATTCTCATAAATTGGTCTTCTATTATCATTCATAAACTTTTCATACTTATCCGCATGCGGTCCTTGACCGGAAGAAATGTCATCTTCGGTAGGAATACTATCACCTAGGGCAGCCTCTATCATATTCTCCAATTCTTCTCCTGAAAAGAAGTTATCGTCTTCTCTTTCTTCTTCTGCCGCATTACCGTCTTCTCCTTCTTCTTCTGCCGCAATACCGTTTTCTTCTTGTCATTCCTTGTGTATAACCAAATTGTATAAAGTCTAGTAAAATCATGTTTAACGATATGAAGTTCTACGATTTCTACCTTCTGCCAGAACTTATTCCCACATCTATCGCACGGGCAAACAATCTTCTCTAACATGATCTTATTATGTGCGCTTGCAAATTCAATGAAAGCAGCAACTCCTGCGACAAACTTAGATTGCATGCGTTGTTGTCAATCCACGTACATCCAGTCCTTAACTCTGATATACTCATGGGCCATGTTAGACTGTATAATATATAAATTGTAGCTTATGGTGACTATATTGAGAAATATAAGAACGGGATGGTTACTGACAAAAAAGAAAATCCGTAGAGGCAAGTTTGTCGTTGAAAAGAATATATTATCGATAAACAAAGTTAGATTTGAAGATACCCAAGTATGAGTTGTATTCTGTGTATGTGTGTTTCAATTTATGATTTCGTTTAAGTGTAGGGTTGTTAGTGTGTATGTTCTTTGTGTGTGCGTTTGTTGTGTATTCGTGTTGTACGTGTGTGTTTTGGCTGTCGGAGGTAAGGCTTCTATCCCATTAAGAATGTATAGAGCAGACACCCATGTTCCCCTCCGAAAGGCGGCGCACAGGACCGCGATGTCCTGACGCTGAGATTCGGGGCAGATGCTGTTTGGTTTTATCCGTCTACCTCTCCGAAAATGCCAAGTTGATTTATGGCACCGTGTATCGGAGGTTTAGACGGATGCGGCCGATGTAGCAGACTTCGTCAGATTCCCCCTCGCTTGAGGGGTTTTTGATTGTGGGGACGCTCTTCCCTGCAGGCGCAAGCCCCTGCAGTTAATTACGCTACCGCATCGCGGTAACAACTTTCTCCTTCTCCAGAATTTCACTTCGTGTCGTGTGTGTTTGTTTTGTTTGTGGTTGCCCGTGGATTGTATACGGAGACTGAGTAATGTCGTCGCCCGTAGGACGTGGATTAGTCCAAATCCGTATTTACTTAGATTTGGGTTTGGTGTTTTTAGTTTAAGGATGCGTTAGTCGCGTTGCGGCTAAGATCAACTTAAACGTTCGTTAAGGATACGTTAGTCCAGTTTGGGACTAAGATCAACTTAACGGGATCGTTTAGATCCGACAAAAGAGTGTTTGGGCTCTATTGTTCCAGTTTAGGGACATAGTGGTCCAACATTCCCATTTTGGGGGCGGATATTGGTTTAAGGACGCATAAGTCCATGAGTTTAAGGACCCCACAGTCCGTATTAATGTGTGGTTGTCAGGACCCGTCACCTCTCTGACGACGTTGAAGGATTACAACGACAAATATCAGAGGAGTTCAGAGATGTACCCTTGAACCAAAGTTGGTTGAGAGATCTATAGTCTAATTTGGGACTAAAGTTTGTTTGAAGGTTTGATTTAAGGACACGTTAGCTATATTTGAGGCTAAGATCAACTTAATCGTTTGTTAAGGATACGTTAGTCCAATTTATAACTAAGATCAACTTAACGGGATCGTTTAGATCCGACAAAAGAGCGTTTGGGCTCTATTGTTCCAGTTTAGGGACATGGTGGTCCAATACCAGTTTAAGGACATAGTGGTCCACCGTTAGTTTAGGGACGTCTCGGTCCGATATTAGTTTAGGGACGTCTCGGTCCGATATTAGTTTAAGGACGTTTCGGTCCAATATTAGTTTAAGGACGTTTCGGTCCACGAGTTTAAGGACCCCGCAGTCCATATGGGTGTGTGGTCGTTGGGACCCGTCACCTCTTTGACGTCGTTGAGGAATTACAACGATGGATATTAAAGGAGTTCGGAGATGTACCCTTGAACCGGATGTGGATTGGTTTAGGAGAGCCGTTTTGCTCAGTTAATTTAGTTTAAGGACTTATGGCCACGATTGGGCTAAGTCCAGTTAAAAATGTCCAATATTTTATTTGCATTTGTTTTTATTTTTATTTGGGCTTTGCCCAGAAAAGATGCAGGACATCAATTTGTTTTGGGCTCTGCCCTTTATAAATGATGCAGAGCATCAATTTCATTTGGGCTCTGCCCTTGTATAAAGGATGCAAATCATCAATTTATTTGGGCTCTGCCCATTTATTGCCTTGCAATTTATTTTGATCTGTCAGGTCATTTTGATTTGGGCCTGGCCCTTTAAGTAATGCATTGCATTTGTGCAAAGCACTGTTAATTTGAGAATCTTTTAGATTCAAGAACCGATGGTTCATAAAAGAAGTGCAAGGCACTATTTGATTTAGATCTAAGAAAAAACAAGTTTTCTCTTGTTTTTCTTATCTCAGAGAACCAAAAGTTCATAAAAGTGCAAAGCACTATTAATTTAAGAACCTTTTAGGTTCAAGAACCGATGGTTCATAAAACAAGTGCAAGGCACTATTTTATTTATTTATTTATTTATTGTTGAAGATCCATGATCTTGTTCATAAGAGAATTTTCTCTTCTTTTAAAGGTTTTTACCTTTTTTTTAATTCTTCAAGAGTTCTCAAAAGTTCTTTTCTCTTTTTTTTAGCAAGATGTTCCTCCTTTTGAAATGAGGTCTAGGATCCTTTTTATAGTGCCCATAAATTAGTTAAAGTTTGTTAAAGAGATCATTTTCCGAGTGATTTGGGAAATTTTCCCCACCGTTGGATCTTTGATCCAAACGCTCCTGTTTTACAGAAGAAATCTTCTTGTTTTAACAAAAACAGAAAAGATTTCCTTAAATCTTCATTCTGTTTTTTGCGCAACTCCCCAGCGCGTGACACGTGTCGTGCAGCGCTTGCGCAGCTGCGCAGACACGTGTCGCGCAAAAAAAAATTATTTTTTTATTTTTTATTTTTTACTGCGCAGCGCAGTTGCGCATTTTTTTTTTTTTTTGAAATTTGCTCTGATGGAGTACGCTACCTTGGGCGTTGCGCTCCTTGCGCTACTGTGTCTGATTTTGACATGTGGCGCTCTGCGCTGCAGCGCAGGAGATCCGAAGCGTTATTTCATTTATTTTCACTTTAATTTTCAAGACAGAGCTTTGCTCTGATTGGAGAAAAACAGAAGCATTGCTTCTTTTCCCACCTTGGAATTTGAACAGAGCTTTGCTCTGATTGGGGTAAACAGATGCCCCCCCACCGTTGCGCTTACGTGGCCTCCTAACATGAGCGCAGCGGTGGCAGACTCCGAACCGTCGCGCCATCCCTTGGAAGCTGAAAGGGCACTTGATGCCTATAAATAGGACCTTTGGTCTCTTAGATGATTCTCATCTCTAAAATTTTACTTTCAGAACTCAGAGCCCTGCTCTTTATTTTCAAGAACTTTAAAAGTTACATTCTTAAAATTTTTAGGTGAAAATTTTAATTTGGATTAAATTAAATTAAATTAATTTTCATCGATAGAGCCTCGCTCTCAATAGATCCCTGATCTAAAGAAAACCTATTTAGGGTTTCACTTAGCAGGCTTTACTCTACAGGTCTTAAAGGGATCTAAAGAGAACTAAAGGGGACCCTACTAGGGTTCCATAGAGCTCGGCTCTCTGAAAGATTTTCCTTGGATTTTCTTAATTCGTTAATGGAGCTTTGCTCCTCCTAAATCATATAGAAGAACTCTTATGAATTCTTCATGGATCATGGAACTTAAAGATGACATTTTATTCCTCAATGCATTATATCGTTTTGCTTAATCAGTCTTCCTAATAATTCTGTTGATCCTCTTTCACAGGAACAATGAACGCCCACATGTATGCTCTTAACGAGATCATCTCTCATGAGGACATCCGCCGACTTGGCCGCTCTCAAAATCAGGAGTTCACAAACGAGGAATGTGCTGAAATAATGAGTCGCTTCGACGCATACAATGGTCCACTGCTTCCCCGACGTTCCTCTCTTCTTAAACTTATCGTGGGGGCTATCTGGGAAGCGCTTCCCCTATTCTGTTCCGGCGTGCCGCTTAGGGCGTTGGATGCCGCTGAGGACAAGGTGCACTCTGTGTACCTATTGAACTTTATCTCGAAGAGACGGCGAGACAGTCTTATCGACCTCTTGCACAAGGTCTTTCAACAGTCTGCCATACTCGCTGCTTATCGGAGGGTGGAAGACATCGGAAGGGACCCTGACGCTTGTGCTCGCGAAAGGAAGCACACTAGGATGGTCCGCGAGGCTTGGAAAGTCATAGATAGGGTCGCTTTTGAATTCCTCAATCCATGCCCTGGATCTGAGGTTATTCCATTGTAACTTTCATTTATTGTTTTTATGACTGTAAGAACTTCGGGCAACATTAATGGAATTTTTTTCTACCCCAGCTTGTCTTTATTATATATCTTTTGTCCTGAGTCTTTTTGCCCATGCATGAATGAATGTGTTTTGAACGCTTGATCAAATGTAAATCGGATGCTTTTTCTGTTGCTTTTCCTCTTTCTCAGCATGTCGTCACAATTAGCAGGTAATAGAGTAAGCTTCTTGATTTCTTCACGAGATAGCGAGGGCTTAGGCCGCAGGTTCAGATCTGCTGCCTAAGACTTTTCAACTCTATGAGCCGTGAGGGTCTCATAGAGACTTTTCTACCTACGGATCGAGAGGATCTCGTAGGTGGGGTTTTCTCCTTAGGAATCGTGAGGATTCCTAAGTGTGGTTTTCTCTTGTAAGTCGTAAGGATCCTACAAGAGAATTTTTCCCTCTTACGAGTCGAGAGGACTTGTAAGCGGTTGTTTCCCTCCTTGTCGAAGTTCGACGTTGGAGAGTGAGACCCGTGGATGGTATGCAAGAGACCGTTTTGGGCCAACTTGCGGGGTCCCAATGCTTAGGAAACAGGCTTCTTTTATGCCCACTGCCTAAGGCTTTATCTCACGAGTCGAGCCGTGTTCACACCAGAATATTGCATTATTATATTCCCCATTATTATTCATTTAATAAATAAACAGGTGCTTTTGATGCATGTTTGCTACATATTACAGGTTACAGGTTCGTGGATCTAAAACAGTGAAGACGATGAAAAGACGATGCAAAAGTGGACTTTAACCAACAAACAGAAGACTCTTGATGAAGCCTACATCAAAGATAAAATTCACAAAATATAAGGCAATGCAAGGTCCAAGATTACAAGGAAAATGGTTAAAAAATCCTTAGCAAATTGTTCACCGGAGATCTGGAACCAACTTGGTAGCCCAATTGAGAAAAGAATTAAAGAATAACAGAGCCCAGAAAGCCCAAAGGAAGCACAGGAAAAATGAGGAAATGAACCCTCCAATGGGCCGCGGAACCGCGGCCCAAGCCCTCCATTGCCGCGATTCCGCGGCCATCTTGTGCGCGTACTTCGAGAATTTTTTCCAAAGTCTGAGGCGACGCTGAATAGGTCTTTTCTTAGGGGTATTTCTGTAATTGTAAACATGCGGATCAAAATGTAACCTAGGGTTTCTATTTCCTATAAATAGAACTCTAAAGATTGTAATTTCTCATGCCTCCTTTTATGAATAAAATTTAGAAATCTTTTGGAGAGCATCGGTGCCTCTCTTTAATTCAGAAATTCAGATCTGACAACCCTGCTTTGATGTTTGGAGAGAGCCATCTGTAAGTAATTTAATTTCTTGCCCTAGAGTAGATTTTAATTCCTTGCCCTAGGTAGAATTAATTTCATGCCCTAGGAACTTGTTTAGGGTTTAGCTTTTGGGAAGGATTTTGAGAGATGAGATCTCTCATCCCTTTCTTACCCATCAAATATTTACAATAGGACTCCATGCATACATGCACATACCGCTCCCTACGGCACTCTATCCCTCGAGGTAGCGGTGATACCGTAGTATAAAGGCCCGGGTGTGATGTTTTCCATGGAGGTTAGGGTAAGGATCTCTAAAGGAAGGACAAGAACCTAGAGGAAGGAACACCTTCCCGAACGGATCTAATCCACTTTATTGATAATTACCATAACTCCTCACAGATCTTCATTCGGGTAAAGAAAGCGTTGAGATTTACTACCATTTCCAAATCATCCCTAAACCTAGCCCTAGCAAGAATAGATTTAATTAATTGCACTAGAATAATTAGGTTTTTAGATTTAATAACTCCGAACACCCTTCGGAATTAACTCGTAAGAACGAATCGAAAATTCACAACATCCCTGTGGACCGACCCGTACTCACCGGCTAGCTGCAAAGCGACACCGTTCTTGATTGCGGTTACAAATATTTTTGATCTATTTTTTAGAAAGCGTAAGCACGCTGAATCATTTCAATCAAATGGCGCCGTTGCCGGGGATGGCGTAGAATTTTCTTTTCGCAATTTCGGGTTAATCATAAAATTTAAAAAAATCATAAAAATCTAAAAAATCCATAAAAATATAAAAAATATATATCATTTGTTATTTTTGGGAAGGATACTTTGTGGTTGAATTTTTGCAGGATATATAAATTCGGATCTGGAGATTTCCAGAAAGCAAAACAGGAAACAAAATATCGAAACAGAAGATATTTTAAAAAACAGAACACTGGATTTTTTTTTGAAGCAGTGAACCGACCAAAGTGCCGCGATTCCGCGGCCAAAACCTACCTTAGGCCGCGGAACCGCGGCCGTCTTGTCAAATGAGACCGTGAAAATTTTTTTGGGGCACTGTGCAGTCATTTTGACCGCGAAATCGCGGTGGGAGCCTGGTTTTGCCGCGGAAGGGCGGTGGAACAGTGACATCATCTGATTATCTTTGCTCTGTAAGAATCGTCTGTTCCTCCTCTGTAATTTTTGAAATATATTTTCTGGAAATTCCTGCAAGATTCTGTGAGCTATAAAATATATTGCCTTCCATATAACAAGTCTTGTGCAGGATTTTTGGGCCCCGCTTGAACTAAATTGATTGCAAGAAATATTTTGTTGTTGCATATCTTTTCTCGAATATCTTTTCGCAACAATTTTTTCCAAATAAAGATTCTTGTGATTTGCTTCAAATAATAACCAATTGCAAGTAATATTTTGCTGTTGCATATCTTTTCTATAAAATATTTTGCTGTTGCATATCTTTTCTCTAAAAATCTTTTTGCAACAAAATTTTTCCAAATAAAGAGAAAGAAAAAAATTAATGAAAAATGAAAATAAAACGGACAAATATTTTATAGAACTTGCAAAATTTTTTAGCCCCAAATAAATCCTTGCACCATCCAACCTTCCTTTTTGTCACCTTTCTTCTTTTAACATGGGTACCCCACATAAAAAATCATTAGCAGAACTTTGGTATCCCGAACCTAATTTTGCATTATATGTCAATGTGTTCGGTAAATTTAAAAGCGATCCCTCCATGCCTAAAAAATCTCTGAAAGATCACATAGAGGAGTCTAGGAGAAACAGTTTGACTTTTCAACCCACTTTGTGTCAACCTAGTCAACCTTTACCACCTACATATGTTGACACCACTTTTCCAAGTCCTGCTGTAACTCCTAGGCCGATGTCCATTGCTGAGCATATTGCTCAATCTCGCAGTCGATCTTTCACCCCTCTCCACTCATCTAGTTCTAGGGATCCGCACGATTATTCACCTTTTTATCCATATGTTGACCCTACCCCTACCCAACCACCCACTTCCTACCAGTCATACCCAACCTTCCCACCTTCACTAGACACTGTTTCGACACAGCCATTAGGGAGTTTCACATATCCAACCAATTTTGAATCTTTTACTGAAACCCCCTCACCACCTAAGTCTAGTTTGGAAGAGGCGTTGGAGGCGTATATCGCTGCAACAAATAAAATGATGAGGAATGTGGAAGCGTCCATGGCCGCCCTTATGCAACCTAGTGAACCGGTAGCTTGTGTCCCTCTAGCTCTAAATTTTTCAATGTATGAGGCGGCAGTTGGACAGAGTGAGAATGAGAGAGGATTTTCAAATCAAACCTACCCTTACCCAATTGAAGCCCACAACTCATGTTTGCCATCGATTGCCCTAAATAGTTCACCAGTTGAAAATAACAACGAGTTGTGTGATTTTGTAGTGTTTGATTTGCCAAATTGTGAGGAACCCCTTTCGAGTAAAACCGCACCTAATCCGTTCGATCTTTACACCTCCACTCTAGAACCTAAATCGATAGATATCCATGCTTTTGATGAGGTGTCTAAAGAAATTGATTTTCACTTGATTGAGGATATAGACGCCGGGAATATTTCGGATGATGAACCTGTCGATTTGCTTGAAATTTTATGTTCAAATCATCATCCTGAGTTATTAAATGTTTCTCCCGAATCTCATATGCGTCTAGATTTTGATGATAATGGCATGGATGAGTTGAATATTGAGGATAGTATTGAGGAGAGTCTTGAGGATAATATTGAGGTTGAATCATTTTTATTTGATGTGTCTGATTTTTCAATTCATCCTCCTGAACCTTTGATTGTTATATCACCCTCCCTCTTTCCCATCGTTCCAACCCCGCTTGAAGACTGTGAGCTTGAAACCTTTTCTTTTGAATCTGACACAGTCCTCACAAACGATAACACCTACGAGGGTTCCACTTTTTCGGACGATGCTGATGACTCACCGCCCGAGTTTGAGTCCTTTACATTTTCAGATGAGCCATCAGACTCGGTTGATTATAGTTGTTTCGAACCATTGATGGAATCTTTTAAGTTCGAGACAGTTTACTACGGTGAGAATGATAATATCCCTAATTCACTTCCTTTCGTCTTTCCTATTGTCCCGACCGTACAAATGACTGTTACGCTTTCATCTCCGATACCAAGTTCGGCGTACCCATGTTTTCTTGCGAATCTTGAGGGATTTGACCCTATTTCTCGATGGGTTGATAGGTTAGCGCAATCGCTTTTAACACATCGGTCATCACAAATTGCGCTAATTTATTCACTCAATTTACACCCTCAAGATCGTACTCCACTTCCTTCTTCTTTTCGCCATTCTTCTCCCCCACCGAGACCATATTCTACCATTCTTCTTTCCACACGGTCTCGCGTGCTTCTCATTTTCTTTCACCAATTATACCATTTCCACGATAAGATTTTTGAATGGTTGGTGCTAACTTTTGGCTTGTGCAAGGCCAAGCTTAAGTTTGGGGGAATCTTTGTATATATGTATATATATTTTTTTTCTTTTCTATAAAAAAATTAAAAAAAAAATTCAAAACATTAAAAATATAAAAATTATAAATAAATAAACAGGGGAGTGCCGGTATTTTGACCCTCTTGGCTTAGCATTACAGTGGGGACACTGTCAAGTTCAAGTTTGGGGGTATGCTCGGTACGTCTTCTTCCTTCGTATTCATTTGTACATATTTTTGCATTTGCATACTTATTTGAAAACCCATAAAAATTTAAAAAATTTCAAAAATTATAAAAATTATTATATTCAATTTTGGCCATATTTGACTAGAGTTTGACAGATAGGTTAACTAGCTAGGAACAACTAGATCTTAAACTTAGTAAATTAAAAACCCTAAAAATAACCTTTCTTAAAGTTTAACGGTAGAGAGTATATGCCTTTGTAGTTTATTTAGAAATAGGCAAATTTTGGGTTCACTTCTTGGGCTAAGTCGAAACAAGGGAATAGTATTGATGTTCTTATCAGAGTATAAGTTTGAAAAATAGTTCCTAGCTTAAGTCTAGATTCTGAAAATGTATACCCTACAATTTGCACAATCACGCACCTTGAAATTTGGAATAGTAGAAGAGACCTTGAAATGCTCTTGTCTAAAGTCCTTAGTACAATGAAAATAAAAGGAAAAAAAAAGTGAATAAAGAAAAAAATGGACACTGGTTTTTGTGATTACTTAAGGCTGTAAAAATTAGAAAAATATTTAGCAAGGGTGCCTTATCACCTAGTGCCTTAGACCAACTGGTTTGGGAGTCACTGCTAAAGCCTTGGGTGTTGCAAGACTAGGAAGTACGCTTTAAAGTGCAAACGCATCTTGTAATCGGTTGTTGGTACCTCAAGAAGTATTAACAGTCGCATGAAGGATGTGTGAGCAAAATTCAATTAAATTCACCAACTAATTAGTAATTTGGACAACGGACGAGAGTACGATTGCTTGATTTGAATTTCCAAGTGTAGGGGTGATCTATACACACACGTAGGGGATATGTGATTAGAGTTTAGATGAGAGAAAGGAATGAAGAATAGAACTTGTATCTTTAGTAGGGTTGATAGCAATTCCTAAGTGGAGATGGAATCCTAGAAGGAAAACTTAAGAAATGCCGAAAGCTAAGTAGATCTGCAAGATATATATAATCTTAAGTTAAATGATGAGGAAGTGTGAAGAATATGGGTGGATAATTTACAAGTAAAAAATAATAGAATTCTTAGTTAGAAAACCTAATTGGAGAACAAAAGTTAATGGGCTGAATTGATAGGATTTTGTGGGTAGTATCCGCTGAAAACCCTCAGGAGACAACACTCCTCCTACTAGGGACACCTAGAGGTTTAAAGGCTTGTTGCACGTGCTCAGTGCAATCGCGTTTCCCTGCGAAAGTGCGGTTAGGTTTTTTGTAATGAATAAAAAATAAGTTTGCTCGAGGACGAGCAAAAGATAAGTTTGGGGGTATTTGTTCACACCAGAATATTGCATTATTATATTCCCCATTATTATTCATTTAATAAATAAACAGGTGCTTTTGATGCATGTTTGCTACATATTACAGGTTACAGGTTCGTGGATCTAAAACAGTGAAGACGATGAAAAGACGATGCAAAAGTGGACTTTAACCAACAAACAGAAGACTCTTGATGAAGCTTACATCAAAGATAAAATTCACAAAATATAAGGCAATGCAAGGTCCAAGATTACAAGGAAAATGGTTAAAAAATCCTTAGCAAATTGTTCACCGGAGATCTGGAACCAACTTGGTAGCCCAATTGAGAAAAGAATTAAAGAATAACAGAGCCCAGAAAGCCCAAAGGAAGCACAGGAAAAATGAGGAAATGAACCCTCCAATGGGCCGCGGAACCGCGGCCCAAGCCCTCCATTGCCGCGATTCCGTGGCCATCTTGTGCGCGTACTTCGAGAATTTTTTCCAAAGTCTGAGGCGACGCTGAATAGGTCTTTTCTTAGGGGTATTTCTGTAATTGTAAACATGCGGATCAAAATGTAACCTAGGGTTTCTATTTCCTATAAATAGAACTCTAAAGATTGTAATTTCTCATGCCTCCTTTTATGAATAAAATTTAGAAATCTTTTGGAGAGCATCGGTGCCTCTCTTTAATTCAGAAATTCAGATCTGACAACCCTGCTTTGATGTTTGGAGAGAGCCATCTGTAAGTAATTTAATTTCTTGCCCTAGAGTAGATTTTAATTCCTTGCCCTAGGTAGAATTAATTTCATGCCCTAGGAACTTGTTTAGGGTTTAGCTTTTGGGAAGGATTTTGAGAGATGAGATCTCTCATCCCTTTCTTACCCATCAAATATTTACAATAGGACTCCATGCATACATGCACATACCGCTCCCTACGGCACTCTATCCCTCGAGGTAGCGGTGATACCGTAGTATAAAAGCCCGGGTGTGATGTTTTCCATGGAGGTTAGGGTAAGGATCTCTAAAGGAAGGACAAGAACCTAGAGGAAGGAACACCTTCCCGAACGGATCTAATCCACTTTATTGATAATTACCATAACTCCTCACAGATCTTCATTCGGGTAAAGAAAGCGTTGAGATTTACTACCATTTCCAAATCATCCCTAAACCTAGCCCTAGCAAGAATAGATTTAATTAATTGCACTAGAATAATTAGGTTTTTAGATTTAATAACTCCGAACACCCTTCGGAATTAACTCGTAAGAACGAATCGAAAATTCACAACATCCCTGTGGACCGACCCGTACTCACCGGCTAGCTGCAAAGCGACACCGTTCTTGATTGCGGTTACAAATATTTTTGATCTATCTTTTAGAAAGCGTAAGCACGCTGAATCATTCCAATCAAGCCGCCTCGACAATTTTTCACAAGTCGAGACGAATCGAACGTTTCTCGCAAGAACATCTTAACGTCGCATTTAACCTCTGCTCTTTACGACAGAAGCCCGTTAAGGTTGGTGGTACTTAGGGTTTTGGCCATCGTACCGTCGCATAAGCTGATATAGTCCTCGATAGGCAATCGTGCTGTTCGAGTAGCCCTGCGACTGCCGTGTCTCTGATCCCTTCGGGGGCTGGACAAGACGTCTTCAAGCAATCCTCCTTGGCAGTTTGACCGTCGGAAGAGCAAGCGTTAGGAATTTGCCATGTCGCTTTTTACTTGAGGTTAGGCTTATTTTGGTGAGCCCCGATGAGTCATAACCACTCCGCGCTGGTGTGGAGATGATCTCCGATAGTCTTTCGGGCTTTATATGAGTTGCCGTCAAGACCCTGAAGCTAGGAATTTGGCCTTTGCTTCGTTCGCTGGCATTGCGTCTGCTTTATCGAGACGAATGTTGCGGTGGGAACTAGGGATTTTGCCGTGGCTCCGTTTGTTTGATGACGTTGCGTCTGCTGTGTCGAGACGAACGTTGGGGTGACATCTCGTCTGCTGTATCGAGACGGACGTCGAGGTTGTCTCTAGGTTGCTGGTGAACCGCCGAGGTTTGGAACTAGGGATTTTGCCGTGGCTCCATTCGTTTAATGACGTTGCGTCTGCTGTGTCGAGACGAACGTTGGGGTGACATCTCGTCTGCTGTATTGAGACGGACGTCGAGGTGGTGACCATTCTGTGCTGGAGCGAGATGATCTACGATTGTCTTTCCGGTTTTATATGAGTTACCGTCAAGACGTCGAAGCTAGGAATGTGGCCTTCGCTTCGTTTTCTTTGGTGTGTCCAAATCCTGTTGGAGGAAGAATGCTGGGGTTGACATTTCGTCTGCTGTATCGAGATGAACGTCAAGGTGGTGACCACTCTGTGCTGGTGCGATATGATCTCCGATTGTCTTTCCGGTTTTATGTGAGTTACCGTAAAGACGTTGAAGCTAGGAATGTAGCCTTCGCTTCGTTTGCTTTGTCACGTCCGAATCCCTGTTGGAGGAAGAATGCTAGGGTTGACATTTCGTCTGCTGTATCGAGACGAACGTCAAGGTGGTGACCACTCTGTGCTGGTGCGAGATGATCTCCGATTGTCTTTCCGGTTTTATGTGAATTACCGTAAAGACATTGAAGCTAGGAATGTGGCCTTCGCTTCGTTTGCTTTGTCATGTCTGAATCCCTGCTGGAGGAAGAATGCTAGGGTTGACATTTCGTCTGTTGTATCGAGACGAACGTCAAGGTGGTGACCACTCTGTGCTGGTGCGAGATGATCTCCGATTGTCTTTCCGGTTTTATGTGAGTTACCGTAAAGACATTGAAGCTAGGAATGTGGCATTCGCTTCGTTTGCTTTGTCATGTCTGAATCCCTGCTGGAGGAAGAACGCTGGGGTGACAACTCGTCTGATGTATCGAAACGAACATCGAGGAGGTGACCACTTCATGTGAGATGATCTCCGGTGGTCTTTTCGGTTTTATATGAGTTACCGTCAAGACGTTGAAGCTAGGAATTTGGCCTTCGCTTCATTTGCTCACACTGCGTCTGGTGTATTGAGACGAATGCTGAGGTGGAGCTGGGATTTTGCCGTCACTCCTCTTGGTTTCGACCATGGGGTCTTTTGTTAACTTTGCATGTACACCCTGCTGGACTGCGAAGGAACGCCGTTGTTGACATTGCGTCTGCTGTAACGAGACGAATGCTAAGGTGGAGTTAGGATTTTGCCGTTACTCCGCTTTGTTCCGACCGTGAGGTCTTTTTTTGACGTTGCATCTGCCTCCAGCTGGACTGCGGAGGAACGCTGTTGTTGACATTGCGTCTACTGTATCGAGACGAATACTGAGGTGAAGCTGGGATTTTGTCATCGCTCCGCTTGATGGTGTAACATCTGTGTCCTGCTGGAATGAAGAGGCACACCGTTGTTGGTCTCCAGGCTGCAGATGTGGTCATTGACATTTGGAACTAGAGACTTTGCCATGGTTGTGTTTCATTGCGATTCTGAGGTCGGTTGTTGACGTCATGTCTGCATCTAGTTGGAGTGAGGAGAAACGCCGTTGGTGATCTCTAAGTTGTCGATGTTGACGTCGAGACCCTGAAGCTCGGGATCTTCGTTTGCTTCATTTATTGACATCGTGTCTGTAATATTGCGACAAATGTCGAGATTGTCTCTAGGTTGTCTATGAACCGTCGAGATTTGGCTTCGCTTTCTGATGGAGCCTGTTGGGAAGGTATGGTTCCCTCTTTATGTGTGCCCCTGGATTGTATACAGGGATCGATGTGATTTCACCTGTAGGGCAAAAAGTTTCATTCTTTCATTTTTTTTTATTCTTTCCGCGATGCTCTATCATTTCAGCTTTTATATCGCGAAGGTCGCGATTGCCCAATCATTTCGGCTATTTTTCGCGGTGCCCAATCATTTCGGCTATTTTTCTTTTTACTCGCTGCTTTTTATTGCGAGTTGCCCAATCATTTCGGCTATTTTGCATGCATACATTTTTACTTGCTGATTTTTATTGCGAGTTGCCCCATCATTTCGGCTATTTCGTATGCATTTTTTTTTTGCTCGTTGGTTTTTTTTTTTTTTTTGCGAGTGTGGAACTTGGAATCTGATGCCAATCTTAGCATCAGCATCGCTACAACTGGACTATTTCCAGGAGCGAATCATCATTTGCCATGAAAGGACTTAGAATTTGATACCGGTTTAGGCATCAGTATCGCTACAACTGGGATATTGCCAGGAGCGAATCATCATCTGCCATGAAAGGACTTGGAATTTGATACCGATTTAGGCATCATCATCGCTACAACTGGAATATTGCCAGGAGCGAATCATCATTTGCCTCTGTCGATGTCGAACAAAGGTGGCTTAGTAAACAGGATTAGGATCCCGTCGACTAAGGCTTTTGACTTCATGAGCCGTAAGGGTCTCATAAAGGTGTTTCTCCCTACGAGTCGTGAGGATCTCGCAGGTGCGTTTTCTCTTTAGGAATCGTGAGGATTCCTAACTGTATGTTCTCTTATAAGTCGTAAGGATCTTACAAGAGTGTTATCTCCTTATGAGTCGAGAGGACTCACAAGGGTTGTTCACCGTGTGGACATATCCCCAGTCACGGATGGGACTTGGTTAGGAAAATGTTTATTCGCGCCCGTGGATTGTATACAAGGGCCAATATAGGACCATTTGTAGGGCAATATCGAAAGTTGTGGGGGTTGCTTAAGAACAGGTTAAGGTTTCTGTAACTTAAGACTTTCAAATTTTATGAGCCGTAAGGATCCCACAAGAGAGTTCTCCTTATGAGTCGTGAGGATCTCGCAAGTGTATTTTCTCCTTAGGAATCGTGGGGATCCCTAAGTGTGTTGTTCCTTTGTGAGTCGTAAGGATCTCACGCAGGTGGTTTCTCCTTACAGGGTCGAGAGGACCCTATAAGTGTTTCTTAACGAGGTTGCGCCCTTTCGGGTTTTCACAAACACTCGCCGGTAGTCCTGCTGTTTTTACTCACGGAGCCCTTTTCAGGTTTTCATCCGTGCCCATTTTGCTTATGGACTTACCCTTTTTTTTTATTCTTTTTATTCCTTTTATTTTTTTTCGCTTTCTCTTTTTTTTTACGAGGTCGCGCCCTTTCGGGTTTTCACGAACACTCGCCGGTAGTCCTGCTGTTTTTACTCACGAAGCCCTTTCAGGTTTTCATCCGTGCCCATTTTGCTTATGGACTTACCCTTTTTTTTATTCTTTTTATTCCTTTTATTTTTTTTTTCTCTTTCTCTTTTTTTTTACGAGGTCGCGCCCTTTTGGGTTTTCACGAACACTCGCCGGTAACCCTGCTGTTTTTACTCACGGAGCCCTTTCGGGTTTTCATCCGTGCCCTCTTTGCTTATGGACATACCATTTTTTTTATTATTATTATTTTTTTATATATATATATATATTTTTATCTCGTCAGCCTAAGGATGCTGCGGTAGTAGTTTAAAGACGTTTCGGTCATTTGCAAGTTTTAGGACATTGAGGTCCATCATTAGTTTAAGGACATCTCGGTCCGTTGTTAGTTTAAGGACGTTTCGGTCCGTTGTCGCCGTATTTGAGGCGAATATCTGGTTTATTGACTTTTCGGTCTATGAGTCCTTCTCCATGAATGAACATGATGCCCCCGGCGTATCCATCTTCTTCGGAGCGTGCGGTTGTGGCGGACTCACCTTCCAGTTCTCAGACAGCGCAAACTTGCCCTGTTGGTATTGGTCTTCAACCCAGTTTTTGAAGACGTAGCAGTCTTCGATCAGGTGACCTACTGTTTGGTGGTAAGGGCAATAATTAGGATTATTAACATCGCCTGGCCGCAACGGACGTTTTGGACCCGGCAGATTGATGAGTCTGTCGCACACTGCCAGCTCGAACAGTCCCCTTGTTTTATCTTGCGGAAACGAGTAAGGACGTTTCAACTTTTCCTGGAGGGGTTGCCGCTTGTTGCTTTGGCAAGCAACCGGTCTAGGGTCACCTGATTGTTGTTGAGCGCTGGCGACGAGGGCCTTTTTTTCCTTTTCTTTTATCCTTTTTGTTTGCTCCGTTGTTTGCGGGGCCGGGATTTTTTCCGAGTAGCATGCGATTGCATGGCTGAACGTTCTCGCAGCTTCTCAATTCCTTTATTTTTGAAATAGATTCCCCGAGGGAAGAGTTGTGGATAGCTTCTTCATCAGAGTTGCTTCCAAAGGTGATAATTTGCGATGCCTTAGAGTCGGCTATATGGAAATCGTCGACGACTCTTTTGCGCTCATATATCGCATTTTTCCGATGTCCACAAGCTTCACATTTTGTCCTGTCGAAGTGTTGCTTTTGAGCGACATACCCTTGCCACCAACAGTTAAAAGATTCGCAGTCTTCGGTAGGATGTATGATCTTCTGATGATATAAGCAGAAGTTAGGATGCATCTCTACCTCAGCGAGAGTATTTTCTTCAGAGGGCGGTAGCTTCATTCCTACTGACAGAGCTTTGGCGAACCTTTTCCTCGTCTTGAATTTGTTTTTATCCGCAGTGGATGGCTTTTGATTTGACGGGAATGCCTTGGCTTTTTCCAGTATGGCCATTTCACGCTCTTGATTGGCTTTTGCTTTCAAACGAATTTCATTTAGGAAGACATCGATCAACTCGTCTGATGGCTATAGAATCTCTGGCTCAGGGTTCGCCATTGATTTCTCAGCGCAAGGAGCCTCCTCATCATCCGTCAGTGAATGAGAAATCACATGACAAGTCGCTACGTAGTCTTCGGATTCATCCGATAAGTTTTCTCCATCGTTTTCATCCTCGACGAAAGAACAAGTTGCCCCCGGCGTGTCCGTTTTCTTTGGAGAGTGTGGCTGTGGTGGGTTTACCTTCCAGTTTTCCGACAGCGCGAACTTGCCTTGTAGGTACTGATCTTCGATCCATCCCTTAAAGACGAAACAATCCTCAATCGGGTGACTTACCGTTTAGTGGTAAGGGCAATAATTGGGATTATTAAGATCGCATGGCTGCGACAGACGCTTTGGACTCGGCAGATTAATGAGTCTGTTGCGCACGGCCAGCTCGAACAGTCTTTTCGTTTTATTCTGAGGAAACGAGTAAGGACGTCCTAGCCTCTCTTCGAGGGATGGGCGTGGACGCACGTTGTTTTGGCGAACGACCGGCTTTAAGTTGCTCGATTGTTGTTGAGCATTGGCGACGACGATCGCTTTCCCTTTTCCTTTCTCATCTCAGGAATCTGATTTTGGAGGAGACGGTCTATGGCCTATCTGGTCCATTTGGGCTAATTTGTCAATCAAGGCCTGGAAGGTGGTCGGCCTGAAGAACATCATGAATTGTGAGATGGTCGCCTGCGGATCGAGAGTGCCCACAAACATGCCTACCGCAGGTGCCTCTTCTATGCGTTGTTCGCATTTCGACCATAGGTTCCGCCATCGTGTTGCGTATTGGACCCACGTTTCGCTTGGCCTTATCCTGGCATTTATCAGTACTGTTATCGGGGTGCGTTCACTAGCACTCACGAATCTTTGTGTAAACAGCAGCTCCATCTCCGCAAATGTTTTGACAGAGTCGTTAGGTATCTCCGAATACCATTCAAATGCCGTTTCTGCTAAGCTGCCGACGAATTGGCGAAGCAACAGTTTGTCATTGCCTCCAGTGTTGCCGCATAAGGCCCTGAATTGAGCGACATGTTGATGTGGATTTCCTGTCCCTTTATATACGTGGAATTTAGGGATTGTGTATCCCGGCGGGTAACTGATTTGGTCATACCAGCTTGGATACGGTCGTCCGGTTCTAACAATTTGCCCAGCCGCTTCATTCACCAGATGAACCCGGATCTGCTGAGCTATATATTCGTCTAGGTCAACTTTGGAGATTGCCTCCTCCTTGGCTGTTGACAGAGCCGGCGGAGGATTTGACGTTTCTCCCATGTCGTCTTCAAGGACGATCGGAGGATCCTCAGCAGGAGGGTCCGGCTGTAACATCATCCCTACCATATCTTGGAAGAGAAGCGCCATCTGCTTTATGTTAGCCGCTTGCTCTGCAGCTTCTTTGTCCCTCTTTTCGAGGACTCTGCGTAAAAAGTCAGCGTCGGTTTCTTGTTCTTGATGCTCATCCGAAGACGTTTCAGAGCTTTCTTTTGGCTCAGTGAGTGCAGCCATTGTAGTCATCATTTCCTGAAGCTTTTGTTATTGCTCCTAGGCTTTCGTCACGGATCGGGTGAGCGGTCGGTGGCCCGTAGAAGTACGGCTTTCCTCCTTTCCAGAAGCCATATAAACAGTGTGCACCACCATGCCCTCAGACTTGGGGCGTTTGTGTTCGGTGTCTTTGCGATTTGCCGAAGACACAGGGGCTTTTTGCGGCCTCCTTTTTTGAGTGATTAGAGTTAAGGGAGCCGTTGTAGTGGGCACCCAAGTAGCTTTTGCTTCTTGTGGTTTGACAGAGTAATCCTTCCCCTGCCGAACCTTCATCTTTTTCTGTCGTCGGAGGCAGTCTTGATCGATCACCGACTCTTGGACCTGTCGCCAGACTTTGTAAATTTTAAAGGACAGCCGTTGAGGGGGCTGCTCTAGCTTCTTCTCTGGAGTATTCTCCACAGGTGAAGGAGTTCGTTTCAACATCGCAGTAGGAGAGTTTCTGCGCACCTTGTTCAGCAATTCAAAGCTGTTCCCGATTGGAACAGCAGTATTGATCCCCATCGTTGGAGCTGGAGGAGTAAACCCAGAGGGGAAGTTGCCCCCAGCCTTCTTTACTCGGCGCCAGTGGCGACGTCGAGCATGTCGTGCTAATGGAGTTGTTTTAGCTATAGGGGTGACCTCCTCATGCCCCCTGTGTTGGTCAGAATATGCTGGTACCAGCCTTTTAAAGATCGACGTCCGTTGAACGGGGACGGCCAACCTGTCAGAAGCGGGCTTCCGAACATGGGAAGCAACCTTGGTGACTTCGCCAAGAACGGGAGCTGGGATAGCTATCCGCTTCGGGATAACGCCTTCTGGTATGGCAGGCTTCTTCATGGGCCCGATGGAGCTCTGGCCTAATCCATTAAAACCTGAAGCAGTGGAGTTGGGCGACCTGTTGAGAGGGGTCGCGGCAGTGGCAAGTCGATCGAAGACCGACTTCTTTGGAGCTTCTTGCAATGTCATTAGGGCGTTGAAGCTTATTGGTGGTAGCATGGTCCCAAAAAATAGTCCAGTGGTGGCTTGAGCCACCTGCTCCACCGGCATTTTGAAAAGGGAGGCCGCTCGAGGCCCATAAGTCACTCCTCCAGCAAAGACGGAGCGAGAGTTGCAGCTGCAGGCGGTGCAGTTCGAAGCCATCGATCTTCTGTTTTCTGCATGGAGAAAGACACCAAATCTAAGTACTTTGAATCCACAAGCAACCACAATAAACCGCGATTCGTTCACGAACACGACACACGAAGTGTGGAGTGGAAAGTGGAAAAGGTCCCACCGGGCGTGCCAGAATCTGTTCCCCCCCCGAAAGGCGGCGCACAGGACCGCGATGTCCTGACGCTGAGATTCGGGGCAGATGCTATTTGGTTTTATCTGTCTACCTCTCCGAAAATACCAAGTTGATTTATGGCACCGTGTATCGGAGGTTTAGACGGATGCGGCCGATGTAGCAGACTTCGTCAGATTCCCCCTCGCTTGAGGGGGTTTTGATTGTGGGGACGCTCTTCCCTGCAGGCGCAAGCCCCTGCAGTTAATTACGCTACCGCATCGCGGTAACAACTTTCTCCTTCTCCAGAATTTCACTTCGTGTCGTGTGTGTTTGTTTTGTTTGTGGTTTCCCGTGGATTGTATACGAAGACTGAGTAATGTCGTCGCCCGTAGGACGTGGATTAGTCCAAATCCGTATTTACTTAGATTTGGGTTTGGTGTTTTTAGTTTAAGGATGCGTTAGTCGCGTTGCGGCTAAGATCAACTTAAACGTTCGTTAAGGATACGTTAGTCCAGTTTGGGACTAAGATCAACTTAACGGGATCGTTTAGATCCGACAAAAGAGTGTTTAGGCTCTATTGTTCCAGTTTAGGGACATAGTGGTCCAACATTCCCATTTTGGGGGCGGATATTGGTTTAAGGACGCATAAGTCCATGAGTTTAAGGACCCCACAGTCCGTATTAATGTGTGGTTGTCAGGACCCGTCACCTCTCTGACGACGTTGAAGGATTACAACGACAAATATCAGAGGAGTTCAGAGATGTATCCTTGAACCAAAGTTGGTTGAGAGATCTATAGTCCAATTTGGGACTAAAGTTTGTTTGAAGGTTTGATTTAAGGACACGTTAGCTATATTTGAGGCTAAGATCAACTTAATCGTTTGTTAAGAATACGTTAGTCCAATTTGTAACTAAGATCAACTTAACGGGATCGTTTAGATCCGACAAAAGAGCGTTTGGGCTCTATTGTTCCAGTTTAGCGACATGGTGGTCCAATACCAGTTTAAGGACATAGTGGTCCACCGTTAGTTTAGGGACGTGTCGGTCCGATATTAGTTTAGGGACGTCTCGGTTCGATATTAGTTTAGATATTAGTTTAAGGACGTCTCGGTCCAATATTAGTTTAGGGACGTTTCGGTCCACGAGTTTAAGGACCCCGCAGTCCATATGGGTGTGTGGTCGTTGGGACCCGTCACCTCTTTGACGTCGTTGAGGAATTACAACGATGGATATCAAAGGAGTTCGGAGATGTACCCTTGAACCGGATGTGGATTGGTTTAGGAGAGCCGTTTTGCTCAGTTAATTTAGTTTAAGGACTTATGGCCACGATTGGGCTAAGTCCAGTTAAAAATGTCCAATATTTTATTTGCATTTGTTTTTATTTTTATTTGGGCTTTGCCCAGAAAAGATGCAGGGCATCAATTTGTTTTGGGCTCTGCCCTTTATAAATGATGCAGAGCATCAATTTCATTTGGGCTCTGCCCTTGTATAAAGGATGCAAATCATCAATTTATTTGGGCTCTGCCCATTTATTGCCTTGCAATTTATTTTGGCCTGTCAGGTCATTTTGATTTGGGCCTGGCCCTTTAAGTAATGCATTGCATTTGTGCAAAGCACTGTTAATTTGATAATCTTTTAGATTCAAGAACCGATGGTTTATAAAAGAAGTGCAAGGCACTATTTGATTTAGATCTAAGAAAAAACAAGTTTTTTCTTGTTTTTCTTATCTCAGAGAACCAAAAGTTCATAAAAGTGCAAAGCACTATTAATTTAAGAACCTTTTAGGTTCAAGAACCGATGGTTCATAAAACAAGTGCAAGGCACTATTTTATTTATTTATTTATTTATTGTTGAAGATCTATGATCTTGTTCATAAGAGAATTTTCTCTTCTTTTAAAGGTTTTTACCTTTTTTTTTAATTCTTCAAGAGTTCTCAAAAGTTCTCTTCTCTTTTTTTTTTAGCAAGATGTTCCTCCTTTTGAAATGAGGTCTAGGGTCCTTTTTATAGTGCCCATAAATTAGTTAAAATTTTTTAAAGAGATCATTTTCCGAGTGATTTGGGAAATTTTCTCCACCGTTGGATCTTTGATCCAAACGCTCCTGTTTTACAGAAGAAATCTTCTTGTTTTAACAAAAACAGAAAAGATTTCCTTAAATCTTCATTCTGTCTTTTGCGCAACTCCCCAGCGCGTGACACGTGTCGTGCAGCGCTTGCGCAACTGCGCACACACGTGTCGCGCAAAAAAAATTTTTTTTTTTTATTTTATTTTTTTTTTTTTACTGCGCAGCGCAGTTGCACAGTTCGCACTGCGCACTTGCTCTTTGCGCATTTTTTTTTGATGAAATTTGCTCTGATGGAGTACGCTATCTTGGGCGTTGCGCTCGTTGCGCTACTGTGTCTGATTTTGACATGTGGCGCTCTGCGCTGCAGCGCAAGAGATCCGAAGCGTTATTTCATTTATTTTAACTTTTATTTTCACTTTAATTTTCAAGACAGAGTTTTGCTCTGATTGGAGAAAAACAGAAGCATTGCTTCTTTTCCCACCTTGGAATTTGAACAGAGCTTTGCTCTGATTGGGGTAAACAACCCATTCGCTTGTGTTTTCATCCGTTTCGAGTAAATTTCGGCAGCACCTCCCCGCTGTTCTCCGAGTACACTGTAATAGAATAGATAATCATTTCAATGCTGTGAAACAACGTTGAAATGAACATTTAATCCATCTTTGTACATGGAAAACCAGCGGAAAAGTACCGACGAAATAATTCGAAACGAATGAAAACACAAATGAATACAGGTGTTTGCTTTATACATTCCTAACTTGTCCACACTAAACAAATCTATCGATTATCATACGATTGAATCTTCTCGTCACATAGACTATACGACGGTTTTTAGTACCGAACTATACCGTCCGATATTTAACAAGCTTCGTATAGTTCTATATCACGACGAACATCAAACGTATGTTAACCGATAGACGAGGACTACGTCGCGCTTTGATTTTCACATATGAGTATCGATGAGAATATGAAAGTTTCATATTATCATCGAGTATCATATATTGGTTTTAACTTGAACATTTAACTTGAATAGGTTTTACGTTTACGTTTCATTTTTAAGGATTCGAAGTTTTTAGTTTAGGACAAATTTTTCTTACGTTTACGGTAAATTTGTACGTTTACGTTATCATCGAGTATCCTACTGAAAGAACTAGTGCACCCTAAACCCTAACCCAAATTAACCCAATTAATCCAAATTAACCCTAATCATCACCCTAACTCAAATTATCCTTAATTAACTCAATTAACCTAATTAACCATAATCAGCACCCTAACTCAAATTATCCCTAATTAATCCAAAATTAAGCTAATTATACCAAATTAACCCTAATCAACACCCTAACACAAATACATTTTATTTTACCTAATTAACCCAAATTAATCCTAGCCCAAACCCTAAACCTAATCATCACCCAAACCGCAACCGACATTAACCCTAACCCAAACCAAAATTAACCCTAATTAATCTAATTAACCATAACCTTAACCCTAATCATCACCAACCCTACCTAATTAACTCTAACCCTATACATCAACCGAACCCTAACCCTAACCCTACCTAATTAACCCTAACCCTAATTAATCCCCAATTAACCGGCCCTACCTATAACCCTAACCCTAAATATCAACCGAACCCTAACCCTAACCCTAATTAACCCCCAATCAACCCGAACCCTAACCCTAGCTCTAAAATCAACAATAACACAAAAAAAGAGCATAATTATAAGTTCAAAATAGAAATTAACTCACCTCAGTTGTAGTTTTGCCGACGAATGGAGCTCGACGAGGTGGAGGAGGCCGGGGATGGAGCTTGACGAGACTGTGGTGGAGGCAAAAATGTCGACGAGCGTGTGGTGACGAGACTGTGGTGGCAGCGACGGAGGGAAATTTTGTCGACGAGAGGTGGAGGAGGCAGGTGACGAGACTGAGGTGGAGGAGGCGGATGATCGATCGTGCAGGAGTTGATAAGAAAATTTGGGGACGGTGGGAAATTACTGGGCTTTATTTTTTTTATAAATAACCCTTTGTTGCCCCTACGGATTAATCTGTAGGGCCTTCTTTTGCGACTCCGTAGGGCCAAATAAAAAATTACATTTTAATATTTTTTAATTAATCTGTAGGGCACCGTAGAGACAAACCGATGGCCCTATGGATTAATTCATAGGGGCAACCCCTCATTGTAGTAGTGAAAGTTTTTCTAAAAGTATTTAAACTAATTATCGAGAAGTGTTATACTAAAGTTCATGGTATTTTAATGAAAATTTTCGTTATAAATTTTTTTCATATGAAAATTTTGTTAAACTAAAAACTAAATGATAAGAAATAAGATTAAGATTAATATAGAATGTTAGTTTGATCTAAGTTGCTTATCAAGTGGAATACAAAAATTAAAAAAAGATTATATTGGAGATAACTATTTAACAAAAAATAACTTCTAACTCTTACACATACTGTAATACGCTTTACTAGAAATACAAGAAACTTATGTACAGTGATTTCAGAGTCGTTACAAAAACAATGACTTTTAAGCGTAGTCCTCGGAACCCTTTTGAATGTCGGTCGCAACGCCGTTTGAACGTACCGTTTAAAAGCCGCGCTTTCTCCGAATCTGATAACTTGTTCATCTGCCATAACATATTTTGCCATTTTGAAACATTTAAATTATGATTATATTGAAAAAGGCCTTGACCGGCGAAACTAATTTGTGTTTGTGTGGTGGAGAAACCGCCTGGGGCTTCTAAGTGTTTTTTTGCATGTTTATTCAAACTACTGGTGCCAGCACTATTCTTGTGTTTATATGCATTGCCACAATATTTGCAAATGGCGTATCTAACACTGTTCCTAAATTCAATTTTATAGTGATCTCAAATATCAATAGTAATCGCACGTTTTTTAGCTTCTCATGATGTATGGATGGATCTTCGGCTTGTTATTCAAGATGAGGAATTTGGGTTTGATACGTATCGGATGAACCCCTCCTCCATATCGATATTGTAACTAAATGTTAAAAAAGAGAGTGTTAGAGTAGAAAATTATAAATAATAAATTAAAAATAAGAAATAAGAAAGAGAGAAGCATGGGTCGATCGGAGGCTCGGAGGTTCGAAAACTCGGAATCGGACTGTCGGAAAATCGAAGCGAAGGTTCTATTCTTCAGAGGAATGGAAATTGCCTCAATAGTATGGAGATTTAGACTATTTTTTGTAGAGATATAGAAATTTTTATTTTTATTTTTTTGGAAGAGAAAAGAGTTAGAAATGAGAAAAAATGGGGTTTGGGGAGTATTTATAAGTTTTTAGGAGGGTTTTGAATTTTTTGCCCGTTTCTAGCCGTTATTAGGCGGTGCGGGGCGGGACGAATCGAAATTCGCCTCGCTTCGCCTGAATCCGACCTTTAGGAGCCGTTGGATGGGATTTCCAAGACAAGGCAAAGTGAATCCGAGGCGAGGCAAAGCGATTCGTTGAACAAGCGACCGAGTTCGAGATGAATCCGTAGCAAATCGGTCAACGAGGCGAAGCGAGGCGAGGCGAATCGGTGAGTCTTGCCGATTCGTGGCGAATCGTGAGAATTCCCGAAACGAAGTGAGGTGAGTTGACGAGTTAGGCTGAACGAACTACGGCGAAATACGGCCGGAAATGTTGAAAACCCGTTCGCTTCATCAATTTATTGTCGGCGAGGCGAATCAATTCGCCAAATTTGCTTAAGTAAAAATTTGCTTCGTGACGAGGCCAAGCGAATCGATTCGCCTTCGATTCGCTTCATTAGTCGAACCTAACACACGGCGTTCCCATCCTTTGGAAGTTCATATCAATTTGTTTTGTTCACGTTTCCAGCATTATATTACTCATGTCTTTCACAAGTGACCTCACATCCAATCTTATTTATTTATTGTGCTACCATGAATTATGTTGCAATCAAGTAAAGCATTATTATAGGAGGTTAATGGAGGGAACAGGCCATAGGATTCCTCCTATGACGCGAAAAAATACGCCCTTCTTTATTTTTTCCGGCGATTGGCATCCATCATCTTCATCGTTATCATCTAAGATGTAGGTACACCAAATTTCATGCGATTCTACGACTATTTCACCGTTGATTTTGCAATGTAAAAAGTTATGTTGTCGGTAAACCGTTAATTTTGAATCCACAAAATCAACAGTGAAAAAGTCGTAGAATCGCATGAAATTTGGTGTACCCACATCTTAGATGATAACGATGAAGATGATGTGTGTCGATCGTCGAAAAAAATAAATGAAGGTGTACTTTTCCGACGCCATAGGAGGAAATTCCCTTCTATGGCATCTTTTTTCCATTATTCTCTTCATATATATAGAGAGAGAGAGAATAATGGAGAAAAGAGGCCATAGGAGGGAATTTCCTCCTATGGCGTCGAAAAAGTACGTCCTCCGTCGTATTTTCCGACGATCAAAATCTATCATCGTTATCACCTAAGATGTGGGTACGCCAAATTTCATGTGATTCTACAATTTTTTCACTGTTGATTTAGTAATGTAAAAAGTTCTATTGCCGGTAAACCGTTAATTTTGAACCCACTAATTCAACGGTGAAAAGGTTGTAGAATCATATGAAATTTGGTGTACCCATATCTTATATGATAACGATGAAGATGGTGGGTGCCGATCGTCGGAAAACTCGATGGACGGCGTATTTTTTCGACGTCATTGGAGAAAATTCCGTTCCATGGTATCTTTCCTTCATTATATATATATATATATATATATATATATATATATATATGTATGCCCTAGAGGCCATTACTGTACATACGATGTATATTGTAGTGGATGCTAGGACATATATAGGGAGGACTTTCTTGCTCGACATGATAGTATGCTATCTGGTTGCACTTTATCTTAACATGTACTCTGATTGTCTCTATATTACATGTTGATAAAGCCCTTAGGATATGTACTCGACTACTGGGACTATGATGAGATCATACTAGTGGGGCCACGGTAGTCGACGAGTACATCCTATAACTGTTCCTAGTCGAGGGTGTATCGAGACAGGGAATCGATACACCATAGTAGACTGGCGTATACGCATCTTGACCCATATGATGGGCGATGGATGATCCCATATCCATCGGTGTTTGACATCAAGGATAGTGTACGGGTGCTCAGTGGAGACTGGGTACACTGGACGGACTCGCCGAGAACTCCCAGATGGTATTATACCTCACGCCAGATGGTATTATACCTCACGCCAGATGGCAGTTCTCCGGTGACACTGGTACAGAGTAGTCTGTTGACCCGAGATCGTCATAGAGTCTTGTGTGATTCCCACTGTGCTTTGATTTCCACCTTACCATGTCCAAGAGGGCGTGCAAAACGGTGGTTTTTGGGTACAGTCCCGAATCACATGGAGGCAATGAGCGATAGGAGGGGATTCGTCTCTCCCGGTATAGGGAGTTGATGTTGTGCTGTGTTCGATTGGCTATAACCGGAAATCCCTGGCCAGGGTTGCTGAGATTTACTGGTAAGTGTTACCAGTAGTTTCTCAAACTGTTATAGACCTCATATCGACACGACTTATCGAGCTACTGGGGTCTGACGTTTACCATCCCTAAGCGAGATATCCGACATATCAGACGACGAGACCGGACTGTACGGGAGTGTTACTGATTGGATTCACAGGAGAACTAGCGGGCTTGCTTGTTGATCTTCTGATCGCTCAATACCCGGGTGGCCGTTACGTTTAGCACACCGCTTGCGGCTTGTGGGTGTTTGATATGATCATCACCTACTGCCGACGTATTGACGAGTCTTTAGAGTCCTACACAGGGGTTTCCTGGCTCAAGCGAAACAGAGTAGGAGCACATATGTGATATGTGCGGGACCGAGATTAATACGATATGAGATACCGTATTCTATTCTCGCGATTTGTAATATTGATCGGTTGTATGCGATATAGCCGGGTTATCGGATCAAGTGTTGATTCGATAAGTTGTTACACATGATATTAGTCGGTTATTGCCGGATTATTAAATCAAGAGTTGATTTAATAATTTAATGTATAATTATATATTTGATATATTACATTACATTAACTAGTATTAGCTCACTTAAGATTTATTTTCTCACTTGTTTGTGCACATTGTTTATATGTGATATATGCAAGTGTACATGTTTGTATCATGCTTGATGATACACACAAGATGGGTGTATGAGACTCATACCAAGATTAGGGTAAAGATTAGGGTTATTGTTTTATCTTAAGATTTAACAAAAGGGTTTAACTTAGTCAAACTAATCAAGCTTGAAGAAGCTTGGAGAAGCTTTGACAAAGTCCACTCTTTTGTCATTTCTTTTGATATTCTTTAACCTAACCTTTAACCTAATGCTTTGGTTAATTCTCTACATGAGTTAAGCATGATAGCTTAACTCACCCATGGTTACATTATTTATTGGATAAGTTTTCATTTGGATGGATAATTCTTTCTTTCTTCTTCTTCTTCATCAAGCTCCATCCAAAAGCTTACTAGCTCCAATGGTGCCATGAGAAAAAGAATGAGAAAATCAATTCTAAAGTGAGCCCACTTCCTACTTCTTCATCCTGTACCACTTGCCATGTAGTAGAGTGTGTTCTCTTCACGAAGTTTATGACCTAGTGAAGGAATAGCTTGAGTTAGTATCTCCCCGACGTAGATCATCTTCGGCCTCGAAGTCATCGTAGCAAGCACGTTAGTTCTTCTCGTGGAGCTTCTCTAGAGTCCGGAGTGCACGATCGCAGCGATGGGGACGTCTACACGGAGCTAATGAAGTGAAGGACCGGATCTACAAACGTTGTAATCTCTTTCACTTAGTGTTAAAGTTGTTAACATGCAAGTTTTCGCCTAAACCCTAGTTTAAAGATCCGTATTAGAGTTGTTCGGCACGGCTAAAATTTTAATCGGGCATGGTTGATGCCTCGTAGACCCTTGTGCGCGTGCCCAGCAACCCTACAATATATATATATATATATATATATATATATATATATATATATATATATATATATATATATATATATATATAATGGAGGAAAGATACCATGGAACGGAATTTCCTCCTATGGAGTCGAAAAAGTACGCCCTCTCTCGTTTTTTCCGACGATCGGCACCCACCATCATCGTTATCATCTAAGATGTGGATACACCAAATTTCATGTGATTCTACAACTTTTTCACCGTTGATTTAGTGGGTTCAAAATTAATAGTTTACCGACAATAGAACTTTTTACATTGCTAAATCAACCGTGAAAAGGTTGTAGAATCGCATGAAATTTGGTGTCCCGACAACTTAGATGATAACGATGAAGATGGTGGGTGCCGATCGTCGGAAAAAATGAGAGAGGATGTTTTTTTTCGACGCCATAGGAGGAAATTCCCTCCTATGACCTCTTTCCTCCGTTATAACACACACACACACACACACACACACACACACACACACACATATATATATATATATATATATATATATATATATATATATATTAATGGAGGAAAGAGGCCATATGAGGGAATTTCCTCCTATGGCGTCGAAAAAAACACCCTCTCGTTTTTTCCGACGATCGGCACGCACCATCTTCATCGTTATCATCTAACATGTCGGTACACCAAATTTTATGTGATTCTACAAGCTTTTCACCGTTGATTTAGTGGGTTCAAAATTAACGGTTTACCGACAATAGAACTTTTTACATTGCTAAATCAACGGTGAAAAGATTGTAGAATCACTTGAAATTTGGTGTACCCACATCTTAGATGATAACGATGAAGATAGTGGGTGCCGATCGGCAGAAAAAATAAGAAAGGGTGTATTTTTTCGACGGCATAGGAGAAAATTCCCTCCTGGCATCTTTCCTCCATTATTCTCATATATATATATATATATACACAGAGAGAGAGAGAGAATTCTATATATATATATATATACAGAGAGAGAGAGAATAATGGAGAAAAGATGCCATAGGAGGAAATTTCCTCCTATGGCATGGAAAAAATACAATCTCCACCAATTTTTTCGACGATCGGCCCCCATCATCTTCATCGTTATCATTTAAGATGTGGGTACACCAAATTTCATATGATTCTACAACTTTTTCACCGTTGATTTAGCAATGTAAAAAGTTCTATCGTCGGTAAACCGTTAATTTTGAACCCACTAAATCAACGGTGAAAAAGTTGTGGAATCACATGAAATTTGGTGTACGCACATCTTAGATGATAACGATGAAGATGACGGGGGCCGATTGTCGGAAAAATTGATGGAGGTTGTATTTTTTCCACACCATAGGAGGAAATCCCCTCCTATGGACTCTTTCCTCCATTAATCTCATATATATATCACCAAATATCTTCATGATCAGTTCAAATTCAAGAAGAAAAACATACCTGCATACAAACTTATTTATTTAGCGGTAATATTAAGATAAGTATTATTGAACATATTCAAAAGTTTATCTAATGAAGTCTATAGAATGTTGGTGGAAATCAAAAATAAAAGTACCAACAACCAAGAGAGTTTACAAAAGTAGAAAAAGATGGACAACTTGGGATTGGAACATATAAATGCCAGAAGTTAATCAAAATTAGTATTTGGCATGTGCAATGCATCCATCTTTAAAATATTTATTGCTAAATTACAAATAATCATCCAAAAGTTTGCAAGATTAGTATTTAACCATCATCAATTTTAAAAAGCTACAGTTTACCCTGTAATAATGGCAGGGTTTCTGGCATTCTGTTGACATCAAAATTTTTATCTCAAAAAACTAATAGACACCCAATCAAATTTTTTCATCAATAGTGTTTTTTTGTGAAAAATCAAAAATATATATGGCTCAGCCCTGCAACTTTTGCTCATTTATCCATAGATAAATTACACTAAAATATCTCTATCATGGTTTTTCACTAAAATACCTTAAAGTTCTGTGATACGAGGGAGAATCAAATCTTTTAGATGGTGTGCTCTTTCGCACATGTCGTTTGTTATCTACTCGATCGTCCACCCTAGCCATCTTTCAAACTTTGCTGCTTGCAAGGTTCCGAACTAACTAGAAAAAGAACCACTTCCCTCCTCTACTCCTGAAAAAGGTGTTTTCGGCTAGCTTGGCATTTTAGAAATGTTTCGACTTTAGAATCAAATGAAGGCTGCCAGTGAAATGAGTCTCATGAACAGCGTATTCAATAGTTTGAATGGATTCGCTCTCAATGGCTTGACGGTCGTTTGAATTTCTTTAGTTTTTTTAGTGAAAAAGAAAGTTTTTACGCATCTAGCCCTCATACTTTTGCTATAACTCTCTTTTCAACATACATCACGGATTCGGAGTCCCTGCTATGAGCAGGAAAATAGCACCCCAAAGAACGGTCCAGATTCATCCAAAATCAAAACCAACGATCGAGATTTGTAACAGAGGGCCTTTGGTATTGGTGTATCATACGTACAAAGCACGTAGCGTGACTTATGGCCAGGATTGCAGCAGAACATCCTTGCTATTCTTTTTCACACTGCAGGAACTCTTTTTCCAAACATCACAGGCCATGTCCTGTATGTCAATAAACCTTGTTCTATCTCAAAGTACTAGTGAACTTCTAATCAATTTCAGGACCTTCTATATTAATAACATACATTTTGATTACTACTAAAAGATTATGTTTCTAAGAATATATAAATCGAGAAAAAAAAAAACAATGAAGAGGTAGATTTTTGTATACACAAAAAAACATAATAAAAATTTTATGGCTTGGTATACTTCATCTGCTGATCCTTCTTCCTCGATTCTACTTTTATGCTCATCAACAAACACCATAGGTCAAAGCTACAAGAGAATTAGTCATCTCTTTAAGTTTTTGTTTATTTGATAAAAAATTGTAATAAATACACATACATATACACCTTAGTTACCAAATTCACCTTATTTCGTTGTAGGTTAGTTCCTTTATAGACATTTGCAATTTTGTCATTCATCGATTTTGCATCGTCATGCCAAGTTTATCGATTCCGTAGTTCGATCTCGGTTCGGCGTTGTAGGTTCATCATTGTCTCGCACACGTATTGGAGCGACAACAAATAGAGTAAGGTATCTGTTGCTTGTCCAGTGTCCTTCTCCGCACTCGCTCTTCACTGTCATTAGATCTGGTTGTTCTTCACAATTAGAAAAAGTGTGTCGGATAGTTTCTTTCAAATTTCAAAAGAGAGTCGCTGATCCCAAAATCCCAATCTCGACATAAAATCAGTATACTTTATGGCTAACGTGGGCATCTAAAATTTAAGAACTCTTTTATTCCTAACGTGTCAAACTCATTGAAATTGAATTGTCTTACCCTTCCCTTCCGCATTAAAATAGTAGCCATATAGACTTAAAGGGTCAAAATTTAAAAAAGGCCTATGGAAAAAGGAACTATTTTATTCTATTAATTTAAATACACTAGAGTACTTAACATTTAGTTAAATGTTGAAATGAAATGATATTTATCGATGATCCATAGTCTAAAAGCTTTGGTTGGTCAATTTTGAGCAAAACGATTCTTAGATTTGGTTCATATTAGATTTCTATCTTAAAATAACTTTATTTTTGAAAAAAAATGCACTCGAATTTCCTCATATTCTTATTTACTTAATAAAAAGCTTAATTAGCATCACTTGTGATTATTCATATCAAACCTACAAATTTATCACAAACTTCTTAATTTTATCATAAATTTTAATTTCACATATCCATTAATCAACTTTCAAAGATATATATGTAACAATACATTTTATGCAGTGGCACTTATATGAATTGGTAGATATACTCTCTATAGATTACATATTACAAAATCCACAGCGGGTTTCTTCATCACCTAATGCCTCTGCAATCCAATATTGCTCCTCTTGCTTTATCTTCTATAATTCACTTGAATGATTAAACATATCAACCTTCTGTTAGTTTCTCCAAGTATGCTTCAGTGGATTTGATGACAGAATTTTTAATTATCATAACTAATAATCCGTTAGCCTTTTTCCGTGAAGCAATAACCCTCTGCAGTTTCATTCTATTACTAAATACCGCCTACCTTTAACCCTATGAGAAAATGAATCTACCATCCCTCTCTAAACATAACTAAATTTCGTTCTTTTTCTTCTCAAACACAAACCCACCACCAAATTCGCAACAGGATGTCTACATTTCAAACCAAAAAGAATCAGACGAGATCGAGGAGATAAAGAAATAAGGCGAAACCAAAGAATCAGAGATTGAAATTTTAGTTTTAAATTGGAAAAAAAAGGATAAAAATGAACGAAACAAAATTAGAATAGAACTGGTCATTGGCATGACACCGGGACCTATTGCCTCTTCCTCTTCCTCTTCCTCCTCCTCCCACTCCCAGTAGAACAGAATTAAACCACTGGATATTAAAGAAGTAACGGAATAAAACCACAAAGGGTTATTGCCTAATGAAAAGGCAACGTGGTTATTTTTTTTATAAAGAAAATGGGCAAGCTACTGGGATGTTTTCATAAAATAAGCCTAATGATTTTCCTTCAACAAATGCACCGAAGCATGTTCGAATAAAATAACAGAACGTTAATTAGATTCAATGCTGCTAATCTCTAAACATCCAATTTGAATAAATGATACTGCAGGCACAAATGAAAACCTCAATAAAGTTTCCAGCTGACATAATTCTTGTATGTACATTGAAAGACATTACTAGTGTCACAAGAACCACAACTCATAAACTGAAGGTGTGAACCCAAATTACTCTCACAAAATGACTGAAAAGTATCTGATCATCACATACAAGTCAGCAGTGTGCCCATATCTAACAGAATTATAAGACATTAATTCGTGACGAAATGGTACCTCGCATCCACATAGCTCTCCACATCCCACAAAAACGAACCAAAAGTCGCCGCCTCTAAGATAAGTCTCTTCAATCCACCAAAGCTTATTTTTATGAGCTCATCCTTCGACGAATCGATGGTCCCTTGAGGAGTAATAACAATCTCCGGCCTCCCAAATAAAGCCTCAGTATGCTTCTCGATGATGCCGAACGCCTCCTTCGATCTTATTGCCGCGTATCTCTGAAGCATTTCAGGATCCAAAGACATAACGTAAGTCTTCAGCTTGCATGACTTGATCCTTTCCCCAAACCCTCCAGGGCTTGGGAAAGAAGAAGACCATGATGAGACTTCAGGATGAGAACTTCCCATCGAAGGCCTGGACTCATCAGGCATTGATTCCTTAATGGCTATGTCTTCATCCTCTGCTCCCCAAGGGAGAGTTTTCATTGATTTTTCAAGTTGGAATCTTTGGTCGACTCTTTTGAGGAAGTAGCCGTACATTATAGAGGCGGCATATACTTGGCCAACTCTTAGTTTGCTAATTGGGGCGATGGAGTTTTTGTCGTCCAGCCGTTGCCCTAGAATGAGGGAGAGATGGTTCTTTATCATCTCAAAAGCTTCGGAAGAGTGAAGCCTTTCGAGCTTGTCCTCGTCGGATGGCCATTGATCAACTTTTCCTGAAGGATCGGACGATGGGGATAGTGAAGGGACTAATGAGACGCCTGCTTCTACAAACTTTTGAACAACCAAAGCATATAGTATCTCCTCTAGAGCTCTTTTCCTTTCATTGGCTTTCACCTCAGCGATCCTCCTAACAATTCCAACACAGGATAGGTAAGGACATACCATAAGTACTTTCAACATTGAGATAGAAACTTGGATAACATATGCCAGAAATTGTTTCTGCTTTGCATAAAAGAAAACCCCAAAAATAGAGCAACAGGTTGGTTCAATAATTTATTTTGTACGAAACTTGTGAAGAAAACTACTATGATAAAATCTTCAATTTCTTTTGAAACTATTTATCCTTCACAAACCCCGCATGTCTATTAGACCACGACATAAAAGGCTTCATATTTGACACGAACTGTAATGAAAAAGAATTTAAAATAAAAAGATTCAATATTTAGAAAAAGCAATGGAAAAATGAAAAAGAATCTATACCCAGAAAACCCTATAAACTTTAGTATTTTAACGCATTACAGAACTTATAATAAAAATTAAAAGAGAACTATATAAAGAAAAGATCCAATGTTTTACTTGTATAAGACAATATCAGTGCCAGAAGTAGGAGGATCCTCTTGGTTCTTTTGAGCTTCTCGATCCAATTGGAGTTGTTCCAGCTGTTGGTCAACAGCAGCAGGAAGAAGATGAGGATGGCTGTGAAGAATCTCAGATAGGAACTGCCCGACCGGTGATTCCAATTGAAGCGGAGCAATCGGAGAGGAAGAATCTGAATTATTAAAAGACGAAGTAGCTGATGCTCTAATTCTAGAATTTCTCTTAAATGTTATCAGAGCTGATTTCCTCTGCCCTTGCCTTGATAGAGAGATTGAACATCGACCCTGAGTGAATCATAGTAATTTATAATCATATAACGGTTAAATAGGAAACATTGTTAAAGTAGTTTTTATGATTATTTAACTACTACATTTGAATCCTTAATTCACAATCACAACATGTCATAGGTCACGATACTGATGTAAAAGGCCTTGAAAACCCCACATTAGAGGAAAACTGCCAAGAGAAGCTTCCCTTTTGCATAGAGCTGCTGTATAAAACCCCTATGTTGCTTTAAAGGCTTGAAGCCCTACTCAAGCCTACTTTTAGCAGATCGAAATGGTAATAATCCTTGATTTGCACCCGCATGTGCTATTTAAAAGAGACGGTGGAACCGAAGTTGATTAAGACCAAAGTCAGTTTCACTCAGGAGAATTCTCCTATTCATACATCTTTGTCACCTTAATGATCATACAGGCAATTTGCATTTGCAAGACATGATGTTTTCTTTTCTTTTATATCGGCATGTCTACATTAAGTTACTAACATAATCAGATCTTAATCACAAATTTGCATTTATTTCTCATTCTTCATCAACTGTAAATAATCTTTTTGATGATAGATAACTAAACCTCAATATCTATAATTGTTGTATTTCATCAACAAAATTAAACTTTTATACTTATATTGATAACAATTATTATTTGGACAATTTTTTATAGTAACCCAAATTTAAATAATAATCATAAAAAAAAACCACTTTCAAAAATAATTGCCAAAAGAGACCACTTTTTACGTCGGAGGCGCCACGTGAGCGCGCCGACGCTGGTGTGAAATAAAAAAATTTATGGGCGCAGTTTGAAACCGCGCCCCATACATTGTTATGGACGCATTTGTATGGGGACGCAGTTTGAAACTGCAAACCATACAAATGCTATGGGCGCGGTTTGAAACTGCGCCCATAAAAATTTTAGTAAAAAATAATGGAACACGCTTTCATAATGCGTCCATTCCCCTATTTATTCCAACAGCCAATTTTCTCTTTCCTCACTTCACTCTCATCTCTCTCTCTCGCGGACGCGCTCTCTCTAGTATTCGATCTCTCGATCTTTCTCTCTCGATCTTTCTCTCTCTACTATCTCCCTCTCTCTATCTCTCTCTTCCCCCCACCCAACTCCCTCCTCCGACCTTCCCCCACCTCCCCCGAGCCTCCTTCGACCTCCCTCGAGCTTCCTCCGAGCTTCCCCCAGCCTCCTCTGGTTTCTCTCTCCTTTTGTCTCTCTCTCATCTCTCTCGCTCACTCAGATTTCTCGATCTCGGTCTCTCGCTTGTGCAGGTTTAGTTAGAAATGCACGGACTAACAATCGCTTTCATCCTTACCATCGTCATCACCACTGTGAGCATCTCGAAGGTTAGGTAAAAGCTAATTTTATTTTAAAATAATTTTAAAAAATTTGGTTAAAATTTTGTATTGGTAAGCAATTCGAACAAATTGGATGTATATTAGGGGTTTTCCCGATTTTACTTATGACGGATCAATGAATAGGATACAAGTTCTTGCAACTTGTTACATCCTATAAATATGGATTTTATTGTAATTTTATGTAATTAGTTGAGTATAATTATGAAGATAAAAAAGTAGATTGTTTGATGAGAACTCTCAAAGTGTGTCAATATTTCTGGCAGGTAGAAAAATGACGGATAATTACATCCATCTAATTTGCTATTTCGGTGGCCAATTAACAATTGGAAAAAATAATATTCCTGAATATATCGGTGGAAAAACTAAGATGACTAGAGTCAAGAAATCTAGTACATACAACGATCTGTGTCAAGTAGTATACAAAGCTACCAAAATCAATCCGTTAAAGTTCAATATCTCCTTAATATGCAAATGGGCGACGGAGCATGAATATACCACCATTGAAGTATGCGATGAAGATACACAAGTCATGCTTGCATCGGAATCAAAATCGATCGAACGGTTTATGAAGAAAGAGATATCGACGTCCGCTCAACTGCCTGAACCTTATTTTGAAGTGTCTAATCCTTCTTTTAGAGCATTCGAGCAATACCCGCAAAGAGAAATGACACGCATGCTCAATATGAATGCTGATTCTACCGGATTTATATCTCCCACCAATGATAAACAATATATAGATCAAAATTACGTAGATGGACATATCAAGCGAGACGCCGGTGAATTGGCAGTTTACTAAGTATTACCTTGCATAGTTTTATACCGCATATACATTTAGCGGATCACTATTTATTGATAGTGGAGGTATGCTATGGTTACTAAATATTCATAAATTTGTATGCAGTTCTTATGTACCGCCGTCAGGTTATAATTGCATGTCACCGCCAAATTTCGGTTTTAATTGCATCTCAGCGCCATACTTCGGCTTCAATATTATGCCCTAAAATACTGAGCACATGCAGTCATATCATACAGGATGGACACCGTTTGCAGACGATAGGTCGGAATTTCGTCGGTATGAAGCCAAAACATCAAGTACCATGCAAATCCCCAATGTTGATTCTGCACATCCAACCGATATACCTGCTATGGATCCAACGGTGTGGGAACATAATGGAAATGAAAGTGATGATGATGATGATACTAGTGATGAGGACGAGATTCAAGCACAAGATAGCATGCAAATCACACGTGTCCTTGCTGATGAGAATGATAGGCAGTGGATTACTAATTTATGTGTTTAACGACTTCGTTGAGTTTGAAAATCTACTTGCCGATAACATGACAGATGCCCACATGTTATCTACATCGATAATTGAGAATGTCAACTTTCGTACGGATGGACTTTCGGCAGTCGATATTGAAAGTGGGTTAAAGGTCGGTGATTTGTTCGAGAATAAAAAGAAATTAATTCAGACAGTCAGCGTTTGGTCAATTAAACACGGAGTTTCTTTTAAACCAATCAAGACTAACACGACCAAGTACACCGTCCGTTTGTAAAACAGACGTGAACTGCCCGTGGAGGTTTCATGCATATATCTCAAAGAAATCACCGACAGGATTCTGACAAATAAATAAGTATGCGGGTAATTATACTTGTGTGAATTCTATAGTGAATTCAAACCATAAACAGGCCACTTCTATATTCATATGTAACAAGATAGTCTTTTGTGAAAGCGGATATCGATTTGACCGCCAAAATGATTCGAGTGCTTATAAAAGATACATTATTCATTGAAATAAATAATATGAAGGCATGGAATGCGTTGAACAAGGCATTGTCTAAAATATTCGAAGATTGGGAAGATTCGTATGAACATTTGCCACGATATCTTACCGCTATCAAATCTACTAATCTCAGGACTGTCTTCAAGATAACAACCGACGCTTTAATATCAGAAAGAATGGGATATTTTACCGGTGCATTTTGGGCATTCGGACCGGCCATTGATGATTTCGCTTATTGTCGTCCCGTTCTCAGTATTGATGGGACCCACTTATATGGCAGATACAAAGGGACTTTGCTCATTGCTACCGGTGTCGATGCAAATAATGGCCTTTATCTTTTGACATATGCTGTAGTTGGAGGTGAAACCACTGAAAATTTGAAGTGGTTCATTGCTTGCATTCATCTTTACTTTCCATCCGTGCGAGGAAGGCACATTATTTCATATCTGACCGGATGAAAGGGATTTCGACTGCACTATGAAGATCATGGCCATATCCTCATAGTCATCGTTATTGTATGCGACATATCAGAACCAATTTCTCAACTGCTGGATTTAGTGACAAAACCTTGCAGTTTGTTCTCTCAAATTGTATGTGCACCAGATGACTTGACCTATACAGAGCTGAGAGAGGAACTTAAACGTATATATCCAAGAGCAGATACTTGAATTGAAAGTAGTCTAAAAAATAAAGAAAAAAGATGAATTCTTTCGAAAGATGGTGGTAAGCGATTTTGCATGATGACTACGAATGATTCAAAAACCTTTAACGGGGTCTTAAAAGGATCTCAATATTTACCTATTCAGGCCTTAGTAGGACAGACTTTTTACAGGGCGAACAAATACTTCTTTACACGACATCAGCAGGGACAAGATTGGATGACAAAGTTATGTCCTAAGTTCAAACAATTAATAACAAAAGGGGCTACTGATACTAGGCATGCTTGGATCGTGAGTTCAGCCTGTCCGAATGGCGGGTGACTGACAAAGATGGAAAAAATTACGGCGTAGTCATCGATGGTAGGAACTACAGTTGTACATGCAATATTCCTAATTTGCAAAAGTTGCCTTGTTCACATGTAATTTCAGCATGCGCATGAGCAGAGAGAGTGGGGAAACATTGCACATCACGATCTTGTTTCGAAGTAGTATTCTGTCCCCAAATACAAAACTGCTTATACCCCGTTGTTCCATCCTGTACCCGATATTGGGAGGCATACAACGGTCCAATAATATTACCGCCTATCGGTAGGAGACAAGCAGGACGACCACGTTCTACTCGTATCAAAAGTGTTATGGATGATTCACGAGGACGTAAGCAAAATAAATGCAGCATCTGCAGTGAGTATGGTCATAACAAGACACGATGCAAAAATCCTCCAGCCTCACGTTGCCATTGGTAATCTCTGCCTAATTTTGAAATACACATACATGCATATACATACACGTCCAAACACAAAAACATACATCTACACACACATACACGCACACATGTTCTTTTGTTATATATGCTCATTTTTTCAAAAAATAATATAACTCGACTTTTTCATTGTACAGATGTATACCTATGAATCCTCGACCTATAGATACGAGTGTTCTATACTTGCAGGCTGACCACAGGTCGGCCAATGCCGCAGTAGTACAGGTAAAACTTTGTAATTTTATTTTTTTTAATTACATATTTTATTTATACATTACTGATACAAGTCATCTTTTTGTAATTGGTAGAATGATCAGGTGATTACATGTGTTGACCACTCAGTCCAAGCAGCCGGATCCCAGCAGGAGATACCCGTGTGCAGGCTGAGCTGCAACTGGCAGGCTTTCATCTCCTATCCAAATTAGAGTATATACGTCTGGATAGAGACTTGATTGCGGCTTTGTTAGATTGATGGTGACCAGAGACCTGCACATTTCCTTTTAGAGTTGTTGAGATGACTATCACCCTTCAGGACGTCGTTGTGCTGCTTGGTCTGCCTATAAACGGAGAGGTGGTTGCTGTGGAGCACGGCCACGATTGGTCAGACTTATGTCCCGGCTTGTTGGCTAGGATTCCGTCGGTTGGGCAGAGGAGAGGCAAGAGCATCCACTTGAGTTGGCTGCGAAGGCGTTTAGTGCTGAGCTTGTCATGGATGCTACCCCACGGCGATCGAGCAACACGCACTAGCCTATATTTTACATCAGATTGGGGTTCGATTGTTCCTGGATAAAAGCAAGAGCAGAGTTAGTCTTACATGTCTGCCTCTTTTAGCTGATCTCGTGTGCCACTCTATCGTGAGAAAGTGCAGTTCTGTCATTCCTCTACAGCGGGCTGAGCATGGCTGCATTGATGGAGCGGAAGAGTTTTGGGAGCTGTTTGACACTTCTTCAGGTATACAATACTTAAAACCGCATTCTACTAATTTTGCGTAATTAAATTGATATTCAACGTAAAACGTAATTCTATCATATTGTATTTCAGATATGGTCATGGACATATCTCTCTATTGATCGCTCGATCATTACGACAAGGTTCGCTTTAGATGGACAAAGACCATATGGATGCCAACAAGTAATTGAAACTATACGTATATTTCAAATTTCAAGTTTTTTGGAATATTAACTTGAGTGTAATCTCTATGCAAGTGGAATGTGCCCAGGTCATGGGATGTGACACCGGATCGCAGTCTCCGCTTCTACCGCAATGAGTTCGATGTCATGAAGGAGGCAGCAGTTACGTGGACACCGTACATACATGACCTGATGGGCACTCTACATCCATTATGCTTGGCAGGCGTCGGCTTCTGGCATGCGTGGACGTTGATCGTCTGCAACTTTGTTATTCAGATGCACGTGCCAGACCATGTGCTTCGCCGGTTCAGTTTGAGGTAGCACATACCTGGCGCCGTGGAGCAGATACCGCGACAGGGTGAAGCGCTAGTTGGGGATGCTTGGCTCATGGAGTATCAGAATTGGGTGGGTCGATGGTACGATCGGGTACACCACATAGCCGATGAGATACAGCCAGGTATATCAATAGATCGGTACCTTTCCTAGTATTGGATGATTACCCACAGATTCGTCATCACAGCCGCCTTCCCGCTCACCTCATATTCGCCTCGAGGACCGCTAGAAAGAGATTTGGTAAGTTTATATCAAACCTTTTAAAATTAAAATCTTATTTTTATGAAATTCATTATTTTATTTACCGTCAATATAGGTCCATATCATTTACAAGTTGGAGGATATAGCTACTGAGAGTATTAGTGGCACCAGGGACTCAGCGAGCTGCTTTATGAACATCAAGTCCCTGATCAGGAGTGTGATGACGAGGCACAGATTCACACGTCCACCGGTCGTGCCTGCACCATCCGTGCCTCCGGCACCAATGCCCCAGCCACCCGTGTCTGCACCATCCGTGTCCGCACCTGCCATTCCTATCACGTATGCACGACGTAGACGGAGACAGCCAACGCCGTCTCAGCATCCCGATGAGTACGAGCATAGACCATCACAACAAGAACCGTCTTTGCCGCCTTCCGCCGACGAAGCCGGACCGTCACGGCCTCGACATCCTGTAGCGAATAGGACACCTAGGATGGTGCAACTTTGCTGGATTGTCATGAGTGTTCGTGTTGTATTGTGTTACGATGAATTCGTTATTTATTTTACATTGTTTATTGTTTTCAGCTTCTTGTTCTTCGCCGTTTGGGCGTTGTATATTGTGTGGATCGTGTCTCCGCCATTTGGGCGTTGAGTTAGCTCCGTCTGTGGATGCTATTATTTTACTATATTTGTACATGAATTTTATTCAAAATTTATAAAGGTGTTGTCCGATTTTCCCCGATTATTTCTTTACAAAACAACAATTTAATTCATTTTAATTCAAACATTGATTCTCTCTCACACAAACACGTGTTCATACACGATATATTACACACATATGGTACATCCATCCATAACATACACGAGAATGACGCAAACAAAATAAATAGAAAGAACAGTAACGCCATAATTCATCATTAAAATTTCAAAAATAAATTCTTTACGTTATTTAGCCTCGCAGCAACAGAATTAATCCGCTCTATAATTGTATCAATGACTTCATCACCTAGCGCGGAATCTCGAGTGAGTTGGAGATGGTTCAAAGTCCGACGATGCATAAAGAAAGCTTGCGGAGTACTCGATATTGCGACCTGAAAGAAGGCCCATAGAATGAAAGAAATGGAGACGAGGTTTTGCTTCCCCATGGTGATCATGGGTTACTTTTTGAGGGGGAGACAGGAGCGCATCCAATATGGCTAAGTGCAAGAGCCGCAGAATTTCACGATCGATCTTCATCGGCCAGTTCATAACCCTCTCGTAATCGATAGAGAATGCTTTCATAATCAGAGTAGTCTATCATCGTATATACAGATTTCACCACGGTGTAAGGGATGCACCTCTTAATTTTATCGATTGATGGCAATCCTATAGATGAAGATCCCAACATTGAGAGAGAGAGAGCCTAAGAAATGAGAGGGAGAAAGACGGAGAATGTGATGGCGATGAGATCTGAGAGAATGAGAGAGCTCAGCACAGATAGTGAGATTCGAGATAGAGAGGAAGAGATTGAACTCTTAATATAATGAACACAATCATACGGGTAAGTGTTTTTTTTAACACAGTTGCAAGTGAGATTCGACATAAAGAGGAAGAGATTGAACTTTTAATATAATGAACACAATCATTCACGGGTAAGTGTTTTTTGGGGGGCGCAGATTGCAACTACACCCTAGAAAAACACATACCCGTGAATGATTGTGTTTCCTTTTAGGGCGCACCTTCAAACTGTGCATAGAAAAAACACAGACCCGTGGATGAGTATATTTCTTTTTTTTGGCACGGTTTGCAACTGCGCCCCAGAAAAAATCATACCCATGAATGGTTGTGTTTCCTTTTGGGGCGCACCTTCAAACCGCGTCATAGAAAAACACACCCGTGAATGAGTATGTTTCTTTTTGGGACGTAGTTTGTAACTGCGCCAAAAAAAACAAAGTCCTTACAATGACAACGATTCATATTATTTTGTTTTTATTAATTGTATGGGGCGCAGTTTGAGACCGTGCCCATAACATTTGTAATGGGCGTCGTTTGAAACTGCGCCCATAGCATTTGTATGGGGCGCAGTTTCAAGCTGCGCCTCATATAAATGTAAAGGGCGCAGTTTCTGCGCCCATAACAAATGTATAGGGCGCAGTTTGAAACTGCGCCCTATACAAATGCTACGGACGCAGTTTCAAACTGCGCCCATAAAAAAAAATTATTTCACGCCAACGCTGAGCTGGTGCTGACGTGGCGCCTACGAGACAAAAATCGGTCTCTTTTTGTAATTATTTTTTTAAGTGGTTTTCTATAATTATTATTTAAATTTGGTTTACTATAAAAAATTGTCCTTATTATTTTTCTTCTAAATAATTCAATATAATTATATCAGTGCGTATATAAACTTCATGACTCACACAAACCATAAAAAAATTCATCCTTTTGTTTGCAATTTTTGCCCTAAAAGTTCATCTCAGTTTTTCAATCAATGTTTTAATACCTATTTATAAAGCCTTGATGCCCAACTAAGCCCCTTGAAGTCTTGGCTAGATTGGGCTTAAGCCATCAATTTTACATAAATTCTATCTTATTCGCACAAGATCTACATGAAACCACAACTCAAAATTACAACCAAAAAAAATCCCTTTACCAAGATCTGCTCAAAAATTGTAAATTTTTCAGAATAATCAACGAAAGGTTACCTTTAAGGACACATTGTGCTGGACATCAGAGACTAAATTAGGCCGATGAGCTCCTAAAACAGAAGATCTCGACCCCAAATCGGAAAATTTGAGAGAAATCACGGTGAATCTAAGCGCCGTTGCAGCTTCCATGGATCAAAATCGATTCCCCCCACCCCTTGATATAAACCTGCGATAAAAAAAATTAGCAAAGAATCTAGAGGCAAAAGAAAATAATGGAAATTCTAACAAAAATTTACCTTATTTCGCAAAAAAAAATTTAAATTAAAATTAGGGTTTTCTTTTTGGTTGAGAAATTGAGGCGTCAACGGATCGGAGGTGTCGAGATTGAGAGATCGAAGACACCTTGATTTATAGGTGGTTTGTTGGACGGCAGTTGAGATTGAATAGCCCCTGGAGATGTGTTTAATTACTGAGAATGCCATCACATATATCTTTTCTGGGCTAAATTGTGAGTAAAATATTTTTTGACACATAAATACTTTGGGTTGAGTTTTTTATGATTTGCACGTTTCAATACTCATCTATCACACAAGCATTTTTATGACTAACATAAATAAAGGCAATGGAAAAGGCATTCTAATATCCACTTTATATATCACACTAATGTACTTAAATACAAACAAAGCAAAACGTAAGGTATTTATCTGCGGCTAGCAGAAACTTAGATAATTATATGTGATAAAGAGAAAATTAGATACTTTATTATTTTTAAAAGATATAAAGTGCCCCTTTGTATATAGGTATTATAATATATCTACTCTTCCTATTTCCCCGATATGGGACTAAACTCTTTCTTATATCAAAATCTAACACTCCTCCTTAAGTTAGAGTATATATATTGTTCATACCCAACTTATTATAAATAAATTGTATCCTATAACGAGCAAGTGATTTAGTGGGTATATCGGCTAACTGGCAACCTGTGCACACATGTCGTGTCTCAATCTTTGGAGACTCCTCCTCAGTTCCAACAACCTTATTTCGGATCACATGACAACCTATTTCGATATATTTGGTCCGCTCATGTAACACTGGATCTGAAGTAATATGGACAGCAGCCTGATTGTCTCAATATAACTTCATCAAGTTGTGTTGAACCACGCCCACTTCTTCCAAAAATCATTTGATCCATATCATCTCACAAGTGATATCCACCATAGCATAGTACTCGGACTCTGCACTAGAACGTAATACCACACGTGGCCTCTTGCTATTCTCTTGTGTTCTCGATCAATATACAACAATTTTTTTGCTGGAGAACTCTTCAAATATTGAAAAATCCTAATAGCCACATCCTAATGGCCTGTGTGCGGTGATTTCAAAAACTGACTCACATTACTAAATGGATATGAGATATTTGGTTGAGTGACAGTGAGATAGTTTAACTGACCAACCAATCTGTTGTATCTAACTAGATCATCTAGTAACGTTCTCTGATCTGGTAACAATCTGTAATAACAGTAAAACCCTGGATATTTACATTCAATTTCTCTTTTCTCCTCTTTGGTTTGTTTTATTTTTGTATCCGTTTTCCCTACAGACAACACCTAAATCGATCGTATTTGTAAATAAGACCCTTAAATCTTATTTGTTAATTTGTTGTATAAAGGCTTTCTGTCAGATAAATGGTGGTAAATTAACTAACTAGGATTGCTAAATACCTAATCAACCATCAGCCCTTCCCCACTTCAATATATCTCTCTTGAATAATAGTTATCAATTAATCTAGGCTAAATTGCACATGTCTACCCATGAACTTTCACCATTTGAGATAGATACCATAAACTTTATAAATAGAGATAAATATCATGAACCTTTCTTTTTGACATAAATACCGTACAGCGTTAAATATGCTGCATGAATGGACCATTACACCCGTTGATTTTTTATTGATTATTTTCCTATTAAAAATTATTTCCTTATTATTTTTTCATTTATACTCACTCATCATGTTTTCATCGTCTTATGCTTCCTTGAGATCAGAGATCCCCTCATCCCTCACCGTCCTCGGATCCTCATCGGAACTCTGGCAAAGCCCGCCACCCTTATCCTATCAAAAGGATTGAAGAAATCCCACCAAAATCCTTCACCTGCGACGGCGGCATAGACAGCGATGAGTAAAAGTACCTACATCTCGAAGAAATGAACGGTAAAGTTTGGATCTTTGGCTCTGTGGGAGTCTGCAGAAGGAGGGTTGTGGGTAAGATTTCGATCTTTGGCCCTGTTAGGGTTAATTTGCTGAATAAGAAAAGGTGAAGAATGACAGTATATGAAGAGGTTGAGGGATGCGGTGAGAGAGCGGAGGAGAGGAAGAAGAGATGGTGCGCTTCGGTGAGGGGGGAGCATAGGTCGACGGCGAACTTGAGATGGGGCTTCCGCTCCCTGCAGAGGGCCATAACGTCCTCCTCAAAGTCGTCAGCAAGCTCAAGGCTGTGTAGTTCCCCATTCCTTGCTATTTTAGGGTTTTGCTTTATTTTTTTAGAGAGAGAGAGAGTGAGAGTCGAGATATATATATATATATATATATATATATAGAGAGAGAGAGAGAGAGAGAGATGTGTTTTAGGGATTGCTTGAGAAAGGAGGAGCTGAGGGGGCGATGATCGGAACGGACGGCCGTGGTCTAGTCGAGAGCGAGGCCGTTGGAGAAGAACTTGCACTCGTCGACAATAAGAAGACAGAGGAGACGATGCATGATGTGATGGCCATGAGGGCAGGGGTGGAGGGAGGGGTGGAGGTAGTGCCATGGGTGGCCCCAATGATGATTTTTCTTTTTCTTTCTTTCTTTTCCAAATTGAAGGTTGCATGGGTAAAACGGGGAAAACAAAATCAAATATTGCCGGCAGCTAAACATAATGTTTGTAGATGGAACAATAATTGATGGTATTTAGTTGCAGTCATAGGGTGGCAGTTCATGGTACTTATCTGCAATTAAATTTGTTCATGGTATCGATCGTAGAAAAAGGTGAAACTTGATCGGTATATTTATGCAATTTAGCCATTAATTCTAGATGACTTATGGTTGTTGGTAGGTGGACTTTGGATAGGTGATTGCAAGGAAATAGCATTGTAATTTTAAAAAGAAGAGAGAAGGTGTTCCAACCACGAAGGATGAAGAGAAAGATGAGGATGAAATAGTCTTTCTAAAAGATGGAATTCTAATCAATATAATTTAAAATAGAGGTTAACGGGGTCGCAATTGGCGGTCCACTAACTATGCGTAAAGAGACAATTCGGGAGAGGGGGCAACTTATTTTATATGGTGATGAACCCCATCCTCAGGGGCTGGGTGAGACGACGGTAACCATGGGTTGCGGTCGCTCCTAGCCTTTTTTTTATTTAAAATCTTGGTGATCTTAATTAGAATACCATTTTTGGGGACATTTTTAGAAGTACAGATTATTTATGGGTTGTATACAAGAGAAAAACCTTTTTTTATATATAATTTATTTTGGTATTGCTGGTGTATTTTCCTACTAGATCCTTTAGCCGCCTGGTGAGTGACAAAAGATTAAGATAGCTTAAACACATGATTCTCATGAAATGATTGTTTAAGATGACCATTGTACGTAGAAGTTTTTTTCTTTTTCTATCCATAACTAATTAATTAATACTAAAAAGTTAGAAACTTTTGACAAATCAAAGCCATTTGAATAAAGCTAGGTCTTGATTAGAAGTATCATTATGTAGATTTTATTCTGAATAGTTTGTTAATGTTATCATAAAATATATCGAAGTCATTTTCCATATCCATTATGGATCTTCAGAAGGATTATCCTATATATGTTTAACTTAATTATGCAGTCAAATGATTTCTTCTCTTTCTTCTTTTTTTTTTTAACTATTACTTCGTAAAAATATCTTTTTTTCTTTGATGTATCTGTTCATTATTTGGACCAACATTTTGATTTCCTATGATATTGTAACACATATTATGGCTTCGTTGCACATGGATAAAGCTATGTATATAATACTAGCTTTCATAGTTTAGCTATTATTTGTATTTTGTTTATGATAAAATGAAGAAGAAACGAGTTGCCCTAAATATATTATATGGGCCCAAATAAATGCGTCTATTAAAAGAAATGAAGAAAGAAAGTAGTTGGTTTACTTATATTAGAGACTAGATATAGACCTAGGTGAACATGGCTGGAGAAGCCTTTGACCCAGCCAAATGTACCATGTCATTGACCCCCAAAATTTTGTTTGTTGTATATATTTAGGCAAATCATAGCTTTTAAGATGCAACGTGCAACATTCTATACGTGTTGTGATAACCGGTATCTTAAGTTTGAATTCATGTATTATTTTATAAAAATTTCTTTTAGAATATTTTTCTCTCCAAATATTTTTCAAAATAATTTCATATATTTATATATATATATATATATATATATATATATATATATATATATTTTAAACCAAACCCTAACCCTTTAGCCCCTGACCATCTCAGCCCTCCTACCTATCCTATCGTTTTCTCTTCTTTAATTTTTCTTTCCTTTTTCTAAGCCCGGCCCATGAGCCCGAGTCTCCCTTTCTCTCTTCCCTCTCTTTTTCCCTCTTATTTTCCTCTCTTCTTGCTTCTTCGCTGCTCCCCCCTCCCCGACCCACGACCGAGCTCACCCCAACATAACCCCGAGATCATCGCATCCAATCCCGAGATTCTCCCTTCATCTCTCTGACCTCTCTCTCACACACACAATCTCTTTATCTCTCCAACTCTCCCTATACATATTCTTCTCTCTCCTTCTTAATTCACCATCGTCGCCGATTGCCTACCACCGCCAACCTCACCGTACCACCGATATCTTAAGTTTGAATTCGTGTATTATTTTATAAAAATTTCTTTTAGAATATTTTTCCCTCCAAATATTTTTCAAAATAATTTCATATATATATATATATATATATATATATATATATATATATATATATTTTAAACCAAACCCTAACCCTTTAGCCCCTGACCATCTCAGCCCTCCTACCTATCCTATCGTTTTCTCTTCTTTAATTTTTCTTTCCTTTTTCTAAGCCCGGCCCATGAGCCCGAGCCTCCCTTTCTCTCTTCCCTCTCTTTTTCCCTCTTATTTTTCTCTCTTCTTGCTTCTTCGCTGCTCCTCCCTCCCCGACCCATGACCGAGCTCACCCCAACATAACCCCGAGATCATCACATCCAATCCCGAGATTCTCCCTTCATCTCTCTGACCTCTCTCTCTCACACACAATCTCTTTATCTCTCCAACTCTCCTTATACATATTCTTCTCTCTCCTTCTCAATTCACCATCGTCGCCGATTGCCTACCACCGCCAACCTCACCGTACCACCGATCTCTTCTCATCGTCGACCTCATCACTTCCACCATCGCAACCGAGCTCCCTCAATCATCTTTCTCACCCTGCAACACCGAGCTCCCTACTTCCTCCCTCCCCCCCTCCTGACCTCACTGCCTTAACCCAATCACCCGCCGACCATCTCTCTGCCACCGTCGACAAGCCTCCACACCACCACCTTCTTACAATCGAGCCCTACTTGGTCTCGTCCCACTACCCAACAGCATACCCAAGCCCCATTACACTGCCACCGCCATTGCACCCATCACTACTACCGACGATCAACTTCGGCGATCCAAGCCGTCACCAACGACCACCACCGAGCTCCCCCTGCTCACTGTTGCCGTAACAATTGCCTATGCCGTAGCCGAGTCCTTCCGGCATTTCGTCGAACACTTATAGTCGTCGGAATCACCGTTGTCCCTGTAACCGTCGTCGCCATTCAAGCCGTCTCCGCTGTCGCTGTTACAGTCGCCGGTCGTCAATACAATCGTCGTCACAACACTAGTGCACATCATTCGCAGTCCGCGTCACGTCCGAGTGTCACGCCCCATCCCCAATACAAAGAGTATTGTCCGCTCTGGCCGAAACCGCACGGTTTTGTCCTTCGGGGTGAACTGGACCCGACCAGGGGCTACTTCCCAGGAGGTCACCCATCCCAGGACTTCTCTGGCCCGAACACGCTTAACTACGGAGTTCTCAAACTCCTGTAGTGCCAGTTCACTTAAAAGGCGCCTCTGTATTGAAGAGTGGTATCATTCCATTTATAGTACAGATCTGTCCTCTTTCGGAATGTATTTCGAAGATTCCCCATTGTTGTACAGTGGGTCCCCATGCTTATCTGGTATATATGGGTATACCGGATAATACCCAGGGTATTACATTCCCCCCCACTTAGAACAATGGTTCGTCTTCGAACCACAAACCTACTATTTGAGGAACCAGCTCTGATACCATTCTGTCACGCCCCACCCCCAATACAGAGAGTATTGTCCATTCTGGCCGAAACCGCACGGTTTTGTAGTTCGGGGCGAACTGGACCCGACCAGGGGCCACTTCCCAAGAGGTCACCCATCCCAGGACTTCCCTGGCCCGAGCACGCTTAACTACGGAGTTCTCAAACTTCTGTAGTGCCAGTTCACTTAAAAAGCGTCTCTGTATTGAAGAGTGGTATCATTCCATTTATAGTACAAATCTGTCCTTTTTCGGAATGTATTTCGAAGATTCCCCATTGTTTTACAGTGGGTCCCCATGCTTATCTGGTATATATGGGTATACCGGATAATACCTGGGGTATTACACCGAGCCACGCCCGTATCGCACCGTGTCCAGTATCGCGCCTTCTCGCATCGTCTCGTGTGACGAGGCGAACAACTATACGTCCATCGCTTCTATTTCAGCGACCTAAGGCAATTGTGTACCGCTTGCTTCATGCTATTTATTATATAGTTATATATAGTGAAATCGAGACATTAAATTATGGTAAATTAATATCATGATCGAATCGAACAATTATTGTGAACCGTGATTGCACGTGATATAATGAACTGAATGTTTATGGGTGTAATACCTCATGATTGGACATATGGAATTCATAGAGATCAAATCCCATTCATACGGTTGATTAAAACTCGCATTTTGATAATATAGGAATTACCTGCTAAGTGCTTGACGTAAAGTCCTGGTCCAAAACCTAATTTAAAACGCCGAATTAATGATCACTGAATTCTTTTACTGGTTGTAAATATCAAGTAGAAATTTGAGTTTAAAATATCGATGTTACGACCATGAAATGATGCCCCCAAGTGGCGAAAACAAACCTGGATTCTACTGTGCATGTCACCTTGTAAAATTCACAATAAATTGAATATAAATTTTATTGTAACGTTCTTGGGCTCTTAATAAATATAACTGAATAACCTATAAACCTATGTTAAATTTTACTAAAAATTGCTTAGTTACAATACTGTAATCTGAAGGGAAATACGGCTCTAGGACTACAGTCCAGAGCAATATTTTCAATCGATACATGTTCTTAAATCCCTATATATCCCTGTTTAAACATGAAAATATGTTGATACCTATATCATTACGTAGATAATTGAGTTAGATAAATTTTGGTATTGGTTTCATGAAATCCCATTACCTTTTGATATTTTTAAAGTAATTTATAATGTCGACATGTCCTGCTGTTTTTCTGTAGTGACATTTATACGTATCGGATTTACACTGATCATAATTCCTTGTATATAATGGCTATTATTGTTCCGTCTGTTGAATTAGAAACTTAACCGAGAGATATAGATTTTACTGAATGTATCTACCCTTAATTTTGTACATAAACAACAGTGAAACGCGTTCTATGTTGGACTTCCGGTTCTGAAACTGGAATTCCAGCAATATACATATGTTTTAAAACGAACATAACTCTCTAACCAGAATGCCTATTGAGATGGAACCAATTTTACTGATTAGATAAATGAGTCTACTTTCTACAACTTTTATATTGTTTTACTTGATTTTGAACGTATGAGTTATAGTGAATTTCGCAAGCTGAATGATACCAGCTGTCTTTATTTAGTTGAATTTCGTTTAATACATTACTACCATATCATGCGATTGCTTTACACCTATTGATTAGTGAATATTTACTGTGATACCCTAGCGACTGTATTGTATTATCGAGTGATAAGTGGTATTTATTGGGTTATTACAAGTACGTCAGTGAAAATGATTGAAAGCGAGACCGACATATGTGAAAGCGTGATTGAATAGCGAAAGAAACACGTACTTGTATATAACAAATCTGATACATGAACATATACTTTAACCCGGGGAAAATGGGGAAATCGATGTGGAATCAAACTCATATTTAGCGAGGTTCGGCGATTTGGAGGATGATCGTTCGATATCAGTGATATATATTTAAGTAGTTCTGCCTAGCGGCACGGCTGCAAGGTTATGTCCCGGGCACAGTTTCGGCCGTAATCTCGGGTATCCACGAGACCCTTATTAAATACGAGAACTCTTTTCCACTGTTCGATTTTAAATGACCTAAAGACTTGTCATGCCCCGCTTCCCAAAATCCGAAATGCGGAGAGCGACGAAGGCCAACCGTGCTACTTATGGTAAGGAAAGATCCTTCCATAGTCACATAAGGCTGTCTAGATTAACCTGTTAAAAATAAAATCCAATATCGAAAGGAATAATACTGATAATCATGCTGCAACGAAACCACAAAGAATACTAGAAAATGGGTCCATTAGATAATTGATGCAAATAAAGATCTGATACAATAGATTCGAAGTAAAAACAAGATCCAAAAGAGATGCATAAGTCCTAATGTCCCATAAGGACGCACATACTAAAAACTAACTGAAAAGGAAAATAAACCTACGGGTTATTGATCTTCGGCAAAGTCCTGATAGTCGCTGCGGTCCTGCTCGGCCTGAAAATCTGTCTCTAAACCTGAGATGGCAAATTTCAGGGATGTCAGAACATCCCAGCAAGTACTCAATGTATAAGGTATGTGTATGGTATGATAACATGAATAAGTGAATGTAGTAAAGCCCGTGTGCACAAGTAAAAACAGATATATATAAATAGTGTAACACCCGAGCCCAATAATACTATGTATATTACTAGTTGAGGGTTATTTATTGCTCTTTCCAATTTTCCTGATTTTCTGGTGTTGATTGCTAAATTTTACCCGGTTAAGTCATTTTGGCACATAACAAATTTTAACTCCGAAAATGAAATTGAAGATGTCCATGTTGGCCTACTCGTCGCCACTAGTCGCGTGGTAGCGTCCGCGTGTCGAGATTCCGTTCCGTTTGGCTAAACGGGCAGGTTTGGGCGACTACGCGCGCGTACAAGTGTCCGACTTGGGGGCATGCATTTTAATCATTAAACACCTCTTTTCAAAATTTGGAACCCGCTTAAAATCCTATAATTTGAATTTGGAACCTTTGGGCGCAACCCGGACGCGATTCGGAAATGTTTCATTTTGCGCCAAAATGGCCCATTTAAGTTTAATATCTAATAAATATATATTTATATCCTAATCTATTCCTAACAGCATATCTACTAAAATCCTTTTCATATATTTTTCCCCGGCCAATCACGAGCTCCTATTGAGCTCGTGGGCCCCCTCCTTTCTACCTCTCTCTCTGTCTCTCTCTCTCTTTCTCTTTCCCTCAGTCTCTCTCTCTCATCCTCACGAATCTCTGTCTCTCTCTCTCTTTCTCTTTCCCTCAGTCTCTCTCTCTCATCCTCACGAATCTCTCTCTCTCTCTCTCTCTATCACAACTCTCTCTTTCTTCCTCTATATATTTCTCGTGGCCATGCAGCCGCCTTCACCCACGCGACCATGAGAGAAACCCTAACCCTAGCTCACCGCAGAACTCACCACCGTCGCCACCGCGACCTCGCCGTCGCCGCCTGCGACGCCCCCGCGACAACCGCGCCTTCCTCCTCCCTCCTTCCTCCTCTTCCCGCGCCTGCAACCCATCTCCCCGACGCCTCCATCCCCTCGCGACCTCGCCGTCGACGTCGCCTCCGACCGTCGACGCCTCCCACGACCCCCTTTCACCCTACTCGTCGAGACCTCATCGTCGTTCCCTCCTCCCCTCGCCGGAATAGCAAACCCGAGCCTTCACCCTTCGCCTGCACCTCCCCTGTTCGCCGGAAAAGCGCGCCGGCGACCTCGTCGACGCCACCTCCGACCACCTCCCTGTTCCCTCGACCACCAGAGCCGACCCCCTCTCTCCTCCACTCGCCGCAGCACACTCCCTGCACACCCGAGGCCCTTCCCTTTGCTGCAGCCACCGTCGCGGCCTCGCCGGCGTTCCAGTGCCGTCGAACCCGCCGTGGCCACCCCCTTGGTGTATCCCTGTAAGTTTCCTTCTCTTTCCTTTTTGGTACAACCCCCGTTGGTCGTTTTGGCGTATCGTATCCTTGTTGCTAACTTTGATTTTCGGTTGTTGCCGGAACCCGACCGTGCCGTTTGATGAACCCGACGCTCCAGCGAAGCCCCCTGGTCCGTGTGATTCCAGTGACCTCTGTTGGGACTCGATCCGTGGCCCGTGCTTCCATATCGTGGTTTCTACCGACATCGCATCCGTGTTTCGGTTTGCGGAACCGCCGAGGAAAGTATCTGAATACTTGCTTAACATGCTACAACTTGATCATCATATTATAACCACACCACTAATATAATATCGTTACCTGTTATAACTTAGAATTGCTAGCCACGATTATCCGTAACTTTAAATCAATGAAATCACTGCTCGCTTTAACCGGTCTGCTATCAAGTCATACTTAACTAATCAAACCAAGTAGATCATCCCCAATTCATTTGTTAAAATCACTCATGAGACAATTATTATGCTTAGTTCAGATTCATGTAACCCCATTACGTATATTATCGATATTGTTCGTCTTGTGGCTTTTGCACCCCAAAGGTGCGTGAACCGGATTAATATGAAAATACAAATATCACTGTGTTCACATAGAATAATAATTGTTATTTACTGTTTTCCTGCTACTGTTCATTATTTGTTACTATACCTGTTATCATCATATACCTGATTGCATTACATATTGACCGATCCTGATACACCTGACACATGTGCTGATACACCGGACACAACACCCTATACATATCGACTCTACCTGTTGAAGGTAACCTGACCTGTTACCTGATCTTATGCCTAATGCCGACAAACCTAACCATTCCTGCTGTCGATCCAGACAGACCTACCTTTACTTGACTTGTGTTGGCATTAGTTCTTGACTACTGAATACCTGACTGACATACATAGTTTGGGGGTATGGGGAAATCAAAGGTGAAACCGACTTGTAACTCAACAGTTCGATACATTGTTCTGATCAGTCTTACGGGCTTGGCCAGCTCCGGAGTGTTGATGCTGACATCACTCATCTATCCTACTACCTTTTACTGCTTAGCGGCACGTCTCGGATTCAGCCCCGAGAATTATGACCGTGGTCCCGGGCACGCACGGGATACTATTGAGTTACACCGACGATTCATCAATTGGTTTCAAAGACTATAGAGTAGGAAACCTGATAGGACAGTTTAGCCACTACTGCACGTTACCCTGTTTATTACTTCTTATTACTGCTTATTCATGTTCATGCTTGCACTGTTTATTACCATGTTTATGCTTCATACTTGATATCTTGACGCGCTGACGTCTGGGTTTTGCATGGCCCAGATTTCGTACCTTTGCCGCCGACCGAGCAGGAGTACTTCAGCCAGCAGGCTGAACTGTGAGTTCTTTAGAGTTTAGTTTATTTATGTCATTTCATTCCAGATGTGAGCCCGCATTATGGGACATACTGTTTATTCATTGTATTGGATCGTTAGCTTCCGCACTTATTGTTTATTGATTCTTGTTATTATGGATTTGGACATGTATTAGTTTAGTTTATTTTACTGTTCTCGATATCTATACAACCGTAATGTGACTGTGGATGGATACTTCCTACCCACAGGTAGCATGGTTGGCTTTGTCACGTGCCCAAATCTTGCGTACTCTGGGAAGCGGGGCGTGACATGGTTTTATGGTATCAGAGACATAGGTTAATTGGGTTGATTCTCGTAGTTGGGTATTGCACCCGATACACGAATCAGAATACCCATGATTAGGGAACATGTCCTGCCACCTTGACCGTTTACCGTCCTTGAATCATTCTTCCAGATCATGTCGACATGCAAACTTACTTTGCATTGTCAAACTTGAAAACCTAACTTCTTGTTATCTCTAGGACTTAGGCGACTTGGGTGGAGTTAAGTAATTGCGGCTATGATACCGCGGCATAGCTACAATGCAGCACTCTATTTAAGTATCTTGGAGTTCTAGCCTTGATCTATACTCGAAAACTATCATCATGCTAATGTGGGTACTTTGATTTCAGGGATATGGCCGATCAGAATTTGGAGATGGACCCAGGGCATGCGGTCTTAGCCGCCAGGCAAAGAGTGATAAGGGGATTGATGGAGAAACTAAAGGAACAACTCGAGCTGGAGCCAGCATTTACAATGGGCCCCACGTCCGTACGTAGACGTATTCCAGTGAACAGGCGCAACGTAGCACCAATGAAGAAAACCAGTATGGGTGATCGGAAGGGGAGCGTGATTTGTAGTTACTGCCACAAACCCGGACACGTGCGAAGGGAGTGTCGTTTGAGGCTGGGACTTTGTTTTAGATGTGGAGCGGCAGATCACACCGTTGATGCTTGTCCGTCGAAGCCTCGCACAAAGGATGATACACAGAAGCCTCCGCAAGGACCGTTCCAAGGACAGGAACCGCTTACTCAAGGACCACAGCAGGCTCGAGCGTTCACGTTGACAGCTGAAGAAGCTAAGGCATCGGGAGAAGTGGTTTCAGGTAATTTACTCGTTCATGGTTTTCCCGCTTTGGCATTACTTAATTTCGGAGCATCCCATTGTTTATGTCATCCAAATTTATAACTACACACTCGATCAACTGCACGACCCTGTCTAGTTTATGGGACATACACACTGGGAATGGGAAAATTATAGCTAGTAAAGATAGTAGAGATCGTACAGTTGTTGTTTGCGGACGGGAGCTTTTTGCAGACTTCTTGGTGATAGATACGAGCAGTTATGAGGTTGTCTTGGGGATGGATTTTCCCGGCACTTTCCACGCCCACATTGGCTGTAGGGCAAGGAAGGTAATTCCAGATTCCCGGACATCCTAAGTTTACTTTCTTTGGAGAAAGAAATTCTGTCGGGCCAGTCGAGTTTAGGGCTAGGCCGACGAACAGTGTTCTTGCGGCTATGGTAGTGGAGAGTGATGAAGAGCCGACAGTTGTCCGCGACCTATGGATGTGTTTGAAGATATTTCGGGCTTACCGCCGAAGCGAGGAGTAGAGTTTGCGTTTGACCTTACTACTGGTGCAACGCCAGTATCAAAAGCTGACTATCCAATGGCACCAGTAGAGTTGGAGGGAGTTAAGAAACAAGTGAGTAAATTACTCGAGAAGGGATGGATTCGAAGCAGCAACTCACCGTGGGGAACTCCAGTTCTCTTAGTGGAGAAGAAGGATCGCACTGCCGACGCTGAGACAAGAGAAGTTATTTGCAAAGGTGAGTAAGGGCGAATCCTGGTTGGAAGAAGTGAGGTTTCTGGGGCATGTCGTGTCGGGCGATGGGATCGCCGTTGATCCCGAGAAGATTGCAGCAGTTCGAGATTGGCCCGTTCCAAAGAATGTTACAGAGATAAGAAGTTTTCTTGGACTCGCCGGTTACTACAGAAGATTTGTGGAGAACTTCGCTCGTTTAGCTGAGCCGTTAACCAAGCTTACGCGTAAGGAGGTACCATTTGTTTGGACAGATGGATGTGCATTGGCCTCCGAGACGTTGAAGCAGAAGTTGATAACCGCCCCTATCCTAACCGTACCGGACAATTCCGAAGGACTGGTGATTCACAGCGACGCATCTGGAAAGGGATTGGGATGTGTTTTGATGCAGAATGGGAAAGTCGTCGCTTACGCATCGAGACAGCTGAAGACACATGAGCAGAACTATCCGACTCACGACTTGGAGCTTGCAGTCGTGATCTTCGCCCTGAAGATTTGGAGACACTACCTTCTGGGCGAGAGAGTTGAAGTCTTTACGGATCACAAGAGTTTGAAATATGTGTTCACTCAGAAGGAGTTGAACATGAGGCAACGCAGATGGTTGGAGCTGATGGCCGACTACGACCTTGATCTTAAGTACCACCCGGGAAAGGTTAACGTCGTGCCAGATGCGCTAAGTCGGTTACCGGCAATTCAGTTATTGACTGCACAGAGAGAGATCATTAAGGAGTTTCGGAGATTTGACTTGGAGGTTGTGCTACCGCGTGCTACAGGACAGTTGATGCAGTTACAAGTACAATCGTCCTTGGTTGAGAAGAGTAAAGCGGCGCAATCGCAGGATCCTAGACTGCAAAGGTTTCGAGAGCAGGTTGGAGCTGGACTACGAACCGATCTACTGATCCATGAAGATGGTTCGTTGAGATATGGTAGCCGTGTGTGTGTGCCAAAAGGAGATGTGCGTGAAGAGCTTATGAAGGAGGCACACAGTTCAGCTTACTCTGTACATCCAGGAGGGACAAAGATGTACCGAGACATTCGACAGCATTTTTGGTGGGAAGGTATGAAACAGGAAATCGCTCGCTTCGTGGCTAATTGCTTGGTGTGTCAGCACGTCAAGGCTGAACATCAATGGGTTGCTGGTTTGTTGCAGCCACTTCCGATTCCTCAATGGAAGTGGGAACATATAACCATGGATTTCGTGACGGCTTTACCGCGGAGTCCAAAGGGCAACAATGTTGTATGGGTGATTGTCGATCGATTGACCAAGGCAGCTCACTTTATTCCGTTTCGGGTTGGTCAATCGACAGAGACTTTGGCAGAGCGGTACATGCAGGAGATTGTCAGATTGCATGGAATACCGGTAAGCATCGTGTCCGACCGGGACACTCGGTTCTTGTCACACTTTTGGAGGAGTTTACAAGATAGTTTGGGGACTCGATTGAAGTTTAGCACAGCTTATCATCCCCAGCCTGATGGACAATCGGAGAGAACGATCCAGACCCTTGAAGATATGTTGAGGGCTTGCATGTTGGACTTCAAAGGTTCTTGGGAAGATCATCTACACCTGGTGGAGTTTTCGTACAACAACAGCTTCCAAGCAACTATTCAGATGGCACCGTTTGAAGCGTTGTATGGTCGTAAGTGCCGTTCGCCGGTTGTTGGGATGATGTTGGCGAACGAAGGTTATTGGGACCAGATTTGGTGGTACAGACAGTCGAGAAGGTGAATACAATCAAGAAGCATATGAAGGCAGCTCAAGACAGACAGAAGAGTTGGGCCGACACGTCAAGAAGACCTCTAGAGTTCGCCGTGGGCGATTTGGTATTCCTGAAGATATCACCGACTAGAGGGGTGATTCGCTTTGGAAGTCGGGAAAAGCTTAGTCCCCGATTCGTTGGACCCTTCGAGATTTTGGAGCGTGTCGGAGAGGTATCGTACCGGTTGGCATTACCACCATCATTAGCAGGAGTTCACGATATGTTTCATGTGTCTCAACTACGGAGGTATGTTCGTGATGAGACTCATGTCTTGGATCATTCGGAGTTGACCGTTCGGGAGGACCTGACTTTTGAGGAGCGACCAGTCGAGATCAAGGATCGAGGAGAAAAGGTTCTTAAGAACAAGGTTATCCCTCTTGTGCTAGTTTCTTGGGGTAACCGATCGCATGGGGAATCTACTTGGGAGCGAGAAGACGAGATCCGGCAGAAATTCCCTCATCTTTTCCAGTAGTTAGTTATCTTGTATTCTTGGAATTTCGAGGACGAAATTCTTTTGTAGTTGGGTATGATGTAACACCCGAGCCCAATAATACTATGTATATTACTAGTTGAGGGTTATTTATTGCTCTTTCCAATTTTCCTGATTTTCTGGTGTTGATTGCTAAATTTTACCCGGTTAAGTCATTTTGGCACATAACAAATTTTAACTCCGAAAATGAAATTGAAGATGTCCATGTTGGCCTACTCGTCGCCACTAGTCGCGTGGTAGCGTCCGCGTGTCGAGATTCCGTTCCGTTTGGCTAAACGGGCAGGTTTGGGCGACTACGCGCGCGTACAAGTGTCCGACTTGGGGGCATGCATTTTAATCATTAAACACCTCTTTTCAAAATTTGGAACCCGCTTAAAATCCTATAATTTGAATTTGGAACCTTTGGGCGCAACCCGGACGCGATTCGGAAATGTTTCATTTTGCGCCAAAATGGCCCATTTAAGTTTAATATCTAATAAATATATATTTATATCCTAATCTATTCCTAACAGCATATCTACTAAAATCCTTTTCATATATTTTTCCCCGGCCAATCACGAGCTCCTATTGAGCTCGTGGGCCCCCTCCTTTCTACCTCTCTCTCTGTCTCTCTCTCTCTTTCTCTTTCCCTCAGTCTCTCTCTCTCATCCTCACGAATCTCTGTCTCTCTCTCTCTTTCTCTTTCCCTCAGTCTCTCTCTCTCATCCTCACGAATCTCTCTCTCTCTCTCTCTCTATCAACAACTCTCTCTCTCTTCCTCTATATATTTCTCGTGGCCATGCAGCCGCCTTCACCCACGCGACCACGAGAGAAACCCTAACCCTAGCTCACCGCAGAACTCACCACCGTCGCCACCGCGACCTCGCCGTCGCCGCCTGCGACGCCCCCCGCGACAACCGCGCCTTCCTCCTCCCTCCTTCCTCCTCTTCCCGCGCCTGCAACCCATCTCCCCGACGCCTCCATCCCCTCGCGACCTCGCCGTCGACGTCGCCTCCGACCGTCGACGCCTCCCACGACCCCCTTTCACCCTACTCGTCGAGACCTCATCGTCGTTCCCTCCTCCCCTCGCCGGAATAGCAAACCCGAGCCTTCACCCTTCGCCTGCACCTCCCCTGTTCGCCGGAAAAGCACGCCGGCGACCTCGTCGACGCCACCTCCGACCACCTCCCTGTTCCCTCGACCACCAGAGCCGACCCCCTCTCTCCTCCACTCGCCGCAGCACACTCCCTGCACACCCGAGGCCCTTCCCTTTGCTGCAGCCACCGTCGCGGCCTCGCCGGCGTTCCAGTGCCGTCGAACCCGCCGTGGCCACCCCCTTGGTGTATCCCTGTAAGTTTCCTTCTCTTTCCTTTTTGGTACAACCCCCGCTGGTCGTTTTGGCGTATCGTATCCTTGTTGCTAACTTTGATTTTCGGTTGTTGCCGGAACCCGACTGTGCCGTTTGACGAACCCGACGCTCCAGCGAAGCCCCCTGGTCCGTGTGATTCCAGTGACCTCTGTTGGGACTCGATCCGTGGCCCGTGCTTCCATATCGTGGTTTCTACCGACATCGCATCCGTATTTCGGTTTGCGGAACCGCCGAGGCAAGTATCTGAATACTTGCTTAACATGCTACAACTTGATCATCATATTATAACCACACCACTAATATAATATCGTTACCTGTTATAACTTAGAATTGCTAGCCACGATTATCCGTAACTTTAAATCAATGAAATCACTGCTCGCTTTAACCGGTCTGCTATCAAGTCATACTTAACTAATCAAACCAAGTAGATCATCCCCAATTCATTTGTTAAAATCACTCATGAGACAATTATTATGCTTAGTTCAGATTCATGTAACTTCATTACGTATATTATCGATATTGTTCGTCTTGTGGCTTTTGCACCCCAAAGGTGCGTGAACCGGATTAATATGAAAATACAAATATCACTGTGTTCACATAGAATAATAATTGTTATTTACTGTTTTCCTGCTACTGTTCATTATTTGTTACTATACCTGTTATCATCATATACCTGATTGCATTACATATTGACCGATCCTGATACACCTGACACATGTGCTGATACACCGGACACAACACCCTATACATATCGACTCTACCTGTTGAAGGTAACCTGACCTGTTACCTGATCTTATGCCTAATGCCGACAAACCTAACCATTCCTGCTGTCGATCCAGACAGACCTACCTTTACTTGACTTGTGTTGGCATTAGTTCTTGACTACTGAATACCTGACTGACATACATAGTTTGGGGGTATGGGGAAATCAAAGGTGAAACCGACTTGTAACTCAACAGTTCGATACATTGTTCTGATCAGTCTTACGGGCTTGGCCAGCTCCGGAGTGTTGATGCTGACATCACTCATCTATCCTACTACCTTTTACTGCTTAGCGGCACGTCTCGGATTCAGCCCCGAGAATTATGACCATGGTCCCGGGCACGCACGGGATACTATTGAGTTACACCGACGATTCATCAATTGGTTTCAAAGACTATAGAGTAGGAAACCTGATAGGACAGTTTAGCCACTACTGCACGTTACCCTGTTTATTACTTCTTATTACTGCTTATTCATGTTCATGCTTGCACTGTTTATTACCATGTTTATGCTTCATACTTGATATCTTGACGCGCTGACGTCTGGGTTTTGCATGGCCCAGATTTCGTACCTTTGCCGCCGACCGAGCAGGAGTACTTCAGCCAGCAGGCTGAACTGTGAGTTCTTTAGAGTTTAGTTTATTTATGTCATTTCATTCCAGATGTGAGCCCGCATTATGGGACATACTGTTTATTCATTGTATTGGATCATTAGCTTCCGCACTTATTGTTTATTGATTCTTGTTATTATGGATTTGGACATGTATTAGTTTAGTTTATTTTACCGTTCTCGATATCTATACAACCGTAATGTGACTGTGGATGGATACTTCCTACCCACAGGTAGCATGGTTGGCTTTGTCACGTGCCCAAATCTTGCGTACTCTGGGAAGCGGGGCGTGACAAATAGATACATTACTACTATGAACAAACAGGTAAAGAGGTTAAGTCATAACCTAACTGGTCACTAAAAGGTAAACTGCTCTATCGTAAGCTTGAGTGTGTGCGTCAACCTCTTCAGGAGTATTCCTAACCCAAGAGTGGTTCCCCAGGGGCTAGGAAACACGGGCCCAACTGTGGAATGAGCAAGCGACCGATATAGCCCGATACGAGCTGTAAACATGAGGCCGATATAGCCCGGTACGAGCTGTAAACATGAGACCGATATAGCCTGGTACGAGCTGTAATAACATGCGACCGATATAGCCCGGTACGAGCTGCCGGCATGGGACTCCTGAGATCCTGCTGTACGAATGCACACTTAAACAACCCCAACACCCGCGTATTTATAGCTACTATGGTAATGTCTGGATCAATAATTAAGAATGCTGAAAAGACTGGAACTTATAATATCATGTTAATTGTATAAAAAAGAAACTTTTAAACAGTATAGATTGTGTCATCTCGTGTAATTCAGCATTCAAATTAGAGAACTCGTTTTAATATGAATAGTCCGGAACAATGAGTAGTCATGGCATGTCAAGTACAATAGTTATAAAATGATAGTGTCCATAAACAAGAATAGTATGTTAAGGTTTCTCAAGCATGCCGACAATGATAGTCTCAAGTAAAATATTAAATATAGACGATAGAATATGATAAGGTCAAAAATGTAAATAAGACTCAACATAAATATGCAAGCATCTGTATTTAACATCCGGGTTTATTTATTGAAAAGAATAATAAATTGAAATATGGTTTTAAAGGGTTAATATAGTTAAATAGGAATGACAAATTACAGATGCATAAAGCGGATGGTGGTAATAGTATAATTACGAGATGATAATAAGTAAGATAAAATAAATGACAGATTGACTAGTCATCATGTAAGTGCTAATAATAAGTTTTATAATCATGTGATAATAGAAAATATTAATACAAATTATAGTATCAAAATAATTTATATGATTAGGGCACATAGAGTGCAGCGATATTATAAGGAGTGATAGTGTAGAAAGTTTAATTTATATATAAAATATTAAACCCAAAACGTTTATTGATTAACAGTAATAATGGTATATTTTTATGTTTTAGATTAGGATATAAGTGTTGACATTTTGCATGCTAGTGTATACCAATATTGTTACAACAGAAACATATAATTACTTATAAAACTTTTTATATATTAAACCACATTTACATGTTAAAAGTTATTTTATTACGCTTGCACTTTTACAGTTGTTCACTTGATGAAAAGATTAATAGGTATTCTAGATCCTAGGGTTTTCATCATATGTACAAATATTATATGATATATTAGTAAAGCGGCAAAATATTACAATTTTATTTAAATATTGTAAATTAATAATTTATTTAGAGAATTGCCGATGTTGCATCGACTAAAAAAAATAAAAGAGTAAGAGTACTTTCCTCGGAGACAGATAAACACGACGACATGAAGAATAACTCCAAGGTTTGATTGCTCGGCTAATTTTGAAGAAGAATAAAATATTGTGATGGGAAAAAGAGAATGTTGATTTATATAAGAAGGGGAGAGATGATAATAATTAGGATGTTATTTATAGGGAAGAGAGATGTTGTTAAAGATTGGAGAGAGAAATATTCTGATGAGATGGGATTTGGATTTGATTTTATAAAAGAGAGATATGATGGATTGTTATATACTTTTATAAGATATTAGAAAAGTTGTATATATACATATTAGTTTGTATATAGTTAGAATAATAGAAAAGTATATGTATATATACATATTAGTATATAGCGAAAATATATGTAGATATGTATATGGTTATGGGTTAATAAAAATAAATATAATCAGTTATATATATAGGATTTTATGATATCAAACAACTAAAATATATTTTCAGTTAAACTATCATAACAAAATATCTTCAATTATATATATGTGTGTGTGTGTGTGTGTGTGTGTGTGTATAGGTTTGTAGAAAAATAATTAAAGAGAGTAGATCTGAGAAAGAGAATCTGCTGAGAGAGATTAGATTAGATTGGGGAGAGAGATTTTGTTAGGAAATATATATAGAAAGAGAGCGGGGGTTTGGTGAAATATAGTTAGTGGTATAGAAAAATATATGTAGATAGAATAGAATATGAGGAGAAAGAAATCTGTTGGAAAAAATATTTGTTTTGAGAGAGAATAGTATTTGTTTTAAAAGAATAAAGTTATCAGGTGAAACATATATGGTGATTAGAGAGGGAAAATTGAGTTGTTAGTTTAGGAAAAATATTTATATGGTTAAAAGATTTAACAGAGGCTTTCATGACTTTTCAAAATTAAACATTTTAACCAAATAAATATCGTAAGACAAAATATCTTATACATAGAATTTAAAAAGGGGTAAAATCTTATGTATATGTATTGTTTAAAGAAATACCAAATAAAATATCTTTGTTTAAACTATGATACTAAAATATAAATATGGTTATAAAATAGTGTTAGATAAATAAATATTTAAATACTAATAATATGCATATTTAACAAACTTGAAAAACCATAATTATATGTATATATCTTGATTAAAAGTATTAAACTCCAAGTTATAATAATAAAAATAAAACAAAACCCAATATATCCAAAAGAAAAAGAAAAAGAAACGTATGATCGAACTAGGATGTTACATCCTACCCACCTTACAAAAATTTCATTCTCGAAATTTGAAGAACAAAAATACAAGATCGCGAACTAATTATAAGGATCAATGAAAATAGATGGGTATGAAAAATTAAGGATCAAGGAAGCAAATGAGGATATTAAGAGTCACGGTTTGGGCTCGAAAAATCGCCACGTGAAGGGAAATCAAATCAGTGGAAACAAATCAGGTAGAATTCTAAATTACTCAAACAGAATAACGTATTGTAACCATACCGCGGTACATGGGTACAATAATGTAATTCTATCTCAGTCGTCCGAATCCTACAATCAGAGTCAACGGAATATGCAGCATGACACACCGAAAGAAACCTAGACATGCGATTCTAACCTAAAAAGTCGGTAGAACTAAGACTAACTTTTGACGTTAGCCTGGCTCTGATACCAACAAAACCTTGTCGCGCCCCGCTTCCCAAAATCCGGAATGCGGAGAGCGACGAAAGCCAGCCGTGCTACCTACGGTAAGGAAAGATCCTTCCATAGTCACATAAGGCTGTCTAGATTAACCTGTCAAAAATAAAATCCAATATCGAAAGGAATAATACTGATAATCATGCTGCAACGAAACCACAAAGAATACTAGAAAATGGGTCCACTAGATAATTGATGCAAATAAAGATCTGATACAATAAATTCGAAATAAAAACAAGATCCAAAAGATATACATAAGTCCTAATGTCCCATAAGGGCGCACATACTAAAAACTAACTGAAAAGGAAAATAAACCTATGGGTTATTGATCTTCGGCAAAGTCCCGGTAGTCGCTGCGGTCCTGCTCGGCCTGAAAATCTGTCTCTAAACCTGAGATGGCAAATCTCAGGGATGTCAGAACATCCCAGCAAGTACTCAATGTATAAGGTATGTGTATGGTATGATAACATGAATAAGTGAATGTAGTAAAGCCCGTGTGCATAAGTAAAAACAGATATATATATATATATATATATATATATATATATATATATATATATATAAATAGATACATTACTACTATGAACAGACAGGTAAAGAGGTTAAGTCATAACCTAACTGGTCACTAAAAGGTAAACTAGTCTATCGTAAGCTTGAGTGTGTGCGTCAACCTCTGCAGAAGTATTCCTAACCCAAGAGTGGTGCCCCAAGGGTTAGGAAACACGGGCCCAACTGTGGAATGAACATGCGACCGATATAGCCCTGTACGAGCTGTAAACATGAGACCGATATAGCCTGGTACGAGCTGTAATAACATGCGACCGATATAGCCCGGTACGAGCTGCCGGCATGGGACTCCTGAGATCCTGCTGTACGAACGCACACTCAAACAACCCCAACACCCGCGTATTTATAGCTACTATGGTAATGTCTGGATCAATAATTAAGAATGCTGAAAAGACTGGAACTTATAATATCATGTTAATTGTATAAAAAAAGAAACTTGTAAACAGTATAGATTGTGTCATGTCGTGTAATTCAGCATTCAAATTAGAGAACTCGTTTTAATATGAATAGTCCGGAACAATGAGTAGTCATGACATGTCAAGTACAATAGTTATAAAATGATAGTGTCCATAAATAAGAATAATATGTTAAGCTTTCTCAAGCATGCCGACAAAGATAGTCTCAAGTAAAATGTTAAATATAGACGATAGAATATGATAAGGTCAAAAATGTAAACAAGACTCAATATAAATATGCAAGCATCTGTATTTAACATCCGGATTTATTTATTGAAAAGAATAATAAATTGAAATATGGTTTTAAAGGGTTAATATAGTTAAATATGAATGACAAATTACAGATGCATAAAGCGGATGGTGGTAATAGTATAATTACGAGATAATAATAAGTAAGATAAAATAAATGACAGATTGACTAGTCGTCATGTAAGTGCTAATAATAAGTTTTATAATCATGTGATAATAGAAAATATTAATACAAAATATAGTATCAAAATAATTTATATAACTAGGGCACATAGAGTGCAGCGATATTATAAGGAGTGATAGTGTAGAAAATTTAATTTATATATATATAAAATATTAAGCCCAAAACGTTTATTGATTAACAGTAATGATGGTATATTCTTATGTTTTAGATTAGGATATAAGTGTTGACATTTTGCATGCCAGTGTATATCAATATTGTTGCAACAGAAATATATAATTACTTATAAAGCTTTTTATATATTAAACCACATTTACATGTTAAAAGTTATTTTATTACGCTTGCACTTTTACAGTTGTTCACTTGATGAAAAGATTAATAGGTATTCTAGATGCTAGGGTTTTCATCATATATACAAGTATTATAAGATATATTAGTAAAGCGGAAAAATATTACAATTTTATTTAAATATTGTAAGTTAATAATTTATTTAGAGAATTGCCGATGTTGCATCGACTAAAAAAATAAAAGAGTAAGAGTACTTGCTTCGGAGACAGATAAACACGACGACACGAAGAACAACTCCAAGGTTTGATTGCTCGGCTAATTTTGAAGAAGAATAAAATATTGTGATGGGAAAAAAGAAGGTTGATTTATATGAGAAGGGGAGAGATGATAATAATTAGAATGTTATTTATAGGGAAGAGAGATGTTGTTAAAAATTGGAGAGATTGTTATAATTGGAGAGAGAAAATATTCTGATGAGATGGGATTTGGATTTGATTTTATAAAAGAGAGATATGATAGATTGTTATATACTTTTATAAGATATTAGAAAAGTTGTATATATACATATTGGTTTGTATATAATTAGAATAATAGAAAAGTATATGTATATATACATATTAGTATATAGTGAAAATATATGTAGATATGTATATGGTTATGTGTTAATGAAAATAAATATAATTAGTTATATATATAGGATTTTATGATATCAAACAATTAAAATATATTTTCAGTTAAACTATCATAACAAAATATCTTCAATTATATATATATATATATATATATATATATATATATATATATATATATATATATATATGCATGTATATAGGTTTGTAGAAAAATAATTAATGAGTGTAGATCTGAGAAAGAGAATTTGCTGAGTGAAATTAGATTAGATTGAAGAGAGGGGGATTTTGTTAGGGAATATATATAGAAAGAGAGCGGGAGTTTGGTGAAATATAGTTAGTGATATAGAAAAAATATATGTAGATAGCATAGAATATGGGGAGAAAGAATCTGTTGGAAAAGATATTTGTTTTGAGAGAGAATAGTATTTGTTTTAAAAGAATAAAGTTATCATGTGAGACATATATGGTGATTGAAGAGAGAAAATTGAGTTGTTGGTTTAGGAAAAATATTTATATGGTTAAAAGATTTAATAGGGGCTCTCATGACTTTTCAAAATTAAATATTTTAACCAAATAAATATCGTAAGACAAAATATCTTATAAATAGAATTTAAAAAAGGGTAAAATCTTATGTATATGTATTGTTTAAAGAAATACCAAATAAAATATCTTTTGTTTAAACTATGATACTAAAATATAAATATGGTTATAAAATAATGGTAGATAAATAAATATTTAAATACTAATAATATGCATATTTAACAAACTTGAAAAACCATAATTATATATATATATCTTGATTAAAAGTATTAAACTCCAAGTTATAATAATAAAAATAAAACAAAACCCAATATATCCAAAAGAAAAAGAAACGTATGATCGAACTAGGATGTTACAAGACTGTTATATTTAGTGACATGCATATTACCCTTACCTATTGCCATGATTCACATGTTATACTATATAATTGTTCATGTTATTATACATTCTCGTGTATTGATTTATCGTTTCAAGTTTATGTTTATGGTTCTTGCAACACATTATATATTATTGTATTGTTTTGCCCTTACGATCTGAGTATGCATGCTCAGAGGAAGAAGTGGATCCAACCCCAGTGCATGACCTACCCTATTTCGAGGTGATTGCGGAGATCTAGACCAGCGACACCAGCTCTATCGTTCTCTTATTATCATTTGGTTAGTGGTCTCATTGCTGTTAAAAACTTGTATCTATTGAACTCCTATTGGTTTAAATGAATAAAGTAGTGACCGATATTTCTCTTTACTTTGTACTGTGTTTACTGCTTACCATGTAATACTAGAAACTGAAAAGTGACTATGTAACAACTCTATTTCGGTGTATAGAAAATTTGATTAAAAGTTAATGTACAAATGGAGTATTTGCAATCATGTATACACTATAAGTATTTGATTTGCTTTTGAACAGCAAAAAAACGCTTGTAGCTCATTGATAAAGCCTTGCACTGCTGTGACGTAGCCCTTGTGATCGAATCCCACTAGCCACATTTATTTTTAATTGATTTTTTTTAAATCTTTTAGAAACCCAAAGGTTTACACGTGCACTACACGTAAAATGAAAAGTCAAAATATAAACAAACATGTGGGAAATAATATACCAACAGACAGGAACACGTGGCAGAAATCCCAGTACCAACCCATCGGTTTTGGCCGGCGAGATGCGAAGGGGGGCCCGGCACAGCCGGACTTGTCTGTAGGGAATACTTCCATATTTTAACCCTAGCACCCCTTCGCCTACCCCACTATCCCTTTTGATTTCTCTGCACATTTTCAGAGAATTAAAAATGGGTATTAATCCACATTTTAATACTCAAATTCATTACCCTAAACCCTAATTTTCCCTATAAATACCACACTACATTTCACCCCTCCTCATTCAAAAATTCCATATAAAAACTCTCTAAAATTTCTAAGTTCAAAGTTATACAAATGGAGTTAGCAAAGGTCGAAGTTCTGGCGAAGTTTCGAGAAGAATCCGGAGACGAAACGACTCTCCGACGGTTCCAAGAACTTCCTCCATCTCCCCTCTTTATTTTTAACCTGTAAGTTCCCACTTTCCCCCTTCTCTTCTATTAAAACGAAATCACTTTTCAAAACTAGTCAGAAGCGAAGTTAATCCGACTTTCGATTTTATTTTTAACTAGAAGCACAATTTTTCTTTAGAACAAATTCACCATCTTTTTGTATATTGTTTAACAAATATAATACAACATTCACAACAAGTTACATCGCAAAATAATATGAATAGCAACTTCTATTCCATTTTTACGGTAAAATACCATCATGTTGCATACAACATTATTTATTCATTTTAAGCTTATTACCTTTAGAAAACTCATGAGGTAATGACCTACTTCATCACAACATACATTTTTAACATAGCACGATAACTCTTGGGATATTAGTTTGTGGAAAAATACGAGTTTACACCTAAATACCATAAACATTAAAAAAAACCGTTTTCTTTAAAAGTGTATTACTATATTCCTTGCAAATACGTCTCGACAACCCATTTTGGGAAACCAGGTCGGGGTGGTGCAGGTTATCGCACATCCTCGGGCCTAGTAGAGCGAGTTGCAGATCGCCTCACAGGGCATTCGATCTCGATGGAATTCTTAATGCATTTTTTAAGAAAATGAGATTTTTACAAAATAAATGAAATTTACTTTTATTAAATATATATATTTATATATATATTATCAAAGTACCTATTTTAAATATATTATATAAATATTCCACGTTTCTCTAAATCAAAGGAATCACAATTTCATGAAACTACCATTACAATTCAATACAATTCCAATATTTCATTAAAATACCATGTACAATGAAATCTATGTTCTATTCATTAGAAAATTTCATTTTATAAAAACTGCATCTATAAAACCCTAAAGACGATAATTAAATACTTGAGGTGTATTTTGAAAATATATCAAAACTAATTTTACATAAAATCCCCTCAAGTTATATTAATTTACAATAAGGACCTTAGTAAATATAGATTTAAGCGGGACCATTTCTCTTGAGCCTCAGGGAGCCGGAGAATATGGGTGCTTGCCTATCTAAGATAGAAAATCTAACAATAATGTTATCATCACGGTAATTGTCTTGGAAAAAGACACAAATCCTACTGTCCATCTGCAGCAGTTACCGATAACATCAAAACTAATTCAGGAATTCAGTTCTGTTTAAAAGTATGACTCAGTTTGAGTCACGGTCAAATATGAAATCAATCTGACTTGAATATGATAACTCTAATTCAAAATGAATCCGTTTATACCAGAATTTAATCTATATCAATCTGACTCGACCGAACCGAACAATGGATATACTCTGATTACATGACTATCCATTTATATCCATTCCGTTTACATGATATCATGGTTTCGGCAAGTCGTATATCTATTTAAACAAAACAATACAATCAATACAAAATACATTATGGGTTTTTTTAAGGAGTAGACTGGTACGAGATTACGAGACGGTCACTTTAATACACATAATCTGGATATCCATTGCTGTTGTACCGTGGCTTAACGGTTCCTTATGCTCCGTATACCTTAGTCTCCGGAATAATGGGACTCCTCTCGTATACACTGGCATATTCTATACCAAACTACAAACAACTGTGATAACAGGACAAACGAGAACATTATACAGTTATATTCTCTGTTCTGTCTATTTTACTTCCCTTTTTCTTTGGGACTTACCGAGCGATTGTTCGCTGACGATATTCCTTTCTTCTATCTTTGGAATGTTGTCAGGTGGATCCGACTCACTAGAGATCGAGTCCAGTACTGAGGACTTGGAGCAGTTTGCCATCGACCCAGAGCTGTAGGCACTTGTATATACTTTTCATTTCAGTTATGTCATTGTTTAGGCATTGCTTTCTATTCCTGTATTTACATTTTCAGTTGTACTTGTAAAGAATTGTTAAATAAATAAAAGTTGTTGTTCATTTATATTCATGTCTCTTGTGTATATTTTACTTTATATTGCTTATTTACGTTTAACGTAATTACTTCTGAGTAAATACGTCGCATGACCCGTCACGCCTCCTTACCGTACAACGGGAAGCGGGGCGTGACAGGTTTTGTTGGTGGCCTATGCAGATCAATTCTTCATGAAGTCCTAAGCAATATAACAGAAGGATCAGCAACTAAAAAACATTCTTTATATTTTATGTTCCTTGAATCTTACAATTTCATATACTTTGAATCTATCCTAACCCTATTTTTCTTTCAAGGTTATGGATTCTCCAAACAATACCAGCACCAACTTTAACAACATTCCACAACCTCTACCACTTACGCCTACCGTTGCTGATCCGATCAATGAGCAGACGGTACTGCTTGAGGCAATCTGAAGCCTCCTGGAAGGACAGCAACAGCAGACTGCTATATTACTGAACCGTCCAGAAGCGGAAGCGCCCGGAGTAAAGCAATTCCGGGTATTGCACCCAAAGAAATTTTCGGGGAAAGAGAGCCTTCTGGAAGCCGAAGAATGGGCTCAAAGTATTGAGGACAATCTGGCAGCAGCACAAGTGCCAGAGATCGCTTGGATACGAGTTGCGAAGCTGCAACTCACCGACAACGCCCGAGTTTGGTGGAAGGCGGAAGAAAGCGGTCTTGACCAACCGATCGAATGGAAAACCTTTCGCTATATGTTCGACGCGAAGTACTTTTCAGAGACTGCCTGATTTGACATAGAACAGCAATTCATCCACCTACAACAGGGTTCGATGTGGACCAAATCTGCGGATGAGTATGATGCTTATTCCCGTTAAAATTTTCGTCCAAGAGCTACTTGTTCCCTTACAAAAAAGGGGGAGAATCCTAAAAAAAAAACAGGCATCACGTGTAAAATACGTGAGCGCTCATATGCAAAGCATATAAGTGCTGAACATAAATCACCAATGGCCAAACATGCCTCAAGTGTAAAACACGTGAGCGCTCATATGCAAAGCATATAAGCGCTGAACATAAATCACCAATGGCCAAACATGCCTCACGCGTAAAACACGTGAGCGCTCATATGCAAAGCATATGAGCGCCGAACATAAACAGGCTAAAACCAACACTAGGGGTCGTGTGTTAAACACGTGAGTGCTTTTGCCGATTACATGCAAAGCATGTGAGCACCCTAATTTAAAATGTTCCTATCAAATTCTAAAATTAAATTCTATTTGGAAAATATTTTCTTAATCTTCCTTAAACTAGAAAGATCTTCCCTGTTAAATAGAGGACCTTTGGATCAAAGATCCAGCGGTGATCACTTGGTAGAGTAAAAAAATCCATCATAGAAAAATATATTCCTAATCTTATAACAAGAATAAAATTCTATGTTAACAAGATATCCATATTAAGAAAATACATTTATGATCTTGTTAAACTAAAAAGATTTGATAGAACAAAATTCTAATCTTGTTAAAACTAATAAATTATTCATAATCTTGTTAAACAAACAAGAAATCTTCTCTGTTAAATAGAGAGCCCTTGGATTAAAAATCAAATGGTGAATAAAATTCACCAATTGATCTAAAAGATCCTGAAATCAATCATGATCTCTCAATGAGAGATTCTTTTAACAAATTGATTCTTTTTCCTCTCATATAAATAAGAGCAAGGAGAGGAACAGACGGAGGGAGAGGGGGGAAAATAGAGAGAGAATTTAATTCTCTAAAGAAGGGGAACCCCTTCCAAAAACTCCCACAAAAAGAGAATTTAATTCTCAAACCAAGAGTTTAACTCTTCTAAAAGAACTTAGTTCTTCCTCTGGTTAAGATTTGCAGAAGCGGATCTCCCCACAAGTTGAGAATTTAATTCTCATCGGGGAGATTCTGTCATGCAGATTCAAAACGTTGGGGAAAGAACTGAATCCAAAAGAGTTTAACTCTTACAAAACATATAGGAATTTAATTCCTCTGGAACTAGGGTTTAACCCTTTTAAAAAGAATTTAATCCCTACAAAGAACAAAAGGAGAACTTGATCCCTAGGAACCATAGAAGAACAACCTGGTGATTCATTAGCATTCAAACGCTACATAAAAGCTCACGTGATCTCATGTGAGCACCTTTGAGGAACAAAGAGGGAAAGAATGAAATCTAGTCACATGACCCCCACGTGACCCTTGAGAAGCTCTCAGCACTTATAAAAGAGAAAACGGAATAAACCCTATTTTTGGAGCGCCTCACGTGACCCCACGTGACCCCCGTGAAGTGCTCAGCACTTATAAAAGAGAAAAGGGAATAAACCCTATTTTTGGAGCACCTCACGTGACCCCACGTGACCTCCGTGAAGTGCTCAGCACTTATAAAAGAGAAAAGGGAATAAACCCTATTTTTGGAGCGCCTCACGTGACCCCACGTGACCCCCGTGAAGTGCTCAGCACTTATAAAAGATAAAAGGGAATAAACCCAGAGGAGCAGCGCCAACTTCAAGTGCCTCACGTGACCCCATGTGAGCGCGTCAAATTCTTAATGTTTAACACTACTTCAAGCGCCCCACTTGATCCCACGTGAGCGCCTCAAATTCTTACTGTTTAACACTATTTCGAGCGCCTCACGTGGGAGCACGTGAGCGCTGATCATACACTGGTGTTTAACACTACTTTAAGGCCTCACGTGGGAGCACGTGAGCGCCAATTATATATTAGTGTTTAACACTATGAGAGGCTAATATCAGCCAAACTTAGATCAAATCTCCTGAGGGTAATCAATCGAGCCCCCATGCTCAGGGTCCTCCAAACCGATTTCAGTCCCAGAGATGGCTAATGAGCTCCTAACAGATGGCATCTAAAATGATGTTCATCCCACCATGATCTCTCCCCTCGATCTGGAATTTGGTTCAAGAGTACATCTCTCCACACCTCCGATACATGTCGTTGTAATTCTTCAACGTCTTCCCAATAACCAATAACTCTTGGCGCATCACCGAACAAGCTTTTCAAAAAGAGGTGTAAATCTAAAATACATCTTAATTTGGGGGCGTCTCACGTGACCTCACGTGATCCCTTGATAGTGCTTAGCACTCAGAAAAAGAAAAGGAGAATAAAGCAAAGGCAATTTTCATTCTTCAGAGTGCCTCACGTGGTCTCACGTGACCCAATAGTGCTTAGCACTCAGAAAAGAAAAAAAAGGGAATAAACCCAAGATAGCTCCCATTTTAGGGGCACCTCACGTGTTCCCACGTGACCCCCAAATAGGGAGAAAATTCCAAAGACAGCGCTCGCATTTCGAAGGCACCTCACGTGTCTGCACGTGACTGTTTGATGAACCAAGTGCTTAGCACTTATAAATGAAAGAGGAATAAAATCCAGAAAATAGTTCTCGCCTCGAACGCCTCATGTGCTCACACGTGAGCCAAGTACTCAGTACTTATATATATATATAAGGGAATAAACTCGAGGAACAATGCCCACTTCGGGGCCCCTCACGTGTTCACATGTGAGCTCCTCCAAAGTCCAGTGTTTAACACTGATTCAGTGCTTAGCACTATGGGGTGACTAAGGAAAATCAACCTTAGCTCAAATTAGCCAAGTCTTCCGAAGCCAAGACCCTTTTTGTCACCAATCAACTAAGCCCCCATGTTCAGGTCTCCCCAAACTAATCCTAGTCCCAAAGATGACTAGTGTTCTCCTAACAGATGACATCTAAACTGATGTTCATCCCATTCCCCAAATCGGGATATTGGTTCAAGGGTACATCTCTTCATACCTCTGATACATGTCGTTGTAATCCTTCAACGTCTTCATAGAGATAAAGGGTCCCAATAACCGATAACTTTTTGTGCATCCCCAAACGGTTCAACCAAAACCACACAGATTATGACGTCTTTAAACTGGACTATGATGTTCTTAAACTTTACGGACTGTGAGGTCCTTAAACTCATGGACTATGATGTCCTTAAACTTTACAGACTATGATGTCTCTAAACTACCATGGACTGTGAGGTCCTTAAACTCATAGACTATGATGTCTTTAAAGTCCATGGACTATGATTTCCTTAAACTCCATGGACTATGATGTCCTTAAACTTTTGGACCGCAAAGTCCCTAAACTAAAATAATAGAGCCCAAATGCTCTTTTGTCGGATCTAAATGATCTTGTTAAGTAGATCTTAGTCTATAATTAGACTAACGTATTCTTAACAAACTGTAATACCCGGTTCATTTATATACGCCTATATCCGTATTTCTTTTAACCTATAAATTTTATTTATAATTATTTATTGTTTTAAAACTCCCAATCTATTATAGTACTTCCTCTCTCCTTTCTCAAACCCCAATCCCAATTCCTCATGTTCCTGTCCCATTAATATAAACCTCAATTTATATACACCCGTCTCTCTTCACATTTTTATTTAAACTCAAAACCCAAATTTTCCCATTTTAAAACCCCCCAGCCCATTCTATTTCTTTAAGCACGGCCCATCTCCCATTCCTTTTATTTATTTATCTGATTTATTCCCAGCCCAGCCCAGCAGCCACCCCGGCCTTTTTCCCATTTTCCCCTCTAAATTAACTTCCTGCGGCCCAGCAAAAAAATTCCTCAGCCCATTCATTTTTTCCATAAACTTAATCCCCAAAACTCCCGGCCCGCTTCACCCTCACCCACGCCTCCTACCCGACCCGGCCCACTACCCAACCCATCTTCTCCCCAACGGCTCTCTTTCCCGCCTACGCCCACTTCTCCCTCGACCCGCCTCCTCCGCTCACGCCTGCGCCCACGACGCTAACTCCAGTGGCCACATCGCCCGAGCTTCCCTCGTGGCCGTTTCTCACGCGCGCCCGCGACTCTCGCCAACTGACCCCGGCGACGCGCACCTCCCTTACGACCCGCTCTCCTCAGCACCCCCTCATTCTCGTTCTCACTTCTCTCTCTCTCCCTCTAACCCTCTCTTTCTCTCTCTCGCTCACACACTCTCTCTCTTCTCGTTCTCACCCCCTCTCTCTCTCTCTTCCCCACAATCTCTCCTCTTCCTTAGCTAACCCTCCCTAAAACCCATCTCCACCCCGAGCTCATCTTGCTGCAGCCCTCACCATGACCACCTCATTGCCACCATCCCCCAAGCCGACCCTCACAACTCCATAGTCGACCCCTTCGCTACCTCCTTCCCAAGCACCCACCATCGTCACCGAGGCTACTACTACACCATCGACCACCAACCTCGCCTGCACCGACGACGCCGACAGGCTCCCCGCTGCCCCGAGCCGCCTCGTCGACTCGAGCACCACCTTCTCACCTCCCTATCAGCCGATCACTACCTCACCGGCAAGCCCCTCAACCCAGAACCCCGAGCTCACCCATCGTCGCAGCACCACCTTGCTGTTACCATCGACACCGACACTTGCATCCATCCCAATCGCCGTTGTACCGGTCGCCGTCTCCTGCCTCCAGCCACCATCCGAGAACCCATATCCTTCTTCCCAAACTCTTCACCGCCCGAGCATCTCCAAAGTCCAAAACCCGAGCTCATTCCAAGACGCTACCGTCGCCGTTCGTCGCGTGTTCGTGACATTACCGTCACCGTACATCCCCGAGACGTGTCCAGGCAAGTTCCCTACTTGCTACATGCTACCTTTTGTTAATTACAAATCAAAATCGTATATATTCCATGCTTTACTTTTCTATTAGATTATACGACGCAACTGTTCGATACTTGTTCTCATAGGAAATCATTATTTAATTTGACGGAACTCAATTGTATAAGCTGGCCTGTATGGCTGTGAATCTAGTGGGTGAATTTCATTGGAAAATATGACCGTTAACGACTAAAACGACTACCCCCAAGTTTACCTGTAAAACTGGAATTTCCTTGTACCTGCAAACCGTTAAAATCACCATAAATTATATACATACTGGAATGATGCGTTCGAGGGCTCAAATCGAATCCGACTCGACGAAATATAATCCTATGCAAGTTTCTAATTGTTTCTGAACTTAAACTGTGACCATATTTGGATCGGAGTGCGACTCTGGACTGCAGTCCAGAGCGACTCCAGTTGCTGTGTGCTGTCCCGTAATGGGTACCACCAGATTTCCTTAACTCGTAGGTTGCGGAACTCCTCTGTTTATTATATGTGAATCTGTTAGCTAGACAACACAAATGGTTTCATCCCGTTTCGTTATCGTTTGTTATTTAATCTGTAATTTAATAGATGGGGACGTATAATAGTCCCAACAAACCAGAATTGACATACTAGTATTGAATAGTGTATATCTCCTGACGTACAGACGCAATTGAAGATCCGTCTATTGCGTTGAAAACCTTACTGAAAACCCTAGATTTCATTCAACTGTAGCGTCGCTAAATTCTGATCCCAATTGGGATTAAAATGCGTTGCGAAACGGACTTCTGATTCTAAAACCGGATTTCCAGCCGTGAACGCTTAACATGAAATGGCTATAATTAATGATCCTGGAACCCGATTGGCATGAAACCAAATTCGCTGAATAGATAACGGAACATACTATTTATTACCCGTTCATTGTTTCACTAAACTGTAATCGTATGATTTATGATAAATTATGCAAGTGGTAGATTATTGATTCATGACTCCCTAATCATGTTTTACATGTTGTTTACGCATCATATCATACACATGTCACTGCATTGATAACCTAGTGATAACGTGCATTACCCAGTGTTAGGTATTAGTGATAATTGTGGCAAGTACGTTGGTGTTCGTGTATCAGTGAATAAGTGAAAGTGATACGTACTTGTACACAATCAGCGAACCTTATTATTCTATTGCATTGTCGACGTCTGTGGAACGCGTGTACGTGTGACTATAAGTGGTATGGGACACTTATGGAAGCTCTTGCATGGGTGTCACAGATAAGATATTAGAATCTACCATTTATCTTAGGTATTAGTCGGGACGTGCTTGATGGAGGTCCTGCCTCCAATTCTCGCGCAGACTTGTCACAGACCGACTGATATTTAGGGTTATGGTTAGCGTTTGATGTAGACCACGGGGTGTGGGGTAGTTTGAGTGTGAGTTCAACAGAATCTCGGGAGTCCCTTGCCAGCTTATATATATATATATGGAGATATATGCATATTTACAGGATACATGATTATTACCGTGAGTTACATGTTGGGCCCGTGGTCCCTTGCCCTTGGGTTCTACCCTTGGGTGGAGGACACTCGCGAGTGGTTGACTCTCACACTTAGACTGACGATAGGTTTAGTGACCTGTACAGTGAGACTTAGAGACTGATAGGGATATTGGCATTGATATACCTTACTTACTGTGTTGACATACGTGACATATCGTTCTACTGCTTTTACTGTTCCGCTGCATTGATTACTGCATGTTCATACCTATACCGCCATTGTGCTACTGTTATATATACCTATTATCACTGTTGAAATTGTCACATGATTTTATATATTATATTGCTATTGTGTCGCTCTGACGACCTGAGTATGCATGCTCAGTGTGAGGAGAAGATTTAGCCTGGACCAGAACTAGACGTATATCACAGACACATCGATTTGCTATCCAGAGTTATATCCAATTTGTTTCCCCTCAGGTCAGTTCTTTACATTGTTTCATTCAGTTACTGCATTTCTTATTACCTGCGCATCATTTACTGTTTACCATGAAAAAACTAGAAGCCGAAGTGTGACTACGGCAGGACATTTCCTTGACCGTAGGAGCATGGCTGGCCTTGTCAACCCATCGTATTCCGTATTTTGGGAAGTGGGGCGTGACACAAACTATTAAGTTGATCTTAGTCTAAAATTAGATTAACGTATCCTTAACAAACGTTTAAGTTGATCTTAGTCTCAAATGAGATTAACGATCCTTAAACCCAACCCAAACCCAAATCTAAGAAAATACGGATTTGGACTAATCCACGTCCTATGGGCGACAACATAAATTAGTGTCCGTATACAATCCACAGGCATCCAAAAATAAAACAAGCATACACGACACGAAGTGACTATCTAGAGAAGGAGAAAGTGGTTACTGCGATGCGATAGCGTAATTAACTACAGGGGCTTGCGCCTGCAGGGAAGAGCGTCCCCACAATCAAAAACCCCTCACAATGAGGGGGAATCTGACGAAGTCTGCTACATCGGCCGCATCCGTCTAAGCCTTCGATACATGGTGCCATAAATCAACTTGGCATCTTCGGAGAGGTGGACGGATAAAACCAAATAGCATCTGCCCCTAAATTCAGGCAAGACGTCAGTCTTCCCACGTCTTCCGGCGGAGAACAGATTCTGGCACGCTCGGTGGGACCTTTTCCTCTTTCCACTCCACACTTCGTGTGTCATGTTCGCGAACGAATCACGGTTTGATATGGTTGCCCCTGGATTCGAGGTACTAAGATTTGGTGTCTTGCTTCCGTGCAGATCAATGGCTTCCAACTGCACAAACTGTAACAACTCCCACTCCTTCCTCGCCGGAGGAGTGACCTATGGGCCTCAAGCGGCCTCCCTTTTTACGATGCCGGTGGACCAGGTGAAGCAATCCATCACAGGGCTATTCTTTGAGACCATGCTCCCACCCATGAGCTTCAACGCCCCATTGTCGACGCAAGAAGCTCCGAAGAGGTCAGTCTTTGATCAGCTTACAACTACCGTAGCCCCTCTCAACGGGTCGCCCAAGTCCAGCATCTCGGTTTTCAACAGACTAGGCCAAAGCTCAAGTAGGCCCGGGAAGAAGCCCGCGATACCCGAAGCGGCCATCCCAAAGAGGATAGCCATCCCTGCTCCAGTGAAAGAAGTCGTTAAGGCGGCTTCCCCTGCTAAGGAGTCGGTCTTTGCAAGACTGACCGTTTCAGCTCCCGTTCCAGGCGAAGTTATCAAAACTGCTACCCCTGTCAAAAAGTCTGCCTTCGATAGGTTGGCCATCCCCTCTCAGCGGACGTCGGTTTTCGATAGGCTAACGATGACAACAGCCCTTTATCAGAGCAGGAGGCATGAAAAATCCACCCCCATAACCGAGCCGGCCCCGTCAGCACGACATGCTCGCCGTCGTCACTAGCGCCGAGTAAGGAAGGCTGGGGGCAGCTCTCCTTTTGGACTGACTCCGCCAGCTCCAGTGGTGGAGATTAATGCTGTTGTTCCAACTGGGAACAGCTTTGAACCACTTAGAAGGGTACGCAAGAACTCTCCGAAGGCCGTGCTAAAAAATCTCCTCCACCTATGGAGAACGCTACAAAGGTGAAGCCAAAGCAGCCCCCTCAGCGGCTGTCCACTAAAATTCATAAAGTTTGGCGACAGGTCCGAGACTCTGTGATTGATCAAGATTACCCCTGCCGACAAAAGAAAATGAAGGTTCGGCAAGAGAAGGACCAACCTGTTAAGCCACAGAAGGTGTCGTCCACTTGGGTGCCCGCTGCAATGGCTCCCTAAATTTCGACCGCTCACAAAAGAAAAAAGGCCGGAGAAAATCCCCGTGTCTGCGACGAAAAACACTAAATCTAAACGCCCCAAGTCTGGGGGCATGGTGGTGCACACTGTTTATATGGTATCCGGGAAAGAGGATAGCCGTATCTCTACGGGCCATCGACCACTCACGAGATTCGTAACAAAGGCCCAGGAGCAGCAACAGAAGCTCCAGGAGATGCTAACACAGATGGCCGCACTCACTGGGCCAAAAGAAAGCCCGGAGATGTCGTCAGAGCAGCGTCAAAAACAAGAAACCGATGCTGAGTTCCTCCGCAGGATCCTCGAGAAGAAGGACAAAGAGGCAGCGGAACAAGCTCCCAACATAAAACGAATGGCGCTGTTATTCCAAGATATGGTCGGGATGATGTTACAGCCAGATCCTCCAGCTGAAGACCCTCCGATTATCCTTGAAGACGATAGGGGTGAGACATCGAACCCTCTTCCGGCTTGTTCAGCAGTCAAGGAAGAGACCATCTCCAAAGCCGTCCTAGATGACTATATCGCTCAGCAGATACGAGCTCATCAGGAGAACGAAGCGACCGGGCAAATTGTTAAGACCGGACGACCCTATCCGGGTTGGTACGACCAAATAAAGTACCCGCCGGGATATACGATCCCTAAATTCCACGTATATAAAGGGACGGGAAATACACACCAACATGTCGCTCAATTCAGGGCTTTGTGCGGCAACACTGGAGGTGACGATAAGCTACTGCTTCGCCAATTCGTTGGCAGCTTATCGGAGACAGCTTTTGAATTATACTCCGAGCTGCCGAATGATTCTGTTAAGACATTTGCAGAAATGGAGTTACTGTTCACACAAAGGTTCGCAAGCGCTAGCGAACGCACCCCCATCACAGCATTAATTAACGCCAGAGTGAAACCAGGCGAAACATGGGTGCAGTACATGATACGGTGGCGGAATCTATGGTCGAACTGCGAACAACGCATAGAGGAAGCTCCTGCAGTGGGCATGTTCGTGGGTACTCTTGATCCGTAGGCGACCATATCCCAGTTCATGATATTCTTCAAGCCGAGCACCTTCTAGGCCCTGATAGACAAGCTAGCCCAGATGGACCAGATGGGCCACAGGCCGTCCTCTTCAAAAACGGAACTCCGAAATGAAAAGGGGAAAGGGAAAGCAACTTTCGTAGCCAACGCTCAACAACAACCGAGTGGCCTGAAGCCGGTTGCTCACCAAGACAATAAACAAAGATCCCTTAGAGAAAAGATGATATGCCCTTACTCGTTCCCTCGGGATAAGACGAAGAGGTTATTCGAGCTAGCACTGCGCAACAAGCTCATCACTCTACCGGAGCCAAGACGCCCAATGCAACCAGGCGACGTTAACAATCCTAATTACTGCCCTTATCACCGAATATTGGGTCATCTAATCGAATATTGTTACATCTTCAAAAGTTGGATCGAAGATCAGTACCAACAGGGCAAGTTCGCGTTATCCGAAAACTGGAAGGTGAACCCGCCACAACCTCACGCTCCTAAAAAGGTGGACACACCGGGGGCATCATGCTTACTTATAGAGGAAGCCCCATGGGAGGTAGCCCTTTCAGCTAAGACTAAAAGAATGCTGAAGGACCTTCAAACATGTCCGGCGATTAGGTGAAAGAGCCCGCTGGAGCCCGAGATTATTGAGGGGATGCTGAAGCCGCGCCCAACGCTGAAAGTTGGTGATGGTGGACAAAACATTCAAGTCAAGCCTCCAAAGTCTTTAAAGAAAAAGAAGAAGGCCAAGAAGCCCGTCCAACCCGACGATAGCCGTACAGGTCTGCAGAAATACATCGACGCACTGAAAGAATATAACCAGAAGGCACGGACCCCAATCACGTTGGACGAATTCTTTAAGCATGTTCTTGAGAATGAAGACACTGACGCTGACGAAGGAGACGATTCTTCAGAAGAGCCTGAAGACTATGTGGCGAGCTGCCACATGATCTCTCACTCGATAAATGGTAAAGAAGCTCCTGATGCAGAGAAACCGGGGGCAGATCCCGAACCAGAACTTCTAGAACCGTCAGACGAGATGATTGACGTATTACTAAACGAGGCGCTTCAGAAAAGCAAAGCCGTCGAGTTTTTGCACCGGCAGAAATATCTCCGGAGCCGTCCGAAGAAAAGGGAGTGACTGAGCAAACGGCCCTACAAATAGAGGACCAGGAAAAGGTCAAGGATTGGAGAGAAGTCTTTATAGAATACTTCAAATCCCGTTGAACACCTGAAGATGCGTCCTCAAGACATCAACTCATGAAACAAGCTCTATCCTTCGCCTTCGTCAATGATACTCTATATAAGAGATCATTTGATTCTCTATGGCTAAGATGCCTGGGACCTGAAGAAGCAAGGAGAGTCGTCCAAGAAACTCACGATGGACTCTGCGGTTCTCATCAAGCCGGGCCGAGAAAGAAGCTGAAGATCAAAAGGATGTGCTATTATTGGCCCACAATGATCCAAGACTGCCTCGAATACGCGAAGCAATGCCACTCATGCCAGATTCACGGGGACTTTATACACCAGCATCCAAATCCGCTACATCCAACGGTGGCTAGCTGGCCGTTCGAAATGTGAGGAACTGACATAATCGGGCCCATTGAACCAGTATCGTCCAGAAGCCATCAGAAGCCATCGGTTCATACTGGCGACAACCGATTACTTCTCCAAGTGGGCAGAAGCAGTACCACTAAGAGAAGTGAAGACGGAGAATATCCTCCATTTCTTCAAGACACACGTCATCTATCGGTTCGGCATTCTGCGACGGATTATCTCCGATAACGGGCCGGCCTACAGAAGCCATAAAATCAGCCGCTTCGCACAGCAACATAATATAGATTGGAGATACTCTTCGGTCTATAATCCATGAGCTAATGGTCTGTCTGAGGCTTTCAACAAGACCTTGACGAAGATCGTGAAAAAGACTGTGTCCAAGAATAAGAGGGACTGGCACGAGAGATTGCATGAAGCTCTCTAGGCGTATCGGACCACGTTCAAAATGGCCACAAACACAACGCCGTATGCATTGGTATTCGACACTGAAGCAGTACTCCCCTTGGAGATAGAGCTACCCTCCTTACGAGTGGCGGTCCATTACGAGCTAACGGACGAAGAGAATGCTCATCTTCGGCTTGAGGAGCTCGATGCCCTTGACGAAACCCGGTTCATGGCGCAGCAAAACTTGGAAGCTCACAAAGCAAAGATGACACGCTCATACGAGAGATTGATTAGGCCGAGAACATTCCGCCAAGGCGAACTCGTGCTAGTGGTCAAGAGACCTATGATCCCTAATCGTGCCAAACGGGGGAAATTCGAGCTGAACTATGAAGGCCCGTATATCATAGACAAAGTCTACCAGGGTGGGGCTTACTTACTCATGGACATGCATGGTGAAAGACCCTTCAGGCCAATAAACGGCCGTTTCTTGAAGAAATACTATGCCCAACTGAGACGTCTATAAACTACTACGGACAGTAGCATCCCAAGGCTGACAAAAAAAAAGGTATGTCACAACCAAAATGGGCACGGATGAAAACCCGAAAGGGCGCCGTGAGTAAAAACAGCAGGATTACCGGCGATATTTGTGAAAACTCGAAAGGGCGCAGACTCGTAAAAAAAAGGGTATGTCCACAAGCAAAATGGGCACGGATGAAAACCCGAAAGGGCGCCGTGAGTAAAAACAGCAGGACTACCGGCGATGTTTGTGAAAACCCGAAATGGCGCAGACTCGTAAAAAAAAACGGTACGTCCATAAGCAAGATGGGCACGGATGAAAACCCGAAAGGTCTCCGTAAGTAAAAACAGCAGGACTACCGGCAAGTTTGTGAAAACCCGAAAGGGCGCAATCTCGTTAAAAGACACTTGCAAGGTCCTCTCGACCCTGTAAAGAGAAAATACGTGCGTGAGATCCTTACGACTCACAAGGGAGCAACACACTTAGGAATCCCCACGATTCCTAAGGAGAAAACACATTTACGAGATCCTCATGACTCGTAAGGAGAATTCCCCTTTGAGACCCTCATGGCTCATAGGATTCAAAAGCTTTAAGCTACAGGGATCTGAACTGTTCTTAAGCCGTCATACACCCCGATTTTTCCCTACAAGCGGTTCAATGTTGACCCTTGTATGCAATCCACGGGCATGAATAAACATTTCCTTACCAAAGTCTCACCAGCGACTAGGGATATGCTCACACGGTGAACGACTCCTGTTCAGTTGATAAAACTGCACATTTGTATTACATTTTTCCTACCATTTTCATATTAAAAAAGGACTTTATTATAATATAATATACATATGTGGGTTTATGTGTGAAAACACCATTTTCCATGTGTTAATATATTTTAATTAGCATTTGGTAGGAAAATGTATGCAAATAAATCTATTGAACAAATCCTAGTAGAAATAAGCCTACTAAATATTATTTGAGATTATTGTGCAGAATTTTCCAAGTTGTTATGCAGAATTTATCAAACAAATCAAGTTGTTGAAGAAATCTTGCCAAATTAAGAAGCAAAACTTGGAGACCAAGTCTGGAAGCAACAGAGAAAAGATTTTCAGATTCTGAAGGTGCCTAGGATTGCCACATGTCACGAGAAGGAAGCCCAAGAAATTTGATCGAGAGATCCCCACCTTTGAGCGCGGATCCGCGGCCAAACCCACCCTTGGGCCGCGGATCCGCCGCAAGATATGGGAGTTAGAGGAATATATTTTGCGGCATGAATCTCTGCTAAATTTTACCAAGTCTTCAACCAAAAGATTCTGGCTTTGCACTATAAAAAGGCACCGAGAGCCTCTTGGAAAATTTATCAAGCCGAAGAGATCACGAAGCCCCTGACGCTCACGCATCCAGGCTGATCATCAACTGTTCGTGTACCTCCTTGGAAGAGATCGAGAAGCAAACTAGTCTTTGTAATCATTTTCTAAGGAATAAAGTGTAGATTGTTCAAGTTGATTAATAAAGGTAGTTGTTTTATTTAATTCTTTTGCATTTTACATTATGTTTTCCCTCTCTGTCTTTTCATCTTCTTCTCCCAACATGCGCGAGTAATTCTCCGCTTGTTAGGGTTCGTAGGATTAGGGTAGGCTAATGAACGATAAAGATCCCTAAACCCTTTTTAAGTCCTATAAAGTTTATGAACTTTATCAAAAGAATCATTAACATCCTAATCGGGCGCGCTAACAATTCTTTGTTAGTTCCGACCGCGATTGGAGATTAGATTAATGATTGTTTTGGTAAAGGCTAGATATGAACGGAGTTCCGTGTCGAGGTAAGGGTTAAGAGTGGGATTCCTTTTCCCTCCAGAAACCCTAATCTACACGCATCACCGTCGTTCTAGTTTTAAATCTATTAATGGATAAAAAGGGTAACTTTTAATTAATCGTCCATAACTACTAAATCCTAACGAACCCTACAAGCCCTCTTATTATATTATCTACATCTCTAAAACAATCTAGATCTATATTTTTGCATTCTTGCTTAAACGTAGATCTAGAAACTTTTCATACAACTCTTTATTCCTCCTCTCTTTTTCAACACATCTAAAGTAAAAGTAAAAAGTTCCACGTTTCCCTGAGGACGACCCGTACTCACCTCGGTCTAGCTGCACGCGACACCGTTATTGATTGCGGTTAAACTACAAACACAATCTTTCGAAACAATCAAATGGCGCCGTTGCCGGGGATACGTGCGTAATTTTTTATTTTTACTATTTGTGTTGGATTCTTAGACGAGTCATATCATTATTAACACAAAACTGCAAATTGCATATTAACGATTTGTGCGTGAATTTTTGCAAGGAGATCTGGAGTCACAGAATTAAGGAAAATAGGAAACAGAGACATTTTTAGAGATCCAGAGGAGCACAGGAGGATATACAAAAAATTTCATCAAGTAATCCCTCTGCCACGCGGAGGAACCGCGGCACAAAGGTGCTTCCTGCGGCGGAAACGCGGCTGCTTAGAGGGATTAGGGCTACAGAACTCTCTGGTAAGATTCTCAACTCCTTCTCTCTCCTCTCAAATCCAATAAAATCTATCTTCTGCAGGATTCTTTGCAAAATCGCGCCGCTAAAAAAATCTTTTTGCAAAAGTTTTGTGATTGGTTTTGTTTTGCATATTTTAATACGGATTTTTAAGGGGCAAAGACCAAATCAAGATTAGGTGGGGATTTCATCACCCTTCCTAAGCCCCACAAATCACAAACCGAGCATGTGCATCAACCCTTCATTAATTTAAAAAATATCTAGACCAGACTCTAAGGACTGTCACGCTCATTAAGGACAGAGGAAGGTCGTGGGTAATCTATCGTTTATCCGCATTACTTTTGTAGTGCCTAGGCAAGTGTGTCAAAGGCTAGTGGTTTTTAATTAGGCCCACTACTGTGGTTCTTAATTAGGCCCACTACTGTGGTTCCTTCCCACTTACCTGGCACTTATCTGGCTACAAGGGTAGTACGGAGGCGGTAGAGGATTGATCCTGCGGCTTGTCCTTTGGAAGTCTAGGAGCGGTCTAAAGACTGGACCTAGGTGACCTTAGTTCTAGGGTTGCTTGTGCATCTTAGGGAGATTTGTCTTGAGTCCCACTTTTTCAAAATAAGCCAATTTTAAATCACACACACGCTGCCACTTGCACTAAACCCGCTTAGTGCATGCTCGGCTGGACACGGGATCCTAGTGCCCGTCTTGTCCGCGTTCCTGCTATCGACGCCGAAGTCGGTACTTCTTCATCTTCTTTTCCCCCACCACACACCACATCAACCGAGATGGACGGCACTCCATCAGATTATAACACCACGCTGCCACCGCCCGAAGGTGCGCAGAATCCACCGCGCATCTCTCTCCAAGAGAGATGCTATCCTATTCGTGGTCCTCTTCCTACCTGTCTATCTCTTCCACCACCTAACGGGGATAATTTCGAAATTAAACCCCACTACATCAATCTGCTGCCCAAATTTCACGGGCTTGAGTCGGAAGACGCGTACGTTTTCATCACCAAATTCGAAAACGTATGCGCAATGATGGGTACTTCATAATTGACCTTAGATGCTATGCGCTTACGTCTTCTCCCATTCACACTGTGCGACTTGGCAGAAAAATGGCTTTATAATACTGCCGCACACTCTATCGCTAATTGGGATGAATTCGTCGTAGCATTTCTTAAGAAGTTTTACCCAAATCATAAGACTGCACATGTTAGGAGCGAGATCAACCAGTTCACCCAGCTTCCCAATGAACCATTTTGGAAGTGCTTTGAACGTTTCAAAGATCTGCTTGTCCAATGCCCCCATCACGGAATACAAAGATGGGATTTATGTCGGATTATATATGAGGGCATTAATCAAGCGACAAAGCAGATGCTTGAAACAATGTGTCAATGCAATTTCATGTCTAAAGATGACGGTGAAGCATGGAAATATCTGGAAGATCTCGCAGAAAGCACTTTGCAGTGGGAAAGCGTAAGACCACCTTCAACTAAGTGAGGTATTCACCAGCTCGATGTTTCTATCGCAGTGAAAGCCGAAATGGCAGCGATACAGAAGAAACTCGATGCTATTGAAAACAAGTTCTCAACATTCTCCCTAAATCAGGTCACGCTTCCTAAGACTGTTTGTGGTTGCTGTTCGGATCCTTCACACTTAACGGAAGAATGTCCTATGAATGCATCGTTTCAAGCTAATGCTGCTTTTCAGCAGCGACCTAGAAATGATCCTTCTTCTTCCACATATAATCAAGGATGGAGGAATCATCCTAACTTTGCTTGGAATCAAAACCAACAAAGTAATTATCAAAGACCTCCTCCACAGCAACCACAACCACAGAATCAGCCCCTCTTTCAGTCACAAAATTTCCAAAATCCGGCCAACATTTCTACACCACAAGTGGCCGGTACTGACAACTCACTTGCACAAACTTTGGATATGTTCATGAAACAATCCATGCAAAATTCGGCTGAGATAAGGTCTTCTATCGATACCCTAACGAAAAACTCCTCCTCCCATGGTGAGAGTATTAAATCAATAGAAAACCAAATCGCACAGTTAAACGCCGCAATGAGTGCGAGAGAGAAAGGAAAACTCCCATCTCAACCCCTACCGAATCCTGGCCATTCACAAAGTCATAATGTGAATGCCATTACTACGTTGAGATCGGGGAGAGTGCTGAATAACCAAGTGGGTAAGCAATTTGATGATAGTGACACATTTGATACCCCTTCTTCTTCTTCTTCTTCCCCTAATTCGTCTAGTCCCCCACCTTCATCCGAGCCTATTCTCCGTTTTCCCCAAGGCTCGAACATTTCGCCGAATCTATCTAAGTCGATTCCCACTCCAGTTTTGGGATCGAATCCATCCCCACAGTCTTCTCCACAAACGTTGGACCCAAAACTTATTGATCAAGCACCTTATCCAAACAGGTTGAGGGGCAACAGACCAAGTCCACAAATGGAGAAAATTGTGGAAATTTTTAAGCAAGTTAACATAAACATTCCTCTCCTAGATGCTATTCAACAAGTTCCGTCATATGCGAAAATCTTAAATGACTTGTGCACTAGGAAGCGAAAAGTTCAAGTACCTAAAAAAGTTTTCCTTACGAGTAATGTGAGCACTGCTTTTACACAACAACTACCCAAGAAACGAAAGGACCCCGGAAGTCCTACAATTTCTATTTCCATTGGGGGTAAAAATATCAATCGTGCTCTACTCGATCTTGGTGCTAGTGTTAACTTGCTTCCGTATTCTGTGTATGAGCAATTAGGGATCGGAGAGTTAAAACCTGCGCATTGCACTCTTCAGATGGCCGATCGATCTATCACCCAACCAAGGGGTGAGCTAAAGGATGTGTTAATCAAAGTCGGGGAATTCATATTCCCTGTGGACTTTATCGTTATAGATACACAACCTGTAGCAAACCCACGCAATCAAATCCCGGTGATACTCGGTCGACCCTTTTTGGCCACTTCCAACGCAATAATTAATTGTAGAAACGGCTCTATGATCCTATCCTTTGGAAAGAAGTCAATTGAGCTTAATATTTACAAGTTGGGAAGTGAACCCTATGCTCATGTGTGTTCTGTCGAATTAATGGATATCGACAGCAGCGAATTTGATCAACCTCATGATACTGACTCTTTTCATATGTTGTTGTTTGACCCAACCATATACTCTTCCACCGATTTGTCCGGGTCAACATCCAACACTGATGAGGAACTTTTTATAGAGTCTGACGATCACCCTATTTTTTCTGATGACATTATTCTTCGGGGTATCGATGAAAGCTTTGAGGACATTTTCGCTGATGAACTCGCATTTTTAAAAGATACGGGTGTTGAGATAAATCAACTCCAAGATGAAGAAATTGGACCTCCACCCTTTCTTTTGGACAATCATGATAATGCGAGTAATCCATCATTACTATCACTGTGTCGTCTCTCCAAATTGAGACGCAATTCTTTTCCATTACACCTCTTGTCACCTCCCCACTTCTTCATATCAAAAGGTGACATGTTCTTCCACCAACCTTGGTACTTCATTGATAAAATTTTTGAATGGTTGGTGTTGACCTTCGGTCTTTGAAAAGCTTGGCATTGACCAATAAGCTTGACCCCTCGTGTGATTTTAAAAGATTAAAATTGTTTAACTCAAGTTTGGGGGAGGGGTGGTATATTTTGGCTCTTGAAAGAAAATGATTTTTACAAAATTGTGAGCCTAAAATAAGTTTGGGGGAGGATTTTCACTTTCATATATTCTTGCCCCCATTAATAATTTCCTCCCAAGTCTACAGGTTTTTGAGCTTAACGGATGACATCAGTGAGGACACTGCTGTAAACAGGTTTGGGAGAGGTTTGTGCTTATTTACACATCAATTTGCATCATATTTTGCATAACCACAACATTTTCAAAAAAAAAAAAATTTAAAAATTTTCTTTGATAATAAAAGAATAGAAAGTGAAAAATTACATCCAAAAGATAGGAATAGTTTAAGAAAACCATGAAAATTAGAAGTTTTCTTAAACGAACTAGTAATAAATAGTTATGAGCTGTTGTCCCAAGAGTTAGTAAGATGAAGGAAGTCACTAATCTGAGGATAAAAATAAGTCTGAAAAATAGTTTCTATTCGGGAAGCCAAACATTTTGAACGTTGATACCCTACTATATGCACTTACACACGTCTTGAAACTCGGGATAGTAGAGGATACCTTGAAATGCTCTTGTCTAAAAACCAAAGTATGAAGGAAATGAAAAAAAAATGAAGAAAATATAAAAATGGTGAAAATAAAAAAAATGAACACTGGTTTTGTTATCGCCAAGGCAGCAATAAAAAAAAATATACAGCGAGGGTGCCTCTTCACCTAGTGCCCTAAGGCCAACTGGTCTGGGAGTCACTGCTAAGCCTTAGGTGGTGCAAGACGAGGAAAATATTATCACCTAATCAGCAAGCACATGAGGAATCGGTCAGTTAGTACCTCAAGAAGTATTAACGGTCGCATGAAAAGGTGTGAGCAACCCTAAATATTCATCAAATTAAAAAGTACTAAGGTAGATGGACAAGAGTATAATAGCTTGAATTGAATTCTCCGAGTGCAGGGATGTCCATTTCACACACGTGGGGTTATATGATCAATGTTTGGATGAAAGGTAGGAATGAAAAATAAAGACGATATTTTATTGAGGGATGATGTGATTTCTAACATCTTTTCATGACTATTAAGATAGGGCTCATGACAACTAAAAAGCTAGTGTAGTTGGAAACTCTTATTTTCAAAGTCTTTCTTTTATGGTTCTTATCTTTACATGTAAATTTCACCGTCTCTCTTTTATTATAGGATTTTGTGGGTGTAATCCGCTGAAAACCCTCAGGAGACAACACTCCTCCTACTAGGGACACCTAGAGGTTTAACGGCTTGTTGCACGTGCTCAGTGCAATCGTGTCTGCCTACGAAAGTGTGCTTAGTTTTCTCTTTTCTTTTTCTCCTCTTAAATAAACTAGTTTGCTCGGGACGATCAAAGATAAGTTTGGGGGTATTTGTTCAGTTGATAAAACTGCACATTTGTATTACATTTTTCCTACCATTTTCATATTAAAAAAGGACTTTATTATAATATAATATACATATGTGGGTTTATGTGTGAAAACACCATTTTCCATGTGTTAATATATTTTAATTATCATTTGGTAGGAAAATGTATGCAAATAAATCTATTGAACAAATCCTAGTAGAAATAAGCCTACTAAATATTATTTGAGATTATTGTGCAGAATTTTCCAAGTTGTTATGCAGAATTTATCAAACAAATCAAGTTGTTGAAGAAATCTTGCCAAATTAAGAAGCAAAACTTGGAGACCAAGTCTGGAAGCAACAGAGAAAAGATTTTCAGATTCTGAAGGTGCCTAGGATTGCCACATGTCACGAGAAGGAAGCCCAAGAAATTTGATCGAGAGATCCCCACCTTTGAGCGCGGATCCGCGGCCAAACCCACCCTTCGGCCGCGAATCCGCCGCAAGATATGGGAGTTAGAGGAATATATTTTGGGGCATGAATCTCTGCTAAATTTTACCAAGTCTTCAACCAAAAGATTCTGGCTTTGCACTATAAAAAGGCACCGAGAGCCTCTTGGAAAATTTATCAAGCCGAAGAGATCACGAAGCCCCTGACGCTCACGCATCCAGGCTGATCATCAACTGTTCGTCTACCTCCTTGGAAGAGATCGAGAAGCAAACTAGTCTTTGTAATCATTTTCTAAGGAATAAAGTGTAGATTGTTCAAGTTGATTAATAAAGGTAGTTGTTTTATTTAATTCTTTTGCATTTTACATTATGTTTTCCCTCTTTGTCTTTTCATCTTCTTCTCCCAACATGCGCGAGTAATTCTCCGCTTGTTAGGGTTCGTAGGATTAGGGTAGGCTAATGGACGATAAAGATCCCTAAACCCTTTTTAAGTCCTATAAAGTTTATGAACTTTATCAAAAGAATCATTAACATCCTAATCGGGCGCGCTAACAATTCTTTGTTAGTTCCGACCGCGATTGGAGATTAGATTAATGATTGTTTTGGTAAAGGCTAAATATGAACGGAGTTCCGTGTCGAGGTAAGGGTTAAGAGTGGGATTCCTTTTCCCTCCAGAAACCCTAATCTACACGCATCACCGTCGTTCTAGTTTTAAATCTATTAATGGATAAAAAGGGTAACTTTTAATTAATCGTCCATAACTACTAAATCCTAACGAACCCTACAAGCCCTCTTATTATATTATCTACATCTCTAAAACAATCTAGATCTATATTTTTGCATTCTTGCTTAAACGTAGATCTAGAAACTTTTCATACAACTCTTTATTCCTCCTCTCTTTTTCAACACATCTAAAGTAAAAGTAAAAAGTTCCACGTTTCCCTGAGGACGACCCGTACTCACCTCGGTCTAGCTGCACGCGACACCGTTATTGATTGCGGTTAAACTACAAACACAATCTTTCGAAACAATCAACTCCTCTCGACTTATAAGGAGAAAACACTCTTGTAAGATTCTTACGACTTATAAGAGAACATACACTTAAGAATCCTCACGATTTTTAAGGAGAAAACGCACTTACGAGATCCTCACGACTCGTACAGAGAAACACCTTTATGAGACCCTTACAGCTCATAAAGTCAAAAACCTTAGTCAACAGGATCTTAACCCTATTTGCTAAGCCACCTTTGTTCGACATCGACAGAGGCAAATGATGATTCGCTCCTGGCAATGTTCCAGTGGTAGCGATGTTGATTCCTAAATCGGTATCAAATTCCAAGCCCTTTCACGACAAATGATGATTCGCTCCTGGCAATATTCCAGTCGCAGCGATGCTAATGCTAAGATTGACACCAGATTCCAAGTTTCACACTCGCGATAAAAATCAGCGAGCCAAAAATGCATATGAAATAGCCGAAATGATGGGGCAACTTACAACAAAATCAGCAAGTAAAAATATATATGCATACAAAAATAGCCGAAATGATTGGGCAACTCGCAATAAAAAGCAGCGAGTAAAAAAAAACAAAAATAGCAGAAATGATTGGGCACCGCGAAAAATAGTCGAAATGATTGGGCAATCGCGATTTTCGTGATATAAAAAGCTGAAATGATAGAGCATCGCGGAAAGAAATATAAAAAAAAAATGAAAAATGAAATGAAATGAAACTTTTTGCCCTACAGGTGAGATCTCATCGATCCCTGTATACAATTCAGGGGCACAAACAAAGAGGGAACCATATCATCCCACCAGGCTCCGTCAGAAAGAGAGCCAGGTCTCGATGGCAACATCTGCAACTTAGAGACCCCCTCAACATGCGTCTCGTTACAGCAGACGCAACGTCAGTAAAGCGGAGCCACGGCAAAGTCCCTAGTTCCAAATCTCGACGGTTTACAGACAACCTAGAGACCACTTCGACATTCGTCTCGTTACAGCAGACACAACGTCAGCAAAGCGGAGCCACGGCAAAGTCCCTAGTTCCAAATCTCGACGGTTCACAGACAATCTAGAGACCACTTCGACATTCGTCTCATTACAGCAGACGCAACGTCAGCAAAGCGGAGCCATGGCAAAGTCCCTAGTTCCAAATCTCGACGGTTCACAAACAACCTAGAGACCACCTCGACATTCGTCTCGTTACAGCAGACGCAACGTTATTCAATGACCCCATCGCGGAAATACGTCATCCCATGACCCCGTTGCGGAAACATGTCAGCACATGACCCCGTCGCGGAAATACGTCATCCAAATGACCCCGTCGCGGAAATACGTCATCCACATGACCCCGTCGCGGAAATATGTCATCCAAATGACCCCGTCGCGGAAATACGTCATCCACATGACCCCGTCGCGGAAACACGTCATCCAAATGACCCCGTCGCGGAAACACGTCATCTAATGACCCCGTAGCGGAAACACGTCAGCATATGACCCCGTCGGGGAAACACGTCATCCACATGACCCCGTCGCGGAAACACGTCATCCACATGACCCCGTCGCGGAAACACGTCATCCAAATGACCCCGTCGCGTACCAAATGACCCCGTCGCGGAAATACATCATCCAACATGACCCCATCGCGGAAATACGTCATCCAAATGACTCCATCACGGAAATACGTCATCAAATGACCCCGTTTAGGAAATACGTCATCCAATGACCCCGTCGCGGAAATACGTCATCAACTGACCCTGTGGAACACGGCTAAAGTCAATCCTGACCCCGTGGAAAACGGCCAAAGTCAACCCTCGACCTCCTCATTAAAGCAATGCTTTGATTCGAGAGCAGGTCAACTCATCAATCACTTACGAGTCCTCTCGACTTGTAAAGAAGAAAATTCTCTTGGGAGATCCTTACAACTCTCAAGAGAAAAATACACTTAGGAATCCTCACGATTCTTAAGGAGAAAATACACCTACGAGATACTCTCGACTCGTAGGGAGAAAAAGTCTTTATGAGACCCTCATGGCTCATAAAATTGAAAAGTCTTAGGCGGCAGATCTGAACCTGTTTCCTAAGCCATCGCTGCTCTACAAGAAGGTCAAGATGCACCATCTGCAGGCCACATTTGCCAAAACCACATTCGCCAATGAAATAAAAAAGCTACTTATGGGTCCTCACGATTCATAAGGGAAAATACCTGAGTGAGATCCTTACGACTCACGGAGGCGATGAACACTTAGAAATCCTCACGATTTCTGGGGAGAATTTACACCTTCGGGATCCTTTCGACTCGTAGGGAGAAAAACCTTCTTGAAACCCTTACGGTTCATGAAGATGGAAAAAGTCTTAGGTCACAAGAACCCTAAACTTGTCTCTTAAGCCATCAATTCTATTGCCATGCGTAACTCTGCACTACTTCACCCACGTACATGCTTACGTGAGCAAAGTAGTGGGGGGCATTTGTTCCCACCAAAATTTTCGGCCAAGTGTTACTTGTTCCCTTACAAAAAAGGAGGAGAATCCTCAAAAACAAATAAACAGGTATCACGTGTAAAACACATGAGCGCTCATATGCAAAGCATATACGCGCTGAACATAAATCACCAATGGCCAAACAGGCCTCACGTGTAAAACACGTGAGCGCTCATATTTAAAGCATATGAGCGCCGAACATAAACAGGTTAAAACCCACACTAGGGGTCACGTGTTAAACACGTGAGTGCTTTTGCCGATCACATGCAAAGCATGTGAGCACCCTAATTTAAAATGTTCCTATCAAATTCAAGAATTAAATTCTATTTGGGAATATTTTCTTAATCTTCCTTAAACTAGAAAGAACTTCTCTGTTAAATAGAGGACCCTTAGATCAAAAATCCAGCGGTGATTGTTTCCTGATTTAAAATCAGAAAAGCTTATAGAAAAGGCTTCAGAAAAGGGTCACGTGCTTACACGTGACCAGCAGTCACGTGTTGGCACGTGACATCTAAAAACATCAGCAAGGCAAATTCAGCTTCCCGACTACATCAAAAAAAAGGGCTTCAGAAAGGGTCACATGCTCCCACGTGACCTGGGTCACGTGTTGGCACGTGACAATTAAAAGCGGCTTCAAAGGCAAACCGGTTCCCTGATCAAATCAAGGAAAAGGCTTCAGAAGAGGTCACATGCTCCCACGTGACCAGGGTCACGTGTTGGCACGTGATAATCAAAAGCAGCGGATTTGTTCTCCGGCTAAATCAAGAAAAAGAGTCCAGACGAGGGTCACGTGCTCACACGTGACCAGAGGTCACGTGACTGTTAAGCAGCAACCAGAAGACAGAGCGCAAAAAGAAAGAAGAAGGCTCGTTCCAAGGGGGTCACGTGGCCACACGTGACCAAGGGTCACGTGGCCACACGTGACCGACCTCAAAGCCCATTTGTTAACAGAATTAAATTCTGAGAAAAGACCTCTCAAATCTTTCCAAAAGCAACCGATTGAATTAAAGATTTAAAGGTGATTAAATATCATCTATCTATGGGAAAATCTCGAATTTGGAAAGATTTCCCCGTAAAATCTAACCAAAATAACAGAGGAGAATCTCTGGATTTAAAATCCAATGGTGAATAAAATTCACCTAATAATCCAAAGGTCCAAAACGAGTGGTGAATACAAATCAAATCTCCCAATGAAAGATTCACCAAAACTAATTAACTCGGCTGCTTCTCCTATAAATAGGAGCCAAGAGACACAAAAGAAAATAGATATATGCAGAGGGAAGAAAAGAGAAAGAGAGAGCCTTGATACTTTGGAAGAATTTGGATCTTCTGCAAAAGAAAACCCTAGGTAAGAAAGGGAAGGCTTTTTGAAAAAAAAGAGAATTTAATTCTCAACAGAGTTTAACTCTGATATAAAACAGAAGGATATAGTTCTTTCTTTGGTGGAGGATCTGTAAAGTGCACATCTCCCCTTGAGTTGAGAATTTAATTCTCAATGGGTCGAGATCCTGCCATGCAGATCCAAAGCATAGAGAGGGAATGGAAGCACGAGAATTTAATTCTCACAGAACTATAGGAATTTAATTCCTTTAAAATAAAATTAGGGTTTGACCCTATGTTATGGGAATTTAATTCCTTCAGAATGAAAAGAATTAGGGTTTAACCCTAGTTAAGAACTTAGTTCTGTTAAAACAGCAGGAATTTAATTCCCTTAATCTCATTCCCCAGAATAATTCCCCAAAGCTTTTATTAGGGTTTAACCCTATTCAGTTCTTCACATATATGAGGAATTTAATTCCTACAGGAAATTCAGAGTTCAACTCTTCAAAAGGAAGTAGGAATTTAATTCCTCTGAAATTATTGCCAGGGTTCAACCCTACGAGGAATTTAATTCCTGAAAGGGATTAACAGATCTTCTAAACAACTACAGAAAAGCAGGGTCACGTGTCACCACGTGACCCCCCCAAAAGATCTACAGAAAGCCCCTTTGAGGCAGTGCCTCACGTGACCCACGTGACCCTTGGCAGAAGCTTTAACATACAAGCGTTTGAATGCCCGTCACGTGATGGCACGTGATGCACTAAAAGATGCAATAGTCTCAGAAGAACAAATGAAGGGAGGGCGCCCTCACGTGTTACCACGTGACCCCTCTTGCCTTAGTGTTTAACACTAAATTGGAACCCCTGAATTCAGTGTTAAAACATTGTTTGGCCTTAGTGTTCAACACTAATCAAAGAACTTTATTTGCAGTGTTCAACACTGATTACCTTAGTGTTCAACATTAATTTGGGATTTCTGTTGCCAGTGTTTAACACTGGTCTGTTTTAGTGTTTGACACTAATTTGAAAGCCTTGTCGCTGGTGTTAGACACCAATTATCTTTTGGTGTTAAACACTGACTTATCAATTTCTTTCCCAATGTTCAACACTGATTGGTCTTTAGTGTTTAACACTAGGCACTGGCCCAATTGGCTAAATGGCCAGAGGCAAAGCCTCTCCTTCAAGGGACCAACAGGAGGGCCGATGTCCCAGACATGATTGGACTTAGCCCAAGCTGGCCATAAGTCCTCAATTCATAATTAACTGGGCTAATGGGCTCATAACATAATTAATTGGTCTTGATCCCAAATTGGGCCAAAGACTATTTAATCCACTCCGGTTCCAGGGCACATCTCTTCACTCCTTTGATACTTGGCGTTGTAATCCCTCAACGTCTTCAAAGAGGTGACGGGTCCCGATGACCACACATTGATATGGACTGTGGGGTCCTTAAACCCATGGACTACGACGTCCTTAACCTTGACCGAGATGTCTTAAAACTAACAATGGACTGTGGGGTCCTTAAACCCATGGACTACGACGTCCTTAACCTTGACCGAGATGTCTTAAAACTAACATTGGACCGCAATGTCCTTAAACTACCCATGGACCGCAATGTCCTTAAACTAGCGATGGACCACTACGTCCCTAAACTGGAACAATAGAGCTCAAACGCTCTTTTGTCGGATCTAAACGATCCCGTTTAAGTCGATCTTAGACTCAAATATGGCTAACGTATCCTTAAACCTTCAAACAGACTGGACTATGAATCCCTCCAATCAACTTTGGTTCAAGGGTACATCTCGGAACTCCTCTGACACCTGTCGTTGTAATCCTTCAACGCCGTCAGAGAGGTAACGGGTCCCGACGGCCATACATTAAATGGACCACTATGTCCCTAAACTGGAACAATGGAGCCCAAATGCTCTTTTGTCGGATCTAAACGATCCCGTTAAGTTGATCTTAGTCTCAGGTTAGACTAACGTGTCCTTAACAAACGTTTGAGTTGATCTTAGCCTCAAATATGGCTAACGTATCCTCAAACCAAACCCCCAAACCCAAATCTAAAATAATACGGATTTGGACTAGTCCACGCCCTACGGGCGACGACATAATTCGGTCTCCGTAAACAATCCACGGGCAACAAAACATAAAATAAACACACACGACACGAAGTGACCATCTGGAGAAGGAGAAAGTTGTTACCGCGACGCGGTAGCGTAATTAACTGCAGGGGCTTGCGCCTGCAGGGAAGAGCATCCCCACAATAAAAAAACCCCTCAAGCGAGGGGGAATCTGACGAAGTCTGCTACATCGGACGCATCCATTCAAACCTCCGATGCACGGTGCCATAAATCAACTTGGCATCCTCGGAGAGGTGGACAGATAGCAAAAATTAGCATCTGCCCCGAATCTCAGGCGAGACAGCCCACGTGTCGGCCGCCGTTCGGAGGGGAACAGATTCTGGCACGCCCGGTGGGACCTTTTCCTCTTTCCACTCCACACTTCGTGTGTCGTGATTCGCGAACCAATCGCGGTTCGCTAATGGTTGCCCTTGGGTTTCAAGATACTAAGAATTGGCGTCTTGCTTATTGTAGAAAGCAAAGAATCGATGGCTTCTACTTCTGCGAAATGCTCCAACTGCTCGGACTGCAATTGTGACCAACGCTCTGCCTCGCCAGGAGGTATAGCCTACGGACCCCAAGCTGCTTCGTTATTCACAATACCGGTGGACCAGGTGACTCAGGCCACTACCGGATTGTTCTTTGGGACTATGCTCCCACCGACAAGCTTCACGGCGCCGGTGCTGACAAAGGAAGCTCCCAAGAAGTCGGTCTTTGATCGTCTTACCCCTGCCGCGGCTCCTCTCAACGGGTCGCCCAACGTCAGCTCCTCGGTCTTCTCTAGATTGGGCCAGAAATCCTGTGGACCCATCATGGGGCCTACAATCCCAAAGAAGGCTGCTTCTAAGAAAGTGACCGGTCCTGCTCCCGAAATCGCCAAGGCGGCTTCCCCGGCCAAAAAGTCGGTCCTTACAAGATTGACGGCCCCAGCTCCCGCTCCTGCTACCCAAAGGACATTGGTCTTTGACAGGCTAACACCAGCAGCGACCCCCCACCTACATAGGGGGCAAGACGAAGCCATTCTCACCGCTGAACCAATGCCGTCCGCTCGACACGCTCGACGTCGCCATTGGCGCCGAGTAAGGAAGGCTGGGGGCAACTCCCCCTCTGGGCTAACTCCATCAGCCCCGATGGCAGAAGTTAATGCTGCTGTTCCAACTGGGAACAGCTTCGAGATGCTAAATAAGGTGCGAAGGAATTCTCCTACTGCGGTGCTAAAGAGGTCTCCTCCCCCACTAAAAAAGGTTGTGGAAATAAAATCAGAACAACCCCGATCCCCTCAACGGCTGTCTTCCAAAATCTATAAGGTTTGGCGGCAGGCCCGAGACTCGATGATCGATCCAAACTTCTCCCACCAGCACAAGAAGCTGAAAATCCAATCGGAAACCGGTTACCAGGCTAAACCACGAAAGTCTGTCTGGACGCCCACCTCAATGGCCCCCTCAACCTCCACTGCTCATAAAAAGAGGAAGCCAGAGAAGATCCCCCAGCCTGCAACGACAGCTAAAAGCACTGAGCCCAGACGCCCTAAGTTTGGGGGCATGATGGTCCACACCGTATACATGGCGTCAGGAATAGAAGACAGCCGTGCGTCTACAGGTCATAGACCGCTTACTCGGTTGGTGACCAAAGCTCAGGAGCAACAGCAAAAGCTCCAGGAAATGATGAATGCTATGGCCGCACTTACCGGGCCAAAAGAAAACCCAGAAACGTCCTCAGACGAACGCCATGAGGAAGAAACCGACGCCGAATTCCTTCGCCGGATACTGGAGAAGAAGGAAAAAGTGGCTGCTGAACAAGCAGCCAACATACAGCGTATGGGCCTTCTCTTCCAAGATATGATAGGAATGATGATCCAGCAGGACCCACCCGCCGAGGATCCCCCAATCGTTCTCGAAGACGACCGAGGAGAAATGTCAAACCCACCACCGGCCCTCTCAACGGCCAAAGAGGAGACAATCTCTAAGGCTGATTTGGTCGACTATATAGCCCAGCAAATCCGGGTTCATCATGCGACTGAGGTAGCTGGTCAAGTCGTAAAGACAGACCGGCCGTATCCAAGCTGGTACGACCAGATCAAATATCCGCCGGGTTATACAATACCAAAATTCCACGTGTATAAGGGGACCGGCAATCCCCATCAACATGTTGCCCAGTTCAGGGCCCTTTGCGGTAACACCGGCGGTGATGATAAACTGTTGCTTCGCCAGTTCGTGGGCAGCTTATCAGAAACAGCGTTCGAATGGTATTCGGAACTCCCGAACGATTCTATCAAGACGTTCACTGAAATGGAGCTGCTATTCACTCAGCGATTCGCAAGCACCAGCGAACGCACTCCAATAACGGCACTGATTAACGCCAGAGTAAAACCAGGCGAAACCTGGGTCCAGTATGCTATACGCTGGCGGAATTTATGGTCGAGATGCGGGCAACGCATTGAGGAAGCACCCGCAGTGGGCATGTTCGTGGGAACCCTAGACCCTCACGCAACTATCTCCCAGTTTATGATGTTCTTTAAGCCAACCACATTCCAGGCTTTAATCGACAAGTTGGCTCAGATGGACCAGATGGGTCATAGACCACCTCCCCCGAAGTCGGAACCTCGGAATGACAAGGGTAAAGGAAGGGCAACCTTCGTCGCGAATGCCCAGCAGCAACCCAACGTCCCGAAGCTGGCGGATCAATTGGAAGAAAGACGCTGGTATTATAATGAGAAGATGAAGCGCCCCTACTCGTTCCCACGAGACAAGACGAAACGGTTATTCGAGCTGGCAGTACGCAACAGACTTATAAACCTACCAAATCCAAGGCGACCACCACAACCCGCTGAGGTGAATAACCCTAACTATTGCCCTTACCATCAAACGGTAAGTCATCCGATTGAGGATTGCTTCGTCTTCAAGGATGGATTGAAGATCAATACCTCCAGGGGAAGTTTGCACTGTCCGAAAAGTGGAAGGTGAACCCACCACAGCCGCATACTCCTAAGAAAGCAGATACACCGGGGGCAACCTGTTCCTTTATTGAAGAAGCTCCATGGGAGGTCGTGCTATCAACTAAAACCAAAAGAATGCTGAGAGACCTTCATGCGTGCCCTGCGATCGAATGGAAGGACCCTCTTGAACCTCAAATTATCGAAGGGATGTTGAAGCCCCGCCCAACTACGAAGACTCGTGATAATGGCCCAAATACTCACGCCCAACCGTCAAAATCTTCGAAGAAAAAGAAGAAGAAATCCAAGAAGCCCGTGAATCCTGGAAACGAGCACACGAACTTGCAGAAGCAAATCGACGCGCTGGAAGAGTACAATCAAAAGGCGCGAACTCCTGTCACACTGCAAGAGTTCCTCAGCCACATCTTTCAAGAGGACGATGATGGGGAGAGCTCGTCGGATGAATCCGAGGGATATGTGGCGAGTTGTAACGTAATCTCCCATTCGTTTACCGACGATGAAAAGACTCCTGGCACTAAGAAGCTGGGGACAGAGCCTGAACCAGAGCGTGCGTGGCCAACAGATGAAATGATCAACGCCTTTCTAGACGAGATTCGTCTAAAGAGTAAAGCGGATCAGGAGCGTGAGATGGCCGCATCGGAAGGAGCCAAATGCAGACGACTGAAAGAAAGAGTTGAAGTACTCCCGCCAGATCGAAAAGCATCCGAGACAGACAAGAAGATATTCAAGACGAGAAAAATGTTTGCCAAAGCCATGTCAATGGGAATGAAGCTACCACCCTCGGAAGAAAACACGCTCAATGGGGTGGAGAGGCACCCTGATTATTGCGCATATCATCGGAAAATTCCACACCCCACGGAGGAGTGCGACGCCTTTAAGATATGGTGGCAAGGATATGTTGCTCATCGGCAACATTTTAAGCGCATGAAACGCAAGACTCGTCGGGAGCGAAGGAGTACTGCCAACGGGCACAACAGAACTATTGGCAGCTGTTACATGGTTAACGCCGGGGGGTCACAAGTTCTCACCTTTGGGAGCGACTCTGATGAAGAAATGGCTCTGGGCCCTCTCTTTAAAGAATCCGTTTTAGGGAAAGAGGAGAAATCGAAGGCCTGCGAGAACATTCAGCTGCGCAATCGTACACTCCCAGAAAAGAATCTCGGGCCCGCGAGTAGAAAAGATAAGGGAAAGGAAAAGGTCACCGAAGATATCACTTTAGATGACCAGGTCATGAAAGAACTGACTACCAAAGACCCTCCCAGGAAGGGTAAGGTAGACTACAACATCCTAGCGCACCTAAGGAAGCTACCTTCTCAGCTTATCATCCTCGATGCCCTCCTATTATCAAAAGAAGCGCGAGACTCACTAATTAAGGCGTTACAAGAACCTGAGCAATTCCAAGCCTTCCTCGCCACTGAAAGGATGAAGGATGAACTAGAGGAAGTGCATACGGCCGACATCACTTTCGGTGATGAAGACCTCCTTCTCGGGACGTGCGACCACAACCGTCCCCTATATGTCTCTGGATACTGCCATGATATCAAGATAGGCAAGATCCTGGTGGATAATGGATCCTCCGTCAATCTCCTTAATGTTCGGGTGTTGAAGGAAATCTGCATGAGTGTGCAACACCTCGCTCGTGACAAAATTACTATCTCCGGTTTCGATTTACAATCGTCACAGACTCTCGGATCCGTGATACTAACATTACGCTTTGGACTCCTCGTCACAGACATCAAATTCCATGTCATTGACGCCAAGACCTGCTACAACACCTTGCTCGGTCGTCCTTGGCTACACGAGTACAACATCATCCCTTCTACACAACATCAGTGTATGAAGTACTTTAAGGATGGTTTCGAGTATACCGTAACAGGTGAGTTGAACCCATTTTCCGTAAACGAAGTCCGCAAATACGAATATGCGAAGTACTTTTTGCCAGAGTTCGAGGATACAGAAAGGTGTCGCAACCCGGAGAACAAAGCCGCCGCCACCATCCCTGTTTTCGGGAGCGATACCGAAGAAGAAGAAGAGATGGTGTATGCTGGGCCATCTCAACGCAACAACCCGGGGACGTCCGCCCCCATGTTGATCTTCGGAAGTGACTCAGAAGATGAGGTTAATGTCGTGTTCTCCAATCGGCTGTCAATACAAGCACCCCCTAGCGATGATCAGAGTTTGCAAATCACCATGGTGCCGCGAGAACACTACAAGGATCTCGACACACTTCAAGCTCACAATGTGCAGGACCTGCAAACATTTTACGTCCCTCCCAGGCAAAGGGGTGAGAAGTTAATCCTATTCTACCGATCCTCAGAGTCGAAAATAGAGAAAGAGATCTGGCATGGCACGGATGTTACACTCGACAGGCTCCAACCTATCCGTTTGCCCAGATACTACACAAATGGACTAAAGAGGCTATTGAAGCGCCAAGGAGTACCCTTAAAACAGACTGTTCGACAAGCTCGGTTCTACAACAGAATTTGGGATGTCCCTGGGACTCAACGCAAATTGCCCAACGGAAAAATGGAAACACTTGGGCTTGGATACGCGAGAACTGGAAAACGGGAACGGGCCCACAGTAGCTACGCCATATATACTTTTGACGAAGAAGAGGATGCCCCGTCAGGAAATGCCAACCCCTCATCAAAACTAGATCCCGCGATTGAAATGCCGAGTCCGTCGTTTGAAGAACGAATGGACAAGCCTATCAGGAAAGTGGGTCAAAAAGCTTGGGAAGACTACAACCGCGAGATGGCCATCTACGATAAGGCCAGGACACAACGTCTATTTCGACAGGCTGCAAAAGGCAAAGATGCTCATCCTTGTTAACCCGTTGTACGAAAGGCCCGACGCAGAGACGGAAATAAATCAAGAAGCGGAAAGAGGGGCCGACAACAACGACGTAGGATTAGAGAGCTACGTGATCGGGTATTGCGCGGCTCGGATTTTTCCCTCATGAAGAAGATGAGTCGAGCGTACTCCTTCCCCCGAGACAAGACGGAGAAGTTACTCGAGCTCGCTATAAAACATCAAATGATCGCGCTTCCAGAATCTAAACACCCTGAGCAAGCTAACAAGGCTTCTCATCTGAGCTATTGCTCTTATCACCAAGCCATAGGACATCCTACCGAAGACTGCTTCACCTTCAAGAACTGGGTCGAGGACCAGTACCAACAGGGCAGATTCGCTTTATCCGACGGCTGGAGGGTAACGCCGCCACAAAAGCACGAACCCAAAGCCGCAAAAGCAAAACCAGATCCACCTCAGTCCTGGAAGCGGACTCGCACCTGTTATACGATTACGATATTAAAAGAAGAGCCCGAGAACATGGATGACCTTCCCTGGTGCTTTGAGAACAGCGATGATGAGGTGGTCTCAGAATTTCCGCCAGCTCCAAAAGAACTGGAAGACGGCATACATACTACTGCAGACAACCTCAAGAAGATTGAGTTGGGATCGGCAGATGACCCGCGACCGACATTTGTCAGTGAGCTGCTGTCTGAAGAAAGGGTGACTGCGTTAAAGAACGTGCTTCTACGGCATAAAGACTGCTTCGCGTGGAACTACTCCGAGATGCCAGGATTAGATCCGGAGATTGCTGTGCATAAATTAGCAATATCCCCATATATCAAGCCAGTCAAGCAGGCGCCAAGAAGGATGCGACTCGAGCTTGAAATGAGCATCAACGCCGAAGTCAAAAAGCTGATCGATTCTGGATTTATCCAAGAAGTCCAGTATCCCGACTGAATCGCCAATATCGTCCCGATAATGAAGAAGAATGGGACGGTACGCATATGCGTGGATTTCAGGGATCTCAATAAAGCCTGTCCAAAGGACGATTTTCAAGTACCAGTAACCGAGCTAATGATAGATAACACGTCCACTCATGAGGTTTTCTCCTTTATGGACGGTTCATCAGGATACAATCAGATAAAGATGCATCCCGAAGACCAGAAGCATACCGCTTTCCGGACCCCTTTGGGTATATTCTGCTACAGGGTTATGCCCTTTGGTCTAAAGAACGCCGGCGCTACCTATCAAAGGGCCATGACAAAGATCTTCGACGACCTCATACATGACATCGTCGAGTGCTATATCGATGACCTATTAGTAAAGAGCATGTCATACGAAGAGCATTTAAAGCATCTGGAGACTGTATTTCAACGCCTTCGGCAATATAATTTGAAGATGAATCCCCTCAAATGCGCGTTTGGGGTCTCCTCGGGTAAATTCCTGGGATTCATCATCCGACATCGAGGTATCGAAATAGATCCATCTAAGATCAAGGCGATCATGGAAATGCCTCCGCCAAGAACCCTCAAACAGTTGTGGTCTCTCCAAGGGAAGCTCGCATACATCCGGCGGTTTATCGCCAATCTTTTAGGCAAATGCCGTCCTTACAGCCACCTGATGAAGAAGGGAACTCCATTCGTTTGGGATCACAAATGCCAAGGTGCACTAGACGAGATTAAGCAGTACCTGCAGAACCCTCCGGTGTTGGCTGCACCGGTCAAGGGAAAACCCCTCATTCTTTATACAACCGCCCTCGAAGGTTCCTTAGACGCATTATGGGCACAAGAGAACGATCAAAGGAAAGAGAGAGCACTCTACTACTTAAGTCGAGTTCTGCTGGGGGCAGAAAGCAACTACTCTCCCATTGAAAAACACTGCTTGGCGTTAATCTTCGCAATAACAAAACTCAGGCACTATGCGTTGGCGCACGAAGTCCGTCTCATCTCGAAGGTGGACCCTCTTAAATATTTGATGTCAAAGGCTATATTGACGGGTCGACTCGCTAAATGGGCTCTACTCCTGATGGAGTTCTCGATAACGTATCGACCTCTTAAGGCAGTGAAAGGCCAGGCCATTGCCTGCTTCCTCGCTGAACATCCAGTACCTGCCGGTTCTCCTCTGAACTGCGATTTGCCGGACGAACATGCATTCGACGCGATCGGCGGCGGGGATACCCGATGGGAACTCTATTTTGACGGGGCATCTTCCATGAAGAAGCGCAAACAATGTACCCCCATAATCAAATCGGGAGTAGGCCTTATCTTCGTAACCCCACAAGGAGGGATAATGCGCTTTGCTTTCTCCTTAACGGAATCGAGGACGAACAATGAAGCCGAATACGAAACTTTGATAGCGGGCCTCGAGATCGCCATTAACATGGGAATTGAAGACCTCTCTATATACGGGGATTCTCAATTGGTCGTTAGTCAAGTAAATGGTGACTACCAAACGTGCAAACCGGAGTTGGTGAAATACGGCGAAAAGGTGCAACAACTATTGACCCAAATTCCCTCCTACACTTTGGAAAGTATACCACGTGCGGAAAATAGCAAAGCAGACGCGTTAGCTAAGCTCGCCAAAGAACTGGCTGACGAGAACCTCGATGACGTCAGAATCGTGGTACAAAGCCGTCGAGTGCTCGCCCCAGCAGAAATATCTCCGGAATTATACGAAGAAAAGGGGGCGACTGAGCAGACGACTCTCCAGATAAAAGACCATGAGAAGGCCGAGGACTGGAGGAAAGTCTTCATAGACTACTTTAAGTCCCACCGAGTGCCCGAAGAAGCGTCCTCAAGATATCAGCTCATGAAACGAGCTCTATTTTTCGCTTTTGTCAACGACACTCTATACAAGAGATCGTTTGATTCTCTGTGGCTGAGATGCTTAGGACCTGACGAAGCAGAAAGAGTCGTTCAGGAAGTTCACGACGGACTCTGCGGTTCTCACCAAGCAGGCCCGAAAATGAAATTGAAGATCAAACGGATGGGTTATTATTGGCCCACGATGGTCCAAGACTGCCTCGAGTATGCGAAGCAATGCCACTCGTGCCAGATTCATGGAGACTTTATCCACCAACATCCGAATCCACTACACCCAACGGTGGCTAGCTGGCCATTCGAAATGTGGGGGACTGACATAGTCGGCCCCATCGAGCCAGCATCGTCCCGGGGACATCGTTTCATCCTGGCGACAACTGATTACTTCTCCAAATGGGCAGAAGCAGTACCGCTGAGGGAAGTGAAGACGGAGAATATCCTCCACTTCTTCAAGACGCACGTCATCTATCGGTTTGGAACCCCACGGCGGATTATCTCCGATAATGGGCCAGCCTACAGAAGCCATAAGATTAGCCGCTTCGCGCAGCAGCACAATATAGACTGGAGATATTCTTCAGTTTACAATCCACGAGCTAACGGTCTGGCCGAGGCCTTCAATAAGACCTTGACGAAGATCATAAAAAAGACGGTGTCCTGAAATAAGAAAGACTGGCACGAGAGGCTGCAAGAGGCCTTTTGGGCCTATCGAACTATATTCAAGACGGCCACGAACACAACGCCGTACGCGTTGGTATTTGGGACGGAAGCAGTGCTCCCCCTCGAGATAGAGTTACCCTCTCTACGAGTGACAGTCCACTACGAGCTGACGGACGAAGAAAATGCTCACCTTCGGCTTGAGGAGCTCGATGCCCTCGACGAAACCCGGCTCATAGCACAACAAAATCTGGAAGCTTATAAAGCAAAGATGACGCGCTCATATGAAAGATTGACCCGACCGAGGACATTCCGCCAAGGCGAACTCGTGTTAGTGGTCAAAAGGCCTATGATCCCCAATCGAGCCAAGCGGGGAAAATTCGAGCCAAACTATGAAGGCCCGTACATCATAGATAAGGTCTACCAGGGTGGGGCCTATCTACTAATGGACATGCATGGTGAAAGGACTTTCAGGCCAATAAATGGTCGCTTCCTAAAGAGATACTGCGCTTAATGAGCCACGGCCTAGGTCAATGATAGATGACGACGACTATGTCCGCTCGCTATCTTCCTAAGCTCGAGCTTTATAAGCAGTAGCCGGCCTTCTCCATGTCGGACCGAAATGTCTTTAAACTAATAACGGACCGAAACGTCCTTAAACTAACAACGGACCGAAACGTCCTTAAACTAACGACGGACCGAAACGTCCCTAAACTACTACCGCAGCATCCTTAGGCTGACGAGATAAAAAAAAATGATAAAAAAACGGTATGTCCATAAGCAAAAGGGGCGCGGATGAAAACCCAAAAGGGCTCCGTGAGTAAAAACAGCAGGACTACCGGCGAGTGTTTGTGAAAACCCAAAAGGGCGCAACCTCGTTGAAAGACACGTACAGGGTCCTCTCGACCTTGTAAAGAGAAACCACCTACGTGAGATCCTTACGACTCACAAAGGAGCAACACACTTAGGGATCCCCACGATTCCTAAGGAGAAAATACACTTGCGAGATCCTCACGACTCGTAAGGAGAATTCTCTTATGGGACCCTCACGGCTCATAAGACTTGAAAGTCTTAAGTTACAGAAACCTAAACCTGTTCTTAAGCAAATCCCCTACAACCTTTGATATTGCCCTACAGGAGGCTCAATACTGACCCTTGTATACAATCCACGGGCACGAATAAACATTTCCCCAGCAAAGTCCTCTCGGCCCATAAGGAGAAAGCCCTCTTGTAGGATCCTTACGACTTGCAGAGGAACATACACTTAGGAATCCTCACGATCCCTAGGGAGAAAATACACCTACAAGATCCTCATGACTTGTAGGGAGAAATACCTTTGTGAGACCCTTACGGCTCATGAAGTCAAAAGCCTTGGTCGGCGGGACCCTTAACCCTGTTTGCTAAGCCACCTTTGTTCAACATCGACAGAGGCAAATGATGATTCGCTCCTGGCAACATCCCAGTAGTAGCGGTGCTGATGCTGAAATCGGTGTCTAAAATCCAAGCTTGCGGCGAAAAAACTAGTGAGCCACGCATGCATACGAAATAGCCGAAATGATAAGGCAACTTGCAATAAAAAGCAGCAAGTAAAAATGTATGCATAAAAAAAATAGCCGAAATGATGGGCCAACTCGCAATAAAAAGCAGCGAGTAGAAAATAAATAAATAGCCGAAATGATTGGGCACCGCGAAAAACAGCCGAAATTATGGGGCAATCGCGACCTCCGCGATATAAAAGCTGAAATGATAGAGAATCGCGGAAAATGAAATAAAATATAAATAAAAAAAAGGGCGTAAACAAAAAGAGATCATACGTCTCCCCCAGGTTTCATCAGAAGAAGAAGCCAAATCTCGACAGGCCGCGAACGACCTGGAGATCGTTTCAACACTCGTCTCGTAACAACGGACACAACTCTAAGCTAAGCGGAACAGCGGCAACTCCCAGTTCCATGGCTCGGTGGTATACATATCGCCAACAGTCAAACCTCCATCCCGTGAAATGCGGATACAATCAGCAAAATTCCTGGTTACGTGGAACGCGGATAACGTCACTCTTTGACCCCGTGGAAAACGTCCAGAGCGGATCCTGGTCCTCGCAGAGCACGGCAGTGAACCCGTGTGAAGCATCCGGAGCGGAGCCTAGTCCTCGCCGAGCATGGCAGTGAACCCGTGTGAAGCATCTAGTGCAAAATTCCTGGTTACATGGAACGCGGATAACGTCACTCTTTTGTAGGGTTGCTATGCACGCGTACAAGGGTCTACGAGGTATCAACCATGCCCGATTAAAAATTTAGCCGTGCCGAACAACCCGAATACGGATCTTTAAACTAGAGATTAGGCGAAAACTAACATGTTAACAACTTTAACACTAAGTGAGAGAGATTACAACCTTTGTAGATCCGGTCCTTCACTTCATATGCTCCGTGTTGTGGTCCCTTCGCTGCGATCATCGGGTTCCGGACTCTCGAGAGGTTCCACGAAGAGAAAGATGCAACCTTTGCTTCCGATCTTCGATACAAAGATGATCTACCTTGAAGTTTCGTTAACACAAGCTAACACTCACTAAAATTGAGTGAACACTCTCATCTAAAGGGCAAGAGAAGATGAGGATGATGAAGTAGGATTTTTGCTCTCTTTATTTATCTTTTTCTCATATTTATTCATCACTTGGAAAAAATCTAGAAAGCTTTTTCATGAAAGAATGAAGGAAGAAGATGAACAATAATCAATTATCCTTTTGTGATGAATAGAAAGAATTAATATGATAAATAATGCAACCATGGTCAACTAAACTCATGTAGAGAATTAACAAGGGTTAGGATTTGGGTTAGGTTAAAGATGAGTCACACACAAATATCTTTATCATGACAAAATGAAAAGCTTCTAGAATCAACTAGAAGACTTAACCCTAATCCAAACCCTAATCATGTTTAAACTCCACAAAACATGTTTCATTAGTTATCATATCATGTTACAATATTATATATCACATATATAATATTTATTGTAACCAAAAAAAAAATAATACAATTAACATATATCACATATATATCAATGTATTACCCGAGTGAGAAAAAGAATCTTTTAGTGAGCTAATATTAGTTAATGCAATTTAATATATCAAATATATTATTATACATTAAATTATCGAATCAACACTTGATCCGACAATCCGGCTATATCACATATAACCGACTAATATTTATCCATACCGATTCATCGAATCAACACTTGATCCGATGACCCGGCTGATATCAAATATCGCGAGAATATAATACGGTATCACATATCGCATTATCCTCGGTCCCGCACATATCACATATGCGCTCCTACTCCGTTTTGCCTGAGCCAAGAAACCTCTGTGTAGGACTCTAAAGAATCGTCAATACGCCGGCAGTAGGTGATGATCATATCAAACACCCACAAGCTGCAAGCGGTCAGCTAAACGTAACAGCTACCCAGGTATTGAGCGCTCAGAAGATCAACAAGCAAGCCTGTACATTCTCCTGTGAATCCAAACAGTAACACTCCCGTACAGTCCGGTCTCGTCGTCTGATATGTTGCATATCTCGCCTAGGGGTGGTAAACGTCAGACCCCAGTAGCTTGATAAGTCGTGTCGATATGAGGTCTATAACAGTTCGAGAAACTACTGATAACACTTACCAGTAAATCTCAGCAACCCTGGCCAGGGATTTCCGGTTATAGCCAATCGAACACAGCACAACATCAACTCCCTATACAGGGAGAGACGAATCCCCTCCTATCGCTCATTACCTCCATGTGATTCGGGACTGTACCCAAAAGCCACCTTTTTGCACGCCCTCTTGGACGTGGTATGATGGAAATCAAAGCACAGTGGGAATCACACAAGACTCTATGACGATCTCGGGTCAACAGACTACTCTGTACCAGTGTCACCGGAGAACTGCCATCTGACGTGAGGTATAATACCATCTGGGAGTTCTCGGCGAGTCCGTCCAGTGTACCCAGTCTCCACTGAGCACCCTTACACCATCCTTGATGTCAAACACCGATGGATATGGGATCATCCATCGCCCATCAAATGGGTCAAGATGCGTATACGCTAGTCTACTCTGGTGTATCGATGCCCTGTCTCAATACACTCTCGACAAGGAACAGTTATAGGATGTACTCGTTGACTACCATGGCCCCACTAGTATGATCTCATCATAGTCCCAGTAGTCGAGTACATATCCTAAGGGCTTTATCAACATGTAACATAGAGACAATCAGAGTACATGTTAAGATAAAGTACAACCAGATAGCATACTATCATGTCGAGCAAGAAAGTCCTCCCTATATATGTCCTAGCATCCACTACAATATACATCGTATGTACAGTAATGGCCTCTAGGGCATACATATAACTAACAATCTCCCACTTGCACTAGGGCCATCTGTTGTGGTATCACATACCCAACAATTAGCTGCGGTTGAAGTATCTCATACTCAACCATCCCATAAAAGTCTCTACTGGGAAAAAGGCCTTTGTGAGTGGATCCGCGCTGTTGTCCTCTGTGTCTACTCTCCTAACCTCGATCTCCCTGGAGATCAACCATCTCCATGATCAGGTGATATTGCCTAAGAATTATATCTGGATTTCTGATGGGACGGGGGTTTCTTGGCTAAAGCCACAACTCCATTGTCACACAATGGTGGGAACGAAGTTCATCTCATGAACTTATATGTATCCAGACTGCCTCTTTGGTAGCATCCTTGGTAACGATGTATCTTGCCTTTAATCGTCTAGTAAGTCACGGTATCTAGCTTGGAACTCTTCCAACATACCGTCCCTCCACTGAGGGTATAGACAAGCCTGCGACTGACATTCAGTCGTCCTTATCACCCTGGAACCTTTCCAGTGATTCTCCCCAGGATCGATTGATACCATCTCACTACAACTAGTGAGTATCCTAACATCCAATTAGAACTATCTCATAGATCCAAAACACAGGATTTAGGAGGTATCACTTTGATCCTATATGGAGAATCCTTGTGATAAGCGGAGATTAACCGAGCGTAGCATAGGAAACTTCTTTCCTATCAAGAGTATGTCATCCACGTACTCTACGAGGATCAGCACCATACTCTCTACTACCTTTTTGTATATACAAGGTTTATCTACCATTTTGATGAAGTCAAACTCTTTGACTACCACATCAAAACAGATGTTCCAACTCCGCGATGCCTGCTTTATCACATAAAACATCTTGCACACGTTTCCGCTCCTCCCACTGTCTACGAAGCCCTCTGGCTGTGTACTTATAGACGCTCTTTTCTAAAACATCATTTAGAAAAGCTGTCATGACACCCAACCACCAGATATCGTAGTCATGGTATGTAGCCGTGGCAAGTAGGATCTGGATGGACTTAAGCATAGCTTTGAAAGTCTCAACTTTTCCATGTACACCTAGTAATCTTCTCAAGATATACTCGCTCCTGATGGGGATTTAACCCTTCAGATAAAGCAACCAAAGTCCATACTTCGTCGGTGTATAAGGATTCCATCTCAGATCGCTAAGCATCCAGCCATTCTTACAGAGTCCCACTCCTGATGGCCAGCTCGAAACTAGTTGGGTCATCATCTCATGATGCAATCCTCGCTCCCACTATCATAGAGAAACCGAAGTATCTCTCAGGTGGGTGAGGAACCCTACTAGATCGGCGGAGAGGCTGAGGTTCGTTGGAAACTATTGAATCCTTTGGTTCTACCAAATCATCAGCTGCAGTTTGTATAGCTGGAACATTTCCAGTTCTACATAACAGACCTTGCCTCGAGCTTGTCCGGATTTTGCTTTTAAACATAGGCCGGACAACCCCAAATCTTAACAAGCTTAAGATATGGGCTCTTCCCTTTCCATATCACATATGAAGTGGTAGGAAACTGATTTGATTTGAACCCTATTCAATAGGTATGCAGCTTCTCAAGTGCATAACTCCCTAAAGGAAATAGGAAACTCAGTAGTACTCATCATAGAGCACACCATATCAAATAGGGTGCTATTGCTCCGCCCCGATATACCATCGTGCTATGGTGTATACGGAGGAGTAATGCTGAGAGAGAATCTCATTCTCCTTTAGAATAGTCCAGGAATTCCGTGCTCAAGTATTCTCCTCCTTGATCTCATCAAAGGACATAATACTTATACCCGTATTTTGGTTCTCTACTTCTAACTTAAATTCTGTGAATATCTCAAAAGCTTCGGACTTGTGTTTCAACAGGAACATATGTCTGAATCTTGGGAGATCATCAGAGAATGTAATGAAGTACAAAGAACCGAACTTGGCATGTGTAGACAGGGGACCTTACATACATCAACATGTATCAATCCCAAGAGTTCACTAACTCTTTCTCTGTTTCCAATAAACAGAGCTGTGGTCATCTTATCTTTGTGACATGACCGGCAAGTTTCATAAGATGTAAATTCAAACTAATTTAAGTATGCATCTATATGTAACTTAGCTAGTCGGGTCGCATTGATATGACCTAGTCTACAATACCTCAAGAAGGATTCGTTCATTTCTGAACTCTTCCTCTTGTGTGTGTTCCGTATAGTAAGAACTGTAGTTTGATTTAGAACATCAATGCTTTTAGATAACGTGCCTGAATCGATCAACTCTTGATATAGGAAATGTTCAAAACATTATCCAACAATACAAAATTATATCACTTCTTTACTAATAAAGAAACTGATATGATGTTGTATATCAGGTTCGGTATCTAATAACATTTGTTCAGAATCAATGTATTCTGGTAATACAGGGTGATAGTGACCAACAGACTTGGCTGCAACACTTGCACCGTTTTCTGTCTCATGAAACTTATCACCCGTTCTCAGTTCTCTACCTATCTGTAGCCCATGTAACAGATTACATATGCGGGATCCTGATCCGGTATCACATACCCAGGACGTAAAGGATACTGAGAAACAGTTCTCTGCAATGAACACACCCGAAGAAGATGCATCAGCATGCACTTTCTTCGTTTGGGCGGCATGGGAATTCTGGTAATCCCCTATTTCCTGCTCTGTCTTATAACAATTATAAGTTGGAGCGGGACCAACGTTCCCCAGCTCAGTATAACAAGCGGGTTCGGTCAATTCATCCGTTTTATTTTCTTGATTAAGGCGTGATATGGTCGCTACCTAGAGAGAGAGAGAAGAAAACACTCAGCGTATGCTCTTGCAAGATTAGATTGGTTATCTAATATATCTAATCAGGATGTCTCCCACTATTTTAATCAAATCTTCCTTCAAACCCTAAAAGGAAAGACTAGCCGGGATTAATTACACGCTACAAGTTCGCCAATCTTTCAGCCAAACCAGTGTCGGTACTTTGAGGGAGGTCCCCCGTGCTTTCGCACGAACCTAATTAAAGTAAACCTCATTTTTCCAGAGGCGTAACCCCGTTAACACCTTTCTAGACACCTACTTGATCGGCTAATTGTAATGTGTAAAACTCTCCCAGGAGTAACTCTTACTCGCAGCGGGTATCGGGATCCAACTATCTCATAGAAGGTATGCAATCTCATTGCAAATTTCAACACTTGAAATTCCCAATAATATTTTACCCCTAGCAACTTATGACCTTGGCTAAGGTCAACAAATCATAAGTGCTAGCCAAGTTCAACCCGTCATTTCCCGATTGAATTAAACCCACCCGCATGACCCTTGGCTAAGGTCAACAAAGTCGCACGACTACCCTAACTCAATCGCATCATATGCTTATACAGATAAGCACTAACCAGCTACCGCACACTACGCCTTGGCTAAGGTCAACAAACGTAGCACGAATACTAACCAGTACTTATCTGAAATGACGGAGGGCTACGACAGGTTTTTAAGAAAACCTTTTGCGTAATGAACTTGATATCGTCGTAGAATCGAGTGATTTTAAATGGAGTGTTTTTTAGGCTTTTCTAGTTTTGCTAAAGGGGTCACTCCCGGTGAAGGGATCGTCGGCCCTTTCCCCATCGAATAAGGTGCAGGATATATCATATATACCGCTGTGCAAAGCAAGAACTATAGAAGCAATCAAAAGACAAACCGAGTTTGTAGCATCTGCCAGTTATTGCTAAAGGAGTCACTCCCGGTGAAGGGATCTCGGTCCTTTCCTTATCGAATAAGGTGCTGGATGTTCTACAAGGAACACCGCTATGCAAAGCAAGAACTAGAGCTACCAGTTTTTAAAACAAGTTTCTACAACATCATAGGTTTCTTTTATTTCATTAATCTCATTAATGAAGTCCCATTTTATTATGCTTCACAAGCATCACAGTTGAAACGAAATCTGCAATATAACATATATCTCATATATATATATATAATATAAACATTCGTCACAGGCAGTAATATGATCTCATCACAGAACAGTGCAGCAGAAGAACATATATGAAATATTGGATATACTAGGACATCCGTGTTTTAAATACGAGCATGTATAAAACACGGATTCCACGGTCGCGATGAATAGCCAAACCCACATCCCTAGACCCCTACGAGAGCGGAAAGTAATACTGCCAATTCTAGGGTTAGGAGACCCGGTCTCGACTCCTCGAGATGGTCTCCCACTGGACCCTAGAACCCGGTTACTTGTGCTCCCCTCCTTGGGTCTACCTAATGCGGAAAAGTAAATAATATACAACGGTGACATCTTCCGCAACCTGGAAGTGCCCCAATAAAAGAATATTACATACAAATGAATTTTACATGAATGAAAAAGAAAAACACTCATCTCACATAAAACCCCCGGCTATTCAAAACGCGACAATCCAATAGAACATATCACAGCAACACATAATATCTCATATCATCAACGTAAGCAAGTATGCGTATCCCGATTGTCGTTGATGTATAGCAACGAAGCCGGCGATACACCACATACTACGCTTACAGTCACAGAAAAGAAAGTGTAAAACTACAACAGTTGGAATCCGCAACCTCCTTAGACATCGCATGCCTAACCAAATGAATTCCTTAGAAATCACATGCCTAACAATTATAAACCCCGTATTTTAGTCTCATTATCGAAAACTCTTTTCAATGTCAAGTCGGGCAATTCAACAAGATTCCCGACAACCTGATCGAATGCTCGTCGCAAACTTTAGTAGACGGCCGCACCCTCGATGCCGTCGACGAAGTGCACTAAGGCGGAACACCGCTGCCGCGAGCACCCGAACGGATGCTTTCGGCGACGGGGTTCTCCTACAGTCACTTGGTCGGGGCTATGGGGCGTAGCTGTCTATTAAATTTACCCGGCGAGTATCTGCGTACACTACGTGATTGCGACAGACTTTTGATCGCATCAAAATTCCGTGGCAACCGATCAAGTGAGACTAAAGTGCTGTGTTTATAACATTCATAATAGTTATCTCATAACTACCTGTGGATTCCAAATATTGTATCACAATCCAGATAAATAGACAAAGTTAAACTTTCCGATCGAATAATCAAACACCCAAGATTTTCCCAATATATCTCAACACTTGAAATCAGTTTAAAAACATCCATCACGTGCCACAGTACCAATGGTCCAGCCGTAGAAGGGTCAAGCCAACGCCTCACATGTGGCACGCCGTACTGCCCCAAACCCTAAGGTTCAAAAGGTAGTTCAAGACGGTCACATAATCGAGTTAAGGTTTGTTGTCTTCTAGAGGGTCCACCGCGTTACTTGAACGACTTAGAACGTTCTTAAACACGAGGAAAAATCCAACTTTTGAAAAAATTTCCGTCAGGAGAAAAAGTGAGTTATTGATATCCGTTCGAACTTTTTAACAGTTTCTAAAATTACCCGAAAAGACCCATAGACAAAGTCTGATAATCCGATCGAATCTACGAACTCCCAATACAACCCAGAAAACTCAACTCTTGAGTTCATATTAAAAAATTCCCAGAAAACTCAGCACCAGAAAATATGAATTACTGCGCAAAACTCAATGCAATAGGAGACCGTACGACCGCGGAACCGCCGCACATGCCTAGCTTGTGCCGCGGTTCCACGGTGGTTTAATTGAATTAGGCCCCCGTATTTTACAGTAATTCATATAAGAACCTGCTTAATTTTCTGCATATTTTTAATTGACAAAAATCCAAATTTTCAGAAAATTTCCAGAGAGCATTTTGGAGTTGGGGTTTCGGGTTCGATCGGACTTTAAACTTCGTCTAGACATCGCCTAAAGCTCTAGCTTGGCTCTGATACCACTGTAGGGTTGCTATGCACGAGCACAAGGGTCTACGAGGCACCAACCATGCCCGATTAAAAATTTAGCCGTGCCGAACAACCCGAATACGGATCTTTAAACTAGAGATTAGGAGAAAACTAACATGTTAACAACTTTAACACTAAGTGAGAGGGATTACAACCTTTGTAGATCCGGTCCTTCACTTCATATGCTCCGTGTTGTGGTCCCTTCGCTGCGATCATCGGGTTCCGGACTCTCGAGAGGTTCCACGAAGAGAAAGATGCAACCTTTGCTTCCGATCTTCGATACAAAGATGATCTACCTTGAAGTTTCGTTAACACAAGCTAACACTCACTAAAATTGAGTGAACACTCTCATCTAAAGGGCAAGAGAAGATGAGGATGATGAAGTAGGATTTTTTCTCTCTTTATTTATCTTTTTCTCATATTTATTCATCACTTAGAAAAAATCTAGAAAGCTTTTTCATGAAAGAATGAAGGAAGAAGATGAACAATAATCAATTATCCTTTTGTGATGAATAGAAAGAATTAATATGATAAATAATGCAACCATGGTCAACTAAACTCATGTAGAGAATTAACAAGGGTTAGGGTTTGGGTCAGGTTAAAGATGAGTCACACACAAATATCTTTATCATGACAAAATGAAAAGCTTCTAGAATCAACTAGAAGACTTAACCCTAATCCAAACCCTAATCATGTTTAAACTCCACAAAACATGTTGCATTAGTTATCATATCATGTTACAATATTATATATCACATATATAATATTTATTGTAACCAAAAAAAAATAATACAATTAACATATATCGCATATATATCAATGTATTACCCGAGTGAGAAAAAGAATCTTTTAGTGAGCTAATATTAGTTAATGCAATTTAATATATCAAATATATTATTATACATTAAATTATCGAATCAACACTTGATCCGACAATCCGGCTATATCGCATATAACCGACTAATATTTATCCGTACCGATTCATCGAATCAACACTTGATCCGATGACCCGGCTGATATCAAATATCGCGAGAATATAATACGGTATCACATATCGCATTATCCTCGGTCCCGCACATATCACATATGCGCTCCTACTCCGTTTTGCCTGAGCCAAGAAACCTTTGTGTAGGACTCTAAAGAATCGTCAATACGCCGGCAGTAGGTGATGATCATATCAAACACCCACAAGCTGCAAGCGGTCAGCTAAATGTAACAGCTACCCAGGTATTGAGCGCTCAGAAGATCAACAAGCAAGCCTGTACATTCTCCTGTGAATCCAAACAGTAACACTCCCGTACAGTCCGGTCTCGTCGTCTGATATGTTGCATATCTCGCCTAGGGGTGGTAAACGTCAGACCCCAGTAGCTTGATATGTCGTGTCGATATGAGGTCTATAACAGTTCGAGAAACTACTGATAACACTTACCAGTAAATCTCAGCAACCCTGGCCAGGGATTTCCGGTTATAGCCAATCGAACACAGCACAACATCAACTCCCTATACCGGGAGAGACGAATCCCCTCCTATCGCTCATTGCCTCCATGTGATTCGGGAATGTACCCAAAAGCCACCTTTTTGCACGCCCTCTTGGACGTGGTATGATGGAAATCAAAGCACAGTGGGAATCACACAAGACTCTATGACGATCTCGGGTCAACAGACTACTCTGTACCAGTGTCACCGGAGAACTGCCATCTGACGTGAGGTATAATACCATCTGGGAGTTCTCGGCAAGTCCGTCCAGTGTACCCAGTCTCCACTGAGCACCCGTACACCATCCTTGATGTCAAACACCGATGGATATGGGATCATCCATCGCCCATCAAATGGGTCAAGATGCGTATACGCTAGTCTACTCTGGTGTATCGATGCCCTGTCTCAATACACCCTCGACTAGGAACAGTTATAGGATGTACTCGTCGACTACCATGGCCCCACTAGTATGATCTCATCATAGTCCCAGTAGTCGAGTACATATCCTAAGGGCTATATCAACATGTAACATAGAGACAATCAGAGTACATGTTAAGATAAAGTACAACCAGATAGCATACTATCATGTCGAGCAAGAAAGTCCTCCCTATATATGTCCTAGCATCCACTACAATATACATCGTATGTACAGTAATGGCCTCTAGGGCATACATATAACTAACATCTTTGACCCCGTGGAAAACGTCCAGAGCGGATCCTGGTCCTCGCAGAGCACGGCAGTGAACCCGTGTGAAGCATCCAGAGCGGAGCCTAGTCCTCGCCGAGCACGGCAGTGAACCCGTGTGAAGCATCTAGTGCAAAATTCCTGGTTACGTGGAACGCAGATAACGTCACTCTTTGACCCCGTGGAAAACGTCCAGAGCGGATCCTGGTCCTCGCGGAGCACGGCAGTGAACCCGTGTGAAGCATCCAGAGCGGAGCCTAGTCCTCGCCGAGCACGGCAGTGAACCCGTGTGAAGCATCTAGTGAAAAATTCCTGGTTACGTGGAACGCGGATAACGTCACTCTTTGACCCCGTGGAAAACGTCCAGAGCGGATCCTGGTCCTCGCTGAGCACGGCAGCGAACCCGTGTGAAGCATCCAGAGCGCAGCCTAGTCCTCGCCGAGCACGGCAGTGAACCCGTGTGAAGCATCTAGTGCAAAATTCCTGGTTACGTGGAACGCGGATAACGTCACTCTTTTGTTGGAGATAGTGCCCTCAGAGTCAATTATTGGATCACAGGCACGTGATTACAATGATTGAGGCAGGACCTATCCCGGTAGGACAGTCTTACTCGAGATGATAGTATGCTATCTGGTTTACCTTTATCATCGTGTGCTGCTTCAGGTGACCTTACAGGTCGCTATTACACACTGATAGAGCCCCCAGGATTCTTGCTTGACTGCCAGCAGTATGATGGCGATCATATACGTGAGAGCTGGTGGTCTATAAGCACATCCTTAAAAGGTCCCTAGTCGTGGGAGTTTCGAGACAGGGCATCGATTTTCCATAGTAGACTAGTGTATACAGTCGAGACCCCGAAGAGGGGCGGTGGCCGGTCTCATAAGCCACTGGTGTCAGTTGGTTCACCTAAGATGTATACATGTGCTCATTGGGTTATGAGTACACCGGACAGGACTCGCCGGGAACATGCTAGTTGGTCTTATACCTGACGTCAGATAGCAGTTCCCTGGTGACATGTGTACAGGTTAGTTCATCGACCTGAGATCATCATTTGTCTTGTGTGAGTTCCCACTGTACTTTGATTACTACCCTACCACGGCTCAAAGGAGTCGTGCAAACAGGTTTTAGTTGGGTACAGTCCCGAGCCACATGGAGGCAGTGAGCGGATCTGCAGGGGTTCGTCTCTCCCGGTATTGGGGGTGAGGTCGCGCTGTGTCTAGGAGAGCCATTACACAAAGCCCTCGGCCGAGGCAGGAGATTTACTGGTAGGTATTCCAGTAGTATCTCAGGGTGTTCTGGGCTACACTCCGACACGACTTGTACCGCTTTTGGGGGTCTGACTTTTACCAACCCCCTAGGCCCGACATGCGATGCTCATAGACGAACGGACCGGACTGTACGGATATTGTCACTGACAGGCTCAGTAGGGTGTCAGGATGAGTTCGCTCATCGACGTCCCTTTTGGTCAATAGCTGGTGGCCCGTCACGTATTGGCTAATACCTCTGACGTGCTAGTGGTTAAATCCACAGCCATAGTATTGACGAGTCTTTAGAGTCCATCACACTTTCAGTTACTCAAGCTTTCGGGCGAAACGCTGTAGAGGCCGTATGGAGATATGGCAGGGTCCGATCAGATATGTGCGGTATTGCACGGATCAGGATCGGACGGTTTGTACTAGTAGCCGTATGGATATATGGCAGGGTTCGATCAGACACGTGCGGTATTGCACGGATCAGGATCGGACGGATATTACTAGCCGGCTTTGGTTTAAGCCGGATCCTAGTTTGGTACAGTGTAGATTTTGTCTCATTGCATTTGTATCCGGACGGAATACAGATGCGGGTGTGTATGCACAGTATAGGGGTTTTCCTGTAATTTATTACGGGACCAGTTTTCTGGAGTTGCCAGTTTACATTCCGTTCCGGCCGGTTTTCCTTTGTTCTTTCCCGGCCGGACTTTTCCGATGGAGGGTGTTATTTGCAAGTTTGCAAATAACACATTGTGGAGGGTTTTCATGCAAATGGTTTGATTATGAAAGCATCTTTTTTATTCCTTTCTTTTCTATCATCATTTCTTGTAAAAGGTGATTAGGATTGATTTGTGTTTGATGTGAGATTGTTATGATGAGGTTTGGATATAGTCACCTTTCTCTTTCTCCTACACTCACCTCCCTTCTTGTTATGGTTTGCATTTTTGATTCCTCCACAATTCTCACTAGATGAGAGAAGGTTTCACTTGAGAGAAAAAGAATGAGAGAGTTCATTTTGTTATGTGAGGAATTCTTCATCTCATCTTTTTCTTGCTAGAAAATTGAAAGCACCAATTTTCTTTACCTCTTCCTCCATCCATCAATGGCAACTACATAAACTCCAAGAGATAAAGTTTCTACACTACTTTCTACAGCATTTCTTGGGCATGTCGACTTGCCGGCTTCATGCACGAGTTGCCTCGGTATTGAGGCGGGAGCCCGTAAAAGACGCAGGCGACGTGGTGCCCTTCCGGCGAGAAGGCGACGACATGGAGACAGGACTTTCCGCGGGAGATCGGGACGATGACGAGAAGACCGGAGGACTCGGATCACTTGGTATACTTCTCTTCCCATCTCTTGTTTGCTAGTAGAGGTTAATGGTTAACGATCCGGGTTTCTTTGTCCGGGTAGCGCCAGTTTCCAAGTAAGGAAAATTTTTGATTCCGCATTTTGGCCTCGGTAAGACGGCCGGGGCGCTGCCGTGGCGCAACATGGTATCAGAGCCAGGCCATTAACCTTGCCTAGCTTGTTCTAGTGTGTTTTACATTTCCGATCGAACAAAATCCCAAAAACCACATTTCGTGTGCATCAGTTTTCTGTCGATTTTTTCCGAGCTCTAAAAATTTTTCAGGTTATTGCAGAATGATGTACAGAGAATCCTAAGAATACTGCAAAAATTTGGTAACCCAATTCTTCCGTACGACCGCGGAACCGCGGCCTTAACCCCTCTTTGGCCGCGGTTCCGCCGCAGGAAGTTGGGATCACTTCGCCATATTTTTACAGTGGGCTTGTGGGCTGAAAATAAGGGTTTTGGGATATTAAATTTGGGCCCAGAATTTCTGTGAGTGCTACAGTATTGCTTGGGGGCCCACTTGTTAATTTTTGATCGATTGGATATTTTAAACACATTATTTCACAGTATTTACATTATATCTGCGACCGTGAATATCACTTGATCGGTAAATCCTGTCTAACTGCTATAGCCCGGTTAGACGGATTTGCGAACGTGATTTTCACATTGATGTTCTATGTTTATGCTGTGTTGTTGCGGATCGGTCGTGGGGGATAGCCTGGATGCAATGCTAGTACAGTTTTGTTGTATTATGTACATTTGATATTGCGGGACGAGCGTCCGACATGTGGACTGCCGTCACTGCCTGTTTGTATTATTCTTTTGGGGCACGACCTGGTTGCGGTCGATGTACCCGTTGTATGTATATTTTACTTTCTGTACTAGGATTACCCCGCGGAGGGGTGCACGGATAGCCGGGTTCTAGAGGGCAACGGGCCCGCATCTCATGGCATTGAGACGGAGGGGGCTTCACTCTAGGATTGGCGGGCTATTCGCCGCACTCGTAGGGGGTACAGGTTGACCCAGGAGGGGTGCCCAAGTTACCGGATTCCATGAAGTGCTGGGTGGTCCATTCACGGTGCTGAAGGGGGCTGCCTCGCTTCAGGATTTGGCGGGTGACTTGCCGCGCCCGTAGGGGTCTAGGTTTTCATTGCACAGGCTATCCACACGACCAGGGAAACGTCGGGTTTCAGCAGGGGCTCTGTGAAACCCGGGGATCCCAGATATCTGTATTGTTCTGTGATACTGTACATTTCTGTGATGTTGCATTCTTATCACGCCTTGAGCGAATATAATATATTGGTATATATATTAGTAGATGTTGTATATATTTTGCATCCGCGCTAGTCCAGTCCCCGCTCTGTCGTTAGTTAAGTAACCTAACGGGTGATGACGGGACCCAGTGGCGAATGCGGATGGCATATACGTACATCATTATTTTCGTTCTTTATTGGTGTGATCGATTGATGGGACTGCGTTGATTCGGATCAATGCAAGATAAACAAACCTATTCTGATGTTGTTGGAACATTTTTCAAAAAGCTGTTATTGCAACGGCGTTCTCTTTTGTTTTGCATCGTGGTATTCGGTTGGAATATCCTGCTCCTCAGTCGACGAGGCAAGGGCCGAGATCCCTTCACCGGGAGTGACCCCTTGGACAAAAGTTTGCGTCAGGGCAATAACTTCACTATAGGCGATTACTTTTGCTTTGCATCGCGGTATTCAGTTGGAATATCCTGCACCTCATTCTACGGGGAAAGAGCCGAGATCCCTTCACCGGGAGTGACCTCTTTAGCAAAGGTTTTCGTCACTATATTTTTATAAAAAACTATGCAGTTCCTTCAACGATATCAAGTTCATTACGTTAAAAGTTTTTCGCCAAAAACTAGACGTAGCCCTCCGTCATTTCTTACAAGTATTACTTAGTATTCATGCTGCGTTTGTTGACTGTGTCAAGGCGTAGTGTGCGGTAGCTAAGTAGTGTTTGTTTGTAGCATATTAATGGGATTGGTTAGGACAGTCGTGCGGCCTTGTTGACTGTGTCAAGGGCTCGTACGGGTGGGTTTAATGCAATCCAGGATAATGACGGGTTGAACTTGACTAGGACTCTTTGATTTGTTGACTGTGTCAAGGTCATTTGGGTCCTAGGGGTAAAAACCGACATCGGGAGTTTCAAAAGAACTGAAACTTGCCAGGCATGCGCATACCTTCTGGAGTGTGGTGACTTGAGTGGATTCCGTCAAGTTATCATGCGATGATAGTTGGATCCCGATCCCCACTGATGAGTTGGTTTACTCCTCGGGTGATCCCGACTAATTCTTCTTTCAGGTTTGGGGAAGAATTTGAGGTTACAGTGGGAGGTTTCCAGATTAGATAAAGTGATAACCATTCTGATCTAGGTTAGAGTGCACGCTGAGTGTTTCTTTTCTCTTTCTCTTTGGCAGCGACCATTGACCCGACCCTAGACTATGACTCAGTGACCAAGTTGACCGAACCTTCTTAACACTGGCATTTGGATTGTCAGAGTTGCAAACCTCATTGCCACTCCTACTTTTATCCTTTTCTCCAGGACACCCCGTATTACTACGAACGTCCACTTCCATTGGACAAAACCATCGTATGGTTAGATACGAACTCGAAGGAATTTATTCGAGGATGGTTTCCGGTTCTGGAGAAAACGGATAGGACTATTCAGTTGTCTTTTCTTTTCACCTTCTCTCAGGTTGCGAGTACTCCTTGGTTTAGGAGTAGTACACCTATTACGCAAATTGGATAGTCTTCTTCCAAACCATAGGCTGGTGTCGACCGGTAGGGAATGAAGAAAACCAGTTAGCCTAAACGGTGTACAGAAGGTATTAAGTTAAGACAAAGCAAGGGATTAGTAAGAAGGCAAAGTAAATTACGACTGCTATTCACGAACAAACCAAGTATTTCTTCGCCAAATCCTAATTCACCTTTGTATTTCTCCAGGACACTCCGTATTACTACGAAGATCCCAGTTTATTAGATAATCCATCGTATGGTTATATACGAACTCGAAAGGAACTTGTTCCAGTTCGGGGATGGATCCTGGTTCAGGAGAAATAGGAATAAAGTACATTCAGGTGTCTTTTATCTTCACCTTCTCTCGCGTTGCGAGTGCTCCTAGAATTAGGACAGTACACCCATTATGCTTATTGGATAGTCTTCTTCCAAACCATAGGCTGGTGCCGAACGGTAGGGAAAGAAGAAAACCATTTGGCCTAAAGGGGTGTACAGAAGGTAATGACTAAAGACATATAATGGGATTTGGAGAAGTGGCAAAGAATTATACGGTTATAGTTGTGAATCTGGATAATGGAAGAGGCATTACTAGGAATACCAGGATACCCCAACGAAACATTTCAATGTTTCAGTTTCACTGTGTACTGTTAAAGGAAAACTGATTTCCCGATTAGACACTTACTCCAGGGTATGTATTTACCAGGTATGATTCTCACATCTGTATGGTTTTACAAGATGATGAGTGGGAGTAAGTTATTAGGAATTGGGTGATCATCCTCATTATATCGGGATTCGTTGTAATCGGTGATATTTGAGGAAGTCACCTGGGTTGTTTGCCGGACGGCAAATATTTGGTTTTGAATATCCGCGGTTATGCACCAATTTCAAATTGATATATCTGTACGTCTATTTTTATAGAGTGAGATATACCTTTTGAAGTTATGTCGATGACATTTACCTATATCAGTGGATGGTTAGGTAAGGAGCATTAAAAAGCGGTGTAATTCTTCTTAACCATAAGTACAGTTTTCAGCCTACGACACACAGTGAATGAGTCATCAGACTCAAGGGACTTATACAGAGTATTGTATGTCGTCTAGGGTCCATCAGGACAGAGGGGTTGGTCCTCGTACTATATTCGGTTTACTTATGACTTCTCTGGTTCTTAGACAAGTGTTTCGTAAAACACAGGGTCCAAGTTTTGAGAAGTTGTAGGTATATGAATAAAGTAGAGAACCAAGTGTTGCAAGTATCAGGATTCTTCAAGGAGATCGAAGATGTAGATACTTGTGTGTGGTATTCAGTTGATAGTAATGATTAAGAGAACTTGCTTCTCTTTCAGGTTACTCATAATTGGAAGCATTCCTAAGTTGAGTAACGTTGATCGGCCTCTCTCCATTTACTTGACATGCACTGGAGACAGCTGCATGATTTGAATCTGGTTCAATTAAATCAGTGCCTCTGGTTCTATATTGGATATAGAACAGTTCATATCTTGACATTGTTAAGGTACGGGGAGTTGTCCGGCTTATGCTTAAAACCAGACACTGGACAACTCAAGGCACGTTTCTGTAATGGCTGTTTGTGGGTTGACCCAGGCTATGACGAGGGTTGATTTTCTACCATCTGGAAGATCAATAGTGATATTGTTCTTGACTCGCCACAGTTTTAATAAAAATGGATTTTTTCAGAAAACAGTAGTGGGAGTATGGTAGAACTGGAAGTAATTCCAGAACCACAAACAATTACTGAAGATTTGATAAGGAACCTAAAGATTCAATCTGGATTGACATTCCATTGGCCACTCCGCAGATACGGTGGGTAACTTCAGGCACCCGAGAGGTACTCCGGTAGCCTCAAGGACGGTGACAGGGAAGTTCTTGTTTACCCACACTTACCATTGCTGTTGTTTCAGGCTGCGAGACCCGGCAGGAGGATGAGTATAGCGTCGTTCTAAACTGGCTTTAGAAGTGTACGTCTGTATGACTCTGCCAGAGGGTTGTCGTAGTCAGTGGGAGCAGCGGAAGCATTGGTGGACAGTTGGCTTATGTCTATTTATAGACTAAAGCAGATATAGCGGAGATAGATCATCTATTTCTGATGTGACAGTCATAGGTTTGACTTCATCAGAATAGGGGATGGATCTGTTAAGAAGGTAGTAGGGTGTTATGTCCTAGTATTTGATGACATACACAGAGTAGGAAGTGATATTCCTATACTACGATCGGTTATACTTTGGTCGTCACACAGTGGTTTCTCCACATAGGACTTGGATATTATATCGTACATTCTGGCTACTAGATCTATGGTTTTAGATCTAGATTTGGGTGGTTTCCCAATCAGGGTACTTAGACAGCATTCTAAGAGTATTTAGAATGGACGACTCCTAGCACGGTAGTGTACCTGCAGGTAATGGAGTCACCCTCTCTAAAGGTGTCTTACAGACTAAAGGGGAGAGGATGTGCATGATTGGCAAATCACTTGCTCAGGAAATTGAGTCAATCATGAGATGTCAAGTACCACACCAGATGTTGTTCTTGCAGTAGGTGCAATAAGTTGATATTAATCCAATCCTGGAGAAACAGTCGGAAGCAGTTTTAGAACATAAGTTGATGTTCTAGGGATGTGATAACGACAGCCTCTTTTAGGAGACGGTTATCATTCCAGGCTTCCAAGGTGACATGGATGGCAGAGTGGCTGTCAGAGTTATAGTTTCTCCTTCTGACGAGGGGCAGTATTTTGGACAGGTGGTCCAAGGCAATACTGAGGGAGGCATGGCGCTGGGTACTGATTAAGTTCAGTTATCGATACAGTCTAAGAAGTTTGGATTTGGAGTTCATTTATGAGCTAGGTCCCATCAGATATCCAGACATACTCTTAGACAGGTATTGCTCATTTCGGGAGATGGTTTTCTCTGCGAACTTGAGATATAGAGAGACATAGAAAGAAATATCACAGCGGATCCACTCACTGAGGCTATTCCTCGAACGCAATAGTTTCGCAAACGAGCTTTGTGAGACTGACTAGTAGAGGAGTTGGGTGTTCGGTATCACACGGGCTGTGAGTATGCGACATCGCAATAATTAGCCTTGAGTGCAAGTGGGAGATTGTTGGAGATAGTGCCCTCAGAGTCAATTATTGGATCACAGGCACGTGATTACAATGATTGAGGTAGGACCTATCCCGGTAGGACAGTCTTACTCGAGATGATAGTATGCTATCTGGTTTACCTTTATCATCGTGTACTACTTCAGGTGACCTTACAGGTCGCTATTACACGCTGATAGAGCCCCCAGGATTCTTGCTTGACTGCCAGCAGTATGATGGCGATCATATACGTGAGAGCTGGTGGTCTATAAGCACATCCTTAAAAGGTCCCTAGTCGTGGGAGTTTCGAGACAGGGCATCGATTCTCCAGAGTAGACTAGTGTATACAGTCGAGACCCCGACGAGGGGCGGTGGCCGGTCTCATAAGCCACTGGTGTCAGTTGGTTCACCTAAGATGTATACAGGTGCTCATTGGGTTATGAGTACACCGGACAGGACTCGCCGGGAACATGCTAGTTGGTCTTATACCTGACGTCAGATAGCAGTTCCCTGGTGACATGTGTACAGGTTAGTTCATCGACCTGAGATCGTCATTTGTCTTGTGTGAGTTCCCACTGTACTTTGATTACTACCCTACCACGGCTCAAAGGAGTCGTGCAAACAGGTTTTAGTTGGGTACAGTCCCGAGCCACATGGAGGCAGTGAGCGGATCTGCAGGGGTTCGTCTCTCCCGGTATTGGGGGTGAGGTCGCGCTGTGTCTAGGAGAGCCATTACACAAAGCCCTCGGCCGAGGCAGGAGATTTACTGGTAGGTATTCCAGTAGTATCTCAGGGTGTTCTGGGCTACATTCCGACACGACTTGTACCGCTTTTGGGGGTCTGACTTTTACCAACCCCCTAGGCCCGACATGCGATGCTCATAGACGAACGGACCGGACTGTACGGATATTGTCACTGACAGGCTCAGTAGGGTGTCAGGATGAGTTCGCTCATCGACGTCCCTTTTGGTCAATAGCTGGTGGCCCGTCACGTATTGGCTAATACCTCTGACGTGCTAGTGGTTAAATCCACAGCCATAGTATTGACGAGTCTTTAGAGTCCACCACATTTTCAGTTACTCAAGCTTTCGGGCGAAACGCTGTAGAGGCCGTATGGAGATATGGCAGGGTCCGATCAGATACGTGCGGTATTGCACGGATCAGGATCGGACGGTTTGTACTAGTAGCCGTATGGATATATGGCAGGGTTCGATCAGACACGTGCGGTATTGCACGGATCAGGATCGGACGGATATTACTAGCCGGCTTTGGTTTAAGCCGGATCCTAGTTTGGTACAGTGTAGATTTTGTCTCATTGCATTTGTATCCGGACGGAATACAGATGCGGGTGTGTATGCATAGTATAGGGATTTTCCTGTAATTTATTACGGGACCAGTTTTCTGGAGTTGCCAGTTTGCATTCCGTTCCGGCCGGTTTTCCTTTGTTCTTTCCCGGCCGGACTTTTCCGATGGAGGGTGTTATTTGCAAGTTTGCAAATAACACATTGTGGAGGGTTTTCATGCAAATGGTTTGATTATGAAAGCATCTTTTTTATTCCTTTCTTTTCTATCATCATTTCTTGTAAAAGGTGATTAGGATTGATTTGTGTTTGATGTGAGATTGTTATGATGAGGTTTGGATATAGTCACCTTTCTCTTTCTCCTACATTCACCTCCCTTCTTGTTATGGTTTGCATTTTTGATTCCTCCACAATTCTCACTAGATGAGAGAAGGTTTCACTTGAGAGAAAAAGAATGAGAGAGTTCATTTTGTTATGTGAGGAATTCTTCATCTCATCTTCTTCTTGCTAGAAAATTGAAAGCACCAATTTTCTTTACCTCTTCCTCCATCCATCAATGGCAACTACATAAACTCTAAGAGATAAAGTTTCTACACTACTTTCTACAGCATTTCTTGGGCATGTCGACTTGCCGGCTTCATGCACGAGTTGCCTCGGTATTGAGGCGGGAGCCCGTAAAAGACGCAGGCGACGTGGTGCCCTTCCGGCGAGGAGGCGACGACATGGAGACAGGACTTTCCGCGGGAGATCGGGACGATGACGAGAAGACCGGAGGACTCGGATCACTTGGTATACTTCTCTTCCCATCTCTTGTTTGCTAGTAGAGGTTAATGGTTAACGATCCGGGTTTCTTTGTCCGCGGTAGCGCCAGTTTCTAAGTAAGGAAAATTTTTGATTCCGCATTTTGGCCTCGGTAAGACGGCCGGGGCACTGCCGTGGCGCAACATCTTTGACCCCGTAGAAAACGTCCAGAGCGGATCCTGGTCCTCGCAGAGCACGGCAGTGAACCCGTATGAAGCATCCAGAGCGGAGCCTAGTCCTCGCCGAGCACGGTAGTGAACCCGTGTGAAGCATCTAGTGCAAATTCCTGGTTACGTGGAACGCGGATAACGTCACTCTTTGACCCCGCGAAAAACACCCAGAGCGGAGCCTGGTCCTCGCCAAGCACGGCAGTGAACCCGTGTGAAGCATCCAGAGCAAATACCGGACTGTGGAGTCCTTAAAATCCACGGACTATGATGTCCTTAACCTCGACCGTGATGTCTTAAAACTAACGATCAACCACCCCGATTCCCTACGGATTCTGCCTTGGTTTACGGGTACATCTCTTCACTCCTTTGATACCCGGCGTTGTAATTCCTCAACGTCTTCAAAGAGGTGACGGGTCCCTGCAACCAAACATCGGACTGTGGAGTCCCTAAATCCACGGACTATGAGGTCCTTAACCTTGACCGTGATGTCTTAAAACTAACATCGGACTGTGGAGTCCCTAAATCCACGGACTATGAGGTCCTTAACCTTGACCGTGATGTCTTAAAACTAACATCGGACTGTGGAGTCCTTAAATCCACGGACTATGAGGTCCTTAACGTTGACCGCGATGTCTTTAAACTACGATACCTGGAGCAACCCCCTGGTCCCGTGAAACACGGACAAGGGCGACCACATCCAGCACTTGCAGGCCCTCACGACCTGTAAGGAAGAAAAAACTCTCTTGTGAGATCCTTACGACTCTCAAGGGAAAACCCGCCTAAGAATCCTTACGATTCTTAAGAAGAACTTACACCTATGGGATCCTCTCGACCTGTAGGGAGAAAAACTCTTTATGAGACCCTCATGGCTCATAAAATGCAAAAGTCTTAGGAGGCAGATCTTAACCCTGAATCCTGAGCCATCGCTGTCCTGCAAGGAGATCAGGATAGAATATCCGCAGAATACATTCAATAAAAAGGGGGACACACCATTGAGAAGAAAAATGTATCTTTTATTCATAAACCAAAATGGATACAAAGTACAATTCATGAAAGAAACAAAAAAAGAAAGATACTCTCATCCATGAGTATGTACGAAAAAGGGGAAAAGATACAAGTCCTCAAGCCGGCGGGCGGTGCAGTAATTTTACCAGCTCATCGTTCTGTTGCTGAGTCACGGCTTCATGACGCAAGATCTCCAGAAGACGAGCCTCCGCCTGAGCTTGCTGAGCCTGATACGAAGCAAGCCGAGCTTCGAGCTCTTTCTCGGTGGCTTTATGAGCCTCGACCCTCTCACGAGTGAACGTGGCAGCTTTATCGAGAGCCACCACCTCTTTTATGGACTCCTGGAGCACTCGCCAGAGTTCGTATGCTTTGTTAAGCCTTGGCTGTGAGGCTGGCCTGAAGCTCGCTCAGCGCCTTAGAAGCCAACTCCCTCTCCGAAAATTAACGGCCGAGCCCTCTTCTCGCACAACAATATGTTCGCTACGTGTCGCTCTATCAGGCCACGTAAGCTCGCTTTCGTGACCGCAGCCTTGGAAACAAGACATTTACAAGACCGTATAAATGGGCTTCCAGTCGACGGGAATAATCGATCTAAAACGTGCTCACATCACCTGGCGTGAAAGGCAACAAGAAAGATTTCTGACATATTTCAAGCATGCGTTCGCAATCATATGAGTATTCAAAAAATAAATAATAGCATTTGCAATCGTATGAACATTCAATAGTCTGATACGCAGGAAAGTGATGATAGCATTTGCAATTAAAGAAAGTTCTCATGAGAAGAATACAAAGTTTATTTATGCGAGCGGAAACATACATACTAGTACCAAGCCTACATGGAAGTTCGGCATAAAGCGTAAAAAAAAAAGAGGGACTAATTTAAAAATGTTCTACGCTAACGGGAAAAGGTCACCAAACAGGGGATCAACGGCACAGGGGTTAATGAAGCAGAGGACAAAATTCTCCATCTCTCTCTTTGCTTTCTCCAGCACATCAAAACGACGGTTCTCCCGAAGAGTCGCTCCCCATCGATTGGCGCCGTGTTCGTCCGCGAAAGCAGACATAATAGCTCGCCGGGCCTTTATCTTGCTCAGCAAATGAATTGAGCAATCCTTCAAAGTCTAAGTAATCAGGCACGCTTCATGAAAGCCCTCGAGCTTTTCCTCCGCCGCGTCAAGCATCGCCAGGGTCATCTCCGCCGGGTGAGGAGGGATGTCGGCAAGCACGGCCGTGAGAATCATCCGGAGCCAGAGGGAACCCATCGGGAGGGGGGACCCCCTACGGATCGAGAGTTCATACATGGCTGAGTCGCATTCGTTGTCGGTAAGGAGGGGATCCACCAACCGAGCAGCAAAACGGGGGATCATCTCCTCAATAGGAACTTCCCATGGCTGTCGACGAGCATGAGGGCGATTGCAGGCCATGGCGCTCGTTCGTTTCTCAAGACAAGTTACACCAAGATAAAAAAAAATAAATAATATAAATCTCTCTGTGAAGGGAAAAGAAAGCTATAGCCTCATATATAAAGAAGTGCATTAAGTGCTGTGCGCGGAAAATCTTGCATGGTGAAGCTATTTCCAAGGCAAAAAAAAGGAAAGGCATCGAAAACCAAGGAGATGGAACTATTTCCAAGGCCCTTTTTTTCTGCGTCTAATATTGTGCACTGAAAATATGGCATGGGAAGATTTTGTGAACAGCCCTATCAAGGGACCCCACGCGCAGAACACGTGAGGCCTAAACCTGATGTACACTAAAAAAAAAAATGGAGTAGCACCCTGCATATTGAAAGCACCAACAACAACAGTAGCAAAATAATAAAATCCCAGAGAAAGGCATGCAAACATGGAAAGACATAATAAAACTTGTCACTGAATCTTTCAAGAAGTTCATACAAAATAAAGAGGGCACGTTTACAATGGTAAGACTTCAGACGTGGGGCATGGGTTGAGAAACTCAAGCTTGACCTTGTCCAAGATCCTCCAAGCACTTCGAACCGCCCGAGTATGTTTTCTCTCGCGATCACAAGCGTCGGGGTCCTCGCGGATGTCCTCCACCCTCCGGTAGGCAGCAAGTATGGCCGACTGCTGAAACGCCTGGTGCAAAAGATCAATGAGGTTGTCACGCCTTCTCTTCGAGATCAGACTCATCAGATACACCGAATGTATCTTATCCTCGGCAACGTCCAATGCCCTGAGTGGCACACCGGCGCAGAAGAGAGGAAGCGCCTCCCAAATCGCCAGCACGATGAGCCTCAGAAGAGAAGAGCGACGGGGGAGTAGCCGATGGTTGTACTCGTCAAAGCGGCTTATAATCTCAGCACACTGAGCGTTGGTGAACTCCTGATTCTGACTACGGCCCAGGGCACGAATATTCCCGTAGGAAATGATTTCGTTGAGATTATACAAATGAGCGTCCATGATACCTGAAATAAAAATCAGGACGATTTATTACAAACCCTCTTCTTCTTCACTAATCATAGAATGACAAGGAACCCCAAGAAGCCTCCGTGTGAAGAAACTGAGTTCTTCATTGGAATTAAATTCCTTATTAAGAAAAGGGAATTAAATTCCCAGAAACATTTTTGGATGGAATTAAATTCCATGGAGCTGAAACGCCATCATCATCTCCCCAAAGATCATCTAAACCCTAAGAGATCTACAATTCGAAGGTTAGGTGGTTTCCTGTTCTTATGGAAAAACTTGAAGAAAAATGGGTTCCTTGTTAAAAAAGAGTAAAAACCCTTGTTTTGGATTTAAAATCCAAAGGAATGTGGGAGTTCGCTGTTTGTCCAAGAACATTACCTGAGGAGGAAGAGTCCTTTTAAACAGAGTTAAACTCTGAAAATGTTTCAAGGCAGAGAACTAAGCTCTGGAGAAGAGAATTAAATTCTCAGAAAAAGTTCTTAAAGGAAGGAGATGAGCAAAGTGAAGGCTCTTCGGAAGGGACATGAACATTTATAGGAGGTGATGGAAACGTTTCATCTCCCCGAATCCCTAGAGGAATCCAACGGTCACAAAAGGTGACAGCGTTGCACTCACGTGCGGACACGTGAGAACAACGCTGTGGGGGCATTTGTTTCCTGATTTAAAATCAGAAAAGCTTATAGAAAAGGCTTCAGAAAAGGGTCACGTGCTTACACGTGACCAGCAGTCACGTGTTGGCACATGACATCTAAAAACATCAGCAAGGCAAATTCAGCTTCCCGACTACATCAAAGAAAAGGGCTTCAGAAAGGGTCACATGCTCCCACGTGACCTGGGTGACGTGTTGGCACGTGACAATTAAAAGCGGCTTCAAAGGCAAACCGGTTCCCTGATCAAATCAAGGAAAAGGCTTCAGAAGAGGTCACGTGCTCCCACGTGACCAGGGTCACGTGTTGGCACGTGATAATCAAAAGATGCAAATTTGTTCTCCGGCTAAATCAAGAAAAAGAGTCCAGACGAGGGTCACGTGCTCACACGTGACCAGGGGTCACGTGATGGCACGTGACTGTTAAGCAGCAACCAGAAGACAGAGCGCAAAAAGAAAGAAGAAGGCTCGTTCCAAGGGGGTCACGTGGCCACACGTGACCAGGGGTCACGTGGCCACACGTGACCAAGGGTCACGTGGCCACACGTGACCGACCTCAAAGCCCATTTGTTAACAGAATTAAATTCTGAGAAAAGACCTCTCAAATCTTTCCAAAAGCAACCGATTGAATTAAAGATTTAAAGGTGATTAAATATCATCTATCTATGGGAAAATCTCGAATTTGGAAAGATTTCCCCGTAAAATCTAACCAAAATAACAGAGGAGAATCTCTGGATTTAAAATCCAATGGTGAATAAAATTCACCTAATAATCCAAAGGTCCAAAACGAGTGGTGAATACAAATCAAATCTCCCAATGAAAGATTCACCAAAACTAATTAACTCGGCTGCTTCTCCTATAAATAGGAGCCAAGAGACACAAAAGAAAATAGATATATGCAGAGGGAAGAAAAGAGAGAGAGAGAACCTTGATACTTTGGAAGAATTTGGATCTTCTGCAAAAGAAAACCCTAGGTAAGAAAGGGAAGGCTTTTTGAAAAAAAAGAGAATTTAATTCTCAACAGAGTTTAACTCTGATATAAAACAGAAGGACATAGTTCTTTCTTTGGTGGAGGATCTGTAAAGTGCACATCTCCCCTTGAGTTGAGAATTTAATTCTCAATGGGTCGAGATCCTGCCATGCAGATCCAAAGCATAGAGAGGGAATGGAAGCACGAGAATTTAATTCTCACAGAACTATAGGAATTTAATTCCTTTAAAATAAAATTAGGGTTTGACCCTATGTTATGGGAATTTAATTCCTTCAGAATGAAAAGAATCAGGGTTTAACCCTAGTTAAGAACTTAGTTCTGTTAAAACAGCAGGAATTTAATTCCCTTAATCTCATTCCCCAGAATAATTCCCCAAAGCTTTTATTAGGGTTTAACCCTATTCAGTTCTTCACATATATGAGGAATTTAATTCCTATAGGAAATTCAGAGTTCAACTCTTCAAAAGGAAGTAGGAATTTAATTCCTCTGAAATTATTGCCAGGGTTCAACCCTACGAGGAATTTAATTCCTGAAAGGGATTAACAGATCTTCTAAACAACTACAGAAAAGCAGGGTCACGTGTCACCACGTGACCCCCCCAAAAGATCTACAGAAAGCCCCTTTGAGGCAGTGCCTCACGTGACCCACGTGACCCTTGGCAGAAGCTTTAACATACAAGCGTTTGAATGCCCGTCACGTGATGGCACGTGATGCACTAAAAGATGCAATAGTCTCAGAAGAACAAATGAAGGGAGGGCGCCCTCACGTGTTACCACGTGACCCCTCTTGCCTTAGTGTTTAACACTAAATTGGAACCCTTGAATTCAGTGTTAAAACATTGTTTGGCCTTAGTGTTCAACACTAATCAAAGAACTTTATTTGCAGTGTTCAACACTGATTACCTTAGTGTTCAACATTAATTTGGGATTTCTGTTGCCAGTGTTTAACACTGGTCTGTTTTAGTGTTTGACACTAATTTGAAAGCCTTGTCGCTGGTGTTAGACACCAATTATCTTTTGGTGTTAAACACTGACTTATCAATTTCATTCCCAGTGTTCAACACTGATTGGTCTTTAGTGTTTAACACTAGGCACTGGCCCAATTGGCTAAATGGCCAGAGGCAAAGCCTCTCCTTCAAGGGACCAACAGGAGGGCCGATGTCCCAGACATGATTGGACTTAGCCCAAGCTGGCCATAAGTCCTCAATTCGTAATTAACTGGGCTAATGGGCTCATAACATAATTAATTGGTCTTGATCCCAAATTGGGCCAAAGACTATTTAATCCACTCCGGTTCCAGGACACATCTCTTCACTCCTTTGATACTTGGCGTTGTAATCCCTCAACGTCTTCAAAGAGGTGACGGGTCCCGATGACCACACATTGATATGGACTGTGGGGTCCTTAAATCCATGGACTACGACGTCCTTAACCTTGACCGAGATGTCTTAAAACTAACAATGGACTGTGGGGTCCTTAAACCCATGGACTACGACGTCCTTAGCCTTGACCGAGATATCTTAAAACTAACATTGGACCGCAATGTCCTTAAACTACCCATGGACCGCAATGTCCTTAAACTAGCGATGGACCACTACGTCCCTAAACTGGAATAATAGAGCCCAAATGCTCTTTTGTCGGATCTAAACGATCCCGTTTAAGTCGATCTTAGCCTCAAATATGGCTAACGTATCCTTAAACCTTCAAACAGACTGGACTATGAATCCCTCCAATCAACTTTGGTTCAAGGGTACATCTCGGAACTCCTCTGATACCTGTCGTTGTAATCCTTCAACGCCGTCAGAGAGGTAACGGGTCCCGACGTCCATACATTAAATGGACCACTATGTCCCTAAACTGGAACAATGGAGCCCAAATGCTCTTTTGTCGGATCTAAACGATCCCGTTAAGTTGATCTTAGTCTCAGGTTAGACTAACGTGTCCTTAACAAATGTTTGAGTTGATCTTAGCCTCAAATATGGATAACGTATCCTCAAACCAAACCCCCAAACCCAAATCTAAAATAATACGGATTTGGACTAGTCCACGCCCTACGGGCGACGACATAATTCGGTCTCCGTAAACAATCCACGGGCAACAAAACATAAAATAAACACACACGACACGAAGTGACCATCTGGAGAAGGAGAAAGTTGTTACCGCGACGCGGTAGCTAATTAACTGCAGGGGCTTGCGCCTGCAGGGAAGAGCGTCCCCACAATCAAAAAACCCCTCAAGCGAGGGGGAATCTGACGAAGTCTGCTACATCGGACGCATCCATTCAAACCTCCGATGCACGGTGCCATAAATCAACTTGGCATCCTCGGAGAGGTGGACGGATAGCACCAATTAGCATCTGCCCCGAATCTCAGGCGAGACAGCCCACGTCTCGGCCGCCGTTCGGAGGGGAACAGTGATCACTTGGTAGAGTAAAAAATTCATCATAGGAAAATATTTTCCAAATCTTATAACAAGAATAAAATTCTATGTTAACAAGATATCCATATTAAGAAAATACATTTCTGATCTTGTTAAACTAAAAAGATTTGATAGAACAGAATTCTAATCTTTTTAAAACTAACAAGATATTCATAATCTTGTTAAACAAACAAGAAATATTCTCTGTTAAACAGAGAGCCCTTGGATTAAAAATCCAACGGTGAATAAAATGCATCAATTGATCTAAAAGATCCTGAAATTAATCATGATCTCTCAATGAGGGATTTCCTTAACAAATTGATTCTTTTTCCTCTCATATAAATAAGAGCAAGGAGGGGAACAGACGGAGAGAGAGGGGAAGAAAAATAGAGAGAGAATTTAATTCTCTAAAGAAGGGGAACCCCTTCCAAAAGCTCCCACAAAAAGAGAATTTAATTCTCAAACCAAGAGTTTAACTCTTCTAAAAGAACTTAGTTCTTCCTCTGGTTAAGATCTGCAGAAGCGGATCTCCCCACAAGTTGAGAATTTAATTCTCATCGGGGAGATTCTGTCATGCAGATTCAAAACGTAGGGGAAAGAACTGAATCCAAAAGAGTTTAACTCTTACAAAACATATAGGAATTTAATTCCTCTGGAACTAGGGTTTAACCCTTTTAAAAAGAATTTAATCCCTACAAAGAACAAAAGGAAAACTTGATCCCTCGAAACCATAGAAGAACGGCCTGATGATTCATTAGCATTCAAACGCTACATAAAAGCTCAGGTGATCCCACGTGAGCACCTTTGAGGAACAAAGAGGGAAAGAATGAAATCTAGTCACGTGACCCTTGAGAAGCGCTCAGCACTTATAAAAGAGAAAAGGGAATAAACCCTTTTTTTGGAGCGCCTCACGTGACCCCCCTGAAGTGCTCAGCATTTATAAAAGAGAAGAGGGAATAAACCCTATTTTTGGAGCGCCTCACGTGACCCCACGTGACCTCCGTGAAGTGCTCATCACTTATAAAAGAGAAAAGGGAATAAACCCTATTTTTGGAGCGCCTCACGTGACCCCCGTAAAGTGCTCAACACTTATAAAAGATAAAAGGGAATAAACCCAAAGGAGCAGCGCCAACTTCAAGTACCTCACGTGACCCCACGTGAGCGCGTCAAATTCTTAATGTTTAACACTACTTCAAGCGCCCCACGTGATCCCACGTGAGAGCCTCAAATTCTTAGTGTTTAACACTATTTCGAGCGCTTCACGTGGGTGAGCGCTGATCATACACTAGTGTTTAACACTACTTTAAGGCCTCACGTAGGAGCACGTGAGCGCCAATCATATATTAGTGTTTAACACTATGAGAGGCTAATATCAGCCAAACTTAGATCAAATCTCCCGAAGGCAATCAATCGAGCCCCCATGCTTAGGGTCCCTCAAACCGATCTCAGTCCCAGAGATAGCTAATGAGCTCCTAACAGATGGCATCTGAAATGATGTTCATCCCGCCATGATCTCTCCCCTCGATCTGGAATTTGGTTCAAGGGTACATCTCTCCACACCTCCGATACATGTCATTATAATTCTTCAACGTTTTCAGAGAGGTGGAGGGTCCCAATAACCAATAACTCTTGGCGCATCACCGAACACGCTTTTCAAAAAGGGGAGTAAATCTAAAATACATCTCAATTTGGGGGCGTCTCACATGACCTCACGTGATCCCTTGATAGTGCTTAGCACTCAGAAAAAGAAAAGGAGAATAAAGTAAAGGCAATTTTCATTCTTCAGAGTGCCTCACGTGACCCAATAGTGCTTAGCACTCAGAAAAGGGAAAAGAGAATAAACCCAAGATAACTCCCATTTTGGGGGCACCTCATGTGTTCCTACGTGACCCCCAAACAGGGAGAAAATTCCAAAGACAGCGCTCACATTTCGAAGGCACCTCACGTGTCTGCACGTGACTGTATGATGAACCAAGTGCTTAGCACTTATAAATGAAAGAGGAATAAAATCCAGAAAACAGTTCTCACCTAGGACGCATCACGTGCTCACACGTGAGCCAAGTGCTCAGTACTTATATATGTATATATATATATAAGGGAATAAACTCAAGGAACAATGCCTACTTCGGGGCCCCTCGCGTGTTCATATGTGAGCTCCTCCAAAGTCCAGTGTTTAACACTGATTAAGTGCTTAGCACTATGGGGTGACTAAGGAAAATCAACCTTAGCTCAAATTAGACAAGTCTTCTGAAGCCAAGACCCTTTTTGTCACCAATCAACTGAGCCCCCATGTTCAGGTCTCCCCAAACTAATCCTAGTCCCAAAGATGACTAGTGTTCTCCTAACAGTTGATATAACTGATGTTCATCCCATTCCCCAAATCGGGATATTGGTTCAAGGGTACATCTCTTCATACCTCTGATACATGTCGTTGTAATGCTTCAACGTCTTCATAGAGATGGAGGGTCCCAATAACCAATAACTTTTGGTGCATCCCCAAACGGTTAAACCAAAACCACACAGACTATGACGTCTTTAAACTGGACTATAATGTCCTTAAATTTTACGGACTGTGAGATCCTTAAACTCATGGACTATGATGTCCTTAAACTTTACAGAGTATGATGTCTCTAAACTACCATGGACTGTGAGATCCTTAAACTCATAGACTATGATGTCCTTAAACTCCATGGACTATGATGTCCTTAAACTTTTGGACCGCAAAGTCCCTAAACTAAAACAATAGAGCCCAAATGCTCTTTTGTCGGATCTAAATGATCCTATTAAGTAGATCTTAGTCTAAAATTAAACTAACGTATCCTTAACAAACTGTTGAGTTGATCTTAGTCTAAAATTAGACTAACGTATCCTTAACAAACGTTTAAGTTGATCTTATTCTCAAATGAGATTAACGATCCTTAAACCCATCCCAAACCCAAATCTAAGAAAATACGGATTTGGACTAATCCACGCCCTACGGGCGACAACATAAATTAGTTTCCGTATACAATCCACTGGCAACCAAAAATAAAACAAATATACACGATACGAAGTGACCATCTGGAGAAGGAGAAAGTGGTTACGGCGATGCGGTAGCGTAATTAACTGTAGGGGCTTGCGCCTACAGGGAAGAGCGTCCCCACAATAAAAAAAAACCTCACAATGAGGGGGAATCTGACGAAGTCTGCTACATCGGCCGCATCCGTATAAACCTTCGATACATGGTGCCATAAATCAACTTGGCATCTTCGAAGAGGTGGACGGATAAAATCAAATAGCATCTGCCCCCAAATTCAGGCAAGACGTCAGTTTTCCCACGTCTTCCGGCGGAGAACAATGCTGAATTTACCATACTCGGTAGGTAAGATATGTCTCAATATTCGATTTTCTTATATCACATACTACACAGCTAACACAAGACCTTAACAGGTTCACGGCACACTTGATACCAACTGCCGAGATCAGATCCAGACGATTTCAGTAAGGGTTAGATCCAGACTGTGGAAGAAGCTGAAACCACTGGCCAAGTCATTACTGATAACCTTTCAATTTTCAAAGTTGTTCAATACTTTTTATATCCATATATTTTTCTATACCTAAATCTATCCTACATAACTTAGGTACTGTCTTAGTAGCCTCACTTCCTGCACCAGCACTGATCGATACTGGAGCATCTCATTGTTTTATGTCGCAACGGTTCGTCCGAACTCATGCGATTCCAGTCAAACATCTTGTATCCAGCCGGAATGTCAATTCAGGGAACGGCGTTCTAAAGGCAATAATGGGATACGACCTGTGTCCAGTGGTCGTCTGCAGCAGAAAATTCTATGCTGACTTCAAGGTGCTAGACATACCGAATTTTGATGTCATTTTGGGTATGGATTGGCTTGGAACTTTTTATGCTACCATCGACTGTCGTCAAAGGAGGATAGTGTTCGAGATTCCAGGTCATCCGGTCTTTTATTTCAAAAGTGGAGACCGTACCCTGGAGCCAAGCACATACAAAGCAAAACCGAAGAAGGCCGTGATTACAACACTTCAAGCGGAGGAAGGATCGAAGCCAGAGGTAGTTCGAGAGTTCAACGATGTATTTCCTGGAGACATAACAGGTTTTCCTCCCGATCGAGCTCTTGAATTTAGCATTGATTTAGTACCTGGAGCACAACCGGTGATCAAAGCACCGTATCGGTTAAGCCCTGAAGGTTTGAAAGAGGTCCGTACTCAGTTGGATAAATTATTGACGAAAGGATGGATTCGTCCCAGCACTTCAAGTTGGGGATCGCCAGTTCTACTTGTGAAGAAGAAGGAAGGTTCATATCGAATGTGCATTGATTATAGAGCTCTGAACGAAGTAACTATAAAGAACAAGTATCCACTTCCGCGCATCGACGACCTGTTCGATCAACTAAGTGGGTATTGCGTTTTCTCCAAGTTAGATCTTCGTTCGGGTTATCATCAGGTGAAGGTCAAAGAATCTGATATCCATAAAACGACATTCAGAACTAGCTATGGACATTACGAATTTCTTGTGATGCCATTTGGAGTGACCAACGCACCATCTATATTCATGAACTTAATGAATCAAGTTTTCCAAGAGTATCTAGACAGGTTTGTTGCCATCTTCATCGACGACATCCCGGTGTATTCAAAGAGTCGGAAAGAACATGCCGAACATCTACGAATTGTCCTGGAGACTTTACGACAGCATCAACTCTATGCCAAGTACAGCAAGTGCGAGTTTTTGCTAGATCAAGTCGGTTTCCTCGGATATATTGTATCAGGCAATGGAATCTCTGTAGATCCAGCTAAAGTATCAGCAGTAAGTGAATGGCCGACACCGAAGTCGGTGAAGGACATTCGAAATTTCTTGGGTCTAGCTGGATATTATAGAAGGTTTATTGATGGATTTTCGAAAATTGTAACACCCCTGACCAAGCTCACATGTAAAGATGAAGAATTCGTGTGGTCAGAAGCATGCGAACGAGCTTTCGTAGAACTCAAGTCAAGATTGATATCAGCACCTATCCTTGTCATACCGGACCAATCTGGAGGTTTTGTAGTGCATTGCGATGCATCCGGTAAAGGATTAGGACGTGTTCTACATCAACATGGTAAAGTCGTAGCTTATGCATCAAGACAACTGAAGATTCATGAGCGCAACTATCCGACGCATGATTTGGAGTTGGAGGCCGTAATCTTTGCACTCAAGATTTGGCGCCATTATTTTCTTATTGAACGGGTGGTCATGTACACAGATCACAAAAGTCTGAAATATGTGTTTACTTAGAAAGAGTTGAATATGGAGGTAAGAATCTAAGTAAGATTTAAACTCTTCAATGTGTACTATTTCTGATACTCATGAACTCATGCAGGAAATCGTGAGATTACATGGAGTACCGGTTTGCATTGTCTCCGATCGTGACACCAGATTCCGATCGAATTTTGGCAGAGTCTGCAAGCTAGCTTGGGAACAAGTCTGAACTTTAGCACAGCTTACCATCCACAAACAGATGGACAGTCTGAGCGAACGATTCAGATACTTGAAGATATGCTAAGAGCGTGTATGCTAGACTTCGGATGATCGTGAGAAGATCATCTATATCTTGTGGAGTTTTCATACAACAACAGCTACCAAGTAAGCATTGGAATGACACCCTTCGCAGCTCTTTATGGAAGGAAGTGTCGATCACCATTAAGATGGGACGACATCGGAGATAGAGAACTCCTTGGACCTGAGATGATAATAGCAACAGTGGATATGGTTCGCACTATCAGGGAAAGAATGTGCATAACCCAAGATCGACAGAAACACTGGGCTGATGCAATGTGCCGTCACTTGGAGTTCCAACCAGGAGATCATGTCTTTTTGAAGATATCTCCAAACCGTGTAGTGATTCACTTTGGAAGACGGGGTAAGCTCAGTCCGAGGTATATTGGACCGTTCGACATACTCGAACGAGTCAGAGAAGTGGCTTATCGCTTGGCACTTCCACCTTCATTGAAAGGAGTGCATAATGTATTCTACATATCCCAACTCAGAAGGTATGCGAGTGACCTCAGCCATATTCTTGATCACTCCGAGCTCACTGTACAGCCAGACTTATCCTGTGAGCAACAACCTGTTCAAATCCTAAATAGAAAGGTGAAGTTACTTCGGAACAAGGAAGTAAACTTAGTTCGAGTGATGTGGAAAAAAGACTCACCAGGAGAATCAACATAGGAACGTGAGGACGACATGCGTGCAAGATACCCTCATTTGTTTGTAAACTAGTCCTTAAAATAATTATAAATTTTGAGGATGAAATTTTTGTAAGGAGGGTAGAATGTAACAACTCTATTTCAGTATACAGAAAATTTGATTAAAAGTTAATGTACAAATGAAGTATTTGCAATCCTGTGTACACTATAAGTATTTGATTTATTTTTGAACGGCAAGAAAACACTTGTAGCTCATTGGTAAAGCCTTGCACTGCTGTGACGTAGCCCCTGTGATCGAATCCCTCTAGCCACATATATTTTTAATTGATTTTTATTTAAATCTTTTAGAAACCCAAAGGTTTACACGTGCACTACATGTAAAATAAAAAGTCACAAAGTAAACAAACATGTGGGAAATAATATACCAACAGACAGGGACACGTGGCAGAAATCCCAACCCCAATCCATCGGTTTTGGCCGGCGAGATGCGAAGGGGGGCCGGCACCGCCGGACTTGTCCCTGAGGAATGACTCCATACTTAGCACCCATTCGCCTACCCCACTACCCCATGCTGTTTGATTTCTCTGCACATTTCCAGAGAATTAAAAATGGGTATTAATCCACATTTTAATGCAGATTTTAATTCTCAAATTCATTACCCTAAACCCTAATTTTCCCTATAGATACCACACTACATTTCACCCTTCCTCATTCAGAAATTCCATACAAAAACTCTCTAAAATTTCAAAGTCCAAAATTATACAAGTGGAGTTAGCAAAGGTCGAAGTTCCGGCGAAGTTTCGAGAAGAATCCAGAGACGAAACGACTCCCCGGCGGTTCCAAAAGCTTCCTCCATCTCCCCTCTTTATTTTTAACCTGTAAGTTCTCTCTTTTCTCCTTCTCTTCTATTAAAACGAAATCACTTTTCAAAACTAGTCGGAAGCGGAGTTAATCCGACTTCCGATTCTATTTCTAACTAGAAACACAATTTTTCTTTAGAATAAATTCACCATCTTTTTGTATATTGTTTAACAAATATAATACAACATTCACAACAAGTTTCATCTCAAAATAATATGAATAGCAACTTCTATTCCATTTTTATGGTAAAATACCATCATGTTACATACAACATTATTTATTTATTTTAACCTTATTACCTTTAGAAAACTCACGAGGTAATGACCTATCTCATCACAACATACATTTTTGACATAGCACGATAACTCATGGGATATTAGTTTGTGGAAAAATATGAGTTTACACCTAAATACCATAAATATTCAAAAAAAAAAACGTTTTCTTTAAAAGTGTATTACTTAATTCCTTGCAAATACGTCTTTACAACCCATTTTGGGGAACCCGATTGAGATGGTGTGGGTTATCGCACATCCTCGGACCTAATAGAGCGAGATGTAGACCTCCTCACGGTGCATTCGATCTCGATAGAATTCTTAATGCATTTTTAAGAAAATGAGATTTCTACAAAATAAATAAAATTTATTTTTATTATATATATATATATATATATATATATATATATATATATATATATATATATATATATATATATATATATATATTATCAAAGTATCTATTTTAAATATATTATATAAATATTCCATGTTTTTTCTAAATCAAAAGAATCACAATTTCATGAAACTACCATTACAATTCAATACAATTCTAATATTTCATTAAAATACCATGTACAATGAAATCTAGGTTCTATTCACTAGAAAATTTTATTTTATAAAAACTACATCTATGAAAACCCTAAAGATAATAATTAAATACTTGAGATATATTTTGAAAATATATCAAAACTATTTTTATATAAAACCCCCTCAAGTTATATTAATTTACAATAAGGATCTTAGTAAATATAGGTTTAAGCGGGACCATTTCTCTTGAGCCTCAGGGAGCCGGAGAATATGGGTGCTTGCCTATCTAAGGTAGACAATCTAATAACGATGTTATCAACACGGTAATTGTCTTGAAAAAAGACACAAATTCTGCCGTCCATGTGCAACAGTTACCGATAACATCAAAACTAATTCAGGAATTCAATTCTATTTAAAATTCTGACTCAGTTCGAGTAACGGTCAAATATGAAATCAATCTGACTTGAATATGATTCAAGTATAACTCAAATTCAACATGAATCCGTCTATACCAGAATTCAATCTATATCAATCTGACTCGACTGAACCGAACCATAAATATACTCTGATTACATGACTATTCATTTATATTCATTCCGTTTACATGATATCATGGTTTCGGAAAGTCGTCATCTATTTAAACAAAACAATACAATCAATACAAAATACATTACGGGGTTTTTAAAAGGGTAGACTGGTACGGAATGTGTTAGAAGTGGCATGAGATGGTCACTTTAATATACCTAACCTGAATATCCATTGTTGTTGTCCGTGGCTTAACGGTTCCTTGTGCTCCGTATTCCTTAGTCTCTGGAATAGTGGGACTCCTCTCATATACACCGGCATATTCTGTACCAAACTACAAACAACTGCGATAACAGGACAAAAGACAACATTATACAGTTATATTCTCTTTTCTGTCTATTCTACTTCTCTCTTAATTTCTTTGGGATTTACCGAGCGATTGTTCGCTGACGACATTCCTTTCTTCTATCTTTGGAATGTTGTCAGGTAGATCCGACTCACTAGAGATCGAGCCCAGTACTGAGAACTTGGAGCAGTTTGCCATCGACCCAGAACTGTAGGCACTTGTATATACTTTTTATTTCAGTTATGTCATTGTTTAGGCATTGCTTTCTATTTCTGTATTTACATTTTCAGTCGTACTTGTAAAGAATTGTTAAATAAATAAAAGTTGTTGTTCATTTATATGCATGTCTTTTGTGTACATTTTACTTTATATTGTTTATATACACTTAACGTATTTACTTTTGAATAAATACGTCGCGTGGCCCGTCGCGTCTCATTACCGTACAACGGGAAACGGAGCGTGACAGACTACGGCGGGAAAATTCATTGACTGTAAAAATATGGCTGGGCTAGTCACCCCTCATATTCCGTATTTTGGAAAGAAAGACGTGAGGTGTGTAGTCAAATAAAAGCTTTTATGATGCATCATGCAGCCTTGGAGGTGTTGCTAATAACAACTTATATTCACATGAGTCGGCTTTAGATTGTCGAACTCAACGTGCTGTTTAGTTATCATCCAAGCTAAGCCAAAACATTTGCCCAAATCAATATTGTATACCAAAATTCTTCAAAAGGGCTGACTTTGAATGTACACAAAACAAAAGATAAAATTTTAGAACAACTACAACGTTTCTTAAACTGCAACGTAATAAGCCCAGCAAGGGTAGTTTCGGCACTGTTGCATCACATGAGCTTGGCGTGTCAACAATGGATGCGTGTAATAATTTTTCTTGTTGAAATTGACATGTAGGCTGAGTCTAAAATCTTTTCTGTGGCCAGAACTGCCCTTCTCGACTGCTCGTGATGTTTTGCGGCCCTTGAAAAAAAATCCCCAAAATTAGAGGTGAAAAAGAAAAGAAGAAACAAGGGTTCACAATAAAACAATAACAATAATAATAAATGAGAAAGCCAGTGGTGTCCTCTGATGATAAATATGATGCTCTTGCATGCCCATGTGTTTGGATCTTTTGTCGGAGAACTTGTGTGTTTGTACTTTGGATCTTGTGCATCACTTTCACATGTATCTTAGATTATGATTTACTTAGGAGTCAAGTTAGGGTTGCTTGGTGGTTGGATATTAAATCTAAGAGTCTATAATAAATAAAGAGGTAAAGTTGCTCTCCTCTCCTATCATTACAGTCTTTTCTTTTATCAATAAATAGTTGTTTCTCTTTTCTTTTCCACAATGTAGTGTCTCCATTATTTTACGCCCATCTTCGTTAATACTCATGTTTCTTAACACTTCCTTTGACCACCTATTTTTGGTTCTTGAGTCTTCTCTTTTATCAATAAATAATTGTTTCTCTTCTCTTTTCCATAATGTAGTGTTTCACCCTCCTCTCCGTTAATACTCATGTTTCCAACACTTCCTTTGACCACCTATTTTTGGTCCTTGAAATTAGAGATGACAACTGAACATAGCTCATAAAGTATGAATTTCTAGATTTTATCAGTAAAATGAGAGACCGTCAGGTTCGATCCTCAAAGAGGACCGAGAGGGTGATGGCAATGGCAAGTTTGGATCCAACTTATAAAGGCCAAGGCTCTGACCATGTTTTTCGAGTCCAGATGAAAAGATGATGATTCCATAAGAAATCAACATAGCTACGAGCAACCACTCAATTGCTGAGCATAAAACAAGGGGTCCAACCTGACCGGGTTGAGTTGGAACGGAGCTCACTCATGTTTTAGCTCTGGCAACCGCCATAGTCACAATATTCGTGAATTATTCGGCGAACACACGGATAATTCGTGAATTTTTGAACGGCCGGTTAAATCTCCGATTTAATCGCCGTTGGCGAACGATTCGAATTATTCGCGAACGATTCACAAAATCAGCGAATTATTCATGAATATCATGTGATTGCTTTACACCTATTGATTAGTGAATATTTACTGTGATACCCTAGTGACTGTATTGTATTGTCGAGTGATAAGTGGTATTGATTGAGTTATGACAAGTACGTTAGTGAAAGTGATTGAAAGCGAGACTGACATATGTGAAAACGTGATTGAATAGTGAAAATGACACATACTTGTACACAACAAATCTGATACATAAACATATAATTTAACCCAGGAAAAATGGGGAAATCGATGTGGAATCAAACTCATATTTAGCGAGATTCAGCGATTTAGAGGACGATAATTCGATTTTAGTGATATATATTTAAGTAGTTCTGCCTGGCGGCACGGCTGCAGGGTTATGTCCCGGGCACAGTTTCGGCCGTAGTCTCGGGCATCCACGAGACCCTTATTAAATACGAGAACTCTTTTCCACTGTTCGATTTCAAATGACCTAAAGACCGTTAGATTTATTGCCATGTATATTACTCTTACCTATTGCCATGATTCACATGTTATACTATACACTTGTTCATGTTATTCTACATTCTCATGTTATTACTTTATATTACTTTATAGTTTCTAGTTTATGTTTATGGTTCTTGCAACACGTTATATATTATTGTATTGTTTCGTCCTTACGATCTGAGTATGCATGCTCAGAGGAAGAAGTGGATCCAACCCCAGTACATGACCTACCCTATTTCGAGGTGATTGCGGAGATCTAAACCAGCGACGCCCGCTCTATCGTTCCCTTATTATCATTTGGTTAGTGGTCTCATTGCTGTTAAAAACTTTTATCTCCTATTGGTTTAAATGAATAAAGTAGTGACCGATATTTCTCTTTACTTTGTACTGTATTTACTGCTTACCTATAATACTAGAAAGCGAAATGTGACTACGGCGGGATTATTCCTTGACTGTAAAAATATGGCTGGTCTGGTCACCCCTCATATTCCATATTTTGGAAAAAAAGACGTGACCCATGCAGTCAAATAAAAGCTTTTAAGATGCAGCATGCAGCCTTGGAGGTGTTGCTAACAACAACTTACATTCACATGTGTCGGCTTCAGATTGTCGGACTCAACGTGCTGTTTAGTTATCATCCAAGCTAAGCCAATACATCTGCCCAAATCAATATTGTATACTAAAATTCTTCAAAAGGGCTGACATTGAATGCACACAAAACAAAAGATGAAATTTTAGAACAACTGCAACGTTTCTTAAACTGCAACGTAATAAGCCCAGCAAGGGTAGTTTCGGCACTGTTGCATCACATGAGCTTGGCGTGTCAACAATGGATGCGTGTGATAATTTCTCTAGTAGAAATTGACTTGCAGGCTGAATCTAAAATCTTTTCTGTGGCCAGAACTGCCCTTCTCGACTGCTCGTGAAGTTTTGCGGCCCTTGAAAAAAAAATCCCCAAAATTAGAGGTGAAAAAGAAAAGGAGAAACAAGGCTTCACAATAAAACAATAACAATAACAATAAATGAGAAAGCCAGTGGTGTTCTCTGATGATAAATATGATGCTCTTGCGCTGCCCATGTGTTTGGATCTTTTGTGGGAGAACTTGTGTGTTTGTACTTTGGATCTTATGCATCACATTCACATGTATCTTTCTTAATTTGTTGCTTTGCTCGAATGAAGTCAGATACCATCATATTAAATCAACCTCCCAATGTATGAAACATGTTTTAAAACCATGGCCCCTTCTACCTGTTAAAAATATAAGATATATATTTATGAGGGTTATGATTTAATATATTTGAGAGATTGGTAAAATTTAGATTTGATTAGATTTAATTAGATTAAGATTTATTTAGGAGTCAAGATAGGGTTGCTTGGTGGTCGGATATTAAATTTAAGAGTCTATTATAAATAGAGAGGTAAATGTGTTCTCCTCTTCTATCATTGCAGTCTTTTCTTTTATCAATAAATAGTTGTTTCTCTTTTCTTTTCCACAATGTAGTGTCTCCATTATTTTACGCTCATCTTCGTTAATTCTCATGTTTCTTAACACTTTCTTTGACCACCTAATGTTTCTGAACACTTCCTTTGACAACCTATTTTTGGTTCTTGAGTCTTCTCTTTTATCAATAAATAATTGTTTCTCTTCTCTTTTCCATAATGTAGTGTCTCATCCTCCTCTCCGTTAATACTCATGTTTCCAACACTTCCTTTGACCACCTACTTTTGGTCCTTGAAATTAGAGATGGCAACAGAACATAGCTCATAAAGTATGAATTTCTGGATTTTATCAATAAAATGAGAGACCGCCGGGTTCGATTCTCAAAGAAGACCAAGAGGGTGATGGCAATGGCAAGTTTGGATCCAACTTATAAAGGCCAAGGCTTAGACCATGTTTTTTGGGTCCAGATGAAAAGATGATGATTCCATAAGAAATAAGAAATCAACGTAGTTACGAGCAACCATAACGAATTAGCTATACTCGATTGCTGAGCATAAATAGCTATACTCGATTGCTGAGCATAAAACAAGGGGTCCAATCAGACCGGGTTGAGTTGGAACGGAGCTCACTCCTGTTTTAGCTCTGGCAACCGCCATAGTCACAATATTCACGAATTATTCGGCAAATGCACGGATAATTAGCGAAATTTTGAACGGCCGATTTAATCGCCGTTGGCGAACGATTCGTATTATTCACGAACGATTCGCAAAATCAGCAAATTATTCATGATTAATTCGCAACATCAAAACCCAACACCTCATATATTAATTTCTATCTCGAAACCGTTCACAACATTTCCCGAATACTTACCGGTTTTTTTCGAATAGTTTTCCGAATCCGAATTTTGGACCTCAGCCGAATTAATCCCGAATGCAGAATTTGTGACTATGGCAACAGCAGTTATTACATCTAAATCATTGAATAATGTTGTGCCACAAGCACAAAACTGTTGATTTCCTTTTCAGAAAATGCAACTTAAGAGTTGGTTCTAAATCCAAAGTAAAACCTTAATAAATAGAAAGTTCAAACCCTGAAAATTAAGAGATAAAGAAATAGGGTAATGGCAAACTAATTTACAATGCACAATCTTGGTTTCTACCAGAGTTCCCCACAGAAACAATTAGGGGGAAAACCTGCCTGAATTTAGTAATTTACATTACCTCTGCTCTCTCTGTGGTTAAATTAGTTGCAGAAAAGTTTCTGTTTAAGGCATCATTATCATGTCTCGTGGATGCGTTTGGATACCAAGAACTTAGCGACAGCCTGGTAGAGCTGCTCTTCGTCGAAGGGCTTCGAGACGTAGCCGTCCATTCCGCATTTCAAGCACTCTTCGTATGTTGCTTGGATCACATCGGCGGTCATGGCAAGAATCGGCAAGTGCCACGCGATAGTGGAATCTGTTGGAGGAGATTCTGAATTCGCGGCAGAGGTGGCATTTGCTTTGCTCTCCATTAGCCGTATTTGTCGGGTCGCCTCGAAGCTGAAAAATCAATAATGAGAAACCTTGTTTATATCAGAAAGGAAATATGAGGGAGACTCGGTAAAAGATACGTATATGTATCTGTATTATATATGTACTAGATAACGAAAATATTTGGATATTTATTATGGAAAACTCGTTTAAAAGCAATATAAATTATATATTATGTTAGATGTATCGAGCATGAAAATATTCATCATTTTAAATTAGTTCAACGATGCAAGCATTCACGTAATTTGGAAGGTTGTAAAAACGCTCTAGGCACCTAGGCAGTGCTGGGCGGTAAATCTACCATGCTAGCACCTATGCGTCGACAAAGCGGTTTTACCATTTGTCAGTAATGTTAATGTGAATATGCCTAAGGGAAAAAAGCAAAGAAAAGCATGAGTTGTTCACAATATTCTAATAAGAATATAAATATGTTGAAATTGTTGAAATTTGCTTTAAATTCAGGATTAGTTAAGGGATTAGTAAGAGATTAAATCTAATCACTAGATTAAATTCATATTTATCGCTAGCTTAAATATGGATTTATCTCCAAGCAGATATTTACCCTATAAATATTGATGCTTTCTTTAGAGTTTGTTGCATCCATAATTCTCTAACAACCTAGGGTTTGATTAGAGTGGGAGATGATGGCCAAATGCGGTCGTGTGACAAAGAGAGGTTTGTGAGAGGGAGGATGAGAAATCGGTGTAATCTCTTGTAATTCTTTCTCATAGTGAAAGTTCTCATCGCGGTTTATAGGATTAGGTGCGAGTTAGCGCCAAACCTGGGTAAATCTTGTGTCTTTTGTGTTGTGGTATGCTTTTCATTTGATTTGGTATCCATCAGATGGTCTTTTTCAATCTACCCTAAAAAACGGTCTTAGATTTCTGCCGCGTATAAATACGTAATTCTTGAAACAAAAACTTTATTAAAAACATAGTGAATATACATGTAGAACAAGAAATGATGTCACACACACACACACACAAATTGATATATCATTGCATGGATAATCATTGACAACCATCAAAATAAAAAATAAAAATGTATAAGGTGCCTTGATGTCGCTTGATTTCTGTATAGCGGGCACAACTGCTTTAAATTTGGGTTAGACGCTTTAACCTCTTAATTCCGACGTACAGCCCCAAAGTGGAGCAGGCTAAGGTCATTTCCACCTACACGCCTGTCTACACCGCTTTTTAAACCTAGGTAATTTGCAAAGTGACATAGGACAATACTTGTTTTGCTAGCCTGACCTTATAATAAAACGGCTATTGGCATCCTTCAAATTCTCCAAGACTGGATGGAAGCGTAGAAGGGAAAGAATCTAGCATTTGTATTGGATAAATTATTGGTATTCTTAATGTGGACTCGCTAAAATGATAACTGTAATTAGTGTCGGCATTCAGGTCATGAACCCGACCCGAAACCCGCTCAATTGATTGGGTGGGCTTCAGGTCGCGGGACCCGACCCGAGCCCACCCTAGCCATGCCGAGCCCAAGTAGGGCTCGGATAAGGGTGGTGAACCTAGCTTGGCTAGGCCCCATTGCATCTTGGCCGTTTGTTCGCTTACCCCTCTGCCTAAATATATTGAGGCAGAGGCTAGGGTTTGCAAGAAATAAAGAACAGTTGAGTGACAGAGCAACCACCATTGAGAGAGTGAGAGAGAGAGAGAGAGAGAGAGAGAGAGTTCCCTAGGTTCTAAGTGTTCATCCTCCTTTTGTTGTCTCTAGTAGCCATGGTGAACAAGGGAGCCCTCCACTGTGATCGCCTCCTGCCAACCATCCTTGAAGAAAAAAGATCAAAGAGTTCTACGGATCTGGGTGATCGCTACCCTAGGCTAAGATATGTGTGATCCCAACGTTCGTGTAGGCCATTGGTTATGTTTATTGCTTCTGCTGTATTGATATCCCTACATTGCAGATCTATGACTATGTGTTGTGTTATCGTAAGCCTACAGTTAGAATAAGAATTGTAGTTAAATCTAAAGCTAGAAGGACTACAACATAAAATTAAATGATCACGAGGCTATACGGGACAGAATTTATTGTTCACATCCATAAACCATCAAATCATCTTCGTTCTAACTGCACATGTAAATAGTTCCTACACTGAGAAACCTCTTTTACTGAAATTAGGATACATCTGGAATACAGTTTTACTTTTAGCATGAGCCAAAATTAGTCGCACGAGTATCCACTGCAAATCCGAAATAATCAGATATGAAAAAAAAATCTGATAAGGAGACATGCAACATAAGTACCATCAAGCATTACTAGCACTTAAATTTATGAAGCCTCTCAAATATGGAACAAGCAAAGGATAAGACATAATACTGAAAAAGTTGGTCATCAAAGTGAATACTCATAAATTAAATGGATTACTTCCTGTTCAGAACTCCAAATTTAAAAGAAATATCTGGTAATATAATTTTTTTTGAAGGATCCTCTCTCGTCTGATGAAAATATAAGAGATGTCGTCGACTGTTATCGAGATTCATTTTGATATTAAAAAAAAGCGCGAAATTGGATTTTATTATAGAACAATAAATGAAGAAACTTATAGTGAAGCTCTTTAAGAAAAGTAAGATAATCACAACTAAAATGAAATATACGATATAGATATTTAACTATACATACCCATCCATTTCTGGCATCTGAACATCCATGAAGCAGGCATCAAATTTGTGCGGCAGTTGAAGAAGCGAAAGAGCATCTTTCCCACTTTCAGCGCACTCCACCTTTGCCCCATACTTCTTCAACACAGCCGCAGCAATTCTAAGATTTACCTTGTTATCATCAACAACCAATATGGTCTTCCCTATCAGTAGCCCGCGAAGGAAAGCAGACCCATTTGGCATTTCTTTCTTTTGTTCTTTTCCAATTCCCAAGACTTCTTGAAAGCGAGCTGCAACTGTGCTTGCCCTGAGAGGCTTCATGATGATTGTAGATGATCCAGCCTTTGCTTTATCAGATTCAGAGGTCACCAAAATGATGATCTTGGGTAATTCTTGCATTTGACCGTTCTGTTTCAGGTTGAGAAACTGTTTATGCAACCAAACATCTATTTCCCAGCTCCATGAATCTTTCTCAATTAATAATATGTTAGGATGCTTTCGTTCTCCGCTGGAGAGAAGACACAAAAAAATACAAGGTTACAAAAATCTAATGTTTTGCAAAAGAAAGGAAAGGAGAAACGCGCAGACTGTTACACATAATCGAGCGCATACAAAGAAAAAGGAACTAATGCAACAATAGCTGCTTTTTTAAGCCATGCACCTAAAGGAAATGTTATGTGTAAGATCAAGTTATAGGTATTGGCAAGGAGTGAAGTCTCCAGGACAAGAATGAAACATGAACACATGAGGGCTAACCTCAAATTGTTCTTGCACTGCACCAAAATTCCAAAGTTATGGTGACAGTTGAGGGCTATATATTTATATTCCAACACTAACTTTTATAAAGAAAACACCCACAGGATAACTTCAAGTCTCCAAATTATGAAAGCAATAAACATTCTTTGATGGAAAAAAGGGGGAAAAAGCTTACCCAGATTTCGTGCAACCATTATTTCCAACTAATGCATGAAGTCCCATCTCAATGTCACTTGCAACTTCACAAATTATCCCCAACCTTCGTAGATGATATGTCGTTGCAGAACCTCTTACTGGTCTTCTATCAACTAGAACTGCTTTCATGCCTCTGAAACAAGTCGGTAGATTCTCATAAACCGCTGTCTTTGTGTTAGCAGCTGCACTTCCCTTGCATTGTTGGAGGGCAGCAGAAAAAGTAAATGTGCTTCCAATATTAGGCCGGCTAATGAAGCTGATTTGCCCACCCATCAGTTCCACCAAGCATTTGCTTATACTCAAGCCAATACCAGTTCCTCCATAATTCCTAGAAGTTGAGCTATCAGCTTGCATGAAAGGTGCAAAAACTCGATCTTGGGCATTTAACGGGATTCCAATTCCAGTGTCCTCTACTGTTACCATAAGAGTTACGTTGCCTGAATCATATTCACTGGGAATTCCTTTTTCATCAGAAAGCAGTATCTTGAAATTTTCCCAGCTGTTTCTATCATCAGCGGCTTGGAGACCACTTAATGTATTGAATGTGGTGCAATTGGGTCTAAGTTTGACTTCATGTTCATGTCCATTTTGACTTGTGACAACTCTTGCATCCAAACCCCTGTTTGAGGCTTCAGCTAAAGCAACTTTGACAAATATATGGCCGCGTTCGGTAAACTGCGAACAAATGACAGAACAAATGACGAAATAAGAAATATGTTATAACTTACAGATTATAGTTATCATAATTAGCTATCTGTTGTCGTATACAACTATAACCATACCGTTGGCGCTAATGATTGTTTTGTTAAAATTATATAATGCTCTCCCACACATGCGCAATGGGAAAATAATAATTAGCTGGTTACAGGATCTACGTTACAGTGCCTCACATGCCACAAAAAACAAGTAGCTATTTAATGCGGTGAGGATGGAGAGAGAGAGAGAGAGAGAGAGAGAGAGAGAGAGTTCACAAACATGCACACACCTGGCAATTCTTGTTCGTATTTTAGAATTTATCGTCAGACAGCATGCAACACCATGCTATGGAGATGTTCACATCAACTGTAATCTTCATTATCATATGCTTACACGAATATTTAAAATAACATAATAAACTAGAAAAATTTCGGCACCTCGTTAGTCAAAATAAATGCTTACTTTGACTGAATTTCCCACAAGATTTGTGATTATTTGCCGAAACCTCCCCGGATCACCAGTCAGAACCTCAGGAACATTTTTTGCGACAAAAACTGCAAGCTACAGGTGTCCAACAAAGCATCATAAATTAAAATTTTAGAATGCACATGAAGTAAATGCTACCTAGGTCACATACCACAAAGGCGCAGATATCTGTGTCATATAGGCATCTGTTATATCAATGTCAATACTTACCTTACATACAAAACAGTAATGCATACACAGGGAGTCATTGAGCAAACAATATATATGTTTAATCTTGAAACAAAAACCGAAGGAACGACTATTGGCATTGTAGAAAATATTGCTACAGTTACAGCTACAGATTAATTTTGTGTGGCAAAGCTAATAAAGAGTCAGTGAGCAAACATTTATCTAATGGGAAAATTGTTTAAGGGCCCAGTTTTATAATCTGATTTTTTTCAAACCCACAAAGTTTCAAAATTGTGCAAAAACCCAAGAATATAATTTGACACTATTTTAAACCCAAACCATGATTTGTGTACGTATTTTTGGTATGCATTGTCTATAATATCCTTTTTAAGACTTTCCAAATATTAGAGCATGGGATTTTTAAAATTTCCCAAGATTTTAAAATGTGAAATTTTTCGTTCTTTATTATTTCTTCTTTATTATTATTTATCCTAATTTCTTCTCTTAAGCCATCTTCTTTCTTCGTTGTTATTTCCTTTTTATTATTATTTGATCTAATTTCTTCTCCATCCCCTTTTCTTTCTAAATCCAATAGGGTAAAGAGGTTTTGACCATCATATCTTCGATTTTAAGTTAAGAAATAGTGATCTCACTCGAAATCGTTGATTTTTTTTTTGACATGATCACTTCTTTCATTGACGAATAAAAAATGGCAAAGAAATAGCACACATTTGAAGAGATTGAGGGTAGCTCCTCAAGCTCTGACTATAGAAGTAGGGTTGAGGTCAGGATTATTGAAAATTATGAATGAAGAAGTACAATTTGAGAATGAAGACTAGAGTTAGGGGTCAAACTTGGCATTCAATTTTTCTATTGGAGCTCGAATAGGAGAGATATTTTTGGGGTTTGAGGAAGATGGAGCAGTAGCAATAGAGAAGAAAAGGACGAGCACGATATCTCCCATTTATTATATTTTTTTATAGAAAATATTATCATATAAGAATAAGGGTAAAATTAGGATTTTTGGAAAAATATCCTATTTATTATGTGTATAAATTATTTGGGCTTCATCTTTTGAATTTTCAAAGTATTGGGTTTTTTGAGGATTTTTGAAATACGTGGGTTTAAAAACAAGTCACTTCTCCAAATCGGGCTCGGAAACAATTTTCCCTAATCTAATTTGATACAAAAAATGAAAGAATGAATATTATGATCACAGAAGGTATTGCTACAACTACAGTTACAGTTCATATTAAGAGCTCGATATGAATTCAACGTGTATTCAAGATTCATGAAATATTCACAGGGATTACCTCAATACCCTTTTCTCTTGACTTTGCAGAGAAATAAGACAGTGATTCATCTACAACAGATCGAAGGTTAAATGGTACTGCCTCTATCTCTAACTTCCCAGCTTCAATTTTTGCCCGGTCAAGCACTTCGTTAATTAATGTTATCAGTGCTCTCCCGCAGATTTGAGCAGTTTGAGCATAATCCTTCTGGGTCAAATTCAGATTTGTATCCAAAAGCATATCTAGCATACCTAACAAAACATAACAGTAACAATCAACTTTTGGTCCAAAGTGTCTCTAATACCCAATCCAGAAAGCAGTAAACGAGCAGTAGTATATGTAGAACAATGGACATTACCAAGAACCCCATTCATCGGTGTTCTTATCTCATGCGAAACTGTAGCAAGGAACTGCCACATAAGAAAAATGATTTAGTTTAAATCATAAGGACACACCTATTCATGTGTAATCGTAAATGGGGTACTTAACCTGAGATTTCGCTACATCTGCAGCCTCTGCTTGAACTTTAAGCTCTTCCATCTTACGACAATCCTCTCTGACATTGTCATAGCGATTCCAAGCAGCATATAATATATATCCTACTAGCATACATATCACAAAAACACCAGCTGGCGTGGTAATGGCCCCCAACGAGATCGGGGGTTTCACTCGATACCTGCTCATTCCACAAATTAGCTCCATATTACTTTCTCAAAACAAAAGGCAACAGTATTAATTGATTCTTGTTACCTGCAGTTCATTTGGTGCTTCCTGTATGGATCACCGAAATCGAGTGCGCTATCGTGTGAAAGAGACATATAACCATCAGGATTTTCGGGTCCATACATTACCAAGGGTTCAGATCTGTTAGTAATATCATACACATTCACCATTATATCTTGATTGCCAGCAAGTTGCCTCAGCAGATTTTCCACAAGTGATTCAACGTCGAAAGCCCCGCCAATATATCTGCCAAACATGATATACTCAGATTGAGAACCGTATTGTTCTAACATATATGAGGATACTGAAGATAGGACAGTCATTTTGAGGGGGGAAAGTAAATTATATCACACAATTTATGAAGATAATAAATAAATATTTTATATATAGGTCATGGTCATTTTTACTTTGTATGATACTAGAATTGATCCCACGCGTAGCGCGTGGGATTGAAATTCTTCTAATCAAAATCAAAATCAAAAGACGAAAAGGCTGAAAACTATAAAAATAACTCAAATAATACGATTTTTAACTATTATTGTACTTACACTATTATTCTAGATTCTTATTTCCATGTAAATACAAAACTTGGTAGGAATGGTGCCTTAATAACCATCGTTGGTAAAATTTTAAAAACCCAAAAAAAACATTCTCGGTTGACTTGAATGTTTGTAATGTACATTTTGAGTCTCTTTTACATATTTTTATTCTGATAATTAGTACAAAAATAAAAAAAAAGTGTCTAAAAATTAATTTCTCATTTAGTATGTAAGATGCATGTAGCCATGGCTTAAGATTTTTACTTGTCATTATAAAAAATGACCAATTTCGATCACAGAAAATTAACATCCGAGTACCCATATTTTAAACCTTGATACTGGATAAAAAAAATGATTGTTTGTGTAATGTTATCGGTGTTGTGACTCAATGTAAGATTTGGTGCTTCAAATTTATGTAAATTGTTTATTTAAAATATATTTAGAAAGAATCAACTCTAAATATTCTACTCTAATGGATGCTAAAGACAGTAATTTTTACTACATCTTTAGCAAAATTGACTTTAAGTATCGTTGATTATAATATGCTACATATCAAATTACGAAGAAAAACTAAATTGAATTTGCTTATAAAACTAATCACCAATAATTTCATTTTTTTAATCAAAAATATGAACTTCTCAACTAGATTAAGGAAAGGGGCCAAACAAAAAAATTCTTTGAATAATTTCGAAAATGAAAAAGCATACAACTTTTTTTATTGTGCTCGGAGACAATTTATTACCTTTAAGATATTTAAATGAAAATAGGAGAATTAGGTCACATACAATGTTATCATTATATTTCTATTTTGCTATTAGAATCCATAGAATCACCAAAATCATCTTAACTCCACACAAAATAAAAAATCAAATGAACGACCAAATTGTAGAATATATTAGACATGAGGGTATTTTGGGAAGTTCAAAAAATAGTGTTTTGAGAGAATATTCTCTTTTAGGTGGAATATTCTCCAAAAATCCATCTTTATAGTAAATTAATGATTGGCACAATATTAAATACCTAAAGCTGTATGTCTATCATTCCAAAATTACCTTTTCAAATATGAAACCCAAGCTGTAGACCAAAGAAATAAGTTTTCCACTGAGAATTGCTCTAGAAAGAAATGTTTTCTTGGCATTAATTACCAATAAATTAAAGATAAACTAAAAATGCCTGCTAGGATACTGGTTATGTTAATGTTGCCGTGAGCTGAAAAAGGAAACTATGAGAATTGTTTCATTGAACATCTCCATCTACAAATCTCCATCTTCGAGAATTTGCAAAATATCACAGATATCGCTCCAAAGTTGATCAGTGTCATCATTAACAACGTAATTGCCAATGATGAAGATTTAGGAATCACATAAAATTTGACTATCGATAACAGTGTGGATTGCAAACTGTACTGTTAGCCCTCTATCAGACAGACAATTGGATGAACACAAGTATTCTAATTAAACAACTTAAATATAGCTCTCAAATAATTAAATGGTCACCATGGGATGTGGAAATGAATTTCATAAGGAATTTAGGTTATATGCTTATGTATAGGGACAGAGTGATGTCCAGAATACTTCCCTGACCTAAAGTAATGTGCTAATTTGAGAAAGTATTATTGAAAATTCATTCATGGTGAAATCGTTAATCAAGTTAACTTTATTTATTCTGATAAAAGAAACCATAATTTCCGATATTTTATATTTGCATGCAGGAGAATAAAGCATCCTAACCCACCCTGTAGTTGCTGCCGCACGTTCTTCAATTGTTGCATCTGCATGGAGACCCAAACGATATACAGGAAATGTTAAAACTACACCAAGATGGTTGGAACCAAGCAGCCTAAATGGGTTTGTGAGCACAGCTTTGCCAGTTTCCCTAGCCCTCAAAATATTCTCATGATCCTCCTGCATTGGTGGAAAGTAACTTAGGGATATTAGAACATAAAATTATATTCCTCAGCCCATACCACAACTTTGGAAATTTGGTGCAAGTGCAGGGCTTGAAGATGGTACCAGAGCTAAGGTTCAAATCTTATAGGCCGCGCATAATAAGCGGATTAATTTTTAAGAAAATACAGCTGCACAAAATCCTCAGGTTTCAATCTATAAATGGGTGTTATACTTGTGGGGACGTGCTAAAATTATAAAATTATATCCCTTGACCCTCCCCATAATTTCAGGGTTTTGGTGCATTGTCAAGGACAATAAACAGTGCCACAGGAGCAGCTTGAAGGTGCAAAGTAAGAAAAATATAAACCGTATTCTTTTTGGACTTACCTCACCAGACATCATATCAATGGCTTCTATATACGAGACAGTCTTTTGAGAGAAAATAACAGGAGCATATTCATCTTGAACCGGCGATGGCTCATGTTTCATGGTCTTGATTGTCCATCCCTGTTGATCTTCAAACTTGTCTCTGTCAGAATGAAGAACTCGTTGAGCATATGCAACCCCGTTCAACAATGGGCGCTCAAATGATGTTTCCTGTGTGTAATGTGCAAATGTAGCCTGCAACCAAAGGAAACAGGTTAATCTCTCACTCGAAACAGGTTAATCTTTCACTTAGTGTCTCAACAAACAATTAAATAAATAAAGGAAAAAGGGCTTCAATAAGGCCAGATGAAAATTAAATAAGCAAAGAAAACAACTCGTTTCATTAGTTATTGTGTAAAGTAAATAAAACAGCATGAATTCTCACCATTTTAAATTGAATTAAAATACCATGAACTTTCTTGCTTGTTGCTGCGCTTAAATACCATCTATAGTTTCTCTCTCTAAAACCATGGTAGTAGTTACGTGACGGTCAGGTGACCAACATCTTACCATGTTACCGTCGTAGATTCTTTAAGAACGATCTTCTCAATTGATTCTTACCAGGAAAGCTTAAGTAATCAATTTGTATTAGGAAAATGAAGAAGAAGAAGAAGAGAGCGAGGGAAAATAAGTTTACAAAGAATCTACAGTTATAAAATGGGGATATATTGGTCTCCTGACAGTCATTATAGTGTGCTACTACACCGATAATTGTTGGAGGGAGAAATGTATTTGTTGCAAAAACAGTGCATTGTATTAAGTTCAATTTTCCAATAATATTTTTTCATGACATATCTGATGCAAGCTGTTCGTAAATCACTCAGTTCAAGAAACAGATCACTTGTTGACCTTATATTCAAATGCATTAAATATGTTTCTGTCAATGTCTCAACGATAAAGTGCTGTCTATTTGCTTCCATGATTTCATAGACCCTTCCTCAAGGGAGGAATCTATATGCTTACACATATCTAGTTTAAGTGAAAAGATGAAAGGAGCTTCATCTGTTACAAAAGGACTTCCCTTTCATAAATTTGTTCAGTATGCATAGTTAGCTTGCACTCCATCAGCTTAAGCTATTAGGTAAAATGATCATGACATGTTATGGGAGCCTTTCCACATGGTCCAATGGCTTCTGAGAGTCTTAAGTGTTAAATCTGCATGAGATACATTGTTGGCCAACCACACATTGTGAAATATCCCTGCCACTGCACCAAAACTCCGAAATTGTGATGAGGGTTAAGGGAATATAATTTATATTCTAACACGCCCCCCACAGGTCGAAGACCCTTTGCGCCGAACCGGGCTTTTGTGATGAGGGTTAAGGGAATATAATTTATATTCTAATACGCCCCCCACAGGTCGAAGACCCTTTGGGCCGAAACCCGGGCTTTTGCACAGCGATATTTTTAATTTAATAAATCCACATTTAATACGCGTCCGGTGGGAATCGAACCTGGGTTGCTATGATACCATGAAGAACAATACAAATTCTTTTATTTTATTAAATATATTCCCTCAACTATCATGTGAAATGTTCCTCCCATTGCACCAACACTCCAAAGTTATGACGAGCGTTGAGGAAATATATTTTATATTCTTACGCCCTCACAGGTCGAAAGCCTTTTATGCCGAAACCTGGTTTTTGCATAGCGGTATTTTTAATTTAAATAAATTCGCATTTAATACGCGCCCGGTGGGAATCGAACCTGGCTTACTCTGATACTATGTGAAATGTCCCTACTACTGCACCAAAACTCCGAAGTTACGATGAGAGTTGAGGGAATATATTTTATATTCTAACACACATTAACCTATACCAAGTTCCCAGCACTTCAATTTTGATCGTACATGTCTAAAAACTAGGTCTCTGCCTGAGACTTTATAAATTTGGCTCCAAGATGAAAGCCATGGTCAAGAACACTTGATCCATTATGTCTATATCAGTACAAAAATGGATAAATATGAAGTATTTATCATTAAAAATAAACGGACAGTAATCTTTGGTTGTCTGTATTTGTCAAATCTCCAAGTAGCATTCTATGTGTGCCTAATATGAAACTTTCATCGGAACTGACCAAATCTAACATTAGCAAAGGAGAAGAAATGAAGGTATTCATGTTGAAAAAACTTGAAACAATTCAAATTATCTGGCCTTTTAGGCAAATAAGAAAATTTAACTTTCAAAACAAAAGTTCCACAGCTAATGAAAGGAAAAATAACTCGGATTGGGGAAGGAAGAAGGAACAGCTGTACCAATTAGGCCTAGGTTCAACTAATATCAGCTTAGGACAAAAGGAGACCTAATATTCTATCTACAAGCAATCAATGAAAAGAACATACTTTCTCCGTTCCACTTTAATAGTCGTTTCGGCATTTCTCACGCTTATTAAGGTGTTAAATTATGACTGGTTCAATTTACAGCAATACCCCTAATTAAATACCCTCAATCACAAAAACCAAAGTGCAATAAGTGACATACATGGGATTTTAATGAAGGGTAAATTCCGTAATCAATTGATAAAGTCACCTCAATTACATAAAACGACTAGAATTGTGGGACAAAAAAAGTCTCTAAATCAACTATTAAAGTGGGACGGAGAGATTAGCATTTTAAATCGGCTAGAATCAACGCAAGTAAAATAGTTCACAACTGTCTTCCTAGTTCCAACCAAACAAATAATGTCCTGATGGGCAAATCTCAACCTGGACCCTTTCAAAGGAATAACCAGCCCAATCCAGATTAAGAAATCACAAGATAACTTAATTATTGTTTAAAAGAACCAAGAACCAACTCATTATCAGAATCTAAACATTAAATAATAGCATATTGAATTATTATACATTAACTCCTATTGTTTCCTCGCTTTAAAGCATTTCCAAAAGAAAAAAAATGACCAACAACAAAGAACTATGGAATTTTACTAATAAACAGAAAAAGTGTGATTTTTATTCAAGAAAAGAAACAATGTTGCTATTTTTGCCAACCAAAACAGAAAAGGATCGAATTTCTCCACATCGAGAAAGTTTACAATGAATCAAAATAGACTAGACAATGAATTTGACAATGAACAAACATGCATGCATTGATATCAAGCAAATAAGAAGAGAAACTAAAAAATTTAACGGAAAATTTCACCTGATCCAAAGCAGAGGGTATCTTCTGAAAATGGAAAGTAGAAACAAGAATCGCGAGCGCATGAACATGATTCACACTCACTTTGAACTGCTCCTGCAGCATCCTTGCTCTCTCATCACACATGCTCACCAAGCTATCCTCAGCCTTTTTCGTCCCATCCCATCGAAAATACCAATGCAACCCAACGCAAATCGCCGCCGAGATCGCCACCCAAATCACCGCCAAAGTCGTCCGATTACTCCACCATTTGCCCCTCTCTCCTCCCATCTCAAACCCCATGAGCCCCCAAACTCAGAAAAATGAGAGCTTTTTCTACTCAAAAAGCAAAACTTTGGGACCAATTATAAATTCAAGGCGTGAGTTGTGTCCTTCTCAAAAGAGGGAAAGACCTTCACAAATCCCCACTCACAAAGAAGAAGATGACTAACTAGTAGTAGTGAGAGAGGGGGCTAAGCGCAATTTACCGAAGCCAAAGGGAATCAAATTTGAAGATACGCAGCCATTAAGATAATCAACAAAGCCCACGCCTTTCCTAATTATTATTCTCCCAACTTTGTCCCCGCTTTTTCTAATAATGACCAAAATATTATTATTTTATTCGCCTCTTCCGCCCTTTTCCTTGTTCCCTCCGACCCATCGTCTTCATTTCAGCTCAGATCGAGCTCAAAGCTGGGATCTTTGGCGATGCTTCGAAGCTTTAGCAATGGCGATCTAGGGTTAGGGTTTTTGGATTTCTTTGAGCAACAACGGTCCCTTTTGGGATCGCTCTCGGAGATCGCTTCGATAACGACTCGCATGAGAGTTGGATCAGCGAATCGGAAATTACCTTTTTGCCCCTGCACAGTAAAGCTGCAGGCCCCACAGAGGAGGGCGTTTCCGTCATATTGGGGGCGTACTATTGGCGGGAGTTGGTGATGGTGGTTACGGGGTTTGCTAATGACATTTATGTCCCCGATTGATACTGGCGCTCATCACGAGAGATAAAGTGGGACACGATTGTAATTGTACGAAAAGTTTGTGGCAAGTTCGAGATTATGATGGGTGAGGGATAAGGTCACTCGCAGGTGAGGGTAAAGCGAGGGAGAATGTAGTGTTTGACTGATGTCAAAGGGGTTTGAAGGATGTGGTCACCGCTCTTTGTTGGTACGATCGAGGAACGACAGCTGGCTGTCAGAGAGGAATGGAATGATATTTTTGGTAAATTGAGTTCAAGTTATGAGGGTGTCTTTAGGTCAAATCATACTAAAAAAGGAAGTTGGAGGGGTCTTTTATGAATATCACACCCATAAATTTCAAATTCAAATGTTAAGGATGTACTCGAAAGGCATGTTTGTTTGGTATGAAATGGTGTGGAACAAGTGGGTCACAAAATTAACGTTTTCGGGGCAAATTAGTGGGTCATGCATGTGTATTGCGTGTTTGTGTGTGACGTGTGCGTGGATGTGTTATATGCATAGGTTAGGTTTAAGGACTCGTACAAAAAAAATGGTGTGGAATTACCAAAATTAAGCCCAACTTTGATATTTAATGTTTATTTTGACGGAAGAAGAACTTAGTTATTTCCACATGATTATGTAGATCCTATGTGATATGCCTACTGTCAAAAAAAATTCCATTTATTTTGGATGGGAAGAAACAATTGTGCCAAGAAGGAAAAAAAATTGTTTCTTCTCTTTATCACTTTCAAAAAAAATAATAAATCATCATTTTTAAAAGGCAGTTTCTTTTTGTTTGTTTTGCAAACATATAAAGTTACTTTATTATTTACTTTCTTCTTCAAATATTTACAAACAAACACTAAAAATAAAGTTTTAAGTCTGATTCCATGACAATATTTTAGAAACGGCTTTTGTTGGAGCAAATGCACTGAAGGATAAAAAAAAGACCAAACTTCTCTTAAGAAGTTTTTTAGTCCCACATCGGGAAAACCAAGAAAGGGAAAATTGTTTATATAACAAAGATATGGCAGAAACATTTGTGCATTCTGTCACTGAGCATATGCACCTGTGCACCATGATGAATGGTGGTTACCATTCCGTTTCGCCAAAGTTTTGAGTACTAATTTACTTCATTAATTGCTATTGGGGATATAATTATCTACATTACCGTATGTTTTCTTATTATTATTACTATTACTGGTTGACTATACTAGGATTAATTACTATTACTGGTTGACTATACTAGGATTAATAGCTGCAATTCTAATTCCAAATTAAAAGTGAATGTTATTAGCATCACTGGTTGACTATACTAGGATTAATAGCTGCAATTCCCGTTTCACCGTATGTTTTCTTATTACTAGTAGCTCCAAATTAAAAGTGAATGTTATTACTGGTTGACTATACTAGGATTAATAGCTGCAATTCTAATTCCAAATTAAAAGTTTTCTTATTACTAGTAGCTCCAAATTAAAAGTGAATGTTATTACTGGTTGACTATACTAGGATTGATAGCATTACTGGTTGACTATACTAGGATTAATAGCTGCAATTAAAGAAAGTCATCATTTCTATATCTGCTGAATCTGTCCCTGAGGAAAGTCCAGCTGATGAGAGTGGGAGTATCTTTCCCTCAAAAATTACTTTGCGAATACTGATTGTGCTATACCATTGGTCTCTTTACGGGTATGTTTTCTTATTACTAGTAATTCCAAATTAAAAGTGAATATTAATATTAAGGATTAGTTTATTTGTTAAAATCCAAGTCGATTACTGGTTGACTGTACTAGGATTAATAGCTGCAATTCCCGTTTCACCGAAGTTTAGAATACTAATTTACTTCATTAATTGCTATTGGGTATAATTATCTATACATATTCTAATATTATCGATTGGTCCAGTTTGTTGGATATGTTCTCAAAATTTACTTTACGAATATTGATTGTGCTATACCATTGGTCTCTTTACGGGTATGTTTTCTTATTACTAGTAATTCCAAATTAAAAGTGAATATTAATATTAAGGATTAGTTTATTTGTTAAAATCATACCGGATATTCATATTCAATTTTAAATTTTAACACATTCTTGCCATCCATCGGTTGATATAATATGGTAAAGAGCAACGACTCAAGTTCTATAAAACCCTAAAAGTTCAATGGCAAAAGTGGATTTAAGACTTAACAAATCCAACTCGAGTACTGGTTGACTATACTAGGATTAATAGATGCAATTAAAGAAAGTCATCATTTCTATATCTGCTGAATCTGTCCCTGAGAAAAGTCCAGCTGATGAGAGTGGGAGTATCTTTCCCTCAAAAATTACTTTGCGAATACTGATTGTGCGATACCATTGGTCTCTTTACGGGTATGTTTTCTTATTACTAGTAATTCCAAATTAAAAGTGAATATTAATATTAAGGATTAGTTTATTTGTTAAAATCATACCGGATATTCATATTCAATTTTAAATTTTAACACATTCTTGCTATCCATCAGTTGATATAATATGGTAAAGAGCAACGACTCCAGTTCTATAAAACCCTAAAAGTTCAATGGCAAAAGTGGATTTAAGACTTAACAAATCCAAGTCGAGTACTGGTTGACTATACTAGGATTAATAGCTGCAATTAAAGAAAGTCATCCTTTCTATATCTGCTGAATCTGTCCCTGAGGAAAGTCCAACTGATGAGAGTGGGAGTATCGATGCACCCACTCTTTCCGCGGAAAAAATCAAATCTAAGTATTCTTCTCCCGAGTAGACAAATTGCCATTATAAGTTCCAAATACTTTGCCTTGGAATGTCCGCTTTACTGTGCATTCTTTCACTTTAAAACGGCTAAGTAGGTTTGGTTCGTATTAGAACAAAGATGGTATTGATAATGCTAGGGTAGAGAGATTTAGCATATCGTCCTTTAGGAATTTCACCCTTAAGAATAATGAGCCTGTAAATAAACAACTTCATGATTTTCAGGAGTTAGTCACGAAAGCGATTAATTCTGGAACTATACTTTCTGATAAATTTCAGGTGACTGCTTTGATTGACGTTCTTTCGCCATCTTGGGAAACCTTTGCTAACCAATTTCGGATGAACCAAAATTCACTTACACTCCTTGAAGTCATGAATTCCATTAGAATTGAGAAACAAAGAAAGGCTGTACTTAATCCTGGTACTAAAGGTTACAATAAAATCAACCTGACTGAAAGTTCTAATAAAGATGTTTCTAAGGGAAAACAATTTAGACCCAAGAACAATAATTCAAAAGGAAACATTTTAATAAAGGTCTAAACCAAAACAAAAGTCATAAGCCAACGTACAAAGAAAAATTCTGTTTCGTATGCGGAGGAACCAACTATATCTCCACCGGATGATTTTTCAAGAAAACTGAACCAGTTCGGAAACCTGTAGATACTAACAATGCAAATGTGGATGTGGTGGAAATGGGTGGAGGTTCCTCTCTTAGGCATATTTCCCACACTATAAACCTTATCACATCATCTAATGATTGGTGGTTAGACGGTGGTGCTAATACGCGTGTGTTCTAACAATAAATGGTTTACTTCATTTCAGGATGAATGTGGAGGAAGTGTAACGCTTATAAATGATATGACATGACCAGTGAAGGCAAGGGGATCCATTAGACTCTCGATGACCTTTGGAAAATATTTACCACTAAGCGATATTTTGTATGTTCCTGATGTAAAAGAATTTAATAAGTGTCTTTAATTTCTAAAAGAGGTTATAAAATTGTATTGGAAAATAATCAAATTGTAACCTCCGAAGAAAGTATGTTTATTGGTAAGGGTTATGTGTGTGATGGATTATATAAGTTAAATATTGTTTGTAATTATCACGCCCCGCTTCCCAAAATACGGAATATGAGGAGTGACTACGCCAGCCATGGTCCTACGGTCAAGAAATAATCCCTCCGTAATCACACTTCGGATTCTAGAGTTACATGGTAATCAGTAAACACAACACTAAACTAAAGGAAATCACAGCTCACAACTTTATTACATTAAAACAACAGAATTCAGGATACATTTATTTGCATGAAAGAAATAACCAACAAAAGAAATAATAAAGTTCTTATAGCAAGTAGAAGACAATAGCGCTGATGTCACGGTCTAAATCTCCGCGATCTCGTGATAGGTCCTGCTCCTGAGCTGGGTCCACTTCGTCCTCTGAGCATGCACACTCAGGTCGTCAGGGCAACACACATAGCAATATATATATATATATATTGTGTGTGTGTGTACTATGATATTAAACATGAAATAAACGGCAGAATACAGTAACATGAGAATAAGGAATATCAAGTGAATATGAACAGTATGGTATATGTATCATGTTAGCAATCCACGCAATATGTATGTCATTACCTATCATCACGCCCCGTTTCCCGGTGTACGGTGAAGGGGACGCGACGAGACCCGCTACGTATTTACTCAGAAGTAAACACGCTAAGCGTAGCTAAACAATATAAAAGTAAATGTACACAAGAGACAAAAGTAAATGAACAACAACTTTGCTTATTAACATTCTTTTTACAATACATCTAAAAAGTAAATACATGGAATGGAAAGCAATGCCTAAACAGTGGCATACCAGAAATGAAAAATACAGAAATGTAAATATGTACAAGGAATCTAAAGCTCTGGGTCGTAAGCTAGCTGGTCCAAGTCCTCGATGGTGGGCTCGATCTCCTGAAGATCCGATCCACCTGACAACATTCCAAAGAAGAAAGAAAATAAATCTCGTCAGCGAACAATCGCTCGGTAAGTCCCAAAGATGAGGGAGAAACAGAATAAACACAGAGAGAGTGCAACTTTTAAAGTTGTATTATATTGTTAACGCTGTTGTTTGTAGCTTAGTATAGAAGAGCCCAGTGTATACGAGAGGAGTCTCACTATACCAGAGACTACGGTATACGGAGTACAAGGAACTGTTCAGCCACGGTACAATGGCAATGGAGATTCAGGTTAGGTGTCTTATAGTTACAGTCTCGTGCCACTTCTAACACCTTCCGTACCAATCTACCCCTTATAAACCCCGCGATATCTTGATTGTATTGATTGTATTGTATTGTCTTGTAAATTGTATAAATGGATGACTTGCCGATACCATGACATCAGTAATAGAATGGATATAATGGAAGAACATGTAAATGGAATATATCCATGGTTCGGTTCAGTCAATACAGATTGATATAGATTGAATAGATGGTTTCATATTGAATCATGTTGTATTGTAGTTTGTACTTGAATCACATTCAAGTCAGATTGATTAGATTAAAACTCAGTCCCAGTCAGACACTTTTCAAAGAACTTGAAATCCTGATTGTTTTGGTGTTATCGGTAACTGCTGCACATGGACGGCAGGATTTGTGTCTTTTTCAAGACAATAACCGTGTTGATAACACCGTTTGTTAAGTTGTCTATCTTAAATAGGCAAGTAAACATATTTCCGGCTCCCTGAGGCTCAAGAGACTGGTCCCGCTTAAACCTATGTTCATTAGGGTCCTTATTGTAATTTAGTATAACTTGATGGGGTGTTATGTAAAAATAGTTTTGGTATAATTTCAAAATATACCTCAAGTATTAATTATCGTCATTAGAGTTTTCTTAGATGTTTCTTTTATTCAATGTGAAATTTCTAGTGAATATGACCTAGTTTTAAAGTATAAGGTATTTATTTGAAATATTGGAATTGTATAGTATTTTCTTGTAAATGGGATGTTTTTCTTGAATTTTGGAAATGTGGAATATTATAAATATTAAAAATAGATATTTTGATATTAATTACATATATATATATATATTTATTAAAGATATAAGTTTTATTTATAATAGAAATCATATTTTCTAAAGAAAAATGTATTAAAAATCTTTCGAGATCGTATGCTCCGTGAGGAGGTCTGCATCTTGCTCTACTAGGCCCGAGGATGTGCAATAATCCGCACCATACTGAACGGGGTCCCCAAGAGTGGGTTGTAGAGGCGCAATTGCAAAGATTTGTTAAATACACTTCTTATAGAAAAGGTTTTATAAGTTGAAGGTAGTTATATGTAAAGTCGTATTTTCCCGAATCTATGCTCCCAAATTTCGTCGTGCTATATTAGACATGTGTGTTGTGAGGAGGTAGGTCATTACCTCGTGGGTTTTCTAAAGATAACACGGTTAAAAGGTATAAACATATCGATATGAAACATAAAGGTATTTTAATGTAAAATTGAAATACAACTTGCTATGGTTATCATTTTGATGTCAAACTTGTTCTATCGTCTTTGTTAATGATTACTAAACAATATATCAAAATTTGTAGGTTTGTTATTAAGAAAAAATTGTATTTTTAAAAGAAAAGAGAATCGGAAGCCGGATAACTCCGCTTCCGACACGTTTTAAGAATGAAGAGTTTGGGATAGGAAGAGAGAGAGAGAAGGGGGACTTACTGGCTTGGGGTCAAGAGGGGAGAAAGAAGGTCCTAAAGAAAGTTTTGGGGCTTCGTTTCGTCGCCCGAATCTCCTCGGAAGTTCGTTGGAGTTTCGTCCTTCACTAACTCCACTTGTACACTAAGGACTTGAGAATTTTGTATAGTTTTTGTATAGGATTTTCAGTATGAAAGGATGCAAAATGGAGTGGGTATTTATAGGACAAATTAGGGTTTAGGGGGTGATGAAAAATGCATTTAAATTTGCATTAAAATGAGGTTAAATGGGCATTTGATTGCTCTCTGGATTAATTCAGAGTAAACAAGCAATAAGGGAGCAGTGGGGTAGGCCAAACGTTGCAGGGAGTGAAGTTTGGAGACATTTGGGACTGGGGAGACCGACGCCGCCAATTTTTTTTAGTGTCGCCGGCCTATTTCCGATGGATGGGGATGGGTTTTTTTCCACGTGTCGGGGTCGTTTTGTATATTTGCAGTGCACTCGTTTGTTTTATTTGTGACTCTTCAGTTTACGTGTAGTGCACGTGCAAACTTTTGGGCTTTGTTAGGAATTCACCCGCGCGCGCAAACGCATATGTTTTGGAAGTAGAGATATGGTTTTAATGAAACGTAATGCGCACGTGAGATCGTTCTCGTTTTAAATATTTATAACTGCAAGTGCACGGCGCGTTGTAGCGAGCCGACAAGCACGGGTCAATCCGCAGGGAATTGTGTATTGGGTATTGTTGTTTAAGGTTAACAAATTAACGAATTGGTTGTTTATCACAAATGATTATAAAAGAATGAAAACAAGAAAAGAAGTTGAAGAAGAATGGTCGTGGCTTTGGTTCGGAAGGTTGAATCTCGACGATTCCTTCGCTCCTCCTTTGATCATGAGTTGATCGTTTGTTCACTTACCGATTAGTATGTCCGCGCTTGAGGTATAAATGCTAAGTACAAGTCTTAACAAGCATATGTCAACAACAAAAATACAAGTTAGTGAGTGAGAGCAATTGATTTCAGGGTTGACTTTGCTAGGTGCTTGTGATAGTATATCTTATATGAAACCAAGCGATTGTCAAGCACTTGATCACAAAATACGATATCTAAACCTATCAACCTCAACACTAAATTGACTTTAGCTTAAACATTGAAATGGGGAAAGTGAGTGAATATGGTGTCTGAGAAGGTTACAAAGTAACCATGTTTCAAAACACCATATCACATCAATACATAGAAATCTTTAAGTTAGAATCATATAGTTAAGCGCATTAAACATAAACAAGAGGTGGAGGAGGCAAAAACCTTTCATCTCACTTCCTCACCATTACCATAACCAAATAGAATTAGCTAAGCATGATAATAAAAGAAAAGCAAATAAGAATAAAGAGCAAGTAAAGAAACAACAACAAATATTATTAACACTTGAGAAAGAGATACAAGAATTTGGTTACTTGTTCAACCTCCTTAATGAAGCTCTCCAAAGAAAGCTTCAAGAGGGAAGAAGAAGAAACCAATAGAAGCCCACTCAACTTTCAAGCTAAACTAAAAACAAAGAAACCAACAAAACTATGAATATGTAAGATATGAATGAGAGAGAGGCCTCCCCTTGCCACTGATCTGCTATTTATAAGCCTCAAAGAAAATTAAACAAAGAATAAAAATAGGCCTACGTGTCATCAAGGGAAGTACAGTGAAAAGGTGGGTCTAATTGGGCACTTTTTAGCCGAGGTCGCCGGATATACATGAAGTCTCGCCGGCCAAAAACCGAGCAATGGGGCTCGTGTTTGCAGTGGGGTCTTGTGTGCTCTCTACAATCACTCTGGTGTTGTTTTCTTGGTCTAAATTAACCTGGTTTGTCTTTAGAGTTTTGGAGGGAACACAATACCACACTTCACATCAAAACTTTTAGCATTAAAACTCATGTCCCCCCATGTGCCCACTTCATCATGTCTTGTGCCATGGGTAGCCCCACCTAGGTCCAAGAACCAAAGAGCTATGTGCACACTTGTGTTGTGTTGGACCAAAAATGTGTACACAAGATTATCTGCAAAAGAGTTCTTCGGATATCGGTCATTTTTCTGTTCCGTCTGCAGTGTCAGCTCCTAAACGTTATATCCGTGATTTTGAATGTGTTTCCAGTATTTTATCACGAATACCTGTAAACTGTAATTACAGAGCAGGCACTGATTAATAGCACCGATATAAACAAAATAGATAATGAATGAGGCTAATAAAATACAGTTATCTGAGATGAATAAATACCCCCAAACTTATCTTTTGCTTGTCCCGAGCAAAACAAAAAATCCGAGCCTCACTTTCGCAGGGAACGCGATTGCACTGAGCATGTGCAACAAGCCGTTAAATCTCTAAGTGTCCCTAGTAGGAGAAGTGTTGTCTTCTGAGGGTTTTCAGCGGATTACACCCACAAAATCCAGTCAAGTTAGTGCCGCGCATAAATTGTTGATTCAAATCTTAAGGTTAATAATCAAAGTTAGAAGTTCTATTACCCAAGTCAGAAACGTTAAACCTTATTTTTCACTCCTCACAATTTGTTTAACATAAGCTAATACGCGTCTTTACGTGATTGTGCGGGTAGTGTCCATAAGTTTTAAGAACATTGATTAAGGTCATCATGTCATAATTACAGACTAGGATAAACTTCTGAAGGATCGCACGAGTTTGAAAGGAGTTAAGATTTTCTCAAGTCTTATTCACCAGTTAGGTTTCAAGTCAGAATATATATCAATTTTAACAGAGAACCTAAGTCTTATACTTTACTCCACCCTTTCACCTGTTTTTGTATATACATACCGAAGTTATTGTACAAAACGTCTTAATAAATACAAACCTTCATATCTCCGCGAAAAACTGTTTAAATAGAAAATCCATCTCCACTAAGATTATTCTCACACAAAGAACCGTTAGGACTTTTAACTTGGAGAGAACACTTGCTTAGCTTGTTTTACTCGGCGATTCGAAACTTAACGAGTTTTGGGTCAATGACTCCCAAACCAGATGGTTTTAGGGCATTAGGTGTGGAAACACCCCAAGGACTTAATTACCCAAGTTACCAAGGCCTAAAAATAAAAGACTCATTTTATTTTAAATAATTCTACATTCAGTGAAAACAGAGATATAGGCAGCTTTTCTTTTAAATCTGAAGACGTTACATATGATAAGGTGTGTAATTACTCCAACAAGGTTTCAGATGGATTATTTTTCAGACTTATAGCTCTTGTTAAAACCTCAATAATATCCTTCATATTCACATTACTTTATGAACAGTTCTTGATATTACTTAACTCAGACAAACCCGTTTGATCCCAAAGAAGCCAGACTTTCATCACATTCTTAAAAACATACGACACGTGTAAAGTATTATAAAAGACGTATATCAGTCATAGTTAAACACACATGAGGGTCTATTTTTTGGGTTGTCAGTCTCTCAAGAAGAATTTAGTTATTTCTAAATTATCAACCGAACCGTCAGATTTCGAATCTAAGTCCCCTCGCTAGCTAACATGACAAAGTTTTTATAATTTTCAAGAATTTTTCAATTTTTATAAAATTTTCAAATTTTATAATACAATGCAGTACAAAAGCAGATATGAAATGCAACTATATGCAAAAGAAAAGAAAAAATACATATGTAAGTGCTGAAATACAGAAAATATGCAAATGCAAACTATATGCAGATACAAAATACCACCAAAAAGATCACCCCCAAACTGAATCTGACGATGTCCTCATCGTCGCTTGGCTTTTCCCTTGCCTTGGCTGCTACCACTCGCCTCTTCCTGGTTGGCTAAGATCTGACTAAGCTGTTCTTTGATTTTCTTATTCTGCCGGATCAAAGTCTTGATGCCGCGGACATCCATTCTGTGTTGTAGGGTTCCTATCGATGGCAACAAGGTTTCGGAAGGCATCGTCCATACTATTTTTAAATTTTTGCCGTTTCAAGGAACTCTAAACAAGAATCGATAACTAGAAAACAATACGGAAACATAAATAAACCTTTTTACTTCTAAGTGAAATAGAAATACAACCTTTGTAGATCGGTCATTCACTTCTAAAGCTCCTTGTAGTAGTCCCTTCGCTGCGACCATCGAACTCCCGGACTCTTGGACGGCTCCATGAGAAGATAACAACGGTCTTGCTTGAAATCTTCGAGGCCGAAGATGATATACGTCGAGGGGATACGAACTCAAGCTACTACTTCACCAAAGTGAAGCAAACACCCTATACTAAAGTGCTAATCTAGTAGAGGATAGTAAAATAGGAAGTGGGCTCACTATAGAATTTCTTTTCTCACATTACTTTCTCACTTTTATCAAACCCTAACAAGCTTTTCTTTTGGAAGAAGAAGATGAAGAAAGAAGAAGATAATGAGCTTAATCCAAAGTGAGATAAGTAACCATGGGTGAGTGGGTATCATATACTAACTCATGTAGAGACATAACCATGGCTAATTATAGTGGTTAGGTTAATAAATATCCAAAGTAAAACAAAATAGGTGGACTTTGTCAAAGCACTCACAAGCTTCTACAAGCTTCATATTTTGAACAATTATCCACTAATTTTGTATTTACTTTGAATATTAAAACCCCACCATTATAATTAAAATGGTGTATGTCTTATACACCCATGTATTGTGTATCAACAACCATGACACACAAAAATAAACAATGCACTTTAATATATATCACATATATATTACATGTACACACAAGTGAGAAAAGAATGCTTAAGTGAGCCAATATTAGCTAATGTAAATTAGTATATCAAATATACAATTATACACTAAATTATTAAATCAACACTTGATTTAATAATCCGGCTATATCACATATAACCGACTAACACTAAATGTACCAACTTATCGAATCAACACTTGATTCGATAACCCGGCTATATTACATATAACCGGCCGATACAAAAGTCGGAGAATAGAATACGGTATCACATACACGCATAATTCTCGGTCCCGCACATATCATATATGTGCTTCTATTTCGTTTTTCCTGAGCCAGTAAAACCTCTATGTAGGACTCCAAAGACTCGTCAATACGCCGTCAGTGGGTGATGATCACATCAAGCACCCACAAGCCGTCAGCGGTACTAGCTGGACATAATGGCTACCCGGGTATTAAGCGATCAGAAGATCAGCAAGCTAGCCCGCTCTAACTCCTGCAAAAGCCTGACAGTGACACTACCGTACAGTCCGGTCTCCTCGTCTGATATGTCGCATATCAAGTCTAGGGATGGTAAACGTCAGACCCCAATAACCGATAAGTCATGCCGATATGATGCTCATAACGGGTCGAGAAACTACTGGTAACACTTACCAGTAAATCTCTAAACCAGCCCTGGCCAGGGACTTCCCTGTTATGGCCAATCGAGCACAGCGCAACATCACCCCCCAATACCGGGAGAGACGAAACCCCTCATATCGCTCATTGCCTCCATGTGACTCGGGACTGTACCCAAAAACCACCGTTTTGCACACCCTCTTGGACATGGTAAGATGGAAATCAAAGCATAGTGGGAATCACACAAGACTCTATGACGATCTCGGGTCTACAGACTAACCTGTACCAGTGTCACCAGAGAACTGCCATCTGACATGAGGTATAATACTATCTGGGAGTTCTCGGCAAGTCCGTCCAGTATACCCAGTCTCCACTGAGCACCCGTATATCATCTCTGATGTCAAACACCAATGGATATGGGATCATCCATCGCCCATCTATATGGGCCGAGAAGCTATACGCTAGTCTACTCTGGTATATCGATGCCCCGTCTCGATACACCCACAACTATGGACCTTAAAGAATGTACTTATGGACTACCATGGCCCCACTAGTATGATCTGCATCATAGTCCTGGTAGTCAAGTACATATCCTAAGGGCTTTACCAACATGTAACAGAGAGACAATCAGTGCACACGTTAAGGTAAAGAGTAACCAGATAGCATACTATCATGTCGAGCAAGAAAGTCCTCCCTAAATATGTCCAAGCATCCACTAAAATATACATCTCATGTATAGTAATGGCCTCTAGGGCATACATATAACTAACATAGTTCGTAGGGATCCGTCGGAACGTCATCTCCCAAGTAGATCTCGGATGAAGTCTGCGGGGCTGCGTGCTTGCTGGGGTTGGTGGGGGTCCAAATCTGCTGCTCACTCCTGAGATCCGTATACCCAGGTGAGATCCTCTCTATCTCCACCGGTACAGTGTTGTACATCGTGAGGCAGGCCATGAAATCGTCATCCTCGATATAATATCGGCAAATCAGTGTAATGAGGACGGGAAGCAAAGATTTGGCGCGGCAACACTTTCGTTGATTGTGGCGAATAGCATGCTCGCCATGCAAAACTGGTAATCTCTGGTCATCAAACAATGGACCATGTGCCCTATAATTGCCGGAAAAGATAAGACAGCGCGATCCCCCTGACGTTGCGTTACGCCCGGCAGCATGCCGTTTAGGCATTCCTATAAATCTGCTGGGCATTCGGCCCAGCATCTCGTAGCTTGCACCGATTACCCAAAACTGTCCTATACTGTGCCGGTTCTAATGGTTTTTGACACCTAGATCGGATCGGGATACCGGTAATGTTGGATATGGTATCGGCAGAAAATGCCCTATGTCTACCCCGAAAATGAAATCTAACCCGATCTTGGAGCATCTCTCCATCTCTCAGTGCATCATAGAACTCATCGACCAAGCTCTCGCACGCACACAAACCCTCTTCCCCATATAACAGAAATTCCCACCCAAATTGTCGGATTGCATCACAGAAATAATGTCCGAACACATCGTGGGAGAAAATGGCGACAAAATTGCGTTCCAATTCAAAAGGGGCCATTTTTCAGTGGACTGGGGATTTGCAAAAAAATAAACACTGTAGGAGAGGGGGAAGAGAGAGGCTTACAACAAGAAGTAAGCAAATCGACAATAGAAGGAGATCAAGCCGAGCTCGCCGGATTTGGAGGCGCCGTCGCCGGTCAGATTTGGGGGAAAGGGGCTAGGGTTTGGTGGGAGGTTGCGGGGACAGAAGAGGAGAAAGATAGATCTGTTTGAGAAATGAGGAAGTGAGGGCTCGGGTTGGGGCTGCATGATTTATAAAGGCACTTTGCAAAAAAAAAAAAAACTACAATAAGAAAACCCAAAATACTTACAATCCTCTTCAAACAAAAAAGATGAAAACAGTCTTTTCCCTCTAAAAAAAATCAGCACTCACCCCCTAATGGGTGAGATCTTATTTTTAAAAAATTAGGAAAAACAAAGATTAAAATATTCACAAGCCTAACAACATGGTTAGTCCAGAAGTTAATACCAGCCATTCAAAAATTTTGTCGATATAGTACCATGGCTGGCAAAAGAATATGTATAATAAAAAGAAAAAGAAAATATACAAATAATGGTTAGATGTTAATAAAGGGCATGGGTGTGTGAAGGTAGGGATCAGAAGAGGCTGAAGGTGAAGACGAAGTTTTGAAGAGGAAAAGAATTATTGTTCAAATGAATTGAATTTTCAAGAAGTATATGTGGAGTTTCAAAGTCAGGTTCGTTTAAAAACCGGAGTTCATCCGCAAAAAGTTCAGAAAAAGAAAGGTTCAAAGGATAATTTCAAAATGATCCCGACTCAAACTCACCAAGAATATCAAGTTCATCAGCAAAAATTTCCTCAAAACTCTGTATAAAAGAATAATTTTTAACACCGTCTTCCTCCCTATGATTTTCCACAATCTTACTCTCATTATTTACAAACTCTTCCAAAACAATTTCTTCCTCATCATATTCACAAATGGGTAGGTTCATGTCATCTAAAAATGTAGATTCTCACCCTAATGTTTCTTCTGAAATAATATCACTAGGTGATACAAAAATTGTGGGTTCCTGATCATTTATATCTTCTAATAACCTATCCCAACCATACCCGTTAAATTCACAAGCTCCCTTATCTAAAATTGGAAAGCAAAAATCAGTCGGTTCAAGAATTTCCCCATCAAGTATTATTTAAGAAATAGGCTCAAGATATACTGATCACGAAGCCAGGTAAGTGCAAGAGATAAGGGGAGGTTTTCCAACGCTTTCGCGAAGTTCCTTAATTAGATAACCTTTTCTCTTTTGGCGGTTGCGCCGTAAACACTTTCCTAGACACCCCGTGAACAATATACCGTTAAGAAAAGTTCTAAACACAATTAACTTCTCCTAATGAGCGCGAAGTCCTTAGAGTCAAAGTTCTAATTGATTTTAAATTACTAGGGGTATGCAAGAATGCAGTTTTGTGATTTGCGGGCTACGGAGAAAAGGTGATGAAATCCTTTACCGTATCTTGTTTGGTCATTTTTGCCCTTAAAATCCGTATTAAAATGCAATGTGTAATCAATAAAAGAATTTAAGAAAATCAATCAATTAAAGCAATTCTTTTTCAATTTTAGTTAAGCGTTGCAAAAAATACGGTTAGTTCTCTTTACCATTGGCGACAAAATTGTGCGAAGAATCCTGCAAAAGATAGAAAATTGGATTGTGTCGGATTCGAGCGAAAGTGTTAGGAAATACATACCGATATGATTTGGTTTAAGAGAACCCTTTGAAGGTGATCCGAGTCGTTGAATGTTTGCTTGCGCGGGTCAAACTATCCGGATCTTTGGCACTGTACTTCGCTAACGTCTTGTAATTGCATTTGAGCCTCGCTCCGCATGATCGCTGGTCGTATATCCGTGAAAAATATGAAATGTCGGAAAATACGATATTAGTGTCAAAAAGCGATATATGTGCCCCAATACCTGCACACTCAAAATTAGAAAAATCAAACAAGACCAATAGATTACCAACACATCACTGGAGATCACCAAAAAAGAAAAAAACCAAAACCCCCATAAGAAAGCCGACGAGCTTGGAAAATGTATTGATGTCGCCGGTTTTTTTGTAGAGTTAGGTGTAGGAAATTTTGGTGAGATCTCCAGGATATATTAATATTCCAATGGTCTAACTTGATTTTTAAAATGAATTTCGGGATGATTGCAGGTTTTCAGAACAGAGAACAAAAAGTTAAAAAAATCGTATTGTTAGTTTTTCAAAAAATTGAGTTAAAGATTAGTGAGTTAGTAAGAACCAGAAATAACAATTCCTAATACTACCAACTCCTCGGCAACGGCGCCAAAAACTTGTTGGGAATTCACCTGCGTGCGCAGACGCGTATATTTTGGAAGTAGAGATATGGTTTTAATGAAACGGAATGTGCACGCGAGATCGTTCTCGTTTTAAATATTTATAACCGCAAGCACACGGCGTGTTGTAGCGAGCCGGCAAGCACGGGTCGATCCGCACGGAATTGTGTATCGGGTATTGTTGTTTAAGGTTAACAAATTAACGAATTGGTTATTTGTCACAAATGATTATAAAAGAATGAAAACAAAAAAAGAAAGAAAATAAGTTGAAGAAGAATGGTCGTGGCTTTGGTTCGGAAGGTTGAATCGCGACGATTCCTTCGCTCCTCCTTTGATCATGAGTTGACCGTTTGTTCACTTACCGATTTGTATGTCCGCGCTTGAGGTATCAATGCTAAGTACAAGTCTTAACAAGCATACGTTAACAACAAAAATACAAGTTAGTAAGTGAGAGCAATTGATTTCAGGGTTGAGTTTGCCAGGTGCTTATGATAGTATATCGCATATGAAACCAAGCGATTGCCAAGCGCTTGATCACAAAATACGATATCTAAACCTAACAACCTCAACACTAAATTGACTTTAGCTTAAACATTGAAATAGGAAAAGTGAGTGAATATGGTGCATTAAGAGGTTACAAAGTAACCATGTTTCAAAACACCATATCACATCAATACATAGCAATCTGTAAGTTAGAATCATATAGTTAAGCGCATTAAACATAAACAAGAGGTGGAGGAGGAAAAAACCTTTCATCTCACTTCCTCACCATTACCACAACCAAATAGAATTAGTTAAGCATGATAATAAAAGAAAAGAAAATAAGAATAAAAAGCAAGTAAAGAAACGATAACAAATATTATTAACACTTGAGAAAGGGATACAAGAATTTGGTTACTTGTTCAACCTCCTTAATGAAGCTCTCCAAAGAAAGCTTCAAGAGGGAAGAAGAAGAAGAAACCAATAGAAGCCCACTCAACTCTCAAGCTAAACCAAAAACAAAGAAACTAACAAAACTATGAATGTGTAAGATATGAATGAGAGAGAGGCCTCCCCTTACCACCGATCCGCTATTTATAGGCCTCAAAGAAAATTAAACAAACAATAAAAATAAGCCTACGTGTCATCAAGGGAAGCACAGTGAAAAGGTGGGGCCCATTGGGCACTTTTTAGCTGAGGTCACCCGATATACATGAAGTCTCGCCGGCCAAAAATTGAGCAATGAGGCTCGTGTTTGTAGTGGGGTCTTGTGTGCTCTCTACAATCACTCTGGTGCCGTTTGCTTGGTCTAAATTAACCTGGTTTGTCTTCAGAGTTTTGGAGGGAACACAATGCCACACATCACATCAAAACTTTTAGCATTAAAACTCATGTCCCCCCATATGCCCACTTCATCATGTCTTGTGCTATGGGCAGCCCCACCTAGGTCCAAGAACCAAAGAGCTATGTGCACACTTGTGTTGTGTTGGACCAAAAATGTGTACACAAGATTATCTGCAAAAGAGCTTTTTGGATATCGGTCGTTTTTCTGTTCCGTCTGCAGTGTCAGCTCCCAAACGTTATATCCGTGATTTTGAATGTGTTTCCAGTATTTTATCACGATACCTGTAAACTGTAATTACAGAGCAGACACTGATTAATAACACCGATATAAACAAAATAGATAACGAATGAGGGTAATAAAATACAATTTTCTGAGATGAACAGGCTTCTAAAAAGATTGAAAGAAATTTAACTAAAAAGAATGTGTGGCTGATGGGATTTGAACTCTGGTGCTTGGTTCAGCAGTGCAAGGTCTTACCAGTGAGCTACAAGATTTTTCTTGCAGTTCTAAATTTAATCAAATACTTATAGTACTCACAGGAATTGTAAATACCCCAAGTGTACATAAACTTTTGAACAATTTTATGTACACAAAATTTGGAGTTGTTACACCTATCAGTCGCTAAGTCAAATGAAATCAATCGATGGAAAGAATGCTCGTGTTTAATAAAGATCTCATGCATTCCCGAGACTACGGTCCACTGTTGCCCGGAATATAACCCTGCAGCCGTGCCGCTAGGCCCACGACCTAATATATATATATATATATCGCTAATATCGAATGATTATCCTCTAAATTGTTGTACCTCGCTAAATACAAGTTCGATTCCATCTTGATTTCCCCATTTTCCCCAGATTACAATAACTATATGTATAGGACTAGTTGTATACAAGCACGCGCCAAAATCACGGTTTTATTCACTTTCCACTACACTGTTCACTTTCACGAATCAATCACTTATCACCGGCGTACTTGACACAACTAATCCAATTCCACTCACGTTCGACAATGCAATGTTCGCTATAAATCACTATAAACGTTCGCAGTCAGTAAAGGTATCACGGTCGGGTAAAATACGAGAATGATGAAACATAGCAAGCCATGTACGATATAAAACACAATGTACATTACGAGTTCAAAAAAACATATTAATTTGCACGATCGTAATTAGGCAAAATGATACAAAAGAGGCAGTAAGTAGACTCAAGTAACAATCCAAAAAAATTGATTCCAGGTCAATCGGATTTCATATTTGTGAGTTACGGTCATTTCATTTTAAGTGTTCATAACTGGAAATTCAGTTTTTGAACTGAAAGTTCATTTCGTAACACATTTTAATCCCTGTTGAGATCATAATTTTGTTGGGTTTTGCCAGCGTCCCGGCCATTAAACCATGGCCAAATGCGGAATAAAAATTTTCAAAACTTTGGCGCAAACAAAACCCGCACAAGATCGAACCAGAAACCCTATACTAGCAAACATGCAAAGAGGAGTTATAATGGTTATATCGAATGAACCAAGTCATTCGGGTCTTCAACTATCATCCCAAGCTCCTAGTGATTGCGGATCGAATTTGGTTGCCGATTTTCCTTCATCTACGATGATCCACCCGAGGTAAACGGTGCAAGCTTTAACCTCGCCAAGCGAGGCAACCGACGCTCCAAAATTGCTAGCAATGGAGAGTGGATGTAACACCCTAGTTCATTTATACCAGTTCTAGTTCAAATATTTCTTTATTTATGGTATTTCCCTGATTTATTGTGTTTTGGGTGCGAATAGCGTATTTGACATTTGTATTTGCATCCGACCCAACCCGCTTGCTGGAAACCATCTTTATTCTTGTTTATCTTTTATCCCGGCTTGTTAGATGGATCCGTGTACTTTCATTTTTTTTATATATACTGCATACTGGCATTATATTTGGCATCTGCATTTTTTAAATATAACATTTAAAGTCATATAAAATATTTTAAAAATACATTGCATGGCCTGCATGATACCCCTAACCCTGCCGTAGTATCCGTGCACCTTGTTCTCGTCCCGTTCAGTGTAACGGACCTGTTTGGATGGTTACGTGCACGTGCGTGCATCCGTTCTTGGGGGTATGCATTTTCGTTATCCGGATATCCAATTTTAGTTTTGGTCGACACATATATTTTTCGTATTTTGAAACTGAAATTTTAGACCCGACCTGGGCATATTTTGGAGTAAGTTGGTATTTTACCAGGATATCGATTTTATTAGTATAATATTTTAAATATTAATACTGTTTAAAATTTAGTTAACTAAACATATCTTTTTAAATTAAAACCCTAACCACTAAACAACAGAATTCTCTCTCTCTTTCTCTCTCTCTCTCTCCTCTCGAACGCCCTCTCTCTCCTCTCGCACTTACTGTGCATTCCTCGACTCTCGTCACCGCCCTCTCTCTTATGCTCACCTCCCTCCTCTATTTTCTTTTCTTCTTCTTTAAATCCTCGCGCGCCCCACGAGAACCCACACAAAACCCAAACCCTAACTCCGTCGCCTCCTCTTCCTCGTCGTCGCTCATCTCATCCCCATCGACCTCACCTCCTTCTTCACCTCCTTGCCCTCCTTCCCTCTTCCTCTTCCCTTTTCTCTAACCCCGAACCCCACATATCCTTGCAACCCATCACCAAGACCCTTACCCAGCGTGGCACCCTCGCCCAACCTCACCTCCGATCCACCTCCCCGTCACCACCTCGCCAACCATCCCTCTCCTTCGTGGACACCTTTCTTCTCTCCCTCTCTCCTTTCCCGAGCACCTGCACACCCATTCCCGGCAACCCAAGAGCACCCACTGCCTTTTTCCAAACCTTCGCCTGCACCTCACCGCCGGTGACCCCGACACCATCACCTCGTCTCCCCTGACCCCAGTACACCAAACTCCAGTGAGCATTCCCTCTCTTCTTCTTCCTCTTCTTCTTTTCTTTTCCTTGTTTCTTGATTCTTGATTTTTACAGCCGTAGCCGGAGTTGTGTCGCCGCTGCCGATCCAGGCGATCCAGTGAACGTCCCTTGCCTGCGTGATTACCTCTCTTACCTTGCTTGGACCCGTCCCGCGTGCCGTGTGTGCGTTGCGACGATTTCCCAACGTCGAACGTGCCATACGCATCCATCGTGTGATCCGTTCGAGGAAAGTTGATCTTGCTACATGCTATGATATATTTTACAACCATATTAATAATTATATTACATGTTTTGTGTATTGTGCATCCCCTGTTACCATTTTACTGTTTTACGACGTCCGTGTGCATCCATATCGTTATTTACATATAAAGTCGCATGCTAATTCATCTTGCTATATGCTAGGTATATTATTATGCATCCATATGAGTAAAATGTTACCCGTTTATCACATTATACATCCATACTAAAGTTTTACCATTTTCGGATACCAGTATGCATCCATATCATTTAATATACATGTAGCTGCATGTACAGATCATATTAGCTCATATTGTTAATACATTAGTACCCCATGCTAGATAATGTGCATTCCATTTAGTCTTGGAACTATAGTTGTAACCCCTGATAGTTAGTTACGCATCCATGTCTATTTGTGTATCCATACCATTAATTCTGCATATCTAATTGCACCCCATATTACATTAACTCATTTTATTAATACATTAGTACCCCATGCTTGATATTGTGCATCCTGCTTAGTCATGGTGTAACCCCTGGTAGATATTTGTGCACTCATGCTTTTATCATACATCCGTATTCTACCCTGATTCAATACTGCTACATTTTACTGTTGGGCACCCACTTGATACATGTACACTGTTCCCCTCCGAATGGCGGTGCGACGACAGAGAGACGTCTTGCCTGAGATTCGGGGCAGATGCTAATAGGTGTTATCCGTCCATCTCTCCGAAGATACCAAGTTGATTTATGACACCATGTATCAAAGGTTTAAACGGATGCGGCCGATATAGTACACTTCGTCAGATTCCCCCTCGCTTGAGGGATTTTTGATTGTGGGGACGCTCTTCCCTGCAGGCGCAAGCCCATGCAGTTAATTACGCTACCGCATCGCGGTAACAACTTTCTCCTTCTCCAGATGGTCACTTCGTGTCGTGGGTGTTTGTTTTGTGTTTGGTTGCCCGTGGATTGTATACGGAGACTAATTTATATTGTTGCCCGTAGGACGTGGATTAGTCCAAATCCGTATTTTCTTAGATTTGGATTTGGGGTTTTGGTTCGAGGATACGTTAGCCATATTTGAGGCTAAGATCAACTCAAACGTTTGTTAAGGATACGTTAGTCTAATTTGAGACTAAGATCAACTTAACGGGATCGCTTAGATCCGACAAAAGAGCATTTGTGGGCTCTATCGTTCCAGTTTAGGGACATAGTGGTCCATTGTTCCCATTTTGGGGACGAATGTTGGTTTAAGGACGCATTAGTCCATGAGTTTAAGGACCCCACAGTCCGTATTACCAGTTTAGGGACGTGGTGGTCCAACATTCCCATTTTGGGGACGAATGTTGGTTTAAGGACGCATAAGTCCATGAGTTTAAGGACCCCACAGTCCGTATTACCAGTTTAGGGACATGGTGGTCCAACATTCCCATTTTGGGGACGCATATTGGTTTAAGGACGCATTAGTCCATGAGTTTAAGGACCCCACAGTCCGTATTACCAGTTTAGGGACATGATGGCCCATCATTCCCATTTTGGGGACGAATGTTGGTTTAAGGACGCATAAGTCCATGAGTTTAAGGATCCCACAGTCCGTATTCCAGTTTAGGGACATGGTGGTCCATCATTCCCATTTTGGGGACGAATCTTGGTTTAAGGACGCATAAGTCCATGAGTTTAAGGACCCCACAGTCCGTATTACCAGTTTAGGGACATGGTGGTCCATTGTTCCCATTTTGGGGACGAATGTTGGTTTAACGACGCATAATTCCATGAGTTTAAGGACCCCACAGTCCGTATTATGTGTGGTTGTCGGGACCCGTCACCTCTCTGACGACGTTGAAGGATTACAATGACAAATATTAGAGAAGTTCAGAGATGTACCATTGAACCGGGTGTAAATTGATTTGGGAGAGCAGCTGTGCTCAGTTCCATTTAATTTGAGGACTTATGGCCAGAATTGGGTTAAGTCCAGTTAGAAAATGTCTAACATTTATTCACATTTGGCCTGTTAGGCCTTTGATTGGGCTCTACCCTTTTTTAAATGATGCACAACATCTAAATTGGTCTGTTAGACCTTTATTTGGGCTCTGCCCCTTTTTAATAATGCATTGCATTTTTTATTAGGCCTGTTAGGCTTTTTAATTGGGCTCTGTCCCTTCTTCAATAATGCAAAGCATTTATTGTTCTGACAGTGCGCCACGTGGCTTGTCAGGCACTTTGCGCCAATTGAGGAGCGCAAGGCGCAAATTCATATGGAGGTGACACGTGTCACGCTCTGGTGAGCGTAAGCGCGGTGCGCTGCGCCGGTGCGCTGCTGACACGTGGCGCGCTCTGGTGACTTGCGCCAAACCATGAGAGCAGTGCTCTGTTTTTAGAAGCGCAAGGCGCAATTGTTCTGTGATTGACACGTGACGCTCCCTGGTGGCTTGCGCCAATCCAAGGAGCGCAACAGTGTAAATTTCAAAAGTGCAAGGCACTGTTTAATATTTTGATCAAATTTTGATCAAAGAAAACAAGTTTTTCTTGTTTTCAAGAACCAGTGGTTCATCAAAAGGCAATGCCTTTATATAGATCAAAAGATCTAGAGAAGTAAATTACTTCTGTTCCATTATATATTTTTTTTATTCAAGATCTTGATCTTGTTCTTAGATCTTTGATCTTTTTAGAAGAACTTCTTCTTTTTTCAAAAGGTTTTACCCTTTTTCTTTACTTCGAGTTCTTCTCAAAGTTTTCTTTTCAAGAGCTCTGTATCTCTCTATTTATGATGTCAATGTCTTTTAGACTTGGAGTCTAGGGGCCTTTATATAGTGCCAATTGATTTGTTAAATCAGTTAAAGAGATCTTTCTCTGAGTGATTTATGGATTTTTCCCCACCGTTGGATCTTTGATCCAAGAGCTTCTGTTTTACAGAAGATAATCTTCTTGTTTTAACAAGATTAGAAAGATCTTTCTGGAATTTTAATTCTGTTTTAGTGCTGGCACAGTTGGCGCAAGCGCACCTGCGCTTGACACGTGTCGCGCAGCTCAACTGCGTTGACACGTGTCGCGAAGCGCAGAGCGCAGCGCAACTGCGCTGACACGTGTCGCGCAGCGCAGAGCGCAAGTCAGCTGAAACATTGCTTTCTTTATCAAAATTTAAAATTTTAAAATAGAGCCTTGCTCTGATTGGGGGTGCGCTGTCTTGGGCGCAAAGCTCCTTGCGCTGGCGTGTCTGCTTTTGACACGTGGCGGGCTGCGCGCAGCGCAAGAAATCTGAAGCGTTGCTTCAATTATTTTAACATTTGATTTTCAAAGTAGAGCTTCGCTCTGATTGGGGGAAACAGAAGCGTTGCTTCTTTTCCCGCCTTGGAATTTGAACAGAGCTTTGCTCTTATTGGGTAAATAAATGCCCCCCTACTGTTGCGCTTACGTGGCCCCAAACGTGAGCGCAGCGGTGGCAGAATTCCAACCGTTGCGCCAACTTTTGGAAGTTGAAACGACTCTTTTAATACCTATAAATAGGACCTTTGGTCCCTTAGATGATTTTGCATCTCTTCATAAGGATTTTCATTCAGAGCCTTGCTATTTTGTTTAAGCACTTTTAAGAGTTCAAACTCTAGAGAATTTTTAGGTAAAAATTAGATTAGATTAAATTAATTTTAAGAGCCTTGCTCTTAATAGATCCCTGATCTAAAGAAAACCCATTTAGGGTTTCACTTAGCAGAGCTATGCTCTATACGTCTAAAGGGATTTAAAGAGAACTAAAGAGAACCCTATTAGGGTTCCATTATAAAGCTGTGCTCTTTAAAAGATTTTCCTTGTATTTTCTTAATTCATCAATGGAGCTTTGCTCCTTCCAAATCATACAGAAGAACTCTTAGGAGTTTTTCATGGATCTTGGAATTTAAAGATGGCATTTTATTCTTCGATGAATTATATCGTTTTGCTTAATCAGTCTTTCTGATAATTTTGTTGATTCTCTTTTACAGGAGTAATGGACGCCCACATGTACGATCTCGACGAGATCATCTCTTACGGAGACATCCGCCGACTCGGCCGTTCTCAGAACCGAGAATTTACCAACGCCGAGTGTGCCGAAATCATGAGCCGCTTCGACGCATACAATGGTCAATTGCTTCCCCGGCGTTCCTCTCTCTTGAAGCTTATCGTGGGAGCAATCTGGGAAGCGCTTCCCTTGTTCTGTACCGGCATGCCGCTTGGAGCATTGGATGCCGCTGAGGATAAGGTGCACTCGGTGTATCTGATGAACTTAATCTCGAAGAGACGGCGAGACAATCTTGTCGATCTCTTGCATCAGGCCTTTCAACAGTCCGCCATTCTTGCTGCCTATCGGAGGGTGGAGGACATCAGTGGAGATCCCGACGCCCGTGCTCGCGAAAAAAGCACACTAGGATGGTTCGCCAGGCTTGGAAAGTCTTGGACAAGATCACTTTCGAGTTCCTCAATCCATGTCCGGGATTTGAGGTTTTACCGTTGTTTTCATCTGGATAATGTCTTTGTTTATTTCTTTATAATTGTAAGAACCTTTTGCAATATGAATGGAAAATTTCTCATTTCAGCTTGTCTTGTTTCGCGTACTAAATCTTTTGCACATGCATGAATGGGTATGTCTCAAACGCTTAATCAGATGCAAATCGGACGTTCTTTCTGTCGCTTTCTCCCTTTCGTCCCTGCTCGACGGGTGGGTCTTCCAGTCAAGCTCCCTTATGCCTTTGCACTCGAGGGCCAATCTCCGTCCGCTTTTATTATCAGCGTGCTACCTTAGTAAACATGGTCGATAGATGATAGAGCGAGCCTCCTGTCTTGGCTTCTTCAAAAGGTAGTGATGGCTTAGGCCGCAGGTTCAGATCTGCCGCCTAAGACTTTTCAACTCTATGAGCCGTGAGGGTCTCATAAAGACTTTTCTCCCTACGGATCGAGAGGATCTCATAGGTGTATTTTCTTCTTAGGGGTCGTGAGGACTCCTAAGTGTGTTTTCTCTTGAGAGTCGTAAGGATCCCACAAGAGAATTATCCCTCTTACAAGTCGAGAGGACCCGTAAGCGGTTGTTTCCCTCCTTGTCGAGATTCGACTTTGGAGAATGTGACCCGTGAATAGTATGCAGAAGTCCATTTTGAACTAACTTGCGGGCCCCAGTGCTTAGGAAACAGGTTTTTTGATCCCCCCTGCCTAAGGCTTTTCCTCACGAGTCGAGACGAATCGAGCATTTCTCGCAATAATATCCTAACGTCACAGTTAACCTCTGCTCTTTACGACAGAGGTCCGTTAGGGTCTGTGGTACTTAGGGTTTTGTCCGTTGTACCGTCGTGTTGGCTGATGTATTCCTCGATAGGCAATCTTGCTGTTCGAGTAGCCTTGCGATTGTCGTGTCTCTGATCCCTTCGGGGGCTGGACAAGACGTCTTCAAGTAATCTTCCAGGTAATATTATCGTCGAAAGAGCAAGCGTAGGGATATTCCATGTCACTTTTTACTTGAGGTTAGGCTCATTTTGGAGAGCCCCGATGAGTCATAACCACTCCGCGCTGGTGTGGGATGATCTCCGATAGTCTTTCAGGCTTTATATGACCTGCCGTCAAGACCCTGAAGCTAGGAATTTGGCCTTTGCTTCGTTTGCTGGCATTACGTCCTCTATATCGAGACGAATGTCGCGGTTGTCTCTAGGTTGTTGGTGAACCGTCGAGGTTTGGAACTAGGGACTTTGCCGTGGCTCCGCTGTTTGATTGTCGCGTCTGAATCCTATTGGAAGAAGAACGCTGGGGTGACATCTCGTCTGCTGTATCGAGACGAACGTCGAGATGGCGACCACTCCGCACTGGTGCAAGATGATCTTCGATTGTCTTTCAGGCTTTATATGACTTGCCGTTAAGACCCTGAAGCTAGGAATGACCTTCGCTTCGTTTGCTGGCATTGCGTCCTCTATATCGAGACGAATGTCGCGGTTGTGTCTAGGTTGCTGGTGAACCGTCGAGGTTTGGAACTAGGGATTTTGCCGTGGCTCCTTTTGGTGATGTTGCGTCTGCTGTGTCGAGACGAACATCGAGGTGGTAACCACTCCGCACTGGTGCGAGATGATCTCCGATTGTCTTTCAGGCTTTATATGACTTGCCGTTAAGACCCTGAAGCTAGGGATTTGTCCTTCGCTTCGTTTGCTGGCATTGCGTCTGCTGTGTCGAGACGAACGTCGAGGTGGTGACCACTCCGCACTGGTGCGAGATGATCTCCGATTGTCTTTCAGGCTTTATATGACTTGTCGTTAAGACCCTGAAGTTAGGAATTTGGCCTTTGCTTCGTTTGCTTTGTTGTGTCCGAATCCTGTTGGAGGAAGGAACGCTGGGGTGACATCTCGTCTGCTGTATCGAGACGAACGTCGAGGTGGTTCTTAGGTTGCCTGTGAACCGTTAGGACCTAGAACTAGGGACTTTGCCATGGCTCCGCTTTACTGAACATGGGGTCTTTTGTTGACGTTGCATTTACATCCTACTGGACTGCGAAGGAACGCCATTGTTGACATCTCGTCTGCTGTATCGAGACGAATGTTGAGGTGAAGCTGGGATTTTGCCGTCGCTTCGCTTTGTTTTGACCGTGAGGTCTTTTGTTGACGTTGCATCTGCATCCCACCGGAGTGACGAGAAACGCCGTTGGTGATCTCTAAGTTGTCTGTGAACCGTCGAGATTTGGAACTAGGGGAATTCCTTCGCTTTCTGGTGGAGCCTGTTGGGAAGGTATGGTCCCCTCTTTGTTTGTGCCCCTGGATTGTATACAGGGATCGATGTGATCTCACCTGCAGGGCGAAAAGTTACATTCTTTCATCATTTTTTTAATTCTTTCTGTGATGCTCTATCATTTTAGCTTTTTTTTTATATCGCGAAAATCACGATTGCCCAATCATTTCGGCTCTTTATTTTATTTTTACTCGCTGCTTTTTATTGTGAGTTGCCCAATCATTTCGGCTATTTATTTTATTTTTACTCGCTGCTTTTTATTGCGAGTTGCCCAATCATTTCGGCTATTTGAATGCATATATTTTTACTTGCTGATTTTGTTTGCAAGTTGCCCCATCATTTCGGCTATTTCGTATGCATTTTTTTTTGGGCTCGCTGATTTTTTTTCGCGAGTATGGGATTTGGGATCTGATGCCAATCTTAGCATCAGCATCGCTACGACTGGAATATTGCCAGGAGCGAATCATCATTTGCCATGAAAGGACTTGGAATTTGATACCGATTTAGGCATCAGCATCGCTATAACTGGGATATTGCCAGGAGTGAATCATCATTTGCCTTTGTCGATGTCGAACAAAGGTGGCTTAGCGAACAGGGTTAAGATCCTGTCGACTAAGGCTTTTGACTTCATGAGCCGTAAGGGTTTCATAAAGGTATTTCTCCCTACAAGTCGTGAGGATCTCGTAGGTGTGTTTTCTCCTTAGGAATCGTGGGGATTCCTAAGTGCATGTTCCTCTGTAAGTCGTAAGGATCTTACAAAAGGATTTTCTCCTTATAAGTCGAGAGGACTTACAAGTGTTGTTTGCTGTACGAGCATATCCCTAGTCACGGATGGGACTTTGTTAGGGAAATGTTTATTCGCGCCTATGGATTGTATACAAGGGTCAGTATGAGCCGCTTGTAGGGCAATATCGAAGGTTGTGAGGGTTGCTTAAAAACAGGTTCAGGTCTCTGTAACTCAAGACTTTCAAATCTTATGAGCCGTGAGGGTCCCAAAAGAGAGTTCTCCTTACGAGTCGTGAGGATCTCGCAAGTGTAATTTCTCCTTAGGAATCGTGAGGATCCCTAAGTGTGTTGCTCCCTTGTGAGTCGTAAGGATCTCACGCGGGCGGTTTCTTCTTACAAGGTCGAGAGGACCCTATAAGTGTCTTTTAACGAGGTTGCGCCCTTTCGGGTTTTCACAAACACTCGCCGGTAGCCCTGCTGTTTTTACTCACGGAGCCCTTTCGGGTTTTCATCCGTGCCCATTTTGCTTATGGACATACCGTCTCTTTTTTTTCTTTTATTCTTTTTTCTAACGAGGTTGCGCCCTTTCAGGTTTTCAGAAGACTCGCCGGTAGCCATGCTGTTTTTACTCACGGAGCCCTTTCGGGTTTTCATCCGTGCCCTTTTTGCTTATGGACATACCTTTTTTTATTTTTATTTATTTATTTTTTTGTATCGGCTTTGGGATGTCGCGATCCACCGTAGTTTATTGACATCTCGGTCAGCATCTAGTTTTAGGATGTAGTGGTCCGTCATTAGTTTAAGGACGTTTCGGTCATCAGCCAGTTTAGGACATAGTGGTCCATCGTTAGTTTAACGACGTTTCGGTCTTTCGCCAGTTTTAGGACATAGTGGTCCAATGTCGCCGTATTTGAGGCGAATCGCTAGTTTACTGACTTTTCGGTCGATGAGGTTTTCCTTATGAATGAGCACGATGCCCCCGGCGTGTCCATCTTTTTAGGGGCATGTGGTTGTGGCGGGCTCACCTTGTAGTTTTCGGACAGCGCGAACTTGCCCTGTTGGTATTGGTCTTCAACCCAGTTTTTGAAGATGTAGCAATCTTCGATTGGATGGCTTACTGCTTGGTGGTAAGGGCAGTAATTAGGATTGTTGACTTCACCTGGCTGCAATGAACGTTTTGGATCCGGCAAGTTTATGAGCTTGTTACGCACTGCCAGCTCGAACAGTCTCCTCGTTTTTTCCTGGGAAAACGAGTAAGGACTTCCCAGTCTCTCCTCGAGGGATGGGCGTGGACACACGTTGTCTTGGCGAGTAATCGGCTTTAAGTTGCTCGGCTGTTGTTGAGTATTGGCAACGAAAGTTGCTTTCCCTTTGCCCTTTTCATTCTAAGGCTCTGTCTTTGAAGAGGAAGGCCTATGGCCCATCTGGTCCATTTGGGCCAGCTTGTCAATCAAGGCCCGGAAGGTGGTCGGCTTGAAGAACATCATGAATTGGGAGATGATCGCTTGAGGGTCGAGAGTACCCACGAACATGCCCACGGCAAGAGCTTCTTCGATGCGCTGCTCGCACTTTGACCATAGATTACGCCACTGTATCGCATACTGGACCCAAGTTTCTCTAGGCTTCACCCTGGCATTGATCAATGCCGTGATTGGGGTGCGTTCGCTAGCGTTTTCGAAATGCTGGGTGAATAGCAACTCCATCTCTGCGAATGTCTTGACAGAGTCGTTTGGGAGTTCAGAGTACCACTCAAATGCCGTTTTCGACAGGCTGCCAACAAACTGGCGGAGCAGCAATTTATCATCACCTCCGGTGTTGCCGCACATGGCTCTGAATCGAGCGACGTGCTGATGTGGATTTCTCGTCCCTTTATATACGTGGAATTTGGGGATCGTATATCCCGGCGGGTACCTTATTTGGTCATACCAGCCCGGATAAGGTCACCCAGTTTTAACGACTTGGCCGGCCACTTCATTCACCTGGTGAGCTCGTATTTGTTGAGCAATATAGCCATCCAGAGCGGCCTTGGAAATGGTTTCCTCTTTGGCTGTTGAAAGAGCCGGAGGAGGGTTCGATGTCTCCCCTCTATCGTCTTCAATAATGATCGGAGGGTCTTCAGCTGGGGAATCCGGCTGTAACATCATCCCGACCATGTCTTGGAAGAGAAGCGCCATTCGTTTTATGTTGGCAGCTTGTTCTGCCGCTTCTCTGTCCTTCTTTTCGAGGACTCTACAAAGAAAGTCAGCGTCAGTTTCTTGTTCGTGACGCTGTTCTGATGATGCCTCCGGGCTTCTTTTGGCTCGGTAAGTGCGGCCATTGTAGTCAGCATCTCTTGAAGCTTCTGCTGTTGCTGTTCTTGAGCTCTCGTGATGGATCGGGTGAGTGGTCGGTGGCCCGTAGAAGCGCGGCTATCCTCTTTCCCGGATGCCATGTAGACGGTATGCACCACCATGCCCCCAGACTTAGGGCGTTTGGGCTCAGCGTCTTTACGATTTTCCGCGGTCACAGGGGCTTTCTTTGGCTTCCTCCCCTTTTGAGCAGTTGAAGTCGAGGGGGCCGTTGCAGTGGGCACCCGAGTAGCTGTTGTCCTTTGTGACTTGACAGGACGGTTCTCTTTCTATTGAACCTTCACCTTTTTCTGTCGGCGAGAATAATCTTGATCAATTACTGAGTCCTGAACCTGTCGCCAGACTTTGTAGATTTTGGAGGACATCCGCTGAGGGGGCTGCTCCGGCTTCACCTTCGGTGCATTTTCCATGGGTGGAGGAGATTTCTTCAGCACTGCAATAGGAGAGTTCTTGCGCACCTTGTTAAGCGATTCAAAGCTGTTCCCAGTTGGAACAGCAGCATTGACTTCCACCGTTGGGGCTGGTGGAGTTAGCCCAGAGGGAGAGTTGCCCCCAGCCTTCCTTACTCGGCGCCAGTGGCGACGTCGAGCGTGTCGAGCCGTTGGGATTATCTTAGCTGTAGGAGTGACTTCCTCATGCCCCCTATGTTGGTCAGAAGTTGTCGTTGTCAGCCTATTGAAGACTGACGTCCGTTGAATGGGGATAGCCAACCTATCGAAGGCAGACTTCCGAGCAGTGGAAGCAGCCTTGACGATTTCATGAGCAGGAATGACTAACCGCTTGAGGATAACACCTTCTGGTATTGTGGGCTTCTTCATGGGCCCATTGGAATTTTGACCCAGTCTATTGAAAATCGAGGCAGTGGAGTTGGGCGACCCGTTGAGAGGGGTCGCAGTAGTTGCAAGCCGATCAAAGACAGAATTCTTCGGAGCTTCTTGCAACGGCAGAGGGGCATTGAAGCTCATTGGTGGGAGCATGGTCCCAAAGAACAGCCCAGTGGTGGCCTGAGTTACTTGCTCCACCGGCATCTTGAAAAGGGAGGCCGCTTGAGGCCCGTAAGTCACTCCTCCGGCGAGGACGGTGTGGGAGTTGCTGCAATTAGTGCAGTTTGAAGCCATTGATCTTCTGTTTTCTGCACGGAACAAGACACCAAATCTTAGTACCTCGAATCCACAGGCTACCATAACAAACCGAGATTCGTTCGCGAACACGACACACGAAGTGTGGAGTGGAAAGAGGAAAAGGTCCCACTGGGTGTGCCAGAATCTGTTCCCCTCCGAATGGCAGCGCGACGACAGAGAGACGTCTTGCCTGAGATTCGGGGCAGATGCTAATAGGTGCTATCCGTCTACCTCTCCGAAGATGCCAAGTTGATTTATGATACCATGTATCGAAGGTTTAAACGGATGCGGCCGATGTAGCAGACTTCGTCAGATTCCCCCTCGCTTGAGGGGTTTTTGATTGTGGGGATGCTCTTCCCTGCAGGCGCAAGCCCCTGCAGTTAATTACGCTACCGCATCGCGGTAACAACTTTCTCCTTCTCTAGATGGTCACTTCGTGTCGTGGGTGTTTGTTTTGTGTTTGGTTGCCCGTGGATTGTATACGGAGACTAATTTATGTTGTCGCCCGTAGGACGTGGATTAGTACAAATCCGTATTTTCTTAGATTTGGGTTTGGAGTTTTGGTTCGAGGATACGTTAGCCATATTTGAGGCTAAGATCAACTCAAACGTTTGTTAAGGATACGTTAGTCTAATTTGAGACTAAGATCAACTTAACGGGATCGTTTAGATCCGACAAAAGAGCATTTGGGGGCTCTATTGTTCCAGTTTAGGGACATAGTGGTCCATTGTTCCCATTTTGGGGACGAATGTTGGTTTAAGGACGCATTAGTCCATGAGTTTAAGGACCCCACAGTCTGTATTACCAGTTTAGGGACATGGTGGTCCAACATTCCCATTTTGGGGACGAATATTGGTTTAAGGACGCATAAGTCCATGAGTTTAAGGACCCCACAGTCCGTATTACCAGTTTAGGGACATGGTGGTCCAACATTCCCATTTTGGGGACGCATATTGATTTAAGGACGCATTAGTCCATGAGTTTAAGGACCCCACAGTCCGTATTACCAGTTTAGGGACATGGTGGTCCATCATTCCCATTTTGGGGACGAATCTTGGTTTAAGGACGCATAAGTCCATGAGTTTAAGGACTCCACAGTCCGTATTACCAGTTTAGGGACATGGTGGTCCATTGTTCCCATTTTGGGGACGAATGTTGGTTTAAGGACGCATAAGTCCATGAGTTTAAGGACCCCACAGTCCGTATTATGTGTGGTTGTCGGGACCCGTTACCTCTCTGACGACGTTGAAGGATTACAACGACAAATATTAGAGGAGTTCAGAGATGTACCCTTGAACCGGGTGTAAATTGATTTGGGAGAGCAGTTGTGCTCAGTTCCATTTAATTTGAGGACTTATGGCCAGAATTGGGTTAAATTCAGTTAGAAAATGTCTAACATTTATTCACATTTGGCCTGTTAGGCTTTTGATTGGGCTCTGCCCTTTTTTAAATGATGCACAACATCTAAATTGGTCTGTTAGACCTTTATTTGGGCTCTGCCCCTTTTTAATAATGTATTGCATTTTTTATTAGGCCTGTTAGGCTTTTTAATTGGGCTTTGTCCCTTCTTTAATAATGCAAAGCATTTATTGTTCTGACAGTGCGCCACGTGGCTTGTCAGGCGCTTTGCGCCAATTGAGGAGCGCATGGCGCAAATTCATATGGAGGTGACACGTGTCGCGCTCTGGTGAGCGCAAGCGCATTGCGCTGCGCCGGTGCGCTGCCGACACGTGGCGCGCTCTGGTGACTTGCGCTAAACCAAGAGAGCAGTGCTCTGTTTTTAGAAGCGCAAGGCGCAACTGTTCTGTGATTGACACGTGGCGCTCCCTGGTGGCTTGCGCCAATCCAAGGAGCGCAACAGTGCAAATTTCAAAAGTGCAAGGCACTGTTTAATATTTTGATCAAATTTTGATCAAAGAAAACAAGTTTTTCTTGTTTTTAAGATCCAGTGGTTCATCAAAAGGCAATGCCTTTATATAGATCAAAAGATCTAGAGAAGTAAATTACTTCTGTTCCATTATATATATATTTTTATTTAAGATCTTGATCTTGTTCTTAGATTTTTGATCTTTTTAGAAGAACTTCTTCTTTTTTCTAAAGGTTTTACCTTTTTTTTTCCTTCGAGTTCTTCTCAAAGTTTTCTTTTCAAGAGCTCTGTATCTCTCTATTTTGATGTCAATGTCTTTTAGACTTGGAGTCTAGGGACCTTTATATAGTGCCAATTGATTTGTTAAATCAGTTAAAGAGATCTTTCTCTAAGTGATTTAGGGATTTTTCCCCACCGTTGGATCTTTGATCCAAGAGCTTCTGTTTTATAGAAGATAATCTTCTTGTTTTACCAAGATTAGAAAGATCTTTCTGGAATTTTAATTCTATTTTAGTGCTGGCACAGTTGGCGCAAGCGCACCTGCGCTTGATACGTGTCGCGCAGCGCAACTGCGCTGACACGTGTCGCGCAACGCAACTGCGCTGACACGTGTCGCGCAGCGCAGAGCGCAAGTCAGCTGAAGCGTTGCTTCCTTTATCAAAATTTAAAATTTTAAAATAGAGTTTTGCTCTGATTGGGGGTGCGCTGTCTTGGGCGCAAAGCTCCTTGCACTGGCGTGTCTGCTTTTGACACGTGGCGTGCTGCGCGCAGCGCAAGGAATCTAAAGCGTTGCTTCAATTATTTTAACATTTGATTTTCAAAGTAGAGCTTCGCTCTGATTGGGGGAAACAGAAGCGTTGCTTCATTTCCCGCCTTGGAATTTGAACAGAGCTTTGCTCTTATTGGGTAAACATACACTACCTGACATGACCTGATATATCACTACTTGACATGTTACCTGATTCTGTTTCTAATGCCGACACTTCTGACTTGTTGTCCTGATGGACATATCTTGTTGTCTGTATAGACAAACCTGTACCTGCTTGATCCTGTGTTGGCAGCAGCTCCAGATTTATCAATACCTGACTAGAACGCATAACTTGGGGGTAGGGGGAAATCAATAATGAAACCTGACTTGTAACTCAACAGTTCGACGCTTATACTGATCAGTTTTGGGGACTAGACCAGTCCCGGTATGATGTTGCTGACATCATTCGTCTGTATATGTTTCCTGTTTGTGCTTAGCGGCACGTCTCAGATTCAGCCCTAAGAGTCTGGACCGTGGTCCCGGGTATGCACGGGATACTATTGAGTTATATCGACGATTCATTAAATTGATTTCACAGACTTGAGAGTAGTTAACCCAGTAGCTTAATTCAGATTATTCACCGCACGTCACAAGTGCTTATACCCTTCACTGTTCCTTATTCATGTTACTGTTATACCTTTATTACTGTTCATATTCATGCATGCATGTCTTGTTACCCCCTGATTACATTATTGTTGATATTGTGACGCACTGACGTCTGGGTTTTGCATGGCCCAGATCCGCTACCCTTATCGCAGGCCGAGCAGGAGTACTTCAGTCGACAGGCCGAGCAGTGAGGACCTGTCAGTATTCTAGTTTAGTTTCCTTTCAGCATTATTTTATTTCCTGATGTGAGCCCATATTTGGGACGTACCTTCCAGATTGTTTTGTTTATTGGATTTATTGCTTCCACATATTATTTCTTGACTCGTTTATTCTGGCTCATGGACATGTACTAGATAGTTTATTTTATTTCTACTGTTCTTAATATCTTATAGATAGCCTTAATGTGACTGTGGATGGATATTTCCTAGCCACAGGTAGCATGGTTGGCTCTGTCACGTGCCAATTTTAGCGCACTCTAGGAAGCGGGGCGTGACATGGTTTGTTTGGTATCAGAGCCATAGGATTTAGGTTAATCGGGTTTGGTTCTTTTGTAGTTGGGTATTGGACTCAATACACGAATCAGAAAACCCGTGATTAGGAACATGTCCAGCCTATCTTGCCATTCTTGAATCCTATCTTTCTATTGACCCTTTATCTTGACGAGATGGATGACTTTGTATCTCAACCTGGAATCCTCCTAAGTCCCTATTGTTTCTCCCTTTTTATTCCTTTGATTCTGATACTAGGATTTGGGCGACTTGAACGGAGTTATGTGATTGTAACTATGAACAGCAGCATGGTTACAATGCGGTACTCTATTTAAGTAACTTGGAGTCCTCGTCTTGTTTCATTTCCTTGTTTCATGGTCGTTTTATTACCTTGGTTCTCTCAGTTTCATTGCTTACCAGTTCATGTTTTGCAGATTTCTTGGTGATCGATACCGGCAATTATGATGTTGTCTTGGGAATGGATTTTCTCGGCACTTTCCACGCTCACATTGATTATAGAGCAAAGAAAATAATTTTCCAGATTCCCGGACATCCGGAGTTTGTTTTTACTGGAGGTAGCAGTTCCGTCGGGCCAGTTGAGTTTAGGGCTAGGCCGACAAACAATGTTCTTTTGACGATGGAAGTTGATAAGGAGGAAGCGCCAGCTGTAGTTCGAGAGTTCATGGACGTATTCGAGGACATCTCGGGTTTATCGCCAAAACAAGATGTGGAGTTTTCGATCGATCTTGTTCCTGGTGCAGCGCCAATCTCAAAGGCGTACTATCCAATGACACCAGTGGAGTTGGAAGAAGTCAAGAAGCAGGTTACCGAATTGCTTGAGAAGGGTTGTATACGCAGCAGTAATTCACCTTGGGGAGCTCCAGTTCTTCTAGTAAAGAAGAAAGATGGCACAAGAAGGATATGCATCGATTATCGAGAATTGAATCGGGTGACTATTAAGAACAAGTACCCGATCCCCCGCATTGGCGAATTATTCGAGCAACTCAGTGGCGCGAGGGTATTCTCGAAGCTGGATTTGCGATCCGGATATCATCAGATCCGAGTTAAATCAGAGGATATTTGCAAGACCGCGTTCCGAACTCGGTATGGACATTACGAGTATTTAGTGATGCCATTCGGAGTCACGAATGCACCGGCGATATTTATGGACTTGATGAACCGAATCTTTTCACCGTTCTTGGACCAGTTTATAGTGGTGTTCATCGATGATATTCTGGTCTATTCGAGGAGCCTAGAGGAGCATGCTGAACACTTGAAGATCGCACTGCAGAAATTGAGGCAAGAAAGATTATATGCGAAGATGAGCAAGTGCGAGTTTTGGCTTGAAGAAGTGAAGTTTTTAGGGCATGTCGTATCCGGAGATAGAATCACCGTTGATCCCGAGAAGATTGCAGCAGTTCAAGATTGGCCGATTCCGAAGAACGTAGCAGAGATCAGAAGTTTTCTTGGACTTGCCGGATATTACAGAAGGTTCGTGGAGAATTTTGCTCGCTTAGCTGAGCCTTTGACCAAGCTTACGCGAAAGGAAGTACCGTTCATATGGACGGATAGATGTGCGTCAGCTTTTGAGGCGTTGAAGCAGAGATTGATAACCGCTCCTATTCTGACCGTACCAGACGGTTCCGGAGGATTGGTGATTCACAGCGACGCATCAGGGAAAGGTTTGGGATGTGTTTTGATGTAGCATGGGAAGGTTATAGCATATGCATCGAGACAGTTGAAGACCCATGAGAAGAATTACCCAACTCATGATTTGGAGCTTACAGTAGTAAATTTCGCCTTAAAGATTTGGAGACACTACTTATTGGGCGAAAGGGTTGAAGTATTCACCGATCACAAAAACCTAAAATATATGCTCACACTGAAAAAGCTTAACATGAGGCAGCATTGTCACGCCCCGCTTCCCAGTATATGGCGAAGGGGACGCGACGAGGCCCGCTACGTATTTATTCTAAAGTAAATACGCTAAGCGTATCTAAGCAATATAAAATAAATACACAAGAGACAAGAGGTAATGAAAACAACAACTTTTATTTATTAACATTCTTTTGTACAATACATGAAAAGGAAATACAACTGAAATAAAAGATGCCTAAACAGTGGCATAACAGGAAATGAAAAGTACTAAAAAGAAAAGTGTACAATGAAACTAAAGTGCTGGATCTTCGGCAAACTGCTCCAAGTCTTCTGCAGATGGCTTGATCTCTGCCGGGTCCGAATCACATGACGACATTCAAAGAAGAAAGAAATAGAATGTCGTCAGCGAACATGTCGCTCGGTAAGTCCCAAAGATAAGAGGAAAGTAGAATAGGCAGAGAGTATAAGAGAGAGAGAGAGAGGGAGAGTGAGTGAGTAACTTTTAATGTTGTATTATAATATTGTAATGTTGTATTAATGCTGTTGTTTGTAGCTTGGTACAGAAGATGCCAGTGTATACGAGGGGAGTCCCACTTACACCGGGGACTTTGGTAACCTGTAGTACAAGGCTCCGTCGATAATACCACGGAACAACGGCATGGATGTAATTACGTCTTAAGTGACCGTCTCGTTCCACCTTTAACATATTCCGTACCAGTCTACCCCTTAAACCCGCAGTGTTTTGATTGTATTGTTTGTCTTGTAAATTGTATTGATTGTAAGATTGATTGACTGACCGAAACCATGATATCAGTAAACGGTTGTGACTGAATAATCATGTAAATGGAATAACTGAGAATCATGTAAAAGGAATATGTATATCCATGGTTCGGTTCAGTCAAGTTGTATAGATTGATAATTGAATTCATGGATTCATGTGTTCATATTGAATTGGAATATTGTAGATTATAGATTGACTTGAATCATATTCAAGTCAGATTAATCAGACTCAAGCCCGAGTCAAACAAGTAGAAATGTAAATCGAAGTCCTATAATTGATAGGGTCCTTAGGGTAATTTATAAAACTTGAGAGGGTTTTATGTAAAAATACTTTTATATACTTTTCAAAAATACACCTTAAGTATTCATTATTCGTCTTTAGAGTTGTAATGAGGGTGGATTTTATATTGTGACCTTTCTAGTGAAAATATCTCAGTTTTATAAATAAGGTATTTATTTATAATATTGATTTATTCGAAGTTCATGGTATTTTAGTGTAAAATTTATTCTTGTGATTTTTAGAAAAAGGTAGAATATTTATATTATAATAAAATAGATATTTAAATGATAAATATACATATATTTATACAAAATAATTTTAATAAATATTTTATATTCCAAAAATCTCATTTTCTTAAGATGTCGTATTTTAAACCTTTCGAGACCGAATGCTCCTTGCGGAGGTCTGAATCTCACACTACTAAGCCCGAGGATGTGCGATAATCCGCACCATCCCGAACAGGTTCCCCAAAAATGGGTTGTAGTGGCGCTTTGCAAAAATTGTAAAAACTAAATCCTTTAGAAAACGGTTTTATAAAGTAAAAGGTATTTATTTGTAAAAATGTCAATTTTCCGTATTTTAGATTCTAGGGTTTCCTAAGTCAACTAGCCTATTTCTAAATGGTCTAAACGACAAGTTTTTAGATACCTCAAATCGCCTCTTCACCGCCAATTGTGGCCAGGTAAGTACAAATGAGGAAAGGAGGGATCCACTCACGAATCACCGTGAGATGGGCCTTTTAAAGTTACCTTTCTCACTTACCTAGCCTTGGCACCACAAAGCCAGATTTAGATAAACGATCGATATCCACAACTTATCGTGTTTTCCTAATAAGAGGTATTTATTTAAAAGTGTATCAAGCTAAAACTTTTTAGAAATGATTTTATTAAGAATACGATATTTAAATGAAAGTATTGTTTTATCGTATTCTAAGTTTTGATGATATCGTTTAGGGTTGTATTTGCGTGTGTGTGGAGGTAGGTCATTATCTCGTGCTCTACTTTAAATGTATAGTAAGGTTAAGGGGGTTAAATGTGAAATTGAAACATGATGGTATTAAAGTGAAAATACGATAAATTGGAAAGGTTATCATTTCATGTGATGAAACTTATTCAAATTGATTTTTAAAAGTTTAATAGTCAACATAAAGATGTTTAAGCATTAATGTATTGATGGGAAGTAAAATTTTATAGAAAACCGAATCGGAAATCGGATTTGTTCCGATTCCGTCGGGTTTCGTAATTTCGTATTTTAGAGAATTAGAAAGGGGGATAGAATGGGACTTACGGGTTTCGATTAAGCAAAGGAGTGAAGGGGGGACTAGAGGAGTTGCCGAGGCGTTGCTTCATCGCCGGTTGTTTCTAAAAACGTCGCCAGAATTCCCGCCGGAATTTCGTCGGAACTTCGCCGCGAACTTGTTTTCAAAGTACACAACTCTTGGAATTTTTTTGAGAGAGTGAGCTTAGGGTTTTGGGATGAGAGGATAGAGGGTAGGGGGTGTATTTATAGGGTCGGCTAGGGGTAGGGTAGATGAAAGAGTTTTTAATTAAAAAATTATTAAAAATGTGGGGAAAACATTAAAAATCATAGTAAATAGGGTTTATTGAAGTCTCGGGAACCGATCCAATAAATTAGAGTATGCAGGGGGTAGGGGAGCAGAAAAGACACACTTCACATGTTGACGGCCGGCGGCGCCGGCCGACTCGGCCGAGTCGGCCGGTCCGCGAAGGTGGGGGGTCTCCTGACGTACACTCTGGTATATTTACTTTTTCAGGTGTAGTTCAAGTTTTGAGAGTTATGGTGTTTGGACTGTTAGGCTTTCAAAGAATTTAAAACAAAATAATATTAAAAATAATGTGGGGTAGGGGATTTGAAATCTGGTGGCTTGGTTCAGCAGTGCAAAGTATTACCAATGAGCTACAAGCTCTTTCTTGTAATTATGGTATGAATTAATTACTTAAAATGATAGCAGCAAGAGTAAATACTCCAAGTATACATTAAATTTAAAGTAATTTCTTGTACACTAAAAATGGAGTTATTACATTCTTGTAACTTGTAATTAAAAACAAAATAATCACTTAGTCTTGTGCTCAGGCAATAAAATACCCCTTTATGAATTTTGAAAAAAAATATTTTGAAAAATTTGTATAGGAAAATTAGGGTTGTTACAAGCGTAGATGGATGGAGATGATGGCTGACTATGATCTTGATCTCAAGTACCATCCGGAAAAAGTTAATGTAGTGCCGGATGCACTTAGTCGGTTGCCAGCAATTCAGATGTTGACTGCACAGAAGGAGCTTATCGAAGACTTTCAGAGATTCGAGTTGGAGATCGTGCTACCGTATTCTTCGGGACAGTTGATGCAGCTGCAAGTACAGTCGTCACTGATCGATAATATTAAAGCAGCGCAGTCGCAGGACCCAAGATTGCAAAAGTTTCGAGAACAGGTAGAAGCGGGACTTCGAACGGACTTGTTGATTCATGAAGATGGTTCGTTGCGATAGGGTAGCCGTTTGTGTGTGCCGAAAGGAGACATTCGTGAAGAAGTGATGAAGGAGGCGCACAGTTCCGCTTATTCCGTACATCCAGGAGGCACAAAGATGTACCGTGATCTAAGACAACATTTCTGGTGGGAAGGTATGAAAAGGGAGATTGCTCGCTTTGTAGCGAAGTTCTTGGTGTGTCAGCAACTTAAGGCTGAACATCAAAGGGTAGCTGGTTTATTGCAACCACTTCCGATTCCTCAATGGAAGTGGGAACATATAACCATGGATTTCGTGACAGCTTTACCGCGGAGTCCAAAGAGCAACAATACAGTTTAGGTGATTATTGATCGATTGACCAAGGCAGCTCATTTCATTCTATTTCGAGTTGGTCGGTCAAAGGAAGCGTTAGCAGAACGATACATGCAGGAGATTGCGAGATTGCATGGAGTACCTGTGAGCATCGTTTCAGACCGTGACACTCGATTCTTATCGCACTTCTGGAGGAGCTTACAGGAAAGTTTGGGGGCGCGATTGAAGTTTAGCACAGCTTATCATCCTCAGACAGATGGCCAGTCGAAGAGAACGATCCAAACTCTTAAAGATATGTTGAGAGCTTGCATGTTGGACTTCAAGGGTTCGTGGGAGGATCGTCTACATTTGGTGGAGTTTTTTTTACAATAACAGCTTTCAGACGACTATTCAGATGGCTCCATTTGAAGCATTGTATGGTCGCAAGTATCGTTCACCTGTTTGTTGGGACGATGTTGGAGAACGAAGATTGTTGGGATCGGATTTGATCGTGCAAACCGTGGAGAAAGTTAATACTATCTGAAATCATATGAAGGCAGCACAAGATCGACAGAAGAGTTGGGCCGACACATCGAGAAGACCTTTAGAGTTCGCTCTTGGTGATCTTGTATTCTTGAAGATATCACCGACTAGAGGAGTGATTCGTTTTGGGAGTCGAGGCAAGCTTAGCCCTCAATTCGTGGGGCCTTTCGAGATTATGGAGCGTGTTAGAGAAGTGGCTTATCGATTGGCTTTACCACCATCTTTGGCGAATGCTCATGATGTGTTTCATGTATCTCAACTCCGTAAGTATGTTCGAGATGAAACACATGTGCTGGATCATTCAGCGTTGAGTGTAAGAGAGGATTTGACCTTTGAGGAACGACCGATGTTGATTGTTGATCGAAGAGAAAATGTCCTTAAGAACAAAATTATCCCTCTCGTACTTGTTTCTTGGGGAAATCGCTCACACGGAGAATCAACTTGGGAACGTGAAGATGAGATTCGACAGAAGTTTCCACACCTATCCGTGTAGATTCTTGATTGTTTATCTTTTCTTGTTTTGGGAATTTCGATGACGAAATTCTTTTTGCAGTTAGGTATAATGTAACACCCTAGTTCATTTATACCATTTCTAGTTCAAGTATTTCTTTATTTATGGTATTTCCCTGATTTATTATGTTTTGGGTGCGAATAGCGTATTTGACATTTGTATTTGCATCCGACCCGACCCGCTTGCTGGAAACCGTCTTGATTCCTGTTTATCTTTTATCCCAGCTTGTTATATGGATTCGTGCACTTTCATTTTTTTATATATACTGCATGCTGGCATTATATCTGGCATCTGCATTTTTTAAATATAACATTTAAAGTCACATAAAATATTTTAAAAATACATCGCATGGCATGCATGATACCCCTAACCCTATCATAGCATCCGCGGACCTTGTTCTCGTCTCGTTCAGTGTAACGGACCTGTTTGGATGGCTACGTGCACGTGCGTGCATCCGTTCTTGGGGGTATGCATTTTCGTTACCCGGATATCCAATTTTAGTTTTAGTCGACACATATATTTTTCGTATTTTGAAACTGAAATTTTAGACCCGACCTGGGCATAATTTAGAGTAAGTTGGTATTTTACCAGGATATCGATTTTATTAGTATAATATTTTAAATATTAATACTGTTTAAAATTTAGTTAACTAAACATATCTTTTTAAATTAAAACCCTAACCACTAAACAACAGAATTCTCTCTCTCTCTCTCTATTCCTTTCACTCTCCTCTCGAACGCCCTCTCTCTCCTCTCGGACTTACTGTGCATTCCTCGACTCTCGTCACCGCCCTCTCCCTTATGCTCACCTACCTCCTATATTTTCTTTTCTTCTTCTTTAAATCCCCGCGCCGCCCACGAGAACCCACACAAAACCCGAACCCTAACTCCGCCGCCTCCTTTTCCTCGTCGTCGCTCATCTCATCCTCATCGACCTCACCTCCTTCTTCACTTCCTCGCCCTCCTTCCCTCTTCCTCTTCCCTTTAACCCCGAGCCCCACAAATCCCTGCAACCCATCACCAAGACCCTTACCCATCGCGGCACCCTCACCCGACCTCACCTCTGATCCACCTCGCCGTCACCACCTCGTCGACCATCCCTCTCCTTCGTGGACACCTTCCTTCTCTCACTCTCTCCTTTCCTGAGCACCTGCACACCCATTCCCGGCAACCCAAGAGCACCCACTGCCTTTTTCCAAACCTTCGCCTGCACCTCACCGCCGGTGACCTCGACACCATCACCCCGTCTCCCCTGACCCCAGTACACCAAACTCCAGTGAGAATTCCCTTTCTTATTCTTCCACTTCTTCTTTTCTTTTCCTTGTTTCTTGTTTCTTGATTTTTACAGCCGTAGACGGAGTTGTGTCGCCGCTGCCGATCCAGGCGATCCAGTGAACGTCCCTTGCCTGCGTGATTACCCCTCTTACCTTGCCTGGACCCGTCCCGCGTGCCGTGTGTGTGTTGCGACGATTTCCCGACGCCGGACGTGCCAAACGCATCCGTCGTGTGATCCGATCGTGGAAAGTTGATCTTGCTACATGCTATGATATATTTTACAACCATATTAATGATTATATTACATGTTTAGTGTATTGTGCATCCCCTGTTACCATTTTACTGTTTTATGACGTCCGTGTGCATCCATATTGTTATTTACATATAAAGTCGCATGCTAATTCATCTTGCTACATGCTAGGTATATTATTATGCATCCATATGAGTAAAATGTTACCCGTTAATCACATTATACATCCATACTAAAGTTTTACCGTTTTCGGATACCCGTATGCATCCATATCATTTAATATACATATAGCTGCATCTACAGATCATATTAGCTCATATTATTAATACATTAGTACCCCATGCTAGATAATGTGCATTCCATTTAGTCTTGGAACTATAGTTGTAACCCCTGATAGTTAGTTATGCATTCATGTCTATTTGTGTATCCATACCATTAATTCTGCATACCTAGTTGCACTCCATATTACATTAACTCATATTATTAATACATTAGTACCCCATGCTTGATATTGTGCATCCTGCTTAGTCATGGTGTAACCCCTGGTAGATATTTGTGCACTCATACTTTTATCGTACATCCGTATTCTACCCTGATTCAATACTGCTACATTTTACTGTTGGGCACCCACTTGATACATGTACACTACCTGAAATGACCTGATATATCACTACTTGACATGTTACCTGATTCTGTTTCTAATGCCGACAATCCTGACTTGTTGTCCCGATGGACATATCCAGTTGTCTGTATAGACAAACCTGTACCTGCTTGATCCTGTGTTGGCATTAGCTCCAGATTTATCAATACCTGACATGAACACATAACTTGGGGGTAAGGAGAAATCAATAATGAAACCTGACCTGTAACTCAACAGTTCGACGCTTATACTGATCAGTTTTGGGGGCTAGACCAGTCCCGGGATGATGTTGCTGACATCATTCGTCTGTACATGTTTCCTGTTTGTGCTTAGTGGCACGTCTCGGATTCAGCCACAAGAGTCTGGACCGTGATCCCTGGAATGCACGGGATACTATTAAGTTACATCGATGATTCAGTAAATTGATTTCACAGACTTGAGAGTAGTTAACCCGGTAGCTTAATTCAGATTATTCACCGCACGTCACATGTGCTTATACCCTTCACTGTTCTTTATTCATGTTACTGTTATACCTTTATTACTGTTCATATTCATGCCTGCATGTCTTGTTACCCCCTGATTACATTATTGTTGATATTGTGACGCACTGACGTCTGGGTTTTGCATGGCTTAGATCTGCTACCTTTGTTGCAGGCCGAGCATGAGTATTTCAGTCGACAGGCTGAGCAGTGAGGACCTGTCAGTATTCTAGTTTAGTTTCCTTTCAGCATTATTTTATTTCCTGATGTGAGCCCGTATTTGGGACGTACCTTCCAGATTGTTTTGTTTATTAGATTTATTGCTTCCGCATATTATTTCTTGACTCGTTTATTCTGGCTCATGGACATGTACTAGATAGTTTATTTTATTTCTACTGTTCTTGATATCTTATAGACAACCTTAATGTGACTGTGGAGGGATATTTCCTAGCCACAGGTAGCATGGTTGGCTCTGTCACGTGCCGATTTTAGCGCACTCTGGGAAGCGGGGCATGACAGTGGAGGTGCAAGATTATTTCACTATTGTTTTTCTCTCATCACAAATGCTCAAAGAGCAACCATAGAAGATGAAGAGGAGGTGAGGAAAAGAAGTGGCATGAGCAACTCAAGAAATGGATAAGGGTTTTTCTCAAAGTGAGAAAATGAAGCAAGTGAAGAAAATGAAATGAGCAAGGCCACTCAAGAATGATGGAAGCCCCCATCCAATAATGCACACAAAAAAACTCCTCTCATTTTTCCAATAAACAAGTCCATGCCATATCTCTTTACTTGCTAAACAATGTTCATGCCACCTCACCCCTTCCACCTCATTTCCCAAAATGATTTTCCAAAAAGAAAATCAAATAATGAGGTGTTAAATCTTCTAGAAACTATTCCGTATAAATACGGAATACAACCTGGTATACGTATCGAAATACATATACGCGTATTCGTACAAAAATACGAATAGCCAAGAGATAAAATGAATAGTGAACAATAATACTAGAATACATATATATAAATACATATATAAATTATTAAATCAAAACCTGATTTAATAATCCGGCTCAATCCTAAGCCGCCAGTGTTATCAACCGTCCGATCAAAGTCCGTGTAACATGTACACATATTTAATCGGACACCTGTATGTACCAATATACGTCATCTACACCATATTGCCTGAACCGTGAAAACCCTCTGTGTGGGACTTTAAAGACTCGTCAATACGCTAGCAGTGGATTTAACCACAAGCACGTCAGTGGCACTGGCTGTACATAACGGCTACCCGGGTATTGAGCGAAAGGAAGGCCGACGAGCAAACTCATCCGTACCCCTACTGAGCCTGACAGTGACAATCTCCGTACAGTCCGGTATGTTCATCTATGAATATCGCATATCGAGTCTAGGGGGTGGATAAAGTCAGACCCATAATAACACTATATTTAGTGTCGGTATGAAGCCTATCGCCACCCCACCTGAGAAACTACCGATCCTAGATCAGTGATTCTCGACTACCTTGACCAAGGATTTCTGGTGATGGCCACCCGTGCACTCCGCGACATCAACCCCCAATACCGGGAGAGTCGAATCGCCTGACGATCCACTCACTGCCTCCATATGGCTCGGGACTATACCCAACTAAAACCTGTTTGCAAGACTCCTTTGAGCCGTGGTAGGGTAGTAATCAAAGCACAGTGGGAACTCACACGAGATAAACGACGATCTCAGGTCGATAGACTAACTTGAATACATGTCACCAAGAACTGTTATCTGACAATAGGTATAATACCAACTAGCTTGTTCCCGGCGAGTCCGTCCAGTGTACTCATAACCCAATGAGCACCCGTATACATCTTAGGTGAACCAACTAACACCATGGCTTGTGAGACCGGCCACCGCCCCTCATCGGGGTCTCGATCCGTATATACTAGTCTACTCTTGGAGTATCGAGGCCCAGTCTCAAAACTCCCACGACTAGGGACACTTGTGCTTATAGACCACCCAGCTCCCAAATATATGATCCCCATCATACTGCTGGTAGTCAAGAATGAATCCTATGGGCTCTATCAACATGTATTAGTGATCTGTAATGTCACCTAAAGCATATACACGATGATAAAGACAAACCGGATAGCATATTATCATCTTGAGTAAGACTGTTCTACCAGTATAGGTCCTCCCTCAATCATTGTAATCACGTGCCTGCGATCCAATAATTGACTTGAGAGCACTATAGCCAACAAATTAGGCGACGCTACAGTTAGGTAAAATTTATATCTATCAATTGCGTTTCCAACGCACCAGACGGATTGACAATATCCGTTGTGTGTTGGGAGTTAAGTCCTGTCTAAGGTTAGGGTATACAATCCGTCCCCGTGCTGAACTGCAGTACATCTCGACGGTTTAAAATAAAAATAAAATATCAAACGATAGTAAAATCGAACGAAACCACCACCTATAGTTATATATCAGAATTATCTTCACAACAGTATAGGGTTCCGCAAATTTTCATTTTCATACGGCACTACACATTTATTTAAAATCAATCGGTTGAAAGGATGCTCGTGTTTAACAAGTGTCTCGTGCATATCCAAAACTACGGTCCACTATTACCCTGGACATAACCCTGCAGCCGTGCCGCTAGGCCCATATATATATATATATATATATATATATATATATATATATATATATATATATAATCGAATGATTATCCTCTAAGTCGCTGTACATCGCTAAATACGAGTTCGATTCCATCTTGATTTCACCATTTTCTCCAGGTTACAATAACTATATGTATATGACTAGTTGTAAACAAGCACGAGCCAAAATCATGGTTTTATTCACTTTCCACTACATTGTTCACTTTTACGAATCAATCACTTATCACTGGTGTACTTGACACAACTAATCCAATACCATTCATGTTCGACAATATAAAGTTCGCTATAAATCACTATGAACGTTCACTATCACTAAAGGTGTCACGGTCGGGTAAAATACGAGAATGATGCAGCATAGTAAGTCATGTACGATATGAAACACAATGTACATTACGAGTTCAAAAAAAACATATTAATTCGTACGATCATAATTAGGCAAAATTATACAAAAGAGGCAGTAAGTAGACTTAAACAAAAATCCAAAAAAATTGATTCCAGGTCAATCAGATTTCAGATTTGCGAGTTACGGTCATTTCGTTTTAAGTGTTCATAGTTAGAAATTCAGTTCCTGAACTGAAAGTTCATTTCGTAACACATTTTAATCCCTGTTGGGATCATAATTACGTGACTCTACAGTTAGGTAAAATTTAGATCTATCAATTAAGTTTACAACGCACCAGACGGATTCACAATATCCGCTGTTTACTGGGAGTTATGTCCTGTCTAAGGCTAGGGTATACAATCTGTCCCCGTGCTAAATTGCAGTACACCTCGACGGTTTAAAATAAAAATAAAATATCAAACGATAGTAAAATTGAACGAAACTACCATTTATAGTTAGCTATCAGAATTATCTTCGCAACAGTATAGGGTTCCGCAAATTTTCATTTTCATACAGCGCTACACATTTATTTAAAATCAATCGGTGGAAAGGATGCTCGTGTTTAACAAGGGTCTCGTGTATGCTTGAGACTACGGTCCACTGCTGCCCAGGACATAACCCGGCAGCCGTGCCGCTAGGTCCACGACCTAATATATATATATATATATATATATATATATATATATATATATATATATAATATCGAATGATTATCCTCTAAGTCGCCGTACCTCGCTAAATACGAGTTCGATTCCATCTTGATTTCCTCATTTTCTCCAGATTACAATAACTGTATATATAGGACTAGTTGTATACAAGCACGCGCCAAAATCACCGTTTTATTCACTTTCCACTGCACTGTTCACTTTCACGAATCAATCACTTATTACTGGCGTACTTGACACAACTAATCCAATACCTCTCATGTTTGACAATGCAAAGTTCGCTATAAATCACTATGAACGTTCTCTATCACTAATGGTATCACGGTCGGGTAAAATACGAGAATGATGCAACATAGCAAGTCATGTACGATATAAAACACAATGTACATTACGAGTTCAGAAAAAACATATTAATTCGTACGATCGTAATTAGGTAAAATGATACAAAAGAGGCAGTAAGTAGATTTAAACAGCAATCCAAAAAAATTGATTTCAGGTCAATCGGATTTTAGATTTACTAGTTACGGTCATTTCATTTTAAGTGTTCATAGTTGGAAATTCAGTTCCTGAACTGAAAGTTCATTTCGTAACACATTTGAATCCCTGTTGGGATCATAATTAGGCGCCACTAAAGTTAAGTAAAATTTATGTATATCAATTAAATTTCCAACTCACCATACGGATTGACAATATCCACTATGTGCAGGGAGTTATGTCCTGTCTAAGGCTAGGGTATACAATCTGTCCCCGTGCTAAACTGCAGTACACCTCAACGGTTTAAAATAAAAATAAAACATCAAACGATGGTAAAATTGAACGAAACCACCACCTATAATTAGCGATCAGAATTATATTCACAACAGTATAGGGTTCCGCAAATTTTCACTTTCATACGGCGCTACACATTTATTTAAAGTCAGGTGTCAATATGGAATGCTGCTCTAGACTGCAGTCTCTAAAATAAAATTTATAGGGGGTTCCGCAAATTTTCACTTTCATACGGCGCTACAAATTTTCTCATCGTGGGGTTATATTAGTATCGAAATAAAATTTATAGGGGGTTCTGGCTTATCGAGTCTGATTCGATATGAGTTAGAGAACACCTCATTTTGATTTATATATGATTTAATGAATATTTTAAAGCGCAACAAGCATGGTGAATTCCAGATTCAACATCGACTTTTGGAAGCGACATTACGTGACGATAATCTCAGCATTTTAACTTAAGTCACTACACAATAATTATTAACAATAATGTAATTACCTAAACACAATATATGGGCATTTTTAAAGAGTATTCATCCATGAATCATATCGAACTCTCGAGTTACATCTACGGGTAATAATCGAAATAGCGGTTCCATTTATTCGATTCAAACTAGAGTCGTTTAATTAAATTCTATTTGGTATTGTTATAGATTAGAAGACCGAATCGGGCTTCCATTCGTCATGGTTAAACTATAAGGGTTTGCCAGAGAAATATTTTGTTTACGCTTTATCGATACAACTATACGAATGTGCACAAAAACATATCGCGATCATGTCGATTAACTAATACTTTAGCATGAATAAGCAAGTGATAGACTTTCACTTGCTTGGGATGACCGTGACAACGAATGGCGGGAGCACGGAAACACTAGCAGCAGCAACACGACAGCAACATGGCGATGGCGATCCTATGACGAGACGACGTCGATGGTGGTTGGCTCGGATCTAGCCGGAGTTAATCCAGGGTCTCGCTGGAGATGGTGGCTACAGGGACTCGGGACACTGGCGCCGGCGTCAGAGGTGGCAGCAGCAATGATGCTCGGGTGATGGCGAGGGCTGTGGGTTGCAGTCGTAGGTGTTTTGGTTTGGGGTAGACGCTCGAAGGAGGGGAGTGATGGAGGCTGGGTGCTCAATGATGGTAGCAGCGGTGCCGAGCTCGGCGGTGTTGGGCTCACGTCGGCGATGCAGGGTGCAGAGGAGGAGGCGAAGACATCGGCGGTGAGGATGGGTTGTTAGGTGGTTATGGAGGAGAGGAGGGAAGCTGGTGGTGGCGAGCGGTTGCGGCGACGTAGAGGAGCTCCGGCAACGGCGCCATGAGGGAGGCGATGGTGGCACTGGGACGTGGTCGACGGGGGCTTGGGGGGCTTGTCGGTGGTGTTGAAACTTGGAGGTGGTGCAATAGAAGCTTGGGAGTTAGGTTACGATGGGGTGGCTGAGGTATTGATAGTGTGGAGGCGATCTCATTGGTGGGCTCAGGGGACCTTCGACGGTGCTAGGTTCGGCCAGTGGTGGAGTAGGGAGGTGTGTGAGTTGGGGGAGAGAGAACGAGAGAGATGTTAAAAGATGGAGAATGAGAGAGACATTGGAGAGATGAGAGGAGGCAGGCATAGAGATCTCGGGAGGGGTAGGATCGAGGGTTGGGTCATGGGTGAACGGGTCTCGGGGGCGAGCGCGAGAGAGAAGGGAAGCCATTGGGGGAAGAGAGAAGGGGAAGCGGGAGGTTGGAGAGATGAGGATTCAAAGGAGGTTATCTCGGAGTTCATTGGTGATGAAGCGAGAATGTGGATGGGCGCGGGTCATGAGGCGGCGGTTGTGAGGAAGAGGGAGGAACGCCGGGGAAAGAAATGGAATGAAAAGAAAAGAAGAAGAAGAGAAGGAGATGAAGAACGGGTCGGACCGGGTTAGGGAATGGGTGCGTGGGTTTGGGACGGGCTCGGGCTGGGGAAAAGTTAGGGTTTGGTTTTAGAAAAAAATTATATAAGAAAATTTTGATTAGGTTTAAAAAGAAAAGTGTAGAATTAGAAAAATTGGAAAATTGGGAAAAATATTTAGAAAAATAATTTGGGATTCAAACGAATATTTATTGGGATTAAAATTTTAAATATAGAAAGTACAATAGAACCGGGGATTTACATCATTCCCCCTTACAAGAATTTCGTCCTCGAAATTAAAGAATGAAAAAAAACAAAGCAAGAAAACAAACAACTACTCAAACAGGTACGGAATCATGAACGGATGTCCTCCTCATGCTCCAAGGTAGACTCCCCTGGAGAACGACCACCCCAAGAAACTCAAACCAAGGGAATAGCTTTATTCTTCAGCACTTTCTCCCTACGATCGAGAAGAGTGGCAGGCTACTCCTTGTAAGACAGATTGGTGCCCAACGTCAACTCTGAATGGTCCAAGATATGGCTGTCATCCCGAAAATAGCGCCTCAATAAAGATACATGGAAATTATTGTGCACACCAGCTAATGATGGAGGCAAGGCAAGTCGGTAAGCTACAACTCCTACTCTCTTTAGCACCTTAAAAGGTCCGATGGATCGAGGACTGAGCTTCCCACGACAATGAAACCTAATCACTCCCCGAGTAGGTCATATCTTCATAAATACGTGATCACCCACACCAAATTCCAACAATCTTCTGCCGGCATCTGCCTAACTCTTCTATCTGTCCTGAGCAGCCTTGATACGTTGCCTGATCATTTGAACCTTTCTCACTGTCTGAACTATAAGCTCAGGGCCCAACAGCCTCCGCTCACCTACATCATCCCAACAAAGAGGGGACCGACACTTTCGTCCATAAAGAGCTTCGAACGGTGCCATCTGGATGCTAGCCTGATAGTTGTTGTTTGACGAAAACTCCACATGTTGAAGGTGATCCTCCCAAGAGCCCAAAAAATCCAATATGCACGCTCTCAACATATTCTCGAGCGTTTGGATAGTACGCTCGGATTTCTCATCCGTCTGCGGATGGTAGGCCATGCTGAACTTGAGACGAGTGCCCAAACTCTCCTGCAGGCTCCTCCAGAAGTGGGAAATGAACTTGGTGTCTCGATTAGACACGATGCTAACGGGCACTCCATGCAACCTCACAATCTCATGCATATATCTTTCTGCAAGCGACTCCATTTATTGTCCCACTCGGAAAGGTATGAAATGTGTTGCCTTCGTGAGACGATCAACAATAACCCAGACATCATTTTTTCCCCTTAGACTTCGAGGTAGTGCCGTCATAAAATCCATGGTGATGTGCTCTGATTTCCACTCTTGTACTGGAAGCGGTTGCAACAACCCAGATACTCTCTGATTCTCGGTTTTCACCTGTTGGCATGCCAGACACTTGGAGACAAAGCGAGTAATCTCCCTTTTCATTCCGTTCCACCAAAAGTGCTTCCTCGGATCTCTGTACATCTTGGTGCCTCCTGGGTGCACCGAATAAGCTGAACTGTGTGCCTCAGCTAGAACTTCATCTGGAATACCCCCTTGAACACACAGCCGACTACCAAAACTCAGGGAACCATCTTCATGAATCCGCAAGTCTGTCCTCAAACCATCCTCAACTAACCCTCTAAACTTCTGCAACTGAGGGTCTCCAGCTTATGCATCTTTGATGCGATCTATAAGCGATGATTGAACATGCAACTGCCAGAGCTGTCCGGGCATACCCAATGTAACTACTTCTAACTCGAGTCTCTGAAGATCTTCGAGAATCCCCTTTTGACAAGTTAGCAACATAGCTGATAGCCTGAGACTAAGAGCATCGGGAACGAAGTTCACCTTCCTCGAATAATACTGCATGTCAATATTATAGTCTGCCATCAGCTCCTGCCACCTGTGCTATCTCATATTTAGCTCCTTCTAAGTGAACATGTATTTCAAACTTTTATGATCCGTGTATACCTCTACTCTTTCGCCCAGTAAGTAATGCCTCCAAAGCTTTAAGGCGAACACAATGGCCGCTAACTCCAAGTCATGCGTGGGGTAGTTCTTCTTGTGGGTTTTCAACTGACGAGAAGCCTAAGACATTACTCGACCGTGCTGCATCAAAACATAGCCTAAACCTTTTCCCGACGCGTTACTATGAACGACCAAGCCACTGGATCTATCAGGCACAGTCAGAATTGGAGTCGTGGTCAACTTTAGCTTCAGCAGCTTGAACGCTTGGGTGCACTCCACCGACCAAATATAAGGTACCTCCTTCCGCATAAGCTTCATCAAGGGTTCAGCTACTCTGGCGAAATCTTGAACAAATCGCTGATAATACCCAGCCAATCCTAGGAAGCTCCTTATCTCAGCTACTGATTTCGGGGTCGGTCTTTGATAGATTCAATATTTGCCGGATCCACCGAAATACCGTCACTCGAAATGACATGCCCAAGAAATTGCACCTTGTCAAGCCAAAACTCACACTTGCTTAATTAGTATAGAGCTTATCCTCCCGTAGAATCTGCAATACAATTCGTACATGATCAGCATTCTCCTCTCGACTCCTGTAATAGACTAGAATGTTGTCGATGAATACAATGAAAAAATGGTCCAAGTATTTGGAGAATACCATGTTCATCAAGTCCATAAATATGGCAGGTGCATTGGTAACACCGAACGACATTACAAAAAACTCATAGTGTCCATATCGGGTCCGAAAATCCGTCTTGCATACATCCTCTGTCTTAACCCTGATTTGGTGATACCTTGACCGAAGGTCCAGCTTAGAAAATACCCTAGCACTACCCAGCTATAACAACCCTAAACTTTCTGTACAAATTTTTTCTAAAGTACAGAAAGGAGTACCTTAGCCTGAGCACAACTTAAAAGTATTTCTTGTTTAAGAACAGCAAGAAAACACTTGTAGCTCATTGGTAAAGGCTTGCACTGCTGTGACATGGCCCCTGTGTTCAAATCCCTCTAGCCACATATTATTTTTAATGATTTTTCTTTTAAACTTTTTGGAAACCCAAAAGTTTACACGTGCAACACATGTAAATATGAAAAGTCTTACAAATCAAACATGTGGAAATTATTATGTGAACAGACCCCGATACGTGGCATCAATCCCACTCCACCCCTCACTGAGATGACCGACGAGATAGCCCTCTGGGCCGGCGCTACCGGGCCCCCCCGTCGGGATAGCTCTCATATTTTTAACCCTAGTCATTTGGCCTCCCCCCACTACTCCTCTTCTATTTGTTTTTCTTGCAATTAACCAGAGGATTAAAAATCACCATTAAACTAATGTTTTAGTGCATTTTAATTCTCATTTTTAATTCCATAAACCTTAATTCTATCCTATAAATACCACCCCATACCCAGCCCTCTCTATTCTGAAATTCATTGTCAAAATTCTCAAATTTTTCCAAGTCAAATAAGTTGTTCAAGTGGAGTTAGCCGAGGTCAAGTTCCGGCGACGATTCGGGTAGATTCCGGCGATCCCACGACTCCACGAAACTCTTAAAACCTTCCTCCGCCTCTTCTCTCTACACTAATTTAGTAAGTCCCCTCTCATATCCTCTCTTCCTATTCTAAAAAGTTCTCCTTTCAAATGACGTCGGTTAGTGGAGTTAACCAACTTTTAAATTATATTCTCTTTAAAATAACAATTTTTCTTAGGATACAATTATCCAAATTATTATACATTTCTTATTAAACATTAACTAAAATTTAGAAAGCAATTTCACTATAAACCTCCATGTAAAACAATGTTTATTGCACTTTTACAGTTTAATACCACAACTTTACATTCGACATATTTTATCATGTTTGCTTGTATTGCCTTTAGAAAAATCTCATGAGGTAATGACCTACCTCATCACAACACACATCTTGATATAGCACGATAGCTTGAAAACAATATTTTGTGGGATAAATACAATTTTACATTAAAATACCTTAAACTATTAAAAACCGTATTTCTTTAAATTGTTTTAAATCAAATTCCTTATGATTACGTTTCTACAACCCACTTTTGGGGTATCTGATTTGGTTGGTGCGGGTTATCGCACATCCATCGGACTAGTAGGGCGAGATGCAGACATCCTCACGGAGCATACGATCTCGATAGAATTTTATTACAATTTTTAAGAAAACGTGATTTCTATTTATTAAATAAATTTATTTTCTTATAATTATATATAATATTATCAAACTATCTATTTTATATATATTTAATAAATTTCATGTTTTCTAAACAAAGGAATCCCAAATTTCATGAAAATACCATCAAAAATCCATACAATTCCAATTTACACTAAAATACCATATACTATTCAATCTAGATTTATAATCATTAGAATACCTCACTTTTTAAAAAAAAATTACATCTATGAAAACCCTAAATACGATAAATAAATGCTTGAGGTTTATTTTGAAAGTTTATCAAAATTATTTTTCATAAAACCTTCTCAAGTTTATTAATTTACAATAAAGACCCTAGTAAATATAGGTTTAAGAGGGACCAATTCTCTTGTGCCTCAGGGAGCCGGAGAAAGTGGGTGCTTGCCTATTTAAGATAGACAACAAAAACGGGGTTATCAATACGGTAATTGTCTTGGAAAATACACAAATCCTGTCGTCCATGTGCAGCAGTTACCGATAACACCAAAACTAATTCAGGAATCAAATTCTGTTTAAGAGTCTGACTCAATCTGAGTCTCCGTCAAATCTGAAAACAAACCATACATGCATAAAATTCAAATATAACTCCAATACAACATGAATTCATATACTGGAAATTGAAACATGAATACCAGAATGCTATACAATATCAACATGACTTGAACTGACCGAACCATGGATATAAATTGACTTGATCACATGATTATCCGTTTACATCCTTATCCGTTTACATGAACAACTGATATCATGGTTTCGGCAAGTCTTACATCTATAAAACAAGACAATATACATTACGAGGTTAAAGAGGTAGACTGGTACTGAATGTATTAAAAGTGGCACGAGATGGTCATTAAAAGACGTAACTAAACATCCATTGTCGTTGTTCCGTGGGGTTTGACGGAGCCTTGTACTACGGGTTGCCTTAGTCCACGGGATAGACGGACTCCTCTCGTAAACACTAATATCTTCTGTACCAAGCTACAAACAACTACGTTAGTATAGCGAACATAATCTTTTATACTTTACATGTTCTATTCTCTGTCTATTTCTCTCTACCTCTTGGGACTTACCGAGCGATTGTGCGCTGACGACATTCCTTTTCTATTCTTTCTTTGGAATGTTGTCAGGAGGACCCGACTCTTTGGAGATCGAGCCAGCTCAGAAGATTTGGAGCAGTTCATCGAGAACCTGGAGCTCTAGTTCACTTGTATATACTTTTATTTTCAGTTCATGCCATTGTTTAGGCATCGCTTTCCGTATTGTATTTACTTTTTAGTTGTATTATAAAGAATGTTTAATAAACAAAAAGTTGTTGTTCATTTACATCTCATGTCTTTCTTATGTACATTTATATTATATTGCTTATTTACGCTTAATGTGTTTACTTATGAGTAAATACGTCGCGGGCCTCGTCACGTCTCCTTATCCATACACCGGGAAGCGGGGCGTGACACCGGCTGATCAAACAAGTCGTCGATGCGGGGAATGGGATACTTGTTCTTCACGGTCATCCTGTTTAACTCACAGTAGTCGATGCCCATGCGTAAAGAACCATCTTTCTTCTTCACCACTAACACAGGAGTACCCTATGGGGAAGCACTTGGATGGATAAATCCCTTGTCCAGAAGATATTCTATCCGCTTCTTCAATTCTGTCAACTCAACTGGCATCATCCAGTATGGAGACTTAGAAACTGGTGTCATCCCTAGAATCAGGTTGATCGAGAAGCCCAATATGCGAGGCGGGGGTAAACCAGGTAGATCTTCATGGAACACATCAAGAAACTCTCGAACTACCTCCGGTACTGGGTTCTCGTCTATCTCCATAGTGGTCAAGGTCTTTGGTTTTGCTCGGAACTTAGCTGGATCCAATGACTCGCTACCGCCCACGAACATGAACTCTGGATGATTAGGAACGTGAAATATCACTCCTAACATGACAGTTGATAACAACATGGAACAGGCTCAGCCAATCCATCTCCAGAATGGCGTCGTAGCTACCAGTCCCAACCAAAAGGAAGTTTGCATAAAATTCTCTGCCACAAACTACCATAGGGCACAATCTACACTCTTGGCTGGACACAATAATTCCGTTACCTGTATGTATCTCCCATCCCTTGGTCAACGGTTCGTGAAGTATAGAGCGTGTGTCAATAAACCGTGCAAAAATAAAGCAATGCGAAGCGCCCGAGTCAAATAAAACTCTAGCTGGTACAGAATGAACAAGGAGAGTATGTGTAACCACTTCTCCAGATGTGTCACGCCCCGCTTCCCAAAAGAGTGGTAACGGCACGTGACGAGACCCACGATGTATTTATTTCGAGAAGGTCATTTCTCGAAATAAATACGCTAAGCGTCTATAAGCAACATAAAGTAGCAAAAATAAACAAAAGAATAAAATCCAACTTTGATTTATTACATTCAAGATTCACAATTGACAAAATATCTGAATACAAAATACGATAACATGATAAGCCTTAACAAAAATGCATACATAAATAAACTGAAATGAAATAAAAAGCTGAATGAAACAAGACGTCCGGTTGTGATGCGAACTAGTTGTACTCCTCTTCGACCGCTTCTATCTTCTCTGTCTTAATGCCACCTGACGAATATTCCAAAATAGAAAGAAAGATGGGTGGAATCCCGTCATCAAACTAACGCTCGGTAATTCCCCAAAAGGATGGCGTGTATATAAATGAAATGCAAGGTGTAATGTGTTATATGGTATAGCATGGATATAAATCATGAACAAGTAAACTAGTAGAGTAGCGTGCATGGTAATGTGTATGTCAACTATATCAGCATGGCAAATAAGTATAACATAGCCGTCGAGTGTACGTATAGTGAATATGAAGGGAATGTAAGTGTCCTAAAAGGTCTCTAAAAGGATAAAAGTAACTAACGTGAGTTTAAGGTGTGAGTATCAACCAAATCTCAAGAGTGTTCTCGAACCCAACAGGCTGTAATCCAGAGATAAGGAAACACGAGCCCTCATGATAGTTAGTAACGGGATTTTAACCGTCATCGAAGTATTCCAAACTTAACAGGCTATAATCCAAGAGCAAGGAAATACGGGCCCTCATGATTGTTAGTATTCGTGATTTCTTGTATTCGTGATTGTTAGCATGGGACTCTTGAGATTTCATTAGACTCACAACTCAAACTACCCAACATCCTGTGTATATTAGTCTATAGTTAAAATTACAAGTCTTGCCTGAATTCATGAATATATCAAGTTTTCAAGATTGAGTTCATGTCAAGATCAAGTATTCATATCACGTTTCTAGTATTTATATCAAGTTGTATTCGTGGTTCGGGTAAAGTCAAGTTTATCATTTAATTGGATTATGTCAAACATATACTATCTAATTATGTTTTCATGTATATACAAAAAATTAAAGACAAGATAAACAAGGTATATATGTTCGAATAACATGAAATGAGTCAAGTATATTATTAAAGTAACGGCCATAAACAATGTTGTTAAAAAGTGTTGTGTATGATTAATTAATCAAGTCAATCAATTTCGGAATATAAACATAATTATATATCTATGTTTTGTGCATGTGTGAGTTCCAATCACGCCTAAATACGACTACCGGTTTGGGAGACATACCCATTTTCGTTTCATCGCGCAGAACAGATCAGAATCTGTCCAGCACCGTCGCATATTTTTAAAACACAGTTTGACTTAATTTCCATTAGGTTTCAGGTTATAATGATTATTATAAAATTGTAGGTCTTTCGATATACTTATCTAAAACACTAAGATTCCAACGATTTGGATTTTTGAAGCTCAAGTTATGGTCATTTTAAAATCAGCGTTTAAAATAGAAATTCAAATTTATGGACAGCAATTATATGTTACATTGTAAAGCCTATATAGGGTTGTTTCATGTGTTTCTAAGTAATATAATATACAGAAAATTATAGCTCTATCAATTGTGGATCTACACATCTAAATTTTGTCATGAACGGACATCGGGAGTTCAAGTTATGTTCTATTTAAAAACAGTGTGCGAATCAAGACAAATTCTGTCCAGATCTGTCATTTAATATTATAACACAGTTTTCTATATTTTACGTCGGTTTTCAGTAAAAACTTAAAACTAAAAAAATCTATATCTTTCGATGAAGATGTTCAAAACATCTGAAAACACTTAATTTGGATCAAATATTATAGAGTTATAGTCTCTCTCGAAGACCCGTATTGGCAGTTTTCTGGTTTTAAAAACAGTGAATAAAAAACTACGTAGCACCTAAAACGTTATTCGGTTTGATATGAAATTTTTACTATAAATTTGGAATTTTATCTATTACTTTATCTTAATATTCTAAGAATTTCCAGAAGTGGAAATTAATTTATAAAAATTATTTTAAATATAAAGGTTTTGTAAAATCGTAGTTGACAATGAGAAATCTATGGTATTTATTTATAACTTTGTTTTCTTGTATTCAAAGATAAATATAAATACTTAAAATTTCAGCGATAAATAACATGAATTAACATATGTGAAGCAAACATATGATCCAGTCATCATTAATCGTCTAAAACAATAATACTTAACATATTATCTCAACCATTGCATGCAAGATTTTATAACTAAACATATATGTTTTATTTCAACCATTTTTTAATTTAACAAAAAACTTTATCATAAGACTAACTAGTTATCTCAAGATTCGGTGGCGCCGAAACTTTGAGAGCTTTAAGGATGAAAATTTGAAATAATTTTTTTGAAGGAGGATGAATAATGAAGGAGAGAACATATAAAACAATCTCATCTGTAAGTTATGAGAGAGTTTTAAAAAATAGATAAAAATAATTGCAAGAATAGAGATTTGAACATGTGACTTATGGAATAACAATGCAAGAACTAAACCAATGAGCTACAAGATTGTTTATGCACATATTTAATTAGAATTAAATATATATTATTGCTTGAAAAGAAAATAGGCTTTTGGGCTCATAGTTTTATAAAAGAAAATGAAAACGAGATTGAATTTGGGTTATGGGCTGGATCAGGTTTTGCATTTAATTTGAAATAGGTTAAGATTTAGTTTAAAGAAATGGGTTTGGGAAAAATAGATGGAATAATAAAATAATATATTTAATAGAAAACAAAATATACAGAAAAATACTAAGAATAAATAAATACAATATTTTACTGAAAAAAGAAAACATGATGGTATAGTAATATTGGGGTCGTTACAAGATGCTTCCGCCTGTTCGGCAGTCAAGGTGAAAGCTCGCCTCTGATTCCGACCCGTACCAGTCTGCCTTTGATTGAATAATCATCGCTGGGATACCAGAGGTAGACCCCTCTGAGCTGAAGTGCCGAACGACAGTTATTGTTGCTCGAACCCTTCCTGTAGCTCGGATCTCTGGGGATACCCGCTGACCCTGTGCTCGACGGATTCGCAAATCAAACACTGCCCCTTGGCTCTACGACAATCTTTCTACATGTGCCCTGGCCTCTGGCAATAGTCACAAATCAGAGCTCACTGCTGCGGCTGCTGAGGTGAGAAAGTACGCTTCATCTGCGTTACCCCTGCTCTGTGAACAGGGATTGCTCCATAAGGAGAAGTGGCAGATCGTGACGAAACTATATGGGGTCTCCTATCTGCCGATCGCTGGCCCGTGGCCTTCTCTGCCAGCCTTTTCTGTATCCGGACAGCATTCAACACCTGTGTGAAGTTTTGTTTGTTGAGTGACGGGATAAGTTAGCTCGATATCGAGCCCCTGTTGAAACCGTCTGGCCATGGCGACTTCGGTGGGTACCATGTACGGTGCAAAGCGACTCAGTCGATTAAACTCTGCAGCGTAGACATCCACTGGGTGGCCATTTTGCTTCAACGTGATAACTTTCTCCTCCATCTCGGCCTTGGCAGTGGCCGGAAAATAGTGATCTAGGAAACAAGCGGAGAATGTGTCCCATCCGATAGGTTTCTTTAGCCCGCATTCCTCTATGGACCACCATGTGTGGGCCTCGTTCTCTAGCTGGATTTTCATCACACTTACTCTGTCACCGTCAGGGACCCGAGCGGCCGTCAAAAGATTCTCCACATTGATTAGCCATTGCTCGGTCTCAAGTGGATCTGCTGCTCCCGTGAATACCGCCGGGTGAAGTCTCCTGAAATCAGAAACGGTACCAGTCCTAACCTGTGTAGCTGGTACGAGAGTGCCCTCGGGGGCGGCAGGGACAGCTGTAGATCTCTCCAAAGCGGTAATCGTGGTCTTTTGCACTGTCTTCGATCCCTCCACCAAGAGATCAGTCTATCTTTCCTGAGCCTGTGCTAGGGTCGTCAGTGTGCTGAGGATCTTCTCTGTTCGATCGTGGGGACAGGTACCTAAGGAGTCCATTATCAAGGAAAGAAATCAGATTCAAACAAGAATTATAAGACGATTCAATAAGAATTATGAGAAGTGAATATGCAATATAATAAAGTATAAATTGATGGTGTAACTTAGTGTAGGGATCCCTCGACGGAACTGTAATTTTGGTCTAAACCTGGCTCTCCGATACCAACAAAACCATGTCACACCCCGCTTCCCAAAGTACGGAATACGAGAGGTGATTAGGCCAGCCATACTCCTGCGGTCAAGGAATAAGCCCACCGTAGTCACATTTCGGCTTCTAGCATTATATGGTAATCAGTAAACACAGTACTAAACTAAAGGAAATCACAACTCACAACTTTATTACATTAAAACAATAGAGTTCAGGATACATTTATTTGCATGAAAGAAATAACTAACCAAAGAAATAACAAAGTTCTTAGAGCAAGTAGAAAGCGATAGCGCTGATATCAAGGTTTAAATCATTATGTCACGCCCCTACCCCCAACACAAACGGTATTGTCTGGCGGAAACTGCAGGGTTTTGTCTTTCGGAGCGAACCAGACCCGACCAGGGGCCACTTCCCAAAAGGCCACCCATCCCAAAACTTCCCTGGCTCGAGCACGCTTAACTACGGAGTTCTCAAGCTCCTGTAGTGCCGGTTCACTTAAAAAGTGCCTCTGCATTGAAGAGTAGTATCATTCTATTTATAGTACAGATTTTTCCTCATTCGAAATGTATTCCGAAGACCTTTTGGCGTAGCACTTTGTTTCGTGTGGCGCTTTATTCCGTGAGCAAGGACCGGGGCCTGACATCCTCCCCATTTTTGATCAATGGTTCATCCTTGAACCACAGACTTACTATTAAGGGGACCGGATCTGATACCATTATGTCACGCCCCACCCCTAACACAAACGGTATTTTCCGCTCTGCACGAAACCACACGGTTTTGTCTTTCAGTGTGAACCGGACCCGACAAGGGGTCACTACCCAGGAAGTCACCCATCTCAGAACTTCCCTGGCTCGAGCACGCTTAACAATAGAGTTCTTAAGCTCCTGTAGTGCCGGTGTATTTAAAAAGCGTCTATGCATTGAAGAGTGGTATCATTCCATTTATAGTACAGATCTGCCCTCTTTCGGAATGTATTCCGAAAATTACCCATTATTCTACAGTCGGTCTCACGGACTTAAGAGGTGGCCCCTACGGATTCAAGAGGTAGCCCCCGCCCTTTGGCATGGCACCTTGTTCCGTGTGACACTTTATTCCGTAAGTAAGGACCGGAGCCCGACAATAATGTTAGTGTTTATGCCCTAGAAGGCCATTACTGTATCATACTAGCTTGTATATTACTTAATGGAAGCTTGGGATATTCACATGTATATAACAGTCTTGCTAAACATGGTAGTATGCTACTTGGTTTTTCTATCTTAATATGTGAGTGTACGTATTGATAGAGCTCTTAGGATCTTGCTTGTCTACCAGCGTTGTGATGGCAGTCACACTAGTGGGGGCTGGGTAGTCTACAAGCACATCCTTATTCAGGTCCCTGGTCGTTGGATTATCGAGACAGAGCATCGATACTCCGGAGTAGACTAGTGTGTACGCTTCTCATCCCAGTTGGGGAGATGGTCTGTCCCACAGCAGTCAGTACGTCGTACTGGAGATAGTATACAGGTGCTCGTTAGGTTACGGGTACACCGGACAGGACTCACAGGGAACTGTTGGTTGGTTTGATACCAGTCGTCAGTAAACAGTTCCCAGGTGACATGAGTACAGCGTAGTCCGCAGACTTGACACTGCTACTTCGCCTCGAGTGTGTCCCACTGTTCTTAGATTGCTACCCTACCACGGCTCTAAGGAGTCGTGCAAACAGGTAGCAGTTGGGTGCAGTCCCGAGCACTTGGAGGCAGTGGCGGTTAGACAGGATTCGTCCCTCCCGGTATTGGGAGTAGATATCGTGCTGTGTCAGAGAGCCATTACGCAAAGTCCCTGGCCAGGGCAAGCGAGATTTGCTGGTAGGTTCCAGTAGTTTCTCAGGGTGTAATGGGCTTCCCTCCGACACGACTTATACCGCTATTAGGGGACTGACGCTTGCCGCCCCCCTAGGCCCGATATGCGATAGTCTTGGACGAACGGACCGGACTGTATGGAGATTGTCACATCAGACTCAGTAGGAGTTCGGATGGGTTTACTCATCGGCCTTCTTATCGACAACTACCTGGGGACCGTTACGTACAGCTAGTGCCGCTTGCGGTCTGTGGTTAAACCCACTGCCAGCGTAGTAGTCGAGTCTCTAGAGTCCCACACAGAGAGTTTCCTACTCCAGGCGAAACGATATAGAGGTTGCATGGTTTTGCGACAAAGGGTTCGGACGCATACGTGCGTTTACGCGCGTACGACTTTCGGACAGTTTTTATTGGTCGGCTTTGGTTTAAGCCAGTTACTGGTATCCGGTTATTGGATTTATACAGTCTAAAGTTTTTCCGTATTTTTACGGTTCGGAGGGGCGTTCTCGTAATTACTCGAGAAGCTTCTAGAAGATGTGACTAAGGAGGTTTCTTTTGGATAAGAAAGTGAGTCATGGTGGTGATTCATTCATTTCATTAATGCACATTTATTGCTTAATGACTCATGCTAATGAATCACCACTAGATATTTTATGAAGCATGCTTATTCATTTCCTTTATTCATTATTGTTAAAAAAGAATGCTTCATAATATATTATGATACACTCTCTCTCCTCTCATTATCTTATCACACATTCTCTCTCCTCAAGCTCTCATCTTCAAACCCTAATCCTTAATCCTCATGTGTTGAGATCAAGGGATTAGTTAGACTAAACATTCCATTACCTTTACTCTATATCATCCTTTCATCTTTGATTAGCGATCAAAGTTGATTAGTTACCTCAAGTTAGAGGTTTAGCTTGGTGTTTTGCTCTCGGGTGGATCGTCTACTACCTAGAGAAGGTCGAGGAGAACAAAGGAGGACACAAAGACGAAGGACTAGTTTCGATCGGTATAATCCCTTAACACTATAGTTTAGTATAGCTATGTGTTTAGTTATTATTTGTTTAGCTTCGATTTAAGCGGTTAGTCGATGTTCGTTCCTTAAACTTGATCGTTTTTGTAAAATCCGCCTCCCCACAAGTACTGGGGTGTACAACATCGACTTACAGTGGTATCAGTGCCTCGCTAAACACTAAATAACTTAATCGCAAATTTGTACGAATTTCGAACGGAAAAACGAAACCGGAAAACCCTAAAAAATACTAGTTTCTGTCGAATTCAAAACGATGTCAGAAAATTTTTCAGGTGTGTTCAGAGAGCTAGAAAGGAGTCCAGGAGAACACCCAAGAAATTCGAGCCCATGAATCGGCAACTCGGCCGCGGAAGCGCGGCGGATCGGTGGGATCCGCCGCCCTTTCGCGGCGCTTTGGCCGAGTCATGGACTCATCTTTCTTGTGTGGGTCCCCTGTGAAATTTGGGGTTTTCTGGAATATTTAATTTTTTCTCAGGTTACTGTTTAACAGAGCAGATTTTGGAGCAATATTGATGTTGTTTATTCGATCGAATTGTACAGTATTTGCGTATTGGATTATATCTGTGATTGTTTAATGTGTTCGTAAACCTCCCCTAACTGCTAGTATGTCGGTTGGCAGGGGGTTGCACATTTCTGAAATGGTTATATCTGTTTGTGCATATAAACTGTATTGGACTGTTGTGGTGTATAGCCGGGGTTAGCAATGGGTTATTGTTTAATTCATTTGTTGTAAATGTAATTTGTTGTAATATTATTTTTGCGGGGCACTTCCAGGTTGCGGTCGTAGCCACCGTTGTATTATTTCATTTTACTGTTTTTTGCTCCTAGGACTGACCCAAGGTGGGGTACACAGACTACCGGGTGGGTAGTTTGCCGTACCCGTAGGGGTCGAGGGTGGGGTAAACGGCTATTCATCACAACTGTGTAATCTGTCTTTTCTTGCAGGCTCAAAAGAAATACAGATTGCTTGCAAATCCAATATTGTTTGTCTGTGTTCTGGAATGAATATCATTGCGTCAGACGAATGTAAAATATCTATATTTATTATAGCTATTTAGACGCCACTTATGTTTTACACCCGCGCTAGCCCAGCCCCCGCTCTGTCGTTAGTTAAGTAACCTAACGGGTGATGACGGGACCCCGTGGCAAATGCGGATGGCATAAGAGGACGTTGTATTTTCGTTGTTTTCTGCAATGATAGGTTAATGATGGGACGCATTATCTATAATGTAAAGTAAAACAAACCAAAGTTTAAATCGTTGGAACAATTTAAAAGAAACCACTCGGTTATTTTTAAAACAGATATTTTTTAAATGCGGAGTCTTAACCACTCCTTTTAAAAGCTATCAGGTTCCTTCGGTTATATCAAGTTCACTACGTTCACGGTTTCGCCAAAACCATTCGTAGCCCTCCGTCATTTCATCTGGGTATTCAGTAGTATTCAAGCTATGTATTTTGACCTAACGCCAAGGCATAGTGTTTGGTAGCTGCTGGATATTCATTTGTTGCATAGATAGATGAGTTAGTTTGGGACAGTCGTATTATCATTTTGGCCGAACGTCAAGGATATATACGGATGGGTTCAAATTGACAAGATAATGATGGGTAGAACTTGACATGTGACTTATGACATTTTGACCTAACGCCAAGGTCATAAGAGCATGGGGCAAAAACTTATATCGGGAATTTCTAAAGAAACTGAAATTTGCAAAGAGATGCATACCATTTGGAGTTTGATGAATGTTGGTAGGATTCCTTCAACATTATCATACGATGATATTTGGATCCCGATCCTACTGTGAGTATATGCTACTTATCAGGATATTCGTCGCTTAACGATCAATGCTATAAACCTAGTAGGTGTCCAGAAAAGTGTCAGCGGGGTTATGCCCCCTGAGAAAAGAGGTTATTTAATTAAGGAACTTCGCGAAAGCGTTGGAAAACCTCCCTCGAAGTACCGACACCAGCCTGGCCGAACGGTTAAGCAAGTATTGTACGGTGAGAATAGTCTTGGCTGATTCTTCTTTTATGGTTTGAGGAAGGATTCGAGAAACAGTGGGAGCCATCCAGTTTAGATAAACTAAAAACCACTCTAAACTTGCACGAGCATCATGCTAAAGAGTTTTCTTCTCTCTCTCCTAATTGCAGCGACCCTGAAAATGACTGGACTTAAGTTACTTTTAGAGAAAAATATACTGACAGGGCCAAACTATAAAGATTGGCTGCGGAATGTCAAGATGGCTTTGACCTATGACAAACTGGGGTACGTCCTCACCGCTACAGCACCTGCTGTCCTTGGTCCCAAATCCAGCAATGCGGATAAGGAAATCCGCAAAACCTGGGATTTAGATTGCGCGAGAGCCAAGTGCATCGTGCTTGCCTCGATGAACAATGAACATCAGAGGAGGCACGAGGATATGTCCCTAGATGGCATATTTCTCCATACAAAGGAACTTTATGGAGAGCAATCTCGTATAGCAAGATACGAGACCTCTAAGAAATTGTTTCGAGCGAGGTTGGCTGTCGGGTCATCGGTAGGTGAACATGTCCTGCAGATGATCGGCTATATTGAAGAGCTCGCGGACCTTAGGACGACTTTGGATAATGAGCTCTATACAGACCTTGTTCTCCAGTCCCTTCCTCCCACCTACGCCCAGTTTATCCTCAACTTCAATCTTCAAGGAAAAGAAGTTGAACTTACGGAACTCCTGAACATGTTAAGGAGTGCAGAGGGCACCTTGCAGAAGGCAAGGGAAACACCCGCTATGTTTGTTGGCGGTTCATCTTCTTCCGGGTCCAAGGCTAGGGCCAAAGGAAGGAAGAAGAAGGCCGCACCCAGACCTAGAGGAGGTGTTAGTAAGGTGGGAAAGAAGGGAAAGAAAAAGTTTACAGCACCGGTAGTTGGCCTGGATGAGTGCTTCCATTGTCACAGGAAAGGGCACTGGAAGAAGGATTGCAAGGCGTGGAACGCCAAGAACCAGGAACCGAAGCAAGCTGTGGCTTCGACTTCAGGTGTGTTTGTAATTGAGAATTGTCTGTCGATCAACTCTACTTCCTGGGTATTGGATACCGGATCAGGATCTCATATTTGCAATTCTTTGCAGGCACTGAGAAACCGTAGAGTGCTGAAGGAAGGTGATATGATCCTCAGGGTTGCTAACGGAGCTAGCGTGGGAGCTGCGTCCGTCGGGGATTATCACCTTGGATTGACGAGTGGACACATTTTGGTTTTACATAACTGTTATTTTGTACCCAGCTTAACGTGTAATATCATATCAGTTTCCTTGTTATCAAATAAAGGTTATGATTTCACGTTTGTAAGAGATGTTGTCAACATCCACCTTAATCATGGTTTGATTGGGTCCGGTACTCTAAATAACGGCATATATATTTTAAACCAACTCCAAATTTTCAATGTCCAGAACACACTAAAAAGAAAGTCTCCAGATTTAAATAAAGCTTTCTTATGGCATTGTAGACTGGGTCACATCAATGAGAGAAGGTTGACTAAGTTGCATAGAGAAGGATATTTGGACACGTTCGAATATCAAACTTATGACACTTGTCAATCTTGTCTCAAAGGAAAGATGACAAAGACTCCATTCACTGGACAAGGAGTAAGAGCGAGCGAGCTCTTAGGACTCATACACAGTGATGTATGTGGTCCAATGTCTACACACGCGAGAGGTGGTTATTCCTATTTCATTACTTTCATGGATGATTACTCAAGATACGGATTCATTTATCTGATGAAACATAAATCCGAGGTTTTTGAGAAATTCCAGGAGTATAAGAATGAAGTAGAAAACCAAACCGGCAAAAGTATTAAGACACTTAGATCTGATCGAGGTGGTGAATACTTGAGTGCCGAGTTCCTAGGTTACCTAAAAGAGAAAGGAATTCTCTCTCAGCTTACTCCTCCGTACACTCCACAGCATAATGGTGTATCGGAGAGACGGAATCGAACCCTATTGGATATGGTACGATCCATGATGAGTAATGCTGAGTTACCGCGATCTTTCTGGGGACATGCGCTAGAATCAGCAGCATATCTTTTGAACATGGTACCTACCAAGACTGTGCCTACCACTCCATATCAGATGTGGAGTGGGAAGAAACCCCATCTACAGTATATAAAGATTTGGGGATGTCCAGCTTTTGTTAAAAAGCAGCATGTGGACAAGCTCGAGGCACGATCAGTAAAGTGTTTGTTTGTGGGATATCCAAAGCACTCCAGGGGATATCTATTCTATTACGCAGAGAAACAGAAGGTATTTGTTTCTCGTAATGCCCATTTTCTAGAACATCAGTTTTTAGAAAAGGAATCAAGTGGGAGCGAAATAGAACTGGAAGAAATTCCAGAACCACAAACTGCTACTGAAAGTTTGGTAGAACCAGAGGTTCAAGAAGAACAGAACATTCCCGCACCCCTCCGCAGGAGTAGTAGGCCGTCTCATCCGCCTGAGAGATACTACGGTTTTCTCATAGACGGGGATAGAGAGGATTGCATCATAGATGATGATGAACCTACTGACTTCCAGCAGGCCATCCAGAGCGGCGACTCGGTACGATGGCTAGATGCAATGCGGACCGAAATGGAGTCCATGTACACCAACAAAGTATGGACTTTGGACTTTGCTCCAGATGGGGTAAAACCCATAGGATGCAAATGGATCTTCAAGAAAAAGATTGGTGTAGATGGACAGGTGGAAACCTATAAGGCTAGACTTGTTGCAAAGGGTTTTCGTCAAAGACCTGGTTTGGACTATGACGAAACCTTTTCTCCAGTGGCTATGCTCAAATCCGTTCGGGTCCTTCTTGCTATTGCTGCCTTCCATGATTATGAAATCTGGCAGATGGACGTAAAGACGGCTTTTCTGAATGGAAATTTAGAAGAGAGCGTCTATATGGATCAGCCAGAGGGTTTCAATCAGAGTGGGAGCAGCGGGAAAGTGTGCAAGCTGCTTAAGTCTATTTATGGACTAAAGCAGGCATCGCGGAGTTGGAACATCTGTTTTGATGAGACAGTCAAAGAATATGACTTTATCAAAAATCCAGATGAACCGTGCATATATAGTAAAGTTGTGGCCAGAAGTGTCGTATTCCTCGTCTTGTACGTGGATGACATTCTATTGATAGGAAATGACATTCCTATGCTACAATCTGTCAAAGGATTCTTGTCACACAGGTTCTCCATGAAAGACCTGGGTGATGCCTCTTACATTCTGGGGATCCGGATCTATCGTGATAGATCCAAGAGGATGTTAGGACTTTCGCAGTCCAGGTATATCGACACTGTACTGAAAAGATTCAGTATGGAAGATTCTAAGCGCGGTAATCTACCGGCTTGTCACGGAATCACCCTCTCCAAAGAGATGTCTCCCAAGACTGATTTGGAAAGGGAACGCATGTCTATTATACCCTACGCTTCTGCGGTAGGCTCTATAATGTATGCGATGTTGTGTACCAGACCAGATGTAGCTTACGCACTGAGCGTGGTAAGCCGGTATCAGTCAGACCCAGGGGAGAAACACTGGATAGCAGTAAAGAACATTCTCAAGTACCTGAGGAGGACTAAGGAGATGTTCTTGGTTTACGGCGGAAAAGACCTCAGGATGGAGGCCTTTGCTGATTCCGGCTTCCAGAGTGATAAGGACGATTCCAAGTCCATGTCGGGTTATGTCTTTACCCTCAATGGAGGGGCGGTGTGCTGGAAGAGCTCCAAGCAGGACACCGTTGCTGACTCGACGATGGAAGCGGAGTATATAGCTGCTTGCGATGCCGCAAAAGAAGCAGTCTGGATGAAGAAGTTCCTAACAGAACTTCACGTGGTTCCTACCATAGTTGATCCAATACCTCTGTATTGCGACAACAACGGAGCTATAGCTTTAGCGAAGGAACCAAGGTCCCATCAGAAGTCCAGACACATCTTGAGGCGGTATCACCTGATCAGGGAGATCATTGATCGTCAGGAGATCGAGGTTCGGAGAGTTGCTTCAGAAGAGAACATTGCTGATCCATTCACGAAGGCCCTTCCTCAGATTCAGTTCGAGAGGCTGCTCGAGATCATTGGTCTACGATATGCCAGTACATGGCCCTAGTGCAAGTGGGAGATTGTTAGTGTTTATGCCCTAGAAGGCCATTACTGTATCATACTAGCTTGTATATTACTTAATGGAAGCTTGGGATATTCACATGTATATAACAGTCTTGCTAAACATGGTAGTATGCTACTTGGTTTTTCTATCTTAATATGTGAGTGTACGTATTGATAGAGCTCTTAGGATCTTGCTTGTCTACCAGCGTTGTGATGGCAGTCACACTAGTGGGGGCTGGGTAGTCTACAAGCACATCCTTATTCAGGTCCCTGGTCGTTGGATTATCGAGACAGAGCATCGATACTCCGGAGTAGACTAGTGTGTACGCTTCTCATCCCAGTTGGGGAGATGGTCTGTCCCACAGCCGTCAGTACGTCGTACTGGAGATAGTATACAGGTGCTCGTTAGGTTACGGGTACACCGGACAGGACTCACAGGGAACTGTTGGTTGGTTTGATACCAGTCGTCAGTAAACAGTTCCCAGGTGACATGAGTACAGCGTAGTCCGCAGACTTGACACTGCTACTTCGCCTCGAGTGTGTCCCACTGTTCTTAGATTGCTACCCTACCACGGCTCTAAGGAGTCGTGCAAACAGGTAGCAGTTGGGTGCAGTCCCGAGCACTTGGAGGCAGTGGCGGTTAGACAGGATTCGTCCCTCCCGGTATTGGGAGTAGATATCGTGCTGTGTCAGAGAGCCATTACGCAAAGTCCCTGGCCAGGGCAAGCGAGATTTGCTGGTAGGTTCCAGTAGTTTCTCAGGGTGTAATGGGCTTCCCTCCGACACGACTTATACCGCTATTAGGGGACTGACGCTTGCCGCCCCCTAGGCCCGATATGCGATAGTCTTGGACGAACGGACCGGACTGTATGGAGATTATCACATCAGACTCAGTAGGAGTTCGGATGGGTTTACTCATCGGCCTTCTTATCGACAACTACCTGGGGACCGTTACGTACAGCTAGTGCCGCTTGCGGTCTGTGGTTAAACCCACTGCCAGCGTAGTAGTCGAGTCTCTAGAGTCCCACACAGAGAGTTTCCTACTCCAGGCGAAACGATATAGAGGTTGCATGGTTTTGCGACAAAGGGTTCGGACGCATACGTGCGTTTACGCGCGTACGACTTTCGGACAGTTTTTACCAGTCGGCTTTGGTTTAAGCCAGTTACTGGTATCCGGTTATTGGATTTATACAGTCTAAAGTTTTTCCGTATTTTTACGGTTCGGAGGGGCGTTCTCGTAATTACTCGAGAAGCTTCTAGAAGATGTGACTAAGGAGGTTTCTTTTGGATAAGAAAGTGAGTCATGGTGGTGATTCATTCATTTCATTAATGCACATTTATTGCTTAATGACTCATGCTAATGAATCACCACTAGATATTTTATGAAGCATGCTTATTCATTTCCTTTATTCATTATTGTTAAAAAAGAATGCTTCATAATATATTATGATACACTCTCTCTCCTCTCATTATCTTATCACACATTCTCTCTCCTCAAGCTCTCATCTTCAAACCCTAATCCTTAATCCTCATGTGTTGAGATCAAGGGATTAGTTAGACTAAACATTCCATTACCTTTACTCTATATCATCCTTTCATCTTTGATTAGCGATCAAAGTTGATTAGTTACCTCAAGTTAGAGGTTTAGCTTGGTGTTTTGCTCTCGGGTGGATCGTCTACTACCTAGAGAAGGTCGAGGAGAACAAAGGAGGACACAAAGACGAAGGACTAGTTTCGATCGGTATAATCCCTTAACACTATAGTTTAGTATAGCTATGTGTTTGGTTATTATTTGTTTAGCTTCGATTTAAGCGGTTAGTCGATGTTCGTTCCTTAAACTTGATCGTTTTTGTAAAATCCGCCTCCCCACAAGTACTGGGGTGTACAACATCGACTTACAAATAATAATAATAATGAAATAAATAAAACTAGTCCCGTTGTTTTAACCTTATCTTCTTGTGTTATGTGGCATGGTAGATTAGGACATGTTGATTATCAAACTTTAAATAAAATGATGCGTTTAAATATGATTTCTAAAAGTTCTATTGACTTGAAATCTAAATGTGGTATTTGTATCAAGGCTAAGTATACTAGAGGTATATTTAAATCTGTTGATCACCGCGCTCAAACTCTAGGTTTAGTACTTTTTGATATTTGTGATTCTTGCAAACAACCAACTAAAGATGGAAATAAATACTATATTATATTCATTAATGACAATACAAGATATCGTTATGCATATTTACTTCCAACCAAGAATGAGGTGTTTAATAGATTCAAAATATATAAATCCGAAGTAGAATACTATGTTGGAAGGAAAATCAAAGTCCTTATATCAGACCGTAGAGGGGAGTATACTTATAATATATTAAATCTGTTCTGTCAAGAACATGGAGTTACACTTGAATATTCCCCTCCTTACACTTCTAAATCTAATGGTATAACAGAACGTAAAAATAGAACATTAATGAACATGGTTAATTCCATGTTACTTAGTTCTGGTGCACCTGAAAATTTATGGGGTGAAGTAATACTATCAACATGTTATATACTAAATAGAATATCTCATAAAACTACAAATAAATCTCCATTTAAATTATGGTTTGCAAGAACATCTAGATTAGACTACCTTCGTATTTGGGGTTGCCTCGCACTAGTATATATTGCTTCTCACAAAAGAAACAAAATAGGTCCTAAAACAGTAGATGCATTAATTGTAGGATATTCTCTCGACGGTAATACTTATAGGTTTATTGTCTTAAAATATGATATTACTGATATTAAACTTAATGCCTTAATAGAATCTAAAGATACTACTTTCTTTGAAGATGGATATCTTTATATAACTTAAATTTCTAAACAAGTAGATAATTATGTTTCTAACCTTTACATAGCAAGTACTTCTAATAATAATGAATTAATTCAAAATGTATCTTCCTCGGTTTCAACATCCGAACCAATATTAAGAAGAAGTAATAGAACTAAAAGAAGGAAAATACTTACTGATGATACCTACTACCATTACCTAGTGGAAAGAGATCCTTCTTCCTATGAAGAAGCAATGACGTCTTCTGATGCTAAGTATTGGAAAGAGACTATTCAAATTAAGATTGACTCAATTCGGAATAATAATACATGAGTTCTAACAATCTTACCACCTGATAGTAAAGCAAAAGGATATAAGTAGATCTTTAAATTGAAACTAAAGATTGATGGTAGTATTGAAAAATATAAAGTCAGGCTGGTAGATAATGATTTTTCTCAAAGAAAATGTATAGACTACAATGATATTTATGCGCCTGTAGCAAGAATTACAACCATGAGAACATTAATTTCCTTTGTAGGGTGTTTTTCGTCACCCTATTGAGATAGGAATACGCGTCGCTTGTCAGACGTACTACAGATTGACCCTACCTAGGGTAGGCAGGGGTTTATTGATTGTGGGGATCTGAATCTCCGGCAGCCGCGGACTAAGCTGCCGTTAATTACCCCTCTCTTTTGGAGCGAGGGAACCTCCGATTGACGGGGTCAAACTGGTCACGCGAACTCAATGTGCAGTGTGCGTATGTGTGTCTTAAGGGTTCTGGATATATTGGGGGCCTCGCAGAGTTTACGGGGGTCCCGCGCAGGCACGTGACCTAACGGGGGACGTGTTTCTGGTGTGGAGTGCGCGGAAAATGAGGGGTGAGGAGTGTCTTAAAGACGCGTGCATGGCGCGTGGGCGCTTGGCGCCCACGGGTCACGTGCCTGGCGCGTGGGCGCTTGGCGCCCGCGGGTCACGTGAGCAGCACCCGACCGCTGGCCCGCGGTTCACGTGCGCAGCACGCGACCGCTGATCGCCAGCGGGTCACGTGAGCTGCACGCGACCGCTGGGTGCCGCGGGTCATGTGAGGCGCACGTGGGCGCTTAGCTTCCGCGGGTCCGTTGGGCTCCCGCAGATTACGTGCGCGGCGCGCGACCGCCGGAAACACCAGCGGGAAAAGGGGCTTAGCCCCTGGGTTAGGAGTTGAACTCTCAAGGGGTTTTTGGAGTTGAACTCCTAACAAGGATTATGTATAGATTTGGAGTTAAACTCCTAAAAGGGGATTGATTTATGGAGTTAAACTCCAACAGATCTTTGATGGAGTTAAACTCCAACAGATCTTTGGATATTCTTTTGAGCCTCGGATTCTCCTGGAATGGGATTTTTGGAGATGGGTATCCTTCTTCTTCCTCTATGTTGGTTGTATCTCGAGGGAAAAAGGAGAGGCGGGACTTAATATCTCCCCTTCTAGGGATTTGATGGCAGATCTGAGCTCCCCTTCAAGAGTTTTATGGTGAAAAATTATTTATTTTTGAAAAAGGAAGGGTTAAAATCTTGATTTAATTCAAAAGACGGAGAAGGTTTTAGAACCTTGAGAAAGGGGAAGGAGGCACAAACCCTAGAATTTGAGTGAATGAATTGTATATTTTATTTCATTATCATGTTGCCTTATATAGGCTTACAAATTTACATATAGCCCCTTGGACTTTACAAAATGGCATTTTGCCTATCCCATGCCTCTTATGCTTATTTGTTTTGCACATGAGCCATGAGCTTTACAAAAATTTGGCTCTATACCCATTTTTCTTACCCTCATGCATAAAAAAAATTACATCAAAATTATTTATTACAAGATTTCATTTTGGCATGGGGGAGGCCGGCCGCGAGGCTCGACTTGGGCGTGGGCCCACTTGATCTGGGTTGGGGCCCGCTTATTTGGGGTTGACTTTGACTTTGACTTGGTCAACCGGGGGGTAATTTTTGACCCCCACAGCCTTGGCTGTTCTTCATAAGTTATTAATATATCAAATGGATGTAAAGACCGCCTTTTTAAATGGTGATCTTGATGAAGAAATTTATATGAAACAACCATTAGGTTTCATAGAAAAGGGGAATAAAAATAAAGTTTACAAACTTGTTAAATCCCAATATGGATTAAAGCAAGCCCCTAAACAATGGCATGCTAAATTTGATGAAGTAATTCTTAATTATAGTTTTATAATTAATAATTTTGATACATGTATATATTACAAATCTTATGGTAATGATTTTGTGGTTCTTTGTCTTTATGTTGATGATATTCTAATATTTGGTTTTCCTATTAATTTCATAATTGAAATTAAGTCATATTTATCTAAGAACTTTAATATGAAAAATCTAAGTGAGGCTGATTACATTCTGGGCATAAAATTTAATAGATTTGAAAATGGACATTCAATTTCATTATCTCCTGCCTTAGTGAAATTTTTAAAGAAATATAATTACTTTAATGTAAAAAACCTATCTCAACTCCCTTTGATCCAAATGCTCATCTCATTTAACATGAAGAAGAACCTATATTACAAAATAGATATGCATAAATGATAGGGTCTCAAAACTACATAGCTACTCAAACAAGACCGGATATTTCATATGTGGTTTCGAGACTTTGTAGATTTACAATTAACCCTAATCAACTACATTGGAATGCTAACTGGTGTTTAAGTATTTAAGGGGTACTATAGATTATTGTCTTATTTACTCCAATTTCCCAAATCAAATTGAAGGGTACAATGATGCTAATTGGGTAACTGATACTCTAGATGTAAAATTTATCACATGTTTTGTTTTGGTACTTGATGGTGGAGCAATTAATTAGGAATCGTGTAAACAAACACTAATTGCTGAAAGTACCATGGATGTTGAAATGATTGTTTTGGATACTACCTGCGTAGAAGCAGAATAGTTAAGAAATTTAATATCTGAAATCCCCTTTGTACCAAAACCAATTATAGCAATAATAATTCATTGTGATAATAGATCTCTATTAGATTTATTAGAATAGAAAAATTGCAACAGTAAAACAAATAGATTCCTGCAATTAAGATATGAAACTATAAAGCAATACAAAGAAAATTTTATAGTGTCTCTTATATTTGTAATAGTCAATTAAACTTAGCTGATTACTTTACCGAGAGTCTTGCGAAAACCAAGATTTTTAATGCATCGAGAGGAATGAGACGTAGACCCATATTGAATTCACCAACAGTGGATATCCAACCTTAAAAGGTTTTGTAATGGGAAAAACGCAGATGTTGAATGTGAACGTAGGAGCACTTTATTTAAGTATTTATATCATATCCTATTCTTATGATGTCGTCGTTCTCTAGTTGTTGATTAAGCTTGAGAATTTAACTCTTAATGATTTAAAATGCAAAATTATTTGCGAGGTACTCTATTAACAAGTATTAATAAGTTTCCTCTTGAGACGTCACCTAAGTGAGATTGCCATGAGACCATGGCTTAGGATAGGTGGGTGAAACCTTTATAACTCTCACAAGAATCAAGATACCACAGATGACCCTACTTCGTAACCCGTTTTGAATACCTAAATTTTTGTTTCATATTGTATGTATTTTTGACAAAGGAACGATCAACACGATATAGTTTTGTAAGGTCATTTAACGACTACTATATTCTTGCATTCCGGAGTTTTCTACTCAAAGTGTAAGTTCAAGTCTTTATGACACTTACGCCGATATACAATATTGTTAGATGTTCATTTCATAGTAGTCATAGTCATTATAGGTTGCATCGAAATTTGAACTTTTGTGGTGGAATTGTTGGAGCAAATGCACTAAAGGGAAAAAAAGTCCAAACTTCTCATAGGAAGTTTTTTAGTCCCATGTCGAGAAAACCAAGGAAGGAAGAAGTGTTTATATAACACTTTGACATTTCAATGCAACGAGTCCAATGAAATAGATATGGTAGAACCACACGTGCGGGCCATCATGCCATGCCGAGCGAGCGAGCGAGTGCCTACACCTGCGGACACGAATGTCGCTCCGATTTCAGTTCACAAAGTCCTTAGTATTCTTTTTACAGAAAATTATATTAATGTATATTTTTTGAAACGTTTTTAGATTTTGCGAATGGGTGCGACCGTTCATGAACGATTATAACCGTTGAAAGATGACTGTTGCAGATTGGACGGTTACGACCATTGGTAGTTGAACGGTTGCGATCGTTGCGGTTAACCGCGAACGGTTGTTTTGGAGGCTATATAAGGTCCTCCTTGAAGGCAAAAGATAAATATTACCAATTACCAATAACCAATAACCAAAAACCAGAGAGCACACACAAAAATTCTTTCTTTTTCTTCCTCACTGTATCCATAGAATTCGAGCTTCCAACCTCGAAACCGAAAGGGTACTAACGCTGCTCCGGCGACTTATGCAAGCCGGAATAACAGAAGGGCTGGGGGAGTTGTATCTTGAGATTGAACAGCCACTATAAATCTGCCAAGAGGGAGACGATATCTTTCTAAGATCAGTGCACTCAAGTGCATGCCTCTTTCTCATAAACTTCATTTTTAAATTTGTGATCTACAAAGATTAGAATTTTGTTTATTCAATTTTTCCAGATATAAAACATATTAAACTTCATGAATGATTATGACATTGAAAGATGACCGTTGCAGGTTGGACGGCTACGGCCGTTTGTAATTGAACGGTTCCGGTCGCTGCGGTCAATCGTGAACAGTTGTTTTGGAGGCTATATAAAGCCCTCCTTGAAGGAAAAAGATAAACATTACCGATTACCAAAAAACAAAAACCAGAGAGCACACACAAAAATTCATTCATCTTCTTACTCACTGCATCCATTGCATTCGAGCATCCAACTTCGAAATAGAAATGGTACTGACGCTGCTCCGGCGACTTATGCAAGCTGGAGTACCAGAAAGGCTGGGGGAGTTGTATCTTAGGATTGAATTGCCATTGTAAACCTGCAACGAGGGAGACGATATCTTTCTTAAGTCGGTGCACTTAAGTGCATGCCTCTTTCTCATAAACTTCATTTTCAAATTTGTGATCTACAAAGGTTAGAATTTTGTTTATTCAATTTTTCCAGATATAAAATGTATTTAGGTTTTTTTTCCAAAATAGGATGGTTAGGGATTAAAATTAGTAAAATAAGATAATTTAAATTATAATTATGAGAATAGTACGATTTGGGCCGGCACCAAGAGAGGGCGGGTTCCTGGAACCCGCCATCATCACTAAAAAGTGAAGGATGGGTTCTCACAACCCGCCCTGCTCACATCCCAACCCATCCCAAGTACCCCCTTGCCCCACTCCACCCAGACACCCAGCCTATCCCCAAACCCATCACACCCCTCCCCATGGAGAACGGGTTCCCAGAATCCGCCTTACATAAAAAAATTAAAATTTATAAATAAAAAAAATAAAATTTAAAATAAAAGTATTATTAAATTAAAAAAATCCTTCAAAAAAATAATTTTATCTATACCCAGAATACGAGTAAATCGGGTTCCAAGAACCCACCCTTCAGTGTATGGCAGAGTGGGCGGGTTCAAAAAGCCCGCTCTCGGACAAATATTGGATAAGATTGACGGGTTGTTACTGTTTACTGACGTGGGGATAAGATAGACCGATAAGAGTTGTTACTGTTTATATAGAAGAAATCCAATACTTGGATCATATTATAAATAGAATGAGGAACACTTCAGTAACGAAAGTAAAGCAAATAAGTTTGAGTTTTAAGTTCTGTCTCTTCATAGAAGAATTAGAGAAGATACGCAAAATACAATTGCAATTGCTATGGAGCAAAACTCGTTCAATTCTCTTACTGGATTCATTTCCATTACTTCAACTTCAGTTATAAATAATGGAAATGAATTCATTAAGAGAATTGGACGTCTTTGACACCCAAAGTAAAAGTATACAATTAATACTTTCCCTTTCCCTTTCCTTTTCGCTTTCCCAACCCGAGAAGGCTTGACATAAGCCTATGCCTCTTTTGGTGACTCGACGACCCCCCGTGTCATGTATATGTAGCGGTAGTGTCTGCTCTTCTGCTTGTTCTTCCGCTTCGTCTTCAGTTTCGTCTTGGACAGGCTGTTGTTGCACAAATCCTGAATGTGGGACAAGTGCCGGATATGTGCTGCCTCCCAACAACTATTTGTAGAACGCAAAATCTGTCTCCCAACTGGTCTGTTGTTGCGAAGAAGCTGTCTCGGTTTCCTGCTGCTGTCGTTGCACAAAACCTGCCCCCAAGGCTGCGTAAAACCTGTCCCCCAAGACTGTCGTTGCTCCGGTTGTTGTGTTTGTTCATTATCCACCGACGACTGTTGATACCATTGACTATGCCGGGGTTGATGCTGATCGTATGTTGCTCCGAACCACTCATGCTGCGGCTCTGGTTCCGGCTCATGCTGCGGCTCTGGTTCCGACTCATGTTGCGGTTCTAGCGATGGCGATAAATGTGGAAGTATATGATATGAATTGAATATACTACCAATATATGAGTCTACAGTAGAAAATAAAGCCTGACTATCTGGACCATCATTAGTCGGATATGGATCTTGTATCAATGATTGTATATGATGCAACCCACGAGCTTGTCGTTACATAAAAAACAATATATAATTATAGACTCGTACTGCTGGATGTTAAAAACTAATTTAATTTAAAAAAATTTAACTTACTATTCCTCGTTCCATGTAGCCCCTACGCTCGTACTACTAGACATTCGGAAAGTTGGTAAGGGGAGCAGAAAGATATCTTACAGTGACACGCTTATACCATTATAGGTATTTCTGTAGCGGTGATGGGTTTTTGGTCACCTATTTGCTGAAAGACAATATTACGAAATCTATCTTCCCATCTCAGCAAATATTGATGATGATGCCCCCTCCAATCACGCTCCGTCTTTTCTCCTCGCATGTCTCCCTCTATTGTCATAGGTGCAGGCGGCGGATCAGGAATATGTTGCAATCTACCAAACTGTTGCAATACCCGGTCCGGTAAGTGCATGATTATGAAATTAATGCACAGTAGTGGGCATTGAGCTCGCCAAACCGGCTCTCCTTCGATACAGATGCTGGATAATCCTTACAGACGATCTACTGCATAAGGCGTCCCCGTGAACTGCGCAAATAATATAGTATAAAAATTGTAAGTAATGTCAATTAAAATTTTTAAACAAAGTTAATTATCTAATGTATAGTTACCTGAGTCGCCTCCATTCGATTCAACTCATCTCTATAATACTTAAGTGCTCAACGAGAAGCCTTATATGATTTCTTATCACTCCACCAACAGCAGAGAGGCTTTTTAGGGACATTCTTGGTAGAAATACGAATATTATCTGGTTTTCCAATATACATGTGCTCTCATAACCAAATCTATATATAAAGTGTCATTATTTTAGAAAGAACCAATATTATAAATTTTCAAATATTTAGTTCAAAATTATTATGTATTTTAAATAATGTAATGCAGCCACAAATTTTATTCTTCGTAGAAGCATATGCCTTATCTAGTTCCTTGTAAAGATATTCCAGGACTCCTGCTTCCCCAGCATACTGGCCACACACATCGAAATCCGTAAGAAACCCAAGATATAAAAGATGGACATGCGTTGCCGATTGGTCCGGCATCAACGAAGAACCGATCATGTACAGAATGTAGGCATGCGCATGTCTATCCAAGACATCATTAGTAGCTTCATCAGGGATATTAGTAATGTATCTTTGAGCCAGCTTAAACTGATCTTATACCCTTAATATACCCTCCTGGTACCTGAATTTTACAATTAATCGTAAATTAATATCACTGTAATATACTTTAACTTTTAATTTAAAAAAATTATGAATTATACTTGTCTGAGAGAAGACTCAATATACGTATCCCAATATGGGTGCTCGATTTCCAGACCCATAATTGTACCTCCAACCAATCCATGTCCATTCACCTGTAAACTAAGCAAAATGGCAATATCCTGGAGTGTGATAGTGGCCTCACCCCATCTAAGATGAAAAGTGTGAGTCTCTCTTCTGCAATGCTCATCAAGAGAGGTAACGAGTCTATGGTCGAGTTGGATATGACGCAGTAATGAAGGTTCATAAAAACTGGCTCTTCGAATTTGCTCGATAATACGATAATCAGTAACTTACCATTTGTCAGAACTATGAGCGATGACTGTAAAATTATCTCCACCCTGCAAGATTTATTCATATTATTGTCAATTATTTGAATTAAAATATATGGACCAATATTTGAAACAAATTTAATATATTTTGAATCTTTCCCCCTATGTAATATACTGAAAGATCTATACTTGTTTTGATTTATGAGAAATGATTTGTCGAATGGTTGATTCTCCTGTTTACCACCGGAAACAGGGAAGACGAACGTCTTGCCTGAATCTGGGGGCAGATGCTATTTGGTGCTATCCGTCCACCTCTCCGAAGATGCCAAGTTGATTTATGGCACCGTGTATCGAAGGTTTAAATGGATGTGGCCGATATAGCAGACTTCGTCAGATTCCCCCTCGTTTGAGGGGTTTTTGATTGTGGGGACGCTCTTCCCTGCAGGCACAAGCCCCTGCAGTTAATTACGCTACCGCATCGCGGTAACAACTTTCTCCTTCTCCAGATGGTCACTTCGTGTCGTGTGTGTTTGTTTTGTTTGTGGTTGCTCGTGGATTGTATACGGAGACTAATTTATGTTGTCGCCCGTAGGGCGTGGATTAGTCCAAATCCGTATTTTCTTAGATTTGGATTTTGGTTTGGGTTTAAGGATACGTTAGTCTCATTTGAGACTAAGATCAACTTAAACGTTTGTTAAGGATACGTTAGTCTAATTTTAGACTAAGATCAACTTAACAGGATCATTTAGATCCAACAAAAGAGCATTTGAACTCTATTGTTTAGTTTATGGACATTGCGGTCGATTACCAGTTTAAGGACGTGGTGGTCCATTACCAGTGTAAGGACATGGTGGTCCAAGGTTAAGGACCTCATAGTCCATGGGTTTAAAGGGACCCCACAGTCCAAGGTTAAGGACATCATAGTCCGTGGGTTTAAAGGGACCCCACAGTCCGAGGTTAAGGACATCATAGTCCGTAGTTTAAAGACATCGTAGTCTATGAAGTTTAAGGACATCATAGTCTATGAGTTTAAGGACCCCACATTCCGTGGAATATGTGGTTGTCGGGACCCATCACCTCTCTGAAGACGTTGAAGGATTACAACGACAGATATCAGAGAAGTAAAGAGATGTACCATTGAACTGGTGCGAGTTGGTTGAAGGATCTGTAGTCCAGTTTGGGACTGAGATCTGTTAAATATTCATGCGCAGACGGGCTCAGTTCAATATAAGTTGAGGACTTATGGACAATATTGGGCTAAGTCCAATAAGATTAAAATGTTTAACATTTTATTGTTCTGGGCTGTTGAGCCTTTATTTGGGCTTGGCCCTTTTAATAATGCTGAGCATTAGATCCTGATACATTCTTTTTGTCCTGTATTGAATGCATAGCATTCATCAGAACAATGTGTGTTCTGACAGCGCGCCACGTGGCGCGCTGGGCGCTTTGCGCCAATTAAAGAGCGCATTGCGCTTCTGCCAAGTAGCGCACACGAAAAGGACACGTGTCGCGCTAAGCGCCAGTTTATGAGCGCATTGCGCTTTCAATTTATGAGCGTGTTGCGCTAGTTTAATGGCGCACCAGTGAGTGACACGTGGCGCTGAGCGCCAGCCCATGAGTGCAGTGCGCTGTTTCAGAAGCACAAAGCGCGAGTGCATACGTGGTTGACACGTGGCACGTTTTGGCGCTGAGCGCCGGTCCAAGGAGTACAGAAGCGCAGCTCAAGAGTGCAATGCACTTTTCAATAGCGCAAAGCGCATTTGATCAGATTTATGATCAGGGAACAAATTTATGTTCCTTTTAGAGGAGGCTTTGCCTCAAGTTTCAAGAATAATAGTTCTTATTTTTGAAAGGGTTTTGCCTTTGTAGATCAATGATCTGTGAATGAAGTAAATACTTCTTTTGTTTCTATGATGAGATCTTTTGATCTCTTTTTATAAAAGACCTTGGTCTTTTGTAGATCTATGATCTTTTAAGAAGATAATTCTTCTATTTTGATGAGATGATTTCATCTCTTTGTTCAAGAATCATTCTTTTTACCTTGAAGAAATGATCTTCTTTCAAGAGCTTGCTCTCTTTCTTTTGAGTTTTCTCAAACTTTATAGGGGGTTTCTCCATATCAGACTTGAAATCTTGGGGTCTTTATATAGGGCAAATTGATTTGTTGAATCGGTTAAAGAGATCTTTCTTTGATTGATTTGTGGATGTTTCCCCACCGTTGGATCTTTGATCCTAGGGTTTCTGTTTTACAGAAGGCAACCTTCTTGATTTTAACAAGATTGGAAAAATCTTTCCATAACAGAATTTAATTCTGATTAATTAATGATTGATCATTATTAGATCTTTTGATCTAACGGTGGGGAATTTTATAATTCCAGCGCTAGCGCACCCGTGCTTTGCACGTGGTGCGCTGCTCGGAGCGCAGTGCACTTTGCGCTAGCGCACCTACGTTTGACGCGTGACGCGCAGTGCGCCTAGCGCTAGCGCACTCATTGTGCACTGCCTAGGGCGTATCGCTCCTGGCGCTAGCGTGTCCGTGTTTGACACGTGGCGCGCAGCGCGCTTAGCGCTGGATCCGAAGCGTTGCTTCAATTTTTAAATTTTGAATTTTAAAACAGAGCTTTGCTCTGATTGGGGAAACAGAAGCGTCGCTTCATTTCAAATCTCGGAATTTGAACAGAGCTTTGCTCTGATTGGGGAAACATATCCATTGTAATTTTTTTTCAAACTTAAATAATTGAAAGATTGGGAAAGTCGGTGGGTATAGAATGGAGTTCGGACAGAAAAGGGATAAAGGAGAGCAGAGGGAAGAAGGAGGGTTTTAAAGAGGAAAAAAGGAAGTTTACATTAATTGAGGGCGTGTTCCAAGAACCTGCCCTCATCTTTTTAAAGGAGACGGAACTCCTTTAAAAAGCAGAGGTCCCCTGGATTTGTCACGCCCTTGACCTCTCCTTTTTAAAGGAGAGGGAATCTCCTTTAAAAAAGAGATGGGTCCCTTTTTAAAGGGGATTTATCAATACGTGACATCTCCTTTTTAAAGGAGATGGAATCTTTTTTAAATAGGAGAGGGCCAGGGGATTTCTCTCATGACCAATTTTATTTAACACAGGGCAAGCCCGTAACCCCTCTCTCAAAATAAGGCAATCCTGTGACTCGTGACCCCTTTCTGCCCAATCCTTTCTTTGAATCCAAGGAAATCACGTGACTCTTTATCTCAAGACCCGTGAACACTTTTTCTGAAATCAAGAGTGATCCCTTTTTTTACCAAGGACGACCAAATACGTACAAAAACCTGCTCTCCTCCCATTTGCTCTCCATTCTGCTCCGATTTGCATATGCACCTCCTAAAAAATCTAAAGCTTTCATCTGCACCCCTTCAACGGAACTCGATCTCTCTATCCCTATAGATCTATCTTTCAAATTTCCTGATTGACAAACGTATGTAAATTTTATTTACCGTTTATTTAATTTTCAGTGAATATAATCATTATTTCAGTTGTTAACATTTTATATTTATTGTTGGGTTGATATTGTTTGATGCAGATAGTGTCAAGTTCAAGTTTATTTGTTCTATATAAATACGATGGTCCGATTGTGATAAGTGCACAATATCTCCAGTATATGGACGGGTGTGCAAGAATTATGCGATTAGGATTATCAATGACTTATGATGAACTCGAGAATAAAGTGTTTAAAATCACGAAATACGATCCCCATGAAATTAAGGTTAAGTTAAGTTGTATATGGTCTCTATTTAGTGGAAATGCATTGGTTGAAATTATAGACGATGCAACAAAATCTTCGATGATAGACTTCGCTTTGGCAAACACCCAGCATTCTTTTGAACTTTTAGTTGAGAACGAACAATTGGAAGTATCAGATGTCGCTCCAACGGATATTTTGATGATAATGCTGGAGGTAGTTTCTAGGGATATGGTCCCATGGTTAACGATGATACCTTTAGTTTCACTGGATACGACTATACACATGATTATTCACACCTTCAAACTCAAGGGTAGACATTTTATAATTACTTTTTTTGTAATACCAAAATGCTAATACATTTTATATATTAAATACAGATTTTCCCAAACGACTGCTGCAGTTGCATGCACATACAACCTTCCAAGGGTAAATCAATCTGAAACAAGTGGTGATTATGTTTATTTTCTTTGTAATACAAAAATATTAACAAAATTTTATATACTAAATGCTGATTTTCCCATTTTCAATATTTTCCTTCCGCGTCATTCCAATATGATCTAAGTACCGCATTCCAAGTATGTCTATCCACATCATTCCGGTCTTTTCAACCCAAACCATCCACATTATACCTATCTCAACCATCATATATTGCATCCAAGCCTTATGTTGATATGAATGACAATGATATGGGTGACAGTGATAATGATGAAGCTGGTAAAGATCATCAAGGGGAGGATTGCATGGATTATACCGCTGAATTGAATGAAGTGGCATTGATTGATGACATGGTTGCGAATAATAATTTTGTCGAACTAGAAGATCCCAGCCTCAATCCATTGGAAGATGATAGTTGGATAGACTTAGCTGTGACAGAAGTAAATGATGAACCTTATTTGGAAGCGAGTGTAGCAAGCGAAAATTGCATCACTGTTGGAGATATGTTTCTGGAAAAAGGAGATTTTATTTGTAAACTGAAGTTGTACACTATTGAAAAAAATGTTACATTTAAAACCGAAGATTCAAATAAGGCGTACTATATTATGATATGTACGAAAGTTCTTGAATGTAAGTGGAGATTGTATGCATGTTGTTCCAAAAGAGTTAAAGCTTGGAAAGTCACGAAATACAACCGGGAACACACTTGTATTAATTCGATTATGTTAAAAGATCACAGGAATTGCACTTCATCATACATTTGCTCACTTATCATGCTACTTATCCGTACAGATGTGGCGATGACTCCTCGAGAGATACGGCTCTATGTAAGTGGAGAGCATAAAATTCAGATTTCATATGTGAAAGCATGGGATGCTCGTAGAAAGGTTTTATGCAAGATATTTGACGATTGGGAAAGCTCATACAACTTGCTGGTCCCTTTTATGGAAGACATGAAAGTATCAAATCCGGGGTCCGTATACCAATTATAAACCACAGAAACATATGTCGATGGCTGTGTCAGGTTTCAAAGAATTTTCTGGTGCTTTGCTCCTTGCGCGGCTGGTTTCACACATTGTCGGCCGGTATTGTGCGTGAATGGGACGTATCTATAAGGTAAGTACAGAGATTGCATGTTAATTGTTACAGATATTGATGCTAATAACGGTATATTTCTGTTGGGATTTTCTATTGTCGAGGGTGAAAATACATCATCTTGGTCATGGTTTTTTCATTAACTCAAAAGTATCACATCTGTTATTGATAAAACAGATTATACATCATATCTGATAGACATCTTGGAATACTAGCTGCTATGAGAACTGTATTTCCGATGACACCATATAGGTTTTTCCTGCGCCACTTCAGACAGAATTTTGATAGAAAATTTAAAAATTCAGATCTACATAAGCTTATGTACAAAGTCGATGAGGCGTCTGAACCTAATGATCATGATATGTACATGACGAAAATTGGAGAGATGAGTCAAGCAGCGAAAGCGTGGTTAGATGAGTATCCAGCACGCATGTGGACACAAGCACATGATAATGGATGTGGGTATCTTCTAATGACCACTAATATATCTGAAAGCTTCAACGGGGTCTTTAAGGGTGTTAGAGGCTTACCGATATAGGGGTTGATTATTCGAACCTTTTTCAGAGTGAATACTTATTTTGTGCAAAGAAGGAAAGAGTCTTTGGCGATGAAGACTCCACTCACCGCGTATTATAAAGATATATTGCAGAAAAGAGAGTGCAGATCACAATACTACAGATCTGAAAGGTTTAACAGGGCGGAGTTTCAAGTTATGGGGAGTAATGGGAATCAATATACCATAAATTTTAGAGATGAAGGGCTCTCTTCATGTACATGCGGTGTTTTCCAGCAACAACATTTACCGAGTGCCTATGCAATTGCTGCTTCGAGCAACATGCATAATTCACATTACAATTTTGCTTCACGTTACTATACGGTTTTCAGTTACCAAGGCGCATACGATCCAAAATTTCTTCCTGTACCAGACAATCGCTATTGGCACTATTATACCGGGAACAGACAAATACCAACGGTATTACCACCGGACAAAAATATAGGACCCGGAAGACCTAAGGTGCGTCGAGATCGAATGATAATGGATGCTGATTCTCAGCAAAGGCACGGCAGATGTAGCTTATGCAAACAACCAGGTCATTATAGGACCAGATGTTCAGGACAGTACCTTCGAGATCATGAAGAAGAAGCAACGGAAAGAAAATCAATTATCATTTGTAAGGAAACTTGTACGATTTTAATTTTAGTATGACCTTTTTGCAGAATTCGTTGGATGCTAATTTACTGTAAACTAGCGTTAAAATTGCAATATGTAAATTGAGTAGCGAATAATAACACTTGAATTTACTCGTTTTCAACTGAAATAACTTTTGCGGTATACTGATTTTCTACTAACAAATTTATGCTACGACATGTACATCAATTAAATATTATACAATAATATTAAAGAAGTAGATGCTACACGGTCTGTGATATTGGATTGAATGCAGTTCTGAGAGGGGTAAATGATCGTGTCCCTACATGGGCCGATTTCTTCCCTCGAGCTTCTGCGGCATACTATATTGCCTTCTCTAATGAGTGTCATGGATTTAGATTGGCAATGGGATGGACTTCAAGTATTAAGAAATTACGTTAGTAATCGTTTAGAAACTTCGAGTCATTCTATCCCTATATCTTTCATCCTTTAATAACCACTTAGAACTCCATAACAACTATAGTTGTATTCTTCGTATCTTCTCTAATTTTCCCATGAGGAGACAGAACTTGAAACTCAAACTTATTTGCTTTACTTTCGTTACTGAAGTGTTCCTCGTTCATATTTATAGTATGATCCAAGTATTGGATCCTTCTATATAAACAGTAACAACCCTTATCGGTCGATCTTATCCCCACGTCAGTGTCACGCACCGCTTCCCAACAAACAGAAATGGTGGCGTGGCAAGCCCGCAACGTATTTACTATGAAAATAAATACGTTAAGCGTAATTAAGCAATATAAAAATGAACAAGAATGATAAAAGTAATAAAATGAAACAACAATTTTATTTACATTCAACTTTACATACAACTGTCTGAAAATAAAAGATACAATAAATAAAGCAAATGCCTAAACAATGGCATACTGAAAGTAAGTGCAGAAAGAACTAGTAGTCAGGCTGAGCTGCAAACTAGTCCAAGTCTTCCTGACTCGGCTCTACGTCTTCAGACTCCGGTCCTCCTGACGAACAATCTAAAATGAAGAAAACAGAGAGGAATGTCGTCAGCGAACTGTTCTTACCAAAATTTAAATAATATAGAAATAGCAAAGCTCTGTTGAAAGCTAATGGGGCAGCGCCTCACGTGTTTCTCATGAGGGCGCCATCACCAGCACCAATTTTGTGGCGGCGCCGCACGTGCTCCTTACGCCGGCGCCAATGTGCAAAGCACAGAAACACTTTCTGAATAAGAATTAAATTCTTATATGGTGCCGCACGTGCTTATCACGCGGACGCCAATGTGCACTACACAGGAATACCCATCATAAGAATTAAATTCTTAAATGGCGTCCACGTGCACAACACGTGAGCGTCGATGCCCAAGTAGAATTAAATTCTACGTTTCCCTAACAAAAAGTTAGTATACTCTCTGCTAAACAGAGCCGTTGGATTAAAAATCCGACGGAGATGATAAATCATCAAAATATAGAATCAAATCCTATTAGGAGAAAATATCTCCCATATCTTTCTAAATAAGAAAGTTACTCTCGGTTGGATCAGTGATCCAATAATAGAATAAAATTATATTTTGGGAATATATTCCCTTAATCTTTCCAAACAAAAAGACTGCTTTATGTAAAACAGAGAACTCTTGGATTAAAAATCCAATAGCGATTGAAAATCACCACTTGAGAAAATAAATTCTGTATATGGGAAAATATTTTCCCAATCTTTTTAAAAATAAGAACAACACATTCTGTGAAAAAAGAAACACTTGGATCAAAGATCCAACGGTGTGTAAAATTCCCCAAATCAATTTTGAGACCAATTAAATCAATTGGAATCTCTCAACGAGAGATTTTCTCAAAACTACTTAACAATCTGCCTCCACTATATAAAGGACCCGAGACTTCAAGTCTTAGAAAAGAGAAAAACCCCATATAAGCTTCTGCAAAAATACAGTGAGCTGTCGAGAGAACAGAGAATTCAATTCTCAAAGAAGAAAACCTTCCTTCTCGAAACCTTAGGTAAAAAAAAGAGACCAAAATATCTCTATCATATCTAAGATTTTAACCATTTTAAAAGAACTTAGTTCTTTCTCTGGATCTGAGATCCACAAAACAAGTCTTCCATAAGTTGAGAATTTAATTCTCATCGAGAAAATCTTGTTCTTGAGAATCTAACATTCAGGGAAGAATAAATTCAAAAAGAAAAAATGGAGTCCATCATACTCCAAGAACTCAGTTCCTTTAAATCAAGGACTTAGTTCTCTAAAAAACTCAACTCGAAATCCTCAAAAATAGTGATTTTGTTGAGCGTTAATGGTCAAAATGCCATTGACAGAGGTTTAACCTTTCTAAAAATATCAACAGAGATTAAATCTCCATATAAAAAAACTAGATCCTCACGTGCTTTCCACATGGACGCCCCTCTTTAACAACGCCTAGCGCCTCATGTGAAAACACGCGGGCGCCCAAAACAGAAGGCCAGCGCCTCACTTGAAATACACGTGGGTGCCGAATAAAGTGCTTAGCACTCTACATACAGCTAAAACGTCTGAGTGCTTCGCACTAATTGGGCAACGCCCAGCGCCTCACGTGCTCCTCACATGGGTGCCACATAAAAAGTGCCTAGCACTCCATATACAGCCAAAACGGCTGAGTGTTTAGCACTAATTGGGCAGCGCCCAGCGCCGTACGTGCACCTCACGTGGACGCCATAGGAAGTGTTCAGCACTTCACACTTAGTCAAAAAGAACTAAAGTGTTCAACATTCATTGGCCAGCGCCCATGACTGAATACTTCACATGACATATATGTGAGTATCAGAGCTCAAATAAGTGCTGAGCACTTTTACATAAAAAGAAAAGGGTTGAAAAAATAGAGCCCAAATAAGTGCTTAGCACTTTTGAATGAAAAAGAATAAGAATAAGTAGACTAGACCCAAATTGGCTAAGTCTCTGAAGTTTTCTTGCAGCTGAGCCCAAATGATCTTTTGCTGGATCTTAAGCAAAAATGATCCTAAAAACATTGTTAAGTTGATTTTAGTCTCAAATAAGACTAACGTATTCTTAGCAAAACAAACTGAGCCCAAATGCTCACTTATTTATTTAAGTTGACCTTAATCTCAAACTAGATTAACGGTCCTTAAATAAAATAAAATATTTTTGAACCAATGGAATATACAACCCAAGTTCAAAACCCCTTCAAGCAAATCCTTGACCCAAGCCTAAATCTTAAATATACGGATTTGGACTAATCCGCGCTTTACGGGCGATGACATAAATTAGTCTCCGTATACAATTCAAGGGAAACCTAAACAAACAAAAACACACATGACACGAAATGAACTGCCAGAGCAGGAGAAAGTGGTTATTGCAATGTGGTAACGTAATTAACTGCAGGGGTTTGCGCATGTAGGGAAGAGCGTCCCCATAATCAAAAAACCCCTCAGAAAACGAGGGGGAATCTGATAAAGTCTACTACAATAGTCGTGTCTGTCCAAACCTTCGATATATGGTGCCATAAATCAACTTGGTATCTTCGAAGAGGTGGAAAGAAAAATCCAAATAGCATTTGCCCCCAGATTCAGGAAAGACGACCCATCCCGGTTCGTCCTCGTCTCCAGCGGTGAACAGATTCTGGTTTTCCCGGTAGGACCTTTTCCACTCCACACTTCGTGTGTCGTGTTTCGCGAACAAAATCGCGGTTCACTATAGTTGCCCTCAGATTCAAGATACTAAAATTTGGTGTCTTGCTCCTATGCAAAAAAAATTGATGGCTTCCAACTGCGCAACATGCAGCAACAACACTTGCTTCACCCCAGCCGGAGGAGTGACCAATGGGCCTAACGCGACCTCTATCTTTTTAATGCCGGTGGGGCAAGTAACTCAAGCCACTACTGGATTGTTCTTTGGGACCATGCTCCCACCAGAGAATTTCGGTACCTCAGCGCCGCAAGTGGAAGCTCTCAAGAGGTCAGTCTTCAATAAACCGGCGACCACAACGGCCCCTCTTAACGGGCCATCCAAAGCCGACGTCTCATTCTTCAACAGGCTAGGCAAGAACCCAAACAGGCCCACAAAGAGGCTTGTGACACCTGAAGGGGCTGCCCGCAAAGATGCTTGTGATACCTGAAGGGGCTACCCCAAAACGGATAGCTCTCCGAACTCCTGCTACGGGCGAAGCCATCAAAAGTGCTTCCCTTACCAGAAAGTCTGTCTTTGAAAGATTGGCTGGACCTTCTCAAACCCTGCAAAGGACGTCAGTCTTCAACAGGTTGACGCCAATAGCAGCCCCTCAGCAAAGGATGGCTGGACATGAATAAGTCGCATCCAAATCTAAGGCGGTCCTGTCTGCAAGACACGCTCGACGTCGCCACTGGCGCCGAGTGAGAAAAACTATGGGAAACTCCCCCTCTGGACTTACCCCACCAGCTTTAATAGTAGAAGTTGACGCTGCTGTTCCAACTGGGAATAGTTTTGATCTGCTCAGGATGGTACGCAAGAACACTCCAACGGCGGTGCTAAAGAAATTTCCCCCACCTGTAGAGGTCATTGTTCAGGCAGAACCAGAGCGCCCCCATCAATGGCTCTCCGCCGAAATTCATAGAGTCAGGCAGAAAGTCCAGGACTTTGTGATCAACAAAGATTACTCTCGTCGACCGAAGAAATCGAACGCTCGGCAAGAGAAAGATCATCCCTCCGTCATACCGTGAGGGACTTCTTTTACACAGGTGCCTATCATAACGACTCCTTCAACTTTGACCTCCCACAAAAGGATGAGGCCGGAGAAAATCCCACCGCCTGCGGCAAATTCCAAAGGTGATGGACCCAAACACCCCAAGTCTGGGGGCATAATCGTACATACGGTCCACATGGCTTCCGGGAAAGAATAAAGCCGTGCCTCCGTAGGTCATCGACCGCAAACTCAATCGCTGAAAAAAGCTCAGGAGCTATAACAAAAGCTCCAGGAAATGCTCACCAAAATGGCAGCACTTACCGGGCAGAAAGAAAGCACGGACACAACAGCCGAACAGCGCCAGGAGCAGGAGACCGATACAGAGTTCCTGCGAAGGGTGCTTGAAATAAAAGACAAAGAAGCTGCCGAACAAGCTGCTAACATAAAGCAGATGGCGCTCTTGTTTCAGGATATGGTTGGAATGATGATCCAACCAGAACCCCCAGCCGAAAATCCGCCGATAATCATCGAGGATGACAGAGGGGAAACATCAAACCCTCTTCCGGCTTTATCAACGGCCAAGGAGGAAACGATCTCCAAGGCTGCTCTTGATGATTATATATCTCAACAAATAAGAGCTCATCAAGGAAATGAAGCGGCTGGCCAAATCGTCAGAACTGGACGACCCTATATAGTATGAACAAATTAAGTACCTGTCGGGATATACGATCCCTAAGTTCCATGTGTACAAAGGGACGGGCAATCCCCATCAGCACGTCGAGCAATTCAGAGCTCTGTGCGGCAATACTGGAGGCGATGGCAAACTGTTGCTTCGCCAATTCGTTGGAAGCCTGTCAGAGACGGCCTTTGAATGGTACTCGGAGCTCCCAAATGACTCTGTGAGAATATTCACAGAGATGGAACTCCTGTTCACACAGCAGTTCGCCAGCGCACCCCGATCACGACATTAATCAATGCCAGGGTAAAGCCAGGAGAAACCTGTGTCCAATATGCGATACGGTGGTGGAACCTATAGTCCAAGTGTGAACAGCGCATCGAAGAATCCCCTGCCGTGGGCATGTTCATTGGGACCCTTGATCCTCAAACGACGGTGTCCCAGTTCATGACATTCTTCAAACCGACGACCTTCCAGGCTCTGATCGATAAGCTGGCCGAAATGAACCAGATAGACCACGGGCCTTCCTCCTCAAATAAGGACCCTCGAAATAACAAGGGTAAAGGGAATACGACCTTCGTTGCCAACACACAACAACGGCCGAGTGGCCTAAAACCAGCTGCTCGCTAAAACAACGTGCGTCCGAGCCTATCCTTGGAGGAAACACTGGGGCATGCTTATTCGTTTCCCCGCGATAAGACAAGGAGAATATTCGAGTTGGCAATGCGTAACAAACTCATCACATTGCCAGACCCACGATGTCCACCACAACCCGGCGACGTCAATAACCCCAACTACTGCTCCTATCACTGTATAGTAAGCCACTCAATTGAGGATTGCTACATCTTCAAGAACTGGGTCGAGGACCAGTATCAACAGGGGAAATTCACGTTGTTTGACAACTGGAGGGTAAACCCACCACAGAAGCAAACTCCTAAAAAGGTGGATGCGCCGGGGGCATCATGCTCACTCGTGGAAGAAACTCCATAGGAAGTCGTTCTTTCAGCAAAAACCAAAAGAATGATGAAAGATTTACAGGCATGTCTAGCAGTCAGGTGGAAAAGCCTACTTGAACCCAAAATCATCGAAGGGATGCTGAAACCACGTCTCGTACCGAAAGTCGTTGACAAAGGGAAAAATCCCCAAGTCAAGCCTTCAAAGTCTTCAAAGAAAAAGAAGAAGACCAAAAAGCCTGTGCAGCCTGCCGAGTATGACGACATGCACACAGACCTAAAAAAGTACATTGACACGCTGGAGGAGTACAACCAGATAGCGCGGAAACCAGTCACGCTCGAAGAGTTTCTCAAGCATATTCTTGAGAACGAAGATAGTGACAATGATGAGGAAAATGAATCATCAAAAGAAACTGAAGACTATGTAGCAAGTTGCCACATGGTCTCCCCTTCGTTGTTAAAAGAAGAAGAAACTCACTCAGCGTCAGAAAACAACGCGGAGGGACCGGGGGCAGGATCGGCTCTAAAATCTCCGGAACTGCCAGAAGTCCCGATCGATAGGCTGTTAAACGAAGCCTTTCGAAAAAGTAAAGCTGACTGAGAACGCGAAATAGCCATATACGAAAAGGTTAAGTGTCAGGGTCAGGATGAAAAAGCCACGGTAAGGAGGAGTTGTAAAGTACTCCAACCAAACCAAAGCATATCTGCGACAAATAAGAGCAGGATCAAGGCAGAGAAGCGGTTCGCCAAAGCCTTATCAATAGGAATGAAACTACCACCTCTCGTAGGAAACACTCCTGGGGTCATATGCCTCGACGGAGAGGATTTACATCCAAACTACTGCCGATACCATCGAAGGGCTATCCACCCCACTGAGGAATGCAGTGCCTTCAAGAAGTTGTGGCAAGGATACGTTGCCCATAAAAAACACTTCAAGAGGGTGAAGCGCGAATCTTGTTGACGACAAAATAGTGCGACAGATGCGCATGAAAAAATGACTGGCAACTGTCATATGGTTGATACCAGTTTGGAAAGGGAAAACCCCCAAGTTATTGTTAGTTATATGTATTCCCTAGAGGTCATTATTGTATATTATAATGGATGCTTAGACATATATAGAGAGGACTTTCTTGCTTGACATGATAGTATGCTATCTGGTTGCTCTTTATCTTAACATGTACACTTGTATTATTATATCGTCTCTCTAATACATGTTGATAAAGCCCTTAGAATGTTTGCTTGATGACCAGGACTATGATGCGGATCATACTACTGGGGCAATGGTTGATCTCACAACCATTGGTGTTTGACATCAGAGATTGTACACAAGTGCTCATTGGAGAATGGGTACACCGAACATGACTCGCCGAGAACTCTTATATGGTATTATACCTATCGTCGGATAGAAGTTCTCTAGTGACACCGGTACATGTTAGTCTGTAGACCCGAGATCGTCACAGAGTCTTGTGTGATTCCCACAGTGCTTTGATTTCCTGCTTACCACGCTCAAGAGAGCGTGCAAACAGGTGTATTTTGGGTACAGTCCTGAGTCACATGGAGGCAATGAGCGATAGGAGGGGTTTCGTTTCTCCCGGTATTGGGAGTTGATGTTGCACTATGCTCGATTGGCTATAACAGGTAGTCCCTGACTAAGGCTGATGATGAGATTTACTGGTTAGTTTTATCAGTAGTTTCTTGACCCGTTATGAGCCTCACATCGGCATGACTTATCAAGTTATTGGCGTCTGACGTTTACCACCCCCCAGACTCGATATGCGACATATCAGACGAAGAGACCGGACTATACGGTAGTGTTACTCACTGGATTCACGGGAGTTTGGAAAAGCCTGCTTGTTGATCTTCTGATCGCTCAATACCTGGGTAGCCGTTACGTACAGCAAGTACCGCTGACAGCTTGTGGGTGACTTATATGATCATTACCTACTGATGGCGTATTAACGAGTCTTTAGAGTTCTACACAGAGCTTTTCTAACTCAAGCGAAACGAAGTAGGGCACATATGTTATATGTGCGGGACCGAGATTAATACGTGTATATTATACAGTATTCTAATCTCGCGATATAGGTTATATGTAATATAACCGAATTATTGAATCAAGTGTTGATTCAATAATTTGTTATATGTATATTTGATAGACATATAAATGATATTAGTTGGTTGTATGTGGTATAGCCGGATTATTAAATTAAGTGTTGATTTAATAATTAAATATATAATTATATATTTGATATATTAATATATATTAATTAATATTATCTCACTTAAGAATTTCTTTTCTACAAATACATATAAATATATATGAGATATATATTAATGTATTTACTATTGTGTCATGCTAGATGATACATTAGACATGGGTGTATGAGATTCACACCAAACTAAACATTATTTGGGTGATTTAATTATTAAGGGATAAACCAAAATTAGGTGGAAAATGTCACGGCTTAAGATGCTTGTGGAAGCATGTAGAAGCCTTAATTTAGTCCACTAATTTTGTTTTACTCTGCATATTTATTAACCTAACCATTAGTTTTAGCCATGGTTAACTCTGTATTAATATCTCTTGAGATATTTTTCACCCAAAGGTTCACATTAGTTCATCTTCTTCATCTCCTTCTTTCCTCTCTAGTTTTTGAGTGAGGTGAAAACGAAAGAGAGAAAAATAATTCTAAAGTGAGCAAAACACCTATTTCATCAATCTATACCAAACTAGCCATTTAGTGTAGATTGTTTACTTCACTAATTCCTCAATTAGTGAAGAGGTAGCTTGAGTTAGATATTTTTCGACGTAGATCATTTTCGGCCTCGAAGATCCTTAAGCAAGCTTGTTCCTTTCGCCTAGTAGAGCCTAAGAAGAGTTCGGAGGACCACTACTTAGAGCTAAGGGACTACTACACAGAACTTTAGAAGTGAAGGACCGATCTACAAAGGTTGTATTCCTTGTTCACTTAGTGTAAAGTTTGTTTACATACATTATAAAACCCTAATTCTCTAGTTCGATTCTTGGTTTGTGTTCCTTAGCACTCTAGATTTATTTAAATTGCATATTCGATACTTGCTAAAACCTAGTGGTCGTGCTAAGAAACTCCAACATGGTTTTAGAGCCAAGCTAGAGCATTAGGAGTGGTCTAAGCGAAGTTAAAGTGTTCGATCGACTTTTCGAAACCCTAAAATCCGGATTTCTGGAAAAATTTCAAAAGTTGGAACTTTTGAAATTAAAAATATGCAAAACATTGTGCAGGGTTTTCTATGGATCCCCAAGAAGAACGAGCGCCCAACTCGACCAAACGGCCGCGCAACCACGGCAAAACCATGGGTTTAGCCGCGGTTCCGCGGCACAATTGGCGAGGTAGGGACTCCCCCTTCTTATGCTGCTCCGTATGTACATTTGGCACTTTCTAGGTATTTTTAACCGAGACTCAAGTGTTGAAGTCTCTGAGATTTGTGGGTGTTTGATGAATCGATCGAAATGTTTAGCATCGTCTAGATATCTGTGATATGTGATATAATATTTGAAATCCACAATAATTAGTTTTGTGAAAACTAGTTAGTGTTTTGTATATCTAGCAATTTAGTCTCATCAATCGGTTGCCACGGGGTTTTGATTCGGATCAAAATTCCGTCGTAATCGCGTATAGTACGCGAACACTCGCCAGGTAACACTAATAGGTAGCCACGCCCCATCGCCCCGACTAAGTGACTGTAGGAGAACCCCGTTACCAAAAGTATCCGCTCGGGTACTCGCGGACGCGGTGTTCCGCCTAAGTGCACTTCGTCGACGACATCGGGGGTGCGGCCGTCTACTAATATTTCCGACGAGCATTCGATCAGTTATCGGGAATCTTGTTGAATTTCTCGAATGGTTATTGAAAAGTGTTTTCAATTTGAGACTTAAATGCCGGGTTTATAACGTTAGGCATGAAATTCGGAATATGTGATATTCCAGGTTTATGATGTCTAAGGAATTTATACGGTTAGGCATGAAATCCGAAGTATGTGATATTTCTGGTTTATGATGTCTAAGGATGTTGCAGATTCCAATTATTATAGTTTTCATTTTCTTTTCTGCGACCGTAAGTGTAATATGTGGTGTATCGCCGGTTTCGTTGCTATACGTCAATGGCAATTGGGACACGCATATTTACTTACGTTTATGACATGTGATGTTATATATTGCTGTGATATGTTATATTGGATCGTCGTGTTTGAATAGCCGGGGTTTTTGCGTGAGATGAGTGTTTTTCATTTTCATTCATGTAAAAATTTGTATGTAATATTCTTTTATTGGGACACTTCCGGGTTGAGGATGGTGTCACCATTGATGTATATTATTTACTTTTCCGCATTAGGATAGACCCAAGATGGGGAGCACAAGTAACCGGGTTCTAGAGTTCAGTGGGAGACCATCTCGAGGAGTCGAGACCGGGTATCCTAACTCTAGAATTGGTAGGGTTGCTTACCGCTCTCGTAGAGGTCTAGGGATGTGGGTTTGGCTATTTATCACGACCGTGGAATCCGTGCTTTTTACAGGTTTCATTTAAAATATGGACCTCCTAGTATATCCTATATTACATATGTTGACTTCTGCTGCAATGTTCTGTGATGAGATTATATAACTGCGTGAGACGAATGCTTTATATTATATATATGATATATAATAAATGTTACTTATGTTTTGCATCCGCGCTAGTCCTGCCCCCGCTCTGCTGGTAGTTAAGTAACTTAACGGTACATGACGGGACCCCGTGGCGAATGCGGATGGCATAAGCGTACGTTGTATTTTCGTTTCTTCTGTGATGTTTAGGAAACATAAATGATGGGACTTCATTAACAAGATTAATGAAAAGAAAGAAACCTAAAGATGTTGTAGAATCAAATTTTCAAAAAGGTAGCTCTAGTTATTGCTTTGCATAGCGGTATTTGCTATGAATATCCAGCACCTCATTCGATGAGGAAAGAGCTGAGATCCCTTCACCGGGAATGACCTCTTTAGCAAAAACAAGTAAATGCTACAACCCACTCGTTTTGTTTTGAAAACTATTCAATTTTAAAAAGCGGAGCTTAAACACTCCTTTTCAACTCACTCGATTCTAAACCATATCAAGTTCAAAACATTAAAGGTTTTCATAAAAACCATCCGCAACCCTCCGTCATTTTTGGAAGTAGAGTACTTAGTATTCGTGCTACGTTTGTTGACCATAGTTAAGGCGTAGTGTACGGTAGCTAAGTGATGTCTTCCTACACAGCATATGATGCGATTAATTAGGACATTTATATGACTTTGTTGACCATAGTTAAGGTCATAAGCCGTTAGGGGTAAAAACCATATCGGGAATTTCAAGAGTTGAAATTTGCAGTGAGATTGCAAACCTTTTATGAGATAGTTGGATCCCGATACCCACTGCGAGTAAGAGTTACTCTTAGGAGAGTTTTCCATATTACAATTAGCTAATCAAGTAGGTGTCTAAGAAAGGTGTTAACGGGGTTATGCCCCTGTGGAAACGAGGTTATTTAATTAGTTCCTTGCGAAGGCATGGGGAGACTCTCTCGGAGTACCAATACCTGCCTGGCCGAACGATTGGCGAACTTGTAGAGTGTAATTAATCCCGGCTAATCTTACCTTTTAGGGTTTGAAGGAAGTTTTGATAAAAACAGTCGGAGCCATCCTGATTAGATAAAATAATAACCAATCTAATCTTGCAAGAGCATACGCTAAAGTGTTTTCTTCTCTCTCTCTCTCCAGGTAAAGACCATGGCATGCCTTAATCAAGATAATAATATGAATGTATTGACCGAACCCGCTTGTTATACTGAGCTGGGGAACGTTGGTTCCGCTCTACCTTATAACTGTAATAAGCCTAAGCAGGAAATAAGGGAATACACGGATTTCCATGCGACCCGAGCGAGGAATGAGCATGTTGATGAATTTTCTTCGGGTGTGTTCGTTACCGAGAATTGTTTCTCAGTTTGTTATACGTCCTGGGAATTAGATATCGGATCAGGATCCCATATTTGTAATATATTACATGGGCTAAAGAAAGGTAGACAATTGGGAATAGGTGATCATTCTCTCCAAGTAGGGAATGGTGCAAGGGTTGCAACCAAAGCAGTTATCGAATATCACCTAGTATTATCAGAAGGTAATACATTGATTCTAAAAAACTGTTATTACATACCCAAAATGTTGTGCAATTTAATATCAATTTTTTTATTAGATAAAGAAGGATATAACTTTGTAGTAGAGGAGAATATTATGAATATTTTTCTAAATCAAGTGTTGATTGGGTTTGGTACGTTATCTAACGGTTTATACGTTCTGAATCAAAATACAGTTCTTAATGTATAGAACACACACAAGAGGAAACGTTCAGAAATGAAAGAATTCTTCTTCTGGCATTGTAGACTAGGTCATATCAATGCGACATGACTAGCTAAGTTACATAAGGATGGATATTTGAACCCATTTGAATTTACTTCTTATGAAACTAGCCAATCATGTCTCAAAGGCAAAATGACCAAAACTCCGTTTACTGGACACGGAGAAAGAGCTACTGAACTCTTGGGACTGATACATAGTGATGTATGTGGTCCTATGTCTATACATGCCAGGAATGGTTCCTCGTACTTCATTACATTCACCGATGATCTCTCAAGATTCGGACATGTGTTCCTGTTGAAACACAAATCTGAAGCTTTTGAAAAATTCAAGGAATATAAGTGCAAAGTAGAGAACCAAATGGGTAAAGTATTAAAATCTTTCGATCTGATCGGGGAGGAGAATACTTAAGCACGGAATAACGAAATGACGGGTAGAACTTGACTAGTGCTTACATACTTAAGTATTTAAAAAAGAATGGGATTCTCTCTCAGCTTACTCCTCCGTATACACCACATCACAACGGTGTATCGGAGCAGAGTAATCGCACCCTATTAGATATAATACGCTCTATGATGAGTATTGCTGAGTTACCTGTTTCCTTTTGGGGTTATGCGCTTGAAACAGCCGCATACCTATTGAATAGAGTTCCAACCAAATCAGTGGCTACCACTCCATATGAGGAATGGGAAGAGACCATCTCTTAAACGATTTAAGATACGGGGTTTTCCTACCTATGTTAAAAAACAAAATCCGGACAAGCTCGAGACAAGGTCTGTTCTGTGCAAGTTTGTAGGATATCCAAAGGATTCCTATGGATATATCTTCTACCACACTGAGGAACAAAAGGTGTTTGTTTCTCAATATTCCACCTTTATAGAAAAGGAATTTCTTGTGAAAGAAATTAGTGGTCATGAGGTAGAACTGGAAGAAGTTCCAGCAACACAAACTACAGCTGATGATTTGATGGAGCCGGAAGATTCAATAGTCCCCGACGAACCTCAGCCACTCCGTAGATCTAGTAGGGGTCCTCATCCACCTGAGAGATACTACGGTTTTCTCGTAGACGGTGGGAGCGAGGATTGCATCATGGAAGATGATGACCCAACTAGTTTTGAGCAGGCTATCACGAGTGGGGACTCTGTGAAATGGCTGGATGCAATGTGATCTGAGATGGAATCCATGTACACCAACAAAGTATAGACTTTAGAAGTTGCTCCTGAAGGGGTAAAACCCATTGGGAGCAAGTGGATCTTTAAGAAGAAACTTGGTTTAGATGGAAAAGTTGATACTTTCAAAGCTAGACTTGTAGCAGAAGGTTTTCGTAAACGACCAGGTATGGATTATGATAAAACCTTTTCTCCAGTGGCTATGCTTAAGTCCATCCGGATCCTACTTGCCATCGCTGCATACCATGACTACGAAATCTGGCAGATGGATGTCAAGACCGCTTTCTAAATAGTGATTTAGAAGAGAGCGTGTACATGACACAGCCAAGGGGCTTCGTAGATAGTGGGAGCAGCGGAAAGATATGCAAGCTGCTTAAATCAATCTAACAATTAAAGCAGGCATCGCAGAGCTGGAACATCTGTTTTGATGTGGCAGTCAAAGAGTCTGACTTCATCAAAAACGTAGATGAACCTTGTATATACAAGAAGCTTGTAGAGAGTAAGGTTGTCTTCCTCGTATTGTACGTGGATGACATACTCTTCATAGGAAATGATGTTCCTATGCTACACTCGGTCAAGCTCTTCTTATCACAAAGGTTCTCCATGAAAGATCTGGGTGATGCCTCCTACATCCTGAGGATTAAAATCTATAGAGATAGATTTAAACGGATGTTGGGATTGTCCCAATCCAGGTACATCGACACCATACTAAAGAAGTTTAGTATGGAACATTCCAAGCATGGAAATTTACCCACGAGCCCAGGAATCACTTTCTCCAAAGAGATGTCCCCCAAGACTGATTTGGAGAGGGCTCACATGCAAGAGATACCCTATGCTTCGGCAGTCGGGTCTATCATGTATGCGATATTATGTCCCAGACCGGATGTAGCTTACGCACTTAGTGTTGTAAGCAGGTATCAATCGGATCCTGGGGAGAATCACTAGACAGTTGTGAAGAACATTCTTAAGTACTTGAGAAGGACTAAAGAAATGTTCTTAGTGTATGGTAACGGTGAACTCCAGATGGAGTCTTTTACCGATTCGAGCTTCCAGAATGATAAGGACGACAGTAAGTCGGTGTCGGGTTTTGTCTTCACCATCAATTGCGGGGCGGTATGTTGGAAGAGTTCCAAGCAAGATATCGTGGCAGACTCGACGATGGAGGCTGAATACATCGCTGCTAACGATGCTGCCAAAGAGACCGTCTGGATGAAGAAGTTCATAACTGAACTTGGTGTGGTTCCATCCATTGAGCATCTGATACCTTTGTATTGTGATAACAATGGAGCTGTGTCTTTTGCCAAGGAACCCAGATCCCATCAGTGATCCAGACATATTCTGAGGCGGTATCACATGATCCAGGAGATAGTTGATCGCCGGGAGATCGAGGTCAGGAGAGTTGACACGAAAAATAACACGGTGGATCCACTCATGAAGGTCATTCCACAGATACAATTTGAAAGATTTTTTGAGATGTTGGGTATGAGATACTACAACAACTGGCCTTAGTGCAAGTGGAAGATTGTTAGTTATATGTATGCCCTAGAGGCCATTATTGTACATGATTGTATGTTATAATGGATGCTTGGACATATATAAAGAGGACTTTCTTGCTCGACGTGATAGTATGCTATCTGGTTGCTCTTTATCTTAACATGTACACTTGTATCATTATATTGTCTCTCCATTACATGTTGATAAAGCCCTTAGGATGTGTACTTGACTACCAGGACTATGATGGAGATCATACTAGTGGGGCTAGGGTAGTCCATAAGTACATCCTTTAATTGTTCCTAGTTAAGGGAGTATCGAGACATGGCATCGATATTCCAGAGTAGATTAGTGTATACGTTTCTTGACCCTGTATGGGGCGATGGTTGATCCCATAGCCATTGGTGTTTGACATCCGAGATTGTACACAGGTGCTCATTGGAGAATGGGTACACCGAACAAGACTCGCCGAGAACTCCTAGATGATATTATACCTATAGTCAGATAGCAGTTCTTTGGTGACACTAGTACATGTTAGTCTGTAGACCCGAGATCGTCATAGAGTCTTGTGTGATTCCCACTGTGCTTTGATTCCTCTCTACCATGCTCAAGAGAGCGTGCAAACAGGTGGATTTTGGGTACAGTCCTGAGTCACATGGTGGCAATGAGCGATAGGAGGGGTTTCGTCTCTTCCGGTATTGGGAGTTGATCTTGCGCTATGCTCGATTGGCTATAACAGGAAGTCCCTGGCCAGGGCTGATGATGAGATTTACTGGTAAGTGTTATCAGTAGTTTCTCGACCCGTTATGAGCCTCACATCGGCATGACTTATCAAGTTATTGGGGTCTGACGTTTACCACCCCCAGACTCGATATGCGACATATCAGACGAAGAGACCGGACTGTATGGTAGTGTTACTCACTGGATTCACGGGAGTTTGGACAAGCTTGCTTGTTGATCTTCTGATCGCTCAATACCTGGGTAGCCGTTACGTCCAGCTAATACCGCTGACGGCTTGTAGGTGATTGATATGATCATTACCTACTACTGGCGTATTGACGAGTCTTTAAAGTCCTACACAGAGGTTTCCTAGCTTAACCGAAATAAAGTAGGGCACATATGTGATATGTGCGGGACCGAGATTAATACGTGTATGTGATATAGTATTCTAATCTCGCGATATAGGTTATATGTGATATAACCGGATTATTGAATCAAGTGTTGATTCAATAATTTGTTATATGTATATTTGATATACATATAAATGATATTAGTCAGTTGTATGTGATATAGCCAGATTATTAAATCAAGTGTTGATTTAATAATTTAATATATAATTATATATTTGATATATTAATATATATTAATTAATATTAGCTCACTTAAGAATTTCTTTTCTACAAATACATATAAATATATATGATATATATATTAATGTATTTACTATTGTGTCATGCTAGATGATACATTGGACATGGGTGTATGAGACTCACACCAAACTAAAGATTATTTGGATGATTTAATTATTAATGGATTAATCAAAATTAGGTGGAAACAGATTTGGGCTATTCCTAGGACTCAGCGAAAGATGCCCAACGGGAACATGGAGACAACTGGGCTCAGATACGTTCGGTCCAAGAAACGGGAGCAATTCTACAGCTGTCGTGTCATAAACAGCTCCAGCGAAGGGGAAAACGCTCTTCCGAATGGCCGTGACATTGAAACAGAGCGAAATCCCGCTCTTAAAACGTTAAGTCCATCACTCGAAAAACAAATTGACAAGCTAATAAAAGAAGCTTGTCAAAATAGCCGAGACAATCACAGACGCGAAATGACCATTTATTAAAAGGCCAGCACGCAACGCCTCAATCAGTAATCTGCGGAGAAGGAAGACTATAATGCTCTTCATCCCCGGCCTGCTGCATGTCCTCGTAAAAAGGGAAAATCCTGAAATAAAGGCAAAAACAGGGAAAAGAACGCAAACAACGTTCGAAAACAACAAAGCAGATCCAAGAAGCCATGCAATCGAGAAAAGGTCGATTGGAACTCGTTGTTTATAAAGATGATGGATCGGGAATACTCTTTCCCCCAAGACAAGACAAGGAAAATATTAAACCTTGTCATGAAGCATCAAATGGTGACGCTCCCGGAGTCTCGGCACCCCTAACAAATAAACGGGGTCCATCATCCAGATTATTGCTCTTACCACCGATCAACAGGTCATCCCCTCGAAGACTGCTTCACATTCAAAAACTAGGTAGAAAACCAGTATCAACAAGGCATGTTCGCTTTATCCACAGCTGGAGGGTAACCCCGCCGTAAAAGTATGAGCCAAAAAGGACCTATACCGTGAGGATATGACCAGCTCAACATCAAGAATGGAAGCGAACTCATACCTGCCATATGATAACGCTCTCAAAAGAGGGAGGGCACGAGACTATGGATGACCTCCACATGTGCTTCGCAAATGAAGACGAGAATGAGGTAATCTCTGAGTTTCCACCAGCACCAAAGGAGCAGGAAGATAGGATACACACCACGGCAAACAACCTAAGAAAAATTGACTTAGGGACGGAAGACGATCTGAGGCCAACGTTCATCAGTGAGCTACTATCTGAAAATAGGTAGCCATGTTAAAGGACGTGTTCATGCAATATAAAGAATGCTTCGCATGGAACTGTTCCGAGATGCCGGGTCTAGATCCAAAGGTAGCAGTACATAAACTGGCCATATTGCAAGACATAAAGTTAGTCAAACAGGCGCCAAGAAGAATATGGTTCGAACTTGAGATGAGTATCAACACCGAGGTCAAGAAACTAATCGACTCCGGCTTCATCCAAGAAGTTCAATATCATGACTGGATCGCTAACATCGCTCGAGTGATGAAGAAAAATGGGACGGTGCGCATCTGCGTGGACTTTCGGGATTTCAACAAAGCATGCCCGAAGGATGACTTCCCAGTATCTGTTACCTAGCTGATGATCGATAACACGTCTACCCATGAGGCCATCTCCTTCATGGATGGATCTTCAGGGTACAATCAATTAAAAATGCATCCTGAAGACAAAAAACATACCACCTTCCGGACTCCGCTGGGCGTATTCTGCTATAAGGTGATGCCCTTCAGTTTAAAAAATGCTGGCTCTACCTACCAAAGGGCCATGAAAAAGATCTTCGATGACCTCATACACGAGATCGTCGAATGATACATTGACGACCTTGTGGTAAAGAGCAGATCTCATGAGGAGCATTGGGAACATCTAAAAATAGTCTTCTGACGTCTTCGGAAGTATAATCTGAAGATGAATCCTCTAAAATGTGCGTTTGGAGTCTCCTCAGGAAAATTCCTAGGATTCGTCATACGGTATCAGAGTATCGAAATCGATCCCTAAAAAATCAAGACGATTATGGAAATGCACACGCCAAAAACTCTCAAACAATTGCGGTCTCTTCATGGAAAGCTCGCATATATCTGGCGGTTCATAGCCAACCTCTCCGGAAAATGCCGTCCCTACATTCATTTAATGAAAAATGGGACCCCGTTCATTTAGGATCAAAAGTGCCAAAATGCACTAGACGAAATCAAGCAATACCAGCAAAATCTGCCGGTATGGACCACTCCGATTAAGGGAAAACCCATTATCCTATATACGACAACCCTTGAGGGTTCTCTAGACGCGCTATGGGAACAAGAGAACGATCAGGGAAAGAAGAGAGCTCTGTACTATTTGAGTCGAGTTCTCCTGGAGGCAGAAAACAACTACTCCCCCATCGAAAAGCATTGCTTAGCACTGATCTTCGCGATAACTAAGCTCAGACATTACGCCTTGGCACATGAGGTCCATCTCATATCAAAGGTGGATCCTCTCAAATATCTGATGTCAAGGGTCATACTAACAGGAAGGCATGCCAAATAGGCCCTCCTCCTGATGGAGTTCTCGATAACGAATCGACCCCTCAAAGTAGTGAAAGGTCAGGCCATTGCCAACTTTCCTGCCGAGCATCCAATACCAGCCGATTCCCCCTTAAATTGTGAGTTGCCAGATGAACATGTGTTCGACAAAATCGAAGAAGAGAAGGAAGAAAATGATTGCGTTCTACACAATCGAAGAAGAGAAGGAAGAAAATGATTCACAATGAGAACTCTACTTCGATGGAGCATATTCCATGAAGAGGCGAAAGAAAAACACCCCTATAATCAAAGCCGAGGTGGGCCTTATCTTCGTGACTCCATAAAGAGGGATGTTGCGTTACTCCCTCTTCTTAGCGGAGCCAAGGACTAATAACGAAGTTGAATATGAAGGTTTGATAGCAGGTCTCGAGATCGCTGTCGATATGGGAATCAAAGACTTCCTTATATATGGAGACTCCTAGCTGATCGTTGGCCAAGTAAATGGCAACTATCAGACGTGCAAACCAGAGCTGATAAAGTACGGCGAAAGAGTGCAGCTACTGCTGACACAAATCCCCTCATACATCCTGGAGAGTATACCGCGTTCAGAAAACAGCAAGGCGGATGCATTGACCAAATTGGCTAAGGAATTGGCCGACGAAGACCTTGACGGCGTATGGATTATCGTGCAAAGCCACAGGGTTCTCACGCCAACAGATATATCTTCGGAAGACTTAACAGAGATATCCGAAAGAAAAAGAACGACCGAACAAGTAACCCTTCAAATAAGAGACAAAGAAAAGGTCAATGATTGGAGGGAAGTTTTCATTGACTACTTCAAATCCCGACGAACGCCCAAAAATGCGTCGTCTAGATATCAGCTCGTGAAACGAGCTCTGTCTTTTGCCTTCATCAACGACACTCTATATAAGAGATCATTTGACTATTTGTGCCTAAGATGCCTGGGACCAGAAGAAGGGAAAAGAGTCGTCCAAGAAACTCACGACGGACTCTGCGGCTCTCATCAAGCTGGGCTAAAGATGAAGCTGAAAATCAAAAGAATGGGTTACTATTGGCCCACAATGATTCGGGACTGCCTCGAATTTGCGACGCAATGTCACTCGTACCAAATTCACGGGGACTTCATCCACCAACATCCAAATCCGCTACACTCAACAATGGCAAGCAGGCCATTCGAAATGTGGGAAACCGATATAATTGGCCCCATTGAACCAGAATTGTCTAAAGGACATCGGATCATAGTGGCAACGACCGACTACTTTTCTAAGTAGGCATAAGTAGTACCACTAAAGGAGGTAAAGACAGAGAATATCCTCCATTTCTTCAGGACACATGTCATCTATCAGTTCGGCACTCTGTGATGAATTATCTCGGATAATAAGCCGGCTTATAGAAGCCATAAAATCAGTCGCTTCGCATAACAGCATAAGATAGATTGGAGATACTCTTCAGTCTATAATCCTCATGCCAACGGTTTAGCTGAAGCTTTCAATAAGACCTTGACAAATATTATAAAGAAAACAGTGTCCAGAAACAAAAGAGACTGGCACGAAAGGCTGTATGAAGCGCTCTGGGCGTACCGAACAACGTTCAAAATGGCCTCGAATACAACACCATACACATTGGTATTCGGCACGGAAGCAGTGCTTCCCCTGGAAGTAGAACCCTCTTCTCTACGAGTAGTAGTTCGATACGAGCTGACAGATGAAGAAAACGCTCATCTTCGGCTTAAGGAGCTCGATGCCCTCGACGAAACTCGCCTTATAGCACATCAAAATCTGGAGGCTTATAAGGCAAGGATGACGAGGTCATACGAAAAACTGACCAGGCTGAGAACATTCCGCCAAGGCGAGCTCGTGCCAGTCGTCAAAAGACCCATGATCCCTAATTGTGTAAAACAGGGGAAATTCGAGCCGAACTATGAAGGCCCATACATCATAGACAAAGTCTACCAAGGTGGAGCCTACCTGCTCATGGATATGCATGGCGAAAGACCCTTCCGGCCAATAAACGGCCGATTCCTCAAAAAATACTACACTTGACGAGTCACAACTTTGGTCAATGATAGATGACGACGCTCGTGTCCGCTCTTTATCTTCCTGAGTCAGAACTCTGAGAGTAGTATGCAAAGAAGCTCCGTCGCCTCAAACATGGCGATGAAAGACCGAAAAGTCCTTAAACTATAAATTTGCCTCAAACATGGCGATAATGGACCGAGATGTCCCTAAACTAAAAATTCACCTCAAACATGGCGATAACGGACCGAGATGTCCCTAAACTAGAACCTCGCCTCAAATATGACGACATCGGACCGAGATGTCCCTAAACTAGAACATTGCCTCAAATATGGCGATAACGGACCGAGATGTCCCTAAACTAGAACTCCGCCTCAAATATGGCGATATCGGATCAAGATGTCCTTAAACTAACTATCCGCCTCAAACATGGCGATATTGGACCAAAATGTCCCTAAACTAAAATGTCGCCTCAAATATGGCGATAATGGACCGGAACGTCCCTAAACTAGCACATCGCTCCAAATACAGCGATTTTCTCTCTTGAGATCAATATTGCATTTAAAGTCTTAGTGGCAAAGATTGCAACTCAAGTCCCACTGGCTACACGGCTACTCCAGCAATGAAGCCACCCCAAGTCCCACCGACAAATTGATGGGCACTTGCGGAGAAACTACTCTCGGGTGTTCCATCGTTAAAAAAAATGGTATGTCCACAAGTAAAATAGGCACGGATGAAAACCCGAAAGGGCGCCATGAGTAAAAACAGTAGGACTATCGGCGAGCTTGTGAAAACCCGGAAGGACGCAATCTCATTAAAAAAATACACTTACGAGATCCTCACAGCCCTTAAAAAGAATTCCTTCCTATGAGACCCACACGGCTCATAGGATTCAGACGCCTTAAGCTACAGGAATCTGAACCTGTTCTTAAGCCGTCATATCCCTCTAGTTGCCCTACAGGCAGTCCATATTAATCCTTGTATGCAATCCACGGGCACGAATAAATATTCCCTTATCAAGCTCTACCAATGGGAGAAATGTCCCAATATGGTGGACGAAACTAGAAATTCCTCTCGACTTACAAGGAGAAAACACTCTTGTAAGATCCTTGCGACTTACAAAAGAAAACACACTTAGGAATCCTCACGACTCCTAAGGAGAAAATACACCCACAGGATCCTCTCGACTCGTAGGAAGAAATACCTTTATGAGACCCTTACGGCTCATAAAGTCAAAAATCCTTAGTCGACAGGATTCTAACCCTGTTTACTAAGTCATCCTTGTTCAAATCGAGAAAGGAAAATGATGATTCTCTCTTGGCAATATTCCAGTTGCAGCGATGATGATACCAAGATTGGAATCAGATCTTAAGTTCCTAACTCGTACTAAAATTCAGCGAGTCGTAAAAAATGCATATGAAAATGCCGAAATGTTTGGGCAACACACAATAAAAAGCAGCGAGTAAAAAATAAAAAATACATAGCCGAAATGATTAGAAAACTTGCGATAAAAAGCATGGAGTAAAAACAAAAATAGCCGAAATGATTGGGCATCACGATAAATAGCCAAAATGATTGAACAATCGCAACTCTCGCGATATAAAAAGCTAAAAAGATAGAGTATCGTAGAAATAAAAAATAAAATAAAATAAAATTTCCTCTGCCCTGCAGGTGAGTCCACACTGACCCTTGTATACAATCTATGGGCACAAATGAAAAGGGAACCATATTTTCCCACCAGGCTCTGTCAAAGGGAGAGCCAGATCTTGACGGCAACATCTACAGTCTAGAGATCAGCTCGACGTTCTTCTCATGCCAGCAGGATGTAGACGCAATGTCATCAAATACCCAAGAGTCAAACAAAAAAGGAGTAATGGCAAAATCCCAGCTCCAGCTCGACGTTCCTACTTGGTGCAGATGCGATGTCAACAAAGGCTCCAAGCAGCTAAATCAAAAAGGAGTGACGGCAAAATCCTAGCTCCTAGAGACTATCCCTGTGTCCCCTCCCTCCTAATTCCAGCAGGACACGACAATCAAATAAAAGTGGAGCGACTGCAAAATACTAGCTTCAAGTCTTAATGGCAACATATACAGCCTAAAGATCGACTTGACGTACTTCTCATGCCAGCAGAATGCAGACGCAATGTCAACAAAGGCTCTAAGGAGCCAAATCAAAAGGGAGTGACAGCAAAATCCTAACTCCAGCTCGATGTGCTTCTTATGCCAGCAGGATGTAGATGCAATGTCATCAAAGACCCAAGGGTCAAACAAAAAAGGAGTAATGGCAAAATCCCAGCTCCAGCTCGACGTTCCTTCTCGGTGCAGATGCGACGTCAACAAAGGCTCCAAGCAGCCAAATAAAAAAGGAGTGACGGAAAAATCCTAGCTCCTAGAGGCTATCCCTGTGTCCCCTCCCTCCTCATTCCAGCAGGGGCAGACACGGCAATAAAATAAAAGTAGAGCAACGACAAAATCCTAACTTCGGGTCTTAATGGCAACATCTACAGCCTAAAGATCGACTCGACGTGCTTCTCATGCCAGCAGGGTGCTGACACGACGTCAACAAAGACCCAAGTGTCAAATAGAAATGGAGTCACGGCCAAATCCTAGCTCCAAGTCTTCACGGTTCATATACAACCCAGAGACTATCTCGACGTTACCCCTCATTTCAACAGGATGCGGACACAACTATCAAATGAAATTCGAGCAATGGCATATTCCTAGCTCTGGACTTCGATTGCAATACATACAGCATAGAGGTCCTACAGATGTCTATCCTACTTCAGCAAAGAAACGGCACGGCATCGTTAAAACAAAAATGAAGTGACGGCATATTCCCAACTTCGGGGTTTCGACGACAACTCATATAAAACGTAAAAGACTGTCGGAGATCATCCCACACCAGAGCGGACTGGTTATGACGCATCGGGCCTCCAAATTGAGCCTAACCTCAAGTAAAAAGCGTCATGGAAAATTCCCAACGTTTGCTTTTCCGATGGTAATATGACCTAAGGAGATTACTTAAAGACGTCTTGTCCAGCCCTCGAAGGGATCAGAGACATGACAATTGCGAGGCTACTCGAACAACGGCTTAAAGACTGTATATCGAGGAATATATCAGCTAACGCGATGGTACCACGGACTAAAACCCTAGTACCATAAACCTAATGGACCTCTATCATAAAAGAATATGGGTTATCCATATTTCACGTTAGGATACACTTGCGAGATCCTCTCGACCCGTCTCGACTCGTAGGGAAAAACTTCTTTATGAAACCCTCGCGGTTCATGAAGGTAAAAAGCCTTAGGCGACGGGGATATCAACCTTTTTCCTAAGTACTGTGGCCCTACAAGTAGGTCCAAATTTACTCTTGTATACTATCCATGGGCCACATTCTCCAAAGTCGCATACTGATGAGGAGGAGAAACCACTTACAAGTCCTTTCGACTCGTAAAGGGAAAATTCTCTTGTGAGATACTTACGACTCTCAAGAGAAAATACACTTAGGAGTCCTCACAACTTCTAGGGAGAGAAGACACCTACGAGATATCTACTCGTAGGAAGAAAAGTCTTTATGAGACCCCCACGGCTCATAAAGTTGAAAAGTTTTAGGTGACAGATCTAAAACCTGTTTTCTAATCTATCGTTGCCCTAGAGGTAGGTCAAAGATGACTTTTGTATACTAACCACGGGCCATATCCGCCAAAGTTACATGCCACTGAAATGAAGAAGCTACTTACGGGTCCTCACGACTTGTAAGGAAAAAATACCCGAGTGAGATCCTTACAACTCACGGAGGTGATGAACACTTAGGAATCCTCACAATTTCTAGAGAGAATATGCACCTATGAGATCCTCATGACGCGTGAGGAGAAAATCCTTCTTGAGACCCATACGACTCATGAATGAAAAAAGTCTTAGGCTACAAGGATCCTAAACTTGTCTCCTAAGCCATCAATTCTATGGTTATGCATAATATTGCACTACTTCACCCACGTACATGCTTATGTGGGCAAAGTAGTGGGGGCATTTGTTCTCGCCAAAATTTAAACAATATAGAAAGAGCAAAGCTCTATTGAAAGCTAATGGAGCAACGCCTCACGTGTTTCTCACGAGAGCGCCAGCACCAATTTTGTGCTGGCGCCGCACGTGCTCCTCACGCCGGCGCCAATGTGCAAAGCATAGAAACGCTTTCTAAATAAGAATTAAATTCTTATATGGTGTCGCATGTGCTCATCATGCGGGCGCCAATATGCAAAGCACAGGAATACCCATCATAAGAATTAAATTCTTAAGTGGCGCCCACGTATACAACACGTGAGCGCCGGCACCCAAATAGAATTAAATTTTATATTTCCCTAACAAAAAGTTGGGATACTCTCTGTTAAACAGAGCCGTTGGATCAAATATCCGACGGAGATGATAAATCATCAAAATATAGAATCAAATCCTATTGAGAGAAAATATCTCCTATATCTTTCTAAATTAGAAAGATACTCTCGATTGGATCAATGATCCAATAATAGAATAAAATTCTATTTTGGGAATATATTCCCTTAATCTTTCCAAACAAAAAGAGTGTTTTATGTAAAATAGAGAACCCTTGGATTAAAAATCCAATGGTGATTAAAAATCACCACCTGACAGAATAAATTCTGTATATGGGAAAATATTTCCCCAATCTTGTTAAAAATAAGAACAACATATTCTGTGAAAACAGAAACACTTGGATCAAAGATCCAACGGTGGGTAAAATTCCCCAAATCAGTTTTAAGATCAATTAAATCAATTGGAATCTCTCAAAGAGAGATTTTCTCAAAACCAATTAACAATCTGCCTCCACTATATAAAGGACCCGAGACTTCAAGTCTCAGAAAAGAAAAAAAAACCCCATATAAGCTTCTGCAAAAATACAGTGAGCCCTCGAGAGAACAGAGAATTCAATTTTCAAAGAAGAAAACCTTTCTTCTCAAAACCCTAGGAAAGAAAAAAGACCAAAATATCTCTATCACATCTAAGGGTTTATCCCTTTTAAAAGAACTTAGTTCTTTTTCTGGATCCGAGATCCACAAGACAAGTCTTCCGTAAGTTGAGAATTTAATTCTCATCGGGAAGATCTTGTTCTTGAGAATCTAACATTCAGGGAAGAACAAATTCAAAAAGAAAAAAATGGAGTCCATCAAAGAACTCAATTCCTTCAAATCAAGAACTTAGTTTTCTAAAAACTCAACCCGAAATCCTAAAAAATAGTGATTTTGGTGAGCGTTAATGGTCAAAATGTCATTAATAGAGGTTTAACCTCTCTGAAAACATCAACAGAGATTAGATCTCCATATAAAAAAAAACTTGCGCCTCACGTGCTTCCCACGTGGGCGCCTCTCTTTAACAGCGCCTAGCGCCTCATATGAAAAACACGCGGGCGTCCAAAACAGAAGGCCAGCGCCTCACGTGAAACACACATGAGCACTGAATAAAGTTCTTAGCACTCCATATACAGCTAAAACGTCTGAGTGCTTAGCACTGATTGGGCAGCGCCCATTGCCTCATGTGCTACTCACGTGGGCGCCACATAAAAAGTGCTTAGCACTCCATATACAGCCAAAACGGCTGAGTGTTTAGCACTAATTGGGCAGCACCCAACGCCGCACGTGCACCTCATGTGGACGCCATAGGATGTGTTCAACACTTCACACTTAGTCAAAAGGACTAAAGTGTTCAACATTCATTGGGCAATGTCCATGACTAAATGCTTCACATGACATATATGTGAGCATCAGAGCTCAAATAAGTGCTTAGAACTTTTACATAAAAAGAAAAGGGTTGAAAAAATAGAGCCCAAATAAGTGTTTAGCACTTTTGAATGAAAAAGAAAAAGAATAAGAAGACTAAGCCTAAATTGGCTAAGTCTCTGAAGTTTTTTTACAGCTGAGCCCAATTGCTCTTTTACCGGATCTTAAGCAAAAATGATCCTAAAAATATTGTTAAGTTGATCTTAGTCTCAAATAAGACTAACGTATTCATAAAAAAACAAACTGAGCCCAAATGCTTGCTTATTTATTTAAGTTGATCTTAATCTCAAACTAGATTAACGATCCTTAAATAAAATAAAATATTTTTGAACCAAAGGAATATACAACCTAAGTTCGAAAACCCGTCAAGCAAATCCTTGACCCAAGCCTAAATCTAAAATATACGGATTTGGACTAATCCGGGCCCTACGGGCGACGACATAAATTAGTCTTTGTATACAATCCATGGGCAACCTAAACAAACAAAAACACACACGACACGAAGTGAACTGCCAGAGCAGGAGAAAGTGGTTATCGTAATGCGGTAACGTAATTAACTACAGGGGCTTACGTCTGCAGGGAAGAGCGTCCCCACAATCAAAAAAACCCTCATAAAATGAGGGGGAATCTGATAAAGTCTGCGATAACGGCCGTGTCTGTCCAAACTTCCGATATATGGTGCCATAAATCAACTTGATGTCTTCGGAGAGATGGACAGATAATTCCAAATAGCATTTGCCGCCAGATCCATGAAAGACGACCCATCCCGGTTCGTCCCCGTCTTCGGCGGTGAACACGAACTAGCGCTCGATAAGTCCCAAAATTAAAGGAAAATAGTATACAATGTGAATAAAAACCAAATGAACAGAGGACGGGTAAAATTGTATATAATCATCCACAGGTATATGATAGTTATTCTAACATGATTGTTTGTAGTTTGATAAAGAATGTATTCGTGTATACGGGAGGAGTCTATCTTACCCCGTGGACTATAGTAACATGTAGTACAAGGCCCCGTCATAACCCACGGGACAACGACACATGAATTCATGTAGGTGTCTTTTAAGGGGCCTCTCATGCCACGATATACATTCCGTACCAATCTACCCCTTATCCCTGCGTATTGCATTGTATAGTTCAAGATTATAGGTCTTGGCCGAATCCATGTATATAAAATGTAGATGTTCATGTTCAAGATGTAAGCATATGTTCAGGGATTCATGTCAAGTTTATGTTAAGTTATAACCATGATTCGGTCAAGTCGAGTTAAGTATGAAAGTTTGAGTTTGATGTTTGCATTAGAGTATTCAAGTTCATGATCAAGTATACAAGCTTGTGTTTGATTTTGGATTCTGGTTTGAGTTTGGATTCATGTTGGAGTTAGAATCTTATGAAAGGAATTTGTTCTTGCAGCATCTTAAGTTTGGGAGTAATCGGCAACTGCTGTACATGGACGGCAGGATTTGTATTTTTTTCCAAGACAATTGCCATTGATAACTCCATAAGTTGTCTAACCTGAATAGGCAAGCACTCACTTTCTCCGGCTCCCTAGGGCTCAAGAGAATTGATCTCACTTAAACCTATATTAAACTACAGTCTTTAAAATATTATTTTGCATATCTCGAGGGGTTTTATGAAAAAATACTTTAATATAGTTAAAAATAAACCTCGATGGTGATTTATAATATTTATGTTTTTCATTAACATGGATTTTAATTTAAATGGTATTTTGTTTTGTGATGAAACTTAGCCTTTTTAAAAGTTTTTGGTATTTTATTGAAAACTAGCCCTTTTGGAAACTTGATGGTATTTTATTAAAAAATTTAAATCTTCATTTTTAAAAATATAGTTTCATAACATATTTTTATTGAAAATATGAATTCATAGTTTTATATAAATTTCCAAAATTTAGTTTTTATTTAGAAAATTCATAATTCTTAAAAACTGTATTTTTATTTCCTTTCGAGACCGAATACTCCGTGGGGAGTTCTGCATCTCGCTCTACTGTCCTAAGGATGTGCGATAATCCGCACCATCCATTAGCAGGTCCCCTAATGGGAGTTGTAGAGGCATATTTGCCAAGTATTACAAAATACTGATTAAAACTTTGAAAAGGTGTGGTATTTTAATGAAAAACTTATTCTTTAAAATGACTATATGTTTAGAGTATCGTGCTATGGAACCATAGTATGTGTGTGTGGGATAGTTCGTTACCCCAACAAAGTTTTTCTTAAAAGTATTTAACAATTATTGAAAATGAGGGTCATACTAAAGTTCATGGTATTTTAATGAAAAGTTCGTTATATGATAGTTTCACAAGAAAATTTTGGTTAAACTCAAAGCTAAAAGATTGTAATCAAAGTTATAAGTAGGATTGTAAAAAGTTTGACCTATGTATTACGAAAAAGGGAGTTCCAAGTTCTTAAAAAAAATGTATCGGAGGTAACTCCACTTTACCGATATATTTTTAGGAGATGATTGGAGATGAAAAGAAAAAGAGATGAGAAGGACATACGGCTTTATAACTTCAAGAAGGGAGTAAGGAAAAGGAAGGAGGATTCGTGGCATCACGGAAGCTCCGGAAACGGTTTCGATCTTCGGTGGAAGGAGCTTGGTTGCTAACTCCACCTGACTCCACTTGCACTTAGGAACTTTTGACATGATTTTGCTAGAAATTTTCAGAATAGAGGGGAGCTTGGGCATGGGGTGATATTTATGGTGAAGAATTAGGGTTTGGGAATTAAAATTTTGGATTAAAATATATTAAAAAGGTGTTAAATGGTGAATTGAATAATCTCTGTTTGATTGCAGGAAAATCAAACAGTGCATGGGAGTTAAGGGGAGTCAAAGGGACAAGTGTGTAAAGCACGGAGGCTATTAGGGCATTTTGGACCGTTGGTAGCGACCATATTGGGAAAACGGGCGATCGGATTTGGTTGGGTTGTCTTGAGATTTGTGCCACATATCAAGTTGGTTGTGTACACCTCATTGCGCCTGTTTGATTTTTTTGAAACTTTTCGCTTCTCCGTGTATCGCACGTTGAACTCTTGGGCTTACAAAAAATTAAAAAGAAAAATATCTGAAAAATAATTGGGTCTGATGGGAATCGAACACATAGGCTACATCACAGCAGTGCAAGGGCTTTACCAACGAGCTACAAGTTGTTTCTTGCTTTTATTTAACAAAATAACTTTTAACTTTTACACAGGCTGAAATACCCCTTTACTGTGAAACACAAGAAATTTCTGTACAGTAATATCATAGTCGTTACATTCTACCCTCCTTATAAAAATTTCATCCTCGAAATTTACAATTACATAAGGAATAATTTTCAAAAAAGTAAGGGTGTCTTGAACGCATATCGTCTTCTCGCTCCTATGTCAATTCTCCTGACGAGACTTTTCTCAACATCACCCGGACCAAGTTTACCTCCTTATTCCGCAATGTCTTCACTTTTCGGTCTAGGATCTCAACTGGTTGTTGCTCACAGGTTAGGTCGGGTTGTATTGTGAGTTCTGTGTGATCAAGTATGTAGCTGGGGTCTCTCACTCGTCGTAGCTGGGATATGTGGAATACGTTGTACACTCCTTCCAATGAGTGCGGTAGTGCTAAACGGTATGCTACTTCTCCAACTCGTTCGAGTATGTCAAAAGGCCGTAACTTACCACTTTTGCCAAAATGTATCACTCCTCTATTTGGAGAGATCTTCAGGAATACATGGTCTTCAGGTTGGAACTCCAGATTTCGACGCTTTGCATCTGCCCAATGCTTCTGTCGGTCTTGTGCTATTCGCATCCTTTCTCTGATCGTGCGAACCACGTTTACAGTTGCCACGATCATCTCTGGTCCAAGGAGTTCAAGATCTTCAACGTCGTACTAACTCAATGGGGAATGCCATTTCTGTTCGTAGAGTGCTGTGAATGGTGCCATCCTAATGCTTTCCTGATAGCTGTTATTTTATGAAAACTCCACAAGGTGTAGGTGATCTTCCCATGAACCGCCGAAGTCTAGCATACAGGCTCTTAGCATGTCTTCCAGAATCTGAATTGTTCGCTCGGACTGTCCGTCTGGTTGTGGATGATTCGCCGTGTTGAAATTCAGACTCATTCACATGCTAGCTTGTAGACTCTGCCAGAACTGTGATCGGAATCTTGTATCACGATCGGAGACGATTCGAACAGGTACTCCATGTAATCTCAAGATCTCCTGCATAAGTTTATGGGTATCAAATATGGTACATCTTGAAAGTTTAAATCTTACTTTAGATTTATACTCACCTCCATATAATTTTTTGCTTATGTCTCGGTTGACTTGGTGAGTCGATCCACAATAACGTAAATCACGTCATTACCCTTCGTGCTACGAGGGAGAGCATTCATAAAGTCCATGGTAATGTGATGTCATTTCCATTCTGAGATTGCTAACGGCTGAAGTAGACTAGCAGTTATGTGTTGTTCAGCCTTCACTTACTAACACACCAAACCCTTGCCTACGCACCTTGCTACTTCGCGCTTCATTCCATGCTACCAGTAGTGTTTCCATAGATCCTTGTACATCTTTGTACCACAGGGGTGTACCGAATAAGGAGAGCTGTGAGCTTCTTTCATCAACTTTTCTCGAACAAGGCCAACTGGTACGCATATACGGCGTCCATATCGTAAGGATCCATCTTCATGGATGATGAAGTTGGTTCATAGTCTACTTTCTACTTGTTCTCGGATCTTTTGTATCTTGGTATCATTTGCTTGAGCTGCCATGATCTAATTGACAAGAGCGGACCAGACTTGTAAGTTTATAAAAAATGAAGTGTTACCTGGCACAACTACTTCAATCTCCAATCCATGCAGTTCTTGTTGTAGTCTCCACTGAGCAGTGAGATTCATTATTAATGGCTGGCGAGTAAGTGCATCGGGAACTACGTTCACTTTCCAGGATGATACTGTAGGTTGACGTCGAACTCCGCCATGAGTTACAGCCATCTTCTCTGCCACATGTTGAGTTCTTTCTGAGTAAATACATACTTCAGACTTTTGTGGTCAGTATATATATCCACTCGTTCTCCTGAGAGATAGAGGCACCAAATCTTGAGTGCGAAGATGATGCCTGCCAATTCCAGATCATGTGTTGGATAGTTGCGCTCATGAACCTTTAGTTATCTTGATGCAAAAGCCACAACCTTTCCATGCTGGTGTAGAACACATCCTAATCCTTTACCGGACGCATCATAATATACAACGAATCCGCCAGATTGATCCGGTATTACGAGAATAGGTGTAGAGGTTAACCTCGACTTGAGTTCTACAAAAGCCTTTTCATATGCTTCTGACCACACAAATGCTTCGTCTTTACGTGTAAGCTTGCTCAGAGGTGATGCGATTTTTGAGAAGCCTTCAATGAATCGTCGATAGTATCCTGCTAATCCTAAGAAACTTCTTATATCTTTCACCGTCTTTGGTGTCGGCCACTCGCTGACAGCTAACACCTTAGCTGGATCCACTGAGATTCTTTCTCCTGAAACAATATGTCCGAGAAATCCGACTTGATCTAGCTAAAATTCACACTTGCTGTACTTGGCATAGAGCTGGTGTTGCAGTAATGTCTCCAGGACAATGCATAAGTGCTCGGCGTGTTCTTTCTGATTTTTTGAATACACCAGGATGTCGTCGATGAAGATGACAACGAAAGTACTCTCAGAAAACTTGGTTCATCAGGTTCATAAAGATGGCAGGTGTATTGTTCACTCCAAATGGCATTACGAGATATTCATAATGACCATAACGAGTCCTAAACGCCGTCTTCAGAATGTCGCACTCTTTGACCTTCACCTGATGATAACCCGAACTAATATCTAGTTTTGAAAAGACATAAGACTTACTTAACTGATCGAAAAGATCATCAATACGCGGTAGTGGATACTTATTGTCACGCCCCACTTCCCAAAGTGTGCTAACTACGGCACGTGACAGAGCCAACCATGCTACCCGTGGATAGAAATCATCCCTCCACGGTCACATTACGGCTATCTATGGGATATCAAGAACAATAAAATATAAAACTAACTAGTACATGTCCATTTGCCAAATAAAAGAGTCGAGAAAATGTACAAGCGGAAACGATATTAATATCCAATAAACAACATCTGAAAATACGTCCCAATATGGGCTCACATCATGAAACGAAAGTGCAGAAAAATAAGCTAAGAGTCTAAAATCTAAACATCTCTAAACCACATATAATCAATTACTCACTGCCCAGCTTGACAGCTAAAGCACTCCTGATCAACCTGCAATAAAGATAGAGAAACCGGGCCATAAAAAACCAAGACGTCGGTGCGTCATAATACCAAAATAGCAGTAATAATCATGATGTAGAAAGATATGTAAACATGAATATAAATCACAACATAAATATAAACAGTGAGGTACATGTGTGTATGTGATGTGTAACCTAAAATTGGACTTCTAGGCTATCGGTTCTAAAGTCTTCGAAATCAATTAATGTAATCCTCATCGTAACCCATCAATCTATACCGTTCATTCCCCACAGGACCACGGTAAAAGGATTATTCCGTAACGCCCGGAAAAATGGAAAACAGGATATTCCGTAACGCCCAGAAAAATGGAAAACATGTAATTATTCCATAATGCCCGGAAAAACTGCAAACAGGATATTCCGTAACAACCGGAAAAATGGCAAACATGATTATTCCGTAACGCCCGCAAAAAAGGCAAACATGTAATAATAGCCTTTTGAGTTATGTTTCGGTTACATTCTTGATTTCCCCTTTACCCCCAGGTTTGTGTTCAAGTCAGGTATTACCAATACAGATCTAATGCCAATGCAGAATCAAGCAGGTACAGGTTTTCGTCTATGCAGACAACAAGTAACGTCCGTCAGGACAACAAATCAGAATTGTTGGCATTAGTAACTAGATCCAAGTAATGAGTCATGTAGTGGGTTGTGAACATGTCATGTGATGTCTATATATCAGACAGATACCCAAATGTAATACTGTAACAAATATCTGAATACAGTAAGCACGACAAATATCAGGATGCATATGTGTCTATCTGTAATAACCTGCATACGTATCCATGACTATGTATGATGCAACTAGACAACATGTTGCACTAATATAAATGATATAATGAGGTTCCGGCATGCAACTAGATATGCAATTCTCAGTACGGATGCGAACGGATATCGAAAAACGGTAATTATAAAACATTGGATGAATAATATAACTCATGTATTATTTTTATTCATATAAATAGATATAAATATATTAACATAGCATGTTGCAAGACAAACTTGCCTGATCAGATCTCATGTCGGGGTACGTACGTCACGTTCGATGTTGGGTAAACGTCGCGATGCACACATGCGCGTAAAGAACTGGACTTGGTTACTCACAGACATGACCACGCTGGATGAGGACGACGACTGGGTCACCTGGATCGTCGATGACGTGCACGACTCCAGCGATGTTAAGAAATAAGAAAGCAAGAAAGAAAAGAAAGAAGAAAGAAAGAAGAGAGAAGGAGAGTAGGGTGTGGATTGGCTTGGGATTTTTGGGGACAGAGGAGACGGGGGGTGACGACGGCGATGAAGGGCAGCCGTCGACGTCAAAGGCAGAAAGATTTCTTGGGTTGGTTGGGTGCTCGGGTTTGTAGTGTCGGGGGTTTGCAGTGGTGTCGGGGGTCTGTAGGGAGGTGAGGAGAAGAGAGAGGGAAGAAGAAGGTGAAGGCGAGTAGGTGAGGTCAACGAGGTCTGGGATGGTGGCGACGAGGAGGGTTCAGGCGTGGGTTAGGGTTCTCGGGTGAAGTTGCTGGGGGTCGTGGTGGTGCCGTTGTGGTGCTGGTGGAGAGAAAAGAAAGGGGAGGAGAAGCAGGAGGTGAAGTAGGGATGGTCGGCGACGATGAGGGTTTGGGTTCTCAGGGTTGTAGGTGATCGGTTGCAGTGGGTGGTTTGGGTTCAGGGGTCTCATCGGGATGAAGGAGGAGAGGGAGACGAGGTCGAGAGGATGATGATGAGGGCGAGGAGGTGATGAAGGTGAGGTGGTCGTAGGGAAGTCGGCGATGAAGGCTAGGAGACTAGGGTTTAGGTTTCTGGGGTTCTCGCGCGGTGAGGTGAAGACGAGTGAGGAAGAGAGAGAGTATTGTAAAATATATATTAAGTTTATATTATATTATATATGTATAGTATATGTAGAGAGAGAAAGAGACAGAGTAAAGATAGGAGAGAGAGAGATATAGCGTATATATATAGAGAGAGAGATGTGAGGATTTTGTTTAGTTATAACATATATTTATATATGTATGTATGTATAATTTAACTGTTAAGGTTTTATAAAATATTATAATATATATTCTAGGATTTATAGCTAATATCAAATATACTCCGAAAAATACCCGGGTTCTGTCTAAAATCTAGTTTTAAAATACGGATAATATACGTATCAGCCGAAACCATAATGCGATGTCCGGTTAGATAAAATGCATACCCCCAAGAACGGATACAGTAAAACACGTAGCAATTCAAACGAGTCTATTTCATCATATAGGAAGTGAACATGATATCTGGATGAACTCACAAGATATGGGGTATGATACAGGCCATGCTAGTTGTTAAAATACATTATCAGGTTATAATTTGTATTATTTAAAATATATGCAGATACTAGATATATGATATATGTAATAGAACATATATGTGTGCACGGATCCTCTGTACTAGCAAGGATATGTCGTAATCTAGAACCATGATGAGTTTCAAGCATGCAAGTCGGATATAACCATAGATACCAAATGCACTCTCCGTACCCAAAATGATAATAATCAAAAACTGTCACAAGATTAGAAAATACTCAAAACAAATATGGTATAAATGAACTAGGGTGTTACATTATACCCAACTACAAAAGAATTTCGTTCTCGAAATATCCGGAACAAGAAAAGACAAGAAAACTTGAATCTAAGAATATAGGTGTGGAAACTTCTGTCGAATCTCGTCTTCACGTTCCCAAGTTGATTCTCCATGCGAAAGATTCTCCTATGAAACGAGTACTAGAGGGATAATCTTGTTCTTGATGATCTTTTCTCTTCGATCTACAATCGCTATCGGTTGTTCTTCATATGCCAAGTCCTCCCTTACTGTCAGCTCCGAATGATCTAAAACGTGCGTCTCATCTCGAACATACTTGCGGAGTTGAGATACATAAAACACGTCGTGAACACTTGCCAAGGATGGTAGTAAATCCAATCGATAAGCTACTTCTCCAACATGCTCGATAATATCGAAAGGCCCCACAAATCGAGGACTAAGCTTTCTTCGACTACCAAATCGAATCACTCCTCTGGTCGGTGATATCTTCAGGAATACAAGATGACCAACTATGAACTCCAGAGGTCTTCGTCCTGTATCGCCCAACTTTTATGTCAATCTTGTGTCGCCTTCATATGATTTCATATCACATTAACTTTCTCTACGGTTTACACGATAAGATCCGGTCCCAATAATTTTTTTCTCCAACATCGTCCCAACAGACGGGAGAGCGGCACTTACAACCAGATAAAACTTTGAATGGAGCCATCTGAATAGTCGCCTGAAAACTGTTATTGAACGAAAACTCCACCAAGTGCAAATGATCCTCCCATGAACCCTTGAATTCTAACATGCACGCTCTCAACATATCTTCAAGAGTTTGGATCGTTCTTTCTGACTGGCCGTCTGTCTGGGGGTGATAGGTTGTGCTAAATTTTAATCGAGTCCCCAAACTTTCCTGTAAACTCCTCCAAAAGTGTGATAAAAATTGGGTATCACGATCGGAAACGATGCTCACGGGTACTCCATGCAATCTCACAATCTCCTATATGTACCGTTCTGCTAAAGCTTCCGTCGACTTACCAAGTCGAAACGGTATGAAATGAGATGCCTTGGTCAATTGATCAACAATCACCCAAACTGTATTATTACCCTTTGGACTCCGCGGTAGAGCTGTCACGAAATCCATGTTATATGTTCCCACTTCCATTGAGGAATCGGAAGTGGTTGCAATAAACCAGCCACCCTTTGATGTTCAATCTTGACTTGCTGACACACCAAACACTTCGATACATAGCGAGCAATCTCTCTTTTCATGCCTTCCTACCAGAAATGTTGTCGTAGATCTCGGTATATCTTCGTGCCTCCCGGATGTACGAAATATGCAGAACTATGAGCCTCCTTCATAACTTCTTCACGAATATCTCCTTTCGGCACACATAAACGACTCCCATATCGTAACGAACCATCTTCGTGAATCAATAAGTCCGTTCGAAATCCTGCTTCAACTTGTTCTCAAAACTTCTGCAATCTTGGATCATGCGACTGCGATCCTTTAATATTATCAATCAAGGATGACTGTACCTGCAACTGCATCAACTATCTCAAAGAATACGGTAATACGATCTCCAACTCGAATTTATGGAAATCATCTATAATCTCCTTCTGTGCAGTCAACATCCATATTGCTGGCAACCGACTTAGCGCATCCGGCACTATATTAACTTTCCCCGGATGGTACTTTAGATCCTAGTCAGCTATCAGCTCGAACCATCTACGCTGCCTCATATTGAGCTTTTTCTGCGTGAACACATATTGTAGGCTTTTGTGATTGGTAAATACTTTTATCCTTTTGCCCAATAAGTAGTGTCTAAAAATCTTCAAAGCAAAAATCATTGTTGCTAACTCCAGATCATGAGTTGGGTAGTTCTTCTCATGAATCTTTAATTGTCTCGACGCATAAGCGATGACCCTCCCATGCTGCATTAGAATACATCCCAAGACTTTCCCAGATGCGTCGCTGTGAATAACCAACCCTTCGGAACTGTCTGGCATGGTCAGAATTAGAGCGGTGGTCTATCTTTGCTTCAACGTTTCAAAATCTAACGCACATTTCTCCGTCCATACGAACGGTACCTCCTTTCGTGTTAGCTTGGTCAATGGTTCTGCTATTCGAGCAAAATTCTCCACGAATCTCCTATAATATACGGCAAACCCAAGAAAACTTCGGATCTCCGCTACGTTCTTCGGAATCAGCCAATCATGAACTACTGCAATCTTTTCAGGATCAACAACAATTCCATCTCCGGATACGACATGACCCAAAAACTTCACTTTTTCGAGCCAAAACTCGCACTTGCTCATCTTAGCATATAATCTTTCTTGCCTCAATGTTTGCAGTGCGATCTTCAAGTGTTCAACGTGTTCTTCTTGGCTCCTCGAATAGATCAGAATATCATCAATAAACACCACTACGAACTGGTCCAAATACGGTGAAAAGATTCGGTTCATCAAGTCCATAAATATCGCTGGTACGTTCGTGATTCCGAATGGCATCACTAAGTACCCGTAATGCCCATATCGAGTTCGGAATGCTATCTTGCAAATATCTTTTGATTTTACCCGAACTTGATGATATCCGGATCGTAAATCCAGCTTCGAGAATACCCTCGCGCCACTGAATTGATCGAATAGTTCGCTGATGCGAGAGATTGGGTACTTATTCTTAATAGTCACCCGATTTAATTCTCGATAATCGATGTAATCCTCCGTGTGCCATCCTTCTTCTTGATTAAAAGAACTGGAGCTCCCCAAGGTGAATTGCTGCTGCGAATCCAACACTTCTCTAATAATTCGGCAACCTATTTCTTGACTTCTTCTAGCTCCACCGGTGCCATCGGATAATACGCCTTTGAAATCGGTGCTGCTCCAGGAACAAGATCGATCGCGAACTCCACATCTCATTTTGGCGGCAAACCGAGCAGAATCAGCGGCAAGCCGAGGCTTTCCATGAGGGTCTGCGGACAATCCAGCAGTCCGTAGATGCAGTAGCACCCAGGCCAGCACAGCGTGAGGGCACTGTAGCGGACTTCAGGAGGCTTGGTCCGTCCACATTTACTAGTTTGGAGGAGCCATTGCTAGCCGAGCAGTGGCTAGTTGATATGGAGAATCTGCTTGTCGCCGTGCAGATTCCGGATGACAAGAGAGTAGATGTAGTACGCATCCAACTGGTGGATTACACTTGTGAGTGGTGGCTCATGGAGGAGACCGGCCTGTCCAAACCGATTAGTTGGGCAGCGTTTTCACAGATTTTCCTTGAGAATTTCTTCCCGCGTTCTGCTTGAGAGAAAATGGAAGAAAAGTTAATAACCTGAAACAGAATGGCGGATCCGTTGATGTGCATGCGGCTGAGTGGACTCGGCTTAGTCGATTTGCAGGGCCTTTGGTTGCCAACGATGCAAATAGGGCACGAAGGTTCATGCGTAGGTTAGACGTGGAGATTCAGAGACATATTGTATCTCTGGGATTGACCACCTTCTCCCAAGTTCTCTCTGCAGCACGAGAGTAGCAGAACCTATCGTGAAAGCGAAGGATACTCAACAGCAGGCCGTCGTAGTGCGGAAGTCGGCGTTTACACTAAACCGAGCTCCTATACGCAGAGGAATACCGGTGAACATGCGAGGTATTGTGCCTATGAAGAAGCCAATTGTACCCGAGCAGAAAGGAAGGGTGTTTTGTGACTACTGCCAACGACCGGGTCATATCAGGAGAGAATGTCGAAGGAGAGTTAGACTCTGTCTTGTTTGCGGATCAACTAACCATACCATCGATATTTGTACTTCAAAGCTATGATTGGGGGACGATATTTAGAAGCCATCGCAGAAGCAGATGCATGGGCAGAAGCAGATTACTCAGGGGCCAAATCAAGCACGGGCTTTTACTTTGCCGGCCGAGAAGGCCATGGCTTCAGATGAAGTTGTTTCAGGTATCCTACTCGTTCATAATTTTCCCGCATTGGCATTATTCGATTCAGGTGCATCCCATTGTTTTATGTCGTCCAAGTTTATTACTGCACACTCGATTCCATATGCAGTCCTATCTAGTTGTTAAGACATACACACTGGGAATGGGAAAATTATACAAACAAAACATGTCACGCCCTGCTTCCCAGAGTGCGCTAACTAGGCATGTGACAGAGCCAACCATACTACCTGTGGATAAGAATCATCCCTCCGCGGTCACAATACGGCTATCTATGGGATATCAAGAACAGTAAAATATAAAACTAACTAGTATATGTCCATTTGCCAAATAAAAGAGTCGAGAAAATGTATAAGCGGAAACGATATTAATATCCAATAAACAGCATCTGAAAATACGTCCCAATATGGGCTCACATCAAGAAACGAAAGTGCGGAAAAATAAGCTAAGAGTCTAAAAGCTAAACATCTCTAAAGCACATATAATCAATTCCTCACTGCCTGGCTTGACGGCTAAAGCACTCATGTTCAGCCTGCTATAGAGATAGAGAAACTGGGCCATGCAAAACCTAGACGTCAGTGCGTCATAATACCAAAATAGCAGTAATAACCAGGATGTAGCAAGATATGTAAACATGAATATAAATCACAACATAAATATAAACAGTGAGGTACGTGTGAGTATGTGATGTGTAACCTAAAACTGGACTTCTAGGTTATCTATTCTAAAGTCTTCGAAATCAATTAATGTAATCCTCATTGTAACTTATCAATCTATGCCCCGTTCATTCTCCACGGGACCACAGTAAAAGGATTATTCCGTAACGTCCAGAAAAACGGCAAATAGGATATTCCGTAACGCCCGGAAAAACGACAAACATGTAATTATTCCTAACGCCTGGAAAAACGGAAAACAGGATATTCCGTAATGCCCGGAAAAATGGCAAACAGGATTATTCCGTAACACCTGAAAAAACGGCAAACATGTAATAATAGCCTTTTGAGTTACGTTTCGGTTACATTCTTGATTTCTCCTTTACCCCCAGGTTTGTGTTCAAGTCAGGTATTGCCAATACAGATCTAATGCCAACGCAGAATCAAGCAGGTACAGGTTTTTGTCTATGCAGAAAACAAGTAACGTCCGTCAGGACAACAAGTCAGGATTGTTGGTATTAGTAATTAGATCCAAGTAATGAGTCAAGTAGTGGGTCATGAACATGTTATGTGATGTCTATATACCAGACAGATACCCAAATGTAATACCGTAACAAGTATCTGAACACGGTAAGCACAACAGATATCAGTATGCATATGTGTCTATCTGTAATAACCTATATACATATCCATGACTACGTATGATGCAACTAGACAACATATTCCACTAATATAAATGATATAATGTGGTTCCGGCATGCAACTAGATATGCAATTCTCACTACGGATGCGAACGGATTTCGAAAAACGGTAATTATAAAACGTTGGATGCATAATATAACACAAGTATTATTTTTATTCATATAAATAGATATAAATATATTAACATAGCAAGTTTCAAGAAAAACTTTCCTGATCGGATCTCACGTCGGGGTACATACGTCATGTTCGACGTCGGGTAAATGTCGCGATGCACACACGCGCGTACAGAACTAGACTTGGTTACTCACAGACGTGACCATGCTGGATGAGGAAGACGACTGGGTCTCCCGGATCATCGGCAACGTGTGCGACTCCGGCGACGTTAAGAACCAAGAAAGCAAGAAAGAAAAGAAAGAATAAAGAAAGAAGAGAAGAGAGAAGGAGAGTGGGGTGTGGCTTGGCTTGTGGTTTCTGGGGATAGAGGAGACGATGGGGTGACGACGGCGACGAAGAGCAGCCATCAACGTCAAAGGCAGAGAAGTTTCTTGGGTTGGTTGGGTGCTCGGGTTTGTGGTGTCGGGGGTTTGCAGTGGTGTCGGGTGTCTGTAGGGAGGTGAGGAGAAAAGAGAGGGAAGAAGAAGGTGAAGGCGAGTATGTGAAGTCGACGAGGTCTGGGATGGCGGCAACGACGAGGGTTCAGGCGTGGGTTAGGGTTCTCAGGTGAAGTTGCTGGGGGTCATAGTGGTGGCATTGTGGTGCTGGTGGAAAGAAGAGAAAGGGGGAGCAGGAAAAGGTGAGGTAGGGATGGTCGGCGATGACGAGGGTTTGGGTTCTCAGGGTTATGGGTGATCGGTTGTAGTGGGTTGTTTGGGTGCAGGGGTCTCGTCGGGATGAAGGAGGAGAGGGAGATGAGGTCGAGGGGATGATGACGAGGATGAGGAGGTGATAAAGGTGAGGTGGTAGTGGGGAAGTCGGCGACGAAGGCTAGGCGGCTAGGGTTTGGGTTTCTTTGGTTCTCGCGCAGGGAGGTGAAGACAAGTGAGGAAGAGAGAGAGTATTGTAAAATATATATTAGGTTTAGATTATATTATATATGTATAGTATATGTATAGAGAGAGACAGTGTAGAGAGAGAGAAAGAGATGTGAGGATTTTGTTTAGTTATAAAATATATGTATGTATGTATGTATGTATAATTTAACTATTAAGGTTTTATAAAATATTATAATATATATTCCAGGATTTATAGCTAATATCAAATATACTCCGAAAAATACCCGGGTTCTGTCTAAAATCTAGTTTTAAAATACGGATAATATACGTATCAACCGAAACCATAATGCGATGTCCAGTTAGATGCATACCCCCAAGAACGGATATATGTAAAACACGTAGCGATCCAAACGAGTCCGTTTCATCAAACAAGAAGTGAACACGATGTCTACGTGCACTCACAAAATATGGGGTATGATACAGGCCATGCTAGATGTTAAAATATATTATCAGATTATAATTTGTATTGTTTAAAATATATGTAGATACTAGATATATGATACATGTAATAGAACATATATGTGTGCACGGATCCTTTGTACTAGCAAGGATATGTCATAATTGAGAACCATGATGGGTTTCAAGCATACGGGTCGGATATAACTACAGATACCAAATGCACTATCCGCACCCAAAACGATAATAATCAAAAACTGTCGCACGATTAGAAAATACTCAAATCAAATATGGTATAAATGAACTAGGGTGTTACACATGTTCTTAATCGTCACTTCATTCAGAGCTCAATAATCCACACGCATCCTGCAGGAACCTTCCTTCTTCTTCACGACTAACACCGGAGATCCCCAACTTGAAGTACTGGGTCGGATCCAACCTTTCTTTAGTAGTTCGTCCAACTGAATGCGGATCTCCATCAATCCCTCCGGACTCAATTGGTATGGAGCTTTAATTATAGGTTGTGCACCAGGTTGTAAATCAATACTAAATTCAAGAGCTCGATCGGGAGGCAAACCAGATATGTCTTCAGGGAACACATCCTCGAACTCTCGAACTACTTCAGGCCTTTCTTCTTCCGTAAGGAGAGAGAACACTTCTGCATTCTTCGGTTTAGCACGGTAGTATCCTAGCTCCAAAATTTTATCTCCACTTTTTACATAGAAGACTGGGTGATCTGGTATCTCAAATACTATCTTCCATTGATGGCAGTCAATAGTAGCATAGAATACTCCCAGCCAATCCATTCCCAACACAACATCGAAATTTGGTATGTCCCGTACTTTGAAATTTGCGTAGAATTCTCGGCCGCAAACTACAACTGGGCACTGATCATACCCCAAAGTTGCCTTCAAGACTCCATTCCCAGAACTAACATTCCAGCTTGAAATGAGTGGCTTCATGGGAATCGCGTGCATTCTCACGAATCGTTATGACATGAAGTAGTGTGATGCTCCGGTGTCGAAAAGTGCGAGTGCAGGAAGGGTGGATACTAGTATAGTACCTAAGTTGTGTGAGATCGGGTTTAGATATAGGAAAAGTATAACAATACACAAGGATTGAAAGGTTGAAAGGATGGGGAAATTTACCAGTGATGACTTATCATATGGCTTCGGCCTCCTCGACCGTCATTGTAAAATCATGTCACTTCAGTACATTCCTCCTTGCCGGAGGCACATTCTTTTATCCTTGGGGCACGTTTCTCTATGTCTGGTGGAATTGATGATGAGGCTGTGCAGGTGGTCTACGTGGAGTTGGTGTAGGAAGAGCTAGACGAGGTGTCGATGCCTGAATGGCTGGCCTCTGCGGAGCTATAATTGCGGGTCTGGGTGCTAGGGCTATGTTAATATGATATGGTCATGCTCCTATAGCGTGCGTAGATGTGCCACAAATCAAACACGGGCCATTTGCACGCCTGCAGTCCTTCGCCAAGTATCCAAATCTCTTGCTGTAGAAATAGAAATCTGGACAGGACCAGTTAAATGATCCTTCTGGCCTTTTGGGTGTAAAAATCAGCATAGAAGTGGATCCTCCTATCATCTGTGTAGCAGGACATTTGGCTGTTTGGGGCTTACCCTTCTTCTTGACCACAGCTTCGTAACGACGTGCTGCCTTCAGGGCAAGTTCATGAGTTGCGTAGTCGCCTATGGCTAATGTCACCTGAATCTCCGGGTTTAAGCATGTTGGAATCGTCTAACCCGAATCTCATTGGTCGGGATCAAGTATGTCGCGAACCTAATAAGATGATGATGTCAGGATAGTGATGTGTCTTATGGAACAAAATTTGTTGGGTTACGGCAGCGCCCCGGCCATCGAACCGTGGCCAAATGCGGAAATAAAATTTACAAACTTGGCGCTACCACAACCCCGATTACGGATCGACTTAACCCTAATCTAGCAATCTACAAAAGAGTTTAGACAGTTATACCGAATGATCCGTGTTCTTCGGTCTTTAACCTTTATCCCAAGCTCCTCGAGGCTTCCTTGATTAAGTTTGATCTTCGGTCTCCCCCTATCGAAGATGATCCACCCGAGAGACTTTGCATCGAGCTCCAACCCCATATCCTAGGGAACTCGAGTACCTAGTTCGCTTCACTAGATAGCCAAGATGAAATAGAGAGTGTGTAGGATTAGTTTGTCTCAATACACCATAGGTTTCTTAACATATGAGACATGTAGGGTGGAGGTAGAAGAAGCCATGAAAGGATGAGAGTGTGAGGCCAAGAAAAATCAAGTGAAGAAAATGGCTAAGTCTTGTGAGCTATTTGTTGTGATCCTTTTATCAAGCATGCTAGCAACTCAAGAAAACAACCCAAGAATAAATATTTCATGTCTCGCAACAAATATCTCACACCAAAAACAAAAATCCAAGCATGCCACCATGAGTCATGCCATGACTCACCACCATGAGTCATGCTTGAATTAATGCTAAATCAAATCTCATCCTCCACCTCATTAAATCTTTTAATGAAAAAGATTTAAAAAAAAAAGAGATGGAATATTCAAAAAGTAATCTTGTAAAGACTTACAAGAATACCCCTCATCCGTATATACATAGCCGCATCCGTATTCCGACAGAATACGAATACAATGAGACGAAAATAATTCAACAATATAATACTAGGATCCAGCTTAAACCAAAGCCCACTAGTATTATCTGTCCGAATCATGATCCGTGCACAATTGCATGTATATGATCAAACCATGCCGTAAAACCATATGGCATATGCATCGTTTCGCCCGAAGCAGGGAAACCCTCTGTATGGGACTCTAAAGACTCGTCCATACGCTGGCAGTGGGTTTAACCATAAGCATGTCAGCGGCATAAGCTCTACGTAATGGCTATCCAGGTATTGAGAGAAAGAGAGGTCGATGAGCAAACTCATCCTGAAGCCCTTACTGAGCCTGGCAGTGACAATATCCGTACAGTCCGTTCCGTTCGTCTATAAGTATCGCATATCAAGTCTAGAGGGTAGATAAAGTCAGACCCCTAATAACACGACATTTAGTGTCGGTATGAAACCCATCACCACCCGAGAAACTACCGATCCTAGATCAGTAATTCTCGACTAGCTTGGCTAAGGATTTCTGGTGATGGCCACCTGTGCACAACGCGACATCAACCCCCAATATCGGGAGAGACGAATCCCCTGACGATCCGCTCACTGCCTCCATGTGGCTCGAGACTGTACCCAATTAAAACATGTTTGCACGACTCCTTTGAGCCATGGTAGGTAGTAATCGAAGTACAGTGGGAACTCACACGAGACAAATGATGATCTCAGGTCGATAGACTAACATGTACACATGTCACCTGGGAACTTCTATCTGACAATAGGTATAATACCAACTAGCAGGTACCCGGCGAGTCCGTCCTGTGTACTCATAACCCAATGAGCACCTGTATACATCTTAGGTGAACAAACTGACACCAATGGCTTGTGAGACCGGCCACCGCCCCTTGTCGGGGTCTCGATCAGTATACACTAGTCTACTTTTGAGTATCGATGCCCAGTCTCATAACTCTCACGACTAGGGACATTTAAGGATGTGCTTATAGACTACCCAGCTCCCATGTATATGATCGCCATCATACTGCTTGTAGTCAAGCAAGAATCCCATGGGCTCTATCAATATGCAATAGTGATATGTAATGCCACCTGAAGCATGTACATGATGATAAAGAAAAACCAGATAGCATACTATCTCATCGAGTAAGATTGTTCTATTCGTATAGGTCCTCCATCAGTTATCACAATCGCATGCCTGCAATCCAATAATTGACTTGATGGCACTATAGTCAACGATCTCCAACCTGCACTTAAGGCTAATTATTGCGATGTCGCATACTCACATCCTGTGTGATACCAATCACCCAACTTCTCTACTAACCATTCTCACAAAGCTCATTTGTGAAACTATTGCGTTTGAAAAATAGTCCAAGTGAGTGAATCCGCTCCAGTGTTTCTTTCTGTATCTCTCAATATCTCAACTTTGAGAAGCAAACTATCTCCCGAAATGAGCAATACTTGTCTTAGAATATGTCTGGATATTTGATGGGACCCAGTTCACAAATGAATTCCAACTCCAGCAAACTTCTTAGACTGTATCGTCCACTGAATTTAATCAGTATCATGCGCCATGCCTTCCTCAATATCCGCTTGGACCACCTGTCCAAATTACTGCCCCTCAAAAGATGGAAACTATAAATCTGACTGTCGCTCTTTCATCCAGGTCATCTTGTGTCACGTCCCGCTTCCCAGAGTACGCTAAGATGGGCACGTGACATAGCCAACCATGCTACCTGTGGATAGGAAAGATCCCTCTGCAGTCACATTACGGCTGTAGAGATATCAAGAATAAGAAAATAAACTAACTATCTAGTACATGTCCATAAGCCAGAGTGAAAGAGTCAAGAAATAATATAGTATGCGGAAGCCAAAAGATATAATAAATGAAACACCTGGAAGTGAAACTACATACCGACAGGAACTTCACCGCTCGGTCTAACAGCGGCAATACTCCTGAACAGTCTGCAACAAAGGTAGAAGGATCTGGGCCATGCAAAACCCAGACGTCAGCGCGTCATAACATCAAGCAACAAAATATAAACAGGGTAACAGGCAATGCAAGTAATAATCATGAATGAAAAGCATGTGTAACATTAATAGGAATCAGGGCAGTGAAGGGTATTGTGCAGTGAGTAAACTAAACTGTTCTATTGGGTTTTCTACTCTCAAGTCTTTGAAATCAATTTGATGAATCATCGATGTAACTCAATAGTATCCCGTGCATGCCCGGGACCACGGTCTCAGATTCTCGGGCTGAACCGAGACATGTCGCTAGGCACTAAGGAAAAGGGTAAAGATGAATGATGTCCATGGCATCATCCCAAGGCTGGCCTAGCCTCTAAAAGGAAATGAATAACGATGGATGATGTCAGCAGCATCATCCCAAGGCTGGCCCAGCCTCTAAAACTAGCCGGTAAAGGTAGCACACTGTCGAGTTACAAGTCAGGTTTCATCATTGATTTCCCCATACCCCCAAGTTATATGTGTCAAGTCAGGTATTCCGTAATCAAGAACTAATGCCAACACAGGATCAGGTAAGAGCAGGTTTGTCTGGATAGACAACAGGAACGTTCTGTGAGGACTAAATGTCAGGTTTGTTGGCATTAGGTACAAGATCAGGTAATAGGTAAAGCCATGGTACATCAGGTCAGGTCAGGTCGTGTAATTAGGTGTCAAATCATGTCAAGAGTGTATGGTACCATGTCATATCATGTAGGAAGTGCAACGGGTCATGTCAGGAAGCACAAGATGTCATGTGGGTGCTCATAATCAAACTAACATAAGCATGTGTATAAACAAACAAGCATGGGTACTATCAGAACAATAAACCGGAACATGTAATATGATATGCAAATAGATATAATTTCAAGGATATGGATGCACAATTATCGTTTAGGGTTACACTTATAGTTCCAATATTAATTAGGATGCAATTTATTAAACATGGAGTGTTAATATCACAGTATTATGTAGTAATGTGATCTATGGATGCAATTATATATATCTTAAATGTGATGGATGCAAACGGGTATCCGAAAAGTTATAAAACTATAAAATGGTAATGTGGGATGTACAACTAAGCAATATGTGGTATAAATATTGATATAATAATATTAATATGGATAGTATATTCAAAGCGATTAATAACTATAAAAGTGGTATTGATTAACCATGCACAAGAAAGTTCCGTTCAGAAATTCAGCGTCACCCTAATTTGTAAAATAGCTTAAAAATAACAGACATTCTCCAACAGGGACGTTTCTTATACCAAAACAAAGATAATTCAATAAGGTTTTCAGTTTTATAAGTATAAGCATCTCAGGTTGTCCCTACAAAAAGTTATGAACATTCGAAATTGAAAGTTTGCTTCTGGAATTTCCCTGGACAGCAGTTTAGAGACATTTTTATTTGCATTTTACGTTATTTAAACAATTTATTTTGCAATTAAATATTTCATAGAGTTATAGTATTCTGAGTTATCTTCGTAACGAACTAAAGAACATATACTAATGATTTTTCTATGATTTATAATGAATTTTATAAGGTAAGGTGTACAGTAAATTTCAGATTTGTCGTATCCGCTTTTTCAACGACGTTTCATGTGTAAACTATAATATTTTCAAATGTATAACATTATAAAATGCAGATTATAAACTAATTAAAAATAATAAGAAATATTACGATGATATATATTTTAAATGATATGGATGCAGTATAATGTAATCTAGTATGTCACAAGATAAGTTTTCATGATCTAGATTTAATATGGTATAAACGGAACATCGAAACGTTATAAAATTAAACATGGGGCACTAGATTTAAACTATAGGTATGGTATTTATTTAAATAGGTATAAAATGAATTATATAGCATGTAGCAAAATTAACTTTCCTAGACGGAACAAGAACGGATGTGTACGGAACGTCCTTCGTCGGCGAAATGTCGCGACGCGCGCACGGTACACGGAACGGTTCCAAACAACGCACGAGGGTAATCACGCAAGTCAGGTACGTTCACTGGATCACTCGGATCGTTGGCGACGAGCACGGCTCCGTCGGTGATCACCGGAATCAAGAAACAAGATTAAGAAAAAGAAAGAAGAAAGAAGAAGAAGTAAGAAGAAGAGGTTGTGTATTAAATAAGGAAAGAAAAATTAACTAAATAAAATATATATGAATATATATATGCACAGGAGAGAGAGAGAGGAGTTGTTAGTTTGTTAGGAAATTAGATTTAAAATTTTAAAAGATTTTTAGATTTAAAATTTTAGATAAGAGGTTTTAGTTTGTTAAAGAAATCATATGAAAATATTTAAACTAAATTTTAAAATTAAATAAATTGAATTTTGGCGGGATACAAAAATATTTCAAAATGCGCCCGGGTCGGGTCTAAAAATTCAGATTTAAAATATTAAAAAATATATGCAACTTCCAAATTTCAAAATGAATGCTCAGTTAAAGAAAATGCATACCCCCAAGAACGGATGCCTGTACGTGCGCGTAGCCATCCAAACACGTCCGTTTCACTGAACGGGACGAGAACAAGATGCGCAGATGCTACCACGGGGTTAGGGGCATCATGCAGGCTATGAAATGGAATTTTAAATTATTTTCTGAGACTTAAAAATGTTATATGATAAAAGATGCGATACTAGATAAAATACAAGTATGTACTAAACATGATATGCACGTGTCCATGCAACAAGTCAAAGTAATCTATAGCTAAGAATCAAACAGGCTCAAGCAAGCGGGTCGGGTCGAATGCAATATAAAACATAAAATACCATTTGCACCCAAAATACGTTAAATTAAGAAATAACCCAAATAAAGAAATACGAGAACTGGAATTGGTATAAATGAACTCGGGTGTTACATTATACCCAACTACAAAAGAATTTCGTCCTCGAAATTCCAAGAACAAGAAAGGATAAACAATCAAGAATTGCAAGAATAGATGTTGAAACTTCTGTCGGACTTCATCTTCTCGTTCCCAAGTTGATTCTCCATGTGAATGATTTCCCCAAGAAACAAGTACAAGAGGGAAACCTTGTTCTTGAGAACCTTTTCCCTTCGTTCCACAATCGACATCGGTCGTTCCTCAAAGGTCAAATCTTCACGTATAGTCATCCCTGAATGATCCAACATGTGTGTTTCATCTCGAACATATATACGGAGTTGAGATACGTGAAACACGTCATGAACATTGGCCAAGGGTTGCGGTAACATCAAACAAAACGTCACTTCTCCCACGCTCCAAGATCTCAAAAGGTCCAACGAACCGATCACTAGGCTTTCCTCGACTTCCGAAACGGATCACTCTTCTATTTGGTGATATCTTCAAAACACTCAATCACCAACCACGAACTCCAGAGGTCTTCTCGATGTAGCTGCTCAACTCTTTTGTCAATCTTGTGCTGCTTTTATATGATTGCGGATAGTGTTAATCTTCTCAACTGTTTGCACAATCAAATCCGGTCCCAACAATCTTCGTTCTCCAATATCGTCCCAACAAAAAGGTGAACGACATTTGCGACCATACAATGCTTCAAATGGAGCCATTTGAATAGTCGCCTGAAAACTGTCATTGTAAGAAAACTCCACTAAGTGTAGATTATCCTCCCATCAACCCTTGAAGTCTAACATGCAAGCTCTCAACATGTCCTCAAGAGTTTGGATCATTCTCTCCGACTGGCCATCTGTTAAAGGATGGTAAGTTGTGCTAAACTTCAATCAAGTCCCCAAACTTTCTTGTAAGCTCCTCCAAAATGTGGTAAGAAACGGGTGTCACAGTCGGACACAATGCTCACCGGTACTCCACGCAATCTTACAATCTCCCGCATGTACCGTTCTGCCGAAGTTTCTGTTGATTGACCAACTCGAAATGGTATGAAGTGGGCTGCCTCGGTCAATCGATCAATAATCACCCAAACTGCACTGTTGCCTTCTGTACTTCGCAGTAAAGCTGTCACAAAATCCATGGTTATATGTTCCCACTTCCATTGAGGAATCGGAAGTGGTTGCAATAAACCAGTAACCCTTTGATGTTCAGCCTTAACTTGCTGACACACCAAGCACTTTGCTACACGCGGCAATCTCCCGTCACATGCCTTCCCATCAGAAATGCTGTTGTATATCTCGGTACATCTTCATGCCTTCTAGATGTACGGAATATGCTGAGCTGTGAGCCTCCCCCATAATTTCTTCGCGAATGTCTCTTTTTGGCACACACAAACGGCTACTATAACGCAACGAACCATCTTCATGAATCAACAAGTCCGTTCGAAGTCCAGCTTCCACCCATTCTTGAAACTTCTGCAATCTAGGGTCCTGCAATTGCACTGCTTTAATATTCTCGATCAACGACGACTGTATTTGCAGCTGCATCAACTGTCCCGAAGAATGCGGTAGCACAACCTCCAAATCAAATCTTCGAAATTCTTCAACGAGTTCCTTCTGTGTAGTGAACCTCTGAATTGCTGGTAACCGACTGAGCACATCCGGTACGACATTAACCTTTTCCGGATGGTACTTAAGATCAAGATCGTATTCATCCATCTGCTCTAACCATCTACGCTGCCTCATATTAAGCTCCTTCTGCGTGAACACATACTTCAAACTCTTCCGATCCGTGAAAACTTCGACCCTTTCGCCCAAAAGGTAGTGTCTCTAAATCTTCAAAGCGAAAATCACAGCCGCAAGCTCCAAGTCGTGGGTTGGGTAATTCTTCTCATGGGTCTTCAACTGTCTCGATGCGTAAGCTGTAACCTTCCCATGCTGCGCCAAAACGCATCCCAAATCTTTCTCCGGTGCGTCGCTGTGAATTACCAATTCTCTGGAACCTTCTGGTACGGTCAAAATAAGAGCGGTTAACAACCTCTGTTTCAACGTCTCGAAAGCTGACGCACACTTATTTGTCCCCACAAATGGTACTTCCTAGTGCGTAAGCTTGGTCAGAGGCTCAGCCAAACGAGAAAAACTCCCCATGAACCTTCTATAATAAACTACCAGTCCAAGAAGCTCCTTATCTTCGCAACATTCTTCAGAATCGGCCAATCTCGAACTGCTGTAATCTTTCGGATCAACGGCGATTCCATCTCCAGATACGATATGCTCCAAACTTTACTTCTTCAAGCCAGAACTCGCACTTATTCATCTTAGCATACAATCTTCCTTGCCTCGATGTCTGCAGTGCGATCTTCAAGTGTTCTGCATGCTCTTCTACGCTCCTCGAGTAGAACACAGTATCATCGACGAATACCACTATAAACTAGTCCAAGAATGGTGAAAAGATTCGGTTCATCAAGTCCATAAATATCGCCGGTGCACTCGTTACTCCGAAGGGCATCACTAAATACTCGTAATGTCCATACCGAGTTCTGAACGCCGTCTTGCAAATATCTTATGTTTTCACTCGAACCTAATGATATCTGGATCGCAGATCCAGTTTCGAGAATACCCTCGTACCCCTAGCTGCTCACATAAGTTGCCAATGCGAGGAATCGGGTACGGTTCTTAATAGTCACCTGGTTTAAATTCTCGACAATCGATGCACAGCCCCCTTGTGCCATCTTTCTTCTTTACTATAAGAACTAGAGCTCTTCCAAAGTGAGTTGCTGCTGCGAATCCACTCCTTCTCTAGCAATTCGGCAACCTGCCTCTTGACTTCTTCCAACTCCACTGGTGCCATTGGATAGTATACCTTTAAGGTTGGCGCTGCACCAGGAACAAGATCAATCGCGAACTCCACATCTCGTTTGGCGGTAAACCCGAGATGTTCTCGAACACTTCCATGAACTCTCGAAATATAACCGGCGCTTACTCCTTATCAGCTTCCATTGACGAAAGAACATGATTTGTCGGCCTAGCCCTAAACTCGACTGGCCCGACAGAACTGCTTCCTCCAGCAAAATAGCTCCAGATGTCCGGGAATCTGGAGAATCGCTTTCCCTTCCTTACAATCAATATGAGCATGGAAAGTGCCGCGAAAATCCATTCCCAAGACAACAACAAACAAAGGGATGCACCAGAATTGAATAATCCTGATGCGGGGAAAACAAGAACAAGTAAGATACCGAGATGACTTCATCCGAAGTCAAGATACTGAAGAGGATTAAGCACAGTAAACACGATTCAAGCTGGCGATGCAATAAGAACTGGTAAGCAATGAAACCGAGAGAAGCAAGGTAATATAACAACCATGAAACAAGGAAGTGAATCAAGACCAGGACTCTAAGTTACTCAAATAGAGTACCGTATTGTAACCATACTGCAGTTCATGGGTACAATTACATAACTCCACTCAAGTCGCCCAAATCCTATTATCAGAATCAAGAAACAGGGAGAAACAATGGTGGATCCAAAAAGGTTTCAAGCCGAGATGCAAAGTTGTTTGCATATCGTCAAGGCAAAGGATACGAGAAAGATATGATTCAAGAATCACGATAACAAGGTGGCAGGACATGTTCCTAATCACGAGTATTCTGATTCGTGTATTGGGTCCAATACCCAACTACAAAAGAATCAAACCCGATTAACATATATCCTATGGCTCTGATACCAAAAGAACCATGTCACGCCCCGCTTGCCAGAGTACGCTAAGATGGGCACGTGACATAGCCAACCATGCTACATGTGGATAGGAAAGATCCCTCCGCAGTCACATTACGGCTGTAGAGATATCAAGAACAGGAAAATAAACTAACTATCTAGAACATGTCCATAAGCCAGAGTGAAAGAGTCAAGAAATAATATAGTATGCGGAAGCCAAAAGATACAATAAATGAAACACCTGGAAGTGAAACTACATACCGACATGAACTTCACCGCTCGGTCTAACAGCGGCAATACTCCTGAACAGTCTGCAACAAAGGTAGAAGGATCTGAGCCATGCAAAACCCAGACGTCAGCGCGTCATAACATCTAGCAACAAAATATAAACAGGGTAACAAGCAATGCAAGCAATAATCATGAATGAAAAGCATGTGTAACATTAATAGGAATCAGGGCAGTGAAGGGTATTGTGCAGTGAGTAAACTAAACTGTTCTATTGGGTTTTCTACTCTCAAGTCTTTGAAATCAATTTGATGAATTATCGATGTAACTCAATAGTATCCCGTGCATGCCCGGGACCACGGTCTCAGATTCTCGGGCTGAACCGAGACATGCCGCTAGGCACTAAAGGAAAAGGGTAAAGATGAATGATGTCCATGGCATCATCCCAAGGCTGGCCTAGCCTCTAAAAGGAAATGAATAACGATGGATGATGTCAGCAGCATCATCCCAAGGCTGGCCCAGCCTCTAAAACTAGTCGGTAAAGGTAGCACACTATCGAGTGACAAGTCAGGTTTCATTATAGATTTTCCCATACTCCCAAGTTATATGTGTCAAGTCAGGTATTCCGTAATCAAGAACTAATGCCAACACAGGATCAGGTAAGAGCAGGTTTGTCTGGATAGACAACAGGAACGGTCCGTGAGGACTACATGTCAGGTTTTTTGGCATTAGGTACAAGATCAGGTAATAAGTAAAACCATGGTACATCAGGTCAGGTCAGGTCGTGTAATTAGGTGTCATGTCAAGAGTGTACGGTACCATGTCATATCATGTAGGAAGTGCAACAGGTCATGTCAGGAAGCACAAGATGTCATGTGGGTGCTCATAATCAAACTAACATAAGCATGTGTATAAATAAACAAGCATGGGTACTATCAGAACAATAAACTGAAACTTGTAATATGATATGCAAATAGATATAATTTCAAGGATATGGATGCACAGTTATCGTTTAGGGTTACACTTATAGTTCCAATATTAATTAGGATGCAATTTATTAAACATGGAGTGTTAATATCACAGTATTATGTAGTAATGTGATCTATGGATGCAATTATATGTATCTTAACTGCGATGGATGCAAACGGGTATCCGAAAAGTTATAAAACTATAAAATGGTAATGTGGGATGTACAACTAAGCAATATGTGATATAAATATTGATATAATAATATTAATATGGATAGCATATTCAAAGCGATTAATAACTATAAAAGTGGTATTGATTAACCATGCACAAGAAAGTTCCGTTCAGAAATTCAGCGTCACCTTAATTTGTAAAATAGTTTAAAAATAACAAACGTTCTCCAACAGGGACGTGTCTTATACCAAAACAAAGACAATTCAATAAGGTTTTCAGTTTTATAAGTATAAGCATCTCAGGTTGTCCCTACAAAAAGTTATGAACATTCGAAGTTAAAAGTTTGCTGCTGGAATTTCCCTGGATAGCAGTATAAAGACATTTTCATTTGCATTTTACGTTATTTAAACAATTTATTTTGCAAGTATATATTTTATGGAGTTATATTATTCTGAGTTAGCTTCGTAACGAACTAAAGAACGTATACTAATGATTTTTCTATGATTTATAATGAATTTTATAAGGTAAGGTGTACAGTGAATTTCAGATTTGTCGTATCCGCTTTTTCAACGACGTCTCATGTGTAAACTATAATATTTTCAAATGTATAACATTATAAAATGCAGATTATAAACTAATTAAAAATATTACGATGATATATATTTTAAATGATATGGATGCAGTATAATGTAATCTAGTATGTCACAAGATAAGTTTTCGTGATCTAGATTTAATATGGTATAAACGGAACATCGAAACGTTATAAAATTAAACATGGGGCACTAGATTTAAACTATAGGTATGGTATTTATTTAAATATGTATAAAATGAATTATATAGCATGTAGCAAGATTAACTTGCCTAGACGGAACAAGAACGGATGTGTACGGAACGTCCTTCGTCGGCGAAATGTGGCGACGCGCACACGGTACACGGAACAGTTCCAAACAACGCACGAGGGTGATCACGCAAGTCAGGTACGTTCACTGGATCACTCGGATCGTCGGCGACGAGCACGGTTCCGGCGGTGATCACCGGAATCAAGAAACAAGATCAAGAAAAAGAAAGAAGAAAGAAGAAGAAGAAGTAAGAAGAAGAGGTTGTATATTAAATAAGGAAAGAAAAATTAACTAAATAAAATATATATGAATATATATATGCAGAGGAGAGAGAGAGAGAGAGGAGTTGTTAGTTTGTTAGGAAATTAGATTTAAAATTTTAAAAGATTTTTAGATTTAAAATTTTAGATAAGAGGTTTCAGTTTGTTAAAGAAATCATATGAAAATATTTAAACTAAATTTTAAAATTAAATAAATTGAATTTTGGCGGGATACAAAAATATTTCAAAATGCGCCCGGGTCGGGTCTAAAAATTCAGATTTAAAATATTAAAAAATATATGCAACTTCCAAATTTCAAAATGAATGCTCAGTTAAAGAAAATGCATACCCCCAAGAAAGGATGCCCGTACGTGCGCGTAGCCATCCAAACACGTCCGTTTCACTGAACGGGACGAGAACAAGATGCGCGGATGCTACCACGGGGTTAAGGGCATCATGCAGGCTATGAAATGGAATTTTAAATTATTTTCTGAGACTTAAAAATGTTATATGATAAAAGATGCGATACTAGATAAAATACAAGTATGTATTAAACATGAGATGCACGTGTCCATGCAACAAGTCAAAGTAATCTATAGCTAAGAATCAAACAGGCTCAAGCAAGCGGGTCGGGTCGAATGCAATATAAAACATAAAATACCATTTGCACCCAAAATACGTTAAATTAAGAAATAACCCAAATAAAGAAATACGAGAACTGGAATTGGTATAAATGAACTCGGGTGTTACATCTTTGAAGCCTGAAATGATAACCGTATCTCGAAGGAGGCTGCCGTTACCAAATCCCTAAAACATCCACTTATGTTCATAAACTGCTTCCCAACGTTTCTTCAGGATTGGATTAATATATAAACTGATTGCCGCTAGTGCAAAAACAATATCTTGTGTGGTACTTGACATCTCATGATTGACTCAATTGCCTAAGCAAGTGATGTGCCAATCATGCATATCCCTCTCCCATTTAGTCTGTAATACATCCTTTATAGAGGGTGACTCCATCACCTGCAGGTACACCACTATGCCATGAGCCGTCCATTCTAAAACACCTTTAGAATAGTGTCAAAGTACCCAAATTGGAAAACTTTCCAAATCTAGATCTAAACCATAGATCTAGTAACCGGAATGCCTGATATTATATCCATATTCTATGTGGAGAAACAACTGTGTGACAACCACCGTATAACCGATCGTAGTATAGGAATTTCACTTCTTATAAAGTGCATGTCATCCAAATACCAGGACATCATAGCATATTACCTTCTTACCAGATCCATCTCCTATTCTGATGAATTCAAAGCCTATGACTGTCACATCAAAAATAGATGATCTTTCTCCGCTATACTTGCTTTAGTCTATAAATAGACACAAGCTACTTGTCCACTATGCTTCCGTTGCTCCCACTGACTACAACAACCCTTTGGCAGACTCATATACACGTACACTTCTAAAGCTGGTTTAGAATGACGCTATACTCATCCTCCTGTCGGGTCTCATAGTCTAGAACAGCAGTAATGGCAAGTCTGGGTAAACAAGAACCTCCCTGTCACCGTCTTTGAGGATACCGAAGTACCTCTTGAGTGCCTGAGCTTACCCACCATATCTACAGATTGGCTAATGGAATGTCGAATCCAATTGAATTTTTAGGTTCTATTAAATTTTCAGTAATCATTTGTGGTTCTGGAATCACTTTCAATTCTACCATACTCCCACTAATGTTTTCTGAAAAGAATCCATTTTACTAAAGCTGGTGGCGAGTCAAGAACAAAATAACTATTGATCTTCCAGATGGTAGAAAGTTAACCCTCGTCATAGCCCGGGATAACCTACAAACAGCCATTACTGAAACGTGCCTTGAGTTTATCTGGATTCTGGTTTCAAGCATAAGCCGGATAACTCCATATACTTCAACATCGTCAAGATACGATCCATTCTATATACAATATAGAAGCATAGGCACTAATTTAATTGGAACCAGATTCAAATCATACAGCTGTTTCCAGTGCATGTCAACCAAATGGAAGGAGGCCAATCAGTGTTACTTAACTGGGAGTGCATCAATATATGAGTAACCTGAAAAAGAAGCAAGTTCTCAAAACTATTACGATCAACGGAATACCTAGCACAAGTATCTACATCTTCGATCACCTTGAAGAATCCTGATAATTGCAACATATGGTTCTCTACTTTATTCATATACCTTTAACTTCTCAAAATTTGGACATTCTATTTCAACGAAATACTTGTCTAAAATTGGAGAAGTCACAAGTAAACAGAATATAGTACGAGCACTAACCCTTTTGTCCTAATGGACACTGGACAACATACAATACTTTGTATAAGTTCTCTGAGTTTAATAACTCAAATCTTGTGCGTCATAGTTTGAAAATTGTACTATGCTTAAGAAGAATTACACCGCTGTTGAATGGTCCTTACCCAATCATCAACTGATATAGGTAAATGTCATAGGCATAATTTTAAAAAGTTATATCTCACTTTATAAAATAAACATACAGATATATCAGTTTGAAATTGGTGCATAACATCGGATATTCAAAACCAAATATTTGTCGTCCGGAAAAACCCAGGTGATTTTCTCAAATATCACCAGTTACAAAGAATTCCGATATAATGAGCATATAATCACCTAATTCCCAATATTTTACTCCCACTCATCATCTGTAATACCATACGGATGTGAGAATCAAATCTGGTAAATACATACCCTGGAGTAAGGATCTAATTGGGAAATTAGTTTTCAATTAACAGCGCACAATGAAACTGAAACATGAAAATGTTTCAAAGGGGTATCCGGGTATTCCTAGTAATGCATCTTTCACTATCCAGATTCATGACTGTAACCGTATATTTTCTTGCCATCTCACCAATCCCTTTATTTGTCTATACTTATTACCTTCTGTACACAGTACTTAGGCTAAATGATTTTCTTCCTTCCATACCTTTTGGCACCAGCCTTTGGTTCGGAAGAAGACTATTCAATAAGAGTAATAGGTATACTCTCCTAATACAAGGAGCTCACTCCACCTGAGAGAAGGTAAAGGGGAAAAGACAATCTGAATAATCCTATTCAATTTCTCCTGAACCGGAGAAATGCAAAGGTGAAGTAGGAGTGGCGATGATATAATCGGCTTCGTCGTGAATGATAGCAGTTATAATTTCCTTTTGCCCTCTTTCTAATCCCTTTATATGTCTTTACTTATTACCTCCTGTACACCACACTTAGGCTAATTGGTTTCCTTCCTTCCCTACCCTTCGGCACCAGCTTATGGTTTGGAAGAAGACTATCCAATAAGTGTAATAGGTGTACTCTCTTAATACCAGGAGCCCTCGCAACCTGAGAGAAGGTAAAGGGAAAAGACAACTGAATAGTTGTATTCAATTTCTCCAGAACCGGAAACCATTCTCGAATCTGAAACAAGTTTCTTTGAGTTCGTATGTAACTATACGATGATCATATCTAATAAATGTGGATCTTCGTAGTGATACGGAATGTTCCGGAGAAATGCAAAGGGTAAAAGTAGGAGTGGCAATGATATATGCAACTATGAGAATCCAAAAGCCAAAGTGTTTTAAGAAGGTTCAGTTAACTTGGTTCATGGGTTATAGTCTAGGGTCGGGCCATGGTCGCTGCCAGAGAGAGAGAAAAGAAACACTCAGCGTGCACTCTAACTTAGATCAGAATGGTTAATCATTTTATCTAATCAGGATGTCTCCCACTGTTTCATCGAATTCTCCTTCAAACTCAAAAGAAGAATTAGTCGGGATCATCTAAAATCACCGGAGGAGTAAACCAACTCATCAGTGGGAATCGGGATCCAACTATCATCGCATGATAACTTGATGGAATCTACTCAAGTCACCACACTCCGGAAGGTATGCGCATGCCTGACAAGTTTCCTGTATGTTTGAAACTCCCAATGTAATTTTTACCCCAAACGGCTTATGACCTTGACAGAGGTCAACATATCATAAGTCATAAGTCAAGTTCAACCCGTCATTGTCCTGGATTAACTTAGACCCACCAGCACGTGCCCTTGACAGAGGTCAAAATGACTGTGCGATTGTCCTAACTAATTGCATATCTATGCAACAAACAAGCATTATCCAGCTACCAAGCACCGTGCCTTGACAGTGGTCAACATACACAGCATGAATACTAAGTAATACCTGTAAGAAATGACGGAGGGCTACGACTGGTTTTTGGCGAAAAATCTTTAACATAATGAACTTGATATCGTTGAAAGAATCCAAGTGGTTTTACAAATATATAGTAGCGAAAACTTTTGCTAAAGAGGTCACTCCTGGTGAAAGGATCTCGGCTCTTTCCTCGTCGAATGAGATGCAGGATATTCCAAACTGAATACCTCGATGCAACATAAAAGAATCGACTATAGTAAAGTTATTACGTTGACGCAAACTTCTGCCCAAGGGGTCACTCCCGATGAAGGGATCTCGGCCCTTGCCTCATGGAATAGGGTGCTGGATATTCATAACCGAATATCACTGTGCAAAACAAAAGCAAACGTCTGTAATGTCTGTTTTTAAAAACTTGGTTCCAACAACATCAAATAGGTTTGTTTTGTCCGTGCATTGATCAAAATCAACGCAGTCCCATCAATTAATCTCACCAGAAAAGAACGAAAAATATGATGTACGTATATGCCACCCGCATTCGCCACTGGGCCATATCATCACCCGTTAGGGTACTTAACTAATAGCAGAGCGGAGGCTGGGTAGCGCGGGTGCAAAACATATACAACATCTACTGGTATATATAAAAATATATATAACAATTGTCCCATGCAAGATATAAAGAAACATTACAGAATCTCAGCCAAGCAATATAGAGTGGTGGATAATCCTGGAGCCTCGGGTTTCACTTGAGCCGCAAATGAGACCCGACGTTCCATGTCGTGTGGATAGCCTGTGCAATGAAAACCTAGACCCCTACGAGTGCGGCAAGTTGCCCGCCAATCCCAGAAGCGAGGCAACCCCAATCAATAACGTGAATGGGCCACAGCACTTCACGGAATCCGGTAACTTGAGCACCCCTCCTTGGGTCAACCTGTACCCCCTACGAGTGCGGCGAATAGCCCACCAATTCTAGAGTAAGGTCCCCACCATCTCAAAGACATGAGATGCGGACTCGTTACCCTCTAGAACCCGACTATTCATGCACTCCACCGCGGGGTAATCCTAATACAAAAAAGAAAATATATGTACAAGGGTGACATCGACCTCAACCCGGTCGTGCCCTAAACAAATAATATACAAGCTGGCAGAGACGGCAGTCCACATGTCGGAGGCTCACCCCGCGATATCAAATGTACAAATGAAACTAAACTGTACTCCCATTGCACCCAAGCTATCCACAACGACGATCCAGCCACAACCACAGCACAACACAGAACATCAACGTGAATGTCACGTTCGCAAACCCGTCTAAAAGACATATATCAATTAGATGAGTCATACCGCTCTAATGACATTCACGGTCGTAGATAGTAATGTATGCACTGAAATCATTTAAACAGTGTTAGAAATATCGACTTTGAAACACCCCGAGAAGCCCCTGAACTAATGAGAACACTACATCCAAAACTGGGCTAAACAAACAATACCAGATAGCTGACATTCCAGAGTGTAGAATACCCTCCAGAAATGAATTCCCATCTCAATTAAAAAATCGGCCAGGCCGGATTTTTGCTCAAAGTGACCGGGCCAAAACGGGTGAAAATGGTTCGTTTTTGGGGTGTGTTCTAGATGTCTCACAAATAGCCTTTTGCAATTGTTTTAAATTTTTTTAGAAGACTCGGAAATATTGACAGAAACTGGAATACATCGAGTATTGTTTCGGAGTTGTTTCGGTTTTGATACTTTAACATTGTCTCAAACTGCTAGTATGGGGTTAATGGGTTGGCTCTGATACCATGTTGGGTTACGGCAGCGCCCCGGCCATCGAACCGTGGCCAAATGCGGAATAAAAATTTATAAACTTGGCGCTACCACAATCCCGATTACGGATCGACCATTAACCCTAATCTAGCAATCTACAAAGGAGTTTAGAGAGTTATACCGAATGATCCATGTCTTTCGGTCTTTAACCTTTATCCCAAGCTCCTCGAGGCTTCCTTGATCAAGTTTGATCTCCGGTCTCCCCCATCGAAGATGATCCACCCGAGAGTCTTTGCATCGAGCTCCAACCTCATATTCGAGGCAACTGGAGTACCTAGTTTGCTACACTAGATAGCCAAGATGAAGTAGAGAGTGTGTAGGATTAGTTTGTCTCAATATACCCTAGGTTTCTCAACACATGAGACATGTAGGGTGGAAGTAGAAGAAGCCATGAGAGAATGTAAGTGTGAGGCCAAGAAAAATCAAATGAAGCAAATGGCTAAGTCTTGTGAGCTATTTGTTGTGAGCATTTTATCAAGCATGCTAGCAACTCAAGAAAACAACCCAAGAATAAATATCTCATGTCTCACAATAAATATCTCACACCAAAAATAAAAATCCAAGCATGCTACCATGAGTCATGCCATGACTCACCACCATGAGTCATGCCATGACTCACCACCATGAGTCATGCTTGAATTAATGCTAAATCAAATCTCATCCTCCACATCATTAAATCTTTTAATGAAAAAGATTTTAAAAAAAGAGATGGCATCTTCAAAAAGTAATCTTGTAAAGAATTAAAAGAATACTCCCCATCCGTATATACATACCCGCATCCGTATTTCGACAGAATACGAATACAATGAGACGAAAATAATCCAACAATATAATACTAGGATCCGGCTTAAACCAAAGCCTACTAGTATTATCTGTCCGAATCATAATCCATGCACAAGTGCACGTATATGATCAAACCATGCCGTAAAACCATACGTCCTCTACATCGTTTCGCTTGAAGCAGGGAAACCCTCTATGCGGGACTCTAAAGACTCATCAATACGCTGGCAGTGGGTTTAACCACAAGGACATCAACGACACTAGATGTAAGTAACGGCTACCCAGGTATTGAGCGAAAGGGAGGCCGACGAGCAAACTCATCCTGAAACCCTTACCGAGCCTGATGTTGGGGTAAAAATTTACATCCCGGTTGACCAAGTCAGAATCAAAATCAACCCCAAGCCAAGTGGGCCAATGCCCGGAGCGAGCCCGAACATGAAGCGGTAGGCCTCCCCCCATGCCAAAATAAAAATTTTGTAATAAATAATTTTGTTGTATTTCTCTTATTTTATTTGTCACGCCCCGCTTCCCGGTGTACGGCGAAGTGAACGCGACAAGGTCCGCTACGTATATACTTAGAAGTACATACGCTAAGCGTATCTAAGCAATATAAAGTAAATCACAAGAGACAATAGATTTAGAAATAACAGCAACTTTATTAATAACATTCTTTTGTACAATGCATGAAAAGTAAATACAACTGAAATGAAAAGCGATGCCTAAACAGTGGCATAGCAGGAAATGAAAACACTGACTGGAACAAGGTACAAAATCTAGAGCTCGGGGTCTTCGTGAAACTGCTTCAAATCTTCACCAGTGGGCTCGATCTCTGCTGGGTCCAAAGCACCCGACGACATTCAAAGAAGAAAGAAATAGAATGTCGTCAGCGAACAGGTCGCTCGGTAAGTCCTAAAGATAGGGGAGAAATAGACAAAGAGTAGGAGAGAGAGAGTAGCTTTTAATATTGTATTGTATTGTTGTAATGTCGTATTCTAAACCTTTCGAGACCGAATGCTCCTTGCGGAGGTCTGAATCTCGCACTACTAAGTCCGAGGGTGCACGATAAACCGTACTATCCCTAATGAGTTTCCCAAAGGTGGGTTGTAGTAGCGCTTTGCAAATATTTAATAAATACTAGTCATTTAGAAAACGGTTTTATAAAGATAAGGTATTTATTTGTAAAAGGTGTAAATTTCCGTATTTTAGATTCTAGGGTTTCCTAAACCAACTAACCTATTTATAAATGGTCTAAACGACAAGTCATTAGAAGCCTCAAATCGCCTCTTCACCGCCAATTGCGGCCAGGTGAGTGGAAGGCTCTCCACTACAAGTAGTGGTCCTAATTAAGTAACCACTCGCCTTAGACACACTTGCCTAGACACCACAAAGTCAGGTTTAGATAAACGATCGATGTCCATGATATATCGTATTTTCCTATTAAAAGATTTTGTTTTAAAATTGTATACAACTTAGAACTTTCAGAAAAGGTTTATAAAGAAATGGTATTTTAATGTAAAACCTTGTATTATCGTATTCTAAGTTTTGATGATATCAATTAGGGTTGTATTTGCGTGTGTGTGGAGGTAGGTCATTACCTTGTGATCTATTTTATGGTATAGCAAAGTTTAGGGGTTAAATGTGAAAACTAAACATTATGGTATTTAAGTGCGAAAATACGGTATTTTGCAAAAGTTATCATTTCATGTGAGAAACTTTATCCAAATTGATTTTTAAGTGATTAGTAGTCAACATGAATATGTTTAAGCATTATGGAATTAGTGACAAGTGAGTTTTGATAGAAAAACCGAATCGGAAATTGGTTTGTTCCGATTTCCGTCGGGTTTGAAAAATCGTATTTTAATGAAAGAAAGAAAGGTAGAAAAAGAGGGACTTACGGGTTTGGACAACGCTAGAGAGTGATAGAAAGGTAGTGGGTTTGTCGGTGCTTCGAAACGTCATGAATAGGTCCTAGTACGATCGCCGGGATTTCGCCGTCGATTTCGGCAGCGCTTCGCCTTTCGCTCGTTTTCCGACGTACCAAGTTCTCTTAAAATTTTTAGAGAGTGGACTTAGGAATGTAGGGTGAGAGGGTAGAGGGTAGGGGTGTTTATATAGGGTTAGGGTTTTAATTAAAAAATATTTAAAAATATATATAAAAATTCATTAAAACTCATTAAACCTAGGATTAAAAGGGATTTATTGGCCAAATGATAACCGATCCAAGCATTTAGCATATGCAGAAGGGTGGACCAGGTCAAGACCCAACTTTTCTCTGTTGGTGACTCGGCCGTCCAGTCAAGTCCGGCCGGCGGCGCCGGACCGAGTCGACCGAGTCGCCGGTCGGCGGCACCGAGTCGGGCCGAGTCATGGGTCCAATGGCCGGGGATTCTTCGGGGGTACAATTTGGTATATTAACTTTTTGTTGTCCAGTACATATTTTGGGAGTTATGGCCTTTTTACCATTGACTTCCAAAAAAAATAAAACAAAATAAATACAAAAATAATGTGGGGCATGTGATTTGAACTCCGGTGGCTTGGTTCAGCAGTGCAAGGTATTACCAATGAGCTACAAGCTCCTTCTTGTAATTATGGAGTGAAAATAACTACTTAAAGTGGTAACAGCAACATTAAATACCCCAAGTACACTTTAATTTTAAAACAATTTTATGTACACTAAAAATGAAATTATTTAAAAACAAAATAATTAATTATATATATCTTGTGCTCAGATTAAAATACTCCTTTATGGATTTAAAAAAAAAATTAAAAAAAATTGTACAGAAAAGTGTATATGAAAATTAGGGTTGTTACATTATTTTTATGAATAAATGTAAGAAAAATGGGCATAAAACCAAAATTTTGTAAAGCCCATGGCTTATGTGCAAAAAGAAATGGCACATGAGCCATGGGATGGGCAAAATGCCATTTTGTGAAGCCCAAGGGGCTATGTGTAAAGTGTATAGCCTATAAAGCAAAAGAGAATGAAAATATCTCAACAACTTTTTCTCTCTCCAAAAAGAATCAAGATCTGTGATCTTCTCTTTTCTCAAGGTTATAAAGAAACCTTCTTCTTTCTTTTGAATTAAATCAAGAGTTCTACTCTTCCTTTTATAAAACTAAATAGTTTTTCACCACAAAACCCACAAAGGGGAGCTTAGATCTCCCATCAGATCTCAAAAAGAAGAAATTTTTAAAATCTCACATCTCTTGATCTTCAAGATCCTGCCAACAGAGGAGGAAGAAGGAGACCCATTTCCAGAAACCCCACTTTGGGGACGAACTAGGGCTCAAGGGGAGAAGCCCTTAAACATCCTAGGAGTTTAACTCCTCATACACACACACACACACACACACACACACACACAGAGAGAGAAAATAATAAATGCTCCTTTCTGGGAGTACAACTCCCATTGCAGGGACCAAGTCCCTTTTGCCGCCCGAATGCCTACGTGCTGACACGTGGGGCACTAGCGCCCTTGCGCCCAAAGCGCTAGCGCCCGAGCGCCCAAAGCGCTAGCGCCCTTGCGCTCAAAACGCTAGCGCCCTTGCGCTCAAAGCGCTAGCGTCCGAGCACCCACGTGCTGACACGTGGGGCGCTAGCGCCCAAAGCGTTAATGCCCTTATGCCCAAAGCGCTAGCGTCCGAGCGCCCACGTGCTGACACGTGGGGAACTAGCGCTCAAAGTACTTGCGCTCTTGCGCTCAGAGTGCTAGCGCCCAAAGCGCTAGCGCCCGAGCGTCCACATGCCTGGCACGTGGGGCGCTAGCGCTCTTGCGGTCAAAGCGCTAGCACCCAAAGCGCTGGCGCTTTTTCCCACGCATTCTTTAGATGCCCTTTACCTTTATTTATTTTATATATATGTATACACACATACTCTACAACACTATCCCTCTCAAAAAAAATTGGGTCGGGGCGCTGCCCCGCACCCCGCAAGGGGGCTGCTAGCCCCTGACCCCCAGCCCGCTATCCGGGTAGCGGGACCCCCGTAAAAACTCTGCGGGGCCCCCGATACATCCAAAACCCTTTCAAAACACGACACTGCACATTGAGTTCGCATGACCAGTTTAACCTGTTAATCGGAGGTTCTCTCGCTCCAAAGGCGAGGGGTAATTAACGGCAGCTTAGTCCGCGGCTGCCGGAGATTCGGATCCCCACAATCATTAAACTCTGGCCTACCCTAGGCAGGGGGAATCTGTAGTATGCCTGACAAGCGACGCGTATTCCCATCTCAATGGGGTGACGAAAACCACCCTAGAGATTCTGGCACGCCCGGTGGGACCTTTCTCTCCTCCCATATTTCGGGTTAAACGTTCATGTGAACTCAATCATATACATATCGATTGCCTGTACTGAAATGATTTTTTTTGCGTGTAGCAATCAACTTTCAACGACAATGTCTTCCAAGACAAATTCAGCTTCCAACGCGACCCCGATTCCGTACGTGGTCAAGATCAACGCTCGTGTGGTTCTCCCCGCAAGCCTCAGTCGACAGTGGGAGGAATTGCCCCGCCAGTTTGGTTCCGTCGTCATCTACCATGCCGGAAGCGCCCATCTGGCAGACATCCCGGCAAAACAAGTGGCGAAGCTGGTCTCAAGGGGCAAGAGGCCGAATGTTGTGATCGCTAAGGCGCCACAACCGAAACTTAAGACGGTGCCTGAACGACTCTCTAGTGCTCCAGCCGGGGGCAAGACTTCCGGTACAAAGGGCGACATCAAATGTTGCGGACAAGCTCAGGCGATGACTCCAGCAAATGCACAATCGAGTGTATCTCCAAAATCCTCCATCGCCCGGTCTACGGCGTCTTCCCGAAGAGCCAAAGTCTGCCAAGTGCTTAAAACAGAAAAGTTAAGGCAGAAGCGGCTCAGGTATCGAGCCAACAAGAGGGCCAGGACTCCGACCAGGTGGAATGTTGTGAGGTTCCAGGAGCAGGGTCGCCCCGCGACGACGGCTGAATCGGCCGTAAAAATTAGCAATTCCTTCGAACCTCTGAAGTGGGTTCAGAAAAATGCCATGACCGCCAGAATCAAGAAGACTGCGGTCCGAACGTCGCTACAAAGAGACGTGTCCCGGCCCCAACAGAAAAAGTATGACACTATCTCTTCAAGAGTCTATCAGGCGCTCTGTGCCACGCGAAAGCAGCGGGGCAAATCCAGAAAAGAAGCGCCAGCACCATTAAAGAACCTGGTCAGGCCAGCCGCCTTCAATCGATTGCTCGCTACCGAAACATGGGGGTCAAGACAGCGATCTGTGAGATCAGCCGCCAATAATAAAAAGACGGATGGATATATTATCCATACGGTCTATATAGCGGGAGGGCGCCCCGGCGAATACCTTCATAGCAAAAGCAAGGATGGGGCCACCACATCCCAAGCCCAATCTGGCTTGAATGTGGTTGCTTCTTCCCAAGAACAGCCGCCTCCGCTGGATGAAGAAAACCCTCTCGATGAGGATGATAGGCAGAAAGACCCCTCGGTCCATGAAGAGTCAAGCTCGGACAGCGAGGAAGAGCCGACTTTCCGCCCCAGGACCGCGGAGCAAGAGCTGCTTCAAGAGCTTCGATAACAGCTCAGGAGAAAAGATAAAGAGATGGCCAAGCTCTATTCGAAAATTGACGACCTAACGAACGTGGTGATGCAGCTTACGGCTCAAATTGCTCGAGCGCCCCCCAATCAAGCACAAGTCTCTACTCATGAGCCGGATGATGACAATCCGAAGCGGCCGATGCCTGTCCCTTTGGGTCCAAGATTCGTCGAGCCGCATGAAAGCCGGCCACATTCCGCTTCTGGGGACTCCTTGGCCCCAGATAACACCATCCCGCTAACACAAGATCGGATAATGGATTTGGTCACCAGCAAGGTTAAAACATTGGTGGCCGAAGCTGAAGCTCAGAAAGAAATTGGCAGTAGCGGGCGGCCATATCCCGCACAGTACGATCTGATCGAGTTCCCGAGCGGCTACGTCATTCCTAAGTTCGGAAGATTTGACGGAACGGAAAATGCAAATCAGCACGTCGCCCACTTCAAAGTATCGTGCGAAAATACAGGAGGCAATGATGCACTCCTTCTTCGTCGGTTTGTCAATAGCCTGACCGGTATCGCTTTTGACTGGTACGCGAGTATACCAGACGGGTCCGTCGTAACCTTTGCCCAAATGGAGTCTGTGTTTCATCAAAGGTTCATGAGTGTCAGTGATAAAATCTCCATTGCCGACCGTGTGAGGACCAAGCCGGGGAAGAATGAAAGCAACACTGACTTTATCACCCGATGGCGTAATCTCACAGTCAAGTGCGAACCGTCGCTGGAGCAGGGCCAGTCCGTCAGCATTCTCATTGGGAACCTCAGGAATTGGATGGTCCCATTCTTGTGTACAGCAGGCCTCAAGACGTTTCAAGAGCTAACCAAGAAAGTCCAAATGCTGGAACGCTTGAAACAAGAGTCCACCCCGGACTCTCAGAGAGACAAGACTTGGAAAAGCAAGCAGGACGACAACCGTAGAAGCGGGAGTTCCAGCAATACCAATGTCTTTAATGCGTCCGACAATGAAGAAAAGCGAAGGGCGGGCGAATCCAAAACCAACCGGTCTCAAAAGCCATTACTGGGAGGAGATGGGCCTTCCCTAGAGAAGAAAAAGAACAAGGTTTACTCTTTCAGAAGGGACAAGGTCCGCAAGATATTTAAAGATGCCTTGAACAACGGTCTACAATTGCCGGTGTCGAAAAGACCTCAAGAAGCAAAAATGACCGACAATACCCTGTATTGCCTGTACCACCGAGTAGTGAGCCATGCGATCGAGGATTGCTATATCTTCAAGGACTGGGTCGAGAAGCAGTACAAGGTTAGAGAGATCGAGCCGTCCAAAAGTGTGTTGGTGAACAATCAAGTTGCAATCACCAACTTTATACAGACAGAAGCTGAAGCCTTCTGGGAGCAGACAGTCGAACTCGTTGCCCTAAGAAATGAAACGGACTCGCCGCGACCTCTGTGGACTACGCACATATCTAATAAGATGAAGAAGATGGTAAAGCTACTTCGGAAAGAGCCCGGGACGAAATGGGAAGGGTAGAAGAAGCCTACCTTTCCAGCTGCCAATGCGGCTCCATCAGGCTCAAAATCCAAAAAACTCAAGAAGAAGAAAAGTGCAGCTCAACGCGAAAAGGAGTCTGTAGGGAGATCGACCATTCAAAAATATATCGATTCCCTCGAAGAATATGAACAGAAGGAAAGAACTCTGATTCAATTGAAGGAGTTCCTCCCTGTACAAGCGGCTGAAATTCTGGAGGTGTTAAAAGAATACTCCAATGAAGAGATCCCGGTAGTGACCTGCTACGCCATCCATCTTGGCAACGACTCTGAGGAGGAGCTCTGTTTTCCCAAAGAGGACGAGGTACTCGCCACAAAGGCCAACCAAATCCAGCTTAGAAGCGGCAGGGCTCTACCGCCAAATCAGGCCAATGCCCCAAAAGGGAAGGAAAAACATGCCGCTAATGAAGAAGATGGCAGTGAACTTGCTCATGAAGATTCGAGTCCTTCCCTAGTAGACTATAATGTCTTGGCTCACCTCCGAAAGCTTCCGTCTCTCCTTAGCATCTACGATGCCTTGGTTCTATCTCAAGAGCTTTGAGATGTTCCCATTCATGCTCTACAAAACCCTGAGCGGTATCAGGCTCGCTTTATGGAAATTAATATGAAAGAAGCTCAGTACACTTTGCAAGCCGCCGCAGTCACGTTTAAGGATGAAGACTTGCTACTGGGAACGGCTGAGCATAATCAGCCACTCTACGTGACCGGGTACAGCGACGGAGATCGGATTAATCGCATATTGATTGATCCGGGGTCCTCAGTGAATATCATGAACTTGCGGACACTGAAGAGTTTTTCAATGGACGTCCGACACCTGTCAAGGGAAAGGATTGTCATTCAAGGCTTCAATCAAAACTGCCAGCAAGTTCTGGGGTCTATAGCTTTGCCAATCAAATTCGGGGATCTACAAACCGAAGCTAAGATATACGTGATCGATGCTGACACATCTTATAAAATTCTCTTGGGACGGCCGTGGCTCCACGATTACGGCATCATTCCGTCAACTCTCCATCAATGCACGAAGTATACTAAAAATGGCGAAGAAAGACGCATTGACGGAGACGTCCAGCCGTTCGGTGTGCATAAAGTCCGATATGAAGATTCTCGGTACTTTGTGAACCTCCAAAGTGCTGAGCCACGGCTGACCGGAGACAGAACAGCCCCGAAACTCAAAATCAAGTCTGAGCCGGCTGTCACTTTCAAAAGCAAAAACGACCAAGTACGCCCGCGTTTCGGTACTGACACTGATGAGTCCGACGCTGGAAGTCCGTCCTTCCTTAAAACTTGCCCTCGTTTCGGTAGCGATACGGACGAATCCGATACTGAAGGCCCATCTAGCAGCAAAGTCTACCCTCATCTTAGCAGCGACACTGAAGGATTGGAGGAAGAGGACCTGTCGTGCAACAGCTGTGCAGATTGGACCCCCATGCAGCAAGCGAAACTACGAGAGACCTTAGAAATTTCAGAAGGACCCCTAGCCGTCACGAGGGTGCCGGAGAAGATGTGCAAAGAGCTCGATGCATTGTTAGTCTCCGCCGTGGACCAGCTGAAAACTTTCTACGTTCCCAGAAGGAAAAGTGGACAGAAGGGCATCCTGTTTTATGGGTCAAATCCTGTTGTGCACACGGACGATTTATCCATCGCATGCCTTCCATACGAGAGAGGCATAAGGGCCTTCCTTAATCTCAGATATTATGCGCCTGAGATGCGGGAATATTTCAAAAAGTGCGGATGCCGGTTATATCAAACAGAGTCCGAAGCAAAGTTTTATGAAGGGCTATGGCATCCGCCCCAGGTCCGAGCACTCATTGATGGACGAATTCTAGATAGACGGGGCATAGGCTTCATTCAACCGGATTCTAAGGCATGCTACATGATCCATATTGGGGAAGCCAGCGAAGAGTCAAATGATGAAGACGAGCTAGCCGAACCAGAAGAAGCTACTCAAGAGCTCGAAGATGGTGGACAAGAAACCTTTGACGAGCTGACCGAGATTGACTTAGGAACGCCCGATAATCCAAGGCCGACCTACATCAGCTCACTATTGTCAGAGGAAATGAAAGAGCAAATAATCACCCTGCTGCACGAGTTTGTCGACTGCTTCGCGTGGACGTACAAAGAAATGCCTGGCCTTTTCTCTAAAGTGGTCATGCATAAACTGGCTATATCTCCTGATGCTAAGCCAGTCAAACAAGCTCCTCGAAGAATGAGAAGGGAACTAGAAGAAAAGGTCATCGAGGAAACCAAGAAGCTCATCGATGCCGGCTTCATCAGGGAAGAGAAATATGCGGATTAGATCGCATGCATAGTCCCAGTAAAGAAGAAAAATGGGCAGATCCAAGTTTGTGTCGATTTCAGGGACCTCAACAAGGCATGTCCTAAAGACGACTTCCCGCTACCGGTCATGGAAATGATGGTCGATGACACCTCAAATTACGAGCCGTTCACCTTTATGGATGGCTCATATGGATATAATCAGATTAAGATGTCGCCTGAGGATGAGAAACACACAGCATTTCGAACCCCGATCGGAATATACTGCTACAAAGTGATGTCGTTCGGACTGAAGAACGCAGGTGCTAAATATCAGAGGGAAATGACCAATATCTTTGATGACCTAATCCATAAAGTCGTCGAATGCTATGTTGATGTCCTGGTCGTCAAGACTAAAGCCAAGGCCGACCATGTCCACGATCTTAGGACCGTTCTCACCAGACTGAGAGAATATGATCTGAAGATGAATCCTCTGAAGTGCGCTTTTAGCGTGTCATCGGGAAAATTCCTGGGCTTTATAGTTCGACATTGGGGGATCGAAGTTGACCCATCCAAGATAAATGCCATCATGGAAATGCCCCCTCCGAAGAGTCTGACGCAGCTAAGATCTTTTCAAGGCAAGCTTGCTTATATATGGAGGTTTATCTCAAATTTATCGGGGAGATGTAGGCCCTTATCAAAGTTCATGAAGAAAAGAGCTCCTTTTGTCTGGGATGCCGAATGTCAAGAAGCGTTCGAAAAGCATCAAACAGTACTTGTTGCACCCTCCAGTGCTGGCCGCTCCCGTTCCCAATAAACCGCTGATTCTCTACACTGCCGTGCTAGATGAGTCACTCGGTGCGCTCCTTGCCCAGAACAACGAGGAGGAAAAAGAGAATGCCCTCTACTACCCCAGTCGAACTTTAGTCGGGGCGGAACACAACTATTCCCCGATCGAAAAGCAATGCCTGGCTCTGATATTTGCTGTGAAGAAACTGAGGCACTATCTGCTCGCTCATCGGGTTATGCTGATCTCCAAGGTCGACCCGCTCAAACACTTGATGACCAAAGCAAGCCTAGCCGGTAGAATGTCAAGATGGGCTGGCATGCTACTTGAGTTTGACATAGTTTATACTTCTCAGAAAGCAGTAAAAGGGCAAGCGCTTGCGGACTTCTTTGCTGCTCATCCCGTATCAGAAGGGTCACCGCTCAATTGCGAGTTCCATACGAACAAGTGCTACACCTCGAGGAAGATGAGCCATGTTGGGAGCTCTACTTCGATGGAACCTTATCAATGAGGAGCACCGGCAAATCAAGCATCCTGCAGATAAAAGCAGGGATAGGGTCGGTGTTCATCACGCCATCGATGGGAACCCAACGACGTTCTTTTGCTCTCACCGAGCCTCGCACAAACAATGAAGCTGAATATGAAGCTCTGATAGCTGGTTTGGAGCTCGCCATAGAAATGGAAATCCCTCGGCTACGAGTCTATGGTGATTCCCAGCTTGTTGTCAACCAAGTAAGCGGCGACTATAAGATATACAAACCCGAGTTAGCTCGGCACAGAAGCCGAGTGGTGGAACTCATGAAACGATTCACTCATATTGAGCTAATGAGAGTTCCTAGGGCGTTGAATGGAAAGGCTGGCATACTCGCTCGCTTAGCCAAGGAGCTGGCTGATCCTGACAGGGACGAAATTCTGATCACAGTCAGGAGCCGGCAAATTCTTCCCCCAGTCTCACTATGAGAAGAGGAAAGCGCGGAACAGAAGAGCAGTCCGGCCGAAGAAGCTTCGATCGTTCAAGACGAGCCCGATTGGAGAGAACCCTTCAAGAGTACTTCCGATACGACAAGCTGCCTGAAGGAAAATCTGCGAGGGTTCAGCTGAAGAAGAGAGCTCTCAGATATGTGTTTGTAAATGACACGCTATACCGCAGGTCATATGACCAACTCTGGCTCAGGTGTCTGTCATTGGCCGAAGCCCAAAAGGTCATGAAAGAACTTCACTCGGGCATTTGCAGTGCTCACCAATCTGGCTCCAAGATGCGACTTCAAATCAAACGGCTTGGGTATTACTAGCCCACCATGATACGGGATTGCGAAGAGCATACAAAGAAATGTCATATCTGCCAAATTCACGGTGATTTCATTCACAAGCATCCCAATCTGTTGCATCTTACGGTGGCGTCGTGGCCCTTCGAAGTCTGGGGCACCGACATAGTTGGCCCAATTGATCCTCCGTCATCCAAAGGCCACCGGTTCATATTGGCCGCAATAGACTATTTCTCCAGATGGGCTGAAGCTGTCCCACTAAAAGAAGTCAAGACAGAAGATATTCTGATATTCTTCCAGCATAATATTCTATACCGCTTCGGTACACCAAGAAGAATCATTCTGACAACGGGCCTTCTTTCAAGAGCTTCAAAGTCTCAAGGTTCGCTACTCAGCATAAGATAGACTGGAGATATTCCTCCATCTATAATCCAAGAGCCAATAGGCTAGCCGAAGCCTTCAATAAGTCTCTATGCAAGCTCCTAAGGAAAAATGCTTCAGCCAACAAGAGAGACTGGAATCTCAAACTTCACGAGGCTTTGTGGGCATATCGTACCACGCACCGTACCCCAACTCAGTCGACTCCGTACTCATTACTCTTCGGAGTGGAGGTGGTCCTCCCCCTCGAAGTCGAAGTTCCAAGCTTGAGAATGACCATTCAGCACGAGTTGACGGAGGAGGAAAACGTGCTCCTTCGGCTTGAAGAGCTCGACGCCCTCGAAGAAAAGAGGCTTTCGGTACAGCAGAATCTGGAGTTGTATCGAGCCCAAATGTCACGGGCCTATGACAAGATGAATCGTCTCCACACTTTCAAGAAAGGCGAATTGGTGTTGGTCCTCAAAAGACCGATCATCCCAAATCGACATGCCAAGGGAAAATTCGAGCAAAACTGGGAAGGACCATACGTCATCGAGAAAGTGTTCGACGGTGGATCCTACCAACTAATAAGTGCCGAGGGAGAAAGGCCCATGCCACCCATCAAAGGCCGATATCTCAAGAAGTACTGCGCGTGAATGCTCCAAGTCACAGGCGAATTGAGCACACCAGCCCTACGGTCTGGATCATACATCCCGCAAAACCGTTGATTGGTGTGCTATGTTTTATGATCAAAGAATTGTTAACCGCAATCAAGAACGGCGTCGCTTGGTAGCTAGCAGGTGAGTATGGGTCGGTCCACAGGGATTTTGTGTATTCTCAATTTGTTCTAACGAGTTAATTCCAAACGGTGTTGGATTGATTATCACTAAAAACTAAGTTGATTTAGACTAGGATTAAAATCTTGCTAGGGTTAGGTTTAGGTTAAGTTTGAAAAGTCAATATTCATCACCGCTTTCTATGCCCTAATTAAGATCTATGAGGTGTTATGGTAATAATTAATAAAGGGGATTAGGACGATCGGGAAGAAACGATGTTTCTTCTTCTAGGTCCTTGTCCATCCTTTCTTAATTTTTACCCTAACCTCCATGGAAAACATGCACAATCGGTCTTTTAAACTACGGTATCACCGTTACCTCGTGGGTAAGATGCCGTAGAGAGTGGTGTGTGTATGTATGCATGGAGTCCTATTAATTAATATGTGATGGGCAAGAAAGGGGTGAGAGATTTTCATCTCTCAAACCTTTCCTATTCCTAACCCTAACAAGTGGGGAACTACTCACTCATTAGGGGATTGATAAAAGACATATTTTTTTATTTGTTTTGTTTTTAAAAGATTAACTATCTAAACTACGACAGATTAATAAAAAAAATCTAATCTAATTAACTAGGGAAGATAATAAATTTATACTAGGGCAGAAAAGAATTTAAGAACTAGGGCAATAAAAAGAATCTACTTACTTTATTGATGCTCTCAAAACATTACAAATGATTTCTGAATTTTTGATCAATGAAAAGAGGCATACCTCAAAGAGAGGTTTATGATTTTTATTTATAGAGCATAGAAACCCTAGGGTTACAATTGATACACATCTGCATTTACAAATATACTCTAAGATGACTAGTCAACGCGCCGCCACACCGTCACGAACTTTGCACCGATACGGGCTCCTCATGGCCGCGGAACCACGGCCAAAACCCATGTTTGGCCGCGGATCCGCGGCCATCTAGAGGGCTTGTTGGTTGATTTCTTCTGGGCTGCTTCTGGTTGCATTTTGCTTCTTGTTTCTTCACTTGGTTTCTCAGATTGTCTTCTAGTTTTCTTCCAGATTTCCACAGTGAATAATGTCGTGGACTTTACCGCTTGCTTCGTGTCTAAGTCTTGAACCTTGCTCTGTCTTTGTACTTTATGAACTTGTTCATTGATCTTCATTTATTCTTCAAACTGTAGGCATGATCAAGATTCTTCCATTTGTTGGTCGTAGTCTCTCTTTTCTATCGTCTTTTCATCTTTTTTCACTGTTTTTGTTCCGAGAACCTGTAACCTGCAACTATGTAGCAGACATGGATCAAAAGCACCCGTTTATTTGTAAAATGACTAAGAATGAGGAATATAATAATGCAAAATTATGATATGAACAAATACCCCGAAACTTATCTTTTGCTCATCCTCGAGCAAACCTAGGTGGCCCTTGTAGGAGGAGTATTGTCTCCTAAGGGTTTTCAGTGGATACTACCCACAAAATCCTATCAATTCGGCTTATCGACTTTTATTCTCCAATTAGGTTTTCTAACAAGAACTCTATTATCTTCGACTCAGAAATTATCCACCCGTATTTTTCACGCTTCCTTATTATTTAACTTAAGATTATATATGTTCTGTAGACTTATTTAGCTTTTAACATCTTTTAAGTTTTCCTTCTAGGGTTCTATCTCAACTTAGGAATTTTTATCATCTCTATTAAAGATATAAGTCCTATTTTTGATTCCTATCTCTCATCTAAACCCCAATCATATACCCCTACGTGTGTGTGTATATCATCCCTGCATTTGGAAATTCAAATTAAGCTATCATACTCTTGTCCATCGTCCAAAGTACTTCTTAATTGGTGAATTTTTAGATGAAATTTGCTCACACATCCTACATGCGACCGTTAATACTTCTTGAGGTATCAACGACCGATTACAAAATGTGTTTGCACATTAAAGCGTAATTCCTGGTCTTGTAATACCTAAGGCTTTAGCAGTGACTCTCAAACCAGTTGGTCTAAGGCACTAGGTGATAAAGCACCCTCGCTAAATATTTTTTTCTATTTATGCAGCCTTAAGTAATTACAAAAACCAGTGTTCATTTTTTTTATCTCTTTATTCACACTTGTATTTTTATTTTATTTTTCTTCGTACTAAGGACTTTAGAAAAGAGCATTTCAAGGTCTCTTCTACTATTCTAAGTTTCAAGATTCGTGTTTGTGCAATTTGTAGGGTATATATTTTCAGAATTTAGACTTAAGCTTAGGAATTATTTTTCAAACTTATACTTTAATAAAAATATTAATACTTTTCCCTTGTTTTAACTTAGCCCAAGAAGTCAACTCGAAATTTGCATATTTCTAAATAAACTACAAAGACATATACTTTCTACCGTTAAATTTTTAAGGAAGGTTACTTCTAGGGTTTTTTTAATTTACTAAGTCTAAGATCTAGTTGTTCCTAACTAGTTAACCTTTTTGTCAAACTCAAGTCAATTATGGCCAAAATTGAATGTTTTAATTTTTTATAATTTTTCAAATTTTTCAGTTTTTATTTGATTTTTATTTTTTTTATTTTCAAAATTTTCAGTTTTTATGATTTTTATATAAGGATGCAATGCAGAATTTAAATATGCAAAAGAAAAAGAAAAATATATACAAAAAGAATGCAATGCAAAAGATAACTATATACAACCACCAACTCCCCCAAACTTATCCAAAGCAGTGCCCTCACTGCTCGGCCCCACGCCGCGCTCTCGAGCGTGAACGTGAACGCTCAGCCCTACCCAACAGGGTTTGAATCCCCTGCTCAACCTCCGTCAATCGACGGTCGTGCTCCCTTGCTGTCGCCCTCAACTCCTCTCAACTCATCAATACCCCTAACAGCTCTCCGCATCAATTGTGCATGTTCGAGGGGGGTCATTTCTCCTTCGCTCGTGGTCGAGCTAGAGCTAAGTGTGCGGGCGAATACATGCTCTGCCGGTTCGGTTCTAGACCACACATCTGTCAATCGAGAATAGGACGTAGAAACGCCCTCAATAAGAGGTCTGACCGGAATGCCTTCATGCATATAAAATTCGAACTCCTCCACGGGGAGGAAATATCGACATAATTGTGTAACCAGCCTGGGACAAGGGTAATTTGTGGCTCGTTTGCCCGCACCTATGGAATTTAGCAAAACTGTGCACATGTCGAAACGGGGGTTCTTTGTCATAAGAGTATGCACAATATGCAAGGAGGGTGTAAAAAATGTTGTGTTATGGGAGCTACCGAAAATATTATTTTGTGCCCACCGGCACACAGTTAAAACATTCGCGAAAAGGGTTCTCGCTTGGATACCCTTCTGCGGCTCCCTCGAGCAATCATTACCCATCAAGGGCATGTAATCCTCAAATTGCAAAGGTTGGTCATGTGCTGGTATGCGAGGGATTAGTGTAACTTCGTGTATAATATCCCTATCAATGATAATTTCTCGATCACCCCATTGCAATTTAATAAACTCAAATTGGTTGAGACACCCATCCTCTATACACTCGTAAAAACGAGTGACTAATTCCGGCAATGCATAAGCATTAGGATGATTGTATATTAAATAGTTCCAACGCCTACGCGCGATTTCGTTTGCAAAATAACTACCATACATCTCGTGTGAAAAAAACTTGCGAAAAATCGCGTTCAAGCTGCATGCTGTGTGCCATTGGGTGTTCTACAGATCTAGAAATTTTAAAAACATAGAGGGTATGAGAGATCGCACCTCCCCTGAAAATTTCAGGGGGTGAAGAAAAGGAGCTGCGGCGGAAGCGCGGTCTGAGACTGCTTCAGCGGCGGAATCGCGGCGCGGCAATGGGATCGAGCGACAGAGAAGAAGCGACGACGGATAGGGTTTGAAAGTAAAAATTTTTAGGGGTTAGAAACACAGAGAGGGGTCGGGGTCTTTATATAGGGGGAGATTTAGGGATATTTGCAGATAAACCCCTCTAAAAAGAGGAATTTATTTGCAAATAAAAATTGTTTTTTTTTATTTTTTAATTAATCTGTAAATTTACAAAAATTCCCAATTTTTTTTATTTTCAAAAAAAAATTTATATTATTTTGTATTTATATATTTATAAATGATACACACCCCTAAACTTGTTTGAAACAAAGTCTTGGCTAGATGATCGAAAATTTGGGGGTAACATGGAGGAAGATCAATCAGTGTAAATTGGCTCCTGCAAAAACAGGAGCTCCTCCGACGGGTCCGCAGTGAGAAACGGTTTGAGTCGATGTCCGTTTACTTTAAATAAAGTATCGTCCTCCGGGTTTTCAAGATCTACCGTACCGTGCGGATATGCGGTGCGTACCAAAAACGGCCCTTTCCACCTAGATTTGAGCTTGCCGGGATGAATGTGTAACCGAGTGTCATAAAGCAAAACATATTGACCGGGTTTAAACGTTTTGCGCATAAGGTGTTTGTCATGGAACACCTTAGTTCGGTTTTTAACAATGACAGCATTATCATAAGCCTCATCCCGCAGCTCTTCTAGTTCATTTAATTGCAGCTTTCGATTGCTGCCCGCATCTCCCATCAATAAGTTCAACTCCTTAATCGCCCAAAATGCCTTGTGCTCAATTTCCACTGGGAGGTGGCAAACCTTCCCATAAACAAGCCGGTATGGAGACATACCAAGATCGGTCTTGTATGCAGTACGGAATGCCCATAGTGCATCAATCAGTTTGTGTGACCAATCTTTACGGTTTTTAGAAACCGTTTTCTCCAAAATTTGTTTAATTTGCCGATTTGACACTTCGGCTTGCCCACAAGTTTGGGGGTGATATGGTGTTGACAATTTGTGAGTAATGGAATATTTGCGCATTAAAGACTCAAAATTCCTATTGCATAAGTGAGATCCATTATCACTTATAATTGCTCGAGGGTGCCCAAACCGAGAAAAGATATTTTCTTTAAGAAATCGAACGACAACTTTGTTGTCATTCGTTCGGCTAAGCACAGCCTCGACCCATTTTGACACGTAGTCAACAGCCAAAAGAATATACATATTCTCAAAGGAATTGGGAAATGGTCCCATAAAGTCTATTCCCCAAACATCAAAAATATCCACAACCAAAATTGGTTGGAGCGGCATTTCATTTCTCCGCTATATCCGGCCCAAGTGTTGGCACCGGGAGCATGTCTTGCAGTATTCATATGCATCTTTAAAGAGTCGTGGCCAGTAGAAATAACACTGCAAGATTTTCTCGGCTGTCTTCTTGGGGCCAAAGTGCCCGCCACACGCTTGATCGTGGCAAAAAAACAGCACACTCTTAAACTCATTTTCAGGTATATACCGACGAATGATTTGGTCGGAACAGTATTTAAAGAGATATGGCTCATCCCAGTAAAAATGTTTTACTTGGGACAAGAATCGGAGTTTATCCTGTTTCGACCAATCTTTAGGTATCAAGCCGGTGGCCAAGTAGTTTACTATATCAGCGAACCAAGGTTCGCATGACACGATTAAGAGTTGCTCATCGGGAAAAACATCTTTAATTGGAATTTCAAGTGTAGGCGAAGAAGGAAGTCGTGAAAGATGATCGGCCACTACATTTTCACATCCTCTTTTGTCCCTTATGACAAGGTCAAACTCTTATAGAAAGAGAATCCAACGTATTAACCGCGATTTAGCATCCTTCTTCGCAAAAAGGTGGCGAAGAGCTGAATGGTCCGTGTACACAATCACTGGAGAGCCGATTATATAAGGCCGGAATTTTTCAAGTGCAAACACAACGGCTAAAAATTCTTTTTCTGTTGTTGTGTAATTCAGTTGGACCTCATTTAAAGTTCGTCTAGCGTAATAAATTACGTGCGGCATCTTATTAATGTGTTGTCCAAGAACAGTACCAATGGAGAAATCAGATGCATCGCACATAATTTCGAATGGATGCGTCCAGTCGGGAGATGAAAGAATGGGCGCAGAAATGAGTGAGTGTTTCAATGACTCGAACACTTCCATGCAAGTTGAGTCAAAATCAAATGTTGTGTCCTTGGCCAATAAGAGAGTCAAGGGTCTAGCTATCTTGCTAAAATCGTTGATGAACCGTCTATAAAAACCGGCATGCCCAAGGAAGGCTCGGATGTCTTTGACGCATTTAGGAGGAGGAAGATTGGAAATGACTTCAATCTTGGCTTTATCAACCTCTATGCCATTTTGCGAGATGACATGTCCTAAGACAATACCTTCTCGTACCATAAAGTGGCACTTCTCCCAATTTAAAGTAAGGTTCTTATCCCTAAAGCGGGTAAGAACTGCGTCAAGGTGTAGCAAACACCCGTCGAAGGAGTCACCGAAAATGGAGAAATCATCCATAAAGATCTCCAAAAAATTTTCAACCATGTCTGAAAAGATCCCCATCATACACCGCTGAAATGTAGCGGGTGCATTGCATAACCCAAAGGGCATGCGACGGTAAGCGAAAGTACCGAATGGACAAGTAAATGTGGTTTTGTCTTGATCCTTTTCGGCGATGAGGACTTGATTGTAGCCGGAATAGCCATCCAAAAAGCAGAAAAACTCATGCCCAGCTAATCGTTCTAGCATTTGGTCAATGAAAGGTAAAGGAAAGTGGTCTTTCCTTGTCGCGGCATTGATTTTTCTATAGTCGATGCAAACTCGCCACCCAGTTTGGGTGTGAGTGGGTATTAACTCATTTGCCTCATTGGTTATGACCGTTATGCCCAATTTCTTTGGGACAACATGAATGGGGCTAACCCACTGGCTATCCGAGATAGGGTAAATGATACCACTATCAAGACATTTGACAATCTCTTTCTTGACAGCCTCTTTCATTATGGGGTTAAGGCGTCTTTGTGGATCTCTTACTGGCTTGGCATCATCCATCATGTGTATATGATGTTCAACTATGAGGGGACTAATCCCCTTGTTGTCCGCCATAGTCCAGTCAAAAGCTTGTCGGTTGTTTTGTAAGACCTAAAGGGCTTTCTCTTACTCGAGAGCTAGAGAGGCCGATATGATAACGGGAAGGGTCTTATTCTCACCTAGGTAAGCATATTTAAGGTGAGACGGCAAAATATTTAGTTCGAGTTTTGGAGGTGAAACAATTGAAGGTAACATTGGTGAAACTGTTTCAAACTCGAAGGATTCCATCAACGGTTCAAATCGAGTGTACGCAACCGAGTCGGATCGTTCAACTAACTCATCCGAAAAATCAAAAGACTCAAGCTCGGGTGGTGAGTCTTCAAAATCGTCCAAAAAGATGAAACACTCGTAATCGTTTTCCGGTGTGAAAGCTGTGTCAGATTCTAGGAGGAACGCTCTAGAGGCGTCAACACTGCTGTGATCGAACAGAAATTTTTCGAGCTCACAATCCTCCTGTGTGATCTCATGGATCGAGCAAACATCAAGTATACTAGCATTAGGCTCGGAAGGCTGATTCCCCAACTTAAAAATTTTGAGTTCAATTGTCATATTTCCAAAAGATAGGTTCATTGACCCATTACGACAATTGATCACCGCATTGGAAGTCGCAAGGAATGGTCGACCAAGTATCACCGGAATTTGACTCCGGGTGTTAGCTACAGGTTGTGTATCCATAACAATGAAGTCAACGGGGAAAATGAAGTCCCCTACTTTAATTAACACATCCTCTAACTCACCCCTAGGATGGGTGATGGATCGGTCGGCCATTTGGAGAGTACAATGAGTGGGTTTAAGCTCTCCAATGCCTAATTGTTCATACACTGAATAGGGTAGCAAATTGACACTAGCACCAAGATCTAACAGTGCTCTATTGATGTTCTTGTCCCCAATTGTTATCGAAATTGTAGGACAGTCGGGGTCCTTGTGTTTTGGGGTAAAGATTGGACAAGAGCATCACTAACAGCACTAGCCACGAAAACTTTCTTTGGTAGTTGTGACTTCCTCTTCTTGGTGCATAAGTCCTTTAAGATTTTCGCGTAAGAAGGAACTTGTTGGATTGCATCCAAAAGAGGTATATTTATGCTAACCTATTTGAACAACTCTACAATCTTCTCCATTTGTGGAGTTGGTTTATTGGATCTCAACCTGTTTGGAAAAGGAACATTTTGAAAATTTGTTGATTCCAATGTCTGTGGAGAAGATTGCGGAGTTGGAACGGATCCCAGTGTAGGTGTGTTCGTGATGTGAGAAGTGGGTACATTCGAAGTAGAAGAAGTAGAGCCTTGTGAAGAATGAAGAATAGGCTCTGACGAAGAAGATGAAGATGAAGAAGAAGACGAAGATGAAGAAGAACCACCGGCAGGGGTGTCATTATTAATACCCATGTTATGGTGCAACACTTTTCCAGATCTCAACGTGGTCACAGCATTCACATTATGATTTTGCTGTTCATATGCAACATGTGCATTGTGTGTGTGACCGGGATTTGGCAATGGTTGAGATAGAAGCTTTCCCTTTTCTCGCTCGCTCAACGCAGCATTTAGTTGTGCAATTTTTGCCTCAATTGATTTGATACTTTGATCGTGTGAGGCACTGTTTTGCACCAAAGATTGAATGGAAGTTTCCAACCTTGCTGCGGATTGTGTAGATTGTTTTAGAAACGCATCTAGACTTCTTTCTAGCGAGATAACCTTATCATTATTCGGTTGAACAAAATTGTTTTGAGGATAAGAGTTGTTGAGCACAAAATTGTTCATTTGGTTTTGGTAAGGTTGTGGTTGAAAAGGTTGCTGGTATTGAGTTTGTGGAGGTGCTTGTTGTAGTGGAGGAGGAGGCCTTTGAAAGTTGTTGTTTCCTTGGAATTGTTGATTTTGATTCCAAGCAAAATTTGGGTGACTCCTCCAACCTGGATTATAAGTCGAAGAGTATGGATCAGTTCTATGTCTTTGCTGAAAGGCAGTATTGACTTGATCTTGTCCTTGAACAGGTGGATTGTAAGGACACTCTTCAGTGAGATGGGATGGATCCGAACAACAAGCACAAACAGTTCGTGGGGGTAAAGCAGGGGCAGGAGAAGGCGATGAGATTTTGGTCTCTATTGCTTCTAGCTTTTTCGTAAGTGCGGCCATTTCGGCCTTCATTGCAATCGACATATCTAATTGATGTATGCCTGCCCTAGACTGACCAACAGAAGATGAAGTGGTCTTAGTGCTCTCCCACTGAAGTGTTTGTTCAGCAAGATCGTCGAGAAACTGTCACGCTTCCTCGCTTGATTTTGTTAGAAAGTGACCTTGACAAATGATTTCCAGCAACTGCTTCGTTGCTGGGTTCAATCCTTTGTATAAAGTTTGGCAAAGTTGCCAATTTTCGATACCGTGGTGAGGCCATTGAACAAGTAGGTCTTTAAATCTTTCAAAACACTTCCAAAATGGTTCGGAAGGAAGCTGGGAAAATTGAATAATCTCATTGCGAATTCTCACGGTCTTGTGATGTGGATAAAACTTTTTAAGAAAAGCTTTAACAAACTCTTCCCAATTTTTAATTGAGTGTGATGTTGTGTTGTATAACCATTTCTCGGCTAAGTCACATAAGGTGAAAGGAATGACCCTTAGCCTTATAGCATCATCTGAAAGTTGTGTTGTTTTCATCATTGCACAAACATTCTGGAATTTGATTATGAAGATATAGGCATCTTCGGATTCCAGCCCGTGAAATTTTGGCAACATGTTGATGAAGTGGGGTTTGATCTCAAAGTTGTCCCCATTTGCCGGTGGGAGTGAAAGACAAGTAGGTAAGGCGGTGCGGATAGGGTAGAAAAGATCCTGGAGCGCGATTCGTTGGGGCGCTTCAACAGGTGGGTGTTGTGGGTTATTCGCACCTAGCGGAGGTGGAATCAGTCCCGTGGGTAAGGTGTTGTTAGGATTAAATCCCGACATCTCCTTAGAAGACGAAAAATGTGAAGGTGAAGGTAAGGAAGTGGAAGGAATTTCGACTTCGGAGTCAAAAGCGTCGTCAGTCAGTACCAACGAGACACGGACTAATCAGGCACTAGTGTCCCTAGTCCAACCGGACATACACTAAAGAGGTAGTGTTGTCAAAAAGTGAAAAACAGAATGTGGGGGTAAGAAAACGTCAAGGGAAAGAAAGTGGGTGTAAATAGGGTGCACGGATTTCTTAGCGACAAGTTGCAAGTTTTTATTAAAAAAATTCCTTTTTTCTTTTTGTGTTTTTTTTTATGTGGAGCTTTTTGCAAAAAAGATTTTTGATAAAAGGCTTAGACACACGTTCAATCAATCACAAATGCACAATCAAGCCTAGATCTAGGGTCACCTAGGTCAGCTAGACAGATCCTAACTGTTCCAAAGGGCAAGAAGTAGGACCTCAAACCGCCTCTTCACCGCCAATTGTGGCCAGGTAAGCACAAGTAGAGAAAGGAGGGATCCGCTCACAAAGCACCGTGAGACGGGCCTTTTAAAGGTACCTTTCACTACCTGTCTAGCCTAGGCACCACAAAGTCAGGTTAGGATCAACAGTCGATGCCTACAACTATTCCTTTGTCCTATTGAGCGCGAAGTCCTAGGGCTGAGTCTAATCTTTTTTTAATTACTTGATGGTCAATGCAATATATCTTATATGATTTTTGGGGTCCTGGGAAGGGTGATGAAATCCCCACCCAATCTAGATTGGTGTTCAAGCCCCTTAAAGTCAATTTAGATATGTAAAGCAGTAAACACAATCACTTGCAAACAATTTTTTTTTTAGCGCAGCGCAAAGAATCCTGCACAAGATCAATTATTAGAGAATGTGAGAAATTTTTAGCGCAAAGAATCCTGCAAGAAATTTTTACAGAGGAGATATCAGGAGGTTGAGAGAAGGAGAAAGGGAGCTTACAGAGGGATTTCGGGTTGCTGACGTCAGCAACCCACGGCGGATCCGCGGCGGAAAGGGGGTTCCGGCGGCGGAAACGCGGTCGTTTAATCGGTTTAGGCCTCCAAAAATCTTCTGCTGTCTGTTCTGATTATTCACTTCTTGTTCAGATCTAGGGTTTTCTGTTTTGCTCTCTGGATTTTTCCAGATCTGAATTCGTTCATCGATCCTGCACAATTCAAACAAAACACCCTTCAAAAAACAACAAGATGGTAAAATTTTTATATTTTTTAATTTTTTCAGTTTTTATGAGTTTTATGATTTTATATTAACCCGAATTGCAAAAAGAAAATACTACGCCATCCCCGGCAACGGCGCCATTTGATTGGTGTGCTAAGTTTTGTGATCAAAGAATTGTTAACCGCAATCAAGAACGGCGTCGCTTGGTAGCTAGCCGGTGAGTACGGGTTGGTCCACAGGGATTTTGTGTATTCTCAATTTGTTCTAACGAGTTAATTCCAAACGGTGTTGGATTGATTATCACTAAAAACTAAGTTGATTTAGACTAGGATTAAAATCTTGCTAGGGTTAGGTTTAGGTTAAGTTTGGAAAGTCAATATTCCTCATCGCTTTCTATACCCTAATTAAGATCTATGAGGTGTTATGGTAATAATTAATAAAGGGGATTAGGACGATCAGGAAGAAACGATATTTCTTCCTCTAGGTCCTTGTCCGTTCTTTCTTAATTCTTACCCTAACCTCCATGGAAAACATGCACAACCGGTCTTTTAAACTACGGTATCACCGTTACCCCATGGGTAAGGTGCAGTAGGGAGTGGTGTGTGTATGTATGCATGGAGTCCTATTAATTAATATGTGATGGGCAAGAAAGGGATGAGAGATTTTCATCTCTCAAACCTTTCCTATTCCTAACCCTAACAAGTAAGGAACTACTCACTCATTAGGAGATTGATAAAAGACATGTTTTTTTATTTATTTTGTTTTTAAAAGATTAACTATCTAAACTACGACAGATTAATAAAAAAATTCTAATCTAATTAACTAGGGCAGATAATAAATTTATACTAGGGCAGAAAAGAATTTAAGAACTAGGGCAATAAAAAGAATCTACTTACTTTATTGATGCTCTCAAAACATTACAAATGATTTCTGAATTTTTGATCAATGAAAAGAGGCATACCTCAAAGAGAGGTTTAGGATTTCTATTTATAGAGCATAGAAACCCTAGGGTTACAATCGATACACATCTACATTTACAAATATACCCTAAGAAGACTAGTCAACGCGCCGCTACACCGTCACGAACTTTACACCGACACGGGCTCCTCATGGCCGCGGAACCGCGGCCAAAACCCATGTTTGGCCGCGGATCCGCGGCCATCTAGAGGGCTTGTTGGTTGATTTCTTCTGGGCTGCTTCTGGTTGCATTTTGCTTCTTGTTTCTTCACTTGGTTTCTCAGATTGTCTTCTAGTTTTCTTCCAGATTTCCACAGTGAATAATGTCATGGACTTTACCACTTGCTTCGTGTCGAAGTATTGAACCTTGCGCTGCCTTTGTACTTTGTGAACTTATTCATTGATCTTCATTTATTCTTCAAACTGTAGGCATGATCAAGATTCTTCCATTTGTTGGTCGTAGTTCCTCTTTTCTATCGTCTTTTCATCTTTTTTCACTGTTTTTGTTCCGAGAACCTGTAATCTACAACTATGTAGCAGACATGGATTAAAAGCACCCGTTTATTTGTAAAATGACTAAGAATGAGGAATATAATAATGCAAAATTATGATATGAACAACCGTATACAATCCACGGGTGTAAACGGCCCCTATCTCTCCTAAATCCTGCCGGTGAGACTACTTTTAAAGTCCCACCAGCGGCAAAAAAAGGGTATGTCCACAAGCAAAACGGGCACGGATGAAAACCCGAAAGGGCTCCGTGAGTAAAAACAGCAGGACTACCGGCGAGTTTGTGAAAACCCGAAAGGGCCAAACTCGTAAAAAGAGATGAAATATACTCGCCAAGTCCTCTCGACCTTGTGAGGAGAATCCCTGCGTGAGATCCTTACGACTCACAAAGGAGCAACACACTTAGGAATCCTCACGATTCCTAAGGAGAACATACACCTGCGAGATCCTCTCGACTCGTAGGGTGCTTTTATGAGACCCTTACGGCTCATAAAATTGAAAAGCCTTAGGTGATAGGGATCCAAACCTGTCTCCTGAGCCATCGCTCCCCGACGGGCAACGGCAAATCATGAGTCGCTCTTGGCATTTCGCTTCAGTGTTAGCGGTGCTGATGCTGACCCAAAAAACCAAATCCCAAGTCCTCTCGGGGCAAATGATGAATTGCTCCTGGCATTATTCCAGTGCAGCAATGCTGATGCCAAACCAAAACCAAAATCCCCAAATCCTGTCATGACAGATGATGATTCGCTCCTGGTACTATATTCCAGTGTAGCGGTGCTGATGTCAATCCAAATCATATCAAATCAGCAAAACAACCAATGACCTCTGTTTACCCCAATCGGAGCAAAGCTCCGATCAAATTCCGAGGTGGAAGATGAAGCAACTCCCCAATCGGAAACAAAGCTTTGCTTTGAAAATTTAAACTTCAATAAATGAAGCAAAGCTTCAGATCCTCTGCGCTGAGCGCAAGGCGCCACGTGTCTGGCGCAGCCGCATCAACGCTGCGCCCAAGGCAGCGCGCACAATCAGAGCGAAGCCCTGTTTAAAGGAAGCAACGCTTCAGTTGCGCATGCACTGCGCTGCGCGACACGTGTCAGCGCAGATGCGCTAGTGCGCTAGCGCAGTCGCGCTGCGCTGTGCGCTGCGCGACACGTGTCAGCGCAGATGCGCTAGCGCAGAAGAAAGGGTTTAAATACCAAAGGGCAATTTATCCATGCAAAGTTACGTACACTTGATAATAACGAATTAAAATCATACGATGCACAAACACAACAGAGAGCTAAAATGAAAGAACCCTTAACAGACAATGAAGTACTTGATTTTTAAAAAAAAAGAAAAAAAAGAAAAATACTTATTTATTCTTATTGTTATTACATTTAAAAAAGATCACCGAATACGGGATCAGAGAGACAAGGGTTCACAAAAAGAAAAAGAAGATTATTCAGCTCCCTCTCCGCCTTCTCCATCACGTCGAAGCGGCGATCTTCCTAAGGGGTAGCCATCCAACGGTCGACGCCGCACTCCTGGGAAAAAGTGGCGATGACGACCCGACGAGCCCGTATCTGGCTCAGTAAGTAAAAGTAGAAGTCCCTCAGGGCTTTGGTGATCAAGAGCGCTTCGAAAAAGCTCTCGATCTTATCTTCGGCCACATCAAGTATTGCCGAGGACATCTCCGCCGGAGGAAGGGGAATGTCGGCGAGCACCGAGGCAAGGATCATCCGAAGCCAAATGGAATTCGGAGGAAGAGGAGACCCCACACGAGTCGAAAGCTCGTAAATGGCGGCATCGCACTGCTCGTCTGAAAGAGAGGAGTCTACCAAGCGCGCAGCAAAGCGGGGAACAATGTCCCGAATCGGCACCTCCCATGGTTGTCGGCGAGAATGAGGGCGATTGCAAGCCATGATTGAAGAAGTTCTCTGAAGATGAGAGAAGAAAAGGCTCGGCCTTGAATTATATATAGACCCAAGCACAAAAGATTCTGTGCACAATGGAATTATTTCCAAGACCCGGGAAATCAAAATCTTGGGTATACAAGTTTGACGTGAAAAAAGGAGATGAAAAGATATCTCAGGTGAAGCAACGCTTCCGATTCCCCCAATCAGAGCAAAGCTCTACCTTGAAAATCTAAGCTTTAATAACTGAAGCAACGCTTCAGATTCTTTGTGCTGGGCGCAACGCGCCACGTGTCAGGCGCAGACGCGTCAGCGCAACGCCCAAGAAGGCGCGCCCAATCAGAGCAGAGCTCTACTTGTCTGAAGCAACGCTTCAGTTGCGCTGCGCTCCGCGCTGCGCGACACGTGTCAGCGCAGATGCGCTAGCGCAGTTGCGCTGCGCTGTGCGCTGCGCGACACGTGTCACACGCTGGGGCATCTGCGCCAAACTGAATTAAGATTTTAAGAAATCTTTTCTGTTCTTTCCAAAACCAGAAGATTTTCTTCTGCCTTTGGATCAAAGATCCAGCGGTGGGAAAATTCCCAAAATCACTCAGAAAAGATCTTGTTAACAAATTCAACAAATTTGTGAGCACTATAAATAGGACCCCAGACCTCATTCGAAAAAGGAGGGATTTTTCTTGAAAACTCAAGAACTTTAAACAGAGAGAACTCTGAGAAGATTTCAAAAAAAAGGTAAAGAACCTTCATAGATTAGAAGAAATTCCTTCTGATAGATCATTGGTCTAAAAAACAAGATCAATGATCTTGACATAATAAACAGTGCTTTGCACTTTTATGAACCTCTGGTTCTTCAAATAAAGAAAAATTTATTTTTCTTTGATCTATTTCAGATCAAGAAATTAAATAGTGCTTCTCACTTTTATGAACCTCTGGTTCTTCAAATAAAGAAAATTTTATTTTTTTCTTTCTTTCTTTGATCTAATTCAGATCAAGAAATCAAACAGTGCTTTGCACTTCCCTTCTTGAATCTAAAAGATTCTTAGTGCTTTGCACTTCCAAACTGCGCTGTTGCGCTCTTAAGAGAGCGCCACGTGTCGGCTATAGAACCACTTGCGCTAAGCGCCCTTAAGATAGAGCTTCGCTCTCTAGAGTTGGCGCAACTCGCTGAGAGCGCGCCACGTGTCGGCAGCGCAACAGCGCAGCGCAACAGCGCAGCGCACTGCGCTAGTGCACTTGCGCTCACCAGAGCATGACACGTGTCATCACCATATGAGCTTGCGCTCATTACTCGGCGCAAAGCGCCAGACAAATGTACTGCCTTGGTTACAAAAGGGGCCAAGCCCAATTAAAGAAGGCCTAACAGGTCTAATAAAATGCAATGCATTGCTTTAAAAAAAAAGGGGCAGAGCCCAAACTAAAATAGATGCTCTACATAAAGGGATAGAGCCCAAATCAAAAGCCTAGCAGGCCAGAATAGAATGCAGTGCATTATTAAATATAGGCAAAGCCCTAGCACAGGCCTAATTGGCTGAAGATCAAGAAAAATGTTGAATATTCTCAACTGGACCTAACCCAATTTTGGCTGTAAGTCCTCAAATTAAATTGACTGAGCAAAATTGCTCTCCTAAATCAATTTATCTCCGGTTTGAGGGTACATCTCTGAACTCCTCTGACATCTATCGTTGTAATCCTTCAACGACGTCAGAGAGGCGACGGGTCCCAACGATCACACATGAATATGGACTGCGGGGTCCTTAAACTCGTAGACCGAAACGTCCTTAAACTAATGTTGGACCGAAACGTCCTTAAACTAATGTTGGACCGAAAAGTCCTTAAACTAATGTTGGACCGAAACGTCCTTAAACTAATATTGGACCGAAACGTCCCTAAACTAATGATGGACCGCCACGTCCCTAAACTGGCGATGGACCACCACGTCCCTAAACTGGCGAACGGACCACTATGTCCCTAAACTGGAACAATAGAGCGTCCGAACGCTCTTTTGCCGGATCTAAACGGTCCGGTTTAAGTCGATCTTAGCCCCAAACACGGCTAACGTATCCTTAAACATTCAAATGGATTATAAAACTCCCAATCAACTTTTGTTCGAGGGTACATCTCTGAACTCCTTTGACATCCGTCGTTGTAATCCTTCAACGACGTCAGAGAGGTGACGAGTCCCGATGGCCATATATTAAATTAATCACTGCGTTAAGTTGATCTTAGTTTAAAACAAGACTAACGTATCCTTAACGAACGTTTAAGTTGATCTTAGCCGCAACGCGACTGATGCATCCTTAAACTAAAAACACCAAACCCAAATCTTAGAAAATACGGATTTGGACTAATCCACGTCCTACGGGCGACGGCATTACTCAGTCTCCGTATACAATCCACGGGCAACCACAAATAAAACAAACACACACGACACGAAGTGAAATTCTGGAGAAGGAGAAAGTTGTTACCGCGATGCGGTAGCGTAATTAACTGCAGGGGCTTGCGCCTGCAGGGAAGAGCGTCCCCACAATCAAAAACCCCTCACCCTGAGGGGGAATCTGACTAAGTCTGCTACATCGGCCGCATCCGTCTAAACCTCTGATACACGGTGCCATAAACCAACTTGGCATCTTCGGAGAGGTAGACGGATAAAACCAAATAGCATCTGCCCCGAACCTCAGGCACGGACGCGAAAGTCCAGGCCGCCGTTCGGAGGGGAACAGATTCTGGCACGCCCGGTGGGACCTCTTCCTCTTTCCACTCCACACTTCGTGTGTCGTCTTCGCGAACCAATCGCGGTTTGTTAAATGGTTGTCTTCGGATTTCAAGTTGCTAAGATTTGGTCTTTTACCTGGCGCAGAATTCAAGATTCAATGGCCACCAACTGCACCAACTGCTCGAAATGCCACTGCAACGGGCACTCCACCTCACCAAGAGGTGTAACATATGGGCCCCAAGCGGCCTCTTTCCTCGCTCTGCCGGTTGAACAGGTGACCCAGGCCACCACTGACCTGTTTTTCGGGACCATGGTCCCACCTACAAGCTTCTCCATGCCGACGCCTGCACTGGAAGTGAACAAGAAGTCGGTGTTCGACCGGCTCACTGCTACCACGACCCCTGTCAACGGGTCGCCTGCTACTAAACCGACAGCCTCCATTTTCGCCAGGCTAGGTCAGAACTATAAAGTGGCTGTCCCAAAGAGGGCAACGGCCGCTGCTTTGGAAGTCGTTAAAACGGCTTCTCCCATCAGAGAGTCGGTCTTCACAAGATTGACGGTTCCCACTCCTCCCCCAGCCGGTCAAAAGGCATCAGTCTTCGATAGGCTGACATCAGCAGTTACCCCACACTCAAGCAGGGGGCAGCAAGAAACCATCTCGATTTCCGAGCCAGTCCCAACGGCTCGTCGTGCGCAACGTCGCCATTGGCAGCGAGTAAGGAAAGCAGGGGGCAACTCCCCCTCAGGGCTAACCCCACCTGCTCCAGTGGTGGAGGTCAATGCTGCTATTCCAACTGGGAACAGCTTTGAATTGCTGAGGAAGGTGAGAAAGAACTCTCCAAGTGCTATATTGAAAAGATCTCCTCCACCTGCGGAGAGAGTTCCAGAAACAAAACAAGAACAGCCCCCTCAACGGCTATCCTCAAAAGTTTATAAAGTATGGCGGAGGATTCAAGACTCCATGATCGATCCAGGCCACTTGCGTCACCAGAAAAAGGCAAAGGTGGAAAAGGACAAAAACCGCCCCATTAAACAGCAGGGGGCAACAAATGCTAGGATGCCCACTTCAACGGCTCCTTCAACCTCAAAAGTCCACAAAAGGAAAAGGCCAGAGAAAGCTCCCGTGACACTGACAAAGTTTAAAAGCGGTGAACCTAAACGCCCCAAGTCAGGGGGCATAACAGTTCATACGGTCTATATGGCTTCTGGAAAGGAAGAAAGTCGTACTTCTACGGGTCACCGACCGCTTACCCGATTAGTGACCAAGGCTCAGGAGCAGCAACAAAAGCTCCAGGAAATGATGACTACAATGGCTGCACTCACGGAGCCAAAAGAGAATCCTGGGACGTCCTTAGATGAACGCCAAGTGGAAGAGACCGACGCTGAGTTCCTCCGCCGAATACTGGAAAAGAGAGACAAAGAGGCTGCTGAACAAGCAGCCAATATACAGCGTATGGGCATCCTCTTCCAGGACATGATAGGGATGATGATACAACCAGAGTCCCCGACTGAAGAACCCCCGATCGTCCTTGGAGATGATAGGGGAGAGACATCAAACCCTCAGCCCGTTCTATCAACAGCTAAAGAGGGTACAATCTCTAAAACTGATCTGGACGAATATATAGCCCAGCAAATAAAGGTTCATCACGCGGCCGAAGCAGCCGGCCACGTCGTAAAAACGGGGCGACCGTATCCAGGCTGGTATGACCAAATCAAGTACCCGCCAGGTTATACAATCCCCAAGTTTCATGTCTACAAAGGGACCGGCAATCCCCATCAACATGTTGCCCAGTTCAGGGCGCTTTGCGGTAACACCGGCGGCGACGACAAGCTTTTGCTTCGCCAGTTTATTGGAAGCTTGTCAGATACGGCCTTCGAATGGTATTCTGAGCTCCCCAATGACTCTATTAAAACCTTCACGGAGATGGAGCTGCTCTTCACCCAACGTTTTGCAAGTGCCAGCGAGCGTATCCCGATGACGGCACTGATTAATGCCAGGGTAAAACCCGGCGAGACATGGGTTCAGTACGCTATACGCTGGCGTAATCTGTGGTCTAAGTGTGAACAGCGCATAGAAGAAGCCCCTGCGGTGGGAATGTTTGTTGGAACCCTTGATCCACAAGCAACCATTTCACAGTTTATGATGTTCTTCAAGCCGACTTCCTTCCAGGCTTTGATCGATAAATTAGCGCAGATGGACCAGATGGGCCATAAACCCCCTCTCCCAAAGCCGGACTCCCGAAACGATAAAGGGAAGGGAAAAGCGATCATTGTCGCTAATACCCAACAACAACCGAGTGACTCGAAGCCGGTTGCTCGTCTAAACAATACACGCCCATACGTACCCCTTGAGGACAGGATGGGACGTTCTTATTCCTTCCCCCGCGATAAAACGAGGAGAATGCTAAATGATCTTCAGACCTGTCCAGCGGTCAAGTGGGAGAACCCCTTGAAACCGCAGGTTATTGAGGGGATGTTGAAGCCACGACCGACTCTGAAAACCGATGGTGGTAGTTCAAGCGTTCATAGCCAGCCGTCAAAATCTTCGAAAAAGAAGAAGAAGTCCAAGAAACCCGTGAAGCCTGGCGACAAGCGCACGGACTTACAAAAGCAAATCGACGCGCTGGATGAATATAACCAAAAGGCGCGGACTCCCATTACGCTCCAAGATTTCCTTGATCACGTCTTTCAAAAAGAAGATGAGGGAGAAAGTTCATCAGATGAATCCGAGGAATATGTGGCGAGCTGTCATATGATCTCCCATTCGACCACGAACGATGAAGGGACTTCTGGCACTGAAACGCTGGGGGAAAATGCCGAATCAAGGGCTCCAGGGTTATCAGTTGAAGTGATTGGCGCGTTTCTTAATGAAGCTCGATTGAAAAGTAAAGCTGATCGAGAACGCGAGACGGCTATATTCGAAAGGGCCAAGCGCCAGCGACTTGAGGAAAGAGCTGAGATGATCCCGCTGGAGCAAAATGCCTCCACCGCTGACAAAAGACAATTCAAGATAAAAAAGAGGTTTGCTAAGGCCATATCGATGGGCATGAAGCTACCATCCTCTGAAGGAAAAATGACGGGTGTGGTGGAAATGCACCCCTCTTATTGCTTATATCATCAGAAGGTCTCGCATCCCACTCAAGAGTGCAAGGCTTTCGATAGATGGTGGCAAGGATACGTCGCTAATCAACAACGCTTTAAACGGGAAAAGCGTAAGATTCGTCGGGAGCAAAGAAACACGACCAAAGAGCTTGAAAGAACTGCCGGCAATTGTCACATAGTTAACACTACCAGGTCACAAGTGCCTACATTTGGGAGTGACTCTGATGAGGAGCTAGAGCTTGCCCCTCTCTTTAAAGAGTCAACTTCGGGAAAAGAAGAGGAGCCAGTGGTTTGCGAAAATATCCGGCTGTGGAATCGGACACTGCCTGAAAGGAACCTCGGACCATCGAATAGAAAAGATAAAGGGAAAGAAAAGGTCTCTGAAGACATCGTCTTAGATGACCAAGTTCTGGAAGAGCTAAACGCCAAGAACCCGCCAAAAAGGAATAAAGTGGATTACAATGTCTTGGCGCATCTGAGAAAACTACCCTCACAACTCAGCATTCTCGATGCCCTATTACTATCAAAAGAGGCGAGGGATTCTTTGATTAAGGCCCTACAAGATCCGGACCAATTCCAAGCTTTCCTGGCCGAACAAAAGATGAAGGATGAATTGGAAGAGGTGCACACAGCCGACGTTGCTTTTGGTGATGAAGACCTTCTCCTCGGGACGTGTGAACACAATCGCCCCCTTTATGTCTCAGGATACTGCCATGACATAAAGATAGGCAAAATCCTGGTCGATAACGGATCATCTGTCAATCTACTTAATGTGCGGGTGTTAAAAGAAATTTGCATGAGCGTCCAACACCTCGCCCGGGACAAGATCACTATCTCCGGTTTCGACTCTCAATCCTCAAAAACTCTTGGATTTGTGATATTGACGCTACACTTCGGGTTGCTCGTCACAGATATCAAATTCCATGTTATAGACGCCAAGACATGCTACAATGCTCTGCTCGGCCGACCATGGCTACACGAGTACAATATCATCCCTTCTACACAGCATCAGTGCATGAAGTATTCTAGGGATGGCCTCGAGTACACAGTGGCGGGAGAGTTGAATCCGTTTTCCGTAAATGAAGTTCGCAAGTATGAAGATGCCAAATACTTCTTACCGAATTTCGAAGACACGGAAAGGTGTCACAAACCGGAGAACAAAACTAACGCCACCATCCCTGTCTTCGGCAGTGACACCGAGGAGGAGGATATAATTTATTCAGGTCCATCCCAATCCACCAGGCCAGGACCATCCGTTCCTTCATTGATCTTCGGCAGTGATTCAGAGGATGAAGTTCATGCTGTATTCCCTGCTCGGCTTTCAATACGGGTTTCCGCTGATGAAGAGCGAAGTCTGCAGATAACCATGGTGCCGCTTGAACATTACAAAGAACTGGATTCACTCGACACCAACAGCGTAGAAGAATTGCAGACATTCTATATCCCTCCCGGACGAAAAGGCGAGAAGGCAATCCTATTCTACCGTTCTGAAGAAAACAAGGTGGAAAAAGAAATTTGGCATGGCACGGATCCCACGCTCGACAGGCTTCAGCCTATCCGTCTTCCCAGATATTATACCGAAGGTTTGAAGAAACTGCTGAAACGCCAGGGGATATCCTTCACACAGACCGTTAGAAAGGCCAAATTCTATGACAAGGTCTGGAACGTTCCCGGGACTCAATGCAAACTGCCTAACGGGAGAATAGAAACAAAAGGGCTTGGGTACATCCGGTCAAAGAAACGGGAGCTAGTAAACAGCTGTTATGTCATGTATGACTTCGATGAAGAGGCGGACGCTCAATGGGAGGACGCTAATCCTGAACCAGCAAAAGTTCCTGATACAAAACCGCCCAGTCCATCGTCTGGAGACCAGATGAGCAAACTTATAAGGGATGCGAGTCAAAAAGCCCGAGATGATCACGATCGTGAAATGGCAATCTATGAGAAAGCCAAGACACAGCGTCTCCTTCAACAGGCAGTAAAGAACGAAGATGCTGCCCCATGTCAACCTGATACAAAAAGGGCTCGACGCGGAGGCAGAAATGAGTCAAAGGGCGGAAAAGGCGCTCAACAGCCACAAAGCAGAGCTAAGAAACCACGTATCCGAGAATCGAGCGTTATTGACTTAGCCCTCAGGAAGAAAATGGGTCGAGCATACTCATTTCCTTGGAACAAAACAAGGAAGATATTCGATCTCGCTCTAAAACATCAAATGCTTACGTTGCCAGAGTCCAAGCACCCCGAGCACGCAGGCGAGGTGTTCAACCCAAATTATTGCTTTTACCATCGACCAATGGGACACCCTCTTGAAGATTGCTTCACCTTCAAGAATTGGGTTGAAGATCAGTATCAGCTAGGCAAATTCGCGTTTTCTGACAACTGGAGGGTAGCGCCACCACAGAAGCACGAGCCCGAAAACACGAGGATAGAACCAACTCCGCATTGGGATTGGCAGAAAATTTGCACTTGCCACGTGGTAACAATATTAAAAGAAGAGTCCGAGGACATGAACAGCCTTCCTTGGTGCTTTGAAAACAGCAGCGATGAGATAATCTCAGAATTTCCCCCAGCCCCGAAAGAACTGGAGGATGGAATCCATACCACTGCAGATAATCTCAAGAAAATCGAGTTGGGGACAACAAATGATCCGCGACCGACGTTCGTCAGCGAGCTGCTGTCTGAAGAGAGGGTGGCTGCGTTAAAAGACGTCCTTGTGCAGCATAAAGATTGCTTCGCATGGAACTATTCCGAAATGCCGGGACTAGATCCAGAAATTGCTGTGCACAAATTGGCGATATCCCCAGACGTCAAGCCGGTCAAACAGGCACCGAGAAGAATGCGACTCGAGCTTGAGATGAGCATCAACGCCGAAGTCAAAAAGCTGATAGACTCCGGCTTTATCCATGAAGTTCAATACCCTGAATGGATCGCTGACATCGTCCCGGTGATGAAGAAAAATGGGACGGTGCGCATATGCATGGATTTTCGGGATCTCAATAAAGCCTGCCCAAAAGATGATTTCCCAGTGCCAGTCGCCGAATTGATGATAGACAATACATCCACCCATGAGGTTTTCTCCTTCATGGATGGCTCATCGGGGTATAATCAAATAAAAATGCATCCTGAAGATCAGAAGCATACGGCTTTCCGGACTCCTTTGGGGATATTCTGTTACAAGGTGATGCCCTTCGGTTTGAAGAACGCCGGTGCCACCTACCAGAGGGCCATGACGAAGATCTTCGACGACCTTATACACGAAATCGTTGAATGCTATATCGACGACCTCGTGGTTAAAAGTAAATCGTACGAGGAACATCTCGAGCATCTGAAGACCGTATTTCAACGCCTTCGGCAATACAACTTGAAGATGAATCCTCTTAAATGTGCGTTCGGGGTTTCCTCGGGCAAATTCCTGGGATTCGTTGTTCGACACCGAGGTATTGAAATAGATCCGTCAAAGATTAAAGCGATCATGGAAATGCCTCCGCCGAGGACTCTCAAACAGCTGCAGTCTCTCCAAGGGAAACTCGCATACATACGGCGATTTATAGCCAACCTTTCAGGAAAGTGCCATCCTTATAGTCACCTGATGAAGAAGGGAACCCCATTCATTTAGGATCAAAAATGCCAAGGCGCACTGGACGAGATCAAGCAATACCTGCAGAACCCGCCGGTGTTGGCTGCTCCGGTAAAGGGGAAGCCTCTTATTCTTTATACAACCGCCCTCGAAGGTTCCTTAGGCGCATTATGGGCACAAGAGAACGATCAAGGGAAAGAAAGAGCACTCTACTACTTAAGTCGAGTTCTGCTGGGGGCAGAAAGCAACTACTCTCCCATTGAAAAACACTGCCTGGCGTTGATCTTCGCAATAACAAAGCTTAGGCACTATGCGTTGGCGCACGAGGTCCGTCTTATTTAAAAAGTGGACCCTCTCAAATATCTAATGTCAAAAGCCATATTGACAGGGCGACTCGCTAAATGGGCCCTGCTCTTGATGGAATTTTCGATAACATATCAACCTCTCAGGGCAGTAAAAGGCCAGGCCATCGCCGATTTCCTTGCTGAGCATCCCATACCTGCCGATTCTCCGTTAAATTGCGATTTGCCAGATAGACATGCGTTTGACGCAATCGACAGTGGTGATACCCGTTGGGAGCTTTATTCCGACGGAGCATCTTCCATGAAAAAGCACAAACAAAGTACGCCTATGATCAAATCGGGGGTAGGACTCATCTTTGTGACTCCACAAGGAGGAATAATGCGCTTCGCCTTCTCCTTAACAGAGCCGAGAATGAATAATGAAGCTGAATATGAAGCTTTGATAGCAGGCCTCGAGATCGCCATTGATATGGGAATTGAAAGCCTCCTCATATATGGGGACTCCCAACTGGTCGTCAGTCAAGTGAACGGCGATTACCAAACATGCAAACCAGAATTGGTAAAATACGGTGAAAAAGTGCAGCAACTGCTAACCCAAATTCCCTCCTACACGTTGGAAAGTATACCGCGCGCGGAAAACAGCAAAGCGGACGCACTGGCCAAACTTGCTAAAGAATTGGCTGACGAGAACCTCGATGACGTTAGAATCGTGATACAAAGCCGTCGAGTGCTCTCCCCAGCAGAAATACATCCAGAATCATATAAAGAAAAGGGAGCAACTGAGCAGGCGACCCTACAAATAAAAGACCATGAGAAGACCGAAGACTGGAGAGAAGTCTTCATAGATTACTTCAAGTTCCACCGAATGCCTGAAGAAGCGTCCATAAGACATCAGCTCGTGAAACGAGCTCTGTCTTTCGCCTTCGTCAACGATACTCTATACAAGAGGTCATTCGATTCTCTGTGGCTGAGATGCCTAGGACCTGACGAAGCGAGAAGGGTCGTCCAAGAAGTTCACGACGGACTCTGTGGCTCCCACCAAGCAGGCCCTAAGATGAAGTTGAAGGTAAAACGGATGGGCTACTACTGGCCCACGATGATGCAGGATTGCCTGGGATACGCGAGGCAATGTCATTCATGCCAAATTCATGGGGACTTCATCCATCAGCATCCCAATCCACTGCATCCAACAGTGGCTAGTTGGCCATTCGAAATGTGGGGAACTGACATAGTCGGCCCCATTGAACCAGCATCGTCAAAGGGACATCGTTTCATCTTGGCGACGACTGATTACTTCTCCAAATGGGCAGAGGCGGTACCGTTGAGGGAAGTAAAGATGGAGAACATCCTCTATTTCTTCAAAACGCATGTCATATACCGGTTTGGAACCCCAAGAAGGATCATCTCTGATAATGGGCCAGCCTACCGAAGTCATAAAATTAGCCGCTTCGCACAGCAGCACAATATAGACTGGAGATATTCCTCAGTTTATAATCCGCGAGCTAACGGTCTAGCTGAGGCCTTCAACAAGACCTTGACGAAGATCATGAAGAAAACAGTGTCACGAAATAAGAGAGATTGGCACGAAAGATTGCAAGAGGCTCTTTGGGCGTATCGAACTACATTTAAAACGGCCACAAACACAACGCCATACGCGTTGGTGTTTGGGACGGAAGCAGTACTCCCTCTCGAGATAGAATTACCCTCTCTACGAGTGGCAGTCCACTACGAGCTGACAGACGAAGAAAATGCTCACCTTCGGTTTGAAGAGCTTGACGCCCTTGATGAAATCCGGCTTCTAGCACAACAAAATCTGGAAGCTTATAAAGCAAAGATGACGCGCTCATACAAAAGATTGACCCGACCAAGGACATTCCGTCAAGGCGAACTCGTGCTAGTGGTCAAAAGACCTATGATCCCCAATCGCGCCAAGCGGGGAAAGTTTGAGCCAAACTATGAAGGACCGTACATCATCGATAAGGTCTATCGGGGTGGGGCCTATCTACTCGTGGACATGCACGGTGAAAGGCCTTTTAGGCCAATAAACGGTCGTTTCCTAAAGAAATACTACGCTTAATGAGCTACGGCCTAGGTCAATGGTAGATGACGACGACTATGTCCGCTCGCTATCTTCCTAAGCCCAAACTCCATAAGCAGTAAATGGCCTTCCTTAATGATGGACCGAAATGTCCTTAAACTAATATCAGACCGAAACGTCTTGAAACTAATACCGCAGCATCCTTAGGCTGACGAGATATATAAAAAAAACATATAAAAAAATATAATAAAATAAAATAAACGGTATGTCCATAAGCAAAAAGGGCACGGATGAAAACCCGAAAGGGCTCCATGAGTAAAAAACAGCAGGGCTGCCGGCGAGTGTTCGTGAAAAACCCGAAAGGGCGCGACCTCGTAAAAAAAAGAGAAAAATAAAATAAAAAAAACAAAACAAAAAAACGGTATGTCCATAAGCAAAGTGGGCACGGATGAAAACCCGAAAGGGCTCCGTGAGTAAAAACAGCAGGACTACCGGCGAATGTTTGTGAAAATCCGAAAGGGCGCAACTTCGTTAGAGAACCCTTATAGAGTCCTTTCGACCTTGTAAGGAGAAACCACCTGCGTGAGATCCTTACGACTCACAAAGGAGCAACACACTTAGGGATCCCCACGATTCCTAAGGAGAAAATACACTTGCGAGATCCTCACGACTCGTAAGGAGAACTCTCTTATGGGACCCTCACGGCTCATAGGATTTGAAAGTCTTAAGTCACAGAGACCTAAACATGTGCTTAAGCAAACCCCCACAAACTTCCAATATTGCCCTACAAGCGGTTCAATATTGACCCTTGTATACAATCCACGGGCGCGAATAAACATTTCCCTAACTAAGTCCCATCTGAAACTAGGGATATGTTTGCATGGTAAACAACCCTTGTAAATCCTCTCGACTTACAAGAAAAAAAAAGCCCTCCTGTAGGATCCTTACGACTTACAGAGGAACAAAACACTTAGGAACCCTCACGATTCCTAAGGAGAAAATACACCTACAAGATCCCCACGACTTGTAGGGAGAAATATCTTCACGAGACCCTTACGGCTCATGAAGTCAAAAGCCTTAGCCGACAGGACCCTAACCCTGGTCGCTAAGCCTCCTTTGTTCGACAACGACAGAGGCAAATGATGATTCGCTCCTGATAATATCCCAGTGGTAGCGGTGCTGATGCCGAAATCGGTGTCCAATTTCAGGTTTACGGCGAAAGCCAGTAGGCCGCCCATGCATACGAAATAGCCGAAATGCTAGGGCAACTTGCAATAAAAAGCAGCAAGTAAAATGTATGCATGCAAAATAGCCGAAATGATTGGGCAACTCGTAATAAAAAGCGACGGGTAAAAATGAAACAAATAGCCGAAATGATTGGGCACCGCGAAAAATAGCCGAAATGATTGGGCAATCGCGACCTTCGCGATATAAAAGCTGAGATGATAGAGCATCGCGGAAATAAAATAAAATAAAAAGAAGAAATGATAAAACTTAGGCCCTACAGTTAAGATCACATCGATCTCTGTATACAATCCAAGGGCGTAAACAAAGAATGAACCATACTTCCCCAGCGGATTCCGTCAAACGACGAAGCCAAACCTCAACGGTTCATTTCAACCGAAGAAGCCAGTGACTTCAACAAAAAATTCCTCGACTCACGGATACAAACACTCCTTGACGAGAGCCTTCTGATCCGCGTCGACCCGCAGAGCCACCAGTGCCTCCGTAGGAACCCTCGACTCGTTTCAAACCCCAAGGAAACAAATAATCCTTGGCGCTTGGGAAACAAATAATCCCAGCAAAAATCCTCGACTCACGGATACAAACACTCCTTGACGAGAGCCTTCTGATCCGCGTCGACCCGCAGAGCCACCAGTGCCTCCGTAGGAACCCTCGACTCGTTTCAAACCCCAAGGAAACAAATAATCCTTGGCGCTTGGGAAACAAATAATCCCAGCAAAAATCCTCGACTCACGGATACAAACACTCCTTGACGAGAGCCTTCTGATCCGCGTCGACCCGCAGAGCCACCAGTGCCTCCGTAGGAACCCTCGACTCGTTTCAAACCCCAAGGAAACAAATAATCCTTGGCGCTTGGGAAACAAATAATCCCAGCAAAAATCCTCGACTCACGGATACAAACACTCCTTGACGAGAGCCTTTCTGATCCGCGTCGACCCGCAGAGCCACCAGCGCCTCCGTGGGAACCCTCGACTCGTTTCAAACCCCAAGGACACAAATAATCCTTGGCGCCCGGGAAACAAATAATCCCTAGCAAAATCCTCGACTCACGGATACAAACACTCCTTGACGAGAGCCTCCTGATCCGCGTCGACTCGCAGAGCCACCAGCGCCTCCGTGGGAACCATCGACTCGTTTCAAACCCCAAGGACACAAATAATCCTTGGCGCTTGGGAAACAAATAATCCCTCGCAAAACTTCTCAACTCACGGATACAAACACTCCGTGACGAGAGCCTCTTTGACTCATATCTCGGGCAGTAAGGATTTAAAAACTTGCTTCCTGAACAATGGGACCCTGTAAGTCAATCCTAAATGGTCTCTTGCATACTATTCACGGGTCTCACTCTCTGAAGTCGATTCTCGACAAGGAGGGAAACAACCGCTTACAAGTCCTCTCGACTCATAAGAGGGAAAATTCTCTTATAGGATCCTTACGACTTATAAGAGAAAACCACACTTAGGGATCCTCACGATTCCTAAGGAGAAAATCCACCTGCGAGATCCTCTCGATCAGTAGGGAGAAAAGTCTCTATGAGACCCTCACGGCTTATAGAGTTGAAAAGTCTTAGGCAGCAGATCTGAACCTACGGCCTAAGCCATCGCTATTTCTTAAGAAAGTCAAGATGCGTGCTCTATTATCTGTTAACCATGTTTATCAAGATAGCATGCCGATAGTAAGAGAAAGAAGAAAGCTACGGAAGGAACATCCGATTTACGTTTGATTGAGCATTCGAGACACACTCATTCATGCGCAAGCAAAAGACTCAGAACAAAAAAATAAAGACAAGCCGGGATAAAAAATTTCCATTAATATGGCCAATGTTTCTTACAATCATAAAAGCGATAAACGAAGAAACATCATTACAAGGGAATAACCTCGAACCCAGGACATGGATTGAGGAACTCGAAAGCAACCCTATCTATGACTTTCCAGGCCTCGCGGACCATCCTAATATGCTTTCTCTCGCGAGCACAAGCGTCAGGGTCCCCCCCGATGTCTTCCACCCTCCGATAAGCAGCGAGTATAGCGGACTGTTGAAAGGCCTCGTGCAAGAGATCGATAAGACTGTCTCGTCGTCTCTTCGAGATAAAGTTCAACAGGTACACCGAGTGCACCTTGTCCTCAGCAGCGTCCAACGCCCTAAGCGGCACGCCGGAACAGAAGAGGGGAAGCGCTTCCCAGATGGCTCCCACGATAAGCTTAAGGAGGGAGGAACGTCGGGGGAGCAGTGGACCATTATACGCGTCGAAGCGACTCATTATTTCAGCGCACTCCTCGTTTGTGAACTCTCGATTTTGAGAGTGGCCAAGTCGGCGAATGTCCCCATACGAGATGATCTCGTTAAGGGCATACATGTGGGCGTTCATGGTTCCTGTGAAAGAGAATCAACAGAATTATAAGAAAGATTGATTAAGCAAAAAGATATAATGCACTGAAGAATAAAATGCCATCTTCAAACTCTAAGATCAATTAAACACTCTTAAGAATTCTTTTAAATCAGAGGGATCTATGTTTTGCCAAAGATGCAAGTTTCTGTTCATGGGTTGAGAAACCCTGAAACAGATTCCTGAGAGCGAAGCTCTATTTGACGAAACCCCAAAAGGATTTTCTGTAGATCAAAAGATCTATGAGAGCAAGGCTCTATCCATTAAACTAAATTTGATTTAATTTAAAATTTTACCTAAAAGGGGTGCTGGGTTCTGAACTTTGAAAGTTCCTAAAAAAGAAATAAGAGCAGGGCTCTAAAAGTTCTTAAGTAAGAGCAAAGCTCTGGAGTCTTTTGAAAACAAAATCTTAAAGATGATAAGCATCTGTGGGGGGACCAAAGGTCCTATTTATAGGCATCGAACGCCTCTTCAACTTCCAAAAGTTACTGCAACGGTTGGAATTCTGTCACCGTTGCGCTCACGTTTTAGGGCCACGTAAGCGCAACGGTGGGGGGCACTTGTTTACCCCAATCGGAGCAAACCTCCGATCAAATTCCGAGGTGGAAGATGAAGCAACTCCCCAATCGGAAACAAAGCTTTGCTTTGAAAATTTAAACTTCAATAAATGAAGCAAAGCTTCAGATCCTCTGCGCTGAGCGCAAGGCGCCACGTATCTGGCGCAGCCGCATCAACGATGCGCCCAAGGCAGCGCGCACAATCAGAGCGAAGCCCTGTTTAAAGGAAGCAACGCTTCAGTTGCGCATGCACTGCGCTGCGCGACACGTGTCAGCGCAGATGCGCTAGCACAGTCGCGCTGCGCTCTGCGCTGCGCGACACGTGTCAGCGCAGATGCGCTAGCGCAGTCGCGCTGCGCTATGCGCTGCGCGACACGTGTCAGCGCAGATGCGCTAGCGCAGTCGCGCTGCGCTGCGCGACACGTGTCAGCGCAGATGCGCTAGCGCAGAAGAAAGGGTTTAAATACCAAAGGGCAATTTATCCATGCAAAGTTACGTACACTTGATAATAACGAATTAAAATCATACGATGCACAAACACAACAGAGAGCTAAAATGAAAGAACCCTTAACAGACAATGAAGTACTTGATTTAAAAAAAAATACTTATTTATTCTTATTGTTATTACATTTAAAAAAGATCACCGAATACGGGATCAGAGAGACAAGGGTTCACAAAAAGAAAAAGAAGATTATTCAGCTCCCTCTCCGCCTTCTCCATCACGTCGAAGCGGCGATCTTCCTGAGGGGTAGCCATCCAACGGTCGACGCCGCACTCCTGGGAAAAAGTGGCGATGACGACCCGACGAGCCCGTATCTGGCTCAGTAAGTAAAAGGAGAAGTCCCTCAGGGCTTTGGTGATCAAGAGCGCTTCGAAAAAGCTCTCGATCTTATCTTCGGCCACATCAAGTATTGCCGAGGACATCTCCGCCGGAGGAAGGGGAATGTCGACGAGCACCGAGGCAAGTATCATCCGAAGCCAAATGGAATTCGGAGGAAGAGGAGACCCCACACGAGTCGAAAGCTCGTAAATGGCGGCATCACACTGCTCGTCTGAAAGAGAGGAGTCTACCAAGCGTGCAGCAAAGCGGGGAACAATGTCCCGAATCGGCACCTCCCATGGTTGTCGGCGAGAATGAGGGCGATTGCAAGCCATGATTGAAGAAGTTCTCTGAAGATGAGAGAAGAAAAGGCTCGGCCTTGAATTATATATAGACCCAAGCACAAAAGATTCTGTGCACAATGGAATTATTTCCAAGACCCGGGAAATCAAAATCTTGGGAATACAAGTTTGACGTGAAAAAAGGAGATGAAAAGATATCTCAGGTGAAGCAACGCTTCCGATTCCCCCAATCAGAGCAAAGCTCTACCTTGAAAATCTAAGCTTTAATAACTGAAGCAACGCTTCAGATTCTTTGTGCTGGGCGCAACGCGCCACGTGTCAGGCGCAGACGCGTCAGCGCAACGCCCAAGAAGGCGCGCCCAATCAGAGCAGAGCTCTACTTGTCTGAAGCAACGCTTCAGTTGCGCTGCGCTCCGCGCTGCGCGACACGTGTCAGCGCAGATGCGCTAGCGCAGTTGCGCTGAGCTGTGCGCTGCGCGACACGTGTCACGCGCTGGGGCATCTGCGCCAAACTGAATTAAGATTTTAAGAAATCTTTTCTGTTCTTTCCAAAACCAGAAGATTTTCTTCTGCCTTTGGATCAAAGATCTAGCGGTGGGAAAATTCCCAAAATCACTCAGAAAAGATCTTGTTAACAAATTCAACAAATTTGTGAGCACTATAAATAGGACCCCAGACCTCATTCGAAAAAGGAGGGATTTTTCTTGAAAACTCAAGAACTTTAAACAGAGAGAACTCTGAGAAGATTTCAAAAAAAAGGTAAAGAACCTTCATGGATTAGAAGAAATTCCTTCTGATAGATCATTGGTCTAAAAAACAAGATCAATGATCTTGACATAATAAACAATGCTTTGCACTTTTATGAACCTCTGGTTCTTCAAATAAAGAAAAATTTATTTTTCTTTGATCTATTTCAGATCAAGAAATTAAATAGTGCTTCGCACTTTTATGAACCTCTGGTTCTTCAAATAAAGAAAATTTTATTTTTTTCTTTCTTTCTTTGATCTAATTCAGATCAAGAAATCAAACAGTGCTTTGCACTTCCCTTCTTGAATCTAAAAGATTCTTAGTGCTTTGCACTTCCAAACTGCGCCGTTGCGCTCTTAAGAGAGCGCCACGTGTCGGCTATAGAACCACTTGCGGTAAGCGCCCTTAAGATAGTGCTTCGCTCTCTAGAGTTGGCGCAACTCGCTGAGAGCGCGCCACGTGTCGGCAGCGCAACAGCGCAGCGCAACAGCGCAGCGCACTGCGCTAGTGCGCTTGCACTCACCAGAGCATGACACGTGTCATCACCATATGAGCTTGCGCTCATTACTCGGCGCAAAGCGCCAGACAAATGTACTGCCTTGGTTACAAAAGGGGCCAAGCCCAATTAAAGAAGGCCTAACAGGTCTAATAAAATGCAATGCATTGTTTTAAAAAAAAAAGGGGCAGAGCCCAAACTAAAATAGATGCTCTGCATAAAGGGATAGAGCCCAAATCAAAAGCCTAGCAGGCCAGAATAGAATGCAGTGCATTATTAAATATAGGCAAAGCCCTAGCACAGGCCTAATAGGCCGAAGATCAAGAAAAATGTTGAATATTCTCAACTGGACCTAACCCAATTTTGGCTGTAAGTCCTCAAATTAAATTGACTGAGCAAAATTGCTCTCCTAAATCAATTTATCTCCGGTTTGAGGGTACATCTCTGAACTCCTCTGACATCTATCGTTGTAATCCTTCAACGACGTCAGAGAGGCGATGGGTCCCAACGATCACACATGAATATGGACTGCGGGGTCCTTAAACTCGTGGACCGAAACGTCCTTAAACTAATGTTGGACCGAAACGTCCTTAAACTAATGTTGGACCGAAACGTCCTTAAACTAATGTTGGACCGAAACGTCCTTAAACTAATATTGGACCGAAACGTCCTTAAACTAATGATGGACCGCCACGTCCCTAAACTGGCGATGGACCACCACGTCCCTAAACTGGCGACAGACCACCACGTCCCTAAACTGGCGAACGGACCACTATGTCCCTAAACTGGAACAATAGAGCGTCCGAACGCTCTTTTGCCGGATCTAAACTGTCCCGTTTAAGTCGATCTTAGCCCCAAACACGGCTAACGTATCCTTAAACATTCAAATGGATTATAAAACTCCCAATCAACTTTGGTTCGAGGGTACATCTCCGAACTCCTTTGACATCCGTCGTTGTAATCCTTCAACGACGTCAGAGAGGTGACGAGTCCCGATGGCCATATATTAAATTAATCACTGCGTTAAGTTGATCTTAGTCTAAAACAAGGCTAACGTATCCTTAACGAACGTTTAAGTTGATCTTAGCCGCAACGCGACTGATGCATCCTTAAACTAAAAACACCAAACCCAAATCTTAGAAAATACGGATTTGGACTAATCCACGTCCTACGGGCGACGGCATTACTCAGTCTCCGTATAGAATCCACGGCCAACCACAAATAAAACAAACACACACGACACGAAGTGAAATTCTGGAGAAGGAGAAAGTTGTTACCGCGATGCGGTAGCGTAATTAACTGCAGGGGCTTGCGCCTGCAGGGAAGAGCGTCCCCACAATCAAAAACCCCTCACCCTGAGGGGGAATCTGACTAAGTCTGCTACATCGGCCGCATCCGTCTAAACCTCTGATACACGGTGCCATAAACCAACTTGGCATCTTCGGAGAGGTAGACGGATAAAACCAAATAGCATCTGCCCCGAACCTCAGGCACGGACGCGAAAGTCCAGGCCGTCGTTCGGAGGGGAACAACCTCCCTAGCAGAATCAAATTCCACCTCGGAAACAAGTCAACTTCATCCCTGACACCGCAAGAAGCGGAGCAAGTCAAATCCAGAACCGACCGTCCACGTCGCAAAAACGGCAACACCGACCATCCACGTCGCAAAAAGGGCAGCACCGACCGTCCAAGTCGCAAAAAGGGCAGAACCAACCGTCCAAGTCGCAAAAATGGCAGAACCGACCGTCCAAGTCGCAAAAAGGGCAGCACCGACCGTCCAAGTCACAAAAAGGGCAGCACCGACCGTCCAAGTCGCAAAAAGGGCAGCATCGACCGTCCAAGTCGCAAAAAGGGCAGCATCGACCGTCCAAGTCGCAAAAAGGGCAGCACCGACCGTCCAAGTCGCTAAAAGGGCAACATTGACCGTCCAAGTCGCTAAAAGGGCAGCATCGACCATCCAAGTCGCAAAAAGGGCAGAACTGACCGTCCAAATCGCTAAAAGGGCATCATCGACCGTCCAAGTCGCAAAAAGGGCAGAACCGACCGTCCAAGTCGCAAAAAGAGCAGCACCGACCGTCCACGTCGCTAAAAGGGAAGCACCGACCGTCCACGTCGCTAAAAGGGCAGCAGCAACCTCCTCGTCGGAATTACGCTCCGCCTTGGAATCAAGTCAACCAGACACTCTATCTCGGAGACATGACAAGCATCGACCGTCCATGTCATAAAAAGGGCAGTGCCAGCTTCCCAAAAAGCGGGAACCAAATCAAGTCGCCTCCACGTGAAAGAAGATCCATCAATTTCATGCACACGCACCACATATGCTGTGTGCATTTATTAATGGAGGGAAATTTGTTGGGGTAAAAATTTATACCCCGGTTGACCAAGTCAAAATCAAAGTCAACCCCAAGCCAAGTGGGCCCAAGCCCAGGTCAACTGGGCCAATGCCCGGAGCGAGCCCGAATATGAAGCGGTCGGCTTCCCTCCATGCCAAAATAAAAATTTTGTAATAAATAATTTTGTTTTATTTCTCTTATTTTATTTTTATGAATAAATGTAAGAAAAATGGGCATAAAACCAAATTTTTGTAAAGCCCATGGCTTATGTGCAAAATGAAATGGCGCATGAGCCATGGGATGGGCAAAATGCCATTTTGTGAAGCCCAAGGGGCTATGTGTAAAGTGTATAGCCTATAAAGACAAAGAGAATGAAAATATCTCAACAACTTTTTCTTTCTCCAAAAAGAATCAAGATCTGTGATCTTCTCCTTTCTCAATGTTCTAAAGAAACCTTCTTCTTTCTTTTGAATTAAATCAAGAGTTCTACTCTTCCTTTTATAAAACTAAATAGTTTTTCACCACAACCCATAAAGGGGAGCTTAGATCTCCCATCAGATCTCAAAAGGAAGAAATTTTTAAAATCTCACATCTCTTGATCTTCAAGATTCTGCCAACAGAGGAAGAAGAAGGAGACCCATCTCCAGAAACCCCACTTTGGGGAAGAACTAGGGCTCAAGGGGAGAAGCCTTTCATCAGCTTCAAAACATCCTAGGAGTTTAACTCCTCACACACACACACACACACACACACATAAAAAAAAATGCTCTTTTCTAGAAGTACAACTCCCGTTGCAGGGACCAAGTCTCTTTTTCCGCCCGAACGCCCACGTGCTGACACGTGGGGCGCTAGCGCTCAAAGCGCTAGCGCCCGAGCGCCCACGTGCTGACACATGGGGCGCTAGCGCCCGAGCGCCCATGTGCTGACACGTGGGGCGCTAGCGCTCTTGCGCTCAAAGCGCTAGCGCCCGAGCGCCCACGTGCTGACACGTGGGGCGCTAGCGCTCAAAGCGCTAGCGCTCTTTCTCTAAGAGCGCTAGCGCCCGAGCGCCCACGTGCCTGGCACGTAGGGCGCTCAAGCTCTTTTGCGCTCAAAGCGCTAGCACCCAAAGCGCTGGCGCTTTTTCCCACGCATCCTTTGGATGCCCTTTCCCTTTATTTATTTTATATATATGTATATATACACACACATACACATACTCTACAACACTATCCCTCTCAAAAAAATTTGGGCCGGGGAGCTACCCCGCATCCCGCAAGGGTGCTGCTAGCCCCCTTGACCCCCAGCCCGTTATCCGGGTAGCGGGACCCCCGTAAAAACTCTGCGGGGCCCCCGATACATCCAAAACCCCTTCAAAACACGACACTGCACATTGAGTTCGCATGACCAGTTTAACCCGTTAATCGGAGGTTCTCTCGCTCCAAAGGCGAGGGGTAATTAACGACAGCTTAGTCCGCGGCTGCCGGAGATTCGGATCCCTACAATCATTAAACCCCGGCCTATCCTAGGCAGGGGGAATATGTAGTACGCCTGACAAGCGACGCGTATTCCCATCTCAATGGGGTGACGAAAAACACCCTACACCTGACAGTGACAATATCCCTATAGTCCGATCCGTTCGTCTATGAGTATCACATATTGAGTCTAGGGGTGGATAAAGTCAGACCCCTAATAACACGACATTTAGTGTCGGTATGAAACCCATCACCGCCTGAGAAACTACCGATCGTAGATCAGTAATTCTCGACTACCTTAGCCAAGGATTTCTGGTGATGGCCACCCGTGCACAACGCGACATCAACCCCCAATACCGGGAGAGACGAATCCTCTGACGATCCGCTCACTGCCTCCATGTGGCTCAAGACTGTACCCAACTAAAATCTCTTTGCACGACTCCTTTAAGCTGTGGTAGGGTAGTAATCAAAGTACAGTGGGAACTCACACGAGACAAATGACGATTTTAGGTCGATAGACTAACCTGTACACATGTCATCTGGGAACTGCTATCTGAAAATAGGTATAATACCAATTAGCAGGTTCCCGACAAGTCCGTCCAGTGTACTCATAACCCAATGAGCACCTGTATACATCTTAGGTGAACAAACTGACACCAATGGCTTGTGAGACCGCCACCGCCCCTCGTCGGGGTCTCGATCAGTATACACCACTCTACTCTGGAGTATCGATGTCCAGTCTCGAAACTCCTACGACTAAGGACATTTAAAGATGTGCTTATAGACTACCCAGCTCCCACGTATATGATCACCATCATACTGCTGGTAATCAAGCAAGAATCTCATGGGCTCTATCAACATGTAATAGTGATCTGTAATGCCGCCTGAAGCATGTACATGTTGATAAAGACAAACCAGATAGCATACTATCATCTCAAGTAAGATTGTTCTATCCGTATAGGTCCTCCATCAGTCATCGCAATCGCATGCCTACGATCCAATAATTGACTTGAGGGCACTATAGCCAACAGAATTTGATACGAATTCTTTACCTGCTAAGCATGATGAATTTGGCATCATATTCATCCACTGATTTTACCCACATAGAGCTTTGTTGTAGGCGGATGAACTGTTGTTCCATCTCAAAACGGGCAGTCTCGGGGAAGAACTTCGCATCGAACATATCGCGGAACGTCGTCCACTCTATGGGTTGTGTGAGACGGCTTTCCTCGGCTTTCCACCAGACTCTTGCGTTGTCGGTGTGCTGGAGCTTAGCTACACGAACCCAAACTATATCCGGTATCTGTGCTGCGGCAAAGTCGTCCTCTATACTCTACGTCCATTCTTCAGCCTCAAGAGGACTCTCTTTCTCTGAAAAGTTTCTCGGATGCAACGCACGAAATTGCTTTACTCCAGGTGCTTCGTCTTCCGGGCGGTTCATGAGAATAGCATTCTGCTGCTGCTGGACCTTTAGAAGACTTTTGATGGCTTCTAAAAGCACCGTATGTTCATTAAGTGGAGCAGCAACGGTAGGGGACAGTAAGGTAGGTGGTGGTGTGTTTCCATTGACGTTGGTACTGGTGTTGTTGGGAGAATCCATTACCTTGAAAGAAAAGGAAAGGTTAGGATAGATTCAAGAAATTTGAAATGCAAAATATGTATAGTTGTTAATTCTTATAATTCTTGTGATATATTTCTTAAGATTTCATGCAGAACTGACCTGCATGGGCCAACAACAAAACCTGTCACGCCTCGCTTCCCAATAGACGGAAACGGTGACGTGGCAATCCCACAACGTATTTACTATGAAAATAAGTACGTTAAGCGTAATTAAGCAATATAAAAATGAACAAGAATGACAAGAGTAATAAAATAAAACAGTAACTTTATTTACATTCAACTTTATATACAACTGTCTAAAAATAAAAGATACAATAAATAAAGCAAATGCCTAAACAATAGCATACTGAAAGTAAGTGCAAAAAGAACCAGTAGTCAGGCTGAGCTGCAAACTGGTCCAAGTTCTCCTAACTTGGCTCTATGTCTTAAGAGTCTGGTCCTCCTGACGAATATTCCAAAAGAAAGAAAACTGAGAGGAATGTCGTCAGCGAACTAGCGCTCGGTAAGTCCCAAAAATAAGGGAAGATGGTATACAATGTGAATAAAACCCAAATGAACAGAGGATAGGTAAAATTGTATATGATCATTGTTCCCCTCCGAAAGGCGGCGCACAGGACCGCGATGTCCTGACGCTGAGATTCGGGGCAGATGCTATTTGGTTTTATCCGTCTACCTCTCCGAAGATACCAAGTTGATTTATGGCACCTTGAATCGGAGGTTTAGACGGATGCGGCCGATGTAGCAGACTTCGTCAGATTCCCCCTCGTTGAGGGGTTTTTGATTGTGGGGACGCTCTTCCCTGCAGGCGCAAGCCCCTGCAGTTAATTACGCTACCGCATCGCGGTAACAACTTTCTCCTTCTCCAGCTGGTCACTTCGTGTCGTGTGTGTTTGTTTTGTTTGTGGTTGCCCGTGGATTGTATACGGAGACTGAGAAATGCCGTCGCCCGTAGGACGTGGATTAGTCCAAATCCGTATTTACTTAGATTTGGGTTTGGTGTTTTTAGTTTAAGGATACGTTAGTCGCGTTGCGGCTAAGATCAACTTAAACGTTCGTTAAGGATACGTTAGTCCAGTTTGAGACTAAGATCAACTTAACGGGATCGTTTAGATCCGACAAAAGAGTGTTTGGGCTCTATTGTTCCAGTTTGGGAGATTCATAGTCCAATTTGGGACTAAAGTCTATTTGGAGGATACATTAGCCATTTTTGAGGCTAAGATCGACTCAAACGTTTGTTAAGGATACGTTAGTCCAGTTTGAGACTAAGATCAACTTAACGGGACCGATTAGATCCGACAAAAGAGCATTTGGGCTCTATTGTGCCAGTTTAGGGACGTGGTGGTCCATATTCCAGTTTAGGGACGTGGTGGTCCGATATTAGTTTAGGGACGTTTCGGTCCGATATTAGTTTAAGGACGTTTCGGTCCGATATTAGTTTAAGGACGTTTCGGTCCACGAGTTTAAGGACCCCGCAGTCCATATCGATGTGTGGTCGTTGGGACCCGTCACCTCTTTGACGTCGTTGAGGAATTACAACGACGGATGTCAAAGGAGTTCGGAGATGTACCCTCGAACCGGTCGTGAATTGGTTTAGGAGAGCCACTGTGCTCAATCAATTTAATTTAAGGACTTACAGCCAGGATTGGGTTAAGTCCAATTTTTTATTTATTTTGGGCTTTGCCCGACTAGAAAATCAATCCAAACAGGGCTCTGCCCCTTTATTATTTTGCAATTTGATTTGGGCCAGGCCCTTCTAAATAATGAGTTTCATTTGTGCAGAACCTCAAGAATTTTCCAAACAGGGCTCTGCCCCTTTATTATTTTGCAATTTGATTTGGGCCAGGCCCTTTTAAATAATGGGTTGCATTTGTACAGAACCCCAAGAATTTTTCAGATTTAAGAACAAAAGTGCATAGCACTTTTGATCTAAATTTGGATCAAAGGAAAACAAGTTTTCCTTCTTGTTTTTCCTGATTTCACAGAACCAAGGGTTCACAACAAGTGCAAGGCACTATTTATTTGTTTTTATTGAATTGTTCACTTTTTTAATCCTCTGTTCTTCAGAGATTTTTCTCTTCTTCAAAAGAAGATTTTACCCCTTTTTTTATGTTCTTGATTAATCTTCCAGAGTTCTTTCTCTTCTCTTTTTTTTATGCCAGAAGTTGATTCTTCCCGTCCCCCTTTTAAAATGAGGTCTAGGGTCCTTTTTATAGTGCTCAAAGATCAATTAAAAATATCTTTTCTGAGTGATTCGGGGAATTTTCCCCACCGTTGGATCTTTGATCCAAAGGCCCCTGTTTTACAGAAGAAATCTTCTTGTTTTAACAAGAACAGAAAAGATTTACTTAAATTTTCATTCTGTTGCTGCGCAACTCACCAGCGCATGACACGTGTCGCGCAGCCGTGTGCTTGCGCAACAGCGCTTGCGCAACTGCGCAGACACGTGTCGCGCAGCCGTGCGCTTGCGCAGTTGCGTTTGCACAACTGCGCAGACACGTGTCGCGCTGCCGTGCGCTTGCGCAGTTGTGCTTGCGCAACTGCGCACACACGTGTCGCGCTGCCGTGCGCTTGCGCAGTTGCGATTGCGCAGACACGTGTCGCGCAGCCGTGCGCTTGCGCAGTTGCGATTGCGCAACTGCGCAGACACGTGTCGCGCTGCCGTGCGCTTGCGCAGTTAAGTGTTACTTATGTTTTTAAAAAGCCTTGCTCTGATCGGTCGTGCCGCCTTGGGCGTTGTGCTGACGCATCAACTTCTGACACGTGGCGCATTGCGCACAGCGCAGAGGATCTAAAGCGTTGCTTCATTTATTAAAGTTTAAATTTTCAAAGCAAATCTTTTGCTTCTGATTGGGGGAAGATGAAGCGTTGCTTCATCTCCCGTCTTGGAATTTGAACAGAGCTTTGCTCTGATTGGGGTAAACAAATGCCCCCCCACCGTTGCGTTTACGTGGCCTCCAAACGCGAGCGCAACGGCAGCAGAATCCCAACCTTCGCGGCAGCCTTTGGAAGTTGGAAGGGCACTTAGTGCCTATAAATAGGACCTTTGGTCCTTCACAGATGATCATCATCTCCAAAAATTTTATTTTCAGAACCTCAGAGCCCTGCTCTTTATTTTCAAGAACTTCAAAAGTTAGACTCTTAAAACTTTTAGGTGAAAATTTTAATTTGAATTAAATTAGATTAGATTAATTTTCATTGACAGAGCCTTGCTCTCGATAGATCCCTGATCTAAAGAAGACCCACTTAGGGTTTCATTTAGCAGAGCTTTGCTCTAAAGGGGTCTAAAGAGGATTAAGGATAACCCTGTTAGGGTTCCATTAATAGAGCTTTGCTCTCCGAAAGATTTTCATTTATAATTTCTTGATTCATTAATGGAGCTTTGCTCCTTTTAAATTATATAACATAACTTTTAAGGGTTGCTGATTATTGTCGATCTTCTTTTACAGGAACAATGGACGCCCATATGTATGCTCTTAACGAGATCATCTCTTATGGGGACATCCGCCGACTTGGCCGCTCTCAAAATAGAGAGTTCACAGACGCGGAGTGTGCTGAAATCATGAGCCGCTTCGACGCATACAACGGTCCCCTGCTTCCCCGGCGTTCCTCCCTTCTTAAGCTTATCGTGGGAGCCATCTGGGAAGCGCTTCCCCTGTTCTGTTCCGGTGTGCCGCTTAGGGCGCTGGATGCCGCTGAGGATAAGGTGCACTCGGTGTACCTGTTGAACTTTATCTCAAAGAGACGGCGAGACAGTCTCATCGATCTCTTGCACGAGGTCTTTCAACAGTCTGCCATACTCGCCGCTTATCGGAGGGTGGAAGACATCAGGGGGGACCCTGACGCTTGTGCTCGCGAGAGAAAGCATATTAGGATGGTCCGCGAGGCCTGGAAAGTCATAGATAGGGTTGCTTTCGAGTTCCTCAATCCATGTCCTGGGTTCGAGGTTATTCCATTGTAACTTTCGTTTATTGTTTTTATGACTGTAAGAACTTTGGGCAATATTAATGGAAATTTTTATCCCAGCTTGTCTTTATTATATATCTTTGTCCTGAGTCTTTTGCCCATGCATGAATGAATACGTCTTGAACGCTTGATCAAACGTAAATCGGGTACTCTTTCTGTTGCTTTTCCTCTTTCTCAGCATGTCGTCACAATTAGCAGGTAATAGAGTAAGGTTCTTGATTTCCTCATGAGATAGCGAGGGCTTAGGCCGTAGGTTCAGATCTGCTGCCTAAGACTTTTCAACTCTATGAGCCGTGAGGGTCTCATAGAGACTTTTCTCCCTACGGATCGAGAGGATCTCGTAGGCGGTTTTTTTTCTCCTTAGGAATCGTGAGGATTCCTAAGTGTGGTTTTCTCTTGTAAGTCGTAAGGATCCTACAAGAGAATTTTCCCCTCTTACGAGTCGAGAGGACTTGTAAGCGGTTGTTTCCCTCCTTGTCGAAGTTCGACGTTGGAGAGTGAGACCCGTGGATGGTATGCAAGAGACCGTTTTGGGCCAACTTACGGGGTCCCAATGCTTAGGAAACAGGCTTCTTTTATGCCCACTGCCCAAGGCTTTATCTCACGAGTCGAGCCGCCTCGACAATTTTTCACAAGTCGAGACGAATCGAACGTTTCTCGCAAGAACATCTTAACGTCGCATTTAACCTCTGCTCTTTACGACAAAAGCCCGTTAAGGTTGGTGGTACTTAGGGTTTTGGCCATCGTACCATCGCATAAGCTGATATAGTCCTCGATAGGCAATCGTGCTGTTCGAGTAGCCCTGCGACTGCCGTGTCTCTGATCCCTTCGGGGGCTGGACAAGACGTCTTCAAGCAATCCTCCTTGGCAGTTTGACCGTCGGAAGAGCAAGCGCTAGGAATTTGCCATGCCGCTTTTTACTTGAGGTTAGGCTCATTTTGGAGAGCCCCGATGAGTCATAACCACTCCGCGCTGGTGTGGGATGATCTTCGATAGTCTTTTAGGCTTTATATGACTTGCCGTTAAGACCCTAAAGCTAGAAATTTGGCCTTTGCTTCGTTTGCTGGCATTGCGTCCTCTGTATCGAGACGAATGTCATGGTGGGAACTAGGGATTTTTCCGTGGCTCCGTTTGTTTGATGACGTTGCGTCTGCTGTGTCGAGACGAACGTTGGGGTGACATCTCGTCTGCTGTATTGAGACGGACGTCGAGGTTGTCTCTAGGTTGCTGGTGAACCGCCGAGATTTGGAACTAGGGATTTTGCCGTGGCTCCATTTGTTTAATGACGTTGCGTCTGCTGTGTCGAGACGAACATTGGGGTGACATCTCGTCTGCTGTATCGAGACAGACGTCGAGGTGGTGACCATTCTGTGCTGGCGCGAGATGATCTCCGATTGTCTTTCCGGTTTTATATAACTTTGCCGTCAAGACCCTGAAGCTAGGAATTTGGCCTTCGCTTCGTTTTCTTTGGTGTGTCCGGATCCTGTTGGAGGAAGGATGCTGTAGTGACATTTCGTCTGCTGTATCGAGACGAATGTCGTGGTGGTGACCACTCCATGTGGGATGATCTTTGTTTGTCTTTCCGGTTTTATATGACTTACCGTCAAGATGTTGAAGCTAGGAATGTGGCCTTCGCTTCGTTTGCTTTGGTGTGTCCAAATCCTGTTGGAGGACGAACGCTGGGGTTAACATTTCGTCTGCTGTATCGAGACGAACGTCAAGGTGATGACCACTCTGTGCTGGTGCGAGATGATCTCCGATTGTCTTTCCGGTTTTATATGAGTTACCGTCAAGACGTCGAAGCTAGGAATGTGGCCTTCGCTTCGTTTGCTTTGGTGTGTCCAAATCCTGTTGGAGGACGAACGCTGGGGTTAACATTTCGTCTGCTGTATCGAGACGAACGTCAAGGTGATGACCACTCTGTGCTAGTGCGAGATGATCTCCGGTTTTCTTTCCGGTTTTATATGAGTTACCGTCAAGACGTCGAAGCTAGGAATGTGGCCTTCGCTTTTTGCTTACACTGCGTCTGGTGTATTGAGACGAATGCTGAGGTGGAGCTGGGATTTTGCCATCACTCCGCTTTGTTTCGACCATGGGGTCTTTTGTTAACTTTGCATGTATACCCCGCTGGGCTGTAAAGGAACGCCGTTGTTGACATTGCGTCTGTTGTAACGAGACGAATGCTAAGGTGGAGTTGGGATTTTGCCGTTACTCCGCTTTGTTTCGACCGTGAGGTCTTTTGTTGACGTTGCATCTGCCTCCAGCTGGACTGCGGAGGAACGCTGTTGTTGACATTGCGTCTACTGTATCGAGACGAATGCTGAGGTGAAGCTGGGATTTTGCCATCGCTACGCTTGATGGTGTAACATCTGTGTCCTGTTGGAATGAGGAGGCACACCGTTGTTGGTCTCCAGGCTGTAGACGTGGCCATTGAGATTTGGAACTAGGGACTTTGTCATAGTTCCGTTTCGTTGCGATTCTGAGGTCAGTTGTTGACGTCATGTCTGCATCTAGTTGGAGTGAGGAGAAACGCCGTTGGTGATCTTTAAGTTGTCGATATTGACGTCGAGACCCTGAAATTAGGGACCTTCGTTTGCTTCATTTGTTGACGTCATGTCTGTAATATTGCGACAAATGTCGAGATGGTCTCTAGGTTGTCTATGAACCGTCGAGATTTGGCTTCGCTTTCTGATGGAGCCTGTTGGGAAGGTATGGTTCCCTCTTTATCTGTACCCCTGGATCGTTTACAGGGATCGGTGTGATCTCACCTGTAGGGCAAAAAGTTTCATTCTTTCATTTTTTTTTATCCTTTCCGCGATGCTCTATCATTTCAGCTTTTTATATCGCGAAAATCGCGCTTGCCCAATCATTTCGGCTATTTTTCGCGGTGCCCAATCATTTCGGCTATTTTTCTTTTTACTCGCTGCTTTTTATTGCGAGTTGCCCAATCATTTCGGCTATTTCGTATATATATATATATATATTTGGCTCGCTGATTTTTTTTATTTTTTTATTTTTTTTTTTATTTTTTTTTTGCGAGTAGGGGATTTGGGATCTGATACCAATCTTGGCATCAGCATCGCTGCGACTGGGATATTGCCAGGAGCGAATCATCATCTGCCGTAAAAGGACTTGGAATTTGATACCGGTCTAGGCATCAGCATCGCTGCAACTGGGATATTGCCAGGAGCGAATCATCATCTGCCGTAAAAGGACTTGGAATTTGATACCGATTTAGGCATCAGCATCGCTACAACTGGAATATTGCCAAGAGCGAATCATCATTTGCCTCTGTCGATATTGAACAAAGGTGGCTTAGTAAACAGGGTTAAGGGTCCTGTCGGCTAAGGCTTTTGACTTCATGAGCCGTAAGGGTCTCACAAAGGTATTTCTCCCTACAAGTCGTGAGGATCTTGTAGGTGTGTTTTCTTCTTGGGAATCGTGAGGATTCCTAAGTGCATGTTCTCTTGTAAGTCGTAAGGATCTTACAAAAGGGTTTTCTCCTTATAAGTCGAGAGGACTTACAAGTGTTGTTTGCTGTACAAGCATATCCCTAGTCACGGATGGGACTTTGTTAGGGAATTATTTATTCGTGCCCATGGATTGTATACAAGGGTCATTATGAGCCGCTTGTAGGGCAATATCGAAGGTTGTGGGGGCTGCTTAAGAACAAGTTAAGGTTTCTGCAACTTAAGACTTTCAACTCTTATGAGCCGTGAGGGTCCCATAAGAGAGTTCTCCTTACAAGTCGTGAGGATCTCGCAAGTGTATTTTCTCCTTAGGAATCGTGGGGATCCCTAAGTGTGTTGCTCCCTTTGTGAGTCGTAAGGATCTCACGCAGGTGGTTTCTCCTTACAGGGTCGAGAGGATCCTATAAGTGTTTCTTAACGAGGTTGCGCCCTTTCAGGTTTTCACAAACACTCGCCGGTAGCCCTGCTGTTTTTACTCACGGAGCCCTTTCGGGTTTTCATCCGTGCCCATTTTGCTTATGGACATACCGTTTTTTTTTCTTTATTTTTCTTTTTTTTTATATTAACGAGGTCGCGCCCTTTCGGGTTTTCACGAACACTCGCCGGTAGTCCTGCTGTTTTTACTCACGGAGCCCTTTCGGGTTTTCATCCGTGCCCATTTTGCTTATGGACATACCGTTTTTTTTTGTTTTTTTTTATATTCTCGTCAGCCTGAGAATGCTGCGGTAGTAGTTTAAAAACATTTCGGTCATTTGCAAGCTTTAGGACATTGCGGTCCATCATTAGTTTAAGGACATCTCGGTCCGTTGTTAGTTTAAGGACGTTTCGGTCCGTTGTTAGTTTAAGGACGTTTCGGTCCGTTGTCGCCGTATTTGAGGCGAATATCTGGTTTATTGACTTTTCGGTCTATGAGTCCTTCTCCATGAATGAACATGATGCCCCCGGCGTATCCATCTTCTTCGGAGAGTGCGGCTGTGGTGGGTTTACCTTCCAGCTTTCAGACAGTGCGAACTTGCCTTGCAGGTATTGATCCTCGATCCATCCCTTAAAGACGAAACAATCCTCAATCGGGTGACTTACCGTTTAGTGGTAAGGGCAATAATTGGAATTATTAAGATCGCCTGGCTGCAACGGACGTTTTGGATTCGGCAGATTAATGAGTCTGTTGCGCACTGCCAGCTCGAACAGTCTTCTCGTTTTATTCTGAGGAAACGAGTAATGACGTCCTAGCCTCTCTTCGAGGGATGGGCGTGGACGCACGTTATTTTGGCGAGCGACCGGCTTTGAGTTGCTCGATTGTTGCTGAGCGTTGGCGACGATGATCGCTTTTCCTTTCTCATTTCGGGGATCGGGTCTTGGAGGAGACGGTCTATGGCCCATCTGGTCCATTTGGGCTAATTTGTCGATCAAGGCCTGGAAGGTGGTCGGCCTGAAGAACATCATGAATTGCGAGATGGTCGCCTGCGGATCGAGAGTGCCCACAAACATGCCTACCGCAGGTGCCTCTTCTATGCGTTGTTCGCATTTCGACCATAGGTTTCGCCATCGTGTTGCGTATTGGACCCACGTTTCGCCGGGCCTTATCCTGGCATTTATCAGTGCTGTAATCGGGGTGCGTTCACTAGCACTCGCGAATCTCTGTGTAAACAGCAGCTCCATCTCTGCAAATGTTTTGACAGAGTCATTAGGTAGCTCCGAATACCATTCAAAGGCTGTTTCTGCTAAGCTGCCGACGAATTGACGTAGCAACAACTTGTCATCGCCTCCAGTATTGCCGCATAAGGCCCTGAATTGAGCGACATGCTGATGCGGATTCCCTGTCCCTTTATATACGTGGAATTTAGGGATCGTATATCCTGGCGGGTAATTGATTTGGTCATACCAGCTCGGATACGGTCGTCCGGTTCTAACAGTTTGCCCAGCCGCTTCATTCGCCTGATGAACCCAGATCTGTTGAGCTATATATTCGTCTAGGTCGACTTTGGAGATTGCCTCCTCCTTGGCTGTTGATAGAGCCGGCGGAGGATTTGACGTTTCTCCCCTGTCGTCTTCAAGGACGATCGGAGGATCATCAGCAAGAGGGTCCGGCTGTAACATCATCCCTACCATATCTTGGAAGAGGAGCGCCATCTGCTTTATGTTAGCCGCTTGCTCTGCAGCTTCTTTGTCCCTCTTTTCGAGGACTCTGCGTAAAAAGTCAGCGTCGGTTTCTTGTTCTTGACGCTCATCCGAAGACGTTTCAGAGCTCTCTTTTGGTTCAGTGAGTGCAGCCATTGTAGTCATCATTTCCTGAAGCTTTTGTTGTTGCTCCTGGGCTTTCGTCACGGATCGGGTGAGCGGTCGGTGGCCCGTAGAAGTGCGGCTTTCCTCCTTTCCAGAAGCCATATAAACAGTGTGCACCACCATGCCCCCAGACCTGGGGTGTTTGTGCTCAGCGCGTTTACGGTTCGCCATGTTCACAGGGGCTTTTTGCGGCCTCCTTTTCTTTTGAGTGGTCAAAGTTAAAGGGGCCGTTGTAGTGGGCACCCCAGTGGTTGTTGCTTTTTATGGCTTAACAGGACGGTTTTCTTCCTGCCGGACCTTCAGCTTCTTCTGCCGGCGGGAGAAATTTCGATCAATCACCGAGTCTTGGACTTGGCGCCATACCTTGTAGATTTTAGAGGACAGCCGCTGAGAGAACTGTTCTGGCCTGGCTTCCGCAACGTTTCCCACCGGAGAAGGGGATCTTTTTAGTACGGCGGTAGGAGAGTTTCTGAGCACCGTGTTCAGCAATTCAAAGCTGTTCCCGGTTGGAACAGCAGCATCGATCCCCACCGTCGGAGCTGGTGGCGTAAATCCAGAGGGGGAGTTGCCCCCAGCCTCTCTTACTCGACGCCAGTGGCGACGTCGGGCGTGTCTTGCGGATGGAGTCACCTCCGTTGTTGGATAAGCTCCTTCATTCCCCCTGCTTTGGGGAGAGACTGTTATTGGTGCTAGCCTATCGAAGACTGACGCCCATTGAGAAGCAATGTCTAATCTGTCAAAGACAGACCTCTGAGCAGGGGAAGCAGATTTGAGGAACTCGCCTGGAGCAGCAACCGGAATGGCCAGCCTCGTAAAAACTGACTTATTGGAAGGAGGAGCCTTTCCAATGATTTCGTCTGCTTGAGCCGGGATAGCTATCCGCTTTGGGATGGCAGCTTCGGGTATCGCGGGTTTGCAGACGTTCTGGCCCAGTCTGTTGAAAACTGAGGTATTGAAGTTGGGCGACCCGCTGAGAGGGGTCGCGGCAGTGGTAAGCCGATCAAAGACCGACTTCTTTGGGGCTTCTCGCAACGTCATTGTGGCATTGAAGCTCATCGGTGGGAGCATGGTCCCGAAGAATAGTCCAGCGGTGGCTTGAGTTACCTGCTCCACTGGCATCTTGAAAAGGGAGGCTGCTTGGGGCCCATAAGTCACTCCTCCAGCAAGGACCGAGCGAGAGTTGCAGTTGCAGGCAGTGCAGTTTGAAGCCATTGATCTTCTGTTTTCTGCACGGAGCAAGACACCAAATCTTAGTACCTCGAATCCACAGGCAACCACAGTAAACCGCGATTCGTTCGCGAACACGACACACGAAGTGTGGAGTGGAAAGAGGAAAAGGTCCCACCGGGCGTGCCAGAATCTGTTCCCCTCCGAAAGGCGGCGCACAGCACCGCGATGTCCTGACGCTGAGATTCGGGGCAGATGCTATTTGGTTTTATCCGTCTACCTCTCCGAAGATGCCAAGTTGATTTATGGCACCTTGAATCGGAGGTTTAGACGGATGCGGCCGATGTAGCAGACTTCGTCAGATTCCCCCTCGTTGAGGGGTTTTTGATTGTGGGGACGCTCTTCCCTGCAGGCGCAAGCCCCTGCAGTTAATTACGCTATTGCATCGCGGTAACAACTTTCTCCTTATCCAGCTGGTCACTTCGTGTCGTGTGTGTTTGTTTTGTTTGTGGTTGCCCGTGGATTGTATACGGAGACTGAGTAATGCCGTCGCCCGTAGGACGTGGATTAGTCCAAATCCGTATTTACTTAGATTTGGGTTTGGTGTTTTTAGTTTAAGGATACGTTAGTCGCGTTGCGGCTAAGATCAACTTAAACGTTCGTTAAGGATACGTTAGTCCAGTTTGAGACTAAGATTAACTTAACGGGATCGTTTAGATCCGACAAAAGAGTGTTTGGGCTCTATTGTTCCAGTTTGGGAGATTCATAGTCCAATTTGGGACTAAAGTCTGTTTGGAGGATACATTAGCCATTTTTGAGGCTAAGATCGACTCAAACGTTTGTTAAGGATACGTTAGTCCAGTTTGAGACTAAGATCAACTTAACGGGACCGTTTAGATCCGACAAAAGAGCATTTGGGCTCTATTGTGCCAGTTTAGGGACGTGGTGGTCCATATTCCAGTTTAAGGACGTGGTGGTCCGATATTAGTTTAGGGACGTTTCGGTCCGATATTAGTTTAAGGACGTTTCGGTCCGATATTAGTTTAGGGACGTTTCGGTCCGATATTAGTTTAAGGACGTTTCGGTCCAATATTAGTTTAAGGACGTTTCGGTCCACGAGTTTAAGGACCCCGCAGTCCATATCGATGTGTGGTCGTTGGGACCCGTCACCTCTTTGACGTCGTTGAGGAATTACAACGACGGATGTCAAAGGAGTTCGGAGATGTACCCTCGAACCGGTCGTGAATTGGTTTAGGAGAGCCACTGTGCTCAATCAATTTAATTTAAGGACTTACAGCCAGGATTGGGTTAAGTCCAATTTTTTATTTATTTTGGGCTTTGCCCGACTAGAAAATCAATCCAAACAGGGCTCTGCCCCTTTATTATTTTGCAATTTGATTTGGGCCAGGCCCTTCTAAATAATGAGTTTCATTTGTGCAGAACCTCAAGAATTTTCCAAACAGGGCTCTGCCCCTTTATTATTTTGCAATTTGATTTGGGCCAGGCCCTTTTAAATAATGGGTTGCATTTGTACAGAACCCCAAGAATTTTTCAGATTTAAGAACAAAAGTGCATAGCACTTTTGATCTAAATTTGGATCAAAGGAAAACAAGTTTTCCTTCTTGTTTTCCCTGATTTTACAGAACCAAGGGTTCACAACAAGTGCAAGGCACTATTTATTTGTTTTTATTGAATTGTTCACTTTTTTAATCCTCTGTTCTTCAGAGATTTTTCTCTTCTTCAAAAGAAGTTTTTACCGCCTTTTTTTATGTTCTTGATTAATCTTCCAGAGTTCTTTCTCTTCTCTTTTTTTTATGCCAGAAGTTGATTCTTCCCGTCCCCCTTTTAAAATGAGGTCTAGGGTCCTTTTTATAGTGCTCAAAGATCAGTTAAAAAGATCTTTTCTGAGTGATTCGGGGAATTTTCCCCACCGTTGGATCTTTGATCCAAAGGCCCCTGTTTTACAGAAGAAATCTTCTTGTTTTAACAAGAACAGAAAAGATTTACTTAAATTTTCATTCTGTTGCTGCGCAACTCACCAGCGCATGACACGTGTCGCGCAGTAAGGCGCTTGCGCAACAGCGATTGCGCAACTGCGCAGACACGTGTCGCGCAGCCGTGTGCTTGCGCAACAGCGCAGAGACGTGTCGCGCAGCCGTGCGCTTGCGCAGTTGCGCTTGCGCAACTGCGCAGACACGTGTCGCGCTGCCGTGCGCTTGCGCAGTTGCGATTGCGCAGACACGTGTCGCGCTGCCGTGCGCTTGCGCAGTTGCGATTGCGCAACTGCGCAGACACGTGTCGCGCAGCCGTGCGCTTGCGCAGTTGCGATTGCGCAACTGCGCAGACACGTGTCGCGCTGCCGTGCGCTTGCGCAGTTAAGTGTTACTTATGTTTTTAAAGAGCCTTGCTCTGATCGGTCGTGCCGCCTTGGGCGTTGTGCTGACGCATCAACTTCTGACACGTGGCGCATTGCGCACAGCGCAGAGGATCTGAAGCGTTGCTTCATTTATTAAAGTTTAAATTTTCAAAGCAAAGCTTTTGCTTCTGATTGGGGGAAGATGAAGCGTTGCTTCATCTCCCGTCTTGGAATTTGAACAGAGCTTTGCTCTGATTGGGGTAAACAATCATCCACAGGTATATGATAGTTATTCTAACGTGCTTGTTTGTAGTTTGATAAAGAATGTATTCGTGTACGCTTCCCAGAGTGTGCAAGCTACGGCATGTGACAGAGCCAACTATGCCACCTGTGGTTAGGAAACATCCCTCCACAGTCACATTACGGCTGTCTATAGGATATCAAGAACAAAAAATATATAAAAGTAGCTAGTGCATGTCCATTTGCCACAGTAAAAAGAGTCAAGAAAATGCATAAGCGGAAACAAATTAAATCCAATAAAAAACATCTGAAAACATGTCCCAATATGGGCCCACATCAAGGAAACAAAACTGCGGAAAATAAACTAAACTAGACGTCTCTAACTAACACATGTTCAATTCCTCGCTGCTCGGCTTGACGGCTAAAGTACTCATGTTCAGCCTGCGATAAAGATAGAGGAACTGGACTATGTAAAACCCAGACGTCAGTGCGTCATAATATCAAAATAACAGTGATAACCAGGATGTAAACATGAATATAAATAAATAATATAGATATAAACAATGGGTATGTGCATGTAAGTGATGTGTAACCTAAAACTGTGCTTCTAGATTATCTATTCTAAAAGTCTTTGAAATCAATTTAATGGAATCGTCGATATAACTCAATATTATCCCGTGCGTGCCCGGGACCACGGTCAAGACTCTCGGGCTGAATCCGAGATGTGCCGCTAGGCAGTAAACAGGTAACATGTACAGACGAATGATGTCAACAGCAGCATCCCGGGGCTGGCCGAGCCCGTAAAGACTGATCAGTATAAATATCGAACTGTTGAGTTACAAGTTAGGTTTCATTATTGATTTCCCCTTACTCCCCAGGTTATGTGTTCAAGTCAGGTATTTATGATATGAACTAATGCCAACAAAGGATCAAGCAGGTACGGGTTTTGTCTATGCAGACAACAAGTTACGTCAATCAGGACAACAAGTCAGGATTTTCTGTATTAGTAACAAGATTCAAGTAATAAGTCAGGTAATGTGTCGTGGAACATATGTATCAAATAGATACCCTAATGTGAAACTGTAACGAATTATCGGAACACAGTAAATAAACTGATAGTAGGATGTATATGTGTATATCTGTAATAACCTTATATACGTCCATGACTACGTATGATGAAAACTAGATAACATTTCGTGCTAATATAATAGTATAATAATATCATGATATTCCGGCATGCAATTAGATATGTTATTGTAAGTACGGATACGAATGGATATCGTAAAACGGTAAATCTATACTATTTGCTACATAATATAACACATGTATTATTTTTATTCATATGTAAATATATATATTAACATAGCATGTTGCAAGATAAACTTGCCTGATCGGATCTCACGACGGGGTATGTACGTCACGTTCGACGTCGGATAAATGTCGCGATATAAACTCGCGCGCGCGCAGGACTAGACCTGGCTGATCAACGACGTGACTACGCTAGACGACGTCGATGACTGAGTCATCCGGATCGTTGGCGACATGCGCGACTCGGGCGAGACGGCCGTAATAAGCAAGAAAGAAAAGAAAAGAAAAGAAAGAAAGAAGAAGAGGAAGAAGAGGAATGAGGTTGTGGTTTTGGCTCTGGGCTGGGGACAGAGGCCAGAAGAGGTGACGACGGCGACGATGGGCAGCCATCGACAGCGAAGAGAAGAAGGGATTTTTCAGGTTGTTCTGGGTTGCTGTTGCTGGTTTTAAGGTAGCGAGGATGGCGGTGGTAGTATCGAGAGTTGGAGAAGGAGGTGAGGAGAATGAGAGGATGACAACAACGAGGTCATGGGTGATCGGCGGTGAGGGGTGCAGGCGATGGGTTCCTCGAGATGCTACAGGGGTCGTGGGGTGTTATGCAGGGTTGGGGTGGCGTTGGGTGGAGAAAGATACAGGGATCAGGGATGGCGAGGGGATGAGGAGGTGAAGGTGAGGTCGGGTGATGGCGACGACGAGTCGCCGACGATGAGGGTGGAGATTCTTGGGTCAGGGGTTTGGGTTTTCGGGGTTGCAGGTGCTCGGGGTCGGTTGCAGGGGCTCGGGATAAAGAAGAGAAGGAAACGATGGTGGTCAGGTCGAGATGGTGACGATTAGGGAGGTCGGCGGCGGCGAGATAAGGTTAGGGTTCTCGGTTTCTTGGGTTCTTCGTGTAAATCCCCGTTTCCATTTTAATAAAAGTTTTCTATTTTCTGAATTCCAGTGGTTTGCTTTCTTTTTTCCTTCATATTTGAATTGGTAGTTTAAGCTTAATATTTATATTTTTTCAAAACCCTAAAAGTTAAAACCCAAGATTTAAAACTAATTTGGAAAACCAAACACAAACCAAAATTTAAAAGCAAATAAAATATTTTACCAAACCCCAAACCCAAACTTTATTCATTCCCTCAGCCCACAAATTTAAATAAGTTTTTAAATCCCCAGCCCGTTTCCTCTTCAGCCCATGGGTTAATATTTAGGAAATTTAAACTTAAATCTAATTTTCCCCGGCCCGTTTATTCCCTCAGCCCACAAAGTATTTTAAAAAGGAATTATTTTGAAATTGAGCCCGGCCCACTTCCTCCGGCCCGCCTCCTCACCAGACCCGACCCGACCCACTCCTATTCACCTTTCTCCCCCAACGGCTATCCATTTTTCCCGCTCCTCCTTCAATCCGCGACCCGCCTCCTCCGCCGCCGCTCGCGCCCACGCCCTCGCAGTGCCGTTGCCGTCGTTTCCTATCACACCCTCACCTCTCTCTTCTCTTTCATTTTTGAAATCCCTGACTCTCTCCATTCTCCAAAAACCCACCGAGCGCCCAAACTTTCCTCGAACCCACTGCACCCCACCGCCGGCGATCACCCATCTCTTCGATAACCCCTCGGCAACCCTCACTCACTCCTCCTCCACCAACCTTCTCCCTCTACGACTCCACCCTTCATCAACTCGAGCCCCCTACCGAGCACCTCTGTACACAACCCCACACCCGAGTTCGGCCACCCTTGCACTTGACGACGGCGAGCCCCAACTGACCTGAACCACGTCGTCGACCTCCACCTCCTCAGCATCATCACCATCACTACAAGCCCCACTGCTTACCCTCTCCCTCTCTCCAAAACCACACAAAACCCATTTTTGTTCCAAGCACTCACTGCGGCGATCGCCGGAGCGACGCCGTCGATCGTCGTCGACCCCAGTGCACTCGCAGAGGATCATCAAGCACCCCTCAACTTCCAGTGACCGTGCAACAACTCCGGACAATTCCGACGCAAATTCCGCATCTCGATCCAAGCTCGCGCAAATCCGTATCACGGCGTATCTCACGCGTTCGTGACGCCGCTGCTGCCGTGCGACCCCGAGACATTCCAGGCAAGTTTTTACTTGCTACATGCTAATATAGTGGTGGTACAAACCTAAATCATATAGTTTACAAATTTGCCGATTACCGATATATTATGTGACCTAAGTGTTCGATGCTAGTCTCCAATGAATATAATTGTTTATTTTGACGGAAACCGATATTTTCTGTTGGCCCATATGATGATAAATATCGTGTATAAATCTCACTGGAAAATACGATTGTTAGAGACTAAAATTGATACCCCCAAATATGCCGTTAAAACTTGAATTTTCTAGTATCTAAAAATGAATAAAATCACCGTAAATTATATAAATATTGGAATGATGCGTTCAAGGGCTTAAATCGAAGCCGACTCGACGAACTTTAACCTTATGTAAACTTCTAATGATTTATGTTCTGTAACTGTGATGATAATTAGATCGGAGTGCGACTCTGGATTGCAGTCCAGAGCGACTCTGTTTATCGTGTACTGTACCAAAATGTGTGTCACTGTGTTTCCTGAAGTCGTATGTTACGGAACTCTACTGTAAACTAAAGATGATTCTGTTAGCTAAACAAAACAAGTGGTTCCATTCTGTTTCATTGCCGTTTGCTATTTTAAACTGTATTTAAAAGGGCAGAACGTATAACTATCCAGAACAGATTCAGAAATGACACACTGAGGTTAAACTGTGTATAACTTTCAACGTACAGACGCGATTGAGTATCCGTCTATTGAGTTGAATACTCTATTGAAAACCATAGATTTTATTCAGCTGGAGCATCGCTAAAATCTGAACCCAACTGGGTGCAATTCATGTCGCGAAACGGACGTTCGGTTCTAAAACTGAATTTCCAGCCGCGAGCGCTTAAAATGAAACAGCTATATCTTGAAAACCGGAATCCCGATTGAACTGAAACAAATTTTGATGAATTGCTGACTGAGTGTTCTATTTATCTTACTTGTATCATTTTGCTGAATTCTTAACATATTAATTTATGCAATTTTTGTAAGATAATGACATGCATATTGATTCATAATACTCATACCCCATTTGCCATATACTCAGTGTTAGTGCGTGTTAGGATCAGTGGACATTGCATTATCGTGCGTGATAGATGTTGGTTTAGGAGTGACGAGTACACCAATGGAAAGTGAATATTCGTGACAGTGATTGATACAGTGAACAGTGATAAAACCGTGCCATTGGTATACTTGTACACGACTGAATCAAGATCATAAATAGAGAAAACCTGGGGATAAAGGGGAAATCGAAATGGAAAGAGAATCGTATTTAGCGGGACCGTGTTTTAGAGGATGATCATTCGAGCAGTGATATATATATTAGGTAGGATCTAGCGATCCGGCGGACAGGGTTATGTCCCGAGCATGTGGGCCGTTGTCTCGGGTATGTACGAGACTCCTGTTAAACATGATTCTCCTTCCACTATGCGATTTCAAACATGACCTAGAGACCGATAGGGACACAGAACATATTCTGCATCATATAGTGATATAATGATTACTTGCACTGTTCTTATACAAGTATTACCTCATTTACCTATTTCATCTTATTATAATAATATTGTTATTGTGTCGCTCTGACAACCTGAGTATGCATGCTCAGATTCCGCGGAAGGACCAGCACAGGAGACGGATCTACCCTTCGAGTTCATGGAGATATAGTTTGGTGTACTATCTTCATTTACTGCTTTCCATAAAAGTGATCGTGAGATTGAACTTGGTTAGTAATTGTTCTTGTTATCTGTAATTTGTGAACAATGGAATTTTAATGTAATAAATTAGTGATGTGATTCCTTTACTACTGTGTTTTATTTACTGATTACCATGTAATGCTAGAAGCCGAAGTGTGACTACGGCGGGATGATTCCTTGACCGTAGGAGCATGGCTGGCCTAGTCATCCCTCGTTTTCCGTATTTTGGGAAGCGGGGCGTGACACTTCGCGAGAAAACGAATGAGGCAAAAAGAAAGAGAGCTATTTAATATTTAAGTTATAATAATAATAATATATATAAAGGGGAGGGAGAGTGGAAGATATATATATAGAGAGAGAGTACCATAGGAAAGAGAGAGAGGAAAGAGCAAAATAAGATATAATAGTTATAATATTATATATATATATATATATATATATATATATATTATTAACTCATAAATATAAGAAATATATTATATATATATTTTGGGATTATACAGCTGATCTCAAACTACTCCGAAAAATACCCGAGTTTCATCTAAAAATCTAGTTTTAAAGTATGGATAATATACGTACAAGCCAAAACCATAATGCGATGTCCAGTTTGTAAAAATGCATACCCCCTAGAACGGATATACGTAAAATACGCGTAGCGATCCAAACGAGTCTGTTTTAACAATTTGGACATGAACACGATATATGGATGTGACCATGTGATATGGGGTATGATTACAGGTCGTGCTAGATATTTAAAATATATCATTTGACTATTATTTGTATTATTTAAAAGATATGCGGATACCGAATATATTATGCATGTATATAGAACCTAGATATGCACGGATCCTCTGTACTAGCGAATATGTGACGTAATCTTGAACCATAATGGGTTTCAAGCATGCGGGTCGGGTCGGATATTAACCACAGATACCAAATGCATTATCCGCACCAAAAACTATAATAATCAAGAAACTGTCGCAAGTTTAGAAAATACCCAAATAAAATATGGTATAAATGAACTAGGGTGTTACATGTATACAAGAGGAGTCCATTTTATCCCGTGAACTATGGCAACATGTAGTACAAGGCCCCGTCATAACCCACGGGACAACGGCACGTGAATTGAAATAGGTGTCTTTTAAGTGAACTCTCGTGCCACGATATACGTTCCGTACCAATCTACCCCTTATCCCCGCGTATTGTACTGTATAGTTCAAGATCATAGGTCTTGGCCGAATCCATGGATATAAAATGTACAGGTTCATATTCAAGATGTAAGCATGTGTTCAGATATTCATGTCAAATTATAATCATGGTTGGGTCAAGTCGAGTCAGGTATGCAAGTTTGAGTTTGATGGTTACATTAGAGTATTCAAGTTCATGATCAAGTATACAAGCTTGTGTTTGATTTTGGATTCTGATTTGAGTTTGGATTCATATTGGAGTTAGAATCTTATGAAAGGAATTTGTTCTTGCAATATCTTAAGTTCGGAAGTAATCGGCAACTGCTGCTCATAGACGGCAGGATTTGTGTCTTTTTCCAAGACAATTGCCATTAATAACTCCGTTAAGTTGTTTAATCTGAATAGGCAAGTATTCACTTTCTCCGGCTCCCTGGGGCTCAAGAGAATTAATCCCGCTCAAACCTATATTAAACTAGAGTTCTTAAAATATTGTTTTGCATGTCTCGAGGGGTTTTATTAAAAATTACTTTAATATAGTTAAAAATAAACCTCAGGGGTGATATATAATATTTAAGGTTTTCATGAACATGGATTTTAATTTAAATGGTATTTTTTTTTGTAATGAAATTTAACCTTTTTAAAAATTTGTGGTATTTTATTGAAAAATAGATCTTTTGGAAACTTGATGGTATTTTATTAAAAAATTTAAATCTTCATTTTAAAAAATATAGTTTCATAACATGTTTTTATTGAAAATACGAATTCACAGTTTTTTATATTTCCAAAATTTAGTTTTTATTTAGAAAATTCGTATTTCTTAAACCGTATTTTTATTTTCTTTCGAAACCGAATACTCCTTGAGGAATTCTACATCTCACTCTACTATCCAAAAAATATGCAATAATCTGCACCATCCATTAGCGGGCCCCCTAACGAGAGTTGTAGAGGCATATTTGCTAAGAATTACAAAATACTGATTAAAAGAAACCCGTTTTGAAAATATGTGGTATTTTAATGAAAAACTTATTCTTTAAAATAACTATATGTTTAGAGTACCGTGCTATGGAACCATATTGTGCGTGTGGGGTAGGTCGTTATCCCGTGAAGTTTTTCCTAAAGGTATTTAACAATTATTGAAAATGATGGTCATACTAAAGTTCATGGTATTTTAATGAAAGGTTCGTTATATGATAGTTTCACATGAAAATTTTGGTTAAATTCAAAACTAAAAGAGTGTAATCAAAGTTAAAAGTAGGATGGTAAAGTTAGTTTGCCTATGTATTAAGGAAAAGAGAGTTCCAAGTTCTTAAAAAAAATGTATTGGAGGTAACTCCACTTTACCGATATATTTTTAGAAGATGATTGGAGATGAAAAGAAAAGGAGATGAGAGGGATTTACGGCTTTATAACTTTGAGAAGGGAGTAAGAAAAGTGAAGGAGGCTTCGTGGAGTCGCGGAAGCTCCAGAAACGGTTTCGATTTTCGATGGAAAGAGCTTGGTTGCTAACCCCACTTGACTTCACTTGCACTTAGGAACTTTTGAGGTGATTTTGCTAAAACTTTTTAAAATAGAGGAGAGTTAGGGCATGGGATGGTATTTATAGTGAAGAATTAAGCTTTGGGATTTAAAATTTTGGATTAAAATGCATTAAAAATGTGTTAAATGGTGAATTGAAGAGTCTCTGTTTGATTGCAGAAAAATCAAACAGTGCAGGGGAGTTAAGGTGAGTCGAAAGGACAAGTGTACAAAGCACGGAAGCGATTGGGGCATTTTGGACCGTCGGTAGCGGGCATATTGGGGAAACGGGCGGTCAGATTTGGTTGGGTTGTCTCGGGATTTGTGCCACGTGTCAAATTGGATGTGTAAATTTCATTGCGCCTGTTTGATTTTTCTGAAACTTTTCGTTTCTCCGTGTATTGCACGTGCAACTCTTGGATTTCCGAAAAATTAAAAAGAAAAATATTTGAAAAATAATTCGTTCTAATTGGAATTGAACACACAGGCTATGTCACAGCAGTGTAAGGGCTTTACCAGTAAGCTGCAAATTATTTCTTACTTTTATTTAATAAAGATAACTTTTAACTCTTACACAGGCTGAAATACCCCTTTATTGTGAAATACAAGAAATTTCTATACAGTGATTTCAGAGTCGTTACAGTCAGTAAACAGTAACAACCCTTATATGTCAATCTTATCCAATATTTGTCCGAGGGCGGATTCCAAAACCCGCCCTCTCTGCAATGAACTCACCCTCTCTACAATACACTGAATGGCGGGTTCTTGGAACCCGATTTACTCATATTCGGGACATAGATGAAATTATTTTTTTGAAGGATTTTTTTATTTAATAATACTTTTATTTTAAATTTTAAAAAAATTATATTTAAATTTAAATTTTTATGTAGGCGGGTTCCTAAAACCCGCTCTCTCTCTTTTAGGGTGTCCGGGTTTTGGGAACCTGCCTTCTACTGGGGTGGTAGGGAACCCGCCCTCCAAAGGGAGGGGTGGGATGGGTTGGGTGTGGGGTAGGGCGCCTGGATGGGATGGGACGAGAGGGTATTTAGGATGGGTTAGGATGTGAGTAGGACGAGTTCTGAGAATATGTCCTCCACCTTTTAGTGATGGTGGCGGGCTCCAGGAACCCGCCACCTCTTGGTGCTGGCCCCAAACCATCATATTCTCATAATTATAATTTAAATTACCATATCTTACTAATTTTAATCTCTAGCCATCCTATTTTGAAAAAATACCCACGTATTAAACTTCATGAACAATTACGACCGTAGAAAGATGGCTGCTGCAGGTTGGACAGTTGCGACCGTTGGTAGTTGAACGGTTGCGATCGTTGTGGTTAACCGCGAATGGTTGTTTTGGAGGCTATATAAAGCCTTCCTTGAAGACAAAAGATAAACATTACCAATCACCAATAACCAAAAACTAGAGAGCACACACAAAAATTCTTTCTTCTTCTTTCCCACTGCATTCATAGCATTCGTGCATCCAATTTCGAAACAGAAAGGATACTAACGCTGTTCCAGCAACTTGTGCAAGCCGGAATACCAGAAGAGCCGCGGAGTTGCATCTTGAGATTGAATCGCCGCTATAAATCTGCCAAGAGGGAGACGATATTTTTCTTAGATCAGTGCATGTCTATTTCTCATAAACTTCATTTTCAACTTTGTGATTTATAAAGGATAAAATTTTGTTTATTCAATTTTTTCAGATATAAAACGTTTTATACAGCAAAATTTTCCGATGGCTTCATGACTGTTTCAGTCATGCAAACATGCCGTAAATTGTAAACGATCCTCTTATTTTAACTAGATTAGCTTGAAACAAATCTTTAAATGGAAAAATCTGTATTTACTCCTTGGAAATTTTTCCCCATTTCTGTCAACACCACATGTTCTCTCTTACCAAACTTTCTTCATCCATGTTTTGTTATTTTCTTTGGAAACATGATGTTTGACAAAAGGGGGGAAAAGGGTTATTTAACCTTTTCCTCAGAAGGACGATTTTATGTTGAATGGACACAAGTGAGTGCTTTTTCTAAAGTTTGTGATGAAGGGATCTAGGGGGTAGAGGGGAAATTTTTAGGGTTAAATTGAATAGTTTAAGGGGTAGGGTTTTAATAAACCAATTATAGCCAAAAAGGAGGAAAGAAAAATGGCATGCCCAGAGAAGCATGATTTTCCGCAAGAAGACGGGTCCGGTTATGAATAGTCGGAATACGGATATGGATGCAGCAAGATGAGATCCTAAGTCATTTTGCTTTCGTTTCCGTGATATAATTTTCTTAAATGAATGTGTTAATTTTTAAGGATGTTTGTAGTTACTGCGCATAATTATTCCATCTTTACTCAAAAAAGACATGAACATTTAATTCAAAAGAATTTTTTCCCCTTAAACAATAATCCATAATAACAAATATTCATATCGTAAAGAGTGAGACCTCTATCCTCGACGTATGAGTCTCGCCTCAAATTAAAAGACCCATCCCATGTTTTCCTTTTGTTCTGTGACGACTAACTCGTACCGAAATAGCTCTAATTTTAAAAACTTATATCAAGAAATCCCATAAGTAAATAAACAAACTCATTCTATTAACTGATGATTCAAATAAGCATGAAGCCCCATTGGATTTTTAAGGCTCCGTCATCACCATAGCCAGAAACCAAAGAAATGAGAAAATTGGCGATTGGCTCTCATGTACTGATTGTACCTATAGACTTGGACCAGCCTTGAACACATGCAAAAGCCTCTGCCCCGCAAAAAGCTCCAAGTACTCATTGGATAAGTGACCGATTAACTCCTTTATCGCTTATTCTTTGTCTGTATCCTAATGTCTTCATGCTGTTTTGAATTTTAAATAGGGTGGGCATGCATGCAGATGCTGGCGCTGGAACCATGATGCCCTACCTTGACCTGCTCCCAGTGCATGTCACGGTTTAGAGTAGACTTGGGATGGTGACACCCTCTCATCATCAACATCATCATCATAATTTTTTTTTCCCTTTAAAAGAACTCATGCTTAATTGCAATGTCTAAATTTAACTTGTCATATTTGCAGCTAGATTGGATAGATTTGGGTGCTTACTAAGGGGAAGAAAGCGTATTGTCTCTTGGGTGGATTGTGGTAGGAATTCGACGTGGTAGGTAAAGCATTGCTCTTACGGAAAATGCTTAAACTACCGGGTTTTAAATCCCGTCTAAAAGACAAAGACCAGCCCTCTTATTTAGCACTGATATCTAGATGTTATTGGTCCCGCTAATTTGTCTCTTGGATAGATTGTGGTAGTATTTCAACATAGCACGTAAAGTCTTACTCGCTTATTAATGCAGTTTTAACAGAACCTGTCTCAACAAGAAGATGATGTTCGACCACCACCACACTAGTATCATCAATGCAGTTTTGGAGGCAGAAGTAATGACTTAATTGGTTTAGGTAAGGGAAAAATTGCAGGGATAACTTTGCAGGTCTGCTCTGTAGGGTGATAATTAATGAAGCTGCAAATTTTGTTCAGCAGGAAATATATATATATATATATATATGATGATTTTAGCCTTTCAGGGTCTCTGTGTCTTTAAGAATGATTATAACTGAATTTCATTTGTTCTAAAAAAACTCTGTGTCTATATTAATTTCTGTACCCAAAGTGTAGAGTGTGGTATTATATAGTAGAAAGAACGGCTAATTATATGGTAGAAAGAAAGTAAAACTATAAGAGCGCAGGAATTTTTTGGGGGCCCCGGGCCCGTGAGCCATAACCCAACAAGGCATACAACACATCCATGCACATCCCATTCCATACCATACAAAGGAAAAATAGTTTGTTTAGTCACAAAGAAAATGGAAAAGATGATGAGTCAGAGCTTATGCGGCAATAAGATTATAAATATAATAAAACATAGTAATTTATTGATCTTATCATGCTTTAAAAAATACTCCTGGCTAATCATGTGAAAAAAATTGATAAATCATTTCATTACAATTATAACCACATGTCCCTTTTGATGATGACATTAATCAACAAAATAAAAAATGAAAAAAATGACAAATTCTAATAGCTAAAGTTTGGGAATTGAAGATGTACATCTCATTCATCATGAAAACAAATAAGAAATGAAAGTCAAAATACTCTCTCTCTCTCTCTTCTCGTCTCACATATTTATTACACATTCTCTTTCATGTTTCAAACCCCCAAAAAAGACATGTTTATAAATTTATACATAACCCCTTGTATTTTTTTTATTTTGTATTCTCATAAATGTTAAAAAATTCACACACACCTTTAGTACAATGCATATATATTGTTCAAAATATACACGCATGTATCGCACGTGCAAACTGCTAGTAAAGAATGAACTCCTTTCTTACTTTCTCTGAACTTTCAAGCTTAAAAGCTAGAAAGTGATTTTGGTAGGATATGTCACGTGGCAAGGCTATCACTTTTTACGCACTTTCTTTATTTTCCAAACAAATAAAGTAATGTCAATCGGGCTTAGCACAATCAGTACCAATTTCCATCGGAGAGTTCATAAGTTCAATCCCTGAAGAGATTGATTTCAAAAGAAAAAAACAAATAAAGTGATGGTTTTCTCTCTCTTCCAACTTTCTTCATTCACTTTCTTTTAATCTTTTACCAAACAAATTGGATTATGACAAAATTACTGGACAACAAATAACGTGCAATCAAAGAAATTTCCGAGTTTAATCCTATTGAAAGAAACAAAAAGAAATTATAAGCTGAAAAGAAATTTCGTGTGTTCTTATATTTGTTTTTCAAAAGCAAATATTTGTTTACATTAAAAATATACAATAAATGCAGATATTCTTGCTCTCAAGATCTTGTTATTCGTAATCTTTGACCCGGATCCACTGTTTTAAGCAAAAAAAAATCGGTCCCTGTCATTTCTTCTTAGACTTTTCAAGAATCCTTGCCTGCATTATAAATTGGACAACACGTATCCACGTTAAAAAAATTCTTATATATATATCTTTGTTGCTCGTGACAATATATACATTAAAAAAATTCGTATATATATTTAATTCTTTTGCAACTGGCCCATAAACCTAAAACCGTACACACATATGTTGGGCTTTTCCCATAAAGATAATAGACAGGATAAATTAGTCATCCTCTCATAAATAGAAGATCTTGGACTCGATCCCGGGTCTCCCTCTGGATTACTTCAAGCCCCACCAAAGGACAAATTTGATATGTTAGTTGAATTGTAGGTTGTTAAACAACTAAGAGGACGTAATTCGTTATGCCAGGATGACGACATTAATATAGAGCTAACTTCAATATACTCGTTATATTATATTTTTCACAAAACAGGAATAAGTTCAAGAATAGAAGATGCAGCTTGGCATGAATGATGAATCTTAAGGCCATCATTGTTCGTTAGAGAAACCGCCACTGTATCTTGAAACAGCTTGATGTATGTATATATCTTCTACCACATGATTCTTTCATGCAACCATTCATACAACAGCTCCATTCGATGATATATGACAACAGCAGTATACATGGTAGAACTATGTTGCATTCAACACGAAACAACCCAAAAATTTGATCATGCCTTTGAGATTACAGTAATTGGAAATTTTAAACTTTTCACTATAGATTTGTTTAGCCATGCATTTCACCCCATCTCAGCATTGTACAATCAAAAAGATATCCCCTCCGACCATATGCAGAGAATAGCAAGAGATTTCGAATGCTTACGACCGCCTTAAACATCAACGACTTTTTTACCGTCTGTGCAATTATAAAATTCAAACCCGTGGCCTTTTATATAATATGGGATTGGTGTCGTCATTTGGACTAAGCTCAATTAGTTTAGTATACTTTGTAGGGTCTAAGCACCATGGAAAAATTTGGTTGACTAATTCCTTAAATGAATTTATTTTAATGCCTTAATTTCTTCTTTGCTTTGGTCACCTGTTTATTGGAAATCCATAAAAAGGACAAAAGATCAAAGCAGGCTAATTTATGTGTGTTTTTTTAGGGTGGAGCTAAGTTCTGTTTACTTGAGATTCTGATCACTTGGTTTCAAGTAAATATACAAGACTTCCTAATGAGATATGCAATAATATGAAGTTGTTAGGATCTGTTAAATTATTGCTCCACTTGTTGCTTATGTTCAAGTTTTATTTTTGTTTATTAACACATTAAGTATTTTAGGTATTTAGATGCAACAGCATTCATCGTATTTCATCATAGAAGATTATTGACTTGTGAACGGTATGCCAAACTTGGTGAATCCTTATGTTTGCACGCGTGCTGTGATATCTTATTATTTATGCTTATTTTTTACCTGATGCGGATCGGATTATGTCTCGATCGCATTTCGGCTAATTCCTAATAAATCGCGACAAATGATGATGGTCCACTCATTCGGGTCAGACATAAAGACAGCATGGTGGTTTATGATGTTTGATTTCCGATGCATACAATTCTATTTTAAGGATGTAAAACTCCAATTGCATGAAACCATGATATGTTCAGAAAGCGGAATCGTGTTCATCAGACTCAAATTAGGAGGGTAAATATGGTTTTTAAAAAAAACGGCCCCAATTGAAATCCCTTTATGCTAGTTGCATATAATATCTAAGCGGTTGCTTGAGCATTGGGGGGAATAAATGGCTAAATGAAATGCAATCTAGGGTTTTTCCACAAAGATTTTGAACGGTAAGCATTTTCCAACAATTTCCAAAATATCAAAGTTTTAGACAACTCCCGAATGGGCCTTTTTTTTGTTTTAACTAACCCTCCAGGGGCTAGGTTAGGACGGGTTATAGCAGATTCAGTGGGCTGGAAGCGAACTGTATCATCGTTTATGGGCCATTTTCTTGGTTTATATGGGCCAGATCAGGGTCAAAACATTGTTGCCTAGGGCCTAGGAATTGAATTCTTCTTGAGTTGAAAGAAAAAAGGGTAAGTTGTCAAAGAGACCCTGGTCCCCTTCAAACTTGTGTAAAAATCCCTGGCTCTTCTCTCTTGCGAAAAAACCCACAGTTTCCTGATATCTATGCGGCTACATGTAATATCTAAGCAGTCGAAGAAATAAAAGACCTAAATGAAATAAACACAGGGTTTTTTTCACAAAATTTTTGAACAGCACGTCTTTTCCAACAATTTTGAAAATTACAGGAGTTTTTAGAAACCGCCCGAGGAGAACGAGAGCTTTTTGACTATTTACCCAAGGAAAGAAGGGGGAAAAGAAGATTGAAGAAAGAAAGAAATCGAGCTTCTTCCCCGATGACTAATTTTATTTATGTTTTAAATAAAAAGAGACAGAATAATAGGAAACCGTCATCAGTTTCGTGGATCACCGAGAAACAACCTTCAACAATACGACAGACCTGCACTTCACCCCGTGTTTCGACTATTATTAATATTTTCACTTTTATTGATTTTTTAAATCAAAGGGTAAAACGTATATTTTATGGCTAAAATGCATAAAAATACCTCCGAATGTCATGAGTCATGTGATAAGCATCTTGATCTAAGTAAATTAAAGAAAGCTTCTCCGGTCTTTGTCCTTTGGCAAATTGCTATCCTATGGAGTTAAAATTATTTACATATTGGCCATTATACTCCTTAATGACTATACATGTTAACTTTATCGTAGTAATTTTCTCTCGATCTAAAGCTCCCTTATCCTCAAGCGAAAGATATAGCATTTTTCTTGTAGAAATTTGATGATCCCATCAAAATCAGGAATTCGTTATCTCCATTTTATAGCTTAATTGATATTATATGGTTAGCGCGATGTTTTTTTTATACCGTTACCCATATCATTAGAATTTTTATTTCTTTCGGTATGGTTTGGGTTTTTGTTTACAATTTGAATTATGTTTTGAGATTTAGCGAGTACATGTAATTAGGGGGTTTGGGAAAAAAAGATTGGAGATGGTGATGGTGTAAAGAAGAAGGCTAGATTTTTGTTCTGGTTCTAAAAAACTTGAAAAAAAGAAGGATGAACAGAGGAGTGATGAAAGCTTTCAAAAGGACCAGCAAAAGCAAAATAGGAAGATCATGCATTAAATCGATGGCATGGCAATCGAAGTTAATGTTTGCGAACATTCAATAATGTTTGGGTGTATATTTCTGCGGTCGGATGTGGTAGTTCGAGATAGTATTCTCCAATAAAATTATAAATCAAGACAGCTACAGTAAAAAGTGATAGCTGGAGGTAATATTACGCAGTTTAGCCTATTATTATTAAACCGATTAAGGGCGTTTTTTTGCTAATCTTTAATAAAAGAAAAGGAAAAATCAAACTATGTTTTCCCTCCTGCTCGACAGTAGAAGGGCCCAACGAGGCCCGCTGAAAAAACCAAGTCCCCCTCTCTCTAGATTATTAAAACCATCATCAACCATCTTCATCATCAGTGAGTGAGTGAGTGAGAGAGAGAGGAGAGAGAGAATCAGAATGGCGCTGCAGTGGATGATCCTGGCGTACGTGGTGGCGGCGGAGGCGGGGATAGCCCTAATACTGACGGTGCCATGGCCGAAGCTGATCAGATCTCAGATCGTCTCCTTGGTCTCCCTCATCCTTCCGCCTGCCACCGGCGTCATCCCCTTCGCTGCCTTCCAACTCCTCGGTCCTCTCTCTCACTTCTCTCTCTCCAATCTCTTTCCTTTCTTTGGAATCAATTTGATCTAGGGTTTTGATTTCGGTTGTGTTTTTTGTTTTCGTCTTTTTTTTGTGTAGATTTGTACTGGAAGAATGAGCATCGCCTGATGTGCACCTCTGAGATCTGTACCTCCGAGGAGAGGGATCGCTTCGAAAGATCTGTATGTTTTTCCCCATTTTTTTTTGGTTTTTTTGTTTTTGATTTGCAGCATAGTTTTACTAGTATTAAGATTGGTCTTGTTATCTAGCTGATTCTTGGAAAATGCCCAACAATTAAATACCTTGTCGCGAACTTAGCATGTCGCTAACTTGTCAGCATGTACAAGTGGGTAGCTTGCATTGGCATGTGTATATATCTAGAGTGTTTATGCGAGAGGTTAACACTTCTCAAGACCTAACTTTTTATAGTAGAAGAGATATAAACAAGACTCTATTCCATAGAGTGGAAGCCGTAGGCCAGAAGACTGATAAACATTTATTTGGGAAAATCAATTTGGTTCTTTACCAGAAAGGTTAACTTTGAATGTATATACTGGCTAAGCGAATGGGAAGATTTGAGAGAGGAACGATAAATGTATATATTCTATCTATCTGCGGGAAACTTATAAAAGAAGCGTACTTAAGGTGATCGAATACCTGTAGGGAAGGGACAGGTCTCCATTGGGTACACTGATGTTATTACATATATCGATGAATCAATAGCAACCAGATAAGGGAATATCATTAGATGGTACCATGGACTTACAGACGTTTTGTGAGAAACCACATCATACTTTTTAAATTTAGAAGCTACTATCCTTGAAAAATACATGTTAATATCATACACTTATGAAATTGGCACATTATTTTACGTGACACATTTGTGGACCATTTTGCCTTCGTTCCAAAGACTACCCATCTCCCCCTCTCTTCCTATCCTTTTTTTTTCAGGAGGCAACTTGAATTGTTTGACTATTTTCTCTTATATTAGTTTTATATAAAAAAAAGTACACCTGCCTCTTTCCCTTCCATCGCCATACTTTTTTAGTACTCGAGGTCATTGTCCCTTTGTATCCCGTTTTAATCCTTTGGGATTACTGATGATCCTAAGTTTTTACAAAGCTGAAGGAGGAGAATGGAAACACGACCATTTTCTCCATGTTCAGGCTTTGTTTACGCGACTGTCATGATTGGTGGAGAACCCAGTCAATCACTTTGCTAACCTATCAATAACAATGCTAGATCCTCTGACGCATCCTTTACTCCTTGGTCTGTGTGTCGACATGTACAATTATCCCATTGTTATTTGCTTTTCATGATCAAGTTATGTTAATTGTCCACCACATTTGTAAGGACGCCAACCAAAAAGTCATATTTCACTAGCCGACTCTTCCAATTTTGTTGCGTAGTTGTCTTCTTCTATGAAGCACGGAAACACATTTGGGGATACGATACAGATAAGCGGAAACACAATTTTCCAAAATCCTAGTATACGGGATGCTTTTTTATATTGAATTTTTCTAACTAAGCATATATATAAATATATATGTTTATTTTTAATATATACATAAATATATACATAAATATATAAATAAATAAAAGGGCAAGATTACATCATATACATTCCATTAACGCTTTAGTATATAATCGAAGAAAACATTTTTTTTGCATTATCATTTAACATGTGCTATATCAAAAGGCTTTGATATCAAATACTAATTCGATCCCATCGTATACTAATTCTCTCAAATAGCATTCAATTATTTTCAGTTGAACAATTGAAAACAGAGCATCATAATATTATATTGTAAATCATAAACTAGATAGAGCTAATTCAAAACGATCATGGGAAGCTAAGGCGAGGTCTCAAGTTTCGTGCAATCTTCGGTGGGGTCTCAAATCCAAGAGGGACATATAACTAGCCTAGAATTTTTCGATGTTTTAAAAACCCTCGAGGCATTGGAGTTAAACGTAAAAGTAATTGGGGTCAAATACCAGTCTCGATTTGAAAATATAACCATCACGAGTCGAACGAGATATCTGATTCGCAAATAAAGAAGTATCCCAAAGTTTTCAAATATTTTTTGATTTATTTAAATCAAAAATAGGGGATTCGCGTTTCCTAGTCGCGTTTTCGAGATTTTCCGAAAGTATCGGTATCCGATACGCATTTGGGGACGATACATGAGGCTGTTTGGACTTTGGAGTATCCATGCTCCATAGTTCTTTTCTTTCTCAATCCCTACATCCTAGTATAGTATAGTTGGTTGTTTAATTGAAGGCACCCACCAAGTCACTCACCACTATAGGTAGCACAAAGTCTCGTTTTATGGGCAGAGGACAATGAAAAAAGCCCTGTCATTGACACGTCTGCCATCCTGCCAAGCCATCGTCGATAATTTTCCTGTCAAAGTGTCAATTTAGCTTGCATCGATCACTTTACTCCTTTGTAATGGTACTTGATCAGTAAAAGAGCGACCACGGGTCGTCTTAACCTATGTTACTTGGAACGTGGAACATTTTGGTACATGGAACGAAAATTGGAACACGGAAAGCTACTAGTCATGGAACGTTGTACGATAGGGGTAGTTTTTTTCGGCACACTTTTACATAATGAATGTAGCTCTAGAACATGAGTGTTTTTGAATCGGTTGTATATGTATGTGTGTATATGTTTGCAATGTTGTAAATAACGGACTCAGAGTTTGTCCGGTTGGCCACGAATAAAGAATGTCCGGTTTATTCGCTGAATAGTCAGTTTATTCAAATTATGCGGCTATCATTATTTTCATATAAATATTACATATAAAAAATTCAAAAAAAATATAAAGGTATAAAAAACTAATATACCCGTGGCCTAATGGTAAGACGTCCAAACTAAATCGGAAGATTGTGTGTTTCAGTCTCGGTTGAAAAAGAAGAATGAGAGAAAAACGAGCAGAGAGTGTTTGTGAAATAATAAGTGTGTATCCCATTTATTTTTTAATTAAGTTATGTATCCCACACTTGATTTTTTTAGTTGTGGATTTTTTGTTTTGGACCTAATGGACTAATTCGGCGGAGTATTCGCGTTATTCATCCGATTATACGGGTTGCATGGTGAATATTTGGTTTGACCGCATATTTGACCGAATATTACAATGTTTGTTCGTTTTGTCACCGAATCTGAATATACGACCAAATATTCAGTCGAATATTCCGTTTATTTCAACAGTGTATGTGTGTCTATACACACAAACACATACACTGAGACACGCATATAGACACACTTACATATGTATATGTATGTAGATATATCAAGGTTTTAAATATCGGATATCGGGATCGACTGAAACTTCATTTCGCCTATACGGCTATCAACATATATAATGGACAATATTATATCGGTTTTATCATTATCGCAAGTGGTCTCAAAACGATATATTGGCCGATATAGCGGCCGATATGACCAATATTTGCTTCACCGAAATATACACATATACATATGTTTACACACACTCATGCATAATGGACAACATAGCACCACTAAGACAGCCGACTTTATGCTCATTTTTAGATTGGAACGACGATTCTTCCGATCCGGATCGCTAGTGTTTCCCGACTGGGAACGACTGTTGCAAATCACAAATCGTGAATGGTTTAGAGATTTATAGTAACACGGGTCTTAACTTTCTAAATGAAGTAGTTTGGGTTCGATCCAAATGGGCGCCTCTTTCCTTGACTTAAAATCCAGCTGTATCTTTGTTAAATGAAGCAATACAACTTGCTTCTAAAAATGCAATTGGATTTTAACTAAAGGGAAGAAGGTCGAATATGACCCATTTTCTTTAGAAGGACCACGGAAGCCCAGTCATCTTCCTTCCAGCACTGTCACAAGTGATGGATGTGAGGTGTCAGGCGTAGGCTATTAGGCTTCGGGTGAAACTCAACATCATGCTTCTTGTAAAATTGAGAGATTGGTGTCAGAAGTTTTATATTGTCCTTTGATCTGAAGCCGGGACTAGGGAGGAGAAACTAGAGAATCCTTTTTTCATTATGGATTCTTCTGAACTTCTAGTCCTAATCCCACACATGCATGCTATTTGTTCCTAGTTGTCTTTCATATTGCTTTGGTGCTTGTGATAATGCAGTGTTAGTTAGATTTAAACGTCGACATGGCATGACCATGAGCTACATGACCGACTAATTCCCAAACCATTTTCATACCATATTATGATTTCAATTTTTCACTATTTTTTAGGTATTTAAATGAGTATGATCTAGAAAATGAAGTATGATTATTGGTGGCTTGTAGTACCTACCTTCAATCAATTTCAAGACAATTGCTAAAGGATACATAATTATCTAATAGGGTCAAGCTTGTTTCTTCGCGGTGCACTAATTCTAGAGTATTTTGGAGTCTTTTCCATATTAATATCTCAGCTCAATTTAATGTTAAAAAGTAGTATCTTCTTCACCTCCGCCTTAAAGTTTGATGTTCTTAACTACACCGCTCTGGCATTCCCCCACAGCTTGGCATAAGCATAAGCTTTTTAATGTTAGCCCTAGCAAAGGGCCATCTACCATTTAACAAGCTTCATTTGCAAATTAACTTTTGTTCTCGAGCCTTTCCCCCTCCCAAGAAAACCGAATCCGCCATGAAGGCAACACCACACACTCATTTTCATTGTTGACATCTAATCAAACAAACAGTCATGAAAAAGATACATAACATCTAGATAAGGAAGAAGATAGTTTTCTTTGACTTAGAAAGGTTTGTACTATTTCATGTGAAGAAAGAGTTAAAAGGGAGTGTAGAGAGAAAGTAGGAAACAAGACAGTAGAGAGTGAAAAATCTTGGATTGCAGAGCAAACTGCAAAGGAGGATCAAAACAGAGAGATGATCAGTGCAAACATCGAGAAAGTGATTTCCAACAATTTTAAAATTTAAAATACGGGGGATGCTGGTAAGATAGGTTAGTTTCGAAAAATTTAAAGGCAACGAGTGTTGGATGTTGTACACTAAATATCATTGATTATAGATAGTCTGGAATAGTTTTTTAAGATTCAGAAAGTATAACTTTCTCTTGGGCATAGTTTGAGAACTTGCCAGATACTATTAAAATCAGACGTTTCGGACCGGTTTTGGTGGAGACCCGAAGTTGACATATACATTACCGGCATCGGCCGATATCAAAAAGTTTCGGTCGATGCAAATTCTACTACAAGCCCGCTAGGAGCCAGAACTCCAATTCCAAGGTGGAAGACAAGACTATAATGGTTTATTTTTTTAAAAAAAGGATGATAATGTGAGATAATCGAAAAAATAGAGAAGATAAGCTTCTTTAAGTCGAATATAGATATTCAAATTTTATAGAGCAAACTGGAAAAGAAAAACCAAAGATTCTATTCTATTCATCTTCTACTTATGAATTGGGCAAGCCGTTACTGCTAACGTTGCCTTAGGGTTTCTCTGCATGTTTCTCCTCTGGCGTCTTCGCTCAGTCTCTTTCTTCTATTTTTTCCTTGCTCGATCTTGCAAAGAGGGATAATTAAAGATGCTAGATCTCAGGCAAGTTATGAAGAATTCAATCTTCTATTATGAACCTTGAATGTTGCCCAACGTTTTTTTTTGTTTTGTGTATAATCTTGGTTGCCCAATTTCTAAGAAGTAGAAGATGAATAAAAACTTGATTTTCCCCTCTTGCCACATGAAATTAGCATATTTGTACAATCATGTCGGTGTGTTTGATTTTGATGAATTTGTTGTTGTTTTGTTTTGCATTGATTCGACTTAAAGAAGCATATCTTCTCTATGTTGATGAATTTGTTTTGGTTTGCATAGAACAGTGGCATGCCTATAATGATATATTGACTGATATGGTGATATTTGATTCATTAATTCCACCTCTTGCATTGTTTCTTGTGCTTTTTTTTAGTTAGTCTGTGTTATAGAATGCCAGGTTTTAGTCATTTTACTCCCATTGATCTGGGTACTTTTGATATGAATATCTAATTTGCAGTTTTTGTAAAGGTAACTTTGCCTTGCACTACTGCTGCCAGTTTTATATTTATTTATTTATATTTTAGTTAATTTATGAAGCAAAACTAGTTACATGATCCATCTGTTTTGCAGATCTACAAAGCTCAAAGAAATGTTGTTATCTGTACTTCAGCCTGCCTCTTGTATTGGTAGACATTTATAAACCCTTCTCATTTTAGTGGATGCCATCTTTGTAAGCATTTAAGAATTTTTCTTCTTCTGCTTTTTTGTCTGATATGCAGGTTCAGTTTTCGTATTTGTAAATATAACAAGGACATCGAAGAATTGGAAGAGGTCGAGAAGCGTTACAAGGATAAGTAGCTTCCTATGAAAGAGGTCTGTTATTTTGTTGCTTCAGTTTACACATATATGTGGTGGCAAAACTCATTTGTCATTGGAAATTTCATCCCTCCAAGTGTGGTTTCTTAGAAATTGCAAACATTATAGTCTCTTTACTATTAATCATAGCTAAGGCCTTGCTAGCAGAATAAAAAAGTGCGAAACCTTACAAGGTGGTTCTCATGGCCATCAACTTTTATACCTCTTAAAACCAAGATTCAGAATTGGTTATTGAAAAGAATCAAGAGAAAATTTTATTGGCTTAATTAATCAAGAGTTCATACAAATATATATAAAGAGAGTTATAGATCATTTCTCCTGTTTTAGCCAATCTAATAACTAATTATATTCATAATTAATATCTACTAACTAATTATATTCATAACTAATATATAATAACTAATTATATTCTTAACACCCCCGCAAGCTGGAGTATAGATGTCAATCACGCCAAGGTTGGATAGAAGACGAGCGAAAACCGGCTGAGGAAGACGTTTGGTAAGGATATCTGCTAGTTGAATCGAAAAGAAAATATGTTGGAGTACAACCATCTTATTTGTCATATTGTCACGAATGAAATAGCAATCTATTTCGATATGATTGGTCCGTGCATGAAAAACTGGATTCTCAGCAATGTGGATCGCGGCCTTGTTATCACAGAAGAGTAATTGGAAGAGAAAAAGGAACCCAAGATCTGTCAGAAGGGATGTGAGCCATACCAACTCAGCAACTGTATGCGCTATAGATCTATATCCAGCTTCTGCAGAAAAACGAGCCACTGTATTTTACTTCTTACTCCACGTAACCAAGTTTCCTCTCAAGAAGACACAATAGCCACCCGTGGAACGACGATCATCAATGCATCCAATAAAGTCAGCATCCGCAAAGGCTGTGAGCGACAACGTAGATGATTGTTTGTAAATAAGACTATGTTCCTGGAGAACCTTTGATGCATTTAAGAATATGCTCAACCACCTTAAGGTGAGAGATCAAAGGATTCTGCATATACCGACTCACTTTGCTAACGACAAAGGCAATGTCAGGACGAGTGACAGTGAGGTAAATAAGCTCCCAATTAGACGTCGATATTGTCCTGAGTCAGATAGTGGAGGATCCGAATGAGAGCTCAATCGAGATAGCTTGACTGAGTAATCCATAGGGGTGTTTGCTGGTTTACATCTCAGAAATCCTGCCTTAGATAGAAGATCAAGTGTATATTTGCGCTGAAAGAGTTCTAATCTACCATAATTCCGTGATACTTCAATTCCAAGGAAATATCTAAGTGGCACAAGTCCTTGGTATGAAAGTGTGAAACCAAATGTTCTTTCACATTGAAAATGCCAGCATAATCATCTCCAATAATGATAATATCATCAATATACACCAACACAATTACCTTGCACTGAGGACGATTATGTGTAAAAAGAGACGTGTCAGCATGACTGCGTTTGAAGCCAATCTGTCGTAGAACCGTACTAAACTTTTCAAACCATATACGTAGTGACTGCTTCAATCCGTATAATGATTTGTGTAGAATACAAACCATAGACTCCCCCGGCCGCTCAAAACCAGAAGGCTGCTGCATATTAATAGTCTCCGAAATATCGCCATTAAGAAAGACATTCTCCACGTTAAGCTGATGAAGTGGCATGCCTTAGAAATATCCAAGGATATAAGAACACGAACCGAGGTCAATTTGGCAACTGACAAAAAAGTCTCTAACATAATCCAAACCATATTGCTGAGTAAAAGTTTTGGCCACTAATCGAGTTTTGAGACGGTCAATCGTTCCATCTGCATTATGCTTGACAGCAAAGACCCATCTACAGCCGACAATCTTCTTATCTGAAGACGGAGATACTAATTTCCAAGTCTGATTCGATCGCAGTGCGGCAATCTTCTTTAACATAGCTGCATGCCAACTTAGATGCTGAAGAGCTTCATGAACAAAGAAAGGAAGAGTGATGCCATATAAGGAAGAAACAAACTGACGAGCAGATATTAGTTTATGATAGGAAACAAAACTAGAAATCGGATGTGCAGTAATACAGGAACGTTTACACTTGCGTAAAGCAATAGGAAGAGAGAGAATCAGGAACAATGGACTATATTGGAGTACCTGCAGAAGAATGTTAGAAGAAACATTAGTGGGAGGGGATGAGACAACTTTGTTGTGACGGTGATACACCTGTGGATAAGAGGCTACAGGTTAAAAACTAGAGCGCACAGGCTGAACAGACAAATCATGCTCTGAGGAAGGTAGATGAGAAACATGAATAGTAAGAATGGAATCCTTAATAGGTGGTGGAAAATATATTTGATCCTCTAAGGTCATATCATATGAAGTACAAACTTTAAAAGTGACAGGGTCAAAACAAATATATCATATCTGGATCGTGAGTGACCTAAAAACACCATACGGGTATCTCGAGGATCAAGTTTGTCTATCTAAGGATCTAAAATATGATGATAGCATTGACAACCGAACACCTTAGGAGGCCCAGGAAAATGCTTGCCCTGCGGAAACAAAATAGAGAAAGGGGACTGGTTGCCTAGGATCGGAGAAAGTATGTGTTTGATATAAAAAAGGCAGCTAAGATCGCAAAATTCCACAATCGTTTAGAGACATGCATATGCAAAACAAAAGAATGAGCTATCTCAAGCAAATGTCGGTTCTTACGTTCAGCAATCCCATTTTGCTGAGGAGTATAAGAACATGAAGTTTGATGCAATATACCATGAATCCGATAAAATTCAGTAAACTCCGTGCTAATATACTCTTTAGCATTATCTGAACGAAGAACCTTTACAGGAACACCAAATTGATTAGTAATCTCTGCTATAAAGATTTTAAAGGTAGACAATAATTCAGACCTATTACGCAGAAAATACAACCAAGTCATACGTGAATGATCATTAATAAATGTATTTATAACCAAACACACTAGTAAATTTAAAAGGACCCAAAATATCGGAATGAACTAACGTTAAAGGTAAATCATGTCTTTTATGAACTAGAGGAAAAGAGGAGTGATGGTATTTACCAAGAATACATGATTCACAATTGAAATTTGATAAATCAAGAGAAAGCAATACAGTACGTAAAGAAGAAAGAGGAGGGTGATCAAGTTTCTGATACCACTGAATAGTAGAAACAGTTGCAGACGTATTGGGAAGATGATCAACGTAGTACAGTCCATTCATGCTCCCACCAATTCGCTGCTTCGTCAGAAGATCCTTTAGCACAAAGTGAATGGGATAAAATGTTACGGAGTAGTTAGAATCATTTATAAGCTGACGAATAGAAAGTAGGTTTTGTTTTAAAAATGGTACGATTAAAGCATTTTCAGGTGTAAAGATGGAGTGATAAATCAATAGAGTCAGAAACATGAGTGGTATTACCATCTGCCTTGGAAATAAACTTGTGAGGACTAGAAGTAAGGTCAGACGGTCCATCATGAGACATGTGATGTGAGACGTCGGAGTCAGCTACCCATGAATTAGAATGAGAAAGGCACGATATACCTGATGGAGTAGAAAGGTTGGCAGGAGCTACTGGAGAGAGGAGACGACGCAGTTGATCCCACTCAGCACTGGATAAAAGTAGTTGGCCGGCAGAAAAGGAAGGTCGGTTAGTGGCAACTGGTGTGAATGTCTGGCGCGCTGTAGGACATCCACGGGAACCATGATCACGAGCAATAATAGAGGAACGACCACGCGACGTCCCACGACCATCCGAGACAAAATTAGGATTCATGATGAACGGCGTAGAAGTAGATCACGAGAGGGAGAATAAGGTTGTCGATCACCCAAGCGAGTACAAAAGTAGCAAGACGATCTAATAATGAGTGTTGTCGGCGATGAAGATCTAAGACATGAGCGTTGAAGAGCGGAGATGAGCGCGGCTAGGGCAGGTGAGGGCTGTGATCGAGGGTGTGGGTGCTGTTGCCATGTTCAGGGATGGCTGGTGGTGCAGGGAGTAGAGGTTCAGTTTCCAGGGTTTAGAGTGCCGAGCAAGGGAGGGTGTAGGTGGAGGGTGCGACTCATCATGGTGGTGCAGGGAGCAGGTTGATCCAGGGTTCGGGTGGTGCAGGGAGCAGGTTGCAGGAGAGGGTGTGGGAGAGGGTTGCAGGTTGTTGCAGGACCAGGTGTGGGACAAGGTTGCAGGTTGTTGCAGGTGGTGCAGGAGCAGGTTGCAGGGGGGCTTCGAAGGGTAAAGGAGGGGCTGGAGGGGCTGTAGAGGGCGGTGGCTGATGAGGTGTTGGAGGCACATGAGTAGGGGCTTTGAAGGGTAGAGGGCGGTGGCTGATGAGGTGTTGGAGGCGCATGAGTAGGGGCTTTGAAGGGTAGAGGAGGGGCTAGAGGCGTTGGGGGGGGGGTTGATGAGGAGGGGCTTTGAAGGGTAGAGGAGGGGGGCTGATGAGGTGGGGAAATTAGGGTTAGTTTTTTTTTCCTTCTCAGTTCTTTTCAAAATTCCGACACCATGAAAAGAATCAACCAAAAATTTTATTGGCTTAATTAATCAAGAGTTCATACAAATATATATAGAGTTATAGACCACCTCTCCTGTTTTAGTCAATCTACTAACTAATTATATTCATAACTAATTGTATTCTTAACAGTTATCATTTCAACTTTGATGGAAATTTACGAATTGGGACAAGATGCCAATATCTATATTAGCGGATCCATGTTATATAATGTGATTGCCTACTATCAGTGTAAACTTAAACATAACCAGACACCATTCACATTTTTTCCAAGATATGCCAACTAAAAGTACTACGTTAAAGCTGAATTTATTTAACGCATTTTAGATATGGTATAATTATTTACTATATTATTATGCACATCCATACACAAGAGGGCCTGCTAGGATCCAAAAAGTGCAAGGAATTTCTTATTTTTGTTAGTAGGCAAGGAGTACAAACACTTCACGGGTAGCAATGTTTTGGAATTACAAGTGTATGATTGTTTGACTAAATTGGTGTAACAAGTCGCCAATACTCATAGGCGAGTTATTGGATATTAAGATCTCTCACCTATTAATAAAAACAAACAAACAAACAAATAAACCAAGCTTCAAAAAAAAAAGAAGTGGCCCTAGGCATCTCTTTTCCAAGGAATAATATATATTAGTGATGAGGTGGCAAAGTCTTGAACGATTCTGCCGCCAGTTTCCAGAAATTCAAAATTTCTGATGTTTATCTGGGTGCCTACCCATATTTTAAGAGTAGCAACTCTTTATCAAGTCTTTGGAAGCAAACACATAACTGTAAAATCCACCCCCAATTAATCAGGAGTTGATACTCCTAATTTCATCTTTCAACCAACTCTTTGGAAACAAACAGGCCGAGAGGAGTTGTTTTTATAACATCCTAGTTCGATCATACGTTTCTTTTTCTTTTGGATATATTGGGTTTTGTTTTATTTTTATTATTATAACTTGGAGTTTAATACTTTTAATCAAGATATATACGTATAATTATGGTTTTTCAAGTTTGTCAATTATGCATATTATTAGTATTTAAATATTTAATTGTCTAACACTATTTTATAACCATATTTATATTTTAGTATCATAGTTTAAACAAAAGATATTTTATTTGGTATTTTTTAAACAATACATATACATAAGATTTTACCCCTTTTTAAATTCTATTTATAAGATATTTTGTCTTACGATATTTATTTGGTTAAAATATTTAATTTTGAAAAGTCATGAGAGCTCCTGTTAAATCTTTTAACCATATAAATATTTTTCCTAAACTAGCTCAATTTTCTCCCTCCAATCACCATATATGTCTCACCTGATAACTTTATTCTTTTAAAACAAATACTATTCTCTCTCTCCAAACAAATATCTTTTCCAACAGATTTCTTTCTCCCCATATTCTATTCTATCTATATATATTTTTCTATATCACTAACTATATTCACCAAACCCCCGCTCTCTTTCTATATATATTCCCTAACAAAATTCCTTTCTTTAATTTTTTTTCTACAAACCTATATACATACATATATATAATTGAAGATATTTTGTTATGATAGTTTAACTGAAAATATATTTTAGTTGTTTGATATCATAAAATCCTGTATATATAACTAATTATATTTATTTTCATTAACCCATAACCATATACATATCTACATATATTTTCACTATATACTAATATGTATATATACATATACTTTTCTATTATTCTAACTATATACAAACTAATATGTATATATAAAACTTTTCTAATATTTTATAGAAGTATATAATAACCCATCATATCTCTCTTTTATAAAATCAAATCTAAATCTCATCTCATCAGAATATTTCTCTCTCCAATTTTTAACATCTCTCTTCCCTATAAATAACAAGCCAATTATTATCATCTCTCCCCTTCTCATATAAATCAACCTTCTCTTTTTTCCATTACAATATTTTCTTCTTCTTCAAAATTAGCCGAGCAATCAAACTTGGAGTTGTTCTTCATGTCGTCGTGTTTATCTGTCTCCGAGGCAAGTACCCTTACTCTTTTATTTTTTTGTCGATACAACATCGGCAATTCTCTAAATAAATTATTAACTTACAATATTTAAATAAAATTGTAATATTGTGCCGCTTTATTAATATATCTTATAATACTTGTACATATGATAAAAACCCTAAGATCTAGAATACCTATTAATCCTTTCATCAAGTGAACAACTGTAAAAGTGCAAGCATAATAAAATAACTATTAACATGTAAATGTGGTTTAATATATAAAAAGCTTTATAAGTAATTATATGTTTATGTTGCAACAATATTGGTATACACTAGCATGCAAAATGTCAACACTTATATCCTAATCTAAAACATAAAAATATACCATTATTGCTGTTAATCAATAAACGCTTTGGGCTTAATATTTTATATATATAAATTAAACTTTCTACATTATCATTCCTTATAATATCGTTGCACTCTATGTGCTCTAGTCATATAAATTATTTTGATACTATAATTTGTATTAATATTTTCTATTATTACATGATTATAAAACTTATTATTAGCACTTACATGATGACTAGTCAATCTGTCATTTATTTTATCTTACTTACTATTATCTCGTAATTATACTATTTCCACTATCCTCTTTATGCATCCGTAATTTGTCATTCCTATTTAACTATATTAACTCTTTAAAACCATATTTCAGTTAATTATTCTTTTCAATAAATAAACCCGGATGTTAAATACATATGCTTGCATATTTATGTTAAGTCTTGTTTATATTCTTGATCTTATCATATCATATCGTCTATATTTAACATTTTACTTGAGACTATCATTGTCGGCATGCTTGAGAAACCTTAACATGCTATTCTTGTTTATGGACACTATCATTTTATAACTATTGTATTTGACATGCCATGACTATTCATTGTTCCAGACTACTCATATTAAAACGAGTTCTCTAATTTGAATGCTGAATTACATGACATGACACGCCATTAATTACCGGTTTTATTTCCATACAATCACTATACCACAAGTTCCTGTCTTTTCAGCATTCTTAATTAGTGATTTAGTCTTTACCATAGTAGCTATAAATACACGGGTGTTGGGGTAGTTTGAGTGTGCGTTCGTACAACATGATCTCAGGAGTCTCATGCCGGCAGCTCGTACCGGGCTATATCGGTCTCATGTTTACAGCTCGTACCGGGCTATATCGGTCTCATGTTCATTCCACAGTTGGGCCCGTGTTTCCTAGCCCCTGAGACACCACTCTTGGGTTAGGAATACTCCTGCAGAGGTTGACGCGCACACTCAAGCTTACGATAGGATAGTTTACCTTTTAGTGACCAGTTAGGTTATGACTTGACCTTTTACATGTTTGTTTCATAGTGTTAATGCATCTAGTTATTTATATATCTGTTTTTCTTGCGCACCGGGCTTCACTACTTTCATATATTCATGTTATTATACTACACACACCCCTTATACGTTGAGTACTTGCTGGGATGTTCCGACATCCCTGAGATTTGCCATCTCAGGTTTAGAGACAGGCCGAGCAGGACCGCAACGACTTCCAGGACTTTGCCGAAGATCAGTAACCGTATGTTTATTTTCCTTTTCTGTTAGTTTTTAGCTTGTGCGCCCTTCTGGGACATTATGACTTTTGTATCTTTCAGATGTTTTCTTTTCGAACTTATTGTATCTCTTTTGGATCTTATTTTATTTCTGAACCTATTGTATTGGATCTTTAATTGCATCAATTATCTAGTGGACCCATTTTTAGGATTTCTTGTGGTTTCATTGCAGCATGGTTATCAGTATTATTCCTTTTTGGTATTGGATTTTATCTTTGACAGGTTAATCTAGACAGCCTTATGTGATTATGGAAGGATTTTTCCTTACCGTAGGTAGCACGGCTGGCCTTCGTCCCTTACGTATTCCGTACTTTTGGAAGCGGAGCGTGACAGTATTTGGGCTTAATAGTTTAATAAAAGGTCTCGTGGCATATTTAGAGAAGAGAGCATTTACGCTCTTTGAATACGTTCCTTTTGCAGATAAGCCGTTCAAACATAATAACTTTGCACTAATCTGTTATCTTTGCCAATGGAAAATAAATTTCGGAACTTATTGTACATGTGCCGGGGAGGAAAAAAAAACTAGAGTTGGAAAATCGTGTACCTGTTACTGATTCTTGATGATTGCAAGAGGTGCAAATTTTTACATTTTTATTTACTTTCCTAGCAGGTTTTGGTGCGGTTCAGACCTTGTTCATCAGCTAGATCTGAAGTGCATCGAACCTAAAAAAAAGCCATTCTCTTGCACTAAGCCCCTTCATGGCGGAAATACAAACTTGTTTTTCTGTATCATGCATGATATACAGACACATTAAAGGCATAGCCTATGTTTGTATTAGCTGCAGACTTTTTGATTAGCTGCTTATGCATGCTGAGTTCCCGAGCAACATATCCTACATTTTGGGGTTATGAAAACCATACATTTGTCGGTTTAATGAGCTTAGAATCTCATGGACTTGATCAAGCACTTGAAGTATTGAAGTAGTTGTAGCATCCAATAACAAAGTGCTGGGGGTCATCTTTGTGTAAGCAATTACTTATTCTCGATGAGCTGTAACCTCTCGTACACCAAGTCATAACATTAATAAAACATGCAGATGATGCATTAGAGAGAGAGAGACACAAAAAAAATCAGTGGAACAAACTCGGCATTACGGCAACTGCTAGCTGTCCGCAGTCATGATATATGCAGATTCTGATGCTTGCTGCATTATTTTCTTAATGTTCCTCATTAGATACTAAATTGCTGTCTTATTATTATTTATCATGGCTGTCAATTGCTTGTTGTGAGTGTTATTTTCTGCACCCATTCTATTTCTTTTTCCCTTCTGGTTTTTTGTTAAAAAAAGTCTTCCTTGTGTTTGGTTCTAGTGTAACGGCTTCATACACTTGCATTTTAAAGTATTTTTGTATGGTCAAATCTCAAATATCTAATTAGAAAAACTTCAGACAGTCAGATATTCAAAATCAGCAAAAGATTTGAAAATTGGTTTTTTTTCTACCTCGTCTCTCTCCAAATCAGATTATTTACCCCCACCTACCTTCCAGTCAGGTAAGAGGGAAACATCTATGTTTATCCGTCGAGGGTGTCTATTCCGGCTACTAATGCATAATTACTGTTTCTTGTATTCTGCCTACTACTCCTCAGGACCGAAGTGTCGTTGTTTGTATGTATAGCCATATCCCTATGAGTCTCCTCATGGATGTGCTTATTCTTTTACAAATTTGCATTTAAGAAGCTATTTTTGGTTTATTCCCTAATATTAGCCTAATTGTGATAAATCTATATGTAAACTTACTTCCATATGTTCATGTAAACTGCAGAGCAAACACCTAAACCTAGCATTTCATCATAAACAAACTAGTGAAATCGCTAAAAATGCCCAAACATATCAAAAGAATGAATTTCCATTTAAACAAATTAGTTCTATGTGTGTTTGTACAATTAACAATTAAATGTACTCAAATTCAAAAATTTCTCTTGAGCCCTTTGAAATCCCCGGACTCAATGCATTCCCCTTTCCCTCTCCATGCATTCAGCATCCTCAACATATCACTAGCCTTCTCTTTGATCCCCTCATCACATCCCAACTGCAACAAAAGCAACAGTTTCTGAAATGCCCCTACACCAAGAGCTTCCTCTGCTAAAATCCTTCGGTTTTTCTCGCCGCAGTGCTTGAAGACCTTCCAAATCGCCGAGACGGAAAACCTGGTCGCCGTTTCCGAAACCCTGAACATTTTCTTAACCAACACGGGCACCGTGAGTGCGTTTGAATAGGCCATCTCTCTTCCCTTCTCGCTATCGAAAGTTGAATCCAAGACCCCCAAGGCTTTTTCCGCGACGCTCTTTTCCGAGTCTAAAGCTATTTCTAGCATCGACGAAACTATACCCAAGTCGACGAATCTTGAAATGGCTCGTTGGCTTGATGAGTTGACCAAGTAATAGATCGCCACGAGCGAGGCTTTCGTGGTTCTTGGAGATATCGGCTCTGTAATCAGCTTCATAATTGCTTCAATCAATCCGTCGGACGCTGCCAAAGTCCTGGCTTGATCTTTCACTGCCGCAAGTTCTTTAATGACAAGTACGGAATTCAATCTTGAGGCCAAATCTCCGGATTTCAAGATCGATACGAGCGATCTTATTGCATCCGGCGCCAGAATCTGCCTGCAGGTGTCGCTGTCAAGCGGAAGCATGTCCGTCAATGCCGATAAGATTTCGCCACATACATGACCGTCCTGTCCAATTCGCGAAAATGCCATCGCAAGAACTTTAGCACACCCGTTCGAAGAAATGCTCTTCCTATTCCGTTCGCTCTCTTTAGCCAACTTCTTGATCTTGGTCACTAGTTCAAGAACCCGGTCCCTGTCGTTCCGCCAGCTGGCAAGCTCGATGTCGGCCAACATGTCGGACACTTGAGTAGGTGTGACTGGCGCACGAGGAGTGGGGACCCGCTCGATTCCTAGATTCTTGTGGGCCACACACCAATCTTGGATCATTTTCCGGATGGTGTGGTTCGGGGTCAAGTCTATACTTGCTAGAAGTTGGTTCGTCACCGGACACGTGCGGTTGTCGTTGTCATCTAGCCAAGTTTCAATGCTTTGGCGATCGTAGGTGATGCCGGTCGAGAGTGCGACCGGGTCTTTCATTAAATCGAGGGAGATCGGGCATCGGAAGTGCGTCGGGATCGTGAGGCTTGGGCGTGTTTTGAAGAGCTTTTTCAAGGCTGAGGCCATGGAGATGATGATGCAATTTGAGAGATAGAGTTTGATGGATTTTTGTAGATTTGTTGTATATATAAGCGTTTGAAGGCGAGGGGGCAGGCATAAAGGAGTTTTGGAAGTGGAATTATTCAAAAGGGTCTACTTTGGAATTCAATGTTGACCGTTGAATTTTGAAAAGTTGTTGATACCGCGGTTATGAAACGGGAGTAGGCCTTGGGTTTACGCCTGGGTTAGATCACACTAAATTACCATGAACTTCAGTGTTTTTTCTTCCCTTTTTGGGTAAATGTTGGGTTTGCTTTTTTATTTGTTATATAAACATACCATGAACTTTGCATACCAGTTACATAGAAGCAGCGTCCCATATTTTTCGGTCCTCAATTATTACATTGGTAACCAATCATGCAGATGTGAGATGTCTATTTTTATTTCTAATTAATTTTTGCCAATTATCACACCAACTCACTCCTTTTCATCTTTATAATTTTTTGTTACTTTTATCAAGATGATAAGCATTCTTCTGCTCCGATTTAGCAAAGGAGAAAACAGCCGTAAAATTAACAACGAAGTAACGCGAGTAGAATTTTGGGAATTAACTAAAGAAACCAAAGTATTTTATGGCTTAAGTTATTAAAGAAATAAAACGGTATTTTGGCAATAATACAGCTGATATCATATGTCTACGTATACTTAAGAGTTTGTTGTGATATTTTTACGTAACAAATAAAGTATATAAATGGGTTTTAAAAAAAACACTAAAAGGTTGCGGCATGGACCTTTATATTTTGAAGACCATTCTTTAAAAAATAATAATTTTAGGATTTTTTTATATTCCATCCTGATTCTCACTTATAAAACTAATTTTGTTTTGCCCAAGTTATTTATAAGTTATTTATGAGTGGTAGGTAGGTTTGATGAAATTTGGTCTACCTTCCATTTGTATACCTGCATTTTTAAGGGTTTTTTTTTGAAATATTATAATTTTAAAATTAAATTATAAAAATAGGAGGGGGAATTTTATTTATAAGAATAGGGTGGTTTCAAACCACCCCCGGGCCCACCCCCACCCCCAGTATAGGGGACGGGTTCTGGGAACCCGCCCCCTATAAATGTATAGGGGGCGGGTTCCCAGAACCCGCCCCCTATACATTTGTATAGGGGGTGGGTTCTGGGAACCCGCCCCCTTTTTTTTTAATTAAATTAATTTTTAATTTTAATTATTAACGTTTATAATTATAATATTATTATAATTATAATTATAATTCTTAAAAATAAAATAAAATTAAATAGACAAAAAAAATATTTAAATTAAATAATAAAATTTCACTATATCAAATTATTTTTACAGAATGAATCCGTCAAAATTTACAATGCCAAAAAATCATATCTATTTGTAAAATGTAAATGCTATATCGACGGTCGAATTTATAATAACAAAATGAATCCGTCAAATTTATAATACAAAAAATCTGAGTGCACTTGTCACGATCCTGAAGGTCCCGCCCCTGATGCATATCCTGGACATCTGGTCCTATAATGGCCTGGTTGTTTGCATAGGGTACATCTGGATTGCCTTTGCTCAGGATCAGCATCCATTGTCATTCGATCTCGACGTACCTTAGGTCTTCCGGGCCTTATATTTTTTTCCGGCGGTAATACAGTCGGTGTTTGTCTGTTGGCAGTATAATAGTGCCAATAGCGACTGTCCGGTATAGGATGAAATTTTGGATCGTATGCATCTTGGTAATTAGAAACTGTATAGTAATGGAAAGCAAAACTGTAATGTGAGGTATGCATACTGTTCGCAGCAGCAATTGCGTGGGCACAGGGTAAATGTTGTTGCTGGAAAAGACCGCATGTACACGAAGAGAGCCCTTCATCTCTAAAGTTCACGGTATATTGATTCCCATTACGGCCCGTCACCTGAAACTCCGCCGTGTCAAACCTTTCGGATCTGTAGTATTGTGCTCTGCGCTCTCTTTTCCGAAAGATATTTTCGTAATACGCGGTGAGCGGAGTGTCCATCGCCAAGGACTTTTCTCTTCTGTGCACAAAATAAGTATTCATCCGGAAAAATGTTCGAACAATCAACCCCTGTATCGGTAAGCCTCTAACCTCTTTAAGGACCCCCGTTGAAGCTTTCAGACATATTAGTCGTCATTAGGAGATATCTGCACCCATCATCATGTGCTTGTGACCACATGCGTACTGGATACTCATCTAACCACGCTTTCGCGGTTTGACTCATCTCCCCAATTTTCGTCATGTATATGTCGTGAAATGTAGGGGGCGGGTTCCCAGAACCCGCCCCCTATACTGGGGGTGGGGATGGGCCCGGGGTGGTTTGAAACCACCCTATTCTCATAAATAAAATTTCCCCTCCCTATTTTTATAATTTAATTTTAAAATTATAATATTTCAAAAAAAAAAACCCATTTTTAAGTCCAATTTGAAGAATTAATTGGTTCTAACATTATTAAAAGTGGTATTACTTAGTCTAAGATGTAAACCGAGTAATAAAATGTGAACTAGTCTAAGATTTTGGTTAATGTCTTGATACAAGACATGAACCAAAAAACCAGTCACGTGTCTTGGGAACAATTAAAGGTGGTTAGAGTGGAACCTGGGGCTGTAGTTTGGGCCGGGTTTAGCCCACTTGTTACCCGAACCCTCAAGAAGGGGGTGCAATCATTCAAAAGACATGTAAGGAAATATGCATAGCTCATACGGCAAGAATTTACTCTCCATTATAAGAGGTGGCCGGTCTGATTCCTCAAGAGGATGACGGCTAAGAAAAAGTTATGATGAAAAACGACCAATCCTCAACATAACACTACATGCGGCTTAATATAAGTGTTAGTAAAGATCAAGAAGGTTTGCTAAAACTAGACAGTTAAAGTGGAGAAACGTTTCAAATGTGTTATGGGATCGAAAGCCAGTTTTGAAATCATAAAGAAAATTCTATAAGACGGCTATAATGCCAACGTTACTTTATAGATCAAAACGACGGGTAACTAAAAAACGACATATCTAAAAGATGACCATGGCTGAAATTAATGAGATGGACTTAATAGTAATCCACGAAAAGATAAGATCAAAATAAGCGTATCCTTGACAAATTAGAGGTTGGGAGCATAGAAGATAAGATGAGATAGAAGTGATTGTGATGTTCAGAATGTGCAACGGAGACCAAATATTAATAGATGCCCAAATTAGGAAAAGTGACGGATTTGCCGTCAATGCTGGAAAGAGGGCTAAGGGTAGACCTACCATAGTATCAATTAAAGCCAAATGATTTTTATTATTATAGATGATATGATTGCCCTTAGGTTGTGCTCGGTAGGAATGGAAGTTTACCGGAAATTCTTGCATTTTTGGGATTGAGATGATCCGGGATCTGATTTCAAGGAATCTTGTATTAATATACTTGGTATACTTTAATCATACACACGGTACAATATGTATGTGCAACCGTCGACCGGTGGCGAGGCCGGAGGAGAGACGGTGGATAACGGTGAGGCCGGCGACGAACGACCGATCGGCGGACATTCGATGACTAACTACAACCTGTCGGCGGTGAATGTCCAATCGACGGCAGCTGACTGGCCGGTGAACGATCGGTGATGACCGTCGGCCGGCGGATATCCGGTGACTAACTACGGCCGGCGGGCAACGAACGTCCGATCGGCTGCGGGCGGACCGGCTAGTGAACGATCGGCGATGACCGGCGGCCGACCGACGATGGGTGGCCGGCCGTGGCGGCGGGCGGTCATGGCTCATTCATGTTAGGCGGGAATATTTCATGGTAATTTAGGATAGACACATGTTTAGGGGGAATATGATTACCATGAAAAGAGGTCATTTGATTACCATGATAATTCTATATTTCCGGAAATATCTTTTACACCTAAACAAGCATGTTAATCTTTTATGGTAATCTATGGTTATAACCTAAATTATCACCTGCCAAGCACATCCTTAATAGAGCGGTGTGTGGATCATATAGCCGAATCCAAGAATTTCGAATTAAGGTTTGTTATTGTTGCTATCAGCAACAACATTTAGGCGCAACAACATTTAGGGGCTTTTTGATAGATAGGATTTAGAGATGCAGTTATCATTTTTTGCAAAAAATCTCCATTTCCTATATTTGGTTAGGAACAAACTTGCGTTGGAAATGGAAATGGAAATGGAAGTGCAAAAATAATCAAATTTTTGCTATATTATTGTACCCATTTTGGTTGTTACAAGAGTTGCAACTTCCGGAATGGTGAGTATAATAATTATTATGGGGTGCCACATAAGCTTTGTATATACCACATGTGACATATGCAAATTTGCAACAAGTGTTGTATTTTCTTTAGTTTTTTGTTCAACAGATTTCGTATAGACAGATTTGATGATTGGCTAAAAATCGGATTAGAAATTGCAAGCGTTTCAGTATTTTACATAAATACTTAGTTTTAGAATCTTAAGGATGTGGAGATAATACTGCACATGAATTTGGTATGGGAAATTGAATTTGGTTTAGAGAAGTTAATAAGGAAGTAGAAAGTGAATTTCATAATAATCTCTTCATGTTTCCCATTTGTGTATTTTAATGTTTTATAGTTTTCTCTTAACATTTTCATACTATAACATATTTGCCATTAGCATTTTGCTATTTTTTGTATTTAAGGCCAAGTCTATATGGTGTCAATTGATTTCTAGCATCATATAAATAAGCAATTATGAAAACAGTCCTCAATGAATAAAATGATACAAAGTATATGCTGCAGTAAGAACAAAATATAGCAAAGTATTAACGAAAAAATACATTAGAATGATAAAATATTTGAGAAAAAATTATAAGGTACAAAAGTGGTAATATATCGGGTGATTATTAAGCAATTTACGGAGAATGTTATGAAATATCATATTGGCATTAATTAAACTATAATAAATATTTCTTATGAAAATGAGATTTCATGTTTTTTTTCATGAATTACAAAATAAATCATATAAATGAATTTCCTACTATTTTTTTTTTTTGCATATCCCTTAATACATACATGCCCATAGCACACTAATAACTAGAACTCAAGTGGTGCCACACACAGCCTCTCAATCTTTAATATTTATAGATGTCTTTTAATTTTCTCTTATTTATTTTATCTTGTACCATTTCCCCCTTAAAACTTAAGAACGCTATAAACTAAATATGTAGCTGACGCGTGTCGGATCACGTCAAGATATTACCTTCCGTAGATCTGCTGCAAGCGACGATGGACGGCTGAGATTGGATTGGATGTTGCCTTCTGAAGCGTGTGGATCTCAATGGATTTGAGGTGGTTGAGGCCGAGCTACATGCAAGGAAGTCCCGGGGTAGTTGTACCACCCAGGACCCTTCGACGATCAAGTTAGACCGGATATCTGAGCAGAGTAACGGCCTAGTGAGGAAAGAATGGCTTACTTGAACCGTCTGAAAGAGGGGTTTATATAGTGGTGGCAACAGGCAGGCAGGCGCGATATCACGTCCCGCTTCCCAAAATACGGGGTACGAGAGATGACTAGGCCAGCCATGCTCCTACGATCAGGGAATAATCCCGCCGTAGTCACACTTCGGCTTCTAGCATTACATGGTAGCTAATAAACAGTGCTTGAGTAAAGGAGAAATCATAGTTCACGACTTTATTACATTGTAATTTAAAAGAATTCGAGGTACATTTATTTCACAAAATCACAAAATAAACAACTAACCAATAACAAATGCTGAAATCAAAGAAAGTAGCGCTGATGGTGCAGTCTAGATCTCCGCAATCTCGAAAGGTAAGTCCTGCTCCGGGGCTGGATCCACTTCGTCCTCTGAGCATACACACTCAGGTCGTCAGGACGACACGCATAGCAATAAATATGTATAATATGCGTGCAGTAGTATTAAACATGGAAAGTACAATGGATTGCAGTACATATATATAATCACATCAACTGAAAATGAATGGTGCACTATGAGTAAGATGTCGGTGAACTAAGCAATGCATATGTCACTACTTAACGGTCATTAAGTCCATGAAATCAATTGGTGGAGAAGATACTTGTGTTTAACAAGGGTCTCGTGCATGCCCGAGACTGCGGTCCACTGTGCCCGGGACATAACCCTGTCAGCCGTGCCGCTAGGCCCACGACCTAAAGTATGTATATGTATATAAGTATCACTGATAGCGAATGATTATCCTCTAATCACTGTACCTCACTAAATACGAGTTCAAATCCACCTTGATTTCCCCCATTTCCCCAGGTTATGGTCTGTATTCACGAATTAGATAAGTTGTGGATAATACGTATCACTGTTGTTTTCAAATACTTTTTCCACTTATCAGTATCACTGTCGTATTTGCCACAACTCAATCACTAATTATTAATATACCAACAATGCAAATGATTCACTATGCGGAAGGTATAACTCAAGCATGAGAAAATATGTAGAAATGCACTGAATAGGTATTCGTTACACTACAACGTCTAATGCCTTATAACTTGCAAAATTCATGGTAAATCATACGCTTAGAATTGGCCAAAACAATATAAAGAGCATATGAAGCACACTGTATTATCTAAGAAATAAAATTTATTTCAGGTCAATCGGAGTTCAGGTTAGAGAATTATCATCGTTTGAAGGCAGCGATCGACTTCTGAGATTCCAGTTCCAGAACTGGAAGCCTAACTTCGCGCGCAGTTTATCAGTAATTGTGTGCAGATTCAGCTTTTGTCCTAGTTGAATAAAATTTAGTTCTGCCAGTTAAGTTTCTAACGCACCAAACGGATTATCAATCGCATCTCTACATCAGAAGTTATGTCCATATTAAAGTGACAATGTACCGAACCCTTCTGCAGAAACTGCAGAACGCAGTGACATTCTAAAATATAAACTAAATGCCAAACGGCTGAAAAATGCACGGGACCGATTTCAGGTATTAGCTAATTAAGTTATATATGCTACTATATGGGGCTCCACGCATTTTCATTTTTAAACAAGTGTGTACTGGTACACAGAATTCGGGTTCCCCCATAGATAGTTTCCCCGGACTGCGAATTTCGTCCCTCATCATTTTCAGGGTCGTGGGATTTCATTATTCCAAAACTAAATACACATGGTTACAGGCCATCTCGTTAGGTTCGATACGAGCCCTGGAGCATCATGATTGGAATCATATTCAAATAACTACAAATTTTACAACGTGGGATACACGTCGATTTTCAGATTTTGCCGTAACCAATCGGAATTTTATTTTACGTTCGGTGCCTTATCAATTTGATGCCGATATCTTAAATGTCATTTGTTAACCTCAATCGGAACTTTTAATAATGAAACTTGAGGATTTTAATGGAATAAACGCATCACGCACTCGTTACGTGTACGGGAATGTTATCTATTCGTTCATCCAAGCATCGTATCACACCCAATTAAACCGTTAAACTACAATTTCTAACTACACCATTACATAGCATGAATTTAACAAGTGAGAGGGCTTCACTTGCCTGAGACGATCGTGATGACGACAAGGGCTGGCGCGATATGGACATGATCACGGCACGAACACGACGGCAGTGAGCTCGGCAGTGCGTATGGCGTCGAGGTAGCGAGCTCGGCAGTGCTGGCCTGGGATTCGTGGGAAGGGAAAGTGAGAAGGTCGCGGGAGAGCTCGAGGCTGCAGGCGGTGAGCTCGGGGGCTGCAGGTGATGAGCTCAGGCGATGAGAGCTGGTGAGTCGTGGATGCCCGGGCTGCTGGGAATCAATGCAGTGGCTCTGGCTCTGGCGAGGTTGGCTGAGGTGACGGTCGGAGCTGGGAGGAGTTCGGCGACGTGAGGTGGGGGTTCACTTTGGAAAAGAACGAGGATGAGAGAGAGAGAGAGAGAAACAGAGAAGGAGAGAAGCGGAGAGGGAGAGATGATTGAAGAGAACGGGGAGTGTGGAGGAGACGTTGGAGAGAAGAGGGGCCGTGGCTGTTGGAGATGGCCGGTTCTCACGCGAGCGCGAGGAGCGGGCAGTCGTGGGGAGAGCCGTTGGGCCTTGGAGCTTTTGGGGGTGAGCGGGTCGAGTGGAGGCTGGCGCGAGAAACGAGGAGGCGAGCGGGTGTGGGTACGGGTCTCGCGGCGCGGGCGCGAGGAGCGCGGAAGCGTGGGGTGATGCGAGGGATGAAGGAATTGAGCGGGAAAGTGAAGACGAGGTGGGGAAGATGGAAGCTAAAGGGTCGGGTTTGGGTTGCTTTGGGTGTTTGGGCTGGGCCGGTGGGGATTTATTATATGATTTGTTTGGAATTTGTTTTGTAAGAAAATGAATATGGAAGATGGGCTGGACTGGGGACAAGTGAATTATATATATGTTTATTAAAAATTGGTTTGGGCTTTGATTTTTAACTGTTTTGGAAAATTAAATGCTAAAAATTTAAACAACCAGTTTCACGCAAAATTACGAGGAAAGAGAAAACGTTCGGGAAACTTGGGGAAAAGTAGAAAGATTTTATTGATGGGAACGGTGATTTACATCATACCCCCCTAACAAAAATTTTCGTCCTCGAAATTTAAAAAGAGACAACGAAACAAAGGGATGTGGAAAACATGCACGGATATCCTCCTCGCGTTCCCAGGTAGACTCTCCTGGAGAACGATCACCCCAAGAAACACGAACCAGTGGAATGACCCTGTTCTTCAACACTTTATCCTGACGATCGAGAATAGTGGTAGGCCGCTCCTCGTAGGACAAATCTGTGCCCAAAGCTAACTCCGAATAGTCCAGAACATGGCTCTCATCCCGAACATAACGCCGCAACTGTGATACGTGGAAGGTATTGTGCACACCAGCTAGCGATGGAGGCAAGGCAAGTCGATAGGCCACCTCTCCTACTCGCTCTAGCACCTCAAAAGGTCCGATGAAACGGGGACTGAATTTCCCACGACCTCCAAACCTGATAACTCCGCGGGTAGGGGAAATCTTCAGGAATACGTGATCTCCGACTTCAAATTCCAGTGTTCTCCTGCTGGTATCCGCCCAACTCTTCTGTCGATCCTGAGCCGTCTTAATGCGTTGTCTGATCATCTGGACCTTGTCGACTGTCTGAACAATAAGCTCGGGACCCAGTAATCTTCGTTCTCCCACATCATCCCAACAAACTGGGGATCGACACTTTCGCCCGTAAAGTGCTTCGAAAGGAGCCATCTGAATACTACCCTGGTAACTATTATTATAAGAAAACTCAACTAGATGCAGATGATCTTCCCAGGAACCCTGAAAATCCAACATCCAGGCTCTCAACATATCCTCGAGCGTCTGAATCGTACGCTCGGATTGTCCGTCCGTCTGCGGGTGATAAGCTGTACTGAACTTAAGGCGGGTACCCAAACTCTCCTGTAAGCTCTTCCAGAAGTGCGAAACGAATCTGGTGTCTCGATCTGACACAATGCTGACCGGGACTCCGTGAAGTCGCACTATCTCCTGCATGTATCTCTCTGCCAGTGACTCTGTTGACTGTCCCACTTGAAATGGTAAGAAGTGTGCAGCTTTCATGAGGCGGTCGACGATAACCCAAATGGCGTTGTTGCCCCTAGGGCTCCGTGGTAAGGCCATCACGAAATCCATAGTAATGTGCTCCCACTTCCATTCTGGTATCGGAAGCGGTTGTAACAGTCCTGCTGTCCTCTGATGTTCCGCTTTCACCTGTTGTCATACCAAGCATCTGGATACGAACCGCGCAATTTCTCGCTTCATCCCGTTCCACCAAAAATGCTGCTTTAGATCTCGATACATCTTTGTACCTCCCGGATGTACAGAATAAGCTGAACTATGCGCCTCAGCTAGTACCTCTTCTCGAATATCCCCTTTGGGTACGCAGAGTCTGCTACCGAATCTCAGAGAACCGTCTTCATGTATGATTAAGTCCGTCCTCAGCTTGGCTTCTACTTGCGCTCTGAACTTTTGCAATCGAGGATCATCCGCTTGTGCAGCCTTGATGCGATCCACAAGGGAAGACTGCACCTGTAGTTGCCAAAATTGACTGATTGCGCTCGGTGTGACGACTTCAAGCTCGAGTCTCTGAAAATCCTCAACGATGCTCTTCTAACTGGTCAACATTATGACCGCTGGCTTGCGACTGAGAGCATCTGGTACAACATTTACTTTCGCCGGGTGATACTGAAGGTCCAAGTCGTAATCCGCCATCAGCTCTAGCCATCGGCGCTGCCTCATATTTAGTTCTTTCTGAGTGAAGACGTACTTCAGACTTTTATGATCCATGTATACCCCCACTTTCTCGCCTAACAGATAGTGCCTCCAAATCTTCAACGCAAAAACCACTGCAGCTAATTCCAAGTCATGCGTAGGATAGTTCCTCTCGTGATTACTCAGCTGTCGAGAGGCGTAAGCAACCACCCGACCGTGCTGCATCAGAACACAGCCTAATCCCTTCCCTGAGGCATCACTATGTATTACCAAACCACCGGAATCATCTGGTACTGTAAGAATGGGCGTCGTGGTTAACTTCTGCTTCAGTGTCTCAAATGCCCGGGTACACTTCTCTGTCCACGCAAACAGTACATCCTTCCGTGTAAGCCTCGTCAAAGGTTCAACGATTCTTGAGAAGTCTTGGACGAACCGCCGATAATATCCTGCCTGTCCTAGAAAGCTCCTGATCTCGGCCACTGACTTCGGTGTTGGCCAATCTCTGACAGATTCTATCTTTGCCGGGTCCACTGAGATGCCTTCGCCCAAAACAATGTGCCCCAAGAACTGAATCTTGTCGAGCCAGAACTCACACTTGCTCAATTTCGCGTACAACTTCTCTTCCCGAAGAATTTGTAGAACCGTGCGCAATGGTTCGACATGCTCCTCCCGGGTCTTCGAGTAGACTAGTATGTCGTCGATAAATACAACGACAAACGTGTCTAAGTACTTCGCAAACACCCTGTTCATCAGATCCATGAATATCGTTGGAGCATTGGTAACACCGAACGACATCACAAGGAACTCATAATGTCCATATCGGGTCCTGAAAGCCGTCTTGCATATGTCCTCGGCCGCTACTCTTATCTGATGATAGCCAGAACGGAGATCCAACTTCGAAAATACCTTGGCCCCACTTAACTGATCTAATAAGTCGTCGATGCGCGGAATTGGGTACTTGTTCTTTATCGTGACTTTGTTCAGTTCTCGATAGTCTATACACATCCGCAGCGATCCATCCTTCTTCTTCATCAACAGAACTGGTGCACCCCATGGTGAAACGCTTGGCCGGATAAATCCCTTCTCTAGGAGTTCTTCAATTTGCTTCTTCAATTCTGCCAACTTGACCGGTGCCATTCTGTACGGGGCCTTGGAAACTGGTGCTGTACCTGGAGTCAAATCAATCGAGAATTCCAAGACGCGTGGAGGTGGTAGACCTGGTAAATCTTCAGGAAACACGTCCAGGAAATCCCGAACAATTTCTGGGGCTGGGCTTTCATCGATCTCCATAGCTTTCAACTCTTTTGGCTTGGCTCTATACTTGGCTGGCTCCAAAGATTCGCTCCCGCCTTCGAAGATAAACTCTGGGTGATTAGGAATGCGGAAAGTCACATTTCTCACTCGGCAATCAATTATTGCATGGAATGTACTCATCCAGTCCAACCCGAGAATCGCATCATAACTGCCAGTCCTGATTAAAAGAAAATTCGCATAGAATTCCCTGCCGCACACTACCACCGGACATAAGCTACACTCTTGATCGGATATAATAATACCATTACCCGTATGTATCTCCCAACCCTTGGTTAACGGATCGTGAGGTATAGAGTGTGTGTGGACAAACCGCATGGAAATGAAACAATGCGAGGCACCCGAATCGAAAAGAACAATAGCTGGTACAGAATAAATCCCGGGCCCACTAGCAGCAAGAGACGTTCGACGAGGATGGTACCTGTAACCACATCTCCAGAAGCCTCTGCCTGCTCGGCGGATAGGGTGAAAGCCCGTCCTTGATTCCGACCTGAAATACTCTGTCTTTGATCGAAGGACCGCTGCTGGGGCACCCGAGATGGACCCCTCTGAGCTGATGTGCCATACGACGGTCGTTGTTGCTCGAACCCTTCCTGCAGCTCAGATCTCTGTGGACACCCGTTGATCCTGTGCTCGCTGGATCCGCAAATCAGGCACTGCCCCTTAGCTCTGCGGCAATCTTTCTGCATGTGTCCCGGCCTCTGACAATAATCGCAATATAGGGCCCTCCGCTGCGGCTGTTGAGGTGAGAAGGTACGCTTCATCTGTGTGGCACCTGGCCTGTGAACTGGGATGCCTCCACGGGTTGGGATGGTAGGCTGTGTCGGAACTACGTGGGGTCTTCGGTCCATTGATTGTTGGACCTTGGCCTTCTCTGCTAGTCTTTCCTGTACTCGGGCAGCGTTCAAAACTCGGGAGAAGGTTGGTAGGTCGAGCGACGCGATGAGTTGTTGCAGTTCAATATCGAGCCTTTGCTGGAAACGTCTTGCCCTGGCGGATTCGGTGGCTACCATGTACGGTGCGAAGCGACTTAGCCGATTGAACTCTGCGGCGTAGACATCCACTGAGCGTCCTTTTTGCTTCAACAAAATAAACTTTTCCTCCATCTCGGCCTTGGCAGTAGCCGGAAAGTAATGATCCTGGAAGCACGTGGAGAACGTGTCCCATCCAATAGGCTTCTCTAGCCGGATCTCCTCTACGGACCACCACGTGCGGGCCTCGTCTTCTAGTTGAATCTTCACTACGTTCACTCTGTCGTCGTCAGGAATTCTGTCACGCCCCGCTTCTAAGAGTACGCTAAGGTAGGCAAGTGACATAGCCAACCATGCTACCTGTAGATAAGAATTATCCTTCCACGGTCACATTACGGAAATCTGTTCATATCTAGCCTTTACCAAAACAATCATTAATCTCATCTCTAATCGCGGTCGGAACTAACAAAGAATTGTTAGCGCGCCCGATTAGGATGTTAATGATTCTTTTGATAAAGTTCATAAACTTTATAGGTTTTAAAAAGGGTTTAGAGATGTTCATCATCCATTAGCCTACCCTAATCCTACGACCCAAACAAGCGGAGAATTACTCGCGCATGTTGGGAGAAAAAGAGATGGAGAGAAAATGCATAATTAAACTACGAAGAAATAGAATAAGAAAAAGAAAGCTACCTTTATTAATCAACAATATTCATTACACTTTGATTCCTTAGAAAATGATTACAAAGACTAGTTTGCTTCTCGATCTCTTCCAAGGAGGTAGACGAACAGTTGATGATCAGCATGGATGCGTGAGCCGTCTGGGACTTCGTGATCTCGTCGGCTTGATGAATTTTCCAAGAGGCTCTCGGTGCCTTTTTATAGTGCAAATACAGAATAATTTGCTTCCAAAGTTGGTAAAATATAGCATAGATTCATCGCCCAAAATTTAGGCAAGTAATCCCTCTATAATGCCGCGGATCCGCGGCATAAGGGTGGGTAAGGCCGCGGATCCGCGGCCTTTTAATCTCCTCCATTCATCAAACTTTAGGGCATCTATCTTTGTGACATTTGCACTCCTCTGGAACCTTTGTATCTTTGAAATCTTCTCGTAGTCGCTGCCAGACTTGGTCTCCAAGTTTTGATTCTTAATTAGGCAAGTCTTCTTCAACAACTTGATTTGCTTGATTCTAGACTTTGAAAAATTCTGCACAACTTGGAAATATTCTGCACAACAACTCAAATAATATTTAGTAGACTTTGTTCTACTAGGATTAGGTCAATGAATTTATTTGCATACATTTTCCTTCCAAATTGTAATTATAATATATCAACACATGGAAAATAGTATTTTTACACATAAACCCTCATATGTATGATATATTATAATAAAGTCCTTTTTAATATAAAAATGGTAGGAAAAATGTAATAATAAATGTGCAGTTTTATCAACTGAACACCCTACAATCAATGTGAGCATGGAAAGTGCCGAGAAAATCCATTCCCAAGACGACTTCATAGCTGCCCGTATCAATCACCAAGAAATTTGCAAAAAGCTCCCGTCCGCGAACAACAACTGCACAATCTTTACACTCTCTACTAGATATGATTTTCCCATTCCCAGTGTATATGTCCCAGAAACTAGACAGGGTCGTGCAGGTAATCGAGTGTGTAGCTATAAACTTGGACGACATAAAACAATGGGATGCACCAGAATCAAATAACGCTAATGCGGGAAAACCATGAACAAGTAGAATACCTGAAACAACTTCCCCCGAAGCCTTGGCTTCCTCAGCCGTCAGGGTATATGCTCGAGCTTGATTGGGTCTTTGAGTCAGCTGCTTTTGTCCTTGAAACGGTTTCTGCGGTGGCTTCTGACCATCATCCTTCGTGCGAAGTTTCGACGGACAAGTGCTGATAGTATGATCCGCCGATCCACAGACTAAACAGAGTCCCTGTTTCCTTCGACACTCCCTTTGCATATGCCCAGGTAAATGGTAGTAGTCACAGATCACGGTCCTTCTCTGCTCAACAACAGCATGTTTCTTCATCGGTGTTACACCACGACGGTCCACTGGAATACCTCTGCGTCCATGAGCTTGGTTCGGTGCAAATGCCGGCTTCCTTGCTGTAACTGCTGCCTGCTGTGAACTCCCGGTCTTCATAGATAGGCTTTGTTGCTCTCGAGCCGCTGTAAGTACTTGAGAAAAAGTGGTCAAACCTAGGGAGACAATCTGCCTCTGGATGTCCACATCCAAACTGCGCATGAACCTCCTTGCCCTATCAGCATCGTTGGCAACCAGAGGTCCAGCGAATCTACTGAGCCGCGTCCACTCAGCTGCGTGCACATCTACAGGTGCGCCGTTCTGCTTCAAACTGACGAACTTTTCCTGCATTTCCTCCCGTGCAGTCCGCGGGAAGAACTTCTCCAAGAAACTCTTCGAAAAATCCGCCCACTTTATCAGCTTGGGCAAGCGGGTCTCTTCCACAAGCCACCATTCACGGGCGTAATCCACCAGCTGGATGCGTACCACATCCACTCTCTTATCTTCTGGGATCTATGCCGCAATGAATAAATTCTCCGTGTCAACCAGCCACTGCTCCGCCGGCAACGGCTTCTCTAAGCCAGTAAAGACAGACGGACCCAGTCTCCTGAAATCCACCACGGTACCCATACAACCGGTATGGACACAACCTTGTTCACGGACTGCTGAACGGTCCGCAAACCTTCCTAAAAAGATTCAGCCTGCTGCTGGATCAGCTCGATCTGTCGCTTTTGATTCTCCAACATCCCACATATCACTCCAAGCATAGCGGCTTCGTCAACACGCCTTTGGTACGTCTTCAGATTCTTGTCTGCCATGTTCCTAAAATCAAAGCACCAAAAGGATTAGCATGATAACAGATTTAAAATGTAGATCAAGGCTAGAACTCCAAGTTACTTAAATAGAGTACCGCATTGTAACCATGCCGCGGTATTATAGCTACAATTACATAACTCCACCCAAGTCGCCTAAGTTCTAGAGATAACCAAGGAATCAGGTTTCGAGTCGACATGCAAGGGAGGTTTGCATATCGTAAAGTATAATCAGGAGGAGGTTAAGATTCAAGAACGGTAAAACGGTAAGGTGGCCGGACATGTTTCTTAATCACGAGTATTCTGATTCGTGTATTGGGTCCAATACCCAACTACAAAAAATCAAACCCGATTAACTTATGGCTCTGATACCAAAAGAACCTGTCACGTCCCGCTTCCCAGAGTACGCTAAGGTAGGCATGTGACATAGCCAACCATGCTACCTGTGGATATGAGTTATCCTTCCACAGTCACATTACGGCTGTAGAGATATCAAGAACAATAATAAAACTATCTAGCACATGTCCATAAGCCAAAATAAAATGAGTCAAAAATAAATAATGCGGAAGCAAGAGATCCAATACAAGAATAACTGGAATGTATGTCCCATAATGCGGGCTCACATCAGGAATAAAATACTGAAAAGTAAAAGAACTAACTACTATTGAGTCCTCACTGCTCAGCCTGCTGACTAAAGTATTCCTGCTCGGACTGCAGCAAAGGTACGGAATCTGGGCCATGCAAAACCCAGACGTCAGCGCGTCATGTCATCGAGCAATAAAATATAAACAGGGTAACAAGACATGCAAGTATAATCATAAATGGTAAAGCAGGTGCAACGACAATATAAATCAGGGCAGTGAAAGGTAGTGTGCAGCGAGTAAACTAAACCGGTCTATTAAGTTAACTACTCTCAAGTCTTTGAAATCAATTTGATGAATTATCGATGTAGCTCAATAGTATCCCGTGCGTGCCCGGGATCACGGTCTATGACTCTCGGGCTGAACCCGAGACGTGCCGCAAGGCAGTAAAGGATGGTAAGTAATGACGAGTGATGTCCATAGCATCACTCCGGGGCTGGCCTAGCCCGTAAGACTGATCAGAACAGGTATAGAGCCGTCGAGTTACAAGTCAGGTTTCATCATTGATTTCCCCATACCCCCAAGTCAAAAGTGTTCAAGTCAGGTATTAAGTGATCTAAGGCTAATGCCAACACAGAATCAGGCAGGTACAGGTTTGTCTGGATAGACAACAGGAATGGTCCGTAAGTACAACAGGTCAGGTTCGTTGGCATTAGGTTCAAGATCAAGTAACAGGTAAAGCCATGGTACATCAGGTCAGGTCAAGTAATGTATATAGGTGTCATGTCATGTCAAGAGTTGCACGGTACTATGTCGTGTCAAGTAATAGGTGTAGCGAGTCATATCAGGGTGTACAGGATATCATGTGGGTACTCATAATCAAACTAGCATAATCATGGGTATACAGAACAAGCATGTGTACTAATAGAATCAACAAGATGGAACTTGTAACGTGAAATGCAATCAGGTACAGATTAAGGTATGTAGATGCACAGTTATCAGTTTGGGTTTAAGGTATAGTTTCAACATTACATGAATACAGTATAACGAATATGGATATTAAAATCATGTTAATATGTACTAAGTAATCTAGAGATGCCATGATATATAAAATACGGTCAAACGATGCAACCGGGTATTCGGGGTAGAAACAATTTAAAAGTGCTATGGGTTATGCAGTTAATTAGTAAGTAATTTAACCACGAATGTGGGTACACGATATTGTATTTTAAGGTGCAACAAGTTGTAATTTAAGATCCGAGTCTACAATGATCTAATCTGACATTGAAATGCAAGAATAGAAACTAATAGCCTTAGGTTCAATTTACAGGTTCAATCATGAGATAAATATGTATAAATAACATAGTAGCATGTAGCAAGTTTCACTTGTCTCGACGGATCGCGAAGCGGTACACGGAATGTCACGCGTCGGCGGGAAAAGTCGCGACGCACGCACGGTACACGAAAAGAGTTCAAACAACGAACAGTGGGATCACACGGGTCAATATCCTCGCTGGGTTGTCGGGATCGTCGACGGCACTGCCGGATTCCGGCGATCACAGAAAACAGTGAATATCTAAAAGGAAGAAAATGTATTGAAAGGAAAAGAGAAGAACAGAAAGAGGACAGAGAAGATTGAGGAGAGAGGCTTACTCACTGGATTGCGGAGGGGTGACGGCGTCGACGGTGAGGATCGACGGAGCTCCGGTGATGGAGTTGGCTGTGAAAGTTCGGTTAGGGTTTGGTTGCTGGGGTGCTGTTGGAGGGTTTGCGCAGGGTCTTGGTGCAAGATGAGGAAGAGCATAGGAGAGGGATAGGAAGAAGGTGACGACGAGATTAGGGAGATGGTCGGCGGCAGAGGAAAGGTGGGTTCTTGGGTTCGTGTAGGTGTGTGTGCAGGGGGAGAGAGGCTCGGGAAGAAGAAGAAAAAGAAGCTGGAGAGGAGGAGGAGAGGAGATGAGGATGGAGACGGTGGTTTTGGAGCGGAATAGGGTTAGGGTTTGAGGAGGCGACGGGGAGTTCAATGAGTTTTTCTCGTGCATGGGGTTTTAAAAGGAACAAAAGAAGAAGAAGAAGAAATAGAAAGAGGGAGGTGACGGGATCCACGCGGCGGTGACGCGACTTGAGGAACGCACAGTAATCGTGAGCAGAGAGAGAAAGCGCGAGAGGAGAGAGAAAGAGAAGAGAGAGAGAGCTCGTGGGGAAGAGAGAGAAGGAGAAAGGGAAAGATTTGGGGAAAGAGAGAGAGAGAGACGTGGGGCCCGGTGAATTGAAAGGAGGTTTCTGATTGGTTGTAGGGAAAAAGAAAAAGAGATAGAAGGGAGAGAGAGACTTGATTGTGGGGCCAGTAGCAGAAGGGAGGCTGGGATTGGTTGGGGGAAAAAATTTAAAAGGATTTTTATTGTTAAAAAAAATATTTTCGTTATCAGAAAGAAACAATCTTAAGCTGTGAAGAAATATTTAAAGAATTAAAGAAATTTAAGAATAATTAAAATTTGGCGGGATGCAAAATATTTCAGAATTGCGCCCGGGTCGGGTCCAAAAATTTGGATTTGAAATATGAAAATTATTAGCAGGTTCCAAAAATTAAAATGAAGGATTTTGTAACAGAAATGCATACCCCCAAGAACGGTCGCACGTACGTGCGCGTAGCCATCCAAACGCGTACGTTTCACTGAACGGGACGAGAACACGATGCAAGGACGCTACCACAGGGTTAGGGGTACCATGCAGGCCATGTCATGTATTTTTAAATTATTTTAAGTAACTTAAATTGTTATATGCAAAATATGTGATATTAGGATATTCTATAACTATGAAACAACAAGCTCAAGCAAGCGGGTCGAATATAAGTAAACTACCATTTGCAACCAAACAGGGTAAATGAAATAAACACCACAAACAACACATACGGCAACAGAAATTGGTATAATTGAACTCGGTTGTTACATTATACCCAACTACAAAAAGAATTTCGTCCTCGAAATTCCAAGAACACAAAAAGGATAAACGACCAACAAACTATAAGAAAAGATGGGGAAACTTCTGCCGGATTTCATCTTCTCGTTCCTAAGTTGACTCTCCATGTGAGCGATTACCCCAAGAAATAAGTACAAGAGGGATAAGCTTGTTCTTAAGAACCTTTTCCCTTCGATCCACAATCGCAATCGGTCGCTCCTCAAAAGTCAAGTCTTCTCGTACATTCAGCTCAGAATGATCCAACACATGTGTTTCATCTCGAACATATTTACGAAGTTGAGATACGTGAAACACGTCATGAACATTCACCAAGGATTGCGGCAACGCCAGTCGATATGCTACCTCACCAACACGCTCCAAAATCTCAAAAGGTCCGACGAATCGAGGACTGGGCTTTCCTCGACTTCCGAAACGAATCACCCCTCTAGTCGGTGATATCTTCAAGAATACCAAATCACCCATGGCGAACTCTAGAGGTCTTCTCGACGTATCTGTCCAACTCTTCTGTCGGTCTTGTGCTGCTTTCATATGATTCCTGATAGCGTTAACTTTCTCAACTGTTTGCACAACCAAAACTGGTCCCAACAATCCTCGTTCACCGACATCGTCCCAACAAACAGGTGAACGACACTTGCGACCATATAAAGCTTCAAATGGAGCCATCTGAATAGTCGCCTGGAAACTGTTGTTGTAAGAAAACTCTACAAATGTAGGTGATCCTCCCATGAACCCTTGAAGTCCAACATGCAAGCTCTCAACATATCTTCAAGAATTTGGATCGTTCTCTCCGACTGATCATCTATTTGAGGATGATAAGCTGTGCTAAACTTCAATCGAGTCCTCAAACTTTCCTGTAAGCTCCTCCAAAAGTGTGATAAGAACCGAGTGTCACGGTTGGACACGATGCTCACCAGTACTCCATGCAATCTTACAATCTCCTGCATGTACCGTTTTGCCAAAATTTCTGTTGATTGACCAACCCGAAAAGGAATGAAATGAGCTGCCTTGGTCAAACGATCAACAATCACCCAAACTGCATTGTTGCCCTTTGGACTCCGCGGTAGAGCTGTCACGAAATCCATGGTGATATGCTCCCACTTCCACTGAGGAATCGGAAGTGGTTGCAATAAACCAGCAACCCTTTGATGTTCAGCCTTAACTTGCTGACACACCAAGCATTTTGCCACAAAGCGAGCAATTTCCCGTTTCATGCCTTCCCACCAGAAATGCTGTCGTATATCTCGGTACATCTTCGTGCCCCTGGATGTACGGAATATGCTGAACTGTGCGCCTCCTTCATAAGTTCTTCGCAAATATCTCCTTTCGGCACACTTAAATGGCTACCATATCTCAACGAGCCATCTTCATGGATCAGTAAGTCAGTTCGAAGTCCAGCTTCAACCTGTTCTCGGAACTTTTACAATCTAGGGTCCTGCGATTGCGCTGCTTTAATATTCTCGATCAACGACGAATATACCTGCAGTTGTATTAACTGTCTTGAAGAATGCGGTAGCACAACCTCCAAATCAAATCTTCGAAAATCTTCAATGAGTTCCTTCTTAGCAGTCAACGTCTGAATTGCTGGTAGCCGACTGAGCGCATCCGGCACGACATTAACTTTCCCCGGATGGTACTTAAGATTAAGATCGTAGTCAGCCATCAGCTCCAACCATCTACGTTGCCTCATATTAAGCTCCTTTTGCGTGAACACATATTTCAAGCTTTTATGATCAGTGAAAACCTCGACCCTTTCGCCCAAAAGGTAGTGTCTCCAAATCTTTAAAGCGAAGATCACAGCCGCAAGCTCCAAGTCATGAGTTGGGTAGTTCTTCTCATGGGTCTTCAACTGTCTCGATGCGTATGCTACAACCTTCCCATGCTGCATCAAAACACATCCCAATCCTTTTCCAGATGCGTCGCTGTGAATTACCAATCCTCCGGAATTGTCTGGCACGGTCAGAACAGGAGCGGTTATCAATCTCTGCTTCAACGCCTCAAAAGCTGACGCACAATTATCCGTCCATACAAATGGTACCTCCTTGCGCGTAAGCTTGGTCAACGGCTCCGCCAGACGAGCAAAGTTCTCCATGAACCTTCTGTAATACCCGGCTAGTCCAAGAAAGCTTCTTATCTCCGCAACATTCTTCGGAATCGGCCAATCACGAACTGCTGTAATCTTTTCGGGATCAACGGCGATTCCATCGCCAGACACGACATGCCCCAAAAACTTTACTTCTTTCAGCCAAAAGTCGCACTTGCTCATCTTTGCATATAATTTTTTTTGCCTCAGCGTCTGCAGTGCGATCTTCAAATGTTCTGCATGCTCTTCAATACTCTTCGAATAGAGCAGAATATCATCAATGAACACCACTATAAACTGGTCCAAGAATGGTGAAAAGATTCGGTTCATCAACTCCATGAATATCGCCGGTGCATTCGTTACTCCGAAGGGCATCACTAAGTACTCATAATGTCCATACCGAGTTCGGAACGCCGTTTTTCAAATATCTTCTGTTTTCACTCGGACCTGATGATATCCGGATCGCAATTCCAGTTTCGAGAATACCCCCGCGCCACTAAACTGCTCAAATAGTTCGCCAATGCGAGGGATCAGGTACTTGTTCTTAATAGTCACCCGGTTTAATTCTCGATAGTCGATGCACATCTTTCTTGTGCCATCTTTCTTTTTGACTAGAAGAACTAGAGCTCCCCAAGGCGAGTTACTGCTTCGAATCCAACCCTTCTCAAGTAATTCGGTAACCTGCTTCTTAACTTCTTCCAACTCCACTGGTGCCATTGGATAATACGCTTTAGATACTGGCGCTGCACCAGGAATAAGATCAATCGCGAACTCTACGTCTCGCTTCGGCGGTAATCCTGATATATCTTCAAACACGTCCATGAAATCTCGAACAATAGCCGGCGCTTCATCTTTATCAACCTCCAATGACGAAAGAACATTAGTTGTCGGCCTAGCCCTAAACTTGACTGGCCCGACAGAACTGCTTCCTCCAGTGAAGTTAAACTCGGGATGTCCGGGAATCTGGAAAATTACTTTCTTTGCCCTATGATTGATACGAAAGTGTGTTTGTAGTTTAACCGCAATCAATAACGATGTCGCGCGTAGCTAGACTGAGGTGAGTACGGGTCGTCTTCAGGGAAACGTTGAATCTTTTACTCTTACTTTAGACGTGTTGAAAAAGAGGGGAGGAATAAAGAATTTTGTGAAAAGATTTCTAGATCTACGTTAAGCAAGAATGCAAAATATATAGATCTAGATTATTTATGGATGTAGTTAATATAATAAGGGAGCTTGTAGGGTTCGTTAGGATTTAGTAGTTATGGATGATTAATTAAAAGTTACCATTTTTATCCTTTAATAGATTTAAAACTAGAACGACGGTGATGCGTGCAGATTAGGGTTTCTGGAAGGAAAAGGAATCCCACTCTTAACCTTTATCTCGATACGGAACTCTGTTCATATCTAGCCTTTACCAAAACTATCATTAATCTCATCTCTAATCGCGGTCGGAACTAACAAAGAATTGTTAGCGCGCCCGATTAGGATGTTAATGATTCTTTTGATAAAGTTCATAAACTTTATAGGACTTAAAAAGGGTTTAGAGATGTTCATCATCCATTAGCCTACCCTAATCCTACGAACCCTAACAAGCGGAGAATTACTCGCGCATGTTGGGAGAAAAAGAGATGGAGAGAAAATGCATAATTAAACTACGAAGAAATAGAATAAGAAAAAGAAAGCTACCTTTATTAATCAACAATATTCATTACACTTTGATTCCTTAGAAAATGATTACAAAGACTAGTTTGCTTCTCGATCTCTTCCAAAGACGTAGACAAACAGTTGATGATCAGCCTGGATGCGTGAGCCGTCTGGGACTTCGTGATCTCGTCGGCTTGATGAATTTTCCAAGAGGCTCTCGGTGCCTTTTTATAGTGCAAAGCCAGAATAATTTGCTTCCAAAGTTGGTAAAATATAGCATAGATTCATCGCCCAAAATTTAGACAAGTAATCCCTCTATAATGCCGCGGATCCGCGGCATAAGGGTGGGTAAGGCCGCGGATCCGCGGCCTTTTAATCTCCTCCATTCATCAAACTTTAGGGCATCTATGTTTGTGACATTTGCACTCCTCTGGAACCTTTGTATCTTTGAAATCTTCTCGTAGTCGCTGCCAGACTTGGTCTTCAAGTTTTGATTCTTAATTAGGTAAGTCTTCTTCAACAACTTGATTTGCTTGATTCTAGACTTTGAAAAATTCTGCACAACTTGGAAATATTCTGCACAACAACTCAAATAATATTTAGTAGACTTTGTTCTACTAGGATTAGGTCAATGAATTTATTTGCATACATTTTCCTACCAAATTGTAATTATAATATATCAACACATGGAAAATAGTATTTTTACACATAAACCCTCATATGTATGATATATTATAATAAAGTCCTTTTTAATATGAAAATGGTAGGAAAAATGTAATAATAAATGTGCAGTTTTATCAACTGAACACCCTACAATCAATGTGAGCATGGAAAGTGCCGAGAAAATCCATTCCCAAGACGACTTCATAGCTGCCCGTATCAATCACCAAGAAACTTGCAAAAAGCTCCCGTCCGCGAACAACAACTGCACAATCTTTACACTCTCTACTAGATATGATTTTCCCATTCCCAGTGTATATGTCCCAGAAACTAGACAGGGTCGTGCAGGTAATCGAGTGTGTAGCTATAAACATGGACGACATAAAACAATGGGATGCACCAGAATCAAATAACACTAATGCGGGAAAACCATGAACAAGTAGAATACCTGAAACAACTTCCCCCGAAGCCTTGGCTTCCTCAGCCGTCAGGGTATATGCTCGAGCTTGATTGGGTCCCTGAGTCAGCTGCTTTTGTCCTTGAAACAGTTTCTGCGGTGGCTTCTGACCATCATCCTTCGTGCGAAGTTTCGACGGAAAAGTGCTGATAGTATGATCCGCCGATCCACAGACCAAACAGAGTCCCTGTTTCCTTCGACACTCCCTTTGCACATGCCCAGGTAAATGGCAGTAGTCACAGAACACGGTCCTTCTCTGCTCAACAACAGCATGTTTCTTCATCGGTGTTACACCACGACGGTCCACTGGAATACCTCTGCGTCCATGAGCTTGGTTCGGTGCAAATGCCGGCTTCCTTGCTGTAACTGCTGGCTGCTGTGAACTCCCGGTCTTCATAGATAGGCTTTGTTGCTCTCGAGCCGCTGTAAGTACTTGAGAAAAAGTGGTCAAACCCAGGGAGACAATCTGCCTCTGGATGTCCACATCCAAACTGCGCATGAACATCCTTGCCCTATCAGCATCGTTGGCAACCAGAGGTCCAGCGAATCTACTGAGCCGCGTCCACTCTGCTGCGTGCACATCTACAGGTGCGCCGTTCTTCTTCAAACTGACGAACTTTTCCTGCATTTCCTCCCGTGCAGTCCGCGGGAAGAACTTCTCCAAGAAACTCTTCAAAAAATCCTCCCACTTGATCAGCTTGGGCAAGCGGGTCTCTTCCACAAGCCACCATTCATGGGCGTAATCCACCAGCTGGATCCGTACCACATCCACTCTCTTATCTTCTGGGATCTGTGCCGCAATGAATAAATTCTCCATGTCAACCAGCCACTGCTCCGCTGGCAACGGCTTCTCTAAGCCAGTAAAGACAGACGAACCCAGTCTCCTGAAATCCGCCACGGTACCCATACAACCGGTATGGCCACAACATTGTTCACGGACTGCTGAACGGTCCGCAAACCTTCCTGAAAAGATTCAGCCTGCTGCTGGATCAGCTCGGTCTGTCGCTTTTGATTCTCCAACATCCCACGTATCACTCCAAGCATAGCGGCTTCGTCAACACGCCTTTGGTACGTCTTCAGATTCTTGTCTGCCATGTTCCTAAAATCAAAGCACAAAAATGATTAGCATGATAACAGATTCAAAATGTAGATCAAGGCTAGAACTCCAAGTTACTTAAATAGAGTACCGCATTGTAACCATGCCGCGGTATTATAGCTACAATTGCATAACTCCACCCAAGTCGCCTAAGTTCTAGAGATAACCAAGGAATCAGGTTTCGAGTCGACATGCAAGGGAGGTTTGCATATCGTAAAGTATAATCAGGAGGAGGTTAAGATTCAAGAACGGTAAAACGGTAAGGTGGCCGGACATGTTTCCTAATCACGAGTATTCTGATTCGTGTATTGGGTCCAATACCCAACTACAAAAACCAAACCCGATTAACCTATGGCTCTGATACCAAAAGAACCATGTCACGCCCCGCTTCCCAGAGTACGCTAAGGTAGGCATGTGACATAGCCAACCATGCTACCTGTGGATATGAATTATCCTTCCACAGTCACATTACGGCTGTAAAGATATCAAGAACAATAATAAAACTATCTAGCACATGTCCATAAGCCAAAATAAAATGAGTCAAAAATAAATAATGCGGAAGCAAGAGATCCAATACAAGAATAACTGGAATGTATGTCCCATAATGCGGGATCACATCAGGAATAAAATACTGAAAAGTAAAAGAACTAACTACTAATGAGTCCTCACCGCTCAGCCTGCTGACTAAAGTACTCCTGCTCGGACTGCAGCAAAGGTACGGAATCTGGGCCATGCAAAACCCAGACGTCAGCGCGTCATGTCATCGAGCAATAAAATATAAACAGGGTAACAAGACATGCAAGTATAATCATAAATGGTAAAGCAGGTGCAACGACAATATAAATCAGGGCAGTGAAAGGTAGTGTGCAGTGAGTAAACTAAACCGGTCTTTTAGGTTAACTACTCTCAAGTCTTTGAAATCAATTTGATGAATTATCGATGTAGCTCAATAGTATCCCGTGCGTGCCCGGGATCACGGTCTATAACTCTCGGGCTGAACCCGAGACGTACCGCAAGGCAGTAAAGGATGGTGGGTAATGACGAGTGATGTCCATAGCATCACTCCGGGGCTGGCCTAGCCCGTAAGACTGATCAGAACAGGTATAGAGCCGTCGAGTTACAAGTCAGGTTTCATCATTGATTTCCCCATACCCCCAAGTCAAAAGTGTTCAAGTCAGGTATTAAGTGATCTAAGGCTAATGCCAATACAGAATCAGGCAGGTACAGGTTTGTCTGGATAGACAACAGGAACGGTCCGTAAGTACAACAGGTCAGGTTCGTTGGCATTAAGCACAAGATCAGGTAACAGGTAAAGCCATGGTACATCAGGTCAAGTCAAGTAATGTATATAGGTGTCATGTCATGTCAAGAGTTGCACGGTACTATGTCGTGTCAAGTAATAGGTGTAGCGAGTCATATCAGGGTGTACAGGATATCATGTGGGTACTCATAATCAAACTAGCATAATCATGGGTATACAGAACAAGCATGTGTACTAATAGAATCAACAAGCTGGAACTTGTAACGTGAAATGCAATCAGGTACAGATTAAGGTATGTAGATGCACAGTTATCAGTTTGGGTTTAAGGGATAGTTTCAACATTACAAGAATACATTATAACGAATATGGATATTAAAATCATGTTAATATGTACTAAGTAATCTAGAGATGCCATGATATATAAAATACGTTCAAACGATGCAACCGGGTATTCGGGGTAGAAACTATTTAAAAGTGCTATGGGTTATGCAGTTAATTAGTAAGTAATTTAACCACGAATGTGGGTACATGATATTGTACTTTAAGCTACAACAAGTTGTAATTTAAAATCCGAGTCTACAATGATATAATCTGATATTGAAATGCAAGAATGGAAACTAATAGTCTTAGGTTCAATTTACAGGTTCAATCGTGAGATAAATATGTATAAATAACATAGTAGCATGTAGAAAGTTTCACTTGCCTCGACAGATCGCGAAGCGGTACACGGAACGTCACGCGTCGGCGGGAAAAGTCGTGACGCGCGCACGGTACACGGAAAGAGTCCAAACAACGAACAGTGGGATCACACGGGTCAGATATCCTTGCTGGTTTGTCGGGATCGTCGACGGCACGGCCGGATTCCGGCAATCACAGAAAACAGTGAATATCTAAAAGGAAGAAAATGTATTGAAAGGAAAAGAGAAGAATTTAAAGAGGACAGAGAAGATTGAGGAGTGAGGCTTACTCACTGGATTGTAGAGGGATGACGGCGTCGACGGTGAGGATCGACGGAGCTCCGGTGATGGGGTTGGCTGTGAAAGTTCGGTTAGGGTTTGGTTGCTGGGGTGCTGTTGGAGGGTATGCGCAGGGTCTTGGTGCAGGAGGAAGAGCATAGGAGAGGGAGAGGAAGGAGGTGACGACGAGATGAGGGAGATGGTCGGCGGCAGAGGAAATGTGGGTTCTTGGGTTCGTGTAGGTGTGTGTGCAGGGGGAGAGAGGCTCGGGAAGAAGAAGAAAAAGAAGCTGGAGAGGAGGAGGAGAGGAGATGAGGATGGAGACGGTGGTTTTGGAGCGGAATAGGGTTAGGGTTTGAGGAGGCGACGGGGAGTTCGATGGGTTTTTCTCGTGCATGGGGTTTTAAAAGGAACAGAAGAAGAAGAAGAAGAAATAGAAAGGGAGAGGTGACGGAATCCACGCGGCGGTGACGCGACTCGAGGAACGTACAGTAATCGTGAGCAGAGAGAGAAAGCGCGAGAGGAGAGAGAAAGAGAAGAGAGAGAGAGAAAGCTCGTAGGGAAGAGAGAGAAGGAGAAAAGGAAAGATTTGGGGAAAGAGAGTGAGAGAGAGACGTGGGGCCCGATGAATTGAAAGGAGGTTACTGATTGGTTGTAGGGAAAAAGAAAAAGAGATAGAAGGGAGAGAGAGACTCGATGGTAGGGCCAGTAGCAGAAGGGAGGCTGGGATTGGTTGGGGGGAAAAATTTAAAAGGATTTTTATTGTTAAAAAAATATTTTCGTTATCAGAAAGAAACAATCTTAAGCTGTGAAGAAATATTTAAAGAATTAAAGAAATTTAAGAATAATTAAAATTTGGCGGGATGCAAAATATTTCAGAATTGCGCCCGGGTCGGGTCCAAAAATTTGGATTTGAAATATGAAAATTATTAGCAAGTTCCAAAAATTAAAATGAAGGATTTTGTAACAGAAATGCATACCCCCAAGAACGGTCGCACGTACGTGCGCGTAGCCATCCAAACGCGTCCGTTTCACTGAACGGGACGAGAACACGATGCAAGGACGCTACCACAGGGTTAGGGGTACCATGCAGGCCATGTCATGTATTTTTAAATTATTTTAAGTAACTTAAATTGTTATATGCAAAATATGTGATGTTAGGATATTCTATAACTATGAAATAACAAGCTCAAGCAAGCGGGTCGAATATAAGTAAACTGCCATTTGCAACCAAACAGGGTAAATGAAATAAACACCACAAACAACACATACGGCAACAGAAATTGGTATAATTGAACTCGGTTGTTACAAATTCGAGCGTCAGTCAGGAGGTTCTCTACGTTGATGAGCCATTGCTCGGCTTCAAGTGGACTTGCTGATCCTGTGAACACTGCTGGATGGAGCCTCCTGAAGTCTGAAACGTTACCAACCCTAGCCTGTGCGATCGGTACAAGCGCGCCCTCAGGGGCGGCGGGAACAGCTGTAGATCTCTCCTGGGAGGTAATTGCGGTCTCCTGTACCGCTTTCAATCCCTCGGTCAGAAGATCGGTTTTCCTCTCTTGAGCTTGGGCCAGGGTTGTCAGTGTGCTAAGGATCTTCTCGGTACGATCGTGGTGACCGGCACCCGAGGAGTTACCTGAGAAGTCCATATTCCTGAAAGATCAACAGAAATCAGATTCAAGCAAGGCTACACAATGATTCAACGATGATTAGGAAGTGAGGAAGAATGCAATAAGGCATACGGTAAGGGTGCAACTCAATCTAGAGGTCCCTCCACGGAACTGTAATCTCATCAAAAACCTGTCTTTGATACCAGCAAAACCATGTCACGTCCCGCTTCCCAAAATACGGGGTACGAGAGATGACTTGGCCAGCCATGCTCCTACGATCAGGGAATAATCCCGCCGTAGTCACACTTCGGCTTCTAGTATTACATGGAAGTTAATAAACAGTGCTTGAGTAAAGGAGAAATCATAGTTCACGACTTTATTACATCGCAATTTAAAAGAATTCAAGGTACATTTATTTCACAAAATCATAAAATAAACAACTAACCAATAACAAATACTGAAATCAAAGAAAGTAGCGCTAGTGGTGCAGTCTAGATCTCCGCAATCTCGAAAGGTAAGTCCTGCTCCTGGGCTGGATCCACTTCGACCTTAGAGCATGCACACTCAGGTCGTCAGGGCGACACACACAGCAATAAATATGTATAATAGGCGTGCAGTAGTATTAAACATGGGGAGTACAATGGATTGCAGTACATATATATAATCACATCAACTGAAAATGAATGGTGCACTATGAGTAAGATGTCGGTGAACTAAGCATTGCATATGTCACTACTTAACGGTCATTAAGTCTATAAAATCAATTGGTGGAGAGGATACTCGTGTTTAATAAGGGTCTCGTGCATACCTGAGACTACGGTCCATTGTGTCCGGGACATAACCCTGTCAGCCGTGCCGCTAGGCCCACGACCTAAAGTATGTATATGTATATAAGTATAACTGATAGCGAATGATCATTCTCTAATCACTGTACCTCGCTAAATACGAGTTCAAATCCACCTTGATTTCCCCCATTTCCCCAGGTTATGGTCTGTATTCACGAATTAGATAAGTTGTGGATAATACGTATCACTGTCGTTTTCAAATACTTTTTCCACTTATCAGTATCACTGTCGTATTTGCCACAACTCAATCACTAATCATTAATATACCGATAATGCAAATGATTCACTATGCGGAAGGTATAACTCAAGCATGAGAAAATATGTAGAAATGCACTGAATAGGTATTCGTTACACTACAACGTCTAATGCCTTGTAACTTGCAGAATTCATGGTAAATCATACGCTTAGAATTGGCCAAAACAATATAAAGGGCATATGAAGCACACTGTATTATCTAAGCAATAAAATTTATTTCAGATCAATCGGAGTTCAGGTTAGATAATTATCATCGTTTGAAGGCAGCGATCGACTTCTGAGATTCCAGTTCCAGAACTGGAATCCCAACTTCGCGCGCAGTTTATCAGTAATTGTGTGCAGATTAAGCTTTTGTCCTAGTTGAATAAAATTTAGTTCTGCCAGTTAAGTTTCCAACGCACCAAACGGATTATCAATCGCACCTCTATATCAGAAGTTATGTCCAGATTAAAATGACAATGTACCGAACACTTCTGCAGAAACTGCAGAACGCAGTGACATTCTAAAATATAAACTAAATGCCAAACGGCCGAAAAATGCACGGGACCGATTTCGGGTGTTAGCTAATTAAGTTATCTACGCTACCATATGGGGCTCTGTGCATTTTCATTTTTAAACAAGTGTGTACAGGTACTCAGAATTCGGGTTCCCCCATAGATAGTTTCCCCGGACTGCAGTCCAGAATTTCGTCCCTCATCATTTTCAGGGTCGTGGGATTTCATTATTCCAAAACTAAATACACATGGTTACATGCCATCTCGTTAGGTTCGATACGAGCCCTGGAGCATCATGATTGGAATCATATTCAAATAACTACAAATTTTACAACGTGGGATACACGTCGATTTTCGGATTTTGCCGTAACCAATCGGAATTTTATTTTACGTTCGGTGCCATATCAATTTGATGCCGATATCTTAAATGTCATTCGTTAATCTCAATCGGAACTTTTAATAATGAAACTTGGGGATTTTAATGGAATAAACGCATCACGCACTCGTTACGTGTACGAGGATGTTATCTATTTATTCATCCAAGTATCGTATCACACCCAATTAAACCGTTAAACTACAATTTCTAACTACACCATTACATAGCATGAATTTAACAAGTGAAAGGGCTTCACTTGCCTGAGACGATCGTGATGACAATAAGGGCTGGCACGACACGGACACGATCACGGCACGAACACGACGGCAGTGAGCTCGGCAATGCGTATGGCGTCGAGGTAGCGAGCTTGGCAGTGCTGGCCTGGGATTCGTGGGTAGGGGAAAGTGAGCAGGTCGCGGGAGAGCTCGGGGCTGCAGGCGGTGAGCTCGGGGGCTGCAAGCGATGGGCTCAGGCGCTGCAGGCGAGGAGAGCTGGTGAGTCGTGGATGCCCGGGCTGCTGGGAATCGATGCAGTGGCTTTGGCTTTGGCGAGGTTGGCTGAGGTGACGGTCGGAGCTGGGAAGAGTTCGGAGACGTGAGGTGAGGGTTCACTTTGGAGGAGAACGAGGACGAGAGAGAGAGAGAGAGAAACAGAGAGGGGGAGAATCACAGAGGGAGAGATGATTGAAGAGAACGGGAAGTGAGGAGGAGACGTTGGAGAGAAGAAGGGCCGTGGCTATTGGAGATGGCCGGTTCTCACGCGAGCGCGAGGAGCGGGGAGTCGTGGGGAGAGCCGTTGGGCCTTGGAGCTTTTGGGGGTGAGCGGGTCGAGTGGAGGCTGGCGCGAAGAACGCGGAGGCGAGCGGGTGGGGGTGCGGGTCTCGCGGCGCGGGCACGAAGAGCGCGGAAGCGTGGGGTGACGCGAGGGAGGAAGGAATCGAGCGGGAAAGTGAAGACGAGGTGGGGAAGATGGAAGCTAACGGGTCGGGTTTGGGTTGCTTTGGGTGTTTGGACTGGGCCGGTGGGGATTTATTATATGATTTGTTTGGAATTTATTTTGTAAGAAAATGAATATGGAAGATGGGCTGGATTGGTGACAAGTGATTTATATATATGTTTACTAAAAATTGGTTTGGGCTTTGATTTTTAACTGTTTTGGAAAATTAAATGCTAAAATTTAAACAACCAGTTTCACGCAAAATTACGAGGAAAGAGAAAACGTTCGGGAAACTTGGGGAAAAGTAGAAAGATTTTATTGATGGGAACGGGGATTTACACACGAGAATCACGCCGTCCGTTACGCCCCTGACGTCACGCCCGCGTGATCGGCGGGATCCCGACTTAATGGCGAGGCAGGCTCGTTAATGGGGGATCGTGATGGCGTAGAACGCGGGATCGTGGGCGGCGGATATCTCGCGCATGGCGAGATTCGCGGAGGCGAGCCGGATGCGCCTGCGATTGGTGCCGTTGGTTGGTCGATGGGACCGATGTAGATGAGCTCGGCGGGAGGCTCGGGGACGAGCGGGAGGCCGAGGTATCCTGGTTCTGCTATAGCCCGGAAGCGAGCTGAAGGGGCCGAGGAGGCCGATTGCGCAAGAGGCTCGGAGGCGAGCCAACGGTCGTTTGTAAGGCGGGCATAGGAGTGGTGTGGACGGTCGCAGAAGGTCGGCTACGTCCATGGGCCGCAGACCCGGGGTATTCTTCCGACGTACCGTTCTTGGTCCTCTTTTGCTAGCTTCGGTACACATCATCTGCCATGTGTCACGATCTGAGAGATCGCCGATATCGAGCATCATCATTAGCCCCCCACTCTCGTCCCGACCTATTCACGGGTCGGGTCGAGAGTGGTTTGCCGGTTCACCCGAGGTGAGATCCTTTTCGTCGATATCGTAAGCGTGCATTCCCGGGCAATCAGCTGTATTTTCTTGATGACGTCAGCGGATTAGGGGCCAGATCTTGTATTAAAGAGGATGCGCCGGATCGTGCGTACGTTCACCGAAGCGACAGCCCACTTGTCTTGCGCTAGTTGGCTGACGCGACGGGCCGCAGATTTCCGGCGTCCGATAGGGTGCGACCAATGCGCGTGCGACAGGTGGAGCGATAGTGGCCGTCGAATGCAATGAGTCGTTTCAGCGGGAGATAACTGTCACCATTGGATGTGTACGCCGGCAGCTATAATTAGAGGTGTGGTCCCCATCAGGGCCCATCCCTCTTCATAATTTCCTCGTCCCGAGTCTCGTTAGCTCGGTGCTATCCTTTTTAGGTCGGATCTCTGTGTTTTCTCTTCCGAGGACTCATCCCCTCAATCGGGTTAGATGTCTTCTTCTGAATAGTCTGTAGAAATAGATCGGGTAGAGTTTAGGGAGCCCCCCGTAGATTCTTCTTCTTCTTCTTCCACTGAGTCGGAGTCCTCCCGAGAAGTTATGGTCAGATCCTTTTCCCGGGGTCACGCGATGGGGGCGGTTCCCAGAGCGGAGGTCGCGGATGCCCCAGATGTGTCATCTATGGTGAGGTATGAGGATGAGCTCGCCACCGCTTGGGCTCATTTCCACATTCCTTCCGGCTATACGCTACGTTTGGCGGAGGAAGGGGAGAGGGCAGATCAAGTACGGGGTAAGGAAATTGCCCTGTACCTGGAAGCCTTTTGGGCCGGAATGCCCATGCCCTTCTCTTCCGAGGTTGTTAGAGCGCTGAATCATTTTGGGTTAGCCACGGGTCAGCTAGTGCCGAACTCTTGAAGGATTCTCCTTGGGTTCCTGCTTCTTTTGAAGTTGCACATGATCCCTTTCAGGCTAAGCACCCTTGCCTCTTCTCTTTGTTACAAAATTCACCCTGGCACTCGCGCGGGGGCGAGCTGAGGTGGGTATACATCTCCTTTAGGAAACAGCGGGAGAGTGCTGCCGGGTCGGAGGTCGTCGTCGTGCCTTCTTCCATCCACGATTGGAAGAAGAAGTTTTTCTTTGTTGGGCCGTCCGAGGGTGAGGACTGGCCTGTGCCCACCCAGTAGTTTAGGGATAGTTGCCGGTGGGAGAGTCAGTCGAACGATCCCGACGCGGCGAAAGTGGCGAAGTGGGAGCCCATTCCTCGGGCTGACGTGCTGCTTTCTGAGCAGGCCCTTAGTTGGGCTGGGCTCAGCCCCGCCCAGTTTGCGGGTAAGTTAGGAGTTTACAGGCGATATGCTAGACTTGCGTTCATTTTTATTTTTACTTGTATTGTCGACTCCATTGTACCTTGTCTTGTGCAGAACCCATGGACGTGAGCAAATTCCGAGCGGCCATGCAAGAGCAGAAGAAGGGGTCGAGGGATGGAGGTGCCAGCTCCTCCCATCCGACGTCGGCCCCGGCACCCCCGGCAGCCGCTCCACCTAGGCGTTCGAGTGCGGCCCGTGCCCCGGAGTCCAGCCAGACACGGAGCTGTGGTTATTTAGTCGTTATTTAGATGTTAATATGAGTAATTTTTGGATTTTATCTTTTTTGGAATCAAATCAATGACCTCTTATATTGAAGAGGAATGGGGCTGTGGTTATTTAGTCGTTTCTTATTGGCTAGGTCAATGACCAGAGTAGATAGGTCAATGACCAGAGTAGATGTTCAAGTGTCAGTAAACCTCCTTTGGGGTGTTTTGTGCGGTCAACACGGAGGTAAATACAAAAAACCAAGAAACAAAGAAAAAGAAGAAAAGGCGTAGGTGCTCCAGTGGTTACAATTACTTAGCCTCCAAGCTTAATTAGCTTTTGCAATTTTCATATAGGGTCTCAAAATGGGGAAGAATCTTGGTACATGGACACAGGCTTGTCTATCAAAAAGGGAAGAAAAAAATTGCTTTTGGCTTTGTGGCACAAATTTTTCGACTCCACTAAAGCTTGGTGGTGGGAGCAGCATACCTCCGATTATTATTTCTTGGATAAACAGTCCTTTCTTTATTATATGTTTATTTACTTAAAGACCCACCAAAAGGTTAAAATTTCTATAATTTTTAATAAATTCAAAAGTTTCCACGCTCATTCCCACTCTCCTTCTCTCCTTTTGAAGAAGGCATCCATCCACCCTGAAATTTGAGAAGGAACACGATACGTGCCCCCTCTCTCTATATTGATTTGTAGGTAGTCACTTATTATTGTTTCTCTGTAATCTTTTGATGCGCATAGCATGTGCATAGATTCTAATCTTGCAAAATTTTAACGCAAAAATAAGTTTAGGGCCCTATGTCAAAGGGGTAGGGTTAAGTATGTTTATAATAGCTCGTTATTTTACGCTATGTAGCGTAGTTTAACCTATTCGTTATATGGCATTCTAAAATAGCTTAAATACATAAAACTTACGTATTTTGTCAGATAGCTTACTTTTTTTTTTAATAAATAGCTTACACTATGCTATTTGTACGCTATTTTTACATAGGATTTTCTATCGAGTATTTTAATTAATTTGAATTTAGAAACCTACACTACTCGAAACTGTGCATATTAGAGAACGGTCTTTGATATGTATTAGCGACCGTACACCATTTATACAGTCGCTAATACCCGGTAGCAAAAAATATGGTCGCTAATAAACGTATTAGCGACCGTTTATACGGTCGCTCATATGCGAGCGATGAATTAATAAAATGGTAAAAAACCAATACTTCCATTTTAATTAAGAAAAAATAAACCCGGAAATCTACATCCCAGCGGTGATGATTTCATTCGGGGCAATTTTTGATAGTAAACCAAATTTAAATAATAATTATAAAAAAACCACTTAAGAAAAATAATTACAAAAAAAGACCACTTTTTATCTCGCAGGCGTCACGTCCTGGCGCCGGCGCGAAATAAATTTTTTTATGGGCGCAGTTTCAAACAACGTCCATAGCATTTGTATGGGACGCGGTTCGAAAATGCTCCCCATACATTTGCCCTTTACATTTGTATGGGACGCATTTTGAAACTGTGTTCTATACAAATGTTATGAGAGCAGTTTTAAACTGTGTCCCATATAAATGTATGAGACGCAGTTTCAAACTGCGCCCCATACAAATGTAAATGACGCAGTTCCAAACCGCGTCCCATACAATTAATAAAAGCAAAATAATATAAATCATTGTCATTGTAAGGACTTTGTTTTTTTTGGCGCGGTTGCAAATTGCGTCCCAAAAAGAAACATGCTCATTCACAGGTGTGTGTTTTTCTAGGACGCGGTTTGAAGCTTCGCCCCAAAATGATACACAATCATTCACGGGTATGATTTTTTCTTAGGCGCAGATGCAAACTGCGTCCAAAAAAAGAACCATACTCATCCACAGGTCTGTGTTTTTTTTATGACGCAGTTTGAAGGTGGGCCCCAAAATGAAACACAATCACTCCTAATTTTCAATGGTTTCATCTCCAACTACAGCATATGCTAAAAGATAAAGGTCATCATTTACATCGGCCCCTGGTAGCAATGAGCAAAGTCCCTTTATATTTGCCGTATAAGTGGGTCCAATCAATTGTAACATTTCAGAAAATATAAAATATTATTTTTGGAATTTAATATTAAAATAATATATTTCGCGAAAACTACCCGATTTGCAAAATTGAGGTTTTCGTAAAATTGTATAAATATATACCAATAATTGTGAAATAGTTGGAGATTAAAATGATTTATTTATTTAAAAATATATTTATTGGATTTGACATTTTTATAATTAATTATATGCAGTTTAGATAAAAATTGATTAGTGCACTACTAATCGCGATTAAACTAAATCCGTATTTCTACATTTTTCCATGGCTAGTACACCATGATGTGTTGTATATTGTTGCATGTTGTTTCATTCGTATGGGTTGTTTTATTGATATTTGGTTTTAAGAAAAGAAAAGAAAAGAAAGTGTATTATTGAGGAGAGAAAGAGAGGGGACCACATGAGGCATGGCTTATGAGTGAGGGTGAGAATAAAAGAGAGAGAGAAAGGAAAGCCATCATTTCTTCACTCCATTATTTTCCTTCATCTTCTTCCTCCCCATCTCCCTCTACCATCACCTCCAAGAATCATCTCCATTTCTTCACAAAAACCTTACACCCTCTTCATTAAAGTTGACCTCACCTTATCCTTAATACTTTGGTCCAATCAAAGTTGGATTTTCAAGACTATGGGAAGCTAGGGTTTTTCTTGAGTTGCCCAAATGAGGTATATTTTCTTTCATTTAGTTTAGTTTTAAGTTTCATAGCATTCTGGTTTAGTTTAGAGTTAAACTTGTTAGATTAGTGATGTTTGAAAAATCCTAAGAGAGGGTTGGGTGATGGTGTGGATTTGGTGATATTTGGGGGCTGTTACAAGACTTGAATGGTGTTTTTACTGGCCTAGACCTGAGACTAGAGCCAATACACGGACTTAGAATTTTCCGACGTCGGATTTGTGACAGATTGTGATAGTATATGGGAATCTGGACTGACCCAAGACCATCATAAATTAAGTTCCTATGACAGTGAGACGTGCAGGCAACCATGAAGCAACACCTGAAACCCTAGCCCCTGATGATCTTTTGAGACCGCAAACAAATTCCCTGTGGCCGCAAATTGCGGCCACATCAGAGTGAAATTGGGATATTTTTGGTGAGTGGCTTTGTTATGTGATATTTAGAGCAACCCAACATGCAAAATGTTCTGGTTTGACCTAGGGTAAAATTTGGGATAGATTTCCTTAGTTGCTGAATTTGGTATTTGCGATTTTGTGAACTTGGGATTATTGGTTTTGATATTTGATATTGTATTTGGTCGTTGAATGTTTGTACGTCGACGACGAGAGTTGTTTGGTTATTTTTGCATGCGTAGGCTATATGTTCTAACTTATGAGCGTACCGTGTGCCGTATTGGTTTTCCGAACTTGATTTTAATAGCATTTGTGATTGTGTATTTATTGTAGATACCTTCACATGGATTCCGAGACGACGGAGCACGTCGGCCACGGCTGAACAAGGAGTTCCGCAGGTGAGTAGATTTATATCTATGGGGGAAGTCGGGTGGATGGCGTATAGCACCCCCGCAAATTAAAATGGAAACCGATATATATAGAATATGGTTAAGAAAACTATGTTAAAAACTTATGAATATGGTCGGAGAAACCTATACTAGGAACTTACGGATGTGATTAAAGGTTTAGTATGAAATGATATGATTGATAAGAACGTCTCGAAGATATATAAAAATGTGAAATATAAATGTGAATCACGATATATAAATATAGATAGTGCACAAGAATAAGTATGAGATTTAGAGTAGCATGACATGAGATTTATAAGATAGAATATATATGTAAGATGACTTGATGTGAGATATTAATGTGATGAAAATAGTATATGATGAGATATGATGACTTGGCGTGATATGTCATTATATGGATGCGAGTCGATATGAGATAGTTGATACCTTTGTCGGTCCCACGATATGAGATTGATACGGATGTGACCTGAGATATAGTTATATAGATATATATAATATTGTGAATCATGAGTGTTATGCCGTACGAGACGTTAGGTCCGTACCTTCATTGTCATATAGGCTGATAGAATCCCTAATTGTTTAATGCCGCCGTGCGATGGATTACTATACGTGATGAGCTTTACCTGATGATTGATCCATACCCTTGACTAGAGGATACTGTACGATGGATTGTACCGTACGTGATATTATGAGGCCGGATGCCGATTGATAGATTCACCGACTCGGATATGTGATAGAGACGTGTACCTTATAGCATTGGGCCCACGATTTATTTTATGCTTCGTTCATGTCACTCTCATTGCATTGCATATACATGTGCTAATACACCTACACCATTATCGATGATGCGTATGTTACACTTACACAGATTGGCTGACTCACACACTTCATCATCGATAATTGCTATGTCACTTACACAGTAAAATTGTCACATCATTATGATATGTCGCATGATATACTGATATTGTCACATCACTGTTCCATGTTGCATGATATACCGAGACGCTCACATTTCTGTTCTATATTTGCATATATCATGCTTTACGATTATATGCACCGAGATGCTGTTTTCATGATATTTCTGGATTTGAAAACCGTGGTTATTTCAAAAGAAAGTATGTATTGTTTTAAAAACCCGGTTTCTCTTGATATGATATTTCGAGACGTCTACCATGTGTTTTCTCGGTTCTGAGATTGATATGTGAAACCCGATTCGAGGAGCTGGATGAGACTGTTTGCGGGTACATGGTGAACCCAGTATGATACCCTGGAGAAAGAAAGGGATGTCGCGTAGTAGACTGGCAGAGGGACTACTAGCTACCAGTGATTGGTTGGACCTGGCGGTTATCCGGAGGATACCGACCGGAGTCGAGAGATGGATATGGGCCGATCCGTACTGCCGGAGCCCGAGGGCCGATCCGGACATACGGAGCCCGTGGGCCGATCCGGACTGACGGAGCCCGAGATATGAGGATTTACGTGTCGATATTGGACATGGGTTTTATGATGTTTCGAGTGTCGATGTTGGACATTCAGGTTCCATGATTTTGATATGTCGTTGATGGACACACGTTGATTGATATCCTCATAGTTACATACATATGCTTCCATGATATTTACATGCATGATATTGTTGTGTCATTGATGGACACGTAGATGTTAACCATATGCAGATAGGCATTGATTATATTGTTGGCATATATGTAGATACGGTCACCCTAGATTTCATAGTATTATCTTTATAATATAGATGACATAGGAAATCGTTGTTTTATTCGATTTCTACCTGATGATGTTTTCTACTCACGAGTTGGCAACTCACTCCCGTTGTGCCATAGTTCTTGCAGGTTGACCGCATGGATCAGTAGCGGCATTGCTGGCACACAGCTGCTTTCAGGTGATTGTTTTGGTAAGTGGGACATTTGGATCGTGCCCATTATTATATTATTATTCTAGTTGTATCTAATTAACTCCATCAATCAAAAACTAGTATTTGTATAAGTAAATACTTAGAAAGACTTATGGTTGCGAGACATAGAGCGAGGGTTAATGTCCGCTACTTGTGGTTTTGATGTCTTGCTTTATTCATTATTCTTTGTGTTGATCTTCGCCGTTGGGCGTCGTATACATATATTCTGTTTTGCGTGGTTATGATTCCGCCGGTTGGCGAAGAGCTAGCTCCCGCTTGGGGATGCCTTTTATATTATCATGTGTATGTGGTTTTGGATCAAAAATACAAAAGAGGTGTTGCCCAAATTTTTGAAAGACAAAACATGTTTTTCAACTAGTAAAGTCCACTTGCATTTTTCATGTTCCACTATTCATACATTTAAGAAAACTTTTGATTTTATCATACCTTTATTTCAATCTTTTATTTTCTTAAAAAAGTTTAGATTTCTGGGTTTCGGCTTACTTGAATTACGTTACGCTTGTAGGCGTTGCGTGATTTAAATGCCCGTCACGAACTAAATTTTCGGGTCGTGACATCCATACTGAGAACGGGACGACAATAAGCGAAACCATCAATGGCCGGTCTGAATGCCCAAAATGCACCGGTAAAATATTCCATTCTTTCTGACATTGAAGCGTTGGTTGTTATCTTGGAGACAGTTCCGGAATTAGTAGATTTAATGGCGGTAAGATATCGTGGAAAATATTCATACGAATCTTTCCAATCTCCGTATATTTTAGACAACGCCTTATTCAACGCATTCCATGCCTTCATATAATTTATTTCAATGCATAATATATCTTTTATAAGCACTTGAATCATTTTGGGGGTCAAATCGACATCCGCTTTTATAAAAGGCAATATCTTGTTACATATGAATGTAGAAGTGGCATGTTTATGATTTGAATCACTACAGGATTCATACAAGTATGATTACCCGCATACTTTTTTATCTGCCAGAATCCTGTCGGTGATTTTTTTGAGATATGCATGAAGCCTTCACATGCAGTTCGTGTCTGTGTTACAAACAATGGTGTACTTGGTCGTGTTAGTCTTGATTGGTTTAAAAGAAACTCCGTGTTTAATTGACCAAACGCTGATTGCATGAATTAACTTCTCTTTTTTCTCGAACAAATCGCCGACCTTCAACCCACTTTCAATATCGACTGCCGAAAGCCTAGCCGCACAAAAGTTGACATTCTCCATTACCGATGTTGATAACATGTAAGCATCTGTCATGTTATCGGCAAGTAGATCTTCCAACTCAACGAATTTATTGTTAACACATGAATTAGTAATCCACTGCCTATCATTCTCATCAGTAAGGACATGTGCAATTTGCATGCTATCTTGTGCTTGAATCTCGTCTTCATCACTAGCATCATCATTATCTTCATCATCATTACTTTCATCTCCATTATGTTCCAACACCGCTGGATCCATAGCAGGTATATCGGTTGGATGTGTGGAACCAATATTGGAGACTTGCATGGTACTTGATGTTCCGGCTTCATATCAACGAAATCTCGACCTATCGTCTGCAAATGGTGTCCATACGGTGTCCATCTCTTATTGTATGACTGCATGGGCTCGGTATTTTGGGGCATAATAGTGAAGCCGAAGCTTGGCGCTGATATGCAATTAAAATCGAAGCTTGGCGGTGACATGTAATTATAACTGGGCAGCGGTACATAAGAACTGCACACAAATTTATGAATACTTAGTATCTATAGCATACCTCCACTATCAATAAATAGTGATCCGCTAAATGTATATACGGTATAAAAATATGCAAGGTAATACTTACTTCGTAAACTGCCAATTCACTGGCGTCTTGCTTGATGTGCCTTCATCTACGTAATTTTGATCTATATATTGTTCATCATTGGTGGGAGACATAAATTCGGTAGAATCATTATTTATATTGAGCATGCGTGTCATTTTTCTTTGCGGGTATTGCTTGGATACTCGAAAAAAAGGATCATGCACTTCAGAATATGGTTCGGGCAGTTGAGTGGACGTTAATATTGTAGGGTTCCTAGGCATGCTATTGAGGTCTCATAAGGCATCAACCATGCCAATTTAAAATTTTACAAGTGCCGAGAAACCCTAATACGGATTCGTTGACTAGAGTTTAGGCGAAAAGGAAAACTAGTTAACGACTTAACTAAAAGTAAGAAGCTACAACCTTTGTAGATCCGGTTCTCCACTTCCTTAGCTCCACGTAGACGTCCCCTCGCTGTCCATGTCGGATCTTGGACTCTAGCATCGGCTTCATCGGAGAAATGAGCGGACTAGTCGACGGCTACGATGCCGAAGATGATCTACGTCGAGGCAACACAAGATCAAGCTCTAACTTCACCAAGTCATGAAACTTGTGAAGAAAACACCCTATACTACTTGGCAAGAGGTATAGGATGAAGAAATAGGAGGTGGGTTCACTTTAGAATTGGATTTCTCACTCTTTTTCTCAAGATGCCATTAATGGTGGCAAGCTTTTTCTTGAAGATGAAGTAGAAGAAGAAGATAGAATATGATAAGTGTTAGATTAAAAATGAAAATAATATGAATACTTATCATATACTAACCATGGTCAAGTGTAGAGAGTAAACTAGGGTTAGGTGAATGGTTAGGTTAAGAGAAGAAAACAAAAATGGTCAATGTTTCAACCCTTCATGAAGCTTCATGAAAGAAACAAGAAAAGCCACCATTTCCATTTTCTTTTCCAAAATCAATAATCAAAAATAAATAAATGAATAAGTAAACAAAACCCTAACCATTCATATAACCATGGTTTAGTCTTTACACATGCACTAGTTAACATGTATCATCAAACATGATACAATCAAGTGCACACAAAAATATATCATATATACAATGTGCACATCAAGTGAGAAAATCCTTTTAAAATGAACCAATACTAGTTAATGCAAAGTAATATATCAAATATATAATTATACATTAAATCATTAAATCAACACTTGATTCAATGATCCGGTCATGTCGCACATAACCGACCAGTATTCAATGTATCGATTTATCGAATCAATCTTCGATTCGATAACTAGGTTATATCGCATACAACCAATCGAAACATTCATCGTGAGAATGAAATACGGTATCACATACACGCATTATTCTCGGTCCCGCACATATCTCATATGCGCTCCTATTTCGTTTCGCTTGAGCCAGGAAACCTCTGTGTAGGACTCTAAAGACTCGTCAATACGCCGGTAGCAGATGATGCTCATATCAAGCACCCACAAGCCGCAAGCGGTCTGCCAAACGTAACGGCCACCCGGGTATTGAGCGATCAGAAGATCGACGAGCAAGTCCGCTCACACTCCTGTGAATCCAACCAGTAACACTTACCGTACAGTCCGGTCTGTTCGTCTGATATGTCGCATATCAAGTTTAGGGGTGGCAAACGTCAGACCCCAATAACCGATAAGTCGTGCCGATGTGAGGCTCATAACAGGTCGAGAAACTACTGGTAACACTTACCAGCAAATCTCTGATCAGCCCTGGCCAGGGACTTCCCTGTTACGGCCAATCGAGCACAGCGCAACATCAACCCCCAATACCGGGAGAGACGAAACCCCTCCTATCGCTCATTGTCTCCATGTGACTCGGGACTGTACCCAAAAACCACCGTTTTGCACCCCCTCATGGACATGGTAAGGTGGAGATCAAAGCACAGTGGGAATCACACAAGACTCTATGACGATCTCGGGTCTACAGACTAACCTGCACAAGTGTCACCTAAGAACTGCCATCTGACGTGAGGTATAATACCATCTGGGAGTTCTCGACGAGTCCGTCCAGTGTACCCAGTCTCCACTGAGCACCCGTATACCATCTCTGATGTCAAACACCAATGGATATGGGATCATCCATCGCCCATCTCATGGGTCGAGAAGCGTATACGCTAGTCTACACTGGTATATCGATGCCCCGTATCGATACACCCACGACTAGGGACCTTGAAGGATGTACTTATGGACTACCATGTCCCCACTAGTATGATCTGCATCATAGTCCAGGTAGTCAAGTACACATCCTAAGGGTTTTACCAACATGTAACTATAAGACAGTTTAAAAAGACTAGTATATATGTTAAGATAAAGAGCAACCAGATAGCATACTATCATATCGAGCAAGAAAGTCATATCTATATATGTCCAAGCATCCAATATAATATACATCATCTGTACAATACTGGCCTCTAGGGCATACATACAACTAACAATCTCCCACTTGCACTAGGGCCAACTGTTGTAGTATCGCATACCGAGCATCCCGAAGAGTCTCTCAAACTGTATCTGGGGAATGGCCTTCGTGAGTGGATCCGCCGTGTTGTTCTTCGTGTCAACCCTCCTAATCTCGATCTCCCGGCGATCAACTATCTCCCGGATCAGGTGATACCGCCTCAGAATATGCCTGGATCGCTGATGGGACCTGGGTTCCTTGGCCAAAGCCACCGCTCCATTGTTATCGCAATACAAAGGTATTGGATGCTCAATGGATGGAACCTCACCAAGTTCAGTAATGAACTTCTTGATCTAGACAGCCTCTTTAGCAGCATCGTTGGCAGCGATGTATTCAGCCTCCATCGTCGAGTCTGCCACGGTTTCCTGCTTGGAACGTTTCCAGCTAACCGCCCCTCCGTAAAGGGTAAAGACAAATCCCGACTGCGACTTAGAGTCGTCCTTATCACTCTGGAAGCTCGAATTGGTAAAGGACTCCACTTGGAGTTCTCCGTTACCATACACCAAGAGAATCTCTTTAGTCCTTCGCAAGTACTTGAGAATGCTCTTCACAGCTGTTCAGTGACTCTCTCCAGGATCAGCTTGATACCTGCTCACTACACCTAGTGAGTATGCTACATCGGGTCTGGTACATAGCATCGCGTACATGATAGAGCCTACAGCCGAAGCATAGGGTATCCCTTGTATGCGAGCTCTCTCCATATCAGTCTTGGGAGACATCTCTTTGGAGAGAGTGACTCCAGAGATCGTGGGCAAGTTCCCACGCTTGGATTCTTCCATACTAAACCTCTTTAGTATGGTGTCAATGTACCTGGATTGGGACAATCCCAATATCCGTTTGGATCTATCCCTATAGATCCTTATTCCCAATATGCAGGAGGCATCACCAAGATCTTTCATCGAGAATCTTTGTGATAAGAAGAGCTTGACCGATTGCAGCATAGGAATATCATTTCCTATCAAGAGTATGTCGTTCACGTACAATACGAGGAAGACAACCTTACTCTCTGCCGCCTTCTTGTAAATACAAGGTTCATCTGGGTTTTTGACGAAATCAAACTCTTTGGTAACGACGTCAAAGCAGATGTTCCAACTCCGCGATGCTTGCTTTAATCCATAAATGGATTTAAGCAGCTTGCATACCTTTCCGCTGCTCCCACTGTCTACGAAGCCCTCTGGCTGAGTCATGTACACGCACTCTTCTAAATCACCGTTTAGAAAGGCAGTCTTAACATCCATTTGCCAGATTTCGTAGTCATGATATGCAGCGATGGCAAGCATGATCCGGATGGATTTAAGCATAGCCACTGGAGAAAAGGTTTCGTCATAGTCCACACCTGGTCTTTGACGAAAACCCTTTGCAACAAGTCTAGCTTTGAAAGTCTCCACTTTCCCATCTACACCAAGTTTTTTCTTGAAGATCCACTTGCTCCCAATGGGTTTTACCCCTTCAGGAGCAACTTCCAAAATCTATACTTTGTTGGTGTACATGGATTCCATCTCGGACCGCATTGCATCCAGCCATTTCACTGAGTCCCTACTCGTGATGGCCTGCTCGAAGCTAGTTGGGTCATTATCCTCCATGATGCAATCCTCGCTCCCACCATCCGTGAGAAAACCGTAGTATCTCTCAGGTGGGCGAGGAACCCTACTAGATCGGCGGAGAGGCTGAGGTTCATCGGGAGCTACTGAATCCTCTGGTTCTACTAAATCTTCTGTTGTGTTTTGTTCAGCTGGAACCTCTTCCAGTTCTACCTCAGAGCCACTAATCTCTTTTGCAAGAAATTCCTTTTCTAAAAAGGTGGCATGTTGAGCAACAAATACTCTTTGTTCCTCACTGTGGTAGAAGATATACTCTCGCGAATGTTTGGGATATCCAACAAATTTACACAAAACAGATCTTGCCTCGAGTTTGTCCGGTTTTTGTCATTTGACATAGACCGGGCAACCCCATATATTTATAAAATTAAGATATGGTCTCTTCCCTTCCCATATCTCATATGGTGTGGTAGGCACAGATTTGGTGGGAACCCTATTCAGTAGGTATGCTGATGTTTCCAGTGCATATCCCCAGAAGGAAACAGGTAACTCAGCTACACTCATCATAGAGCGCACCATATCTAATAGGGTGCGGTTCCTCCGTTCTGATACACCGTTGTGCTGTGGTGTATATGGAGGAGTTAGCTGAGAGAGAATCCCATTCTCTTTTAGGAAGTCTAGGAATTCAATGCTCAAGTATTCTCCTCCTCGATCAGATCGTAGGATTTTAATACTTTTTCTGGTTTGGTTCTCAACTTCTTTTTTATATTCTCTAAATTTCTCAAAAGCTTCTGATTTGTGTTTCATCAGGAACACATACCCGAACCTAGAGAGATCGTCAGTGAATGTAATGAAGTATGATGAACCATCCCTGGCATGTGTAGACATAGGACCGCATACATCACCATGTATCAGTCCTAAGAGTTCAGTAACTCTTTCTCCGTGTCCCATAAACGGAGTTTTGGTCATCTTGCCTTTGAGACATGATTGGCAAGTGTCATAAGATGAAAATTCGAATGGTTTCAAATATTCATCCTTATGCAACTTAGCCAGTCGTGTCGCATTGATGTGACCCAGTCTACAATGCCACAAGAAGGATTCGTTCAGTTCTGAACTCTTCCTCTTGTGTGTGTTTGTTATGCTCAGAACTGTTGATTGATTTAGAACATAAATGCCATTGCACAACGTGCCTGATCCAACCAATTTTTGGTTACGGAAAATGTTCATAACATTGTCCTGTAATACAAAATTATATCCCTCTTTACTCAACAAAGAAACCGATATAATGTTGCATATCAGGTTCGGCATGTAATAGCATTCGTTCAGAACCAATGTATTACCAGTTGGTAATGCAAGGTGATATTTCCCGACAGTCTTAGCTGCAACTATTGCACCATTTCCAACTCTAATGTCTTTATCACCTTCTCCAAGTTCTCTACCTTTCCTGAGCCCATGTAACTGATTACATATATGGGATCCTGACCCGGTATCTAATACCCAGGACGTAGAGCAAATAGAGAAACAGTTCTCTGTAACGAACACACCCGAAGAAAATGCATCATCATGTACTTTCTTCATTCGGGTGGCATGGGAATCCTGGTATTCCCCTATATCCTGTTCAGTCCTATAACTCTTATAAGAAAGAACGGAACCAACGTTCCCCAGCACAATATAACATGCGGGTTCGGTCAATACATCCATATTATTATCTTGATTATGGCATGACATGGTCGCTACCTGGAGAGAGAGAGAAGAAAACACTTTAGCGTATGCTCGTGCAAGATCAGATTGGTTATTATCTTATCTAATCAGGATGGCTCCCACTGGTTTTTATCAAATCTTCCTTCAAACCCTAAAAGGAAAGACTAGCCGGGATTAATTACACTTTACAACTTCGTCGATCTTTCAGCCAGGCCAGTGTCGGTACTTTGAGGGAGGTTCCCTGTGCTTTCGCACAGACCTAATTAAAGTAAACCTCGTTTTCCCAGAGGCGTAACCCCGTTGACACCTTTCTAGACACCTACTTGATCGGATAATTGTAATGTGCAAAACTCTCCCAGGAGTAACTCTTACTCGCAGTGGGTATCGGGATCCAACTATCTCATAGAAGGTATGCAATCTCATTGCAAATTTCAACACTTGAAATTCCCGATAATATTTTGCCCCAAGCATCCTATGACCTTGACGGAGGTCAATGAACCACAGGGTGCAAGTCAAGTTCAACCCGTCATTTCTTGATTGAATCAAACCCACCCGTACAATCCTTGACGGAGGTCAACAAGGTCGTACGACTACCCTAATCCAATCTGCATCACATGCATAAGCAGATAAATACTAGTTAGCTACCGCACACTACGCCTTGACGGAGGTCAACAAACGTAGCACGAATACTAAGTAGGATTTATCTGAAATGACGGAGGGCTACGTCAGGTTTTTCTGAAAACCTATTGCGTAATGAACTTGATATCGTTGTAGAATCAAGTGAAGTTTTGAAATGGAGTGATTTTGAGGCTTTTCTAGTTTTGCTAAAAGGGTCACTCCCGGTGAAGGGATCGTCGGCCCTTTCCTTGTCGAATGAGGTGCGGGATATATCATATATATCACTGTGCAAAGCAAAAAACTATAGAAGCAATCAAAAACAAACCGAGTGTGTAGCATCTGCCAGTTATTGCTAAAGGGGTCACTCCCGGTGAAGGGATCTCGACCCTTTCCTCATCGAATAAGGTGCAGGGTATATCATATACACCGCTATGCAAAGCAAAACTGTAGCTACCCTTTTTATTTAAAATTTGATTCTACAACATCTTTTAGGTTTCTTTTCTTTCATTAATCACATTAATGAAGTCCCATCATTTAAGTCACCTAAACATCACAGATAAATACAACGTACACTTATGCCATCCGCATTCGCCTCGATGTCCCCTCGTGCACCGTTAGGTTAGGTAACTAACGACAGAGCAGGGCAGGGCTAGTGCGGGTGCAAAACATAAGTAACGTCTATATAATATATCAAATATACTATATACTGTATCCATCAGAACATATCAAATGATCACATCACAGATATCGCAGCAGAAAATATCATATGAAATATTGGATATACTAGGAGGTCCGTGTTTTCAATACGAGCCAGTATAAAATACGGATTCAACGGTCGTGATGAATAGCCAATCCCACACCCCTAGACCCCTACGAGAGCGGCAAGCAACCCTACCAATTCTAGGGTTAGGAGACCCGGACTCGACTCCTCGAGATGGTCTCCCACTGGACCCTAGAACCCGGTTACTTGTGCTCCCCTCTTTGGGTCTATCCTAATTCGGAAAAGTAAATAATATACATCAACGGTGACAACTTCCGCAACCTGGAAGTGTCCCAATAAAAGAATATTACATACAAGTTTTTACATGAATGAAAATGAAAAACACTCATCTCACATAAAAAACCCCGGCTATTCTAACACGACGATCCAATATAACATATCCAGCAACACATAACATCACATGTCATCAACGTAAGTAAGTATGCATACACCGATTGTCGTCGACGTATAGCAACGAAACCGGCGATATCAACATACTACACTTACGGTCACAGAAAAGAAAGTGTAAAACTACAACAGTAGGAATCCGCAACCTCTTTAGATATCGCATGCCTAATCAAATGAAATACTTAGACATCACATGCCTAACAATTATAAACCCCGCATTTTAGTCTTATTATCGAAAACTTTTTTCAATATCAAGTGAGACTAAACCGCTAGATTTATAACATTCATTCAGTTATCTCATAACTGTGTGTGAATTCCAATTATTGTATCCCATTCCGGATAAATAGAAAATATTAAACTTTCCGATCGAACATTCGAACACCCAAGTTTTCCCGAAACCGTTGAACACATGAAATAAGTTCAAAGACATTCACTTCATGCCTCAGTACTAACGGTCCAGCCGTAGAAGGGTCAAGCCAACGCCTCACATGTGGCACGCCGTACTGCCCCAAACCCTAAGGTTCAAAGGGCAGTTCAAGACGGTCATATAATCGAGTTAAGGTTTGTTGTCTTCTAGAGAGACCATCGCGTTACTTGCACTACTTAGAACGTCATTAAACAACGGAAAAGTCCAACAATTGGAAATTTCCCGGCAGGAGAAAAATTGGGTATTTACATCCGGTCGAACTTTTTAACATATTCTAAAATACCCGGAAAAACACATAGACGAAATCTGATAATCCGATCGAATCAACGAACTCTCAATACAACCCAAAATACTCAACTCTTGAGTGAAAATTAAAAATTCCCAGAAAACTCAGTACCTGAAAACATGAATTACTGCGCAAATTTTGGAGGCTAACCTCATTAAGCGGCCGCGGAACTGCCGCAGCAGCCAGGCTTCTGCCACGGTTCCGCCGCGCATTTGATATATCATGAAGTAATTTTTGCACCGTAATTCTTAGAATTCCCTGCTGAATTTTTTAAGCATTTTTAATATGGAAAAAACCCAGTTTTTGAAAAAAGTCCAGAGAGCATTATCAAATTAGGGTTTCGGTTCGATCGGATTTCAAACGTCGTCTAGACTTCGCCTATGGCTCTAGCTAGGCTCTGATACCACTGTAGGGTTCCTAGGCACGCTATTGAGGTCTCACAAGGCATCAACCATGCCAATTTAAAATTTTACAAGTGCCGAGAAACCCTAATACAGATTCGTTGACTAGAGTTTAGGCGAAAAGGAAAATTAGTTAACGACTTAACTAAAAGTAAGAAGCTACAACCTTTGTAGATCCGGTTCTCCACTTCCTTAGCTCCACGTAGACATCCCCTCGCTGTCCATGTCGGATCTCGAACTCTAGAATCGGCTTCATCGGAGAAATGAGCGGACTAGTCGTCGGCTACGATGCCGAAGATGATCTACGTCGAGGCAACACAAGATCAAGCTCTAACTTCACCAAGTCATGAAACTTGTGAAGAAAACACCCTATACTACTTGGCAAGAGGTAGAGGATGAAGAAATAGGAGGTGGGTTCACTTTAGAATTGGATTTCTCACTCTTTTTCTCAAGATGCCATTAATGGTGGCAAGCTTTTTCTTGAAGATGAAGTAGAAGAAGAAGATAGAATATGATAAGTGTTAGATTAAAAATGAAAATAATATGAATACTTATCATATACTAACCATGGTCAAGTGTAGAGAGTAAACTAGGGTTAGGTGAATGGTTAGGTTAAGAGAAGAAAACAAAAATGGTCAATGTTTCAACCCTTCATGAAGCTTCATGAAAGAAACAAGAAAAGCCACCATTTCCATTTTCTTTTCCAAAATCAATAATCAAAAATAAATAAATGAATAAGTAAACAAAACCCTAACCATTCATATAACCATGGTTTAGTCTTTACACATGCACTAGTTAACATGTATCATCAAACATGATACAATCAAGTGCACACAAAAATATATCACATATACAATGTGCACATCAAGTGAGAAAATCCTTTTAAAATGAACCAATACTAGTTAATGCAAAGTAATATATCAAATATATAATTATACATTAAATCATTAAATCAACACTTGATTCAATGATCCGGTCATGTCGCACATAACCGACCAGTATTCAATGTATCGATTTATCGAATCAATCTTCGATTCGATAACTAGGTTATATCGCATACAACCAATCGAAACATTCATCGTGAGAATGAAATACGGTATCACATACATGCATTATTCTCGGTCCCGCACATATCTCATATGCGCTCCTATTTCGTTTCGCTTGAGCCAGGAAACCTCTGTGTAGGACTCTAAAGACTCGTCAATACGCCGGTAGCAGATGATGCTCATATCAAGCACCCACAAGCCGCAAGCGGTCTGCCAAACGTAACGGCCACCCGGGTATTGAGCGATCAGAAGATCGACGAGCAAGTCCGCTCACACTCCTGTGAATCCAACCAGTAACACTTACCGTACAGTCCGGTCTGTTCATCTGATATGTCGCATATCAAGTTTAGGGGTGGTAAACGTCAGACCCCAATAACCGATAAGTCGTGCCGATGTGAGGCTCATAACAGGTCGAGAAACTACTGGTAACACTTACCAGCAAATCTCTGATCAGCCCTGGCCAGGGACTTCCCTGTTACGGCCAATCGAGCACAGCGCAACATCAACCCCCAATACCGGGAGAGACGAAACCCCTCCTATCGCTCATTGCCTCCATGTGACTCGGGACTGTACAAAAAAACCACTGTTTTGCACGCCCTCATGGACGTGGTAAGGTGGAGATCAAAGCACAGTGGGAATCACACAAGACTCTATTACGATCTCGGGTCTACAGACTAACCTGCACAAGTGTCACCTGAGAACTGCCATCTGACGTGAGGTATAATACCATCTGGGAGTTCTCGGCGAGTCCGTCCAGTGTACCCAGTCTCCACTGAGCACCCGTATACCATCTCTGATGTCAAACACCAATTGATATGGGATCATCCATCGCCCATCTCATGGGTCGAGAAGCGTATACGCTAGTCTACACTGGTATATCGATGCCCCGTCTCGATACACCCACGACTAGGGACCTTGAAGGATGCACTTATGGACTACCATGTCCCCACTAGTATGATCTGCATCATAGTCCAGGTAGTCAAGTACACATCCTAAGGGCTTTACCAACATGTAACTATAAGACAGTTTAAAAAGACTAGTATACATGTTAAGATAAAGAGCAACCAGATAGCATACTATCATATCGAGCAAGAAAGTCATCTCTATATATGTCCAAGCATCCAATATAATATACATCATCTGTACAATACTGGCCTCTAGGGCATACATACAACTAACAAATATCTCCTTTTTCACAAAAAACTCGATCGATTTCGATTCCGAAGTAAGCATGACGTGTATTCTCATCATCGGATACTTCAATGGCGGTATATTTATGCTCCGCCGGCCATTTGCATATTAAGAAGATATTGAACTCTAACGGATTGATTTTGGTAGCTTTGTACGTTACTTGGCACAGCTCGTTGTATGTGTTAGACTTTTTGACTCTAGTCATCTTAGTTTTTCCATCGACATATTCAGGAATATTATTTTTTTCCAATCGTTAATTGGCCACCGAAATAGCAAATTAGATGGATATAATTATCCGTCATTTTTCCACCTGCCAGAAATATTGACACATTTTGAGAGTTCTCATCAAATAACCTACTTATTTATCTTCACGATTATACCCAACTAATTACATAAAATTACAATAAAATTCATATTTATAGCATGTAATAAGTTACAAGAACTTGTATCCTATTCATTGACCCGTCATAAGTAAAATCGGAGAAAACCCCTAATATATATCCAATTTGTTCGAATTGCTTACCAATACGAAATTTTAACCAATTTTTTAAAAATTATTTTTAAATAAAATTAGGGTTTAGCTAACTTTCGAGATGCTAACAATGGTGATGACAATGGTGAGGATGAAGGCGATCGTTCGTCCGTGCATTTCCAACTAAATCTGCACAAGCGAGAGACCGTGAGATTGAGAAACCTGAGTGAGCGAGCGAGATGAGAGAGAGAGAGACAGAGGGAGAGAGATGAGAGAGAGATCAGCCAGAGAAGGCTGGGGGGAGCTCGGAAGAGGCTCGGGGTGTGGTCGGAAGAGGGGGGAGAGAGAGAGAGAGAGCGAGAGTGCAGAGAGAGAAAGATGTCGATCGAGAGAGAGAGGAAGAGAGCAGAGAGAGAGCGCACGCCCGAGAGAGATGAGAGTGAAGTGAGAAAAGAGAAAAGTGGTGTCAGGTTTATTGGGGGAATGGTTGCACTTTGAAAGTGTCTCATTATTTTTTGCTAAAAGTTTTAGGGACGCAGTTTAGAACTGCGCCCATAATATTTGTATGGGGTGCAGTTCGAAACGACTCCCAATACATTTGTATGGGCACAGTCGCTGCGCCCATAACAAATGTATGGGACGCAGTTTCGAACTGCGCTCAATACAAATACTATGGGTGCAGTTTCAAACTGCGACCATACAATTATTTTTTATTTCACGCCATCGTCCGCGTTGAACTGGCGCTGCGCTGACGTGGCGTCTACGAGGCAAAAAGTGATCTTTTTTTGTAAATATTTTTGAAAACGGTATTTTTTATAATTATTATTTAATTTTGGTTTATGATAAAAAATTGTCCTTTCATCCGCAGCCGCCGCCAATCGGCCGGTGAAGACGGTAGCGAGTGAGGCGGAGGGAGCTGGTGGCGACGACGTCCACGGTGTAGTTGGGATTCTTGTAGGAGATGCCACGTGGGACCGGGAGGCGAGGATGTAGACCTCCTAGGGGAGCAAAATCTACCCTTCAAAAAGAAATCCCACCAAAATTAAAACAAACCCGTTTTAGGAAAAAATATTCCATGTGTTACATTACCCTTCATAAACAGCAATTACAGAATCAAAAGGCTTTCACGAGTGAAATAAGAGAGGAACATCCCCAATCTTAAAAAAACAAAAAACAAAAGAAAAACAACGCCCATCATCAAAATCAAATCTTTTTTCGACTACTCGATAGACCCAAGGGGTCTCCGGATGGGTTTTGACCAAAATCGCCTGAAGTTGAGCTGATGACGTGGAGGGTGACGACGCGATCGCCAGTGTCGGCGGCGATCTTGATGAGGGCCGACGTTAAGAGCTCCCTACTCTCTGCGTCCAATTTGATGGCGACCACCGCTGTTTTGGACTTCTCTTCATCGTCTTCTCCCTTTGAGATTCTCATGACTTCCTTTTGTTGTTGGGTTCAACTTTTTCCTCAATAAAATGGGGTTTTTGAGGAGCGCATAGAAGTGATGCCATGGCTGAGTTTATCTCTCTCTTTGATGTGAGGCCTTCTGGATGCGAGAATTTTGAAGGAGAAAAAGGGAGAAAAAATGAGAGAGAAAAAGGGAGCCGGGGATATTTGAAGGAGAGGAAGAGTTTTTAACCGTTTAAATTATTGAAAATTTTGAGGGATCCCGCTCCGGAACGGGTTTATGTATATGGTTTCTAGTCCCTAAATGGTCTCTGATATCTGGGTTTAAAAGCAAATTTATTTCATATGTATTAACGATATTATAAACAGTCACTAATACCTAGACGATCTTTATTACTGTATTAGAGACGGTTCAAAAATTAACTGTCTCTAATACACGGTCTCTGATACTTACATTTTTTAGTAGTGCTAAGAATTAGTAGATATGTCTAATACTAAATATGAACTCAAGTAATGGAAATTTAGAAAATATTATTGTGTTATTTATTGTTATGACGTCTATTAATTTTTTAAAAATGGTTCTATGCTCTAAAGCTAATTTTATATTTGTATAACAATATAATTTGTTATGAATAAGATCATAATAATTATTATTATAAATAAATTAATAAATCATGTAGTTTACGCTATACGCGGTGTTATTTATGCTTTTCGCTATTCGGCAGTGAAACACTATGATGTATGCTATCGCTATTTTTAACATTGATAAATCAATTTATATATAAAAAAACCTTGTTAAAAACTTTCTAATTTTAAATAGTAAAAGGTTCCTACACAATCTTTTTCTACACAACTAACTACACAACACTCATAAAATCAACGGTTTCCGCACCTAAGTGCATGGGCCACACCAAGTTTTTGAGTGTGTTGCACAATTTGTAGTGTGGGAAAATTATGTACCAACCCTTTGCTCTTCTAAATATTCCTTTGTTTAACTCCTTTATATTTATTAAATGTTTTTCAAACCTTTTTAATTCTAAATATCATCCTTTCATATAAACTACCCCATCATAAATTATTACATTTTATACTACAACTACTATATACCAATGAGCAATAGCTAAGTGCGGGTTCGAACCCAAGAAACCCCAAAAAAAGAAGTGGCAACAAATTAACGCTTTCGGGACAAATTCGTGGGTCCACAGGTGTGCTTGTGTATTGTGTGCTTGTATGCGATGTGTGTGTGTGTGTTATGTGCATAGATTAAGGCTTACGGACCAATGCAAAAAAGAATAAAAGAAAAAAAGAAAAAGAATATACTTATGTGGAAACTACTTCATTTATTCTCAAACTACTATATGTATGTAGAAACTACTACATGTATAATAAAACAGCTATATCTATTAGCAAGACTATTACATTTATCATCGCAATTGTTATGTTTATATTGTCTATTTTTTTCCTTTCTCCATTCTCCGGCTTTTTCTTCAAAACCCTATCAAATCAAAACTTGTTTTTTTTTATCACATATGTTTTTGAATAAAATATCTAAAATTCAAAAGCCATCGAATCCAAAACTTAAAAAAGTTTAGATTTTTATTATGAGTTCTTCTTTGTTTTGTCAAAGAATAAGGAAAAAAGAAGAAAGAGTGGAGCTTTAAAATTTCATTAAGAGTTGTTGAAAGATGGGATTAGTTGAAAAATTCACTTGGATTTTTGGTGGTGGATGTGTATATGGAAGAATTAAAAAACTTTGGGGAGAGATATAAGACTAAGAAAGTTGGACTTGTTTGGTAAGATGACTTCAAAAAATTGGCTGCACTTCTTGGTAAGGAGTCGAGAAATTGTTATTCTTTTGAGCGTGAAGTTTAGTGTTTATTTAAATGTGTACAAAACTTGAGTAGCAAACTTAAGAGAAGTTCTTTTGTTGTTTGGAGGAGTTCATTGAGTAAACTTTTGAGTAGCAAGAGTCAAGCACAAGTCAAGACCAAAAAATGTTGGCTTCATCTCTTGACTTTTAATGATATTTGATTATGTAATTGACTCTAAAGCTAACAAACACAAACTTTCAATTCAGGGAGACAACAATTTTTGCTGTTCCCATTACCTTCCAACCCAATCTCCAATTCCATTAATAGGCCATTTGTTTGTAAGGAGTTGTCAAAACTTACGAGAATTGAAAGGACAAGACACTATTCATCAAAACAAAGAAGTATGGAATTGCCATTTCTTTATTTGTTTGCATGGAATAAGAATGACAAGTTTTGAGAATTGACATCATCAAAATGAAAATTTGTTGGAAAATTATTTTGTTTGAAACGTTTATCTAAAAAATAAATAAACAAAAACACCAACCTTTGTAAATCACAATGTATGAAAATGAAGTTTATGGGAAAGCGACATGTACTTGAGTGCGCTGACCTAAGAAAGATATCGCCTTCCTCTTGACAGGTTTATAACGGCGGCGATTCAATCCCAATATACAACTCTCCTAGCCCTTCTGGTACTCCGGCTTGCACAAGTCGCCGGAGCAGCGTTAGTACCCTTTTCTGTTTCGAAACTAGATGCTCGAATGCTATGGATGCAGTGGAAGAAGAAGAAAGAATTTGTGTGTGTTCTCTGTTTTTTTTGGTCTCTCTTTTGCCTTCAGGGAATGAATTTATATAACCTCTCAAACGGTTGGAACCGAATAGCCAACCGTCACAACCGTTTGAATGGGCAACTGCAACGATCGCAATCGGGTAACTGCAACGATCACAACCGTTAGCAATTGCAACGGCCATAACCGTTCGTGAACGGGCAACTGCAACGGTCGCATCCTTTCGTGAAAAACGTTTCAAAATATAATTAAAATTGGTTAAATAAATATTTTACAAAAATATATATTAATGTAATTTGTAGTTAAAAAAAGACATAAGATTTTGCCAACTGGAATCAGAGCGGCATTTGTGTTTGTAGGTGTAGGCATGGCAGCGGCAGCATTTGTGTGGTTTCACCATTCCTCTTTAATTGGACTTAAAGCTATGAAATATCAAATTGTTATAGCAACACTTCTCCATTAATTGGTTTTCCTGATGTGGGTCTAAAAAACCCACTATAAGAAGTTTGGACTTTTGTCCTTTTGTGCATTAGCTCCAACAATTCCCTCACAAAGTTTAAATTTCGATACAAATTATAATGACTATAACTATTATGAGATGAACATATACCAATATTGCATATCGGCGTAAGTGTCATAAAGACTTGAACTTATATTTTGTGTAGAAAATTCCAGATTGCAAGAATATAGTAGTCATTAAATGACCTTACAAAATTACATCTTATTGATGGATATTTTTGTCAAAAACACATACAATATGAAACAGAAATTTGGGTATTCAAAACGGGTTACGCATTATGGTCATGCATGGTACCTTGATTCTTGTGCGAGTTATAAGGGTTTCACCCACTCATTCTAAGCCACGGCCTTATGGCAATTTCACTTAGATGATATCTCAAGAGAATACTTGTTGTTAGAGTACCTCGTAAATAATTTTGCATTTAACATCATCAAGAGTTAAATTCTCAATCTTAATTAACAACTAAAGCACGACAATATCATAAAAATAGGATAGGAGATTAATCCTTAATAAAGTGCTCCCACGTTCACATTCAACAGCTGCGTTCTTCCCATTAAAAACCTTTTAAGGTTGGGTATCCACTGTTGGTAAATTCAATATGGGTCTAAGTTCCATTTCTCTCGATGCATTAAGAATCTTGATTGTCACGCCCCGCTTCCCAGTGTACGGCGAAGGGGACGCGACGAGGCCGCTACGTATTTACTCTGAAATAAATACGCTAAGCGTATCTAAACAATATAAAAGAAATGTACACAAGAGACAAATGTAATGAACAACAACTTTATTTATTAACATTCTTTTGTACAATGCATGGAAAAGTAAATACATCTGAATGAAAGCAATGCCTAAATAGTGGCTTAACAGAAATGGAAAGTATTGAAATGAAATGTGTACAAGTGTAACTACAGCTCAGGATTTTCAGTAAACTGGTCCAAGTCTTCAGTGCTAGGCTCTATCTCCGGAAGGTCCAAAACACCTGACGACATTCCAAAGAAGAAGAAAGAGAATGTCGTCAGCGAACAATCGCTCGGTAAGTTCCAAGGATAAGTGAGAAGTAGAATAGACAGAGAGTAAGAGAGAGTGTAGCTTTTAAAGTGGTATTATATTGTTATAATATTGTATTTAGTGTTAACGCTGTTGTTTGTAGCTTGGTACAGAAAGATACCAGTGTATACGAGAGGAGTCTCTATATGCCAGAGACTAGAGGCAAATGGAAGTACAAGGCTCCGTTAGAAAGCCCGGAACAACGACGTTGTTCTAACATCTTCCGTACCAATCTACCCCTTAAACCCCGCGATATCTTGATTGTATTGTTTGTATTGTATTACAACTTGTATTGTCTTATAATATAGATTGTACAATTGGATGACTTGCCAAAACCATGATATCAGTAAATGGATGTAACTGGAGAATCATGGAAATGGAAATATATCCATGGTTCGGTTCAGTCAATATAGATTGAATAGTTTGAACAGATTGAATATATGGATTCATATTGAATTGTAGTTTGTAAATTGTACTGGAATCATATTTAAGTCAGATTGATTATAATGAGACTCAGTCTGAGTCAGATAATTAGAAAAGAAATTGAATACTAAATTAGGTTTTGATGTTATCGGTAACCGCTGCACATGGGCGGCAGGATTTGTGTCTTTTTCAAAGACGATTACCGTGTTGATAACACCGTTTGTTAAGTTGTCTACCTTAGATAGGCAAGCACCCATATCTCCGGCTCCCTGAGGCTCAAGAGACTGGTTCCGCTTAAACCTATATTTACTAGGCTCCTTATTGTAATTTATATAACTTGAGGGGGTTTTATATAAAAATAATTTTGTATAGTTTTGAAAATACAACTCAAGTATTTAATTGTCGTCTTTATCTACATACAACAATTTATGATCAAGATAAATATATATACATGTTCGAATAGCATGAAATGAGTCAAGTATATTATACGAGTAACTACCAAAAACAATGCTGTAAAGAAATATTATGTACGATTAATTAATCAAGTCGAACGAATGCGGAATATAAACAGAAATATGGCTATAAGTGTTTTTCATGCGTGAGTTCCATTTTCACCTAAATACGACTACCGGTTTGAGAGGTATATCTGTTTTCGTATCGTTGCGCAAAATAGATCAGAATCTGTTCAGCACTGTCACATATTTTTAAAACGCAGTTTGAGTTAATTTTTATCGGGTTTCAGGTTACGAAGATTATTAGAAAATTGTAGGTCTTTCGATATATTTATCCAAAACACTAATATTCGCACGATTTGGATTTCTTAAACTTTAGTTATGATCATTTTAATATCAACGTTTAAAACAGAAATTCAGATTTCTGGCCAGCAACTATATGTTATATTGCAAAACCTATATCGGGTTGTTTCATGCATTTCTAAGTAATCTAATATACATAAAATTATAGCTTTATCAATTATTCATCTACACATCTAAAGTTTATCACGAACGGACATTGGGAGTTTGAGTTATGTCTAATTTAAAAACAGTGTGCGAATCAGGACAGATTCTGTCCAGATTCGTCACTTAATATTGTATCGAAGTTTTCTATATTTTATGTCGGTTTTCAGTAAAACATAAAAGTATTAAAATCTAGATCATTCGATGTAGATATCAAAAACACCTGAATTTTCTCAATTTGTATACCGGTATACCAAGTTATGTGTTCTAGAAGTTGACCGATAACTGCAGTTTTCTGTCTTACGAACAGTGAATAAAAACGATATAATTTCTAAACCGTTAAGAGATTCGATCTAAAATTTTTACAGCATGTACAGAAAAATATATTCTATCATATGTAAATTTCCTGAAATTTTCAGAAGTAAAAATTAATTTCTAAAATTTATTTTAAAGGTAAAGGTATTGATATGTATGCTAAAATCGGCAAAAAGATTAACTAGTATTTTTTTTATGCAAGCATCTCCTTTTCTTTTAATAAGCAAACCGATTTCATAAGATATCGTAGATATATTATGGCATGAAATTTATGTTTTCACAACTCATAATAAACATTCATCGTCATGAACAAAGAATTGAAAACACTTTAATTTGAACAAGAGGTAATAAGATATTATTAAACCATATAGAACCATATATATCTAAACTTATATATATATATGTGTGTGTGTGTGTGTGTGTGTGTTTATCTTCTCTTATGGATTATGATATGAAAAGAATAGTAGATTCACGAGATATGGCAAGAGGAGAATAAAGAGATGGAGGGGGAGAGAGAGAAGAGACTTACATACACAAGCCGGTATTGTCACCGGGCTTGTCTATCCGCCGATAGTCTCGTGTTACTAGCGAGACCTTCTTGAAAACTTTTTTGTGTTCTTCTTCTAGGACTCTAGGTGAAGAGGAAGAAGGGAGAGATAGAAAAATGTGAGGAAGAAAAAGAAAGATGAGGACAAATAAAGATGGTGTAATTGAGAATTATCTATCATAATATATGCATTCAACATGGGAATTAAAAGAGAAATGAAAGGCCACCATTCATTTTGGAAATGAAAGGTCTCATTTGTAAGTTATGAGAAGAATAAAAATTGATAAAAAAAATTGCAAGAATGAAGATTTGAACATGCGACTTATGGAATAACAATACAAGGACTTAACCAATGTGCTACAAGGTTGTTCATACACATATTAAATTAGAATTAAATATATGTTGTTGCCTAAAAAAGAAAGTGGGCTTTTGGGCTCATAATTTTATTTAAAAAAATGAAAATGAGATTGGATTTGGATTATGGGCTGGGTCAAGTCTTGTGTTTAATTTGAAATAGGTTAAGATTTAGCTTAAAAAATTAGGTTTGGGAAAAAAATAGATAGAATAATAAAATAATATATATATAATAGAAAAGAAAATATACGGAAAAATACTACGAGTAAATAAATACAATATTTTACTAAAAAAAGAAAACACGATGGTATAGTAATATTGGGGTCGTTACATTGATCTTCGCAAGACCCTTAATAAAAAAATCCGCTAAGTTTAGTTGACTAGTTACAAACATAAGAGACACTATAAAATTTTCTTTGTATTGTTTTATAGTCTCATATCTTAATTGCAGGAATCTATTTATTTTCCTATTGTAATTTTTCTATTCTAATAAATCTAACATAGATCTATTATCACAATGAATTGTTATTGCTGTAATTGGCTTTTGTACAAAGGGAATTTCCGATATTAAATTCCTTAGCCATTCTGTTTCTAAGAAAGTAGTATCCAAAGCAATTATTTCAGCATCCATGGTACTTCTAGCAATCAGTGTTTGTTTACACGATCCCCAATTAATTACTTCGCCACCAAGTACAAAAACAAAACCCGTGATAGATTTTACATTTAGAGTATCAATTACCCAATTAGCGTTATTGTACCCTTCAATTTGATTTGGGAAATTAGAGTAAACAAGACAATAATCTATAGTACCTCTTAAATACTTGAATACCCGTTGTTCCCCGCCGAATACAGAGACGCGACTGCGTAGGTCCGTCTTGCCTGAATTTCGGGACAGATACTAATTGGTGCTATCCGTCCACCTCTTCGAAGATGCCAAGTTAATTTATGACACCATGTATCGAAAGTTTAAATGGATACGGCCGATGTAGCAGACTTTGTCAGATTCCCCCTCGTTTGAGGGGTTTTTGATTGTGGGGACGCTCTTCCCTGCAGGCGCAAGCCTCTGCAGTTAATTACGCTACCGCATCGCGATAACAACTTTCTCCTTCTCCAGATGGTCACTTCGTGTCGTGGGTGTTTGTTTTGTTTGTGGTTGCCTGTGGATTGTATACGGAGACTAATTTATGTTGTCGTCCGTAGGGCGTGGACTAGTCCAAATCCGTATCTTTCTTAGATTTGGGTTTGGGGGTTTGGGTTTAAGGATACGTTAGCCTCATTTGAGACTAAGATCAACTTAAACGTTTGTTAAGAATACGTTAGTCTAATTTTAGACTAAGATCAACTTAACGGGATCGTTTAGATCCGACAAGAGAGCAATTGGGCTATATTGTTTAGTTTAATGACACCGCGGTCGATTAGTTTAAGGACATTACGGTCCATTGTTAGTTTAAAGACATCTCGGTCCAGGTTAAGGACATCATAGTCCGTGGGTTTAAGGACCCCACAGTCCGATGTTAGTTTAAAGTCATCACGGTCGAGGTTAAGGAAATCATACTCCATGGGCTTAAGGACCCCACAGTCCGATGTTAGTTTTATGACATCACGGTCGAGATTAAGGATATCATAGTCCATAGGTTTAAGGACCCTACAGTCCATAAAAATGTGTGGTCGCCGGGACCCGTCACCTTTCTGACGACGTTGAAGAATTATAACGACAGATATCAGAGGAGTAACGAGATGTACCCTCAAACCAATGTTAATTGTTTGAGAGATCCGTAGCCCAGTTTGGGACTAAGATCTGTTGAATATTTATGAGCAGATGTGCTCAGTTCAATATAAGTTGAGGACTTATGGCCAGAATTGGGCTAAGTCCAATTAAAAATGTTTAACATTTTTATTTTGTTCTGGCTATTAAGCCTCTATTTGGGCTTAGCCCTTTTAATAATGCTAGGTATTGGAATCTGACATTTTTATCTTGATCAGAACAAACTGTGTTCTGACAATGCGCCACGTGGCGCGCCAGGCGCTTTGCGCCAGTTAAAGAGCGCATTGCGCTTCTGTCAGGTAGCGCACACGAAGAGGACACGTGTCGCGCTTAGCGCTAAGCGCTAGTTCATTAGCGCATTGCGCTTTTAATTTATGAGCACTTTGCCCTAGTCTGTCGGCGCGCCAGCGAGTAACACGTGGCGCGCTTGGCGCTGAGCGCCAGCCCATGAGCACAGTGCGCTGTTTCAGAAGCGCAAAGCACGGATTGTGTTTTTGGTTGATACGTGGCAGCTTTTAGCGCTGAGCGCCGATCCAATGAGTGCAAGAGCGCAATTCATGAGTGCAAGGCACTTTTTAATAGCGCAAAGCTCATTTGATCAATTTTAAGATCAAAGAATAGATTTATGTTCCTCAACGGAGGCTTTGCCTCAAGATCCTAGGACAAAAGTTCTTGTTTTTATAAAAGGCTCTGCCTTTATGGATCAAAAGATCTGTGAGTGAAGTATTTTACTTCTTTTTATTATTTTATGATTAGATCTTTGATCTTTTCTTTTTTATTAAAGACTTTGGTCTTTTTTAGATCTCTGATCTTTTTAGAAGATGGTTCTTCTTTTTAAGAGATGGTTTCATCTCTGTTATTCAAGAACATAGTTCTTTACCTTGAAAATGAAGAAAAAATCTTCTTCTTTCTTCTAAGAGCTTGCTCTTCTTTTTCTCCAAGTTTTGCAGAGGGTTTTTCTCTCTTTTCTTCTCTATATTTTAGACTTGAAGTTTAGGGGCCTTTATAAAGGGCCAATTGATTTGTTAAATCAGTTTTAAGAGATATTTCTCTGATTGATTTGGGAATATTTCCCACCGTTGGATCTTTGATCCTAAGGCTTCTGTTTTACAGGAGATAATGTTCTTATTTTAATAAGATTGGAAAGATCTTTCCATAACAGAATTTTAGTTCTGATTAATTAATAATTTATTATTAGTAGATCTTTTGATCTAACGGTGAGAAATTTTTAATTCCAGCGCTGGCGCACCTTACGCTAGCGCGCCCGTGTTTGACACGTGGCGCGCAGCGCAACTGCACTAGCGTACCTGTGTTTGACACGTGGCGCGCAGCGCGCAGAATCTGAAGCGTTGCTTCAATTTAAATTTTGAATTTTGAAACAGAGCTTTGCTCTGATTGGGGGTGCGCCGCCTAGGGCGCAGTGCTCCTGGCGCTAGCCCATCTGTGTTTGACATGTGGCGCGCAGCGCGCAGCACGCAGAATTCGAAGCGTTACTTCAATTTTTGAATTTTTGAAATTCAAAACAGAGCTTTGCTCTGATTAGGGGAAACAAATGCCCCCCACCGTTGCGCTCACGTGGCGCATATGTGAGTGCAGCGGTGGCAACATTTGAGCCCTTGGATCAACTCAGGAGTTGAAGAGGCGGTTCAGCGCCTATAAATAGGACCTTTGGTCGCTTAGATGATTTCCAACTTCTTCTTGAGAATTTTTACTCAGAGCCTTGCTCTTTTGTTAAGAACTTTCAAAAGTTAGAACTCTTAGGTAAAATTAAAAATTTTAATTTTAATAAATTAGGGTTTTTACCCATTAACAGAACCTTACTCTTCATAGATCTTTGATCTAAAGAAAACCCCATTTAGGGTTTCATTAATAGAGCCTTGGTCTCATGAACCCATAGATCTAAACAGATCTTTTCTTGGGGTTTCTTATCCCATGCATCAGAGCTCTGCTCTTTTGATAATATGTAGATCTTTTGATGTTTTGATGAAGAACTCTTAAGAGTTTTTTTCATGGATCTTGAAGATCTTAGAATTTTTAATTCTCAAGAATTAATTTTAATTAATCTTTGATGGATCTTTTATCATCATTACAGAGCTAGGCTCTTCAAGGAATTTTATTCCTTCATGATCAGAGTGTGACAAGTGTCACTCTGTTACAGAGCTTTGCTCTCAAAGGGAGATTTTCTCCTTTTCCTGAGAGATTTCTCATTCAATGAGAATTTTTTTTGAGGATTTCCTCCTTAATTGACAGTCTCATCCAATGATGAGGCTGTTTTATTAATTGATGCATTGTCATCTGGATTTTGTGGGTCCCCCTGGGTCCCCTTTCCACTGTATTGCAGTGTTGTACAAATTTTAAAGTGCCGAACGTCAGAATTAAATTATAGTACTGATAATTGAATTCTGTTCTTTCTCGCAGGCGACATGTCTTCTGATCTCTTTTTCCCGTTTTTTCGTTCAGAGGAAGGATTCCCTGAAGCATCTGTGGACAGGGAGGTTCTCGTGCTCATTAGAGACTATGACCCGGAACACAAAAACCTTCACTTGTGGGGTAGGTGGTATGACCAGATCATCAAAGGTCGTCAAAACTTCTCTTGTGCGACGCCGTCGAAGCCGATCTCGTATGCAGATGCACCCCCGGTGAACTATGCCGTGGAGGTTGTCAATTGGACTTCGGAGGGTCTTCTTCAGCCTTCGATTGCTGCCATACCCATGCAGCTGCCGGCAGCTTTGGATACCTTGGGGCGACGCATATGCCAGGGCGAGTCGCGCCCTTGGGGACAACCCTATAACATCGGGTTGACTCCCCGACATTCGGCCGGGTATTTGCAGTGGGCCAGGTACATTTTGTCAGCGAAGAAAACGCAACTGCTGAAGCTTGGTCTATATCCTGCAATTTATGCTTCGCTGTTCCAATATTCTGCTCCTCCGACATGGTGGGTTAAAGCGTTCTTGGAGCAATGGAACATCCCAACCCATACCTTTTTTCTACTGGACAGAGAAGTCTCCATCTCCTTAGAAGAAGTTGCTGAGATTTCCGGTCTGCCAGTTAGAGGGGAGCACTATGAGGAGCTGCTTCCTCCAGATGAGTACGTTTTTGCCACCAAGCCGGTGGTGATGAGCTTAACGCCGGAGAACGCCATTCAGCACCAGTTTCCTAGTCTGATAAAGGTGCTGAACATGTACGAGAGCCTCTTCTTGGAATCCGGAGGCCGGGGGGTCAGTTTCGCGGACTTCATTGCCCGGTTTCTTCGCCCGAAGATCTTATCGCAACGAGGCGAAAAATTTGCCAAGCTCGATGACCCCTTCGGCTTTGGCTTAGACCGTCGACCGGTCTTGGAAGATGTTCAGAAGGGCTTTTCCCTCCCTGATGCCGCGATCATTCCTCTGTCAGAAATTGCCGCTCCGGGCATTGACGAGGAGGCGTTCTTCCTTGGGTTTCTTGGACTGTGGTTGTGCTGGTTCGCGCTTCCTATGCACCCTCGCTATATGAGATCGTCCGTCTTCTACCCAGCGCATCGAATGGTGGCCGGGATACAAGTGGCTATTGGGATTGCTGGGTTATCCCATCTGTATCATGGTCTTAGCGTGGCGGCTGATAAGACTGAACCGGGGGTGCATGCTGCCAACTTCCCGATGCATTATTTTACTTCGTGGATGGAAATGCACGTGCTCGGGGTTATTTGGCATTCATAAAAGACCCTCGTTTTTCGAGAAGTGCAAATTCCCAAGATTTATGCGGCTAGTTGACGCTTCTATCGTGAATCCGTCTCAGCGGGAGGTTAGGGGTTGCTTCTTCGTCCGCGCACGGTCGAAGCTGGAATGTCTTTTACGGACAAAGTCCTAACGATCGGTCAGGAAACTTCCAAGACGGTGCTGGCATTGCGCGAAACCTTTAAGGACGGGGCCTCCGTGTTGAAAGCCCGGGAGATTCTACACCTATACTCCATTAGGCTGGGCTTTCTTGTATTCAGGCAAAATGATGCGGCGCTTTTTATGAGATATAATCCCCATCATTTTGACCAGCAGCTGAGTTATAACCAGGGGGTTCCACTTGAGGCGTTCTTGGAAGAACCTGCTGCCACCTGAGAAGGAATACGGAGTGCACTGCATCACTTTATGCTCTTAAAATACGGGCTCCCACTTCTTTATTAGCGAGCCGAGTTGCATTCCGAGGGCCCTTAACGTACACGGGGTCTGGTATCAACATGTGATGGGCGCTGTCATCAGAGAAGAGAGGCGACTGCTGCTCGATCGCAAGAGTGCGCCCCCTGCCAGCGATCGCAACATCCCTTTGAAGCGGCGGATCGCTGTCCCCCCTCCGCTTAGAGGGATTGCTGCAGTTGAGCCTCCACGTGTGCTAAGCCACACGCGTAGATTGCCCCATGCTCCTGTGGAGACGGTGGACGTGCCCTCGGTGCCCCACGCTCCCGTGGAGACGGTAACCATAGCTTCACCCGAATCTGGCGTTGTCTCGGATATCGGGACTTGCCGTCCCAAGGTGGTCACTAAGCGCAAGCTGGTGTTGCTATGACCGGAGCTCGCTCAGAGAAGAAAAAAAAGTCGATCTTTTCTATCGACGTTGTACTTGTCCAGGAGCCTTACGCTCCTTACGGCGAGGGCCTGAGCGAGTATGGGACAACGAGGGCTTATTCATGCCGTCGGACGATACTGATCTGGCGGCTGCCATTGAAGCTTCTAGACAATTGGCCAGCAATGAAGAGGGGTTGGCTATCCTTGCGCGATCAGGTACTCATTAGCTGTATTTTCCGCCATTGCATTATATTTCCATTGTTGTGTTATGACTGACGTTTTTCCTTCTTTAACAGGCATCTCTACCGAAGAAGCTCTCGCTGCTTCTCTCAAAACTTTTGAGGAAGAGGAACGACTTCGAGCATCCTTAGGCCTCGGTACGTTTCGGTTCACCATGTTCCTGCCCTTGTTTCTTATGAGTAATCTGACCCTTTCTTTGTCTTATCGCAGGGACCACAATGCCTATCCCACAAGCTGATGCGGAAATTCTCCCCAGGCCAGCTACCGAAGTCTCGGCCTCTCGGCACTGCCGAAAGAGGCTTTACTTAAACGACCGATGACGGAAACCTTGACGGTTCCAGAGGTAACCCTGGATGCGAATGATGACGTCTTGTTGAAGGAGGCTTCTAGAAGGTCTGCTTTGATGGCCCGGGAGGAAGAGAAGCGCCGGAGGCGCAGAGCAAGGGAGCGTAGTGCTGCTTTAGCTGCGGGAGCTGGTTCGAGCGCCGCTACCCCTACTGCTACTCCTTCAGAGGAGTCTCCGGTTTCCTTGTCTACTGCTCACAGACGGGAGGCACGTGCGGCTCGAGAAGCAAACGGTAAATCAACTCCAGGTAATGTGCCGTGAGGTTCTGTTGTCAAAGTTTAAAATTAGCAATTCTCATATATCTTATCTTTGTAGAGCCGAGTCTTCCCGAAGAAGTGGTGGCGACCGCTGAGCCTGAGGTAGGCAAGGTGGCCGCAATTGCCGGGTTTAAGGTAGAGGCTGATGAGACAGTGACGATTACTATGCCCGAGACAGCTACCATTGCTGAGCCCGAGGTGGCGGCGGGTGAGACGGCTACCACGGCCGAGCCTAAGGCAGCGGTGGATGAGACGGCTGCAAGTACCGAGCCCGAGGTGGCGGCGAGCGAAACGGGTACAATTGCTGGGTCCGAGGTGGCCGCTCTTTCTCAAGAGTCGGGCACCGCTCCGATCATCGCTCTTCCCGCCTACGGCTCTTTGTCGTCTCCCGGCGTCGCAAGCGTGACGACGGCTCTCGTGGAGTCAGGGGACGAGGCGACGGGAGGTGAGACCACCCCGATGGAGGAGGGAGACGCCGTTGTTGTATCAAGTGACGCCCTCGTCACGGCTCCGGCTGGCGACTCATCAGGTAGATTTTAGGTCACCGCCTTTCTTTTTATTCTGCAATCTTTCCTGACAGGGTTTATCTTATTTCTAATGCAGGTGCGGCTAGTGCTGATGTCGCGTTACCCGAGGCAGCGCCATCAGCTACCGCCTTGACGGTGGCACCTCCTCTACCCTCTCTCATACCATCTCAGATGTTGGAAGGTGTGGTTTCGTGACTCATCAGTCTTATTTTTAAGCTGTATAACCCACGTACTGACGTTGCACTACTGTGTCCTTGCAGGAGTTCTTTTTGACCACCTGTATAAGGTGCTGCACCCACACTTCTCCTTCTTGTCGGAGATTAGTCCGCCTGCTGGTGTCGGTGAGTATTTTCTATAAATGACGTCCTTTTCTTCAACGGGCAGTCGTATTACCGCTAACTCTTTTTTATATTGCTTGTAGCCTTACGAATTGAAGGAGGGGACGAAGCTGTCGTTGCACCACCAGTACTCCCAGTTCTGCCCCCTCTTGCAGCCGGTATAGTAGACTCTACTTTTCGCGTATTTTCTTTATTTCCTGAGCCGACATCTGATTATGATCTATTTTGCAGCAATCACATCGACCCCAGCCCCGTTCGAGTCTCGCATTATAATGCCGGCAGGGCCTTTTTCCAGACGTCCATCATCCAAAGGTGCTGTGACCAGTCTGCGCATGCTGAGAGAATATGTTGAAGAGCTTGACGCGGAGACTCTCGCATCTGCTGCGGATTTTGCCGCAGAGGTTAACCCTATGCTGGCGACACTTGTGAACTTCCATGGTGAGGGCGTCATTGAGTCTTAGGTTAATCGCTGCAAGGAAATCGAGGCTTGCCTGCATGAGCTTGAGCTTAGGGGTCCTGCACCTGAGATTCTGGCTATGAGCACTCAACGGGCTGCATGGATCGAGTAGAGCACTTCTTACTTCCGCCATCTTGAACAAGAAGTGGCTTTAAAGCAGAAGAAATGTAAAGAAACTTCAAGCAAATCTGCTCGAGTGCATGCTGAGGTTGATGCGAATGATACCCAGTTGAAAGTTATCTTCGAAGGCCTTCTGCGATGCATTTCTGATGGGTTAACATTGAGGCAGAAGCTCGACGTCGTCGAGCGGGATGCACAAGATCATGAAGCAGCTCAGTGGGCTGTCGAGGAACAACTTTCGTCTTACTTGCAGCAACGAGCCCAGGTCGAAGCGGAGTTGGCCGCGGCGGCTGATCAAGAAGAGGGGCTAAGGGAAGTGCGTGAGCGGCTGATTGTATTATTGAAAGCGCTTTCCTCTCAATAATTTTTTTGTACCATTTGTAATTTTGAATAAAATGTATTTGTTCTTTTATTCTTTCATATGATGTATTTTGTACCCAATTGAATTTATGAATAAAATATACACATTTTTTGCAATGTCTTGTGTCATCTCTCTGCTTTCTTCTTTCTTGCTGTGTTGTTTGCCATGTGATTTTAGCAAGTGAGGTCTGTAGATAGTATGTAGCTGTCAGTCTTGGGCTCTTTGTAGGGCGGTGATGGCTTAGAAAACAGGGTTAGGATTTGTTACCTAAGACTTTTCAACTTTATGAGCCGTAAGGGTCTCATAAAGAATTTTCTCCCTACCGGTCGAGAGGATCCCGTAGGTGTAATTTCTCCTTAATAATCGTGAGGATTCCTAAGTGTGTTTTCTCTTGAAAGTCATAAGGATCTTACAAGAGAATTTACTCCCTTACGAGTCGTGAGGACCCACAAGTGATGGGTGAAGTTGCCCTTATCCGCATTTCACGGGTTCAGGGGTTGCTCTGGATGCTTCCCACGGGTTCACTGCCGTGTTCTGCGAGGACCAGGCTCTGCTCTGGATGTTTCCCACGGGGTCAGGGTTGACATTATCAGCGTTCCACGTGACCAGGAATTTTTCTCTGGATGCTTCCCACGGGTTCACTGCCGTGTTCGGCGAGGACCAGGCTCCATTCTGGATGCTTCACACGGGGTCATTGCCGTGCTCTGCGAGGACCAGGATCCGCTCTGGACGTTTCCCACGGGGTCATTGTCGCGTTCTACGTAACCAGGAATTTTGCTCTGGATGCTTCCCACGGGTTCACTGCCGTGTTTGGCGAGGGCCAGGTTCTGCCCTGGATGCTTCACATGGGGTCATTGCCATGCTCTGCGAGGACCAGGATCCGCTTTGGACGTTTCCCACGGGGTCATTGCCGCGTTCCACGTAACTAGGAATTTTGCTCTGGATGCTTCCCACGGGTTCGCTGCCGTGTTCGGCGAGGACCAGGCTCCACTCTGGATGCTTCACACGGGGTCATTGCCGTGCTCTGCGAGGACCAGGATCCGCTCTGGACGTTTCCCACGGGGTCAGGATTGACATAAGCCGCTGTTCCCCGCCGAACACAGAGACGCGACCGCGTAGGTTCGTCTTGCCTGAAATTCGGGGCAGATGCTAATTGGTGTTATCTGTCCACCTCTCCGAAGATGCCAAGTTGATTTATGACACCATACATCGAAGGTTTAAACGGATGCGGCCGATATAGCAGACTTCATCAGATTCCCCCTTGTTTGAGGGGTTTTTGATTGTGGGGACGCTCTTCCCTGCAGGCGCAAGCCCCTGCAGTTAATTACGCTACCGCGTCGCGGTAACAACTTTCTCCTTCTTCATATGGTCACTTCGTGTCGTGGATGTTTGTTTTGTATTTGGTTACCCGTGGATTGTATACGGAGACTAAGTTATATTGTCGCCCTTAGGGCATGGACTAGTCCAAATTCGTATCTTTTTTAGATTTGGGTTTGGGGGGGTTGTGTTTAAGTTACGTTAGCCTTATTTGAGGCTAAGATCAACTTAAACGTTTGTTAAGGACACGTTAGTCTAATTCTAGACTAAGATCGACTTAACGGTATCGTTTAGATCCGACAAGAGAGCAATTGGGCTCTATTATTTAGTTTAATGACATTGCGGTCAATAATTAGTTTAAGGACATAACGGTCCATTGTTAGTTTTAAGACATCGCGGTCGAGGTTAAGGACATCATAGTCCATGAGTTTAAGGACCTCACAGTCCAATGTTAGTTTTAAGACATTACGGTCGAGGTTAAGGACATCATAGTCCATGGATTTAAGGACTCCACAGTCCGATATTAGTTTTAAGACATCACGGTCGAGGTTAAGGACATCATAGTCCGTGGATTTAAGGACTCCACAGTCCGACGTTAGTTTTAAGACATCACGGTCAAGGTTAAGGACATCATAGTCTATGAGTTTAAGGACTCCACAGTCCGATATTAGTTTTAAGACATCACGGTTGAGGTTAAGGACATCATAGTCCATGAGTTTAAGGACCTCACAGTCCGTAAAATGTGTGGTCGTCAGGACCCGTCAGCTCTTTGAAGACGTTGAGGAATTACAACGACAAATATCAAAGGAGTGAAGAGATGTACTCTTGAACCGGGGTGATTTGGTTGAAAGAGCAGATGTGCTCATTTCAAAATAAGTTGAGGACTTATTGCCAGAATTGGGCTAAGTCCAATTAAAATGTTTTAACATTTTATTTTTGTTCTGGCTATTAAGCCTTTACTTGGGCTCGGCCCTTTTTAATAATGCTAAGCATTGTGCTCTTACATTTTGTCTGGTATTAAATGCATAGCATTTATCAGGAACAAAGTAGTGTTCTGACAGTGCGCCACGTGGCGCATCAAGCGCTTTGCGCCAATTAAAGAGCGCATTGCGCTAGCGCACATGAGGGTGACACGTGTCACGCTTAGCTCTAAGCGCCGGTTCGTTAGCGCACTTGCGCTTTCCATCTATGAGCGCTTTGCGCTAGTCTGTTGGCGCGCCAGCGAGTGACACGTGGCGCGCTTGGTGCTGAGCGCCAATCTATGAGCGCAGCGCTCTGTTTCAGGAGCGCAAAGTGCAGATTGTGTCTCTGATTAATACGTGGCAAGTTCTGGCGCTGTGCGCCGGTCCAATGAGCGCAAAGGCACAGTTCATGAGTGCAAGGCACTTTTCAATAGCGCAAAGCACATCTGATCGATTTTAAGATCACAGAACAACTTTTATGTTCTTCTAAGGAGGCTTTTCCTCAAGATCCAGGAACAACAGTTCTTGTTTTTGATAAAAGGCTCTGCCTTTATAGATCAAAGATCTGTGGACGAAGTAAAAATACTTCTTATTATTATTTTTTATAATTAGATCTTTTGATCTTTCTTCTTATCATCAAAAGACTTTGGTCTTTTTTGTTTTTAGATCTATGATCTTTTTAGAAGATGATTCTTCTTTTTATGAGATATTTTCATCTCTGTTTTTCAAGAACATAGTTCTTTTTTATCTTGAATATGAAGAAAACTCTTCTTTTCTTAAGAGCTCGCTCTTTTTTTTGCAGAGGGGTTTTCTCTCTCTTCTTCTGTATTCTCTCTATATTTTTGACTTGAAGTCTAGGGTCCTTTATATAGGGCCAAATGATTTATTAAATCAGTTTTGAGAGATCTTTCTCTTGATTGATCGGGGAATATTTCCCACCGTTGGATCTTTGATCCTAAGGCTTCTGTTTTACAAAAGATAATCTTCTTGTTTTAATAAAATTGAGAAATCTTTCCATGCGGAATTTGTTCTGTTTTTGGTAATTTAATATTTACCATTAGATCATTGATCCAGCGGTGCTTAAAGCACAATCTTGTTATTTGGAAAGATTTTGAGGAATCTTTCCTTAACAGAATTTAATTCTGGTTAATTAATGATTTATCATTATTACTAGATCTTTTGATCTAACGGTGGGAATTTTTAATCCCAGCGCTGACGTACCTACGTTCGACACGTGGCGCGCAGCGCAACTGCGCTAGCGCACGCGTGCTTGACACGTGGCGCGCAGCGCAACTGCGCTAGGGCACCTGTGTTTGACACGTGGCGCGCAGTGCAGAGCGCTGGATCTGAAGCGTTGCTTCAACTTTTTAAATTTTGAATTTTGAAAACAGAGCTTTGCTCTGATTGGGGTGCGCTGCCTATGGCTCAGCGCTCCTGGCGCTGGTGTGTCTGCTTTTGACAAGTGGCGCGCAGCGCGCAGGATCTGAAGCGTTGCTTCAATTTTTGAATTTTGAAATTCAAAACAGAGTTTTGCTCTGATTGGGGAAACAAATGCTCCCCCACCGTTGCGCTCACGTGGCGCACACGTGAGTGCGGCGGTGGCGACATCCGAGCCCTTGGATCAACTCAGAAGTTGAAGAGGCAGTTCAGTGCCTATAAATAGGACATTTGGTCCTTTAGATGATTATCATCTTCTTCTTGAGAATTTTTGTTCAGAGCCTTGCTCTTTTGTTAAGAACTTTCAAGAGTCAGAACTCTTAGGTAAATTTTAGAAATTTTAACTTTAACAAATTAGGGTTTTTATCCATTAACAGAGCCTTGCTCTTCATAGATCTTTGATCTAAAGAAAACCCTTTTGGGGTTTCATTAATAGAGCCTTGCTCTCATGAACCCATAGATCTAAACAGATCTTTTCTTAGGGTTTCTTAGCCCATGAATCAGAGCTATGCTCTTTTGATAATATGTAGATCTTTTGATCTTTTGATAAGAGTTTTTTCATGGATCTTTAAGATGGATCTTTAAGATCCCAGAATTTTAATTCCCAAGAATTAATTTTTTCATTAATCTTTGATGGATTTTCCATCATCATTACAGAGCTAGGCTCTTTAAGGAATTTTACTCCCTCGTGACCAGAGTTTGACAAGTGTCACCTTGTTTTAGAGTTTTGCTCTGAAAGGGAGATTTTCTCCTTCTCCCGAGAGATTTCTCATTCAATGAGAATATTCTTTGAGGATTTCCTCATTAATTGACAGTCTCATCCAATGATGAGGCTGTTTTAGTAATTGATGTATTGTCATCTGGATTTTGTGGGTCCCCCTTTGGTCCCCTTTCCACTGCATTGCTGTGTAGTACAAATTTTAAAGTACCAAGTGTCAGAAATTAAAAATTACAACACTGACAGTTGATTTCCGTCCCATTTTTCGCAGACAACATGTCTTTCGATGCTTCATTCCCATTCGTTCGTTCAGAGGGAGGATTCCCTGGAGCACCCATAGATCGGGAGGTCCTAGCTTTGATCAGAGACCATGATCCGGAACATAAGAATCTTCACCTTTGGGGATCATGGTACAATCAGATTATCAGGGGTCGACAAAGCTTTTCAAGCGCAGTGCCTTCGGAGCCTATCACGGCGATCCATTACGCCAACTCACCCCCGGTGAACTACGCCGTGGAGATGGTCAATTGGACTTCAGAAGGCCTTCTTTAACCCGCTATAGCTTCGATTCCCGTTCAGCCTCCCATGGTTTTAGATACCTTGGGACGCCGTATTTGTCAAGGCGAAGCGGGGCCGTGGGGGCAACCATATAATATAGGTCTGATTCCCCGTCATCCAATCGGTTATCTGCAATGGGCCCGCTACATTCTGTCAGCGAAGAAGTCGCAGTTGATGAGGCTTGGGTTGTATACTGCTGTTTATGCTTCTCTCTTCCAATACCCTACGCTTCCCACCTGGTGGGTTAAGGACTTTTTGGAGCGGTGGAATATCCCTACTCACACCTTCCTCTCACTGGACCGAGAAGTGTCAATCTCTTTAGAGGAGTTTGCAGAAGTTTTCGGCTTACCGGTCATAGGGGAGCATTATGAGGAGCTGCTTCCCATGGACGAATATGTCTTCGGTGCCAAGCCAGTGATAATGGGCCTTACTCCGGCGAATGCTGTTCAACACCAGTTTCCCAGTCTGATCAAAGTGTTGAATATCTACGAGCGCCTTTTTCTCGAGTCTGGGAGTCGCGGGGTTAGTTTCGAGGATTTCATCGCTCGCTTCCTTCACCCGAAAGTCTTCTTGACGGAAGCTGCTAAATTCTCCATGCTTGATGACCCTTTCGGCTTAGGTTTGGACAACCTGCCAGCGACGGAGGTAAATCAGAAGAGTTTCTTCCTTCCTAACTCCCCGATTGTTCCTTTTACGGAGATTGCAGTCCCTGGGATAGATGAGGAAGCATTCTTTTTGGGATTTCTTAGGCTATGGTTGAGCTGGTTCGCGCTCCCGATGCACCTTCGCCGTATGAGGCCATCTGTCTTTTACCCGGCTCACCGGATGACTATTGGGGTGAAACTGGCCGTCGGGGTCGCCGGCTTAGCCCATCTATATTACGGCCTTAGTCAAGCGGCGGATACTACTGAACCTGGAGTACAGCATGTGAACTTCTCGATGCATTACTTCATGTCATGGCTCGAGCTACATGCACTTAGCGTTTTTGGTATCCATAGAAGGCCTTCATTCTATGACAGGTGCAGCCTCCCTCGGATTATGCGATTAGTCGGCACCTCAATTGTAAATCTATCTCCACGGGACGCCAGAGGTTTGCTCCTTCGTCCCCGCACAGTTGGAGACGGGATGACCTTCACCGACAAGGTGTTAACCGTCGGAAAGGCATCTACCACAGCAGTGCGGTCATTGCAGGATATTTTCAAAGATGGAGCCTCAGTTCTGACAGCTCGAGAGACTCTCCATTTATATTCTATCAGACCGGACTTCCTGGTGTTTAGGCAAAATGATGCGGCGCTTTTCATGAGATATGCGCAACAGGCTCATCACCTTGCCGGATCCAAAAACGCCCACTGCAGCCCGGTGACTTCAATAGTCTCAACTATTGCCCCTACCATCGAATAATGGGCCATCCAATCGAAAATTGCTTTGTCTTCAAAAACTGGGTTGAGGACCAGTACCAGCAAGGCAAATTCGCGTTGTCTGAAAACTGGGGGGTAAACCCGCCACAACCACACGCTCCGAAAAAGATGGACACGCCGGGGGCATCATGCTCATTTATAGAGGAAGCTCCATGGGAAGTTGTTCTTTCGACAAAAACTAAAAGAATGCTGAAAGAGCTCCAAGCATGTCCGGTGATTAGATGGAAGAGCCCACTGGAGCCCGAGATTATTGAGGGGATGCTGAAGCCGTGCCCAACGCTGAAAGTTGGTGAAGGTGGACAAAACATTCAGGCCAAGCCTCCAAAGTCTTTAAAGAAAAAGAAGAAGGCCAAGAAGCCCGTCCAACCCGAAGACAGCCGTACAGGTCTGCAGAAGTATATCGATGCACTGGAAGAATATAACCAGAAGGCACGGACCCCAATCACGTTGGATGAATTCTTTAAGCATGTTCATGAGAATGAAGCCGATGACGCTGATGAAGGAGAAAATTCTTCAAAAGAGCCCGAGGATTATGTGGCAAGCTGCCACATGATCTCTCTTTCATCAATAAATGGAAAAGAAACTCCTGATGCAGAGAAACTGGGGGCTGATCCAGAACCGAAATCAAAATCCCTGGAGCCATCGGACGAATTGATTGACAGACTGCTGAGCGAAGCTCTTCAGAAAAGCAAATCTGACCGAGAGTGTGAAACGGCCATATATGAAAGGGCCAAGCGTCGGTGTCACGTTGAAGAAGCTCCGGTATTGAGAAGCCATAGAACACCCTAACCGGATAGAAGCACTTCTGCCGCCAGAAAAAGCAGGTTTACGACAAGGAAGCAGTTCGCTAAAGCCCTGTCGATAGGATTGAAGTTGCCGCCTTTCAAAGAAGACACTTCAGAAAATACGTCCCCCGACGAACTAGATGCACATCAAAACTACTGCTTATACCATCGGAGGACACACACCCTACCGAGGAATGCATGGCCTTTAAAAATTGGTAGCAGGGATACGTTGCTCATCGACAGCTGATTAATCCAAAAATATTAAGTTAACCGCAATCAGAAACGGCGTCGTTTTGTAGCTAGCCGGTGAGTACGGGTCGATCCACAAAGATGGGTAATTTTCTTATTTGTGTTTTTACGAGTTGATTCCAAATGTTGTTTGGATTGATTAAATCTAAAACCTAGATCTATCAATAAACTAAGTTAATCTAAATTAAAGTCTTGCTAGGATTAGGTTTAGGGGAAGTTTGGAGATTAAAGGTTTCCTCACCGCTTTCGATGCCTTTATTTTAGATCTATTAGATGTTATGGTAATTATCAATAAAGTGGATTGGAATCTTTTGGGAAGATATTTCTTCCTCTAGATTCGTGTCCTTCCTTTATCGATAATTACCCTAACCTCCATGGAAAACACGCGCAACCGGGTCTTTATACTACGGTGTCACCGTTACCTCGAGGGGTAGGATGCCGTAGGGAGCGGTTGTGCGTGTATGCATGGAGTTCTAATTCTTAGTTGTGAAGGGGCATGAAAGGGGTGAGAGATCTCATCTCTCAAACCTTTCTCTAAGGCTAACCCTAACAAGCGAGGAGATTACTCGCTTATTAGGGAATGAAAAGACATACTAATTAAAAGAATTAAAACAAAGAAATAAAATTAACTTACTAATTTGATGGCTCCCTCCAAGCAATACAGAACAGATTTGAATAAACTCCCAACAATTCTAAATTTTATTGATTGAAAAGAGGCATGAGTTTTACAGATATGAGATTATAATTTATAGGAAAACATGAAAAACTAGGGTTACAGACTCTCGCACATGTGCAATTACAGATTTGCCCACGGAAAATCCTAACACCCGCACCGACGCACCGACACGAGAAAACTGCACCGACGCACCGACTATACGGCCACGGAACCGCGGCAAATGTAGGCCTTGGGCCGCGGTTCCGCGGCCCTCTGGTGAGATCATCTCACCAAAATTCTTGAGATGTATTCTGGGTATTTGGGCTTCTTGTTTCTTCACCACTTTTCTCTGTTTGGCTTCTTGTTTTTTCCAGATCTTCAGTGAAAACTTGTAAGGATCTTTTGACCGTTTCACTTTCGTCTTTTTGGACCTTGCACTGTTTTTCATCTCGGCTTGAGTAAGATCCGTCTACTTGTTGGTCAAAAGTCCCTTTTCTGTATCAACTTTCGTCTTTTTCACTGTATTTGCTCCAAGAGCCTGTATCCTGTAACATGCAACAAACGTGCGTCAAGAATACCTGTTTATTTATAAAACGGATAAGAATAGGGGGATGAAAAATCCAATATTATGGTCTGAACAAATACCCCCAAACTTATCTTTTGCTCGTCCTCGAGCAAACTTTTTTTTTTATTTACTAAAAATCCTGACCGCACTTTCGCAGGGAAACGTGATTGCACTGAGCACGTGCAACAAGCCGTTAAACCTCTAGGTGTCCCTAGTAGGAGGAGTGTTGTCTCCTGAGGGTTTTCAGCGGATTACACCCACAAAATCCTATCAACTTGGCTTTTCGACTTTTGTTCACCAATTAGGTTTTCTAAGAAGGAATTCTATAATCTTTTGACTCGCGAATCATCCACCCACATTCTTCACACTTCCTAATCATCTAACTTAAGATTATATATGTTATGTAGACCTACTTAGCTTTTGGCATCTCTTAAGTCTTCCTTCTAGGGTTTCATCTCTACTTAGGAATTTCTATCAACTCTACTAAAGATACAAGTTCTATCTTTCATTCCTTTCTCTCATCTAAACTCTAATCACATATCCCCACGTGTGTGTAAATATCACCCCTACACTTGGAAATTCAAATCAAGCAATCGTACTCTCGTCCATTGTCCAAAGCACTTATTAATTCGTTAATTTTGATTTTCGCTTACACATCCTTCATGCGACTGTTAATACTTCTTGAGGTACCAACAACCGATTACAAGATGCGTTAGCACTTTAAAGCGTACTTCTTAGTTTTTTGCAATACCCAAGGCTTTTAGCAGTAACTCCCAAACCAGTTGGTCTAAGGCACTAGGTGATGAAGCACCCTCGCTAAAGATTTTTATATTTTTACAGCATTAAGTAATCACAAAAAACCAGTGTCCATTTTTTTATTCACTTTTTTTTCTTTATTTTCATTGTACTAAGGACTTTTAGACAAGAGCATTTCAAGGTCTCTTCTACTATTCCAAGTTTCAAGGTTCGTGATTGTGCAAGTTGTAGGGTATACATTTTTAGAATCTAGACTTAAGCTAGGAACTATTTTTCAAACTTATACTCTAATAAGAACATCAATACTCTTCCCTTGTTTCGACTTAGTCCAAGAAGTGAACCCAAAATTTGCCTATTTCTAAATAAACTATAAGGCATATACTTTCTACCGTTAAACTTTAAGGAATGTTATTTTTAGGGTTTTTAATTCACTAAGTCTAAGATCTAGTTGTTCCTAGCTAGTTAACCTATATGTCAAACTCTAGTCAAATAAGGCCAAAATTGAATACAATTATTTTATAATTTTTCAATTTTTTTCAATTTTTATGGGTTTTCAAATAAGTATGCAAATGCAAAAATATGTACAAATGAATGCGAAGGAAGAAGACGTACCGAGCATACCCCCAAACTTGAACTTGACAGTGCCCTCACTGTCATACTAAACAAAGAGGGTCAAAATACCGGCACTTCCCTGTTTATTTATTTATAATTTTTTTATTGTTAAGAAAAACAAATATATACAGAAAGGCCCTCCCCTAAACTTCATTTAAATTATGTTAGACATTACTGCCAAACCTTGCATAGACCAAACGTCAACACCAACCAGTTGAAAAATTTATCAGTAAAGAGTATGGGTTGGTGGAAGAATAAGTTGTAGCGATTCACAAAGAATTGGGGAAGATAGAAGTGGTGGTGTGGAGGTGAATAGATAAGAGGTGGTGATGAATCAAAACGAGAATGTGAATGATCAGCAATCAGTGGAAAATTGGCATTCTCGTAGCTTATTAAAAGAAATGGGGGTGGTTCAACTTCTAAAGGATGAGGTTGACTAACCATAATACCCCCAAAATATTTCTGTGTGTCCTCTATTGACTTGGCATCATCCATCAATCTCATATGATATTCAATTATAAGGGAACTGATTTCCTCGATGTCCGCCATAGTCCAACCGAAAACTTGCCGCCTATCTTGTAAGACCATCAAAAGGGCGTTCTCTTGCTCAAGAGCTAGAGAAGCTGATATTATAATGGGAAAGGTCTCATTTTCACCTATGTAAGCATATTTAAGGTGAGGCGGTAAGGACATGAGTTCGAGTTTCGGAGGCGAAAGAATCATTGCGGAATCTACCTCGAACTCAAAGGACTCCAACACAGGTTCGAAATCACTGCAAACAACCGATTCGGATGGTTCAACTATCTCATCCACAAATTCAAAAGGCTCATATTTGGGCTGTGAGTCGTCATCATCCGAAAAAGTGAAACATTCATAATCCATATCGGTTGTGTCAACGATGGTAGGCTCAAAAAGGGACGCACTAGTGGCGTCAAAACTGTTTTCATCAAACAAGAATCTTTCAAACCCGCAGTCCTCCTGCGTGATTTCGTGAACAGAGCAAACTTCTCGTGTACTAGTTTTAGGCACGGGGGGCAGACTTCCCATCTTATAAATATTGAACTCACTAGACATCTTCCTAAAGGATAGAGTCATGGAGCCATTGCGACAGTTTATTACGGCATTGGAAGTGGCCAAAAATGGTCGACCGAGAATCACAGGAATTTGGTTTCTTGGGTTAGCAACAGGTTGTGTATCCATAACAATAAAATCAACGGGGAATATGAACTCCCCAACTTTGATCAACACATCCTCTAGCTCACCCCTTGGATGGGTGATTGATCGATCAGCCATTTGGAGAGTACAACGAGTGGGTTTCAACTCTCCAACCCCTAATTGTTTGTACACGGAGTAGGAAAGCAGGTTAACACTAGACCCAAGATCTAAAAGCGCTCGATTAATTTTCTTATCCCCAATTGTGATTGAAATCGTAGGACAACCGGGGTCCTTTCATTTTTGGGGTAAGGTTTGAGTATGGTTAATAGCATTGCTCACTGCACTAGCCACTAGCACTTTCTTGGGTACTTGAGATGCCTTTTTCTTCGAGGTGCATAAGCCCTTTAAGATTTTCGCGTATGAAGAGACTTGTTGGATAGCATCCAAGAGAGGTATATTGATGCTAACCTGCTTAAATAATTCCACAATCTTCTCCACTTGTGCAGTTGGTTTATTGGGACTCAACCTGTTTGGAAATGGAGCATTTTGAAAATTTGTTGAGTCAAATGTCTGTGGAGTAGAATGTGGAGTAGGAACGGATCCCAGTATGGATGTGTTCGTGTTGTGAGAAATGGGTCCGTTCGAGTTAGAAGAAGTAGAGCCGTGTGAAGGGTGGAGAATAGGCTCTAAAGAAAAAGGTGAAGAAGAAAGTGAAGAAAATGAAGAAGGGGAAGATGACGATGGAGAAAAAGAAGAAGAAGAAGAACCACCGGCGGGGATGTCATCACTAGTTCCCACATTATTTTGCAATACTCTTCCGGATCTCAACGTGGTCACCGCATTTACATTGTGATTGGGATATGCGTTTTGTGTGTGACCGGGATTTGGCAATGGTTGAGATGGAAGCTTTTCCTTTTCTCTCTCGCTCAACGCAGCAGTTAATTGTGCAATTTGTGCCTCAATAGATTTGATACTTTGATCGTGTGAGGCATTGTTATGCATCAAAGACCGAACATAATTTTCAAATCTTGCTGCGGATTCTGTAGATTTCTTGAGAAATGCATCTAGACTTTTTTCTAGCGAGATAACCTTATCATCATTTGGTTGAACCAAATTGTTCGTTTGATTTGTATAAGGTTGTTGTTGGAAAGGTTGCTGGTTTTGAGTTTGCGAAGGTGCTTGTTGTTGTTGTGGAGGAGGTGGTCTTTGAAAATTGTTATTTCCTTGGACTTGTTGATTTTGGTTCCAAGCGAAATTTGGGTGACTCCTCCACCCCGGATTGTATGTCGAAGAGTACGGATCGTTTCTTTGTCGTTGCTGAAATGCAGCATTGACTTGATCTTGTCCTTGAATAGGTGCATTATAAGGACACTCTTCGGTTAGATGCGATGGATTCGAACAACAAGCACAAACAATTCGTGTGGGTAAACCAGGGGCAGGAGAAGACGATGAGATTTTGGTCTCAATGGCTTCTAGATTTTTCATAAGTGCGGCCATCTCGGCCTTCATAGAAATCGACATATCTACTTGATGTATGCCTGCCCTAGATTGACCAACAGAAGAAGAAGATATGGTCTTGGTACTCTCCCACTGAATTGTTTGCTCACTAAGATCCTCAAGAAACTGCCACGCTTCGTCGCTAGACTTGGAGAGAAAATGACCTTGACATATGGTTTCTAGCAACTGCTTCGTTGCTGAGTTCAATCCCTCATATAATGTTTGGCAAAGTTGCCAACTTTCGATCCCATGATGAGGGCATTGAACGAGTAGGTCTTTAAATCTCTCGAAGCACTTCCAAAATGGTTCGGAAGGAAGCTGTGAAAATTGTATAATCTCGTTGCGGATTCTAGCAGTTTTGTGATGAGGATAGAACTTTTTCAGAAAAGCTCTCACAAACTCGTCCCAATTTCTAATGGAATGTGATGTGGTGCTGTATAGCCACTTCTCGGCTAGGTCACATAAGGTAAAAGAAATGACCCTTAGCCTTATAGCGTCATCAATTAATTGGGTCGTTTTCATCATAGCGCACACATTTTGGAATTTATTGATAAAGATATATGCATCTTCAGATTCCAAACCATGAAATTTTGGCAGCATATTGATGAAATGTGGTTTTATTTCAAAGTTGTCCCCATTTGCCGGTGGGGGTGAAAGACATGTAGGTAAAGAAGTGTGGACGGGGTAAAAGAGATCCTGGAGCGCGACTCGTGCGGGCGCTACAACAGACGGAAGATTCGGGTTATTCGCACCTAACGGAGGTGGAATCATTCCCGTCGGTAAGGTATCGTTGGGGTCGTGTCCCGACATACCTTCGAAAGAAGAATTTGAAGGTGGAGGTAAGGAAATGGAGGGAATTTCGACTTCGGTGTCGAAAGGTTCGTCGGTCAGTACCAACGAAACACGGACTAATCGGGCGTTAGTATCTCTAGTCTAAAGTGACATACACTAAAGGAGTAGTGTAGTCAGAAAAATAGAAAAACAGAACGTGGAGGTAAGATAACGTCAATGAGAAGAAATGGTGGAAGTGAGGTGCAAGTTTTCTTAGCGACAAGTTGCAAGTTTTGAAAAGATTTTTTCTTTTTTTTTTATGTGAGAGTTTTGCAAAGAAGTTTTGAAAAGAGACTCGTGACACAAATGTATCAACCACACATGCACAATCAGGCCTAGATCTAGGGTTACCTAGGTCTGCTAGACAGCTCCTAACTAGGGTTAGAAATAGGACCTCAAACCACCTCTTCACCGACAAGTACGGTCAGGTAAGTGCTAGGTAAGTGGGAAGGAACCACAGTAGTGGGCCTAATTAAAAACCACTAGCCTAGACGCACTTGCCTAGACACCGCAAAGTCAGTTAGGATAAACGGTCGATGCCTATACTAGTCCTTTTCCTATTGAGCTCGATGTCCTTAGGGCTGAGTCTAGTATTTTTTAATTAATTGTGGTCAATGCAAATGCTTTAGGTGTTTTCTGGGGTCCTGGGAAGGGTGATGAAATCCCCACCCATTCTGAGTTTGGTCAATTAGCCCCTTAAAGTCCGATTAAATTATGCAAAACAATAAATTCACTTGCAATCAAATTTTTAGCGCGGCGCAAAGAAACCTGCAGAAAATCTGTTATTTACAAGGGGAGAGAAGATTTTTAGCGCAAAGAAATCCTGCAGAAAATTTTTACAGAGAGATATATGGTAGGTTGCAGAGGGGAGAAGGAGGAAACAAACCGAGCAAATTTCGCGCAGAGAGGAGGCTAAACCGCCGCGGTTCCGCGGTCTGGGGCCTACTTTTACCGCGGTTTCGCGGTCAGGTGGTGGGATTGTGGCTCCAAAAAATTTCTATGCCTCTTTTGTGCTATTTCTCCTCTGTTTTAATGTTCACTTTTCTGATTTGCCCTCTGTAAAATTCCAGATCCGAGAATCTTCGCTATTCCTGCAAAATTCAAAAGATAACCCTTCAAACAGATCGAAATTGATAATTTTTTTATTTCTCTTTTTTTTTATTTTCAGATTTTCATAATTTTTTTAAAATTTATATCAACCCGAAATTACACAGAAAGAATTTTACGCCATCCCCGGCAACGACGCCATTTGATTAATCCAAAAATATTAAGTTAACCGCAATCAGAAACGGCGTCGCTTTGCAGCTAGCCGGTGAGTACGGGTTGATCCACAGAGATGGGTAATTTTCTTATTTGTGTTTTTACGAGTTGAATCCAAATGTTGTTTGGATTGATTAAATCTAAAACCTAGATCTATCAATAAACTAAGTTAATCTAAATTAAAGTCTTGCTAGGGTTAGGTTTAGGGGAAGTTTGGAGATTAAAGGTTTCCTCACCGCTTTCGATGCCTTTATTTTAGATTTATTAGATGTTACGGTAATTATCAATAAAGTGGATTGGAATCTTTTGGGAAGATGTTTCTTCCTCTAGATTCGTGTCCTTCCTTTATCGATAATTACCCTAACCTCCATGGAAAACACGCGCAACCGGGCCTTTATACTACGGTGTCACCGTTACCTCGAGGGGTAGGGTGCCGTAGGGAGCGGTTGTGCATGTATGCATGGAGTTCTAATTCTTAGTTGTGAAGGGGCATGAAAGGGGTGAAAGATCTCATCTCTCAAACCTTTCCCTAAGGCTAACCCTAACAAGCGAGGAGATTACTCGCTCATTAGGGGATGAAAAGACATACTAATTAAAAGAATTAAAACAAAGAAATAAAATTAACTTACTAATTTGATGGCACCCTCCAAGCAATACAGAACAGATTTGAATAAACTCCCAACAATTCTAAATTTTATTGATTGAAAAGAGGCATGAGTTTTACAGATCTGAGATTATAATTTATAGGAAAACATGAAAAACTAGGGTTACAGACTCTCGCACATGTGCAATTACAGATTTTCCCACAGAAAATCCCAACACCTGCACCGATGCACCGACACCAGAAAACTGCACCGACGCACCGACTATACGGCCGCGGAACCGAGGCAAATGTAGGCCTTGGGCCGCGGTTCTGCGGCCCTCTGATGAGATCATCTCACCAAAATTCTTGAGATGTATTCTGGGTATTTGGGCTTCTTGTTTTTTCACCACTTTTCTCTGTTTGGCTTCTTGTTTTTCTCCAGATCTTCAGTGAAAACTTGTAAGGATCTTTTGACCGTTTCACTTTCGTCTTTTTGGACCTTGCACTGTTCTTCATCTCGGCTTGAGTAAGATCCGTCTACTTGTTGGTCAAAAGTCCCTTTTCTGTATCAACTTTCGTCTTTTTCACTGTATTTGCTCCAAGAGCCTGTATCCTGTAACATGCAACAAACGTGCATCAAGAGTACCTGTTTATTTATAAAACGGATAAGAATAGGGGGATGAAAAATGCAATATTATGGTTTGAACAACAGCATTTCAAGCGGATGAAGCGCAAAACTCGTCGAGAGCAGAGAAGCACGACAGATGAGCGCAAAAGAACTGCCGGCGACTGTCACATGGTTGATTCCGGAGGATCGCAAGTTCTCATCTTCGGGAGCGATTCTGATGAAGAAATCTCCCTCGGTCCTCTTTTCAAGGAATCCATCTCCGAAACAGAAGAGATGAAGACCTGTGAGAACATTCAGCTGCGTAATCGCACGTTACCCGAAAAGAATCTCAGACCCATAAATAAGGGATCGAAAAAAAAAGATAAGGGGAAAGGAAAAGTCCCTGAAGATATCGCCCTCGATGATCGAGTCGTCGAAGAGCTGGCAGCCAAGGACCCGCCAAGGAAAAACAAGGTGGATTACAACGTTCTGGCACACCTGAGGAAGATACCCTCGCAGCTAAGCATTCTCAATGCGCTTCTGCTATCTAAAGAGGCGAGAGATTCTCTGATCAAGGCACTACAAGAGCCCGAACAGTTTTAAGCTTTCCTTGCCGAAGAAAAGATGAAATACGAGCTGAAAGAAGTGCACACCGCTGACGCCACTTTCGGCGATGAAGACCTCCTCCTTGGGACGTGCGAGTACAACCGTCCCCTGTATGACACCGGATACTGCCATGGCATCCGGATAGGGAAGATCTTAGTTGATAACGGGTCCTCTGTCAACCTCCTAAATATGAGGGTGTTAAAAGAAATCTGCATGAGCGTCCAGCACCTCGCTCGGGATAAAATCACCATCTCCGGGTTCGACTCCCAATCATCACGGACGCTCGGGTCTGTGATACTGACGTTACGCTTTAGGCTGCTCATCACTGACATCAAATTTCATATCATTGACGTCAAGACTTGCTACAACGCTTTGCTCAGCAGGCGTTGGTTATACGAGTATAACATCATCCTTTCTACACAACATCAGTGTATGAAGTACTTCAAAGATGGTCTTGAGTATACCGTGACAGGGGAGCTGAACCCATTCTCCGTGAATGAAGTCCGAAAGTACGAAGATGCAAAGTATTTCTTACCAGACTTTGAAGACACGGAAAGATGCCATAAGACGGAGAATAAGCATAAAGCTATCACCACTATTCCGGTCTTTGGGAGCGATACCAAGGAAGAGGAAGAGATAGTCTATTCAGGACCGCTCCAATACAACAAGCCCGGACCGACTACCCCTATGTTGATCTTCGGCAGCGACTCTGAAGATGAGGCCAATGCAGTATTTTCTGTTCGGCCATCAATACGAGCCTTCCCTGGCGATGAAAGGAGTTTGCAAATCGCCATGGTTCCGCAAAAGCATTACAAAGAGCTCGACGCACTTGATACCTACAGTGTGCAAGAACTGCAGATGTTCAACGTCCCTCTCAGGCGAAAAGATGAAAAGGCGATCCTCTTTTATCGATCCACGGAAACCAAAGTGGAGAAAGAAATATGGCATAGTGCCGATTCTACGCTTGACAGGCTCTAGCCCATCCGGCTGCCCAGATACTACACAGAAGCATTAAAAAGGCTGTTGAGGCGCCAAGGCATACCCTTCAAATAGACTGCTCGACAAGCTCATTTCTACAACAGGATCTGGAACGTCCCCGGAACTCAGCGAAAATTTCCCAACGGGAGAATGGAAACGATCGGGCTTGGATATGTTCAATCCAAGAAACGGGAGCGATTCCATGGCTGCTACGTTATACGTGACTTCGATGAAGAAGGAGATGCTCTGTTAGAAGACACTGCAATTGAACCAAAACGAGATCCTGCCATAAAAATGCCAAGTCCATCGTTTGAAGAACAGATGGACAAGCTAATAAGGGAAGCGGTTCAAAAGGTCCGGGATGACCACAACCGCGAAATGACCATTTACGAGAAAGCCAGGACCCAGCGCCTCCTTCAACAAGTTATGGAGAATGACGATGCCCTTCGTCACCAGCCCGTCATACAGAAGACCCGACGCGGAGGCAAAAACAAACTAAAGAACGGAAAAAATGTTCGACAACGGCAAAGCGGGTCCAAGAAACCACGTGATCGAGAATTGAGCTGCCGGGATCCATCTCTTATAAAGAAGATGGGTCGAGCATATTGTTTTTCCCAAGACAAGACAAGGAAGATATTTGATCTTGTCATGAAACATCAAATGATTACGCTCCTGGAGTCTCTCATCCGGATTATTGCTCCTATCACCGAGCGATAGGACATCCTCTCTAAAACTGCTTCACATTCAAAGACTGGCTAGAAAACCAGTATCAGCAATGCATGTTTGCTCTATCCAGTAGTTGGAGGGTAACCCTACCACAGAAGTATGAACCAAAAGCCACGTATGCAGTGAGAGTAGAACCAGATCAACATCGGTCTTGGAAGCGATCTCGCACCTGTCACGCGGTAACGATGTCGGAAGAAGGAGAGCACGATCATATGGAGGACCTCTCTTGGTGCTTCAAAAATTGGGATGAAGATGAGTTGATCTCAGAATTTTCACCTACACCAAAAGAATTGGAAGATAGAACACATACTACTGTGGATAACCTAAGGAAATTCGACTTGGGATGGCAAACGTCTCAAGGCCTACGTTCGTCAGTGAGCTGTTGTCCGAAGAACAGGTAGCTACGCTAAAAGACGTGCTCATGCAGTATAAAGAATTCTTCGCATGGAACTACTCCGAGATGCCGGGGATAGATCCAGAAATAGCTGTGCATAAATTGGCGATATCTCCGGATGTCAAGCCAGTCAAACAAGCACCAAGAAGAATGCGGCTCGAACTTGAAATAAGCATCAACGCCGAGGTCAAGAAGCTAATCGACTTCGGCTTCATCCAAGAGATTCAGTACCCTGACTGGATCGCCAACATCGTCCCAGTGATGAAGAAAAATGGGACGGTGCGCATTCGCGTAGACTTTCGGGACCTTAACAAAGCCTGTCCGAAGGGTGACTTTCCCGTACCGGTCACCGAGCTGATGATAGATAACATGTCCACTCACAGAGTCTTCTCCTTCATGGACGGATCATCAGGGTACAATCAAATAAAGATGCATCCCGAAGACCAGAAGCATACCGCTTTCCGGACCCCGCTAGGCATATTCTGCTACAAAGTGATGCCTTTCGGTCTGAAGAACGCCGGTGCTACTTATCAGAGGGCCATGATGAATATTTTCGATGACCTCATACATGAAATCGTCGAATGCTATATCGACGACCTCGTAGTGAAAAGCAAATCGTACGGGGAGCATTGGGAGCATCTAAAGATCGTTTTTCAGCACCTTCGGAAATACAACCTGAAAATGAACCCTCTGAAATGCGCGTTCGGAGTTTCCTCGGGCAAATTCCTAAGATTCATCGTACGACACCGGGGCATCGAAATAGACCCGTCAAAGATCAAGGCGATTATGGAAATGCCTCCGCCAAAGACACTGAAACAACTGCGGTCTCTCCAAGAAAAGCTCGCGTATATCCGACGGTTCATAGCTAACCTCTCCGGCAAATGCCGCCCCTACAGTCATCTAATGAAGAAGGGGACCCCGTTCGTTTGGGACCGCAAATTCCAAAGCGCACTGGACGAAATCAAGCAATACCTACAGAGTCCGGCGGTACTGACCGCTCCAGTCAAGGGAAAGCCCCTCATCTTGTACACAACCGCCCTTGAAGGTTTTTTGGGCGCGTTATGGACACAGGAGAATGACCAAGGGAAAGAGAGAGCACTCTACTATTTGAGTCGAGTTCTCCAGGGGGCAGAAAACATCTACCCCCCATCGAAAAACACTTCCTGGCGTTAATCTTCGCGAACGAAGCTCAAACACTATGCGTTGGCGCATGAGGTTCACATCATATCAAAAGTGGATCCTCTTAAATATTTGATGCCAGGAGCGATACTAACAGGATGGCTCGCTAAATGGGCCCTCCTCTTGATGGAGTTCTCGATAACATACCAACCTCTCAAGGTAGTGAAAGGCCAGGCCATCGCCGACTTCCTCGCTGAACATCCGATACCTGGCGATTCACCCCTAAATTGCGAATTGCCAGACGAGCACGCGTTTGACACGATCGACAGGGAGAGAGGAGAGAGTGATACCCGATGGGAACTCTATTTTGATGGGGCATCTTCCATGAAGAAGCGAAAGCACAGTGTTAGTGTATATGCCCTAGGGGCCATTATTGTATCATACTAGATTGTATATTACTTAATGGAAACTTGGGATATTCACAGTTATATATACAGTCTTGCTAAAAATGGTAGTATGCTACTTAGTTTGTATCTACTTTAATATGTGCATATGTTTCTTATAACGTATCACTTATACATATTAGTAGAGCCCATAGGATCTTTGCTTGATTACCAGCGTCGTGATGGCAGTCACACTAGTGGGGGCTGGGTAGTCTGTAAGCAACATCCTATACAGGTCCCTGGTCGTTGGATTATCGAGATAGGACATCGACCGGAGTAGGCTAAGTGTGTACGCTTCTCATCCCAGTTGGGGAGATGGTCTGTCCCATATCCATCAGTACGTCGTACTGGAGATAGTATGCAGGTGCTCGTTAGGTTATAGGTACACCGGACAGGACTCGCAGGGGAACTAATTGGTTGGTATTATACCCATCGTCAGTTAACAGTTCCCAGATGACATGAGTACAACATAGTCCGCAGATTTGATACTGCTACTTCGCCTCGAGTGTGTCCCACTGTTCTTAGATTGCTACCCTACCACGGCTCAAAGGAGTCGTGCAAACAGGTAGCAGTTGGGTGCAGTCCCGAGCACTTGGAGGCAGTAGTGGTTAGATATGATTGGTCTCTCCCGGTATTGGGAGATGATATCGCGCTGTGTCAGAGAGCCATTACGCAAAGTCCCTGACCAGGGCAAGCGAGATATACTGGTAGGTTCCAGTAGCTTCTCAGGGTGTAATGGGCTTCGCTCCGACACGACTTATACAGCTATTAGGGGACTGACGCTTGCCGCCCCTAGGCTTGATATGCGATAGTCTTAGACGAACAGACCGGACTTTACGGAGATTGTAACATCAGGCTCAGTAGGGGTTCAGATGGTTTTCCTCATCGGCCTTCTTATCGACATCTACCTGGGGACCGTTACGTACAGCTAGTGCCGCTTGCGGTTTGTGGTTAAACCCACTGCCAGCGTAGTGTCGAGTCTTTAGAGTCCCACACAGAGAGTTTCTCTGCTCCAGGCGAAACGATATAGAGGTCGTATGGTTTTACGACAAGGGTTCGGACGCATACGTGTGTTTACGTACGTACGATTTTTTCGGACAGTTTTTACTAGTCGGCTTTGGTTTAAGCCAGATTCTAGTATCGGGTTGCTGGATTTATACAGTTTAAAGTTTTTCCGTGTTTTCACGGATTGGATGGGCGTTCTCGTAATTTGTCGGGAAGCTTCTAGAAGAGTGGTGACTAAGGAGTTAATGTGGCATTGCATTAAATGAGATTAGTGACTCATTTGTGTGATTCATCCAAATTATTAAAGCATCATAAATGCTTAATGACTCATGGTGATGAATCACTCATAGATATTTATGAAGCATGGTTGTTAATTCTATTATTTGATTTTTGGATAAATAATAATGCTTCATATATATTATGATAAAGTCATTATCTCATTTCATTCTCATCTTCACCTTCTCTCTCCTCAAGCTCACTCTCTCTTCAAACCCTAACCCTAGCCTCTCATGTGTTGAGATCAATGGTTAGCTAGACTAATACATCCATAACCTCACTCTATATCCCTTAGGTAGCTTAGATTAGCACTTTAAGCAACCTAGTTATCTCAAATTTGAGATTAAGCTTGGCGCAGGAGCTTTCGGGTGGATCGTCTTTGATTCGAGGAGGCCGTTGAGGTGCCGATGTTCCAAGGAGCCTACGAGGAGTGGAGGGCCGCGATGAAGACCCGAAGGACTAGTATCGTGAGGTATAACTTCGTATCCGAGTAGTTAAACCTCTAGTATTTAGTTAGCAATGGTTTAGATAACGATTCATGCGCTCAAGTCCGTGTTACGAAGCTTTGATAATCGTTTTTCATATATTCCGCCTCCCCGCAAGTTCGTGGGGTGCGCGACATGGACTTACAGTGGTATCAGAGCCAACTAAACCATTACTAGCTTGTTAGCAACTGATTAGAAGTTTGATCGACGAAAAACACGAAAACAAAAACCCGGATATTCCTAGTTTCTGTTAATTTTAAAAGTGTCTGAAAAATAATTTGACATACCTTAAAATTCACAGCAGGGAATTGTAAGAATACTGGGAAAATACGAGCCTCTAACTCGGCAAAACGGCCGCGGATCCGCGGCAATAGAGTGCTTCTGCCGCGGATCCGCCGCCGAGTCAACGCCGAGTTGACTCGGAGTTTAACAGTAATTCATAATTTCTGGTTTTTTGTTTTCCTGTATGTTCTTTTTCTATCCAGGTTACTTCAGTGCAGGTTTTCTTTTGGGATAGACACGGAAAAGGGAAGTCGATCGATATTCTAAGATATTTGCTAATTGGGTTTTTATCTGTAATGTTTAATGTGTTCGTAAACCTCCCCTAACTGCTAGTATGTCGGTTGGCAGGGGGTTGCACACTTCTGTAATGTTTACTGTTTGTGTATATGAACTGTGTTGGACCGTTGTGATGATTAGCCGGGGTTTGAGATGTATTTAATATTCATTCATTCAATATAAATGTAATTTGATGTAATATTCTTTTGCGAGGCACATCCAGGTTGCGGTTGTAACCACCGTTGTATTATTTCTTTTTAATGTTTTTGCTCCTAGGATAGACCCAAGGTGGGGTACACAAACTACCGGGTATGTTGAAGTGTTTAGTGGCCTACTCACGTTGTTGAGGGAGACCACTTCACTTCGGGTACTTGGCAGGTAGTTTGCCGTACCCGTAGGGGTCTGGGGTGGGGTAATGGCTATTCATCACAACTGTGTAATCCGTCTTTTATTGCAGGCTCAAAGCAAATGCGGATTGCTAATAAATCCAATAAAGTTCATCTGTGATCTGGAATGCTTATTATTGCGTCTGATGAATGTACAATATCTATATATCATAGCTATTAGACGTCACTTATGTTTTACACCCGCGCTAGCTCAGCCCCCGCTCTGTCGTTAGTTAAGTAACCTAACGGGTGATGACAAGACCCAGTGACGAATGCGGATGGCATAAGAGTACGTGGTATTTTCGTTGTTTTCTGCAATGATAAGATTAATGATGGGACGCATTATAATAATGCAAAGAAAATAAACCAAAGTTTAACCGTTGGACCAAATTTAAAAGAAACCACTCGGTTATTTTAAAAGATCAGAATTTTTAAATTACGGAGCTTTAACCACTCCTTTTAAAAATTATCAGGTTCCTTCGATTATATCAAGTTCACTACGTTCACGGTTTTGTCAAAACCAGTCGTAGCCCTCCGTCATTTCATATGGATAGTCAATTGTATTCAAGCTGTGTTTGTTTGGCCAAAGTCAAGGCACAGTGTTTGGTAGCTATTGGATATTCATATGTAGCATAGATAAATGCGTTGGTTTGGGACAGTCGTACTACCTTGTTTGGCCAAAGTTAAAGGTATGTACGGGTGGGTTCAAATTAACCTGGATAATGACGGGTAGAACTTGACATGTGACTTATGATTTGTTTGGCCAAAGTCAAGGTCATAAGAGCATGGGGCAAAAATCCATATCGGGAATTTCTAAAGAAACTGAAATTTGCAGAGATAGCATACCATTTTGGAGTTTGATGAATGTTGGTAGGATTCCTTCAACATTATCATACGATGATATTTTGGATCCCGATCCTACTGTGAGTACAAGCTACTTATCAGGAGATTCGTCACTTAACGATCAATGCTATAAACCAAGTTGGTGCCTAGAAAGGTGTCAGCGGGGCTACGCCCCCAGAGAAAAGAGATTATTTAATTAAGGAACTTCGCGAAAGCGTTGGAAAACCTCCCTCGAAGTATCGACACTGGCCTGGCTGAACGGTTAAGCAAGTATTGTACGGTAAGAATAGTCCTGGCTAATTCTTCTTTTATGGTTTGAGGAAGGATTCGAGAAACAGTGGGAGCCATCCTGTTTAGATAAACTTAAAACCAATCTAAACTTGCAACAGCATCATGCTAAAATATTTTCTTCTCTCTCTCTTAATTCCAGCGACCAAGTGACCACACATAGGTTACATCTAGATAACAATTTGACTGAATTTGACTTATATGACTGGCAAAGGTCTGTCCAGATGACCATTGCCTATGACAAGCTGGACCACCCTATTACTACTCAAGATCCCGCCGTCCCTGGTCCAGTTTCCACTGTTGCGGATATGGATATCCGTCAGACAAGGAAAAAAGATAAAGCGAAAGCTAAGTGCCTCGTGTTAGCTTCAGATAATGGTGTATACCAGAAGCAGCACGAGAAGATGGACTTAGTTTCCATCTTTCTCCATAATAAAGATTTATATGGAGAGCAATCTCATATCACTAGATATGAAAGCTCGAACGAATTAATTCAAGCGAGGTTGGCTGACGGGTCATCTGTAGGGGACAACGTCCTTACAATGACTAGCTATATTGATGAGCTCCAGGACCTGGAGACCACGTTGCAGAACGAGTCAAGTACTGACTTGATTCTACAGTCTCTACCTTTTACCCTGAAAGAAACCAGGGAAGTAGAAGGAAAGAGAAGGGCAAAAGTTTCGGGACTTAAAATAGTAAAAGAGGGACATTCCTGTTGTTATGGGATTGGGCATAGGCAGAATGATTGCAGCGCTTTGGAAGCCAGTAGCCAAGATACAAAGCATGTTCAGACTCAAGTGTGTTTGTTATTGAGAACTGTTTGTCAATTAACTCTACTTCCTGGGTATTAGATACCGGAGCAGGATCTCATATCTGTAATTCATTACATGCTTTGAGAAACCGTAAAGTTATAAAGGTGGGTGATTGGTCTCTCAAAGTTGCAAACGGAATGACAGTGAATGCTGAATCCGTGGGAGAATATCGCCTAGGTTTGACAAGTGGGCATATATTGATTTTACCTAGCTGTTTATATATACCCAGTATGACTTGTAATATCATATCAGTGTCCTCACTTTCGAGAGAGGGATATGATTTTACATTCGTAAGCGATATAGTTAACATCCACCTAAATCAAATTCTGATTGGGTCAGGTACATTAGATAACGGCATATACGTATTAAGTCAAGCTCAGGTTTTCAATGTCCAGAATTCACTTAAAAGAAAGTCTCCGAAATTAAATCAGGCTTTCTTATGGCATTGTAGACTAGGTCATATCAATGAGAGAAGGTTGACTAAGTTACATAGAGAAGGATATTTGAATCCGTTCGAATATCAATCTTATGCTACTTGTAAATCTTGTCTCATAGGAAAGATGACAAAGACTCCGTTTTCTGGACACGGAGTAAGAGCAAGCGAGCTCTTGGGACTCATACACAGTGACGTATGCGGTCCAATGTCTATACATGCGCGAGGTGGTTATTCCTACTTCATTACTTTTACGGATGATTTCTCTAGGTATGGATATATCTTCTTAATGAAGCATAAATCTGAGGCCTTTGAGAAATTCCAAGAATACAAGAATCAAGTGGAAAAACAAACCGGCAAAAGTATCAAGACACTGAGATCTGATCGAGGTGGTGAATACTTGAGTGCCGAGTTTCTTGGTTACTTAAAAGAGAATAGAATTCTCTCTCAGCTTATTCCTCCATACACACCACAACACAACGGTGTATCCGAAAGAAGGAATCGAACCCTATTGGATATGGTTCGTTCCATGATAAGTAAGGCTGAGTTACCACGATCATTCTGGGGATATGCACTAGAATCAGCTGCATACCTTTTGAACCGAGTTCCAACTAAGACAGTGCCTACTTCACCATATCAGATGTGGTGTGGGAAGAAACCCTATCTTAAGCACATTAAGATATGGGGATGTCCAGCTTTTGTAAAGAAGCAGCTTGCGGACAAGCTCGAGGCACGATCAGTACAGTGTAAGTTTGTGGGATATCCAAAGAACTCCAAGGGATATTATTTCTATTACGCAGAGGAACAAAAGATTTTTGTTTCTCATAATGCTCGCTTCTTGGAAACTGAGTTTTTAGAAAATCAGATAAGTGAGAGCGCAATAGAACTGAAAGAAATTCCAGAGCCACAAACTATTACTGAAACCTTAGTAGAACAAGAAGGTTCAGGAGAACCGGACATCCCAGCGCCTATCCGTAGAAGTAGTAGACAGTCTCATCCATCTGAGAGATACTACGGTTTTCTCATAGACGGGGATCGAGAAGATTGCATCATTGATAATGATGACCCTACTAGCTTCCAGCAAGCCATTCAGAGCGGCGACTCGGTAAAATGGCTGGATGCAATGCGGACCGAAATGGAGTCCATGTACACTAACAAAGTATGGACTTTGGACATTGCTCCAGATGGGGTAAAACCCGTAGGATGCAAATGGATCTTCAGAAAGAAGATTGGTGTAGATGGACAGGTTGAAACCTATAAGGCTAGATTTGTTGCAAAGGGTTTCCGTCAAAGACCTGGTTTGGACTATGAGGAAACCTTTTCTCCAGTGGCTATGCTGAAATCCATTCGGGTCCTTCTTGCTATTGCTGCCTTCCACGATTATGAGATCTGGCAGATGGACGTAAAGATGGCTTTTCTAAATGGAAATTTGGAAGAGAGCGTCTATATGGATCAGCCAGAAGGATTCATTCAGAGTGGGAGCAGCGGTAAAGTATGCAAGCTGCTTAAGTCCATTTATGGACTAAAGCAGGCATCGCGGAGTTGGAACATCTGTTTTGATGATGCTATCAAAGAATTTGACTTTATCAAAAATCCAGATGAGCCATGCATATACAGTAAGATTGTAGGGAGAGCTGTAGTATTCCTCGTCTTATACGTGGATGATATTCTCCTAATAGGAAATGATATTCCTATGTTACAGTCAGTCAAAAGTTTTTTGTCACAGAAGTTCTCCATGAAAGACCTAGGCGATGCCACCTACATTCTGGGGATCCAGATCTATCGTGATAGATCAAAGAGGATGTTGGGACTTTCGCAGTCCAGGTACATAGACACCATATTGAAAAGATTCAGTATGGAAGATTCTAAGCGCGGTAACCTACCGGCTTGTCACGGAATCACCCTCTCCAAAGATATGTCTCCCAAGACTGATTTGGAAAGGGATCGCATGTCGATTATACCCTACGCTTCAGCGGTAGGCTCTATAATGTATGCGATGTTATGTACCAGACCAGATGTAGCATACGCATTGAACGTAGTGAGCCGGTATCAAGCAAACCCAGGGGAGAATCACTGGATAGCAGTAAAGAACATTCTCAAGTACCTGAAGAGGACTAAGGAGATGTTCTTAGTGTATGGCGGAAAAGACCTCCAGATGGAGGCCTTTGCCGACTCCGGCTTCCAGAGTGACAAAGATGACTCCAAATCCATGTCGGGTTATGTCTTTACCCTCAATGGAGGGGCGGTCTGTTGGAAGAGTTCCAAGCAGGAGACCGTTGCAGACTCAACGATGGAAGCGGAGTACATAGCTGCTTGCGATGCCGCAAAAGAAGCTGTCTGGATGAAGAAGTTCCTCACAGAACTTCAGGTGGTTCCTTCCAGTGTTGGTCCAATACCTCTGTATTGTGACAACAACGGCTCTATAGCTTTAGCGAAGGAACCCAGGTCCCATCAGAGGTCCAGACACATCTTAAGGCGGTATCACCTGATCAGGAAGATCGTAGATCGCCGGGAGATCGAGGTGAAAAGAGTAGAGACAGAGAATAACATTGCTGATCCATTCACAAAGGCCCTTCCTCAGACGCAGTTTGAAAGGCTATTCGAGATGATAGGTCTACGATATGCCAGCTCATGGCCCTAGTGCAAGTGGGAGATTGTTAGTGTATATGCCCTAGGGGCCATTATTGTATCATACTAGATTGTATATTACTTAATGGAAGCTTGGGATATTCACAGTTATATATACAGTCTTGCTAAAAATGATAGTATGCTACTTGGTTTGTGTCTACTTTAATATGTGCATATGTTTCTTGTAACGTATCACTTATACATATTAGTAGAGCCCATAGGATCTTTGCTTGATTACCAGCGTCGTGATGGCAGTCACACTAGTGGGGGCTGGGTAGTCTGTAAGCAACATCCTATACAGGTCCCTGGTCGTTGGATTATCGAGATAGGGCATCGATATTCTGTAGTAGACTAAGTGTGTACGCTTCTCATCCCAGTTGGGGAGATGGTCTGTCCCACAGCCATCAGTACGTCGTACTGGAGATAGTATGCAGGTGCTCGTTAGGTTACGGGTACACCGGACAGGACTCGCAGGGGAACTGATTGGTTGGTATTATACCCATCGCCAGTTAACAGTTCCCAGATAACATGAGTACAGCATAGTCCGCAGACTTGACACTGCTACTTCGTCTCGAGTGTGTCCCACTGTTCTTAGATTGCTACCCTACCACGGCTCAAAGGAGTCGTGCAAACATGTAGCAGTTGGGTGCAGTCCCGAGCACTTGGAGGCAGTAGTGGTTAGATAGGATTCATCTCTCCCGGTATTGGGAGATGATATCGCGCTGTGTCAGAGAGCCATTACGCAAAGTCCCTGTCCAGGGCAAGCGAGATATACTGGTAGGTTCCAGTAGCTTCTCAGGGTGTAATGGGCTTCGCTCCGACACGACTTATACAGCTATTAGGGGACTGACGCTTGCCTCCCCCTAGGCTTGATATGCGATAGTCTTAGACAAACAGACCGGACTGTACGGAGATTGTCACATCAGGCTCAGTAGGGGTTCGGATGGTTTTCCTCATCGGCCTTCTTATCGACATCTAACTGGGGATCGTTACGTACAGCTAGTGCCGCTTGCGGTTTGTGGTTAAACCCACTGCCAGCGTAGTGTCGAGTCTTTAGAGTCCCACACAGAGAGTTTCCCTGCTCCAGGCGAAACGATATAGAGGTCGTACGGTTTTACGACAAGGGTTCGGACGCATACGTGTGTTTACGCACGTACGACTTTTTCGGACAGTTTTTACTAGTCGGCTTTGGTTTAAGCCAGATTCTAGTATCGGGTTACTGGATTTATACAGTCTAAAGTTTTTTCATGTTTTCACGGATTGGAGGGGCGTTCTCGTAATTTGTCGGGAAGCTTCTAGAAGAGTGGTGACTAAGGGATTAAGGTGGCATTGCATTAAATGAGATTAGTGCCTCATTTGTGTGATTCATCCAAATCATTAAAGCATCATAAATGCTTAATGACTCATGGTGATGAATCACTCATAGATATTTATGAAGCATGGTTGTTAATTCTATTATTTGATTTTTGGATAAATAATAATGCTTCATATATATTATGATAAAGTCATTATCTTATTTCATTCTCATCTTCACCTTCTCTCTCCTCAAGCTCACTCTCTCTTCAAACCCTAACCCTAGCCTCTCATTTGTTGAGATCAATGGTTAGATAGACTAATACATCCATAACCTCACTCTATATCCCCTACGTAGCTTAGATTAGCACTTTAAGCAACCTAGTTATCTCAAATTTGAGATTAAGCTTGGCGTAGGAGCTTTCGGGTGGATCGTCTTTGATTCGAGGAGGCCATTGAGGTGCCGATGTTCCAAGAAGCCTACGAGGAGTGGAGGACCGCGATGAAGACCCGAAGGACTAGTATCGTGAGGTATAACTTCATATCCGAGTAGTTAAACCTCTAGTATTTAGTTAGCAATGGTTTAGATAATGATTCATGCGCTCAAGTCCGTGTTACGAAGCTTTGATAATCGTTTTTCATATATTCCGCCTCCCCGCAAGTTCGTGGGGTGCATGACATGGACTTACACACAGCTCCCCTATAATCAAATTTAGGGTAGGCCTTATCTTCGTGACTCCACAAGGAGAGATAATGCGCTTTGCCTTTTCCTTAACAGAGCCGAGGACAAACAATGAAGCCGAATATGAAGCTTTGATAGCAGGTCTTGAGATCGCCGTCAGCATGGGAATCGAAAACATCCTCAAATACGGAGACTCCCAGCTGGTCGTTAGTCAAGTAAACGGCGACTATCAAACGTGCAAACCAAAGTTGGTGAAGTACGGCGAGAGAGTACAACAATTGCTAACTCAAGTCCCTTCCTACGCCTTGGAAAGCATACCGCGTGCGGAGAATAGTAAAGTGGAATGAAAACCTCGATGACGTAAGGATCGTTGTGCAAAGCCGTCGGGTTCTTGCACCGGCAGAAATATCTCCGGAGTCGTCCGAAGAAAAGGGAGCGGCCAAGAAAACAACCCTACAAATAAAAGACCAGGAAAAGGCTAAGGATTGGAGAGAAGTCTTTATAGACTACTTCAAATACCGTCGAACACCTGAAGATGCGTCCTCAAAATATCAGCTCATTAAAAGAGCTCTGTCTTTCGCCTCTGTCAATAACACGCTGTATAGGAGATCGTTCGACTCTCTATGGCTGAGATGCCTGTGACCGGAAGAAGCAAGGAGTGTCGTCCAAGAAACTCACGACGAACCCTGCGGTTCTCATCAAGCTGGGCCAAAGATGAAGCTGAAGATCAAAAGGATGGGCTACTATTGGCCCACGATGATTCAGGATTGTCTCGAATACGCGAAACAATGCCACTTGTGCCAAATTCACGGGGACTTCATCCACCAGCATCCAAACCCGCTACACCCAACTGTGGCTAGTTGGCTATTCGAGATATAGGGAACCGGCATAATTGGGCTCATCGAACCAGCGTCATCCAGAGGACATCGGTTCATATTGGCGACAACCGATTACTTCTCTGAGTGGGCAGAAGCAGTACCGCTAAGAGAAGTGAAGACATAGAATATCCTCCATTTCTTCAAGACACACGTCATCTATCGGTTCGGCACTCCGCGACGGATTATCTCCGATAACGGGCCAGCCTACAGAAGTCACAAAATCAGCCGCTTCGCACAGCAGCATAATATAGACTGGAGATACTCTTCGGTCTATAATCCCCGAGCTAACGGTCTAGCTGAGGTTTTCAACAAAACCTTGATGAAGATCATAAAGAAGACTGTTTCCAAAAATAAGAAGGACTGGCACGAGAGACTGCATGAAGCTCTCTGGGGGTATCGGACCACGTTCAAAACGGCCACAAACGCAACGCTGTATGCATTGGTATTTGGCACTGAAGCAGTACTCCCCTTGGAGATAGAGCTACCCTCCCTACGAGTGGCGGTTCACTATGAGCTAACAGACGAAGAGAATGCTCATCTTCGGCTTGAAAAGCTAGACGCCCTCGATGAAACCCGCCTCATGGTGCAGCAAAACTTGGAGGCTTACAAAGCAAAGATGACGCGCTCATACAAGAGATTGACTAGGCCGAGAGCATTTCGCTAAGGCGAACTCGTGCTAGTGGTCAAGAGATCTATGATCCCCAATCGTGCCAAACGGTGGAAATTCGAGCCAAACTATGAGAGCCCGTACATTATAGACAAAGCCTACCAAGGCGGGGCTTACTTCCTCATAGATATGCAATGCGAAAGACCCTTCAGACCAATAAACGGCTGATTCCTTAAGAAGTACTACGCTTGACGAGTCACGAACCAGGTTAATGATAGATGATGACACCTATGTCCGCTCGCTAATTTCTTGAGTCCAAACTCTAAAAATAGTATCCAACGATACCCCATCCCAAACACGGAAAACTACGGACCGAAACGTCTTTAAACTACTACAAACCGCAACATCCTAGGGCTGATGCAAAAAAATATAATATATATATATATAATTAAAAATATATAATAAAGATACGTCCATAAGCAAGATGGGCACGGATGAAAACCCGAAAGGGCTCCGTGAGTAAAAACAGCAGGGCTACCAGCGAGTTTGTGAAAACCCGAAAGGGCGCAATCTCGTTAAAAGACACATGTAAGATCCTCTCGACCTTATAAGGAGAAAACTACCTGCGTGAGATCCTTACGACTCACAAGGGAACAACACACTTAGGGATCCTTACGATTCCTGAGGAGAAATTACACTTACGAGATCCTCACGACTCGTAAGGAGAATCCCTTTATGAGATGTAACAACCCTAAACTTTCTGTACAACTTTCTGTACAAATTTTTCAAAAAATACAGAAAAGGATATTTTTGCCTGAGCACAAAATATAAGTTTGTTTTGCTTTTTAATAGCAAGAAGGAGCTTATAGCTTATTGGTAGGACCTTACACTGTTGAACCAAAATACCAGAGTTCAAATCCCATCACCCACGTTATTTTTAATATTGTTTTCTTTTAAATTTTTAGAAGACCAAGGGTTAACATGTGCATAACTCGTAAAAACCCCACTACACTAAATAAACAAACCGTCCCAGGGGTAAATAGAGCGTCGAGGAAGCCAACGGCCGCCAGACTCGGCCGGACTAGGCCGAATCGGTCGGCGACTCGGCCGACTCAGGCCGCCGCCGCCTGCCGGACTCGGCCGGACCGCCGAGTCCCCAACATAAAAGTTAGGCCTCTTGGACTTCCCTGTACTCCTGTATACTTTAAATGTACAGACCAGTACCAGAGACTCTTTAAAACCCTAATTACTCTATTTTAATACATTTTAATACATTTTTTCAATTCAACCTTTCACCTACCCTAAACCCTAGCCTTACCCTATAAATACAACCCCAAAACACACACCCCTCACTCCAAAATTCTGATCAAAACTCTCAAGAAATCCATAGAAGTTTAGTGTACTTTTGGAGTTAGCGAAGGGCAAAACTCCGGCAATTTTCCGACGACGACCCTAGAAGCTCCCGGCGACGAAACGACGCACCGGCGCCTCCTAACGTCCCATCTTCCTCTCTTATAAGCTCTAAACCCATAAGTCCCACCTCCCTCTTCTCTATTCTTTTCTAAAAACTCGTATTACTAAAACCCGACGGAATCGGAGTTAATCCGATTTCCGATTCGGTTCTTCCTAAAAATTCAACCTTTTCTTAAATACAATCGTACTAAACCATTACATGTTGACTATTAAACATTAACAAGTCATATTGAACAAGTTTCATATCAAAAAGATTTCTATTGCAATTGTTATCGTACTTTTCACTAAAATACCATGTAGTTTAATTCCGACATTTAAAACATCAAAATCTTGCTATACCTTTAAGTAGATCTCGAGGTAATGACCTACCTCCTCACATACTCATATGCAATATAGCACAATACCTTCGGGAACCTAGAATACGGGAAAACAAAACTTTACAAATAAATACCACTTACTAATAAAACCATTTTCTACAAGATACGTGTTTATTGAAAATCTTTGCAAAGCGCCGCTATAGCCCATTTGGGGAACCCGTTCGGGATGGTGCGGATTATCGCACGTCCTCGGGCTTAGTAGTGCGAGATTCAGACCTCCGCAAGAAGCATTCGGTCTCGAGAGATTTAAAATACAAAATCTTAAGAAAATGAGATTTCTAGAATTATAATATATATTAAAAATTATTTTTATATATGTATCATTAAAATATCTATTTTGTGATAATATAAATATTCCAACTTTTTCTAAAATCACAAGGATCACTTTACATTAAAATACCATGAATTCCATACAAGTTCAATATTACAAATAAATACCATGTATTATGAAAAATAGGTTTATTCACTAGAAATGTCACAAATATAAAATCTACAACTATGAAAACTTTAAAGACGATAAATAAATACTTGGGGTGTATTTTGAAAAGTATACAAATTACTTTTACATAAAACCCCCTCAAGTTCTATAAATTACCTTAAGGACCCTAGTATATATAGGTTTAAGCGGCACCAGTCTCTAGAGCCTCAGGAAGCCGGAGATATAGGTGCTTGCCTATTTAAGGTAGACAACTTAACAAAGGTGTTATCAATACGGTAATCGTCTTTGAAAAAGACACAAATCATGCCGCCCATGTGCAGCGATTACCGATAACATCAAAACAATCAGGACTTCAATTTCTTTTTTATTGTTCTGACTCAGACTGAGTCTCATTAATAATCTGACTTGAATATGATTCAAGTACAATCTACAATCTACAATTCAACATGAATCCTTGAATACATATATTCAATATATTCAATTTGTATTGACCGAACCGAACCATGGATATACTTCCATTTACATGATTCTTCAGTTACATCCATTACTGATATCATGGTTTCGGAAAGTCATCTATCTATACAAAACAATACATTATAATACAACACAAACAATACAATACAATACTTCGCGGGGTTTAAGGGGTAGATTGGTACGGAAGGTGTTAGAAGTGGCACGAGACTGCAAGATTAAGACACCTAACCAATATTCCGTTGCTGTTGTACCGTGGCATAACGGTTCCTTGTACATTCTGTTTGCCCTAGTCTCTAGCATATAGAGACTCCTCTCGTATACACTAGCATCCTTCTGTACCAAGCTACAAACAACAGCGTTAACCAATTAATACAACTTTAAAAGCTACTTTCTCTCTCTGTCTATTCTATTTTTCCCTTATCTTTGGGACTTACCGAGCGATTGTTCGCTGACGACATTCCTTCTCTTTCTTCTTTGGAATACTGTCAGGTGATCTGGACACTCAGGAGATCGAGCCTACTAGTGAGGACTTGGACCAGCTTTCCTACGACCCAAAGCTCTAGCTTCATTGTACACTTTTTTATTTCAGTATTTTTCCTTTTCTGTTATGCCACTGTTTAAGCATTACTTTCATTCAGTTGTATTTACTTTTCCATGTATTGTAAAAAGAATATGAATAAATAAAGTTGCTATTTTATTATATCTTGTCTCTTGTGCATTTATATTTATATTGCTTAGATACGCTTAGCGTATTTACTTTAAATACGTAGTGGGCTCGTCGCGTCCTCTGCCCGTACACTGGAAAGCAGGGCGTGACATGAGACCCTCATGGTTCATAAGATTCAAAAGCCTTAAGCTACAGGGACCTGAACCTGTTCTTAAGCCATCATATTTCCCAGACTGCCCTACAAACGGTTCAATATTGACCCTTGTATACAATCCACGGGCACAAATAAACGTCTCCCGCATCAAGTTCCGCCAATGGCGTGGAATCCCCCTGTTTGGTGAACAGACACTTGTAAGTCCTCTCGACTTGTATAAAGAAAAAATGCTCTTATGAGATCTTTACAACTTATAAGAGAGAACACCACTTAGAAGTCCTCACGACTTCTAAAGAGAACATACACCTATGAGATCCTCACGACTCGTAGGGAGAAACACCTTTATGAGACCCTTACGGCTCATGAAGTCAAAAGCCTTAGTCGACAGGATCCTAACCTGTTTACTAAGCCACCTTTGTTCGGACCGACAAAGGCAAATGATGATTCTCTCCTGAGCATATCCCAGTTGTAGCGATACTGATGCCTAAATCGGTATCAAATTCCAAGTCTAAACTTGCGATAAAAATCAGCGAGCCAAAAATGCATATAAAATAGCCGAAATGATGGGGCGACTTGCAACAAAATCAGCAAGTAAAATATATGCATACAAAATAACTGAAATGATTGGGCAACTCGCGATAAAAAGCAGCGAGTAAAAAGAAAAAATGGCCGAAATGATTGGGCACTGCGAAAAATAGCCGAAATGATTGGGCAATCGCGACTTTCACGATACAAAAAGCTGAAATGATAGAGCATCGCGGAAAGAAAACAAAAAAATACGTATAAAATGAAACTTTTGCCCTGCAGGTAAGTCCATACTGACCCCTGTATACAATCTATGTGCATAAACGAAAAGGGAACCATATGTCCTAACAAACTTTATCAAAGGGAGAGTCAGGTCTCAGTGGCAATATCTGCATCCCAGAAGACTAGCAAAGGCGTTCCTCCTCGTGCCAGCAGGACACGGACGCGACACTACCAATCGGAGCCACGGCAAAGTCCCCAGTTCCAAGACTCTGCGGTTCACAGACAACCTAAAGTCGACCCCGACACCGTAGAAAACGGAGAAAGTCGATCCCGACACCGTAGAAAACGGAGAAAATCGACCCCGACACCGTAGAAAACGGAGAAAGTCGACCCCGACACCATAGAAAACGGAGAAAGTCGACGCCGACACCGTAGAAGACGGAGAAAGTCGATCCCTGTTCCCCCAATCAGAGTAAGGCTCTGTTTGAATTTTAAAATTCAAATCTTTGAAGCAACGTTTCAAATTCCGTGCGTTGCGCGCAATGCGCCACGTGTCAAGAGTTGACACGCCAGCACAACGCCCAAGACAGTGCGTCCAATCAGAGCAAGGCACTTTAAAAAACAAAAGCAACGCTCAGTTGCGCAAGCGCTGCGCTGCGTGACACGTATCTGCGCAGTTGCGCAAACACAACTGCGCAAGCGCACCGCTGCGCGACACGTATCTGCGCAGTTGCGCACACACTGTTGCGCAAGCGCACTACTGCACGCCGCATGTCTGCGCAGTTGCGCAAGCACAACTGCGCGAGCGCCGCGCTGTGCGACACGTGTCTGCGCAGTTGCGCACACACTGTTGCGCAAGCGCATCTCTGCGCGACACGTGTCAGCGCAGCTGCGCAAGCGCTGCGCTGCGCGACACGTGTCTGCGCAGCTGCGCAAGCGCTGCGCGACACGTGTCATGCACTGGGAGAGTTGCGCACAAAACAGAATTAAAATTCTAAAGAAATCTTTTCTGTTCTTGTTAAAACAAGAAGATTTTCTTCTGTAAAACAGAAGCCCTTGGATCAAAGATCCAACGGTGGGGAAAATTCCCCAAATCACTCAGAAAAAGATCTATGTAACAAATTTAACTAATTTATGGGCACTATAAAAAGGACCCTAGGCCTCAATTCAAAGGCATCAACATTATTCTGAGGAAAAAAGAAGAGAACTCTGAAGAATTCCTCAAGAACAAAAAAGGTAAAAAAACCTTTAGAAAAAGAGAAAATTCTCTCATGAACAGATCATTGATCTAAGAACAAGATCATGGATCTTCAATAAAATAAATAAATAAGTAAATAAAAATATAAAAAAAAAGTAGTGCCTTGCACTTGTTATGAACCCTTGGTTCTCTGAAATAAGGAAAAACAAGAAAAGAAGGAAAAAAATTGTTTTTCTTTATATCAAAGGATTAAAAAAGTGCTCTGCATTTCTGTTTCTTGAAGATTCTCAATGCTTTGCATAAATGCAATGCATTGCTTGAAGGGCCAGGCCCAAATCAAAAAGACTTAACAGGACAAAATAAATTGCAGAGCAATAAAAGGGAGAGTCAAAATGAAATTGATGCTCTGCATCATTTATAAAGGGCAGAGCCTAAAACAAATTGATGCTCTGCATCTTTTCTGGGCAAAGCCCAAATAAAAATAAAAACAAAAGCAAATAAAATGTTGAACATTTCAACTGGACTTAGCCCAATTTTGGCCATAAGTCCTTAAATTAAATTGACTGAGCAAGATTGCTCTCTTAAATCAATTTACTACCGGTTCGAGGGTACATCTCCGAACTTCTCTGACATTTGTCGTTGTAATCCTTCAACGTCGTCAGAGAGGTGACGGGTTCCGACGACCATACATGCAATGGACCACCACGTCCCTAAACTGGAATATGGACCACCACGTCCCTAAACTGGAATATGGACCGAGACGTCCTTAAACTAATGTTGGACCGAGACGTTCCTAAACTAACATCGGACCGAAATGTCCCTAAACTAATGACGGACCACCACGTCCCTAAACCGGAACATGGACCACCACGTCTCTAAACTAGAACAATAGAGCCAATTGCTCTTCTTTCGGATCTAAACGATCCCGTTCAAGTCGATCTTAGTCCAAAACAGGACTAACGTATCCTTGATGAAAGTTTAAGTTGATCTTAGCCGCAATGTGACTAATGCATCCTTAAACTAAAAACACCAAACCCAAATCTAAATAAATACGGATTTGGACTAATTCACATCCTACGGGCGACGGCATTACTCAGTCTCCATATACAATCCACGGGCAACCACAAACACACACGACACGAAGTGAAATTCTGGAGAAGGAGAAAGTTGTTACCGCGATGCGGTAGCGTAATTAACTGCAGGGGCTTGCGCCTGCAGGGAAGAGCGTCCCCACAATCAAAAACCCCTCACTCTGAGGGGGAATCTGACAAAGTCTGCTACATCGGCCGTATCCGTCTAAACCTCCGATATACGGTGCCATAAATCAACTTGGCATTTTTGGAGAGGTAGACGGATAAAACCATATAGCATCTGCCCCGAATCTCAGGCCAGACGCAAAGTCTAGGCCGTCTTTCGGAGGGGAACAGATTCTGGCACGCCCGGTGGGACCCCTTCCTCTTTCCACTCCACCCTTCATGTGTCATCTTCGCGAACCAATCGCGGTTTGTTAAATGGTTGCCTTCGGATTTTAAGTTATTAAGATTTGGTCTTTTGTCTGGCGCAGAACTCAAGGTTCAATGGCCTCTAATTGCATCAACTGCTCGAAGTGCCAATGCAACAGACGCTCCACCTCACCAGGAGGTGTAGCATATGGGCCCCAAGCGGCTTCCTTCCTCGCTCTGCCGGTAGATCAGGTGACTCAAGCCACCACTGGCCTGTTCTTCGGAACCATGATCCCATCTACAAGCTTTCCTGATCCAATACCTGCACCGGAAGTGAACAAGAAGTCGGTCTTCGACCGGCTTACTGCTACTACGACCCCTGTCAACGGGTCGCCCACTACCAAACCGACAGCCTCTGTTTTCACCAGGCTAGATCAGAACTCTAAAGTGGCTATCCCAAGGAGGGCAACGGCCGCTGCTCCAGAAGTCGTTAAGGCGGCTTCTCCCATCAAAGATTCAGTCTTTGCAAGACTGACGATTCCCACTCTTGCCCCTGCTGGTCAAAAGACATCAGTCTTCGACAGGCTGACAGCGGCAATCGCCCCGCACTCAAACAGGGGGCAAAAGGAAACCATCTCAATCTCTGAGCCAATCCCCATGACCCGCCGTGCTCGACGTTGACATTGGAAACGAGTGAGGAAAGCAGGGGGCAACTCCTCCTCAGGGATAACTCCACCTGCTCCAATGGTGGAAGTCAACGTTGCTGTTCCAACTGGGAACAGTTTTGAACTGCTGAGGAGGGTACGGAAGAATTCTCCAACCGCTACACTAAAAAGATCTCCTCCGCCTCCGGAGAGAGTCCCAGAAACAAAGCAAGAACAGCCCCCTCAACGGCTGTCCTCGAGAATTTATAAAGTTTGGAGGAGGGTTCAAGACTCCGTTATCGACACGGATCACTCCTGTCAACGAAAGAAGATGAAGGTGCAAAAAGAAAAGGACCGTCCTATTAAACAGCAGAGGACAACGATCACCAAGATGCCCACTGCAACGGCCCCTTCAACTTCAATGGCCCACAAAAGAAAAAGGCCGGAGAAAGCTCCCGCGTCAGCAACAAAGGTTAAGAATGATGAACCTAAACGCCCCAAGTCAGGGGGCATTACAGTTCACACGATTTACACGGCTTCGGGAAAAGAAGACAGCCGTGCATCAACGGGTCATAGACCGCTTACACGGTCAGTGACCAAGGCTCAGGAGCAACAACAGAAGCTCCAAGAGATGATGAACGCTATGGCTGCACTTACAGGGCCAAAAGAAAGCCCTGGAACCTCTTTAGATGAACGTCAGGAACAAGAGACTGACGCCGAGTTCCTTCGCCGAGTATTAGAGAAGAAGGACAAAGAGGCTGCCGAACAGGCAGCCAACATACAGTGTATGGGCCTCCTCTTCCAGGACATGATAGGGATGATGATACAACAAGATCCTCCCGCTGAAGAGCCCCCGATCGTCCTTGGAGATGATAGAGGAGAGACATCAAATCCTCAGCCCGCTCTATCAACGGCTAAAGTGGATACTATTTCTAAAACGGACCTGGACGAATATATAGCCCAACAAATACGGGTTCATCATGCGGCTGAGGCAGCTAGCCAGGTCGTAAAAACGGGGCGGCCATACCCAAGTTGGTACGATCAAATCAAGTACCCGCCAGGTTATACAATTCCTAAGTTCCATGTCTACAAGGGGACGGGCAATCCACACCAGCATGTTGCCCAATTCAGGGCACTCTGCGGCAATACCGGCGGTGATGACAAACTTTTACTGCGCCAGTTTGTTGGAAGCTTATCGGATACGGCGTTCGAGTGGTACTCTGAGCTCCCGAACGACTCTATCAAAACCTTCGCGGAGATGGAGCTACTGTTTACTCAGCGTTTTGCAAGCGCCAGTGAACGTACCCCGATGACGGCACTTATTAACGCCAGGATAAAGCCAGGCGAGACGTGGGTCCAATACGCTATACGGTGGCGTAATTTATGGTCAAAATGCGAGCAGCGTATTGAAGAAGCTCCCGCAGTGGGTATGTTTGTGGGAACCCTCGATCCACAAGCAACCATCTCACAATTTATGATGTTCTTCAAGCCGACTACCTTCCAGGCTTTGATTGACAAACTAGCGCAGATGGACCAGATGGGCCATAAACCCCCTCTCCCAAAGCCGGACTCCCGAAATGATAAAGGGAAGGGAAAAGCGATCGTTGTCGCTAATGCTCAACAACAACCGAGCGACTCGAAGCCGGTTGCTCGTCAAAATAATATGCGACCGTACGTGCCCCTTGAGGATAGGATAGGACGTCCTTATTCCTTTCCCCGCGATAAAACGAGGAGGTTATTCGAGCTGGCATTGCGCAACAGACTCATAAATCTGCCGGATCCAAAACATCCGTTGCAACCGAAGGACGTCAACGAGCCCAACTACTGCCCTTACCATCGAGTGCTAGGCCATCCGATCGAGGATTGCTATGTTTTCAAAAATTGGCTTGAAAACCAGTACCGTCAGGGCAAATTTGCGCTATCTGACAAATGGAAGGTGAATCCCCCGCAGCCCCACACCTCTAAAGGGACGAATACGCAGGGGGCAACATGTTCCGTCGTTGAGGAAGCTCCTTGGCAGGTTGTATTGTCAGCTAAAACGAAGAGGATGCTAAACGATCTTCGAACATGCCCGGCAGTCAAGTGGAATAACCCGTTGGAACTGCAAATTATTGAAGGAATGCTGAAGCCTCGTCCGACTCAAAAGATTGGTGGAAATGGCCCAAACACTCATAACCAGCCGTCAAAGTCTTCAAAGAAGAAGAGGAAGTCGAAGAAGCCCATGACTCGTAACGACAACCGCACGGAATTGCAAAAACAAATTGACGCGCTGGAAGAATACAATCAGAAGGCACGAAACCCCATTACACTCCAAGAGTTCCTCAACCATGTCTTTCGAGGGGAAGATGAGGGAGGTAGTTCGTCAGATGAATCCGAGGAATATGTGGCAAGCTGCCGTATGATTTCCCATTCGTTCATAAACGATGAGGAGACTCCTCGTGCTGAAAAGCTGGGGGCAAATCCTGAACTAAAAACTCCGGAGCTGTCGGATGAAATGATTGATGCATTCCTCAATGAAGCGTTCTTAAAAAGCAAAGCTGATCGGGAGCGCGAAGCGGTTATATTCGAAAGGGCCAAACGCCAACGCCTTGACGAAAGAGTTGAAATACTCCCGCTGGAGCAAAATGCACTCACGGCGGATAAGAGCAAATCCAAGATAAGAAAGAGGTTTGCTAGAGCCGTCGCCATGGGCATGAAGCTGCCACCCTCCGAGGGGAGCGTCACTAGTGAAATGGAAAACCACCCCTCCTATTGCTCATATCATCGGAAGGTGTCTCACCCCACTGAAGAGTGCAAAGCTTTCGACAGATGGTGGCAAGGATATGTTTCTCACCGGCAACAGTTTAAGCGGGAAAAGCGCAAGACTCGCCGAGAGCAGAACGGAACGATCAAAGGCCTTAACAGAGCTACCGGTGATTGTTGCATGATTGACGCTGGAGGATCACAATTACCCACATTTGGGAGTGATTCTAATGAAGAACTAGAACTTGCCCCTCTCTTTAAAGAGTCCATTTTAGGAAAAGAAGAAGAACCGAAGGTTTGCGAGAATATCCAGCTACGCAATCGGACGCTACCTGAAAAGAATCTCAGACCCTTAAACAAAAGAGATAAAGGGAAAGAGAAGGTCTCTGAGGATATTACTCTCGATGACCAAGTTGCGGAAGAGTTAACCGCTAAGAACCCGCCGAAGAGAAATAAGGTGGATTACAATGTCTTAGCGCATCTGAGAAAACTACCCTCTCAACTCAGCATCCTTGATGCCTTATTACTATCAAAAGAAGCGAGGGATTCTTTGATTAAGGCGCTACAAGATCCAGACCAGTTCCAAGCCTTCCTAGCCGAAGAAAAGATGAAGGATGAACTAGAAGAGGTGCACACGGTCGACGTTGCTTTTGGTGATGAAGACTGTTCATAACATAATACTGCATTTTGTATTCCCCATTCTTATGCATTTAAGAATAAAAACAGGTGCTTTTGACCCATGTCTGCTACATGTTACAGGTTACAGGTTCTTGGCGCGAAAACAGTGAAAAACACAAAAGACGACACAAAAGAAGGATTTTTGACCAACAAATAGGAAGATCTTAGTAAAGCCCAGCAGAAGAACGGTTCACCATCAACAAGGCAACGCAAGATCCAAATTTGCAAGAAAAACGGTTAAAAGATCCCTTGCAAAGTGTTCACTGAAGATCTGGAATTAATACAGAAGCCAAATTGATAAAAAGAATAAAGAACCAGGAAGCCCAAAAGATACCAAGGCAGCCCAGAAAAAATGATGAAGTGAACTCACCATTGGGCCGCGGAACCGCGGCCCAAGCGCGCCCATGCCGCGGTTCCGCGGCCGTTTGAAGCCCTAATGCACAGAAATTTTTACCATAATTCTTTGGCGGCTTTGGAAAGATTTTCTAGGGGTATATTTGTAATTGTAGACATGCGGAGCAATTGTAAACCTAGGGTTTCTATGTCCTATAAATAGAACCCAAAGCCTTGTGTTTTCTTATGCCTCTACTCATGAATAAAATTCTGTTTTCTTGAAGTTAGAGCGCATCAAAAGTAAGTAGGTTATTTTTCTTGCAATAATTGTAGTTTTTCATATCTGCCCTAAGTAAATTACTTTCTTGCCTTAGTTTAATTTAGTTTAGTTTTTATTAACTTGCAGTAAATGTTTTCTCTCTTTAATAAAATCATGTCTTTCTTCATCCCCTCAATGAGCGAGTAGTTTCCTCGCTTGTTAGGGTTAGGAATAGGGAAGGATTTGAGAGATGAAGATCTCTCATCTCTTTTCGTTGCCAATCTTTTATGAATATTAGAACTCCATGCATACCTTCTTATTCCGCTCCCTACGGCACTCTACCCTCGAGGTAGCGGTGATTTCGTAGTCTAAAGGCCCGGATTTTAAGGTTTTCCATGAAGGTTAGGGTAAAGATTAAGAAAGGAAGGACAAGGATCTAGAGGGAGAATCAATCTTCCCAATCATCCTAATCCCCTTTGCTAAGACTTACCATAACACTAATATGATACATTTAATTAATGGCAATGGAAAGAGATGTAGATCTTTGTTTACCAAATTTTCCCTAAACCTAATCCTAGCAAGTTTCTAATCCTAGTATCATACAACTTCAATTTTTAGGTTTAATTATAAATCCAAACACCATTTGGAATTAACTCGTAAGAACTTAAAGGAGATTTACACATCCCTGTGGACCAACCCGTATTCACCGGCATGCTTTAAGCGACGCCGTTCTTGATTGCGGTAAATATTTTTGATCGACAAAACTTCTCTTAATCAAAGACCTTCTCCTCGGAACATGCAAACACAATCGTCCCCTTTATGTCTCAGGATACTGCCATGACATAAAGATAGGTAAAATCTTAGTCGATAACGGATCGTCTGTTAATTTGCTCAATGTGCGGGTGTTAAAGGAAATTTGCATGAGTGTCCAACACCTCGCCCGAGACAAAATCACCATCTCCGGATTCGACTCCCAATCATCAAAAACTCTTGGATCTGTGATATTGACGCTATGCTTCGGGTTGCTCGTCACAGATATCAAATTCCATGTTATAGACGCCAAGACGTGCTACAATGCTCTGCTCGGCCGACCATGGCTACACGAGTACAATATCATCCCTTCTACACAGCATCAGTTATGAAGTATTGTAGGGATGGCCTCGAGTACACTGTGGCCGGAGAATTGAATCCGTTTTCCGTGAATGAAGTTCGCAAGTATGAAGATGCCAAATACTTCTTGCCGAGTTTCGAAGACACGGAAAGGTGTCACAGGCCGGAGAACAAAACTAACGCAACCATCCCTGTCTTCGGCAGTGATACCGAGGAGGAGAAGGATATAATTTATTCGGGTCCGCCCCAATACACCAATCCGGGACCATCCGCCCCTTCACTGATCTTTGGTAGTGATTCGGAGGATGAAGTCCATGCTGTATTCCCTGCTCGGCTTTCAATACGAGCTTCTGCTGATGAAGAGCGAAGTCTGCAGATAGCCATGGTGCCGCTTGAACATTATAAAGAACTGGATGCGCTCGACACCGACAGCGTGGAAGAATTGCAGACATTTTATATCCCTCCCGGACGAAAAGGCGAGAGGGCAATCCTATTCTACCGTTCCGAAGAAAACAAGATGGAAAAGGAGATTTGGCACGGTGCGGATCCAACGCTGGACAGACTTCAGCCCATCCGTCTACCCAGATATTATACGGAGGGCTTGAGGAGACTGTTGAAACGCCAAAGAATACCCTTCCAACAGACCGTTAGAAAAGCCAAATTCTACGACAAAATCTGGAACGTTCCCGGGACTCAACGCAAACTGCCTAACGGGAGAATGGAAACGAAAGGGCTCGGATACATCTGGTCGAGGAAACGAGAGCTACTAAACAGCTGTTACGTCATGTATGACTTCGATGAAGAAGCGGATGATCGATGGGAAGACGCTGATCCCAAACCAGCGAAAGTTCCAGATGCAAAGGAACACGGTCCGTCGTTCGAAGACCAAATGGACAAACTTATAAGGGAAGCGGGTCAAAAAGTCTGAGATGATCACAATCGTGAAATGGCAATATGTGAGAAAGCTAAAACGTAGCGCCTCCTTCGACAGGCAGTAAAAGACGAAGAGGCTGCCCCATGTCAACCTGATATAAAAAGGGGTCGACGCAAAAGCAGAAGTAAGTCGAAATGCCAAAAAGACGCTCAACAACAACAAAGTAGGGCTAAGAAGCCACGCAAACGGGAGTCGAGCGTTATTGATCTATCCCTCATGAATAAAATGGGTCGAGCGTACTCGTTTCCTCGGGATAAGACGAAGAAGATACTTGACCTCGCTCTAAAACATCAGATGCTTACATTGCCGGAGTCCAAACACCCCGAACAAGCAAGCGAAGTCTCTGGCCCAAACTATTGCTCTTACCATCAAGTAATAGGGCACCCGCTCGAAGACTGCTTCACCTTTAAGAATTGGGTCGAAGATCAGTACCAGCTCGGCAAGTTCGCTCTGTCTGACAACTGGAAGGTAACGCCGCCACAGAAGTACGAGCCCGAGGTCACGAAAGAAGAACCAACTCCACATTGGGATTGGAAGCGGATTCGCACCTGTCACATGATAACAATATTAAAAGAAGAGCCCGAGAACATGGACAGCCTTCCCTGGTGCTTCGAAAACAGCAATGATGAGGTGATCTCAGAATTTCCGCCAGCTCCGAAAGAACTGGAGGATGGAATACATACCACTGCAGATAACCTCAAGAAAATTGAGTTGGCGATGGAGAATGATCCACGACCGACATTTGTCAGTGAGCTACTATCTGAAGAAAGGGTGGCTGCGTTAAAAGACGTCCTTGTACAGCACAATGATTGCTTCGCGTGGAACTATTCCGAAATGCCTGGATTAGATCCAGAAATTGTTGTGCATAGGTTGGCAATATCCCCGGACATCAAGCCAGTTAAACAGGCGCCGGGGAGAATGCGGCTCAAGCTCGAGATGAGTATCAACGCCGAGGTCAAAAAGTTGATCGACTCTGGCTTTATCCAGGAGGTTCAATATCCTGAATGGATCGCTAACATCGTCCCGGTGATGAAGAAAAATGGGACGGTGCGCATATGCGTGGACTTTCGGGATCTCAATTAAGCTTGCCCGAAGGATGATTTCCCAGTGCCAGTCACCGAACTGATGATAGACAATACATCCACTCATGAGGTTTTCTCCTTCATGGATGGCTCATCAGGGTATAATCAGATAAAGATGCATCTTGAAGACCAGAAGCACACCGCCTTCAGGACCCCTCTAAGTATATTCTGTTATAAAGTGATGCCCTTCGGATTAAAGAACGCCGGTGCCACTTACCAAAGGGCCACGACGAAGATCTTCGATGACCTTATACACTAAATCGTTGAATGCTATATCGACGATCTCGTGGTTAAAAGCAGATCATACGAGGAACATCTCGAGCATTTGAAGACCGTATTTCAACGCCTTCGGCAATACAACTTGAAGATGAACCCGCTCAAGTGTGCATTCGGAGTTTCCTCAGGAAAATTCCTGGGATTCATTGTTCGACACCGAGGTATTGAAATAGACCCGTCAAAGATTAAAGCGATCATGGAAATGCCTCCGCCGAGAACTCTCAAACAGTTGCGATCTTTCCAAGGGAAGCTCGCATATATTCGGCGATTTATAGCCAACCTCTCTGGCAAGTGCCGCCCTTACAGTCACCTGATGAAAAAGGGAACTCCATTCGTCTGGGATCAAAAATACCAGGGCGCGCTGGACGAGATCAAGCAGTACCTACAAAACCCTCCAGTATTGGCTGCTCCAGTTAAGGGAAAGCCTCTCATTCTTTACATAACCGCCCTCGAAGGTTCCTTAGGCGCATTATGGGCACAAGAGAACAATCAAGGAAAAGAAAGAGCACTCTACTACTTAAGTCGAGTTCTGCTGGGGGCAGAAAGCAACTACTCTCCCATTGAAAAACACTGCCTGGCGTTGATCTTCGCGATAACAAAGCTCAGGCACTATGCGTTAGCGCACGAAGTCCGTCTCATTTCAAAGGTGGACCCCCTTAAATACTTGATGTCGAAGGCCATGTTGACGGGACGACTCGCTAAATGGGCCCTGCTCTTGATGGAGTTCTCGATAACATATCAACCTCTCAAGGCAGTGAAAGGCCAAGCCATTGCCGACTTCCTCGCTGAGCACCCGATACCTGCCGATTCTCTTCTGAATTGTGATTTGCCAGACGAACATGCGTTTGACGCGATCGACGGTGGTGATACCCAATGGGAACTTTATTTCGATGGAGCATCTTCCATGAAAAAGCGCAAACAAAGTACCCCTATAATCAAATCGGGGGTAGGCCTCATCTTCGTGACTCCACAAGGAGGGATAATGTGTTTCGCTTTTTCCCTGACGGAGCCGAGGACAAACAATGAAGCCGAATATGAAGCTTTGATAGCAGGCCTCGAGATTGCCATCAACATGGGAATTGAAAATCTCCTCATATACGGGGATTCTCAACTGGTCGTTAGTCAAGTAAACGGTGACTACCAAACGTGCAAGCCAGAACTGGTGAAGTACGGCGAAAAAGTGCAACAACTGTTGACCCGAATTCCCTCCTATACTTTGGAGAGCATACCACGCGCGGAAAACAGCAAAGCGGACGCGTTGGCCAAACTTGCTAAAGAAATGGCTGACGAGAACCTCGATGACGTTAGAATCATGGTACAAAGTCGTCGGGTGCTCGCCCCCGCAGAAATACCTTCGGAATCACCCGAAGAGAAGGGAGTGACTGAACAAGCGACCTTGCAAATAAAAGATCATGAGAAGGTCGGGGATTGGAGGGAAGTCTTTATAGACTACTTCAAGTCCCACCAAATGCCCGAAGATGCGTCCGCAAGACATCAGCTCATAAAATGAGCCCTGTCTTTCGCCTTCGTCAATGATACTCTATACAAGAGGTCATTCGATTCTCTGTGGCTGAGATGCTTAGGACCGGACGAAACAGAAAGAGTCGTTCAAGAGGTTCATGACAGAATCTGCGGTTCTCACCAAGCAGGTCCAAAGATGAAGTTGAAGATCAAACGGATGGGCTACTACTGGCCCACGATGATTCAAGACTGCCTCGAATATGCGAGGCGATGTCACTCATGCCAAGTTCATGGGGACTTCATCCATCAGCATCCAAATCCATTACATCCAACGGTGGCTAGCTGGCCGTTCGAAATGTGGGGAACTGGCATAGTCGGCCCCATCGAACCAGCATCGTCTAGAGGACATCGTTTCATCCTGGCGACGACTGACTACTTCTCCAAATGGGCAGAAGCAATACCGTTGAGAGAAGTGAAGACAGAGAATATCCTCTATTTCTTCAAAACGCACGTCATATATCGGTTTGGAACTCCGAGGCGGATCATCTCCGATAACGGGCCAGCTTATAGAAGCCACAAGATCAATCGCTTTGCACAGCAGCACAATATAGACTGGAGATATTCCTCGGTTTATAATCCGTGAGCCAATGGTCTAGCTGAAGCCTTCAACAAGACCTTGACAAAGATCATAAAGAAAACGGTGTCCCGAAATAAGAAAGACTGGCACGAAAGACTGCAAGAAGCTCTTTGGGCATATCGAACTACGTTCAAGACGGCCACGAACACAACGCCGTATGCGCTGGTGTTCGGTACCGAAGCAGTACTCCCCCTCGAGATAGAGTTACCCTCTCTACGAGTGGCAGTCCATTACGAGCTAACGGACGAAGAAAATGCTCACCTTCGGCTTGAGGAGCTGGATGCTCTTGATGAAACCCGGCTACTAGCACAACAAAACCTGGAAACTTATAAAGCAAAGATGGCGCGCTCATATGAAAGATTAACCCGACCAAGGACATTCCGCCAAGGCGAACTCGTGCTAGTGGTCAAAAGGCCTATGATTCCCAATCGCGCCAAGCGGGGAAAATTCGAGCCAAACTATGAAGGCCCGTACATCATAGATAAGGTCTACCAGGGTGGGGCCTACCTACTCATGGACATGCACGGTGAAAGGCCTTTCAGACCAATAAACGGTCGCTTCTTAAGGAAATACTACGCTTAATGAGCCACAGCCTAGGTCAATGATAGATGACGATGACTATGTCCGCTCGCTATCTTCCTAAGCTCAAGCTTTATAAGCAGTAGCCAGCTTCTCAACAGCGGACCGAAATGTCCTTAAACTAACAGCGGACCGAAATGTCCTTAAACTAATAGCAGACCGAAACGTCTTTAAACTACTACCGCAGCATCTTTGGGCTGACGAGATATAAAAAAAAACATATAAAAATAAAATAAAACGGTATGTCCATAAGCAAAAATGGGCACGGATGAAAACCCGAAAGGGCTCCGTGAGTAAAAACAGCAGGGCTACCGGCGAGTGTTCGTGAAAACCCGAAAGGGCGCGACCTCGTTTAAAAAAAAGGAAAGAGAAAAAGAAAATAAAAAGAATAATAAAAAAAAGGGGTATGTCCATAAGCAAAATGGGCACGGATGAAAACCTGAAAGGGCTCCATGAGTAAAAACAGCAGGACTACCGGCGAGTGTTTGTGAAAACCCGAAAGGGCGCAGCCTCGTTAAAAGACACTTATAGGGTCCTCTCGACCTTGTAAGGAGAAACCACCTGCGTGAGATCCTTACGACTCACAAGGGAACAACACACTTAGGGATCCCCACGATTCCTAAGGAGAAAATACACTTGCGAGATCCTCACGACTCGTAAGAAGAACTCTCTTATGCGACCCTCACGGCTCATAAGAGTTGAAAGTCTTAAGTTACAGAGACCTAAACCTGTGCTTAAGAAACCCCCACAACTTCTGATATTGCCCTACAAGTGGCTCAATACTGACCCTTGTATACAATCCACGGGCGCAAATAAACATTTCCCTAACTAAGTCCCATCCGAGACTAGGGATATGTTTGCATGGTAAACAACCCTTGTAAATCCTCTCGACTTACAAGGAGAAAACCCTCCTGTAGGATCCTTACGACTTACAGCGGAACAATACACTTAAGAACCCTCACGGTTCCTAGGGAGAAAATACACCTATAAGATCCTCACGACTTGTAGGGAGAAATAGCTTTGTGAGACCCTTACGGCTCATAAGGTCAAAAGCCTTAGCCGACAGGACCCTAACCCTGGTCGCTAAGCCTCCTTTGTTCGACAATGACAGAGGCAAATGATGATTCGCTCCTGGCGATATCCCAGTTGTAGCGGTGCTGATGCCGAAGCGGTGTCCATTTTTAGGGTTACGGAAAAAAGCCGCTACGCCGCACATGCATACGAAATAGCCGAAATGATGGGGCAACTTGCAATAAAAAAAAGCAGCAAGTAAAATGTATGCATGCGAAATAGCCAAAATGATGAGGCAACTCGCAATAAAAAGCAGCGAGTAAAGATAAAATAAATAGCCGAAATGATTGGGCATCGCGAAGAATAGCCGAAATGATTGGGCAATCGCGACCTTCGCGATATAAAAGCTGAAATGATAGAGCATCACGGAAACAAAATAAAAAAAAATGAATAAAAAAAATGATGACGATAAAACTTTGGCCCTACAGATAGGATCACATCGATCCCTGTATACAATCCAAGGGCGTAAACAAAGAGGGAACCATACTTTCCCAACAAACTCCGTCGGAAGACAAAGCCAAACCTCAACGGTTCATTCCAACTCTGAAGAAACCAGTGTCTTCGGCAGATTCCTCGACTCACGGATACAAACACTCCTTAACGAGAGCCTTCTGATTCGCGTCGACTCGCAGAGCCACCAGAGCCTCCGTGGGAACCCTCGACTCGTTTCAAACCCCAAGGAAACAAATAATCCTTGGCGCTTGGGAAACAAATAATCCCTAGCAAATTCCTCGACTCACGGATACAAACACTCCTTGACGAGAGCCTTCTGATTTGCGTCGACTCGCAGAGCCACCAGAGCCTCCGTGGGAACCCTCGACTCGTTTCAAACCCCAAGGAAACAAATAATCCTTGGCGCTTGGGAAACAAATAATCCCTAGCAAATTCCTCGACTCACGGATACAAACACTCCTTGACGAGAGCCTTCTGATTCGCGTCGACTCGCAGAGCCACCAGAGCCTCCGTGGGAACCCTCGACTCATTTCAAACCCCAAGGAAACAAATAATCCTTGGCGCTTGGGAAACAAATAATCCCTAGCAAATTCCTCGACTCACGGATACAAACACTCCTTGACGAGAGCCTTCTGATTCGCGTCGACTCGCAGAGCCACCAGAGCCTCCGTGGGAACCCTCGACTCGTTTCAAACCCCAAGGAAACAAATAATCCTTAGCTCTTGGGAAACAAATAATCCCTAGCAAATTCCTCGACTCACGGATACAAACACTCCTTGACGAGAGCCTTCTGATTTGCGTCGACTCGCAGAGCCACCAGTGCCTCCGTGGGAACCCTCGACTCGTTTCAAACCCCAAGGAAACAAATAATCCTTGGCGCTTGGGGAACGAATAATCCCTAGCAAATTCCTCGACTCACAGATACAAACACTCCTTGACGAGAGCCTTCTGATTCGCGTCGACTCGCAGAGCCACCAGAGCCTCCGTGGGAACCCTCGACTCGTTTCAAACCCCAAGGAAAAAAATAATCCTTGGCGCTTGGGAAACAAATAATCCCTAGCAAATTCCTCGACTCACGGATACAAACACTCCTTGACAAGAGCCTTCTGATTCGCGTCGACTCGCAGAGCCACCAGAGCCTCCGTGGGAACCCTCGACTCGTTTCAAACCCCAAGGAAACAAATAATCCTTGGCGCTTGGGAAACAAATAATCCCTAGCAAACTCCTCGACTCATGGATACAAACACTCCTTGACGAGAGCCCTCTGATTCGTGTCGACTCGTAGAGCCACCAGTGCCTCCGTGGGAACCCTCGACTCGTTTCAAACCCCAAGGAAACAAATAATCCTTGGCGCTTGGGGAACAAATAATCCCTAGCAAATTCCTCGACTCACGGATACAAACACTCCGTGACGAGAGCCTCCCGACCTACGTCAACTCCCAGAGCCACCACTGTCTCCGCAGGAGAATTCCAGGTTCGTCCCAACTTGCGAGATGAAACCTCAGGCGGGGGAGAAGTGAAAACTTGCTTCCTAAAAAATTGGGGCCCTGCAAGTCAATCCAAAATGGTCTCTTGCATTCTATTCACGGGTCTCACTCTCCGAAGTCGATTTTCGACAAGGAGGAAAACAACCACTTACGGGTCCTCTCGACTCATAAGAGGGAAAAATTCTCTTGTAGGATCCTTATGAACTATGAGAGAAAACCACACTTAGGAATCCTCACGATTCCTAAGGAGAAAACCCACCGACGAGATCCTCTCGATCCGTAGGGAGAAAAGCCTCTATGAGACCCTCATGGCTCATAGAGTTGAAAAGTCTTAGGCGGTAGACCTGAACCTGCGGCCTAAGCCATCGCTATCTCTGGGAGAAATGAAGTTATCGGCCAATAAGGTTCATCAAAGATATCATGCAAAAAAAAGGGGGGCGGAGAAATGACACAAGACATTACAAAAATGTGCATCTTTTATTCATAAATATTGATCGAGTACAGGATACATTGTTCTAAAGAATAAAAAATGTATATACATCTATTTTATAAGTACAAATGATATAAGGAGAATAACTGAGAAGGAAGCGTCTTGCATAGATTTAGCAATTGCTCGCATACTTCCTTCCACGCCTTCTCTTGATCAGCTACCACCGCCAGTTCGGCCTCTGCTTGAGCCCGCCGCTGCCTGAAGGATGCAAGTTGTTCCCCAACGACCTGCTGAGCTGCTTCACGGCCTCGGGCATCACGCTCTGCGGTATCAAGTCTCCGCTTCAGTGCTAGCCCATTAGAAATACGCTCCAGAAGGCCTTCGAAGACAGCTTTCACCTCGGCAGCGTTCGTCCTAACTTCAGCGCGCAGGCAAGCAGTTGCGCTTGAAGATTCCTGACGTTCCTTCAACCGTAAAGCTGCTTCTTGCTCCAAATGGAAGAATTAAGAAGTGCTTTGCTCGAGCCAAGCTGTTCGTTGGGTGCTTATATCCAAAACTTCAGGAGAAGGACGCGTCGACTCCAGCCGATGTAGGCAGGCCTCGATCTCAATGCAGTGGTTAACCCAAGAGTTGACGACGCCTTCGTTGTGAAAGTTTACGAGCGCCGCCAACATTGGGTTAACCTCGACAGCGAAATCTGCAGCAGAGGGGAGAGCGTCCACGTTAAGCTCTTCGTTATACCCGCTCAGCATGCCCAAACTCATCACGGTACCCTTTGAAGATGGACGTTCCAAGAAAGGACCTGCCGGTGAAAGGACACGAGACTCAAGAGGGACCGGAGCCAGAACGATAGCTGCAAAACAAAACATGGTTAAGCGACGGTGCAAGAGATGTTGAAGGGTCATCAAAAAGGAAATTTACTATACCAGCTGCAACGGACGGCAAAGCCGGAAGGGCCGGTGGCGTGGCAGGTCTTGCGTCCCCTCCTTCGATTTGTGGCACTACAATAAGGAAGAGGAAAAGTCAGAAATAATCCTGTTGCTAAAAAGGGGGGGGGAAACAAAGACGTCAAAAGGAAAATGTACTCACCGGCACCACTAGAGGGAGAAGCGAGTTCGGACGGGAAGGAGAAGTGTGGGAGCAACACTTGGTATAGATGATCAAAGAGCACTCCTGAAAGGACACAGTGGTATGACGTTAGTATATAAGCTACACGTCTAAAAGATTAACTTGTGAGTAGCGAGTCCATACCTTCCAACATCCGCGATGGCACAAGGGAAGGCTGGGAAGTGACTACCGCCAAAGCAGTAGTTGACGGTGCTTCTTCAAGCAATGGAGCATCGGCACTGGCCGCACCTGCGTTAAAAACAAAAAACATACTTGTTAGAAAGGATCGTAAGATATAAAAAAAAAAAGAAGAGAGAATGATAGCAGCTCAAAATTTACCCGACGAACTGCCAGCCGAAGCTGAGGCAATTCCTTCCACGCCTTCTCTTGACATCAGGCCGCCGCCCGTGGCCTCGTCACCTGACTCGATGGGAACCGTTGTTGTGCTCGCAAGCCCTGGAGAAGACGGAGGAATATAGGTGGGGAGGGCTATGATTGGAGCATTGCCAGATTCCTGAGAGAGAGCGGCTGGCTCGTCCTCAAGAATCGTGGCCACCTCACCCGCTACCCCTTCGGGTCCTGCGGTCACGGTTGTCTCGTCCACCGTCACCACGAGGTCTCCAGCCTCAAGCGCCTCACCTACCATTACCCTCGGCTCGCTTATGACGATCATTTTATCTGCCCCCACTTCAGGGTCGGCATCCATGACCCTCTCGGCTGCAGATCCCCCAACCTCTGCTTCGGGTCCCGTGGCCCCAACAACGCTGCTCACCGTCGGCTCGGGTTCGGCAGGCACCGCTTCCGCCGTTTCCCTGGGTTCAACGGTCTCCGCCTCCCCCTCAGTCAGACTTGGCCCTGCAAGATGGAATGCATATGAGCCAATGGCTTTATAATTCTTACAACAAGGTTATAAAAGAAATGCTACCTGAAGAGGATTTATCGTTTGCACTTCGGGTCGCGCACGCCACTCGCCTATGAGCAGTAGATAGGGCGACAGGGGCCTCTTCAGAAGGAGTGTCAGCGTGAGGAATAGTGCTAGGGCCCGCTCCCGTGGCCAAAGCAGCTCTGCGCGCCTTTGCTTCGCGTCTCAACCGCTTCCGATTCTCCCGAGCCGTTGAGACGAATGCCACTAGGGCTTCTCTAACTGAGGCGTCCTCGTCCGTGAATAGGGATGCCTCCAGATTTTTCAGCGCATCCCTCGTCGTCTTGTCAAGTCGAAGCTCCTCCAGCAGCCTCGACGAGACCGGGACTTCAGTAACAGGCTCAGGAAGGATCTCTACGTCAACTGATATAACCCCTGCAAAGAAACAAAAGAAGGTTAGGTTGACCATCAGAAAAGATGACAAACTTTCCTTATAAAAGAGAAAGGGGTGGGACATACCAACGCCTGCTAGAGCGCGCTTCTCCTCCTCCTCTTGGAAGGTTTTCAAAGAGGCAGCGATAGCCTCTTCAGTAGAGACACCTGTTGAAAATTGGGCAAATATTAGTTAAAGATAATAATAAAAAGTGCAATAAAATGACGAAGAAAGTGGCTGATGATTACCTGACTCAGCGAGTTTACTTAACATCGCTTCGAGCCTCGCCGATCGCTCCGAAGCTGCAATGGCGGCAGCCAAATTGGTGTCTGCAGGGTCTACCAAGAAGCCCTCATTGCTGCCCTATTCACTTATGCCTTCGTTGGGAGGAGCTGCAGGCTCTAAGCTGAGGACTGCGTCAAGGGAAAGGACGGACTTCTTCTTCTTCTTCTGTCCGCCAGCCTTAGATCCACCCGGAGTAGATTTGCGCTTGGCAGTCACTTTAGGGCGGCGGGTCCCGATATCTGCTCCTGCGTCGGACCCTGGCGATACCACATTAACCGTCTTTGTGGGAGCACGGGGCGCCGGTGGTACATCCACCGTAGCAGGCAGTGGCAATCCACGCGGGGGGCTCAACACGCGTGGTCGATCAACTCCGGCATCTTTTATCAGGAGAATGACCTGGATCCTTGGGTGCAAGGGAGCCTTGCGATCACCGCCAGGAGGCGCACCCCTACGGTCAACCAGCATACGCTTCTCCGTTAAGATAATTGGGCCCATCGCGTGTGCATACCAGGCCACATATGAATTAAGCATCTTAGGGGCACAGCTGGGTTCACTGATAAAAAAATAGGAACATGTATTAAGCCGTATGAAATGATGCATCGCATTCCTTATCCCCTCTTGGTTGGCCACGGGTGTTTCCAGAAAAGCTTCCATCGGGATCCCTTGGTTGTAACTCGATTGCCGGGCAAATCGGTGTGGGTTATACCTCATAAACAGAGCTGTCTCATTCTGCCTAAACACTAGATAGCCCGGCCGAATGGAGTAGAGGTGGAGGATTTCCCGAGCCTTCAGTACAGAAGCCCCGCCCTTAAAATCATCACGTAGTGGCACCACTGACTTAGTGGTCTCTGAGCCTATGGTGATGACCTTATCCACAAAAGAAATCTTCGCTCCGACCAGATGTGGACGCAGGAGCAGTCCCCTAGAATCCCGCGGGGATGCGACCACAATTGAAGCCCCGACCAACCGCATGATTCTCGGAAGTCTACATTTCTCAAAGAACGGAGGAGTCTTATGAGCACCAAACACCCCTTGCACGTGCATCTACATCCAAGAAGTGAAATAGTGCATCGGGAAGTTGGCAGGCTGTACTCCAGGCTCACTAGCGTCCGCCGCTACGCTAAGTCCATTATAAAGGTAAGCTAGCCCGGCGATCCCTACCGATAACTGCAAACCAGCCACCATTCGATGTGCCGGGTAAAAGACGGAGGGCCGCATGAGGCGTGGGTGCGTGGGAAGCATGAAGCTGCATAACCATAAACCCAAGAACCCTATAAAAAAGGTCTCATCGTCCATGCCAGGAACGGCGATCTCTGAGAAAGGGGCGTTGGCAGTGCCGGGGAGAGAAAAATCCCGCTGGTCATTTTCCGATACAGGTCGGCGGTCCAAGCCGAAACCAAAAGGGTCAGCAAGCTGAGCGAACTTCTCGCCCTGCTCTGATAGGAATTCCGGGCGAATAAAGCGAGCAATAAAATCTGCGAAACTGACGCCCCGCTCGCCCGATCCCAAATGGAGTTCCTCATAAATCTCCAACACCTTCACCAAGCCCGGATACTGATGTTGAATGGCATTCTCCGGAGTTAAGTCAAACACCAGTTGCGTGGTGGCAAAGACGTACTCGTCAGGAGGAAGCAGCTCCTCGTAGTGCTCTCCCCTCATTGGTAGACCCGAAATCTCAGCGAATTCCTCCAAGGAGATAGAGACTTCCCTATCCGCCATCAGGAAGGTGTGAGTGGGGATATTCCATTGTTCAATAAAGGCCTTGACCCACCACGTTGGAGGAGAGGAATACTCGAAAAGCGAAACGTAGATGGCCGAATATAAACCAATCCTCGTTAGATGAGTCCTTTTCGCCGATAAGATGTACCGGTCCCACTGCAAATATCCGGCAAGCGGTCGCGGGATTAATCCAATATTGTAAGCCTGTCCCCAAGGGCATGCTTCACCCTGACAGATTCGCCTCCCCAAGATGTCTATCGCCGGCGGCGGCTGCACTGGGATGGCACCGATCGCAGGCTGGAAGAGGTCGTCAGAATTCCAGTTTTTAACCTCCACGGCATACTTCACCGGGGGCTCGTCCGCATAAGGGATTGTAACTATGGGCTCAGAGGGAGAGACGGAGCTGAAGCTGCGACGGCCTTGGATGATTTGGCTGTACCACCATCCCCACAGGTGGAGTTTCTTGCACTCGGGGTCATGATCTTTAATCAAAGCGAACGCCACCCGGTCTACTGGCGAATGGGGGAACCCTCCTTCCGAGCGAACAAAGGGGAAAGACAAGTCACCGGACATGTTTCCTGTTGAAAGACAAAAATAACCGTTAGTGTTCTGACACTTGGCATTTTGAAATCTTACTCCACACTGTGATGTAATGGGTAGGGGACAAAAAGGGGGACCCACAGAATCTGGATGACGATACATCATTTAATAAGACAACCCCATCATTAGATGAGACTGTCAATTAATAAAAAGGTCCCCAAGAAAATACCCTCATTGATGGGACATCCCTAGAGACAAGGAGAAAATCCCCTCTTTTAGAGCAAAGCTCTGTCACAGAGTGGCATTTGTCAAACTCTGGTCTCAAGGGAACAAGATTCCTTAAAAGAACATAGCTCTGTGGTAATAATGGAAAGATCCATCAATTTTTTTTTACTTAGAATTAGAATTTTTGGAATCTTGAAAAAACCCATGAAAACTTATAAAAAAAAAGGAAAAAGTGTTTTATTTTTCAAAATCTAAAAAAGATCTACAAGTGGATCCAAGAGCAAAGCTCTGTTCATGGGTTAAAACCCATGGACCAGATCTCTGTAAATCTGTGAGTTTTTTAGAGCAAGGCTCCGTTGATGAAACCCCAGAGGGGTTCTTTTTAGATCAAAGATCTATGAGAGCAAGGCTCTATTAATCAGCTTTAATTTAATTTTATTTTATTTTATTTTATACCTGCGATGGTTATGAACTCTGGAGTTCTTGGAAAAAAATCAAGAGCAAGGCTCTGAAAATTCTTAAGCAAGAGCAAGGCTCTGAGTCAAAATTCTTGAAGTGGTAAAGAATTTTCTGAGAACCAAGGGTCCTATTTATAGGTGCCTGCGCCCCTTCAACTGACCCCCTTGATCCAACGGCTAGGATCTTGCCACCGCTACACTCACGTGCGCGCCACGTGAGCGCAACGGTAGGGGGGCATTTGTTCCCCCAATCAGAGCAAGGCTCTGTTTGAATTTTAAAATTCAAATCTTTGAAGCAACGCTTCAAATTCCGTGCGTTGCGCGCAATGCGCAACGTGTCAAGGGTTGACACGCCAGCACAACGCCCAAGGCAGTGCGTCCAATCAGAGCAAGGCTCTTTAAAAAACAAAAGCAACGCTCAGTTGCGCAAGCGCTGCGCTGCGTGACACGTATCTGCGCAGTTGCGTAAACACAACTGCGCAAGCGCACCGCTGCGAGACACTGTTGCGCAAGTGCACCACTGCGCGTCACATGTCTGCGCAGTTGCGCAAGCACAAATGCGCGAGCGCCGCGCTGTGCGACACGTGTCTGCGCAGTTGCGCAAACACTGTTGCGCAAGCGCACCTCTGCGCGACACGTGTCTGCGCAGTTGCGCAAGCACTGTTGCGCAAGCGCAGCTCTGCGCGACACGTGTCTGCGCAGCTGCGCAAGCGTTTCACTGCGCGACACGTGTCATGCACTGGGAGAGTTGCGCACAAAACAGAATTAAAATTCTAAAGAAATCTTTTCTGTTCTTGTTAAAACAAGAAGATTTTCTTCTGTAAAACAGAAGCCCTTGGATCAAAGATCCAACGGTGGGGAAAATTCCCCAAATCACTCAGAAAAAGATCTATGTAACAAATTTAACTAATTTATGGACACTATAAAAAGGACCCTAGGCCTCAATTCAAAGGCATCAACATTTTTCTGAGGAAAAAAGAAGAGAACTCTGAAGAATTCCTCAAGAACAAAAAAGGTAAAAAACCTTTAGAAAAAGAGAAAATTCTCTCATGAACAGATCATTGATCTAAGAACAAGATCATGGATTTTCAATAAAATAAATAAATAAGTAAATAAAAAAAAAGTAGTGCCTTGCACTTGTTATGAACCCTTAGTTCTCTGAAATAAGGAAAAACAAGAAAGAAGAAAAAAAAATTGTTTTTCTTTAGATCAAAGGATTAAAAAAGTGCTCTGCACTTCTGTTTCTTGAAGATTCTCAATGCTTTGCATAAATGCAATGCATTGCTTGAAGGGCCAGGCCCAAATCAAAAAGACTTAACAGACCAAAATAAATTGCAGAGCAATAAAAGGGAGAGCCAAAATGAAATTGATGCTCTGCATCATTTATAAAGGGCAGAGCCTAAAACAAATTGATGCTCTGCATCTTTTCTGGGCAAAGCCCAAATAAAAATAAAAACAAAAGAAAATAAAATGTTGAACATTTCAACTGGACTTAGCCCAATTTTGGCCATAAGTCCTTAAATTAAATTGGCTGAGCAAGATTGCTCTCTTAAATCAATTTACTACCGGTTCGAGGGTACATCTCCGAACTTCTCTGACATTTGTCGTTGTAATCCTTCAACGTCGTCAGAGAGGTGACGGGTCCCGATGACCATACATGCAATGGACCACCACGTCCCTAAACTGGAATATGGACCACCACGTCCCTAAATTGGAATATGGACCACCACGTCCCTAAACTGGAATATGGACCGAGACGTCCTTAAACTAATGTTGGACCGAGACGTCCCTAAACTAACATCGGACCGAAATGTCCCTAAACTAATGACGGACCACCACGTCCCTAAACCGGAACATGGACCACCACGTCTCTAAACTGGAACAATAGAGCCAATTGCTCTTCTTTCGGATCTAAACGATCCCGTTCAAGTCGATCTTTGTCCAAAACAGGACTAACGTATCCTTGACGAAAGTTTAAGTTGATCTTAGCCGCAACGTGACTAATGCATCCTTAAACTAAAAACACCAAACCCAAATCTAAATAAATACGGATTTGGACTAATCCACGTCCTACGGGCGACGGCATTACTCAGTCTCCGTATACAATCCACGGGCAACCACAAACAAAACAAACACACACGACATGAAGTGAAATTCTGGAGAAGGAGAAAGTTGTTACCGCGATGCGGTAGCGTAATTAACTGCAGGGGCTTGCGCCTGCAGGGAAGAGCGTCCCCACAATCAAAAACCCCTCACCCTGAGGGGGAATCTGACAAAGTCTGCTACATCGGCCGTATCCGTCTAAACCTCCGATATACGGTGCCATAAATCAACTTGGCATTTTCGGAGAGGTAGACGGATAAAACCATATAGCATCTGCCCCGAATCTTAGGCCAGACGCAAAGTCTAGGCCGTCTTTCGAAGGGGAACAATCCCGACACCGTAGAAAATAGATAAAGTCCACCCCGACACCGTAGAAAACGGATAAAGTCAACCCTTGACCTCCCCATCGGAGCAATGCTTCGATATGGAAACACGTCAACTCACCAATCACTTACGAGTCCTCTCGACTTGTAAGGGAGAAAAACTCTATTGTGAGATCCTTACGACTCTCCAGAGAAAGCACACTTAGGAATCCTCACGATTCCTAAGGAGAAAATACACCTACGAGATCCTCTCGGCTTGTAGGGAGAAAAATCTTTATGAGACCCTCACGGCTCATAAAGTTGAAAAGTTTTAGGCAGCAAACCCGAACCTGTTTCCTAAGCCATTGCTACCCTACAAAGAGTTCAAGATGAACTATTTTCTATCTTCTACAGACCACATTTGCCAAAATTACATGCCAGAGAAATGGAGGTGCTGCTCAAGAGTACGTAAACTGCTTTGCGCCAAGTCAAAACAAAAAGGCATAACCCATGGACGTCAACCACATGCTATGCAAAGCAGTAAAGAGAACATTTGATTCGCATCCAGTTAAGCGTTCGAAGCGTACCCACTCATGTATGTGCAAAAAGGTTTAATGCATAAAATAAATGCATAGAAAGGAAAAATTTGTTATTCATACTACAGAGAGTTTCTTAAGTTAATGAAAACAGTAAACAAGAACATCATTAAAATGTTTACAAGGGTAAAACACTAAATCCAGGACATGGGTTGAGAAATTCGGAAGTAAGACCGTCTAAAATGCTTCTGGCCTCTCGGACCATTCTTATATGCATCCTCTCACGATCGCAGGCGTCAGGGTCCTCACTGATGTCATCCGTCCTCCGATAAGCAGAGATTATTGTTGTCTGTTGGAAAATTTGATGCAAGATATCAATGAGATTATCTCGCCGCTTCTTCGAGATCAGGCTCATCAGATATACTTAGTGCACCTTGTCTTCAGCATCATCCAGTGCCTTAAGCGGCATGGCTTCGTAAAATCCAGGAAGTGCATTCCAAATCGCTCTCACAACGATCTTCAAAAGAGCAGAGCGACGAGGAAGTAATCGACCGTTGTGTTCATTGAAGCAGTTCATAATCTCCGCGCATTGAGCATTTGTAAACTCCTGGTTTTGAGAACGGCCTTGTGCACGAATGTCTCCATAAGAAATAATTTCGTTAAGATCATACAGATGAGCGGCCATAGCGTCTGAAAAGGAAAATCAGTAAGAGTTTAGTGGTCAAACTGATCAAGAAAATGCTTATTGAAATAGATATGGGAATTTAAACAACTGTTGATATCCTCGCGGAGAAAACAAGTTCTGATTAAGACACCCAACAAATTCAAGTTTGTGCAAATAAAAAGGAAATCCTAAAAGGATTCTCCTTTAATGAGAGGCTCATTGGGCCAAGGAGTTAAACTCCTTCGAGAGCAGCACTCTGTCATTATGAGGCGAATAAAAAATTCCCCAAGAATTCTAAAGAGCCATGCTCTGCGAATAGAAATCCTAAAAGGATTCTCATTTAATGAGAGACTCTTCGGGCCAAAGAGTTAAACTCCATTGAGAGCAGAGCTCTGCAACAGAAGTGACATCTGTAAAAATTAATGATGAAGGGAATAAAAATTCCCCCAAAAATTTTAAGGGTTACGCTCTATGAAGATGATGGAGTAATCCATCAAAAACCTTAAAAAGCAAACCTTTTATTAAGTTAAAAACTCTGAGATTTTCAAGATCTGAGAAGAAACTCTAAGAGTTCTTCATGAAATGGGTTAAGAAAACATAAAAAAAGATCTCTTTAGATCTATGATCTAAGAAAGAACAAAGCTCTGTTAAGAAACCCAAAAAAGGATTTCTTTAGACCTATGATCTAGGAAGAGCAAAGCTTTGTTTTAATTAGCGGTTTAAAGATATGTGATCTAGAAAGAGCAAAGCTCTGTTTAATGGGATCAAGAATGATTCTTACCAAATGTTTGAACACAGAAAGTTCATGGGGGCAGAGATTCTGAAGAGAGAATTCAATTCTCAGAAAAACAAGAAATCAAGAAGATGAACAAGTAGTCATCTCAAGGGTCAAAGACCCTATTTATAGGCGCTGGAAGTCGGTTCAACTTCCAAGTTGATCAAATGGTAGAAAAGCTGCCACCGCTGTACTCACGTGTGAGCTATGTGAGCGCAACGGTGGGGGGGCATTTGTTTCCCCCTATCAGAGAGCAAAACTCTATTTAAAATTTCAAAATTTGAAATTTGAAATGAGGCAGCGCCTCATAAGAGCGCTCGCGCCAAGAGCGCCAGCGCTAGGAGTCAAAGACTCTGAGGCAGCGCTCACTTGCAAAGCACGAAAGCGCTTGCGCCAAGAGCGCCAGCGCTAGAAGTCAAAGACTCTGAGGCAGCTCTCACGTGCAAAACACGAGAGCGCTAGCGCAAAGAGCGCCAGCGCTAAAGACTCTGAGACAGCGCCTCACATGCAAAGCACGAGAGCGCTAGCGCTGGAACTAAACGTTCTCCACCCTTAGATCAAAGATCCAACGAAGATGATTAAAAATCATAGAATTACCAGAATAAAATTCTGTTGATGAAATACTTCTCAAATCTTTCCAAACAGGAAAGATTGTACTCTGTAAATTAGAGCACCGTTGGATCAAAGATCCAATGGTGATTAAAAATCACCAAGATACAGAATAAGTTCTCTATGGGAAAATATTTTCCCAATCTTATTAAAAACAAGAAAACTGTCTTCTGTAAAACAGAAGCCCTACGATCAAAGATCCAATGGTGGGGAAACATCCCCAAATCAATTAGAGAAAGATTTTCTTAACTGATTCAACAAATCAGCTTTCCCTATATAAATGACCCAAGACTTCAAGTCTTGCACAGAAGAACCCCCCCCTAAACTTCAAATTCTCAGAAAAGAAAAAAGAGAAGAGCAAGTTTTAAGAAGAAAAACCTTTTTCAAGGTAAATAAGAAGAAGAGAGATCATAACATATCCTCTACATTTGAGCGTTTAACTCTCACATCAGAAGAACTTAGTTCATTTTCTAGATCACAGATCTACAAGACCAAGTCTTTCACAAAAAACAGAAGAGATCAAAGCACCTCTTCATAAAAAGAAGAACTTAGTTCTTAGATTTATGAGACAAAGTCTCTTATGAATGAGAATTTAATTCTCAGAGCATAAAGTTAATCAGAGTTGCCAAAGAAGAGCCTTAGCGCTCCAATTTAAAAAGAAGCGCTCCAAATCTGGCGCTCAGCACCCAGCACTCCAAGCGCTATTTTAAAAGAAGCACTCCAGCTCTAAGTCTGGCGCTCAGTGCCACGTGCTCCTCACGTGGGCGCTATTTTATAAGAAGCGCTTTAGCGCTCCAAGTCTAGCGCTCAGCGCCAAGCGCGCCACGTGCTTCTCACGTGGGCGCTATTCTAAAAGAAGCACTTTAGCGCTCCAAATTTGGCGTTCAGCGCCAAGCACTCCACAAAGCTTTGATTTAAGGTGCTTGGGAAAACTGAGGACATTAAAGTCTTAGAGCAGAGACTGAAAACCATGTGGGCGCTATTTCAGAAGAAGCGCCTTAGCGCTCCAAATCTGGCGCTCATCGCCAAGCGCTCTGTACATAAAGCGCTTTGAGCTATAAAGAGTGTTCAACACTCAATAAAAGACAAAAGAAAAAGAGGCGTCAGAACCCAAATTAATGCTCAGCATTATTGAACAAAAAGGGACCGAGCCCAAACAAGTGTACAACACTTTAATCAAAACTGAGTGGGCTGGGCCCAAATTGGCCACAAGTCTCTAACTCAGACCAACCGAGCCCATGTGCTTACAATTTCCCTGATTGGTCTTAGTCCCAAATCTGACTACAGATCTCCCAACCAACATTGGTTCAAGGGTACATCTCTTCATTCCTCTGATATGTGTCATTATAATTTTTCAACGTCTTCAGAGAGGTGACGGGTCCCGACAACCAGACATTCCTTGGACTATGATGTCCTTAAACTTATGGACCGCAACGTCCCTAAACTAAACTCTATAGATTATGACGTTTTTAAACTATGGACTATGTTGTCCTTAAACTCTATGGACTATGATGTCTTTAAGCTTATGGACCGCAACGTCCCTAAACTAAATCCCACAGACTATGATGTCTTTAAACTCCATGGACTATGATGTCCTTAAACTTATGGACCGCAATGTCCCTAAACTAAAACGAAAGAGTGTTTGGACTCTATCGTCGGATATAAATGATCCCAAAACCCTGTTGAGTAGATCTTAGTCTAAAATTAGACTAACGTATCATGAACAAATGTTTGAGTTGACCTTAGTCTAAAATAAGACTAACGGTCCTTAAACCAACTCAAACCCAAATCTAAGAAAATATAGATTTGGACTAATCCACACCCTATGGGCGACAACATAAATTAGTCTCGGTATACAATCCACGGGCAACCACAAATAAAACAAACACACACGACACGAAGTGACCTTCTGGAGCAGGAGAAAGTGGTTACCGCGATGCGGTAACGTAATTAACTGCAGGGGCTTGCTCATGCAGGGAAGAGCGTCCCCACAATCAAAAAACCCTCACAATGAGGGGGAATCTGATGAAGTCTGCTATAACGGCCGCATCCGTCTAAACCTCCGATACACGGTGTTATAAATCAACTTGGTATCTTCGGAGAGATGGACGGATAAAACCAAATAGCATCTGCCCCCAAAATTCAGGCCGGAAGTCCCAACGTGGCGGTCGCGTCTTTCGGCGGTGAACATATCTGTTTTGATGTTACGGTCAAAGTGTTTGACTTCATCAAGATAATATATGAACCTGGTATTTGTAAGAAGGATGCAGGGAGTACTGTCATATTCCTCATATGGCGTGTGGATAACATACTCTTGATAGGAAGTGATGTTCCTATACTACAATCGGTTAAACTATGGTTATCATAGATGTTTCTCCATATAGAATTTGGTCAATAGATATCAATCATTCTGGTGACTGGATCTATAGAGATAGATCTAGATGGATTTTGGAGTGTCCCAATCCGGATACTATGACACCATTTTAAAAGGGTTTAGAATGAACGACTCCTGGTGCAGTAGTGTACCCGTATATGATGGAATCACCCACTCTAAAGATATGTCTTTAGGACTGATGAGGAGAGGGACTCTCATGAATGACATTATGCATGTTATGGCAGTAACGTCAATCATGCAATATTAAGTACCAGACCAGATGCTGCTTATACACTTACTGTAGTAAGCGGATATCAATCCAATCCTAGAGAAACATAGGAAAGCAGTAAAGAACACTGTTCAGTCGAAAATATCGCACTTTTGATATAACATTTTCCTTACTTTTCTTAAATATCTAAAGGTGTTTATTATAAATATGACACGTATTTCGGTTTATCTGTAAAAATACTATTTATCATATGTTTATATATTATAATTAACATTATGAAGGAAAATGTATGCATATAATATTTATATAATATTTTGATAATTTAAATATGCATATCATATCAAATATCCTTAATCAATATTCTTAAAATATAATATCAAATTGGTTAGGATAAATCTCAAAAATACCAAATATTACTAACATTATTCATTGAGATATTGTGCAAGGTTTGGTTCTGGTCAGGGGATTGAGATGTTGAGATGTCGGGAATCAAAAATCTGCCGATAAAATTAAATAAAATCGAAGAATCAATACTGGCAGAGACTCAGAAAATATATGAAAATTCCAGACATCAAATAAATCTCCATGTGTCACAACAAAGCAGCTCCAGAATTCTGAAGCCAAGATCTCACCAACAAACCGCGGATCCGCGGCCAAACCATGCAATATGCGGTGGATCCGCGGCCGATTCACCAAGTCAGGATTTGGGATTTTTAGTTGTGATTTGCAACAACAAATGCTAATTCTGGGGATCTTTGGTTTCTGGTTTTGGGGCTATATAAAAGACCGAGGGCTAAACTTAGAAATCATCAATCTTTTACACAAGCTAATCACCGTCAAAGAACAAGTGATCCAAGACAGGTCCAATATTCGACGTGATAAAGCGACGTGAGATTCGACGGAACATCTACATCCGACAAGGCAGAGATCGAGGGCAACTTCTTCTTCCTCTTGTAATCTAAACTTGAAGTTTGTACTTGTGAAGTTGATTAATAAAGGTAGATTTTTAGTTTAATTAGTTTAATTATTTAGTTACATTATGAATTTTTGAATGGTTGGTGTTGACTTTTGGTCTTTGTAAGGCTTTACTTTGACCAATAACTTTAACCCCCCCCCCTCCCCAATAATTTTAAATGCTTAATACTATTTTACTCAAGTTTGGGAGGGAATATTTTGGCTCTTGAAAGAAAATTTTTATAAAATTGTGAGCTAAAAAAATAAGTTTGGGGGAGAATTTTACTTTCACTTTTTCATGTCCCTGTTACTAACTTTTCATCCCAAGTCTACAGTTTTTTTAAGCTTAACAGATGACATCAGTGAGGACACTGTTGTAAACTGGTTTGGAGGAGGTTTGTGCTTATTCACGCGTTACTTTGCATTATACTATATATAAGCACAAAATTTTTTTAATAATGAAAATTTGAAAGTGAAAATTTACATATGAAAGATAGGAATAGTTTGAGAAAAGCAAGAAAGTTAGATATTTTCTTAAATGAAACTAGTAATAAGTAGTTATGAGCCGTTGTTCCAAGGGTTAGTAATATGAAGAAAATTGCTAATCTGAGGATAAAAATAAGTCTAAAAAATAGTCCATATTCTTGAGACCAAATATTTGAACGTTGATACCCTACTATACGCACTTACATACATCTTTAAACTTGGGATAGTAGAGGATAGCTTGAAATGCTCTTGTTTAAAAGCCTTAGTATGAAGGAAAATAAAATAAAATATAAGTGGTGAAGAAAAAAGAACACTGGTTTTGTAATTGCTTAAGGCGGCATAAAAAAAATATAGCGAGAGTGCTTTATCACCTAGTGCCTTAGACCAACTGGTTTGGAAGCCACTGCTAAGCCTTAGGTGTTGCAAGACGAGGAATTATGCCTTAATACGCGAGCACATTTTGTAATCGGTTGGTTAATACCTCAAGAAGTATTAACGGTCGCATGAAGAATATGTGAGTAATTCCATCTAAAATATTCACCAACTAAAAAGTACTAAAGAAGATGAACAAGAGTATGATAGCTTGAATTGAATTCTCTAAGTGTAGGGATGTCTTTTACACACACGTAGGGGTATACGATTAATGTTTGGAGGAAAGATAGGGAGGAAAACTAAAGACGATGTTTTATTGAGAGATGTTGTGATTTCTAATATCTTTTCACGACCATTAAGATAGGGTTCATGACAACCGAAAAACTGGTGTAGTTGGAAACTCTTATTTTCAAGTTCTTTCTTTTATAGTTCTTATCTTTGTATGTAATTTTCACTATCTTTCTTTTATTATAGAATTTTGTGGGTGTAATCCGCTGAAAACCCTCAGGAGACAACACTCCTCCTACTAGCAACACTTAGAGGTTTAACGGCTTGTTGCACGTGCTCAGTGCAATCATGTTACCTACGAAAGTGTGCTACTTAGGTTTTTCTTTTTCTCCCTCTCTTGAATAAGTAGTTTGCTTGGGACGATCAAACATAAGTTTGGGGGTATTTGTTCAGTCGAAAATATCGCACTTTTGATATACCATTTTCCTTACTTTTCTTAAATATCTAAAGGTGTTTATTATAAATATGACACATATTTAGATTTATCTGTAAAAATACTATTTATCATATGTTTATATATTATAATTAACATTATGAAAGAAAATGTATGCATATAATATTTATATAATATTTTGATAATTTAAATATGCATATCATGTCAAATATCCTTAATCAATATTCTTAAAATATAATATCATATCAAATTGGTTAGGATAATATCTCAAAAATACCAAATATTACTATCATTATTCATTGAGATATTGTGCAAGGTTTAGTTCATGTCAGGAGATCGAGATGTTGAGATGTCGGGAATCAAAAATCTGCCGATAAAATTAAATAAAATCGAAGAATCAATACTGGCAGAGACTCAAAAAAAATATGAAGATTCCAGATATCAAATAAATCTCTATGTGTCACAACAAAGCATCTCCATAATTCTGAAGCCAAGATCTTACCAACAAACCGCGGATCCACGGCCAAACCATGCAATATGCGGCGGATCCGCGGCCGATTCACCGAGTCAGGATTTAGGATTTTTAGTTGTGATTTGCAACAACAAACGCTAATTCTGGGGATCTTTGGTTTCTGGTTTTAGGGCTATATAAAGGACCGAGGGCTAAATTTAGAAATCATTAATCTTTTACACAAGCTAATCGCCGTCAAAGAACAAGTGATCCAAGACAGGTCAAAGATTCGACGTGATAAAGCGACGTGAGATTCGACGGAACATCTACATCCGACAAGGCAGAGATCGAGAGCAACTACTTCTTCCTCTTGTAATCTAAACTTGAAGTTTGTACTTCTGAAGTTGATTAATAAAGGTAGATATTTAGTTTAATTAGTTTAATTATTTAGTTACATTATGAATTTCATCACTATCTGTACTTCTATCTCCATCATACGCGAGTAATTCTCCGCTTGATAGGGTTCGTAGGATCAGGGTAGAACAATGGATGAGAAAATATTTTAACTTCTTTTAAATCTTATGAAGTTTATAAACTTTAGCAAAATAAATGTTAACATACTTATCGGGCGTGCTACCAATTTATTGCTAGTCTTGACTGCGATTTGAAATCAGATTAACAATTGTTTTGTTAAGGGCTAGATATGAATAGAGATCAATGAAAGGACAAGGATCAATAGTGGGGAAACCCTAGTTTCTTCTAAAAACCCTAATCTTCATTCATCACTATCTATCTAGTATTAAATCTATCGATAGATAAAAGGAGTAATCTTTATTAGTCATCTATGACTACTAAATCCGAACGAACCCTACAAGCATTCTTCTTATAAAATCTATATCCGTATTCAAACTAAATCTGTATTCCACACCCGTATTTTGACGTAGATCTAGAAATTATTCTCCACTATTCTTTATTCTTCTATTCTTCCTCTTTTTCAACACGTTTAAAGTAAGATTGAAAGATTCCACATATCCCTGAGGATGACCCGTACTCATCTCAGTCTAGCTACACGCGACACCGTTATTGATTGCGGTTACTACACACACTTTAAAATAGATCAATCAAACATATTATAATGTTCTTGGTGTATGGTAATGACAGCCTCCATTAGGAGGTGGTTACCGATTCCGCTTCCAAGATGACATAGATGACAGAGTGTCTGTCACGAGTTATAAGTTTACCCTCTTCTTAGGAGCGGTGTATTGGAAAAGGTTCCAAGAAGGATACTAAGATAAACATGGCGCTAGATGCTGATAATGACTCAGCAGAGGATATAGCTTTGGAAGTTGTTGGATAAAATTGTTCATTTATGAATATGGTCCCATCATCTATCCAGACGATTCTAAGGTAGGTATCGCTTGGTTCAGGAGATAGTTGATCTCCGCGAGATTGAGATCTAGAGAGACAAAGTTAGAAACATTATAGCGGATCAACTCACTGAGGTTCTTTCTCGAACACAGTTTGTGAAACTCTTAGAAGAGAAGTTGGGTATACGATAACATACGAGATGCGGGTACACGATACCGCAATAATCGGCATTAAGTGCAAGTGGGAGATTGTTGGATATAAGTGCCCTCAAGGTAATTATTGTAATTGCATTATGGCAATTACTAATTGAAGGAGGACTTATATGGAGAACAATCTTGCTCGAGATGATTATATGCTATCTGGTTTGTCTTTATCTTTCATGTGTATACATTTTACTCCTTATCACGTATTAATGATAAGGATCATACTAGTGGGGCATGGGTAGTCCATAAGCACATCCTTGAATGTTCCTAGTTGTAGGAGTATCGAGACTGGGTATCGGTACTCCAATTTAGATTAGTGTGTACGTTTCCTGACCCGGTTGTAGGGCGATAGCTGATCCCATGGCTATTGGTGTTTGACACCGAGGATTATATACATGTGCTCATTGGAGTATGAGTTACACTGGATGGACTCACCGATAACTCTTAGATGGTATTATACCTTTCGTCACATAGCAGTTCTTCGGTGACATGAGTACATGGTAGTCTATAGATCTGAGATCGTCATAATGTCTTGTGTGGCTCCCACTGTGCTTTGATTACTACCCTACCATGACTTTAAAGAGTCGTGCAAATAGGTTTTAGTTGGGTATAGTCCCGAGCCATATGGAAGCAGTAAGAGATCAAAAGGGCTTCGTCTCTCCAGGTATAGGGAGTTGATGTCGCACTGTGCATGATTGGCTATAACCTTAAGTCCCTGACCATGGCGGATAATATTTACTGATAAGTGTTATCGGTAGTTTCTCGGTTGGTTATGGGCTTGATATCGGCATGACTTATCTGGTTATTGGGAGTCTGACGGTTTCTACCTCCCATATTCGATATGCAAAACTCTTAGAAGAAAAGACCAGAATGTACGGTGAATGTCACTAATAGGCTCTGCAAGGTATGGATAAGCTTGCTTGTTGACCTTACTTTCGTTCAATATCTGGGTAGTCGTTACATGCAGTTAGTACCGCTGACGTGCTTATAGGTAAACCCGGTGGGGGGATTGATCTGAAAGTGTTTCAGATCAATCGGATATGATACAAACCTACTACCAACGTATTGTCGAGTTTTTAGAGTCCCACACAAAGGTTTTCCCAGCTCAGGCGAAATGATGTAGAGTACGTATGGCGATACGTGCAGGAGTTTGATTAAACGCGTGTATTTGATACGCGTGCATTAATCAGACGTTTTATAACACTAGCCGAGTTTTTCAAATCCGTATTATTAAATCAATTGTTGATTATATATATATATACACACACACACACACACACACACATATATATATATATAGACACACACACAGATATATATATATATACATATGCATATGCATACTAGTATTATGTTTTACTCCCATTCACTTTCTTTTCGGTATTTGTAATTTGTTACAAATACAAATGTATTTTAGAAATACATTTATTTTCCTTTTTTCTTTTTCTTTTAAAGAGAAATGAGTGTCCATGTGATGGCATGTGGGGGTTGGGATATACCCATCCCATTATCATTAACAAGTGGAGGAGAGAGAGAGAAGAAATGGTTATGAGAGGTGGATTCACTCACATTTGTTTTTTCTAAGTTTATTTTTCACACTCCACTCTCCCTCCTTAACTTGAGCTCTTTGAAAAAAAAAGAAAGGAAAGAAAAAGAGAGCAAGTGGGAAAAACTATTCTACATCTTCTATTCTTAGAATCCTTAAAAGATCAAGTGACTAGTTGCTTCACCAAGATCATCTCAAAGTGAAGAGGAGCTTGAGTTCGGTTTTCTCGCGTGGATCATCTTCGGCATAATCGATAGGCGAGCAAGCTCGTTTTCGGAGGACTCGGAGCCTGCACGGGGTCTTTCACAATTAGGTGAACACACTACAAAGATTGTAGCACCTTAAAACCTTAGTCTTGTTCTTTTTTGTTCTCTTTGTTTACTAGATTTAGTGTTTGGATGAGATCTTAGGTTATGGTTGCAATTGCTTGCTTGAAATTTTTTGTTTTGCATTCTTCCTTAGCCGCAATTGTTGCGCCACGAGCACACACAACCTAATAATTTACACTTCTAATTGGTTGTTTGTAAGAATCAGATACATCAGAATATATTAAACCTAATGTTTGAGTATAGTGGACAACAACAACAACAACTGAGCCTTTTATCCCAAGCATATAGGGTAGGCTACATGAACCAACATGAGAATCACGCCGGGTCCACAACATGAGAATCACGCCGGAATCCTCCGCCTTCACTCACTCCTTTCGAACAATATATTTTCATTGAGGCCTTTGGCAACCATATCTTTTCGTATGACCACCATCCATGTTTCCTGTAGTCTCACTTTCGTCATTTTGATATTGCCTATATTGATAGTATCCATTTGTCGAACCGGTGCTTTCATAGGTCTGCGTCGCACATGACCAAATCATCTTAGCCAGTTTTCCCGCATTTTCTCCTCCACAGATGCTACACCAACTTTGAGTACAACGAGCAACATATTTAAATATATCTCTAGTATGCTTAACCTTAACACAAATATCATATTTAGATTTTATGTCAATAGAACTTTTAGAAATCATATTTAAGCGTATCATTCTACTTAAAAATTGATAATTAATATGTCCTAATCTACCATACCATATATCACAAGAAGACAAGTTTAAAACAATAGGACTGGTTTTATTTATTTCATAATTATTACAATGAACATTCAACGTGTTAGTTGTATGTATGCCCTAGAGGCCAGTATTGTACAGATGATGTATATTATATTGGATGCTTGGACATATATAGAGATGACTTTCTTGCTCGATATGATAGTATGCTATATGGTTACTCTTTATCTTAACATGTACACTTGTCTCTTTAAACTGTCTTATAGTTACATGTTGATAAAGCCCTTAGGATGTGTACTTGACTGCCTGGACTATGATGCAGATCATACTAGTGGGGACATGGTAGTCCATAAGTACATCCTTCAAGGTCCCTAGTCGTGGGTGTATCGAGACGGGGCATCGATATACCAGTGTAGACTAGCGTATACGCTTCTCGACCCATGAGATGGGCGATGTATGATCCCATATCCATTGGTGTTTGACATCAGAGATGGTGTACAGGTGCTCAGTGGAGACTGGGTACACTGGACGAACTCGCCGAGAACTCCCAGATGGTATTATACCTCACGTCAGATAGCAGTTCTCATGTGACACTTGTACAGGTTAGTCTGTAGACCCGAGATCGTCATAGAGTCTTGTATGATTCCCACTGTGCTTTGATCTCCACCTTACCACGTCCATGAGGGCGTGCAAAACGGTGGTCTTTGGGTACAGTCCCGAGTCACATAGAGGCAATGAGCGATAGGAGGGGTTTCGTCTCTCCCGGTATTGGGGGTTGATGTTGCGCTGTGCTCGATTGGCCGTAACAGGGAAGTCCCTGGCCAGGGCTGATCAGAGATTTACTGGTAAGTGTTACCAGTAGTTTCTCGACCCGTTATGTGCCTCACATCGGCACGACTTATCGGTTATTGGGGTCTGACGTTTACCACCCCTAGACTTGTTATGCGACATATCAGACGAACAGACCGGACTGTACGGTAAGTGTTACTGGTTGGATTCACAGGAGTGTGAGTGGGCTGGCTCGTCGATCTTCTGATCGCTCAATACCCGGATGGCCGTTACGTTTAGCAGACCGGTTGCGGCTTGTGGATGCTTGATATGATCATCATCTGCTACCGGCGTATTGACGAGTCTTTAGAGTCCTACACAGAGGTTTCCTGGCTCAAGAGAAACGAAATAGGAGTGCATATGAGATATGTGCAGGACCGAGAATGATGCGTGTATGTGATACCGTATTCCATTCTCGCGATGGATGTATCGATTTGTTATATTCGATATAACCTAGATATCGAATCAAGGATTGATTCGATAAGCCGATACATAGGATACTAGTCGGTTATATGCGATATGACCGGATCGTTAAATCAAGTGTTGATTTAATGATTTAATGTATAATTATATATTTGATATATTACTTTGCATTAACTAGTATTGGTTCACTTTAAATGGATTTTCTCACTTGATGTGCAAGAAGTATATGTGATATACTTTTGTGCACATATTTGTATCATGTTTGATGATACTTGATCATGTGGTTAAGTATAAAGGATTAAACCATGGTTAAGAGATGATTAGGGTTTTGCTTTTTCATTTATTTATTTGTTTGTTTATTTGGAAATGATTTAGATGAGAATGGTGGCTTTCTTTGTCTCTTATTGAAGCTTCATGAAGCTTTGACTTATGCAACCATTCTTGTCTTCATGCTTAACCCTAACCCTCTCAAGTAACCATGGTATATTCTCTACACTTAACCTTAGTTAGGATATGATAAGTATTGTTTTCTTTTTCATTTTAAATAACTTATCATATTCTTTTCTTCTTCTTGATCTTCTTCTTCAAGAAAGAAACCCTGATGCCATCAATGGAAACTTGAATTCTAAAGTGAGAAATCAAATTCTAAAGTGAACCCACCTCCTATTTCTTCACCCTCTACCTTTTGCCAAGTTGTTTTGGGTGTTTTCTTCACAAGTTTCACAAATTTGTGAAGTCGGAGCTTGAACTTGTGATGCCTCGATGTAGATCATCTTCGGCACGAAGCCGACGACCTAGTTCACCCATTTCTCTGATCAAGCCGATGATTGAGTCCGGGATTCGAGATGGACAGCGAGAGGATGCCTACGTGGAGCCAAGGAAGTGGATATCCGGATCTACAAAGGTTGTAGCTTCTTATCTTTAGTTAAGTTGTTAACTAGATTCGATTTTCGCCTAAACATCTAGTCTACGATCCGTATTAGGGTTTCTCGGCACCCATAAAATTTTAAATTGGCGAGGTTGATGCCTTGTGAGACCTCTATAGTGTGCCTAGGAACCTTTCACTGGTATCAGAGCCTAGCTAGAGCCTTAGGCGAAGTCTAGACGACGTTTGAATCCCGAACGAACCCGAAACCCTAAAACCCAAGTGCTCTCTGGACTTTTTCTAAAATCTGGGATTTTTCCAAATTAAAAATATGCAGAAAATTCAGCAGGACTTTCTAAGAATTACTGTGAAACACGATCACCCAATTCCTCCAAAGTGCGGCGGAACCGCGGCAGAAGCCTGGCTTCTGCGGCGGAACCGCGGCAGAAGCCTGGCTTCTGCGGCGGTTCCGCGGCCGTATGATGACGTCACCCACCTAATTTTTCACAGTAACTTCTTTTATTCAGTGCTGAGTTCTCTGGGAATTTTTAATATTTATTCAAGAGTTGAGTATTCTGGGTTGTATTGGGGACTCGGTATTTCGATCGGATTATCGAACTTTGTCTTTGTACTTTCCGGATAATTTTTTGAATATGTTAAAAAGTCCGACCGGATATAAATACCCAACTTTTCCCCTGCCGGAAAATATCCAAGTGTTGGATTTTTGTGTGGTTTAAGGACGTTCTGAGTAGTGCAAGTAACGCGATGGTCCCTCTAGAAGACAACAAACCTTAACTCGATTATGTGACCGTCTTGAACTGCCCTTTGAACCTTCGGGTTTGGGGCAGTACGGCGTGCCACATGTGAGGCGTTGGCTTGACCCTTCTATGGCTGGACCGTTGGTACTGAGGCATGAAGTGAATGTCTTTGAACCTATTTCATGTGTTGAACGGTTTCGGGAAAACTTGGGTGTTCGAATGTTCGATCGGAAAGTTTAATATTTTCTATTTATCCGGAATGGGATACAATAATTGGAATTCACAAACAGTTATGAGATAACTGAATGAATGTTATAAATCTAGCAGTTTAGTCCCACATGATATTGAAAAGAGTTTTCGATAATGAGACTAAAATGCGGGATTTATATCTGTTAGGCATGTGATGTCTAAGTATTTCATTTGATTAGGCATGTGATGTCTAAAGAGGTTGCGGATTCCAACTGTTGTAGTTTTACACTTTCTTTTCTGTGACCGTAAGTGTAGTATGTTCATATCGCCGGTTCGTTGCTATACGTCAACGACAATTGGGATATGCATACTTACTTACGTTGATGACATGTGATGTTATGTGTTGCTGGATATGTTATATTGGATCGTCGTGTTTGAAAAGCCGGGGGTTTTTATGTGAGATGAGTGTTTTTCATTTTCATTCATGTAATAACTTGTATGTAATATTCTTTTATTTGGGGCACTTCCAGGTAGCGGAAGTTGTCACCTTTTGTATATTATTTACTTTTCCGCATTAGGATAGACCCAAGGAGGGGAGCACAAGTAACCAGGTTCTGGGGTCCAGTGGGAGACCAACTCGAGGAGTCGAGTCCGGGTCTCCTAACCCTAGAATTGGTAGGGTTGCTTGCCGCTCTCGTAGGGGTCTAGGGGTGTGGGTTTGGCTATTCATCACGACCGTGGAATCCGTGTTTTATACTGGCTCGTATTGAAAACACGGACGTCCTAGTATATCCAATATTTCATATGTTTCTTCTGCTGCGATATCTGTGATGTGATCATGTGATGTTCTGTGATAGATACAGTATATAGTATATATGATATATTATATAGACGTTACATATGTTTTGCACCCGCACTAGCCCTGCGCTGCTCTGTCGTTAGTTACCTAACCTAACAGTGCACGAGGGGACATCGAGGCGAATGCGGATGGCATAAGTGTACATTGTATTTATCTGTGATGTTTAGGTACTTAAATGATGGGACTTCATTAATGTGATTAATGAAAGAAAAGAAACCTAAGATATTGTAGAATCAAATTTTAAATAAAAAAAAGGTAGCTACAGTTCTTGCTTTGCACAGTGATATATATGATATATCCCGCACCTTATTCGATGAGGAAAGGACCGAGATCCCTTCACCGGGAGTGACTCCTTTAGCAATAACTGGCAGATGCTGCACACTCGGTTTGCTTTTGATTGCTTTTGACTTTTGCTTTGCACAGTGATATATATGATATATCCCGCACCTCATTCGACGAGGAAAGGACCGACGATCCCTTCACCGGGAGTGACCCCTTTAGCAAAACTAGAAAAGCCTCAAAATCACTCCATTTCAAAACTTCATTTGATTCTACAATGATATCAAGTTCATTACGCAATAGGTTTTCAGAAAAAACCTGACGTAGCCCTCCGTCATTTCAGATAAGTAGTAGTTAGTATTCGTGCTACGTTTGTTGGCCTGCGTCAAGGCGTAGTGTGCGGTAGCTAACTAGTATTTACCTGCTTATGCATATGATGCAGATTGGATTAGGGTAGTCGTGCGACTTTGTTGGCCTGTGTCAAGGGTCGTACGGGTGGGTTTAATTCAATCAGGAAATGACGGGTTAAACTTGACTAGCGCACTATGGTTTGTTAGCCTGCGTCAAGGTCATAGGACGCTAGGGGCAAAATATTATCGGGAATTTCAAGTGTTGAAATTTGCAATGAGATTGCATACCTTCTATGAGATAGTTTGATCCCGATACCCACTGCGAGTAAGAGTTACTCCTGGGAGAGTTTTGCACATTGCAATTAGCCGATCAAGTAGGTGTTTAGAAAGGTGTCAACGGGGTTACGCCTCTGGGAAAACGAGGTTTACATTAATTAGGTTCGTGCGAAAGCACGGGGGACCTCCCTCAAAGTACCGACACTGGCCTGGCTGAAAAATTGGCGAACTTGTAGTGTGTAATTAATCCCGGCTAGTGTTTCCTTTTAGGGTTTGAAGGAAGATTCGATAAAAAGCAGTGGGAGCCATCCTGATTAGATAAGATAATAACCAATCTGATCTTGCACGAGCATACACTAAAGTGTTTTCTTCTCTCTCTCTCCAGGTAGCGACCATTTCATGCCCTAATGAAGATAATAATATTGATGTATTGACCGAACCCGCATGTTATACTGTGCTGGGGAACGTTGGTTCCGTTCTTTCTTATAAGAGTTATAGGAATGAACAGGACATAGGGGAATACCAGGATTCCCATGCCACCCGAATGAAGAAAGTACATGTTGATGCATTTTCTTCGGGTGTGTTCGTTACTGAGAACTGTTTCTCCATTTGCTCTACGTCCTGGGTATTAGATACCGGGTCAGGATCCCATATATGTAATCAGTTACATGGGCTTAGGAAAGGTAGAGAACTTGGAGATGGTGATAAAGACATTAGAGTTGGAAATGGTGCAATTATTGCGGCTAAGACTGTCGGGGAATATCACCTTGCATTACCAACTGGTAATACATTGGTTCTGAACGAATGCTATTACATGCCGAACCTGATATGCAACATTATATCGGTTTATTTATTAAGTAAAGAGGGATATAATTTTGTATTACAGGACAATGTTATGAACATTTTCCGTAACCAAAAGTTGGTTGGATCAGGCACGTTGTGCAATGGCATTTATGTTCTAAATCAATCAACAGTTCTGAGCATAACAAACACACACAAGCGGAAGAGTTCAGAACTGAACAAATCCTTCTTGTGGCATTGTAGACTGGGTCACATCAATGCGACACGATTAGCTAAGTTGCATAAGGATAGATATTTAAATCCGTTTGAATTTTCATCTTATGACACTTGCCAATCATATCTCAAAGGCAAGATGACCAAAACTCCGTTTACGGGACACGGAGAAAGAGTTACCGAACTCTTGGGACTGATACATAGTGATGTATGCGGTCCCATGTCTACACATGCCAGGGATGGTTCTTCGTACTTCATTACATTCACTGACGATCTCTCTAGATTCGGATATGTGTTCCTGATGAAACACAAATCAGAAGCTTTTGAGAAATTTAGAGAATATAAACAAGAAGTCGAGAACCAAACCGGAAAAAGTATTAAAATCCTTCGATCTGATCGAGGAGGAGAATACTTAAGCAATGAATTCCTGGACTTCCAAAAAGAGAATGGGATTCTCTCAGCTGACTCCTCCATATACACCACAGCACAACGGTGTATCAGAACGGAGGAACCGCACCCTATTGGATATGGTGCGCTCTATGATGAGCACAGCTGAGTTACCTATTTCCTTCTGGGGATATGCACTGGAAACAGCTGCAGATCTATTGAATATGGTTCCCACCAAAACCGTGCCAACCACTCCATATGAGATATGGAAAGGAAAGAGGCCATGTCTTAATTATGTTAAGATATGGGGTTGTCCGGCATATGTAAAAACGCAAAATCCGGACAAACTCGCGGCAAGGTCCATTCTGTGTAAGTTTATTGGATATCCCAAACATTCGCGCGGGTATATCTTCTACCACACCGAGGAACAAAAGGTGTTTGTTTCTCGACATGCCACCTTTTTAGAAAAGGAATTTCTTGAAAAAGAGATTAGTGGTAAGGAGGTAGAACTGGAAGAGGTTCCAGCAATACAGACTACGACAGAAGATTTGGTTGAACCAGAGGATTCAGTAGTTCCCAATGAACTTCAGCCTCTCCGCCGATCTAGTAGGGATCCTCGCCCACCTGAGAGATACTACGGTTTTCTCATGGATGGTGGGAGCGAGGATTGCATCATGGAGGATGATGACCCAACTAGCTTCGAGCAGGCCATCACGAGTAGGGACTCAGTGAAATGGCTGGATGCTATGCGGTCCGAGATGGAATACATGTACACCAACAAAGTATGGACTTTGGATGTTGCTCCTGAAGGGGTAAAACCCATTGGGAGCAAGTGGATCTTCAAGAAGAAATTTGGTGTAGATGGGAAAGTGGAGACTTTCAAAGCTAGACTTGTTGCGAAGGGTTTTCGTCAAAGACCAGGTGTGGACTATGACGAAACCTTTTCTCCAGTGGCTATGCTTAAATCCATCCGGATCATGCTTGCCATCGCTGCATATCATGATTACGAAATCTGGCAAATGGATGTTAAGACCGCCTTTCTAAATGGTGATTTAGAAGAGTGCGTGTACATGACTCAGCCAGAGGGCTTCGTAGACAGTGGGAGCAGCGGGAAGGTGTGCAAGCTGCTTAAATCCATTTATGGATTAAAGCAAGCATCGCGGAGTTGGAACATCTGCTTTGACGTCGTTATCAAAGAGTTTGATTTCGTCAAAAATCCAGATGAACCTTGTATCTACAAGAAGGTGGCAGAGAGTAAGGTTGTCTTCCTCGTATTGTACGTGGACGACATACTCTTGATAGGAAATGATATTCCTATGCTGCAATCGGTCAAGCTCTTCTTATCACAAAGATTCTCAATGAAAGATCTTGGTGATGCCTCCTGCATATTGGGGATCAGGATCTATAGAGATAGATCCAAACGGATATTGGGATTGTCCCAATCCAGGTACATTGACACCGTACTAAAGAGGTTTAGTATGGAAGAATCCAAGCGTGGGAACTTGCCCACGATCTCTGGAATCACTCTCTCCAAAGAGATATCTCCCAAGACTGATTTGGAGAGAGCTCGCATGCAAGGGATACCCTATGCTTCGGCTGTAGGCTCTATCATGTATGCGATGCTATGTACCAGACCCGATGTAGCATACTCACTAAGTGTAGTGAGCAGGTATCAAGCTGATCCTGGAGAGAGTCACTGGACAGCTGTGAAGAGCATTCTCAAGTACTTACGAAGGACTAAAGAGATGCTCTTGGTGTATGGTAACGGGGAACTCCAAGTGGAGTCCTTTACCGATTCGAGCTTCCAGAGTGATAAGGACGACTCTAAGTCGCAGTCGGGATTTGTCTTTACCCTTTACGGAGGGGCGGTTAGCTGGAAGAGTTCCAAGAAGGAAACCGTGGCAGACTCGACGATGGAGGCTGAATACATCGCTGCCAACGATGCTGCCAAAGAGGCTGTCTGGATCAAGAAGTTCATTACTGAACTTGGAGTGGTTCCATCCATTGAGCATCCAATACCTTTGTATTGCGATAACAATGGAGCGGTGGCTTTGGCCAAGGAACCCAGGTCCCATCAGCGATCCAGGCATATTCTGAGACGGTATCACCTGATCCGGGAGATAGTTGATCGCCGGGAGATCGAGGTCAGGAGGGTTGACACGAAGAACAACACGGCGGATCCACTCACGAAGGCCATTCCCCAGATACAGTTTGAGAGACTCTTCGGGATGCTCGGTATGCGATACTACAGCAGCTAGCCCTAGTGCAAGTGGGAGATTGTTAGTTGTATGTATGCCCTAGAGGCCAGTATTGTACAGATGATGTATATTATATTGGATGCTTGGACATATATAGAGATGACTTTCTTGCTCGATATGATAGTATGCTATCTGGTTACTCTTTATCTTAACATGTACACTTGTCTCTTTAAACTGTCTTATAGTTACATGTTGATAAAGCCCTTAGGATGTGTACTTGACTGCCTGGACTATGATGCAGATCATACTAGTGGGGACATGGTAGTCCATAAGTACATCCTTCAAGGTCCCTAGTCGTGGGTGTATCGAGACGGGGCATCGATATACCAGTGTAGACTAGCGTATACGCTTCTCGACCCATGAGATGGGCGATGGATGATCCCATATCCATTGGTGTTTGACATCAGAGATGGTGTACGGGTGCTCAGTGGAGACTGGGTACACTGGACGGACTCGCCGAGAACTACCAGATGGTATTATACCTCACGTCAGATGGCAGTTCTCAGGTGACACTTGTACAGGTTAGTCTGTAGACCCGAGATCATCATAGAGTCTTGTGTGATTCCCACTGTGCTTTGATCTCCACCTTACCACGTCCATGAGGGCGTGCAAAACGGTGGTCTTTGGGTACAGTCCCGAGTCACATGGAGGCAATGAGCGATAGGAGGGGTTTCGTCTCTCCCGGTATTGGGGGTTGATGTTGCGCTGTGCTCGATTGGCCGTAACAGGGAAGTCCCTGGCCAGGGCTGATCAGAGATTTGCTGGTAAGTGTTACCAGTAGTTTCTCGACCCGTTATGTGCCTCACATCGGCACGACTTATCGGTTATTGGGGTCTGACGTTTACCACCCCTAAACTTGTTATGCGACATATCAGACGAACAGACCGGACTGTACGGTAAGTGTTACTGGTTGGATTCACAGGAGTGTGAGCGGGCTGGCTCGTCGATCTTCTGATCGCTCAATACCCGGATGGCCGTTACGTTTAGCAGACCGCTTGCGGCTTGTGGATGCTTGATATGATCATCATCTGCTACCGGTGTATTGACGAGTCTTTGGAGTCCTACACAGAGGTTTCCTGGCTCAAGAGAAACGAAATAGGAGTGCATATGAGATATGTGCAGGACCGAGAATGATGCGTGTATGTGATACCGTATTCCATTCTCGTGATGGATGTATCGATTGGTTATATTCGATATAACCTAGATATCGAATCAAGGATTGATTCGATAAGCCGATACATAGGATACTAGTCGGTTATATGTGGTATGACCGGATCGTTAAATCAAGTGTTGATTTAATGATTTAATGTATAATTATATATTTGATATATTACTTTGCATTAACTAGTATTGGTTCACTTTAAATGGATTTTCTCACTTGATGTGCAAGAAGTATATGTGATATACTTTTGTGCACATATTTGTATCATGTTTGATGATACTTGATCATGTGGTTAAGTATAAAGGATTAAACCATGGTTAAGAGATGATTAGGGTTTTGCTTTTTCATTTATTTATTTGTTTGTTTATTTGGAAATGATTTAGATGAGAATGGTGGCTTTCTTTGTCTCTTATTGAAGCTTCATGAAGCTTTGACTTATGCAACCATTCTTGTCTTCATGCTTAACCCTAACCCTCTCAAGTAACCATGGTATATTCTCTACACTTAACCTTAGTTAGGATATGATAAGTATTGTTTTCTTTTTCATTTTAAATAACTTATCATATTCTTTTCTTCTTCTTGATCTTCTTCTTCAAGAAAGAAACCCTGATGCCATCAATGGCAACTTGAATTCTAAAGTGAGAAATCAAATTCTAAAGTGAACCCACCTCCTATTTCTTCACCCTCTACCTCTTGCCAAGTTTTTTTGGGTGTTTTCTTCACAAGTTTCACAAATTTGTGAAGTCGGAGCTTGAACTTGTGATGCCTCGACGTAGATCATCTTCGGCACGAAGCCGACGACCTAGTTCATCCATTTCTCCGATCAAGCCGACGATTGAGTCCGGGATTCGAGATGGACAGCGAGAGGATGCCTACGTGGAGCCAAGGAAGTGGATATCCGGATCTACAAAGGTTGTAGCTTCTTATCTTTAGTTACGTTGTTAACTAGATTCGATTTTCGCCTAAACATCTAGTCTACGATCCGTATTAGGGTTTCTCGGCACCCATAAAATTTTAAATTGGCGAGGTTGATGCCTTGTGAGACCTCTATAGTGTGCCTAAGAACCTTTCACAACGTAAATAGTCTATCACACACATAACCCTTACCAATAAATACACTACCTTTGGAGATTACAATTTGATGCTTTTCTAATACAATTTTGTAACCTCTCTTAGAAAGTAGAGAAACACTTATTAAATTCTTTCTTACTCCAGAAACATACAAAACATCTGTTCCCCGCCGAAAACCGAGACGCGGCCGCGTAGGTTCGTCTTGCCTGAAATTCGGGGCAGATGCTAATTGGTGCTATCTGTCCACCTCTCCGAAGATGCCAAGTTGATTTATGGCATCATGTATCGAAGGTTTAAACGGATGTGACCGATGTAGCAGATTTCGTCAGATTCCCCCTCGTTTGAGGGGTTTTTTGATTGTGGGGATGCTCTTCCCTGCAGGCGCAAGCCCCTGCAGTTAGTTACTCTACCGCATCGCAGTAACAACTTTCTCCTTCTCCAGATGGTCACTTCGTGTCGTGGGTGTTTGTTTTGTTTGTGATTGCCCGTGGATTGTATACGGAGACTAATTTATGTTGTCGCCCGTAGGGCGTGGATTAGTCCAAATCCGTATTTTCTTAGATTTGGGTTTGGGGTTTGGGTTTAAGGATACGTTAGTCCTATTTGAGACTAAGATCAACTTAAACGTTTGTTAAGGATACGTTAGTCTAATTTCAGACTAAGATTAACTTAACGGGATCGTTTAAATCCAGACAAGAGAGCATTTGGGCTCTATTGTTTAGTTTAGGGACATTGCGGTCGATTACCAGTTTAAGGACATAGCGGTCCATTATTAGTTTAAGGACATCTCGGTCCATTGTTAGTTTAAAGACATCACGGTCGATATTAAGGACTTTATAGTCTGTGAGTTTAAGGACCCCACAGTCCAATGTTAGTTTAAAGACATCACGGTCAAGGATAAGGACATCATAGTCCATGGGTTTAAGGACCCCACAGTCCAACGTTAGTTTAAAGACATCACGGTCGAGGTTAAGGACATCATAGTCCATGAGTTTAAGGACCCCACAGTCCATGGAATGATTGGTTATCGGGACCCGTCACCTCTCTGAAGACATTGAAGGATTACAACGACAAATATCAGAGGAGTTCAGAGATGTACCCTTGAACCAAAGTTGATTGGGAGATCTGTAGTCCAATTTGGAACTAAAACCAATTAATTAGATTATGAGCGCATTGGCTCAGTTAAATCTGAATTGAGGACTTATGGCCAACTTGGACTAAGTCCAATTAGATTTGAAATGTTGGCCCTTTGTCGGACTGTTGAACATTTGCTCGGGTTCAGCCCCTCATTATTTAGCAATGCAAAACAAGGGTTTGAAGGCTGTGATGACATTTTGTCTTTGGCCGAGCACTTAAACATTATAGTTCTGGATTTTAAGGCTCATTTGAAGGGGAGATTTGCCTTTGGAAAACTTAGCCAATTTGGGCTAAGCTGATTTGAAAAATAGTGTTAAACACTAGAGGACATCTGGCGGTCACGTGTCCTCACGTGATGTATTTAAAACAGTGTTAAACACTAGAGACAAAATACTCAAAATAGTGTTAAACACTAGAAAGGAAGGGGTCACGTGGGGTCACGTGAGGCGTCTGAAGATGGGGCCAGATTTTCTTTATTTTATTATCAGAATATTCAAATAAGTGTTCAACACTTTTAGTCTTCAGGCCATCACGTGTTGGCACATGATGGGTAGCCATGTATTGATTACTGAAGTGTTTATTAAGGGGTCACGTGGGGACACGTGAGGGCGTCCAAAATGTGGGGCCAGATCCCCTTTTACTTTGTTCTGCAAATAAGTGTTAAACACTTTTGATTCTCTGGCCATCACGTGTTGGCACGTGATGGAGATTTGCGCACTGATTATTAAAGCATTTACCAAAGGGTCACGTGGTAACACGTGAGAGCGCCGAAAGCCAACATTTCCTTTGCTTTTATTCTCTCTGTTTTGGAGATCACGTGGGAGCACCTGAGGCATTGCCTCAAAGCTTTTTCTTTTCAATTTTGGGGGATCTGTTTAGAGGTTTGCATGCATGGAGATCTTTCAAGCCTCTTTATTTTTTTAAGAATTAAATTCTCTTGTAGGGTTAAACCCTAATTATGTTTTAGAGAAATTAAATTCCCATGTATGTGAAAGAATTAAATGCTTATATAGGGTTAAACCCTAGTTCTGTCTTGGAGGAATTAAATTCCTATGATTTTGGGAGAATTGAATTCTCATGCAGGGTTGAACCCTAATTTTATTTGGAGGAATTAAATTCCTATAATTTGGGGAGAATTAAATTCTCATATAGGGTTAAACCCTAGTTTTATCTTTGGAAGAATTAAATTCTCTAAACTCAATTCCCCCTCTAAGTTTTGGATCTGCATGGCAGAATCTCAACCCGATGAGAATTAAATTCTCAACCTATGGGAAGATTTGCTTCTGCAAAACTTCAACCAGAGGAAGAACTAAGTTCTTTTTGCAGAAGAGTTAAACTCTTAGATTGAGAATTAAATTCTCTTTTTTGAAGTTTTGATCCCTTTCCTTTTTTCACCTAGGGTTTTCTCTCTTGAGAATTAAATTCTCCTCTCTTTTTTCTCTCTGTTGTTGTTATCTCCCAAAAAATAGATCCCCTTCTCTTCTCTTCCTGACTCCTATTTATAGGAGAAAGAAAAGAATCAATTTGTTTTTTCAATCTTTCATTGAAATATTTTAATTGATTTTGTAACCAGCATGATCTTTTAAATCACTCAGTGAATTTTATTCACCATTGGATTTTTAATCCAAAAGATCTTTTATCTGTTATTCAAATTTCAGGGAAATCTTTTCTTGTATAGAATATTTCTATAAATTGGTGATTTTTAATCACCATTGGATTTTTAATTTAACGGTGCTCCACTTTACAGAGCACAATCTTTTTGTTTGGAAAGATTTAAAGAAATATTTTTCCAGTTAGGGTTTTTGATTCTCTCTTAATTAGAATTTAATTCTATCAATTAAAGAGTTTAGGAACTTGTCACATGTTGGCACGTGACCCTCTTGATTAAACATTTTATTCAGAATTTAATTATGCCTTTTAACAGAGCTAAGAAATCATCACGTGTCAGCATGTGACCCTTGGTCACGTGTGAGCACGTGATGCCCCATTAGGGTTTTTCCTTAGTGTTCTTTTCAGTGGGTTTAAAGGCCCATCACGTGTTGGTACGTAACCCCACTGATTAATTATTTCCAATTATTTATTTTATTCAGTGCTTACAGGCTTTGCCTGTAAATGGTCGCGTGTCTACACGTGATGCACGGTCACGTGTAGGCACGTGATGCCTCATAACTTTTGATCCCGGATGAATTATGAGGCCCATAATATATCAAATCGAAAGATTTTTCGAGACACTTTCGATACCATCAGAATTTAGCTGTTTCACATTCGGGGGTTTGTCAAAATGCAGCCCGGAAAATACTGGTTCGCATTTTCTTCCTTAGATTACACGTGCATAGCATATTTGCTCATAACTTTTGATCCCGGATGAATTATGAAGCCCATAATATATCAAATCGAAGGATTTTTCGAGAAGCTTTCGATACCATCAGAATTTAGCTATTTCTCATTCAGGAGTTTATCAAAATACAGACCAGAAAATACTGGTTCACATTTTCTTAAACGTATCGCTGCCATTTGATACCTTGGGCTCTTTTGCGCAGAAATTTTTTGGCGGGAACAAATGCCCCCCACTAATTTGACCACGTAAGTATATTCGTGGGTGAAGTAGTGCAGAGTAATTCACAGCGTATGATCAGTTTTGGGTTGGTATATAATCTTCAGGATCTTGATCTGAGAAGATAACGAGTGGACACAAGCGTCGTCATTTATCATTGACTCAAATCTCCACTCTTAAGGGATATAGTTCCAAACCCTCAGCTTCATGAGCCGCACCCTTCCGTTTCTTTATATCTTATTCTGTCATGAAGTAGTTTATATGCTCATGAGTAATTTCTCCATTTCAGTGGCATGTAGCTTTGGCAAGTGTAGCCCATAGATGGTAGATAACAGTTCATCTTGAACTCTTTATAAGGTAGCGATGGCTTAGGAAACAGGGTTAGGGTCTGTTGCCTAAGACTTTCCAACTTTATGAGCCATGAGGGTCTCACAAAGGCTTTTCTCCCTACGAGTCGTGAGGATCTCGTAGGTGTCTTTTCTCCTTAGGAGTCGTGAGGACTGCTAAGTGCGTTTTCTCCTGAGAATCGTAAGGATCCCATAAGAGAATTTTCTTTATGCGTAGGGACATTAATTTCCCCGCAAGTCGAGTCGAATCGAGAGATTCTCGCAAAGACACTGATTTCCTTGCGAGTCGAAACGAATCGAGAGGTTCTCGCCAAGGACGCTGATTTCCCTGAATCGAGGTAAGAAGCGATAGCTTAGGAAACAGGTTCAGATCTGCTGCCTAAGACCTTTCAACTTTATGAGCCGTAAGGGTCTCATAAAGATTTTTTCTCCCTACCAGTCGAGAGGATCTCGTAGGTGTATTTTCTCCTTAGGAATCGTGAGGATTCCTAAGTGTATTTTCTCTTGAGAGTCGTAAGGATCTCACAAGAGAATTTTTTTCTTACAAGTCGAGAGGACTCGTAAGTGATTGATGAGTTGACCTACTCCCGAATCAAAGCATTGCTTCAACAGGGAGGTCGAGGGTTGACTTTGGGTTGTCTGTGCACCGCCGAGTCATGGAACTGGGAACTTTGCCGCGGCTCAGCTTTGCTGACGTTGTATATTCCTGCGGAGACACTGATTTCTTTGCGGGTCGGCGTGAATCGAGATGTTCTCATCAAAGATGCTGATTTCCCTGAATCGAGGTATTTTCCAAGGACACTGATTTCCTCGGAGTTGAAACGAATCGAGGTATTCCTGCAAAGATGCCGATTTCTCTGCGGGTCGATGCGAATCAAGATGCTCTCGTCAAGGACGCTGATTTCCCTGAATCGAGGTTTTTGCCAAGGACGCTGATTTCCTCGGAGTTGAAACGAATCGAGGTATTCCTGCAAAGACGCTGATTTCTCTGCGGGTCGACGCGAATCGAGATGCTCTCGTCAAGTATGCTGATTTCCCTGAACCGAGGTTCTGCCAAGGACACTGATTTCCCTGGAGGTTGAAACGAATCGAGGTATTCCTGCAAAGACGCTGATTTCTCTACAGGTCGACGCGAATCGAGATGCTCTCGTCAAGGACGTTGATTTCCCTGAACCGAGGTTCTGCCAAGGACACTGATTTCCCTGGAGGTTGAAACGAATCGAGGTATTCCTGTAAAGACACTGATTTCTCTGCGGGTCGACGCGAATCAAGATGCTCTCGTCAAGGACACTGATTTCCCTGAATCGAGGTTTTTGCCAAGGACACTGATTTCCTCGGAGTTGAGACGAATCGAGGTATTCCCGCAAAGACGCTGATTTCTCTGCGGGTCGACGCGAATCGAGACGCTCTCGTCAAGGACGCTGATTTCCCTGAATCGAGGAGGTTGCCAAAGACACTGATTTCCCTGGGGTTGAGACGAATCGAGGTATTCCTGCAAAGACGCTGATTTCCTTGTGGGTCGACGCGAATCAAGATGTTCTCGTCAAGGACGCTGATTTCTCTGAATCGAGGAGGTTGCCAAGGACACTGATTTTCTTGGGGTTGAGATGAATCGAGGTATTCCTGCAAAGACGCTGATTTCTCTGCGGGTTGAATCGAATCGAGGTGCTCTCGTCAAGGACGTTGATTTCCCTGAATTGAGGAGGTTGCCAAGGACACTGATTTCCCTGGGATTAAGATGAATAGAGGTATTCCTACAAAGATACTGATTTTCTTGCGGGTCGACGCGAATCAAGATGTTCTCGTCAAGGACGCTGATTTTCCTGAATCGAGGAGGTTGCCAAGGACACTGATTTTCTCGGAGTTGAAACGAATCGAGGTATTCCTGCAAAGACGCTGATTTCTCTGTGGGTCGATGCGAATCAAGATGCTCTCGTCAAAGGCGCTGATTTTCCTGAATCGAGGAGGTTGCCAAGGACACTGATTTCCCTGGGGTTGAGACGAATCGAGATATTCCTGCAAAGACACTGATTTCTCTGCGGGTCGACGCGAATCAAGATGCTCTCGTCAAGGACGCTGATTTCCCTGAATCGAGGTTTTTCCAAGGACGCTGATTTCCCTGGGGTTGAGACGAATCGAGAGATTCCTGCAAAAAACGCTGATTTCTCTGCGGGTCAACGCGAATCGAGATGCTCTCGTCAAGGACGCTGATTTCCCTGAATCGAGAAGGTTGCCAAGGACACTGATTTTCCTGGGGTTGGTTGACTTGTTTCCGAGATGGAGCGTTGATCCAGCAGGGAGGTCATTGTTTGACTCTAGGTTGTCTGTGGACCGTAGAGTCTTGGAACTAGAGACTTTACCGTGGCTCCGTTTGGTGATGCTGCATCCGAATCCTGTTGGAATGAGGAGGATCACCGTTGCTGATCTTCGGGCCGTAGATATGGCCATTGAGATTTAGGAACTAGGGACTTTGCCATGGCTCCGCTTCGTTGCGACTCTGAGGTCGGTTGTTGACGTCGCGTCTGCATCTGGTTGGAGTGAGGAGAAACGCCGTTGGTGATCTCTAGGCTGTCTGTGAACCGTCGAGATTTTGAACTAAGGGATTTTCTATGGTTCCGTTTGTTTTGACTCTGGGGTCGTTTGTTGACGTCGCATCTGCATCCTGCTGGAGTAAGGAGAAACGCCGTTGGTGATCTCTAGGATGTCTGTGCACTGTCGAGATTTGGAATTAGGGGACTTTGCCAAGGTTTCGGAGTAGTCTCTAGGCTGTCTGTGAACCGTCGAGATTTGGAAATAGGGGACTTTGCCGTGGCTCCGTTTGTTGATGCTGTGTCTGCATCCGATTGGAGGGAGGAAGAACGCCGGTGTTGATCTCTAAGTTGTCGATGTTGACGTCGAGACCCTGAAACTAGGGATCTTCCTTCGCTTCGTTTGTTGACATTGTGTCTGCAATATTGCAACGAATGTCGAGATTGTCTCTAGGTTGTTTATGAACCGTCGAGATTTGGCTTCGCTTCGACGACGCCTGGTGGGACGATATGGTTCCCTTCTTGTTTGTGCCCATGGATTGTATACAGGGATCAATGTGACCTCACCTGCAGGACAAAAGTTTCATTTTTTAATAATTTTTTTTTAATTTGTTTCCGCGATGCTCTATCATTTCAGCTTTTTATATCGCGAAAATCGCGATTGCCCAATCATTTCGGTTATTTTTCGCGGTGCCCAATCATTTCGGCTATTTTTATTTTTACTCACTGCTTTTTATTGGAAGTTGTCCAATCATTTCGGCTGTTTTTGTATGCATATATTTTTACTTGCTGATTTCGTTGCAAGTTGCCCCATCATTTCGGCTATTTCATATGCATTTTTGGCTCGCTGATTTTTTTATCGCAAGTGTGGAACTTGGAATCTGGTGCCAATCTCAGCATCAGCATCGCTGCGACTGAAATATTGCCAGGAGCGAATCATCATTTGCTATGAAAGGACTTGGAATTTGATACCGATTTAAGCATCAGCATCGCTACAACTGGGATATTGCCAGGAGCGAATCATCATTTGCCTCTGTCGATGTCGAACAAAGGTGGCTTAGCAAACAGGGTTAGGATCCCGTCGACTGAAGCTTTTGACTTCATGAGCCGTAAGGGTCTCATAAAGGTGTTTCTACCTACGAGTCGTGAGGATCTCGTAGGTGCATTTTCTCCTTAGGAATCGTGCGGATTCCTAAGTGTGTGTTCTCTTATAAGTCGTAAAGATCTTACAAGAGTGTTTTCTCCTTATAAATCGAGAGGACTTACAAGGGTCGTTCACCGTGTGAGCATATCCCTAGTCGCTGGTGGGACTCTATTAGGGAAATGTTCATTCGTGCCCGTGGATTGTATACAAGGATCAAGACGCTTGTAGGGCAGCATTGGAGGTTGTGATGACTTAAGAACAGGTTCAGATCTATGTAACTTAAGGCTTTTGAACCTTATGAGCCGTGAGGGTCTCAAAGGGGAATTCTCCTTACGAGTCGTGAGGATCTCGTAAGTGTAGGTTCTCCTTAAGAATCGTGGGGATCCCTAAGTGTGTTTCTCCTTTGTAAGTCGTAAGGATCTTATGCAGGTGGTTTCTCCTTATAAGATCGAGAGGACCTTGCAAGTGTCTTTTAACGAGATTGCGCCCTTTCGGGTTTTCACAAAACTCGCCGGTAGCCCTGCTGTTTTTACTCACGGAGCCCTTTCGGGTTTTCATCCGTGCTCATCTTGCTTGTGGACGTACCGTTTTTTTAACGAGTCTGCGCCCTTTCGGGTTTTCACAAATATCGCTGGTAGTCCTGCTGTTTTTACTCACGGTGCCCTTTCGGGTTTTCATCCGTGCCCATTTTGCTTATGAACATACCCATTTTTTTTTAAACGAGTCTGCGCCCTTTCGGGTTTTCACACACATCGCCGGTAGTCCTACTGTTTTTACTCACGGCGCCCTTTCGGGTTTTCATCCATGCCCATTTTGCTTATGGACATACTTTTTTTTTACCACGTCAGCCTGGGGATGCCGCGGTCCGTAGTAGTTTATAGACGTCTCGGTCAGTTGCAAGTTTTAGGACATTGCGGTCCACCGTTAGTTTAGGGACATTTCGGTCCGCAGGTTCGAGATTTTTCAGGTAACGTACGATTACGCAGCTATATTTTCTCGCAAATCTTCGCATCTTTTGTGTCGGAGGTGGATTCCTTGAAGAGAGGGCTGAGGGCAATTTCTTCGTCAAAGTCGCTTCCAAAGATGATGACTTGCGATCCCTTGGTGTCGACTATGTGACAGTTGCCAGTGGCTCTTTTGCGCTCATCTGTCGTGCTTTTCTGTTCCCGACGAGCCTTGCGCTTCACTCGTTGAACGTGTTGTCGGTGGGCAACATATCCCCGCCACCAGTTTTTAAAAGCTATGCACTCCTCGGTATGGTATGCAATTCTCTGATGGTATAAGCAGAAGTTAGGATGTATATCTGCTTCATTAAGGTGTATACCGCCAGGAGAATTTCCTCTGAAAGAGGGCAACTTCATTCCTATTGACAGGGCCCTAACGAATCATTTCCTTACTTTAAGCTTGCTTTTGCTGGCGATAGGGATGTTTCGATCCGGTTGGGGTGCCTCGATCTTTTCATCCAGTCGTCGGCGTTTGGCTTTTTCGAATATAGCCAGTTCACGCTCTCGATTGGCTTTGCTTTTCTGACGGGCTTCGTTCAGTAGCAAGTCGATCATCTCGTCAGACGGTTCCAAGGGTTTTGGCTTCGATCCTGTCCCCAGCTCTTTTATGATATCTTTTATCGCCGAGTGAGCTTCTTCGTCAATTAACGCCGAATGAGAGATCATGTGGCAACTTACCACATAGTCCCCAGATTCTTCTGACTAGTCATCCCCGTCGTTATTGTCGTTATCTCCGCTCTCAAGGATATTGTTGGGAAATTCTTGGAGTGTGACCGGGGTTCGCGCCTTCTTGTTATATTCCTCCAGCGCGTCAATATGTTTTTGCAGATCCGTGCGCTTGTCGTTAGACTGTGCGGGCTTTTTAGTCTTCTTCTTTTTCTTCGAAGACTTTAACGGCTGGGCCTGAGCATTTTGACCATTGCTATTAATTCCCGATGTTGTGCGTGGTTTCAGCATCCCGGCGATGATCCCCGGCTTTAGCGGGCTTTTCCACCTGCTCGCCGGACATGTTTGAAGATCTTTCAGCATTCTTTTTGTTTTTGCCGAAAGAATGACTTCCCGTGGAGCTTCCTCTATAAAAGTGCATGATGCCCCCGGCGTGTCCACCCTTTTAGAGGTGTGCTGTTGTGGCGGATTTACCTTCCAGTTTTTGGACAGTGCGAACTTGCCCTGTTGATACTGGTCTTCGACCCAATTTTTGAAGACATAGCAGTCTTCGATCGGATGGCCCAATACTCGGTGGTAGGGGCAGTAATTGGGATCGTTGACATTGTTTGGTTGCGGTGGGTGTCTCGACTCTGGTAGAGTAATGAGCCCATTGCGCACTGCCAGTTCAAACAGTTTCCTTGTTTTATCCCGGGGAAATGAGTAAGGACGTCTCAACTTCTCATCAAGGGATTACCGCTTATTGCTTTGGCGAACAACCAGTCTTGGGCCACTCGGTTGTTGTTGAGCGTTGGCGACGAAGGTTGCTTTCTCTTTGCCCTTTTCATTCCAAGGCTCCGTCTTTGAAGAGGATGGTCTATGGCCCATCTGGTCCATTTGGGCTAGTTTGTCAATCAAGGCCTGGAAGGTAGCCGGCTTAAAAAACATCATGAATTGGGATATGGTCACCTGCGGATCGAGGGTTCCCACAAACATGCCTACCGCAGGCGCTTCTTCGATGCGCTGCTCGCACTTCGACCATAGATTCCGCCACCGTATCGCGTATTGCACCCATGTTTCGCCTGGCTTTACTCTGGCGTTAATTAATGCCGTGATTGGGGTGCGTTCGCTAGCACTTGCGAAACGTTGGATGAATAGCAACTCCATCTCCGTAAAAGTTTTGACGGAATCATTGGGAAGCTCTGAATACCATTCGAACGCCGTCTCCGCCAAGCTGCCGACGAATTGGCGAAGCAGTAGCTTATCATCCCCTCCAGTGTTGCCGCAGAGAGCCCTGAACTGAGCGACATGTTGATGGGGATTGCCTGTCCCCTTGTACATATGGAATTTAGGAATCGTGTATCCTAGCGGGTACTTTATTTGATCGTACCAATCCGGATAGGGCCATCCAGTTCTGACGACTTGGCCAGCCGCCTCATTCGCTTGATGAGCTCGTATTTGTTGAGCTATATAATCATCGAGCGTGGCTTTAGAGATAGTCTCCTCCTTGGCTGTTGACAGAGCCGGCAGAGGATTTGATGTCTCTCCTCTATCATCTTCAAATATTATTGGAGGATCTTCGGTAGGAGGGTCCGGCTGGATCATCATACCCACCATATCTTGGAATAGAAGGGCCATTTGTTTTATATTAGCCGCTTGTTCCACGGCCTCTTTGTCCTTCTTCTCAAGCATTCTCCGAAGGAATTCGGCATCAGTTTCCTGCTCACGGCGCTGCTCCGATGATGTCTCCGGGCTTGCTTTCGATCCCGTAAGTGCAACCATGGATGTTAGCATCTCTCGGAGCTTCTGTTGTTGTTGCTCCTGAGCCTTAGTCATTGATCGCGTAAGCGGTCGATGACCAGTGGAGATACGGCTATTCTCTTTCCCGGATGCCATATAGACTGTATACACCACCATTCCCCCAGACTTAGGGCGTTTAGGCTCGGTGCCCTTGACATTTGTCGCAGACACGGGGATCTTCTCCGGCCTTCTCTTTTTGTGGACTGGTGAGGTTGAGGGGGCCGTTGCAGCGGGCACCGAGATAGACGACCCCTTCTGTGGTACGACAGAGTGGCCTTTCTCTTGCCGAACCTTTAGCTTCTTCGGTCGGCGAGAGTAATCTTGATCAATCACCGAGTCTTAGACTTGACACCAGACCTTGTAAATTTTAGAGGACAGCCGCTGAGGGGGCTGCTCCAACTTCACCTTCGTGACGTTCTCCATAGGTGGAGGAGATCTTTTCAGCACAGCAGTCGGAGAGTTCTTGCGCACCCTCCTTAGCGGTTCAAAGCTGTTCCCAGTTGGAACAGCAGTATCGATTTCCACCGTTGGAGCCAGCGGAGTCAGTCCGGAAGGGTAATTGCCCCTAGCCTTTCTCACTCGGCGACGTCGAGCGTGTCGAGCAGTTAGGATTGTCTCGGCTGTAGGGGCGACTTCCTCATGCCCCCTGTGTTGGTCAGAAGTTGTCACGCCCCGCTTCCCAGAGTGCGCTAAGATCGGCACGTGACAGAGCCAACCATGCTACCTGTGGCTAGGAAAATCCCTCCACAGTCACATTACGGCTGTAGAGATATCAAGAACAGTAATAAACTATCTAACACATGTCCATAAGCCAGAATGAAAGAGTCAAAATAAAATAATGCGGAAGCAAAAGATCCAAGTACAATAACATCAGGAAAGTACGTCCCATAATGCGGGCTCACATCAGGAATGAAAATACCGAAAGTACAAATGGAACTAACTACTAATAAGTCCTCACTGCTCAGCCTGCTGACTGAAGTACTCCTGCTCAGCCTGCAGCAAAGGTAAAGAATCTGGGCCATGCAAAACCCAGACGTCAGAGCGTCATAATATCAAGCAATACTATAAACAGGGGTAGCAATATACATAGGTATGGTATAAACAGTAAAACAGGTATAACAGTGATACAAGTGAGGACAGTGAAGGTAATGTGTAATGAGTAATCTAACAAGTCTATTGGGTTAACTACTCTTAAGTATTTGAAATCAATTTGATGAATCATCAATGTAACTCAATAGTATCCCGTGCGTGCCCGGGACCACGGTCAAGACTCTCGGGCTGAATCCGAGACGTACCGCAAGGCAGTAAAAGGTAGTATGTAAAGACGAATGATGTCAGCAACATCATTCCGGGGCTGGCCTAGCCCGTAAGACTGATCAGTAAAGGTATCGAACTGTCGAGTTACAAGTCAGGTTTCATCATTGATTTCCCCATGCCCCCAAGTTATATGTTCAAGTCAGGTGTTAAATAATCTGAAGCTAATGCCAACACAGGATCAAGCAGGTACAGATTTGTCTGGATAGACAACAGGAAATGTCCGTAGGGAACAACATGTCAAGGCTGTTGGCATTAGTAACAAGATCAGGTAACAGGTAAAGCCATGGTATATCGGGTCAAGTCAGGCAGTGTGTATAAATCCAATCATGTCAAGAAGTGTACGGTATCAAGTCGTGTCAAGTAGTGGTGTATCAGGTCATGTCAGGTAATATACATGTATCAAGTCATGTGTAATATGAACTATTATGCATGCTATAAGCTTACAAAAATTGCAGTAATTCATATGCTTAGAATTTAGTGAAACGATACAAATACGGTAACAAGTACACTCTGTCAGAAGTTCAGCAAAATTTGTTTCAGTACAATCGGATTTCTGGTATTCAAGTTACAGCCATTTCAATTTAAGTGCTCGCTGCAAGAAATTCAGTTTCTGAACTGAACATCCGTTTCGCGGCAAACGTTTCACCTAGTTGGGATCAGAATTTGGCGACGCTACAGTTCAACTAATTGTAGATTTTACTGTTATCTTTCTAACGTATTAAACGTATTATTAATAGCAGTTCTGTATTAAAAGTTATGTTATGTACAAGGTGTTGGTGTAAGAGGGATCACTGCAAAAACTGCAGAACACCACGGTATTCTAAAATACAAATTTAATATCAAATGATGGTGAAACGATACGGGACAAGATTCAGGGGTTAGCTAACTAAATTATCTACGCGACCATATGGGGTTCCATGCAATTTCAGTTTAAGAAAGGGGTGTACAGGTGTTCCCAAGGCCGGGTATTCAAAACGAACGCTGCCCGGACTGCAGTTCAGAGTTGCGAATCGCCTCATTATTCATTAGTATAACTTATCAAAATGTAAAGATGAACTATGGAGTATTGTAGGTTTATCAGTTGTCTTCGATATGAGCCCTAGCATTCTGAGATCCGTTAAGTAGGTAATTTATTATAATTTTAACCGTTCAGCTTGTCCGAGAAAATCAGATTTCACAAGGGTTATTTGGTTGTCGTTTTAGGAGAGGTAACCAACTTTATTTTACAGCCAAGTTTATATACGATGTTCACTAACCACGCGGGGTTTCATTGATCCCGAGTTCCGCCATTCTAAAATAGATTTTCGCTTAGGGTTAGCGTCGAACACTTAATTAATTAGAGCAATATAAATTTATATATAAATGTGTATCAATATATAGCATATTAGCATGTAAAGCAAGTGAGGTGTTCACTTGTCTCGAACGATCGGCTTTGAAAACTGCACGACGGAAATAAGATCAGAAATTGATCTCGGCTGGGTTGATGGATGCGGCCGCTTGAGGTTGGGGTCGTCGGGGTTGCTCGGGGTTGGGAGAGAGGAAGGACAGAGAGAGAGATAAAGAGAGAAAAAGAGAGGACGAGCAGGAGGAAGTGACGAGGGGGTTATGTATATAATGTTTATAAAGAAAGAGAGAGAGAGAGATTCGGTGGAGGAATTTGAGTGAGGAAGGAAGAAAGAGAGAAAGATGACAAGAGTGATTGGCGGGGGGTTTGGTAGAATAAGAAAACGAGAGAGGGAACGTTGAAAGAGAGAGGAGAGAGAAAAGTATTATTGTTTTTTATAATATATAATATAATATAATATTATAATAATATATATAATATAATATTTATAAACCTAAGTGAATAGTAAAATAACTTTAGAAATATAATAATATTTAAACTTGGGGTTTTGGGCTAAAACAAAAGTATTCCGAAAAATTCCCGGGTTATGTCTAAAATTCTAGTTTTAAAATATAAACAATATACGGATAAGTTAAAATCATAATGCGATGTCCGGTTGATAAAAGTGCATACCCCCAAGAATAGATGCACGTAAAATGCACGTAGCGATCTAAACGAGTCCGTTTCAATAAACAGAATGAGAACACGATGTACTAATGGAACCACAGGGTCAGGGGTATGATACAGGTCATGCTAGGTATTTTTAAAATATATTATTTGATTATATTTTTATTATTAAAATAATGTAGATGCCCAATATATGATACGGGTAAACAGGATATAGAACAAGAAGGTGTACGGATTCTTATAACTAGCCGGGATAAATTATAAATAGAAATCAAGATGGATTTCCAGTAAGCGGGTCGGGTCGGATGCAAATATAGATACCAATTACACTATTCACATCCATAACAACAATAAATCAAGAAATAGCCATCCAATATATTAATTAATCAAATAAGTCATGGTATAACGAACTAGGGTGTTACATTATACCCAACTACAAAAAGAATTTCGTCCTCGAAATTCCCAAAACAAGAAAAGACAACCAAACATGAATCTACGAGAAGAGGTGTGGAAACTTCTGTCGAATCTCGTCTTCTCGTTCCCAAGTCAATTCTCCATGCGAGCGATTCCCCCATGAAACTAGTACGAGAGGGATAACCCTTTTCTTGAGGACCTTTTCTCTTCGATCAATAATCGACATCGGTCGTTCTTCATAGGTCAAGTTTTCCCTTACTCTCAGCTCCGAATGATCTAGTACGTGTGTTTCATCTCGAACATACTTACGAAGTTGAGATACATGAAACACGTCATGAACACTCGCCAAAGATGGTGGTAAAGCCAATCGATAAGCTACTTCTCCAACACGCTCAATAATATCGAAAGGCCCCACGAATTGAGGGCTGAGCTTGCCTCGACTCCCAAAACGAATCACTCCTCGAGTCGGTGATATCTTCAAGAATACGAGATCACCAATGGCGAACTCTAGAGGTCTTCTCGATGTATCAGCCCAACTCTTCTGTCGATCTTGTGCTGCCTTCATGTGCTTCCGGATCGTATTAACCTTCTCCACGGTTTGCACAATAAGATCTGGTCCCAATAACCTTCGCTCTCCGACATCGTCCCAGCAAACAGGTGAACGACACTTGCGACCATATAACGCTTCAAATGGAGCCATCTGTATAGTCGCCTGAAAGCTATTATTATACGAAAACTCCACCAAGTGTAGATGATCCTCCCACGAACCCTTGAAGTCCAACATGCAAGCTCGCAACATATCTTCAAGAGTTTGGATCGTTCTCTCCGACTGGCCATCTGATTGAGGATGATAAGCTGTGCTAAACTTCAATCGAGTCCCCAAACTTTCCTGTAAGCTCCTCCAAAAATGTGATAAGAAACGGGTGTCACGGTCGGACACGATGCTCACTGGTACACCATGCAATCTCACAATCTCCTGCATGTACCGTTCTGTCAAAGTTTCTGTTGATTGACCAACTCGAAAAGGGATGAAATGAGCTGTCTTGGTCAATCGATCGACAATCACCCAAACTGCATTGTTACCTTTCGGACTTCGCGGTAGAGCTGTCACGAAATCCATGGCTATATGTTCCCACTTCCATTGAGGAATCGGAAGTGGTTGCAATAAACCGGCTACCCTTTGATGTTCAGCCTTAACTTGCTGACATATCAAACACTTTGCTACAAAGCGGGCGATCTCCCTTTTCATGCCTTCCCACCAGAAATGCGGTCGTAGATCACGGTACATTTTAGTGCCTCCTGAATGTACGGAATATGCGGAACTGTGCGCCTCCTTCATAACTTCTTCGCGAATGTCTCCTTTCGGCACACACAAACGACTACCATATCGCAACGAACCATCTTCATGAATCAACAAGTCCGTCCGAAGTCCCGCTTCAACTTGCTCTCGAAACTTCTGAAATCTTGGATCATGTGATTGCACTGCCTTAATATTATCGATCAATAACGACTGTACTTACAGCTGCATCAATTGTCCCGAAGAGTGCGGTAGCAGGATCTCTAACTCGAATCTCCGAAAATTATCGATAAGCTCTTTCTGTGCGGTCAACATCTGAATTGCTGGCAACCGGCTAAGCGCATCCGGCACTACATTAACTTTCCCCGGATGGTATTTTAGATCAAGATCATAGTCAGCCATCAGCTCCAACCACCTACGCTGCCTCATGTTGAGCTCTTTCTGTGTGAACACATATTTTAGGCTTTTGTGATCGGTGAATACTTCTACCCTTTCGCCTAACAAGTAGTGTCTCCAAATTTTCAGAGCAAATATTACAGCTGCTAGCTCCAAATCGTGAGTTGGGTAATTCTTCTCATGGTTCTTCAATTGTCTTGATGCGTATGCTATAATCTTCCTATGCTGCATAAGAACACACCCAAAACCTTTCCCAGATGCGTCACTGTGAATAACCAATCCTCCGGAACCGTCTGGTACGGTCAGAATATGAGCGGTTATCAATTTTTGCTTCAACGCCTCAAAAGCTGACGCACAACTATCCGTCCATACGAATGGTACCTCCTTCCGCGTAAGCTTGGTCAAAGGCTCAGCTAAACGAGAAAAATTCTCTACGAACCTTCTGTAGTATCCGGCAAGTCCAAGAAAACTTCTGATCTCTGCTGCGTTCTTTGGAATCGGCCAAGCATGAACTGCTACAATCTTTTCAGGATCAACAGCGATTCCCTTTCTGGATACGACGTGCTCCAAAAACTTCACTTCTTCGAGCCAAAATTCGCACTTGCTCATCTTTGCATACAATTTTCTTGCCTCAACGTTTGCAGTCGATCTTCAAGTGTTCGGCATGCTCTTCCTGGCTCCTTGAATACACCAGAATATCATCGATAAACACCACTATAAACTGGTCCAAGAATGGTGAAAAGATTCGGTTCATCAAGTCCATAAATATCGCTGGTGCATTCGTGACTCCGAATGGCATCACTAAATACTCGTAATGCCCATATCGAGTTCGGAACGTAGTCTTGAAAATATCCTCTGATTTAACTCGAACTTGATGATAACCGGATCGCAAATCCAGCTTCGAGAATACCCTCGCGCCACTGAGTTGCTCGAATAACTCGTTAATGCGAGGGATTGGGTACTTGTTCTTAATAGTCACCCGGTTTAATTCTCGATAATCGATGCACATCCTCCTTGTGCCATCTTTCTTCTTGACTAGAAGGACTGGAGCTCCCCAAGGTGAATTGCTGCTGCGAATCCAACCCTTCTCTAACAATTCAGTAACCTGCTTCTTTACTTCTTCCAACTCCATTGGTGCCATCGGATAGTACTCCTTTGAGATTGGCGCTGCACCAGGAACAAGATCAATCGCGAACTCCACATCTCGTTTTGGCGGTAAACCCGAGATGTCTTCGAATACGTCCATGAACTCTCGAACTACAACTGGTGCTTCCTCCTTATCAACTTCCATCGACGAAAGCACGGCGCCTGTCGGCCTAGCCTTAAACTCGACTGGCCCAACAAAACTGCTGCCTCCAGCAAATACAAACTCCGGATGTCCGGGAATCTGGAAAATCACTTTCTTTGCCCTACAATCAATGTGAGCGTGGAAAGTGCCGCGAAAATCCATTCCCAAGACAACAACAAACAAAGAGATGCACCAGAATTGAGTAATTCTAATGCGAGGAAAACATGAACAAGTAAGATACCAAGATGATTTTATCCGAAATCAAGATACTGAAGAGGGTAAAACACGGTAAATATGATTCAAGCTGGCGATGAAACAATAACTGGTAAGCAAGACAATTTAACGACCATGGGGCAAGGAAATGAATCAAGACCAGAACTCCAACATACTTAAATAGAGTACCGCATTGTAACCATGCTGCAGTTCATGGGTACAATCACATAACTCCACTCAAGTCGCCCAAATCCTAGTATCCGAATCAAGAAACAGGAAGAAACAATAGTGAACCAAAAGGGTTTCAAGCCGAGATGCAAAGTTGTTTGCATATCGTCAAGACGAAGGATAAAAGAAAGATATGATTCAAGAATCACGATAACAAGGTGGCAGGACATGTTCCTAAATACGAGTATTCTGATTCGTGTATTGGGTCCAATACCCAACTACAAAAAGAATCAAACTCGATTAACCTATAACCTATGGCTCTGATACCAAACAAACCCTGTCACGCCCCGCTTCCCAGAGTGCGCTAAGATCGACACGTGACAGAGCCAACCATGCTACCTGTGGCTAGGAAAATCCCTCCACAGTCACATTACGGCTGTAGAGATATCAAGAACAGTAATAAACTATCTAACACATGTCCATAAGCCAGAATGAAAGAGTCAAAATAAAATAATGCGGAAGCAAAAGATCCAAGTACAATAACATCAGGAAAGTACGTCCCATAATGCGGGCTCACATCAGGAATGAAAATACCGAAAGTACAAATGGAACTAACTACTAATAAGTCCTCACTGCTCAGCCTGCTGACTGAAGTACTCCTGCTCAGCCTGCAGCAAAGGTAAAGAATCTGGACCATGCAAAACCCAGACGTCAGAGCGTCATAATATCAAGCAATACTATAAACAGGGGTAGCAATATACATAGGTATGGTATAAACAGTAAAACAGGTATAACAGTGATACAAGTGAGGACAGTGAAGGTAATGTGTAATGAGTAATCTAACAAGTCTATTGGGTTAACTACTCTCAAGTATTTGAAATCAATTTGATGAATCATCAATGTAACTCAATAGTATCCCGTGCGTGCCCGGGACCACGGTCAAGACTCTCGGGCTGAATCCGAGACGTGCCGTAAGGCAGTAAAAGGTAGTATGTAAAGACGAATGATGTCAGCAACATCATTCCGGGGCTGGCCTAGCCCGTAAGACTGATCAGTAAAGGTATCGAACTGTCGAGTTACAAGTCAGGTTTCATCATTGATTTCCCCATGCCCCCAAGTTATATGTTCAAGTCAGGTGTTAAATAATCTGAAGCTAATGCCAACACAGGATCAAGCAGGTACAGATTTGTCTGGATAGACAACAGGAAATGTCCGTAGGGAACAACATGTCAAGGCTGTTGGCATTAGTAACAAGATCAGGTAACAGGTAAAGCCATGGTATATCGGGTCAAGTCAGGCAGTGTGTATAAATCCAATCATGTCAAGAAGTGTACGGTATCAAGTCGTGTCAAGTAGTGGTGTATCAGGTCATGTCAGGTAATATACATGCATCAAGTCATGTGTAATATGAACTATTATGCATGCTATAAGCTTACAAAAATTACAGTAATTCATATGCTTAGAATTTAGTGAAACGATACAAATACGGTAACAAGTACACTCTGTCAGAAGTTCAGCAAAATTTTTTTCAGTACAATCGGATTTCTGGTATTCAAGTTACATCCATTTCAATTTAAGTGCTCGCTGCAGGAAATTCAGTTTCTGAATTGAACGTCCGTTTCGCGGCAAACGTTTCACCTAGTTGGGATCAGAATTTGGCGACGCTACAGTTCAACTAATTGTAGATTTTACTGTTATCTTTCCAACGTACTAAACGTATCATTAATAGAAGTTCTGTATTAAAAGTTATGTTATGTACAAGGTGTTGGTGTAAGAGGGATCACTGCAGAAACTGCAGAACACCACGGTATTCTAAAATACAAATTTAATATCAAATGATGGTGAAACGATATGGGACAAGATTCAGGGGTTAGCTAACTAAATTCTCTACGCTACCATATTGGGTTCCATGCAATTTCAGTTTAAGAAAGGGGTGTACAGGTGTTCCCAAGGCCGGGTATTCAAAACGAACGCTGCCCGGACTGCAGTTCAGAGTTGCGAATCGCCTCATTATTCATTATTATAACTTATCAAAATGTAAAGATGGACTATGGAGTATTGTAGGTTTATCAGTTGTCTTCGATATGAGCCCTAGCATTCTGAGATCCGTTAAGTAGGTAATTTATTATAATTTTAACCGTTCAGCTTGTCCGAGAAAATCAGATTTCACAAGGGTTATTTGGTTGTCGTTTTAGGAGAGGTAACCAACTTTATTTTACAGCCAAGTTTATGTACGATGTTCACTAACCACGCGGGGTTTCATTGATCCCGAGTTCCGCCATTCTAAAATAGATTTTCGCTTAGGGTCAGCGTCGAACACTTAATTAATTAGAGCAATATAAATTTATATATAAATGTGTATCAATATATAGCATATTAGCATGTAAAGCAAGTGAGGTGTTCACTTGCCTCGAACGATCGGCTTTGAAAACTGCACGACGGAAATAAGATCAGAAATTGATCTCGGCTGGGTTGATGGATGCGGTCGCTTGAGGTTGAGGTCGTCGGGGTTGCTCGGGGTTGGGAGAGAGGAAGGACAGAGAGAGAGATAAAGAGAGAAAAAGAGAGGACGAGCAGGAGGAAGTGACGAGGGGGTTATGTATATAATGTTTATAAAGAAAGAGAGAGAGATTCGGTGGAGGAATTTGAGTGAGGAAGGAAGAAAGAGAGAAAGATGACAAGAGTGATTGGCGGGGGGTTTGGTAGAATAAGAAAACGAGAGAGGGAACGTTGAAAGAGAGAGAAGAGAGAAAAGTATTATTGTTTTTTATAATATATAATATAATATAATATAATATAATATTATAATAATATATATAATATAATATAATATTATAATAATATATATATAATATAATATAATATATATATTATTATAATAATATATATAATATAATATAATATATATAAACCTAAGTGAATAGTAAAATAACTTTAGAAATATAATAATATGTAAACTTGGGGTTTTGGGCTAAAACAAAAGTATTCCGAAAAATTCCCGGGTTGTGTCTAAAATTCTAGTTTTAAAATATAAACAATATACGGATAAGTTAAAATCATAATGCGATGTCCGGTTGATAAAAGTGCATACCCCCAAGAATAGATGCACGTAAAATGCACGTAGCGATCTAAACGAGTCCGTTTCAATAAACAGAATGAGAACACGATGTACTAATGGAACCACAGGGTCAGGGGTATGATACAGGTCATGCTAGGTATTTTTAAAATATATTATTTGATTATATTTTTATTATTAAAATAATGTAGATGCCCAATATATGATACGGGTAAACAGGATATAGAACAAGAAGGTGCACGGATTCTTATAACTAGCCGGGATATATTATAAACAGAAATCAAGATGGATTTCCAGTAAGCGGGTCGGGTCGGATGCAAATATAGATACCAATTACACTATTCACATCCATAACAACAATAAATCAAGAAATAGCCATCCAATATATTAATTAATCAAATAAGTCAAGGTATAACGAACTAGGGTGTTACAGAAGTTGTCGTTGTCAGCCTATTGAAAACTGATGTCCGCTGAGTGGGGATAACCAGCTTATCGAAGGCAGACTTCTGAGCAGGGGAAGCAGCCTTGACGATTTCGCCTGGAACAAGAGCTGAAGCAGTCAGTCTTGTGAGGACCGACCCTTTGGCAGGAGAAGCCGCCTTGACGACTTCATGAGCAGGAATGGCTATCCGCTTAGAGATAACTCTTTCTGGTATCGCGGGCTTGTTCATGGGCCCAAATGAGCTTTGGCCCAATCTGTCAAAGACTGAGGCGTTGGAGCTGGATGACCCATTGAGAGGGGCCGCAGTAGTTATAAGCCGATCAAAGACCGACTTGTTCGGAGCTTCTTGCGACGGTAATGGGGCGTTAAAGCTCATTGGTGGGATCATGGTCCCGAAGAATAGCCCAGTGGTGGCCTGAGTCACCTGTTCCACGGCATAGCGAAGATGGAACCCGCTTGGGGCCCGTAAGTCACTCCTCCAGACAGGATGGAGTGAGAGTTGCAGTTGCAGTTAGTGCAGTTTGAAGCTATTGATCTTCTATTCTTCTGCACGGAGTAAGATACCAAATCTTAGTACTTCGAACCCAAGGGCAACCATATCAAACCGCGATTCGTTCACGAACACGACACATGAAGTGTGGAGTGGAAAGAGGAAAAGGTCCTACCGGGCGTGCCAGAATCTGTTCCCCGCCGAAAACCGAGACGCGGCCGCGTAGGTTCGTCTTGCCTGAAATTCGGGGCAAATGCTAATTGGTGCTATCCATCCACCTCTCCGAAGATACCAAGTTGATTTATGGCATCATGTATCGAAGGTTTAAACGGATGCGGCTGATGTAGCAGATTTCGTCAGATTCCCCCTCGTTTGAGGGGTTTTTTGATTGTGAGGACGCTCTTCCTTGCAGGCGCAAGCCCATGCAGTTAATTACGCCACCGCATCGCGGTAACAACTTTCTCCTTCTTCAGATGGTCATTTTGTGTCGTGGGTGTTTGTTTTGTTTGTGGTTGCCCGTGGATTGTATACGGAGACTAATTTATGTTGTCGCCCGTAGGGCGTGGATTAGTCCAAATCCGTATTTTCTTAGATTTGGGTATGGGGTTTGGTTTTAAGGGTGCGTTAGTCCTATTTGAGACTAAGATCAACTTAAACGTTTGTTAAGGATACGTTAGTCTAACTTCAGACTAAGATCAACTTAACGGGATCGTTTAAATCCAGACAAGAGAGCATTTGGGCTCTATTGTTTAGTTTATGGACATTGCGGTCGATTACCAGTTTAAGGACATAGTGGTCCATTATTAGTTTAAGGACATCTCGGTCCATTGTTAGTTTAAAAACATCACGGTCGAGATTAAGGACATCATAGTCTGTGAGTTTAAGGACCCCACAGTCCAACGTTAGTTTAAAGACATCACGGTCGAGGTTAAGGACATCATAGTCCATGGGTTTATGGACCCCACAGTCCAACGTTAGTTTAAAGACATCACGGTCGAGGTTAAGGACATCATAGTCCATGAGTTTAAGGACCCCACAGTCCATGGAATGATTGGTTATCGGGACCCGTCACCTCTCTGAAGACGTTGAAGGATTACAACGACAAATATCTGTAACACCCGAGCCCAATAATACTATGTATATTACTAGTTGAGGGTTATTTATTGCTCTTTCCAATTTTCCCGATTTTCTGGTGTTTATTGCTAAATTTTACCCGGTTAAGTCATTTTGGCACATAACAAATTTTAACTCCGAAAATGAAATTTAAGATGTCCATGTTGGCCTACTCGCCGCCACTAGTCGCGTGGTAGCGTCCGCGTGTCGAGATTCCGTTCCGTTTGGCTAAACGGGCAAGTTTGGGCGACTACGCGCGTGTGCAAGTGTCCGACTTGGGGGCATGCATTTTAATCACTAAACACCTCTTTTCAAAATTTGGAACCCGCTTAAAATCTTATAATTTGAATTTGGAACATTTGGGCGCAACCCGGGCGCGATTTAGAAATGTTTCATTTCGCACCAAAAGGGGCCCGTTTCAATTTAATATACTATACAGAATATATTCTAAACCTTTAAAATAAAACCTACAGAATCATATAAAATTTTCCCATATATATTCTCGTGGCCAATCACGAGCTCCTATTGAGCTCGTGGGCCCCGCCTCTCCATTCCCTATCTCTCTCTCTCTCCTCCCTCAAATCTCTCTCTCTCTCCACTCAATATATCTCTCTCTCTATCAACAGCCTCTCTCTCTCTCTCCTATATTAATCCCATGCACGCAGCCGCCCCTCACCCTTTTCCTTTCTCCACGAGAACCCATCACGAACCCTAACCCTAGCCCTCGCGATCCCACCGCCGGCCTCCTCGAGATCTCGCCGTCGCCGCCCTCACCACCACGACCTCCACCGCACCCACCGACCCTCTTCCTCTTGTTCTCCCGACAACACCCGCGCCTGCACCCAACTCCGATCGCGCCCCATATCCTCGAGACCTCGCCATCGACGTAGCCTTCGACCGTAGAAGCCTCCCACGATTCCCTCTCACCCTCCTCGCCGAGACCTCGCCGTCGCTGCCCTCCTTCCCTCGCCGGAACGGTAAACCTGAGCCCTAACCCATCGCCTATTCCGTTGTTCGCCGGAGAAACGTGCCGGCGACCTCGTCGACGCCACCTCCGACCACCTCCCTCTCTCCCACGACCACCAGAGCCGACCACACCCTTCCCCACTCGCCGCAGCACCATATTCCGCGCACACCGAAGCCTCCACCCTTGCTGCAGCCGCCGCCGACGCTTCGCCGGCGATCCAGTGCCGTCGAGCCATCGTAATTGCACCCTGGTTCTTCGCGGTGAGTTTTCCTTGTGTTTCCTTTCGGTACAATCCCATTCGCTGGTCGTATTTTTGGCGTATATCGCATCCTTGTCGCTAACTTTGCTACCTTGTTGTTGCCGGAACCCGACCGCGCCGTCTGACGAACCCGACGCTCCAGCGAAGTCCCCTGGTCCGTGTGATCCCGTTGATCTCTGTTGGGACTCGATCCGTGGCCCGTGCTTCCGTATCGTCGCTTCTACCGACATCGCATCCGTGTTTCGGTTTGCGGAACCGCCGAGGCAAGTATCCGAATACTTGCTTTAACATGCTATAAACTTAATAATCATGTTACCTGTTATAATCGCACGACTTGGTGATAATTATAATCATCCGTAACGATAAGTCATTATAGTGGTTACTTGTAGTTAATCGGTATGCTATCAATTTCACACTTTAACTAATTAACCAATTGGCACATCATTGCTTAAATTGCAAGCTCATTCTTGTAACTATTATTATGCTGTAATTTAATGGTTTCATTGCTTCGTGTTAATAATACTGTTTTACCCTGGAAATTGTTGCACCCTAAAGACGATTGAACCTGTTAATAAGAGAATACAAACATCACTGTCGTTATACGGAATATTGTGGTTAATTATTGTTTCATGATGCTGTCCACTATTGATCATATACCTGATCGCATTACTTATTGACCGATCTTGATACACCTGACACACGTTCTGACACACCGGACACAACACCCTGTACATATCGACTCTATCTGTGGAAAGTAACCTGACCTGTTACCTGATCTCATGCCTAATGCCGACAAACCTAACCATTCCTGCTGTCGACCCAGACAGACCTACGGTTACTTGACCTTGCGTCGGCATTAGTCCTTGACTACTGAATACCTGACTTGACATACATAGTTTGGGGGTATGGGGAAATCAAAGGTGAAACCGACTTGTAACTCAACAGTTCGATACATTGTTCTGATCAGTCTTACGGGCTTGGCCGGTCCGGGAGTGATGATGCTGACATCACTCGTCTATCCTACTACCTTTTACTGCTTAGCGGCACGTCTCGGACTCAGCCCCGAGGATCATGACCGTGGTCCCGGGCACGCACGGGATACTATTGAGTTACATCGACGATTCATCAATTGGTTTCAAAGACTATAGAGTAGAAAACCTGATAGGACAGTTTCGTCACTGCTGCACGTTACCCCGTTTATTACTTCTTATTACTGCTTTATTCATGTTCATGCTTGCATTGTTCATTACCATGTTTATGCTACATTACTTGATATCATGACGCGCTGACGTCTGGGTTTTGCATGGCCCAGATTCCGTGCCCTTGACGTCGACCGAGCAGGAGTATCTCAGCCAGCAGGCTGAACTGTGAGTTCTTTAGAGTTTAGTTTATTCATGTCATTCATTTCCAGATGTGAGCCCGCATTATGGGACGTACTGTTTATTCTTGTATTGGATCATTAGCTTCCGCACTTATTGTTTATTGATTCTTGTTATTATGGATTTGGACATGTATTAGTTTAGTTTATTTTACTGTTCTTGATATCTTTACAACCGTAATGTGACTGTGGATGGATACTTCCTACCCACAGGTAGCATGGTTGGCTATGTCACGTGCCCAAACCTTGCGTACTCTGGGAAGCGGGGCGTGACATGGTTTTATGGTATCAGAGCCATAGGTTAGTTGGGTTGACTCTTGGTAGTTGGGTATTGCGCCCGATACACGAATCAGAATACCCGTGATTAGGAAACATGTCCTGCCACCTTGACCGTTTTACCGTTCTTGAATCATTCTTCCAGATCATGTCGACATGCAAACTTACTTTGCATTGTTAATTCGAAAACCTAACTTCTTGTCATCTCTAGGACTTAGGCGACTTGGGTAGAGTTAAGTAATTGCGGCTATGATACCGCGGCATAGCTACAATGCAGCACTCTATTTAAGTATCTTGGAGTTCTAGCCTTGATTTATATATATTGAATCTATCATCATGCTAATGTTGTTTGTTTTGATTTCAGGACCATGGCAGATAAGAATTTCAAGACGTATCAGAGGCGTGTTGATGAAGCCGCCATGCTAGGAGTGATACGAGGGATGTTGGAAAATCAGAAGAGGCAAACTGAGCTGATCCAACAGCAAGCAGATTCTTTTCAGGAGGGTTTGCAGGCTATTCAGCAGTCTGTAAACACCGCTGTAGCGAAGCCAGTCGACCGGGTAGGGACCGTGGCAGATTTCAGACGGTTGGGTCCTACTACGTTCACTGGCTTGGAAGAGCCGTTGCCAGCCGAGCAGTGGCTTGTGGACACAGAGAATTTATTGATTGCGGCGCAGATCCCAGCAGACAAGAGAGTTGATGTGGTGCGCATTCAGCTGGTGGATTACGCCCGAGAGTGGTGGCTTGTGGAGGAGACCCGCCTGTCCAAGCCAATCAGTTGGGCGGATTTCTCCAAAAGCTTCTTGGAAAAGTTCTTCCCGCGGACTGCACGGGAGGAAATGGAGGAGAGATTTATTGGGCTAAAACAAAATGGAGCAGCTGTGGATGTGCATGCAGCGGAGTGGACGAGACTTAGCCGTTTCGCTGGACCCTTGGTCGCCAAGGAGGCAGACAGGGCGCGAAGGTTCTTGCGCAGTTTGGATGTGGACATCCAGAGGCAGATTGTCTCCCTGGGTTTGACCACTTTCTCGCAGGTTCTTACGGCAGCTAGAGAGCAACAGAGTTTATCAGGATCGAAAGGGAACCTTCACCAGACAGCTGTTGCGGCCAGGAAGCCTGCATTTGTACCTAACCGAGATCATGGGCGCAGAGGTATTCCAGTGGACCGTCGAAGTGTAGCGCCAATGAAGAAGCCTGTGATCGTTGATCGAAGAAAGAGCGTGACCTGTGCCTACTGCCACTTACCTGGGCACGTGCATAAGGAGTGTAGAAGAAGACTGGGACTTTGCTTGGTTTGTGGAGCAGCCGATCATGCAGTCAGTGCTTGCCCGTCGAAGCTTCGCACGAGAGATGATATACAGAAGCCTCCGCAGAGACCGTTCCAAGGGCAGAAGCAACTGACACAAGGACCTAACCAGGGTCGAGCTTTCACTTTGACAGCTGAGGAAGCCAAGGCATCAGGAGAAGTGGTTTCAGGTATTGTACTCGTTCGTGGTTTTCCTGCTTTGGCATTATTTGATTCCGGAGCATCCCACTGTTTTATGTCATCAAAGTTTATAACTACACACTCGATCACCTGCTCGACCATGTCTAGTTTTTGGGACATACACACTGGGAATGGGAAAATCATAGCTAGTAAGGAGTGTAGGGATTGTACTGTTGTTGTTTGTGGACGGGAGCTTTTTGCGGATTTCTTGGTGATTGATACGGGCAGTTATGAAGTAGTCTTGGGAATGGATTTTCTTGGCACTTTCCACGCACACATTGATTGTAGGGCAAGGAAAGTAATTTTCCAGATTCCCGGACACCCTGAGTTTACTTTCATCGGAGGAAGCAGTTCTGTCGGGCCAGTCGAGTTTAGGGCTAGGCCGACGAACAATGTTCTTGCGGCTTTGGTTGCGGATAGAAAGGAAGAGCCGGCAGTTGTCCGCGACTTTATGGATGTGTTTGAAGATATTTCAGGCCTACCGCCGAAGCGAGATGTGGAGTTTGCGATCGACCTTATTCCTGGTGCAGCGCCGGTATCAAAATCTTATTATCCAATGGCACCGGTGGAATTGGAAGAGGTTAAGAAACAGGTGGGTGAATTACTCGAGAAGGGATGGATTCGAAGCAGCAACTCACCTTGGGGAGCTCCAGTTCTTTTAGTAAAGAAGAAGGATGGCACGAGAAGGATGTGCATCGATTACCGAGAATTAAACCGAGTGACTATTAAGAACAAGTACCCGATCCCTCGCATTGGAGAACTTTTTGAGCAGCTTAGTGGCGCGAGGGTATTCTCGAAACTGGACTTGCGATCAGGATATCATCAGGTCCGAGTGAAGGCAGAAGACGTTTGCAAGACGGCGTTTCGAACTCGGTATGGGCATTTCGAGTATTTAGTGATGCCCTTCGGAGTGACTAATGCGCCGGCAATATTTATGGACTTGATGAACAGGATCTTTTCACCGTTCTTGGACCAGTTTATTGTGGTATTCATTGACGACATTCTGGTATACTCGAAGAGTCCGGAGGAACATGCTGAGCACTTAAGGATCGCACTGCAAACGCTGAGACAGGAGAAATTATTCGCGAAGATGAGTAAGTGCGAATTCTGGTTGGAAGAAGTGAAGTTTCTGGGGCATGTCGTGTCGGGCGATGGAATCGCCGTTGATCCCGAGAAGATTGCAGCAGTTCGTGATTGGCCTGTTCCAAAGAATGTTGCAGAGATAAGAAGTTTTCTTGGACTCGCCGGTTACTACAGAAGATTTGTGGAGAACTTCGCTCGTGTAGCTGAGCCGTTAACCAAGCTTACGCGTAAGGAGGTACCGTTTGTTTGGACAGATGGATGTGCATTGGCCTTCGAGACGTTGAAGCAGAAGTTGATAACCGCCCCTATCCTAACCGTACCGGATGATTCAGGAGGACTGGTGATTCACAGCGACGCATCTGGAAAAGGATTGGGATGTGTTTTGATGCAGAATGGGAAAGTCGTCGCTTACGCATCGAGACAGCTGAAGACTCATGAGCAGAACTATCCAACTCACGACTTGGAGCTTGCAGCCGTGATCTTCGCCCTGAAGATTTGGAGACACTACCTTCTGGGCGAGAGAGTTGAAGTCTTTACGGATCACAAGAGTTTGAAATATGTGTTCACTCAGAAGGAGTTGAACATGAGGCAACGCAGATGGTTGGAGCTGATGGCCGACTACGACATTGATCTTAAGTACCATCCGGGAAAAGTTAACGTCGTGCCAGATGCGCTAAGTCGGTTACCAGCAATTCAGTTATTGACTGCACAGAGAGAGATCATTGAAGAGTTTCGGAGATTTGACTTGGAGGTTGTGTTACCACGTGCTACAGGACAGTTGATGCAGTTACAAGTACAATCGTCCTTAGTTGAGAAGATTATAGTGGCGCAATCGCAGGATCCTAGACTGCAAAAGTTTCGAGAGCAGGTTGGGGCCGGACTACGAACCGATCTACTGATCCATGAAGATGGTTCGTTGAGATATGGTAGCCGTGTGTGTGTGCCAAAAGGAGATGTGCGTGAGGAGCTTATGAAGGAGGCACACAGTTCAGCTTACTCTGTACACCCAGGAGGGACGAAGATGTACCGAGATATTCGGCAGCATTTCTGGTGGGAAGGTATGAAACGGGAAATTGCTCGCTTTGTGGCTAAGTGCTTGGTGTGTCAGCAAGTCAAGGCTGAACACCAAAGGGTTGCTGGTTTGTTGCAACCACTTCCGATTCCTCAATGGAAGTGGGAACATATAACCATGGATTTCGTGACGGCTTTACCGCGGAGTCCAAAGGGCAACAATGCAGTATGGGTGGTTGTCGATCGGTTGACCAAGGCAGCTCACTTTATTCCTTTTCGGGTTGGTCAATCGACGGAGACCTTGGCAGAGCGATACATGCAGGAGATTGTCAGATTGCATGGAGTGCCGGTAAGCATCGTGTCCGACCGGGACACTCGTTTCCTGTCACACTTTTGGAGGAGTTTACAAGAAAGTTTGGGGACTCGATTAAAGTTCAGCACAGCTTATCATCCCCAGACTGATGGACAATCAGAGAGAACGATCCAGACCCTTGAAGATATGTTGAGGGCTTGCATGTTAGACTTCAAAGGTTCTTGGGAGGATCACCTACACCTGGTGGAGTTTTCGTACAACAATAGCTTCCAAGCGACAATTCAGATGGCTCCGTTTGAAGCGTTGTATGGTCGTAAGTGCCGTTCACCGGTTTGTTGGGATGATGTTGGTGAACGAAGGCTACTAGGACCGGATTTGGTGGTGCAGACAGTCGAGAAAGTGAATACGATCAGAAAGCATATGAAGGCAGCTCAAGACAGACAGAAGAGTTGGGCCGACACGTCAAGAAGACCTCTAGAGTTCGCCGTGGGCGATTTGGTATTCCTGAAGATATCACCGACTAGAGGGGTGATTCGCTTTGGAAGTCGGGGAAAGCTTAGTCCCCGATTCGTTGGACCCTTCGAAATATTGGAGCGTGTCGGAGAGGTATCGTACCGGTTGGCATTACCACCATCATTAGCAGGAGTTCACGATGTGTTTCATGTGTCTCAACTACGGAGGTATGTTCGTGATGAGACCCATGTTATGGATCACTCGGAGTTGACCGTTCGTGAGGACCTGACTTTTGAGGAACGACCAGTCGAGATCAAGGATCGAAGAGAAAAGGTTCTTAAGAACAAGGTTATCCCTCTTGTTCTAGTTTCTTGGGGTAACCGATCGCATGGAGAATCTACTTGGGAGCGAGAAGACGAGATCCGGCAGAAATTCCCTCACCTTTTCCAGTAGTTAGTTATCTTGTATTCTTGGAATTTCGAGGACGAAATTCTTTTGTAGTTGGGTATGATGTAACACCCGAGCCCAATAATACTATGTATATTACTAGTTGAGGGTTATTTATTGCTCTTTCCAATTTTCCCGATTTTCTGGTGTTTATTGCTAAATTTTACCCGGTTAAGTCATTTTGGCACATAACAAATTTTAACTCCGAAAATGAAATTTAAGATGTCCATGTTGGCCTACTCGCCGCCACTAGTCGCGTGGTAGCGTCCGCGTGTCGAGATTCCGTTCCGTTTGGCTAAACGGGCAAGTTTGGGCGACTACGCGCGTGTGCAAGTGTCCGACTTGGGGGCATGCATTTTAATCACTAAACACCTCTTTTCAAAATTTGGAACCCGCTTAAAATCTTATAATTTGAATTTGGAACATTTGGGCGCAACCCGGGCGCGATTTAGAAATGTTTCATTTCGCACCAAAAGGGGCCCGTTTCAATTTAATATACTATACAGAATATATTCTAAACCTTTAAAATAAAACCTACAGAATCATATAAAATTTTCCCATATATATTCTCGTGGCCAATCACGAGCTCCTATTGAGCTCGTGGGCCCCGCCTCTCCATTCCCTATCTCTCTCTCTCTCCTCCCTCAAATCTCTCTCTCTCTCCACTCAATATATCTCTCTCTCTATCAACAGCCTCTCTCTCTCTCTCCTATATTAATCCCATGCACGCAGCCGCCCCTCACCCTTTTCCTTTCTCCACGAGAACCCATCACGAACCCTAACCCTAGCCCTCGCGATCCCACCGCCGGCCTCCTCGAGATCTCGCCGTCGCCGCCCTCACCACCACGACCTCCACCGCACCCACCGACCCTCTTCCTCTTGTTCTCCCGACAACACCCGCGCCTGCACCCAACTCCGATCGCGCCCCATATCCTCGAGACCTCGCCATCGACGTAGCCTTCGACCGTAGAAGCCTCCCACGATTCCCTCTCACCCTCCTCGCCGAGACCTCGCCGTCGCTGCCCTCCTTCCCTCGCCGGAACGGTAAACCTGAGCCCTAACCCATCGCCTATTCCGTTGTTCGCCGGAGAAACGTGCCGGCGACCTCGTCGACGCCACCTCCGACCACCTCCCTCTCTCCCACGACCACCAGAGCCGACCACACCCTTCCCCACTCGCCGCAGCACCATATTCCGCGCACACCGAAGCCTCCACCCTTGCTGCAGCCGCCGCCGACGCTTCGCCGGCGATCCAGTGCCGTCGAGCCATCGTAATTGCACCCTGGTTCTTCGCGGTGAGTTTTCCTTGTGTTTCCTTTCGGTACAATCCCATTCGCTGGTCGTATTTTTGGCGTATATCGCATCCTTGTCGCTAACTTTGCTACCTTGTTGTTGCCGGAACCCGACCGCGCCGTCTGACGAACCCGACGCTCCAGCGAAGTCCCCTGGTCCGTGTGATCCCGTTGATCTCTGTTGGGACTCGATCCGTGGCCCGTGCTTCCGTATCGTCGCTTCTACCGACATCGCATCCGTGTTTCGGTTTGCGGAACCGCCGAGGCAAGTATCCGAATACTTGCTTTAACATGCTATAAACTTAATAATCATGTTACCTGTTATAATCGCACGACTTGGTGATAATTATAATCATCCGTAACGATAAGTCATTATAGTGGTTACTTGTAGTTAATCGGTATGCTATCAATTTCACACTTTAACAAATTAACCAATTGGCACATCATTGCTTAAATTGCAAGCTCATTCTTGTAACTATTATTATGCTGTAATTTAATGGTTTCATTGCTTCGTGTTAATAATACTGTTTTACCCTGGAAATTGTTGCACCCTAAAGACGATTGAACCTGTTAATAAGAGAATACAAACATCACTGTCGTTATACGGAATATTGTGGTTAATTATTGTTTCATGATGCTGTCCACTATTGATCATATACCTGATCGCATTACTTATTGACCGATCTTGATACACCTGACACACGTTCTGACACACCGGACACAACACCCTGTACATATCGACTCTATCTGTGGAAAGTAACCTGACCTGTTACCTGATCTCATGCCTAATGCCGACAAACCTAACCATTCCTGCTGTCGACCCAGACAGACCTACGGTTACTTGACCTTGCGTCGGCATTAGTCCTTGACTACTGAATACCTGACTTGACATACATAGTTTGGGGGTATGGGGAAATCAAAGGTGAAACCGACTTGTAACTCAACAGTTCGATACATTGTTCTGATCAGTCTTACGGGCTTGGCCGGTCCGGGAGTGATGATGCTGACATCACTCGTCTATCCTACTACCTTTTACTGCTTAGCGGCACGTCTCGGACTCAGCCCCGAGGATCATGACCGTGGTCCCGGGCACGCACGGGATACTATTGAGTTACATCGACGATTCATCAATTGGTTTCAAAGACTATAGAGTAGAAAACCTGATAGGACAGTTTCGTCACTGCTGCACGTTACCCCGTTTATTACTTCTTATTACTGCTTTATTCATGTTCATGCTTGCATTGTTCATTACCATGTTTATGCTACATTACTTGATATCATGACGCGCTGACGTCTGGGTTTTGCATGGCCCAGATTCCGTGCCCTTGACGTCGACCGAGCAGGAGTATCTCAGCCAGCAGGCTGAACTGTGAGTTCTTTAGAGTTTAGTTTATTCATGTCATTCATTTCCAGATGTGAGCCCGCATTATGGGACGTACTGTTTATTCTTGTATTGGATCATTAGCTTCCGCACTTATTGTTTATTGATTCTTGTTATTATGGATTTGGACATGTATTAGTTTAGTTTATTTTACTGTTCTTGATATCTTTACAACCGTAATGTGACTGTGGATGGATACTTCCTACCCACAGGTAGCATGGTTGGCTATGTCACGTGCCCAAACCTTGCGTACTCTGGGAAGCGGGGCGTGACAATATCAGAGGAGTTCAGAGATGTACCCTTGAACCAAAGTTGATTGGGAGATCTGTAGTCCAATTTGGAACTAAAACCAATTAATTAGATTATGAGCGCATTGGCTCAGTTAAATCTGAATTGAGGACTTATGGTCAATTTGAGCTAAGTCCAATTAGATTTGAAATGTTGGCCCTTTGTCGGACTGTTGAACATTTGCTCGGGTTCAACCCCTCATTATTTAGCAATGCAAAATAAGGGTTTGAAGGCTGTGATGACATTTTGTCTTTGGCCGAGAACTTAAACATTATAGTTCTGGATTTTAAGGCTCATTTGAAGAGGAGATTTGCCTTTGGAAAACTTAGCCAATTTGGGCTAAGCTGATTTGAAAAATAGTGTTAAACACTAGAGGACATCTGGCGGTCACGTGTCCTCACGTGATGTATTTAAAACAGTGTTAAACACTAGAGACAAAATACTCAAAATAGTGTTAAACACTAGAAAGGAATGGGTCACGTGGGGTCACGTGAGGCGTCTGAAGATGGGGCCAGATCTTCTTTATTTTATTATCAGAATATTCAAATAAGTGTTAAACACTTTTAGTCTTCAGGCCATCACGTGTTGGCACGTGATGGGTAGCCATGTATTGATTACCGAAGTGTTTATTAAGGGGTCACGTGGGGACACGTGAGGGTGCCCAAAATGTGGGGCCAGATCCCCTTTTAGTTTGTTCTGCAAATAAGTGTTAAACACTTTTGATACTCTGGCCATCACGTGTTGGCACGTGATGGAGATTTGTGTGATGATTATTAAAGCATTTATCAAGGAGTCATGTGATAACACGTGAGAGCACCCAAAGCCAACATTTCCTTTGCTTTTATTCTCTCTGTTTTGGAGGTCACGTGGGAGCACGTGAGGCATTGCCTCAAATCTTTTTCTTTTCAATTTTGGGGGATCTATTTAGAGGTTTGCATGCATGGAGATCTTTCAAGCCTCTTTATTTCTTTATGAATTAAATTCTCTTGTAGGGTTAAATCCTAATTATGTTTTAGAGGAATTAAATTCCCATGTATGTGAAAGAATTAAATTCGTATATAGGGTTAAACCCTAGTTCTGTCTTGGAGGAATTAAATTCCTATGATTTTGGGAGAATTGAATTCTCATGCAGGGTTGAACCCTAATTTTATTTAGAGGAATTAAATTCCTATAATTTCGGGAGAATTAAATTCTCATATAGGGTTAAACCCTAGTTTTATCTTTGGGAGAATTAAATTCTCTAAATTCAATTCCCCCTCTAAGTTTTGGATCTGCATGGCAGAATCTCAACCCGATGAGATTTAAATTCTCAACCTATGGGGAGATTTGCTTCTGCAGATTTTCAACCAGAGGAAGAACTAAATTCTTTTTGCAGAAAAGTTAAACTCTTAGATTGAGAATTAAATTCTCTTTTTTGAAGTTTTGATCCCTTTCTTTTTCTTACCTAGGGTTTTCTCTCTTGAGAATTAAATTCTCCTCTATTTTTTCTCTCTGTTGTTGTTATCTCCCAAAAAAGTAGATCCCCTTCTCTTCTCTTCTTGGCTCCTATTTATAGGAGAAAGAAAATAATCAATTTGTTTTGTCAATCTTTCATTGAAAGATTTTAATTGATTTTGTAACCAACATGATCTTTTAGATCACTTAGTGAATTTTATTCACTATTGGATTTTTAATCCAAAAGATCTTTTATCCGTTATTCAAATTTTAGGGAAATCTTTTCTTTTATAGAATCTTTCTATAAATTGGTGATTTTTAATCACCATTGGATTTTTAATCCAACGGTGCTCCAATTTACAGAGCACAATCTTTTTGTTTGGAAAGATTTAAAGAAATATTTTTCCAGTTAGGGTTTTTGATTCCCTCTTAATTAGAATTTAATTCTATCAATTAAAGAGTTTAGGAACTTGTCACATGTTGGCACATGTTGCCTTTTAACAGAGCTAAGGAATCATCACGTGTCAGCGCGTGACCCTTGGTCGCGTGTGAGCACGTGATGCCCCATTGGGGTTTTTCCTTAGTGTTCTTTTCAGTGGGTTTAAAGGCACATCACGTGTTGGTACGTGTTGGGTTAGCCTAGCACCTCATGAAGGGATTGGAAGCATCACATGTACCAAAGATTGCATTTTTAGGGTGGTAAGGTAACAAACAAAGAATCGTTCCTAGAAAAATTAGGGTTTCAAATTTTGCATATCATCTCATGAAAGAAAAGCTAGGGTTCTGAGGGTACAACCTTTGTAGCTCTCTACGCTAGACTCCTTGGCTACTTGGGATTTGGAAAAACTCCTCTAGGTCACCGATGATCCACCCGGAGTCCGCTTTGTCCAAGCTAGCAACTTCGCAAGATCAAGAATGAAAATCGAAGCTAACACTCTAAACAAGTGGGCAAGACTTGTGTAGAATGATGTTATGGTGGCTTTTCTCACTTCAAAATCCTATCTTGATGAATAATTTGCTCACTAGATAAATCTAGAAAGCAAAGCATGAAGGAGGAAGAAGATGGTGGCCTTTTAGAATAAGAGATCAGAAAAAAAAACTCTCTTAGAAAAAGGAAAATATATCTATATATATTTTTTATCTCTCATCTCAAACCATGGTTGAACAATTATTGAACTTGAGTTAAAAACCCAAAAGGAAAAGTAATCCATGGTTAAATGGTGGGTGAGCATGGTTAGGTCAAGAAAAGTGTAGAAAGCATCCAAGAATTATCCTTTTCTTTTCTTTTGTTTTTAAATCAAATGCAATAATAATTTATATATAAATCAAACCATGGTGTGAGTCTTATATTGCCACCATTTTCATGTATGTACAACCATGAAGGATGTATGTATGTAAGTATGTACATCCATATGTGCATGAATCTATAAAGAAAGCATACATGCATGCATACATCCATCAAACTCAAGAAAGGATTTCAAGTGAGAAACTAATGGTTAAATGATAAATCAACACTTGATTTATCAATCCGGTCATATCACATACGACCCCACCAAAAGCAAGCCGCCCAATCAATATACGGTATCCTATACGCGCATTTTAACCGAGTCCATGCGCATATCACATACGCGCACCACAACGTTTCGCCTGGATTAGGTAACTCCTTTGTGGGACTCTAAGACTCGTCAATACTCCGGCAGTGGGTGATGATCATATCAAGCACCCCCAAGCCGCAAGCGGTCAGCTAAATGTAACGGCCACCCGGGTATTGAACGATCAGAAGAGAACAAGCGAACCTGCTACAACTCCCGTCGAGCCAATCGGCAACACTTCCCGTACAGTCCGGTCTCCTCGTGTGATATGTCGCATATCAAGTCTAGGGGTGGTAAACATCAGACCCCAATAACTGATAAGTCGTGCCGATGTGAGGCTCATAACGGGTCGAGAAACTACTGGTAACACTTACCAGCAAATCTCTGAATCAGCCATGGCCAGGGACTTCCCTGTTACAGCCAATCGAGCACAACGCAACATCAACATCCAATACCGGGAGAGACGAAACCCCTCCTATCGCTCATTGCCTCCATGTGACTCGAGACTGTACCCAAAAACCACCGTTTTGCATGCCCTCATAGACGTGGTAAGGTGGAAATCAAAGCACTGTGGGAATCACACAAGACTTTATGACGATCTCGGGTCTACAGACTAACCTGTACAAGTGTCACCTGAGAACTGCCATCTGACGTGAGGTATAATACCATCTGGGAGTTCTCGGCGAGTCCGTCCAGTGTACCCAGTCTCCACTGAGCACCCGTATACCATCTCTGATGTCAAACATCAATGGATATGGGATCATCCATCGCCCATCTCATGGGTCGAGAAGCGTATACGCTAGTCTATTCTGGTATATCGATGCCCCGTCTCGATACACCTACGACTAGGGACCTTGAAGGATGTATTTATGGACTACCATGTCCCCACTAGTATGATCCGCATCATAGTCCAGGTAGTCAAGTACACATCCTAAGGGCTTTACCAACATGTAACTATAAGACATTATAAAGAGACAAGTATACATGTTAAGATAAAGAGCAACCAGATAGCATACTATCATATCGAGTAAGAAAGTCATCTCTATATATGTCCGAGCATCCAATATAATATACATCATCTGTACAATACTGGCCTCTAGGGCATACATACAACTAACAGTACGTGCCCCCACTGGTTAATTATTTCCAATTATTTATTTTATTCAGTATTTACAGGCTTTGCCTGTAAATGATCACGTGATGCCTGGTCATGTGTGGGCACGTGATGCCTCATTACTTTTGATCCCGGATGAATTATGAGGCCCATAATATATCAAATCGAAAGATTTTTCGAGACACTTTCGATACCATCAGAATTTAGCTGTTTAATTTTCGGGGGTTTGTCAAAATGCAGCCCGGAAAATACTGGTTCGCATTTTCTTCCTTAGATTACACGTGCATAGCATATTTGCTCATAACTTTTGATCCCGGATGAATTATGAAGCCCATAATATATCAAATCGAAGGATTTTTCGAGATGCTTTCGATACCATCAGAATTTAGCTATTTCTCATTCAGGAGTTTATCAAAATATAGCCTGGAAAATACTGGTTCACATTTTCTTAAACATATTGCTGCCATTTGATATCTTGGGCTCTTTTGCGCAGAATTTTTTTGGAGGGAACAACATCATTTAGTGGTAAATATTTTCCAGAGGTCATAGAGAGCCTAATGAATCCCCTTCCCTTCAATGGTGATATTGTATTATTTCCAAGTGTTACACTTCCCCCACATTCATCCCGAAAGGAAGCAAACTATTTATTGTTAGAACATACGTGCTCATTTTCACCACTGTCTAACCACCAATTATTAGTTGATGTGATAAGGTCTATAATATGGGAAATATACCTGAGAGAGGAACCTTCACCTATTTCCACCATATTTACATTTGCATTGTTAGTACTTGCAGGTTTCCGAACCGGTTTGATTTTCCTGAAGAGATATCTGATAGAGATATGGTTGGTTTTCCCACATACGAAACAAAAAAATTTCTTGTTCGTTAGGTTGTGACTTTTGTTCTGATTTAGACCTTTCTTAAAATGGTTCTTTTTGAACTTTTTGTTCTTAGATCTAAATTGGTTTCGCTTAGGAACATTTTTATTAGAATCTTTAGTCAGGTTGACTTTATTATATTCTTTAGCACCAGGATTAAGTACAACCCTTTTTTGTTTCTCAATTCTAATAGAATTCATGGCATCAAAGAGTGTAAGTGAATTTTGGTTCATCCGAAATTGATTAGCAAAGGCTTCCTAAGATGGCTGAAGATTATCAATCAAAGCGGTCACTTAAAATTGATCAGAAAGTATGGTTCCAGAATTAATCACTTTTGTGAATGACTCCTGAAAGTCATGAAATTGTTTATTTATAGGCTCATTATCCTTAAGGGTGAAATTCCTAAAGGACGATATGCTAAATCTCTCTATCCCGGCATTATCATTACCATAGCTTTGCTCTAATGTGAACCAAAGTTCCTTAGTGGTTTTAAAGTGAAGGAATGCATGGTAAAGTGGACCTTTCAAAGCACCAAGTATTCGGAACATACAATGGTAATCTATCTTCTCGGAAGAGGAGTACTTAGATTTGGTTTTGTCTGCGGAAGGAGTGGGTACAACAGTACTCCACTCTCATGGGTTGGACTTTCTTCAGGGACAGAGTCGGCAGATATAGAAAGGATATGACTTTCCTTAATTGCAGTTATTAATCCTAGTATAGTCAACCATTATCCGACTTGGATTTGCCAAGTCTTAAAGTCATTTTGGCCATTGAACTTTTCGGGTTTTATGAACTGGAGTCGTTACTCTTTGCCGTATTATATTAATGATGGACAACAGGAATGTGTTAGAATTTAAAAAGATGAATATGAATATTCGGTATGGCTTAACGAATAGACCAATCCTTAATATTAATATCCACTTTTAATTTGGAATCACCGGTAACAAGAAAATAGTGCAGTCAATATCCGTAAGGTAATTTTTGAGAGGAACATGTCCGACAAAATAGACCAATCGGTATAGTGAAGTCAATATCCGTAAGGTAATCTTTAAAGGGAACATGTCCGAAAAAATAGACCAATCGATATACTGGTGCAATTACAGAATATCTAGTTACGGATTATTATATGCAATAGCAAATAATTAAGTAAATTAGTACTAAATAGATTACAGAATAGATTAAACAGATTAGAATTAAAAAAACGAATTAAACAGATCGAAATCTTTTTTAGATAGTTAGAAAATTATATTGTTTAAAACGTTTTATCTAAAAAATAAATAAACAAAAACACTAATCTTTGTAAATCACAAAGTATGAAAATTAAGTTTATGGGAAAGAGTTATGCACTTGAGTGCACTGACCTAAGAAAGATATCGCTATCCTCTTGGCAGGTTTACAGCGACGATTCAATCTCAAGATACAACTCCTCCAGCCCTTCTGGTATAAGTAAATTAGTACTAAACAGATTACAACGTCGATTATTGTTGGAAAATTATATTGTTTAAAACGTTTTATCTGAAAAATAAATAAACAAAAACACTAACCTTTATAAATCACATGGTATGAAAATAATGTTTATGGAAAAGAGGTATACACTTGAGTGCACTGACCTAAGAAAGATATTGTCTCTCTCTTGGTAAGTTTACAGCGGCGATTCAAGCCTAAAATACAACTCTCCCAGCCCTTCTGGTGCTTCGACTTGCATAAGTCGCCGGAACAGCGTTAGTGCCTTTTTCTGTTTCGAAGTTAGATGCTCGAATGCTATGGATGCAGTAGAAGAAAAAGAATGAATTTGTGTGTGTTCTCTGCTTTTTTGGTCTCTCTTTTACTTTCAGGAAATGGATTTATATAGCCTTCTAAACGATTGGAACCGACTAGCCAATCGTCACAACTGTTCGAATGGGCAACTGCAATGATCGCAACCGAGCAGCTGTAACGAGCGCAACCATTGACAACTGCAATGGTCATAACAGTTTGTGAACAAGCAACTGCAACGGTCGCACCCATTCCTAAAAATCCTTTCAAAATATAATTAAAATTGTTTAAATAAATATTTTACAAAAATATATATTAATGTAATTTGTAGTAAAAAGAAGACATAAGACTTTATGAACTGGAATCGAAGCGGCATTCGTGTCCATAGGTGCAGGTAGACGCAGCTCGGCTGGGCTAAGCATGGCGGCGACACGCGCATGCGGTTTCACTATAACTTTTTCATTGGACTTAATGCAATAAAATATCAAATAGTTATATCAACACTTCTCCATTCTTTAGTTTTCCCGATGTAAGGCTAAAAACCCCATTAGGAGAAGTTTAGACTTTTGTCGTTTGTGCATTAGCTCCAATAGAATTGACATCACCTCTTGGCAATTCCAAATCCAACCTTTTTTTGGGATAGAATTGCCCATTCCCAATAACACATGGGATTAAATATGTAAATTTTGTTTGAAAAAATTATGATTACCTACTTTCTCTGTTTTCCTATTACCCATTTCTCAAAACTCAATTCCTATTTTTTTGGCTCAACCAACCAAACAAAAAGAATGAAGGGGACAAAAACCATTACAATTCTTTACAAACAAACAAGAGAATGCCAATTCCAGAAGACAAAATTTTCTTTATCTCAATTTTCATTCTTGTTTTTTTATTCCAGCAAACAAACAACTCCAAACAAACAACCGTTTAGCAGATTACAAAGGAGCTAAAGAGAGAGGAGAGTGTGAGGATAGCTTGGGTAACAACAAAACTTGTTTATTTTAAAGGTTTTTTAGTTGTAGCCCCCAAAAATATAGCAAATTTTTCTAACCCTCCAAAAGTTGGTATCTACTTTTTATCCCAAAACTTAAAAGATATGTCATTTTAGCTCCCTTTACGATTTCAGTTAGAAAAAAACCCGTTAATTTTAATTTTTCTCCATAGATTTTTGGTTTAACATTTATCCGAAAACAACAAGTAAGACCGCAGAAGTATTCAACATTTTCATAACTAAAGAAGGATGTTGAAAAGCTTTTGATTTCATTGCCGATTTTGAAATAGGTGCAGCAGAATCCTAAACCCTAATTTCAATTTGAGTACTTCTAAAGAAGAAGAGATATTAGGATATTCTAATAAAAAGCTGATGTTATGCTGTTAAAAGTTGTCCGAAATCGTAAAGACGAGTACAATGATGCACCTTATTAGTTTTGGGGTAAAAAGTAAATACCAAGTTTTGGAGGGTTAAAATGGAATTTGCTTGTTTGGAGGGCCTACAAGTAAAAAACCGTACTTTAAAAGATATCAAAATTGTTCTAAAGGGAAGACAAAAGAATCAATGGGCACTAGCGGTTTTTTCGAAGGTGTTTTGAACCCAGGGACATAATTATATTGGTTTTAGATCTCAGGGGCTTAAATAGAAATTTCCCAAATTTTAATATTTTTTTCGAAAAGCCGTTTTTATTGCAAGCAACCGCCATTTTCGGCAAAAGAACCCACACAGCTGTCATCCATTCATTTCATTTGTGGGCCCACCCACCACAACCAAAATGAGATCCTCGGCATCGTATGTCCCTAGGACAAACTGGGCCCCAAGAAAAATCCTCCCAGAAAAACACGCACGGGGCCCACAATTAATTCCTCCCCCAAAAATTAAAAAAAAGCCGCGTAGATTCGAACACACAACCCCCCTCTACAGTCACGCTCCCCCTACATTTGGCAATAAATCCCCCTGCCTACCTATTCCCAAAACTTTCCTTTTCTGGAAACAAACGACACCCACTTTCTCACCCTCTCTCCCCCACCGGGCCCAACGCAGTTCTCGACCACAAACCCACGTCCGATTTAACTCCCCCCCTGGGCCCCACTAGTCTCTTCCTGCTTCAATGCTCCTCCTCCTCCTCTTCCTCAGCACCCTCCAAACCCAAACCCTAGAGCGATCCCCTCCATGGCCCTAACCCTAATCCTCACCGTCCTCTCCCTCACGCTCACCGCCGGCGACGCCTTCACCGACCCCGGCGACGCCTCCGCCATGCACGCGATCGCTAGGGCGATCGGCGCCGACAGGGCCCTGAACTGGTCCCCACCCAGCGACCCCTGCTCCCAGTGGCCCCGCATCCAATGCGACAAGCCCACCGGCAGGGTCACCGCCATCCAGCTCGGCAACGTCCACAACATCACCGGCTCCCTCCCCTCCGCCGTCGCCAACCTCACCTCCCTCTTCCGCCTCGAGCTCCAATTCGCCGGTCTCGGCGGCCCCCTCCCCTCCCTCAAAGGCCTCCCAAATCTCAACGTCCTCCTCATCCACGACAACCATTTCACCTCCATCCCTTCCGATTTCTTCGAGGGGCTGACCGGCCTCACCGTCGTCAGCATGGATCAGAACCCCAGCCTCGCCCCGTGGACGATCCCGGAGTCGATCACGGGAAGCGCATCGCTTGTCAACTTCTCGGCCAACAATGCGAGCGTCATCGGGGGAGTTCCTGGGTTTTTCAGCCATTTCTCGAATCTTGCTACATTGGCCCTGCAGAATAATTTTCTGGGAGGTGGGATTCCGGAGAGTTTCGCGGATTCAGGGATGAAGTCCTTGTGGCTGAGGGGATGTGGGTTGAGTGGTGGATTGGATGTGGTTGCGAAGATGGCGAATTTGAAGGTGGTCCGGCTGCAGTCGAATTCGTTCATGGGTCCGATACCGGATCTGTCCCGGATTGGTGGCTTGGAGGATCTTGATTTGAGGGATAATAAGCTGACTGGGGTCGTGCCGAAGTCGCTTACAGGGTTGAAAACGTTGAGGCGTGTGGTTCTGACGAATAATTACCTGCAGGGGCCGGTGCCGGAGTTTGATAGCAGTGTCAATTTGGATTTGGTGCCGAGTAGTGAGAGCTTTTGTCATAATTCTACCGAGGATTGTGACCCGAGAGTTAGTGTCTTGCTGTCGATTGTGAGTGATTTTGGGTATCCTCTTAAATTTGCTCAGAATTGGAAGAACAATGATCCTTGTGCGAGTTGGATAGGGATTTCTTGTGATCATAGTGGGAATATAAGCGTAGTCAACTTTCAGAACATGAATCTAAGCGGGACGATCTCAAAAGATTTTCAATTGCTTGGTTCTCTTACGAAGTTGGGTTTGTCGAATAATAATATATCAGGCACGATACCGCCTGAGCTTGTTAATTTGAAGAATCTCACAGACCTCGATTTAGAGAATAACACGCTTTCGGGGAAGGTTCCTAGCTTTCGAAATGTTGTGCATGTGATTGTGAAGGGGAATCCAAATATTAGTCAAGAAACCGGTACTCCGCCACCTGGTGAAGAAGGAGATTCACCTTCAAGTGGTAATGGAAAGAAATCTAATGTAGGAGTTATAGTTGGATGTGTTATTGCTGGAATTGTTGTGATTGGTATCATCGGAATGCTTGTATACTGCTATAAGAAGATGAAAGAAACGAAATTTAGTAGAATTCCACTTCCCAGCATAGTGATCCACCCTCGCCACTCTGGTTCGGATTCCGGGTTGCTAAAGATGAGTGTCGGATTGAACGGAAGCGAGACTACAAGCAACACGGATAGCTGGCCCGCTAACTTTCAAGTTGTTGAGCCAATCAACTTGGCTTTCTCATTACAATTTTTAAGGGCAGTGACCAACAATTTTAGCGAGGACAACATTTTAGGCCGTGGAGGTTTCGGGACGGTATACAAGGGAAAGCTCAATGATGGCACTATGATCGCGGTGAAAAGAATGGAATCGGGTGTGATGGATTCAAAGGGATTGAGTGAATTTAAATCAGAGATAGCGATTTTGACAAAGGTTCGTCATCGGCATTTGGTATCCCTTCTTGGATATTGTCTTGAAGGGAAGGAGAGGATATTGGTTTATGAGTACATGCCTCAAGGGACACTTAGCCAACATCTCTTTGATTGGGCAAAGGCCGGGCTCAACCCGTTGAGTTGGAAGATGAGATTGACGATTGCTTTGGATGTGGCGAGAGGAGTGGAATATCTTCATAGTTTGATGAACCAGAGTTTTATTCATAGGGACTTGAAGCCCTCGAATATCCTCCTTGGGAATAATGGGAGGGCCAAAGTTGCTGACTTTGGGCTTGTAAGGCTTGCCCCAGAGGGGAAGCATTGTTCGGTTGAGACGAGACTTGCTGGGACTTTTGGTTATCTTTCTCCAGAGTATGCAGGTAATTCTCAATCTCATGCTTCCATTTGTCTTGCATTGTTTCTTCTAAATTTCATAGGACTGGTATTTTGCATGTGTGATGCACGTTTTTGTTTGATAGGCATTAGATAAAATGAATTGAAAGATATTTAGGGATTACTGGTTAAAATAGTAGAAATGTTTTAAGATTCCAACGGTATTTTTTTTTTGAAGGGGAAAAAATGCTAATTTTACTCAAAATTATATGGATCCTTCTTGCCAGGTATCAAGCTATTATAGAATCAAATTAAAAACAGTAGATTTGGTTGAGTGCCTTTTATATAGTGATTTTGATATATGAGATCCCCTGTTGGATCCTATTAATTTGTTGCATTACATGGCAGAAATTATGAATTGGCAAGTGGGTTATGTTACTTCATAAATCTTTGTTTAATTTACAATGACAAGACATTTGTTCTGCCTGCTAATGAAGCTCGGCAATTCTCATTTCATTCAGATTTATGAAGTAAGATAACAGCACATGAACATAATAATAATTGGTATTCCATATATTTGCTTGTTTTTCTGTTTAAAGTGTGTAACTAGGGTTAACTGCACAAAAACCCCTGTAGTTTACGCATATAGCATTTAAAACCCCCTCAAAAGACTCATTAGAGTAAAGACGCCCCCCCCCCCCCCCCCCCAAATAAAACCCAAATAACACTCAAATTCTATTCTAAATACACAAAAACAATTTCTAGGGTACACACAAACTTGTTTCTTTATTCTTGTATTGCTCATAGAGAAACTCAAACAACGTTACAAATTTACAACTTTGAAAAGTCTTAGGCGAGGCTTGCGTTAATAAGTCTCTTATGAGATTAGAGTATTGTGGAAATTTACCCGTTTGATTATATATAACTAATTTTGCTTTCTGCCTTTGAATACTGCTTAAGTAGGACAGCCAATCCAACAGTTCACCTTTCTTAGCTATTTAGGAACAATTACTATACGGGTTATGCCCGTATTAGGGTTTATTCCTTATGGTGTTGAGGTAAATGTACTTATCCAAACCCTAATAAGGTTGCTATAAATAATTGGAAAGAGGTGAGAAATCTCTATCCCATTATCCTTCTCTCAAATATCATATCTAATATGGTATTAGAACCTCCACAAAACCCTAATCCCCTCACCGAGCCACTGCCCCCTCGCTGTTGCCTACTCTAACTTTTCCCCACAAAACATCTCATCGAGCCGCCGATTCGCTGCCACCACGGCCGCTTCCCTCACCCCCCCTCTCCTCTACCCGAGCCGCCCCTACCCGTGAAATAGCAATATTTCTTCCCTGCCCGAGAAATTTCAATATTTCTCATTGATCTAGCATTAGATCTTCCATTCGAACTAGCAATAATTTGTATCATTGATCTAGCAATAGATCACCAAATTGAACTAGCAATCAAACCGAGAAATAGCAATATTTCTCATTGATCTAGCAATAGATATTCAAACCGATCTAGCAATAGATATATCATGATCTATCAATAGATCCTTAGCAATATACCTCGAAAAATGGTTTTTATGCTCTACTTGTGAAGACCTATTGCACCATCGGAATGTGGGACTCTTATCCACATATCTCAACCGGAACTAATTGATGGATTTCTTAAGAATGATATGTTGAAAAACATGGTTGTAGGATTTATATTAGCCAAAAACTTCTGCTAAATAAAATTAGCACATGAGTTTCTGTATAGTGAAATAAAGAATTTGAACTTCTAGATTAATCTAATGTTATTCATTTTAAGGTTTTTCTCAATATAGAAACAAGAATTATATCTTATGGGCTTCTTAATGGGAGAGAGGAGGAAATATAACAACCAACAGAACCGATTATAACCGGCATCTACAATTAAAACATTGCTCCAAATTATACATTGATTAAACTTCAAAGGATAAAACATCAAGAATCAGATACATGATATCAATTCACTTTGTAATTTTTTTTGGTTTATATGTGTAAAAGAAATATTAGGTTTAAATACTAGTGAGAAAACAGGTGTATTTCACCAAAAAATGTCACTAGTTTGAGCTAACATTCAGAATTCCTCCTTGACTTCAGCTGTTAACTAACAACCCTCTTGAACTTCTAAACAGTTACCAATTGCCCCATGCCCGTTAAATTGAGCTTATTAAGTGGTCATCAAATGTTCCAAATTTGGGATGTCGGTATCGTGCACCGGCATGAAGATTTTGATATCGGATATCAGATATCGTGAAATATCAGATGGTATTATCAAGTATCGGGTTCAACATTTTTGTAATAGAAAAGACATTTAAATAACTTATTTTTTGAAAAAATAATAACTTATTAATATTTTTAGTTTTATTAAATTTATATTTTTTTCAGTAGCTCAGTGGTTCAGCGGTCGCCTATTAAGCGAATGGCTGTACGTTTGAATTCTATTTGAAACGATGGTTGGAGGAGGTGAGATGAACCAGCATTCCTGCAAAGTAAGTTGGTCCAAATGGTCCTGGTTATTTACAAAACCCAAAAAAAAATTACCCTCAAATTTTTTTCCACTTAATGGTGAATATCGGCCTAAACGCCGACATCACGACATTTCGGCCGAAATCATGAAATGTCGGTCGTCATTCACCAGATATCGTTACCCGAATTTGTTTGCATGTATGTATCGTTTTCTTCCTAAAACCGACATTTAGAATTGGTGTTCATGTGACCATATGCGCACTTTTCGCTTTTTCCTAACCAATTTACCTTTTTCCCATATAACGACAACCTCCCTTCTTCCTCTTCAAATTTGGATGATTTCTTCCCAGATCAAGTGGGTTTTCACCCAACTTCTTGTAGAAGAATAATGAAAATTCAAATAGCTTAAAACAATAATTGAATAGAGTGTTGTAAACGTGTTTCGTATTTTGCTCAAGACTGCGCATCCAATGAAGGTACATACCTCTGCCCACAGACGACAAACGTCTAGCATCTAAAGTCTAGAGCCCAGGACAGGCAACAGACGTCTACCCACAGGGGACAGACGTCTGGTCCAAGCCCGGCTTATTCGCTGTTAATCGGAACAGACGTTCGCCATAGAAGGACAGAGTAAGCACTGCAGGCAGACGTCTGCTCCAGAGGGTCAGGCGTCTGTTCGGCGATAACAGCGAATTTCAGGTTCGAGATTTAACTCGAAAATCAAGTTTTTTGCGACAGTTTTGTAATCTTTGAGTTCTTAAATTATAGAGGCTGTATATATGATCTTAGGGTTACGTATTAAGATTAACTTTGAATGTTTTTTATCATAAAATTTTAAAAGGAGCCATCGCTCCATAAGAAATCATAAGGAGAATTTGTAGAAGGAGATAGATCCCATTGGAGATTATAAGGAGAAGGTGTAATAATTATCTGTAAGGTTTTTTTCTTCTCGGGTTCTAATAGAGGTTCTTTCCGTTCCTCCTCCCAAATCTCTTTTGTTATTTTTATTGCGGTTTGCATCCAGTTTTCTTTTGTTATATTGTCTATAAGGTTTTTCGCTGCTTACCGATCGGTCTTGCGACAACAACAATTAGGATCAGAGCTATTTTCCATATTTTTGCGATGTAAGTTTACGGTAGGTGATGATGCTTGTGTCTGCTCCCTATTTTCTTAGATCGTAATTATATTGATAACGGTTTGTAAAGATCTGAGAGAAAAGTATTTTTTTTTTGAAATTAAGGATGACGGATAATAAAGTAAATAGCACAAAGTTTAAGATAAAGAAATTTAATGGAAACAAAACTTCTCTATATGGCAGAAAAGGGTGAAAGCGTTTCTAGTGAAGAAATGACTGTTTAAGGTATTTGGCGGTAGTAAACCTACCGACATGACAGATGCTCTGTGGGCAGAATTAGATCAGAAGAGACAATGCACGATAGAACTTTGTTTGGCAGATAACATGATATATAACGTTATGAAGGAAACTTCTGCGGTAAGTTTGTGGTTGAAACTGGAGAGCTTGTACATGGCAAAGTCGTTATCAAACAAGCTATATTTAAAGAAGCAACTATATGGTTTACGCATGAAGGAAGGGACTCTTATTCGCGACCATCTAATCAGGTTCAACACGATGGTGAGCGGTTTTTTATGTTTTGAAGTCAAGTTAGAGGAAGAGTGCCAAACGCTATTGCTTCTATCTTCACTTCTAAATTCGTATGAACACTTGGTGACAATGATCTTTTATGGAAAGGAGATTCTTGAGATGGAGGAGATTACATCGACTCTTTTGAACAATGAGATCATGAAGAAATCAAATCCATCAGAGAAGTCATCAGGTTTCGCCGATGAAAAGGAAAGATAGAAAAATAGAGACGGAGGCAAGAGCATAAGGAGGAAATCCAAATCATCCGGGCAAGAGAGCGAACCATATTTCTTTTGCAAACAGTCAAGGCATCTAAAGAAGCGATGCCGAAAGAATAAGCAGTAGTTGGAGAAGAAGGGTAAAGGTGCCAATTTAAAGGATTCGAATCAAGCCAGTGTTGCGATCGAATCAGAAGAAGATCCATCTGACATACTAGCAGTACATACTGGGGACGCAAATTCTGATGCTTGGATCCTTGATTCCGGATGTTCATACCATATGTGCCCAAAGAAGGAGCCGATCGACTCCTATAAAAAGTTCAATGGCAGCAGTGTTCTCATGGGTGAACAATATGGCGTGCAAGGCCATTGGCATGGGGAACATTAAAGTCCGTATGTTTGATAAGGTAATGCGAACGCTTGTAAACATGCGAAACGTTACAGAACTAAAGAAGAACATGATTTCTCTTGGGGCATTAGATGCGACATGATGTAAATTTGTTGGTCAAGATGAAGTATTAAAGATTGTCAAGGATGTCCTAGTGATTATGAAAGGACAACGACTAAAAAATTTATATCTTTTGGACAGCAGCACAATAACTGGTGGTGCGGCCGTAGCTACGGAGAAACAGGTGGAGGAAACCGCAAAGCTATGAAATATGCGTCTTGGTCATATGAGTGAGGGGGGCTTTGTGAGTTGCACAGAAAGGGTTGCTGAAAGGTGTTATCTCGTACAAGTTAGATTTGTGCAAATTTTTTACGTTGGGAAAGCAACATAAGGTCGGTTTCAAGCAAACCGTGCACAAGACTGAAGGACCCCTCGATTACATTCTCAGACATATAGGGGTCATCGTCGGTTGCATCAAAGGGAGGTGCCATGTATTATGTCATTTTCATTGACGTTTGCTCACGGAAGATATGGGTCTACTTCCTCAAACACAAATCAGATGTATTTGCCAGATTTAAGGAATGGAAAACAGCCATGGAGAAGCAAAATGGGCGACCGGTGAAGTATTTATAGATAGATAATGGAGGTGAATACAACTCGAAAGAGTTTACGAACTTTTGTAAAGCTCGGGGCATACAGCGGCAATGGACTGTTCCAGGATATCCAGACCAGAATGGGGTAGCGGAACGCATGAACATGACACTACTAAAAAGAGCCAAAAGTATGTGGTTGCAATCTGGATTTTTGAAGGGCTTCTGGACAGAAACGGTGAGTCATGTGTGCTATTTGGTCAACATGTCTTCATCAACGGCCATAAATCTTTAGATCGTAGAAGTATGGAGATGAGAGCCAGCCAGTTACGATTCATTACGGATGTTTGGGTGTCCTGTTTATTCGCTCGTGGATCGGAAGGATGGAACCAAGCTGGAATTAAAATCTAAAAGTTGTATTTTCTTAGGATTCAAACTTAGCGTTAAAGACCACAAGTTATGCGATCTCGAAAACAAAAGGGCATTCACTAGCCAAGACGTGATCTTCGATGAGGATTTCATGTTGAAAGACGTGGCTGAAGATAATAAGGAGGCATGTGGAGCATTAAGGGACAATGATTCGATGGAGGTAGAGTTATCTGGCGCTTATAAGGTTACTGATACTGAAGCGCAATTACAGTCTATTGATGTGGAGGTGAACGGGCAGATTTCAGAGACAGAAGGTGAAGACCAACCCCCACAGGCAATGGCATTAAGGCAATCAACACGTACTCATAAGGCACCATCAGATACGGTTTCGAAGATATAGTGGTATTTACTCTAGTCACCAAAACCAGAGAACCTAGCTCTTATCAGGAGGATATTAGTCAAGAGGATAGTGATCGATAGATTATGGCGATGACAGAGGAGATGGAGTCATTTCGAAAGAATATTACGTAGAGATTGACAGGGCTACCGAAAGGTAAAAGGGCTATTGGCTGCAAGTGGGTATACAGAGAAAAGAAAAACGAGCAATACAAAAAAAAATTAGTTGTGAAGGGTTTTACTAGAATGAGAGGGTTAACTACAACGAGATTTTCTCGCCGGCAGTCAAGCATACGTCTATTCGACTGTTAGCGATGGTAACTACTCAAGATTTTGAATTTGAGCAAATAGACATGAAAACGACATTTCTGCATCAGAAGTAGGAAGGGACGATCTTCATGAAGCAACCCGAAAGATTTATAGAGCCCGACAAGCGTATATATGAACTCAAGCGGTCTTTATATGGGTTGAAACAGTCTTTCAGGCAGTGGTACAAGCGTTTCGATTCGTTCATGAGGAAGACCAATTACTCTCGACGTGGGTATGACAGCCGCGTATACTCGAAACGGCTTAAGGATAGGCCGTCGATATATTTACTCTTATATGTCGATGACATGTTGATTGCGGTTAAGAGTATGGTGGAAATAAAGGTGCTCAAAACTTCATTGAGCACAGAATTTGACATGAGGGGTTTAGGTGAAGCGAAGAAGATTTTTGTGATGGAAATTATTTGAGACAGGAAGGCTGGAAAGCTGTAGCTATCCCAAATCAGATATATAGAGGTGTTGGAAAGATTCGACATGAAGGACTCTAGATCGGTGAGTACTCTTATTGCTGGTCATTTCAAGTTATTCTCCAAGGAGTGTCCGAAATCAGCGGAGAAGAAGAAAAAGATTATGCTAGTGTGGTGGGATCGTTGATGTATGCTATGGTATGCACACATCCAGACATATCCTATGCGGTAAGTCCGATTAGCCGGTATATGTCAAATTCAGGAAAAGTTCATTGGGAAGCTGTAAAGTGGATATTTCGGTATTTAAAGGGAACTAAAGATCTTGGTTTATTTTTTCACAAGTAAGAAGATAAATCGAGCCAGTTGCAAGGATATATAGATGTGAATTACGTCGAGAACTTAGACAAGAGGAGATCTCTTACAGGCTATGCATATACAGTTGCAAAATCTCCTATCAGTTGGAAGTCGACACTTCAGAATACCGTGGTGCTTTCAACAACGAAGTTAGAATACATGGCAGCAGTGGAAGTATCTAAGAAGGCCTTGTGATTAAAGGATCTAGTTGGCGAGTTTGGATTCGATAAAAGGCTGGTTCTTTTGTTTTGCAACAGTCAAAGCGTTATTCACTTGACGCAGAATCAAGTACATCACATTAAAGTGCACGGCGGCGCCCCAACCGTCTGAATGAGGCCAAAATACGGAAACGATACTTTTACAAAACTTGTAAACCGGTACCACCGCGCACTAAAATCCCGGATCGGGCCATTAACCTACTCCTAGCAAACTAGAGAAGGGGTAGAGAGATATACCGAGCGATCCGTGTCCTTCGGTCTTCTCGCCGTCGTCCCGATCTCCCCGCGGAATCTCCGGTCTTCATCTCCTCGTCGGAAGGGCACCACATCGTCGGGTTCTTTTACGGGCTCCCACCTCTGGACCGAGACAACTCGGGCACGAAGTTGGCGAGTCGACGTGCCCAAGGATGCTGTAGGCAAAGTGTAGAATCCATTTGTCTCTATTGGGGTTGAAGTTGCCATGAGGAAGTGGAGTTAAAATGAGCAAGATGAATGAACTTGAGGACTTTTCTTTTGCAATGAAATGAACCAAAAATCCTCACACAAAAAAATGAATCACTCTCTCCTCACAATAGTGGCCGGCCTCATCCAAGAAGGAATGAGAATGGGAGTGAGCCAAAAGAATAATGCAAGAGAGAGAAAAAGTGATGATGAGAAGAAATGATCACAAACCAAATCCAACACTCCATCAACCATCATAACTCCAAAGGTCAAGCCATCATGAACAAAAGAAAGTCAAGGGATGGTGGAACCATCGTGAAACCATCATGATACAACAATATACAAAGACCACCCTCCACAATGCTAATTTGCACAATTGCAAATAAGCCCCCCCCACCAATTTTCAGCCAAGGAAAGATAAAAGGAAAATGGCCGAAACGGAATGCAGACGGGCAACTTCAGAAAAATGATCCCGTAATAAATTACAGGAAAATCCCGCTACTGTATATACATACCCGCATTTGTATTCCGACCGAATACAAATGCAATGAGACAAAATCTACACTGTACAATACTAGGATCCGGCTTAAACCAAAGCCCGCTAGTATTATCCGTCCGATCATGATCCGTGCAATACCGCATGTATCTGATCGAACCCTGCCATATCTCCATACGGCCTCTACAGCGTTTCGCCCGAAACTTAAGAAAACGGTCTGTGGGGGACTCTAAAGACTCGTCAATACTTTGGTTGTGGATTTAACCACTAGCACGTCAGAGGTATTAGCCATACGTAATGGGCTACCAGGTATTGACCAAAAGGGACGTCGATGAGCGAACTCATCCTGACACCCTACTGAGCCTGTCAGTGACAATATCCATACAGTATGGTCCGTTCGTCTATGAGTATCGCATGGCGGGCCTAGAGGGTTGGTAAAAGTCAGACCCCCAAAAGCGGTACAAGTCGTGTCGGAGTGTAGCCCAAAACACACTAAGATACTACTGGAATACCTACCGGTAAATCTCATGCCTTGGCCAAGGACTTCGTATAATGGCTCTTCTAGACACAGCGCGACCTCACCCTCAATACCGGGAGAGACGAACCCCTGCAGATCCGCTCACTGCCTTCATGTGGTTCGGGACTGTACCCAACTAAAACCTGTTTGCACGTCTCCTTTGAGCGTGGTAGGGTAGTAATCAAAGTACAGTGGGAACTCACACGAGACAAATGACGATCTCAGGTCGATGAACTAACTTGTACACATGTCACCAGGGAACTGCTATCTGACGTCAGATATAAGACCAACTAGCATGTTCCCGGCAAGTCCTGTCCGGTGTACTCATAACCCAATGAGCACCTATATACATCTTAGGTGAACCAACTGACACCAGTGGTTTGTGAGACCGGCCACCGCCCCTCGTCGGGGTCTCGACTGTATACACTAGTCTACTCTGGAGTATCGATGCCCAGTCTCGAAACTCCCTCGACTAGGGACCTTTTAAGGATGTGCTTATAGACCCCAGCTCCCACGTATATGATCGCCCTCATACTGCTAGCAGTCAAGCAAGAATCCTAGGGGCTCTATCAACGTGTAATAGCGACCTGTCAGGTCACCTAAAGCAGTGCATAATGATAAAGATAAACCAGATAGCATACTATCATCTTGAGTAAGACTGTTCTACCGGTATAAGTCCTCTCTCAATCATCGCAATCACGTGCCTGTGATCCAATAATTGACTCTAAGGGCACTATCTCCAACAATCTCCCACTTGCACTCAAGGCTAATTATTGCGATGTTGTATACTCACAGCCCGTGTGATACCGAACACTCAACTCCTCTACTAATCAGTCTCACAAAACCAGTTTGCGAAACTAATGTGTTCGAGGAATAGCCTTAGTGAGTGGATCTGCTCAGTTGTTTCTTTCTATGTCTCTCTTAATCTCAAGTTCGCGGAGAAAGCCATCTCCCGAAATGAGTAATACATGTCTTAGAATATGTCTGGATATCTGATGGGACCTAGCTCATAAATGAACTCCAAATCCAAACATTTTAGACTGTATTGTCAACTGAACTTAATCAGTATCCTGCATCATGCCTCCCTCAGTATCCCCTTGGACCACCTGTCCAAAATACTGCCCCTCGTCAGAAGGAAAACTATAACTCTGACAACCTCTCGGTCATCCATGTCACCTTGAAAGCCTGGAATGATAATTGTCTCCTAAAAGAGGCTGTTGTTATCATATCCCTAGAACATTCACTTATGTTCTAAAACTGCTTCATTTCGTTTCTTCAGGATTGGATCAATATCAACATATTGCATCTACTGCAAAAAACAACATCTGGTGTGGTGCTTGACATCTCATGATTGACTCAATTGCCTAAGCAAGTGATCTGCCAATCATGCACACCCCTCTCCCCTTTAGTCTGTAAGACACCTTTAGAGAGGGGGCTCCATCACCTGCAGGTACACCACCATGCCAGGAGTCATCCATTCTAAAACACCTTTAGAATGCTGTCTAAGTACCCTGATTGTGACACTTCCCAAATCTAGATCTAAAACCATAGATCTAGTAATCAGAATGTCTGATATAATACCCAATTCCTATGTGGAGAAACCACTGTGTAACAACCAAAGTATAACCGATCGTAGTATAGGAATATCACTTCCTACTCTGTGTATGTCATCCAAATACCAGGACATTACATCCTACTACCTTCTTAACAGATCCATCCCCTATTCTGATGAAGTCAAACCTATGACTGTCATATCAGAAATAGATGATCTATCTCCGCTACATCTGCTTTAGTCTATAAATAGACATAAGCCACTTGTCCATTATGCTTCCGCTGCTTCCACTGACTACGACAACTTTCTGGCAGAGTCATATAAACGTACACTTCTAAAACTAGTTTAGAACGATGCTATACTCATCCTCCTGCCGGGTTTCGCAGCCTGGAACAACAGCAATGGCAAGTCTGGATAAACAAGAACCTCCCTGTCACCGTCCTTGAGGCTACCGGAGTATCTTTCTGGTGCCTGAGGTTACCCACCGTATCTACGGAGTGGCCAATGGAATGTCAAACCAAATTGAATCTTTAGGTTCTTATCAAATTTCAGTAATCGTCTGCGGTTCTGGAATCACTTCCAGTTCTACCATACTCCCACTACTGTTTTCTGAAAAAAAAAATCCATTTTTGTTAAAACTGTGGCGAGTCAAGAACAATATCACTATTGATCTTCCAGATGGTAGAAAGTCAACCCTCGTCATAGCCTGGGTCAACCCACAAACAACCATTACAGAAACGTGCCTTGAGTTATCCAGAGTCTGGTTTTAAGCATAAGCTGGACAACTCCCCGTACCTTAACATCGTTAAGGTATGAACTGTTCTATATCCAATATAGAAACAGAGGCACTAATTTAATTGAACCAGATTCAAATCATGCAGCTGTCTTCAGTGCATGTCAACTAAATGGAGAGAGGCCGATCAGCATTACTCAACTTAGGAATGCTTCCAATTATGAGTAACCTGAAAGAGAAGCAAGTTCTCTTAATCATTACTATAATCTGAATACCATACACAAGTATCTACATCTTCGATCACCTTGAAGAATCCTGATACTTGCAACATGTGGTTCTCTACTTTACTCTTATACCTATAACTTCTCAAAATTCGGACCTTGCGTTTCCACGAAACACTTGTCTAAAAACTAGAGAAGTCATAAGTAAACCGAATATAGAACGAGAACCAACCCCTCTGTCCTCATGGACACTGGACAACATACAATACTTTGTATAAGTCCCCTGAGTCTAATAACTCATTCCCTGTGTGTCGTAGGTTGAAAACTGTACTTATGGTTCAGAAGAATTACACCGTTGTTTTAATGCTCCTTACCTAACCATCCACTGGTATAGGTAAATGTCATGGACATAATTTTAAAAAGTTATATCTCACTCTATAAAAATAGACGTACAAATATATCAATTTAAAATTGGTGCATAGCAACGGATATTCAAAACCAAATATTTGCCGACCGGCAAACAGCCCAGGCGATTTCCTCAAATATCACCAATTACAACGAATTCCGATATAATGAGGATGATCACCTAATTCCCAATAACTTACTCCCACTCATCATCTGTAAAACAATACAGATGTGAGAATCATACCTGGTAAATACATACCCTGGAGTAAGGGCTAATTGGGAAATCAGTTTTCTTTTAACAATACACAGTGAAACTGAAACATTGAAATGTTTCGTAGGGGTATCCTGGTATTCCTAGTAATGCCTCTTCCATTATCCAGATTCACAACTGTAACCGTATAATTCTTTGCCATCTTTCCAAATCCCTTTATATGTCTTTAGTCATTATCTTTTGTACACCCCTTTAGGCCAAATGGTTTTCTTCCTTCCCTACCGTTCGGCACCAGCCTATGGTTTGGAAGAAGACTATCCAATAAGCATAATGGGTGTATTGTCCAATCCTAGGAGCACTCGCAATGCGAGAGAAGATGAAAATAAAAGACAACCGAATAAACCTTATTCCTATTTCTCCTGAACCAGAATCCATCCCCAAACTGGAACAAGTTCCTTTCGAGTTCGTATATAACCATATGATGGAGTATCCAATATACTGTGGATCTTCGTAGTGATACGGAGTGTCCTGGAGAAATACAAAGGTGATTTAAGATTGGCGAAGAAATACTTGGTTTGGTCGTGAATAGCAGTCGCAATTTACTTTGCCCTCTTACTAATCCCTTGATATGTCTTTACTTAATACCTTTTGCACACCTTCGTTAGGCTAACTGGTTTTCTTCATTCCCTACCGTTTGGCACCTGCCTATGGTTTGAAAGAAGACTATCCAATTTGCGTAATAGGTGTACTGTCCTAATCCAAGAAACACGCGCAACCTGAGAGAAGGTAAAAGGAAAAGACAATTGAATAGTCATATTCGTTTTCTCCAGAACCAGAAACCATCCTCGAATAAATTCCTTCGAGTTCGTATATAACCATACGATGGTTTTATCCAATGGAAGTGGACGTTCGTAGTAATACGGGGTGTCCTGGAGAAAAGGGTAAAAGTAGGAGTGGCAATGAGGTATGCAACTCTGACAATCCAAAAGCCGGTGTTTAAGAAGGTTCGGTTAATTTTGGTCACTGAGTCATAGTCTTAGGGTCGGGTCATGGTCGCTGTCAAAGAGAGAAAAGAAACACTCAGTGTGCACTCTAACCTAGATCAGAATGGTTATCACTTTATCTAATCAGGAAACCTCCCACTGTAACGTCAAATTCTTCTCCAAACCTGAAAGAAGAATTAGTCGGGATCACCCGAGGAGTAAACCAACTCATCAGTGGGAATCAGGATCCAACTATCATCGTATGATAACGTGACGGAATCCGCTCATGTTATCATACTCCAGAAGGTATGCGCATATCTGGCAAGTTTCAGTTTCTTTAGAAACTCCCGATGTGATTTTTGCCCCATGCTCTTATGACCTTGACGAAGGCCAACAAATCATAAGTCACATGTCAAGTTCTACCCGTCATTATCCAGGTTAATTTGAACCCACCCGTACCTACCCTTGACTTTGGCCAACAAGGCAGTACGACTGTCCCAAACCAACGCATCTATCTATGCAGCAGACAAATATCCGGCAGCTACCAATCACTATGCCTTGGCGTGAGGTCAAAATACATAGCTTGAATACTACCGAATATTTAACTGAAATGATGGAGGGCTACGAATGGTTTCTGGCGAAAACCTTTAACGTAATGAACTTGATATCGTTGAAGGAACCGGATAGCTTTTATAAAAATATAGTGGCGAAAACCTTTGCTAAAGAGGTCACTCCCGGTGAAGGGATCTCGGCTCTTTCCCCGTAGAATGAGGTGCAGGATATTCCAACTGAATACCACGATGCAAAGCAAAAGTAATCGACTATAGTGAAGTTATTGTCCTGACGCAAACTTCTGTCCAAGGGGTCACTCCCGGTGAAGGGATCTCGGCCCTTGCCTCGTCGACTGGGGTGCTGGATATTCATAACCGAATACCACTGTGCAAAACAAAAGAGAACGCACTTGCAATAACAGCTTTTTGAAAAAAAAGTTCCAACAACATCAGAATAGGTTTGTTTAGCTTGCATTGATCCGAATCAACGCAGTCCCATCAATTGATCACACTAATAAAGAACGAAAATAATGATGTACGTATATGCCATCCGCATTCGCCACTGGGTCCCGTCATTACCCGTTAGGTTACTTAACTAACGACAGAGCGGGGACTGGACTAGCGCGGATGCAAATCATATACAACATCTACTAGTATATATATATATATATATATATATATATATCAATATATAATAATCGCTCAAGGCGTGATAAAATGCAACATCACAGAAATGTAATAAGCATCACAGAACAATACAGATATCTGGGATCCCCGGGTTTCATAGAGCCGCTACTGAAACCCGACGTTCCCCTGGTCATGTGGATAGCCTGTGCAATGAAATCCTAGACCCCTACGGGCGCGGCAAGTTACCCGCCAAAACCTGAAGCGAGGCAGCCCCCTTCAGCAACGTGAATGGACCACCCAGCACTTCATAGAATCCGGTAACTTGGGCACCCCTCCTGGGTCAACCTGTACCCCCTACGAGTGCGGCGAATAGCCCGCCAATTCTAGAGTGAAGCCCCCTCCGTCTCAACGCCATGAGATGCGGGCCCGTTGCCCTCTAGAACCCGGCTATCCGTGCACCCCACCTTGGGGTAATCCTAGTACAGAAAGTAAAATATACATACAACGGGTGCATCGATCTCAGCCCGGTCGTGCCCCAAAAGAATAATATACAAACAGGCAGTGACCGCAGTCCACATGTCGGACGCTCGCCCCGCAATATCAAATGTACATATAAAACGAAACTGTACTGCCATTGCATTCAGGCTATCCACCACGACAAATCCGCAACATCACAGCACAACACAGAACATCAACGTGAATGTCACGTTCGCAAATCTGTCTAAAAGGGCTATAGCAGTTGGACAGGATTTACCGATCAAGTGACATTCACGGTCGCAGATATAATGTAAATACTGTGAACTAACATGTTTAAAATTTTCGATCGATCAAATTTACCGAAGTGGGCTCCAAGCACAACTGTAGCACTCAAAGAAAATCTGGACCTAAACAGAATATTCCAAAACCCCAATTTTCAACTCAGGAATCACTGGAAGAAATTTTGTGCAGTGTTTCTTCTTTACTGTGGCGGAACCGCGACCAAAGTGGGGGTACGTCCGAGGTTCCACGGCTAAAGAAATTTTCCCAGATTCCACTAAAAACCCTGCCTGTATTTCTGAAACACACCGAAAATTTTTTCGAGCCAAAAAAATTTCGACAGAAAACTGATACTTTGAAAATGCAGTTTTGGGATATTTGTTCGATCGAAGTTTTAAACACACTAGAGCAAGCTAGATTAGGTTAATGGCGTGGCTCTGATACCAGTGTAAGTGCACGGCGGCGTCCCGGCCATCTGAACGAGGCCAAAATACGGAAACGATACTTTTGCAAAACTTGTAAACCGGCACCACCGCGCACTAAAATCCTGGATCGGGCCATTAACCCTACTCCTAGCAAACTAGAGAAGGGGTAGAGAGATATACCGAGCGATCCGTGTCCTTCGGTCTTCTCGTCGTCGTCCCGATCTCCCCGCGGAATCTCCGGCCTTCATCTCCTCGTCGGAAGGGCACCACATCGCCGGGTTCTTTTACGGGCTCCCATCTCTGGACCGAGGCAACTCGGGCACGAAGTTGGCGAGTCGACGTGCCCAAGGATGCTGTAGGCAAAGTGTAGAATCCATTTGTCTCTATTGGGGTTGAAGTTGCCATGAGGAAGTGGAGTTAAAATGAGCAAGATGAATGAACTTGAGGACTTTTCTTTTGCAATGAAATGAACCAAAAATCCTCACACAAAAAAATGAATCACTCTCTCCTCACAATAGTGGCTGACCTCATCCAAGAAGGAATGAGAATGGGAGTGAGCCAAAAGAATAATGCAAGAGAGAGAAAAAGTGATGATGAGAAGAAATGATCACAAACCAAATCCAACACTCCATCAACCATCATAACTCCAAAGGTCAAGCCATCATGAACAAAAGAAAGTCAAGGGATGGTGGAACCATCATGAAACCATCATGATGCAACAATATACAAAGACCGCCCTTCACAATGCTAATTTGCACAAATGCAAATAAGCCCTCCTCCACCAATTTTCAGCCAAGGAAAGATACAAAGGAAAATGACCGAAACTGAATGCAGACTAGCAACTTCAGAAAAACGATCCCGTGGACTCTAAAGACTCGTCAATACTTTGGTTGTGGATTTAACCACTAGCACGTCAGAGGTATTAGCCATACGTAACGGGCTACCAGGTATTGACCAAAAGGGACGTCGATGAGCGAACTCATCCTGACACCCTACTGAGCCTGTCAGTGACAATATCCGTACAGTCCGGTCCGTTCGTCTATGAGCATCGCATGGCGGGCCTAGGGGTTGGTAAAAGTCAGACCCCCCAAAAGCGGTACAAGTCGTGTCGGGGTGTAGCCCAGAACACCCTGAGATACTACTGGAATACCTACCAATAAATCTCCTGTCTTGTCCAAGGACTTCGTGTAATGGCTCTCCTAGACACAGCGCGACCTCACCCTCAATACCGGGAGAGACGAACCCTTGCAGATCCGCTCACTGCCTCCATGTGGCTCGGGACTGTACCCAACTAAAACCTGTTTGCACGTCTCCTTTGAGCGTGGTAGGGTGGTAATCAAAGTACAGTGGGAACTCACACGAGACAAATGACGATCTCAGGTCGATGAACTAACTTGTACACATGTCACCAGGGAACTGCTATCTGACGTCAGGTATAAGACCAACTAGCATGTTCCTGGCGAGTCCTGTCCGGTGTACTCATAACCCAATGAGCACCTGTATACATCTTAGGTGAACCAATTGACACCAGTGGCTTGTGAGACCGGCCACCGCCCCTCGTCGGGGTCTCGACTGTATACACTAGTCTATTCTGGAGTATCGATACCCAGTCTCGAAACTCTCTCGACTAGGGACCTTTTAAGGATGTGCTTATAGACCCCAGCTCCCACGTATATGATCGCCCTAATACTACTGGCAGTCAAGCAAGAATCCTAGGGGCTCTATCAACGTGTAATGGCGACCTGTCAGGTCACCTAAAGCAGTACACAATGATAAAGATAAACCAGATAGCATACTATCATCTTGAGTAAGACTGTCCTACCGGTATAGGTCCTCTCTCAATCATCGCAATCACGTGCCTGTGATCCAATAATTGACTCTGATGGCACTATCTCCAATACCACAGTCGAACTAAGTATATCGATGTGCGGTATCATAAGATAAGGGAATGGGTCGAAAAAGAAATCGACTTGATAAAGTTCGATACTAAGATGAATCCGGCGGACATGCTAACGAAGATCATTCTTGCAGAGAAGTTCAAGTCGGCATTGACTTCTATTCAAGTACTCAAATGTGAGGAAGGGTGATTTCGGTAGGAAGATCGCAAATCAGTTTCTCAATTCTGGTTAAAAACGGTGACAACATCAGTTTCGCGATTCCGAAGAAAAATTGTACCAGCGGAAGAAACGGGAGAACAACTAAACCAACCCTAAATGATACAAAATGATGTGCAACAAGTTTTTAAGACGGTTATAAAGAAATATGAGTCAATGTGGAGATTGTTATGAAGGTGTCTTGTATTTTGCCCAAGACTGTGCATCCAATGAAGGTACAGACGTCTGCCCACAGACGATAGACGTGTGGCATCTAAAGTCCAGACCCTAGCACAGACGACATACGTCTGCCCACTGGAGACAGACATCTGGTCCAAGTCCGGGTTATTCACTGTTAATCGGAACAGACGTTCACCACATAGGGACAGACGTCTGTAAGCACTACAGGCAGACGTATGCTCCAGAGGGACAGACGTATGTTTGACGATTACAACGAATTTCAGGTTCGAAATTTAACTCAAAAATCAGGTTTTTGGTGGCAGGTTTTTAATTTCTGGGATCTTAAATTATAGAGGCTATATATAGGATCTTAGGGTTAAATATTAGGGTTAACTTTGAATGATTTTTATCATAAAGTTTTAAAGGGAGTCATCGCTCTATAAGGAATCAAAACGATCATAAGAAAAATTTGTAGAAAGAGATAGATCTCGTTGGAGATCATAAAGAGAGGGTGTAATAATTCTCTATAAGGTTTTCTTCTTCTCAAATTCTAATAAAAGTTTTCCACGTTTCCCTCCATATCTCTTTTGTTATTTTTATTGCGGTTTGCATCCAGTTTTTTTGTTATTTCATCTATAAGGTTTTTCGTTGCGTTGTCGATCGGTCTTGCGGCAGCAACAAGAGTCGCATTGTGCGTTGCGTTGTAGTGCAGGCATAGGTCCCACAGCGGGCGTGCGGGCTCCACGCGCCTATGCTAGGTGTTTTGCGTTGTGTAACAAGAGAATAAACTGACATTCTAAATTGTTTGAATTACTAATCAATCTTTAGTTATAAACCATTCTGGTATTTTGCACGTGCGATTCACATATGTATATTTTGAATAATAAATCTACCGAAAGCGTGTGTAAATTTTTTGTATCTTGGACATTATACGAAACTTTCTAAAGATGTCTATAGTTTTTTTCTAAATTTAAATTAATAAATGAGGTTAGTGGAAATATTAAAATTGAGAAATTTATGTGTTATAAAAATAACAAAAATATAAGGTCCTATGTATAAATTTGTAAGGCATATCTTTTTTAGCCTTTTGAACATGAGAGAATGTGTAATGAATGAGTTTTCATTTTCTTATTTCTGTCTTTTATGGTGGATGAGATGGACATCTCCAATGTTCAACTTTGACTATTAGAATTTTGTTATTTTTTCTATTTTTTATTTTGTTGATTAATGACATCACTTCTAGTTATAATAAAAGATTATCAAAAGAGAAGAGTAATAACAATAGAAATCTATTAAGAATTTGAAACAAAACAATCCTGTCACTAAATCTGAATGCACCACAATCTGAAACTAACTTTCCACAACATAAAGCAAGAAGCCTGAATTTATCAAATGAAGATGTCTTTCTTTGATCTGCTGCTGGAATTATCCCTATCCATAATTCACCCTAAGAATTTTCTGAAAAGAGGAGAGAGAAAACTAAATCCCTAGCTTGAATTGGGTTCCTTTTTTTTCTAAATTGAAGTTCTGATGTTTTGATTTGGGACAGATGAGTTGTAGGTTGGTCATTCAATGCGAGGTTCAGCCGTAGGGGACAGTAGGATAATGTTTTGGAAGTTCAGGATTTGTTTGGGTAACGACTGAAGGTGAGGGGTTTCCTGGATATTATCCCAAACTACAGGGTTTTTTGGTAATATAAACCCAAAAAACAACATAAATATGTACAATGAAATGTCCAAAACTAGTATCAACACTGAACTATCTAAGATGCCTTCACCCATATACCATACAACCCATTTTAAAAATTTCGGACAAACAAACAACCATTATATACTTGAAAGTGAACTAAAATCATTCACTTTCTTCTGCCGAGGTTGTTGGGTTAGACATTTACCATTAAAGTTTCTGTGGTTTACCTTGGTTTAGACAATTTAGTGTTAGCCTATATTAAGGGTAGTTTAGTATAATTAGCCTTTCATAAATTTCTCTATTTTCCCTAGAATCATTGTTATCTAATCTTTGTTATTTTATGTGCAGAGACGGGCCGTGTAACCACTAAAGCCGATGTATACAGCTTCGGCGTGATCCTAATGGAGCTCTTAACCGGTCGGAAGGTCCTTGACGACACCCGACCTGAAGGCTGTACCCATTTAGTCACTTGGTTCCGTAGAATGCGCCTTAACGCTGATAATTTCAAAAAGGCCATCGACCCTATAATCGACGTCACCGACGGAGAGATCTCTTCAAGCGTGGAACTCGTCTCTGGACTTGCTGGCTACTGTTGCGCACGGGACCGGCACCAGAGACCCGATATGAGTTATGCCGTCAACATCCTTTCTTCGCTCATTGAGAAATGGAATCCTTCGAATCTAAATGGCGACAACGAGTATGGGATTGGGATCAATGCGCCTTTGCCACCGTCGCTGGAAGGTTTGGAGAACTTTGGAAATAGTCAGATTAGCAATACTGAGGATAGCATTCCTTCATTTGGTTCTAGTATGATTCATAATCAACATGGTGGGCCTCCTAGGTGAAGAGATGGTGAAAAGAGAAGAAGATTGTGAATTATGTTTAGTTTGTTATTATTGGATCTTGGTTTTTCTTTTTATATGGTTTATATACCGTCTATTATAAACTCTTACAAAGCATGGGAGATGTATAAGAAATGTTTTTGCTCTATTCCTTGTTTGCTCTTCAGCTCTTGTTGAAACCCTGAAAGCTCGAAAGCCAATGAGATGAAGACTGAGCGTTTAACACGCGCAGCCCCTTTCCTCTTGTTCGCAAGGCATTCGGGCAGGAACCGTCGGGGAGCCAGCATGCTAATTTTTCATACGGTTTTTTCCCCTTTGTTTCAGATGATAACTATCTATAATTTCTACACCTCAGCTATCCAATAGTGTTATTATTATTGAACTGTTTATCTGAATTTGTTTTACCTATGAAGTCTTCAAATTTTGTATACATCATTAGCTGATATCTGTATCTTTCAGTTTGTGGCTTCACCTTTTTAGAACGAGTATTTGATCTGATCTTCTTTTTTGTAACCTGCTCCATTTTGTTCATTTTCAGTGCTTAAATCATCATATAATGTACAAGTCCAACTGCTCCATTTTGCTGTCTTTCATAAGCTATACATTATTCCAAGATAACATGCAACGGTCCTCCCTCTCTCTTTTTCAAACCCTTCGGGAATCAACAACTTGTGATCTCTCACATTTGAGAGGAAATTGTAACAGTTGCCTATCTAATATAAAGCGAATTTCTATTTCTTGTCCCATTCAAAAAGAATATTTACCTTTTGCATTTTCTTATACCTTTTTATAAAAACCGCAATTTTCTTCCACCTTGATATTGACATCTGAAAGAACCGATCTTCTGTACTACACTTCAACTATAGTAAAAATTCAATCTCATATCAATTCAAAAATAATAAAGAACAAGATCGGCTTAATTAATAACATTGCAAAATCTACACAATAAATTTTGGCGCCTTCCAAACTAACTCAGAATTGGAAAAATCCGGAACGCCGGCAAGGTTTCTTTGATGGCCATCCCTGTGTAGGATTTTGATGCCTTTTATAAAAAGTTATAGAAATTGTGATTCTGACGTCATGACATCTTTTATTTTATTTGTATATTTGGACTTGTTTCAATCCGAATAACACAAATATTCTCCGGCAACATGCTCCACATCAATTCTTCTAAATCTGATTTGCAATTAAACTTATCAAAAAATTTGTGCAAGTTCGGTCGAGCAACTATCTACTAACTCATCTGAACTTGATTAATAAAAATATACTGATTTGTAATAAGCCCTAAATGATGTTTGCTAGACCAAAGTCACCGTTGTAGTAGTTTGAAAATTATATTGTAAGCATATCCATTCATGTTATGATATCTACTGATCTCAAAGGTCGAGGATGAAATACAATACATTCGAAATCTTTTTCTTGATTTTGCATTGTTTCAAACAATGCGTTTCTTCGTTAGATAAACAGATCCAACCATCTGATGCATTGGTGTAAAATCTCATGTTGTATCATGAGCACAAAGGTATTTGAATCAACACAACAAACACATGCATATGGCAACCAGTTTAGTTAAACAATCTCAAGCCTAATTCTAGTGAAGACATTTAAAATGCACATCTTTCCGCAATTTCATCGTAATGATACCACAATATCTATACAATGCATTTTAGGAAAAAATTCAATTAAAGATACAAGACCAATTATTTGATTATTAAATAGAGACATTAAGTGCTGATAATGAACGAAAATTAAGGGCTCCATCAATCACAATTGAAAATCCAAAAATGTCCATGATTTCATGAATATGTGAACAGCTTCATACATAATATGACATTAATACCATCCTCATTGAATCTCAACTTCTCAAGCAAATAAATTGGTACCATCAAACAATCAAATAAAGAAAAAATAGAGAAGAAAGAAAGAAAGAAAAAAGGCAATCCAAATGAATTAATACCTCAAAATACTCAAATAACACAAAGCAACATTAGTCTTCATACATATGATAATTGATTCCACACTAATAATTAAGTACAAGCACGTGGCACTTTTCATTAAAAAAGAAAAGGAAAAAAGAGAGAAAAAACTAACACATAATTCAGAGCATATTATAAGAAATTTAAGCTAACAAAGATAAATCAAACTCAGGTAACAAATAAAATTGATGGATCACAGCAGCATTCATCAATGAGGCAGCAGCAACAAAGAGCAGCCAAACTACAAAACAAAAAAATAAAATTATTAGCATCAATTAGCCCAAATATAAAAACTCAAAAATTAAAATGCAACATATCAATTTTACTAAATAAATCAGCTTAAAATAAAATATAAAGTTTCATACCATCCTTCAAGGAAAGAAGGCTCTCTTCTTGGTGGTGGAGCTGCATATTGAGGTGGTGGCATCACAGGAGGCCCTTGATAATACCCTGAAAAAATATTTAAAATCATCCAAATAAAAATCACTCATATATTAATGCACGTGCAATGCACGTATCTAAGCCGAAAATTGATACATACTACAAAACACAAAAAAAAATCACATGATGGTTATCTTCCCGTTTAATTTACAAAATATAGAAACAACCGCTTTTAGACATAGCGGTGTTCCTATTAGATTTTAAAATTTCGGATCGATCTTTAGAAAATCTATGAAATATCAAGAATTAAGGCAAACTATGAACACAAACTACAAAGACTACAATTTATTAATTGATAAAATACCAACATATGTAACATTTTCATGAATAAATGGCATATGAATGATTTTACCTTGGGCAGGATAAGGATAAGCATACTTGGGATCACTCATCTTCAACCAAATTAGAGAAGTTAGGAGAGAGATTAATGAAGTAATTCGATGTTTGTGCAAATGCTTATATATATATATAGAGAGAGAGAGAGAGAGAGAGAGAGAGGAATACAAACACAAAGCACCGCCTTTGAGTTGGCGAGTGGGGGATATTGCTTTGTAGGAAAGTAATCCCAAGAGTGAAGAAAGAGAGATATTGATCTAAATGGAACATATGCTCTTTTTTGTTATATGAATCGGCAAAATTAATATTATATGGTATAAATGTAATGGAGTAGCTCATTCTAGCATCTTCTTTAATTAATTTGCTTTATCTCTTTTGGAAAATAGTCAATGGATCCTTATAATTGCTTTGAATTTTGTGTCAATGTGTTGTTTTTTTTGGAAGGGGGAACCGACTCATAAGCACATAGCACACATCCGTTCACATCCCATACACAAGTGCACTGTAAACACTCACTGAACCACGTATTTATCCCGAAAACGTTAATTTATGACAATTGTCCCTTCTAGGATTGAATCCCTCACTCTTCGTAATATGTAAAATGTCATACCAACTGGGCTATTGCTCATTGACATGTTAACGTGTCTTTTTCTATTTTATTTTAAGTAATTTTGAATGACTTCACCTCTTCTTAGTCTTTGAAGAGATTAGTTTTTAATGCTAAAACTAGTGGATAAGACATTCACACTTATGATTATTAATAATGTTATGTAAATATAGACCACAGTAAATACTTCAGCATTGTTTCAATAAACAACAATGATCCCAAGATATGACATAGGTAAGTTGTATGATTGGCTCAAACAAATGGGATTTTTATTCATACAGTATAGAAAATTATCTTATGCAACTTTTCAAGAAACCAACTACCCGTAAAATCTTCTTCCAGTCAATTCTTTTCATTTGGAACTCCATGCCCTAAAGCATAGCTATACAATTTCACTGAGTACTATCTTTCCTACCGGTGCGGTAAAATCCACCTAGCCTAAAAATTCATTTGAGCTTGTTGTTTTTGCCCCGTTGATTTCTTTATTATCAAATGCTCCATCATCAAAAAACCGTGAAGTTTGCAATTACTTGATACAAGAGTAAAAATTGGTGTACATATATTATAGATTATGTTGATCAAAATGAATAGCGTCCAAGTACCGGTCTTTCAAAAAAGTCAGTACATAGATATATAATTTTTTAAGCAGTTGTGTTTCCTAAGGGATTCCCAAGGAACCCCTTCTCTTTTTCCTTTTCCTCTTTATTCTTCCAATTATCCTCTGTGTAGCATTAACAAAACCATGTTTTGCTATTCTTTAATTGTTTTTTTCGGATTGAGACTTGTCTACTTGATTCTAGAACTATTTGGTATCAAACCTTATTTTCACACATATTTTTGTGGCATTTATATAGCCCAATTTGTTATTAAAAAGAATAATCTAGAAGAATTCGTGCAACATGAGATGCACATGAAAGATAGATAAGAATATAATAATTGCATTTCAAAATTTTATTCAAGTTGCAAGGTGCATGGATGCCTTAATTAGGAGGGCGGTAAGAAGAGAGAGATAATGTAAGAATTTAGAATAGCATTATAGAAATTTTAATAATACTTTGAGTTTTTCTTTTCATAAAAATGGCAAAATGGCATATGACATTGGGTTTTAGTTATAATAGTTGAGAATTTGATCGATATACAAGATAAACAAATTAGCTACACCAACGTTTTCTAAATATCTTTGCACTCAAGAACTCGGTATTAACGTAATTTCTAAAATACTTTCTAAAATTAGAATTTATGGGCTAAACCCATAAAATTTTTAGTGATGTACCACATATCCCTATGTTTCGAAATAAGATCGAATGCCCTTTTAAATTTTAAGTATATCACATAATCCCTTACTTTTAAAATACTACAAAAAACCGATCATTGTTTTTTTTTAATATAACTTTTAGACTGTGCATATTAGAGGAAAATACTCTTAGTCCCCATGTTAAAAAAAATTAGGCTATTTTGTGCAGATCTCAGTTTTACAAAACCATAATTTACACACATGCAAAACCGTCGGTTTCAAAAACGTTGATACCAAAACAGGACTCAGTTGCTTCGCTAGTTAAATAAACATAAGGAAATTTGTTGCAGCATTTTGAAACATAGGAAAAGGTTATATAATAACCGCTAAGCTAAAACCATCTGGGGATTTCATGGAATTATGCTAGGATTATAATTATTTGAGAAACCAAATTTTAAATTATTGTTTTGCGCATGTAAAATGGTCAATTTGATGCTTTATTCTTTCTTCTTTTGACATCCTGCTCCGAATCTGATTCGATTCTTGAATCAGATTCAGAGCAGGATATATGTCAAAGGAAGGAAGAATAAAGCATCAAATAGTATTTCTTGACCAATCTATCGGAGAATATAAAATCTACGAGCCGACAATATAGGATTTTGATTCACCAAAATGACGATGACATGAAGATGTTTGGAATGATTAAGGTTTCATATTTTGGTCAAATCAAGATTTAACTCAATCTCAACATTTTTAAAGGGTCAATTACACTAAAATCCCCTTAACTATCACGTTTTCTTACAAAAATACCATAAAGTTTTCTGTAACCGTGAAATACTGTAATCTACAGTTTTCAAGAGAATTTTTTTCACTAAGATACCCTCTAAAATAGCACTTCAAGCAGTTACTGTAATAAAAAAAAATCTTCAGTACAGTAAAGTGTATTTTTAATGTAATTTGCTCTTTTCTATGTAAACTAACGCAATGGGCCCAAATAGGGTTTTTAAGAATAGAGTTTATAAAGCAATTGTGTTTCAGTACGAACCCGGTCCATTTAGCATTGAGAATATGGCCTAATCGCTGTAAAGTCAATGTGTGCTTCTCTGTAAAACCAGTGTATTGCACGTGTATATATATTACAAATAGTGCATAGAAAAATAAATTCCTTGGGTTCTGCATGAATTGGCTTACAACACCTATCGGGTAAGCTAAATCTGGTCGAGAGATTGTTAAATAGATGAGAGTACCAACAATCTCCCGATATGCCTGTAAATCAACAAAAGGTCCTTCATCTAGCGACTTGTGATTTACCTCTGATGGTGGTGTTGATGATTTTGAGTCAAGGAGGCCAAAGTTAAGAAGATCCAACACAAATTTCTTTTGCATGATTAGTATTCACCCAAATCTGTCATTTCAAAACCTTTGAAAAGAGCACTTTTAATACTTTCAACCTTGCTAGAGTTGCTTCCCATAATTATAAGATCATCAACATAAATAGCACAGATAGTTACAGCTTAGGAACAACAATTAATAGATATGCACGAGTCGACGTTAAATGAGATAAATCCTTGTAAATAGAAGAATTATCTAACCTTGACAAGCCATGCTCTCAGAGCTAGCTTGTTTTAACCCATACAGGGCTTTCTTCAGTTTGTAAACAAAATTTGGTCTGCTTGGATCTTCAAATCCCTCAACTTGATTCATGCATATTTCTTTATCAATTTCACCATTTAGGAAAGCGTTTTTCACGTCCATCTGATGAAGCTTCTATCCTTTTGCTGCAGCAATTGAGATCATAACATGAATACTTGTAATCTTTGCTACAGGACTATATGTTTCATCATGGTCTTCTTCATATGTTTGAGAGAATCCTCTTGCCGCCAATCGAGCTTTGTAACACTCAATTTCTCCACTTGATTTGCGCTTGATTTTGTAAATCCGTTTACATGTGATAGCCTTCTTTCCTTCTGGGAGTGGTACAATCTCCCATGTAGCATTTTCAATAGTGCTTTCATTTCTTCTTTTGCCATTTTGGGTCTTTTGCTGCTTCCTCAAGAGATTTTGGTTCATATGAGCTCATGACCTTCATCATATATACGTAGTGTACTGCATTGTAGTAGATGATATGAGCTCATGAGCTCATATGAGCTCATGAGCTCATGACTTTGGTTCATATGAGCTCGGTATACATGGATTTGGGCAAATTTTTGGTTCTACTAAATTGATTCTCAACAAGCGCTTTAAAAACTTTAAATGTTTCAAACACTTCAGATTTCATACGAAGAAAGTAAATCCATGTATACCGAGAATGTTCATCGATAAAAATGATGTAGTACCTGCATCGACAAAGAGATTCCACCGGACTAGGCCCCCAAACATCACTATGAATGACTTCGAGTGGGTAGCTAGCAGATGATTCTGAGGAGACAAAGGAATGTCGAGAGGTCTTTGCAAAAGCGCATGCATCGTGCAGACATGTACTTCATTGTAGTAGATGATAGGGATGTTGGTCTCTAACTTTTGCTTGGACATATCCCGAATTCGTCGAAAATTACAGTGCCTGAACCTTTTGTGCCACAAATTAGCAACATCCATATTGGAAACTTTCATGGTTAATGCAATAAGTCTTTCAACCTTCTATCCTGAAGCTAATAAATTTCCACTTTCCTTCCATATAATCTCACATCCATATAACCTTCTATCCTGAAGCGAATAAAAGCTCGTGCACGGTGGCTAACGATCCCAAGCTTCTTTTGCCGAGTCTAACCCCCTCACGTAAGAGAGGATATCTGCCCCACAGGAAATCTGGATGGCATGCAGAGCTTTTCCGTTGGTTTTCTTCCATGCATTCAGTCCTGGTTGATTTGCAGCAGGCTTGACTTCAGACCCATCAATAATGTTTAAAGACCTTGACCGATGAGGTAGCTTTTTACCCATACCTTCCAATTCCCATAGTTCTTTTCCGTAAGAACTTATGGAACGGTTGCATTTGTCGTCGACATTGTGGAATTTAGTCTTGCAACTTCTTCTTCTTCAATTCTTGAGCTAACCTGGCCCTTATACCAAGTTAAAGTAAATAACAAAATATAGAAGAAGAAGATAGCTTTTCTTATTATCTAAAAATGATCAAACTAGTACATAATTTATAGGCTAAAGAAGACATAACTAAATGCTGAAAATAAGGCCCCAAAAAACCTCACACTATCTAAATTTCACGGACATTAAATGCTCTAAGTCAGGTGTATGGTGTTGATATATTAGAGTCACAAGTAAAGTAAGCTGAAAAATGAAATGCTCTATGTTTGCTCATGGAAGCTAAGTGTGTGAAAGCCATGGCAAGTTCAGAGCTGGTGTGGCTTGTGACGCCATGGCAAGGACCTTATTAGACTTGTACCGTGGAAGGTCCAAGTCTCGTGAATAAACTCCTCAATCATAAAATCCAGTGACTATCAAAATCAGAACCATGCCCACTCATTTCTTCTCCATTTTTCTGTAATATTTGTCCCAAATTCCTAAACTATTTACTCATGCTTTTTATATATATCTTGTTGCAGCAATGGCCTTAGACTGGGTCCATGTATTTTGGAAAGATAAATAAGATATCAAACTATTATGACAATATTAAACAAGAAGAAATTAACAAGTCTAACATGCTAGATGCTAATAACATACATAAAATATGCGTATATGATATATACACAACACATCCGATACCTGTCGTGTAAGTGCCTTACAGGTGTCGATGTTCGATACATATTGGACACGGATACGGTAACCCGTCGGAAGTGTCTGTCCAACCTAGGAGGTTGAAGAAAGAGAGAAATTAGGGATTTCATTTTATTTTTAATTTATTAAATGGATTAATTAGTTATTTGATAAAGTGTTTAATTTTTATTAGACTTGAAGCCACCACGTCATCAAATGACATGGTAGCTTCAAGGCACTGGATACTTTCTCCTTCCAGCAACCCGATGCCTTCTTATTCAATACATATTAGGAACCGAACTTCTATGTCGAGCCCACAACTATCAAAATGGCACGATGAGTATATGTTTCTCTCCGGCCGAAAATACAAATATCATATGGATCGGGCCCACATCCTTGCACAAATACACAAAACCAGGACCATTATAAAGGAAGAAGCATATTGCAGGCCCATATGGGACTGGTTCAAGCCTGAACCAGTATAAGCCTATTGCAAGCGTGTGCGACCGACATCTATATTGTATCCTTGGAGAGCTCTAGTTCTTGCTCACTCTTCATTAACATCAGTAAGTTTTACTTAATTCTTTCCTCAGTTTATTAATTTTGTCCTAGTTATCTACACCTGCATCCTATTTCATTCCTGGAAATTCTTGGGATCGGTTACTCTTTATTCTTGGGCACCGTTTAATGTTGGATTATTTCATATAGCGACTTTCATATAGCTGCATGTTTATGTATAACCGCAAATGTCCCCCACCCCACTCCTATGTAGCTGCATCGCTCCTTTTTTTTCTGTTGAAAAGATGCATCGCTCCTCCTTGCTGTGAATGCTTGCGAACTTTCAGATTCTAGTAAAGGAGACGTTTTGTTTCGTGGCCTAGGTATCATGTGCCTGTCATGTGTTCGGTATGTTGAGTTAAACACTTAGACAAATAGAACTGAGTTGTGTCTGCACTTGGCCTGACCCTACATCGTGTGTTATGAGCCTTTCAAATCGTAGGTATCAATTACATTGTTGCGTTCTTTTAGAATCTGCGAGGTGGTGATGTTAATCAAAATAATGAGTAAATTTGTGATTTTTATTCAATCTTGGCTCTCCTTAATTATCTTGTAGCGAGTGCCAATTCTTGGTCAAGCTTATCCATATAAGAAAGAACCCCCAGGACGGAACTCTTCTGTATTCTGATAATTTAGCTGCAGAAATAAGGCTCTGCCAAACCCAAAATTTCATTACTTTTCAGCAATATTTTTGCACTAGTTGAGAACGAAAGATTACAAACCCAAAAAGAGATGTAATGAAAAAATTATATTCAGATTTACATGAGAAATATTCTTTCATTTCTAGGCAGTCAAAATGAATTTCCCATGTTCTTTGGTTTTTTGCAATGTTTATGTAATTATATAAATATTTTTTCACAATTGCTATCATCATTATGGTATGTGCTTTTGACTAGACACATATTTAATGTCATTAGCACTGATGGAAAATTTTCATAAACTTTAGGTGATGTACTGTTTCTAATGAATTGTTAAGTAAATCCATGTATCCTCTAGATATATTGAACCTTTTTTATGTGCATGTATATTATGTAAGCATATTTAATGTCGTGATAGTTCATGTAATTCTGGATTTACTATATGAGCATATGTAAATTCATTGAATTATGCAACTGCATCACATGTCTCTCTAGATACACCACGCATGTAGGTTGTTCATGAATGATGTTTGCTTTATATTATTTTGATTTGGCGAGAAATTCACTTTGCAAGTTTTCCAGAGTTTGATTCAATGCATTTGGATGCGTAATAATGAAATTAAGCATTCACCAAGTTTTCCAGAATTTGACCAATGCACGTGGATGCATAATAATGAAATTAAAATTTACCAAGAAAAACATTTTTGGGCTATAAAAGGAGAGGAAATACTGGATGAGGATCCAAGAACTAAGTTGACAGTGCCCTACTTCTAATATTCCTCGTGAGAGTCGAAGTCATCCCTGTTGGAGATTGCTATCGCATTCAACATATTGAGGCCGAGGATTTGATCCCATTCTATCAGAACGATACAAGGTATGTCTGAATTTTTATCTAGCTTTAATGTATCGTATAGATGAAGACAGGAATTTGAAAATTCTGCCTATCAATCTCTTCTTGGCCTTCCTCTCACCCTCTATGACACTTGGTGCAAATATTGATATCCAATTTACGCAAACAAGGTTTGTTTATCTTAAAAATGAGGATTTTAGAGAGAGAGAGAGAGTGCATCTTCTGATACAACGGCTTCAGTTTAGTTTCAGGTTAGCCTCAATTTCCTTACAATCCATGATGACCCCTATATCTCTACACCCCTTTCTTTTCACAAATAATATGGACAAAGTTGGTGTTCACCCATCCGACACGCAAAATACATAGATAACATATAGCCATTTTAAAATGCTATAGATAAAAGTAATTTCTATCGAGTCATTGTTGTTACTTGCATCTGTGTGAGATCGATCCAATTACCTAATAGAACGGTTTGTCTCGTCTTCTCTTGTTGGTTTCATGCCTTGAATATGTGATCAGGGACCTTGTCACCATTCTCATTCCTGACACCATTTTTGTTCCTTGGGAGTGTAGATAACAATTATCGGTAGGTTCTAGAGTTCATGGATTCTTTTTGTGATGTATATAAATCGAGTAATGTGTGATACACTTTTCTATTTCATGCATAATAAGTTATAAGTGCATAAATTTTCCTCTCTTCTTGTCCTTTGAGAAAAGCTTAACTTATTGATTTTGATAGGTCATCGTTGTCTAGTTGTATCTGAGAGAATTGATTTGTTTCATCTTCAACCATATTCATCTGAATACTTTTATTTAGCATGCAATATATAATAATACATAGTTTTTGCTATATGTATATCAAACAAATGTAACTTCTGCAGAGAAAGGACACGGTGCACCTTTCTCCAATGGCCGAGTAGGCCACGGCCTTCAACTTTCGTTTTGGCTATGTTTTTCTCATTAAGATTAGTAATTTTAATGCAATAAACATTAGAGTCAGCCGCATACCAATCAAATGAAGTGACTTCAAGCAAACAAAAATAATATTTTCTCAATCAAGGAAAAAAATTAACTTTACGTTGACGAATAACCACCAAAAAAATCAGAAATGGCTTAATGAATTTCCTGAAACATCGCTTAAACTATAGAGTGCGAAGGCACCTCTAAGTTCTTTCGAATACTTGTGTCCTAACTCCTTATTCTTTTCATTGTTTGCGATACAGCCTGTGAAAGCTGGAACCAAAACTGGAGAATGGAGGTACTTATTCCCCTAACCCTTTCTATCAAAAATACGCTTAGTATTTTATCTGTATATATTCTGCTTCATATTACTTATATTCTACTTAATATTTTTGGCTCTTAAAGTTTATAATTGATTGATGGTAGCTTTAAATTTTTTTGAAGGAGCCGGCTCTCGATATCAAAAAATGGGGCAAGAACAGGCTTAGGTACTCACTTCAGGAAGGCGTGCTGCAGTGCATTCTTCACAATGCAATCCAATAGATACGGTGTTCCAGTGCAACCTTCGCTGTATCTATTGGATATGCATCGTGAAGAAAGACCGCCAAGAGACTTTCGATCCCATATTTCTAACTTCAGACTTCTTCCACACCGGCAGAGCTGCTATTTGTCTGTGTATATATTTATTTTTATTTTTTCCCCTACTCCTTGGTAAATTTAGAGATTTTTTTTTAATTTTTTTCCCCTTCAAATATTGAAGTTGCAATAAAGTTGTGACTTAAGCAGCGATAAAGATGAATGAGAGACCATACATTTGTAACTATAATGAACGTGTAATTCTATATGAAATGCTCCTTTACATTCTCTTAAGCGAGTTTAGTGAGTCAGTTATAGGAGTTATGATTGTTGTTCTGTTTTAGATCAAGACTAACAATAGGGTGTGGGATGGTAATAATAATTCGGGTCGAAGGCTATGAATTACCAGTGTTGCATGACTTAGTTAAAGGACTCATATGCGAACCCCGTTACATCTATCTTAATATAATTCATAGGTGTCGGGGGCCTTACATTCGTTACTTTTGAATGTGTCCTTTATTTTTGTTAGGATCTAACTAATGTGTTCAAGCACTTTCATAAATATTAAAAATCTAACTCATGTTGAGAATGGGTTGCGGTCTAGGCTAATTGTCAATTGCTTGGACAAATTCAATTGGCCCCATGCATGCGCAATAATTTTTATATGGGTATAACAAGGCATGTTAAGCGTTAAATTATTTACAATGATTTAACATGGCAAGATGTGCGTAATATCAAATTCAAAAAAATCAAGGGTGATCGATGTCTTTGATATAAATTTAGGTCGTCTTGTAATAATGTTATTCATCAACATGGGTGTCCAAATCTTGGTATTATTAGCCAAACATACATCGGTGAATTCTGCCTTTAGAGTGGCCTGCTTAGGTGTTTTATAGGCACGAGAAACAACAAAGTTTTCAGATCGACCGGGATAAGAGTGTTAGTGAATGTAAGGCCCTATCGAGTTTAGTCAGCTTTTCACTGGCCAGCAAAAACTGGTCCTTAACATTCATGTAAGAAAAATGTAAGCTTAACTTATTGATGTTTGAAGCTGGTCCGCAACAAGGCAAGCATACCTACAAGTAAGAAAAATTTCCGTAAAAACTGGATCAATTTCCACATCAAATTCATCCCAATACCTAAACAACATAAATCAACGCTTCCAACGCGGTATATATTTTGGCGGTTGTTTCTTATCTTTATTATCTCTACCATTGTAGTGCTAAAACGAGCGGTCTCAAAATTGAGAATCTAATTTTAATAACAGCCTTCTAAATTGTTATAAAATTTTCTCTATTTTTCAAGCACAATTTTTTAAATTTTTTTTGCTAACTACCGTCAACTTATCTATGGACTAACTATTCTTCCACTATTTTTTCCAATAACCAACTCCACAAATCTCTCACAATTACTAACGTGCATCGTACGTGTAAAATACCAGTACCTGTTATAGTGCAAAACGAAAGGGGTCTCCGATCTTGAAATCGATTTGAAGTTTTGGCGGTCTGATTTGCAACAGAAATTCATTAAAAAAATATATAAATTCAAATCTTTGACTGTAATCACCACTCATCTCTTAGCACGTATCTTCCAATAATTAACTTTGCTCCCCTCTCTCTCTCTCACAAACACAATAGAGACAGTGTGCAACGCATGTGCTAGTTGGTATATAAATAGAAAAAAGCAACTATGCATGATGCAAGCCCTTGCATAGCTCTTGGATGGGCTCTCCCACTTACAAGGGGAGCCCATCCAATGGCTCTAGAGGAGCTTGCACCATGCATGTCCTTCTAGAGTAGTTTTTTACCTTGCATGGTGCAAGCCCCTCTAGAGCTATTGGATGGTCTCCTCTTGTAAGTGGGGGAAGCCTATCCAAAGACTATGCAAGCTTCTAAAGTAATTTTTTCCATATAAAAAAAGGCTACTGTATGGGCCTGCATGAGGCAAACACTCATGGATTGCTCATCCTATCATGATTCGAACCGTGCTGTCATATCTACGTTTACCAATCACATTTTTTATGTTCTAATTGAAAGACAGGCTGTCAGGTGGGGCCCAGCCGGTTGTCGGTGACTGTCCACTCCTCGCGCAATATCCGATGAATTCCCACCACACAAATTTACAGTTAACAATATCGCCTTCCACTTGAAAACGCGCTTCCCGCTGAAATCGCTCTTCCGACGTGACGGTCGCCAAACGGAAAATTCATTATTCATTCCTTTTTCTCTCTCTCGTTGTCTTCCTCTTCTTGGACACACAAACCCTAACCCTAGTATCGATCGATCTGCATCTCGATTTCTCTCAGATCTCCCTCTCCGGTTAGGCGCCCAATGTCGGTGAGTCTTTACACGTGATCGTTCAAACCTTTTCCGCTTTGATTTGTGTTTTGGATCTGTGGATCTGTGGCTTTAGCTTGTAAAGTTTTCTGTTTGCAAATGGATCTAGGGGTGATTTCGTTGGTGCGATCCAATTTTGTTGATAAGCTTAGAAGGTTAGGTTTTATTATTTGAATTCAGGCTGCATTTTGTTGTATAAGCTGAAGAAATTTGGATTATAATGGGAATGTGTGAATCAAGTTCGAGGCTTTTATTAATAGGGGAATAGGAATAGAAATTAGCAACTGTGAGATCGTAGCATGTCGTTTTGGATTACGAATTCAATGGGTTTTTTTTTAAATAATCGTGGAGTGAAATAAACGTATAGGTCGTGTTCGGTTAGAGATTTAATGAAAAAGAAATTATGAATAAATTTTGACATAAAGTCAGAGAAAATAATCATTTGGCTTAGTTTCAAACCGGATACAGTCTTACCAGCAAACAAACTTGAGCGAGATGCAATGGGTTTTGGATAAGATCCTTGGTGATTTGTGCTTTGCCGTCATTGTCTCACCTTCATTTGGCGAGATAGTGAAAATGAGAAGGGAAACTCTTAGTAAAATTTCCTTCACTTTCTTCTGATTTACTTTGTTTCTCATTTCACTTTGGAACCAAACAACTTGAACTAACTTTCTCTCTCTCACTTTCGAAAACCCAAAACACACCTTAGAGTCTTAAATTATAACATGCTCTAGAGCTAAGTCTTAATATTCTTGTAGATGGGGTGTTGGCTGGAGAGGGTAAGGGTCTGGCAGTTTCATATTCATTTTGGTATTTTGAATTCAACAGCTAGTAAAATCACAGGTCACAGCCACTAGCCTATTGCGGTCTCTTTTCCAAGATTAGAGAGGAAAGAGCTCGATGTCACTTTTCACTGTTCCCCATGCCTCGTCAAACATTTTTCTTGCTTGAAGGAGGATGACCTAGATATTCGTATGAATGATGGTTTAAAATTACAGATGGTCACTTTTCTAAATATATTTGCGAAATCTTCTTGAAGATTTTATGAGGAATGTGCTACGTTCTAATTGCAATTTACTATAGCAATAAATTAGAAGATGATTGATCCAGTAGGTGTATTATACATCAATTTGTTTCCTGTGTTTTGTTAAATTGTTTAAGTGAATAGGAAACTGTATGTTGGAAGTTGGAAATATGAATAAGCTCTAAGTTTCATAATCTATAACATAGGAGAACCATGTAAGTTTTACCCATTACATTTAGGCCACCATGTTGATGTTGATTTCTTGAAGCAGCAATTAACATAGTAAAAGAGCCAACCTAAATTAACCTTGTCTGCAAGTTTAGTTTGAATTACCGTGTGTTTTTGGAGCATTTATGTTGAAGTACTCATGTAATTTCTATCATTACATGCACGGATTTGTTGTTGAACTGGCTTCTTCTTATTATAGTATCATCTCCTATATCAGTTTATTAAGTTTCATGATAGAGTCTAGTTGGTTGCATTCAGTTAGATGTCAACGACTTTGTCTTCCAGTTAGGTCTTGGTTCAAATCCTTGTGCTTAGCTAATTGGCTTCTTGTAGTTGCAAATCCCAGTTTCATTTTCCCCCCATCTAATAAGTGAGGATCTGTATGCCACTTAATAATTTAATCTTGAATGTAAAAAGATAGCATAGACACATTTTAAAATTAACAAACCAATGCAGAAATACAACAATTTATAATTTTTAAATACACCCAAGCAGTCGGATTCTTAAATTCATCTGGTCTCCTGATCCTGATTGCCAGACCAAAAAATAAAAAATAAAAAATTCAGGCATGCTGTTTTCATTAATCCGTTCACATGGAATTCTAGTTCCATTCACCCAATCACTCTCTTTTTGTAAATTTGCAAAATGTAGTTTAGAACAATTACGAAAGTTTTAAAACTCACAATAAATATATGTACACACCTTGGAAAACCTCACTAGATATGGAAAGTGAGATTATTAGTAAGTAAAAAAGGAATGCTTTGAAGGAAGACTTATTCTTGTTCATTTTGGACATATGAAGATGTCTTGCTGCAAATTGAGTGTCTCACACTGTTTTTTTTAAACGAAGTGATATTGTAGTAAGTAGGGTTCCCTGTGTAAAAGAAGAATGTGGCTATCTGATGTCTTTTCTGGTGAGGCATGCTTTATTTTGTTTCTTGAATCGATATCCTTATATTATAAAATATAAATTTTCTAGATACAGGATATTGTAAGAAATTGTACACTGAGCATTTTGAAGAAGAGTATGCGTATTAATTCAAAACATAATGGAAGCGTTTTAATATGGAAAGCCACAAGGTCCTGTCATTTATAGGATGGCTGACAGCATGATGCAGTCAACCACTAAAAACTCCTATTTTCTTGGAGAAGCTGCATCATATATATATTTAAAAATTGATAGCTTTAAATGGAAAAATGACCAAAAGAAGTTTTCAAGCAAAAATGAGTTTCAATGAAGAGAATGTTGGCATTTGAATCAAAAGATCAAAATTGGTGTGCCCATTCAGGTTTACAGATGTTTTGAATAAAATTTTCTTATCAAAATTATCAGCATGTCATTTTGTCTTCTCTATATCTTTGTAAAGTGTTCATGTGGCATATATTGCCTTGCATATGGAACCCCCATGGTCCTAATATACATATATCCATTATACTATTTTTCATAACTGGAACATTAACATGGCATGGATGTGTCATTCTTTCAGATTACACAGAAAGTCGATCCTAGCTTACACCATACAATAAATGTTTTAGATTTTTCTTTTGGGATTCCAGTAGCATCCTGATTCTAATGTCAGCCGACCGTTTATTGAAGTCCCCCCCTGTGCATGCGCAGTTTCTGCATCTTCCATTCTGAGTTAGGGAGAGGCAGGAAGTGGTGTATGCCATTATCTCATGGTGCACGAGATGCTGCTGTTTGAACTTTGTTTTTTTGTTTTTTCTCCCTTTGGTTATGTTCCTTTTACTTCTCATGCTTTGTTATGAGAAGCACCTAATCGAGCACGTAATTTGCAGGCCCCACTGGACCAGTCCTATTTGCAGATGGGAATGGAACCCCAGTTGGCTGTTACTCCAAATTGGACTATCGATGTTTCTGATGTGAGAGTCAATTCATTTTTTGTTTCCCTGTTTTTATCCCGATGATGTTGTTGTTTAAAGGAGAAGCTAGTTCTTTAACTGCTTTTAATTGGCTGTTGTCGTGCCATGAACATATATTGTATTGTCAATCAGCTTATAATGGGTAGATAGTAAATAGAATTCTCCCATCACACAGAACTGTAACTTATTCTATTGGGTTGTGTGTATTTGATGCCTCGATTTATAGATTCAGTTTTTTTGAGTATTAATGCATAGCACCATCCTGTAGCCTTTCTGCATATGGTCGTTCATTAACTAGATTCAGCGTGTTCTTTTTGCGATGTACTGGATTAGGGTTTTCTGGGTAATTTCTATATTCCTCCAATACTGATTAGTTACTTGGTTCTCACTTCCCCTAATTCTAATTTTCTGGTAAATATCGTATCATATCATTAATCAACGGTCCTGATTCCTACTGCAGGTAAGAACAGTCAAAGTTAGCAATGTGTCCCTTTCTGCATCTAAGCAGGACATTAAAGAGTTCTTCTCATTTTCTGGGGAAATAGTTTACGTTGAAATGCGAAGGTATTTTTTCTTCCTAATTCTCATTATACGTATAAACCATCAGCTGATAATGATTCTTACAAAGTTTTTAATTTTGCTTCCGATAGTGAATCTGAAAGATCGCAGGCTGCATATGTAACTTTCAAGGAAACCCAAGGAGCAGATACAGCAGTGCTTCTCACAGTAAGCTAATTTTTTATTCTAAGAAACAACCATGCTAACGCTTATGTTCAAAACCATTTTTCTGAAAAATCCTGGTTCCTCATATGAAATGCATGTTTAACAGGGGGCAACTATTGTTGATCTTCCTGTTAATGTGATGCTAGAAGAAGATTACCAGCTGCCACTAGAGGCTTACAAATCTATTGGGGTAAAGTCTAGTAGCATGGTTTTAAACAAATCTGAACAACTATATGCATATGTGCCTGCCTATTTCCTTCAGTTTTCAGCGTGATCTGGCCATAAATGATGTCAGATATGTTATATTTATATATACATGCAGGCATTTTAAATGACTTAGCAGTCTGAGCCAATCGTACTTGATTCTTCGCACATAATAAAGTCTACATATTTTTACTAGTTCTTATTATACCGAAATGATATATTGTAGTCTTCAATTATCATGTTATTCATATCTGAGGTCTTGGTGGAACATATATAGCTATTTATTATACTGAATCCGGTAGTTGTAAACAATAAACATATTACTAAATCATCTGTGGCGGACCCAGGAGTTTTGGTCAGAGGCGGCACCAAAAAAGCTTCACCATCCATGAAAAACTCCGACTAAAGAACATACAAAAACTCGATTACATTTTAAACTACTTTAATCATAGAAATTGTTTACAAAAATTATCACCAAAAAAGTTTCACCTTTATACTGTTGATACAAAGGTCGTCACAAATCTTAGTAATTCTATTTGTTTACCTTGAAAACTCTTTGTTATTCTAAAAAAACCACAATATATTAAGCCTTCGAGCTGCTTCAAGTTTTCTTCTTCAACACCTTCAAGCTTAGCAATTAACGTTTTTTTATTAATTATTCTTTCTTAATACAATAAAGGTATTTAACTTCACCTTTAAAGAGTCATCCGTATACAATTATTAGATTCAGTAATAAAACGGCAATTTAGGGATCAATTAAAGGTGTAATCTAAAACTGCTAAGAGTATAAGGTGTTTTTTCAAATTTAAATGATTGTGGGGTGGGAAAAAAATGTATCAATGATGTCTATCTTTTATATAATAAAGAAAATTGTGGGTTGTGAATTGAAATACAAAACCTTTAGTACTATGACCATCACATGGAAAATAGAAGTGGAGTGGGGCCAGGCTAAATTGGCAGGGAAGAAGAGTTTTGTGTGAGTTGGAACTGGGGAGATTTTTTTTTTGTTAGTGGGATTGAGATGGACCCAGCTTAATTAACATAGGCTTCTTTCTTTGTAAAAACCCAGCGGGTCACGTGCCCCCTCTGGCCTTAAGGTAGGTCCGCCCCTGCATCTAACCCATTCAGCAAACAAACTCTTTTTTTCAATATTATGTATGTTATTTTTCTTCCCACCAATTTTTGAACATCCTACATACCTTGTGGCCGCAGCAAAAAATGCCATCAGATGCCTATTCTACACTATAGGAAAGGCATTGGGTTTTGTACTCTCAGGTTCATGTCTGGAGATGAGAAAATTCTTCCTATTTTCCCTATTAAAACATCTGAAAATTCTGGCTTAGATGTGTGAACTTTGACTTTTGAATATATCAATCTTTTGTTTTCTAGAAAATGTGATCAAGTGATCAACATAAATCACTGCTTCAACTATGTCCAAAATTGGGCAACCTATATGGGTGGGTCTGCATCCATCAAACATTCAGCTTACCTAGTCATTGTTAATGCACGGTTACCCCTAACTACCTCTATACTTTGTATTACTCTCCTAGGCTATTAACATAGACTGCTGTAGTTCTAGAATAAATTGAATCACATCCATGTTATGACTAATTGGTGAGGCAACCAGACTTTAGGAGTAGAAAGGTTAACGGGAAAAGAAAAGAAGTGGGTAAGCATTTCAAAGAGATTAAGAAGTCGAGAATAAGACTGTGATGTACAAGTTTGATTGTCCAAGCCTCCAACTCTTAGAGTTGCCTTGTACTAAACTAGATCTCTTTTTTTTTTAAAGAAAAAAAACAAAACAAAATCAATAGTTCATGCAATATCCATTTAACACATCTTATCCTACATTTGGGCAGAGAGAGACTATCTTGAGAAATATCTTTGTAGACATATAATACATATTACATTTATTGTTGCACGGACTTTTGTTGACATTCTATCTATTCTCGAACCTTATGATAAAATTAGCAGTGTGTAGACTTAAATTAATGACTACCAGCTCTATAGATATTTTCTATAATACTTTATTTCATTCAATAAACACATAATGATTGATGATTTGTCTTTTGCCACTTCTATATGAATTGTTATATTGTGTTTTACTTGATGCTAATTTTTAGCGTGCTATATCCACATCCATTGTTATATTCAAATTCACAAATACCGTTTATTTTTACTAGAACTTTCTAGAGGTAGATAAATTGTAATATGTGTACTGTACTATTACTCATTAATACTCTTAATAAAACTCTCATAAAATATTTAATGCTAACGTACATAAGGCACATTTAAAAACTGAGCTTACCTGTGCTCAAATGCTATTAAGCTTACTCAAATAGGACTGTACATCCCAAAAACGAAGGGAAAAGAGAAGCAGTCGCCTATTAAAACTGTAAATTTTCAGTCTAAATATTGTATGACTCTTGTTCCCTGAAAACTGAAAATGTTAAAGAAAAATATAACATCTAATAGAAATTAGTTTTCCAGATAATCCAACCATGATTCAACCAATTTTTTTTAAAAGAGCCCACTAGTGCTTCAAGGGCTTTGGATTTTAGCAGGAAACAGAAGTTGCTTCGCGTATTGCTTAGGAAGGTTAGCCATGGTTACATCAGGATCTTCTTTTTAGAAAAAATGGGCTTTCACCGGACAAGTCTACATTGCAGTCATCATAGATAATATATTCAAGGAAAATGAAAGGTATTGCCAATGACCGTTGCTTATCAACATGTGATCATAATAGATGATAGGATTATTATGATTATAGAAATCAAGTATGATTTGTTTCACTTTAAAAATCCTCGAATATGTTGATTCCTCCTATAGCTGTTTATGATCAATCATGCACCTATGTTTAAAATCAGATGGTCACTTTTGGGATCGGAACGACAATCTCCGTTGTATCGACCGTCTCGGATCGGGAATATCGGCTTTTATATCATTTAAGAAAGAATTCTTAAGAATTCTGATTTTTTAAAAATAAGTAACTAAAGTAACTATAACAATTTGGAAAATTCTTTAGTTATTAATGGTGTCTAAAATCATATTAATGGTGTCGAATTAACCATAATAGCCAAATAACCTATAATAAACCCATTAAACTATTATGAACCCATTAGCCAATCAATAAACCTATAACCATTAATAACTTTAATACTAGAACCCCGCAAATCAAATGGTAAACCCAATATTACTGAGTATTGTATGGTATTGGTCTCAGAACTCGGACGGTCATTTTGGGATCGGAATTGGCCATCTCATATTGGGATGGGCCGAGATTTCAACCCATGTCATGCACTTTCCACTTATCCAGACCAAAGACTTTGTTGTTAGTATGGTAGTGATATACAAATATTCTTTTCTTTTCTTTACTTCTCAAATTATTCTTGTATTTATTAGCAGAGTGATTCTATGAGTATTACTTCACAATACTTGCTGAAAAATTTATAGATGCCATGCTCGAGTCAGTAAATACCTATCCATGAGTAATCTATAGTCAAAACTGCAATTTTTTGTTACTATCATTACTTAGGTTCATTGCATGAAAGAACAACTTGCTATGAACTTTTACATTCTTTCTGAACTTTTGATTAATTACTTGAACAGTTTGAAATTTCCAATTTAAGCATATGGCTAAATTATTAGAAAACAGCGATATGTGACTATGGTCTTAGGTGTTATTATATCTCAGTTTTTTGTCTAGAAATGAGGGTGCTTATACTATTGAATTCTCTTACATCAAATTTGGCATGCAACACAATCAGTATCATATAGCAAGACTGCAAGGTTCTTAAATTGTTCTGGCAAGAATTTGACTAGAAAAGATATATTGGAATGCTTGTAAATTTGCTTGGTTAGTATTTTTTTAAATTTATTTTTATGTATAGGGTAATAGGTAGAAGTTGGTTTAATCAAGTTTCTACCCCTGTGACAGCAGAAAATATGTTGAACTTCAAATCAAGATTTTGGATCTATAAAATAATATGCGTGCATAATAAAGTATTTGGCTTAACTGCAGAAAACCTTTCTCATTTTTGCCGGTATAGCAAGGCAATACCCTCTCTTTTCAGTAGTTAAACTTTGTCCCCCTACTTTAACACCACTTAGTTTTTTTATGCTATTTTATTTTCATAATATCCCTAATATTTTCCCATTCAAAATCACTTCTCCACGGACATTGCATTTTATGCGGGATTATTTTAATAATTTGTAGAAACAAAATTAAAAGTTCTGCTTAATTATGAGGAAAATGCGGTTATTAATAACAGAGGGTGGGATTATGCTCTACATGCAAAGAATCGGCACAATGAGAATTGTTGCCTGAAATTTGGCTGAAGTTCTTTCTTTTTTATGCATAAATTACATAAAATATCAATATATCATCAACTTTTCCTTCTTTTTTTTAACAAAACGTCATTGAGCTTTGAAAAATACAAATACCACCATTTGGCATGGTGTTTAATGCAACTTTGGATGGCATTTCATTCAACTACCAATACGCTTTTTAATTGTTCAAAGATGCTTTATGTAATTTTTGAAGGTCAATGGTGTTTGATAAGAAAAAGGCAACGTCCAATGTTGTTTCATACATCTACCCCTTATATAAACAACCTTGTTCTGTAACAATTATCCATCCGATGCTTACTTGCTAATTTCATGTTCAAAGATGGATCAAAATCCCTTGACCGCCAGCTCGGCCGTCAAAAAAGCTGAAGACATGATGAGCAGCTTGCTGGCCAAGGGTTTTGTCCTCGGCAAAGATGCCCTGACACGAGCCAAGTCCTTTGATGAGCGTCATGGCCTAACCTCCAACGCCTCCGCAACCGTCGCCTCCCTTGACTGCCGCATCGGCCTTACTGAAAAGCTCAACATCGGAACCACAATCGTCAATGAAAAGGTCCGTGCGGTCGATGAAAAATACCAAGTCTCACTAATCACCCGGTATGTCCTAACCTCTGTACCAAAATTTCAAAGTTGTGATAAGAATTGAGGCGAATGTTATATGGGGCTAGTTGCATATAATCCCTTCTGTACCAGATGGGGTTAAGCACGTATACCCGCATAACTATTGTAATAAACACTTACACCATCTCTTATTACAACATGTTCTTCTACTTCCATTTATCCCGTTCCTCTGCAATCTTAAATAACCAGTCTTTAACCCCAAATCTAAAATCTCAATGATTTTTCCTCATTCTCCAGTACTACTCCAAGCCTTTTTCATTGTTATCTTGTAAGTCCTTTCTCTTTCCTCACATCCATGAGCTATTAACTAACAGTTATTTCTCTTTTTTATTTTTCAATTGCTTCAAGATGGAGATGAATATTTCTCTATTTTAATGCATTGTGGTTTTCTCTAGTATGTTTCTTTTGCTAGGGTTATATTTCTTACTTACTTTTTATGCCACAGTTACTAATGGTTTGAAGATGAAGAGAAGCGCAATTTTTTTAAAAAATGTTTTCTTTTGTCTTAAAGGGTGTAAATGCCTGTGATGATAGTTGAGGGGATACAAGTCCTAATCCCCTATAGCACAAGGGGTCTATGTGCCATTAGCCCTCTTTTATATTCTGCCACGTCCCTACATGTCGAACAACTTTTTATGCGTCAAAACCTGGGCTTTTTGTGTAGCGGTATTTTTTCTAAGATTTTAATGACCCTCAGGAGCTCTCCAGGGCCATTTCCCAATGCCCACCCCCTTTTCTTCCTCTCTTGCTTCACACGAGCTGGCCCTGGGGAGCTTCCCAGGGAAGCAAGCTCTTCCTCTAAACAAATTAATCCGCAATAAACATACGCCTAGTGGGAATTGAACGTAGGTTGTTTCTAATACCATTTTAAATGTTCTTTTCATTGCATTAAAAGTCTCGAAGTAATGGTGAGGGTGATATAATTTTATATTCTGATAGGTCTGCATTCGCCGCGGCGGAGCAGAAGGCAAGCAGTGCGGGGTCCGCGATATTGAGTAATCCTTATGTTCTAACTGGGGCTTCGTGGGTGTCATCAGCTTTTAATAAAGTGGCGAAGGCGGCAGGGGACGTGGGGTCCATGACGAAGGAGAAGGTGGAGCGAGCCGAGGAGGAGAAGAAGGATAATATAATGAGTCAGAGGATGGGGATATTGAATGAGTTTGCGCAGCTGCATCTCGATGAGTCGTACGGGGAGGGGCCGGCGACTGTGCCGGTATCGATAGATGAGGCGAAGTTGGCCAACGTTTGATGCTGTTGGAGACTATACATTCTTTTACGAGGCGTTCTCTGTTGCTTGTTCTTTGATTGTTTCATTCCATTATGTGGTTAATATCTCAGATGTTTCACTTGTGTGATTTGTTGGTTAGATCTGTGTACTTTATATAGTGCTGCAAGATAGGGTAAGTATAAAAGAAAAGTGAAAGCATTTGCTTTAGACCCTTTGTATTTCCATGCCTGTTCCTTCTACGGTGGTTATGTGACTAATGTTTTCTCAACTCATACACCTGGAAATTGTTGTTCATTCTGCAATTTCTATTTGCCTTTTCAATTGATCCATAATTTTTAGGCCTAGTTTCCAAAAATCTATAAAAAAAAACTTAGGGGACATGGCAAGTTGCTATCAAAGCTTTGAAAATTGCATGAAACTATTTACTCTATGGAAATTTGTAAAATTAATAAACATTAAGCTATCAAACATTTAATAAACATTTTTTTTATTTGACGGTTGAGAAGCAACATAAGATGAGAGCTATGAGATGAGAGCTATGATAGGGGGTGATTGTAACTGTTGGATATTGACGGTTGAGATTTAATAAACATTTTTATTATTTAAATGTAGAAATGAAAACTAAATCAAATAAATTCTTTACAAAATCCTACATAATCTCTCTCTCGAATATTTTATCTCAATCCGGATTTCCTTTTTTGGGAAAAAACATAGAAGGATCAATGATAAATTAAACAAAAGAGAAATTAAAGAAAACTAAACAATTATGTAAGCAAAATGAGATTATTTTTATAACGATGATAAAAGTATGCTTATGAACACAATCAATTATGTCCGAAGGATCCTAAATGCAATCTATTTGACATTGAGCGTTGTACCCACTAGTTGAATTACTCCTCTTGATATTCACATTATACATTATGCTTTTGTTAATTATATTCTTCTCGCTAACTAAACATTTTTAATTTAATTAAGATTGAGGAATGTTTCAAAATATGTTTCAAAGTATGTTCTTTTCACTGTAAGAGAAAATGTGTTTCTAATTTATTTTGATAGATTTTATCTCATGTAGATTCTCTCTCAAAGAGACAGGAAATATATTCTACAAGATTTGATAAGATTTAATTTGATTATGTTATCTTTTCTATATTTACCTTTAAAAACAACTATAATCTCAGCCACCAAATAATATTAGATGGTTGCAGTCACTCACTCTCATAGCTCTCATGTTATGTTACTTCTCATAGATCATTCCTCTTCAATAAACCACCAAACTTGTTTAATGTATAAGAATGTTCACTTTGGTAGCTTTTTGTAATTTTCAAAAAACATTGATAGTTACTTGACTTGACTTGTAGGGTAATATCGCATGCAATTAACTTTACTTTTACAACATTTTATTTCCTCAAATATACTTCTACACTTAAGCATGTAATCCGGTGAAAATTTACTAAACAAAGTTGAAGTATGTTCATTTGGCCCGATCCGGCCCAATATACGCCCATATGAATGGGTGCACTATATATTTATATATAGAGGGCTAGAGTTTTATATGAGACATATGATAAATATATATGCAATATAAAAAGTTTTTCTAGAGAGAAACAATAGGCAGCCTTCGTCTCCTTTCCTCATCCTCATCTGTTTTGGGTTGGCTTGTGGGGTGATCAAGAGAGGGATTCTCGGGTTTTTACCAAATTGTGGTTTCTTTCCGCTCGTTATTTAGAGGCGCTAAAGATCAGATCTTCTATGTGGCGTGGACAAAGTGATTGATCTAATCAATCAGATCAGGTATATCGTGTAACACCCTAGTACGGTTATACGACATTAGTTGGTATTTTAACACTTTATATTTCTTCTATTTTATCTATTGGGTCGCGAATGATTTGAATAGTAGTAGTTGTTATCCGACCCTACCCACAAGTTTAGAACCCAATATAGTGCAAGATTGTATCTGAGATTTACCAGTAAAGTGTATCTATGTGAATCTAGTATAATACCTACTTTATATTTTTAGATCTTTATATATCATATATCTAGATTATCATATATCTTTTAATAGCCACAAGTTAAGAATAACATATATTTTGTTAACTGTCATCATATGGTTGCTATCCCATATCTTATTTTGCTTTTATATTTTACGTTTAAATCTCAAGATATCTAATATCAAATATTTACTAAAATATATTTTTAGAATTCTTTTAAATCTTAAATTAGGGATATGAGTTATTTAAAATATATTCTTGTATTATGCTTGAGAAGTTTACATATGTGAAATATTTTCCAAAATATATTTTTGATGAGATTTTGGTGGAGATTGGTTGTAATTTGATATTATTTATATACATTAAAACTAATATATATTTATAATCTAATTTAAACTATACTATATATATTTATATTAAACACAAAACTCTCTCTCCCCATATAACATATCTCTCCCTCATCAATTTATATATTCTCCTTCTTCATTCTTCAAGCCCACACTCATTCTCGCCGACGTAACTCCAGCTGCATTCTAGAATCTTAATCGAGCCATCAAAACTTGGTGTTGATTTGTATAGCGTCATGTTGCTTCCGTTCATCGCGTTTGTTTCGAGACAAGTTTACAACTTACTACATGCTATACTTTATATAATTTATTTATATGTTGTCTTACTATTATTATTATTATCATCATCATATAACTATATCTATATAATTTATACACCGTAGTTATTAACGTTAATCAGTTTTATAATATACAATGAATGCAAGTTTACAACTTGCGACATGCTATAATTATATCTATAAATATATATATCGTCGTAATATTTCTTATTATTATCATTAATTAGTTTATAATCTGCATTTTCTAACTTTATACAAAATATAATTTGAAAATATTATAGTTTACACATTAAACGTCGTCGTAAAGCGGATACGACAAATCTGAAATTTACTGTACACCTTACCTTATAAAATTCATTATAAATCATAGAAAAATCATTAGCATACGTTCTTTAGTTCGTTACGAAGCTAACTCAGAATACTATTACCCTGTGAAATATTTACTTGCAAAATAAATAGTTTAAATAATGTAAACTGTAAATGAAAATACCTCTGAACTGCTATCCAGGGAAATTCCAGCAGCAAACTTTCAATTTCGAACGTTCATAACTTTTTGTAGGAACAATTTGGGATACTTTAACTTATAAAAATGAAAAACCTATTGAATTAGCTTTGTTTTGGTATATGACACGTCTCTTTTGGAGGACGTTTGTTATTTTTCAACCTATTTTACAAATCAGGGTGACGCTGAATTTCTGAACGGAACTTTCTTGTATATGGTTAATCAATACCACTTTTATAGTTATTAATCGGATTGAATATGTTATCCCTGTTAATATTATTATATAAATATCTATTTAATAAATAATAATGCACGTGTTTTAATATTCAGCAAATATTACCGATTTACAGTTTATAGTATCCGTCTGTATCTGATAATAGCTTATCTAGTTGCATGCCGGAACGTCACAACGTTATCATACTACTATATTAGTTCAATATGTTATCTACATTGCACCATATATGGTAATGGACGTATAATGGTTATTATAGATAGATATATATGCATCCTGGTATTAGTCGTGTTTCGATATTGATTACAGTTTTACATTGGTATCTATTTTGGGTTAATATATATTACATGACATGTTCACAACCCACTACCAGACTTATTATTTGGATCTTATTACTAATGCCAACAATCCTGATTGTTGTCCTGACGGACGTGACTTATTGTCTGCATAGACAAAACCTGTACCTGCTTGATTCTGTGTTGGTATTAGACTTACATCATCAATACCTGACTTGAACACATCACCTTGGGGGTAAGGGAAAATCAATAATGAAACCTGACTTGTAACTGTAGGGTTCCGTAGCGCGGCAATAAGGTTTCGGGAGGCATCGTCCATTCCATTTTCAAATTTTTGCCGAACTAAAGAACCCTAACCCTAGAATCTTAACTAGAAATTTAGACGAAACGATATGTAAACAACTTTACAACTAAGTGAATGCGGAATACAACCTTTGTAGACCGGTCCTTCACTTCAAATGCTCCATGTAGAAGTCCCTTCGCTGCGAGTAATGATCTCCCGAACTCTTGAGAGGCTCCACAAGGTGAAAGATGCAAACTTGCTCGAAGTCTTCGAAACCGAAGATGATCTACGTCGAGAAGACTCAAGATCATGCTAGCTCTTCACTAAATTAGGGTTTAGCGAAGCAAACACCCTAAACTAAATGTCTAATATAGTAGAGGATGATGAAGTAGGAAATTGGCTCACTTTAGATTTCTTTTTCTCACAATATTTCATCACCTTATCAAAACCCTAGAAAGCTTTCATGAGGAAGAAGAAGATCAAGTGAAGAATGAGAATGAACTCATGATGTGAGAATGTAAACCATGGGTGAGTTAGTGTCATGCACTGACTCATGTAGAGACTTTACAATGGGTGAGGTTTAATGGTTAGGTTAATAAATATCTACAAGTGAAACAAAAATGGTGGACTTGGTCAATATTTCTACAAACTTCTACAAGCTTGTAGCCATGATAAAATCCATCCAATTTTGAATTACTTTGATAAATAAAAACCATACATTAAATCAAGCATGGTGTAAGTCTCATACACCCATGAAGGATGTGGCATCAAGCATGACACAATAAAATGTACATTAATATATATCACATATATACTATATGCACATTTGTGAGAAAAAGAATACTTAGTGAGCAAATATTAGTTAATGTAAGTTAATATATCAAATATATAATTATACATTAAATTATCAAATCAACACTTGATTTAATAATCCGGCTATATCACATACAACCGACTAATATCATATGAATCAACTTATCGAATCAACACTTGATCCGATAACCTGGCTATATCACATATAACCGACCGATATCACATATCGCGAGAATAGAATGCGGTATCACATACGCGCATTAATCTCGGTCCCGCACATATCGCATATGTGCTCCTACTTCGTTTCGCATGAACCAGGAAACCTCTGTGTAGGACTCTAAAGACTCGTCAATACGCCGGCAGTAGGTGATGATCATATCAAATACCCACAAGCCGCAAGCGGTCTGCTAAACGTAACGGCCACCCGGGTATTGAGCGATCAGAAGATCAACAAGCAAGCCTGCTTATACTCCTGCGAATCTAATCAGTAACACTACCGTACAGTCCGGTTTCTTCGTCTGATATGTCGCATATCACAGCCTGGGGGTGGTATAACGTCAGATCCCAATATCCTGATAATTCATGCCGATGCAAGGTCCATAACGGTTCGAGAAAATACTGATAACACTTACTAGTAGATCTCAGCAACCTTGGCCAGGGATTTCCTGTTATGGTCAATCGAGCATAGCGCAACATCAACCCCCAATACCGGGAGAGACGAATCCCCTCCTATCGCTCATTTCCTCCATGTGACTCGGGACTGTACCCAAAAACCACCGTTTTGCACGATCTCTTGAACGTGGTAAGGTGGAAATCAAAGCACAGTGGGAATCATACAAGACACTATGACGATCTCGGGCCGACAGACTAACCTGTACCAGTGTCACCAGAGAACTGCTATCTGACGATAGGTATAATACCATCTAGGAGTTCTCGGCGAGTACGTCCAGCGTACCCAGTCTCCACTGAGCACCCATATACCTTCTTTGATGTCAAACACCAATGGATATGGGATCATCTATCGCCCATCATATGGGTCGAGAAGCGTATACGCTAGTCTACTCTGGAGTATCGATGCCCTGTCTCGATACTCCCACGACTAGGAACATTTGAAGGATGTACTTACCGACTACCTCTGCCCCACTAGTATGATCCGCATCATAATCCTGGTAGTTAAGTACTCATCCTAAGGGCTTTATCAACATGTAATAGAGAGACAATAAGTGTACATGTCAAGATAAAGTGCAACCAGATAGCATACTATCATGTCGAGCAAGAAAGTCCTCCCTATATATGTCCAAGCATCCACTACAATATACATCATATGTACAGTAATGTCCTCTAGGGCATACATATAACTAACAATAACTTAATAGTTCGATACTTATACTGATCAGTCTTCACGGGCTAGGCCAGCCCCGGGATGCTGCTGCTGACATCATTCATCTGTACATGTTACTTGTTTACTGCCTAGAGGCACGTCTCGGATTCAGCCTAAGAATCTTGACCGTGGTCCTGGGCACGCACGGGATACTATTGAGTTACATCGACGATTCCATTAAATTTATTTCAAAAACTTCTAGAATAGATAATCTAGAGGCACAAACTTTATGATACACATCACATACTTATATCTCACTGTTTTACACCTGTGTTATTTATTTACACTCATGTTTAATCATAGCATCCTTGTTCCCCGCCGAAAAGACGCGACCGGGACGTTGGGATGTCGGGGCCTGAATTCCGGGGGCAGATGCTATTTGGTGCTATCCGTCTACCTCTCCGAAGATGCCAAGTTGATTTATGGTACCATGTATCGAATGTTTAGATGGATGCGGCCGATGTAGCAGACTTCGTCAGATTCCCCCTCGTTGAGGGGTTTTTGATTGTGGGGACGCTCTTCCCTGCAGGCGCAAGCCCCTGCAGTTAATTACGCTACCGTATCGCGGTAACAACTTTCTCCTTCTCTAGATGGTCACTTCGTGTCGTGTGTGTTTGTTTTGTTTTTGGTTGCCCGTGGATTGTATACGGAGACTAATTTATGTTGTCGCCCGTAGGGCGTGGATTAATCCAAATCCGTATCTTCTTAGATTTGGGTTTGGGTTTGGGTTTAAGGATACGTTTGTCTCATTTGAGACTAAGATCAACTTAAACGTTTGTTAAGGATACGTTAATCTAATTTTAGACTAAGATCTACTCAACAGGATCATTTAGATCCAACAAAAGAGTATTTGGACTCTATTGTTTAATTTAGGGACATTGCGGTCAATTAGTTTAAGGACATTACGGTCCAAGGTTAAGGACATCATAGTCCGTGGGTTTAAAGGACCCCACAGTCCGAGGTTAAGGACATCATAGTCCCCGGGTTAAAAGGTACCCCACAGTCCATGAAATGTTTGGTTGTCGGGACCCGTCACCTCTCTGACGACGTTGAGAGATTACAACGATAAATATCAGAGGAGCGAAGAGATGTACCCTTGAACCAATTTTGGTTGGGATCTGTAGTCCAATTTGTGACTAAGATCAAAGATTTATGAGCATATGGGCTCAGTTAATCTGAATTAAGGACTTATGGCCAATCTTGGGCTAAGTCCAATTAGGTTAAAATGTTTAACATTTATTTTAGGCTGTTGAGCATCTGTTTGGGCTTGCCCCTTTTTAACAATGCGGAGCATTGATTTGGTTTCTGACAGTATTTCTGTCTTTTAGTGCTGAGCACTCATCATGGCTCTGAGGCTAATTAAAGAACATTTTATGTTCTATCAGCGCACACGTGAGAAGCACGCGGTGCGCTTGGCGCTTTGTGCCAGTCAAAGAGCGCAGAGCGTTCTGCTGGGTAGCACACACGTGAGGAGCACATGGCGCTTTGTGCCAGTCTAAGAGCGCAGAGCGCTTCTGCTGAGTAGCGCACATGTGAGGAGCACGTGGTGCGCTTGGCGCTGAGCGCCAAATTATGAGCACATTGCGCTTCTGCTGAGTAGCGCACACGTGAGGAGCACGTGGCGCGCTTGGCGTTTTGCGCCAGTCAAAGAGCGCAGAGCGCTTCTGCTGAGTAGCGCATACGTGAGGAGCACGCGGTGCGCTTGGCACTGAGCGCCAAATTATGAGCGCATTGCGCTTCTGCTGAGTAGCGCACACGTGAGGAGCACGTGGTGCGCTTGCGTTGAGTGCCAGTCCAAAGAGCGCAAAGCGCTTTTGTTCAAGTAGCGCACACGTGGGAAGCACGTGGCGCGCTTGGCGCTGAGCGCCAGTCCAAGAGCGCAAAGCGCTATTTGATCAGCTTTATGATCTGAGAAATAAATTCTCGTTTAGAAGAGACTTTGTCTCAAGGTTCTAAGAACAAAGTTCTTATTTTGTAGGAGATGTTTCAATCTCTTATTTTGATGAAAGGCTTTGCCTTTATGGATCTGTGATCCTAAGAGAATCGACTTATTCTCCTCCTTTTATTTTATAATGAGATGTTCATGATCTCCTTTTGTAAAAGACCTTAGTCTTATATATCTATGATCTGTGAGAAGAATTATGTTCTTCTTCTTATTTTATGATGAGATCCTTGAATCTCTTTGTGAAAGACCTTGTTCTTATAGATCTATGATCTTAAGGAAAGAAGTGAATTCTTCTTTTTAATTATGAGATGATTTCATCTCTCTGTTCATTTTTTTTTACCTTGAAGAAACTCTTCTTTCTCTGAGGGCTTGGCTCTTTTTTCTGAGATCTCTCAAAGCTTATGGGGGGGGGGTTCCTCTCTATGAGACTTAAAGTCTTGGGGCCTTTATATAGGGCAAGATGATTTGTTCAATCAGTTAAGGAGATCTTTTCTCCAATTGATTTGGGGATATCCCCACCGTTGGATGTTTGATCCAAGGGCTTCTGATTTACAGAAGGCAATCTTCTTATTTTTTTTAACAAGATTGGGAAATCTTCTAAACAGAATTTATTCTGTGTTTTTGGTGATTTTTAATCACCATTGGATCATTGATCCAACGGTGCTCTGATTTACAGAGAACAATCTTGTTGTTTGGAAAGATTTTATGGAATCTTTCTTAACAGAATTTAATTCTGATTAATTAATGATTTATTATTATTATTAGATTTTTGATCTGACGGTGTGGATCTTTTAGTTCCAGCGCTAGTGCACCCGTGCTTTGCACGTGGTGCGCTGCTTAGAGCGCAGCGCTCTTGGCGCTAGCGCACACGTGCTTTGCACGTGGTGCGCTGCTGTTCAGTTGATAAAACTGTACATTTGTTATTACATTTTTCCTACTATTTCTATACTAGAAAAGGTGTTTATTATAATATATGATACATATGAGGGTTTATCTGTAAAAATACTATTTTTCATGTGTTGATATATTATAATTAACATTTGGTAGGAAAATGTATGCAAAGATACCATTGACCAAATCTTAAGGTGAAATTAATATCTCAATAAAACAAAACTCCACTAATATTATTTGTTGAGATTGTGCAGAATTTTTCAGGGCTAAAAATCAAGGGAATCAAAGTTGTTAAGAGCAAACCTGCCTAATTAAGAAAGCAAACTAAGAGATCAATTCTGACAGAAACAAAGAAAAGATTTCCAATTTCCAGAGGTTCCAGAGATCACCACGTGTCATAAAAAGAGAAGCCCCAGAAAAATCATCAAAAGATCACACTGTTTGGCCGCGTATCCACGGCCAAACCCCCTATTGGCCGCGGATCCGCCGCGTGCCAGATGGATTAGAAGCTGTGATTTCTTCTGTTGAATCTTAACTGTTGGTTTCCAATTTTGGAAGCTAGATTTCTGGCTTTGGGACTATAAATAAAGACCGAGAGCCTCTTGGAAAAATCATCAAGCCGAAGAGATCACGAAGTCCAAGACGGCTCACGCATCCAGGCTGATCATCAACTGTTCATCTACCTCCTTCGGAAGAGTTCGAGAAGCAAACCAAGTTTTTGTAATCATTTTCTAAGGAATAAAGTGTATATTGTTCAAGTTGATTAATAAAGGTAGTCGTTTTATTTAATTGCATTTTACATTATGTTTTCCCTCTCTGTCTTTTCATCTTCTTTTCCCAACATGCGCGAGTAATTCTCCGCTTGTTAGGGTTCATAGGATTAGGGTAGATTAATGGATGATGAAGATCCTTAAACTCTTTTTATGTCCTATAAAATTTATAAACTTTACTAAAAGAATCATTAACATCCTAATCGGGCGCGCTACCAATTTATTCTTAGTCTCGACCGCGGTTAGAGATTAGATTAATAATTGTTTTGGCAAAGGTTAGATATGAACGGAGTTCCATGTCGAGATAGGGGTTAAGAGTGGGAACCCTTTTCCCTCCAGAAACCCTAATCTATATGCATCTCTGTGGTTCTAGTTTTAAATCTATTAAAGGATAAAAAGAGTAATTTTTAATTAACCATCCATAACTATTAAATCCTAATGAACCCTACAAGCTCTCTTTTAATGTTGAACGTACATCCATAATTAATCTAGATCTATATTTTGCATCCGTGTTTAACGTAGATCTAGAACGTACAACCATTCTTATTTCTTCCTCCTTTGTTTCTCAACACGCCTAAAGTAAGAATAAAATATTCCACATTTCCCTGCGGACGACCCATACTCATCTCGGCTAGCTACAAGCGACACCGTTATTGATTGCGGTTAACTACTACATACACATAGATCATATAAATCAAATGGCGCCGTTGCCGGGGAATTCGTGCGTAATTTTTTATTCTTACTATTTGTGTTGAATTCTTATTAGATCTATATCATAAAAATAAACAAAACTGCAAATTGTATATTTAACGATTATTGTGTGAATTTTTGCGAGGGGATCTGGAGTCACAGAATTGAGGAAACAGAGAGTCAGAGACATTCATCAAGATCCAGAGGAGCACAGGAGGCTACGTAGCAAAACTCATCACGAGATACCTCTTTCTCGCGGCGGATCCGCGGCAAATAGGCCAAATCGCGGCGGAAGCGCAGCGCAAGAGAGGGATTAGGGTTCCAAACTTCTCTGGTAAAATTTTCAACTCTTTCTCTCTTCTCTGAAATCCAATAAAATATCTTTTCTGCAGGATCCTTTGCAAAATATCGCCGCTCAAAAATCTTTTTGCAAAAATTTTGTAATTGGTTTGTTTATTCATATTTTAATACGGATTTTAAGGGGAAAGACCAAAATTCAGATTAGGTGGGGATTTCATCACCCTTCCTAGGCCCCACAAATCACAAAACGAGCATCCGCATAACCCTATATTAATTAAAAAAAATATCTAGATCAAGACCCTAAGGACCGTCGCGCTCAAGTAGGACAGAGGAAGGTCGTGGGTAATCTATCGCTTATCTGCATTTCTTTTGTGGTGTCTAGGCAGGTGTGTCTAAGGCAAGTGGTTACTTAATTAGGCCCGCTATTTTCGGTGATTCGTATAGCGGATACCTCCCACTTACCTGGCATTTACCTGGCCACAGGAGAGATAAAGAGGCAGTAGAGGATTTATCCTGCGATTTGTCCTTTGGAAGTCTAGGAGCGGTCTAGTGCTTGACCTAGGTGACCTTATTTCTAGGGTTTGCTTGTGTATTTTGTGATTTTTGTGAGTAAACCCCCCAAGTCCACTTTTAAAGCAAAACAATCCAATTTTTTTTCTTTTCCTTTTTACCCTTCCCCCCTCTTTTCTTCTTATAATGGGTAATCCAAACAGACGAACTCTTGCCGAGCTTTGCTATCCACAACCAGATATTTCTTATCTTTGTAATCGCTTCGGTATACCATCCGACTCTCCCATGTCTTTAAGAGATCGGATAGAACAAACGAAAAGAAACAGTTGGCCACCTCACTCCAGGTCATATCAACCGCATCCAAATTCTACATCTTCTTATGTTGATACTCTGAGTGAGGATACTCCTAAACGCATGTCCATCGCTGAGCATATAGCGAGGGCTAACGGCCAAAGTTTCAATACGGACCAACATCAACCATCACCACCACTTTCTAAAGAAGAATTTCATAATCGGTTTGTGACATATATGATGTCTATTGAAAATATCCAACCAACCAACCAATATCAATATTCTTTTTATCATAATGTTGATCCTACTCCTGCCCAATGTTCGCAACCACTCTATTCTTATCAATCCTATCCGACTTTTACACCGTCTCTAGACAATCCTTCTAATCAGTCATTTGAGAGTTTTAATTATCCACAAGAATTTCAATCTTATACTGAAACCCCTTATCAACCCAAGTCTAGTCTTGAGCGGACATTAGAAAAATATGTGGAAATGTCGCACCAATTTAGAAAGGAAACAACATAGTGGATGCACGCAAATAATTTCAACCCAGCCCAAAATTTTTCAGTATATAATACGGCCATAGGTCAAAGTGAGAACTTGGGTAGTGAGAGAGAACTGTACGCGAGTAATTTCCAGAGGAGCACAGAAGGCCACAGAAAAAAAATTCATCACCTGATCCATCTTCACTGCGGCGGAAGCGCGGCCAGTTAGATGATCTAGGGCTTTAATCTTCTCTGGTAAGATTCTAACCTCTTTCTCTCTCCTCTCAAATCCAATAAAATCTCTTTTCTGCAGGATTCTTTGCAAAATATCGCCGCTCAAAAATATTTTTGCAAAGTTTTGTGATTGGTTTTGTTTTGCATATTTTAATACGGACTTTAAGGGGCAAAGACCAAATCCAGATTAGGTGGGGATTTCATCACCCTTCCTAAGCCCCACAAATCACAAACCGAGCATCTGCATCAACCCTACATTAATTTAAAAAATATCTAGACCAGACTCTAAGGACTGTCGCGCTCAATAAGGACAGAGGAAGGTCGTGGATAATCTATCGCTTATCCGCATTACTTTTGTGGTGTCTAGGCAAGTGTGTCTAAGGCAAGTGGTTACTTAATTAGGACTACTACTTATGTAGTGGACAACCTCCCACTTACTTGGCACTTACCTGGTTACAAGAGTAGTAAAGAGACGGTAGAGGATTGATCCTACGGCTTGTCCTTTGGAAGTCTAGGAGCGGTCTAGTGACTGGACCTAGGTAACCTTAGTTCTAGGGTTGTTTGTGCATTTTTGTGTGATTTGTCTTAAGTCCCACTTTTTTCAAAACAAACAAATTTTAAAGCACACATACGCTGCCACTTGCACTAAACCCGCTTAGTGCATGCTCGGCTGGACACGGGATTCTAGTGCCCGTCTTGTCCGCGTTCCTGTTATCGACACCGAAGTCGGTACTTCTTCATCTTCTTTCCCCCCACCACACACCACGACCGAGATGGAAGGTACTCCATCAGATTATAACACCATGCTGCCACCGCCCGTAGGTGCGCAGAATCCATCACGCATCTCTCTCCAAGAGAGATGCTATCCTATCCGTGGTCCTCTTCCTACTTGGCTATCTATTCCACCAGCTAACGGAGATAATTTTGAAATTAAACCCCACTACATCAATCTGTTGCCCAAATTTCACGGGCTTGAGTCGGAAGACGCGTACGTTTTCCTCACTAAATTCGAAAACGTATGCGCAATGATGGGTACTTCATAATTGACTGTGGATGCTATGCGCTTACGTCTTCTCCCATTCACTCTGTGCGACTTGGCAGAAAATTGGCTTTATAATACTGCCGCACACTCTATCACTAATTGGGATGAATTCGTAATAGCATTTCTTAAGAAGTTTTACCCAAACCATAAGACTGCCCATATTAGGAGCGAGATCAACCAGTTCACCCAGCTTCCCAATGAACCATTTTGGAAGTGCTTTGAACGCTTCAAAGATCTGCTTGTCCAATGTCCTCATCATGGAATACAAAGATGGGATTTATGCAGAATTATATATGAGGGCATTAATCCAGCGACAAAGCAGATGCTTGAAACAATGTGTCAATGCAATTTCATGTCCAAAGACGACGGTGAAGCGTGGAAATATCTGGAAGATCTCGCTGAAAATACTTTGCAGTGGGAAAGCGTAAGACCACCTTCATCTAGGGGAGGTATTCACCAGCTCGATGTTTCCATCGCAGTGAAAGCCGAAATGGCAGCGATGCAGAAGAAACTCGACGCTATTGAGAACAAATTTTCATCAGTCTCCCTAAATCAGGTCACGCTTCCCAAGACCGTCTGTGGTTGTTGTTCAGATCCTTCACACTTAACGGAAGAATGTCCTATGAATGCATCGTTTCAAACTAATGCTGCTTTTCAGCAGCGACCTAGAAACGATCCTTATTCTTCCACGTACAATCAAGGATGGAGGAATCATCCTAACTTTGCTTGGAACCAAAACCAACCCCAAAATCAAAATCAGTTCCAAAGCAATTATCAATAACCTCCTCCACAGCAACAACAACCACAAAGTCAGCTCCCCTTTCAGTCACTAAATTTTCAAAATCCGGCCAACGCGTCTACACCACAAGTGGCCGGTACTGACAACTCTTCACTCGCACAAACTTTAGATTTGTTTATGAAACATTCCATGCAAATGTCGGCTGATATGAAGTCTTCTATTGATACCCTAACGAAAGACTCCGCCTCCCACGGTGAGTGTATTAAATCAATAGAAAACCAAATTGCACAGTTGAATGCCACAATGAGTGCGAGAGAGAAAGGGAAACTCCCATCTCAACCCATACCTAATCCTGGCCACTCACAAAGATATAATGTGAGTGCCGTTACTACGTTGAGATCGGGAAAAGTGCTGAATAACCGAGTGGGTGAGCAATGTGATGATGTTAGTGACACCAATGATACCCCAGCTTCTTCTTCTTCCCCTAATTCGTCTAGTCTCCTACCTTCATCCGAGCCTATTCTCCGTTTTTCCCAAGGCTCGAACACTTCGCCCATTTCCTCGAATCTACCTAAAACGATCCCCACTCCAATTCTGGGATCCACTCCATCCCCACAATCCTCTCCAATGTTGGACCAAACCCTTATTGATAAAGCACCTTATCCAAACAGGTTAAAGGGCAACAGACCAAGTCCACAAATAAAGAAGATTGTGGAAATTTTTAAGCAACTTAACATAAACATTCCTCTCCTAGATGCTATTCAACAAGTTCCGTCATATGCGAAAATCCTAAAGGACTTGTGCACTAGGAAGAGAAAAGTTCAAGTACCTAAAAAAGTTTTCCTTGCGAGTAATGTGAGCACGGCTTTTACATAACAACTACCCAAGAAACGAAAGGACCCCGGAAGTCCTACAATTTCTATTTCTATTGGGGGTAAAAATATCAATTGTGCTCTACTCGATTTAGGTGCTAGTGTTAACTTTCTTCCGTATTCTGTTTATGAGCAATTAGGGATCGGAGAGTTAAAACCGGCGCATTGCACTCTTCAGATGGCCGATCGATCTATCACCCAACCTAGGGGTGAGCTAGAGGATGTGTTAATCAAAGTCGGGGAATTTATATTCCCTGTGGACTTTATCGTTATTGATACACAGCCTGTGGCAAACCCACGCAATCAAATTCCGGTGATACTCGGTCGACCCTTCCTAGCAACTTCCAACGCAGTAATCAATTGTAGAAATGACTCTATGACCCTATACTTTGGAAAGAAGTCAATTGAGCTTAACATTTACAAGTTGGGAAGTGAACCCTCCGAACCCTATGATCATGTGTGTTCTGTCGAATTAATGGATGTCGACAGCAGCAAATTTGATCAACCTCATGATACTGACTCTTTTCAAATGTTGTTGTTTGACCCAACCATGTACTCTTCCACCGAGTTGTCCGGGTCAACAGCTAACGCTGATGAGGAACTTTTTATAGAGTCTGACGATCACCCTATTTTTCCTGATAACATTATTCTTCAGGGTATCGATGAAAGCTTTGAGGAAATTTTCGCTGATGAACTCGCATTTTTAAAAGATACGGGTGTTGAGATGAATCAACTCCAAGATAAAGAAATTGAACCTCCACCCCTTCTTCTGGAAAATCATGATAATGCGAGTAATCCATCATTACTATCACTGTGTCGTCTCTCCAAATTGAGACGAAATCCTTTTCCATTACACCTCTTATCACCTCCCCACTTCTTCACATCAAAAGGTGACATGTGTAAGTCCACGTTGCCCACCCCGGTGCTTGCGAGGAGGCGGAAACGTTATGAAAAATTCGATTTTTATAACTCTAGGCAACACAGACTATGTAAAGGAGGGATCTTTGCTAAACAAAACTAACTAACAAAGCTAAAGAGTTTAGCTACTCAGAAAGTGGGTTATACCTAGGGCTTCAAGTCCTTCTCTCCTTGCTCCTTGGAGTGAAAGAAAGGGTTCTCCTTGTCGCTTCTCTTGCCGAAGAAAGATCCACCCGAGGGCCTCAACTTTTGGCTCCAACCTCAAACTAGAAGTAACTAAGGTGCTTGGTGTGCTAGACCTAGGACCTTAGAAAGAGTAGAGAGTGTTTTTGGAGGGATTATCTCAAGCTCAAATGGTTCTCAACACATGAGAGGGGAGAGCTAGAGAGAGAGGAAGAGGAGGAGAGAGAATGGAAATGATAAAGTGAGAAGAATATCTCAACCTTCTCACATATATGTGAATTATGTAAATTAGATAATTAGCAAAAGATAATTGTCATGGTTAATCAAGAAATGACCATTATCATTTCATATTAAATGCTTTTGCAAGGATCAAAGAGCATCTTTCATATGGAATGATGATGGTCAACTTGTCAACCTAGGTCAACAAGTCAAGTATAGTCAAATGGTCAACAACCCTAACCATGCACAATTATAATTAACTAATTATTAATAAATCATAATTCACACAAAACATTAGGGTTAAGAAAATGACAATAGTCATCAACCCTAATCAAAGTCCTCTGCCTCTGTCTCAGTCAACTGTGCATACACACCCGTATCCGTGTACCGAGGAACACGAATACAATGAGATAAAACCAATCCGAAATCATATACTAGGATCCGGCTTAAACCAAAGCCCGCTAGTATAAGCTGTCCGGACACCAAACGTGCACAAGTGCGCGGATGTGAACGAACCCTGTCGCAATACCATGCGACCTCTACTCATTTTGCCTAAAGGAGAATAACCCTCTGTGTGGGACTCTAAAGACTCGACACTACGCTGGCAGTGGGTTTAACCACAGACCGCAAGCGGCACTAGCTGTACGTAACGGTCCCCAGGTAGATGCCGATAAGAAGACTGACGAGGTGAACCCCATCTGAACTCCTAATGAGCCTGAATGTGACAGTCTCCGTACAGTCCGGTCTGTTCATCTAAGAACATCGCATGGCGGGCCTAGGGGGGCGGTAAACGTCAGTCCCCTACTAGCGGTACAAGTCGTGCCGGAGTGTAGCCTAGAACACCTGAGATAACACTGGAAACCTACCAGTCTATCTCGCTTGCCCTGGCCAGGGACTTTGTGTAATGGCTCTCCTAGACACAGCGCGATATCAACCCCCAATACCGGGAGAGACGAATCCTGTCTAACCGTCACTGCCTCCAAGTGCTTCGGGACTGCACCCAAAAACTACCTGTTTGCACGACTCCTTTGAGCCATGGTAGGGTAGTAATCAAAGTACAGTGGGAACACACTCGAGGCGAAGTGACGGTGTCAAGTCAACGGACTAAGCTATACTCATGTCACCTGGGAACTGATAACCGACGATAGGTATAATACCAACCAACAGTTCCCGACGAGTCCTGTCCAGTGTACTCGTAACCTAACGAGCACCCGCATACTATCCCAAGTACGACGTACTGACGGCTGTGGGACAGGCCGTCTCCCAAGCTGCGATGAGAAGCGCATACGCTAGTCTACTCCGGAGTATCGATGCCCTGTCTCGATAGTCCTGCGACTAGGGACTTGCATAAGGATGTGCTTATAGATTATCCAGCCCCCACGAGTGTGACTGCCATCACAACGCTGGTAATCAAGCAAAGATCCTAAGGGCTCCACTAATGTGTAAAGGCGATATGCTAAAAGAAACACATGCACACATTAAAACAGAAACAAACTAAGTAGCATACTACCATTTTGAGCAAGAATGTCAATACAAGGTGAATATCCCAAGCTTCCATCAAGTAATATACAATCCAGTATGATACAGTAATGGCCTCTAGGACATATACACTAACAATCTCTCACTTGCACTAAGGCCATGTACTGGCATATCGAAGACCTATCATCTCGATCAGCCGCTCGAACTGAGTCTGGGGTAAGGCCTTCGTGAATGGATCAGTAGTGTTATCTTCCATAGCAACTCTCCGAACCTCGATCTCCTGGCGACCCACGATCTCCCTGATCAGGTGATACTGCCTCAAGATGTGCCTGGACTTCTGATGGGACCTGTGTTCCTTCGCTAAAGTTATAGCTCCGTTGTTGTCGCAATACAGCGGTATTGGATCAACAATGGTAGGAACCACCTGAAGCTCCGTGAGGAACTTCTTTATCTAGACAGCTTCCTTTGCGGCATCTGCAGCAGCGATATATTCCGCTTCCATGTCGAGTCAGCAACGGTTTCCTGTTTGGAACTCTTCCAACACACCGCCCCTCCATAGAGGGTAAAGACATACCCCGACATGGACTTGGAATCATCCTTGTCACTCTGGAAGCTGGAGTCAGCAAAGGCCTCGATCTGGAGGTCTTTTCCGCCATACACCAAGAACATCTCCTTAGTCCTTCTCAGGTACTTGAGAATGTTCTTTACCACTATCCAGCGTTTCTCCCCAGGGTTTGACTGATACCGGCTTACCACACTCAAGCTACATCTGGTCTGGTACACAACATCGCATACATTATAGAGCCTACCGCAGAAGCGTAGGGTATAATAGACATGCGATCCCTTTCCAAATCAGTTTTGGGAGACATCTCTTTGGAGAGGGTGATCCCGTGACAAGCCGGTAGATTACCGCGCTTGGAATCTTCCATACTGAATCTTTTCAGTATGGTGTCGATGTACCTGGACTGTGAGAGTCCTAATATTCTCTTGGATCTGTCACGGTAGATCCGGATCCCCAGAATGTATGAGGCATCACCCAGGTCTTTCATGGAGAACCTGTGTGATAAGAACCCTTTGACAGATTGTAGCATAGGAATGTCATTTCCTATCAAGAGAATGTCATCCACGTATAAAACGAGGAATACTACAGTTCTCGCTACAAATCTACTATAGATGCATGGTTCATCTGGATTTTTGATAAAGCCAAATTCCTTGACCGTCTCATCAAAACAGATGTTCCAACTCCGCGATGCCTGCTTTAGTCCATAGATGGAATTAAGAAACTTGCACACCTTTCCGCTGCTCCCACTCTGAATGAAACCCTCTGGCTGGTCCATATAGACACACTCCTCTAAATTTCCATTTAGAAAAGCGGTCTTTACGTCCATTTGCCAAATCTCATAATCGTGGAAGGCAGCAATGGCAAGAAGGATCCGAATGGATTTCAGTATAGCCACTGGAGAAAAGGTTTCGTCATAGTCCAAGCCAGGTCTTTGACGGAAACCCTTTGCAACAAGTCTAGCTTTATAGGTCTCAACCTGTCCATCTACACCAATCTTCCTTTTGAAGATCCACTTGCATCCTACGGGTTTTACCCCATCTGGAGCAATGTCCAACGTCCATACTTTGTTGGTGACATGGACTCCATTTCGGTCCACATTGCATCCAGCCATTTTACCGAGTCAACGCTCTGAATGGCCTGCTGGAAGCTAGTAGGCTCATCACTATCAATGATGCAATCCTCTCTATCCCCATCTATGAGAAAACCGTAGTATATCTCGGGCAGATGAGACTGCTTACTACTTCTGCGGAGCGACGTAGGAATGTCCTGATCTTTCGAACCCTCTGGTTCTACTAAGCTTTCAGTAATAGCTCGTGGTTCTGGAATTTCTTCCAGTTCTATTGCGCTCCCACTTATCTGATTTTCCAAAAACTCAGTTTCCAAGAAGTGGGCATGACGAGAAACAAAAACCTTTTGTTCCTCTTCACAATAGAAGAAATATCCCTTGGACTTCTTTGGATATCCCACAAACTTACACTGTACTGAGCGTGCCTCGAGCTTGTCCGCATGCTGCTTTTTGACAAAAGCTGGACATCCCCATGTCTTAATGTGATTAAGATAGGGTCTCTTCCCATACCACATCTGATATGATGTAGTAGGCACAGTCTTAGTTGGAACTCGGTTCAAAAGGTATGCAGCTGATTCTAGCGCATATCCCCAGAATGATCGCGGTAACTCAGCGTTACTCATCATGGACCGTACTATATCCAATAGGGTTCAGTTCCGTTTCTCCGATACACCGTTATGTTGCGGAGTGTATGGAGGAGTAAGCTGAGAGAGAATTCCATTCTCTTTTAAGTAATCCAGGAACTCGGCACTCAAGTATTCACCACCTCGATCAGATCTCAGTGTCTTGATACTTTTGCCTGTTTGTTTTTCTACTTCATTCTTATATTCCTGGAATTTTCCAAAGGCTTCGGATTTATGTTTCATTAAGAAGACATAACCGTACCTTGAAAAGTCATCCGTAAAAGTAATGAAGTAAGAATAACCGCTTCGTGCATGCGTAGACATTGGATCGCACACGTCGCTGTGTATGAGTCCCAAGAGCTCGCTCGCTCTTACTCCGTGTCCAGTGAACGGAGTCTTTGTCATCTTTCCTTTGAGACATGATTGACAAGTTGCATATGATTGATATTCGAACGGATCCAAATATCCTTATGTATGTAACTTCGACAACCTTCTCTCATTGATGTGACCCAGTCTACAATGCCATAAGAAAGTCTGATTTATTTCCGGAGACTTTCTTTTATGTGTATTCTGGACATTGAAAATCTGTGGTTGGTTTAATACGTATATACCATTGCTCAATGTACCTGACCCTATCAGAACTTGATTAAGGTGAATGTTTACAACATTACTTACAAACGCAAATTCATAACCTTCTTTAGAAATCAAAGATGCAGAAATGATATTACAAGTTGCGTTGGGTACAAAAAAGCAATTACGTAGAACCAAAACATGTCCATCTGACATTCCCAGGTGATAGTCCCCCACGGCCTCAGCATCCATGCTAGCTCCGTTTGCAACTTTGAGGGTCATGTCACCTGCTTTCAAAAACCTACGCTTTCTCAACGCCTGCAAAGAATTACAGATATGAGATCCTGATCCGGTATCCAATACCCAGGACGTAGAGTTTATTGATAGACAGTTTTCAATAACATACACACCTGAAGCTGAAGCTGCAACCTGCTTCAGATCCTGTGTTATGGCTTTCCAAGCCCACGTCAAAAGCTGAAGCCGTAACCTTCTTCACGTCAAAAGGTGACATGTGTAAGTCCACGTTGCCCACCCCGGTGCTTGCGGGGAGGCGGAAACGTTATGAAAAATTCGATTTTTACAACTCTAGGCAACACGGACTATGTAAAGGAGGGATCTTTGCTAAACAAAACTAACTAACAAAGCTAAAGAGTTTAGCTACTCGGAAAGTGGGTTATACCTAAGGCTTCAAGTCCTTCTCTCCTTGCTCCTTAGAGTGAAAGAAAGGGTTCTCCTTGTCGCTTCTCTTGCCGAAGAAAGATCCACCCGAGGGCCTCAACCTTTGGCTCCAACCTCAAACTAGAAGTAACTAAGGTGCTTGGTGTGCTAGACCTAGGACCTTAGAAAGAGTAGAGAGTGTTTTTGGAGGGATTATCTCAAGCTCAAATGGTTCTCAACACATGAGAGGGGAGAGCTAGAGAGAGAGGAAGAGGAGGAGAGAGAATGGAAATGATAAAGTGAGAAGAATATCTCAACCTTCTCACATATATGTGAATTATGTAAATTAGATAATTAGAAAAAGATAATTGTCATGGTTAATCAAGAAATGACCATTATCATTTCACATTAAATGCTTTTGCAAGGACCAAAGAGCATCTTTCATATGGAATGATGATGGTCAACTTGTCAACCTAGGTCAACAAGTCAAGTATAGTCAAATGGTCAACAACCCTAACCATGCACAATTATAATTAACTAATTATTAATAAATCATAATTCACACAAAACATTAGGGTTAAGAAAATGACAATAGTCATCAACCCTAATCAAAGTCCTCTGCCACTGTCTCAGTCAACTGTGCATACACACCCGTATCCGTGTACCGAGGAACACGAATACAATGAGATAAAACCAATCCGAAATCATATACCAGGATCCGGCTTAAACCAAAGCCCGCTAGTATAAGCTGTCCGGACACCAAACGTGCACAAGTGCGCGGATGTGAACGAACCCTGTCGCAATACCATGCGACCTCTACTCATTTTGCCTAAAGGCGAATAACCCTCTGTGTGGGACTCTAAAGACTCGACACTACGCTGGCAGTGGGTTTAACCACAGACCGCAAGCGGCACTAGCTGTTGTAGGGTGTTTTTCGTCACCCCATTGAGATGGGAATACACGCACGCTTGTCAGGCGTATTACAGATTCCCCCTGCCTAGGGTAGGCCGGGGTTTAATGATTGTGGGGATCCGAATCTCCGGCAGCCGCAGACTAATCTGCCGTTAATTACCCCTCGCCTTTGGAGCGAGAGAACTTCCGATTGACGGGTTAAACTGGTCATGCGAACTCAATGTGCAGTGTGCGTGTGATGTGTTTTGAAAGGGGGGGTTTGGATATATCGGGAGCCACGCAGAGTTTTTACGGGGGTCCCACTACCCGGATAGCGGGCTGGGGGTCAAGGGGGCTAGCAGCCCCCTTGCGGGGTGCGGGGCAGCGCCCCGTTAGAAATTTTTTTCTAACAGGGACAGTGTCGTAGAGTATGTGTGTGTGTAAATATGTATACATATGTATATATATAAAAAAGGGGGGAAAAAGACATCCAAAGGATGCGTGGGGCCAGCGCTTGGGCGCTTGAGCGCAGGCGCGCCACGTGTCGGCACGTGGGCGCTTCGCGCTCGAGCGCAGAGCGCTGGAGCGCAAGCGCGCCACGTGTCGGCATGCGGGCGCTTTGCGCTCGAGCGCAGAGCGCTGGATCGCAAGCGCGCCACGTGTCCGCACGTGGGCGCTTTGCGCTCAAGCACGAGGCGCTGGAGCGCAAGCGCGCCATGTGTCGGTACGTGGGCGTTTTGCGCTCGAGCGCAGTGCGCTGGAGCGCAAGCGCGCCACGTGTCAGCCCGTGGGCGCTTTGCGCTCGAGCGCTAGCGCACCAGTGAGGAAAAAGGGGGGTTTTTAGCCCCGGAAATTCTCTAAAGAGAAAATAGGGTAGAGTTAAACTCCTAAGATGCTTTGGGTTAAGGAAATGGGTCCTTCTTCTTTCTTTGCTGGCCGGATCTTGGAGATAAAGAGATGTGAAATTTAAAAATCTTTTCTTTTTGAGATCTGATGGCAGATCTGAGTTCCCCTTAATGGGTTTTGTGGTGGAAAACTATTTAGTTTTGAAAAAGGAAGAGTAAAACTCTTGATTTAATTCAAAAGAAAGAAGAAGGTTTTGGAACCTTGAAGAAGGAAGAAAGATCTCAGATCTGAAACTTTTTTTGGAGAGAGAAAAGTTGTTGAGATATTTCATTAGTTTGCCTTTATAGGCTATACACTTTACACATAGCCCCTTGGGCTTCACAAAATGGCATTTTGCCTATTTCATGGCTCATGTGCCATTTCTTTTTGCACATAAGCCATGGGCTTTACAAAAATTTGGCTTTATGCCTATTTTTCGTACATTTATCCATAAATAAAATAAAAGAAATGCAACAAAATTATTTATTACAAATTTTTTATCTTAACATGGGGAGAGGCCGGCCGCTTCATGTTCGGGCTCGACCCGGGCATGGGCCCACCGGATCGGGGCTTGGGCCTACTTGGATTGGGGTTGACTTTGATTTTGACTTGGTCAACCGGGGTGTAAATTTTTACCCCAACAAATTGCCCCCCATCAATAAATGCATACCACACATGTGGGTCGTGTGCATGAAATTGATGGATCTTCTTTCGCGTGGAGGTGACTTGATTTGGTTCCCGCTTTTTGGGAAGCTGGCACTGCCCTTTTTACGACATGGACGGTCGTTGCTTAACATGTCTCCGAGACGGAGTGTTCATGATAGACGTTTTCCCTGGCCCGGAGTGATCTGGTTCCCGCTTTGTAGGAATCCTGCGCTGCCCTTTTTGCGACTTGGACGGTCGATGCTGCCATTTTAGCGACTTGGACGGTCGATGCTGCCCTTTTTACGACGTGGACGGTCGATGCTGCCCTTTTTGCGACGTGGCCGGTCGATGCTGCCATTTTAGCGACGTGGACGGTCGATGCTGCCCTTTTAGCGACGTGGACGGTCGGTGCTGCCCTTTTTGCAACTTGGACGGTCGATGCTGCCATTTTAGCGACTTGGACGGTCGTTGCTGCCCTTTTAGCGACGTGGACGGTCGGTGCTGCTATTTTAGCGACGTGGACGGTCGATGCTGCCCTTTTTGCGACTTGGCCGGTCGGTGTTGCCCTTTTAGCGACGTGGACGGTCGGTGCTGCCCTTTTTGCGACTTGGACTGTCGATGCTGCCATTTTAGCGATGTGGACGGTCGGTGCTGCCCTTTTTGCGACTTGGACGGTCGATGCTGCCCTTTTAGCGACGTGGACGGTCGGTGCTACCCTTTTTGCGACTTGGACGGTCGATGCTGCCATTTTAGCGACGTGGACGGTCGGTTCTGCCATTTTTGCGACTTGGACGGTCGGTGCTGCCCTTTTAGCGACTTGGATGGTCGGTTCTGCCCTTTTTGCGACTTGGACGGTCGGTGCTTGATTTGACTTGCTCTGCTTCTTGCAGTGTCAGGGGTAGACTTGACTTGCTCCGCTTCTTGCGGTGTCGAGATTGGATTCTGACTTGCTCCGCTTTCTGCGGTGTCGGAGTGGAAGTTGACTTGTTGATTTTGATTTGGGTTGACATCAGTATCGCTACGCTAGAATATGGTACCAGGAGCGAATCATCATTTGTCATGACAGGGTTTGGGAATTGGTTTTTGTTTGGCATCTGCATTGCTGCACTGGAATAATGCCAGGAGCAACTCATCATTTGCCCCGAGAGGATTTGGGAATTGATGGCTTAGGAGGCAGGTTTAGATCCCTATCACCTAAGACTTTTCAATTTTATGGGCCGTGAGGGTCCCATAAAAGCATTTTCTCCCTACGAGTCGAAAGGATCTCGTAGGTGTATTTTCTCCTTAGGAGTCGTGGGGACTCCTAAGTGTGTTGCTCCTTTGTGAGTCGTAGGGATCTCACGCGGGAATTTTCTCCTCACAAAGTCGAGAGGACTTTGCGAGTGCATTTCATTTCTTTTCTTTTTTACGACTTTGCGCCCTTTCGGGTTTTCACAAACTCGCCGGCAGTCCCGCTGTTTTTACTCACGGAGCCCTTTCGGGTTTTCATCCGTGCCCATTTTGCTTATGGACATACCGTTCTTTTTGTTTATCTTCTCCTTCTTCTTTTTTTCTCTCTTTTTTTTGGAGAGATCGGGATTGTTTTACGCCCGTGGATTGTATACGGTTTTGCAGGATGTATGATCCAGACCGTAGGGCCGGAAAGATTTCAGGGCTTTGTTGGCGTCTGCATCGCTGCACTGGAATGTGGTACCAGGAGCGACTCATCATTCGCCGTTGGGGTATGGGATTTGGAATTTGGTTGGCGTCTGCATCGCTACACTGGAATATGGTACCAGGAGCGACTCATCATTCGCCACTTTAGGGTTGGGGAGCGATGGCTTAGGAGACAGGTTTAGATCCCTGTCACCTAAGACTTTTCAATTTTATGGGCCGTGAGGGTCCCATAAAAGCATTTTCTCCCTACGAGTCGTAAGGATCCCGCAGGTGTATTTTCTCCTTAGGAGTCGTGAGGACTCCTAAGTGTGTTTTTCCTTTATGAGTCGTAAGGATCCCACAAAGGTTTGTTCTCCTCATGTATCGTGAGGACACATGAGTGGGTCTTCTCAATGGAGCATAATTCCAAAGGCGGAGACCGGCCGCGTAACTGGTAATTGTGGTGGGGTATGGGTATGACGAGAATTATTTGAGCCCGTGGATTGTATACGGTAGTCAATTTGGGGACTAACCGTAGGGCTGGGAGAATTTTGAGAAATTGGATTTTGGTTGGCGTCTGCATCGCTGCACTGGAATGTGGTACCAGGAGAGACTCATCATTCGCCGTTTGGGGTCTTGGAATTTGGATCTTGTTTGACATCAGCATTGCTGCACTGGAATAATGCCAGGAGCAACTCATCATTTGCCTTGGGAGGACTTGGGATTTGGGTTTTTGGTCGGCATCAGCACCGCTAACACTGAAGCGAAATGCCAGGAGCGACTCATCATTTGCCGTTGCCCGTTGGGGAACGATGGCTTAGAAGGCAGGTTTGGGTCCCTATCACCTAAGGCTTTTCAATTTTATGGGCCGTGAGGGTCCCATAAAAGCATTTTCTCCCTACGAGTCGTAAGGATCCCGCAGGTGTATTTTCTCCTTAGGAATCGTGAGGATTCCTAAGTGTGTTGCTCCTTTGTGAGTCATAAGGATCTCACGCAGGGTTTTCTCCTCACAAGGTCGAGAGGACTTTGCGAGTGTATTTCATCTCTTTTCACGAGTTTGCGCCCTTTCGGGTTTTCACAGACTCGCCGGTAGTCCTGCTGTTTTTACTCACGGAGCCCTTTCGGGTTTTCATCCGTGCCCGTTTTGCTTGTGGACATACCGTTTATTATTATTTTTTTTATTTCTTCTTTTTTTCTTCTTTTTTTTTCTTGCCGCTGGTGGGACTTTGAAAGTAGTCTCACTGGCAGGATTTGGGAGAGATAGGGGTCATTTACGCCCGTGGATTGTATACGGTTTTGCAGGATGTATGATCCAGACCGTAGGGCTGATGTGCTCAATTCTCCTGCGACTTGGAGCATTCACGTGTAGTATTTCTTGAGATATCGGCCATTGATGGGTGGCATGGGCCTTTCTCCCTCGGCACTTATTAGTTGGTAGGATCCTCCGTCAAACACTTTCTCGATGACGTATGGTCCTTCCCAGTTCGGCTCGAATTTTCCCTTGGCATGTCGATTGGGGATGATCGGTCTTTTGAGGACCAACACCAATTCACCTTTCTTGAAAGCGCGGAGACGGGTTATCTTGTCATAGGCCCGTGACATTTGGGCTCGGTATAGCTCCAGACTTTGCTGCACCGCGAGCCTCTTTTCTTCGAGGGCATCGAGTTCTTCAAGTCGAAGGAGCACGTTTTCCTCTTCCGTCAACTCATGCTGAACGGCCATTCTTAAGCTTGGAACTTCGACTTCGAGGGGGATGACCGCCTCCACTCCGAAGAGCAATGAGTATGGAGTGGACTGAGTTGGAGTACGGTGCGTGGTACGATATGCCCACAATGCCTCGTGAAGTTTGAGATTCCAGTCTCTCTTGTTGGCTGAAGCATTTTTCCTCAGGAGCTTGCATAGAGTCTTATTGAAGGCTTCGGCTAGCCTATTGGCTCTTGGATTATAGATGGAGGAATATCTCCAGTCTATCTTGTGCTGAGTAGCGAACCTTGAGACATTGAAGCTCTTGAAAGAAGGCCCGTTGTCAGAAATGATTCTTCTTGGTGTACCGAAGCGGTATAGAATATTATGCTGGAAGAATGTCAGAATATCTTTTGTCTTGACTTCTTTTAGCGGGACAGCTTCAGCCCATCTGGAGAAGTAGTCTGTCGCGGCCAGTATGAACCGGTGGCCTTTAGATGACGGAGGATCAATTGGGCCAACAATGTCGGTGCCCCAGACTTCGAAGGGCCACGACGCCACCGTAGGATGCAATGGATTGGGATGCTTGTGAATAAAATCACCGTGAATTTGGCAGATATAACATTTCTTTGCATGCTCTCCGCAATCCCGTATCATGGTGGGCCAGTAATACCCAAGCCGTTTGATTTGAAGTCGCATCTTGGGACCAGATTGGCGAGCATCGCAAACGCCCGAGTGAACATCTTTCATGACCTTTTGGGCTTCGGCCAATGACAGACACCTGAGCCAGAGTTGGTCATATGACCTGCGGTATAACGTGTCATTTACAAACACGTATCGGAGAGCTCTTTTCATCAGCTGAATCCTCGCAGATTTTTCTTCGGGCAGCTTGTCGTATCGGAGGTACTCTATGAAGGGTTCTCTCCAATCGGGCTCGTCTTGGATGATCGAAGCTTCTTCGGCAGGACTGCTTTTCTGTTCCGCGCTTTCCTCTTCTCATAGAGAGACTGGGGGTAGAATTTGTCGGCTCCTGACTGTGATCAGAATTTCGTCCATATCAGGATCAGCCAGCTCCTTGGCGAGGCGAGCGAGTATGTCGGCTTTTCCGTTCAACGCTCTAGGGACTCTCGTTAGTTCAATATGAGTGAACCGTTTCATGAGTTCCACCACTCGGCCTCTGTACCGAGCTAATTCGGGTTTGTATATCTTATAATCGCCGCTTACTTGGTTGACGACGAGCTGGGAATCACCGTAAACTCGTAGCCGACGGATTTCCATTTCTATGGCGAGCTCCAAACCAGCTATCAGAGCTTCATACTCAGCTTCATTGTTTGTCCGAGGCTTGGTGAGAGCAAAAGAACGCCGTAGGGTTCCCATTGATGGTGTGATGAACACCAATCCTATCCCTGCTTTTATCTCCGGGACGCTTGATTTACTGGAGGTCCTTATTGACGAGGCTCCATCGAAGTAGAGCTCCCAACATGGCTCATCTTCCTCGAGGTGCAGCACTTGTTCATCGGGTAACTCACAATTTAGCGGCGACCCTTCTGGTATGGGATGAGCAGCGAGAAAGTCTGCAAGAGCTTGCCCTTTTACTGCTTTCTGAGGAGTGTAAACTATGTCAAACTCAAGTAGCATAATAGCCCATCTTGCCATTCTGCCGGCTAGGCTCGCTCCGGTCATCAAGTGTTTGAGCGGGTCGACCTTGGAGATCAGCATAACCCGATGAGCGAGCAGATAGTGCCTCAGCTTCTTCACAGCAAATATCAGAGCCAGGAATTGCTTTTCGATTGGGGAGTAGTTGTGTTCCGCCCCGACTAGAGTTCGACTGAGGTAGTAGAGGGCATTTTCTTTTCCCTCCTCGTTATTCTGGGCAAGGAGCGCACCGAGTGACTCGTCCAGCGCGGCAGTGTAGAGAATCAGCGGTTTATTTGGAATGGGAGCGGCCAGCACTGGAGGGTGCAACAAGTATTGTTTGATGCTTTCGAACGCTGCTTGACATTCGGCATCCCAGATAAAAGGAGCTCCTTTCTTCATGAGCTTTGAGAAGGGCCTACATCTCCCCGATAAATTTGAGATAAACCTCCGTATATAAGCAAGCTTGCCTTGAAAAGATCTTAGCTGCGTCAGACTCTTCGGAGGGGGCATCTCCATGATGGCCTTTATCTTTGATGGGTCAACTTCGATCCCTCGATGTCGGACTATGAAGCCCAGGAATCTTCCCGATGACACGCCAAAAGCGCACTTCAGAGGATTCATCTTCAGGTCGTATTCCCTCAGTCTAGTGAGAACGGTCTTGAGATCTTGGATATGATCGGCCTTGGCTTTAGTCTTGACGACCAGATCATCAACATAGCATTCGACGACTTTATGGATTAGGTCATCAAAGATATTAGTCATTGCCCTTTGATATGTAGCACCTGCGTTCTTCAGTCCGAATGGAATTACCTTGTAGCAATATATTCCGATCGGGGTTCGAAATGATGTGTGCTTCTCATCCTCAGGCGACATCTTGATCTGATTATATCCAGACGAGCCATCCATAAAGGTGAACAGTTCATAATTTGAGGTGTCATCGACCATCATTTCCATGACCGGTAGCGGGAAGTCGTCTTTAGGACATGCCTTGTTGAGGTCCCTAAAATCGACACAAACTCGGATCTGCCCATTTTTCTTCTTCACTGGGACTATGCATGCGATCCAGTCTGCATATTTCTCTTCCCTGATGAAGCCGGCATCGATGAGTTTCTTGGTTTCCTCGATGACCTTTTCTTCCAACTCCCTTCTCATTCTTCGAGGAGCTTGTTTGACTGGCTTAGCATCAGGAGATATAGCCAGCTTATGCACGGCTACCTCAAGGGAAAGGCCAGGCATTTCTTTGTATGTCCACGCGAAGCAGTCGATGAACTCACACAGCAGGGCAATTATCTGCTCTTTCATTTCCTCCGACAAGAGTGAGCTGATGTAGGTCGGCCTTGGATTATCGGGCGTTCCTAAGTCAATCTCAGTTAGCTCATCAAAGGTTGCTTGTCCGCCATCGTCGAGCTCTTGAGGAGCTTCTTCTGGCTCGGCTATCTCGTCATCATCATTTGATCTTTCGCTGGCCTCACCAACATGGATCATGTAGCACGCTTTGGAATCAGGTTGAATGTAGCCTATGCCCCGTTTATCTGGAATTTGTCCATCGATGAGTGCTCGGACCTGGGGCGGATACCATAGCCCTTCGTAAAACATTGCTTCGGACTCCGTTTGATATAACCGGCATCCGCACTTCTTAAAGTATTCCCGCATCTCGGGCGCATAGTATCTGGGATTGAGGACGGCTCTTATGCCTCTCTCATAGGGAAGGCACACGACAGAAAGTTCGTCCGGGTTCACAACGGGGCTTGACCTGTAAAACAGGATGCCCTTCTGTCCATTTTTCCTCCCGGGCACTAGAAAGTTTTCAGCTGGTCCACGGTAGAGACTGACAATATGTCGAGCTCTTTGTACATCTGTTCCGGCACCCTTGTGATGGCCAGGGACCCTTCTGCGACTTTGAAGGTCTCTCGTAGTTTCGCTTGCTGCATGGGGGGCCGATCTGCACAGCTGTTGCACGGCAGGTCCTCTTCTTCTGACTCTTCAGTGTCACTGCCAAGATGAGGGCGAACTTTGCTGCTAGATGGGCCCTCAGTAACAGATTCGTCCGTATCGCTGCCGAAATGAGGGCGAGTTTTACGGAAGGACGGGCTTCCATCGTCGGACTCATCAGTGTCGCTGCCGAAATGCGGGCGCACTTGGGTATTTTTGGTTTTGAAAGTGACAGCTGGCGCAGATTTGCTTTTGAGTCTTGGGGCCGGTCTATCCTCAGTCAGTTGTGGCTTAGCATTTTGGTGGTTCATAAAGTACCGAGAATTTTCATATCGGACTTCATGCACACCGAACGGCTGGATGTCTCCGTCAATGCGTCTTTCTTCGCCATTTTTAGTATACTTCATGCATTGATGGAGAGTTGACGGAATGATGCCATAATCGTGGAGCCACGGCCGCCCCAAGAGAATCTTATAAGACGTGTCGGCGTCGATCACGTATATCTTAGCTTCAGTTTGCAGATCCCCAAACTTGATTGGCAAAGCTATTGACCCCAGAACTTGCTGGCAATTTTGGTTGAAGCCTTGAATGACAATCCTTTCCCTTGACAGGTGTCGGACGTCCATTGACAAACCCTTCAGAGTTCGCAAGTTCATGATGTTCACTGAGGACCCCGGATCAATCAATATGCGATTAATTCGATCTCCGTCGCTGTACCCGGTCACGTAAAGCGGCCGATTATGCTCAGCCGTTCCCAGTAGCAAGTCTTCATCCTTAAATGTGCTGCGGCGGCATGCAAAGCGTGCTGGGCTTCTTTCATATTAATTTCCGCAAAGTGAGCCTGATACCGCTCGGGGTTTTGTAGAGCATGGATGAAAACATCTCTAAGCTCCTTAGATAGGACCAAGGCGTCGTAGATGCTCAGGAGAGACGGAAGCTTCCGGAGATGCGCCAAGACATTATAGTCCACCGAGGAAGGACTTATGTTTTCATCAGCCGGTTCTCTGCCATCTTCTTCATTAGCGACTTGTTTTTCCTTCCCTTTTGGGGCATTGCCCTGATTTGGCGGTAGAGCCCTGCCGCTTCTGAGCTGGATTTGATTGGCCGTTGTGGCGAGCTCTTCGTCCTCTTCGGGAAAACAGAGCTCATCCTCGGAGTCGCTGCCAAGATGGATGGCGTAGCAGGTCACTACTGGGATCTCTTCATTGGAGTCTTCTTCTAACTCCTTCAGAATTTCAGCCGCTTGTACAGGGAAGAACTCCTTCAATTGAATCAATGTTCTTTCCCTTTGTTCATATTCTTCGAGGGAATCGATATATTTTTTAATGGTCGATCTCCCTGCAGACTCTTTTTCGCGCCGAGCTGCACTTTTCTTCTTCTTGAGCTTCTTGGATTTTGAGCCTGATGGAGTCGCATTGGCAGCTGGACTGGTAGGCCTCTTCTGCCTTTCCCATTCCGTCCTGGGTTCTTTCCGAAGTAGCTTTAGCATCTTCTTCGTCTTATTAGATATGTGCGTACTCCACGGAGGCCGCGATGAGTCAGTTTTGTTTTTCAGGGCAGCATGTTCAGCTGTCTGCTCCCAGAAGGCTTCAACTTCTGTCTGTATAAAGTTGGCGGTTGCAACTTGATTGTTCACCAACACGCTTTTGGACAGCTCGATCTCTCCAGCCTTGTACTGCTTCTCGACCCAGTCTTTGAAGATATAGCAATCCTCGATCGCATGGCTCACTACTCGGTGGTACGGGCAATACAGAGGATTGTCGGTCATTTTTGCTTCTTGGGGTCTTTTCGACTCCGGCAATTGTAGGCCATTGTTCAAGGCATCTTTAAATATCTTGCGGACCTTTTCCCTTCTGAAAGAGTAAACCTTGTTCTTTTTCTCCTCTAGGGAAGGCCCATCTCCTCCCAGTAATGGCTTTCGAGACCGGTTGGTTTTGGATTCGCCCGCCCTTCGCTTTTCTTCATTGTCGGACGCATTGAAGACATTGGTACTGCTGGAACTCCCGCTTCTACGGTTGTCATCCCGCTTGCTTTTCCAGGTTTTGTCTCTCTGAGAGTCCGGCGGGGACTCTTGCTTCGAGCGTTCCAGCATTTGGACTTTCTTGGTTAGCTCCTGAAATGTCTTGAGGCCCGCTGTACACAAGAATGGGACCATCCAATTGCTGAGGTTTCCAATGAGAAGGCTGACGGACTGGTCCTGCTCCAGCGGCGGTTCGCACTTGACTGTGAGATTACGCCATCGGGTGATAAAGTCGGTGTTGCTTTCATTCTTCCCCGGCTTGGTCCTCACAAGGTCGGCAATGGAGATTTTATCACTGACACTCATGAACCTTTGACGAAACAGGGACTCCATTTGGGCAAAGGTAATGACGGACCCGTCCGGTATACTCGCATACCAGTCGAAGGCGATGCCGGTCAGGCTGTTGACAAACTGACGAAGAAGAACCGCGTCATTGCCCCTTGTATTTCCGCACGATGCTTTGAAGTGGGCAACGTGCTGGTTTGCATTCCCCGTTCCATCAAATCTTCCGAACTTAGGAATGACGTAGCCGCTTGGGAACTCAATCAGATCGTACTACGCGGGATATGGCCGCCCACTACTGCCGATTTCTTTCTGAGCTTCAGCTTCGGCCACCAATGTTTTAACCTTGCTGGTGACCAAATCCATTATCCGATCCTGTGTTAGCGGGATAGTGCTATCTGGGGCCAAGGCGTCCCCAGAAGCGGAATGTGGCCGGCTTTCATTCGGCTCGACCAGTCTTGGTCCCAAAGGAACATGCATTGGCTGCCTCGGATTGTCATCACCCGGCTGATTAGTAGCAGCTTGTGCCTGATTGGGAGGTGCTCGAGCAATTTGAGCCGTAAGCTGCATCACCACGTTCGTTAAGTCGTCAATCTTCGAATAGAGCTTGGCCATCTCTTTATCTTTGCTCCTGAGCTGTTTTCGAAGCTCTTGAAGCAGCTCTTGCTCCGCAGTCCTGGGGCGGAAAGTCGGCTCTTCCTCGCTGTCCGAGCTTGACTCTACATGGACCAAGGGGTCTATCTGCCTATCATCCTCATCGAGAGGGTTTTCTTCATCCAGCGGGGGCGGCTGTTCTTGGGCGGCGGCAACCACATTCAGGCTAGATTGGGCTTGGGATGTGGTGGCCCCGTCCTTGCTTTTGCTGCGAAGGTTGTCGCTGGGGCGCCCGCCCGCCATATAGACCGTATGGATGATATATGCGGCCGTTTTTCTATCATTGGCAGCTGATTTCACGGATCGCTGTCTTGACCCCCTTGTTTCGGTAGCTGGTAGTCGATTGAAGGCGGCTGGCCTAACCAGGTTCTTGAATGGTGCTGGCGCTTCTTTTCTGGGTTTGCCCCGCTGCTTTCGTGCGGCACAGAGTGCTTGATAGACTCTTGAAGAGACAGTGTCATACTTTTTCTGTTGGGGCCGGGACACGTCTCTTTGTGGCACTGTTCGGACCGCTGTCTTCTTGATTCTGGCGGTCATGGCATTTTTCTGAACCCACTTCAGAGGCTCGAAGGAATTACTGATTCTTACGTCCGACTCAGCCGTCGTCGCGGGGCAACCCTGCACTTGGAACTTCACACGATTCCATTTGGCCGAAGCCTTGGCCCTTTTGTTGGCTCGATACCTGAGCCGCTTCTGCCTTAACTTTTCTGTTCTAAGCACCTGGCAGACTTCGGCTTTTTGGGAAGACGCCGCAGACCGGGCGATGGAGGGCCTTGGAGATACGCTCGATTGTGCATTTGTTAGAGTTATCGCCTGAGCTCGTCCGCAACATTTGATGTTGCCCTTTGTACCGAAGTTCTTGCCCCCCGCTGGAGCACCAGAGAATCGTTCAGATAGCATCTTAAGTTTCGGTTGTGGTGCCTTAGCGATCACGACATTCGGCCTCTTACCCCTTGAGACCGGCTTGGCCACCTGTTCCGCCGGGATCTCCGCCAGATGAGCGCTTCCGGCAGGGTAGATGATGACGGAGCCGAACTGGCGGGGCGGTTCCTCCCACTGTCGACTGAGGCTTGCGGGGAGAACCACACGAGCGTTGATCTTGACCACGTATAGAATCGGGGTCACGTTGGAAGCTGAATTCGTCTGGGGAGACATTGTCGTCGAAGGTTGATTGCTTGAAAATCTGCATGAAAAAGCATTATTTTTAGTATAAATACAGGTATGTATATTGATTGAGTTCGCATGAACGTTTAACCCGAAATATGGGAGGAGAGATAGGTCCCACCGGGCGTGCCAGAATCTATAGGGTGTTTTTTGTCACCCCATTGAGATGGGAATACACGCACGCTTGTCAGGCGTACTACAGATTCCCCCTGCCTAGGGTAGGCCGGGGTTTAATGATTGTGGGGATCCGAATCTCCGGCAGTCGCAGACTAAGCTGCCGTTAATTACCCCTCGCCTTTGGAGCGAGGGAACCTCCGATTGACGGGTTAAACTGGTCATGCGAACTCAATGTGCAGTGTGCGTGTGATGTGTTTTGAAAGGGGGGGTTTGGATATATCAGGAGCCACGCAGAGTTTTTACGGGGGTCCCGCTACCCGGATAGCGGGCTGGGGGTCAAGGGGGCTAGCAGCCCCCTTGCGGGGTGCGGGGCAGCGCCCCGTTAGAAATTTTTTTCTAACAGGGACAGTGTCGTAGAGTATGTGTGTGTGTAAATATGTATACATATGTATATATATAAAAAAAAGGGGGAAAAAGACATCCAAAGGATGCGTGGGGCCAGCGCCTGGGCGCTTGAGCGCAGACGCGCCACGTGTCGGCACGTGGGCGTTTTGCGCTTGAGCACAACGCACTGGAGCGCAACGCGCCACATGTCGGCACGAGGGCTCTTTGCGCTCGAGCGCAGAGCGCTGGAGCGCAAGCGCGCCACGTGTCGGCACGTGGGCGCTTAACGCTCGAGCGCAGAGCGCTTGAGCGCAAGCGCGCCATGTGTCGGCACGCGGGCGCTTTGCGCTCAAGCGCAGAGCGTTGGAGCGCAAGCGCGCCACATGTCCGCACGTGGGCGCTTTGCGCTCAAGCACGAGGCGGTGGAGCGCAAGCGCGCCATGTGTCGGCACGTGGGCGTTTTGCGCTCGAGCGCAGTGCGCTGGAGCGCAAGCGCGCCACGTGTCGGCACGTGGGCGCTTTGCGCTCGAGCGCTAGCGCACCGGCGAGGAAAAAGGAGGGTTTTTAGCCCCGGAAATTCTCTAAAGAGAAAATAGGGTGGAGTTAAACTCCTAAGATGCTTTGGGTTAAGAAAATGGGTCCTTCTTCTTCCTTTGCTGGCCGGATCTTGGAGATAAAGAGATGTGAAATTTAAAAATCTTTTCTTTTTGAGATCTGATGGCAGATCTGAGTTCCCCTTAATGGGTTTTGTGGTGGAAAACTATTTAGTTTTGAAAAAGGAAGAGTAAAACTCTTGATTTAATTCAAAAGAAAGAAGAAGGTTTTGGAACCTTGAAGAAGGAAGAAAGATCTCAGATCTGAAACTTTTTTTGGAGAGAGAAAAGTTGTTGAGATATTTCATTATCTTTGCCTTTATAGGCTATACACTTTACACATAGCCCCTTGGGCTTCACAAAATGGCATTTTGCCTATTTCATGGCTCATGTGCCATTTCTTTTTGCACATAAGCCATGGGCTTTACAAAAATTTGGCTTTATGCCTATTTTTCGTACATTTATCCATAAATAAAATAAAAGAAATGCAACAAAATTATTTATTACAAAATTTTTATCTTGGCATGGGGGGAGGCCGGCCGCTTCATGTTCGGGCTCGACCCGGGCATGAGCCCACCGGATCTGGGCTTGGGCCCACTTGGATTGGGGTTGACTTTGATTTTGACTCGGTCAACCGTGGTGTAAATTTTTACCCCAACAGCTGTACGTAACGGTCCCCAGGTAGATGCCGATAAGAAGACTGACGAGGTGAACCTCATCTGAACTCCTAATGAGCCTGAATGTGACAGTCTCCGTACAGTCCGGTCTGTTTGTCTAAGAACATCGCATGGCGTGCCTAGGGGGGCGGTAAACGTCAGTCCCCTACTAGCGGTACAAGTCGTGCCGGAGTGTAGCCCAGAACACCTGAGATAACACTGGAAACCTACCAGTCTATCTCGCTTGCCCTGGCCAGGGACTTTGTGTAATGGCTCTCCTAGACACAGCGCGATATCAACCCCCAATACCGGGAGAGACGAATCCTGTCTAACCGTCACTGCCTCCAAGTGCTTCGGGACTGCACCCAAAAACTACCTATTTGCACGACTCCTTTGAGCCGTGGTAGGGTAGTAATCAAAGTACAGTGGGAACACACTCGAGGCGAAGTGACAGTGTCAAGTCAACGGACTAAGATGTACTCATGTCACCTGGGAACTGATAACTGACGATAGGTATAATACCAACCAACAGTTCCCGACGAGTCCTGTCCAGTGTACTCGTAACCTAACGAGCACCCACATACTATCCCAAGTACGACGTACTGACGGCTGTGGGACAGGCCGTCTTCCAAGCTGGGATGAGAAGCGCATACGCTAGTCTACTCCAGAGTATCGATGCCCTGTCTCGATAGTCCTGCGACTAGGGACCTGCATAAGGATGTGCTTATGGATTACCCAGCCCCCACGAGTGTGACTGCCATCACAACGCTGGTAATCAAGCAAAGATCCTAAGGGCTCCACTAATGTGTAAAGGCGATATGCTAAAAGAAACACATGCACACATTAAAGCAGAAACAAACCAAGTAGCATACTACCATTTTGAGCAAGAATGTCAATACAAGGTGAATATCCCAAGCTTCCATCAAGTAATATACAATTCAGTATGATACAGTAATGGCCTCTAGGGCATATACACTAACAACATGTTCTTCCACCAACATTGGTGCTTCATTGATAAATTTTTTGAATGGTTGGTGTTGACCTTCGGTCTTTGCAAAGCTTTGCATTGAATAACCTTGACCCCCTCGTGTGATTTTAAAAGATTAACATTGTTTAACTCAAGTTTGGGGGGGGGGATATTTTGGCTCTTGAAAGAATTTTTTTACAAAATTGTGAGCCAAAAATAAGTTTGGGGGAGGATTTCACTTTCATTATTTCTTGTCCCCTTTTTCCTCCAAAGTCTACAGGTTTTTGAGCTTAACGGATGACATCAGTGAGGACACTGTTGTAAACAGGTTTGGGGGAGGTTTATGCTTATTTACACATCAATTTGCATCATATTTGGCATAAGCACAATATTTTCAAAAATTTTAATTTTTCTTTCTTTTATAACAAAAGATTAGAAAGTGAAAAATTACATCCAAAAGATAGGAATAGTTTAAGAAAACCAAGAAAATTAGAAGTTTTCTTAAACGAACTAGTAATAAGTAGTTATGAGCCGTTGTCCAAAGGGTTAGTAAGATGAAGGAAGTCACTAATCTGAGGATAAAAATAAGTCTGAAAAATAGTTTCTATTCCGGAAGCCAAACATTTGAATGTTGATACCCTACTATATGCACTTACACATGTGTTGAAACTCGGGATAGTAGAGGATACCTTGAAATGCTCTTGTCTAAAAGCCAAAGTATGAAGGAAATAATAAATGAAGAAAATATAAAATGGTGAAGAAAAATGAACACTGGTTTTGTTATCACCAAGGCAGCAATAAAAAATATAGCAAGGGTGCTTCATCACCTAGTGCCTTAGACCAACTGGTTTGGGAGTCACTGCTAAGCCTTAGGTGGTGCAAGATGAGGAAAATACTAATCAGCAAGCACATGAGTAATCGGTCGGTTAGTACCTCAAGAAGTATTAACGGTCGCATGAAAATGTGCGAGCAAATCCAACCAAATATTCATCAATTAAAAAGTACTGAGGTGTATGGACAAGAGTATGATAGCTTGAATTGAATTCTCCGAGTGTAGGGATGTTCTATTCACACATGTAGGGGTATATGATCGATGTTTGGATGAAAGGTAGGAATGAAGAATAAAGACGAAGTTTTATTGATGGATGATGTGATTTCTAACATCTTTTCATGACTATTAAGACCAGGCTCATGACAACTGAAAAGCTAGTGTAGTTGGAAACTCTAAATTTTCAAAGTATTTCTTTTATGGTTCTTATCTTTATATGTAAATTTCACCATCTCTCTTTTATTGTTGGATTTTGTGGGTGTAATCCGCTGAAAACCCTCAGGAGACAACATTCCTCCTACTAGAGACACCTAGAGGTTTAACGGCTTGTTGCACATGCTCAGTGCAATCGTGTTTGCCTACGAAAGAGTGCTTAGTTTTCTCCTTTCTTTTTCTCCTTCTCTTGAATAAACTAGTTTGTTCGGGACGATCAAAGATAAGTTTGAGGGTATTTGTTCAGTTGATAAAACTGCACATTTGTTATTACATTTTTCCTACTATTTCTATACTAGAAAAGGTGTTTATTATAATATATGATACATATGAGGGTTTATCTGTAAAAATACTATTTTTTATGTGTTGATATATTCTAATTAACATTTGGTAGGAAAATGTATGCAAAGATACCATAGACCAAATCTTAATGGTGAAATTAATATCTTAATAAAACAAAACTCCACTAATATTATTTGTTGAGATTGTGCAGAATTTTTCAGGGCTAAAAATCAAGGGAATCAAAGTTGTTAAGAGCAAACCTGCCTAATTAAGAAAGCAAACTAAGAAATCAATTCTGGCAGAAACAAAGAAAAGATTTCCAATTTCCAGAGGTTCCAGAGATCGCCACGTGTCATAAAGAGAGAAGCCCCAGAAAAATCATCAAAAGATCACACTGTTTGGCCGCGGATCCGCGGCCAAACCCCCTATTGGCCGCGGATCCACCGCGTGCCAGATGGATTAGAAGCTGTGATTTCTTCTGTTGAATCTTAACTGTTGGTTTCCAATTTTGGAAGCTAGATTTCTGGCTTTGGGACTATAAATAAAGACCGAGAGCCTCTTGGAAAAATCATCAAGCCGAAGAGATCACGAAGTCCAAGACGGCTCATGCATCCAGGCTGATCATCAACTGTTCATCTACCTCCTTCGGAAGAGTTCGAGAAGCAAACCAAGTTTTTGTAATCATTTTCTAAGGAATAAAGTGTAGATTGTTCAAGTTGATTAATAAAGGTATTTGTTTTATTTAATTCTTTTGCATTTTACATTATGTTTTCCCTCTCTGTCTTTTCATTTTCTTTTCCCAACATGCGCGAGTAATTCTCCGCTTGTTAGGGTTCATAGGATTAGGGTAGATTAATGGATGATGAAGATCCTTAAACTCTTTTTACGTCCTATAAAGTTTATAAACTTTACTAAAAGAATCATTAACATCCTAATCGGGCGCGCTACCAATTTATTGTTAGTCTCGACCACGATTAGAGATTAGATTAATGATTGTTTTGGCAAAGGCTAGATATGAACGGAGTTCCATGTCGAGATAGGGGTTAAGAGTGGGAACTCTTTTCCCTCCAGAAACCCTAATCTACATGCATCTCTGTGGTTCTAGTTTTAAATCTATTAAAGCATAAAAAGAGTAATCTTTAATTAACCATCCATAACTACTAAATCCTAATGAACCCTACAAGCTCCCTTTTAATATTGAACTTACATCCATAATTAATCTAGATCTATATTTTGCATCCGTGTTTAATGTAGATCTAGAACGTACAACCATTCTTATTTCTTCCTCCTTTCTTTCTCAACACGCCTAAAGTAAGAATAAAATATTTCACGTTTCCCTGTGGACGACTTGTACTCATCTCGGCTAGCTACAAGCGACACCGTTATTGATTGCGGTTAACTACTACATACACATAGATCATATCAATCAGCTGCTTATAGTGCAGCGCTCACATGTGCTTTGCACGTGGTGCGCTGCTTGGGGCGCAACGCACTTGGCGCTGCTTATGAAGCATTGCTTCATTTCAAAATTTGAATTTTGAACAGTGCTTTGCTCTGATTGGGGGAAACAAATGCCCCCCCACCGTTGCGCTCACGTGGCCCACACGTGAGTGCAGCGGTGGTAGCATCTGCGCCCTTGGATCAACTCAGAAGTTGAAACGACATCTCAGAGCCTATAAATAGGACCCTTGGCCCTTATGATGATTTCTGTTCATCTTCTTCCTTCTGAGAATTTTTATTCTCTTGCAAAGCATAGCTCTTTGGCTTAAGAACTTTATTAAGAACCGAACTCTGTCAAAACTTAGGTAAAGATTAAATCTTTTAAAGGATCTTTTAATAATCTAGGGTTTTACCCATTAACAGAGGTTTGCTCTTCATAGATCTTTGATCTAAAGAAAACCCTTTCTAGGGTTTCATTAACAGAGCTTTGCTCTCTTTGAATCATTTAGATTTATCAATCTTTCATAAAGGACTCTTAAGAGTTTTGTTCATGGATCTTGAAGATCATGGAATTTTATTCCATTAAAACTTTATTTTAAGTTCTCTGATGGGCGATTCCATCATTTTTACAGAGCCAGGCTCTTGAGGAATTTCCTTTGAGGAATTTTCTTATTCCCAGAGTTGACAGATGTCACTCTGTCATAGAGCACTGCTCTCAAAGGAAGATTTACTCCCTGGCCCCCGAGGAATTCTCATTTAATGAAAATCAATTGAGGGTTTCCTTATTTAATGACAGTCTCATCAAATGATGAGACTGTTTTATTAATGATGCAATGTCATCTGGATTATGTGGGTCCCCTTTGGTCCCTTTTCACTGCATTGCAGTGTGGTACAGATTTAAAGTACCGAGTGACAGAACTTAAATTGTAGCATTGGCGGCTAAAAATTTGTTCTTTTCCGCGCAGGTACTATGTCTTTCGACACTTCCTTCCCGTTCGTCCACTCAGAAGGCGGATTCCCCGAAGCGCCCGTAGACCGAGAGGTTCTTGCGCCAATCAAAGACCATGACCCGGAACACAAGAATCTTCACCTATGGGGTAGATGGTACGATCAAATTATCAGAGGCCTCCGGAGCTTTTCTTGTGCGACACCCTCGGAGTCTATCTCTGCGATCCCTTATGCAGATGCACCCCCGATATGCTATACTGTGGAGGAGGTGAATTGGACTTTAGAAGGTCTCCTTCGGCCTTCTATGGCCGCAATACTCGTGCAGCCGCCGGTAGCTTTGGACACTTTAGGGCGGCGCATATGCCAGGGTGAATCGCACTCTTGGGGACAGTCCTACAACATAGGACTAACTCCCCGTCACCCGTCCAAATACCTGCAGTGGGCCCGATATATTTTATCGGCGAAGAAGTTGCAGCTGCTGAAGCTCGGATTGTACCCTGCGATCTACGCTTCTTTATTCCAGTATTCTGCACCTCCTACATGGTGGATCAAGGCATTTCTAGAGCAATGGAACATTCCGACCCACACCTTCCTCTTATTGGATCGAGAAGTCTCCATTTCTTTAGAGGAATTTGCCGAGGTCTCTGGTTTGCCCGTTAGGGGAGAGCATTACGAGGAGCTGCTTCCTCCGGATGAGTATATTTTTGCTACCAAATCAGGGGTAATGGGTCTTACCCCAGAGAACGCTATTCAACACCAATTTCCAAGTTTGATAAAGGTGTTGAATATCTACGAGGGCCTATTTCTTGAATCTGGAAGCCGGGGGGTCAGCTTTGCGGACTTCATTGCTCGTTTTCTTCGTCCGGAAGTTTTATCGCGACAAGGTGAAAAGTTTTCCAAACTTGATGATCCTTTCGGCTTTGTCTTGGATTGCCGGCCAATATTGGAAGTCGATCAAAAGGATTTCTTTCTTCCCAACGCTGCTATCGTCCCCTTTTCAGAAATTGCCGCTCCGGGCATCGATGAGAAAGCGTTCTTTCTAGGGTTCCTCGGTTTGTGGTTAAGCTGGTTTGCGCTTCCGATGCACCCTCGCCATATGAGGCCGTCCGTCTTCTACCCAGTGCATCGAATGGTTGCCGGGATACAAGTGGCCATCGGGATTGTTGGGTTAGCCCACTTGTATCACGGCCTCAGCTTGGCAGCGGATACTACTGAGCCAGGGGTGCAGCCTGCCAACTTCTCAATGCATTATTTTACCTCGTGGCTCGAGTTGCACGTGCTTGGGGTCTTCGGTATCCATAGAAGACCTTCCTTTTATGACAGATGTAAGTTCCCCCGGATAATGCGGCTAGTCGACGCATCCATCATGAGTCCGACACCGCGGGAAGCTAGGGGTTTGCTCCTTCGTCCACGCACGGTTGGAGATGGTATGTCCTTCACCGATAAAATTTTGACCGTCGGCCAGGAATCTGCAAAAACGGTGCTGCCATTGTAGGACATTTTTAAAGACGGGGCCTCTGTTTTGAAAGCTCGGTAGATTCTTCATCTGTACTCCATTAGGCCGGGCTTTCTCGTATTTAGGCAGAATGATGCGGCGTTGTTCATGAGATACAACCCGCATCATTTTGCCCAGCAGTTGAGCTACAATCAAGGCGTCCCGCTTGAGGCTTTCTTGGCAGAACCTGCTGCTACCGAAGAGGGTATGCGAAGCGCGCTGCATCATTTTATGCGCCTGAACACAGGGTCCAACTTCTTCATCAGTGAACCGAGCTGTTTCCGAAGGCCCTGAATGTGTACGTGGCTTGGTATCAACATTCGATGGGCGCCGTCATTAGAGAGGAATAAAGATTGCTGCTTGATTGCAAGGGTGCAGCGCCGGCCGGTAACCCAAATGTTCCTCTGAAGCGACGGACCATTGTCCGTCCTCCCCTAAGGGAAGCTGCTACGGTTATGGTGCCACGTGATATGACTGAACTACCGATCCCCCATGCGCCCGTTGAAGCGGTGACTGTGGCATCTCCCGAGTCTGGCGTAGGTTCAGATATCGGGACTCGTCGTCCCAAGGTCCCCACCAGGCGTAAGCTTGTGCTAGCGGCTACGGGCACTCGCTCGCAGAAGAGGAAGAAGAAGTCGATTCTCTCTGCAGACGTTGTACTCGGCCAGGAGCCCCATGCTCCTTATAGCGAGGGCTTAAGCGAGTACGGGACCAACGAGGGTCTGTTCATGGCGCCAGATGATACTGATCTGGACGCTGCCATCCCAGCTTCCGAGCGACTGGCTAGCTACAAGGCGGGACTGATCACCCTCGCTGAGTCAGGTAATCTTCAGTCGTATTCTTTTATTGTTGTATTATATTTTTATTACCGTGTTTTGACTGACACTTTTTTGTTTCAACATGCGTTTCCACTGAAGAGGCTCTCGCGGCTTCTCTTAAAACTTTTGAAGAAGAGGAAAGGGTTCGCGCTTCCTTGTGCGTTGGTACATTTCAGCTCACTGTACCTTCGTTCCCCTTTCTTATAGGTAATATGACCCCTTTTTCATCTTATTACAGGGACTACTTCTACTCAGGTTATCTCGAGTGTGGTACCGACTTCGCAGGGTGGTGCGGAGATGCTTCCAGGGTCAGCTATCAAAGTCTCGGCCTCCTCAGCATTGCCAACGGAGGCTTTACTTAAGCAACCGATGACGGATGCCATAACGGCTCCAGAGGTAGCTCCTGGCATGGACGATGACGTCCCTTTGACGGAGGTCTTGAGAAAGTCAGCTCTCACGGCTCGGGCGGAAATGAAGCGCAAGAGGCGTGCAGCAAGGGAACGTAACGCCGCCTTGGCCGCGGGTGCAGGCTCGAGCGCTGCTACCCCTATCCTTGCTCCTTCAGAGGATGCTTCGGCCGCTCTGTCTACCGCTCACAGACAGGCGGCACGTGCGGCTCGGGAAGCAGTTGAAAGACCGACCCAAGATAACATAACACTGAGTCCTTTTGTCAAAGTTTTAATCTTCAGATTCTCATATGTCCTATCCTGCAGGGCTGGGCCTTGATGAAGAAGTGGCAGGTGAGATGGCGGCAACCACCGAGCCTGAAGTAGCCACTCTTTCTCAAGAGTCTGGAACTGTCCTAATTGTTGCTCTTTCCCCTTGCGGCTCCTTGCCGTTGCCAGGCGCTGCGAGTATCACGATGATTCTCGTGGAGTGATTTGTAGGGATTTTAAGATCAAAAATATTTTTACCGCAATCAAGAACGGCGTCGCATGAAGCTAGCCGGTGAATACGGGTCGGTCCACAGGGATGTGTAATTTTCCTAAGTGTTCTCACGAGTTGATTCCAATGGTTGTTTGGTTTTGTTTTAATTGAATCTAAAACTAAGTTGTACGATGATAAAGAAACTTGCTAGGGTTAGGTCTAAGGTAGGGTTTGATAAGATTGAATGTCACATCTCTTTCATTGCCCTAAATGAAATCTTTTAGAAGTTATAGCAACTATTAGAAAAAGGGATTAGGATGATTGGGAAGAAACGAAGTTTCTTCCTCTAGATCCTTGTCCGTCCTTTCCTAATATTTTCTCTAACCTTCATGGAAGACATGCATGTCCGGTCCTTTATACTACGGTTTCACCGTTACCTCGTGGGTAGGGTGCCGTAGGGAGCGGATCATGCATGCATGCATGAAGTTCTAGTTATGAAAAATAATTGGGCATGAAAGAGATGAGAGATATTCATCTCTCAATCCCTCCCTTATTCCTAACCCTAACAAGCAAGGAAATTACTCGCTCATTAGGGGATCTTCTAAAAATAACATTTTCAAATAACTTACCTACGGCAGTTTAAGAAAGATTACACTAGATTAAACTAGGGCAAAAGATTAATTAGATCTAGGGCAATAATTAAATTATCAACTAAGGCAGAAATTAAAATAAGAACTTACAGAAACGATGCTCTTCCCACTGAATTAAATCTGAATTTTATTTCATTGAAAGGAGGCATCCCTATTACAATATTTTGATTACAATTTTATAGGGAAACAGGGAAATTTAGGGTTACGGGATTCGTACATGTGCGATTACAAAAATACCCCCGAAAAATCCCAAACCTCGCACCGACACAAAAATTCTGCGCCGACACGTGCACTCAATGGCCGCGGAACCGCGGCATGGGTAGGGGTGGGGCCGCGGTTCCGCGGCCCTTTAGTGAGATCATTTTCTCAATTTTTGTTGGCTGCTTCTCTGTTGTTTGGGCTTTCTAGTTTTGTAGTTCTTTTCTTCATTTGGCTTCTGGGTCTTCTCCAGATCTTCAGTGAAAACTTGTAATGGTCTTTTAACCGTTCATTTTGACATTTTTGGACCAAGCGTTGCCTTGTACAATTGTGAATTGTTCTTCGTCTAGGCTTGACTAGGATCCTTCTACTTGTTGGTCAAAAGTCCCTCTTTTGTATCATCTTTTGTCTTTTTCATTGTTTTCGCTCCAAGAACCTGTATCCTGTAATATGCAGCAGACATGCGTCAAAAGCACCTGTTTATTTATAAAACGAATAAGAATGGGGAATATAATAATGCAATATTATGATATGAACATGGAGTCGGGGGATGAAGCTTCGGGCGGCGAAACCATTCCGATGGAGGAGGGTGAAGCAGTCACTGCGCCCAGTGACGCCCTTGTCGCGGTTTCGACCGGCGACTCACCAGGTAAGTTTTGGGTCATTGCCTTCCTTTTCATTCTGCAATCCCTTTCAATCTTTTCTGATAGTATTTCGCTTGTTTCCAATGCAGGTGTGGAGAGCGTTGAGGTTGCGCCACCCAAGGAAGCACCACCAGTTGCTGCTTTGACGGTTGCTGACCCTTTGCCTTCTCTCGTGTCCTCCTAAATGCTGGAAGGTATGTGTTTGTGACTTATCGATTTCATTGTTGGCAATATACTTTATGTACTGACATTGCATTATTACGCCCTTGCAGGAGTTCTTTTTGATCATCTGTATCAGGTGCTTATTTCCCCCAATCAGATCAAAGCTCTGTTTGAATTTCAAATATTCAAAAATTGAAGCAACGCTTCAGATCCTCTGCGCTGCGCGCAGGGCGCCACGTGTCAAAATCACGTACGCCAGCGCAGGGAGCGCAACGCCCGAGGCAGCGCGCCCAATCAGAGCAAGGCTCTATTTAAAACAAAATTAAAAGAAGCAACGCTTCAGTTGCGCAAGCACTGCGCTGCGCGACACGTGTCAGCGCAGTGGGGCAAGCGCAGTTGCGCTGCGCTGTGCGACACGTGTCAGCGCGGTTGTGCAAACACAGTTGCGTTGCGCTGTGCGCTGTGCGACACGTGGCAGCGCAGTTGCGCTGCGCTCTGCGCTGCGTGACACGTGTCAAGCGCTGGGGCTTTTGCGCCAAACAAAATTAGAATTCTAGTAAGATCCTTCCGTTCTTGTTAAAACAAGAAGATTGTCTTCTGTAAAACAGAAGCCCTTGGATCAAAGATCCAACGGTGGGGAAAATTCCCCAAATCACTCAGAAAATGATCTCTTTAACAAATTTAACAAATTAATGTGCACTATATAAAGGCCCTTAGACCCCAATTCAAAAGACATCAACATCGAGAACATCAAGAACTTCAAAAACAACAAAACAGAGGGAACTCTGAAGAATTTTGAGAAGAAACTCAAGAAGAAGAATAAAAAAAGGGTAAAAACCTTTATAAAAGAAGAAATTCTTCTGAATAGATCATTGATCTAAGAACAAGATCAATGATCTTCAATAAAAAAAATAAATAATAACAGTGCCTTGCACTTTTTTATGAACCATTGGTTCTGGAATCTTAAAGATTCCTCTCTTAAATCCAAAATTGGATTAAGTCATTAAAACAGTGCCTTGCACTTGCAAATTTTCACTGTTGCGCTCTTGGGTTGGCGCAAGCCACCAGAGAGCGCCACGTGTCAGCTCCAAGACCACTTGCGCTGTGCGCTTTTAAAATAGAGTATTGCTTTTTAAAATTGGCGCAACTCACCAGAGCACGTCACGTGTCAGCAGAGCAACAGCGCAGCGCACTGGCGCAGCGCACTGCGCTTGCGTGACACGTGTCACCACCACAAGCGCTTGCGCTCAATAATTGGCGCAAAGCGTCTAACAAGCCACTGTCAGATAATTTATGCACTGCATTATTTACAGAAGGGCCAAGCCCAATAAAAAAATGCCTAACATGCCTAATAAAATGCAATGCATCATTTTAAAAAGAGCAGAGCCTAAACAAAAACAGATGCTCTGCATCATAAATAAAGGGACAGAGCGCAAATCAAAAAGGCCTAGCAGGCCAGAATAAAATGCAGTGCATTATTAAACAAGGGCAAAGCCCTAGCACAGGTCTAATAGGCCAAAGATAAAAACGTTGAATATTCTCAACTGGACTTAGCCCAATCATGGCCGTAAGTCTTCAAATTAAATTGACTGAGCAAGACTGCTCTCCTAAATCAATTTACATCTGGTTCAAGGGTACATCTCCGAACTCCTCTGACACCTATCGTTGTAATCCTTCAACGACGTCAGAGAGGTGACGGGTCCCGACAACCATACATCGATACGGACTACGGGGTCCTTAAACTCGTGGACCGAAACGTCCTTAAACTAATATTTGTCCCAAAATGGGAATGTTGGACCGAAATGTCCTTAAACTAATGCTCGTCCCCAAATGGGAATGTTGGACCACCATGTCCCTAAACTGGAAATCGACTGCAACATCATTAAACTAAACAATAGAGCCAATTGCTCTCTTGTCGGATCCAAACGATCCCGTTAAGTTGATCTTAGTCTGGAGATTAGGCTAACGTATCCTTAACAAAAGTTTAAGTTGATCTTAGTCTCAATATGGCTAACGTATCCTTAAACTAAAACACCAAACCCAAATCTAAGTAAACACGGATTTGGACTAATCCACGTCCTACGGGAGACGACATCACTTAGTCTTCGTATACAATCCACGGGCAACCACAAACGAAACAAACACACACGACACGAAGTGAACATCTAGAGAAGGAGAAAGTGGCTACCGCGATGCGGTAGCGTAATTAACTGCAGGGGCTTGCGCCTGCAGGGAAGAGCGTCCCCACAATCAAAAACCCCTCAAGCAAGGGGGAATCTGACGAAGTCTGCTACATCGGCTGCATCCGTCTAAACCTCCGATACACGCTGCCATAAATCAACTTGGCATCTTCGGAGAGGTGGCCGGATAAAACCAAATAGCATCTGCCCCGAATTTCAGGCAAGACGTCTACCGCGTCTCCCCCGCGTCATTCGGCGGTAAACAGATTCTGGCACGCCCGGTGGGACCTTTTCCTCTTTCCACTCCACACTTCGTGTGTCGTATTCACGAACGAATCGCAGTTTGTTAATGGTTGCCTTTGGATTTCAAGTTACTAAGATTTGGTCTTTTGCCTGGCGCAGAAATCAAGCATCAATGGCCTCCAACTGCTCGAGTTGCTCAAAGTGCCAGTGCAACCAACGCTCCGCCTCACCTGGAGGTGTAGCCTATGGGCTTCAAGCGGCCTCCATCCTTGCCATGCCGGTGGGCCAGGTGACCCAGGCCACCACCGGTCTGTTTTTCAGGACCATGCTCCCACCTGCAAGCTTCACCATGCCAATGCCCGCACCAGAAGCGAACAAGAAGTCGGTTTTCGATCGGCTCACTGCTACAACGTCCCCTTTCAACGGGTCGTCCAACATCAAACCGGCAGCCTCTGTCTTTTCCAGGCTGAGCCAGAACCCTAATGGGCCCTCCAGGAAGCCCATGAACCCTGAAATGGCTGTCCCGAGAAAGATAGCCACCCCTGCTCCAGAAGTCGTCAAGGCAGCTTCTCCTGTTAAAGAGCCAGTCTTTTCAAGGCTGACTATTCCGGCTCCTGCTCCTGTTTGAGGATCTGTCTTTGACAGATTGAACATCGCCACTCAAAGGACAACATCAGTCTTTAAGAGGCTGGCACCAGCAGCACCTCATTCGGACAGGGGGCAAGAAGAAGCTATCCCTATCGCCGAGCCAGTCCCAATGGCTCGTCACGCTCGACGCCGCCACTGGCGCCGAGTAAGGAAGGCCGGGGGCAACTCCCCCTCAGGGCTAACTTCACCCGCTCCAGTGGTGGAAGTTAATGCTGCTGTTCCAACTAGGAACAACTTTGAACTGCTAAGGAGGGTACGCAAGAACTCTCTGACTGCTATGCTAAAAAGATCTCCTCCACCTGCGGAGAGGGTTCCGGAAACAAAGCTGGAGCAGCCCCCTCAGCGGCTATCCTCCAAAATTTATAAAGTCTGGCGGAGGGTTCAAGACTCCGTAATTGACCAAGGTCACTCTCGTCAGCAGAAAAGGGCGAAAGTGCAAGAAGAAAAGAACCGTCCCGTCAAACAGCAGAGGACGACAACCGCCAGGGTGCCCACTGCAACGGCCCCTTCAACTTCAACGGCCCACAAGATAAGGAGGCCAGAGAAAATTCCCACGCCTGCAGCAAATGTCAAAGGCGGCAAGCCCAAACACCCTAAGTCCGGGGGCATTGTAGTCCATACTGTATACATGGCATCGGGAAAGGAGGACAGCCGTGCATCTACAGGTCATAGACCGCTTACACGGTCAGTGACCAAAGCTCAGGAGCAACAGCAGAAGCTCCAGGAAATGATGAATGCGATGGCCGCGCTCACTGGGCCAAAAGAAAGCCCCGAAGCGTCCTCGGATCAACGCCAGGAGCAAGAAACTGACGCTGAATTCCTTCGTCGGATATTGGAGAAGAAGGATAAAGAGGCTGCTGAACAAGCGGCCAACATAAAGCGAATGACCCTCCTATTCCAGGACATGGTGGGTATGATGATTCAACAAGATCCTCCTTCCGAAGAAGATCCTCCGATCGTCCTTGAAGACGATAGGGGAGAAACGTCAAATCCTCCACCGGCTCTGTCAACAGCCAAGGAGGAGACAATCTCCAAAGCTGACTTGGACGAATATATAGCTCAGCAGATCCGGGTTCATTAGGAGACTGAGGCAACCGGCCAGATCGTCAAAACGGGGCGACCATATCCGAGCTGGTATGATCAAATCAAGTACCCGCCGGGCTATACAATACCGAAATTTCATGTCTATAAGAGGACGGGCAATCCCCACCAGCATGTTGACCATTTCAGGGCGCTTTGCGGCAACACTGGCGGTGATGATAAATTGTTACTTCGCCAGTTCGTTGGTAGCTTATCGGATACAACATTCGAGTGGTACTACGAGCTCCCAAACGACTCTATCAAGACCTTCGCGGAGATGGAGCTGCTGTTTACCCAACGTTTCGCAAGCGCCAGCGAACGCACCCCGATAACGGCATTGATTAATGCCAGGGTGAAGCCAAGTGAAACGTAGGTGCAGTACGTAATACGGTGGAGGAACTTATGGTCAAAATGCGAGCAACGCATAGAAGAGGCTCCGACAGTGGGTATGTTTGTGGGAACCATTGATCCGCAAGCGACCATCTCGCAATTTATGATGTTCTTCAAGCCGACTACCTTCCAGGACCTGATCGACAAGCTAGCGCAAATGGACCAGATGGGCCATAGACCTCCCCCTCCAAAGCCGGACTCTCGAAATGAGAAGGGGAAGGGAAAAGCAATTGTTGTCGCTAATGCTCAACAACAGCCGAGCAACTTGAAACCGGCTGTCCGTCAAAATAATATGCGTCCACACGTACCCCTTGAGGAGAGGCTAGGACGTCCTTACTCGTTTCCCCGAGATAAAACGAGAAGATTATTCGAGCTGGCCTTGCGCAACCGACTCATAAATCTGCCGGATCCAAGACGTCCGTCGCAGCCAAATGATGTCAATGAGCCCAACTACTGTCCCTATCATCGAGCACTGGGTCATCCGATCGAAGATTGCTACGTCTTCAAAAATTGGATTGAAGACCAGTACCAACAGGGCAAGTTCGCGTTGTCCGACAGATGGAAGGTGAATCCACCGCAGCCTCACACCCCTAAAAGAATGAATACGCCGGGGGCAACATGCTCCCTCATTGAAGAAGCTCTATGGGAGGTCGTACTATCAGCTAAAACAAAGAGGATGCTGAACGATCTTCAAACATGCCCAGCGATCAAGTGGAAGAACCCGTTGGAACCTCAGATCATTGAAGGGATGTCGAAACCGCGTCCAACTCAAAAGACCGATGGTGGTGGCCCAAGCACTCACAACCAGCCTTCAAAATCTTCAAAGAAGAAAAAGAAGAAATCCAAGAAGCCCGTGAAGCCTGGCGACAAGCGCACGGACATAAAAAAGTAGATTGACGCACTGGAGGAGTACAACCAGAAAGCGCGGACTCCCATTACACTCCAAGAGTTTCTCAACCACGTCTTTCAAGAGGAAGATGAGGGAGACAGTTCGTCGGATGAATCTGAGGAATACGTGGCGAGCTGTCATATGATCTCCCATTCGTTTACAGACGATGAGGAAACTCCTTGCACTGAAAAGCTGGGGGCAGATCCTAAGCCGGATTTTCTGGGGCCATCGGATGAAACAATTGACGCATTCCTCAACGGAGCTCTGTTGAAAAGTAAAGCTGATCGGGAACGCGAGACGGCTATATTTGAAAGGGCCAAGCGCCAGCGACTTGATGAAAGAGCCGAGGCACTCCCGCTGGAGCAAAATACATCCACTGCGGATAAAAGCAAATTCAAGACGAGGAAAAGGTTTGCTAAGGCCATATCAATGGGTATCAAGTTACCATCCTCTGAAGGAAGCATTACTGGTGAAGTGGAAATGCACCCCTCCTACTGCTTGTATCATCGGAAGATTTCGCACCCCACTGAAGAGTGCAAAGCTTTCAATAGATGGTGGCAAGGATATGTTGCTCACCGACAACATTTTAAGCTGGAAAAGCGCAAAACTCATCGGGAGCGGAAAAATACGACCGAGGGGCTTAACAGAACTACCGGCAATTGTCGCATGGTTAACGCCGGGGGATCGCAAGTGCTCACATTCGGGAGCGATTCTGACGAGGAGCTGGCTCTTAGCCCCCTCTTTAAAGAGTCCACCTCGGGAAAAGAAGAAGAGCCGAAGGTCTGCGAAAATATCCGGCTGCGTAATCGGACGCTACCCGAAAAGAATCTCGAACCCTCAAACAAAAAAGATAAAGGGAAAGAAAAGGTCTCTGAGGATATCGCCCTGGATGACCAAGTTGTGGAAGAGCTAATTGCCAAGGACCCGCCAAAGAGAAATAAGGTGGACTACAACGTTCTGGCACACTTGAGGAAGCTACCCTCGCAGCTCAGCATTCTTGACGCCCTTTTACTATCAAAAGAGGCGAGAGATTCGTTAATCAAGGAACTACAGGAGCCGGAACAATTCCAAGCTTTCCTGGCCGAAGAAAAGATGAAGGATGAATTGGAGGAAGTGCACACGGCCGATGTCACTTTTGGCGATGAAGACCTTCTCCTTGGGACGTGCGAACACAATCGCCCCCTCTATGTATCAGGATACTGCCACGATATAAAGATAGGCAAAATCCTGGTCGACAATGGATCCTCCGTTAATCTCCTCAATGTGCGGGTGTTAAAGGAAATCTGCATGAGCGTCCAACACCTTGCTCGGGACAAGATCACCATCTCCGGGTTCGACTCCCAATCATCAAGAACTCTTGGGTCTGTGATACTGACGCTACGCTTTGGGCTACTCGTCACGGACATTAAGTTCCACGTCATAGACGCCAAGACGTGCTACAATGCTCTGCTCGGCCGACCATGGTTACACGAGTACAACATCATCCCTTCTACACAACATCAGTGTATGAAGTATTTTAAAGATGGTCTCGAGTATACCATGACGGGAGAACTGAACCTGTTCTCCATGAACGAGGTCCGCAAATATGAAGATGCCAAATACTTTTTACCGGATTTCGAAGACACGGAGAGGTGTCACAAGCCGGAGAACAAGGCTAACGCCACCATCCATGTCTTCGGCAGTGATACCGAGGAGGAAGAGGAAATAGTTTATTCGGGTCCGCCCCAATACAACAAGCCGGGACCATCTGCTCCTACGTTGATCTTTGGTAGCGACTCGGAAGATGAGGTCCATACTGTATTCTCTGCTCGACCTTCAATACAAACATCCGCTGACGAAGAGCAAAGTCTACAAGTCGCCATGGTTCCACTTAAACATCATAAAGAATTGGATGCGCTCAATATCTACAGCGTAGAGGAGCTGCGGACGTTCTATGTCCCTCCCAGGAGAGGAGGTGAAAAGGCAATTCTATTCTACCGCTCTGAAGAAACCAAAGTGGAGAAAGAAATCTGGCACGGCGCGGATCCTACGCTTGACAGGCTTCAGCCCATCCGTCTCCCCAGATATTATACAGAAGGCTTGAAGATGCTGCTAAAGCGCCAAGGGATATCCTTTAAACAGACCGCTCGAAAAGCCAAATTCTATGACAGGGTCTGGAACGTTTCCGGGACTCAGCACAAGTTGCCTAATGGGAGAATGGAAACAATCGAGCTTGGATACATTCGGTCCAATAAACGAGAGCTACTCCGTGACTGCTACGTCGTGCATGACTTCGATGAAGAAGCGGATGCTCAATGGGAGGACGCTAATCCTGAACCAGTAAAAGTTCCTGATGCAAAAGTGCCCAGTCCATCGTTCGAAGAGCAAATGGAAAAGCTTTTAAGGGAAGCTGGTCAAAAAGTCCGAGACGATCATAACCGCGAAATGTCCATCTACGAGAAAGCCAAAACGCAACGCCTCCTCCAACAGGCTGTGAAAGATGAAAATGCCGCTCCCTGTCAAACTGTTACAAAAAAGGCACGACGCAGAGGCAGAAATAAGTCGAGAGGCGAAAAAGGCGCTCAACAGCAACAAAGCGGGACTAAGAAGCTATGCAAGAGGTAATCGAGCGGTCCAGACCTGTCCCTTGTGAAGAAGATGAGTCGAGCATACTCTTTTCCTCGGGACAAGACGAAGGAGATACTTGACCGAGCTATAAAACATCAGATGCTTACACTGCCGGAGTCCAAGCACCCCGAACAAGCAGGCGAAGTTTCTCACCCAAACTATTGCTCTTATCACCGAGTAATAGGGCATCCTCTCGAAGACTGCTTCACCTTCAAGAATTGGGTCGAAGATCAGTATCAGCTTGGCAAGTTCGCTCTGTCTGACAACTGGAGGGTAACGCCGCCACAGAAGCATGGGCCCAAAGCCATGAGAGCAGAACCAGCTCCACATTGGTCTTGGAAGCGAATTCGTACTTGTCATATGATAACAATATCAAAAGAAGAGCCCAAGAATATGGATGACCTTCCCTGGTACTTCGAAAACAGCGACTATGAGGTGATCTCAGAATTTCCACCAGCACCGAAAGAGCTGGAGGATGGAATACATACTACCGCAGATAACTTCAAGAAAATTGAGTTGGGGACGGCGAATGACCCGCATCCGACATTCGTCAGCGAGCTACTATCTGAAGAAAAGGTGGCTGCGTTAAAAGACGTGCTTATGCAGCATAGAGATTGCTTCGCATGGAACTATTCCGAAATGCCGGGACTAGATCCAGAAATTGCTGTGCACAAATTGGCGATATCCCCGGACGTCAAGTGTTAGTTATGTATATGCCCTAGAGTCTATTGTTGTACATATGATGTATATTATGATGGATGCTTGGATATATACAGAGAGGACTTTCTTGCTCGTCATGATAGTATGCTATTTGGTTTCACTTTATCTTAACATGTTGACTTGTATTGGTTTACTGTCTTACTCTCACATGTTGATAAAGCCCTTAGGATCTGTACTTGACTACTGGGACTATAATGAGATCATACTAGTGGGGCCATAGTAGTCGATGAGTACATCCTATAACTGTTCCTAGTCGAGGGTATATCGAAACAGGGCATCGATACACCAGAGTAGACTAGCGTATACGCATCTTGACCCATATGATGGGCGATGGATGATCCCATATCCATCGGTGTTTGACATCAGAGATGGTGTATGGGTGCTCAGTGGAGACTGGGTACACTGGACGGACTCGCCGAGAACTCCCAGATGGTGATATACCACACGTCAGATGGCAGTTCTCCGGTGGCACTGGTACAGGGTAGTCTGTAGACCCGAGATCGTCATAGAGTCTTGTGTGATTCCCATTGTTCTTTGATTTCCACCTTACCACGTCTAAGAGGGCATGCAAAACGGTGGCTTTTGGGTACAGTCCCGAATCACATGGAGGCAATGAACGATAGGAGGGGATTCGTCTCTCCCGGTATAGGGAGTTGATGTTGTGCTGTGTTCGATTGGCTATAACTGGAAGTCCCTGGCCAGGGATGATATAGAGATATACTGGTAAGTGTTACCAGTAGTTTCTCGACCTGTTATGAGCCTCACATCGACACGACTTATCGGTTATTGGGGTCTGACGTATACCACCCCTAGACTTGATATGCGACATATCAGACGAACAGACCGGACTGTACGGGAGTGTTACTGATTGGATTCACAGGAGAACGGACAGGCTGGCTTGTTGATCTTCTGATCGCTCAATACCTGGGTGGCTGTTACGTTTAGCTGACCGCTTGCAGCTTGTGGGTGTTTGATATGATCATCACCTGCTACCGGCGTATTGACGATTCTTTAGAGTCCTACACAGAGGTTTCTTGGCTCAGGCAAAACGGAGTAGAGGCACATATGTGATATGTGCAGGACCGAGGATAATGAGATATGAGATACCGTATTATATTCTCGCGATATTTAGATATGAATCGGGACATCGGATCAAGTGTTGATTCGATGAATCGGTACATGATATATTAGTCGGTTATATTCGATATAGCCGGATCGTTGGATCAAGTGTTGATTCGATGATTTAATGTATAATGATATATATGATATATTGTATTACATTATCTAATATTGGCTCACTTTATTATTTCATTTTCTCACCGGATTAATACATTGATATATATGCGATATATGTTAATTGTATTATTTTCTTTTGTTGCAAATATATAATATATATGTAATATATATTATTGTGACATGATATGATTTATTATGAAACATGATTAGGGATGATAAAAAGGGATTAGGGTTTGATTAGGGTTAGCTCTTTCATGCACTTTCTAGAAGGATTCTCTTTTGTCTTGGTTAAGATATTATGGTTGATCCTTATCCTTAACCTAACCAAACCCTAACCCTAGTTTATTCTCTACAAGTTTTATCCTCTCATCCTTGACCATGGTTCTATAATCAATCATATACTCTTGACTACTATTCATCACAAAAGGAATATATTCTTTTCATTCTTCATCTTCTTCTCACTTGAGTTTGAGAGAGAGATCACTAGAAATTCCTTTTGTGATGATTTATTGTGAGAAAGTGAATTAAAAAGATAGCATAAATACTACTCCATCATCCTCATCTAATCTAGCCCATTAGATTAGGGTGTTCATCTCTTTAGAGTGAGAAAGCTTGGGTTATAGCAACTTCATCGTAGATCATCGGAGAAGCGGAACACTTCAAGCTAGCATGGATCGTTCGAGTCGTGGAGCCTCTCATGAGTCCGGGAGATCGTGGATCGCGGCGAAGGGACTTCTACTCAGAGCTTGTGAAGCGAAGGAGCGGACTACAAAGGTTGTAATCCCTCACACTTAGTCTAAAAGATGTTATCTTGCATGCTAAACCCTAATAATCTAGCAAAGATCCCGTCTTTGGGTTGTTCGGCACATGTAAAATTTTATTCGGGCATGTTTGATGCTTTATGAACCCTCATAAGTGTGCCTAGGAACCCTACAGTGGTATCAGAGTCTAGCTAGAGCATTAGGAGACGTGTTTACGAAGTTAAAACTCCGATCGAACCCGAACCGACGAAAATGAACCCCTCTCTGGATATTTTTCAAAAATGCGATTTTTTTCGAATTAAAAATACCTAAAAAATTCAGCAGGGAAATATAAGAATTGTGGTGAAAAACAAGCACCCAATACTTCCAAACCGCCGCGGAACCGCGGCCGTACCATGCTTGGGCCGCGGATCCGCGGCCGTACAGGGGAGATTGGTACTTTAGTTTGCACAGTAATTCATATTTCTGTGATTTATATTTTATGGGTATTTTTATTCTGACTCAAGTGTTGAGTATTTGGGGTTTATTTTGTAATCGTAGATTCGAACGGAATATTTAAATTCGTTATTTTTCCCGGATATTTAGAAACTGTTAAAATATTCGAACGGATATCATTAACTCAATTTTTCCCGACACGAAAATTTTTCAAGTGTTGAATCTTTTCTCGAGTTTAAATCTTTTGCAAATGCGTGCAAGTTTTGTGGTGGACCCTCTAGAAGACAACAAACCTTAACTCGATTATGTGACCGTCTTGAACTGCCTTTTGAACCTTCGGGTTTGGGGCAGTACGGCGTGCCACATGTGAGGCGTTGGCTTGACCCTTCTACGGCTGGACCGCTACTACTGTGACACATTCCGGATTATTTGAACTCCGCTCAAGTGTTGAGCAATTTGGGAAATTTTGGGTATTTGATTATCTGTTCGAAAAGTTTAATACCGTCTATTTATCTGGAATGTGATACAATATGTGGAATTCTTTGAGTTAGGCATGAAATGCGAAGTATGTGATATTTCGGATTTACGATGTCTAAAGTGATTGTGGATTCCAAATATTGTAGTTTTACAATTTCTTTTCTGTGACCGTAAGTGTAGTATGTAGTTGTATTGCCGGTTGTCGTTGCTATACATCGACGACGATCGGTGTATGCATACTTACTTACGTTGATGATATGAGATATTATGTGTTGTTGAGATATGATGTGCAGGATTGTCGCGATCGAATAGCCGGGGGTTTTATGTGAGATGAGAGTTTTATATTTTCATTCATGTAAATTCAAATGTAATGTAATATTCTTTTATTTGGGGCACTTCCGGGTTGAGGTTGATGCCACCAGTGTTGTATATTATTTACTTTCCGCATTAGGATGGACCCAAGGAGGGGAGCACAGGTGACCGGGTTCTGGGGTTCAGTGGGAGGCCATCTCGAGGAGTCGAGACCGGGTCTCCTAAACTCCAGAATTGGTAGGGTCGCTTGCCGCTCTCGTAGGGGTCCAGGGTGTGGGCTTGGCTATTCATCGCGACTGTGGAATCCATATTTTCTATTGCTGGCTAAATAGTAAATACGGACGTCCTAGTATATCCCACATTATATCTATGTTTCTGCTGCAATATCTGTGATGTGATCATTTGATATGTTGTGATGGATACAGTATATAGTATATATGATATATTATATAGACTTATGTTTTACACCCGCACTAGCCCTGCCATGCTCTGTCGTTAGTTACCTAACCTAACGGTGCACGAGGGGACATCGAGGCGAATGCGGATGGCATAAGTATACGTCGTATTTATCTGTGATGCTTAGGAAGCATAAGCTGATGGGATTTTTTTATTAATGAGATTAATAAAAAGAAAAGAAACCTAAAAGATGTTGTAGAATCAAAACTTTATATAAAAAAAAGGGTAGCTATAGTTTTGCTTTGCATAGTAGTATATATGATATACCCTGCACCTTATTCGATGAGGAAATAGCCGAGATCCCTTCACCGGGAGTGACCTCTTTAGAGAAACTGACAGATGCTACAAAACTCGGTTTGTCTTTTGATAGCTTTTAGAGTTTTGCTTTGTACAGTGATATATATGATATGTCCTGCACCTTATTCGATGAGGAAAGAGCCGAGATCCCTTCACCAGGAGTGACCTCTTTAGCAAAACCAATGAAAGCCTCAAAAACACTCCATTTCAAAATTTCACTTGATTCTACGACGATATCAAGTTCATTACGCAATAGGTTTTCAGAAAAACCTGCGTAGCCCTCCGTCATTTCAGATAGATATTATTTAGTATTCGTGCTATGTTTGTTGACTTAGTCAAGGCGTAGTGTACGGTAGCTAAGTAGTGTTTATCTGCTAAAACATGCGATGTGATTGGATTAGGGTATTCGCACGGCCTTGTTGACTCAGTCAAGGGTCGTACGGGTGGGTTTAATTCAATTGGGAAATGTACGGGTTGAACTTGATTTGCGATTTATGGTTTGTTGACTTAGTCAAGGTCATAGATCGCTAGGGGCAAAATCATATCGGGAATTTCAAGTGTTGAAATTTGCAATGAAATTGCATACCTTCTATGAGATAGTTGGATCCCGTTACCCACTGCGAGTAAGAGTTACTCCTGGAAGAGTTTTACACAGGACAATTAGTCGATCAAGTAGGTGTCTAGAAAAGTGTTAACGGGGTTACGCCTCTGGGAAAACGAGGTTTACTTTAATTAGGTCCGTGCGAAAGCACGGGGAACCTCCCTCAAGTACCGACACCGATCTGGCTGAAAGATTGACGAAATTGTAGGGTGTAATTAATCCCGGCTAATCTTACCTTTTAGGGTTTGAAGAAAGATTTGATAAAAACAGTGGGAGACATCCTGATTAGATAAGATAATAACCAATCTAATCTTGCAAGAGCATACGCTAAAGTATTTTCTTCTCTCTCTCTCCAGGTAGCGACCATGTCAGGCCATAATCAAGATAATAATATGGATGTATTGACTGAACCCGCTTATTATACTGAGTAGGGGAACGTTGGACCCGTTCTTTCTTATAAGAGTTATATGACTGAACAGGGAATAAGAGAATATCTGGATTCTCACGCCGCCCAAAAGAACATGCATGTTGATGCATCTTCTTTAGGTGTGTTAGTTATTGAGAACTGTTTCTCAGTTCACCCTACGTCCTGAGTATTGATACCGGATCAGGATCCCACATATGTAAATTGTTACATGGGCTACGTAAAGGTAGAGAACTGGGAAAATGTGATCATTCCGTTCAAGTAGGGAACGGTGCAAGTATTGCAGCCAAAGCAATTGGCGAATATCACCTTGTATTACCAAGTCGTAATACACTGATTCTAAATGAGTGCTATTATATACCGAACATGATGTGCAACATTATATCAGTTTCTTTATTAAGTAAAGAAGGATATAATTTTGTAGTAAAGGATAATGTTATGAACATATTCCTAGATCAAAAGTTGATTGCATCAGGCTCGTTACATAATGGCATATTCATTCTAAATCAGAATACAGTCCTCAATATACAAAACACACACAAGAGGAAAAGTTCAGAAATGAACGAATCCTTCTTGTGGCATTGTAGACTTGGCCATATCAATGAGACACGGCTAGCTAAGTTACATAAAAATGGATATTTGAATTCATTCGAATTTTCATCTTATGATACTTGCCATTCATGTCGCAAAGGAAAAATGACCAAAGCTCCGTTTAGTGGACACGGAGAAAGAGTTACCGAACTCTTAGGACTGGTACATAGTGATGTATGCGGTCCCATGTCTACGTATGCCAGGAACGGTTCTTCCTACTTCATTACATTCACTGACGAACTCTCTAGATACGGGCATGTGTTCCTGTTGAAACACAAGTCTGAAGCTTTTAAGAAATTCAGAGAATATAAGCACGAAGTAGAAAAACAAACGGGCAAAAGTATTAAGATCCTTCGATCAGATCGAGGAAGAGAATACTTAAGCAATGAGTTCTTAGATTATCTAAAAGAGAATGGGATTCTCTCTCAGCTTACTCCTCCTTATACACCACAGCACAACGGTGTATCGGAACGAAGGAATCGGACCCTATTAGATATGGTGCGATCTATGATGAGCGATGCCGAGTTACCTATTTCCTTCTGGGGGTATGCGCTTGAGACAGCGATATACATATTGAATCTAGTTCCGTCTAAATCTGTACCTACCACACCATATGAGATATGGAGTGGGAAGAGACCATATTTTAAACGAGTTAAGATATGGGGTTGTCCGGCCTATGTCAAAAGACAAAATCCGGACAAACTCGAGGCACAATCAGTTCTTTGCAAATTTGTGGGATATCCAAAGAATTCTCAAGGATATTTTTTCTACCACGCTGAGGAACAAAAAGTGTTTGTTGCTCAACATGCCACCTTTTTGGAAAAGGAATTTCTTGCAAAAGAAATTAGTGGCAAAGAGGTAGAGCTGGAAGAGGTTCCAGAAACACAAATTGCAATTGAAGATTTAGTAGAACCAGAGGATTCAGTAGTACCCGACGAACCCCAGCCTCTCCGCCGATCTAGTAGGGTTTCTCGTCCACCTGAGAGATACTACAGTTTTCTCATTGATAGTGGAAGCGAGGATTGCATCATGGAAGATGATGACCCGACTAGTTTCGAGCAGGCCATCACGAGTGTTGACTCTGTGAAATGGCTGGATGCAATGCGATCTGAGATGGAATCCATGTACACCAATAAAGTATGGATTTTGGAAAATGCTCCTGAAGGGGTAAAACCCATTGGGAGCAAGTGGATTTTTAAAAAGAAATTTGGTGTAGATGGAAAAGTTGAGACTTTCAAAGCTAGACTTGTAGCAAAGGGTTTTCGTCAACGACCAGGTGTGGATTATGACGAAACCTTTTCTCCAGTGGCTATGCTTAAGTCCATCCGGATCTTACTTGCCATTGCTGCATACCATGACTACGAAATCTGGCAAATGGATGTTAAGACCGTCTTTCTAAATGGTGATTTAGAAGAGTGCGTGTACATGACTCAGCCAGAGGGCTTCGTAGATAGTGGGAGCAGCGGAAAGGTGTGCAAACTGCTTAAATCCATTTATGGGTTAAAGAAAGCATCGCGGAGTTGGAACATCTGTTTTGATGTAGTAGTCAAAGAGTTTGACTTCATCAAAAACATAGATGAACCTTGTATCTATAAGAAGGTAGCAGAGAGTAAGATTGTCTTCCTCGTATTGTACGTGGATGACATACTCTTGATAGAAAATGATATTCCTATGCTGCAATCAGTCAAGCTCTTCTTATCACAAAGATTCTCAATGAAAGATCTAGGTGATGCCTCATGCATATTGGGGATTAGGATCTATAGAGATAGATCCAAACGGATACTGGGATTGTCCCAATCCAGGTACATTGACACCATACTAAAGGGGTTTAGTATGGAAGAATCCAAGCGTGGGAACCAACCCATGATCTCTGGACTCACTCTCTCTAAAGAGATGTCTCCCAAGACTGATTTGGAGAGAGCTCGCATGCAAGGGATACCCTATGCTTCGGCAGTAGGCTCTATCATGTATGCGATGCTATGTACCAGACCCGATGTTGCATACTCACTAAGTGTAGTGAGTCGGTATCAAGCAGATCCTGGAGAGAGTCACTGGATAGCTGTGAAGAACATTCTCAAGTACTTGCGAAGGACTAGAGACATGTTCTTGGTGTATGGTAACGGAGAACTCCGGGTGGAGTCCTTTACCGATTCCAGCTTCCAAAGTAATAAGGACGACTCTAAGTCGCACTCGGAATTTGTCTTTACCCTCAATGGAGGGGCGGTATGTTGGAAGAGTTCCAAACAGGATACCGTTGCAGACTCGACGATGGAGGCTGAATATATCGCTGCCAACGATGCTGCCAAAGAGGCTGTCTGGATGAAGAAGTTCATTACTGAACTTGGTGTGGTTCCATCCATTGAACATCCAATACCTCTGTATTGCGATAACAATGGAGCTGTGGCTTTGGCCAAGGAACCCAGATCCCATCAGAAGTCCAGACATATTCTGAGGCGGTATCACCTGATCAGGGAGATAGTTGATTGCCGGGAGATCGAGGTCAGGAGAGTAGATACGAAGGACAACACTGCGGAGCCACTCACGAAGGCCATTCCCCAGATACAGTTTGAGAGATTATTCGGGATGCTAGGTATGAGATACTACAGCAGCTGGCCTTAGTGCAAGTGGGAGATTGTTAGTTATGTATATGCCCTAGAGGCCATTGTTGTACATATGATGTATATTATGATGGATGCTTGGATATATACAGAGAGGACTTTCTTGCTCGTCATGATAGTATGCTATTTGGTTTCACTTTATCTTAACATGTTGACTTGTATTGGTTTACTGTCTTACTCTCACATGTTGATAAAGCCCTTAGGATCTGTACTCGACTACAGGGACTATGATGAGATCATACTAGTGGGGCCATAGTAGTCGATGAGTACATCCTATAACTGTTCCTAGTCGAGGGTATATCGAGACAGGGCATCGATACACCAGAGTAGACTAGCGTATACGCATCTTGACCCATATGATAGGCGATGGATGATCCCATATCCATCGGTGTTTGACATCAGAGATGGTGTACGGGTGCTCAATGAAGACTGGGTACACTGGACGGACTCGTCGAGAACTCCCAGATGGTGATATACCACACGTCAGATGGCAGTTCTCCGGTGACACTGGTACAGGGTAGTCTGTAGACCTGAGATCGTCATAGAGTCTTGTGTGATTCCCACTGTGCTTTGATTTCCACCTTACCACGTCCAAGAGGGCGTGCAAAATGGTGGCTTTTGGGTACAGTCCCGAATCACATGGAGGCAATGAACGATAGGAGGGGATTCGTCTCTCCCGGTATAGGGAGTTGATGTTGTGCTGTGTTCGATTGGCTATAACTGGGAGTCCCTGGCCAGGGCTGATATAGAGATATACTGGTAAGTGTTACCAATAGTTTCTCGACCTGTTATGAGCCTCACATCGACACGACTTATCGGTTACTGGGGTCTGACGTATACCACCCCTAGACTTGATATGCGACATATCAGACGAATAGACCGGACTGTACGGGAGTGTTACTGATTGGATTCACAGGAGAACTGTAACGTTTTGAAAATCGTTTCGGTGAAATTTCGAAAAAACGGTAAAATAAGGGGGTTTTCTGTAAAAAGTCAAAATGCAAATATCTTTATTATAAAATTAAATATACATATTCTAGCTATGTAATTACTAGTATTTGGTGTTTATTGAGCCACTGGTGAAATTTCAAATTTTCTGAAAAAAATATTATTTTAATATTATTTTAAGCCGGTAAGAAAATACATTAAATTAGCGATAAATACAAATTTAAATGGGCTAATTTTAATCTTTAAAATCATGTTAATTAAAATCTAGTTGTAATATAAATTTTTAGTATTTTATTTCAAGTTTTAATGGGTTTTTATTATGGAGAACAAAAAAATAATTAATTTAAGCTAAAACTTGCAATTTTGAGCTTGTGGGGGGTCTTTTTGCATGGAATTCTTTTTGTAATCACTCACACACACCCTCACCCCTCCATGGCCGAGCCCACCATCAGCATCCCACTTCTCCCCCTCAAAAATTTCTCCATCTCATTTGTATGGATGAAATAGAGTTTATAGGTGTAGGTTAAGATGTATTGTTTTGGAGGCTCATTGTACCTTGATTTGAGGGGGGTTGACTTGACCAATTGTGCACAACACCCACACCATTCCCCCCATCACCCCATGGCCGAAATTCTTCATCCCTTCCCCCTTCACTTTCCTCTTTTCATTTCCTTCAATTTTAATCAAAAAAAATTGCTCCAAAATCCAATTTAAATCTCACAAATTGATTTCCATTCTTCATCCCATTCTCCTTAGCTTTTATCACTTGGATCATGGTGTTATGAAGCCATCATTGGAGGCAAATTCTTCTTGCTAGATCACTAGATTTTAAGGTATAATTTCTACCCATTTAAATTCTTATGTTTAGATTTATTTAATTGAGTTGTTTTAATGTTAATTTTAGTGCTATTTGCATACTAGTTTTTTTTTAAAGTTTATGGCTTGAGTTGAATTAGGGTTTTGTTGTGGAAATGGGTTATGATAAATTGTGCATGGTTTTGTGTTGTGGATTAACATCTTAAGTTTTATAGAAAGCTAATTTAGTTGTTAATTCCAAACCATTACTTATAAAATGCCCTAATTAAGTTATTTTTCTAACTAGAGTTTTGGAAAATTATTAAATGCTTTAGATTAAATTATAATTATGGTTTCATGTCATTATAGATAATATATTGAGTGGTTTAATACTTTTAGTTCATGAAAATCCTAGCTAAATTGTTGTTTATGCATTTTTGCTACAAATTGTTAAAAAATTGGGTATTTTGTAAACTAGAATTTTGGGGTTAATGGAATTTAATGAGATTAAATTATGGAAATTGTTTTTATGACTTATTTAAGATATTTAATAAGTATTATGGGAACTAGATTTGTTTAAACATCATGTTTTGTACAAAAACGGCGAATTGTGCTTGCTAGATTTTCGGAAAAATGACTTTTTAAGTGAAATTGGGGTTTTTGTGAATTTTAACCTATTTTATATTAAAATTAGTGTTCGTGAATGTGCAAATGAGTGTATTTGGGTTTTTCTCGATGATTTGGCGTTTGTACGCCGACGTCGAGGGTTTTTGGGTTGATTTGTGAAAGCAACCATAGGTTTTGACCTATGTGGGATTCGTGCGTCGTTTTGGTCATGAGTCGGATTTTAATACGATACGGTGCGTTATGATATGTAGGTACTCCATGTAGACTTCGAGACGACAAGCAAGCGCGTGGCGACGTCGGCACCGGCGAACGAGGACCAGGTGAGTAGATTTATATCTACGGGGAGAAGTCGGGTGGATGGCGTATAGCACCCCCGCAGTTCGTGGTGATGTATACGAATACGTATACACACAGATATTGATTATATGTTGTTGAGATTATTGATGATAAGATGGATATTTGGTATTTTTGGATTGGTTTAGTGTAGTTGCGAAACCCTAGAGTAGTGGTCGCACTCACACACGCACACACACATACTTGCATACATTTTTTCTTTTATATGTGCGTATATGGAAGTATATATTTATGTGTTCACATGGGTATGGGACTATGTGTTCATATACTGGATTTGAGGATAGTATTTGGAATTTGAGATGAGTCGATGATATTGGGCTTGAGGCCAGAAGATCGGTGATGTGATTTGGTTCGTATTGAGATACGACATGATGTTTTAGCGGGTCTTTTGACGTAGCAATTCTTACACTTGTATGCATACTTAGGCGGTATCAGTATTGTACTAGACGTAGGACATTGTCCCGGATCATGATATTTGATAAAGAAGATACCAGATGAATAGTGTGATTGAATGTGATATTAACCCGTACCCAGATTTGGGGATGCCGTACGACGGATTTACGTACGAGCTATATTTTGATGATTGATCCGCACTCTTGACTTGAGATGCCTGATTATAGATATGGTATCAGATATGATATTATTGAGGCGGGATCACCGACTAATATATATACAGGTATGTATATGTATCGACTCAGATGTTAGGCAGTTTCCTTACCTGTAGTCCAGCTGGTTAGCTTAGACCTTTAGTTTAGTTTAGTTGTTAGATTAGATTCGATTCTTACCTATTTCAAAAACTAACGAATCGTGGGTATTTTAAAAGACAGCCCAAGGGATCCTACGGATATTTCAAAAGACGTATCTTTTCATAAAAACACCGTAGCCCCTATTTTCAAAACCCCATTTTTCGTGTTATTTCAAAAGGCACCATTTGTAGGACTTATATTAGATTAATGCAGATTAGTTATAGTTGCGTCTAGTATTCAGCTCCCGCTCATTATTGTGGTTCGCTTCGCATCGCATGCTTATATTATGTTTCATACTCCATTATTGATATCATGCTGTTAGGACACCAGCACCATTACCGATGATGCGTATGTACCACGTACACTTACTTGCCGGCTCACACACATCTTCATCGGTAATTGCCATGTCACGTACACCTTAGAAAATATTATTGCTTGACATAGCCTGTTAGCTAATAGTTTAGACATTGTAGTTATTACCTGCTACTTCATGCATACTGTTATTCATTGATATGCCGCATTCATGGATTCTCATGCATATATTCACTATTTTACGTGTTATTGAGGTTTTGGATTCGGATTCCATGAGATTTTCTGGATTTGGAGGAAAACCGCAAAAACATAAATAAACCTTTTCTCTCTTTTAAAATAAAAAGTGTGGTTTTCCCATGATGTATGAGTCGTCCACCATGAGTTTGCTGATGGATTTCGAGACCCGATTCGAGGAGTGGAGGAATCGTTTCGGGTACATGGTGGGCCCGGTGCGGTACCCCGGGGCAAGAGGAATGTGTTGTTGACGTTGAGCCCGGCAGGGGAGCACTACCGACCGGTGATATTAACCGACGCGTCGGATATCCAGAGGATACCGTCGTGGTCTTGAGATGGATGGTAGGGGCCGATCTGGATTGACGGCACCCTAGATATTGATTTTGAGATATTGAGGTACAGAGATTGTGATACAGAGATATCGAGATATTTGGACACTTGTTTTGTGTCGATGCTGGGCACTGTTTTATGCTGATTTCATTATGATACCTCATTTTAAAAATACAAAGGAAATCTCATTAAATTATGAAAACAGTTCTTCATTTACATGTATTCTGTTTTCATGCATTCATACCTCATTCATATGATATATTGCTACCTGAGGCACTGACACGGGCACATGAGATTACACTCGGGTTAGATATTTACCCTAGCCTTGTTATAGGCTGCTGCTTATATATTTTGAGGATATATTATGATCGTATGACCTAGGATTGCGTCATACATGCGATTTCTGTTCGTAGATGTTTTTCTATTCACGAGTTGGCAACTCACCCCCGTTGTGCCCCAGTTTCTTGCAGGTTTGCCGTACAGGTTTCATTACGGCTTGCGGGCATAGTTTCCTTCGGGTGATTTGCTAGTAGGTGGGTTTATTGGTATCGTACCCATCATATTACTTTGTATTATATGATTCAGTTGTATCTAGTAAATTCCATCAACCAAACATGTATTTATTTTTGAGATAGAAACCAGTGATGTTATTCTTTCGACCTTAGAGTCGCGCGTCTATTTCTGCAGATTTCTTGTGGTTTTGAGTTTCCTTTGAGTTTTTGATCCTCGCCGTTGGCGTTGTATATTATATTGCTTGTGTGGTTGTGACCGTCGATTGACGAAGAGCTAGCTCCCGCTTAGGGATGCCTTTTATTGATTTCGTATACTATTCATGCTGTATCCCGTTTGGGAGCCAGTATTTACAAAGGAGACTCTGCCGAAATTTTCAGAAAATACTTGATGTTTTAAAAAACCGCATAATTCGGCTTATGCTATTAAAACTTCTGGATTTAAATTGGTTTTCCTACTCTCTACTACTCTTCTTGGTTTGGATTTCTGGGTTTTCGGCTTACTTAGAATACGTACGCCTTAAGACGTTCATAGTTTAAGTGCCGGTCATGTTCCGTACTTTCGGGTCGTGACAAAGTTGGTATCAGAGCGTTAGGTTTTACCTTCGGTGCGTAGGACGACCCTTGGTTGATGGAATAGGTGAGTAAAGTAGAGTGACGTACCGTTGGTATGTTCCGCGGCATATTTACGATACGCTACTCCACTTAAGAATCCTTAGGATGTACATTTCTTTGCTCAGTATTATATTCATTCCGATCTAGCGTCATCAGTTCCAGTTATGGTTTTGCTGCCACGATTACGGGCAGGGAGAGCTACAGCTAGAGTTGCGGTCAGCACGAGCTCGTCACGAACGAGGACTGACCAGGGCGAAATTCCGGCAACACACGATTGCAGAGATGTGTCTTTTTACTGTGTTTCCGCGCCACGAGCGTTTGGCGGATCGCTTTTATGAGGTTACTCGGATGTGCTGATCGACACTAGAGGATTGAGCCAATGATAGAGGCCAACCAGATTTTGATGACCGTTGGTGTGTTGCTTATTCATGATGATCGAGGTACTGTTCAGCGTGCAGACGAGCGAGCCAGTTAATGCTGCGAACGACGAGATATTGCCCCAGATGCTGGAATTAGTGCAGAACGAGTTGTACTAAGAGATGATAGAAGGTCGCTAGTCATCGAGGATGAATGACTAGGACATGTGGATCGTTCGCCTATCCCGATGCGAGGTCATCAGATAGATTGATTCCAGCTAGAGACGACTTCACGCGGAGACGTTGGGAGTCGACAGAGACGATCGAATGTCAGAAACCTATTATTCCAAGTTTAAAGTAGTCGGAAAGACATGTAGGCAATTCTATGGTCCCTCTAGAAGAATGAAACCCTAACTCGACTTAATGACCATGTGAAAGCCTTTGAACCTTCGGGTTTGCGGCAGTTCTACGGCGCCATTAGTGAGGCTTGGGTTTGCCCTTCTACGGCTGGACCACCGATGCTGTGGTATGTACTCGATACTATTATACTGTACCCAAGATGTTGAGCTCTTGGGGGATTATGAGGTTTTGACGAATCGATTGGATGGCTCGACTTAATTCGGATGCTAGATGGTGAGATGCATTTCTTGGGAGACTCCCGATATGAGGATAACCGTTGGAGCTCAGTCCATGCAGCCACGACGAGACGAGTCCGAAGCGGTCGACCTCAGAGAAAAGTGGAGTAAGCGGTGCGTACGAGATCTTGATAAGATGACGTTCTACTCCGCCGACATCAGAGATGCGATACGCATGCCGAGGCATTGTACTTGGTTATACCTTCCAGAAGGAGTCGCGATGAGTATGCAGCTGTTCCGGAACAAGAACCAGATATAGTAAAGGACGATGACTCCCGGACAGTTGGCAGAGATGAGACTGGAAGAGACCTTGAGTAGAATTCCTTTCAGGAAAATGCTGCAATAATATTTGCACCCAGGATCAGATGTGTCACGTGCATTTAGAGAGCCAGAGGCCGACTCCAGTGACATGTTGCTTTACGAGTGGTCGTGCGGATTGACCGAGAGATGACCAGAGAAGTGCCAAAACGGAATCTTCCCCGTTAGCACACCTGACAGGGCCGATGAGCCGGTGGATCGTGAGATTGGTAATCCACAAGGAAGACTTGAAACCAGGAGCGGTCATGTTACGCACACCAGCAGGCCAGAGTTCAGGATCGTCGATGAGACATGCTATGAGTGACCACGACAGTTGGCCAGAGATTCTTGGAGGATGCGCTTGAGCGGGACTATTCCGCCATACTTGTTTTCAGTATTGTTGGGCGATTTATTCGCTTGATTTGATTTTGATGATTGGGTTTCATGATATGTGTTTTCATGCACCATGGTTGTACTTACTGAGTATTTACGATTTTTGCACAGTTGTTGCACTTGATATCGTTTTCGTGCTTGGTTTCACATGTTTGTGATTTTACGGTTTTAGACATTTGAGTTGATGTTGTGCGTATATACGCATTTGGTTTTTGCACGCGATATAGTTCATGTATGCTTGCAGTGTAGTGTTACGTATGTTGTGCACTTAGATGCACTGGACTTCGATTTCGATTGGGATACTCGATATTGTTTTGTGCACCTTGTGCACCTGATTGGATTTTAGCGCATGTTGGGCGCATGTTATGAGATGCGATTTGGTGCACACCAGATGCACTAAATCGAGATTCTTCATGCATGAGACGCACCTGTTTTTGCTGTCAGGCACACACTTGGCCAGGACAGATGTTTCGTGCACACCCGATGCACTTAGATGTTGTTTCTATGCGCAGGTATGGCACATATATGGATTTTGATTTTCGTGCGCACAAGACGCGCGTAGTATTCATACGCGTATTTTGGGATTGATTTTTCTTATAGAGCAGTACGTTTTTATGATATTGCTATGTGTTTTCGTACTGAGCAGGACTAGTCAGAGGACAGTACCTGAATATATTTTACATGTATAGTTTCGAGTTATATCATATTGGTTTTGCTTTGGATTTGGTATTGATGTCTTCCCCATGACTCCGATGATTGCGGGATGCTTGACGGAGATCTGATTTGAGTTATATGCTCATTTTTCATGCGCATGCGTTGCGCTACGATTTGTTTTATGTATTTATGATTTCGGAGCCCCGGCGATTTGATGGTTTTGGCTGAAATATTTTAGTATTTGGGGGAAGTTTTAATTTAAATTCGGGGACCGACATTCTTTAAGCGGGGAAGATTGTAACGTTTTGAAAATCGTTTCGGTGAAATTTCGAAAAAACGGTAAAATAATAGGGGTTTTCTGTAAAAAGTCAAAATGCAAATATCTTTATTATAAAATTAAATATACATATTCTAGCTATGTAATTACTAGTATTTGGTGTTTATTGAGCCACTGGTGAAATTTGAAATTTTCTGAAAAAAAATATTATTTTAATATTATTTTAAGCCGGTAAGAAAATACATTAAATTAGCGATAAATACAAATTTAAATGGGATAATTTTAATCTTTAAAATCATGTTAATTAAAATCTAGTTGTAATATAAATTTTTAGTATTTTATTTCAAGTTTTAATGGGTTTTTATTATGGAGAACAAAAAAATAATTAATTTAAGCTAAAACTTGCAATTTTGAGCTTGTGGGGGGTCTTTTTGCATGGAATTCTTTTTGTAATCACTCACACACACCCTCACCCCTCCATGGCCAAGCCCACCATCAGCAGCCCACTTCTCCCCTCAAAAATTTCTCCATCTCATTTGTATGGGTGAAATAGAGTTTATAGGTGTAGGTTAAGATGTATTGTTTTGAAGGCTCATTGTACCTTGATTTGAGGGGGGTTGACTTGACCAATTATGCACAACACCCACACCATTCCCCCCATCACCCCATGGCCGAAATTCTGCAGCCCTTCCCCCTTCACTTTCCTCTTTTCATTTCCTTCAATTTTAATAAAAAAAATTGCTCCAAAATCCAATTTAAATCTCACAAATTGATTTCCATTCTTCATCCCATTCTCCTTAGCTTTTATCACTTGGATCATGGTGTTATGAAGCCATCATTGGAGGCAAATTCTTCTTGCTAGATCACTAGATTTTAAGGTATAATTTCTACCCATTTAAATTCTTATGTTTAGATTTATTTAATTGAGTTGTTTTAATGTTAATTTTAGTGCTATTTACATACTAGTTTTTTTTTAAAGTTTATGGCTTGAGTTGAATTAGGGTTTTGTTGTGGAAATGGGTTATGATAAATTGTGCATGGTTTTGTGTTGTGGATTAACATCTTAAGTTTTATAGAAAGCTAATTTAATTGTTAATTCCAAACCATTACTTATAAAATGCCCTAATTAAGTTATTTTGCTAACTAGAGTTTTGGAAAATTATTAAATGCTTTAGATTAAATTATAATTATGGTTTCATGTCATTATAGATAATATATTGAGTGGTTTAATGCTTTTAGTTCATGAAAATCCTAGCTAAATTGTTGTTTGTGCATTTTTGCTACAAATTGTTAAAAAATTGGGTATTTTGTAAACTAGAATTTTGGGGTTAATGGAATTTAATGAGATTAAATTATGGAAATTGTTTTTATGACTTATTTAAGATATTTAATAAGTATTATGGGCACTAGATTTGTTTAAACATTATGTTTTGTACAAAAACGGCGAATTGTGCTTGCTAGATTTTCGGAAAAATGACTTTTTAAGTGAAATTGGGGTTTTTGTGAATTTTAACCTATTTTATATTAAAATTAGTGTTCGTGAATGTGCAAATGAGTGTATTTGGGTTTTTCTCGATGATTTGGCGTTTGTACGCCGACGTCGAGGGTTTTTGGGTTGATTTGTGAAAGCAACCATAGGTTTTGACCTATGTGGGATTCGTGCGTCGTTTTGGTCATGAGTCGGATTTTAATACGATACGGTGCGTTATGATATGTAGGTACCCCATGTGGACTTCGAGACGACAAGCAAGCGCGTGGCGACGTCGGCACCGGCGAACGAGGACCAGGTGAGTAGATTTATATCTACGGGAAGAAGTCGGGTGGATGGCGTATAGCACCCCCGCAGTTCGTGGTGATGTATACGAATACGTATACACACAGATATTGATTATATGTTGTTGAGATTATTGATGATAAGATGGATATTTGGTATTTTTGGATTGGTTTAGCGTAGTTGCGAAACCCTAGAGTAGTGGTCGCACTCACACACGCACACACACACATACTTGCATACATTCTTTGTTTTATATGTGCGTATATGGGAGTATATATTTATGTGTTCACATGGGTATGGGACTATGTGTTCATATACTGGATTTGAGGATAATATTTGGAATTTGAGATGAGTCGATGATATTGGGCTTGAGGCCAGAAGATCGGTGATGTGATTTGGTTCGTATTGAGATACGACATGATGTTTTAGCGGGTCTTTTGACGTAGCAATTCTTACACCTGTATGCATACTTAGGCGGTATCAGTATTGTACTAGACGTAGGACATTGTCCCGGATCATGATATTTGATAAAGAAGATACCAGATGAATAGTGTGATTGAATGTGATATTAACCCGTACCCAGATTTGGGGATGCCGTACGACGGATTTACGTACGAGCTATATTTTGATGATTGATCTGCACTCTTGACTTGAGATGCCTGATTATAGATATGGTATCAGATATGATATTATTGAGGCGGGATCACCGACTAATATATATACAGGTATGTATATGTATCGACTCAGATGTTAGGCAGTTTCCTTACCTGTAGTCCAGCTGGTTAGCTTAGACCTTTAGTTTAGTTTAGTTGTTAGATTAGATTCGATTCTTACCTATTTCAAAAACTAACGAATCGTGGGTATTTTAAAAGACAGCCCAAGGGATCCTACGGATATTTCAAAAGACGTATCTTTTCATAAAAACACCGTAGCCCCTATTTTCAAAACCCCATGATTCGTGTTATTTCAAAAGGCACCATTTGTAGGACTTATATTAGATTAATGCAGATTAGTTATAGTTGCGTTTAGTATTCAGCTCCCGCTCTTTATTGTGGTTCGCTTCGCATCGCATGCTTATATTATGTTTCATACTCCATTATTGATATCATGCTGTTAGGACACCAGCACCATTACCGATGATGCGTATGTACCACGTACACTTACTTGCCGGCTCACACACATCTTCATCGGTAATTGCCATGTCACGTACACCTTAGAAAATATTATTGCTTGACATAGCCTGTTAGCTAATAGTTTAGACATTGTAGTTATTACCTGCTACTTCATGCATACTGTTATTCATTGTTATGCCGCATTCATGGATTCTCATGCATATATTCACTATTTTACGTGTTATTGAGGTTTTGGATTCGGATTCCATGAGATTTTCTGGATTTGGAGGAAAACCGCAAAAACATAAATAAACCTTTTCTCTCTTTTAAAATAAAAAGTATTGTTTTCCCATGATGTATGAGTCGTCCACCATGAGTTTGCTGATGGATTTCGAGACCTGATTCGAGGAGTGGAGGAACCGTTTCGGGTACATGGTGGGCCCGGTGCGGTATCCCGGGGCAAGAGGAATGTGTTGTTGACGTTGAGCCCGGCAGAGGAGCACTACCGACCGGTGATATTACCCGACGCGTCGGATATCCGGAGGATACCGTCGTGGTCTTGAGATGGATGGTAGGGGCCGATCTGGATTGACGGCACCCTAGATATTGATTTTGAGATATTGAGGTACAGAGATTGTGATGTAGAGATATCGAGATATTTGGACACTTGTTTTGTGTCGATGCTGGGCACTGTTTTATGCTGATTTCATTATGATACCTCATTTTAAAAATACAAAGGAAATCTCATTAAATTATGAAAACAGTTCTTCATTTACATGTATTCTGTTTTCATGCATTCATACCTCATTCATATGATATATTGCTACCTGAGGCACTGACACGGGCACATGAGATTACACTCGGGTTAGATATTTACCCTAGCCTTGTTATAGGCTGCTGCTTATATATTTTGAGGATATATTATGATCGTATGACCTAGGATTGCGTCATACATGCGATTTCTGTTCGTAGATGTTTTTCTATTCACGAGTTGGCAACTCACCCCCGTTGTACCCCAGTTTCTTGCAGGTTTGCCGTACAGGTTTCATTACGGCTTGCGGGCATAGTTTCCTTCGGGTGATTTGCTAGTAGGTGGGTTTATTGGTATCGTACCCATCATATTACCTTGTATTATATTATTCAGTTGTATCTAGTAAATTCCATCAACCAAACATGTATTTATTTTTGAGATAGAGACCAGTGATGTTATTCTTTCGACCTTAGAGTCGCGCGTCTATTTCTGCAGATTTCTTGTGGTTTTGAGTTTCCTTTTAGTTTTTGATCCTCGCCGTTGGCGTTGTATATTATATTGCTTGTGTGGTTGTGACCGTCGATTGACGAAGAGCTACCTCCCGCTTGGGGATGCCTTTTATTGATTTTGTATACTATTCATGTTGTATCCTGTTTGGGAGCCAGTATTTACAAAGGAGACTCTGCCGAAATTTTCAGAAAATACTTGATGTTTTTAAAAAACCGCATAATTCGGCTTATGCTATTAAAACTTCTGGATTTAAATTGGTTTTCCTACTCTCTACTACTCTTCTTGGTTTGGATTTCTGGGTTTTCGGCTTACTTAGAATACGTACGCCTTGAGACGTTCGTAGTTTAAGTGCCGGTCATGTTCCGTACTTTCGGGTCGTGACAAGAACGGATAGGCTGGCTTGTTGATCTTCTAATCGCTCAATACCTGGGTGGCTGTTACGTTTAGCTGACCGCTTGCAGCTTGTGGGTGTTTGATATGATCATCACCTGCTACCGGCGTATTGACGATTCTTTAGAGTCCTACACAGAGGTTTCTTGGCTCAGGCAAAACGGAGTAGAGGCACATATGTGATATGTGCAGGACCGAGGATAATGCGATATGAGATACCGTATTATATTCTCGCGATATTTAGATATGAATCGGGACATCGGATCAAGTGTTGATTCGATGAATCGGTACATGATATATTAGTCGGTTATATTCGATATAGCCGGATCGTTGGATCAAGTGTTGATTCGATGATTTAATGTATAATGATATATATGATATATTATATTACATTATCTAATATTGGCTCACTTTATTATTTCATTTTCTCACCGGATTAATACATTGATATATATGCGATATATGTTAATTGTATTATTTTCTTTTGTTGCAAATATATAATATATATGTGATATATATTATTGTGACATGATATGATTTATTATGAAACATGATTAGGGATGATAAAAAGGGATTAGGGTTTGATTAGGGTTAGCTCTTTCATGCACTTTCTAGAAGGATTCTCTTTTGTCTTGGTTAAGATATTATGGTTGATCCTTATCCTTAACCTAACCAAACCCTAACCCTAGTTTATTCTCTACAAGTTTTATCCTCTCATCCTTGACCATGGTTCTATAATCAATCATATACTCTTGACTACTATTCATCACAAAAGGAATATATTCTTTTCATTCTTCATCTTCTTCTCACTTGAGTTTGAGAGAGAGATCACTAGAAATTCCTTTTGTGATGATTTATTGTGAGAAAGTGAATTAAAAAGATAGCATAAATACTACTCCATCATCCTCATCTAATCTAGCCCATTAGATTAGGGTGTTCATCTCTTTAGAGTGAGAAAGCTTGGGTTATAGCAACTTCATCGTAGATCATCGGAGAAGCGGAACACTTCAAGCTAGCATGGATCGTTCGAGTCGTGGAGCTTCTCATGAGACCGGGAGATCGTGGATCGCGGCGAAGGGACTTCTACTCGGAGCTTGTGAAGCGAAGGAGCGGACTACAAAGGTTGTAATCCCTCACACTTAGTCTAAAAGATGTTATCTTGCATGCTAAACCCTAATAATCTAGCAAAGATCCTGTCTTTGGGTTGTTCGGCACATGTAAAATTTTATTCGGGCATGTTTGATGCTTTATGAACCTTCACAAGTGTGCCTAGGAACCCTACATCAAGCCAGTCAAACAGGTGCCAAGAAGAATGCAGCTCGAGCTCGAGATGAGTATCAATGCTGAGGTCAAGAAGTTAATCGACTCTGGCTTCATCCAAGAAGTTCAATATCCCGACTGGATCGCCAACATCGTCCCGGTGATGAAGAAGAATGGGACAGTGCGCATATGCGTGGATTTCCGGGATCTCAATAAAGCTTGCCCGAAAGACGATTTCCCAGTGCCAGTCACCGAACTGATGATAGACAATACGTCCACTCATGAGGTTTTCTCCTTCATGGACGTCTCATCAGGGTCTAATCAGATAAAGATGCATCCCGAAGACCAGAAGCACACCGCCTTCAGGACTCCGCTAGGTATATTCTGCTACAAGGTGATGCCCTTCGGTCTAAAGAACGCCGGTGCCACCTATCAGAGGGCCATGACGAAGATCTTCGATGACCTCATACATGAAATCGTCGAGTGCTATATCGACGACCTCGTGGTGAAAAGCAGATCATACGAGGAACATCTTGAGCATCTGAAGACCGTATTTCAACGCCTTCGACAATACAACTTGAAGATGAACCCTCTCAAGTACGCATTCAGAGTTTCCTCAGGCAAATTCCTAGGATTCATCATCCGACACCGATGTATCGAAATAGATCCGTCAAAGATCAAGGCGATCATGGAAATGCCTCCGCCAAGGACTCTCAAACAGCTGCGGTCTCTCCAAGGGAAGCTCGCGTATATACGGCGATTTATAGCCAACCTTTCAGGCAAGTGCCGTCCTTACAGCCACCTGATGAAGAAGGGAACCCCATTCGTCTGGGACCAAAAATGCCAAAGCGCGCTAGACGAGATCAAGCAATACATGCAGAACCCGCCAGTATTGGCTGCTCCGGTCAAGGGAAAGCCCCTTATTCTTTATACAACCGCCCTCGAAGGTTCCTTAGGCGCATTATGGGCGCAAGAGAACGATCAAGGGAATGAAAGAGCACTCTATTATTTGAGTCGAGTTCTACTGGGGGCAGAAAGCAACTATTCCCCTATTGAAAAACACTGTCTGGCGTTGATCTTTGTGATAACAAAGCTCCGACACTATGCGTTGGCACATGAAGTCCGTCTCATTTCGAAGGTGGACCCCCTTAAATATTTAATGTCGAAGGCCATATTGACGGGACGACTCGCTAAATGGGCCCTGCTCTTGATGGAGTTCTCGATAACGTATCAACCTCTCAAGGCAGTGAAAGGCCAGGCCATCGCCGACTTCCTCGCTGAGCATCCGATACCCGCCGATTCTCCTCTGAATTGCGATCTTCCAGACGAACATGCGTTTGATGTGATCGACGGTGGTGATACCCGATGGGAGCTTGATTTCGATGGAGCATCTTCCAGGAAGAAGCGCAAACAAAGTACCCCTATAATCAAATCGGGGGTAGGACTCATCTTTGTAACTCCACAAGGAGGGATAATGCGCTTTGCTTTCTCCTTAACAGAACCGAGGACAAGCAATGAAGCCGAATACGAAGCTTTAATAGCAGGCCTCGAGATCGCCATTGACATGGGAATTGAAAACCTCTTCATATACGGAGACTCCCAGCTGGTCGTTAGTCAAGTAAACGGCGACTACCAAACGTGCAAACCAGAGATGGTGAAGTACGGCGAAAAGGTGCAACAATTGTTGACGCAAATTCCCTCCTACACTTTGGAAAACATACCGCACACGGAAAACAGCAAAGAGGACGCATTAGCCAAGCTCGCTAAAGAACTGGCTGACGAGAACCTCGATGACGTCAGAATTGTGGTACAAAGCCGTCGGGTGCTTGCCCCAGCGGAAATATCTCCGGAATCACCCGAAGAGAAGGAAGAGACTGAGAAAATGGCTATGCAAATAAAAGACCGGGAAAAGGCCGAGGATTGGAGGGAAGTCTTTATAGACTACTTCAAATACCGTCGAACGCCCGAAGATGCGTCCTCAAGACATCAGCTTATGGAACGAGCTCTGTCTTTCGCCTTCGTCAATGATACTCTGTACAAGAGGTCGTTTGATTCTCTGTGGTTGAGATGTCTGGGACCTGAAGAGGCAAAAAGAGTCGTTCAGGAAGTTCACGACGGACTCTGCGGTTCTCACCAAGCAGGCCCAAAGATGAAGTTGAAGATCAAACGGATGGGCTACTACTGGCCCACGATGATTCAGGACTGCCTCGAATATGAGAAGCAATTCCACTCATGCCAAATCCATGGGGACTTCATCCACCAGCATCCAAATCCACTACATCCAACGGTGGCTAGCTGGCCGTTCGAAATGTGGGGAACTGACATAGTCGGCCCCATCGAACCAACATCGTCCAGGGGACATCGTTTCATCCTGGCGACGACTGACTACTTCTCCAAATGGACAGAAGCAGTACCGTTAAGAGAAGTGAAGATGGAGAATATCCTCCATTTCTTCAAGACGCACGTCATTTACTGGTTTGGAACTCCGTGACGAATCATCTCCGATAACGGGCCAGCTTACAGAAGCCATAAGATCAGTCGCTTCGCGCAGCAGCATAATATAGACTGGAGATATTCCTCAGTTTATAATCCGCGAGCTAATGGTCTAGCTGAGGCCTTCAACAAGACCTTGACAAAGATCATGAAGAAAACGGTGTCCCGAAATAAGAAGGACTGGCATGAGAGGCTGCAAGAGGCTCTTTGGGCGTATCGAACTACGTTCAAGACGGCCACGAACGCAACGCCATATGCGTTGGTATTCGGTACAGAAGCAGTACTCCCACTCGAGATAGAGTTACCCTCTCTACGAGTGGCAGTCCACTACGAGCTGACGGACGAAGAAAATGCTCCCCTTCGGCTTGAGGAACTTGATGCCCTTGATGAAACACGGCTCATAGCGCAACAAAATCTGGAGGCCTATAAAGCAAAGATGATGCGCTCATATGAAAGATTGACCCGGCCGAGGACATTCCGCCAAGGCGAACTCGTGCTAGTGGTCAAAAGGCCTATGATCCCCAATCGCGCCAAGCGGGGAAAATTCGAGCCAAACTATGAAGGCCCGTACATCATAGACAAGGTCTACCAGGGTGGAGCCTATCTACTCATGGATATGCACGGTGAAAGGCCTTTCAGGCCAATAAATGGTCGCTTCCTAAAGAAATACTACGCTTAGCGAGTTACCGCCTAGGTCAATGATAGATGACGACGACTATGTCCGCTCGCTATCTTCCTAAGCTCAAACTTTATAAGCAGTAGCCAGCCTTCTCCTGGACGGACCGAAACGTCCTTAAACTAATGGCGGACCGAAACGTCCTTAAACTAATGACGGACCGAAACGTCCTTAAACTAACGAAGGACCGAAACGTCTTTAAACTACTACTGCAACATCCTTAGGCCGACGAGATGAATAAAAAAAAATATAAAAATAAATATAATAAACGGTATGTCCATAAGCAAAATGGGCACGGATGAAAACCCGAAAGGGCTTCCGTGAGTAAAAACAGCAGGGCTACCGGCGAGTGTTCGTGAAAACCCGAAAGGGCACGACCTCGTAAAAAAAAGGAAGAGAATAAAAAGAATAAAAAAAAAGGTATGTCCATAAGCAAAATGGGCACGGATGAAAACCCGAAAGGGCTCCGTGAGTAAAAACAGCAGGACTACCGGCGAGTGTTTGTGAAAACCCGAAAGGGCGCAACCTCGTTAAAGGACACTTACAGGGTCCTCTCGACCTTGTAAGGAGAAACCACCCGCGTGAGATCCTTACGACTCACAAGGGAGCAACACACTTAGGGATCCCCACGATTCCTAAGGAGAAAATACACTTGCGAGATCCTCACGACTCGTAAGGAGAACTCTCTTATGGGACCCTCACGGCTCATAAGATTTGAAAGTCTTGAGTTACAGAGACCTAAACCTGTGCTTAAGCAACCTCCACAACCTTCGATTTTGCCCTACAAGTGGTTCAATTCTGACCCTTGTATACAATCCACGGGCGCGAATAAACATTTCCCTAACCAAGTCCCATCCGTGACTGGGGATATGTATGCATGATGAACAACCCTTATAAGTCCTCTCGACTTACAAGGAGAAAACCCTCTTGTATGATCCTTACGATTTATAGAGGACACTTAGGAATCCTCACGATTCCTAAGGAGAAAATACACCTACAAGATCCTCACGACTTGTAGGGAGAAATACCTTTGTGAGACCCTTACGGCTCATGAAGTCAAAAGCCTTAGCCGACAGGACCTTAACCCTGTTCGCTAAGCCACCTTTGTGCGACATCGACAGAGGCAAATGATGATTCGCTCCAGGCAACATCCCAGTTGTAGCGGTGCTGATGCCGAAATCGGTGTCTAATTCCAGGCTTACAGCGAAAAGCCAGCAGGCCGCACATGCATACAAAATAGCCGAAATGATGGGGCAGCTTGCAATAAAAAAAGAACAGCAAGTAAAAACGTATGCATATAAAACAGCCGAAATGATTGGGCAACTCACAATAAAAAGCAGCGAGTAAAAATAAAATAAATAGCCGAAATGATTGGGCACCGCGGGAAATAGCCGAAATGATTGGGCAATCGCGACCTTCGCGATATAAAAGCTGAAATGATAGAGCATCGCAGAAATAAAACAATAATAAAAAAAAATGATAAAACTTTTTCCCTACAGGTGAGATCACATCGATCCCTGTATACAATCCAAGGACACAAACAAAGACGGAACCATGCCTTCCCAATAGGCTCCGCCAGAAAGCAAAACCAAATCTCGACGGTTCACCAACGGCCTAGAGACAACCGCGACATTCGTCTTGATGCAACAGATGCAGTGCCAGCGAACGAAGCGAAGATCAAATTCCTAGCTTCACGGTTTTGACGGTAACTCATATGGAACCTGAAAGACCACCAGAGATCAGTTCAAACCCCAGGGAAACCAGTGTCCCTGGCAAATACCTCAATTCAGGGAAACTAGCATCCTTGATGAGAGCCTCCTGATTCGCGTCGGCCCGCAGAGAAACCAGTGTCTCCGCAGGAATACTCCGATTCGTTTCAACCCCGAAGAAACCAGTGTCTTCGGTAAAATCCTTCGACTCAGGGAAACCAGTGTCCTTGACGAGAACATCCTGATTCGCGTCGACCCGCATAGAAACTAGCGTCTTTGCAGGAATACATCGATTCATTTCAACCCCAGGGAAACCAGTGTCCCTGGCAAATACCTCAATTCAGGGAAACTAGCGTCCTTGATGAGAGCCTCCTGATTCGCGTCGGCCCTCAGAGAAACCAGTGTCTCTGCAGGAATACTCCGATTCATTTCAACCCCGAAGAAACCAGTGTCTTCGGCAAAATCCTTCGACTCAGGGAAACCAGTGTCCTTGACGAGAACATTCTGATTAGCGTCGACCCGCAGAGAAACTAGCGTCTTTACAGGAATACATCGATTCGTTTCAACCCCAGGGAAACCAGTGTCCCTGGAAAATACCTCAATTCAGGGAAACTAGCTGTTTACCCCAATCAGAGCAAAGCTCTGTTCAAATCCCAAGGTGGGAAAAGAAGCAATGCTTCTGTTTTCCTTCAATCAGAGCAAAGCTCTGTCTTGAAAATTAAAGTTAAAATAAATGAAGTAGCGCTTCAGATCCCCTGCGCTGCGCGCAGAGCGCCACGTGTCAAAATCAGACTTGTTGGCCTAGGGAGCGCAGCGCCCAAGGCAGCGCACCCAATCAGAGCAAGGCTCTGTTTAAAATTCAAACTTTAATTAAAGAAGCAACGCTTCAGCTGGCCTGCGCTCTGCGCTGCACGCCACGTGGCAGCGCAGTTGCGCTGCGCTGTGCGCTGCGCGACACGTGTCAGCGCAGTTGCGCTAGCGCAGTTGCGCTGCGCGACACGTGTCAGCGCAGTTGCGCTAGCGCAGTTACGCTGCGCTATGCGCTGCGTGACACGTGTCACGCTCTGGAGCATTTGCGCCAAACAGAATTAAAATTCTAAGAAATCTTTCTGTTCTTGTTAAAACAAGAAGATTTTCTTCTGTAAAACAGAAGCCCTTGGATCAAAGATCCAACGGTGGGGAAAATTTCCCAAATCACTCAGAGAAAGATCTCTTTAACAAATTTAACTAATTTATGGGCACTATAAAAGAGACCCCAGACCTCAATTCAAAGCATCAACATTTTCTAAAAAAAAGAGAGAAAGAGAACTCTGAAGAACTCCTCATGAACAAAAAAGGTAAAGACCATTAGAAAAAGAGAAAGTTCTCTTATGAACAGATCATAAATCTTTAAAAAAAAATAAAAAAAAATAGTGCTTTGCACTTCTTATGAACCACTGGTTCTTTAAAACAGGAAAAAAAAATAAATTAAAAATAGTGCTTTTCACTTTTATGAACCTTTGGTTCTCGAAATAAAAAGAATAAATTGTTTTTCTTTGATCTAAATTAGATCAAGGAAACGAATAAGTGCTTTGCACTTCTTTTATGAACCATTGGTTCTTGAATCTAAAAGATTCTTAAATCATAGTGCCTTGCACTTGCAAAACTGCACTGTTGTGCTCTTGGGTTGGCGCAAGCCACCAGAGAGCGCCACGTGTTAGCAGCGCAACAACACTGCGCACTGACACAGCGCACTGCGCTGTCGCGCTTGCGCTCCTCAGAACGTGACACGTGTCAGCAGCGCAGCAGCACAGCGCACTGGCGCAGCGCACTGCGCTTGCATGACACGTGTCGTCACTACAAGCGCTTGCGCTCTTTGATTGGCGCAAAGCGCCTGAAAATGCAATGCATTTCTTTTGCTAAAGGGTCAGGCCCAAGTTAAAAAAGACCTAACAGACTGAACTAAATGCTTTGCATTATTTTAAAAGGGGGGCAGAGCCCAAGCAAAGACAGATGCTCTGCATCAAAAATAAATGGATAGAGCCCAAATCAGAAAGGCCTAGCAGACCAGAATAAAATGCTGTGCATTACTAAACATGGGCAAAGCCCTAACACAGGTCTAACATGCCAAATGCAAACGAAATATGGGACGTTTCCAACTGGACCAATTTTGGCCGTAAGTCCTCAAATTAAATTGACTGAGCAAGATTGCTCTCTTAAATCAATTTACGACCGGTTCGAGGGTACATCTCCGAACTCCTCTGACACATGTCGTTGTAATCATTCAACGTCGTCAGAGAGGTGATGGGTCCCGACGACCATACGCATCAATATGGACTGCGGGGTCCTTAAACTCGTGGACCGAGACGTCCTTAAACTAATATCGGACCGAGACGCCCTTAAACTAATATCGGACCGAGACGTCCTTAAACTAATAATCATCCCTAAATGGGAACGATGGACCGAAACGTCCTTAAACTAATAATGGACCACCACGTCCTTAAACTGGCGATGGACCACCACGTCCCTAAATTGGAACATGGACCACTACGTCCCTAAACTGGAACAATAGAGCCTCCAAATGCTCTTTTGCCGGATCTAAACGATCCCGTTTAAGTTGATCTTAGCCCCAATCACGGCTAACGTATCCTTAAACATTTAAATAGACTATAAAACTCTAAATCAACCTTGGTTCAAGGGTACGTCTCTGAACTCCTCTGACATCAGCCGTTGTAATCTTTCAACGACGTTAGAGAGGTGACGAGTCCTGATGGCCAGATATTAAATGGATTATCACGTTAAGTTGATCTTAGTCTCAAACAGGACTATCGTATCCTTAACGAACGTTTAAGTTGATCTTAGCCGCAACGCGACTAATGCATCCTTAAACTAAAAACACCAAACCCAAATCTAAGTAAATACGGATTTAGACTAATCCACGTCCTACGGGCGACGGCATTACTCAGTCTCCGTATACAATCCACGGGCAATCACAAACAAAACAAACACACACGACACGAAGTGAAATTCTGGAGAAGGAGAAAGTTGTTACCGCGACACGGTAGCGTAATTAACTGCAGGGGCTTGCGCCTGCAGGGAAGAGCGTCCCCACAATCAAAAACCCCTCTAGCGAGGGGGAATCTGACGAAGTCTGCTACATCGGCCGCATCTGTCTAAACCTCCGATACACGGTGCCATAAATCAACTTGGCATCTTCAGAGAGGTAGACGGATAAAACCATATAGCATCTGCCCCGAATCTCAGCGTTAGGACATCGCAGTCCTGTGCGCCTGTGTTCGGAGGAGAACACTAGCGTCCTTGATGAGAGCCTCCTGATTCGCGTCGGCCCTCAGAGAAACCAGTGTCTCCGCAGGAATACTCCGATTCGTTTCAACCCCGAAGAAACCAGTGTCTTCGGCAAAATCCTTCGACTCAGGGAAACCAGTGTCCTTGATGAGAACCTCCTGATTCGCGTCGAACCGCAGAGAAACTAGCGTCTTTGCAGGAATACATCGATTCGTTTCAACCCCAGGGAAACCAGTGTCCCTGGCAAATGACTCAATTCAGGGAAACTAGCGTCCTTGATGAGAGCCTCCTGATTCGCGTCGGCCCTCGGAGAAACCAGTGTCTCCGCAGGAATACTCCGATTCGTTTCAACCCCGAAGAAACCAGTGTCTTCGGCAAAATCCTTCGACTCAGGGAAACCAGTGTCTTTGACGAGAACCTCCTGATTCGCGTCGACCCGCAGAGAAACTAGCGTCTTTGCAGGAATACATCGATTCGTTTCAACCCCAGGGAAACCAGTGTCCCTGGAAAATGACTCAATTCAGGGAAACTAGCGTCCTTGATAAGAGCCTCCTGATTCGCGTCAGCCCTCAGAGAAACCAGTGTCTCCGCAGGAATACTCCGATTCGTTTCAACCCCGAAGAAACCAGTGTCTTCGGCAAAATCCTTCGACTCAGGGAAACCAGCGTCCTTGATGAGAGCCTCCTGATTCGCGTCGGCCCGTAGAGAAACTAGTGTTTCCGCAGGAATACTCCGATTCGTTTCAACCCCAAAGAAACCAGTGTCTTCGGCAAGATACTTCGACTCAGGGAAACCAGTGTCCTTGACGAGAACACCTCGATTCGCGTCGACCCGCAGAGAAACTAGCGTCTTTGCAGGAACACCTCGACTCGTTTCAACTCCAGGGAAACTGGTGTCCTTGGCAAACTCCTCAACTCAGGGAAACTAGCGTCCTTGATGAGAGCCTCCTGATTCGCGTCGGCCCACAGAGAAACCAGTTCTCCGCGAGAACTTCCCGATTCGTCTCAACTTGCAAGATAAAGCCTTAGGCAACAGGGATGAAAGAACTTGTTTCCTGAGCATTGGGACTCTGCAAGTCGGTCTAAAACGGTCTCTTGCATACTATTCACGGGTCTCACTCTCCAAAGTCGAATCTCGACAAGGAGGGAAACAACCGCTTACGGGTCCTCTCGACGCGTAATAGGGAAAATTCTCTTATAGGATCCTTACGACTTATAAGAGAAAACGCACTTAGGAATCCTCACGATTCCTAAGGAGAAAATCCACCTACGAGATCCTCTCGATCCGTAGGGAGAAAAATCTCTATGAGACCCTCACGGCTCATAGAGTTGAAAAGTCTTGGGCAACAGATCTGAACCTGCGGCCTAAGCCATCGCTATCTCTTGAAGAAACTAAGATGCTTACTCTATTATCTGTCAACCATGTTTATTAAGACAGCATGCTGATAATAAGAGAAAGGGAGAAAGCAAAAGAGCATACAAGACATTGCAAAGAAAAAATGTGTGTCTTTATTTATTAATTCAATCAAGTACAAGGTGAATCGTACAAAAGAATAAAGAATGGATACATCTTATTCGAAAAAGAAAAATTTTACAAGTATATTGATACAAATGCAGCTACTGGGAAGGAAGCGTCTTAAATAGCCCTATCAGTTGTTCGCGCACTTCCTTCCATGCCTTTTCCTGATCGGCCGCCACCGCCAGTTCCGCCTCCACTTGAGCCCGTTGCTGCAAGAAGGATGCAAGCTGCTCCCCAACGGCCTGCTGAGCTGCTTCACGGCCTTGGGCATTATGCTCGGCAGCGTCGAGTTTCTGCTTCAGGTTCAGCCCATTTGAGATGCGTTCCAGGAGACCCTCGAAGATAGCCTTCACTTGGGCAGCGTTAGCCTCAACCTCAGCACGCAGATGAGCCGTCTCGCTCGAGGTCTTTTGGCATTCCCTCAGATGTAAAGCCGCTTCTTGTTCCAGGTGACGGAAGTAAGAAGCGCTTTGCTCGATCTATGCTGCTCTTTGATTGCTTACGGCTAAGGTCTCAAGAGCAGGGCGCATAAACTCCGATTAATGCAGGCGGATCTCGATTTCCCTGCAGTGGTTGACCCAAAGCTCGACGACGCCTCCATCATGAAAAGTCACAAGCGCCGCCAACATCAGGTTATCCTCCGCAGCGAAATCCACAACAGATGGGAGAGCGTCTGCGTCAAGCTCCTCGACGTATCCGCTCAGCATGCCCAAGCTCATTACAGCACCCTTTGAAGACGGACGTCTCAGGAAGGGGCCTGCCGGCATTATGACGCAAGACTCAAAGGGCGCTGGGATCGGAACGACAGCTGAAAAACAAAATACGATTAGATGACAGTTCAAGAAATACAAAAAAAAGTCATTGATAAGATAGTTTACTATACCAGTTGCAGCGGGCGGCAAGGCCGGTGGCGCAACCGATCTCTCATCCCCTCCTTCGATTTGTAGCACTGCAATCAGGACAAGGGAAAGTTAGAAATAATTCCATCACTAAAAAAGGAAAGACATCAGTTGGAAACTATACTCACTAGCGCCACTGGAGGAAGAAGCGAGTTCAGATGGGAAGGAGAAGTGTGGGTGCAACACCTGATAGAGATGATCAAAAAGCACTCCTGAAAAGACACAATAGTACGACTTTAGTACATAAATTATGCGGCTGAAAGATAAAACTAACAGGTTGCAAATCCATACCTTCCAACATCTTTGATGGTATAAGGGAAGGCTGAGAGGTGACCACCGCCAAGGCAGTAGTTGACGGCGCTCCCTCGAGCAATGGAGCATCTGCACTGGCCGCACCTGCGTTAAAAACAAAGATAAACTTGTTAGAAAGGATCGCAAGATATAAAAAAAAAGGGACAATAACTCGAAATTTACCCGATAAGCCGCCAGCCGAAAGGGAGGCGTCTCCCTCCTCCATTGATACGAGTCCACCTCCCGTGGCCTCATCACCGGACTCGACAGGGGTTGTCGTAGTACTCGCCCGACCATGAGACGGCGGGGGACCGTAGACGGGGAGAGCAATAATTGGAGCATTGCCAGACTCTTGAGAAAGAGCGGCTGGTTTGTCCCCAAGAGTCGTGCCCTTCTCACCCGCTACTTCTTCGGGCTCGGCGGTTGCCATTGTCTCATCCGCCGTCATCATGGGGTCGCCGATCTCAGGCTCCTCGTCCGCCGCTGCACCAGGCTCAGTTATAGCGGTCGTCTCATTTGCCGCCACCTCAGGCTCGGCATTGACGACCTTCTCTGGTGCATCTCCCTCAGCCCCCAGCTCAGGCTCAGCAACCCCGGCGACGTTGCCCACCGTCAGCTCGGGTTCGGCCGGTGCCTCTTCCTCTGTCCCCTTAGGTTCGACGGTCTTCGCCTCCCCTTCGGTTGGACTTGGCCCTGCATGACAAGATATATAAGAACCGATAAGTTTACAATTCTTACAAACAAATCTTGAAAGACACACTACCTGAGGTGGACTGATCATTGGTTTCCCGAGCTGCACGCAACGCCCGCCTATGAGCAGTGGACAGGGCGAACAGAGACTCTTCCGAAGGAGTAGCCGCACGAGGGACGGTGCTTGGGCCAGCTCCCACAGCCAAAGCAGCCCTGCGTGCCTTCGCCTTAGCCGCTTTCTCTCCTCCTGAGCCGTTAAGACAGACCTCTTCAAAGCCTCCTTCATTGAGACATCCTCGTCTGTGAACAGGGATGCCTCCAAATACTTTAAGGCATCCCTCATCGACTTGTCGAGTTGAGGCTCTCGCGGCAGTCCCGAGGAGACTGGGACTTCAGTAGCGGGCCCGGGGAGAGTCCCCGCATCAGCTGGCGCAGCCCCTGCAAAGAAGCAAAGGAAGAAGGTTCGGTTGGCCATCAGAAAAGAGGATAAAAACTTAATAAGGCGAGACGTATCGATGCCCATTAAAGCACGCTTCTCTTCCTCCTCCTGGAAGGTTTTCAAAGAGGCAGCGACGGCTTCTTCGGTAGTGACACCTGTTAAAAAGGGGGAAAGCATTAGTCGAAGATAATAATTAAAATGCTATAAAATGACGAAGAGTACAGCTAATGATTACCTACTTGAGCGAGTTTATCTAACCACGCTTCGAGCCTCGCTGATCGTGCAGAAGCCGCAATGGCAGCCGCCAGGTCAGTGTCTGCGGGGTCTACCGAGAAGCTTTTATTGCTGCCATACTCGCTTATACCTTCGGTAAGAGGGGCCTGAGGCTCTAAACCGAGGATCGCGTCGAGAGAGAGGAGCAACTTCTTCTTCCTCTTCTGCCCACCAGCCCTGGGTGCACCCGAGATCGACTTGCGCTTTGCAGGCACCTTAGGGCAGCGGGTCCCGATATCCGCGCCCACGCCGGACTCCGGCGAAACCACATCTACCGTATCCACTGGAGCACGGGGCGCTGGTGGTGCATCCGCAGTACCACGGAGCGGCAGTCCGCGTGGAGGGCTCAACACGTGCGGTGGCACGGTTCCGGCATCTTTTAGCGGGGGAATGACCGGGGTCTTTGGCTTCAAGGGAGCCTTGCGATCGCCGCCGGGAGGCGCACCCCTGCGGTCAACCAGCATGCGCTTCTCCATAAGGATAACTGGACCCATTGCATGCGCGTACCAAGCCACATATGCGTTGAGCACCTTGGGGACGCAGCTCAGCTCGCTGATGAAGAAATAGGAACCCGTGTTAAGCCGCATGAAATGGTGTATTGCATTCCTTATCCCCTCTCGGCTAGCCACGGGCTTTTCCAAGAAAGCTTCCATCGGATCCCCTGGTGATAGCTCGATTGCTGAGCAAACCGGTGAGGGTTATACCTTATGAAGAGTGCCGTCTCATTCTGTCTAAACACCAGGTAGCCCAGCCGAATAGAGTAGAGGTGGAGGATCTCCCGAGCTTTCAATATGGAGGCCCCGTCCTTAAAATCATCGCTCAGCGGCACTACCGACTTTGTGGTCTCTGAGCCTATGGTTATGACTTTATCCAAAAAGAAACTTTCACTCCGACCAGGTGTGGACGAAGGAGCAGCCCCCTAGCCTCCCGCGGAGGTGCAACCACGATTGAAGCGCCGACCAACTGCATGACTCTTGGGAGTTTGCACTTCTCAAAAAACGGAGGGATCTTATGGGCGCCGAACACCCCGTGCACATGCATTTCCATCCAAGAGGTGAAGTAGTGCATCAGGAAGTTAGCAGGCTGCACCCCAGGCTCATTAGCGTCCGCCGCTATGCTGAGTCCATTATACAGGTGAGCCAGCCCGACGATTCCTACTGTTAACTGCAGACCAGCCACCATCCAATGCGCTGGGTAGAAAACAGATGGCCGCATGTGGCGCGGGTGCATGGGGAGCGCAAAGCTGCACAGCCACAACCTCAGGAACCCTACAAAAAAGGTCTCCTCATCCATGCCCGGGACGGCGATTTCTGACAAGGGCATGATGGCGGCGCCGGGGAGATAAAAGTCCTTATGATCATCCTCCGATGTGGGTCGGCGGTCCAATCCGAAGCCAAAAGGGTCATCAAACTGGGCAAACTTCTCGCTCCGCTCCGATAGGAACTCTGGTCGAATAAAGCGGGCGATAAAATCTGCGAAACTGACTCCCCGGACGCCCGATTCTAGATAGAGCCCTTCATAGATCTCCAGCACCTTCACCATGCCCGGAAACTGGTGCTGAATAGCGTTCTCCGGCGTCAGATCAAACACCAGTGGCTTGGTAGCAAAGACGTATTCGTCAGAAGGAAGAAGCTCCTCGTAATGCTCCCCCCTCATCGGCAAACCCGAGATTTCAGCAAACTCCTCCAAGGAGATAGAGACTTCCCTATCCGTCATCAGGAAGGTGTGGGTAGGAATATTCCATTGTTCGATAAAAGCCTTAACCCACCACGTTGGAGGAGAGGGATACTCAAAGAGCGAGACGTAGATGGCCGAATACAAACCAATCTTCATCAGATGAGTCCTCTTCGCTAATAAGATGTACCGGGCCCACTGTAAATATCCGGCGGGCGGTCGCGGGATCAATCCAATGTTATAGGCCTGTCCCCAAGGGCGTGCTTCACCCTGACAGATTCGCCTCCCCAAAATATCTATTGCCGGCGGCGGCTGCACGGGAATAGCCCCAATTGCAGGCTGGAGGAGGTCATCCGAATTCCAATTTTTGACTTCCACGGCATACTTCAACGGGGGTTCATCCGCATAGGGGATCGAAAATATTGGCTCGGACGGCGTAGAAAAACCGAAGCTTCGGCGACCCTGGATGATATCGTTATACCACCTACCCCACAAGTGAAGGTTTTTATGCTCGGGGTCATGATCCTTGATGAGGGTGAACACCTCTCGGTCCACTGGTGCATGGGGAAAACCTCCCTCCGAGCGAACGGACGGGAATGATAGGTCAGCAGGCATGTTTCCTGTGGAGGGACAAAAATTAGCCGTCAGTGTTGTAATTCCAACGCTTGGCATTTTAAAAATTTACACCACACTGCATTGCAGTGGGTAGGGGACCAAATGGGGACCCACAAAATCTGGACGACAGTGCATCAGTTAATAGGACAACCCCATCATTGGATAAGACTGTCAATTAATCCCCAAGAGAATATTCTCATTAATAAAATCCCTAGAGACAAGGAGAAAATCTCCTCTTTCAGAGCAAAGCTCTGTCACAGAGTGACACTTGTCAAACTCTGGTCTCAAGGGAATAAAATTCCTTAAAAGAGCCTAGCTCTATGATAATGATGAGAAAATCTATTAAAAGAAATTTTTTCTTTAAACTCCTAAAGATTAAATTTTTTTGGGATTTTAAAGATCCATGAAAACTCTTAGGAGTTTTTCATTTTCAGGTCAAAAAGATCTACATTTGATCCAAGAGCAAAGCTCTGTTCATGAGTTAAAACCCATGAGACAAGATCTCTGTAGATCTATGAACTCTTGATAGCAAGGCTCTGTTGGTGAAACCCCAAAGGGTTTTTTCTTTAGATTAAAGATCTATAAGAGCAAGGCTCTGTCAATTAAATTAAATTAAATTTAATTTAAATTTTACCTAAGATGATTCTAGGTTTTGAACTCTGGAGTTCTTGGAAAGAAACGAGAGCAAGGCTCAAAAATTCTTAAGCAAGAGCAAGGCTCTGAAAATCAAGATTCTTGAAAATGGTAAAACATTTACTAAGGACCAAGGGTCTTATTTATAGGTGCCTGCGCCCCTTCAACTCACCCGTTGATCTAACGTCCAAGATCTTGCCACCGCTGCACTCACGTGCGCACCACGTGAGCGCAATGGTGGGGTGGGGGGCATTTGTTTCCCCTAATCAGAGCAAAGCTTTGTTTGAATTTCAAAAATTCAAAAATTGAAGCAACGCTTCAGATCCTCTGCGCTGCGCGCAGGGCTCCACGTGTCAAAATCAGGCACGCCAGCACAGGGAGCACAGCACCCGAGGCAGCGTGCCCAATTAGAGCAATGCTCTATTTAAAACAAAATTAAAGGAAGGAACGCTTCAGTTACGCAAGCACTGTGCTGCGCGATACGTGTCAGCGCAGTGGCGCAAGTGCAGTTGCGCTGTGCTGTGCGCTGCGCTACACGTATCAGCGCAGTTGCGCTGCGCTGTGCGCTGCGCGACACGTGTCAGCGCAGTTGCGCTGCGCTCTGCGCTGCGCGACATGTGGCAGCGCAGTTGCGCTTGTGCAGTTGCGCAGTGCTCTGTGCTGCGTGACACGTGTCAAGCGCTGGGGCGTTTGCGCCAAACAGAATTAAAATTCTAGTAAGATGCTTCTGTTCTTGTTAAAACAAGAAGATTGTCTTCTGTAAAACAGAAGCCCTTGGATCAAAGATCCAACGGTGGGGATAATTCCCCAAATAACTCAAAAAATGATCTCTTTAACATATTTAACAAATTAATGGGCACTATATAAAGGCCCCTAGACCCCAATTCAAAAGACATCAACATCGAGAACATCAAGAACTTCAAAAACAACAAAACATAGGGAACTCTGAAGAATTTTGAGAAGAAACTCAAGAAGAAGAATAAAAAAAGGGTAAAAACCTTTATAAAAGAAGAACTTCTTCTGAATAGATCATTGATCTAAGAACAAGATCAATGATCTTCAATAAAAAAATAAATAATAACAGTGCCTTACACTTTTTTATGAACCATTGGTTCTGGAATCTTAAAGATTCCTCTCTTAAATCCAAAATTGGATTAAGTCATTAAAACAGTGCCTTGCACTTGCAAATCTGCACTGTTACGCTTTTGGGCTGGCGCAAGCCACCAGAGAGCGCCACGTGTCAGCTCCAAGACCACTTGCGCTGTGCGCTTTTAAAATAGAGCATTGCTCTTTAAAGTTGGCGCAACTCACCAAAGCGCGCCACGTGTCAGCAGCGCAACAGCGCAGCGCACTGGCGCAGCGCACTGCGCTGTAGCGACTTGAAAAGTCGTTTTGGTGTTTTCCTGAAATTCGGTGAAAATTCGGTATTTTTCCGAAAACCGTCTTTCTTGTTATTTTGCAGTTTAGGGCCAATTATACCTAAAATGGATAGGTAATTGCTTGTTTTTAGTAGCTAATGAGTTAATTATGAAATTCTGGTCGTTTAAAAATTTTCCCTAATTTTTCAATATTATTTTAAGCCGGTAGAAAATACATTAAATTAGCGATAAATACAAATTTTTCCGGGCTAATTTTAATCTCTAAAATTATGATAATTAAAAGCTAGTGGTAACATAAATTTTTAGTAATTTATTTTGATTTTTAACAAATTTTTATGATACGAAACGAATTTATTGAATTTTGAGCTAAAACTTGCAATTTTTGAGTTGTAGGGGGCCTTTTTGCATAAAATTTCTTTTGTAAAACCCCTCTCTCTTTTCCCTCAGCCCTAGGACAGCCCCACCTTGTGCAAGTCCAGAAATTTCTGGCCTCATTTCCTTGGTTGCTTTCTTGAGTTGATTTAGTAGTTTATGGATTTATTTTAAATATAATTGATAAAGTATGGTGCTTTGACTTTGGAGACTTGACCCATGACTTTTCCCCACTTGCCCACACCCTCCCCCTCACCTCCTAATCTGGCCGAACCTGCACCTCATCCTCTTCAACTCTTTTCTTTTCATTTCTTCAAAATTCTTCATGTTTAAAGCAACAAAAATTAAAATTTCAAGCTTACAAATTCAAACCATCCTTCACCTTTCTTTTCCTTCACCTCCCTAACTTGGATCTTGATGCTTGAGGCCATCATTTGGAGCAAAATTTATTCTTGCTAGATCTCAAATTGAGGTATAAATTCCATCAAGTTACTTCTTTTTGCTAAATTTCTTTGATTATATAGTTTTAGTGTTAAAAAAAGTTAGCTAAATTCTAATCTAGTTTATAAAGAGTAGTTTGTTTTAAACTAAAGTTTGTTAGCATACCATTATGTGGTTAATTAAATTTATTTTGCTTGCTAGTTCCTACACAAATCAAAGAAGTTACCTTGTTGATGTGGTCTTTAAATTGTGTTAATTTTGTTACTTTTAGAAGTGTGAAATTGTTGTTTTAGGAAAATCTAGAAAGGGGTTTATGTATGGAAAATGGTATTTGAAGCTTGATAAATGAGTTGATTAGGGTTTAGAAAACATTATTTAGTTGATTAAACCTAAATTGTTATCTAGTTATTTTGCTAACCTAATCTAAGAGATTAATCTTCTTATGTGGGCTTTTGTTGTGTTAATTTAAGTTTTCAAGTGTGGAAATTGATTTGGAATTTGCTAGGTTATAAATTCATGAAATGGTTGTTTATGGAAAATAGGATTGGAATCATTGTTATTGTGTTGTAATTAGTGTTTGTAGATTGCTTGTAGTGTGGTTGGGTGTTCAAGCTTGATAGTAGTCTTTTGTAGCCAATCGGCGATTTTTGCACCGATTTTGGAATGCAAATGCTTACTAGTTTTGTTATAAAATTATGTGATGAATTATTTTTGATATCTTGATGATTGTAATGGCTTGTCCTACGACTTTTAGGATGCGTGAGTGCGGATTTTTGGGTAGTCGGGTTTTAGTTTTGCCGGGCGACCAAATCGGCGTTTTTTTGGCAGTTTTTGCGATTTTCGCGTGTGTTCCGCGCACTTTGTGCACGTTGTACCTAGCTAGCGAACTTTAGTAGTTTCGTTGGGGTTTTGCGTCGTTCTTGATATGTAACCTTATGTTGGTATTGATGTAAATTCCAGGTTCGGTCGCGGAGACGTCAGACGCGGCGCGAAAGGGAAAGGCGGTGATTGGACACAGCTAGCCAGGAATTCCGGTGAGTAGATGTAACATCTACGGGGGACTATCGTTGGATGGCGCAAGCCGCCCGATAGTTTTAGTAACTTACAAGATCCTTAGTAATGTTAGTAATTAGGGGTGAAATGCGTAATTGACTATTTGCTGCATCCATGCATTATATTGACATACCTATACGAAACCATTTTATAGGACACCTGCACCATTGCCAGGGTTTTTATATGCAGCACGAGCACTATTCATGCTTACACACACACCCTGGTAATTGCCATGCCACCACACTAGATAACCTTTAAATTTAAACCTTTTACCAATTGATACTTAAACTTGTGCTATTGCTTTTAATTCCTTAAAATGAAACCGTAGAATTGCTATTCATGTGCATATACTTCATCATATTAATTGCTCATGCCTAATCCATTAAGTTACACATCGTAACTTGATTATCGACACCATATGCATTCATTATCATTGATATATGCACTTATGAGGACTTCTTGAGATTTTATGATATTTCTGGATTTCGGGGGAAAGCCGCAAAATTTCTAAACTTATTATATTTTTAAAACATGTAAATTGCGGTTTTCTAGTGATGTAAGTGTCGTCCACCATGAGTTTGCTGTGGTTTTTGGAGACCCGTTTCGAGGAGTTGGATGAACCGTTTCGGGTACATGGTGGGCCCGGTAGGGTACCCCGGGGCAAGAAGCTCGTGGTGCTGACGATGAGCCTGGCAGGGGACGGATTACCTACCGGTGACTTCATTGGGCACGGTGGATATCCAGAGGATACCGACCGGGGCCGCGAGAGGATGAGATATTGATACTGAGATGGGTCAGCCGGATGGCTGAGGCCAGAGACACTATGACATGGATTTATGAGATTTGAGACAGCTTTTGGGTGTCGTTGCTGGACACTGATTTTCGTCGATTCATTGACATTATGCTGGCATTCTAAAAGAGTTTCAAAAACAAAAAGAGATAAAATATTTCTTATATATACCTATTGAGACCTCAGATATTCATGTTGCATACATATTCGTACACTGATGTTGTATACACACCTGCTAGTGCATCCAGTCATACCTGTATTATAGACGCTAGGATGCTTGTGTGCATGCATACGATAGCCTTTGTAGATGTTATTTATTACTCACGAGTTGGCAACTCACCCCCGTTGTGCCACAGTCTTTTGCAGGTCCGCTCCGTCAGTTCAGAAGCGGCGGGCGCACTTGTTCTTTTGCCTCTTTTGCCTGAGCTCGAGATTTGCTCATAGGTGGGTTATGTTATTATTTTTGGTACCACCTTGTATTTTTCTTTGTATCTAGTGTACTCCATCTACTGTTTCTACCATATTTATTGTATATTGACCTAGAGATGAGACTGTGAGGTTTGTGGACTTTATGCTGTATTTTGGGGTCGAGCTCACTTGAGCCGACATGCTACTTTTCTCATGCTTCCTTATGATTATTATGCTTGTTGTCATTTTACATTGCGTGGGATTTGTGACCGCCTTGTGGCGAAGAGCTAGCTCCCGCTTGGGGATGCCCTATTTTTTTGGATTCATGTATATATTTTTGTTGTACCCATTTTGGGGGCCAGTATTTACAAAGGAGACTCTGCCGAAATTTTCGGAAAAATTGGTATTGTTTTTAAAAAGAGTTTTACATGACTTATTTGATAAACTTGCTTTCAAATGTTTGGGTTTTCTTCACTCCTTTGCTTAGTTGGTTTTGTTTTCTGGGCTTTGGCTTACTTATTTTACGGACGTCTTTAGACGTTTCGTAAACTTAAGTGCCAGTCACGTTCCGTACCCTGCGGGTCGTGACAAAGTTGGTATCAGAGCGATAGGTTTTACCTTTTTGAGTGTAGGATGACCCTTGGTAGATGGAGTAAGTGACTTAAGCAGGGTAACGTAGCATGCGTATTTCCGCGGCATACTTACGATACGGTACTCCACCTAAGTGACTTTAGGATATACTTGCTTGAAAAATTCCTTCTTCAATTCCGTGTATCCTATGATCCTATTGCACTGTCCTTACTATCCGTTTTCCTGTAACAGCCACTATGCCGCCGAAGGCTACGAGGGCACAGAGGGCTGCCGCCAGAGACGAGATTCGAGCTGGCTCGTCCGAGACTAGGACTGAGCAGGGTGGTATGCCTATGCCGCAGGGACAGACCGATCCACCTTCCCCAGGCCGTATGGATAGGCTCGAGACCGGTATGGAGGAGTTGCGACAGATGATGGGAGGCATGCAGGAGCTACGTCAGATGGTAGGATCCCTAGTTGCAGCCAGTCGTACACCGAGGCCGGATGACGTACCTACTACATCACAGACGACCATGATACCTGCTCCTACTACTACCACCGTGGCTATTCCGGTTTCACTACAGGATTTCATGAGGCTGAGACCTCCAGTATTCACCGGCACCGAGGCAGCGGAGGACCCACAGACGTTCCTTGACAGTTTAGCCAGGATCTGCCGTTCGCTGAGATGTTCGGATGATCGATGGGTAGAGCTTGCGAGTTTCCGACTAGAGGGTCTCGCGCAGACATGGTGGGAGTCAGTCTTGAGAGGTCGAGCTGCAGGTCTGCCGCCTATGACTTGGGTCGAGTTTACAGCGGTCTTTCTAGCCCGTTTCCTTCCAGAGAGCGTTCGTGACGCCAGAGCTCGCAGCTTCGAGGCCTTAGTCAAGACACCTGGGATGACGGTGTCTGAGTATGACATCCAGTTTACACAGTTATCCCGATATGCTCAGTATTTGGTGGATACCGAGGAGAAGATGGTGAAGAGGTTCATACAGGGACTTGATGCCCAGCTATATCTTGCCATTGGCGCCCAGCATTACGACACTTATTCAGCTGCTACGGATACGGCATTGCGGATGGAGGCACGCATATCACAGACTTCGGCCGTTTCTGGGTCGAAGAGGATGCACACCGATGTACCGTCTTAGAGGCAGCGCGCCAGATTCTTTCCGAGAGATAGGCCTGGCAGAGGATTTGGGCGGGGACAGTTATATGGTTCTTATCCCCAGGGGCAGCAGCCGTCGCCAGGATGTTTTGGGTGCGGGAGTTTGCACCATCTTGTCAGAGACTGTCCGGTGAGACGACAGGGAGCAGCGACAGTTCCGCATGTGACCCTACCACCATCACCACCCCCTCCTCAGAGAGCCCTACTTCCTACCCCAGGCGATGCTCCACGCCAGTTAGGTGCACCGAGAGGCCGTGGACGCGGCGGTCCTGTTCAGAGAGGACGAGGAGGCAGAGGCCGAGGTCGAGGTCAGCCCGCTATCGGTGGAGGACATGCCCGAGTATTTGCTTTGACACTGCAGGATGCGCAGGCATCCAATGCCGTTGTGACAGGTACCTTGCCAGTTTGTTCTTTCGACGCACGGGTATTATTCGACCCAGGTTCCACACATTCGTACGTATCTACACACTTTGCACCGATGTTGGGCCGTGAGTCGTCGTCGTTAGATCAGCCGCTTGTTGTTGTTACTCCGGTAGGCGAGTCGTTTGTCGCTCGGTTTGTATTTTGTTTGTGTCCCGTTCGTATCGGGGAGAGGGATTCATCAGTTGATTTGATACTCCTCGATATGTTGGACTTTGATGTGCTTCTGGGCATGGATTGGCTAGCCACTTGTTATGCTTCGGTGGACTGCCGTGAGAAGGTAGTCAGATTTAGCTTTCCGGGAGAGCCAGTCCTTGTTATTCAGGGAGAACGCAGTGTCACCCTTCCCAGCTTAATTTCGTCTCTTCGCGCTGGTCAACTCTTGCGGAAGGGGTGTCAGGGATTCTTAGCGTCTATTTGTGATACTCGAACTGCAGAGGTTCCGTTAGACCGGGTCCCGGTAGTTTGTGAGTTCCCTGATGTTTTCCCTGATGAGCTACCTGGGCTACCGCCTGAGCGCGATGTTGAGTTCTGCATTGATTTGATTCCCGGTTCGGGGCCTATTTCTATACCGCCTTATCGGATGGCCCCGGCAGAGCTTCGAGAGCTGAAGGATCAGTTGCAGGATTTGTTGGATAAGGGGCTTATTCGACCGAGTGTTTCTCCGTGGGGTGCTCCGGTCCTGTTTGTCAAGAAGAAGGATGGAAGTTTGCGCTTATGTATCGACTACCGCCAGCTGAACAAAGTTACCGTTCGGAACAGATATCCGTTGCCGCGCATTGATGATTTGTTCGACCAGCTTCAGGGTGCGGGGTATTTTTCGAGGATCGACTTGCGATCAGGATACCATCAGCTGCGAGTTCGACAGGAGGATATACCGAGGACAGCTTTCCGCACGCGCTACGGCCACTACGAGTTTTTGGTGATGTCGTTCGGACTCACCAACGCCCCAGCAGCATTCATGGATTTGATGAACCGTACATTCAGGCCGTATCTTGACTTGTTCATCATCGTGTTTATCGACGATATCTTGGTGTACTCCCGGAGCAGAGAGGAGCATGAGCAGCACTTGCGGATTACGTTACAGACTCTGAGGGAGCACCAGCTGTTCGCGAAGTTCTCCAAGTGTGCTTTCTGGCTGGACAGCGTCGGATTCTTGGGTCACGTGGTTACGAGAGACGGCATTTGTGTGGACCCGAAGAAGATTGAGGCTGTTCAGCAGTGGCCCCGACCTACATCGGTTACTGAGATCCGTAGTTTTCTAGGCTTGGCGGGCTACTACAGGCGTTTTGTTCAGGACTTCTCCCGTATAGCTGCACCGTTGACCGGTTTGACCCGGAAGGGAGTTCCTTTCGTTTGGACAGAGGAGTGCGAGCGCAGTTTTCAGCAGCTACGGACTTGTTTGACTACGGCGCCGGTATTATCTTTGCCTTCGGGATCAGGCGGATTTGTTGTCTACTGTGATGCTTCGCGAGTGGGATTAGGATGCGTATTGATGCAGCATGGCCGGGTGATCGCTTATGCTTCTCGGCAGTTGAAGAAGCATGAACAGAACTACCCTACTCATGATTTGGAGATGGCTGCAGTGGTCTTTGCACTGAAGATTTGGCGACATTACCTGTACGGCGAGTCATGTCAGATATTCACCGATCACAAGAGCTTAAAGTACATATTTCAGCAGCGAGACCTGAACCTCAGACAGCTTCGTTGGATGGAGTTGGTGAAAGACTACGACTGCGAGATCTTATATCATCCCGGCAAGGCAAATGTGGTGGCAGATGCGTTGAGTAGGAGGCCCGGGGGTAGTCTATCCTTTTTGCGCGCAGTGCAGATGCAGTCGTCAGCAGATTGGCAGATGTTATGCGACAGCCGAGTTGAGTTTGAGTTCACTCAGACAGGGGGACAGCTCGCGCATGTTCGTGCATGCCCACAGTTGCTTGACCGTGTATATGAGGCACAGCGCAGTGACGACCGTTGCTCAGAGATCATGGCACAGATGGGACAGGGCAGATTTTCCGAGTTCGTGGTTGACGATCAGGGGATTTTACGATATGGATCTAGACTGTGCGTACCAGATGCTGATGGATTGCGGCGCGACATTCTTGAGGAGGCACACCGATCAGTGTATAGTGTCCACCCCGGTTCCACCAAGATGTACCATGATATGAGAGTGACCTACTGGTGGGACGGGATGAAGAGGGACATTGCGGAGTTCGTTTCGAGATGCCTGACTTGTCAGCAAGTCAAGGCCGAGCACCAGAGACCCGCAGGAGAGCTACAGCCGTTACCCATTCCAGAGTGGAAATGGGAGCAGATTTCGATGGACTTCGTTGTGGGTCTGCCCAGGACCAGTCGAGGGTACGACTCCATCTGGGTGATCGTGGATAGATTGACGAAAGCGGCTCACTTCCTGCCAGTGAAGACGACTTTCAGCTTCGCTCAGTATGCTCAGCTCTATATTGACGAGATCGTGCGACTACATGGCGTACCGACTTGTATCGTGTCGGATCGAGGCACTCAGTTCACCATCCGACTTTGGCAGAGACTTCAGGAGGCTTTGGGCACTCGTTTGAGCTTCAGCACAGCGTTTCATCCGCAGACCGACGGACAGTCATAGCGGACCATTCAGACTCTCGAGGACATGCTCAGAGCGTGCGTTTTAGACTTTGGTGGTAGCTGGGATCGTCATTTACCTCTAGTGGAGTTCTCCTACAACAACAGCTTCCAGGATACGATTCAGATGGCACCTTTCGAGGCATTGTATGGGAGGAGATGCAGATCGCCCGTTTGTTGGACAGAGCTCAGCGAGAGCAGCATTTTGGGGCCGCAGCTTGTTGAGGAGACGACATCGAAGATACAGTTGATCCGAGACCGGATGAGAGCGGCTCAGAGCAGACAGAAATCCTATGCAGACAGGCGCCATCGCAGATTAGAGTTCGCAGTTGGCGACCATGTTTTTCTAAAGGTCTCTCCGATGAAGGGCGTGATGCGTTTTGGGCGAAAGGGGAAGCTTAGCCCTAGATTCGTAGGTCCCTTCGAGATCCTCGAGCGGGTTGGCGCTGTTGCATATCGTTTGGCTCTTCCTCCCAGCTTTCCCGATGTTCACCCCGTCTTCCATGTTTCGATGCTCCGCAAGTACCTTCACGACCTTTCGCATGCGATTCAGCACCCGACAGTCCAGCTAGAGCGCGACCTTTCTTTTGCAGAGCAGCCGGTGGCCATCCTGGATCGGCAGGTGAAGAAGTTGAGGTCGAAGATTATACCAACCGTCAAGGTCCTTTGGCGTAGCCCGAGCAGCGAGGAGGTTACCTGGGAGACCGAGGGCGAGATGAGGAAGAAGTATCCCCATCTCTTCGAAGGTACGCGTAGCTATATTTTTAAATTCGGGGACCTAATTTCTTTAAGGGGGGAAGATTGTAGCGACTTGAAAAGTCGTTTTGGTGTTTTCCTGAAATTCGGTGAAAATTCGGTATTTTTCCGAAAACCGTCTTTCTTGTTATTTTGCAGTTTAGGGCCAATTATACCTAAAATGGATAGGTAATTGCTTGTTTTTAGTAGCTAATGAGTTAATTATGAAATTCTGGTCGTTTAAAAATTTTCCCTAATTTTTCAATTTTTTAATATTATTTTAAGCCGGTAAGAAAATACATTAAATTAGCGATAAATACAAATTTTTCCGGGCTAATTTTAATCTCTAAAATTATGATAATTAAAAGCTAGTGGTAACATAAATTTTTAGTAATTTATTTTGATTTTTAACAAATTTTTATGATACGAAACGAATTTATTGAATTTTGAGCTAAAACTTGCAATTTTTGAGTTGTAGGGGGCCTTTTTGCATAAAATTTCTTTTGTAAAACCCCTCTCTCTTTTCCCTCAGCCCTAGGACAGCCCCACCTTGTGCAAGTCCAGAAATTTCTAGCCTCATTTCCTTGGTTGCTTTCTTGAGTTGATTTAGTAGTTTATGGATTTATTCTAAATATAATTGATAAAGTATGGTGCTTTGACTTTGGAGACTTGACCCATGACTTTTCCCCACTTGCCCACACCCTCCCCCTCACCTCCTAATCTGGCCGAACCTGCACCTCATCCTCTTCAACTCTTTTCTTTTCATTTCTTCAAAATTCTTCATGTTTAAAGCAACAAAAATTAAAATTTCAAGCTTACAAATTCAAACCATCCTTCACCTTTCTTTTCCTTCACCTCCCTAGCTTGGATCTTGATGCTTGAGGCCATCATTTGGAGCAAAATTTATTCTTGCTAGATCTCAAATTGAGGTATAAATTCCATCAAGTTACTTCTTTTTGCTAAATTTCTTTGATTATATAGTTTTAGTGTTAAAAAAAGTTAAAAAAAGTTAGCTAAATTCTAATCTAGTTTATAAAGAGTAGTTTGTTTTAAACTAAAGTTTGTTAGCATACCATTATGTGGTTAATTAAATTTATTTTGCTTGCTAGTTCCTACACAAATCAAAGAAGTTACCTTGTTGATGTGGTCTTTAAATTGTGTTAATTTTGTTACTTTTAGAAGTGTGAAATTGTTGTTTTAGGAAAATCTAGAAAGGGGTTTATGTATGGAAAATGGTATTTGAAGCTTGATAAATGAGTTGATTAGGGTTTAGAAAACATTATTTAGTTGATTAAACCTAAATTGTTATCTAGTTATTTTGCTAACCTAATCTAAGAGATTAATCTTCTTATGTGGGCTTTTGTTGTGTTAATTTAAGTTTTCAAGTGTGGAAATTGATTTGGAATTTGCTAGGTTATAAATTCATGAAATGGTTGTTTATGGAAAATAGGATTGGAATCATTGTTATTGTGTTGTAATTAGTGTTTGTAGATTGCTTGTAGTGTGGTTGGGTGTTCAAGCTTGATAGTAGTCTTTTGTAGCCAATCGGCGATTTTTGCACCGATTTTGGAATGCAAATGCTTACTAGTTTTGTTATAAAATTATGTGATGAATTATTTTTGATATCTTGATGATTGTAATGGCTTGTCCTACGACTTTTAGGATGCGTGAGTGCGGATTTTTGGGTAGTCGGGTTTTAGTTTTGCCGGGCGACCAAATCGGCGTTTTTTTGGCAGTTTTTGCGATTTTCGCGTGTGTTCCGCGCACTTTGTGCACGTTGTACCTAGCTAGCGAACTTTAGTAGTTTCGTTGGGGTTTTGCGTCGTTCTTGATATGTAACCTTATGTTGGTATTGATGTAAATTCCAGGTTCGGTCGCGGAGACGTCAGACGCGGCGCGAAAGGGAAAGGCGGTGATTGGACACAGCTAGCCAGGGATTCCGGTGAGTAGATGTAACATCTACGGGGGACTATCGTTGGATGGCGCAAGCCGCCCGATAGTTTTAGTAACTTACAAGATCCTTAGTAATGTTAGTAATTAGGGGTGAAATGCGTAATTGACTATTTGCTGCATCCATGCATTATATTGACATACCTATACGAAACCATTTTATAGGACACCTGCACCATTGCCAGGGTTTTTATATGCAGCACGAGCACTATTCATGCTTACACACACACCCTGGTAATTGCCATGCCACCACACTAGATAACCTTTAAATTTAAACCTTTTACCAATTGATACTTAAACTTGTGCTATTGCTTTTAATTCCTTAAAATGAAACCGTAGAATTGCTATTCATGTGCATGTACTTCATCATATTAATTGCTCATGCCTAATCCATTAAGTTACACATCGCAACTTGATTATCGACACCATATGCATTCATTATCATTGATATATGCACTTATGAGGACTTCTTGAGATTTTATGATATTTCTGGATTTCGGGGGAAAGCCGCAAAATTTCTAAACTTATTATATTTTTAAAACATGTAAATTGCGGTTTTCTAGTGATGTAAGTGTCGTCCACCATGAGTTTGCTGTGGTTTTTGGAGACCCGTTTCGAGGAGTTGGATGAACCGTTTCGGGTACATGGTGGGCCCGGTAGGGTACCCCGGGGCAAGAAGCTCGTGGTGCTGACGATGAGCCTGGCAGGGGACGGATTACCTACCGGTGACTTCATTGGGCACGGCGGATATCCAGAGGATACCGACCGGGGCCGCGAGAGGATGAGATATTGATACTGAGATGGGTCAGCCGGATGGCTGAGGCCAGAGACACTATGACATGGATTTATGAGATTTGAGACAGCTTTTGGGTGTCGTTGCTGGACACCGATTTTCGTCGATTCATTGACATTATGCTGGCATTCTAAAAGAGTTTCAAAAACAAAAAGAGATAAAATATTTCTTATATATACCTATTGAGACCTCAGATATTCATGTTGCATACATATTCGTACACTGATGTTGTATACACACCTGCTAGTGCATCCAGTCATACCTGTATTATAGACGCTAGGATGCTTGTGTGCATGCATACGATAGCCTTTGTAGATGTTATTTATTACTCACGAGTTGGCAACTCACCCCCGTTGTGCCACAGTCTTTTGCAGGTCCGCTCCGTCAGTTCAGAAGCGGCGGGCGCACTTGTTCTTTTGCCTCTTTTGCCTGAGCTCGAGATTTGCTCATAGGTGGGTTATGTTATTATTTTTGGTACCACCTTGTATTTTTCTTTGTATCTAGTGTACTCCATCTACTGTTTCTACCATATTTATTGTATATTGACCTAGAGATGAGACTGTGAGGTTTGTGGACTTTATGCTGTATTTTGGGGTCGAGCTCACTTGAGCCGACATGCTACTTTTCTCATGCTTCCTTATGATTATTATGCTTGTTGTCATTTTACATTGCGTGGGATTTGTGACCGCCTTGTGGCGAAGAGCTAGCTCCCGCTTGGGGATGCCCTATTTTTTTGGATTCATGTATATATTTTTGTTGTACCCATTTTGGGGGCCAGTATTTACAAAGGAGACTCTGCCGAAATTTTCGGAAAAATTGGTATTGTTTTTAAAAAGAGTTTTACATGACTTATTTGATAAACTTGCTTTCAAATGTTTGGGTTTTCTTCACTCCTTTGCTTAATTGGTTTTGTTTTCTGGGCTTTGGCTTACTTATTTTACGGACGTCTTTAGACGTTTCGTAAACTTAAGTGCCAGTCACGTTCCGTACCCTGCGGGTCGTGACATGCGCTTGCGTGACACGTGTCACCACCACAAGCGCTTGTGCTCAATAATTGGCGCAAAGCGTCTGACAAGCCACTGTCAGATAATTAATGCACTGCATTTTTTACAGAAGGGCCAAGCCCAATAAAAAAAATGCCTAACAGGCATAATAAAATGCAATGCATCATTTAAAAAAGGGCAGAGCCCAAACAAAAACAGATGCTCTGCATCATAAATAAAGGGACAGGGCCCAAATCAAAAAGGCCTAGCAGGCCAGAATAAAATGCAGTGCATTATTAAACAGGGGCAAAGCCCTAGTACAGGTCTAATAGGCCAAAGATAAAAACATTGAATATTCTCAACTGGACTTAGCCCAATCATGGCCGTAAGTCCTCAAATTAAATTGACTGAGCAAGACTGCTCTCCTAAATCAATTTACATCCGGTTCAAAGGTACATCTCCGAACTCCTCTGACACCAATCGTTGTAATCCTTCAACGACATCAGAGAGGTGACGGGTCCCGACAACCATACATCGATACGGACTGCAGGGTCCTTAAACTCATGGACCGAAACGTCCTTAAACTAATATTCGTCCCAAAATGGGAATGTTGGACCGAAATGTCCTTAAACTAATGCTCGTCCCCAAATGGGAATGATGGACCACCATGTCCCTAAACTGGAAATCGACCGCAACGTCATTAAACTAAACAATAGAGCCAATTGCTCTATTGTCGGATCTAAACGATCCCGTTAAGTTGATCTTAGTCTGAAGATTAGGCTAACGTATCCTTAACAAAAGTTTAAGTTGATCTTAGCCTCAATATGGCTAACGTTTCCTTAAACTAAAACACCAAACCCAATTCTAAGTAAACACGGATTTGGACTAATCCATGTCCTACAGGCGACGGCATCACTTAGTCTCCGTATACAATCCATGGGCAACCACAAACAAAACAAACACACACGACACGAAGTGAACATCTGGAGAAGGAGAAAGTGGCTACCGCGATGCGGTAGCGTAATTAACTGCAGGGGCTTGCGCCTGCAGGGAAGAGCGTCCCCACAATCAAAAACCCCTCAAGTAAGGGGGAATCTGACGAAGCCTGCTACATCGGCCGCATCCGTCTAAACCTCCGATACACGGTGCCATAAATCAACTTGGCATCTTCAGAGAGGTGGACGGATAAAACCAAATAGCATCTGCCCCGAATTTCAGGCAAGACGTCTACCGCGTCTCCGCCGCGTCATTCGGCGCTGCACTCACATTTCTCCTTCCAGTCGGAGATTGCTTCATTTAGTGGTGTTGGTGAGTACAGTCTTTAGCTAATATCTTCTCTTTTCTTTTACGGGCAGCCAAGTTGTCGCTAATGCTTCTTTGTTTTGTCTGCAGCACTACAGATTGAAGGAAGAGATGAAAGAATAGTCGCGCCACCGGTACTCCCGGCCTTGCCACCTGCCGCAGCAGGTATAGTATACTTCATCGCTCATGTGATTTATTTGTTTTACGAGTTAGCTTTTAACCGTAATTTATTTTGCAACAGTCGCACCGGTTCCTGCTCCCTTCGAATCTTGTATATTAATGCCAGCGGGACCATTTTCTAGACGTCCATCTTCAAAAGGTGCTGTGAATAGCCTGCGTATGTTGAGCGATTACATTGAGGAGCTTGACGCGGAGGCCCTTACATTCGCTGCAGATTTTTCTGCCGAGGTTAGTCCGATACTGGCGACGCTTGTGAACTTCCATAGCAAGGGTGTCGTTGAGTCTTGGGTTAATCACTGCAGGAAAATTGAGGCATGCCTACATGAGCTTGAGCTCGGACGTCCTGCTCCTGAGGTCCTGGCTGTGAACTCCCAACGGGTTGCATGGGTCGAGCAGAGCACTCCCTACTTCCGCCATCTTGAATAAGACGCGGCCTTAAAGCGTAAGGAGTGTGAAGAGACTTCAAGCGAATCTGCCCGACTGCATGCTCAGGTTGATGCAAATGCTATACAGTTGAGAGCTATCTTTGAGGGCCTTCTACGATGTATGTCTGACGGGATAACGCTAAGGCAGAAGCTCGACCTCATCGAGCGAGATGCGCAAAGTCGTGGGGCAGCTCAGCGGGTCATCGATGAGCAACTTTCATCTTATTTGTAGCAACGGGCTCAGGTCGAAGCGGAGTTGGCCGCGACAGCCAACCGTGAAAAGGGGTTGAAGGGAGTATACGAGCAACTGGTTGGTTTGTTGAAAACGCTTCCCTCTCAGTAACTGTTTTGTATAGATTGAACACTTGTAATCTTTGAATAATATGTATCCATTTTTTTTATATGTATCTTGTATTCAATTGAATTTATGAATAAAAGATATATTTTTGTACTGTCCTGTGTTATCTCTTGCTTTCTTCTCTTTTCTTTGTTGTCGTGTAATTGTAACAAGTGTGGCCTGTAGATAAGAAAGAACATTTCATCTTAGCCTCCTTGTAGGGTAACGATGGCTTAGGAAGCAGGTTCAGGTCTGCTGCCTAAGACTTTTCAACTTTATGATCCGTGAGGGTCTCATAAAGACTTTTCTCCCTGCGAGTCGAGAGGATCTCGTAGGTGTATTTTCTCCTTAGGAATCGTGAGGATTCCTAAGTGTATTTTTCTTTTGAGAGTCGTAAGGATCTCACAAAAGAGTTTTCTTCCTTACGAGTCGAAAGGATCCGTAAGTGATGGACGAGGTTGACATTATCCGCATTTCACGGTGTCAGGGTTTTGACTTTATCCGCATTTAACAGAGCCAATGGTTTCTCTGGACGCTTCCCATAGGGTCAGGATTGACATTAGCCGTGTTCCACGGGACCAGGAGGGGTTGACTTATTTTCGAGGTGGGGTCACTGGATGACGTATTTCCGCGACGGGGTCACTTGCTGACGTATTTCCGAGACAGGGTCATTTGCTGACGTATTTTCAAGACGGGGTCATTTGCTGATGTGTTTCCGAGACGGGGTCATTTGCTGACGTGTTTCCGCGATGGGGTCATTGGCTGACGTATTTCCGAGACGGGGTCATTTGCTGACGTGTTTCCGCGACGGGTGTCACTGGATGACGTGTTTCCGCGACGGGGTCATTGGCTGACGTATTTCCGAGGCAGGGTCATTTGCTGACGTGTTTCCGCGACGGGGTCATTTTTGACGTATTTCCGCAACAGGGTCATTGGATGACGTATTTCCGCAACGGGGTCATTTGCTGACGTTGCGTCTGTTGTAATGAGATGAATGTCGATGTTGTCTCTAGGTTTTCTGTGAACTGTCGAGATTTGGAACATGGATTTTGCCATGGCTCCAAGGTTGATTGTCACGTCTGAATCCTGCTGGACTGAGGAGGAACGCTGTTGTGGGTCTCCAGGCTGTAGATGTGACCATCGAGACTTGGCCCTCCTTCTGATGGAGCCTGGTGGGAAGGTATGGTTCCCTCTTTGTTTGTGCCCCTGGATTGTATACAGGGATCGATGTGATTTCACTTGTAAGGCAAAAAGTTTCATTTTATATATTTTTCTTTCCGCGATGCTCTATCATTTCAGCTTTTATATCGCGAAAGTCGCGATTGTCCAATCATTTCGGCTATTTTTCGCGGTGCCCAATCACTTCGGCTATTTGTTTTATTTACTCGCTGCTTTTTATTGCGAATTGCCCAATCATTTCGGCTATTTGATATGCATTTTATGGTTCGCTGACTTTCGCCGCGAGTATAGACTTGGAATTTGATACCGATTTAGGCATCAACACCGCTACAACTGGGATATTGCCAGGAGTGAATCATCATTTGCCTCCGTCGATATCGAACAAAGGTGTCTTAGCTAACAGGGTTAGGATCCTGTCGACTAAGGCTTTTAACTTCATGAGCCATAAGGGTCTTATGAAGGTATTTCTCCCTACGAGTCGTGAGGATCTCGTAAGTGCATTTTTTTCCTTAAGAATCATGAGGATTCCTAAGTGTGTGTGTTCTCTTATAATTCGTAAGGATCTTACAAGAGTTTTTTCTCCTTATAAGTCGAGAGGACTTACAAGGGTCATTCACCGCATGAGCATATCCCTAGTCGCTGAACGGACTTTGTTAGGGAAATGTTTATTCGTGCCCGTGGATTGTATACAAGGGTCAGCATTGAACCGCTTGTAGGGCAGAATCGGAGATTGTGATGGCTTAAGAACAGGTTCAGATCCCTATTGCTTAAGGCTTTTGAATCCTATGAGCCATGAGGGTCTCAAAGGGGAATTCTCCTTACGAGTCGTGAGGATCTCATAAGTGTAATTTCTCCTTAGGAATCATGGGGATCTATAAGTGTGTTGCTCCCTTGTGAGTCATAAGGATCTCACATAGGTATTTTCTCCTCACAAGACCGAGAGGATCTTGTAAGTGTCTTTTAACGAGATTGCGCCCTTTCGGGTTTTCACAAAACTCGCCGGTAGCCCTGCTGTTTTTACTCACGGAGCCTTTTCGGGTTTTCATCCGTGCCCATCTTGCTTATGGACATACCGTTTTCTTTTTCTTTGTTTTTTTTATTTTTTTTTGTGTCAGCCTTGGGATGCTGCGGCCCGTAGTAGTTTACAGACGTCTCGGTCAATGGCCAGTTTTAGGATATAGTGGTCCATCGTTAGTTTAAGGACGTTTCGGTCCGTTGTTGATTTAAGGACGTTTCGGTCCGTTTGCCGGCTACTACTTATAGAGTTTGGGCTTAGGAAGATAGCGAGCGGACATAGGAGTCGTCATCTATTGTTGACCTAGGCCGTGGCTCGTCAGGCGTAGTATTTTTTCAGGAAGCGACCGTTTATTGGCCTGAAAGGTCTTTCACCATGCATGTCCATGAGTTGATAGGCTCCACCCTGGTAAACTTTGTCTATGATGTACGGGCCTTCATAGTTCGGCTCAAATTTCCCCCGCTTGGCACGATTGGGGATCATAGGTCTTTTGACCACTAGCACGAGTTCGCCTTGGCGGAATGTCCTCGGCCTAGTCAATCTCTCATATGAGCGCGTCATCTTTGTTTTATAAGCCTCCAGGTTTTGTTGCGCCATGAGCCGGGTTTCATCGAGGGCGTCGAGCTCCTCAAGCCGAAGGTGAGCATTTTCTTCGTCTGTTAGCTCTTAGTGAACGACCGCTCATAGAGAGGGTAACTCTATCTCGAGGGGGAGTACCGCTTCTGTGCCGAATACCAATGCATACGGCGTTGTGTTTGTGTCCGTTTTGAACGTAGTTCGATACGCCCAGAGAGCTTCATGCAGTCTCTCGTGCCAGTCCTTCTTATTCCTGGACACCGTCTTTTTCACGATCTTCGTCAAGGTCTTGTTGAAAGCCTCAGCTAGACCGTTAGCTCGGGGATTATAGACCGAAGAGTATCTCCAATCTATATTATGCTGTTGTGTGAAGCGGCTGATCTTGTGGCTTCTGTAGGCTGGTCCATTATCGGAGATAATCCGTCGCGGAACGCGGAACGCCGAACCGATAAATGACATGTGTCTTGAAGAAATGGAGGATATTTTGTGTTTTCACTTCCCTCAGCGGTACTGCTTCTGCCCACTTAGAGAAATAATCAGTTGTCGCCAATATGAACTGATGTCCTCTGGATGATACCGGTTTGATGGGCCCAATTATGTCAGTTCCCCATATTTCGAATGGCCAGCTAGCCACCGTTGGGTGTAGCAGATTTGGATGCCGGTGGATAAAGTCTTCGTGAATCTGGCACGAGTGGTACTGCTTCACGTATTCGAGACAGTCTTGGATCAACGTGGGCCAATAGTAGCCCATCCTTTTGATCTTCAGTTTCATCTTTGGCCGCAGAGTCCATCGTGAGTTTCTTGGACGACTTTCTTTGCTTCTTCCGGTCCCAGGAATCTTAGCCATAGAGAGTCGAACGATCTCTTGTACAGCGTATCATTGACGAAGGCGAAGGATAGAGCTCGTTTCATGAGATGATGTCTTGAGGACGCATCTTCAGGTGTTCGACGGGATTTGAAGTAGTCTATAAGGACTTCTCTCCAATCCTTAGCCTTTTCCTGGTTTTTTATTTGTAAGGACGTTTTCTTGGTCGCTCCTTTTTCTTCGAACGACTCCGGAGATATTTCTTCCGGCTTAAGAACCCGAAGGCTTTGCACAACGATCCTCACGTCATCGAGGTTCTCGTCAGCCAGTTCTTTAGCGAGCTTGGCTAATGCATCCGCTTTGCTATTTTCCGCACGTGGCATGCTTTCCAGGGTGTATGAGGGAATTTGAGTCAGCAGTTGCAGCACTCTCTCGCTGTACTTCACCAACTCTGGCTTGCATGTTTGATAGTCGCCGTTTACTTGGCTGACGACCAGCTGGGAGTCTCCGTATATGAGGATGTTTTCGATTCCCATGTCGACAGCGATCTCAAGAACCGCTATCAAAACTTCATATTCGGCTTCATTGTTCGTCTTCGGCTCCGTTAAAGAGAAGGCGAAGCCTCCTTGTGGAGTCACGAAGATGAGGCCTACCCCTGATTTGATTATGGGGGTGCTTTGTTTGTGCTTCTTCATGGAAGATGCTCCATTGAAGTAGAGTTCCCACCGGGTATCATTCTCTCTTCTCTCCCCGTCGATCGTGTCAAATGCGTGCTCATCGGGCAATTCATAGTTCAAAGGAGAATCGGCAGGTATCGGATGCTCAGCGAGGAAGTCGGTGATGGCCTGGCCTTTCACTGCCTTGAGGGGTCGGTATGTCACCGAGAATTCCATCAAGAGTAGAGACCATTTAGCGAGCCGTCCCATTTATATGGCCTTTGACATCAAATATTTGAGAGGATCCACCTTTGATATGAGATGGACCTCATGTGCCAACGTATAGTGTATGAGCTTCGTTATCGTGAAGATCAACGCCAGACAGTGTTTTTCGATGGGGGGGTAATTTCTTTCTGCCCCCAGTAGAACTCGACTCAAGTAGTAGAGGACTCTCTCTTTCCCTTGGTCGTTTTCTTGTGCCCACAGCGCGCCTAAAGAACCTTTGAGGTCAGTTGTGTACAGGATGAGAGGTTTTCCTTTAACGGGAGCGGCTAGTACTGGAGGATTCTGCAGGTATTGCTTGATTTCGTCCAGTGCACTTTGGCATTTGCGATCCCAGACGAAAGGAGTTCCCTTCTTCATTAGGTGACTGTAAGGACGACACTTGCCTGAGAGATTGGCTATGGATCGCCGGATATACACGAGCTTTCCTTGGAGAGACCGCAGCTGCTTGAGAGTTCTTGGCGGAGGCATTTCCATGATCGCCTTGATCTTCGATGGATCTATCTCGATGCCTCGGTGTCGGACGACGAATCCTAGAAACTTTCCCGAGGAAACTCCGAATGCGCATTTGAGAGGGTTCATCTTCAAGTTGTATTTCCGAAGGCGCTGAAACACAATCTTCAGATGCTCTAAATGGTCCTCGTATGATTTGCTTTTAGCTACGAGGTCGTCGATGTACCATTCGACGATTTCATGTATGAGGTCATCGAAAATCTTCATCATGGCCCTCTGATAGGTGGCACCGGCGTTCTTTAGACCGAAGGGCATCACCTTGTAGCAGAATATGCCCAAAGGGGTCCGGAAAGCGGTATGCTTCTGGTCCTCGGGATGCATCTTTATCTGATTGTATCCTGATGAGCAGTCCATGAAGGAGAAAACTTCGTGAGTGGACGTATTATGTATCATCAGCTTGGTGACCAGTACTGGAAAGTCGTCCTTCGGGCAAGCTTTGTTGAGATCCCGAAAGTCCACACATATGCGCACCGTCCCATTTTTCTTCATTACTGGAACGATGTTGGCAATCCAGTCAGGGTATTGAACTTCTTGGATGAAGCCGGAGTCGATTAGCTTCTTGACCTCGGCGTTGATGCTCATCTCAAGCTCGAGCCGCATTCTTCTCGGTGCTTGTTTGATCGGCTTGACGTCCGAAGATATCGCCAACTTGTGCACGGCAATCTCCAGATCTAGTCCTGGTATCTCGGAATAGTTCCATGCGAAGCAATCTTTATACTGCATGAGCACGTCTTTAAGCGTAGCCTCCTTTTCTTCAGACAACAGTTTACTGACGAACGTCGGCCGTGGGTCGTTTGCCGTTCCCAAGTCGATTATTCTGAGGTCATCTGCAGTAGTATGTATCCCATCTTCCAGCTCTTTTGGTGCCGGTGGAAACTCTGAGATCACTTCGTCATCATCGTTTTCGAAGCACCAGGGGAGGTCAGCCATACCCTTGGGCACTTGAGCTTTATTGGGCCTCTTGTTATGAAAAGCCTCTTTGGTTTTGGGAGGAACCGCTGTATCAGGATCAGTCTTGGGGTAAGTCCCCTTCTCCTGCTTCCACACTTTATATATAGATGAGGAAAGTTTTCTCAGGGAGCGAACTGGTTTCTGCTCTTTGTGGGATCTCCATGGGCTGCGGAGACTTCTTCAATATTGCGGTAGGAGAATTTTGTCTGACCCTTCACAACAATTTGAAGCTGTTGGAACAACAACATTCACCACTGGGGTTGAAACAGGACCATACGGAGAACTGCCCCTAGCTCATCTGCATGACGCTGATATTGACGTCGACCGTTTCTTACGGCCGGGATTTGATTAGCTTCAGGATTTTGCCGAGCCTGCCCCCTGTTTCCTTTGAGAGCTTGAATATTCTGCCCCCTGTGTCGACCTTGGTCCTTGGTAGGTGCCAGTTGTTTGAGGACTGATTCCATCGGCAAAGTTGCAGCTTGGGGAACCGGCCTGTGGAAGACAGACTTCCCCTGGGCTTCCTCCATCGGCGTTGAGGCACCGAGGGTGGGAGGTGGGAGCACCAATCCAAAGAGAAGCCCGTTGATTTCTTGAAGAGCCGGATTGCAGAGATTTGCGGCTGCAAGGGGCCCATACTTGAGTCCACCAGATGTGACAGAGCCTGTGTTGCTAAGGTGGGAACAAACACCATTCTTTATAGAGACGAAACGCCGACTTCAGTATCTACTCCCCTAAGGGCAACCACAAATATACACACCGCGATTATCTGATCACGGGAAAAACACAACACACGAAGTATGGAGTGGAAAGAGGAAAAGGTCCCACCGGGCGTGCCAGAATCTGTTCCCCGCCGAAAAGACGCGACTGGGACGTTGGGACGTCGGGGCTTGAATTCCGGGGCCAGATTCTATTTGGTGCTATCCGTCCACCTCTCCGAAGATGCCAAGTTGATTTATGGCACCATGTATCGAAGGTTTAGACGGATGTGGCCGATGTAGCAGACTTCGTCAGATTCCCCCTCGTTGAGGGGTTTTTGATTGTGGGGACGCTCTTCCCTGCAGGCGCAAGCCCCTGCAGTTAATTACGCTACCGCATCGCGGTAACAACTTTCTCCTTCTCCAGATGGTCACTTCGTGTCGTGTGTGTTTGTTTTGTTTTTGGTTGCCCTGGGATTATATACGTAGACTAATTTATGTAGTCGCCCGTAGGGCGTGGATTAGTCCAAATCCGTATCTTCTTAGATTTGGGTTTGGGGTTGGGTTTAAGGATACGTTAATCTCATTTGAGACTAAGATCAACTTAAACGTTTGTTGAGGATACGTTAATCTAATTTTAGACTAAGATCTACTCAACAGGATTATTTAGATCCAACAAAAGAGTATTTGGGCTCTATTGTTTAGTTTAGGGACATTGCAGTCAATTAGTTTAAGGACATTACGGTCGAAGGTTAAGGACATCATAGTCTGTGGGTTTAAAGGACCCCACAGTCCAAGGTTAAGGACATCATAGTCCCTGGGATTAAAGGGACCCCACAGTCCATGAAATGTTTGGTTGTCGGGACCCGTCACCTCTCTGACGACATTGAGGGATTACAACGAAAAATATCAGAGGAGCGAAGAGATGTACCCTTGAACCAATTTTGGTTGGGATCTGTAGTCCAATTTGTGACTAAGATCAAAGATTTATGAGCATTTGGGCTCATTTAATCTGAATTAAGGACTTATGGCCAATCTTGGGCTAAGTCCAATTAGGTTAAAATGTTTAACATTTATTTTAGGCTGTTGAGCATCTGTTTGGGCTAGCCCCTTTTTAACAATGCTGAGCATTGATTTGGTTTATGACAGTATTTCTGTCTTTTAGTGCTGAGCACTCATCATAGCTCTGAGGCTAATTAAAGAACAATTTATGTTCTATCAGCGCACACGTGAGAAGCACGTGGTGCACTTGGCGCTTTGCACCAGTCAAAGAGCGCAGAACGCTTCTGCTGGGTAGCGCACACGTGAGGAGCATGCGGCGCGCTTGGCGCTTTGCCCCAGTCAAAGAGCGCAGAGCACTTCTGCTGAGTAGCGCACATGTGAGGAGCACGTGGTGCGCTTGGCACTGAGCGCCAAATTATGAGCGCATTGCACTTCAGCTGAGTAGCCCACACGTGAGGAGCACGTGGCGCACTTGGCGCTTTGCACCAGTCAAAGAGCGCAGAGCGCTTCTGCCGAGTAGCGCACACGTGAGGAGCACGTGGTGCGCTTGGCGCCGAGCGCCAAATTATGAGCGCATTGCGCTTCTGCTGAGTAGCTCACACGTGAGGAGCACGTGGTGTGCTTGCGCTGAGCGCCAGTCCAAAGAGCGCAAAGCGCTTCTGTTCAAGTAGCGCACACATGGGAAGCACGTGGCGCGCTTGGCGCTGAGCGCCAGTCCAAGAGCGCAAAGCGCTATCTGATCTGCTTTATGATCTGAGAAATAAATTCTCGTTTAGAAGAGACTTTGTCTTAAGGTTCTAAGAATAAAGTTCTTATTTTGTAGGAGATGTTTCAATCTCTTATTTTGATGAAAGGATTTGTCTTTATGGATCTGTGATCCTAAGAGAATTGACTTATTCTCCCCTTTTTATTTTATAATGAGATATTCATGATCTCCTTTTGTAAAAGACCTTAGTCTTATAGATTTATGATCTGTGAGAAGAATTATATTCTTCTTCTTATTTTATGATGAGATCCTTGAATCTTTTTGTGAAATACCGTGGTCTTATAGATCTATGATCTTAAGGAAAGAAGTGAATTCTTCTTTTTAATTATGAGATGATTTCATCTCTCTGTTCATTTTTTTTTACCTTGAAGAAACCCTTCTTTCTCTGAGGGCTTGGCTCTTCTTTCTGAGATCTCTCAAAACTTATGGGGGGTTCCTCTCTATGAGACTTAAAGTCTTGGGGCCTTTATATAGGGCAAGATGATTTGTTCAATCAGTTAAGGAGATCTTTTCTCCAATTGAATTGGGGATATCCCCACCGTTGGATGTTTGATCCAAGAGCATCTGATTTACAGAAGGCAATCTTCTTGTTTTTTTAACAAGATTGGGAAATCTTCTAAACAGAATTTATTCTGTGTTTTTGGTGATTTTTTAATCACCATTGGATCATTGATCCAACGGTGCTCTGATTTACAGAGCACAATCTTGTTGTTTGGAAAGATTTTGAGGAATCTTTCCTTAACAGAATTTAATTCTAATTAATTAATGATTTATCATTATTATTAAATCTTTGATCTGACGGTGGGGAGCTTTTAGTTCTAGCGCTAGCGCACCCGTGCTTTGCACGTGGTGCGCTGCTTAGAGGGCAGCGCACTTAGCGCTAGCGCACCCGTGCTTTGCACATGGTGTGCTGCTTAGAGCGCAGCGCACTTGGCGCTAGCTCACACATGCTTTGCACGTGGTGCGCTGCTTCGATTGCAGCGCTCTTGGCGCTAGCGCACACGTGCTTTGCACATGGTGCGCTGCTTATAGTGCAGCGCTCTTAGCGCTAGCGCACACGTGCTTTGCACGTGGTGCGCTGCTTAGGGCGCAGCGCACTTGGCGCTACTTATGAAGCGTTGCTTCATTTCAAAATTTGAATTTTGAACAGTGCTTTGCTATGATTGGGGGAAACAATCCTATCCTGGTTATTACTATTATTTTGATATTTATGACACACTGACGTCTGGGTTTTGCATGGCCCAGATACTTGACATAGCATGTGAGTATTCGACAGGATCGCCGATCGGTGAGAACCACCTCATTGATATAGCTCTTATGCGGGTTAGTTATTTCTTGGATCTTTATGGCTTCTGCTATCTTTTCCTGTTATTTTCTTGTGGCTATTGGACATGCGATAGATATATTTAGTAGTTTACTGTTCTTGATATCTGATTGACAGCCGTAATGTGACTATGGAAGGATCTTTCCTCGCCATAGGTAGCATGGTTAGCTCTGCCACGTGCCATATTTACGTATTTTGGGAAGCGGGCGTGACAGGGTATGTTTGGTATCAGAGCATACGTTTTAGGTTAGCTGGGTTTGGTTTCTTTTGTAGTTGGGTATTGGACCCAATAAACTAATCAGGAAACCCAGAATTTTAAGAACATGTCCTGCCACATTATTGTCTTATCATTCGAATTCTTGAATCTTATCCTTCTCTTAAACTCTTTTATCTCAACGATTTGGAAATGACTTTGCATTTCGGCTTGGAATCCTTTTGGTTCCTTATTGTTTCTCCCATCTTATTCTCTCGATTCTGTCAGTAGGATTTGGGCTACTTGAATGGAGTTATGTAGTTGTAACTATGTACCGCGGCATGGTTACAATGTGATACTCTATTTTGGTAACCTGGAATCCTATTTCGAATCATTTTCTTGACTTATGTTCATTGTACTAATTTGTTTCTCTCGGTTTCATTGCTTACGAATTTATATCTATCGCGAGCTTGAATCCAGCAACCACGTTATATCTTTCCTCTCGTCCCGTAAGAACCAATCCGTTTGCGTTTCGAAGAACAGGGAGAAACACAGGAGTACATATGATGATTGCAGTAGTTCGAGATCAACCCGGCAGGAGTTGGTACAGACTGCTTCAAGGCCGATCAGAAGTAAGATGTTTGATTGAAGAAGTTCTGACGAACTCGCCTCGGTTTATCAGAGTGGCGCTGCGGAAGTGTGGTTGGCTGATAGCCTATAAGTCTTAGAACAAACTTGCAAATTCATGATGAAAGAAACCATTTACTGAAAGGTGAAGTTCGTAAACAAGTTGCAGATGAAGCGCTGATAGCAGTTCAGAATTTCATGGATGTGTTCAAAAACATCTAGGGTTTACCGCCAAAACGAGATGTAGAGTTCGTGATTGATCTTATTCCTGGAGCAGCGCCGATTTCAAAGGCTTCTATCCGATGTCACTGGTGGAACTGGAAGAGGTAAAGAAACAAGTTGCCGAATTGCTAGAGAATGGATGGATTCGTAGCAGCGGTTCACCATGGGGAGCTCCAGTTCTTCTAGTTAAGAAAAAGGATGGCACGCGGAGGATGTGCATTGATATCGAGAATTAAACCGGGTGACTATTAAGAATAAGTACCCAATCCCTCACATCGGCGAATTATTCGATCAACTTAGTGGCGCGAGGGTATTCTCGAACTTGGATTTACGATCGGGATATCATCAAGTTCGGGTGAAAGAAGAAGACATTTGCAATACAACGTTTCGAACTTGATATGGGCATTACGAGTACTTAGTGATGCCATTTGGAGTTACTAACGCACCAGGAATATTTATGGACTTGATGAACCGAATCTTTTCACAATTTCTAGATCAGTTCGTGGTGGTATTTATTGATGATATTCTGGTCTATTCGAGGAGCAAAGAAGAGCATGCAGAACACTTGAGAATCGCACTGCAAACATTAAGACAAGAAAAGTTATATGCTAAGATGAGCAAATGCGAGTTTTGGTTCGAAGAAGTAAAGTTTTGGGTCATATTGTATTCGGAGATGGAATTTCTATTGACCTTGAAAAGATTGCAGCTGTTCATGATTGGCCACTTTCAAAGAATGTAGGGGAGATCAGAAGTTTTCGTGGGCTCGCCGAATACTATAGAAGGCTCATGGAGAACTTCGCTCGAATATCAGAACCATTAACCAAGCTAACGCGAAAGGAGGTACCGTTCGTATGGACGGAGAAATGTGCATCAGCATTTGAAGCGTTGAAACAAAAATTGACCACCATTCCTATCTTGACAGTGCCAGACGGTTCCGGAGGGCTGGTTATTCATAGCGACGCATCTGGAAAAATCTTGGGATGTGTTCTAATGTAGCATGAGAAGGTTATATCCTATGCGTCAAGACCATTGAAGACTCATGAGAAGAACTACCCAACTCATGATTTGGAGTCAGCAACAGTGATTTTTCGCTCTGAAGATTTGGAGACACTACTTATTGAGCGAAAGGGTGAAAGTATTTACCGATCACAAAACCCTAAAGTATGTGTTCATCCAGAAGGAGCTCAACATGAGGCAGCGTAGATGGTTGGAGCTGATGGCTGACTATGATATTGATCTAAAATACCATCCGGGGAAGGTTAATGTAATGCCGGATGTGCTAAGTCGGTTGCCAGCGATACAGATGTTAACTGCACAAAGGAGATTATAGATGATTTTCAGAGATTCGAGTTGGAGATTGTATACCGAATTCTTCGGGACAGTTGACGCATTTGCAAGTACAGTCATTCTTGATCGATAACAATAAAACAACGCGGTTGCACGATCCAAGATTGCAGAAATTTCGAGAATAAGTAGAAGCGGGACTTCGAATGGACTTGTTAATTTATGAAGATGGTTCGTTACGATATGGTAGTCGCCTATGTGTGCCTAAAGGAGATATTCATGAAGAAGTTATGAAGGAGGCTCATAGTTCCGTATATTCCATACATCTGGGAGGCACAAAGATGTACAGAGATCTACGACAACAGTTCTGGTGGGAAGGCATGAAAAGGGAGATTGCTCGCTACGTATCGAAGTGCTTGGTGTGTCAGCAAGTCAAGGCTTAATATCAAAGGGTAGCTGGTTTATTGCAACCACTTCTGATTCCTCAATGGAAGTGGGATCATATAACCATGGATTTCGTGACAGCTTTACCACGGAGTCCAAGGAGCAATAATGCGGTTTGGGTTATTGTCGGTCGATTGACCAAGGCAGCTCGTTTTATACCGTTTCGAGTTGGTCAGCCGACAGAAGGTTTAGCAGAACGGTACATGCAGGAGATTGTGAGATTTCATGGAGTACCCGTGAGCATCATTTCCGATCGTGATACTCGATTTCTATCGCACTTTTGGAGGAGTCTACAGGAAATTTTGGGGACTCGATTGAAGTTTAGCACAACCTATCATTCTCAGACAGATGGCTAGTCTGAAAGAACGATCCAAACTCTTGAAGATATGTTGAGAGTATGCATGTTAGACTTCAAGGGTTTATGGGAGGATAGTTTGCACTTGGTAGAGTTTTCTTATAATAACAGTTTTCAGGAGACTATATAGATGGCTCCATTCGAAGTATTATACGGGCGTAAGTGTCGCTGGCCTATTTGTTGGGACAATGTTGAAGAAAAAAGATTATTGGGACCGGATCTTATTGTGCAGACGGTGGAGATGTTAGATATGTATTCCCTAGAGGCCATTATTGTATATGTATACATGTGGATGCTTGGACATATGTATATACAGGACAATCTTGCTCGATATGATAGTATACTATCTGGTTTGTCTTTATCTTAACATGTGCATATGTTTTACTTGTTATTACGTATCATCTATACATGTTGATAAAGCCCATAGGATCATTGCTTGACTACCTGCGTTGGGATGGCGATCATACTTGTGGGAGCAGGATAGTCGATAAGCACATCCTTAAAAGGTCCCTAGTCGTGGGAGTATCGAGACTGGACATCGATATTCCTGAGTAGACTAGTGTATACGTTTCCATACCGCGACAAGGGGCGATGGTTGGTCCCGTAGCTATTGGTCTTTTGCACCTAAGATCGTATACATGTGCTTACTGGGGGTGAGTACACTGGACAGACTCGCCGAGAACTTCTAGATGGTACTATACCTATCGTCATATAGCAGTTCTCAGGTGACATGAGTACAGGTTAGTCTTCTGACCCGAGATCGTCATTTGTCTCATGTGAGTTCCCATTGTGCTTTGATCACTACCCTACCACGGCTCTACTGAGTCGTGTAAACAGGTTTTGGTTGGGTACAGTCCCGAGCCACATAGAGCCAGTGAGTGATTGTTGGGGATTCGTCTCTCCCGGTATAGGGAGTCGATATCGCACTGTGTTCGATTGGTCAGGACCATAAGACCTTAGCCAAGGCAGTTGGGTTTTACTGATAGGTTGATCAGTAGTTTCCCGGATTGGTCCTGAGCCGCATCATCATAAAATTATCGGGTTATTAGGGTCTGACGTTTACCATCCCCTAGACCCGGTATGCAATACTCTCCGACGAAGAGACCGGACTGTACGGAGATTGTCATAGATAGGCTCAGTAGGGATCCGGATGATTTGCTCGTCGGCCTTCCTTTTCGACAGGTACCCGGGTAGCAGTTACGTACAGCTAGTACCGCTGACGTGCTTGTGATTATAAATTTATCCAGTAACTCACTGCCGGTATACTGTCGATTCTTTAGAGTCCCACACAAAGGGTTTTCCTGGTTCAGGAAAAATTATATAGTAGCCGTATTGGATACGCGCAGGGTTCCGATCGATCGATTGTACTATGTACCAGGACTTTCGATCGGACAGTTGATAATACTAGCCGGCTCGAGATTGAACCGGATTATTAAATCAGGTATTGATTTAATAATTTACATATATTTATTTCGATATGTATATTCTAGTATTATGTTCTTTGTGTTATTCTATCTCTTCAGGTATTCGTATTTTTATACGAATGCAGGTATGTATATACAGTAGACTGTAATCCGTATTTTATACGTAAAACATTCTAGAAGGGGGACACCTCATTTTGGTGATTTCCATTTATTTTTAAATGGATAATGAGGTGTAAAGCAAGGTGAGGGGAGTATGGTGAGAACCATGCCTTAATAGTATTGACAAATGAATTGTTAATTCATTTGTGCTCACTATTGAAGCATGGTTGGATATTTTAATTGTAAGAATTGTTTTACAAAACTCTAGTGAGGATTTTCTTTCACTTGGATGCTTCATTATTTTCATACTCTCACCATTTACTTCACTCTCCTCTCCTTCTCTTGAGCTCCACCACCTTCATCGTCTACCTCCTCTCTACACTCTCATGTGTTGAGAATCAAGAGAGGAGGTGGGATAGAAACATACAAAGAACCTCACACTACATCTTAGATTCCTTAGACTAGCAATCTAAGGCTTCTAGTTACTCTATTTGACACTTAGTGTGGAGCTAAAGCCATGAACCACATCTCTCGGGTGGGTCATCTTCGATGGAGGAGGACCGACGAACAAGCTAGATCCCGGAGAACCGAAGGAGCAAGCAAAGAAGAACAAGCCCGTTCAAGGAGATCACTTGGAGGTAATGAAGAGGAAAGAAGACCGAAGGACACAGATCTTTTGGTGAGACTTTTCTATCATAATAGATATGTCACGACCCGGAATCTAGCTCACGTCCAGCACTTAAATCACGCAACGTCTAAAGGCGTAACGTAATTCAAGTAAGCCGAAGCCCAGAAATCTAAACCATTTTGCGGAAAATAGTGGTGGTGCAGTTTTGAAATAAAGGTATAATGAAATCAAGTTTTTCTTTAAATGCATAAATAATGATATATGAAAATGCAAGTGGATTATATATTAGTTGAAAACATATTACGTCCTTTAAAATTTTGGGCAGCACCTCCCTTGTAAATTTTGATCCAAAACCACATACAAGTAATATATATAGGCATCCCCAAGAGGGAGCTAGCTCTTCGCCAATCGGCGGAAACACAACCACGCAAGTAAGCAATATATATATGACGCCCAACGGAGAAGATCAAAAACAGAAAGAAACAAATAATAAAGCGAGACATCAAAACCTCAAAAGAAGCGAACATACACCCAACGCTCTAAGTCTCGCAACACAAGTCTGACTAGGTCTACCAAGATACAAAGTCTAGTTTCTGATTTGATGGAGTTTATCTAGATACAATAGAATATAAAAGTACAAGAGTAGGCACGATCCAATGTGAGTCCCACCTATCATAGCAAAACACTCTAGAAGAAGCTGTGTGCCAGCGATACCGCTACTGATCCAAGCGGTCGAACCTGCAAGAAAACTGTGGTACAACGGGGGTGAGTTGCCAACCCGTGAGTAGAAAACATTGTAGGGTTCCTTGGCACACCCATGAGGTTCTACAAGTGATCAAACATGGCCAATTCAAAAATTTCCTATGTGCCGAGAAACCCTAAACAAGATCGATAACTAGAGGTAAAGGCGATGCAAGCAAGCAAACTACTTTGCTATAAAATGAAAGAGGCTACAACCTTTGTAGATCCGGTTCTCCACCTCCATAGCTCCGCGTTGATGTCCCTCCGCTGCGATCATCGGATCCCGGACTCTAGCGTCGGCTTCATCGGAGAAATGGGCGGGCTAGGTCGTCGACTTCGATGCCGAAGATGATCTACGTCGAGGCAACTCAAGATCAAGCTCCAACTTCACCAAGTCATGAAACTTGTGAAGAAAACACCCTATACTACATGGCAAGTGGTAGAGGATGAAGAAATAGGAAGTGGGTTCACTTTGGATTTGGATTTCTCACTCTTTTTCTCATTTCACCATTGAAGCTAGTAAGCTTTCATGAAGCTTGATGAAGATGAAGAAGATGAAAGAATAAAAGGAATTATCTTAAAAAGAAAATCCCATTCATTCTTATCATATAGAAACCATGGTTAAGTGTAGAGAAAAAACTAGGGTTAGGTTTAATGGTTAGGTTAAGGCTAAGAAACAAAATGGTCAAAGCTTCAAAGCTTCATGAAGTTTCAACAAAAGACAAAAGAAGCAACCATTTCATTTATTTCCAAAAATGAATTAAAGAAAATAAATAAATGAATAAGTAAATAAATCAAACCCTAACCATTAACCTAATCATAGTTAAAAGCATACACACACCCAAGTTTGCTTGTATCATCAAACATGATACAAACAAGTGCACAAAAATATATCACATATACAATGTGCACATCAAGTGAGAAAATCCATTTTAAGTGAACCAATACTAGTTAATGTAAAGTAATATATCAAATATATAATTATACATTAAATCATTAAATCAACACTTGATTTAACGACCCGGTCATATCGCATATGACCGACTAATATCCAATGTATCGACTTATCGAATCAATCCTCGATTCGATAACTAGGTTATATCGCATACAACCATTCAATACATTCATCGCGAGAATAGAATACGGTATCATATACACGCATTATTCTCGGTCCCGCACATATCTCATATGCGCTCCTATTTCGTTTCGCTTGAGCCAGGAAACCTCTGTGTAGGACTCTAAAGACTCGTCAATACGCCGGCAGCAGATGATGATCATATCAAACACCCACAAGCCGCAAGCGGTCTGCTAAACGTAACGGCCACCCGGGTATTGAGCGATCAGAAGATTGACGAGCAAGCCCGCTCACACTCCTGTGAATCCAACCAGTAACAATTACCGTACAGTCCGGTCTGTTCGTCTGATATGTCGCATATCTCGCCTAGGGGTGGTAAACGTCAGACCCCAGTAGCTCGATAAGTCATGCCGATATATGGTCCATAACATAGCATGAAACTACTGATAACACTTATCAGTAGATCACTGCAACCCTGGCCAGGGATTTCCAGTTATGGCCATTCGAGCATAGCGCAACATCAACCCCCAATACCGGGAGAGGCGAATCCCCTCCTATCGCTCATTGCCTCCATGTGAATCGGGACTGTACCCAAAAACCACCTGTTTGCACGACTCAGTAGAGCCGTGGTAGGGTGGAAATCAAAGCACAGTGGGAGACACACAAGACTCTATGACGATCTCGGGTCAACAGACTAAGCTGTACCAGTGTCACCAGAGAACTGCCATCTGACGTGAGGTATAATACCATCTGGGAGTTCTCGGCGAGTCCGTTCAGTGTACCCAGTCTCCACTGAGCACCCGCATACCATCTCTGATGTTAAACACCAATGGATATGGGATCATCCATCGCCCATCACATGGGTTGAGAAGATATATGCTAGTCTACTCTGGAATATCGATGCCCCGTCTCGATATTCCCACGACTAGGAACGATGAAGGATGTACTCATTGACTACCCAGGCCCCACTAGTATGATCTACATCATATTCCTGGAAGTCGAGTATACATCCTAAGGGCTTTATCAACATGTAACAGAGAGACTGAAAGTATATATGTTAAGATAAAGAGCAACCAGATAGCGTACTATCATGTCGAGCAAGAAAGTCCTACCTATATATGTCCCAGCATCCACTACAATATACATCCAATGTACAGTAATGGCCTCTAGGGCATACATATAACTAACAAACATCAGCAGGTAGAAATCGAATAAACAACGATTCATAGGTCATACTGTAACATGAAGGTAATACTATGGTATCTAGGGTGACTATGTATTCATATGTATCAACAATATAATCAATGCCAATGACAACATGTAAAATCAAATCATTTGAAATCATGTGCCTGTATGTATGAGGAAAATCAACCAACATGTGTCCATCAACGACACATCAACATCATGGAACCTAAGTGTCCAACACCGACACTCGAAACATCATGAAAACCCGTGTCCAGTATCGACATGTAAATCCTCATATCTTAGGCGCCGTAACCTCTGATCGGACCTCATATCCATCTCACGACTCCGGTCGGTATCCTACGGATAACCGCCGGGTCCAAACTATCACCGGTAGGTAGTGCTCCCCCTGCTAGGCTCATCGTTATCCTTACAAAACCATTCTTGCCCCCGGGTACCTTACCGGGCCCACCATGTACCCACAAACGGTTCATCCACTCTTCGAATCGGGTATCGTAAACAAGCTCAGAACCGAGAAAAATCATGGTGGACACGAAATATCATATCACGAGAAACCGCGTTTTTAAAACAATACATAATTTCTTTTGAAATATAATTGCGGTTCTCAAATCCAGAGATCTCATGAAAATATCTTAATGCATATAACCATAAAGTACGATGTATGCAAACATAGAACAGTAATATGAGCATATCAAGTATATCATGCAAGCATGTCAAGTGATAGTACCAAACAATAAATGTACTTTATGGTTATGAATAATATAATGATATGGCAGTTCTACTATGCAAGTGGCATGGCAATTACCAATGATGAATGTGTGTGAGCCGGCAAATTGGTGTAAGTGTAACATGCACATCATCAGTAATTGTACTGGTGTACTAGCAGATGATATCATATAACAATAAATACCGGGAACATCACACGTATGTTACGAGGGACAAACCAATATAAACATGAACGATAAAAGGGTATACAACTATACGTGAACCATACGGCCAGTTTAAAAGATACGAATCGTAGTTTTAAAAGTGGGGGCTACGGTGTTTTGAGGAAAAGACACCATTTGAAAATCTGTAGCATCCCTTGAGATTTCCATTTTAAAAGATGCATACGATTTTTCAGTTTTGGAAATAAGTATGGTTCAGGTGGCACTTTTACGTCGGCGATCCAGCCTCATAGTATCCGATATGACAATATCCTCGATCATCATCCTCAATCATGAGCGCGGATCAATTATCCGGTATAACACATCGTGTAAGGTAATCCATCGTATGGGGTCATCAAACAGAATATGGATTCTATCGTCCTATTCATCAATAAGGGTACGGATCTATGGTCTTGTACAACATATTTTATCGATCTCATAATACATCTATCTCAACTTATATCGTATTTATCGATCTCATGTCACATCGATATCGATCTCATATCATGCCACTATAAATCTCATACTTGTCCTCTTTCAATTACATCTATATCACGATTCACATCCTCATTTCATATCCTCATATATCAATCCGAGTCATCCTTATCTATCATATCATTTCACACTAAATCCTTTGATCAATCCGTGAGTTTATACATAGGTTTTCTCCAAACTATAGTTTATATATGTCGGTTTCCATTATAAAGGTTGTGGGGGTGCTATACGTCATCCACCCGACTTCCCCCGTAGATATAATCTACTCACCTGTTAAACTCCTCGCTTAGCCGAAGTCGATGTGTCGTCGTCTCGGAAGTCCACGCGAAGGTACCTACAATCAAAACACATCGTAATGCTATTAAAACCAATTATAAAACAAAAACCGATACGGCACACAGATTGCTTATAGGTTAGAACCTATAGCTCACGCATGCAAAAACAACCAAATAACCCTCGTCGTTGACGTATAAACGTACAACGACCAAATCACAATAAGAAATCCATAAATCCAAGTTTCAATATCGGAAAACATAGCCACAACCAACCCAAAATGCTCCCAGATTTTGGCACAAGTAGATAGGGACAAAACAAACTGTTGGGTTATGCAAGCGCCCTGGCCATCAAACCGTGGCCGATTGTAGAACATAATTTTTCTAAACCGGCGCTAGAACAATCCCATAATACGGATCGACCATTAACCCTAAGCTAGCAAACTATAAAGAAAGGAATTTAGAATGGTCATACCGAATGATCCGTATCCTTCAGTCTTTAACCATCATCCCAAGCTCCTAGAGGCCTCCATGATCAAGCTTGTCTCCGGTCTCCCTCCATCGAAGATGATCCACCTGAGAATTTGTATTTCGAGCTCCTACCTTAATAGCCGAGGTAACTAAGGTACCTAGATCTCTAAACTAGATAGCCTAGAGGATGTAGAGTGTAGTGATGGATTAATTTGTCTCATAACACCCTAGCTCTCTCAACACATGAGACATGAAGGGTGGAGGTAGAAGAAGAAGCTTGAGGATGAGAGTGTGAGGCAACTCAAGAAAATGGCTAAGTCTTTTTTTTATGTTGTGAGCAATAATGAAGCCATCCAATAAATATCTCAAGTCTCCAAAATATCTTAAGTCAACAAAATATCTCAAGACTTCAAAATATCTCACAACAAACAAAATAACAAGCATGCTAGAATAGTAACCACGAGTCACTACAAAGCCATGCTATAATAAATGCATACAACACCTCATCCTCCCCACCTCATTAAGCATTTAATCTTAAATGGTTAAAACCAAATAAGGTGGCATCTTCTAGAAGCACCTTGTAATAAATTACAAGAATATCCCTCATCAGTATATACATACCCGTATCCGTATTCCGAAAAATACGAATACAAAGAGACGAAAATAATCCATCAATCCAATACTAGAATCTGACTTAAACCAAAGCCCACTAGATACGTGCACAAGTGCACGTATATGATCGAACCCTGCCGTAAAACTATACGGCCTCTACATTGTTTTGCCTGAAGCAGGGAAACCCTCTGTGTGGGACTCTAAATACTCATCAATACGTTGGCAGTGGCTTTAACCACAAACACGTCAGCGACACTAGCTGTACGAAACGGCTACCCAGGTATTCAGCGAAAGGAAGGTCGACGAGCAAACTCATCCTGACCTCTACCGAGCCTGTCCGTGATAATATCCGTACAGTCCAGTCTGTTCGTCTAAGAGTATCGCATATCGAGTCTAGGGGGTGGATATAGTGGGACAAATATCACTCAGCTACCGTTCACTATGCCTTGACGCTTGCCAACAAACATAGCACGAATACTAGGTGGTACCCATCTGAAATGACGGAGGGTTACGGCTGGTTTTTTGCGAAAAACCTTTAACGTAATGAAATTGATATCGTTAAAGGAATCCAAGTGGTTTTACAAATATATAGAGGCGCAAACTTTTGCTAAAGAGGTCACTCCCTGTGAAGGGATCTCGGCTCCTTCCTCGTCGAATGAGGTGTAGGATATTCCAAATTGAATACCACGATGCAAAGCAAAAGAATCGATTATAGTGAAGTTATTATCCTGACGCAAACTTATGCTCAAGAGGTCACTCCCGATGAAGGGATCTCGGCTCTTTCCTTGTCGAATGAGGTGCAGGATATTCCAAACTGAATACCATGATGCAAAGCAAAAAGGAACGTCTGTTTTAAAAAAACTTGGTTCTAACAATATCATATAGGTTTGTTTTCCTTGTATTGATCAGAATCAACGCATTCTCATCAATTAAACATATCTCACCAGATAAAGGAACGAAAATAAAATGTACGTATATGCCATCCGCATTCGCCACTGGGCCCCGTCATCACCGGTTAGGTTACTTAGCTAATGGCAGAGCGGAGGCTGGACTAGCGCGGGTGTAAAACATATACAACATCTACTAGTATATATATAAATATATATAACATTCGTCCCAGGTATGATATAAAGCAATATCATAGAATCTCAGCCAACAATACAGAATGGTGGACAATCTTGGAGCCTCGGGTTTCACTTGAGCCGCAAATGAGACCCGACGTTCCTTGTCGTGTGGATAGCCCGTGCAATGAAAACCTAGACCCCTACGAGTACGGAAAATTACCCGCCAATCCCAGAAGTGAGGCAGCCCCAATCAACAAAGTGAATGGGCCACCCAGCACTTCATGGAATCCGGTAACTTGAGCAACCCTCCGTGGGTCAACCTATACCCCGTACGAGTGCGGCGAATAGCCCGCCAATTCTAGAGTAAGGCACCGTCCGTTTCAACGCTATGAGATGTGGGCCCGTTGCCCTCTAGAACCTGGCTATTCGTGCACTCTACCGCGGGGTAATCCTAGTACAGAAAAGGAAAATATATATACAAGGGTGACATCGACCTCAACCCGGTCGTGCCTCAAACAAATAATATATAAACTGACAGAGACGGCAGTCCACATGTCGGACTCTCGCACCGCAATATCAAATGTACAAATGAATATAAACTGTACTACCATTGCACCACTGGCTATCCACCACGACGATCCAACCACAACTACAACACAACATAGAACATCAACGTGAATGTTATGTTCGCACCCGTCTAAAAGACATATAGAAATTAGACGAGTTGTACCGCTCTAATGACATTCACGGTCGCAGATGGTAATGCATGTACTGAAAACTTATAAACAGTGTTAAAAATAGCGACTTCGAAATACTCCGTATTGCCCCCAAACAAAAGATAACATAATATCCAACCTGGGCAAAATCAAACAATACCTGAGAACCAATATTCCAGAGATTAGAACACACAAAAAATTCTAAGATCCAAATTGCAATATGGACCGGCCAGGCCGAGCATTTGCTTGATCTCGCCAGCCATATTTTGGCATTTGGGCCTCGTGGTTTATGTGTGTTCTAGTTATCACATAAATAGCCTTCTACAATTGTTTAAATTTTTTTTGAAGACTAGAAAAATTCGACAGAAACTGGAATATTTTCCGTATTGTTTCGAAGTTATTTCGGTTTCGTTACTTTAACATCGTCTAAAACTGCTAGTAAGGGGTTAATGGGTTGGCTCTGATACCATGTTGGGTTATGCAAGCGCCCTGGCCATCAAACTGATCACCACATAAAACTGCATTTTAATACCGCTCATTCGTTATCTCTTTTGTTATATATCGGTGCTATTAATCAGTGTTTGCTCAGTTATTGCAGAGTACAAGTATTCGTGATAAAACACCGGAAACACAGTTAAAATCACGGATATATCGTTTGTGAGCCAACACTGCAACCGGTACTGAAAACCGACCGATATCCCAAGAGTTCGTTTGCAATAATTTGATGTGTACACACTTTTTGAATAAATGGTCTAACACAAGGCAAGTGTACACACCAAACTTTTGGGCTAGGACTATGTGGGGGGCAGCCATGAATCATGGTGCAAGTGGCTTTGGTGTGATGGGCATTTATGTGCATTTAATGCATAGAGTTTTGATGTGAGTTATAACATTTTGTTTCCCTCCAAAACTCTGAAGATAAACCAGGTTGATTTAGGCCAAGCAAACAGAACCAGAGTGCTATTGGAGTGCACACAAACCCACACACCCAATACGAGCCCACCTCCTCGGAATTGCCCCGGCGACTCACCAATTGATTCCGGCGACACCGGCCCCACCTCCTCCCGAGGACCCCAGTTTCTCACAAACCCTTCCCTGTTGCCACCTCATCATATTTTTATTGTTTATTTATTTCTATTTTGGGCTTATAAATAGTAGATCATTGGCAAGGGAAGGGCTCTCTCATTCTCTCACATTTTCTACCATAGTTTTTGTTAGTTTCTTTTGTTTTTGTTTAGCTTGAGGGTGAGTGTGCTTCATCTTGGTTTCTTCTTCTTCTTTTTCCCTCTTGAAGCTCTCTTTGGAGAGCTTGATTAAGGAGGTTGAACAAGTCACCAAATCTTGTATCTTGTTCTCAAGTGATTAATACATTATCTTTTCTTTTATATACTTGCTCTCTTTTCTTGCTTTCTTTTCACTATGCTTAACTAATCTTTATTTTGGTTGTGGTGTGTGTGAGGAAGTGAGATGAAAGGTTTTGCCTCCTCCACCTCTTGTTTATATTTCATACGCTAAATTTACGATTCTAACTTGAATATTGTTTATGTATCGATATGATACGGTAATTTGACACATGGTTACTTGTAACCTCCTCATATGCCGTATTCATTCCCTTCCCCCATTCTCAATTTTTAAGTTAAAATCTATTTGATGTTTAGGTTGCTAAGTTTGGATATCGGATTTTGTGATCAATTGCTTGACACTCTTTTGTTTTCATATCCGATATATCATCACAAAACCTTAGCAAACTCAACACCAATATCTTTTGCTCTCACTGACCTTTTTGTGTTTTTGTTGTTGCGGTATGCTTGCAAAACCTCGTGTTTAGTGTTGATACCCCAAGCGCGGACTTACAAAAGTTAAGTGACCAAAACGGACATCTCATGACCAAGAGAGTGTAGAGGTAAACGTCGCGATTCGAGCTTCCGAACCAACCCACAACCATTCTTCCTTAAAATTGCTTTTCATTGTTTCCGTATTCTTATAATTTTTGTGACAAAACCAATTCATTATTTTGTTAACCTTAAACAACGATACCTAATACTCAATTCCCTGCGGATCGACCCGTGCTTGCCGGCTCGCTACAACGCGCCGTGCACTTGCGGTTATAAATTGTAAAACGAGAACGATGTCGCGAGCGCAATCCGTTTTCCTAAAACCATATCTCATATTTCAAAACATACGCGTTTGCGCGCGCGGGAGGCCAACAAGTTTTTGGCGCCGTTGCCGGGGAGTTGTAGTTATTAGATATTGTTATTTCTGGTTTTACTAACAAAACTAACTTTTAATACAAATTTTTTCAAAACTAACAAAATACGATTTTTTGGGACTACTTTTAAATTGTTCTCTGTTCTGGATACCTGCAATCACTCTGCAATTCAATTTAAAAATCCAGTAAAACCATTAGAACTCTAATATAGCCTAGAGACCCCACCAAAAAGCTCTGCACCTAACCCTCTGGAAAAAACCGGCGACAGTAAAGGGAATTCCGGCGTCGCCGGCCTTTCAGTATGGTTTTTGATTTTTTCTCTTTTGGTGATCTCTTGTTCTGTGTTTTGGTTCTTTTGGTCTTGTTTGATTTTTATAATTTTGAGTGTGCAGGTATTGGGGCATTCGTATCGCTTTTGACACTAAATATCGTATTTTCTGACATTTTAGGTTTTTCGCGGAATTACGACAAGCGATCGTGCTGAGCGAGGTTCAAATGAAAATACAAGACATTGGGGAAGATTAGTGCCAAAGATCTGGGTAGTTTGACCCGTGCAAGCGAACATTCAACGACTCGGATCACTTTCAAAGAGTTTTTCTAAAACCCAATCCATTTGGTACGTATTTCCTAACACCTCCTCTCGAATCCGACGCAATCCAATTCTCTATCTTTTGCAGGATTCTTTGCACAATTTTGCCGCCAATTGTAAAGAGAACTAACTCGTATTTGTTGCAGCGCTTAAAACTTAACCGAAAAAGAAATATTTGAATTTCATGATTTCTTGAATTCTTTGATTTGATTGCGCATTGCATCTTAAAATACGGAAAATAAGGGCTAAATGACCAAACAAGATACGGTAAAGGATTTCATCACCTTTTCTCCGTAGCCCACAAATCACAAAACTGCATTCTTGCATACCCTTAGTAAATTAAAATCAATTAGACTTTGACTCTAAGGACTTCACGCTCATTAGGAGAGGTTAATTGTGTTTAGAACTTTGCTTAACGGTATATCGTTCACGGGGTGTCTAGGCAAGTGTTAACGGCGCAACCGCCAAAAAAGAAAGCGTTATTTAATTAAGGACCTTCGCGAAAGCGTTGGAAAACCTCCCCTTATCTCTTGCACTTACCTGGCTTCGTGATCTGTATATCTTGAGCCTATTTCTCGACACAGTTTTACTTCGTCAATCAGGTTCTTGAGCAGGTCTAGTTGACTTAGAAAACCGTAGACTGCTAGGGGTGTAATATTCTTTTGTGATATTTGTGTATTCTTGTTAATATGGGTGATACACAATACAATTCATATTTTCACGACTCTTATTCTTTTGTTTATACTCAGTCTCAATTGATTTGTTCAAATTGTCAAAATTCTTCCCACATTCATAATGATTGTCCTTTTCTAAGGGGTGACCAACCGTTCTAAATTCTTAACGGTCACCCACCTAACACTCCTGAACCAAGTCCAACTTCAAACATTTACCAATTGATTGCAAATATGGAGAAAGAGGTCGACAGAATGACGGCTCTAGCATCACCACCATCACAACCCCTCCAACCCGAAACCGTTGAATCTTCTGTAGGGTATGATAGTGAGATAGATACTAGGTTGACCACTCTAGAAAAAGGAATTGAAGTGATGACTGCGGTCGAGAATCAGTCAGCTTCTGCGTTAGCCCTGTTCATACAACAGTCTGAGCAATTATTTCTTGCTCAGGCCCAATCATTGGCTAGCAGAGAGGGACAAGCGAAGCATTTAACTGAAAGAATTCTAGGGAGTGAGCACAGTCAATTGGAACCCAGTAGTGTAAACATCTGTCAGCTAGGAAGTCACCTGAGTGAAACAACTGAAGTGATCAATTTGGATGATTTCATAGATGATGATACAGCTGGATTGACTGAGTGCTACCAGGACACACAAGAAAGTCCTTCGACTGTTTTTTGCTTTCCGATTTTAATGGAGGAACCTTGTGAATTTATCAGGTATGGTTGGGATAGATCAGAAAAGATTAATGATAAGGAACCCATAATTTTTGTATCACCTAGTGATATTGTTTCGGAAGAAACATTAGGGTGGGAACCTACTTCTTTTGATGATATGAACCTACCCATGTATGGATGTGATGAGGAAAGAATTATCTTGGGAGTGAGTGTAAATACTGAGTGTAGGATAGTGAAAAATGTTAGGGTGGAAGACAATACTGAAATTGATTCTTTCTTGTCGAGTTTTGAGGAAATTTTTGCTGAAGAACTAGATATTCTTGGTGAGTTTGAGTCGGGAACAGTTAGGGAACATCCGAGAAACCTCTCTTTTGCTGAACTTTTTGCGGATGAACTCCAGTTTTTAAACAGACCTGATTTTAAAACTCTACACAAAATTCTTGGAAATTCAGTTCATTCAGAACACAATAATTTTTTATCCGCCTCAAAACTTCATTTTCACCTTCAGCATCTTCTAACCCCTATTATTGCACACCCATGCCCTTCATTAACCACTAACAAATTCTTTTTCTTTTTATTCTTTATATTCTTTTTCTACCGGCCATTGCATCACATTGACAAGATTTTCTTATGGCTGGTGTTAATTTCTTCTCTAACCATGTCGTTAGATTGTAAATATAGTGATTTTTGTTTTCTTCTTAGTTGTTAATAAGATCTCACCCACTAGGGGTGAGTGCTGATATTTTTGGCGGGACGAGACTGCTTTTAAATATTTCTGTTTGAAGAGATGTGCATTTGCTAAATTTGCATTGTGGGGGTTTTATTTGTAAATTGACCTTTATAAAGCCCAATACCCACTGCCCGAGCCCTCATTCTTTCTCTACAAACAGATCTGCACCCTTCCTCTCACTTTCCCGCAGGCACCACCCAAAACCTTAGCCCCTCCCTCGGTTCCCGGCCGGCGACGCTCCCCTATTTTCCGGCGACCTCGGTTCGTCTTCCTCCTTGCTCCGATCTGCTTCTGTCTGGATGTAAGGAACTCCTTTTCCCTCTATTCTACACTGTTTAAATTTCTGCATATTCAACAGACCGAAACAAATGGCACCTTTTGTGTTAGAGAGAAATTTTGTCGCACTTTTTTCACCCGATGTCTTCGGAAATTACTTTTGCGATGCAATCCGACAGCTGGGTTGGGGATTCTTGCTGTATGGAGCAGAAGGGTTGTGTGCTTGTGAGCGTTTGGTTGATGAATTCTACGATGCGATTCGTGATGGGGAGGTGCTACAGGATAGAGTCAGATATCCCATTTCCGTCCGGCAATTAGAAGCCCCTAGAGTTGGCTCAGTATAGGACGGTTCTGGGGAACCATTGTGAGCTTCGTGATGCTGGGTTGAACGGCTAGCAAATCTATAGGAATGCCTATACGGCATGCCGGTGGGTGTACAGAAATGTCAAGGGGATTGCGCGAGTTTCTTCGTTTCCACCGATGGTGGGGCACATAGTCCATTGTCTGATGACCCGGGATTATCAATTCTACATGGCGACCATGCTCTTTTCCACGATCATGGAAAGCGCGGCTGCGCACAAATCATTGCTTCCCGTCCTCATCACGCAGATTTGCCGACATTACATGGATGAGGACGAGTTCACCGCCTATCTATCGATGTATCCTACCGTACCAGTGGAGACGGAGATGATCTCGCCAGGGTACTCAGATCCTAGGAGTGAGCAGCAAATTTGGACCCCGACTGACCCCAGCGAGCATGCGGCCCCGCAGACTTCATCCGAGATATACTTAGGAGATGACGTTCCGACGGATCCCTACGAACTTCACAGAATGGAAGTCCGCGGCATCAAGACGTTGATCCGGCAGAACAGGGAAATTAAAGATCGGAACAAGGAAATTAAGGATCAACTCAGCCAGATATTGGCCAACCAGGATGACGCATGCAACGGCAGCAAGGGAAAAGGAAAAGCAAAGCGACGATGAGGACATCGTCTGGTTCAAGTTTGGGGGTGGAGCTGAAGCTTGGTGGTGTTAGTACTTTGTATCTGCATATACTTTGCATTTTGCATATTTCTTGCATTTCAGCATTTACATTTTGTATTTTCTTTTCTTTTGCATGTAGCTGCATGTCATATCTGCTTTTGTACTGCATTGTATAGAAAAATTGAAAAATTTATAAAAATTGAAAAATTCTTGAAAAATTATAAAAACTTTGTTATGTTAATTATCTGGGGAATTGTGATTCAAAATCTGATGGTTCAGTTGATAAGATAGAAATAACTAAATTCTGGCTGTGAGATTGACAACCTAAAAGATAACCCTCCTGTTTGTTCAACTATTGCCGATATGCATATTTTATAACACTTTTTTACGCGTCGTATGTTTTTAAGGAAATGATGAATGTCTGACATGTCTATAACTTTTTGATTGATAAACATCTTTAGGATCAAACAGGTTTGGCCGAGTTAAGCAGAGTATCAAGAATTGTTCATACGGTGAAGTAGAAATGATGAAACTTTATAGAAATTTGAGCAGAAGCTATAAGTCTGAAAAATAACCCATCTAGAATCTTGTTGGAGTAAGTACACACTTTATCACATGTAACGTCTTCAAATTTAAAAAGAAAAAGCTGGTTATATCTCCGTTTTCACTGAATGCAAAAATTCTAAGTAAAATGAGTCTTTTGTTTTGTGGCCTTGGTAACTTGGGTAATTAAGTCCTTGGGGGTGTCTCCACACCTCATGCCCTAAAACCATCTGGTTTGGGAGTCATTGACCCAAAGCTCGCTAAGTTTCCAATCGTCAGATAAAACATGCTAAGCAAGTGTTCTCTCCAAGTTAAAAGTCCTAACGGTTCTTTGTGGGAGAATAATCTTGGCGATGACGAATTTCTTATTTAAAAATAGTTTTATCACGGAGATATAAAGGTTTTGCATTTATTAAGACGTTTTGCACGATAATGAAAGGTGTGTATGAACGAAAACAGGTGAAAGGTAGGAGTGAAAAATAAGACATGGGTTCACTGTTAAAATTGCTATATACTTCTGACTTGAAACCTAATTGACGAATAAAACTTGAGAAAATCTTAACTCCTTTCAAACTCGTGCGATCCTTTAGAAGTCTATTTTGGTCCGTAACTTTGACATGCTGACCCTAATCAAATTTCTTAAAAACCTGACGACACTACCGCACAATCACGAAAAGACGCATATTAGCTTGTTAAACAGATTGCGAGGAGTGAAATTTTGGGTTTAATGTTTCTTTCTTGAGTGATAGAACTTCTACCTTTGATTCTTAACTTTTGGATCTGAATCCACAGTTTCTCCGTAACTAACTTAACTGGATTTTGTGGGTGTAATCCACTGAAAACCCTCAGAAGACAACACTACTCATACTAGGGACACCTAGAGGTTTAACGGCTTGTTGCACGTGCTCAGTGCAATCGCGTTCCCTGCGAAAGTGAGGCTAGGATTTTTTGTATTGCTCGGGACGAGCAATAGATAAGTTTGGGGGTATTTGATCACCACATAAAACTGCATTTTAATACCGCTCATTCGTTATCTCTTTTGTTATATATAGGTGCTATTAATCAGTGTTTGCTCAGTTATTGCAGAGTACAGGTATTCGTGATAAAACACTGGAAACACAGTCAAAATCACGGATATATCGTTTGTGAGCCAACACTGCAACCGGAACTGAAAACCGATCGATATCCCAAGAGTTCGTTTGCAATAATTTGATGTGTACACACTTTTTGTATAAATGGTCCAACACAAGGCAAGTGTACACACCAAACTTTTGGGCTAGGACCATGTGGGGGGCAGCCATGAATCATGGTGCAAGTGGCTTTGGTGTGATGGGCATTTATGTGCATTTAATACATAAAGTTTTGATGTGAGTTATAACATTTTGTTTCCCTCCAAAACTCTGAAGATAAACCAGGTTGATTTAGGCCAAGCAAATAGAACCAGAGTGCTGTTGGAGTGCACACAAACCCACACACCTAATACGAGCCCACCTCCTCGGAATTGCCCCGACGACTCACCCATTGATTCCGGCGACGCCGGCCCCACCTCCTCCTGAGGACCCCAGTTTCTCACAAACCCTTCCCTGTTGCCACCTTATCATATTTTTATTGTTTATTTATTTCTATTTTGGGCCTATAAATAGCAGATCATTGGCAAGGGAAGGGCTCTCTCATTCTCTCACATTTTCTACCATAGTTTTTGTTAGTTTCTTTTGTTTTTGTTTAGCTTGAGGGTGAGTGTGCTTCATCTTAGTTTCTTCTTTTTCTTCTTCTTCCCTCTTGAAGCTCTCTTTGGAGGGTTTGATTAAGGAGGTTGAACAAGTCACCAAATCTTGTATCTTGTTCTCAAGTGATTAATACATTATTGTTTCTTTTATATACTTGCCCTCTTTTCTTGCTTTCTTTTCACTATGCTTAACTGATATTTATTTTGGTTGTAGTGTGTGTGAGAAAGTGAGATGAAAGGCTTTGCCTCCTCCACCTCTTGTTTATGTTTCATGCGCTAAATTTACGATTCTAACTTGAATATTGTTTATATATCGATATGATACGGTATTTTGACACATGGTTACTTGTAACCTCCTCATATGCCGTATTCATTCCTTTCCCCCATTCTCAATGTTTAAGTTAAAATCTATTTGATGTTTAGGTTGCTAAGTTTGGATATCGGATCTTGTGATCAATTGCTTGACACTCTTTTGTTTTCATATCCGATATACCATCACAAAACCTTAGCAAACTCAACACCAATATCTTTTGCTCTCACTAACCTCTTTGTGTTTTTGTTGTTGCGATATGCTTGCAAAACCTCGTGTTTAGTGTTGATACCCCAAGCGTGAACATACAAAAGGTAAGTGACCAAAACAGACATCTCATGACCAAGAGAGTGTAGAGGTAAACGTTGCGATTCGAGCTTCCGAACCAACCCACAACCATTCTTCCTTAAAATTGCTTTTCATTGTTTCCGTATTCTTATAATTTTTGTGACAAAACAAATTCATTATTTTGTTAACATTAAACAACGATACCTAATACTCAATTCCCTGCGGATCGACCCGTGCTTGCCGGCTCGCTACAACGCGCCGTGCACTTGCGGTTATAAATTGTAAAACGAGAACGATCTCGCGTGCGTAATCCGTTTTCCTAAAACCATATCTCATAATTCAAAACATACGCGTTTGCGCGCGCGGGAGGATTCCCAACACAAACCATGGCCGATTGCGGAACAAAAATTTTCTAAACCGGCGCTAGAACGACCCCATAATACGTATCGACCATTAACCCTACGCTAGAAAACTATAAAGAAAGATGTTTAGAATGATTATACCGAATGATCCGTGTCCTTCAGTCTTTAACCATCATCCCAAGCTCCTAGAGGCCTCCATGATCAAGCTTGATCTCCGGTCTCCCTCCATCGAAGATGATCCACCTGAGGATTTGTATTTCGAGCTCCTACCTCAATAGCCGAGGTAACTAGGGTACCTAGATCAAAAAACTGGATAGCGTAGAGGATGTAGAGTGTAGTGATTGATTAATTTGTCTCATAACACCTAGGTTTCTCAACACATAAGACTTGAAGGGTGGAGGTAGAAGAAGAAGCTTGAGGATGAGAGTGTGAGGAAACTCAAGAAAATGGCTAAGTCTTTTTTTTTTGTTGTGAGCAATAATGAAGCTATCCAGTAAATATCTCAAGCCCCAAAATATCTTAAGTCAACAAAATATCTCATGACTCCAAAATATCTCACAACAAACAAAATAACAAGCATGCTAGAATAGTAACCATGAGTCACTACAAAGCCATGCTACAATAAATGCATACAATACCTCATCCTCTCTACCTCATTAACCATTTAATCTTAAATGGTTAAAACTAAATGAGGTGACATCTTCTAGAAGCACCTTGTAATAAATTACAAAAATACCCCTCATCTGTATATACATACCCGTATCCGTATTCCGAAAAATACGAATACAAAGAGATGAAAATAATCCATCAATCCAATACTAGAATCCGACTTAAACCAAAGCCCACTAGTATAATCCGTCTGAATAATAATACGTACATAAGTGCATGTATATGATCGAACCCCGCTGTAAAACCATACAGCCTCTACATCGTTTTGCCCGAAGCAGGGAAACCATCTGTGTGGGACTCTAAAGACTCGTCAATACGCTGGCAGTGGATTTAACCACAAGCACGTCAGCGACACTAGCTGTACGTAACGGCTACCCAGGTATTGAGCGAAAGGAAGGCCGACGAGCAAACTCATCCTGACCCCTACTGAGCCTGTCCGTGATAATATCCGTACAGTCCGGTCTGTTCATTTAAGAGTACCGCATATCGAGTCTAAGGGGTGGATATAGCCAGACCCCTAATAACGCGACGTTTCGTGTCGGTATGAAGCCCATCACCAACTGAGAAACTACTGATCCAAATCAGTTTTTCTCGACTACCTTGGCCAAGGATTTTTGGTGATGGCCACCCGTGCACAACACGACATCAATCCCCAATACCAGGAGAGACGAATCCCCGACGATCCGCTCACCGCCTCCATATGGCTCGGGACTGTACCCAACTAAATCCTGTTTTCATGACTCCTTTGAGCCGTAGTAGGGTAGTAATCAAAGCACAGTGGGAATTCACACGAGACAAATGACGTTCTCAGGTCGACAGACTAATCTGTACACATGTCACATGGGAACTGCTATCTGACAATAGGTATACTACCAATTAGCAGGTTCCCGGCGAGTCCGTCTAGTGTACTCATAACCTAATGAGCACCTGTATACTATCTTAGGTGAACAAACTAACACTAATGGCTTGTGAGACCTGGCCACCGCCCCTCGTCGAAGTCTCGATCGGTATACAATAGTCTACTTTGGAGTATCGATGCCCAGTCTCGATACTCCCACGACTAGGGACATTTAAGGACGCGCTTATAGACCACCCAGCTCCCACGTATATGATCGCCATCATAATGTTGGTAGTCAAGCAAGAATCCTATAGGCTCTATCAACATGTAATAAAGATTTGTAATACCACATAAAGCATGTATATGATGATAAAGATAAACCAGACAATATACTATCATTTTGAGTAAGACTGTTCTATCCGTATAGGTCCTCCCTCAATCATCGCAATCGCGTTCCTGCGATTCAATAATTGACTTGAGGGCACTATAGCCAACAATCTCCCACTTGCACTTAAGGCTAATTATTGCGGTGTCGCATACTCACAGCTCATGTGATACCGAACACCCAACTCTTCTACTAATCAGTTTCGCAAAGCTCGTTTGTGAAATTATTGTGTTTGAGAAATTACCTCAGTGAGTGGATCTGCTCCAATGTTTCTTTCTATATCTCTCTGTATCTCAACTTCGCGGAGAAAGACTATCTCCCGAAATGAGCAATACCTGTCTTAGAATTTGTCTGCATATTTGATGGGACCCAGTTCATTAATGAACTCTAAATCCAAAAAACTTCTTAGACTGTATCATCTACTAAATTTAATCAGTATCTTGAACCATACCTTCCACAGTATCCGCTTGGACTACCTGTCCAACATACTATCCCTCAAAAGAGGGAAAACTATAACTCAGACAGCCACTCTGTCATCCAGGTCACCTTGGAAGCCTGAAATGGTAACCGTTTCCCAAAGGAGGCTACCGTCATATCCCAAGAATATCCACTTATGTTCATAACCGCTTCCCAATGTTTCTCCAGGATTGGATTAATATATATGCTTATTGCAGCTAGTGTAAAAGCAATATCTGGTGTTGTACTTGGCATCTCATGACTGAATCAATTTCCTAAGCAAGTGATATGTCAATCATGCAAATCCCTCTCCTCATCAGTCTAGAAGACATTATTCAGAGAGGGTAACTCCATCACCCTCGGGTACTACCACCTCGCCAGGATTCATCCATTCTAAAGAACCTTTAGAATGATGTCAGAATACCCAAATTGGGTCACTTCCCAAATTTAGATCTAAAACCATAGATCTAGTAACCAGAATCCCTAATATTTTATCCATATCCTATGTGGAGAAACCACTTGTGACAACCACAGTATAACCGATCGTAGTATAGGAAGATCTTTTCCTATTGAGTGCATATCATCAAAATACCTGGACATCACTCTCTACTACCTTCTTACTAGATCCATCTCCTATTCTGATGAAGTCAAAACCTATGACTGTCATATTAAAAATAGATGATCTATCTCCGCTATACTTGCTTTAGTATATAAATAGACATAAGCAAGTGGCCCACTTTGCTTCCGCTGTTCCCACTGACTACAACAACCTTCTAGTAGAATCATATACACGTGCACTTCTAAAGCTAGTTTAGAACGACGTTATACTCATCCTCCTGCCAGACCTCATAGTCTAGAACAACAGCAGTGTCAAGTTTGGGTAATCATAAACCTCCCCGTCACCGTCTTTGAGGATACCGAAATACCTCTCGGGTGCCTGAGGTTACCAACCAAAACTGCGGAGTGGCTAATGGATCGTCGAAACCAATTGGATCTTTAGGTTTTATTAAATTTTCAGTAATCGTTTGTTGTTCAAGAATCACTTCCAGTTCTACCATACTCCCATTAATGTTTTCTAAAAAGAATCTATTTTATTAAAACTGGTGGCGAGTCAAGAACAATATAACTATTGATCCTCCTTATGGTAGAAAGTTAACCCTCGTCAAAGCCCGGGATAACCCACAAACCGCTATTACTGAAACGTGCCTAGGGTTCATCCGGATTCTGGTTTCAAGCATCATTCGGACAACTCCATATATCTTAACATCGTTAAGATACGAATCCATTCTATATACCATATAGAAACAAAGGCACCAATTTAATTCGAACCAGATTCAAAAATCATGCAGCTGTTTCCAGTGCATATCAACCAAATGGAAGAAGGCCAAACAACATTACTCATCAAGGAATGCATCCACATATGAGTAACCTGAAAGAGAAGCAAGTTCTCAAAACCATTACTTACAACGGAATACCTAGCACAAGTATCTACATTTTCGACTACCTCAAAGAATCCTGATACTTCCAACAAATGGTTCTCTACTTTATTCTTATACCTATAACTTCTCAAAACTTGGACCCTGTATTTCAACGAAATACTTGTCTAAAACTAGAGAAGTCAAAAGTAAAGAGAATATAGTACGAGTACCAACCCTTTGTCTTGCAACATATGGTTCTCTAATTTATTCTTATACCTATATTTTCTCAATATCTGGACCTTGTATTTCAACGAAATACTTATCTAAAACTTAGAGAAGTCAAAAGTAAATAGAATATAGTATGAGTACCAACCCCTTTGTCCTAATGGACACTGAACAACATACAATGCTTTATATAAGTCCCCTGAGTTCAATAACTCAAACCCTGTGCGTCGTAGGTTGAAAACTGTACTATGGTTAAGAAGAATTACACCGTTGTTGAATACAACTTACCTAACCATCAACTGATATAGGTAAATGTTATAGACATAATTTCAAAAAGTTATATCTCACTTTATAAAATAAACGTACAGATATATCAGTTTGAAATTGGTGCATAACAAAAGATATTCAAAACCAAATATTTGCCGTTAGGCAAAACCCAGGTGATTTCCTCAAATATCACCAATTACAAAGAATTCTGATATGTATTGAGGATCTAATCACATAATTCCCAATATCTTACTCCCACTCACCATCTGTAACGCCATACAGATGTGAGAATCAAATCTGGTAAATACATATTCTGGAGTTAGAATCCAATTGGGAAAACAGTTTTCACTTAACACCGCACAGAAAAACTGAAACATGAAAATGTTTCGAAGGGGTAAGCCGGTATTCCTAGTAATTCCTCTTCCACTATCCAGATTCATGACTGTAACCGTATATTTCCTTGTCATCACTCCAATCCCTTTATATGCCTTTACTTATTACTTTCTGTACACCATACTTAGGCTAATTGATTTTCTTCCTTCCCTACCCTTCGGCACCAGCCTAAGGTTTGGAAGAAGACTATCCAATAAGTGAAATAGGTGTACTCTCCTAATACCAGGAGCTCTAGCAACCTGAGAGAAGACGAAGAGAAAAGACAACTGAATAATCCTATTCAATTTCTTCAGAAACAGAATCCATTCTTGAACTGAAACAAGTTTCTTCGAGTTCGTATGTAACTATACGATGACATATCTAAGCAATATGGATCTTCGTAGTGATACGAAGTGTACTGGAGAAAAGCAAAGTGGATGTAGGAGTGGCAGGGGTATACACGGTTTTGTCGTGAATGATAGTAGTCGCAATTTACTTTGCCCTTACTCTAACCCTTTATATGTCTTTACTTATTACCTTCTGTACACCACACTTAGAATAATTGGTTTTCTTCCTTCCCTACCTTTTGGCACCTGCTTATGGTTTGGAAGAAGACTATCCAATAAGCGCATAGGTGTACTCTCCTAATCCTAGGAGCCCTCGCAACCTGAGAGAAGGTAAAGGGAAAAAACAACCAAATAATCCAATTCAATTTCTTCAGAACCATAATCCATCCTCGAACTGGAACAAGTTCCTTCGAGTTCGTATGTAACTATATGATGGAATATCCAAGCTATATGGATTTTCGTAGTGATACGATGTGTTATGGAGAAATGCAAAAGGGTTGTAAGATTGGCAATGATATATGCGACCCCGTGACAATCCAAAAGCCAAAGTGTTTTAAGAAGGTTCGGTTAACTTGGTTCATGAGTTTTAGTCAAGGTTCGGGCCATGGTCACTGCCAAAGAGAGAGAAAATAAACACTTAGCATGCACTCTTGTTAGTTATATGTATGCCCTAGAGGCCATTACTGTACATAGGATGTATATTGTAGTGGATGCTGGGACATATATAGGGAGGACTTTCTTGCTCGACATGATAGTATGCTATCTGGTTACTCTTTACCTTAACGTGTATACTGATTGTCTCTCTGTTACATGTTGGTAAAGCCCTTAGGATGTGTACTTGACTATCTGGACTATGATGCAGATCATACTAGTGGGGACATGGTAGTCCATAAGTACATCCTTCAAGGTCTCTAGTCATGGGTGTATCGAGACGGGGCATCGATATATCAGAGTAGACTAGCGTATACCTTCTCGACCCATACAGATGGGCGATGGATGATCCCATATCCATTGGTGTTTGACATCAGAGATGATATACGGGTGCTCAGTGGAGACTGGGTACACTGGACGGACTCGCCGAGAACTCCCAGATGGTATTATACCTTACGTCAGATGGCAGTTCTCTGGTGACACTGGTACAGGTTAGTCTGTTGACCCGAGATCGTCATAGAGTCTTGTGTGATTCCTACTATGCTTTGATTTCCACCTTACCACGTCCAAGAGGGCGTGAAAAATGGTGGCTTTTGGGTACAGTCCCGAATCACATGGAGGCAATGAGCGATAGGAGGGGATTCGTCTCTCCCGGTATAGGGAGTTGATGTTGCACTGTGTTCGATTGGCTATAACCGGAAATCCCTGGTCAGGGTTGCTGAGATTTACTGGTTAGTGTTACCAGTAGTTTCTTGAACTGTTATAGACCTCATATCGACACGACTTATCGAGTTATTGGGGTCTGACGTTTACCACCCCTAGGCGAGATATGCGACATATCAGACGACGAGACCGGACTGTACGGTAAGTGTTACTGGTTGGATTCACAGGAGTGTGAGCGGGCTTGCTCGTCGACCTTCTGATCGCTCAATACCCAGGTGGCCGTTACGTTTAGCAGACCGCTTGCGGCTTGTGGGTGTTTGATATGATCATCACCTGCTGCCGGCGTATTGACGAGTCTTTAGAGTCCTACACAGAGGTTTCCTGGCTCAAGCGAAACGAAATAGGAGCGCATATGAGATATGTGCGGGACCGAGAATAATGCGTGTATGTGATACCGTATTCTATTCTCGCGATGAATGTATCGATTAGTTGTATGCGATATAACCTAGTTATCGAATCAAGGATTGATTCGATAAGCCGATACATTGTATATTAGTCGGTAATATGCGATATGACCGGATCGTTAAATCAAGTATTGATTTAATGATTTAATGCATAATTATATATTTGATATATTACTTTGCATTAATTAGTATTGGTTCACTTTAAATGGATTTTCTCACTTGAAGTTTGCACATTGTATATGTGATATATTTTTGTGCACTTGATTGTATCATGTTTGATGATACATGAATGTTTGTGTGTATGATTAAACCATGTGTTAGTTATATGTATGCCCTAGAGGCCATTACTGTACATACGATGTATATTGTAGTGGATGCTGGGACATATATAGGGAGGACTTTCTTGCTCGAGATGATAGTATGCTATCTGGTTACTCTTTACCTTAACGTGTATACTAATTGTCTCTCTGTTACATGTTGGTAAAGCCCTTAGGATGTGTACTTGACTACCTCGACTATGATGCGGATCATACTAGTGGGGACATGGTAGTCCATAAGTACATCCTTCAAGGTCCCTAGTCGTGGGTGTATCGAGACGGGACATCGATATACCAGAGTAGACTAGCATATACCTTCTCGACCCATATAGATGGGCGATGGATGATCCCATATCCATTGGTATTTGACATCAGAGATGATATACGGGTGCTCAGTGGAGACTGGGTACACTGGACGGACTCGCCGAGAACTCCCAGATGGTATTATACCTTACGTCAGATGGCAGTTCTCTGGTGACACTGGTACAGGTTAGTCTGTTGACCCGAGATCGTCATAGAGTCTTGTGTGATTCCTACTGTTCTTTGATTTCCACCTTACCACGTCCAAGAGGGCGTGCAAAACGGTGGCTTTTGGGTACAGTCCCGAATCACATGGAGGCAATGAGCGATAGGAGGGGATTCGTCTCTCCCGGTATAGAGAGTTGATGTTGCGCTGTGTTCGATTGGCTATAACCGGAAATCCCTGGCTAGGGTTGCTGAGATTTGCTGGTAAGTGTTATCAGTAGTATCTCGAACTGTTATAGACCTCATATCGACACGACTTATCGAGCTATTGGGGTCTGACGTTTACCACCCCTAGGCGAGATATGCGACATATCAGACGATCAGACCGGACTGTACGGTAAGTGTTACTGGTTGGATTCACAGGAGTATGAGCGGGCTTGCTCGTCGATCTTCTGATCGCTCAATACCCGGGTGGCCGTTACGTTTAGCAGACCGCTTGCGGCTTGTGGGTGATTGATATGATCATCACCTGCTGCCGGCGTATTGATGAGTCTTTAGAGTCCTACACAGAGGTTTCCTGGCTCAAGCGAAACGAAATAGGAGCGCATATGAGATATGTGCGGGACCGAGAATAATGCGTGTATGTGATACCGTATTCCATTCTCGCGATGAATGTATCGATTGGTTGTATGCGATATAACCTAGTTATCGATTCAAGGATTGATTCGATAAGCCGATACATTGGATATTAGTCGGTTATATGAGATATGACCGGATCGTTAAATCAAGTGTTGATTTAATGCATAATTATATATTTGATATATTACTTTGCATTAACTAGTATTGGTTCACTTCAAATGGATTTTCTCACTTGATGTGCACATTGTATATGTGATATATTTTTGTACATTTGATTGTATCATGTTTGATTATGCATGAATGTTTGGGTGTATGTTAAGATTAAACCATGGTTATGTAATGGTTAGGGTTTTGATTTTATTTACTTATTCATTTATTTATTTATTTATTCATCTTTGAAAGATAAATAAATCATGGTGGCTTTCTTTGTTTGCTAGTTGAAGCTTCATGAAGTTTTGAATAAGTCCACCATTTTTGTTCCATGCTTAACCCTAACCATTCAACCTAACCTTAGTTAATTCTCTACACCTAACTATGGTTGAGATTATGATAAGTATCATATTGTTTTCTTTTTTAAAAGATACTTATTATATTCTTTCTTCTTCTTCTTCTTCAACAAAGAAGAAACCTTGCCTCCATTAATGGCAACTTGAGAAAAAGAGTGAGAAATCCAATTCTAAAGTGAACCCACTTCCTATTTCTTCATCCTCTACCACTTGCCAAGTAGTATATGGTGTTTTCTTCATAAGTTTCATGACTTGGTGAAGTTAGAGCTTGATCTTGTGTTGCCTCGACGTAGATCATCTTCGGCATCGAAGTCGACGACCTAGCCCGACCATTTCTCCGATGAAGCCGACGCTAGAGCCCGGGATCCGATGATCGCAGCAAGGAGACATCATCACGGAGCTATGGAGGTGGAGGACCGGATCTACAAAGGTTGTATTTTCCGTTCACTCTTAGTTAAGTTGTTAACTAGTTATCGTTTTCGCTTAAACTCTAGTCAACGATCCGTATTAGGGTTTCTCGGCACTTGAAATTTTTGAAATTGGCATGGTTGATGCCTTGTGAGACCTCATTAGTGTGCCTAGGAACCCTACACCATGGTTAGGGTTTTGTTTGCTTATTTATTTTGTTTATTTATTTTGGAAAAGATAAATAGTCATGGTGGCTTTCTTTGTTTGCTTGTTGAAGCTTCATGAAGCTTTGAACAAGTCCACCATTCTTGTCTCAAGCTTAACCCTAACCATTCAAACTAACCATGGTTTATTCTCTACACCTAACTATAGTTGCTATATGATAAGTATTCATTTATTTTCTATTTTTGGGATAATACTTATCATATTTCTTCTTCTTCTTCTTCTTCAACAAAGAAGAAGCTTGCAACCATTAATGGCATCTTGAGAAATCCAATTCTAAAGTGAACCCACTTCCTATTTCTTCATCCTCTACCCCTTGCCAAGTAGTATAGGGTGTTTTCTTCATAAGTTTCATGACTTGGTGAAGTGGGAGTTTGATCTTGTGTTGCCTCGACGTAGATCATCTTCGGCATCGAAGTCGACGACCTAGCCCGATCATTCTTTCGATGAAGCCGATGCTAGAGCCCGGGATCCGATGATCGCAGTGAGGAGACTTCATCGCGGAGCTATGGAGGTGGAGGACCGGATCTATAAAGGTTGTATTTTCGTTCATACTTTAGAGTAAAGTTGTTTGCTCGCATTTGTTATCGCCTAATCTCTAGTTAACGATCTAGTTAGGGTTTCTCGGCACCGGAAAAATTTGAATTTGGCATGCTTGATGCCTTGTGAGACCTCATTAGTGTGCCTAGGAACCCTACAGTGGTATCAGAGCCTAGCTAGAGCCTTAGGCGATGCGTAGACGGAGTTAGAAGTCCGATCGAACCGAAACCCTAACTCCAAAATGCTCTCTGGACATTTTTCAAAAACTGGGTTTTTTCCAGATTAAAAATTCTTAAAAAATTCAGCAGGAAGTTATAAGAATTATGGTGCAAAACGGAGCTCCTGAATCATCTAAACCGCCGCGGTTCCGCGGCACGAGCATGGCTCGTGCGGCGGTTCCGCGGCCGTACGGTCGCCTCTCTCCATAATGTTTGCACAGTAATTCCTATATTTTGGTTCTGGATTTACTAGGATTTTTTAAATCTTACTCAAGAGTTGAGTATTCTGGGTTGTATTGGGAGTTCGTAGATTCGATCGGATTGTCAAACTTTGTCTATGTGTTTTTCCGGGTAATTTTAGAATATGTTAAAAAGTTCGACCGGATATAAATACCCACTTTTTCCCCTGCCGGGAAATTTCCAATTGTTGGATATTTCTGTAGTTTAACGACGTTTTAAGTAGTGCAAGTAACGCGATGGTCCCTCTAGAAGACAACAAACCTTAACTCGATTATGTGACCGTCTTGAACTGCCCTTTGAACCTTCGGGTTTGGGGCAGTACGGCGTGCCACATGTGAGGCGTTGGCTTGACCCTTCTACGGCTGGACCGTTGGTACTGAGGCATGAACTGAATGCTTTTAGACTTATTTCATGTGTTGAGCTGTATTGGGAAAACTTGGGTGTTCGATTGTTCGATCGGAAAGTTTAACATTTTTCTATTTATTCGGAATGTGATACAATACTTGGAATTCACAAGTAGTTATGAGATAACTGAATGAATGTTATAAACATAGCAATTTAGTCTCACTTGATCGGTTGCCACGGAATTTTGATGCGATCAAAAGTCCGTCGCAATCACGTAGCGTACGCGGATACTCGCCGGGTAAACTTAATAGACAGCAACACCCCATAGCCCCGACAAAGTGACTGTAGGAGAACCCCGTCGCCGAAAGCATCCGTTCGGGTGCTCGCGGTAGCGGTGTTCCGCCTTGGTGTACTTCGTCGACGGTGTCGGGGGTGCGGCCGCCTACTAAAGTTTGCGACGAGCATTCGATCAGGATGCCGGGAATCTTGTTGAATTGCCCGACTTGATATTGAAAAGTGTTTTCGATAATGAGACTAAAATGCGGGGTTTATAATTGTTAGGCATGCGATGTCTAAGGAATTCATTTGATTAGGCATGCGATATCTAAAGAGATTGCGGATTCCAACTGTTGTAGTTTTACACTTTCTTTTCTGTGACCGTAAGTGTAATATGTGTTGTCGCCGGTTTCGTTGCTATATGTCAACGACAATTGGGATGCGCATATTTACTTACGTTGATGACATGTGATGTTATGTGTTGCTGGATATGTTATATTGGATCGTCGTATTTGAATAGCCGGGGTTTTTTATGTGAGATGAGTGTTTTTCATTTTCATTCATGTAAAAACTTGTATGTAATATTCTTTTATTGGGGCACTTCCAGGTTGCGGAAGATGTCACCGTTTGTATATTATTTACTTTTCCGCACTAGGATAGACCCAAGGAGGAGGGCACAAGTAACCGAGTTCTGGAGTCCAGTGGGAGACCAACTCGAGGAGTCGAGTCTGGGTCTCCTAACTCTAGAATTAGTAGGGTTACTTGCCGCTCTCGTAGGGGTCTAGGGGTGTGGGTTTGGCTATTCATCACGACCGTGGAATCCGTGTTTTATACTGGCTCGTATTGAAAACATGGACGTCCTAGTATATCCAATGTTTCATATGATTCTTCTGCTGCGATATCTGTGATGTGATCATGTGATATGTTCTGTGATGGATACTGTATATAGTATATATGATATATTATATAGACGTTACTTATGTTTTACACCAGCGCTAGTCCTGCCCCGCTCTGTCGTTAGTTACCTAACCTAATGGTGCATGAGGGGACATCGAGGCGAATGCGGATGGCATAAGTGTACGTCGTATTTATCTGTGATGTTTAGGTGATTAAATGATGGGACTTCATTAATGTGATTAATGAAATAAAAGAAACCTAAGATGTTGTGGAATCGAATTTCAAAAATAAAACAGGTAGCTACAGTTCTTGCTATGCACAGTGATATATATGATATATCCCGCACCTCATTCGACGAGGAAAGGGCCGACGATCCCTTCACCGGGAGTGACCCCTTTAGAAAAACTAGAAAAGCCTCAAAAACACTCCATTTTAAAATCATTTGATTCTACAACGATATAAAGTTCATTACGCAAAAGGTTTTCTTAAAAACCTGCCGTAGCCCTCCGTCATTTCAGATAAGTAATAGTTAGTATTCGTGCTGCGTTTGTTGACTCAGTCAAGGCGTAGTGTGCGGTAGCTGATTAGTGCTTATCTGCTTGCATATGATGCGATTGGATTAGGGTAGTCGTGCGGCCTTGTTGACTCAGTCAAGGGCCGTGCGGGTGGGTTTAATTCATTCGAGAAATGACGGGTTGAACTTTACTTGCGGTCTATGGTTTGTTGACTCAGTCAAGGTCATAGATCGCTTGGGGCAAAATATTATCGGGAATTTCAAGTGTTGAAATTTGCAATGAGATTGCATACCTTCTATGAGATAGTTGGATCCCGATACCCGCTGCGAGTAAGAGTTACTCCTGGGAGAGTTTTACACATTACAATTAGCCGATCAAGCAGGTGTCTAGAAAGATGTCAACGGGGTTACGCCTCTGGGAAAACGAGGTTTACATTAATTAGGTTCGTGCGAAAGCACGGGGGACCTCCCTCAAAGTACCGACACTGGCCTGGCTGAAAGATTGGCGAACTTGTAGCGTGTAATTAATCCCGGCTAGTCTTTCCTTTTAGGGTTTGAAGGAAGATTTGATAAAAAAACAGTGGGAGCCATCCTGATTAGATAAAATATATAACCAATCTATTCTTGCAAGAGCGCACGCTGAGTGTTTTCTTCTCTCTCTCTCCAGGTAGTGACCATGTCACGTCTTAATCAAGATAATAACACGGAAATATTAACCGAACCCGCTTGTTATACTGGGCTGGGGAACGTTGGTCCCGCTCCAACTTATAATTGTTATAAGACAGAGCAGGAAATAGGGGAATACCAGAATTCCTATGCCGCCCAAACGAAGAAAGTGCATATGATGCATCTTCTTCGGGTGTGTTTGTTACAAAGAACTATTTCTCTGTATCCTCTACGTCCTCGGTATATTGATACCGGATCAGGATCCCAGATATGTAATCTGTTACATAGGGCTACAGAAAGGTAGAGAACTGAGAACGGGTGATATGTTTCATGAGACAGAAAACGGGGCAAGTGTTGCAGCCAAGTCTGTTGGTCACTGTCACCCTGTATTCCAAATACATTGATTCTGAACAAATGCTATTAGATACCGAACCTGATATACAAAATCATATCCGTCTCTTTATTAGTAAAGAAACGATAAAATTTTGTATTGTTGGATAATGTTTTGAACATTTTCTATATCAAAAGTTGATCGGTTCAGGCACGTTATCTAAAAGCATTGATGTTCTAAATCAAACTACAGTTCTTAGTATACGGAACACACACAAGAGGAAGAATTCAGAAATGAACAAATCCTTCTTAAGGTATTGTAGACTGGGTCATATCAATGCGACCCGACTAGCTGAAGTTATATAAAGATGCATATTTAAATTAGTTTGAATTTACATCTTATGAAACTTGCCAGTCATGTCACAAAGATAAGATGACTATAGTTCCGTTTACTGGAAACAGAGAAAGAGTTAGTAAACTCTTGGGATTGATACATGTTGATGTATGTAAAGTCCCCTGTCTACATATGCCAAGACAGGTTCTTTGTACTTCATTACATTCTCTGATGATCTCTCAAGATTCAGTCATATGTTCCTGTTGAAACACAAGTCCGAACCTTTTGAGATATTCACAGAATATAAATTAGAAGTAGAGAACCAAAATACGGGTATAAGTATTATGTCCTTTGATGTGATCGAGGAGGAGAATACTTGAGCACGGCAATCCTGGACTATTCTAAAGGAGAATGAGATTCTCTCTCAGCATTACTCCTCCGTATACACCATTGCACGATGGTATATCGGGGTGGAGCAAACACACCCTATATGATAAGGTGTGCTCTATGATGAGTACTACTGAGTCACCTATTTCCTTTTTGGGAGTTATGCACTTGAGAAGCTGCATACCTATTGAATAGGGTTCAAATCAAATCAGTTGCCTACCACTTCATATGTGATATGGAATGGGAAGAGCCCATATTTTAAGTTTCTTAAGATTTGGGGTTGTCTGGCCTATGTCTAAAAAGCAAAATCCGGACAAGCTCAAGGCAAGGTCAGTTATGTAGAACTGGAAGTGTTTCAGCTATACAAACTACAGCAGATGATTTGGTAGAACCGAAGGATTCAATAGTAACCAACGAACTTCAGCCTCTCCGCCGATCTAGTAGGTTTTCTCACCCACCTGAGAGATACTTCGGTTTCTCTATGACAGTGGGAGCGAGGATTGCATCATGAGATGATGACCCAACAAGTTTCGAGCTGGCCATCAGGAGTGAGACTCTGTAAGAATGGCTGGATGTTTATCGATCTGAGATGGAATCCTTATACACCAACAAAGTATGGACTTTGGTTGCTATAACTGAAGGGTTAAATCCCCATCAGGAGCAAGTATATCTTGAGAAGATTACTTGGTGTAGATGGAAAAGTTGAGACTTTCAAAGCTAGACTTGTTAAAGGTTTTCGTCATCAACCAGGCGTGGATAATGATGAAACCTTTTCTGGGGCCTATGCTTAAGTCCATCCAGATCCTACTTGCCACGGCTACATACCATGACTACGATATCTGGTGGTTGGGTGTCATGACAGCTTTTCTAAATGATGTTTTAGAAGACGGCGTCTGTAAGTACACAGCCAGAGGGCTTCGTAAACAGTGGGAGCAGCGGAAATGTGTACAAGATGCTTTATAGGATAAAGCAGGCATCGCGGAGTTGGAACATCTGTTTTGATGTGTTAGTCAAAGAGTTTGACATCATCAAAATGGTAGATGAACCTTTTATATACATGTAACCCTTCGAAAATCGTTTAGGCAGTTTTTCGGTAATCGGCCAATTTTTCGGCTTTTTCCGTAAAAAGTCAAAATTGATATTTTTCATTGTAGACCTAATTATACAAAATTTAGGCAAGATATTACTATAATTTTGTCACTAAAATGTCACTTATAATTTTCTAGTTAAATAAATTTTTTTTCGTAATTAATTAATTTTTTTATTATTTTAAGCCTTTTTAAATACATTTAATTAGGGATAAATACAAATTTAATTAGGTAAATTTCTTAATTAGGAGTCTTTATAAGCTAAAATATGGTGTTAATAAAATTATATCATGTCTTGCAAACTTTTAGATTTTTGGTGGGAAAATTATGAAAAAATGGCTTAAAATGGGGGTTTTTTGCAAAAAGGTTGACATGAAAGCATTAAATGATAACATATGATGTTTTTTTTGACCTAGAAACTTCCACAAAACTCCCACAACCTCCCTCCCTTGCTCCAGGCCGAGCTCACTGCTGGAAACACCATGTTTCCCCTCTCTTTCTTGCTTCAAAATTGCTTCTAAAATCAACAAAAATCCACAAAAATACACAATTTTCTTCACTAATTCTAACCTAAATCCCATTCCACTTCTTCCCAAACCCTAATTTTGTTAAAAGGTGGAGAAAAGAGGTGTCTTGGAGGCTAGTTCAAACTAGGAATCATCACTTGTGAGGTACAATCTTAATCTAGTGTTTAATTGTAGTGTAAGCTTGCTAGATTTTGTAGTTTAAGTGTGAAATTTAGGTTATTTTGTTTGCTCATGAAAAATCAAGAGAAGGTTTTGATTTTTAAAAATTAGGGTTTGTAGTATAATGGTTGGATTATGTTAGGGATGGTTATCTAATTGATTAGAATGGTTAATGGTGAAATTATATGCTTGCTAAATCGATGAATCTCGATGTTTGTAACGAATCGGTAAGAAAATCGCTTACTAGATTTTCGTAGAAAATAGAATGCGGTCAATTTGCGTTAGGTTAGCAATATTATTAGCTTCGTATAGGATTATTAGAATGCGTAAACGCGGGGTTTCGTCGAGTCGGGTTGTAGTTTTGTCGATTTCCCCGAAATGACGATTTTAGTTAAAGGATTGCGATTTTCGTGCGTTTTTCCGCGCACCGAGTGCATGCTATGTTTAATTTGTGAGCGTCGATATTTGTATAATGTGACTTGCATCGTTTAGGGTTATGTAATCTTATACTTGGTGTTGTGCAAATTTAGGATCGGTCGGGGAAACTTCGGATACGGCGCGAAAAGGCAAAGCGGTGGCCGGATCAGATTAGCGGGGATTTCTGGTGAGTAGATATATTCATCTATGGGGGAATCGTCTGGATGGTGCGAGGCGCCCCCCTAGTTAGGATTACCCTACTTTTTGCAAGATTATATTGTTAGTTAGCTTATCCATTCATGTACACTGCATACCCTTATAGCGAACAGTATGTTAATTTGCATGGACATTCATCTCTACCTATGCGATATCATTTCGTAGGACACGAACACCTTACCATTGGCATATGTTGCACGCGCACTATTCATGTGACATACACACGCCTTGGAAATTGACATGCCACGTGCACGATAGAACCTGTTTATCTTAATATCATCACCTGCACTCATACTTAATATATGAAACTGCATCGCATGCACATATCTCGCATCATCATCATATCTACATAGAACTCTAGCCAAAATTTACATCATACACATTGATATCATAGACATTTATCATATATATAACATGTGGACATTATGATTTTCTTGAGGATTTCAGTTTTGCTGCGATTTCTGGATTTTTGGGGAAAACTGCAAGAATTTAACAAAACCTTATATTTATCCTTTTCAAAACAAAAGTTGCAGTTTTCTCGTGATGTATGTGTCGTCCACCATGAGTTTTCATGTTTTCTGTTGGATTTCGAGACCCGATTCGAGGAGTGGATGAACCGTCTCGGGTACATGGTGGGCCCGGTATGGTACCCCGGGGCAAGAAGATCGAGTTGTAGACGATGAGCCTGGCAGGGGAAGACTACCTATCGGTGATGTCTGGCGCGGCGGATATCCGGAGGATACCGACCGTTGTCGTGAGATTTATGATATGGGCCGATCCGGACTGACGGAGCCCGATATTGAGACAGATATGATTCCTTTTGGTGTCGATGCTTGACACGGGTTTTCAGATGATTTCTTGATGATATTTAGCTATTATACAGATATTCATGTTCTAAAGTTAAGAATTCAATAACCTTAGCATTTAAAACACTTAAAGACTTAATAATGACATTGCATACCTGTGCATGCATACTAGAGATATTATAGCACATATGGACATGCATGTTGTGGTGCATTGCGTGCATTCTTACGATTGCCTTATTAGATGTTATATTTACTCACGAGCTGGCAACTCACCCCCGTTGTGCCACAGTGTCTTGCAGGTCGGACCCGTCAGTCTTGTAGCGGCGGGCTATTTTGTCATCAGTTCCTTTTGCTCAGACTCGCGACATCGCCCGTAGGTGGGTTGCGAGTATACTTTATTTCTTTTTGCTTTATCATTGTATCTAGTATTCTCCATCTACCACTTGTATTGTATATGCGACCTAGTGATGAGACTGAGAGATTTGTATATTTGTGGTTTCTTTTGGGTCGAGCTCACTTGAGCCGACGTGGGTTTTTCTGGTATTTGCATCACTTTTATGCTCTTTTCTGTATATTACTATTATATTGCATGTGGTTGTGATCCGCCTTGGGCGAAGAGCTAGCTCCCGCTTGGGGATGCCATTTTTATAATTACAGGTTTATTATCTTGTTGTACCCATTTTGGGGATAGAAAATACAGGGGAGACTCTGCCGAAATTTTCAGAAATTTTGATGTTCTTTTTTTGGATTCTATGCAACTTAATTGATTTCAAAACCGTTTTCATTTAAGGTTTTCCTTCACTCTCTTTTGATTTTGGGTTAGATTTCTGGGCTTTGGCTGACTTAGGTTACGGTACGCCTTTAGACGTCTCGTAATCTAAGTGCCAGTCACGTTCCGTACTTTCGGGTCGTGAAAATACAAAAAGGTAGTAGGGAGTATGGTGGTGATCCTCTGTAACCCTTCGAAAATCGTTTAGGCAGTTTTTCGGTAATCGGTTAATTTTTCGGCTTTTTCCGTAAAATGTCAAAATAGGTATTTTTCATTGTAGACCTAATTATACAAAATTTAGATAAGATATTACTATAATTTTGTCACTAAAATGCCACTTATAATTTTCTAGTTAAATAAAAAAAAATTCGTAATTAATTATTTTTTTTATTATTTTAAGCTTTTAAAAATACATTAAATTAGTGATAAATACAAATTTAATTAGGTAAATTTCATAATTAGGAATCTTTATAAGATAAAATATAGTGTTAATAAATTGTGTCATAACTTGCTACATTTTAGTTTTATGGTGTGAAAATTATGAAAAAAAATGATGTAAAAAAGGGTTTTTTTTGGAAAAAGTTGATGTGAAAAGCATTAAATGAGAACATAAGGTGTTATTTGACCTAGAAACTTCTACAAAAATCCCACAACTCCTCTCTCTACCTGCTGGCCGAGCCCAACCTGCAGAAAATTCCCTCACTTCTCACTTCTTTTTGCTTCATTTTGCTATCAAAATCCATTAAAAAATTCACAAATTCATTCTCCAATTCAAAGCAAAACCCTAATCCACTCTCTCCTCAAGCCAAATTAGTTCAAAACTTGAAGAAAGGAGGCTTCTTTGGTGGTTTGTACAAGCTAGGGTTCAAGCTTGTGAGGTGAAATTTCTAAACTAGTTGTTAACTTGTAGTTTAAATGTGCTAAAATTGAATTTTGAAGTGTTAATTTAGTAGTAATTGTTTGTTTAGGAAATTCAAGAATGGGATTTGATTTTGAATTAGGGTTTTCAGCATGGTTGATGGAGTTAAGTTAGGGTTTGGTTATCTAATTAGTTAGAGTGGTGAATTGTGCGATGTTGCGCTCGCTAGATCGATAAAATTGCGATATTTGCATCGAATCGGTATGAAATTGCTTACTAGATTTTTATATAAATTAGGAGGTGATCAAATTGAGTTATATTAGCGATATAATTAGCTTCGTATACGACTATTAGTATGCGCGGATGCGGGGTTTTGTCTAGCCGGGTTTTAGTTTTGTCGATTTCCCCGAAATGACGATTCTAGTTAAGATTTAGCGATTTTCGTGTGTTTTCCCGCGCACCGAGTGCACGTTATATTTAATTCGAGAGCGTCGATATTTGTATATTGTGACTTGGTGTCGTTTTAGGGGTATGTAATCTTATATTGTGTGTTATGCAATTCTAGGATCGGTCGCGGAAACATCGGACGCGGCGCGCAAAGGCAAAGCGGTGGTCGAATCGGATTAGCGAGGCATTCAGGTGAGTAGATGTATTCATCTATGGGGGAATCGTCTGGATGGCGCGAGGCGCCCCCTAGTTAGGATTACCCTATTTCTTGCAAGACTTGTATTGCTAGTTAACTTACCCCTTTATTTACATTGCATACCCTTACAGCTAACCGTATACTAGATTGCATGGACATTCATATAACATTCATATACACATATGCGCTATCACTTCGTAGGACACGAACACCATTACCATTGGCATCTGTTGCACGCGCACTATTCATGTGACACACACACCTTTGGTAATTGCCATGCCACGTGCACCATAGAACCTGTTTAGTTTAGTATCGCCACTTGCATCATACATGATATATGAAATTGCATAGCATGTATATACCTCGCATCACCATCATACTTACATAGATTTTTAGCCACAATTCACATCGCATACCTTGTTATCATAGACATTTATCATATATAACATGTGGACATTATGATTTTTCTTGAGGATTTCAGTATTGCTGCGATTTCTGGATTTTTGGGGAAAACCGCAAGAATTTAACAAAAGCTTATATTTATCATTTTTAAAACAAAGTTGCGTTTTCTCGTGATGTATGTGTCGTCCACCATGAGTCTTCATGTTTTCTGTTGGATTTCGAGACCCGATTCGAGGAGTGGATGAACCGTCTCGGGTACATGGTGGGCCCGGTATGGTACCCCGGGGCAAGAAGATCGAGTTGTAGACGATGAGCCTGGCAGGGGAAGACTACCTACCGGTGATGTCTGGCGCGGAGGATATCCGGAGGATACCGACCGTTGTCGTGAGATTTGATGATATGGGCCGATCCGGATTGACGGAGCCCGATATTTGAGACATTGATACAGTGAGACATTGAGACAGATGTGATTTCATATTTGGTGTCGATGCTTGACACGGATTTCCGATGATTTCTTGATGGTACTTAGCTATTATACAGATATTCTTTTCTAAAGTTAAGCATGCAGTACCCTTAGCATTTAAAACACTTAAAGATTTAGTAATGACATTGCATACATGTGCATGCATACTAGAGATATTATATCACATATGGACATACCTGCTGTGATGCATTTGCGTGCATTCTTACGATTGCCTTATTAGATGTTATATTCTACTCACGAGTTGGCAACTCACCCCCGTTGTGCCACAGTGTCTTGCAGGTCGGACCCGTCACCCTTGTAGCGGCGGGCTATCTTATCATCAGCTCCTTTTGCTCAGACTCGCGACATCGCTCGTAGGTGGGTTGCGAGCACACTTTATTTCTTTTTGCTCCATCATTGTATCTAGTATTCTCCATCTACCACTTTCTATTTGTATATGCGACCTAGTGATGAGACTGAGAGATTTGTATATATGTGGTTTCTTTTGGGTCGAGCTCACTTGAGCCGACGTTGTGTTTTCTGATATTTTGCATTTCTTTTATGCTCTTTTTCTTGATATTACTTATTTATTGCGTGTGGTTGTGATATGCCTTAGGCGAAGAGCTAGCTCCCGCTTGGGGATGCCATTTTATGATTACAGGTTATATATATCTTGTTGTACCCATTTTGGGGGATATAAAATACAGGGGAGACTCTGCCGAAATTTTCGGGAATTTTTGATGTTTTTAAAAAGGGATTCTATGCAACTTAATTGATTTAAAAAAACATTTTCATTAAAGGTTTTCCTTCACTCTCTTTTGATTTTGGTTTAGATTTTCTGGGCTTTGGCTGACTTAGGTTACGGTACGCCTTTAGACGTCTCGTAATCTAAGTGCCAGTCACGTTCCGTACTTTCGGGTCGTGACATCCTCGTAGAGTACGTGGATGACATACTCTTGATAGGAAAGGAGTTTCCTATGCTACGCTCGGTCAATCTCCGCTTATCACTAGGATTCTCCATATAGGATCAAAGTAATACCTACTAAATCCTAGGTTTTGGATCTATGAGATAGATCTAAATGGATGTTAGGATTCTCATTAGTTGTAGTGAGATGGTATCAGTTGATCCTGGGGAGAATCACTGGAAGGGTTCCAGGGTGATAAAGACGACTGAATGTCAGTCACAGGCATTGTCTTTACCCTCAGTAAAGGGACGGTATGTTGGAAGAGTTCCAAGCTAGATACCGTGGCATACTAGACGACAAAGGCTGGATACATCGCTACTTAAGATGCTACCAAAGAGGAAGTTTGGGTGTATATTGGTTCATGAGATGAACTAGGTTCCTACCATTGTGTGACAATGGAAGTTTGGCTTTAGCCCAGGAACCCCGGTCTCATCAGTGACCCAGACGTATTCTGAGGCAGCATCACCTGATCATGGAGATAGTTGATCTCCAGGGTGATCGAGGTTAGGAGAGCAGACTCAGAGGATAACACGGCGGATCTACTCACGAAGGCCTATTCCCAGAGAGAGACTTTTATGGGATGGTTGAGTATGAGATACTACAACCACTGCTACAGATGGCCCTAGTGCAAGTGGGAGATTGTTAGTTATATGTATGCCCTAGAGGCCATTACTGTACATAGGATGTATATTGTAGTGGATGCTGGGACATATATAGGGAGGACTTTCTTGCTCGACATGATAGTATGCTATCTGGTTACTCTTTACCTTAACGTGTATACTGATTGTCTCTCTGTTACATGTTGGTAAAGCCCTTAGGATGTGTACTTGACTACCTGGACTATGATGCGGATCATACTAGTGGGGACATGGTAGTCCATAAGTACATCCTTCAAGGTCCCTAGTCGTGGGTGTATAGAGACGGGGCATCGATATACCAGAGTAGACTAGCGTATACCTTCTCGACCCATACAGATGGGCGATGGATGATCCCATATCCATTGGTGTTTGACATCAGAGATGATATACGGGTGCTCAGTGGAGACTGGGTACACTGGACGGACTCGCCGAGAACTCCCAGATGGTATTATACCTTACGTCAGATGGCAGTTCTCTGGTGACACTGGTACAGGTTAGTCTGTTGACCCGAGATCGTCATAGAGTCTTGTGTGATTCCCACCGTGCTTTGATTTCCACCTTACCACGTCCAAGAGGGCGTGCAAAATGGTGGCTTTTGGGTACAGTCCCGAATCACATGGAGGCAATGAGCGATAGGAGGGGATTCGTCTCTCCCGGTATAGGGAGTTGATGTTGCACTATGTTCGATTGGCTATAACCGGAAATCCCTGGCCAGGGTTGCTGAGATTTACTGGTAAGTGTTACCAGTAGTTTCTCGAACTGTTATAGACCTCATATCGATACGACTTATCGAGTTATTGGGGTCTGACGTTTACCACCCCTAGGCGAGATATGAGACATATCAGACGACGAGACCGGACTGTACGGTAAGTGTTACTGGTTGGATTCACAGGAGTGTGAGCGGGCTTGCTCGTCGATCTTCTGATCGCTCAATACCCGGGTGGCCGTTACGTTTAGCAGACCGCTTGCGGCTTGTGGGTGTTTGATATGATCATCACCTGCTGCCGGCGTATTGACGAGTCTTTAGAGTCCTACACAGAGGTTTCCTGGCTCAAGCGAAACGAAATAAGAGCGCATATGAGATATGTGCGGGACCGAGAATAATGCGTGTATGTGATACCGTATTCTATTCTCGCGATGAATGTATCGATTGGTTGTATGCGATATAACCTAGTTATCGAATCAAGGATTGATTCGATAAGCCGATACATTGTATATTAGTCGGTTATATGCGATATGACCGGATCGTTAAATCAAGTATTGATTTAATGATTTAATGCATAATTATATATTTGATATATTACTTTGCATTAACTAGTATTGGTTCACTTTAAATGGATTTTCTCACTTGAAGTTTGCACATTGTATATGTGATATATTTTTGTGCACTTGATTGTATCATGTTTGATGATACATGAATGTTTGTGTGTATGATTAAACCATGGTTATATGAATGGTTAGGGTTTTGTTTACTTATTCATTTATTTATTTTTTTTATTTATTTTGGAAAAGATAAATAGTCATGGTGGCTTTCTTTGTTTGCTTGTTGAAGCTTCATGAAGCTTTGAACAAGTCCACCATTCTTGTCTCAAGCTTAACCCTAACCATTCAAACTAACCATGGTTTATTCTCTACACCTAACTATGGTTGCTATATGATAAGTATTCATTTATTTTCTATTTTTGGGATAATACTTATCATATTTCTTCTTCTTCTTCTTCTTCAACAAAGAAGAAGCTTGCAACCATTAATGGCATCTTGAGAAAAAGAGTGAGAAATCCAATTCTAAAGTGAACCCACTTCCTATTTCTTCATCCTCTACCCCTTGCCAAGTAGTATATGGTGTTTTCTTCACAAGTTTCATGACTTGGTGAAGTGGGAGCTTGATCTTGTGTTGCCTCAACGTAGATCATCTTCGGCATCGAAGTCAACGACCTAGCCCGATCATTCTTTCGATGAAGCCGACGCTAGAGCCCGGGATCCGATGATCGCAGCGAGGAGACTTCATCGCGGAGCTATGGAGGTGGAGGACCGGATCTACAAAGGTTGTATTTTCGTTCATACTTTAGAGTAAAGTTGTTTGCTCGCATTTGTTATCGCCAAATCTCTAGTTAACGATCTAGTTAGGGTTTCTCGGCACCGGAAAAATTTGAATTTGGCATGCTTGATGCCTTGTGAGACCTCATTAGTGTGCCTAGGAACCCTACAACTCTAACCTAGATTAGAATGGTTAATCACTTTATCTAATCAGGATGTCTCCCACTGTTTCCTCGAATTCTCCTTCAAACCCTAAAAGGAGAATTAGTTGGGATCATCTAAAATCACCCGAGGTGTAATCCTACTCATCAGTAGGAATCGGAATCCAACTATCATCGCATGATAACTTGATGGAATCCACACAAGTCACCACACTCCGGAAAGTATGCACATGCCTGGAAAGTTTCCTGTATGTTTGAAACTCCCGATGTGGTTTTTACCCCTAACGACCTATAACCTTGACGCTTGTCAACAAGTTATAGGCCACTAGTTAAGTTCAACCCGTCATTGTCCTGGATTAACTCGAACCCATCCGCATAAACGCTTGACGCTTGCCAACAAAGCTGTACGACTGTTTTGATCAATCGCATATCCATGCAACAGACAAATATCACCCAACTACCGTTCACTATGCCTTGACGCTTGCCAACAAACATAGCACGAATACTAGGTGGTACCCATCTGAAATGACGGAGGGCTACGGCTAGTTTTTGGCGAAAAACCTTTAACGTAATGAACTTGATATCGTTGAAGGAATCCAAGCAGTTTTACAAATATATAGTGGCACAAACTTTTGCTAAAGAGGTCACTCCCTGTGAAGGGATCTCGGCTCTTTCCTCGTCGAATGAGGTACAGGATATTCCAAACTGAATACCACGATGCAAAGCAAAAGAATCGACTATAGTGAAGTTATTACCCTAACGCAAACTTTTGCTCAAGAGGTCACTCCCGATGAAGGGATCTCGGCTCTTGCCTTGTCGAATGAGGAGTAGGATATTCCAAACTGAATACCACGATGTAAAGCAAAAAGGAACGTCTGTAATGTCTGTTTTAAAAAAAATTTGGTTCCAACAATATCATATAGGTTTGTTTTCCTTGCATTGATCGGAATCAACACAGTCGCATCAATTAAACATATCACACCAGATAAAGGAACGAAAATAAAATGTACGTATATGCCATCCGCATTCTCCACTGGGCCCCGTCATTACCGGTTAGGTTACTTAACTAATGGCAGAGCGGGGGCTGGACTAGCGCGGGTGCAAAACATATACAACATCTACTAGTATATATATAAATATATATAACATTCGTCCCCGGCATAATATAAAGCAACATCACAGAATCTCAGCCAACAACACAGAATGGTGGACAATCTTGGAGCATCGGGTTTCACTTGAGCCGCAAATGAGACCCGACATTCCCTGTTGTGTGGATAGCCTATGCAATGAAAACCTAGACCCCTACAAGTGCGGAAAATTACCAGCCAATCCCAGAAGTGAGGCAGCTCCAATCAACAAAGTGAATGGGCCACCCAGCACTTCACGGAATCCGGTAACTTGAGCACCCCTCCGTGGGTCAACCTATACCCCTACGAGTATGGCGAATAGCCCGCCAATTTTAGAGTAAGGCCCCCTCCGTCTCAACTCCATGAGATGCGGGCCCGTTGAATTCTAGAACCCGGCTATTCGTGCACTCTACCGCGGGGTAATCCTAATACAGAAAAGAAAAATATATGTACAAGGGTGACATCGACCATAATCCGGTCGTGCCCCAAACAAATAATATACAAACTGGAAGAGATGGTAGTCCACATGTCGGACGTTCGCCCTGTAATATCAAATGTACAAATGAAATTAAACTGTACTATCATTGCACCACTAGCTATCCACCACGACGATCCAACTACAACCACAGCACAACACAGAACATCAACGTGAATCTCATGTTCGCAAACCCGTCTAAAAGACATATAACAATTAGACGAGTTGTATCGCTCTAATGATATTCACGGTCGCAGATAGTAATGCATGTACTGAAAACTTTTAAACAGTGTTAAAAATAACGATTTCGAAATACTCCGTATTAACCCCAAACAAAAGATAACATAATATCCAACCTGGGCAAAATCAAACAATACCTGAGAACCAATATTCCAGAGACTAGAACACACAAAAAATTCTAAGATCCAAATTGCAATATGGACCGGCCAGGCCGAGCATTTGCTTGATCTCGCCGGCCATATTTTGGCATTTGGGGCTCGTGTTTTGTGTGTTCTAGTTATCACATAAATAGCCTTTTGCAATTGTTTAAATTTTTTTTGAAGACTAGAAAAATTCGACAGAAACTGGAATATTTTCCGTATTGTTTCGGAGTTGTTTCGGTTTCGTTACTTTAACATCGTCTAAAACTGCTAGTAAGGGGTTAATGGGTTGGCTCTGATACCATGTTGGGTTATGCAAGCGCCCTGGCTATCAAACCGTGGCCGATTACGGAACAAAAACTTTCTAAACCGACGCTAGAACGACCCCATAATACGGATCGACCTTTAACCCTAAGCTTGCAAACTATAAAGAAAGGAGTTTAGAATGGTTATACCGAATGATCCGTGTCCTTCGGTCTTTAACCATCATCCCAAGCTCCTAGAGGCCTACATGATCAAGCTTGACCTCCGGTCTCCTTCCATCGAAGATTATCCACCTGAGGATTTGTATTTCGAGCTCCTACCTCAATAGCCGAGGTAACTAGGGTACCTAGATCGCTAAACTAGATAGCGTAGAGGATGTAGAGTGTAGTGATGGATTAACTTGTCTCATAACACCTAGGTTTCTCAACACATGAGACTTGAAGGGTGGAGGTAGAAGAAGAAGCTTGAGGATGAAAGTGTGAGGCAACTCAAGAAAATGGCTAAGTCTTTTTTTGTTTGTTGTGAGCAATAATGAAGTCTCCAAAATATCTTAAGTCAACAAAATACCTCAAGACTCCAAAATATCTCACAACAAACAAAATAACAAGCATGCTAGAATAGTAACCATGAGTCACTACAAAGCCATGCTACAATAAATGCATACAACACCTCATCCTCTCCACCTCATTAACCATTTAATCCTAAATGGTTAAAACTAAATGAGGTGACATCTTCTAGAAGCACCTTGTAATAAATTACAAGAATACCCCTCATCTGTATATACATACCCGTATTCGTATTCCGAAAAATAAGAATACAAAGAGACGAAAATAATCCATCAATCTAATACTAGAATCCGACTTAAACCAAAGTCCACTAGTATAATCCGTCCGAATCATGATACGTAAACAAGTGCACGTATATGATCGAACCCTGCCGTAAAAATATACGGCCTCTACATTGTTTCACTCGAAACAGGGAAACCCTCTGTGTGGGACTCTAAAGACTCGTCAATACGCTGGCAGTGGATTTAACCTCAAGCACGTCAGCGACACTAGCTGTACGTAACGGCTACCCAGGTATTGAGCGAAAGGAAGGCCGACGAGCAAACTCATCCTGACCCCTGCTGAGCCTGTCCGTGATAATATCCGTACAGTCCGGTCTGTTCATCTAAGAATATCGCATATTGAGTCTAAGGGGTGGATATAGCCAGACCTCTAATAACGCGACGTTTCGTGTAGGTATGAAGCCCATCACCAACTGAGAAACTACTGATCCAAATCAGTAATTCTCGACTACCTTGGCCAAGGAGTTTTGGTGATGGCCATCCGTGCACAACGCGACATCAACCCCTAATACCAGGATAGACGAATCCCCGGCGATCCGCTCACTGCCTCCATGTGGCTCGGGACCGTACCCAACTAAATCCTGTTTTCATGACTCCTTTGAGCCGTAGTAGGGTAGTACTCAAAGCACAGTGGGAATTCACACGAGACAAATGACGTTCTCAGGTTGACAGACAAACCTGTCCACATGTCACCTGGGAACTACTATCTGAAAATAGATGTACTACCAACTAGCAGGTTCCCGGTGAGTCCGTCCAGGGTGCTCATAACCCAATGAGCACCTGTATACTATCTTAGGCGAAAAAACTAACACCAATGGCTTATGAGACCTGGCCACCGTCCCTCGTTGGGGTCTTGATCAGTATACACTAGTCTACTCTGGAGTATCGATGATCAGTCTCGATACTCCCACGACTAGAGACATTTAAGGATGTGCTTATAAACCACCTAGCTCCCACGTATATGATCGCCATCATAAAGCTGGTAGTCAAGCAAGAATCCTATGGGCTCTATCAACATGTAATAATGATCTGTAATACCACATAAAGCATGTCCATGGTGATAAAGACAAACCATATAGCATACTATCATTTTGAGTAAGACTGTTCTATCCGTATAAGTCCTCTCTCAATCATCGCAATCGCGTGCCTGCGATTCAATAATTGACTTAAGGGCACTATAGCCAAAAGCAACAATACAGAGGTTAGGTTATAAGGTAAGTGTGCTACAGGCAAAACCCCAGCACCAGATACCTACACTTGGCCGGCGAGGAAGCCAATTTACCCGGCGTAGCCGGTTCTCAGGTGGAGGTTTGGTCTCGTACTCCGGTGGTGGTCTTCTAGTGGTCCTGTTAAGTCAATGTACTTGTTTTTTTTCTTGCAAAGATCCCAAGTTGTTCCAGATTCCCTGTAGTCTTCAAACCTTCATAAAACCGACATCGGAAAAATTCTAACTCAAGTCTTGGGGTTTTCAATGCTTAGTTTGTCCAGGATTCATACACTAGAAGGGTTGTGGTCACTAATAACACTCAATTACACCATCACAACTCATAATCTCCCATAACCTCATCTTGGAAATTCAAAGATCACTAAACTACATCGATTTGGTTCTAAACTACTATAGGGTGCAAAGAAAACTAAAAGCTTAACTAGAAGTGTAGAGTTATACCTCATTTGGAAACTCAAGAAAATTCTTGGGTTGTCCAAAGTCTTCAAAATCCAAACTTTAACTTGCTATGTGGTGTAGGATGAGGCGGGGATCATTTTTAATGAAGGTGGTTTCATAGAGGTAGAGGAGGTGGAGGAAGTGAAGGAGAAGATGAAGAATGAAGTGAAGAAAATGAATGAGGATGGTCAAGGGTTGTAGGAGTCTTACACCCTCTCTCTCTCTCACATGCCCATGCCTCAAGCCACATCATGTTGTCCCCTCTCTCTCTCCTCAATCATGCCATCTCCTTTTCTTTTTCTTTTATTTCTCTTCTCACAAATAACATAATGAAAAGAAACAACAACTAACAATGAAACCATGCAACAAAATGAAACATATCATGATGCACTAGCCATGGATATTTAAAAATACGGATTTGGCTTAATCGTAATTAGTCGTGCACTAATCAAGTTTAATTTAAACCCGCATATAATAATTGCATAATTATTTATAAAATGCCCAAATCCAATAAATACCCTTTTTAATAAATAAACCATATAAATCTCCAAATATTTTTCAAATATTGGTATATAATTATACCATTTTATGAAAACTCCAGCGAAATATATTATTTTAATATTTGAATTCCAAAGATAATGTTTTTATCTTTCTGAAATGTTACAAGATAGCTCCTCTTAGTTAGCTAGTTTAGGGTTTATGGTAGATCCAGTGAATGGAAAATTCTACCGACAGTTTTTAAATACAAGAAAAATTTTGTTCCGCAAACGGCCACGGTAGATGGCTAGGGCGTTAGTGTAACCCAATATGGTATCAGAGCCAGCCCATGAAACCTTAACTAGCTAGTTTAGACGTGTTTAAAACATCGATCGACGAAAATTTTCCAAAACACAATTTCAATTCATGTGTTTGCTGTCGATTTTAAAAGGCGTTCAAAAAATCTTTTCAGTGAGCTTAAACATACGTGCAGGCAATTGTAGAGCACCTGAAGAAATTTGGTAACATTCGACCAAGATACCACCGCGGAACCGCCGCATAAAGAGCCTTTTGGCCGCGGTTCCACGGTTGATGTATGGCGTTTGTTCTCCAAATTTCTTTTGGCACTCTAATGTATGGAATTGTGATTTTTAGGATGTATATTTTTTGCCCAGATTTGTTTGAGTACTGGTTAGCACTTGGGGCCTATACGGGAAAGTTTTTGTCGATCAAATTTTAAATGCGTGTTTTATCAGTACATATGTTAGTATCTGTGACCGTGAATATCATTGAGCGGTATAACCCGACTAATTGCTATATGTTCTAATAGACGGGTTTGCGAACATAATATTCACGTTGATGTTCTGTAATGTGTCAATGCTGTGGTTGGATTGTCGTGGTGGGTAGCCGATATTGCAATGGTAGTAGTACAGTTAAGATTCATTTGTATATTCATTTTGCTGGGCAAGCGTCCGACATGTGGACAGCCGTTTCTGCCGTGTTGTATATTATTTTATTGGGGCACGACCGGGTTGAGGTCGATGTCACCCTTGTACATATATTTTTCTTTTTTGTACTAGGATTACCCCGTGGTGGAGTGCTCGAATAGCCGGGTTCTAGAGGGTAATGAGCTTGCATCTCATGGCGTTGAGACAGAGGGGGCTTCACTCTAGAATTGGCGGGCTATTTGCCGCACTCGTAGGGGGTATAGGATGACCCATGGAGGGACGCTCAAGTTACCGGATCTATTGAAGTGCTGGGTGGCCTATTCACTTTGTTGATTGGGGTTACCTCACTTCTGGGATTGGCGGGTAACTTGTCGCACTCGTAGGGGTCCAGTTTTTCATTGCACGGGCTATCCACACGACCGGGAACATCGGGTTTTATTTGCGGCTCAAATGAAACCCGAGGCTCCAAGATTATCCACCATTCTGTGTTGCTTGTTGTTGATCTGTGATGTTGCTTATATCATGCCTGAGACGAATGTTATATATATTTATATATACTAGTAGATATTTGTTTAGTCGAAAATATTGCACATTTGATTGAACATTTTCCCTACTTTTGTTAAGTGCTTAAAGATGTTTATTGTAAATATAGAATATATCTGGGTTTATCTATAAAATATTTATTATCATATATTTCTACATTATAATTAACATTATGAAGGAAAATATATGCATATAATATTTTGGTAATTGAAATATGCATATCATATCAAATATCTCTAATCAATATTCTTAAAGATTTAATGCCATATAAAATGGTTAGGATAATATCTCAAATATAACAAATATTACTAATACTATAAAGTGAGATATTGTGCAGATTTTAGCTCAGGTCTGGAGATCGAGATATCCGAGATGTCGGGAATAAAATCTGCCGATAAAGTTGAATCAAATCATAAAATCATAAACGACAGAGACTCAGAGGAAGATTTGAAGAATCCAGACATCACAATGATATCCAAGTGTCAACACCAAATAGCACAAGAATTTTGAAGCCCTGATCTCACCAAATAGCCGCCCAACCGCAGCCAAACCCTATATGTGCGGCGGATCCGCGGCCCATTTATGGCCGTTGAATTTGTGATTTTTTCAGTATGATCACAACAACAAATCACCACACATAGGATCTAGGGTTTCTTCCTTTGTGACTATATAAAGGACCGGCAGCTTCATATGAAAGATCATCACCGAATAGATCATCGAACCGAAGTGATCAAGAGGTCCAAAGCGATCCACGCATCCAGGTGATCATCAGCTGTTCATCTACTTCCAACAAGATAGAGATTGAGAGCAAAAACTAGGGTTCTTGTACTCTACTTTAAAATGATTTGTACATGATATAGTTGATTAATAAAGGTAGAGTTTTTATTAGTCTTTTCGCAATTAATTTCTGCACTTACTATCTGCACTTAATTTCTGCATTATGATCTCATTCTTCATCCTTTCTTCTCCAACCATGCGTGAGTAATTCCTAGCTTGCTAGGGTTCGTAGGCTAGGGTAGATCAATGGATGATAAAATCATTTAACTCCTTTTATACATTTTAAAGTTTATAAACTTTAGCAAAATAAATGTTAACATCCTTATCGGGCGCGCTACCAATTTATTGATAGTCTCGACCACAATTTGAGATTAGATTAACACTTGTTTTGTTAGGGGCTAGACATGAATAGAGATCAATGCAAGGACAAGGGTTGGGAGTGGAGAAACCCTAGTTCTTCCAAAAGAACCCTAATCTACATTGATCACTATCGATCTAGTTTTAAACTATTAAAAGAAAAAAAGAGTCATTTTTAATTAGTCATCCATTACTAATAAGTCATATGAACTTGGTGGGAACTCACCCCCGCGCGCAAACGCGTATGTTATGGAAACGGATATGAAATGAAGGAAACGGATTGCGCACGCGAGATCGTTCTTATTTTAAATATTTATAAACCGCAAGTACACGACGCGTTATAGCAAGCTGGCAAGTACGGGTCGATTCGCAGGGAATTGTGTATTGGGTCTTATGATTTAAGGTTCAACAAATTAACGAATTGGTTGGTTGTCACAAAAAATGAAAAAATACGAAAACAAAGAAAAGCAAGAAAAACAAGTTAAGAAAGATTGGTCATGGCTTTGGCTCGAAAGGTCGAATCGCAAAGATTCCCTCGACGCTCCTTTGATCATGAGTTGTTCGTCCTCACGTTAATCCCGGCATGAAGCACGGCTTGTCGAAGCGGTTGCGAGGCACAAGTCATCAAATTCCATTATTCTCCGCAAAACACGAAACGACTTACCGTTTTGTTCACTTACCGTTTGTATGTCCAAGCTTAGGGTATCAACACTAAACACAAGGGTTAGCAAGCATACCGCAACATCAAAAATACAAAGTAGTGAGTGAGAGCAAATGATATCATTGTTGAGTGTGCTAAGCGGTTGTGATAGTATACGGTATATGAAAACCGAGGGTTTGTCAAGCACTCGGTCACAAAATACCATTTCCATACTTAGCAAACTTAACACCAATTTGATTCTAACTTAAACATTGTTAAATAGGGAAGGGGAGTGAATATGGTATATGAAGAGGTTACAAGTAACTATGGTTTCAAAATACCATATCACATCAATATATAAATCAATCCTTAAGTTATAATCATGTTAAGCAAATTAAACATAAACAAAAGGGGGAGGAGGAAAAGCCTTTCATCTCACTTCTTTACCATTACCACAACCAAAGAATTTAGTTAAGCATAATGAAAAGAAAAGAAAGCAAGTAAAGAAAACAATTAACAAAGCAATATATTAATACTTGAAGTCGAGTTACAAGATTTTTGGTAACTTATTCAACCTCCATAATGAAGCTCTCCAAAGAAAGCTTCAAGAGGGAAGAAGAAGAAGAGACCAAGTTAAGCTCACACAACACTCAAGCCTAAACCAAAAAGAAAGAAACTAAGAAAATGTATACAGTATGGTAGAATGAGAGAGAGCCCTTCTTTTGCTCACTGGTATGCTTTTATAGGCACAAAAGAAAAATAAACAAGTAGTAAAAATAAGGTGACGTGGCAGCAAGGGAGGGTCTGTAGAAAACTGGGGGTTATTGGAGCAAGTAGGGCCGGCATGCTCGGCCAAAGAGGCAATGTGGCCGGTCCTGTCGAGGAGCCTTGGTCTCGTGCTTGTTGTGTGGACATGTGTGCATCCCAATATCACTCTGGTGTTGCTAGTTTTGTCTGTAGAGGCCTTGGATGCACTCAGGGATTTGGAGGGAAACATGATGCAAAGTATCACATCAAAACTTTATGCATTTATTGCCCAATCAATGCACATCACACCCATACATGTGCTCTCTTGCATGAATTGTGCAAGGGCAGCCCCACCATAGTCCATGCTGTTGGGTTACGGCAGCGCCTGGCCGTCAATCCGAGGCAAATGCGGAACAAAAACTTGTAAAACTTGGCGCTACCACAACCAATTACCCGGATCGTGCCATTAACCATAAACTAGCTAACTGTAAAGTGTTCAGAGATTATACCGATCAATCCGTGTCCTTCGGACTTCAATCTCTGCGCCAAGCTCCTCACGGCTGCCCCCGAACAAGCTCGCTCTTCGGTCTCCCTCGTCGAAGACGATCCACCTCGAGAGTTTCTTAATACGGGCCCCCGCTTCAAACCGAAGCAACTCGAACAACTAGTTTTCTAACCTAGATGCTCAAGATGATGTAGAGATAGTGTGTGAATATTTTGTCTCAAAACACTCTAGGATTCTCAACACATGAGAGGGATAGAGTGGAGGCAAAGAAGATGCCATGAGTGAAGCAAGTGTGAACTCAAGAACTTAGCACAAGAAAATGGCAACTCAAGAAAAAGGAGATGGCTGCTCTTTTCTTGTTGTGATGTTGTGTGTATTTTTGTGAGAGAGGCAAGTGAGAAAAAAAATCCTTTTTCAAGTAATCTCTCAAAAAAGTATCTCACAAACCAAAAAAAAACAATAGACAATGAAGTATGGCTCAAGCCATAAATGCACCATGCCAAGCCCATGCCCATACTTTCCACCTCATCATTAATATTAAACATTTATAAAACAAAACCCTAAATGTTTAACATTAGAAAAAGAAATGGCATCTTCAAAAGTAATCTTGTAACGAATTACAAGAATACCACTCATCCGTATATACATACCCGCATCCGTATTCCGACTGAATACGAATACTACAAGACGAAAGTAATCCAACAATCTAATACTAGGATCCGGCTTAAACCAAAGCCCACTAGTATGATCCGTTCGATCATGATGCATGCACGAGTGCACGTATATGATCGAACCCTGCCATAAAACCATACGGTTTCTACAACGTTTCGCCCGAACTAGGGAAACCCTCTGGTGTGGGACTCTAAAGACTCGTCAATACGCTGACAACGGGTTTAACCACAAGCCGTCAGTGGCACTAGCTGTACGTAACGACTACCCAGGTATTGAGCTAAAGGGAGGCCGATGAGCAAACTCATCCTGAAACCCTACTGAGCCTGACAGTGACAATCTCCGTACAGTCCGGTCTGTTCGTCTATGAGTATCGCATATCGGGCCTATGGGGATGGTAAACGTCAGACCCCAATAGCGGTATAATTCGTGTTGGAGTGTAGCTCAGAACACCTTGAGAAACTACTGGAATACCTACCAGTAAATATCACTTGTCTTGGCCAAGGACTTTGTGTAATGGCTCTCCAAACACAGCGCGATATCAACCCCCAATACTGGGAGAGACAAATCCTATCTAACCACCACTGCCTCCAAGTGCTTCAGGACAACACCCAACTACCACCTGTTTGCACGACTCAGTAGAGCCGTGGTAGGGTAGCAATCAAAGTACAGTGGGAACACACTCAAGACAAAGTAGCAATGTCAAGTCGACGGACTAAGCTGTACTCATGTCATCTGGGAACTGACCTGACGATAGGTATAGTACCATCCAACAGTACCCCTGCGAGTCCGTCGGGTGTACTCATAACCCAATGAGCACCCGTATACTATCTTAGGTGAACCAACTGACACCAATGGCTTATGATACCAGCCACCGCCCCTCTTCGGGGTCTCGATCCGTATACTCTAGTCTACTCATGGAGTATCGATACCCAGTCTCGAAACTCCCACGACTAGGGACAGTTTAAGGATGTGCTTATAGACTACCCAACTCTCACGTATATGATCGCCATCATACTGCTGGTAGTCAAGCATGAATCTTATGGGCTCTATCAACGTGTAATAGTGATCTGTAATGTCACCTGAAACATGTACACAGTGATAAAGACAAACCAGATAGCATACTATCATCTCGAGTAAGACTTTCCACCGGTATAGGTCCTCCCTCAATCATTGCAATCACGTGCCTGTGATCCAATAATTGACTTGAGAGACCTATAGCCAACAATCTCCCACTTGCACTTAAGGCTAATTATTGCGATGTCGCATACTCACAGCCCGTGTGATACCGAACACCCAACTCCTCTAATAATCAGTTTCACAAAGCTCATTTGTGAAACTATTGCTTTCGAGAAATAGCCTCAGTGAGTGGATCCGCTTTGATGTTTCTTTCTATGTCTCTCTTTATCTCAAGATCGCGGAGAAAGCCATCTCCCAAAATGAGCAATACCTGTCTTAGAATATGTTTGGATATCTGATGGGATCTAGTTCATAAATGAACTCCAAATCCAGTAAACTTCTTAGACTGTATCGTCAACTGAATTTAATCAGTATCCTGCGCCATGCCTCCCTCAGTGTTCGTTTGGACCATCTGTCCAAACTACTGCCCCTCGTTGAGGAAAGTCTATAACTCTGACAGTCACTCTGTCAACCAGGTCACCTTGAACTCCTGGAATGATAACCGTCTCCTGAAGGAGGCTGCCGTTATCAAATCCCTGGAACATCCACTTATGTTCTAAAACTGCTTCCGAACGTTTCTCCAGGATTGGATTAATATATCAACTTATTGCATCTAGTGCAAAAACAATATCTGGTGTGGTACTTGACATCTCATGATTGACTCAATTGCCTAAGCAAGTGATATGTCAATCATGCACATCCCTCTCCCCTTTAGTCTGTAAGACACCTTCAGAGAGGGTGACTCCATCACCTGCAGGTACACCACCATGCCAGGAGTCGTCCATTCTAAAACACCTTTAGAATGCTGTCTAAATACTCGGATTGGGAAACTACCCAAATCTAGATCTAAAACTATAGATCTAGTAACCAGAATGCCTGATATAATATCCAAATGCTATGTGGAGAAACCACTGTGTGACAACCACAGTATAACCGATCGTAGTATAGGAATTTTACTTCCTATAAAGTGTATGTCATCCAAATACCATGACATCACACCCTACAACCTCCTTAATAAATCCATCTCATATTCTGATGAAGTCAAAACCTATAACTGTCACATCAAAAATAGATGATCTATCTCCGCTATATCTGCTTTAGTCTATAAATAGACATAAGCTCCTTTTCTACTATACTTCCGCTGCTCCCACTGACTACGACAACCCTCTGGCAGAGTCATATACACGTGCACTTCTAAAGCTAGTTTAGAACGACGCTATACTCATCCTCCTGCCTGGTCTCATAGTCTAGAACAGCAGTAATGGCAAGTCTGGGTAAACAAGAACCTCCCTGTCACCGTCTTTGAGGATACCGGAGTACCTCTCGGGTGCCTGAGCTTACCCACCATATCTGAGGAGTGGCTAATGGAATGTCAAATCTGATTGAATTTTTAGGTCCTATTAAATTTTCAGTAATCGTTTACGGTTCTGGAATCACTTCCAGTTCTACCATACTCCCACTACTGTTTTCTGAAAAAGTCCATTTTACTAAAACTGTGGCGAGTCAAGAACAATATCACTATTGATCTTCCAGATGGTAAAAAGTTACCCTTCTTCATAGCCTGGGATAACCCACAAACTGCCATTACTGAAACGTGCCTTGAGTTATCCAGAGTCTGGTTTTAAGCATAAGCCGGAAAACTCCATATACCTTAACATCGTTAAGATATGAACCATTCTATATACAATATAGAAACAAAGGCACTAATTTAATTGGAACCAGATTAAAATCATGCAGCTGTCACCAATGCATGTCAACCAAATGGAGAGAGGCCGATCAGTATTACTCAACTTAGGAGTGCATCCATATATGAGTAACCTGAAAGAGAAACAAGTTTCTCAAAACCATTACTATCAACTGAGTACCAAACACGAGTATCTACTTCTTCGATCACCTTGAAGAATCCTGATACTTGCAACACGTGGTTCTCTACTTTATTCTTGTACCTATAACTTCTCAAAACTTGGACCTTGTATTTCTACGAAACACGTGTCTAAAACTTGAGAAGTCACAAGTAAACAAAATATAGTACGAGGACCAACCCCTTTGTCCTAATGGACACTGGACAACATACAATACTTTGTATAAGTGCCCTGAGTTTAATAACTCAAACCCTGTGCGTCGTAGGTTGAAAATTGTACTATGGTTATGAAGAGTTACGCTGCTGTTGAATGCTTCTTACCTAACCATCAACTGATATAGGTAAATGTCATGGACATAATTTCAAAAAGTTATATCTCACTTTATAAAATAAACGTACATATATATCAATTTGAAATTGGTGCATAACAACGGATATTCAAAACCAAATATTTGCCGTCCGGCAAAAACACAGGCGATTTCCTCAAATATCACCAATTACAACGAATCCTGATATAATGAGGATGATCACCTAATTCCCAATAACTTACTCCCACTCATCATTTGTAAAACCCTACAGATGTGAGAATCAAACCTGGTAAATACATACCCCGGAGTAAGGACTAATTGGGAAATCAGTTTTCGTTTAATAACACACAGTGAAACTGAAACATGAAAATGTTTCGAAGGGGTATCCGGGTATTCCTAGTAATGCCTCTTCCATTATCCAGATTCATGACTGTAACCGTATATCTCCTTTCCATCTCTCCAATTCCCTTTATTTGTCTTTACTCATTATCTTCTGTACACCCCTTTAAACTAAATGGTTTTCTTCCTTCCCTACCGTTCGACACCAGCCTATGGTTTGGAAGATGACTATCCAATAAGCATAATAGGTGTACTCTCCTAATCCTAGGAGTACTCGCAACCTGAGAGAAGGTAAAGATAAAAGACAACTGAATAAACCTTATTCCTATTTCTCCTGAACCAGAATCCATCTCCGAACTGGAACAAGTTCCTTCGAGTTCGTATATAACCATACAATGGATTATCCAATAACTGTGGATCTTCGTAGTGATACGGGGTGTTCTGGAGAAATACAAAGGTGAAGTAGGAGTGGCGATGAAATACGTGGTTTGGTCGTGAATGATAGCAGTCGCAATTTACTTTGCCCTCTTTCTGATCCCTTTATTTGTCTTTACTTATTACCTCCTGCACACCACACTTAGGCTAATTGGTTTTCTTCTTTCCCTACCTTTCGGCACCTGCTTATGGTTTGGAAGAAGACTATACAATAAGCATAATAGGTGTACCCTCTCCTAATCCTAGGAGCCCTCGCAACCTGCGAGAAGGTAAAAGGAAAAGAAAACTGAATAGTCCTATTCATTTTCTCCAGAACAGGAAACCATCCCCGAATCTGAAACAAGTTTTTTCGAGTTCGTATATAACCATACGATGGTCAAATCCAAATAAATGGGATCTTCGTAGTGATACGGAATGTTCCGGAGAAAAGAAAAGGGTAAAAGTAGGAGTGGCAATGAAGTATGCAACTCTGACAATCCAAAAGCCGGTGTTTTAAGAAAGTTCGGTTAACTTGGTTACTGAGTTATAGTCTAGGGTCGGGCCATCGTCGCTGCCAAAGAGAGAGAGAGAGAAAGAAACACTCTGCGTGCACTCTAACCTAGATCAGAATGGTTATCATTTTATCTAATCAGGATGTCTCCCTCTGTATCCTCAAATTCTTCTCCAAACCTGAAAGAAGAATTAGTCGGGATCACCCGAGGAGTAAACCAACTCATCAGTGGGAATCGGGATCCAACTATCATCGCATGATAACTTGATGGAATCCACTCAAGCACCACACTCCAGAAGGTATGCGCATGCCTGGCAAGTTTCCTGTATGTTTGAAACTCCCGATGTGTGTTTTTACCCCTAGGACCCAAGTGACCTTGACACAGTCAACAAATCAAAGAGTCCTAGTCAAGTTCAACCCGTCATTATCCAGGATTGCATTAAACCCAACCGTACGAGCCCTTGACACATTCAACAAGGCCGCACGACTGTCCTAACCAATCACATTAATATGCCACAAACAAGTACTACTTAGCTACCGCACACTACGCCTTGACACAGTCAACAAACGCAGCACGAATACTAAGCAATACTTGTAAGAAATGACGGAGGGCTACAGCTGGTTTTTGGCGAAAAACTTTTAACGTAATGAACTTGATATTGTTGAAGGAACCGCATAGCTTTTTACAAATATATAGTGGCGAAAACTATTGCTAAAGAGGTCACTCTCGGTGAAGGGATCTCGGCTCTTTCTCCGTAGAATGAGGTGCAGGATATTCCAACTGAATACCGCGATGCAAAGCAAAAGTAATCGACCATAGTGAAGTTATTACCCTGACACAAACTTTTGTCCAAAGGGTCACTCCCGATGAAGGGATCTCGGCCCTTGCCTCGTCGAATAAGGTGCTGGATATTCATAACCGAATACCACCGTGCAAAACAAAAGAAAACGTCCTTGTAATAACAGCTTTTTGAAAATTATTCCAACAACATCGAATAGGTTTGTTTTCCTTGCATTGATCTGAATGAATGCAGTCCCGTTAATTAATCACACCAGAAAAGAACGAAAATATAATGTACGTATATGCCATCCGCATTCGCCACTGGGTCCCGTCATCACCCGTTAGGTTACTTAACTAACGACAGAGCAGGGACTGGACTAGCGCGGGTGTAAAACATATACAACATCTACTAGTGTATATATCAATATACAATAATCGCTCCAGGCGTGTTAAATGCAACATCACAGAAAAGTAATAAGCACCACAGAACAATACAGATAGTCTGGGAGCCCCGAGATTCCTTTGAGCCGCAACTGAAACCCGACATTCCCGTGGTCGTGTGGATAGCCTGTGCAATGAAAACCTAGACCCCTATGAGCGCGACAAGTTACCCGCCAAAACCAGAAGCGAGGCAGCCCCATTCAGCAAAGTGAATGGGCCACCCAGCACTTCATGGAATCCGGTAACTTGAGCACCCCTCCTTGGGTCAACCTGTACCCCCTACGAGTGCGGCGAATAGCCCGCCAATTCTAGAGTGAAGCCCCATCCGTCTTAAAGCCATGAGATGCGGGCCCGTTGCTCTCTAGAACCCGGCTATCCGTGCACTCCATCACGGGGTAATCCTAGTACATAAAAGAAAATATGTACAGCGGTAACATCGACCTCAACCCGGTCGTGCCCCAAAAGAATAATATACAAACAGGCAGTGACGGCAGTCCACATGTCGGACGCTCGCCCCGCGATATCAAAAGTACAAATAAAACTAAACTGCACTACCATTACATCCAAGCTATCTACCATGAAAAATCCGCAACAACACAGCACAACACAGAACATCAACGTGAATGTCACGTTCGCAAACCCGTCTAAAAGAACTATAGCAATTAGACAAGTTGCACCGCTCGAATGACATTCACGGTCGCATATAGTAATGTAAGTACTATAAACTTTAAACAATGTTAGAAAATATCGATTTTGAAATAACCCTCGAGTAGCCCCAAACAACTAGGTAAAACCATATCCAAAATGGGCTAAACAAACTATGCCACAGAACCAACATTCCAGAGACAAGACCACCCCCCAAAAACGAAACCCTGAAGCCCTGAAATGGCCGGCCTCCTCGGTTTTCTAGGCATTGTGCTCGGCCAAATTTTGGTGGATTGGTCTCGTGTTTAGGGTGCAGTCTATAGGTCATGTCAGTAGCCTTCTGCAGTTGTTTAAATAATTTTTGAAGACACTTTATAAATCAACAGAAACTGGAATGTGCAGGGGCAGTGTATCGGGTTTGTTTCGATTTCGATAGTTTAAAATTGTCTAAACAAGCTAGCTAAGGGTTAATGGGTTGGCTCTGATACCATGTTGGGTTACGGCAGCGCCCCGGCCGTCAATCCGAGGCCAAATGCGGAACAAAAACTTGTAAAACTTGGCGCAACCACAACCAATTACCCGGATCGTGCCATTAACCGTAAACTAGCTAACTGTAAAGTGTTCAGAGATTATACCGATCGATCTGTGTCCTTCGGTCTTCAATCTCTGCGCCAAGCTCCTCACGGCTGCCCCCGAACAAGCTCGCTCTCCGGTCTCCCTCGTCGAAGACGATCCACCTCGAGGGTTCTTAATACGGGCTCCCGCTTCAAACCGAAGCAACTCGAACAACTAGTTTGCTAACCTAGGTGCTCAAGATGATGTAGAGATAGTGTGTGGATACTTTGTCTCAAAACACTCTAGGATTCTCAACACATGAGAGGGATAGAGTGGAGGCGAAGAAGATGCCATGAGTTTAGCAAGTGTGAGCTCAAGAACTTAGCACAAGAAAATGGCAACTCAAGAAAAAGGAGATGGCTGCTCTTTTCTTGTTGTGATGTTGTGTGTATTTTTGTGAGAGAGGCAAGTGAGAAAAAAATCCTTTTTCAAGTAATGAGCAACCCCCTCTCAAAAAAATATCTCACAAACCAAAAAAATAAATAGACAATGAAGTATGGCTCAATCCATGAATGCACCATGCCAAGCCCATGCTCACACTTTCCACCTCATCATTAATATTAAAAATTTATAAAACAAAACCCTAAATGTTTAACATTTGAAAAAGAAATGGCATCTTCAAAAGTAATCTTGTAACGAATTACAAGAATACCCCTCATCCGTATATACATACCCGCATTCGTATTCCGACTGAATACGAATACTACGAGACGAAAGTAATCCAACAATCTAATAATAGGATCCGGCTTAAACCAAAGCCCACTAGTATGATCCGTCCGATCTTGATCCGTGCATGAGTGCACGTATATGATCGAACCCTGCCATAAAACCATACGACCTCTACAACGTTTCGCTCGAACTAGGGAAACCCTCTGGTGTGGGACTCTAAAGACTCGTCAATACGCTGACAGTGGGTTTAACCACAAGCCGTCAGTGGCACTAGCTGTATGTAACGGCTGCCCAGGTATTGAGCGAAAGGGTGGCCGACGAGCGAACTCATCTTGAAACCCTACTGAGCCTGACAGTGACAATCTCCGTACAGTCCGGTCTGTTCGTCCATGAGTATCGCATATCGGGCCTAGGGGGATGGTAAACGTCAGACCCCCAATAGCGGTATAAGTCGTGTCGGAGTGTTGCCCAGAACACCTTGAGAAACTACTGGAATACCTACCAGTAAATCTCACTTGCCTTGGCCAAGGAATTTATGTAATGGCTCTCCAAACACAGCGCGATATCAACCCCCAATACCGGGAGAGACGAATCCTATCCAACCGCCACTGCCTCCAAGTGCTTCAGGACTGCACCCAACTACTACCTGTTTGCACGACTCAGTAGAGCCGTGGTAGGGTAGCAATCAAAGTACAGTGGGAACACACTCGAGGTGAAGTAGCAGTGTCAAGTCGACGGACTAAGCTGTACTCATGTCACCTGGGAACTGCTACCTGACGATAGGTATAGTATCATCCAGCAGTACCCCTGCGAGTCCATCCGGTGTACTCATAACCCAATGAGCACCTGCATACTATCTTAGGTGAACCAACTGACACCAATGGCTTGTGAGACCAGCCACCGCCCCTTGTCGGGGTCTCGATCCATATACACTAGTCTACTCATGGAGTATCGATGCCCAGTCTCGAAACTCCCACGACTAGGGACACTTTAAGGATGTGCTTATAGACTACCCAACTCTCACGTATATGATCGCCATCATACTGCTGGTACTCAAGCATGAATCCTATGGGCTCTATCAATGTGTAATAGTGATCTGTAATATCACCTGAAGCATGTAAACGGTGATAAAGACAAACCAGATAGCATACTATCATCTCGAGTAAGACTGTTCCACCGGTATAGGTCCTCCCTCAATTATTGCAATCACGTGCCTGTGATCCAATAATTGACTTGAGGGCACTATAGTCAACACATGCCAAAGAGTTGTGTACACACTTGTGTTGTGTTGGGCCAAAATTGTGTACACAAGTTTATTTCCAAAAGAACTCTTTGGATATCGGTCGGTTTCCTGTTCTGTTTGCAGTGTCGGTTCTCAAACGTTGTATCCGTGATTTTGAATGTGTTGGGATATAGCAGTGCCCCAGCCGTCAATCCGAGGCCAAATGCGGAACAGAAACTTTTAAAACTTGGCGCTACCACAACCAAATACCCGAATCGAACCATTAACCGTTAACTAGCAACTACTGTAAAGAGTTCAGAGATTAGAATGGCTATACCGATCGATCCGTGTCCTTTGGTCTTTAGCCACCATCCCTAGCTCCTCGCGGAATCTCCGATCTCGCTCGATCTTCGGTCTCCTCGTCGAAAGGGCACCACATCAACGAATCATTTTACGGGCTCCCGCTTCAAACCGAAGCAACTCGAACATGAAGTTTGCTAGCCAACATGTCCAAGGTGAAGTAGAGAATGCGTGTGATAACTTTGTCTCTATACACTCAATGAATCTCAACACATGAGATGGGATGAGTGGAGGTTGAAGAAGAACCCATGGATGAGGAAGTTGTGAGCTCAAGAGAAGAAGAAAGCAAAAGGCTTATGTTGTTGTGTTTTATATCTTGAGCGAGAGAGAAATATATCATTATCAAAAACCAAATCCAAGACAATACTTGGCTGCCCCTCTCTCTCCAAAATACCCCCACAAATCATAATTAGCCCCTAAAATCAATCCATGTCACATTAATGGTCACACAAACCAAGACCATGAGTCACCATGTGCATGTGGCATGAATTGATGTATATGGACAAAACTTACACTCACATTTTCCACTAATAAACATTAATCCAAATGTTTATAAAAATAAATAGAATGGCATCTTCTAAAGTAAACTCGTTACGGATCACAAGGATTCCCCTCACCTGTATATACATACCTGTATCCGCATTCTGACTGAATGCGAATACAATGAGACGAAAGTAATCCAACAAATCTAATACTAGGATCCGGCTAAAACCAAAGCCCACTAGTATGATCCGTCCGATCAAGATGCGTGCACAAGTGCACGTATATGATCAAACTCTGCCATAATACCATACGACCTCTACAACGTTTTGCCCGAACTTGGGAAACTTTATATGGTGGACTCTAAAGACTCGTCAATACGCCGACAGTGGGATTAACCACAAGCACGTCAGTGGTACTAGCTGTACGTAACGGCTACCCATGTATTGACCAAAAGGGAGGCTGATGAGTGAACTCATCCTGAAACCCTACTGAGCCTGTCAGTGACAATCTCCGTACAGTCCGGTCTGTTCGTCTAAGAGTATCGCATATCGGGCCTAGGGGGATGGTAAACGTCAGACCCCCAATAGCGGTATAAGTCGTGTCGGAGTGTAGCCCAGAACACCTTGAGAAACTACTGGAATACCTACCAGTAAATCTTACTTGCCTTGGCCAAGGACTTTGTGTAATGGCTCTCCAGACACAGCGCGATATCAACTCCCAATGCCGGGAGAGGCGAATCCTATCTAATCGCCACTGCCTCCAAGTGCTTCGGGACTGCACCCAACTACTACCTGTTTGCACGACTCTTTTGAGCCGTGGTAGTGTAGCAATCAAAAAACAGTGGGAACACACTTGAGGCAATGTAGCAGTGTCAAGTCAACGGACTAAGCTGTACTCATGTCACCTGGGAACTACTCCTGACGATAGGTATAGTACCAATCAGCAGTGCCCCTGCGAGTCCGTCCAGTGTACTCATAACCCAATGAGCACCTGTATACTATCTTAGGTGAACCAACTGACACCAATGGCTTGTGAGACCAGCCACCGCCCCTCGTCGGGGTCTCGATCCGTATACACTAGTCTACTATTGGAGTATCGATGCCCAGTCTCGAAACTCCCACGACTAGGGACACTTTAAGGATGTGCTTATAGACTACCCAACTCTCACGTATATGATCGCCATCATACTGCTGGTAATCAAGCAAGAATCCTATGGGCTCTATCAACGTGTAATAGTGATCTGTAATGTCACCTGAAGTATGTACACGATGATAAAGACAAACCAGATAGCATACTATTATCTCGAGTAAGACTTTCCACCGGTATAGGTCCTCCCTCAATCATTACAATCACGTGCCTATGATCCAATAATTGACTTGAGGGCACTATAGCCAACAAAATGTGTTTCCAGTATTTTATCACGAACACCTGTAAACTATAATTACTGAGCAGACACTGGTTAATAGTACCGATATATAACAAAATAGATAATGAATGAGTGGTATTAAAATGCAGTTTTCTGTGGTGAACAGAACCCTACAAACCTCTTCTTCATAAATCTTACATCTGTATCAAAATAGATCTACAACCAATCAACCCATCTTTCTATCGACTCGTCTAAAACAAGAAAAAAGTTCATGTTTCCCTGCGGACGACCCGTACTCATCGCGGCTAGCTACCAGCGACACCGTCTTGATTGCTGTTACTTTACTTTACAAAACACTTTTTAAAAAACACATCAATCAATACTGTATATGTTTTGCACCCGCGCTAGTCCGGCCCCTGCTCTGCCGTTAGTTAAGTAACCTAACGGTGAATGACGGGGCCCCGTGGTGAATACGGATGGCATATACGTACATTGTATTTTCGTTCTTTTCTGGTGTGATAGGTTAATTTATGAGATCACATTAATTTTGATTAATGCAAGAAAAGAAACCTAAAAAGATGTTGGAACAAATTTAGAAAAAACTATAGTTATACTCTTTCGCTTTGCATAGTGATATTCGGTCATGAATATCTAGCACCTCATTCTAGAAGGCAAGAGCTTAGATCTTTTCGCGGGGAGTGACCTCTTGAGCAAAAGTTTATACTGTAGATTACTCGGTTTTCTTCAAAAACCATAATTTTTCAAAAGCGAAGCCTAAACCACTCATTTTCAAAACCACTCGGTTCCTTCAACAATATCAAGTTCATTACGTTAAAGGGGTTTTCGCCAAAAAACCAGCCATAGCCCTCCGTCATTTCTTACAAGTATCACCTAGTATTCATGCTATGTATGTTGGCCTACATCAAGGCATAATGAATGATAGCTGGGTAATACTTGTTTGCTGCATGGATATGCGATTATTTATGACAATCGTACAGTTATTTTGGCCTACGTCAAAGACTTGCACGGGTGGGTCTAAGTTAATCCAGGATAATGACGGGTTGGACTTGACTAATGACTTATGATATGTTGTCCTACGTCAAGGTCATAAGTGTTAGGGGCAAAACCCACATCGGGAGTTTCAAATATATAGGAAACTTGCTAGTGTTGCATACCTTCTAAAGTGTGGTAACTAGTGTGGCTTCCATCTAGTTTATCATGCAATGATAGTTGGATCCCAATCCCACTGATGAGTAGGATTACTTTTGGGAGATATTTTTCACTTCAAAATTAGCTAACCTATTAGGTGTCTAGAAAAGTATTAACGGGACTCGCCTATGCGAAAACGAGGTTTATTTTAATTAGGTCCGTGCGAGAGCACGTGAAACCTCCCTCGGAGTACCAATACTCACCTTTTTTAACAATTGGCGAACTTGTAAGGTGTTAATGATCCCAGCTAGTTCTCCTTTTATGGTTTGGAGGAGAATTCGAGAAAACAGTGGGAGCCATCCTGATTAGATAAACTAATAACCAATCTAATCTTGCAAGAGCGCACGCTGAGTGTTTCTTTTCTCTCTCTCTCCAGGTAGCAACCATTTCATGCCCTAATCAAGATAATAAAATGTATCACTTGACCGATCCGAATTTTTATTCGGGGCTGGGGAACATCGGTTTGGCTCTAACTTATGACAACTGTCATGAGTATGAGTAGAGGAAAGTGGATTGCATGAATTCCTTGGTGACCCCAACGAAGAAGAAGCATACTATTGCGTCTCCTTCAGTTGTTCTTGTTATTGAGAACTTCTTTTCGGTCAGTCCTATCTCCTGGGTACTAGATACCGGATTAGGATCTCACATCTGTAATTTATTGCAGGGACTGAGAAAAAGTAGGATGGTTAGACCTGGTGATAGGTCCCTCAGAGTAGGGAACGGAGCACAAGTTGATACTTCTGCCGTCGGTGAATATCACCTAGTATTGCCAAATAACAATACTATGATTTTGAACAATTGCTACTATATACCTTCCATGGTCTGCAACATCAAATCGGTTTCTTTACTTGATAAAGATGGATATAACTTTGTTCTTGATAGAAATATCATGGACATTTACCTCGATAAGGTATTGGTTGCAGAAGGTACACTGTGTAATGGTATCTATCTTCTTAATCAAAACGCAGTTTTCAATATACAAAACGCACGCAAGAGAAAAAGTTCAGAAGAGAACGAATCCTACTTGTGGCATTGTAGACTTGGTCATATCGGAGAGAAAAGACAGAGTAAATTGTATAAGGATGGATATTTGAATACGTTCGAATTTTCATCTTATGAAACTTGTCAGTCTTGTCTCAAAAGAAAAATGACCAAATCTTCGTTCACCGGACATGGATAAAGAGCAGCAGAGCTCTTGGACTCATACACAGTGATGTATGTGGTCCAATGTCTATACATGCAAGGGGTGGGTTCTCGTACTTCATCACATTTACTGACGATCTCTCTAGGTTCGGATATGTGTATATCAAGAAACACAAATCTGAAGCTTTTGAGAAATTCAAAGAATTCAGAAACGAAGTAGAGAACCAGACTGGAAAAAGTATCAAGATCCTCCAATTTGATAGAAGAGGGGAGTACTTAAGTACGGAATTTCGGGACTTTCTAAAAGCGAATGTTATTCTCTCACAGCTTACTCCTCCGTATACACACAGCACAACGGTGTATCAGAGCGGAGGAACTGTACCCAATTGGACATGGTTCGCTCCATGATGAGTAATGCTGAGTTACCTATTTCATTCTGGGGGTTTGCTCTTGAATCTGCTGCATTCATATTGAATAGAGCACCGACCAAATCAGTGCCTACCACCCCATATGAAATATGGAGTGGGAAGAGACCATGTCTTAATTACATTAAGATATGGGGATGTCCTACCTTTGTTAAAAAGCAGAACCATGGTAAACTTGAGGCAAGATCTGTATTGTGTAAGTTTGTGGGATACCCTAAGCATTCACAGGGGTATCTATTCTATCACACCGAGGAACAGAAGGTGTTTGTTGCTCGTCACGCCACCTTTTTAGAATGACAATTTCTTGCAAAAGAAATTAGTGGGAGCACGGTAGAACTGGAAGAAATTTCTGAACCATAAAATGTAACAGAAGATTTGGTAGAACCCCTAAATTCAGTAGTAGCCGACGAACTTCAGCCACTCCGCAGATCTAGTAGGATTTCTTATCCGTCCGAGAGATACTACGGTTTTCTCATAGACGAGGATCGAGAGGATTGCATCTTGGAAGAAGATCCTATTAGTTTCAAGCAGGCCATTATTAGTAGGGACTCTGAAAAATGCCTGGATGCTTTGCGATCCGAAATGGAGTCCATGTAAGCCAATAAAGTGTGGACCTTGGATATTGCTCCACCCGGGGTAAAACCAGTTGGAAGAAAATGGATCTACAAAAGGAAATTTGGTAGATGGGCAGGTGGAAATCTATAAGGCTAGACTTGTTGCAAAAGATTTTCGTCAAAGACCAGGTGTAGACTATGACGAAACCTTTTCTCCAGTGTCTGCTCAAATCCATTCGGATCCTACTTGCCATTGCTGCCTTCTATGACTATGAAATCTGGCAGATGGACGTAAAAACGGCTTTTCTAAACGGAAGTTTGGAAGAGAGTGTTTATATGGATCGGCCGGAAGGTTTTGTAGATAGTGGGAGCAGCGGGAAGGTGTGCAAGTTGCTTAAATCTATTTATGAATTATAGCAGGCATCGCGGAGCTGGAACATCTGTTTTGATGAAACAGTCAAGGAATTTGAATTCATCAAGAACGAGGATGAGCCTTGTATATATAAGAAGATTGTAGGACGAACTGGCGTATTCCTAGTCTTGTACATGGAAGACATTCTTTTGATAGGAAATGATATTCGTATGCTACAATCGGTCAAGCTGTTCTTGTCACAAAGGTTCTTCATGAAAGACCTGGACGATGCCTCGTACATTCTGGAGATTAAGATCTACAGAGATAGATCCAAGAGATTATTGGTACTTTTGCAGTTCAGGTACATAGAGACCATACTAAAGAGATTTAGTATGGAAGATTCCAAGCGCGGTAATATAACCGCATTGCACGAAATCACCCTCTCTAAAGAGATGTCTCCTAAGACTGATGAGGAGAGAGTTCGCATGAGCACTGCACCCTACGCTTCGGCGGTAGGGTCTATAATGTATGCGATGCTGTATACCAGACCAGATGTAGCATACGCGCTTAGCGTGGTGAGCCGGTAGCAGTCAAACCCAGGTGAAGATCATTGTACAGCTGTGAAGAACATTCTCAAGTACCTGAGAATGACTAAGGAGATGTTCTTGGTTTACGGTAATGGAGACCTTAAGGTCGAGTCCTTTACCGATTCAAGCTTCCAGAGTGACAAGGATGACAACAAGTCTATCTCGGTTTTGTGTTTACCCTCAATGGAGGGGTCGTGTGTTGGAAGAGCTCCAAACAAGACACCGTCGTAGACTCGAAGATGGAGTCTGAATACATTGCTGCGAACGATGCCGCAAAAGAAGCGGTCTGGATGAAGAAGTTCATTACTGAACTTCAGGTAGTTCCGTACATTGTTGATCCGATACCTTTGTATTGCGATAAAAATAGGGCTATAGATCTAGTGAAGGAACCACGGTCCCATCAGAAATCCAGACACATTTTAAGACGGTATCACCTGATCAGGGAGATCGTTGATTGCCGGGAGATTGAGGTGCAGAGAGTGGACACAAAAGACAACACGACGGATCTATTCACGATCCTTCAATCGTAGTTCGAGCGACTTTTTGAGATGTTGGGTATGCGATACGCCAATAGCTGGCCCTAGAGCAGTCGTTGGGTACTCGGTACGCCAATATATGGCCTTAGTGCAAGTGGGAGATTATTGGATATGTATGCCCTAGAGGCCATTATTGTATATATATACATGTAGATGCTTGGACATGTTAGGTCCACGTTAACCACCCTGGTTCTTTCGGGGAGGCCGAAAAGGTAAAAATCAAAATTTTCTCACAAGGTAACATGGACCAACAATAAAGGATCTTTGCTAAACAAAAATTAACAAATTAACTATAAGTTTTAGCTACTCGGTTAGAAGGTTATACCTAGGTCTTGAACTCCTTCTCTTCTTGTTGCGGTCCTCCTTCTTGCTTGCTCCTTGGAGTGGTGTAGACGTCTCCTCCTCGTCGTCTTCTCTTTGCCGAAGAAAAATCCACCCGAAGGCCTCTACCTTGAGCTCCTACCTCAACCAAGAGGTAACTAGAGTGCTTGGCTTGCTAAACCTAGAACCCTAGAAAGAGTAGAGAGATGTTTTGATGGTTTAGTCTCAAAAGCTCATGGTTCTCAACACATGAGAGATGAGAGCTTTGAGAGGAAGAGGGAGAGCTTTTTCAAGAGAGAGAAAGAGCATGATAAATGAGAATAGAATTTTTACAACCATGCTCACATATGAGATAATATGAAATAATAATAATAAAAATAAAGATAATTGTGATGGTTAGTTTGGAATGATCATTATCATTTCACAATAAATGCATTTTGCAAGAAACAAGAAGCATCTTGCAAGTGAAATGATGATGGTCAAAATGTCAACAAAAGTCAACCGGTCAACCAAAGTCAAAAGGTCAACAAAAGTCAAATGTTCAACCTAACCATGGCACAATTATCCTTAATTAATATACTTAATCATATTTCTCATTCTCATTAGGGTTAAGAAAAAGTCAACTGTCAAAAACCCTAATGAGATTCCTCTGCCTCTGTCAACTGTGCATACACACCCGCATCCGTGTTCCGAGGAACACGAATACAGTGAGACAAAACCAATCCCAAAACAAATACTAGGATCTGGCTTAAACCAAAGCCCGCTAGCAATAACTGTCCGGACAACAAACGTGCACAAGTGCATGGATGTGAACAAACCCCGTCGCGAAACCATGAGACCTCTACTCTGTTTTGCCCAAAGGAGAACAACCCTCTGTGTGGGACTCTAAAGACTCGACACTACGCTGGCAGTGGGTTTAACCACAGCCCGCAAGCGGTACTAGCTGTACGTAACGGCCCCCAGGTAGATACCGATAAGAAGACCGATGAGGTGAACCCATCCGAACTCCTACTGAGCCTGAACGTGATAATCTCCGTACAGTTCGGTCTATTCGTCTGAGAGTATCGCATGGCGGGCCTAGGGGGGCGGTAAACGTCAGTCCCCTAATAGCGGTACAAGTCGTGTCGGAGTGTAGCCCAGAACACCCTGAGAAATTACTGGAAACACTACCAGTAATTCTCGCTTGCCCTGGCCATGGACGACTATGTGTAATGGCTCTCCTAGACACAGCGCGATATCAACTCCCAATACCGGGAGAGATGAATCTTGTCTAACCGTCACTGCCTTCAAGTGCTTCGGGACTGCACCCAATTACTACCTGTTTGCACGACTCAATAGATCCGTGGTAGGGTAGTAATCTAAGAACAGTGGGAACACACTCGAGGCGAAGTGACAGTGTCAAGTCAGCGGACTAAGCTGTACTCATGTCACCTGGGAACTGTTAACTGACGATAGGTATAATACCAAGCAACAGTTCCCGACGAGTCATGTCCAGTGTACTCGTAACCTAACGAGCACCTGCATACTATCTCCAGTACGACGTACTGATGGCTGTGGGACAGACCATCTCCCCTGCTGGGACGAGAAGCGTATGCACCAGTCTACTCTGTAGTATCGATGCCCTGTCTCGATAATCCTACGACTAGGGACCAAAATAAGGATGTGCTTATAGACTACCCACCCCCCACTAGTGTGATTGCCATCACAACGCCGGTAGTCAAGCAAAGATCCTAAGGGCTCCATCAATATGTATTAGCGATATGTTAAAAGAAACATATACACATATTAAGATAGAAACAAACCAAGTAGCATACTACTATATCGAGCAAGACTGTCGTAAAATCCGTGTATATATCCCAAGCTTTCAAAATGTATTATACAAACTAGTACTATACAATAATGGCCTCTAGGGCATACATATCCAACAATTTCCCACTTGCACTAAAGGCCAGTAATTGGTGTACCGCATACCCAACGTCTGCACTAAGGCCAGCTGCTGGCATACCGCATATCCAATAGCTCAAAAAGTTGCTCGAACTGTGTTTGAGGGAGGGTCTTTGTGAATGGATCCGTCGTGTTGTCTTTTGTGTCCACTCTCCGTACCTCGATCTCCTGGCAATCAATGATCTCCCTGATCAGGTGATACCGCCTTAAGATGTGTCTGGATTTCTGATGGGACCTTGGTTCCTTCACTAAAGCTATAACCCCATTGTTATCGCAATACAAAGGTATTGGGTCAACAATGGAAGGAACCACATGAAGTTCATTAATGAACTTCTTCATCCAGACCGCCTCTTTTGCGGCATCGCTTACAACAATGTATTCAGCCTCCATCGTCGAGTCTGCGACGGTATCCTGTTTGGAACTCCTCCAACACACCGCCCCTCCATTGAGGGTAAATACAAAACCCGAGACAGACTTGCTGTCATCTTTGTCACTCTGGAAGCTTGAATCGGTAAAGGACTCGACCCTGAGGTCTCCATTACCGTAAACCAGGAACATCTCCTTAGTCCTTCTCAGGTAGTTGAGAATGTTCTTCACTGCCGTCCAATGGTTCTCACCTGGGTCTGACTGATACCGGCTCACCACGCTCAGCGCGTAAGATACATCTGGTCTTGTACATAGCATCGCATACATTATAGATCCTACCGCCAAAGCGTAGGATATAGTGCTCATGCGAACCCTCTCCTCGTCAGTCTTAGGAGACATCTTCTTGGAGAGGGTGATTCCGTGCAATGCGGGTATATTACCGCTCTTGGAATCTTCCATACTAAATCTCTTTAGTACGGTCTCTATGTACCTGGACTGCGAAAGTCCCAGTAATCTCTTGGATCTATCTCTGTAGATCTTGATCCCCAGAATGTACGAGGCATCACCCAGGTCCTTCATGGAGAACCGTTGTGACAAGAATAGCTTGACCGATTGTAGCATAGGAATGTCATTTCCTATCAAAAGAATGTCGTCCACGTACAAGACTAGGAATACGACAGTTCGTCCTACAATCTTCTTATAAATACAAGGCTCATCCTCATTCTTGATGAAATCAAATTCCTTGATTGCTTCATCAAAACAGATTTTCTAGCTCCGCGATGCCTGCTTTAATCCATAAATGGATTTAAGCAACTTGCACACCTTCCCGCTGCTCCCACTGTCTACAAAACCTTCTGGCTGATCCATGTAAACGCACTCTTCCAAACAGCCGTTTAGAAAAGCCGTTGTTACGTCCATCTGCCAGATTTCATAGTCATGGAAGGCAGCAATGGCAAGTAGGATCCGAATGGATTTGAGCATAGCCACTGGAGAAAAAGTTTCGTCATAGTCCACACCAGGGCTTTGATGAAAACCTTTTGCAACGAGTCTAGCCTTATAGGTTTCCACCTGCCCATCTACACCAAGTTTCCTTTTGTAGATCCATTTGCATCCAACGGGTTTTACCCCAGGTGGAGCAATATCCAAGGTCCACACTTTATTGGTGTACATGGACTCCATTTCGGATCGCATAGCATCCAACCACTTATCAGAGTCCCTACTGATAATGGCCTGCCTGAAACTGGTAGGGTCATCTTCTTCCAAGATGCAATCCTCTCGATCCCCGTCTATGAGAAAACTGTAGTATCTCTCGGGCGGATGAGAAATCCTACCAGATCTGCGGAGTGGCTGAGGTTCGTCCGGGGTTATTGAATCCTGAGGTTCTGTCAAATCTTCAGTTTCATTTTGTGGTCGCTGAATTTCTTCCAGTTCTACTGAACTCCCACTAGTTTCTTTTGCAAGAAATTGCCACTCTGAAAAGGTGGCGTGGCAAGATACAAACACATTCTGTTCCTCGGTGTGGTAGAACAGATATCCTATAGAGTTTTTAGGATATCCCAAAAATTTACATAGAACTGAACGTGCCTGAAGTTTGTCCGGATTTTGTACTTTTACATAGGCCGGACAACCCCATATCTTAATGCGCTTAAGATACGGTCTTTGACCATTCCATATCTCGAATGGTATCTTAGGCACTGATTTTGACGAAACATCATTTAAGAGATATGCCGCTGTCAAAAGCGCATGTCCCCAAAATGAAAGAGGCAACTCGGCACTACTCATCATGGAGATAACCATATCCAATAGGGTACGATTCCTCCGCTCCGATACACCGTTATGCTGTGGTGTGTATGGAGGAGTAAGCTGAGAGAGAATACCATTCTCTTTTAAGTAATCTAGGAATTCCGTGCTTAAGTACTCCCCTCCCCTATCTGATAGGAGGATCTTGATACTTTTGCCAGTCTGGTTCTCTACTTCGTTTCTGAATTCCTTGAATTTCTCAAAAGCTTCAGATTTGTGTTTCATAAGATACACATATCCGAATCTAGAGAGATCGTCAGTGAATGTGATGAAGTACGAGAACCCACCCCTTGCATGTATAGACATCAGACCACATACATCACTGTGTATGAGTCCCAAGAGCTCTGTTGCTCTTTCTCCATGTCCGGTGAACGGAGATTTGGTCATCTTTCCTTTGAGACAAGACTGACAAGTTTCATAAGATGAAAACTCGAACGTATCCAAGAGTCCATCTTTATGCAACTTACTTATTCTTTTCTCTCCGATATGACCAAGTCTACAATGCCATAAGTAGGATTCGTTCGTATCTGAACTCTTCCTCTTGCGTGTGTTCTGTATATTGAGAATTGTATTGTGTTTTAGAGCATAGATACCATTACACAGTGTACCTTCTGCAACCAGTACCTTATCAAGGTAAATGTTCATGATATTTCTATCAAGAACAAAGTTATATCCATCTTTATCAAGTAAAGATACTGATATTATGTTGCAAACCATGGAAGGTACATAGTAGCAATTGTTCAAAATCATAGTATTGCCATTTGGCAACACTAGGTGATATTCACCGACGGCTGCAGCATTAACTTGTGCTCCATTCGCTACTCTGAGCGACATATCACCAGGTGCAACTTTCCTACTTTTTCTCAGTCCCTGCAATAAATTACAGATATGAGATCCTGATCCGGTATCAAGTACCCAGGAGGTAGGGCTGACCGTAAAGCAGTTCTCAATTACAAGAACACCTGAAGTAGATGCAAAACTATGCTTCTTCTTCAACTGGGTCTCCTTGGAATCCATACAATCCTCTTTCCCTTGCTCATACTTGTGACTATTGTCATAAGTTAGAGCCGAACCGACGTTCTCCAGCCCCAAATAAGAATTCGGACCAGTCAAGCGATACATTTTATTATCTTGATTAGGGCGTGAAATGGTTGCTACCTGGAGAGAGAGAAAATAAACACTCAGCGTGCGCTCTTGCAAGATTAGATTGGTTTATTAATTTATCTAACCAGGATGGCTCCCACTGTTTTCTCAAATTCTTCTTCAAACCTTTAAAAGAAGAACTAGTCAGGATTAATCGCACGTCACAATACTTGCTTAACCTTTCAGCCAGGCTAGTGTTGGTACTTCGAGGGAGATTTTCCGATGCTTTCGCGAAGTTCCTTAATTAAATAACCTCTTTTCCCTGGAGGCGTAGCCCCGCTAACACCGTTCTAGACACCTACTTGGTTTATAGCATTGATTGTTAAGTGAAATAATCTCCCGAAAGTAATCCAACTCATCAGTGGGATCAGGATCCAACTATCATTGTGTAATGACCTAGATGGAATCCACTCTAGTCACTACACTCCAGAAGGTATGCTAAATATGCAAGTTTCCTGTATATTTGAAACTCTCGATGTGGTTTTTACCCTTAGGACCCATGTGACCTTGACTGAGCCAACATATCAAAGGATCCTATTTAAGTTCAACCCGTCATTATCTTGATTGCATTAGACCCACCCGTACGAGTCCTTGACTGAGCCAAAATGACCGCACGACTGTCCCAACCAATCACATTATATACTACAGAAAAATATTACATAGCTACCGTACACTACATCTCGGCTGAGCACGAAATATGTAGCACGAATACTAAGCAATACTAATCCGAAATGACGGAGGGCTACGGCTGGGTTTTGGCGAAAACCCGTTAATGTAATGAACTTGATATAGTTGAAGGAACATGATTGCCTTTTTTTTAAAATATAGTGGCGAAAACTTTTGCTAAAGAGGTCACTCCCTGTGAAGTGATCTCGGCTCTTTTCTCGTCGAATGAGGTGCAGGATATTCCAAACTGAATACCTCGATGCAAAGCAAGAATAATCGACTATAGTGAAGTTATTACCCTGACGCAAACTTCTGTCCAAGGGGTCACTCCCGATGAAGGGATCTCGGCCCTTGCCTCGTCGAATGAGGTGCTGGGTATTCATAACCGAATACCTCTGTGCAAAACAAAAGAGAACGTCCTTGCAATAACAGCTTTTTGAAAATTGTTCCAACAACGTCTTTTAGGTTTGTTTTTCTATGCATTAATATAATGCGTCCCATCAGTTAATCCTATCATTGCAGAAAACAACGAAAATATGACGTATGCTTATGCCATCCGCATTCGCCACGGGGTCCCGTCATCACCCGTTAGGTTACTTAACTAACGACAGAGCGGGGACTGGACTAGCGCGGATACAAAACATAAGCAGCGCCTACTAGATATCATATATAGATATTTACATTCGTCAGATGCAATGATATCCATTCCAGATCACAGATGAACACATTGGATATGCTAGGAATCCGCGTTTCGTTCGAGCCTGCAACGAAAGACGGATTACACGGTCGTGATGAATAGCCACACCCCACCCTAGATCCCTACGGGTGCGGCAAACTACCCGCCAAGTACCCGAAGTGAAGCAACCTCCCTCAACAACGTGAGTAGGCCACTCAACACTTCAAAGTACCCGGTAGTTTGTGCACCCTTCCTTGGGTCTATTCTAGGAGCAAAAACAGTAAAAGAAATAATATATAATGGCGTCTACAACCTCATCCCGGATGTGCGGCCATAAAAATAATATTACATCAATTTACGATTTACATCAAATGAAAGATAAATAAACTCTCATCTCACAAACCCCGGCTATTCATCCACGACAATCCAACAAGTTCGTATACACAATCCAACATCACAGATCACAGATATGTACAACTCCCACTAATCGACGTATAGCGATTAGTCGACGTTCAGTACATATATCACATTACAGATATAACCATTTAGCTAAAGTTTATAGAATTTCGATCAATATACCAATTTGTAACTACCCCAAACACAACATTGTTCTCTGGAGAATCTGGGCAGAAACAAAATATCTCAAAAATCACAAAACACCAAACCGAACAAACTGCAGGAAAAACGAGCCGCGACCGAGTCGACTCGGCCGCGGATCCGCGGCGAAACGCTTGGTTTCACCGCGCTTCCACGGCGGTTTGATCGACTCAGGGGCTCGTTTTTCTTGGGTGTTCCTAGAATACCCTGCACGGATTTTTAAGGCCTGTGGAAATATTTTTAGACCAGTTTTTAAAAAACGCAGAAAGTACATGATTTCGGTGCGTTTTGCGATTTTTTCTCGGATCGAAGTTCTAAACACTTCGCTAACATGCTAGTTGTTTTTTAGCTAGTCTCTGATACCACTGTTAGGTCCACATTACCCACCCCAGTTCTTTCGGGAAGGCGGAATAGGTAAAAATCAAAATTTTCTCACAAGGTAACATGGACCAACCATAAAGGATCATTGCTAAACAAAAACTAACAAACTAACTACAAGGTTTAGCTACTTGGTTAGAAGGTTATACCTAGGTCTTGAACTCCTTCTCTTCTTGTTGTGGTCCTTCTTCTTGCTTGCTCCTTAGAGTGGTGTAGACGGCTCCTCCTCGTCGTCTTCTCTTTGCCGAAGAAAAATCCACCCGAAGGCCTCTACCTTGAGCTCCTACCTCAACCAAGAGGTAACTAGTCGTCTTCCCTTTGCCGAAGAAAAATCCACCCGAAGGCTTCTACCTTGAGCTCCTACCTCAACCAAGAGGTAACTAGAGTGCTTGGCTTGCTAAACTTAGAACCTTAAAAGAGTAGAGAGATGTTTTGATGGTTTAGTCTCAAAAGCTCATGGTTCTCAACACATGAGAGATGAGAGCTTTGAGAGGAAGAGGGAGAGCTTTTTCAAGAGAGAGAAAGAGCATGATAGAATGAGAATAGAATTTTTACAACCATGCTTAAATATGAAATAATAATAATAACAATAAAGATAATTGTGATGGTTAGTTTGGAATGACCATTATCATTTCACAATAAAAGCATTTTGCAAGAAACAAGAAACATCTTGCAAGTGAAATGATGATGGTCAAAAGGTCAACAAAAGTCAACCGGTCAACAAAGTCAAAAGGTCAACAAAAGTCAAATGGTCAACCTAACCATGGCACAATTATCCTTAATTAATATCATTAATCATATTTCTCATTCTCATTAGGGTTAAGAAAAAGTCAACTGTCAAAAACTCTAATGAGATTCCGCTGCCGCTGTCAACTGTGCATACACACCCGCATCCGTGTTCCGAGGAACACGAATACAATGAGACAAAACCAATCCCAAAACAAATACTAGGATCTGGCTTAAACCAAATCCCACTAGTAATAACTGTCCGGACAACAAACGTGCACAAGTGCGTGGATGTGAACGAACCCCGTCGCAAAACCATGCGACCTCTACTCTGTTTTGCCCAAAGGCGAACAACCCTCTGTGTGGGACTCTAAAGACTCGACACTACGCTGGAAGTGGGTTTAACCACAGTCCGCAAGTGGTACTAGCTGTACGTAACGGTCCCCAGGTAGATGCCGATAAGAAGACCGACGAGGTGAACCCATCCGAACTCCTACTGATCCTGAACGTGACAATCTCCGTACAGTCCGGTCTGTTCGTCTGAGAGTATCGCATGGCGGGCCTAGGGGAGGTAAACGTCAGTCCCCTAATAGAGGTACAAGTCGTGTCGGAGTGTAGCCTAGAACACCCTGAGAAACTACTGGAAACACTACCAGTAACTCTCGCTTGCCCTGGCCAGGGACGACTATGTGTAATGGCTCTCCTAGACACAGCGCGATATCAACTCCCAATACCGGGAGAGACGAATCCTGTCTAACCGTCACTGCCTCCAATTGCTTCGGGACTACACCCAACTACTACCTGTTTGCATGCCTCAATAGAGCCGTGGTAGGGTAGTAATCTAAAAACAGTAGGAACACACTCGAGGCGGAGTGATAGTGTCAAGTCAGCGGACTAAGCTGTACTCATGTCACCTGGGAACTATTAACTGACGATAGGTATAATACCAACCAACAGTTCCCGATGAGTCCTGTCCAGTGCACTCGTAACCTAACGAGCATCTGCATACTATCTCCAGTACGACGTACTGATGGCTGTGGGACAGACCATCTCCCCTGCTGGGACGAGAAGCGTATGCACCAGTCTACTCTGGAGTATCGATGCCCTGTCTCGATAATCCTACGATTAGGGACCAAAATAAGGATGTGCTTATAGACTACCCACCCCCCACTAGTGTGATTGCCATCACAACGCCGGTAGTCAAGCAAAGATCCTAAGGGCTCCATCAATATGTAATAGCGATATGTTAAAAGAAACATATACACATATTAAGATAGAAACAAACCAAGTAGCATACTACTATATCGAGCAAGACTGTCGTAAAATCCGCGTATATATCCCAAGCTTCCAAAATGTATTATACAAACTAGTACTATACAATAATGGCCTCTAGGGCATACATATCCAACAGGACATATGTATGTACATGAAAATTATGCTATCCGGTTTGTCTTTATCTTAACATGTGCACACGTTTTACTTGTTATTACGTATCATCTATACATGTTGATAAAGCCCGTAGGATCATTACTTGACTACCTGCGTTGTGACAGCGATCATACTTATGGGAGCAGAGTAATCGATAAGCACATCCTTAAAAGGTCCCTAGTCGTGGGAGTATCGAGACTGGGCATCGATATTCCGGAGTAGACTAGTGTATACGTTTCCAGACCCTGACGAGGGGCGATGGTTGGTCCCGCAGCCATTGGTCTTTTGCACCTAAGATCGTATACATGTGCTCACTTGGGGTGAGTACACTGGACGTACTCACCGAGAACTTCTAGATGGTACTATACCTATCGTCAGATAGCAGTTCTCAGGTGACATGAGTACATGTTAGTCTTCTGACCCGAGATCGTCATTTTTCTCATGTGAGTTCCCACTGTTCTTTGATCACTACCCTACCACGGCTCTACTGAGTCGTGCAAACAGGTTTTGGTTGGGTACAGTTCCGAGCCATATGGAGGCAGTGAGTGATTGTTGGGGATCCGTCTCTCCCGGTATAGGAAGTCGATATCATACTGTGTTCGATTGGTCAGGACCATAAGATCTTGGCCAAGGTAGTTGGGATTTACTGATAGGTTGATCAGTAGTTTCCCGGATTGGCCCTGAGCCGCATCAACACGAATTATCGGGTTATTAGGGTCTGACGTTTATCACCCCTAGACCCGGTATGTGATACTCTCAGACGAAGAGACCGGACTGTACAGAGATTGTCATAGATAGGCTTAGTAGGGATCCGGATGAGTTTGCTCGTCGGCCTTCCTTTTCGATAGGTACCCGGATAGCCGTTACGTACAGCTAGTACCGCTGACGTGCTTGTAGTTATGGATTTATCCAGTAACTCACTGCCGGCGTACTGTTGAGTCTTTAGAGTCCCACACAGAGAGTTTCCCTAGTTTAGGCGAAATGATGTAGTAGCCGTATTGGATACGTGCAGGGTTCCGATCGATTGATTGTACTATGTACCAGGACTTTTGATCGGACAGTTGATAATACTAGCCGTCTCGGGAGTGAGCCAGATTATTAAATCAGGTATTGATTTAATAATTTACATATATGTATTTCGATATGTATATTCTAGTTGTTCTTTATGTTATTCTATCTCTTCCGGTATTCGTATTTTTATACGAATGCAGATATGTATATACAGTAGACTGTAATCCGTATTTTATACGGAAAACATTCTAGAAGGTGGACACCTCATTTTGGTGATTTCCATTTATTTTTAAATGGATAATGAGGTGTAAAGCAAGGTGAGGGGAGTATGGTGAGAACCATGTCTCAATAGTATTGACAAATGAATTGTTAATTCATTTGTGCTCACTATTGAAGCATGGTTGGATATTTTAATTGTAGGAATTGTTTTACAAAACTCTAGTGAGGATTTTCTCTCACTTGGATTCTTCATTATTTTCATACTCTCACCATTTGATTCACTCTCCTCTCCTTCTCTTGAGCTCCACCACCTTCATCATCTACCTCCTCTCTACACTCTCATGTGTTGAGAATCAAGAGAGGAGGTGAGATAGAAACATACAAAGAACCTCACACTACATCCTAGATTTCTTAGACCAACAATCTAAGGCTTCTAGTTGCTCCATTTGACACTTAGTGTGGAGCTAAAGCCATGGACCTCATTCCTCGGGTAGATCATCTTCGATGGAGGAGGACTGACGAACAAGCTAGATCCTGGAGAACCGAAGGAGCAACCGAAGGAGCAAGCAAAGAAGAACAAACTCGTTCAAGGAGATCACTTGGAGCTAATGAAGAGGAAAGAAGACTGAAGGACACGGATCTTTTGGTGAGACTATTCTATCATAGTAGATAGCTCCTCTTAGTTGGCCAGTTTAGGGTTTATGGTAGATCCGGTGAATGGGTAATTCTAGCGCCAGTTTTTAAACATAAGAAAATTTTTGTTCCGCAAACGACCTCGGTAGATGGACATGGCGTTAGTGTAACCTAACAGGAGAAAGTTAACATGATCCGTAATCATATGAAGACGACACAAGATCGACAGAAAAGGTTGGCTGATACAGGACGAAGACCTCTGAAGTTCGCAGTTGGTGATCTTGTATTCTTGATGATATCACCGACCAAAGGAGTGATCCGATTTGGTAGTCGAGACAAGCTTAGTCCTCGATTCGTGGGGCCTTTCGGTATTATCGAGCGTGTTGGAGAGGTAACTTATCGATTGACTTTACCACCATCCTTAGCGGGTGTTCATGACGTGTTTCATGTATCTCAACTCCGCAAGTATGTTTGATATGAGACGCACGTCCTAGATCACTCGGAATTGACAGTGAGAGAAGATTTGACTTATAAAGAGCAACCGATGACGATTGTGGATCGACGGTATAAGGTTCTCAAGAATAGGATTATCTTTTTAATGCTTGTTTCGTGGGGAAATCGTTCGCATAGAGAATCTACTTGGAAACGTGAAGACGAGATTCCACAAAAATTTCCTCATCTCTTTCCTTAGATCCGTATCTTCTTATCTTTTCCAGTTTCGTGAATTTCGAGGAATAAATTCTTTTGTAGTTGGGTATAATGTAACACTCTAGTACGGTTATATAACATTAATTGATATTTTAACACTTGCTTTATATTTCTTCTTGTTTCCCCAAATAAAAGAGCAAAGCTCTGTTCAAAATTCAAGAAGCAGCGCCTCACGTGCCTTCCATGAGGGCGCCAGCGCCAGAGTTAAAAATTCTTATATGAGCAGCGCCAGTGTGCAAAGCACACAAAAATCTTAAGCAGCGCCCACGTGCACAACACGTGAGCACCGGTGCCCAGTAGAATTAAATTCTACTCTCTGTTAAACAGAGCCGTTGGATCAAAGATCCAACGGAGACGATTAATCATCAGGATGCAGAGTTAAATTCTGTTTAGAGGAAATATTCCTCAAATCTTTCTAAACAAGAAAGATTGCCCTCTATAAAACAGAGTACCATTGGATTAAAAATCCAATGGTGATTAAAGAATCACCAATCTAAAGAATAAATTCTGTATGGGTAAATATTTCCCTAATCTTGTTAAAAACAAGAAAATACTTTCTGTAAAATAGAAGTCCTTGGATCAAAGATCCAGCGATGGGTAAAATCCCCAAATCATTTGGGATCTCTTAATGAGAGATTTATTCAGAGCTAATCAACAAACTGCCCCTACTATATAAAGGACCCAAGACTTCAAGTCTGAAAAAGAGGAACCCCCCATAAGCTTAAAAGAAAAAGAGAAAGTTTCGAAAGAACAGAGATTTAAATTCTCGAGGAAGAATAACACTCTTCTTGGAAATTTTTAGTAAATAAAAGTAGATAAAGATCCTGTGAATCATTCAAAAAGAGAGAGAGAGCACAGTACCCAGCGCCCCACGTGTTCCTTACGTGGGCGCTATAAGAGTGCCTATCACTCATTGAGCAGCGCTCAGCGCCCCATGTGCCTCTCATGTGGAAGCTACAAAAGAACTCACGAGTGTTTAGCACTCAGTGGGTAACGCTCAGCGCCCAGTGCCCCACATGCCTCTCATATGGATGCTACGAAAGAACTCAGGAGTGCTTAGCACTCAGTGGGTGACGCTCAGCGCCTAGCGCCCCACGTGTCTCTCACGTGTGCGCTACAAAAGAAAGGAGTGCCTAGCACTCAGTGGGTGACGCTCAGCACCCAGCGTCTCACGTGACCTTCATGTGGACGCCACAGAATAAAAGTGTTTGGCACTCACTAGGCAGCTCCTAGCGCCTAGCTCCTCACGTGCTTCACACGTGGGTGCCATAAAGAGTGTTTAGCACTCCATATAAAGACAAAAGGGGTAAAGTGTTTAACCCTTATTGGGCAATTCCCATGACTGAAAACCCCATATGATTAAATGTAAGCGTCAGAACTTACATAAGTGCTCAGTACTTTTTGCACAAAAAAGGGACTGAGCCCAAACAAGTGCTTAGCACTCTTTTTCAATTAAAAAGAAAACTAAGTGGACCAAGCCCAAGTTGGTTAGGTCCCTTGAGAGTAGAAACTCCTTAATTCAGATCAACCGAACCCATGTGCTCACTACTTCCCAAACTGATATTAGTCCCAAATACGACTATCGATCTTCCAACTGATGATATCCCAAAACGATATTCGTCCCACATTCCCCTGAGGAAATCATAGTCTCAAAATACGAATAATGATTCCTGAGTTTACCATTAATCTCTTTTACCTCAATTACAGGAATTGGTTCAAGGTCTCTACACCTCTGATATATGTCGTTGTAATTCCTCAACGTCTTCAGAGAGGTGGCGGGTCCCGACAACCAACTGCTTTTTGGTGCGCTTCCCAAACTAACGTGCACATCCCAAATCAAACCACATCCGAAACTGGATGTATCCCATATCATCATTGCTCATCCCGTCACGTAACAAATACACGTGCACGCAAGATGGACAATGGACCAAAACGTCCTTAAACTAACAACGGAACGTAACGTCATTAAACTAAAATCTCACCTCCAAAATTGTGATCAACAGACCGAAATGTCCTCAAACTAAAACCTCGCCTCCAAATTGGCGATAACGAACCGAAACGTCCTTAAACTAAAACAACAGAGCCCAAATGCTCTTTTGTTGGATCTGAAGCAAAAATGATCTTAAGACCTTGTTAAGTAGATCTTAGTCTCAAATTGGACTAACGTATCCTTAACAAAAAAACCAACCGAGCCCTAACTGCTTACATACATTTAAGTCGATCTTAATCTCAAAATAGATTAACGGTCCTTAAATAAAAACCAAAAATCTAAGAAATACGGATTTGGATTAATCTACGCCCTACGGGCGACAACAGAAATTAGTCTCCGTATACAATCCATGGGCAACCTAAACAAATAAAAAACACACACGACACGAAGTGAACTTTCGGAGCAGGAGAAAGTGGTTATCGCGATGCAGTAACGTAATTAACTGCATGGGCTTGTGCCTGTAGGGAAGAGCGTCCCCACAATCAAAAACCCCTCACAAATGAAGGGGAATCTAACGAAGTCACGCTACAACGACCACATCCGTCCAAACCTCCGATATACGGTGCCATAAATCAACTTGGCATCTTCGGAGAGGTGGACGGATAAATCCAACTAGCATCTGCCCCCAAAATTCAGGCCAGACGTCCTAACGTCCCGATCGCGTATTTCGGTGGAGAACAGATTCTGGCACGCCTGGTGGGACCTTTTCCTCTTTCCACTCCACACTTCGTGTGTCGTGTTCGCGAACAAAATCGTGGTTTGCTATGGTTGCCCTTAGATTCGAGGTACTAAGATTTGGTGTCATGCTCCTGTGTAGAAAGAAGAAGTGAATATCAATGGCTTCCAGCTGCACCAACTGCAACAGCAACTCTCGCTCCACCCCAACAGGACGAATGGCATATGGGCCCAATGCGGCCTCAATCTTTTCTATGCCGGTGGGGCAGGTGACTCAAGTCACCACTGGATTGTTCTTCGGGACCATGCTCCCACCAGCAAGCTTCAGCGCCCCAGTTCCACCATAGGAAGTTCCTGAGAAGTCGGTCTTCGATCGACTTGCAACCACCACGGCCCCTCTTAACGGGTCGTCCAAGTCTGTCATCTCATTCTTCAACAGGCTGAGCCGAAGCTCAAGTGGGCCCATAAAGGGACTCGCGATACCTGAAAGGGCTATTCTAAAACGAACGGTCCTTCCCACTCCTGCTATGGGTGAAGTCATCAAAAATTCTTCCCCTGTTAGAAAGTCGGTCTTTGAAAGATTGGCCGTTCTCTCTCAACGGACATCAGTCTTTGACAGGCTGACACCAACAGTAGCCCCTCACCAAAGCAGGGGGCACGACGGAGACGCTTCCACAACTGAGGTGGTCCCATCTGCAAGGCACGCTCAACGTCGCCACTGGCGCCGAGTGAGAAGAGCTGGGGGAAACTCCCCCTCCGGACTCACCCCACCAGCTCCAATGGTAGAAGTTAATGCTGTTGTTCCAACCGGGAACAACTTTGAACCGCTTAGGAGGGTGTGAAAGAACTCCCCAACCGCAGTGTTGAAGAAATCTCCACTTCCTGCTGAAAATTTGACGCAGGAAAAACTAGAGCAGCCCCCTCAGCGGCTGTCTTCCTAAATCCACAGGGTCTGGCGGAAAGTCCAGGATTCCGTGATCAACAAAGACTACTCTCGCCGACTGAAGAAAACGAAGTCTCGGCAAGAGGAAGATCATCCCTCCACCATACAACGAGGGACTTCCTATACACAGGCGCCTGTTACAATGGCTCCTTCGACCTCGACCTCCCACAAAAGGAGGAGGCCGGAGAAAATCCCACTGCCTGCGGCAAATTCCAAAGGCGCTGGAACGAAACGCCCAAAGTCTGGGGGAATGATCGTCCATACGGTCTACATGGCTTCCGGGAAAGAGGATAGCCGTGCTTCCGTGGTGCATCGACCGCAAACTCGGTCGTTGACAAAAGCTCAGAAGCAACAACAAAAGCTCCAGAAGATGCTGACGAAAATGGCAGCACTCACCGGACAAAAAGAAAGTTCGGAATCAACAAGTGAACAGCGCCAGGAGAAGGAGACCGATACAGAGTTCTTGCGAAGGGTGATAGAAAGAAAAGATAAGGAGGCCGCGGAACAAGCTGCTAATATAAAGCAAATGACACTTTTGTTCTAGGACATGGTTGGAATGATGATCCAGCCAGAACCTCCAGCCGAAGATCCACTGATAATCATCTTGGACGACAGAGGAGAAACATCGAACCCTCTTCCGGCGCTATCAGTGGCCAGGGAGGAAACGATCTCTAAAGTCGCCCTTGATGATTACATAGCTCAACAAATACGAGCTCATCAGGCAAGTGAAGCGGCTGGCCAAGTTGTCAAAATCGGGCGACCGTACCCAGGCTGGTACGATCAAATCAAGTACCCGCCAGGATATACGATCCCCAAATTCCATGTGTACAAAGGGATAGACAACCCGCATCAGCACATCGCTTAGTTCAGAGCTCTATGCGGCAATACTGGAGGCGACGACAAATTGCTGCTTTGCCAGTTTGTTGGCAGCCTGTCAGAGACGGCGTTTGAATGGTACTCGGTGCTCCCAAATGACTCCATCAAAACATTCACAGAGATGGAACTACTATTCACGCAACGGTTCATTAGCGCAAGCGAGGGCATCCCGATCACGGTATTAATCAATTCCAGGGTGAAGTCAGGAGAGACCTTGGTTCAATACGCAATCCGATGGAGGAACCTCTGGTCAAAATGCGAACAACGAATCGATGAAGCTCCCGCCTTAGGCATGTTCATAGGGAATCTCGATCCTCAAGCGACGGTGCCCCAGTTGATGACGTTCTTTAAGCCGACCACCTTCCAGGCTTTGATCGACAAGTTGGCCCAAATGGACCAGAAAGGCCACGGACTTTCCTATTCAAAAATGGACTCTCGGAATGCAAAGGGTAAAGGGAAAGCGACCTTCGTTGCCAACACTCAACAGCAACCGAGTGACCCGAAACCAGTTGCTCGCCAAAATAACGCGCACCTGCGCCAATCCCTGGAAAAGAAGCTAGGACGTGCTTGCTCATTTCCCTATGATAAAATGAGGAGATTGTTCGAACTGGCAGTGCACAATAAACTCATCACTCGGCCGGACCCAAAACGTCCACCGCAGCCAGGTGACGTCAATAACCCCAACTACTGCTCTTATCACAGAATGGTGAGCCACCCAATTGAAGATTGCTACGTCTTCAAAAATTTGATCGAGGACCAGTATCAACGGAGGAAATTTGCGCTTTTTAAGAACTGGAGGGTGAACCCACCACAGAGGCATGCTCCTAAAAAGGTGGATACGCCGAGGGCATCTTGTTCATTTGTGGAAAAAGCACCGTAGGAAGTTGTCATTTCAGCTAAAACCAAAACAATGCTGAAGGATCTTCAAGCATGTCCGGCGATCAGGTGGAAAAGCCCGTTGTAGCCCGAGATCATTGAGGGGATGCTGAAACCGCGTCCCACATCGAAAACTGCTAACTATGGGCTAAACACCCAATTCAAGCATTTAAAATCTTCGAAGGGAAAAAAGAAGACCAAGAAGCCCATACAGCCTGACAACAAGCGCACGGACCTGCAAAAGTACATCGACGTGCTGGAGGAGTACAACCAGAAGGCGTAGACCCTACTCACTCTCGAAGAGTTTCTCAAGTATATACATAAGAACGGAGATAGTGACGATGATGAGGAACATGATTCATCAGGAGAAACCCGAGACTATGTAGCAAGTTGCAACATGGTTTCTCATTTGTTGTCAAATGGCGAAGAAGCTCCCTCGGCGTTAGAAAACAACGCGGGGGAAATGGGGGCATGACCGGCGCCAAAATTCCTGGAACTGTTAGAAGACCCGATTGACAGGCTGCTAAACGAAGCCCTTCAAAAGAGCAAAGATGATCGAGAACGTTAAATGACCATATACGAAAAGGCAAAGCGTCGGCGTCAGGCTGAAGAAGCCGTGGTAAGGATGAGTCGTAAGGTACTCCACCCAAGCCAAAGCACACTTGCTACAAACATGAGCAGGATCAAAGCGGAGAAGCGGTTCGCCAAAGCCCTGTCAATGGGAATGAAGCTGCCCCCTATCGTGGGGTCATGTGCCTTGACGGGGCGGATATGCATCCGAACTACTTCTTATACCATCGGAGGGTCACATACCCCACCGAAGAGTGCAATGCCTTCAAGAAGTGGTGGCGAGGATACGTTGCCCACCGACAACACTTAAAGCGGATGAAGCGCAAGGCTCGTCGACAGCAAAGAAGCATGACAGATGAGCATGAAGGAACGGATGGCAACTGTCATATGGTTGATACCAGTTTGACAAAAGGAAGATCTCAAGTTCTGACATTCGGGAGCGATTCTGAGGAAGAAATAACCCCCGGCCCTCTCTTCAAAGAATCCACCTCTGGAAAAGAACAAGAGGAAAAGAACTGCGAGAACATTTAGCTGCGTAACCGTACGTTTCCTAAAAAGAATCTTGAGCCTACAAACAATGGTTCGAGCAAAAGAGATAAGGGGAAGGAAAAAGTCCCTAAGGAAATTGCCCTCGATGATAGAGTCGTCAAAGAGCTCGCAGCCAAGGACCCGTCTAAGAAAAACAAGATGGATTACAATATCCTGGCACATCTGAGGAAGATACCCTCACAATTGAGCATACTGGATGCTCTCCTCCTGTCTAAAGAATTAAGAGATTCTCTGATCAAGGCATTACAAGAGCCCGATCAGTTCCAAGCTTTCCTTGCAGAAGAAAAGATGAAGTACGAGCTGGCAGAGGTTCATACAGCTGACATTACATTCGGCGATGCAGATCTCCTCCTCGGAACGTGCGAGCACAACCATCCTCTATATGTCACCGGGTACTGTCACGACATCAAGATAGGGAAGATCCTGGTCGACAACGGGTCCTCCATCAACCTTCTCAACGTGAAGGTGCTGAAAGAGATTTGCATGAGCGTTCAGCACATGGCTCGGGATAAAATTACCATCTCCGGGTTCGACTCTCAGTCATCGCGGATGCTTGGGTCCGTAATATTGACATTACGCTTTGGGCTTCTTGTCACTGACATCAAATTTCATGTCATTGACGCCAAGACTTGCTATAACGCTCTGCTCGGCCGGCCTTAGTTACACGAGTACAACGTCATCCCTTCTACACAACACCAGTGTATGATGTATTTCAAAGATAGTCTCGAATACACCGTCACGGGGGAGCTAAATCCATTCTCCGTAAACGAAGTCCGAAAATATGAAGACGCAAAGTACTTCCTACCAGACTTCGAAGATACGGAAAGATTTCATAAGCCAGAGGATAAACAGAAGGCCGTTGTTACCATCCCGATCTTTGGGAGTGATACCGAGGAAGACGAGGAAATAGTCCACTCGGGGCAACCCCAATGCAACAGGCCTGGACCATCTACTTCTATTTTGTTCTTTGGCAGTGACTTTGAGGACGAGATTGTCACGACCCGAAAATATTAAATCGTGACCGGCACTTAACTCACGCCACGACTAAAGGCGTAACGTAAATTAAGTAAGACGAAACCCAGAAATCTAAACCTTTTTAAGAAAATAAAAGAGGTGAGGTTTTGAAAATAAGGTATGATGAAATCAAAAGTTTTCCTAAATACACAAACAATGGAACATAAAAATGCAAGTGGATTTACTAGTTGAAAAAAATGTTTCGTCTTTTAAAAATTTGGGCAGCACCTCCTTTGTATTTTTTGATCCAAAACCACAATACATGATAATATAAAGGCATCCCCAAGTGGGAGCTGGCTCTTCGCCAATCGGCGGATCCACAACCACGCAAAGCATCAATATAAGTATACGACGCCCAACGGCGAAGATCAACACAGAATAATGTAAATCAAGACAACCAACCCACAAGTGAACATATAACCCATCGCTCAAGTCTCGCAACTACAAGTCTTGCTAAGTCTTACTACATATACAATACTAGTTTGATTGATTGAGTTGACTAGATACGACAGGAAATATAAATACAAGAGTGGGCACGATACAAATGTCCCACCTACCAAAGCAAATCACCCAGATGTATGTAGCTGTGTGCCAGCGATGCCGATACTGATCCATGCGGTCAACTTACAAGAACTGTGGCACAACGGGGGTGAGTTGCCAACTCGTGAGTAGAAAACATCAACAGGTAGAAATCAAATAAAATAACGATTTCCTAGGTCAACTATATCATAAAGGTAATACTGTGATATCTAGGGTGACCGTAAGTAAGTATGTGCCAACAACATAATCAAGTCTGTATGCATGTGGATATCATCCAACCATATAATCAATGTATGTATGCATGTGGATCTCGTCCACGTGTCCACCAATGACACAATAACATCATGCATGAAAAATCATGAAAACATATGCATGAGAATATGAGGATATAAATCAATGTGTTTCCCTCGCGACACATCAAAACATGGAACCTGAGTGCCCAGCATCGACACTTGAAACATCATGAAACCAGTGTCCAACATCGACACGTAAATCCTCATATCTCGACTCCGTCTGCGGGATCGGCCCGCGGGCTCCGGTAGAACGGGTCGGCCCATATCCATCTCATAACTCCGGTCGGTATCCTCTAGATAACCGCCGAGTTCAAATACTATCACCGGTAGGTACTACTCCCTCTGCCAGGCTCATCGTCTACTCCATGAAAATCATCTCTCGCCCCGGGGAACCATATCGGGTCCACCATGTACCCGCAGACGGTGCCTCCCACTCCTCGAATCGGGTTCCACATGCCAATCTGAGAACCGAGAAAACACATGGTGGACGTCTCGAAATATCATATCAAGAGAAACCGGGTTTTTAAAACAATACATACTTTCTTTTGAAATCACCACGGTTCTCAAATCTAGAAATCTCATGAAAACAACATACCTCAATGCGTAAAATCATAAAGCATGATGTATGCGACATATGATAGGAATGTAAGCCTATCCGTATATCATGCAACATGGAACAGTGATGTAACAATGTCAGTACATCATGTGACATATCGTAATGATGCGAACATAGCAAATAAATCATGCAAGGAGTCATATCAGGATGCAGCAATTCTACTGTATAGTGACATAGCAATTATCGATGATGAAGTGTGTGAGCCGGCAATCTGTGTAAGTGTAACATACGCATCATCGATAATGGTGTAGGTGTACTAGCACAGGTATATGCAATGCAATGAGAATAACATGAATGCAGCATAAGGTAAATCGTCAGCTGAAAGCTATAAGGTATACGTATCTAACATGATCGAGTCGGTGAATCTATCAGTCGGCATCCAGCCTCACAACATCACGTACGGTATAATGCATCGTACGACATCCTCTAGTCAAGGGTATGGATCAATCATCATAAAACTTATCACGTACGGTAAATCATCGTACGACGGCATTAAACCATTAGGGATCTTATCAACCTATTTGACAATGAGGGGTACAGACCTAACGTATCGTACGGCATATCACTCAAGATTCACAACATTATATAAAATCTATATACCTATATTCCCGGGTCACATCCATAACCATATCATATCAGGGGACCGGCAAAGGTATCAATCATCTCAATCGACTCGCATCCGTATACCGACATATCAATCAAGTCATCATATCACCTCGTATATTCTTTTCATCACAAAATTATCTCACATCGAGTCATCTTATTAGTCTAAGGTCGTATTTATCAATCCCATAACATGCCACTATAATCTCCTATTGATTCTCTTTGCAACTACTTAACTATATCTAAAGAAATTCGCATTCTTAATCATCAATTCGATACATCTTTCCTATCGTATCATGTCACCTAAACCATAAGCTATAAATTTAAGTCATGGTATTTCTTATCTCCTACAATTCTCTAACCATATTCATAAGTTTCTAACACGGTTACCTTAACCATACCCTATATATCGGTTTCTATCAAAAACTTGCGGGGGTGCTATATGTCATCCACCCGACTTCCCCCGTAGATATAGATCTACTCACCTTGCTCCTTGTTTGCCAAAGTCGATGACGCCATACTCCGTCATCTCGGAATCCATGCAAAGGTACCTACAATAATACACAATCGAAATCTCTATTAAAATCGAATCCGGAAAACCAATACGGCACACGGTGCGCTCATAGGTTAAAACCTATAGCCTACGCGTGCAAAAACAATCAAACAACCCTTGTTGTTGACGTACAAACGCCCAACAACCAAATACTATACCAATTACCAAAACCAAGCATTCAAAATACGGAAAACATAACCAAAAATCACACCAATGTGATCCCAGATTCTCTCTTAGGTAAAATGGGGATAAAAAAACAGTACTATGGGGTAGTATATGGAGTATGTGAGCTACTGGACCAACCTAGACCCCAAACTGGCCGGCCACATCACTAGAATTTCCGGCTTGCTAGGCCATCTGTGCTCAGAATGGGTTCGTACTTGTAGGGTGGCTTCCTATTGGTCCCACTAGGTCTCTGGTGTTGTTTGTTTTTCTCGTAAACACTCCAGGTCATCCCAGATTCCCTGTAGGCCACTACTATGTCACAAGACCGACATGGGTGAAATCCTTAAATCCGTATTCTTTGTTCTAGGCCAGTGAAAACACTACTCAAGTCTTGTTAACAGCCACTACACATCATCAATTCCACGCAATTACCCAAACCCTTCGCTAGAATTTTCCAAATTCACAAATCCACCATTAAAAAAATTCTAAACTAAACTAAAATACAAGAAAACTCAAACTAAACTAAATGGAAGAAGCTATACCTCATTTGGGCAACTCAAGAAAAACCCTAGCTTCCTAATGTCATCAAAATCCAACTTTGCTTGGTCCATTGTGTAGAGGATGAAGAGAGGATCAACTTTTGTGAAGGGGTATATGTTTTTGATGAAGATTTGGGGATGGATCTAGGGGGTGAAGGTGGAGGGAAGTGAGGTTGAGGGAGATGAAGAAATAGTGGGGAGGAAATGGATATGGCTGCCCTCTCTCTCTCTCTCTCTTACTCTTATTCTCACCCTCACACCCATATCTTACTCTCTCTCTTTCTCTCCAATCATTCTTCTTTTTTAACCATTTCTCTTTTCTTTTCTTTTTCTCACAAATAACACCAACACAATAAAAACAACATGTAACTAAAAGGTAACATGACATGGTACACTAACCATGGAAAACTGTAGAAACACGGATTTGGCTTAATCGCGATTAGCAGTGCACTAATCGGGTTTTTATTTAAACTGCATAAAATAAATTTTTAAAATGCCAAATCCGATAAATATATTTTTAAATGAATAAATCATTTTAATCTCCAATTATTTCACAATTATTGGTATATATTTCTACCATTTTACGAAAACCCCAATTTCGCAAATCGGGAAATTTTCGCGAAATATATTATTTTAATATTAAATTCCAAAAATAATATTTTATATTTTCTGAAATGTTACAATATTCCCCCCTTAAATAAATTCGGTCTCCGAATTTAAATTTAAACCCCCAAATTCTAAAACATTTCAATAACCAGTTCAAATCAACAGGCTCCGAAATCACGGAAGATATAGAAATACCACGGCGCATCGTGTGCGCCTGAAAACGAGTATAAAACTCAAAATCGAACTCCGTCAAGCGTCACGCAAATCATCGGATTTGCACGCATATCCTCGGAGTTACAATGGAGATACGGATCTCGAAATCCACTACTAAAATCCAATATGCACTAGTCAAATACTATAATACATGTATATTACGCATCCTTGGGAAAAACCTTCAAAAACTGAATAGAACACATGCAAAATCTTTCTTGAATCGCCGTGTGATGCGTAACTCACGACACAAGTGACGGAAGCTCATTTGTAAAGTAATAAATATATGTTCATATATGTTTTGCTCAAATATACGTTCTGCCTTTTTTGAAATATCCCAAAAGGTTTTCCTTTGTAAACGTTCGCGTCGCTCACGGACACGTAAGAATAACGAGACTATAGCTCCTTTTTGAAAACCTCTGGTTAAACTTTTTAATGCATGCAAAGTACTCAGGTACTTTCATCGTATCAGTCCTGTTTGGCTACTACATAATATAGTGCCCATCATGAAAACAAGGTGCTCAAGAGCAAAATCAGCCTCAAAAGGCGTATCCACAATCACGTGCGTCTGGTGCGCACGGAAACCAAATCCGAATACAAGTACTACGAATGTGCACAAACCAAACTAAATGCAACGGGTGTGCTCGAAAGCATCTGTCCAGTTCAACGGGTGTGCACGACGATAACATCTAGTGCATCTATAGTGCACAAAAATCTCAATCCAGTGCAACTAACATGCACTCGAATGAAAATCCCAATCGAGTGCATCCGGTGTGCACAAAATCACATCTCATATCATGCGCCCAACATGCGGGAAAATGCAAATCAAGTGCATCCATCATGCACGAATAAAATCTAAATCAAGTGCATCCAACATGCACGAATAAATATCTAAACCAAGTACATCCAACATGCAAAAAATCCAATATCAAGCACCGAATATGCGCAAAAATCCAATACCAAGCGCGTCCGGTCTATAAAAGTATCTAGTGCAGTAGCATGCACGAAAACGACCGTCAGGTACAAACGCGCACAAAATCACAAATCGGATAACACAAATGATCAAGACATAAGTCGGGTGCGACCAAGGTACGGAGTATAAATCCAGTGCAACCAATGCACGAAATAACAAGCTGGTGCAACAAATGTACGAAATACATATACGGTGCAATCAATGCACGAAAACTCATCAATAACTCAAATGCGTATAAAACAACACCGAGTGTATCAAGGTGTATAAAAATCGTTAACGTGCACAACTGCATGCACAAAACACGTATCAATGCACTGCAAGCACATGTGAGCTATACCGAGTGCAAAAAAAATCAAATCAAGTGCGTACCACACGCACAAAATCAACTCAACTGTATGAAATCCACGAAATCATAAACACGTGCAGCTAAGGCACAAAATCGATATCAAGTGCAATAAATACGCACAAATCGCAACCGACGTAGCGGTGTATAAACATAAATCAAGTGCAATAACTGTGCACAAAATTGCAAATACCCAGCAGGTGCAGCCATGGTGCACGAAGACAATACCATGAAACTCAATCATCAAAACTCAAATCCAAGCGATATAAGCGTGATACTCGGGTCACAACGCAAATCTCAACAAATGACATTGAGGTACACCTCCTACAATGTCAAAAAATGTGTTGGTGCGCCCAAACTGACGGAGCAAGAACATCCGCTTGCCTCCTACCCACGGTCTGGCGTCCTTTGTCTTTGGGTCCTAATTTTCTCTGCGGATTACCAATCTCGCAATCCATCGGCTCGTCGGCCCGGTCCGGTGTACTAACGGAAACGATCCGCTCTGACACTCCTCTGGTCATCTCTCGGCCAATTAGTATGACCACTCGTAAAGCAGCACGTCACTGGCGTCGGCCTCTGGCCCTCTGAATACACGTGACACAACTGATCCTGGGTGCAAATCCTATCGCAGCAGTGTCCTAGAAGGAACCTGCTCAAGGTCTCTTCCGATCTCGTCTATGCCGAACTATACGGAGGCTGGTACTCTTGCATAATCTTTTCTCGTCTTCTGGACATTTGCATTCTCAGCACAACATTTCCTCGGGAACTGGCCGCATCCCAACGCCTCTGTATGCATATCCTATCTCTAATCTAGACGAGGAGTAACAACAGCTCATCAGCATCCCGCATGAACCTCTGGTCCCACTCGTCTGTATCATCGTCCACTTCGACGTCATATCATGCTATCTGCGTACTGCAAATGTTCTCGGCTACAGTCAATCCGGAGTCTCTCACATGGACTCGAAATCACGAACTCGGTATCTTCATCACTCTGTAGAAGATATCTAGCCGATCACGTCATCGGGAGCTCGTCCCAACTATCGTAAGAATACTCTGTACTCGTCCATCCTCGATCAGCTCACAACGCATCTGGGTGATGTCCTCTATCTGAAACTGGTCCACTTACTGATCTCCTATCACATGATATCCGGACGACGTTAAACTTTTCGATCGATTCGTCAAACTCCCATAATTCCCCAAGAGCTCAACACTTGAGCACAGTTTAATAATATCTAGTACATGCCACAGTACCTATGGACCAACCGTAGAAGGGCAATCCCATGTCTCACTGATGGCACCACGGAACTGCCGCAAACCCTAAGGTTCAAAAGCGGTTCCAGGGTCATCATGTCGAGTTAGGGTTTCATTCTTCTAGAGGGTCCACAAAATTACTTGCATGTTCCTCCGAACACCTTTAACTTGGAAAAATGGGTTTCTGACATTCGTTCGAACTTTTTAACTTCATCCAGACAACATGTGAATACCCTTCGTCTCTCAACTCAAGGTAGACTAGCTATCATCTGTCGCAGCTCTGCCTGAAAGCTCCAGCGATCTCGGCTCATAAACTCTGGAGGCGACATCCCATCAATCTCAGCAACAACTGGGTCATCTGTCTGCATGGTAGACGACATCACGATCTCTGAGGTAGGCTGTACATCAACAGTCCTCTCACAACTGGCAGCCTCTATCAATGGTCCGATCATCCGGTGCAAAACCAACACTCGCCTCAAACGAGAGGTCACAACATAAATACTAACTCGATACGTTCCCATGTCACCAGAAAACACGAAGGTCAGTCCTCGTACCAGACGAGCTCGCCCTGACCGCATCACTAGCAGCAGCTCAATCTGCACTCAACCATGGTGACAGGAACCTCAATCGAGTATCGATGAAAATAGCTCAAAGGAACGAAAGGAATCAACAGATCCATAATGGATACATGATCATAAGGAGAAAAATAATCAATAAGAGTATTATCATGGAAACAAATAGAATCAAGGATCTCAAATGGATGTATAATCATGGGTACGAAGAGAATCACAGATCTCAAAATATGTACATCCTAAGGTTTCTTAAGTGGAGTATCGTATCGTAAATATGCCGTGGAATATACGTACAGTACGTCACTCTACTCAAGCTACCTACTCCAAGAATCAGGATCAACCTATGAAACGAAAGTTCGGGTCTAATACCCCCCTGTTCAAGTCTAAATTCTGTAAGGTCAAGTCTAGGTTCCGAAATAATTTACGCCCCAGACTCCACATAGTCAAACCTAAACTCGAACAAAGGTTAAATCTAGCGCTCTGATACCAACTTTGTCACAACCCGAAGATATTAACTCGTGACCGGCACTTAACTCACGCCACGTCTAAAGGCGTAACGTAAATTAACTAAGCCGAAACCCAGAAATCTAAATCTTTTTAAGAAAATAAAAGAGGTGAAGTTTTGAAAATAAGGTATGATGAAATCAAAAGTTTTCCTAAATACACAAACAATGGAACATAAAAATGCAAGTGGATTTACTAGTTGAAAAACATGTTTCGTCTTTTAAAAATTTTGGCAGCACCTCCTTTGTATTTTTTGATCCAAAACCACAATACATGATAATATAAAGGCATCCCCAAGCGGGAGCTAGCTCTTCGCCAATCGGCGGATCCACAACCACGCAAAGAATAAATATAAGTATACGATGCCCAACGGCGAAGATCAACACAAAATAATGTAAAGCAAGACAACCAACCCACAAGCGAACATATAACCCATCGCTCAAGTCTCGCAACTACAAGTCTTGCTAAGTCTTACTACATATACAATACTAGTTTGATTGATGGAGTTGACTAGATACAACAGTAAATATAAATATAAGAGTGAGCATGATACAAATGTCCCACCTATCAAAGCAAATCACCCAAATGTAGCTGTGTGCCAGCGATGCCGCTATTGCTCCATGCTGTCAACCTGCAAGAACTGTGGCACAACGGGGGTGAGTTGCCAACTCGTGAGTAGAAAACATCAACAGGTAAAAATTGAATAAAATAACGATTTCCTAGGTCAATTATATCATAAAGGTAATACTACGTGTTCCCCTCCGAACGGCGGCCGACGACCCGAGGACGTCTTGCCTGGGATTCGGGGCAGATGCTATATGGTTTTATCCGTCTACCTCTCCGAAGATGCCAAGTTGATTTATGGCACCGTGTATCGGAGGTTTAGACGGATGCGGCTGATGTAGCAGACTTCGTCAGATTCCCCCTCGCTAGAGGGGTTTTTGATTGTGGGGACGCTCTTCCCTGCAGGCGCAAGCCCCTGCAGTTAATTACGCTACCGCTTCGCGTTAACAACTTTCTCCTGCTCCAGAATTTCACTTCGTGTCGTGTGTGTTTGTTTTGTTTGTGGTTGCCCGTAGTTGTATACGGAGACTGAGTAATGCCGTCGCCCGTAGGACGTGGATTAGTCCAAATCCGCATTTACTTAGATTTGGGTTTGGTATTTTTAGTTTAAGGATGCATTAGCTGCGTTGCGGCTAAGATCAACTTAAACGTTTGTTAAGGATACGTCAGTCCTGTTTGAGACTGAGATCGGCTTAACGTAGTGATCCATTTAATATATGGCCGTCAGGACTCGTCACATCTCTGATGTCGTTGAAGGATTACAACGACATGTGTCAGAAGAGCTCGGAGATGTACCCTCGAACCAGAGTTGATTGGGAGTATTATAATCCATTTGAATGTTTAAGGATACGTTAGCCGTGTTTGGGGCTAAGATCGACTTAAACGGGATCGTTTAGATCCGGTAAAAGAGCATTTGGAGGCTCTATTGTTCCAGTTTAGGGACGTGGTGGTCCATACTCCAGTTTAAGGACGTGATGGTCCATGTTCCAGTTTAAGGACGTGGTGGTCTATATTCCAGTTTAGAGACGTGGTGGTCCAACATTAGTTTAAGGACGTTTCGGTCCAATGTTAGTTTAAGGACGTTTCGGTCCATATTGATGTGTGGTCGTCGGAACCCGTCACCTCTCTGACGTCGTTGAAGGATTACAACGATAGGAGTCAAAGGAGTTCGGAGATGTACCCTCAAACCGGATATAAATTGATTTAAAAGAGAGCAATCTTGCTCAGTCAATTTAATTTGAGGACTTACGGCCAGAATTGGGCTAAGTCCAGTTGAAAATGTTCAACATTTTATTTGCTTTTGCATTGCTTTTATTTTTATTTTTATTTAGGCTCTACCCATAAAGGATGCAGAGCATCAATTTATTATGGGCTCTGCTCATTTACGAATGATGCAAGGCATCTACTTTGTTTGGGCTCTGCCCCTTTTAAAATGCATAGCATTTTAATTATTTTGTTTGGGCTCTGCCCATTTATAAATGATGCAGAGCATCAATTTAATTAGGCCTGCTTGGTCTTTTGACTTGGGCCTGGCCCTTTGGGAAATGCATTGCATTTATCAGGCGCTTTGCGCCAAACAGAGAGCGCAAGCGCTTATAGTGCTGACACGTGTCGCGCAAGCACAGTGCGCTGCGCTAATGCGCTACGCCTGCGCTGCTGACACGTGGCGCGCTCCGGTGGCTTGCGCCAATCCAAGAGCGCAACAGCGCAATTTACAAGTGCAAAGCACTATGATTTAAGAATCTTTTAGATTCAAGAACCGATGGTTAATAAAAGTGCAAAGCACTATTCGTTTCCTTGATCTAATTTAGATCAAAGAAAAAAAAACAGGTTTTTCTTTTTATTTCAAGAGCCGAAGGTTCATAAAAGTGCAAAGCACTATTTTTTTATTTTTGTTTTTTTCTTGTTTTAAAGAACCAGTGGTTCATAAGAAGTGCAAAGCACTGTTTATTATGTAAAGAACATTGATCTGGTTTTTAGATCAATGATCTATTAGAAGAAATTTCTTCTCTCTCGTGAAGGTTTTTTACCTTTTTCTTGAAATTTTCTCAGAGTTCTCTCTGTTTGAAGGTCTTGACTTTTTTCAAGAAATGTTGATGCCTTTAAATTGAGGTCTAGGGTCTTTTTTATAGTGCCCATAAATTAGTTAAAGAGATCTTTCTTTGAGTGATTTGGGGAATTTTCCCCACCGTTGGATCTTTGATCCAAAGGCTTCTGTTTTACAGAAGAAAGTCTTCTTGTTTTGATAAGAACAGAAAGATTTGTTCGAAATCTTAATTCTGTTTGGCGCAAACGCCCCAGCGCGTGACACGTGTCGCGCAGCGCAAACCGCAGCGCAACTGCACTGACACGTGTCGCGTAGCGCAAAGCGCAGCGCAACTGCGCTAGCGCATCTGCGCTGACACGTGTCGCGCAGCGCTTGCGCAGCTGAAGCGTTGCTTCCTTTAACTTTACTTAAAATAGAGCTTTGCTCTGATTGGGTGCGCTGCTTTGGGCGCTGCGCTAATGTGTCTGCGCCTGACACGTGGCGCGTTGCGCCCGGAATTTGAAGCGTTGCTTCAAAATTTGAATTTTGAATTTCCAGTAGAGCTTTGCTCTGATTGGGGGAAATAAATGCCCCTCCACCGTTGCGCTCACGTGGCGCGCACGTGAGTGCAGCGGTGGCAAGCCCTTGACCGTTGGATCAAGGGGTGAGCCCAAGGGGCGCAGGCGTCTTATAAATAGGACCTCTGGCCCTCAGAAAAATCTCACTGTTTCAAGATTTTGATTTTCCAGAGCTTTTCTCTCACTCAAGAACTTCAGAGCTTTGCTCATTTCTAAAGTCAAAAACTTTAGGTGAAAATTAATTTAAATCAAATTAATTTAACTTAATCTCAACCAAAGAGTTTTGCTCTCACAAATCTTTTGATCTAAAGAGATCCCCATTGGGGTTTCATAAACAGAGCTTTGCTCTCAAGAACTTATAGATCTGCAGAGATCTTGTTCATGGGTTCTGACCCATGAACAGAGCTTTGCTCTTGAATCAACTGTTGATCTTTTAGATTTGAAAATTGAAAAATCTTTTTATAAGTTTTTCATGAATCTTTCAAGATTCCAAAATTTTTAATTCTTTTAAGTGTAAATTTTTTTCCGATGGACTTTTTCCATTATTACTACAGAGCTATGCTCTTTTAAAGAATTTTATTCCTTTGAGACCAGAATTTGACAAGTGTCATTCTGTGTCAGAGCTTTGCTCTGAAAGAGGAGATTTTCTCCTTGTCTCTAGGGATTCCCTACTGATGATAATATTCTCTTGGGGATCTTTTCTTTAATTGATAGTCTCACCCAATGATGAGGCTGTCTTATTAAAAGAGGCATTTTCATCCAGATTTTGTGAGTCCCCATTGGGTCCCCTACCCACTGCACTGCTGTGCGGTGTAATTAATTAGTTTTAATTTAATTAATTTTTATTTATTTAATTGATTAATTAATGCATTTTTTTTTAAACGCTAAGCGTTGGAATTGCAGCACTAACGGCTAATTTTTGTTCATTTGCAGCGATCATGTCTCTCGACACCTCATTCCCATTCGTCCACTCGGAGGAAGGGTTTCCTGAAGCGCCCTTGGATCGTGACGTCTTGGCTATGATTAGGGACTACGACCCGGGATATAAGAGGTATAACCAGATCATTATGGGTCGACGCAGCTTCACATGCTCAATGCCGTCAGAACCCATCATGGCGATTCATTACGCCAGCCCACCCCCGGTGCAGTACGCCGTGGAGATGGCTGATTGGACATCGAAGGGATTTCTTCATCCGGCTATAGATGCAATCCTGGTCCAGCGTCCCATGGTTTTGGATATCCTAGGACGCCGTATCTGTCAAGGCGAGGCGCGACCTTAGGGGCAATCATATAACATCGGCCTGATCCCCCGCCACCCAATCGGATGTCTGCCGTGGGCCCGGTATATCCTGTCGACGAAGAAGTCGCAGTTGATAAGATTAGGATTGTATACCGTAGTCTACGTCTCCCTCTTCCAGTATCCCACGCTTCCCACCTGGTGGTTCAAGGCCTTCCTGGAGCAGTGGAACATTCCTACCCACACTTTCCTCGCCATGGATCGGGAAGTGTCCATCTCTTTGGAAGAGTTTACGGAGGTATCCGGTTTACCGGTCATGGGGGAACATTATGAGGAGTTCCTCCCGACGGATGAGTACGTCTTTGGTGCTAAGCTGGTGATAAGGGGGCTCACGCCGGAGAACGCCGTTCAACACCAATTCCCAAGTCTGATCAAGGTGTTGAACATCTACGAGGCCCTTTTTATTGAGCGTGGGAGCCGCGGAGTTAGTTTTGAGGATTTCATCACTCAGTTCCTTCACCCAAACGTCTTCTCGGCAGAAGCTGCCAAGTTTGCCTCCCTTGAGGACCCTTTCGGTTTAGCTTTGGATAACCTGCCGGCGAAGGAAATAGACCAAAAGGACTTTTTTCTTTCTAACTCCCCAACTATGTCTTTTGCAGAAGTCGCAGCCCCCGAGATGGACGAGGAGGCCTTCTTTTTAGGATTTCTTAGGCTTTGGCTGAGTTGGTTTGCGCTCCCAATGCACTCTCACCGCATGCGGCCTTCCGTCTTTTACCCAGCCCACCGGATGACCATCGGGGTAAAAGTGGCCGTTGGGATCGCTGGCTTGGCGCACCTATATCATGGCCTCAGCCGAGCAGCGGATGCTAACGAGCCCGGGGTATTGCACGTGGTCTTCCCGATGCACTACTTTATGTCGTGGCTCGAGCTACATACGGCGGGTGTCTTCGGCATGCATAAAAGGCCTTCGTTCTACGAAAGGTGCAGTTTTCCTCGCATTCTACAGCTGATCGGCGCATCAATTGTAAATCCATCGCCACAAAATGCCAGGGGTTTACTCCTTCGCTCCCACACCGTTGGAGCCGGTGTGTCTTTCATTGACAAGGTGTTGACTATTGGAAAAATGTCCACCACTGCAGTGCGGCCATTGCAAGACACTTTTAAGGATGGAGCTTCAGTTTTAACGGCCCGGGAGACCCTTCACTTATATTCCATCAGACCAGGCTTCTTGGTGTTTAGGCAGGACGGGGCAGCGATCTTCGTGAGATATAACCCGCATCGTTTCGCCCAACAGCTGAGCTATAATCAAGGGGTACCGCTGGAGGCTTTTTTATCGGAACCTGCCGCGACCGAGGAAGGGATGGAGAGAGCGCTGCATCATTTCATGCGTCTAAACACGGGCTCTCACTTCTTTATCAGTGAGCCGGCTTGCGCCCCACGACTTCTTAGGGTATATACAGAATGGTACAGTCATTCGACGGGAGCGGTCATAAAGGAGGAAAGGTGGTTGCTGATCGACCGTAAGGGTGCACCTCCAGGTAGCGATCGCAACGCTCCTTTGGTGCCAAGGACCCCGGTAATCCCCCTTTAAAAGATGCCAAAGCCGGACCCTCGCGTGCGCAGAGTCCTCCGCGCGGATTGCCGCTCCCTGATATTGCGGATGCACCCCCAGCGCCCTGTGCTCCAGTGGAGACAGTGGTTATAGCCTCACCGGTGTCTGCGTGGGTGCAGACATCGGGACCCGCCGTCCCAAGGTGGCTGCTAAACGGAAGTCGATCCCACGTGCACCTAGGGTCGGAGGGCAAAAGAAAAAGAAGTCTCTCTTCGCTGCGGACGTCGTGTTCGGTCAGGAACCCCATGCTCCCTATGCCGAGGGCCTGATCGAATATGGGACTAACGAGGGATTAGTCATGCCGCCTCCGGATAATACAGACTTGGAAGCCGCTCTCGAAACTTCGGCGTGGTTGGAAAAGACGCATGGCTAGCCAAGCTTGCGCAATCAGGTAGCTACTAGTCGTATTTTCTTTATTGCAACATATCCTCCTTATTGCCTTTGACTAACGTTTTTCTTTCTTTTCTTCCAACAGGCATCACTGATGAAGAAGCCATTGCCACTTCCCTGAAGACTTTCCAAGAGGAGGAACGTCTTAGAGCGTCCATGGGCCTTAGTAAGTTTCAATTCATCAAGTTTTCATTTCCCTTATGTTATGGTCGATCTAACCTCTCCCTTTTTATCGCAGGAACCTCAATGCCGTTCCCGCCAAGTGACGCGGATGTTCTACCAGTTTCCGATTTCCTGCTTCCTCAGGGTTACTGCAGGAGGTTCGTCTTGAAGAGCCGATGAGAGACGCCTTAAAGGCTCTGGAGGCATCTCTGAACGAGGACGACGACGCCCTGAAGGAAGCGTCACAGAGGTCCATCGCGACAGCCTGAGAGGAACGGAAGCGGTCGAGGCGCGAAGCAAAGGCACGCAGGGCTGCCTTGGCTATGGGAGCGGGCCCCAGCACCGTCCCTCATGCTGATACTCCTTCCGAAGAGGCCCCTGTCGCCCTCCTATCCACTGCTCGCAGACAAATGGCACGCGCAGCTCGGAGCGCAAATGATAAATCCACTTCAGGTAATATTTCTCCCAAGATTTTGTTGTAAGAGTTATAATGCCATTGGTTCTTATATATTTTATCTTATAGGGCCAAGTCCGACCGAGGGGGAGGAGGAGACCGTTGAATCCAAGGAAGCAGAGGAGGTGGCACCTGCCGAACTCGAGCCGACGGTGGGCAACGTTGGTGAGGCTTTGGAGTCTGAGGTGGAGGTTGAGGGGGCTGCAGCCGAGAAGGTCATTGATGCCGAACCTGAAGTGGTGGCAGATGAAATGATCATTATAACTGAGCCCAGGGTGGTGGTGGACGAGGCGCTTGAGGCTGGCGACCTCATGGTGACGGTGGACGAGACAACCACGACTACTGAACCCGAGGGAGTAGTGGGTGAGGTGGCCATGATTCCCGAGGAGGAGCCAACCGCTCCTTCTCTGGAATCTGGCAATGCTCCAGTCATAGCCCTCCCCGTCTATGGTCCTCCGCCGTCTCCAGGTCTCGCGAGCACAACAACGGTTCCCATTGAGTTGAGTGATGAGGCCACGGGCTGTGGCCTTATGTCAATAAAGGAGGGAATCGCCTCCGTTTCAGCCGGCAGCTCATCAGGTAAATCCGAAGTTGTTATCTTCTTTATCTTATATTCCTTTCTGACAAGTTCACATTTGTTCGTAACGCAGGTGCAGCCAGTGCTGATGCCCCGTTGCTCAAGGGAGCGCCCTCGACTACTGCTTTAGCGGTGGTCACCTCTCTGCCTTCTCTCATACTGTCAAAGATGTTGGAGGGTATGGGTCTGCAACTTATTAATCTCACTTTTCAGACGTATAATTTGTGTACTAAAGTCATACTGTTGTGTCTTTCAGGAGTGCTTTTTGACCATCTTTATCAGGTGTTGCTCCCACACTTCTCCTTCCCATCCGAACTCGCTTCTTCCTCTGGTGGCGCCGGTGAGTATGATTTCCATTGATATCTTTCTTTTTCATTGATGGAATTACTTCTAACCCTTTTTCTCATCCCGACTGCAGCGCTACAGATTGAAGGAGGGGATAAAAGATCGGCTGCGCCACCGGTCCTTCCGGCCTTGCCACCTGTCTCAGCTGGTATGGCGACTATCACATTGATGACTTCCCCCTTTTTTATGTCCTGAACTGTTATCTGATCACATCCTGTTTCTTTTCAGCGGTCATTCCGGTCTCGACGCCCTTCGAGTCTCGCATCATAATGCCGGCAGGTCCTTTCCTGAGATGTCCATCTTCGAAAGGCACCGCGAACAGCTTGCGTATGTTGAGCGACTACATTGAGGAGCTCGACGTCGAGACCCCTACTTCTGCTGCGGATTTCGCTACATTGGTTAACCCGATGCTGGTGATACTCGTGAATTTCCATGACGAGGGCATCATCGCATCTTAGGTTAATCATTGTATGGAGATCGAAGCTCGCCTGCATAAGATGGAGTCGATGCGTCCCGCCCCTGAGACTTTAGCCGCGAGCAATGAAAGAGCAGCATGGATCGAGGGAAGCGCTTCTTACGTCCACCACTTGGAACAAGAAGCAGCTTTAAGGCTAAGGGAATGCCAAGAGACCTCGAGCGAAACGGCCCGTCTGCGTGCTGAGGCTGAAGCGAATGCTGCCCAAGTGAAGACTATCTTTGAGGGTCTCCTGGAGCGCATCTCCCATAGGCTAAACTTGAAGCGAAAGCTTGATGTAGCTGAGCGCGATACCCTAGGTCGAGAAGCTGCTTATCATGCCGTCAGGGAGCAGCTTGCGTCTGTCTTGCAGCAACGGGCCCAAGTGGAGGCGGAGCTGGCGATGGCAGCAGATCAGGAGAAAGTGGGGAAGGAATTGCGCGAACAATTGCTAGATCTATGCAAGATGCTTCCTTCTCAGTAATTCTCCTTGTATCGTTTGTACTTGTAAATAAAAAAAATGTATATATATTTTTTATTCTTTAGCACAATGTATCCTGTACTCAATCAAGTTTATGAATAAAAGATATACATTTTCTGTAATGTCTTGTGTCATTTCTCCGCCTTTTCTTTCTTTTATTATTAGCATGCCACCTTAGTAAACATGGTCAACAGATCATAGAGCACGCATCATGACTTTCTTAAGAAATAGCGATGGCTTAGGCCGCAGGTTCAGATCTGCTGCCTAAGACTTTTCAACTCCATGAGCCGTGAGGGCCTCGTAGAGATTTTTCTCCCTACGGATCGAGAGGATCTCGTAGGTGGGTTTTTTCTCCTTAGGAATCGTGAGGATTCCTAAGTGTGGTTTTCTCTTATAACTCGTAAGGATCCTATAAGAGAATTTTTCCCTCTTACGAGTCGAGAGGGCCCGTAAGCGGTTGTTTCCCTCCTTGTCGAGATTCGACTTTGGAGAGTGAGACCCGTGAATAGTATGCAAGAAATCTTTTTGGATCGACTTGCAGGGTCCCATTGTTCAGGAAGCAAGTTTTTTAGTCCCTGCTGCCTGAGGCTTTTCTTGCAAGTTGAGACGAATCGGGAATTTTCCCGCGGAGACACTAGTTTCTATGCGAGCCGACGCGAATCAGAAGGCTCTCGTCAAGGATTGTTTGTTTCCTTGAGTTGAGGTATCTGCTAAGGATTATTTGTTTCCCTAGCGCCAAGGATTATTTGTTTCCTTGGGGTTGAAACGAGTCGAGAATTCCCCACGGAGGCACTGGTTGCTCTGCGAGTCGACGCGGATCAGGAAGCTCTCGTCAAGGAGTGTTTGTATCCGTGAGTCGAGGTGTTTGCTAGGGATTATTTGTTTCCCCAACGCCAAGGATTATTTGTTTCCTTGGGGTTGAAACGAGTCGAGAATTTCCCACGGAGGCACTGGTTGCTCTGCGAGTCGACGCGGATCAGGAGGCTCTCGTCAAGGAGTGTTTGTATCCGTGAGTCGAGGTGTTTGCTAGGGATTATTTGTTTCCCAAGCGCCAAGGATTATTTGTTTCCTTGGGGTTGAAACGAGTCAAGAATTTCCCACCGAGGCACTGGTTGCTCTGCGAGTCGACGCGGATCAGGAGGCTCTCTTCAAGGAGTGTTTGTATCCGTGAGTTGAGGTGTTTGCTAGGGATTATTTGTTTCCCTGGGGTTGAAACGAGTCGAGAATTTCCCACGGAGGCACTGGTTGCTCTGCGAGTCGACGCGGATCAGGAAGCTTTCGTCAAGGAGTGTTTGTATCCGTGAGTTAAGGAGTTTGCTGAAGACACTGGTTTCTTCGGAGTTGGAATGAATCGTCGAGATTTGGCTTCGTTTTCTGGCGGAGCCTGTTGGGAGAGTATGGTTCCCTCTTGTTTGCTTACGCCCTTGGATTGTATACAGGGATCGATGTGATCTCAGCTGTAGGGCCAAAGTTTTATCATCATTTTTTTGTTTTATCTCCGCGATGCTCTATCATTTCAGCTTTTATATCGCGAAGGTCGTGATTGCCCAATCATTTCGGCTATTTTTCGCGGTGCCCAATCATTTCGGCTATTTATTTTATTCTTACTCGCTGCTTTTTATTGCGAGTTGCCCAATCATTTCGGCTATTTTGTATGCGTACGTTTTTACTTGCTGCTTCTTATTGCAAGTTGCCCTATCATTTCGGCTATGTGTGGCCTACCGGCTTCTCACCGTAAACCTGAAATTAGACACCGAGTTCGGTATCAGCACCGCTACAACTGGGATATTGCCAGGAGTGAATCATCATTTGCCTCCGTCGATGTTGAACAAGGGTGGCTTAGCGAACAGGGTTAAGGTCCCGTCGACTAAGGCTTTTAACTTCATGAGCCGTAAGGGTCTCACAAAGGTATTTCTCCCTATAAGTCGTGAGGATCTTGCAGGTGTGTTTTCGCCTTAGGATTCGTGAGGATTCCTAAGTGTATGTTCCTCTGTAAGTCGTAAGGATCCTACAGGAGGGTTTTCTCCTTGTAAATCGAGAGGACTTACAAGGGTCATGCGAACATATCCCCAGTCACGGATGGATCTTGGTTAGGGAAATGTTTATTCGCACCCGTGGATTGTATACAAGAGTCAGTATTGAGCCACTTGTAGGGCAATATTGGAAGTTGTGGGGGTTGCTTAAGCACAGGTTTAGGTCTCTGTAACTTAAGACTTTCAAATCTTACGAGCCATGAGGGTCCCATAAGAGAGTTCTCCTTACAAGTCGTGAGGATCTCGCAAGTGTATTTTCTCCTTAGGAATCGTGAAGATCCCTAAGTGTATTGCTCCCTTGTGAGTCGTAAGGATCTCACGCAGGTGGTTTCTCCTTACAAGGTCGAGAGGACCCTGTAACTTTCCTTTAACGAGGTTGCGCCCTTTCAGGTTTTCACAAACACTCGCCGGTAGTCCTGCTGTTTTTACTCACGGAGCCCTTTCGGGTTTTCATCCGTGCCCTTTTTGCTTATGGACATACCATTTTTCTTTATTCTTTTTTATTTATTTATTTTCTTTTCCTCTCTTTTTTTTACGAGGTCGTGCCCTTTCGGGTTTTCACGAACACTCGCCGGTAGCCCTGCTGTTTTTACTCACGGAGCCCTTTCGGGTTTTCATCCGTGCCCTTTTTGCTTATGGACATACCGTTTATATATATATATATATATATATATATATATATTTTATCTCGTCAGCCTAAGGATGTTGCGACAGTAGTTTAAAGACGTTTCGGTCCGCTATTGAGAAGGCCGGCTACTGCTTATAAAGCTTGAGCTTAGGAAGATAGCGAGCGGACATAGTCGTCGTCATCTACCATTGACCTAGGCTGTGGCTCATTAAGCATAGTATTTCTTTAGGAAGCGACCGTTTATTGGCCTGAAAGGCCTTTCACCGTGCATATCTATGAGTAGATAGGCTCCACCTTGATAGACCTTGTCTATGATGTACGGGCCTTCATAGTTTAGCTCAAACTTTCCCCGCTTGGCGCGATTTGGAATCATAGGCCTTTTGACCACTAGCACAAGTTCGCCTTGGCGGAATGTCCTCGATCGGGTTTATCTTTCATATGAGCGCGTCATCTTTGCTTTATAAGCTTCCAGATTTTGTTGCGCTATGAGCCGGGTTTCATCAAGGGCGTCAAGCTCCTCAAGCCGAAGGTGAGCATTTTCTTCGTCCGTCAGCTCGTAGTGGACTGCCACTCGTAGAGAGGGTAACTCTATCTCGAGGGGGAGTACTGCTTCCGTCCCAAATACCAACGCGTATGGCGTTGTGTTTGTGGCCGTCTTAAATGTAGTTCGATACGCCCAAAGAGCTTCTTGCAGTCTTTCGTGCCAGTCCTTCTTATTTCGGGACACCGTTTTCTTTATGATCTTTGTCAAGGTCTTGTTGAAGGCCTCAGCTAGACCATTAGCTCGCGGATTATAAACCGAGGAATATTTCCAGTCTATATTGTGTTGTTGCGCGAAGCGACTGATCTTGTGGCTTCTGTAGGCTGGCCCGTTATCGGAGATGATCCGTCTTGGCGTTCCAAACCGATATATGACGTGTGTCTTGAAGAAATGGAGGATATTCTCCGTCTTCACTTCCCTCAGTGGTACCGCTTCCGCCCACTTAGAGAAGTAGTCAGTCGTCGCTAGGATGAAACGATGTCCTCTAGACGATGCTGGTTTGATGGGGCCGACTATATCAGTCCCCCACATTTCGAATGGCCAGCTAGCCACCGTTGGATGTAGTGGATTTGGATGCTGATGGATGAAGTCCCCATGAATTTGGCATGAGTGGCATTTCTTCGCATATTCGAGGCAGTCCTGGATCATCGTGGGCCAATAGTAGCCCATCCGTTTGATCTTCAACTTCATCTTTGGGTCCGCTTGGTGAGAACTGCAGAGTCCGTCATGAACTTCCTGGACGACTCTTTTCGCTTCGTCAGGTCCTAAGCATCTCAGCCACAGAGAATCAAATGACCTCTTGTACCGAGTATCATTGACGAAGGCGAAAGACAGAGCTCGTTTCATGAGCTGATGTCTTGTGGACGCTTCTTCAGGCATTCGGTGGGACTTAAAGTAGTCTATAAAAACTTCCCTCCAATCCTCGGTATTTTCCCAATTTTTTACTTGCAGGGTCGTCTGTTCACTCGCTCCTTTTTCTTCGGATGATTTCGGAGATATTTCCGCTGGGGCGAGCACTCGACGGCTTTGTACCACAATTCTGACGTCATCGAGGTTCTCGTCAGCCAGTTCTTTAGCAAGTTTGGCCAACGCGTCTGCTTTGTTGTTTTCCGAGCGCGGTATGTTCTCCAAAGTAAAGGAGGGAATTTGGGTCAACAGTTGTTGCACTTTTTCGCCGTACTTCACCAGTTCTGGCTTGCACGTTTGGAAATCTCCATTTACTTGACTAACGACCAGTTGAGAATCTCCATATATGAGGAGGTTTTCAATTCCCATGTCGATGGCGATCTCGAGGCCTGCTATCAAAGCTTCGTATTCGGCTTCATTATTCGTCCTCGGCTCCGTCAGGGAGAACGCGAAGCGCATTATCCCTCCTTGTGGAGTTACAAAGATGAGTCCTACCCCCGATTTGATTATAGGGGTACTTTGTTTGCGCTTCTTCACGGAAGATGCCCCGTCGAAATAAAGCTCCCATCGGATATTATCACCGTCGCTCGCATCAAACGCATGTTCGTCTGGAAGATCGCAGTTTAAAGGAGAGTCGGCCGGTATCGGATGCTCATCGAGGAAGTCGGTGATGGCCTAGCCTTTCACTGCCTTGAGAGGTTGATACGTTATCAAGAACTCCATCAAGAGCAGGGCCCATTTAGGGAGTCGTCCCGTCAATATGGCCTTCGACATTAAATACTTAAGAGGGTCTACCTTTGAAATGAGACGGACCTCATGCGCCAACGCATAGTGCATGAGCTTTGTTACCGCAAAGATCAACGCCAGGCAGTGTTTTTCAATGGGGGAATAGTTGCTTTCTGCCCCCAGCAGAACTCGAATTAAGTAGTAGAGTGCTCTTTCTTTCCCTTGATCGTTCTCTTGTGCCCATAATGCGCCTAAGGAGCCTTCGAGAGCAGTTGTATAAAGAATGAAAGGTTTTCCCTTAACCGGAGCAGCCAGCACTGGTGGGTTCTGCAGGTATTGTTTGATTTCGTCTAGTGCTTCTTGGCATTTGCGATCCCAGACGAACGGGGTTCCCTTCTTCATTAGGTGGCTGTAAGGACGGCACTTTCTTGAAAGGTTGGCTATAAATCGCCGTATATACGCGAGCTTCCCTTGGAGAGACCGCAGGTGTTTGAGAGTCCTTGGCGGAGGCATTTCCATGATCACCTTGATCTTTGATGGATCTATCTCAATACCCCGGTGTCGGACGATGAATCCCAGGAATTTTCCCGAGGAAACTCCGAACGCACATTTGAGGGGGTTCATCTTCAAGTTGTATTGTCGAAGGCGTTGAAATACGGTCTTCAAATGCTCGAGATGTTCCTCGTATGATTTGCTTTTAACCACGAGATCGTCGATATAGCATTCGACGATTTCGTGTATAAGGTCATCGAAGATCTTCGTCATGGCCCTTTGGTAGGTGGCACCGGCATTCTTTAAACCGAAGGGCATCACCTTGTAGCAGAATATACTCAGAGGAGTCCTGAAGGCGGTGTGCTTCTGGTCTTCTGGATGCATCTTTATCTGGTTATACCCCAATGAGCCGTCCATGAAGGAGAAAACCTCATGAGTGGACGTATTGTCTATCATCAGTTCGGTGACTGGCACTGGGAAATCGTCTTTCGGGCAAGCTTTGTTGAGATCCCGGAAGTCCACGCATATGCGCACTGTCCCATTTTTCTTCATCACCGGGACGATGTTGGCGATCCATTCAGGGTATTGAACTTCTTGGATGAAGCCAGAGTCGATCAACTTCTTGACCTCGGCATTAATACTCATCTCAAGCTCGAGCCACATTCTTCTTGGCACCTGTTTGATTGGCTTGACGTCCGGAGATATCGCCAATCTGTGCACAGCAATTTCTGGATCTAGTCCTGGCATTTCGGAATAGTTCCATACGAAGCAATCTTTGTGCTGCATAAGCAGGTCTTTTAATGAAGCCACCTTTTCTTCAGATAGCAGTTCGTTGATGAATGTCGGTCGCGGGTCATTTGCCGTTCCCAACTCAATTTTCTTAAGGTTATCTGCAGTGGTATGGATTCCATCTTCCAGCTCTTTTGGCGCAGGCGGGAACTCTGAGATTACCTCGTCGTTGCTGTTTTCGAAGCACCAGGGAAGGTGATCCATGTTCTCGGGCTCTTCTTTTAACATTGTTATCACGTGGCAAGTACGAATTCGCTTCTAATTCCAATGTGGAACTGGTTCTTCTTTCGTGGCCTTGGGCTCGTGCTTTTGTGGCGGCGCTACCCTCCAGTTGTCGGACAGAGCGAACTTGCCAAGTTGATACTGATTTTCGATCCAATTCTTGAAGGTGAAGCAGTCCTCGAGAGGGTGCCCTATCACTCGGTGATAAGAGCAATAGTCCGGGTGTGAGACTTCGCCTGCTTGTTCGGGGTGTTTAGACTCCGGCAGTGTAAGCATCTGATGTTTTAAAGCAAGCTCAAGTATCTTCTTCGTCTTGTCCCGGGGAAATGAGTACGCTCGACCCATTTTCTTCATGAGGGATAGATCAATAATGCTCGACTCCCGTTTGCGTGGCTTCTTAGCCCTGCTTTGTTGTTGTTGAGCGCCTTTTTGGCCTTTCGACTTATTTCTGCCTCTGCGTCGAGCCTTCTTTGTAGCAGGTTGACAGGGAGCGGCATTTTCATCCTTCATGGCCTGTTGGAGAAGGCGTTGCGTTTTGGCTTTCTCGTAGATGACCATTTCGCGGTTATGGTCATCTCGGACTTTTTGACCCGCTTCCCTTATAAGCTTGTCCATTTGTTCTTCGAACGACGGACTGGGCTCTTTTGCATCTGGAACTTTCACTGGCTCAGGATTAGCGTCCTCCCATTGAGCATCCGCTTCTTCATCGAAGTCATACACAACGTAGCAGCCGTGTAGTAGCTCTCGTTTCTTTGACCGGACGTATCCAAGCCCAATTGTTTCGATTCTCCCATTAGGCAGTTTGCGTTGAGTCCCGGGAACGTTCCAGACTTTGTCATAGAACTTGGCTTTCCGAACGGTCTGCTTGAAGGATATCCTCTGGCGTTTCAGCAGCTTTTTCAAACCTTCCGTATAATATCTGGGAAGACGGATAGGCTGAAGCCTGTCGAGCGTAGGATCCGCGCCATGCTAGATCTCTTTCTCTACTTTGGTTTCTTCAGAGCGGTAGAATAGAATTGCCTTTTCACGTTCTCGCCTGGGAGGGATATAGAATGTCCGCAACTCCTCTACATTGTAGATATCAAGTGCATCCAATTCTTTACGGTGTTTAAGCGGCACTATGGCAACTTGTAGACTTTGCTCTTCGTCAGCGGACGTTCGTATTGAAGGTCGAGCAGAGATTACAACACGGATCTCATCTTCCGAGTCGCTACCAAAGATCAACGTAGGAGCGGACGGTCCTGGCTTGTTGTGTTGGGATGCACCCGAATAAACTATTTCCTCTTCCTCCTCGGTATCACTGCCGAAGACAGGGATGGTGGCATTAGCTTTATTCTCCGGCTTGTGACACTTCTCCGTATCTTCGAAATCCGATAAGAAGTATTTTGCATCTTCGTATTTGCGGACCTCGTTCACAGAGAACGGGTTCAGTTCTCCCGTCACGGTATACTCGAAACCATCCTTAAAATACTTCATACACTGATGTTGTGTAGAAGGGATGATGTTGTACTCGTGTAACCATGGTCGGCCGAGCAAAGCATTGTAGCATGTCTTGGCGTCTATGACGTGGAACTTAACGTCCGTGATGAGTAGCCCGAAGCGTAGCGTCAGTATCACAGACCCAAGAGTTCTTGATGACTGGGAGTCGAACCCGAAGATGGTGATCTTGTCACGAGCAAGGTGCTGGACGCTCATGCAGATTTCTTTTAACACCCGCACATTGAGGAGATTAACGGAGGATCCATTGTCTATCAGGATTTTGCCTATCTTAATATCGTGGCAGTATCCTGAGACATAAAGGGGGCGATTGTGTTCGCACGTCCCAAGGAGAAGGTCCTCGTCGCTGAAAGTGACATCGGCCGTGTGCACTTCCTATAATTCATCCCTCATCTTTTCCTCGGCCAGGCAAGCTTGGAATTGTTCCGGATCTTGTAGTGCCTTGATCAACGAATCTCTCGCCTCATTTGATAGCAAAAGGGCGTCGAGAATGCTGAGCTGTGAGGGTAGTTTCCTCAGGTGCGCTAGGACGTTGTAATCCACCTTATTCTTCTTCGGCGGGTTGTTGGCGCTTAGCTCCTCCAGAACTTGGTCATCTAAGACGATATCTTCAGAGACCTTTTCTTTCCCTTTATCTTTTCTGTTTAAGGGTCCGAGGTTCTTTTCAGGCAGCGTCCGATTCCGCAGCCGGATATTTTCGCAGACCTTCGGCTTTTCTTCCTTTCCCGAAGTGGATTCTTTAAAGAGAGGGGAAAGTTCCAGCTCTTCATCAGAATCGCTCCCGAATGTAGGCACTTATGACCCGCCAGTGTTAACCATGCGACAATTTCCGGTAGTTCTTTTAATCCCTTCGGTCGTATTTCTTTGCTCTCGACGAGTTTTACGCTTTTCCCGCTTAAAGCGTTGTCGATGAGCAACATATCCTTGCCACCATCTATCGAAAGCTTTGCACTCTTGAGTGGGGTGCGAAATCTTTTGATGATATAAGCAATAGGAGGGGTGCGTTTCCACTTCACCGGTGATGTTTCCTTCAGAGGATGGTAGCTTCATGCCCATTGATATGGCCTTAGTAAACTTTTTCCTCATCTTGAATTGGCTTTTGTCGGTAGCGGAGGTGTTTTGCTCCAGTGGGATCGTCTCAGCTCTTTCATCAAGTTGCTGACTGATTAAGAGAGGTTTTGTCGATCAAAAATATTTACCGCAATCAAGAACGACGTCGCTTGAAGCTAGCCGGTGAGTACGGGTCGGTCCACAGGGATGTAAAAATTTCCTTTAAGTTCTTACGAGTTAATTCCAAATGGTGTTTGGATTTATAATTAAACCTAAAAATTGAAGTTGTATGAGACTAGGATTAGAAACTTGCTAGGATTAGGTCTAGGGAAAATTTGGTAAACAAAGATCTACATCTCTTTCCATTGCCATTAATTAAATGTATCATATTAGAGTTATGGTAAATATTAACAAAGGGGATTAGGATGATTGGGAAGATTGATTCTTCCTCTAGATCCTTGTCCTTCCTTTCTTAATCTTTACCCTAACCTCCATGGAAAACCTCAAAATCCGGACCTTTAGACTACGGAATCACCGTTACCTTGAGGGTAAAAGTGCCGTAGGGCGCGGAATAAAAAGGTATGCATGGAGTTCTAATGTTTATAAAAGTTTAGCAATGAAAAGAGATGAGAGATCTTCATCTCTCAAATCCTTCCCTATTCCTAGCCCTAACAAGCGAGGAAACTACTCGCTCATTGAGGGGATGAAAGAAAACAAGAATTTATTAAAGAAAGAAGACATCGATTGCAAGTTAATAAAAACTAAACTAATTTAAACTAAGGCGAGAAAATAAGAGCAGATAAAAAAAACTACAACTATTGCAAGGAAAATAACCTACTTACTTTTGATGCGCTCTAACTTCAAGAAAACAGAATTTTATTCATGAGTAGAGGCATAAGAAAATACAAGGTCTTGGGTTCTATTTATAGGACATAGAAACCCTAGGGCTACAGATTGTACCGCATGTCTAAAGTTACAAATATAGCCCTAAAAAGATCTTTCCAGAGCCTCCACAAATTATGGTAAAAAGTTCTGCGCATTAGGGCTTCAAGTAGCCGCGGAACCGCGGCATGGGCGCACTTGGGCCGCGGTTCCGCGGCCCAATGATGAGATCATGTGATGGTTTCTTCTGGGCTTCTTCAGGTTCTTCTGGGCTTTTCATTTCTTTAGTTATTTTTCATTTGGGCTTCTGCTGTAATTCCAGAACTTCAGTGAACACTTTGGGATGGATCTTTTAACCGTCTTTCTTGTAAATTTGGAACTTGCGTCGCCTAGTTGATGGTGAACCGTTCTTCTGCCGGGCTTTACTAAGATCTTCCTAATTGTTGGTCAAAAGTCCTTCTTTTGTGTCGTCTTTTGTGTTTTTCACTGTCTTTGCTCCACGAACCTGTAATCTGTAACATGTAGCAGACATGGGTCAAAAGCACCTGTTTTTATTGTAAAATGCATAAGAATGGGGAATACAAAATGCAATATTATGTTATGAACAAATACCCCCAAACTTATCTTTTGCTCGCCCTCGAGCAAACTGATTATTTAAATAAAAATCTAACCTAGCCACACTTTCGCAGGGAAACGCGATTGCACTGAGCTCGTGCAACAAGCCGTTAAACCTCTAGGTGTCCCTAGTAGGAGGAGCGTTGTCTCCTGAGGGTTTTCAGCGGATACTACCCACAAAATCCTATCAACTTGGTTTCTCGACTTTTGTTCTCCATTTAGGTTTTCGAACAAGGAATTCTATTATCGTCGACCCGCAAATTATCCACCCATATTCTTCACACTTCCTCATTATTTAACTTAAGATTACATATATCCTGTAGAATTACCTAGCTTTCGGCATTTCTTAAGTTTTCCTTCTAGAGTTCCATCTCCACTTAGGAATTTCTATCAACTCTATTAAAGACACAAGTTCTATTCTTCATTCCCTTCTCTTATCTAAACTCCAATCACATATCCCTACGTGTGTGTAAGTATCACCCCTACACTTGGAAATTCAAATCAAGCAATCGTGCCCCCGTCCATTGTCCAAAGCACTTGTGAAATTTCGCTTTCACATCCTTCATGCGACTGTTAATACTTCTTGAGGTACCAACAACCGATTACAAGATACGTTAGCACTTTAAGGCGTACTTCCTAGTTTTGCAACACCCAAGGCTTTTAGCAGTAACACCCTCGCTAAATATTTTTCTATTTTTACAGCCTTAAGTAATCACAAAAACCAGTGTCCATTTTTTTCTTTTTTTTTTCTTTATTCACACTTTTTCATACTAAGGACTTTAGACAAGAGCATTTCAAGGTCTCTTTTACTAATCCAAGTTTCAAGGTGCGTGTTTGTGCATTTTGTAGGGTATACATTTTCAGAATCTAGACTTAAGCTAGGAACTATTTTTCAAACTTATACTCTAATAAAAGTTTTAATACTTTTCCTTCGTTTCGACTTAGCCCAAGAACTGAACCCAAAATTTGCCTATTTCTAGATAACCTACAAAGACATATGCTTTCCACAGTTAAACTCTAAGGAAGGTTATTTTTAGGGTTTTTAATTTGCTAAGTCTAAGATCTAGTTGTTCCCAGCCAGTTGACCTATTTATCAAACTCAAGTCAATTAACCAGAATTGAATACATTAATTTTTATAATTTTTGAAATTTTTCAATTTTTATGGGTTTTTCTGTTTTCTAATTTTTTTATGTTTTCAAATTTTTCAATTTTTTATGATTTTTATATAAAAATGCAATGCAGAAATATACATATGAATGCAAAAGAAAAACTTACCGAACATACCCCCAAACTTATGATGGACAGTGTCCTCACTGTCATGCTGCACCAAGTGGTCTGATACTATCGGAGAGTTCCTGCTTATTATTATATTTACATAGTATACACACCCCCAAACTTATTTGAAATAAAGTTCTGGAAAAAAAAATTCGAGGGTGAAGGTGGAGGAAAATCAATCGGTGTAAATCGGCTCCTGCAAAAGCAGGAGCTCCTCCGAATGGTCCGCTGAGAAGAACGGTTTCAATCGATGTCCATTTACTTTGAATAAAGTACCGTCTTCTGGATTCTCAAGATCAACCGCACCGTGCGGATAAACGGTGCGGACTACAAAAGGTCCTCTCCATCTAGAACGGAGCTTGCCGGGATGAAAGTGTAACCGAGTATCATATAATAAAACCTGTTGACCTGGTTTAAATGTCTTTCGCAAAAGGTTTTTATCATGAAATACCTTAACTCGATTCTTAGCAATCACGGCATTATCATATGCCTCATCTCGCAGCACCTCCAATTCATTCAATTGCAGCTTTCGATTGCTGCCCGCATCTTCTAAAGATAGATTCAGCTCTTTAATGGCCCAAAATGCCTTATGCTCAATTTCTACTGGGAGGTGGCACGCCTTCCCGTAGACCAGCCGGTATGGAGACATGCCAAGATCGGTCTTATATGCAGTACGGAAAGCCCATAGTGCATCGATCAATTTTAGTGACCAATCTTTACGATTTTTAGAAACCGTTTTCTCCAAGATTTGCTTAATTTGTCTATTCGAGATCTCGGCTTGCCCACGTGTTTGGGGATGGTATGGTGTTGACAGCTTATGGGTGATAGAGTATTTGCGCATTAGGGACTCAAAAGTCCTATTGCAAAAGTGAGAACCATTATCACCTATTATTGCGCGAGGGTGCCCAAATCGAGAAAAGATGTGTTTTTTTAGAAATCGAACGACAACCTTGTTATCATTCGTTCGACTAGGCACAGCCTCGACCCATTTTGAAACATAGTCAACAGCCAAAAGAATATACACATTTCCAAAAGAGTTAGGAAATGGTCCCATAAAATCTATACCCCAAACATCAAAAATGTCTACAACCAAAATCGGTTGGAGCGGCATTTCGTTTCTCCGCGATATCCGGCCCAAGTGTTGGCACCGGGAGCAAGTTTTGCCGTATTCGAATGCATCTTTGAAGAGTCATGGCCAATAGAAACCACACTGCAAAACTTTCTCGGCTGTCTTCTTTGGGCCAAAGTGCCCGCCACATGCTTGATCGTGGCAAAAAGACAGCACACTCTTAACCTCATTTTCAGGTACACACCGGCGAATGATTTGGTCGGAACAATATTTAAAAAGATATGGTTCATCCCAGTAAAAATGCTTTACTTGGGACAAAAATCGTAGTTTGTCTTGTTTCGACCAATCGTTAGGTATCAAGCCGGTGGCTAAGTAGTTTACAATATCGGCGAACCATGGTTCGCAAGAAACGGTCAAGAGTTGCTCATCGGGGAAAGCATCAGTGATAGGCAGTTCAAGTGTAGGCGAAGAAGGAAGTCATGAAAGGTGATCGGCCACTACGTTTTCACATCCCTTTTTGTCCCTTATAACAAGGTCAAATTCTTGCAGCAAAAGGATCCAACGTATTAGCCTAGACTTAGCATCCTTCTTCGCAAAAAGGTGGCGAAGAGCTGAGTGATCCGTGTACACTATAACTGGAGAGCCGATTAAATAAGGCCGAAATTTTTCAAGTGCAAACACAACCGCTAAAAACTCTTTTTTTGTTGTTGTGTAGTTTAATTGGGCCTCATTTAATGTTCGGCTAGCATAGTAAATTACATGCGGCATCTTGTTAATATGCTGTCCAAGAACAGCACCAATGGCAAAATCTGATGCGTCGCACATAATTTCAAAAGGGTGCGTCCAGTCTGGAGATGAAAGAATAGGCACAGAAATGAGTGAGTGTTTCAAAGACTCGAACGCTTTCATGCAAGTTGAGTCGAAAACAAAAGTAGTGTCCTTGGCCAACAAGAGAGTCAAGGGTCTAGCAATCTTGCTAAAGTCCTTGATGAACCGTCTATAAAACCCGGCATGGCCAAGGAAAGCTCGGATATCTTTGACGCATTTAGGAGGAGGAAGATTAGAAATGACTTCGATTTTAGCTCTATCAACCTCTATGCCGTTTTGCGATATGACATGTCCTAAGACAATGCCTTCTCGTACCATAAAATGGCATTTCTCCCAATTCAAAGTCAAGTTCTTTTCCCTACAGCGGGTGAGAACTGCGTCAAGATGTCGTAAACACTCATCGAAGGAGTCACCAAAAATGGAGAAATCATCCATAAAGATTTCCAAAAACTTCTCCACGATGTCCAAAATGATCCCCATCATACACCGCTGAAATGTAGCGGGCGCATTGCATAACCCAAAGGGCATGCGACGATAAGCAAAAGTGCCAAAGGGACAAGTAAATGTAGTCTTGTCTTGATCCTCTTTGGCTATGGGGACTTGATTATAACCGGAATAGCCATCTAAAAAGCAGTAGAATTCGTGCCCCGCCAATCGTTCTAGCATTTGGTCAATGAATGGTAAAGGAAAGTGGTCCTTCCTTGTCGCGGCATTGAGTTTTCGGTAGTCGATGCAAACACGCCACCCAGTTTGGGTGCGAGTGGGAATTAACTCATTTGCCTCATTGGTGATGACCGTGATGCCCGATTTCTTTGGCACGACATGAATGGGGCTAACCCATTGGCTATCCGAGATAGGGTAAATGATACCGCTATCAAGACACTTAACAATCTCCTTCTTGACCGCCTCTTTCATGATGGGGTTGAGGCGTCTTTGTGGATCCCTTGCCGGCTTGGCATCATCCATCAAGTGTATATGATGTTCGACTATGAGGGGACTAATCCCCTTGATGTCCGCCATAGACCAGCCGAAAGCTTGCCGATTATTGTATAAGACCGTTAAAAGAGCCTTCTCTTGCTCGAGAGCTAGAGAGGCTGATATGATAACTGGTAAGGTCTCATTTTCACCTAAATAAGCATATTTTAGGTGCGACGGCAAAAGCTTTAGCTCGAGTTTAGGTGGTGAAACAATAGATGGTAACAATGGAGTAACTGTTTCAAACTCGAAGGATTCCATCAAAGGTTCAAATTGAGTGTACGCTACCGAGTCGGATGGTTCAACTAACTCATCCGAAAAAGCAAAAGACTCAAACTCGGGTGGAGAGTCTTCAAGATCATCAACAAAGGTGAAACACTCATAATCTTTGTCCGTCGTGAAAGCTGTGTCGGATTCTAGGAGGAACGCACTAGTGGCGTCAATATTACTGTGATCAAACATGAAATTTTCGAACTCACAGTCCTCCTCCGCGATCTCATCGATCGAGCACACATCAAGTACGCTAGAATTAGGCTCGCAAGGCTGACTTCCTAACTTGAAAATGTTAAGTTCAACTGTCATCTTGCCAAAAGATAGATTCATTGAACCATTACGACAGTTGATTACCGCGTTAGAAGTCGCGAGGAATGGTCGACCAAGTATCACCGGAATTTGATTACGGGGGTTAGCGACAGGCTGTGTATCCATAACAATAAAGTCTACGGGGAAAATGAAATCCCCACTCTAATTAACACATCCTCCAACTCTCCCCTAGGGTGGGTGATTGATCGGTCGGCCATTTGGAGAGTGCAATGAGTAGGCTTGAGCTCTCCAACGCCTAATTGTCCGTACACCGAATAGGGTAGCAAATTGACACTAGCACCAAGATCTAATAGTGCTCTATTGATGGTCTTGTTCCCAATTGTGATCGAAATAGTAGGACAACCGGGGTCCTTGTGTTTTGGGGGCAAAGAATTGACAAGAGCATCACTAACAACACTAGCCACGAAAACTTTCTTTGGTACTTGTGACTTCCTCTTTTTGGTGCATAAGTCCTTTAAGATTTTTGCATATGAAGGAACTTGTTGGATTGCATCCAAAAGAGGGATATTTATGCTAACCTGTTTGAAAAACTCTACAATCTTCTCCATCTGTGGAGTTGTTTTATTGGATCTCAACCGATTTTGAAAAGGAACATTTTGAAAAGTTGTTGAGTCCAATTTTTGCGGATCCGATTGTTGAGTTGGAACGGAACCCCGTGTAGATGTGTTCGTGTTGTGAGAAGAGGGTCCGTTCGAGCTAGAAGAAGTAGAGCCATGTGAAAGATGGAGAATAGGCTCTAACGAAGAAGAAGAAGAGGAAGATGAAGAACCACCGGCAGAGGTGTCATGGTGAATACCCACATTGTTTTGCAGCACTTTTCCGGATCTCAACGTGGTCACAGCATTCACGTTATGATTCTGCTGTTCATGTGCAACATGTGCGTGACCAGGATTTGGGAGTGGTTGAGACGGAAGCTTTCCTTTCTCTCGCTCTTTCAATGCTGCGTTGAGTTGTGCAATTTGTACCTCAATAGCTTTGATGCTTTGATCGTGTGAGGCACTGTTTTGCACCAAAGATTGAACAGAAGTCTCTATCCTAGCTGTGGACTGTGCAAATTGCTTTAGGAATGCTTCTAGACTTCTTTCGAGCGAGCTAACAGCATTTTGAGGGGGAACAAAATTGTTGGGCACAAAATTGTTCATCTGATTAGGGTAAGGTTGCTGTTGGGGAGGCTGCTGAAATTGAGCTTGTGGAGGTGCTTGTTGTTGTTGTGGAGGAGGAGCTCTTTGAAAATTGTTGTTTCCTTGGACTTGTTGATTTTGGTTCCAAGCGAAATTAGGGTGGCTCTTCCAACCCGGATTGTATGTTGAAGAGTATGGATCATTTCTTTGTCGTTGCTGAAAGGCAGCATTGACTTGATCTTGTCCTTGAGTGGATGCAGTGTAAGGACACTCTTCAGTGAGATGTGATGGATCCGAACAACAAGCACAAACAGTTCGTGGAGGCACAATAGGGGCAGGAGAAGGTGCTGAGATTTTGGTCTCAAGCGCTTCTAGCTTTTTCGTAAGAGCGCCATCTCGGCCTTCATAGCAATTGACATCTCTACTTGATGTATGCCTGCCCTAGGTTGACCAATAGAAGAAGATGATGATGTGGTCTTGGTGCTCTCCCACTGAATCGTTTGCTCACTAAGATCCTCAAGAAACTGCCACGCTTCCTCACTAGACTTGGACAGAAAGTGACCTTGACTAATGGTTTCTAGCAACTGCTTCGTTGCCGGGTTCAATCCCTCGTATAATGTTTGGCAAAGTTGCCATCTTTCGATTCCATGGTGAGGGCATTGAACGAGAAGGTCTTTAAATCTTTCAAAACATTTCCAAAATGGTTCGGCAGGAAGCTGTGAAAATTGTATAATCTCATTACGGATTTTAGCAGTTTTGTGATGATGATAGAACTTTTTAAGAAAAGCTTTCACAAACTCATCCCAATTTCTAATTGAGTGTGATGCGGTGCTGTATAGCCACTTCTCGGCTAGGTCACATAAGGTGAAAGGAATGACCCTTAGCCTTATAGCGTCATCACTTAATTGGGTAGTTTTCATCATGGCGCAAACGTTTTGGAATTTGTTGATAAAGATATATGCATCTTCGGATTCCAAACCATGAAACTTAGGCAGCATGTTGATGAAGTGGGGTTTAATCTCGAAATTGTCCCCATTAGCGGGTGGAAGGGAAAGACAAGTAGGAAGGGCGGTGCGGATGGGATAGAAAAGATCCTGGAGCGCGACTCGTGCGGGCGCTTCGACAGGCGGAAGATTCGGGTTATTCGCACCTGGCGGAGGTGGAATCATTCCCGTCGGTAAGGTGTTGTTAGGATCGTATCCCGACATACCTTCGAAAGAATGTGATGGTGAAAGTGAAGAAGTGGACAAGATTTCGACTTCGGAGTCGAAAGGTTCGTCGGTCGGTACCAACGAAAAACGGACTAATCGGGCGCTAGGGTCCCTAGTCCAACCGGACATACACTAAAAGGGTTAGTGTAGTCGAAAGATGAAAGACAGAATGTGAAGGTAAGAAAACGTCAATGAGAAGAAGTGGTGTAAGTGAGTGCAAAGATTCTTTAGCGACAAGTTGCAAGTTTTGAAAAGATTTTCCTTTTTTTTTCTTTTTAAGTGAGCTTTTGCAAAAAGATTTCGAAAAGAGACTAGTGACACAACTGCAATTAACCACACATGCACAATCAGGCCTAAGTCTAAGGTCACCTAGGTCAGCTAGACAGCTCCTAACTGTTCCAAAGGGCTAGAGATAGGACCTCAAACCGCCTCTTCACAGACAAGTACGGCCAGGTAAGTGGGAAGGAACCACCACGACAGTGGGCCTAATTAAAAACCACCAGCCTAGTCACCGCAATGTCGGTTAGGATAAACGGCCGATGCCTATACTAGTCCTCTGTCCTATTGAGCTCGACGTCCTTAGGGCTGAGTCTAATATTTTTTAAATTAAAAGTGGTCAATGCGAATGCTTTAAGTGATTTCTGGGGTCCTGGGAAGGGTGATGAAATCCCCACCCAATCTGAATTGGTCAATAGCCCCTTAAAGTCAGATTAAAGTATGCAAAGCAGTAAATAACTTGCGATCAATTTGCTTTTTAGCGCGGCGCAAAGAATCCTGCAGAAAATCAATTATTGGAAGGGGGAAGAAGATTTTTAGCGCAAAGAATCCTGCAGAAGATTTGACAGAAGATATATGGGGAATTGCAGAGGGGAGAAGGAATGAAAACAAACAGTGCAATTTCTTCACAGAGAGGGCTCCAGAGGGCCGCGGATGCGCCGCAGATGACACGTCTAGGCCGCGTTTCCGCGGTGAACAGGAGGGATCGTGCTCAGCAAAAATTTGTACGGCTCTTCTGTAGCAATCTACTTATGTTCTGATGTACCTTTTCCTGATTCTCCTTCTGTACTGTTTCAGATCCGTCAATCCTGCAAAGATCCACAAAGAAAACCCTTCAAACAATAAAAGATGATAAATTTTTTTGTTTTATTTTTGGAATTTTCAGATTTTTATGATTTTTTAGATTTTATATTAACCCGAAATTACAAAAAGAAAATTTTACGCCATCCCCGGCAACGACGCCATTTGATTAAGAGAGGTTTTGTCGATCAAAAATATTTACCGCAATCAAGAACGGCGTCGCTTGAAGCTAGCCGGTGAGTACGGGTCGGTCCACAGGGATGTGAAAATTTCCTTTAAGTTCTTACGAGTTAATTCCAAATGGTGTTTAGATTTATAATTAAACCTAAAAATTGAAGTTGTATGAGACTAGGATTAGAAACCTGCTAGGATTAGGTCTAGGGAAAATTTGGTAAACAAAGATCTACATCTCTTTCCATTGCCATTAATTAAATGTATCATATTAGAGTTATGGTAAATATTAACAAAGGGGATTAGGATGATTGGGAAGATTGATTCTTCCTCTAGATCCTTGTCCTTCCTTTCTTAATCTTTACCCTAACCTCCATGGAAAACCTCAAAATCCGGGCCTTTAGACTACGGAATCACCGTTACCTTGAGGGTGAAAGTGCCGTAGGGCGCAGAATAAAAAGGTATGCATGGAGTTCTAATGTTCATAAAAGTTTAGCAATGAAAAGAGATGAGAGATCTTCATCTCTCAAATCCTTCCCTATTCCTAACCCTAACAAGCGAGGAAACTACTCGCTCATTGAGGGGATGAAAGAAAACAAGAATTTATTAAAGAAAGAAGACATCGATTGCAAGTTAATAAAAACTAAACTAATTTAAACTAAGGCGAGAAAATAAGAGCAGATAAAAAAAACTACAACTATTGCAAGGAAAATAACCTATTTACTTTTGATGCGCTCTAACTTCAAGAAAACAGAATTTTATTCATGAGTAGAGGCATAAGAAAATACAAGGTCTTGGGTTCTATTTATAGGACATAGAAACCCTAGGGCTACAGATTGTACCGCATGTCTAAAGTTACAAATATACCCCTAAAAAGATCTTTCCAGAGCCGCCATAAATTATGGTAAAAAGTTCTGCGCATTAGGGCTTCAAGTAGCCGCGGAACCGCGGCATGGGCGCACTTGGGTCGCGGTTCCGCGGCCCAATGATGAGATCTTGTGATGGTTTCTTCTGGGCTTCTTCAGGTTCTTCTGGGCTTTTCATTTCTTTAGTTCTTTTTCCATTTGGGCTTCTGCTGTAATTCCAGAACTTCAGTGAACACTTTGCGATGGATCTTTTAACCGTCTTTCTTGCAAATTTGGATCTTGCGTCGCCTTGTTGATGGTGAACCGTTCTTCTGCCGGGCTTTACTAAGATCTTCCTAATTGTTGGTCAAAAGTCCTTCTTTTGTGTCGCCTTTTGTGTTTTTCACTGTCTTTGCTCCACGAACCTGTAATCTGTAACATGTAGCAGACATGGGTCAAAAGCACCTGTTTTTATTGTAAAATGCATAAGAATGGGGAATACAAAATGCAATATTATGTTATGAACACCGACGCTTGGCCCTTTCAAATATAACCGTCTCGCGTTCTTGATCAGCTTTACTTTTCAATCGAGCTTCGTTAAGGAACGCGTCAATCATTTCATCTGATAGCTCCGGAAATTTTGGTTCAAGATCTGCCCCCAGCGCTTCGGTACAAGGAGTTTCCTCATCGTCCATGAACGAATGGGAAATCACATGACAGCTCGCCACGCATTCTTCAGATTCATCAGGTGAACTTTCTCCCTCATCTTCTTCTTGAAAGACGTGATTGAGAAACTCTTGGAATGTAATGGGAGTCCGTGTCTTCTGGTTGTATTCCTCCAGCGCGTCAATTTGTTTTTGCAAGTCCGTGCGCTTGTCGCCAGGCTTCAAGGGATTCTTTGACTTCTTTTTCTTCTTCTTCTTCGAGGATTTTGACGGCAGGTTGCGAGTGCTTGAGCCACCACCATCGGTCTTTGGAGTTGGACGTGGCTTCAACATCCCTTCAATGACCTGCGGTTCCAACGGGTTCTTCCACTTGATCGCTGGACATGTCTGAAGATCGTTTAGCATCCTCTTTGTCTTGGCTGATAATACAACCTCCCAAGGAGCTTCTTCAACGACGGAGCATGTTTCCCCCGGCGTATTCGTCCCCTTAGAGGTGTGGGGCTGCGGGGGATTCACCTTCCATTTGTCAGATAACGCGAACCTGCCCTGTCGGTACTGGTTTTCAAGCCAATTTTTGAAAACTTAGCAGTCTTCGATCGGATGGCCCAGTACTCGATGATAAGGACAGTAGTTGGGCTCATTGACATCACTTGGCTGCAACGGACGTTTTGGATCCGGCAGATTTATGAGTCTGTTGCACAATGCCAGCTCGAATAACCTTCTCGTTTTATCGTAGGGAAACGAGTAAGGATGCCCTAGTCTCTCCTCGAGGTCTACGTACGGGCGCATATTATTTTGACGCACAACCGGCTTCGAGTTGCTCGGTTGTTGTTGAGCATTAGCGACGACGATCACTTTTCCCTTCCTTTTGTCATTTCGGGAGTCCGGCTTTGGAAGAGGAGGTTTATGGCTCATCTGATCCATCTGTGCTAGCTTATCAATCAAGGCCTGGAAGGTAGTTGGCTTGAAAAACATCATAAACTGCGAGATGGTTGCTTGCGGATCAAGGGTTCCCACAAACATACCCACCACAGGAGCTTCTTCAATGCGCTGCTCGCACTTCGACCATAAGTTCCGCCATCGTATAGCGTACTGAACCCACGTCTTGCCTGGCTTTACCCTGGCATTAATCAGTGCCGTCATCGGGGTGCGTTCACTGGCGCTTGCAAAACGCTGAGTAAACAGCAGTTCCATCTCCACGAAGGTTTTAATAGAGTCGTTCGGGAGCTCAGAGTACCACTCGAACGCCGTATCTGATAAGCTTCCAACAAACTGGCGAAGCAACAGCTTGCCGTCACCGCCGGTGTTGCCGCAAAGTGCCCTGAACTGGGCAACGTGCTGGTGAGGATTACCTGTCCCCTTGTAGACATGGAACTTGGGAATTGTGTACCCCGGCGGGTACTTGATTTGATCGTACCAACTCGGATATGGCCGCCCCGTTTTTACGACCTGGCCAGCTGCTTCAGCCGCATGATGAACCCGTATTTGTTGGGCTATGTACTCGTCTAAATCAGCTTTGGAGATTGTATCCTCCTTAGCTGTTGACAAAGCTGGCGGAGGATTTGATGTCTCTCCCCTATCGTCTCCAAGGACGATCGGGGGCTCTTCAGCCGGAGGATCCTGTTGTATCATCATCCCTATCATGTCTTGAAAGAGGAGGCCCATACGCTGTATGTTGGCTGCTTGTTCAGCAGCCTCTTTGTCCTTCTTCTCCAATATTCGACGAAGGAATTCAGCGTCGGTTTCTTCTTCCTGGCGTTCATCCGAGGACGTTTCTGGGTTTTCTTTCGGCCCTGTAAGTGCGGCCATAGCATTCGTCATCTCATGGAGCTTTTGCTGTTGCTCCTGCGCCTTGGTCACTGATCGGGTAAGCGGTCGATGACCCGTAGATATGCGGCTGTCTTCTTTACCAGATGCCACGTAGATGGTATGAACCACAATGCCCCCTGACTTAGGGCGTTTGGGTTCACCACCTCTGATATTTGTCGCCGGCGCGGGGGTTTTCTCCGGCCTCCTTCTTTTGTGGGCCGTTGAAGTTGAAGGGGCCGTTGCAGTGGGCACCCTAGCGATCGTTGTCCCTTGCTGTTCAATAGGACGGTCTTTTTCTTTTTGCACCTTTGTCTTCTTTCGTTGACGAGAGTGATCTGGGTTGATCACGGAGTCTTTAACCCTCCGCCAAACTTTATAAATTCTTGAGGACAGCCGTTGAGGGGGCTGTTCTTATTTTGTTTCCGGAACTCTCTCCGCAGGCGGAGGAGATCTTTTCGGTGTAGCGGTTGGAGAGTTCTTACGTACCCTCCTCAGCAGTTCAAAGTTGTTCCCAGTTGGAACAGCAGCGTTGACTTCCACCACTAGAGCCGGTGGAGTTAGCCTTAAGGGGGAGTTGCCCCCTGCCTTCCTTACTCGTTGCCAATGGCGACGTCGAGCATGATGAGCCGTTGGGACTGGCTCGGAGATTGAGACATCTTCTTTTTTCCCCCTGTCTGAATGAGGCGCCGCCGGTGTTAACCTCTTAAAGACTGAGGTTGTCTTTTGAGGGGTGATATTCAACCTGCTGAAGACGGATCCTCGAGCAGGGGCAGGAGCAGGAATCGTCAGTCTTGAAAAGACTGACTCTTTGACAGGGGAAACCGCCTTGACGACTTCTGGAGCAGCAGTTATTGCTTTCCTTGGGACAGCCAGTTTAGAGTTCTGATTTAGCCTGGTGAAAACCGAAGTTGTTGGTTTGGCAGTGGGCGACCCGTTGACAGGGGTCGTCGTAGCAGTGAGCCGGTCGAAGACCGACTTCTTGTTCACTTCCAATGCAGGTATTGGCATAGAGAAGGTTGTAGGTGGGATCATGGTCCCGAAGAACAGGCCAGTGGTGGCTTGGGTCACCTGGTCTACCGGCAGAGCGAGGAAGGAAGCCGCTTGGGGCCCATATGCTACACCTCCCGGTGAGGTAGAGCGTCCGTTGCAGTGGCACTTCGAGCAGTTGGTGCAGTTAAAGGCAATTGAATCTTGAGTTCTGCGCCAGGCAAAATACCAAATCTTAGTAACTTGAAATCCGAAGGCAACCATTTAACAAACCGCGATTGATTCGCGAAGACGACACACGAAGTGTGGAGTGGAAAGAGGAAAAGGTCCCACCAGGCGTGCCAGAATATGTTCCCCTTCGAACGGCGGCCGACGACGCGGGGACGTCTTGCCTGGGATTCGGGACAGATGCTATATGGTTTTATCCGTCTACCTCTCCGAAGATGCCAAGTTGATTTATGGCACCGTGTATCGGAGGTTTAGACGGATGCGACCGATGTAGCAGACTTCGTCAGATTCCCCCTCGCTAGAGGGGTTTTTGATTGTGGGGACGCTCTACCCTGCAGGTGCAAGCCCCTGCAGTTAATTACGCTACCGCTTCGCGGTAACAACTTTCTCCTGCTCCAGAATTTCAGTTCGTGTCGTGTGTGTTTGTTTTGTTTGTGGTTGCCCGTGGATTGTATACAGAGACTGAGTAATGCCGTCGCCCGTAGGACGTGGATTAGTCCAAATCCGCATTTACTTAGATTTGGGTTTGGTATTTTTAGTTTAAGGATGCATTAGCCGCGTTGCGGCTAAGATCAACTTAAACGTTCGTTAAGGATACGTCAGTCCTGTTTGAGACTGAGATCATCTTAACGTAGTGATCCATTTAATATATGGCCGTCAGGACTCGTCACCTCTCTGATGTCGTTGAAGGATTACAACGACATGTGTCAGAGGAGCTCGGAGATGTACCCTCGAACCAGAGTTGATTGGGAGTTTTATAATCCATTTGAATGTTTAAGGATACGTTAGCCGTGTTTGGGGCTAAGATCGACTTAAACGGGAACGTTTAGATCCGGTAAAAGAGCATTTGGAGGCTCTATTGTTCCAGTTTAGGGACGTGGTGGTCCATACTCCAGTTTAAGGACGTGATGGTCCATGTTCCAGTTTAAGGACGTGGTGGTCTATATTCCAGTTTAGAGACGTGGTGGTCCATTATTAGTTTAAGGACGTTTCGGTCCAACATTAGTTTAAGGACGTTTCGGTCCATCATTAGTTTAAGGACGTTTCGGTCCAATGTTAGTTTAAGGACGTTTCGGTCCAATGTTAGTTTAAGGACGTTTCGGTCCATATTGTTGTGTGGTCGGTCCATATTGTTGTGTGGTCGTCGGGACCCGTCACCTCTCTGACGTCGTTGAAGGATTACAACGATAGGAGTCAAAGGAGTTCGGAGATGTACCCTCGAACCGGATATAAATTGATTTAAGAGAGAGCAATTTTGCTCAGTCAATTTAATTTAAGGACTTACGGCCAGAATTGGGCTAAGTCCAGTTGAAAATGTTCAACATTTTATTTGCTTTTGCATTGCTTTTCTTTTTATTTTTATTTGGGCTCTACCCATAAAGGATGTAGAGCATCAATTTATTATGGGCTCTGCTCATTTAAGAATGATGCAAGGCATCTACTTTGTTTGGGCTCTGCCCCTTTTAAAATGCATAGCATTTTAATTATTTTGTTTGGGCTCTGCCCATTTATAAATGATGCAGAGCATCAATTTAATTAGGCATGCTTGGTCTTTTGACTTGGGCCTGGCCCTTTGGGAAATGCATTGCATTTATTAGGCGCTTTGCGCCAAACAGAGAGCGCAAGCGCTTATAGTGCTGACACGTGTCGCGTAAGCGCAGTGCGCTGCGCTAATGCGCTACGCCTGCGCTGCTGACACGTGGCGCGCTCTGGTGGCTTGCGCCAATCCAAGAGCGCAACAGCGCAATTTACAAGTGCAAAGCACTATGATTTAAGAATCTTTTAGATTCAAGAACCGATGGTTAATAAAAGTGCAAAGCACTATTCGTTTCCTTGATCTAATTTAGATCAAAGAAAAAAAAACAGGTTTTTCTTTTTATTTCAAGAACCAAAGGTTCATAAAAGTGCAAAGCACTATTTTTTTTATTTTTGTTTTTTTCTTGTTTTAAAGAACCAGTGGTTCATAAGAAGTGCAAAGCACTGTTTATTATGTAGAGATCATTGATCTGGTTTTTAGATCAATGATCTATTAGATGAAATTTCTTCTCTTTCGTGAATGTTTTTAACTTTTTCTTGAAATTTTCTCAGAGTTCTCTCTGTTTGAAGCTTTTGACTTTTTTCAAGAAATGTTGATGCCTTTGAATTGAGGTCTAGGGTCCTTTTTATTGTGCCCATAAATTAGTTAAAGAGATCTTTCTTTGAGTGATTTGGGGAATTTTCCCAACCGTTGGATCTTTGATCCAAAAGCTTCTGTTTTACAGAAGAAAGTCTTCTTGTTTTGACAAGAACAGAAAGATTTGTTTGAAATCTTAATTCTGTTTGGCGCAAACGCCCCAACGCGTGACACGTGTCGCGCAGCGCAACTGCGCTGACACGTGTCGCGCAGCGCAAAACGCAGCGCAACTGCGCTAGCGCATCTGCACTGACACGTGTCGCGCAGCGCTTGCGCAGCTGAAGCGTTGCTTCCTTTAACTTTACTTAAAATAGAGCTTTGCTCTGATTGGGTGCGCTGCTTTGGGCGCTGCGCTAATGTGTCTGCGCCTGACACGTGGCGCGTTGCGCCCGGGATTTGAAGCGTTGCTTCAAAATTTGAATTTTGAATTTCCAGTAGAGCTTTGCTCTGATTGGGGGAAACACTATGATATCTAGGGTGACCGTAAGTAAGTATGTGTCAACAACATAATTAAGTCTGTATGCATGTGGATATCATCCAATAATATAATCAATGTATGTATGCATATGGATCTCGTCTACGTGTCCACCAATGACACAACAATATAATGCATGAAAAATCATGAAAACATATGCATGAGAATATGAGGATATAAATCAACGTGTGTCCCTCGCGACACATCAAAATCATGGAACCTGAGTGCCCAGTATCGACACTTGAAACATCATGAAACCCGTGTCCAACATCGACACGTAAATCCTCATATCTCGACTCCGTCTGCGGGATCGGCCCGCGGGCTCAGGCAGAACGGGTCGGCCCATATCCATCTCATAACTCCGGTCGGGATCCTCCGGATAACCGTCGAGTTTAAATACTATCACCGGTAGGTACTACTCCTTCTGCTAGGCTGATCTTCTACACCACGAAAATCATCTCTCGCCTCGGGGAACCATACCGGGTCCACCATGTACCCGCAGACGGTGCCTCCCACTCCTCGAATCGGGTTTCACATGCCAATCTCAGAACCGAGAAAACACATAGTGGACGTCTTGAAATATCATATCAAGAGAAACCGGGTTTTTAAAACAATATATACTTTCTTTTGAAATCACCACGGTTCTCAAATCCAGAAATCTCAAGAAAACAACATATCTCAATGCGTAAAATCATAAAGCATGATGTATGCGACATATGATAGGAATGTAAGCATATCCGTATATCATGCAACATGGAACAGTGATGTAACAATGTCGGTACATCATGTGACATATCGTAATGATGCGAACATAGCAAATAAATCATGCAAGAAGTCATATCAGGATGCAGCAATTCTACTGTGTAGTGACATAGCAATTATCGATGATGAAGTGTGTGAGCCGACAATCTGTGTAAGTGTAACATACGCATCATCGATAATGGTGTAGGTGTACTAGCACAGGTATATGCAATGCAATGAGAATAACATGAATGCAGCATAAGGTAAATCGTCAGCTGAAAGCTATAAGGTATGCGTATCTAACATGATCGAGTCGGTGAATCTATCAGTCGGCATCCATCCTCACAACATCACGTACGGTATAATGCATCGTACGACATCCTCTAGTCAAGGGTATGGATCAATCATCATAAAACTCATCACGTACGGTAAATTATCGTACGGCGGCATTAAACCATTAGGGATCCTATCAACCTATATGACAATGAGGGGTACGGACCTAACGTCTCATACGGCATATCACTCAAGATTCACAACATTATATAAATCTATATACATATATCCCTGGGTCACATCCATAACCATCTCATATCAGGGGACCGGCAAATGTATCAATCATCTCAATCGACTCGCATCCGTATACCGACATATCAATCAAGTCATCATATCACCTCGTATATTCTTTTCATCACAAAATTATCTCATATCAAGTCATCTTATTAGTCTAAGGTCGTATTTATCAATCTCATAACATGCCACTATAATCTCCTATTGATTCTCTTTGCAACTACTTAACTATATCTATAGAAATTCGCATTCTTAATCATCAATTCGATACATCTTTCCTATCGTATCATGTCACCTAAACCATAAGCTATAACTTTAAGTGTATTTCTTATCTCCTACAATTCTTTAACCATATTCATAAGTTTCTAACACTGTTACCTTAACCATACCCTTTATATCGTTTTCCATAAAAAAAACTTGCGGGGGTGCTATACGCCATCCACCCGACTTCCCCCGTAGATATAGATCTACTCACCTTGATCCTTGCTTGCCGAAGTCGATGACGCCATACTCCGTCGTCTCGGAATCCATGCAAAGCTACCTACAATAATACACAATCGAAATCTCTATTAAAATCGAATCCGGAAAACCAATACGGCACACTGTGCGCTCATAGGTTAGAACCTATAGCCTACGCGTGAAAAAACAATCAAACAACCCTTGTTGTTGACGTACAAACTCCCAACAACCAAATATTATACCAATTACCAAAACCAAGCATTCAAAATACGGAAAACATAACCAAAAATCACACCAATGTGCTCCCAGATTCTCTCTCAAGTAAAATGGAGATAAACAAACAGTACTATGGGGTAGTATATGGAGTGTGTGAGCTACTGGACCAACCTAGACCCCAAACTGGCCGGCCACATCACTAGAATTTCCGGCCTGCTCGACCATCTGTGCTCATAATGGGTTCGTACTTGTAGAGTGGCTTCCTATTAGTCCCACTAGGTCTCTGGTGTTGTTTGTTTTTCTCGTAAACACTCCAGGTCATCCCAGATTCCCTGTAGGCCACTACTATGTCACAAAACCGACATGAGTGAAATCCCTAAATCCGTATTCTCTGTTCTAGGCCAATGAAAAAACTACTCAAGTCTTGTTAACGGCCACTACACATCATCAATTCCACACAATTACCCAAACCCTTCTCTAGATATTTCCAAATTCACAAATCCACCATTAAACAAATTCTAAACTAAACTAAAATACAAGAAAACTCAAACTAAACTAAATGGAAGAAGCTATACCTCATTTGGGCAACTCAAGAAAAACCCTAGCTTCCTAATATCATCAAAATCCAACTTTGCTTGGTCCATTGTGTAGAGGATGAAGAGGGGATCAACTTTTGTGAAAATGGTATATGTTTTTGATGAAGATTTGGAGATGGATCTAGGGGGTGAAGGTGGAGGGAAGTGAGGTTGAGGGAGATGAAGAAATAATGGGGGCTGAAATGGATATGGCTGCCCTCTCTCTCTCTCTCTTCCTCTTATTCTCACCCTCACACTCATATCTCACACTCTCTCTCTCTCTCTCCAATCATTCTCCTTTTTTAACCATTTCTCTTTTCTTTTCTTTTTCTCACAAATAACACCAACACAATAAAAACAACATGTAATTAAAAGGTAACATGACATGGTGCACTAACCATGGAAAACTGTAGAAACACGGATTTGGCTTAATCGCGATTAGCAGTACACTAATCGAGTTTTTTATTTAAACTGCATAAAATAAATTTTAAAAATTCCAAATCCGATAAATATATTTTTAAATGAATATATCATTTTAATCTCCAATTCTTTCACAATTATTGGTATATATTTATACCATTTTACGAAAACCCCAATTTCGCAAATCGGGTAATTTTCGCGAAATATATTATTTTAATATTAAATTCCAAAAATAATATTTTATATTTTCTGAAAAGTTACGGAGATTAACGTCATATTCTCCACTCGTCCGTCAGCACAAACCATTACTGGAGCTGATCAGAGCTTGCAAATCACCATAGTTCCGCCGCGACATTATGAAGAACTTGATGCACTCGATACATACAGTGTACAAGAGCTGCAGACTTTCTATGTCCCTCCCAGGCTAAGAGGTGAAAAGGCGATCCTCTTCTATCAATCTACAGAGATCCGAGTGGAGAAAGAAGTCTGGCATGGTACCGAACTTGCGCTTGACAGGCTTCAACCAATCCGTCCGCCCAGATATTACATAGAGGGATTGAAAAGGTTATTAAGATGCCAAGGCGTACCTTTCAAACAAACTACTCGACAAGCCCAGTTCTACAACAAGATTTGGGACGTCCCTGGGACTCAGCGAAAGATGCCCAACGGGAGAATGGAGACGATTGGGCTCGGATACGTTCGGATAAATACACGGGAGCGATTCCACAACTGCCGCGTCATAAATGGCTTTGGTAAAAAGGGAACGTTTTTCTAAATGGTTATAACATTGAACCAGAGCGAGATCCCGCCGTACGAATGTCAAGTCCATCATTCGAGGAGCAGGTTACCAAGCTAATAAGAGAAGCCGGTCAAAAGGTTCGAAATGACCACAGCCGTGAAATGGCTATTTACGAAAAGGCCAGGATTCAGCGTCTCATTCAGTAGTCTGCGGAAAAGAAAAATTACGATGCCCTTCACCCTCAACCCGCTATATGTCCTCGCGACAAGGAAAAATCCCGACACAGAGGCAAAAACATGGTGGAGAATGAGAATGATGTTCTAAAACAGCGAAGCGGATCCAAGAAGCCATGCAATCAAGAAAAAGTCAGTTGGAATCCGTCTTTCATCAAGAAGATGGGTCGAGAATACTCTTTCACTCAAGACAAGACAAGGAAAATATTCAACCTTGTCATCAAGCATCAGATGATGATGCTCTCGGAGCCTCGGTACCATGAACGGGTAAATGACGTCCATCACCCGGATTATTGCTCCTATCATTGAGCAATATGACATTCTTTTGAAGACTACTTCACCTTTAAAGACCGGGCCAAAGACCAATATCAACAGGGCAGGTTCGCTTTATCCGACAGCTGGAGGGTGACCCCACCACAAAAGCATGCGCCAAAGAGGACCTACATCGCGTAGGCGGGACCATCTTAACACCAAGAATGGAAGGGAACTCGTACTTGCCATATGATAACACTCTCAAAGGAGGGAGAGCACGAAAATATAGATGACTCCTTCAGGTGCTTCAAAAATGAAGACGAGGATGGGGTGATCTCAGAGTTTCCACCAGCACCAAAAGAGCTGGAAGATGGGTTACACACTACAGCGGACAACCTGAGAAAAATCGACTTGGGGACGGAAAACGATCCAAGGCCAACGTTCGTCAGTGAGCTGCTATCTAAAAAGCAGGTACCTAATTTAAAAAATGTACCATGCAATATAAAGACTGCTTCCATGTAATTACTCCGAGACGCCGGGACTGGTTCCGAAAATAGCGGTGCATAAACTGGCTATATCGCCGGACGTCAAACCAGTCAAACAGGTGCCAAGAAGAATGCGGCTCGAACTTGAGATGAGTATCAACGCCGAAGTCAAGAAACTAATTGACTCCGACTTCATCCAAGAAGTGCAATATCCTCACTGGATCGCCAACATCATTCCAGTGATGAAGAAAAATGGGACGGTGCGCATCTGCGTAGACTTTCGGGATGTCAACAAAGCCTACCCAAAGGATGACTTCCCAGTACCAGTTACCGAGCTGATGATAGATAACACGTCTACTCATGAGGTCTTCTCCTTCATAGATGGATCTTCAGGCTACAATCAAATAAAAATGCATCCTAAAGACCAAAAGCACACCACCTTCCGGACTCCGCTAGGCATATTCTGCTATAAAGTGACGCCCTTCGGTCTGAAGAACGCTGGTGCTATCTACCAGAGGGCCATGACGAAGATCTTCGATGACCTCATACATGAAATTGTCGAATGCTATATTTACGACCTTGTGGTGAAAAGCAAATCGTATGAGGAGCACTGGGAACATCTGAACATAGTGTTCAAGCATCTTCGGAAATACAATCTAAAGATGAATCCTCTGAAATGTGTGTTTTGAGTCTCCTCGGGCAAATTCCTAGGATTCATCATACGATACCGAGGCATCGAAATATACCCATCAAAGATCAAGGCGATTATGGAAATGCCCATGCCAAGAACTCTCAAACAACTGCGGTCTCTCCAAGGAAAGCTCACGTATATCCGGCGGTTCATAGCCAACCTCTCCGGCAAATGCCGTCCCTACAGCCATCTAATGAAGAAGGGGGCCCCATTCGTTTGGGATCGTAAATGCCAAAGTGCACTGGACGAAATCAAGCAATACCTGCAGAATCCACCGGTACTAACCGCTCTGGTTAAGGGAAAGCCCATTATCCTGTACACAACAGCCCTGGAAGGTTCTCTAGGCGCGTTATGGGCACAGGAAAATGATCAGGGAAAGGAAAGAGCTCTCTATTATTTGATTCGAGTTCTCCTGGGGGCAGAAAACAACTACTCCCCTATCGAAAAGCACTGCCTGGCACTGATCTTCGCTATAACGAAGCTCAGACACTACGCCTTGGCACATGAGGTCCATCTCATATCAAAGGTGGAACCTCTCAAATATCTGATGTCAAGGGCCATATTAATAGGAAGGCTTGCCAAATGGACCCTCCTCTTGATGGAATTCTCGATAACGTATCGACCCCTCAAGGCAGTGAAAGGTCAGGCCATCGCCGACTTTCTCGCCGATCATCCGATACCAGCCGATTCTCTCTTAAATTGCGAATTGCCATACGAACACGCATTCGACACAATCAAAGGGGAGAAGGAAGAAAATAATGTCCAATGGGAACTCTACTTCGATGGATCATCTTCCATGAAGAAGCGGAAGCATAACACCCCTATAATCAAAGCCGGGGTGAGCCTCATCTTCGTGACTCCACAAGGAGGGATAATGCATTTCTCCCTTTTTCTTAATGGAACTAAGAACAAATAATGAGGCTGAATATGAAGCTTTGATAGCGGGTCTTGAGATCGTTGTCAATATGGGAATCAAAGACCTCCTCATATATGGAGACTCCTAACTGGTCGTTAGCCAAGTAAATGGGGACTATCAGACGTGCAAACCAGAGTTGATAAAATATGGTAGGAGAGTGGAGCAACAGCTGACACAAATCCCCTCCTACAGCCTGGAAAGAATACCGCGTGCGGAAAATAGCAAGGCGGATGCATTAGCCAAGCTTGCTGAAGAAAACCTTGATGACGTAAGGATCGTTATGCAAAGCCGCCGGGTTCTCACGCCAGCAGAAATATCTTCAGAGGATTCAACGGAGCTATGTGAAGGAAAAGAAACGACCAAACAAGCAGTCCTCCGAATAAAAGATGAAGAAAAGGTCAAGGATTGGAGGGAAGTCTTCATAGACTACTTTAAATCCCATCGAACGCCCAAAGATGCATCGTCAAGACATCAGTTCATGAAACGGGCTCTGTCTTTTGCTTTCGTCAATGATACTCTATATAAGAGATCATTCGACTGTCTGTGGCCGAGATGCCTGGGACCAGAAGAATCAAAAAGATTCGTTCAAGAAACTCACGACGGACTCTGTGGTTCTCATCAGGCCGGGCTAAAGATGAAGCTGAAAATCAAAAGGATGGGCTATTATTGGCCCACAATGGTTCAGGACTGCCTCGAATATGCGAAGTAGTGTCACTCGTGCCAAATTCACGGGGACTTCATCCACCAACATCCAAATCCGCTACACCCAACGGTAGCCAGTTGGCCGTTCGAAATGTGGGGAACCGACATAATTGGCCCCATCGAACCAGCATCATCTAAGGGATACCAGTTCATACTGGCCACGACCGATTACTTTTCTAAGTGGGCGGAACAATACTACTAAGGGAAGTGAAGACGGAGAATATTCTCCATTTCTTTAAGACATATGCCATCTATCGGTTTGGCACTCCGCGACGAATAATCTCGGATAATGGACCAGCCTACAGGAGATATAAAATCAGCTGCTTCGCAGAACAACATAAAATAGACTGGAGATACTCCTCTGTCTATAATCCCCGAGCCAACGGTCTAGCTGAATCTTTCAACAAGACCTTGACCAAGATTATAAAGAAAACAGTGTCCAAAAACAAAAAGGACTGGCATGAGAGACTGTACGTAGCTTTCTGGGCGTACCGAATGACGTTCAAAACAGCTACGAATACAACACCATACGCGTAGGTATTCGGAACTGAAGTGGTACTCCCTTTGGAAATAGAATTCTCTTCTCTCCGAGTAGCGGTTCGATACGAGCTCACATATGACGAAAATTTCCATCTTCGGCTTGAGGAGCTCGACGCCCTTGATAAAACTCGCCTCATGGCGCAGCAAAACCTAAAAGCTTACAAGGAAAGGATGACGCGCTCATATGAAAAACTGACTAGGCCGAGAATATTCCGCCAAGGCGAACTCGTGTTAGTCGTCAAAAGACATATGATCCCCAATCATGCAAAACGAGGGAAATTCGAGCCGAACTATGAAGGCCCGAACATCATAAACAAGGTCTACCAAGGTGGGGGCCTATTTGCTCATGGATATGCATGGCGAAAGACCCTTCCGGCCAATAAATGACCGATTCCTCAAGAAATACCACTCTTGACGAGTAACGACTTAGGTCAATGATAGATGATGACGCTCGTGTCCGCTCACTATCTTCCTGAGTCAAAACTCTAAGTGGTATTCGGAAATACTTCACCTCAAAAATGATGATGATGGACCACTACGTCCTTAAACTAGCAATGGACCTCTACGTCCTTAAACTGGCAATGGACCGTAATGTCCTTAAACTAAAGCTTCACCTCAAAAAATGGTGATAATGGACCACTACGTCCTTAAACTGGCAATGGACCGAAATGTCCCTAAACTAATGCTCCGCCTCAAACATGACGTATCGCCCCAAATATGGAGATACCTTCTCTTGGGATCTTTGTTGCAATCAAAGCTCCAACGGCGAAGACTACAACCCAAGTAAAAAAAACGGTATGTCCACAAGCAAGATGGGCACGGATGAAAACCCGAAAGGGCGTCGTGAGTAAAAACAGCAGGGCTACTAGCGAGCTTGTGAAAACCTGAAAAGGCGCAATCTCGTTGTTAAACAAAAGGTATGTCCACAAGCAAGATGAGCACGGATGAAAACCCGAAAGGGCGCCGTGAGTAAAAACAGCAGGGCTACCAGTGAGCTTGTGAAAACTTGAAAGGGCGCAATCTCGTAGTTCAAAAAAAACAAAAAAAACAGTACATCCACAAGAAAAATTGGCACGGATGAAAACCCGAAAGGGTGCCGTGAGTAAAAACAACAGGGCTACGGTGTTCACACCATAATATTGCATTATTATATTCCCCATTCTTATTCTTTTTATAAATAAACAGGTGCTTTTGACGCATGTCTGCTACATGTTACAGGTTACAGGTTCTTGGACAGAAAAAAGTGAGAACGATGTAAAGACGATGCAAAAGTGGACTTTAACCAATAAACAGAAGACTCTTGATCAAGCCTACATAAGGAACAATTCACAAAGCAAGATTCAAGACATCGACTTAAAGCGAACGGGTAGAAGTCCACTACAATGTTCACTGGAAATCTGGAAGAGAACCAGAAGTTAAATTGTGAAAAGAAATAAAGAAATAAGAAGATAAAAAGCACCAGAGCCTGACCACAAAGTCACATGGGCCAACTCCATTGTTTGGCTGCGGAACTGCGGCTAAACCATGCCTCGGGCCGCGGTTCCGCGGCCATATAGGGCCCATATGCAAAATAGTTTTTACCAAAATGCAGTGGCGGCGTTGACTGGTCTTTATAGGGCTATTTTTGTAATTGTAGACATGCGAATCAAAATGTAACCTAGGGTTCTATCTCCTATAAATAGAACTCTAAATCATTGTAAACCTGATGCCTCCTTTTAATAATAAATTCAGAATTCTTTATGGAGAGCATCGGTGCCTCCCTTCAACTCATGAATTCAGATCTGACAACCTGCGTTGATGTTTGGAGAGAGCCATCTGTAAGTATATCTAATTCCTTGCTCTAGTTTAGATTTCAATTCCTTGCCCTAGGTAGATTTAATTTCTTGCCGTAGATAAATTGTTTAGAGTTAGCTTTGGGGAAGGATTTTGAGAGATGAGATCTCTCATCCCTTTCTTACCCATCAAATATTTAAAATAGGACTCCATGCATACACGCACACACCGCGCCCTACGGCACCCTACCCCTCGAGGTAGCGGTGATACCGTAGTATAAAGGCCCGGTTGCGCGCGTTTTCCATGGAGGTTAGGGTAAGGATCTCTAAAGGAAGGACAAGAACGTAGAGGAAGGAACACCTTCCCGAATGGATCTAATCCCCTTCATTGATAATTACCATAACTCCTCATAGATCCTAAACTGGGTATAGAAAGCGTTGAGATTTACTTGCATTTCCAAACCATCCCTAAACCTAACCCAAGCAAGACTAGATCTAGATAATCGTAGTATAGAATAATTAGGTTTTTAGATTTAATAAGAAATCCGAACACCCTTCGGAATTAACTCGTTAGCGCGACTAGGAGATTCACAACATCCCTGTGGACCGACCCGTACTCACCGGCTAGCTACGAAGCGACGCCGTTCTTGATTGCGGTTACTAGATAGTTTTTGAGACCAAATCAAATGGCGCCGTTGCCGGGGATGGCGTAGAACTTTCCTTTTTGCAATTTCGGGTTAATCTTAATAAAATTAAAAATTCATAAAAATCTGAAAAAATCCAAAAAAAAAATATAAAAATATATCAATTGTTATTTTTTGGAAAGGATACTTTGTTGTTTGAAATCTTGCAGGATATACAAACTCGGATCTGGAAATTTACATAAAGATAAACAGAAAACAAAATATATCAAAACAGAAGGGAACTACGAAATCAGAGCAGCAGAATTTTTTTAGAGATCTGTGCCCTCCATCGCACCACGTTTCCGCCGCGCATACCCATCTCAGACCGCGGAAACGCGGCCTTCTGGTCAAATCAGGAGTGCAGAAAAAATCTTGGGACTCGAGCCAGCAAACTAACCGCGGAAACGCCGCGGGAGGTGGCTTAAGACCGCGGGAACGCGGCATCTTGGTGACTTTAGCTCTTGAAAATTGTACTGTAAGTCTCCTCTGTTCCTCCTCTGTAATTTTTGAAATATCTTTACTGAAAATTCCTGCAGGTTTCCGCGCGCTATAAAAATATTTCCCCTTCCAAATAACAATCTTGTGCAGGATTTGTGCGCCTCTTTTAAAATAGAAATTTATTGCAAGTAATCTTTTTTGTTGCATATTTTTTCTAGAATATCTTTTTGCAACATTTTTTTCCAAATAAAGATTCTTTGTGATATGCTTAAAATAATAACTGATTGCAAGTAATATTTTTTTTGTTCCATATCTTTTATTAAAAATCTTTTTGCAACAATTTTCAAACAAAGAAAAAGAAAAAGGAAAATTTTTATTAGAGAACTTGCAAACTTTTGCCGCAAATAAATCCTTGCACCACAACAAACATTCTTTCTTTTCCCTTTCTTCTAACATGGGTACCCCACATAATAAATCACTTGCCGAACTTTGGTATCCCGAACCTAATTTTGCGTCGTACGTCAATTTGTTCGGTCAATTTAAAGACGATCCTTCCTTGCCTAAAATATCTTTGAAAAATCAAATAGAGGCGTCTAGGAGAAACAGTTCGACTTTTCAACCCACTTTGTGTCAACCAAGTCAACCTTTACCACCTCCATATGTTGACACCACTTTTTTGAGTCCTTCTATCACTCCTAAGCCGATGTCCATTGCTGAGCATATTGCTCAATCTCGCAGCCGATCTTTCAACCCTCTCCACACATCTAGTTCTAGGGATCCGCACGATTATTCACCTTTTTATCTACATGTTGACCCTACCCCTGCCCACCCACCCACTTCCTACCGGTCCTACCCGACCTTCCCACCTTCACTAGACACTGCTTCTATACAGCTTGTTGGGAGTTTTGCATATCCATACGATTTCGATTCTTTTACCAAAACCCCCTTACCACCCAAGTCTAGTTTGGAAGAGTCGTTGGAGGCGTATATCGCAGCAACAAACAAAATTGTTAGGAATCTGGAAGCGTCAATGGCCGCCCTTATGCAACCTGCTGAACCGGTAGCTAGTTTCCCGCTAGCTCCAAATTTTTCAATGTATGAGGAGGCGGTTGGACAGAGTGAGAATGAGAGAGGATTTCCAAATCAAACATACCCATACCCAATTGAAGCCCACAACTCCAGTTTTCCATCGAATGTCCTAAATGATTCACAAGTTCAAAATAAAAACGAGTTGTGTGATTTTGTAGTGTTTGATTTGCCAAATTGTGAAGAACCCCTTTCGAGTGAAACAGCACCTAATCCTTTCGATCTTCACACCTCCACTCTAGAACCTAAATCGATAAATATCCATGCTCTTGAGGAGGTGTCTAAAGAAATAAACTTTCTCTTGATTGAGGATATAGACGCCGGGAATATTTCGGATGATGAACTTGTCGATTTGATTGAAATTTTATGTTCAACTCATCATCCCGAGTCGTTAGATGTTTCTCCCGAACTTCATATGCGTCTTGATGTTGATGATAATGGCATGGATGAGTTGAATTTTGAGGAGAATTATAAGGAAAGTATTGAGGAGAGTTTTGAGGATCATATTGAGGTTGAACCATTTTTCTTTAATGTGTCGGATTTTCCAATTCATCCTCTTGAACGTTTAACTAAATCACCATCCCTCCTTCCATCGTTCCGACCACGCTTGAAGACTGTGAGCTTGAAAAATTTTCTTTTGAATCTGATACTGTTCTCACAGATGATAACACTTATGAGTGTTTCACTTTTTTGGACGATATTGATGACTCACCGTCCGAGTTTGAGTCCTTTACATTTTCAGATGAGTTAGTTGAACCATCAGACTCGGTTGCTTACAGTAATTTCGAACCATTAATGGAATCTTTCAAGTTCGAGACAGTTTACTACGGTGAGCATGATACTATCCCTAATTCACTCCCTTTCGTCCTTCCCATTGTTCCGACCGTACATGAGACCGTTACGCTTTCATCTCCAAAACCAAGTTTGGCGTACCCATGTTTTCTTGTGAATCTTGAGGGATTTGACCCCATTTCTCGACGGGTTGATAAGTTAGCGCAATCGCTTTTAACACATCGGTCATCACAAATTGCGCTAATTTATTCACTCGATTTACACCCTCAAGATCGTACTCCACTTCTTTCTCTTTTCCGCCATTCTTCTCCCCCACCGAGACCGTATCCCGTTTCTACATCCACACGGTCTCGTGTGCTTCTCATCTCTTTTATTTCCACTCCATTCTTTCACCAACTCGACCATTACCACGATAAGATTTTTGAATGGTTGGTGCTAACCTTTGGCTTGTGTAAGGCCAAGCTTAAGTTTGGGGGGGACCTTTTTGTATATATGTATATATATTTTTGTTTTCTTTTTCTATAAAAAAATAAAAAAAAAATTCAAAACAATAAAATAAAAAAAATTTATAAATAAATAAACAGGGGTGTGCCGACATTTTGACCATCTTGGTGTAGCATGACAGTGAGGACACTGTCAAATTGAAGTTTGGGGGTATGCTCGGTACGTCTTCTTCCTTCGCATTCATATGTATATTTTTGCATTTGCATATTTATTTGAAAACCCATAAAAAATTGAAAATTTTCAAAAATTATAAAAATTAATGTATTCAATTTTGGCCTAATTAACTTGAGTTTGACAGATATGTTAACTGGCCAGGAACAACTAGATCTTAGACTTAGTGAATTAAAAACCCTAAAAATAACCTTCCTTAAAGTTCAATAATAGAGAGTATATGTTTTTGTAGTTTATTTAGAAATAGGCAAATTTTGGGTTCACTTCTTGGGCTAAGTCGAAACGAAGGAAAAGTATTGATGTTCTTATTAGAGTATAAGTTTGAAAAATAGTTCCTACCTTAAGTCTAGATTCTGAAAATGTATACCCTACAATTTGCACTATCACGCATCTTGAAACTTGGAATAGTAGAAGAGACCTTGACATGCTTTTGTCTAAAGTCCTTTGTACAATGAAAATAAAAGAAAAAAAATGAACACTGGTTTTTGTGATTACTTAAGGCTGCAAAAATAGAAAAATATTTAGCGAGGGTGCTTCATCACCTAGTGCCTTAGACCAACCGGTTTGGGAGTCACTGCTAAAGCCTTAGGTGTTGCAAGACTAGGAATTACGCTTTAAAAGTGCAAGCACATCTTGTAATCGGTCGTTGGTACCTCAAGAAGTATTAACGATCGCATGAAGGATGTGTAAGAAAAATTCATTTAAATTCACCAATTAATTAGTGCTCTGGACAACGGAAAAGGGTATGATTGCTTGATTAGAATTTCCAAGTATAGGGGTGACTTATACACACACGTAGGGATATGTGATTGGAGTTTAGATGAGAGAAAGGAATGAAGAATAGAACTTGTATCTTTAGTAGAGTTGATAAAAATTCCTAAGTGGAGATGGAACCCTAGAAGGAAAACTTAAGAGATGCCGAAAGCTAAGTAAGTCTATAGAACATATATAATCTTAAGTTAAATAATGAGGAAGTGTGAAGAATGTGGGTGGATAATTTACGGGTTAACGATAATAGAATTTCTTGTTAAAAAACCTAATTGGAGAACAAAAGTCGAAAAGCCGAGTTGATAGGATTTTGTGGGTAGTATCCGATGAAAACCCTCAGGAGACAACACTCCTCCTACTAGGGACACCTAGAGGTTTAACGGCTTATTGCACGAGCTCAGTGCAATCGCGTTTCCCTGCGAAAGTGCGGTTAGGATTTTAGTGAATAAAAATAAGTTTGCTCGAGGACGAGCAAAAGATAAGTTTGGGGGTATTTGTTCGCACCATAATATTGCATTATTATATTCCCCATTCTTATTCTTTTTATAAATAAACAGGTGCTTTTGACGCATGTCTGCTACATGTTACAGGTTACATGTTCTTGGACAGAAAACAGTGAGAACGATGTAAAGACGATGCAAAAGTGGACTTTAACCAATAAACAGAAGACTCTTGATCAAGCCTACATAAGGAACAATTCACAAAGCAAGATTCAAGGCATCGACTCAAAGCGAATGGGTAGAAGTCCACTACAATGTTCACTGGAAATCTGGAAGAGAACCAGAAGCTAAATTGAGAAAAGATATAAAGAAATAAGAAGATAAAAAGCACCAGAGCCTGACCACAAAGTCACATGGGCCAACTCCATTGTTTGGCCGCGGAACCGCGGCTAAACCATGCCTCGGGCCGCGGTTCCGCGGCCATATAGGGCCCATATGCAAAATAGTTTTTACCAAAATGCAGTGGCGGCGTTGACTGGTCTTTATAGGGCTATTTTTGTAATTGTAGACATGCGGATCAAAATGTAACCTAGGGTTCTATCTCTTATAAATATAACTTTAAATCATTGTAAACCTGATGCCTCCTTTTAATAATAAATTCAGAATTCTTTATGGAGAGCAACGGTGCCTCCCTTCAACTCATGAATTAAGATCTGACAACCTGCGTTGATGTTTGGAGAGAGCCATCTGTAAGTAGATTTAATTCCTTTCTCTAGTTTAGATTTCAATTCCTTGCCCTAGGTAGATTTAATTTCTTGCCGTAGATAAATTGTTTAGAGTTAGCTTTGGGGAAGGATTTTGAGAGATGAGATCTCTCATCCCTTTCTTACCCATCACATATTTACAGTAGGACTCCATGCATACACGCACACACCACGCCCTACGGCACCCTACCCCTCGAGGTAGCGGTGATACCGTAGTATAAAGGCCCGGTTGCGCGCGTTTTCCATGGAGGTTAGGGTAAGGATCTCTAAAGGAAGGAACACCTTCCCGAATGGATCTAATCCCCTTCATTGATAATTACCATAACTCCTCATAGATCCTAAACTGGGTATAGAAAGCGTTGAGATTTACTTGCATTTCCAAACCATCCCTAAACCTAACCCTAGCAAGACTAGATCTAGATAATCGTAGTATAGAATAATTAGGTTTTTAGAGTTAATAAGAAATCCGAACATCCTTCGGAATTAACTCGTTAGCGCGACTAGAAGATTCACAACATCCCTGTGGACCGACCCGTACTCACCGGCTAGCTACCAAGCGACGCCGTTCTTGATTGCGGTTACTAGATAGTTTTTGAGATCAATCATACGGCGAGCTTGTGAAAACCCGAAAGGGCGCAATCTCGTAAAATTTTCACTTACGAGATCCTCTCGACTCCTAAGGACAACTCCCCCTATGAGACCCTCACGGCTCATAGGATTCAAAGTCTTAAGTTACAGGGATCCAAACCTGTCCTTCAACCGTCGTATTCCCCAAGTTGCTGTAACATTTCAGAAAAATAAAATATTATTTTTGGGAATTTATATATTTAAAATATTGGAAAAATTACCTTGAATGTTGATTTTAAAGAAATTGTGAGATTTAAACAATTTATGAGTTATTATATAATTTATTATATACAAGCTTATATCTAAGCTTGATTAATGTTCATTAATCATGCATTGATTTTGTTTTTGTGCATAATGACATGCACCATGACATGTTTCAAAACACATTTTTCAAATTTGCATGAACCATGACATTTTATATTTTCTTTTATATGTATATGGTCTTTTTTTTTGGTTTTAAATGAAAAGAAAAAGGAAAAGATAAGAAAAGAAAAGATAAAGAAAAGAATTTTAAAATGGGGAATGGGGAGACAATGAGGTATGGGCAAGAGAGAGAAGAAAGAGAGGGGGGTGAGGGGTCTTGTGTTGACCATGGCTCTTTGTTATTGCTTCATCTTCGTCATCTTTTCCTCTCCTCTCTCCCCTCATGGCTGCCCTCTCCCTCCACCACCTCTACCTTCTCATAACACCCACATTTCCACATCAAAACAACACTTTCCTTTCACAAAAAACATGCACAAGCTCACTACAAGCATGGGAGATCAAGAAAAAATGGATTTTGAAGACTTGGGGCAACTCAAGAATTTTCTTGAGTTGCCAAATGAGGTACTTTCTTCACCATTAGTGTAGTAATCCACTTCCTTTAGAATATATACATGTTTAGAGTTTGTTTAGTGAGGTTTTGTCATGTTTGAAAATTCCTAGAAGAGGTTAGGGGATTTTATGAGTTGTGAAGTGTAAATTGAGATTAGTAGAGGTCATACAACCCCTTTAGTGTTAGAATTTTGAAATAAAACAGAGACTAGAACCCCAAACCCCAAACTTAGAAACCCCGATATCGGATTTTGTTGACTTTGGTGATGTGCTTTAGAGATCTGCTATGACCCGGGACACCTGAAAATTATTTAGCGATTAGTGTGAGTCATGCAGGTAACCTGGAAGCTACCGTAGAGACCCGAGCCCCAACCCCTTCATCTTGGCCGCAAATATATCCCTTTTGGCCGCAATTTGCGGCCTGGGTATGACTAAATTGATTCATATTGGGTCCTTGGCTTTATCTTCAGTAAATTAGACCCTCCACATGTGCAAAATTGGCTATTTTCACCTGAAACAAAATCTGGAGGTGTTTTCTTGTGTTGCTGTTTTGTTTTGCGACTTCGTTTTAACTTTGGTTTTGGTATTTGGGTTTTAAATCGATGGCTTGACTTTTGTCCGTCGATATCTGGTGTGGTTTGGTTGATTTGGATGAGTAGATCATAGGTTTTAACCTATGTGTGATTCGTGTGCCGTTTTGGTTTTCGTGCGCGATTTCTGTTTACGATGCAATGTGTGTATGTATGTAGGTACCCTCATATGGACTTAGGGCAACAAGGATGAGCGCGGCGACATCGACTTCGGCAAGCAAGGATCAAGATGAGTAGATATATATCTACGGGGGATGTCGGGTGGATGGCGTATAGCACCCCCGCAGTTTCGTAGTGCAGTATACACATGTGTTATATCTATATACTTATGTGTTATTATAAGATGTGTATACTTAGCCAGAAATTCTTTAGGTGACTTTGGGTTAGTGTTAGCGTATTTGGAAGTTAATGCTATAGTTTAGTGTTAGTCGCGAAACCCTAGAGTATAGTTGTTACACACACACACATACACACACGTGATATGAGTTATGGGTGTATATGTTCATATGTGTATATATGTGTGTGTGTGTGTGTGTGTGTGTGTGTGTGTGTGTGTGGATGCGTTGGTGCATACACACACACACACACACATATATACGTATACATGGATGATGAGGATAGTATATGATACTTGGAGATGAGTCGATGTGATTGGGCATGATGTCGTAAGAAAGGTGATGTGATTTGGGTCGTGTTATGAGATACGACATATTATATTAGCGGATTGATGGGTGATGTGTTTTCATACACACGCGGTTATATGTTGATGGTATCGCAATGTACTAGACTTTAGATCAGTACCCCTAATTCAGGATATGATGATAATGATACCAGATAAGTAATGAGATAAATGTGATAGTTGTCCCGTACCCCGATTTTGGGATGCCGTACGATGGATTTACCGTACGAGATATAATTATGAAAATAGATCCGCACTCTTGACTCGAGGATGTCGTATTATACGTTTTATCGTATGTGACGCTATTGAGGCGGGATCACCGACTACTAGATATATATATCGACTCAGACTTAGGTGGATTTTCTTACCCTTTCGTTTAGTCCTGTAGTTTATCAAGTAGATGTTAGACTGGGCTCGAGTCATACTTATTTTCAAAACTGACGAATCGTGGGTATTTTAAAGACATGCCCTATTTTCTAAAAACCACGATTCGTGTTATTTCAATAGCCAAAATTGTATGACTCGTACTTAGAAATGTATATTCTCCAATGTTGCGTTTACTATTCATTTTCCGTTATATTCATGTTCTCATCGCATCGCATGCTTATAAATGTGTTTTTATTGTTATTGTGAAACCATGCTGTCAGGACACCAGCACCATTACCGATGATGCGTATGCTCCAAGTACACTTGCTTGCCGTCTCACACACATCATCATCAGTAATTGCCATGTCACATACACTTAAGAGAATATTACTTTATTGATATCGCTTGTTAGCTGATAGTTCCGATATATCATTACCGTGCTAGTTTAGATATTGCATTCTTTACATATATACCCGTGCATGTATACATACTCATTGTCATGCAATATTATGGGGCTTTATGCCAGTAATCCACTATTATTACTCTTGAGATTGGGATTTTGGATTTCCATGAGATTTCTGGATTTGGAGAAACCGCAAGGATTTTATAAAAACTTATTATCATTTTAAAATGAAAGTTACGGTTTTCTCGTGATATGATATGAGATATGTCCACCATGAGTTTTTCGGCTCTTGAGCGATATCATACACCTGATTCGAGGAGGAGGAGGAACCGTCTGTGGGTGCATGGTGGACCCGGTGCGGTACCCCGGGGCGAGAAGGTCGCAGATGATGGCGTTGAGCCTGGCAGGGGAGCACTACCGATCGGTTATTTATGATGCGGCGGATATTCGGAGGATACCGACGTAGTCGTGAAATTTTTTGAGGGGCCAGTCCGGATTGCCGGAGCCCGAGATATTGAGACTTTGAGGTATTGAGATTATATGATATGGGCCAGTCCGGATTGCCGGAGCCCGAGATATTGGATATTGGGATTTATGTTTCGTGTCGATGCTTGGCACGGGTTCTATGTTGATTTCATTGATGATACCTCGATTTTTATATACAGAAATCTCACTAAATTAAGAAAACAGTTTTTCTCATGCAAGATGTATTCTGTTTTCATTCATAATGCATTTGTATATCATAGTTGTGACATGTTGCTACCTGAGGCACGGACACGAGCACTTGCTGTTACATATATGTGTAGATGTTTTAGGGTTATATATTATATCGATATTATAGTATGACCTAGGATAGAGTCATACATGCGATTTTTGCTCGGTGATGTTTTCTACTCACGAGTTGGCTACTCACCCCCGTTGTGCCACAGTTTCTTGCAGGTTTTGCCGTACAGGTTTTCTTGGCGGCTTTGCTGGCACACTACTTCATTCTGGGTGATTGCTTTGGTAGGTGGGTTCACTCGCATCGCGACCACCATTGTACTTTATTATTTCAGTTGTATATAGTAAACTCCATCAACCAGACTTGTATATTTAAAGACTTAGAAGACCAGTATGTTTATTCTTTCGACCTTAGAGTCGCGGTTGTATTATTATGGTTTTCTGGTGGATTTTTTGGCTTTCTTCTGAGTTTTGATCCTCGCCCTTCGGCGTTGTATATTATATTGCTTGTGTGGTTGTGACCACCAATTGGCGAAGAGATAGCTCCCGCTTGGGGATGCCTTTATTCATTATGTATATATGTACTTCTGTTGTACCCGTTTGGGGCCAGTTTTTACATAGGAAACTCTGCCAAAAGTTTCAGAAAAGGCTTGATGTTTTAAAAATGCATACTATGGCTTATTTTGTTAAACCACTTGCTTTAAAACTAAACTTTTCCTTCTCTCTCTTTTCAAATGGTTTAGATTTCTGGGATGTTGGCTTACTTGAATTAGATGGGGTCCTATAGACTTCATATGATTCAAGTGCCAGTCACGTGCCATTTCGGGTCGTGACAAAGTTGGTATCAGAGCGCTAGGTTTAACCTTGGTTCGAGTCTATGTTTGACTATGCGGAGTCTAGGGCGTATTTATATATTTGGAACCTAGGTTTGACCTTACGGACTTAGACTTGGTCGAGGGGGTATTAGACCCGAACTTTCGTCGCATAGGTTGACCTTGGTTGATAGAGTAGGTGACTTAAGTAGAGTGACATATCGTGTGTATGTTCCGCGGCATACTTACGATACGCTACTCCGCTTAAGAAGACTTAGGATGTACATTTCTTTGCACAGTATTATATTCATTCCTATGATCTATCCTCATCGATATCGGTTGGTGGTTTTGTTACCACGATTGCATAGGCAGAGAGAGAGCTACGGCTAGAGTTGCGGTCAGCATAAGCTCGTCTTAGACGAGGACTGACCAGGGCATAATTCCGGTGACACACGATTGCATAGATGTGTAGTTTTATTGTGTTTTCGCGCCATGAGCGTTTGATGGATTGCTTTTACAAATTTCTTGAACATGCATATCAGCATCAGAGGATTGGGCCACTGATAGAGGCCGGCTAGAATGTAATGACCGTTAATGTATCGCCTATTCTTAAGGATTGAGGCACTGTTCAGCTCGCGGACGAATGAGCCAGCTGTTGCTGCGAATGACAAGATATCGCCCCAGATGTTTGAAGCTATTACAGCACGAGTTGCACTTAGAGATGTGATAGAAGATCGCTAGTCACCCAAGGAGGAATGACTAGGACATGTGGTTCGTTTGCACACCCCGACGCGAGGTCATCAAATTGATTGATTCCAGCTTGAGAAGACTTCACACAGGTACGTTGACAGTCGATAGAAAACGATCGAATGTCAGAAACCCATTTTTCCAAGTTTAAGGTATTCGGAAAAACATGCAAGTAATTATGTGGACCCTCTAGAAGAATGAGACCTTAACTCAATATAATGACCATGGGAACGCTTTTGAACCTTAGGGTTTGCAGCAGTTCCGCGGTGCCATTAATAAGGCTTGGGTTTGCCCTTCTACGGTTGGTCCATAGGTACTGCGGCATGTACTGGATATTATTAAATTGTACTCAAGAGTTGAGCTCTCGGGGAGTTATGGGACTTTGATGAATCGATCAAAAAGTTCGACGTCGTCCGGATATCATGTGATGGGATACATTACTTGGGAGACTCTAGGTATGAGTATAGCCGTTGTAGCGCAGTCCATACAGCTACGAAGAGACGAGTCCGAATCAGTCGACATTAGAGAAAAGTGGAGTATGAGGTTCGTACGAGATTTTGATGAGATAACGTTCCACTTCGTTGACATCAGAGATGTGATACACATGCAGAGGCGTTGAATATGGATATATCTTCCAGAAGGAGTCGTGATGAGTATGTAGCCGTTCCAGAACAAGAAATAGATTTAGTAAAGGGTGATAACTTTAGGGCAGTTCAGCAGAAACGAGATTAGGAGAGACCCCGACAAGATCTTTCTAGAAATACTAAACGAGAAGACTTGGACACAGGATTGGTCGTATTACGCATACCCAGTAGGCCAGAGTTCAGCATCGTCGACGAGACATGTTACGAGTGACCATGATAGTTGGACAGAGATCTTTAGAAGATGTGCCAGAGCGGGACTGTTTCCGTCGTCATTTTCATATTGGTCCGTTGAGCCGAGGAGTTATGTAACTGGAAATTCGCAGTGAGAGACGAAAGCCTAAAGGGCACAAGACACCAGATCATGAACAGGAGGCAAGTAGGTATCTTGCTCTGCTAGCTTGGATGCATCGACACCTTCTCGACTTTGAAGGACGGGCATATTGAGGACTGTGTTACAATTTGCGATTTGGTGATTCGGATATCACGTGTCCGTTATTTTGGGATTTCGGTGTTTTGGGCGATTTATTTGAATGATTGAGTTTTTGTGCACCACAGTTGCACTCGGTTTCAATTTGATATCATTCGAGATGTTTGATTTTGATTTCATGCCTATGGTATATAGGTGATTTGATTTGTGCCTTCGATATAGTTTTCATGTACTTTTAGTACTTTGATTTGATTTTTGTGCACGCTGATGCACGTGGTTGTGAGATTATATACCACGGTATACCTGATTTGGATTGAAATGTGTTGTATACCGTCGATTTCGATTGCGATATTCGATATTTGTTTTCGTGCACCTTGTGCGATTTTGGTGCACACCAGATGCACTAAATAGGGATTCTTCGTGCATATCAAATGCACCTGATATTGCTGTCAGGCACACTCGTTGCCCTTGACGGGCGTTTTCGTGTACACCCGTTGCAATTAGATTTTGTTTCTGTGCACTTGTATGGCACATTCATTGGTTTGATTTTGTGCCCACCAGACGCACGCGGCATTGTTACATGTACTATTGAGTACGATTTCTTTTGACCAGTACGTTTTTATGATATTTACCATTTGGTAATAGCTGAGCAGGACTAGTCAGAGGACATTACCTGAATATGTTTTTGCATGTATCGATAGTTACTGAAGGGATTTCCAAAAAGAAGCTATAGTCTCAGTATTTACCCACGTGTCCGAGACGACACGAAACATTTTACAAAGGAAACCCTTCTAAATTATTTTCAAAATGGCGGGACGCGTATATTAAACAAAGGATATATATATATATAGCTATTTTCTTACAATAACATCCGCTACTTGTGCCGTGATACCTGCATCGTACAATGATTTGGAAAAGGTTTGGCATGCATGTCGTTTCAGATGTTTGGCAAAGTTATAATTTTGATGTGTATCGTGTTGGTTTTCATATTGGACTTTGACATTGATGTCTTCACCATAACTTCGATGATTGCGGGATGCTTGACGGAGTTTTAATTTTGAGTTATATACTCGTTTTTCATGCACATGTACTGCGCTACGATGTGTTTTATGTAATTATGATTTCGGAGCCCCGACGACTTGATCATTTTACTGAATTTTTTTAGTATTTGAGGGGTTTAAATTTAAATTCGGGGACCGAATTTATTTAAGGGGGGAAGACTGTAACATTTCAGAAAAATAAAATATTATTTTTGGGAATTTATATATTTAAAATATTGGAAAAATTACCTTGAATGTTGATTTTAAAGAAATTGTGAGATTTAAACAATTTATGAGTTATTATATAATTTATTATATACAAGCTTATATCTAAGCTTGATTAATGTTCATTAATCATGCATTGATTTTGTTTTTGTGCATAATGACATGCACCATGACATGTTTCAAAACACATTTTTCAAATTTGCATGAACCATGACATTTTATATTTTCTTTTATATGTATATGGTCTTTTTGTTTTGGTTTTAAATGAAAAGAAAAAGGAAAAGATAAGAAAAGAAAAGATAAAGAAAAGAATTTTAAAATGGGGAATGGGGAGACAATGAGGTATGGGCGAGAGAGAAGAGAGAGAGGGGGGTGAGGGGTCTTGTGTTGACCATGGCTATTTGTTATTGCTTCATCTTCTTCATCTTTTCCTCTCCTCTCCCCCCTCATGGATGCCCTCTCCCTCCACCACCTCTCCCTCCTCATAACACCCACATTTCCACATCAAAACAACACTTTCTTTTCACAAAAAACATGCACAAGCTCACTACAAGCATGAGAGATCAAGAAAAATTGGATTTTGAAGACTTGGGGCAACTCAAGAATTTTCTTGAGTTGCCAAATGAGGTACTTTCTTCACCATTAGTGTAGTAATCCACTTCCTTTAGCATATATACATGTTTAGAGTTTGTTTAGTGAGGTTTTGTGATGTTTGAAAATTCCTAGAAGAGGTTAGGGGATTTTATGAGTTGTGAAGTGTAAATTGAGGTTAGTAGAGGCCATACAACCTCTTTAGTGTTAGAATTTTGAAATAAAATAGAGACTAGAACCCCAAACCCCAAACTTAGAAACCCCGATATCAGATTTTGTTGACTTTGGTGATGTGCTTTAGAGATCTGCTATGACCCGGGGCACTTGAAAATTATTTAGCGATTACTGTGAGTCGTGCAGGCAACCTGGAAGCTACCATAGAGACCCGAGTCCCAATCCCTTCATCTTGGCCGCAAATATATCCCTTTTGGCCGCAATTTGCGGCCTGGGTATGACCAAATTGATTCGTATTGGGTCCTTGGCTTTATCTTTAGTAAATTAGACCCTCCACATGTGCAGAATTGGCTATTTTCACCTGAAACAAAATCTGGAGGTGTTTTCTTGTGTTGCTGTTTCATTTTGCGACTTCGTTTTAACTTTGGTTTTGGTATTTGGGTTTTAACTCGATGGATTGATGTTTGTACGTCGATATCTGGTGTGGTTTGGTTGATTTGCATGAGTAGATCATGGGTTTTAACCTATGTGTGATTCGTGTGCCGTTTTGGTTTTCGTGCACGATTTATGTTTACGATGAAATGTGTGTATGTATGTAGGTACCCTCATGTGGACTTGGAGTAACAAGGATGAGCGTGGCGACATCGACTTCGGCAAGTAAGGATCAAGGTGAGTAGATATATATCAACGGGGGATGTCGGATGGATGGCGTATAGCACCCCCGCAGTTTCGTAGTGCAGTATACAAATGTGTTATATCTATATACTTATATGTTATTATGAGATGTGTATACTTAGCTAGAAATTCTTTAGGTGACTTTGGGTTAGTGTCAGTGATTTGTCTGAAAAAGCGTTTGTAGTTATAACCGCAATCAGTAACGATGTCGCGTGTAGCTAGACCGAGATGAGTATGGGTCGTTCTTAGGAAAACGTTGAATCTTTTATTCTTACTTTAGACGTGTTGATTAGGAAAGGAGGTAGAATAAAGAATGGTGAAGAATGGTTGTAAGTTCCAGATCTACGTCAAACATGGATGCAAAATATAGATCTAGATTAACTACGGATGTAGGTTGTATATAAAAGGGGGCTTGTAGGGTTCATTAAGATTTAGTAGTCTTGGATGATTAATTAAAGATTACTCTTATCCTCTAATAGATTTAAAACTAGATCGGCAGTGATGCATGTAGATTAGGGTTCCTGGAGGGAAAAGGGTTCCCACTCTTAACCCTTATCTCGACATGGATCTCCGTTCATGTCTAGCCTTTACCAAAACAATTGTTAATCTAATCTCTAATTGTGGTCATGATTATCAATGAATTGATAGCGCGCCCAATTAGGATGTTAACTATTCTTTTGATAAAGTTTATAAACTTTATAGGATGTAAAAAGAGTTTAAGGATCTTCATCATCCATTAATCTATCCTAATCCTATAAACCCTAACAAGAAAAGAATTACTCGCGCATGTTGGGAAAAGAAAAGATAGAGAGTGAAATCATATTGAAAAACTACAAAGAAATAAAATAAGAAAACAACTACCTTTATTAATCAACAAGATCAATTACACTTTGTTCCCTTAGAAAATGATTACAAAATGCTAATCTGCTTCTCGATCTCTTCTAAGGATGTAGATGAACTGTTGATGATCAACCAGGATTCTTGAGCCGTCGTGGACTTCGTGATCGCGTCGGTGTGATAAATTTTCCAAGAGGCTCTCGATCCTTATTTATAGTCACAGAGCCAGAACCCTAGTTTTCTAATATGGTAACTAGTTATTAGGATCCCAACCAAAAAATCCAGAACCCTAACTCTTCAGATATGCGGTGGAACCGCGGCCAATAGGTGGGTTTGGCCGCGGATCCGCCGCCTTCTTGTAGGATCATGGGCTCTAATTTTTGTGGCTTCATATCTGTAACACTTGGTGATCTTTTGAGTATCTAGACTTTGAAAATCTTCTCTACGTTTCTGCCAGAATTAGTTTCTTCAATTTACTTCAATATCTTCGGCAAATTTGATCTTACCAACTCGGATTTCCTTGATTTCAGTCCTGATATAAATTCTGCGTAATAACTCAATAAATAATGTTAGTAGAATTTGTTTTTTATTGAGATATTATCTTAACCATTTGTCATGATATTAAAGTTTTAAGAGAATTGGTCAAAGGTATTTAATAAAGTAAGCATATTTAAATGGACCAAATAATACATGGATATTATATGCTTACATTTTCCTTTATAATGTTAATTATAATATATAAACATATGAAAATAATATTTTTACAGATAAACCCTCATATGTGTCATATTTATAATAAACACCTATTATTATATAGAAATAGTAGGAAAAATGTCATATTAAATGTGCAGTTTTATCAACTAAACAAATACCCCCAAACTTATCTTTGACCGTCCCGAGCAAACTAGTTATTCAAGAGAAGGAGAAAAAGAAAAGGCTAAGCACACTTTCGTAGGCAACACGATTGCACTGAGCACGTGCAACAAGCCGTTAAACCTCTAGGTGTCCCTAGTAGGAGGAGTGTTGTCTCCTAAGGGTTTTCAGCGGATTACACCCACAAAATTCCATAATAAAAGAAAGAAGATGAAAGTTACATATAAAGATAATGATTTATAAAAGAATGAACTTGAAAATAAGAGTTTTCAACTATACCAGTTTTTCAGTTGCTATGAGCCCTATCTTAATGATCATGAAAAAATGTTAGAAATCACATCATCCCTCAATAAAACATAGCCTTTAGTCTTCCTCCCTGTCTTTCTTCCAAACATTGATCATATACCTCCACGTGTGTGTAAAAGACATCCCTATACTTAGAGAATTCAATTCAAGCTATTATACTCTTGTCCATTTTCCAAAGTACTTTTTAGTTGGTGAATTCTAGATGAAATTGCTCACACGTCCTTCATGCGACCGTTAATACTTCTTGAGGTACTAACCGACCGATTACAAAATGTGCTCGTGTATTTAGGCGTAATTCCTTGTTTCGAAACACCTAAGGCTTAGCAGTGGCTCCCAAACCAGTTGGTCTAAGGCACTAGGTGATTAAGCACCCTCGCTATATTTTTTATGCTGCCTTGGTAATTACAAAAACTAGTGTTCATTTTTTTCTTCACCACTTATAGTTTATTTTATTTTCCTTCATACTAAGGCATTTTAGACAAGAGCATTTCAAGGTATCCTCTACTATCCCAAGTTTCATGATGTGTGTAAGTGCGTATAGTAGGGTATCAACGTTCAAATGTTTGGACTTAAGAATAGGGACTAATTTTCAGACTTATTTTTATCATCAGATTAGCAATTTCCTTCATCTTACTAGCCCTTGGGACAACAGCTCATAACTACTTATTACTAGTTTCGTTTAAGAAAACATATAACTTTCTTGTTCTTCTTAAACTATTCCTATCTTTCATATATAATTTTTCACTTTCAACTCTTTTTGTCACGACCCAAAATTTGGCCTGTAACCGGCACTTAAACTACGTAACGTCTACAGGCGTACGCAACTTAAGTAAGCCGAAACCCAGAAATCTAAGCCACCCAAAATTGGTTAAACGGAGAAAAACATAGTTTAAAACATTCGGAAATTCTCAAGTAAAAATCTTTAAGTTTAGTTTTCGTTCTTGAAAATTTCGGCAGCACCTCCTTTGTAAAAACTAGCCCCGAAAACGGGTACAATATAGATAATATATAAAGCATCCCAAACGGGAGCAAATCACGCCCAACGGCGGAGACAACCACCACATGGAAATATACGACGCCGAAGCGAAGAATATAAAGGAAAACTACATAAAGAAGTAAACTTTTCAACAAGACCGGCTCCCACGAGCACGGCACCCAAAATAATAATACAACACAGAATCATCACAACTCGTCTCTAAGTCAAATACAAGAAGTGGTAGATGGAGAATACTAGGTCCAATAAAAAGATATACAACGTACAAACGGGTAACCGCAAACCCACCTAAAAGCGAAGGCCTCACAGCCAATCGTAGCGGTATCCGCAAAAGTAGAGATGACAAGATGCCCTGCCGCGACTACTCAGAGGGAAAGCCCTGCAAAACACTGTGGCACAACGGGGGTGAGTTGCCAACTCGTGAATAGTAATTAACATCATATTGTAATCGCAAGTATGCACGAACAACGATTAATATATATCACATGTAATCCGATAGCATAAGTATGACAATATGGATATGCAACAATCATGTAAAGGTACATCATCAGGGTACTACAACTACATGAAGCAATGTATATCAACATAATCCTGAGTGTGAGATGATATAATATAAAAACTTATGTAAAATCATCAGCATGGAAAAACACTAGTGTCCCTCACTAACACATCAAATCCCAAATCCCCAGGCACTGCATCCTCAGATCGGCCCTCACATCCTGCAAGTCTCATGGAACCTGAGTGTCAAACATCGACACCCCAAACATCATGAAAACATATACCCGTATGCATATATATATATGTGTATATGTATATATATATGTGTATATATATATGTGTGTGTATATATATATATATATATATATATATATATGTATATATATATATATGAGGATATCAACCACGTATGTCCACCAACGATACGTAAAATCATAGAAACCTGAGTGTCAAACACCGACACTCGAAACATCATGAAACCTGTGTCTAGCATCGACACGTAAATCCTCATAACTCAGGCGCTATCACCATGACTGGCCCAGACGATATGTCGTACATCACTTCGGTCGGTATCCCCACGATAGCCGCTGAGTCCAAATACAATCACCGGTAGGTAGTGGTCCCTCCGTCAGGCTTATCGTCTACACCATGAAATCACCACTCGCCCCGGGGTACCATACCGGGTCCACCATGTACCCGCAGACGGTGCCCCCCGCTCCTCGAATCGGGTATCACAAGCCAAATCTCAGAACCGAGAAATCACATGGTGGACGCACTGAAATATCATATTAAGTGAAACTGGGTTTTCAAACAATACATAGTTTTATTGAAATACCCCCACGGTTCTCAAATCCATAAATCATATGAAATCCATATCTCAATGCGTAAATCCATGAAAACTGATATATGAAACATAAAACAACAATATGAGCATATCAAGGGAAAGCCGCTCTTTTAAATAAATCCAACTTAAAAATATATCATGCGGTTCCCAAATCCTCCGAAAACAAGTGCAGTATCATATGAGGTGTGCATGTAATTATAGCAAGGTTTAAGTATCTATATGTAAGCAAGCATGTATGAGGGATTTCATAAGCACAATAGTCAACGTCTCAATATCACATGTCAAAACAATACCACTTAGGGTATATGCAACTATAGCAAAATATGTGGGTGTACATGTCAGTATGTGTGCATGATGTACATGTAGCTGTAATCGAGTATTGGGTGTACATGTCAATCTGTATGCATGATGTACAAGTAGCTATAGCAAGATATACGTGAAATGGAATAAGGGTCACTACCTCAACTATTCCTGCCCAATGCAATATCACGTATGTATGTGTCCACAGTATTTCATATGCACAATGGAATAAGAGTTACTTCCTCAACTATCCCTATCCACTACCATATTACGTATGTAGGTGTTTTGTGAGTGTTATGGCAATTACAGACGGTGTGGGTGTAGCATGCAATTTAGTGCTCGTGCAACATGAACTGTCAGTAATGTGTTATATCTAAAGGTACAAGTCAAGGTACAACAGATAATACTATGCAATGACGTTCGTATGAAATCAACTAATATGCAATAACATGCAGCTACCATATCATATCAGCCCCGACGCATAACGCCATACGGGTGATTTTCTCATAGATGTTAAATCTACTCACCGATGGTCTCGAGCTATGAAAATCCGACCACCTGCTTCCCCTTGTTCGCAGCGTCCGAAGTTCCCGCTTGCGATGCTATAATTTCACAAACACAAAGACAGTGCAAAAATCTTAGAAATCGACCAATATCACGTAAAACTACGTTTTAAACGACGCACCAACTCTAAACCAACTCACAAGTGTCCTTCTAGTGTCTAACGTGCGCGACGATACTACGAAACCAATCCAAGTGCAACAGCTGCACAAGATCACGATCCGTGTCGGATAACGTAACACGCGGACTCAAAACACTAGATTATAGAAAAACGATCCCAGATTTTTCATACTGTAAATACTAAAAATTTAAACGGTACTAAACACCCTTAAACCACAGCAGACAACTACCCAACCAAACCAAACCCCAACACCCCCTCCAAATCCGATGTCGCCGGATTTCGTCGTCGGCTCGCCAGCCAAAACCGGTGGGGTGGGTCTCATGTTTCTGGTGGAATCCTAGGGTCACTTGTACAACACTACAAACTTGTTTGGTAAATCACTAAAAATCTCAGGTCACAGCAGATCACAGAGGCTCTAAAAAGACACTAAAAATACGATATTGTACTAATCGATACTTAAAGTGTTCCACATAACAACCAACGAGCTACACATTATAAAAACTCATATTTAACAGTTTAAGGATTATACCTATCAACACTTGCTCACAAGATCCTAGCTTTCCAAGTTCCAAGTGATCAAAGAGGCAAAAGCAAGACTTGAAGTGTTTTGGAGATTTATTTAGCTTGGAATTGTTGCAAATGGTGAAAGAAATGACCAAGGGCAGAAGAAGGAGGAGGAGGCTCGGCCAATAGAGGGAAGTGGGGGATTTGTGAAGACTTGGGTGGAGTGTTCTAGCAAGAAATTGGTAATAAATGCACATAAATGCATAGATGCCACCTCTCCCATTCATTTCTTTTCTTTAAAACATTAATCCTTTGCACAAGAATATCTAGATATTATATGGAGGGTTTTGTTTTACTCAAGCTTGATTAATTAGCAATGATACAAATTTTAGGAGTAATTACCCAAACCCAATATGTAAATACCACATTAAAATAATATTTAAATAGGGAAAAATTCTATTTGAACCAAAACTTCCCATATACCCCCAAAGCTCGCGCACTAGCTTTATTTTAGTTAAACTAGGTGCCGGCAAGTTTATACGGACGTTTGATCACAAACGGTTTAAAACGGAAAATACCGACTATTTTACCCTAAAACGGAAAAAAAAATTCGTATAACGATTTCTAAAACGTTACACTTTTATTATATATATATAAAAAATTTAATGCCCAGTGCCGAAGACAATTCAGTGAATACAAACCTCCCCCCAAACCTGTTTTCAGTAGTGTCCTCACTGATGTTGTCCTTTGAGAGGATAGACCTGTAGACTTGGGGAGAGACAATAAAAGGGGTAAAATAATAGTTAAATGAAGACTACCCCCAAACTTGTTCTTTGGCACGCACAGATATTCAGTTAAGTCCTTTTTCACTCACCTCCATTCTTAAAATGAGAAAATGTTACCGAAACATGAAGGTGAGGCGGAGGAAATTCAGTTATGATAAAGCGGCTCCTGTAAAAACATGAGCTCCTCCGCTGGGTCAGCAAAGAAATACGGTTTTAATCTATCCCCATTTACTTTAAAAATTGAACCGTTTTTCACATTCTCAACTTCTACTGCCCCATGCGGGTGTACATACCGCACTACAAAATGTCATTTCCAACGAGATTTAAGCTTACCCGGATGAAGATGAAGACGGGAATCGTAAAGGACTTGTTGTCCTGATGTGAAAGTTTTTCTAAAAAGGTTTCTGTCGTGGAACAGTTTAGTCCGGTTCTTTACTATCACCGCATTATCGTAAGCTTCATTGCGGAGTTCGCTTAGCTCATTCAATTGCAGCTTCCGATAGCTGCAAGCTTCATCAAAATCGAAGTTAAGCTCTTTAATAGCCCACATTGCTTTATGTTCGATCTCGACAGGAAGGTGGCATGCCTTCCCAAACACAAGGCGGTGTGGAGACATACCAAGATCGGTATTATAAGCGGTGCGAAATGCCCAAAGAGCATCCGTCAATTTTGTTGACCAATTTTTACGGTTTTTAGAAACCGTCTTCTCCAAAATTTGTTTGATTTGCCTATTTGAGATTTCAGCTTGCCTTCTTGTTTAGGGATGACAGGGCATAGAAAGTTTGTGAGTGATTGAATATTTCCGCATCAAAGCCTCGAAAGACCGATTACAGAAATGTGTCCCGTTGTCGCTAATTATAGCGCGAGGGTGTCCGAATCGCGAAAAGATATTTTCTTTAAGGAACTTAATGACAACTTTGTTATCATTAGTGCAACACGGTATTGCTTCCACCCATTTTGAGACATAATCAACCGCTAACAAGATATATAAATTCCCAAAAGAATTGGGAAAAGGGCCCATAAAATCAATACCCCAAACATCGAATATTTCCATAACCAAGATAGGTTGGAGCGGCATCTCATTTCTTCGTGAAATCCGACCCAAATGTTGACACCGCGGACAAGTTTTGCAATGATCATATGCATCTTTAAATAAAGTTGGCCAATAAAAACCACATTGCAAAACTTTCTCCGCCATTTTTCGACGACCAAAATGACCGCCGCATGCCTGATCATGACAAAATGATAACACACTCTTGAATTTATCATTAGGGACATACCTGCGAATGATTTGATCGGAACAATACTTAAACAAATAAGTTTCATCCCAGTAAAAGTGTTTTACTTGGGATAGAAATCGAAGTTTGTCTTGTTTCGACCAATCACTAGGAATAAGTCCCGTTACTAGGTAATTCACAATATCCACGAACCAAGGTTCACAGGATACGGTCAAGAGCTGTTCGTCAGGAAATGAGTCATTTATCGGCACGGTCAACGTTGGTGAAGAAGAGATGCGTGAAAGATGGTCGGCTACAACGTTTTCACATCCACTCTTGTCTCGGATGACAAGATCAAATTCTTGTAACAACAGGATCCAACGTATTAGCCTGGCCTTAGCATCCTTCTTCGATAAAAGGTGTCGTAGGACGGAGTGATCAGTGTAAACCACTATTGGCGAGCCAATCAAGTAGGGCCTGAATTTTTCTAATGCAAATACAACTGCCAAGAGTTCTTTATCGGTAGTTGTGTAATTAATTTGTGCATCGTTCAAGGTCCTACTTGCATAGTAAATTATATGTGGCATCTTATCAATGTGTTGTCCTAAGACCGCACCAATAGCAAAATCTGATGCATCACACATAAGCTCAAACGGGTGGTTCCAATCCAGAGATGATAGAACGGGGGCTGTAGTGAGAGATCCTTTAAGCGATTCAAAAGCAGCCTCACAATCCGAATCGAAGTGAAATGTAGTATTCTTGGCCAAGAGAAAGGTTAAGGGTCTAGCAATTTTGCTAAAGTCCTTAATGAATCTCCTATAAAATCCTGCATGACCAAGGAAGGATCGTATATCTTTGACGCATTTGGGACGAGGGAGGTTATGAATGACATCTATTTTAGCTTTGTCAACCTCAATGCCTTTTCGTGAAATTATATGTCCAAGGACAATACCTTCTTGGACCATAAAATGACATTTTTCTCAATTCAAAGTTAAGTTCTTATCCTTACAGCGGGTAAGAACCGCGTCAAGATGACGAAGACAGTCCTCAAAGGAGTCCCCAAATATGGAGAAATCTTCCATAAATATCTCCAGAAAATTCTCAACCATGTCTGAGAATATCCCCATCATACACCGCTGAAATGTAGCGGGAGCGTTGCATAACCCAAAGGGCATGCGTCTATAAGAAAAAGTACCGAAAGGACAAGTAAATGTGGTTTTATCTTGATCCTTTTCGGCGATGGGGACCTGGTTATAGCCAGAGTATCCGTCCAAGAAACAATAGTATTCGTGTCCAGCTAATCGTTCTAACATCTGGTCAATGAAAGGTAGAGGGAAGTGATCTTTTCTCGTTGCGGCATTGAGTTTTCTGTAATCAATACATACGCGCCACCCAGTCTGGATGCGTGTTTGGATTAACTCATTCGCCTCATTGGTTATGACCGTGATTCCAGACTTTTTAGGGACCACGTGAATAGGACTTACCCATTGGCTATCAGATATCGGGTAAATTATACCACTATCAAGGCACTTGACAATTTCTTTCTTTACCGCCTCTTTCATAACAAGATTTAACCGTCTTTGTGGATATCGGGTTGATTTGGCTTCATCCATCAGATGTATATAATGTTCAGCAATTAAGGGACTAATCCCTTTGATGTCAGCCATTGTCCAACCAAATGCTTGCCGATTTGATCTCAATACTACCAAAAGTGTGTTCTCTTGCTCTAAAGCTAGAGAAGCGGATATGATCATGGGCAAAGACTCATTCTTACATAAATATGCATATTTAAGATGAGAAGGTAGCGATTTGAGATCAAGTATTGCCAGAGAGACAATAGAAGGTGGGGTAAGGGAATGATACTCGGACTCCCTAAGAGGTTCATAACTTGCATAGGATATTGACTCGGAAAGTGCTACTGACTTTTGCGATGAGTCAACGGATTCAAACTCGGGGATGGACTCATCGAAGATATCCTCACTATAAGAATTTTCCAGATCAAACAATGTCGTGCTAATGTCGTCGAGATCATTAAAGCAAAGTTCTTCCGCTTCGCAGCTTTCGGGAGCTATCTCGTGGACAGAACAGACATCAAACAAATGAGCAGAAGATTCAGATGGTTTACTTCCCAGCTTGTAAATATTAATCTCAATTTTCATCTTCCAAAGGATAAGTTCATAGAACCGTTACGACAATTAATTATAGCGTTGGAAGTTGCTAGGAAGGGTCGACCGAGTATCACCGGGATTTGGTTGCATGGGTTTGCCACAGGCTGTGTATCTAAAACAATAAAGTTCACAGGGAATATGAATTCCCCGACTTTAATTAACACATCCTCTAGTTCACCACGAGGTTTGGTGATTGATCGGTCTGTCATCTGGAGAGTACAATGGGCGGGTTTCAACTCTCCTATACCTAGCTGCTCATAGACGGAATAGGGAAGTAAGTTGACTCTAGCGCCAAGGTCGAGTAGAGAACGATTAATATTTTTACCCCCAATAGAAATAGAGATGGTAGGACAGCCAGGGTCCTTACGTTTCTTTGGTAATTGCTGGTAAAAGCTGTGCTAACATTACTCGTCATGAAAACTTTTTTCGGCACTTGAGTTTTTCTCTTCCTAATGTACAAGTCCTTAAGGATTCTTGCATAAGATGAGACTTGTTGAATAGCATCTAGGAGAGGAATATTTACGTTAACTTGCTTAAACATTTCCACAATCTTCTCCATTTGTGGATTAGGTCTGTTGGCCCTTAATTTGTTTGGAAACGGAGCTTTATCAATAAGTTTTGGGTCCAACATTTGTGGAGAAGATTGTGGGGAAGGATTCGATCCCAGAATTGGAGTAGGAATCGTCTTAGATAGATTGGACGAAGTGTTCGAGCCTTGGGGAAAACGGAGAATAGGCTCGAAAGTAGGTGGGAGACTAGACGAATTAGGGGAGAAGTAGAAGCCGGGGTATCATTGGTATCACTAACATCATCAACTTGTTCACCCACTCGGTTATCCAGCACTCTTTCCGATCTCAACGTAGTAACGACACTCACATTATGATTTTGTGAGTGGCCAGGATTCGGTAGGGGTTGTGATGGGAGTTTCCCTTTTTTCTCTTACACTCATCGCGGCGTTCAACTGTGCAATTTGGTTTTCTATTGATTTAATACTCTCACCGTGGAAGGCAGAGTCTTTCTTTATGGTATCAATAAAAGACCTCATATCAGCCGACATTTGAATGGAATGTTTCATAAACAAATCCAAAGTTTGTGCGAGTGAAGAGGAGTTATCAGTACCGGCCAACTGCAAAGAATTATTGTGCGGTGCAGAAGTGTTGGCCGGATTTTGAAAATTTTGTGACTGAAAGGGGTGCTGACTCTATGGTTGTTGTTGCTGTTGCTGTGGAGGAGGTTTTTGATAATTTCCTTAGAACTGGTTTTGATTTTGGGGTTGGTTTTGGTTCCAAGCAAAATTAGGATGATTCCTCCATCCCTGATTGTACGTGGAAGAATAAGGATCGTTTCCAGGTCGCTGCTGAAAAGCAGCATTAGTTTGCTCGTGACCTTGAAACGGTGCATTCATAGGACATTCTTCCGTCAAGTGTGATGGATCGGAACAGCAACCACACACGGTCTTAGGGAGTGTTACCTGATTTAAGGAGACTGATGAGAATTTGTTTTCCATAGCGTAGAGTTTCTTTTGCATCGCTACCATTTCGGCTTTTACTGCGATGGAAATATCGAGCTGATGAATACCTCCCCTAGATGAAGGTGGTCTAACGCTTTCCCACTACAAAGTGTTTTCAGCGAGATCTTCCAGATATTTCCAAGCTTCACCATCGTATTTGGACATGAAATTGCATTGACACATGGTTTCAAGTATCTTCTTTGTCGCTGGATTAATGCCCTCATATATAATTCGGCACAGATCCCATCTATGTATTCCATGATGAGGACATTGGACAACCTTGAAACGTTCAAAGCACTTCCAAAATGGTTCATTAGGAAGCTGGGTAAACTGGTTGATCTCTCTCCTAACACGGGCGGTCTTATGATATGGGTAAAATTTCTTAAGGAATGCTATCACGAATTCATCCCAATTAGTAATAGAGTGTGCGGCAGTATTATAAAGCCATTTCTCTGCCAAGTCGCACAAAGTGAATGGGAGAAGACGCAAGCGCATAGCATCCACAGTCAGTTGTGAAGTACCCATCATTGCGCATATGTTTTTGAATTTAGTGATGAAAACGTACGCGACTTTAGACTCATGCCCGTGAAATTTGGGCAACAGGTTGATGTAGTGGGGTTTAATTTCAAAATTATCCCCGTTGGCTGGTGGAATGGATAAACAGGTAGGAAGTGGACCGCGTATAGGATAACATCTTTCTTGGAGAGAGATGCCCGATGGATTCTGCTCACCTACGGGCGGTGCCAGGGTGGTATTATAATTTGATGTAGTACCGTCCATCTCGGTCGATGTGGTGGGTGGTGGGGAAAAAGAAAATGAAGAAGTACCGACTTCAGAGTCGATAGCAGGAACGCGGACAAGTCGGGCACTAGAATCCGGTGTCCAGCCAAGCATGCACTAAGCGGGTTTAGCGCAAGTGGCAGCGTGTGTTATTTAAAATTGGTTTGTTTTTGAAAAAGTGTCGGACTTGAGACAAATCACACAAAAATGTACAAACAACCCTAGAACTAAGGTTACCTAGGTCAAGTCTCTAGACCGCTCCTAGACTTCCAAAGGACAAGCTGTCGGATCAATCCTCTATCATCTCTTTACTACTTTTGTGGCCAGGTAAGTGGGAGGTATCCACTATACGAATCACCGGAAATAGCGGGCCTAATTAAATAACCACTTGCCTTAGACACACTTGCCTAGACACCACAAAAGTAATGCGGATAAGCGATAGATTACCCATGACCTTCTTCTGTCCTTATTGAGCGTGACAGTCCTTAGAGTCTTGTCTAGATATTTTTTAAATTAATGTAGGGTTGATGCAGATGCTCGTTTTGTGATTTGTGGGGCTTAGGAAGGGTGATAAAATCCCTACCTAATCTGAATTTGGTCCTTTCCCCTTAAAAATCCGTATTAAAATATGAATAAACAAACCAATTACAAAACTTTGCAAAAAGATTTTTGAGCGGCAATATTTTGCAAAGAATCCTGCAGAAAAGATATTTTGTTGGATTTCAGAGGAGAGAGAAAGAGTTGAGAAAGATACCAGAGAAGTTTGGAACCCTAATTCCTCTCTTGCGCCGCGCTTCCGTCGCTATTTCGCCTATTTGCCGCGGATCCGCCGCCAGAAAGAGGGATCGGGTGGAGATTTTTGCTACATGGCCTCCTGTGCTCCTCTGGATCTTGATGAATTTCTCTGGCTCTCTGTTTCCTCAAGTCCGTGACTCCAGATCCCCTTGCAAAATTCACACAATAATCGTTAAATATATAATTTGCAGTTTTGTTTTATTTATGATATAGATCGAATAAGAACTCAACACAAATAGCAAGAATAAAAAATTACGCACGTATCCCCGGCAACGGCGCCATTTGATTTGTCTGAAAAAGTGTTTGTAGTTATAACCACAATCAGTAACGGTGTCGCGTGTAGCTAGACCGAGATGAGTACGGGTCGTCCTCAGGGAAACGTTGAATCTTTTAATCTTACTTTAGACGTGTTGATTAGGAAATGAGGTAGAGAATGGTGAAGAATGTGTTGGATTATGGGAACGCCCCGGCCATCGAACCGTGGCCAAATGCGGAACAATTTTTTTCTAAAACCCGGCGCTACCATTACCCGATTCCAAGATCGAAACCATTAACCCTAAAACTAGCAATCCAAACACAAAGAGATAGAACGGTTATACCTAATGAACCAAGTCCTTCGGGTCTTCAACCAATTCCAAGCACCTAGTGATGCGGATCGACTTTGGTCGCCGGTCTTCCTTCATCTCCGATGATCCTCCCGAGGGAAACGGCATAAGCTCCAGGTTCGCCAAGCGGACCAACCGACCATCCAAGATAGCTAGTAGTGGAGAGTGGGGGTGTAGTATAGTCTCACCATAATTTTCTCTCAACCATATGCTCAAGTGAGCAACAATAGAAGATGAAGAATAGGGTGACCAAAACTAACGGCATAAGCAAGTGGCTAAGTATTTTTGTGTGAGCATGAGAGTGTAAAGAACACCAAGTGAAATCACAAAAATGAGCAAGAACCCTCCCTCAAAGTGGCCGGCCCCCTCTCTCATGCCCCCACAAAAATCTCAATTCCATTATCCAATAAACAATTTGCACCATACCAATCTCTACATGACCAAAGCCCATGCTTTGACCTAAAGCCCATGCCTTGCCATGTCACCATTTCCACCTCATTATAAACAAAATGATTTTCAAAAGAAAATCAATAATGAGGTGGCATCTTCTAGAAGCCATTCTGTATAAATACGGAATGCTTCCCGGTATATGTATCGGAATACACATACGCGTATTCGTACGAAAATACGAATAGCCAAGAGAGAAAACGAATAGTGAGCAATAATACTAGAATACATATATATAAATACATATGTAAATTATTAAATCAAAACTTGATTTAACAATCTGGCTTAATCCTAAGCCGCTAGTATTATCGACCGTCCGATTAAAGTCTGTGCAGTCCGTGCAAATATTTAATCGGACACCTGTATGTATCAACATACTTCACCTACACTATATCGCCTGAACCGAGAAAACCCTCTGTGTGGGAATCTAAAGACTCGTCAATACGCTGGCAGTGGGTTTAACCACAAGCATGTCAGCGGCACTAGCTGTACGTAACGGCTACCCAGGTATTGAGCGAAAGAAAGGCCGACGAGCAAACTCATCCAAACCCCTACTGAGCCTGTCAGTGACAATATCCGTACAGTCCGGTCTGTTCGTCTAAGAGTATCGCATATCGAGTCTAGGGGGTGGATAAAGTCAGACCCCTAACAACGCGATAATTCGTGTCGGTATGAAACCCATCACAACCTGAGAAAGTATCGATTCTGGATCGGTAATTCTCACATACCCCGGCCGAGGATTTCTAGTGATGGCCACCCGTGCACTGCACGACATCAACCCCCAATACCGGGAGAGAAGAATCCCCGACGATCCGCTCACTGCCTCCATATGGCTCGGGACTGTACCCAACTAAAACCTGTTTGCACGACTCCTTTGAGCCGTGGTAGTGTAGTAATCAAAGCACAGTGGGAACTCACACGAGACAAATGACGATCTCAGGTCGACAGACTAATCTGTACACATGTCACCAGGGAACTGCTATCTGACTATAGGTATAATACCAATTAGCATGTTCCCGGCGAGTCCGTCCAGTGTACTCATAACCCAATGAGCACCCGTATACTATCTTAGGTGAACAACTAACACCAATGGCTTGTGAGACCGGCCACCACCCCTCGTCAGGGTCTAGATAAGTATACACCAGTCTACACTGGAGTATCGATGCCCAGTCTCGATACTCCCACGACCAGGGACATTTAAGGATGTGCTTATAGACCCCCATCTCCTACATATGTGATCGCCATTACAATGCCGGTAGTCAAGCAAGAATCCTATGGGCTCTATCAACATGTACATGATGATAAAGACAAACCAGATAGCATACTATTATCTCGAGTAAGACTGTTTTATCGATATAGGTCTTCCCTCAATCATCATGATCACCTGTCTGCGACTATGATAATTGCCTTGAGGGCACTATAACCAACAAAATGGTTGTAGGTTCTAGATCTACGTCAAACACGGATGCAAAATATAGATCTAGATTAACTATGGATGTAGGTTTTAAATAAAAGGGGGCTTGTAGGGTTCATTAAGATTTAGTAGTCATGGATGATTAATTAAAGATTACTCCTTTTATCCTTTAATAGATTTAAAACTAGAACGACGGTGATACATGTAGATTAGGGTTCCTGGAAGGAAAAGGGTTCACACTCTTAACCCTTATCTCGACATGGATCTCCGTTCATGTCTAGCCTTTATCAAAACAATTGTTAATCTAATCTCTAATTGTGGTCGTGATTATCAATGAATTGATAGCACGCTCAATTAGTATGTTAACTATTCTTTTGATAAAGTTTATAAACTTTATAGGATGTAAAAAGAGTTTAAGGATCTTCATCATCCATTAATCTACCATAATCCTATGAACCCTAACAAGCAAAGAATTACTCGCGCATGTTGGGAAAAGAAAAGATAGAGAGGGAAATCATATTAAAAAAACTACAAAGAAATAAAATAAGAAAACAACTACCTTTATTAATCAACAAGATCAATTACACTTTGTTCCCTTAGAAAATGATTACAAAATGCTAGTTTGCTTCTCGATCTCTTCTAAGGAGGTAGATGAACTGTTGATGATCAACCAGAATTCTTGAGCCGTTGTGGACTTCGTGATCGCGTCGGTGTGATAAATTTTCCAAGAGCCTCTCGGTCCTTATTTATAGTCACAAAACCAGAACCTTAGTTTCCTAATATGGTAACTAGTTGTTAGGATCCCAACCAAAAAATCCAGAACCCTAACTCTTCAGATGTGCGGCGGAACCGGAGCCAATAGGTGGGTTTGGTCGCGGATCCGCCGCCTTCTGGTGGGATCATGGGCTCTAATTTCTGTGGCTTTATATCTGTAATACTTGGTGATCTTTTAAGTATCTAGACTTTGAAAATCTTCTCTACGTTTCTGCCAGAATTAGCTTCTTCAATTTACTTCAATATCTTCGGCAGATTTGATCTTGCCAACTCGGATTTCCTTGATTTCAGTCCTGATATAAATTCTGCATAATAACTCAATAAATAATGTTAGTAGAATTTGTTTTTTATTGAGATATTATCTTAACCATTTGTCATGATATTATAGTTTTAAGAGAATTGGTCAAAGGTATTTAATAAGGTAAGCATATTTAAATGGATCAAATAATACATGGATATTATATACTTACATTTTCCTTTATAATATTAATTATAATATATAAACATATGAAAATAGTATTTTTACAGATAAACCCTCATATGTGTCATATTTATAATAAACACCTTTTATTATATAAAAATAGTAGGAAAAATGTCATATTAAATGTGCAGTTTTATCAACTGAACAGTTAGCGTATTTGGAAGTTAATGCTATAATTTAGTGTTAGTCGCGAAACCCTAGAGTATAGTTGTTACACACACACATGCACACACATGATATGAGTTATTGGTGTATATGTTCATATGTATGTGTGTGTGTATATATGTGTGTGTGTGTGTGTGTGTGGATGCGTTGGTCCACACACACACATACACACACACACACACAAACACACACACACACACACGGATGATGAGGATATTATATGATACTTGGAGATGAGTCGGTGTGATTGGGCATGTGCTGTGAGATCGGTGATGTGATTTGGGTCGTGTTATGAGATACGACATATTATATTAGCGGATTGATGGGCGATATGTTTTCATACACACGCGGATATATGTTGATGGTATCGCAATGTACTAGACTTTAAATCAGTACCCCTAATTCACGATATGATGATAATGATACCAGATAAATAATGAGATAAATGTGATAGTTGACCCATACCCCGATTTTGAGATGACGTACGATAGATTTACCGTACGAGATATAATTATGAAAATAGATCCGCACTCTCGACTCGAGGATGTCGTATTTTACGTTTTATCGTATGTGACGCTATTGAGGCGGGATCACCGACTACTAGATATATATATCGACTCAGACTTAGGTGGATTTCCTTACATTTTCGTTTAGTCCTGTAGTTTATCAGGTAGATGTTAGACTGGGCTCGAGTCATACTTATTTTCAAAACTGATGAATCGTGGGTATTTTAAAGACAGACCCTATTTTCTAAGAATCACGATTCGTGTTATTTCAATAGCCAAAATTGTATGACTCGTACTTAGAAATGTATATTCTCCAATGTTGCGTTTACTATTCATTTTCCGTTATATTCATGTTCTCATCGCATCGCATGCTTATAAATATGTTTTTATTGTTATTATGAAACCATGCTGTCAGGACATCAGCACCATTACCGATGATGCGTATACTCCACGTACACTTGCTTGCCGGCTTACACACATCATCATCGGTAATTGCCATGTCACGTACAATTTAGAGAATATTACTTTATTGATATCGCTTGTTAGCTGATAGTTCTGATATATCATTACTGTGCTAGTTTAGATATTGCATTCTTTATATATATACCCGTGCATGTATACATACTCATTGTCATGCAATATTATGGGTCTTTATGCCGGTAATCCACTGTTATTACTCTTGAGATTGGGATTTTGGATTTCCATGAGAAGAGATCCCGACTCCCATTGGAAAAAACGAGGACTTTTTTTTCTAGATTTGGAGAAACCGTAAGGATTTTATAAAAACTTATTATCATTTTAAAATGCAAGTTGCGGATTTCTCGTGATATGCTATGAAATATGTCCACCATGAGTTTTCTCGGCATTTAAGCGATATCATACACCCGATTCGATGAGGAGGAGGAACCGTCTGCGGGTGCATGGTGGACCCGGTGCGGTACCCGGGGGCGAGAAGGTCGCAGATGATGGCGTTGATCCTGGCAGGGGAGCACTACCGACCGGTTATTTATGACGCGGTGGATATCCGGAGGATACCGACGTAGTCGTGAGAGTTTTTGAGGGGCCAGTCCGGATTGCCGGAGCTCGAGATATTGAGACTTTGAGGTATTGAGATTATATGGTATAGGCCAGTCCGGATTGCCGGAGCCCGAAATATTGGATATTGGGATTTATATTTTGTGTCGATTATTGGCACGGGTTCTATGTTGATTTCTTTGATGATACCTCGATTTTTATATACAGAAATCTCACTAAATTAAGAAAACAGTTTTTCTCATGCAAGATGTATTCTGTTTTCATTCTTAATACATTTGTATATCATAGTTGTGACATGTTGCTACCTGAGGCACGGACACGAGCACTTGATGTTACACATATGTGTAGATGTTTCAGGGTTATATATTATATTGATATTATGGTATGACCTAGGATAGAGTCATACATGTGATTTCTGCTCGGTGATGTGTTCTACTCATGAGTTGGCAACTCACCCCCGTTGTGCCACAGTTTCTTGCAGGTTTTTCCATACAGGTTTCCTTGGCAGCTTTGCTGGAACACTACTTCATTCCGGGTGATTGCTTTGGTAGGTGGGTTCACTCGCATCGCGACCACCATTGTACTTTATTATTTCAGTTGTATCTAGTAAACTCCATCAACCAGATTTGTATATTTATAGACTTAGAAGAGAAGTATGTTTATTCTTTCGACCTTAGAGTCGCGCTTGTATTATTATGGTTTTCTGGTGGATTTTTTTGGCTTTCTTATGAGTTTTGATTCTTGCCCTTCGGCGTTGTATATTATATTGCTTGCGTGGTTGTGACCGCCAATTGGCGAAGAGCTAGCTCCTGCTTGGGGATGCCTTTATTCATTATGTATATATGTACTCCTGTTGTACCCGTTTGGGGACAGTTTTTACAAAGGAAACTCTGCCGAAATTTTCAGAAAAGACTTAATGTTTTAAAAATGCATACAACGGCTTATTTTGTTAAACTACTTGCTTTAAAACTAAACTTTTCCTTCTCTCTCTAATATTAGAAATAAATAAAATTAATTAATTTAATAATAAAATGATAAATCAAAAGGTTATTAAAAACAAATAAGTCAATTTCATAAGGTGTATGTAAAACAATTTAAATTAAAATTTTAGTATGCAACATAAATAAGTTATAAGGGTTTTAGTGATAATTTTAGCTTCATTTTAATAAAATATGTGTTTTATAATAAACTAAGTTGTGAGGGTTTTTTAGGTAAAGTTTAGGATTTTGTGCAAATGGGAGTTTGTTAAGGGTATAAATGAAAAGGGGATAGAAAATCATTTAGTTCAGATTTTTATTTCAAATTAAAATAAAAATTAGGTGATAAGTTATGACACCTCTTCCTTACATGCACACACACACACACCCCACACCTCCTCCTTGCATGAAATCATTACATCTAGCTTGATGACATCTCCTCCTTCACCTTATCCCTTTCTTTTGTCATAGATAACTCATGTTCAGATCAATTAGCTAGTAAAAACTCCTGAAAATTTAAAGAAAGAAAAGAAAGCTAGAATCAACAAGCTAGAGCAAGAGAAAGAAGAAGAGAAGAGCTAGATCAAGGACTTCATCATCAAGCTAGGTCAAGGAGCTTGTGCATCTTGGAGGGGGTTATTCCAACAAATTATTGTGGGTAAAACTCTTAACCACAGTAGGAATTTGAATTTTGTAGCTAGTTTAGTTTGAAATGAAAAAGGGTTCTATAATTTCATATTTTAGTCCAAACTAGGCTCTGTTTGAATCTGCTATTGTTTGGAAAATAATTAACTCAACTAAACATGACCTAAATGTTGTATGTAACACCTAGAGCAAACCATAGGAGCACGAACCATAGGGCTCGGATTTTGGCCGGCGACCAATAGGAAAATTCCGGCGTCGCCGGTTTTGTAGGATGCTAGGTAGTTTTGGATGGTTGGGTGGGTTTCGGTGTATAATTTTGGCCATTTTGGTGTTATTTAAACAAGTTAATTTCACTGAATTTAGAATCTGGAAGCTAATATCGGAAAAGATATCTAAAAACACAAAATACGACACGGTTAAAACGCATCGCGATTTAAATTCTGTAGCGATGCAGGTTAGGGTTAAAATCCAGTAAGGTTAAGTGTTAAATAGCTTGATATAGTCGTATGCAATATAACTAGTACGTGGGAACGGGTGTTTTTCATTTCCGCCATGTCGGAGTAGCCGTTTCCTTATATAAGTTAAATTGTGATGTTAGATTCGAATACGGGATTGTCGGAGGCAGCGAGGAAAGGGAAAGGATTGGAAATTCCTGAATAGATTCGACGTTTTCCGGTGAGTAGACTAAAAATCTACCGGGGAATTTTGTAAAGATGGCATGTTACGCCCGTAGTTTTATTTAACTTAATGCTTTATTTTGTTATGCTAAATTGACAATATGCATTCACAATTCATATATATTTTGCTTAGTTGCTAGTACACTGCACAAGTATCGACGAGTTATGCCACTTGCACATCTTACATGTTACACGCACATCGTCGATATTGCTATGTCACTTTTACACTTAGTAAATTTCTTGTTAAAAATGATTCATATCATATCTTAACCACCAATAACAGTAGTAAATTGCATCATTAATATCATGTTTAGTATTTGAGTATTTTGTGTTGATATAAGAGGTAAATGTATTATTGAGGATTTATGGTTTTGAGTTTTGAATGCTATTACATAAATCCAGTGATTTTCATGATTGATGTGTCATGTCCACCATGAGATGTTTTATGATTTGGTTTTATTCCGGACCGAGTGGGGGAGATATACGGTCGCGGATTTTATGTTATCCATACTGAGTGGGGGAGATATACAGTTGGATACATGGTGGACCCGGTCGAGATCGAGGGGCAGGATAACCGCATTTGAGGCTGGGGAGCCTAGCGAGGTTACTCGATACCGGAGATAGTGGTAAAAATACGGCGTATATCTAGATGATAACGACCGGTATTGTTGATTTCAGGATCATTCGAAGAATGATGCCTGTGAGAAATCGAAGTTTTGTGTCGATGATGGACACGGTGAAATGAATTTTTACTGGAAATAAATGATGAGATTTCAGTTTTGATTATGAGATTCGTATTATAGATTCATGATTTCCACCGTTAATCATACATTATACTTGTTCACATTTCAGTTAGTATGATCGTCATATTTACATTATTAACCGTTATATGTTAGTTATATTCACTGAGTTGGCAACTCACCCCCGTTGTGCCACAGTTCCTTGCAGGGGTAGAGTGGACGGTTAGCAGCGGTGCAGATCTACTTTTTGCAGCTTTTTCAAATCTTTTGATAGGTGGGTTACATATGTAGTAACCTTCTCTTTTTGGATATTGTATTTTGTATCTAGAAGATCTCCATCAGACCTGTATATGACTTAGAGTGAGAGATGATTATATGTATATTATTTGACAGATGGGATAGTTTAGTTCTATATATTAGTAAATTTCTTACTTATTGGAAATTCTTGTTAATGTCTTATACTCCGGGATATTTGTCTCCACTATTAATATTGTTGATCCCAACTAGGGATGCAACCACACTTAACACTTTATACTTGTTTAATATTTTAACTTCATACACTGTGATTTTTACTTAAAACTAAATTTCTATATAAAGAATTCCGCAAAAAGGATTATGATCTTGGTTTTCGGCTTACTTGGACTGTGTGCATATCTTTAGATATTATACAATCTAAGTGCCGGTCACATCCAAACTTTGGGTCGTGACAACCTCACCTCCAAAATGGTAATCAATAGACCGAAATGTCCTTAAACTAAAACTTCGCCTCCAAAATGGCTATAACGGACCGAAACGTCCTTAAACTAACACAACAGAGCCCAAATGCTCTTTTGTTGGATCTGAAGCAAAAATGATCCTAAGACCTTGTTCAGTAGATCTTAGTCTCAAATTGGACTAACGTATCCTTAACAAAAAAAACCAACCGAGCCCTAACTGCTCACATACATTTAAGTAGATATTAATCTCAAAATAGATTAACGGGCCTTAAATAAAAACCCCAAATCTAATAAATACAAATTTGGACTAATCCACGACCTACAGGCGACAACATAAATTAGTCTCCGTATACAATCCACGGGCAACCTAAATAAATAAAAAACACACACGACACGAAATGAACTTCTGGAGCAGGAGAAAGTGGTTATCGCGATGCGGTAACGTAATTAACTACAGGGGATTGTGCCTGCAGGGAAAAGCGCCCCCACAATCAAAATAACCCCACAAACGAAAGGGAATCTGACGAAGTCACGCTACAACGGCCGCATCCGTTCAAACCTCCGATATACGGTGCCATAAATCAACTTGGCATCTTCGGAGAGGTAGACGGATAAATCAAAATAGTAACTGCCCCCAAAATTCAAGCCAGACGTCCTAACATCTCGGTCGCATCTTTCAGCGGAGAACACTTCTATTCTATCTATTGGGTCGTGAATGATTCGAATAGTAGTAGTTGTTATCCGACCCGACCCACAAGTTTAGAACCCAATATGGTGCAAGATTGTATCTGAGATTTACCAGTAAAGTGTATCTATGTGAATCTAGTACAATACCTACATTATACTTTTAGATCTTTATATATCATATATCTAGATCATCATATATTTTTTAATAGCCACAGGTTAAGAATAACTTATATTTTGTTAACTGTCACCATATGGTTGCCATCCTATATCTTATTTTGCTTTTATCTTTTACGTTTAAATCTCAAGATATCTAATATCAAATATTTACTAAATCTAGATATATTTTTAGAATCCTTTTAAATCTTAAATTAGGGGTATGAGTTATTTAAAATATATTCTTGCATTATGGTTGAGAAGTTTACATATGTGAATTATTTTCCAAAATATATTTTTGATGAGATTTTGATGGAGATTGGTTGTAATTTGATATTATCTATATACATTAAAACTAATATATATTTATAACCTAATTTAAATTATACTATATATATTTATATTAAACACAAAACCTCTCTCTCTCTCTCTCCACAAAATATATCTCTCCCTCATTTAAACTATACTATATATATTCTCCTTCTTTGTTCTTCAAGACCACACCCATTCTCGCCGACGCAACTCCAGCCGCATCCTAGAACCTTAACCGAGCTATCAAAACTTGGTGTTGATTTGTATTGCGTCATGTTGCTTCCGTTCACCGCGTTTGTTTTGAGACAAGTTTACAACTTGCTACATGCTATGTTTTATATAATTTACTTATACGTTGTCGTATTATCATCATCATCATCATCATCATCATACAACTATATCTATATAATTTATACACCATAGTTATTTAACGTTAATCAGTTTTATAATATACAATGTATGCAAGTTTACAACTTACGACATGCTATAATAATATCTATAAATAAATATATCGTCGTAATATTTCTTATTATTATCATTAATTAGTTTATAATCTGTATTTTATAACTTTACACAAAATATAGTTTGAAAATATTATAGTTTACACATTAAACGTCGTCGCAAAGCGGATACGACAAATCTGAAATTTACTGTACAGCTTACCTTATAAAATTCATTTTAAATCATAGAAAAATAATTAGCATACGTTCTTTACTTCATTACGAAGCTAACTCAGAATACTATAACCTTGTGAAATATTTATTTGCAAAATAAATTGTTTAAATAACGCAAACTGTAAATGAATGTACCTCTAAACTGCTGTCCAGGGAAATTCCAGCAGCAAACTTTCAACTTCGAACGTTCATAACTTTTTGTAGGAATAACCTGAGATACTTTAACTTATAAAATTGAAAAACTTAGTTTTGTTTTTGTATATGACACGTCCCTTTTGGAGGACGTTTGTTATTTTTAAGCTATTTTACAATTCAAGATGACGCTGAATTTCTGAACGGAACTTTCTTGTGCATAGTTAATTAATACCACTTTTATAATTATTAATCAGATTGAATATGTTATCCCTGTTAATGTTATTATATCAATATCTATTTAATAAATAATAGTTCATTCCTTTTAATATTCAGCAAATATTACTGATTTACAGTTTATAGTATGCGTCTGTATCCGTACTGATAATAGCTTATCTAGTTGCATGCCGAAACGTCACAACGTTATCATACTACTATATTAGTTCAATATGTTATCTACATTGCACCATACATGGTAATGGACGTATAATGGTTATTGCAGATAGATACATATGTATCCTGGTATTAGTCGTGTTTCGATATTGATTACAGTTTTACATTGGTATCTATTTTGGGTTAATATATATTATATGACATGTTCACGACCCACTACCAGACTTGTTACTTGGATCTTATTACTAATGCCAACAATCCTGATTGTTGTCCTGACGGACGTGACTTATAGTCTACATAGACAAGTTGTACCTGCTTGATTCTGTGTTGGTATTAGACTTACATCATCAATACCTGACTTGAACACATCACCATAGGGGTAAGGGAAAATCAATAATGAAACCTGACTTGTAACTCAACAGTTCGATACTTGTACTGATCAGTCTTTACGGGTTAGGCCAGCTCCGGGATGATGCTACTGACATCATTTATCTGTACACGTTACTTGTTTACTGCCTAGCGGGACGTCTCGAATTCAGCCCGAGAATCTTGACCGTGGTCCCGGGAACGCACGGGATACTACTGAGTTACATCAACGATTCCATTAAATTGATTTCAAAAACTTCTAGAATAGAAACCTAGAGGCACAGACTTTAGGATACACATCACATACCTATATCTCACTGTTTTACACCTGTGTTATTTATTTACACTCATGTTTAATCATAGCATTCTATCCTGGTTATTACTATTATTTTGATATTTATGACGCACTGACTTCTGGGTTTTGCATAGCCCAGATACTTGACATAGCATGTGAGTATTCGACAGGATTGCCGATCAGTGAGGACCACCTCATTGATATAGCTTTTATGCGGGTTAGTTATTTCTTGGATCTTTATTGCTTCCGCTATCTTTTCCAGTTATTGTTCTTTTGGCTATTGGATATGTGATAGATAGATTTAGTAGTTTATTGTTCTTGATATCTGATTGATAGCCGTAATGTAACTATGGATGGATCTTTCATCGCCATAGGTAGTATGGTTGGCTCTGTCATGTGCCGTGTTTACGTATTTTAGGAAGCGGGGCGTGACATATCCTAAACTTTTAAGGTAGATACATAGTTTTTTTGCTGTGTATGGTTGCATATTTTGTATCTACATTACCTAAAGTAAACTTTGGTATCAGAGCCAGGTTTCCCACATTCGTAGAATTATAGATTTGTAATATTTAAAATATTTACAACTCAAAAGTTGTGTTTTTTTTAATCTAAACCTAGATCAATTTTTTTAATTTTAAATAATAGATCTATGATATTAGGATTATCGTTTTATGGATCTTTAAAGATCAATCTTTTTGCATCATATCGTCACTATAGATTAGATCTATTTTTTTATGACGCTTATGATGTAGTTTTTTTTAGATCGTTGATGTGAAATTATCCATGGAACAATAGGTGAGATAAAATTCGTTTTAAAAAAGATTGGATCTTTTATGTAAAAAGAAATTTTTTCTCTCTTCTGATGAGCATTAATGGTGGCAAGATCACAATTTTTTTCCTAAAACCCTAACCCTATTTTTTTGGATAAAAGAAAACTTGTGGGATTTTTGGATTTTGGTGATAGAACCAAATATTTTCTTTGGATTTTGGTTTGGAACTAAATATTTTTGGGATTTTGGTAGGGACTCAAATTTTTTTATGGGACCAAATATTTTTTTCTCTAACAAAATATTTCTGGAAAAGATAAACAAATTTTTATACTTTTAAAACAAAAATCTAAGGGGCAGGCTCCAGGCTCAATCTGGGCTCGGGCAAGGCCCCAAGGCCCGAGCTGGGTTACAGCTCGGGCCTCAGCCCAGGCCATTGGCCCGAGCCGGGCTCGAAGCCGGGTCGAGCTGGGCTCGACGGCTCGAGCTGGTCCGAGCCGGGTTGGAGCCAAGCCGAGTCGGGCCGGGCTCGACGGCTCGACATCTCGGGTCGGACCGATCCGGGCTCAGAGGCTTGGGCCGAGCCAGGCCGCTAGGCGGCTCCCCAAAGCCGAGCCGGGATCAGCAGCTCTAGCCGAGCCGATCCGAGTTCGACGGCTCAAGCCGGACCGGTCTGGGCTCAGCGGATCAAGCCAAGCTGGGTCATTTTTTTTAAATTTTTTAAAAAGATAATAATAAAAATAATAATAACTTTTTTCCTAAAATTAGCAGGAAAATTCAGAAAAATCCTAGAAAATTCAGAAAAATTTCAGAAAATTATAAAAATTATTTTTTAGGTTTTATTATTTTTGGAGAGTTTCCCACTCAAGTTTTAAGTTAGTTAAGAGTTTTGCTGTTAACTCTGAGAGTTATATTTTTTCAAAATTTTTGTTTGTTTACCAAAAGTTTTAAATTATTACTCTCGCATGAAATCTTGGAGATTACTGGGTAGTTGTTCTAGTGGGAGCGCATGGGGCGCATATTAATATCATGAATAAAACGAAAATCTTAATAAAACAGACAAGATTAGATATGGTAGTTAAAATGAAAATGAAATTTGTTAGATTGATTGTTGTATTTTGTGTTGTGCATGACATATTATATATACAAAGACTCATACTACATTAATCTGATAAATTTCAAGTGGTAGATTTCGAGAGGAGACGGGAGTTTGGTTTCAACTACCCAATCTAAACCGTTTCCAGGAAATTTATGATCCGTTTTTCAATCATTTTAACAAAAATTTAAATTTTATACATTTGAAGGATGTGGTTGGGGCTATAGGCTTTCTTCTCTTTCTTCACGGTGTAGGTTTATTATTGTTGTTAAGACGGGTTGAAAATAAAGCGTTCATTAGGAAAGAACGATACTCCATTATATACCATAGTCCTAATGCATCTATAATAAAATTAAGATATCGTCAGTCTCATCATGGGTGAGATGATAGATGATGATAACATAATAAAATAGAAATATTAGTTTAATATTATATGAACAAACTGAAAGACTTGGATTCTAGTGACAAGGTGGACGTGATGTAGCAAGGATACACGATACAACACCATCGAGGTGACAGCGATGTTGCGGGGCTATACGACGCAGCACCGTTGAGGTGGCAGCAAGGCAGCGGGGCTACACAACGCGGCACCATCGAGATACAACGATCTTCGGAGAATTGACACATGTAGGATCGCTCTACGCATTGGACGTGATCAAGAGCGATGTCATTAATGATCATATGATTTACTGTCGAGCACTCGCAGTTTATGCTGAGCGGTAGTTACAGGGTATCTACGCGCCAAGAGATAAGTTGTGCATTGATTACAGGGTAATCTATGCGACGTGCCAACGTTATATTATTTATTAATTTGACCTTATTTTCATATAAAGGAGTCAAATCACGTAATGTGGATACACTTAAGAGTTATATCCTCATTGATCTGGGATCAGAAGAGTGCTGCTCCAGTTAGACTGTCGAGCGATAGCAGTGGACAGTTACATGTTTTCTACTCGATTCATGAAGCAGTTAGTTATGCGGAAAGCAAATGTGTTAACGTTTACTAGTATGTTTGAGCAACTAAAGCTTAAGATTTAATTTCCATGGGCGATATAACCAAGAGCGTTGCTGATATATTGACGAGGTCAACAGTACGCAAGGGCAGGTGTCCTAGCGCAATCGAGTAACGAAAACAGGAATAACACGCCTACAACTTAAGTGGTCTGACATGGAGAAATGTGCTGGTAATAATAAATATAATAAGTCTAACGTTTGACTGTGGGAATTTGAATCGTTCCACTCGTCAAGATACCAAGTGGAAATAGTTCTTCTGTTTGGAGCAGAAAAGTTTGTGGGAGCAAATAATATGTCGAGGACATATGAGTCAATTCTGCATCAGGGATACAGATATCTATCTTCCCGTCAGTTACAGTTTCAGTTAGAGTATTTGAATAGCTTAATGGGATAATCTGTCTTATGAGTTCTTTGTGATTTTGAGGATTGACCCTTCTATAAATGTTACGAGCGGTATGGTAGATTAGGTCAATAGATAGATGTGATAACTTAACTACTTGGTGTGGATGAGTTGGCATTTGGGCCAAAATCAAACCATCTGCTTGTGAGAGTTGCATTGAAGGAAAAACTACCAGAGTAAAACCATTTGGATATCCATTACAAATAATCCACTCCGATAAATACAGACCAATAAACGTGAAGACACGTAGTGGAGTTTCCTAATTTAAGACCTTCATTAATAATTACTCAATATGGCCATTGATCTCACACGGAACTAAAGCGTTGATTTATATCAAACGTGGTATTAGTGAAGTGAAGAGTTAATTCACGCAAACAGGGTTGTGCATGTTTCATAGAGCAGTTCTGGAAATTGTAAGCTACGATTATTTATTTTAACAGTTTAGGAAACTGAATGAAAGAAAAAGAGTCGTCAGATAGCTGATGATACCGTAAACTCTGCAAGACGATTTGCAAGATTAGGTCAATAGATAAATGGGCTTTCTGATTCGACTCGAGTAAAGCCAATAAGTGCTCCTTGATAAAGAACATAATGGTAAGGGCCAATTTTACATATCGTTTAGGAGATGCACTGTTGGATGTGGCTTATGTTCTTGATCATATGTTTTTAAAAGTTAGTACAGTCAATACTCTATGTATAGTGGAAAAATGAGAAACCTGAGAGGTTACTTGTGTTCATGAGTATGTGATAGGATTGTGATTGATATTTGGTCATACGGTGTTGATTTCCTCATAGAGGAATCCACGAGCGATTTTCTCGAGGAGGGCTTTTCGCAAAAGGCAGAAGTAGATTAGGATTTAGGATTCTATGAGATTGAGGGGACTCCTAGTTAGTCAGCGAAGCAGAAAGAATTAGTTCGTTTAGCGGCTGGCTATAGTGAGAGCAGTATTTCCGCTGATGGCTCGAAGCCAGTCATGAATCTTTAAGAGACTTGTAGATAGTGTTTTGGATTGACACCCCGATGATATTTCGATATCGAAAGGGAGATGTCTATGTTAACTCCGCATTGGTTACGGAACCCAAGTCATTTATGGACGCTATTTCTGGGCCTACTGCGAAGGAGTGAATAACGACAATGGAAGAGATGCAAGAGTCAACGATAAAAGTATCAAGTCTGGGATTTGATCGATTATCCTACCGGACGCAAGACTGTTGAAAAAATGGGTTTTTCTAAGTCTTGCGAAAGGAGGATGATATTATAGAAATATATAAAGCACACTTATTGGCAAAGGGATTCACCTAGTGTAGGTGAACAACGAATAGACACTTTTCACCTGGGATGATGATTGTGTCTATTTCGCCTTCCTTTACGCATCGTTGCATATAAAGATCTTGAGCTAGTCCTGGAGACTTAGATCTTATTGTCGATGGAGATTTGGATAAGGAGATCCAGGAGATCTGCCTACAGGTTTCAAAGCTAAGGGGAATTAGGTCGACTCAGAAAGTCCATTTATGGATTGAAACACTTATCCAAGCATTTATTGGTTCGATGTCATTAATCTATATTGGATAAAGACTGACGATGATTGAATGCGACAACTGTAAGTTCAGAGATCTTGTTGTGAACGATATTGTAATGACCAAAAGTGACTTGGAGACAATGAATTCCACTTGGAGTGGCTGTGTTCTCGCTATAGAGGACACATGAGATGTTGAGATTGTGCTTGGGAATTGGATCCATGAGGAGCCGTTTCAAATGTATCCTATATTTGTCTTTGGAGATTCACATGAGATATGTCTTAAAACGGTTCAGCCCGCACAATCACTCCAATTTATTACTCCAATCACTAATGGACATGGTTTTTAGTCTTGATCTTTGCTATAAGACTCTTGACGAAGAAAGACAGATTTGTGAGTTCCGTTATGCTTATTCGGTAGTCAAATGTATGCATGGTGTGTACTTGACCAGATATATAACCCTTGTCGATTGGACTTAGTATTAGGGTCTGCTTGTTGGGATGAAGTAACAAGGATTTTCAGGTATTTATGTGGGACGTTCCACAATACCTAGTGCTATGAGGAATCAGGTTTGCAGTCATGTGGACATACAAATGCCGACTGGGCGGGCAATATGGGTATGCGTATATCCATATCTGTACGTGCTTTTTTGCATAATGGCAGAGACATCACTCAGAGTGGTAAAAAGTAGGTTTTTTTTATCTTTTTCACCATGGAGGTGAAATATGCGGCTACCTCAGTAGAGCCAAAGAGGCTGCAAGGCTGAGGTGTTTCTCTTTATCGTGACATCAGTTTAACGATAGCATACTCAATCAATCCCATATATATGGGAAATTGAAGCACTTAAAGATCTAATGACACTTCATCAAGGAGTAAGTGGAATGAGAAGGTGGTCTATCCTATTGGGTCTTCCTTCATATCAGACGATCGGGGCTCTGATGACAAAGGAGATGGCTGAGTGACGTTATGTGCGTTTGTGCTTCGTCCTAGGTGAAGTATTGTATTTCAGATAGTTTGATAGAACTTACTCTTATGTTTGGCATTATTATTATGGATGGCGAATTTTTATAGATGCATATTTAGAGATTGATTGTGTGTTGCTTTCTTTCTTTATGATCTAGGATGGACATGTCTATATTTTTGTTTGGCTATTTCAGGCATGGAGTATAAGTGTACAAGGTACATGAAGTGTACGGGATACACGATGTGCAACGCACACATTTAACAAAGATACGTCGGCAGGTAGGAACTCTACCTCACACGAGAGATCCCTTTATGCTAGGGAAGCATACGAAGTTAAGACTAAATGCTAGACGTCATCTGCTTGGAGCAGTGACTGTATTGTTGTATACTTAATTTCCTCTTTCCCCCAGGTTTCTTGTTCAAGTCAGATATCAATAGAATGTCTACCTAATGCCAACACAGAAACAATCGTGTACAGGTCTTGTCTAGCGAGATAACAAGTTAGGTCAATCAGGATAACAATACAGTATTGTTAGTATTGGTAGCTATTACAGGTAACAGGTATAAACAATACAGCTATAGCGATGGCAAGATAACGTGTCTTGTACATGTCAGGTATTGTGTATTAAACAGGATAGATATTTAATTGCGCAACCAATCACAATAAAAGCAGTACTATAATCGTTATGGTTATCTAGCTATAACGGAATAAATATATTCTGTGTTACTTGTTTAAAATATAACCATCTAACCGTATTTATTTTTCGACTGTTAAATATTATAAATTAAACGGTATCTACTAGAATAGTTCGTGTAGATAGTCTGTACAACTTCATCAGTTGCAACTACACACGTGTCAATATTACTAACTAATAAAATACGGATTATTTTATAAAATTGTATATCGATAATAGTTTGCAAAAAATCATAAATATATGTATATTATCAATATATATGTATTGGTATATGTAACATGGCATGTTGCAAGTTTAGAAAATTTGCCTTGAATGGTAAATTATAACGACGAATACGAATACCCGCACGACGACGACAACGTAAAATATGATGTACGATCCAAACAAGTCTCGGCCCGGCAAGTGCGACGATGGGGTGATCTGCTCGTGTTCTGAACTTCAGAGACTCGGGTCTGGGTTCAGATCGACGAAGATGATGGTGGTGGCCAGAGTTGGGTTCCAATGATGGTGTTTAGTTTTTGAAATGATGGTGAAGTCAAGGCTGTCGAGGGAAGAGGTGGTGTTGGGATTGGGGTCTGGGATCGTGGTTGAAGGCGAGAGGAGGTAAGGTAGAGGTGGCGGTGTTTCTTAGGGTCAGCTCCGACAAAGCTAAGAAAGAAGAAGAAGATGTGTCGATGGTGATAATAAGGGCTCGAGTTCTAGGTTGTGGGCAATGGAGGAAGGTAAGGTTAGGTTGGCAGCGGGGTGAAGGCTACAGTCGATGGTGGAGGAAAGGAGAAGGCGATGGTCGGCGAGATGGGTGCGAGGGTTGTGTTCTCGGTTGGAGTTGGAGTTGGTGATGGTTTATAGAAAGAGAGGAGATGATGAAGGTGAGGATGGTGGCGATGACGATATGGGGAAGGAGAGGAAGGAATGAGATCGGCGATGAGGTGAGGTGCGCGGCATGGGTTAGGGCTCGGGGGCGAGGGAGGTGAGAGAGAGAGAGAGGGAGAAAGAGAACAAAGAGGAAGTGAGAGGGAAAGAGTTGGGTTTTAAAAATAAAATATAAACTGTATATATATTATATATATAGTATAGTTTACAGATATATATATATATATATATATATTATAGTTTTAGGGTATATAGATAATATCAAACCACACCCAAACTTCACCAAAATCTCGTTAAAAATATATTTTGGAGAATAATACATATATGTAGACTTTTAAACCATAATGCAAGAATATATATTAAATAAATTATACCCCCTAATATAAGATTTAAAAGGATTTTAAATATATATCTAAATTTAATAAATATTTGGTTATAGGATATCTTGAGATTTAAACGAGATAGATAAAAGCAAACTAAGATTTGGGATGATTTACCATGTGATGGCAGCTAGCAAAATATAACTTATCCTTAACTTGTGGCTACTAAAGATATACGATGATTTATGTTATATATATATATATATATATATATATATATATATATATATATATATATATATATATATATATATATATATATATATTATACTAGCTTCACATAGATTTGGTTTACTGATAAATATTAAACAAAATATTAATCTAGCATCATACTAGGTTTCACACATGTTGGCCGGGTCGGATAACTACGTCTACTATTCAAATCGATCGCACCCAAATAGATAAAATATAAAACACAATTTAAAATATAAATTATTATTGTATAACCATACTAGGGTGTTACATTATACCCAAATACAAAAGAATTACGTCCTCGAAATTAATAAAATAGGAAAAGACAAGAACAATAAGGATCTAAGGATGGAAACTTTTGTTGAATCTCGTCCTCACGTTCCCATGTTGATTCTCCATACGAACGATTTGCCCACGAAACAAGTACTAAAGAGATCACTTTATTCTTGAGAACCTTTTCTTGTCGATCCATAATAGCCATTTGTTTCTCTTCATAAGTTAAATCTTCCCTCGCTGTCAGTTCCGAGTGATCAAGAACGTGCGTCCCATCTCGAACATACTTGCGGAGTTGAGAAACATGAAACACGTCATGAACATCCGCTAAGGATGGTGGTAAAGCCAATAAATAAGCGATCTCTCCAACACGCTCAATGATACAGAAAAGCCCCATGAACTGAGAACTAAGCTTGCCTCAATTACCAAATCGGATTACTCCCCTAGTCGGTGATATCTTCAAGAACACAAGCTCACCAACAACAAACTCAAAAGATCTTCTTCCAGTATCAGCCCAATTTTTCTGTCGATCTTGTGCCACCTTCATATGATCACGAATTAGGTTAACCTTCTCCACAGTTTGTATAATGAGTTCTGGTCCTAACAACTTTCTTTCTCTAACATCGTCCCAATATACCGGAGAGTGACACATATGAATGTACAATGCTTCGAATGGTGCCATTTGTATAGTCTCCTGAAAACTGTTATTGTATGAAAACTCTAATAAATGTAAATGTTCCTCCCACGAACCCTTGAAGTTTAACATGCAAGCTCTCAATATATCTTCAAGAGTTTGGATCGTCCTCTCAGACTATCCATCTGTCTCAGAATGGTAGACCGTACTAAATTTCAAGCGAGTTCCCAAACTTTCTTGTATACTCCTCCAAAAATGTCATAGGAATCGGGTGTCAAGATCAGAAACAATGCTCACCGTTACTCCATGCAATCTCACGATCTCCTGCATATACAGCTTTGCCAAAGCTTCCGTAGACTGTCCAACTCGAAATGGTATGAAATGAGCTGCCTTGGTCAGTCGATCGACAATCACCCAAACTGCATTATTGCCTTTTGGACTTCATGGTAAGGCTGTCACGAAACCCATGGTTATATATTCCCCCTGCCATTGAGGAATCGGAAGTGGTTGCAACAAACCAGCTACCATTTGATATTCAGCATTGACTTGCTGATACACCAAGCATCTAGATACGTAGCGAGCAATCTCTCTTTTTATGCCTTCCTACTAAAAGTGTTGTCGCAAATCCTATACATCTTCGTGCCTTCCGGATGTACTGAATATGAGGAACTATGGTCCTCCTTGATGACTTCTTCACGAACATCTCCTTTAGGCACACACAAACGACTTCCATATCTTAACGAACCATCTTCATGAATCAATAAATCTATTCGAAGTCACGCTTCCACTTGTCCTCGCAATTTCTGCAATTTAGGATCATGCAACTGTGTTGCCTTAAGGCTATCAATGAAAGATGACTGTACTTACAACTGCATCATCTGTCTCGAAGAATCTGGTAGTACAAGCTTTAACTCGAATCTATGAAAATCCTCTATTAATAAAAGCCTCGAACTTGATTCGCACATTCCCATTATAATCCAAATTTCTTTAGCTTATACAAAAAAATGTAGCCTGAATTTAAATAATAAAACCTAACCTTCTAAGCTTATCAACAAAATTGGATTGCACTAACGAAATCACCCTTAGATCCATTTGCAAACAGAAAACTTTGCAAGCTACGATCTCATAGTTGTCTCTGACTTTATGTCAAAATTTACAGGCTACGATCTCACAGTTGTCTCTAACTCGAATATCTGAAAATCTGCTATAATCTCCTTCTGTATAGTCAACGTCCGTATTACTGGCAACTGGCTTTAAGCATCCGGTACTACATTAACTTTTCCCGGATGATACTTTAGATCAAGATCATAGTCATCCATCAGCTCCAACCATTTACGCTGCCTCATATTAAGCTCTTTCTGTGTGAACACGTACTTTAAACTCTTGTGATCAGTGAACATCTCTATCCTTTGGCCCAATAAGTAGTGTCTCCAAATTTTCAGTGCAAAAATAACTGTTGCTAGTTCCAAGTCATGAGTTGGGTAGTTCTTCTCATGAGTCTTTAATTGCCTTGACGCATACGCTACAATCTTTCCATGCTGCATCAAAACACATCTCAAGCCTTTCCCAGATGCGTCGCTGTGAATAACTAATCCTCTGGAACCATCTGGAACTGTTAAGATAGGAGCGGTTTTCAATCTTTGCTTCATGGCTTCAAAAGCTTATGCACACTTCTCAGTCCATACGAACGGTAGCTCTTTTCGTATTAGCTTGGTCAAAGGTTCTACTATCCGAGCGAAGTTCTCAACAAACCATCTATAATATCCAGCAAGCTCAAGGAAACTTCTGATTTCCCCCACATTCTTTGGAATTGGCCAATCATGAACAACTGCAATCTTATCGGAGTCAACCGCAATTCCATCTCCAGATACAACGTGACCCAAAAACTTCGCTTTTTCGAGTCAAAACTCGCACTTGCTCATCTTAACATATAACTATTCTTATCTCAATATCTGCAGTACGATTCTCAAGTATTCTTCATGCTCTTCTTTGCTCCTTGAATAGACCAAAATATTATCAATGAATACCACCACGAACTGATCTAGAAATGGTGAAAAGATTCGATTCATCAAGTCCATAAATATCGCCGGTGCGTTAGTAACTCCAAATGGCATAACTAAATACTCGTAATGCCCATATCGAGTTTAGAACGTTGTCTTGCAAATGTCTCCTTCTTTCACCCAAACTTATTGATACCCTGATCGCAAATCCAACTTTGAGAAAACTCTCGCGCCACTGAGTTGATCGAATAATTCGCCTATGTGAGGGATTGGGTACTTATTCTTAATATTCACCCGATTCAACTCTCGATAGTCAATGTACATCCTCCGCGTGTCAACTTTCTTTTTTACTAGAAGAGCTGGAGCTCTTCACGGTGAACCGCTGCTGTGAATCCAGCCCTTCTCTAGTAATTCGGAAACTTGTTTCTTTACCTCTTCCAGTTCCACCAGTGCCATCGGATAATAAGCCTTTGAAATTGGCGCTGCTCCTGAAATAAGGTCAATCGTGAACTCCACATCTCATTTTGGCGGTAAACCCGAGATATCCTTGAATACAACCATGAAATCCCGAACCACTACTGGTGCTTCCTCCTTGATTACTTCCATCGACGAAAAAGCGGCACTTGTCGGCTTACCCCTATATTCAACTGGCCCGACAGGTTTGCTACCTCCCAAGAATACAAACTCCGGATGTCCGGGAATCTGAAAAATCACTTTCTTTGCTCTACAATTAATGTGAGCGTGGAAAATACCAAGAAAGTCCATTCCCAAGACGACATTATAACCGCCAGTATCAATCACCAAGAAATCCGCGAATAACTCATGTTCGCAATTAACAATCGAACAACCCTTACACTCACTACTATATATAATTCTCCCATTCCCAGTGTGTATGTCCTAACAACTAGATAGGGCCATGTGTGGAATAGAGTATGCACTACATAAAGTAATGGGATGAACCAGAATTGAATAATACCAATGCGGGAAAATTATTAACAAGTAGGATACCTGAAACAATATCGTCTGAAGGTTTGGCCTCCTCGGGCGTCAACGTGAAGGCCTGCCCCTGATTAGGCCTGTAACAACCCTAACTTTCTGTACGAAATTTTTCAAAACATACAGAAAGGGACACCTAAGCCTGAACATGAGTTATAAGTTTGTTTTGCTTTAAAATAGCAAGAAGGAGCTTGTAGTCCATTGGTAAGACCTTGCACTGCTGAGACAAAGCACCAGAGTTCAAATCCCTCCAGCCACATTATCTTTTTATTTAATTTTCTTTTAACCTTTTAGAAGCACAAGAGTTTGCACGGGCACTGCACATAAATTGAAGAGTCACACTTAAAACAAACAAGTGCACCGAGGTATTTAGACCGTCAGGGACACGTGGCCCCAATCCAAGCCCCCACCTTTAAGATCCGACCGGCGAGAATGCTTCATGGACCGGCACCGCCGGTGTTTTATGGTCCAAACTCTATTTTTTTTGTAAACCCTAAACCCTTGGACTCCCCTCTTTAACCCCTATCTGTTTGTTTTCCCTGCATTTTCCAGAGAATTAAAAACCCCTTTAAATTCCATTTTTAATGCAAATTTAAATGCATTTTTCATCACACACTAAACCCAAATGTTTCCTATAAATACCACTCCATTTCACACCCATCCTCACTCACAATTCCCTGCCAAAACTCTCAAGAAATTTCTAAGTTACTATAGTGTGCAAGTGGAGTTAGCAAAGGAAGAAGCTCCGACGAAGTTCCGGCGACGATACGAGGAGTTTCCAGCAACGAAACGAAGTACCGACGAATCCTAGACCTTCTTCTACCTTCCCCCTCTCATCAAATCAAGTAAGTTCCATTTCCCCTTCTCATCGTATTCTTTAAAAAATTTCATTTCTAAAACCCGACGGAAGCGGAGTTAGTCCGACTTCCGATTCGGTTTTCTTTAAAAAACTATATTTTTCTTAATCAAGATAACTTCATATTCTCACATATTTCTTAACAAACATTAACAAACTCAACAAAACAAGTTTCACATCAAAATAATCATTTTTTTGTGACGTTTATCGCATTTTTACATAAAAATACCACAAACTACTCATTTCGACATTATAACCTTTATTCCTTGCTATACCTTTAGATAATTCACGAGGTAATGACATACCTCATCACAGCACACATCTCTATCATAGCACGATTAATTTTGGGACAATAGAATACGGAAAATACGACCTTACAAATAAATACTCTAACTTATAAAACCGTTTTCTTTAAAAAGATGTATTAACAATTTCCATGCAATTGCGCCTCTACAACCCATTTTTGGGGACTCGTTCGGGATGGTACGGATTATCGCACATCCTCGGGCTTAGTCGAGGGAGATGCAGACCACCGCAAGGAGCATTCGATCTCGATGGATTTTTTATACATTTTTCTTTAGAAAATAAGATTTTTATAAGAAAATAAATAAAATTAATTTTAGTAAATATGTATAAATAATTATTACCAAAATACTTATTTTAAATATGTAGAATATTCCATGTTTCCAAAACTCAAGAAAAGAATTCAAATATTACATGAAACTACCATGATAATTCAAAACAATATTCATATTACAAATAAATACCATATACTAGGTTTTTCTAGCTAGAAATTTCACATCTATAAAATATACATCTATGAAAACTCTAAAGACGATAATTAAATGCTTAAGGTGTATTTTGAAATTATATCAAAATTATTTTTGTAAGTCCATATTGCGACCCCCGGTTCTTACGGGGAGGCGGAAACGGTATAAAAAACAAATTTTTATCGCAAGAGGCAACATGGACTAAACAAGGTCGGGATCGTGTCTAAACTAAAACTAGCATACTTTTCTAAAGAGAGTTAGCTACTCGGATGGAGATGGTTATATCTCAACTTGAACTCCTTCTTCTTCAAACTTTGTAGAGGTTGATAGTTCTCTTTCTTGTCGCCTTCTTCCGTCGAAGATAGATCCACCTCGAGAGTTCAACCTTTGGGCTCTTCCTCGTGCTTTGAGTGAACTAGGGTTTCCGGCTTGCTAAACCTTGAACCTAGAATGAGTAGAGAGTGTCTAAGGGGTGCTTTTCTTTTTAAAGAGAAGGATTCTCAACACATGAGAAGGGTTCTCTTTAGCTAGAGGAAGAAGAAGATGAAGTGAGGAGAGAGAATGGATATGAAAGAATGAGCTCTCTTTTTCCTTTTTGCAACCATATCAAAAGAAAAAGAATTATCTAAATAACAATAATAATTCAAATGAGAATAGTTGATGGTTGTTTTGGAATGACCACTATCATACTTCATTAAATGAATGTTGGCAAGAATCAAGGAGCATCCTTGCTCAATAATGATGATGGTCAAAAATTCAACCATGGTCAACAAGTCAACAAAACCAACCATAACATATTTTCATTTAATTACTATTATTAATAGATATCTCACTAATTCATTAGGGTTTGGAAAAAAGACGACTGTTAACTGTGCATGCGCACCCGTTCCGAAACCCTAATGAAAAACCTCTTCTTCCGCCTCAAACAACTGTGCATACACACCTGTATTCTTGTTCCGAGGAACATGAATACTGAGAGATAAAAGCAATCCCAAAACATATACCAGTATCCGGCTCAAACCAGAGCCAGCTGGCAATATCCGTCCGGACTCCAAACGTGCACAAGTGCGCGGATGAGAACGAACCCTGTCGCAAAACCATGCGACCTCTACTCTGTTTTGCCCAGAGGCGAATACCCTCTGTGTGGGACTCTAAAGACTCGACACTACGCTGGCAGTGGGTTTAACCACAGACCGCAAGCGGCACTAGCTGTGCGTAACGGTCCCCAGGTAGATGCCGACAAGAAGGCTGACGAGGTGAAACCCCATCTGTACTCCTACTGAGTCTGAATGTGACAGTCTCCGTACAGTCCGGTCTGTTCGTCTGATACATCGCATGTCGGGCCTAGGGGGCGGTAAAACGTCAGTCCCCCAATAGCGGTACAAGTCGTGTCGGAGTGAAGCCCAAAACACCCTGAGATAACACTGGAACCTACCAGTATATCTCGCTTGCCCTGGCCAGGGACTACTCGTGTAATGGCTCTCCTAGACACAGCGCGATGTCAACCCCCAATACCGGGAGAGACGAATCCTGTCTAACCGTCACTGCCTCCAAGTGCTTCGGGACTGCACCCAACCACCACCTGTTTGCACGACTCCTTTGAGCCATGGTAGGGTAGTGATCAAAGTGCAGTGGGAACACACTCGAGGCGAAGTGTCAGTGTCAAGTCAGCGGACTAAGCTGTACTCATGTCACCTGGGAACTGATGACTGACGATAAGTATAATACCAACCTGTCAGTTCCCAACGAGTCCTGTCCAGTGTACTCGTAACCCAACGAGCACCCGTATACTATCTCCAGCACGACGTACTGATGGCTGTGGGACAGACCATCTCCCATACTGGGATGAGAAGCGCATACGCTAGTCTACTCCGGAGTATCGATGCCCTGTCTCGATAGTCCTGCGATTAGGGACCTGTATAAGGATGTGCTTATAGATTTCCCAGCCCCCACTAGTATGACTGCCATCACAACGCTGGTAATCAAGCAAAGATCCTAAGGGCTCCACTAATGCGTATAAGTGATATACTGAAATAAACACAAGTACACATTGAAGTAGAAACAAACCAAGTAGCATACTACTATATTGAGCAAGATTGTTTATACAAGGTGAATATCCCAAGCTTCCATTAAGTAATATACAAACTAGTATGATATAGTAATGGCCTCTAGGGCATATACACTAACAATCTCCTACTTGCACTAAGGCCATGTACTGGCGTATCGAAGACCTATCATCTCGATCAGCCGCTCGAACTGAGTCTGGGGTAGGGCCTTGGTGAATGGATCTGCAGTGTTCTCTTCTGAAGCAACCCTCCGAACCTCGATCTCCTTGCGATCCACGATCTCCCTGATCAGGTGATACCGCCTCAAGATGTGCCTGGATCTCTGATGGGACCTGGGTTCCTTCGCTAAAGCTATAGCCCCATTGTTGTCGCAATACAGAGGTATTGGGTCAACAATGGACGGAACCACCTGAAGTTCTTTTAAGAACTTCCTCATCCAGACAGCTTCTTTTGCGGCATCAGATGCAGCAATGTATTCCGCTTCCATAGTCGAGTCTGCAACGGTTTCCTGTTTGGAGCTCTTCCAACACACCGCCCCTCCATTGAGGGTGAAGACAAAACCCGACATGGACTTGGAATCATCCTTGTCACTCTGGAAGCTGGAGTCAGCAAAGGCCTCGATCTGGAGGTCTTTTCCGCCATACACCAAGAACATCTCCTTAGTCCTTCTCAGGTACTTGAGAATGTTCTTTACCGCTATCCAGTGTTTCTCCCCAGGGTTTGACTGATACCGGCTTACCACACTCAGTGCATAAGCTACATCCGGTCTGGTACACAACATCGCATACATTATAGAGCCTACCGCAGAAGCGTAGGGTATAATAGACATGCGATCCCTCTCCAAATCAGTCTTGGGAGACATCTCTTTAGAGAGGGTGATCCCGTGACAAGCCGGTAGGTTACCGCGCTTGGAATCTTCCATACTGAATCTCTTCACTATGGTGTCAATGTACCTGGACTGAGAGTGTCCTAATATCCTCTTGGATCTATCACGATGGATCCGGATCCCCAGGATGTATGAGGCATCACCCAGGTCTTTCATGGAGAACCTGTGTGACAAGAACCCCTTGACAGATTGTAGCATAGGAATGTCATTTCCTATTAAGAGAATGTCATCCACGTACAAAACGAGGAATACTGCAGTTCTCGCTACAAATCTACTATAGATGCATGGTTCATCTGGATTTTTGATAAAGCCAAATTCCTTGACCGTCTCATCAAAACAGATGTTCCAACTCCGCGATGCCTGCTTTAGTCCATAGATGGACTTAAGCAACTTGCACACCTTTCCGCTGCTCCCACTTTGAATGAAACCCTCTGGCTGATCCATATAGACACACTCCTCTAAATTTCCATTTAGAAAAGCGGTCTTTACGTCCATCTGCCAAATCTCATAATCGTGGAAGGCAACAATGGCAAGAAGGATCCGAATGGATTTCAGCATAGCCACTGGAGAAAAGGTTTCGTCATAGTCCAAGCCAGGTCTTTGACGGAAACCTTTTGCTACAAGTCTAGCTTTATAGGTCTCAACCTGTCCATCTACACCAATCTTCCTTTTGAAGATCCACTTGCATCCTACGGGTTTTACCCCGTCTGGAGCAATGTCCAACGTCCATACTTTGTTGGTGTATAAGGACTCCATTTCGGTCCGCATTGCATCCAGCCATTTTACCGAGTCAACGCTCTGAACGGCCTGCTGGAAGCTAGTAGGCTCATCATAATCTATGATGCAATCCTCTCTATCCCCGTCTATGAGAAAACCGTAGTATCTCTCGGGCGGATGAGACTGCCTACTACTCCTGCGGAGCGGCGTAGGAATGTCCTGTTCATTTGAACCCTCTGGTTCTACTAAGCTTTCAGTAATAGTTTGTGGTTCTGGAATTTCTTCCAGTTCTACAGCGCTCCCATTTATCTCCTTTTCTAAGAACTGGTGTTCTAGAAAGTGGGCATTACGAGAAACAAAGACTTTTTGTTCCTCTGCGTAGTAGAAAAGATACCCCCTGGTGCTCTTTGGGTATCCCACAAACTTGCACAGTACTGAGCGTGCCTCGAGTTTGTCCGCATGCTGCTTTTTGACAAAAGCCGGACATCCCCAGATCTTCAGATATTGAAGATAGGGTTTCTTCCCACTCCATAACTCATATGGTGTGGTAGGCACAGTCTTAGTGGGAACTCGGTTCAAAAGGTACGCAGCTGATTCTAGTGCATACCCCCAGAATGATCGCGGTAACTCAGCGTTACTCATCATGGACCGTACCATATCCAATAGGGTGCGGTTCCGTCTCTCCGATACACCGTTATGTTGCGGAGTGTATGGAGGAGTAAGCTGAGAGAGAATTCCATTCTCTTTTAAGTAGTTCAGGAACTCGGCACTCAAGTATTCTCCACCTCAATCCGATCTTAGAATCTTGATACTTTTGCCGGTTTGTTTTTCTACCTCATTCTTATATTCCTGGAATTTTCCAAAGGCTTCAGATTTATGTTTCATCAAGAAGACATGTCCGAACCTTGAAAAATCATCCGCAAAAGTAATGAAGTAAGAAAAACCGCTTCGCGCAAGTGTAGACATTGGACCGCACACGTCGCTGTGTACGAGCCCCAAGAGCTCACTCGCTCTTACTCCGTGTCCAGTGAACGGAGTCTTTGTCATCTTTCCTTTTAGACAGGATTGACAAGTGGCATACGATTGGTATTCGAACGGATTCAAATACCCTTCTTTATGTAACTTAGTCAACCTTCTCTCATTGATGTGACCCAGTCTACAATGCCATAAGAAAGCCTGATTGATATCTGGAGACTTTCTTTTGTGTGTATTCTGGACATTAAAAATCTGTGGTTGGTTTAACACGTATATACCATTGCTCAGTGTACCTGACCCAATCAGAACTTGATTAAGGTGAATGTTTACAACATTACTTACAAACGCAAATTCATAACCTTCTTTAGAAACTAAAGATACAGAAATGATATTACAAGTTGCGTTGGGTACAAAAAAGCAATTACGCAAAACCAAAACATGCCCATCTGACATTCCCAGGTGATAGTCCCCCACGGCTTTAGCATCCATGCTAGCTCCGTTCGCAACTCTGAGGGTCATGTCACCTGCCTTCAAAACCCTACGGTTTCTCAACGCCTGCAAAGAATTACAGATATGAGATCCTGATCCGGTATCCAATACCCAGGAAGTAGAATTTATAGAAAGACAGTTTTCAATAACATACACACCTGAAGCTGAAGCCGCAACCTTCTTCAGTCCCTGTGTCCTGGCCATCCAGGCCTTGCAATCTTTCTTCCAGTGTCCACTCTTATGACAATAGAAGCATTCCTCTTTACCCACAAGCTTCCCCGCAATCTTTGTTGCCTTTTCCTTTCCCTTCGTACCCACTTTACTAACACCGCCTCTTGGTTTGGCGGGGGCTTTCTTCCTCTTTCCCTTGGCTTTCGCCTTGGACCTGGAGGAAGAAGATCCTCCTACAAACAAAGCGGGTGTATCCCTACCCTTCTGTAGGGTGCCCTCTGCGCTCCTCGGCATGTTGAGGAGTTCTGAAAGTTCAACTTCCTTTTCTTGCAAGTTGAAATTCAGTATGAACTGGGCGTAAGTGGATGGAAGGGACTGGAGAATTATATCCGTATAGAGTTCACTGTCCAACGTGGTCCCAAGTTCCGCGAGCTCCTCAGTGTAGCCAATCATCTTAAGCACGTGGTCCGCTACCGATGATCCGATGGCCAACTTTGTCGAAAACAACTTCTTCGACACTTCGTATCTTGCGATACGAGACTGCTCTCCATACAGTTCTTTTGTATGGAGAAATATGGATTCCAAATCCATATTCTCGTGCCTCCTCTGATGATCGTTGTCCATCGAGGCAAGTACGAGGCACCTGGCCTTCGCGCTGTCAATCTCCCAAGTCTTACGGATTTCCTTATCCGCGACGCTGGAGGTGGGACCTGGGACGGGGGGAGCTTTGGTGGTAAGAAGATACCCCAGCTTGTCATAAGTGATTGCCAACTTGACATTCCTGAGCCAATCTTTGTAGTTTGGCCCTGTCAAAATGTTTTTATCTAGAAGTAACTTAAGTCCAGTCATTTCGATTTGGTCGCTGCAGGGGGAAGAGAAGAAACACTTTAGCACGATGCTCTTGCAAGTTTAGAATGGTTTTTAATTTGTCTAAACAGGATGGCTCCCACTGTCTCTCGAATCCCTCCTCAAACCATAAAGGAAGAATTAGTCAGGATCAATCCCACCGCACAATACTTGCTTAACCGTTCAGCCAGGCCAGTGTCGGTACTTCGAGGGAGGTTTTCCAACGCTTTCGCGAAGTTCCTTAATTAAATAACCTCTTTTCCCTGGGGGCGTAGCCCCGCTAACACCTTTCTAGGCACCTACTAGGTTTATAGCATTGATCGTTTAGTGAAAAATTTCCCGAGGAGTAGCATATACTCACAGTAGGATCGGGATCCAAATATCATCGCGTGATGAAACTGAAGGAATCCTACCAGAATCACCACACTCCAAATGGTATGCAAATCTAGCAAGTTTCAGTACTTATGAAACTCCCGATGTGGATTTTTGCCCCATGCTCTTATGACCTTGGCGTGAGGTCAAAATGTCATAAGTCACATGTCAAGTTCTTCCCATCATTATCCTGGTTAATTTGAACCCACCCGTACCTACCCTTGACGTAGGCCAAAATGGCAGTACGACTGTCTCAAACCAACGCATTCTATCTATGCAACAGATAAATATCCGGCAGCTACCAATCACTATGCCTTGGCGTGAGGTCAAAATACATAGCTTGAATACTACCGTATATTTAACTGAAATGATGGAGGGCTACGAATGGTTTTGGCGAAACCGTGAACGTAGTGAACTTGATATAATCGATGGAACGAGATAGCTTTTAGAAGGAGTGGCTCGAGCTCCGCATTTAAAAGTTAGTTTTGAAAAGAACCGAGTGGTTTTTCGAAAGTGTTCCAACGACTTTAGCTTGGTTTATTATCTTGCATTAGTTCTTTTAATGCGTGATATTCTTGCATTAGTTCTTTTAATGCGTCCCATCATTTAATCCTACCATTGCAGAAAACAACCAAAATATGACGTACGCTTATGCCATATGCATTCGCCACGGGGCCCCGTCATCACCCGTTAGGTTACTTAACTAACGACAGAGCGGGGGCTGGGCTAGCGCGGCTGTAAAACATAAGCAACGCCTAAATAGAAAGCAATGATAGACATTACAGATCACAGATGAATACATTGGATATACTAGCAATCCGCAATCCTTTCGAGCCTGGAACGAAAAGCGGATAACACGGTCGCGGTGAATAGCCAAATACCCCACCCAAGACCCCTACGGGTGCGGCAAACTACCCGCCAAGTACTCGGCAGTTTGTGCATCCCCTCCATGGGTCTATCCTAGGAGCAAAAACAGTAAAAAGAATTATACAATGACGGCTACAACCCCGACCCGGTTGTGCGGCCAAACAAATAATAATTATTACATCAATTTACATTTACAATGAATGAAAGAAAAACAAGAGCTCATCTCACATCCACCCCGGCTATTCACCCGCGATAGTCCAACACATTCATATACACATTCCAATATCAAACACAGATCATGTATAACCCCGACTAATCATCTTATAGCGATTAGCCGACGTTCAATACATGCAAGCATCACAGATATAACCATCATAGTCAAAGTGCAGTGAAGTTCGGAAAAAATACGGAATTATAGGACCCCAAAAGTAAATTTCTTTTCTGGAAAATCTGGGCACATATAATATATTTTAAAAATCCCAAAACCAAAACAGACACACACTGCACGAAAAACGATGCAGAGAAGACGACAAACAGCGGCGCTTCCGCGGCACATGCCTACCTCGTGCCGCGGAAGGGCGGCGGTTTGAACGAAACACTGTACCGTTTTTCATGGGTGTTCATACAAAACCCTGAGCCGAATTTACAAGTAAAAAGTTTTTCATTTAGAGCAGAAAAAATTTTAACAGAAACTTAGGGTTTTTGTTTTTCCGGTTTTGTGATTTTTTCGGTTCCGAACTTCGTTACACTTCACTACCAAGCTAGTTTGAGTTTAGTTAGGCTCTGATACCACTGTAAGTCCATATTGCGACCCCCGATTCTTACGGGGAGGCGGAAACGGTATAAAAAACAAATTTTTATCGCAAGAGGCAACATGGACTAAACAAGGTCGGGATCGTGTCTAAACTAAAACTAGCATACTTTGCTAAAGAGAGTTAGCTACTCGGATGGAGATGGTTATACCTCAACTTGAACTCCTTCTTCTTCAAACTTTGTAGAGGTTGATGGTTCTCTTTCTTGTCGCCTTCTTCCGTCGAAGATAGATCCACCTCGAGAGTTCAACCTTTGGGCTCTTCCTCGTGCTTTGAGTGAACTAGGGTTTCCGGCTTGCTAAACCTTGAACCTAGAATGAGTAGAGAGTGTCTAAGGGGTGCTTTTCTTTTTAAAGAGAAGGATTCTCAACACATGAGAAGGGTTCTCTTTAGCTAGAGGAAGAAGAAGATGAAGTGAGGAGAGAGAATGGATATGAAAGAATGAGCTCTCTTTTTCCTTTTTGCAACCATATCAAAAGAAAAAGAATTATCTAAATAACAATAATAATTCAAATGAGAATAGTTGATGGTTGTTTTGGAATGACCACTATCATACTTCATTAAATGAATGTTGGCAAGAATCAAGGAGCATCCTTGCTCAATAATGATGATGGTCAAAAATTCAACCATGGTCAACAAGTCAACCATGGTCAACAAGTCAACAAAACCAACCATAACATATTTTCATTTAATTACTATTATTAATAGATATCTCACTAATTCATTAGGGTTTGGAAAAAAGACGACTGTCAACTGTGCATGCGCACCCGTTCCGAAACCCTAATGAAAAACCTTTTCTTCCGCCTCAAACAACTGTGCATACACACCTGCATTCTTGTTCCGAGGAACATGAATACTGAGAGATAAAAGCAACCCCAAAACATATACCAGTATCCGGCTCAAACCAGAGCCAGCTGGCAATATCCGTCCGGACTCCAAACGTGCACAAGTGCGCGGATGAGAACGAACCCTGTCGCAAAACCATGCGACCTCTACTCTGTTTTGCCCAGAGGCGAATACCCTCTGTGTGGGACTCTAAAGACTCGACACTACGCTGGCAGTGGGTTTAACCACAGACCGCAAGCGGCACTAGCTGTGCGTAACGGTCCCCAGGTAGATGCCGACAAGAAGGCTGACGAGGTGAAACCCCATCTGTACTCCTACTGAGTCTGAATGTGACAGTCTCCGTACAGTCCGGTCTGTTCGTCTGATACATCGCATGTCGGGCCTAGGGGGCGGTAAAACGTCAGTCCCTCAATAGCGGTACAAGTCGTGTCGGAGTGAAGCCCAAAACACCCTGAGATAACACTGGAACCTACCAGTATATCTCGCTTGCCCTGGCCAGGGACTACTCGTGTAATGGCTCTCCTAGACACAGCGCGATGTCAACCCCCAATACCGGGAGAGACGGATCCTGTCTAACCGTCACTGCCTCCAAGTGCTTCGGGACTGCACCCAACCACCACCTGTTTGCACGACTCCTTTGAGCCATGGTAGGGTAGTGATCAAAGTGCAGTGTGAACACACTCGAGGCGAAGTGTCAGTGTCAAGTCAGCGGACTAAGCTGTACTCATGTCACCTGGGAACTGATGACTGACGATAGGTATAATACCAACCTGTCAGTTCCCGACGAGTCCTGTCCAGTGTACTCGTAACCCAACGAGCACCCGTATACTATCTCCAGCACGACGTACTGATGGCTGTGGGACAGACCATCTCCCACACTGGGATGAGAAGCGCATACGCTAGTCTACTCCGGAGTATCGATGCCCTGTCTCGATAGTCCTGCGACTAGGGACCTGTATAAGGATGTGCTTATAGATTACCCAGCCCCCACTAGTGTGACTGCCATCACAACGCTGGTAATCAAGCAAAGATCCTAAGGGCTCCACTAATGCGTATAAGTGATATACTGAAATAAACACAAGTACACATTGAAGTAGAAACAAACCAAGTAGCATACTACTATATTGAGCAAGATTGTTTATACAAGGTGAATATCCCAAGCTTCCATTAAGTAATATACAAACTAGTATGATACAGTAATGGCCTCTAGGGCATATACACTAACAATTTTACATAAAACCCCCTCAAGTTAAACTAAAATACAATAAGAACCCTAGTAAATATAGGTTTAAGCGGGACCGGTCTCTTGACCCTCAGGGAGACGGAGATATGGGTGCTTGCCTATCTAAGGTAGACGACCTAACAAACGGTGTTATCAATACGGTAATTGTCTTGGAAAAAGACACAAATCTGCCGTCCATATGCAGCAGTTACCGATAACATCAAAACCTAATTCAAGACTTCAATTTCTTTTCTAATTGTCTGACTCAGACTGAGTCTAAATATAATCAATCTGACTTGAATGCGATTCAAGTATAAACCACAATTCAATATGAATCCATCTATTCAATCTATTCAATCTATACAACTTTACTGAACCGAAACATGGATATACTCCATTTACATGTTCATCCATTATATCTATTCCATTACTGATATCATGGTTTCGGCAAGTCATCCATCTATACAATTTATAATTCAAGACAATCCAATACAAACGATAAAAACAAGACATCGCGGGGTTTGTAAGGGGTAGATTGGTATGGAAGGTGTTAAAAGTGGCACGAGACTGCAACCATAAGACACCTAACTTGAATCTCCATTGCCGTTGTACCGTGGCTGAACGGTTCCTTGTACTCCGTATACGTTAGTCTCCGGGATAGTGAGACTCCTCTCGTATACACTGGCATTTTCTGTACCAAGGTACAAACAACAGCGTTAACAACTTAATACAACTTTAAAAGTTACATCCTCCTTCTGTCTATTCTTACTTTTGGGACTTACCGAGCGATTGTTCGATGACGACATTCTTTTTCTTCTTCCTTTGGAATATTGTCAAGTGGATCGGACCTTCTGGAGACAGATCCCACCAGCGAGGACTTGGATCAGCTAGCCTTTGACCCAGAGCTCTAGTTTACTTGTACATTTCATTTTCATTTCTGTTATGCCATTATTTAGGCATTGCTTTCAGTACATGTATTATCATTTCAGTTGTATTGTAAAAAGAATGTTAATAAATAAAGTTGATGTTCATTTACATCTTGACTCTTGTGTACATTTATCTTATATTGCTTAGATACGCTTAGCGTGTTTACTTCTGAGTAAATACGTCGCGGCCTCTGCCCGTACACCGGGAAGCGGGGCGTGACAAGGCCTCCGAGTAATCTGCTTCTGCTGTGTTCTCGGAGCATCACTCTTAAACTTAACTCTCGATGAACAAGTATTAATCTGATGATCGGCAGCTCCGCAAATCAGACATTGCCTAAGCCTCATCCGGCACTCCTTCCAGAAATGACCCAATCGTTGGCAGTAATCACAAATCACATCCTTCTTCTGTGTTGAAACAAAGGTCCTTTTCATAGGTACCTTCCTCTGTCTGTTTACCGGAATGCCTCTACGTCCTGGAACTCTGGTTGGTGCATACGGAGTCTTCTTCACTACAACTGCTTGCTGTTGAATACCCTTTACTCTTACTAAGAAACTTTGTTGTTCCCTAGCCGTCTTGAGAACTTGGGAGAAGGTGGTCAATCCCAATGATATGATGTGTCTCTGAATCTCTACATCCAAGCTACGCATAAACCGTCTTGCCCTATCTGCCTCGTTGGCAATCAAGGGCCCCGCAAATCGACTGAGCCGGGTCCACTCAGCTGCATGTGTATCAACGGATCCACTATTCTACTTCAAGTCAATGAACTTGTCACGCCCCGCTTCCCAGAGTACGCTAAGATAGGCACGTGACATAGCCAACCATGCTACCTGTGGATAGGAAATATCCTTCCACAGTCACATTACGGCTGTAGAGATATCAAGAACAAAAATTAAACTATCTAATACATGTCCATAAACCAGAATAAAATGAGTCAAGAATAAAATAATGCGGAAGCAAAAGATCCAATACAAGAATAAACTGGAATATACATCCCATAATGCGGGCTCACATCAGGAAAGAAAATACCTAAAGTAAAAATAAACTAACTACTAATAAATCCTCACTGCTCGGCTTGCTGACTGAAATACTCTTGCTCGGCCTATAGCGAAGGTAAAGAATCTGGGCCATGCAAAACCCAGACGTCAGTGCGTCATAACAACAAGCAATAATATAAACAGGGGTAGCAAGACATGCAGGTATGATCATGAACAGTAAAACAGGTAAACAACAATATAAATAAGGACAGTGAAGGGTAGTGTGGAGTGAGTAATATAAACTGGTCTACTGTGTTAACTACACTCAAGTCTTTGAAATCAATTTGATGAATCATCGATGTAACTCAATAGTATCCCGTGCGTGCCCGGGATCACGGTCTATGACTCTCGGGCTGAATCCGAGACGTGCCGCAAGGCAGTAAAGGGTAGTAGGTAATGACGAGTGATGTCAGCAACATCACCCCGGGGCTGGCCTAGCCCGTAAGAGTGGTCAGTAAAGGTATCAAACTGTCGAGTTACAAGTCAGGTTTCATCATTGATTTCCCCATACCCCAAGTTATATATGTTCAAGTCAGGTATTAATAAATCTGGAGCTAATGCCAACACAGGATCAGCAGGTATAGGTTTATCTGGATAGACAACAGGAAATGTGCGTAGGGACAACAGGTCAAGTTTGTTGGCATTAGTAACAAGATCAGGTAACAGGTAAAGCCATGGTACCTCAGGTCAAGTCGGGTAGTATATAGGTATCATGTCATGTCAATAAGTGCACAGTATCATGTCGTGTCAAGGAATGGTATATCAAGTCATGTCAGGGGGTGCTCAAATGTCACGTGGGTGCTCGTAATCAAACTCTAATAAGTATGGGTACACAAAACAGGTATGGGTACCAATGCAACAATAAAATGGAACATTGTGATGTGGTATGCAAATAGGTACAGATTAAAGCATATGGATGCACGGTTATCGATTTGGGTTAAGGTTATAGTTCCAACATTAATTAAAATACACTTTATCAAATATGGAATGTTAAAGTCTCATTATTATATATTAAAGATCTAGAGATGTAATTGTATATAATAGGCCAGATGGATGCAAACGGGTGTCCGAAGGTTATAAACTATTAAAAGGTACTATGGGCTATACAACTAAGCAATATGTGATTCAAATATGGATATGGGTACCGTATATCGTAATCTAACATGCAACAAGATATGTTTTCAAGTTCTAAATCTAAAATGATATAAATGGAACATCGAAATATTAAAAATGGAACATGTGGTATTAGATTTAAACTACAGGTTTAATATGCATTTAAATAAGTATGTAATAAATAAAATAGCATGTAGCAAGTGTTACTTGTCTCGACAGATCAAGAAACTGGTGTACGGAACGTCTCACGTCGGAGGAAAAAGTCGCGACGCGCGCACGGTACACGGAACGGATCCAAACAACGCACAAGGTGATCACACGGGTCAGGTACGCTCGCTGGGTCGTCGGGATCGTCGACGTCGTCACGGCTCCGGCGATCTACAGAGATTTAAAAGAATACAGAACAGAAAAAATAAAAGAAAGAAAGAATAGAAAGAAGAAGAAGGGAAGAAGGGAAGAATGAGAGAGAGAGCTCACTGTGGATTGGTGCACTGGGGTTCCAGGGGATTGAGGCGATGAGAGAGAGGTGTAGGGTTCACCGGCGATGAGCGGCGGTCGAGATGGAGGTTAGGGTTTCGGTTAGGGTTTGGGTTTGCTGGGGTTTTCTTGGTGTAGGATGAGCAGGGATCTGTGAAGGGGAGAAGACAGAGGAGAGAAGAGGAAGAAGATGATGATGGCGAGAGATGATCGGCGGCGAAGGAAAGGTGGTGGCGATGGGTTCTGTGGGTGCAGGGTTCGGGAGAAGGGAGAATGAGAGGAAAGAAGGAGGAAGGAGAAGAAGGAATGGTAATGAGGAGGAGGAGGAGGCTCGGTTGAGTGGAGGTGAGATGAAGTTAGGGTTAGGGTTGAGGATCGATGATGGGTTTAGAGGAAGCGCTCGGGTTTTTAAAAGGAAGAAGGAAAAGAATTTTAAGAGGGAGGTGACCATACTCGAAGGCGGTGACCAGACTCGAGAAATATACAGTGTTCGCGAGATGTGAGAGAGAATGCGAGAGGAGAGAGAAAGAGGAGACAGAGAGAGATTGTCGTGCTGGGGAGAGAGAAAGAGAAGAGAAAAAGAGAGAGAGAGATTTGAGTGGGGCCAAGAGCTAGGGAAAGAGGCGTCCTCATTGGTTCGTGTTGGTGGGACCAGAGGGAAAAGGGAGAGCTGGGGAATTGGTTAAGGAAAAAATTTTAAAAAATTTAAAAAGATTTTATATTTTAAAGAAATATTTTCGTTGGCTGAGAAAATCTTTAGGCTGTTAAAAAATATTAGAATTAAATTTAAAAAAAATTAAATAATTGAATTTAGGCGGGATACTAAAGTATTTCAAAATGCGCCCGGGTCGAGTCTAAAAATTTAGATTTAAAATACGAAAATTATATGCAACTTCCAAATTTTAAAATGAATGATTAGATAACGAAAATGCATACCCCCAAGAACGGATGCACGTACGTGCGCGTAACTATCCAAACACGTCTGTTTCACTGAATGGGACGAGAACAAGATGCGCGGACGCTACCACGGGGTTAGGGGTATCATGCAGGCTATGAAATGCAATTTTAATTTATTATACATGACCTAAAAATGTTATATGTAAAATATCCGATGCTAGATGAAATGCCAATATGCAGTTTACACTAGATACACGTGTCTATGTAACAAGCCAGGGTAATCTATAAATATGAATCAACAAGTTCAAGTAAGCGGGTCGGGTCGAATGCAAAGTAAATGTAAAATTACTATTCACACCCAAAAACAATAAATAAATAAAATACCATAGATAAACAAATACGGAAACAGAAATTGGTATAACTGAACTCGGTTGTTACAGAACTTCTCTTCGATTTCCTCCCTAGCCGATTGCGGAAAGAACTTATCCAAGAAATTTCGCGAAAAAGTCGCCCAGCTGATCGACTTGGTCTGACGGGTCTCCTCAACGAGCCACTATTCACGAGCATAATCTACCAATAGGATGCGTACTACATCCACCCTTTTCTCATCTGTGATCTGTGCGGCAACAAGAAGGTTCTCTGTATCTACTAGCCACTACTCTACTGGCAATGGCTCCTCTAATCCTGTAAATATGGACAGACCGAGCTTCCTGAAGTCCGCCACAATGCCTTAACGCTGTGTTGGTCTGGGAGCTGCTGCCCTATCAGCTGCTGTGATAACAGTCTATTGGACCGTCCTCAGGCCTTCTTGGAAAGCCTCAGCCTACCGCTGGTTCAATTCTGTTTGACGCTTCTGGTTCTCTAGCATACCATGTACAACCCCAAGTAATGCAGCGTCATCCATACGCCTCTGGTATGCCCGCAAATCTTTATCTTCCATAATTCTGAAACCAAGAACACTGAAGAGGATTAGCAACGGAAACATGATTCAATAAATAAGAAGTCGATAGACCAAAGATTCAAGACTGACAAGGTGGTAATGTGGCAGGACATGTTCCTAATTCCGGGCTTCCTGGTCAGTGTATTAGGTCCAATACCCAACAACAAAAGAACCAAACCCAGCTAACCTAAAACCTAGGCTCTGATACCAACTAAATATTGTCACGCCCCGCTTCTCAAAATACGTAAATACGGTACATGACAAAGCCAACCATGCTACCTATGGTAAGGAAAAAAACTTCCATAGTCACATTACGGCTGTCAATTAGATATCAAGAATAGTAAATAAAAAATTTAACTATCACATGTCTGTTCCCCTCCGAATGGACGGCCAAGACATGGGCGTCTCGCCTGAAATTCGGGGCAGATGCTAATTGGTGCTATCCGCCCACCTCTCCGAAGATGCCAAGCTGATTTATGGCACCGCGTATCGAAGGTTTAGACGGATGCGTCCAATATAGCAGACTTCGTCAGATTCCCCCTCGTTTGAGGGGTTTTTGATTGTGGGGACGCTCTTCCCTGCAGGCGCAAGCCCCTGCAGTTAATTACGCTACCGCATTGCGGTAACAACTTTCTCCTTCTCCAGATATTTCACTTCGTGTCGTGTGTGTTTATTTTGTGTTTAGTTGCCCGTGGATTGTATACGGAGACTGAGTTATGTCGTCGCCCGTAGGGCATAGACTAGTCCAAATCCGTATTATCTTAGATTTGGATTTGGGGGTTGTGTTTAAGGATACATTAATCTCCCTTGAGACTAAGATCGACTTAAACGTTTGTTGAGGATGCGTTAGTCTAATTTTTAGACTAAGATCAACTTAACGGGATCGTTTAGATCCGACAAGAGAGCAATTGGGGGAGCCCTGTTGTTTAGTTTAGTGACGTTACGGTCAATAGGTAGTTTAAGGACATTGCGGTCCATAGATAGTTTAAGGACATTATGGTCCAATGTTAGTTTTAAGACGTTGCGGTCAAGGTTAAGGACGTCATAGTCCGTGGATTTAAGGACTCCATAGTCCGATATTAGGTTTAAGACATCACGGTCAAGGTTAAGGACGTCATAGTCCGATATTAGTTTTAAGACATTCCGGTCAAGGTTAAGGACGTCATAGTCGATGGGTTTAAGGACCCCACAGTCCAATGTTAGTTTTAAGACATCCCGGTCAAGGTTAAGGACCTCATAGTCCATGAGTTTAAGGACCCCACAGTCCAATGTTAGTTTTAAGACATCCCGGTCAAGGTTAAGGACCTCATAGTCCATGAGTTTAAGGACCCCACAGTCCGATGTTAGTTTTAAGACATTCCGGTCAAGGTTAAGGACCTCATAGTCCATGAGTTTAAGGACCCCACAGTCCGTATCAATGTATGGTTATCGGGACCCGTCACCTCTTTGAAGACATTGAGGAATTACAACGCCAAATATCAAAGGAGTGAAGAGATGTACCCTTAAACCGAGGTAGATTAAATAATCTTTGGCCCAATTTGGAACCAAGACCAATTAATCATGTTATGAGCCCATTGGCTCAGTTAAGTCTGAATTGAGGACTTATGGCCAGCTTGGGCTACATCCAATCATGTCTGGAATATTGGCTTTCTGTTGGTCCATTGAAGGAGAGGCTTTGCCTCTAGAACTTAGCCAATTGGGCTGAAGCTAGTGTTAAACACTAAAGACCAATCAGTGTTGAATACTGGGAATGAGATTGACAAGTTAGTGTTTAACACTAAAAGATAGTTGGTGTTAAACACCAGCAACAGGGCTTTCAAATTAGTGTTAAACACTAAAACAAATCAGTGTTAAACACTGGCAACAGAGATCTCAAATTAGTGTTAAACACTAAGGTAATCAGTGTTGAACACTGGTGACAGAGATTTTAATTTAGTGTTGAACACTAAGAAAATTAATATTAAACAGAGGTTTAATTTAATGTTAACACTAAGAAATTCAGTGTTAAACACTGCAAATAAAGTTCTTCAATTAGTGTTGAACACTAAGGTAAATCAGTGTTGAACACTGGATTCAGAGGTTCCAACTTAGTGTTAAACACTAAGGCAAGAGGGGTCACGTGGTAGCACGTGAGGGCGCCCTCACTTCATTTTATTCTGTCCAAAAATATTGAATACTTTGAAGCATCACGTGCTGTCACGTGATGGACATTTAAGTGTTTGTCTGTTAGTGCTTCTGCCAGGGGGTCACGTGGGGCACGTGAGGCGTTGCCTCAAAGCCCTTCTGTGTAGAACTTTTCAGGGGTCGCGTGGTAGCACGTAACCCTGTTTCACTCCATGTTTTAAGGATCTAGCAAAAACTTTAGAGGAATTAAATTCCAACTTTCTTTTGAAGAATTATATTCTTAGATAGGGTTAAACCCTAATTTCTTTTCTGTAGGAATTAAATTCCCCATATATGTGAAGAACTGGATTCTATGATAGGGTTCAACCCTAATAATAACTTTAGAGAAATTAAATTCCCACTTTCTCTTAGAGAATTACCCTTAATTTATATTCTGAGGAATTGAATTCCCATATATGTGAGGAATTAAGTTCTGTCATAGGGTGAAACCCTAATTTCTTCTTTCTTAAGGGAATTAAATTCCTGTTGTTTTGACAGAATTAAGTTCTTAACTGGTTATGTTCATTTCGAAGGAATTAAATTCCTATAACATAGGATTAAACCCTAATTTTATTTCAAAGGAATTAAATTCCTATAGTTCTGTGAGAATTAAATTCCCAAACTTCCATTCCCTCCATATGCTTTGGATCTGCATGGCAGGATCTCAACCCAATGAGAATTAAATTCTCAATTCATGGGGAGATGTGCACTTTGCAGATCCTCCACTAAAGAGATAACTAAGTTCTTCTTTTTAATATAAGAGTTAAACTCTTTTGAGAATTAAATTCTCTTTTTTAAAGGCCTTCCCTTTCTTACCCGAGGCTTTCTTCTGCAGCAGATCAAATTCTTCCAAAGTCTCAAGGCTCTCTTTCTTTTTCTCTCTATGTCTCTTTATATAGATCTCTGTATATCTCCCTCTCTGTCTCTCTTGGCTCCTATTTATAGGAGAAGGAGCAGAATCAATTAGTTTTAGTGAATCATTCATTGAGGGATTTGATTTGTATTCCTTAGAGATTTGATTTGCATTCATCATTCATTTGGACCTTTGGATTATTAGGTGAATTTTATTGACCATTGGATTTTAAATCCAAAGATATTCCTTTGTTGTTTCGGTTAGATTTTAAGGGGAAATCTTTCCAAGTTCAAGATTTTTCCATAGACAGGTAACATTTAATCACCTTTAAATCTTTAATCCAATCGGTTCCAAATAATCATTCTCCTTTGGAAAGATTTGAATGCTGTTCAGAATTCAATTCTGTTAAATAGATAGGCTTTGAAGGCCGGTCACGTGTGGCCACGTGACCCATGGTCACGTGTAGGCACGTGACCCCTTGGAACGAGCTTTCTTCTGCTTTCTGCGTTTTTTCTTCTAGCCGCAGTTCAACCGTCACGTGCCGACACGTGACCCCTGGTCATGTGTGAGCACGTGACCCTTTCTGGAGCCTTTTCTTTGATTTAATCAAGGAGCTGAATCTGCCTTTGCCGCTGCTTTTATTTGTCATGTGCTAACACGTGACTGTTGGTCATGTGCTAGCACGTGATGCCTCCTCCGTAAACTTTCCTGATTTTAAATCAGGAAACAAATGCCCCCACAGCGTTGTTCTCACGTGTCTGCACGTGAGTGCAACGCTGTCACTTTTATGACCGTTGGATTCCTCTAGGGATTTGGGGAGATGAAGCGTCTCCATCACATCCTATAAATACCCATGTCCTTTCAGAAGAGCCTCCACTTTGCTCATCTTCTTCCTTTGAGAACTTTTCCTTTGAGAATTTAATTCTCGTTTCCAGAGCTTAGTTCTCTGCTTCGAACTTTTCAGAGTTTAACTCTGTTCAAGTGACCCTTCTTCCTCAGGTAATGGTGATTGAAGCACCTTCATTTTGACAAAACTCTCTGGATTTTAAATCCATATCAAGGGTTTCACAAAGAACCCATTTTTCTTCAAGTTCTTTAACCAAAATATGAGACCACTTAACCTTCAACAGTAGATCTCTTAGGGTTTAGATGATCTTTAGGGAAATAATGGTGGCAGTCAAAATCTATGGAATTTAATTCCATCCCAAAAAAAAAAGTTTCTGGGAATTTAATTCCCTTTTCTTAATAAGGAATTTAATTCCTATGAAGAACTCGGTTTCTTCACATGGAGGCTTCTTAGGGTCTCTTTGCCCGAGATTGTCGTTCTGTGATTAGTGAAGAAGAAGAGGGTTTGTAATAGATTCTCCTGATTTTTATTTCAGGTATCATGGACGCTCATTTGTATAATCTTAACGAAATCATTTCCTACGGGAATATCCGTGCCCTGGGCCGTAGTCAGAATCAGGAGTTCACCAACGCTCAGTGTGCTGAGATTATGAGCCGCTTTGACGAGTACAACCATCGGCTACTCCCCCGTCGCTCTTCTCTTCTGAGGCTCATCGTGCTGGCGATTTGGGAGGCGCTTCCTCTCTTCTGCGCCGGTGTGCCGCTCAGGGCATTGGACGTTGCCGAGGATAAGATACATTCGGTGTACCTGATGAGTCTAATCTCGAAGAGAAGGCGTGACAACCTCATTGATCTCTTGCACCAAGCATTTCAGCAGTCGGCCATACTTGCCGCCTATCGGAGGGTGGAGGACATTCGCTAGGACCCCGACGCTTGTGATCGTGAGAGAAAACATACTCGGGCGGTTCGAAATGCTTGGTGGATCTTGGACAAGGTCAAGCTTGAGTTTCTCAATCCGTGCCCCGCGCCTGAGGTCTTGCCGTTGTAATCGTTTTCTTTTCATTTTGTATGGACTTCTTGAAGTATAAATGATAAGTTCTATTATGTCCTTGTATGTTTGCATGCCTTTCTGTGGGATTTTATTATTTTGCTATCGTTTGGTGTTTCTAATATGCAGGGTTCTATTCCATTTCTTAGTGCACGTTAAGTTTGGGGTTCACGTGCTCCCCACGTGGGGTCCTTTTGATGAGACTGTTCAAAAACTCTCCAATCCCATATTTTAGTGCATAATATCAGACGCAGAAAAGTAGCCTTAGAAATAGTTCCATTTCCTTGACTTCCGATGCCTTTCCTTTTTTAGGCCTTGGAAATAGCTTTAACATGCAAAATTTTCCGCGCACAACACTTAATGCACCTCTTTATATCTGAGGCCATGGCCTTCTTTTCTCTTCACAGAGAGATTTACTTTCATTTTGGTGTGATTTGTCTTGAGAAACAACCGAGTGCCATAGCCTGCAATCGCTCCCATGCTCCTCGACAGCCATGGGTAGTTCCTATCGAGGAGATGATCCCCCGCTTTGCCGCTCGATTGGTGGATCCACTCCTTACCGATGATGAATGCGACTCGGCGATGTATGATCTCTCGATCCGTAGGGGGTCCCCCCTCCCGATGGGGTCTCTCTGGCTCCGGATGATTCTCGCGACCGTGCTTGCCGACATCCCTCCTCACTCGGCAAATATGACCCTGGCGATGCTTGACGCGACTGAAGAAAAGCTCGAGGGCTTTCACGAAGCGTGCCTGATTACTCAGGCTTTGAAGGATTGCTCAATTCACCTGCTGAGCCAGATAAAGGCCCGGCGGGCTATTATGTATGCTTTCGCGGATGAACATGGCGCCAATCGATGGGGAGCGACTCCTCGCGAGAACCGTCGCTTTGATGTGCTGGAAAAAGCAGAGAGGGAGATGGAGAATTTTGTTCTTTGCTTTGTTAACCCTTGTGCTATTGATCCCGTGTTTGGTGACCTTTTCCCGCTAGCATAGTAAATTTAAATTAGTCCCTTTTTTTGTATGCTTTATGCTGAACTTCCATATAGGCTCGGTACTCGTATGTATGTTTTCGCTTACATAAATAAACTTTGTGTTCTCCTTATAAGAACTTTCTTTAATTATCAACACTATCATCATGTCGCATGCACATTAAAGCTTCGAATATTTTTTTTTCTCGGATGTTCATATAATTGCGAACATATGCTCGTCGGAAATTTCCTCGTTGCTTTTCATATCAGGTGATGTGAGCGCGTTTTAGATCGATTATTGCTGTCGACTGGAAGCCCATTTATGCGGTCTTGAGCGTGTATGTCCCGTTCCCAAGGTTGCGGTCGCGAAAATGAGCTTACGTGGGCTGATAGGGCGACACGTGGCGAACATATTGTTGTGCGAGAAAAAGGGTTCGGCCGTAAATTCTCGGAGAGGGAGTTGGCTTCCAAGGCGCTGGGTGAGCTTCAAGTTAATCTTACCGCCAAGGCCAACAAAGCGTATGAACTCTGGCGGGTGCTTCAGGAGTCTATCAGGGAGGTGGTGACCCTTGATAAAGCTGCCATGTTTACTCGCGAGAGGGTCGAGGCTCACAAGGCCACCGAGAAAGAGCTTGAAGGTCGGCTTGCCTCCTATCAGGCCCAGCAGGCTTAGACGGAGGCCCGTCTTCTGGCGATCCTGAATCATGAAGCCGTGGCCCAGCAAAAGCAGGATGAGCTAGCGAAACTGCCAAATCGCCCGCCGGCTTGAAAAAACTTGTATCTTTTCCTTTCTTTTTTGTACATACTCATGGATGAGAGAATTTTCTTTTTGTTCTTTCATGAATTGTACTTTGTATCCATTCTGGTTTATGAATAAAAGATACATTTTTCTTCTCAATGATGTGTCTCTTTTATTGAATGTGCTCTACGGACGATTTATCTTGATCTCTTTGCAGGGCAGCGATGGCTTAGGATTCAGGGTTAAGATCTGCTTCCTAAGACTTTTGCACTTTATGAGCCATGAGGGTCTCATAAAGGGTTTTTCTCCCTATGGGTCGAGAGGATCCCATAGGTGTAAGTTCTTCTTAAGAATCGTAACGATTCTTAAGCGGGTCTTCCCTTGAGAGTCGTAAGGATCTCACAAGAGAGTTTTTTCTTCCTTACAGGTCGTGAGGACCTGCAAGTGCTGGATGTGGTCGTCCTTATCCGTGTTTCACGGGGTCAGGGGTTGCTCAAGGCGTCGTAGTTTAAAGACGTCGCGGTCAAGGTTAAGGACATCATAGTCCGTGGATTTAAGGACTCCACAGTCCGATGTTAGTTTTAAGACATCACGGTCAAGGTTAAGGACGTCATAGTCCATGGGTTTAAGGACTCCACAGTCCGATATGAGTTTTAAGACATCACGGTTAAGGTTAAGGACGTCATAGTCCGTGGGTTTAAGTACTCCACAGTCCGATGTTAGTTTCAAGACATCACGGTCAAGGTTAAAGACCTCATAGTCCGTGGATTTAAGGACTCCATAGTCCGATGTTAGTTTTAAGACATCACGGTCAAGGTTAAGGACCTCATAGTCCGTGGATCTAAGGACTCCACAGTCCGATGTTAGTTTTAAGACATCACGGTCAAGGTTAAGGACCCCATAGTCCGTGGATTTAAGGACTCCACAGTCCGATGTTTGGTTGCAGGGACCCGTCACCTCTTTGAAGACGTTGAGGAATTACAACGCCAGGTATCAAAGGAGCGAAGAGATGTACCCTTAAACCAAGGTAGAATCAGTACATAATCAGGCTGGTTGATCGTTAGTTTTAAGATATTACGGTCGAGGTTAAGGACATCATAGTCCGTGGATTTTAAGGACTCCACAGTCCGGTGTTTGCTTTGGATGCTTCACACGGGTTTATTGCCGTGCTTGGCGAGGACCAGGCTTCGCTCTGGATGCTTCACACAGGTTCACTGCCATGCTCTGCGAGGACCAGGATCCGCTCTGGATGTTTTCCACGGGGTCAAAGAGTGATGTTATCCGCATTCCACGTAACCAGGAATTTTGCACTAGATGCTTCACACGGGTTCACTGCCGTGCTCGGCGAGGACTAGGCTCCGCTCTGGATGCTTCACACGGGTTCACTGCCGTGCTCTGCGAGGACCAAGATCCGCTCTGGACGTTTTCCACGGGGTCAAAGAGTGACGTTATCCGCGTTCCACGTAACCAGGAATTTTGCACTAGATGCTTCACACGGGTTCACTGCCGTGCTCGACGAGGACTAGGCTCTGCTCTGGATGCTTCACACTGGTTCACTGCCGTGCTCTGCGAGGACGAGGCTCCGCTCTGGATGCTTCACACGGGTTCACTGCCGTGCTATGCGAGGACCAGGCTCCGCTCTGGATGCTTCACACGGGTTCACTGCCGTGCTCTGCGAGGACCAGGATCCGCTCTGGATGTTTTCCACGGGGTCAAAGAGTGACATTATCCGCGTTCCACGTAACCAGGAATTTTGCACTAGATGCTTCACATGGGTTCACTGCCGTGCTCGGCGAGGACTAGGCTCCGCTCTGGATGCTTCACACGGGTTCACTGTCGTGCTTTGCGAGGACCAGGATCCGCTCTGGACGTTTTCCACGGGGTCAAAGAGTGATGTTATCCGCGTTCCACGTAACCAGGAATTTTGCACTAGATGCTTCACACGGGTTCACTGCCGTGCTCGGCGAGGACTAGGCTCCGCTCTGGATGCTTCACACGGGTTCACTGCCGTGCTCTGCGAGGACCAGGATCCGCTCTGGATGCTTTCCGTAGGGTCAAAGAGCGACGTTATCCGCGTTCCACGTAACCAGGAATCTTGCACTAGATGCTTCACACGGGTTCACTGCCGTGCTCGGCGAGGACTAGGCTCCGCTCTGGATGCTTCATACGGGTTCACTGCCGTGCTCTGCGAGGACCAGGATCCGCTCTGGATGTTTTCCGCGGGGTCAAAGAGTGACGTTATCCGCGTTCCACGTAACCAGGAATTTTGCTGATTGTATCCGCATTTCACGGAATGGAGGTTTGACTGTTGGTGATGTATATATCGCCGAGCCATGGAACTAGGGGTTGCCACTGTTCTACTTTATTTGAAGTTGTGTCCATCGTTACGAGACGAGTGTTGGGATGATCTCTAGGTCGCTTGCGGCCCGTCGAGATTTAACTTCTTTCTTTGATGAAACCTGGGGGGATGTATGATCACTTCTTTGTTTACGCCCTAGGATTGTATACAGGGTGTGATGGAACATCACCTGTAGGGCATAAATTAAATTTTTTTTATTTTATTTCATTTCATTCCTTTTTCCGCGATGCTCCATCATTTCGGCTTTTACATCGCGAAGGTCGCGATTGCCCTATCATTTCGGCTATTTTTCGTGGTGCCCAATCATTTCGGCTATTTTTTTTATTTTTACTCGCTGCTTTTTATTGCGAGTTGCCCCATCATTTCGGCTATTTTGCGTGCATACATTTTTACTTGCTGCTTTTTATTGCAAGTTGCCCCATCGTTTCGGCTATTTTGTATGCACGTGCGGCCTACTGGCTTTTCGCCATAAACCTAAAATTAGACACCGATTTCGGCATCAGCACCGCTACAACTGGGATATGGCCAGGAGCGAATCATCATCTGCCTCCGTCGATGTTGAACAAGGGTGGCTTAGCAAACAGGGTTAGGGTCCTGTCGACTAAGGCTTTTGACTTCATGAGCCGTAACGGTCTCACAAAGGTGTTTCCCCCTACAAGTCGTGAGGATCTTGTAGGGGTATTTTCTCCCTAGGAATCGTGAGGATTCCTAAGTGTATGTTCCTCTGTAATTCGTAAGGATCCTACAAGAGGCTTTCTCCTTATAAGTCGAGAGGACTTATAAGGGTTGTTCACCATAGGGACATACCCCTAGTCACGGGTGGGACTTTGCTGAGGAAATGTTTATTCGCGCCCGTGGATTGTGTACAAGGGTCAGTATTGAGCCACTTGTAGGGAAATATGGAAGGTTGTGGGGGTTGCTTAAGCACAGGTTCAGGTCTCTGTAACTTAAGGCTTTCAAATCTTATGAGCCATGAGGGCCCCATAAAAGAGTTCTCCTTACGAGTCGTGAGGATCTCGCAAGTGTAATTTCTCCTTAAGAATCGTGAGGATTCCTAATTGTGTTGCTCCCTTGTGAGTCGTAAGGATCTCACATGGGTGGTTTCTCCTTACAAGGTCGTGAGGGCCCTGCTGTCTTTTAACGAGGTTGCGCCCTTTCGGGTTTTCACATACACTCGCTGGTAGCCCTGCTGTTTTTACTCACGGAGCCCTTTCGGGTTTTCATCCGTGCCCCTTTTGCTTACGGACATACCTTTTTTTTATTTTTTTTATATTTTTATATCTATATTTTTTACGAGGTCGCGCCCTTTCGGGTTTTCACGAACACTCGCCGGTAGCCCTGCTGTTTTTACTCACGGAGCCCTTTCGGGTTTTCATCCGTGCCCTTTTTGCTTATGGACATACCGTTTTATTTATTTATTTATTTTTTTTATGTATCGGCTTCGAGGTATTGCAATCCACCGTAGTTTATCGACGTCTCGGTCAACGGCTAGTTTTAGGACGTTTCGGTCCGTTGTTAGTTTAAGGACGTTTCGGTCCGTTGTTAGTTTAAGGACGTTTCGGTCCGTCGTTAGTTTAAGGACGTTTCGGTCCTCCGTGGAGAGGGCCGGCTAATACTTATAGAGCTTGAGCTTAGGAAGATAGCGAGCGGACATAGTCGTCGTCATCTATCATTGACCCAGGCTGTGACTCCTTAAGCGTAGTATTTATTTAGGAAGCGGCCGTTTATTGGCCTGAAAGGCCTCTCACCGTGCATATCCATGAGTAGATAGGCTCCACCTTGGTAGACTTTGTCTATGATGTACGGGCCTTCATAGTTTGGCTCGAATTTTCCCTGTTTGGCGCGATTGGGGATCATAGGCCTTTTGATCACTAGCACGAGTTCGCCTTGGTGGAATGTCCTCGGCCTGGTCAATCTTTCATACGAGCGCGTCATTTTCGCTTTGTAAGCCTCCAGATTTTGTTGCGCTATGAGCCGGGTTTCATCGAGGGCGTCAAGCTCCTCAAGCCGGAGGTGAGCATTTTCTTCGTCCGTCAACTCGTGGTGGACTGCCACTCGTAGAGAAGGTAGTTCTATCTCGAGGGGGAGTACTGCTTCCGTACCGAATACCAATGCGTATGGCGTCGTGTTCGTGGCCGTCTTGAACGTAGTCCGATACGCCCAGAGAGCTTCTTGCAGTCTCTCATGCCAGTCCTTCTTATTTCGGGACACCGTCTTCTTCATGATCTTTGTCAAGGTCTTGTTGAAAGCCTCAGCTAGACCGTTAGCTCGTGGATTATAAACTGAGGAGTATCTCCAGTCTATATTATGCTGTTGAGCGAAGCGGCTGATCTTATGGCTTCTGTAGGCCGGCCCGTTATCGGAGATAATCCGCCGTGGAGTTCCAAACCGGTAAATGACATGCGTCTTGAAGAAGTGGAGGATATTCTCCGTCTTCACTTTCCTCAGCGGTATTGCTTATGCCCATTTGGAGAAGTAATCAGTCGTCGCCAGGATGAAACGATGTCCCTTAGACGATGCCGGTTCGATGGGGCCGACTATGTCAGTTCCCCACATTTCGAATGGCCAGCCAGCCACCGTCGGATGTAGCGGATTTAGATGCTGGTGGATGAAATCCCCATGGATTTGGCATGAGTGGCACTGCTTCGCATATTCGAGGCAGTCCTGGATCATCGTGGGCCAGTAGTAACCCATCCGTTTAATTTTTAACTTCATCTTCGGGCCTGCTTGATGAGAACCACAGATTCTGTCATGAACTTCCTGAACGACTCTTTCTGCTTCGTCAGGTCCTAAACATCTCAGCCACAGAGAATCAAATGACCTCTTGTACAGAGTATTGTTGACGAAGGCAAAAGACAGAGCTCGTTTCATGAGCTGATGTCTTGAGGACGCTTCTTCGAGCATTCGGTGGGACTTAAAGTAGTCTATGAAGACCTCCCTCCAGTCCTCAGCCATCTCACGGTCTTTTATTTGTAGGGTCGTCTGATCAATTGCTCCCTTCTCTTCGGATGATTCCGGAGATATTTCTGCTGGAGCAAGCACCCGACGGCTTTGCACCACGATTTTAACGTCATCGAGGTTCTCGTCAGCCAGTTCTTTAGCGAGCTTAGCTAACGCGTCTGCTTTGCTGTTTTCCGCGCGTGGTATGCTTTCCAGAGTATAGGAAGGAATTTGGGTCAATAGTTGTTGCACCTTTTCACCGTACTTCACCAACTCTGGTTTGCACGTTTGGTAGTCGCCATTTACTTGGTTGACGACCAGTTGAGAATCCCCATATATGAGGAGCTTTTCAATTCCCATGTCGATGGCGATCTCGAGACCTGCTATCAAGGCTTCATATTCGGCTTCGTTATTCGTCCTCGGCTCTGTCAAGGAGAAAGCAAAGCGCATTATCCCTCCTTGTGGAGTCACGAAGATAAGGCCTACCCCTAATTTGATTATTGGCGTACTTTGTTTGCGCTTCTTCATGGAAGACGCTCCATCAAAATAGAGTTCCCATCGGGTATCGTTCCCATCGATAGTGTCAAACGCATGTTCGTCTGGAAACTCGCAATTTAGAGGAGAATCGGCAGATATCGGGTGCTCAGCGAGGAAATCAGCGATGGCCTGTCCTTTCACTGCCTTAAGAGGCTAATAGGTTATTGAAAACTCCATCAGGAGCAGGGCCCATTTAGCGAGTCTCCCTGTCAATATGGCCTTTGACATTAGATATTTTAGGGGGTCCACCTTTGATATAAGACGGACTTCATGTGCCAATGCATAGTGCCGGAGTTTTGTTATCGCAAAGATTAACGCCAGGCAATGTTTTTCAATGGGGGAGTAGTTGCTTTCTGCCCCCAGTAGAACTCGACTTAAGTAGTAGAGTGCTCTTTCCTTCCCTTGATCGTTCTCTTGTGCCCATAATGCGCCTAAGGAACCTTCGAGGGCTGTTGTATAAAGAATGAGGGGCTTTCCCTTAACCGGAGCAGCCAGCACTGGCGGGTTTTGCAGGTACTGCTTGATTTCATCTAGCGCGCTTTGGCATTTTTGGTTCCAGACGAACGGGGTTCCCTTCTTCATCACGTGGCTGTAAGGACGACACTTTCCTGAAAGGTTGGCTATAAATCACCATATATATGCGAGCTTCCCTTGGAGAGACCGCAGCTGTTTGAGGGTCCTTGGCGGAGGCATTTCTATGATCGCCTTGATCTTTGACGGATCTATCTCGATACCTCGGTGTCGGACGATGAATCCTAGGAATTTGCCCGAGGAGACTCCGAATGCACACTTGAGAGGGTTCATCTTCAAGTTGTACTGTCGAAGGCGTTGAAATACGGTCTTCAAATGCTCGAGATGTTCCTCGTATGATTTGCTTTTAACCACGAGATCGTCGATATAGCATTCGACGATTTCGTGTATAAGGTCATCGAAGATCTTCGTCATGGCCCTCTGGTAGGTGGCGCCGGCGTTCTTCAAACCGAAGGGCATCACCTTGTAGCAGAATATACCTAAAGGAGTCCGGAAAGCGGTGTGCTTCTGGTCGTCGGGATGCATCTTTATCTGATTGTACCCTGATGAACTGTCCATGAAGGAGAAAACCTCGTGAGTGGACATATTTTCTATCATCAGTTCGGTGACCGGCACTGGGAAATCGTCCTTCGGGCAGGCTTTATTGAGATCTCGGAAGTCCACACATATGCGTACTGTCCCATTTTTCTTCATCACCGGGACGATGTTGGCGATCCATTCCGGATATTGAACTTCCTTGATGAAGCCAGAGTCGATCAGTTTCTTGACCTCGGCATTGATACTCATCTCAAGCTCGAGCCGCATTCTTCTCGGTGCCTGTTTGACTGGCTTGATATCCCGGGATATTGCCAATTTATGCACCGCAATCTATGGATCTAATCCTGGCATCTCGGAATAGTTCCACGCGAAGCAATCTCTATGCCGTAGAAGCACGTCTTTTAATGCCGCCACCCTTTCCTCAGATAGCAGCTCGCTAACGAATGTCGGTCGCGGATCGTCTGCCGATCCCAGCTCAATCTTCTTGAGGTTATCTGCAGTAGTATGTATCCCATCTTCCAGCTCTTTTGGCGCCGGTGGAAACTCTAAGATCACCTCGTCATCATTGTTTTCGAAGCACCAGGGAAAGTCATTCATATTCTCGGGCTCTTCCTTTAATATCGTTATCATGCGACAGGTACGAGCTCGTTTCCAAGACTGATGTGAATCTGATTCTTCTCTCGTGGCTTTGGGTTCATGCTTCTGCGGCGGGGTTACCCTCCATCTGTCAGATAGAGTGAACTTGCCGAGCCGATACTGATCTTCGACCCAGTTCTTGAAGGTGAAACAGTCTTCGATAGGGTGTCCTGTGGCTCGGTGATAAGAGCAATAGCCCGGATGAAAGACCTCATTAGCTTGCTCAGGGTGTTTAGACTTCGGAAGTGTAATCATTCGATGTTTTAAAGCGAGGTCAAGTATCTTCCATGTCTTTTCTTGAGGGAAGGAATACGCCTGACCCATCTTTTCATGAGGGACAAGTCCGGACCGCGCCATACCCGATCACATGACTCTCTAATCCTGCGTCGTTGTTGTCGACTCCTCTTTCCGCTTCTTGACTTACTTCTGCCTCTGCGTCGGGCCTTTTGTACAACGGGTTGACAGGGAGGAGCGTCTTCGTCTTTTGCAGCCTGTTGAAACAGACGTTGCGTCCTGGTCTTTTCGTAGATGGCCATCTCGCGATTATGGTCATCCCGAGCCTTTTGACCCGCTTTCCTGATAAGCTTGTCCATTCGTTCTTCAAATGGCGGACCCGGCACTTCGCTCGCGGGATCCAACTTCGATGAGGGGTTAGCATCTCCTGACAGGGCGTCCTCCTCCTTATTGAAGTTATATATGGCGTAGCTACCGTGGACTAGCTCCCTCTTCCCGGATCTCACGTATCCAAGGCCGAGCGTTTCCATTCTCCCATTGGGCAATTTGCGCTGAGTTCCGGGGACATCCCAAATCCTGTTGTAGAATCGAGCCTGTCAAACAGTCTGCTTTAAGGGTACCCCTTGGCGCTTCAATAGCCTCTTTAGTCCATTTGTGTAATATCTGGGCAAACGGATGGGTTGGAGCCTGTCGAGTGTAGAATCCGCACCATGCCAGATCTCTTTCTCCACCCTTGTTTCCGAGGATTGATAGAATAGGATCACCTTTTCGCCTTTTCGCCTGGGAGGGACGTAAAACGTCTGCAGGTCCTGTACATTGTAAGCTTCAAGTGCGTCGAGATCCTTGTAGTGCTCCCGCGGCACCATGGTGGCTTGCAAACTCTGATCATCGCTAGGGGATGCATGTATTGATGGCCGACTGGAGAACACGGAATTAACCTCATCTTCCGAGTCACTTCCGAAGATCAACATGGGGGCGGACGGTCCCGGGTTGTTGCGTCGAGACGGCCCAGCGTAAACTATCTCTTCTTCTTCTTCGGTATTGCTCCCGAAAACAGGGATGGTGGCGGCGACTTTGTTCTCCGGCTTGCGACACTTTTCTGTATCCTCGAAGTCTGGCAAAAAGTACTTTGCATCTTCGTACTTGCGGACTTCGTTCACGGAGAATGGGTTCAGCTCACCTGTTACGGTATACTCGAAACCATCCTTAAAGTACTTCATACACTGATGCTGTGTAGAAGGGATGATGTTGTACTCGTGTAACCAAGGAAGACCGAGCAAGGCGTTGTAGCAGGTCTTGGCGTCAATGACGTGAAACTTGATGTCCGTGACGAGTAGTCCGAAGCGTAATGTGTAAGTCTACGGTAGCGCCCCGGCCGTCTACAGACGCCAAATGCGGAACAAAAACTTTTTAACTGGCTCTATCGTATACTTTAACCCGGATCTGCCATTATTGCTAAACTAACAAACTGTAAAGAGAGTAGAAAGGTTATACCAAACGATCCGAGTCCTTCGTTCTTTAACCATCATCCCACGCTCCGTTGCGGCTGCTCCGATCTCGTCGATCTCTGATCTGCTCGTCGAGGTGGCACCACGTCAACGATTCTTTAAACGGGCTCCCGCCTCTGACTCGAGGCAACTCGGTCGTCAAGTTTGCTAAAAGAGACGACCAAGAATGATGTAGAGAATGAGTAGAAGACTTTGTCTCATTCTGTCCAAAGCTATGGACGAACGGTTAATGAAGTTGCCAATTGATTCGGGTGATGGAATGAAATGAGCTATGAAATTTCCATACACCCCAAAACTATCATAATCTTTTAACCAAATGAATCAAGTAAGTGTATGAGAGAGAGGAGGGGGCCGGCCATATATAAGGAGGTGGGGGGTGAGTGTAGGAGGAGAGAAGGTGACAATAAGAGAAATATCTAGTGTGAACACAAAGTATGAACACAATAAATGCAACTAATGAATCACTAATCCTTATCACCAAAACCATTAATGCAACATATGAGTCATAAGCCTAATCACCACTTCTAGAACCTTCTAGAAGCATGACTCACCCTCATCCAAGAAAAGATAAATCCGTCTTTAACCGAATGTTAAAAGATGGCTGATAGAAAACTGGAAACTGGCAACTTCCAAAAGCGATCCTGAAACGAATTTCAGGATAACCCCGTAACCGTATAAATATACCTGCATTTGTATTACGACCGAATACAAATGCAACTGAGACAAAGATATTATATCTACTCAATATAATACTCGGATCCGGCTTAAACCAAAGCCCACCAGTATTATCTGCCCGAAATATAACACGTGCGTAAACGCACGTGCATTTTCCGAACCCTGCCATAAAACCATACGGCCTCTACAACGTTTCGTCCGAACTTGGGAAACTGTCTGTGGGGGACTCTAATGACTCGTCAGTACCCTGGCAGTGGGTTTAACCACAAACCATCAGCGGCACTAGCTATGCGTAACGGCTGCCCATGGACTGACCTCAAGGGAGGCCGATGAGCGAACTCATCCGGAAACCCTACCGAGCCTAACAGTGACAATGTATATACAGTCCGGTCCGTTCGTCTATGAGTATCGCATATCTTCCTAGGGGGCTAGTAACGTCAGACCCCCAATAGCAGTATAAGTCGTGTCGGAGTGTAGCCCAAGAACACCCTGAGATACTACTGGAGTACCTACCAGTAAATCTCCTGCCACGGCCATGGGCTTTGTGTAATGGCTCTCCTAGACACAGCACGATCTCACCCCCAATACCGGGAGAGACGAATTCCCTGCCCATCCGCTCACGTGCCTCCATATGGCTCGGGACTGTACCCAAAAACTACCTGTTTTCACGACTCCTTGGAGCCGTGGTAGGGTAGAAATCAAAGCACAGTGGGAACTCACACGAGAAAAATGACGACCTCAGGTCGATGAACTAACAAGTACACATGTCACCAGGGAACTGCTATCTGACGATAGGTATAATACCAACTAGCAGGTTCCCGGCGAGTCCTGTCCGGTGTACTCATAACCCAATGAGCACCTGTATACATCTTAGATGATCCAACTGACACCAGTGGCTTGTGAGACCGGCCATCTCCCCTCGTCGGGGTCTCGACTGTATACACTAGTCTACTCCAGAGTATCGATGCCCTGTCTCGAAACTCCCACGACTAGGGACCACAATTAAGGATATGCTTATAAACCACCCAACTCTCATGTATATGATCGCCATCATACTGTTGGTAGTAAAGCAAGATCCTAAGGGCTCTATCAAAGTGTAACAGTGATCAGTCACCTGAACCTGTACACAACTGATAAAGGCAAACCAGATAGCATACTATCATCTCGAGTAAGACTGTCCTACCGGTATAGGTCCTCCGCAATCATTGCAATCACGTGCCTGCGATCCAATAATTGACTCCGAGGGCACTATCTCCAACATAATGTTAGTATCACAGATCCGAGAGTCCGTGATGACTAGGAGTCGAAACTGGAAATGGTAATTTTGTCACGAGCGAGGTGCTGTACGCTCATGCAGATTTCCTTCAACACCCGAACATTAAGGAGATTGACGGAGGATCCATTATCCACCAGGATCTTGCCTATCTTGATATCATGGCGGTATCCAGAGACATATAGGGGACGGTTGTGGTCGCACGTCCCGAGGAGAAGGTCTTCGTTACCGAAAGTGATGTCGGCCGTGTGCACTTCTTCCAGTTCATCCTTCATCCTTTCTGCGGCGAGGAAGGCTTGGAATTGTTCGGGTTCTTGTAACGCCTTGATTAATGAATCTCGCACTTCTTTTGATAATAGGAGGGCATCGAGAATGCTGAGCTGAGAAGGTAGCTTCTTTAGGTGCGCTAGGATGTTGTAATCCACCTTACCCTTCTTGGGAGGGTCCTTGGCAGTCATCTCTTTCATGACTTGGTCATCTAAGGCGATATCCCCAGTGACCTTTTCCTTTCCCTTATCTTTTCTATTTGCGGGCCCAAGATTCTTTTCCGGGAGCGTGCGATTGCGCAGCTGAATGTTCTCGCAGGCCTCCGGTTCTTCCTCTTTCCCCAAGACGGACTCTTTAAAGAGAGGGCCCAAAGACATTTCCTTATCAGAGTCGCTCCCAAATGTGAGAACTTGTGATCCTCCGGCGTCGACCATATAGCAGTTGCCGGTAGTTCTTCTGTGCCTGTCGGTTGTACTTCTCTGCTCCCGACGAGTTCTGCGTTTCATGCGCTTAAAATGTTGCCGGTGAGCACCATATCCCTGCCACCATGTCCTAAAAGCGTCGCACTCCTCCGTAGGGTGTGAAATTTTCCGATGATATGAGCAATAATTAGGGTGCCTCTCCGCCCCATCGAACGCGTTCTCTTCCGAGGGTGGTAGCTTCATCCCCATTGACAAGGTTTTGGCAAACCTTTTCCTCGTTTTGAACACTTTTTTATTCGCATTGGATATCTTTTGATCTGGCGGGAGTGCTTCGACTCTTTCGTTTAGTCGCCTGCGCTTGGCTCCTTCCGATGCAACCATCTCACGCTCCTGATCGACTTTACTTTTCAAACGAATCTCGTCTAGAAAGGTGTCGATCATTTCATCTGTTGGCCATACAAGTTCTGGCTCAGGCTGTGCTCCCAGTTTCTCAGTGCCAGGAGTTTTCTCATATTCCGAGTGGGAAATCACATGACAACTCGCTACATATCCCTCGGATTCATCCGATGAGCTCTCTCCGTCATCTTCCTCCTGAAAGACGTGGTTGAGGAACTCTTGCAACGTGACGGGAGTCCGCGCCTTTTGATTGTACTCCTCCAGCACGTCAATCTGTTTCTGTAAATCCGTGCGCTTGTCTCCAGGCTTCACGGGCTTTTTAGATTTCATCTTCTTTTTCTTCGAAGATTTTGACGGTTGGGTATGAATATTCGGGCCATCACCATGAATCTTTGTAGTTGGGCGCGGCTTCAACATCCCTTCGATGATTTGAGGTTCAAGCGGGTCCTTCCATTCGACCGCCGGGCACGCATGAAGGTCCCTCAGCATTCTTTTGGTTTTAGTTGACAACACGACCTTCCATGGAGCTTCTTCAATAAAGGAACAGGTTGCCCCCGGTGTATCTGCTTTCTTAGGAGTATGCGGCTGTGGCGGGTTCACCTTCCACTTTTCGGATAGTGCAAACTTCCCCTGGAGGTATTGATCTTCAATCCATCCTTTGAAAACGAAGCAATCCTCAATCGGATGGCTTACCGTTTGATGGTAAGGGCAATAGTTGGGGTTATTCACCTCAGTGGGTTGTGGCGGTCGTCTTGGATTTGGCAAGTTTATAAGTCTGTTGCGTACTGCCAGCTCGAATAACCGTTTCGTCTTGTCCCGTGGGAACGAGTAGGGACGCTTCATCTTCTCATTATAATACCGCCGTCTTTCTTCCAACTGATCCGCCAGTTTTGAGGCACTGGGTTGCTGCTGAGCATTCGCGACGAAGGTTGCCTTCCCTTTACCCTTGTCACTCCGAGGCTCCGGCTTCAGAGGAGATGGTCTGTGACCCATCTGGGCCAACTTGTCGATCAAAGCCTGGAACGTGATTGGCTTAAAAAACATCATGAACTGGGAGATAGTTGAATGAGGGTCTAAGGTTCCCATGAACATGCCCACCGCGGGTGCTTCCTCAATGCGTTGCTCACATTTCGACCACAAATTTCGCCAACGTATATCATACTAGACCCACGTTTCGCCTGGTTTCACCCTGGCATTAATCAATGCTATTATTGGAGTGCGTTCGCTGGCGCTTGCGAATCGCTGAGTGAATAGCAACTTCATTTCAGCGAATGTCTTGATAGAATCGTTCGGGAATTTCGAATACCATTCGAACGCTGTTTCTGATAAACTTTCCACGAACTGGTGAAGCAACAGTTTATCGTCACCACCGGTATTAACGCAAAGGGCCCTGAACTGGGCAACATGTTGGTGGGGATTGCCGGTCCTCTTATACACGTGAAATTTTGGTATTGTATAACCCGGCGGATATTTGATTTGGCCGTACCAGCTCGGATATGGTCGCCCCATTTTTACGACTTGACCAGCTGCCTCAGTCACATGATGAACCCGTATTTGCTGGGCTATATAGTCATCCAAGTCGGCCTTAGAAATTGTCTCCTCCTTGGCCGTTGAGAGAGCTGGTGGTGGATTTGACGTTTCTCCCCTGTCGTCTTCAAGGATGATCGGAGGATCCTCGGCAGGTGGGTCTTGTTGGATCATCATTCCCACCATGTCCTGGAATAAGTGGGCTATTTTCTTTATATTGGCCGCTTGTTCTGCAGTCTCTCTGTCTTTCTTTTCCAGTATCCTCCGGAGGAACTCGGCGTCGGTTTCCTGTTCTTGTTGCTGATCCGAGGATGCCTCGGGGCTTTCTTTCGGTCCAGTAAGCGCGGCCATTGCGATCATCATTTCCTGGAGCTTTTGCTGTTGCTCCTGAGCTTTGGTCACCGACCGTGTAAGCGGTCTATGACCCGTGGACGCGCGGCTATCTTCTTTCCCCACCGCCATGTATACAGTGTGGACCATCCTACCCCAGCCTTAGGGCGTCTGGGCTCAGTGCTTTTAGCTTTCATTGCAGGCCCGGGGGTCTTCTCTGTCCTCTTCTTTTTATGAGCAGTGGAAGTTGAGGGGGCCGTTGAAGTGGGCGCCCAGACAGCTTTTCGTGGTTTAGCCTGGTGACTGACTTCCTGTTGGATTTTCAGCTTCTTGTGCCGGCGGGAGAAATTTGGATCGATCACCGAGTCTCGGGTCTGCCGCCAGATTTTATAGATTTGGGAGGACAGCCGTTAAGGAGATTGGGGCTGTTCTGGCTTTACTTCTACAGCCTTTTTCAGCGGAGGGGGAGACCTTTTTAGCACCGCGGTAGGAGAATTCCTACGCACCTTATTTAGCATCTCAAAGCTGTTCCCAGTTGGAACAGCAGCATTAACTTCTGCCATCGGGGCTGGAGGAGTTATCCCAGGAGGGGAGTCGCCTCCGGCCTTCCTCACTCAGCGCCAGTAACGACGTCGAGCGCGTCGTGCTGATGGAACCGGCTTGGTGAGGACGATAGTCTCGTCTTGCCCCCTGTGTAGATGGGGGGTCGCTGCTGGTGTTAGCCTGTCAAAGACCGATGTCCTTTGGGTATAAGGAGCGGGAGCTGGAGCCGTCAATCTTGTAAAGACCGACTTTTTGGCAGGGGAAGCCGCCTTGACGACTTCGGGAGCAGGACTGGTTACTTTCTTAGGAGCAGCCTTCTCTGGGATTGTAGGCCCCATCGCGGGTCCACAGGACCTCTGGCCCAATCTGGAGAAGACCGAGGCGCTGGTGTTGGGCGACCCGTTGAGAGGAGCCGCGGTAGGTGTAAGCCGATCAAAGACCGACTTCTTGGGAGCTTCCGTTGTCAGCGTAGGAGCGGTGAAGCTCGTTGGCGAGAGCATGGTCCCAAAAAACAAACCTGTGGTGGCTCGAGTGACCTGTTCCACGGGTATTGTGAATAGCGAAGCAGCTTGGGGTCCGTAGGCTACACCCCCTGGCGAGGCAGAGCGCCGGTTGCAGTTACAGTTAGAGCGTTTCGCACAAGTGGAAGCCATTGATTCTTTTCTTTCTACAATAAGCAAGACGCCAAGTCTTAGTACCTAGAAACCCAAGGGCAACCATTGGCGAACCGTGTTTGGTTCGCGAACACGACACACGAAGTGTGGAGTGGAAAGAGGAAAAGGTCCCACCGGGCGTGCCAGAATCTGTTCCCCTCCGAATGGACGGCCAAGACATGGGCGTCTCGCCTGAAATTCGGGGCAGATGCTAATTGGTGCTATCCGTCCATCTCTCCGAAGATGCCAAGCTGATTTATGGCACCGCGTATCGAAGGTTTAGATGGATGCGCCCGATGTAGCAGACTTCGTCAGATTCCCCCTCGTTTGAGGGGGTTTTGATTGTGAGGACGCTCTTCCCTGCAGGCGCAAGCCCCTGCAGTTAATTACGCTACCGCATTGCGGTAACAACTTTCTCCTTCTCCAGATATTTCACTTCGTGTCGTGTGTGTTTATTTTGTGTTTAGTTGCCCGTGGATTGTATACGGAGACTGAGTTATATCGTCGCCCGTAGGGCGTGGACTAGTCCAAATCCGTATTATCTTAGATATGGATTTGGGGGTTGTGTTTAAGGATACATTAATCTCCCTTGAGACTAAGATCGACTTAAACGTTTGTTGAGGATGCGTTAGTCTAATTTTTAGACTAAGATCAACTTAACGGGATCGTTTAGATCCGACAAGAGAGCAATTGGGGGAGCCCTGTTGTTTAGTTTAGTGACATTATGGTCAATAGGTAGTTTAAGGACATTGCGGTCTATAGATAGTTTAAGGACATTACGGTCCAATGTCAGTTTTAAGACGTTGCGGTCAAGGTTAAGGACGTCATAGTCCGTGGATTTAAGGACTCCACAGTCTGATATTAGTTTTAAGACATCACGGTCAAGGTTAAGGACGTCATAGTCCGATATTAGTTTTAAGACATTCTGGTCAAGGTTAAGGACGTCATAGTCGATGGGTTTAAGGACCTCACAGTACAATGTTAGTTTTAAGACATCCCGGTCAAGGTTAAGGACCTCATAGTCCATGAGTTTAAGGACCCCACAGTCCAATGTTAGTTTTAAGACATCCCGGTCAAGGTTAAGGACCTCATAGTCCATGAATTTAAGGACCCCACAGTCCGATGTTAGTTTTAAGACATCCCGGTCAAGGTTAAGGACCTCATAGTCCATGAGTTTAAGGACCCCACAGTCCGTATCAATGTATGGTCATCGGGACCCGTCACCTCTTTGAAGACGTTGAGGAATTACAACGCCAAATATCAAAGGAGTGAAGAGATGTACCCTTAAACCGAGGTAGATTAAATAATCTTTGGCCTAATTTAGAACCAAGACCAATTAATCATGTTATGAGCCCATTGGCTCAGTTAAGTCTGAATTGAGGACTTATGGCCAGCTTGGGCTAAGTCCAATCATGTTTGGAATATTGGCTTTCTGTTGGTCCATTGAAGGAGAGGCTTTGCTTCTAGAACTTAGCCAATTGGGCTGAAGCTAGTGTTAAACACTAAAGACCAATCAGTGTTGAACACTGGGAATGAGATTGACAAGTTAGTGTTTAACACTAAAAGATAGTTGGTGTTAAACACCAGCAACAGGGCTTTCAAATTAGTGTTAAACACTAAAACAAATCAGTGTTAAACACTGGCAACAGAGATCTCAAATTAGTGTTAAACACTAAGGTAATCAGTGTTGAACACTGGTGACAGAGATTTTAATTTAGTGTTGAACACTAAGAAAATTAATATTAAACAGAGGTTTAATTTAATGTTAACACTAAGAAATTCAGTGTTAAACACTGCAAATAAAGTTCTTCAATTAGTGTTGAACACTAAGGTAAATCAGTGTTGAACATTGGATTCAGAGGTTCCAACTTAGTGTTAAACACTAAGGCAAGAGGGGTCACGTGGTAACACGTGAGGGCGCCCTCACTTCATTTTATTCTGTCCAAAAATATTGAATACTTTGAAGCATCACGTGCTGTCACGTGATGGACATTTAAGTGTTTGTCTGTTAGTGCTTCTGCCAGGGGGTCACGTGGGGCACGTGAGGCGTTGCCTCAAAGCCCTTCTCTGTAGAACTTTTCAGGGGTCACGTGGTAGCACGTGACCCTGTTTCACTCCATGTTTTAAGGATCTAGCAATAACTTTAGAGGAATTAAATTCCTACTTTCTTTTGAAGAATTATATTCTTAGATAGGGTTAAACCCTAATTTCTTTTCTGTGGGAATTAAATTCCCCATATATGTGAAGAACTGGATTCTATAATATTGTTCAACCCTAATAATAACTTTAGAGAAATTAAATTCCCACTTTCTCTTAGAGAATTACCCTTAATTTATATTCTGAGGAATTGAATTCCCATATATGTGAGGAATTAGGTTCTGTCATAGGGTGAAACCCTAATTTCTTCTTTCTTAATGGAATTAAATTCCTGTTGTTTTGACAGAATTAAGTTCTTAACTGGTTCTGTTCATTTCGAAGGAATTAAATTCCTATAACATAGGGTTAAACCCTAATTTTATTTCAAAGGAATTAAATTCCTATAGTTCTGTGAGAATTAAATTCTCAAACTTCCATTCCCTCCCTATGCTTTGGATCTGCATGGCAGGATCTCAACCCAATGAGAATTAAATTCTCAATTCATGGGGAGATGTGCACTTTGCAGATCCTCCACTAAAGAGATAACTAAGTTCTTCTTTTTAATATAAGAGTTAAACTCTTTTGAGAATTAAATTCTCTTTTTTAAAGGCCTTCCCTTTCTTACCCGAGGTTTTCTTCTGCAGCAGATCAAATTCTTCCAAAGTCTCAAGGCTCTCTTTCTTTTTCTCTCTATGTCTCTGTATATAGATCTCTGTATATCTCCCTCTCTGTCTCTCTTAGCTCCTATTTATAGGAGAAGGAGCAGAATCAATTAGTTTTAGTGAATCATTCATTGAGGTATTTGATTTGTATTCCTTAGAGATTTGATTTGCATTCATCATTCATTTGGACCTTTGGATTATTAGGTGAATTTTATTCACCATTGGATTTTAAATCCAAAGATATTCCTTTGTTGTTTCGGTTAGATTTTAAGGGGAAATCTTTCCAAGTTCAAGATTTTTCCATAGACAGGTGACATTTAATCACCTTTAAATCTTTAATCCAATCGGTTCCAAATAATCATTCTCCTTTGGAAAGATTTGAATGCTGTTCAGAATTCAATTCTGTTAAATAGATAGGCTTTGAAAGCCGGTCACGTGTGGCCACGTGACCCTTGGTCACGTGTAGGCACGTGTCCCCTTGGAACGAGCTTTCTTCTGCTTTCTGCGTTTTGTCTTCTAGCCGGTGTTCAACCGTCACGTGCCAACACGTGACCCCTGGTCACGTGTGAGCACGTGACCCCTGGTCACGTGTGAGCACGTGACCCTTTCTGGAGCCTTTTCTTTGATTTAATCAAGGAGCTGAATCTGCCTTTGCCGCTGCTTTTATTTGTCACGTGCCAACACGTGACTGCTGGTCACGTGCTAGCACGTGATGCCTCCTCCGTAAACTTTCCTGATTTTAAATCAAGAAACAATGTCCATCTACCACAATAAAATAATAACAAGAAAGATAACGGAAACGAATAAAGACCCAATCAAGAAATAATATCCTACTCACATCCCTTATGGGATCACAAAGTTAAACCAAAACTAGAAATAAAATAAACTAAATATCTTTAAACTAAACAGCAAACCTCCTCACTGCTCGGCTTGCTTAAAATATTCTCGATCTTCTTGCGATGAGATTAAAGGAACCGGACCATGCAAAACCCAGACGTCAGCGCGTCATAAATATCATAATAATAATATATAAATAGAACAATGTGCAATATAGAGTGTCACTTGCAAAATAAGGTACAATTATAAACAGGGCAAGCACAGGTGATATAACTGCAGGCTATAAGTATCTCATGTATATCCTAAAGTCTGTATTTCTAAGTTATCTATCCTAACGATATTTGAAACTAATTAATGTAATTCTCGTCATAACTCAACAGTATATATCCCTTTCATTCCTTACGGGACCACGGTAGAAAATATCCCGTTCATTCTCCACGGGACCATGGTACAATAAACAATGGTTATTCCGTTCATGCCCGGAATCACGACAAACAATAATATCCTTCTGAGTTACGTTTTGGTTACATTCTTAATTTCCCCTTTCCTCCATATTTCTTGTTCAAGTCGGGTATCAATAGAATGTCTACATAATACCAACACAGGAACAATTGTGTACATGTCTTGTCTAGTAGGATAACAAGTCAAGTAAATCAGGATAACAATACAGTATTGTTGGCATTGGTAGTTATTACAGATAAGAGGTATAAACAATACAACTACAGCAATGGAAAGATAATGTGTCGTGTACATGTCAGGTATTGTGTATTAAACATGATAGATATTTAATTGCACGGCCAATCACAATAAAAGCAGTACTATAATCGTTATGGTTATCTAGCTATAACGGAATAAATATATTTTGTGTTACTTGTTTAAAATATAACTATCTAACCGTATTTATTTTTCGACTGTTAAATATTATAAATTAAACAGTATTTACTAGAATACTTCGTGTAGATAATTTGTACAACTTCATCAGTTGCAACTACACACGTACCAGTATTACTAACTAATAAATTATGGATTATTTCATAAAATTGTATATCGATAATAGTTTGCAAAAAATCATAAATATATGTATATTATCAATATATATTTATTGGTATATGTAGCATAGCATGTTGCAAGTTTAGAAAACTTGCCTTGATCGGTAAAATACAACGGCGAATACGGATACCCGCACGACGACGACAACATAAAACACGACGTGCGATCCAAACAAGTCTCGGCCCGGCAAGTGCGGCGATGGGGTGGTCTGCAAGTCTGGATTCAGATCGACTGAGATGATGGTGGTGGCGGAGTTGGGTTCCAATGATGGTGTTTGGTTCTTGAAATGAGGGGTGAAGTCGAGACTTTTGAGCGAAGAGGTGGTGTCAGGATTGGGGTCTGGGACCATGGTTGAAGGCGAGAAGAGGCAAGGTATAGGTGGCGCTGTTGCTTGGGGTCGGCTCCGGCAAAGGTAAGAAAGAAGAAGAAGAAGATGTGTCGATGGTGAAGATGAGAGCTTGAGTTCTTGGTTGAGGGCGATGGAGGAAGGTAAGGTTAGGTCGGCGACTGGATGATGGTTGTAGTCGATGGTGGATGTAACACCCTAGTATGTTTATACAACATAATTTGGTATGTTAAATCTTGCTTTATAATTCTTTTGTTTTAGATTTTGGGTTGCGAATTATTCAAATAGTAGTAGTCGTTATCCGACCCGACCCGACCTGCATGTTTAGAACCCAAAATGGTGCAAGATTATTGTAACACCTTAGCACTGATATACTATATATATTTGGGGTATTTCAAATCATGCGGTAAAATTCTTGATTATTGTTGCTTTTGGGTTGCGGATAGTGCAATTAGTAGTTGTGGTTATTATTCGACCTGACCCGCATATTTGAAACCCAACATGGTTCGAGATTACATCAAATATTTGCTAGTACAGAGTATCCATGCAAATCTAAATTTTATATACGTATATAATATATTTAGACTCTAAATATCTTTTAAAATACAATATAAGATCAAATAACATATTTTCTTATCTAGCCTTGCATGTCATAGTACCCCATATCATATGGCTACACCTATATATCATGTTCATATCCTAATTGTTAAACTAATAGATTATTTGATCGCTATGTATATTCACGTAGGTCCGTATTTGAGGGTATATGTTTTTAACTTCAGAATATTGTATTATGGTTTAAATTCTTACGTAGATTCTCCATATTTAAAAACTCGATTTTTGAATGGATACGGGTAATATTTGGAGAGATCCGGTATTATCTGTAGAACGATCACCATATATATATATTTTATATATACAATATATAAACTGTTATAAATATATATAATATATTAATTTATTTTAAAATATAAAATCTCTCTCTCTTTCTCCCGTCTCTCTCTCATCCCCACATCATTCTCTCTCTAATATATATATATATAACCTATTATAAAACCAAAAACCCACGCACTCTCTCTCTCCTTCTCCTCAACACCCTAACTCTAACCCTCGTTTCCCCGTCGTCGTTGCCCTTTCGTCGCCATTCACCATTCTCCTCGCCTGAACCCTCCCCTCTCCATCACCATCTCCTCTTCCTCCTTTCCCCGACGGCCTAAGCTCACAAGCCCGACCACCAACCCATCATCACCTTTCCTCCGACCTCGTCGTCACCCTCTCATCGTCGTTATCCCCTCTCGTCCTCGTCCTCGCCTCCTCTTCCTCACCTCCATCACCCCATCTCCTCCTCCTCTCCTCCCTGATGACCCCACGTCCTAACCCAGAAACCCGACCCAAGAACCCAATAACCCTATCGCCGGCAACCCCTTGTCGCCGGGAACCCGTCACCACCAACCAACTCTATCGCTTTCTCGTCTCCCCAGCAACCCAGAACTCCATACACCACCACCACCGACCCTTTCTCCATCCCCTGTAGGGTTCCTAGGCACCCTAAAGAGGTCTCACAAGGCATCAACCATGCCATTTTACAAAAATATGGTGCCGAGAAACCCTAGTTAACGGATCGTTGCTAGAAATCTAGGCGAAAAAGTAAACTAGTTAACTACTTAACTAAAGGTTAGATGCTACAACCTTTGTAGATCCGGTTACCCCCTTCCTTGGCTCCACGAAGGCATCCTCTCGCTGTCCATCTCGAATCCTAGACTCGTTCATCGGCTTCATCGGGAAAACGAGCGGAATAGGTCGTTGGCTTCGTGTCAAAGACGATCTACGTCGAGGCTTCAAAAGTTCAAGCTCCGACTTCACAAAGTTGTGAAACTTGTGAAGAAAACACCCAAAACAACTTGGCAAGAGGTAGAGGGTGAAGAAATAGGAGGTGGGTTCACTTTAGAATTGGATTTATCTCACTTTAGCTCAAGTTGCCATTGATGGCCTCAAGGTTTCAAACTTGAAGATGAAGAAGAAGATGAGCTAGAATTATGATAAGTCTTTTTCAATAAGGAAATAAAATTAATACTTATCATAATATAACTAAGGTTAAGTGTAGAGAGCAAACCATGGTAAGTGGGAATAGTTAGGGTTCAGCATGAAGACAAAATGGTCTTTGAGTCAAACCTTCATGAAGCTTCATCAAGCTTCATGACAAAAAGGAAAACCATTTTGTTTTCATAAAATTATTTAAATAAATAAGAATGGATAAATAAATGAGAGAGTAAAACAAAACCCTAATTATCTACTTAACCATGGTTTTATTCTTTACACTTAACCATTTAAACATGCATCATCAAACATGATACAAACAAGTGCACAAAAGTATATCACATATACATCATGCACATCAAGTGAGAAAATCCATATAAAGTGAACCAATACTAGCTGATGCAAAGTAATATATCAAATATATAATTATGCATTAAATCATTAAATCAACATTTGATTCAATGATCCGGTCAGGTCGCACATAACCGACTAGAATCCAATGTATCGATTTATCGAACCAATGATTCGATAACTAGGTCATATCGAATATAACCAATCGAAACATATATCGCGAGAATGAAATGCGGTATCACATACACGCATTATTCTCGGTCCTGCACATATCTCATATGCGCTCCTATTTCGTTTCGCTTGAGCCAGGAAACCTCTGTGTAGGACTCTAAAGACTCGTCAATACGCCGGTAGCAGATGATGATCATATCAAGCATCCACAAGCCGCAAGCAGTCTGCTAAACGTAACGGCCACCCGGGTATTGAGCGATCAGAAGATCGACGAGCTAGCCCGCTCACACTCCTATGAATCCAAACAGTAACACTTACCGTACAGTCCGGTCTGTTCGTCTGATACGTCGCATATCAAGTCTAGGGGTGGTAAACGTCAGACCCCAATAACCGATAAGTCGTGCCGATGTGAGGCTCATAACGGGTCGAGAAACTACTGGTAACACTTACCAGCAAATCTCTGATCAGCCCTGGCTAGGGACTTCCCTGTTACGGCCAATCGAGCACAACGCAACATCAACCCCCAATACCGGGAGAGACGAAACCCCTCCTATCGCTCATTGCCTCCATGTGACTCGGGACTGTACCCAAAGACCACCGTTTTGCACGCCCTCATGGACGTGGTAAGGTGGAGATCAAAGCACAGTGGGAATCACACAAGACTCTATGACGATCTCGGGTCTACAGACTAACCTGCACAAGTGTCACCTGAGAACTGCCATCTGACGTGAGGTATAATACCATCTGGGAGTTCTCGGCGAGTCCGTCCAGTGTACCCAGTCTCCACTGAGCACCCGTATACCATCTCTGATGTCAAACACCAATGGATATGGGATCATCCATCGCCCATCTCATGGGTCGAGAAGCGTATACGCTAGTCTACTCTGGTATATCGATGCCCCGTCTCGATACACCCACGACTAGGGACCTTGAAGGATGTACTTATGGACTACCATGTCCCCACTAGTATGATCTGCATCATAGTCCAAGTAGTCAAGTACACATCCTAAGGGCTTTACCAACATGTAACTATAAGACAGTATAAAGAGACAAGTGTACATGTTAAGATAAAGAGCAACCAGATAGCATACTATCATGTCGAGCAAGAAAGTCATCTCTATATATGTCCAAGCATCCAATATAATATACAACATCTGTACAATACTGGCCTCTAGGGCATACATACAACTAACAATCTCCCACTTGCACTAGGGCCAGCTGCTGTAGTATCGCATACCGAGTATCCCGAAGAGTCTCTCAAACTGTATCTGGGGAATGGCCTTCGTGAGTGGATCCGCCGTGTTGTTCTTCGTGTCAACTCTCCTGACCTCGATCTCCCGGCGATCAACTATCTCCCGGATCAGGTGATACCGCCTCAAAATATGCCTGGATCGCTGATGGGACCTGGGTTCCTTGGCCAAAGCCACCGCTCCATTGTTGTCGCAATACAAAGGTATTGGATGCTCAATGGATGGAACCACACCAAGTTCAGTAATGAACTTCTTGATCTAGACAGCCTCTTTGGCAGCATCGTTGGCAGCGATGTATTCAGCCTCCATCGTCGAGTCTGCCACGGTTTCCTGCTTGGAACTCTTCCAGCTAACCGCCCCTCCGTAAAGGGTAAAGATAAAGCCCGACTGCGACTTAGAGTCGTCCTTATCACTCTGGAAGCTCGAATCGGTAAAGGACTCCACTTGGAGCTCCCCGTTACCATACACCAAGAACATATCTCTAGTCCTTCGTAAGTACTTGAGAATGCTCTTCACAGCTGTCCAGTGACTCTCTCCAGGATCAGCTTGATACCTGCTCACTATACTTAGTGAGTATGCTACATCGGGTCTGGTACACAGCATCGCATACATGATAGAGCCTACTGCCGAAGCATAGGGTATCCCTTGCATGCGAGCTCTCTCCAAATCAGTCTTGGGAGACATCTCTTTGGAGAGAGTGACTCCAGAGATCATGGGCAAGTTCCCACGCTTGGATTCTTCCATACTAAACCTCTTTAGTACGGTGTCAATGTACCTGGATTGGGACAATCCCAAAATCCGTTTGGATCTATCTCTATAGATCCTAATTCCCAATATGCAGGAGGCATCACCAAGATCTTTCATTGAGAATCTTTGTGATAAGAAGAGCTTGACCGATTGCAGTATAGGAATATCATTTCCTATCAAGAGTATGTCGTCCACGTACAATACGAGGAAGACAACCTTACTCTCTGCCACCTTCCTGTAGATACAAGGTTCATCTGGATTTTTGACGAAATCAAACTCTTTGATAACGACGTCAAAGCAGATGTTCCAACTCCGCGATGCTTGCTTTAATCCATAAATGGATTTAAGCAGCTTGCACACCTTCCCGCTGCTCCCACTGTCTACGAAGCCCTCTGGCTGAGTCATGTACACGCACTCTTCTAAATCACCATTTAGAAAGGCGGTCTTAATATCCATTTGCCAGATTTCGTAATCATGATAAGCAGCGATGGCAAGCATGATCCGGATGGATTTAAGCATAGCCACTGGAGAAAAGGTCTCGTCATAGTCCACACCTGGTCTTTGACGAAAACCCTTTGCTACAAGTCTAGCTTTGAAAGTCTCCACTTTCCCATCTACACCAAGTTTCTTCTTGAAGATCCATTTTCTCCCAATGGGTTTTACCCCTTCAGGAGCAACTTCCAAAGTCCATACTTTGTTGGTGTACATGGATTCCATCTCGGACCGCATAGCATCCAGCCATTTCACTGAGTCACCACTCGTGATGGCCTGCTCGAAGCTAGTCGGGTCATCATCTTCCATGATGCAATCCTCGCTTCCACCATCAATGAGAAAACCGTAGTATCTCTCAGGTGGATGAGAAACCCTACTTGATCGGCGGAGAGGCTGGGGTTCGTCGGGTACTATCGAATCCTCTGGTTCCACTAAATCTTCAGTTATAGTTTGTGTATCTGGAATTTCTTCCAGCTCTACCACTTTACCACTAATTTCTTTTTCAAGGAATTCCTTTTCTAAAAAGGTGGCATATTGAGAAACAAACACTTTTTGTTCTTCATGGTAGAAAAAATATCCTTGAGAATTCTTAGGATATCCCACAAACTTGCAAAGAACCGACCGTGCCTCGAGTTTGTCTGGATTTTGCCTTTTGACATAGGCCGGACAACCCCATATCTTAACTCGTTTAAAATATGGTCTCTTCCCACTCCATATCTCATATGGTGTGGTAGGTACAGATTTAGATGGAACTTGATTCAATAGGTATGCTGCTGTCTCCAGTGCATAACCCAAGAAGGAAATAGGTAACTCAGCTGTGCTCATCATAGAGCGCACCATATCTAATAGGGTGCGGTTCCTCCGTTCAGATACACCGTTGTGCTGTGGTGTATATGGAGGAGTCAGCTGAGAGAGAATCCCATTCTCTTTTAGGAAGTCCAGGAATTCATTGCTCAAGTATTCACCTCCTCGATCAGATCGAAGGATTTTAATACTTTTTCCGGTTTGGTTCTCGACTTCTTGTTTATATTCACTAAATTTCTCAAAAGCTTCTGATTTGTGTTTCATCAAGAACACATATCCGAATCTAAAGAGATCGTCAGTGAATGTAATGAAGTACGAAGAACCATCCCTGGCATGTGTAGACATGGGACCGCATACATCACTATGTATCAGTCCCAAGAGTTCGGTAACTCTTTCTCCGTGTCCCGTAAACGGAGTTTTGGTCATCTTGCCTTTGAGACATGACTGGCAAGTGTCATAAGATGAAAATTCGAAAGGTTTCAAATATCCATCCTTATGCAACTTAGCCAGTCGTGTCACATTGATGTGACCCAGTCTACAATGCCACAAGAAGGATTCGTTGAGTTCAGAACTCTTCCTCTTGTGTGTGTTTGTTATACTCAGAACTGTTGATTGATTTAGAACATAAATGCCATTGCATAACGTGCCTGATCCAACCAACTTTTGGTTACGGAAAATGTTCATAACATTATCCTGTAATACAAAATTATATCCCTCTTTACTTAATAAAGAAACCGATATAATGTTGCATATCAGGTTCGGCATGTAATAGCATTCGTTCAGAACCAATGTATTACTAGTTGGTAATACAAGGTGATATTCCCCGACAGTTTTAGCTGCAACAATTGCACCATTTCCAACTCTAATGTCTTTATCACCTTCTCCAAGTTCTCTACCTTTCCTTAGCCCATGTAACTGATTACATATATGGGATCCCGACTCGGTATCCAATACCCAGGACGTAGAGCAAATAGAGAAACAGTTCTCAGTAACGAACACATCCGAAGAAAATGCATCAACATGTACTTTCTTCATTCGGGTGGCATGGGAATCCTGGCATTCCCCTATATCCTGTTCATTCCTATAACTCTTATAGGAAATAACGGAACCAACGTTCCCCAGCACAGTATAACATGCGGGTTCGGTCAATACATCCATATTATTATCTTCATTAGGGCATGAAATGGTCGCTACCTGGAGAGAGAGAGAAGAAAACACTTTAGCGTATGCTCGTGCAAGATCAGATTGGTTATTATCTTATCTAATAAGGATGGCTCCCACTGCTTTTTATCAAATCTTCCTCCAAACCCTAAAAGGAAAGACTAGCCGGGATTAATTACACACTACAAGTTCGCCAATCTTTCAGCCAGGCCAGTGTCGGTACTTTGAGGGAGGTCCCCCGTGCTTTCGCACGAACCTAATTAATATAAACCTCGTTTTCCCAGAGGCGTAACCCCGTTGACACCTTTCTAGACACCTACTTGATCGGCTAATTGCAATGTGTAAAACTCTCCCAGGAGTAACTCTTACTCGCAGCGGGTATCGGGATCCAACTATCTCATAGAAGGTATGCAATCTCATTGCAAATTTCAACACTTGAAATTCCCTATAATATTTTGCCCCTAGCATCTATATGACCTTAACATAGTCAACAAATCACAAGTGCTAGTCAAGTTCAACCCGTCATTTCCTGATTGAATTAAACCCACCCGCACGACCCTTAACATAGTCAACAAAGTCGCACGACTACCCTAATCCAATCTGCATCATATGCATAAGCAGATAAATACTGGTCAGCTACCGCACACTACGCCTTAACATAGTCAACAAACGTAGCACGAATACTAACTAGTACTTATCTGAAATGGCGGAGGGCTACGCAGGTTTTCATAAAACCATGAGCGTAATGAACTTGATATCGTTGTAGAATCAAATGAAGTTTTGAAATGGAGTGATTTTGAGGCTTTTCTAGTTTTGCTAAAGGGGTCACTCCCGGTGAAGGGATCGTCGGCCCTTTCCTCGTCGAATGAGGTGCGGGATATATCATATATATCACTGTGCAAAGCATAAACTATAGAAGCAATCAAAAAGCAAACCGAGTGTGTAGCATATGCCAGTTATTGCTAAAGGAGTCACTCCCGGTGAAAGGATTCGGTCCTTTCCTCATCGAATAAGGTGCAGGGTATATCATATATACCGCTGTGCAAAGCAAGAACTGTAGCTACCTGTTTTATTTAAAATTTGATTCCACAACATCTTAGGTTTCTTATCTTTCATTAATCGCATTAATGAAGTCCCATCATTTAAATACCTAAACATCACAGATAGATATGACGTACACTTATGCCATCCGCATTCGCCTCGATGTCTCCTCGTGCACCGTTAGGTTAGGTAACTAACGACAGAGCAGGGCAGGGCTAGCGCGGGTGTAAAACATAAGTAACGTCTATATAATATATCATATATACTATATACTATATCCATCACAGAGTCACAACACAGATATCGCAGCAGAAAAACATATGAAATATTGGATATACTAGGACGTCCGTGTTTTCAATACGAGCCAGTATAAAACACGGATTCCACGGTCGTGATGAATAGCCAATCCCACACCCTAAAATATTGGGTCTATCCTAATGTGGAAAAGTAAATAATATACAAAGGGTGACAACTTCCGCTACCTGGAAGTGCCCCAAATAAAAGAATATTACATACAAGTTTTTACATGAATGAAAATGAAAAACACTCATCTCACATAAAAACCCCCGGCTATTTAAACACGACGATCCAATATAACATATCCAGCAACACATAACATCACATGTCATCAACGTAAGTAAGTATGCATACCCCAATTGTCGTTGACGTATAGCAACGAAACCGGCGATATGAACATACTACACTTACGGTCACAGAAAAGAAAGTGTAAAACTACAACAATTGGAATCCGCAACTTCTTTAGACATCACATGCCTAATCCAATGAATATCTTAGACATCACATGCCTAATTATTATAAATCCCGCATTTTAGTCTCATTATCGAAAACTCTTTTCAATATCAAATGAAACTAAACCGCTAGATTTATATCATTCATTTAGTTATCACATAACTGTTTGTGAATTCCAATTATTGTATCCCATTCCAGATAAATAGAATATATTAAACTTTCCGATCGAACATTCGAACACCCAAGTTTTCCCGAAACCATCCAACACATCAAATAGGTTCAAAGACATTCGTTTCATGCCTCAGTACCAACGGTCCAGCCGTAGAAGGGTCAAGCCAACGCCTCACATGTGGCACGCCGTACTGCCCCAAACCCGAAGGTTCAAAAGGTAGTTCAAGACGGTCACATAATCGAGTTAAGGTTTGTTGTCTTCTAGAGGTACCATCGCGTTACTTGCACTACTCAGAACGTCCTTAAACCACACAATAATCCAACACTTGAATATTTTTGGCAGGAGAAAGATTGGGTATTTATATCCGGTCGAACTTTTTAACATATTCAAAAAATTATCCGGAAAACACTTAGACAAAGTTCGATAATCCGATCGAATCGTCGATTCCCTATACAACCCCAGAATACTCAACTCTGGAGTCAAATTAAAATTCCCAGAAAACTCAGAACAATTAATCAGGAATTACTGTGCAAAAACCAAGGGCTGACGTCACTATTTAGCCGCGGAACCGCCGCATAAGCCTAGCTTATGCCGCGGTTCCGCCGCACTTTGTACTGTTCACTGGAAACGTTTTGCACAGTAATTCTTAGATTTTATTGCTGAATTGTTTAAGCATTTTTAATTGACAAAAAATCACAAATTTGAAAAATTTCCAGAGAGCTATTTTGGGGTTGGGTTTTCGGTTCGTCCGGGTTTCAAACTCCGTCTAGACTTCGCCTAAGGCTCTAGCTAGGCTCTGATACTAGTGTAGGGTTCCTAGGCACCCCAAAAAGGTCTCACAAGGCATCAACCATGCCATTTTACAAAAATAGGGTGCCGAGAAACCCTAGTTAACGGATCGTTGCTAGAAATCTAGGCGAAAAAGTAAACTAATTAACTACTTAACTAAAGGTTAGATGCTACAACCTTTGTAGATCCGGTTACCCCCTTCCTTGGCTCCACGAAGGCATCCTCTCGCTGTCCATCTCGAATCCTAGACTCGTTCATCGGCTTCATCGGGAAAACGAGCGGAATAGGTCGTCGGCTTCGTGTCAAAGACGATCTACGTCGAGGCTTCACAAGTTCAAGCTCCGACTTCACAAAGTTGTGAAACTTGTGAAGAAAACACCCAAAACAACTTGGCAAGAGGTAGAGGGTGAAGAAATAGGAGGTGGGTTCACTTTAGAATTGGATTTATCTCACTTTAGCTCAAGTTGCCATTGATGGCCTCAAGGTTTCAAACTTGAAGATGAAGAAGAAGATGAGCTAGAATTATGATAAGTCTTTTTCAATAATGAAATAAAATTAATACTTATCATAATATAACTAAGGTTAAGTGTAGAGAGCAAACCATGGTAAGTGGGAATAGTTAGGGTTTAGCATGAAGACAAAATGGTCTTTGAGTCAAACCTTCATGAAGCTTCATCAAGCTTCATGACAAAAAGGAAAACCATTTTGTTTTCATAAAATTATTTAAATAAATAAGAATGGATAAATAAATGAGAGAGTAAAACAAAACCCTAATTATCTACTTAACCATGGTTTTATTCTTTACACTTAACCATTTAAACATGCATCATCAAACATGATACAAACAAGTGCACAAAAGTATATTACATATACATCATGCACATCAAGTGAGAAAATCCATATAAAGTGAACCAATACTAGCTAATGCAAAGTAATATATCAAATATATAATTATGCATTAAATCATTAAATCAACATTTGATTCAATGATCCGGTCAGGTCGCACATAACCGACTAGAATCCAATGTATCGATTTATCGAACCAATGATTCGATAACTAGGTCATATCGAATATAACCAATCGAAACATATATCGCGAGAATGAAATGCGGTATCACATACACGCATTATTCTCGGTCCTGCACATATCTCATATGCGCTCCTATTTCGTTTCGCTTGAGCCAGGAAACCTCTGTGTAGGACTCTAAAGACTCGTCAATACGCCGGTAGCAGATGATGATCATATCAAGCATCCACAAGCCGCAAGCGGTCTGCTAAACGTAACGGCCATCCGGGTATTGAGCGATCAGAAGATCGACGAGCTAGCCCGCTCACACTCCTGTGAATCCAAACAGTAACACTTACCGTACAGTACGGTCTGTTCGTCTGATACGTCGCATATCAAGTCTAGGGGTGGTAAACGTCAGACCCCAATAACTGATAAGTCGTGCCGATGTGAGGCTCATAACGGGTCGAGAAACTACTGGTAACACTTACCAGCAAATCTCTGATCAGCCCTGGCCAGGGACTTCCCTGTTACGGCCAATCGAGCACAGCGCAACATCAACCCCCAATACCGGGAGAGACGAAACCCCTCCTATCGCTCATTGCCTCCATGTGACTCGGGACTGTACCCAAAGACCACCGTTTTGCACGCCCTCATGGACGTGGTAAGGTGGAGATCAAAGCACAGTGGGAATCACACAAGACTCTATGACGATCTCGGGTCTACAGACTAACCTGCACAAGTGTCACCTGAGAACTGCCATCTGACGTGAGGTATAATACCATCTGGGAGTTCTCGGCGAGTCCGTCCAGTGTACCCAGTCTCCACTGAGCACCCGTATACCATCTCTGATGTCAAACACCAATGGATATGGGATCATCCATCGCCCATCTCATGGGTCGAGAAGCGTATACGCTAGTCTACTCTGGTATATCGATGCCCCGTCTCGATACACCCACGACTAGGGACCTTGAAGGATGTACTTATGGACTACCATGTCCCCACTAGTATGATCTGCATCATAGTCCAGGTAGTCAAGTACACATCCTAAGGGCTTTACCAACATGTAACTATAAGACAGTATAAAGAGACAAGTGTACATGTTAAGATAAAGAGCAACCAGATAGCATACTATCATGTCGAGCAAGAAAGTCATCTCTATATATGTCCAAGCATCCAATATAATATACAACATCTGTACAATACTGGCCTCTAGGGCATACATACAACTAACATCCCCGATCACCAGAACCCACACCTACCTCGCCGCTACCGACTTCACCTCGTCTCCGTCACCTCGTCGCCACCATCTCCTCTTTCCTCGACAGAACACCCGCAAACCACAACAGCCTTCTCTTCTTCCTTTTTTTCTTCTTTCCTTTATTTTCTTTTTTCGGCCGTCTCGCCGGAGTTGCGCACATCACCAACGATCCTAACGACCCAGCCACCGTCGTCATCTAGCCCAGTCGCCACATCACGCAGCTGCTCAGCCAGGTCCAGTCCTGAGTGCGTAAGTTTTGCATCGTGACTTTATTTCGAAGTCGGAACGTGACATCCGTATCTCGACGTGAGATTTGATCAGGAAAGTTCTAAACTTGCGACATGCTATGTTATTATATCAATATCTATTTGATAAATTATAGTGCATGTGTTTTACTATTCAGCAGAGATTATCGATTTACAGTTTTATAGTATCCGTCTGCATCCGTATTGATAATAGTTTATCTAGTTGCATGCCGGAACATCACGATATTATCATACTACTATATCAGTTTATTATGTTATATAGACTGCAATATACATGGTAATGGACGTATAACGGTTATTACAGATAGATACATATGCATCCTGGCATTAGTTGTGATTGTCGTGTTTCGATATTGGTTATAGTTTTACATTTGGTGCCTATTCTGGTTTAAATACACTGCATGGCATATTCACAACACACTACCAGACTTGTTACTTAGATCTTATTACTAATGCCGACAATCCTGACTTGTTGTCCTGACGGACGTGACTTGTTGTATACATAGACAAGACATGCACCTGCTTGATCCTGTGTGGGCATTGGATTTATATCATCAATACCTGACTTGAACACAGAACCGTGGGGGAAAAAGGGAAATGAAGAATGTAACCGAAACATAACTCAGGAGGATATTATTATTATTTGCCGTGATTCCGGGCATGACAGAATAATCATTGTTTATTGTTTGTCGTGATTCCGGGCTTGACGGAATAATCATCGTTTATTGTTTGCCATGATTCCGGGCGTGACGGAATAATCATTGTATCGTGGTCCCGTGGGGGTTTGAACGGGATATATACTGTTGAGTTATGATGAGGATTACATTAATTGATTTCAAAGATTTGTAGAATAGATAATCTAGAAGTACAGACTTTAGGATACACATCACATACATGTACCTCACTGTTTTATACATGTGTTTATTATTTATATTCCTGTTTAATCATAGCATCATATCCTGGTTACTACTATTAATTTTGATGTTATGACGCACTGACGTCTGGGTTTTGCATAGCCCAGTTCCTCTACCTTTATCGCAGGAAGATCAAGAGTACTTTAGCAATCAAGTCGAGCAATGGGGAGCTAGCTATTTAGTTTAAAGACTCTTAGTTTATTTATTTCAGCAATTTTATTTTATTGATGTGGGACAATATTAGGACATGATTCAGATACTATTATTTATTGGATCTTGATTCGTTTCCGTTTTATGCATTTTCTTGATTTTATTTATTATGGCAGATGGACATTGTTGGGGTCAAAAATTACACCCCGGTTGACCAAGTCAAAATCAAAGTCAAAGTCAACCCTAAGCCAAGTGGGCCCAAGCACAGGTCAAGACCGAGCATGGAAGGGACCGACCCTGTGACAAAAAGAATGAAGACATAAATTAGTTTAATGTAATTCTTTTTTTAGAAATAAATGTGTGTAAAATAGGTAAAAAGCCAAAATTTTGTAAACCGCATGGTTTATGTGCAAAAAGAGATAAGTACATAAGGCATAGGGTGGCACAAGTGCCATTTGGCAAAGCTTAAGGGGCTATATGTAAAGTGTGTAGCCTATAAAGACAAATATGATGAAAAAATCAAGAACAACTTTTTCATTCTCTCAAAAAGGTCTAGGGTTCTGTGCCTCCTTCTCCTTCCTCAAGATTCTAAATCTTCTTCCTTTTTTTAAAAATTAAATCAAGAGTTTCACTCTTCTTTTCCTAAAAAGGAATAGTTTTTCACTATGTAACCCACAGAGGGGAGCTCGAATCTCCCATCAGATCTCTAAAATGGGAGATTTTTAAGTCTCACCCCCTTTTTCTCCAAGATCCAGCCAACAGAGTGGAGGAAGAAGGAGACTCATCTCCAAAAATCCCACTTTGGGAAGATCCTAGGCTCAAGATAAAATCTAGGACGCAAGGGAGAAGAAAGGAGACCCCTTTCATCATCTCCGAAAATCTCTTAGGAGTTTAACTCCACAAAAAAAATCCCTTTTTTTAGGAGTTTAACTCCAAAAGTCAATCGGGAAATACAACTCCCTGTGCAGGGGCTAAGCCCCTTTTTCCTTTTTTTAAGGAGTTTAACTCCAAAAGTAAATCGGGAGTACAACTCACAGTCAGGGGCTAAGCCCCTTTTTCCGCGGGCCCCCAGCGCCCACGTGTAGGGCGCGTGATCCTCTGGCACCCAGCGCCCACGCGCCATGTACGTGACCCGCTGGCGCCTAGCGCCCGCGCGCGGGACTTATGACCTGTTGTCGCCCAGTGCCCGCGCACGGGGCGCGTGACCCGCTGACGCCCGCGCGTGGCGCGTGACCCGCTGGCACCCACACACCAGGAACATGAACCGCTGGTGCCTAGCACCCGCGTGCAGGGCGCGTGACCCTTTGGTGCCCACGCTTCACTCATGCGTCCTAAGGACGCTCCTCACCCCTCTTTTTCCCTCATGCTCCACACTCAAAACACGTCCCCCGTTAGAAAAAATTTCTAACGCGTTGCTGCCCCGCACCCCGCAAGCTAGCCCCCTTGACCTTCAGCCCGCTATCCGGGTAGCGGGACCCCGTAAACTCTGTGTGGCCCCCGATACGTCCAAGTACCCTTCAAAACACAACACACGCACACGGCACATTGAGTTCGCATGACCAGTTTAACCTATCAATCGGAGGTTCCCTCAATTCAAAACCGAGGGGTAATTAACGGCAGCTTAGTCCGTAGATGCTGGAGATTCGGATCCGCACAATCAATAAACCCCGGCCTGCCCCAGATAGGAGAAATCTGTACATGCCCAACAAGCGCGCGCATTCCTATCTCAATGGGGTGACGAAAAACACCCTACAGATTCTGACACGCCCGGTGGGACCTTTCTCTCTTCCTATATCTCGGGTCAAGCGTTCATGCGAACTCATTTAACATATATACCAATGTTTGTAATGAAATAATGTTTTTCCGTACAACAATCAACTTTCAACGACGATGTCTTCTAAGATGAGTTCAGCTTCCGGCACGACCCCGATCTCGTATGTGGTCAAGATCAATGCTCGTGTGGTTCTCCCCGCAAGCCTCAGTCAGCAGTGGGAGGAACCACCCCGTCAATTTGGTTCCGTCATCATATACCCTTCCAGAAGCGCTCATTTGGAAGAAATCCCGGCAAACCAGATGGCCAAGCCGGTCTCAAGGGGTAATAGGCCGAACGTTGTGATCGCTAAGTCACCACAGCCCAAACTTAAGATGGTGTCCGAACGACTCACTGGTGCTCCAGTTGGGAGCAAGACTTCCGGTACAAAGAGCATCATCAAACGTCGCGGACCAGCTCAGGCGATGATTCCAACAAGTGCACAATCAAGCGTATCTCAAAAGCTCTCCATCGCTTGGTCTGTGGCGGTTTCCCAAAGAGTTGTAGCCTGCCAAGTGCTCTGAACAGAAAGGTTGATATAGAAGCGGCTCAGGTATCGAGCCAATAAGAGGGCCAGGACTCCGGCCAAGTGGAATCTTGTGAGGTTCCAAGAGCAGAGTCACCCAGCGATGACGGCTGAGTCGGCCATAAAAGTCAGCAATTCCTTCGAACCTCTGAAGTAGGTTAAGAAAAACGCTATGATCGCTAGAATCAAGAAGACAACAGTCCGAACGATGCTACAAAGAGACGTGTCCCAGCCCCAATAGAGAAAGCATGACACCGTCTCTTCAAGAGTCTATCAGGTGCTCTATGCTGTGTGAAAGTAGCGGAGAAAATCCAGTAAAGAAGCGCCAGCACCACTCAAGAACCCGGTCAGGCCAGCCATCTTCAATCGATTGTCCGTTACCGAAACAGAAGGGCCACGATAGTAATCCATGAAATCAGTTGACAATAATGAAAGGACGGCCGGATATGTTATCCACACAGTCTACATGGAGGGCACGCGTCCCAGCGACAATCTTCGCAGCAAAAGTAAAGATGGGGCCACCACATCCCAAGCCCAATTTGGCTTGAATGTGGTGGTCGCTTCCCAAGACCAGCCGCCTCCGCTAGATGATGAAAACCCTTTCGATGAGGCCGATAGGCATAAGGACCCCTCATTCCATGTGGAATCAAGCTCGGACAATGAGGAAGAGCCGACTTTCCACCCCAGGACTGCAGAGCAAGAGCTGCTTCAAGAACTTCGAAAACGGCTTAGGAAAAAAGATAAAGAGATGACCAGGCTCTACCCAAAAATTGATGACCTGATGAATGTTGTGATGCAGCTCATGGCTTAAATTGCTCGGGCGCCTTCTAATCAAGCACATGTCTCTACTCATGAGCTGAGTGATGACAACCTGAAGCAACCGATGCATATCCCCTTGGGTCCAAGATTGGGTGAGCCGAACGAAATCCGGCCACATTCCGCTTCTGGGGACGCCTTGGCCTCAGATAGCATTATCCCGCTAATACAAGATCGGATAATGGATTTGGTCACCAGCAAGGTTAAAACATTGGTGGCCAAAGCCGAAGCTCAGAAAGAAATCAGCAGTAGTGGGCGTCCATATCCCGCACAGTACGATCTGATCGAGTTCACAAGTGGCTACATCATTCCTAAGTTCGGAAGATATCATTCCTAAGTTCGGAAGATTTGACAGGACGGGAAATGCAAATCTGCATGTCGCCCACTTTAAAGCGTTGTGCCGAAATACAGGGGGCAATGATGCACTCCTTCTTCGTCGGTTTGTCAACAGCTTGACTGGTGTCGCTTTCGACTGGTACGCGAGTATACTAGACGGGTTCGTCACTACTTTTTCCCCAATGGAATCTCTGTTTCGGCAAAGGTTCATGAGCGTCAGTGATAAAATATTTATTGCTAACCTTATGAGAACCAAGCCGGGAAACAACGAAAGCAACACGGACTTTATTGCCCGATGGCGCAACCTCACTGTCAAGTGCGAACCGCCGCTAGAGCAGAACCAGTCCGTCGGCCTCCTCATTAGGAACCTCAGCAATTGGATGGTCCCATTATTGTGTACAGCAGGCCTCAAGACGTTTCAGGAGCTGACCAAGAGAGTTCAAATGTAGGAACCCTCGAAGCAAGAGTTTGTCCTGGACTCTCAGAAAGACAAGATTTGGAAAAGCAAAAAGAATGACAACCGTAGAAGCGGGAATTCCAGCAATACCAATATCTTCAAAGCGTCCGATAATGAAGATAAGCGAAAGGTAGGCGAATCCAAAACCAACCGGTCTCGAAAGCCAGTGCTGGGAGGAGAAGGGCATTCCCTAAAATAGAAAAAGAACAAGGTTTACTCTTTCAGAAGGGACAAGGTCCGCAAGATATTCAAAGATACCTTGAACAACGGTCTACAATTGCTAGAGTCGAAAAGACCTCATGAAGCAAAAATGACCGACAATCCTCTATATTGCCCGTACCACCGAGTAGGGACCCATGCGATCAAGGATTACTATATTTTCAAATACTGGGTCGAGAAGCAGTACAAGATTGGGGAGACCGAGTTTTCCAAGAGTGTGTTGGTGAACAATCAAGCTGCAACCACCAACTTCATACAGACACAAGCTGAAGCTTTCTGGGAGCAGACAGCTGAACCCGCTATCCTGAAGAATGAAACTGACTTGTCGTAGCCTCCATGGAGCATGCACATGTCTAAAAAGATGAAGAAGATACTAAAGCTACTTTAGAAAGAGCCCAGAACGGAATGGGAAGGGAAGAACAAGCCCACCGTTCCAGCTACCAATTTAGCTCAATCAGGCTCATAATTCAAAAGGCTCAAGAAGAAGAAAAGTGCAGCTCGACGCAAAAAAGAGTCTGCAAGGAGATCGACCATTCAAAAATATATCGATTCTCTCAAAAACTATGAACAAAAGGAAAGAACTCTAATTCAATTGAAGACGTTCTTTCCCTCAGAAGCGGCTGAGATTCTGGAGGAGCTAGAAGAACACTCCGATAACGAGATCCCTACAGTGACCTACTACGTCGTCCACCTTGGTAGCGACTCTGAGGAAGAACTCTATTTTGCCGAGGAGGACGATGAGCTCACCACGAAGGCCAACCAAATCTAGTTCAGAAGTGGCAAGGTTCTACCGCCAAATCAAGGCAACGCCCCAAAAGGGAAGGAAAAACAAGTCACTAATGAAGAAGATGGCGGAGAGCCAGCTCATGAAAATTTGAGTCCTTCCTCGGTGGACTATAATGTCTTGGCTCATCTCCGAAAGCTTCCGTCTTTCCTGAGCATCTATGATGCCTTGGTTCTATCTAAGAAGCTTAGAGATGTTCTCATTCGCGCTCTACAAAACCCTGAGCGGTACCAGGCTCGCTTTGCCGAAATTGATATGAAAGAAGCCCAGTACACTCTGCATACAGCCGCAGTCACATTTAAAGATGAAGAAGACCTGTTACTAGGAACAACTGAACACAACCGACCGCTTTACGTGATAGGTACAACGACGGAGACCGGATTAATCGCATATTGATTGATCCAGGGTCCTCAGTGAACATCATGAACTTGCGGGCCCTGAAGAGTTTGTCAATGGATGTCCGACACCTGTCAAGGAAAAGGATTGTCATTCAAGGCTTCAATCAAAATTGCCAGCAAGTTCTGGGATCCATAGCTCTTCCGATCAGGTTTGGGGACCTACAAACTAAAGCCAAGATATACGTGATCGACGCCGACACGTCCTATAAGATTCTCCTTGGAAGGCAGTGGCTTCACGATTACGGCATCGTTCCGTCAACTCTTTATCAGTGCATGAAGTATACCAAAAATGGAGAAGAAAGACGCATTGACAGAGACATCCATCCGTTCAGTGTGCATGAAGTCCGATATGAAGATTCTTGGTACTTTGTGAACCTCCAAAGTGCCGAGCCACAGCTGACCAAAGACAGAACGGCCCCGAAACTCAAAAGCAAATATGAGCCGGCTGTCACTTTCAAAAGCAAGAATCCTCATGGGCGTCCGTGTTTCGGCAGTAACACCGATGAGTCCGACGCTGGAAGTCCGTCCTTCCATAAAACTCGCCCTCATTTCGGTAGCGATACGGACGAGTCTGATATTGAAGGCTCATCTGGCAGGAAAATTCGCCCTCATTTAGGCAGTGACTGTCACGCCCTGCTTCCCAGTGTACGGAAGTGGTGACCTGGCAAGCCCGCAACGTATTTACTAAGAAATAAATACGTTAAGCGTAATTAATCAATATATGTATAAAATGCACAAGAATCAACAAGAGATATAAAATAAACATCAACTTTTATTAACATTCATCTTTACATTAGAACTGCTTTGAAAAGGATAGATACAATGATATAAAGCAATGCATAAATAGTGGCATACAAACTGAAATAAGTACAAGATGAACTAGAAGTCCTGCTGGGCAGTGAACTGGTCCAAGTCCTCCTGGCTCGGATCGATCTCCTGAGAGTCCGATCCTCCTGACAAACATTCCAAAGAAAGAAATAGACATGAATGTCGTCAGCGAACTAGCGCTCGGTAAGTCTGTAATACCCAGCCCCTTTTTATACCAAAATTAGTATTTTATTACTCTAGAATTCTATTTATTCTTATATACAATTTTATTCATTTTTTTCTTATAATTTATTTATTTTATTTATAAATTTATTTCATTCTAAACCCCATTTATTCATTAATAAAACCAAAAATCTATTTTCTCAGCCCAAATCTATTCTTTCTATTTATTTTACCCCAAGCCCATTCCTTTTCTCATTTTATCCTTTGATTTTTCATTCACAGCTCCGGCCCGCTTCGTTTCCTTTCCCTATATTTTTCTATTTGATTTTCCATTAAATCCAGCAACCCCAGCCCAATTTCCTTTACCAAAAATTAAACTCAAATTCCTTTTTAATTTATTTGGCCTAAGCCCGCCAGCCATTACCCAAGCCCAACTGCTTCTTCTCTCCCCAAATTAAATCTTTCTTCGGATTCTGGCCCGGCCCGTTATTCTTTTCCTATAACTTATTTTTAAACCCTTCACAGGCCATCCTCACTCATTTTCCCCACAATTCTTTTAAATTCCTAATCTATTTAAATCCCAAGCCCAACTCTTAGCCGCTACTGTACATCTCCCCAACGTCTCTCCTTCTTCCCCGCGCGCGTTTCCTCCGCCGTCGCCCACGCCAGCTCTCGAGCGTTACCCGTGACGCTCGCCTCGTCTCCATTCCTCTCACCCCAACTCCTATCGCCTCTCCCCCAACCCTCAATCTCGCAACTTCTTCCGCTCTTCTCTCCTTCACCCACGTCCCCGAGTTGCCCCACGTCGGCCACGTCTCCGTGCTCGTCGCCGACGACCTCGGTCACGTCTCCAACTCCCCTCGTCACTCTCTCTCTCCCAGCAACCCATCTCCTCACCTGCACCATCATCGACCCATCATCATCGTCGTCGTCGTCACACTCTCTCACCATCCCTCTCGTCGCTCCCTCCCTCTCGCAGACCCTCTGCTCTCTCTCTCTCTCTCTCTCTCTGTCTCTACCCCAGCTCTCTCTCTCTGTCTACATCCCTCTCTCTCCTCTCTCATCACCCTCATCCTCATCAGCTCCAGCATCTTCTTCTTCGTCTCCTTTTCATTCTCTCGTCTCCGCTCAAAACCAAGATCCGGGCTTCCTCTCTTCCCCATGGCCGAGAGTTCTACCTCCACTCCATGTCCTCCTACCTTCTTGGCCGAGGCTGAGCTCCACCCTCTTCTCCTTCATTTCACAACTCCTCATCAAGCACTTACAACCCACCTCCAAACACCAGCACATGTGCCATCTCCGCATCATGCCCAAACCACGTACCCACCGCGCATACACCACGCCCGTACTAGGACCAGGTCACCAACGTACCATGCCCGCATCGTGCACGCACCATTGGCCACCCGAGATCCTCCTCTTAAATCAAGCACCCTGCTGCTTTGCCGTCGCTGCCCCGTGCTGTCGCTGTCGTCGACGTTTTCATCGCAATCATCGCTGTCGCACCCACCGAACTGTCGAATCCAAGAGCCCGAGCACGAGCCAAGACCGCGAACCTTGCACGCGTCATTCATCGCGTGTTCACGCCGTTACCACTGCCGTGCATCGCCAAGACGCCTCTAGGCAAGTATTTTACTTGCTTACATGCTATATATTTGAGTTACAAACTTAGACTGCTTAGATTATCACATTACAATATTAGATCGATTAGGCGTCATAACTGTTCGGTGTGTGTTCCCAATGAAAATACCCATCAAATTTGACGGAACTCAATGGTGTAGTTTGGCCCGTAGGGTTGTGAACCTAGTGTGTGAATTTTGTTGGATAATGTAATCGTTAACGACTAAAACCACTACCCCCAAGTTTAACCGTAAAACCGGAATTTTATTGTACCTGAAAACTGTTAAATTCACCATAAATCATATACATACTAGAATGGTGCGTTCGAGGGCTCAAATCGAAGCCAACTCGACGAACTTTAACCCTATACTGGTTTCCTAATATTCCTGTACTTAAATTGTGATGATATTCCTATCGGAGTGCGACTCAGGACTGCAGTCCAGAGCGACTCCAGTCGTTGCTTGCTGTTCCGTATTGGGTACCACAAGATATTCTTAACTCGTAGATTGCGGAACTCCACTGCTTATTATAGAAAACTCTGTTAGCTAGACAAGACAATTGATTTCATTCTGTTTCATTACCGTTTGATATTTAATCTGTAATTTAATAGATCGGGACACATAACAGTCCCAGCAGAATCAGAACTGACACATTGGTATTGGATAGTGCGTAACTCCCGATGTACAGATGCGATTGAAGATCCGTCTATTGCGTTGAAAACCTTACTGAAAAATCTAGAATTCATCCAACTGTAGCATCGCTAAAATCTGATCCCAACTGGGATTAAAATGCGTTGAGAAATGGATTTCTGATTCTGAAACCGGATTTCCAGCCGCGAGCGCTTAAAATGAAATGGCTATAATTATTGATCCTGGAACCCGTTTGGCTTGAAACCAAATTTGATGGATGGACAACTGAACATACTAATTTTTACCTGTTTATCGTTTCACTAAATTATATACGTACATTTCATGATAAATCGTGCAAGTGATAGAATACTGTTTTCATGACACCTTAATCGTGCTTCATATACTGTTTACGCGTCATATCATACCCATATCATTGTAGTGATAACCTAGTGATATCGTGCATTTACCCAGTGTTAGTTCTAGCGATGATTGTGGCAAGTACGTCAGTGTTCGTGTATCCGTGATTAAGTGAAAGTGATGCGTACTTGTACACAATCAGTGACCCTATTATTCTATTGCATTGTCGACATCTGTGGGATGCGTGTACGTATGACTATAAGTGGTATGGGACACTTATGTAAGCGCTTGCACGGGTGCCACAGATAAGACATCCGACACTGCCATTTATCTTAGATATTAGTCGGGGCGTGCTTGATGGAGGCCCTGCCTCCAATTCTCGCGCAGACATGTCACGGATCGATTAGAATTTAGGGTTATGGTTAGCGTTTGATGTAGACCACGGGGTGTGGGGTAGTTTAAGTGTGAGTTCAACAGAATCTTGGGAGTCCCATGCCGGCTTATATATTTAGGGAGATATATGGAGATTTACAGGGTATGTGATATACACCGTGATATACATGTTACATGTTGGGCCCGTGGTCCCTTGCCCTTGGGTGGAGGACACTCGCGAGTGGTTGACTCTCACACTTAGACTGACGATAGGCTTAGTGACCTGTACAGTGAGACTTAGAGACTGATAGGGATACTGGCATTTATATACCTTATATACTGTGTTGACATACGTGACATATCGTTCTACTGCTTTAATGCTCCGCTGCATTGATTACTGTACATTCATATTCATGATGTCATTGATTTACTGTTATTCATACCTATTACCACTGTTAGAACTGTCACTGGATTTTATATATATTATATTGCTATTGTGTCGCTCTGACGACCTGAGTATGCATGCTCAGTATGAGGAGAAGATTTAGCCTGGACCAGAACTAGACGTGCATTACAGACTTCTTGACTTGCCATTCCGAGTTACATTCGGTTGCTTTCCCCTCAGGTCAGTTCTTTACATTGTTTCTTTCAGTTACTGCATTTCTCATTACCTGCGCATCATTTACTGTTTACCATGAAAAACTAGAAGCCGAAGTGTGACTACGGCAGGACATTTCCTTGACCGTAGGAGCATGGCTGGCCTTGTCTACCCCTCGTATTCCGTATTTTGAGAAGCGGGGCGTGACAAAGTCCCAAAAGAAAGAAAGGAATATAGCAAGTAATGAGAATTGAACTGGTAAGATATACAGGTATAAGATTGCTATTCTAACATAGTTGTTTGTAGCTTGGTATAGAAAGTTTTTGTGTATATGAGAGAAGTCTATCTTACCCCGTGGACTATGGTAACATATAGTACAAGGCCCCATCAAAACCCACGGGACAACGGCATGAGAGTTCATGTAGGTGTCTTTTAGTGATCATCTCGTGCCATGTTAATACATTCCGTACCAATCTACCTCATTAACCCCGCATAATGTTTTGTATAGATTATATTTACAAGGCTTGCCGAGACCATGGATATAAGTTATTCAAGTAGTCAGGTTCAGGATGTAAGCTTATAGTCATGTCAAGTTATAGCCATGGTTCGGTCAAGTCAAGTCTTGTATTCAGTTTTGATATTCAGGTTCATGTTCAAGTATACATGTTATAGTTTGGATTCATGTTTGAATTAGACTCAGACTAAGTCAGACACTTGCAACTGATTTAGATCCTGAATAAGGTTTGGGAGTTATCGATAACTGTTGCACATGGACGGTAGAATTTGTGTCTTTTTCCAAGACAATTACCATTGATAACATCATTAAATTTTCTACCTTAAATAGGCAAGCACTCACTTTCTCTGGCTCCTTATGGCTCAAGAGAATTGATCCCGCTTAAACCTATATTTACTAAAGTCCTTAAATATAGTTTTATATAACTCGATGGGGTTTTAAGAAAAATATTTTTAATATAGTTTCAAAATAATCTTGAAAAATTATTTATATATTTAGGGTTTTCATGGATGTGAATTTTAGTGATTTGAGGTATTTTAGTGATAATAGCTTAGCTTGGAAAGTTCATGGAATTTTACTGTAAAGCTTGACTTTTGTTGGTATCTTGACGAAACTTGTAATTCTTTCATTTGAAAATATAAGTTTATTATATTTTGAAAATATATGGATTTTTTAATATTTATATAATTATTAAAAATTAATTTTTTTAATTAAGTAGAAAAATATGTTTTTCTTAAAAACTGTATTTAAAACATTTCGAGACCGAATGCTCCTTGAGGAGGTCTGCACGTCGCTCTACTAGCGTAAGGATGTGCGATAATCCACACCATCCAATAGCGGGTCCCCTAAAAAGGGTTGTAGAGTCATATTTGCAAAGGAGTTAAAAATACAATTTAAAAGAAAAACCGGTTTTATAATAAATGGTATTTTAATGTAATATTGTAATCGTAACAAAAATATGTTCGAAGAGTATCGTGCTATGGAACCATGTGTGTATGTGAGAGGTAGGTCGTTACCTCGTGAATTTTCCTAAAGGTATGTTTAAGCAAAACAAATAAATATGGTATATACAAACATCATGGTATTTTAATATAAATGTTGATTTAAAGATATTTTGCACGATATTTTTGATTAAAAGTTGATTCTAAGCATTGATTTTATGTTAACAAGCATGGTGTACAAATATGAATGAAGATTATATAAGAAAAAGTGGAATTATATAGTTTTAGAAGAAGATGTTTGTATTAACTCCACTTCCGACATATGTTTTGAAAAGAGATTTTCCAAGAAGAAGAAGAGGGATTGGGAGGGACTTACAATCTAGTTAGGTTAAGAGAAGGTAGAATGAGGAAGGGTTGTCTTCATGGCATCGCGGGGTCGCCGGAATTTGTTTCGATCCTCGCCAGAAGTTAATATCTTGCTAACTCCACTTGCACTTCACTTGTACTTAGAAATTTTGGAGAGTTTTGGCTATAATTTTCAGAATGATGAAGGGCTAGGGCATGGGGTAGTATTTATAGTATGTAATTAGGGTTTTGGAATTAAAATGGTTAATTAAAATGCATTAAGATTATGATAAATAGGAAATTGAAAGGTCTTGTTTGATTGCAGAGCAATCAAACGGTGCAGGGGAGTTAGGGGTAGGGGAAAGGTCATGTGTGCAAAGCCAGGGCCTTATTGGCCATAGGAGGACCGCCGGTGCCGGCATAAAGGCGCATCTTGCCGGTCATTTTGGTGAGGGGGGTCGTTGGATGGATGCCATGTCTTCACATCCGTATTTAAATCGTTGTGCACATGTTTGATTTTTCTGTCTTTTCATTTTTATATGTATTGCACGTGTAATCTTTTGGACTTCCAAAAAGTTTAAAAATAAATCAGAAAAATAATGTGTCTGGTGGGATTCGAACACAGGGGTGTTCCAGCCAAAATTTTCGGCCAAGAGCTACTTGTTCCCTTACAAAAAAGGGGGAGGGTCCTCAAAATTAGGCCTCACGTGTAAAACACATAAGCGCTCATATGCAAAGCGTATGAGTGCTGAACATAAACAACTAATGGACAAGCAGGCCTCACGTGCTAGACACGTGAGCGCTCATATATAAAGCATATGGGCACTGAAAATAAACTAAATAAAACAATTAATGGCCAAACATGCCTAACGTGCTAGACACGTGAGCGCTCTTATGTAAAGCATATGGGTGCTGAAAATAAACTAAATAAAACAATTAATGGCCAAACAGGCCTCACGTGTAAAACACGTGAGCGCTCATATGTAAAGCATATGAGCGCTGAAAATAAATAGGCTAAAACTCACACTAGGGGTCACGTGTTAAACGCGTGAGTTTTCTTGCCTCTCACATGCAAAGCATGTGAGCGCCATTATTTAAAATGCTCCTATCAAATTCTAGAATTAAATTCTATTTTGCGAAATATTTTCCTGATCTTCCTCAAACTAGAAATATCTTCTCTGTTAAACAGAGAACCTTTGGATCAAAGATCCAACGGTGATCATCTGATAGAATAAAATTCTATCACAGGAAAATATTTTCTTAATCTTGTTAAACTAATAAGATATTCATATGATAAGAATAAAATTCTATGTTAACAAGATATCCATATTAAGAAAATATATTTCTGATCTTGTTAAACTAAAAAGATATGATAGAATAAAATTCTAATCTTGTTAAAACTAACAAAATATTCGTAATCTTGTTAAACAAATAAGAAATATTTTCTGTTAAACAGAAAGCCTTTGGATTAAAAATCCAACGGTGAATAAAATTCACCGACTGATCTAAAAGATCATAGAATCAATCATGATCTCTCAATGAGAGATTCTCTTAACAAATTGATTCTTGTTCTTCTATTATAAATAGGAGCGAGGAGAGGAGGAGAAGACATACACACACAGAGAGGGGAAGAAAAATATATAGAGAGAATTTAATTCGCTAGAAAGAAGAGGGACCCCTCCCAAAAGATCCCACAAAACAAAAAGAGAATTTAATTCTCAAACCAAAAGTTTAACTCTTCTCAAAGAACTTAGTTCTTCCTCTGGTTAAGATCTGCAGAAGCAGATCTCCCCACAAGTTAAGAATTGAATTCTCATCGGGGAGATTATGTCATGCAGATTCAAAACCTTGGGGAAAGAACTGAGTTCAAAAGAGTTTAACTCTTACAAAACGTATGGGAATTTAATTCCTCTAAAACTAGGGTTTAACCCTTTAAAAAGAATTTAATCCCTGCAAAGAACAAAAGGAGAACTTGATTCCTCAGAACCATAGAAGAACAGCCTGATGATTCATTAGCGTTCAAACGCTATGTAACAGATCACGTGTTCCTACGTGAGCACCTCTGAGGAACAAAAAGGAACAACTGACATCGAGTCACGTGATCCCACGTGACCCCCTAATAGTTCTTAGCGCTTTCAAATGGAAAAAGGGAATAAATCAAAGACAGTTCCCATTTTGACGTGATCCCACGTGACCCCCTAATAGTGCTTAGCACTTGTAAAAGGAAAGGGGAATAAATCAAAGACAGATCCCATTTTGGGGCGCCTCACGTGATCCCACGTAGCCCCCTAATAGTTCTTATCACTTGTAAAAGGAAACGGGAATAAATCAAAACAGTTCCCATTTTTGGGGCGCCTCATGTGATCCCACGTGACCCTCAATAGTGCTTAACACTTATAAAAGAACAAGGGAATAAACCCAAGTGAACAGCGCCAACTTTTAAGAGCCTCACGTGCCACACGTGAGCCTCCCTAAATTTCAGTGTTTAACACTTCCTTGGAGTCCCACGTAGGAGCACGTGAGCACTGAGTATACATTAGTGTTTAACACTATAGGAAGCCAACTCCAACTCCAAATTGGCTAAGTCTCCATGAGGATTAAAACATCTTGGATTTCCTAATAGACCGAGCCACTATTCTCATGACTTCCCAAACTGATGATGATTCCTCAATCTCCTAAGTTAATCTTAGTCTCTCATAAACAACTAATGATTCTTGGACGAGCCACTATGATCTTTCCCTTCAAATATGGAATTTGGTTCAAGGGTACATCTCTCCATACCTCTGATACATGTCGTTGTATATCTTCAACATCTTTAAAGAGGTGGAGGGTCCCAACAATCAACAGCTCTTTGGTGCAACCCAAAACTCATGAGCACATCCCTATGGACCGCAACGTCCTTAAACTAGCTATGGACCGCAACGTCCTTAAACTACAACCTCACCGCAAAATGGTGATCTATGGACCGCAATGTCCTTAAACTAGCTGTAGACTGCAACGTCCTTAAACTAAACCCTCATACCAAAAATGGTGATCTATGGACCGAAACGTCCTTAAACTAACAACGGACCGCAACGTCCTTAAACTAGCTATGGACCGAAAACGTCCTTAAACTAAAGCAATAGAGCCCAAATGCTTTTTTGCTGGGTCTGAACGATCCCAAAATCCTGTTGAGTAGATCTTAGTCTAAAATTAGACTAACGTATCCTCAACAAACATTTAAGTTGATCTTAATCTAAAACGAGATTCACGATCCTTAAACCAAGCCTAAATCTAAGAATATACGGATTTGGACTAATCCACGCCCTACGGGCGGCAACATAAATTAGTCTCCGTATACGATCCACGGGCAACCAAAAATAAAACAAACACACACGACACGAAGTGAACATCTGGAGCAGGAGAAAGTGGTTATCGCTACGCGGTAACCTAATTAACTGCAGGGGCTTGCGCCTGCAGGGAAGAGCGTCCCCATAATCAAAAATCCTTACAACGAGGGGGAATCTGACGAAGTCTGCTACAACAGCCGCATCCGTCTAAGCCTCCGACACACGGTGCCATAAATCAACTTGGCATCTTCGGAGAGGTGGAAGGATAAAACCAAATAGCATCTGCCCCCAAATTCAGGCAAGACGTTCGTCTTTCCCGGTTTTCGGCGGTAAACAGATTCTAGCACGCCCGGTAGGACCTTTTCCTCTTTCCACTCCACACTTCGTGTGTCGTGTTTTTCCGCGATCAAATAATCGCGGTATATATGTTTGTGGTTGCCCTTGGGTGATGGGATACTGAAGCCGGTGTATCTTCTCTATGAAGAATGACATTTGGTTCTACCATAGCAACTCAGGCTCTGTCATATCTGGTGGAGTCAAGTATAGACCACTTGCGGCCTTCAAATCTATGCAATCCGTCTCTTTAAGAAATCTACTGGCTTCTCTTTAGGTCGATACTCCCACCTCCCACCCTCGGTGCCTCAACGTCGAAGGAGGAGGCCCATAAGAAGTCTATCTTCTACAGGCTGGCTCCCCAAGCAGCAGCTTTGCCGACGGAATCAGTCCTCAAACAACTGGCACATGCCAAGGACCAAGGTCGACGCAGGGGGCAGAATATTCAAGCTCTCAAAGGAAACAGGGGGCAGGCTCGGCAAAATCCTGAAGCTGATCAAATCCCGGCCGTAAGAAACGGTCGACGTCGATATCGGCATCATACAAAATGAGCTGGTGGCAGTTCTCCGTATGGTCCTGTTTCAACCCCAGTGATGAGTGTTGTTGTTCCAATTGGGAACAGCTTCAAACTGTTGAGAGGGGTCAAACAAAATTCTCCTACCGCGATATTGAAGAAATCTCCGCACCCTAGGGAGATCCCACGAAAGAAGAAACCAGTTCACTCCCTAAAACAACTTTCTTCATCTATATATAAGGTGTGGAAGCAGGTGAAGGTCTCTGTCGTCAACCACGGCTCTTCTACTAAATGTCAGCCAAATTCTGACAAATCCCCTTTCAAATACAAGAGGACTCATCCCAAGAAGAATCCTGATACAGCGGTCCCTCCCAAAAACCAAAGCGGCTTCTCACAAAAAAAGAGGCCTAATAAAGCTCAAGTGCCCGAAGAAAACTCCAAAGGCCAAAACTCCAAACACCCCAAGCCTGGGGGCATGGTAGTTCACATAGTCTATGTGGTGAATTCCAAAGACGAAGTTCAAGATTCTACTAGTCACCGACCTCAAACTCGGTCCCTGACAAAAGTTCAACTGCAACGTGAAAAGCTGCAGGAGATGCTCGCTCAGGCGGTGGCAAACGCTAATCTATCGCCTAAGGAAAATCCCGAGGACGCACCCGAAGAAAGAGTAGAGAAGGAGTCGGATATTGATTTCCTAAAGTGCGCTCTGAAAAAGAGAGATGAAGAAGCGGAAGAAATGTCCACTAAAATGAACCATATGTCCCTTCTGATTCAGAATATGGCTGGAATGATGGTTCAATCGGAACCACTGGCAGACGAACTGCTGATAGTCGGTCTTAAAGACAAGGGTGACATTTCAAATCCTCTGCAAATCTCATCAACGGCCGAAGAGGAAATGATTCCAAAAGCAAAGCCGAACGAACATATCGCTCGGTAAATCAAAGCTCATTACGCCAGTGAATCCGCAAATAAATCAATCAAGACCGGTCGATCGTATCCGACGTGGTACGATCAAATACAGTACCCGCCAAAGTACACACTTCCAACATTCCACATGTACAAAGGAACTGGGAATCCTCTCCAGCACATTACGCGATTTAAATCCATGTGCGGCAATTTTAGAGGAAATGACATACTACTCCTCCAACAGTTCGTCAGCGGTCTGGCGGACATCGCCTTCGAATGGTATGCGGAACTCCTGAATGACTCTGTGAATACTTTCGATGAGATGGAGATGCTCTTCCGTCAGAGATTCGCTAGTGTAAATAAACGCACTACCGTAACGACATTAGTCAATGAAAGGGTTAGACCGAATGAAACATGGGTTCAATATGTTACCCGATGGCGAAATCTCTGGTCAAAATGCGAGCAACGTATCGACGAAGCGGTAGCTGTGGGAATGTTCATAGCCACCCTTGACCCAAATTCAAAAGGCGTCCTCATATATGACCTTCTTCAAGCCGACGACTTTCCAAGAACTCATGGATAAATGGCTCGATTGGATCAAATGGGTCAAGAATCTTTCTCATCCGATGATGACGAGTGAAAAGCGGAGGCAAGATGGCGTTTTTCGCCTACGCTCAACAAAAATAAGCGGCTTTGAAGCAACATGTCACCAAAATAGCGACGACGTGGGTACTCGCCCCTCCCCCCCCCCGAGATATACACAGAGGGCATATTTCTCACTGGCGGAAGAATCTTTACGTAGGATGGTCCTTTCTTCTCAAGGAGCAGATAGAATATCAAGGGACTTACAAGCGGGTTCTGCAATCAAGTGGAATATCCAACTTGAACCAAAAAACCATGGGAGGGATGTGAAACCCATGTCCCACTCCGAATCAGATGATGAGGAAAAAACCCCAAGTCAAATTCATTCTTCCAAGGAAGAGGAAGACTCGGCAGAGGGAATGACGTGATATCTCGTTCCTTTGTATATGAAGAAGACGCTCCATCAGTATCGGAAAGCGACATTGATAAGCAGGGGGCGGGTGCTGTTTAAAATGCCCAGTACTTCCTGCAAAACAACTCGATTGGCACGATGATAGATGAAGAAGTCCAAGAAGGTAAAAATAGTCTAAGGCGTTGTTTCACCCAATCAGAGCAAAGCTCTGTTCAAAATTTGAAATTTGAACTGAGGCAGCGCCTTACGAGCAAAGCACGAGAGCGCCAAGCGCTAAGAGTCGAAGACTCTGAGGCAGCGCCTCACGTGCAAAGCACGAGGGCGCTCGTGCCAAGAGCACCAGCGCTAAGAGTCAAAGACTCTGAGGCAGCGCCTCACATGCAAAGCACGAACGCCTCACGTGCAAAGCACGAGAGCGCCAAGCGCCAAGAGTAAGAGACTCTGAGGCAGCGCCTCACGTGCAAAGCACGAGATCGCCAAGCGCCAAGAGTCAATGACTCTGAGGCAGTGCCTCACGTGCAAAGCACGAGCGCGCTGGCGCAAAAACTAAAAGTTCTCTGTCGTTGGATCAAAGATCCAACGGAGATGATTAAAAATCACCAAAGTACAGAATTAAATTCTATTGAGGAAATACTCCTCGAATATTTCCAAACAAGAAAGATTGCTCTCTGTAAATCAGAGCACCGTTGGATCAAAGATCCAATGGTGATTAAAAATCACCAAGATACAGAATAAGTTCTGTATGGGAAAATATTTTCCCAATCTTGTTAAATAAAAAGAAAGATGTTTTCTGTAAAACAAAAGCCCTAGGATCAAAGATCCAACGGTGGGAAACATCCCCAAATCAATCAGAGAAATGATTTCCTTAACTGATTCGACAAATCAGCCTCCTCTATATAAAGGACCTAAGACTTCAAGTCTTACAGACAGAAAAACTTCCCTATAAGTTTCAAGTTCTAAGAAAAGAAAAGGAGAAGAGCAAGCTCTGCGAGGAAGAACCTTCTTCAAGGTAAATAAAAAGAAGAGAGATCATAGCATCTCTTCATAAAAATAAGAACTTAGTTCTTAGATCTAGGAGACAAAGTCTCCCTCCATAAAAAGAAGAACTTAGTTCTTAGACCCATAAGACAAAGTCTTTCACAAAAACAGAAGAGATCGTAGCATCTCCTCATAAAAGAAGAACTTAGTTTTTAGATCCACGAGACAAAGTCTCTTATAAACGAGAATTTAATTCTCAGAGTACAGAACTGATCAGAACTGCATAAGAAGCGTCTTAGCGCTCCAAGTCTGGCGCTCAGCCCCAAGCGCACCACGTGCTCCTTACGTGTGCGCTATTTCATAAGAAGCGCCTTAGCACTCCAAATCTGACGCTCAGCGCCAAGCGCACCACGTGCTCCTCACGTGTGCGCTATTTCATAATAAGCTGTAAGTGCACGGCGGCGCCCCGGCCGTCAATCCGACACCGGAATGCGGAAACGAAACTTTTTCTAAAAGCTAGAAACCGGCACCACCGCGCACAAAAATCCCGGATCGGGCCATTAACCTAACTCTAGCAAACTAGAAAATGAGTAGAGAGCTATACCGAGCGATCCGTGTCTTTCGGTCTTTGGCCTCCACTCCGATCTCCTCGCGGAATCTCCGGTCTTCAGCTCCTCGTCGGAACGGGCACCACATCGCCGGGTTCTTTTACGGGCTCCCACCTCTGGACTGAGGCAACTCGGGCACGAAGTTGGTGAGCCGACGTGCCCAAGGGTGCTGTAGGATCAGTGTAGTAGCTTTGTCTCAAGCGGGTATTGATCAGTCGAAAATACTGCATCTTTAAACCAGCAATTTCCCTATCATTTGCATTCATATAGAAGTGTTCGGCATTCATATCGCATATATTAGCAAATCAGTCGTTAAATATCAGATTGCATGTGTTAGACTTTAAAACCGGCACCATAAGGGAAATTGACGGCATTTCATAGCATGGCATCATTCCTATATATTGCAACTTGTGTTTCGAAGTCTGTGCAGGACATTACAGAAGATCGGTCAAATTTACAAACAAAGACTGTTAAAAAGATGTCAACTCATGGATTTGGAATCTGGCAATGATCTAAAAAGAATTAATAGATTCAACATATCAGAATGTATATTCAAAGACAGAAAAAAGCAGCTGAAGGAGAATGAAGCCCTGGCTCCACCACTCGGCCGCGGAACCGCGGCCGGAGCCGCCTTGAGCCGCGGAACCGCGGCCGGAGCCGCCTTGAGCCGCGGTTCCGCGGCGGCTTGTCCACATCACCCCCACTTCTCTGCTGCAATATCTCCACCTCACTTCCAGAAGCTCTTCAAGCCATTTCAAGTTCCAGAATACTCCTGAAGCTTCTGCCAGTTCAGCAAACTTAGGGTTTCTAAGCTAAACATTCCTAGCATAAAGTCTAAGCTAAGCTCCTAACTAACTTACAACAAACTTTTGGAGGGAATTGCAAATTCAAAATCCTAGACCTAGGGTTTTGGAAATCTAAAAATAGGACCCAAAGCTCACTTATTGAAAAGAGACCCAAGATCTTAGACAACTCATTGTTGGCTAAATTTTCCCCATTCTTCATCTTCCCCAATTTCCACCCACAAGTCTAGTGACAAGGCTTGTGTCAAAACCCTAACCCTAATCCAATCCAAAATCAAGAAACCTCAAGATTCTTTGAGTGCAAACCAAGCAAGTCTTCAAGATCCTTAAGAAGCGGAACCGGATTTCAGTGGAGCACGAGATCGAAGCGATCCAAGACTCAAGAAACCGAGCGATGCAAGATTCGACGAGCGAAGTTCCTACCTCTTGTAAATCTTGAGAGTTGTAACTACTTGTTGATGTAATAAAGGTGAAGATTCTTTAACTTGCTTATTTTTAATTCAAGCATTATGATTCATTTCGATTCTTGAATATGTACTTTGTGATGATGCTTGAATAAACTCCGCTCGTGGAGGAATCGAAACAATTGTAAAATGATGATGTTGATGAATTGTTAAACGTTTTCTTAAGTCTTAAAACAATTGTAAATTCTTGAAAATTGATTGATCGATGATCTAGATCGATGTGAATGTGTTCTTGATTCCTTTCGCATGATCTAGAGATCAACAATTGATCATTCGACTTTCAAGAAGCTATCTAGTGAATGTTATTCATCGAAAGGATAAAAGATAGGATGAGCAACCCTAATTCCTCGCAAGATCCTTGATCCTCGATGAATTCAACATCGATTTAGCCTCAATTTGTTACTAGATAAGAAATCGTAATCTTGAATCTTCATCACATCTACAATTTACTCGATTCCTATGAGCTTTACTTCAAATCTTGAAACCCTAAAGTGATTGGAATTCTATCGAAACTCGATTCTCGATGTTTATCATTTTCTTGATTCTTGATTAGAATGGTGATACTTGAAACTCATCGATAAAAATCTTGAATCATGTTTTCTTTTCTTTTCTATTAACTTTTCAATTCAAACAAATCAAAATACAAACAAATCGCACAATCCCTGTGGACGATCCGCACTCGCTAACGATCTACATCCAACATCGTAGTTGATTGTGGTCAAATAATTTTTGGTTGTGATTTCTATACAATTTTCTACCAACTACACAATCCGAAATAGAATCAATCAAATGGCGCCGTTGCCGGGGATCGCGTGCTAATTCGTTTTATATTGAAATTTAAATTGAAAGATTTATTTCATTGTAATTTTGTGATCAAAATTCGCACAAAACACTAAACGATTTGTTGTGGTTTATTGCAGGGAGATCTGGAGCTTGCTGTGAAATTGGAAAAAATTTTGGAGAGTTCCAGAGGACTCAGGGGTTGAATATACACCTTCTGTGAAAATTGTGTGCAGGGAACCCTCAACATCACCGCGTTTCCACAGCCCTAGCCTCCTATTGCGGCGGTTCCGCGGCCCCCTCAAGGTGTTTCTGCACCAAATTTGCTCAGGTGACTTCTATCTTTCTTATCTCCCTCCTCATCTGCTCCAATCAACAATTTGTTGCAGGCTTCTTTGCAAAAATCGCAGCGCCACGCAAAATGCAAAATTAAATTGTGCTTGTTTTGATTTTAGTGGTTGTTTGCATAATTAATACGGACATTAAGGGGCAAAGACCAAATCCAGATTAGGTGGGGAGTTCATTACCCTTCCTAATCCCCGAAAATCGCAAAATTGCATCCGCATTTAACCCAATTAACTAAAAAAGATCTAGAGATGACTCTAAGGACCGTCGCGCTCACTTAGGACAGAAGAAAGCCGTGGGTAATTCATTGCTTATCCGCGTTTCTCTTGTGGTGTCTAAGGCAAGTGTGTCGAAGGCTAGTGGTTACTTAATTAGGCCCACTACTTACGTAGTGGAGAACTTCCCACTTACCTGGCACTTACCTGGCCATAGGAGAGACAAAGAGGCAGTGGAGGATTTATCCTGCGTCTTGTCTTCTGGCAGTTAGGAGCAGTCTAGAGATCTGACCTAGGCGACCCCTAGAATTAGGGTTTTGTGTGTTGCATTTGTTGTGTTGCATCATATTTTCAAAAATCCGTCTAATTTTCAAAACAAACACCGCATTCATTCATTCATTACCCCTAATTATAAGCCACGCTGCCACTTGTACTAACCCTTTTTAGTGCAAGATAGGATGGACACGGGATTCTAGTGCCCGTTTAGTCCGCGTACCCTTTATCGACTCCGAAGTCGGTATTTCTCCATTTACTTCTTCTTTACCCACCACCACACCCACATCGTTGGATCCACCTCCATCGAATTTCTTTAACACTAATCTGCCGCTGTCCGTTGGTGCGCAGAATCCACCCCGCATCTCTCTCCAAGAGAGGTGTTATCCACTGCGAGCTCCTCTTTCGACCTGCTTATCCATTCCACCAGCCAACGGGGATAATTTTGAAATTAAACCCCAATACATCAACCTTTTACCCAAATTCCACGGACTCAAGACTGAGGACGCTTACGTTTTCATTACCAAATTTGATAACGTATGCGCAATGATGGGTATGTCACAACTTTCAGTGGATGCTATGCGTCTACGACTTCTTCCATTTACTTTGTGCGATATGGCCGAGAAGTGGCTATATAACACTACCACACACTCTATTACGAATTGGGAAGAATTCGTCGCGGCATTCCTTAAGAAATTTTACCTAATGCAAAAGACAACTCGAATCCGTAGCGAACTGAATCAATTTACCCAGCTCCCTACTGAACCATTTTCAAAATGCTTTGAACGTTTCAAGGATCTATTGGTTCAATGTCCTCATCACGGCATCCCGAGATGGGATCTTTGCCGAATCATATATGAGGGCATTAACCCAAACACTAAACAGAACCTTGAAAACATGTGTCAAGGTACCTTTATGACCAAGGATGATGGGGAAGCATGGAAATTTTTAGAAGAGTTCGCTGAAAAATCACTACAGTCGGAGAGTGGAACCCAATCATTGAATAGGGGTGGCGTACACCAAATAGATGTGTCCATAGGTGTTCGAGCTGAGATGACAGCAATGCAAAAGAAGCTCGACGCTATGGAACACAAATTTTCTGCAGCCTCCCTAAACCCAATGTCGCTCCCCAAAACTGTATTTGGCTGCTGTTCTGATCCGTCTCATTTAACTGAAGAATGTCCATTAAACTCTGCGTTTCAAGGTCACGAGCATACTAATGCCGCATTTCAAGGACCTAGAAACGATCCATATTCTTCCACGTACAATCAGGGTTGGAGGAATCACCCGAATTTTGCTTGGAACCAACAACAATCTCAAAACACGGTTCCAAGCCAAAATAATTTTCAAAGGGCTCTTCCACCACAACAGCAACCACTTCAACTCACTCAGCACCCCTACCAGTCACAAAATTTCCATAACCAGGTCAACACTCCTGCACAGTCTAATCCTATGCGGTTAACCGGTTCTGACGAACTCTCTCAATTCACTCAAACCATGAAATCACTTTTGTCAAATTTCATAGAGGTTTCGGCTGAGGTTAGAACTTCCGTCAGTGAGATAAAGAAAAACTCAGTGTCCCAAGCTGAGAGTATCAGATCGATGGAAGCTGAAATCGTACGACTTAAAGCCGAGATGAGTGCGAGAGAAAAAGGGAAACTTCCTTCTCAACCCCTACAGAATCCTGGGCATTACAATGTAAATGCCGTCACAACGTTGAGATCGGGAAGAGTGCTGATCAACCATGTCAGGGAAGGAATTGATGATATTGAAAATCCTATCATTAACACCCCGGCTGAGACCTTTCCTCACACACACACTTCTACTTCTGATCCTTGTTCTTCTACCCCACCGCCTTCTCGTGAGCCTATTCTCCATTTCCCACTAGGCTCGACACCTCAGTATAGCCCTTCTAGTTCTCCACAGACGGTCCCCACTCCTCTTTTGGGATCTCGTCTACCCTCTCTTCCTTCTCCTATGATGGACCCGGCGCTTATTGCGAAAGCTCCTTACCCGAATAGGTTAAGGGGTAACAGAACGAGTCCTCATATGGAGAAAATTATGGAAATGTTCAAACAGGTTAACATCAACATCCTTCTCCTAGATGCGATTCAACAAGTACCCGCTTATGTGAAAAATCTTAAGGACTTGTGCACTAGGAAGAGGAAGACTCAAGTGCCGACGAAGGTCTTCATGTCTAATAATATTAGCACTGCTTTTATCCCCCAGCTACCAAAGAAACGAAAGGACCCAGGATGTCCTACAATATCGATTTCTATTGGGGGTAAAAACATAAATCGTGCTCTTTTAGACCTTGGCGCAAGTGTTAACCTACTTCCATATTCTGTATATGAGCAACTAGGGATTGGAGAACTGAAACCTGCTCACTGCACTCTCCAAATGGCAGACCGTTCAATCACCAAACCAAGGGGTGAACTAGAGGATGTGTTGATAAAGGTCGGGGAATTTGTTTTCCCTGTAGACTTCATTGTACTTGATACACAGCCTATAGCAAACCCCCGGGGCCAAATTCCGGTGATTCTGGGTCGTTCGTTCCTTGCCACTTCCAACGCTGTTATTAACTGTAGAAATGGTTCAATGAATTTATCATTTGGCAATATGACCATTGAACTAAATATCTACAAAATTGGAAGTCAGCCATCAGAACCCTCTGCTCATATTCTCGATGTGTGCTCTGTCCACGAGATCGCTCCCGATAGTTGTAGAGCTGAGGAACTTTGCTTTACTGATCTCGACGACATTACCACATCTCTGTTTGATCTTACACATGATCTTAGTGAGGACACTTTTCCTACACTTGAGCCCTACACTCCTGACTTTTCTCCACCCGAGCCTGTATCTTTCACAGGCTCTGAGCTTCTTTGTAATTCCAAAAATCACTCGATGATCCCACCTTCTATCATTTCTCCGCCCGAATTAGATCTCAAAATTTTACCTTCTCATCTTAAATATGCTTATTTAGGTGAGAAGGAGTCTTTACCGGTTATAATATCCGCTTCTCTAGCATCAGAGCAAGAGAATGCACTTTTATCGGTATTGAGATCGAATAAAGAGGCGTTTGGTTGGACTATGGCGGACATCAAAGGGATTAGTCTCTTGATAGTTGAACATCATATACATGTGATGGATGATGCCAGACCAACCCGAGAACCATAGAGACGGTTGAATCCCGTCATGAAGGAAGCGGTGATGAAAGAGATCGTCAAATGCCTAGATAATGGTATTATATACCCCATCTCCGATAGCCAATGGGTGAGTCCTATACATGTCGTCCCTAAGAAGTCCGGCATCACTGTTATAACCAATGAGGTAAATGAGTTGATTCAGACACGCGCCCAAACTGGATGGCGTGTATGTATTGATTATAGAAAACTCAATGCCGCCACGAGGAAAGACCACTTTCCTCTACCATTCATTGATCAAATGCTGGAACGCTTAGCAGGACGAGAGTATTATTTTTTTATGGACGGATACTCATGCTATAATCAGGTCCCCATCGCCAAAAAGGATCAAGAAAAAACCACTTTTACTTGTCCTTTTGGTACCTTTGCTTACAGTCGCATGCCCTTTGGGTTATGCAATGCTCCCGCTACATTTCAGCGGTGTATGATGGGGATATTCTGTGATATGGTAGAGAATTTTCTGGAGATCTTTATGGACGATTTCTCGATTTTTGGAGACTTTTTTTCTGATTGCCTAGCGAATCTTGACGTTGTTCTTACTCGTTGCAAAGAGAAGAACTTAACTTTGAACTGGGAAAAATGCCATTTCATGGTCCAAGAAGGAATTGTACTTGGACATGTTATTTCACAGAAAGGCATTGAGGTTGACAGAGCTAAGATAGATGTCATTCAAAACCTCCCTCATCCCAAAAGCGTCAAAGATATTCGATCTTTCCTTGGCCATGCTGGCTTTTATAGGAGATTCATTAAGGACTTTAGTAAAATTGCTAGACCTTTAACTCTTCTCCTGGCCAAGGATACGACCTTCCATTTTGACTCGGACTGTGAGACAGCTTTCGACTCACTTAAACACTCACTCACTTCAGCCCCCGTTCTATCATCTCCAAATTGGGACTACCCCTTTGAGCTGATGTGTGACGCATCCGATTTTGCAGTAGGTGCAGTCTCAGGACAGCACATTGAAAAGATGCCACACATGATATACTATGCAAGTAAGACCTTGAATGATGCACAAATCAATTATACAACCACCGAAAAAGAACTTTTAGCGGTTGTATTTGCATTAGAAAAATTCAGGCCTTACTTAATTGGCTCACCTATAGTTGTGTACACTGACCATTCCGCCTTAAAACATCTTCTGGCGAAGAAAGATGCAAAAGGTCGACTAATACGTTGGATCCTTCTACTACAAGAATTTGATCTTGTTATTAAAGATAAGAAATGATGTGAAAACATAGTAGCCGACCATCTTTCACGCATCTCTTCTTCCCCTGTGACCCTGCCGATCAATGATTCATTTCCTGACGAACAACTCTTGAGCGTATCCAATGAACCTTGGTTCAGGGATATAGTGAACTATCTTGTCACGGGACTTATACCCAGCGATTGGTCAAAACAGGACAAATATCGTTTTCTATCCCAAGTAAAACACTTTTACTGGGACGATCCATATTTGTTTAAGTATTGTCCTGATCAGATCATTCGCCGGTGTGTCCCGAAAGAAGAGTTCAAGAGTGTTCTTTCTTTTTGTCATGATCAGGCCTGTGAGGGTCACTTCGGTCCTAAAAAGACGGCGGAAAAGGTTTTGCAATGTGGTTTTTATTGGCCGACCTTATTCAAGGACGCATTTGACTATTACAAAACTTGTACACAATGTCAGTACACGGGTAGAATCTCCCAGAGAAATGAAATGCCTCAACAACCCATCTTGGTTGTTGAAATTTTCGATGTTTGGGGCATTGATTTTATGGGTCCCTTTCCCAACTCCTTTGGGAATTTGTGTAGGGTTCCTAGGCACTCTCAAGAGGTCTCACAAGGCATCAACCATGCCAATTTCAAATTTAACGGTGCCGAGAAACCCTAGATTAGATCGTTAACTAGAATTTTAGGCGAAAAATGAAACTAGTTAACTACTTTAACTAAAAGAACGGAAATACAACCTTTGTAGATCCGGTCCTTCACCTCCATAGCTCCGCAATGAAGTCTCCTCGCTGTCCAAATGGAAACCCGGGCTCTAGCGTCGGCTTCATTGGAGAAATGGGCGGGCAAGGTCGTCGGCTTCGCGCCGAAGATGATCTACGTCGAGGCATCACAAGATCAAGCTCCCACTTCACCAAGTCATGAAACTTGTGAAGAAAACACACTCTACTACTTGGCAAGAGGTAGAGGATGAAGAAATAGGAGGTGGGTTCACTTTAGAATTGGATTTCTCACTCATTTGCTCAAGTTGCCATTGATGAGGCAAGCTATTTCTTCAAGTAAAAGATGAAGAAGAAGAAGAAAGCATATGATAATATTATGATAAGTTAATTTAAAATCCAAAAGTAAAAGAATACTTATCATAATATGAACTAGGGTTAAGTGTAGAGAATTGACCAAGGTTAGATGAATGGTTAGGGTTAAGGATGAAGACAAAGTGGTCACTTTGGTCAAAGCTTCATGAAGCTTCAAGAATGAAAGCAACCATTTTGTTTTCTTATCCCATTTCTTTTTTTAATCCATTTAAAAGGATAAATGAATGAATAACTAAGTAAAAACCCTAACCATTTATTTAACCAAGGTTTAATTCTTTACACAAACCCTAGCAATCATATATCATCAAACATGATACAATCAAGTGCACAAAATATATCACATATACAATGTGCACATCCGAGTGAGAAAATCCATCTTAAATGAACCGATACTAGTTAATGCAAAGTAATATATCAAATATATAATTATGCATTAAATCATTAAATCAACACTTGATTTAATGACCCGGTCATATCGCATATAACCGACTAATATCAACAGTAACATCTTATCGAATAAACACTTGATCCGATAACCCGGCTATATCGCATATAACCGATCAGTGTCACAAATCGCGAGAATCGAATACAGTATCACATACTGGTATCATTCTCGGTCCAGCACATATCTCATATGCGCTCCTATTTCGTTTCGCTTGAGCCAGGAAACCTCTGTGTAGGACTCTAAAGACTCGTCAATACGCCGGCAGCAGGTGATGATCATATCAAATACCCACAAGCCGCAAGCGGTCTGCTAAACGTAACGGCCACCCGGGTATTGAGCGATGAGAAGATCGACGAGCAAGCCCGCTCACACTCCTGTGAATCCAACCAGTAACACTTACCGTACAGTCCGGTCTCGTCGTCTGATATGTCGCATATCTCGCCTAGGGGTGGTAAACGTCAGACCCCAATAGCTCGATAAGTCGTGTCGATATGAGGTCTATAACAGTTCGAGAAACTACTGGTAACACTTACCAGTAAATCTCAGCAACCCTGGCCAGGGATTTCCGGTTATAGCCAATCGTACACTGCGCAACATCAACTCCCTATACCGGGGGAGACGAATCCCCTCCTATCGCTCATTGCCTCCATGTGATTCGGGACTGTACCCAAAAACCACCGTTTTGCACGCCCTCTTGGACGTGGTAAGGTGGAAATCAAAGCACAGTGGGAACCACACAAGACTCTATGACGATCTCGGGTCAACAGACTACTCTGTACCAGTGTCATCTGAGAACTACCATCTGACGTAAGGTATAATACCATCTGGGAGTTCTCGGCGAGTCCGTCCAGTGAACCCAGTCTCTACTGAGCACCCGTATATCATCTCCGATGTCAAACACCAATGGATATGGGATCATCCATCGCCCATCTGTATGGGTCGAGAAGGTATATGCTAGTCTACACTGGTATATCGATGCCCCGTCTCGATACACCCACGACTAGGGACCTTGAAGGATGTACTTATAGACTACCATGTCCCTACTAGTATGATCCTCATCATAGTCTAGGTAGTCAAGTACACATCCTAAGGGCTTTACCAACATGTAACAGAGAGACAATCGGTATACACGTTAAGGTAAAGAGTAACCAGATAGCATACTATCATGTCGAGCAAGAAAGTCCTCCCTATATATGTCCCAGCATCTACTACAATATACATCCAATGTACAGTAATGGCCTCTAGGGCATACATATAACTAACAATCTCCCACTTGCACTAGGGCCATCTGATAGCAGTGGTTGTAGTATCTCATACTCAACCATCCTATAAAAGTCTCTCTCTGGGAATAGGCCTTCGTAGGTGGATCCGCCGTGTTATCCTCTGAGTCTACTCTCCTGACCTCGATCTCCTGGAGATCAACCATCTCCATGATCAGGTGATACTGCCTTAGAATATGTCTGGATCACTGATGGGACCTGTGTTCCTTGGCATAAGCCACAACTCCATTGTCTCACAATGGTAGGAACGTAGTTCATCTCATGAACCAATATACACCCAAACAGCCTCTTTGGTAGCATCTTAAGTAGCGATGTATCCTGCCTTTATCGTCTAGTATGTCACGGTATCTAGCTTGGAACTCTTCCAACATACCGTCCCTTTACTGAGGGTAAAGACAATGCCTGCGACTGACATTCAGTCGTTTTTATCACCCTGGAACCCTTCCAGTAATTCTCCCCAGGATCAACTGATACCATCTCACTACAACTAGTGAGAATCCTAACATCCATTTAGATCTATCTCATAGATCCAAAATCCAGGATTTAGTAGGTATCACTTTGATCCTATGTGGAGAATCATTGTGATAAGCGGAGATTGATCGAGCGTAGCATAGGAAACTCTTTCCCTATCAAGAGTATGTCATCCATGTACTCTACGAGGATCACCACCATACTCCCTACTATCTTTTTGTATATACAAGGTTCATCTACCATTTTGATGATGTCAAACTGTTTGACTAACTCATCAAAACAGATGTTCCAACTCCGCGATGCCTGCTTTATCACATAAAACATCTTGCACGCGTTTCCGCTGCTCCCACTGTTTACGAAGCCCTCTGGCTGTGTACTTATAGACGCTCTCTTCCAAAACATCATTTTAGAAGAGCTGTCATGACACCCAACCACCAGATATCGTAGTCATGGTATGTAGCCGTGGCAAGTAGGATCTGGATGGACTTAAGCATAGATCCTTAGAAAAGGTTTCAACATAATCCATACCTGGTCAATGATGCAAACCTTTAACAAGTCTAGCTTTGAAAGTCTCAACTTTTCCATGTACACCAAGTAATCTTCTCAAGATATACTTGCTCCTGATGGGGATTTAACCCTTCAGATATAGCAACTAAAGTCCATACTTTGTTGGTGTGCATGGATTCCATCTCAGATCACTAAGCATCCAGCCATTCTTACAGAGTCTTACTCCTGATGGCCAGCTCGAAACTAGTTGGGTCATCATCTCATGATGCAATCCTCGCTCCCACTGTCATAGAGAAACCGAAGTATCTCTCAGGTGGGTGAGGAACCCTACTAGATCGGCGGAGAGGCTGAGGTTCTTTAGTTTCTACTGAATCCTTTGGTTCTACCAAATCAGCTGCTTCAGTTTGCATAGCTGGAACCTTTCCAGTTCTACATAACAGACCTTGCCTCGAGCTTGTCCGGATTTTGCTTTTAGACATAGGCCAGACAACCCCAAATCTTAACTAGCTTAAGACATGGGCTCTTCCCTTATCATATCAAATATGAAGTGGTAGGCAACTGATTTGATTTGAAACCCTATTCAATAGGTATGCAGCTTCTCAAGCGCATAACACCCAAAAGGAAATAGGAAACTCAGTAGTACTCATCATAGAGCACACCATATCATATAGGGTGTGATTGCTCTGCCCCGATATACCATGGTACTGTGGTGTATACGGAGGAGTAACACTGAGAGAGAATCTCATTCTCCTTTAGAATAGTCCAGGAATTCCATGCTCAAGTATTCTCCTCCTTGATCTCATCAAAGGACATAATACTTATACCCGTATTGGTTCTCTACTTCTAAATTATATTCTGTGAATATCTCAAAAGGTTCGGACTTGTGTTTCAACAGGAACATATGTCTGAATCTTGAGAGATCATCAGAGAATGTAATGAAGTACAAAGGACCGGTCTTGGCATGTGTAGACAGAGGACCTTACATACATCAACATGTATCAATCCCAAGAGTTCACTATCTCTTTCTCCGTTTCCAATAAACAGAGCTATGGTCATCTTATCTCTGTGACATGACTGGCAAGTTTTCACAAGATGTAAATTCAAACTAGTTTAAATATGCATCTATATATAACTTAGCTAGTCGGGTCGCATTGATATGACCTAGTCTACAATACCTCAAGAAGGATTCGTTCATTTCTGAACTCTTCCTCTTGTGTGTGTTCTGTATACTTAAAAACTGTAGTTTGATTTAGAACATCAATGCTTTTAGATAATGTGCCTGAACCGATCAACTTTTGATATAGGAAATGTTCAAAACATTATCCAACAATACAAAATTTTATCATTTCTTTACTAATAAAGAGACTGATATGATTTTGTATATCAGGTTCGGTATCTAATAACATTCGTTCAGAATCAATGTATTCAGGTAATACAGGGTGACAGTGACCGACAGACTTGGCTGCAACACTTGCCCCGTTTTCTGCCTCATGAAACTTATCACCCGTTCTCAGTTCTTTACCTATCTGCAGCCCTATGTAATAGATTACATATCTGGGATCCTGATCTGGTATCATATACCCAGGACGTAAAGAATACTGAGAAACAGTTCTGTATAATAAACACACCCGAAGAAGATGCATCATATGCACTTTCTTCGTTTGGGCGACACGGGAAATCTGGTATTCCCCAATTTCCTGCTCTATCTTATAACAATTATAAGTTGGAGCGGGACCAACGTTCCCCAGCTCAGTATAACAAGCGGGTTCGGTTAATAATCCATTTTATTATCTTGATTAAGGCGTGATATGGTCGCTACCTGGAGAGAGAGAGAAGAAAACACTCAGCGTGCGCTCTTGCAAGATCAGATTGGTTATTATTTTATCTAATCAGGATGGCTCCCACTGCTTTTATCAAATCTTCCTTCAAACCCTAAAAGGAAAGACTAGCCGGGATTAATAACACACTACAAGTTCGCCAATCTTTCAGCCAGGCCAGTATCGGTACTTTGAGGGAGGTCCCCCCGTGCTTTCACACGAACCTAATTAATGTAAACCTCGTTTTCCCATAGGCGTAACCTCGTTGACACCTTTCTAGACACCTACTTGATCGGCTAATTGTAATGTGTAAAACTCTCCCAGGAGTAACAATTACTCGCAGCGGGTATCGGGATCCAACTATCTCATAGAAGATATGCAATCTCATTGCAAATTTCAACACTTGAAATTCCCGATAATATTTTGCCCCAGGCGATCTATGACCTTGACTGAGTCAACAAACCATAGACCGCAAGTAAAGTTCAACCCGTCATTTCTGATTGAATTAAACCCACCCGCACGACCCTTGACTGAGTCAACAAGGCCGCACGACTACCCTAATCCAATCGCATCATATGCTTTGCAGATAAGCACTAATCAGCTACCGCACACTACGCCTTGACTGAGTCAACAAACGCAGCACGAATACTAACTACTACTTATCTGAAATGACGGAGGGCTACGACAGGTTTTTTTAAAAAAACCTTTTGCGTAATGAACTTTATATCGTTGTAGAATCAAATGATTTTAAAATGGAGTGCTTTTGAGGCTTTTCTAGTTTTGCTAAAGGAGTCACTCCCGGTGAAGGGATCGTCGGTCCTTTCCTCGTTGAATGAGGTGCGGGATATATCATATATATCACTGTGCAAAGCAAAAACTCTTAAAAGCAATCAAAAGTCAAACCGAGTGTGTAGCATCTGCCAGTTATTGCTAAAGGAGTCACTCCCGGTGAAGGGATCTCGGTCCTTTCCTTATCGAATAAGGTGCAGGATATATCATATATACCGCTGTGCAAAGCAAGAACTGTAGCTACCTGTTTTATTTTGAAATTCGATTCTACAACATCTTAGGTTTCTTTTATTTCATTAATCTCATTAATGAAGTCCCATCATTTAAGTACCTAAACATCACAGATAAATACGATGTACACTCATGCCATCCGCATTCGCCTCGATGTCCTCTCGTGCACCGTTAGGTTAGGTAACTAACGGCAGAGCAGGGCAGGGCTAGCGCGGGTGTAAAACATAAGTAACGTCTATATAATATATCATATATACTATATACAGTATCCATCACAGAATATCACATGATCACATCACAGATATCGCAGCAAAAGAATCATATGAAATATTGGATATACTAGGACGTCCGTGTTTTCAATACGAGCCAGTATAAAACACGGATTCCACGGTCGTGATGAATAGCCAAACCCACACCCTTAGACCCCTACGAGAGCGGCAAGCAACCCTGCCAATTCTAGAGTTAGGAGACCCGGACTCGACTCCTCGAGTTGGTCTCCCACTGGACTCCAGAACCCGGTTACTTGTGCTCTCCTCCTTGGGTCTATCCTAGTGCGGAAAAGTAAATAATATACAAACGGTGACTACTTCCGCTACCTGGAAGTGCCCCAATAAAAGAATATTACATACAAGTTTTTACATGAATGAAAATGAAAAACACTCATCTCACATAAAAACCCCCGGCTATCCTAACACGACGATCCAATATAACATATCCAGCAACACATAACATCACATGTCATCAACGTAAGTAAATATGCGCATCCCAATTGTCGTTGACATATAGCAACGAAACCGGGGATATCACATATTACACTTACGGTCACAGTAAAGAAAGTGTAAAACTACAACAGTTGGAATCCGCAACCACCTCAGACATCACATGCCTGACCAAATGAATTACTTAGACATCGCATGCCTAACAATTATAAACCCCGCATTTTAGTCTCAAAATCGAAAACTCTTTTCAATATCAAGTCGAGCAATTCAACAAGTTTCCCGACATCCTGATCGAATGCTCGTCGCAAACTTTAGTAGACGGCCGCACCCCCGACGCCGTCGACGAAGTGCACCAAGGCGGAACACCGCCACCGCGAGCACCCGAACGGATGCTTTCGGCGACGGGGTTCTCCTACAGTCACTTGGTCGAGGCAATGGAGTGAAGCTGTCTATTAAGTTTACCCGGCGAGTATCCGCATACGCTACGTGATTGCGACGGACTTTTGATCACATCAAAATTCCGTGGCAACCGATCAAGTGAGACTAAACTGCTATGTTTATAACATTCATTCAGTTATCACATAACTACTTGTGAATTCCAATTATTGTATCCCATTCCAGATAAACAGAAAATGTTAAACTTTCCGATCGAACAATCGAACACCCAAGTTTTCCCGATACAGTCCAACACATGAAATAAGTCTAACAACATTCAGTTCGTGCCTCAGTACCAACGGTCCAGCCGTAGAAGGGTCAAGCCAACGCCTCACATGTGGCACGCCGTACTGCCCCAAACCCTAAGGTTCAAAGGGCAGTTCAAGACGGTCACATAATCGAGTTAAGGTTTGTTATCTTCTAGAGGGACCATCGCGTTACTTGCACTACTTAGAACGTCTTTAAACCACGGAAAAATCAAACGCTTGGAAATTTTCCGGCAGGGAAAAATTGGGTATTTATATCCGGTCGAACTTTTTAACATATCCTAAAATTTATCCGGAAAGCCACATAGACAAAACTTGATAATCCGATCGAATCAGCGATTCCCAATACAACCCCAAAATACTCAACTGTAAAATAAAATATTAAAATTATCCAGAAAACACAGGAGTCAAATATAACAATTACTGTGCAAAGAGGAGTCAAAGAGTCAACATTATGGCCGCGGAACCGCCTCTCCACGTGGGCTTAGGCCGCGGTTCCGTGGCGTTATGACGGAGTTAGGTCTCCGGTTTTCACAGTAATTCATAAAAAACCCTGCTTAATTTTCTGCATATTTTTAATATTGAAAAATCCACATTTTTAAAAATTGGACAGAGAGCATTTTGGAAATGGGTTTCGATGTTCGTTCGGATTTCAAACGTCGTCTAGACTTCGCCTAAGGCTCTAGCTAGGCTCTGATACCACTGTAGGTCAGGCAGCCACCCCATCCAATGGGGTCGCCGTGGCACCAACGGGTCCCTCAGCCGCTACTTTTTACGCAAGCCCCCTCGCGAGGACTACAACCCGCCGGAACACCTTCCGGTCTCGGGACACCCTGGGGGTAACAGCCTATGCTTCGACACACTGTCACACAGTGAGAACCCCCCATAGGTCGACATCCAATGCCTAGTAGCTCTGATACCACTGTAGGGTTCCTAGGCACTCTCAAGAGGTCTCACAAGGCATCAACCATACCAATTTCAAATTTAACGGTGCCGAGAAACCCTAGATTAGATCGTTAACTAGAATTTTAGGCGAAAAATGAAACTAGTTAACTACTTTAACTAAAAGAACGGAAATACAACCTTTGTAGATCCGGTCCTTCACCTCCATAGCTCCGCAATGAAGTCTCCTCGCTGTCCAAATGGAAACCCGGGCTCTAGCGTCGGCTTCATCGGAGAAATGGGCGGGCAAGGTCGTCGGCTTCGCGCCGAAGATGATCTACGTCGAGGCATCACAAGATCAAGCTCCCACTTCACCAAGTCATGAAACTTGTGAAGAAAACACACTCTACTACTTGGTAAGAGGTAGAGGATGAAGAAATAGGAGGTGGGTTCACTTTAGAATTGGATTTCTCACTCATTTGCTCAAGTTGCCATTGATGAGGCAAGCTATTTCTTCAAGTAAAAGATGAAGAAGAAGAAGAAAGCATATGATAATATTATGATAAGTTAATTTAAAATCCAAAAGTAAAAGAATACTTATCATAATATGAACTAGGGTTAAGTGTAGAGAATTGACCAAGGTTAGATGAATGGTTAGGGTTAAGGATGAAGACAAAGTGGTCACTTTGGTCAAAGCTTCATGAAGCTTCAAGAATGAAAGCAACCATTTTGTTTTCTTATCCCATTTCTTTTTTTAATCCATTTAAAAGGATAAATGAATGAATAACTAAATAAAAACCCTAACCATTTATTTAACCAAGGTTTAATTCTTTACACAAACCCTAGCAATCATATATCATCAAACATGATACAATCAAGTGCACAAAATATATCACATATACAATGTGCACATCCGAGTGAGAAAATCCATCTTAAATGAACCGATACTAGTTAATGCAAAGTAATATATCAAATATATAATTATGCATTAAATCATTAAATCAACACTTGATTTAATGACCCGATCATATCGCATATAACCGACTAATATCAACAGTAACATCTTATCGAATCAATACTTGATCCGATAACCCGGCTATATCGCATATAACCGATCAGTGTCACAAATCACGAGAATCGAATACAGTATCACATACTGGTATCATTCTCGGTCCAGCACATATCTCATATGCGCTCCTATTTCGTTTCGCTTGAGCCAGGAAACCTCTGTGTAGGACTCTAAAGACTCGTCAATACGCCGGCAGCAGGTGATGATCATATCAAACACCCACAAGCCGCAAGCGGTCTGCTAAACGTAACGGCCACCCGGGTATTGAGCGATGAGAAGATCGACGAGCAAGCCCGCTCACACTCCTGTGAATCCAACCAGTAACACTTACCGTACAGTCCGGTCTCGTCGTCTGATATGTCGCATATCTCGCCTAGGGGTGGTAAACGTCAGACCCCAATAGCTCGATAAGTCGTGTCGATATGAGGTCTATAACTATTCGAGAAACTACTGGTAACACTTACCAGTAAATCTCAGCAACCCTGGCCAGGGATTTCCGGTTATAGCCAATCGTACACTGCGCAACATCAACTCCCTATACCGGGAGAGACGAATCCCCTCCTATCGCTCATTGCCTCCATGTGATTGGGGACTGTACCCAAAAACCACTGTTTTGCACTCCCTCTTGGACGTGGTAAGGTGGAAATCAAAGCACAGTGGGAACCACACAAGACTCTATGACGATCTCGGGTCAACAGACTACTTTGTACCAGTGTCACCTGAGAACTGCCATCTGACGTAAGGTATAATACCATCTGGGAGTTCTCGGCGAGTCTGTCCAGTGTACCCAGTCTCTACTGAGCACCCGTATATCATCTCCGATGTCAAACACCAATGGATATGGGATCATCCATCGCCCATCTTTATGGGTCGAGAAGGTATACGCTAGTCTACACTGGTATATCGATGCCCCGTCTCGATACACCCACGACTAGGGACCTTAAAGGATGTACTTATAGACTACCATGTCCCCACTAGTATGATCCTCATCATAGTCCAGGTAGTCAAGTACACATCCTAAGGGCTTTACCAACATGTAACAGAGAGACAATCGGTATACACGTTAAGGTAAAGAGTAACCAGATAGCATACTATCATGTCGAGCAAGAAAGTCCTCCCTATATATGTCCCAGCATCCACTACAATATACATCCAATGTACAGTAATGGCCTCTAGGGCATACATATAACTAATAATTTGTACATACTGCTGGCGATTGATTATGTCTCAAAGTGGGTTGAAGCCATTCCATGTCGCACTAATGACAGGAAAGTTGTCATTAAGTTCTTGAAAGAGAATATCTTTTCGCGATTTGGATACCCACGCGCTATTATTAGCGATAATGGGACACATTTCTGCAACAGGTCTTTCGAGACTTTGATGCGGAAATACTCAATCAACCATCGACTTTCTACACCCTATCATCCCCAAACGAGCGGGCAGGCTGAGATCTCAAACAGACAGATCAAACTAATCCTGGAGAAGACTGTTGCTAAGAATAGAAAATACTGGTCGACCAAACTGACGGATGCTCTTTGGGCATTCCGAACTGCATTTAAAACCGACCTAGGGATGTCTCCATATAGGATAGTGTTTGGGAAGGCATGTCACTTACCCGTCGAGATTGAGCATAAAGCATTGTGGGCTATTAAGGAAATAAATTTTGACATAAACCAAGCCTGCAACTTTCGGAAGCTGCAAATAAATGAGCTAAGTGAACTCCGCGATGAAGCTTATGATAACGCTGTAATCGTAAAGAATAGGACTAAAGTTTTTCATGATAAAAACATTTTCACCAAGTCAACAAGTCCTTCTTTATGATTCACGATTACACCTTCACGCGGGTAAGCTCCGATCTCGGTGGAAGGGACCTTTTGTTGTGCGGTCTGTATACCCGCACGGGGCAGTAGAAGTAAAAAAATATTAAAAACGGCATATTTTTCAAAGTGAATGGACATAGACTAAAGTCGTATTTTTCCAATGACCCCACGGAGGAGCTCCTGTTCTTACAGGAGCCAGTTTATCTTGATTAAAATTCCTCCGTCTCATCTCCATGTCCTGCATATCACTGCATCATCTTTTGAATGGAGGTGAGTGAAAAGAGTAAGTTTGGGGGAAGTTCCTCACTTATATATTTTGCCCCCACTAATAATTCCTCCCAGACTTACAGGTTTTGTAGATATAGCTGTTGGCAACAGTGAGGACACTGTTGAAAACAAGTTTGGGGGAAGTTTGTGCTTATTTTTTGCATCATTTGCATATCATTTGCATAAGCACAAAACATTTCTTTAAAAACTTATAAAAAAATTTTAAAAAATTTCAAAATCCATAAAAATTTAAAATTTTCGAAATACAAAAATATTTTAATATTTAACATTTTTTGTACATAAATAAGATTATGAAAGTTTAGATAATGAAAAATTACATCCATGAGATTAGAAAAATTTAAGAAAACCAAGAAAATTAGAAGTTTTCTTATACGAACTAGTAATAAGTAGTTATGAGCCGTTGTCCCAAGGGTTAGTAAGATGAAGGAAGTCACTAATCTGAGGATAAAAATAAGTCTGAAAAATAGTTTCTATTCTGGAAGCCAAACATTTTGAACGTTGATACCCTGCTATTCGCACTTAGACACGTCTTAAAGCCTGGGATAGTAGAGGATACCTTGAAATGCTCTTGTCTTAAAGCCTAAAGTATGAAAGAAATAAAAAAAATGAAGAAAATATAAAGTGGTGAGAAAAATGGAAACTGGTTTTGTTATCACCAAGGCAGCAATAAAAAAATATAGCGAGGGTGCCTCTTCACCTAGTGCCCTAAGGCCAACTGGTCTGGGAGTCACTGCTAAGCCTTAGGTGGTGCAAGACGAGGAAAATACATCAAGTAAGCAAGCACAGGAGTAATCGGTCGGTTAGTACCTCAAGAAGTATTAACGGTCGCATGAAAATGTGTGAGCAATCTCATCTAAATATTCATTAAGTAAAAAAGTACTGAGGCTGATGGGCAAGAGTATGATAGCTTGAATTGAATTCTCCGGGTGTAGGGATGTCTTTACACACACGCAGGGTTATATGATCGATGTTTGGAAGAAAGATAGGAATGAAGAATAAGACGATGTTTTATTGAGGGAGGACGTGATTTCTGACATCTTTTCATGACCATTAAGATAGGGCTCATGACAACCGAAAAGCTAGCTTAGTTGGAAACCCTAATTTTCTAAGATTTTCTTTCACAATTCTTTTCTTTAAATGTAATATTCATGATCTTCCTTTTATTATTGGATTTTGTGGGTGCAATCCGCTGAAAACCCTCAGGAGACAACACTCCTCCTACTAGGGACACCTCGAGATTTAAAGGCTTGTTGCACGTGCTCAATGCAATCGTGTTGCCTACGAAAGTGTGCAAGTTAGTTTTTCTCTTTCTTTATTTTCTCCTTCTCTTGTTAATAAAAATTTCGCTCGAGACGATCAAAAATAAGTTTGGGGGAATTTGATCAGTTGAAAATACTGCATCTTTAAACCAGCAATTTCCCTATCATTTGCATTCATATAGAAGTGTTCGGCATTCATATCGTACATATTAGCAAATCAGTCGTTAAATATCAGATTGCATGTGTTAGACTTTAAAACCGGCACTATAAGGGAAATTGACGACATTTCATAGCATGGCATCATTCCTATATATTGCAACTTGTGTTTCGAAGTCTGTTCAGGACATTACAGAAGATCGGTCAAATTTACAAACGAAGACTGTTAAAAAGATGCCAACTCATGGATTTGGAATCTGGCAATGATCTAAAAAGAATTAAGAGATTCAACATATCAGAATGTATATTCAAAGACAGAACAAAGCAGCTGAAGGAGAATGAAGCCCTAGCTCCACCACTCGGCAGCGGAACCGCGGCCGGAGCCGCCTTGAGCCGCGGTTCCGCGGCGGCTTGTCCACATCACCCCCACTTCTCTGCTGCAATATCTCCACCTCACTTCCAGAAGCTCTTCAAGCTATTGCAAGTTCCAGAATACTCTTGAAGCTTCTGCCAGTTCAGCAAACTTAGGGTTTCTAAGCTAAACATTCCTAGCTTAAAGTCTAAGCTAAGCTCCTAACTAACTTACAACAAACTTTTGGAGGGAATTGCAAATTCAAAATCCTAGACCTAGGGGTTTGGAAATCTATAAATAGGACCCAAGGCTCACTTTTTGAAAAGAGACCCAAGATCTTAGACAACTCATTGTTGGCTAAGTTTTCCCCATTCTTCATCTTCCCCAATTTCCACCCACAAGTCTAGTGACAAGGCTTGTGTCAAAACCATAACCCTAATCCAATCCAAAATCAAGAAACCTCAAGATTCTTTGAGTGCAAGCCAAGCAATTCTTCAAGATCCTTTAGAAGCGGAACCGGATTTCAACGGAGCACGAGATCGAAGTGATCCAAGACTCAAGAAACCGAGCGTTGCAAGATTCGACGAGCGAAGTTCCTACCTCTTGTAAATCTTGAGAGTTGTAACTACTTGTTGATGTAATAAAGGTGAAGATTCTTTAACTTGCTTATTTTTAATTCAAGCATTATGATTCATTTCGATTCTTGAATATGTACTTTGTGATGATGCTTGAATAAACTCCGCTCGTGGAGGAATCGAAACAATTGTAAAATGATGATGTTGATGAATTGTTAAACGTTTTCTTAAGTCTTAAAACAATTGTAAATTCTTGAAAATTGATTGATCGATGATCTAGATCGATGCGAATGTGTTCTTGATTCCTTTCGCATGATCTAGAGATCAACAATTGATCATTCGACTTTCAAGAAGCTATCTAGTGAATGTTATTCATCGAATGGACAAAGGATAGGATGAGGAACCCTAATTCCTCGCAAGATCCTTGATCCTCGATGAATTCGACATCGATTTAGCATCAATTTGTTACTAGATAAGAAATCGTAATCTTGAATCTTCATCACATCTACAATTTACTCGATTCCTACGAGCTTTACTTCAAATCTTGAAACCCTAAAGTGATTGGAATTCTATCGAAACTCGATTCTCGATGATTATCATTTTCTTGATTCTTGATTAGAATAGTGATACTTGAAACTCATCGATAAAAATCTTGAATCATGTTTTCTTTTCTTTTCTATTAATTTTTCAATTCAAACAAATCAAAATACAAACGAATCGCACAATCCCTGTGGACGATCCGCACTCGCTAACGATCTACATCCGACACCGTAGTTGATTGCGGTCAAATAATTTTTGGTTGTGATTTCTATACAATTTTCTACCAACTACACAATCCAAAATAGAATCAATCAGGTATGTGAAGTTGCCATGATGGAGGTGAAGAAGGAACTTTGAAATGGAGCTTTTGAACTTTGATACAAAAAGGAGATGAACATTTTTCCCATACCAAAAATGAACTCTCTCTCTCTCTCACTCCCCAAAGTGGCCGGCCCCTCTATCCTCAAAATGGTGGAGGGAAAAAGAATAAAACATGAAGGGAGGTGAGTGTAGGAATCAAAAGAGGTGACCACATCCAAAAGTGATGATAACAAGGTCATATCCATTTCTAATCCTTTCTAATCTCATTTAATGCAAATCAAGTGATGGAAAAAGAATCTCATGATGCTTGGAACCATCATGAAGCCACATATGCAAATAACACCTCTACAAAAGATAATTTGCACAACTGCAAATAACCCCCTCCATCGGAAAAGTCCGGCCTGGAAGGAACAAAGGAAAACTGGCCGAAACGGAATACAAACTGGCAACTTCAGAAAACTGATCCCGTAATAAATTACAGGAAAACCCCGCGACTGCATATACATGCCCGCATTTGTATTCCCACTGAATACAAATGCAAAGAGACAAAATTTACAGTGTACAATACTAGGATCCGTCTTAAACCAAAGCCCGCTAGTAAAATCTGTCCGATCACGATCCATGCAATACCGCACGTATCTGATCGAACCCTGCCATATCTCCATACGGCCTCTACAGCGTTTTGCCCGAAACTTGAGTAACTGGTCTGTGGGGGACTCTAAAGACTCGTCAATACTTTGACTGTGGATTTAACCACTAGCACGTCAGAGGTATTAGCCATACGTAACGGGCTACCAGGTATTGATCAAAAGGGACGTCGATGAGCGAACTCATCCTGACACCCTACTGAGCCTGTCAGTGACAATATCCATACAGTCCGGTCCGTTCGTCTATGAGCATCGCATGGCGGGCCTAGGGGGTTGGTAAAAGTCAGACCCCCAAAAGCGGTACAGGTCGTGTCGGAGTGTAGCCCAGAACACCCTGAGATACTACTGGAATACCTACCAGTAAATCTCCTGACTTGGCCAAGGACTTCGTGTAATGGCTCTCCTAGACACAGCGTGACCTCACCCCCAATACCGGGAGAGACGAACCCCTGAAGATCCGCTCACTGCCTCCATGTGGCTCGGGACTGTACCCAACTAAAACCTGTTTGCACGTCTCCTTTGAGCGTGGTGGGGTAGTAATCAAAGTACAGTGGGAACTCACACGATACAAATGACGATCTCAGGTCGATGAACTAACCTGTACACATGTCACCAGGGAACTGCTATCTGACGTCAGGTATAAGACCAACTAGCATGTTCCCGGCGAGTCCTGTCCGGTGTACTCATAACCCAATGAGCACCTGTAGACATCTTAGGTGAACCAACTGACACCAGTGGCTTGTGAGACCGGCCACCGCCCTTCGTCGGGGTCTCGACTGTATACACTAGTCTACTCTGGAGTATCGATTCCCTGTCTCGAAACTCCCACGACTAGGAACCTTTTAAGGATGTGCTTATAGACCCCAGCTCCCACGTATATGATCGCCCTCATACTGCTGGTAGTCAAGCAAGAATCCTATGGGCTCTATCAACGTGTAATAGCGACCTATAAGGTCACCTAAAACAGTACACGATGATAAAGATAAACCAGATAGCATACTATCATCTTGAGTAAGACTGTCCTACCGGTATAGGTCCTCCCTCAATCATTGCAATCACGAGCCTGTGATCCAATAATTGACTCTGAGGGCACTATATCCAACAATCTCCCACTTGCACTCAAGGCTAATTATTGCGATGTCGCATACTCACAGCCCATGTGATACCGAAACCCAACTCCTCTACTAGTCAGTCTCACAAAGCTCGTTTGCGAAACTATTGCGTTCGAGGAATAGCCTCAGTGAGTGGATATGCTGTGATGTTTCTTTCTATGTCTCTCTTTATCTCAAGTTCGCGGAGAAACCCATCTCCCGAGATGAGCAATACCTGTCTTAGAGTATGTCTGGATGTCTGATGGGACCTAGTTCATAAGTGAACTCCAAATCCAAACTTCTTAGACTGTATCGTCAACTGAACTTAATCAGTATCCTGTGCCATGCCTCCCTCAGTATCTGCTTGGACCTCCTGTCCAAACTACTGCCCCTCGTCAGAGAGAAAACTATAACTCTGACAACCTCTCTGTCATCCATGTCACCTTGGAAGCCTGGAATGATAACTGTCTCCCAAAGGAGGCTGCCGTTATCATTTCCCTAGAACATCAACTTATGTTCTAAAACTGCTTCCGATCGTTTCTCCAGGATTGGATTAATATCAACTTACTGCATCTACTGCAAAAACAACATCTGGTGTGGTACTTGACATCTCATGATTGACTCAATTGCCTAAGCAAATGATCTGCCAATCATGCACATCCCTCTCCACTTTAGACTATAAGACACCTTAAGAGAGGGTGACTCCATCACCTGCAGGTACACCACCATGCCAGGAGTTGTCCATTCTAAAAACTCGTAGAATGCTGTCTAAGTACCCTGATTGGGAAACCACCCAAATCTAGATCAAAAACCATAGATCTAGTAACCAGAATGTCTGATATAAAATCCAATTCCTTATGTGGAGAAACCACTGTGTGACAACCAAAGTATAACCGATCGTAGTATAGGAACATCACTTCCTACTCTGTGTATGTCATCCAAATACCAGGACATCACACCCTACTACCTTCTTAACAGATCCATCCTCTATTCTAATGAAGTCAAACCTATGACTGTCACATCAGAAATATATGATCTATCTCCGTTATATCCGCTTTAGTCTATAAATAGACATAAGCCACTTGTCCACCATGCTTCTGCTGCTTCCACTGACCACGACAACCCTCTGGCAGAGTCATATAGACGTACACTTCTAAAGCCAGTTTAGAATGACGCTATAATCATCCTCCTGCCGGGTCTCACAGTCTGGAACAACAGCAATGGCAAGACTGGGTAAATAAGAACCTCCCTGCCACCGTCCTTGAGCGTACCGAAGTACCTCTCGAGCGCCTGAGGTTACCCACCATATCTGCGGAGTGGCTAATGGAATTTCAAACCAGATTGAATCTTTAGGTTCTTATCAAATCTTCAGTAATCGTTTGCGGTTCTGGAATCACTTCCAGTTCTACCATACTCCCACTACAGTTTTCTGAAAAAATCCATTTTTATTAAAACTGTGGAGAGTCAAGAACAATATCACTATTGATCTTCCAGATGGTAGAAAGTCAACCCTCATCATAGCCTGGGTCAACCTACAAACAGCCATTACAGAAACGTGCCTTGAGTTATCCAGAGTCTGGTTTTAAGCATAAGCTGGACAACTCCCCGTACCTTAACAATGTCAAGATATGAACTGTTCTATAACCAATATAGAAACAGAGGCACTGATTTAATTGAACCAGATTCAAATCATGCAGCTGTCTCCAGTGCATATGAACTAAATGGAAGGAGGCCAATCAGTGTTACTCAACTTAGGAGTACTTCCAATTATGAGTAACCTGAAAGAGAAGCAAGTTCTCTTAACCATTACTATTAACTGAATACCATACATAAGTATCTACATCTTCGATCATCTTGAAGAATCCCGATACTTGCAACACTTGGTTCTCTACTTTACTCTTATACCTATAACTTCTCAAAACTTGGACATTGTGTTTCTACGAAACACTTATCTAAGAACCAGAGAAGTCATAAGTAAACCGAATATAGAACGAGGACTAACCCCTCTGTCCGTATGGACACTGGACAATATACAAAAATTTGTACAAGTCCCTTGAGTCTAATAACTCATTCCCTGTATGTCGTAGGTTGAAAACTGTACTTATGGTTAAGAAGAATTACACCGCTGTTTGATACTCCTTACCTAACCATCCACTGATATAGGTAAATGTCATGGACATAATTTCAAAAAGGTATATCTCACTCCATAAAAATAGACGTACAGATATATCAATTTGAAATTGGTGCATAGCAACGGATATTCAAAACCAAATATTTGCCGTCCGGCAAACAGCCCAGGCGATTTCCTCAAATATCACCAATTACAACGAATTCCGATATAATGAGGATGATCACCTAATTACCAATAACTTACTCCCACTCATCATCTATAAAACCATACAGATGTGAGAATCATATCTGGTAAATACATACCCTGGAGCAAGTGTCAATTAGGAAATCAGTTTTCTTTTAACAGTACACAGTGAAACTGAAACATTGAAATGGTTCGTAGGGGTATCCGGGTATTCGTAGTAATGCCTCTTCCATTATACAGATTCACAACTGTAACCGTATAATTCTTTTCCATCTCTCCAAATCCCTTTATATGTCTTTAGTCATTACCTTCTGTACACCCCTTTAGGCCAAATGGTTTTCTTCCTTCCCTACCGTTCGGCACCAGCCTATGGTTTGGAAGAAGACTATCCAATAAGCATAATGGGTGTATTGTCCTAATCCCAGGAGCACTCGTAATGTGAGAGAAGGTGAAGATAAAAGACAACCGAATAAACCTTATTCCTATTTCTCCTGAACCAGAATCCATCCCCGAACTGGAACAAGTTCCTTTCGAGTTCGTATATAACCATACGATGGAATATCCAAATAACTGTGAATCTTCGTAGTGATACGGAGTGTTCTGGAGAAATACAAAGGTGATTTAGGATTGGCGAAGGAATACTTGGTTTGGTCGTGAATAGCAGTCGCAGTTTACTTTGCCCTCTTACTAATCTCTTTATTGTCTTAACTTAATACCTTCTGTACACCATCGTTATGCTAATTGGTTTTCTTCATTCCCCACCGTTCGGCACCAGCCTAAGGTTTGGAAGAAGACTATCCAATTTACGTAATAGGTGTACTATCTCCTAAACCAAGGAGTACTCACAACCTGAGAGAAGGTAAAAGGAAAAGACAACTGAATAGTCCTATTTGTTTTCTCCAGAACCGGAAACCATCCTCGAATAAATTCCTTTGAGTTCGTATATAACCATACGATGGTTTTGTCCAATGGAAGTGGACGTTCGTAGTAATACGGGGTGTCCTGGAGAAAAGGGTAAAAGTAGGAGTGGCAATGAGGTTTGCAACTCTGACAATCTAAAAGTCAGTGTTTAAGAAGGTTCGGTCAACTTGGTCACTGAGTCATAGTCTAGGGTTGGGTCATGGTCGCTGTCAAAGAGAGAGAGAAAAGAAACACTCAGCGTGCACTCTAACCTAAATCAGAATGGTTATCACTTTTTCCAATCAGGAAACCTCCCACTGTAACGTCAAATTCTTCCCCAAACCTGAAAGAAGAATTAGTCGGGATCATCCGAGGAGTAAGCCAACTCATCAGTGGGAATCGGGATCCAACTATCATCGCATGATAACGTGACAAAATCTGCTCACGTTATCACACTCCAAAAGGTATGCGCATATCTGGCAAGTTTCAGTTTCTTTAGAAACTCCCGATGTGATTTTTGCCCCATGCTCTTATGACCTTGACGAAGGTCAACAAATCATAAGTCACATGTCAAGTTCTACCCGTCATTGTCCAGGTTAATTTGAACCCACCCGTACAAGCCCATGACGAAGGTCAACAAGGCTATACGACTGTCCCAAACCAACGCATCTATCTATGCAGCAGAAAGGTAACAAGCAGCTACCATACACTATGCCTTGACGAAGGTCAACAAACATAGCATGAATACTACGTGCTACCCGTCTGAAATGACGGAGGGCTACGAATGGTTTCTGGCGAAAAACCTTTAACGTAATGAACTCGATATCGTTGAGGGAACTGGATAGCTTTATAAAAATATAGTGGCGAAAACCTTTGCTAAAGAGGTCACTCCCGGTGAAGGGATCTCGGCTCTTTCCCCGTAGAATGAGGTGCAGGATATTCCAACTGAATACCACGATGTAAAGCAAAAGGCAATCGTCTATAGTGAAGTTATTGCCCTGACGCAAACTTCTGTCCAAGGGGTCACTCCCGGTGAAGGGATCTCGGCCCTTGCCTCGTCGACTGAGGTGCTGGATATTCATAACCGAATACCACTGTGCAAAACAAAAGAGAACGCCCTTGCAATAACAGATTTTTGAAAAATGTTCTAACAACAACAGAATAGGTTTGTTTAGCTTGCATTGATCCAAATCAACGCAGTCCCATCAATTGATCACACCACAAAAGAACGAAAATAATGATGTACGTATATGCCATCCGCATTCGCCACTGGGTCCCGTCATCACCCGTTAGGTTACTTAACTAACGACAGAGCGGGGACTGGACTAGCGTGGATGCAAAACATATACAACATCTACTAGTATATATATCAATATATAATATTCGCTCAAGGCGTGATAAAATGTAACATCAAAGAAATGTAACCAGCATCTCAGAACAATACAGATAACTGGGATCCCCGGGTTTCATAGAGCCGCTACTGAAACCCGACGTTCCCCTGGTCGTGTGGATAGCCTGTGCAATGAAATCCTAGACCCCTACGGGCGCGGCAAGTTACCCGCCAAAACCTGAAGCGAGGCAGCCCCCTTCAGCAACGTGAATGGACCACCTAGCACTTCACGGAATCCGGTAACTTGGGCACCCCTCCTTGGGTCAACCTGTACCCCCTACGAGTGCGGCGAATAGCCCGCCAATTCTAGAGTGAAGCCCCCTCCGTCTCAACGCCATGAGATGTGGGCCCGTTGCCCTTTAGAACCCGGCAATCCGTGCACCCCACCTTGGGGTAATCCTAGTACAGAAAGTAAAATATACATACAACGGGTACATCGACCTCAGCCCGGTCGTGCCCCAAAAGAATAATATACAAACAGGCAGTAACGGCAGTCCACATGTCGGACGCTCGCCCCGCAATATCAAATGTACATATAAAACAAAACTGTACTAACATTGCTCCCAGGCTATCCCCCACGACCAATCCGCAATATCACAGCACAACACAGAACATCAACGTGAATGTCACGTTCGCAAATCCGTCTAAAAGGGCTATAGCAATTAGACAGGATTTACCGATCAAATGATATTCACGGTCGCAGATATAATGTAAATACTGTGAACTAACATGTTTAAAATTTTCGATCGATCAAATTTACCGAAGTGGGCCCCAAGCACAACTGTAGCACTCAAAGAAAAACTGGGCCCAAACAGAACATTCCAAAACCCCAATTTCCCTGTATAAAGATCACTGTGCAAAAATGGTGCAGTGAAGGCACTGTACTGCGGCGGAACCGCGGCCGTAACATGGGTTTGGCCGCGGTTCCGCGGTCAAGCTACAGTGTCACACTACCATTTTTTCACAGATGTCTTAGAATTTCCTGCATGTCTTTCTGCAATATACTGAAAAAATTTTAGAGCCAAAAATAATTCGACAGAAAACTGATGCTTTGAAATCGCGGTTTTGGGATTTTTGTCCGATCGAAAATGTAAACACGTTAGACCAAGCTAGACTAGGTTAATGGCGTGGCTCTGATACCAATGTAAGTGCACGACGGTGTCCCGGCCGTCAATCCGACGCCGGAATGCGGAAACGAAACTTTTCTAAAAACTAGAAACCGGCACCACCGAGCACAAAAATCCCGGATCGGGCCATTAACCTAACTCTAGCAAACTAGAAAATGAGTAGAGAGCTATACCGAGCGATCTGTGTCCTTCGGTCATTGGCCTCCACTCCGATCTCCTCGCGGAATCTCTGGTCTTCAGCTCCTCGTCGGAACGGGCACCACATCGCCGGGTTCTTTTACGAGCTCCCACCTCTAGACCGAGGCAACTCGGGCACGAAGTTGGCGAGCCGACGTGCCCAAGGGTGCTGTAGGATCAGTGTAGTAGCTTTGTCTCAAGCGGGTATGTGAAGTTGCCATGATGGAGGTGAAGAAGGAACTTTGAAATGGAGCTTTTGAACTTTGATACAAAAATGAGATGAACATTTTTTCCATACCAAAAATGAACTCTCTCTCTCACTCCCCAAAGTGGCCGGCCCCTCTATCCTCAAAATGGTGGAGGGAAAAAGAATAAAACATGAAGGGATGTGAGTGTAGGAATCAAAAGAGGTGACCACATCCAAAAGTGATGATAACAAGTTCATATCCATTTCTAATCCTTTCTAATCTCATTTAATGCAAATCAAGTGATGGAAAAAGAATCTCATGATGCTTGGAACCATCATGAAGCCACATATGCAAATAACACCTCTACAAAAGATAATTTGCACAACTGCAAATAACCCCCTCCATCGGAAAAGTCCGGCCGGGAAGGAACAAAGGAAAACTGGCCGAAACGGAATACAAACTGGCAACTTCAGAAAACTGATCCCGTAATAAATTACAGGAAAACCCCGCGACTGCATATACATGCCCGCATTTGTATTCCCACTGAATACAAATGCAAAGAGACAAAATCTACAGTGTACAATACTAAGATCCGGCTTAAACCAAAGCCCGCTAGTAAAATCTGTCCGATCACGATCCGTGCAATACCGCACGTATCTGATCGAACCCTGCCATATCTCCATACGGCCTCTACAGCGTTTCGCCCGAAACTTGAGTAACTGGTCTGTGGGGGACTCTAAAGACTCGTCAATACTTTGGCTGTGCATTTAACCACTAGCACGTCAGAGGTATTAGCCATACGTAACGGGCTACCGGGTATTGATCAAAAGGGACGTCGATGAGTGAACTCATCCTAACACCCTACTGAGCCTGTCAGTGAAAATATCCATACAGTCTGGTCCGTTCGTCTATGAACATCGCATGGCGGGCCTAGGGGGTTGGTAAAAGTCAGACCCCTAAAAGCGGTACAAGTCGTGTCGGAGTGTAGCCCAGAACACCCTGAGATACTACTGGAATACCTACCAGTAAATCTCATGCCTTGGCCAAGGACTTCGTGTAATGGCTCTCCTAGACACAGCGCGACCTCACCCCCAATACCGAGAGAAACGAACCCCTGAAGATCCGCTCACTGCCTCCATGTGGCTCGGGACTGTACCCAACTAAAACCTGTTTGCACGTCTCCTTTGAGCGTGGTAGGGTAGTAATCAAAGTACAGTGGGAACTCACACGAGACAAATGACGATCTCAGGTCGATGAACTAACCTATACACATGTCACCAGGGAACTGCTATCTGACGTCAGGTATAAGACCAACTAGCATGTTCCCGGCGAGTCCTGTCCGGTGTACTCATAACCCAATGAGCACCTGTATACATATTAGGTGAACCAACTGACACCAGTGGCTTGTGAGACCGGCCACCGCCCCTCGTCGGGGTCTCGACTGTATACACTAGTCTACTCTGGAGTATCGATGCCCTGTCTCGAAACTCCCATGACTAGGGACCTTTTATGGATGTGCTTATAGACCCCAGCTCCCACGTATATGATCGCCCTCATACTGCTGGCAGTCAAGCAAGAATCCTAGGGGCTCTATCAACGTGTAATAGCGACCTGTAAGGTCACCTAAAACAGTACACGATGATAAAGATAAACCAGATAGTATACTATCATCTTGAGTAAGACTGTCCTACCGGTATAGGTCCTCCCTCAATCATTGCAATCACGAGCATGTGATCCAATAATTGACTCTGAGGGAACTATATCCAACATAAGCGTCTTAGCAGTCCAAGTATGGCACTCAGCGCCAAGCGCACTACGTGCTCCTCACGTGTGTGCTATTTCATAAGAAACGCCTTAGCGCTCCAAGTCTGGCGCTCCACGTGCTCCTCACGTGTGCGCTATTTCATAAGAAGCGCCTTAGCGCTCCAAGTCTGGCGTTCAGCGCCAAGCGCTCCACGTGCTCCTCACGTGTGCGGTATTTTATAAGACGCGTCTTAGCGCTCCAAGTCTGGCGCCAAGCGCTCCACGTGCTCCTCACGTGGGCGCTGAGGGAACAAAAAGTGTTCTTTAAATAAAACCCCAGCGCCATAAAAGTGTTCAACACTCAATAAAAGACAAAAAGAAATAAGGGTGTCAGAACCCAAATTAATGCTTAGCATTGTTGAATAAAAAGGGACTGAGCCCAAATAAATGTTCAACATTTTATTCAAAACTGTGTGGGCTGAGCCCAAGTTGGCCACAAGTCCCTAATTCAAATTAATTGAGCCCATGTGTTCATAATCTTTTTAAATTGGTCTTAGTCCCAAATTTAACTACAGATCTCCCAACCAACATTGGTTCAAGGGTACATCTCTTCATACCTCTGATATATGTCATTGTACTTCTTCAACGTCTTCAGAGACATGGAGGGTCCCAATAACCAATAACTTTTGGCGCATCCCCAAACGGTTAAACCAAAATCTCACAGACTATGATGTCTTTAAACCACACAGACTATGATGTCTTTAAACCTTACGGACTATGAGGTCCTTAAACTCATGGACTATGATGTCCTTAAACTTTATGGACTATGAGGTCCTTAAACTCATAGACTATGATGTCCTTAAACTTTATGGACTATGATGTTTTTAAACTTTATAGACTATGATGTCTTTAAACTGCCACGGACTATGATGTCCATAAACCCTATGGACCGCAACGTCCCTAAACTAAGACGATAGAGCCCAAATAATCTTTCGTTGGATCTAAATGATCCCAAAACCCCATTGAGTAGATCTTAGTCTAAAAATTAGACTAACGTATCCTCAATAAATGTTTGAATTGATCTTAATCTAAAACAAGATTGATGATCCTTAAACCAACGCAAACCCAAGTCTAAAAAAATAGGGATTTGGATTAATCCACGCCCTACGGGCGACAACATAAATTAGTCTCCGTATACAATCCATGGGCAACCAAAAAATAAAATAAACACACACGACACAAAGTGGCCTTCTGGAGCAGGAGAAAGTGGTTACCGTGATGCGGTAACGTAATTAACTGCAGGGTCTTACGCCTGCAGGGAAGAGCGTCCCCACAATCAAAAACCCCTCACAATGAGGGGGAATCTGACGAAGTCTGCTACAACGGCCGCATCTGTCCAAACCTCCGATACACGGTGCCATAAATCAACTTGGTAACTTCGGTGAGGTGGACGGATAACACCAAATAGCATCTGCCCCCAAATTCAGGCAAGACGTCTTTCTTCCCAGTTTTCGGCAGTGAACAAATTCTGACACGCCCGGTGGGACCTTTTCCTCTTTCCACTCCACACTTAGTGTGTCGTGTTCGCGAACAAATCGCGGTTTAATATGGCTGCCCATGGATTCGAGGTACTAAGATTTGGTGTCTTGCTCCGTGCAGAAGAGAAGATGGCGTCAATGGCTTCCAACTGCAACAACTGCAACAACTCCCACTCCGTCCTCGCTGGAGGAGTGACCTATGGGCCTCAAGCGGCCTCCATCTTCGCCATGCCAGTGGAACAGGTGACTCAGGCCACCACTGGACTGTTCTTTGGGACCATGATCCCACCGGCAAGCTTCAACGTCTCGATACCATCGCAAGAAGCACCGAAGAAGTCGGTCTTTGATCGGCTTGCAACTAATGCGGCCCCTCTCAACAAGTCTTCCAAATCCAGCGCCTCGGTCTTTGATAGATTGGGCCAAAGCTCGAGTGGGCCCGTGAAGAAGCTTGCAATACCCGAGGGAGTTATCCCGAAGCGGATAGCCATTCCAACTTCAGTGAACGAAGTCGCCGGAGGGGCTTCTCCTGCTAAAGGACCAGTCTTCATAAGACTGTCCGTTTCTATTCCCGCTTCAGGCGTAATCACCAAGGCTGCTTCCCTTGCCCGAAAGTCAGTCTTCGACAGGTTGGACATTTCTTTTCAGCAGACGACAGTCTTCGATAGGCTGGCACCAACAACAGCCCCTCATCAAAGCATGAAACACGATACAGCTACCCCGACAACAGAGGTGATCCCGGCCGCATGATATGCTCGACGTCGCCACTGGCGCCGAGTGAGGAAAGCTAGGGGCAGTTCCTCGTCTGGACTAACTCCACCAGCTCCAATGGTGGAAGTTGATGCTGCTGTTCCAACCAGAAACGGCTTTGATCCACTCAGAAAGGTGCGCAAGAACTCTCCAACTGCCGTGTTGAAAAGATCTCCTCCACCTATGGAGAGCGTTACAAAGGCGATGCCAGAGCAGCCCTCTCAGCGGCCGTCCTCAAAAATTCACAGGGTCTGGCGAAGAGTCCAAGACTCTGTAGTTGACAAAAACTGCCCCCGCCGACAGAAGAAAATGAAAGTTCTGCAAGAGGAGGACCATCCCGCCGCCATGCTACAGAAAGTGTCGTCTTCTTGGGTGCCTATTGCAACAGCCCCCTCAACTTTGACCGCCTATAAAAGGAGAAGGCCGGAGAAGATCCATGTGTCTGCGACAAACCTCAAGGGCACTGAATCCAAACGCCCCAAGTCTGGGGGCATAATAGTGCACACCATCTATATGGCTTCCGGGAAAGAGGATAGTCGTATCTCCACGGGTCATCGACCACTTACACGGTCTGTAAATAGGCTCAGGAGCAACAACAGCAAAAGCTCCAGGGGATGCTAACGAAGATGGCCGCACTCACTGGGCCAAAAGAAAGCCCGGAGACATCGTCGGAGCAGTGCCGGGAGCAGGAAACCGATGCTGGATTCCTCCGAAGAATGCTCGAGAAGAAAGACAAAGAGGCCGCGGAACAAGCGGCTAACATAAAGCAAATGGCTCTCCTATTTCAAGATATGGTCGGGATGATGATACAGCTGGATCCTCCAGCTGAGGACCCTCCAATAATCCTTGACGACGACAGAGGGGAGACATCAAACCCTCTTCCGGCCTTTTCAGCAGCCAAGGAAGAGACCATCTCCAAAGCCGCCCTTGACGACTATATAGCTCAACAGATACGAGCTCACCAGGCGAGCGAAGCGGACGGCCAAATCGTCAAGACTGGACGACCCTATCCGGGTTGGTATGATCAAATAAAGTACCCGCCGGGATATACGATCCCTAAATTCCACATGTACAAGGGGACAGGCAATCCCCATCAGCATGTCGCTCAGTTCAGGGCTCTGTGCGGAAATACTAGGGGTGATGAAAAACTGTTGCTTCGCCAGTTTGTTGGCAGCTTGTCGGAAACAGCATTTGAATGGTACTCCGAGCTCCCGAATGACTCTGTCAAGACGTTTGCAGGAATGGAGCTACTGTTTATACAAAGGTTCGCAAGCGCCAGCGAACGTACCCCGATCACGGCATTGATCAACGCCAGAGTGAAGCAGGGAGAAACCTGGGTTCAATACACCATCCGGCGGCGGAACCTATGGTCAAAGTGTGAACAGCGCATAGAGGAAGCTCCTGCCATGGGCATGTTTGTGGGAACCCTCGATCCTCAGGTGACCATATCTCAATTTATGATGTTCTTCAAGCCGACTACCTTCCAGGCCTTGATTGATAAGCTGGCACAGATGGATCAAATGGGTCATAGGTCGTCCTCTTCAAAAGCGGATTTTCGAAATGAAAAGGGGAAAGGAAAAGAAACCTTCGTCACCAATGCTCAGCAACAGCCGAATGACCCGAAACCGGTTGCTCGTCAAGGCAACAAATCGCGATTCTTCGACGAAAAGTTGAGGCGTCCTTACTCGTTTCCCCGGGATAAAACGAGGAGACTGTTCGAACTAGCGGTGCGCAACAGGCTCATCACCCTGCCAGATCCGAAATTCCCACTGCAGCCCGGTGGCATCAACAGTCCCAACTATTGCCCCTACCACCGAATATTGGGCCATCCAATCGAAGACTGCTTTGTCTTCAAAAACTGGATCGAAGATCAGTACCAACAGGGCAAGTTCGCATTGTCCGAAAACTGGAAGGTGAACCCGCCACAACCTCATGCTCTTAAAAAGGTAGACACGCTAGGGGAATCATGCTCACTTATAGAGGAGGTCCCATGGGAGGTGGCCCTTTCAGCTAAGACTAAAAGAATGTTGAAGGACCTTCAAGCATGTCCGGCGATTAAGTGGAAGAGCCTGCTGGAGCCCGAGATTATTGAGGGGATGCTGAAGCCATGCCCAACGCTGAACGTTGGTGAAGGTGGACAAAACATTTGGGCCAAGCCTCCGAAGTCTTTAAAGAAGAAGAAGAAGGCCAAGAAGCCCGACGACAACCGTACAGGTTTGCAGAAATACATCGATGCACTGGAGGAATATAACTAAAAGGTATGGACCCCTACTACATTAGAAGAATTCTTCAAACATATTCTTGAGAAGGAAGATGATGACGCTGATGAAGGAGACGATTCTTCAAAAGAGTCTGAGGATTATGTGGCGAGTTGCCACATGATCTCTCACTCATCAATAGATGGTAAAGAAGCTCCTGATGCAGAGAAACTGGGGGCAGATCTAGAACCGGAACTCTTGGAACCGTCAGATGATATCATCGACAAGTTTCTGAACGAAGCCCGTCAGAGGAGCAAAGCTGATCGAGAGCGCGAAATGGCCATATTCGAAAAAGCCAAACGTCGGCGACTAGACGAAAGGGTTGAAGCACTCCAACCAGATCGAAGCACGCCCGCGGCAGACAAAAGCAGGCTTAAAACGAGGAAACGGTTCGCTAAGGCCCTTTCGATGGGAATGAAGCTGCCACCTCTTAAAGAAGATATTCCTGGCAGCATACACCTTGACAAAGCGGATGGACATCCAAACTACTATTTGTACCATCAAAGAATTGCACACCCTACCGAAGAATGCATGGCTTTTAAAAAATGGTGGCAGGGATACGTTGTTCACCGACAGCATTTCAAGCGAATGAAGCGCAAGGCTCGTCGGGAACATAGAAGCACGACAGATGAGCATAAAAGAGGCGCCGGCGACTGTCACATGGTTGATACCAAGGGATCGAAAGTTCTCACCTTCGGAAGCGACTCTGACGAAGAAATAGCCCCTGTCCCTCTCTTCAAGGAATCCGCCTCCGAAACAGAAGAGATGAAGACCTACGAGAACATTCAGCTGCGTAATCGTACGTTACCCGAAAAGAATCTCGGACCTACAAATAAGGGATCGAACAAAAATGATAAGGGGAAAGAAAAATTCCCTAAAGATATCACCCTCAATGACCAAGTTGTCGAAAAGCTTGCAGCCAAGGACCCGCCGAAGAAAAACAAGGTGGATTACAATGTACTGGCACATCTGAGGAAGATACCCTCGTAGGTAAGCATTCTCGATGCCCTTCTGCTATCTAAAGAGGTGAGAGATTCTTTGATCAAGGCACTACAAGAGCCCGACCAGTTTCAAGCTTTCCTTGCCGAAGAAAAGATGAAGGACGAGCTCGAAGAGGTGCACACAGCGGACATCACTTTCGGCGATGAAGATCTCCTTCTCGGAATGTGCGAACACAACCGTCCCCTATATGTCACCGGGTACTGCTATGACATCAAGATATGGAAGATTTTAGTTGACAACGGATCCTCTGTCAACCTTCTAAATGTGAAGGTTCTGAAAGAAATCTGCATGAGCGTTCAACACCTCGCTCGGGATAAAATCACCATCTCCGGGTTCGACTCCCAGTCATCACGGACGCTTGGGTCTGTAATACCGACGTTACGCTTTGGGTTGCTCGTCACTGACATCAAATTCCATGTCATCGATGCCAAGACTTGCTACAATGCTTTGCTCGGTAGGCCTTGGTTGCACGAGTACAACATCATCCCTTCTACACAACATCGGTGTATGAAGTATTTCAAAGATGTTCTCGAGTATACCGTGACGGAGGAACTAAACCCATTCTCCGTAAACGAAGTCCACAAATATGAAGATGCAAACTATTTCCTACCAGACTTTGAAGATACGGAAAGATGCCACAAACCGGAAAATAAGCAAAAAGCTATCACCACTATTACGGTATTCGGGAGCGATACCGAGGAGGAAGAAGAGATAATCTTTTCGGGGCCGCCCCAATGCAACAGACCGGGACCATCTACCCCTATTCTGGTCTTTGGCAGTGACTCTGAAGACGAAGTCAACACAGTGTTCTTGGTCCGTCCATCAGTACAGACCCTCACTGGAGATGATCAGAGTTTGCAGATCGCCATGGTTCCGCGGCAACACTACAGAGAGCTTGATGCGCTTGAGACATATAATGTGCAAGAGCTACGGACATTCTACGTCCCTCCCAGGCGAAGAGGCGAAAAGGCGATCCTATTCTATCGATCCACGGAGACTAAAGTCAAAAGAGAAGTCTGGCATGGTGTCGATCCTGCGCTCGACAGGCTCCAACCCATCCGCCTGCCTAGGTACTACACCGAGGGATTGAAAAGGTTATTAAAATGCCAAGGCGTACCTTTCAAACAGACTCCTCGACAAGCTCAGTTCTACAACAGGATTTGGAACGTCCCGGGAACTCAGCGGAAATTGCCCAACGGAAAAATGGAAACGATTGGGCTTGGGTATGTCCAGTCCAAGAAATGGGAGCAATTCCATGGCTGCCATGTCATAAAAGACCTTGATGAAGAAGAGGATTCTCTTTTAAAAGACAGTGACGCTGAACCAGAACGCGGTCCTACCATAAAAATGCTGAGTCCGTTGTTTGAAGAACAGATGGACAAGCTAGTACGGGAAGCGAGTCAAAAGGTTCGGAATGACCACAGCCGCGAAATGGCCATCTACGAGAAAGCCAGGATGCAAAGTATCCTTCAGCAGGCCACGGAGGATGATAATGCCCTTCGCCGTCAGCCCGCCATGCATTCCCAAGACAGGAAAAAGGCCCGATGCAGAGGCAAAAGCAAGTTGAAGAACGAAAAAAACGTTCGACAGCGGCAAAACGGATCCAAAAGGCCACACGATCAAGAAAAGGTCAGCCAGAGTTCGTCTCTTATGAAAAAAATGGGTCGAGCATACTCTTTCCCTCAAGACAAGACAAAAAGAATCTTTGACCTTGTCATGAAACACCAGATGATGACACTCCTGGAGTCTCGGCACCCCGATCAATCAAACGAGGTTCATCGCCCGAATTATTGCTTCTATCATCGAGCGATCGGACATCCTCTTGAAGACTGCTTCACCTTCAAGAACTGGGTCGAAGACCAATATCAACTCGGCAGGTTCGCTCTATCCAACAGTTGGAGGGTAGCCCCACCATGAAAGCATGTGCCAAAAACAACCTATATGGCAAAAGTAGAACCAGATCAACATCGGTCTTGGAAACGTTCACGTACCTGTCACATGATAACACTATCAGAAGAAGAAGCGCCCGAGAATATAGACGACTACTCCTGGTGCTTCAAAAATGAGGATGAAGATGGGTTGATCTCAGAGTTTCCACCGGCGCCAAAAGAGCTGGAAGATGGAATACATACTACTGCGGATAAACTAAGGAAAATCGACTTGGGGACAGCAAACGACCCGCGGCCAACGTTCGTCAGTGAGCTGCTGTCTAAAGAGCAGGTGGCTACGCTAAAAGACATGCTTATGCAGTATAAAGACTGCTTCGCATGGAACTATTCCGAGATGTCGGGGCTAGATCCAGAAATAACGGTGCACAAGTTGGCAATATCTCCGGATGTCAAGCCAGTCAAACAAGAACCAAGAAGAATGCGGCTCGAACTTGAAATGAGCATCAACGCCGAAGTCAAGAAGCTAATTGACTCCGGCTTCATCCAAGAAGTTCAATACCCTGACTGGATCGCCAACATTATCCCACTGATGAAGAAAAATGGGACGGTGCGCATCTGCGTGGACTTTCGGGACCTTAACAAAGCTTGCCCGAAGGATGATTTTCCCGTACCGGTTACCGAACTAATGTTAGACAACACGTCCACTCATGAAGTCTTCTTCTTCATGGACGGCTCGTCAGGGTGTAATCAAATAAAGATGCATCCTGAATACCAGAAGCATACCACTTTCCGGACTCCTCTGGGCATATTCTGCTACAAAGTGATTCCTTTCGGTCTGAAGAACGCCGGCGCTACCTATCAGAGGGCCATGACGAAGATTTTTGATGACCTCATACATGAAATCGTCGAATGCTATATCGATGACCTTGTAGTGAAAAGCAAATCGTACGAGGAACATTGGGAGCATCAGGAGATCGTGTTTCAACGTCTTCGGAAATACAACCTGAAGATGAACCCTCTCAAATGTGCGTTCGGAGTTTCCTCGGGCAAATTCCTAGGATTCATCGTACGACACCGGGGCATCGAAATAGACCCATCAAAATCAAGGCGATTATGGAAATGCCTTCTCCAAGGACTCTCAAGCAACTGAGGTCTCCCCAAGGAAAGCTAGCGTATATCCGGCGGTTCATAGCTAACCTCTCTGGAAAATGCCGCCCCTACAGTCATCTGATGAAGAAGGGGACCCCGTTCATCTGGGATTGCAAATGCCAAAACGCACTTGACGAAATCCAGCAATACCTGCAGAACCCGCCGGTACTGACTGCTCCGGTCAAGGGAAAGCCTCTCATCCTGTACACAACCGCCGTTGAAGGTTTCTTAGGCGCGCTATGGGCACAGGAGAATGACCGAGGGAAAGAGAGAGCCCACTACTATTTGAGTCGAGTTCTCCTGAGGGCAGAAAACAACTACTCCCCTATTGAAAAACACTGCCTGGCGTTAATCTTCGCGATAACGAAGCTCAGACACTATGCTCTGGTGCATGAGGTCCACCTCATATCAAAAGTGGATCCTCTCAAATATTTGATGTCAAGAGTCATACTGACATGAAGGCTCGCTAAATGGGCCCTACTCTTAATGGAATTCTCGATAACATATCGACCGCTCAAAGCAGTGAAAGGCCAGGCCATCACCAACTTCCTCGCCGAGCATCTGATACCTGCCGATTCACCCTAAAATTGTGAATTGCCAGACGAGCATGCGTTTGACACGATCGACGGGGAGATAAGAGAGTGATAGCCGATGGGAACTCTATTTTTATGGGGTATCTTCCATGAAGAAGCGAAAGCACAGCTCCCCCATAATCAAATCTGGAGTGGGCCTCATCTTCGTGACTCCACAAAGAGGGATAATGCGCTATGCCTTTTCCTTAACAGAGCCAAAGATAAATAATGAAGCAGAATATGAAGCTTTGATAGCAGGTCTTGAGATCGCTGTCGACATGGGAATCGAAAACCTCCTCATATACGGAGACTCCCAGCTGGTCGTTAGTCAAGTAAACGGCGGCTATCAAACATGCAAACCAGAGTTGGTAAAGTACGGCGAGAGAGTACAGCAGCTGCTGACTCAAATTCCCTTCTACGCCCTGGAAAGCATACCGCGTGCGGAAAATAGCAAGGCGGACGCATTAGCCAAACTCGCTAAAGAACTGGCTGATGAAAACCTCGTTGACGTAAGGATCGTTGTGCAAGGCCGTTGGGTTCTTGCACCAGCAGAAATATCTCCGGAGTCGTTTGAAGAAAAGGAAGTAACCAAAACGACCCTACAAATAGAGGACCAGGAAAAGGCCAAGGATTAGAGAGAAGTCTTTATAGACTACTTCAAGTCCCATCGAACAGCTGAAGATGCATCCTCAAGACATCAGCTCACGAAAAAAGCTCTGTCTTTTGCCTTCTTCAATGATACTCTATACAAGAGATCGTTCGACTCTCTATGGCTAAAATGCCTAGGACCAGAAGAAGCAAGGAAAGTCGTCCAAGAAACTCACGACGGACTCTGCGGTTCTCATCAAGCCGGGCCGAAGATGAAGCTGAAGATCAAAAGGATGGGCTACTATTGGACCACAATGATTCAGGACTGCTCGAATACGCGAAGCAGTGCCACTCGTGCCAGATTCACGCAGACTTCATCCACCAGCATCCAAACCCGCTACACCCAACAGTGGCTAGCTGGCCATTCGAAATGTGGGGAACCGACATAATTGGGCCCATCGAACCAGCATCATCCAGAGGACATCGGTTCATATTGGCGACAACCGATTATTTCTCTAAGTGGGCAGAAGCCATACCGCTAAGAGAAGTGAAGACGGAGAACATCCTCCATTTCTTCAAGGCACACGTCATCTATCGGTTCGGCACTCCGCGACGGATTATCTCCAATAACGGACTGGCCTACAGAAGCCACAAAATCAGTCGCTTCGCACAGCAGCACAATATAGACTGGAGATACTCTTCGGTCTATAATCCCCGATCTAACGGTCTAGCTGAGGCTTTCAACAAGACCTTGATGAAGATCATAAAGAAGACGGTGTCCAGAAATAAAAAGGACTGGCATGAGAGACTGCATGAAGCCCTCTGGGCGTATCGGACTACGTTCAAAACAGCTACGAGTACGACGCCATTCGCATTGGTATTCGACACAGAAGCGGTACTTCCCTTGGAGATAGTGTTACCCTCTCTACGGGTGGCAGTTCATTACGAGCTAACAGAAGAAGAGAATGCTCATCTGCGGCTGGAGGAGCTCGACGCCCTCGATGAAACTCGTCTTATGGCGCAGCAAAACCTAGAAGCTTACAAAGCAAGGATGATGCGCTCATACGAAAGGTTGACTAGACCGAGAACATTTCGCCAAGGTGAACTCGTGCTAGTGGTCAAGAGACCTATGATCCCCAATCGCGCCAAACGGGATAAATTCGAGCCGAACTATGAGGGCCCGTACATCATAAACAAAGTCTACCAAGGTGGGGCTTACTTGCTCATGGATATGCATAGCGAAAGACCCTTCAGGCCAATAAATGGCCGGTTCTTGAAAAAATACTACGCCTGACCGAAAACGTCTCTAAACTACTACAAACCGCAGCATCCTAGGGCTGACACAAAAAAAACGGTACGTCCATAAGCGAAATGGGCACGGATGAAAACCCAAAAGGGCTCCGTGAGTAAAAACAGCAGGGCTACCGGCGAGTTTGTGAAAACCCGAAATGGCGCAATCTCGTTAAAAGACACTTGCAAGGTCCTCTCGACCTTATAAGGAGAAAATACCTGCGTGAGATCCTTACGACTCGCAAAGAAGCAACACACTTAGGGATCCCCACGATTCCTAAGGAGAAATTACACTTACGAGATCCTTACGACTCGTAAGAAGAACCCTCTTATATGACCCTCACGGCTCATGGGATTCAAAAGCCTTAAGCTACAGGGATCTGAACCTGTTCTTAAGCCGCCATACACCCCAATTTGCCCTACAAACGGTTCATTATTGACCCTTGTATACAATCCACGGACACAAATAAACGTCTCCCCCGCCAGGTTCTACCGATGGCGTGAGATGTCCTCATATGGTGAACAACACTTTTAAGTCCTCTCGACTTATAAGGAGAAAACACTCTTATAAGATCCTTACGACTTATAAGGGAACATGCACTTAGGAATCCTCACGATTCTTAAGGAGAAAACGCACTTACGAGATCCTCATGACTCGTAGGGAGAGACACCTTTATGGGACCCTTACGGCTCATAAAGTCAAAAGCCTTGGTCGACAGGATCTTAACCCTGTTTGCTAAGCCACATTTGTTCGAATCGACAAAGGAAAATGATGATTCGCTCATTGCAATATCCCAGTTGTAGCGATATTGATGCCTAAATCGGTATCAAATTCCAAGTTCCATCCTCGCAGCAAAAGATCAGCGAGCCAAAATGCATATGAAATAGCCAAAATGATAGGGCAACTTGCAACAAAATAAGCAAGTAAAATATATGCATACATAAATTAGCCGAAATGACTGGGCAACTCGCAATAAAAAAACGGCGAGTAAAAAAAAATAGCCGAAATGATTGGGCACCGCGAAAAATAGCCGAAATGATTGGGCAATCGCGACTTTCGCGATACAAAAGGCTGAAATGATAGAGCATCGCGGAAAGAAAACAAAAAATATATAAAAAATGAAGCTTTTGCCCTGCAGGTAAGTCCATACTGACCCCTGTATACAATCCATGGGCATAAATGAAAAGGGAACCACGTTTCCCTACCATACTCTGTCAAACGGAGAGTCAGGTCTCAGCGGCAATATCTGCATCCCAGAAGACCAGCGATGGCGTTCCTCCTCATGCCAGCAGGACACGGACGCGGCACTACCAATTGGAGCCACGGCAAAGTCCCTAGTTCTAAGACTCCATGGTTCACAGACAACCTAAGGTCAATCCCGACACCGTAGAAAACTGAAAAAGTCAATCCGACACCGTAGAAAACGGAGAAAGTCAACCCCGACACCGTAGAAAACGGAGGAAGTCAATCCCGACACCGTAGAAAATGAAGAAAGTCAACCCTGACACCGTAGAAAACGGAGAAATCCTGACACCGTAGAAAACGGAGAAAGTCAACCCCGACACCGTAGAAAATGGAGAAAGTCAACCCCAACACCGTAGAAAACGGGTAAAGTCAACCCCGACACCCCAGCAAGCGGAGAAAGTCAACCCGACACCGCAGCAAGTGGAGAAAGTCAACCCCGACACCGCAGCAAGCAGAGTAAGTCAACCAATGACCTCCCCATCGGAGCAATGCTTCGATCCGGAAACAAGTCAACTCACCAACCACTTACGGGTCCTCTCGACTTGTAAGGGAGAAAATTCTCTTGTGAGATCCTTACGACTCTCAAGAGAAAACGCACTTAGGAATCCTCACGACTCTTAAGGAGAAAATACACCTACGGGATCCTCACGACTCGTAGGGAGAAAAGTTTTTATGAGACCCTCACGGCTCATAAAGTTGAAAAGTCTTAGGCAGCAAACCTGAACCTGTTTTCTAAGCCACCGCTACCCTACAAAGTGTTCAAGATGAACTGTTCTCTATCAACTATAGGCTACACTTGCTAAAGTAACATGCCGACAACACAACAAAGAGAAGAAAGCGACAGTGGGAGATAAAAAAAATGTTTCTTTTATTCATGAATTCAATTGAGTAAAAGATACATCATATAAAAGAATAAAAAATGAATAAAGGCATGTTATTCATAAATTACAAATTTTCGATCAATACAAAGATGGAAACTGGGAAGGAGGAGTTTTTAGCAAATCAGCAAGCCGCTCTCGCACTCCTCTCAATTCCTTCTCACAGTCAGCCGCCGCGGCCAACTCCGCTTCAATTCGAGCCCGATGTTGTAAACAGGATGAATGCTTCTCGTCGATTTCCTGTTGAGCGGCTTCATGACTCTGCGTAACCTGCTCAGTGAAGTCAACATTTTTCCTCAGCACCAGCCCGTCAGAAATACATCATTGGAGGTTTTCAAAAATAACCTTCAGTTGTGCAGTGTTCGCTTCAATCTGGGCACGCAATTGGACAAACTCAGTGGAAGTTGCCTCGCGTTCCTTTCGCTTTAGGGTCGCCTCTTGTTCAAAATGGCGAAGGAAAGGAGCACTCTACTCAACCCATGCAGCCCGCTGGGAATTCAAAGCCAACACTTCCGGAGCGGGACGCCTGAGCTCAATCTCATGTAGGCAGGCCTCGATCTTCCTGCAGTGATTAACCCAAGACTCGAAGACGCCTTCGCTATGGAAGTTCACGAGCGTCGCCAGCATAGGATTAACCTCAGCAGCAAAATTTGCAGTGAATGCGAGGGCCTCGACGTCAAGATCCTCGACAAACTCGCTCAACATACGCAGGTTGTTCGCAGCACCCCTGGAAGATGGGCGTTTAGCAAAAGGCCCTGCCGGCATTGGGATTCGAGACTCGAAGAGAGCTGGAGCTAGTGCGATTGCTGCAAAACAAGTTATGGTCAAATGTCGGCTCAATAGATAAAGAAAATGCACGTGCGATGGAGTCCACTATACCGACTGCGATAGGTGGAAAAGTTGGGAGTACCGGAGGCACGGTTATTCTCTCGTCCCTCTTCCGATCCGTGACACTATGATCAATACAAGGAAGACTTACCAACCATACGGCTATTCACAAAAGAAAGAAAGAGACATTGGCTAAAGACTATACTCACCGACACCAGCAGGTGGAGCAATCTCCGACTGGAAGGAGAAATGCGGGTTCAGCACCTGATAGAGGTGGTAAAAAAGGACTCCTGTAGAGTTGCGACAACATACTGTCAATACAAGGAAGATGAGATCCACAATTGAACCAAATAAGTCGCAAACCCATACCTTCCAGCATTTGAAAGGACATAGAAGAAGGCGAGGGAACGACAACCGTCATGGCAGAGACCGGAGATGCTTCAGATGGAACAATTTCTACGTTCACTGCACCTACAAACAAAACATCGTTAGGAAAAGCTGAACGGAGTTGTGAAATAAAAATTACAATGACTCAAAACCTACCTGATGGGTCATTGGCCAAAACCGCGACGGAAGCATCACCGGGCGTTGCGGCTTCTTCGCTCTCCTTCAGTGGAATAGTTTCGGTGCACGTGGATTGATCCCCTGATTCTACAAGAGCCGTTGTGACGCTTGCGATGCCCGCCGATTTCGGGGAGCCGCAAAGGGAAAGTGCGGCAGTTTGGGCAGTCCCAGACTCCTGAGAGAGGGTAGCCACTTCGGGCTCAGTGGTCGCCATCGTCTCGCTTGCTGTCCCATCATCAGGACTTGGCCCTGCGGGATATAATGTATCAGAATTCGAAGAAAAGTTCTAATAAAAAGACCGAGCATTACATTACCCTGCAATAAATTCTCAGCGTCTTCCCGAGCTGCACGTGCTTGTAACACCCGAGTTCATTTGTACCAATTCCAGTTTCCATATTTACTTAACTATGGTATTTCTTGATTTAGCGTGTTTGGGTGTGAATGGTATTTTACATATTATTTCACATTCGACCCGACCCGCTTTCTTAAACCCGATTAACTTCTATTTCTAAATTACCTTAACTTGTTGCGTAAACTAGTGCATCTTATAACTTAGTATTTACTGGCATTTTATCTAGTATCGCATCTGTTGCATATAACAATTTAAGTCTTTTAAAATGAATTAAAATTTCTTGACATGTTCTTCTTGTTACCCCAACCCTGTGATAGCATTCTTACATCGTGTTCTCGTCCCGTTCAGTGGAACGGGCGTGTTGGACGGCTACGCGCACGGGCGTGCGTCCATTCTTGGGGGTATGCTTTTCCTTCGTAAAATCCTTCATTTTAATTTTTGGAACCCGCCTATAATTTTCTTATTACAGATCCAAAATTTTGGACCCGACCTGGGCGTCCTTCTGAATTATTCTACATCCCGCCAAAATTCTACTGTTTAAATTTTAAACTTTTAACTTCTAAATATTTTTTCAGTCTTTAAGATCTCCTTAAACTGAATTTCAAATCTTTTAAAAGCTTTCTCTAACTGCATTGCCTCTCTCCCTGTACATGTTTTATTGCAGCCAATCAAAACCCCTCGTTCTTTCCTTCCCAGCAAATAAAATCGTTTGTTAAAGATTAACAAAATCTTTTCCAAATTTTTGCCTAACAAATCCTTTGCTGTGAGCCAATCAGAGCGTTTCCTGTGCACCAGGGCCCCACAAGCTTTCCCTCAGCCTTTCTCTTTCTCTCTCTCTCTCTTTTCCCCTCACCCGCTAGAAAACAACCCTCTCTCTCCTTCTCTTTCTCTCTCCTCTCGCTTCTCTCTTCCTCTCTCCTCTCGCGCCTCTCTCTCTCTCCTCTCGCGGTGAGAAAGAGTCGCGTCACCCCCATGCTGCTACTGTCACCTCCCTCTATCTCTTCTTCTTCTTCTCTTCCTCGAAAGCCAGAGCGCCAACGAGAACCCCTAGCCGCCTCCTGCTTCCTCGACATCTCCTCGATCTCGTCACCACCTCCATCCCACCTCCTCCTTCTCCTCGTCGTCGTCGCCATCTTCTTCTTCCTTCTCTTTTCCCTAGCCTGCACCTCACGGGACCCCTGCGGCCAGAACCCACCATCTTACTCGCCTCCTTCGCCGCCGATATCATCGTCGTCGCCAACATCTCCTTCTCTCATCTTCTGTATCATCTCTGTCTTCCTCTCTTTCCCCCGTCCTCTCTCTCCCCTCCCATCATCGGACCCCCTGCACACCCGACCTCCGGCACCCACCGCGACGAGAACCCATCACCCTGCACGCCTCGTCGCCGGCAATCCCTCAACCTCACCGTCACCACCCATTCTCTTCTTCTCCTCTTCTTCTTTCCTTTCCCCTTTCTCTCTTCTCTCATTTACTTAAATCGCATACACCAGAACCTTACCTTGCATCCTGCACACTCGCCGGCAGCCCACCTTCGACGACCCCGACAGCGCCAGCACCTCGTATCCCTGACTCCTTGGCGACTTCTGTACATAAACCAGTGAGCACTCCCTTCTTTTCCCTCTTCTTCTTTTTCTTGCTCTTTTCTTTTCTGAAGAATTTGTTTTCCAGCGATCGACGGAATACGGTCGTGCCATCGACGATCCCGACGACCCAGCGAACGTACCTGACCCACGTGTTTCCATCGTTCTTTGTTTGGGTTCCCTCCATGTACCGTGTGCACATCGCGGCGTTTTCCGCCGACATGAGACGTTCCGTATTCTCGTTCCTGGTCCGATCCAGGCAAGTTAATCTTGCTACATGCTATTTAAATCATTTTATACATATTCTAATACATGTAGTTTGAGTATAGTACCCCACACATCGTTTTATATCATTTGACGTTCCGTGTGCATCGGTTTAAATTATTTGAGATCTAGAACTTGACAGGTAATTATTACATACATGATTACATTTAAAGGGTAAATCTCATAACTACAATCATATGTTTAATCACATTTTCTCCATCGCCTATGGTATCTTTCTATAGTTTTAATCCATCGGACGCCTGTGCGCACTTAAACCAGTGTTAGCGGTAAATTCATCCAGTAAACCTATTTATAGATTATTGCATCCCTGGAAATTCTTAATATTGGTTAACATGATTTAACGACCATGAATGTCACTCTGTACTCATATAATGATGAAACCGTCTCTGAACCATGACTGATAACTGTACTGCTAATTGATTGAATCCACTTTATTATTTAATTCATTGCTTAGGTTATGTTATTGATAACCATTCTTGATTACTTATAACCATGATTATGCTAGCTGTTTATGGGCACCCACTTGTTATCTCTATACCCTGACATGACCTATTACACCTATTACTTGGCCCGACATGGTACCGTACACTATTGACATGACATGACACCTAAATACGCTACTTGTTTGACCTGATGTACCATGGCTTTACCCGTTACCTGATCTGGTGTCTAATGCCAACAAACATAACCTGTAGTCCTTACGGACCGTTCCTGTTGTCTATCCAGACAAACCTGTACTTACCTGATCCTGTGTTGGCATTAGCTCTAGATTAAGGAATACCTGACTTGACATACACATATAACTTGGGGGTATGGGGAAATCAAAGGTGAAACCTGACTTGTAACTCAACAGTTCGCTCCTTGTTCTGATCAGTTTTAGAGGCTAGGCCAGCCTTGGAATGATGCTGCTGACATCATTCATCTGTACATATTCTTGTTTAGTGCCTAGCGGCATGTCTCGGTTTCAGCCTGAGAATCTGGGCCGTGGTCCCAGGTATGCACGGGATACTATTGAGTTACATCGATGATTCATCAATTTGATTTCAAAGACTTGAGAGTAGATAACCCAATAGATTAGTTTAGTTTACTCACTGCATATTACCCTTCACTGCCCTGATTTACATTACTGTTACATTTGCTTTCATTCATGATTGTTATTGCATTGCCTGTTACCCTGTTTATATTTTGCTTGATGACATGACGCGCTGACGTCTGGGTTTTGCATGGCCCAAATTCTTCTACCTTATTGCAGACTGATCAGGAGTATTGCCGCTGTTAGACGAGCGGTGAAGTTCCTGTCGGTATGTAGTTTCACTTCCAGGTGTTTCATTTATTGTATCTTTTGGCTTCTGCATATTGTCATTCCTTGACTCTTTTACTCTGGCTTATGGACATGTACTAGATAGTTAGTTTACTTTCCTGTTCTTGATATCTCTTAAGCCGTAATGTGACTGTGGAAGGATGTTTCCTATCCACAGGTAGCATGGTTGGCTATGTCACGCGCCAACCTTAGCGTACTCTGGGAAGCGGGGCGTGACATGGTTCTTTTGGTATCAAAGCCATAAGTTAGTCGGGTTGATTCTTTTGTAGTTGGGTATTGTACCCAATACATGAATCAGAATACCCGTGTTTAGGAAACATGTCCTGCCACCTTGCCGTTTTACCTTTTTTGAATCAAGTTCTTCCTGATTATATCTTTTTACGGTGTGCAAACTTCCTTGCATATCGACTCGAAAACCTGATTCTTTGTTATCTCTAGGACTTGGGCGACTTGGGTGGAGTTATGTAATTGTGCCCATGAACTGCAGCATGGTTACAATGCGGTACTCTATTTAAGTAACTTGGAGTCCTGGTCTTGATTAACTTCCATGTTCCATGATCGTTGTACTATCTTGTTCCTCTCGGTTTCATTTCTTACCAGCTATTGTTTCATCGCCAGCTTGAATCATGTTTACCGTGTTTAACCCTCTTCAGTATCTCGACGTCGGATGAAGTCATCTCGGTATCTTACTTGTTCTTGTTTCTTTTCCCCGCATTAGGATTATTCAATCCTGGTGCATTTCCTTGCTTGTTGTTGTCTTGGGAATGGGATTTCGCGGCACTTTTCACGCTCTTATTGATTGTGAGGAAGGGAAGATGATTCTCCAGTTTCCCGAACATTCGGAAGTTGTTTCGCTGGAGGAGGCAGTTCTGTTGGGCCAGTCGAGTTAGGACTAGGTCGACAAACAGGGTTCTTCCGTCAATGGCAGTGGATAAGGAAGGAGCGTCGGCTGTATTGGAGAGTTTCATGGAAGTGTGAAGACATATCAGGTTTACCGCCGAGACGAGACGTGGAGTTCGCGATTGATCTTGTTCCTGGTGCAGTGCTAATCTCAAAAGCGTATGACCCGATGGCACCAGTGGAGTTGGAAGAAGTCAGGAAGCTGGTTGCTGAATTACCTGAAAAGGGTTGGTTTCGCCGCAGCAACGTAACTGGGAAAACTGCAGTTCTTCTAGTAAAGATGAAAGATAACACAGGAAAGAAGTGCGTTGATTATCGAGAATTAAACCGGGTGACTATTATGAACAAGTACCCGATCCCTAGCTTTGGCAAAGTGTTTGAGCAGTTTAGTGACGCGAGGGTATTCTCGAAGCTGAATTTGCGGTTCGGATATCATCGGGTCCGAGTTCAATCAGAAGAGATTTGCAAGACTGCGTTCCGAACTCAGTATGGACAATTCGAGTATTAGTGATGCCCTTCGGAGTAACGAATACACCGACAACATTTATGGACTTGATGAACCGAATCTTCCCACCATTCTTAGACCAGTTTAGTAATGGTCGTGGAAGATATTCTGGTCTACTCGAGGAGCATTGAAAAGCATGCAGAACACTTGAAGATCGCACTGCGGACTTGGAAGAAAGAAAGATTATATGCATAGATGAGCAAGTGTGAGTTTGGATTGAAGGAGTAAAGTTTTAGGACATATCGTAATTGGAAATGGAATCGCCGATTACCAGGGATGATTGCAACAGTTCAAGACCGGCCGATTCCGAAGAACGTTGCAAGGATCAGAAGTTTCTTGGACTTGCAGGATACTATAGAAGGTTCGTGAAGAAATTTTGCTCGTTTGGCTGAGCCTCTGACCAAGCTTACGCACAAGAGAATACCATTTGTATGGACGAATAAGTGTGCGTCAGTCTTTGAGGCGTTGGAGCAGGGTTGATGAACGCTTTTGTTTTGACCGTACCAGACAGTTTCAGAGGATTGGTATTCCACGACGACGCATCTGGGAAAGGTTGGGGATGTGTTTCGATACGGCATGAGATGGTTGCAGCTTACGCGTTGAGACAGTTGAAGACCCATGAGAAGAATTACCCAACTCATGACTTGGAGTTTGCGGCTGGGATTTTCGCTTGAAGATTTGGAGACACTACTTATTGGGCGAAAAAGGGGTCGAAATTTTCACCGATCATAAAAGACTAAAGTACGTGTTCGCTCAGAAGGAGCTGATGGCTGACTACGACCTTGATCTTAAGTACCCTCCGGGGAAGTTAAGGTTGTGACCAGATGTGCTTAGTCGGTTACCAGCAATTCGGATGTTGACTGCACGAAAGGGGAACTTACCGAAGACTTTCAAAGATTCAATTTGGAGGGTGTGCTACCGCATTATTGGGGACAGTTGATGAGACAGCAAGTACAGTCGTCGTTGATCGGAAATTTTGAACAGCGAGATTGCAGGACCCAAGATTTTAGAAGTTTCGAGAACAGGTTGAAGTTGGATTTCGAACGGGCTTAGTGGTTCATGAAGATGGTTCGTTGTGATAGTTGTTTGTGTGTGCCAATGGAGGTATTCGCGAAGAAGTTATGAGGAAGGCATACAGTTCCGCATATTCCTTACATCCAGGGGGCACGAAGATGTACCGCGATCTAAGACAGCATTTCTGGTGGGAAGGCATGAAAAGGGAGATTGCCCGTTTTGTAGCGGAGTGCTTGGTGTGTCAGCAAGTCAAGGCTGAACATCAAAGGGTTGCTGATTTATTGCAACCACTTCCGATTCCTCAATTGAAGTAGAACACATAAACATGGATTTCGTGACAGCTTTACCGCGGGGTCCAAAGGGCAACATGCAGTTTGGGTGATTGTTGATCGATTGACCATGGCAGCTCATTTCATACCATTTCGAGTTGGTCAATCAAACAGAAGCTTTGGCAGAGCGGTACAATGCAGGAGATTGGAAGATTGCACGGAGCACCGGGAGGCATCGTGTCCGACCGTGACACTCGTTTCTTAGCACACTATTGGAGGAGCTTACAGGGAAGTTTGGGGACTCGATTGAAGTTTAGCATAGCTTATCGCCTCTAACAGATGGCTAGTCGGAGAAAGCGATCCACATTCTCGAAGACATGTTAAGATCTTGCATGTTAGACTTCAAGGGTTCATGGGAGGATCATCTACACTTGGTGGAGTTTTCTTACAACAACAGTTTCCAGGCGACTTTTGGGATGGCTCCATTCGAAGCTTTATGTGGTCGCAAGTGTCGTTCACCTGTTTGTTGGGATGATGTCGGTGAACGAAGATTGTTGGGACCAGATTTGGTTGTGAAGACAGTTGAGAAGGTTTATACTATCCGGAATTATATGAAAGCAGCACAAGACCGACAAAAGAGTTGGGCAGTTACATCAAGAAGACCTCTAGAGTTCGCTGTTGGTGATTTAGTATTCTTAAAGATGTCGCCGACTGGAGGGGTGATCCGTTACAGAAGTCGAGGAAAGTTTAGTCTTCGATTCGTTGGACCTTTTAAGATTTTTGGGCGTATTGGAGAAGTGGCGCATCGTTTGGTATTACCGCAATCTTTGGAGAATGATCATGACGAGTTTCTTGTATCTCAACCCGTAGGTATGCTCGAGATGAAATACATGTATTGGATCTTTCGGAGATGACTGTATGAGAAGATTTAACCTTTGAGGAGCGACCGATGTTAAATGTGGATCGAAGGGAAAGGGTTCTTATGAATGAGGTTATCACTGTTGTACTTGTTCCTTGAAGTAATCGCTCGCATGGAGAATCAACTTGGGAAACGAGAACATGAAGTCCGGCTGAAGATTTTTTCCCATTTATCTTGTAGGTTCTTGTTTGATTATCCCTTCTTGTTCTTAGAATTTCGAGGAAGAAATTCTTTTGTAGTTGGGTATAATGTAACACCCGAGTTCATTTGTACCAATTCCAGTTTCCATATTTACTTAACTATGGTATTTCTTGATTTAGCGTGTTCGGGTGCGAATGGTATTTTACATATTATTTCACATTCGACCCGACCAGCTTTCTTAAACCCTGTTAACTTTTATTTCTAAATTACCTTAACTTGTTGCGTGAACTACTGCATCTTATAACTTAGTATTTACTGGCATTTTATCTAGTATCGCATCTGTTGCATATAACAATTTAAGGCTTTTAAAATGAATTAAAATTTCTTGACATGTTCTGCTTGTTACCCCAACCCTGTGGTAGCATCCTTACATCGTGTTCTCATCCCGTTCAGTGGAACGGGCGTGTTGGACGGCTACGCGCACGGGCGTGCGTCCATTCTTGGGGGTATTCCTTTCCTTCGTAAAATCCTTCATTTTAATTTTTGGAACCCGCCTATAATTTTCTTATTACAGATCCAAAATTTTGGACCCGACCCGGGCGTCCTTCTGAATTATTCTACATCCCGCCAAAATTCTATTGTTCAAATTTTAAACTTTTAACTTCTAAATATTTTTTCAGTCTTTAAGATCTCCTTAAACTGAATTTCAAATCTTTTAAAAGTTTTCTCTAACTGCATTGCCTCTCTCCCTGTACATGTTTTATTTCAGCCAATCAAAACCCCTCGTTCTTTCCTTCCCAGCAAATAAAATCGTTTGTTAAAGATTAACAAAATCTTTTCCAAATTTTTGCCTAACAAATCCTTTGCTGTGAGCCAATCAGAGCATTTCCTGTGCACCTGGGCCCCACAAGCTTTCCCTCAGCCTTTCTCTTTATCTCTCTCTCTCTTTCTTTTCCCCTCACCCGCTAGAAAACAACCCTCTCTCTCGCTTCTCTCTTCCTCTCTCCTCTCACGCCTCTCTCTCTCTCCTCTCGCGGTGAGAAAGAGTCGCGTCACCCCTATGCTGCTACCGTCACCTCCCTCTATCTCTTCTTCTTCTTCTCTTCCTCGAAAGCCAGAGCGCCCACGAGAACCCCTAGCCGCCTCCTGCTTCCTCGACATCTCCTCGATCTCGTCACCACCTCCATCCCACCTCCTCCTTCTCCTCGTCGTCGTCGCCATCTTCTTCTTCCTTCTCTTTTCCCTAGCCTGCACCTCACGGGACCCCTGCGGCCAGAACCCACCATCTTACTCGCCTCCTTCGCCGCCGATCTCATCATCGTCGCCAACATCTCCTTCTCTCATCTTATCTATCATCTCTGTCTTCCTCTCTTTCCCTCGTCCTCTCTCTCCTCTCCCATCATCGGACCCCCTGCACACCCGACCTCCGGCACCCACCGCGACGAGAACCCATCACCCTGCACGCCTCGTCGCCGGCAATACCTCAACCTCACCGTCACCACCCATTCTCTTCTTCTCCTCTTCTTCTTTCCTTTCCCCTTTCTCTCTTCTCTCATTTCCTTAAATCGCATACACCAGAACCTTACCTTGCATCCTGCACACTCGCCGGCAGCCCACCTTCGACGACCCCGACAGCGCCAGCACCTCGTCTCCCTGACTCCTTGGAGACTTCTGTACATAAACCAGTGAGCACTCCCTTCTTCTCCCTCTTCTTCTTTTTCTTGCTCTTTTCTTTTCTGAAGAATTTGGTTTCCAGCAATCGCCGGAATACGGTCGTGCCATCGACGATCCCGACGACCCAGCGAGCGTACCTGACCCGCGTGTTTTCATCGTTCGTCGTTTGGGTTCCCTCCGTGTACCGTGCGCATATCGCGGCGTTTTCCGCCGACGTGAGACGTTCTGTATTCCCGTTCCTGATCCGATCCAGGAAAGTTAATCTTGCTACATGATATTTAAATCATTTTATACATATTCTAATACATGTAGTTTGAGTATAGTACCCCACGCATCGTTTTATATCATTTGACGTTCCGTGTGCATCGGTTTACATTATTTGAGATCTAGAACTTGACAGGTAATTATTACATACATGATTACATTTAAAGGGTAAATCTCATAACTACAATCATATGTTTAATCACATTTTTGCCATCGCCTATGGTATCTTTCTATAGTTTTAATCCATCGGACGCCTGTGCGCACTTAAACCAGTGTTAGCGGTAAATTCATCCAATAAACCTATTTATAGATTATTGCATCCCTGGAAATTCTTAATATTGGTTACCATGATTTAACGACCATGAATGTCACTCTGTACTCATATAATGATGAAACCATCTCTGAACCATGACTGATAACTGTACTGCTAATTGATTGAATCCACTTTATTGTTTAATTCATTGCTTAGGTTACGTTATTGATAACCATGCTTGATTACTTATAACCATGATAATGCTAGCTGTTTATGGGCACCCACTTGTTATCTCTATACCCTGACATGACCTATTACACCTATTACTTGGCCCGACATGGTACCGTACACTATTGACATGACATGACACCTAAATACGCTACTTGATTGACCTGATGTACCATGGCTTTACCCGTTACCTGATCTGGTGTCTAATGCCAACAAACATAACCTGTAGTCCTTACGGACCGTTCCTGTTGTCTATCCAGACAAACCTATACTTGCATGATCCTGTGTTGGCATTAGCTCTAGATTAAGGAATACCTGACTTGACATACACATATAACTTGGGGGTATGGGGAAATCAAAGGTGAAACCTGACTTGTAACTCAACAGTTCGCTACTTGTCCTGATCAGTTTTAGAGGCTAGGCCAGCCTTGGAATGATGCTGCTGACATCATTCATCTGTACATATTCCTGTTTAGTGCCTAGCGGCATGTCTCGGTTTCAGCCAGAGAATCTGGGCCGTGGTCCCGGGTATGCACGGGATACTATTGAGTTACATCGATGATTCATCAATTTGATTTCAAAGACTTGAGAGTAGATAACCCAATAGATTAGTTTAGTTTACTCACTGCACATTACCCTTCACTGCCCTGATTTACATTACTGTTACATTTGCTTTCATTCATGATTGTAATTGCATTGCCTGTTACCCTGTTTATATTTTTCTTGATGACATGACGCGCTGACGTCTGGGTTTTGCATGGCCCAGATTCATCTACCTTGTTGCAGACTGATCAGGAGTATTGCCGCTGTTAGACGAGCGGTGAAGTTCCTGTCGGTATGTAGTTTCACTTCCAGGTGTTTCATTTATTGTATCTTTTGGCTTCCGCATATTGTCATTCCTTGACTCTTTTACTCTGGCTTATGGACATGTACTAGATAGTTAGTTTACTTTCCTGTTCTTGATATCTCTACAGCCGTAATGTGACTGTGGAAGGATGTTTCCTATCCACAGGTAGCATGGTTGGCTATGCCACGCGTCCACCTTAGCGTACTCTGGGAAGCGGGACGTGAAAGTGCTACTTGTCTGCGAGCGGTAAACAACGCAGGGAGAATGTCTGCCGAAGGAGTATGTAACATTTTGAAAAATTAGAAATAAATAAAATTAATTAAATTAATAATAAAGTGATAAATCAAAAAGTTGTTAAAAACAAATAAGTCAATTTCATAAGGTGTATGTAAAACAATTTAAATTAAAATTTTACTATGCAACATGAATAAGTTATAAGGGTTTTAGTGATAATTTTATCTTCATTTTAATTAAATGTGTGTTTTATAATAAACTAAGTTGTGAGGGGTTTTTAGGTAAAGTTTAGGTTTTTGTGCAAAAGGAAAATTGTTAGGGGTGTAAATGGAAAAGGGGTAAAAAACATTTTAGCTCAGAATTTTATTGTAGATTAAAACAAAATTAAGAGATAATGCAAGTACACCTCTTACTTGCATGCTCACACACACACCAAACACCTCCTCCTTGCGTGAGAATAGCACTGACACCTCCTTCTACCACCTCACCCTTCCCTCTTCTCATTTATATGTTATATTCAGATCAATTACCAAGTTTAAAATCTGAAAAAATTCTGAAAGAAAAACAAAACTAAAGAAAACAAGAAAGAGCAAGAGAAAGAAGAAGAAGGAAGCTAGGTTCTTGGGTTTTTCTCATCATCAAGCTAGGACAAGGGGCTTAACATCTTGGAGGGGTTATTCCAACAAATTATTGTGGGTAATATTCATAATCACAGTAGGATTTAAGTTCTGTAGATACTTAATTTAAAATGAACAAGTTCTATAATATCGTATTTTTGTAAAATATAGGCTCTGTTGAAATCTGCTTTAAATTGGAGATATGTTTACTCAACTAAAAAAGACCTAAATGATGTATGTAGCACCTAGAGCAAACTATAGGAGCACGAACCAGAGGGCTCAGAGTTGGGCCGGCGACTAAAAGGAAAAATTCGTCGTCGCCGGTTTTGTAGGGAACTGGGGTATTTTGGCTTGTTGAGTAGATTCCAGTGTATAATTTTGGCCATTTTGGTGTTATTTAAACAAGTTAGTTTCACTGCAGATAGAATCTGGAAGTTTATATCGGAAAAGATATCTAAAAACACAAAATACGACACGGTTAAAACGCATCGCGATGTAAATTCTATAGCGATGCAGGTTAGGGTTAAAATCCAGTAAGGTTAAGTGTTAAATAGCTTGATATAACCATATGCAATATAACTAGTACGTGGGAATGGGTGTTTTCATTTCCGTCATGTCGGAGTAGCCGTTTCCTTATATAAGTTAAATTGTGATGTTAGATTCGAATACGGGATTTTCGGAGGCAACAAAGAAAGGGAAAGGATTGGCAATTCCTGAATAGATTCTACGTTTTCCGGTGAGTAGACTAAACATCTACGGGGGAATTTTGTAAAGATGGCGTGTTACGCCCGTAGTTTATTTAAATAAATGTTTTATTTTGTTATACTAAATTGACAATATGCATTCATAACTCACATATATTTTGCTTAGTTGCTAGTACACTGCACAAGTATCGACGAGTTATACCACGTGCACATCTTACATGTTACACACACCTCGTCGATATTACCATGTCAATTTTACACTTAATAAATTTCTTGCTAAAAATGATTCATATCATATCTTAAACACCAATAACAGTAGTAGATTGCATCGTTAACATCATGTTAATATTTGAGTATTTCATGTTGATATAAGAGGTAAATGTATTATTGAGGATTTATGGTTTTGAGTTTTGAATACTATTACATAAATCCAGTGATTTTCATGATTGATGTGTCATGTCCACCATGAGATGTTTTATGATTTGGTTTTATTCCGGACCGAGTGGGGGAGATATACGGTCACGGATTTTACGTTATCTATACTGAGTGGGGGAGATATACAGTTGGATACATGGTGGACCCGGTCGAGACCGAGGGGCAGGATAGCCGCATTTGAGGCGGGGGAGCCTAGCAAGGTTACTCGATACCGGAGATAGTGGTAAAAATACGACGTATATCTAGATGATAATGACCGGTATTGTTGATTTCAGGATCATTCGAGGAATGATGCCTGCGAGAAATGGGAGTTTTGTGTCGATGATGGACACGGGGAAATGAAAATTTTATTGGAAATAAATGATGAGATTTCAGTTTTGATTATGAGATTCGTATTATAGATTCATGATTTCCACAGATAATCATACATTATACTTGTTCACATTTCAGTTAGTATGATCGTCATATTTACATTATTAACCGTTATATATTAGTTATATTCACTGAGTTGGCAACTCACCCCCGTTGTGCCACAGTTCCTTGCAGGGGTAGAGTGGACGGTTAGCAGCGGTGCAGATCTACTTTTTGCAGCTTTTTCACATCTTTTGATAGGTGGGTTACATATGTAGTAACCTTCTCTTTTGGTATTGTATTTTGTATCTAGAAATTCTCCATCAGACCTGTATATGACTTAGAGTGAGATGGTTATATGTATATTATTTGACGGACGAGATGGTTTAGTTCTATAAATTGTTATTTCTTTTACTTATTTGAAATTTTATTGATGTCGTACACTCTTGGATACTTGTCTCCACTATTGATATTGTTGATCCCAACTAGGGATGCAACCAAACTTAACACCTTATACTTGTTTAATATTTTAACTTCATAAACGGTGATTTTTACTAAAAACTAAAATTTCTATATAAAGAATTCCGCAAAAAGGATTTTGATCTTGGTTTTCGGCTTACTTGGACTGTGTGAATATCTTTAGATATTATACAATCTAAGTGCCGGTCACATCCAAACTTTGGGTCGTGACAGAGTATAAGGAATCGCGATGACGCTTGAGCTTGCACCTACAGCCAAGCTGGCATCGCGTTCCCTCGCTGCATGCTTCCGACGCTTCTTTTCGGCCTTAGCAGTGAGAAGCGATCTCCTTAAGACCTCCGTCAAAGGGACGTCATCGTCCGAACCAAGAGCTGCCTCTGGAGCCGTTACGACGTCCGTCATCGGCTGCTTAAGTGAAGCCTCATGCGGTACTGTCAGGGGAGCTGGGGCCACAATAGCCGGCTCTGGAAGCGTCGCTGCATCACCGCTCGGGATAACCGGAGTCAAGGTAGTCCCTGCAATAAGATAAAGGAGAGGGTCAGACCATGAATAAAAAAAAGAGGAATGAAGGCGCAATGAGCCAAATTATACCGAAACCCAGAGAAGCACGGAGTCTCTCTTCCTCATCAAATGTTTTGAGGGAAGCCGTGAGAGCCTCTTCGGTGGAGATACCTGTTGAAGAAGAAAGCGTCAGTGAAAGCATAATAAAAAAAAGATAACCGCAAAAAAATACGACTGAAGTCTACCTGACTGTGCGATAGTGATCAGTGCTGCTTCATCGTGAGCCAGTCGCTCGGAAGCCACAAGGGCAGCTTGAAGATCAGTATCATCCGCAGGCGCGATAAATAGACCCTCATTGGTCCCGTACTCACTTAAGCCTTCGCTGTAAGGAGCATGAGACTCCTGGACGAATGCAACGTCCGCAGAAAATAGCGACTTTTTCTTCTTCTGTGAGCGGACGCCGGCAGCCGGCAACAAGAGCTTGCGCTTGGCGGGCAACTTTAGGCGACGAGTCCCAACCTCTGTACCCACGCCAGACTCGGGAGATGCTGCAGCTACCGCTTCTACGGGAGCACGGGGTAGGGGCATCTCAGGCATAGCGCGCGGGACCACAACCGCCGCAGCTTCTCTCAAGGGAGGACGAACGATGGTCCATCGCTTTAGGGGAACAGCTGGATTACCAGCAGGGGCTGCACCCTTGGGATCAAGCAATAGTCGGTTTTCTTCCCTAATGACAGGGCCCATCGCATGCTAGTACCAAGACACATATACGTTCAAGGCTTTTAGAACGCAGCTCGACTCACTGATAAAGAAGTTAGACCCGGTGTTAAGCCGCATAAAATGGTGTAGCGCGTTGCGGATACCCTCTTCCGTGGCAACCAGCTCAGTTAGGAAGGCCTCAAGTGGAACACCCTGATTATAGCTTGATTGTTGAGCGAAACGATGTGGGTTGTATCTCATGAACAATGCCGAATCGTTCTGCCTGAACACTAAAAAAGCCGGCCTGATTGAATATAAGTGAAGAACTTCCGAGCTTTCAAGGTAGAAGCCTTGTCTTTGAAGGTGTTCCGCAGCGGCTGCACCGTCTTAGAGGATTCCTTGCCGATAGTTAAAACCTTATCGACGAAGGTCATTCCATCCCCGACCGTACGTGGGAGAAGAACCAGACCCCGAGCCTCTCGCTGAGTCGGTTCCAAAGCGGAAACATCAACTAGACGCATAACCCGAGGAAAGTTATAACTTTCGTAGAAACGGGGCCGCTTGTGGACTCCGAAAGCGCCGAGCACATGAAGCTCGGTCCACGACGTAAAATAATGCATCGGGAAGTTTACGGGATGCACCCCCGGCTGAGTGGTGTCCGCCGCCAAGCTGAGGCCTTGATACAAATGAGCTAACCTAGCGACCCCGACGGCCACTCGCATCCCAACAACCATTCGGTGAGCTGGGTAGAAAAAGGACGGCCTCATAGAACGAGGGTGTATTGGGAGCACAAACCAGTTTATCTATAGCCCGAGGAACCCCAGGAAGAACGTCTCTTCATCGACGTCTGAGGCAGCAAGCTCTGCGAAGGGAACGACCGGGGTATTCGGAAGGAAGAAATTCCTCTGATCCGCTTCCACTGACGGCCGGTTGTCCCAACCAAAGCCAAAAAGATCGTTGAGTTTAGAAAATTTCGCGGCTTCCTTCAACAGGACCTCTGGGCGGAGAAAACGGGCGATGAAATCTGTGAAGTTAACCCCGTGGCTTCCGGATTCGAGAAATAGACTCTCATAAATATTCAACACCTTAATCAGACTTGGAGATTGATGTTGAATGGCATTCTCCGGGGTAAGGCCCATCATCACTGACTTGGCGGCAAAGATGTACTCATCGGGAGAAAGTAGCTCCTCGTAATGTTCTCCCCCGACAGGTAAGCCAGAGATCTCCGCGAACTCCTCCAAAGAGATGGAAACTTCCCGATCTGATAGAAGGAAGGTGTGAGTCGGTATATTCCATTACTCCAGGAAAGCTTTAATCCACCAAACAGGGGGCGTGGAATACTGGAAGAGAGACGCATAAACTGTGGGGTACAACCCAAGCTTTAGCAGCAGTGATTTCTTGGCCAACAAAATGTGTCGAGCCCACTACAAGTACCCGGCTGGCTGGCGAGGAGTCAAGCCTATCATGTACGGCCGTCCCCAAGGGCGCGACTCGCCTTGACATATACGCCGTCCCAGAATATCCAAAGCCATTGACGGCTGTACGGGTATCACGTCCATAGAGGGCTGAAGGCGACCCTCCGAAGTCCAGTTGACCTCCTCTACAGCATAGTTCACTGGGGGTGAGTCGGCATAATAGATCGCTGAAATAGGCTCCGAGGGTGCTGTGCAAGAAAAGCTATGCCGACCCCTGATGATTTTGTTGTACCACGTCCCCCATAAATGAAGAGATTTTTGCTCTGGGTCGTGACCTTAAAGAGTGCAAAAACTTCCCGGTCTACAGGGGCGTCAGCGAATGCGCTCTCCGGACGAACGAAGGGGAAAGAAGTGTCGAAAGACATAGTACCTGCACGAAAAAGAACAAGGATTAGCTGTCAATGCTACAGTCCAAATTCTAAAAACTTGGTACTTAAAATTTGTACCGCACTGCAATGCAGTGGAAAGAGACCAAAAGGGAATCAAGATGACGGCTCATCATTGATGAGACAGTCACTCATTAATGAGGAAATCCTAAAAGGGTTCTCATTTAATGAGAGGCCCCACAGGCCAAGGAGTTAAACTCCCTCGAGAGATACGCTCTGCAGACAAGAGTGACATCTGTCAACTCTAATCATGAGAGAAATAAAATTCCTTAAAAATTTTTAAGAGCTATGCTCAGTGAAGACGATGGAATTACTGAGTTAAAAACTCCAAGATCTTTAAGATCTGCAAAATGAACTCTAAGAGTTCTTCATTAATGGGTTAAGAAAACCTGAAAAAGATCTCTTTAGATCTATGATCTAAGAAAGAGCAAAGCTCTGTTAGGAAACCCTAAAAAAGATTTCTTTAGATATTATGATCTAAGAAGAGCAAAGCTCTGTTAATAGGTGAAACCTTAGATTATGAAATAATTCCTTCAAAGATTTGATCTTTACCTAAATCTTGGGTAGAGTTCTGACTCTAAAAGAGTTCTTAAGACAGAGAGCTTAGATCTGAAGAGAGAATAAAATTCTCAGAAAACAAGAAAGCAAGGAGATGAACAAGCAGTCGTCTCAAGGGCCAGAGGCCCTATTTATAGGGACTAGAAGTCAATCCAACTTCCAAGTTGATCTAACGGTGGAAAGGCTGCCACCGCTGCACTCACGTGTAATCCACGTGAGCGCAACGGTGGGGGGTATTTGTTTCACCCAATCAGAGTAAAGCTCTGTTCAAAATTTGAAATTTGAACTAAGGCAGCGCCTCATGTGCAAAGCACAAGAGCGCCAAGTGCTAAGAGTCAAAGACTCTGAGGCAGCGCATCACGTGCAAAGCACGAGGGCGCTGGCGCCAAGAGCGCCGGCGCTAAGAGTCAAAGACACTGAGGCAGCGCCTCACGTGCAAAGCACGAGAGCGCCAGCGCCTCACGTGCAAAGCACGAGAGCGCCAAGCGCCAAGAGTCAAAGACTCTGAGGCAGCACCTCACGTGCAAAGCACGAGCGCGCTGGTGCCAGAACTAAAAGTTCTATGCCGTTGGATCAAATATCCAACGGAGATGATTAAAAAACATCAAATTACAGAATTAAATTCTGTTGAGGAAATACTCCTCGAATCTTTCCAAACAAGAAATATTGCGCTCTGTAAATCAGAGCACCGTCGGATCAAAGATCCATTGGTGATTAAAAATCACCAAGATACAGAATAAGTTCTGTATGGGAAAATATTTTCCCAATCTTGTTAAATAAGAAGAAAGATGTCTTCTGTAAAACAGAAGCCCTAGGATCAAAGATCCAATGGTGGGAAACATCCCCAAATCAATCAGAGAAATGATTTCCTTAACTGATTCAACAAATCAGCCCCCTCTATATAAACGACCCAAGACTTCAAGTCTTACAAACAGAAAAACCTCCCTATAAGTTTCAAGTTCTGAGAAAAGAAAAAGAAAAGAGCAAGCTCTGCGAGGAAGAACCTTCTTCAAGGTAAATAAAAAGAAGAGAGATCATAGCATCTCTTCATAAAAATAAGAACTTAGTTCTTAGATCTAGGAGAAAAAGTCTCCCTCCATAAAAAGAAGAACTTAGTTCTTAGATCCATAAGACAAAGCCTTTCACAAAAACAGAAGAGATCGTAGCATCTCCTCATAAAAGAAGAACTTAGTTCTTAGATCCACGATAAAAAGTCTCTTATAAACGAGAATTTAATTCTCAGGGCATAGAACTGATCAGAACTGCATAAGAAGCCCTTTAGCGCTCCAAGTCTGGCGCTCAGCGCCAAGCGCACCACGTGCTCCTCACGTGTGCGCTATTTCATAAGAAGCGTCTTAGCGCTCCAAGTCTGGCGCTTAGCGCCAAGCGCACCATATGCTCCTAACGTGTGCGCTATTTCATAAGAAGCGTCTTAGCACTCCAAGTCTGGCGCTCAGCACCAAGCGCACCACGTACTCCTCACGTGTGCGCTATTTCATAAGAAATGCCTTAGCGCTCCAAGTCTGGCGCTCAGCGTCAAGCGCTCCACGTGCTTCTCACGTGTGCGCTATTTCATAAGAAGCGCCTTAGCGCTCCAAGTCTGGCGCTCAGCGCCAAGCGCTCCACGTACTCCTCACGTGTGCGCTATTTCATAAGAAGCACCTTAGCGCTCCATTTCTGGTGCTCAGCGCCAAGCGCTCCACATGCTCCTCACGTGGGCGCTGAGGGAACACAAAGTGTTCTTTAAATAAAGCCCCAGCGCCATAAAAGTGTTCAAAACCCAATAAAAGACAAAAAGAAATAGGGGTGTCAGAACCCAAATCAATGCTCAGCATTTTTGAATAAAAAGAGACTGAGCCCAAATAAATGTTAAACATTTTATTCAAAACTGAGTGGGCTGAGCCCAAGTTGGCCACAAGTCCCTAATTCAGATTAATTGAGCCCATGTGTTCATAATATTTTTAAATTGGTCTTAGTCCCAAACCTGACTACAGATCTCCCAACCAACATTGGTTCAAGGGTACATCTCTTCATACCTCTGATATATGTCGTTGTAATTCTTCAACGTCTTCAGAGAGATGGAGGGTCCCAATAACCAATAACTTTTGGCGCATCCCCAAACGGTTAAACCAAAATCTCACAGACTACGATGTCTTTAAACCAGACTTCGATATCTTTAAACAAAACTATGATGTCTTTAAACCACACAGACTACGATGTCTTTACACCTTACGGACTATGAGGTCCTTAAACTCATGGACTATGATGTCCTAAAACTTTATGGACTATGAGGTCCTTAAACTCATGGACTATGATGTCCTTAAACTTTATGGACTATGAGGTCCTTAAACTCATAGACTATAATGTCTTTACACTTTACAGACTATGATGTCTTTAAACTGCCACGGACTATGATGTCCTTAAACCCTATGGACCGCAACGTCCCTAAACCAAATACTCTTTTGTTGGATCTAAATGATCCCAAAACCCCGTTGAGTAGATCTTAGTCAAAAATTAGACTAACGTATCATCAACAAATGTTTGAGGTTATCTTAATCTAAAACAAGACTAATGATCCTTAAACCAACCCAAACCCAAGTCTAAGAAAATACGGATTTGGACTAATCCACGCCCTACGGGCGACAACATAAATTAGTCTCTGTATACAATCCACGGGCAACCAAAAAATAAAATAAACACACACGACACGAAGTGACCTTCTGGAGAAGGAGAAAATGGTTACCGCGATGCGGTAACGTAATTAACTGCAGGGGCTTGCGCCTGCACGGAAGAGCGTCCCCACAATCAAAAACCCCTCACAATGAGGGGGAATCTGACGAAGTCTGCTACAACGGCCGCATCTGTCCAAACCTCCGATGCACGGTGTCATAAATCAACTTGGTATCTTCGGAGAGGTGGACGGATAACACCAAATAGTATCTGCCCCCAAATTCAGGCAAGACGTCTGTCTTCCCAATTTTCGGCCGTAAACAGGCATGAAGTGTCCATGCAAACAAAGGACAAGCAGCAGCGTCTTAGCAAACAAGAGTTGGAAGGGGTGAGTTATGCAACTTCGCGACCAAATGAGAGTGTTGGACCGAAAAGTCCTTAAACTAGAAATTCGCCTCAAATATGGCGATAATGGACAGAAATGTCCCTAAACTAGTGTGTCGCCTCAAACATGGCGCATCGCTCCAAATACGGCGATATCCTCTCTTGAGATCTATATTGCAATCGAATTCCCAACGGCAAAGATTGCAACTCAAGTCTTACCGGCTACACAGCTACTCCAGCAATGAAGCCACCCCTAAGTCCCACCGGCAAACAGATGGGTCACCTGAGGCGAAACTATTTTCGAGAGTTTCATCATTCAAAAAAAACGGTATATCCACAAGCGGAACGGGCACAGATGAAAACCTGAAAGGGCGCCGTGAGTAAAAATAGCAGGATTGCGGACGAGTTTGTGAAAACCCGGAAGGGCGCAATCTCGTTAAAAAAACAAAAAAACGGTATGTCCACAAGCAAAATGGGCACAGATGAAAACCCGAAAGGGTGCCGTGAGTAAAAACAGCAGGGCTACCGGCGAGTTTGTGAAAACCCGGAAGGGCGCAACCTCGTTAAAATAAATGCACTTACGAGATCCTCACGACTCGTAAGGAGAATCCTCCTGTGAGACCCTCACGGCTCATAGGATTCAAAAGCCTTAAGTTACAGGGATCTAGACCTATTCTTAAGACGTCATATCCCCCAAATTGCCCTACAGGCGGTCCATATTGACCCTTGTATACAATCTAGGGGCACGAATAAATATTTCTTTGCCAAGTTCTACAAATGGAAAGAAATATCCCCATATGGTGAATAACACTTGTAGGACCTCTCGACTTATAAGGAGAAAACACTCTTGAAAGATCCTTACAACTTACAAGAGAAGACATCACTTAGGAATCCCCATGATTCTTAAGAAGAAAATACGCCTACGAGATCCTTACGGCTCATAAATTCAAAAGTCTTAGTCGACAGGATCCTAACCCTGTCTACTAAGCCACCCTTGTCCAAATCGACAGGGGAAAATGATGAGTCACTCCTGGAAATATCTCAGTTATAGCGATACTGATGCCTAAACAGGTGTCAAACTCTAAGTCAACCTCTCCGGCAAATGTCGCCCCTACAGTCATCTAATGAAGAAGGGGACCCCATTCGTTTGGGATCGTAAATGCTAAAACGCACTGGACGAAATCAAGCAATATCTACAGAACCCGCCGGTACTGACCGCTCCGATCAAGGGAAAGCCCCTCATCCTGTACACAACAGCCCTTGAAGGTTCTTTAGGCGCGCTGTGGGCACAGGAGAACGACCAGGGGAAAGAGAGAGCTCTCTACTATTTGAGTCGAGTCCTCCTGGGGGTAGAAAACAAATATTCCCCTATTGAAAAGCATTGCCTGGCACTGATCTTCGCAATAACGAAGCTTCGACATTATTCCCTGGCACATGAGGTCCATCTCATATCAAAGGTGGATTCTCTCAAGTATTTGATGTCAAGAGCCATACTAACGGGAAGGCTTGCCAAATGGGCCCTTCTCTTGATGGAGTTCTCGATAATCTATCGACCCCTCAGGACAATGAAGGGCCAGGCCATCGCCGACTTTCTCGCAGAGCGTCCGATACCCGCCGACTCTCACTTGAACTGCGAGCTGCCAGACGAACACGTGTTTGACGCAATCGACGGGGAGAAAGAAGGGAGTGATACCCGATAGGAACTCTACTTCGATGGGGCATCGTCTATGAAGAGGCGGAAGCAAAGCACCCCTATAATCAAAGCCGGAGTAGGCCTTATCTTTGTGACTCCACAAGGAGGGATAATGTGTTTTGTCCTTTCTTTAACGGAGCCAAGAACAAACAACGAAGCGGAATATGAAGCTTTGATAGCAGGTCTCGAGATCGCCATTGACATGGGAATCGAGAACCTCCTCATATATGGAGACTCCCAGCTGGTCGTTAGCCAAGTAAATGGAAACTGTCGGACCTGTAATCCAGAGTTGGTAAAATATGGCAAAAGAGTGCAGCAATTGCTATCTCAAATCCCCTCCTACATCCTGGAAAGCATAGCACGAGTAGAAAATAGCAAGGTAGATGCGTTAGCCAAACTCGCTAAAGAACTGGCTGACGAAAACCTCGATGACATAAGGATCATTGTGCAAAGCCACCAGATTCTCGCGCCAGCAGAAATGTCTCCGGAGTCGTCTGAAGAAAAGGAAGCGGCCGAACAAGCGGCATTCCAATTAGAGGATGAAGAAAAGGTGAAGAATTGGAGAGAAGTCTTTGTAGACTACTTCAAATCTCATCATACGCCCGAAGACGCGTCGTCAAGACATCTGCTCATGAAACGAGCTCTATCCTTCGCCTTCGTCAATGATACTCTATATAAGAGATCGTTTGACAGTTTGTGGCTAAGATGCTTAGGACCGGAAGAAGCAAGGAAAGTCGTCCAAGAAAATCATGACGGACTCTGCGGTTCCCATCAAGCTGGGCAAAAGATGAAGTTAAAAATTAAGAGAATGGGTTACTATTAGCCCACAATGATTCAGGACTGCCTTGAATATGAAAAGCAGTGTCACTCGTGCCAAATTCACGGGGACTTCATCTACCAGCAACCGAATCCGCTACACCTCACACTGGCTAGCTGGCCATTAGAAATATGGGGAACCGATATAATTGGGCCCATCGAACCGGCATCATCCAAGGAACATCGGTTCATACTAGAAACGATCGATTACTTCTCTAAGTGGGCAGAAGCAGTACCGCTAAGAGAGGTGAAGACAGAGAACATCCTCCATTTCTTCAAGACACATGTCATCTACCGGTTCGACACTCCGCGACGGATCATCTCGGATAATGGGCCGGCCTATAGAAGCCATAAGATTAGCCGCTTCGCACAGCAGCATAATATAGATTGGAGATACTCTTCAGTCTATAATCCCCGATCTAACGATCTAGCCGAGCCTTTCAACAAGACCTTGACAAAGATCATAAAGAAAACGGTGTCCAGAAATAAAAAGGACTGGCACGAGAGATTGCATGAAGCTCTCTGGGCTTATCGGACCACGTTCAAGACGGCCACGAATACAACGCCATTCGCGTTAGTATTTGGCACGGAAGCAGTACTTCCCTTGGAGATAGAGCTACCCTCTCTACGAGTAGCGGTTCGATACAAGCTGACGGATGAAGAAAATGCCCGTCTTCGACTTGAGGAGCTCGATGCCCTCGATGAAACTCGTCTCATGGCGCAGCAAAACCTAGAAGCTTACAAAGCGAGGATGGCGTGCTCATACGAAAGATTGACTAGGCCGAGAACATTCCGCCAAGGCAAACTCGTGCTAGTCGTAAAAAGACCTATGATCCCCGATCGTGCTAAACGGGGGAAATTCGAGCCGAACTATGAGGGCCCGTACATCATAGACAAGGTATACCAAAGTGGGGCCTACATGCTCATGGATATGCATGGCGAAGGACCCTTCCGGCCGATAAACGGCCGATTCCTTAAGAAATACTACGCTTGACAAGTCACGGCTCAGGATAATGATGAATGACGACGCTCGTGTCCACTCGCTGTCTTCCTAAATCCAAACTCTATAAGTTGTATTTGGCAAAACCTCGCCTCAAAATCCCGACGGACCGCAACGTCCTTAAACTAGCTATGGACCGAGATGTCCTTAAACTAACAATGGACCGAGATGTCTTTAAACTAAATGCGTCGCCTCAAAACATAGCGACAGTGGAATCCAGGTCCACAAGTCCCAGCGGCGAGGATTGCAACTTAAGTCCCTCTGGCTACACAGCTACCCCGGTCGGCGAAGTCCCACCGTGATTTAAAAAAATGGTACGTCCAAAAGCAAAATGGGCATGGTTGAAAACCCGAAAGGGCTCCGTGAGTAAAAACACCAGGACTGCCGGCGAGTTCATGAAAACCCGAAAGGGCGCAGACTTGTAAAAAAAATTCATGCACACTTGCGAGGTCCTCTCGACCTTGTGAGGAGAAAACACCTGCGTAAGATCCTTACGACTCACAAGGGAGCAACACACTTACGGATCCCCACGATTCCTAAGGAGAAATTACACTTACGATATCCTCACGACTCGTGAGGAGAATTCTCCCTGTGAGACCCTCACGGCTCATAGGATTCAAAAGCCTTAAGTTACAGGGATCTGAACATGTTCTTAAGCCATCACATTCCCCAGATTGCCCTACAAGAGGTTCAATATTGACCATTGTATACAATCCACGGGCATAAATAAACGTTTCCCCCACCAAGTCCCACCAACGACGAGGAATGTCCTCATGTGGTGAACGACACTTGTAAGTCCTCTCGACTTATAAGGAGAAAACACTCTTGTAAGATCCTTACGACTTATAACAGAACACACACTTAGGAATCCTCACGACTCCTAAGGAGAAAACACACATACGAGATCCTCACGACTCGTAGGGAGAAACAACTTTATGAGAACCTTACGGCTCATGAAGTCAAAAGCCTTAGTCGACAGGACCCTAACCCTGTTTGCTAAGCCACCTTTTGTTTGAATCGACAAAGGCAAATGATGATTCGCTCATGGCAACAATCCCAGTAGTAGCGATGTTGATGCCTAGATTGGTACCAAATTCCAAGTCCTTTCACGGCAAATAATGATTCGCTCCTGGACATATTCCAGTCGCAGCGATGCTGATGCTAAGATTGGTATCGGATCTCAAGTTCCATACTCGAAGCAAAAATCAGCGAGCCAAAAATGCATATAAAAATAGCCGAAATGATTGGGCAACTCGCAATAAAAAGCAGCGAGTAAAGAAAAAGAAATATAGCCGAAATGTTTGGGCAACTCGCAATAAAAAACAGCGAGTAAAAAAACAGCCGAAATGATTGGGCGACGCAAAAAAATAGCCGAAATGATTGGGCGATCGTGACTTTCGCGATATAAAATGCTGAAATAATAGAGCATCGCGGAAATAAATTAAAAAAAAGATGAAACTTTTGCCCTGCAGGTGAGTCCACATCGACCCCTGTATACAATCCATGGGCACAAATAGAAAGGGAACCATATTACCCCACTGGGCTTCGTCAAAGGGAAGCCAGATCTCGATGGATACATCTACATCCTAGAAATCAACAACGATGTTTCTTCTCACTCCAGCAGGATGCAGACGCAGCGTCAACAAAATGGAGCCACGGCAAAGTCCCCTAGTTCCAAATCTCAACGGTTCACAGACAGCCTAGAGACTACCTCGGAGCCACGGCAAAGTCCCCTAGTTCCAAATCTCGACGGTTCACAGACAACCTAGAGACTACCTCTGAGCCATGGCAGAGTCCCTAGTTCCAAGTCTCGACAGCAACATCTACAGCCTAGAGATCAACAACAGTGTTCTTCCTCCCCCCAGCAGGATGCAGACGCGACATCAACAAACGGAGACATGGCAAAGTCCCCTAGTTCCAAATCTCGATGGTTCACAGATAACCCAGAGACAACCTCAACAGTCGTCGCAATATTGCAGACACAATGTCAACAAACGAAGCAAAGGAAGATCCCTAGCTTCAGGGTCTTGACAGCAACTCAAATGAGACCTGAAATACTATCGGAGACCATCCCACTCCACGCTGTAACGTTTTGAAAATCGTTTCGGTGAAATTTCGGAAAAACGGTAAAATAAGGGGATTTTCTGTTAAAAGTCAAAATGCAAATATCTTATTATAAAAATTAAATATACATATTCTAGCTATGTAATTGCTAGTATTTGGTGTTTATTGAGCCACTGGTGAAATTTCAAATTTTCTGAAAAAAAATTTATTTTATTATTATTTTAAGCCGTCACTAATACATTTAATTAGGGAAAATTACAAATTGGAATGAGTTGAAACAAATTTTTTGCATCATAAAACATTAAATAAAATTTTATCATGTGGTTTTTGAAACGAAATCGTTTGCCAAAACGGTTTAGAAAATATCGAAGAAAAAGGATTTTTTCGGTGAAATTAGTGTAAATGGTTGTTTGGGGTATAACATTTATCTTTTTCCCCCACACCCACACCCACACTCACTCACCCCCATCCCCATGTGGCTGAATTCAGCAGCACATCCCCCATTTTCCCACTCCATTCCACACAAATTAGAAAAGAAAAAGAGAGTGAATAAAGTAAGATGTATGGAGATAAATAATTGAGGTGAACTTTTGTTGACTTGAACCCACTCACAACCACTCTCTCTCCCCTTCCCCACATAGGCCGAGCCCCCCCATTCCCTGCTGCAAAAAGCAACCCTCCCAAATTCCTCACCTCATTCTCTTCTAAAATCCATCAAAAATTGCCTCAAAAATCCATTAAAACTCCCACAACTCCAAAATCTAATCCCTACCCATTTTTCCTTGGACATTCAAGCATGGATTTTGGAGCTTGGAAGCAAGTTTTGAAGGCTAGATTTCAAGTTTGATCAATGGGTTGTGTGGTATAAAAATCTTGACTTTTTTCTAAATTGTTTGCTATTACTTTAATTTGACTAAATTAGATGTTAATTATGGTTCCAATTTCAAGTCTAGAAATTCAAGAGAAGGATTTGGATCATGTTAGGGTTGTGATAATTTGATGATGTTGTGATATGTATTGTAGCATCTTATGATATGCAAATCTAGTCTAGTAGTTGATTTGTATATTGTCACTTAAAATTGTTAAAATTAGAGTTTTAACAAACTAGGTTTTGGTAATTAATTGAAAATTTAGAATTTAAAATATAGTAAGGGTTTCATCATATCATTAATATTATATTGAGTGGTTTAATACTTTTAGTTCATGAAGATCCAAGCTAGATTGTAGTTTGTGCATTTTTGCTATAAAATTATTAAAATTTAGGTATTTTGTAAACTAGAATTTTAGGCTTTTTGGAATTTAATGAGATTAAATTATGGGAATTGTTTTTATGACTTATTTAAGATATTTAGTGAATATTGTGGCCGCTAGATTCGTTTATATATCGAGTTTTGTACTAAAACGGTGATTTGTGCTTGCTTGATTTTCGGAAAAATGACTTTTTAAGTGAAATTGCGGTTTTTGTGAAATTTAAGCTATTTTATATTATAATTAGTGCTTGTAATTGTACAAATGAGTGTGTTGGGAGTTTTCTCGATGGTTTGGCGTTTGTACGCCGACGTCGAGGGTTTTGGGGTCGATTTGTGAAAGCAACCATAGGTTTTGACCTATGTGGGATTCGTGAGTCGTTTTGGTCATGAGTCGGATTTTAATGCGATACGGTGCGTTATGATATGTAGGTAACCCATGTGGACTTCGAGACGACAAGCAAGCGCGTGGCGACGTCGGCACCGGCTAGCGAGGACCAGGTGAGTAGATTTATATCTACGGGGAGAAGTCGGGTGGATGGCGTTTAGCACCCCCGCAGTCCGTAGTGGTGTATACGGATGCGTATACACACCAACAATTATTATATGTTATTTAGGATTAATAACGATGTTAGGATGGATATTGGTGTGTTGGATTACTTTAGTGTTGCGAACCCTAGGATAGTGTTGCACTACACATACACACATACATACTTGCATACATTCCTATTTATATGTGCTCATGGGATTCTTTATAGTTATGTGTTCACATACGGATTTGAGAATGATACATAGGATTGAGATGAGTCGATGAGATTTGTGTTGAGGTTGTGATATCGGTGATGTGGCAGGATTCGTACTTGAGGTACGTCCTGGTGTTATAGCGGATCTTGGGGCGGCGATACGGATGAATAGTGTTATAAATAAAAATGGTCGACATGTGATCGTGATATGAGGCATGATATGCTAGGATATTGATATTAGGCCGTATCGGGCGATGTATACCCCTTGATGATGATATGTGCTGACGATATCGGTTTGTACGAGATTGTCGATCAGTAGTCAGATCATGAGTATATTGAGGATATTAGTATTGTACTAGACATTGTTCAGTGCCCTAGACTATGATCTTGAATAAAGAGGATACCAGAGGAATGGTGTGAGGAATATGATATTGACCCGTACCTAGATTTGGGGATGCCGTACGACGGATTTACGTACGAGCTATATCTTGATGATTGATCCGCACTCTTGACTTGGGATGTCTGATTGTAGATATGGTATCGGATATGATATTATTGAGGCGGGATCACCGACTAATATATATACAGGTATGTATATGGATCGACTCAGATGTTAGGCGGTTTCCTTACCTGTAGTCCAGCTTGTTAGCTTAGCCCTTTAGTTTAGTTTAGTTGTTAGATTAGATTCGATTCTTACCTATTTCAAAAACTAACGAATCGTGGGTATTTTAAAAGACAGCCCAAGGGATCCTACGGATATTTCAAAAGACGTATCTTTTCATAAAAACACCGTAGCCCCTATTTTCAAAACCCCATGATTCGTGTTATTTCAAAAGGCACCATTTGTAGGACTTATATTAGATTAATGCAGATTAGTTATAGTTGCGTCTAGTATTCAGCTCCCGCTTATTATTGTGGTTCGCTTCGCATCGCATAATTATGTTATAATTTCTTATTGCAATGTTGATATCATATTGTTAGGACACCAGCACCATTACCGATGATGCGTATATACCACGTACACTTACTTGCCGGCTCACACACATCTTCATCGGTAATTGCCATGTCACGTACACCTTAGAAAATATTATTGCTTGACATAGCCTGTTAGCTAATAGTTCAGACATTGTAGTTATTACCTGCTACTTCATGCATACTGTTATTCATTGTTATGCCTATATTCATGGTTTTACATGCTATTGATGATTTGGATTCGGATTTCCATGAGATTTTCTGGATTTGGGGGGGGAAACCGCAAAACTTATATAAACTGATTTCTCTCTTTTTAATTAAAAAGTGCGGTTTTTCCCATGATGTATGAGTCGTCCACCATGAGTTTGCTGATGGATTTCGAGACCCGATTCGAGGAGACGGATGAACCGTTTCGGGTACATGGTGGACCCGGTAAGGTACCCCGGGGCAAGAAGCGCGTGATGATAATGATGTGAGCCTGGCAGGGGAGCACTACCTACCGGTGATTTTACCCGACGCGTCGGATATCCGGAGGATACCGTCATGGTCTTGAGATGGATGGTAGGGGCCGGTCTGGACTGACGGCGCCCTAGATATTGTGATTGAGACATTGAGATTTCGAGATATTGAGGTACAGAGACTGTGATACAGAGATATCGAGATATTGGGATTACGTTTTGTGCCGATGCTAGGCACTGTTTTATGCTGATTTCATTTATGATATCTCATTTTAAAAATAGAAAGGAAATCTCACTAAATTATGAAAACAGTTTCTTCATTTACATGTATTCTGTTTTCATGCATTCAAACCTCATTCATATGATATATTGCTACCTGAGGCACTGACACGGGCACATGAGATCACACTCGGGTTAGATATTACCCTAGCCATTGTTATAGGCTGCATGTTATTCTTATATTTGAGAATATATTATGATCATTGACCTAGGTTGCGTTATTTATGCGATTTCTGTGCGTAGATGTTTTTTCTATTCACGAGTTGGCAACTCACCCCCGTTGTGCCCCAGTTTCTTGCAGGTTTGCCGTACAGGTTTCTTTACAGCTTTGCGGGCACAGTTTCGTTCGGGTGACTTGCTAGTAGGTGGGGTTTTTTTTGGTATCGTACCCATCATATTATCTTGTATATTATTACTCTGTTGTATCTAGAAGTTCCATCAACAAACATGTATTTATTTTGAGATAGAGACCAGTGATGTTATTCTTTCGACCTTAGAGTCCCGCGTTATATTTCTGTGGTTTTCTTGTTGTTTTGAGTTTCTATTTGAGTTTTGATCCTCGCCCTTGGCGTTGTATATTATATTGCTTGTGTGGTTGTGACCGTCGATTGACGAAGAGCTAGCTCCCGGTTGGGGATGCCTTTTTTATTGATTTCGTATACTATTCATGTTGTATCCCATTTGGGGGCCAGTATTTACAAAGGAGACTCTGCCGAAATTTTCAGGAAATATTTGATGTTTTTAAAAACGCATAATTCGGCTTATGCTATTAAAACTACTTGATTTAAATTGGTTTTCCTTCACTCTACTGTTTTTCTTGGTTTGGATTTCTGGGTTTTCGGTTTACTTAGATTGCGTACGCCTCGAGACATCGTAGTTTAAGTGCCGGTCATGTTCCGTACTTTTCGGGTCGTGACAAAGTTGGTATCAAAGCGTTAGGTTTTACCTTCGGAGCGTAGGATGACCCTTGGTTGATGGAATAGGTGACTAAAGTAGAGTGACTCCACTTAAGAAGCCTTAGGATGTACATTTCTTTGCTCAGTATTATATTCATTCCGATCTAGCCTCATCAGTGCCAGTTATGGTTTTGCTGCCACGATTACGGGCAGGGAGAGCTACGGCTAGAGTTGCGGTCAGCACGAGCTCGTCAAGAACGAGGACTGACCAGGGCATGATTCCGGCGACACACGATTGCAGAGATGTGTCTTTTCATTGTGTCTTCGCGCCACGAGCGTTGGGTGGATTGCTGTATGAGATTATTCGGACGTGCCGATTTGCACTAGAGGATTGAGCCACTGATAGAGGCCAGCCAGATTTTGATGACCATTGAAGTATTGCTTACTCCTGATGATTGAGGCACCGTTCAGCGTGCAGACGAGCGAGCCAGTTATTGCTGCGAACGATGAGATATTTCCCCAGATGCTGGAGTTAGTGTAGAATGAGTTGTACTAAGAGGTGATAGAAGGTCGCTAGTCATCAAGGATGAATGACTAGGACATGTGGATCGTTCGCCTACCCTGATGCGAGGTCATCAGATAGATTGATTCCAGCTGGAGACGACTTCATACGGAGACGTTGAGAGTCGACAGAGACGATCGAATGTCAGAAACCTATTATTCCAAGTTTAAAGTAGTCGGAAAGACATGCAGGCAATTCTATGGTCCTTCTAGAAGAATGAACCCTAACTCGACTTAATGACCGTGTGAAAGCCTTTGAACCTTCGGGTTTGTGGCAGTTCTACGGCGCCATTAGTGAGGCTTGGGTTTGCCCTTCTACGGCTGGACCACCGATGCTGTGGTATGTACTCGATACTATTAAACTGTGCCCAAGATGTTGAGCTCTTGGGGATTATGAGGTTTTGACAAATCGATCGGATGGCTCGACTTAATTCGGATGCTAAGTGGTGAGGTGCATTTCTTGGGAGACTCCCGATACTAGGATAGCCGTTGGAACTCAGTCCATGCAGCCACGACGAGACGAGTCCGAAGCAGTCGACATTAGAGAAAGGTGAAGTAAGAGGTTCGTACCAGATCTAGATGAAACGACGTTCCACTCCGCCGACATCAGAGATGTGATACGTATGCCGAGGCATTGCACTTGGATATACCTTCCAGAAGGAGTCGCGATGAGTATGCAGCCCTTCCGGAACGAGAACGGATTTAGTAAGGGACGATGACTTCCGGACAGTTCGGCAGAGACGAGATTTGAGAGAGATCTCGATAGGACCTTTCTGGAATAAATTACGAGAAGACTTGGACCCAGTAGTGGTCATGTTATGCACACCGGCAGGCCAGAGTTCAGGATCGTCGACGAGACATGCTATGAGTGACCGCGGCAGTTGGCCAGAGATTCTTGGAGGATGTGCTTGAGCGGTACTATTCCGCCATTATTGATTTCGATGTTTTGGGTGATTTATTCGCATGATTTGATTTTGATGATTGAGGATTTACGATCTTTGCACAGTGTTGCACTTGATATCGTTTTCGTGCTAGGTTTCACATGTTTGTGATTTTACGGTTTTAGACATTTGAGTTGATTTTGTGCGTATATACGCACACGATTTGGTTTTTGCACGCGGTATAGTTCATATATGCTTGCAGTGCAGTGTTACGTATGTTGTGCATTTAGATGCCATGGACTTTGATTTCGATGGTGATGTTCGATATTTGTTTTGTGCACCTTGTGCACCTGATTTGATTTTGCGCATGTTCGGCACTTGATATTGGATTTCATGATTTCGTGCACGATGGATGCACCTGATTTGGATTTTCGCGCATGTTGGGCGCATGTTTTGAAGTGTGATTTTGGTGCACACCAGATGCACTAAATCGAGATTTTTCGTGCATGTCAGATGCACCTGATTTTGCTGTCAGGCACACATGTTGCCTACGACAGATGTTTCGTGCACACCCGATGCACTTAGATGTTGTATCTGTGCATATGTATGGCACATATATGGATTTTGATTTCCGTGCGCACCAGAAGCACGTAGTATTCATACGCGTATTTTGGGATTGATTTTCCTTATAGAGCAGTACGTTTTTATGATATTGCTATGTGTTTTCGTACTGAGCAGGACTAGTCAGAGGACAGTACCTGAATATATTTTGCATGCATTGATAGGTGTCTGATATGACACGAAATGTTTAAAACAAGGAGACCCTTCTAAATTGTTTCCAAAACGGCGGAACGTACATTTCAAACAAAAGTATATATGTATATAGTTATTTTCTTATGATAGACGTCCGCCACTGTGCAGTGTTATACGCGTTGCACAGCGACTTAAAGAGATTTGGCATGCATTTCCTTCAGATACTTACATATATAGATTCGATATTTACATGTATAGTTTTATATCATATTGGTTTTGCTTTGGATTTGGCATTGATGTCTTCCCCATGACTCCGAAGATTTCGGGATGCTTGACGGAGTTTTTATTGAGTTATATGCTCATTTTTCATGCGCATGCGCTGCGCTACGATTTGTTTTATGTATTTACGATTTCGGAGCCCCGACGACTTGATGGTTTTGCTTAAATGTTTTAGTATTTTGGGGGGAGTTTTAATTTAAATTCGGGGACCGAATTTCTTTAAGGGGGGAAGATTGTAACGTTTTGAAAATCGTTTCGGTGAAATTTCGGAAAAACGGTAAAATAAGGGGGGTTTCTGTAAAAAGTCAAAATGCAAATATCTTATTATAAAAATTAAATATACATATTCTAGCTATGTAATTGCTAGTATTTGGTGTTTATTGAGCCACTGGTGAAATTTCAAATTTTCTGAAAAAAAAATTATTTTATTATTATTTTAAGCCGTCACTAATACATTTAATTAGGGAAAATTACAAATTGGAATGAGTTGAAACAAATTTTGTGCATCATAAAACATTAAATAAAATTTTATCATGTGGTTTTTGAAATGAAATCGTTTGCCAAAACGGTTTAGAAAATATCGAATAAAAAGGCTTTTTTCGGTGAAATTAGTGTAAATGGTTGTTTGGGGTATAACATTTATCTTTTTCCCCCACATCCACACCCACACTCACTCACCCCCATCCCCATGTGGCTGAATTCAGCAGCACATCCCCCATTTCCCCACTCCATTCCAAACAAATTAGAAAAGAAAAAGAGAGTGAATAAAGTAAGATGTATGGAGATAAAAAATTGAGGTGGACTTTTGTTGACTTGAACCCACTCACAACCACTCTCTCTCCCCTTCCCCACATAGGCCGAGCCCCCCCATTCCTGCAGCAAATAGCAGCCCTCCCAAATTTCTCACCTCATTCTCTTCTAAAATCCATCAAAAATTGCCTCAAAAATCCATCAAAACTCCCACAACTCCAAAATCTAATCCCTACCCATTTTTCCTTGGACATTCAAGCATGGATTTTGGAGCTTGGAAGCAAGTTTTGAAGGCTAGATTTCAAGTTTAATCAATGGGTTGTGTGGTATAAAAATCTTGACTTTTTTCTAAATTGTTTGCTATTACTTTAATTTGACTAAATTAGATGTTAATTATGGTTCCAATTTCAAGTCTAGAAATTCAAGAGAAGGATTTGGATCATGTTAGGGTTGTGATAATTTGATGATGTTGTGATATGTATTGTAGCATCTTATGATATGCAAATCTAGTCTAGTAGTTGATTTGTATATTGTCACTTAAAATTGTTAAAATTAGAGTTTTAGAAAACTAGGTTTTGGTAATTAATTGAAAATTTAGAATTTAAAATATAGTAAGGGTTTCATCATATCATTAATATTATATTGAGTGGTTTAATACTTTTAGTTCATGAAGATCCAAGCTAGATTGTAGTTTGTGCATTTTTGCTATAAAATTGTTAAAATTTAGGTATTTTGTAAACTAGAATTTTAGGGTTTTTGGAATTTAATGAGATTAAATTATGGGAATTGTTTTTATGACTTATTTAAGATATTTAGTGAATATTGTGGCCGCTAGATTCGTTTATATATCGAGTTTTGTACTAAAACGGTGATTTGTGCTTGCTTGATTTTCGGAAAAATGACTTTTTAAGTGAAATTGGGGTTTTTGTGAAATTTAAGCTATTTTATATTATAATTAGTGCTTGTAATTGTACAAATGAGTGTGTTGGGAGTTTTCTCGATGGTTTGGCGTTTGTATGCCGACGTCGAGGGTTTTGGGGTCGATTTGTGAAAGCAACCATAGGTTTTGACTTATGTGGGATTCGTGAGTCGTTTTGGTCATGAGTCGGATTTTAATATGATACGGTGCGTTATGATATGTAGGTAACCCATGTGGACTTCGAGACGACAAGCAAGCGCGTGGCGACGTCGGCACCGGCTAGCGAGGACCAGGTGAGTAGATTTATATCTACGGGGAGAAGTCGGGTGGATGGCGTTTAGCACCCCCGCAGTCCGTGGTGGTGTATACGGATGCGTATACACACCAACAATTATTATATGTTATTTAGGATTAATAACGATGTTAGGATGGATATTGGTGTGTTGGTTTACTTTAGTGTTGCGAACCCTAGGGTAGTGTTGCACTACACATACACACATACATACTTTCATACATTCCTATTTATATGTGCTCATGGGATTCTTTATAGTTATGTGTTCACATACGGATTTGAGAATGATATTTAGGATTTAGATGAGTCGATGAGATTTGTGTTGAGGTTGTGATATCGGTGATGTGGCAGGATTCGTACTTGAGGTACGTCCTGGTGTTATAGCGGATCTTGGGGCGACGATACGGATGAATAGTGTTATAAATAAAAATGGTCGACATGTGATCGTGATATGAGGCATGATATGCTAGGATATTGATATTAGGCCGTATCGGGCGATGTATACCCCTTGATGATGATATGTGCTAACGATATCGGTTTGTACGAGATTGTCGATCAGTAATCAGATCATGAGTATATTGAGGATATTAGTATTGTACTAGATATTGGTCAGTACCCTAGACTATGATCTTGAATAAAGAGGATACCAGAGGAATGGTGTGAGGAATATGATATTGACCCATACCCAGATTTGGGGATGCCGTACGACGGATTTACGTACGAGCTATATCTTGATGATTGATCCGCAATCTTGACTTGGGATGTCTGATTGTAGATATGGTATCGGATATGATATTATTGAGGCGGGATCACCGACTAATATATATACAGGTATGTATATGGATCGACTCAGATGTTAGGCGGTTTCCTTACCTGTAGTCCAGCTTGTTAGCTTAGCCCTTTAGTTTAGTTTAGTTGTTAGATTAGATTCGATTCTTACCTATTTCAAAAACTAACGAATCGTGGGTATTTTAAAAGACAGCCCAAGGGATCCTACGGATATTTCAAAAGACGTATCTTTTCATAAAAACACCGTAGCCCCTATTTTCAAAACCCCATGATTCGTGTTATTTCAAAAGGCACCATTTGTAGGACTTATATTAGATTAATGCAGATTAGTTATAGTTGCGTCTAGTATTCAGCTCCCGCTTATTATTGTGGTTCGCTTCGCATCGCATAATTATGTTATAATTTCTTATTGCAATGTTGATATCATATTGTTAGGACACCAGCACCATTACCGATGATGCGTATATACCACGTACACTTACTTGCCGGCTCACACACATCTTCATCGGTAATTGCCATGTCACGTACACCTTAGAAAATATTATTGCTTGACATAGCCTGTTAGCTAATAGTTTAGACATTGTAGTTATTACCTGCTACTTCATGCATACTGTTATTCATTGTTATGCCGCATTCATGGATTCTCATGCATATATTCACTATTTTACGTGTTATTGAGGTTTTGGATTCGGATTCCATGAGATTTTCTGGATTTGGAGGAAAACCGCAAAAACATAAATAAACCTTTTCTCTCTTTTAAAATAAAAAGTGTGGTTTTCCCATGATGTATGAGTCGTCCACCATGAGTTTGCTGATGGATTTCGAGACCTGATTCGAGGAGTGGAGGAACCGTTTCGGGTACATGGTGGGCCCGGTGCGGTATCCCGGGGCAAGAGGAATGTGTTGTTGACGTTGAGCCCGGCAGAGGAGCACTACCGACCGGTGATATTACCCGACGCGTCGGATATCCGGAGGATACCGTCGTGGTCTTGAGATGGATGGTAGGGGCCGATCTGGATTGACGGCACCCTAGATATTGATTTTGAGATATTGAGGTACAGAGATTGTGATACAGAGATATCGAGATATTTGGACACTTGTTTTGTGTCGATGCTGGGCACTGTTTTATGCTGATTTCATTATGATACCTCATTTTAAAAATACAAAGGAAATCTCATTAAATTATGAAAACAGTTCTTCATTTACATGTATTCTGTTTTCATGCATTCATACCTCATTCATATGATATATTGCTACCTGAGGCACTGACACGGGCACATGAGATTACACTCGGGTTAGATATTTACCCTAGCCTTGTTATAGGCTGCTGCTTATATATTTTGAGGATATATTATGATCGTATGACCTAGGATTGCGTCATACATGCGATTTCTGTTCGTAGATGTTTTTCTATTCACGAGTTGGCAACTCACCCCCGTTGTGCCCCAGTTTCTTGCAGGTTTGCCGTACAGGTTTCATTACGGCTTGCGGGCATAGTTTCCTTCGGGTGATTTGCTAGTAGGTGGGTTTATTGGTATCGTACCCATCATATTACCTTGTATTATATGATTCAGTTGTATCTAGTAAATTCCATCAACCAAACATGTATTTATTTTTGAGATAGAAACCAGTGATGTTATTCTTTCGACCTTAGTATCGCGCGTCTATTTCTGCAGATTTCTTGTGGTTTTGAGTTTCCTTTGAGTTTTTGATCCTCGCCGTTGGCGTTGTATATTATATTGCTTGTGTGGTTGTGACCGTCGATTGACGAAGAGCTAGCTCCCGCTTAGGGATGCCTTTTATTGATTTCGTATACTATTCATGCTGTATCCCGTTTGGGAGCCAGTATTTACAAAGGAGACTCTGCCGAAATTTTCAGAAAATACTTGATGTTTTAAAAAACCGCATAATTCGGCTTATGCTATTAAAACTTCTGGATTTAAATTGGTTTTCCTACTCTCTACTACTCTTCTTGGTTTGGATTTCTGGGTTTTCGGCTTACTTAGAATACGTACGCCTTAAGACGTTCATAGTTTAAGTGCCGGTCATGTTCCGTACTTTCGGGTCGTGACAAAGTTGGTATCAGAGCGTTAGGTTTTACCTTCGGTGCGTAGGACGACCCTTGGTTGATGGAATAGGTGAGTAAAGTAGAGTGACGTACCGTTGGTATGTTCCGCGGCATATTTACGATACGCTACTCCACTTAAGAAGCCTTAGGATGTACATTTCTTTGCTCAGTATTATATTCATTCCGATCTAGCGTCATCAGTTCCAGTTATGGTTTTGCTGCCACGATTACGGGCAGGGAGAGCTACAGCTAGAGTTGCGGTCAGCACGAGCTCGTCACGAACGAGGACTGACCAGGGCGAAATTCCGGCAACACACGATTGCAGAGATGTGTCTTTTTACTGTGTTTCCGCGCCACGAGCGTTTGGCGGATCGCTTTTATGAGGTTACTCGGATGTGCTGATCGACACTAGAGGATTGAGCCAATGATAGAGGCCAACCAGATTTTGATGACCGTTGGTGTGTTGCTTATTCATGATGATCGAGGTACTGTTCAGCGTGCAGACGAGCGAGCCAGTTAATGCTGCGAACGACGAGATATTGCCCCAGATGCTGGAATTAGTGCAGAACGAGTTGTACTAAGAGATGATAGAAGGTCGCTAGTCATCGAGGATGAATGACTAGGACATGTGGATCGTTCGCCTATCCCGATGCGAGGTCATCAGATAGATTGATTCCAGCTAGAGACGACTTCACGCGGAGACGTTGGGAGTCGACAGAGACGATCGAATGTCAGAAACCTATTATTCCAAGTTTAAAGTAGTCGGAAAGACATGTAGGCAATTCTATGGTCCCTCTAGAAGAATGAAACCCTAACTCGACTTAATGACCATGTGAAAGCCTTTGAACCTTCGGGTTTGCGGCAGTTCTACGGCGCCATTAGTGAGGCTTGGGTTTGCCCTTCTACGGCTGGACCACCGATGCTGTGGTATGTACTCGATACTATTATACTGTACCCAAGATGTTGAGCTCTTGGGGGATTATGAGGTTTTGACGAATCGATTGGATGGCTCGACTTAATTCGGATGCTAGATGGTGAGATGCATTTCTTGGGAGACTCCCGATATGAGGATAACCGTTGGAGCTCAGTCCATGCAGCCACGACGAGACGAGTCCGAAGCGGTCGACCTCAGAGAAAAGTGGAGTAAGCGGTGCGTACGAGATCTTGATAAGATGATGTTCTACTCCGCCGACATCAGAGATGCGATACGCATGCCGAGGCATTGTACTTGGTTATACCTTCCAGAAGGAGTCGCGATGAGTATGCAGCTGTTCCGGAACAAGAACCAGATATAGTAAAGGACGATGACTCCCGGACAGTTGGCAGAGATGAGACTGGAAGAGACCTTGAGTAGAATTCCTTTCAGGAAAATGCTGCAATAATATTTGCACCCAGGATCAGATGTGTCACGTGCATTTAGAGAGCCAGAGGCCGACTCCAGTGACATGTTGCTTTACGAGTGGTCGTGCGGATTGACCGAGAGATGACCAGAGAAGTGCCAAAACGGAATCTTCCCCGTTAGCACACCTGACAGGGCCGATGAGCCGGTGGATCGTGAGATTGGTAATCCACAAGGAAGACTTGAAACCAGGAGCGGTCATGTTACGCACACCAGCAGGCCAGAGTTCAGGATCGTCGATGAGACATGCTATGAGTGACCACGACAGTTGGCCAGAGATTCTTGGAGGATGCGCTTGAGCGGGACTATTCCGCCATACTTGTTTTCAGTATTGTTGGGCGATTTATTCGCTTGATTTGATTTTGATGATTGGGTTTCATGATATGTGTTTTCATGCACCATGGTTGTACTTACTGAGTATTTACGATTTTTGCACAGTTGTTGCACTTGATATCGTTTTCGTGCTTGGTTTCACATGTTTGTGATTTTACGGTTTTAGACATTTGAGTTGATGTTGTGCGTATATACGCATTTGGTTTTTGCACGCGATATAGTTCATGTATGCTTGCAGTGTAGTGTTACGTATGTTGTGCACTTAGATGCACTGGACTTCGATTTCGATTGGGATACTCGATATTGTTTTGTGCACCTTGTGCACCTGATTGGATTTTAGCGCATGTTGGGCGCATGTTATGAGATGCGATTTGGTGCACACCAGATGCACTAAATCGAGATTCTTCATGCATGAGACGCACCTGTTTTTGCTGTCAGGCACACACTTGGCCAGGACAGATGTTTCGTGCACACCCGATGCACTTAGATGTTGTTTCTATGCGCAGGTATGGCACATATATGGATTTTTATTTTCGTGCGCACAAGACGCGCGTAGTATTCATACGCGTATTTTGGGATTGATTTTTCTTATAGAGCAGTACGTTTTTATGATATTGCTATGTGTTTTCGTACTGAGCAGGACTAGTCAGAGGACAGTACCTGAATATATTTTACATGTATAGTTTCGAGTTATATCATATTGGTTTTGCTTTGGATTTGGTATTGATGTCTTCCCCATGACTCCGATGATTGCGGGATGCTTGACGGAGATCTGATTTGAGTTATATGCTCATTTTTCATGCGCATGCGTTGCGCTACGATTTGTTTTATGTATTTATGATTTCGGAGCCCCGGCGATTTGATGGTTTTGGCTGAAATATTTTAGTATTTGGGGGAAGTTTTAATTTAAATTCGGGGACCGACATTCTTTAAGCGGGGAAGATTGTAACGTTTTGAAAATCGTTTCGGTGAAATTTCGAAAAAACGGTAAAATAATAGGGGTTTTCTGTAAAAAGTCAAAATGCAAATATCTTTATTATAAAATTAAATATACATATTCTAGCTATGTAATTACTAGTATTTGGTGTTTATTGAGCCACTGGTGAAATTTTAAATTTTCTGAAAAAAATATTATTTTAATATTATTTTAAGCCGGTAAGAAAATACATTAAATTAGCGATAAATACAAATTTAAATGGGATAATTTTAATCTTTAAAATCATGTTAATTAAAATCTAGTTGTAATATAAATTTTTAGTATTTTATTTCAAGTTTTAATGGGTTTTTATTATGGAGAACAAAAAAATAATTAATTTAAGCTAAAACTTGCAATTTTGAGCTTGTGGGGGATCTTTTTGCATGGAATTCTTTTTGTAATCACTCACACACACCCTCACCCCTCCATGGCCAAGCCCACCATCAGCAGCCCACTTCTCCCCTCAAAAATTTCTCCATCTCATTTGTATGGGTGAAATAGAGTTTATAGGTGTAGGTTAAGATGTATTGTTTTGAAGGCTCATTGTACCTTGATTTGAGGGGGGTTGACTTGACCAATTGTGCACAACACCCACACCATTCCCCCCATCACCCCATGGCCGAAATTCTGCAGCCCTTCCCCCTTCACTTTCCTCTTTTCATTTCCTTCAATTTTAATAAAAAAAATTGCTCCAAAATCCAATTTAAATCTCACAAATTGATTTCCATTCTTCATCCCATTCTCCTTAGCTTTTATCACTTGGATCATGGTGTTATGAAGCCATCATTGGAGGCAAATTCTTCTTGCTAGATCACTAGATTTTAAGGTATAATTTCTACCCATTTAAATTCTTATGTTTAGATTTATTTAATTGAGTTGTTTTAATGTTAATTTTAGTGCTATTTACATACTAGTTTTTTTTTAAAGTTTATGGCTTGAGTTGAATTAGGGTTTTGTTGTGGAAATGGGTTATGATAAATTGTGCATGGTTTTGTGTTGTGGATTAACATCTTAAGTTTTATAGAAAGCTAATTTAATTGTTAATTCCAAACCATTACTTATAAAATGCCCTAATTAAGTTATTTTGCTAACTAGAGTTTTGGAAAATTATTAAATGCTTTAGATTAAATTATAATTATGGTTTCATGTCATTATAGATAATATATTGAGTGGTTTAATGCTTTTAGTTCATGAAAATCCTAGCTAAATTGTTGTTTGTGCATTTTTGCTACAAATTGTTAAAAAATTGGGTATTTTGTAAACTAGAATTTTGGGGTTAATGGAATTTAATGAGATTAAATTATGGAAATTGTTTTTATGACTTATTTAAGATATTTAATAAGTATTATGGGCACTAGATTTGTTTAAACATTATGTTTTGTACAAAAACGGCGAATTGTGCTTGCTAGATTTTCGGAAAAATGACTTTTTAAGTGAAATTGGGGTTTTTGTGAATTTTAACCTATTTTATATTAAAATTAGTGTTCGTGAATGTGCAAATGAGTGTATTTGGGTTTTTCTCGATGATTTGGCGTTTGTACGCCGACGTCGAGGGTTTTTGGGTTGATTTGTGAAAGCAACCATAGGTTTTGACCTATGTGGGATTCGTGCGTCGTTTTGGTCATGAGTCGGATTTTAATACGATACGGTGCGTTATGATATGTAGGTACCCCATGTGGACTTCGAGACGACAAGCAAGCGCGTGGCGACGTCGGCACCGGCGAACGAGGACCAGGTGAGTAGATTTATATCTACGGGAAGAAGTCGGGTGGATGGCGTATAGCACCCCCGCAGTTCGTGGTGATGTATACGAATACGTATACACACAGATATTGATTATATGTTGTTGAGATTATTGATGATAAGATGGATATTTGGTATTTTTGGATTGGTTTAGCGTAGTTGCGAAACCCTAGAGTAGTGGTCGCACTCACACACGCACACACACACATACTTGCATACATTCTTTCTTTTATATGTGCGTATATGGGAGTATATATTTATGTGTTCACATGGGTATGGGACTATGTGTTCATATACTGGATTTGAGGATAATATTTGGAATTTGAGATGAGTCGATGATATTGGGCTTGAGGCCAGAAGATCGGTGATGTGATTTGGTTCGTATTGAGATACGACATGATGTTTTAGCGGGTCTTTTGACGTAGCAATTCTTACACCTGTATGCATACTTAGGCGGTATCAGTATTGTACTAGACGTAGGACATTGTCCCGGATCATGATATTTGATAAAGAAGATACCAGATGAATAGTGTGATTGAATGTGATATTAACCCGTACCCAGATTTGGGGATGCCGTACGACGGATTTACGTACGAGCTATATTTTGATGATTGATCCGCACTCTTGACTTGAGATGCCTGATTATAGATATGGTATCAGATATGATATTATTGAGGCGGGATCACCGACTAATATATATACAGGTATGTATATGTATCGACTCAGATGTTAGGCAGTTTCCTTACCTGTAGTCCAGCTGGTTAGCTTAGACCTTTAGTTTAGTTTAGTTGTTAGATTAGATTCGATTCTTACCTATTTCAAAAACTAACGAATCGTGGGTATTTTAAAAGACAGCCCAAGGGATCCTACGGATATTTCAAAAGACGTATCTTTTCATAAAAACACCGTAGCCCCTATTTTCAAAACCCCATGATTCGTGTTATTTCAAAAGGCACCATTTGTAGGACTTATATTAGATTAATGCAGATTAGTTATAGTTGCGTTTAGTATTCAGCTCCCGCTCTTTATTGTGGTTCGCTTCGCATCGCATGCTTATATTATGTTTCATACTCCATTATTGATATCATGCTGTTAGGACACCAGCACCATTACCGATGATGCGTATGTACCACGTACACTTACTTGCCGGCTCACACACATCTTCATCGGTAATTGCCATGTCACGTACACCTTAGAAAATATTATTGCTTGACATAGCCTGTTAGCTAATAGTTTAGACATTGTAGTTATTACCTGCTACTTCATGCATACTGTTATTCATTGTTATGCCGCATTCATGGATTCTCATGCATATATTCACTATTTTACGTGTTATTGAGGTTTTGGATTCGGATTCCATGAGATTTTCTGGATTTGGAGGAAAACCGCAAAAACATAAATAAACCTTTTCTCTCTTTTAAAATAAAAAGTATTGTTTTCCCATGATGTATGAGTCGTCCACCATGAGTTTGCTGATGGATTTCGAGACCTGATTCGAGGAGTGGAGGAACCGTTTCGGGTACATGGTGGGCCCGGTGCGGTATCCCGGGGCAAGAGGAATGTGTTGTTGACGTTGAGCCCGGCAGAGGAGCACTACCGACCGGTGATATTACCCGACGCGTCGGATATCCGGAGGATACCGTCGTGGTCTTGAGATGGATGGTAGGGGCCGATCTGGATTGACGGCACCCTAGATATTGATTTTGAGATATTGAGGTACAGAGATTGTGATGTAGAGATATCGAGATATTTGGACACTTGTTTTGTGTCGATGCTGGGCACTGTTTTATGCTGATTTCATTATGATACCTCATTTTAAAAATACAAAGGAAATCTCATTAAATTATGAAAACAGTTCTTCATTTACATGTATTCTGTTTTCATGCATTCATACCTCATTCATATGATATATTGCTACCTGAGGCACTGACACGGGCACATGAGATTACACTCGGGTTAGATATTTACCCTAGCCTTGTTATAGGCTGCTGCTTATATATTTTGAGGATATATTATGATCGTATGACCTAGGATTGCGTCATACATGCGATTTCTGTTCGTAGATGTTTTTCTATTCACGAGTTGGCAACTCACCCCCGTTGTACCCCAGTTTCTTGCAGGTTTGCCGTACAGGTTTCATTACGGCTTGCGGGCATAGTTTCCTTCGGGTGATTTGCTAGTAGGTGGGTTTATTGGTATCGTACCCATCATATTACCTTGTATTATATTATTCAGTTGTATCTAGAAAATATTATTGCTTGACATAGCCTGTTAGCTAATAGTTCAGACATTGTAGTTATTACCTGCTACTTCATGCATACTGTTATTCATTGGTATGCCTATATTCATGGTTTTACATGCTATTGATGATTTGGATTCGGATTTCCATGAGATTTTCTGGATTTGGGGGGGGGAGGGGGAAACCGCAAAACTTATATAAACTGATTTCTCTCTTTTTAATTAAAAAGTACGGTTTTTCCCATGATGTATGAGTCGTCCACCATGAGTTTGCTGATGGATTTCGAGACCCGATTCGAGGAGACGGATGAACCGTTTCGGGTACATGGTGGACCCGGTAAGGTACCCCGGGGCAAGAAGCGCGTGATGATGACGATGTGAGCCAGGCAGGGGAGCACTACCTACCGGTGATTTTACCCGACGCGTCGGATATCCGGAGGATACCGTCGTGGTCTTTAGATGGATGGTAGGGGCCGGTCTGGACTGACGGCGCCCTAGATATTGTGATTGAGACATTGAGATTTCGAGATATTGAGGTACAGAGACTGTGATACAGAGATATCGAGATATTGGGATTACGTTTTGTGCCGATGTTAGGCACTATTTTATGCTGATTTCATTTATGATATCTCATTTTAAAAATACAAAGGAAATCTCACTAAATTATGAAAACAGTTTCTTCATTTACATGTATTCTCTTCATGCATTCATACCTCATTCATATGATATATTGCTACCTGAGGCACTGACACGGGCATATGAGATCACACTCGGGTTAGATATTACCCTAGCCTTTGTTATAGGCTGCATGTTATTCTTATATTTGAGGATATATTATGATCATTGACCTAGGTTGCGTTATTTATGCGATTTCTGTGCGTAGATGTTTTTTCTATTCACGAGTTGGCAACTCACCCCCGTTGTGCCCCAGTTTCTTGCAGGTTTGCCGTATAGGTTTCTTTACAGCTTTGCGGGCACAGTTTCGTTCGGGTGACTTACTAGTAGGTGGGTTTTTTTTGGTATCGTACCCATCATATTATCTTGTATATTATTACTCTGTTGTATCTAGAAGTTCCATCAACAAACATGTATTTATTTTGAGATAGAGACCAGTGATGTTATTCTTTCGACCTTAGAGTCCCGCGTTATATTTCTGTGGTTTTCTTGTTGTTTTGAGTTTCTATTTGAGTTTTGATCCTCGCCCTTGGCGTTGTATATTATATTGCTTGTGTGGTTGTGACCGTCGATTGACGAAGAGCTAGCTCCCGCTTGGGGATGCCTTTTTTATTGATTTCGTATACTATTCATGTTGTATCCCATTTGGGGGCCAGTATTTACAAAGGAGACTCTGCCGAAATTTTCAGGAAATATTTGATGTTTTTAAAAACGCATAATTCGGCTTATGCTATTAAAACTACTTGATTTAAATTGGTTTTCCTTCACTCTACTGTTTTTCTTGGTTTGGATTTCTGGGTTTTCGGTTTACTTAGATTACGTACGCCTCGAGACGTCGTAGTTTAAGTGCCGGTCATGTTCCGTACTTTTCGGGTCGTGACAAGCGCGGAGTGGTCATGACTCATCGGGGCTCCCAAATTGATCCTAACCTCAAGTAAAAAGCGACATGGAATATCTCTAACGCTTTCTCTTTCGACGGTAATATCACCTAGAAGATTACTTGAAGACGTCTTGTCCAGCCCCCGAAGTGATCAGAGACACGATAGTCGCGGGGCTACTTGAACAGTAAGATTGCGTATCGAGGAATACACCGGCCAACATGACAGTACGACGGGTAAAAAACCCTAGTACCACAGACCCTAACGGACTTCTATTAGCAGGAGTTAGCTGTGACGTTAGGACATCCTTGCGAGAACTTCTCGATTCGTCTCGACTCGTAAGGAAATTAGTTTCCTTGCGAGAACTTCTCGATTCATCTCGACTCGTGGGGAAATAATGTTCCTGTGAGAATTTCTTAATTCGTTTCGACTCGTAAAGAAATTAGGGTCCTTGCAAGAACTTCTCGATTCGTTTCGACTCGTAAGGAAATTAGTGTCCTTGCGAGAACTTCTCGATTCGTTTCGACTCGTAAGGAAATTAATGCCCTTGCAAGAAATTCTCGATTCGTTTCGACTCGTAAGGAAATTAGTGTCCTTGCGAGAAATTCTTGATTCATCTCGACTCGTAAGGAAATTAGTGTCCTTGCGAGAACTTCTCGATTCGTCTCGACTCGTGGGGAAAATAATGTTCCTGCAAGAACTTCTTAATTCGTTTCGACTCGTAAGGAGATTAGTGTCCATGCGAGAACATCTCGATTCGTCTTGACTCATAAGGAAATTAGTGTCCTTGTGAGAAATTCTCGATTCGTCTCGACTCGTAGGGAAAATAATGTCCCTGTGAGAACTTCTTGATTCGTTGTTCCCCTCCGAAGGACAGCGTGACTGGACGTCTCGCCTGAAATTCGGGGCAGATGCTAATTGGTGCTATCCGTCCACCTCTCCGAAGATACCAAGTTGATTTATGGCACCATGTATCAAAGGTTTGAACGGATGCGTCCGATGTAGCAGACTTCGTCAGATTCCCCCTTGCTTGAGGGGTTTTTGATTGTGGGGACGCTCTTCCCTGCAGGCGCAAGCCCCTGCAGTTAATTACGCTACCGCATTACGGTAACAACTTTCTCCTTCTCCAGATGGTCACTTCGTGTCGTGTGTGTTTGTTTTGTGTTTTGTTGCCCGTGGATTGTATACGGAGACCGAGTTATGTCGTCGCCAGTAGGGCGTGGACTAGTCCAAATCCGTATTATCTTAGATTTGGGTTTGGGGGTTTGGGTTTAAGGATACGTTAGCCTCATTTGAACCTAAGATCGACTTAAACATTTGTTAAGGATACGTTAGTCTAGTTTTTAGACTAAGATCAACTTAACGGGATCGTTTAGATCCAGCAAGAGAGCAATAAAAAGGGGGGCTCTGTTGTTTAGTTTAGTGACGTTGCGGTCGGTAGGTAGTTTAAGAACATTGCGGTCCAGGTTAAGGACGTCATAGTCCATGGGTTTAAGGACCCCACAGTCCGTTGTTAGTTTTAAGACATCTCGGTCAAGGTTAAGGACGTCATAGTCCATGGGTTTAAGGACCCCACAGTCCGTGGTTAGTTTTAAGACATCTCGGTCAAGGTTAAGGACGTCATAGTCCATGGGTTTAAGGACCCCACAGTCCGTTGTTAGTTTTAAGACATCTCGGTCAAGGTTAAGGACATCATAGTCTATGGGTTTAAGGACCCCACAGTCCGTTGTTAGTTTTAAGACATCTCGGTCAAGGTTAAGGACATCATAGTCCATGGGTTTAAGGACCCCACAGTCCGTTGTTAGTTTTAAGACATCTCGGTCAAGGTTAAGGACGTCATAGTCCATGGGTTTAAGGACCCCACAGTCCGTGGTTAGTTTTAAGACATCTCGGTCAAGGTTAAGGACGTCATAGTCCATGGGTTTAAGGACCCCACAGTCCGTTGTTAGTTTTAAGACATCTCGGTCAAGGTTAAGGACGTCATAGTCCATGGGTTTAAGGACCCCACAGTCCGTTGTTAGTTTTAAGACATCTCGGTCAAGGTTAAGGACGTCATAGTCCATGAGTTTAAGGACCCCACAGTCCGTGTCAATGTGTGGTCATTGGGACCCGTCACCTCTTTGAAGACGTTGAGGAATTACAACGCCAAGTATCAAAGGAATGAAGAGATGTACCCTTGAACCGGAGTGGATTAAATAGTCGTTGGCCCAATTTGGGATTAAGACCAATTAATTATGTTATGAGCCCATTAGCCCAGTTTAAGTCCGAATTGAGGACTTATGGCCATCTTGGGCTAAGTCCAATCATGTTTGGAATATTGGCTTCCTGTTGGTCCATTGAAGAAGAGGCTTTGCCTATGGCCATTAATTCAACAGTGTTGAACACCGGGATCAAGTTAGTGTTTTAACACTAAAAGACGGTTGGTGTTAGACACCAGCAACAGGGGGTTCAAATTAGTGTTAAACACTAGAGCAAATCAGTGTCAAACACTAGCAGCAGAGGCTTCAAACTAGTGTTGAACACTAAGAAATTCAGTGTTAAACACTGCAAATAAAATTCTTTGATTAGTGTTGAACACTAAGACCAGACAGTGTTTTAACGCTGGATCAAGGGGTTCCAGTTTAGTGTTAAGCCCTAAGGCAAGAGGGGTCACGTGGTAGCACGTGAGGGCGCCCTCCCTTCATTTGTTCTGCTGAGAATATTGCATCTTTTGGAGCATCACGTACCATCACGTGACGGGCATTTAAATGCTTGTATGTCGAAGCCTCTGCCAAGGGTCACGTGGGTCACGTGAGGCACTGCCTCAAAGGGCCTTCTCTGTAGATCTTTTTGAGGGTCACGTGGTGACACGTGACCCTGCCTCTTTATATGTTTTTTAGAAGATCTGTTAACCCCTCTTTTTTTTTAAGAATTAAATTCTTCGTAGGGTTGAACCCTAACGATAAATTTAGGAGGAATTAAATTCCTATTTTCTTTTTGAAGATTTATATTCTGGGATAGAGTTGAACTCTGAATTTTCTGTAGGAATTAAACTCCTCATATATGTGAAGAACTGAATTCGATCATAGGGTTAAACCCTAATAAAAGCTTAAAGGAATTAAATTCCCACTCTCTTTTAGAGAGGTATGAGATTCTGTCATAGGGTGAAACCTTAATTTCTTCTTTTTTAAAGGAATTAAATTCCTGTTATTTTTCTAGGGTTGAACCCTGATTCTGTTCATTCTGAAGGAATTAAATTCCCATAACATAGGGTCAAACCCTAATTTTATTTTAAAGGAATTAAATTCCTATAGTTCTATGAGAATTAAATTCTCAAGCTTCCATTCCCTCTCTATGCTTTGGATCTGCATGGCAGGATCTCAACCCATTGAGAATTAAATTCTCAACTCAAGGGGAGATGTGCACTTTACAGATCCTCCACCAAAGAGAGAACTATGTTCTTCTGTTTTATATCAGAGTTAAACTCTGTTGAGAATTAAATTCTCTTTTCCTTTCAAAAAGCCTTCCCTTTCTTACCTAGGGTTTTCTTTTGCAGAAGATCCAAATTCCTCCAAAGTATCAAGGCTCTCCTCTTTCTTTTATGTATCGATTCCTTTCTGCATATATCTCCTTCTATGTGTCTCTTGGCTCCTATTTATAGGAGAAGCAGCCGAATCAATTAGTTTTGGTGAATCTTTCATTGAGAGATTTAATTTGTATTCACCACTCATTTTGGACCTTTGGATTATTAGGTGAATTTTATTCACCATTGGATTTTAAATCCAGAGCTTCTTCTTTGTTATTTCAGCTAGATTTTAAGGGGAAATCTTTCCAAGTTCAGGCTTTTTCCACAAATAGATGATATTTAATCACCTTTAAATCTTTAATTCAATCGGTTCCTTTGGAAAGATTTGAGAGGTCTTTTCTCAGAATTTAATTCTGTTAACAGATAGGCTTTGAAAGCCGGTCACGTGTGGCCACATGACCCTTGGTCACATGTGGGCACGTGACCCCCCTTGGAACGAGCCCTCTCCTTCTTTTTTTGCTCAGCCTTCTGGCCGCTGCTTAACCGTCACGTGCCACCACGTGACCCCTGGTCACGTGTGAGCACGTGACCCTCGTCTGGAGCTTTTTTCTTGATTTAACCGGAGAACGAGTCTGCTGCTTTTGAGTGTCACGTGCCAACACGTGACCCTGGTCACGTGGGAGCACGTGACCTCTTCTGAAGCCTTTTCCTTGATTTGATCAGGGAACCGATTTGTCTTTGAAGCCGCTTTTAAATGTCACGTGCCAACACGTGACCCTGGTCACGTGGGAGCACGTGACCCTTTCTGAAGCCCTTTTCTTTGATGTAGTCGGGAAGCTGAATCTGCCTTGCCGATGCTTTTAGGTGTCACGTGCCAACACGTGACTGCTGGTCACGTGTGAGCACGTGACCCTTTTCTGAAGCCTCTTCCGTAGGCTTTCCTGATTTTAAATCAGGAAACAAATGCCCCCACAGCGTTGTTCTCACGTGTCTGCACGTGAGTGCAACGCTGTCACCTTTTGTGACCGTTGGATTCCTCTAGGGATTTGGGGAAATGAAACGTTTCCATCACATCCTATAAATACCCATGTCTTTTCAGAAGAGCCTTCACTTTGCTCATCTTCTTCCTTTGAGAACTTTTTCCCTTGAGAATTTAATTCTCGTTTCCAGAGCTTAGTTCTCTGTCTCAAACATTTTCCAGAGTTTAACTCTGTTGAAGGATCCTTTTTCCTCAGGTAATAATGTTGAACGGTCGAAGCACCTTTGTTTTAAAAGAAATCTCTGGATTTTAAATCCACATTAAGGGTTTTACCCATTTTTTTCGAATTTATCAGCGAAAATAGAGAACCATTTAATCTTCGAACAATGGATCTCCTAGGGTTCACTTGATGCTTTTAGGGAGATGATGAGATCCGTTACCTTTTTTTAAGGAATTTAATTCCGTTTGAAGAAAATGTTTCTGGGAATTTAATTCCCTTCTCTTAATAAGGAATTTAATTCCTATGAAGAACTCAGTTTCTTCACATGGAGGCTTCTTTGGGTCTCTTGACCCGAGGTTGTCCTTCTGCAATTAATGAAACAGGAGCTTTATAATGATTCTCATGACCTTTATTTCAGGTATCATGGATGCCCATCTGTATGGTCTTGACGAGATCATTTCCTATCGGAATATTCGTGCACTGGGCCGCAGTCAGAACCAGGAGTTCACCGATGCTCAGTGTGCCGAGATCATGAGCCGCTTTGACGAGTACAACCATCGGCTACTCCCCCGTCGCTCTTCTCTTCTGAGGCTGGTCGTGCTGGCGATCCGGGAGGCACTTCCTCTCTTTTGCACCGGCATACCGCTCAGGGTCTTGGACACTGCTGAGGATAAGGTACATTCGGTGTACCTGATGGGATTGATCTCGAAGAGGAGGCGAGATCACCTCATTGATCTCTTGCACCAAGCCTTTCAGCAGTCAGCCATACTTGCCGCCTATCGGAGGGTGGAGGATATTCGTGAGGACCCCGACGCTTGCGACCGCGAGAGGAAGCATACCAGGATGGTTCGAAACGCCTGGAAGATCTTGGACAAAGTTACCTTCGATTTCTTCAATCCATGTCCTGTGTCTGAAGTCTTACCGTTGTAGTTGTGTCCTCTTTATTTTGTATGAACTTCTCAAAGTATGAATGATAAGTTTTATTATGTTTTTCCCTGTTTGCATGCCTTTCTCTGGGATTTCATCATTTTGCTACTGTTGTTGTTGATGCTTTTAATATGCAGGGTGCTACTCCATCCATTTTTTTTTAGTGCACATCAAGTTTGGGCCTCATGTGTTCTGCACGTGGGGTCCCTTGATGGGGCTATTCACAAAATTTTCCCATGCCATATTTTCAGTGCACAATATCAGATGCAGAAAAGGGGCCTTGGAAATAGTTCCATCTCCCTGATTTTCGATGCCTTTCCTTTTTTGGGCCTTGGAAATAGCTTCATCATGCAAGATTTTCCGCGCACAGCACTTAATGCACCCCTTTATATCTGAGGCAATGGCTTTCCTTTTCTCTTCACAGAGAACTTTTATTCCCATTTTAACGCGATTTAATTCGAGAACAACTAAGTGCCATGGCCTGCAACCGTCCACACGCTCGTCGACAGCCATGCGAAGTTCCTATCGAGGAGATGATCCCCCGCTTTGCCGCCCGGTTAGTGGATCCACTCCTTACCGATGATGAATGCGACTCGGCGATGTATGAACTCTCGATCCGTAGGGGGTCTCCCCTCCCAATGGGTTCCCTCTGGCTCCGGATGATCCTCACGGCCGTGCTTGCCAACATTCCTCCTCACCCGGCAGAGATGACCCTGGCGATGCTTGATGCGGCTGAAGAGAAGCTCGAGGGCTTTCACGAATCGTGCCTGATTACTCTGGCTTTGAAGGACTGCTCGATTCACCTGCTGAGCCAAATAAGGGCCCGGCGAGCTATTATGTTTGCTTTCGCGGACGAACATGGCACCAATCGATGGGGAGCGACTCCTCGCAAGAACCGTCGCTTTGATGTGCTGGAGAGAGCGGAGAGAGAGATGGAGAATTTTGTTCTTTTCTTTGTTAAACCTTGTGCTACTGATCCCGTGTTTGGTGACCTTTTCCCGCTAGCGTAGAATATTTAAATTAGTCCTCCTTTTTTTTGTATGCTTTATGCTGAACCTCCATGTAGGCTTGGTACTCGTATGTATGTTTTCACTTGCATGAATAAACTTTGTGTTCTTCTTATGAAGACTTTATTTAGTCACCAATATTATCATCACGTCGCATGCACATCGGAGCTTCGCATATTATTTCATTTTTTTCTTTTTTTATAATTGCGAACGCATGCTTGACAGGATAACGTCAGAAATTTTCTTATTGCTTCCCATACCTGATGGTGTACGCGTGTTTTAGCTCGACTACTGCTATCAACCGGAGCTTATTTATACAGTCCAGAGCGTTCCTATCCTGTCTTAGAGGCTGCGGTCGTGACAGTGGGCTTAAATGGCCTGACAAGGCGACACGTGGCGAACACATTGTTGTGCGAGGAAAGGGTTCGGTCGTAAATTCTCGGAGATGGAATTGGCTTCTAAGGCGCTGAGCAAGCTTCAAGCTAATCTCACTGCCAAGGCCAACAAAGCTTATGAACTCTGGCGGGTGCTTCAGGAGTCCATCAAAGAGGTGGTGGCTCTCGACAAAGCTGCCGCGTTCACTCGTGAAAGGGTCGAGGCTCATAAAGCCACCGAGAAAGAGCTCGAAGCTCGGCTTGCTTCGTATCAGGCTCAGCAAGCTCAGGCGGAGGCTCGTTTTCTGGAGATCTTGCGTCATGAAGCCGTGGCTCAGCAACAAAACGATGAGCTGGTAAAATTACTACACCGCCCGCCGGCTTGAGGACTTGTATCTTTTCCCTTTTTTTTTGTACATACTCATGGATGAGAGTATCTTCTTTTTGTTTCTTTCATGAATTGTACTTTGTATCCATTTTGGTCTATGAATAAAAGATACATTTTTCTTCTCAACGGCGTGTCTCTTTTCATTGAATGTGTTTTGCGGAAAATTTATCTTGATCTCTTTGCAGGGCAGCGATGGCTTAGGATTCAGGGTTAAGATCTGCTTCCTAAGACTTTTGCATTTTATGAGCCACGAGGGTCTCAAAAAGAGTTTTTTTTTCCCCATGGGTCGAGAGGATCCCATAGGTGTAGGTTCTCCTTAAGAATCGTGAGGATCCTTAAGCGGGTTTTCCCTTGAGAGTCGTAAGGATCTCACAAGAACGTTATTCTTCCTTACAGGTCGTGAGGACCTGCAAGTGCTGGATGTGGTCACCCTTATTTGTGTTTCACGGAGTCAAGGGTTTCTCGAGACATCGTAGTTTAAAGACGTCGCGGTCAAGGTTAAGGACCTCATAGTCCATGGATTTAAGGACTCCACAGTCCGATGTTAGTTTTAAGACATTACGGTCAAGGTTAAGGACCTCATAGTCCGTGGATTTAGGGACTCCACAGTCCGATGTTAGTTTTAAGACATCACGGTCAAGGTTAAGGACCTCATAGTCCGTGGATTTAGGGACTCCACAGTCCGATGTTAGTTTTAAGACATCACGGTCAAGGTTAAGGACCTCATAGTCCGTGGATTTAGGGACTCCACAGTCCGATGTTAGTTTTAAGACATCACGGTCAAGGTTAAGGACCTCATAGTCCGATGTTTGGTTGCAGGGACCCGTCACCTCTTTGAAGACGTTGAGGAATTACAACGCCAGTTATCAAAGGAGCGAAGAGATGTACCCTTAAACCAAGGTAGAATCAGTACAGAATCAGGCTGGTTGATCGGTAGTTTTAAGACATTAATGTCGAGGTTAAGGACGTCATAGTCCGTGGATTTTAAGGACTCCACGGTCCGGTGTTTTGCTCTGGATGCTTCACACGGGTTCACTGCCGTGCTTGGCGAGGACCAGGCTCCGCTCTGGATGCTTCACACGGGTTCACTGCCGTGCTCTGCGAGGCCAGGATCCGCTCTGGATGTTTTCCGCGAGGTCAAAGAGTGACGTTATCCGCGTTCCACGTAACCAGGAATTTTGCACTAGATGCTTCACACGGGTTCACTGCCGTGTTCGGTGAGGACTAGGCTCCGCTCTGGATGCTTCATACGGGTTCACTGCCATGCTCTGCGAGGACCAGGATCCGCTCTGGATGTTTTCCGCGGGGTCAAAGAGTGACGTTATCCGCGTTCCACGTAACCAGGAATTTTGCACTAGATGCTTCACACGGGTTCACTGCCGTGCTCGGCGAGGACTAGGTTCCGCTCTGGACGTTTTCCACGGGGTCAAAGAGTGACGTTATCCGCGTTCCACGTAACCAGGAATTTAGCACTAGATGCTTCACACGGGTTCACTGCCTTGCTTGGCGAGGACTAGGCTCCGTTCTGGATGTTTCACACGGGTTCACTGCCGTGCTCTGCGAGGACCAGGATCCGCTCTGGATGTTTTCCGCTGGGTCAAAGAGTGACGTTATCCGCGTTCCACGTAACCAGGAATTTTGCACTAGATGCTTCACACGGGTTCACTGCCGTGCTCGGCGAGGACTAGGCTCCGCTCTGGATGCTTCACACGGGTTCACTGCCGTGCTCTGCGAGGACCAGGATCCGCTCTGGATGTTTTCCGCGGGGTCAAAGAGTGACGTTATCCGCATTCCACGTAACCAGGAATTTTGCACTAGATGCTTCACACGGGTTCACTGCCGTGCTCGGCGAGGACTAGGTTCCACTCTGGACGTTTTCCGCGGGGTCAAAGAGTGACGTTATCCGCATTCCACGTAACCAGGAATTTTGCACTAGATGCTTCACACGGGTTCACTGCCGTGCTTGGCGAGGACTAGGCTCCGCTCTGGATGCTTCACACGGGTTCACTGCCGTGCTCTGCGAGGACCAGGATCCGCTCTGGATGTTTTCCGCGGGGTCAAAGAGTGACGTTATCCGCGTTCTATGTAACCAGGAATTTTGCACTAGATGCTTCACACGGGTTCACTGCCGTGCTCGGTGAGGACTAGGCTCCACTCTGGATGCTTCACACGGGTTCACTGCCGTGCTCTGCGAGGACCAGGATCCGCTCTGGATGTTTTCCGCGGGTCAAAGAGTGACGTTATCCGCGTTCCACGTAACCAGGAATTTTGCACTAGATGCTTCACACGGGTTCACTGCCGTGCTCGGCGAGGACTAGGCTCCGCTCTGGATGCTTCACACGGGTTCACTGCCGTGCTCTGCGAGGACTAGGATCCGCTCTGGATGTTTTCCCGCGGGTCAAAGAGTGACGTTATCCGCGTTCCACGTAACCAGGAATTTTTTTGATTGTATCCGCATTTCACGGAATGGAGGTTTGACTGTTGGTGATATGTATATCGCCGAGCCATGGAACTAGGGGTTGCCGCTACTCCGCTTTGTTTGAAGTTGTGTCCGTCGTTACGAGACGAGTGTTGGGATGATCTCTAGGTCGCTTTTGGCCCGTCGAGACTTGGCTTCTTCTTCTGATGAAACCTGGGGGAGAAGTATGATCCCTTTTTGTTTAGGCCCTTGGATTGTGTTCAGGGTGTGATGGAACATCACCTGTAGGGCATAAATTGAAACTTTTTTTTTATATTTTATTTCTTTTTCCGCGATGCTCTATCATTTCAGCTTTTATATCGCGGAGGTCGCGATAGCCCATCATTTCGGCTATTTTTCGCGGTGCCCAATCATTTCGGCTATTTATTTCATTTTCACTCGCTGTTTTTATTGCGAGTTGCCCCATCATTTCGGCTATTTTTCATGCATACATTTTTACTTGCTGCTTTTTATTGCAAGTTGCCCCATCATTTCGGCTATTTCGTATGCATGTGTGGCTTGCTAGCTTTTTCGCCGCAAGCTTGGATTTTAGACACCGATTTCGGCATCAGCACCGCTACAACTGGGATGTTGCCAGGAGCGAATCATCATTTCCCTCTGTCGATGTTGAACAAAGGTGGCTTAGTAAACAGGGTTAAGGGTTCTGTCGACCAAGGCTTTTGACTTCATGAGCCGTAAGGGTCTCACAAAGGTATTTCTCCCTACAAGTCGTGAGGATCTTGCAGGTGTATTTCTCCTTAGGGATCGTGAGGATTCCTAAGTGTATGTTCCTCTGTAAGTCGTAAGGATCCTACAAGAGGGTTTTCTTCTTATAAGTTGGGAGGAATTATAAGGGTTGTTCACCATATGGACATGTCCCTAGTCACGGGTGTGACTTTGCTGGGGAAATGTTTATTCGCGCCCGTGGATTGTATACAAGGGTCAGTATTGAGCCGCTTGTAGGGCAATATCGAAGATTGTGGGGGTTGCTTAAGCACAGGTTCAGGTCTCTGTAACTTAAGGCTTTCAAATCTTATGAACCCGTGAGGGTCCCATAAGAGAGTTCTCCTTACGAGTCGTGAGGATCTCACAAGTGTAATTTCTCCTTGGGAATCGTGAGGACTCCTAAGTGTGTTGCTCCCTTGTGAGTCGTAAGGATCTCACGCGGGTGGTTTCTCCTTACAAGGTCGTGAGGGCCCTGTAAGTGTCTTTTAACGAGGTTGCGCCCTTTCGGGTTTTCACAAACACTCGCCGGCAGCCCTGCTGTTTTTACTCACGGAGCCCTTTCGGGTTTTCATCCGTGCCCTTTTTGCTGATGGACATACCGTTTTTTATTTATTTTTTTTTTTTTTTTTTTATTCATCTCGTCATCCTAAGGATGCTGCGGTAGTAGTTTAGGGACGTTTCGGTCCACTATTAGTTTAAGGACATTTCGGTCCGTCGTTAGTTTAAGGACGTTTCGGTCCGTCGTTAGTTTAAGGACGTTTCGGTCCGTTCAGGGGAAAGCCGGCTACTGCTTATAAAGTCTGAGTTTAGGAAGATAGCGAGCGGACATAGTCTTCATCATCTATCATTGACCTAGGCTGTGGCTCATTAAGCGTAGTATTTCTTTAGGAAGCGGCCGTTTATTGGCCTGAAAGGCCTTTCACCGTGCATGTCCATGAGTAGATAGGCTCCACCCTGGTAGACCTTGTTTATGATGTACGGGCCTTCATAGTTCGACTCGAATTTTCCCCGCTTGGCACGATTGGGGATCATAGGTCTTTTGACCACTAGTACGAGTTCGCCTTGGCGGAATTTCCTCGGCCAGGTCAATCTTTCGTACGAGCGCGTCATCTTTGCTTTGTAGGCCTCTAGATTTTGTTGCGCTAGGAGCCGGGTTTCATCGAGGGCATCAAGCTCCTCAAGCCGAAGGTGAGCATTTTCTTCATCCGTCAGCTCGTAGTGGACTGCCACTCGTAGAGAGGGTAACTCTATCTCGAGGGGGAGCACTGCTTCCGTCCCAAATACCAACGCGTACGGCGTTGTGTTCGTGGCCGTCTTGACCGTAGTTCGATAAGCCCAAAGGGCCTCTTGCAGTCTCTCGTGCCAGTCTTTCTTATTTCGGGACACCGTCTTTTTTATGATCTTTGTCAAGGTCTTATTGAAGGCCTCGGCCAGACCGTTAACTCGTGGATTGTAAACTGAAGAATATCTCCAGTCTATATTGTGCTGCTGCGCGAAGCGGCTAATCTTATGGCTTCTGTAGGCCAGCCCGTTATCGGAGATAATCCGCCGTGGAGTTCCAAACCGATAGATGACGTGCGTCTTGAAGAAGTGGAGGATTATCTCCGTCTTCACTTCCCTCAGCGGTACTGCTTCTGCCCATTTGGAGAAGTAATCAGTTGTCGCCAGGATGAAACGATGTCCCCGGGACGATGCTGGTTCGATGGGACCGACTACGTCAGTCCCCCACATTTCGAATGGCCAGCTAGCCACCATCGGATGTAGTGGATTCGGATGTTGGTGGATGAAATTCCCGTGGATTTGGCATGAGTGGCATTGCTTCGCATATTCGAGGCAGTCCTGGATCATCGTGGGCCAGTAGTAACCCATCCGTTTAATTTTTAACTTCATCTTCGGGCCTGCTTGATGAGAACCACAGATTCCGTCCTGAACCTCTTGAACGACTCTTTCTTCTTCGTCAGGTCCTAAACATCTCAGCCACAGAGAATCAAACGACCTCTTATACAGAGTATTATTGACGAAAGCGAAAGATAGAGCTCGTTTCATGAGCTGATGTCTTGAGGACGCTTCTTCGGGCATTCGGTGGGACTTAAAGTAGTCTATGGAGACTTCCCTCCAATCCACAACCTTTTCTCGTTCTTTTACTTGTAAGGTCATCTGCTCAGTCGCTCCCTTCTCTTCGGGTGATTCCAGAGATATCTCCGTTAGGGCAAGCACCCGACGGCTTTGTACCACGATTCTTACATCATCGAGGTTTTCGTCAGCCAGCTCTTTAGCAAGTTTGGCCAACGCGTCTGCTTTGCTATTTTCCGCGCGCGGTATGTTCTCCAAAGTATAGGAGGGAATTTGGGTCAACAGTTGTTGCACCTTTTCGCCGTATTTCACCAATTCTGGTTTGCATGTCTGGTAGTTGCCGTTTACTTGACTAACGACCAGTTGGGAGTCCCCATATATGAGGAGATTTTCAATTCCCATGTCGATGGCGATCTCGAGGCCTGCTATCAGAGCTTCATATTCGGCTTCATTGTTTGTCCTCGGCTCTGTTAAGGAGAAGGCGAAGCGCATTATCCCTCCTTGTGGAGTTACGAAGATGAGGCCTACCCCCGATTTGATCATTGGGATACCTTGTTTGCGCTTCTTTACGGAGGACGCTCCATCGAAATAGAGTTCCCATCGGGTACCACAGCTGTCGATCGCGTCAAACGCATGTTCGTCTGGCAAATCGCAATTCAGGGGAGAATCAGCCGGTATCGGATGTTCAGCGAGAAAATCGGCGATGGCCTGGCCTTTCACTGCCTTGAGAGGTCGATACGTTATCGAGAACTCCATCAGGAGTAGAGCCCATTTAGCGAGTCGACCCGTCAAAATAGCCTTTGACATCAAATATTTAAGAGGGTCCACCTTCGAGATGAGACGGACTTCGTGCGCCAACGCATAGTGCCTGAGCTTTGTTATCGCGAAGATCAACGCCAAGCAGTGTTTTTCAATGGGAGAGTAGTTCCTTTCTGCCCCCAGCAGAACTCGACTTAAGTAGTAGAGTGCTCTCTCTTTTCCTTGATCGTTCTCTTGTGCCCATAATGCGCCTAAGGAACCTTCGAGGGCGGTTGTATAAAGAATGAGGGGTTTTCCCTTGACCGGCGCAGCCAACACCGGAGGGTTTTGCAGGTACTGCTTGATCTCGTCTAGTGCACCTTGGCATTTGTGATCCCAAACGAAAGGAGTTCCCTTCTTCATTAGGTGGCTGTAAGGGCGGCACTTGCCTGAAAGATTGGCGATAAATCGCCAGATGTATGCGAGCTTCCCTTGGAGAGACCGCAACTGTTTGAGGGTTCTTGGCGGAGGCATTTCCATGATCGCCTTGATCTTAGATGGATCTACTTCGATACCTCGGTGTCAGATGATGAATCCCAGGAATTTACCCGAGGAGACTCCGAACGCGCATTTGAGGGGATTCATCTTCAAATTATATTGCCGAAGGCGTTGAAATACAGTCTCCAGATGCTTTAAATGCTCTTCGTATGACATGCTCTTCACTACGAGGTCATCGATATAGCACTCGACGATGTCATGTATGAGATCGTCGAAGATCTTTGTCATGGCCCTTTGATAGGTAGCGCCGGCGTTCTTTAGACCAAAGGGCATAACCCTGTAGCAGAATATACCCAAAGGGGTCCGGAATGCGGTGTGCTTCTGGTCTTCGGGATGCATCTTTATCTGATTGTACCCTGATGAACCGTCCATAAAGGAGAAAACCTCGTGAGTGGACGTGTTATCTATCATTAGCTCGGTTACCGGTACTGGGAAATCGTCCTTCGGGCAAGCTATATTGAGATCCCTGAAATCCACGCATATGCGTACCGTCCCATTTTTCTTCATTACCGGGACGATGTTGGCGATCCAGTCGGGATATTGGACTTCTTGGATAAATCCAGAATCGATCAGCTTCTTGACTTCGGCGTTGATGCTCATCTCAAGCTCGAGTCGCATCCTTCTCGGCTCCTTCTTGACTGGCTTGATATTCGGGGATATTGCTAATTTATGTACAGCGATCTCCGGGTCTAATCCTGGCATCTCGAAATAGTTCCACGCGAAGCAGTCTTTATGCTGTAGGAGCACGTTCTTTAACGCAGCCACCCTTTCTTCAGATAGCAGTTCGCTGACAAATGTCGGTCGTGGATCATCTGCCGATCCCAACTTAATCTTCTTGAGGTTATCTGCAGTAGTATGTATGCCATCTTCCAGTTCTTTCGGAGCTGGCGGAAATTCTGAGATCACCTCATCATTGTTGTTCTCAAAGCACCAGGGAAGGTCATCCATGTTCTTGGGCTCTTCTTTTAATATCGTAATCATGTAACAGATGCGAATCCGCTTCCAGGACTGAGGTGGATCCGGTTCTGCTCTTGCGGCTTTGGGTTCGTGCTTTTGTGGCGGCGTTACCCTCCAGCCGTTGGATAAAACAAATCTGCCTTGTTGGTACTGGTCCTCGACCCAGTTCTTGAAGGTGAAGCAGTCTTCGGTAGGATGTCCTATGGCTCGGTGATAAGAGCAATAGCTCAGATGAGAAGCCTTGTTAGCTTGCTCAGGGTGTCTAGACTCTGGAAGCGCGATCATTTGATGTTTTATAGCGAGCTCGAGTAACCTCTCCGTCTTGTCTCGAGGGAAGGAATAGGCTCGACTCATCTTCTTCATGAGGGACAAATCCGGACCACGCAACGCCCGATCACACGACTCTCCAATCTTGCGTCGTTGTTGTCGGCTCCTCTTTCCGCTTCTTGATTTATTTCTGCCTCTGCGTCGAGAATTTCGTACAACGGGTTGACAGGGATGAGCATCTTTGTCTTTTGCAGCCTGTTGAAACAGACGTTGCGTCATGGCCTTCTCGTAGATGGCTATCTCGCGGTTGTGGTCTTCCTGAGCTTTTTGACCCGCTTTCCTGATAAGCTTATCCATTCGTTCTTCAAATGACGGACTCGGCCCTTCAATCGCGGGATCTAGTTTTGATGAGGGGTTGGCATTTCTTGACAGGGCGTCCTCTTCTTCATCAAAGGTATATATGGCGTAGCTACTGTGGACCCGTTCCCGTTTTCCGGATCTCACGTATCCAAGACCAAGTGTTTCCATTTTCCCGTTGGGCAATTTGCGTTGAGTCCCAGGGACATCCCAAATCCTGTTGTAGAACCGAGCTTGTCGAACAGTCTGTTTTAAGGGTACTCCTTGGCGCTTCAATAGTCTCTTTAGTCCATTTGTATAATATCTGGGCAAACGGATGGGTTGGAGCCTGTCGAGTGTAGCATCCCTGCCATGCCAGATCTCTTTCTCGACTTTCGTCTCTGAGGATCAGTAGAATAGGATTACCTTCTCACCCCTTTGCCTGGGAGGGACGTAAAACGTCTGCAGGTCCTGCACATTGTAAGCTTGAAGTGTGTCGAGATCCTTGTAGTGTTCTCGCGGCACCATGGTGATTTGCAAACTCTGATCATCGCTAGGGGATGCTTGTATTGACAGTCGATTGGAGAACACGGCATTAACCTCATCTTCCGAGTCACTTCCGAAGATCAGCATGGGGGCGGACGTCCCCGAGTTGTTGCGTTGAGACGGCCCAGCATAAACTATCTCTTCTTCTTCTTCGGTATCGCTCCCGAAAACAGGGATGGTGGCGGCGGCTTTGTTCTCCGGCTTGCGACACCTTTCTGTATCCTCAAAATCTGGCAAAAGTACTTCGCATCTTCGTATTTGCGGACTTCGTTCACGGAAAATGGGTTCAGCTCACCTGTTACGGTGTACTCGAAACCATCCTTAAAGTACTTCATACACTGATGTTGCGTAGAAGGGATGATGTTGTACTCGTGTAACCAAGGACGACCGAGCAAGGCGTTGTAGCAGGTCTTGGCATCAATGACATGGAATTTGATGTCCGTGATGAGCAGTCCGAAGCGTAATGTTAGTATTACAGATCCGAGAGTCCGTGACGATTGTGAATAGAAACCGGAGATGGTAATTTTGTCACGAGCGAGGTGTTGCACACTCATGCAGATTTCCTTTAACACCCGAACGTTAAGGAGATTGACGGAGGATCCATTATCCACTAGGATCTTGCCTATCTTGATATCATGGCAGTATCCAGAGACATATAGGGGACGGTTGTGGTCGCACGTCCCGAGAAAGAGGTCTTCATCCCCGAAAGTGATGTCGGCCGTATGCACTTCCTCCAGTCCATCCTTCATCCTTTCAGTGGCAAGGAAGGCTTGGAATTGCTCAGGTTCTTGTAACGCCTTAATTAGTGAATCTCGCGCTTCTTTTGATAATAAGAGGGCATCGAGAATGCTAAGTTGAGAAGGTAGCTTCCTTAGGTGCGCCAGGATATTGTAGTCCACCTTACCCTTCCTGGGAGGGTCTTTGGTAGTCAGCTCTTTCATGACTTGGTCATCTAAAGTGATATCCTCAGTGACCTTTTCCTTTCCCTTATCTTTTCTATTTGCGGGCCCGAGATTCTTTTCCGGGAGCGTGCGATTGCGCAGCTGAATGTTTTCGCAGGCCTCCGGTTCCTCCTCTTTCCCTAAAACGGATTCTTTAAAGAGAGGGCCCAGAGCCATTTCTTCATCAGAGTCGCTCCCAAAGGTGAGAACTTGTGACCCTCCGGCGTTAACCATGTAACAGTCGCCAGTGGTTCTGTTGTGCCCGTCGGCAGTACTTCTTCGTTCCCGACGAGTCTTGCGTTTCGTGCGCTTAAAATGTTGTCGATGAGCAACATATCCCTGCCACCATATCCTAAAGGCGTCGCACTCCTCCGTGGGGTGTGAAATCTTCTGATGATATGAGCAGTAATCAGGATGCATCTCCGCCCCATCGAGCGTGTTTTCTTCCGAGGGTGGTAATTTCATTCCCATTGACACGGCCTTGGCAAACCGTTTCCTCGTCTTGAATATCTTTTTGTCTGCGTCGGATGCCTTTCGATCTGGCGGGAGTACTTCAACTCTTTCGTTCAGTCGCCTGCATTTGGCTCCTTCCGATGCGGCCATCTCACGCTCCTGATCCGCTTTACTCTTTAGACGAATCTCGTCTAGAAAGGCGTCGATCATTTCATCTGTTGGCCACACAAGCTTTGGTTCAGACTCTGTCCCCAGTTTCTTAGTGCCAGGAGTTTTTTCATCGTCGGTAAACAAGTGGGAGATTACGTTACAACTTGCCACATATCCCTCGGATTCATCCGACGAGCTCTCTCCATCATCTTCCTCTTGAAAGATGTGGTTGAGGAACTCTTGCAGCGTGACAGGAGTTCGCGCCTTTAGATTGTACTCTTCCATCATGTCGATTTGCCTATGCAAGTTCGTGCGCTTGTCTCCAGGCTTCACGGGCCTCTTGAATTTCTTCTTCTTTTTCTTCGAAGATTTTGACGGTTGGGCGTGAGTATTTGGGCCATCACCACGAGTCTTCGTAGTTGGGCGCGGCTTCAATACCCCTTCAATGATCTGGGGTCCCAGCGGGTCCTTCCATTCAATTGCCGGGCACGCATGAAGGTCCCTCAGCATTCTTTTGGTTTTAGTTGACAGCACGACCTCCCATGGAGCTTCCTCAATAAAGGAACAGGTTGCCCCCGGTGTATCTGCTTTCTTAGGAGCATGCGGTTGTGGTGGGTTCACCTTCCACTTTTCGGACAGCGCAAATTTCCCCTGGAGGTATTGATCTTCAATCCATCCTTTGAAGACGAAGCAATCCTCAATCGGATGACTTACCGTTTGATGGTAAGGGCAATAGTTAGGGTTATTCACCTCAGTAGGTTGTGGCGATCGCCTTGGATTTGGTAAGTTTATAAGTCTGTTGCGTACCGCCAGCTCGAATAACCGTTTCGTCTTGTCTCGTGGGAACGAGTAGGGACGCTTCATCTTCTCATTATAATACCGGCGTCTTTCTTCCAATTGATCCGCCAGCTTTGGGGCATTGGGTTGCTGCTGGGCATTCGCGACGAAGGTTGCCTTTCCTTTACCCTTGTCATTCCGAGGTTCCGGCTTCAGGGAAGATGGTCTATGACCCATTTGGTCCATCTGGGCCAACTTGTCGATTAGAGCCTGGAATGTGGTTGGCTTAAAGAACATCATAAACTGGGAGATAGTTGCGTGAGGGTCTAGGGTTCCCACGAACATGCCCACCGCGGGCGCTTCCTCAATGCGTTGCTCGCATTTCGACCATAAATTCCGCCAGCGTATAGCATACTGGACCCAAGTTTCGCCTGGTTTCACCCTGGCATTAATCAGTGCCATTATTGGAGTGCGTTCGCTGGCGCTCGCGAATCGCTGAGTGAATAGCAACTCCATTTCAGCGAACGTCTTGATAGAATCGTTCGGGAGTTCCGAATACCATTCGAACGCTGTTTCTGATAAGCTGCCCACGAATTGGCGAAGCAACAGTTTATCATCACCGCCGGTGTTACCGCAAAGGGCCCTGAACTGGGCGACATGTTGGTGGGGGTTGCCGGTCCCCTTATACACGTGAAATTTTGGTATTGTATAACCCGACGGATATTTGATTTGGTCGTACCAGCTTGGATACGGCCGCCCCGTTTTTACGACTTGACCAGCTGCCTCAGTCGCATGATGAACCCAGATTTGCTGGGCTATATAGTTGACCAAATCAGCCTTAGAGATTGTCTCCTCCTTGGCCGTTGAAAGGGCCGGCGGTGGATTTGACGTTTCTCCCCGGTCGTCTTCAAGAACGATTGGGGGATCCTCAGCGGGTAGGTCCTGTTGGATCATCATTCCTATCATATCTTGGAAGAGAAGGCCCATACGCTGTATGTTGGCTGCTTGTTCAGCAGCCTCTTTGTCCTTCTTCTCCAATATTCGGCGAAGGAACTCAGCGTCGGTTTCTTCATCCTGGCGTTCGTCCGAGGAAGTTTCTGGGTTTTCTTTTGGCCCGGTAAGTGCGGCCATAGCATTCATCATTTCCTGAAGCTTTTGCTGTTGCTCCTGAGCTTTGGTCACCGACCGTGTAAGCAGTCTATGACCTGTAGACGCACGGCCGTCTTCCTTTCCTGACGCCATGTATACGGTATGGACCATCATGCCCCCAGACTTAGGGCGTCTGGGCTTAGTGCCTTTAGCTGTCGTTGCAGGCTGGGGGATCTTCTCTGGCTTCCTCCTTTTACGAGCAGTGGAAGTTGAGGGGGGCGTTGAGGTGGGCACCCAAACAGCCTTTCGTGGTTTAGCCTGGTGACTGGCTTCCTGTTGGATTTTCAGCTTCTTGTGCTGGCGGGAGAAGTTTGGATCGATCATCGAGTCTCGGGCCTGCCGCCAAACCTTATAGATCTTAGAAGACAGCCGTTGAGGGGATCGGGGCTGTTCTGGCTTTATTTCCGCAACCTTTTTCAGTGGAGGAGGAGACCTCTTTAGCACCGCAGTAGGAGAATTCCTTCGCACCTTATTTAGCATCTCGAAGCTGTTCCCAGTTGGAACGGCAGCATTAACTTCCACCGTTGAGGCTGGTGGAGTTAACCCAGAGGGGAGTTGCCCCCAGCCTTCCTTACTCGGCGCCAGTGGCGACGTCGAGCGTGTCGAGCGGACGGCGCTGGTTCAGCGGTAGGGATGGCTTCGTCTTGCCCCCTGTGTAGGTGGGGGGTCGTTGCTAGTGTTAGCCTGCTAAAGACCGATGTCCTTTGGGTAGCAGGAGCGGGAGCTGAAGCCGTCAATCTTGTAAATACCGACTTTTTGGCCGGGGAAGCCGCCTTGGCGACTTCAGGAGCAGGACCGGTCACTTTCTTAGAAGCAGCCTTCTCTGGGATTGTAGGCCCCATTGTGGGTCCACAGGAGTCTTGGCCCAATCTAGAGAAGACCGAGGCGCTGGTGTTGGGCGACCCGTTGAGAGGGGCCACGGCAGGGGTAAGACGATCAAAGACCGACTTCTTGGGAGCTTCCTTTGTCAGCACCGGAGCGGTGAAGCTTGTCGGCGGGAGCATGGTCCCAAAAAACAATCCCGTGGTGGCTCGAGTGACCTGTTCCACGGGCAATGTGAACAACGAAGCAGCTTGGGGTCCGTAGGCTATACCTCCTGGCGAGGCAGAGCGTTGGTTGCAATTGCAGTCCGAGCAGTTGGAGCATTTCGCAGAAGTAGAAGCCATCGATTCTTTTCTTTCTGCAATAAGCAAGACGCCAAGTCTTAGTATCTTGAAACCCAAGGGCGACCATTAGCGAACCGCGATTGGTTCGCGAATCACGACACATGAAGTGTGGAGTGGAAAGAGGAAAAGGTCCCACCGGGCGTGCCAGAATCTGTTCCCCTCCGAAGGACGGCGCGACTGGACGTCTCGCCTGAAATTCGGGGCAGATGCTAATTGGTGCTATCCGTGCACCTCTCCGAAGATTCCAAGTTGATTTATGGCACCATGTATCGAAGGTTTGAACGGATGCGTCCGATGTAGCAGACTTCGTCAGATTCCCCCTTGCTGGAAGGGTTTTTGATTGTGGGGACGCTCTTCCCTGCAGGCGCAAGCCCCTGCAGTTAATTACACTACCACATTGCGGTAACAACTTTCTCCTTCTCCAGATGGTCACTTCGTGTCGTGTGTGTTTGTTTTGTGTTTTGTTGCCCGTGGATTGTATACGGAGACCGAGTTATGTCGTCGCCCGTAAGGCTTGGACTAGTCCAAATCCGTATTATCTTAGATTTGGGTTTGGGGGTTTGGGTTTAAGGATACGTTAGCCTCATTTGAACCTAAGATCGACTTAAACGTTTGTTAAGGATATGTTAGTCTAGTTTTTAGACTAAGATCAACTTAACGGGATCGTTTAGATCCAATAAGAGAGCAATAAAAAGGGGGGCTCTGTTGTTTAGTTTAGTGACGTTGCGGTCGGTAGGTAGTTTAAGGACATTGCGGTCCAGGTTAAGGACGTCATAGTCCATGGGTTTAAGGACCCCATAGTCCGTTGTTAGTTTTAAGACATCTCGATCAAGGTTAAGGACGTCACAGTCCATGGGTTTAAGGACCCCACAGTCCGTTGTTAGTTTTAAGACATCTCGGTCAAGGTTAAGGACGTCATAGTCTATGGATTTAAGGACCCCACAGTCCGTGGTTAGTTTTAAGACATCTCGGTCAAGGTTAAGGACGTCATAGTCCATGGGTTTAAGGACCCCACAGTCCGTTGTTAGTTTTAAGACATCTCGGTCAAGGTTAAGGACGTCATAGTCCATGGGTTTAAGGACCCCACAGTCCGTTGTTAGTTTTAAGACATCTCGGTCAAGGTTAAGGACGTCATAGTCCATGGGTTTAAGGACCCCACAGTCCGTTGTTAGTTTTAAGACATCTCGGTCAAGGTTAAGGACGTCATAGTCCATGGGTTTAAGGACACCACAGTCCGTGGTTAGTTTTAAGACATCTCGGTCAAGGTTAAGGATGTCATAGTCCATGGGTTTAAGGACCCCACAGTCCGTTGTTAGTTTTAAGACATCTCGGTCAAGGTTAAGGACGTCATAGTCCATGGGTTTAAGGACCCCACAGTCCGTTGTTAGTTTTAAGACATCTCGGTCAAGGTTAAGGACGTCATAGTCCATGAGTTTAAGAACCCCACAGTCCGTGTCAATGTGTGGTCATTGGGACCCGTCACCTCTTTGAAGACGTTGAGGAATTACAACGCCAAGTATCAAAGGAGTGAAGAGATGTACCCTTGAACCGGAGTGGATTAAATAGTCGTTGGCCCAATTTGGGATTAAGACCAATTAATTATGTTATGAGCCCATTAGCCCAGTTTAAGTCCGAATTGAGGACTTATGGCCATCTTGGGCTAAGTCCAATCATGTTTGGAATATTGGCTTCCTGTTGGTCCATTGAAGAAGAGGCTTTCCCTCTGGCCATTAATTCAACAGTGTTGAACACTGGGATCAAGTTAGTGTTTTAACACTAAAAGACGGTTGGTGTTAGACACCAGCAACAGGGGGTTCAAATTAGTGTTAAACACTAGAGCAAATCAGTGTCAAACACTAGCAGCAGAGGCTTCAAACTAGTGTTGAACACTAAGAAATTCAGTGTTAAACACTGCAAATAAAATTCTTTGATTAGTGTTGAACACTAAGACCATACAGTGTTTTAACACTGGATCAAGGGGTTCCAGTTTAGTGTTAAGCCCTAAGGCAAGAGGGGTCACGTGGTAGCACGTGAGGGCGCCCTCCCTTCATTTGTTCTGCTGAGAATATCGCATCTTTTGGAGCATCACGTACCATCATGTGACGGGCATTTAAATGCTTGTATGTCGAAGCCTCTGCCAAGGGTCACGTGGGTCACGTGAGGCACTGCCTCAAAGGGCCTTCTCTGTAGATCTTTTTGAGGGTCACGTGGTGACACGTGACCCTGCCTCTTTATATGTTTTTTAGAAGATCTGTTAACCCCTCTTTTTTTTTAAGAATTAAATTCTTCGTAGGGTTGAACCCTAACGATAAATTTAGGAGGAATTAAATTCCTATTTTCTTTTTGAAGATTTATATTCTGGGATAGAGTTGAACTCTGAATTTTCTGTAGGAATTAAACTCCTCATATATGTGAAGAACTGAATTCGATCATAGGGTTAAACCCTAATAAAAGCTTAGAGGAATTAAATTCCCACTCTCTTTTAGAGAGGTATGAGATTCTGTCATAGGGTGAAACCCTAATTTCTTCTTTTTTAAAGGAATTAAATTCCTGTTATTTTTCTAGGGTTGAACCCTGATTCTGTTCATTCTGAAGGAATTAAATTCCCATAACATAGGGTAAAACCCAAATTTTAGTTTAAAGGAATTAAATTCCTATAGTTCTATGAGAATTAAATTCTCAAGCTTCCATTCCCTCTCTATGCTTTGGATCTGCATGGCAGGATCTCAAGCCATTGAGAATTAAATTCTCAACTCAAGGGGAGATGTGCACTTTACAGATCCTCCACCAAAGAGAGAACTATGTTCTTCTGTTTTATATCAGAGTTAAACTCTGTTGAGAATTAAATTCTCTTTTCCTTTCAAAAAGCCTTCCCTTTCTTACCTAGGGTTTTCTTTTGCAGAAGATCCAAATTCCTCCAAAGTATCAAGGCTCTCCTCTTTCTTTTATGTATCGATTCCTTTCTGCATATATCTCCTTCTGTGTGTCTCTTGGCTCCTATTTATAGGAGAAGTAGCCGAATCAATTAGTTTTGGTGAATCTTTCATTGAGAGATTTAATTTGTATTCACCACTCATTTTGGACCTTTGGATTATTAGGTGAATTTTATTCACCATTGGATTTTAAATCCAGAGCTTCTCCTTTGTTATTTCGGTTAGATTTTAAGGGGAAATCTTTCCAAGTTCAGGCTTTTTCCACAAATAGATGATATTTAATCACCTTTAAATCTTTAATTCAATCGGTTCCTTTGGAAAGATTTAAGAGGGCTTTTCTCAGAATTTAATTCTGTTAACAGATAGGCTTTGAAAGCTGGTCACGTGTGGCCACGTGACCCTTGGTCACGTGTGGGCACGTGACCCCCCTTGGAACGAGCCCTCTCCTTTTTGTGCTCAGCCTTCTGGCCGCTGCTTAACCGTCACGTGCCACCACATGACCCCTGGTCACGTGTGAGCACGTGACCCTCGTCTGGAGCCTTTTTCTTGATTTAACCGGAGAACGAGTCTGCTGCTTTTGAGTGTCACGTGCCAACACGTGACCCTGGTCACGTGGGAGAACGTGACCTCTTCTGAAGCCTTTTCCTTGATTTGATCAGGGAACCGATTTGTCTTTGAAGCCGCTTTTAAATGTCATGTGCCAACACGTGACCCTGGTCACGTGGGAGCACGTGACCCTTTCTGAAGCCCTTTTCTTTGATGTAGTCGGGAAGCTGAATCTGCCTTGCCGATGCTTTTAGGTGTCACGTGACTGCTGGTCACGTGTGAGCACGTGACCCTTTTCTGAAGCCTCTTCCGTAGGCTTTCCTGATTTTAAATCAGGAAACATTCGTCTCAACTCGTACAGAAATTAGTGTCCTTGCGAGAAATTCTCGATTTGTCTCGACTCGTAGGGAAAATAATGTCCCTGCGAGAACTTCTCGATTCGTCTCGACTCGTAGGGAAAATAATGTTCTTGCGAGAACTTCTCGACTCATCTCGACTCACGGTTCATAAAGTTGGAAAGTCTTAGGCTATAAGGACACTAAACTTGTCTCCTAGGCCATCAATTCTATGGTCACACATTACTTTACACTACTTCACCCACGTACATACATACGTGGGAAAAGTAGTAGGGGGCATTTGTTCCCTCCAAAATTTTCGGCCAAGAGCTACTTGTTCCCTTACAAAAAAAGGGGGAGAGTCCTCAAAATTAGGCATCGCGTGTAAAACACGTAAGCGCTCATATGCAAAGCGTATGAGCGCTGAACATAAACAACTAATGGCCAAACTGACCTCTCGTGCTAGACACGTGAGCACTCATATGTAAAGTATATGGACGCTGAAAATAAACTAAATAAAACAATTAATGGCCAAACAGGCCTCACGTGTAAAACACGTGAGTGCTCATATGTAAAGCATATGAGCGCTGAAAATAAACAGGCTAAAACCCACACTAGGGGTCACGTGTTAAACACGTGAGTTCTCTTGCCTCTCACATGCAAAGCATGTGAGCGCCCCAATTTAAAATGCTCCTATCAAATTCTAGAATTAAATTCTATTTTGGAAAATATTTTCCTGATCTTTCTCAAACTAGAAAGATCTTCTCTGTTAAACAGAGGACCTTTGGATCAAAGATCCAACGGTGATCATCTGGTAGAATAAAATTCTATCACAGGAAAATATTTTCCTGATCTTGTTAAACTAAACAAGATATTCATATGATAAGAATAAAACTCTATGTTAACAAGATATCCATATTAAAAAATATATTTCTGATCTTGTTAAACTAAAAAGATATGATAGAATAAAATTCTAATCTTGTTAAAACTAACAAAATATTCATAATCTTGTTAAACAAACAAGAAATCTTTTCTGTTAAACAGAAAGCCTTTGGATTAAAAATCCAACGGTGAATAAAATTCACCAATTGATCTAAAATATCATGGAATCAATCATGATCTCTCAATGAGGGATTATCTTACCAAATTGATTCTTGTTCTTCTCATATAAATAGGTGCGAGAAGAGGAGGAGAAGACATACTCGCAGAGAGAGGGGAAGAAAAATATAGAGAGAGAATTTAATTCTCTAGAAAGAAGAGGAACCCCTCCCAAAAGCTCCCACAAAACAAAAGGAAAACTTAATTCTCAAACCAAGAGTTTAACTCTTCTCAAAGAACTTAGTTCTTCCAATGGTTAAGATCTGCAGAATAAAATCTCCCCACAAATTGAGAATATAATTCTCATCGGGGAGATTCTGTCATGTAGATTCAAAACCTAGGGGAAAGAACTGGGTTCAAAAGAGTTTAACTCTTACAAAACGTATGGGAATTTAATTTCTCTGAAAGTAGGGTTTAACCCTTTAAAAAGAATTTAATCCTTGCAAAGAAAAAAAGGAGAACTTGATTCCTCAGAACTATAGAAGAACAGCCTGATGATTCATTAGCATTCAAACGCTACGTAACAGATCACGTGTTCCCACGTGAGCACCTCTGAGGAACAAAAAGGAACAACTGACATCGAGTCACGTGATCCTACGTGACCCCCTAATAGTTCTTAGCACTTTCAAAAGGAAAAATGGAATAAATCAAAGACAGTTCCCATTTTGGGGCACCTCACATGATCCCACATGACCCCCTAATAGTGCTTAGCACTTGTAAAAGGAAAGGGGAATAAATCAAAGACAGTTCCCATTTTGGGGCGCCTCACGTGATCCCCTAATAGTGCTTAGTACTTGTAAAAGGAAAGGGGAATAAATCAAAACAGTTCCCATTTTTGGGGCGCCTCACGTGATCCCACGTGACCCCCAATAGTACTTAGCACTTATAAAAGAACAAGGGAATAAACCCAAGTGAACAGCACCAACTTTCAAGAGCCTCGCGTGCCACACGTGAGCCTCCCCCAAATTTCAGTGTTTAACTCTGCCTTGGAGTCTCACGTGGGAGCACGTGAGCACTGAGTATACATTAGTGTTTAACACTATAGGAAGCCAACTCCAACTCCAAATTGGCTAAGTCTCCGTGAGGATTAAAACATCTTGGATTTCTTAATAGACCGAGCCACTATGCTCATGACTTCCCAAACTGGTGATGATTCCTCAATCTCCTAAGTTAATCTTAGTCTCTCATAAACAACTAATGATTCTTGGACGGGCCACTATGATCTTTCCCCTCAAATCTGGAATTTGGTTCAAGGGGACATCTCTCCATACCTCTGATACATGTCGTTATAATTCTTCAACGTCTTTAGAGAGGTGGAGGGTCCCGACAATCAACAGCTCTTTGGTGCAATCCAAAACCCATGAGCACATCCCTATGGACCGCAACGTCCTTAAACTAGCTATGGACCGCAATGTCCTTAAACTACGACCTCACCGCCAAATGGTGATCTATGGACCGCAATGTTCTTAAACTAGCTGTAGATCGCAACGTCCTTAAACTAAACCCTCACACCAAAAATGGTGATCTATGGACCGAAACGTCCTTAAACTAACAACGGACCGCAACGTCCTTAAACTAGCTATGGACCGAAAACGTCCTTAAACTAAAGCAATAGAGCCCAAATGCTCTTTTGCTGGGTCTGAACGATCCCAAAATCCTGTTGAGTAGATCTTAGTCTAAAATTAGACTAACGTATCCTCAAAAAACATTTAAGTTGATCTTAATCTCAAACGAGATTAACAATCCTTAAACCAAGCCCAAATCTAAGAATATACGGATTTGGACTAATCCACGCCCTACGGGCGGCAACATAAATTAGTCTCCGTATACGATCCATGGGCAACCAAAAATAAAACAAACACACACGACCTGGAGCAGGAGAAAGTGGTTATCGTTACGCGGTAACGTAATTAACTGCAGGGGTTGCGCCTGCAAGGAAGAGCGTCTCCACAATCAAAAACCCCTCACAACGAGGGGGAATCTGACGAAGTCTGCTACAACGGCCACATCCGTCTAAACCTCTGACACATGGTGCCATAAATTAACTTGGCATCTTCGGAGAGGTGGACGGATAAAACCAAATAGCATCTGCACCCAAATTCAGGCAAGACGTTCGTCTTTCCCGATTTTCAGCGGTAAACAAGGGGCTATGTCACAGTAGTGCAGGGGATTTACCAGCGAGCTACAAGTTGTTTCTTGCTGTTCTTAAATAAAAATTAACTTATAACTTGTACTCAGGCTTGTAAACTCCTTTTTTTTACATTAAATTGAAAATTTTCATATAATAAATTCAGAGTCGTTACAGTGATACTGAAGAATCAGAAGAAGAGGATCTGTCTTGCAACAGCTGTGCAGATCAGGCTCTCGTGCAAAAAGCGAAGCGAAGAGAGACCTTCAAAGTTATGGAAGGGTCCTTAGCTGTCACAAGGATGTCGGAGCAGATGTACAAAGAGCTCGATGCATTGTCAGTCTCCACCGTGGACCATCTAAAGACCTTCCACGTTCCCGGAAGATAGAGTGGACAGAAGGGCATCCTGTTTTATGGGTCAAATTCTGTCGTGCACCCGGACGATTTGTCTATCACGTGCCTTCCTATGAAAGAGGCATAAGAGCCGTCCTAAATCCCAGATATTATGCGCCCGAGATGCGGGAATATTTTAAAAAGTGTGGATGTCGGTTATATCAAACGGACTCCGAAGCGATGTTTTATGAGGGGTTGTGGCACCCACCTCAGGTCCGAGCACTCATCGATGGACGAATCCCAGATAGACGGGGCATATGTTTCATTCAACCTGACGTCAAGGCATGCTACATGATCCATATTGGTGAAGCCAGCAAAGAGTCAAATTATGAAGACGAGGTAGCCGAGCCAGAAGAAGCCCCTCAAGAGTTCAAAAATGGTGGACAAGCAACCTTCGACGAGCTAACCGAGGTTGATTTGGGAACGCCCGATAATCCAAAGCCGACCTACATCAGCTCACTATTTTCAGAGGAAATGAAAGAGCGGATAATCGCCCTACTGCATGAGTTCGCCGACTGCTTCGTGTGGACATTCAAAGAAATTCCTGGCCTCTCCCCTAAAGTGGCCATGCATAAGCTGGCTATATCTCCTGATGCCAATCCATTCAAACAAGCTCCTCGAACAATGAGAAGAGAACTGGGAGAAAAGGTCATCGAGGAAACCAAGAAATTCATCGATGCCGGTTTCATCACAGAAGAGAAATATGCGGACTGGATCGCATGCATCGTCCCAATGAAAAAGAAGAATGGGCAGATCCGAGTCTGCGTCGATTTTAGAGACCTTAACAAGGCATGCCCTAAAGATGATTTCCCACTACCGGTCATGGAAATGATGGTCGATGATATCTCAAATTACGAGCTGTTCACCTACATGGATAGCTCGTCTGGATATAATCAGATCAAGATGTCGCCCAAGGATGAGAAACACGCAGCGTTTCGAACCCCAATCGGAATATACTGTTACAAGATGATGCTGTTCAGACTGAAGAATGCGGGCGCCACATATCAAAGGGCAATGACCAAAATCTTGATGACTTAATCTATAAGTTCGTCGAATGTTATGTTGATGATTTGGTCGTCAAGACAAAAGCCAAGGCCGATCACATCTGAGATCTCAGGACCGTTTTCACCCGACTGAGAGAACACGATCTGAAAATGAATCCTCTGAAGTGCGCTTTTGGCGTGTCGTCGGGAAAATTCTTGGACTTCATAGTCCGACATCGAGGGATCAAAGTTGACCCATCAAAGATAAAGGCCATTATAGAGATGCCTCCTCCAAAGAATCTGAAATTGCTAAGATTCTTTCAAGGCAAACTCACCTACATATGAAGGTTCATCTCGAACCTATCGGGGAGATGTCGGCCTTTCTCAAAGCTCATGAAGAAGGGAGCTCCTTTTGTTTCGGATGTCGAATGTCAAGAAGCGTTCGAAAGTATCAAACAGTACCTGTTGCTCCCTTCGGTGCTTGCTGCTCCTATTCCAAATAAATCGTTGATTCTCTATACTGTCGCGCTAGATGAGTCACTCGGTACGCTCCTTGCCCAGAACAACGAGGAGGGAAAAGAAAATGCCCTCTACTACCTCAGTCGAACTTTAGTCGGGGTGGAACACAACTATTCCCCGATCGAAAAGCAATGCCTGGCTCTGATATTCGCTGTGAAGAAGCTAAGGCACTATCTGCTCGCTCATCGGATTATGCTGATTTCCAGGGTCGGCTCGCTCAAACACTTAATGACCAAAGTAAGCCTAGCCGGCAGAATGGCAAGATGGGCTATCATGCAGCTTGAGTTTGACATAGTTTATATTCCTCAGAAAGCAATAAAAGGGAAAGCCCTCACCGATTTCCTCGCTGCTCATCCCATACCAGAAGGGTCGACGCTAAATTGTGAATTACCCGATGAACAAGTGCTGCACCTCGAAGATAGCGAGCCATGTTAGGAGCTCTACTTCGATGGAGCCTCATCAATAAGGACCTCCAGTAAATCAAGCGTCCCGGAGATAAAAGCGGGGATAGGATTGGTGTTCGTCACGCTATCGGGAGGAACCCTACGACATTCTTTCACTCTCACCGAGCCTCGCACAAACAACGAGGCTGAGTACGAAGCTCTAATAGCTGGTCTGGAGCTCGCCATAGTAATGGGAATCCTTCGGCTACGGGTTTACAGTGACTCCTAGCGTGTCGTCAACCAAGTGAGCGGCGACTACAAGATATATAAGCTCGAGTTAGCTCGATATAGAAGCCGGGTGGTGGAACTCATGAAAAGGTTCACTTACATTGAACTAATGAGAGTCCCTAGGGTGTTGAACGAAAAAGCCGACGTACTCGCTCACCTAGCCAAAGAGCTGGCTGATCTCGACATGGATGAAATTCTGATCACAGGAGCCGGAAAATTCTACCCCTAGTCTCTTTACGAGAAGAGGAAATCGCAGAACAAAAGAGCAATCCTACCGAAGAAGTTCTGATCATTCAAGAGGAGCCTGATGTCACGACACGCAGGGTACGGAATGTGATTGGCACTTAAGTTTACGAAACGTCCTAAGACGTCCGTAAAATAAGTAAGCCAAAGCCCAGAAACCAAAACCAAATAAGCAAAAGAGTGAAGGAAAACCAATCAATTGAAAGCGAGTTTATCGAATAAGTCATATCAAACCTTTTTAAAAACAATATCAATTTTTCCGAAAATTTCGACAGAGTCTCCTTTCTAAATACTGGCCCCCAAAATGGGTACAACAAGAATATATATAAATCCAACAAATAAGGCATCCCCAAGCGGGAGCTAGCTCTTCGCCACAAGGCGGTCACAAATCCCACGCAATATAAAACAACAACATGCAAAATAATCATAAAAAGCATAAGAAAAACAGCATGTCGACTCAAGTGAGCTCGACCCCAAGATACAGCATAAAAAGTTCACAAATCTCACAGTCTCATCTCTAGGTCAATATACAACAATACTGGTAGATACAGTAGATGGAGTACTCTAGATACAAAGAATATACAAGAGGGTACAAAAATAATAATACAACCCACCTACGAGCAAAAACCTCGAGTCCTGGCAAGAGAGGCAAAAGAATCGGTGCGCCCGCCGCTACTGTGCTGACGGAGCGGACCTGCAAAAGACTGTGGCACAACGGGGATGAGTTGCCAACTCGTGAGTAATAAATAACATCTATAGAGGCTATCGCAAGTATGCACACAAGCATCCTAGCATCTATAACACAGGTATGGCAGGACATAATAGCAGGTATATATGCAATATGAATATACTAGCAGGTATGAATGCAATGTGAATCAACTCATGATCTGAATGTGTAAGTATAAGAATCATGTTTTTCCTTTAGGAATCTCTTTTAAAATACCAGCACAATACCAATAGAATCAACAAGAACCTGTGTCCAGCAACGACACCTCAAAACTATCACAAATCTCATATATCCATATCATAGTATCTCCGGCCTCAGCCATCCGGCTGACCCATCTCAATATCAATATCTCATCATCTCGCGGCCACGGTCGGTATCCTCTGGATATCCGCCGTGCCAAACAGTCACCGGTAGGTAATCCGTCCCCTGCCAGGCTCATCGTCAGCAACACGAGCTTCTTGCCCCGGGATACCTTACCGGGCCCACCATGTACCCGAGACGGTTCATCCAACTCCTCGAAACGGGTCTCGAAAACCACAGCAAACTCATGGTGGACGACACTTACATCACTAGAAAACCGTAATTTACATATTTTAAAAAAAGTAATAAGTTTAGAAATTTTTGCGGCTTTCCCCCGAAATCCAGAAATATCATAAAATCTCAAGAAATCCTCATAAGTGCATACGTCAATGATAATGAATGCATATGGTATCAATAATCAAGTTGCGATGTATGATTAATAGCCTAGGCATGAACAAATAATATGATGAGGTACATGCATATGAATAGCAATCCTACGATTTCATTTTAAGGAATTAAAGGCAATAGCATAGGTTTAAGCATCAATTATAGTAAAAGGTTTCAAATTATAGGTTATCTAGTGTGGTGGCATGGCAATTACCAGGACGTGTGTGTAAGCATGAATAGTGCTCGTGCTGCATATAAAAACCCTGGCAATGGTGCAGGTGTCCTATAGAATGGGTTCGCATATGTAGGTCAAATAAGGTATGGATGTAGTTACTAATATCACAAAAATCTTAACTACTTAAACTATCGGGAGACTTGCGCCATCCAAACGATAGTCCCCCATAGATGTTAAATCTACTCACCGGAATCCCTAGCTAGCCACGTCCAATCACCGCTTTCCCCTTTCGTGCCGCGTCTGACGTCTCCGCGACCGAACCTGGAATTTACATCAATACAAACATAAGGTTACATATCAAGAACGACGCAAAACGCAAACGAAAATACTAACGTTCACAAGCTAGGCACAACGTGCACAAGGTGCGCGGAACACACGCGAAAATCGCAAAAACTAACTAAAATCGTCGATTTGGTCGCCCGGCAAAGCTAAAATCCGATCACTCAAAAAAACCGCACTCACACATCCTAAATGTCATAGGATATGCCAAAAATATCATCAAGATATCGCAAATAATTCATCACAATATTTTTATAAAAACCTAGTAAGCACTAAAAATTCCCAATTCGAGCAAACATCGCGTATTTGCGATAAAGTGCTCACATCATCGCACAATCCTACAATCCACACAACTAGCTAGCCACAACACTCAATTTAACCCATTTACCATGCTTCAAAACACATTTTCCATAAACAAACCCTTTCTAGAATTTCATAAAACAACAATTACAAACCAATTGCACACATTAAAATTAACTAAATTAGCATAATTTGAAGACCACATAAACAAAGTAACTTCTTTGATTTGGTTGTGTAGGAACTAGCAAGAAAAATAAATTTAATTAACCAAATAATGGTGTGCTAAAAACCCTAGTTTAAAACAAACTACTCTTTTAGAAACTAGATTAGAAATTAGCTAAACTTTTAACACTAACACCATATAATTAAAGGAATTTAGCCACAAGTGTTGAATGGGTAAGAATTATACCTCAATTTCTATGGATCAAGCATGGTGATTTGCCTCTAAAATTTCTCCTTTCCACATGTTTTCAACTATAATAGGCTTGAGAAGAGATAGCACAAGGATTTGTTTTGGTTTTGTGAAGAAATTTGTGGATTTATAAGGATTTTGAGGTGGAATTTGATGAGTTTAGAAGGAAATGAGAGGGGAAATTTTGGGGGCTGCTTCCTGCAGGAATTCTCGGCTGAAATGGAGGAGTGGGGATGGTGTGGGTGTTGTGGGGAAAAGCCCAAGTCAACCCACTCAAATCAAAGCACACATACTTCTAAATTTACCCCTTTAAAACCCTTTTAAAACACAACATTTCCCCACATGGTTAAAGTCAAAATGAGGCAAGGAAATTTCTTGACCTGCTGATGGTGGGGCCGGCCTAGAGGAGGGGAGTGAGTGAGAGAGATTTTACAAGGAAATTCTATGCAAAAAGACCCCCTACAAGTCCAAAATTGCAAGTTTTAGCTTAAATTCAATAAATTTCGTTTTCCATAATAAAAATTAGTTAAAACTTGAAATAAAATACTAAAAATTTATATTACAACTAGATTTTAATTAACATGATTTTAAAGATTAAAATTAGCCCAAAGAAATTTGTATTTATCGCTAATTTAATGTATTTTCTTACCGGCTTAAAATAATATTAAAAAATTGAAAAATAGGGAAAAAATTTTAAATGACCAAAAATTAATAAGTAACTCATTAGCTACTAAAAACTAGCAATTACCTATCCAAATTAGGTATAATTAGTCCAAACTGCAAAATAACAAAAAAGACGGTTTACGGAAAAATACCGAATTTTCACCGATTTTCAGGAAAACACCAAAACGACTTTTCAAGGCGCTACAATCTTTCTCCCTTAAAGAAATTCGGTCCCCGAAGTTAAAAATATAGCTACGCGTACCTTCAAAGAGATGGGGATATTTCTTCCTCATCTCACCCTCGGTCTCTCAGGTGACCTCCTCGCTGCTCGGGCCACGCCAAAGGACCTTGACGGTCGGTATAACTTTCGATCTCAATTTCTTCACCTGCCGATCCAGGATGGCCACCGGCTGCTCTGCAAAAGAAAGGTCGCGCTCTAGCTGGACTGTCGGGTGCTGAATCGCATGCGAAGGGTCGTGAAGGTACTTGCGGAGCATCGAAACATGGAAGACGGGGTGAACATCGGGAAAGCTGGGTGGAAGAGCCAAACGATATGCAACTGCGCCGACACGCTCGAGAATCTCGAAGGGACCCACAAATCTGGGACTAAGCTTTCCTTTTCGCCCAAATCGCATCACGCCCTTCATCGGAGAGACCCTTAGAAAAACATGATCGCCAACTGCGAACTCTAGTCTGCGACGGCGCCTGTCTGCATACGATTTCTGCCTGCTCTGAGCTGCTCTCATCCGGTCTCGAATCAACTGTATTTTCGCTGTCGTCTCCTCAACAAGCTGCGGCCCCAAAATACTGCTCTCGCTGAGCTCTGTCCAACAAACGGGCGATCTGCATCTCCTCCCATACAATGCCTCGAAAGGTGCCATCTGAATAGTATCCTGGAAGCTGTTGTTGTAGGAGAACTCCACTAAAGGTAAATGATGATCCCAGCTACCGCCGAAGTCTAAAACGCACGCTCTGAGCATGTCCTCGAGAGTTTGAATGGTCCGCTCTGACTGTCCGTCGGCCTGCGGATGAAACGTTGTGCTGAAGCTCAAACGAGTGCCTAAAGCCTCCTGAAGTCTCTGCCAAAGTCGGCTGGTGAACTGGGTGCCTCGATCTGACACGATACAAGTCGGTACGCCATGCAACCGCATGATCTCGTCGATGTAAAGCTGGGCATACTGAGCGAAGCTGAAAGTAGTATTCACTGGCAGGAAGTGAGCCGCTTTCGTCAATCGATCTACGATCACCCAGATGGAGTCGTACCCTCGACTGGTCCTAGGTAGACCCACAACGAAATCCATCGAAATCTGCTCCCATTTCCACTCTGGAATGGGTAACGGCTGTAGCTCTCCTGCGGGCCTCTGGTGCTCGGCCTTGACTTGCTGACAAGTCAGGCATCTCGATACAAACTCCGCAATGTCCCTCTTCATCCCGTCCCACCAGTAGGTCTCTCTCATATCATGGTACATCTTGGTGGAACCGGGGTGGACACTATACACTGATCGGTGTGCCTCCTCAAGAATGTCGCGCCGCAATCCATCAGCATCTGGTACGCACAGTCTAGATCCATATCGTAGAATCCCCTGATCATCAATCACGAACTCGGAAAATCTGCCATGTCCCATCTGTGCCATGATCTCTGAGCAACGGTCGTCTCTGCGCTGTGCCTCATATATACGGTCAAGCAACTGTGGGCGTGCACGAACATGCGCGAGCTATCCCCCTGTCTGAGTGAACTCGAACTCAACTCGGCTGTCACATAAAATCTGCCAATCTGCTGACGACTGCCTCTGCACTGCGCGCAAATAGGATAGACTACCCCCGGGCCTCCTGCTCAAAGCATCTGCCACTACATTCGCCTTACCTGGGTGATATAAGATCCCGCAGTCGTAGTCTTTCACCAACTCCATCCAACGACGCTGTCTGAGGTTCAGGTCTCGCTGCTGAAATATGTATTTTAAGCTCTTGTGGTCTGTGAATATTTGGCACGACTCGCCATATAGGTAATGTCGCCATATTTTCAGTGCAAAGACCACTGCAGCCATCTCCAAATCAAGAGTGGGGTAGTTCTGTTCATGTTTCTTCAACTGCCGCGAAGCATACGCGATCACCCTGTCATGCTGCATCAATACGCATCCTAACCCCACTCGCGAAGCACCACAGTAGACCACAAATCTGCCTGATCCCGAAGGCAAAGATAATACCGGCGCCGTAGTCAAATAAGTCCGTAGCTGCTGAAAACTGCACTCGCACTCCTCTGTCCAAACGAAAGGAACTCCCTTCCGGGTCAAACCGGTCAAAGGTGCAGCTATACGGGAGAAGTCCTGAACAAAACGCCTGTAGTAGCCCGCCAGGCCTAGAAAACTACGGATCTCAGTAACCGATGTAGGTCGGGGCCACTGCTGAACAGCCTCAATCTTCTTCGGGTCCACATATATGCCGTCTCTCGTAATCACGTGACCCAAGAATCCGACGATGTCCAGCCAGAATGCACACTTGGAGAACCTTGCGAACAGCTGGTGCTCCCTCAGAGTCTGTAACGTAATCCGCAAGTGCTGCTCGTGCTCCTCTCTGCTCCGGGAGTACACCAAGATATCGTCGATAAACACGATGATGAACAAGTCAAGATACGGCCTGAATGTACGGTTCATCAAATCCATGAATGCTGCTGGGGCGTTGGTGAGTCCGAACGACATCACCAAAAACTCATAGTGGCCGTAGCGCGTGCGGAAAGCTGTCCTCGGTATATCCTCCTGTCGAACTCGCAGCTGATGGTATCCTGATCGCAAGTCGATCCTCGAAAAATACCCCGCACCCTAAAGCTGGTCGAACAAATCATCAATGCGTGGAAACGGATATCTGTTCCGCACGGTAACCTTGTTCAGCTGGCGGTAGTCGATACATAAGCGCAAACTTCCATCCTTCTTCTTAACAAACAGGACCGGAGCACCCCACGGAGAAACACTAGGTCGAATAAGCCCCTTATCTAACAAATCCTGCAACTGATCCTTCAGCTGTCGAAGCTCTGCCGGGGCCATCCGATAAGGCGGTATAGAAATAGGCCCCGAACTGGGAATCAAATCAATGCAGAACTCAACATCGCGCTCAGGCGGTAGCCCAGGCAGCTCGTCAGGGAAAATATCAGGGAACTCACAAACAACCGGAACCTGGTCCAACGGAACCTCTGTAGCTCTAGTATCACAAACATAGGCTAAGAATCCCTGACATCCCTTTCGCAAGAGCTGACCAGCGCGAAGAGACGAAATCAAGCTGGGAAGGGTGACGCTGCGGTCTCCCTGAATAACAAGGACTGGCTCTCCCGGAAAGCTAAATCTGACTGCCTTCTCATGGCAGTCCACCGAAGCATAACAAGTGGCGAGCCAATCCATGCCCAGAAGCACATCAAAGTCCAACATATCGAGGAGAATCAAATCAACCGATGAATCCCTCTCCCCGATACGAACGGAACACAATCGAAACACAAAACGAGCGACAAACGACTCGCCTACCGGGGTAACAACAACAAGCGGCTGATCTAACGACGACGACTCACGGCCTAACCTCGGTGCAAAGTGTGCAGAGACGTAAGAATGTGTGGAACCTGGGTCGAATAATACCCGTGCGTCGAAAGAGCAAACTGGCAAGGTACCTGTCACAACGGCATTGGATGCCTGCGCATCCTGCGGTGTCAAAGCAAATACTCGGGCCTGTCCTCCACCGATAGCGGGCTGACCTCGACCTCGGCCTCTGCCTCCTCGTCCTCTCTGAACAGGACCGCCGCGTCCACGGCCTCTGGGTGCACCTAACTGGCGTGGAGCATCACCTGTGGTAGGAAGTAGGGCTCTCTGAGGAGGGGGTGGTGATGGTGGTAGGGTCACATGCGGAACGGTCGCCGCTCCCTGTGGTCTCGCCGGACAGTCTCTGACAAGATGGTGCGGACTCCCGCACCAAAAACACCCTGGCGAAGGCTGCTGTCCCTGGGGATATGAACCATATAACTGACCCCGTCCAAATCCTCTGCCGGGCCCATCTCTCGGAAAGAATCTGGCGCGCTGCCTCTGCGACGGCACCTCGGTGCGAATCCTCTTCGGCCCAGAAACAGCCGAAGTCTGTGATATGCGTGCCTCCATCCGTAATGTCGTATCCATAGCAGCTGAATAAGTGTCGTAGTGCTGGGCGCCAATGGCAAGATATAGCTGGGCATCAAGTCCCTGTACGAACCTCTTCACCCTCTTCGCTTCGGTATCTACCAGGTACGGGGCATATCGGGACAACTGCGTAAACTGGACGTCATACTCAGACACCGTTGTTCATAACAGAATACTGCATTTTATACCGCCCATTCTTATGCTCGTGTGTTTATAGGTAGGTGCTTTTAATTCGTGCTTGTTACATATTTACAGATTACAGGTTTCCAGTACAAATATTGCAAATCAAGACAAAATCTCCACAGTTACGCCAAATACAGAACATCTGTTGACAGCAGATAAAAGACGGGTTCCGATCATCCATATCCGTCCAGTGCCGAGTACCAGTTCCTGAGACAAGACATATGACAGTGGTCATTCGTGTCTGGGACAAGCACAGAGCACGAGGGAGGCTGCACAAGAATCAATGGGTGCGCGGAGCTCGAGGGAGATAAAGTCAAATGTGTTGAAAAATGAAAGCCATCATTGTTGACTATTGGAACCTGAAGCAATCATAGAAGAATATTGAAAATCTGTACATGTTTAACAGAAGAAAACAGCAACACAGGACCACCAAAGAAACCCGACCCCCTAATTCCTCCACATGGCCGCGGATCCGCGGCCAATAGGGGGTATTGGCCGCGGATCCGCGGCCGTACTGACTCCTTGATGTGTCGTTTTTTGGGGGTAGTTTGGGGACTTCATATAGTGGCAGATTCTTGCCCTAGGTCTTCAACCCTCTGCCTATAAATACTCCAGAATTGAGCTAAGCCAAGGGTCCAATTTTGTGTCATTCTTTTGTTCCTCTTTTTGTTAGGATTTAGTCTTTTTCTTCTTCTTCTTCATTCTTTTTCCATGAAAATTGTAGTGAGAGCGTTTTGAGTGGGAGATCAATGAAGATGAGGGCTTTTTGTATCATTCTCTTTTGTTTCTTCTTCCCCTTGAGATTCTTGCTTTCTCTTGATCATTCAACCTCTTCATTGAGCTTGAATGGTTAAGGGTTAATTATTGATCTCAAGGGTCGTATTTTCTTATGGAATTAGCGCTTCAATTCACATGCGTTCTCTACCCTTCTCTTGATCTTGCAACCTCTTGATTGAGCTTGCAAGTTTAAGGGTTGGCTATTGATCCCATGCTTGTCTTGAGTTCTACTTTCTTGTTCTTTTTATCGTTTTTTATTACTTGCTTATTATTATCTTGCTTTACTTTCATGCACTTAAATTCCATGCACTTAATTACTTGTAATCTTTTCTTTTCTTTGTTCTTTTCTTTTGCTCTCTTTTGTTCATTTTGTGAATGGTTGTAATTATTGTTGTTAAGAATAAATACGGTATTGTAAGTTAATATTTTCCTTCTCATTTCCTTTTCCCGTTATTTTCCATTGAACTCCGCCCAAACCATACGCAAGCGCTCCGTTAGGCACCCTACCCTAACAAGGTAACGGTGATTCCTAACCGCGACCGGTTGCGTTCGGTTTGGCCGGAGGCGAAAGCAAGAGACAAGAACGGAAGGACAAGGGTAAATAAGCCGGATTCCACAAATACCGCGCTTAAATCCCCTAATCCACGTTGTTGCCGATTGCTCTAGCTTCAATTGGTCAAAACTCGGCTCAAAGGTTTTGAGTACGGATTTCTTAGCTTACAATCTCGTATCTTTTCTTAACAACTTTATACTTGCAAATAATACACATAGGTTAGAATCGAACAAACATACACAAATTCTTTATTGACTCGTCTAAAACAAGAAAGGACATACAACCATCTCCCTGTGGATCGACCCATGCTCAACCGGCTAGCTGCATAGCGACCCCGTCCTGATCGCGGTAAACTTTAGAACTTTGAACATCCGACACGCCAAAAGCGTGTGATCAAATGGCGCCGTTGCCGGGGAGATGGTAGCGTATTTTCTTTCTTGTTATTCGGGTTAATATTCTTTTTGTATATATATAAAAAAAAATCTCTTTGTTATTTTTTTTTGATCATTTTTGTGGGCAAGAGTGCAGATTTTTGCGGATTTGCAAACTGCGATTGTGGGAGCAAAGTGTACGTTCAAAGTTAAGGTGATTACAAAGTACAGAGCCAAAGATCCGGGTAGTTTGACCCGCGCAAGCGAACTTTTCAAGCTTACCGGATTTGATTCAACGGGGGTTTTCTAACCCAAAAACTTAAGGTACGTACTTTCCTAACACCTTCTTCTCAAATCCGACGCTTCCAATATACTATTCTTTGCAGGATTCTTTGCAAGTTCGCTAGCAAACGCTAAAACTTGACTAACCCGTATTTGTTGCAGTGCCGTGCATAACTAAAAAACGATTTTTTGATTCTTTATAGAATTTTTATTGAATTGCGCATTGCATCAATTAATACGGACTTAAGGGCAAGCGAACCCCACAAGATACAGTAAAGGATTTCATCACCTTTTCCGTGGCCCACAAATCACGAATTGAGTATAACGTTTACCCGCACAAATTTAAAAGAAACTAGACTTTAAGCCTTAAGGACTTCGCGCTCATTAGGAGAAGTTAATTGTGTTTAGAACCCTGCTTAACGGTATATTGTTTACGGGGTGTCTAGGAAAGTGTTAACGGCGCAACCGCCAAAAGAGAAAGGGTTATTTAATTAAGGAACTTCGCGAAAGCGTTGGAAAACCTCCCCTTATCTCTGCACTTACCTGGCCTCGTGATCAGTGTATCTTGAGCTCGTTTCTCGACACAGTTTTACTTCGACAATCAAGTTCTGGAGCAGGTCTAGTTGACCTAGGTGAACCCTAGAACGATTAGGTGTGTGGTATTTTTGTGTCGTGATTATTTTTGTCCATATTCTTTTTGTGTGTATATTTCATTCTTCTGTTAATATATAAACAAAAAAAATCACATTCTTTTTCCTCTCCTTTTCTCTACCTTTCTTTCATTCTCTCTCTTCATATCATGGGTACTCCACCTCGCAAAACTCTTGCCGAACTTTGGTACCCCCAACCAGACATTACTTCATACGGTTCTTGCTTTGGTCGAACTTCGAACGACCCCTCCATGCCCAAAATTTCTTTGAAAGATCGGATAGACGCGTCTAGGACGAACAACTGGACCCCGCAATCCACTTCGTATCAACCATTTCAAACATTCACCCCTTCTTACGTTGATACCCCTTCTTCGAGTCATGTTGCAACTCCAAGACCTATGTCTATTGCAGAACGTATTGAACAATCCCGTAGCCGATCTTTCACTCCTTTCACCACTTCAAATTCTTGGGATCAACAATTCCATTCACCTACCTATCCAGATGTTGATCCTGCTCCTGTCCAGTCATTCAATTCCTACCAATCCTACCCTACTTTTGCACCTTCCCTAGACATTGCATCAGAACAGTCATTTGGGAGTTTTCAATATCCAAACAACTTTGAATCTTTTACTGAAACCCCTTCACAACCAATGTCTAGTCTATAACAGTCGTTGGAAGACTTTCGGGTAGCTTCACAGCAGATGATGGATTTGAATGCGTCCATGGCCGCTCTCATACAACCTACTGACCCCATAGCTAGTTTCCAACTAGCTCCAACTTTTTCAATGTATGATGAGACGGCAGGACAGGCTGTGAATTTGAGTGGAGAGAGTGAGATATACCCCCTTCCAAATCAAACCTACCCGTCTCAAATTGAATCCCACAACTCCTGTGTTGAAAGTCTATCAAGTGTCCCAAATGAATTATCAGTTGAAGATAGAATGTTTAATGAGTTGTGCGACTTTGTAGTGTTTGATTTGCCCGATTGTGAAGGGACCTTGCCAAGTGAAACCACACCCAATCCTTTTGACCTCTACACCTCCATCTTAGAACCTGAATTGATTAATATCCATGCTTTGGTTGAGGTGTCAGAGAATTTTGATTTTCACTTGATTAAGGATATTGACGCTGGGAATATTTTGGATGATGAACCCGTAGATTTGGCTGAGTTTGTCTCTTCAAATCATCATCCCGAGTCATTAAATGTTTTTTCCGAACCCCATATGCGTCTGGACTTTGATGAAATATGCATGGATGAGCTTAACTTTGAGGAGAGATTTTTGAGGATATTTTTTAGGATGAAACAGTTCTAGTTGATGAGTCGGATTTTCCAATTCATTCTGTTCCTTTCACTGACTGTGTACACCCTCCAGAACCCTTAACCGATACCCTTCCTCAACCACTTTCCTCCATCATTTCCATCGTTCCGACCTTGCAAGAACCCGTATCATTTTCACTTCCTGTGTCTGGTTTACCAAGTTCGGCGTACCCATGGTTTCTCACGAATCTTGAGGGATTTGACCCCATTTCTCGACGGGTAAATATATTAGCACAATCGCTTTTTACACATCGCTCATCATAAATTGTGCTAATCTATTTACTCCATTTGCACCCTCAAGTTCGTATTCCACTTCTTTTTCCCTTCCGCCATTCTTCTTCCTCTCATATACCGAGACCGTATCCCGCTTCTCTTCGCATACGGTCTCGCGTATTGTCCATCTCTTTTCTCTACGCCTTCTTTCCCCAACCAGCACATTATAGAGATAAAATTTTTGAATGGTTGGTGTTAACTTTTGACCTGTGTAAGGCCTGTATAGTTTGATACTGTTTTCTTTCCCCCCTAATCCTGAATTTCAACGCTTAACAGTGGAAACACTGTTTTACTTAAGTTTGGGGGGGGACACCTTTTTTGTATATATTTTTTGTTGTATATAATTTGTTTCTAGGGAGCGCCGACAATTTTGACCCTCTTGGTGTAACCTGACAGTGAGGGCACTGTCAAGTTTAAGTTTGGGGGTGTGCTCGGTAAGCTTTCTTCCTTCGCATTCATTTGTATATTTTTGCATTTGCATACCTTATTAAAAACCCACAAAAATCGAAAATTTTCCAAAAATATAAAAACTTTGTCTTCAAGTTGGCTAATAGGGTAACTTAGATCTTTATTCCGAAAGTTTAGTTGATATGTTAGAAATAACTAAATTCTAGGCTTAGGATTTGAAAACCCTAAGAATAACCCTCATTCTGTCTAACTTTGGTAAGTATACGTCCTTACAGTTTTTTTTGAGAAATAGGTAATCTTGAGTTCAGTTCTTTAGTTAAGTTAAGATGAAGGGAAAGTATTGATGCTCTACTGAAGGATAAGTCTGAAAAATAGTTTCTTTTCTTGAGTTCAAATTTAGAAAGTATATACCCTACAAACTGCACATACACGCACCTTGAAACTTGGGATAGTAGAGGATACCTAGAAATACTCTTGCCTGAAAGCCTAGTATGAAAGAAAAAACGGTATTTAAAGCTAAACACCAAAAGAGCATGTTGAAAAATATATCCGGTCTTGAAAAAGAAAAAGAAAAAGAAAAAGAAAAAGAAAAAATAAAATAAAGTCAAGACCTGGAAACTGCTATTTACGCTTTAAGTTCACATATTCAGTAATCGGCCGTTAGTGCCTCAAGAAGCATTAATAGTCGCATGAAAGGTGTGTGAGCAAATCCGTCCATCCTTAATGAAAAGAAGTAGTATTAGGTATTAGAGCAAGGGTATTATAGCTTGAATTGAATTCTAAAGTGTAGGGGTGCAAATATACACACACGTAGGGGTATACAATCGATGTTTGAATAAAAGATAGAAATGAAGAATAAGACTTGTGTTTTCTATAGAGGTGATAAAAATCCCTGATTTGAGGCCTCACTTTAGAAGGAAAACTCAGGAGAACCAACATCTTTCTAAACTTTTTTGGAACGTATAGGACCTAAGGTTAAATAGATGGGAGGTGTGAAAAATAAGGGTTGGATATTTCTAACTTAGGATGATAGAATTTCTAACGTAAATACTAAACTGTAGGAGTAGAATCGACGTTAACTTATGACACTAGCTTGACGGGATTTTGTGGGTAGTATCCGCTGAAAACCCTCAGGAGACAACACTCCTCCTACTAGGGACACCTAGAGGTTTAACGGCTTGTTGCACGTGCTCAGTGCAATCGCGTTCCCTGCGAAAGTGCGGTTAGGTTTTTATTTTAGTGAATAATTGGTTTTGCTCGGGATGAGCAAAAGTTAAGTTTGGGGGTATTTGTTCATAACAGAATACTGCATTTTATACCGCCCATTCTTATGCTCGTGTGTTTATAGGTAGGTGCTTTTAATTCGTGTTTGTTACATATTTACAGATTACAGGTTTCCAGTACAAATATTGCAAATCAAGACAAAATCTCCACAGTTACGCCAAATACAGAACATCTGTTGACAGCAGATAAAAGCCGGGTTCCGATCATCCATATCCGTCCAGTGCCGAGTACCAGTTCCTGAGACAAGACATATGACAGTGGTCATTCGTGTCTGGGACAAGCACAGAGCACGAGGGAGGCTGCACAAGAATCAATGGGTGCGCGGAGCTCGAGGGAGATAAAGTCAAATGTGTTGAAAAATGAAAGCCATCATTGTTGACTATTGGAACCTGAAGCAATCATAGAAGAATATTGAAAATCTGTACATGTTTAACAGAAGAAAACAGCAACACAGGACCACGAAAGAAACCCGACCCCCTAATTCCTCCATATGGCCGCGGATCCGCGGCCAATAGGGGGTATTGGCCGCGGATCCGCGGCCGTACTGACTCCTTGATGTGTCGTTTTTTGGGGGTAGTTTGGGGACTTCATATAGTGGCAGATTCTTGCCCTAGGTCTTCAACCCTCTGCCTATAAATACTCCAGAATTGAGCTAAGCCAAGGGTCCAATTTTGTGTCATTCTTTTGTTCCTCTTTTTGTTAGGATTTAGTCTTTTTCTTCTTCTTCTTCATTCTTTTTCCATGAAAATTGTAGTGAGAGCTTTTTGAGTGGGAGATCAATGAAGATGAGGGCTTTTTGTATCATTCTCTTTTGTTTCTTCTTCCCCTTGAGATTCTTGCTTTCTCTTGATCATTCAACCTCTTCATTGAGCTTGAATGGTTAAGGGTTAGTTATTGATCTCAAGGGTCGTATTTTCTTATGGAATTAGCGCTTCAATACACATGCGTTCTCTACCCTTCTCTTGATCTTGCAACCTCTTGATTGAGCTTGCAAGTTTAAGGGTTGGCTATTGATCCCATGCTTGTCTTGAGTTCTACTTTCTTGTTCTTTTTATCGCTTTTTATTACTTGCTTATTATTATCTTGCTTTACTTTCATGCACTTAAATTCCATGCACTTAATTACTTGTAATCTTTTCTTTTCTTTGTTTTTTTCTTTTGCTCTCTTTTGTTCATTTTGTGAATGGTTGTAATTATTGTTGTTAAGAATAAATACGGTATTGTAAGTTAATATTTTCCTTCTCATTTCCTTTTCCCGTTATTTTCCATTGAACTCCGCCCAAACCATACGCAAGCGCTCCGTTAGGCACCCTACCCTAACAAGGTAACGGTGATTCCTAACCGCGACCGGTTGCGTTCGGTTTGGCCGGAGGCGAAAGCAAGAGACAAGAACGGAAGGACAAGGGTAAATAAGCCGGATTCCACGAATACTGCACTTAAATCCCCTAATCCACGTTGTTGCCGATTGCTCTAGCTTCAATTGGTCAAGACTCGGCTCAAAGGTTTTGAGTACGGATTTCTTAGCTTACAATCTCGTATCTTTTCTTAACAACTTTATACTTGCAAATAATACACATAGGTTAGAATCAAACAAACATACACAAATTCTTTATTGACTCGTCTAAAACAAGAAAGGACATACAACCATCTCCCTGTGGATCGACCCGTGCTCAACCGGCTAGCTGCATAGCGACACCGTCCTGATCGCGGTAAACTTTAGAACTTTGAACATCCGACACGCCAAAAGCGTGTGATCAACCGCCATACCAGGTGTCTTGACCAAAGCCTCGAAGCTACGAGCTCTGGCGTCACGAACGCTCTCTGGGAGGAAACGAGCTAGAAAAACCGCTGTAAACTCGGCCCAAGTCATAGGCGGTAGACCTGCAGCTCGACCTCTCAAGACTGACTCCCACCATATCTACGCAAGACCCTCTAGACGGAAACTCGCAAGCTCCACCCATCGATCATCCGAACATCTCAGCGAACGGTAGATCCTGGCTAAACTGTCAAGGAACGTCTGTGGGTCCTCCGCTGCCTCGGTGCCGGTGAATACTGGAGGTCTCAGCCTCATGAAATCCTGTAGTGAAACCGGGATGGTCACGGCGGTAGTAGTAGGAGCAGGTATCATAGCAGTCTGGGATGTAGTACGTGCGTCATCCGGCCTCGGTGTACGACTGGCTGCAACTAGGGATCCTACCATCTGACGTAGCTCCTGCATACTCCCCATCATCTGTCGCAACTCCTCCATACCAGTCTCAAGCCTATCCATACGGCCTGGGGAAGGTGGATCGGTCTGTCCCTGCGGCGTAGGCATACCACCCTGCTCAGTCCTAGTCTCGGACGAGCCAGCTCGAATCTCGTCTCGGGCGGCAGCCCTCTGTGCTCTCGTAGCCTTCGGCGGCATAGTGGCTGTTACAAGAACAGGATGATAAGAACAGTGCAATAGGATCATAGGATATACGGAATTGAAGAAGGAATTTTCAAGCAAGTATATCCTAAAGCCACTTAGGCGGAGTACCGCATCGCAAGTATGCCGCGGACATACACACGCCACGTTACCCTGCTTAAGTCACTTACTCCATCTACCAAGGTTCATCCTACACTCAAAAAGGTAAAACCTATCGCTCTGATACCAACTCTGTCACGACCCGCAGGATACGGAATGTGACTGGCACTTAAGTTTACGAAACGTCCTAAGACGTCCGTAAAATAAATAAGCCAAAGCCCAGAAACCAAAACCAAATAAGCAAAAGAGTGAAGGAAAACCAATCAATTGAAAGCGAGTTTATCAAATAAGTCATATCAAACCTTTTTAAAAACAATATCAATTTTTCCGAAAATTTCGGCAGAATCTCCTTTGTAAATACTGGCCCCCAAAATGGGTACAACAAGAATATATATAAATCCAACAAATAAGGCATCCCCAAGCGGGAGCTAGCTCTTCGCCACAAGGCGGTCACAAATCCCACGCAATATAAAACAACATGCAAAATAATCATAAAGAAGCATAAGAAAAACAGCATGTCGACTCAAGTGAGCTCAACCCCAAGATACAGCATAAAAAGTTCACAAATCTCACAGTCTCATCTCTAGGTCAATATACAACAATACTGGTAGATACAGTAGATGGAGTACTCTAGATACAAAGAATATACAAGAGGGTACAAAAATAATAATACAACCCACCTACGAGCAAAAACCTCGAGTCCTGGCAAGAGAGGCAAAAGAAGCGGTGCGCCCGCCGCTACTGTGCTGATGGAGCGGACCTGCAAAAGACTGTGGCACAACGGGGGTAAGTTGCCAACTCGTGAGTAATAAATAACATCTATAGAGGCTATCGCAAGTATGCACACAAGCATCCTAGCATCTATAATACAGGTATGGCAGGACATAATAGCAGGTATGTATGCAATATGAATATACTAGCAGGTATGAATGCAATGTGAATCAACTCTTGATCTGAATGTGTAAGTATAAGAATCATGTTTTTCCTTTAGGAATCTCTTTTGAAATACCAGCACAATACCAATAGAATCAACAAGAACCTGTGTCCAGCAACGACACCTCAAAACTATCACAAATCTCATATATCCATGTCATAGTATCTCCGGCCTCAGCCATCCGGCTGACCCATCTCAATATCAATATCTCATCATCTCGCGGCCACGGTCGGTATCCTCTGGATATCCGCCGTGCCAAACAGTCACCGGTAGGTAACCCGTCCCCTGCCAAGCTCATCGTCAGCAACACGAGCTTCTTGCCCCGGGGTACCTTACCGGGCCCACCATGTACCCGAGACGGTTCATCCAACTCCTCGAAACGGGTCTCGAAAACCACAGCAAACTCATGGTGGACGACACTTACATCACTAGAAAACCGCAATTTACATATTTTAAAAAAAGTAATAAGTTTAGAAATTTTTGCGGCTTTCCCCCGAAATCCAGAAATATCATAAAATCTCAAGAAATCCTCATAAGTGCATATGTCAATGATAATGAATGCATATGGTATCAATAATCAAGTTGCGATGTATGATTAATAGCCTAGGCATGAACAAATAATATGATGAGGTACATGCACATGAATAGCAATCCTACGATTTCATTTTAAGGAATTAAAGTCAATAGCATAGGTTTAAGCATCAATTATAGTAAAAGGTTTCAAATTATAGGTTATCTAGTGTGGTGGAATGGCAATTACCAGGGCGTGTGTGTAAGCATGAATAGTGCTCGTGCTGCATATAAAAACTCTGGCAATGGTGCAGGTGTCCTATAGAATAGGTTCGCATATGTAGGTCAAATAAGGTATAGATGTAGTTACTAATATCACTAAAATCTTAACTACTTAAACTATCGGGAGACTTGCGCCATCCAAACGATAGTCCCCCGTAGATGTTAAATCTACTCACCGGAATCCCTAGCTAGCCACGTCCAATCACCGCTTTCCCCTTTCGTGCCACGTCTGACGTCTCCGCGACCGAACCTGGAATTTATATCAATACAAACATAAGGTTACATATCAAGAACGACGCAAAACCCAAACGAAAATACTAATGTTCACAAGCTAGGCACAACGTGCACAAGGTGCGCGGAACACACGCGAAAATCGCAAAAACTAACTAAAATCGTCGATTTGGTCGCCCGGCAAAGCTAAAACCCGATCACTCAAAAAAACCGCACTCACACATCCTAAATGTCATAGGATATGCCAAAAATATCATCAAGATATCGCAAATAATTCATCACAATATTTTTATAAAAACCTAGTAAGCACTAAAAATTCCCAATTCGAGCAAACATCGCGTATTTGCGATAAAGTGCTCACATCATCGCACAATCCTACAATCCACACAACTAGCTAGCCACAACACTCAATTTAACCCATTTACCATGCTTCAAAACACATTTTCCATAAACAAACCCTTTCTAGAATTTCATAAAACAACAATTACAAACCAATTGCACACATTAAAATTAACTAAATTAGCATAATTTGAAGACCACATAAACAAAGTAACTTCTTTGATTTGGTTGTGTAGGAACTAGCAAGAAAAATAAATTTAATTAACCAAATAATGGTGTGCTAAAAACCCTAGTTTAAAACAAACTACTCTTTTAGAAACTAGATTAGAAATTAGCTAAACTTTTAACAGTAACACCATATAATTAAAGGAATTTAACCACAAGTGTTGAATGGGTAAGAATTATACCTCAATTTCTATGGATCAAGCATGGTGATTTGCCTCTAAAATGCCTCATTTCCACATGTTTTCAACTATAATAGGCTTGAGAAGAGATAGCACAAGGATTTGTTTTGGTTTTGTGAAGAAATTTGTGGATTTATAAGGATTTTGAGGTGGAATTTGATGAGTTTAAAAGGAAATGAGAGGGGAAATTTTGGGGGCTGCTTCCTGCAGGAATTCTCGGCTGAAATGGAGGAGTGGGGATGGTGTGGGTGTTGTGGGGAAAAGCCCAAGTCAACCCACTCAAATCAAAGCACACATACTTCCAAATTTACCCCTTTAAAACCCTTTTAAAACACAACATTTCCCCACATGGTTAAAGTCAAAATGAGGCAAGAAAATTTCTTGACCTGCTGATGGTGGGGCCGGCCTAGAGGAGGGGAGTGAGTGAGAGAGATTTTACAAGGAAATTCTATGCAAAAAGACCCCCTACAAGTCCAAAATTGCAAGTTTTAGCTTAAATTCAATAAATTTCGTTTTCCATAATAAAAATTAGTTAAAACTTGAAATAAAATACAAAAGATTTATATTACAACTAGATTTTAATTAACATGATTTTAAATATTAAAATTAGCCCAAAGAAATTTGTATTTATCGCTAATTTAATGTATTTTCTTACCGGCTTAAAATAATATAAAAAATTGAAAAATAGGGAAAAATTTTTAAATGACCAAAAATTAATAAGTAACTCATTAGCTACTAAAAACTAGCAATTACCATTCCAAATTAGGTATAATTAGTCCTAAACTGCAAAATAACAAAAAAGACGGTTTACGAAAAAATACCGAATTTTTACCGATTTTCAGGAAAACACCAAAACGAATTTTCAAGGCGCTACACCTGATTGGAGAGAGCCCTTCATAGAGTACCTCCGATACGACAAGCTGCCCGAAAAAAATCTGCGAGGGTTCAGCTGAATAAGAGAGCTCTCTGATACGTGTTTGTAAATAATACTCTATACCGCATATCATATTACTAACTCTGGCTCAGGTGTCTGTCAGTAGCCGAAGCCTAAAAAGTCATGAAAGAAGTTCACTCGGCGTCTGCGGGGTTCACTAGTCCGACCCCAAAATGCGGCTTTAGATCAAACGGCTTGGATATTACTGGCCCACCATGATAAGGGATTGCAAAGAGCATTCAAAGAAATGTCATCTCTTCCAAATTCACGGTGATTTCAATCACAAGCATCCCAATCCGTTGCATCCTACGATGGCCTCGTGGCCCTTCGAAGTTTGGGGCACCGACATAGTTAGCCCAACTGATCCTCTGTCATCTAAAGGTCACCGGTTCATATTGGCTGCAACAGATTGCTTCTCCAGATGGGCTGAAGCTGTCCCGCTAAAAGAAGTCAAAACAGAAGATATTCTGACGTTCTTCAAACATAATATTCTATACCGCTTCGGTACACCAAGAAGGATCATTTCTGACAACAGGCCTTCTTTCAAGAGCTTCAAAATCTCAAGGTTCGCTACTGAGCACAAGATAGACTGGAGATATTCCTCCATCTATAATCCAAGGGCCAATGGGATAGCCGAAGCCTTCAATAAAACTCTATGAAAGCTCCTGAGGAAAAATTCTTCAACCAACAAGAGAGACTGGATCTCAAACTTCACAAGGTATTGTGAGCATATCGTACCACGCACCGTACTCTAACTCAGTTCACTCCATACTTATTACTTTTCAGAGTGGAGGCGATCCTCCCCCTCAAAGTCGAAGTTCCAAGCTTAAGAATGGTCATTCGGCATGAATTGACGGAGGAGGAAAACGTGCTCCTTCGGCTCGAAGAGCTCGACGCCCTCGAAGAAAAGAGGCTCGCAGTACAGCAAAATCTGGAGCTATACCAAGCCCAAATATCATAGGCCTATGACAAGATGACCCTGTAGGGTGTTTTTCGTCACCCCATTGAGATGGGAATACACGCGCGCTTGTCAGGCGTACTACAGATTCCCCCTGCCTAGGGTAGGCCGGGGTTTGATCCGAATCTCCGGCAGCCGCGGACTAAGCTGCCGTTAATTACCCCTCGCCTTTGGAGCGAGGAAACCTCCGATTGACGGGTTAAACTGGTCATGCGAACTCAATGTGCAGTGTGCATGTGTTGTGTCTTGAAAGGGGGTTTGGATATATCGGGAGCCACGCAAAGTTTTTACGGGGGTCCCGCTACCCGGATAGCGGGCTGGGGGTCAAGGGGCCTAGCAGCCCCCTTACGGGGTGCGGGGTGGCGCCCCGTTAGAAATTTTTTTTCTAACAGGGAGGGTGTCGCGGAGCACGTGTGTGTGCAAATATGTATACATATGTATATGTATATGTATATGTATGTACATAAAAGAGGGGGGAAAGGAATCCAAAGGATGCGTGGGGCCAGCGCCTTGGGCGCTGTGCTCCCAGGTGCTGTGCGCTCAGGCGCTAGAGCGCAGAGCGCTGTAGCGTGAGCGCGCCACGTGTCGGTACGTGGGCGCTCTGTGCTTGAGCGCAGAGCGCTGTAGCGCGAGCGCGCCACGTGTCGGTACGTGGGCGCTCTGTGCTTGAGCGCAGAGCGCTGTAGCGCAAGCGCGCCACGTGTCGGCACGTGGACGCTTTGCGCTTCAGCGCCTGACGCTCGAGCGCAAGCGCGCCACGTGTCGGCACGGGAGCGACTTGGGCTTGAGCGCTGGGCGCTTGAGCGCTGGGCGCTTGAGCGCAAGCGTGCCACGTGTCGGCACGGGGGGCGACTTGCGCCTGAGCGCTTGCGCTTGAGCGCAAGCGCGCCACGTGTCGGCACCGGGGCGACTTGCGCTCGAGCGCTTGCGCTTGAGCACCAGCGCGCCACGTGTCGGCACCAGGGTGACTTGCGCTCGAGCGCAAGCGCGCCACGTGTCGGCACCAGGACGACTTGCAACGCTCGAGCGCAAACGCGCCACGTGTCGGCACGTGGGCGCTTTGCGCTTGAGCGCAGGGCGCTGTAGTGCAAACACGCCACGTGTCAGCACGTGGGCGCTTTGCGCTCGAGCGCTGAGCGCTAGGGCGCAAGCGCGCCACGTGTTGGCATGCTGGCACTCTGCGCTTGAGCGCCGGCGAAAAAAGGAGGCTTTTAGCCTAGAACCAGAAGCTATGCTTCCAAAAAAGGAAATATTTATTATATATATATATATGGAGTTAAACTCCTAGGGTGTTTTGAAGCTGATGAAGGGGGGTTCTTCTTCTTCCTCCTGTTGTTTGGCCGGATCTTGAAGATCAAGAAGTAGGAGATTTTAAAAATCACTCCTTTTAGGGATCTAAAGACAGATCCAAGTTCCCCTTTGTGGGTTTGGTGGTGAAAAACTATTTTGTTTTTGAAAAGGAAGAGTAAAACTCTTGATTTAATTCAGAAGAAAGAAGAAGGTTTGAGACCTTCAGAAAAGGGAAAGAAATACAAACCCTAGGTTTTTGAGAGAATGAAAGTATTCCTCCTTTTTTTATTCATCATGTTGCCTTTTATAGGCTTACATATTTACATATAGCCCCTTGGGCTTCACAAAATGGCATTTTTGCCTATCCTATGGCTCATGTGCCATTTCATTTTTGCACATAAGCCATGGGCTTACAAAAATTTGGCTTTATGCCCATTTTGCATACATTCATGTATAAAAAATTACATAAAAATTATTTATTGCATGATCTATATTTTAGCATGGAGGAGGCTGGCCGCGAGCTCGACTTGGGCATGGGCCCGCTTGATCTGGGCTTGGGCCCACCTGGCTTGGGGTTGACCTTGACTTTGACTCGGTCAATAGGGGTGTAAATTTTTACCCCAACAAAGTGCCCCCCATCAATAAATGCACACCGCCCATTTGAGTTGTGTGCATGAAATTGATGGATCTTGAAGTTGAACTTCGAGGTGGAACATCATTCCGGTGGCGAAGCATCATCCCGGGGAGCATGATTCCCGGGGATCGGAGCATCATTCTGATTCGCGGAGCATAATTCCAGGGTCGGAGTATCCTTCAGGGAGCATGATTCCCGGGGATCGGAGCATCATTCCGATGAGCGGAGCATGATTCCAGGGGATCGGAGCATCATTCCGACGAGCGGAGCATGATTCCAGGGTTCGGAGCATCATTCCGAAGAGCGGAGCATAATTCCAGGATTCGGAGCATCATTCCGAAGAGCGGAGCATGATTCCAGGAGATCGGAGCATCATTCCGATGAGCGGAGCATGATTCCAGGGATCGGAGCATCATTCCGAAGGGCGGAGCATGATTCCAGGGATCGGAGCATCATTCCGATGAGCGGAGTATCATTCCAATTTGCGGAGCATAATTCCAAGGATCGGAGCATCATTCCGATGAGCGGAGCATGATTCCATGGGATCGGAGCATCATTCCGAAGGGCGGAGCATGATTCCAGGGATCGGAGCATCATTCCGAAGGGCGGAGCATGATTCCAGGGATCGGAGCATCATTCCGATGAGCGGAGCATCATTCCAATTTGCGGAGCATAACTCCAAGGATCGGAGCATGATTCCAGGGGATCGGAGCATCATTCCGAAGGGCGGAGCATGATTCCAGGGATCGGAGCATCATTCCGATGAGCGGAGCATGATTCCAGGGGATCGGAGCATCATTCCGAAGGGCGGAGCATGATTCCAGGGATCGGAGCATCATTCCAATTTGCGGAGCATAATTCCAAGGATTGGAGCATCATTCCTATGAGCGGCAGACATTCTGACCGAAGCATGATTTCGATGCAGAGGTAGATTCCTAGGCGAAGTATAATTCCGACAAGGAAGGAAAATATTCCGAGGCGAAGCATTGATTTCGACACGGGGTATATTCTAAGACGGATCATGATTCCGGCGCAGAGCTTGTTGGCTGACTTGATTCCGAGACGAAACATAATTTCGACAGGGAAGGTAGGTACGCCGAGGAGAAGCATCATTTCGACACGGGGTGCATTCTGAGACGAAGCATAATTCCGACGCAGAGCTTGCTGGTTGACTTGATTCCGAGGCGGAGCATAATTCCAATGAGGAGGTCGTTGGTTGATTCCGAGCCGAAGCATGATTTCGACACAGGGTAAATTCTGGGATAGAGCATGATTCCGCCGTAGAAGTTGTTGGTTTGATTTGATTTGGGTTGACATCAGCATCGCTACACTGGAATATGGTACCGGGAGCGAAGCATCAATTGTCATGAGAGGATTTGGGAATTGGGTTTTTTTTTTGTTTGGCATCAGCATCGCTACACTGGAATATAGTACCAAGAGTGAATCATCATTTGCGTTTGCTTATTAGGAAACGATGGCTTAGGAGACAGGTTTTAGGTCCCTATCACCTAAGACTTTTCAATTTTGTGAGCCGTAAGGGTCTCACAAAGCATGTTCTCCCTACGGGTCGTAAGGATCCCGTAAGTGTATTTTCTCCTTGGGAGTCGTGGGGACTCCCAAGTGTGTTGCTCCTTTGTGAGTCGTAAGGATCTCACGCGGGAATTTTCTTCTCACAAAGTCGAGAGGACCTTGTGAGTGCATTTCATCTCTTTCTCACGAGTTTGCGCCCTTTCGGGTTTTCACAAACTCGCCGGCAGTCCTGCTATTTTTACTCACGGAGCCTTTTCGGGTTTTCATCCGTGCCCATTTTGCTTGTGGACATACCCTTTTTTATTATTTTTATTTTATTATTTTTGGAGAGATTGGGATTGTTTTACGCCCGTGGATTGTATACGGTTTTGCAGGATGTATGATCTGGACCGTAGGGCCATAAAAAATTCGGGACTTTGTTGGCGTCTGCATCGCTGCACTGGAATATGGTACCAGGAGCGACTCATCATTCGCCACTTGGGGATTTGGATTTGGAATTTGGTTGGCGTCTGCATCGCTGCACCGGAATATGGTACCAGGAACGACTCATCATTCGCCACTTGGGGATTAGGATTTGGAATTTGGTTGGCGTCTGCATCGCTGCACCGGAATATAGTACCAGGAACGACTCATCATTCGCCATTTGGGTATGGGATTTGGAATTTGGTTGGCGTCTGCATCGCTGCACTGGAATATGGTACCAAGAGCGACTCATCATTCGCCATTGGGGTATGGGATTTGGAATTTGGTTGGCGTCTGCATCGCTGCACTGGAATATGGTACCAGGAGCGACTCATCATTCGCCACTTGGGAATTGGGGAGCGATGGCTTAAGAGAAAGGTTTGGGTCCCTATCGCCTAAGGCTTTTCAATTTTATGGGCCGTAAGGGTCCCATAAAGTATTTTCTCCCTACGAGTCGTAAGGATCCCGTAGGTGCTGTTCATATCAGATTTTTGCATTTTTATACCGCTCAATTTTTATCACATTGCTTATCGGTAGGTACTCTTAAGCCGTGTTTGCTAGTCAATTGCAGGATACAGCTTCTCAGCACTAAACAGTGAAATTCATGGAAAAGCACGACAAAATTCCGGATTACTGCCAACCACAGATAAAACACGGGTCTCCGCTCTCTATCCGTATGTTGCCGCACACCAGTTTAAGGGACAAAATGGCAAATCAATGTCATTTTCATGCACAAAGCTCAATGTCAACACAAGATCCAACATATCTACGCGGAGCTCAAGAAAATCATGGCAAAAGATCCACATCACATCACCTTGTTGATCTGCTGAAAATCTGGAAGAAATGTGGAGGGATTCTGAGAAAAGTACTATAGAAAACTCAAGAGGACTACAAACCAAGGAAACCCTAAAAATTGGTCAGCCTAATTCCCTAGTAAGGCCGCGGAACCGCGGTATAAGCATGCTTAGGCCGCGGATCCGCGGCCGTACAGGCTTGTCGGCTGATGAATTTTCAGTGGTAGTTTGGACTTTTCATGAAGGGTCAGAATGTTGCCCTAGGTTTCCAGCTCCCTGCCTATAAATAGTCCAGAACTTGCCAAAGCCAAGGGTCCATATTCTTGTATTTAGATTTTAGAATACATGTGTTGTTCTTCTTCCTCTTCTCATCTCTTCTCCATTAAAAACTTGTAGTGAGCTTTTGTGAGTGAAGAATGAATAAAAGAGTTCTCTTTGTTATCATGCTTGTCTTGTTCTTTTGATTAATTATAATTGCTTGTAATTTTCATTTGCTAATCTAGTTGTTGTTATTTGTTGTTTGTTTCTTTCTTGTTCTCTTTTTCTTTATCCTTAAACAACTATGATGCTTAAGCTTGATCCTTGCCAAGGTGAGGTCTCAAATAGCTAGTTGTAATCTTCTAACCTCTTTCTTTCTATCTTCCTCCTTTGTTTTATTTTCTTTTCCTTATAATGGGTGAGTAGTTTTCATACTTGTTAGGGTAGGATAAGGAAAGTTTGAGAGAAGGAAATCTCTCTCACTCTTTTCTTGCCCAACATCTTAATTCGGACTCCCGTTAATTGAACCACAATCCGCTCCCTACGGCACCCTATCCTACATGATAGCGGTGATTCCTTAGTGAGACCGATTGTGGTTGAATTAACCGGAGGTTAAGGCTAAGAGCCAAGAACAAACGGACAAGCACCAAAAGGAAGAACTTATGCGTTGGAAAGACTAGCTTATACTCGCAAGTTCCTTCCTAGTCGTGCTAATCCCCGTTGTTGCCGATTACCGTAACACCGATATTAAGAGTGGCAATGAAAGAAGTGAGCGACTCCTAACTCAAACTAACATAATCCTAACCCTAACAAGCTCTCTTTATATACCAATTTAGCACAAAGTTAATCTAAAAAAAACCTGGACTTTTGGACTTAACTCGTTAAAGCACATAGAAAAAGATTCACATCTCCCTGCGGACGACCCGTACTCAACCGGCTAGCCACAAGCGAAACCGTCTTGATTGCGGTAATAAACTTAGCACGCAAAAACTCTACCAATCAAATGGCGCCGTTGCCGGGGAGACGGTAGTTTATTTCTTTGTGTAATTTCGGGTTAATTTGTGAATATAAATCTAACCGAAAAACAAAACAAAAAAAATATACATTGTAAAAAAATCATCTTGTTATTTTTGATTAGTTTTTGTGCAAGTGTGCAGGATAAAACGAAGTTCGAGTTCAGTGCCAAAGACGTGGGAAGTTAGACCCATATTTCGCGGCTACACCGCGATGGATCAAGACGGAGCCAACGGTCTACTGTAAAAATCTGGAGCAGATACAGTGAGCAAATCAAGATTCAGGAAATCCAGACAAGAAGAGGACAGCCAACGAAGGACCTACAAGATTTTTGAAGCCCCACTTCCACCTTACTGCCGCGGAACCGCGGCATAAGCAGGCTTAGGCCGCGGAACCGCGGCCACTTGGTGCTGTCAGCATCCCAAAATCCCTGTAAGTGTCTCTAATCTCTTCCTCGCTCCTCTGAACTCCACTGAATTGTGTTTTCTGCAGCATTCTTTGCGCAAACTCTCTTTCCCCTTTCAATAAATTGTTTTTGTGCAGGATTCTTTGCGCCGCGCTAAAATAAAAATTGTTTGCAGTTGATTGTTACTGCTTTGCATATATTAATACGGACTTTAAGGGGCCTGAAACCAATTCAGATTGGGTGGGGATTTCATCACCCTTCCCAAGACCCCAGAAATCACAAAAAGCATATGCATTGACCATTGCTTAAATTAAAAAATACTAGACTCAGCCCTAAGGACTTCGCGCTCAATAGGACAGAGGACTAGTTACAGGCATCGGCCGTTTATCCTATCCTGACTTTTGCGGTGTCTAGGCAAGTGTGTACAAGGCAAGTGGTTACTTAATTAGGACCACTACTTACGTAGTGGGGAGCCTCCCACTTACCCGGCACTTACCTGGCCGCAATTGTTGGAGAAGAGACGGTTTGAGGTCCTATTTCTAGCCCTTTGGAACAGTTAGAAGCTGTCTAGCTGACCTAGGTGACCCTAGATCTAGGTGGGATTGTGCATATCTTGTTTGTGATTGCTTGAAGCCGTAAGCCCGTACATATTTCTGTAAAGCTCTTTCTAAAAAAAAGAGAAAAAAAAAACACAACCAAAAACTTTTATAAAAACTTTCCCTTTGTCGCCAGAATCCATTTTTTCACCCACCACCCATCGTATTTCTCCATTGACGTTTTCTTACCCTCACCTTCTCCGCTTTGACTATACTAAACTCGTTTAGTCTATGTCCGCTTGGACTCGGGACACTAGCGTCCGTCTAGTCCGCGTTACGTTAGTCGCTACCGACTACGCGATCGACTCAGACGTCGAAACTCCGTCCACACCTCTTTCACCCTTACCTTTGCCGGCCAACTCCGACGTTGACCGGAATCCTGTTCATACATCTTCACCTTCACCATCACCAACCTCTTCTTCCGCGATGTCAAGATTTAATCCAAACATCTCTTTGACTCCCCCGGGATTGACTCCACCTCCTATGGAGGCAAATAACCCACCACCACCGCCTGTTGTAGCACCGCAGCGAATCGCGCTCCAGGATCGTTTCTATCCCACCCGTTCTGCACTTCCCACCTGTCTTTCCCTTCCACCGGCCAATGGGGATAATTTTGAAATTAAGCCCCACTTCATTAACATGCTTCCGAGATTTCATGGGCTTGAATCTGAAGATGCCTATATCTTCATCAACAAGTTCCAAAATGTTTGTGCCATGATGAAAACCACTTAGCTGTCAGACGATGCTATACGGCTATGGGTCATTCCGTTCACTTTATGCGATCTTGCTGAAAAATGGTTGTATAGCACCGCTTCCCACTCCATAACCAGTTGGGATGAGTTTGTGAAAGCGTTTCTCAAGAAATTCTATCTGAATCATAAAACCGCAAGGATCCGTAACGAAATCAACCAATTCTCTCAGCTTCCTTTTGAACCCTTCTGGAAGTTCTTTGACCGGTATAAAGACCTTCTTGTTCAGTGTCCTCACCATGGTATCGAGAAATAGCAACTGTGCCAAACTTTATACGAGGGCCTGAACCCAGCAACCAAGCAGTTGTTGGAAACCATTTTTCAGGGCCACTTCCTATCGAAATCTGACGAGGAAGCGTGAAAATTCTTCGACGACCTTGCGGAACAAACGCTTCAATGGGAGAGCACTAGACCAACTTCTTCTTCTTCTTCCTCCACTTCTACTGGTCAGTCTATGGTAGGAATTCACCAACTCGATGTCTCTATTGCGATGAAAGCTGAAATGGCTGCAATAACGAGAAAACTTGAAGCAATAGAGAGCAAATTTTCATCTCCTACTCCTGCCCATGTTCTTCCCCTTCGTACCATTTGTGCTTGTTGTTCCGATCCTTCTCACTTAACCGAAGAGTGTCCTTACAATCCACCATCTCAAGGACAGGATCAGGTTAATGCTGTATTTCGGCAAAGACCGAGGAATGATCCATACTCTTCCACCTACAATCCCGGTTGGAGGAACCACCCTAATTTCGCCTGGAATCAGAATCAGCAACAATTCCAAGGCAACAATTTCCAGAGGCCCCCTCCTCCGCAACAACAAGCGCAACAACAAACTCAACATCAGTTTCAGCAGCCCTTCCAACCCCAACCTTTTCAAAATCAGACGAACAACTTTGCACCCAACAATTCTTTTCCACAAAACAACTTTGTTCCGTCAAACAACGATAAGGTTTCCTCGCTAGAACGAAGTCTGGAGGCGTTCGTTAAACAATCGACACAATCCGCCACCAGCATCCAGTCGTCTATTCAGTCTTTGGTGCAACACACTGCTGCACACGGGAAAAGCATCAAGACCATCGAAGCCCAGATTGCACAGCTGAATGCGGCGTTAAGCGAGCGAGAAAAGGGGAAGCTTCCATCTCAACCACTCCCAAATCCCGGTCACCCACATAATGTACATGTTGCTCTTGAACAACAGAACCATAATGTGAGTACCGTGACTACACTGAGATCAGGAAGGATGCTTCACAACAACATCGGCACAGCAATTGAGGATAATGAAACCCCGGCTGCTTCTTCTTCTTCTTCTTCGTCTTCTGAGTCTATTCTCCATTCTTCAAAAGGCTCTTCTTCTTCTTCTTCTGCTCTGAACGGACCCACTTCTCACTCCACGAAAGCACCAGCTCTGGGATCCGTTCCAGCTCCACAATCTCCTCCACAAGCATTGGACTCAACCAATTTTAAAAACGTTCCATTTCCAAACCGGTTGAGGTCCAATAAACAAAATCCACAAATGGAGAAGATTCTGGAGTTGTTTAAGCAGGTTAACATCAACATTCTCCTTTTAGATGTTGTCCAACAAGTCCCGTCCTACGCGAAAATCTTAAAGGACTTGTGCACGAAAAAGAGGAAGTCTCAGGTACCCAAGAAAGTTTTCTTGGCTAGTGCTGTGAGTGATGCTCTTACCCAATCTTTACCGCAAAAACGGAAGGACCCTGGCTGTCCTACGATTTCTATTACCATTGGGGATAAGAACATCAACCGCGCACTATTAGATCTTGGTGCCAGTGTTAACCTGCTTCCGTACTCAGTATATGAGCAACTAGGTGTAAGAGAGCTGAAACCCACACACTGCACTCTCCAAATGGCCGACCGATCGATCACCCAACCTAGGGGTGAGCTAGAGGATGTGTTAATCAAGGTTGGGGACTTCATATTCCCCGTTGACTTCATTGTATTAGACACACAGCCTGTAGCTAACCCCCGGAATCAAATTCCGGTGATACTCGGTCGCCCATTCCTTGCAACCTCAAATGCTGTGATCAATTGTCGCAATGGTTCGATGAACCTATCTTTTGGAAACATGACAATTGAACTCAACATTTTTAGGTTAGGGAATCAGCCCACCGAACCTAATGCTCATATACTAGACGTTTGCTCAATCCAGGAGATCACCCCAAAAGAGTGAATTCGAGGAGTTTTTGTTCGATCACGATAACCTTAACGCCACTAGTGCGTTCCTCTTCGAACCTACTGTTGTTTCTGTGCCTGATAATGACTACGAGTGTTTTACTTTCTCGAACGATCGTAGCCCCTCACCACCCGAGTTTGAATCCTTCGAATTTCTGGATGAGTTACCTGAATCATCGAACTCGGTCGCTTACACTCGTTTTGAACCTTTGCTGGAATCCTTTGAGTTCGAGACCTTTTCACCAATCTTGCCTTCAATCGTTTCACCTCCAATGCTCGAACTCAAGCCTTTGCCGTCTCACCTTAAGTACGCTTACTTGGGTGAGAACGAGACCCTCCCTGTTATCATCTCGGCTTCTCTAGCTCCAGAGCAAGAGAAAGCCCTTCTTGCGGTCTTGCACAGCAATAGGCAAGCTTTTGGCTGGTCCATGGCGGACATCAAGGGGATTAGTCCCCTGATCGTTGAACATCAAATTCATCTGATGGATGATGCCAAACCAGCCAGGGATCCACAAAGGCGACTCAACCCAGTCATGAAGGAGGCTGTGAAAAAGGAAATCGTGAAGTGTCTGGATAGTGGTATCATTTACCCTATCTCTGATAGCCAGTGGGTTAGCCCCATTCACGTTGTCCCCAAGAAATTAGGCATAACGGTCATTACTAACGAGGCGAATGAGTTAATCCCTACTCGCACCCAAACTGGGTGGCGAGTCTGCATCGATTACAGAAAACTCAACGCCGCAACGCGGAAAGACCACTTTCCGCTACCTTTCATTGACCAAATGCTTGAACGATTGGCCGGACACGAGTACTACTGCTTTCTTGATGGCTACTCCGGCTATAATTAGATTCCCATCGCCGAAAAAGACCGGACAAGACCACATTCACTTGTCCTTTCGGCACGTTCGCATATCGCCGCATGCCCTTTGGGTTATGCAATGCGCCCGCTACCGTCCAGCGGTGTATGATGGGAATATTCTCAGACATGGTGGAGAAATTCCTGGAGATCTTCATGGACGATTTCTCCATCTTCGGCGATTCCTTTAACGAGTGTTTGCTGCATCTTGACGCTGTCCTTACCCAATGTAAGGACAAGAACCTCACTTTGAATTGGGAGAAGTGCCACTTCATGGTGCGCGAAGGTATTGTCTTAGGGCATATCATTTCGCAAAATGGCATAGAAGTTGACAAAGCAAAGATTGAGGTCATTTCCAATCTCCCTCCTCCCAGATGCGTCAGAGACATCCGAGCCTTCCTTGGCCATGCCGGTTTCTATAGACGGTTCATCAAGGACTTTAGCAAGATTGTTAGGCCCTTGCCTCTTCTACTGGCCAAGGACACGCCATTCGACTTCAACTCGAGCTGTGTGACTGCATTCGAGTCATTAAAAAGCTCACTCACTTCTGCTCCCATTCTTTCTTCACCTGACCGGACGCACCCATTTGAGATTATGTGCGATGCATCCGACTTTGCCACTGGTGTTGTCCTTGGACAACACATCAACAAGATGCCGCACGTAATCTATTATGCTAGCCGAACCCTGAACGACGCCCAACTTAATTATACAACAACTGAGAAGGAATTTTTAGCTGTTGTATTTGCTTTAGAAAAGTTCAAGCCCTATCTCATCGGCTCTCCAGTCATTGTCTACACAGACCATTCTGCTTTGCGCCATCTTTTTGCGAAGAAAGATGCAAAATCTTGGCTAATACGTTGGATCCTCTTGCTTCAAGAGTTTGACCTTGTCATTAAGGACAAAAGAGGATGTGAAAACGTGGTCGCCGACCATCTCTCACGACTTCCTTCTTCGCCGTCGCCTCAACTTCCGATCAACGACGTTTTTCCGGATGAACAGCTCTTGACAGTATCCCGCGAACCTTGGTTCGCAGATATTGTGAACTATTTGGCCACAGGGCTACTACCGACTGAATGGTCAAGTCAGGACAGACTTCGATTCTTATCCCAAGTAAAACACTTTTACTGGGATGAACCCTATCTGTTCAAGTACTGTCCCGACCAGATTATTCGTCGGTGTGTCCCTGACGATGAATTCAAGAGTGTGCTGTCATTTTGCCACGATCAAGCATGTGGCGGGCATTTTGGCCCCAGAAAGACGGCTGAGAAGATCTTGCAATGTGGTTTCTACTGGCCATAACTCTTCAAAGACGCTCATGACTATTGCAAGACTTGCTCCCGGTGCCAACACTTGGGCCAGATATCCCGGAGGAACAAGATGCCGCTCCAACCAATCTTGGTTGTGGAGATTTTCGACGTTTGGGGGATAGATTTCATGGGGCCGTTTCCCAGCTCTTTCGGGAACTTGTACATCCTTCTCGCTGTTGATTACGTCTCTAAGTGGGTCGAGGTTGTGCCCAGCCGGACTAACGACAACAAGGTTGTCGTTAGGTTTCTTAAAGACAACATTTTCTCCCGGTTTGGGCACCCCCGAGCGATCATTAGCGACAATGGAACTCATTTCTGCAATAAGATTTTCGAGGCCTTGATGCGGAAATATTCCATTAATCATAAGCTATCTACGCCCTACCATCCCCAAACCTGTGGGCAAGCCGAAGTTTCAAATCGGAAAATCAAGCAGATACTGGAGAAGACGGTTTCCAAGAACCGAAAGGATTGGTCGTTGAAACTCACTGATGCCCTTTGGACATTTCGAACGGCTTATAAGACCGATCTTGGCATGTCTCCCTATCGGCTTGTGTACGGAAAGGCTTGCCACCTCCCTGTCGAAATAGAGCATCGCGCATTTTGGGCGATAAAAGAACTGAATCTGTCTTTCGAAGATGCGGGCAGCCATCGGAAGCTGCAGTTGAACGAATTGAGCGAGCTTAGGGATGAGGCTTACGATAACGCGGTTGTCGTTAAGAACCGAACGAAGGTGTTTCACGATAAACACCTTTTGCGCAAAACTTTCGTACCTGGTCAACAGGTACTGCTTTACGACACCCGGCTACACTTCCATCCAGGAAAGCTCAGATCTCGCTGGAAAGGGCCGTATTTTGTGCGGAATGTGTATCCGCATGGCGCTGTGGATTTGGAGAATCCAAAGGACGGTTCATTTTTTTAAAGTAAATGGACACCGACTTAAACCGTACCTTAGCGCCGAACCAACAGAGGAGTTCCTGGTCTTACAGGAGCCGGTTTATCCTGCATAATCTTCCTCTGCCTACCACCAAACTTCGGTTATCCAGCCAAGAACAGTGGACACTGTTCCAAATAAGTTTGGGGGTATGTATATACCATTTTGTATTTATTTGTGGATACTCTTTTCCATTTTTACTCTTTAAAAACATTAAAAAAAATTGTGTATATCTAACCGACAATTTTGACCATTCAAATGATCTCTTCATGCAATGACAGTGAGGACACTGTCCAGTTTAAGTTTGGGGGTACGCTCGGTATGCATTTCTAACATTCGCATTCATATGTATATTTTGCATATGCATATTAAAATCCATAAAATCCATAAAAATCAGAAAATTTTCTAAAAACATAAAAACTTTTCTGTCAAGTGGGAGAACTCTGATTCAACATTTCGACGGTTTTGTTTGATAAGATAAGAATAACTAAATCTTATTTTTAGATTTTGAAAACCTGAAAGATAACTCTCCTTTGAAGTTAACTATAGCTGATATACGTCTTTACATCACACTACACGTGTCGTGAGTTCTGGAAATTAGATGACAAGTCTATTATGTCTAAAAACTTTTAAATGGATAAATGATTTTCTGAGGATCAAATAGATTTGTTCTGAAATAAGTAATATCAAGAATAGTTTATGAAGTAAAGTGAATATGAAGGAATGTTATCGATGCCTTAATTGGAACTAAGTCTGAAAAATAACCCATCTGGAACTTGATTGGAATGATTACACACCGAACCCACTAAACGCGTCTTTTATCCAAAAATAATAATTGAACTGCCGGTTATATCTCCGTTTGTATTGAATCATTATGATTTTCACGCTAAATTTTCTTTTGTTTTTGGACCTAGGTAACTTGAGTAATTAAGTCCGCTGGGGTGTCTCTACACCTAATGCCCTAAAGCCAACTGGTTTGGGTGCATTGGCCCAAAACTCGCTAAGAAGCCTAGAAAGTCCAGATTAAAACAAAGTCAAGCAAGTGTTCTCTCCGAGTTAAAATTCCTAACGGTTCTTTGTGTGAGAATAATCTTGACAAAAGACAAGTTTTTATAAAAAAAAAATATTTCTAGCAGAGATATAAAGGTTTTATTCTATGATAAAGACTATTGCACGTTCACAGAGGTGTGTATGAAATGAAAACAAGAAAAAGGTGGAGTGAAAAATAAGACCTAGTTTCCTGTTAAGGAAGATAGAAATTCTGAAGTTAAAACTTTACTGGAAAACGAACCTTGAAAAATGCTTAACTCTTTATAAAACTTATGTGATCCTTTCAAAATTCTTATCTGGGTTTTATTGTGTGACATGATGACTTTAACCGATCCTTCTGGAACTTAACGACACTATTTGCACTGCACGTAAAGACATATAAAATCTTTGGTTAAATAAGAAGCGAGGTGTGAAAAATAAAGGTTCGATAGTCTAGACTTAGGATAATAGAATTGTTATTTTCTGAAACAAAACTTTAGGGTTTGAATCATAGTTATTTTGCAAAACTAGCTTGGCCGGATTTTGTGGGTAGTATCCGCTGAAAACCCTCAGGAGACAACACTCCTCCTACTAGGGACACCTAGAGGTTTAACGGCTTGTTGCACATGCTCAGTGCAATCGCGTTCCCTGCGAAAGTGAGGTTAGGAATTTTTGTGAATAAATTGGATTTGCTCAGGACGAGCAAATGATAAGTTTGGGGGTATTTGTTCATATCAGATTTTTGCATTTTTATACCGCTCAATTTTTATCACATTGCTTATCGATAGGTACTCTTGAGCCGTGTTTGCTAGTCAATTGCAGGATACAGCTTCTCAGCTCTAAACAGTGAAATTCATGGAAAAGCACGACAAAATTCCGGATTACTGCCAACCACAGATAAAACACGGGTCTCCGCTCTCTATCCGTATGTTGCCGTACACCAGTTTAAGGGACAAAATGGCAAATCAATGTCATTTTCATGCACAAAGCTCAATGTCAACACAAGATCCAACATATCTATGCGGAGCTCAAGAAAATCATGGCAAAAGATCCACATCACATCACCTTGTTGATCTGCTGAAAATCTGGAAGAAATGTGGAGGGATTCTGAGAAAAGTACTATAGAAAACTCAAGAGGACTACAAACCAAGGAAACCCTAAAAATTCGTCAGCCTAATTCCCTAGTAAGGCCGCGGAACCGCGGTATAAGCATGCTTAGGCCGCGGATCCGCGGCCGTACAGGCTTGTCGGCTGATGAATTTTCAGGGGTAGTTTGGACTTTTCATGAAGGGTCAGAATGTTGCCCTAGGTTTCCAGCTCCCTGCCTATAAATAGTCCAGAACTTGCCAAAGCCAAGGGTCCATATTCTTGTATTTAGATTTTAGAATACATGTGTTGTTCTTCTTCCTCTTCTCATCTCTTCTCCATTAAAAACTTGTAGTGAGCTTTTGTGAGTGAAGAATGAATAAAAGAGTTCTCTTTGTTATCATGCTTGTCTTGTTCTTTTGATTAATTATAATTGCTTGTAATTTTCATTTGCTAATCTAGTTGTTGTTATTTGTTGTTTGTTTCTTTCTTGTTCTCTTTTTCTTTATCCTTAAACAACTATGATGCTTAAGCTTGATCCTTGCCAAGGTGAGGTCTCAAATAGCTAGTTGTAATCTTCTAACCTCTTTCTTTCTATCTTCCTCCTTTGTTTTATTTTCTTTTCCTTATAATGGGTGAGTAGTTTTCATACTTGTTAGGGTAGGATAAGGAAAGTTTGAGAGAAGGAAATCTCTCTCACTCTTTTCTTGCCCAACATCTTAATTCGGACTCCCGTTAATTGAACCACAATCCGCTCCCGACGGCACCCTATCCTACATGATAGCGGTGATTCCTTAGTGAGACCGGTTGTGGTTGAATTAACTGGAGGTTAAGGTTAAGAGCCAAGAACTGACGTACAAGCACTAAAAGGAAGAACTTATGCGTTGGAAAGCCTAGCTTATACTCGCAAGTTCCTTCCTAGTCGTGCTAATCCTCGTTGTTGCCGATTACCGTAACACCGATATTAAGAGTGGCAATGAAAGAAGTGAGCGACTCCTAACTCAAACTAACCTAATCCTAACCCTAACAAGCTCTCTTTATATACCAATTTAGCACAAAGTTAATCTAAAAACAAACCTGGACTTTTGGACTTAAATCGTTAAAGCACATAGAAAAAGATTCCCATCTCCCTGCGGACGACCCGTACTCAACCGGCTAGCCACAAGCGAAACCGTCTTGATTGCGGTAATAAACTTAGCACGCAAAAACTCTACCAATCAGGTGCATTTTCTCCTTAGGAGTCGTGAGGACCCCCAAGTGTGGTCTTCCTTTGTGAGTCGTAAGGATCCCACAAAGGCTTGTTCTCCTCATGTATCGTGAGGACACATGAGTGGGTCTTCTCAATGGAGCATAATTCCGAAGGCGGAGACCCGCCGCGTAACTGGTGGTTGCGGTGGGAATGGGTATGCTGAGAATTATTTGAGCCCGTGGATTGTATACGGCAGTCAATTTGGGGACTAGCCGTAGGGCCGGAAGAATTTTGAGAAATTGGATTTTAGTTGGCGTCTGCATCGCTGCACTGGAATATGGTACCAGAAGCGACTCATCATTCGCCGTTTTTTTATGTTCTTGCATTTTTTGTTTTACCACGATTGCTCCATCATTTCAGCTTTTCTTATCGCGAAGGTCGCGATTGCCCTATCATTTCAGCTATTTATTCGCGGTTGCCCCATCATTTCGGCTTTATTTTCATTTTTATGTTCACTCGCTGATTTTTATTGCGAGTTGCCCCATCATTTCGGCCTTTCTTTATTTTTCTTTTATTTACACATTTTTTGTTTATTTACATTTTTTTTACATTTTTTTTTTTGCATTCCCAGTTTAACGACTTAGAGGTCGATTATTCTCAGTTTAATGACGTGGTGGTTAATTGTTCTCAGTTTAATGACGTGATGGTCGATTGTTTTCAGAGAGAGGCAGATGTCTGAGAGAATCAGTTTCACGAAGAAGTTCGGTCTCCGTTTGTATGAAATTGGCGGTCGCATCTTGACTGTTTACTAACACGCCTTTGGACAGTTCTATCTCTCCTGCCTTGTATTGCTTTTCGACCCAATTTTTGAAGACGAAGCAGTCCTCGATGGCATGACCTATCACTCTGTGATAGGGGCAGTATTTGGGGTCGTCGGTCATATTCGCTTCCTGCGGTCTTTTTGACTCTGGCAGTTATAGACCGTTCTTCAGGGAGTCTTTGAATATTTTACGGATCTTGTCCCTTCTGAAGGAATAGACCTTATCCAGCTTCTCTTTCAGTGGAGATTCTCCTCCCTCTCGAACACTGGCTTCCGAGGCTGGTTGGCGCTAGGCCCGCTCATCCCTTGCTTATTTCGATTAGCCGGAATGTTGAAAGATCCAGAATCATCGGAGTTTCCGCCTTTGCGATTATCGTCCTTTCAGTTTCTCCAGGACCTATTGTTATTTTGGGAATCCGAGGAGGACTCCTGCTTTGAGCGCTCCAGCATCTAGACTTTCCTGGTCAGCTCTTGGAATGTTTTGAGACCCGCGGTGCATAGAAATGGGGCCATCCAATTGTTGAGATTTCCGACGAGGAGACTGATAGATTGGTCCTGCTCTATCGGCGGTTCGCATTTGACGGAGAGATTGCGCCATCGGGTTATAAAATCCGTGCTGCTTTCGTTGCTCTTAGGCTTGGTCCTTACGAACTCGGCAATGGTAATCTTATCGCTGACGCTCATGAACCTCTGCCAAAACAGAGACTCCATTTGGACAAAAGTTATGACGGAGCCATCCGGTATGCTCGCGTACCAGTCGAAGCAACATCGGTCAAGCTATTAACGAACTGGCGGAGGAGAAGCGCATCATTGCCCCCAGTATTCCCGCATGAGGCTTTGAAGTGGGCGATGTGTTGATTCGCATTTCCCGTCCCATCGAATCTTCCGAATTTGGGGATGACATAGCCGCTAGGAAATTCTACCAGATCATACTGAGCTGGATATGGTCTCCCACTACTGCTGATATCTTTTTGCGCTTCGGCTTTGGCCACCAATGTTTTGACTTTGCTGGAAACCAAATCCATAATTTGATCTTGAGTTAACGGGCTACTGTCATCGGTAGCCAAGACATTTCCCGAGATAGGATGCGACTGATTTTCATGCGGTTCACCCACTTTTGGATTTGAGGGAATAGGCGTCGGCTGCTTTGGGACACCATTTCCCGGTTCACGAGCAGAGCCCTCCGCTTGATTGGGCGGCTGAGAGGCAAGTCGGGCCGCGAGCTGCATCACGACATTCGTCAAGTCGTCGATTTTGGAGTAGAGTTTGGCCATCTCCTTGTCTTTGTCTCTGAGCTGCTTTCGGAGCTCTTGAAGCAGCTCTTGCTCCGCGGTCCTAGGGCGGAAAGTCAGCTCTTCTTCGCTTTCCGAGCCCGACTCCTCATGGACCGAAGGGTCTTTCTGCTTATCAGCCTCACTGGGAAGGTCTTCATTACCTTCCAGAGGAGGCTGGCCTTGGGATGTAGCAGCCATATTCACGCCAGATTGGATTTGGGATGTGGTGGCCCCGTCCTTGTTCTTGCTGTGCGTGCCCACCATGTAGACAGTATGGACCTCATATCCAGTCGTCTCTTTCTCATTGGCGGGGAGCTTAAAGAAGACACCCGATCGAGCAGTGGTCAAGAGCACCGCTGGAGCTTGCTCGGGACGCGTTGTAGCTTTGTTGGTGTTGATGGCCTTGCCCCCAGCTGGGGCCAAGGAAAGTCGTTCAGACACCGACTTGCATTTGGGTTGGGGCGCCCTTGAGATCACCACATTTGGTCTCCTGCCTTTCGAGACCGGTTTGTCTGCCACCGGGGCTTGAGGAGCTGGGATGGCGCCAAATGGCATGAACATAATAATGCCGAATGGTAGCAACGGCTCCTCCCATTGTCGCCCGAGACTGGCCGGAAGGACCGTCCTAGAGTCTATCCTCATCGTGTAGGAGACGGGAACTGAGTTCATCATCGAAGACATCGTCGGAAGGTGATTGCTTGAAAATCCGCATGAAAAGGCATTATTTCAGTATAAATATAGCTATGTATATTGACTGTGTTCGCATGAATGCTTAACCCGAAATATGGGAGGAGAGATAGGTCCCACCGGGCGTGCCAGAATCTGTAGGGTGTTTTTCGTCACCCATTGAGATGGGAATACGCGCGCACTTGTCAGGAGTACTACAGATTCCCCCTGCCTAGGATAGGCCGGGGTTTAATGATTGTGGGGATCCGAATCTCCGGCAGCCGCGGACTAAGCTGCCGTTAATTACCCCTTGCCTTTGGAGCGAGGGAACCTCCGATTGACGGGTTAAACTGGTCATGCGAACTCAATGTGCAGTGTGCATGTATTATGTCTTGAAAGGGGGTTTGGATATATCGGGAGCCACGCAGAGTTTTTACAGGGGTCCCGCTACCCGGATAGCGGGCTGGGGGTCAAGGGGGCTAGCAGCCCCCTTGCGGGGTGCGGGGCAGCGTCCCATTAGAAATTTTTTCTAACAGGGACAGTGTCGTGGAGCACGTGTGTGTGCATATATGTATACATATGTATATGTATATGTATGTACATAAAAAGAGGGGGGAAAGGCATCCAAAGGATGCGTGGGGCCAGCGCCTTGGGCGCTGTGCGCCCAGGTGCTGTGCGCTCAGGCGCTAGCGTGCCACATGTCGGCACGTGGGCGCTCTGTGCTTGAGCGCAGAGCGCTGTAGCGCAAGCGCGCCACGTGTCGGCACGTGGGCGCTTTGCGCTTCAGCGCCTGACGCTCGAGCGCAAGCGCGCCACGTGTCGGCACGGGAGCGACTTGCGCAGGGCGCTTGAGCGCAAGCGTGCCACGTGTCGGCACGGGTGGCGACTTGCGCCTGAGCGCTTGCGCTTGAGCGCAAGCGCGCCACGTGTCGGCACCGGGGCGACTTGCGCTCGAGCGCCAGCGCGCGAGCGCCAGCGCGCGAGCGCCAGCGCGCTACGTGTCGGCACCGGGGCGACTTGCGCTTGAGCGCAAGCGCGCCACGTGTCGGCACCAGGGCGACTTGCAACGCTCGAGTGCAAACGCGCCACGTGTCGGCACGTGGGCGCTTTGCGCTGAGCGCTAGGGCGCAAGCGCACCACGTGTCGGCACGCGGGCGCTCTGCGCTTGAGCGCCGGCGAAAAAAGGAGGCTTTTAGCCTAGAACCAGAAGCTATGCTTCAAAAAAAGGAAATATTTATTATATATATATGGAGTTAAACTCCTAGGGTGTTTTGAAGCTGATGAAGGGGGGTTCTTCTTCTTCCTCCTGTTGTTTGGCCGGATCTTGAAGATCAAGAAGTAGGAGATTTTAAAAATCACTCCTTTTGGGGATCTAAAGACATATCCAAGTTCCCCTTTGTGGGTTTGGTGGTGAAAAACTATTTTGTTTTTGAAAAGGAAGAGTAAAACTCTTGATTTAATTCAGAAGAAAGAAGAAGGTTTAAGACCTTCAGAAAAGGGAAAGAAATACAAACCCTGGGTTTTTGAGAGAATGAAAGTATTCCTCCTTTTTTTATTCATCATGTTGCCTTTTATAGGCTTACATATTTACATGTAGCCCCTTGGGCTTCACAACATGGCATTTTTGCCTATCCCATGGCTCATGTGCCATTTCATTTTTGCACATAAGCCATGGGCTTACAAAAATTTGGCTTTATGCCCATTTTGCATACATTCATGTATAAAAAATTACATAAAAATTATTTATTACATGATCTATATTTTAGCATAGAGGAGGCTGGCCGCGGGCTCGACTTGGGCATGGGCCCACTTGACCTGGGCTTGGGCCCACCTGGCTTGGGGTTGACCTTGACTTTGACTCGGTCAACGGGGGTGTAAATTTTTACCCCAACAGACCCGTCTCCGCGCTTTCAAGAAAGGAGAATTGGTGTTGGTCCTCAAAAGGCCGATCATCCCTAATTGACATGCCAAGGGAAAATTCGAGCCAAATTGGGAAGGTTCATACGTCATTGAGAAAGTGTTCGACAGAGAATCTTATCAACTAATAAGCGTCGAGGGAGAAAGGCCCATGCCACCCATCAATGGCCGATATCCCAAGAAATACTATGCATGAATGCTTCAAGTCGCAGGCGAATTGAGCACACCGGCCCTACGGTCTGGATCATGCATCCTGTAAAACCGTATACAATCCACGGGCGTAAACAACCCATATCTCTCCCAAAGTCCTACCGGCGAGACTATATTTAAATTCCTACCGGCGATAAAGCTAAAAAAAGGTATGTACACAAGAACAACAGGCGCGGATGAAAACCCGAAAGGGCTCCGTGAACAGCAGGACTGCCTGCGAGTTTGTGAAAACCCGGAAGGGCGCAAACTCATGAAAAGAAATAAAATGCACTCACAAAGTCCTCTCGACCTTGTGAGGAGAAAATCCCTGCGTGAGATCCTTATGACTCACAAAATAGCAACACACTTAAGAATCCCCACGATTCCTAGGAAGAAAATACACCTGCGAGATCCTCTCGACTCGTAGGGAGAAAATGCTTTTACGATACCCTTACAGCTTATAAAATTGAAAAGCCTTAGGTGATAGGGATCTAAACCTGTCTCCTGAGCCATCGCTCCCCAACGGGAAACGGCAAATGATGAGTCGCTCCTGGCATTACGTTTCAGTGTTAGCAGTGCTGATGCCGACCCAAAAACCCAAATCCTAAGTTTTCCCAATGGCAAATGATGAGTCACTCCTGGCTATATGCTTCAGTGTTAGCGGTGCTGATACCGACCCAAAAACCAAGTCCTCCGAGGGCAAATGATGAGTTGCTCCTGGCATTATTTCAGTGCAGCAATGCTGATGCTAAACAAAATCCAAATTCCATATTCCTCTCAAATTCAAAAATACTACCAAATAGGGCAAAAATCAAACAGATCAAATCGAAGTCCGACCCGGCAGCACTTCTAAGCTCGAAAGTCCCGCTGGACAGGTAGAGAACTTCCAAAACAAATCAAATCAACCCCTACACCGCAAGAAGCGGAGCAAGTCAACTTCAATCCCGACACCGCAGAAAGCGGAGTAAGTCAAATCAAATCCTGACACCGCAGAAAGCGGAGCAAGTGAACTTCAACCCCGACACCGTAGAAAGCGGAGCAAGTCAAATCAAATCCCGACACCGCAGAAAGTGGAGCAAGTCAAATCAAATCCCGACACCAAAGAAAGCAGAGCAAGTCAAATCAAATCCCGACACCTCAAGAAGAAGAGTAAGTCATCGACCATCCAAATCACAAAAATGGCAGCACCGACCGTCCAAATCGCAAAAATGGCAGCATCGACCGTCCATGTCGCTAAAATGGAATCATCGACCGTCTACGTGGCTAAAATGGAAGTATCGACCGTCCACGTCGCTAAAATGGCAGCATACCCTCTACGTCGTCAAAAGGGAACCCAACCAAATCAAGCTCCATATAGAGCAAGATCCATCAATTTCATGCATGCAACCCATACGTGCGGTGTGCATTTATTGATGGGGGCACTATGTTGGGGTCAAAAACTACACCCCGGTTAACCAAGTTAAAATAAAAGTCAACCCCAAGCCAAGTAGGCCCAAGCCCAGGTCAAGACCGAGCATGGAAGGGACCGGCCCCATGACAAAAAGAATGAAGACATAAATTAGTTTAATGTAATTCTTTTTTTAGAAATAAATGTATGTAAAATGGGGAAAAAAACAAAAATTTTGTAAACCCTATGGATTATGTGCAAAAAGAGATAAGCACATAAGGTATGGGGTAGCACAAGTGCCATTTGGTAAAGCTCAAGGGGCTATATGTAAAGTGTGTAGCTTATAAAGGCAAACTTGATAAAAAAAAATCAAGAACAACTTTTTCATTCTCTCAAAAAAGTCTAGGGTTCTGTGTCTCCTTCTCCTTCCTCAAGGTTCTAAACCTTCTTCCTTTTTCTTAAATTAAATTAAGAGTTTCACTCTTCTTTTCCCAAAAATAAATAGTTTTTCACCCTGAAACCCACAAAAGGGGCTCAGATCTTCCATCAGATCTTTAAATTGGGAGATTTTTAAGTCATACTCCCTTTTTCTCCAAGATCCAGCCAACAGAGAGGAGTAAGAAAGAGACCCATCTCCAAAAATCCCACTTTGGAAAGATTCAAGGCTCAAGAGAAAATCCAGGGCTCAAGGGAGAAGAAAGGGATCCCCTTTCATCATCTCCGAAAATCTCTTAGGAGTTTAACTCCATAAAAAAAAAATAATAAATCCCTTTTTAGGAGTTTAACTCCAAAAGTCAACCGGGAAGTATAACAAAGGAAGAGGGGCTAAGCCCCTCTTCCTTTTTTTTAGGAGTTTAACTCCAAAAGTCAATCAGGAGTACATCTCCCAGTATAGGGGGTAAGCCCCTTTTTCCGCGGGCGCCCAGCGCCCACGTGTAGGGTGCGTGTTCCGCTGGCGCCCAGCGCCCACGCACCATACACGTGACCCAATGGCGTCCGACACCCGCGCGCCAGATGCGTGACCAGCTGGCATCCGGCTCCCGCGCGCCAGGCATGTGAACCGCTGGCGCCCAGCGCCCGCGTACAGGGTGCGTGACCCTCTGGCTCCCGGTGCCCACGTGCAGGGCGCATGACCCTCTGGCGTCCGGCGCCCACGTGCCACTCATACGTCCTTAGGACGCTTCTCACCCCTTTTTTCCTTCATGCTCCACACTCAAAACACGTCACCGTTAGAAAAAATTTCTAACAGGGCGCTGCCCCGCACCCCGCAAGCTAGCCCCTTGACCCCCAGCCCGCTGTCCGGGTAGCAAGACCCCCGTAAACTTTGCGTGTCCTCCAATACGTCCAAGTACCCTTCAAAACACAACATACGAACACGGCACATTGAGTTCGCATGACCAGTTTACCCCATTAATCGGACGTTCCCTCACTTCAAAAGCGAGGGGTAATTAACGGCAGCTTAGTCCGCGGCAGCCGGATATTCGGATCCCCACAATCAATAAACCCCGGCCTACCCCAGGCAGGGGGAATCTGTACATGCCTGATAAGCGCGTGCATTCCCATCTCAATAGGGTGACGAAAAACACCCTACAAACATGTGTTAGCTAGATTATAATTTACTGTTCTTAATATCCGATTGACTACCGTAATAAGACTATGGAGGGATGATTCCTAACCACAGGTAACATGGTTGGCTCTATCACATGCCGTATTTACGTATTTTGGGAAGCGGGGCATGACAGGGTTTGTTTGGTATCAGAGACATAGGATTTAGGGTTAGTCGGGTTTGGTTCCTTTGTAGTTGGGTATTGAACCCAATACACTAACCACGAAACCCGGAATTAGGAACATGTCTTTCCACATTACTATCTTGCCAGTCTTGAATCTACAGCTATCAATATCTTGTTTATTGAATCATGTTTACCATTAATAATCCCCTTCAGTGTCTTGGCTTCATAATCATGGCGGATAGAGATTTGCGGTCATACCAGAGGCGTGTAAATAACGACGCATTGCTTGGAGTTGAACGTGGTATGTTAGAAAACCAGAAGCGACAAACCGAGCTAAATCAGCGGCAGGCCGAGGCTTTCCAGGAGAGTCTGCGGACGGTCCAGTAGTTCGTAGTTGCAGTAGCACCTAGGCCAACACAGCGTGAGAGCACCACGGTGGACTTTAGAAAGCCCGGTCAGTCCACATTTACAGGACTGTAGGAGCCATTACTAGCGGAGCAGTGGCTAGTTGATACAGAGAACCTACTCGTTGCCGCGCAGATTCCAGATGAGAAAAGGATGGATGTAGTACGCATCCAATTGGTAGATTACGCTCGCGAGTGGTGGCTCGTAGAGGAGACCCGTCTGACCAAGCCGATCAGTTGGGCAATGTTTTCGTGAAGTTTCTTGGAGAAGTTCTTTCCGCAGTCTACTTGGGAGGAATTGTAAGAGAAGTTCATTAGCTTGAAACAGAATGGCGGATCCATTGATGCACATGCAGCTGAGTGGACCCGGCTCAATCGATTTACAGGGCCCTTGGTTACCAATGAGGCAGATAGGGCACGGCAGTTTATGCGTAGCTTGGATGTGGAAATTCGGAGACATATCATATCTTTGGGATTGACCACCTTCTCCCAGCCAGGGAGCAGCAGAGTTTATCGGTGAAAGCAAAGGTTAATCTACAGTAAGAAGTTGTAGTGCGGAAACCAGCGTTTACGCTAAACCGAGCTCATGTACGCAGAAGCATTCCGGTACACAAGTGAGGCACCGTACCCATGAAGAAGCCTGGTGTATCCAATTAGAAAAAAATTGTGATTTGTGACTTTTGCCATCTATCCGGGACACCTAAAGAAGAACTGTCAATGGAGGCTCGGACTCTGTCTAGTTTGTGGATCAGCTGACCATACCATTAGTGCTTGCCCTTCAAAGCTACGATTGAGAGACGATATTTAGAAACCACCGCAGAAGCAGATTCATGGGCAGAAGCCGATCACTCAGAGGCCTAATCAAGCACGGGCCTTCACCTTGACGGCCGAGGAGGCCAAGGCGTCAGATGACATTGTTTCAGGTATCCTACTTGTTTATAATTTTCCCGCATTGGCATTATTCGATTCAGGTGCATCGCATTGCTTCATGTCGTCTAAGTTTATTAGTGCACCTCTATTCCACACACAGCCCTGTCCAGTTGCTGCACTGGGAATGGGAGAATTATATCTAGTGGTGAGTGCAAGGGTTGCTCAATTGTTATTTGCGGACGGGAGTTACTCGCAGACTTCTTGGTGATTGATATTGGCAGCTATGATGTTGTCTTGGGAATGGATTTTCTTGGCATTTTCCACGGTCACATTGATTATAGGGTAAAAAAGTGATTTTCCAGATTTCCGGACATCCGGAGTTCATATGTCTGGGAGGTAGCAGATTTGTCGGGCCAGTCGAATTTAGGGCTAGGTCAACTAATGCCGTTCTTTCGTCGATGGAAGTAAACAAGGAGGAAGCGCCAGCAGTAGTTCGGGATTTTATGGATGTGTTCGAGGACATCTCGGGTTTACCGCCAAAACGAGATGCGGAGTTCGCAATTGATCTTATTTCTGGAGCAACGCCGATTTCAAAGGCTTATTATCCAATGGCACCAGTAGAACTGGAAGGGGTAAAGAAACAAGTTACCAAATTACTAGAGAAGGGTTGGATTTGCAGCAGCGGTTCGCCCTGGGGAACTCCAGTTCTCCTAGTCAAGAAGAAAGATGGCACACGGAGGATGTGCATTAATTATCGAGAATTAAATCGGGTGACTATTAAGAATAAGTACCCAATCCCTCGCATCGGCGAATTATTCGATCAACTCAGTGGCGCGGGGGTATTCTCAAAGTTGGATTTGCGATCCGAATATCATCAAGTTCGGGTGAAATCAGAAGATATTTGCAAGACAGCATTCCGAACTCGATATGGGCATTACGAGTACTTAATGATGCCATTTGGAGTTACTAACGCACCAGCAATATTTATGGTCTTGATGAACCGAATCTTTTCACCATACCTGGACCAGTTCGTAGTGGTGTTTATTGATGATATTCTGGTCTATTCGAAGAGAAAAGAAGAGCATGCAGAACACTTGAGGATCGCACTGCAAACGTTGAGACAAGAAAAGTTATATTCTAGGATGAGCAAGTGCGAGTTTTGGCTCGAAGAAGTGAAGTTCTTGGGTCATGTTGTATCCGGAGATGGAATTATTATTAACCCCAAAAAGATTGCAGCTGTTCATGATTGGCCAATTCCAAAGAACGTAGGGGAGATCAGAAGTTTTATTGCTATAGAAGGTTTGTGGAGAACTTCGCTCGAATAGTAGAACCATTGACCAAGTTAACATGAAAGGAGGTACCGTTCATATGGACCGAGAAATGTGCGTCAGGTTTTAAACCGTTGAAGCAAAGATTGACCACCGCTCCTATTCTGACAGTGCCAGACGGTTCCGGAGGGTTAGTGATTCACGGCGACACATCTGGAAAAGGCTTATAATGTGTTCTAATGCAGCATGGGAAGGTCATAGCTTATGCATCGAGACAATTGAAGACTCATAAGAAGAACTACCCAACTCATGATCTGGAGTTAGCAACAGTGATTTTCACTCTAAAGATTTAGAGACGCTACTTATTGGGCGAAATGGTAGAAGTATTTACCGGTCACAAAAACCTAAAATATGTGTTCACACAGAAAGTGCTCAACATGAAGCAGCGTAGATGGTTAGAGCTGATGGCTGACTATGATCTTGGCCTAAAATACCATCCAGGGAAAGTTAATGTGGTGTCGGATGCTCTAAGTCGGTTGCCAGTAATACGGATGTTGACTGCACAAAAGGAGATTATAGCTGATCTTCAGAGGTTCGAGTTGGAGATTGTACTACCGAATTTTTCGGGACAGTTGATGCAGTTGCAAGTACAGTTATCCTTGATCGATAACATTAAAGAAGCACAGTCGCACGATCCAAGATTTCAAAAGTTTCGAGAACAAGTAGAAGCGGAACTTCGAACAGATTTTGTAATTCATGAATATGGTTCGTTACGTTATGGGAGTCGTTTATGTGTGCCCAAGGGAGATGTTCGTGAACAAGTCATGAAGGAGGATCATAGTTCCGCGTATTCCGTACATCCGGGAGGCACAAAGATATACAAAGATCTGTGACAACATTTTTGGTGGGAAGGCATGAAAAGGGAGATTGCTCGCTACGTATCGAAGTACTTGGTATGTTGGCAAGTCAAGGCTGAAGATCAAAGGGTAGCTGGTTTGTTGCAGCCACTTCCGATTCCTCAATGGAAATGGGAACATATAACCATGGATTTCGTGATAGCTTTACCACGGAGTCCAACGGACAATAATGCAACTTGCGTGATTGTCGATCGATTGACCAAGGCGGCTCATTTTATACCATTTCGAATTGGTCAGTCAACGGAGGCTTTGGCAGAGCGGTACATGCAAGAGATTGTGAGATTGCATGGAGTACCCATGAGCATTGTTTCGGATCGTGATACTCGATTTCTATCACACAAGTGCATTTATACGATATTTTATTGGGGTATTTTTGAATCTTGCGACAGATTTCTTGTTTATTATTGTTTTTGGGTGCGGATAATGCATTTGGTAACTGTGGTTAGTATCCGACCCGACCCGCATACTTGAAACCCATTATGGTTCAAGATTACGTCATATATTTGCTAGTACAGAGGATCCGTGCACATCTAGATTCGATACACACTTATATGATATATTTATCCGCATATCTTTTAAATAATACAAATAATAGCCAGATAATATATTTTAATAACTAGAATGGCATATTATCATATCCCATATCATATGTTTGCATCCATATATCGTATTCATGTCCAAATTGATAAAACAAACTCGTTTGGATCGCTACGTGTATTTACATAGATCCATACTTGGGGGTATGCATTTTTATTAACCGGACATCGTATTATGGTTTTAGCTTGTACGTATATTCTCCATATTTTAAAACTAAAATTTTAGAAGAGACCCGTGTATTTTTCGGAGTATTTTGATATTAGCTGTTTAAACCTAAACTAAATATATTATAATAATATTTAAAATAAACTGTTATAAATATAATATATATATATATATATATAAACTAACTATCCTATAATCTGATTCTCTCTCTCTCTCTCTTTTATCGTTATGTCTCTCTCTCGCCCTTAATATATATACAATTAATTAACCTAATAAATAAAACAACACCTCATCTCTCTCTCCTCTTCCTACTCCCTCTCACGATGAAACCCACGCATGCAACCCTAGCCGCTCCTCCTCGCCTTCGCCGCCGACCTCCCCACAACCTCGTCACCACCACCTCCCCGCCTTCATCACAACCTCCACTTCCTCCTCTCTTCTCTGCAACCCCGAGAACCCACGAACCCCGAGCAAACCCAGCAACCTCCCCCTGCAGCAACTCGAGAAACCCCTCACCGTCGATCACCTCACCACCTTGACCTCACCCTTACCACCTCCTCTCCCCTCTCCATCCCCGAGCCCTGCACCTCTCTCCACCCGACGACCCCAACCCTACAACCCAAGAACCCCGACGCCAACGCCTGCATCCCTCACCGCCGATCACCACCGACCTCGCCGTCGTCTCCTCACCTCCCTCTCCAACTCCTGACACCACAACCACCATCAACCTTGCATTCCCGACCCCAAACAGCAACCCCAGAAAACCCATAGCCACCTCGTCGCCGACGACAGCCTTCGTCGTCGTCAAGCCGTCACCTCGCCCCTTTCCTCTGTCCTCGCTTCCCCAGAACTCGACACCAGACCCCAGAACACAACAACAACCATTATCTTTCTTCGTGTTCTTTCTTGATCGGTTCTTGATCGCCTCTCCGGAGTCGCACACGTCGCTGACGATCCGAACGACCCAATCATCATCGTCGTCCAGCGTAGTCGCATTTCTCATTTTCTCGATTTCCCTTGGCGCTACATGTCACCTTGATCGAATGTGTAGGATAGGTGGGAGGTCACTTCATTGATCAGCCAGGTCCAGTGCTGCACGCTCGTGAGTTTGCATCGCGACGTTTATTCGACGTTGGACGTAGCATACGTACCCCGTCGTGAGATCCGATCAGGCAAGTTTTAACTTGCAACATTCTATGTTACTATATCGATATCCATATGAATAAAAATAGTACATGTGTTTTATTAATCAGCAACTATTACCGATTTAAAGTTTTACGATATCCGTTCGTATCCATACTGATAATCGCATATCTAATTGCATGCCGGAACGTCATGATATCATTATACCACTATATTAGTATAACGTGTTATCTAGTTTGCATCATACATAGTCATGGACGTATAAATGGTTATTACAGATAGACACATATGCATCCTGACATCAGTGTTGTTTACCGAGTTCCAATATCGATTACAGTTTCACATTTGGCACCTATTTGGTTAATATACATCACATGACATGTCCACGACACACTACTTGACTGGTTACTTGGATCTTGTTACTAATGCCGACAATCCTGACTTGTTGTCCTGATGGACGTAACTTGTTGTCTGCATAGACAAAACCAGTACCTGCTTGATCCTGTGTTGGCATTAGATTCATATCATCAATACTTGACTTGAACACATAACCTTGGGGGTAAAGGGAAATCAATAATGAAATCTGACTTGTAACTCAACAGTTCGATGCTTATACTGGTCAGTCTTTACGGGCTAGGCCAGCCCCGGGATGATACTGCTGATATCATTCATCTGTACATGTTACCTGTTTACTGCCTAGCGGCACGTCTCGGATTCAGCCCGAGAATCTTGACCGTGGTCCCGGGAACGCACAGAATACTATTGAGTTACATCGACGATTCCATTAAATTGATTTCAAAGATTTTAGAATAAATAACCTAGAAGCACAGTTTTAGATTACACATCACATACATACACATATCTCACTGTTTCATATTTGTGTTATTCATTTATTTTCATGTTTAATTATATTGTATCCTGGTCATTACTACTATCATTGTTATTATGACGTACTGACGTCTGGGTTTTACATGGCACGGTTCCTTTACCTTTGTCGCAGACAGATCGAGAGTACTTTAACCATCAAGCCGAGCGATGAGGAATTGATCGTGTATTTAGAAATATTTAGTTTAGTTTATTTCCGCAGTTTTATTTCCTTTGATGTGAGCCCATATTGGGACATGTTTCAGATGTTGTTTATTGGATTTGATTCGTTTCCGCTTATGCATTTTCTTGACTCTATTTACTGTGGAAAATGGACATATAGTAGATAGATTTTATATTTTACTGTTCTTGATATCCTATAGACAGTCGTAATATGATTGTGGAGGGATAATTCCTAACCACAGGTAGTATGGTTGGCTCTGTCGCGTGCCGTAGTCTGCGCATCTTGGGAAGCGGGGTGTGACACACTCTCTCTCTCTTTCTCTCGCCTCTCTCTCTCGCCTCTCTCTCTCTGTCTCTCTCATCCCCATCTCATTCTCTCTATATATATAATATATAATAAACCTATTATAAAAAACCAAAACCCACTCTCTCTCTCTCCTTCTTCTCCTCAACACCCGAACCCTAACCCTCGTTTCCCCCGTCGTCATCGCCCTTTCATCGCCGTTCACCCTTCTCCTTGCCTGAACCCTCCCCTCGCCATCACCACGTCCTCTTCCTCCTTTTCCCGATGACCTAAGCTCACAAGCCTAACCTCCAACCCATCATCACCTCGCCTCCGACCTTGTCACCACCCTCTCACCGTCGCTATCCCCTCTCGTCCTCGTCCTCGCCTCCTCTTCCTCACCTCCATCACCCCATCTCCTCCTCCTCTCCTTGTCTCCTCCCTGATGACCCCACGTCCTAAACCAGAACCCCGACCCAAGAACCCAACATCCTCCATCGCCGGCAACCCCTTGTCGCCGGGAACCCATCACCACCGACCACCTCCATCACCTCCTCATCTCCCCAGCAACCCAGAACACCATACACCACCATCGACCCTTACTCCATCCCAGATCTCCAGAACCCACACCCACCTTGCCGCCTCTGACTTCGCCTCGTCGCCGTCACCTGGTCGCCACTATCTCCTCTATGCGCGACAGAACGCCCGCAAACCCCAACAGCCTTCTCTTCTTCCTCTTCTTCTTCTTTCCTTTCTTTTCTTTTTCGGCCATCTCGCCGGAGTTCCGCACGTCGCCGACGATCCTGATGACCCAGCCACCGTCATCATCTATCCTGTCACCATGTCACATAGCTGCTCAGCCAGGCCCAGTCCTGCGTGCGTAAGTTTTGCGTTGTGACTTTATTTTGACGTCGGAACGTGACATCCGTATCTCGACGTGAGATTCGATCAGGCAAGTTCTAAACTTGCAACATGTTATGCTATTATATCAATATCTATTTGATGAATTATAGTGCGTGTGTTTTACTATACAGCAGAGATTACCAATTTACAGTTTTATAGCATCTGTCTGCATCCGTACTGATAATAGTTTATCTAGTTGCATGCCGGAACATCACGATATTATGATACTACAATATCGGTTCAATATGTTATATTGATTGCCATATACATGGTAATAGATGTATAACGGTTATTACAGATAGATACAAATGCATCCTGGCATTAGTTGTGATTGTCGTGTTTCGATATTGGTTATAGTTTTACATTTGGTGCCTATTCTGGTTAAAATACATTGCATGGCATATTCACAACACACTACCAGACTTTTTATTTGAATCTTATTACTAATACCGATGATTAGTCTAAAATATTGCACATTTGAATGATTATTTTCCCCACTATTGTTAAGTTCTAAAATGTGTTTATTGTAATTATAGAACATATGAAGGTTTATGTATGAAAAGTTTATTATCATATATTTCTACATTATAATTAACATAATGAGGTAAAATACATGCATATAATATTTAAATGAAATATTGTAATTAAAATATGAATATCATATCAAATAATTCTAATCAATATTCTTAAAATATTGTATCATACAAATAGTTAGGACGATATCTCAAAATAATAACAAATATTACTAACATTATGACTTGAGATATTGTGCAGATATCAGCTCAATTCTGGAGATCAAAAGATCCGAGATGTCAGAATCAAATCTGCTGAAATATTGAGGGAAAATATAAGATCTAGCAATGGCAGAGACTCAGAGTAAGATTTCCAAAATCCAGACATCGAAGAGATCTACAAATGTCAACACCAGAGACCACAAGAAATCCTAAGACCTGGTCTCACTATGCCGCCGCGGTTGACGGCCAAATGCATATATTCGCGGCGGATCCACGGCAGGGTTGTGGATGTAGAATTTGGGATTTTTTGGGTGTGATCGTATCAGCATATTCTAACGTCTAGCAACTAGGGTTCCTAGTTTCTATGACTATTTAAAGGACCGAGAGCTTCACATGAAAAATTATCGAATCGAAGAGATCAAGAGGTCCAAGACGATCCACGCATCCGAGTAGATCTTCAGCTGTTCATCTACTTCCAACAAGATAGAGATCGAGAGCAAAAACTAGGTTCTTGTACTCTACTTTAAAAGAATTTGTACATGATATAGTTGATTAATAAAGGTAGAGTTTTTATTAGTCTTTTCGCAATTAATTTCTGCACTTAATTTCTGCATCTTACATTATGATCTCAATCTTCATCCTTTCTTCTCCAACCATGCGTGAGTAATTTCTAGCTTGCAAGGATTCGTAGGCTGGGGTAGATCAATGGATGATAAAATTATTTAACTTCTTTTATACATTTTAAAGTCTATAAACTGTACCAAAATAAATGTTAACATCCCTATCGGGCGCGCTACCAATTTATTGCTAGTCACGACCACGATTTGAGATTGGATTAACACTTGTTTTGGTAAAGACTAGACATGAATAGAGATCAATGCAAGGACAAGGGTTAAGAGTGGGGAAATCCTAGTTTCTACCAAAAGAAGCCTAATCTACATTCATCACCATCGATCTAGTTTTAAGCTATTAAAAGATAAAAGGAGTCATTTTTAATTAGTCATCCATTACTACTAAGTCATATGAACCGTACAAGCCTCTTCTTTATAAAATCTACATCCGTATTGAAATAGATCTACAACCAATCAACCCATCTTTCAATCAACTTTTCTAAAGCAAGAAAAAAGTTCGTGTTTCCCTGCGGACGACCCGTACTCATCGCGACTAGCTATTAGCGACACCGTCTTGATTGCGGTTACTTTATTTTACACGAACACTCTTTTAAAACACATCAATCAAATGGCGCCATTGGCGGGGATACGTGCGTAAATTTTTTTCTTTCTATTCGTGTTGAATTCTTCTAAAATCCAGTAAAATATTATAAAAGAGAACAAAAATCGCATATTGTGTATTTAACGATTAGTGTGCGAATTTTGTAAGGGAATCTGGAGTCACTAGAGCGAGAAAATAGAGATTCAGAGACTTTCAACGAGGACTAGAGGAGAATTAGAGGCCACTGAAGAAAAATCAGCAAACGAACACACCATAGTGCAGCGGAACCGCGGCATAAGCAAGCATTTTGCGGCGGAAGCGCGGCGGCTTGGTGGAGTTGCGTCGCCAAACATCTTTGGTATCTTTCTCTCTCCTCTAAAGCTCCAATAACCTGATTTGAACAGCAGGATTCTTTGCAAAAAGAGCCGCTCAAAAATCTTTTTGCGTGTTTTGATATTGGTTTGTTTGTGCATATCTTAACCAGACATTAAGGGGCAATAACCCAAATCCAGATTAGGTGAGGATTCCATCACCCTTCCTAGGCCCTACAAATCACAAAAAGAGCATACTTTCACCCTACATTAATTAAAAAATATCTAGACCAAACCTCTAAAGACCGTCGCGCTTAATTAGGACAGAGGAGGGTCGTGGGTAATCTATCGCTTATCCGTATTTCTCTTGTGGTGACTAGGCAGTGTGACTAAGGAAAGTGGTTACTTAATTAGGCCCGCTATTTTTGGTAATTCATATAGCGGATACCTCCCACTTACCTGGCCACAAGAGCGATAAAGAGGTGGTAGAGGATTGATCCTGCGATTTGTCCATTGGAAGTCTAGGAGCGGTCTAGGACTTGACCTAGATGACCCTAGTTCTAGGGTTTGATTGTGCATGCTTGTGATTTGTTGAGTCAAGCCTCACGTCCGACATTTTTTTTAAAACAGACTTTATTAAAATCGTTCTCACACACGCTGACACGTGCACTAAACCCGCTTAGTGCATGATCGGCTGGATACGGGATTTTAGTGCCCGTCATGTCCGCGTCTTTGCTATCGACTCCGAAGTCTGTACTTCTTCATCTTCTATTTTCCCTCCACCCACCATATCGATCGAGATGGACGGTTCTCCATCAGATTTTCACAACACCACCCTGCCACCACCCGTAGGTGCGCAAAATCCACCACGCATTTCTCTTCAAGAAAGATGCTACCACGTGGGTGGACCCCTTCCTACTTGTCTGTCTAGTCCACCGGCCAATGGGGATAATTTCGAAATTAAACCCCATTTCATCAACTTGTTGCCTAAATTTCACGGGCTTGAATCCGAAGACGCATACGTTTTCATCACCAAATTCGAAAACGTATGCGCGATGATGGGCATAACCCAACTTTCAGGGGATGCTATGCGATTATGTCTTCTCCCTTTTACCTTGTGCGACCTAACAGAAAAATGGCTTTATAGCACTACCGCACAGTCTATCGCCAAATGGGACGAATTCGTTATAGCATTCCTTAAGAAATTTTATCCCAATCACAAAACCGCCCGTGTTTGAAGTAGGATTAATGTAGGGTTCCTAAGCACAACAACAAGGTTTCGGGTGGCATCATCCATGCCAATTTAAAAATTTGTCATGCTTAAACAACCTGATGTAGAGAGGTTTTGTCGATCAAAAATATTTACCGCAATCAAGAACGGCGTCGCATGAAGCTAGCCGGTGAATACGGGTCGGTCCACAGGGATGTTGTAAATCTCCTTTAAGTTCTTACGAGTTAATTCCAAATGATATTGGGTCTTATAATTAAACCTAAAAATTGAAGTTGTATGACACTAGGATTAGAAACTTGCTAGGATTAGGTTTAGGAAAAATTTGGTAAACAAAGATCTACATCTCTTTCCATTGCCTTTAATTAAATATATCATATTAGTGTTATGGTAAATCTTAACAAAGGGGATTAGGATGATTGGGAAGATTGATTCTCCCTCTAGATCCTTGTCCTTCCTTTCTTAATCTTTACCCTAACCTCCATGGAAAACCTTAAATTCCGTGCCTTTAGACTACGGAATCACCGTTACCTCGAGGGTAGAGTGCCGTAAGGAGCGGAATAAGAAGGTATGCATGGAGTTCTAATGTTCATAAAAGATTGGCAACAAAAAGAGATGAGAGATCTTCATCTCTCAAATCCTTTCCTATTCCTAACCCTAACAAGCGAGGAAACTACTCGCTCATTGAGGGGATGAAAAAAGACATGATTTTATTAAAGAGAAGAAACATCTATTGCAAGTTAATAAAATTCTAAACTAAATTAAACTAAGGGCAAGAAAATAATTTACCTAGAGCAGATATGAAAAACTATAACTAGGGCAAGAAAAATAACCTACTTACGATTGATGCGCTCTAACTTCAAGAAAACAGAATTTTATTCATGAGTAGAGGCATAAGAAAATACAAGGCTTTGGGTTCTATTTATAGGACATAGAACCCTAGGTTTACAATTGCTCCGCATGTCTACAATTACAAATATACCCTCAGGAAATCTTTTTAGAGCCGCCTCCGCATTATGGTAAAATTTTCACCGCGCACGGGCTTCATATGGCCGCGGAACCGCGGCAATGGCGCGCTTGGGCCGCGGTTCCGCGGCCCTTTGGTGTGATCATTTGATGGTTTTTTTCTGGGCTTCTTCAAGTTCTTCTGGGCTTTTCATTTCTTTAGTTATTTTTCCATTTGGGCTTCTACAGTGATTCCAGATCTTCGGTGAACACTTGTACCGATCTTTTAACCGTTTGCCTTAACAATTTGGACCTTGCGTTGCCTTATTGACTGTGAACTGTTCTTCGTCTCGGCTTGACTAAGATCCTCCTATTTGTTGGTCAAAAATCCTTCTTTTGTACCGTCTTTTGTGTTTTTCACTGTTTTGCTCCAAGAACCTGTAACCTGTAACATGTAGCAGACATGGGTCAAAAGCACCTGTTTTTATTCTTAAATGCATAAGAATGGGGGATATAAAATGCAATATTATGTTATGAACAAACACCCCCAAACTTATCTTTTGCTCGTCCTCGAGCAAACTTATTTTTTATTCTCGATAAAAATCTAACCTAGCCGCACTTTCGCAGGGAAACGCGATTGCACTGAGCACGTGCAACAAGCCGTTAAACCTCTAGGTGTCCCTAGTAGGAGGAGTGTTGTCTCCTGAGGATTTTCAGCGGATTACACCCACAAAATCCTATCAATTTGGCTTTTCGACTTTTGTTTTCCAATTAGGTTTTCTAACAAGGAATTCTATTATCGTCGACCCGCAAATTATCCACCCATATTCTTCACACTTCCTCATCATTTAACTTAAGATTATATATGTTCTATAGAATTACTTAGCTTTCGGCATCTCTTAAGTTTTCCTTCTAGGGTTTCATCTCCACTTAGGAATTTCTATCAACTCTACTAAAGATACAAGTTCTATTCTTCATTCCTTTCTCTTATCTAAACTCTAATCACATATCCCCACGTGTGTGTAAATATCACCCCTACACTTGGAAATTCAATTCAAGCAATCGTACTCTCGTCCATTGTCCAAAGCATTTATTAATTGGTGAATTTTGAATTTTTGCTTACACATCCTTCATGCGACCGTTAATACTTCTTGAGGTACCAACAACCGATTACAAGATGCGTTAGCACTTTACAGCGTACTTCCTAGTTTTGCAACACTCAAGGCTTTTAGCAGTGACTCCCAAACCAGTTGGTCTAAAGCACTAGGTGATGAGGCACCCTCGCTAAATATTTTTCATTTTCACAGCCTTAAGTAATCACAAAAACCAGTGTCCATTTTTTTTTCTTTATTCACTTTTTTTCTTTTATTTTCATTGTACTAAGGACTTTAGACAAGAGCATTTCAAGGTCTCTTCTACTATTCCAAGCTTCAAGGTGCGTGATTGTGCATTTTGTAGGGTATACGTTTTCAGAATCTAGACTTAAGCTAGGAATTATGTTTCAAACTTATACTCTAATAAAAATTTAATACTTTTCTTTCATTTCGACTTAGCCCAAGAAGTGAACCCAAAATTTGCCTATTTCTAAATAAACTACAAAGACATATACTTTCTACCGTTAAACTCTAAGGAAAGTTATTTTTAGGGTTTTTAATTTGCCAAGTCTAAGATCTAGTTTTTCCTAGCCAGTTAACTTATTTATCAAACTCAAGTCAATTAACCAGAATTGAATACATTAATTTTTATAATTTTTTGAATTTTTTCAATTTTTATGGGTTTTTAATATTAATTAATTTTTTATTTATTTTTCAAATTTTTATGATTTTTATATAAAGATGCAATGCAGAAATTAAATATGAAAAAGGAAAAGAAAAATATATACGAAATGAAAATATGCAATGCAAAAGATAACTATCTACACTACCCTCCCCCCCAAACTTGAGCAAAGCAGTGCCCTCACTGCCCGGCCCCACGTCGCGCCCGTGAGCGTGAACGTGATCGCTCCCCTCTAGCCAAAAGGGTTTGAATACCCCTCTCAATTTCCGTCAACCGACGGTCGTGATCTCGTGCTATCGCCCGAAACTCGTCCCTCAAAGAATCAATTCTCCTTACTGTTCTCCGCATCAATCGTGCATGCTCTTGAGGGGTCAGCTCTTCCCCGCTCGATGTCGAGCTAGAGCTAAGGGTGCGAGCGGGAATATTCTCCGCCGGTTCGGTTCGTGACCAAATATCAGTAAGTCTAGAGTAGGACGAAGTAACGCCCTCAACGAGTGGTCGAACCGGAACTCCTCTCATCATGTATGAATCAAATTCTTCGACGAAGAGGAAATAACGGCAGAGTTGGGTGACTAGCATGGGGCATGGGTAGATGGTACCCCTTTTCCCCGCACCTATAGAATGGAGCAATACAGTGCACATGTCGAACCGTGGATTTTTCGTCATTAGTGTGTGTACGACATGTAATGAGGGGGTGAAAAAAGTCGTATTGTGCGAGCTGCCAAAGATGTTATTTTGTGCCCACCGGCACACAGTAAGAACGTTTGCGAAAAGGGTCCGTGCTTGGATACCCTTACGCGGCTCTCTCGCACAGTCATTGCCCATCAAGGGCATGTAATCCTCAAAGTGTAGGGGTAAGTCATGTGCGGGCACACGAGGTATGAGTGTGACCTCGTGGATCATATCCCTATCAATGTGAATTACGCGATCTTCCCAATTTAATTTAATGTAGCCTAAGTCGTCTAGACTTTGATCCTCCATAGATTCATAAAACAGGGTAACTAGTTCAGGTATGGCAAACGCAGAGGGGTGATTATAGGTCAGGAAATTCCAGCCCCTCTGCTCGATTTCATATGCAAAATAGCTACCGTACAATTCGTGGCTGAAAACTGGGGAGAAATCCCTCTCAAATTGCATTTTATGTGCCATAATAATTTTACAGATAAAAAGTATGCAAGAAACAGTGAGGAAATTGACAGAAAGTACCTCCCCTGAAGTTTCAGGGGGTGAGGCTCCAGAAGCGCGGCGGAAGGGCGGCTTTAGGCGGCTAGGGCGGCGGGATCGCGGCGGTTTGGCGGCGGCGTGTCGTGGATTTTCTGGAGGTGACAGGGGGTGGCGGCTAGGGTTGTATGAAGAGAAAAATTTTAGGTTTAAGAGAACGGGGGGGGCTCAGGTCGTATAAATAGGGGGAAAGATGGAGATTTGTAGAAAACACCCTCAAAAATGAGGGTTTTATAAAAAGATCAGTTATTAAGTCTGAAAATTTTCAATTAGGTCCAAAAATATTAATTAATTTTTTGTTCTTTTTCAAAATTTTCAATTAGGTCCAAAAATATTAATTTTTTTTTCTTTTTCAAAATTTTTTATTTTTTATGGTGTTTTGGAATTATATATTTACAAATTATATACACACCCCCAAACTTATTTGAAATAAAGTTTTGGAAAAAATGGAAAGTCGGGGGTGAAGGTGGAGGAAAATTAATCAGTGTAGATCGGCTCCTGCAAAAGCAGGAGCTCCTCCGATGGGTCCGCTGTGAGGAACGGTTTTAATCGATGCCCATTCACTTTGAATAACGTACCGTCCTCCGGATTTTCAAGATCAACCGCACCGTGCGGATAAACGGCGCGGACTATAAAAGGTCCCTTCCATCTAGAACGAAGCTTGCTGGGATGATAATGTAACCGAGTATCATAGAGTAAGACCTGTTGACCAGGTTTAAATGTCTTTCGCAAAAGGTGTTTATCGTGGAACACCTTAGCTCGGTTTTTAGCAATTATGGCATTATCATATGCCTCATCCCGCAGCTCTTCTAGTTCATTCAACTGCAGCTTTCGGTTGCTGCCCGCATCTCCTAAAGATAAATTCAGCTCTTTGATAGCCCAAAATGCCTTGTGCTCAATTTCTACTGGGAGGTGGCAAGCCTTCCCGTAAACAAGCCGGTATGGAGACATTCCAAGATCGGTCTTGTATGCAGTACGGAAAGCCCATAGTGCATCGATCAATTTGAGTGACCAATCCTTACGGTTTTTAGATACCGTTTTCTCCAAGATTTGCTTAATTTGCCGATTAGAGACCTCGGCTTGCCCACATGTTTGGGGATGGTACGGCGTTGACAGCTTATGGGTGATAGAATATTTGCGCATTAAGGACTCAAAAGTCCTATTGCAAAAGTGAGAACCATTATCACTTACTATCGCGCGAGGGTGCCCAAATCGAGAAAAGATGTGTTCTTTAAGAAATCGAACGACAACCTTGTTGTCATTCGTTCGACTAGGCACATCCTCGACCCACTTTGAAACATAGTCAACAGCCAAAAGAATATACACATTTCCAAAAGAGTTAGGAAATGGTCCCATGAAGTCTATACCCCAAACATCAAAAATATCTACAACCAAAATTGGTTGGAGTGGCATTTCGTTTCTCAGCGATATCTGGCCCAAGTGTTGGCACCGAGAGCAAGTCTTGCAATATTCATATGCATCCTTGAAGAGTCGTGGCCAATAGAAACCACATTGCAAGACTTTCTCGGCTGTCTTCTTTGGGCCAAAGTGCCCGCCACATGCTTGATCGTGGCAAAAAGACAGCACACTCTTAACCTCATTTTCTGGCACACACCGACGAATGATTTGGTCAGAACAGTATTTAAAAAGATAAGGTTCATCCCAGTAAAAATGCTTTACTTGGGACAAGAATCGAAGTTTATCCTGTTTTGACCAATTGTTAGGTATCAAGCCGGTGGCTAAGTAGTTTACAATATCGGAGAACCATGGTTCGCAAAAAACGGTCAAGAGTTGCTCATCGGGGAAAGCATCAGTGATAGGAGGTTCAAGTGCAAGCGAAGAAGGAAGTCGTGAAAGGTGATCGGCCACTACGTTTTCACATCCTTTTTTGTCCCTTATAACAAGGTCAAACTCTTGTAGCAAAAGGATCCAACGTATTAGCCTCGATTTAGCATCCTTCTTCGCAAAAAGGTGGCGAAGAGCTGAATGATCCGTGTACACTATAACTGGAGAGCCGATTAAATAAGGCCGAAATTTTTCAAGTGCAAACACAACCGCTAAAAACTCTTTTTCTGTTGTTGTGTAGTTTAATTGGGCCTCATTTAATATTCGGCTAGCGTAATAAATCACGTGAGGCATCTTATTAATGTGTTGTCCAAGAACAGCACCAATGGCAAAATCTGATGCGTCGCACATAATTTCGAAAGGGTGCGTCCAGTCTGGAGATGAAAGAATGGGCGCAGAAATGAGAGAGTGTTTCAAAGACTCGAACGCTTCCATGCAGGTTGAGTCGAAAACAAATGTTGTATCCTTGGCCAATAAGAGAGTCAAAGGTCTAGCAATCTTGCTAAAATCCTTAATAAATCGTCTATAAAAACCGGCATGGCCAAGGAAAGCTCGGATATCTTTGACGCATTTAGAAGGAGGAAGATTAGAAATGACTTCAATTTTAGCTCTATCAACCTCTATGCCGTTTTGCGAGATGACATGTCCTAAGACAATGCCTTCTCGTACCATAAAGTGGCATTTCTCCCAATTCAAAGTTAGGTTCTTCTCCCTACAGCGAGTAAGAACTGCGTCAAGATGTCGTAAACACTCGTCGAAGGAGTCACCAAAAATGGAGAAATCATCCATAAAGATTTCCAAAAACTGCTCCACCATGTCCGAAAAGATCCCCATCATACACCGCTGAAATGTAGCGGGTGCATTGCATAACCCAAAGGGCATGCGACGATAAGCAAAAGTACCAAAGGGACAAGTGAATGTAGTCTTGTCTTGATCCTCTTTGGCTATGGGGACTTGGTTATAACCGGAATAGCCATCTAAAAAGCAGTAGAACTCGTGCCCCGCCAATCGTTCTAGCATTTGGTCAATGAAAGGCAAAGGAAAGTGGTCCTTCCTTGTCGCGGCATTGAGTTTTCTATAGTCGATGCAAACTCGCCACCCAGTTTGGGTGCGAGTAGGAATTAACTCATTTGCCTCATTGGTAATGACTGTGATGCCCGATTTCTTTGGCACGACATGAATGGGGCTAACCCATTGGCTATCCGAGATAGGGTAAATGATACTACTATCAAGATATTTAACAATCTCCTTCTTGACCGCCTCTTTCATAATGTGGTTGAGGCGTCTTTGTGGATCCCTTGCCGGCTTGGCATCATCCATCAAGTGTATATGATGTTCGACTATGAGGGGACTAATCCCCTTGATGTCCGCCATAGACCAGCCAAAAGCTTGCCGATTGTTCTGTAAGACCATTAAAAGGGTCTTCTCTTGCTCAAGAGCTAGAGAGGCCGATATGATAACGGGTAAGGTCTCATTGTCACCTAGATAAGCATATTTTAGGTGCGACGACAAAAGCTTTAGTTCGAGTGTAGGTGGTGAAACAATAGATGGTAACAATGGAGTAACTGTTTCAAACTCGAAGGATTCCATCAAAGGTTCAAATTGAGTGTACGCTACCGACTCGGATGGTTCAACTAACTCATCCGGAAAAGCAAAAGACTCAAACTCGGGTGGAGAGTCTTCAAGATCATCAACAAAGGTGAAACACTCATACACTTTGTCCGTCGTGAAAGCTGTGTCGGATTTTAGGAGGAACGCACTAGTGGCGTCATCATTGCTGTGGTCAAACATAAAATTTTCGAACTCACAGTCCTCCTCCGCGATCTCATTGATCGAGCAAACATCAAGTACGCTAGAATTAGGCTCACAAGGCTGACTTCCTAACTTGAAAATGTTGAGTTCAACTGTTATCTTGCCAAAAGATAGATTCATTGAACCGTTACGAAAGTTGATTACCGCGTTAGAAGTCGCGAGGAATGGTCGACCAAGTATCACCGGAATTTGATTACGGGGGTTAGCGACAGGTTGTGTATCCATAACAATAAAGTCAACGGGGAAAATGAAATCCCCAACTCTAATTAACACATCCTCCAACTCTCCCCTAGGGTGGGTGATTGATCGGTCGGCCATTTGGAGAGTACAATGAGTGGGCTTAAGCTCTCCAACGCCTAATTGTTCGTACACCGAATAAGGTAGCAAATTGACACTAGCACCAAGATCTAACAGTGCTCTATTGATGGTCTTGTTCCCAATTGTGATCGAAATAGTAGGACAACCGGGGTCCTTGTGCTTTGGGGGTAAAGAATTGACAAGAGTATCACTAACAGCACTAGCCACAAAAACTTTCTTTGGTACTTGTGACCTCCTCTTTTTGGTGCATAAGTCCTTTAAGATTTTTGCATATGAAGGAACTTGTTGGATTGCATCCAAAAGAGGGATATTTATGCTAACCTGCTTGAACAACTCTACAATCTTTTCCATCTGTGGAGTTGGTTTATTGGATCTCAACCGATTTGGAAAAGGAACATTTTGAAAAGTTGTTGAGTCCAAATTCTGCGGATCAGATTGTTGAGTTGGAACGGAACCTCGTGTAGATGTGTTCATGTTGTGAGAAGTGGGTCCGTTCGAGCTAGAAGAAGTAGAGCCATGTGAAGGATGGAGAATAGGCTCTAACGAAGAAGAAGAAGAAGAAGAAGAAGGTGAAGAAATTGAAGAAGGACCACCGGCAGGGGTGTCATGGTTAATACCCACATTGTTTTGCAGCATTTTTCCGGATCTCAACGTGGTCACTGCGTTTACATTATGATTCTGCTGTTCATGTGCAACATGTGCGTGACCGGGATTTGGGAGTGGTTGAGACGGAAGCTTTCCTTTCTCTCGCTCTTTCAAAGCTGCGTTGAGTTGTGCAATTTGTGCCTCAATAGCTTTGATGCTTTGATCGTGTGAGGCACTGTTTTGCACCAAAGATTGAACAGAAGTCTCTATCCTAGCTGTGGACTGTGCAGATTGTTTTAGGAACGCTTCTAGACTTCTTTCGAGCGAGCTAACAGCATTTTGAGGGGGAACAAAATTGTTGGGTACAAAATTGTTCATTTGATTAGGGTACGGTTGCTGTTGGAGAGGTTGCTGAAATTGAGTTTGTGGAGGTGCTTGTTGTTGTGGAGGAGGAGGCCTTTGAAAATTTCTATTTCCTTGGAATTGTTGATTTTGGTTCCAAGCGAAATTTGGGTGGCTCTTCCATCCCGGATTGTATGTTGAAGAGTATGGATCGTTTCTTTGTCGTTGCTGAAAGGCAGCATTGACTTGATCCTGTCCTTGAGTAGATGCAGTGTAAGGACACTCTTCGGTGAGATGTGATGGATCCGAACAACAAGCACAAACAGTTCGTGGAGGCACAACAGGGGCAGGAGAAGGCGCTAAGATTTTGGTCTTAAGCGCTTCTAGCTTTTTCGTAAGAGCGGCCACCTCGGCCTTCATAGCAATCGACATCTCTACTTGATGTATGCCCGCCCTAGGTTGACCAATAGAAGAAGATGATGATGTGGTCTTGGTGCTCTCTCACTGAATTGTTTGTTCACTAAGATCCTCTAGAAACTGCCACGCTTCCTCACTAGACTTGGATAGAAAGTGACATTGACAAATGGTTTCTAGCAACTGTTTCGTTGCCGGGTTCAATCCCTCGTATAATGTTTGGCAAAGTTGCCAACTTTCGATCCCATGATGAGGGCATTGAACGAGTAGGTCTTTGAATCTTTCAAAACATTTCCAAAATGGTTCGGAAAGTTGCTGTGAAAATTGTATAATCTCATTACGGATTCTAGCAGTTTTGTGATGAGGATAGAACTTTTTAAGAAAAGCTTTCACAAACTCATCCCAATTTCTAATTGAATGTGATGCGGTGCTGTATAGCCACTTCTCGGCTAGGTCACATAAGGTGAAAGGAATGACCCTTAACCTTATAGCGTCATCACTTAATTGGGTCGTTTTCATCATAGCGCAAACGTTTTGGAATTTATTGATAAAGATATATGCATCTTCGGATTCCAAACCATGAAACTTAGGCAGCATATTGATGAAGTGGGGTTTGATCTCAAAATTTTCCCCATTTGCCGGTGGGAGGGAAAGACAAGTAGGAAGGGCGGTGCGGACGGGGTAGAAAAGATCCTGGAGCGCGACTCGTGCAGGCGCTTCAACAGGCTGGTGATTCGGGTTATTCGCACCTAACGGAGGTGGAATCATTCCCGTCGGTATGGTGTTGTTAGGATCGTATCCCGACATACCTTCGGAAGAAGAATGTGATGGTGAAAGTGAAGAAGTGGACAGGATTTCGACTTCGGAGTCGAAAGGTTCGTCGGTCGGTACCAACGAAACAAGGACTAATCGGGCGCTAGGGTCCCTAGTCCAACCGGACATACACTAAAAGGGTTAGTGTAGTCGAAAGATGAAAGACAGAATGTGGAGGTAAGAAAACGTCAATAAGAAGAAGTGGTGTAAGTGAGTGCAAAGATTCTTTTAGCGACAAGTTGCAAGTTTTGAAAAGATTTTTCCTTTTTCTCTCTTTTTTTTGTGTGCTTTTGCAAAATGATTTTTGAAAAGAGACTTGTGACACAAATGCAGTTAACCACACATGCACAATCAGGCCTAGATCTAGGGTCACCTAGGTCAGCTAGACAGCTCCTAACTGTTCCAAAGGGCTAGAGATAGGACCTCAAACCGCCTCTTCACCGCCAATTGTGGCCAGGTAAGTGGGAAGGAACCACGCTGTGGGCCTAATTAAAAACCACTAGCCTTGACACACTTGCCTAGGCACCGCAAAGACAGGTTAGGATAAACGGCCGATGCCTATACTAGTCCTCTGTCCTATTGAGCTCGAAGTCCTTAGGGCTGAGTCTAATATTTTTTAATTAAGAGTGGTCAATGCAAATGCTTTAAGTGATTTCTGGGGTCCTGTGAAGGGTGATGAAATCCCTACCCAATCTGAATTGGTAAATATCCCCTTAAAGTCAGATTAAAGTATGCAAAGCAGTAAATCACTTGCAATCAATTATTTATTTAGCGCGGCGCAAAGAATCCTGCAGAAAATCAATTATTGGAAGGGGGACGAAAATTTTTAGCGCAAAAAATCCTGCAGAAGATTTGACAAAAGATATATGGAGATTTGTAGAGGAGAAGGAAAGAAATCAAACCATGCAAATTTTTCACAGAGAAGGCTCCAGAAGACCGCGGAACCACGGTTTTGACAGGGGTAATGCGGCGAGGTCGCGGCGCAATGGAGGCTTCAGGTGTCCAAATTTTCTCAGCTGCTCTGTACTCTCAAGATTCTCTTGTGTTGATGTATCTTTTTCTATTTTGCCTTCTGTGTTGTTTCAGGTCCGTCAAACCTGCAAAGATTCACAAAGAAAACCCTTCAAACAATAAAAGATGATAGAATTTTTTTATTTTTGATTTTTTTCAGATTTTTATGATTTTTTTATATTTTATATTAACCCGAAATTACAAAAAGGAAATTTTACGCCATCCCCGGCAACGGCGCCATTTGATTTAGAGAGGTTTTGTCGATCAAAAATATTTACCGCAATCAAGAACGGCGTCGCATGAAGCTAGCCGGTGAATATAGGTCGGTCCACAGGGATGTTGTAAATCTCCTTTAAGTTCTTACGAGTTAATTCCAAATGATATTGGGTCTTATAATTAAACCTAAAAATTGAAGTTGTATGACACTAGGATTAGAAACTTGCTAGGATTAGGTTTAGGAAAAATTTGGTAAACAAAGATCTACATCTCTTTCCATTGCCTTTAATTAAATATATCATATTAGTGTTATGGTAAATCTTAACAAAGGGGATTAGGATGATTGGGAAGATTGATTCTCCCTCTAGATCATTGTCCTTCCTTTCTTAATCTTTACCCTAACCTTCATGGAAAACCTTAAAATCCGGGCCTTTAGACTACGAAATCACCGTTACCTCGAGGGTAGAGTGCCGTAGGGAGCGGAATAAGAAGGTATGCATGGAGTTCTAATGTTCATAAAAGATTGGCAACGAAAAGAGATGAGAGATCTTCATCTCTCAAATTCTTTCCTATTCCTAACCCTAACAAGCGAGGAAACTACTCGCTCATTGAAGGGATGAAAAAAGACATGATTTTATTAAAGAGAAGAAACATCTATTGCAAGTTAATAAAATTCTAAACTAAATTAAACTAAGGGCAAGAAAATAATTTACCTAGGGCAGATATGAAAAACTATAACTAGGGCAAGAAAAATAACCTACTTACGATTGATGCGCTCTAACTTCAAGAAAACAGAATTTTATTCATGAGTAGAGGCATAAGGAAATACAAGGCTTTGGGTTCTATTTATAGGACATAGAAACCCTAGGTTTACAATTGCTCTGCATGTCTACAATTACAAATATACCCTCAGGAAATCTTTTTAGAGCCGCCTCCGCATTATGGTAAAATTTTCACCGCGCACGGGCTTCATATGGCCGCGGAACCGCGGCAATGGCGCGCTTGGGCCGCGGTTCCGCGGCCCTTTAGTGTGATCATTTGATGGTTTTTTTCTGGGCTTCTTCAGGTTCTTCTGGGCTTTTCATTTCTTTAGTTATTTTTCCATTTGGGCTTCTACAATGATTCCAGATCTTTAGTGAACACTTGTACCGATCTTTTAACCGTTTGCCTTAACAATTTGGACCTTGCGTTGCCTTGTTGACTGTGAACTGTTCTTCGTCTCGGCTTGACTAAGATCCTCCTATTTGTTGGTCAAAAATCCTTCTTTTGTACCGTCTTTTGTGTTTTTCACTGTTTTTGCTCCAAGAACCTGTAACCTGTAACATGTAGCAGACATGGGTCAAAAGCACCTGTTTTTATTCTTAAATGCATAAGAATGGGGGATATAAAATGCAATATTATGTTATGAACACAACCCTAAACAAGATCTTTAACTAGAGAATCAAATGGAAACATCAAGTAAACTACTTTAGTTCTAAGGGATTAGGGATTACAACCTTTGTAGTCCATTCCTTCGTTTCATAAGCTCCAAGTTGTGGTCCCTTCGCTGCGATCATCAAGCTCCCGGACTCTTGAGAGGCACCATGAAGTGAATGATGCATCCTTGCTTGGAATCTTCACTATCCAAGATGATCTACTTTGAGGAGTCACAAACCCAAGCTATCTCTTCACTAATTAGATATTAGTGAAGCTAACACACTAATCTATATGGCTAGTATAGAAGAGGATGACGAAGTAGGAATTTTGCTCTCTTTAGTTTTCTTTTTCTCACAATCTTTCATCACAAGATCAAAAGCTAGAAAGCTTTTGCAATGAGGAAGAAGAAGATGAAGCAAGTGATGAATGAATAATTGTTGAGGTTAGAAATGCAACCATGGGTTAAGAATGTCATGCTTAACCCTTGTAGAGACTTAACCATGGGCTAGGGTTAAAGATTAGGTTAACAAATATCTTAGTAAATATCTAAAGAGTGGACTTAGTCAACAAGTAAAAATATCTCAACATAAAATCCACAATTTAGAATTAACTAAAATAAATATATATCTAACCCTAATTCTAGCAATGGTGTGAATCTCATAAACCCTAGTTGCATGTATAACCTAGCATGTTACAATTATACATATCACATATATATAATTTAGCAACAAAAGAAAAGAATACAATAAACATATATCACATATATGTTAATGTATTATCAAGTGAGAAAAAGTAATTATTAAGTGAGCTAATATTAGTTAATGTAATTTAATATATCAAATATATAATTCTATATTAAATTATTAAATCAACACTTAATTTAATAATCCTGCTATATTACATATAACCGACTAATATAATATGTATCATTTTATCGAATCAATACTTGATCCGATAACACGGCTATATCACATATAACCAGCCGATATCACATATCACGAGAATAGAATACGGTATCACATATCGTATTAATCTCTGTCCCGCGCATATCACATATGTGCTCCTACTCCGTTTCGCCTGAGCCAGGAAACCTATGTATAGGACTCTAAAGACTCGTCAATACGCCGGCAATAGGTGATGATCATACCAAACACCCACAAGCTGCAAGCGGTCAGCTAAACGTAACAGTCACCCGGGTATTGAGCGATCAGAAGATAAACAAGCAAGCCTGTACACACTCCTGTGAATCCATTCAGTAACACTACCGTACAGTCCGGTCTCTTCGTCTGATATGTTGCATATCCAGTCTAGAGGTGGTAAACGTCAGACCCCAGTAACCGATAAGTCGTGTCGATGTGAGGCTCATAACGGGTCAAGAAACAACTGATAACACTTACCAATAGGTCTCCATATCATCCCTGGCCAGGGGCATCCAGTTATAGCCAATCGAACACAGCGCAACATCAACCCCCAATACCGGGAGAGGCGAAACCCCTCATATCGCCCATTGCCTCCATGTGATTCAGGACTGTACCCAAAAGCCACCGTTTTGCACGTTCTCATGAACGTGGTAAGGTGGAATTCAAAGCACAGTGGGAATCACACAAGACTCTATGACGATCTCGGGTCTACAGACTAACCTGTACCAGTGTCACCAGAGAACTGCTATCTGACGATAGGTATAATACCATCTAGGAGTTCTCGGTGAGTCCGTTCAGTGTACCCAGTCTCCACTGAGCACCCGTATACCATCTTTGATGTCAAACACTAATGGATGTGGGATCATCCATCGCCCGTCATATGGGTCAAGATGCGTATACGCTAGTCTACTCTGGAGTATCGATGCCCTGTCTCAATACACCCTCGACTAGGAACAATTATAGGATGTACTCGTAGACTACCCTGGCCCTACTAGTATGATCTGCATCATAGTCCTAGTAGTCAAGTACATATCCTAAGGGCTTTATCAACATATGAGAGCAAGACAGTAACACAATACAAGTCAACATGTTAAGACAAAGAGCAACCAGATAGCATACTACCATATCGAGCAAGAAAGTCCTCTCTATATATATCCAAGCATCCACTATAATATACATCATATGTACAATAATGGCCTCTAAGGCATATACATAACTAACAATCTCCCACTTGCACTAAGGCCAGCTGTTGTAGTATCTCATACCCAACAACCCGAAGAGTCTCTCAAATTGTATTTGGGGTATGGCCTTCGTGAGTGGATCCGCAGTATTGTCCTTCGTGTCAACTCTCCTAACCTCGATCTCCCGGCGATCAACTATCTCCCGGATCAGGTGATACCGCCTCAGAATATACCTGGATCTCTGATGGAACCTGGGTTCCTTGTCCAAAGCCACAGCTCCATTGTTATCACAATACAAAGGTATTGGATGCTCAATGGATGGAACCACTCCAATTTCAGTTATGAACTTCTTCATCCAGACAGACTCTTTGGTAGCATCGTTGGCAGCGATGTTTTCAGCCTCCATCGTCGAGTCTGCCACGGTTTCCTGTTTGGAACTCTTCCAACACACCACCCCTCCATTGGGGGTAAAGACAAATCCTGAGTTCGATTTAGAGTCGTCCTTATCACTTTGGAAGCTCGAATCGGTAAAGGACTCCACTTGGAATTCTCCGTTACCATACACCAAGAACATCTCTTTAGTCCTTCTCAAGTTCTTGAGAATGTTCTTCACAGCTGTCCAGTGACTCTCTCCAGGATCTGCTTGATACCTACTCACTACACTTAGTGAGTATGCTACATCGGGTCTGGTACATAGCATCGCGTACATGATAGAGCCTACTGCCGAAGCATAGGGTATCCCTTGCAGCGAGCTCTCTCCAAATCAGTCTTAGGAGACATCTCTTTGGAGAGAGTGAGTCCAGAGATCGTGGGTAAATTCCCACGCTTGGATTCTTCCATACTAAACCTCTTTAGGATGGTGTCAATGTACCTGTATTGGGAAAATCCCAGAATCCTTTTAAATCTATCTCTATAGATCTTAATCCCCAAAATGCAGGAGGCATCACCTAGATCTTTCATTGAGAATCTATGTGATAAGAAGAGCTTGACCGAGTGCAGCATAGGAACATCATTTCATATCAAGAGTATGTCATCCACGTACAATACGAGGAAGACAACCTTACTCTCTTCCACCTTCTTGTAAATACAAGGTTCATCTACGTTCTTGATGAAGTCAAACTCTTTGACTACAACATCAAAACAGATATTCCAACTCCGTGATGCCTGCTTTAACCCGTAGATGGATTTAAGCAGCTTGCACACCTTTCCGCTGCTCCCACTGTCTATGAAGCCCTCTGGCTGAGTCATGTACACGCACTCCTCTAAATCACCATTTAGAAAGGCGGTCTTAAAATCCATCTGCCAGATTTCGTAGTCATGGTATGCAGCAATGGCAAGTAGGATCCGGATGGACTTAAGAATAGCCACGAGAGAAAAGGTTTCATCATAATCCACACCTGGTCGTTGATGAAAACCTTTTGCAACAAGTCTAGCTTTGAAAGTCTCAACTTTTCCATCTACACCAAGTTTCTTCTTAAAGATCCATTTGCTCCCAATGGGTTTTACCCCTTCAGGAGAAACTTCCAAAGTCCATACTTTGTTGGTGTACATGGATTCCATCTCAGATCGCATTGCATCCAGCCATTTCACAGAGTCCCCACTCGTGATGGCCTGCTCGAAGCTAGTCGGGTCATCATCTTCCATGATGTAGTCCTCGCTCCCACCATCAATGAGAAAACCGTAGTATCTCTCAGGTGGATGAGGAACCCTACTAGATCGGCGGAGAGGCTGAGGTTCGTTGGGAGCTATCGAATCCTATGGTTCCACCAAATCGTCAGTTGTAGCCTGTGCTGCTGGAACTTCTTCCAGTTCTACCTCATTGTCACTAATCTCTTTTGCAAGAAATTCCTTTTCTAAAAAGGTGGCATGTCGAGAAATAAACACCTTTTGTTCCTCGCTGTGATAGAAAAGATATCTATGTGAATGTTTAGGATATCCCACAAACTTATAAATAACTGACCGTGCCTCGAGTTTGTCCGGATTTTGCCTTTTGATATAGGCCGGACAACCCCATATCTTAACACGTTTAAGACATGATCTCTTCCCACTCCATATCTCATATGGTGTAGTAGGTACAGATTTAGACGGAACTTGATTCAATAGGTACGCAGCTGTCTCAAGCGCATAACTCCAAAAGGAAATAGGTAACTCAGCAGTGCTCATCATAGAGCGCACCATATCTAATAGGGTGCGGTTCCTCCATTCCGATACACTGTTGTGCTGTGGTGTATAAGAAGGAGTAAGCTGAGAGAGAATCCCATTCTCTTTTAAATAGTCCAGGAACTCATTGCTCAAGTATTCTCCTCCTTGATCAGATCGAAGGATCTTAATACTTTTACCTGTTTGGTTCTCGACTTCGTGCTTATATTCATTGAATTTCTCAAAAGCTTCAGACTTGTGTTTCAACAGGAATACATGTTCGTATCTTGAGAGATCGTCAGTGAATGTAATGAAGTACGAGAAACCATTCCTGACATGTGTAGACATGGGACCGCATACATCACTATGTATCAGTCCCAAGAGTTTCGTAACTCTTTCTCCGTGTCCACTAAACGGAGTTTTGGTCATCTTGCCTTTGAGACATGAATAGCAAGTTTCATAAGATGATAATTCGAACGTATTCAAATATCCATCTTTATGTAACTTAGCTAGTCGTGTCGCATTGATATGACCTAGTCTACAGTGCCATAAGAAGGATTCGTTCATTTTTGAACTCTTCCTCTTGTGTGTGTTTTGTACATTAAGAACGGTGGTTTGATTTAGAACGTATATGCCATTATTTAACGAGCCTGATCCAATCAACTTTTGATTCAGGAAGATGTTCATAACATTATCATGTACTACAAAATTATATCATTCTTTACTCAATAAAGAAACTGATATAAGATTGCATATCAGGGTCGAAATGTAATAGCATTCGTTCAGAATCAATGTATTACTATTTGGTAATACAAGGTGATATTCGCCAACTGCTTTGGCTGCAACATTTGCACCATTCCCTACTCTTATGGAATGATCACCCTCTCCCAGTTCTCTACCTTTCCGTAGCCCATGCAACATATTACATATGTGGGATCCCGATCCGGTATCTAATACCCAGGACGTAGAGTGAATTGAGAAACAGTTCACGATAACTAACACACCCGAAGAAGATGCATCAACATGCTTGTTCTTCGTTTGGACGGCGTGGGAATCCGGATATTCGCCTATTTCCTGCTCTGTCTTATAACAATTATAAGAAAGAACGGAACCAGCGTTCCCCTGCTCAGTATAACAAGCGGGTTCGGTCAATACATCCATATTATTATCTTGATTAAGGTCTGACATGGTCGCTACCTGGAGAGAGAAAGAAGAAAACACTTTAGCGTATGCTCTTGCAAGATTAGATTGGTTATTATCTTATCTAATCAGGATGGCTCCCACTGTTTTTATCAAATCTTCCTTCAAATCCTAAAAGGTAAGACTAGCCGGGATTAATTACATCTTACAAGTTCGCCAATCTTTCAGCCAGGCCAGTGTTGGTACTTTGAGGGAGGTTCCCCGTGCTTTCACACGGACCTAATTAAAATAAACCTCATTTTCCCAGAGGAATAACCCCGTTAACACCTTTCTAGACACCTACTTGATCGGCTAATTGTAATGTGTAAAACTCTCCCAGGAGTAACTCTTACTCGCAGTGGGTATCAGGATCCAACTATCTCATAGAAGGTATGTAATCTCATTGCAAATTTCAACACTTGAAATTCCCGATAATAACTTTTTCCCCTAACCCCTATGACCTTGACAAAGGCCAACAAACCATAGGATGCTAGTCAAGTTCAACCCGTCATTTCCTGATTGAATTAAACCCACCCGTATGACCCTTGACAAAGGCCAACAAGGTCGTACGACTACCCTAATTCAATCGCATCATATGCTTAAACAGATAAGTACTAGTCAGCTACCGCACACTACGCCTTGACAAAGGCCAACAAACGCAGCACGAATACTAAATAGTCTTTATCTGAAATGACGGAGGGTTGCGTCAGGTTTTTATAAAAACCTTTTGCGTAATGAACTTGATATCGTTGTAGAAAAAGGTGATTTTGAAAAGGAGTGTTTTTTAGGCTTTTACTAGTTTCGCTAAAGAGGTCACACCCGGTGAAGGGATCTCGGCTCTTTCCTTATCGAATATGGTGCTCGATATTCTGCAAGGAATACCGCTATGCAAAACAAGAACTATAGAAGCAATCAAAAACAAAACCGAGTGAGTTGTAGCATCTGCTAGTTTCGCTAAAGAGGTCACTCCCGGTGAAGGGATCTCGGCTCTTTCCTTATCGAATAAGGTGTTGGATATTCTACAAGGAATACCGCTATGCAAAGCAAAAAACTACAGCTGCCCTTTTTATAAATTTGATTCTACAACATCTTTTAGGTTTCTTTTATTTCATTAATCTCATTAATGAATTCCCTTATGCTTCTTAAGTATCACAGTAGAAACGAAAATACAACGTACTCTTATGCTATCCGCATTCGCCACAGTGTCCCGTTATGCACCGTTAGGTTACTTAACTAACGGCATACCGGGACGGGACTAGCGCGGGTGCAAAACATAAGCAACGTTTATTATATAGCATATATACAATAATAAAGCATTCGTCTCACGCATATAAAAATGATCACATCACAGAATATTAGCACCAGAAAATAACATATGAAATATTAGATATACTAAGAGGTCCGTGTTTTATTTTGAGCCTGTATAAAACACGGATTCCACGGTCACGATGAATAGCCAAACCCACATCCCTAGACCCCTACGAGAGCGGCAAGTAACCCTCCAAATTCTAGGGTTAGGAGACCCGGCCTCGACTCCTCGAGATGGTCTCCCACTGGACCCTAAAACCCGGTTACTTGTGCTCCCCTCCTTGGGTCTATCCTAATGCGGAAAAGTAAATAATATACAATGATGACAACAATCTCAACCCGGAAGTGCCCCAATAAAAGAATATTACATACAATGAATTTTACATGAATGAAAATAAAAACCCTCATCTCACATAAAACCCCCGGCTATTCAAATCACGACGATCCAATATAACATATCACAGCAACACATAACATCACATGTCATCAACGTAAGTAAATATGTGTATCCCGGTTGTCGTTGACATATAGCACCGAAACCGGCGATACACCACATATTACACTTACGGTCGCAGAAAAGAAAATGTCAAACTACAACATTTGGAATCCACAATCACCTTAGACATCATAAACCCGAAATATCATATATTACGGATTTCATGCCTAACTATATGAATTCCACATATTGTATCACATTCCAGAAAAAGGTTAGACGACGTTAAACATTCCGATCGAATCAACAAACACCCAAAAATTCCCAAAAGCTCAACACTTGAGCGTAGTTTAAAAATACTCAGTACATGCTACAGTACCAATGAACCAGTCGTAGAAAAGCCAACCAATGCCTCACCTGTGGCACCGCTGAACTACCACAAACTCTAGGGTTTAGTGATGGTTCTGACGGTCACAGAATCGAGTTAAGCTTTCGTTCTTCTAGATGGTCCACCGAATCACTTGCACGATATTTGTAGAGACTTAACCATGGGCTAGGGTTAAAGGTTAGGTTAACAAATATCTTAGTAAATGTCTAAAGAGTGGACTTAGTCAACAAGTAAAAATATCTCAACATAAAATCCACAATTTAGAATTAACTAAAATAAATATATATCTAACCCTAATTCTAGCAATGGTGTGAATCTCATAAACCCTAGTTGCATGTATAACCTAGCATGTTACAATTATACATATCACATATATATAATTTAGCAACAAAAGAAAAGAATACAATAAACATATATTACATATATGTTAATGTATTATCAAGTGAGAAAAAGTAATTCTTAAGTGAGCTAATATTAGGTAATGTAATTTAATATATCAAATATATAATTCTATATTAAATTATTAAATCAACACTTGATTTAATACCGGCTATATTACATATAACCGACTAATATAATATGTATTATTTTATCGAATCAACACTTGATCCGATAACCCGGCTATATCACATATAACCAGCCAATATCACATATCGCGAGAATAGAATACGGTATCACATATCGTATTAATCTTTGTCCTGCACATATCACATATGTGCTCCTACTCCGTTTCGCCTGAGCCAGGAAACCTCTGTGTAGGACTCTAAAGACTCGTCAATACGCCGACAGTAGGTGATGATCATATCAAACACCCACAAGCTGCAAGCGGTCAGCTAAATGTAACAGCCACCCGGGTATTGAGCGATCAGAAGATCAACAAGCAAGCATGTACACATTTCTATGAATCCATTCAGTAACACTACAATACAGTCCGGTCTCTTCGTCTGATATGTTGCATATCCAGTCTAGGGGTGGTAAACGTTAGACCCCAGTAACCGATAAGTCGTGTCGATGTGAGGCTCATAACAGGTCGAGAAACTACCGATAACCCTTACCAGTAGGTCTCCATATCAGCCCTGGCCAGGGACTTCCAGTTATAGCCAATCGAACACAGCGCAACATCAACCCCCAATACCGGGAGAGGCGAAACCCTTCATATCGCCCATTGCCTCCATGTGATTCAGGACTGTACCCAAAAGCCACCGTTTTGCACGTTCTCATGAACGTGGTAAGGTGGAATTCAAAGCACAGTGGGAATCACACAAGACTCTATGACGATCTCGAGTCTACAGACTAACCTGTACCAGTGTCACCAGAGAACTGCTATCTGACGATAGGTATAATACCATCTAGGAGTTCTCGGCGAGTCCGTTCAGTGTACCCAGTCTCCACTGAGCACCCGTATACCATCTATGATGTCAAACACCAATGGATGTGGGATCATCCATCGCCCGTCATATGGGTCAAGATGCGTATACGCTAGTCTACTCTGGAGTATCGATGCCCTGTCTCGATACACCCTCGACTAGGAACAATTATAGGATGTACCCGTGGACTACCCTGGCCCCACTAGTATGATCTGCATCATAGTCCTAGTAGTCAAGTATATATCCTAAGGGCTTTATCAACATATGAGAGCAAGACAGTAACACAATACAAGTCAACATGTTAAGACAAAGAGCAACCAGATAGCATACTATCATATCAAGCAAGAAAGTCCTCTCTATATATATCCAAGCATCCACTATAATATACATCATATGTACAATAATGGCCTCTAGGGCATATACATAACTAACAATTAACCAGTTTACCCAACTTCCCAACGAACCATTCTGGAAATGCTTTGAGAGTTTTAAGGATTTTCTTCTATAATGCCCCTATCACGGAATTGATTGATGGCAACTTTGCCGAATTATATATAATGGTGTTAATCCTGCCACGAAACAGATGCTTGAAACCATTTGTCAATGCCATTTCATGTCAAAAGACGATGGCGAATCTTGGAAATTCCTGGAAGATCTCGCCGAACAAACCTTACAGTGGGAAAGCGTTAGACCAACTTCATCTAGGGCAGGTATTCATCAGCTCGATATTTTCATCGCAGTAAAAGCCGAAATGGCCGCGATGCAAAAGAAACTCGACGCTGTCGAAAAAAATTCTCATCAGCCTCCCTAAACCAAGTTACGCTCCCCAAAACCGTGTGTGGTTGCTGTTCTGACCCATCACATTTAACGGAAGAATATCCTTTAAATCCTCCGTTTTAAGGTCAAGAACAAACTAATGCTGCTTTTCAGCAACGATCTAGAAACGATCCTTATTCTTCCACATACAATCAGGGATAGAGGAATAATCCTAATTTTGCTTAGAACCAAACTCAAAATCAAAACCAGTTCCCAAGTAACTATCGAAAGCCTCCCCCACAGCAACAGCAGCCACCACAATAAAATCAACACCCCTTTCAACCACAATCTTTTCAAAATACGGCCAACAACTTTGATCCTTATAATAATATTTCAATGGCCTGTACCGATAAAACCTCTGCACTCGAACGTAACTTAGAAACGTTCATTAAACAATCCATGCAAACGACGGCTAATTTAATGTCTTCTATCCAAATATTAGTGCAACACACTGCTTCCTACAGTGAAAGCATAAAATCGATAGAAGCACAACTTGCACAATTAAATGCCGCGATGAGCGAGAGAGAGAAAGGGAGACTTACATCTCAATCTCTACCAAATCCCGACCACTCACAAAGCGCGAATATCATCCTTCAAAATCATAATGTGAATGTCGTAACCATGTTGAGATCAGGAAGAGTGTTGAACAACAATGTTGGTAAACAAGTTGTTGAGGATGAATCAAATGAAACCCCGGATACTGCTTTTAATCCTACTTCGTCTAGTCCACCATTTTCTTCCGAGCCTATTCTCTGTTTCCCACTAGGCTCGAACCCTCATCCTACTTCCTTAAAGTAATTACCATCTGCAACCATCCCAAATCCAATTTTGGGATCTATTCCATCCACACAAACTTCTCCTCAAAAGTTGGATCCAACCCTTATTGATAAAGCTCCTTTTCCACATAGGTTGAGGGCCAACAAACCAAGTCCCTAAATGGAGAAGATTATGGACATTTTTAAGCAAGTTAACATAAATATCCCTCTCCTGGATGCTATCAAACAAGTTCCGTCCTATGCGAAAATTTTAAAGGACTTGTGTACTAGGAAGAGGAAAACTCAAGTACCTAAAAAGGTTTTCTTAGCGAGTAATATGAGCAATTCTATTATTCAATTGGTGCCCACGAAACGTAAGGACTCCAGTTGTCCTACAATATTTATAACTATTGGGGGTAAAAATATCAATCGCGCTCTACTCGATTTAGGTGCTAGTGTTAACTTACTTCCATATTCTGTTTATGAGCAATTAGGGATAGGAGAGTTGAAACATACGCATTGCACTCTCCAGATGGCTGATCGATCTATCACCCAACCTCGGGGTGAGCTAGAGGACGTGTTAATCAAAGTCCGGGAATTTATATTCCATGTGGACCTTATAATTATAAATACACAGCCTGTAACGAACCCACGGAACCAAATTCCGGTGATTCTAGGTCGACCTTTCCTAGCAACTTCAAACTCGATAATCAATTGTCGTAACGGTTCAATGAACCTGTCCTTTGGGAAGATGACAATTGAGCTTAATATCTACAAGCTAGGAAGTCAACCATCAAAACCCTATGCTCATGTTTGTTCTGTCAAAAAGATAGCTTACGAAAGTTGCGAATTTGAGGAGCTTCACGATTCTGATCTCGACGCCACTGGTGCATTAGGGTTTGATCCTACTGTTTATTATACACGTGAAGACCCTTCTGTCGATAAGTCCAAACCTAAGTCTGAACCCTTTGACTTGTCGAATGATTTAGTCGAGCTATCCGAGTTTCATAACTCCCTTTCCGATGAGATTATCATTCGGAATCTTGATGAAAGTTTTGAAGATATTTTTGCTGAAAAACTCGTATTCCTAGAAGACATGGGAGTTGTGATGAATCAACCACCCAAAGAAGTCGAACCGTCACCCCTTCTTCTTATTAAGAACGAGAATGCGAGTAGTGCACCATCACCGTTTCGTCTCTACCAACCGAGACGTAAACCCCATCGATTCCGCCTCCTATCTCCCCTCTTCTGCACATCTATGATCTTCCACCAACCATGGTGTTATATTGATAAAATATTCGAATGGTTGGTGTTGACTTTTGGTCTCTGTAGAGCTTTGCATAGACCAATAACTTTACCCTCCCTCATAATTTTAAATGCTTAATACTATTTTACTCAAGTTTGGGGGGGAGAAAATATTTTGGCTCTTGAAAGAAAACAAATTTTTACAAAATTGTGAGCCAAAAATAAGTTTGGGGGAGAATTTCACTGTCATTAATTCTTGTCCCCGTTACTAATTTTTCCTTCCAAGTCTACAGGTTTTAAGCTTAACAGATGACATCAGTGAAGACACTGCTGCAAAAATGGTTGGAGGAGGTTTGTGCTTATTCACTCATCATTTTTACAAAGATTTTTTTTTATAATGAAAGTTAGAAAGTGAAAAATACATATGATAGGAAGGAAAAGTTTAAGAAAAGCAAGAAAATTAGATATTTTATAACGAAGCTAGTAATAAGTAGTCATGAGTTGTTTTCCCAAGGGTTAGTAAGATGAAGGAAATCACTAATCTGATAATAGAATTGAGTCTGAAAAATAGTCCCTATTTTTGAGTCCAAATATCTGAACGTTGATACCCTACTATATGCACTTGCACGCATCTTGAAACTTGGGATAATAGAGAATACCTTAAAATGCTCTTGTCTAAAAGCCTTAGTATGAAGGAAAATAAACATATAAACAAAAAAAAAATGGAAAAAAAATGGTGAAGAAAAATGAACACTGGTTTTGTAATTACTTAAGGCAGCATAAAAAAAATATAGCGAGGATGCTTTATCACTCAGTGCCTTAAACCAACTGGTTTTAGAGCCACTGCTGAGCCTTAGGTGTTGCAAGACGAGAATATTGCTAATTACACCTAAAATTGTGAGCACATTTGGTAATCGGTTGGTTAGTACCTCAAGAAGTATTAACGGTCGCATGAAGAATGTGTGAGCAATTCCATCTATAAAATATTCCCCGACTAAAAAGTACTAAGGAAGATGGACAAGAGTATGATAGCTTGAATTGAATTCTCTAAGTGTGGGGATGTCTTTTACACATACGTAGGGGTATATGATCGATGTTTGGAAGAAAGGTAGGGAGGAAGACTAAAGGCGGTATTTTATTGAGGGATGATGTGATTGCTGACATCTTTGACATCTTTTCACGACCATTAAGATAGGGCTTATGGCAACTGAAAATCTAGTATAGTTTGGAACGCTTCTTTTCAAGTTCTTTCTTCTATATGTTCTTATCTTTGTATGTAACGTTCATCATCTTTCTTTTATTATGGGATTTTGTGGGTGTACTCCGCTGAAAACCCTCAGGAGACAACACTCCTCCTACTAGGAACACCTAGAGGTTTAAAAGCTTGTTGCACGTGCTCAGTGCAATCGTGTTGCCTACGAAAGTGTGCTAGGTTTTTTCTTCTTCTTCTTCTTCTCTTTAATAACTAGTTTGCTCGGGACGATCAAAGTTAAGTTTGGGGGTATTTGATTAGTCTGATATATTGCACATTTGAATGATTATTTTCCCCACTATTGTTATGTTCTAAAATGTGTTTATTGTAATTATAGAACATATGAGGGTTTATGTGTGAAAAGTTTATTATCATATGTTTCTACATTATAATTAACATAATGAGGGAAAATACATGCATATAATATTTAAATGAAATATTTTAATTAAAATATGCATATCATATCAAATAATTCTAGTCAATATTCTTAAAATATTATATCATACAAATGGTTAGGATGATATCTCAAAATAATAACAAATATTACTAACACTATGACTTGAGATATTATGCAGATATCAGCTCAGATCTGGAGATCAAAAGATCCGAGATGTCGGAATCAAATCTGCCAAAATATTGAGGGAAAATATAAGATCTAGCAACGGCAGAGACTCATTTCCAAAATCCAGACATCGAAAAGATCTACAAATGCCAACACCAGAGACCACAAGAAATCCCAAGACCTGATCTCACTATGCCGCCGCGGTTGGGCGGCCAAATGCAAATATTCACGGCGGATCCGCTGCAGGGTTGTGGACGTAGAATTTGGGATTTTTTGGGTGTGATCGTATCAGCATATCCTAACGTCTGGCAACTAGGGTTCCTAGTTTCTGTGACTATTTAAAGAACCGAGAGCTTCGCATGAAAAATTATCGAACCGAAGAGATCAAGAGGTCCAAGACGATCCACGCATCCGAGTTGATCATCAGTTGTTCATCTACTTCCAACAAGATAGAGATCGAGAGCAAAAACTAGAGTTCTTGTACTTTACTTTAAAAGGATTTGTACATGATATAGTTGATTTATAAAGGTAGAGTTTTTATTAGTCTTTTCACAATTAATTTCTACACTTACATTCTGCACTTAATTTCTGCATCTTACATTCTGATCTCATTCTTCATCCTTTCTTCTCCAACCATGCGTGAGTAATTCCTAGCTTGCGAGGGTTCGTAGGCTAGGGTAGATCAATAGATGATAAAATTATTTAACTTCTTTTATGCATTTTAAAGTCTATAAACTGTACCAAAATAAATGTTAACATCCCTATCGGGCACGCTACCAATTTATTGCTCGTCACGACCACGATTTGAGATTGGATTAACACTTGTTTTGGTAAAGGCTAGACATGAATAGAGATCAATGCAAGGACAAGGGTTAAGAGTGGGGAAACCCTAGTTTCTTCCAAAAGAAGCATAATCTACATTCATCACTATCGATATAGTTTTAAGCTATTAAAAAATAAAATGAGTCATTTTTAATTAGTTACCCATTACTACTAAGTCATATGAACCCTACAAGTCTCTTCTTTATAAAATCTACATCCGTATTGAAATAGATCTACAACCAATCAACCCATCTTTCAATCAAATCGTCTAAAGCAAGAAAAAGGTTCACGTTTCCCTGCGGATGACCCGTACTCATCGCGGCTAGCTACTAGCGACACCGTCTTGACTGCGGTTACTTTATTTTACACGAACACTCTTTTAAAACACATCAATCAACCAACAATCCTGACTTGTTATCCTGACGGACTTGACTTGTTGTCTACATAGAAAAGACCTGTACCTGCTTGATCCTGTGTGTGCATTAGATTTATATCATCAATACCTGAATTGAACACAGAACCTTGGGGGAAAAGGGGAAATCAAAAATGTAACCGAAACGTAACTCACGAGAATATTATTATTGTTTGTCGTGATTCCGGACGTGACGGAATAATCATTGTTTATTGTTTGCCGTGATTTCGGGCGTGACGGATTAATCATCGTTTATTGTTTGCCGTGATTCCGGGCGTGACAGAATAATCATTGTGTCGTAGTCCCGTGGGGGTTTGAACGGGATATATACTGTTGAGTTATGATGAGAATTACATTAATTGATTTCAAAGACTTGTAGAATAGATAACCTAGAAGCATAGATTTTGGGATACGCATCACATACATGTACCTCACTGTTTTATACCTGTGTTTATTATTTATATTCATGTTTAATCATAGCATCATATCCTGGTTACTACTATTAATTTTGATATTATGACGCACTGACGTATGGGTTTTGCATGGCCCAGTTCCTCTACCTTTATCGCAGGCAGATCAAGAGTACTTTAGCAATCAAGCCAAGCAATAAGAAGCTAGCTATTTAGTTTAGAAACTCTTAGTTTATTTATTTCAGCAGTTTTATTTTATTGATGTGAGCCCATATTGGGACGTGATTTAGATAATATTGTTTATTGGATCTTGATTCATTTCCGCTTTATGTATTTTCTTGATTTTATTTACTGTGGCAGATGGACATGTGTTAGCTAGATTATATTTTACTGTTCTTGATATCCGATTGAAAACCGTAATGTGACTGTGGAGAGATGATTCCTAACCACCGGTAGTATGGTTGGCTCTGTCACGTGCTGTGTTTACGTATTTTGGGAAGCAGGGCATGACAATTATATCTGAGATTTACCGGTAAAGTGTATCCATGTGAATCTAGCATAATACCTATATTATATATTTAGATCTTTATATATATATATATATATATATATATATATATATATATATATATATATATATTGAAATATCACAAGTTATGAATAAAATAATATCTTTTTACCTAACTTTGCATGGCATATCACATCATATCTTATTTTCGCTCTTATCTATTATGGTCAAATCCTAAAATATAGACAACAAAATATTTAGTAAATTTTTATGTATATTTATTTAAATTTTATTTGGGGGTATATGTATTTAATACTAGATTATCGCATTATGGCCAAAATCTTTACGTATGTAATTTATTTTTAAAACTATATTTTTTAACTAGATTCAGGTAATATTTGGAGTGATCTGGTATGATCTGTAATATCCTACATAATATATATAATATATTCTTTAATATATGTATATACACTCTATATATATTATTATATAACTATTATATATATTATTAATAAATTTATTTTTTCAAATATAACTCTCTCTCTCTTTCCCGTCTCTCTCATCTCGTTCTCGTCTCGCCCCACGTCCTAACCCGTGCCTTCGCCACCTCGTCGCTGTCCCCATCTCATCGTCGCCGTCGCCATCTCGTCGCCGTCGCCACCTCTTCACCCTCACCTCCTCAACATCACCACCATCACCTCTATCACCATCTCCTTCTCGTCGTTGCTAAACCCTACACAACCGAGAACCCAACCTCCTCTTCCTCGTCGACATCGCCACCTGAACTCGACCACCACCACCATTCCTGTCACCTTCTCCTCCTCCTTCACGCAAATACCAGAGCACCGCCCATACTATCACCATCGGCATCATCATCATCTTCTTCTTCTTTTCTTTTCATCTCCGATCACCCCACCTCCTAGTTTTCCCGACCCCGTCGTCGTCGACGTCCCATCTCCTCACCGTCGACTCAACGACCTCGTCTCCTTGCCTCCTCAAAACCTAGCACACATCACTGAAACTTTCTTCTTTTCTTCTTTTTCTTCTTCTTTCCTCTGCCGTTGCGTCGCCGAAGCCGGCCACCGTCGCCACCCTAGTTCCCCACCGACGAACACGACCCAGACCCTATCTCCAATCATCATCTCGTTAAACCCAGAGCATTAAGTAGTTGTTTGTGGCCAAGATCGTATTTGCGTCGTGATTTCGGACGTCGCTGTCATTCGAAAAATCCGTATTCGTCGTGAGTATATCATCAAGGCAAGTTTATAAACTTGCGACATGCTACATTACATATGCCAATATATAGTTATTTATTAATATACGTATGTTAATAGTTAGCAAGTTATTTTCAATATATAATTTTACAGTATTAATCCGTATTTATTTCAATAACAGTTTTATCCTGTTGCATGCTAGTTCATTATAATTTTATTATAATTTTCACTGTCGTTTCATTATCTTTTACCTAGACTACAGTGTTTTAATAAACTGGTTACTGTTTTCTGTTAAGTATTTATCCTGTTTAATACATACTGCCTGACACGTTCACGAGACATTACTAGACATGTTACTTGGATTATTACTAATGCTGACAATCCTAACTTGTTGTTCTGATAGACGTGATTTGTTGTTTAGATAGACAAGACATGTACCTGCTTGATCCTGTATTGGCATTAGGTAGATATCGTTAATACCTGACTTGAACACAAAACCTGGGGGGAAAGGGAAAATCAAGAATGAAACCTGACTTGTAACTCAACAGTTCGATACTTTCCAGAAACTGATCAGTCGATACGGGTTTCGGGTCCCGGAATGATGATGCTGACATCATTCGTCTGTACATGATATCATGTTTTTACTGCTTAACGGCACGTCTCGGATTCAGCCCCGAGGGTCTTGACCGTGGTCCCGGACACGCACGGGATACTATTGAGTTATATCGACGATTCCATTAATTGATTTCAAAGATTTGTTATATATATTATACTAGATTCACATAAATTTGGTTTACTGATAAATATTAAACAAAATATTAATTTAGCACCATACTGGGTTTCATACATGCGGGTCGGGTCGGATAACTACCTCTACTATTCAAATCAATCGCAACCCAAATAGATAAAATATAAAACACAATTTAAAATACAAATTACTATTGTATAACCGTATTATGGTGTTACATGTATGTTAGCCATTGGGCCCAATCCGGCCCAATATACGTCCATATGAGTGAGCGTCTTATATATTCATATATAGGGGTTAGGGTTTCATATGAGACATATGATAGATATGTATGCAACATAGAGCGTTTTTCTAGAGAGAAAAACAACAGAGAGTTATCGTCTTCTTTACTCATCATCTTCTACTTTGGGTTAGCTTGTGGGCTGATCAAGAAAGGGATTCTCTCTTTCTACCAAAGTATGGCTTCCCTCCGGCCGTTATTTGGAGGCGCTAAAAATCAGATCTTCTATATGATATGAGCAAGATGATCGGTCTAATCAATCAGATCAGGTATATCGAAAATCTTTATGGTAGATACATAGTTTTTCCGCTGTGCATGATTGGATATTTTGTATCTACATTATCTAAAGTGAACACAGTACATGCCCAAGCCTCTGAATTATGAATAAAACTTAATCTACAGGGTTTGAAATCCTACCACAATCCTACCACAACATGATGGGATATACATCCAATATCAAGCCCGATAGGTTATCTTTTTCCTATCAGGCCGGTACAAAAGGCATTTCTAAAATACAAATATCATGGGCTCATTTATTTGGCATTAGTACCTACGTGTTGTGGATCTCACCATTTTGTCTCTTTGGTAGATTGTTATAGAATTTCAAGCTGGTTGATAAAGTATTGCTTCTAAACTAAAGCTAAAATTCCAGCCCGCCAGAGACAAATTATTTCATTGATAGCAAACTTTCATATCATTATAAATTCATAATTAATAAAATAATTAAATTAGAAACTTAAAGTTGATAATCTCAATACTAAACTGCAAAACTGGGAAAGTCTTAGGTGACTGACATACAACATACATTTAGAATATCTATTTATAGTTTTTATTACATAATTAATTTGATTCAAGCAGTCGGCTCATAATTTTGGGTTCAAGCCCGTCCATAAATACAAAATTGTAAACCATATTCTTATAGAAAGGAACATATCTATTTGAACTTATAAGCGGATTTACGGTAATTTTCAAAATCTAAATAATGATGTTTTGGTTTGGGATGTTGTTTGAGCTCAACCCACGAGGATAATGGGGAACAGGCCCATGCACATGTGGGCCATATCTCTTATTTTCATCTTTTGCCTGTTAATCTCACATACAAGTGTTATTTATTGTTATTTAAGAATTTGTAACCATACTAATATTACATGCTTCTCCACACACAATAAGTATTAATGGTGTTTTAACTGTATCCATCATTTCCATCTGACATATACTTTGCATAAGTATGTAATCAGAACCATATTTTATTCAAATAAAAGAATAGATCTATGATTAGCCCTCGCAGGATGGTTTTGCCAAAGAATTTAATCTTACTCTATCTTCATCCATTAACAAGGGAAGTCGACTTAGCAAGAAAATAGGCAGTAAGAAATCGGATGCGTTATCGCTATAGGCTTTCACATTAGCACGCGTTATCGCTATAGGCTTTCACGTTAGCATGCTTATCTCTTGCTTGGTCCTTATACCCAATCCTAATTTAAATATTGCTTGATTTTTGAACTGTTATTTGTTTTTGTTTAAACATTGCTTGATTTTTGAACTCACATAGGCCTCTCAGTTAAAAGAATTAATGTAGTTGTAAATACATCAAAATTAAATATTTAGTAAACAATTCAAACACAAGATATATCTAAAGATTTCAACAAGTAGATTCCTCCATTTGATTTCCCCCAGCATTCCATGATCATCACAGGGATTGAATAAATTATAAATAAATTATAAAGGTGATCTATAAGGTCATATCTTAACATAACACTGTTAAAAGATAATCTATTCTCATATTCTTGTTGCGATTGTATATTAGGGCTATATAAAACATAACGCATTAGATATGAGTACCGTTTAAGATAGATACAAAAAATAACCTAAAACGGATGAGAGGCCGCATGTGGAAGACATGACTAATGAGAAACTTAAAACATGAATATAACAAATAAATATATGACACCGCATGTGGAAGACATGACTGATGAGATACTTAAGAACGTGAATATAACAAATAAATATATGACAATAAAAAAAGTTTAAACAAAAAGAGAAACTCTAGCCTAATTGCTTGGTATCAACAACCTGAGTCTAATTTAATATGGATAAAAAAAGCAACAATTATTATCAGAAAAACACAAGGCTGATCATGATACATAAACGAAGTTGCATCAATTTAACATGATAAATTGCCAGACAGACGTCATGCACCAAAGAAGACCAAGCATTCACCAAAAGTAACAAAGTCGCTAAGATATTTACTTTTCAAAATCATACTGAATAAAATTAACATATAGCAGGAGCATCAAAATTTTGAACTGAAGCGCTCAACAAAACTTTCCAAGCCAAAAAAACAGGCTATCAAAGGCATCTAACACCCATCAGCATATAACGATTTCCTTTTTCCCTAGTTCTTAAGCGCCTGCCAGGTCCTCTTTTTCACACCGGACTTGGCAACCTTGAGGCTCCGATTCACGGCACTGAGCCTCGCAAGAGCCGCTTTTGTTAGGTATGGCCTATAGTAGTTCTCAGTCACCTGCATTTTGAAAAGAAAAATACTTAACCGACCGGGCTTGAAATCTAGCACAATCCACGCAAGAGACAAAAACCATGGACCGACTTGTTTGCCACTAGTATCTAGGTGTTGAGGGTCCCGTCATTTTGTCTCTTAGACGGATTGTGGTAGGAGTTCAAGCCCGGTAGGTAAAGTATTGCTCTTTTGAAAATAGAAATGAAGATGTCAGACTCTGTAAAATTTGAAAAAGAAAAACGCATACCCAAGCAATAACACAGACAATGATAATTAAAACAAAAATAAAATAAAACCAGAATAAGGAAGATAAACAAGATCTTAGTGTCAAATCTGCATAATATTCAGGCACATCAACTGTTATCGATATAACTTTGGTGAATTGTAAAGAATACCGGCTTACAGATAAGGAGACCTCTGGTCCTAATTGCAGAAATTTTATTTTATTTTTGGGATCAGACTGACGTGCAAAGTTTCAGCAAAGCTGATACTGTTTTTTGTAGCAGCAGCATATGTTCCGAAAGTCTCATCATTTCCCAAACATCAAAACGAAAATGAGTAAACTAAATATAGAAAACGTATAGTATGATACATACAGAATACTGATAGTAGCGGCAACATGTAAGAACCCTCTTTTACGATCAGAGTTAAATTTAATTGGGATCAGACTGACGTGCAATATTTTCAGCAGAGCTATCGCATAATATTATTATGTTGTAGCCTATGTTTCAAATATTTCTCATCATATCCCAAAACATCAAGAAAAATATAATGTTACAACTTGCAAGTCAACTAGCTGTTACAGAGTCTAGTGCAGAACATTTAAGATGATATCTCGGATTTGCAGCAGTAAATTAAATTTTATTTGGGATCAGACTGACGTGCAAATTTTCAGCAATGCAATAGCATAATAGTAATACTATAATTCTGCAGCCTATGTTTCAAATATTTCTCATCATATCCCAAACATCCCAGAAAAACAAAAAGAAATAAAAAAAAAAGAAATATATAATATAATTACAATTATCAACTCGTTGTCAAAGACTTGCATAGAACATTTAAGATGTTGGATGACATCTCCGATTTACAGCAGTAAATTTTATATGGGATCAGACTGACGTGCAAATTTTCAGCAAAGCTGTAGCATTATAGTAATACTATTTTGCTGCAGCCAATGTATCAAATGTTTTATCAGTCATTTCCCAAAACATCAAAAAATAAAATAGAATTAAAGAAATAAACATTAACAAGATACGAAAGAAAGTAGCTGGTAAATAGACTAACATAGGGATGATAAAAACACTGAGGCATCTAATAAAACAGTACAGAGGCTCATGTGCTTGCACCTTCAAAGTACAGAGGTTACAGTCACCCATCTCATAGCAATGATAAATTAGAGAAGTAAGACATCCAAAGACAAAAATCCAAAACGAGGAGAGTTAAAATCGCTGTGTATTTGCAGTAGTGCAGAATTGATGAACAACAAAGCTCAGAAGCCAAGCGTAACAAGAATATTTCATTGAAGGTCCAATATAACAATTAGGTCTTCTTACATGTTAGCAGCTCATCACAGCATAGTCGTTGAATCTTCAATTAATAAAAAAAAAATTATACGCGCATGAAGGGAGACAGTCGAAATGCTCTTTTTCGGGGTGGGGGTGGGGGTTAGGGGGGAGGAAGAGGGGGTTGGGGTTCTTAATATATGCCCAATAATAGAGAAACACAAGCTAAAAACAAAACTTAATGAAATGGAAAGGCACTAGCCAAGATCCCTGAATCTCAGTAATATGTTGATAATAAAGATACATAACCAGATGGCCACCAGTACTACACGATAACCTTGTATGTATAAGTATATAAAAATAAATATTAGCAAGCTGATATTCAAGCAATTTTAGATAAAGGAAATTGTGGCGATCTATCGCTGTGTATATTTTGAGATCTCTAGCATGTTGTAAATGCAATTAATGAAGGCAATACTTATTTACACCTAAGATGGACTTTATTGCAATATATGGGACACCCTTTAACTGCACAGTCCTGCCAAAAATGAAGATAGAATTTGTCCATGAATTTTACTGAAGCAAGTATGAAGATTTAAGACTCATTTCCTTCAGAATTGTATTTGAAAGCAAGTTCACGATTAAGGACACCAATTAACGTACAAGATATGATACGGGTGTTCATTACGATTGAGTAATAGGATCATCTGCTAATGGGAAATCATAGGTTAGGTATTATACGTGCAACAGGTAAAGACATTAACAAAGCTGCCATCTACCTACAGAATTTCATACTTAAATAAAATGCATCCAAAATCCAATTGCAGATGGTAAATACCCGTTTTTCAGTCATGAATAAAACATGAATGTTGATCCACACATCTCCAAATATATTATGTACCTTTTTGTTCTCACTAATTTGAATAGCTGCCAAGTGCCAAATGCGAACCACATGATTGAAGTGATTCAGCAGTGATATTGGCTATTTAGCTTTCATAATTAAAACAGTGATCATCCCAATTAAATAAAAAAGAAACCAGACCAACCGAATGCAATTGAACCGGTCAGCTGGGGAAAGGAGTTAGCTTGCAGGTTCATTTGCAGGCCGGCCTAGGATCACTCGAGTTTTATGGTTTCGGTCGCTAATACCCAATTGTGTCTTGCATGTTTTACTAGCATTTACAGGCCAAGAACCAAACATAAAACATCGATCTAAAAAGTGTCACAAGATTGATGAACAGAAACCATGATCACTCATAAGATATACAACCCAACAATAATCACATGTGACTCGCCGCCATTCAACAACGAATTCATGCTTTACTCATTATTAGAAAAACTATAGAAAATAATACCTGATTAAGTACTGCCTTCACCATCCTGCGGAATTCCTTCTTCATCACCGACTTATGGTAAATGCCCACGGGCTTGCTCTGCTTCTTCGTCTTCGTCAGTCGCAAGGACAGCGGATAGACCCTTGCCTGCAGGCTGAATGCTCACAGTCTTCTTGTTTGCCAAACCTTAAAATTTATTCCTTTGCAAACCAAATCCCATTCAACATTAATTCAAATTTTTATTTTCTAAAATACATAATAAAATTAGAACAAGAAATAAAAGTTACCAGAGTGCTTAAAGGAGCTGAGATTGTAGAGATTGTTCTTCTCCTTGCTGAACTGAACCGTGGCTGTGCTGTTCGCAAACTGCTTCACTAAAAAGGCATTGTTTTTCTTCACAATCTCCCAAATGAGATCACCAGGAACTGAATCCATTATTCTCAACACGATTAAATTAACAAAATGGTAAATTTGCCGTGATTTAAATCAATTTAATAAGCAAAATGTTGGAATGCATCATAGAAAAGTGGAAACTTTATTGAAAAAAAAGAGGTTAAGAAGCCAGTATGCAAATCAAAACCCTAGATGATCTTAGCAAAAATTGGGTGCAAATGGAAAGAGACTGAAATACCTGAGGAGAGAAAGCAGCTGATGTGAAGCGAGAGAGAGAGTTAGGGTTTTAGGTTTTGGATAAATGCACGATATATATAAGTGACTAAGTGAGTACGCAGGTGATTTAACCCAACTGGACTATGGGCTGGCCCAATACCAGTCCGAATCGAGTTGGGTTACTTTGAACTGCATACAACAAATAGTTCGCTCCAGCATCTCTCTCACCTAAAATTTAGAATCTCAATTTCGCAAGGAATACAATTCTTGTGTGTAGTGCGGTGCACATGTTGAATATATGTGTGCGCGTGCCCCGTAGGAGGTCGTAGGAGGTGGTTGGGCGTAAAAGAAGATGGTCATTCCATCATGATAATTCTTCACAATTAATAATTTTTGCTATTGCCATGGTTTTTCACTCGGTTTAATTCCTTACGGACGGTGCATTGTTTTCCACTCGGCTTAACATCCATCAAACCATCTAAAAGAGAAGGCAATAATAGGGCACATCTGACAAAGACGAAAACCATAATCTTCAAATTAAAACTGGCCTATACAAAACCCATGTTTCGGATCCATCCATGGGATCATAGTTTCCTGCCTAATTAGTCTTCTTTATGTGAATTTCTTAAAAAGGTAATATGGTGGTTATGCTCATCCAGATCAACTTTCGGCTCAAGACAGAGCGAACTGAGATCGAACTAAATATATAATTTTCTAAATGAGACTGGAAACATACATGATTTGGTGGAATTGTCATTTTCTTAACCTACTAGCAGGATGGACCCACTTGAGGGCAGGGCCAAGGCCCCACCCTGTTTTGAAAAATAAACAATATATATATATATATATATATATATATATATATATATATATATATGAGATTAATGGAGGAAAGAGGCCATAGGAGGGGATTTCCTCCTATGGCGTGGAAAAAATACAACCTCCATCATTTTTTCCGACGATCGGCACCCATCATCATCATCGTTATCATCTAAGATGTGCGTACACCAAATTTCATGTGATTCCACAACTTTTTCACCGTTGATTTAGTGGGTTCAAAATTAACGGTTTACCGACAATAGAACTTTTTACATTGCTAAATCAACGGTGAAAAAGTTGTGGAATCACATGAAATTTGGTGTACCCACATCTTAGATGATAACGATGAAGATGATGGGGGCCGATCGTCGAAAAAAATGATGGAGGTTGTATTTTTTCCACGCCATAGAAGGAAATCACCTCCTATGGCCTCTTTTCTCCATTATTCTCTATATATATATATATATATATATAAGATAAAGATAAGGATAAGGGTGGCCTATTGGTCTTAGACGCTAGCCTTAAGCGTGAGACATTTTTTTTGGGAAGTAAATTATTCTCCTATCATTCAAAGCTCCATCACAATATAGTTTTCTCTTGCCATGTCCTCTTATTTTAATTTCACCAAAAATATAGATAAATAATATAGTAGTTTTTTCATGTTCTATTTTTACGAATTTGCCGTGTCCTCTCTCTCTCTCTCTCTCTTTTCTCTCTCTCTCTCTCTCTCTCTCTCTCTATATATATATATATATTCAAATCCTTTTATGTGTCACATGTAAACACCATATGCGTGCTATTATTCAAAAAAATCGGCTCAAGGGCTATCGCCCCCGAACCCCCACTTTCGGACACGGAGCCTTTACAATGATAGCAATTTTGGTCTCATCCTTGATAAAATCCTGAATCCACCACTTCCTACTAGCACGTGCACCTGCGCTAAGGGAAATGAAAGGCATCATAATGTTGATCTCAAGGGGGAAAACCTATATTTTTGAAGTCGTAGCTTGTAGCTTGTTTGACGTTCAAATTTCTATACTCCCCTTTTTGCCTATGACTTTACAACCTATCTTAACCCATGATTATGCATAATAAATCTAATGCATGATAGATCGTAAACTCTTTTATTTTATTTACTTTAGTTAGTTATTAATTATTTGTTTATGTATGAACATTAAAATTATATTTTTATGAGATTGAAATTATTTTTTTCTTTTAAAAGAAAGACATATATGTTTAAAATGTTATTGATACCACCAAGCCATTTTCCATTTTCTTAGTAATTACAATTTTAAAAAATGGAGTATACTGTCCATCCTCTGAAATAAATGGTATTACTCACTCTCTCTCTCTCTCTCTCTCACAGTGCAGTGCTCCTAAAAGCAAACTGAAAAGGTTTTCGCTGTCTTTTCATACCAACTAATTATTCATAACAAAAGATTATCCATACCACCAAATCCGGACCCCCTTTCACACCATTATATTGCATTATTATATTCCTCATTCTTATTTTTTTTACAAATAAACAGGTGCTTTTGACCCAAATATGCTACATAATTACAGGTTACAGGTTCTTGGAGCTAAAACAGTGAAAAACATAAAAGACGATGCAAAAGTGAGATTTTGACCAATAAATAGAAGAATCTTAATCAAGCCTACACAAAAGATCAGTACAAGGCAACGCAAGGTCCAAAACTACAAAGCCACGGTTAAAGTCCACCACAATTATTTACTGGAAAATCTGGAAAAGAACCAAAAGCTAATTTGAGAAAAGAACTAAAGAATTAAGTAGCCCAAGGCAACCAGAACCCAGCCCAGAAGACTCAGCATCAAACTCCACCACTGGACCGCAGAACCGCGGCCCAACCCCTGCTGCGGCCGCGGTTCCGCGGCAATCCAAAGCCCACAGTTGAATATTTTTTTACCAAAATCTAGAGCGGCGCTGACTAGTCAACCTATGGGTATTTTTGTAAATGCAGACGTGCGGCAATTGTAAACCTAGGATTTTCTATGTCCTATAAATAGAGATCCAATTCATTGTATTTTTTTCATGCCTCTATTCATCAATAAAATTTCAGTTTTCTTTGAAGTTGGAGAGCATCAATCGTAAGTGGGTTTATTTTTCTACCCTAGTCGTAGTTTTAATTTCTGCCCTAGATAATTTCTTTTCTTGCTCTAGTTTAATATAGTTTAGAATTTTTATTAACTTGTAGTGGATCTTTCATCTCTTAAATCAAAACAAAATAAAAATTATGTCTTTCGTAGATCCCTCAATGAGCGAGTAGTTTCCTCGCTTGTTAGGGTTAGGAATAGTGAAGGGTTTGAGAGATGAAGATCTCTCATCTCTTTTCTTTGCCAATCTATAATGAACAATTATGACTCCATGCATACTTTCATCTTCCGCTCCCTACGGCATTCTACCCACGAGGTAACGGTGATACCGTAGTATAAAACACCGGATCTGTAGGTTTTCCATGGAGGTTAAGGTAAAGATTAAGAAAGGATGGACAAGGATCTAGAGGAAGAAATATCTTCCCAATCATCCTAATCCCCTTTGTTAATATTTACCATAACCCCTAATATGATATCTAATTGAAAGCATTGGAAAGAGGTGCAGATCTTTATTTACCAAACTTTACCTAAACCTAATCCTAGCAAGTTTCCTAATCCTAGTATAACTTAACTTCGTTTTTAGATTTAATTAAAAGACCCAACACATTTGGAATTAGCTCGTAAGAACATTTAGGAAATTTACAATATCCCTGTGGACCGACCCGTATTCACCGGCTAGCTGCAAAGCGACGTCATTCTTGATTGCGGTAAATATATTTTTGATCTATAAAATTTCTCTAAATCAAATGGCGCCGTTGCCGGGGATGGCGTAAAATTTCCTTTTTGCAATTTCGGGTTAATATAAAATATAAAAAAATCATAAAAATTGAAAAAAAATAAAAAATAAAAAAATTTATCATCTTTTATTGTTTGAAGGGTTTCCTGTGTGAATCTTTTGCAGGATCGACGGATCTGGAAAAATTCAGAGTGCGAAACAGAAAAAGGTACATCAAAACAGAGAGGGATTGCAAGTACAGAACAGTAGAATTTTTTTGGAGACCTGAAGCCTCCACCAGACCGCTCTTCCGCGGCGGGAACGCGCACTAAACCGCGGTTCCGCGGCTTTAACGTGACGTCAGCAAGTGATTTTTACACTGTTTGTTTTCTTTTCTCCCTCTCTGCCAATCTCCATATATCTTTTTGCCAAATCTTCTGCAGGATTCTTTACGCTAAAAAATCTTTCCCCTTCCAATAATTGATTTTCTGTATGATTCTTTGCGCCGCGCTTAAAAAAAATAATTGATTACAAGTGATTTACTGCTTTGCATATTTTAATCGGACTTTAAGGGGCTTTTGACCAATTCAGATTGGGTGGGGATTTCATCACCCTTCTTAGGACCCCAGAAATCACTTAAAGCATTTGCATTGACCATTCTTAATTAAAAAATACTAGACTCAGCCTTAAGGACGTCGCGCTTAATAGGACAGAGGACTAGTTATAGGCATCGGCCGTTTATTCTAACCTGACTTTGCGGTGTCTAGACAAGTGTGTCTAAGGCAAGTGGTTACTTAATTAGGACCGCTACTTGTAGCGGGGAGCCTCCCACTTACCTGGCACTTACCTGGCCGCAATTGGCGGTGAAGAGGCGGTTTGAGGTTCTATCTCTAGCCTTTTGGAACAGTTAGGAGCTGTCTAGCTGACCTAGGTGACTCTAGATCTAGGCCTGATTGTGCATTTGTGGTTGATTGCATTTGTGTCACAAGTCTCTTTTCAAAAAAATCTTTTTGCAAAAGCTCACATAAAAAGAAAAAGGAAAAATCTTTTCAAAAACTTGCAACTTGTCGCTAAAGAAATCTTTGCACTTCACTTACACCACTTTCTCTCATTGACGTTTTCTTAGCTCCACATTCTGTCTTTCACCTTTTGACTACACTACCCCTTCAGTGTATGTCTGGTTGGACTAGGAACACTAGCGTCCGATTAGTCCGTGTTTCGTTGGTACCGACCGACGAACCTTTCGACTCCGAAGTCGAAATCCTATCCACTTCTTCACTTTCACCTTCAAATTCTTCTTCCGAAAGTGTGTCGGGATACAATCCTAATAATACCTTACCGACGGGAATGATTCCACCTCCGTTAGGTGCGAATAACCCGAATCACCCGCCTGTTGAAGCGCCCACACGAGTCGTGCTCTAGGATCTTTTCTACCCCATCCGCACCGCCCTACCTACTTGTCTTTCTCTCCCATCGGCAAATGGGGACAATTTTGAGATCAAACCCCGCTTCATCAATATGTTGCCTAAGTTTCATGGTTTGGAATCCGAAGATGCATATATCTTTATCAACAAATTCCAAAACGTTTGCGCTATGATGAAAACAACCCAATTATCCGACGATGCTATAAGGCTAAGGATCATTCCTTTCACCTTATGTGATTTAGCCGAGAAGTGGCTATACAGCACCGTGTCACATTCAATTAAGAATTGGGAAGAGTTTGTGAAAGCCTTTCTTAAAAAGTTCTATCCTCATCACAAAACTGCTAGAATCCGTAATGAGATTATACAATTTTCCCAGCTTCCTTCCGAACCATTTTGGAAGTGTTTTGAAAGATTTAAAGACCTACCCGTTCAATGCCCTCACCATGGGATCGAAAATTGGCAACTTTGCCAAACATTATACGAGGGATTGAACCCGGCAACGAAGCAGTTGCTAGAAACCATTTGTCAAGGTCACTTTCTATCCAAATCTAGTGAGAAAGCGTGGCAGTTTCTTGTGGACCTTAGTGAACAAACAATTCAGTGGGAGAGCACCAAGACCACATCATCATCTTCTTCTATTGGTCAATCTAGGGCAGGCATACATCACTTAGATATGTCGATTACTATGAAGGCCGAGATGGCCGCTCTTAGGAAAAAGCTAGAAGCGATTGAAACCAAAATCTCATCGCCTTCTCCTGCCCCTGTTGTGCCTCCACGAACTGTTTGTGCTTGTTGTTCGGATCCATCACATCTCACTGAAGAGTGTCCTTACAATGCATCTACTCAAGGACATGATCAAGTCAATGCTGCATTTCAGCAACGACAAAGAAATGTTCCATACTCTTCGACATACAATCCGGGTTGGAAGAGTCACCCAAATTTCGCTTGGAACCAAAATCAACAATTCTAAGGAAACAACAATTTTCAAAGGCCTCATCCTCCACAACAACAAGCAGCTTCACAAACTCAATTTCAACAACCTTTCCAACAGCAACCTTACCCTAATCAAGTGAACAATTTTGTGCCTAACACTTCTTACCCGCCAAACAATTTTGTTCCACCTCAGAATGACAAGGTTAGCTCGCTCGAAAGAAGTCTAGATGCGTTCCTAAAGCAATCTACACAATCCGCAGCGAGGTTAAAAACTTCTATTCAATCTTTGGTGCAAAACAGTGTCTTACACGATCAAAGCATCAAATATATTGAGGCACAAATTGCACAACTCAATGCTGCGTTGAAAGAGCGAGAAAAAGGAAAGCTTCCATCTCAACCACTGCCAAATCCCGGTCACGCACACGTTGCATATGAACAGCAGAATCATAACGTAAATGCTGTGACCACGTTGAGATCCGGAAGAGTGTTGTAAAATAATGTGGGTATTAACCATGACACCCCTGCCGGTGGTCCTTCTTCATCTTCTTCACCTTCTTCTTCTTCTTCGTTAGGGCATATTCTTCATCTTTCACACGGCTCTACTTCTTCTAGCTCGAACGGACCCACTTCTCACAACACGAACACATCTACACGGGGTTCCGTTCCAACTCAACAATCTGATCCGCAAAAATTGGATTCAACAACTTTTCAAAATGTTCCTTTTCCAAACCGGTTGAGATCCAATAAACCAACTCCACAGATGGAGAAGATTGTAAAGTTGTTCAAACAGGTTAGCATAAACATCCCTCTCTTGGATGCAATCCAACAAGTTCCTTCATATGCAAAAATCTTAAAGGACTTGTGCACCAAAAAGAGGAAGTTACAAGTACCAAAGAAAGTTTTCGTGGCTAATGCTGTTAGCGATGCTCTTGTCCGATCTTTACCCCAAAAGCACAAGGACCCCGGTTGTCCTACTATTTCGATAACAATTGGGGACAAGAACATCAATAGAGCACTATTAGATCTTGGTGCTAGTGTCAATTTGCTATCTTATTCGGTGTACGAGCAATTAGGCATTGGAGAGCTCAAGCCCACTCATTGTACTCTCCAAATGGCCGACCGATCCATCACCCATCCTAGAGGAGAGTTGGATGATGTGTTAATTAGAGTAGGGGATTTCATTTTCCCCGTTGACTTTATTGTTATGGATACACAACCTGTCGCTAACCCCTGAAGTCAAATTCCGTTGATCCTCGGTCGACCATTTTTTGCCACTTCCAATGCCATAATAAATTGTCGCAATGGCTCCATGACTCTATCCTTCGGGAAGATGTCTAGTGAGTTCAATATTTACAAGTTAGGAAGTCTACCCCCCGTGCCTAAAACTAGTATACGAGAAGTTTGCTCTATTCACGAAATCACGCAGGAGGACTGCGAGCTTGAAAGATTTTTGTTTGATGAAAACAGTTTTGACGCCACTAGTTGTAACAACTCCAATTTTTGTATACATAAATTTGAGTTAAATTTGAAGTATACTTGGAGTATTGATGTTGCTAAAAACACTTTAAGTATCTATTTCCCTACAATAATTACAAGAAGGAGCTTGTAGCTCATTGGTAATACCTTGCACTGCTGAACCAAGCCACCAGAGTTCAAATCCCATACCCCACATTATTTTTAATATTGATTTTTTTTAAAACCTTTAGAATACCAAGAGTTTACACGTGCATATCTCACAAAAACCCCACTACACCCAAAGATGTAACACTTGCAGAGGGTAGATGAACCGTCGGGGGAGATCCAGGCCACCGGACTCGGCCGGGAATCGGCCAACTCGGCCTTGACTCGGCCGACTCAGTGCTCCGACCGCGTCACGACCGAGTCACCCCCGATTCGGCCGATTCCGGCGATGGTCACAACATGAAAGTTGTGTATTTTCATATTCCCTATGCACCTGCAAAATTTCAGCTTCATACAACTTCCAGAACTCTTTAAAAACCTCAATTACTCCACTTTTAATACATTTTTTATTACATTTTATCACATTTTTATTTTTTAACTTTTCATCTACCCTAACCCTAACCTAGCCCTATATAAAGACCCCTACCCTCTACTATTTCGCCTCACAACTCTAAGTCCACTCTTCCAAATTCTCGAGAACTCGGTACAAAGAGCGAGAAGTAAAGCGCTGCCGAAACCGACGACGGATTCCGGCGATCGTAGTAGAACCTTCGCGACGTTTTCGACGCACCGACAATCACCACCTCCCTTAGCCTCCTTAGTTTGTCCAAAACCGTAAGTCCCATCTCTTCTATCTCTCTTTTCTTTTAATAGAAAATACGACTTTTTGGAACCCGATGGAAATCGGAACAAACCGATTTCCGATTCGTTTTTCTACAAATTTCCACTTGTCACCTAATACATAATACCCAAACTTATCTATGATGACTATTAATCATCTAGAAACCAATTCAAATAAAGTTTCTCACATGAAATGATAGCTTTCTTGTAAAACCGTATTCTTTTCATAAAAATACCATAAAGTTTATTTTTCTTGTTCTAATTAATTCCCTCACTCTTAAATATGTTTAACTTGATAAATAAACTTGTAGAAATCAATTTGAATGAATTTTCACACATGAAATGATAACGTTTTCAAATACCGTATTCTTGCACTTTAATACCTTCAAGTTTAATATATCATGTTTAACCTATAAACTTCATTAAAACTTAAAATAAGTCACGAGGTAATGACCTACTTCTACACACACACAAATATAACCCTAATTGATAAATATCAAAATATAGAATACGAAAATACAGGACTTTTCACTAAAATACCATATTCTTTTTAAACCTTTTCTAAAAGCTTTAAGTTGCACACAATTCTAAATAAAATCTTTTAAAATAAAAGCACGATATGTCATGGACATCGATCGTTTATCTAAACTGTCTTATGGTGTCTAGGCTAATGGTTTTTAATTAGGCCCACGACTGTGGTTCCTTCCCACTTACCTAGCACTTACCTGGCCGCAATTGACGGTGAAAAGGCGATTTGAGGCTTCTAATGACTTATCGTTTAGACCTTAGAAATAGGCTAGTTGGCTTAGGAAACCCTAGAAAATAAAATACGGAAAGTTATACCTTTGTTTAAAGAAATACCTTATATTTATAAAACCGTTTTTACTAAATGAATGGTATTTACTAAACCTAAGCAAAGCGCCGCTACAACCCATCTTTGGGGAACCCGTTAGGGAAAGTACGGTTCATCGTGCACCCGCGGGCTAGTAGTGCGAGATTCAGACCTCCGCAAGGAGCATTCGGTCTCGAAAGGTTTAAAATACGGCATTTAAGAAAAAATGAGATTTTGGAAAATAAAATATTATTTAAAAATTATTCTTGTATTAATATATATAAATATCATTTAAACACATATTTTATTATAATATAAAGTTTCCATCTTTTTCTAAAATTTACAAGTTTAAAAGTTACATTAAAATACCATGAGTTTCAAATAAATCAATTAATACTTTTATTAGGATATATTCACTAGAATAACACAAATAAAATCCACACTCATTATAACTATAAAGACGAATAACAAATACTTGAGGTGTATTTTTGAAAACCATACAATAATACTTTTTACATAAAACCCCCTCAAGTTTTATAAATTACAATAAGGCCCCTAACAATTATTGAACTTCAAATTATCTTCTTTTTAGTCTGACTCGGGTTAGAGTCTGACTATTTCTGACTTGAATATGATTCAAGTCAATCTATATTCTTTCATATTCCAACCCAAGGTGAACACATGAATCCCTGAATCCAGTTAACAATCTATATAACTTGACTAAACCGAACCATGGATATTCCTTCTACATGTTTCCCAGTATTCCATTTACATGACTCTACGGTTATAACCGTTTCCTGATATCATGGTTTCGGTCAGTCAGTTAATCAATCTTACAATCAATACAATTTTACAAGATAACAATACAAACAAGATATCGCGGGGTTTAAGGGGTAGATTGGTACGGAAGGTGTTAAAGGTGGCACGAGGTGGTCAGATTAATACACCTAACCTGAATCCTATTGCTGTTGTACCGTGGCATAACGGTTCCTTGTACTACACGTGCCCTAGTCTCTGGCAAGTGAGACTCCCCTCGTATACACTGGCATCCTTCTGTACCAAGCTACAAACAACAGCGTTAACATAATATTACAACAATAGTTTACACTTTAAAAATGTTTCTTCTTATTCTGTCTTCTCTACTTCCCTCTTACCCTTGGGACTTACCGAGCGATCTGTTCGCTGACGACATTCTGTTTCTCTCTTCTTTGAATGCCGTCAGGTGACCTGGACCCGGCAGAAGTTGAACCAACCCAAGAAGACTTGGAGCAATTTGCCGAAGACCCAACAGTATAATTTCATTGTACACTTTTCTTTTCAGTATTTTCCTTTTCCTGTTATGCCACTGTTTAGGCATCTTTATTTCAGTTGTATTTTCCTTTCCATGTATTGTACAAAGAATGTTAATAAATAAAAGTTGCTGTTCTTTTATACTCTTGTCTCTTGTGTATTTATTTTATATTGCTTAGTTACGCTTAGCGTATGTACTTCTGAGTACATACGTAGCGGGCCTCGTCGCGTCCACTTCCCCCTACACTGGGATGGGGGGCGTGACAGGTTTTGTTGGTGGCCCATGCAGGTCAGAACTGTATGAATCCCTGTCGTGAACAACCTAAGCAATATAACACAAGAACCAGCAACTAAACCATTCTTTACAATTCATGTTCCTTGAATCTTGCAAATTTCTATTCTTTGAATCTTATCATTTCATGTATTTGAATCTGTCCTAATCCAAATTTTTCTTTAAGGTCATGGATTCCCCGAACAACACCAGCACCAACGTTAACAACACCCCTCCGGCACTACCTCTCACACCAGCTGTTCCTGCACCACCAACTGAGCAAACGATGCTATTTGAGGCGATCAGCAGTCTTCTCGAGGGACAGCAACAACTTTTGAACCGTCCTGAGGCCGATGCACCGGGAGTAAAGCAATTCAAGGCTTTGCACCCAAAGCAGTTCTCTGGTAAAGGAAGCCCTCTTGAAGCGGAAGAATGGGCACAAAGTATCGAAGACGATCTGGCAGCAGCTCAAGTGCCCGACAACGCTTGGGTCCGTGTAGCAAAACTACAGCTCACGGATAATGCTCGCAATTGGTGGAAGGCGGAAGAAACCCGTCTGGTACAGCCGATTGAATGGAAGACATTTCGCGAGAAGTTCGACGCGAAATATTTCCCTATGACTGCCAGGTTTGCTATGGAGCAGCAGTTTATTCATCTACAGCAAGGATCAATGTGGGACAAATCGGTAAATGAATACGACGCTGAGTTCACCATGTTGAGCCGGTAGATATGTCACAATAGTTCAATTTTAAATATCACATACTACACAGCTAACACAATCTTTGAACAGATTCGCGGCACACTTGATACCGACGGACGAGATCAGAGCCCGTCGCTTTCAGCAAGGTTTGGACACAGAGATTAAGGCCGCTCTAGCCACAGGAAAGTTTTTGACTCATGAGGAAGCCCTAGAAGCTGCCCGCAGTTATGAGACAGTGATAAAAGAAAGGGGCAGACCTCAGTCTGCAGGAGTCAAGCGCCCTGCCAACCAGATGGCAGGTGGAGCCACGTCCAGACCATCTTTCGTGCCCAGGCGACCCGGAGTACCAACCCATCGTCCTAGCCCAGTCTTTTGCACCTACTGCAAGAGAACTGGACATATGATGAAGGACCGCCGTCGAGCCAACCGCCTTTGCTTGATCTGCGGTTCAGCCACTCACGGTATTGGATCTTGTCCCCAAAGACAGAACCCAGTTGCTGCACCCAGGCCAGCTAATACTTATCAGCAGCGACCAGCTCTTCAGGCACCTGCTCCCAGACTTGCACTGCCAGCACCACCCAGGGGACCACAAGCTGCACCCCCTCCTCGACAGTTCCATCAAGCTCAAAGGAACGTTCCGAGGAATGCTCCTCAGGCCAGGAGGAATGTGCCGAAGCGCCAAGCTTTCATGATGTCTGTTGAAGAAGCTGAGGCCACTGGCCAAGTCATCACTGGTAAATATTCTTTCTCAAACTTATCTTTTAGTTTGGTTACCTACACAATTTCCCTATACCTAAAACCTATCCCATATACCTTAGGTACAATCCTAGTAGCTTCACTACCTGCACTTGCACTGTTTGATACTGGAGCATCCCACTGCTTTATGTCGCAACGGTTTGTCCGAACCCATGCGATTCCAGTCTCACCGCTTGTATCCAGCTGGAACGTCAGTTCCGGAAATGGTGTTCTAAAGGCAACTATGGGATACAACATGTGTCCAGTCGTCGTCTGCAGTCGAGAATTTTATGCTGACTTCAAGGTACTGGATATACCAAACTTCGATGTGGTTCTAAGAATGGACTGGCTTGGAACCTTTTATGCTACCATTGACTGCCGTCAAAGGAGGGTAGTATTTGAGATTCCAGATCATCCGGTCTTCTATTTTAAAAGTGGAGACCGTACATTGGAGCCAAGTACTTACAAAGCAAAGCCAAGGGAAGCAGTAGTTGCAGCAGCTCAAGTAGAAGAAGAACCAAGACCGGAGGTAGTTCGAGAGTTCGATGATGTATTCCCTGACGATATATCAGGTTTGCCTCCCGATCGAGCTCTTGAATTCAGTATTGACTTAGTACCAGGAGCACAACCAGTGATCAAAGCACCGTATAGACTAAGTCCGGAAGGTTTGAAGGAAGTACGAACACAGTTGGACGAATTACTGGCAAAAGGATGGATTCGTCCCAGCACTTCAAGTTGGGGAGCACCTGTACTATTGGTGAAGAAGAAGGAAGGTTCATACAGAATGTGCATCGACTATAGGGCCTTGAACGAAGTCACAATAAAGAACAAGTATCCACTCCTGCGCATCGACGATTTATTCGATCAGCTAAGTGGATCTTGTGTCTTCTCTAAACTAGATTTTCGTTCAAGTTATCATCAAGTGAAGGTCAAGGAAGCTGATATTCACAAAACAGCTTTCAGAACTTGCTATGGACATTACGAATTTCTAGTAATGCCATTTGGAGTGACCAATGCACCAGCAATCTTCATGAATCTTATGAACCAAGTTTTCCGGGAATATTTAGACAGGTTCGTTGTCATCTTCATCGACGACATCCTGGTATATTCTAAGAATCGGAAAGAACATGCGGAGCACTTACGAATTGTCCTGGAAACTCTTCGACAACATAAGCTTTATGCCAAATACAGCAAGTGCGAGTTTTGGCTAAAACAGGTTGGTTTTCTTGGACACATCGTATCAGGAGAAGGAATTTCTGTGGATCCAGCAAAAGTTTCGGCAGTTAACGAATGGCCTACACCAAAATCAGTAAAGGATATTCGAAGTTTCTTGGGCTTAGCTGGATATTACAGAAGGTTTATTGAAGGCTTTTCGAAGATAGCAACACCCCTGACCAAGCTCACTCGAAAAGATGAGGAATTTGTGTGGTCAGAAGCATGCGAGCAAGCTTTCGTAGAACTCAAGTCAAGACTGACATCTGCACCTATTCTCGTCATACCGGATCAATCTGGAGGATTCGAAGTGCATTGCGATGCATCCGGTAAGGGACTAGGATGTGTTCTACATCAGCACGGTAAAGTTGTGGCTTATACTTCAAGACAACTGAAGACTCATGAGCGCAATTATCCGACGCATGATCTGGAGTTGGCAGCCGTTATTTTTGCTCTCAAGATTTGGCGCCACTACTTACTTGGTGAACGAGTGAACATCTACACAGATCATAAAAGTCTGAAGTATGTGTTTACTCAGAAGGAGTTGAATATGCGGCAGAGAAGATGGTTAGAACTCATGGCGGACTTTGACATCAACTTGCAATATCATCCAGGGAAGGTGAACGTAGTACCTGATGTTCTTAGTCGCCAACCATTAGCAATGAATCTCACCGCACAGTGGAAGCTTCAGCAAGACCTACATCAGATGGAAATTGAACTAGTCATGCCAGGTGATGCTTCAAGTTTGATGAATCTCCAAGTTCAATCAACCATTGTCAATCAGATCAAAGCAACTCAAGCCAGCGATGCTAAGCTGCAAAAGATCAGAGAACAAGTGGAGAATGGACTCAGAACAGATTCATCATCCATGAAGACGGATCTTTGAGATACGGCAGCAGATTGTGTGTAACAAAAGGTCCTGTTCGGGAAGAGTTAATGAAAGAAGCTCACAGCTCTCCCTATTCAGTACATCCTGGAGGTACCAAAATGTACAAGGATCTACGTCAGAATTATTGGTGGCATGGAATGAAGCGTGAAGTAGCTAGAAGTATCGCAAAATGTTTGGTGTGTCAGCAGGTAAAAGCTGAACATCACAGGACAGCTGGACTACTTCAACCGTTACCAATCCCAAAATGGAAGTGGCAGCACATCACGATGGACTTTGTAACTGCTCTTCCTCGCAGCACAAAGGGTAACGATGCGGTTTGGGTCATTGTGGATCGACTCATAAAGTCGGCTCACTTCATCCCATTTCGAGTTGGCCAATCAACTGATACACTAGCGAAGAAGTACATGGAGGTAATAATCTAAATTAGATTTAAAAACTCTTCATAATGTACTATCCCTGATACCCATGAACTCATACAGGAAATTGTGAGACTTCATGGAGTACCGGTCTGCATTGTCTCCGATCGTGACACCAGGTTCCGATCGCAATTTTGGCAGAGTCTGCAAGCTAGCTTGGGAACAAGTCTGAACTTCAGCACGGCTTATCATCCACAAACAGATGGTCAGTCGGAACGAACTATTCAGATCTTGGAGGATATGCTCACAGCATGTATGCTCGACTTCAAAAGATCATGAGAAGATCACCTGCACCTTGTAGAGTTCGCATACAACAACAGCTACCAAGCAAGTATAGGAATGACACCTTTTGCAGCATTATATGGAAGGAAGTGTCGATCGCCATTAAGTTGGGACGGCATCGGAGATAGGGAACTCCTGGGACCAGAGATGATAGTAGCGACCGTTGATGTGGTTCGTACTATCAGGGAAAGAATGCGCATAGCCCAAGATAGACAGAAACACTGGGCTGATGCAAAGAGACGACACTTGGAGTTCCAGCCAGGAGACCATGTATTCTTGAAGATATCTCCGAACCGCGGAGTGATTCGATTTGGAAGACGGGGTAAGCTAAGTCCGAGATACATCGTACCGTTCGACATACTCGAACGAGTCGGAGAAGTGGCATATCGATTAACGCTCCCACCATCATTGGAAGGAGTGCATAACGTGTTCCACATATCTCAACTCAGAAGGTATGTGAGTGACCCCAGCCATGTACTTGATCATTCCGAGCTCACTATACAGCCCGATTTGTCTTGTGAACAACAACCTGTGGAGATCCTGGATAGAAAAGTGAAGACACTTCGGAATAAGGAAGTTAACTTAGTCCGGGTAATGTGGAGAAAAGACACTCCAGGAGAATCCACGTGGGAAAGGGAAGATGAGATGCGTGCAAGATATCCGCACCTTTTTGTAAACTAGTTCTCAAATAAAAGTTATAAATTTCGAGGAAGAAATTTTTGTAAGGAGGGTAGATTGTAACAACTCCAATTTTTGTATACATAAATTTGAGTTAAATTTGAAGTATACTTGGAGTATTGATGTTGCTGAAAACACTTTAAATATCTATTTCCCCACAATAATTACAAGAAGGAGCTTGTAGCTCATTGGTAATACCTTGCACTGCTGAACCAAGCTACCAGAATTCAAATCCCATACCCCACATTATTTTTAATATTGATTTTTTTTAAAACCTTTAGAATACCAAGAGTTTACACGTGCATATCTCACAAAAACCACACTACACCCAAAGATGTAACACTTGCAGAGAGTAGATGAACCGTAGGGGGAGATCCAGGCCACCGGACTCGGCCGGGAATCGGCCAACTCGGCCTTGACTCGGCCGACTTAGTGCTCCGACCGAATCACGGCCGGGTCACCCCCGATTCGGCCGATTCCGGCGATGGTCACAACATGAAAGTTGTGTATTTTCATATTCCCTATGCACCTGCAAAATTTCAGCTTCATACAACTTCCAGAACTCTTTAAAAACCTCAATTACTCCACTTTTAATACATTTTTTATTACATTTTATCACATTTTTATTTTTTAACTTTTCATCTACCCTAACCCTAGCCTAGCCCTATATAAAGACCCCTACCCTCTACTATTTCACCTCACAACTCTAAATCCACTCTCCCAAATTCTCAAGAACTCGGTACAAAGAGCGAGAAGCAAAGCGCTGCCGAAACCGACGACGGATTCCGGCGATCGTAGTAGAACCTTCGCGACGTTTTCGACGCACCGACAATCACCACCTCCCTTAGCCTCCTTAGTTTGTCCAAAACCGTAAGTCCCATCTCTTCTATCTCTCTTTTCTTTTAATAGAAAATACGACTTTTTGGAACCCGACGGAAATCGGAACAAACCGATTTCCGATTCGTTTTTCTACAAATTTCCACTTGTCACCTAATACATAATACCCAAACTTATCTATGATGACTATTAATCACCTAGAAACCAATTCAAATAAAGTTTCTCATATGAAATGATAGATTTCTTGTAAAACCGTATTCTTTTCATAAAAATACCATAAAGTTTATTTTTCTTGTTCTAATTAATTCCCTCACTCTTAAATATGTTTAACTTGATAAATAAACTTGTAGAAATCAATTTGAATGAATTTTCACACATGAAATGATAACGTTTTCAAATACCGTATTCTTGCGCTTTAATACCTTCAAGTTTAATATATCATGTTTAACCTATAAACTTCATTAAAACTTAAAATAAGTCACGAGGTAATGACCTACTTCTACACACACACAAATATAACCCTAATTGATAAATATCAAAATATAGAATACGAAAATACATGACTTTTCAATAAAATACTATATTCTTTATAAACCTTTTCTAAAAGCTTTAAGTTGCATACAATTCTAAATAAATTCTTTTAAAATAAAAGCACGATATGTCATGGACATCGATCGTTTATCTAAACTGTCTTGTGGTGTCTAGGCAAGTGTGTCTAGACTAGTGGTTTTTAATTAGGCCCACGACTGTGGTTCCTTCCCACTTACCTGGTACTTACCTGGCCGCAATTGACGGTGAAGAGGCGATTTGAGGCTTCTAATGACTTATCGTTTAGACCTTAGAAATAGGCTAGTTGGCTTAGGAAACCCTAGAAAATAAAATACGGAAAGTTATACCTTTTTTTTAAAGAAATACCTTATATTTATAAAACCGTTTTTACTAAATGAATGGTATTTATTAAACCTAAGCAAAGCGCCGCTACAACCCATCTTTGGGGAACCCGTTAGGGAAAGTACGGTTCATCGTGCACCCGCGGGCTAGTAGTGCGAGATTCAGACCTCCGCAAGGAGCATTCGGTCTCGAAAGGTTTAAAATACGGCATTTAAGAAAAAATGAGATTTTGGGAAATAAAATATTATTTAAAAATTATTCTTGTATTAATATATATATAAATATCATTTAAACACTTATTTTATTATAATATAAAGTTTCCATCTTTTTCTAAAATTTACAAGTTTAAAAGTTACATTAAAATACCATGAGTTTCAAATAAATCAATTAATACTTTTATTAGGATATATTCACTAGAATAACACAAATAAAATCCACACTCATTATAACTATAAAGACGAATAACAAATACTTGAGGTGTATTTTTGAAAACCATACAATAGTACTTTTTACATAAAACCCCCTCAAGTTTTATAAATTACAATAAGGCCCCTAACAATTATTGAACTTCAAATTATCTTCTTTTTAGTCTAACTCGGGTTAGAGTCTGACTATTTCTGACTTGAATATGATTCAAGTCAATCTATATTCTTTCATATTCCAACCCAAGGTGAACACATGAATCCCTGAATCCAGTTAACAATCTATATAACTTGACTAAACCGAACCATGGATATTCCTTCTACATGTTTCCCAGTATTCCATTTACATGACTCTACGGTTATAACCGTTTCCTGATATCATGGTTTCGGTCAGTCAGTTAATCAATCTTACAATCAATACAATTTTACAAGATAACAATACAAACAAGACATCGCGGGGTTTAAGAGGTAGATTGGTACGGAAGGTGTTAAAGGTGGCACGAGGTGGTCAGATTAATACACCTAACCGGAATCCTATTGCTGTTGTACCGTGGCATAACGGTTCCTTGTACTACACGTGCCCTAGTCTCTGGCAAGTGAGACTCCCCTCGTATACACTGACATTCTTCTGTACCAAGCTACAAACAACAGCGTTAACATAATATTACAACAATAGTTTACACTTTAAAAATGTTTCTTCTTATTCTGTCTTCTCTACTTCCCTCTTACCCTTGGGACTTACCGAGCGATCTGTTCGCTGACGACATTCTGTTTCTCTCTTCTTTGAATGCCGTCAGGTGACCTGGACCCGGCAGAAGTTGAACCAACCCAAGAAGACTTGGAGTAATTTGCCGAAGACCCAACAGTATAATTTCATTGTACACTTTTCTTTTCAGTATTTTCCTTTTCCTGTTATGCCACTGTTTAGGCATCTTTATTTCAGTTGTATTTTCCTTTCCATGTATTGTACAAAGAATGTTAATAAATAAAAGTTGCTGTTCTTTTATACTCTTGTCTCTTGTGTATTTATTTTATATTGCTTAGTTACGCTTAGCGTATATACTTCTGAGTACATACGTAGCGGGCCTCGTCGCGTCCACTTCCCCGTACACTGGGATGGGGGGCGTGACAGGTTTTGTTGGTGGCCCATGCAGGTCAGAGCTGTATGAATCCCTGTCGTGAACAACCTAAGCAATATAACACAAGAACCAACAACTAAACCATTCTTTACAATTCATGTTCCTTGAATCTTTCAAATTTCTATTCTTTGAATCTTATCATTTCATGTATTTGAATCTGTCCTAATCCAAATTTTTCTTTAAGGTCATGGATTCCCCGAACAACACCAGCACCAACGTTAACAACACCCCTCCAGCACTACCTCTCACACCAGCTGTTCCTGCACCACCCACTGAGCAAACGATGCTATTTGAGGCGATCCGTAGTCTTCTCGAGGGACAGCAACAACTTTTGAACCGTCCTGAGGCCGATGCACCGGGAGTAAAGCAATTCAGGGCTTTGCACCCAAAGCAGTTCTCTGGTAAAGGAAGCCCTCTTGAAGCGGAAGAATGGGCACAAAGTATCGAAGACGATCTGGCAGCAGCTCAAGTGCCCGACAACACTTGGGTCCGTGTAGCAAAACTACAGCTCACGGATAATGCTCGCAATTGGTGGAAGGCGGAAGAAACCCGTCTGGTACAGCCGATTGAATGGAAGACATTTCGCGAAAAGTTCGACGCGAAATATTTCCCTGTGACTGCCAGGTTTGCTATGGAGCAGCAGTTTATTCATCTACAGCAAGGATCAATGTGGGACAAATCGATAGATGAATACGACGCTGAGTTCACCATGTTGAGCCGGTAAGATATGTCACAATAGTTCAATTTTAAATATCACATACTACACAGCTAACACAATCTTTGAACAGATTCGCGGCACACTTGATACCGACGGACGAGATCAGAGCCCATCGCTTTCAGCAAGGTTTGGACACAGAGATTAAGGCTGCGCTAGCCACAGGAAAGTTTTTGACTCATGAGGAAGCCCTAGAAGCTGCCCGCAGTTATGAGGCAGTGATAAAAGAGAGGGGCAGACCTCAGTCTGCAGGAGTCAAGCGCCCTGCCAACCAGATGGCAGGTGCAGCCACGTCCAGACCATCTTTTGTGCCCAGGCGACCCGGAGTACCAACCCATCGTCCTAGCCCAGCCTTTTGCACCTACTGCAAGAGAACTGGACATATGATGAAGGACTGCCGTCGAGCCAACCGCCTTTGCTTGATCTGCGGTTCAGCCACTCACAGTATTGGATCTTGTCTCCAAAGACAAAACCCAGTTGCTGCACCCAGGCCAGCTAATACTTATCAGCAGCGACCAGCTCTTCAGGCACCTGCTCCCAGACTTGCACTGCCAGCACCACCCAGGGGACCACAAGCAGCACCCCCTCCTCGACAGTTCCATCAAGCTCAAAGGAACGTTCCGAGGAATGCTCCTCAGGCCAGGAGGAATGTGCCGAAGCGCCAAGCTTTCATGATGTCTGTTGAAGAAGCTGAGGCCACTGGCCAAGTCATCACTGGTAAATCTTCTTTCTCAAACTTATCTTTTAGTTTGGTTACCTGCACAATTTCCCTATACCTAAAACATATCCCATATAGCTTAGGTACAATCCTAGTAGCTTCACTACCTGCACTTGCACTGTTTGATACTGGAGCATCCCACTGCTTTATGTCGCAACGGTTTGTCCGAACCCATGCGATTCCAGTCTCACCGCTTGTATCCAGCTGGAACGTCAGTTCCGGAAATGGTGTTCTAAAGGCAACTATGGGATACAGCATGTGTCCAGTCGTCGTCTGCAGTCGAGAATTTTATGCTGACTTCAAGGTACTGGATATACCAAACTTCGATGTGGTTCTAGGAATGGACTGGCTTGGAACCTTTTATGCTACTATTGACTGCCGTCAAAGGAGGGTAGTATTTGAGATTCCAGATCATCCGGTCTTCTATTTTAAAAGTGGAGACCGTACATTGGAGCCAAGTACTTACAAAGCAAAGCCAAGGGAAGCAGTAGTTGCAGCAGCTCAAGCAGAAGAAGAACCAAGACCGGAGGTAGTTCAAGAGTTCGATGATGTATTCCCTGACGATATATCAGGTCTGCCTCCCGATCGAGCTCTTGAATTCAGTATTGACTTAGTACCAGGAGCACAACCAGTGATCAAAGCACCGTATAGACTAAGTCCGGAAGGTTTGAAGGAAGTACGAACACAGTTGGACGAATTACTGGCGAAAGGATGGATTCGTCCCAGCACTTCAAGTTGGGGAGCACCTGTACTATTGGTGAAGAAGAAGGATGGTTCATACAGAATGTGCATCGACTATAGGGCCTTGAACGAAGTCACAATAAAGAACAAGTATCCACTCCCGCGCATCGACGATTTATTCGATCAGCTAAGTGGATCTTGTGTCTTCTCTAAACTAGATCTTCGTTCAGGGTATCATCAAGTGAAGGTCAAGGAAGCTGATATTCACAAAACAGCTTTCAGAACTCGCTATGGACATTACGAATTTCTAGTAATGCCATTTGGAGTGACCAATGCACCAGCAATCTTCATGAATCTTATGAACCAAGTTTTCCGGGAATATTTAGACAGGTTCGTTGTCATCTTCATCGACGACATCCTGGTATATTCTAAGAATCGGAAAGAACATGCGGAGCACTTACGAATTGTTCTGGAAACTCTTCGACAACATAAGCTTTATGCCAAATACAGCAAGTGCGAGTTTTGGCTAAAACATGTTGGTTTTCTTGGACACATCGTATCAGGAGAAGGAATTTCTGTGGATCCAGCAAAAGTTTCGGCAGTTAGCGAATGGCCTACACCAAAATCAGTAAAGGATATTCGAAGTTTCTTGGGCTTAGCTGGATATTACAGAAGGTTTATTGAAGGCTTTTCGAAGATAGCAACACCCCTGACCAAGCTCACTCGAAAAGATGAGGAATTTGTGTGGTCAGAAGCATGCGAGCAAGCTTTCGTAGAACTCAAGTCAAGACTGACATCTGCACCTATTCTCGTAATACCGGATCAATCTGGAGGATTCGAAGTGCATTGCGATGCATCCGGTAAGGGACTAGGATGTGTTCTACATCAGCACGGTAAAGTTGTGGCTTATGCTTCAAGACAACTGAAGACTCATGAGCGCAATTATCCGACGCATGATCTGGAGTTGGCATCCGTTATTTTTGCTCTCAAGATTTGGCGCCACTACTTACTTGGTGAACGAGTGAACATCTACACAGATCATAAAAGTCTGAAGTATGTGTTTACTCAGAAGGAGTTGAATATGCGGCAGAGAAGATGGTTAGAACTCATGGCGGACTTTGACATCAACTTGCAATATCATCCAGGGAAGGTGAACGTAGTACCTGATGTTCTTAGTCGCCAACCATTAGCAATGAATCTCACCGCACAGTGGAAGCTTCAGCAAGACCTACATCAGATGGAAATTGAACTAGTCATGCCAGGTGATGCTTCAAGTTTGATGAATCTCCAAGTTCAATCAACCATTGTCAATCAGATCAAAGCAACTTAAGCCAGCGATGCTAAGCTGCAAAAGATCAGAGAACAAGTGGAGAATGGACTCAGAACAGATTTCATCATCCATGAAGACGGATCTTTGAGATACGGCAGCAGATTGTGTGTACCAAAAGGTCCTGTTCGGGAAGAGTTAATGAAAGAAGCTCACAGCTCTCCCTATTCAGTACATCCTGGAGGTACCAAAATGTACAAGGATCTACGTCAGAATTATTGGTGGCCTGGAATGAAGCGTGAAGTAGCCAGAAGTGTCGCAAAATGTTTGGTGTGTCAGCAGGTAAAAGCTGAACATCACAGGACAGCTGGACTACTTCAATCGTTACCAATCCCAGAATGGAAGTGGCAGCACATCACGATAGACTTTGTAACTGCTTTTCCTCGCAGCACAAAGGGTAACGATGCGGTTTGGGTCATTGTGGATCGACTCACAAAGTCGGCTCACTTCATCCCATTTCGAGTTGGCCAATCAACTGATACACTAGCGAAGAAGTACATGGAGGTAATAATCTAAATTAGATTTAAAAACTCTTCATAATGTACTATCCCTGATACCCATGAACTCATACAGGAAATTGTGAGACTTCATGGAGTACCGGTCTGCATTGTCTCCGATCGTGACACCAGGTTCCGATCGCAATTTTGGCAGAGTCTGCAAGCTAGCTTGGGAACAAGTCTGAACTTCAGCACGGCTTATCATCCACAAACAGATGGTCAGTCGGAACGAACTATTCAGATCTTGGAGGATATGCTCAGAGCATGTATGCTCGACTTCAAAGGATCATGGGAAGATCACCTGCACCTTGTGGAGTTCGCATACAACAACAGCTACCAAGCAAGTATAGGAATGGCACCTTTTGCAGCATTATATGGAAGGAAGTGTCGATCGCCATTAAGTTGGGACGGCATCGGAGATAGGGAACTCCTGGGACAAGAGATGATAGTAGCGACCGTTGATGTCGTTCGTACTATCAGGGAAAGAATGCGCATAGCCCAAGATAGACAGAAACACTGGGCTGATGCAAAGAGACGACACTTGGAGTTCCAGCCAGGAGACCATGTATTCTTGAAGATATCTCCGAACCGCGGAGTGATTCGATTTGGAAGACGGGGTAAGCTAAGTCCGAGATACATCGTACCGTTCGACATACTCGAACGAGTCGGAGAAGTGGCATATCGATTAGCGCTCCCACCATCATTGGAAGGAGTGCATAACGTGTTCCACATATCTCAACTCAGAAGGTATGTGAGTGACCCCAACCATGTACTTGATCATTCCGAGCTCACTATACAGCCCGATTTGTCTTGTGAACAACAACCTGTGGAGATCCTGGATAGAAAAGTGAAGACACTTCGGAACAAGGAAGTTAACTTAGTCCGGGTAATGTGGAGAAAAGACACTCCAGGAGAATCCACGTGGGAAAGGGAAGATGAGATGCGTGCAAGATATCCGCACATTTTTGTAAACTAGTTCTCAAATAAAAGTTATAAATTTCGAGGACGAAATTTTTGTAAGGAGGGTAGATTGTAACAACTCCAATTTTTGTATACATAAATTTGAGATAAATTTGAAGTATACTTGGAGTATTGATGTTGCTGAAAACACTTTAAATATCTATTTCCCCACAATAATTACAAGAAGGAGCTTGTAGCTCATTGGTAATACCTTGCACTGCTGAACCAAGCTACCAGAATTCAAATCCCATACCCCACATTATTTTTAATATTGATTTTTTTTAAAACCTTTAGAATACCAAGAGTTTACACGTGCATATCTCACAAAAACCACACTACACCCAAAGATGTAACACTTGCAGAGGGTAGATGAACCGTCGGGGGAGATCCAGGCCACCGGACTCGGCCGGGAATCGGCCGACTCGGCCTTGACTCGGCCGACTTAGTGCTCCGACCGAATCACGGCCGGGTCACCCCCGATTCGGCCGATTCCGGCGATGGTCACAACATGAAAGTTGTGTATTTTCATATTCCCTATGCACCTGCAAAATTTCAGCTTCATACAACTTCCAGAACTCTTTAAAAACCTCAATTACTCCACTTTTAATACATTTTTTATTACATTTTATCACATTTTTATTTTTTAACTTTTCATCTACCCTAACCCTAGCCTAGCCCTATATAAAGACCCCTACCCTCTACTATTTCACCTCACAACTCTAAATCCACTCTCCCAAATTCTCGAGAACTCGGTACAAAGAGCGAGAAGCAAAGCGCTGCCGAAACCGACGACGGATTCCGGCGATCGTAGTAGAACCTTCGCGACGTTTTCGACGCACCGACAATCACCACCTCCCTTAGCCTCCTTAGTTTGTCCAAAACCGTAAGTCCCATCTCTTCTATCTCTCTTTTCTTTTAATAGAAAATACGACTTTTTGGAACCCGACGGAAATCGGAACAAACCGATTTCCGATTCGTTTTTCTACAAATTTCCACTTGTCACCTAATACATAATACCCAAACTTATCTATGATGACTATTAATCACCTAGAAACCAATTCAAATAAAGTTTCTCACATGAAATGATAGATTTCTTGTAAAACCGTATTCTTTTCATAAAAATACCATAAAGTTTATTTTTCTTGTTCTAATTAATTCCCTCACTCTTAAATATGTTTAACTTGATAAATAAACTTGTAGAAATCAATTTGAATGAATTTTCACACATGAAATGATAACGTTTTCAAATACCGTATTCTTGCGCTTTAATACCTTCAAGTTTAATATATCATGTTTAACCTATAAACTTCATTAAAACTTAAAATAAGTCACGAGGTAATGACCTACTTCTACACACACACAAATATAACCCTAATTGATAAATATCAAAATATAGAATACGAAAATACATGACTTTTCAATAAAATACCATATTCTTTATAAACCTTTTCTAAAAGCTTTAAGTTGCATACAATTCTAAATAAATTCTTTTAAAATAAAAGCACGATATGTCATGGACATCGATCGTTTATCTAAACTGTCTTGTGGTGTCTAGGCAAGTGTGTCTAGACTAGTGGTTTTTAATTAGGCCCACGACTGTGGTTCCTTCCCACTTACCTGGTACTTACCTGGCCGCAATTGACGGTGAAGAGGCGATTTGAGGCTTCTAATGACTTATCGTTTAGACCTTAGAAATAGGCTAGTTGGCTTAGGAAACCCTAGAAAATAAAATACGGAAAGTTATACCTTTTTTTTAAAGAAATACCTTATATTTATAAAACCGTTTTTACTAAATGAATGGTATTTATTAAACCTAAGCAAAGCGCCGCTACAACCCATCTTTGGGGAACCCGTTAGGGAAAGTACGGTTCATCGTGCACCCGCGGGCTAGTAGTGCGAGATTCAGACCTCCGCAAGGAGCATTCGGTCTCGAAAGGTTTAAAATACGGCATTTAAGAAAAAATGAGATTTTGGGAAATAAAATATTATTTAAAAATTATTCTTGTATTAATATATATATAAATATCATTTAAACACTTATTTTATTATAATATAAAGTTTCCATCTTTTTCTAAAATTTACAAGTTTAAAAGTTACATTAAAATACCATGAGTTTCAAATAAATCAATTAATACTTTTATTAGGATATATTCACTAGAATAACACAAATAAAATCCACACTCATTATAACTATAAAGACGAATAACAAATACTTGAGGTGTATTTTTGAAAACCATACAATAGTACTTTTTACATAAAACCCCCTCAAGTTTTATAAATTACAATAAGGCCCCTAACAATTATTGAACTTCAAATTATCTTCTTTTTAGTCTAACTCGGGTTAGAGTCTGACTATTTCTGACTTGAATATGATTCAAGTCAATCTATATTCTTTCATATTCCAACCCAAGGTGAACACATGAATCCCTGAATCCAGTTAACAATCTATATAACTTGACTAAACCGAACCATGGATATTCCTTCTACATGTTTCCCAGTATTCCATTTACATGACTCTACGGTTATAACCGTTTCGTGATATCATGGTTTCGGTCAGTCAGTTAATCAATCTTACAATCAATACAATTTTACAAGATAACAATACAAACAAGACATCGCGGGGTTTAAGAGGTAGATTGGTACGGAAGGTGTTAAAGGTGGCACGAGGTGGTCAGATTAATACACCTAACCTGAATCCTATTGCTGTTGTACCGTGGCATAACGGTTCCTTGTACTACACGTGCCCTAGTCTCTGGCAAGTGAGACTCCCCTCGTATACACTGACATTCTTCTGTACCAAGCTACAAACAACAGCGTTAACATAATATTACAACAATAGTTTACACTTTAAAAATGTTTCTTCTTATTCTGTCTTCTCTACTTCCCTCTTACCCTTGGGACTTACCGAGCGATCTGTTCGCTGACGACATTCTGTTTCTCTCTTCTTTGAATGCCGTCAGGTGACCTGGACCCGGCAGAAGTTGAACCAACCCAAGAAGACTTGGAGTAATTTGCCGAAGACCCAACAGTATAATTTCATTGTACACTTTTCTTTTCAGTATTTTCCTTTTCCTGTTATGCCACTGTTTAGGCATCTTTATTTCAGTTGTATTTTCCTTTCCATGTATTGTACAAAGAATGTTAATAAATAAAAGTTGCTGTTCTTTTATACTCTTGTCTCTTGTGTATTTATTTTATATTGCTTAGTTACGCTTAGCGTATATACTTCTGAGTACATACGTAGCGGTCCTCGTCGCGTCCACTTCCCCGTACACTGGGATGGGGGGCGTGACAGGTTTTGTTGGTGGCCCATGCAGGTCAGAGCTGTATGAATCCCTGTCGTGAACAACCTAAGCAATATAACACAAGAACCAGCAACTAAACCATTCTTTACAATTCATGTTCCTTGAATCTTTCAAATTTCTATTCTTTGAATCTTATCATTTCATGTATTTGAATCTGTCCTAATCCAAATTTTTCTTTAAGGTCATGGATTCCCCGAACAACACCAGCACCAACGTTAACAACACCCCTCCAGCACTACCTCTCACACCAGCTGTTCCTGCACCACCCACTGAGCAAACGATGCTATTTGAGGCGATCCGTAGTCTTCTCGAGGGACAGCAACAACTTTTGAACCGTCCTGAGGCCGATGCACCGGGAGTAAAGCAATTCAGGGCTTTGCACCCAAAGCAGTTCTCTGGTAAAGGAAGCCCTCTTGAAGCGGAAGAATGGGCATAAAGTATCGAAGACGATCTGGCAGCAGCTCAAGTGCCCGACAACACTTGGGTCCGTGTAGCAAAACTACAGCTCACGGATAATGCTCGCAATTGGTGGAAGGCGGAAGAAACCCGTCTGGTACAGCCGATTGAATGGAAGACATTTCGCGAAATGTTCGACGCGAAATATTTCCCTGTGACTGCCAGGTTTGCTATGGAGCAGCAGTTTATTCATCTACAGCAAGGATCAATGTGGGACAAATCGATAGATGAATACGACGCTGAGTTCACCATGTTGAGCCGGTAAGATATGTCACAATAGTTCAATTTTAAATATCACATACTACACAGCTAACACAATCTTTGAACAGATTCGCGGCACACTTGATACCGACGGACGAGATCAGAGCCCATCGCTTTCAGCAAGGTTTGGACACAGAGATTAAGGCTGCGCTAGCCACAGGAAAGTTTTTGACTCATGAGGAAGCCCTAGAAGCTGCCCGCAGTTATGAGGCAGTGATAAAAGAGAGGGGCAGACCTCAGTCTGCAGGAGTCAAGCGCCCTGCCAACCAGATGGCAGGTGCAGCCACGTCCAGACCATCTTTTGTGCCCAGGCGACCCGGAGTACCAACCCATCGTCCTAGCCCAGCCTTTTGCACCTACTGCAAGAGAACTGGACATATGATGAAGGACTGCCGTCGAGCCAACCGCCTTTGCTTGATCTGCGGTTCAGCCACTCACAGTATTGGATCTTGTCTCCAAAGACAGAACCCAGTTGCTGCACCCAGGCCAGCTAATACTTATCAGCAGCGACCAGCTCTTCAGGCACCTGCTCCCAGACTTGCACTGCCAGCACCACCCAGGGGACCACAAGCAGCACCCCCTCCTCGACAGTTCCATCAAGCTCAAAGGAACGTTCCGAGGAATGCTCCTCAGGCCAGGAGGAATGTGCCGAAGCGCCAAGCTTTCATGATGTCTGTTGAAGAAGCTGAGGCCACTGGCCAAGTCATCACTGGTAAATCTTCTTTCTCAAACTTATCTTTTAGTTTGGTTACCTGCACAATTTCCCTATACCTAAAACATATCCCATATACCTTAGGTACAATCCTAGTAGCTTCACTACCTGCACTTGCACTGTTTGATACTGGAGCATCCCACTGCTTTATGTCGCAACGGTTTGTCCGAACCCATGCGATTCCAGTCTCACCGCTTGTATCCAGCTGGAACGTCAGTTCCGGAAATGGTGTTCTAAAGGCAACTATGGGATACAGCATGTGTCCAGTCGTCGTCTGCAGTCGAGAATTTTATGCTGACTTCAAGGTACTGGATATACCAAACTTCGATGTGGTTCTAGGAATGGACTGGCTTGGAACCTTTTATGCTACCATTGACTGCCGTCAAAGGAGGGTAGTATTTGAGATTCCAGATCATCCGGTCTTCTATTTTAAAAGTGGAGACCGTACATTGGAGCCAAGTACTTACAAAGCAAAGCCAAGGGAAGCAGTAGTTGCAGCAGCTCAAGCAGAAGAAGAACCAAGACCGGAGGTAGTTCAAGAGTTCGATGATGTATTCCCTGACGATATATCAGGTCTGCCTCCCGATCGAGCTCTTGAATTCAGTATTGACTTAGTACCAGGAGCACAACCAGTGATCAAAGCACCGTATAGACTAAGTCCGGAAGGTTTGAAGGAAGTACGAACACAGTTGGACGAATTACTGGCGAAAGGATGGATTCGTCCCAGCACTTCAAGTTGGGGAGCACCTGTACTATTGGTGAAGAAGAAGGATGGTTCATACAGAATGTGCATCGACTATAGGGCCTTGAACGAAGTCACAATAAAGAACAAGTATCCACTCCCGCGCATCGACGATTTATTCGATCAGCTAAGTGGATCTTGTGTCTTCTCTAAACTAGATCTTCGTTCAGGGTATCATCAAGTGAAGGTCAAGGAAGCTGATATTCACAAAACAGCTTTCAGAACTCGCTATGGACATTACGAATTTCTAGTAATGCCATTTGGAGTGACCAATGCACCAGCAATCTTCATGAATCTTATGAACCAAGTTTTCCGGGAATATTTAGACAGGTTCGTTGTCATCTTCATCGACGACATCCTGGTATATTCTAAGAATCGGAAAGAACATGCGGAGCACTTACGAATTGTTCTGGAAACTCTTCGACAACATAAGCTTTATGCCAAATACAGCAAGTGCGAGTTTTGGCTAAAACAGGTTGGTTTTCTTGGACACATCGTATCAGGAGAAGGAATTTCTGTGGATCCAGCAAAAGTTTCGGCAGTTAGCGAATGGCCTACACCAAAATCAGTAAAGGATATTCGAAGTTTCTTGGGCTTAGCTGGATATTACAGAAGGTTTATTGAAGGCTTTTCGAAGATAGCAACACCCCTGACCAAGCTCACTCGAAAAGATGAGGAATTTGTGTGGTCAGAAGCATGCGAGCAAGCTTTCGTAGAACTCAAGTCAAGACTGACATCTGCACCTATTCTCGTAATACCGGATCAATCTGGAGGATTCGAAGTGCATTGCGATGCATCCGGTAAGGGACTAGGATGTGTTCTACATCAGCACGGTAAAGTTGTGGCTTATGCTTCAAGACAACTGAAGACTCATGAGCGCAATTATCCGACGCATGATCTGGAGTTGGCATCCGTTATTTTTGCTCTCAAGATTTGGCGCCACTACTTACTTGGTGAACGAGTGAACATCTACACAGATCATAAAAGTCTGAAGTATGTGTTTACTCAGAAGGAGTTGAATATGCGGCAGAGAAGATGGTTAGAACTCATGGCGGACTTTGACATCAACTTGCAATATCATCCAGGGAAGGTGAACGTAGTACCTGATGTTCTTAGTCGCCAACCATTAGCAATGAATCTCACCGCACAGTGGAAGCTTCAGCAAGACCTACATCAGATGGAAATTGAACTAGTCATGCCAGGTGATGCTTCAAGTTTGATGAATCTCCAAGTTCAATCAACCATTGTCAATCAGATCAAAGCAACTTAAGCCAGCGATGCTAAGCTGCAAAAGATCAGAGAACAAGTGGAGAATGGACTCAGAACAGATTTCATCATCCATGAAGACGGATCTTTGAGATACGGCAGCAGATTGTGTGTACCAAAAGGTCCTGTTCGGGAAGAGTTAATGAAAGAAGCTCACAGCTCTCCCTATTCAGTACATCCTGGAGGTACCAAAATGTACAAGGATCTACGTCAGAATTATTGGTGGCCTGGAATGAAGCGTGAAGTAGCCAGAAGTGTCGCAAAATGTTTGGTGTGTCAGCAGGTAAAAGCTGAACATCACAGGACAGCTGGACTACTTCAATCGTTACCAATCCCAGAATGGAAGTGGCAGCACATCACGATGGACTTTGTAACTGCTTTTCCTCGCAGCACAAAGGGTAACGATGCGGTTTGGGTCATTGTGGATCGACTCACAAAGTCGGCTCACTTCATCCCATTTCGAGTTGGCCAATCAACTGATACACTAGCGAAGAAGTACATGGAGGTAATAATCTAAATTAGATTTAAAAACTCTTCATAATGTACTATCCCTGATACCCATGAACTCATACAGGAAATTGTGAGACTTCATGGAGTACCGGTCTGCATTGTCTCCGATCGTGACACCAGGTTCCGATCGCAATTTTGGCAGAGTCTGCAAGCTAGCTTGGGAACAAGTCTGAACTTCAGCACGGCTTATCATCCACAAACAGATGGTCAGTCGGAACGAACTATTCAGATCTTGGAGGATATGCTCAGAGCATGTATGCTCGACTTCAAAGGATCATGGGAAGATCACCTGCACCTTGTGGAGTTCGCATACAACAACAGCTACCAAGCAAGTATAGGAATGGCACCTTTTGCAGCATTATATGGAAGGAAGTGTCGATCGCCATTAAGTTGGGACGGCATCGGAGATAGGGAACTCCTGGGACAAGAGATGATAGTAGCGACCGTTGATGTCGTTCGTACTATCAGGGAAAGAATGCGCATAGCCCAAGATAGACAGAAACACTGGGCTGATGCAAAGAGACGACACTTGGAGTTCCAGCCAGGAGACCATGTATTCTTGAAGATATCTCCGAACCGCGGAATGATTCGATTTGGAAGACGGGGTAAGCTAAGTCCGAGATACATCGTACCGTTCGACATACTCGAACGAGTCGGAGAAGTGGCATATCGATTAGCGCTCCCACCATCATTGGAAGGAGTGCATAACGTGTTCCACATATCTCAACTCAGAAGGTATGTGAGTGACCCCAACCATGTACTTGATCATTCCGAGCTCACTATACAGCCCGATTTGTCTTGTGAACAACAACCTGTGGAGATCCTGGATAGAAAAGTGAAGACACTTCGGAACAAGGAAGTTAACTTAGTCCGGGTAATGTGGAGAAAAGACACTCCAGGAGAATCCACGTGGGAAAGGGAAGATGAGATGCGTGCAAGATATCCGCACATTTTTGTAAACTAGTTCTCAAATAAAAGTTATAAATTTCGAGGACGAAATTTTTGTAAGGAGGGTAGATTGTAACAACTCCAATTTTTGTATACATAAATTTGAGATAAATTTGAAGTATACTTGGAGTATTGATGTTGCTGAAAACACTTTAAATATCTATTTCCCCACAATAATTACAAGAAGGAGCTTGTAGCTCATTGGTAATATCTTGCACTGCTGAACCAAGCCACCAGAATTCAAATCCCATACCCCACATTATTTTTAATATTGATTTTTTTTAAAACCTTTAGAATACCAAGAGTTTACACGTGCATATCTCACAAAAACCCCACTACACCCAAAGATGTAACACTTGCAGAGGGTAGATGAACCGTCGGGGGAGATCCAGGCCACCGGAATCGGCCGCGAATCGGCCAACTCGGCCTTGACTCGGCCGACTCAGAGCTCCGACCGAGTCACGGCCGAGTCACCCCCGATTCGGCCGATTCCGGCGATGGTCACAACATGAAAGTTGTGTCTTTCATATTCCCTATGCACCTGCAAAATTTCAGCTTCATACAACTTCCAGAACTCTTTAAAAACCTCAATTACTCCACTTTTAATACATTTTTTATTACATTTTATCACATTTTTATTTTTTAACTTTTCATCTACCCTAACCCTAGCCTAGCCCTATATAAAGACCCCTACCCTCTACTATTTCACCTCACAACTCTAAGTCCACTCTCCCAAATTCTCGAGAACTCGGTACAAAGAGCGAGAAGCAAAGCGCTGCCGAAACCGACGACGGATTCCGGCGATCGTAGTAGAACCTTCGCGACGTTTTCGACGCACCGACAATCACCACCTCCCTTAGCCTCCTTAGTTTGTCTAAAACCGTAAGTCCCATCTCTTCTATCTCTCTTTTCTTTTAATAGAAAATACGACTTTTTGGAACCCGACAGAAATCGGAACAAACCGATTTCCGATTCGTTTTTCTATAAATTTCCACTTGTCACCTAATACATAATACCCAAACTTATCTATGATGACTATTAATCACCTAGAAACCAATTCAAATAAAATTTCTCACATGAAATGATAGCTTTCTTGTAAAACCGTATTCTTTTCATAAAAATACCATAAAGTTTATTTTTCTTGTTCTAATTAATTCCCTCACTCTTAAATATGTTTAACTTGATAAATAAACTTGTAGAAATCAATTTGAATGAATTTTCACACATGAAATGATAACGTTTTCAAATACCGTATTCTTGCGCTTTAATACCTTCAAGTTTAATATATCATGTTTAACCTATAAACTTCATTAAAACTTAAAATAAGTCACGAGATAATGACCTACTTCTACACACACACAAATATAACCCTAATTGATAAATATCAAAATATAGAATACGAAAATACAGGACTTTTCACTAAAATACCATATTCTTTATAAACCTTTTCTAAAAGCTTTAAGTTGCACACAATTCTAAATAAAATCTTTTAAAATAAAAGCACGATATGTCATGGACATCGATCGTTTATCTAAACTGTCTTGTGGTGTCTAGGCAAGTGTGTCTAGGCTAGTGGTTTTTAATTAGGCCCACGACTGTGGTTCCTTCCCACTTACCTGGCACTTACCTGGCCGCAATTGACGGTGAAAAGGCGATTTGAGGCTTCTAATGACTTATCGTTTAGACCTTAGAAATAGGCTAGTTGGCTTAGGAAACCCTAGAAAATAAAATACGGAAAGTTATACCTTTTTTTTTAAAGAAATACCTTATATTTATAAAACCGTTTTTACTAAATGAATGGTATTTATTAAACCTAAGCAAAGCGCCACTACTACCCATCTTTGGGGAACCCGTTAGGGAAAGTACGGTTCATCGTGCACCCGCGGGCTAGTAGTGCGAGATTCAGACCTCCGCAAGGAGCATTCGGTCTCGAAAGATTTAAAATACGGCATTTAAGAAAAAATGAGATTTTGGAAAATAAAATATTATTTAAAAATTATTCTTGTATTAATATATATATAAATATCATTTAAACACCTATTTTATTATAATATAAAGTTTCCATCTTTTTCTAAAATTTACAAGTTTAAAAGTTACATTAAAATACCATGAGTTTCAAATAAATCAATTAATACTTTTATTAGGATATATTCAGTAGAATAACACAAATAAAATCCACACTCATTATAACTATAAAGACGAATAACAAATACTTGAGGTGTATTTTTGAAAACCATACAATAGTACTTTTTACATAAAACCCCCTCAAGTTTTATAAATTACAATAAGGCCCCTAACAATTATTGAACTTTAAATTATCTTCTTTTTAGTCTGACGCGGGTTAGAGTCTGACTATTTCTGACTTGAATATGATTCAAGTCAATCTATATTCTTTCATATTCCAACCCAAGGTGAACACATGAATCCCTGAATTCAGTTAACAATCTATATAACTTGACTAAACCGAACCATGGATATTCCTTCTACATGTTTCCCAGTATTCCATTTACATGACTCTACGGTTATAACCGTTTCCTGATATCATGGTTTCGGTCAGTCAGTTAATCAATCTTACAATCAATACAATTTTACAAGATAACAATACAAACAAGATATCGCGGGGTTTAAGGGGTAGATTGGTACGGAAGGTGTTAAAGGTAGCACGAGGTGGTCAGATTAATACACCTAACCTGAATCCTATTGCTGTTGTACCGTGGCATAACGGTTCCTTGTACTACACGTGCCCTAGTCTCTGGCAAGTGAGACTCCCCTCGTATACACTGGCATCCTTCTGTACCAAGCTACAAACAACAGCGTTAACATAATATTACAACAATAGTTTACACTTTAAAAATGTTTCTTCTTATTCTGTCTTCTCTACTTCCCTCTTACCCTTGGGACTTACCGAGCGATCTGTTCGCTGACGACATTCTGTTTCTCTCTTCTTTGAATGCCGTCAGGTGACCTGGACCCGGCAGAAGTTGAACCAACCCAAGAAGACTTGGAGCAATTTGCCGAAGACCCAACAGTATAATTTCATTGTACACTTTTCTTTTCAGTATTTTCCTTTTCCTGTTATGCCACTGTTTAGGCATCTTTATTTCAGTTGTATTTTCCTTTCCATGTATTGTACAAAGAATGTTAATAAATAAAAGTTGCTGTTCTTTTATACTCTTGTCTCTTGTGTATTTATTTTATATTGCTTAGTTACGCTTAGCGTATGTACTTCTGAGTACATACGCAGCGGGCCTCGTCGCGTCCACTTCCCCGTACACTGGGATGCGGGGCGTGACACTAGTGCGTCCCTCCTCGAATCTACCACAGTTGACACAACCGATATTGATTATGAATGTTTCACTTTTCCGGATGATTTTGACGACTCACCGCCCGAATATGAGTCTTTTGAATTTTGGGATGAGTTAGTTGAACCATCCGAATCGGTTGTTTGCAGTGATTTCGAACCTGTGTTGGAGTCCTTTGAGTTCGAGGTAGATTCCCCGATTTTACCTATGATTGTTTCGCCTCCGAAACTCGAACTCATGCACTTGCCGTCTCACCTTAAATATGCTTACATAGGTGAGAATGATACCTTTCCCGTTATCATATCGGCCTTTCTAGCCCTCGAGCAAGAGAACGCCCTTTTAATGGTCTTACAAGATAGGCGGCAAGCTTTCGGCTGGACTATGGCGGACATCGAGAAGATTAGTTCCCTCATAATTGAATACCATATGCATATGATGGATGATGCTAAGTCGATAAAGGATCCACAAAAATATCTTGGGGATAGTGTGGAGAGTCAACCTTCTCTTTTAGAAGTTGAACCATCCCCTTTTCTTTTAATAAGCTACGAGAATGCCAATATTCCACTGATTGCTGATCATTCACATTCTCATTTTGATTCATCACCACATCATATCTATTCACTTCCACACTTTCCATCCCACCACTTCTATCTTTCCCAATTCCTTTTGGATCGGTACAACATGTTCTTCCACCAACCAATACTCTATATAGATCAATTTTTCGAATGGTTGGTGTTGACGTTTTGTCATTACAAAGTTTGGCAATGACGTTTAACATTGTTTCAATGAAGTTTGGGGGGACCTTTCTGTATATATATTTTTGTTTTTCTTTTACCAATAAAAAAAATAAAAACATTATTAAAACAATTTGTAAATAAATAAACAGGGGAGTGCCGACATTCTCAACCCTCTTGGTATAGCATGACAGTGAGGACACTGTCAAGTTTAAGTTTGGAGGTATGCTCGGTAAGCCTTCTTTCTTCGCATTCATATGTACATATTTTTACATTTGCATACTTATTTTAAAACCCATAAAAAAATTGAAAATTTTTGAAAAACTATAAAAATTAATGTATTCAATTTTGGCCTAATTGACTTGAGTTTGACAAAAAGGTTAACTAGCTAAGAACAACTAGATCTTAGACTTAGTAAATTAAAAACCCTAAAAATAACCTTCCTTAAAGTTTAACTGTAGAAAGTATAGGTCTTTGTAGTTTATTTAGAAATAGGCAAATTTTGAGTTCACTTCTTGGGCTAAGTCAAAACAAAGGAAAAGTATTGATATTTTTATTAAAGTATAAGTTTGAAAAATAATTCCTAGCTTAAGTCTAGATTCTGAAAATGTATACCCTACAAATTGCACAAACACGCACCTTGAAACTTGGAATAGTAGAAGAGACCTTGAAATGCTCTTGTCTAAAGTCCTTAATACAATGAAAATAAAAGAAAAAAAGTGAATAAAGAGAAAATAATGAACACTGGTTTTTGTGATTACTTAAGGCTGAAAAATAGAAAAATATTTAGCGAAGGTGCTTCATCACCTAGTGCCTTAGACCAACTGGTTTGGGAGTCAGTGCTAAAAGCCTTGGGTGTTGCAAGACCAAGAATTACGCTTTAAAGTGCAAACGCGTTTTGTAATCGGTCGTTGGTACCTCAAGAAGTATTAACGGTCACATGAAGGATGTGTAAGCAAAATTCATTTAAAATTCACCAATTAATAAGTATTTTGGACAACGGATAAGAGTATAATTGCTTGATTTGAATTTCCAAGTGTAGGGGTGATATATATACACACACGTAGGGATATATGATTGGAATTTATATAAGAGAGAGGAATGAAGAATAGAACTTGTATCTTTAGTAGAGCTGATAAAAATTCCTAAGTGGAGATAGAACCCTAGAAGGAAAACTTAAGAGATGCCGAAAGCTAAGTAGGTCTGCAGAACATATATAATGTTAAGTTAGATAATGAGGAAGTGTGAAAAATATGGGTGGATAATTTATGAGTCGAAAACAATAGAATTCCTTGTTAGAAAATCTAATTGAAGAATAAAAGTCAATGAGCTTAATTGATAGGATTTTGTGGGTAGTATCCGCTGAAAACCCTCAGGAGACAACACTTCTCCTACTAGGGACACCTAGAGGTTTAACGGCTTGTTGCACGAGCTCAGTGCAATCGCGATTCCCTGCGAAAGTGCGGTTAGGTTTTTGTCGAGAATAAAACTAAGTTTGCTCGAGGACGAGCAAAAGATAAGTTTGGGGGTATTTGTTCACACCATTATATTGCATTATTATATTCCACATTCTTATTCTTTTTACAAATAAACAGGTGTTTTGACCCAAATATGCTACATAATTACAGGTTACAGGTTCTTGGAGCTAAAACATTGAAAAAGATAAAAGACGATGCAAAAGTGAGATTTTGACCAACAAATAGAAGGATCTTAATCAAGCCTACACAAAAGATCAGTACAAGGCAACGTAAGGTCCAAGACTACAAAACCACGGTTAAAGTCCACCACAATTATTCACTGAAAAATCTGGAAGAGAACCAGAAGCTAATCTGAGAAAAGAACTACAGAATTAAGTAGCCCAAGGCAACCAGAACCCAGCCCAGAAGACTCAGCATCCAACTCCACCATTGGGCCGCAGAACTGCGGCCCAACCCCTGCTGCGGCCGCGGTTCCGCGGAAATCCAGAGCCCACAGTTGAATATTTTTTTACCAAAATCTAGAGCGGCGTTGACTAGTCAACCTAGGGGTATTTTTGTAAATGCAGACGTGCGGCAATTGTTAACCTAGGGTTTTCTATGTCCTATAAATAAAGACCCAATTCATTGTATTTTTTTCATGCCTCTATTCATCAATAAAATTTCAATTTTCTTTGAAGTTGGAGAGCATCAATCGTAAGTAGGTTTATTTTTCTTCCCTAGTTTTAGTTTTAATTTCTGCCCTAGGTAATTTCTTTTCTTGCTCTAGTTTAATATAGTTTAGAATTTTTATTAACTTGTAGTAGATCTTTCATCTCTTAAATCAAAACAAAATAAAAATTATGTCTTTCGTAGATCCCTCAATAAGCGAGTAGTTTCCTCGCTTGTTAGGGTTAGGAATAGGGAAGGGTTTGAGAGATGAAGATCTTCCATCTCTTTTCTTTGCCAATCTCTAATGAACAATTAGGACTCCATGCATACTTTCATCTTCCGCTCCCTACGGCACTCTACCCACGAGGTAACGGTGATACCGTAGTATAAAACACCGGATCTGTAGGTTTTCCATGGAGGTTAGGGTAAAGATTAAGAAAGGAAGGACAAGGATCTAGAGAAAGAAATATCTTCCCAATCATCATAATCCCCTTTGTTAATATTTATCATAACCCCTAATATGATATCTAATTGAAGGCATTGGAAAGAGGTGTAGATCTTTATTTACCAAACTTTACCTAAACCTAATCCTAGCAAGTTTCCTAATCCTAGTATAACTTAACTTCGTTTTTAGATTTAATTAAAAGACCCAACACCATTTGGAATTAGCTCGTAAGAACATTTAGGAAATTTACAACATCCCTGTGGACCGACCCGTATTCACCGGCTAGCTGCAAAGCGACGCCGTTCTTGATTGCGGTAATAATATTTTTGATCGTAAAAATCCATCTAAATCCCCCCCCCCGCATATTCAAATCCAGTAGCATATTCAAATCTCCTAAAAGGCAGATGAGATTCACTGATAGTTAGACCAGTATTTTCTCGGATTAGTTCTGAGCCACATCTGCATGAATTATCGGGTTATTAGGGTCTGACGTATACCACCCCCTAGATCTGGTATGCAATACTCTTAAACGAAGAGATCAGACTATATGGAGATTGTCACAGATAGGCTCAGTAGGGGTTCAGATGAGTTTGCTCGTCGGCCTTCCTTGCGACAGATACCTGAATAGCCGTTATGTACAGCTAGTGCCGCTAACGTGCTTGTCGTTATGAATTTATCCAGTAACTTACTACCAGCGTACTGTCGAGTTTTTAGAGTCTCACACAGAGAGTTTTACTAGTTCAGGCGAAATGATGTAGTGACCGTATTTTGATACGTGCAGGGTTCCGATTAAATACGTGTATTAGCTACACGGATTTTAATCGGACGGATGATAATACTAGCCGCCTTAGGAGTAAGCCAGATTATTAAATCAATTATTGATTTAATGATTGACATATATATTTCGATATGTATATTCTACTATTATGTTCATTTTATTTTTTCTATCTCTTAGGTATTCGTATTTTTATATGGATACGGATATGTATATACGGTAGAATGTATTTTATATTTATGCATCACACATTCTAGAAAGAGGACACCTAATTTTAGGATTTTCCATTTATTGGAAAATGAAAATGAAGTGGAGGGGTGAGGTAGCTTGGAGGAATGGTGAGAGAAATGGATTTGTTTTTTGTTTATTGCATTTGTATACACCATTCAAGTATGGTTACTATTTTCTATTTTGGAAAATAGTTTATCAAAACCATGCTAGCCATTTCTCTCACTAAGGATTTCTCATTTTCATCATTTCATTTCTCTCCCCTCACTTGAGCTCCTCCTTCATCTTCTTCTCTTGCCTTCTCATGAGTTGAGAATCAAAGAGAAGAGGAGATAGAAAAATATTTGATCACATCACTACATCTCTAAGCATCTTAGATTAGCAACATATGGTCTTTAATTGCTTCATTTGCTTTTAGTATGAAGCTAGGGCCTTGAACCTCATTTCTCGGGTGGATCATCTTCGACAAAGGAAGACCGGCTTACAAGCTCGATCCAGAATAACTAGGAGCTTTGAAGACCCAAAGGACACGTCTACAAAGTTTGTTATTTCAACCGACTGGTTAAAACCTTCTAATTTGCTTGTTTTAGTGTTTGGATAGATTCTAGGGTTTAAGTTTCTGACGCCATTTTATATAATTTAAAGTTTTTCATTCCGTAAAGACCACGGGTTAGCGGCAGGGGCGCTAGGAACTCCATCACATATCGCATGCTTGACACGGTCTTCAAGCAACTATAGCATCCACCAAGTCATAGAGTTGCAAACCCATATGCATCATTATACCACTCTATGTTTGCCCTCTCGCTTGTTCCGCGACCTGAAATTTTCTTGCCATCAGTTTCTCCACCTTAAACTCTGTACGTACCGAGATACTTGAATGATCGTTCCTTAAGCTCTGATCCCAATTGTTGGGAAAATGCAGCTGAAGACCTTTATGGGATCACCTTAGGCCAATCAATTAAAGACACAAGCAGCAACAGAGAAGCAAACCACAACACAAGAAAAATAAACAAACGACAGAGAAACAACGATATTTAACATGGTTCGGCAATATATCTAATACATAGGAAGCCGGAGAAGATGACGATGACGATGACGATGATAAGAGTATGAGAGTATTTCATCGTACGCCTTCTCTAGATCCTTATACAAAACCCTTATGACAACAAATACCTCAACCCTTGTTTTGACCTTCAACTCTAGACGACCGGACCTTACGCCTCTCTATTCCAACCTCTCTGTGTAGGATAATGAGAAACTTCTTATGCTTCTCCATAAAACCTTAGAAGAGCCGCACCTTTATTTATAACATAGCATAGAATAAGTACACCAATACCAACAGATCAAAAGACAACCAAAATCAAACTTGGTAACAATATAAGAAGCATGTAAATAACTCTAACAGAGAACTAAAATAACTCGAGGGTTCAAACATATCTGGAGCAAACAACAGTAATAAAACTACCAAAAATCGTAAGCACCGGCAGTTGGACTTTGTTCTATCATGTCATATTATATTAGTGCCCTCTGTGACTATTCATGTTTGCTAGCAATAGGTACTCCAAAACTGAAGATATGCCACTGTTGCGATTTAAAAACATGTATACACCCCACAAGAAACCTGAGCATAAAAATGCGACAAGGAGATCACAAGTTCAAGACGTACAATTAACAATGGAAGAAGAGGATGCCAGCTTTAACTTTTCAAAGGGATTAGATCCCGCGTGTGTCCAACCTATAATTATAATAGTATACACTATGAGAAATATTTGATATATGACGGTCATGAGTATCATTGTTAGCATCAATTTATCTTTCGTCAATAAATCAACACTCTTTGCAGCCATTTATGAGGAATACCACAAGAATTCCAATAACTATAACCCCCACTGAGACTCTCAATAGCACACACGTGCATGGCACAGCTCGCTCGGATGTTTATAATCCGTTATAAAATATATATATAATCCTTCAACCACCTCAGCTCGCTCTGAAGAGCTATGCAGCAGCGCATGTGATCAAGCAAGAGGTCTTGGGTTCAAATCTGTTTGCATCAAGTCACAACCTATACTCGAAAAAAGACGCAGCATATCAGAATGTTTCTATATTGATCAACGATATGTTCAGAAGCTATAATTCCTTTACCTGTGTGCCTTCCCATCCTTTCCTTTATTTCTTAAAGATACTGCAATGAAGCATTCTCTCTGCACTAGTGAAAGATTGCGGTCCCTATTTCCACGAAATATATATCTTGTTAACACTGCCATGACATTATAGTACAAAGAATACCATTGATTCCATTTCTACTCTGATGCAAAGCTTATTTACAATGGGCATGCACTGCTTACAGAGATTGGCACGCTTTCATACTCATACATGTATTTTGAGATCAATCGACCTCGAAAAATAATCGAATCATTCATCATGCTATATTCAGGTTGTATCTGTATCTGTACCGCTAACCAAGTAAAGTTTCTGACTTTCAGAAATCATGTCGACATCAAGTATCCTTCCTCCATCTTCTGAAAGAATGAATGTGCCAGAGCATTTTAGTTTCTCTTGAGCAGATTGAATTAGCTCGTCCATCGTTTGTGGGACCCACAGCACGACGCCTTCTCTTTTCTTTTCCTCGGCGCCCCAAGGATGGAAGGGGAAGATTGTGCATTTCCGTGGATGCATTTTATCTATTGCAGTAAAAGGAGCAGTTAATCAGCAAAAATAGAGAAATGGTAGAAATCTTGTAATATTGTAAACCATACATGTGGCTTATTTAAAGGCTAAATTACGCAAAATTACCCTGAACTGTAGCTGTCTCTCGCTAAACTACCTAAAATTTTCTTTGATACTAAGCAGGTTTTTCCACTTTAAGGGAGCTTACTGTAATTAAAAAAAAAAACTTTAAGGTAGCTCAGCGAAAAACATTGATAATTAAGAGTAGTTTGGTGTAATTTAGCCTTATTCAAAAATTAGTAGTAAATAGATTAAAACCAGATCAACTTATACCGAAGTTCATATACTATCAACTATGCAGAAAGTAGAAGCATTCTAGAGATAATATCTCCAAGTTAAATTCCTAATCATAGGATATTTATGAGAATTTAATTTAACCCTGAGAAAATATAGCTCCATCACCTTAAAATGATAAATCAATTGTTTACCTCACTTTCCACCACTTCACTTAGTATCATCCAACCATAAGATTAAACAATTTAGTAAATGAAGAGTACGTGAATCCAATGTGGACGTTTTTTTTTATCAATATGTACCTTGAATTTCTTGGCCTGGTTGTCTTGGGTGTTTGGACAGCTCTTCAGATTTGGCTTCTTCCATCAACCTTATCAAGGGTCGGCTTCCACTTTTTCGTGCTTCATCTAATGGTGTAGTTCCCCATCTGTAATTTTAAATGTAGTTAATCTGACTGTGGACTGTTTGCAAAAAAGATGATGAAATGTGGCCCGCTGAATTTCAATATGTTAGATTGAAGGATAAGACCAGACTTCTAGGATGAATTTGACATATTGATTGCACATTTCGTACAAACATGTTAGCAGCGTTGAAAACTAGTTTGGTGCAATTTAGCCATGCAAAAAGTAAGCACAATTCAGAATAAGAATTGGATATCTTACCTGTCCGTGGAGAAAACACTTGCGCCCTTCTCTAAAAGCATTTTCGCAATCAAATAAATCCCCTCAGCTGCAGCTATATGAAGCGGTGTACGGTGATCATAATCTTTTAAATTTGGATCGACGCCATAAGATAAAACTCTCTTTATAAAATCTGTGTCTCCCCTTGCAACAGCAGCACATAGTTTGCTTCCGGCATCGCTTAAGCTTAGGGTTGCTCCATTTTTGGAAAGCAATGAAGCCACCCTGTCATGTCCATACTTGACGGCCTCCAATAATGCTGTGTTCCCAAATTTATCTAATTCGCATGCACATATCAGTATAAATGTTAAAACTTAAAACACATGATAAGCTTGTTAACAAGATGCTACGTACATGATGTAACATGAAAATTTAACGGGTTAATTGCACAAACAACCCAGTAGCTTATCCTGTATTTCACTTGTACAATTACACCCCCAAGTGATTTATTAGTGCAAACACTCTCATCCACTAAAACCGATAAAAACACTCAAATTTAACTCTAAAAAACCCAAATGACTGTTTAATATAACATTAAAACGTCTTCCTATTGTTTAGAATAGAATTTGAGTGATTTATAGGGTTTTGGTGATGACCGATGACCGATGCACGATGAGTGTTTGCGCTGATAAATCAATATAGTGGGTATAATATCTATACAAGGTACTCTTCAGGGACGTTTTGTGCAATTAACCCAAATTTAAATAGCGAACACCAAAAGAATGGTACCTGCAGCGTTGATGTCCACACCTTCTTGAATGAGAAATAAAGTGACATCTTCATAACCTCTGGATGCTGCAAGGTGCTGAAAGGAATAAAGAAAAAGAAGATCACAATATAGCAGTAATAAAAAGCAGTGATGACCTGGTATTGTTCAATGGTTTTTGTGGTATTAACTGATTGGTAACATAACACATGTGAACCGTAAGTTTTGTGATACAACTGGATTGAAGAACCATCATTAGATAAATGATTGAAGAAGAAGGTTTTCCATAATAAGTCAGCTAATTAGCAGTTTTTATCTCCAGCATAACATAGATGATGAACCATTTAAATCTGTAACATTTTTTTTTAAGAATTCAGCGCAAGGAGATTAAAATTACTAAACTAAGCAAACATATAATTCAAATATATGATACATCAGATCATACCAGAGGAGTACGTCCATCATAATCAGTCTTCCGAGGGTCGGCTCCAGCTCGAATCAAACCCTTTAGATGATTCAAATCTCCATTATAAGCAGCACTGTTTACTCTTAATGCAAGCTCAGCCTCTTGCTTTCCAATATGGAATGCGATATCAGATTCAAGTTGCTTGATGCGGATATTGGATTCATTACTCTGCAATGAAGAAAGAGATGTATCGATAGGCATTGCTCCACAGGGTAGACATTTTAAGCAAAAATATATATAAAAAAAAATTGGCTACAAATAAAAATCTAAACAAGATGATAAGAGGATGTTTATAAATATGGAATATACCTCCAAAAGGTTGCTTAAGACTGTTCGTCCATCAATAAAATATATCTGTAAGATATTCGTAAAGAGTTGCTTATCGATCCGCAAAAGTCTGCAGAGTTCGCAAACACGTACAGTATACGGCTGGGGAATATTGCAAAGAATGGCAATTTCTCCAAAGGAGCTATTGGGCTCCAACATTAAAATAGTCTCATCTGTTCCATCTTCACCGATCCCAACACCTTCCTACAACAAAAAATATCAAGTAAATCTGATGAAAAATGTGAAGTTCAGTGGAGTTCGAATATGGAGTCGATTATTGATGAGCTTCCAAACCTCTCTAAGTGGTAACTAAAACAAATTGATCCATATGTTCTGTTCATTTTTGTTATCTTATATGAGTATTTTTCCTGTCATATGTCTGAAAGATCAAGTCATGATGAGACAAGCATCATACCAAAACGCCATGGCAGATGAAATAAAGTTGATCTACAGCATTGCCTTGTTCCAAGATCAGTTCCCCCGGAAGGAAAAATTCTTCTTGAAGCCTAATCACCTGCAAAGTCAATCCACTGTATTAATTTGAATATTCTAGCATTTCAACACACAATAAACTATGGATTGGATCATAATTTATCAAAACAAATAGTTCATACACAACAAAGAAGAACTGCTAGATGAAGATAAAATTCTGACTTCCTAATGTGAGTACATGTAACATGTGAAATAAAGTTGAGAACACATGCCCAAAGCACAAGGCTACTTAATGATGCCTGAGATCTTATAAAATGGACTAATGGACAGCACAAGGCCCAATTCTCTTCTAAAAAGATTAACGTTGTCTCAGGTCTGCTACGGATTTTTTCTTTGGACACAGCTAGCTGGGATACATTATTTTTTTTATTGTTTATACCCACAGCAAATTTAAACTAAAAAACACAAAGAATATCACTACTCTAAGCATGAACCAAGCAAAAATTACTAGTGTCTTCGTTGTTAATGCATGTTTGATACATCGATGTGTCAAAGAGTCTCAAGTGTCCTTGTAAATCATATAGGAATACGGATCCGAAACGAAGAATTCATGCTACATATACAGCGAGTCTTTGCCTCCCTATGGGCATCAATGTTCATGCAAATGCCAAGTAAAACAAATTTATTATAGAAATGGGAGACTAGATGCATAAGATTGGGTCAAAGTAAATAAATCCATACAAAAGTTTATTTTGAAAACTGAGATGTAGAGGGCATAAGATACACTTACAATCTGATGAATAAATTCTGAAGAGCATCCTTTAAACAGAGGAACATTTTCAATGTAGGGTTTGTATAAGCTTTCTGAAATCTGTAAAAGGAAAGTCGGTGACACTTATTCAGGGTACATTAGAGAAAAAAAAGGATGACACAAAACCATCATCAACATTCAGAAGCAGACTTCGGGAAATAATGCTGCACCCAAAAAGTAAAACAGAAGTCTTGGGCCTTTTTGTGCTTTTAGCATTCTATCTTTTTTTATCTAAGCTTTTGCAACACTTACAGAATGAAGCAACACTAGATCCTGATCCTTTTAATCGTTAGATTATTAGGGTAAGAAAAACAATGAAAGGCTAGATTCACTAAGCTACCCTTAACAGCATTTCAATTTCACATAACTATCTTATAAGTTCTTTTATTACAATAAACTCCCTTAATGTTGGTTTTACGGGAGGTTTTTAAATTAAAATACCCTTAAATGAAGTATTTGAAGGAAGTTTACTCCAATTAAAATTAATTCAAGATTGTTTATTGAAAAACAACAATAGCACGGGTATTTTTGTGAGACTGCCGTTCAAATTCAAACTTCAAACTTTTTTATGGCCGCATACCTTAGCACGAATTGATACAGGGATATCTTGAAGAACAGAAGCCTCTGTATAATTGCTCTCGTATTGTAAGCGCACATGCCCTTTAATCTGGTCTCGTATATCTCTTCCAAGTCTGTTCCTATTCATATATTTAATCAGATCCTTCATTTTGTCCCTGAATCTTTCTGTTTTTGATCCTTTCACAATTAGGGCAGTCATGTTACCAATCAGGTAAGCACCCAGAATCATATCAAAAGAAACAAAAATCATGATGAATATCATTTCCCTGGTATTGACTGCATGTATATCTCCGTAACCTGTTCACAAGAACTAAACATCTTACAACAAAAACAATTAAGTCATAATAAATCTAGAAATTATATACAATTTTCAATTTAACAGTAGCACGTCACCCAATGATTTTTTTTATGAGAAGATTATAACTTTATAACAAAAATAAACTAACAGATAGATAAAAAATAATTGATAATATTAGGTTTTGAAAGGCATGCAACACTTAGGTTTCTCAAATAGATGTTTGGAATATGAAATCTCTTTTCATTTTACACTTTCATTACTCTATAAGAAGAGGGGTAAAAGCAAATAATGAAGTTCAATGAGCACACAAACCGGGGTAAAGTAGGAACAAATAGTTAATTCATGAAACGGTATTATTAAAGGGTATTTTTTTTAATGTAATTTACCCTATAAAATAAAGACAAGATGCTTAAACTAGATGAAACTTTCAAAGAAATTTACCTACAGTGGCCATGGTGACTATGGCAAAATATAGAGATGTCAAGTAACGCTTTGAGAGATCCAAATCCCTGAAATGTGAATAGCTGTAGTCACCAAGCTTCAAGCTCCCTATCCAAGTATACCCCTCCTCTGATGCAGGCAGAGTTGTTGCTAGGTAGTAAAAGATGCATGCAGCTGTGTGGGTGCAATAGAGCTCAACTACAATGAGTTTCACTATACGAGTAAATAAATAGTTAATTCGTATGTCCTTCTCTAGATCCTGGAAAAAAACCTTTACTTTCCGCACGCGGCTTAGTCGAATCCATAAGAGATATCTCACTCCTTCCTTGTGACCACAGGCCTAGTTTTGAGCATTAACAGAAAATTATTAGATAACTGTTTTCGTGAAAAGAGAAAAATATTAAACTGCATATGGAACCATATTATGTGATTTGAATGGAAATTAAATGATAGGACAAATGTAAGGCGATCCACCATGAATTTATATGTCAATGTTAAACAACCATCAAGGCGATGGAAAAAGAATGTTGCATCCTTCCTTTGGTCTACTAAATGGCTACAATGTTGAACTGTATTATCAAGTAATTTACCGATGATCTAGAATTTGAGAATGCAAAACTTGGAAGCACAGGATGGAAAAAGGTACCAAACTAGCCTTCAATAGTTCACACGTGCATGGTAGTTCATTATTAGATGATAATGGGAAAATTATGGATTTGATATTTTTTGTTGGATCCAAAACCTAGTGGTTTTATTTTATTGAGAGGGTCGCCAATCGTTGCCAAAGCCCTACGTCGAACTCAACAAGTAGTTTTCCAGATAGTGGGCATGAAAGGAGAATTTGACCCAAAGGACTTTAAAGCCTGAGTTAACAAGCCTACGTGTCGGGGGCGGAGCCCGCAAGCGACGCGTACACAACACAACTTGGATGCCCATTCTAACCCAAAAGCCCGAGCTGTTAGGTAGAGGTCCAAGTTACATTATATACATATCAACTTTCCCTTAAACTCCCGATGTGGGACTAACACGAGTCACAAACTCAACAATCCCGAGCTTGACTCGTATCGTACATACCCGCCTGCACCGTTGTAGGAAGCAATACAACATCGACGGTATACATACAGGCTTACAGGCGCTTCAACACCCAGTGGCAAGCCGTTGTACTCACAACCTTTCTTCAGTGATGTACAACACTGGTGTTCCAACACAAGCACTCAACCCATACCCCGAACATCAATATTTTTTCCTCGCTCCACCCCTTTCCCGAACAAACCAGGCTCTGATACCATTTGTCGGGGGCGGAGCCCGCAAGCGACGCGTACACAACACAACTTGGATGCCCATTCTAACCCAAAAGCCCGAGCTGTTAGGTAGAGGTCCAAGTTACATTATATACACATCAACTTCCCCTTAAACTCCCGATGTGGGACTAATACGAGTCACAAACTCAACAATTGGTATCAGAGCCTGGTTTGTTCGGGAGAGGGGTGGAGCGGAAAAAACAAAAATATTGATGTGGGAGTTGGGTTGAGTGCCTGTGTTGAACACCAATGTTGTACATCACTGAAGAAAGGTTGTGAGTGCAACGGGCCATCACTTGGTGTTGAAGCGCCTGTAAGCCTGTATGTATACCGTCGATGTTGTATGCTTCCTACAACGGTGCAGGCGGGTATGTACGATACAAGTCAAGCTCGGGCTTTTGGGTTAGAATGAGCATCCAAGTTGTGTTGTGTACGCGTCGCTTGCGGGCTCCGCCCCCGACAAATGGTATTAGAGCAAGGTTAAAAGAACCTAGGGTTCTTCGATCCTATAATCTAGGTAACGGTGGGTAACGACGCTTGTGTCCTCTTCCCCACTTTCTTAGATTGTAGTTTTGAAGGCGTTGGTTCAGATCTAGGAGGAAGTCGGATTTGCTGCGATACAGGCGAAAGATGGCAGAGGATAAGATAAGAATCGAGAAATTCAATGGTCACAATTTCGGTTGGTGGCGCATACAGTTAGAAGACTGTCTATACCAAAATGATCTATATCTTCCGTTGCTAGGAGAAAAGCCCGAGAAGATGACCGATGAGGAGTGGAACCTTTTGGATAGGAAAGCCTTAGCGACGATCAGATTGTCGTTGACTCCGCAGGTGGCTTTTAATATCTCAAAGGAGAAAACAACTAAGGCGCTAATGACGACGTTAGCGAAGTTGTATGAGAAGCCATCGACATCAAATAAAATATTTTTGATGAAGAAGCTTTTCAACATGAAGATGGTGGAGAATGGTTCGGTGATAGAGCACCTGAACGAATTCAACAGCGTGACAAGCCAACTTGAATCCGTTTCAATCATCTTTGAAGACGAGATTCGAGCCCTACTGTTCCTATGTTCGTTGCCAGAGAGTTGGGAGAACCTAGTAATGGCGGTTAGCAACTCTATCTCGGGGATTCTCACGTTTAATGATGCGGTAAGCTGCATATTAAACGATGAGATACGAAGAAAGTCCGTGAGTGGGAGTTCTGGAACTTCTGCACTTTCGGTGGAGAATCGTGGCAGAACAATAGAAAGGGGGAAGTGGAAAAAGGGCAAGTCTAAAAGCCGAGGTAAATCTCAAGGAAAAATCCAAGGCGCCTGTTGGAATTGCGGAAAGAATGGCCACAGAAGAAGTGAATGCAGGCTTCCGAAGAAAGGCTCAGATGAGAAGACGGATGAAAAGGAAGCGAATGTGGTGTCTACACAAGAACAAGGGGAACAAGGTCTTTGTCTATCGGCAAGCGAGAACACAAAGGCGGATACTTGGTTCCTAGATTCAGGGGCTTCTTTTCATTGCACTTCGGGCAGACACCACTTTAACGAGTATGTTCAGGGCGATCTTGGACATGTGACGGTGGGAAACGGTCAATCGTGTAAGATCGTTGGAAAAGGGACGATCATCTTGCAACCGTCAGGAGGTGGTCAAATCAAATTGAAGAATGCTCGTCATATTCCTGATTTGAAGAAAAGCTTGATTTCCACAAGTCAGCTAGACAACGAAGGGTTTATTACAACGTTTGGGAATTCTCAATGGAAGATTTCCAAAGGATCGTTGGTGGTCGCAAGGGACAAGCTGAGTGGTTCGTTGTACTCATTCAATGGGAGCAGCGGAGGCTCGGCTGCATTGACGGCCTGTTCGGAGAAAGATTCGGAGACTTCGTTGTGGCATAAAAGATTGGGGCACCTTAGCAAGAAGAACATGAAAATTCTTCAAGCTAAGGGGGTTCTTTCGAGGCTGAAAAAAATGGAGTTGGGGTTTTGCGAGAGCTGCGTTTGTGGGAAGCAAAACGCGCTCAGTTTTCAAATTGGAGGCGTAGCGAAAAAGACCAAGAAACTGGAGATGGTGCATACGGACGTGTGGGGTCCGGTCTCGGTGGAGTCTTATGGCGGAAATCGGTACTTCGTGACGTTCATCGATGATACAAGTCGGAAGACATGGGTGTACACGATGAAGAAAAAGTCCGATGTGTTTGGCATCTTCAAACACTGGATTGCGCAGGTGCAGAACCAAACGGGGATGAAGGTTAAATGCCTAAAGTCCGATAATGGCGGGGAATACTGCACCCAAGAGTTCGAGGAGTTTTGCTCGCAAAAAGGTATTCGTTGGTTGAAGACGGTACCTGGGACGCCACAGCAGAATGGCATCGCTGAAAGGATGAACAGAACGATCCTAGAGCGAGTGCGAAGCATGACCTTGGATGCGAATCTGCCAAAATTCTTATGGGCAGCAGCGGTCGATGTTGCTGTATATCTGATCAACAGAAGCCCGGCGAGTGCGCTTGATGGAGGCATTCCAGAAGAAATTTGGTCGGGTAAACCGGTCAACTATTCGCACCTTAAAATATTTGGCTGTATCGCGTATTCTTTGATTGATAAGGCGGAAAGGAGTAAGCTTGACTCCAAATCTAAGAAGTGTGCTTTCATCGGGTATGGTGGAGACGAGTTCGGATATCGGCTGTGGGATTACACAAGTAAGAAAGTAATACGAAGCCGGAACGTTGTCTTTGATGAGCAGCACTTATATAGAGAAAAAAAGCAAGCCAAAGATGATGTTGTATCTGAGTTCGTGGAGTTAGACGGAACTCAAGAGAACAATCAGGTGTCCACAAGTGGGGATCAAAACATGGAGGAAGCTGCAGTGCAGGATCAGGTTCAAGAACATGATGACCACCATGTTCAGCAACCAGATGTACCGGTTTTGAGGAGATCTACGAGAGAAAGGAGACTACCTGAAAGACTTGTGACCGACTTCATTTTGTACACGGATTCGGGAGAGCCTGAATCCCTTGAAGAGGCGACGCAAGACGGTGCTAGTAAGCAGTGGGAGCGAGCTATGGACGAGGAGATGGATTCTTTGAAGAAGAACCGCACGTGGGACCTAGTGAAGCTACCCAAGGATCGAAAAGTGTTGCTGAATAGATGGGTGTAACGGATAAAAGATGAGGCCGATGGTGTGAAGCGGTACAAGGCTCGCTTGGTAGTCAAGGGATATGCACAAAAGCAAGGAATTGACTATCAAGAGATATTTTCCCCTATGGTGAAAATGACATCAATTCGGGTTATTCTTAGTATTGTGGCGGTGGAGGATCTGCACTTAGAGCAGCTTGATGTGAAGACCGCGTTCCTTCATGGAGATTTGGTGGAGGAGATCTATATGATGCAGCCACCGGGATACGAGGTGAAGGGAAAAGAATCTATGGTGTGTAAACTGCGAAAGAGCTTGTACGGCCTTAAGCAAGCTCCAAGGCAGTGGTATCTCAAATTCGATCAGTTCATGCTAGAGACGGGATTTGTGAGTGGTGAGTCAGATCACTGTGTCTATATTCAGACTTTTGAGGATGGAGACTATATCATTTTATCACTCTATGTAGATGATATGTTGGTAGCGGGTCCGAATTTCGAGAAAATTCAAAGTCTGAAGAAGATGATGGCTGAAAAGTTTTCCATGAAAGATTTGGGAGCGGCCAAACAAATTTTGGGCATGAAGATCGTTCGAGATAGGAAGCAGCGGAAGCTGTGGTTATCGCAAAGCGACTATATCGAGAAGGTTTTGAAGCGGTTCAACATGGACAAGTCAAAACCGGTGAGTATGCCTTTAGCAAAATATTTCAAACTCATGAAGGAGTTTTGCCCTACAACTCAAGAGCAGAAAGACGAGATGGCAAGAGTGCCTTATGCTTCTGCGGTGGGGAGTTTAATGTATGCAATGGTAAGTACGAGACCAGATATTGCACATGCAGTGGGAGTTGTGAGCCGGTATATGCAAAACCCAGGGAAGGAGAATTGGAATGCGGTGAAGTGGATTTTGAGGTATCTTAAGGGTACGTCTAGTCACTGCTTATGTTTCGGGGGCGACTCTCTAAAGGTGCAAGGTTACGTTGATGCGGACTACTCGGGTGATCGAGATAGTGGGAAGAGCACAACGGGATACGTATTTACAGTTGGGGGAACAGCGGTAAGTTGGATATCTCAACTGCAAAAAGTGGTAGCATTGTCAACTACGGAGGCTGAGTACGTGGCAATCACGGAAGCCAGCAAAGAGATGATATGGCTACAAGGGTTACTCGAAGAGTTGAGTAAGAAGCAAGACTTCAATACCTTGTGGAGCGACAGCCAAAGTGCAATACATTTGGCAAAGAATGCAGCATATCATTCTCGGACGAAGCATATCAAGGTGCGGTACCACTTCATACGCATGGCGTTAGAAGATGGTGAGTTGACACTGCAGAAGATCGCGGGAGAAAAGAATCCGGCGGATATGTTCACCAAAATAGTAGACAGAGATAAGCTGAATCTCTGTTGCAGATTGGTGAATCTCTCCATGAAAATTTAATGAGGAGAGAGCAGCAGCGGAATCGTGTGAAGTTTACTAGTGCTGAGAATCAAGCCAAAAAATTACTCCAAGTGGGACAATGTCGAGATTGTGATGAATTTGCATCAAGGTGGAGTTTGTTGAAAATTGGTGCAAATTAAAGTCTATGGTTAGGTGCCACCTTTTGACATCCATGACATTGTTAGGTGATGACAATGATAGGTGGTGACTTTGTTAGGTGCTACTTTTGACATCCATGACATTGTTAGGTGATGACAATGATAGGTGGTGACTTTGTTAGGTGCTACTTTTGACATCCATGACATTGTTAGGTGATGACAATAATGATAGGTGGTGACTTTGTTAGATAGTGACATTGCCCTAGGTGCTATAAAAGCACATCTTATGAGTGAGGCATTTGTATCCATAACTTGTATCCATCACAAGTATCATCACAAGAGGCAAAGGCCAAGAGAGATTTGTATAGAGAGATTTGAGAGAAATCTCCTAGGGTTGTTCTTGCTTGTAAACTTGATTCAAGTATAGTAGACGTTTGCAGATTCCGCTCTGCCGGGGACTAGCCATACGGTGGCTGAACCTCGTTAACAAATCTATCTTGTTTGTGATTGATTGTTTTCTTATTCCTGTACTTTAATTTATATTTCGTCGTTTAATTGCGTGATTGTATTTTTACGTGATTTGGGTTTTGTCGCGAGCATTGTTCCGTGGATCGACTCTCCCTCCCAACAATTGTTGAGTTTGTGACTCGTATTAGTCCCACATCGGGAGTTTAAGGGGAAGTTGATGTGTATATAATGTAACTTGGACCTCTACCTAACAGCTCGGGCTTTTGGGTTAGAATGGGCATCCAAGTTGTATTATGTACGCGTCGCTTGCGGGCTCCGCCCCCAACAAATGGTATCAGAGCCTGGTTTGTTCGGGAGAGGGGTGGAGCGAGGAAAAAATATTGATGTTCGAGGTATGGGTTGAGTGCTTGTGTTGGAACGCCAGTGTTGTACATCACTGAAGAAAGGTTGTGAGTACAACGGCTTGCCACTGGGTGTTGAAGCGCCTGTAAGCCTGTATGTATACCGTCGATGTTATATTGCTTCCTACAACGGTGCAGGCGGGTATGTACGATACGAGTCAAGCTCGGGATTGTTGAGTTTGTGACTCGTATTAGTCCCACATCGGGAGTTTAAGGGGAAGTTGATGTGTATATAATGTAACTTGGACCTCTACCTAACAGCTCGGGCTTTTGGGTTAGAATGGGCATCCAAGTTGTGTTGTGTACGCGTCGCTTGCGGGCTCCGCCCCCGACACCTACGATCCAAGTATGCCGTAATGTTGATATCCATTATCACAGTTAGTCAATTTCCAGTGAATCTAAGAGGAACAAAGGGTAGGATACAATATCCTTTTTTAAAAATAATGCAAGAACCCCACGCCCCTTATTATATTATATAAGGTTGGCCTCGTCTTAGGGTTTGAAAGGAGAAGCACCTTGGCACCTCATGCGTTCGAAAGAGACGATCTGAGCTGCTATCGCCTCAAGTGCCCGCGCTCTCCCCTTTGGCATTCAAGACGAGGCTTTGAGGCAAGTGTCGGAGTGATTTTTATTCAAAAAATAAAAATAAAATAAATTCATGTTATTTCACTAATTTTTTTGTTTATGTATACTTGCCTTCTCCGTAATCATAGAGAAGTCATCTATAAGTATATAATTGAACCAAAATTGATATAAAAAAAAACTAAGTTTTTAATGCCAAACAAAAGAAGTCTTTTATTTCTTTCACATTCTTTAACTAATCCTCAAACCGACCTAGGAAAATCTTATACGCGGTTTAAATGTTTATCGCCTCACTTCACTCATGCGGTCATCCTTTTTGCGCCTCTCGCCTCAAGCGATAGTCAGGATTCGTCTCCTTGACATTGCCTTTCGCTTTTAAAATATTGCCTCATCTCCTCCTGGGTTGTTTGCATGTTATGAACTAGTGACCTTATCGTGATCCTCATGCTATATCATTGCTCCTAACTCCCACCCCATCTCCTTCAATTCCGTAAGGCCCTCTTTGGATATAGAGTTAGGATAACTGCAGTTTATTTCTAAGTGGTGGTAGGAGATATTCAAACTGTAGTTTGCAAGCCCCAAACTCCAAAAATGGTGTGCAGATAACTTAGATCAGATTGGAGTTGAGATACCTGCATTTAGGCCATGTTTGGATATGAAGTTAGGATAACTGTAGTTTATTTTTAAGTGGAGGTAGGGGATACAAACTGTGGTTTGAAAGCCCGGGTTTAGAAAACTTTGATCGGATTGGAGTTGACCACAGTTATCTCAACTCCAAAATGGTAGCCAAACAAGCTAAAGTTAGTATTTTGGAGTTTGGATTTGTTAACTTTATGAAACTACAGTTTAGAAATGTTGACTCCATTCCCAAACAGTGCCTTATCAGTCGGTTATCTCGCCTCCAAAATGATTAGGTAAAGTTAGCATTTTGGACTTGAGTTTTTCTAACTTTATGAAACTCCAGTTTAGTAAACTTATCTCCATTCCCAGACAGGGCCTAAGATCTTCTATCTTATACAACTAACATTTATAGTTTTGCACTATAGGTTATGACTCCTTGACCGAATTTCCCAAAATAATTTTAGCCGCACACACACACACAAAAAAAAAAGAATTGCAAAATAAGATATCCACCAATCAACCTAACCTGCACAAAAGATTCCAAAATTTGGGCTGATCCATGAATACATTCACTTTATCCATGCACAACAACAAAAATGTAAAATTGCAATATGGGAACTACACATAAAGGGAGGGAGGGAGCAAACCCTGTAGATGGCATCCCATGGGAGGCAACCAAGCAAGTCAATAACAAACCCAGACTTCACATATCTGCACCCAATCATCATCAATCATCAACAACAACAAAAACCAAAATGCGTAACCCCAAAAAAATTGAAGAAATACCTGAGGGCAATGGAGGAAGGGTTGTAGATGATGCGGTAGGTGTGGTCGTCCCTGTATGCGACGAAGAAGTGAAGGACAATGTCGATGAGGAACGCCACCTGCCCTGCGCTGTCGAGCCAGAAGAGCTTTTCGGGGAGGCCACGGAAGAAGCCGAACTCCAAAGGGGTGAAGAATGAGGAGTAGACAGCCCATCCCAGGATGAAGTGCCTCCACACATGGTACCACCTGCATCAAATTACTGGCCCCATCAACATCTTCTTAACGGGTAAGACAAGGATTTACCGGTAAGACAAGGATCCATTACCACACCATGTCCGAGTCATTGTCTATGATAACCTATCACTTATCATTTCCTCGGTTAATTATTAACTAAGCTTGTCCAAATCAAATGAGCTGACTGTTTTCTTTTGTTCGATTTTTAAATAAAAGGAAGCTTAACCTAAAACAACATCACAAGGAAGTTGCGGCTTCAAACACCAGAACCTTGTATAAAATTAATTAAGGAAGACCATGATGATTACAGTTAATTGCAAATATAATTAGTTAATTGCTCTCTTCCAACTTATAATGTGTATGCATGACTTATCAATGACAACAATTTCATTTATTTTATTATCATGATACTCGTAATGATTTTTCCTTAATTAAGCTCCAATTTATATTAAAGAATCAAATATTTTGAATTCATTAATTAATCAACCAACCTTGCTTTTGATAGTGATAATGGCCCTCACATGAAAGCAATGAAACTTATCATTTAGCAAACTTTTTTAACCAAACTATTTTTTTGGCTAGGGCAATACAATTTCGTAATATATCATTTTCTCCCCTTTTTTTCCCCAAATTTTTTTTCTAAATCATACTAAAAATCAATTCAAATGAAAAAACGAGCATGTCTATTTTTGAGTTGTCCAGATTAACCGAATGGTTAAATTTTATCCATTAAACCTAGGATTTGAATAATTTCACCGCAATTAAAGTCAAGAAACTAAAATTCAACCATCTAAATGGTTTTCTGATCGATTAAGATTTGTAGTCATGCAAGATTCTATGTATTCATTATTCTTGATTAATTATATAACTAAGCAAATTAACAGCATTCATTCATGTGGATAATACGTACTTTCCAATAGCATCAGCTGAATATATAGAATCATTTCTTGTGTCCAAATGTTTTGTGCTAGCCTTAACTATCATTTTCAGTTGCCATGTATTATATATTTTTCAAGACTGCCAATTCAAATTCAAAATGACCTGAATAATGGGTGTCATCACAACTCTAAGGGCGGTCAAGTAGTAACTTACTTGTTATCGGGAAATATAACGAAACGGGCAAGCCGGTTCCGACCGCTCCCCCTCTGGAACCGCCTCGGCCCAAACTCACGGGCGAAGATCGAGAAGTGGCTGGAACGTGAGCATTCGATCTGGTCCGTCAATTCCTCGATCTCGTATTCGGCCTCATCGGAGTTTGAGTTCAAATTTGAATGTGAAGTTGAGTTTGAGTCCTCCGGTGCCGGTGCCGGCGCCATGAGATTGCCGGAGGGGGGAGAGAGAGACAGAGAGAGAGAGAGAGAGAGAGAGTTCGGAGATGGAGAGAAGGGGGGTGGGGTGCGGTTTATATATAGGGAATGGAAGCAGGGATGGAAACTGAGGAAACGTGTGGGGGGCTTGCCTTTTTTAAAAAGCTGTGGCTTTTATCATCCATAGGTTCTCTTTTTGTTACAAGGAGGGAAGAGTACTTTCTAGCCCCAATTTTGGAAAGTATCTATGTTTAGATCTATTAAAATATTTATGTTCCCTTGATATATACATTGTTACCACATAATCTAACAGCTTAACAGGTTAGGTAAAATGGTTCTTAAAATATTACAGAGATTTAAGGTCGTGGGTTACCAATGAGCAATAACTAAGTCGGTACGACAGTTCCTCTTCTGGAAAGAATGCCGGGTTCCGATCCCTTGAAGGAGAACTGGCCATAATTTAACGCTTTTGGATAAAATCCGTGGGTCCCTTGGACGCATGTGTGAACCGTGTGTGTGTGGGTTAGATTTACTAGCCAGTTCAAAAAACAAAGTCGTAGGGTTCAAACCTTTTCAATTTAAATCGTATAAATTTATTATAACGACATCTTATCTTGATTGATATATATTGTCATCCTATAACTTAATAACTTTATATTTTAGATAAAATGGTTTTTTACATATCCATATTCTTGCCCTAATTTTGAAGTGTCGACTAGGTAACACTCTTTACTTATTTATGAAAATATGAAAAATGATTTCATATTTATTTTTGCACATGTAGCGAAAGCAAGCATATAAAGATAATATGCTTTCATTCTTTTTGCACAGCTCTTCATCTGAGAAAGTTTTTGGTATTTAGTTTCTATGATGTTTATCTAAAAATTGTTAAGATCGATATTTAGTAAAATTTAATTCTATTTTCTAAAAATCCGACGCACCGCGTGAGGGTTTATCCCAGCAGAGTAGAAGGGAAGAGGGAACGAAAACTGTAGCCCTGTAGGAAAACCCTCTCTTGATAAGAAAATATATGTATTATATATGTTGCTTTCTTTTCCAGCAATGCTCACAGGTCTGTCTCTTTCATATAATCAATTCTCCTTTGTAAAATAAATTTCATTCATATTTTTCAAATTTTCTATCTATTCATCCTAGTTGATCAAGATACACTTTGTAGGTTGATCAAGATACACTTTAAATTGTAGGGATATTAGCAAGCACGCAGCGGAAACGGAAGATATGAACAACAAAAATTTCTAGAGCATTCACTAGCATCCACAACCTAGCAATCATACCAAACAGCTAAACTAGCAAATCTAGAGACACTACTACAAATAAGGGTTGTCCCTACGGATTTATCGGTAGGGGCAACCCACTGCCCCTACGGATATGTGCGTAGAGGCAAAAAAAGACCCCGTAGGTGTAAAGGCCGCAGGTGCAAGTTGAAGCCCTGAACTTGCCCCTACGGGCAAAATCTTGCCCCTACAGATTTCTGTGTAGGGCCCGTTTCCTCTACGGAGTAGGCCGTAGGGTAAAAAAAAGTTATATTATTTACGGGTTTTTTAAAGATATTAACTGTACCTACGGATATATCCGTAGGTTCAAGTACTGTCCCCTACGGATATCTGCGTAGGTACGTATCCGTAGGGGCAAAATCTCAGAAATCCTGATATTTTGCCCCTACGGATAACTCCGTAGGGGCTAAGCACTGGTCCCTATGGACATATCCGTAGGGGCACTCCCAATCCCCCGGTACTGAAATCATGGGGGAATATCAGTTACTGCTGATATTTTGCCCCTACGGTTTAAGCCGTAGGGGCAACATGTGTACCTACGGATTAATCCGTAGATACATATTATCTGTATTTTTTTTTTAAAATAGGGCTGTCTGATTTTTTTCCGCCCTGTGCACAATAATATATATGACAATAAAATATAAAATTAATCATCACACAACATATATCGCAGTATTCATAATCACATCTCTCGCATATAATATACAAAAGAAACCCAAAAACTGAATATGATATAAATATAAATCAATATCGTTTCAAAATGTAGTACAATATGTATGATATAAATAAATACATGTTTCAAAAAATAAGAACCAAAAAGCTATCCTAACTTGGTCCAGCTCCACCTCTGAATAACGATAGAATAACGCGCGCCTGCTCCTCGGTCAATAAACTCTGCAATTCGGCGCGAGCGGGAGTCTGAGCGGCCTGTGGAGCTGGCGATGTGGTCTGCGCAGCCGCCGTCGAGGTAGTCGCTTGCGGAGCCGCGGCTGCGGGAGTCTGAGCGGACGGTGGAGCTATATGAGCTGTCTGCGGAACCGCAGCCGATGTAGTGACTTGCGGAGCCGCAGCCGAAGGAGATGCATGTGGAGGCTCGGTCGATGTACCCTGTCGCGTCTGGACCTAACGTGTGTAAGAAGCGTGTAAGAACTGTGTATTATTCGAATTCGTATCATTATTAAGTTATTTCGAAACCCCGTTTGGATATCTAGTTTGGAAAACCGCTGTTTAATTTAATTACATATGTATGTATGATTAATCAAATTTAAGTCTAAAACCAAATAAGCTCAAGCTACGTACTAATTATGGATATGTTGATATCTATATAATATGACATGATATTTTACTACAAATAAGGGTATACATACCAGCATCTCCTTCAACTCCTCAACGGTGGCCCTCAAGCTCTCCAGTTCCTGATGGACACGTCGGTCACCGGAGACGGAGGAAGTAACTGCCGGGGTGGAGTCCAACCTCATATGGGCCCTGCTAGGGCCCAGTCCCCGGCCTCTCTCCCAACCTCCGTGGTGCCCTCCGTGTGCGGCGTCCAGAACTGGTGTCAGCAGCCTCGGATCGCTCTGTCCGGTAAAATCGATCCCCGAGGCCTTGGCCTGCTCAACTACCCGCTCCTACACCCACATTAAGCAGTAAATTATAAGTATAAAATTTAAACTTGAAGCTTCCAAAACTAAAATTTCAAATTTGGGTAGAAAAAATATTAACACTTACGCAATACTCCTGGGTAGCGACGTCGGGATATCGAAGCTCGCCCGTGGCGGGATCTGCCGAGGTGCCGTGGACGGCAAGATATGCGGACGGCACGCTCGGTGTACCACCTGACGCCACGGTCCGAGATGTCTGCAATATTAGAAAGTAACTCTTAATATTGCAGAATATCACAAAGGTCGGTCTATTGTAATTTACCGATAACTCCATGGCTCGAGTAATGTTCCTCGAGCCACCTGTATAAGTAGGGCGACCCCTCTTCGCCGACTTCCTGTTCTCTGTATTCTGAGCGGACTGTTTCTGCACAACGCATTAACATTTAGTTTTCTAATTAAGGAACACAAAAAATAAATTATATCCTAAACAATGAATTACATTTAAAATACATACATGTTTGCGCTGGGAGTCGAAATATTCGCACAATAGAGGCCATGTCTCTACGTCGACTCTCGCAAACGCCGGAGTAGATAGGAGGTCCGCTCTCTCTGCCTCGGGGGTCGCCATCCACAGGGAGTAGCAGTCGGCCTTCAGCTCATTCCTGTTGTATCGGATGTTCTTCATCAGGCCATTGTACAGAACATGAAGGTCGAGCACCCTCCCCAGATGATCAGGGTCGGCTACAGGCTGAAAATCGTAATCCAACTGAAAATACAAAAAAAAACATTGTTATTAGATTGCAAGTGTTAATAATAAATATGATAAGCGGATATATCAACTGAAAATATATATTAATACGTACCCGAGCCTGATCAAAGAAGAGGGCGAATGAGCGCTGGTGCGGCTCGCCCCACTCAACGTGAAGTGGATAGTTCTTCACGAGCCGGCTCTCGTCCCCCATATACCGGCCGAACCTCTCGGCATGAGGACCGGTATAGCGATAGTCAAGGGTAAAAAAAGGGGGAATGCTGCCTCCCCCCTAGCTCTGTCAGGCCTCAGCCTATGGGACTGATTCGGGCCTCGAGTCCCCCTCTGGGGATGGGGAGGCCCTGCGTCTGCACGAAATATCAAGACAATCAATATTAAGACAACGTTGTATTAAGAAATCAAGGTTAAACGAAAATTCAAGTGTGATATATACCTCCGGTGACTATCGCACGAGCCTGGGCCCGGACAGCAGCACGAGCGGGACGATAGTTCCTCCGGTGAGGAACAACCGGGGTCCCGGATACGGACGCATCCCCTCCAACTAGAAAATAAACATCGACGCTAAATTTCCATGAAGTTTATTTATTCTATAGAGCATATGTAAAATGAATAAATATTTTAAATTTATTCATACTAACCTGCAGACGATGCGGATGGTATGGAAGCGGCAGGAGTGGCCCCTGCGGAAGATGTGGACGCACCACCTATAATTAGACAATTAAAAATAGATTATATAAGTAATTGCAAAAAGAATGTGTAGATCAATAATATAACGTTCTAAATCAATATGCATGCACTATAAGATATATAAACATACCCGCAGGTGCGGTGGTGTCACCACCTACAGCTAGACAATAATAAAAATTGCTAAGTAAGAGCAAAAGGAATGTGTGTATTTATGATATAGCATTCTAAATCAATATATATGCACTATATGATATATAAACATATCTGGAGGAGCGGGAGTGGCCTCTATCCCAGATGTGGACGCATCACCAACAACTAGACAATCAAACATTGACAATATAAGTAATTTTGACATAAACAGGCATGAATATCTGTAATATTACATTCAAAATGGATATGCGTGCAGTATACCTGGATGTGTGGCAAAATCCACACGGAAGGAGGCATCCGAAGGGGTCTCCGATCTGGGTGCAAGACCGGCCCTCTGAAGCTCCCTACGGAGCTCTCCGGGCGGCAGAACCGCTCTGCCTCTGCCTCTGCCGCGGCTGGAGCTCCTGCCGCCCCTCGCTGCTCCCGACATCGTCATCAAATCTAGAAAAACGGTTCGTGGACGCATTAGACAATCATTAAAAGTATTGACTATATATGTATAGAGCGTAAAATGTGAAGTAATAATATAACATTACTAATAACCTTTTTCGTTTCGTGGGCGCATTATACATATCTACTTGGATTTCATCGTCGATGTCATTTCTAACCCACGTAACTTCATGATCATTCGAAAACAACCCGTCCTTCGAAACAGACGGTCGGAGCACTTTAAGCCTTCTTTCTTCTTCGTCCTCATCGTTGTCCTCGAATTCTGGGATATCGTAGACATCTCTGGATTTCCATCGGCATACAACACTCCATCCCGGATGCTTCAAACACTGTGAGTAGTATACTTGGAACGCTTGGTTCGGAAAAATAAACGGATCGTCCTGACCGTAAAATCGAAGTGTGTTCACACTGGTCAATCCATATTCATCTTTCCAAGTCCCAAGATTGCTTCTCCACCTGTCCGTATCGGTTCGCGGATCATACCAAGTACACTGGAATATATAAAAGGGTTCTGATCTTCCGGGATAGTGGATGCCGAGTATACAATTTAAGTACCCATAGTAAATCACACCGTCCGATCCTACCGTCGCAATCCTACTATTCTGAGTGGTTCTAGATGTTTCTATGTCCTTAACTTCGAATTTGTATCCAAGGACACCAAATCCTTTGTAATATGCAACCTCCATACTAGGAAATTGAGCTAAATATCTTGAATCACTCTTAAATAATGCAGACAAGTTCGGATCGTGGATCTAACAAAACAAATTTTACGACAAATACATAACGATACAAGTTTAGATTAAAACTGATAGCAATAAAATGTTATTCGAATAACTTACATGATCTGTGACCCAATCACAAAAATTATCCTGATGGTATTTTTCCAAACGTTCTTCGTTCCAATCAGGATGCCCCTCACGTACCTCGTTAAAATGAATTCTGTTTTCGACAAATAATTGTGACATTAATATTATATCATTTCATACACACACAAACACAGATATAACAATTAATCCCATGTTTTACAATATGAAGCTCTGCCAATTCTACCTTCTGTCAGTACTTATTGCCACATCTATCGCATGGACAGAGAATCTTCTCTATTATGATCTTATTATGTACGCGTGAAAATTCAAGGAAAGCAGCAACTCCTGCGACAAACTTAGGTTGCATACGATATTTCCAATCCACATGCATCCAGTCCTTAACTCTGACGTACTCATTGGCCATGTTAGACTGTATAACATATAAATTGTAGGTTATGCTGACTATATTGAGAAATATAAGAACGAGATAGTTACTGACAAAGGAGAAAATCCGTGTATATGCTTTGTGTGTGCGTTTGTCGTTGAAAAGAATAAATTATCGCACGTATGTTAACCGATAGACGGGGACTAAGTGGCGCTTTTAGTTTCATATATGAGTATCGATGAGAATATGAAGGTTTCATATTATCATATATTAGTTTTAACCCGAACATCTCGAATCGCTATCTAATTATGCGTTTGTTTTGTATTCTTGTTGTATGTGTGTGTTCCGGCTGTCGGGGGTAGGCTTCTATCCCATTAAGAATGTATAGAGCGAACACCCATCACTTCTGCTTTCAACCGTTTCGAGTAAATTTTGGCAGCGCCTCCCCGCTGTTCTCCGAGTACACTGTAATAGAATAGATAATCATTTCAAAGCAGTGAAACAACGTTGAAATGAACATCTAATCTATCTTTGTACACGGAGAACCAGCGGAAAGGTACCGACGAAATATCTCGAAACGGATGAAAACACAAGTGAATGAAGGCGTTTGCTTTATACATTCTTAACTTGTCCACACGGGACAAATCTATGGGTTACCATACGATTGAATTTTCTCGTCGCGTAGACTATACGACGGTTGTTAGTATCGAGCTATACTGTCCGATATTTAACAACCTTCATATAGTTCTAGGTCACGACGAGCATCGCACGTATGTTAACCGATAGACGGGGACTAAGTGACGCTTTTAGTTTCATATATGAGTATCGATGGGAATATGAAGGTTTCATATTATCATATATTGGTTTTAACCCGAACATCTCGAATCGCTCTCTAATTATGCGTTTGTTGTGTATTCTTGTTGTGTGTGTGTGTTCCGGCTGTCGGGGGTAGGCTTCTATCCCATTAAGAATGTATAGAGCAAACACCCATCACTTGTGCTTTCAACCGTTTCGAGTAAATTTCGGCAGCACCTCCCCGCTGTTCTCCGAGTACACTGTAATAGAATAGATAATCATTTCAAAGCTGTGAAACAACGTTGAAATGAACATCTAATCTATCTTTGTACACGGAGAACCAAAAGGTACCGACGAAATATCTCGAAACGGATGAAAACACAAGTGAATGAAGGCGTTTGCTTTATACATTCTTAACTTGTCCACACGGGACAAATCTATGGGTTACCATACGATTGAATTTTCTCGTCGCGTAGACTATACGACGGTTGTTAGTATCGAGCTATACTGTCCGATATTTAACAACCTTCGTATAGTTCTAGGTCACGATGAGTATCGCACGTATGTTAACCGATAGACGTGGACTAAGTGGCGCTTTTAGTTTCATATATGAGTATCGATGAGAATATGAAGGTTTCATATTATCATATATTGGTTTTAACCCGAACATCTCGAATCGCTCTCTAATTATGTGTTTGTTGTGTATTCTTGTTGTATGTGTGTGTTCCGGCTGTCGGGGGTAGGCTTCTATCCCATTAAGAATGTATAGAGCGAGCACCCTTCACTTGTGCTTTCAACCGTTTCGAGTAAATTTCGGCAGCACCTCCCCGCTGTTCTCCGAGTACACTGTAATAGAATAGATAATCATTTCAAAGCAGTGAAACAACGTTGAAATGAACATCTAATTTATCTTTGTACACGGAGAACCAGCGGAAAGGTACCGACGAAATATCTCGAAACGGATGAAAACACAAGTGAATGAAGGCGTTTGCTTTATACATTCTTAACTTGTCCACACGGGACAAATCTATGGGTTACCATACGATTGAATTTTCTCGTCGCGTAGACTATACGACGGTTGTTAGTATCGAGCTATACTATCCGATATTTAACAACCTTCGTATAGTTCTAGGTCACGACGAGTATCGCACGTATGTTAACCGATAGACGGGGACTAAGTGGCGCTTTTAGTTTCATATATGAGTATCGATGTGAATATGAAGGTTTCATATTATCTTCTTGTTTTAACAAGATCAGAAAGATTTTTCTAGAATTTTAATTCTGTTTTAGTGCTGGCACAGTTGGCGCAAGCGCACCTGCTCTTGACAGGTGTCACGCAGCGCAACTGCGCTGCCACGTGTCGCGCAGCGCAGAGCGCAGCGCAATTGCGCTGACACGTGCCACGCAGCGCAGAGCGCAAGTCAGCTGAAGCGTTGCTTCAATTTTTGAATTTTGAAATTCAAACAGAGCTTTACTTTGAAAGGGAGATTTTCTCCTTTATTTTTTATTTATTTATTTATTTATTTTTTATTTCATGTTATTATTGGCGGGAACACCAGGCAAGGAAAATCGACAAGCAAACTCATCCGAACCCCTACTGAGCCTATAAGTGTCAGTCACCGTACAGTCTGGTCTTTTCGTCTGAGAGTGTCGCATACCGGGACTAGGAGCTGGAAAACGTCAGACTCTTAATAACCTGATAAGTCGTGCAGGTGTCAAGCTCATCACCTACTAAGAAACTATTGATCTCCTATCAGTAAATCACATCCACTATGGTCAAGGATTTATGGTGATAGCCAACCGAACACACCGCGATATCAACTTCCTGTATCAGAATAGACGAATCCTCTCAATCCGCTCACTGCCTCCATGTGGTTCGAAACTGTACCCAACTAAAACCTGTTTGCACGACTCAGTAAAGCCATGGCAGGGTAGTAATCAAAGCACGGTAAGAACTTACATACAACAAATGACGATTTCAAGTCAACGGACTACCCTATACTCTTGTCACCAGAGAACTGCTATCTGACGATAAGTATAATACCATTTAGAAGTTTTGAGCGAGTCTATCCAGTGTAACTCATAACCCAATGAGCACATGTATACAATCTTTGGTGTCTGACACCAATGGCTGTAAGACCGGCCACCGCTTCTCATTGGGATCAAGAAACATATGCACTAGTCTATTCTGGAATATCGATGCTCAGTCTCGTTATTCCAACGACTGGAGACATTTAAGGATGTGTTTATGGGCTACCCAATTCCCACAAGTATGACCGCTATCATAATATTGGCAGTCAAGCAAATATTCTATGAGCTTTATCATTATGAATTAGCGACACGCAATAATAAGTAAAACGTATACACATGAATGATAAAGAAAAACCGGATAATATACTATCATCTCGAGCAAGACTGCTCTATCTGTATAGATTCTTCCTCAATTATTATGATCGCTTGCCTGCAATTACAATAATTTTCTTGAGTACATCCAACACACTTTTATTTATAAATATAATCAATTAAAAGCGCTGACTGAAAGTGCATTTTGGTAATGAAAAACCGAACGATACACTAATGCTAAAATGAAGGACATCAAATTGCAGCTTTTTGATTCAGTGTGTGTGGGTGGGGTGGGGGGCGGGGTGGGGGGGTATCGGGAGATGAAGCAGAGAGAGTCAAGTCCCCCTCTCGCGCGCGCAGGATTAAGGATTAATCCTTAAACGCGCGCAAACATCCGTAGGCAGCGCGGAAACTACTGCTTAACGAATGAAGGAGGCAGGCCGACTGGGGTGTGTGTGTGTGTTCGTTCCCTTCAGTTTAGCCTATTTATAAATTTGAAAAATTCATTATATAATATAAATATATGAACTTTTCTTTAAATATATGCAATATGGAAACTATCTAAGAAAATTAAAACGTATAATTTCTATATTTACTTTTGCTGGGTTTTTTTTTTGTGTTGAATATATGTTTGATGCCAATGTAAGTCGAATCAATGGGTTTTATGGGAAGTAAACTACCAATTAACTCCAAATGTGGCACCCAATTACTGAAATATATGTACTCCTCAATAATCTAGGCTGTATGTATCAATTTTGGCCATTCAAGTCCATCGCTTGGAAATATTCTTCCATATACACAAGATTTGTGGATAACGTGAACGATGTGCAATCTTTTTGAAAGAGTTGACTCTAGTTTACACATGTACCCTTAAAAGATAAGCTATTAGACTTTTGTTGTCCTCTAATCAAAACTACATATAGATTAAAGTGGTATAAATTAATTGTGGCATCATTGATTATTTAATTGACTTGGTTAATTAGTGATTATATTGGTACCTTATGTTTAATTATTTGGGCATACGCATATGTCAACTTGCTTTCTTCCTGGAAAAAAAACGTTTATGTTTTGAAAAGCACGTGCATGTTAATTCGATAAATGTTTGAACTATATTGGTCGATATGATGTAAGTATAATATGTCTAAGCTATTAAATCCACTTAGTAATATACTTTTAAAATATTATTAATGCTGGTATATTGTGTTGATATAGTCATCACATATGTATCACCATAATAGTGATGTCTTATTTTACTCCCTACAGGTACGTTATGCATCAATTGAGCATATCTTTAAAAAAAAATCTTGAAGCATATTAATTGCAATGCCTAACCAAAATCAAAATAATTAAAATGAAACACATGTGCATTAGTCAGCTAGAAGTGTGATTCATTTAACAAATTTACATTTCATTTCACATGGCAATCCAGTAATAATTAATTTATATATAATCTCTAATATATTAATGCCAGATCTTTCATAGTAGAAACTCCTTCTACTCAAGAAGATTCTTCAGTAAGGATTCACAATCGAACACCTATTCCTGACATTTCAAATGAACTCAATTTTTCTCCTAATAATTCTCCTAATTCCAGTCAGATGCATGGAGAATTCCACGGTATTAATGTTATTACTAAACTTGGTGTTAAGATTGATATCGAAGAACTTGAAAACGATTTCAAAGAAGAATCTGAATACTACATATGGTATTCTAAGCTTGATGCATACTGTCAAGCTAAAATTCGACTTCAATGGATAAAGGATATTCAAAAATATCATGCTCCATTTCATTTTGAAAACTGGTTAGAATTTTATTTTACAAAAAATGAAATTTTTGAACCATTCAAAAAATCTGCTATTAATGTACAAACAAGTTTGTACAAAAAATGGCAACTTCAAGATGGCACTATTATTACTGCTATCACTCCTCCTTTACAGACTTTGAAACTCCATTCCAAAGAAGGAGAAGTCATAGCTACACCTTTCAAAAAGGGTCGTGAAAGTATTGACCCTAAAGGAAATGATCAAGTTAATTTGGATGATATCAAGAAATTATATCACCAGAATAACTACTCCAATCAAGTTTTACACACGATTTCAACACAAATAGATTCCTTATCTACTGATATTAAAGCTATTTCAAAACCAACAAGTTCAACGTTCCCTCACAGTACTTCTTTACCACATTTTCAACCAAGAAGTATTCCTAGAGCTTTAGAAAATAAGCTCACGTTTGAAAACGATTCATTATTATCTAAATTAAATCAAACACTTGATTCGATTAACAAGAACCTTCCTGGTCCTTCAAAAATCAACAATATTGATACTATAGAAGATAATGAAGAATCAGATTCCTCACTATCTTCTGATTCCTCTGACAACTCTGAAGTTCAACAAATCAATAATGTTGAAAACGATATCTTACAGATTAACTCTGGCCAGGATATTAATAAAATTAAAAGAGGAAGGAGGCCAAATTTCAATAGACCTCGTAGAAATTGGAACAGTAGTAGAACTAAAAACTACTACCCACGACCTACTCCTCCTGACATTATGTATGAAGAAAGAGCAAAATTCCATACGAAAGATTATGATGGAAATTCCATTTATGAATGGAATATTGATGGAAAAAGTGAATATGAAATACTCAACACATTACAAGAAATGGGTATGGCCAAATTGGCATACAAAATGAAAAGATGTTCTGAACAGGATATTGCGAGTTTACTCATAACTGGTTTTACTGGACAGTTAAAGTATTGGTGGGACAATGCTTTGACTTTGCAAGACAAAACAGCAATTCTTGAGCATACTATAGACATAGAAAATGCCCAAGGAGAAATTACTACCCAAAACGATTCTAGTGATTTCCTCATAGTTACCATAGCTATGCACTTTGTATGAAATCCTCATGAAGAATTAGCTTCTTCAAAAATATTCTTTACTAACATTAGGTGTCCAATACTTAGTGACTTCAGGTGGTACAAAGACATGTTTTTGACCCATGTTCTTAAACGAACAGATAGTACTGCGCCATTCTGGAAAGAAAAATTCATTACTGGTTTACCAACTCTATTTTCCCAAAGAATTATGATTAATTTACAAAAAGAGATAGGAACAGAACAAATTGATTTCTCTTCAATGACCTTTGGTCAACTTTTTGCTTTTGTCAAAAAAGAAGCCCTTGCAGCTTGTCAGGAGCTCAAATTCCAAGCTAAATATGGCAGTAAGAGAAAAGAAATGGGATCTTTCTGTCAAGCTTTTGGAATCACTGGAATCAGTGCTCCTTCCACTGAAAGAAAGAAAAAATTCCTTCGAAAATCTTTTTCACAAAAAAGATATTCTAAGAAAAAGGAATATAAAGATGATTCCTTTTCTCCAAAGAAATTCAGGAGATTTAATGGAAAAAAGAATTCAAGTGATATCAAGTGCTTTAAATGTGGCAAGAAAGGTCATATTGCAAGCAAATGTCGAAGCAAAGGAAAATGAAAGATAAATGAAATCATTGATGGCATTTCTGATATTGAGGAAAATATCAGAAACGAACTAAAAGACAGATTGCAAATCTATTCTGAAATCAATTATATTACTGACGATGATAATGGCAATTATGATTCCTCTAGTGAAAGTCAGGATGACTGTCACTGTAAACAGATTAATATGATTAAGTCTTCTACTGATAATAAGAAGATAAATTCTGATACAAAAGAATTTATCTTTGATCTGATTCAACAATTACCTGACTCTATCAAACAAAAGGAACTTTTTGAAAGATTAAAATCTTTGATTCTGCAAGAAGATGAGAAGTTTAATATCATTCAACCTTTCAGTATATCAAAAGTTTTTGAAAAGTATCCTATGAATCAAACCTCTGGTATTAAGTCCCTCTCTACCAGAGAATTGCAAACAGAGATTCATATTCTAAAAGAAGAAGTCAAGTCTTTAAGACAGACTACTAACAATATAGAAATGAAAAATCTCTCTTTAGAAGCTCATATTGCAATCATTCAATCTAGGCTTTCCAAAGGAAAAGAAACTTATCTAGAAGAAGAAGAAAATGAAGAAGCATTTATTCCTCCACAGGAAATAAATATTACTTCTACTCAACCTTCTACTTCTCAATTCATTTCTACGATTGAGAAATTCCAATTCCAGAAATGGTTAGTTCATCTAACAATTTCTATAGGAAACTTCAAACAAACTTTTGTTGCAATGTTAGACAGTGGTGTAGATCAAAGCTGCATCAGAGATGGTCTAATACAAACAAAATATTATAATTTTACTAACGAAGTTCTTATAGCTGCCAACAACTCCCCTCTTCGAATCAAAGGAAAGTTGACAAAAACCGAGATATGTAATCAAAACTACTGCTTTAAACATCAGTTTATTGTAATAGAAGATCTCAACACTGATATTATTTTAGGCACTCCATTCCTTACTCAAATTTACCCTTTTGTTGTTGATAACAAAGGTATCAGCACTAACATTATGGGTAATACTATACATTTCAAATTCTTGATTCCTGTTCGACAAAAGGAGTTAAATGCTTTACAAAATAACTCCATTTATCAACATATCAACCTTATTCAAAGGAAGCAGAATAAGATAAATTTTCTCAAAGAAGATTTGTCTTATGCTCAAATTAAAGAACACTTACAATTACCCAGCACAAAACAAGAAATTCAACAGTTAGAAGATCTATTCAAAAGAGAAGTCTGTGCAGATCTTCCTAATGCTTTTTGGGAAAGAAAAAGGCACATCGTTGAATTACCGTATGAAAAGGAATTTTCGGAGAGAAATATTCCTACAAAAGCAAGACCCATTCAAATGAATCATGATCTATTAGAAGTTTGTAAAAACGAAATTCAAACTCTTTTAGATAAAGAGCTAATACGGCCATCCAAATCACCTTGGAGCTGTGCAGCATTTTATGTCATGAATCAAGCAGAAAAGGAGCGTGGTGTCCCTAGGCTTGTTATTAATTATAAACCTCTCAACAAGGTTCTTCAATGGATTCGTTACCCTATTCCAAATAAAAGAGATTTATTAAAACGATTAAGTATTGCAAAAATCTTTTCAAAGTTTGACATGAAATCTGGTTTTTGGCAAATTCAAGTTGCTGAAAAAGACAGATACAAGACCGCCTTCACTATACCCTTTGGCTATTACGAATGGAATGTAATGCCTTTTGGACTCAAAAACGCCCCTTCAGAATTCCAAAGGATAATGAATGACATTCTGAATCCATATTCAAAGTTTATGATTGTTTATATTGATGATGTATTAGTTTTCTCTGAAAATATTGATCAACACTTTAAACATTTGAAAACTTTCTTATATACTGTAAAGAAAAATGGCTTAGTTCTTTCAGCTACAAAAATGAAATTATTTCAAAACAATATTCGTTTTCTTGGACATTTCATAAATCAAGGTACTATTATTCCTATAAATCGAAGTATTGATTTTGCCGATAAATTTCCTGATAAAATTAAAAACAAAACTCAACTCCAAAGATATTTAGGTTGTTTAAATTATATTTCTGATTTTATTCCAAAGATGAGGCAAATTTGTGCACCTTTATTTCAATGACTTCAAACAAATCCTCCACCTTGGACTTCGATTCATACAGATATTGTTAAACAAATCAAAAGAACTATTCATTCCTTACCTTGCATTAATATTCCTCATCCTGATGCTTTCATGATTGTTGAGACTGATGCTTCAAATATTGGTTACGGTGGTATTTTAAAACAACGACTACCAAACTCTTCAAAAGAAGATCTAGTCAGATATCACTCTGGTGTCTGGTTAGGACCTCAGAAAAATTACTATACTATTAAAAAGGAAATGCTTTCAATTGTTAATTGTATTTTAAAATTTCAAGATGATCTTTTTAATAAAAAATTTCTCCTTAGAATAGATTGTCAATCTGCAAAATTCATTCTAGAAAAAGATGTAAAAAATCTAGTCTCAAAACAAATATTCGCTAGATGGCAAGCTTTACTTTCTGTCTTTGATTTTGATATTCAGTATTTAAAAGGTACTGACAATTCATTACCAGACTTTTTGACTAGGGAATTTCTTACAGGAAAAAATGGGTGATCCCAATTCAAGAATTCGCACTTCAAAAGACTATGAGATGAAAAAATTGACAACAGCAACTTCATCAACGAACAAATTCCAAATTCTCCAAGATTTCCCTGCTCTGACTTACTCATCAGTAGTGGAAAGCAAGAAACCTCAAAATTCAACTCCACAAATTCAAACTTCTCCAAAAGATCAAGACAGTCCATATTTCATAAAATCCGGTGTTCAACACATTTGCTTGACCACCTTCAAAGAATCTCCCAACTACAACACACTTCAAATCTACACTCATCAATTATTCCCGCCAAACTCCTATTGGCTGGATGATCCCCTCAAAACTCAACAATTCTATGAGTTAATCTTAGTTGACTCTGGGTCATCTGAAATCACTCATACTCCTGATAGAAAAACCCCTTCACTGATTTCTTATTCAAAATGTGTCATAAAAAAGGTTATTCCACCAACTGAATGGTCCAGCATTTGGACTACAAAAGACTTCTCAATTACTTACATTCCCAAAGGTTATACATACCAAGACTATCAAATGGCTTGGTTTCGAACCTTATTCTATAGGCTATTCAATCATTCATGGTTCCTTACCTTCCACTCAAATTGTGCTGACACTATTCCTATCTGGTTCTATGAATGGTGGCTACGTTTTGGCCCCGTTCCAGAGATACTTCCACCTGCCGTTCTAAAGGCCTTCCAAACTTGGGTCCAAAGAATGGGAGGTGAACATTTCAAAAAAGCCCTCCTATTCCACAAATCCTTCAAAGTCCCATGGATATTTTGTTGGACATTTACATTATTCAGACACTACAACAGTGACTACCCTCTCAGTCTGGGTAGAGAATTCAAGGTCAAATGGTGGACCCGTTACACTCAAGATTACTGCAATGAGAATGCAGTATTACATTACATTCAAACGGGTAAGAAACTTCAACAAGAAATTCAGCAAATTCCAAAAGAACCAGCAAAGCCTGAACCAAAAACTCCTGTAAAAGAAGTAAAGACTCAAAAGAAGGCAAAAGCAGTCATAAATTTCGACTCCTCAGATTCAGAGAATGATGATATGAAGCAAATTCTGGAGTTCCAAAAATTCAAAAAAAATGCAGAAACAAATGAGAAGCTCAAAATCAAACTCCAAGCATTCCTCAGAAGGATCCTCTACTGATCCTATGGGAGGGCCTTGTGCTCAAGACCCTCTTGAATTAAATAAAATATATATATATATATATATCTTATCTTATCTTTCTAGTGTTCTCTGTAGTGAATGGTGACTACAGCTAGTCCGGAGCAAACGGCTACCGGAAAAGGCTTATCAAATCCGTTTTAGTTTGCTCCTAACCCAAAGGAGTATAGCTCTCAAACAACCAATTTACTGGAGAAGTAATTCTCCACAACAACGTCATAGGTAGAACGGTTCAAATCTACTTGCTAGCCCAACTTCAAACGGTGGTTGGTAAAGGCATATTAAATCCGTTAATGGCTGCGGATTTGCCAAAAATTCGATTACTAAAGAAAAAGAAAGATGCCTACTCAAAGATGCCAGCTCAAAAGAAAAAGAAAGATGCCTACTCATAGATACCAGCTCAAAAGAAAAACAACCGTTTTCAAAAAAGTCAAAAGATGCCTTCTACAAAGAGGACAAGACAGCCACTCAAATAATTAAAGACAGCTAAGGCAATTGGCCACTCAAATAATTGAAGACAGCTAAGGCAACTGGCCACTCAGCTATTCAAAAAAGGAAGACAAGACAGCCACTAAAAGTAGAAGACAAATTGGCCACTCAAATAATTGAAGACAGCTAAGGCAATTGGCCACTCAACTATTCAAAAAAAGGAAGACAAGACAGCCACTAAAAGATTCGTGTTGATCCAATTCAAAGAGCATTCAAGTCTATATAAACAAAGCTCATTCATGTAACAAGGCAGAGGTTTTTAGAGAGAGAGTTTAGACTTTGTTATCTACTCTTTGCTTCTGTAACCAAATATTTTCAAATAAGATCAAAGCCAGTTCTTATTCCATCCTTGTTCCTTTCCTTTTGGTCTTGTGAGTTTTGAGTTTTTCGTTTAGGGACGTACGGAGAATGTGCAAAAGAAACCCCTTTAATTTTCCGCCATATCATTGTTGATGTTTTAAAAATTGGTAATTTTGATTTATAGTATATTTAAAATAAAAAATAATATATAAGAGTTTTGGGATTATTGTTACTTTTCACGCATTGTGATGTCAAAATATGGAAACGTGTATCGCATGTGCAACATACAAGTATCTCTACGGTTATAAATAGATGTCAAGTATGCCACATGTCTCAAAGCTTGCATACAACCGCGCAACTTTTTAATATTTATTACATGTCTTTTTAATTTTTCCAATACTTATTATATTTCGTCTCTTTTTTTTCCTGAAATTTCAGAATGGTGTTAATTCGAATATGCAACCAACCAACGGATTAAAAGAAAAGACTAATACTATCTACTATGAAAGTTCCTTTATGGTGCCTAGGCTATTAATATCAACTTATTAAAAGGTAATTTTAATATCTAATAAGAAAAGACTAATAATATAACTTTTAAAAGGTAATTTTAAAATAACACCAATATAGGACAAAGGAAGGTTTGTTGGCATCGGTCGTTTATCTAAACCAGACTTTGTGATGCCTAGGCTAGAAAAATGGGAAATGTAATTTTAAAAGGTCCGTCTCACGGTGATTCGTGAGCGGATCCCTCCTTCCCTTACTTGTGCTTGCCTGGCCACAATTGGCGGTGATGAGGCGATTTGAGAATCTCACAACTTGCCCTTTGGAACAGTTAGGAGCAGTCTAGTTTTTCAAATAAAAAGCCCTTGCAACTTGTCCTTATAAAAATCACTTGCAAAAGATTTTCAAATAAACACCACAACTTTTTATCGAAAGGATATTTTTCCGTAAAACATTATATTTTTCCAAAATGATAAATATCCCAAATCTCATGGTTTTTCTTAGAAGTGATAAAAGATAATTAAACACTATTATTATTTTTACTAAGCATTCCCTAAGATAACACGAAGTACTTTACGAACTTTAGAAAATAAAATGAGTGGTTGTGGAAGGCCATATTAAACGAAATCAATACTTTTTTTAAATTTCCAGTTTATGACAACATGACATATACAAAACATGATACGGTTAGGGTTAGAATGCGCGGACCTAGGTATGGAATACTTAATATGAAGATCTCGATATTCCGGGTGAACAGTCCAAAGTGTGGACAACTATACAAATATGAAGATCCCGATATTCCGAGTAAACAGTCCAAAGTGTGGACGACTATACAAATATGAAGATCCCTATATTCCGGATGACCAGTCCAAAATATGGACGACTATACAATGTGAAAATTCCATGCCTAGAGGTATACGCACTAACTCTAATTCGTCAAAACCTTTATACTGAACCACGGGGATGGATAGTTTGATTAAGCAAAGAGATATCGGAACTCGGATTCCCCTACTACTCGATCATGATCCCGGGAAGTGAAACAGTACAGTTCACTTCCCCAGTTGTTGTTCCGTGGCCACAACGGAATAATTGCGAGTATCCGGACCCTTATTTAACAAACTAAAACGTTTACAATATCTATTGATACTCAACACTAAACCCACATCTTGTGATATACCTACCTGTTATCTTATCTACCTTTCTTTATGAGACACGAGTTATTCAGTATCTTCGATGTGGATATGTTACCAGTTTAGACTTGTTGTTTATTATGGAACTGAAGGGTGGTAATACCTGTGCATTTGAGTGATATTCACGCTAGATAAAACTCCATCGTAGTTATGGGACACCTTTCGGGGATGTTCACGCTACCACATTGATTGCCATCCCAGGCACGAGCACCAGCTCATACTGCTTCCAGCTAGTCATGGGATACCTCAAGGATACGAGTATGTTCACCAGTCAATTTCATCTATACACACCTTGTTTAATCCGATCTAACTCTTAGACTGAATATCCGTTTGACTTGACTTGAACTTTTACCAAACATATACCTCACACAAGCTACTCATATTCACATATACCTCTGTCAACATATCTAATTTGCATACAACCTCATACCTTTATACCCATGTACATCATATTCATTATATTTATATACACATGTTTGTTTCTATACCTACTTTCTTATGAGGCAATCCTACCCGAGTATAACTCGCTGACGGACCTTCCTTTTCTTCCTCTATCTTTGGAATGTCCGTCAGATAAGAATGAGTATTATGGCGAGGATCAAGGTATGAAGCCAACTTATAAAGATTATGCAGACTGGAAGATTGTCACGCCCCGCTTCCCGGTGTACGGCGAAGTGGGCGCGACGAGGTCCGCTACGTATATACTCAGAAGTACATACGCTAAGCGTATCTAAGCAATATAAGTAAATACACAAGAGACAGGAAGTAAAAGAACATCAACTTTTATTTATTAACATTCTTTGTACAATACATGAAAGGAAATACAACTGAAATAAAAAGATGCCTAAACAGTGGCATAACAGGAAATGAAAAGTACAGAAAGGAAAAGTGTATAATGAAACTACAGTGTAGGGTCTTCAGTGAATTGCTCCAAGTCTTCTTGTGATGGCTCAACCTCTGCCGGGTCCAAAACACCTGACGACATTCAAAGAAGAGAGAAACAGAATGTCGTTAGCGAACAGGTCGCTCGGTAAGTCCCAAAGGTAAGAGGGAAGTAGAAAAAGACAGAATAAGAAGATACATTTTAAAGTGTAAACTATTGTTGTAATGTTATGTCAACGCTGCTGTTTGTAGCTTGGTACAGAAGGATGCCAGTGTATACGAGGGGAGTCTCTATATGCCAGAGACTAGGGGCACGTATAGTACAAGGTACCGTTTATGCCACGGTACAACAGCAATTGGATTCAGGTTAGGTGTGTTAAATCTGACCACCTCGTGCCACCTTTAACACCTTCCGTACCAATCTACCTCTTAAACCCCGCGATGTCTTGTTTGTATTGTTATCTTGTAAATTGTGTTGGTTGTATGATTGATTGACTGACTGACCGAAACCATGATATCAGGAAACGGTTATAACCGTAGAGTTATGTAAATGGAATACTGGGAATCATGTAGAAGGAATATATCCATGGTTCGGTTCTGCCAGATTGTATAAATTGATAATTGTATTCATGGATTCATGTGTTCATATTGAATTGGAAACTTGTAGATTATGGATTGACTTGAATCATATTCAAGTCAGATTAATCAGACTCAAATCCGAGTCAGACAATCAGAAATGTGAAACGAAGTCTTATAACTGTTAGGGTCCTTAGGGTAATTTATAAACTTGAGGGTTTTTTTTATGTAAAAATACTTTTATATACTTTACACTTCAAGTATTTATTACTCGTCTTTAGAGTTGTAGATTTTATGTTGTGACATTTCTAATGAAAATATCCTAGTTTCATAAATAATGGTATTTATCTGTAATATTGATTATTTGAAGTTCATGGTATTTTAGTGTAACCTTTATTCTTTTGTGATTTTTAGAAAAAGGTGGAAAATTTATATTATAATAAAATAGGTATTTAAAAGATAAATATACACATGTTTATACAAAAATAATTTTAATAGATATTTTATATTTCAAAAATCTCATTTTCTTAATATGTCGTATTTTAAACCTTTCGAGACCGAATGCTCCTTGCGGAGGTCTGAATCTCGCACTACTAGCTCGAGGGTGCGCGATAAACCACACGATCCCGAACGGGTTCCCCAAAGATGGGTTGTAGCGGCGCTTTGCAAAGATTGTAAAACACTAATCTTTTAGAAAACGGTTTTATAAAATAAAAGGTATTTATTCGCAAAGTGTAGTTTTCCGTATTTTAGATTCTAGGGTTTCCTAAGCCAACTAGCATATTTCTAAATGGTCTAAACGACAAGTCGTTAAAAGCCTCAAATCGCCTCTTCACCGCCAATTGCGGCCAGGTAAGTGCCAGGTAAGTGGGAGGCTCTCCACTACAAGTAGTGGCCCTAATTAAGTAACCACTTGCCTTAGACACACTTGCCTAGACACCACAAAGTCAGGTTTAGATAAACGATCGATGTCCACAACTTATCGTATTTTTCCTATTAAAGATATTGTTTAAACAAATGTATCAAACCTAAACTTTTATAAAAGGTTTTATTAAGGAAATGGTATTTTAATGTAAAATCTTGTTTTATCGTATTAGGAGTTTTCAAGATAGCGTATTATTGTTGCATATGTGTGTGTGAGGAAGTAGGTCATTACCTCGTGATCTATTTTAAGGTATAGCAATATTAACGGGTTAAATGTGAAATTGAAATATGATGGTATTAAAGTGAAAGAAATACGGTAAGTTAAAAAGGTTATCATTTCATGTGTGAAAAGTTATTCAAATTGATTTTTACAAGTTTAATAATCATGATAAAGATGTTTAGACATGTTTGAATTGATTAGAAGTGAAATTTTATAGAAAACCGAATCGGAAACCGGATTTGTTCCGATTCCGTCGGGTTTCGTAATTTCGTATTTTTGAGAATTAGAAAGGGAGATAGAATGGGACTTACGGGTTTTAGGACACACAAGAGGGTGAGAGGGAACTAGAGGGATTGCCGATGCGTTGCGTCGTTGCCGGTAGTTCCTAAAAACATCGCCGGAGTTTCCGCCGGAATTTCGTCGGAGCTTCGCCGCGAGCTTGTTTTCAAAGTACACAACTCTTGGAAAATTTTGAGAGAGTGAGCTTAGGATTTTGGGATGAGAGGGTAGAGGGGAGGGGGTGTATTTATAGGGTAGGCTAGGGGTAGGGTAGGTGAAGGGTTTTTATATAATAAAAAAATGTATAAATGTATAAAATCATTAAAAGTTGGAGTAAATAGGGGTATATGAAAGGTTTTAATGTAAAAATGTATAAAATCATTAAAAATTGGAGTAAATAGGGTATATGAAAGGTTTTAATGTAAAAATGTATTAAAAAATCATTAAAATGGAGTAAATGGGGATTTCAAAAGTCTCTGAAACCGATCTAGGAATTTAAAGTGTACATGGGGGTTTAGAAGATGAAGAGACACAATATTGAAGAAAAATTTAAAATAAAATAAATATTAAAAATAATGTGGGGCATGGGATTTGAACTCTGGTGGCTTGGTTCAGCAGTGCAAGGTATTACCAATGAGCTACAAGCTCCTTGTAATTAAATTGTTAATTAATTACTTAAATCTTGTGCTCAGGCAATAAATACCCCTTTATGGATTTTTGAAAAAATATTTGAAATTTTTTTTATAGGAAAAAGTGTTTAAGAAAATTAGGGTTGTTACAACAATGAAAGATTAGCTAGATTTAATTTTTGTTGTTGCCCACATGTTTAGGGCTTTTGTTTCTCCTCGATGTAATTAAACTACTTAGTTTATTTTACTCTTTCTTTTGGAATGTAATAAAGTTTGGTTAATGGAAAAAAATGTCTTTCGCTTTTATTACTTTTGTTTTGGTACACATCCTGCATGTTAAATATTCATACGCTTGACGTAACTGTATTGAATAGACCACCTTCAACACAGTTAGGTTGCGGACCATGCCACGTCATCCTTCTCCTTCTTTTGGGAAGCGAGGCGTGACAAGTTTTTGTGGTGGTCCATGCAGGTCCTCTTGTGTACTAAAATGAAACTGTTAACCGACTTATTATATTTGTGAATCTCATCCAATTATACTGATTTCATAATTCTCCTTTGTCACTTGTCCCTTCCTTGACATTCTGTACCCTGTCCATGATCTTCCCTTCAAATCATGGCAAATCTTTCTGACAAGGATGACATGTCCGATATTACTTTTGAAGCTACAACTAGAGATTCAGACGACGAATTCGTAGACTCTCAGGCGGTTATTTCCGACAGCGACTCGGAAGACGAAGAAGTCGATGCTACAACTCCGGAGCCTATGATGGCTAATGACTCCGAAGACGAAGAAGAAGATCCCGTAGAAGAGGAGCATATAAAAGATGGGCCAGAAAAAGAGGCTCCTGCGGCGGGAGAGAATCCCATAGAATATGATCCGGATGAAGAGGCCCCTGCAAAAGAACAAAACTCTATAGAGGTGGAATCAGAGAGCGAGGCTCCTGCCGAAGGATGAGTCGAAGGACGAAGTTTCGAGTGAGGAGGAACTCGAGGCCGAAGAAACTCAGGCAGTTGTCCTCGCAAGGCACCATGGGAATGGTCGTACCTTTCTTAGTGCGGAGGCCTATCGCAACTTGTTGAACTCCCATAATCGAGATTAATAAGTCTTTTTCTTTTTCTTTGGCCGAATAAAACGATGCATGTCCTTGCTTTTTGGTTGTACTCTCCATATTGAAGTTGGATAATAAAATCTTAGTTTCGAGCAAAACTATCTCTTGTGTCTCTTGCTCTTCCTATTAGTCTCTCTCTTGCATTAATTGTTGTTCTTCCATGCAAGTTATTATCTTGTCTCATCTCTCAGCCTGTTTGTAACCTAACCTATTCTGATCATCAATGGCCGGACGACACCATAACCACAACAGAAAGGAAAATGGAGTCAATGAAGCCGCTGCTCAGCAAGTAGCTATGCTACAAATGATGCAAGGACTACTGGAGCAGCAACAGCAGCAGACAGCTGCCCTTCATCAGGAACTGCGAGAAAGTAGGCAGCAACAAGCAGAGATATTAAGTAAGGCACTAACCCCAGTTTCTAAGGTTCGGCGGGAGTGAACCAGTTCAGATCACTCCACCCTAAGACTTTTTCGGGGAAGGAAACTCCCTTAGAACTGAAGAATGGCTCAAGAGAACAGTTAATGATCTCAGTGCCACCCAAATTCCGAAGGACGCTGTTTCCCTCCGAACGGCGGCCTGCGACGCGAGGACGTTTTGGCCTGAGGTTCGGAGCAGATGCTATATGGTTTTATCCGTCCACTTCTCCGAAGATGCCAAGTTGATTTATGACACCATGTATCGGAGGTTTAGACGGATGCGGCCGATGTAGCAGACTTCGTCAGATTCCCCCTCGCTTGAGGGGTTTTTGATTGTGGGGACGCTCTTCCCTGCAGGCGCAAGCCCCTGCAGTTAATTAGTCTACCGCATCGCGGTAACAACTTTCTCCTTCTCCAGAATTTCACTTCGTGTCGTGTGTGTTTGTTTTGTTTGTGGTTGCCCGTGGATTGTATACGGAGACTGGGTAATGCCGTCGCCCGTAGGACGTGGATTAGTCCAAATCCGTATTTACTTAGATTTGGGTTTGGTGTTTTTAGTTTAGGGATACGTTAGCCGTATTGAGGCTAAGATCAACTTAAACGTTCGTTAATGATACGTTAGTCCTGTTTGAGACTAAGATCAACTTAACGTAGTGATCCGTTTAATATATGGCCGTCAGGACTCATCACCTCTCTGACATCGTTGAAAGATTACAACGATAGGTGTCAGAGGAGTTCAGAGATGTACCCTTGAACCAAAGTCGATTTAGAATTTTACAGTCCATTTAAATGCTTAAGGATACGTTAGCCGTATTTGGGGCTAAGATCAACTTAAACGGGACCGTTTAGATCCGGCAAAAGAGCATTTGGAGGCTCAATTGTTCCAGTTTAGGGACGTAGTGGTCCATGTTCCAGTTTAGGGACGTGGTGGTCCACTATTAGTTTAAGGACGTTTCGGTCCAATATTAGTTTAAGGACGTTTCGGTCCAATATACGTATGTGGTCGTCGGGACCCGTCATCTCTCTGACGTCGTTGAAGGATTACAACGACAGGTGTCAGAGGAGTTCGGAGATGTACCCTCGAACCGGTGGTAAATTAATTTAGGAGAGCAATCTTACTCAGTCAATTTAATTTGAGGACTTACGGCCAAAATTGGGCTAAGTCCAGTTGAAAATGTTCAACATTTTATTTGCTTTTGCATTGCATTGCATTTCTTTTTTATTTTTATTTGGGTTCTACCTATAAAGGATGCAGAGCATCAATTTTTTTTGGGCTCTGCCCATTTATAAATGATGCAGAGCATCAATTTTACTTGGGCTCTGCCCTTTTTATTGCTTTGCAATTTATTCTGGCCTGCTAGGTCTTTTTGACTTGGGCCTGGCCCTTTAACAAAAGAAATGCATTGCATTTTTCAGGCGCTTTGCGCCAATCAAAGAGCGCAAGCGCTTGTGATGATGACACGTGTCATGCAGCGCAGTGCGCTGCGCTACTCTTGCGCTGCTGACACGTGGCGCGCTCTGGTGAGTTGCACCAATTTCAAAGAGCAAAGCTCTATTTCAAAAGCGCACAGCGCAAATGGTTCAGATGCTGACACGTGGCGCTCTCTGGTGGCTTGCGCCAACCCAAGAGCGCAATAGTGCAGATTTATAAGTGCAAAGCACTATTAATTTGAGAATCTTTTAGATTCAAGAACCAATGGTTCATAAAAGAAGTGTAAAGCACTATTTGTTTTCTTCAATCTAATGAGAATCAAAGAAAACAAGTATTTCTTGTTTTTTCTTATTTAAAGAACCAGTGGTTCATAAGAAGTGCAAAGCACTATTTATTATGTGAAGATCATTGATCTTGTTCTTAGATCAATGATCTATTAGAAGAAATTTCTTCTATTTTATGAAGGTTTTTACTTTTTTCTTGAAACTTTTTCAGAGTTCTCTCTGTTTGAAGCTCTTGATTTCTCAAAAATGTTCATCCCTTTTGAATTGAGGTTTAGGGTCCTTTTTATAGTGCCCATAAATTAGTTATATTTGTTAAAGAGATCTTTCTCTGAGTGATTTGGGGAATTTTCCCCACCGTTGGATCTTTGATCCAAGAGCTTCTGTTTTACAGAAGAAAATCTTCTTATTTTAACAAGAACAGAAAGATTTCTTTACAATCTTAATTCTGTTTGGCGCTAATGCCCCAGCGTGTGACATGTGTCGCGCAGCGCACAGCGCAGCGCAACTGCGCTAGCGCATCTGCGCTGACACGTGTCGCGCAGCGCAACTGCGCAAGCGCATCTGCGCTGACACGTGTCGCGCAGCGCAGTGCTTGCGCAACTGAAGCGTTGCTTCCTTTAATTTTGCTTTAAATAGAGCTTTGCTCTGATTGAGCGCGCCTTCTTGGGCGCTGCGCTGACGTATCAGCGCCTGACACGTGGCGCGTTGCGCCCGAGATTTGAAGCGTTGCTTTAAAATTTGAATTTTGAATTTCAACAGAGCTTTGCTCTGATTGGGGAAACAGACGCATGGGTGAACATCGTTAAGCTACAACTTACGGATAATACCAGGATATGGTAGGAGGCAGAGGAAAGTAGATTGAAGAAGCCCATCGACTGGGAAACGTTCAAACAGCGTTTTAATACCGTGGCACACTTAAGGATGGAAAAAGAGTTTATACAATTCCAACAAAGGAGCATGTGGGATAAGTCGGTGGACAAGTACGGTTCGGAGTTTGCAAGGTTAAGTCGGTTCGCGCATCATCTGGTGGCAACCCCAGAACTTTATGCTAAGAGATTCCGGCAAGGATTGGACCTGAAGACACAGTCCTCCATGTCTTCTGCTACTCTTTCGACTTATGATGGAACCTTAGAGGCGACACGAAACTTTGAAGACCTTCAGAGACGCATGAGGAAGGATGACCGTTTGTCTGGTATTAAGTGACCAGCCAATCAAATTCTTGAGGTATTATCTTCCAGATTCAATGGGAGACAACAACCCAAAAGACCAGCCGGACCAACTACCTTCGGAAAACCAGCCATTATATGCAACCATTGTGGTAGGACCGGACACTACAAGAGAGACTGTCGCATTTTGAACAAACTTTGCATAGTCTGTGGGTCTCTGGATCATGCCATTGGGGACTGTCCTCAGAGAGGGAGACAATCAGACCCCGTCAACTAATTATGGGGCACCAACACAGGGAAATCGGCCACTTTCCGCCACTAAACCAACCGGTCAATGGGCACCACCAAAGGGACCACCCTTGTCATCACAAGAGCGTGTTTTCCAGCAAGCACAGAGGAATGGACCCAAACGCCAGACCTTCACCATGACAGCCGAGAAGGCTGATGCCACGTGGAAAGACAACAGAGGTACTCTTTCTTTTTCTCAACCTTTCTTTCTATACCATTTTTATTTATCTTTCGATGCAAATCTTAGTTGGACTCACCATAATTCCTCTAGTTTTCGTAATTTCGACTAGTTGCCTTTATGTTATATCTCGCAAGTTTTCCATCAATTCACAACCTCCCTTCAACTTCCAAACTTTTCTATTTGGAAGCAACTACTGATTTTACATTTTCCAATTCCTTGTACCTAAACCCTTCAGAGACTTTCCATGCATCAAGTGATACACCAACTGGCAGGAGCGACACATGCAGCAAAGAGAATCCCTGACAGCGTTACTGATTTTCGTGCCTAGTAGTGGCCACTCCTTTGAAAATTTCAAATATGAAATTATTCTAAGGAAGGTAGATCGTAACTATCATAACCATTCTTGCAATTCTTAGAAAACCCAGAAGTTTTAAATATCCACAACGATTTTTCGGATAAGAGACTTGGTGGTGTGATGTATCAGCGCGGCGATATAGTTGCATATGCGTCAAGACGACTAACGACTTGTGGACGCAACTATCATGTTCAGATTTAGAACTGGCAATGGTAATTTTCATCTTGAAGATATAGAAACACTACTCTAAGGAGAACATGGGAACACGGATGGTTGAAACACATGAAGCGGAAAATGGGGGTCAAGTTTTATATGGGAAAAGTGCCGATCGGTTGGGACGATCCTGAAGATGGAGAATTTGTAAAATTGACATAATAGTAGAAAAAGTGGAGATGGTGATACAATGCAGCGAGCGAGGAAAGCTCAGCCCACGACTCATCGGCCGTTTAACATCTTGGAAGGAGACGGTGGGTTTGTGTATATACTAGCTTTGCTATTTTCTATGGAGGGCGTGCATAATACTTTTATATCTCACAACTAAGAGGGTATGCTGGCAACCCTAGTCATACTTTTGATCATTCCGAGATTATGGAAAGGTTGGCGTAATCTACAAGCAGCAACTGGTCGGGATACTAGAAGGATGAAACCTTAAGGGACAAGACAATCCAGCTGGCTAGAGTTATCTAGAGAAAGAACTACTAGGAAGACATACACGGACGAGAGAGCGAGACCCAAAATTTTAACCACGATAAACCTTTCTTGGTGATTTTTTTTTTCTTTCCTCGACTTACCTTCTGAAATTTCTAGGACGAAATTATTTTAAGTAGGGTAGATTGTAACGACCGTGATTTCTAATACCTAATAAAACATATTTCTAGTATCAAATAATTATTTATGTGTTTCGTTAATAGAAGAATAATTTTTTTAAAATAATGTTAATAATTTTCAAAGTATCAAAATATTTAATAGAAGAATAATTTTTTAAAGTAGTGTTTTTTTTATAATTATTATTTAAAATTGGTTTACTAAAAAAATTGTTATGGGAACTCAAGAATCAGAGAGCCAGAACGAGAGAATGAGAAAAGAAAAATGAATGGAAAAAAGAATATGAAACAATGCCTTCATATAGCCATTTCTTTTCTCTCTCATCTAATTGTCCATTTAATTCTCTTGCCTCCATATGTCCATCCAAAATGGGGTGGATGTGTACCCTAACCCATTTTTTCTTCAAGTCATGTCACATATTAAAATAAAAAAGAAGAAAAATAAATTAGAAAAGGAATTATATGCAAACATATAATCACATTTTCTATTTGCAACAAAATACAAAAGTGAGATAATAAGATACGGTGACATAATATTAATAAATACATATTCAATATATGTATTAATATATTAAATCAACACTTGATTTAATATATATCTTTCCAAAAGACCGGCTAGTATTATCAAACGTCCGATTACCGTTAGTGTATTCAATATATATATATATTTTAATTGAACTCCGGTACGCATCCAATACGCACATCTACATCATATTGTTAAAGCTGGAAAAGTCTCTGTGTGAGATTTTAAAAACTCGATAATACGCTGGCAGTGAGTTGTTGGATTTAATCCATAACCAAAAGCACATCAGTGGCATTAGCTTTACGTAACGGCTACCCGGGTAAGGAAAATCGACAAGCAAACTCATCCGAACCCCTACTGAGCGTATAAGTGACAGTCACCGTACAATCCGATCTTTTCGTCTAAGAGTGTCGCATACCGGGTTTAGGGGCTGGAAAACGCCAGACTCCTAATAACCTGATAAGTCGTGCCAGTGTCAAGCTCATCACCTACTAAGAAACTATTGATCTCCTATCAGTAAATCCCACCCACCCTGGTCGGGGATTTATGGTGATAGCCAACCGAACACATCGCGACATCAACTCCCTGTATCAGGATAGACGAATCCTCCCAATCCGTTCACTACATTCATGTGGTTCGGAACTGTACCCAACTAAAAGCTGTTTGCACGGCTCAGTAGAGCCATGGCAGGGTAGTAATCAAAGCACGGTAAGAACCCACATAAGACAAATGACGATTTCAGGTCAACAGACTACCCTATACTCTTGTCACCAGAGAACTGCTATCTGACGATATGTATAATATCACCTAGAAGTTTTGGACGAGTCTATCCAGTGTAACTCATAACCCAATGAGCACATGTATACAATCTTTGGTGTCTGACACCAATGGCTGTGAGACCGGCCACCGCTTCTCGTTGGGATCAAGAAACGTATGCACTAGTCTACTCTAGAATATCGATACTCAGTCTCGATATTCTAACGACTGGAGACATTTAAGGATGTGCTTATGGGTTACCCAATTCCCACAAGTATGACCGCTATCATAATACTGGTAGTCAAGCAAATATCCTACGGGTTTTATCATTATGAATTGGCGACACGTAATAACAAGTAAAACGTATACACATGAATGATAAAGACAAACCGGATAATATACTATCATCTCGAGTAAGACCGTTCTATCTGTATAAATACTCTCTCAATTATTATAATTGCTTGTCTGCAATTACAACAATTGTCTTGAGAAGACCACACTTTTATTTATAAATATAATCAATAAAAGCGTTGACTGAAAGGGAATTTTGGGAATGAAAAACTGAACGATACAATAGTGCTAAAATGAAGGACATCAAATCGCAGATTTTTGATTCAGTGGAGGATTTCCTTCAGTTTAGCCTATTTATAAATTTGAAAAATTCATTATATAATATAAATATATGAACTTTTCTTTGAATATTATGCTATATGGAAACTACCTAATAAAATTAAAACATATAATTTCTCTATTTACTTTTGCTTTTTTTTGTTGTTGAATATATGTTTGATGCCAATGTAAGTCGAATCAATGGGTTTTATGGGAAGCAAACTACCAATTAACTCCAAATGTGGCACCCAATTACTGAAATATATCTTCTCCTCAATAATCGAGGCTGTATGTATCCATTTTGGCCATTCGAGTCCATCGCTCGGAAATATTCTTCCATATACCAAACACAAAAGATATATCGACATTTACGTGAACCATGTGCGGTCTTTTGGAAAGAGTTGACTCTGTTTACACATGTACCATTAAAAGATAAGCCATTAGACCTTTGTTGTCCTCTAGTCAAACCTACATAAAGATTAAAGTGGTATAAGTTAATTGTGGCATCATTGATTATTTAATTGACTTGGTTAATTAGTGATTATATTGGTACCTTATGTTTAATTATTTGGGCATACGCATATGTCAACTCGCTTTCTTCCTGAAAAAAACGTTTATGTTTTGATAAGCACATGCATGTTAATTCGATAAATGTTTGAACTATATTGGTCGATATGATGTAAGTATAATATGTCTAAGCTATTAAATCCACTTAGTAATATACTTTTAAAATATTATTAATGCTGGTATATTGTGTTGATATAGTCATCACATATGTATCACCATAATAGTGATGTCTTATTTTACTCCCTACAGGTACGTTATGCATCAATTGAGCATATCGTTAAAAAAAAAATCTTGAAACATATTAATTGCAATGCCTAACCAAAATCAAAATAATTAAAATGAAACACATGTGCATTAGTCAGCTAGAAGTGTGATTCATTTAACAAATTTACATTTCATTTCACATGGCAATCCAGTAATAATTAATTTATACATAATCTCTAATATATTAATGCCAAAGTAGGGACGTACGGAGAATGTGCAAAAGAAACCCCTTTAATTTTCCGCCATATCATTGTTGATGTTTTAAAAATTGGTAATTTTGATTTATAGTATATTTAATATAAAAAATAATATATAAGAGTTTTGGGATTATTGTTACTATTCACGCATTGTGATGTCAAAATATGGAAACATGTATCGCATGTGCAACATACAAGTATCTCTACGGTTATAAATAGATGTCAAGTATGCCACATGTCTCAAAGCTTGCATACAACCGCGCAACTTTTTAATATTTATTACATGTCTTTTTAATTTTTCCAATACTTATTATATTTCATCTCTTTTTTTTCTTGAAATTTCAGAATGGTGTTAATTCGAATATGCAACCAACCAACGGATTAAAAGAAAAGACTAATACTATCTTCTATGAAAGTTCCTTTATGGTGCCTAGGCTATTAATATCAACTTATTAAAATGGTAATTTTAATATCTACTAAGAAAAGACTAATAATATAACTTTTAAAAGGTAATTTTAAAATAACTCCAATATAGGACAAAGGAAGGTTTGTTGGCATCGGTCGTTTATCTAAACCAGACTTTATGGTGTCTAGGCTAGACAAGTGGAAAAGATAATTTTAAAAGGCCCGTCTCACGGTGATTCGTGAGCGGATCCCTCCTTTCCTTACTTGTGCTTGCCAGGCCACAATTGGCGGTGAAGAGGCGATTTGAGAATCTCACAACTTGCCTTTTGGAACAGTTAGGAGCAGTCTAGTTTTTCAAATAAAAACCTCTTGCAACTTGTCCTTATAAAAATCTCTTGCAAAAGATTTTCAAATAAACACCACAACTTTTTATCGAAAGGATATTTTTCCGTAAAACATTATGTTTTTTCAAAATGATAAATATCCCAAATCTCATGGTTTTTCTTAGAAATGATAAAAGATAATTAAACACTATTATTATTTTTACTAAGCATTCCCTAAGATAACACGAAGTACTTTACGAACTTTAGAAAATAAAACGAGTGGTTGTGGAAGGCCATATTAAACGAAATCAATATTTTTTTTTAAATTTCCAGTTTATGACAACATGACATATACAAAACATGATACGGTTAGGCTTAAAATGCGCGGACCTAGATATGGAATACTTAATATGAAGATCCCGATATTCCGGGTGAACAGTCCAAAGTGTGGACAACTATACAAATATGAAGATCCCGATATTCCGAGTAAACAGTCCAAAGTGTGGACGACTATACAAATATGAAAATCCCTATATTCCGGATGACCAGTCCAAAATATGGACGACTATACAATGTGGAAATTCCATGCCTAGAGATATACGCACTAACTCTAATTCGTCAAAACCTTCATACTGAAGCACGGGGATGGATAGTTTGATTAAGCAAGGAGATATCGGAACTTGGATTCCCCTACTACTCGATCATGATCCCGGGAAGTGAAACGGTACATTTCATTTCCCCAGTTGTTGTTCCGTGGCCACAACGGAATAATCGCGAGTATCCGGACCCTTATTTAACAAACTAAAACGTTTACAATATCTATTGATACTCAACACTAAACCCACATATTGTGATATACCTACCTGTTATCTTATCTACCTTTCTTTATGAGACACGAGTTATTCGGTATCTTGGATGTGGATATATTACCAGTTTAGACTTGTTGTTTATTATGGAACTGAAGGGTGGTAATACCTGTGCACTTGAGTGATATTCACGCTAGATAAAGCTCCATCGTAGTTATGGGACACCTTTCGGGGATGTTCACGCTACCACATTGATTGCCATCTCAGGCACGAGCACCAGCTCATGCTGCTTCCAGCTAGTCATGGGATACCTCAAGGATACGAGTATGTTCACCAGTCAATTCCATCTATACACACCTTGTTCAATCCGATCTAACTCTTAGACTGAATATCCGTTTAACTTGACTTGAACTTTTACCAAACATATACCTCACACAAGCTACTCATAATCACATATACCTCTGTCAACATATCTAATTTGCATACAACCTCATACCTTTATACCCATGTACATCATATTCATTATATTTATATACACCTGTTTGTTTCTATACCTACTTTCTTATGAGGCAATCCTACCCGAGTATAACTCGCTGACGGACCTTCCTTTTCTTCCTCTATCTTTGGAATGTCCGTCAGATAAGAATGAGTATTATGGCGAGGATCAAGGTATGAAGCCAACTTATGAAGATTATGCAGACTGGACAATGGAAGATTAGCTATATTTAATTTTTGTTGTTGCCCACATGTTTAGGGCTTTTGTTTCTCCTCGAAGTAATTAAACTACTTAGTTTATTTTACTCTTTCTTTTGAAATGTAATAAAGTTTGGTTAATGGAAATAAATGCCTTTCGCTTTTATTACTTTTGTTTTGATACACATCATGTATATTAAATATTCAAACGCTTAACATAACTGTATTGAATAGACCACCTTCTATACAGTTAGGTTGCAGACCATACCACGTCATCCTTCTCCTTCTTTTGGGAAGCGGGGCGTGACAGGTTTTTGTGGTGGCCCATGCAGGCCCTCTTGTGTACTAAAATGAAACTGTTAACCGACTTATTATATTTATGAATCTCATCCAATTATACTGATTTCATAATTCTCCCTTGTCCCTTGTCCCTTCCTTGACATTCTGTATCCTGTCCATGATCTTCCCTTCAAATCATGGCAATTCTTTCCGACAAGGATGACATGTCCGATATTACTTTTGAAGCTGCAACTAGAGATTCAGACGACGAATTCGTAGACTCTCAGGCGGTTATTTCCGACAGCGACTCGGAAGACGAAGAAGTCGATACTACAACTCCGGAGCCTATGATGGCTAATGACTCCGAAGACGAAGAAGAAGATCCCGTGGAAGAGGAGCATATAAAGGATGGGCCAGAAAAAGAGGCTCCTGCGGCGGGAGAGAATCCTATAGAATATGATCCGGATGAAGAGGCCCCTGCAAAAGAACAAAACTCTATAGAGGTGGAATCAGAGAGCGAGGCTCCTGCCGAAGGATGAGTCGAAGGACGAAGTTTCGAATGAGGAGGAACTCGAGGCCGAAGAAACTCAGGCAGTTTTCCTCGCAAGGCACTATGGGAATGGTTGTACCTTTCTTAGTGCGGAGGCCTATCGCAACTTGTTGAACTCCCATAATCGAGATTAATAAGTATTTTTCCATTTCTTTGGCCGAATAAAACGATGCATGTCCTTGCTTTTTGGTTATACTCTCCATATTGAAGTTGGATAATAAAATCTTAATTTCGAGCAAAAATATCTCTTGTGTCTCTTGCTCTTCCTATTAGTCTCTCTCTTGCATTAATTGTTGTTCTTCCATGCAAGTTATTATCTTGTCTCATCTCTCAGCCTGTTTGTAACCCAACCTGTTCTGATCATCAATGGCCGGACGATACCATAACCACAACAGAAGGGGAAATGGAGTCAATGAAGCCGCTGCTCAGCAAGCAGCTATGCTACAAATGATGTAAGGACTACTGGAGCAACAGCAGCAGCAAACAGCTGCCCTTCATCAGGAACTGTGAGAAAGTAGGCAGCAACAAGCAGAGATATTAAGTAAGGCACTAACCCCAGTTTCTAAGGTTCGGCGGGAGTGAACCAGTTCAGATCACTCCACCCTAAGACTTTTTCGGGGAAGGAAACTCCCTTAGAACTGAAGAATGGCTCAAGAGAACAGTCAATGATCTCAGTGCCACCCAAATTCCGAAGGACGCATGGGTGAACATCGTTAAGCTACAACTTACGGATAATACCAGGATATGGTGGGAGACAGAGGAAAGTAGATTGAAGAAGCCCATCGACTGGGAAACGTTCAAACAGCGTTTTGATACCCATTATTTTCCAGTCGTGGCACACTTAAGGATGGAAAAAGAGTTTATACAATTCTAACAAAGGAGCATGTAGGATAAGTCGGTGGATAAGTACGGTTCGGAGTTTGCAAGGTTAAGTCGGTTCGCGCATCATCTGATGGCAACCCCAGAACTTTATGCTAAGAGATTCCGGCAAGGATTGGACCTGAAGACGCAGTCATCCATGTCTTCTGCTACTCTTTCGACTTATGATGGAACCTTAGAGGCGACACGAAACTTTGAAGACCTTCAGAGACGCATAAGGAAGGATGACCGTTTGTCTGGTATTAAGTGACCAGCCAATCAAATTCTTGAGGTATTATCTTCCAGATTCAACGGGAGACAACAACCCAAAAGACCAGCCGGACCAACTACCTTCGGAAAACCAGTCATTATATGCAAACATTGTGGTAGGACTGGACACTACAATAGAGACTGTCGCATTTTGAACAAATTTTGCATAGTCTGTGGGTCTCCGGATCATGCCATTGGAGACTGTCCTCAGAGAAGGAGACAATCAGACCCCGTCAACAAGCCGGCTAATTATGGGGCACCAACACAGGAAAATCGGCCACTTTCCGCCACTAAACCAACCGGTCAATGGACATCACCAAAGGGACCACCCTTGTCATCACAAGAGCGTGTTTTCCAGCAAGCACAGAGGAATGGACCCAAACGCCAGACATTCACCATGACAGCCGAGAAGGCTGATGCCACGTGGAAATACAACAGAGGTACTCTTTCTTTTTCTCAACCTTTCTTTCTATACCATTTTTATTTATCTTTCGATGCAAATCTTAGTTGGACTCACCATAATTCCTCTAGTTTTCGTAATTTCGACTAGTTGCCTTTATGTTATATCTCGCAAGTTTTCCATCAATTCACAACCTTCCTTCAATTTCCAAACTTTTCTATTTGGAAGCAACTACTGATTTTACATTTTCCAATTCCTTGTACCTAAACCCTTCAGAGACTTTCCATGCATCAAGTGATACACCAACTCGCGGGAGCGACATATGCAGCAAAGAGAATTCCTGACAGCGTTACTGATTTTCGTGCCTAGTAGTGGCCACTCCTTTGAAAATTTCAAATATGAAATTATTCTAAGGAGGGTAGATCGTAACTATCACAACCATTCTTGCAATTCTTAGAAAACCCAGAAGTTTTAAACATCCACAACGATTTTTCGGAGAAGAGACTTGGTGGTGTGATGTATCAGCGCGGCGATATATTGCATATGCGTCAAGACGACTAACAACTTGTGGACGCAACTATCATGTTCAGATTTAGAACTGGCGAAGGTAATTTTCATCTTGAAGATATAGAAACACTACTCTAAGGAGAACATGGGAACACGGATGGTTGAAACACATGAAGCGGAAAATGGGGGTCAAGTTTTATATGGAAGAAGTGCCGATCGGTTGGGACGATCCTGAAGATGGAGAATTTGTAAGATTGACATAATGGTAGAAAAAGTGGAGATGGTGATATAATGCAGCGAGCGAGGAAAGCTCAGCCCACGACTCATCGGCCGTTTAACATCTTGGAAAGAGACGGTGGGTTTGTGTATATACTAGCTTTGCTATTTTCTATGGAGGGCGTGCATAATACTTTTATATCTCACAGCTAAGAGGGTATGCTGGCAACCCTAGTCATACTTTTGATCATTCCGAGATTATGGAAAGGTTGGCGTAATCTACAAGCAGCAACCGGTCGGGATACTAGAAGGATGAAACCTTGAGGGACAAGACAATCCAGCTGGCTAGAGTTATCTGGAAAAAGAACTACTAGGAAGATATACACGGACGAGAGAGCGAGATCCAAAATTTTAACCACGATAAACCTTTCTTGGTGATTTTTTTTCTTTCCTTGACTTACCTTCTGAAATTTCTAGGACGAAATTATTTTAAGGAGGGTAGATTATAACGACCGTGATTTCTAATACCTAATAAAACATATTTCTAGTATCAAATAATTATTTATGTGTTTCGTTAATAGAAGAATAATTTTTTTAAAATAATATTAATAATTTTCAAAGTATCGAAATATTTAATAGAAGAATAATTTTTTAAAGTAGTGTTTTTTTATAATTATTATTTAAAATTGGTTTACTAAAAAAATTTGTTATGGGAACTCAAGAACCAGAGAGCCAGAACGAGAGAATGAGAAAAGAAAAATGAAAGCCATGGAAAAAAGAATATGAAACAATGCCTTCATATAGCCATTTCTTTTCTCTCTCATCCAATTGTCCATTTAATTCTCTTGCCTCCACATGTCCATCCAAAATGGGATGGATGTCTACCCTAGCCCATTTTCTCTTCAAGTCATATCACATATTAAAATAAAAAAAAAGAAAAATAAATTAGAAAAGGAATTATATGCAAACATATAATCACATTTTCTATTTGCAACAAAATACAAAAGTGAGATAATAAGATACGGTGACATAATACTAATAAATACATATCCAATATATGTATTAATATATTAAATCAACACTTGATTTAATATATGTCTTTCCAAAAGACCGGCTAGTATTATCAAACGTCCGATTACCATTAGCGTATTCAATATATATATTTTATTTGAACTCCGGTACGCATCCAATACGCACATCTACATCATATTGTTAAAGCTGGAAAAATCTATTTGTGAGATTTTAAAAACTCGATAATACGCTGGCAGTAAGTTGTTGGATTTAATCCATAACCAAAAGCACATCAGTGGCATTAGCTTTACGTAACGGCTACCCGGGTAAAGAAAATCGAAAAGCAAACCCATCCGAATCCCTACTGAGCCTATAAGTGACAGTCACCGTATAGTCCGATCTTTTCGTCTAAGAGTGTCGCATACCGGGTTTAGGGGCTGGAAAACCCCAGACTCCTAATAACCTGATAAGTCGTGCCGGTGTCAAGCTCATCACCTACTAAGAAACTATTGATCTCCTATCAGTAAATCCCATCTACCCTGGTCGGGGATTTATGGTGATAGCCAACCGAACACATCGCGACATCAACTCTCTGTATCAGGATAAACGAATCCTCTCAATCCGCTCACTACATCCATGTGGTTCGGAACTGTACCCAACTAAAACCTGTTTGCACGACTCAGTAGAGCCATGGCAGGGTAGTAATCAAAGCACGGTAAGAATCCACATAAAACAAATGACGATTTCAGGTCAACAGACTACCCTATACTCTTGTCACCAGAGAACTGCTATATGACGATAAGTATAATATCATCTAGAAGTTTTGGACGAGTCTATCCAGTGTAACTCATAACCCAATGAACACCTGTATACAATCTTTGGTGTCTGACACCAATGGCTGTGAGACCGGCCACCGCTTCTCGTTGGGATCAAGAAACGTATGCACTAGTCTACTCTGGAATATCGATACTCAGTCTCGATATTCTAACGACTGGAGACATTTAAGGATGTGCTTATGGGTTACCCAATTCCCACAAGTATGACCGCTATCATAATACTGGTAGTCAAGCAAATATCCTACGGGTTTATCATTATGAATTAGCGACACGTAATAACAAGTAAAACGTATACACATGAAAGATAAAGACAAACCGGATAATATACTATCATCTCGAGCAAAACTGTTCTCTCTGTATAAATCTTCTCTCAATTATTATAATCGCTTGTTTGCAATTACAATAATTGTCTTGAGACAACACACTTTTATTTATAAATATAATCAATTAAGAGCGTTGACTGAAAGGGAATTTTGGGAATGAAAAACCGAACGATACAATAGTGCTCAAATGAAGGACATCAAATTGCAGCTTTTTGATTCAGCGGGGGCTTTCCTTCAGTTTAGCCTATTTATAAATTTGAAAAATTCATTATATAATATAAATATATGAACTTTTCTTTGAATATATGCAATATGGAAACTATCTAAGAAAATTAAAACATATAATTTCTCTATTTACTTTTGCTGGGTTTTTTTTTGTTGATTATATGTTTGATGCCAATGCAAGTCGAATCAATGGGTTTTATGGGAAGTAAACAACCAATTAACTCCAAACGTGGCACCCAATTACTGAAATATATCTACTCCTCAAAACGTGGCACTCAATTTTGGCCATTCAAGTCCATCGCTCCGAAATATTCTTCCATATACCATATACAAATGATATGTCGATATTTACGTGAAAGATGTGCAATCTTTTTGAAAGAGTCGACTCTCGTTTACACATGTACCCTTAAAAGATAAGCTATTAGACTTTTGTTGTCCTGTAGTCAAAACTACATAAAGGTTAAAGTGGTATAAATTAATTGTGGCATCATTAATTATTTAATTGACTTGGTTAATTAGTGATTATAATGGTAACTTATGCTTAATTATTTGGGCATACGCATATGTCAACTTGCTTTCTTCCTGAAAAAAACGTTTATGTTTTGATAAGCACATGCATGTTAATTCGATAAATGTTAATTTGAACTATATTGGTCGATATGATGTAAGTATAATATGTCTAAGCTATTAAATCCACTTAATAATATACTTTTAAAATATTATTAATGCTGGTATATTGTGTTGATATAGTCATCACATATGTATCACCATAATAGTGATGCCTTATTTTACTCCCTACAGGTACGTTATGCATCAATTGAGCATATCTTTGAAAAAATTTCTTGAAACATATTAATTGCAATGCCTAACCAAAATCAAAATAATTAAAATGAAACACATGTGCATTACTCAGCCAGAAGTGTGATTCATTTCACAAATTTACATTTCATTTCACATGGCAATCCAGTAATAATTAATTTATACATAATCTCTAATAAATTAATGCCAAAGTAGGGATGTACAGAAAATGTGCAAAAGAAACCCTTTTAATTTTCCACCATATCAGCAATGCTGATGCGTTAAAAATTGGTAATTTTGATTTATAGTATATTTAAAATAAAAAATAATATATAAAAGTTTTGGGATTATTGTTACTATTCACGCATTGTGATGTCAAAATATGGAAACGTGTATCGCATGTGCAACATACAAGTATCTCTACGGTTATAAATAGATGTCAAGTATGCCACATGTCTCAAAGCTTGCATACAACCGCGCAACTTTTTAATATTTATTACATGTCTTTTTAATTTTTCCAATACTTATTATATCTTTTTTTTCTTGAAATTTCAGAATGGTGTTAATTCGAATATGCAAGCAACGGATTAAAAGAAAAGACCAATACTATCTACTAAGAAAGTGAATATATATTCAAATTATATACGTGCACTGTACGTATAAAAAAATGTAGTATATTTGATACTGGCACTTTATACAGCTTTAGGGCTTTAAGTATTAGCTTAGCTTAAACTATCGATGCTTAGTGGAAATATGGTGGTATATATCACCAGTGCTTTACCTCCATACAAAAGGCATATATAATATGAATCAGAGTCAGATGCACAAACAATATACCTAAGTGTTTTTTCGAGGAAATGCATAAGTTTGTTCATTCGTACCACCATTAAAGGAAAAGATAAAGAAAGTTAGGGCTCGAATAAAGTTTATCTTCACTTGAAATTACAAGTGTGGTTAATTATCCTAATCGTTAACCCAAACTTTGGGCTGAAAATCTTTTTTGCCCCACAAGTGTTATGATGCACTCGTGACGGAGATCCTCCCCAGTTTCTGGAGAGGCCGGTTCATCTCTACTTTTATAGGACAAAAGAAAATTGGTCATTTAATTTTGAAATGATTGATGTTGTGGCTTCTTATATTTTCAAAGAAATCAAAAAATAAAACACCATTGTTTTATATACAATGCATATAATTAAATACCACGTCATTATTATTTTACAAGCGTGATGCATGCAATAAAATTATCCTATTATTATTATTTTATAAGTGTGATGTTCATAGTTAAATTAATAAAAAAAATACCATAAAAATTACTATTCGTAAGCGTGCCAAAAAACGCTAGCTAGTTAATATTAAAAAGGGGGGATCAAGCAAAATTTGGTGAACCAAATTCCACACTTAATATAAGGATAATAATAACAAGTAATGGTATCTATTTAATAAATGAAAAATATCTTTATGGTAGAATTCATGTAGATTACTGCACTCTCCCTTGAATAAAAAATGGACAGGTTATCCATTACATAGAAAATTGCATCTTCTAACCCATTTTATAACCATTAAGAGTCTTTGCAATCTTGAATCTGAAACGCGCAACCATTTATTCTTTGAGTGTTAATTTTCTAATTGGTTGGATCGTGCATTATTAACCCGTTGTGGGTTCCATAGCCCGCTGATTGATCTTTTCAGTATAATGGATATCATTCTATGTATCATCTCAAGTAAAAGACCTATCAGAGTCATTCTACACTTGGTGATTGCGAACGTTGTTTGGACGTATGAAAAAAGAGAAACAACCGAATTTTTAGGTCTCATTGTAGGACTACAGGGATTATTCTTCACGTTGACGTCACCTCCGATACTTTCATACAGATAGCAAACTTTTTTAATGCTGCGGATCTTGGTTGTGGATCAATTGCTCATAATTGGAATGCATTACCTATCCTTTTAAAAATTCGATCTTGAGCTATTATTTTGTAATAGTCTTGATCTTATTTTGTTTGTAATTTTTTTATTAAGCTTTTTTTGTTTTATTTTATCTTATATAAAAATTTGGGCTTCTTGACTTGGCCTTGGTGAAAAAAAAGTTTGTAAATGACGTGGATTTTACCATATGGGCAATCAAAGACTAACACATTTATATCTTCCCCAAAAAATATATTTTGATATTATTTTAAATCCAAACTCTCATACGATAAACGTATTTATATATTCATTGCCTATAATATCTTTTAAATATTTTTTAACATATTAGAACATGAGATTTTTTTTTGATTTCCCAATATATTAAAACATGAGATTTTTTTTTTGATTTCCCAATATATTAAAACATGAGATTTTTTATCATCTACCTATAATTTTTTCCATCACTTTATTATTCTCTCATTATCATTGCTTATCGTAAAGCTATCTTCTTACTGAACCCTTTAAAAAAAAAAATTCTTGGTTGCTATCTTTATTATTGCTTACTTTAGTTTCTGACTTTTTTTTATTCCATCTTTATTATTAATTGCATTAATTTGAGCCGTTATGAAAGTGAACATATTAAAAACGAGAGAGAAGATTTGAAAGAAAAGATGCAGAAATTGAAAACGAAGATGGAGAAATAGAAGGAATTAGATTGGAGATGATCAATTTGAAAACGGAGATGTAGGATCTGCGAGAGAAGATTAAGGATAAAATATTGAAAATGGGGAGAGAAGCATCTGGAAAGAAGGAGGGAACAATTGTAGTCGGAAATTATATGAATATTTTTTTGAGAGGATAATCGTGTGTATTTGATATAAAAGAATGAGGGTAAAACCATAATTTTTGCCAAAAAAATTATCTTATGTATAATACACACAATCTATTTTGCGCTTAATAATCTGTATTTTGTGATGCATACAACAAATGCTACAAAATTGAATGTACATGTGTCATACTAAGTAATTTCTTAGAGGGACCAGGGTTAAGGGTCAAAAAAATCAATCCGTTGTCTCACTCTTTTGGATGATCTGATCGGTTATGTTGGTCTTTATCTCCATCTTCTAAAACATAATTACACCAATTTTGATGTGATATCGATGCTAATTGCCCATCTTTTGAGTTTGTCGAATTTTAATATATTTACTACTCTCAATCAATAAATTTATAACAAAGTTATGGTTATTTGAGTATCCAAATAATTAATAGGGACATTGGTATATCCATGTTTAAGAACGTATATGAGGCATCGGCAGTCGAGAGTTCTTTAAATAAAAGATGGAGATGTCAAATATGATGATATGTATAGATTAAACAGATCGAGTAATACTTTTTCTACCAGCTTGCCTAGGCTGCTAGAAAAAGAAACATGCCTCTTATAGGAGGTACGACAGGGTACTTGGCCTTCTATAAGAGGCTAAGTACATTTTGTACATGCCGGCAACACCCGGTACAAAAAGTATTTTTCTTGGTAGGAGGAGCTCTACATATGTTTGGGCAAAAGTAGAGCTTCTAGTATAGATAATAAAAAAATTATTAAAATGCAGAAACCCGTTGCTTTTGCATGAAAAATAGAAAACCCCTATAAACTTGAAAAATATACAGTTTGCCCCAAAACCCCCTAATAGTATTATTTTTTCCATCCATAAGACTTTTTAATGTCTAAAATATCCCTCTAATAAATTTAATTGACCAACCTAATATTTTTTTGTTCTTTTTCTTCAATTTTTCTAAATACATACTTTGTTGGGTGTCTGCTCATTTTTTGGAGAAGCAGAGAAGAGAAGACATGTGGTGTTTTGAACAAGGGATTTTGGGGAAGAATAAAAATTGGAGCGAAAAAATTTACAGGTGAAAAAGAACAAAAATGGAGAAGAAAGAGTTGAGGGGTATTATGGGAAAAATACATCAAAAACCGATGGTGTTAATTTTTTTTTAAGGTAAAATGCATGTTTTTCAAGTTTAGAGGGTAACCCGCTTTTAAGGCAAAAATGAAAGGGGTTTCCACCATTTTAGCCTAAAAAATTATTAATAATATTGAAAACTACTTAATTATAATAAGAGCAATACCTAAGACAAGCACCCAGATCTTAGTGCCCTCGATTATATTTACTTCTCTTGCCTCTGGCTCTTATCAAAGGCACATTTTGATATTTAATCTGATTATATTAGCTTGAGTGCTTGACTTAGATTCAATTAATTTAAACCCCAACTAAATTAATTAATTTGGCTTCCACTTTTCAAATAGTCATATATATGAGGTCCAGTGATATAGAGAGATTACATATCAGGCTACGGCTAATCTCTTAGAATAAATAATTAGGAGATTAATTATTAGAAATTTTGGGTATAATAAACAATACAGTGGATGACAACTCATATATGCATTTTGTTTTTCGACCCCCTAAGATTAATTACTTAAGTCTGTATACAGCAAATAGATTAATTAATGGCTTGAAGCCCTAGCGTGGGACTTCTCCTTCCTCCCTCTTGAACCCTTCTACAGTCTATCACCAATATATATGTTTATTAGAATAACTTGATTTTGAATTTTCTGGGACATTAATTATTAGTTGATGATAAATATATACATGCAAGATTATAAAAATACAATGCATGTTTGAAAAACGATGGTGTTTTTATATGAAAAGGCTAGCTAAGCAGCAGCTCATCTTAATTCTCCAGTGTATCAATAATGACTCGTTTGGCGATAGGGTTATAGATATATTCTGGTTCATGGGAAATCATGAAGGATGATTTTTATCAAACCGATCAAACCATGCATACGACAATTTTCGGTAAGTCGGTTGCCTTAAAATAATTTAACTTGGAATGGAGTCAAGTTTATTTACCCCCAAAATTTTTTTGAAAAAGGATGGCATATCACGAGAAAGAAGAAGTTTCACCATATATCTACCAAAAAGTTCACGATGAACACTTGGGCTTCGCCCTAATCAGCAGCTAGCATGCATGCGTAGAAGCCTCTCTTTTTACCACTTGCTGCTCCTTTTTTAAGCTAAACCCATGAATATCGCTTCTGGTGTACATCAAATAAGCATGCACTGCATGCACTTTTTTTATATATAATTTTTGAAATATCTATCTCGTATTAATTAATCACACTAGTAATTAGCTTGTACTTATAGCTTGAAAATAGGCAAGCACAAGTTTGGCGCACCATGCTCTGAATCATTATTAATTTACGTACGTAAAACTTTTCTTAATTTTCCGTTTCGATTAAGTGGGTAATGCGTTGAGGATCGCTTGGTTTGTGTTCGTGGGCTGCTTCTGATTGTGTCTTTATAATTAAAAAGTTTTGGTAAAAGTTTTGGTTCCACACGTTAAAGAAATTAATTCACTAGGTAGCCTCATGTTAAAGAAATTGGGTGTGTATTCATCAACTTGCGGACCGATGTTTGGCAATCGGAATGATCCAAATAGAACCAGTAAGGGGACCGAGGGGGCACGTATCCCCACAAATTTTTTTAAGAAAACAAGATTACTTAATTAGTATCTATCCTTTGCCTTGGAAGCTTGAATATGTATGTTGTATATATATTTTTCGGTTTTCTATTAATTTTCCATTGAGATAGTCTTGTGCAAGGCCATGTTTGTATACCCAAGCCTAGATCCCTTCTTTTCATTGGATTGGGTCAATCCAAAAAATTAGTTGTTTGGATAATTTTTTTATGAAGAATTCCAATAGAAAATTGGATGACCTTTTCAAGAAGAATTCCAATAGAAAAAGATCCAAAGATAAGATAACCCTAATATAAAAAATTGGCAAAACCCAAATTTTCTAATTCAAAACTCACACACTCTCTCCCTTGTCTTTCTCGAGAAATGAGAACATCGTTACATCAAACTCTCTATTTCTTTATTTTAATCTTAAAATCAATAACTCTAACCCTAAAAATAGATCTTTTAAAATTCTCCCTAGTGTTCTCCCTCGAATGTCCCAATACAAAACTTTGGGCTGTTTTAAGGTACCTTGATTTTGGCCTGGAACTATGATAGCATATGCGAATCATCAAGCAATCCGCGATTCCTCAAAACTCAAAAAAGCAGGGTAACTTTTCAAAAAGCCCCCGGCCCGTTCGTAAGTTGTCTAAAAATCCCTGTAATTTTCAAAATTGTTGGAAAGGGCCTATTTTTCTAAATCTTTGTGAAAAAACCTCTGGATTTTATTTCATTTAGGCCTTGTATTACAGGCAACTACTTGGATAGTGCAGGTAATAGACAGGGGTTTTGATTGGGCCCAGGGTATTTTTTAACAAGAGATAAAAGCCCAGGGCTTTTTACACAGATTTGAGGAGGCCCAAGGCCTTTTGACAATTTACCCAAAAAGGTAAAACTCCTCCCTGCTATCTACCATCAGACCTTCTTATTAAAACAGACAAACTTATTATTATCCAAATGATTGGAACTGCTCCACTGTATACAGTCGGAATGAGAGCGTATACAAATAATCCGAGTTGACTCTGTATGCGTATCCGAATTTTATCAAATACGGATAGTAGTTTTCATTTCTGATATCAGCATTCGTCAATAGGCACATGATATGGTTTTGGTAACACCTATCTCCATTCCGTACCCGTATCCGATAACAAAAGTAGTACTTTTTGACTTGATTAGGTATATTTTTCAATACCCGTTTCATATTTGTATAGGTATTCGACTTTTATCGGCTGCGCATAGTATTTTTTGTTTTTTGATAACTACAGTATTCCTGTTCGAATCCGATTATGGCTGAAATATGTATATTATCCGTTTACATTTGGTGCTTTCAGGTTTAATTCAAATAAATATTTAAGAAAACGAGAAAAAACATTAATTTAATATGCTCCACGTCACTCAATGTGACATCCCTTTACAGCCAATATTTATAAAAGGCTAAAAAAGAATAGCTTCAAAGCTGAAACGCAAAAATATTCAAGAAATTAAATTATCAGAACAACCACCTCATGACAAATTCAAAATCCATGTTCATCTGCAAACCTTTTCAAACCTAATAAATTAATAACAAAACCAAATTCCTTTAACTTTTTGATATTTTTATTAATTTAATTACATACATCGTCACCTCCCAATATAATAGATAAAACCAAGATAGGTTTTATCTATTTAAATTGAGCTCTATATGATCATTTATTAAATTTCAAACCTTACTTGAATATAGATTGATGATCGATAAATTAAGAAGAGATCTACCCAAAATCCATGCAACCATCCATTATTAGGAGATTTCATTTAAAATGATGGAAAACATCGTAGAGTGCATCCATAAAGTTTTGGGTTACCATCACATATGACATGTATGACATTAAAAGAACAATCATTGATGATTAACATAAATAATTGGGGTTTTTTTAATTAAAAAGAGCTCAAATGCTTCGCTAATTTCTAAAAAATCCATTCCATACTAGGTATTTGCATAAAAGACCTCACACATTTAAATTGTACTAAAAAGCCTTCCACCCCGTCCTAATTTTCCATTCAAAGTCAACATCCTGTTTGGGAGATGGAGATCGAGTTTGAGTTTGAGCCGCTCTCTTAACTTTTAAAATTGTATTTAAGTAGGTTTTTTTCTATAAAAATAACCAACATTCTCGCTTAGTTGAATTTTGAGATTTAAAACAGCTGAAATGTCGCTAGATTGGGATTTAAAACAACTAAAGAATCACTTTCATTTTGAATGAGTTTGCCCATTAACTCAAAGTTTGCAATTGAAGGGACAATGACACGCTATAAGCTCGTCATTGGAGAACGTTGAGAAAGACGAACATGTTTCTATGACCAATTTAAAAGAGTCTTTGATTGAAAATCTAATCGAAAAGTCAATTTAAAATTGGGAATTTTGCGGGAAGAAATGGGCCGGGGGTTTAGAGACCCTATTTCGATACTTACCGTTAGCCTTCTAACATGACAATGAAAGATATCAAAAAAAATCTTTTTGGCATGTTAGAGGCGTTTTTAGTGCAATTTAAATGTATGGACAGTCTTTTAAGTAAATACAAAGTATGGAGGGTCTTTTTAATAATTAGCGAAGTATGGGGGCATTTTAGTAAAATGCCCTAAATAATTTTAAAATACTGAGGACTCACTATAGCATAAATATATAAATTAATTCCTCAAGAAATTATTTTAAATCGATTCATCATATACATTTATTTTCATATTAAATGAACCGATATAAGTGAGTAACATTAAATAATTGAGAAATACTGTTGTAGTCACAAAAACCGTGGTTTGAAGAACAATTTCAAAAACTGAGATCTATATTTGTTTCCTGATTCTGATAACTTCAACATGCATGAAATCATAATTTCTAGACTCAATTCTAGTTGATTTTTTTCTCAACAAAATTTCACACAATAGTTTTAAGACCGTGTTTAAAGAACAATATTTTCTGCTACTCATGAACATCTAGTCTCAGAAATTGGATGGAAAAAAATATTAAGAAAGCCAAGAACAAAATTTTAATTATGAGTAATTCATGGGATGATCAATAATCTAAATGCCTACAAGAAATTGTTTTCAAACCCATTTTGTTATACAACAGTGTTACCAACACTAAACAGATGAATAGGATATTATGTGACTGCTGAGCTACATTTAAACCAGTTCGATTCCCAAAAAAGACACATCTAAAAATAAACTTCGGTATGAAATTACTGTTATAATCTGAAATGCTGGTTAATTTGCTTCAAACTGCCTAGAAGTAGTTTTGTTCTTGGTCCAAACTTATTTAAAACCATTATGTCAACATTTGTTGTTTTGGAGACTGAATGTAAAGACGTTAAAATACTATTATGTCGCAAAGTTTTACAAGCGAATTTTGTAGCATATGATAATTAAGTACATTTTCATTTTTATTTTTCACACACAAGTATGAGTATGATGATTAAGTAATTGATTTTTCTACGTATAGTGTGGCTTAATTGGCTGCTGCACACGTAATTCAACCCGTGCAAGTCCGATAAGGATTAAGAAATAGTCCCAAATCTTGAAGGTAGGTTTAACCTCAAAATCTTAAGCCTTAATCATGCTCTAGGATTGAGGCCACATGTCATCCATCAGATCTGATCGCCTGTAAAAAATTGTCCCAGATTTTGATGGTAGCTTTTCTCATAGGTTTAACCTCAGGCTTAAAATGAGTAACTGAGAACTTCATTATTTTTCGCACAGCGGCTTATTTGACAGCGTTACAAATAATTCAAAAGAAATTGAAAATTATCACCATGGAGAGATTTAGCTCTAAGCTCGCCTGCCAGAAAAACAAATACGAAAATTCAAGCAAAAGTTTTTTGTTTTTGTCAGACAACCTCGAAACCAACTCAACTGGTGATGAAATCGATTATCCTCGAATCTCTCAAAAGAGAACTAAGTTGTTAATCACGTTCTAGGATTGAGGCCACATGTGATCCACTGCCCCAGAGAAATAGTCTCCAACTTCGAAGGTGGCTTTTCTCATGGGTTTAACCTCATGCTCAAGATCAGCAACCGGAAAAAGTTAGGAAAGTTTAACCTGAAACTGTTGCTTTAAGGATATAGTTGTACAATCCTTAAGCACTTGCAATCTCTTCTCAATTCCGATATGGGACTAAAATGAATCGTGTTATGCAAATAGAGCTGCGTGTGGGCTACAAAGTTTGAAGGTGTGCTGTCTTAGGATGAATTCTTTATCACAAGATATGGGCTTGGGAATAGACAGATGCAAGTATATTTTCCAACTTTGGGCTTCGTCCAGATACATTTGGGCTTGGATATGAGAGAGCCTATGAAAAAACAGGCAGCAATCTGCCATTTGTCAAAACATAAATTTTTTTTATCTTTACTGCTATAACTATAAAGTTATCTTATTAATCAACAAAATAAAAAATAACAAAATTCTATTAGATGGCTTTTTGAGTTAGGCGGCGGCAAAAAGTACACCCTCCACCATTTTATTCGACGATCTGCACCGTCCATCTTGATTTTCATTGTCTAACATGTCGATACACCAAATTTCATGTGATTTCAAGACCTTTTCACCGTTGATTTGGTGGGTGCAAAATCGACGGTTTACTAACAATAGAACTTTTTACATTGCCAAATCAACGGTGAAATGGTGCTGTAATCATACAAATTCGAGAATAAAGATCAAGTTGGAAAGTGCCGATCGTCGAATAAAATGATGGAGGGCATACTTTTTGCCGCTACCCAACGCAAAAAGCCTCCTAATGTCTCTTACTCCATTATTCTCTCTTTCTCCCTCTGATAATGCTCGATATCAGTGATCTCCCAGATCATGACACGTGGCAGACGACGTGTCCCAGGGCTCACAAGAAAGGACCTATAGTGGCCGACCAGACCATTCCTGTGTCCGTCCTACAAGCAAACGCTGGCTCACCTCCGAGCCCCTGCACAATTGGCCTCCTCGGCCTCACAGCTCATCTCCGGGCTACTGCGGAACCATGATACCTCGACTCTCCCGCTCGTCCGCGAGCTCTCCCACCGAGGTCATCTTCCTCGGTCTCACCGACCGACCATCGTCACCGTTCATAGGCGCAACCGCCATCCCGCGAATCTCGCCATACGCGAGATATCCGCCGGCCATATCCCACGTTCCACGCCATCACGATCCCCCATTAACGAGCATGTCTCGCCATTAATGGGAGATCCTGCTCATCACGCGGGCGTGACGTCGGGAGCGCAAATGCCGGCGTGATTCTCGCGCTTGCCCTGCCTGCTGCCACCGCTATATAAACCCCTTCTTCAGATGGTTCAAGTAAGCCATTTTTACTCAACTAAGCCATTACTATGCTCGGATCTCTAGTCTAACTTGATCGTCGGAGAGTCCTCGGTGGTACAACCACCCCGGGACTTCCTTTCAGGTAGCTCGGCGACCACAACCTCAAACCCATTGAGATCCACTCGCTTCAGGAGCGACAGCCTCCAAATCCAATCTCAGCCACCCATCGCCGCCATCAGCAGATCAACGGAAGGTAACATCTTGGTGCGATACAGGTCGCGTCAGCTGGCGCCGTCTGTGGGAAATCCTTAATTCCACAAAAATAAAAGTTCACTTTTCGATCTCAATCCAATGGCGAGCGATCATTGCGAAGATCCAGGCACTAGCCGCCGCCTCTCCCTCAACGGAGGCGCGGACGAACCTCCTCCACCGAATGCTATTAGCACCCTTGCCGGCCGAATAAACCGACTCGTGTCCTTCGTGGAGGCGCTCATCTGCGTCCAAACGGCGGGGCAAGATCCCCAGGTCGTCGCTCCCTCGCCTCAGGACCGGGACCCCTACAGGGGAAGAGAAGACTCCGTCCGTGTCGACACGGCCGACTACCGCGTCGCTACCTCCCACGGCCGCAGATCTCCCGGGCCGATATGTTTTGAGGCCCGCTGGGCGCCTCACAGTTCAACGCCGAGGTCCACCGCCAGAGTGCCTCGTCCCGAGGCCCTTCGCGCACCTGTCCCTCCCAAGGATGTCTGTCAGCTCGCCTGTTACCAGGCCTGACCGACACCCCTTCCCTCGACGGGGTCGCACGGACGAGACTAGCCACGGCGGCTCGAAGACCACCTCGCTGGGGGATCCAAGGAACCTCATTGAGAGGAACCGAGGCAGAGGCCAGACGCAGGCCTCCAACAGCAGAGGCCTGGGATCAGAATGTGCCGAGTCGTCTGGGTACCACTGCCGACTCGCCTCCCTCAAGAAGAAGATCGAGGGTCTGCATCGAGAGGGTCACCATTCGAGCGATGGGGCTAAGTACGCTGCCGACTCGCTCACCAAACCATTCACCGAGGAGCTATCCACTATCCACGTCTCCTCTCGCAACAAGCCCCAAAGGTCTCCTCTTCGATAGCAAGTCTGACCCGAAGGACCATTTGGATGCGTTCAGCGCAGGGATGAGCTTCCAAGACAACTCCGACGCCGCCCAATGCCGGGCTTTCCCGGCCACTCTCATCCGTTCCGGGCGAGACTGGTTCCGAGGACTCGAGCCGCACTCGATCTCAACTTTCGACGAGCTGGTCATCCAATTCCTCGGCCACTTCATCGGGAACAGGCGGAAAAAGCGCACCGTCGACCCCCTCTTCACGATCAAGAGCGGGGATAAAGAGACGTTCAAAGCATACGTCACCCGCTTCTACAATGCCCTTTTCGAGGTCCCCGAGCACCAGGACGAGACGGTCAACACGGCACTGAGGTCTGGCCTTAGGCACAAGGAGTGGTTACGCTCCTTTGCATTAGCGCAACCTAAGACCATAGCCGAGGTAAAGGCCTGGACCGAGTGCGAGGTCCAGCTTGAATCCGAGGTAAGCGCAAATCTCCCCCGTGCAGAGCAAACCGACCAGAAAAAGAGGGAAAAAGAAGATAGAAGGGGACCTGCACGGTAAAAGCCCTATCTCCTAAAGTTCCAGGAGTACACACTGCTCAATGTCTTCCAGGCAGTGCTAATAGAAGAGGCTATGGGCAAGGGGTTCTTCAAGCTCCCCCCAATCCCGCGAATGGCCTCAAAGCCAACCCGGGGCCCCTACTGCGGGTTCCACAGGTCTGTTTCCCCCAATCAGAGCAAAGCTCTGTTTAAAATTCAAAATTTTGAAATGAAGCAACGCTTCAGATGCAGCGCCAAGTGCGCTGCGCCCTAAGCAGCGCACCACGTGCAAAGTATGTGGGCGCTAGCGCTGGGTGCGCTGCACTCTAAGCAGCACGCCACGTGGGCGCTAGCGCTAGGTGCACTGCGCTCCAAGCAGCGCACTACGTGTCAAACACAGGTGCGCTAGCGCAATGTGCGCTGCCCTTCAAGCAGCGCACCACGTGCAGAGCACGGGTGCGCTAACGCTGGAACTAAAAGCTCCCCACCGTTAGATCAAAGATCTAATAATAATGATAAATCATTAATTAATCAGAGTTAAATTTTATTAGGGAAAGATCCTCAAAAATCTTTCCAAATAACAAGATTGTGCTCTGTAAATCAGAGCACCGTTGGATCAATGATCCAATGGTAAATAAAAATTACTAAAAGACAGAATAAATTCTGTGTGGAAAGATTTTCCAATCTGGTTAAAAACAAGAATATTGACTTCTGTAAAACAGAAGCCCTAGGATCAAAGATCTAATGGTGGGGAAACATCCCCAAATCAATTAGAGAAAGATCTCTTTAATTGATTCAACAGATCAGCCTACCCTATAAAAAGGCCCATAGACTTCAAGTCTGAGAGATATAAGAAAGAGAGAGAAACCTTCCCAAAAACTTTGAGAAAATTCAAAGAGCAAGCTCTTGCAAGAAGATCTTTCTTCAAGGTAAAAATGATGATGATGAACATAAAGATGAAATCATCTCATAAAAAGAAGAATTCATTTCTTTAAAAAGATCATAGATCTACAAAGACAAAAAGTCTTTCACAAAGAGATCAAAAGATCTCATCATAAAATAAAAGAAGAACTTACTTCTCACAGATCATAGATCTATAAGACTAAAGTCTTTCTCAAAGAGATCATGAACATCTCATTATAAAAAGGAGAATAATTCAATTCTCTTAAGGATCATAGATCCATAAAGGTAAAGCCTTTCATCAATATAAGAGATTGAAACAAAATAAGAACGATTGTTCTTAGATCTTGAGACAAAGTCTCTTTTAAAAAAAAGCTCAGATCATAAAATTGATCGAATGCGCTTTGCGCTCTCGAACTATATTTCTGCGCTCTCTGGACTGGCACTCAGCGCCAAATGCGCCACGTGTCAATCATGTATGCGCCAATTAACCGCTAGCGCTTTGCGCTCTTGAAATAACGCATTACGCTCATGGGCTGGCGCTCAGCACCAAGCACACCACGTGTCACTCACGTGTGCACCACTAAACTGAAAGCGCAATGCGCTCATAGATTAGCACTCAGCGCTCATAAACTGGCATCATGCGCTCATCATCTGGCGCCTAGCGCCAAGTGCGACGCGTGTCCCTTACATGTGCGCCACGTGGTAGAAGCGCACTGCGTTCTTTTTGACTGGCGCAAAGCGTCTAGCGCGCCACGTATTGCGCTGACAGAACATAAATTGTTCTTTAATAAGCCCAGAGCTCAGATGAATGCTCAGTATTCAATAAAAGACAAAGACATTGTCAAGATATAAATCAATGCTCAGCATTGTTAAAAGGGCCAAGCCTAAATAAAGGCTCAACGGCGCAAAATAAAATATTAAACATTTATTGGACTTAGCCCAAGATTGGCCATAAGTCCTCAACTCATATTAATTGAGCTCATTTGCTCACAAATATGTTAACAGATCTTAGCCCAAATTGGACTACAGATCTTTCAACCAACTTACGTCGGTTCGAGGGTACATCTCTTTACTCTTCTGATATTTGTCGTTGTAATCCTTCAACATCTTCAGAGAGGTGACGGGTCCCGACAACCAAACATTCTACGGACTGTGGGGTCCTTTAAAACCCATGGACTATGATGTCCTTAACCTTGACTGCGAGGTCTTTAAACTCACAGACTATGATGTTCTTAACCTTGGACTGTGGGGTCCTTTAAAACCCATGGACTATGACGTCCTTAACCTCGGACCAAGATGTCCTTAAACTAACACTGGACCATCATGTCCTTAAACTGGTAATCGACCGTAATGTCTCTAAACTAAACAATAGAATCCAAATGCTCTTTTGTTGGATCTAAATGATCCCGTTAAGTAGATCTTAGTCTAAAATTAGACTAACGTATCCTTAACAAACGTTTAAGTTGATCTTAGTCTCAAATGAGACTGACGTATCCTTAAACCCAACCCCAAACCCAAAACTAAGAAAATACGAATTTGGACTAATTCACGCCCTACGGGCGACAACATAAATTAGCCTCCGTAATCAATCCACGGGCAACCAAAAACAAAACAAACACCCACGACACGAAGTGACCATCTGGAAATGGATCTGGAAATGGAGAAAGTGGTTACCGCGATGCGGTAGCGTAATTAATTGCAGGGGCTTGCGCCTGTAGGGAAGTGCGTCCCCACAATCAAAAACCCCTCAACGAGGGGGAATCTGACGAAGTCTGCTACATCGGCCGCATTCGTTTAAACCTTCGATACATGGTGTCATAAATCAACTGGCATCTTCGAAGAGGTAGACGGATAGCACCAATTAGCATCTGCTTCGAATTTAAGAAAGGCGGACCTACGTGGTTGCGTCCCCGTGTTTTCGGAGAAGAACAGATTCTGGCACCCCCGGTGGGACGTTTTCCTCTTTCCACTCCACATTTCGTATGCCGTGTTCGCGAACGAATCGCGGTTTGATATGGTTGCCCTTGGGTTCAAGGTATTAAGATTTGGTTTGGCTCCGGTGCAGAAAAAAGAACATCAATGGCCTCTAACTGTTCCAGCTGTAATAACAACTCTCGTTCCGCCTCATCTGGAAGTGTAACCTACGGGCCCCAAGCGGCCTCCCTTTTCACAATGCCAGTGGAGCAGGTAACTCAAGCCACCACTGGGCTATTCTTCGGGACCATGCTCCCACCGATGAGCTTCAACGCCCCTGTACCATTGCAAGAAGCTCAGAAGAAGTCGGTTTTTGATCGACTTACCACTACTACGGCCCCTCTTAACGGGTCGCCCAAACCAAGCGCCTCAGTTTTCAGCAGACTGGGCCAAAGCTCTAATGGGCCCATAAAGAAGCCCGCAATTCCTGAAGGTGTTATCCCTAAGCGGTTAGCCATTCCTACTCCTAAAGTCCCCAAGGCGGCTTCTCCTGCTAAGGGATCGGTGTTTACGAGACTGGACGTTTCAGCTCCCGTTCCAGACAAAGTCATGAATGTTGTTTCCCCTGTTCGAAAGTCGGCCTTTGCAAGAATGACTACCACCTCTCAATGGGTGTCAGACTTCGACAGGCTAGCACCAATAACAGTCTCTCCTCAAAGCAGGGGGCAAGAAAAAGCTAATCCAACAGCGGAGGTGATCCCGGCCGCACGACATACTCGACGTCGCCACTGTCGCTGGGTGAGGAAGGCTAGGGGAAATTCCCCTTCTAGACTGACTCCGCCAGCTCCAATGGTGGAAGTTGATGATGCTGTTCCAACTGGGTACAGTTTTGAACTACTTAACAGGGTACGCAAGAATTCTCTTACTGCTGTGCTGAAAAGATCTCCTCCACTTCTGGAGAATTCCCCAAAGGCGAAGCTGGAGCATCCCGCTCAGCGGTTGTTCTCTAAAATTTACAAGGTCTGGCGTCAAGTCCAGGACTCCGTGGTAGATCAAAGCTATCCCCGCCGACAGGAAAAGATGAAGGTTCGGCGAGAAGAGGGCCACCATGTCAAGCCATAGAAGGCGACAGCTACTTGGGTGCCCACTGCAACGGCTCCCTCAACTTCGACCGCCCACAAGAGGAAAAGGCCGGAGAAAATCCCTGAGTCTGGAACGAATCGCAAGACCACTGAACCCAAACGCCCAAAGTCTGGGGGCATGGTGGTGCACACTGTTTATATGGCATCCGGAAAAGAGGATAGCCGTATCTCTACGGGCCATCGACCACTCACCAGATCCGTAACAAAGGCCCAGGAGCAACAACATAAGCTCTAGGAAATGTTAATAGCTATGGCCGCACTTACGGGACCGAAAGCAAGCCCGGAGACATCTTCGGAGCAGCGCCGTGAGCAGGAAACTGATGCCTGTTCCCCTCCGAAAGGCGGCGCACAGGACCACGATGTCCTGACGCTGAGATTCGGGGCAAATGCTATTTGGTTTTATCCGTCCACCTCTCCGAAGATGCCAAGTTGATTTATGGCACCGTGTAACGGATGTTTAGACGGATGCGGCCGATGTAGCAGACTTCGTCAGATTCCCCCTCGCTTGAGGGGTTTTTGATTGTGGGGACGCTCTTCCCTGCAGGCGCAAGCCCCTGCAGTTAATTACGCTACCGCATCGCGGTAACAACTTTCTCCTTCTCCAGAATTTCACTTCGTGTCATGTGTGTTTGTTTAGTTTGTGGTTGCCCGTGGATTGTATACGGAGACCGAGTAATGCCGTCGCCCGTAGGACGTGGATTAGTCCAAATCCGTATTTACTTAGATTTGGGTTTGGTGTTTTTAGTTTAAGGATGCATTAGTCGCGTTGCGGCTGAGATCAACTTAAACGTTCGTTAAGGATACGATAGTCCTGTTTGAGACTAAGATCAACTTAACGTGATAATCCATTTAATATCTGGCCATCGGGACTCGTCACCTCTCTAACGTCGTTGAAGGATTACAACGGCAGATGTCAGAGGAGTTCAGAGATGTACCCTCGAACCAGAGTTGATTGGGAGTTTTATAATCTATTTGAATGTTTAAGGATACGTTAGCCGTGTTTGGGGCTAAGATCGACTTAAACGGCATCATTTAGATCCGGCAAAAGAGCATTTGGAGGCTCTATTGTTCCAGTTTTAGGGACGTAGTGGTCCATGTTCCAGTTTAGAGACGTGGCGGTCCATCGCCAGTTTAAGGACGTGGTGGTCCATATTCCAGTTTAGGGACGTGGTGGTCCGACATTAGTTTAAGGACATTTCAGTCCATTATTAGTTTAGGGACGTTTCGGTCCATTATTGAAGGGTGTGGTCGTCGGGACCCGTCACCTCTCTGACGACGTTGAGTGATTACAACGACGTGTGTCAGAGGAGTTCGGAGATGTACCTTCGAACCGGATATAAATTGATTTAAGAGAGAACTATGCTCAGTCAATTTAATTTGAGGACTTACGGCCAGAATTGGGCTAAGTCCCATTGAGAATATTCAAGATTTTTCTTGATCTTTGGCCTATTAGGCCTATGCTAGGGCTTTGCCCATATTTAATAATGCACTGCATTTTATTCTGGCCTGCTAGGCCTTTTTGATTTGGGCTCTGTCCCTTTATTTATGATGCAGAGCATCTGTTTTGGTTTGGGCTCTGCCCCCTTTTTTTTAAAAATAACGCATTGCCTTTTATTAGGCCTGTTAGGCCTTCTTTAATTGGGCTTGGCCCTTTTGTAAGCAATACAGCGCATTTGTCTGGCATTTTGCGCCAAGTAATGAGCGCAAGCTCATATGGTGATGACACGTGTCATGCTCTGGTGAGCGCAAGCGCAACAGCATAGTGCGCTGCGCTGTTGCGCTGCTGACACGTGGCACGCTCTGGTGAGCGCAAGCGCAACAGCGCAGTGCGCTGCGCTAGTGCGTTGCGCTGTTGCGCTGCTGACATGTGGCGTGCTCTGGTGAGCGCAAGCGCAACAGCGCAGTGCGCTGCACTAGTGCATTGCGCTGTTGTGCTGCTGACACGTGGCGCTCTCTGGTGAGCGCGCCAATCAAAGGAGCACAACAGAGCAAATTTTCAAGTGCAAAACACTATTTGATTTCTTGATCTAATTTAGATCAAAGAAAAATATGTTTTTTCTTGTTTTTCTTATCTCAGAGAACCAAAGGTTCATGAAAAGTGCAAAGCACTATTTTATTTTTATTAAAGATCATTGATCTTGTTTTTAGATCTATGATCTGTTCATAAGAGAACTTTCTCTTTTTCTAAAGGTTTTTACCTTTTTTATTCTTGGGGAGTTTCTCAAACTTCTCTCTCTCCCTTTTTTAAGAAAAATGTTGATGATCTTGAATTGAGGCCTAGGGTCCTTTTTATAGTGCCCATAAATTAGTTAAATTTGTTAAAGAGATCCTTCTCTGAGTGATTTGGCGAATTTTCCCCACCGTTGGATCTTTGATCCAAGGGCTTCTGCTTTGCAGAAGAAAATCTTCTTGTTTTAACAAGAACAGAAAAGATTTCTTAGAAATTTAATTCTGTTTGGCGCAGATGCCCCAGCGCGTGACACGTGTCATGCAGCGCACAGCGCATCGCAACTGCGCTGACACGTGTCGCGCAGCGCAACTGCGCTGGCGCGTCTGCGCTGACACGTGGCGCGCAGCGCAGCGCGTCTGCGCTGACACGTGTCGCGCTAGCGCAGAGCGCAGCGCAACTGCGCTGACACGTGTCGCGCAGCGCAGTGCTTGCGGTGCTGAAGCGTTGCTTCATTAAAACAGAGCTTTGCTCTGATTGGGCGCGCCTTCTTGGGCGCTGCGCTGACGTATCAGCGCCGGACACGTGGCGCGTTGCGCCCGGGATTTGAAGCGTTGCTTCAAACTTTGAATTTTGAATTTTCAGCAGAGCTTTGCTCTGATTGGGGGAAACAAATGCCCCCCCACCGTTGCGCTCACGTGGCGCGCACGTGAGTGCAGCGGTGGCAAGCCTCTGACTGTTGGATCAAGGGGTGAGCTGAAGGGGCGCAAGCGCCTTATAAATAGGACCTATGGCCCTTTAGAAAACTTCACCATTTTCTAGATTTTGATTCCAGAGCTTTGCTCTTGCTTAGAACTTCAGAGCTTTGCTCGTTTCCACAGTTAGAAACTTTAGGTAAAACTTAATTTAAATCAAATTAATCTAAATTGATCTTAACCAAAGAGCTTTGCTCTCACAGATCCTTTGATCTAAAGAGATCCCCATTGGGGTTTTCTCAATAGAGCTTTGCTCTCATAAATCCATAGATCTGAAAAGATCTTGCTCATGGGTTCTAACCCATGAGCAGAGAGCTTTGCTCATGGATCCAAGAATAGATCTTTTAGGTCCAAAAATGAAGAACTTCTAAGGGTCTTCAAAAATGTTTTAATCTTCTTTAGGAGTTTTAAATAAGTTTTCTCATTATCACCACAGTGCTAAGCTCTTTTTAAAGAATCTTATTCCTCTAAGACCAGAGTTTGACAAGTATCACTCTGTGACAGAGCTTTGCTCTGAAAGAGGAGATTTCCTCCTTGTCTTTAGAGATTATTTATTAATGGGAATGTTTTCCTGGGGACCAACTGATGATCTCATCCAATGATGAGTTTGTCTTATTAACCGACGTATTGTCATCCAGATTTTGTGGGTCCCTCCTTGGTCTCCTACTCATTGCACTGTTGTGTGGTGTAATTAATTAATTTTAATTTAATTTAATAAATGCATTTTCCTCTTTTTAACGCCAAACGTTGGAATTACAACATTAACGGCTAAATTGTTCTTTTTGCAGTGATCATGTCTCTAGACACTTCATTCCCGTTCGTCCGCACGGAGGAGGGATTTCCCGAGGCGCCCCTGGACCGTGAAGTCCTGGCTATGATCAAGGAGTAAGACCCTGAATACAAGAGTCTCCATCTTTGGGGGCCGTGGTACAATTAGATCATCATGGGCCGACGGAGCTTCACCTGCGCGATGCCGTCAGAACCCATCACGGCAATTCACTACGCTACCCCACCTTCAGTGCAGTATGCCGTGGAGATGATAGACTGGACCGCGAACAGCTTTCTTCATCCCGCTATGGATGCGGTTCCGGTTCAGCGTCCCATGGTCTTGGATATCCTAGGACGCCGTATTTGTCAGGGAGAAGCACGGCCTTGGGGGCAATCATATAACCTTGGCTTGATTCCTCGTCACCCGATTGGCTATCTGCCATGGGCCCGATACATCCTGTCGACGAAGAAGTCGCAGTTGATAAGACTCGAACTGTACACCGCGGTCTACGTCTCTCTCTTCCAGTATCCCTCGCTCCCCACCTAGTGGTTCAAGGCTTTCTTGGAGCAATGGAATATTCCCACCCACACTTTCCTTGTCATGGATCGGGAAGTGTCCATTTCTTTGGAGGAATTCGCGGAGGTATCCGGCCTACCAGTCATGGGGGAACACTATGAAGAGCTGCTCCCGACAGATGAGTATGTCTTCGGTGCTAAGCCGATGGTAAGGGGGATTACGCCGGAAAATGCCGTTCAACACCAATTCCCGAGCCTGATCAAGGTGTTGAACATCTACGAGTTCCTTTTTATTGAACACGGGAGTCGGGGGGTTAACTTTGAGGACTTCATTGCTCGTTTCCTTCACCCAAGCGTCATTTCATCGGCATCTGCTAAGTTTGCCACCCTGGATGACCCTTTTGGTTTAGGTTTGGATAACCTGCCAGCGAAAGACACAGACCAAAAGGACTTTTTTCTTCCTAACTTCCCAACTATGTCTTTCGCAGAAATTGCGGCCCCTGGAATGGATGAGGAGGCTTTCTTTTTAGGATTTCTCGGACTGTGGCTGAGTTGGTTCGCGATCCCAATGCACTCTCATCGCATGCGGCCTTCCGTCTTCTACCCAGCCCACCGAATGGTCATCGGGATAAAGGTGGCTGTGGGGATCGCTGGCTTGGCGCACCTATATCATGGCCTCAGCCGAGCAGCGGATGCCAGTGAGCCCGGGATACTGCACGCGGTCTTCCCGATGCACTACTTTGCATCGTGGCTTGAGCTACACACGGCGGGTGTCTTTGGTATGCATAAAAGGCCTTCATTCTTCGACAAGTGCGGTTTTCCTCATATTATACAGTTGATTGGCTCATCAATCGTGACCCCCTCACCACGGGATGCCAGGGGTTTACTGCTTCGCCCTCACACCGTTGGAGTCGGGATGTCCTTTATTGATAAGGTATTAACCATTGGGAAAGCGTCCACCACTACGGTGCGACCATTACAGGATTCCTTTAAGGATGGAGCTTCAGTGTTGACGGCCCGGGAGACCCTCCACTTGTATTCTATTAGACTGGGCTTCTTAGTTTTCAGGCAGGGCGGTGCGACAATCTTCATGAGATATAACCCGCATCGTTTCGCCCGACAACTGGGCTACGATCAAGGGGTACCCTTGGAAGCTTTCTTACTGGAACCTGCCGCCAATGAAGAAGGGATGGAGAACGCGTTACATCACTTCATGCGTCTGAACACGGGTTCTCGTTTTTTTATCAGCGCGCCGGCATGTGCTCCACGACTCCTTAATGTGTATAAAGAGTGGTACAATCATGCGACGGGGGATGTTATAAAGGAAGAGAGGCGAGTGTTGATCGACTGTAAAGAAGTACCCCCCGGCACCAACTGTAACGTTCCCTTAGCGCCAAGGGTCCTGGTGGCTCCTCCTCTAAAAGATGTCGGGGGCAGACCATCACGTGCGCAAAATCCTCCACGTGATCCGCCGCTCTCTGATATCGCAGATGCACCTCCCTCACCCTGTGCTCCAGTGGAGACAGGGGTTGTACCCTCGCCGGAGTCTGGCGTGGGTGCGGACATCGGGACCCGTCGTCCCAAAGTGGCTGCTAAGCGGAATTCGATCCCCCGTGAGCCTAGGGTCGGAGGGCAAAAGAAAAAGAAGTCGCTCTTCGCCGCGGACGTCGTGTTCGGCCAGGAACCCCATGCTCCCTATGCTGAAGGTCTGCTCGAATATGGGACTAACGCAGGATTAGTGATGCCGCCGCCGGACGATACAGACTTGGAGGCTGCTCTCAAGGCTTCGGCATGGTTGGCGAAGCGTGACGCGTGGCTAGCTAAGCTTGCGCAATCAGGTAACTACTAGTTGCCTTTTCTTTATTGCAACATATCCTCTTCATTACTTTTGACTAACGCTTTTTTTTTCAACAGGCATCACTGATGAAGAAGCCATTGCCGCTTCTCTGAAGACTTTCCAGGAGGAGGAACGTCTTAGAGCATCTATGGGCCTTAGTAAGTTTCGACTCATCAAGTTTTCATTTTCCTTGTGTTATGGTCGATCTAACCTCCCCTTTAATCACAGGAACCTCAATGCCGTTCCCTCCAAGTGACGCAGATGTTCTACCAGCTGCCGACGTTCCTGCTTCCTCTGGGCCACCGTAGGAGGCTCGTCTTGAAGAGCCGATGAGAGATGCCTTAAAGGCTCTGGAGGCATCCCTGAACGAGGATGACGACGCCTTGAACGAGGCGTCACAAAGGTCTATCGCGAAAGCCCGAGAAGAAAGGAAGAGGCTGAGGCATGAGGCGAAGGCACGCAGGGCTGCCTTGGCTATGGGAGCGGGTCCCAGCACTGTCCCTCGTGCTGATACTCCATCCGAAGAGGCCCCTGTCGCCCTATCCACTGCCCGCCGAGAGGTGGCGCGCGCAGTTCGGAGCGCAAACGGTAAATCCACTTCAGGTAATGTTTCTCTCAGAGTTTTTGTTATAAGGATTTTAATGTCATTGGTCCTTATATCTCTTATCTTGCAGGGCCAAGTCCGATCGAGGGGGAGACGGAAACCGTTGATCCCAAAGAAACAGAGGAGGCGGTACTTGCCGAACTCGAGCCGACGATGGGCAATGTCGTTGTGGCTTTGGAGTCTGAAGTGGAGGTCGAGGGGCCTACTGCCGAGAAGGTCATTGATGCCGAACCTGAAGTGGTGGCAGATGATAAGATCATAACTGAGTCCAGGGTGGTGGCGGATGAAGCGCTCGAGGCCGGCGATCCCCAGGCGACGGTGGACGATACAATCGCAACTACTGAACCTGAGAGAGTGGTGGGGGAGGTGGCCATGATTCCTGAGGACGAGCCAACCGCTCCTTCTCTGGAATCTGGCAATACTCCAATCATAACCCTCCCCGTCTATGGCCCTCCGCCGTCTCCAGATCTTGCGAGCACGACGACGGTCCCCATAGAGTCGGGTGACGAGGCCACGGGCGGTGGTCTCATGTCGATAGAGGAGGGAGTCGCCTCCGTCTCAGCCGGGAGCTCCTCAGGTAAACCCCAAGTGGCTGCTTTTCTTTACTTTACAATCTTTTCTGACAAGTCCACCTTTTCATAATGCAGGTGCAGCCAGTGCCGATGCCCCACTGCTCGAGGGAGCGCCTTCAACGACTGCCTTGGCGGTGGTCACCTCTCGACCCTCTCTCATACCCTCGAAGATGTTGGAAGGTATGTGTTTACGATTTATTAATCTTGTTTTCTAGACATATGATTCGTGTACTAAAGTCACACTGTTGTGTTTTCAGGAGTGCTTTTCGATCATGTATATCAGATGTTGCTCCCACACTTTTCCTTCCCATCTGAGCTTGCTTCTTCCTCTGGTGGCGTTGGTGAGTATGATTTCCGTTGACATCCTTCCTCTCTTTTTCCTTATTGATGGAATTACCTCTAACCTCTTTTTCTCATCTCAACTGTAGTGCTACAGATTGAAGGAAGGGATAACAGATCAGCTGCGCCGCCAGCCCTTCCGACCTTACCACCTGTCTCAACTGGTACAATGATCATCATATTGGTAACTTTCCTCTCTTTATTTTCTGTACTGTTATCTGATCGCATTCTGTTTCTTTTCAGCTGTCGTTCTGGCTTCGGCGCCCTTCGAGCCTCGCATTACAATGCCGGCGGGTCTTTATCTGAGGAGTTCGTCTTCAAAAGGTGCCGCGAATAGTCTGCGCATGTTGAGTGGCTACGTCGAGGAACTCGACGTTGAAACTCTTACATCTGCCGCAGACTTCGCTATGGTGGTTAACCCGATGCTAGCAATACTCGTGAACTTTCATGATGAGGGCATCATTGCATCCTGGGTTAACCATTGTAAGGAGATCGAGGGTCGCCTATATCAGTTGGAGTCGCTGTGTCCCGCTCCCGAGACCGTGGCTGCCAGTAATCAGAGGACAGCGTGGATTGAGCAGAGCGCTCCTTACTTCCGCCATCTCGAACAAGAAGTCATTTCAAGGCGTAAGGAGCGTGGTGAGACTTCGAGCAAGTCTGCTCAACTGCATGCTCGGGTGGAGGCCAATGCCGCACGGCTGAAGGTTATCTTTGAGGGCCTCCTGCAATGTCTCTCCGAAGGGTTATCATTGAGGCAAAAACTTGACGTTGTCGAGCGAGCTGCACCCAGCCAGGAAGCAGCTCAGAAGGCGGCAGAGGAGCAACTTTCACCCTTCTTGCAGCAGCGGGCCCAGGTGGAGGCGGAGGTGGCCGCGACTGTCACTCGAGAGGAAGCGCTGAGGGAAGTGCGAGAGCAGCTTGTGAACTTACTAAAGACACTTCCTCCTCAGTAGCTATCCATTTTTGTATCGCTTGTACTTATAGATAAAAGAATGTATATATATATTTTTTATTCTTTGACATAATGTATCCTGTATCCAATCAAGTTTATGAATAAAAGATACACCTTTTTTTGTAATGTGTCATTTTTTGGTCTTTTCCTTCTTTTATTATCAGTATATCATCTTAGTGAACATGGTTGACGGATAGTAGGGCACGCATCTTGACTTTCCTAATAATCAGCGATGGCTTAGGCCGCAGGTTCAGATCTGCTGCCTAAGACTTTTCAACTCCATAAGCCGTGAGGGTCTCATAGAGACTTTTTCTCCCTACGGATCGAGAGGATCTCGTAGGTGGGTTTTCTCCTTAGGAATCGTGAGGATTCCTAAGTGTGGTTTTCTCTTATAAGTTGTAAGGATCCTATAAGAGAATTTTTTCCTCTTACGAGTCGAGAGGACCCACAAGCGGTTGTTTCCCTCCTCGTCGAAATTCGACTTTGGAGAGTGAGACCCGTGAATAGTATGCAAGAGACCATTTTGGATTGACTTGCAGGGTCCAATTGTTCAGGAAGCAATTTTTTTAGTCCCTGATGCCTGAGGCTTCATTTGCAAGTTGAGACGAATCGGGAGTTTCCCGCGGAGACAATGGTTTCTCTGCGAGCCAACGCAAATCAGGAGGCTCTCGTCAAGGAGTGTTTGTATCCGTGAGTCGAGGAGTTTGCTAGGGATTATTTGTTTCCCAAGCGCCAAGGATTATTTGTTTCCTTGGGGTTTGAAACGAGTCGAGGATTCCCACGGAGGCACTGGTGGCTCTGCGAGTCGACGCGGATCAGGAGGCTCTCGTCAAGGAGTGTTTGTATCCGTGAGTCGAGGAGTTTGCTAGGGATTATTTGTTTCCCAAGCGCCAAGGATTATTTGTTTCCTTGGGGTTTGAAACGAGTCGAGGATTCCCATGGAGGCACTGGTGGCTCTGCGAGTCGACGCGGATCAGGAGGCTCTCGTCAAGGAGTGTTTGTATCCGTGAGTCGAGGGATTTGATGAAGATACTGGTTTCTTCGGAGTTGGACTAAACTGTCAAGATTTAGCTTCATCTTTTGGCGGGGCCTGCCGGGAAAGTATGGTTCCCTCTTTGTTTACGCCCTTGGATTGTATACAGGGATCGATGTGATCTTAACTGTAGGGCCAAAGTTTTATCATCTCTTCTTTTTATTTTATTTTATTTCCGCGATGCTCTATCATTTCAGCTTTTTATGTCGCGAAGGTCGCGACTGCCCAATCATTTCGGCTATTTTTCGCGGTGCCCAATCATTTCGGCTATTTTAAATGCATACATTTTTACCTGCTGCTTTTTATTACAAGTTGCCCCATCATTTCGGCTATTTCATATGCATGTGCAGCCTACTGGCTTTTCGCCGTAAACCTGAAAATAAACACCGATTTCGGCATCAGCACCGCTACAACTGGGATATTGCCAGGAGCGAATCATCATCTGCCTCTGTCAATGTTGAACAAGGGTGGCTTAGCTAGCAGGGTTGAGGTCCTGTCAACTAAGACTTTTGACTTCATGAGCCGTAAGGGTCTCACAAAGGTATTTCTTTCTACAAGTCGTGAGGATCTTGTAGGTGCATTTTCTCCTTAAGAATCGTGAGGATTCCTAAGTGTTCGTTTCCTTTATAAGTCGTAAGGATCCTACAGGAGGGTTTTCTCCTCGTAAATCGAGAGGATTTACAAGGGTTGTTCACCATGCGAACATATCCCCAGTCAGGGATGAGACTTGGTTAGGAAAATGTTTATTCGCGCCCGTGGATTGTATACAAGAGTCAATATTGAGCCACTTGTAGGACATTATCGGAAGTTGTAGGAGTCGCTTAAGCACAGGTTTAGACCTCTGTAACTTAAGACTTTCAAATCTTATGAGCCGTGAGGGTCCCATAAGAGATTTCTCCTCGCGAGTCGTGAGGATCTCGCGAGTGTATTTTCTCCCTAGGAATCATGAGGATCCCTAAGTGTGTTGCTCCCTTGTGAGTCGTAAGGATCTCACGCGGGTGGTTTCTCCCTACAAGGTCGAGGGGACCTTGTAAGCGTCCTTTAACGAGGTTGCGCCCTTTCGGGTTTTCATGAACACTCGCCGGTAGTCCTGTTGTTTTTACTCATGGAGCCCTTTCGGGTTTTCATCCGTGCCCATTTTGCTTACAGACATACCGTTTTTTTTATTCTTTTTATTTTCTTTTTATCTCTTTTTTTTACGAGGTCGCGCCCTTTCGGGTTTTCACGAACACTCGCCGGTAGCCCTGCTGTTTTTACTCACGGAGCCCTTTCGGGTTTTCATCCGTGCCCTTTTTGCTTATGGACATACCATTTTTACTTTATTTTATTTTTATATATATATTTTTTATCTCGTCAGCCTAAAAGATGCTGCGGTAGTAGTTTAAAGAAATTTCGGTCTGCTATTAGTTTAAGGACATTTCGGTCCGTTGTTAGTTTAAGGACGTTTCGGTCCGGCATTGAGAAGGTCGACTATTTTTTATAAAGCTTAAGCTTAGAAAGATAGCGAGCGGACATAGTCGTTGTCATCTATCATTGACCTAGGCTGTGGCTCATTAAGCGTAGTATTTCTTTAGGAAGCGATCGTTTATCGGCCTGAAAGGCCTTTCACCATGCATGTCCATGAGTAGATAGGCCCCACCCTGGTAAACTTTATCTATGATGTACGGGCCTTCATAGTTTGGCTCGAATTTTCCCCGCTTGGCGCGATTGGGGATCATAGGCCTTTTGACCACTAGCACGAGTTCGCCTTGGCGGAATGTCCTTGGTCGGGTCAATTTTTCATATGAGCGCGTCATCTTTACTTTATAAGCTTCCAGATTTTACTGTGCTATGAGCCGGGTTTCATCAAGGACGTCAAGCTCCTCAAGCTGAAGGTGAGCATTTTCTTCGTCCGTCAGCTCGTAGTGGACTGCCACTCGTAGAGAGGGTAACTCTATCTCGAGGGGGAGTACTGCTTCCGTCCCAAATACCAACACGTATGGCGTTGTGTTTGTGGCCGTCTTAAATGTAGTTCGATACGCCCAAAGATCTTCTTGCAGTCTTTCGTGCCAGTCTTTCTTATTTCGTGACACCGTTTTCTTCATGATCTTCGTCAAGGTCTTGTTGAAGGCCTCAGCTAGACCGTTAGCTCGCGGATTATAAACTGAGGAATATCTCCAGTCTATATTATGCTGTTGCGCAAAGCGACTGATCTTGTGGCTTCTGTAGGCTGGCCCGTTATCGGAGATAATTTGCCTTGGCCTTCCAAACCGATATATGACATGCGTCTTGAAGAAGTGGAGGATATTTTCCGTCTTCACCTCTCTTAACGGTACTGCCTCTGCCCATTTGGAGAAGTAGTCAGTCGTTGCCAGGATGAAACGATGTCCCCTAGACGATGCTGGTTCAATGGGGCCAACTATATCAGTTCCCCATATTTCGAATGGCCAGCTAGCCACTGTCGGGTGTAGCGGATTTAGATGCTGATGGATGAAGTCCCCATGAATTTGGCATGAGTGGCATTGCTTCGCGTATTCGAGGCAGTCCTGAATCATCGTGGGACAATAGTAGCCCATCCGTTTGATTTTCAACTTCATCTTTGGACCTGCTTGGTGAGAACCGCAGAGTCCATCGTGAACTTCCTGGACGACCCTTTTCGCTTCGTCAGGTCCTAAGCATCTTAGCCATAGAGAATCAAATGACCTCTTGTACAGAGTATCGTTGACGAAGGCGAAAGACAGAGCTCGTTTCATGAGCTGATGTCTTGCGGACGCTTCTTCAGGCATTCGGTGGGACTTGAAGTAATCTATGAAGACTTCTCTCCAATCCTCAGCCTTCTCATGGTCTTTTATTTGTAGAGTCGTCTGTTCAGTCGCTCCCTTTTCTTCGTATGATTCCGGAGGTATTTCCGTTGGGGAGAGCACCCGACGGCTTTGTACCACGATTCTTACATCATCGAGGTTTTCGTCAGCCAGCTTTTTAGCAAGTTTAGCCAACGCATCTGCTTTGCTGTTGTCCGCACGCGGTTTGTTCTCCAAAGTATAGGAGGGAATTTGGATCAACAGTTGTTGCACTTTTTCGCCGTACTTTACCAATTATGTCTTGCACGTTTGGTAGTCGCTATTTACTTGACTAACGACCAGTTGAGAATCCCCGTATATGAGGAGGTCTTCAATTCCCACGTCAATGGCGATCTCGAGGCCTGCTATCAGAGCTTCGTATTCAGCTTCGTTGTTTGTCCTCGGCTCCGTCAGGGAGAACGCATAGCGCATTATCCCTCATTATGGGGTTATAAAGATGAGTCCTACCCCCGATTTAATTATAGGGGTACTTTGTTTGCGCTTCTTCACGGAAGATGCTCCGTCGAAATAAAGCTCCCATCGGGTATTATCACTGCCGATCGCATCAAACGCATGTTCGTCTGGAAGATCGCAATTCAGAGGAGAATCGGCGGGTATGGGATGCTCAGCGAGGAAGTCGGCGATGGCCTGGCCCTTCATTGCTTTGAGAGGTTGATATGTTATCGAAAACTCCATCAAGAGTAGGGCCCATTTAGCGAGTCGTCCCGTCAATATGGCCTTTGACATCAAGTATTTAAGGGGGTCCACCTTTGAAATGAGACGGACCTCATGTGCCAACGCATAGTGCCTGAGCTTTGTTATCGCGAAGATCAACGCCAGGCAGTGTTTTTCAATGGGGGAGTAGTTGCTTTCCGCCCCCAGTAGAACTCGACTTAAGTAGTAGAGTGCTCTCTCTTTCCCTTGATCGTTCTCTTGTGCCCATAATGCGCCTAAGGAACCTTCGAGGGCGGTTGTGTAAAGAATAAAGGGCTTTCCTTTGACCGGAGCAGCCAACACCGGCGGGTTTTGCAGGTATTGCTTGATCTCGTCTAGTGCGCTTTGGCATTTTTGGTCCCAGACGAACGGGGTCCCCTTCTTCATCAGATGGCTGTAGGGACGGCACTTGCCTGAAAGATTGGCTATAAATCGCCGTATATATGCGAGCTTCCCTTGGAGAGATCGCAACTGTTTGAGATTTCTCGGCGGAGGCATTTCCATGATCGGTTTGATCTTTGATGGATCTATTTCAATACCTCGGTGTCGAACAATGAATCCCAGGAATTTTCCTGAGGAAACTCCGAATGCACACTTGAGCGGGTTCATTTTCAAGTTGTATTGTCGAAGGCGTTGAAATACAGTCTTCAAATGCTCGAGATGTTCCTCGTATGATTTGCTTTTAACCACGAGATCGTCAATATAGCATTCGACGATTTCGTGTATAAGGTTATCGAAGATCTTCGTCATGGCCCTTTGGTAGGTGGCACCGGCGTTTTTTAAACCAAAGGGCATCACCTTGTAACAGAATATACCCAGAGGAGTCCTGAAGGCGGTGTGCTTCTGATCTTCGGGATGCATCTTTATCTGGTTATACCCCGATGAGCCGTCCATGAAGGAGAAAACCTCATGAGTGGACGTATTGTCTATCATCAGTTCGGTGATTGGCATTGGGAAATCGTCCTTCGGGCAGGCTTTATTGAGATCCCGGAAGTCCACGCATATGCGCACTGTCCCATTTTTCTTCATCACCGGGACGATGTTGGCGATCCATTCAGGGTATTGAACTTCCTGGATAAGCCAGAGTCGATCAGCTTTTTGACTTCAGCATTGATACTCATTTCAAGCTCGAGCCGCATTCTTCTCGGCACCTGTTTGACTGGCTTGATGTCCGGGGATATCGCCAATCTGTGTACAGCAATTTCTGGATCTAGTCCCGGCATTTCGGAATAGTTCCATGCGAAGCAATCTCTATGCTGTAGAAGCACGTCCTTTAACGCAGTTACCCTTTCTTCAGATAGTAGCTCGCTGATGAATGTCGGTCGCGGGTTATTTGTCGTCCCCAACTCAATCTTCTTGAGGTTATCTGCAGTGGTATGGATTCCATCTTCCAGCTCCTTTGGCGCTTGCGGGAATTCTGAGATTATCTCGTCGCTGCTGTTTTCGATGCACCAAGGGAGCTCATCTATGTCTTCGGGCTCTTCTTTTAATATTGTAATCGTATGACAGGTGCGAATTCGCTTCCAATCCCAATGTGAAACTGGTTCCTCTTTCGTGGCCTTGGGCTCATGCTTTTGTGGTGGCGTTACTCTCCAGTTGTCAGATAGAGCGAACTTGCCGAGCCGGTACTGATCTTCAACCCAATTTTTAAAGGTGAAGCAATTTTCGAGAGGGTATCTTATCACTGGGTGATAGGTGCAATAATTTGGGTCAGAGACTTCACCTGCTTGTTCGGGGTGTTTGGACTCCGGCAGTGTAAGCATCTGATGTTTTAGAGCGAGGTCAAGTATCTTCTTCGTTTTGTCCCGAGGAAACGAGTACGCTCGACCCATTTTCTTCATAAGGGATAGATCAATAGCGCTCGACTCCTGTTTGCGTGGCTTCTTAGCCTTGCTTTGTTGTTGTTGAGCACCTTTTTGACCTTTTGACTTATTTCTGCTTTTGCGCTGAGCCTTCTTTATAACAGGTTGACAGGGAGCAACCTTCTCATCCTTCATGGCTTGTTGGAGAAGGCGTTGCGTTCTGGCTTTCTCGTAGATGACCATTTCGTGGTTATGGTCGTCTCGGACTTTTTGACCCGCTTCCCTTATAAGCTTGTCCATTTGTTCTTCGAACGATGGGCTGGGTTCCTTTGCATCTGGCACTTTTATTGGCTCAGGATTAGCGTCCTCCCATTGAGCATCCGCTTCTTCATCGAAGTCATATATGACATAGCAGCTGTTTAATAGCTCTCGTTTCTTTGACCGGATGTATCCGAGCCCGATTGTCTCCATTTTTCCATTAGGCAGTTTGGGTTGAGTCCCAGGAACGTCCCAGACTTTGTCATAGAACTTGGATTTTCGAACGGTTTGCTTGAAGGATATCCCTTGGCGTTTCAGCAGCTTTTTCAAACCCTCCGTATAATATCTGGGGAGACGGATGGGTTGAAGCCTGTCGAGCGTAGGATCTGCACCATGCCAGATTTCCTTTTCCACCTTGGTTTCTTCAGAGCGGTAGAACAGACTTGCTTTCTCGCCTGGGAGGGATATAGAACGTTTGCAGCTCTTCTACATTGTAAATATCAAGTGTATCCAGTTCTTTATGGCGTTTAAGCGGCACCATGGCGATTTGTAGACTTTGTTCTTCATCAGCGGACGTTCGTATTGAAGGTCGAACAGAGAATACAGCATGGATCTCATCCTCTGAGTCGCTACCAAAGACCAACGTAGGAGCAGACGGTCCTGGCTTATTGCGTTGGGGTGGACCCGAATAAACTATCTCCTCTTCCTCCTCAGTATCACTGTCGAAGACAGGGATGGTAGCGTTAGTTTTATTCTCCGGCTTGTGACACTTCTCTGTGTCCTCGAAATCCGGTAAGAAGTATTTGGCGTCTTCATATTTGCGAACCTCGTTCATGGAGAACGGGTTCAGTTCTCCCGTCACGGTATACTCGAAACCATCCTTAAAATACTTCATACACTGATGTTGTGTAGAAGGGATGATGTTGTACTCGTGTAACCATGGTCGGCCGAGCAAAGCGTTGTAGCATGTCTTGGCGTCTATGACGTGGAACTTAATGTCCGTGAAGAGTAGCCCGAAGCGTAGCGTCAGTATCACAGACCCAAGAGTTCTTGACGACTGGGAGTCGAACCCGGAGATGGTGATTTTGTCACGAGCAAGGTGCTGGACGCTCATGCAGATTTCTTTTAACACCCGCACGTTGAGGAGATTAACGGATGATCCATTGTCGATCAGAATTTTGCCTATCTTACTATCGTGGCAGTATCCTGAGACATAGAGAGGGCGATTGTGTTCGCACGTCCCAAGTAGAAGGTCTTCATCGCCAAAAGTCACATCGGCCGTGTGTACTTCCTCCAATTCATCCTTCATCTTTTCCTCGACCAGGCATGCTTGGAATTGTTCTGGGTCTTGGAGCGCCTTAATCAACGAATCTCTCGCCTCCTTTGATAGCAAAAGGGCGTCGAGAATGCTGAGCTGTGAGGGTAGCTTCCTCAGATGTGCTAAGACGTTGTAATCCACCTTATTCTTCTATGGCGGGTTGTTGGCGCTTAGCTCTTCCAGAACTTGGTCATCTAAGACGATATCTTCAGAGACCTTTTATTTCCCTTTATCTTTTCTGTTTGAGGGTCCGAGGTTCTTTTCAGGCAGCGTCCTATTCCGTAGCCGAATATTTTCGCAGACCGTCATCTCTTCTTCTTTTCTCGAAGTAGACTCTTTAAAGAGAGGGGCAAGTTCTAGCTCTTCATCAGAATCACTCCCGAATGTAGGCACTTGTGACCCGCCAGTGTTAACCACGCGACAATTGCCAGCAGTTCTTTTAAGCCCTTCGGTCGCATTTCTTTGCTCTCGAAGAGTTTTACGCTTTTCCCGCTTAAAGCGTTGTCGATGAGCAACGTATCCTTGCCACCATCTATCGAAAGCTTTGCACTCCTGAGTGGGGTGCGAAACCTTCTGATGATATAAGCAATAAGACGGGTGCATTTTCGCTTCACCAGTAATTTCTTCCTCGGAGGATGGTAGCTTCATGCCCATTGATATGGCCTTAGCAAACTTTTGTCAGCGGTGGAGGCATTTTGCTCCAGCGGGATCATCTCAGCTCTTTCATTAAGTCGCTGGCGCTTGGCCTTTTCAAATATAGCCATCTCGCGTTCTCGATCAGCTTTACTTTTCAGTCGAGCTTCATTAAGGAACGCGTCAATCATTTCGACTGATAGCTCCGGAATTTTTGATTCGGTATTTGCCCCCAGCGTTTTAGTGCCAGGAGTCTCCTCATCGTTCGTGATCTAATGGGAGATCATATGACAGCTCGCTATATATTCCTCGGATTCATCTGATGAACTTTCTCCCTCATCTTTTTCTTGAAAGACGTGAGTGAGGAACTCTTGGAGCGTAATGGGAGTTCGTGCCTTTTGGTTGTATTCATCCAGCGCGTCAATTTGCTTTTGTAAGTCTGTGCGCTTGTCGTCAGGCTTCACGGGCTTCTTAGATTTCCTCTTCTTCTTTTTTTGAAGATTTTGACGGCTGGCTGCGAGTGTTTAAGCCACCACCATCAGTCTTTGGAGTTGTACGCAGTTTCAACATCCCTTCAATGACTTGCGGTTCTAACGGGTTCTTCCACTTGATTGCTGGACATGCCTGAAGATCGTTTAGCATTCTCTTTGTCTTGGCTGATAATACAACCTCCCAAGGAGCTTTTTCAATGACAGAGCATGTTGCCCCCGGCGTATTCGTCCCCTTAGAGGTATGGGGCTGCGGGGGATTCACCTTTCATTTGTCAGATAACGCGAACTTGCCCTGTCGGTACTAGTTTTCAAGCCAATTCTTGAAAACGTAGCAATCTTCGATCGGATGGCCTAGTACTCGATGATAAGGACAGTAGTTGGGCTCGTTGACGTCACTTGGTTGCAACGGACGTTTTGGATCCGGCAGATTTATGAGTCTGTTGCGTAATGCCAGCTCGAATAACTTTCTCGTTTTATCGCGAGGAAAGGAATAAGGACGTCCCATCCTATCCTCAAGGGGTACGTACGGGCGCATATTATTTTGATGAGCCACTGGCTTCGGGTCGCTCGGTTGTTGTTGAGCATTAGCGACGACTATCGCTTTTCCCTTCCCTTTGTCATTTCGGGAGTCCGGCCTTGGAAGAGGAGGTTTGTGGCCCATCTGATCCATCTGTGCTAGTTTGTCGATCAAGGCCTGGAAGGTAGTCGGCTTGAAAAACATCATAAACTGCGAGATGGTTGCTTATGGATCGAGGGTTCCCACAAACATACCCACTGCTGGCGTTTCTTCAATGCGTTGCTCGCATTTTGACCATAAATTCCGCCAACGTATAGCATATTGGACCCATGTCTCGCTCGGCTTCACCCTGGCATTAATCAATGCCGTTATCGGGGTACGCTAGCTGGCTCTCGCGAAACGCTGGGTAAACAGTAGCTCCATCTCCGCAAAGGTCTTGATAGAGTCGTTAGGGAGCTCGAAATACCACTCGAATGCTGTATCCGATAAGCTACCAACGAACTGGCGAAGCAACAATTTATCATCACCGCCAGTGTTGCCGCAAAGCGCCCTGAACTGGGCAACATGCTGGTGGGGATTGCCAGTCCCCTTATACACATGGAATTTTGGTATTGTATAGCCTGGCGGGTACTTGATCTGATCGTACCAGCTCGGATACGGTCGCCCCGTTTTTACGACCTGACTGGCTGCTTCAGTCGCCTGATGAACCCGGATCTGCTGAGCTATATATTCGTCCAAGTCAGCTTTGGAAATTGTCTCCTCCTTGGCTGTTGACAGAGCCGGTGGAGGATTTGACGTTTCTCCCCTATCGTCTTCAAGGACGATCGGAGGATCTTGAGCAGGAGGATCTTGTTGAATCATCATACCCACCATGTCCTGGAACAGGAGGACCATTTTCTTTATGCTGGCTGCTTGTTCCGCAGCCTCTTTATCCTTCTTCTCCAATATCCGGCGAAGGAACTCAGCGTCAGTTTCCTGTTCCTGACGTTCATCCAAGGACGCTTCAGGGGTTTCTTTTGGCCCTGTAAGTGCGGCCATAGCGTTCATCATCTCCTGGAGCTTCTGTTGTTGCTCCTGAGCCTTGGTCACTGACCGTGTAAGCGGTCTATGACCCGTGGATGTACGGCTGTCTTCTTTTTCCGATGCCATGTAAACCGTATGAACTGTTATGCCCCCTGACTTGGGGCGTTTAGGTTCACCATTTTTAATTTTTGCCGCTGATGCGGGGGTTTTCTCCGGCCTCCTTCTTTTGTAGGCCGTTGAGGTTGAAGGAACTATTGAAGGGGGCACCCTAGCAGCTGCTGTCCCCTGCTGTTTAATAGGGCGGTCTTTTTCTTTCTGCACCTTCATCTTCTTTCGTTGACGGGAGTGATCCGTGTCGATCATGGAGTCTTGAACCCTCCTCCAAACTTTATAAATTGTTGAGGACAGCCGTTGAGGGGGCCGTTCTTGCTTCGTTTCCGGAACTCTCTCCGCAGGTGGAGGAGATCTCTTCAGTATAGCGGTTGGAGAGTTCTTCCATACCCTCCTCAGCAATTCAAAGTTGTTCCCAGTTGGAACAGCAACGTTGACTTCCACCACTGGAGTCGGTGGAGTTAGCCCTGAGGGGGAGTTGCCCCCTGCCTTCCTCACTCGTTGCCAATGGCGACGTCGAGCACGACGAGCCGTTGGGACTGGCTCAGAGATAGAGATAGCTTCTTTCTGCCCCCTGTCTGAATGAGGCACCGCCGGTGTTAACCTTTTAAAGACTGAGGTTGTTCCTTGCGGGGTAATATCCAATCTGTCAAAGACAGATCTTCGTGTAGGGGCAGGAACGGGAATCGTCAGTCTTGAAAAGACTGACTCTTTGACGGGAGAAGCCGCCTTAACGTCTTCGGGAGCAGCGGCTGTTGCCCTCCTTGGGACAGCCATTTTAGAGTTCCTGGGCTTCTTAGCGGGCCCTTCATAGTTTTGATCCAGCCTCACAAAGACAGAGGCTGTTGGCTTGGTGGTGGGCAACCCGTTGACAAGGGTCGTGGTAGCAGTGAGTCGGTCGAAGACCGACTTCTTGTTCACCTCCGGTGCAGGTATCGGCATAGAGAAGCTTGTCGGTGGGATCATGGTCCCGAAGAATAAGCCAGTGGTGGATTGGGTCACCTGGTCTACTGGTAGAGTGAGGAAAGAGGCCGCTTGGGGCCCATATGCTACACCTCTAGGTGAGGTGGAGCGTCCGTTGCAGTGGTACTTCGCGCAGTTGGTGCAGTTAGAATCCATGGATGCTTGAGTTCTGCGCCAGACAAAAGACCAAATCTTAGAAACTTGAAATCCGAAGGCAACCATTTAACAAGCCGCGATTGGTTCGCGAGAACGACACACGAAGTGTGGAGTGGAAAGAGGAAAAGGTCCCACCGGGCGTGCTAGAATCTGTTCCCCTCCGAAAGGCGGCACACAGGACCGCGATGTCCTGACGCTGAGATTCGGGGCAGATGCTATTTGGTTTTATCCGTCCACCTCTCCGAAGATGCCAAGTTGATTTATGGCACCGTGTATCGGAGGTTTAGACGGATGCGGCCGATATAGCAGACTTCGTCAGATTCCCCCTCGCTTGAGGGGTTTTTGATTGTGGGGACGCTCTTCCCTACAGGCGCAAGCCCCTGCAGTTAATTATGCTACCGCATCGCGGTACCAACTTTCTCCTTCTCCAGAATTTCACTTCGTGTCATGTGTGTTTGTTTAGTTTGTGGTTGCCCGTGGATTGTATACGGAGACCGAGTAATGCCGTCGCCCGTAGGACGTGGATTAGTCCAAATCCGTATTTACTTAGATTTGGGTTTGGTGTTTTTAGTTTAAGGATGCATTAGTCGCGTTGCGGCTGAGATCAACTTAAACGTTCGTTAAGGATACGATAGTCCTGTTTGAGACTAAGATCAACTTAACGTGATAATCCATTTAATATCTGGCCATCAGGACTCGTCACCTCTCTAACGTCGTTGAAGGATTACAACGGCAGATGTCAGAGGAGTTCAGAGATGTACCCTCGAACCAGAGTTGATTGGGAGTTTTATAATCTATTTGAATGTTTAAGGATACGTTAGCCGTGTTTGGGGCTAAGATCGACTTAAACGGCATCATTTAGATCCGGCAAAAGAGCATTTGGAGGCTCTATTGTTCCAGTTTTAGGGACGTAGTGGTCCATGTTCCAGTTTAGAGACGTGGCGGTCCATCGCCAGTTTAAGGACGCGGTGGTCCATATTCCAGTTTAGGGACGTGGTGGTCCGACATTAGTTTAGGGATGTTTCGGTCCATTATTAGTTTAGGGACGTTTCGGTCCATTATTGAAGGGTGTGGTCGTCAGGACCAGTCACCTCTCTGACGACATTGAGTGATTACAACGACGTGTGTCAGAGGAGTTCGGAGATGTACCTTCGAACCGGATATAAATTGATTTAAGAGAGAGCTATGCTCAGTCAATTTAATTTGAGGACTTACGGCCATAATTGGGCTAAGTCCCATTGAGAATATTCAAGATTTTTCTTGATCTTTGGCCAATTAGGCTTATGCTAGGGCTTTGCCCATATTTAATAATGCACTGCATTTTATTCTGGCCTGCTAGGCCTTTTTGATTTGGGCTCTGTCCCTTTATTTATGATGCAGAGCATCTGTTTTGGTTTGGGCTCTGCCCCCTTTTTTTTTAAAAATAATGCATTGTCTTTTATTAGGCCTGTTAGGCCTTCTTTAATTGGGCTTGGCCCTTTTGTAAGCAATACAGTGCATTTGTCTGGCATTTTGCGCCAAGTAATGAGCGCAAGCTCATATGGTGATGACACGTGTCATGCTCTGGTGAGCGCAAGCGCAACAGCGCAGTGCGCTGCGCTGTTGCGCTGCTGACACGTGGCGCGCTCTGGTGAGCGCAAGCGCAACAGCGCAGTGCGCTGCGCTAGTGCGTTGCGCTGCTGACACGTGGTGCGCTCTGGTGAGCGCAAGCACAACAGCGCAGTGCGCTGCGCTAGTGCGCTGCGCTGCTGACACGTGGCGCTCTCTGGTGAGCGCGCCAATCAAAGGAGCACAACAGAGCAAATTTTCAAGTGCAAAGCACTATTTGATTTCTTGATCTAATTTAGATCAAAGAAAAATATGTTTTTTCTTGTTTTTCTTATCTCAGAGAACCAAAGGTTCATGAAAAGTGCAAAGCACTATTTTAGTTTTATTAAAGATCATTGATCTTGTTTTTAGATCTATGATCTGTTCATAAGAGAGCTTTCTCTTTTTCTAAAGGTTTTTACCTTTTTTATTCTTGGGGAGTTTCTCAAAATTCCCTCTCTCCTTTTTTTTTAGAAAAATGTTGATGATCTTGAATTGAGGCCTAGGGTCCTTTTTATAGTGCCCATAAATTAGTTAAATTTGTTAAAGAGATCCTTCTCTGAGTGATTTGGGGAATTTTCCCCACCGTTGGATCTTTGATCCAAGGGCTTCTGCTTTGCAGAAGAAAATCTTCTTGTTTTAACAAGAACAGAAAAGATTTCTTAGAAATTTAATTCTGTTTGGCGCAGATGCCCCAGCGCGTGACACGTGTCGTGCAGCGCACAGCGCAGCGCAACTGCGTTAGCGTGTCTGCGCTGACACGTGTCGCGCAGCGCACAGCGCAGCGCAACTGCGCTAGCGCGTCTACGTTGACACGTGTCGCGCAGCGCAGAGCATCTGCGCTGACACGTGTCTCGCAGCGCAGAGCGCAGCGCAACTGCGCTAGCGCATCTGCGCTGACTCGTGTCGCGCAGCGCAGTGCTTGCGCAGCTGAAGCGTTGCTTCATTAAAATAGAGCTTTGCTCTGATTGGGCGCGCGTTCTTGGGCGCTGCGCTGACGTATCAGCGTCGGACACGTGGCGCGTTGCGCCCGGGATTTGAAGCGTTGCTTCAAAATTTGAATTTTGAATTTTCAGCAGAGCTTTGCTCTGATTGGGGGAAACAATGCCGAATTCCTTCGGAGAATGCTTGAGAAGAAGGACAAAGAGGCCGCAGAACAAGCGGCCGATATAAAACAAATGACCCTTCTATTCCAAGATATGGTGGGCATGATGATCCAGCCGGACCCTCCTGCTGAAGATCCTCCGATTATCCTCAAAGATGACCGAGCGGAGATGTCAAACCCCATTCCGGCTTGTTCAGCAGCCAAAGAGGAGACCATCTCAAAAGCTGCCCTGGATGATTACATAGCTCAGCAAATACGGGCCCATCAAGCAAATGAAGCAACTGGCCAAGTCGTCAGAACTGGTCGACCATATCCAGGATGGTATGTGTAGGGTGTTTTTCGTCACCCCAGTGAGATGGGAATACGTGCGCGCTTGTCAGGCGTACTACAGATTCCCCCTGCCTAGGGTAGGCCGGGGTTTATTGATTGTGGGGATCCGAATCTCCGGCAGCCGCGGACTAAGCTGCCGTTAATTACCCCTCGCCTTTGGGGCGAGGGAACCTCCGATTAACGGGTTAAACTAGTCATGCGAACCCAATGTGCGGTGTACGTGTGTTCTGTTTTGAAAGGGGGGTTTTGGATATATCGGGAGCCACGCAGAGTTTTTACGGGGGTCCCGCTATCCGGATAGCGGGCTGGGGGTCAAGGGGGCTAGCAGCCCCCTTGAGGGGTGCGGGGCAGCGTCCCGTTAGAAATTTTTTTCTAACAGGGACAGTGTCGTGGAGTGCGTGTGTGCACAAATTTGTATACATATGTATATATGTATGCATATATAAGTAAAGGGGAAAAAGGCATCCAAAGGATGCGTGGGCCAGCGCCTAGAGCGCTGTGCGCTAAGGTGCTGTGCGCTCAGGCGCGCGCGCGCCACGTGTCGACACGTGGGCAACTTGCGCATGAGCGCTGCGCGCAGGTGCGCAAGCGCGCGCGCGCCACGTGTCGGCACGTGGGCGTTTTGCGCAAGAGCGCTGCGCGTAGGTGCGCAAGCGCGCGCGCGCCACGTGTCGGCACGCGGGCGCTTTGCGCACTTGCGCAAGCGCGCCACGTGTCGTCACGCGGGCGCTTTGCGCACTTGCGCAAGCGCGCAGGTGCGCAAGCGCACGAGCCACGTGTCGGCACGCGGGCGCTTTGCGCACTTGCGCAAGCGCGCGCCACGTGTCGGCACGCGGGCGCTTTGCGCACTTGCGCAAGCGCGCAGGTGCGCAAGCGCGCGCGCCACGTGTCGGCACGCGGGCGCTTTGCGCATTTGCGCAAGCGCGCGCCACGTGTCGGCACGCGGGCGCTTTGCGCACTTGCGCAAGCGCGCAGGTGCGCAAGCGCGCGCCACGTGTCGGCACGCGGGCGCTTTGCGCACTTGCGCTGCGCGCCGGAGAGGACAAGAGGCTTTTAGCCTAAAAAGATTTCTCTGAAGAGAAATCAAAGAGGAGTTGGACTCCTGAGTGTTTTTCTTCTTTCTTTGGGGTTTAGTGAAAGATGTTCTTCTTCTTCCTCCTGTTGTTTGGCCGGATCTTGAAGATCGAGTGATGTGAGATATCAAAATCTCTCCTTTTTGAGATCTGATGGCAGATCTGGGTTCCCCTTAATGGGTTTTGTGGTGGAAAACTATTTAGTTTTGAAAAAGGAAGAGTAAAACTCTTGATTTAATTCAAGAGAAAGAAGAAGGTTTTGGAACCTTGAAGAAGAAGGAGGCACAAAAAGATCTCAGATCTAAAAATTTTTGGAGAGAATGAAAGGTCTTTTTTTTTTATTCATCATCTTGCCTTATATAGGCTTACATATTTGCATATAGCCCCTTGGGCTTCATAAAAATGGCATTTTAGCCATCCCATGGCTCATGTGCCATTTCATTTTTTGCACATAAGCCATGGGCTTACAAAATATTGGCTTTATGCCCATTCTGCATACATTCATGTATAAAAAATTACATAAAAATTATTTATTACATGATCTATATTTTATCATGGAGGAGGCTGGCCGCGGGCTCGACTTGGGCATGGGCCCGCTTGACCTGGGCTTGGGCCCACCTGGCTTGGGGTTGACCTTGACTTTGACTCGGTCAACGGGGGTGTAAATTTTTACCCCAACAAAGTGCCCCCCATCAATAAATGCACACCGCACATTTGAGTTGTGTGCATGAAATTGATGGATCTTGAAGCTGAACTTCGAGGTGGAACATCATTCCGGAGGCGAAGCATCATCCCGGGGAGCATGATTCCCGAGGATCGGAGCATCATTTCGGTTCGCGGAGCATAATTCCAATGTCAGAGCATCATTCTGAAGCGCGGAGCATAAGTCCAGGGTCGGAGCATCATTCCGATTTGCGGAGCATAATTCCAGAGTTCGGAGCATCTTTCCGAAGAGCGGAGCATAATTCCAGAGTTCGGAGCATCATTCCGAAGCGCGGAGCATAATTCCAGGATTCGGAGCATCTTTCCGAAGAGCGGAGCATGATTCCAGGATTCGGAGCATCATTCCGAAGGGCGGAGCTTGATTCCAGAGTTCGGAGCATCATTCCGAAGTGCGGAGCATAAGTCCAGGGTCGGAGCATCATTCCGATTTGCGGAGCATAATTCCAGGGTCGGAGCATCATTCCGATTTGCGGAGCATAATTCCAGAGTTCGGAGCATCTTTCCGAAGAGCGAAGCATGATTCGGAGCATCATTCCGAAGGGTGGAGCATGATTCCAGGGGTCGGAGCATCATTCCGAAGAGCGAAGCATGATTCCAAGGATCGGAGCATCATTCCGATGAGCGGAGCATCATTCCAGAGATCGGAGCATCATTCCGATGAGCGGAGCATCATTCCAAGGATCGGAGCATCATTCCGGAGTTCGGAGCATCTTTCCGAAGAGCGGAGCATGATTCCAGAGTTCGGAACATCTTTCCGAAGAGCGGAGCATGATTCCAGGATTCGGAGCATCGTTCCGAAGGGCGGAGCATCATTCCAATTTACGGAGCATAATTCCAATTGGCGGAGCATAATTCCAATTTGCGGAGCATAATTCCAAGGATTGGAGCATCATTCCGATGAGCGGAACATAATTCCAGGGGATCGGAGCATCATTCCGAAGGGCGGAGCATGATTCCAGAGTTCGGAACATCTTTCCGAAGAGCGGAGCTTGATTCCAGGATTCGGAGCATCGTTCCGAAGGGCGGAGCATCATTCCAATTTGCGGAGCATAATTCCAATTGGCGGAGCATAATTCCAATTTGCGGAGCATAATTCCAAGGATTGGAGCATCATTCCGATGAGCGGAACATAATTCCAGGGGATCGGAGCATCATTCAAAAGGGCGGAGCATGATTCCAGAGTTCGGAGCATCTTTCCGAAGTTCGGAGCATCTTTCCGAAGAGCGGCAGACATTCTGACCGAAGCATGATTTTGATGCAGAGGTAGATTCCTAGGCGAAGTATAATTCCGACAAGGAAGGCAAATATTCCGAGGCGAAGCATGATTTCGACACGGGGTATATTCTGAGACGGAGCATGATTCCGGCGCAGAGCTTGTTGGCTGACTTGATTCCGAGACGAAGCATAATTTCGACAGGGAAGGCAGGTACACCGAGGCGAACCATCATTTCGACACGGGGTGCACATTCTGAGACGAAGCATAATTCCGACGCAGAGCTTGCTGGTTGATTTGATTCCGAGGCGGAGCATAATTCCGACGAGGAGGTCGTTGGTTGATTCCGAGCCGAAGCATAATTCCGACAGGGAAGGCAGATACACCGAGGCGAACCATCATTTCGACACGGGGTGCACATTCTGAGACGAAGCATGATTCCGACGCAGAGCTTGCTGGTTGACTTGATTCCGAGGCGGAGCATAATTCCGACGAGGAGGTCGTTGGTTGATTCCGAGCCGATGCATAATTCCGACAGGGAAGGCAGATACACCGAGGCGAACCATCATTTCGACACGGGGTGCACATTCTGAGACGAAGCATGATTCCGACGCAGAGCTTGTTGGTTGATTTGATTTGGGTTGACATCAGTATCGCTACACTGGAATATGGTACCAAGAGCGAATCATCATTTGTCATGAGAAGGTTTGGGGATTGGTTTTGGTTGGCATCTGCATTGCTGCACTGGAATAATGCCAGGAGCAACTCATCATTTGCCCCGAGAGGACTTGGGAGAGATTGGGATAGTTTTACGCCCGTGGATTGTATACGGTTTTGCAGGATGTATGATCCAGACCGTAGGGCCAGAAACATTTCAGGACTTTGTTGGCGTCTGCATCGCTACACTGGAATATGGTACCAGGAGCGACTCATCATTCGCCGTTGGGGATTGGGATTTGGAATTTGGTTGGCGTCTGCATCGCTGCACTGGAATATGGTACCAGGAGCGACTCATCATTCGCCACTTGGGAATTGGGGAGCGATGGCTTAGGAGACAGGTTTGGATCCCTATCACCTAAGACTTTTCAATTTTATGGGCCGTGAGGGTCCCATAAAAGCATTTTCTCCCTACGAGTCGTAAGGATCCCGCAGGTGTATTTTCTCCTTAAGAGTCGTGAGGACTCCTAAGTGTGTTTTTTCTTGGTGAGTCGTAAGGATCTCACGAAGGTTTGTTCTCCTCATGCATCGTGAGGACACATGAGTGGGTCTTTCCAATGAAGCATAATTCCAAAGGCGGAGACCAGCCGCGTAACTAGTGGTTGCAGTGGGGCATGGGTATGCTGAGAATTATTTGAGCCCGTGGATTGTATACGGCAGTCAATTTGGGTACTAGCCGTAGGGCCGGAAGAATTTTGGGGAATTGGATTTTGGTTGGCGTCTGTATCGCTGCACTGGAATATGGTACCAGGAGCGACTCATCATTCGCCACTTTTTTTGTTTTGTGTTTTTTTTTGTTTTACCGCGATTGCTCTATCATTTCAGCTTTTCTTATCGCGAAGGTCGCGATTGCCCCATCATTTCGGCTTTTGTTCGCGGTTGCCCCATCATTTCGGCTTTATTTTCATCTTTATTTTACTCGCTGATTTTTATTGCGAGTTGCCCCATCATTTCGGCTTTTCTTTATTTTCTTTTTATTTACACTTTTTTTTTATTTACATTTTTTTTTACATTCCCAGTTTAACGACTTAGAGGTCGACTGTTCCAGTTTAATGACGTGGTGGTCGACTGTTCCCAGTTTAATGACGTGGTGGTCGATTGTTTTCAGAGAAAGGCAGATGCCTGAGAGAATCGGTTTCACGAAGAACTTCGGTCTCCGTTTGTATGAAATTGGCGGTTGCAGCTTGACTGTTTGTTAGCACGCCTTTGGACAGTTCTATCTCTCCTGTCTTGTATTGCTTTTCGACCCAATCTTTGAAGACGAAGCAGTCCTCAATGGCATGGCCTATCACTCTGTGATAGGAGCAGTATTTGGGGTCGTCGGTCCTATTCGCTTCCTGCGGTCTTTTTGACTCTGGCAGTTGTAGACCGTTCTTCAGGGCGTCTTTGAATATTTTACGGATTTTGTCCCTTCTGAAGGAATAGACCTTATCCAGCTTCTCTTTCAGTGGAGATTCTCCTCCCTCTCCGAACATTGGCTTCCGAGGCTGGTTGGCGCTAGGCCCGCTCATCCTTTGCTTATTTCGGTTAGCCGAAGTGTTAAGAGATTCAGTATCGTCAGAACCTCCGCCTTTGCGATTTTCGTCCTTTCGGTTTCTCCAGGACCTATTGTTATTTTGGGAGTCAGAGGAGGACTCCTGCTTTGAGCGTTCCAACATCTGGACTTTTCTGGTCAGCCCTTGGAATGTTTTGAGACCCGCGGTGCATAGAAACGGGGTCATCCAATTATTGAGATTTCCAACGAGGAGACTGACAGATTGGTCCTGCTCTATCGGCGGTTCGCATTTGACGGAGAGATTGTGCCATCGGGTTATAAAATCCGTGCTGCTTTCATTGTTCTTGGGCTTGGTCCTTACGAGCTCGGCAATGGTAATCTTATCGCTGACGCTCATGAACCTCTGCCGAAACAAAGATTCCATTTGGACGAAAGTAGTAACGGAGCCATCCGGTATGCTCGCATACCAGTCAAAAGCAACATCGGTCAAACTATTAACAAACTGGCGGAGGAGAAGCACATCGTTGCCCCCAGTATTCCCGCATGAGGCTTTGAAGTGGGCGATGTGCTGATTCGCGTTTCCCGTCCCATCGAATCTCCCGAATTTGGGGATGACATAGCCTCTAGGGAATTCTACCAGATCATACTGAGCAGGATATGGTCTCCCACTACTGCTGATATCTTTTTGCGCTTCGGCTTCGGCTACCAAGGTTTTGACTTTGTTGGCAACCAAATCCATGATTTGATCTTGAGTTAGCGGGCTACTGTCATCGGTAGCCAAGACATTTACTGAGATAGGATGCGACTGATTTTCATGCGGTCCACCCACTTTTGGATTTGAGGGAACGGGCGTCGGCTGTCTCGGGACGCCGTTTCCCGGTTCATGAGCTGAGCCCTGTGCTTGATTGGGCGGCTGAGAGGCAAGTTGGGCCGTAAGCCGTAAGACGACATTCGTCAAGTCATCGATTTTGGAGTAGAGTTTGGCCATCTCCTTGTCTTTGTTTCTGAGCTGCTTTCGAAGCTCTTGGAGAAGTTGCTGCTCTGCGGTCTTAGGACGGAAAGTTGGCTCATCTTCGCTTTCCGAGCCTGACTCCTCATGAATTGAGGGCTCTCTTTGCCTATCAGCCTCATCGAGAGGGTTTTCATCATCCAGCGGAGGCGGCTGTTCTTGGGAAGTGGCAACCACATTCAAGCCAGATTGGATTTGAGATGTGGTAGCCCCGTCCTTGCTCTTGCTACGTGTGCCCACCACGTAGACAGTGTGGATAACACATTCAGCCATCCCCTCATCTTTGGCGGGGTAACCCTGTTCTTCGAACCTCATGAGGTTTAGCCTGGCAGTAGCCCTAGCCCTTTTGTTGGCTCTATATCTGAGCCTTTTCTCCCTCAGCTTCTCAATTTTGAAGGCTTTTTGGGCATCTGCTACCCGGGAAGCCATTGTGAGTTGATCATAGGGGAGCTTAGAGAAGACATCCGATCGAGCAGTGGTCAAGGGCACCGCTGGAGCTTGCTCAGGACGCGTTGTAGCTTTATTGGTGTTGATGGCCTTGCCCCCAGCTGGGGCCAAGGAAATTTGTTCAGACACCGACTTGTGTTTGGGTTGGGGCGCCCTAGCAATCACCACATTTGGTCTTCTGCCTTTCGAGACCGGTTTGTCTGCCACCGGGGCTTGAGGAGATAGGATGGCGCCAACTGGCATGAACATAATAGAGCCAAATGGTAGCAGCGGCTCCTCCCATTGTCGCCCGAGACTGGCCGGAAGGACCATCCTGGAGTCTATCCTCATTGTGTAGGAGACGGGAGCTGAGTTCATCATCGAAGACATCGTCGGAAGGTGATTGCTTGAAAATCTGCATGAAAAAGCATTATTTTTAGTATAAATACATGTATGTATATTGATTGAGTTCGCATGAACGCTTAACCCGAAATATGGGAGGAGAGATTGGTCCCACCGGGCGTGCCAGAATCTGTAGGGTGTTTTTCGTCACCCCAGTGAGATGGGAATACGTGCGCGCTTGTCAGGCGTACTACAGATTCCCCCTGCCTAGGGTAGGCCGGGGTTTATTGATTGTGGGGATCCGAATCTCCGGCAGCCGCGGACTAAGCTGCCGTTAATTACCCCTTGTCTTTGGGGCGAGGGAACCTCCGATTAACGGGTTAAACTAGTCATGCGAACCCAATGTGCGGTGTACGTGTGTTCTGTTTTGAAAGGGGGGTTTTGGATATATCGGGAGCCACGCAGAGTTTTTACGGGGGTCCCGCTACCCGGATAGCGGGCTGGGGGTCAAGGGGGCTAGCAGCCCCCTTGCGGGGTGCGGGGCAGCGTCCCGTTAGAAATTTTTTTCTAACAGGGACAGTGTCGTGGAGTGCGTGTGTGCACAAATTTGTATACATATGTATATATGTATGCATATATAAGTAAAGGGGAAAAAGGCATCCAAAGGATGCGTGGGCCAGCGCCTAGAGCGCTGTGCGCTAAGGTGCTGTGCGCTCAGGCGCGCGCGCGCCACGTGTCGACACGTGGGCAACTTGCGCATGAGCGCTGCGCGCAGGTGCGCAAGCGCGCGCGCGCCACGTGTCGGCACGTGGGCGTTTTGCGCAAGAGTGCTGAGCGTAGGTGCGCAAGCGCGCGCGCGCCACGTGTCGGCACGCGGGCGCTTTGCGCACTTGCGCAAGCGCGCCACGTGTCGTCACGCGGGCGCTTTGCGCACTTGCGCAAGCGCGCAGGTGCGCAAGCGCGCGCGCCACGTGTCGGCACGCGGGCGCTTTGCGCACTTGCGCAAGCGCGCGCCACGTGTCGGCACGCGGGCGCTTTGCGCACTTGCGCAAGCGCGCAGGTGCGCAAGCGCGCGCGCCAAGTGTCGGCACGCGGGCGCTTTGCGCATTTGCGCAAGCGCGCGCCACGTGTCGGCACGCGGGCGCTTTGCGCACTTGCGCAAGCGCGCAGGTGCGCAAGCGCGCGCCACGTGTCGGCACGCGGGCGCTTTGCGCACTTGCGCTGCGCGCCGGAGAGGACAAGAGGCTTTTAGCCTAAAAAGATTTCTCTGAAGAGAAATCAAAGAGGAGTTGGACTCCTGAGTGTTTTTCTTCTTTCTTTGGGGTTTAGTGAAAGATGTTCTTCTTCTTCCTCCTGTTGTTTGGCCGGATCTTGAAGATCGAGTGATGTGAGATATCAAAATCTCTCCTTTTTGAGATCTGATGGCAGATCTGGGTTCCCCTTAATGGGTTTTGTGGTGGAAAACTATTTAGTTTTGAAAAAGGAAGAGTAAAACTCTTGATTTAATTCAAGAGAAAGAAGAAGGTTTTGGAACCTTGAAGAAGAAGGAGGCACAAAAAGATCTCAGATCTAAAAATTTTTGGAGAGAATGAAAGGTCTTTTTTTTTTATTCATCATCTTGCCTTATATAGGCTTACATATTTGCATATAGCCCCTTGGGCTTCATAAAAATGGCATTTTAGCCATCCCATGGCTCATGTGCCATTTCATTTTTTGCACATAAGCCATGGGCTTACAAAATATTGGCTTTATGCCCATTCTGCATACATTCATGTATAAAAAATTACATAAAAATTATTTATTACATGATCTATATTTTATCATGGAGGAGGCTGGCCGCGGGCTCGACTTGGGCATGGGCCCGCTTGACCTGGGCTTGGGCCCACCTGGCTTGGGGTTGACCTTGACTTTGACTCGGTCAACGGGGGTGTAAATTTTTACCCCAACAGTATGATCAGATCAAGTATCCGCCAGGATACACAATTCCTAAGTTCCATGTATACAAGTGGACGGGAAATCCGCATCAGCACGTCGCTCAATTCAGAGCCTTATGCGGCAACACTGGAGGCGAAGACAAACTATTGCTTCGCCAATTCGTTGGTAGCATGTCAGAGACAGCGTTCGAGTGGTATTCTGAGCTTCCCAACGACTCTATCAAAACCTTTGCAGAGATGGAGCTACTATTCACCCAGCGTTTCGCGAGTGCTAGTGAACGCACCCCAATAACGGCATTGATCAACGCCAGTGTGAAGCCAGGCGAAACATGGGTCCAATATGCGATACGGTGGCGGAATCTATAGTCAAAGTGCGAACAACGCATCGAAGAGGCGCCTGCAGTAGGCATGTTCGTAGGAACCCTCGATCCGCCGGCAACCATATCCCAATTCATGATGTTCTTCAAACCGACCACCTTCCAGGCCTTGATTGACAAGCTGGCCCAAATGGACCAGATGGGCCATAGGCCTTCCTCTTTAAAGACGGAGCCTAGGAATGAAAAGGGCAAAGGGAAAGCAACCTTCGTCGCTAACGCTCAACAACAACCGAGTGGCCCGAGATCGGTTTTTCTCCAAAGCAACAAGCGGCGATCCCTCGATGAGAAGTTGAGACGTCCTTACTTGTTTCCCCGGGATAAAATAAGGAAACTGTTTAAACTGGCGGTGCGCAATGGGCTCATTACTCTACCGGAGTCGAGACACCCACCACAACCGAACGATGTCAACAATCCCAATTACTACCCCTAGCACCGAGTATTGGGCCATCTGATCGAAGACTGCTACGTCTTCAAAAATTGGGTTGAAGACCAATACCAACAGGACAAGTTCGCGCTATCCGAAAACTAGAAGGTGAATCCGCCACAACAGCACACTCCTAAAAGGGTGGACATACCGAGGCATCGTGCTCTTTTATAGAAGAAGCTCCATGGGAGGTCGATCTTTCAGCCAAGACGAAAAGAATGCTAAAGGATCTTCACACATGCCTGGCAATCAGGTGGAAAAGCCCGCTAGAGCCTAAGATCTTTGAGAGAATGCTAAAACCGCGCCCGATGCCGAGAATTGATAGCGATGGTCAAAACGCTCAGGCCCAGCCGTCAAAGTCTTCAAAGAAGAAGAAAAAGCCCGTGAATCCTAATGACAAGCGCACGGATCTGCAAAAACATATTGACGCGCTAGAGGAATATAACCAGAAGGCGCGGACCCCAGTCACACTCCAAGAATTTCTCAACAATATCCTTGAGAGCGGAGATAACGATAATAACGACGGGGATGACTCGTCAGAAGAATCTGAGGACTATGTGGCAAGTTTACACATGGTCTCCCATTCATCGTTAACTAACGAAGAAGCTCACTCGGCGATAGAAGACCGCATAAAAGAGCTGGGGGCAGGATCGAAGCCAAAACCGTTGGAACCGTCTGACGAGATGATCGACTTGCTACTGATCGAAGCCCGTCAGAAAAGCAAAGCCAATCGAGAGTGCGAACTGGCTATATTCGAAAAAGCCAAACGCCAACGACTGAATAAAAAGGTCGAGGCTCCCCAACCGGATCGAAGCATCCCTATCTTCAGCAAAAGCAAGCTTAAAGTAAGGAAACGATTCGCTAGAGCCTTGTCAATAGGAATGAAGTTGCCCTCTTTCAGAGGAAATTCTCCTAGCAGTATGCATCTTAATGAAGCGAACATACATCCTAACTTCTGCTTATACCATCAGAGGATTGCACACCCTATCGAGGAGTGCACAGCTTTTAAAAACTGGTGGCAGGGATATGTTGCCCACAGACAACACGTTCAACGAGTGAAGCGCAAAGTTCGTCGGGAACAAAAAAGCATGATAGATGAGCGCAAAAGAGCTGCTGGAAACTGTCACATAGTCAACACCAAGGGATCGCAAGTTATCACCTTTAGAAGCGACTCTGACGAAGAAATCGCCCTCAGCTCTCTCTTGAAGGAATCCACCTCCGACACAAAAGATGCAGAGATTTACGAGATAATCTAGCTGCGTAATCGTACGCTGCCCGAAAAATCTCGGACCTATGAACACATGACCGAAATGTCGTTAAACTACTTCCAACCCGCGCCGTCCTCAGGCTGACGTGGTGTTAAAAAAAAGAAAAAAGAAAAAAACGGTATGTCCACAAGCGAAATGGGCACGGATGAAAACCCGAAAGGGCTCCATGAGTAAAAACAGCAGGATTACCGGCGAGTTTTGTGAAAACCCGAAAGGGCGCAATCTCGTTAAAAGACACTTGCAAGGTCCTCTCGACCTTGTGAGGAGAAAACACCTGCGTGAGATCCTTACGACTCACAAGGGAGTAACACACTTAGGGATCCCCACGATGCCTAAGGAGAAGTTACACTTACGAGATCCTCACAACTCATAAGGAGAATTCCCCTTTGAGACACTCACGGCTTATAGGATTCAAAAGCCTTAAGCTACAGGGATCTGAACCTGTTCTTAAGCCATCACAACCTCCAATGCTGCCCTACAAGCGGTTCAATATTGACCCTTGTATACAATCTACGGGCACAAATAAACGTTTTCCCAACAGAGTCTCACCACTGACGAGGGATATCTTCATATGGCAAACGACACTTGTAAGTCCTCTCGACTTATAAGGAAAAAACACTCTTGTAAGATCCTTACGACTTATAAGAGAACACACATTTAAGAATCCTCATGATTCCTAAGGAGAAAATGCACCTACGAGATCCTCATGACTCGTAGGGAGAAATACATTTATGAGACCCTTACGGCTCGTAAAGTCAAAAAGCCTTAGTCAACAGGATCCTAACCCTGTTTGCTAAGCCATCTTTGTTCGACATCGACAGAGGCAAATGATGATTCGCTCCTGGCAATGTCTCAGTGGTAGCGATGCTAATGCCTAAATCGGTATCAAATTCCAAGTCCTTTCACGGCAAATGATAATTCGCTTCTGGCAATATACCAGTTGTAGCGATGCTGATGCTAAGATTGGCATCAGGTTCTAAGTTCCACACTCGCGATAAAGATTCAGCAAGCCAAAAATGCATATGAAATAGCCGAAATGATGGGGAAACTTGCAACAAAATCAGAAAGTAAAAAATATATGCATACAAAATAGCCGAAATGATTGGGCAACTCGCAATAAAAAGCAGTGAGTAAATAAAACAAATAGCCGAAATGATTGGGCACCGCGAAAAATATCCGAAATGATTGGGCAATCGTGACCTTCGCGATATAAAAGCTGAAATGATAGAGCATCGCGGAAAGAAATAAAAAAATGAAAGAATGAAACCTTTTTCCCTACAGGGGAGATCACATCGATCCCTGCATACAATCCAGGGGCACAAACAAAGAGGGAACTATACCTTCCCACCAGGCTCCATCAGAAAGCGAAGCCAAATCTCGACGGTTCATAGACAACTTAGAGACAATCTCGACATTTGTCACAATATTGCAGACACAATGTCAACAAACGAAGCAAAGGAAGATCCTTAGTTTCAGGGACTCGACGTCAACATCGACAACTTAGAGATCACCAACGGCGTTTCTCCTTACTCCAGCAGGATGCAGATGCGACGTCAATAAACGACCTCAGGGTCAAAACAACGGAACCATGGAAAAGTCCCCTAGTTCTAAATCTCGACGGTTTACAGACAGCCTAGAGATCACCAACGACATTTCTCCTCACTCCAACCTGATGCAAACGTGACATCAACAACCAACCTCAGGGTCGCAACGAAATGGAGCCATGGCAAAGTCCATAGTTTCAAATCTTAATGGCCACATCTACAGCCTGAAGACCAACAACGGTGTGCCTCCTCATTCCAGCAGGACACAAATGTTACACCATCAATCAGAACAACGGCAAAGTCCCCAGTTCCAAGATTCTACGGTTCACAAACAACCCAGCGTCATCAAATGACCCCGTCTTGGATACACGTCAGCAAATGACCCCGTCGCGGAAACACGTCATTAAATGGCCCCACCGCGGAAACAAGTCATCAAATGACCCCGCCGCGGAAACACGTCATCAAATGACCCCGTCTCGGAAACACGTCATCAAATGACCCCGTCTCGGAAATACGTTATCCAATGACTCTGTCTCGAAAACAAGTCAACCAACCCCAAGGAAATCAGTGTCCTTGGCAACTTCCTCGATTCAGGGAAATCAGCGTCCTTGACGAGAGCATCTCGATTCGCGTCGACCCGCAGAGAAATCAGCGTCTTTGCAGGAATACCTCGATTCGTCTCAACCCCAGGGAAATCAGTGTCCTTGGCAAACTCCTCGATTCAGGAAAATCAGCGTCCTTAACGAGAGCATCTCGATTCACATCGACCCACAGAGAAATCAGCGTCTTTGCAGGAATACCTCGATTCATTTCAACTCCGAGGAAATCAGTGTCCTTGGCAAAAATCTCGATTCAGGGAAATCAGCGTCCTTGACGAGAGCATCTCGATTCGCGTCGACCTGCAAGGAAATCAGTGTCTTTGTAGGAATATCTCGATTCGTCTCAACTACGAGGAAATCAGCGTCTTGGCAAAAACCTCGATTCAGGAAAATCAGCATCCTTGACGAGAGCATCTCGATTTGCATCGACCCGCAGAGAAATCAGCGTCTTTGCAGGAATACCTCGATTCGTTTCAACTCCGAGGAAATCAGTATCCTTGGCAAAAACCTCGATTCAGGGAAATCAGCGTCCTTGGCGAGAGCACTTCGATTCGCGTCGACCCGTAGAGAAATCAGCGTCTTTGCAGGAATACCTCGATTCGTCTCAACCCCAGGGAAATCAGTGTCCTTGGAAACCTCCTCGATTCAGGAAAATCAGCATCCTTGACGAGAGCATCTCGATTCGCGTCGACCCACAGAGAAATCAGCGTCTTTGCAAGATTACCTCGATTCGTCTCAACCCTAGGGAAATCAGTGTCCTTGGAAACCTCCTCGATTCAGGGAAATCAGCGTCCTTGACGAGAGCATCTCGATTCGCGTCAACCCGCAGAGAAATCAGCATCTTTGCAGGAATACTTCGATTCGTCTCAATCCCAGGGAAATCAGTGTCCTTGGCAACCTCCTCAATTTAGGGAAATCAGCGTCCTTGACGAGAGCATCTCGATTCGCGTCGACCCGCAGAGAAATCAGCGTCTTTGCATTAATACCTCGATCTGTCTCAACCCCAGGGAAATCAGTGTCCTTGGCAACCTCCTCGATTCAGGGAAATCAGCGTCCTTGACGAGAGCATCTCAATTCGCGTCGATCCGCAGAGAAATCAGCGTCTTTGCAGGAATACCTCGATTCGTCTGGACCCCAGGGAAATCAGTGTCCTTGGCAAAAACCTCAATTCAGGGAAATCAGCGTCCTTGGCGAGAGCACTTCGATTCGCGTCAACCCGCAGAGAAATCAGCGTCTTTGTAGGAATACCTCGATTCGTCTCAACCCCATGGAAATCAGTGTCCTTGGAAACCTCCTCGATTTAGGGAAATCAACGTCCTTGACGAGAGCATCTCGATTCGCGTTGACCCGCAGAGAAATCAGCGTCTTTGCAAGAATACCTCGATTCGTCTCAACCCCAGGGAAATCAGTGTCCTTGGTAACCTCCTCGATTCAGGAAAATCAGCGTCCTTGACGAGAGCATCTCGATTCGCGTCGACCCGCAGAGAAATCAGCGTCTTTGCAAGATTACCTCGATTCGTCTAAACCCCAGGGAAATCAGTGTCCTTGGCAACCTCCTCGATTCAAGGAAATCAGCGTCCTTGACGAGAGCATCTCGATTCGCGTCGACCCGCAGAGAAATCGACATCTTTGCAGGAATACCTCGATTCGTCTCAACCCCAGGGAAATCAGTGTCCTTGGCAACCTCCTCGATTCAGGGAAATCAGCGTCCTTGACGAGAGCATCTCGATTCGCGTCGACCCGCAGAGAAATCAGCGTCTTTGCAGGAATACCTCGATTCGACTTAACCCCAGGAAAATCAGTGTCCTTGGAAACCTCCTCGATTCAGGAAAATCAGCGTCCTTGACGAGAGCATCTCGATTCGCATCGACCCGTAGAGAAATCAGCATCTTTGCAGGAATACCTCGATTCGTCTCAACCCCAAGGAAATCAGTGTCCCTGGCAACCTCCTCGATTCAGGGAAATCAGCATCCTTGATGAGAGCATCTCGATTCGCGTCGACCCGCAGAGAAATCAGCGTCTTTGCAGGAATACCTCGATTCATCTCAACCCCAGGGAAATCAGTGTCCTTGGCAACCTCCTCGATTCAGGGAAATCAGCGTCCTTGACGAGAGCATCTCGATTCACGTTCACCCGCAGAGAAATCAGCGTCTTTGCAGGAATACCTCGATTCGACTCAACCCCAGGGAAATCAGTGTCCTTGGTAAAAACCCCGATTCAGGGAAATCAGCGTCCTTGACGAGAGCATCTCGATTTGCGTCGACCGCAGAGAAATCAGTGTCTCTGCAGGAAAATACGACGACAGCAAAAAAGAGCCACGGCAGAGTCCCTTGTTCTAAGTCTCGACCGCCGCATCTACAGCCTAGAGATCACCAACAGCGTTCCTGCTCATTCCAGCAGGGTTCAGACGCGACAATCAACCTTGGAGCCATGGCAAAGTCCCTGTTCCAAATCTCGACGGTTGACAGGCAGCCTGGAGATCATCTCAACATCCGTCTCATTTCAACAGACACGACATCAACAAATCGGAGCTGCGGCAAAATTCCCAGTTCCATGACTCGATGATGCACAAACAACCGAGAGTCAACCTTTCCTGGTCACGTGGAACACGGCCTATGTCAATCCTGACCCCGTAGGAAACGTCCAGAGTGGAGCCTGGTCCTCGCAGAACACGGCTATGATCCCATAGAAAGCATCCAGAGCAAATTCCTGGTCACGTGGAACACGGTCAATGTCAATCTTGACCCCATATGGCTTATGTCAACCTTTGTCGTAGAGCAATGCTCTGACACTTCCTCGTCGTTAAGCAGAGCTTCGACTTGGACCTTATGTCAATCTTTGTCATAGAGCAATGTTCTGACACTTCCTCGCCGTTAAGCAAAGCTTCGACTTGGACCTTATCACCCCTCTGTCGTTGAGCAATGCTCCGACGTTTCCTTGTCGTCAGTCAAAGCCTCAATTTGGATACATGATAACTCATAGCTCCCCTTGTCGTCGAGCAATACTCCGACACTCCCTGTCGTCAAGCAAAGCTCCGACACGGAAAAATATCAACTCATGGCCCTCTCAAACAGAACAATGCTTCGTCTTAAAAATATGTATATATATACATTAATTCATAACTTCTCCATCATAGAGCAATGCTCCGTTTTGGGGATAAATCAAATCACAAATATCTTAACTTGAAAAAGAAGGGCACAACCTTGCAAAGAGATTTAAATAAACTATCAACGGAATGCTCTCTCTGTCATCTACAGGCTACGCTTACTAAGATAACGCGCGGGCAACAGAGAAAAGAGAAGAAAGCGACAAGGAGAACAGTTGATTTGCATTCGGTTAAACGTTTAAAGCATACCCATTCATGCATGTGCAAAAGATTTAGTGCGTAAGATAGACACATGGAAACGAGGAATTTGTACTTCGAAAAGTTCTTACAATAATGAAAGCAGTAAACGAAAACATCATCAAAATGATTACAATGGTAAAACTTCAGATCCAGGGCATGGATTGAGGAATTCGAAAGTAAGGCCGTCTAGATTCTTTTTGGCCTTTCTGACCATTCTCGTGTCCATCCTCTCGAGATCACGGGTGTCGAGATCCTCGCCAATGCCCTCCTCCCTTTGATAAGAAGCGATTATCGTCGTCTGTTGGAAAGTTTGATGCAGAATATCAATGAGGTTATCTCGACGCTTCTTTGAGATCAGGCCAGACAGGTACACCAAGTGCACCTTGTCTTCAGCATCATCCAGCGCATCCAGCGGCATGGCTTCGTAAAACCAAGGAAGTGCTCCCCAAATTTCTCCCACTACGATTCTCAAGAGAGCGGAGCGACGAGAAAGCAGTCGACCATTGTGTGCATACAGATGAACCATAATCTCCGCACATTGGACATCTGTAAACTCTTGGTTCTGACAACGGCCCTGTACGCGAATATTCTCATAAGAGATAAACTCGTTCAGACTATATAAATGAACAGCCATAGTAACTGAAAAGAACATCATTAAAAGATTGGTAATGAGGAAAATCGGACATTGGGATTTAGACAAGTTCTCGGGAAGACAAGATCCATCAAGCGACAAATAAATCCAAATTTGGGCGATTAAGGAAGAAGACCCTCAAAAGACTCCCATTTAAGTCCCTTAAGCCAAGGAGTAAATCTCCCTTGAGAGCAATGCTCTCCAGTAGAAATGACAACTGCCATAACTAATAGGGTAATAAAATCCCCCGAAGATGCTAAAAAGCAAAACTCTGTAGAGAAGATGAAATGATCTTTCAAGAAATCCTGAAAGCAAAGCTTTCTGCAGAAGTAAAAACTTCGAGAGCTTTAAGAGCTATAAAGTGAATTCCAAGAATTCTTCATCAATGGGTCGAAAGAAATCCTAAAAAGGTTTTCTTTTTCAGATCCATGATCCAAATAGAGCAAAGCTCTGATAACGAGTTCAAATCTTACCAAAAAAGAAAATATATGACAGAGTTTTTTAAGAGACTTCTTAAAAAAGAGAGCAATGCTCTGAAGGAGAAATAATCCTCAGAAAGAAGATGAATAGAAATCATCTCAAGGGCCAAGGGTCCTATTTATAGGCACCAAGCGCCGTTTCAATTCCTCTGTTGATCTAAGAGTGGATATGCTGCCACCGCTGCACTCACGTGCGGGCCCTGTGAGCGCAACGGTGGGGGCATTTGTTTCCCTAATTAGAGCAAAGCTCTGTTCAGAATTCAAAATTTAATTTAAAGTCGCGCTATAACTAGCGCACCCCGTGCAAAGCGCATAGGCACTAGCGCTAGATGCGCTGTGCTTCAAGTAGCGCACCACGTGCAAAGCACGTGCGCGCTAACGCTAAGAGCGCTGTGCTCTAAGTAGCGCCCCATGGGCAGAGCGCATAAGCGCTAGCACTGGAACTAAAAGCTCCCCATCGTTAGATCAAAAATCTAATAATAATGATAAATCATTAATTAACCAGAATTAAATTCTGTTAAGGAAAAATTTCTCAAAATCTTTCCAAACAACTAAATTGTGCTCTGTAAATCAGAGCACCATTGGATCAATGATCCAATGGTAAATAAAAATTACCAAAGACAAAATAAATTCTGCATGGAAAGATTTCCCAATGTTGTTAAAAACAAGAAAATTATCTTCTGTAAATCAGAAGCCCTTGGATCAAAGCTCCAACGATGGGAAATTCCCCAAATCAATTGGAGAAAAGATCTCCTTAACTATTTGAACAAACCATCTTGCCCTATATAAAGACCCCCAGATTTCAAGTCTCAGACAGAGGAACCCCCCCCATAAACTTGGATAAAATCTCAAGAAGAAGAAGAAGAAGCTCTCGGCAAAAGAAACAATTCTTTTTCAAGGTAAAAAGAATATACAGACGAAATTGTCTCAATATAAAAAGAAGTACTTACTTATTTCACAGATCATAGATCTATAAGATAAATTGTCTTTCACAAAAGAGATTATGAACATCTCATTAAAAAGGGGGAGGGGGATTATTCAATTCTCTTATGATCACAGATCCATAAAGGCAAAGCCTTTCATCAAAAAGAGATTGAAATATCTCCTATAAACTAAGAACTTTGTTCTTATAATCTTGAGACAAAGTCCCTCATCAAAGAAAAGATAATTTTCAGAGTGCAAAGTTAACCTAAGAAGAGCCCTAGCGCTCCTAATCTAAGAAGAGCCTTAGCGCTCCGAATTTAAAAGTGCCTTTTATGCTCTTCATCTAGTGCAAAGCGCTGCAGTGCCATAGCGCTTCAAACACAGCGCACTGCGCTCATTGGCTAGCGCTCAGCGCTAAGCGCGTCACATGCTCCTCACGTGTGCTCTGCATTACTAAAAGCGCTCTGCGCTCGTTATATGGCACCAGCGCCAAACGCCTCAACGCTTCAACTAAAAGCGCATCAGCGCTCTTCACCTGGCGCAAAGCGCTAAGCGCATTAGCGCTAAGCGCATTAGCGCTTCATATCTGACGCTAGTGCCAAGTGCACCACATACTTTTATGTGCGCTTGGACAGAACATAAAATGTTCTTTGAGTAACCCTGGGGCTATGATAAATGCACAACATTCAATTAAAGACAAAATATTGTCAGAGACTAAATCAATGCTTAGTATTTTTAAAGGGATTGGGCTCAAACAAACATCTAACAACTCCAAAAATAAATGTTGAACATTGTAATTGAATGGACTTAGCCCAAATTGGTCATAAGTTCTCAATTCAGATTAATTGAGTTCATATGCTCATGAATCACAGATCTTAGTCCCAATTGGACTATAGGTCTTTCAACCCACATCGGTTTAAGGGTACATCTATGAACTCCTCTGATATTTGTCGTTGTAATCCTTCAACGTCTTCAGAGAGATGACGGGACCCGACAACCATACATTTTATGGACTGTGGGGTCCTTAAGCCCGTGGACTATGATGTCCTTAACCTCAGACTATGGGGTCCTTAAGCCCATGGACTATGATGTCCTTAACCTCGGACTGTGGGGTCCCTTTAAACCCACGGACTATGATGTCCTTAACCTCGGACTGTGGGGTCCTTAAGCCCATGGACTATGATGTCTTTAAACTTGGACCACCATGTCTTTAAACTGGTAATTAACTGAAAAGTTCCTAAACTAAAACAGTAGAGCCCAAATGCTCTTTTGTTGGATCTAAATGCTCCTGTTAAGTAGATCTTAGTCTAAAATTAGACTAACGTATCCTTAACAAATGGTTAAGTTTACCTTAGTCTAAAATTAGACTAACGTGTCCTTAACAAACTGTTAAGTTGATCTTAGTCTAAAATTAGACTAACGTATCCTTAACATACGTTTAAGTTGATCTTAGTCTCAAATGAGACTAACGTATCCTTAAACCCAACCCCCAAAGCCAAATCTAAGAAAATACGGATTTGGACTAATCCACGCCCTACGGGCGACAACATAAATTAGTCTCCGTATACAATCCACGGGCAACCAAAAACAAAACAAACACCCACGACACGAAGTGACCATCTGGAGAAGGAGAAAGTTGTTACCGCGATGCGGTAGCGTAATTAACTGCAGGGGCTTGCGCCTGCAGGGAAGAGCGTCCCCACAATCAAAAACCCCTCAACGAGGGAGAATCTGACGAAGTCTGCTATATCGGCCGCATCTGTTTAAACCTTCGATACATGGTTGTTTCCCCCAATCAGAGCAAAGCTCTATTTTGAATTTCAAAATTCAAAAATTGAAGCAACGCTCCAGATCCTGTGCGCTGCGTGTCAAGCGCAGACGCGCTGGCGCTAGGTGCGCTGCGCCCTAGACAACGCACCCCCAATCAGAGCAAAGCTCTGTTTTAAAAATTCAAAATTTAAATTAAAGAAACGCTTCAGATTCTGCGCGCTGCGCGCCACGTGTCAGACACAGGTGCGCTAGTGCAGTTGCGCTGCGCTCTGCGCGCCACGTGTCAGACACAGGTGCGCTAGGACAGTTGCGCTGCGCGCCACGTGTCAAACACGGGTGCGCTAGCGCAGTCGCGTCGTGCGCCACGTGTCGGACGTATGCGCGCTAGCGCAAGGTGCGCCAGCGCTGGAATTAAAAATTCCCCACCGTCAGATCAAAAGATCTACTAATAATAAATTATTAATTAATCAGAACTAAAATTCTGTTATGGAAAGATTGTTCAATCTTATCGAAACAAGAAGATTATCTTCTGTAAAATAGAGGCCTTAGGATCCAAGATCCAACGGTGGGAAATATTCTCAAATCAATCAGAGAAAGATCTCTTAAAACTGATTCAACAAATCATTTAGCCCTATATAAAGGCCCCTAGACTTCAAGTCTAAAAGGGAGAAGAGAGAAAAACCCTCTGCAAAAAAGAGCAAGCTCTTATGAAAAAGAAGATTTTTCTTCATTTTTAAGGTAAAGAACTATGTTCTTGAATAACAGAGATGAAATCATCTCGTAAAAAGAAGAACTATCTTCTAAAAAGATCAGAGATCTAAAAAAGACCAAGGTATTTAATAAAAAAAAGAAAGATCAAAGATCTAATCATAAAATAATTAAAAGAAGTAAAATACTTCATTCACAGATCTTTTGATCTATAAAGGCAGAGCCTTTTATAAAAACAAGAACTTTTGTCCTTAGATCTTGAGGCAAAGCCTCCTTTGAAGAACATAAATCTGTTCTTTGATCTTAAAATTGATCAAATGCGCTTTGCGCTACTGAAAAGTGCATTGCACTCATAAACCGCGCCTTTGCGCTCCTTGGATCGGCGCTCAGCGCCAAAACGTGCCACGTGTCAACCATAGACACCACTTGTGCTTTGTACTTTTAAAACAGAGCGCTGCGCTCATAGACTGGCGCTCAACGCCAAGCGCGCCACGTGTCGCTCGCTGGCGCGCCAACAGACTAGCGCAAAGCGCTCATAAATGGAAAGCGCAATGCGCTAATGAATCAGCGCTAAGCGCGACACGTGTCACTTTCGTGTGCGCTAGCACAATGCACTCTTTAATTGGCGCAAAGCGCCTGACGCGCCACGTGGCGCACTATCAGAACACACTTTATTTCTGATAAATGCTATGCATTTAATACAAGACAAAATGTCAGAGCCCAATGCCTAGCATTATTAAAAGGGCTGAGCCCAAATAAAGGCTTAATAGCCAGAACAAAAATAAAATGTTAAACATTTTTTTTATTGGACTTAGCCCAATTCTGACCATAAGTCCTCAACTTAAATTGAACTGAGCACATCTGCTCTTTCAACCAATCCACCATGGTTCAAGGGTATATCTCTTTACTCCTCTGATATCTGTCGTTGTAATCATTCAACGTCGTCAGAGAGGTGACAGGTCCCGACAACCACACATTACTACGGACTGTGAGGTCCTTAAACTCATGGACTATGATGTCCTTAACCTCGACCGTGGTATCTTAAAACTAATATCGGACTGTGAGGTCCTTAAACTCATGGACTATGATGTCCTTAACCTCGACCGTGATGTCTTAAAACTAACATCGGACTGTGAGGTCCTTAAACTCATGGACTATGATGTCCTTAATCTCGACCGTGATGTCTTAAAACTAACATTGGACTGTGGAGTCCCTAAACCCACGGACTATGATGTCCTTAATCTCGACCGCGATGTCTTTAAACTAACATTAGACCGAGATGTCCTTAAATTAACAATGGACCGTAATGTCCTTAAACTAATTATCGACCGCAATGTCATTAAACTAAACAGTAGAGCCCAGTTGCTCTCTTGTTAGATCTAAATGATCCCGTTAAGTTGATCTTAGTCTAAAATTAGACAAACGTATCTGTTCCCCTCCGAACGACGGCGCGACTGGCGTCTAGCCTGAAATTCGGGGCAGATGCTAATTGGTGCTATCCGTCCACCTCTCCGAAGACGCCAAGTTGATTTATGGCACCGTATATCGAATGTTTGAACGGATACGTCCGATATAGCAGATTTCGTTAGATTCCCCCTCTCTTGAGGGGTTTTTGATTGTGGGGACACTCTTCCTTGCAGGCGCAAGCCCCTGAAGTTAATTACGCTACCGCATTGCGGTAACAACTTTCTCCTTCTCCAGATGGTCACTTCGTGTCGTGTGTGTTTGTTTTGTGTTTTGTTGCCCGTGGATTGTATACGGAGACTGAGTTATGTCGTCGCCCGTAGGGCGTGGACTAGTCCAAATTCGTATTATCTTAGATTTGGGTTTGGGGGTTTGGGTTTAAGGATACATTAGCCTCATTTGAGACTAAGATCGACTTAAACGTTTGTTAAGGATACGTTAGTCTAGCTTTTAGACTAAGATCAACTTAACGGGATCGTTTAGACCCAACAAGAGAGCAATAAAAGGGGGCTCTGTTGTTTAGTTTAGTGACGTTACGGTCGGTAGGTAGTTTAGTGACATTGCGGTCCATGGGTAGTTTAAGGACATTGCGGTCCATGGGTAGTGTTAGGGTAAAAATTTACACCCCCGTTGACCGAGTCAAAGTCAAGGTCAACCCCAAGCCAGGTGGGCCTAAGCCCAGGTCAACCGGGCCCATGCCCAAGTCGAGCCCGCGGCCAGCCTCCTCTATGCCAACAACAAAAATCATGTAACAAATATTTTTTATGTAATTTTTGTGCATGAATGTATGTAAAATGGGCATAAAACCAAATTTTTGTAAGCTCATGGCTTATGTGCAAAAACAAATGACACATGAGCCATGGGATGGGCAAAATGCCATTTTGTAAAGCCCAAGGGGCTATATGTAAATGTGTAAGCCTATATAAGGCAACATGATGATGAATAAAGGATACACTTTTTCATTCCCCCAAAAACTAGGGTTCTTTGTGCCTCCTGCTCCTTCTCCAAGGTTCTAAACCTTCTCAATTCTTTTGAATTAAATCAAGAGTTTTACTCTTTCTCTTCCAAAACTAAGTAGTTTTCCACCACAAAACCCACAAAGGAAAACTCAGATCTCCCATTAGATCTTAAAATGGAGTGATTTTTAAAATCTCCTACATCTTGATCTTTAAGATCCGGCCAAACAACAGGAGGAAGAAGAAGAACCCTCTTCATCAGCTTCAAAACATTAGGAGTTTTTACTCCATAACATATATATATATATATATATATATATATATATATATATATATATACAACAAATATTTCCTTTCTGAAGCATAGCTTCTGTTTCTTAGGCTTAAAGCCTCTTTTTCTCGCCGGCGCTCAAGCGCAGAGTGCCCGCGTGCCGACACGTGGCGCGCTTGCGCTCAAGCGCAAGCGCCCGAGCGCAAGTCGCCCCGGTGCCGACACGTGGCGCGCTTGCGCTCAAGCGCCCGAGCGCAAGTCGCCCCGGTGCCGACACGTGGCGTGCTTGCGCCCAAGCGCAAGCGCCCGAGCGCAAGTCGCCCCGGTGCCGACACGTGGTGCGCTTGCGCCCAAGCGCAAGCGCTCAGGCGCAAGTCTCCCCCGTGCCGATACGTGGCGCGCTTGCGCTCAAGCACAGGCGCTTGAGCGCAAGTCGCCCCCATGCCGACACGTGGTGCGCTTGCGCTCCAGCGCAGGCGCTCGAGCGCAAGTCGCCCCCGTGCCGACACGTGGCGCGCTTGCGCTCCAGCGCAGGCACTCGAGCGCAAGTCGCCCCCGTGCCGACACGTGGCACTCAAGCGCAGAGCGCCCATGTGCCGACACGTGGCACTCTAGCGTCTGGGCGCACAGCACCTAGGCGCTGCCCCGCACATCCTTTTGATGCCATTCCCCCCCTTTTTTTTATGTACATACATATATATACATATGTGTACATATTTACACACACACATACTCCGTAGAAACTCTGCGTGGCTCCCGATATATCCAAAACCCCATTTCAAAACACAACACACGCACACCGCACATTGAGTTCGCATGATCAGTTTAACCCGTCAATCGGAGGTTCCCTCGCTCCAAAGGCGAGGGGTAATTAACGGCAGCTTAGTCCGCGGCTGCCGGAGATTCAGATCCCTACAATCATTAAACCCCGGCCTACCCTAGGCTGGGGGAATCTGTAGTATACGCCTGACAAGCGCGCGCGTATTCCCATCTCAATGGGGTGACGAAAAACACCCTACAGATTCTGGCACGCCCGGTGGGACCATCTCTCCTCCCATATTTCGGGTTAAATGTTCATGCGAACTCAATCAATATACATATCGATTGCCTATACTGAAATAATGTTTCTATTTGCAGGGGTTAACAATTTCCAATTGCCATATTCGATGCAAGTCGGTATTTGAACGATTTTTCTTGGCCCCAGCTGGGGGCAAGGCCATCAACACTGACAAAGTAATAAGGCATCTCGGGCAAACTCCAGCGGTACCCCCGACAACTGCCCGATCAGGTATCTTCTCTGACCTCCACGTCGTTAAACTGGAAACAGATGACCTCTATGTCGTTAAACTGGAAACAGATGACCTCTAAGTCTTTAAACTGGAAACAGATGACCTCTACGTCTTTAAACTGGAAACAGATGACCTCTACGTCTTTAAACTGGAAACAGATGACCTCCAAGTCGTTAAACTGGAAACAATTGACCTCCAAGTCGTTAAACTGGAACAATAGACCTCTATGTCTCTAAACTGGAAACAGATGACCACTACGTCGTTAAACTGGGAACAATCGACCGCCACGTCATTAAACTGGGAACAGATCGACCACCACGTCATTAAACTGGGAACAATCGACCTCTAAGTCATTAAACTGGGAACGAGGGAAATCCACTCATGTGTCCTCACGATACGTGAGGAGAACAAACCTTTGTGGGATCCTTACGACTCACAAAGGAAAAGCACACTTAGGAGCCCTCACGACTTCTAAGGAGAACATACACCTGCGCGATCCTTACAACTCGCAGGGAGAAAATACCTTTATGGGACCCTCATGGCCTATAAAATTGAAAAGCCTTAGGCGATAGGGATCTAAACCTGTCTCCTAAGCCATCGCTCCCCATACCCCAAAACGGCGAATGATGAGTCGCTCCTGGTACCATATTCCAGTGCAGTGATGCAGATGCCAACCAAATTCCAAACTTAAATTCCTAAGTGGCGAATGATGAGTCGCTCCTGGTACCATATTCCAGTGCAGCGATGCAGACGCCAACAAAGTCCCGAAATGTTTTTGGCCCTACGGTTAGTCCCCAAATTGACTACCGTATACAATCCACGGGCTCAAATAATTCTCATCATACCTATATCCCACCGCAACCACCAGTTACGCGGCTGGTCTCCGTCTTTGGAATTATGCTCCATTAAGAAGACCCACTCATGTGTCCTCACGATACACGAGGAGAACAAACCTTTGTGGGATCCTTACGACTCACGAAGGAAAAACACACTTAGGAGTCCCCACGACTCCTAAGGAGAAAATACACCTGCGAGATCCTTACGACTCGCAGGGAGAAAATGCTTTTATGGGACCCTCACGGCCCATAAAATTGAAAAGCCTTAGGTGATAGGGATCTAAACCTGTCTTCTAAGCCATCGCTCCCTAATCCCCAAGTGGCGAATGATGAGTAGCTGCTGGTACTACATTCCAGTACAGCGATGCAGACGCCAACCAAATTCCAACTCCCATACCCCAACGGCGAATGATGAGTCGCTGCTGGTACAACATTCCAGTGCAGCGATGCAGACGCCAACCAAATTCCAACTCTCATACCCCAACGGCGAATGATGAGTCGCTGCTGGTACTACATTCCAGTGCAGCGATGCAGACGCCAACCAAATTCCAACTCCCACACTCCAACGGCGAATGATGAGGCACTCCTAGGACTACATTCCAGTGCAGCGATGCAGACGCCAACCAAATTCGCTCCCCAATCCCCAAGTGGCGAATGATGAGTCGCTCCTGGTACCATATTCCAGTGCAGTGATGCAGACGCCAACCAAATTCCAAATCCCAATCCCCAAGTGGCGAATGATGAGTCGCTCCTGGTACCATATTCCAGTGCAGCGATGCAGACGCCAACAATGTCCCAAAATTTTTCCGGCCCTACGGTCTGGATCATACATCCTGCAAAACCGTATACAATCCACGGGCATAAAACAATCCCGATCCCTCCAAAGAAAAAAGAAAAAAAGAAGAACGGTATGTCCACAAGCAAAACGGGCACGGATGAAAACCCGAAAGGACTCCGTGAGTAAAAACAGCAGGACTGCCGGCGAGTTTGTGAAAACCCGAAAGGGCGCAAACTCGTAAAAAAAAAAAAGAAATGAAATGCACTCGCAAAGACCTCTCGACTTTGTGAGGACAAAATTCTCGCGTGAGATCCCTACGACTAACAAAGGAGCAACACACTTAGGAGTCCCCACGACTCCTAGGGAGAAAATACACATGCGAGATCCTTATGATCAGTAGGGAGAAAATGCTTTTATGAGACCCTCACGGCCCATAAAATTGAAAAGCCTTAGGTGATAGGGATCTAAACCTGTCTCCTAAGCCACCAATTCCCAAATCCTCTCGATGCAAATGATGATTCGCTACTGGTACCATATTCCAGTGTAGCGATACTGATGCCAAACAAACCCAATCCAAATCCTCTCGGCCCGTAGAAACTCTGCGTGGCTCCCGATATATCCAAAACCCCTTTTCAAAACACAACACACGCACACCGCACATTGAGTTCGCATGACCAGTTTAACCCGTCAATCGGAGGTTCCCTCGCTTCAAAGGCGAGGGGTAATTAACGGCAGCTTAGTCCGCGGCTGCCAGAGATTCGGATCCCCACAATCATTAAACCCCGGCCTACCCTAGGCTGGGGGAATCTGTAGTATACGCCTGACAAGCGCGCGCGTATTCCCATCTCAATGGGGTGACGAAAAACACCCTACAGGTAGTTTAAGGACATTGCGGTCCAATATTAGTTTTAAGACGTTGCGGTCAAGGTTAAGGACCTCATAGTCCGTGGATTTAGGGACTCCACAGTCCGTAGTTAGTTTTAAGACATCCCGGTCAAGGTTAAGGACCTCATAGTCCGTGGATTTAGGGACTCCACAGTCCGATGTTAGTTTTAAGACATCTCGGTCAAGGTTAAGGACCTTATAGTCCATGAGTTTAAGGACCCCACAGTCCATGTCAATGTGTGGTCGTCGGGACCCGTCACCTCTTTGAAAACGTTGAGGAATTACAACGCCAAGTATCAAAGGAATGAAGAGATGTACCCTTGAACCGGGGTGGATTAAATAGTCTTTGGCCCAATTTGGGATCAAGACCAATTAATTATGTTATGAGCCCATTAGCCCAGTTAAGTCTGAATTGAGGACTTATGGCCATCTTGGGCTAAGTCCAATCATGTTTGGAATATTGGCTTCCCGTTGGTCCATTGAAGGAGAGGCCTTGCCTCTGGCCATTTAGCCAATTGGGCTAACGTTAATTCAACAGTGTTGAACACTGGGATCAAGTTAATGTTTTAACACTAAAAGACAGTTGGTGTTAAACACCAGCAATAGGAGGTTCAAATTAGTGTTAAACACTAGAGCAAATCAGTGTCAAACACTAGCAGCAGAGGCTTCAAATTAGTGTTAAACACTAAGAAATTCAGTGTTAAACACTGCAAATAAAGTTCTTTGATTAGTGTTGAACACTAAGGTCGGACAGTGCTTTAACACTGGATTCAGGGGTTCCAATTTAATGTTAAACACTAAGGCAAGAGGGGTCACGTGGTAGCACGTGAGGGCGCCCTCCCTTCATTTGTTCTGCTGAGAATATTGCATATTTTGGAGCATCACGTGCCATCACGTGACGGGCATTTAAATGCTTGTATGTTAAAGCCTCTGCCAAGGGTCACGTAAGTCACGTGAGGTACTGCCTCAAAGGGCCTTTTCTGTGGATCTTTTCGGGGGTCACGTGGTGGCACGTGATCTTGCCTCTATGTATGTTTTTTAGAAGATCTGTTAATCCCTTTCAAGAATTAAATTCTTCGTAGGGTTGAACCCTAACAATAATTTTAGAGGAATTAAATTCCTATTTCCTTTTGAAGATTTATATTCTGGGATAGAGTTGAACTCTGAATTTTCAGTAGGAATTAAATTCCTCATATATATGAAGAACTGCATTCTATCATAGGGTTAAACCCTAATAACAGCTTTAAGGAATTAAATTCCCACTCTCTTTTAGAGAATTATTCTGAGGAATGAGATTCTGTCATAGGGTGAAACCCTAATTTCTTCTTTCTTAAGCGAATTAAATTCCTGTTATTTTAACAGAACTAAGTTCTTAACTAGGGTTAAACCCTGATTCTGTTCATTCTGAAGGAATTAAATTCCCATAACATAGGGTCAAACCATAATTTTGTTTTAAAGGAATTAAATTCCTATAGTTCTGTGAGAATTAAATTCTCAAGCTTCCATTCCCATAACATAGGGTCAATTAGTTTTTTGATGAATCTTTCATTGAGAGATTTGATTTGTATTCATCATTCGTTTGGACCTTTGGATTATTAGGTGAATTTTATTCACCATTGGATTTTAAATCCAGAGATTTTCCTTTGTTATTTCGGTTAGATTTTAAGGGGAAATCTTTCCAAATTCAAGATTTTTCCATAGATAGGTGATATTTAATCACCTTTAAATTTTTAATTCAATCGGTTCCAAATAATCATTTTCCTTTGGAAAGATTTGAGAGATCTTTTCTCAGAATTTAATTCTGTTAACAGATAGGCTTTGAAAGCCGGTCACGTGTGGCCACGTGACCCCTGGTCACGTGTGGGCACGTGACCCCCTTGGAACGAGCCCTCTTCTTTCTTTTTGCGCTCTGCCTTCTGGTCGCTGCTTAGCCGTCACGTGTCACCACGTGACCCCTGGTCACGTGTGAGCACGCGACCCTTGTCTGGAGCCTTTTTCTTGATTTAACCGGAGAATGAGTCCACTGCTTTTAAATGTCATGTGCCAACACGTGACCCATGGTCACGTGTGAGCACGTGACCTCTTCTGAAGCCTTTTCCTTGATTTGATCAGGGAACTGATGTGCCTTTGCAGCCGCTTTTTAAATGTCACGTGCTCCCACGTGACCCTGGTCACGTGGGAGCACGTGACCCTTTCTGAAGCCCTTTTCTTTGATGTAGTCAGGAAACTGAATCTGTCTTGCCGATGGTTTTAGATGTCACGTGCCAACACGTGACTGTTGATCACGTGTGAGCACGTGACCCTTTTCTGAAGCCTCTTCCGTAGGCTTTCCTGATTTCAAATCAGGAAACAAATGCCCCCACAGCGTTGTTCTCACGTGTCTGCACGTGAGTGCAACGCTGTCACCCTTTGTGACCGTTGGATTCCCCTAGGGATTTGGGAGTTGGGTAGATGAATTTTCCTTTCCGAAGTGCCTTCACTTTTCTCATTCTCCTCCTTTGAGGGCTTTCTTCTTTCGAGAATTTAATTCTCTTTCTCAGAGCTTAGTTCTCTGCTGTGTATGTGCAGTGCTGCTTTACCTTTCAATCAAGGCTGGTGCTCACGTGTTGCCCATGCAGGACTCTGCTAGATGAGGACGTTTCATTTCCTTGATCTGATTCCAATGCGTCGTTGGATTTCATTTCTAACGCTCTCCCCTTCTTTCCGGGCTTTGAGAATAGTCCCACAATGCACAACATTTTTTGTGCAAAGCATTAAATGCTCTCCTTTATAACCTGAACCCATGCCTTACCTCTTTTCTTCACAGAGAAACCCATTTATACCTCAAGGTGATCATCTTCTAGAACCCGATCAATTGCCATGGCTTGAAATCGTCCCCATGCTCGTCGGCAACCATGGGAGGTGCCCCTTGAGGAGATAATCCCTCGCTTCGCTGCACGGCTGGCAGATCCCCTTCTCACCGACGCTCAATTTGACACGGTGATGTATGAGCTACTGACTCGTCGGGGCTCTTCTCTTCCCATGGGCTCCATTTGGCTCCGGATGATCCTCATGTCTGTGCTTGCCGATATACCCCCTCATCCGGCGGAGATGACTTCGGCGATCCTTGACGCGGCGGAGGACAAGCTTGAGAGCTTTCACGAGGCTTGTCTAATCACTCAGGCTCTGAAGGATCACTCAGTTCATATACTGAGTCGGATAAGAGCCCGTCAGGCCGTCATGTCTTCTTTCACTGATGAGCATGGCTCCAACCGATGGGGAGCGACTCCTCGCGAAAACCGTCGTTTTGACGTGCTGGAGTGGACGGAGAGGGAGCTAGAGAATTTTGTGTTTTGCTTTGTTAACCCTTGTATCTATGATCCCTTGTTTGGTGATCTTTTCCCACTAGTGTAGTATGTTTGAATCAATGTATTCCTTTAATCATTGGCGGTTTGCATGCTTTCTATTGAATTTTCATGTTTGTCGGATAGTCGTACGTGTGTCTTGCTTGCGTAAATGAGCTGCCTGTTTTTCTCATGGGAATTTTCTTTAATTGCGAGCACCATCGTTAAGTTGCATGCGCATCAGTGCCTCGGGTAACATTTCCTTCTAAACATTTGTACAGATGCAAATACGCGCCTGATAGGACATAGATCAGAAAATTTCCTTGTTATCTCTCATATCAGGTGGTTTGTGCTGGGTTTAGATCGAGTATTGCTGTCGAAGGAAGGTTTATGAATGAAGACATATTCTTCTTCTCAATGGTGTGTCTCCTTTTTATTGAATGTGTTTTGCGGACAATTTATCTTGATCTCTTTGCAGGGCTGCGATGGCTTAGGATTCAGGGTTAAGGTCTGCTTCCTAAGACTTTTGCACTTTATGAGCCACGAGGGTCTCATAAAGAGTTTTTCTCCCCATGGGCCGAGAGGACACCATAGGTATAAGTTCTTCTTAAGAATCGTGAGGATTCTTAAGCGGGTTGTCCCTTGAGAGTCGTAAGGATCTCACAAGAGAGTTTTTCTTCCTTACAGGTCGCGAGGACCTGTAAGTGTTGGATGTGGTCACCCTTATCCGTGTTTCACGGATTCAGGGGTTTCTCGAGGCATCGTAGTTTAAAGACGTCGCGGTCAAGGTTAAGGACCTCATAGTCCATGGATTTAGGGACTCCACAGTCCGATGTTAGTTTTAAGACATCACGGTCAAGGTTAAGGACCTCATAGTCCGTGGATTTAGGGACTCCACCGTCCGATGTTAGTTTTAAGACATCACGGTCAAGGTTAACGACCTCATAGTCCGTGGATTTAGGGACTCCACAGTCCGATGTTAGTTTTAAGACATCACGGTCAAGGTTAAGGACCTCATAGTCCGTGGATTTAGGGACTCCACAGTCCGATGTTAGTTTTAAGACATCACGGTCAAGGTTAAGGACCTCATAGTCCGTGGATTTAGGGACTCCACAGTCCGATGTTAGTTTTAAGACATCACGGTCAAGGTGAAGGACTTCATAGTCCGTGGATTTAGGGACTCCACAGTCCGATGTTTGGTTGCAGGGACCCGTCATCTCTTTGAAGACGTTGAGGAATTACAACGCCACGTATCAAAGGAGTGAAGAGATGTACCCTTAAACCAAGGCAGAATCCGTAGGGAATCAGGGTGGTTGATTGTTAGTTTCAAGACATTACGGTCGAGGTTAAGGACATCATAGTCCGTGGATTTTAAGGACTCCACAGTCCGGTATTTGCTCTGGATGCTTCACACGGGTTCACTGCCGTGCTTAGCGAGGACCAGGCTCCGCTCTGCGCGTTTTCCGCGGGGTCAAAGAGTGACGTTATCCGCGTTCCACGTAACCAGGAATTTTGCACTAGATGCTTCACACGGGTTCACTGCCGTGCTCGGCGAGGACTAGGCTCCGCTCTGGATGCTTCACACGGGTTCACTGCCGTGCTTTGCGAGGACCAGGATCCGCTCTGGACGTTTTTCACGGGGTCAAAGATTGACGTTATCCGCGTTCCACGTAACCAGGAATTTTGCTCTAGATGCTTCACACGGGTTCACTGCCGTGCTCGGCGAGGACTAGGCTCCGCTCTGGATACTTCACACGGGTTCACTGCCGTGCTCTGCGAGGACCAGGATCCGCTCTGGACGTTTTCCACGGGGTCAAAGAGTGATGTTATCCGCGTTCCATGTAACCAGGAATTTTGCACTAGATGCTTCACACGGGTTCACTGCCGTGTTCGGCGTGGACTAGGCTCCGCTCTGGATACTTCACACGGGTTCACTGCCATGCTCTGCGAGGACCAGGATCCGCTCTGGACGTTTTCCACGGGGTCAAAGAGTGACGTTATCCGCGTTCCACGTAACCAGGAATTTCGTTGATTGTATTCGCATTTCACAGAGTTGGGATTTGACTTTTCGGTGGTCAGGATATCGCCGAGCCATGGACTTGGGAGTTGCCGCTGTTCCATTTCGCTTAAAGTCGTGTTCGCTGTTACGAGACGACTGCTGAGATGATCTCTAAGTCGTTTGCGGCCCGTCGAGATTTTGCTTCTTCTTATGATGAAACCTAGGGGAGAAGTATGATCCCTTTTTTGTTTACGCCCTTGGATTGTATGCAGGGTGTGATGGAACATCACCTGTAGGGCATAAATTAAAACTTTTATTTATTTATTTTATTTCTCTTTCCGCGATGCTCTATCATTTCAGCTTTTATATCGCGAAGGTCGCGATTGCCCCATCATTTCGGCTATTTTTCGCGGTGCCCAATCATTTCGGCTATTTATTTATTTTCTACTCGCTGCTTTTTATTGCGAGTTGCCCCATCATTTCGGCTATTTTTCATGCATACATTTTTACTTGCTGCTTTTTATTGCAAGTTGCCCCATCATTTCGGCTATTTCGTAGGCATGTGTGGCTTGCTAGCCTTTTCGCTGCAAGCTTGGGTTTTAGACGCCTCTTTCGGCATCAGCATCGCTACCACTGGGATATTGTCAGGAGCAAATCATCATTTGCCTCTGTCGATGTTGAACAAAGGTGGCTTAGCAAACAGGGTTAGGGTCCTGTCGACTAAGGCTTTTGACTTCATGAGCCGTAAGGGTCTCACAAAGGTATTTCTCCCTACAAGTCGTGAGGATCTTGTAGGCATATTTTCTCCCTAGGAATCGAGGATTCCTAAGTGTATGTTCCTCTGCAAGTCGTAAGGATCCTACAAGAGGGCTTTCTCCTTATGGGTCGAGAGGACCTACAAGGGTTGCTCACCATATGGACATATCTCTGGCCACGGGTGGGACTTTGCTGGGGAAATATTTATTCGCGCCCGTGGATTGTATACAAGGGTCAGTATTGAGCCGCTTGTAGGGCAATATCGAAGGTTGTGGGGGATTTGCTTAAGAACATGTTTAGGTTTCTGTAACTTAAGACTTTTAAATCTCATGAGCCGTGAGGGTCCCATAAGAGAATTCTCCTTACGAGTCGTGGGGATCTCGCAAGTGTATTTTCTCCTTAGGAATCGTGGGGATCCCTAAGTGTGTCGTTCCCTTGTGAGTCGTAAGGATCCCACGCGGGTGGTTTCTCCTTACAAGGTCGAGAGGATCTTGTAAGTGTCATTTAACGAGGTTGCGCCCTTTCGGGTTTTCACAAACACTCGCCGCCAGTCCTGCTGTTTTTACTCACGGAGCCCTTTCGGGTTTTCATCCGTGCCCCTACTGCTTATGGACATACCGTTTTTTTTATTCTTTTTCTCTTTTTTTTAAAAGGTCGCGCCCTTTCGGGTTTCCACGAACACTTGCCAGTAGCCCTGCTGTTTTTACTCACGGTGCCCTTTCGGGTTTTCATCCGTGCCCATTTTGCTTATGGACATACCGTTTTTTTTATTTTATTTTTTTTAATATTTTTTTCTTTCTCTTTTTTTTTATCCATCTCGTCAGCCTAAGGATGCTGTGGTAGTAGTTTAAGGACGTTTTGGTCCGTCGTTAGTTTAAGGACGTTTCGGTCCGTCGTTAGTTTAAGGACGTTTCGGTCCGTCGTTAGTTTAAGGACGTTTCGGTCCATTCAGGGGAAGGCCGGCTACTGCTTATAAAGTCTAAGCTTAGGAAGATAGCGAGCGGACATAGTCGTCGTCATCTATCATTGACCTAGGCTGTGGCTCATTAAGCGTAGTATTTCTTTAGGAAGCGACCGTTTATTGTCCTGAAAGGCCTTTCACCGTGCATGTCCATGAGTAGATAGGCTCCACCCTGGTAAACCTTGTCTATGATGTATGGGCCTTCATAGTTCGGCTCAAATTTTCCCCGCTTGGCACGATTCGGGATCATAGGTCTTTTGACCACTAGTACGAGTTCGCCTTGGCGGAATGTCCTCGGCCTGGTCAATCTTTCGTACGAGCGCGTCATCTTTGCTTTGTAGGCCTCTAGATTTTGTTGTGCCATGAGCCGGGTTTCATCGAGGGCATCAAGCTCCTCAAGCCGAAGGTGAGCATTTTCTTCATCCGTCAGCTACTGCCACTCGTAGAGAGGGTAACTTTATCTCGAAGGGGAGCACTGCTTCGGTCCCAAATACCAACGCGTACGGCGTTGTGTTCGTGGCCGTCATGAACGTAGTTCGATAAGCCCAAAGGGCCTCTTGCAGCCTCTCGTGCCAGTCTTTCTTATTTCGGGACACCGTCTTTTTTATGATCTTTGTCAATGTCTTATTGAAAGCCTCGGCCAGACCGTTAGCTCGTGGATTGTAAACTGAGGAGTATCTCCAGTCTATATTATGCTGTTGCGCGAAACTACTAATCTTATGGCTTCTGTAGGCTGGCCCGTTATCGAAGATAATTCGCTGTGGGGTTCCAAACCGATAGATGACGTGCGTCTTGGAGAAGTGGAGGATATTCTCCGTCTTCACTTCCCTCAACGGTACTGCTCCGCCCATTTGGAGAAGTAATCAGTCGTCGCCAGGATGAAACGATGTCCCCTGGACGATGCTGGTTCAATGGGGCCGATTATGTCAGTCCCCCACATTTCGAACGGCCAGCTAGCCACCGTTGGATGTAGCGGATTTGGATGTTGATGGATAAAGTCCCCATGAATCTGACACGAGTGGCATTGCTTCTCATATTCGAGGCAGTCCTGGATCATCGTGGGCCAGTAGTAACCCATCCGTTTAATTTTTAACTTCATCTTCGGGCCTGCTTGATGAGAACCACATATTCCGTCATGAACCTCTTGAACGACTCTTTCTGCTTCGTCAGGTCCTAAACATCTCAGCCACAGAGAATCAAACGACCTCTTATACAGAGTATCATTGACGAAAGCGAAAGATAGAGCTCGTTTCATGAGCTGATGTCTTGAGGACGCTTCTTCGGGGATTCGGTGGGACTTAAAGTAGTCTATGAAGACTTCCCTCCAGTCCTCAGCCTTCTCACGGTCTTTTATTTGTAGGGTTGTCTGCTCAGTCGCTCCTTTTTCTTCGTATGATTCGGGAGATATTTCTGCTGGGGCGAGCACTCGACGGCTTTGTACCATGATTTTGACGTCATCGAGGTTCTCGTCAGCCAGTTCTTTGGCGAGCTTAGCTAGCGCGTCTGCTTTTCTATTTTCCGTATGTGGTATGCTTTCCAAAGTGTAGGAGGGAATTTGGGTCAATAGTTGTTGCACCTTTTCGCCGTACTTCACCAACTCCGGTTTGCACGTTTGGTAGTCACCATTTACTTGACTAACGACCAGTTGAGAATCCCCGTATATAAGGAGGTCTTCAATTCCCATGTCAATGGCGATCTCGAGGCCCGCTATCAAAGCTTCGTATTCGGCTTCATTGTTCGTCCTCGATTTCGTTAAGGAGAAAGCAAAGCGCATTATCCCTCCTTGTGGGGTTACGAAGATAAGGCCTACTCCCGATTTGATTATGGGGGTACATTGTTTGCGCTTCTTCATGGAAGATGCCCTATCAAAATAGAGTTCCCATCGGGTATCACCGTCGCCGATCGCATCAAATGCATGTTCGTCCGGCAAATCGCAGTTCAGAGGAGAACCAGCAGGTTCTGGATGCTCCGCAAGGAAGTCGGCAATGGCCTGGACTTTCACTGCCTTGAGAGGTCGATACGTTATCGAGAACTCCATCAGGAGTAGAGCCCATTTAGCAAGTCGACCCGTCAATATAGCCTTCGACATCAAATATTTAAGTGGGTCCACCTTCGAGATGAGACGGACTTCGTGCGCCAATGCATAATGCCTGAGCTTTGTTATCGCAAAGATCAACGCCAGGCAGTGTTTTTCAGTGGGAGAGTAATTGCTTTCTGCCCCCAGCAGAACACGACTTAAGTAGTAGAGTGCCCTTTCTTTTCCCTGGTCATTCTCTTGCGCCCATAATGCACCTAAAGAACCTTCTAGGGCAGTTGTATAAAGAATGAGAGGCTTTCCCTTGACCGGCGCAGCCAAGACTGGAGGGTTCTGCAGGTACTGCTTGATCTCGTCTGGTGCGCCTTGGCATCTGTGATCCCAGACGAATGGAGTTCCCTTCTTCATCAGGTGGCTGTAAGGACGGCACTTGCCTGAAAGATTGGCGATAAACCGCCGGATGTATGCGAGCTTCTCTTGGAGAGACCGCAACTGTTTGAGGGTTCTTGGCGGAGGCATTTCCATGATCGCCTTGATCTTAGATGGATCTATTTCGATACCTCGGTGTCGGATGATGAATCCCAGGAATTTACCCGAGGAGACCCCGAACGCGGATTTGAGAGGATTCATCTTCAAATTATATTGTCGGAGACGTTGAAATACAGTCTTCAGATGCTCTAAATGCTCTTCGTATGACATGCTCTTCACTACGAGGTCATCAATATAGCACTCGACGATGTCATGTATGAGATCATCGAAGATCTTTGTCATGGCCCTTTGATAGGTAGCACCGGCGTTCTTTAGACCAAAGGGCATAACCTTGTAGCAGAATATACCCAAAGGGGTCCGGAAAGCGGTGTGCTTCTGGTCTTCGGGGTGCATCTTTATCTGATTGTACCCTGATGAACCGTCCATAAAGGAGAAAACCTCTTGAGTGGACGTGTTATCTATCATTAGCTCAGTTACTGGTACTGGGAAATCATCCTTCGGGCAGGCTTTATTGAGATCCCGAAAGTCCACGCATATGCGCACCGTCCCATTTTTCTTCATTACCAGGACGATGTTGGCGATCCAGTTAGGATATTGGACTTCTTGGATAAATCCAGAATCGATCAGCTTCTTGACTTCGGCGTGGATGTTCATCTCAAGCTCGAGTCGCATCCTTCTCGGCGCCTGCTTGACTGGCTTGATATCCGGGGATATTGCTAATTTATGCACAGCAATCTCCGGATCTAATCCTGGCATCTCGGAATAGTTCCACGCGAAGCAATCTCTATGCTGTAGAAGCACGTCCTTTAACGCAGTCATCCTTTCTTCAGATAGCAGCTCACCGACAAATGTAGGTCGCGGGTCACTTGCCGTTCCCAAATCAATCTTCTTGAGGTTATCTGCAGTAGTGTGTATTCCATCTTCCAGCTCTTTCGGCGCCGGTGGAAATTCTGAGATGACTTCGTCATCGTCGTTTTCGAAGCACCAAGGGAGCTCATCCCTATTCTCGGACTCTTCTTTTAATATTGTAATCACGCGACAGGTGCGAATCTGCTTCCAAGATCGATGTGGATCTGGTTCTGCTCTTGCGGCTTTGGGTTCGTGCTTCCGTGGCGGCGTTACCCTCCAGCTGCTGAATAAAGCAAATCTGCCTTGCTGGTACTGGTCTTCGACCCAATTCTTGAAGGTAAAGCAGTCTTCGACAGGGTGTCCTATCGCTCGGTGATAAGAGCAATAGCCCGGATGAGAAACTTTGTTAGCTTGCTCAGGATGCTTAGACTCCGGAAGTGTGATCATTTGATGTTTTATAGCGAGCTCGAGTAACTTCTTTGTCTTGTCTCGGGGGAAGGAATACGCTCGACTCATCTTCTTTATGAGGGACAAATCCGGGCCGCGCAATACCCGATCACATGACTCTCTAATCCTGCGTCGTTGTTGTCGGCTCCTCTTTCCGCTTCTTGACTTACTTCTGCCTCTGCGTCGGGCTTTTTGTACAACGGGTTGACAGGGAGGAGCGTCTTTGTCTTTTGCAGCCTATTGAAACAAACGTCGCGTCCTGGCCTTCTCGTAGATGGCCATCTCGCGGTTGTGGTCTTCCCGAGCTTTTTGACTTGCTTTCCTGATAAGCTTGTCCACTTGTTCTTCAAATGACGGACTTGGCACTTCGCTCGCGAGATCCAGTTTTGACGAGGGGTTAGCATCTCCCGACAGGGTATCCTCCTCCTCATCGAAGTTATATATGGCGTAGCTGCCGTGGACTCGCTCCTGTTTCTCGGATCTCACGTATCCAAGCCCAAGTGTTTCCATTCTCCCGTTGGGCAATTTGCGCTGAGTCCCAGGGACATTCCAAATCCTGTTGTAGAACCGAGCTTATCGAACAGTCTGTTTTAAGGGTACTCCTTGGCGCTTCAATAGCCTCTTTAGTCCATTTGTGTAATATCTGGGCAAACGGATGGGTTGGAGCCTGTCGAGTGTAGCATCCGCGCCATGCCATATCTCTTTCTCCACTCTTGTTTCTGTGGATTGGTAGAATAGGATCACCTTTTCACCCTTTCGCCTGGCAGGGACGTAAAACGTCTGCAGGTCCTGCACATTGTAAGCTTGAAGTGCGTCGAGATCCTTGTAGTGTTTCCGCGGCACCATGGTGATTTGCAAACTCTGATCATCGCTAGGGGATGCTCGTATTGACGGCCGACTGGAGAACACGACATTAACCTCATCTTCAGAGTCACTTTCGAAGATCAACATGGGGACGGATGGTCCCGGGTTGTTGCATCGAGACGGCCCAGCGTAAACTATCTCTTCTTCTTCTTCGGTATCGCTCCCGAAAACAGGGATGGTGGAGGCGGTTTTGTTCTCCGGCTTGCGACACTTTTCTGTATCCTCGAAGTCTGGCAAAAAGTACTTTGCATCTTCGTACTTGCGGACTTCATTCACGGAGAATGGGTTCAGCTCACCTGTTACGGTATACTCGAAACCATCCTTAAAGTACTTCATACACTGATGCTGTGTAGAAGGGATGATATTGTACTCGTGTAACCAAGGACGACCGAGCCAGGCATTGTAGCAGGTCTTGGTGTTAATGACGTGAAACTTGATATCCGTGACGAGAAGTTCGAAGCGTAATGTTAGTATTACAGATCTGAGAGTCCGTGATGACTGGGAGTCGAAACCGGAGATGTTAATTTTGTCACGAGCGAGGTGCTGCACGCTCATGCAGATTTCCTTCAACACTCGAACATTAAGGAGATTGACGGAGGATCCATTATCCACCAGGATCTTGCCTATCTTAATATCATGGCAGTATCCAGAGACATATAGGGGACGGTTGTGGTCGCACGTCCCGAGAAGAAGGTCTTCGTCACCGAAAGTGATGTCGGCCGTGTGCACTTCTTCCAGTTCGTCCTTCATCCTTTCTGCGGCGAGGAAGGCTTGGAATTGCTCGGGTTCTTGTAACGCCTTGATTAATGAATCTCGCGCTTCTTTTGATAATAGGAGGGCATCGAGAATGCAGAGCTGAGAAGGTAGCTTCCTTAGGTGCGCTAGGATGTTGTAGTCCACCTTACCCTGCCTGGGAGGGTCCTTGGCAGTTAGCTCTTTCATGACTTGGTCATCTAAGGCGATATCCCCAGTGACCTTTTCCTTTTCCTTATCTTTTCTATTTGCGGGCCCGAGATTCTTTTCCGGGAGCGTGCGATTGCGCAGCTGAATGTTTTCGCAGGCCTCTGGTTCTTCCTCTTTCCCTAAGACGGACTCTTTAAAGAGAGGGCCCAAAGCCATTTCCTCATCAGAGTCGCTCCCAAAGGTGAGAACTTGTGATCCTCCGGCGTCAACCATGTAACAGCTGCCGGTAGTTCTTTTGTGCCTGTCGGTTGTACTTCTTTGCTCCCAACGAGTTCTGCGTTTCATGCGCTTAAAATGTTACCGGTGAGAAACATATCCCTGTCACCATATCCTAAAGGCGTCGCACTCCTCCGTAGGGTGTGAAATTTTCCGATGATATGAGCAATAATTAGGGTGCCTCTCCGCCCCATCGAACGCGTTCTCTTCCGAGGGTGGTAGCTTCATCCCTACTGACATGGCTTTGGCGAACCTCTTCCTCGTCTTGTACTTGTTTTTATTCACATCGGATGTCTTTTGATCTGGCGGGAGTGCTCCGACTCTTTCGTTTAGTCTCCTGCGCTTGGCTCCTTCCAATGCAGCCATCTTATGCTCCTGATCGGCTTTACTCTTCAAACGAATCTCGTCTAGAAATGCGTCGATCATTCCCTCTGTTGGCCATACAAGTTCTGGCTCAGGCTGTGCCCCTAGTTTCTCAGTGCCAGGAGTTTTCTCATCTTCCGAGTGGGAAATCACATGACAACTCGCCACATATCCCTCGGATTCATCCGATGAGCTCTCTCCATCATCTTCCTCCTGAAAGACGTGGTTGAGGAACTCTTGTAGCGTGACGGGAGTCCGCTCTTTTTGATTGTACTCTTCCAGCGCGTCGATCTGTTTCTGTAAATCCGTGCGCTTGTCTCCGGGCTTCACGGGCTTCTTAGATTTCTTCTTCTTTTTCTTCGAAGATTTTGACGGTTGGGTGTGAATACTTGGGCCATCACCACTGCTCCTCGTAGTTGAACGCGGCTTCAGCGTCTCTTTGATGATTTGAGGTTCAAGCGGGTTCTTCCATTCGACTGCTGGGCACGCATGAAGATCACTCAGCATTTTTCTGGTTTTAGCCGATAGCACGACTTCCCATGGAGCTTCTTCAATAAAGGAATAGGTTGCCCCCGGTGTGTCTGCTTTCTTAGGAGCATGCGGCTGTGGTGGGTTCACCTTCCACTTTTCAAACAGCGCAAACTTCCCCTGGAGGTATTGATCTTCAATCCATCCTTTGAAGACGAACCAATCCTCAATCGGATGACTTACCGTTTGATGGTAAGGGCAATAGTTGGGGTTGTTCACCTCAGCGGGTTGTGGCGGTCGCCTTAGATTTGGCAAGTTTATAAGTCTGTTGCGTACTGCCAGCTCGAATAGCCGTTTTGTCTTATCCCGTGGGAACGAGTAGGGACGCTTCATCTTCTCATTATAATACCGGCGTCTTTCTTCCAGTTGATCCGCCAGCTTCGGGGCACTAGGTTGCTGCTGCGCATTCGCGACGAAGGTTGCCTTTCCTTTACCCTTGTCACTCCGAGGCTCGGGCTTCGGGGGAGACGGTCTATGACCCATTTGGTCCATCTGGGCTAACTTGTCGATTAGAGCCTGGAATGTGATTGGCTTAAAGAACATCATAAACTGGGAGATAGTTGCGTGAGGGTCTAGGGTTTCCACGAACATGCCCACCGCGGGCGCTTCCTCAATGCGTTGTTCGCATTTCGACCACAAATTTCGCCAGCGTATAGCATACTGGACCCACGTTTCGCCTGATTTTACCCTGGCATTAATCAACGCTGTTATTGGAGTGCGTTCGCTGGCGCTCGCGAACCGCTGAGTGAATAGCAACTCCATTTCAGCGAACGTCTTGATAGAATCGTTCGGGAGTTCCGAATACCATTCGAACGCTGTTTCTGATAAGCTGCCCACGAACTGGCGAAGCAACAGTTTATCATCACCGCCGGTGTTGCCGCAAAGGGCCCTGAACTGGGCAACATGTTGATGGGGATTGCCGGTCCCCTTATACATATGGAATTTTGGTATTGTATAACCCGGCAGATATTTGATTTGGTCGTACCAGCTTGGATACAGCCGTCCTGTTTTACGACTTGACCAGCTGCCTCAGTCGCATGGTGAACCCGGATTTGCTGGGCTATATAGTCGTCCAAGTCAGCCTTAGAGATTGTCTCCTCCTTGGCCGTTGAGAGGGACGACGGAGGATTCGACGTTTCTCCCCTATCGTCTTCAAGTATGGTAAGGGAATCTTCAGCGGGAGGATCTTGTTGGATCATCATTTCCACCATGTCTTGGAATAAGTGGGCTATCTGCTTTATATTGGCTGCTTGTTCCGCAACCTCTTTATCCTTCTTTTCCAACATCCTCCGGAGGAACTCGGCGTCGGTTTCCTGTTCTTGTTGCTGATCCGAGGAAGCCTCGGGGCTTTCTTTCGGCCCAGTAAGCGCGGCCATTGCGATCATCATTTCTTGGAGCTTTTGCTGTTGCTCCTGAGCTTTGGTCACCGACCGTGTGAGCGGTCTATGACCTGTGGACGTGCGGCTGTCTTCTTTCCTCGACGCCATGTATACAGTGTGGACCATCCTGCCCCCAGCCTTAGGGCATCTGGGTTCAGCGCTTTTAGCTCTCGTTGCAGTCCTGGGGATCTTCTTCGGCCTCCTCTTTTTATGAGCAGTGGAAGTTGAGGGGGGCGTTGAGGTGGGCACCTAGACAGCTTTTCGTGGCTTAGCGTGATGACTGATTTCCTGTTGGATTTTCAGCTTTTTGTGCTGGCGAGAGAAATTTGGATCGATCATCGAGTCTCGGGTCTGCCGCCAACTTTATAGATTTTGGAAGACAGCCGTTGAGGGGATCGGGACCGTTCTGGCTCTATTTCCGCAACCTTTTTTAGTGGAGGGGGAGACCTCTTTAGCACCGCAGTAGGAGAATTCCTTCGCACCTTATTTAGCATCTCGAAGCTGTTCCCAGTTGGAACAGCAGCATTAACTTCCACCGTTGGGGCTGGTGGAGTTAGCCCAGAGGGGGATTTGCCCCCAGCCTTCCTTACTCGGTGCCAGTGGCGACGTCGAGCGTGTCAAGCGGACGGCGTTGGTTCAGCGGTGAGGATGGATTTGTCTTACCCCCTGTGCAGGTGGGGGGTCGCTGCTGGTGTTAGCCTGTCAAAGACCGATGTCCTTTGGATAGCAGGAGCGGGAGCGGGAGCTAGAGCCGTCAATCTTGTAAAGACCGACTTTTTGGCAGGGGAAGCCGCCTTGACGACTTCAAGAGCAGGACCGGTCACTTTCTTAGAAGCAGTCTTCTCTGGGATTGTAGGCCCCATTGTGGGTCCACAGGAGTTCTGGCCCAATCTAGAGAAGACTGAGACGCTGGTGTTGGGCGGCCCATTGAGAGGGGCCGCGGCAGGGGTAAGACGATCAAAGACCGACTTCTTGGGAGCTTCATTTGTCAACACCGGAGCGGTGAAGCTTGTCGGCGGGAGCATGGTCCCAAAAAACAATCCTGTGGTGGCTCGAGTGACTTGTTCCACGGGCATTGCGAATAGCGAAGCAGCTTGGGGTCCATAGGCTACACCTCCTGTCGAGGCAGAGCGTTGGTTGCAATTGCAGTTCGAACAGTTGGAGCATTTCGCACGAGTAGAAGCCATCGATTCTTTGCTTTCTGCAATAAGCAAGACGTCAAGTCTTAGTATCTTGAAACCCAAGGGCAACCATTAGCGAACCGCGATTGGTTCGCGAATCATGACACACGAAGTGTGGAGCGGAAATAGGAAAAGGTCCCACTGGGCGTGCCAGAATCTGTTCCCCTCCGAACGATGGCGCGACTGGCGTCTAGCCTGAAATTCGTGGCAGATGCTAATTGGTGCTATCCGTCCACCTCTCCGAAGATGCCAAGTTGATTTATGGCCCCATATATCGAAGGTTTGAACGGATGCGTCCGATGTAGCAGACTTCGTCAGATTCCCCCTCGCTTGAGGGGTTTTTTGATTGTGGGGACACTCTTCCCTGCAGGCGCAAACCCCTGCAGTTAATTACGCTACCGCATTGCGGTAACAACTTTCTCCTTCTCCAGATGGTCACTTCGTGTCGTGTGTGTTTGTTTTGTATTTTGTTGCCCGTGGATTGTATACGAAGACTGAGTTATGTCGTCGCCCGTAGGGCGTGGACTAGTCCAAATCCGTATTATCCTAGATTTGGGTTTGGGGGTTTGGGTTTAAGGATACGTTAGCCTCATTTGAGACTAAGATCGAATTAAACGTTTGTTAAGGATACGTTAGTCTAGCTTTTAGACTAAGATCAACTTAACGGGATCGTTTAGACCCAACAAGAAAGCAATAAAAAGGGGCTCTGTTGTTTAGTTTAGTGACGTTACGGTCGGTAGGTAGTTTAGGGACACTGCGGTCCATGGGTAGTTTAAGGACATTGCGGTCCATGGGTAGTTTAAGGACATTGCGGTCCAATGTTAGTTTTAAGACGTTGCGGTCAAGGTTAAGGACCTCATAGTCCGTAGATTTAGGGACTCCACAGTCCGTAGTTAGTTTTAAGACATCCCGGTCAAGGTTAAGGACCTCATAGTCCGTGGATTTAGGGACTCCACAGTCCGATATTAGTTTTAAGACATCTCGGTCAAGGTTAAGGACCTCATAGTCCATGAGTTTAAGGACCCCACAGTCCGTGTCAATGTGTGGTTGTCGGGACCCGTCACCTCTTTGAAGACGTTGAGGAATTACAACGCCAAGTATCAAAGGAATGAAGAGATGTACCCTTGAACCGGGGTGGATTAAATAGTCTTTGGCCCAATTTGGGATCAAGACCAATTAATTATGTTATGAGCCCATTAGCCCAGTTAAGTCTGAATTAAGGACTTATGGCCATCTTGGGCTAAGTCCAATCATGTTTGGAATATTGGCTTCATGTTGGTCCATTGAAGGAGAGGCCTTGCCTCTGGCCATTTAGCCAATTGGGTTAACGTTAATTCAACAGTGTTGAACACTGGGATCAAGTTAATGTTTTAACACTAGAAGACAGTTGGTGTTAAACACCAGCAATAGGAGGTTCAAATTAGTGTTAAACACTAGAGCAAATCAGTGTCAAACATTAGCAGCAGAGGCTTCAAATTAGTGTTAAACACTAAGAAATTCAGTGTTAAACACTGCAAATAAAGTTCTTTGATTAGTGTTGAACACTAAGGCCGGACAGTATTTTAACACTGGATTCAGGGGTTTCAATTTAGTGTTAAACACTAAGGCAAGAGGGGTCACGTGGTAGCACGTGAAGGCGCCCTCCCTTCATTTGTTCTGCTGAGAATATTGCATCTTTTGTAGCATCACGTGCCATCACGTGACAGGCATTTAAATGCTTGTATGTTAAAGCCTCTGCCAAGGGTCACGTGGGTCACGTGAGGCACTGCCTCAAAGGGCCTTTTCTGTGGATTTTTTCGGGGGTCACGTGGTGGCACGTGACCCTGCCTCTATGTATGTTTTTTAGAAGATCTGTTAATCCCTTTCAAGAATTAAATTCTTCGTAGGGTTGAACCCTAACAATAATTTTAAAGGAATTAAATTCCTATTTCCTTTTGAAGATTTATATTCTGGGATAGAGTTGAACTCTGAATTTTCTGTAGGAATTAAATTCCTCATATATGTGAAGAACTGCATTCTATCATATGGTTAAACCCTAATAACAGCTTTAAGGAATTAAATTCCCACTCTCTTTTAGAGAATTATTCTGAGGAATGAGATTCTGTCATAGGGTGAAACCCTAATTTCTTCTTTCTTAAGCGAATTAAATTCCTGTTATTTTAACAGAACTAAGTTCTTAACTAGGGTTAAACCCTGATTCTGTTCATTCTGAAGGAATTAAATTCCCATAACATAGGGTCAAACCATAATTTTGTTTTAAAGGAATTAAATTCCTATAGTTATGTGAGAATTAAATTCTCAAGCTTCCATTCCCTCTCTATGCTTTGGATCTGCATGGCAGGATCTCAACCCAATGAGAATTAAATTCTCAATTCAAGGGGAGATGTGCACTTTATAGATCCTCCACTAAAGAGAGAACTATGTTCTTCTGTTTAATATCAGAGTTAAACTCTGTTGAGAATTAAATTCTCTTTTCTTTCAAAAATCCTTCCCTTTCTTACCTAGGGTTTTCTTTTTGCAGAAGATCCAAATTCCTCCAAAGTATTCAGGCTCTCTCTCTTTTTTTCTCCCTCTGCATATATATCTCTGTGTGTCTCTTGGCTCCTATTTATAGGAGAAGCAGCAGAATTAATTAGTTTTTGATGAATCTTTCATCGAGAGATTTGATTTGTATTCACCATTCGTTTGGGCCTTTGGATTATTTGGTGAATTTTATTCACCATTGGATTTTAAATCCAGAGATTTTCCTTTGTTATTTCGGTTAGATTTTAAGGGTAGATCTTTCCAAATTCAAGATTTTTCCATAGATAGGTGATATTTAATCACCTTTAAATTTTTAATTGGATCGGTTCCAAATAATCATTTTCCTTTGGAAAGATTTGAGAGATATTTTCTCAGAATTTAATTCTGTTAACAGATAGGCTTTGAAAGCCGGTCACGTGTGGCCACGTGACCCCTGGTCACGTGCGGGCACGTGACCCCTTTGGAACGAGCCATCTTCTTTCTTTTTGCGCTCTGCCTTCTGGTTGCTGCTTAGCCGTCACGTGTCACCACGTGACCCCTGGTCACGTGTGAGCACGTGACCTTTGTCTGGAGCCTTTTTCTTGATTTAACCGGAGAATGAGTCCGCTGCTTTTAAATGTCACGTGCCAACACGTGACCCCTGGTCACGTGTGAGCACGTGACCTCTTCTGAAGCCTTTTCCTTGATGTGATCAGGGAACTGATGTGCCTTTGCAGCCGGTTTTTAAATGTCACGTGCCAACACGTGACCCTGGTCACGTGGGAGCACGTGACCCTTTCTGAAGCCCTTTTTCTTTGATGTAGTCAGGAAACTGAATCTGCCTTGCCGATGCTTTTAGATGTCACGTGCCAACACGTGACTGCTGGTCACGTGTGAGCACGTGACCCTTTTCTGAAGCCTCTTCCGTAGGCTTTCCTGATTTCAAATCAGGAAACAGTATCCTTAACAAACGTTTAAGTTGCTCTTAGTCTCAAATAAGGCTAACATATCCTTAAACCCAAACCCCCCAAACCCAAATCTAAGAAAGATACGGATTTGGACTAGTCCACGCTCTACGGGCGACAGCATTACTTAGTCTCCGTATACAATCAATGGGCAACCAAACACAAAACAAACACCCACGACACGAAGTGACCATCTGGAGAAGAAGAAAGTTGTTACCGCGATGCGGTAGCGTAATTAACTGCAGGGGCTTGCGCCTGCAGGAAAGAGCGTCCCCACAATCAAAACCCCCTCAAACGAGGGGGAATCTGACGAAGTCTTCTACATCGGCCGCATCCGTTTAAATCTTCGATACATGGTGCCATAAATCAACTTGGCATCTTCGGAGAGGTGGACGGATAGCATCAATTAGCATTTGCCCCGAATTTCAGGCAAGACGGACCTACACGGTCATGTCTCCGTGTTCGGAGGGGAACAATGGTGTCATAAATCAACTTGGTATTTTCGAAGAGGTGGACGGATAGCACCAATTAGCATCTGCCCCGAATTCAGGAAAGACGGACCTACGCGGTCGCGTCCCCGTGTTCGGAGGGGAACAAGGTCGCTAGGACACTCCACAGAGAGTTATAAGCAGCTCCGAGACTACATCGAGGAGCTTATCCGTTCGGAACACCTAGCAGTGTACCTGAGGGACAAGCGACAAGCTGACCGCGAGCAGGAGCAGCGTCCCCCTCCAGCCGATGTAACAACCCTAATTTTTCTCTACACTTTTCTACACAAAATTTTAATTTTTTTTTCAAAATCCATAAAGGGGTATTTTAGTCTGAGCACAAGATATAAGTAATTATTTTGTTTTTAATTACAAGTTATAAGAATGTAATAACTCCATTTTTAGTGTACAAGAAATTACTCTAAATTTAATGTATATTTGGAGTATTTACTATTGCTGCTATCATTTTAAGTAATTAAATAACTCCATAATTACAAGAAGGAGCTTGTAGCTCATTGGTAATGCCTTGCACTGCTGAACCAAGCCACTAGAGTTCAAATCTCATACCCCACATTATTTTTAATATTGATTTTTTAAAAACCTTTAGAATACCAAGAGTTTACACATGCATATCTCACAAAAACCCCACTACACCCAAAGATGTAACACTTACAGGAGTTAGATGAACCGTCGGGGAGGATCCTGGATGCCGGACTCGGCCGGAAATCAGCCAATTCGGCCTTGACTCGGCCGACTCAGTGCTCCGACCGAGTCACGGCCGAGTCACCCCCGAGTCGGCCGATTCCGGCGACGGCCACAACATGAAAGTTGTGTCTTTTTATATTTCCTATGCACCTGCAAGGTTTCAGCCTCAGACCACTTCCAGAGCTTTTTAAAAACTCCAATTACTCCAATTTTAATACATTTTTATTACATTTTATCACATTTTTATTTTTAACTTTTCATCTACCCTAACCCTACCCTAACCCTATAAATACCAACCCTACACGCTACCCTCTCACCCCCAAAATCTTGAGCCACTCTCTCAAAAGTTTTCCAAGAAGTGTGTGCTTTGAAAACAAGTTCGCGGCGAAGCTCCGACGAGATTCCGGCGGGAATTCCGGCGACGTTTTTAGAAACAACCGGCGACGAAACAACACCTCGGCAACTTCTTTAGTTCCCCTACACTCCTTAGTATAGATCGAAACTCGTAAGTCCCTTTCTATCCTTCTTTCTATTCCTCTAAAATACGAAATTACGAAGCCCGACGGAATCGGAACAAATCCGATTTCCGATTCGGTTTTCTATAAAATTTCATTATAACCAATACATTCATGTCTAAACATCTTTATCTTGACTATTAAACTTTTAAAAATCAATTTGAACAAGTTTTCTCACATGAAATGATAATCTTTTCAATTTATCGTATTTTTTTTCACTTTAATACCATCATGTTTCTATTTCACATTTAACCCTTAACTTTGCTATATATTTAAAGTAGAGCACGAGGTAATGACCTACCTCCACACACACGCAAATACAACCCTAAAACGATATCATCAAAACTTAGAATACGATAAAAACAATACTTTCATTTAAATACCATTTTCTTAATAAAATCAATTCTAAAAGTTTTAGCCTTGGTACACTTTTAAATGAATACCTCTTATTAGGAAAATACGATAAGTTGTGGACATCGATCGTTTATCTAAACCTGACTTTGTGGTGTCTAGGCTAGGCAAGTGAGCTTAGGTAACTTTAAAAGGCCCGTCTCACGATTCGTGAGCGGATCCCTCCTTCCTCACTTGTACTTACCTGGCCACAATTGGCGGTGAAGAGCCGATTTGAGGCTTCTAACGACTTGTCGTTTAGACCATTTAGAAATAGGTTAGTTGGCTTAGGAAACCCTAGAATGTAAAATACGGAAAATTACACCTTGCAAATAAATATCTTTTACTTTATAAAACCGTTTTCTAAAGTATTAGTATTTTACAATCTTTGCAAAGCGCCGCTACAACCCATCTTTGGGGAACCCGTTTAGGATCGTGCGGTTTATCGCGCACCCTCGGGCTACTAGTGCGAGATTCAGACCTCCGCAAGGAGCATTCGGTCTCGAAAGGTTTAAAATACGACATCTTAAGAAAATGAGATTTTTGGAATATAAAATATTTATTAAAACTATTTTTGTATAAATATATGTATATTTATCATTTAAACATCTATTTTATTATAATATAAATTTTCGACCTTTTTCTAAAAATCACAAGAATAAATTTTACACTAAAATACCATGAACTTCAAATAATCAATATTACAGATAAATACCCTTATTTATAAAACTAGGATATTTTCACTAGAAATGTCATAACATAAAATCCACCCTCATTACAACTCTAAAGACGAACAATAAATACTTGAGGTGTATTTTTGAAAAATATATAAAAGTATTTTTACATAAAACCCCCTCAAGTTTTATTTATTACCCTAAGGACCCTAGCAATTATAAGACTTCGATTCACATTTTTGATTGTCTGACTCGGGTTTGAGTCTGATTAATCTGACTTGAATATGATTCAAGTCAATCTATAATCTACAAGTCTCCACTTCAATATGAACTCATGAATTCATGAATCCAATATCAATCTATACATCTTGACTGAACCGAACCATGGATATACCTATTCCTTTTACATGATTCTCAGTTATTCCATTTACATGACTCTATGGTTACAACTGCTTACTGATATTATGGTTTCGGTCAGTCAATCAATCTTACAATCAATACAATTTACAAGATAACAATACAAACAAGATATCGCGGGGTTTAAGGGGTAGACTGATACGGAATATGTTAAAGGTGGCACGAGACGGTCACTTAAGACGTAATTACATCCATGCCGTTGTTCCGTTGTATTATCGACGGAGCCTTGTACTACAGGTTACCAAGGTCCCCGGTGTAAGTGGGACTCCCCTCGTATACACTGGTATCTTCTGTACAAGGCTACAAACAACAACGTTAATACAACATTACAATATTATAATACAACATTAAAAGCTACTCTCTCTCTCTTACTCTCTGTCTATTTCTCCCTTATCTTTGGGACTTACCGAGCGACCTGTTCGCTGACGACATTCTATTTCTTTTTTCTTTGAATGTTGTCAGGTAGTTTGGACCCGGCGGAGATCGAGCTATCTGAAGAAGAGTTGGAGCAGTTTGCCGAAGACCCTGCACTTTAGTTTCATTGTACACTTTTCCTTTCTTTATTTTTTTCATTTCCTGTTATGCCACTGTTTAGGCATCATTTTATTCCTGTTGTATTTCCTTTCATGCATTGTACAAAGAATGTTAATAAATAAAAGTTGATGTTCTTTTTATTTCTTGTCTCTTGTGTATTTATTTTATATTGCTTAGATACACTTAGCGTATGTACTTCTGAGTATATACATAGCGGGCCTCGTCGCGTCCCCTTCGCCGTACACTGGGAAGTGGGGCGTGACAGCCGAGCTGACCATCGGCCAGATCATGGTAGTGTCAGCGGAGGATATGTCTGGTACCCACGAAGCTCGGTACCTTATGCTGGGCATAGATGCCAACAGACATCCGGGGGGCTCGAGCTGCACAAGTAAGAACATCTACTAGCATGTATATCCTTTTCAGAGCAATGCACATCTTTCCTGAGATCTTTTGTTTATATAATAAAGGGATCAATAAAGCATTGCAGAAAAGAAAATGAATCTTATTAATTCAAAAAGGTACTCTGGGCTCCTTAGCCTTACAAAAAGGGGGGGTTACAAAAGATGTGGAACGAGATCGAGGAAGTACTCCTGGTGATACTCAGAATAGATTTCCGTCAATCGGGCCCTAGCCGCTGCAGCCCGCTCCTGTCGACGCTGCATGCGAACCCGGGATGCCACGGAAGCACCCGAATCACCGCCCGCTGAACCTTGACCCACGATGTACCTCATCTTGAAACATTCAAGGATTAAAAGCAAGGGTCGGTTGTGCTTGGCCTTTGAGATGAGGCCGAACAGGAAGATCGAATGCACCTCGTCGAGTGCCTCGTCCAGAAGCTCCTCGGTGAAGGGGTTGTCCAACCCCGGGGACCTCTTCCAGATCGCGTACATCAGGAGCTAGAGCAAGGATGACCGCCGAGGGAGGAGACAGCCGAAGTGATCCTCGAGGCGCCGAACCACTCCCCAGCACCCCTCCTCGGACAGAGATTGGTCGTACAAGGAGACATCACCAAGGGTGATAATCTCTTCGATCAAATACACGCGCCCGGTCATCTCGAAAGTAAGCGGTGCCAAAGGAACTGCCATCTCCTCCCCTACTTATAGCTTCAAGTAGAATCTTCAAGGACCCGGATTCTCGGGCATGCCAGCGTGAATCTTGGGAATCGCGGCAACTACCCTAATGCCATGCCGCCACGTGGCGAAACTGGAACGACATTCCAAAACGCTTCGCGTCCTCTACGCGATCGCGAAACATGTCACTCGCGACTGTCCATCTTCCCAAAGCTCTCACGAAGAGGCAGCCTAGTAGCTACCCTGCTCGGCTATCTCTGGCTGGCAGCTTACCTACCCCACAATGCCAGATATCTAAGCCCTCAAAAAGAGGCAACCGAGCAGCTTCACTACTTGGTTCATCCTTGGCAGGCCTCCCATGGCCCCTTCAGCACCAAGGATCAAAGCCATCACCAAGAGGCAGCCCTGCAGCTGCCCTGCTCGGCTATCCCCGGCCGGCAGCTTGCCTACCCCACAACACCAGGGATCTAAGCCCTCAAAAAGAGGCAACCGAGTAGATTCATTGCTTGGTTCATCCTTGGCAGGCCTCCCACGTCCCCTTCAGCGCTAAGGACTTAAGCCCTCACCAAGAGACAGCCCTGCAGCTACCCTGCTCGGCTATACCTGGCTGGCAGCTTCCCTACCCCACAACGCCAGGGATCCAAGCCCTCACCAAGAGGCAGCCCTGCAGCTACCCTGCTCGGCTATCCCTGGATGGTAGCTTGCCTACCCCTACAACATCAAGGATCGAAGCCCTCACCAAGAGGCAGTCCTGCAGCTACCCTGCTCGGCTATCCCTGGCTGGCAGCTTGCCTACCCCACAACGCCAGGGATCTAAGCCCTCAAAAAGAGGCAACCGAGCAGCTTCACTGCATGGTTCATCCTTGGCAGGCCTCTTACGGCCCCTCCAGCGCCAAGAATCGAAGCCCTCACGAAGAGGTAGCCTTGCAGCTCCCTGCTCGGCTATCACTGGCTGGTAGCTTCCCTACCCCACAACGCCAGAGATCGAAGCCCTCACCAAGAGGCAGCCCTACAGCTACCCTGCTCGGCTATCCCTGGCTGGTAGCTTCCCTACCCCACAGCGCCAGGGATCGAATCCCTCATCAAGAGGCAGCCCTGCAGCTACCCTTCTCGGCTATCCCTGGCTGGTAGCTTCCCTACCCCACAACGCCAGGGATCAAAACCCTCGCCAAGAGGCACCGGGTAGCAACCCTATTCGGCCATTCTTAAGGACAAAAAGCCCTCGCCAAGAGGCACTGGGCAGTAACCCTGCTCAGCCATCCTTAGTAGGCCGCTCACGGTCCCCCCCGCGCTAAGGATGAAAAGCCCTCGAAAGAGGCAACCGGGCCCGCCCATGCTCAGTTATCCCTGGCTGGTAGCTCCCTACCCCAACAAACTAGGGATCAAAGCCCTCGCCAAGAGGCAACCGGGCCCACCCTTGCTCGGTTATACCTGGCCGGTAGCTCCCTACCAAATCAGGGATCAAAGCCCTCGTAAAGAGGCACCGGGCAGTAACCTTTTCGGCCCGTCCTTAAGGATCAAAGCCCTCGCAAAGAGGCAACGAGCAGCTACCCTGCTCGGCCCCATCCTTAGTAGGCCACTCACGGCCCCTCCCGCGCTAAGGATCAAAGCCCTCGCCAAGAGGCACCGAGCAGCTACCCTGCTCGGTCCGTCCTTAAGGATCAAAGCCCTCGCCAAGAGGCGCCGAGCAGCTACCCTGCTCGACCCCATCCTTAATAGGCCACTCACGGCCCCTCCCACGCTAAGGATCAAAGCCCTCGCCAAGAGGCACCGAGCAGCTACCCTGCTCGGCCCCATCCTTAGTAGGCTACTCACGGCCCCTCCCGCGCTAAGGATCAAAGCCCTTGCCAAAAGGCATCGAGCAGCTACTCTGCTCGGCCCCATCCTTAGTTGGCCACTCACGGCCCCTCCCGCGCTAAAGATCAAAGCCCTCGCCAAGAGGCACCGAGCAGCTACCCTGCTCGGTCCCGTCCTTAGTAGGCCACTCACGGCCCCTCCCGCGCTAAGGATCAAAAGCCCTCGAAAGAGGCAACAGGGCCCACCCTTGCTCGGTTATTCCTGGCTGGTGTCTCCCTACCCCAACACACCACGGATCAAAGCCCTCGCTAAGAGGCACAGAGCAGCTACCCTGCTCGTCGATCACCAGCATGCCTCTCCAAGCTTCCCACGCTAAGGAACATGACCTCACCAAGAGGCATCCGGTTCTACGTCTAAGAAATCTCCACCTCAACTTCGGGGCCATGGAGATACCGTCTTCGCACCGATCTTTGCACACTCGGAAAGCGAATAGATTCAACTCGATGTGTGATCACTAGACAGAGAACCGACATAAAACGAAGGCAGTACTGCACAAATACGAGTATTTACCGACAAAGGAAAATACAAGCACAAACACTACTGCAAAAACAAAAATCTTTATTCACAAAGCAAAAAGTCTTTACAAGGGTATTGTGGGCTCTCCAGTCTTACAAAATGCCCGGAGGCTTACAAAAAATAGAGGAGGAAAAGCCAAGAAGTTCGGACCGTGAGCCCGGCCTAGGCCTCGCTTCCCTCATCACGGTCGACTGGGGGCATGACCACTGAAAGTGGGACCCGAGCTCGAAGCTCACCGTCGGCAAACACTGGAAGCTGCTCCTTGACGGCATCAAGAGCTTTGTTCCATGCAATGGCGGAGGCCTCGCCGAGGTCAACGTAAAACTGGTCCGACCCCTTGTAATCGGCCACCGCCTTTCTAGCCCGGATCTCGGCAACCTCTGCCGCCTGAAGCGCCGCCTCGGCATCCCGCCTGCTGGCATCCCTCGCCTTCTTTATGGCGGCAAAGCGGTCGGCCAGTTCCACTAACTTCGCCTCGATGGCTTGGTGGGACTCGCTCAGGCGGCGATAGGACTTCCGGCACTTTAAAACGGCGAGCTCCGTAGCTTCCGACCGGGCTCCAAGGATCGTCGTCCTCTCCCTCTCCAGACGCAGCTCGAGTCGCAGACCCTCGCCCTTCGAAGAAAACTTTTCTGCTGACCTCGCAGCATGAATAACCCCCACGACCTCCATACGAGTAACAAGGGCGCAGTGCCGAAGGACCTGGCGAAAAACGGCAGAGAGACTTAGGGACACCCGAACTAAGGAGAGAGCGCTCGAAATAACACATGAGGGAGTACATACCTGAATCGCCTCACGTGTGATAGCCGCTATTTAGGCCCTCAGGGTCCCCCGCGGCATCCGGCCCCCAGCCGACTCCCCCATACCAGCAAGAAGACTGGCAGCAACGGAAAGCCCCGACGGGACCACAAAGTGGGCGTCCCCCTCCTGCAAGGGAATCCCCTCCGGAATCTCCGTCGGCGGCGTGCGAGTGACCGTCCTTTTCCTCTTAAGAGGAACCCCATCTTCATCCTCCCCTGCATCCCTTGTCTGGGGATCGGGAACCCATGAGCACCTTTGGCCGCCGCCGGAAAAATCGTCGAGGGCTCATGACGGGGCAGATGGCCCCGCCGTTGGAGGCGTATCTAGCGCGGGGCCTGGGTTAGCCAGAGGCACGGCCACACCGCCGGCCTCCCCCCAGGACCGAGCGCCGACGGCACCAAGAGCCCTGGTTTGATCCATCTATCCTGCCAAAGGGGGAAGAGGCTCAACTCAGAAAGAGAAGAAGCAGGAGAGAGGAAAGAAAGACATCTAACCTGATAGAGAAGTCCTCGGAAACGCAGAAATCCGACCTAAGAGGAGAGCGCCGAGCTTACAAGATCAAGAGTGAGGAAAATATGAAGAGAGATGGGCCCTGAAGCGGACCCCACCCCTATTTATAGCCACTGGCATCCTTATCCAACGGCAACAGTCGATTCCCGCCGAAACAACCCTTCGCATTCGACGACCACGATTGCTCCACCTGTCGCACGCACATTGGCTGGATCCCATCAGACGCCCGAGGTCTGCGGCCCGTCACGTCAGCCAACCAGCGCCCGGCACGTGGTCTGTTGCTTCAGCAAACGTACGCGCGATCCGACGCAACCTCTTTAATGCAGAGATCTCTCCCTGATTCGCTTACATCATCCAGAAAATACAACGGATTACCCAGGGACACGCCTGACGATATCTTCGAAAGGAAGCTCACCTCGGGTGAACCGGTAGACCACTCTCGACCCGACCCGTTAGCTGGTCGGAACGAGAGTGGGGGGCTAATGAAGATGCTCGATATCGGTGATCTCCCAGATCATGACACGTGGCAGATGACGTGTCTTAGGGCTCACAAGAAAGGACCTACAGTGGCTGACCAGACCACTCCTGAGCCCGTCCTACAAGCAAACGATGGCTCACCTCCGAGCTCCTGCACAATTGGCCTCATCGGCCTCACAGCTCGTCTCCGGGCTACGGCGGAACCAAGATACCTCAGCTCTCCCGCTCGTCCACGAGCTCTCCCGCCCGTCCGCGAGCTCTCCCGTCGAGATCATCTTCCTCGGTCTCATCGACCGACCATCGGCACCGCTCACAGGCGCAACCTCCATCCCGCGAATCTCGCCATGCGCGAGATATCCGCCGGCCACATCCCACGTTTCACGCCATCACGATCCCCCATTAATGAGCCTATCTTGCCATTAATGGGAGATCCCGCTCATCACGCGGGCGTGACGTAGGGAGTGCAACTGCCAGCGTGATTCTCACGCCTGCCCTGCCTGCTGCCACCGCTATATAAACCCCTTCTTCAGACGGTTCAAGTAAGCCATATTTACTCCACTAAGCCGTTACACTGCTCGGATCTCTAGTCTAACTTGATCGTCGGAGGGTTCTCGGTGGTACAACCATCCCGGGACTTCCTTGCAGATAGCTCGGCGACCACAACCTCAAACCCTTTGAGATCCACACGCTTCAGGAGCGACAGCCTCCAGATCCAATCTCAGCCACCCATCGCCGCCATCAGTAGATCAACGAAAGGTAACATCTTGGCACGATACAGGTCACGTCACTCTCTCTCTCTACACACGGCGCTCTAGTATGAGATATTTCCTTATCCATACTATTTCATATTGTTTATCTTTGTTACATGGTAGAGGTTTGGGATCATCACTTTCTTTGCAACAATGTGTTCATCGACAAATATCTCTTCTTTGTAAATCGCCTAACATATATGCATGCATTATTTAGTTGCATATATATTCTAGAAGTTTATAAGGTTTTGAATTTTGCAAGCATCTTCCCAACATTATGCTTTCACATCCATTGTTTACTCGAAATTGAGCCAGCAAATCGACGGAACTTGAAATATTGCGAGGAATAAAAACAAGAAAACAAGTTGTTTGTCCATTAATTGCCATGTTGTTGTTGGTATTCACAATAATTGACATAGCCCATGCTATATGACATGATAGATCAAGAAGGAAAAAATAATTAAAAGTTTGAAAGTGATGGCACCAAAAATTAAAATTTCTCTTGAGAAACTTTAGCAGTTTGTGGAGCATGTGCCTATAAACAAAACGTTTATGTCTATAACGAAAATGGAAATAGACAACTAGCATATATGCACACATGTTGAGTTTTTAGGAGGGCCAGCTAAAAGCTTATGTAATGCAATGGAATGTCTTTTATGAATTGATAATAAAAGAAAATGTTACCCGTCATATATCTAAATATGAATAAATAAATCATGTTGCAATTCAAAAAAGAAACCTTTTCATACAAATTGGACATATAGCTGTATGGTAAGAATTTACTCTACAAAATAAGATTACCGGGTCAATTCCTCCGGATCAGAAAAAAAAAACACATTCATCCAAATGAAATTACAAAATTATATATCTCACAGGGCAAAGTAATTTAAAAGGTTTAGTTTGGAGCAAGACTTCGTAAAGGGTTAGTGAATTAAAAATTCAACGAAATTAAATTTTTTTTTTGAATAAGATGATATAGGATATATGTATAATTTCAAGCCCTCACTAAGAGGCAGCCCTGCAGCTACCCTGCTCGGCTATCCCTGGCTGGTAGCTTGCCTACCCCCACAACGCCAGGGATCGAAGCCCTCACCAAGAGGCAGTCCTGCAGCTATCTTGCTCGGTTATCCCTGGTTGGCAGCTTGCCTACCCCACAACGCCAGGGATCTAAACCCTCAAAAAGAGGCAACCGAGCTGCTTCACTGCTTGGTTCATCCTTGGCAGGCCTCCCACGGCCCTCCAGCGCCAAGAACCGAAGCCCTCACGAAGAGACAGCCTTGTAGCTCCGTGCTCGGCTATCCCTGGCTGGTAGCTTCCCTACCCCACAACGCCAACGATCGAAGCCCTCACCAAGAGGCAGCCCTACAGCTATCCTGCTCGGCTATCCCTGGCTGGTAGCTTCCCTACCCCACAGCGCCAGAGATCGAATCCCTTATCAAGAGGCAGCCCTGCAGCTACCCTTCTCGTCTATCCCTGGCTGGTAGCTTCCCCACCCCACAACGCCAGGGATCAAAACCCTCGCCAAGAGGCACCGGCCATCAACCCTGCACGGCCATTCTTAAGGACAAAAAGCCCTCCCAAGAGGCGCCGGGCATCAATCCTGCTCTGCCATCCTTAGTAGGCCGCTCATGGCCCCTCCCGCGCTAAGGATGAAAAGCCCTCGAAAGAGGCAACCGGGCTCGCCCTTGCTCGGTTATCCCTGGCCGGTAGCTCCCTACCCCCACAAACTAGGGATCAAAGCCCTCGCCAAGAGGCAACCGGGCCCGCCCTTGCTCAGTTATCCTTGGCCGGTAGCTCCCTACCAAATCAGGGATCAAAACCCTCGCCAAGAGGCACCAGGCAGTAACCCTGCTCGGCCCGTCCTTAAGGATCAAAACCCTCGCCAAGAGGCACCGAGCAGCTACCCTGCTCGGCCCCGTCCTTAGTAGGCCACTCACGGCCTCTCCCGCGCTAAGGATCAAAGCCCTCGTCAGGAGGCATCGAGCAGCTACCCTGCTCGGCCCGTCCTTAAGGATCAAAGCCTTCGCCAAGAGGCGCCGAGGAGCTACCCTGCTCGGCCCCATCCTTAGTAGGCCACTCACGGCCCTTCCCACGCTAAGGATCAAAGCCCTCGCCAAGAGGCACCGGGCAGCTACCCTGCTCGGCCCCATCCTTAGTAGGCCACTCACGGCCCCTCCCGCGCTAAGGATCAAAGCCCTCGCCAAGAGGTACCGAGCAGCTACCTTGCTCGGCCCCATCCTTAGTAGGCCACTCACGGCCCCTCCCGCGCTAAGGATCAAAAGCCCTCGTAATAGGCAACCGGGCCCACCCTTGCTCGGTTATTCCTGGCTGGTGGCTCCCTACCCCAACACACCACGGATTAAAACCCTCGCCAAGAGGCACCGAGCAGCTACCCTGCTCGGTCGATCACCAGCACACCTCTCCAAGCTTCCCACGCTAAGGAACATGACCTCACCAAGAGGCATCCAGTTCTACGTCTAAGAAATCTCCACCTCGACTTTGGGGCCATGGAGATACCGTCTTCGCACCGATCTTTGCACACTCGGCAAGCGAATAGATTCAACTCGATGTATGATCACTAGACAGAGAACCGACATAAAACGAAGGCGGTACTGCACAAATACGAGTATTTACCGACAAAGGAAAATACAAGCACAAACACTACTGCAAAAACAAAAATCTTTATTCACAAAGCAAAAAGTCTTAACAAGAGTATTGTAGGCTCTCCAGCCTTACAAAATGCCCGGAGGCTTACAAAAAATAGAGAAGGAAAAGCCAAAAAGTTCGGACCGCGAGCCCGGCCTAGGCCTCGCTTCCCTCATCACGGTCGACCGGGGGCATGACCACTGAAAGTGGGACCCGGGCTCGAAGCTCACCGTCGGCAAACACTGGAAGCTGCTCCTTGACGGCATCAAGAGCTTTGTTCCATGCAATGGCGGAGGCCTCGCCGAGGTCAACGTAAAACTGGTCCGACCCTTTGTAATCGGCCACCGCCTTTCTGGCCCGGATCTCGGCAACCTCCGCCGCCTGAAGCGCCGCCTCGGCATCCCGCCTGCTGGCATCCCTCGCCCTCTTTATGGCGGCAAAGCGGTCGGCCAGTTCCACTAACTCCGCCTCGATGGCTTGGTGGGACTCGCTCAGGCGGCGATAGGACTTCCGACACTTTGAAACGGCGCGCTCCGCGGCTTCCGACCGGGCTCCAAGGACCGCCGTCCTCTCCCTCTCCAGACGCAGCTCGAGTCGCAGACCCTCGCCCTCCGAAGAAGACTCTTCTGCTGACTTCGCATCATGAATAACCCCCTCGGCCTCCATACGAGTAACAAGGGCGCAGTGCCGAAGGACCTGGCAAAAAACGGCAGAGAGACTTAGGGACACCCGAACTAAGGAGAGAGCGCTCGAAATAACACATGAAGGAGTACATACCTGAACCGCCTCGCGTGCGATAGCCGCCATTTAGGCCCTCAGGGTCCCCCGCGGCATCCGGCCCCCAGCCGGCCACTCCATACCAGCAAGAAGACTGGCAGCAACGGAAAGCCCCGACGGGACCACAAAGTGGGCGTCCCCCTCCTGCAAGGGAATCCCCTCCGGAATCTCCGTCGGCGGCGTGCGAAAGACCGTCCTCTTCCTCTTAAAAGGAACCCCATCTTCATCCTCCCCTGCATCCCTTGTCTGGGGCTCGGGAACCCGTGGGCACCTTTGGCCGCCGCCGGAACAATCGTCGAGGACTCGTGACGGGGCATATGGCCCCGCCGTTGAAGGTGCATCTGGCGCGGGGCCCGGGCTAGCCAGAGGCACGGCCACACCGCCGGTCTCCCTCTAGGACCGAGCGCCGACGGCACCAAGATGGTTTGATCCATCTATCCTGCCAAAGGGGGAAGAGGCTCAACTCAGAAAGAGAAGAAGCAGAAGAGAGGAAAGAAACACATCTAACATGATGGAGAGGTCCTCGGATACGCAGAAATCCGACCTAAGAGGAGAGCGCCGAGCTTACAAGATCAAGAGTGAGGGAAATATGAAGAGAGATGGGCCCTGAAGCGGACCCCACCCCTATTTATAGCCACCGGCGTCCTTATCCAACGGCGACAGTCGATTCCCGCCGAAACAACCCTTCGCATTCAACGACCACGATCGCTCCACCTGTCACACGCACATTGGCTGGATCCCATCAGACGCCCGAGGTCTGCGGCCCGTCACGTCTGCCAACCAGCGCCCGACACGTGGTCTGTTGCTTCAGCAAAAGTACGCGCTATCCGGCGCACCCTCTTTAAAGCAGATATCTCTCCCCGATTCTCTTACATCATCCAGAAAATACAACGGATTACCCGGGGACATGCCTGACGATATCTTCAAAAGGAAGCTCACCTCGGGTGACCCGGCAGACCACTCTCGACCCGACCCGTTAGCTGGTCGGGACGAGAGTGGGGGGCTAATGATGATGCTCGATATCGGTGATCTCCCAGATCATGACACGTGGCAGATGACGTGTCCCAGGGCTCACAAGAAAGGACCTACAGTGGCTGACCAGACCACTCCTGAGCCCGTCCTACAAGCAAACGATGGCTCACCTCCGAGCTCCTGCACAATTAGCCTCCTTGGCCTCACAGCTCGTCTCTGGGCTACCGCAGAACCAAGATACCTCGCCTCTCCCGCTCGTCCACGAGCTCTCCCGCCCGTCCACGAGCTCTCCCGCCGAAGTCATCTTCCTCGGTCTCATTGACCGACCATCGGCACCGCTCACAGGCGCAACCGCCATCCCGCGAATCTCGCCATGCGCGAGATATCCACCGGCCACATCCCACGTTCCACGCCATCACGACCCCCCATTAACGAGCCTATCTTGCCATTAATGGATGTGCAACTGTCGGCGTGATTCTCGCGCCTGCCCTGCCTGCTGCCACCGCTATATAACCCCTTCTTCAGATGGTTCAAGTAAGACATATTTACTCCACTAAGCCGTTACACTGCTTGGATCTCTAGTCTAACTTGATCGTCGGATGGTTCTCGGTGGTACAACCACTCCGGGACTTCCTTGCAGGTAGCTCGGCGACCACAACCTCAAACCTATTGAGATCCACACGCTTCAGGAGCGACAGCCTCCAGATCCAATCTCAGCCACCCATCACCGCCATCAGCAGATCAACGGAAGGTAACATCTTGGCACGATACAAGACGCGTCACTCTCTCTCTCTCTCTCTGCACACAACGCTCTAGTATGAGATATTTCCTTGTCCATACTATTTCATATTGTTTATCTTTGTTACATGGTAGAGGTTTGGGATCATCACTTTCTTTGCAACAATGTGTTCATCGACAAATATCTCTTCTTTGTAAATCTCCTCACATATATGCATGCATTATTTAGTTGCATATATATTCTAGAAGTTTATAAGGTTTTGAATCTTGCAAGCATCTTCCCAACATTATGCTTTCACATCCATTGTTTACTCGAAATTGAGCCAGCAAATCGACGGAACTTGAAATATTGCGAGGAATAAAAACAAGAAAACAAGTTTTTTGTCCATTAATTGCCTTGTTGTTGTTGATATTCACAATAATTGACATGGCCCATGCTATATGACATGATAGATCAAGGAGAAAAATAATTAAAAGTTTGAAAGTGATGCCACCAAAAATTAAAATTTCTCTTGAGAAACTTTAGCAGTTGGTGGAGCATGCGCCTATAAACAAAACGTTTTTGTCTATAACGAAAATGGAAATAGACAACTTGCATATATGCACACATGTTGAGATTTTAGGAGGGCCAGCTAAAAGCTTATGTAATGCAATGGAATATTTTTTATGAATTGATCATAAAAGAAAACGTTGCCCGTCTTATATCTAAATATGAATAAATAAATCATGTTGCAATTCAAAAAGGAATCCTTTTTCATACAAATTGGGCATATAGCTGTATGGTAAGAATTTTTTTTCCAAAATAAGGTTACCCAGTGAATTCCTCACAATCAGAAAGAAAAAATCCATTCATCCAAATGAAATTACAAAAATATATATCCCACAGGACAAAGTAATTTAAAAGGTTTCGTTTGGAGCAAGACTTAATGACCGTGAAGGGTTAGTGAATTAAAAATTCAAAGAAATTAATTTTTTTTTTTTTGAATAAAAGGATATAGGATATATGTATAATTTCAATCTGCAAAATAGTATATCAATTACTAAGACGAATTTGAACCTTTAACGAAATACACTCAAAATCACATCATCCAATACGTTTACTGATAAAAAATGATTAATATCAATTACATTCAGATTTAACTCTACAAAATACAATTTAGATATGGTTCGTTGAGAATTTTATTTAAACGTATCCTCGAAGCTGAAAAAAGAGAGTGAATTATCAATACATAAATCCTTGGCCAACTTTCCAAACCGTGGGCCAAACAAATCTCGGCAAACCTTCGGGCCATTCTTACGCTGTCAAACACCCAAGGGTGCAATATCTGTATGATTTCTTATAATAACTAGTTTGCTGCATACATATTGCATGAAACTATACAAATTTGTTAATTAGTTGCATACATAATGCATAAAACTATATATATATGCAAATTAATTAGATATTGCAGGAAAATATACAAATATTAATGGCATGGTGGTGTGTTTTTTTTTTTTTTTGACTAGATTAGCCTTTGGTTTTTGACCGCGGGAAAGTTGTACAGGTCCCACCAATTTAACCAAAAAAACTGTGATATTCAACTTTACCCTTCACCTGTAGTTATCAAGACAAGAAAGGGAGATGATCAAAACTAATCTCAACTTCGTCAATATCACCCATCATTACAGCTAGCTAAACTACCCTTAGTTAATTAATTAATAAATAAATGCTCCACCTCCTTTGTGGGCCCCACTTATTTTTAAAGCCGTCGTTTTCCCTCCAGCCATTTTGTGCCAAGCTCCCTCATGCACCCTTCTTCTCTTCTTGTCTCCATTTGGACACTTCATTTGCACTCAATCAATGATGGCCAGGGCTTTTCATATGGATCATAATGATTAACTTTTGATTTGAATGGGTGGCAGTTTTATTTATTTATCATTATTATGCCTTTGATTTGATTTGATTTGATTTTTTTCTTTGAAAATAAAAAACCATTGTTATTGTAAAAAACATTTTTTAATAAACGATTTGCTCGGATCGGATCCTACATATCGGTATGAATAAGATCATTTGGAGAGCCATACCAATTAACAGATTTATGGTACTCTTAAAATACAATATTGTTTTAAGGCATATCTTTGAAAAACTCTCAGAAGATTTGGAAGTTTAGTACAAAAGTACCAAAAAACCTGAAATCTCCATAAAGTTATCATAACCAACGGTCAAGACTTAACGGTGTTGACTTTTCCTATAAATTGACGTCTTTTCTATTTAAATAAACATAATTAATTAAATTAAATAATTGCTAATTATTATAGTAATAATCTTTAATAATTATTAATTTAGAAATTAATGATGAGACGGTGTGAAGAGGAGGTGGCAACGGAGGTGGTGTGCGAGAGAAAGCGGCTGGACGGCTAGGGTCACGATTAGTTTAAGGAAGAAGAGCAAAAAGATGATTGGGGATGCGGCGAGAGAGGTAGCTAAGGTGACGGCTGCGACGAGAGAGAAAGGAGACATGATGCTTGGATTAGGGTTAGGGTTAGTTTAAGAAAGGAGAAGAACATGGTAGGAGAGGTCGTTCCGGCATCAGCGCTGGTGAGTTTTGTAGGATAGTGGCTGTAGGAAGCTTGTGCTAGGGTTGCTACACTAGCGGATTAAGGCGGAATGATAAACAACATATTTGAAGCAAGCACAAGCAACCATAACCCGAAAAAATCATCCATACACTAAAAATAGTTAAAAAAAAAAAGAGAACTAAAAGAAGCAAGTTAAGTTTTTTGTGACGCTACAAACTTTGAAGCGTGTCTATGAGTACGTAGATGACCTTATCTAGACTCCGAATCCACCGGGAACGAGCTTCGATGCTGATCCCCTCGCCAAAGACGATCCACCGTGAAGGAACCTAACCCAAGATTCAAACTTCACAAGAACAACTTCTAGTGAAGCAACTATTCCCTTCCGAATGTCGGCGTGACGTAGAGACGTCTTGCCTGAGATTTGGGGCAGATGCTATTTGGTTTTATCCGTCCATCTCTCCGAAGATGCCAAGTTGATTTATGGCACCGTGTATCGAAGGTTTAGACGGATGCGGCCGATGTAGCAGACTTCGTCAGATTCCCCCTCGCTTGAGGGGTTTTTGATTGTGGGGACGCTCTTCCTTGCAGGCGCAATCCCCTGCAGTTAATTACGCTACCGCATCGCGGTAACAACTTTCTCCTTCTTCAGATGTTCACTTCGTGTCGTGGGTGTTTGTTTTGTTTGTGGTTTCCCGTAGATTGTATACGGAGACTAATTTATGTCGTCGCCCGTAGGACGTGGATTAGTCCAAATCCGTATTTTCTTAGATTTGGTTTTGGGGTTTTGGTTTGAGGATACGTTAGCCATATTTGAGGCTAAGAACAACTCAAACGTTTGTTAAGAATACGTTAGTCTAATTTGAGACTAAGATCAACTCAACGGGATCGTTTAGATCCGACAAAAGAGCATTTGGGCTCTATTGTTCTAGTTTAGGGACATACTGGTCCATTGCCAGTTTAAGAACACGGTGGTCCAATATTCCCATTTTGGGGACGAATATTGGTTTAAGGACGCATTAGTCCATGAGTTTAAGGACCCCACAGTCCGTATTACCAGTTTAGGGATATGGTGGTCCATTGTTCCCATTTTGGGGACGAATATTGGTATAAGGACGCATTAGTCCATGAGTTTAAGGACCCCACAGTCCGTATTACCAGTTTAGGGGCATGGTGGTCCATTGTTCCCATTTTGGGGACGAATATTGGTTTAAGGACGCATTAGTCCATGAGTTTAAAGACCCACAGTCCGTATTACCAGTTTAGGGACATGGTGGTCCAACATTCCCATTTTGAGGACGAATATTGGTTTAAGGACGCATTAGTCCATGAGTTTAAGAACCCCACAGTCCATATTACCAGTTTAGGGACATGGTGGTCCAATATTCCCATTTTGGGGACGATTATTGGTTTAAGGACGTATAAGTCCATGAGTTTAAGGACCCCACAATCCGTATTAATGTGTGGTTGTCGGGACCCGTCACCTCTCTGACGACGTTGAAGGATTACAACGACAAATACCAGAGGAGCTCAGAGATGTACCCTTGAACCGGATGTAAATTGATTTGAAAGAGCAGCTGTGCTCGGTTCAATTTAATTTGAGGACTTACGGCCAGAATTGGGCTAAGTCCAGTTAGAAAATGTCTAACATTTTGTTCATATCTGGCCTATTAGGCCTTTGTTTGGGCTCTGCCCCTTTTTAAAATAATACACATTGGGCTTTTTAATTAAATGCATAGCATTTATTTTGGCCTGTTAGGCTTTTTTAATTGGGCTCTGTCCCTTTTCTTTAATAATGCAGAGCATTCAATGGTCTGACAGCGCGCCACGTGGCTTGTCAGGCGCTTTGCGCCGAATGAGGAGCGCAAGGCGCAAACTGATGTGGAGGTGACACGTGTCACACTCTGGTGAGTGCAAGTCTGCTAGCGCAGTGCGTTACGCCAGTGCGCGGCTGACACGTGGCACGCTCTGATGACTTGTGCCAATCCAAGAGCGCAATGCTCTGTTTTAGAAGCGCAAGGCGCAGATCTGTTCTGTGATTGACACGTGGCGCTCTCTGGTGACTTGCGCCAATCCAAGGAGCGCAACAGCGCAAAAATCAAAAGTGTAAGGCACTGTACAGTAGCGCAGAGTGTATCTTGATCTAATTTAGATCAAATAAAAGAACCTTTTTAGTTCTAAAGAGGTTTTACCTCAAGTTTTTAAGAACCAATGGTTCATCAAAAGGCAATGCCTTTATATAGATCAAAAGATCTAATAAAGAAGTAAATTACTTATGTTTTATTATTATTATTTTTTATATTCAAGATCTTGATCTTGTTCTTAGATCTTTGATCTTTTTAAAAGAACTTCTTTTTTCCAAAGGTTTACCTTTTTCTCTTCGAGTTCTTCTCAAAGTTTTTAGAGGAGTTCTGTATCTCTATCTCTGTATGTGTTTTAGACTTGGAGTCTAGGGGCCTTTATATAGTGCCAATTGATTTGTTAAATCAGTTAAAGAGATCTTTCTCTGATTGATTTAGGGATGTTTCCCCACCGCTGGATCTTTGATCCTAGGACTTCTGTTTTACAAAAGATAATTTTCTTGTTTTAACAAGATTAGAAAGATCTTTCCAAAATTTTATTGTTTAAATTCTGGCACAGTTGGCACAAGCGCACCTGCACTTGACACGTGTCGCGCAGCGCAACTGCGCTGACACGTGTCGCGCAGCGCAACTGCGCTGACACGTGTCGCGCAGCGCAGAGCGCAAGTCATCTGAAGCGTTGTTTCCTTTATTTTTATTTAAAACAGAGCCTTGCTCTGATTGGGTGCGCTGTCTCGGGCGCAGCGCCCCTTGCACCGGCGTGTCTTTTTTTGACACGTGGCGCTCTGCGCGCAGCGCAAGGCATCTGAAGCGTTGCTTCAATTTTTGAATTTTTGAAATTCAAACAGAGCTTTGCTCTGATTGGGGGAAACAAATGCCCCCCCACCGTTGCGCTTACGTGGCGCATACGTGAGCGCAGCGGTGGCAAGGTCTGATCCGTTGGATCAACTCAGGAGTTGAAGGGGCGCTCAAGTGCCTATAAATAGGACCCTTGGTCCTCCTCAGATGATTATCATCTTTAAGAATTCTTATTCTCAGAACTTCAGAGCCTTGCTCTTGCTTTCAAGAATCTTAAGAGTTAAACTCTAGAAAACTTTTAGGTAAAATTAACTTAAATTAATTTAAATTAATTTTAATTGACAGAGTCTTGCTCTCATAGATCTTTGATCTAAAAAAAAACCCTTTGGGGTTTCACCAACAGAGCCTTGCTCTCAAGAATCCATAGATCTAAAGAGATCTTGTTTCAAGGTTTTTAACCCATGAACAGAGTTTTGCTCATGGAAAAAATACAGATCTTTTTGATCTAAAAATGAAGAACTTTTAAGAGTTTTCATGGATCTTTAAGATCCCAAATTTTTTAATTTTTAGGAATTAATTTTCCTTTGATGGATTTTTCCATCCTTATTATAGAGCTAGGCTCTTTTAAGGAATTTTATTCCCTTGTGACCAGAGTTTGACAAGTGTCACTCTGTGAGAGCTTTGCTCTGAAAAGGGAGATTTTCTCCTTGTCTCAAGGGATTTCTCATTTAATGAGAATATTCTTTTGGGGATCTCCTCATTAATTGACAGACTCATCTAATGATAGGGCTGTCTTATTAACTAACATTGTCATCTAGATTTTGTGGGTCCCCCTTTGGCCCTCTTTCCACTGCATTGCAGTGTGGTACAACTTTTAAAGTTCCAAGTGTCAGAAATTAAAAATTATAATACTGACAGTTGATCTCCGTCCCTCTTCTTTTTGCAGGCAACATGTCTTTCGATATCTCGTTCCCATTCGTTCGCTCGGAGGGAGGATTCCCTGGAGCACCCGTAGACCGAGAGGTCCTAGCTTTGATCAGAGACCATGATCCGGAACATAAGAATCTTCACCTTTGGGGGTCGTGGTACAATCAAATTATCAGGAGTCGACAGAGCTTTTCATGCGCAGTATCATCAGAGCCCATCATGGCGATCCATTATGCCAACCCACCCCCGGTGAAGTGTGCCGTGGAGATGGTCGATTGGACTTCAGAAGGCCTTCTTCATCCCGCCATAGCTGCAATTCCCATTCAGCCTCCCATGGTTTTAGATATCTTGGGACGCCATATTTGTCAAGGCGAAGCGCGACCCTGGGGGCAACCATATAATATAGGTCTGATCCCCCGTCATCCGATCGGTTATCTACCATGGGCTCGCTACATTTTGTCAGCAAAGAAGTCGCGGTTGATGAGGCTCGAGTTGTACACCGCTGTTTATGCTTCTTGTAGGACTACGGTAGCGTCCCGGCCGTCTATCCGAGGCCAAAATACGGAAACGAAAATTTTTCTTGACTTTTAAACCGGCACTACCGCATCCTAAAAACCCGGATCGTAACCATTAACCTAATGCTAGCAAACATGAGAATGGGTAGGAAGCTAAACCGAGCGATCCATGTCCTTCGGTCTTTGGCCTCCACTCCGATCTCCTCGCGGAATCTCCGGACTTCATCTCCTCGTCGGAAAGGGCACCACATCGAGATGTCTTTTTACGGGCTCCCGCTTCATCCGAACCAACTCGGGCGTGAAGTGTGCTAGCCGACGCGTCCAAGGTGTTGTAGAGAATGTTTGTGATCACTTTGTCTCTTGCATCCATGGCTTTGGATGGAGGTTGAAGTGTTGCCATTGATGGAAGCAAAAAGCTAAAGGAAGAAGAAGAAGAACAAGAGCTTTTTCTTTTCTTTTCTTTTCTCTTGTTGTAATGAGAGTGAGAGAGAGTGATTATCAAAATACAAGACCAATAATATCAACCATGGCAGCCCCCCTCTCTCTCTATCTCATTTCAACACATTAAACAATTCATTAATGTGACATTTTTGCTAAAAAAGAGACCATGAGTCATAGTATAAGTCTATGTCACATTAATGCATTGTCATGATGATTTCTAGCTCATTATTTCCTTAAGCAAACATTAATCCAATTGTTTGCAACAACAAATAGATCCGGCAACATCTAAAGTAAACTCGTGACGGATCACAAGGATACCCCTCACCTGTATATACATACCTGCACCCGCATTCCGACTGAATGCGAATGCGATGAGACTAAAGTAATCCAACAAATCTAATACTAGGATCCGGGTTAAACCAAAGCCCACTAGTATGATACGTCCGATCATGATCCGTGCAATACCGCACGTATAAGATCGAACCCTGCCATATATCATACGGCCTCTACAACGTTTCGCCCGAAACTTGAGAAACTGTCTGTGGGGGACTCTAAAGACTCGTCAATACTTTGGCTATGGATTTAACCACTAGCACGTCAGAGGTATTAGCCGTACGTAACGGGCTACCAAGTATTGACCAAAAGGGACGTCGATGAGCGAACTCATCCTGACACCCTACTGAGCCTGTCAGTGACAATATCCGTACAGTCCAGTCCGTTCGTCTATGAGTATCGTATGGCGGGCCTAGGGGGTTGGTAAAAGTCAGACCCCCATAAGCGGTACAAGTCGTGTCGGAGCGTAGCCCAGAACTCCCTGAGATACTACTGGAATACCTACCAGTAAATCTCCTGCCTCGGCCGAGGGCTTTGTGTAATGGCTCTCCTAGACACAGCGCGACCTCACCCCCAATACCGGGAGAGACGAACCCCTGCAGATCCGCTCACTGCTTCCATGTGGTTCGGGACTGTACCCAACTAAAACCTGTTTGCACGACTCCTTTGAGCCGTGGTAGGGTAGTAATCAAAGTACAGTGGGAATTTACACGAGACAAATGACGATCTCAAGTCGATGAACTAATCTGTACACATGTCACCAGGGAACTGCTATCTGACGTCTGGTATAATCCCAACTAGCATGTTTCCGGTGAGTCCTGTCCGGTGTACTCATAACCCAATGAGCACCTGTATACATCTTAGGTGAACCAACTGACACCAGTGGCTTGTGAGAACGGCCACCGCCCCTCGTCGGGGTCTCGACTGTATACACTAGTCTACTCTGGAGTATCGATGCCCTGTCTCGAAACTCCCACGACCAGGGACCTTTTAAGGATGTGCTTATAGACCCCAGCTCCTACGTATATGATCGCCCTCATACTGCCGGCAGTCAAGCAAGAATCCTAGAGGCTCTATCAACGTGCAATAGTGACCTGTAAGGTCACCTAAAACAGTACACGATGATAAAGATAAACCAGATAGCATACTATCATCTCGAGTAAGACTGTCCTACCGGTATAGGTCCTCCCTCAATCATTGCAATCATGTGCCTGTGATCCAATAATTGACTCTGAGGGCACTATATCCAACAATCTCCCACTTGCACTCAAGGATAATTATTGCGATGTCGCATACTCACAGTCCGTGTGATACCAAACACCCAACTCCTCTACTAATCAGTCTCACAAAGCCCGTTTGCGAAACTATTGTGTTCGAGGAATAGCCTCAGTGAGTGGATCCGCTTTGATGTTTCTTTCTATGTCTTTCTTTATCTCAAGTTCGCGGAGAAAGCCATCTCCTGAAATGAGCTATACCTGTCTTAGAATATGTCTGGATATCTGATGGGACCTAGTTCATAAATGAACTCCAAATCCAAACTTCTCAGACTGTATCGTCAACTGAACTTAATCAGTATTCCGCGTCATGCCTCCCTCAGTATCCGCTTGGACCACCTGTCCAAAATACTGCCCCTAGTCAGAGGGAAAACTATAACTCTGACAGTCACTCTGTCATCCAGGTCACCTTGGAAGCCTGGAATGATAACCGTCTCCTAAAGGAGGCTGTCGTTATCAAATCCCTAGAACACTCACTTATGTTCTAAAACTGCTTTCGAATGTTTCTCCAGGATTGGATTAATATCAACTTATTGCATCTCGAGCAAGAACAACATCTGGTGTGGTACTTGACATCTCATGATTGACTCAATTGCCTAAGCAAGTGATCTGCCAATCATGCACATCCCTCTCCCCTTTAGTCTGTAAAACACCTTTAGAGAGGGTGACTCCATTACCCTCAGGTACACTACCGTGCCAGGAGTCGTCCATTCTAAAACACTTTCAGAATGCTGTCTAGGTACCCAGATTGGGAAACCACCCAAATCTAGATCTGTAGATCTAGTAACCAGAATGTCTTGATATTATATCCAAGTTCCATGTGGAGAAACCACTGTGTGACAACCAAAGTATAACCGAACGTAGTATAGGAATATCACTTCCTACTCTGTGTATGTCATCCAAATACCAAGACATCACACCCTACTACCTTTTTAACAGATCCATCCCCTATCCTGATGAAGTCAAACCTATGACTGTCACATCAGAAGTAGATGATCTATCTCCGCTATAACTGCTTTAGTCTATAAATAGACATAAGCCACTTGTCCACTAATGCTTCCGCTGCTCCCACTGACTACGACAACCCTGTGGCAGAGTCATATAGACGTGCACTTCCAAAGCTAGTTTAGAACGACGCTATATTCATCCTCCTGCCGGGTCTCACAGTTTGGAACAACAGCAATGGCAAGTCTGGGTAAACAAGAACCTCCCTGTCACCGTCCTTGAGGCTACCGGAGTACCTCTGTGGTGCCTGAGGTTACCCACCATATCTGCGGAGTGGCAAACGGAATGTCAAATCAGATTGAATCTTTAGGTTCTTATCAAATTTTCAGTAATCGTTTGCGGTTCTGGAATTACTTCCAGTTCTACCATACTCCCACTACTGTTTTCTGAAAAAATCCATTTTTATTAAAATCTGTGGCGAGTCTAGAACAATATCACTATTGATCTTCCAGATGGTAGAAAGTCAACCCTCGTCATAGCCCGGATCAACCCACAAACAGCCATTATAAAAACGTGCCTTGAGTTATCCGGAGTCTGGTTTTAAGCATAAGCCGGACAACTCCCCGTACCTTAACATCGTTAAGATATGAACTGTTTCTATATCCAATATAGAAACAGAGGCACTGATTTAATTGAACCAGATTCAAATCATGCAGCTATCTCCAGTGCATGTCAACTAAATGGAGAGAGGCCGATCAACGTTACTCAACTTAGGAGTGCTTCCAATTATGAGTAACCTAAAAGAGAAGCAAGTTCTCTTAATCATTACTATCAACTGAATACCATACACAAGTATCTATATCTTCAATCACCTTGAAGAATCCCGATACTTGCAATACCTGGTTCTCTACTTTACTCGTATACCTATAACTTCTCAAAACTCAGACCTTGTGTTTCTACGAAACACTTATCTAAGAACTAGAGAAGTCATAAGTAAACCGAATATAGTACGAGGACTAACCCCTCTGTCCTCATGGACGATGGACAACATACAATACTCTGTATAAGTCTCCTGAGTCTAATAACTCATTCCCTGTGTGTCGTAGGTTGAAAACTGTACTTATGGTTAAGAAGAATTACACCGCTGTTTAATGCTCTTTACCTAACCATCCACTGATATAGGTAAATGTCATGGACATAATTTCAAAAAGGTATATCTCACTCTATAAAAATAGACGTAAAGATATATCGATTTGAAATTGGTACATAATAGCGGATATTCAAAACCAAATATTTGCCGCCCGGCAAACAACCCAGGTGACTTCCTCAAATATCACCAATTACAACGAATTCCGATATAATGAGGATAATCACCTAATTCCCAATAACTTACTCCCACTCATCATCTGTAAAACTATACAGACGTGAGAATCATACCTGGTAAATACATACCCTGGAGCAAGTGTCTAATTGGAAAATCAGTTTTCTTTTAACAGTACACAGTGAAACTGAAATATTGAAATGTTTCGATGGGGTATCCCGGTATTCCTAGTAATGCCTCTTCCATTATCCAGATTCACAACTGTAACCGTATAATTCTTTACCATCTCTCCAAATCCCTTTATATGTCTTTAGTCATTACCTTCTGTACACCCCTTTAGGCCAAATGGTTTTCTTCCTTCCCTACCTTTCGGCACCAGCCTATGGTTTGGAAGAAGACTATCTAATAAGCATAATGGGTGTACTTTCCTAATCCTAGGAGCACTCGCAATGCGAGAGAAGGTAAAGATAAAAGACAATCGAATAAACCTTATTCCTATTTCTCCTGAACCAGAATCCATCCCCGAACTGGAACAAGTTCCATTCGAGTTCGTATATAACCATATGATGGAGTATCCAAATAACTGTGGATCTTCGCAGTGATACGGAGTGTCCTGGAGAAATACAAAGGTGAAGTGGGAGTGGTAATGAAATACTTGGTTTGGTAGTGAATAACAGTCGCAATTTACTTTGCCCTCCTTCTAATCCCTTTATTTGTCTTAACTTAATACCTTCTGTACACCACACTTAGGCTAATCAACTTTCTTCATTCCCTACCGTTCGGCACCAGCCTAAGGTTTGGAAGAAGACTATCCAATAGGCGTAACGGGTGTACTATCCCCTAATCCAAGGAGCACTCGCAACCTGAGAGAAGGTAAAAGGAAAAGACAACTGAATAGTCCTATCCGTTTTCTCCAGAACCGGAATCCATCCTCGAATAAATTCCTTCGAGTTCGTAAATAACCATACGATGGTTTTATCTAATGGAAGTGGACGTTCGTAGTTATACGGGGTGTCCTGGAGAAAAGGGTAAAAGTAGGAGTGGCAATGAGGTATGCAACTCTGACAATCCAAAAGCCAGTGTTATAAGAAGGTTGGTCACTGAGTCATAGTCAAGGGTCGGGTCATGGTCGCTGCCAAAGAGAGAGAGAAAAGAAACACTCAGCGTGCACTCTAACCTAGATCAGAATGGTTATCAATTTATCCAATCAGGAAACCTCCCACTGTAACGTCAAATTCTCCTCCAAACCTGAAAGAAGAATTAGTCAGGATCACCCGAGGAGTAAACCAACTCATCAGTGGGAATCGGGATCCAACTATCATCGCATGATAACGTGACGGAATCCACTCACATTATCACACTCCAGAAGGTATGCGCATGCCTGACAAGTTTCAGTTTCTTTAGAAACTCCCGATGTGTGTTTTTACCCCTTGGACCCAAGTGATCTTGACGGAGTCAACAAATCAAAGAGTCCTAGTCAAGTTCAACCCGTCATTACCTGGATTGCATTAAACCCACCCGTACATGCCCTTGACGGAGTCAACAAAGCCGCACGACTGTCCTAACCAATCCCATTTATGCAACAAACAAGCACCACTTAGCTACCGTACACTACGCCTTGACGGAGTCAACAAACGCAGCACAAATACTAAAAAATACTCGTAAGAAATGACAGAGGGCTACAGCTGGTTTTTTGGCGAAAAACCTTTAACGTAATGAACTTGATATTGTTGAAGGAACTGCATAGCCCTTTTATAAAAAAATATAATGACGAAAACTTTTGCTAAAGAGGTCACTCCCGGTGAAGGGATCTCGGCTCTTTCCCTGTAGAATGAGGTGCAGGATATTCCAACTGAATACCACGATGCAAAGCAAAAAGTAATCGGCTATAGTGAAATTATTGCCCTGATGCAAACTTCTGTCCAAGGGGTCACTCTCGGTGAAGGGATCTCGGCCCTTGCCTCGTCGACTGAGGTGCTGGATATTCATAACCGAATACCACTGTGCAAAACAAAAGAGAACGTCCTTGCAATAAAAGCTTTTTGAAAAATTGTTCCAACAACATCAAAATATGTTTGTTTAACTCGCATTGATCCGAATCAATGCAGTCCCATCAATTGATCACACCAATAAAGAACGAAAATAATGATGTACGTATATGCCATCCGCATTCGCCACTAGGTCCCGTCATCACTCGTTAGGTTACTTAACTAACGACAGAGCGGGGACTGGACTAGCGCGGATGCAAAACATATACAACATCTACTAGTATATATATCAATATATAATATTCGCTCAAGGCGCGATAAAATGCAACATCACAGAAATGTAATAAGCATCACAGAACAATACAGATATTTGGGATCCCCGGGTTTCATAGAGCCGCTATTAAAACCCGACGTTCCCATGGTCGTGTGGATAGCCCGTGCAATGAAATCCCAGACCCTTACGGGCGCGGCAAGTTACCCGCCAAAACCTGAAGCGAGGCAGCCCCTTTCAACAAAGTGAATGGACCACCCAGCACTTCACGGAATCCGGTAACTTGAGCACCCCTCCTTGGGTCAACCTGTACCCCCTACGAGTGCGACGAATAGCCTGGCAATTCTAGAGTGCAGCCCCCTCCGTCTCAACGCCATGAGATGCGGGCCCGTTGCCCTCTAGAACCCGGCTATCCGTGCACCCCTCCGCGGGGCAATCCTAGTACAGAAAGTAAAATATACAATAGGTACATCGACCTCAGCCCGGTCGTGCCCCAAAAGAATAATATACAAACAGGTAGTGACGGCAGTCCACATGTCGGACGCTCGCCCCGCAATATCAAATATACATAATACCAAAACTGTACTACCATTGCATCCAGGCTATCCACTACGACGAATCCGCAACATCACAGCACAACACAGAACATCAACGTGAATGCCACGTTCGCAAATCCGTCTAAAAGGGCTATAGCAGTTAGACAGGATTTACCGATCAAGTGACATTCACGGTCGCAGATACAATGTAAATACTGTAAACTAACATGTTAAAATTTTCGATCAACTAAAATTCCCAAAGTGGGCCCCAAGCATAATACCCAGTACTCAAATAAATCTGGGCCCAAAATAAAATAACCAGAAACCACTTTTTCAAGTCAGGAATCACTGTAGGAAAAATGGTCCAGTGATGTCACTATTCGGCGGCGGAACCGCGGCCAAAAGGGGGTTACGACCGCGGTTCCGCGGCGCTACAGTGACATCATGCAACCATTTTTCTTCAGTGATCTCCAAAAACCCTGCCTGATTTTCTGCAACATACCAAATAATTTTTTGACAACAAAAGAAAATAGACAGAAACACAGAATTTGAAAATGCGGTTTCGGAATTTTTCGTTCGATCGAAGTTCTAAACACATTAGAGCAAGCTAGTAAAGCTTAATGGCGTGGCTCTGATACCATGTAGGACTACGGTAGCGCCCCGACCGTCTATCCGAGGCCAAAATGCGGAAACGAAAATTTTTCTTGACTTTTAAACCGGCACTACCGTATCCTAAAAACCCGGATTGTAACCATTAACCTAATGCTAGCAAACATGAGAATGGGTAGGAAGCTATACCAAGCGATCCATGTCCTTCGGTCTTCGGCCTCCACTCCGATCTCCTCGCGGAATCTCCGGACTTCATCTCCTCGTCGGAAAGGGCACCACATCGAGATGTCTTTTTACGGGCTCCCGCTTCATCCGAAGCAACTCGGGCGTGAAGTGTGCTAGCCGATGCGTCCAAGATATTGTAGAGAATGTTTGTGATCACTTTGTCTCTTGCATCCATGGCTTTGGATGGAGGTTGAAGTGTTTCCATTAATGGAAGCAAAAAGCTAGAGGAAGAAGAACAAGAGCTTTTTCTTTTCTTTTCTCTTGTTGTAATGAGAGTGAGAAAGAGTGATTATCAAAATACAAGACCAATAATATCAACCATGGCAGCCCCTCTCTCTCTCCATCTTATTTCAACACATTAAACAATTCATTAATGTGACATTTTTGCTAAAAAAGAGACCATGAGTCATAGTATAAGTCTATGTCACATTAATGCATTGTCATGATGATTTCTAGCTCATTATTTTCTAAAACAAACATTAATCCAATTGTTTGCCACAACAAAAAGATCCGGCAACATCTAAAGTAAACTCGTGACGGATCACAAGGATACCCCTCACCTGTATATACATACCTGCACCCGCATTCCGACTGAATGCGAATGCGATGAGACTAAAGTAATCCAACAAATCTAATACTAGGATCCGGCTTAAACCAAAGCTCACTAGTATGATCCGTCCGATCATGATCAGTGCAATACCGCACGTATAAGATCGAACCCTGCCATATATCATACGGCCTCTACAACGTTTCGCCCGAAACTTGAGAAACTGTCTGTGGGGGACTCTAAAGACTCGTCAATACTTTGGCTATGGATTTAACCACTAGCACGTCAGAGGTATTAGCCGTACGTAACGGGCTACCAAGTATTGACCAAAAGGGACGTCGATGAGCGAACTCATCCTGACACCCTACTGAGCCTGTCAGTGACAATATCCGTACAGTCCGGTCCGTTCGTCTATGAGTATCGCATGGCGGGCCTAGAGGGTTGGTAAAAGTCAGACCCCCATAAGCGGTACAAGTCGTGTCGGAGTGTAGCCCAGAACACCCTGAGATACTACTGGAATACCTACCAGTAAATCTCCTGCCTCGGCCGAGGCCTTTGTGTAATGGCTCTCCTAGACACAGCGCGACCTCACCCCCAATATCGGGAGAGACGAACCCCTGCAGATCCGCTCACTGCTTACATGTGGTTCGGGACTGTACCCAACTAAAACCTGTTTGTACGACTCCTTTGAGCCATGGTAAGATAGTAATCAAAGTACAGTGGGAACTTACACGAGACAAATGACGATCTCAGGTCGATGAACTAATCTGTACACATGTTACCAAGGAACTGCTATCTGACGTCTGGTATAATCCCAACTAGCATGTTTCCGGTGAGTCCTGTCCGGTGTACTCATAACCCAATGAGCACCTGTATACATCTTAGGTGAACCAACTGACACCAGTGGCTTGTGAGAACGGCCACCGCCCTTTGTCGGGGTCTCGACTGTATACACTAGTCTACTCTGGAGTATCGATGCCCTGTCTCGAAACTCCCACGACTAGGGACCTTTTAAGGATGTGCTTATAGACCCCAGCCCCCACGTATATGATCACCCTCATACTGCTGGCAGTCAAGCAAGAATCCTAGGGGCTCTATCAACGTGCAATAATGACCTGTAAGGTCGCCTAAAGCAATACACGATGATAAAGATAAACCAGATAGCATACTATCATCTCGAGTAAGACTGTCCTACCGGTATAGGACCTCCCTCAATCATTGCAATCACGTGCCTGTGATCCAATAATTGACTCTGAGGGCACTATATCCAACACTTCTCTATTCCAATATCCCACGCTTCCTACCTTGTGGGTTAAGGCTTTTTTGGAGTAGTGGAATATCCCTACTCACACTTTCCTCGCACTAGACCGGGAAGTGTCGATTTCTTTAGAGGAGTTCACAGAAGTTTCCGGCTTACCGGTCATAGGGGAGCATTACGAGGAGCTGCTTCCCATGGACGAATATGTCTTCGGTGTTAAGCTAGTGATCATGGGCCTTACCCCGGAGAATGCTGTTCAACATCAGTTTCCAAGTTTAATCAAAGTGTTGAATATCTACGAGGGCCTTTTTATCGAATCTGGGAGTCGCGGGGTTAATTTCGAGGATTTCATCGCTCGCTTCCTTCACCCGAAAGTCCTCTCGGCGGAAGCTGCTAAGTTTGCCACGCTTGATGACCCTTTCGGTTTAAGTTTGGACAACCTACCAGCGACGGAGGTAGATCAGAAGGGTTTCTTCCTTTCTAACTCCCTGGTTGTCCCTTTTGCGGAGGTTGCAGTCCCTGGGATGGATGAGGAAGCATTCTTCTTAGGATTTCTTGGGCTATGGCTGAGTTGGTTTGCGCTCCCGATGCATCTTCGCCGTATGAGGCCATTGTCTTTTACCCAGCTCACCGGATGACCATTGGGGTAAAAGTGGCCGTCGGGATCGCCGGCTTAGCCCACCTGTATCATGGCCTTAGTCAAGCGGCGGATGCTAATGAACCTGGAGTACCGCACGTGATCTTCTCGATGCATTACTTCATGTCATGGCTTGAGCTACATGCACTTGGCGTTTTTGGTATGCACAAAAGGCCTTCGTTCTATGACAGTTGCAGCTTCCCTCGGATCATGCGAATGGTCAGCGCCTCAATTGTAAATCCGTCGCCGCGTCATGCTAGAGGTTTGCTCCTTCATCCCCGCACAGTTGGAGACGGGATGACCTTCACCGACAAAGTGTTAACCATCGAAAATGCGTCTACTACCACAGTGCGGCCATTGCAAGATATTTTCAAAAACGGGGCCTCAGTTCTGACAGCCCGGGAGACCCTCCATTTGTATTCTATCAGTCCGGGTGTCCTGGTGTTTAGGAAAAACAATACGGTGCTTTTCATGAGATACAACCCGCATCGTTTTGCCCAGCAACTGAGCTATAATCAAGGAGTGCCGTTGGAGGCTTTCTTGCTGGAACCTGCCGCCACTGAAGAAGGGATGCGGAGCGCACTGCATCACTTCATGCGTCTGAATACGGGCTCTCATTCTTTTTATCAGCGAGCCGACTTGCGTCCCACAGATCCTTAATACATATACGGCGTGGTACCAGCATTCGACGGACGCCGTTATTAAGAAAGAAAGGCGATTGTTGGTTGACCGCAAGGGTGTGCCTTCCAGCAACGATCACAAAGCTCCCCTGAGGCCAAGGATCCCTGTCGTTCCTCCGCTGAGAGATGCCGGAGCTGAGCCACCGCGCGTGTTGAGCCCTTTGCGCGGATTGTCCCGTACTACCACGGACGTGCCCCCAGCGCCCCGTGCTCCAGTGGAGACAGTGAATGTGGTTTCGCCGGAGTCTGTTGTGGGCTCGGACATCGGGACCTGCCGTCCTAAGGTGCCTGCGAAGCGTAAGCTGATTTTGGCGGCGACCGGGGCCCGTGGGCAGAAGAGGAAGAAGAAGTCCGTTCTTTCCCTGGATGCCATCCTCGGCTTAGAGCCTCAGGCCCCTCTCACCGAAGGCCTAAGCGAGTACGGAAGCAACGAGGGTTTCTTTGTAGATCCAGCAGACACCGACACGGTGGCCGCCATCGCGGCTTCTGAGTGATTGGTAAGGCTCGAAGCGTAGTTGGCTAAACTCGCGCAATCGGGTAATGACTAGCTGTATTTTTCCGTCATTGCATCGTACTTTTATCATTGTCTTTGACTAATGCTTTTCCTCCCTTTTTTTTAACAGGCGTCTCTACCGAAGAAGCCATCGCTGCTTCCCTGAGAACCTTCCACGAGGAGGAAAGGAAACGTGCTCTATCGGGCGTTGGTACGTCTCGGCTCAGTGAGTCTTTATTCTCTTTTCTTATGGCCAATCTAACCTTTTCTTTGTCTCTTTGCAGGGGCCGCGGGATCTACTGCGCAAGCCGATGCGGGGACTCTTCCCGGGCCAGCTACCGATACTCCGGCCTCTTCGAAATTTCCGCAAGAGACCCGGCTCAAAAAACCGATGATGGATGCCTTGAAGGCTTTGGAGGCAACTCTAAACGCAGACGACGACGCCTTGTTGGAAGCTTCCAAGAGGTTCGTCGTGACGGCCCGGGAAGAGAGGAAGCGCTTGAGGCACGCAGCGAAGGAGCGCAGCGCTGCTTTGGCCGTGGGAGCGGGCCCAAGCGCCGTTCCTCCTGCTGCTACTCCTTCGGAAGAGTCTCCGGTCGCCTTGTCTACTGCTCATAGACAGGAGGCACGTGCAGCTCGGGAGGCCAAAGATCAATCCACCTCAGGTAATGTGTCTTTCAAGACTTTGTTGCAAAAGTTGTACAACTATCGGTTCTTATACATCTTGTCCTGCAGGGCCAAGTCCAACTTAAGGAGAGATGGATACCGTCGAGCCTGAAGGGATGGTGGAGAAGGTGGCAGTTGATCCCGAGGCGATGGTAGGCGGTGCAGCCATAGTCGTCGGGCCTGAGATAGTAGCTGGTGAGACAGTCACGCATACTTCGCCTAAGACGGCCACCACTGCCTAGTGCGAGGCAGCGGAAAATGAGACGGCTGCTACAACCGAGCCTAGGGCAGCGGTGGATGGGGCGGCTGCGACCGATGAACCTATGGCCGCGGTGGACGAGACGGATGCGACCGCCGAGCCCAAGGGGGCAGCGGGCGAGACATGCATGATTGCTGAGGATGAGCGGGCCGCTCTTTCCCAAGAGTCGGGCATCGCTCCGATCATTGCTCTCCCAGCCTTCGGTCCCTCGCCGTCTCCCGGCCTCGCGAGCACGACGACGGCTCCTGTAGAGTCTGGCGATGAGGCAACGGGAGGTGGCCCCATGTCAATGGAGGAGGGAGACGCCACCGTTTCGGCTGGTGACTCATCAGGTAAATTTTGGGTTATCGTCCTTTTCTTTATTCTGTAACTTTTCTGACAGTGCTTATCTTGTTTCTAACGCAGGCGCGGCCAGTGTTGATGCCCCATTGCTCGAGGGAGCGCCGTCAGCTACTGCCTTGACGGTGGTCACCTCTCTACCTTCTCTCGCATCGTCGTAAATGCTGGAAGGTATGGACTTGTGATCCATCAGTCTTATCTTTCGGCCGTATAATTCATGTACTGATGTTGTACTATTGTGTCCTTGCAGGAGTACTTTTTGATTACCTTTACCAGGTGCTGCACCCGCACTTCTCCTTCCCGTCGGAGCTTGCTTCCTCTAGTGGCGCTGGTGAGTATAGTTTTCAATTAATACTCTTTCTTTTTCCAATAATGAACTTGCTTCTGATTCTTCCTTGCCCTGATTGCAGTGCTACATATCGAAGGAGGAGATGTAAGATCAGCCGTGCCACCGGTCCTCCCAGTTTTGCCTCCTCCTGCGGCTGGTATAGTAGACTCCATCTTTGATGACTTTCTTATATTTCTTTGAATCATCATTTGATTGTGTTTTGTTCTGCAGCCGTCGTTCCGATTGCAGCCGTCGTTCTGATTCCGGCCTCCTTCGAGTCTCGCATCACGATGCCAGCAGGCCCATTCTCCAGGCGTCCACCCTCAAAGGGTGCTGCGATGAGTTTGAGTATGCTGAGCGGATGCATCGAAGAGCTTGACGCAGAAGCTCCCCCATCTGCCGCAGATTTCGTTGCGGAAGTTAATCCGATGCTGGCGACGCTTGCAAATTTTCATAATGAAGGCATCGTCGAGTCTTGGGTTAATCACTGCAGGGAGATCGAGTCCCTCCTGCACCAGCTGGAGCTTATGCGTCCTGCCCCCAAGATCTTGGCCGTGAGCACTCAACGGGCGGCATGGATCGAGCATAGCGCTTCTTACTTCCGCCATCTTGAACAAGAAGTTGCTTTAAGGCGTAAGGAGCGCGGAGAGACTTCGAGCAAATCTGCCCGACTGCATGCTCAGGTGGATGCAAATGCTGCACAGTTGAAGGTTATCTTTGGAGGCCTTCTGCGATGCATCTCTGACGGGTTAACACTGAGGCAGCAGCTTGACGTCGTCGAGCGGGATGCACCAAATCAGGAGGCAGCCTGGTAGGCAGTTGAGGAGCGGCTTTCATCCTTCCGGCAGCAGCGGGCTCAGGTGGAAGCAGAATTGGCGGTGGCAGCCGCTCATGAGGAGGAATTGAAGGAAGTGCGAGAGCAGCTTGCGGATTTGTTGAAGACGCTTCCTTCTCCATGAACATTTTGTATCATTTGTAATTGTAAATAAAATGTATTTGTTTCTTTTATTCTTTAACACAATGTATCTTGTACTCAATCGAATTTATGAATAAAAGATATGCATTCTTCATAATGTCTTGTGTCATTTCTCCGCTTTCTTCTTTCTTTTATTATCAGCATGTTACCTTAGTAAACATGGTCGATAGATGATAGAGCGAGCATCCTGTCTTGGCTTCTTCAAGAGGTAGTGATGGCTTAGGCTGCAGGTTCAGATCTGCTGCCTAAGACTTTTCAACTTTATGAGCCGTGAGGGTCTCACAAAGACTTTTCTCCCTACGGATCGAGAGGATCTCGCAAGTGTATTTTCTCCTTAGGAATCGTGAGGATTCCTAATTGTATTTTCTCTTGAGAGTCGTAAGGATCTCAGTAGAGAATTTTCCCCTCTTACAAGTCGAGAGGACTCGTAAGCGGTTGTTTCCCTCCTTGTCGAGATTCGACCTTGGAGAGTGTGGTCCGTGAATAGTATGCAAGAGTCCGTTTTGGACCGACTTGTAGGACCCCAGTGCTTAGGAAACAGGTTTTTAAATCCCCGCTACCTAAGGCTTTTCCTCACGAGTCGAGAAGTTCTCGCAAAGACACTAATTTCCTCACGAGTCGAGACGAATCGAGCAGTTCTTGCAAGAATATCCTAACATCACAGTTAACCTCTGCTCTTTACGACAGAGGTCTGTTAGGGTCTATGGTACTTAGGGTTTTGTCCGTCGTACCGTCGCGTTGGCTGATATATTCCTCGATAGGCGATCTTGCTGTTCGAGTAGCCTTGCGATTGTCGCGTCTCTGATCCCTTCGAGGGCTGGACAAGACGTCTTCAAGCAATCCTCCTAGGCAGTTTGACCGTCGGAAGAGCAAGCATTAGGAATTTTGCCATGCCGCTTTTTACTTGAGGTTAGGCTCATTTTAGAGAGCCCCGATGAGTCATAACCACTCCGCGCTGGTGTGGGATGATCTCCGATAGTCTTTCAGGCTTTTTATGACTTGCCGTTAAGACCCTGAAGCTAGGAATTTGGCCTTTACTTCATTTGCTGGCATTGCGTCCTCTATATCGAGACGAATGTCGCGGTTGTGTCTAGGTTGCTGGTGAACCGTCGAGGTTTGGAACTAGGGATTTTGCCGTGGCTCCTTTTGGTGATGTTGCGTCTGCTGTGTCGAAACGAACGTCGAGGTGGTGACCACTCCGCAGTGGTGTGAGATGATCTCCGATTGTCTTTCAGGCTTTATATGACTTGCCGTTAAGACCCTGAAGCTAGGAATTTGGCCTTCGCTTCGTTTGCTGGCATTGCGTCTGCTGTATTGAGACGAATGTCGCGGTTGTGTCTAGGTTGCTGGTGAACTGTCGAGGTTTGGAACTAGGGATTTTGTCGTGGCTCCTCTTGGTGATGTTGTGTCTGCTGTGTCGAGACGAACGTCGAGGTGGTGACCACTCCGCACCGGTGCGAGATGATCTTCAATTGTCTTTCAGGCTTTATATGACTTGCCGTTAAGACCCTGAAGATAGGAATTTGGCCTTTGCTTCGTTTGCTGGCATTGCGTCTGCTGTGTCGAGACGAACGTCGAGGTGGTGACCACTCCGCACTGGTGTGAGATGATCTCCGATTGTCTTTCAAGCTTTATATGACTTGCCGTTAAGACCCTGAAGCTAGGAATTTGGCCTTCGCTTCGTTTGCTGGCATTGTGTCTGCTGTATTGAGACGAATGTCGCGGTTGTCTCTAGGTTACTGGTGAACCGTCGAGGTTTGGAACTAGAGATTTTGCTGTGGCTCCTCTTGGTGATGTTGCGTCTGCTGTGTTGAGACGAACGTCGAGGTGGTGACCACTCCGCACTTGTGCGAGATGATCTCCAATTGTCTTTCAGGCTTTATATGACTTGCCGTTAAGACCCTGAAGCTAGGAATTTGGCCTTTGCTTCGTTTGCTGGCATTGCGTCTGCTGTGTCGATACGAACGTCGAGGTGGTGACCACTCCGCACTGGTGCGAGATGATCTCCGATTGTCTTTCAGGCTTTATATGACTTGCCGTTAAGACCCTGAAGCTAGGAATTTGGCATTCGCTTCGTTTGCTGGCATTGCGTCTGCTGTATTGAGACGAATGTCGCGGTTGTCTCTAGGTTACTGGTGAACCGTCGAGGTTTGGAACTAGGGATTTTGCCGTGGCTCCTTTTGGTGATGTTGCGTCTGCTGTGTCGAGACGAACGTCGAGGTGGTGACCACTCCGCACTGGTGCGAGATGATCTCCGATTGTCTTTCAGGCTTTATATGACTTGCCGTTAAGACCCTGAAGCTAGGAATTTGGCCTTCGCTTCGTTTTCTTTGGCGCGTCCGAATCCTGCTGGGGGAAGAACGCTGGGGTGACATCTCATCTACTATATCGAGACAATCGTCGAGGTGGTGACCACTCCGCGCTGGTGCGAGATGATCTCCGATTGTCTTTCAGGCTTTATATGAGTTACCGTCAAGACCCTGAAGCTAGGAATTTGGCATTTGCTTCATTTGCTTTGGCGTTGCGTCTGCTGTGTCGAGACGAACGTCGAGGTGGTGACCACTCCGCACTGGTGCGAGATGATCTTCGATTGTCTTTCAGGCTTTATATGACTTGCCGTCAAGACCCTGAAGCTAGGAATTTGGCCTTTGCTTCATTTGCTTTGGCATTGCATCTGCTGTGTCGAGACGAACGTCGAGGTGGTGACGACTCCGCATTGGTGCGAGATGATCTCCGATTGTCTTTCAGGCTTTATATGACTTGCCGTCAAGACCCTGAAGCTAGGAATTTGGCCTTTGCTTCATTTTCTTTTGGCGTTGAGTCTACTGTGTCGAGATGAACGCTGGGGTGGAGCTAGGATTTTGCCATCACTCCGCTTTGCTGACCATGGGGTCTTTTGTTGACGTTGCATTTACATCCTGCTGGACTGCGAAGGAACGCCGTTGTTGATATTGCGTCTGCTGTAACGAGACGAATGCTGAGGTGGAGTTGGGATTTTGCCATCACCCCGCTTTGTTTCGATCGTGAGGTCTTTCGGCTTTGGGATATTGTAATCCATCGTAGTTTATCGACATCTCGGTCAACAGCTAGTTTTAGGACGTAGTGGTCCGTCATTAGTTTAAGGACGTTTCGGTCCGTTGTTGAAGAAGGCCGGCTACTACTTATAGAGTTTGGGCTTATGAAGATAGCGAGCGGACATAGTCGTCGTCGTCTATCATTGACCTAGGCTGTGACTCATTAAGCGTAGTATTTCTTTAGGAAGCGACCGTTTATCGGCCTGAAAGGCCTTTCACCGTGCATATCCATGAGTAGATAGGCTCCACCCTGGTAGACCTTGTCTATGATGTACGAGCCTTCATAGTTTGGCTCGAATTTTCCTCGCTTGGCGCGATTGGGGATCATAGGTCTTTTGACCACTAGCACGAGTTCGCCTTGGTGGAATGTCCTTGGCCTGGTTAATCTTTCATATGAGCGCGTCATCTTTGCTTTATAAGCCTCCAGATTTTGTTGCGCTATGAGCAGGGTTTCATCAAGGGCATCAAGCTCCTCAAGCCGAAGGTGAGCATTTTCTTCGTCGGTCAGCTCATAGTGGACTGCCACTCATAGAGAGGGTAATTCTATTTCGAGAGGGAGTCCTGCTTCTGTACCGAATACCAACGCGTACGGCGTTGTGTTCATGGCCGTCTTGAACGTAGTTCTATATGCCCAGAGAGCTTCTTGCAGTCTCTCGTGCCAGTCCCTTTTATTTCGGGACACCGTCTTCTTCACGATCTTCGTCAAGGTCTTGTTGAAAGCCTCATCTAGACCGTTAGCTCTGGGATTATAAACTGAGGAGTATCTCCAGTCTATGTTGTGTTGTTGCGCGAAGCGGCTGATTTTGTGGCTTCTGTAGGCTGGCCCGTTATCGGAGATGATCCGTCTCGGAGTTCTGAACCGATAAATGACCCGCGTCTTGAAGAAATGGAGGATATTCTCCGTCGTCACTTCCCTCAGCGGCACTGCTTCTGCCCATTTGGAGAAGTAGTCAGTCGTCGCCAAAATGAATCGATGTCCCCTGGACGATGCTGGTTCGATGGGGCCGATTACGTCAGTCCCCCACATTTCGAACGGCCAGCTAGCCACCATTGGATGGAGTGGATTTGGATGCTGATGGATAAAGTCCCCATGGATCTAGCACGAGTGGCATTGCTTCGCATACTCGAGGCAGTCTTGGATCATCGTGGGCCAATAATAACCCATCCGCTTGATTTTCAGCTTCATCTTCGGCCCGGCTTGGTGAGAACCGCAGAGTCCGTCGTGAACTTCTTGGACGACTCTTTTTGCTTCTTCAGGTCCTAGGAATCTCAACTACAGAGAATCAAACGACCTCTTGTACAGAGTATCATTGACGAAGGCGAAAGACAGAGCTCGTTTCATAAGCTGATATCTTGAGGACGCATCTTCAGGTGTTCGATGGGATTTGAAGTATTCTATAAAGACTTCTCTCCAATCCTCAGTCTTTTCTTGGTCATTTATTTGCAGGGCCGTCTGCTCAGTCGCTTCCGTTTCCTCGGATGGTTCCGGAGATATTTCTGCCAGAGCAAGAACCCGACGGCTTTGCACAACGATCCTTACGTCATCGAGGTTCTCGTCGGAGTTCTTTAGCGAGCTTGGCTAGTGCATCCGCCTTGCTATTTTCTGCACGCGGTATGCTTTCCAGCATGTAGGAGGGAATTTGAGTAAGCAATTGCTGTACTCTTTCACAATACTTTACCAGTTCGGGTTTGCACGTTTGGTAGTCGCCATTTACTTGATTGACGACCAGTTGAGAATCTCCATATATGAGGAGGTTTTCAATTCCCATGTCGATGGCGATCTCGAGGCCTGCTATCAAAGCTTCGTATTCGGCTTCATTGTTCGTCCTCAGCTCTGTTAAGGAGAAAGCGAAGCGCATTATCCCTCCTTGTGGAGTTACGAAGATGAGACCTACCCCCGATTTGATTATAGGGGTGCTTTGTTTGCGCTTCTTCATGGAAGACGCTCCATCAAAATAGAGTTCCCATCGGGTATTACTACCGTCGATCGCATCAAACACATATTCGTCTGGCAGCTCGCAATTCAGAGGAGAATCGGCAGGTATCGGATGCTCAGCGAGGAAGTCGGCGATGGCCTGGCCTTTCACTGCCTTAAGAGGTTGATAAGTTATTGAGAACTCCATCAAGTGCAGGGCCCATTTAGCGAGCCGACCTGTCAGTATGGCCTTGGACATCAAATATTTGAGAGGGTCCACCTTCGATATGAGACGGACTTCATGTGCCAATGCATAGTGCCTGAGTTTTGTTATCGCGAAGATCAACGCCAGACAGTGTTTCTCGATGGGGGAATAGTTGCTTTCTTCCCCCAGGAGAACTCGACTTTAGTAATAAAGAGCTCTTTCTTTCCCTTGGTCGTTCTCTTGTGCCCATAACGCGCCTAAAGAACCTTCGAGGGCTGTTGTATAAAGAATGAGAGGCTTTCCCTTGACCGGAGCAGCCAACACTGGCAGATTTTGCAGGTATTGCTTGATTTTGTCTAGCGCGCTTTGGCATTTGCGATCCCAGACGAAAGGGGTTCCCTTCTTCATCAGGTGGCTGTAAGGACGGCATTTGCCTGAGAGATTGGTTATAAATCGCCGAATATACGCGAGCTTCCCTTGGAGAGACCGCAATTGCTTGAGAGTCTTTGGTGGGGGCATCTCCATGATCACCTTGATCTTTGACGGATCTATCTCGATACCTCGGTGTCGGACGATGAATCCTAGGAATTTACCTGAGGACACCCCGAACGCGCATTTGAGAGTGTTCATCTTCAAGTTGTATTGCCGAAGGCGTTGAAATACGGTTTTCAGATGCTCTAAATGATCCTCGTATGATTTTCTTTTAACCACGAGGTCGTCGATATAGCATTCGACGATTTCATGTATAAGGTCATCAAAGATCTTTGTCATGGCCCTCTGATAGGTGGCACCGGCGTTCTTTAGACCGAAGGGCATCACCTTGTAGCAGAATATGCCTAAAGAGGTCCGGAAAGCGGTATGCTTCAGATCTTCGGGATGCATCTTTATCTGATTGTATCCTGAAGATCCGTCCATGAAGGAGAAAACTTCGTGAGTGGACGTGTTGTCTATCATCAGCTCAGTGACCAGTACTGGGAAATCGTCCTTCGGGCATGCCTTATTGAGATCCCGAAATTACACGCATATGCGCACTGTCCCATTTTTCTTCATTACCGGGACGATATTGGCGATCCAGTCTGGATATTGAACTTCCTGGATGAAGCCGGAGTCGATCAGCTTCTTGACCTCGGCGTTGATGCTCATCTCAAGCTCAAGCCGCATTCTTCTTGGCGTTTGTTTGATCGGCTTAACGTCCGGAGATATCGTCAGTTTGTGGACAACAATCTCTGGATCCAGTCCTGGCATTTCGGAATAGTTCCATGTGAAGCAATCTCTATACTGCATAAGCACGTCTTTTAGTGCAACCACCTTTTCTTCAAGCAGCAACTCGTTGACGAATGTCGGCCGCGGGTCGCTTGTCGTCCCCAAATCAATTTTCTTAAGGTTATCTGCAGTGGTATGTATTCTATCTTCCAGCTCTTTTGGTGCCGGTGGAAATTCTGAGATCACCTCGTCATTGCTGTTTTCGAAGCACCAAGGAAGGTCATCCATATTCTCGGGCTCTTCTTTTGATATCGTTATCATATGACAAGCACGAGCTCGCTTCCAAGACCGATGTGGATCTGGTTCTGTTCCTGTGGCTTTGGGTTCATGCTTCTGTGGCGGCGTCACCCTTCAGCTGTCAGATAGAACAAACTTGCCGAGCTGATACTGATTTTCGACCCAATTTTTGAAGGTGAAGCAATCTTCGAGAGGGTGCCCTATTACCCTGTGATAAGAGCAATAGTTCGAGTGTGAGACTTCGCCTGCTTGTTCGGGGTGCTTGGACTCCGGAAGTGTAAGCATTTGGTGCTTTATAGCTAGGTCAAGTATCTTCTTTGTCTTGTCTTGAGGAAAAGAGTATGCTCGACTCATCTTCTTTATAAGGGACAAATCCGGACCGCTCGATTCCCGACTGCGTGGCTTCTTGGTCCCGCTTTGTCGTTGCTGAATGATTTTTCCGCTTTTTGACTTGTTTTTGCCTCTGCGTCGCGCCTTTTTACAACAGGTTGACAGGGAGCGGCATTTTCGTCTTTCACAGCCTGTTGAAGGAGGCATTGGGTCCTGGCTTTCTCGTAGATGGCCATTTCGCGGTTGTGGTCATCTTGAACTTTTTGACCAGCTTCCCTTATAAGCTTGTCCATTTGTTCTTCGAATGACGGACTGAGCATTTTTATGTCGGGGAATTTTTCTGGTTTAGGGTTAACATCTTCCCATTGAGCATCCCCTTCTTCATCAAAGTTATGCACGGCATAGCAGTCGCGGAGTAGCTCCCGTTTCTTGGACCGAACATATCCAAGCCCGATTGCTTCTATTCTCCCATTGGGCAATTTGTGCTGAGTTCCGGGAACGTTCCAGACCCTGTCATAGAATTTGGCTTTTCGAGCGGTCTATTTGAAGGGTATCCCTTGGCGCTTCAATAGCCTTTTCAATCCTTCCGTGTAATATCTAGGCAGACGGATGGGCTGAAGCCTGTCAAGTGTAGGATCTACGCCGTGCCAGATTTCTTTCTCCACTTTAGTTTCCCCGGAGTGGTAGAATAGGATCGCCTTTTCACCTTCTCGCCTGGGAGGGACATAGAACGTCTGCAACTCTTCCACACTATAGGTATTAAGCGCGTCCAGTTCTTTATGATGTTTGGGCGGAACCATAGCAACTTGCAAACTTTGCTCTTCATCAGCGAATGTTCGTATTGAAGGCCGAGCAGAGAATATAGCATGGACCTCATCTTCCGAGTCGCTGCCAAAGATCAACATAGGAGCGGACGGTCCTGGCTTGTTGTGCTGAGGTGGACCTGAATAAACTATCGCTTCCTCTTCTTCAGTATCACTCCCGAAGACTGGAATGGTGGCGATAGCTTTGTTCTCCGGTTTGTGACATCTCTCCGTGTCTTTGAAATACGGTAAAAAGTATTTTGCATCTTCGTACTTGCGGAATTCGTTCACGGAGAATGGGTTCAGCTCTCCTGTTACGGTATACTCAAGACCATCATTGAAATACTTCATACACCGATGTTGTGTAGAAGGGATGATGTTGTACTCGTGTAACCAAGGTGTTAGTGTATATGCCCTAGAGGCCATTACTGTATCATACTAGTTTGTATATTACTTGATGGAAGCTTAGGATATTCACCTTGTATAAACAATCTTGCTCAATATAGTAGTATGCTACTTGGTTTGTTTCTGCTTTAATGTGTGCATGTGCTTCTTTTAGCATATCGCCTTTACACATTAGTGGAGCCCTTAGGATCTTTGCTTGATTACCAGTGTTGTGATGGCAGTCACACTCATGGGGGCTGGGTAATCTACAAGCACATCCTTATGCGGGTCCCTAGTCGTAGGACTATCGAGACAGGACATCGATACTCCGGAGTAGACTAGCGTATACGCTTCTCATCCCAACTTGGGAAACGGTCTGTCCCACAGCCGTCAGTACGTCGTACTTGAGATAGTTTGCGGGTGCTCGTTAGGTTACGAGTACACTGGACAGGACTCGTCGGGAACTGTTGGTTGGTATTATACCTATCGTCAGTTATCAGTTCCCAGGTGACATGAGTACATTTTAGTCCGCTGACTTGACACTGTCACTTCGCCTTGAGTGTGTTCCCACTGCACTTTGATTACTACCCTACCACGGCTCAAAGGAGTCGTGCAAACAGGCAGTTTTTGGGTGCAGTCCCGAAGCACTTGGAGGCAGTGACGGTTAGACAGGATTCGTCTCTCTCGGTATTGGGGGTTGACTTCGCGCTGTGTCTAGGAGAGCCATTACACAAGTAGTCCCTGGCCAGGGCAAGCGAGATATACTGGTAGGTTTCCAGTGTTATCTCAGGGTGTTCTGGGCTACACTCCTACACGACTTGTACCGCTATTAGGAGACTGACGTTTACCGCCCCCTAGGCCCGCCATGCGATGTATCAGACGAACAGACCGGACTGTACAGAGACTGTCACATTCAGGCTCAGTAGGAGTTCAGATGGGTTTACCTCGTCAGTCTTCTTATCGGCATCTACCTGGGGACCGTTACGTACAGCTAGTGCCACTTGCGGTCTGTGGTTAAACCCACTGCTAGCGTAGTGTCGAGTCTTTAGAGTCCCACACAGAGGGTTATTCGCCTTTGGGCAAAACAGAGTAGAGGTCGCATGGTTTTGCGACAGGGTTCGTTCTCATCCGCGCACTTGTGCACGTTTGGCGTCCGGACAGACATTACTAGCGGGCTCTGGTTTGAGCCAGATCCTAGTATATGTTTTAGGGTTAGTTTTATCTCATAGTATTCATGTTCCTCGGAATACGAATGCGGGTGTGTATGCACAGTTGATTGAGGCGGAGGAAGAGGTTTTTCATTAGGGTTTTGGAACGGGTGCGTATGCACAGTTGACATTCGTCTTTTTCCAAACCCTAATGAATTTGTGATATATCAATTAATAATATTAATTAAATGAAATTGTGTCATGGTTGGGTTTGTTGACTTGTTGACCAAGATTGACTAGTTGACCATGGTTGAAACATTGACTATCATCATTACACATCAAAGATGCTTTTTGATTCTTGCAAACACCATTTAATGTGAAATGATAATAGTCTTATCAAACCTTCCATCAACTTTTTCATTTAGATTAATTTTATTAATTTGATAATTCACTTATATTGTTATGGTTGTAAAAAACCATCTCATTCTATCATAACCATTCTCTCTCCTCTATTCTTCTTCTTCCTCCTCTAGTTCAAGGAGAACAATTCTCATGTGTTGAGAAACATCTCCTTGAAGATAAAACACCCAAAGCTACTCTCTACTCTTCCTAAGGTTGAAGTTCTAGCGAGCCGAAGACTTTAGTTTTCTCAAAGTTCGAGAAAGGAGCTCAAGGAAGAAACCCTCAGGTGGATCCATCTTCGACAAGAGAAGGCAACGAGGAAAGTATCATCCGACCACCATCAAGAGTCAAGAAGAAGAGTTCAAGTTGAGGTATAACCCCTAACCGAGTAGACAACTCTCTAGTTAGGTTGCTAGTGTGTAGTTTAGCAAAGATCCGTTTTCGTAGTCCATGTTACCCAAACCCTAAAATCGTTTTTCACCATTTCCGCAAGCCCGAAAGAACCGGGAGAGGTAACGCGGGCTTACACAAGGCCGGCCGAGCAGAGCGTTATGGCATGTCTTGGCGTCAATGACATGAAATTTAATGTCTGTGACAAGCAGCCCGAAGCGTAGTGTTAGTATCGCAGATCCGAGAGTCCGCGATGACTGGGAGTCAAAACCAGAGATGGTGATCTTATCACGAGCGAGATGCTGGACGCTCATGCAGATTTCCTTCAATACTCGCACGTTGAAGAGATTGACGGAAGACCCATTGTCGACCAAGATTTTGCCTATCCTTATATCGTGGCAGTACTCTGAGACATAGAGGGGACGATTGTGCTCGCACGTCCCAAGGAGGAGGTCTTCGTCGCCGAAGGTAATATCGGCTGTGTGTACTTCCTCCAGCTCGTCCTTCATCTTTTCTTCGGCGAGAAAAGCTTGGAATTGCTCTGGCTCCTGTAGTGCTTTGATCAATGAATCTCTTGCTTCTTTTGATAGTAAGAGGGCATCGAGAATACTGAGCTGCGAGGGTAACTTCCTCAAGTGTGCCAGAACGTTGTAGTCCACCTTATTTTTCTTTGGCGGGTCCTTGGCGGTTAGCTCTTCCATGACTTGGTCATCTAGGGCGATATCCTCAGAGACCTTTTCTTTTCCCTTATCTTTTTATTTGAGGGTCCAAGATTCTTTTCGGGTAGCGTACGATTACGCAGCCGGATATTTTCGCAGGCCTTCGGCTCTTCCTCTTTTCCCGAGGTGGACTCTTTAAAGAGAGGGCTAAGAGCCATTTTCTCGTCAGAGTCGCTCCCGAATGTGAGAATTTGCGCTTCCCCGGCGTTAACCATGCGACAATCGCTGGTAGTTCTTATAAGCTCCTCGGTCGTATTTTTCCGCTCCCGACGAGTTTTGCGCTTCTCCCGCTTAAAATGTTGCAGGTGAACAACATACCCCTGCCACCATCTATTGAAAGCTTTGCACTCTTCGGTGGGGTGCGAAATCTTTCGATGATATAAGCAATAGGAAGGGTGCATTTCTGCTTTGCCGGCAATGTTTCCTTCAGAGGGTGGTAGCTTCATCCCCATTGATATGGCTTTAGCCAACATTTTCCTCGTCTTGAATTTGTTTTTATCCGCAACGGATGCCTTTTGATTTGACGGGGGTGTCTCGACTCTTTCGTCTAGTCGCCGGCGCTTGGCCCTTTCAAATATGACTGTCTCGCGTTCCCGATCAGCTTTACTTTTCAAAAGAGTTTCGTTGAGGAATGCATCAATTGTTTCATCTGATGGCCCCAGAAGTTCCGGTTTAGGATCTGCCCCCAGCTTCTCAGTGCAAGGAGTTTTCTCATCGTCTGTAAACGAGTGGGAGATCATATGACAACTCGCCACGTAACCCTCAGATTCATCTGACGAGCTTTCTCCATCATCTTCCTCCTGAAAGACGTGGCTGAGGAACTCTTGGAGCGTAATGGGAGTCCGTGCCTTCTGATTATATTCCTCCAGTGCGTCAATCTGTTTCTGTAAGTCCATGCGCTTGTCGCCAGGTTTCACGGGCTTTTTGGATCTTTTCTTCTTCTTCTTTGAAGATTTCGATGGCTGGGTATAAGTGCTTGGGCCATCACCACCGATCTTTGGAGTTGGACGCGGCTTCAGCATCCCTTCGATGATCTGGGGTTCTAGCGGGTTCTTCCACCTGATTGCCGGGCATGTCTTGAGATCATTCAACATCCTTTTGGTTTTGGCTGATAGCACAACCTCCCACGGAGCTTCTTCAACAAGGGAGCACGTTACCCCCGGCATATTCGCCTTTTTAGGGGTATGAGGTTGCGGCGGGTTCACCTTCCATTTTTCGGACAACGTAAACTTGCCTTGTTGGTATTGGTCTTCAATCCAGTTTTTGAAGACGTAGCAATTTTCGATCGGATGACCTAATACTCGATGGCAGGGGCAGTAATTGGGATTATTGACGTCGCTTGGCTGCAACGGAAGTTTTGAATTCGGCAGATTGATGAGTCCGTTGCGCACTGCCAGCTCGAACAGTCTTCTCGTTTTATCTTGAGGAAATGAGTAAGGACATCCTAGCCTCTCCTCGAGGGATATGCGTGGACGCATGTTGTTTTGACAGACAACCGGCTTCAAGTTGCTCGGCTGTTGTTGAGCATTGGCGACGATGATCGCTTTTCCTTTCCCCTTCTCATTTCGAGAGTCCGGCTTTGAGGAGATGGTCTATAGCCCATCTGGTCCATTTGAGCTAATTTGTCAATCAAGTCCTAGAACGTGGTTGGTTTAAAGAACATCATGAACTGTGAAATAGTTTCATGAGGGTCTAGGGTGCCCACGAATATGCCCACCGCTGGCGCTTCTTCAATGCGTTGTTCGCATTTTGACCACAAGTTCCGCCATCGGATTGCATATTGAACCCAAGTTTTGCCCGGCTTTACTCTTGCATTCATCAAAGCTGTTATTGGAGTACGTTCGCTGGCGCTTGCGAAACGCTGGGTAAACAACAACTCCATTTCAGCGAATGTTTTGACGGAGTCGTTAGGTAGCTCCGAATACCATTCGAAGGCCATTTCCGCTAAGCTGCCGACGAATTGGCGAAGCAAGAGCTTATCATCGCCGCCGGTGTTGCCACAAAGAGCCCTGAACTGAGCAACATGTTGATGGGGATTGCCTGTCCCCTTGTATACATGGAACTTCGGGATAGTGTAGCCCGGCGGGTATTTGATCTGATCATACCAACTCGGATATGGTCGCCCCGTTTTGACAACTTGACCGGCTGCCTCAGTTGCCTGGTAAACTCGTATCTGCTGAGCTATATATTCATCCAGGGCAGCTTTGGAAATTGTCTCCTCCTTGGCTGTTGAAAGAGCCGGCGGTGGATTTGACGTTTCTCCTCTGTCATCTTTAAGGACAATCGGAGGATCTTCAGCAGGAGGATCATGCTGGATCATCATACCCACCATGTCCTGGAACAGAAAGGCCATTCGTTTTATATTGGCTGCTTGTTCTGCAGCCTCTTTATCCTTCTTTTCCAGTATTCTCCGAAGGAATTCGACATCGGTTTTTTGCTCCTGGCGTTGATCCGAGGATGCTTCTGGGCTTTCTTTTGGCCCGGTGAGCACGGCCATCACAGTCATCATTTCTTGGAGCTTCTGCTGCTGCTCTTGAGCTTTAGTCACCGATCGCGTAAGCGGTCTATGACCTGTGGATATACGGCTGTCCTCTTTCCCGGACGCCATGTAGACGGTGTGTACCACCATGCCCCCAGACTTAGGGCGTTTGGGTTCATTGCCTTTGACATTTGCCGCAGGCGTGGGGATTTTCTCTGGCCTTCTTCTCTTGTGGGCCGTTGAAGTCGAGGGGGCCGTTGAAGTGGGCATCCAGACAGCTTCTCGTAGCTTAGCAGGATGGCTGACTTCCTGTTGGACCTTCAGTTTCTTGTGCTGACGGGAGAAATTAGGATCAATAACAGAGCCTCATACTCGTCGCCAAGTCTTGTAGACTTTGGAAGACAGCCGTTGAGGAGACTGCTCCGGCTTTGTTTCTACGACGGTCTCTACCGGTGGAGGAGACCTTTTGAGCACAGCAGTTGGCGAATTCCTGCGTACCCTGTTCAGTAGCTCAAAGTTGTTCCCAGTTGGAACAGCAGCATCAATTTCCACCGTTAGAGCTGGCGGAGTTAGCCCAGAGGGGGAGTTGCCCCCAGCCTTCCTTATCCGGTGCCAGTGGCGACGTCGGGCGTGACGGGTTGTTGGGATTGGTTCAGCGATGGCTTTATCTTGCCCCCTGTTCAGGTGAGGGGCTGTTGCCGGTGTCAGCCTCTTGAAGATCGACGTCCGTTGAGAAGCCGTGTCCAACCGGTCAAACACAGATTTCTGAGCGGGAGCGGGAACAGGAGCAGTCAGTCTCGCAAAGACCGACCCTTTGGGAGGAGAAGACGCCTTGACGACTTTAGGAGCAGCTATCTTCTTTGGGATGGCCACTTCAGGTATTATGGGCTTCTTGGTAGGCCCTTTGGAGCCCGAGTTCAGCCTGGTGAAGACTGAGGAATTGAACGGCCCGTTGAGAGGGGCTGTGGGAGTAGCAAGTCGATCGAAGACCGACTTCTTTGAAGCTTCCGATACGGGTACAGGGATGGTGAAGCTCGTTGGCGGGAGCATGTACCCGAAAAACAGACCGGTAGTAGCTTGGGTAATTTGTTCCACCGGCATCGTGAATAGTGATGCCACCTGCGGTCCATAGGCTACACCTCCAGGTGAGGCGGAGCGTCGGTTGCACTTGCAATTGGAGCAGTTCGAGCAGTTGAACGCCATTGCTGTTTGATTTCTGCGCCAAGCAAGAGACCGAATCTTAGTAACTTGAAACCCGAGGGCAACCATTAACAAACCGCGATTCGTTCGCGAATACGACGCACGAAGTGTGGAGTGGAAAGAGGAAAATGTCCCACCGGGCGTGCCAGAATCCGTTCCCCTCCGAATGGCGGCGCGACGTAGAAACGTCTTGCCTGAGATTCGGGGCAGATGCTATTTGGTTTTATCTGTCCACCTCTCTGAAGATGCCAAGTTGATTTATGGCACCGTGTATCGAAGGTTTAGACGGATGCGACCGATGTAGCAGACTTCGTCAGATTCCCCCTCGCTTGAGGGGTTTTTGATTGTGAGGACGCTCTTCCCTGCAGGCGCAAGCCCCTGCAGTTAATTACGCTACCGCATCGCGGTAACAACTTTGTCCTTCTCCAGATGTTCGCTTTGTGTTGTGGGTGTTTGTTTTGTTTGTGGTTGCCCGTGGATTGTATACGGAGACTAATTTATGTCGTCGCCCATAGGACGTGGATTAGTCCAAATCCGTATTTTCTTAGATTTGGTTTTGGGGTTTTGGTTTGAGGATACGTTAGCCATATTTGAGGCTAAGATCAACTCAAACGTTTGTTAAGGATACGTTAGTCTAATTTGAGAGTAAGATCAACTCAACGGGTTCGTTTAGATCCGACAAAAGAGCATTTGGGCTCTATTGTTCTAGTTTAGGGACATAGTGGTCCATTATCAGTTTAAGGAAATGGTGGTCCGATATTCCCATTTTGGGGACGAATATTGGTATAAGGACGCATTAGTCCATGAGTTTAAGGACCCCACAGTCCGTATTACCAGTTTAGGGACATGGTGGTCCATTGTTCCCATTTTGGGGACGAATATTGGTTTAAGGACGCATTAGTCCATGAGTTTAAGGACCCCACAGTCCGTATTACCAGTTAGGGACATGGTGGTCCATTGTTCCCATTTTGGGGACGAATATTGGTTTAAGGACGCATTAGTCCATGAGTTTAAGGACCCCACAGTCCGTATTACCAGTTTAGGGACATGGTGGTCCAATATTCCCATTTTGGGGACGAATATTGGTTTAAGGACGTATTAGTCCATGAGTTTAAGGACCCCACAGTCCGTATTACCAGTTTAGGGACATGGTGGTCCAATATTCCCATTTTGGGGACGAATATTGGTTTAAGGACGCATAAGTCCATGAGTTTAAGGACCCCACAGTCCGTATTAATGTGTGGTTGTCGGGACCCGTCACCCCTCTGACGACGTTGAAGGATTACAACGACAAATACCAGAGGAGTTCAGAGATGTACCCTTGAACCGGGTGTAAATTGATTTGAAAGAGCAGCTGTGCTCGGTTCAATTTAATTTGAGGACTTACGGCCAGAATTGGGCTAAGTCCAGTTAGAAAATGTCTAACATTTTGTTCATATCTGGCCTATTAGGCCTTTGTTTGGGCTCTGCCCTTTTTTAAAATAATGCACAGCATTGGGCTTTTTAATTAAATGGATAGCATTTATTTTGGCATGTTAGGCCTTTTTAATTGGGCTCTGTCCCTTTTCTTTAATAATGCAGAGTATTCAATGGTCTGACAGCGCGCCACGTGGCTTGTCAGGCGCTTTGCGCCGAATGAGGAGCGCAAGGCGCAAACTGATGTGGAGGTGACACGTGTCACACTCTGGTGAGCGCAAGTCTGCTAGCGCAGTGCGCTGCGCCAGTGCGCTGCTAACACGTGGCGCGCTCTGATGACTTTAGCCAATCCAAGAGCGCAATGCTCTGTTTTAGAAGCGCAAGGCGCAGATCTGTTCTGTGATTGACACGTGGCGCTCTCTGGTGACTTGCGCCAATCCAAGGAGCGCAACAGCGCAAAAATCAAAAGTGCAAGGTACTGTACAGTAGCACAGAGCGCATCTTGATCTAATTTAGATCAAATAAAAGAACCTTTTTAGTTCTAAAGAGGTTTTGCCTCATGTTTTTAAGAACCAATGGTTCATCAAAAGGCAATGCCTTTATATAAATCAAAAGATCTAATAAAGAAGTAAATTACTTCTGTTCTATTATTTTAATTTATTTTTATTCAAGATCTTGATCTTGTTCTTAGATCTTTGATCTTTTTAGAAGAACTTCTTCTTTTTTCCAAAGGTTTACCTTTTTCTCTTCGAGTTCTTCTCAAAGTTTTTAGAGGAGTTCTGTATCTCTATCTCTGTATGTGTTTTAGACTTGGAGTCTAGGGGCCTTTATATAGTGCCAATTGATTTGTTAAATCGGTTAAAGAGATCTTTCTCTGATTGATTTAGGGATGTTTCCCCACCGCTGGATCTTTGATCCTAGGCCTTCTGTTTTACAAAAGATAATCTTCTTGTTTTAACAAGATTAGAAAGATCTTTCCAAAATTTTATTGTTTAAATTTTGGCACAGTTGGCGCAAGCGCACCTGCGCTTGACACGTGTCGCGCAGCGCAACTGCGCTGACACGTGTCGCGCAGCGCAACTGCGCTGACACGTGTCGCGCAGCGCAGAGTACTGCGCTGACACGTGTCGCGCAGCGCAGAACGCAGCGCAACTGTCGCGCAGCGCAGAACGCAGCGCAACTGCGCTGACACGTGTCGTGCAGCGCACAGCGCAAGTCATCCGAAGCGTTGCTTCCTTTATTTTTATTTAAAACAGAGCCTTGCTCTAATTGGGTGCGCTGTCTCGGGCGCAGCGCCCCTTGCGCTGGCGTGTCTTTTTTTGACACGTGGCGCTCTGCGCGCAGCGCAAGAGATCTGAAGTGTTGCTTCAATTTTTGAATTTTTGAAATTCAAACAGAGCTTTGCTCTGATTGAGGGAAACATCAACATTCTCTCACTTTGCTAGGAGATAGGAGGAAGAAGATGTAGATGATGATCTCTCTTTCTCTCTCTGTAACGACCTCAAATTCCTATACCTTCATACTGTATATATTTGTTTATTTTATCCCTCTATCTATTTTTTCCCTAGCCTATAATATTTCAAACCCCAAAACCCAAACCCTTCACCAAGACGTTTCCATTCGATTTTTTTCTTTTCTTTATACTTAGCCCACTTTTTTTTCTTCAAGAAAACGATATATATTTAATTATTGTTAAATACGTGCAAGAATGACCTTGTAGCTCAATGGTTAAGTCCTTACACTGCAGTTCTATAGCCCGTGTGTTTGAATCTCTGCAGCTATAATTATTTTTATCATAGTTTCTTTTGAAGTTTTTGAGCCCTGAAACTTTTGCGTGTGTTTCACGGAGTTCGGAAATGGTATAAAATAAAAGATATATGAAATTGGACTAGTTAAACCAACCCGAACCCACGACACGAAAACCAAGGCCTGGATCCAACTTGGACCTGCCCAGGACGGTCAAAAAGAGGGTTTGGTTGGCCCATACATTGTTGCTCGTGCCCTTCCTGTGGGTGTGCGACTCTTAGACTGAAATCTCTTCATTTTCATATGCCAAAACTCCCTATTTAATCCAGAGACTCTACAGTCCTTTCATCTACCCTATTAACCCACTTTTTAATGCATTTTAACTCTACGGTCATTTCCATAGCCCGTGTGTACGAATCCTTGCAGCCACAATTATTTTTATCATAGTTTCTTTTGACGTTTTTGAGTCCTGAAACTTTCACGTGCGTTTCATGGAGTTCGGAAATGGTATAAAATAGAAGATATATGAAATTGGACTAGTTAAACCAACCCGAACCCACGACACGAAAACCAAGGCCTGGATCCAACTTAGACCCGCCCAGGACGGTCAAAAAGAGGGTTTGGTTGGCCCATACATTGTTGCCCGTGCCCCTCCTGTGGGTATGCGACTCTTACACTGAAATCTCTTCATTTTTATATGCCAAAACTCCCCATTTAATTCAGAGACTCTGCAGTCCTTTCATCTACCCTATTTACCCACTTTTTAATGCATTTTAACTCTACAGTCATTTCCATTGCCCGTGTGTTCGAATCCTTGCAGCCACAATTATTTTTATCATAGTTTCTTTTGATGTTTTTGAGCCCTGAAACTTTCGCGTGCATTTCACGGAGTTCGGAAATGGTATAAAATTAAAGATATATGAAATTGGACAAGTTAAACCAACCCAAACCCACGACACGAAAACCAAGGCCTGGATCCAACTTGGACCCGCCCAGGACGGTCAAAAGAGGGTTTGGTTGGCCCATACATTGTTGCCCGTGCCCCTCCTGTGGGTGTGCAACTCTTGGACTGAAATCTCTTCATTTTCTTATGCTAAAACTCCCCATTTAATCTAGAGACTCTGCTGTCCTTTCATCTACCCTATTGTAACAACTCCAATTTTAGTGTACAAAAAATTTGTTTAAAAGTTAATGTATACTTGGGGTATTTGCATTTCCTGTGAGTACTATAAGTATTTGTTTTGCTTTTTAATAGCAAGAAGGAGCTTGTAGCTCATTGGTAAGACCTTGCACTGCTGAACCAAAGCACCAGAGTTCAAATCCCATTAGCTACATTATTTTCTTAATTAGTTTTCTTTTAAATTTTTAGAAGCCCAAGAGTCTACACGTGCTAAACACGTAAAACCAAAAATCACATATAAAACAAACGAGCTCAGGGGGTAGACTAAACGGCATAGGACACGTGGCGACAAGACGGCACCCGACTCACCGTGACACGACCGGTGGGGAGGCTGGATCGTCCAGCGGGGCCGGACAACTCGGCTCCAAACCCGAGTTGGCCTTCATGACTCGTGTGACTCTTGGTATCCCCATAACCCCTGTACACTTTAAATCCCGTGCACATTAACAGAACCTAATAAAATCAATTTAGATCATTTTAATGCAATCTTTTAATTCATTTTTCTATCAAACCCTAACCCTAGAATTTTCCTATAAATACCACACCTAAACACATACACACCCTCACTCACAAACTCTGCCCAAATTCTCAAGAAAACTCTTAAGAAATTTTGTGTACAAGTGGAGTTAGTGAAGGGCGAAGCTCCGGCGAACTTCCGACGACGACTCTGGGAGCCCCCGGTGACGAAACGGCGCACCGGAACCCACTTCCGCTCCCCCTTCCTCTTTTCTAAGCTAAATCCCAGTAATTCCTTCCTCCCTCTTCTATTCTCTATTTTTAAAACTCGTATTTCTAAAACCCGACGGAAGCGGAGTTAATCCGACTTCCGATTCGGTTACCTTTAAAAAGTCCCAATTTTCTTAACTAAAAACATACCAAACTCTCACATCTTGACTATTAAACATTAATAAAATATCATGAACAAGTTTCATAGCAAAATATTATTGGAGATAGTGCCCTCAGAGTCAATTATTAGGTCACAGGTACGTTATTGCAATGATTGATGGAGGACCAATCCCGGTAGGACAGTCTTACTCGAGATGGTAGTATGCTATCTGGTTTACCTTTATCATCGTGTACTGTTTTAGGTGACCTGACAAGTTGCTATTACACGTTGATAGAGCCCCTAGGATTCTTGCTTGACCACCAGCAGTATGAGGGCGATCATATAAGTGGGAGCTGGGGTCTATAAGCATATCCTTAAATGGTCCCTAGTCGTGTGAGTTTCGAGACAGGGCATCGATACTCCAGAGTAGACTAGTGTATACAGTCGAGACCCCGACGAGGGGCGGTGCCCGGTCTCACAAGCCACTGGTGTCAGTTGAATCACCTAAGATGTATACAGGTGCTCATTGGGTTATGAGTACACCGGACAGGACTCGCCGGGAACATGCTAGTTGGTCATATACCAGACGTCAGATGGCAGTTCCCTGGTGACATGTGTGCAGGTTAGTTCATCGACCTGGGGATCGTCATTTGTCTTGTGTGAGTTCCCACTGTACTTTGATTACTACCCTACCACGGCTCAAAGGAGTCGTGCAAACAGGTTTTAGTTGGGTACAGTCCCGAGCTACATGGAGGCAGTGAGCGTATCTTCAGGGGTTCGTCTCTCCCGGTATTGGGGGTGAGGTCGCGCTGTGTCAAGGAGAGCCATTACACGAAGTCCTTGGCCAAGGCAGGAGATTTACTGGTAGGTATTCTAGTATTATCTCAGGGTGTTCTGGGCTACACTCCGACACGACTTGTACCGCTTTTGGGGGTCTGACTTTTACCAACCCCCTAGGCCCGCCATGCGATACTCATAGACGAACGGACCGGACTGTACGGATATTGTCACTGACAGGCTCAGCAGGGTTGTCAGGCTGAGTTCGCTCACAGACGTCCCTTTTAGTCAATACCTAGTAGCCCGTTACGTATTGGCTTATACCTCTGACGTGCTAGTGGTTAAATCCACAACCAAGGTGTTGACGAGTCTTTAGAGTCCCCCACATTCTGTTACTCAGCTTTCGGGCAAAAGGTTGTAGAGGCCGTATGGAGATATGGCAAGGTCCGATCAGATACGTGCGGTATTGCACGGATCAGGATCGGACAGTTTGTACTATAGGCCGTATGGATATATGGCAGGGTTCGATCAGATACGTGCGGTATTGCACGGATCAGGATCGGACAGACATTACTAGCCGGCTTTGGTATAAGCCGGATCCTAGTATAGTACAGAGTAGATTTTGTCTCATTGCATTTGTATTTCGGTCGGAATACAAATGCGGGTGTGTATGCACAGTATCGGGGTTTTCCTGTAATTTATTACGGGACCAGTTTTCTGGAGTTGCCAGTTTGCTTTCCGTTTCGGCCAATTTCCTTTGTATCGTTCATTGGCCGAAGATTGGTGGAGGAGGGCTTATTTGCATTGTTGCAAATAAGTGTTTGTGGAGGGGGTCTTTGCATATTGTTTTATCATGACATCTTTTCATTGACCTTGACTTCTTGAATTCTTCTTGTCATGATGGCATGACTTTTGGCTCATCATGGTTGTTGTTGATGAGGTTGGTGGTAGGTGGTTGAGTGTGGGTTTTTGATTTGATGATCATTGTTTATCATTGCAACCCTCTCTCTCTCTTGTATGATGGTGGGCTTATTTTCTTTGATTGATACACCCACTCCCTCATGCTCTCCTCCCCTTGGTAGTGGCCGGCCAAAAGCTTAAAGGGGCTGTCCCATTTTTTACATGAGGGGATTACACTCATTTGGCTTTGGAAAAATCCTACAAGTTCCATCTCCAAACTCCATAGTTCATCCCTCCACCAAAAGGCAATTCCTACAACCCCAAATGAGACTTCTTCACTAGATATGATCTACAGCAAATCTTGGGCACGTCGACTAGCCAGCTTCGTGCCCGAGTTGCCTCGGCATTGAGGTGGGAGCCCGTAAAAGAAGTAGGCGATGTGGTGCACTTCCGGCGACGAGGTGGAGACCGGAGCATTCGCAGGAGATCGGGATGACGACGAGAAGACCGGAGGACTTGGATCAGTCGGTATATCTCTCTTCCCATCTTGTAGTTAGCCAGGACTAATTAATGGTTCGATCCGGGTATTAGTGCGCAGCGGTTTTCCAGTTCAAGTAAAATTTAAAGTTTATCACCGCTTCCGCATTTGGCCGTCGGATTGACGGCCGGGGCGCCGCCGTGCACTTACAGTGGTATTAGAGCCTCGCCATTAACTTAGTCTAGCTTGCCTTAATGTGTTTTTCAGTTCCGATCGATCAAATGTTCCAAAACCCGTATTTCCTTCACGACAGTTTTCTGTTGAAATTTTTTGGTCTCGAAAAATTTTTCAGGTTGTAAAATAGTGATGTACTGGAAATTATAAGGATACTGTAGAAATTCAACACTGTGATTCACCAATGGGAGCGCGGAACCGTGGCCAAACCCCCCTTTAGGCCGCGGTTCCGCCGCACAATGGAGTGATCACTGTATCCAATTTCTACAGTTCCTTTCTGGGGTTAAAATTGGGGTTTTGGAATATTAATATTGGGCCCAGAATTTCTTGATCTGCTACAGTAATGCTTGGGGGCCCACTTGTTAAAATTTGATCGATCGGATATTTTAAACACATTATTTCACAGTATTTACATTATATCTGCGACCGTGAATGTCACTTGATCGGTAAATCCGATCTAACTGCTATAGCTCGGTTAGACGGATTTGCGAACGTGACTTTCACGTTGATGTTCTGTTTTTGCTGTGATGTTGCGGATCGGTCGTGGGGATAGCCTGGATGCAATGCTAGTACAGTTGTGGTTGTATTATGTACATTTGACCTTGCGGGGCGAGCGTCCGACATGTGGACTGCCGTCACTGCCTGATTGTATTATTCTTTTGGGGCACGGCCAAGTTGCGGTCGATGTATCCGTTGTATGTATATTTTACTTTCTGTACTAGGATTACCCCGCGGAGGGGTGCACGGATAGCCGGGTTCTAGAGGGCAACAAGCCCGCATCTCATGGCATTGAGACGGAGGGGGCTTCACTCTAGGATTGGCGGGCTATTCGCCGCACTCGTAGGGGGTACAGGTTGACCCAGGAGGGGTGCCTAAGTTACCGGATTCCGTGAAGTGCTGGGTGGTCCATTCACGGTGCTGAAGGGAGCTGCCTCGCTTCAGGTTTTGGCGGGTAACTTGCCGCGCTCGTAGGGGTCTAGGATTTCATTGCACAGGCTATCCACATGACCAGGGGAACGTCGGGTTTCAGTAGTGGCTCTGTGAAACCCGGGGATCCCAGATATCTGTATTGTTTCTGTGATGCTGTACATTTTCTGTGATGTTGCATTTTTTATCACGCCTTGAGCGAATATAATATATTGGTATATATATTAGTAGATGTTGTATATGTTTTGCATCCGCACTAGTCCAGTCCCCGCTCTATCATTAGTTAGCTAACCTAACGGGTAATGACGGGACCCAGTGGCGAATGCGGATGGCATATACGTACATCAGTATATTTTCGTTCTTTTTGGTGTGATCAATTGATGGGACTGCATTGATTCGGATCAATGCAAGTTAAAACAAACCTAATCTGATGTTGTTGGAACACTTTTCAAAAAGCTGTTATTGCAAGGACGTTCACTTTTGTTTTGCATCGTGGTATTCAGTTGGAATATCCTGCTCCTCAGTCGACGAGGCAAGGGCCGAGATCCCTTCACCGGGAGTGACCCCTTGGACAGAAGTTTGCGTCAGGGCATTAACTTCACTATAGCCGATTACTTTTGCTTTGCATCGCGGTATTCATTTGGAATATCCTGCACCCCATTCTACGGGGAAAGAGCCGAGATCCCTTCACCGGGAGTGACCTCTTTAGCAACGGTTTTCGTCACTATATTTTTAAAAAGCTATCCGTTCCTTCGACGATATCAAGTTCTTTACGTTAAAGGTTTTCGCCAGAAACCATTCGTAGCCCTCCGTCGTTCCAGACGGGTAGCACGTAGTATTCATGCTATGTTTGTTGGCCTTCGTCAAGGCATAGTGTATGGTAGCTGCTTGTTGCCTTTCTGCAGCATAGATAGATGCGTTGGTTTGGGACAGTCGTATAGCCTTGTTGGCCTTCGTCAAGGGCTTGTGCGGGTGGGTTCAAATCAACCTGGAGAATGACGGGTAGAACTTGACATGTGACTTATGATTTGTTGGCCTTCGTCAAGGTCATAAGAGCATGGGGCAGAAATCACATCGGGAGTTTCAAAAGAACTGAAACTTGCCAGATATGCGCATACCTTCTGGAGTGTGATACCGTGAGCGGATTCCGTCACGTTGTCATGCGATGAGAGTTGGATCCCGAATCCCACTGATGAGTTAGTTTACTCCTCGGGTGACCCCGACTAATTCTTCTTTCAGATTTGGAGGAGAATTTGACGGTACAGTGGGAGGTTTCCAGATTAGATAAATTGGTAACCATTCTGATCTAGGTTAGAGTGCACGCTGAGTGTTTCTTTTCTCTCTCTCTTTAGCAGCGACCATTGACCCGACCCTAAGACTATGACTCAGTGACCAAGTTGACCGAACCTTCTTAACACTGGCTTTTGGATTGTCAGAGTTGCTAACCTCATTGCCACTCCTACTTTTACCCTTTTCTCCAGGACACCCCGTATTACTACGAATGTCCACTTCCATTGGACAAAACCATCGTATGGTTAGATACGAACTCGAAAGAATTTATTCGAGGATGGTTTCAGGTTCTGGAGAAAACGGATAGGATTATTCAGTTGTCTTTTCCTTTTACCTTCTCTCAAGTTGTGAGTACTCCTTGGTTTAGGAGATAGTACACTATTACGCAAATTGGATAGTCTTCTTCCAAACCATAAGCAGGTGCCGACCGGTAGGGAATGAAGAAAACCAATTAGCCTAACTATGGTGTACAGAAGGTATTAAGTTAAGACAAAGCAAGGGATTAGTAGGAGGGCAAAGTAAATTGCGACTACTATTCACGACCAAACCAAGTATTCCTTCGCCAATCCTAAATCACCTTTGTATTTCTCCAGGACACTCCGTATCACTACGAAGATCCACAGTTTATTGGATACTCCATCGTATGGTTATATACGAACTCGAAAGGAACTTGTTCCAGTTCGGGGATGGATTCTGGTTCAGGAGAAATAGGAATAAGATTTATTCAGGTGTCTTTTATCTTCACCTCCTCTCGCATTGCGAATGTTCCTAGAATTGGGACAGTACACCCATTATGCTTATTGGATAGTCTTCTTCCAAACCATAGGCTGGTGCCGAACGGTAGGGAAGGAAGAAAACCATTTGGCCTAAAGGGGTGTGCAGAAGGTAAAGACTAAAGACATATGAAGGGATTTGGAGAGGTGGCAAAGAATTACACGGTTACAGTTGTGAATCTGGATAATGGAAAAGGCATTACTAGGAATACCAGGATACCCCATCGAAACGTTTCAATGTTTCAGCTTCACTGTGTACTGTTAAAGAAAAACTGATTTCCCGATTAGATACTTACTCCAGGGTATGTCTTTACTAGGTACGATTCTCACATCTGTATGGTTTTATAGATGATGAGTGGGAGTAAGTTATTGGGAATTAGGTGATCATCCTCATTATATCGGGATTCGTTGTAATCGGTGATATTTGAGGAAGTCACCTGGGTTGTTTGCCGGACGGCAAATATTTGGTTTTGAATATCCTCTGTTATGCACCAATTTCAAATTGATATATCTGTACGTCTATTTTCATAGAGTGAGATATACCTTTTGAAATTATGTCTGTGACATTTACCTATATCAGTGGATGGTTAGGTAAGGAGCATTAAACAGCGGTGTAATTCTTCTTAACCATAAGTACAGTTTTCAACCTACGACATACAGTGAATGAGTTATCAGACTCAAGGGACTTACACAGAGTATTGTATGTTGTCCAGGGTCCATCAGGACAAAGGGGTTGGTTCTCGTACTATATTCGGTTTAGTTATGACTTCTCTAGTTTTTAGACAGGTGTTTCGTGGAAACACATGGTCCGAATTTTGAGAAGTTATGGGTATTTGAATAGAGTAGAGAACCAGGTATAGCAAGTATCGGGATTATTCAAAGTGATCGAAGATGTAGATACTTGTGTATGGTATTCAGTTGATAGTAATGATTAAGAGATCTTGCTTCTCTTTCAGGTTACTCATAATTGGAAGCACTCCTAAGTTGAGTAACGCTGATCGGCCTCCTTCCATTTAGTTGACATGCACTGGAGACAGTTGCATGATTTGGATCTGGTTCAATTAAATCAGTGCCTCTGTTTCTATATTGGATATAGAACAGTTCATATCTTAACGATGTTAAGGTACGGGGAGTTGTCCGGCTTATGATTAAAACCAGACACTGGACAACTCAAGGCACGTTTCTGTAATGGCTGTTTGTGGGTTGACCCAGGCTATGATGAGGGTTGACTTTCTACCATCTGGATGAACAATAGCAATATTGTTCAAGACTAGCCACAGTTTTATTAAAAATGGATTTTTTCAGAAAAACAGTAGTGGGAGTATGGTAGAACTGGAAGTGATTCCAGAACCACAAACGATTACTGAAGATTTGATAAGGAACCTAAAGATTCAATCTGGATTGACATTCCATTGGCCACTCCGCAGATAAGGTGGGTAACTTCAGGCACCCGAGAGGTACTACGGTAGCCTCAAGGACGGTGACAGGGAAGTTCTTGTTTACCCACAATTACTATTGCTGTTGTTCCAGGCTGCGAGACCCGGCGGGAGGATGAGTATAGCGTCGTTCTAAACTAGTTTTAGAAGTGGACGTCTATATGACTCTGCCAGAGGGTTGTCGTAGTCAGTGGGAGCAGCGGAAGCATTGGTGGACAGGAAGCTTATGTCTATTTATAGACTAAAGCAGATGTAGCGGAGATAGATCATCAATTTCTGATGTTACAGTCATAGGTTTGACTTCATCAGAATAGGGAATGGATCTGTTGAGAAGGTAGTAGGGTGTGATATCCTGGTATTTGGATGACATACACTACACAGAGTAGGAAAAGAAACTCCTATACTACAATCGGTTATATTTTGGTCGTCACACAGTGGTTTCTCCACGAAGGAAATGGATTTTATATCAGACATACAGGTTACTAGATCTATGGTTTTAGATCTAGATTTGGGCGGTTTCCCAATCAGGGTACTTAGACAGCATTCTAAGAGTATTTAGAATGGACGACTCCTGGCACGGTAGTGTACCTGCAGGTAATGGAGTCACCCTCTCTAAAGGTGTCCTACAGACTAAAGTAGAGAGGGATGTGCATGATTGGCAGATCACTTACTTAGGCAATTGAGTCAATCATGAGATGTCTAGTACCACACCAGATGTTGTTCTTGCACTAGATGCAATAAGTTGACATTGATCCAATCCTGGAGAAACGGTCGGAAGCAGTTTTAGAACATAAGTGGATGTTCTAGGGATATGATAACGACAGCCTCATTCGGGAGACAGTTATCATTCCAGGCTTCCAAGGTGACATGGACGACAAGGAGGTTGTCAGAGTTATAGTTTTTCTTCTGATGAAGGGCGGTATTTTGGACAGGTGGTCCAAGGCAATACTGAGGGTGGCATGGCGCAGGATACTGATTAAGTTCAGTTGACGATACAGTCTAAGAAGTTTGGATTTGGAGTTCATTTATGAGCTAGGTCCCATCAGACATCCACACACATTCTAAGATGGGTATTACTCATTTCGGGAGATGGGTTTCTCCGCGAACTTGAGATATAGAGAGACATAGAAAGAAACAACAAAGCGGATCCACTCACTGAGGCTATTCCTCGAACGCAATAGTTCCGCAAACGAGCTTTGTGGGACTGATTAGTAGAGGAGTTGGGTGTTCGGTATCACACGGGCTGTGAGTATGCGACATCGCAATAATTGGCCTTGAGTGCAAGTGGGAGATTGTTGGAGATAGTGCCCTCAGAGTCAATTATTAGGTCACAGGTACGTGATTGCAATGATTGATGGAGGACCTTTCCCGGTAGGACAGTCTTACTCGAGATGGTAGTATGCTATCTGGTTTACCTTTATCATCGTGTACTGTTTTAGGTGAACTGACAAGTTGCTATTACACGTTGATAGAGCCCCTAGGATTCTTGCTTGACCACCAGCAGTATGAGGGCGATCATATAAGTGGGAGCTGGGGTCTATAAGCATATCCTTAAATGGTCCCTAGTCGTGTGAGTTTCGAGACAGGGCATCGATACTCCAGAGTAGACTAGTGTATACAGTCGAGATCCCGACGAGGGGCGGTGGTCGGTCTCACAAGCCACTGGTGTCAGTTGGATCACCTAAGATGTATACAGGTGCTCATTGGGTTATGAGTACACCGGACAGGACTCGCCGGGAACATGCTAGTTGGTCATATACCAGACGTCAGATGGCAGTTCCCTGGTGACATGTGTGCAGGTTAGTTCATCGACCTGGGGATCGTCATTTGTCTCGTATGAGTTCCCACTGTACTTTGATTACTACCCTACCACGGCTCAAAGGAGTCGTGCAAACAGGTTTTAGTTGGGTACAGTCCCGAGCCACATGGAGGCAGTGAGCGTATCTTCAGGGGTTCGTCTCTCCTGGTATTGGGGGTGAGGTCGCGCTGTGTCAAGGAGAGCCATTACACGAAGTCCTTGGCCAAGGCAGGAGATTTACTGGTAGGTATTCCAGTAGTATCTCAGGGTGTTCTGGGCTACACTCCGACACGACTTGTACCGCTTTTGGGGGTCTGACTTTTACCAACCCCCTAGACCCGCCATGCGATACTCATAGACGAACGGACCGGACTGTACGGATATTGTCACTGACAGGCTCAGCAGGGTTGTCAGGCTGAGTTCGCTCACAGACGTCCCTTTTAGTCAATACCTGGTAGCCCGTTACGTATTGGCTTGTACCTCTGACGTGCTAGTGGTTAAATCCACAACCAAGGTGTTGACGAGTCTTTAGAGTCCCCCACATTCTGTTACTCAGCTTTCGGGTGAAAGGTTGTAGAGGCCGTATGGAGATATGGTAAGGTCCGATCAGATACGTGCGGTATTGCACGGATCAGGATCGGACAGTTTGTACTATAGGCCGTATGGATATATGGCAGGGTTCGATCAGATACGTGCGGTATTGCACGGATCAGGATCGGACAAACATTACTAGCCGGCTTTGGTATAAGCCGGATCCTAGTATAGTACAGAGTAGATTTTGTCTCATTGCATTTGTATTTCGGTCGGAATACAAATGCGGGTGTGTATGCACAGTATCGGGGTTTTCCTGTAATTTATTACGGGACCAGTTTTCTGGAGTTGCCAGTTTGCTTTCCGTTTCGGCCAATTTCCTTTGTATCGTTCATTGGCCGAAGATTGGTGGAGGAGGGCTTATTTGCATTGTTACAAATAAGTGTTTGTGGAGGGGGTCTTTGCATATTGTTTTATCATGACATCTTTTCATTGACCTTGACTTCTTGAATTCTTCTTGTCATGATGGCATGAATTTTGGCTCATCATGGTTGTTGATGATGAGGTTGGTGGTAGGTGGTTGAGTGTGGGTTTTTGATTTGATGATCATTGTTTATCATTGCAACCCTCTCTCTCTCTTGTATGATGGTGGGCTTATTTTCTTTGATTGATACACCCACTCCCTCATGCTTTCCTCCCCTTGGTAGTGGCCGGCCAAAAGCTTAAAGGGGCTGTCCCATTTTTTACATGAGGGGATTACACTCATTTGGCTTTGGAAAAATCCTACAAGTTCCATCTCCAAACTCCATAGTTCATCCCTCCACCAAAAGGCAATTCCTACAACCCCAAATGAGACATCTTCACTAGATATTCTACAGCAAATCTTGGGTACGTCGACTAGCCAGCTTCGTGCCCGAGTTGCCTCGGCATTGAGGTGGGAGCCCGTAAAAGAAGTAGGCGATGTGGTGCACTTCCGGCGACGAGGTGGAGACCGGAGCATTCGCAGGAGATCGGGACGACGACGAGAAGACCGGAGGACTTGGATCAGTCGGTATATCTCTCTTCCCATCTTGTAGTTAGCTAGGACTAATTAATAGTTCGATCCGGGTATTAGTGCGCGGCGGTTTGCCAGTTCAAGTAAAATTTAAAGTTTATCACCGCTTCCGCATTTGGCCGTCGGATTGACGGCCGGGGCGCCGCCGTGCACTTACAAATATTTCATATTATAATTTTTATCACACTTTTTCAGTAAAATACCATGTAGTTTAGTATTGACATTAAACATCATATTTCTTGACATACCTTTAAATAGATCACGAGGTAATGACCCACCTCCTCACAAAACTCATATGCAACTAGCATGATATCTTTCGGGAATATAGAATACGGGAATACGAATTTATACATAAATACCTTTTACTATTAAAATCTTTTTCTATAAGATTATGTATTTAAAATAAATCTTTGCAAAGCGCCGCTACAACCCATTTTGAGGAACCCGTTCGGGATGGTGCGGATTATCGCTCATCATCGTACTTAGTAGTGCGAGATGCAGACCTCCGCAAGGAACATTCGGTCTCGAAGGATTTAAAAATACAAACATCTTAAGAAAATGAGATTTCTAGAAAAATAATAAATTAAATTATTTTTTATAAATATATATATATATATATATCACCAAAATATCTATTTTTGATATATTATAAATATTCTAACTTTTCTAAATAAAAAAGAATCAATTTACATGAAAATACCATGCAACTCTATACAAGTTTCATACTTGACAATTAAATACCATGTATTATGAAAAATAGGTTTTTAATCACTAGAAATGTCACAATGATAAAATATACATCAATGAAAACTTTAAAGACGATAATAAAATACTTGAGGTGTATTTTGAAAACTATACAAAATTATTTTTTTACATAACACCCCCTCAACCATCTCCTCACCAACACCCCAAGCCAACCCCGAGCTCCTCCCCTGCACGCCCCGACGAGAACCCTGCACTCCAAGGACCTAGCACCCACTGCCTTCCCCTGAACCCTCACCAGAGCTCCGACCACGTCGGCCTCACCCCCCACCGCCTTCTTTGAACCCAGAACAACACAACCCCGGTCTTCTTCTTCTTCCTCTTCTTCTTCTTCTTCTTCTTTCCCCTCTTTCTTTTCTTGGTTTTGTATTTTCCGGTGATCGCCGGAGCCGTGCTGTCACCGACGATCAGGGCGACCCAGTTGATGTTCTCAGCTAGCGTGGTCATCTTCTTGCTTTGCCTGGTCCTGTCCCGTGTGCGCGTATGTACATTGCGACGTTTACCCGACGTCGGATACAGTGTACGCATCCCGTCGTGAGATCCGATCAGGCAAGTTTACCTTGCTACATGCTATGATATATATTTTGCATCCATATGAATAAAAATATCACATGATTACTGCATTATACATCCATGTTACTGTTTTACTATTTTTGGATAGCCATTCGTATCCGTATCATTTATCACATATATAGTCGCATGCAATTTTATCTCGTTACAGGTTATGCAACGTATTTTACATCCATAGGTATAGAATTATTACATGTTCATTGCATTTCACATCCTATATTTCAGTTTTACAATTTTACAATATCCGTTGGCATCTGTACAATTTATTATACATTTAGTTGCATGCCAGATCATATCGTTTCTTGTTACTGTTATATTAGCACCCCATGCTTGATAATGTGCATCATGCGTAGTCATGAAGTTATAGATGTAATCCCTGATAGATATTTATGCATCCGTGTTTTACTGTACATCCGTGTTTGTATCGTGCATCCGTACTTGCTACAGTTTTATTATGAGAATCCGTTTGTTACCTGTGCACTACCTGTCATGACCGGATACACCACTACTTGACCTATTACCCGATCCTGTTACTAATGCCGACATTCCTGACTTATCGTCCCGATGGACGTATCCTGTTGTCTATTTTGACAAAACCTGTACCTGCTTGATCCTATGTCGGCATTAGCTCCAGACTTATCAATGCCTGACTTGAACACATAATTTGGGGGTAAGGGGAAATCAATGATGAAATCTAACTTGTAACTCAATAGTTAGACGCTTATAATGATCAGTTTTGGGGGCTAGGCCAGTCCCGGGATGCTGCTGCTGACATCATTCATCTGTACATGTTTCCTGTTTTGTACTTAGCGGTACGTCTCGGTTTCAGCCCGAGAATCTGGACCGTGGTCCCGGGCATGCACGGGATACTATTGAGTTATATCGACGATTCCATTAAATTGATTTCAAAGACTTGAGAGTAATTAACCCAATAGCATAGATTACTCACTGCATGTACATACACTTCAGTTTTCCATGTTCGTGTTACTGTCATACACTTATTACTGCTCATACTCATACCTGCATATCTTGTTACCTTCTGATTATATTCTATTGTTGATATTATGACGCACTGACGTCTGGGTTTTGCATGGCCCAGATCTTTTATCTCTTTCGCAGGCCGACCAGGAGTACTTCAGTCGACAGGCCGAACAGTGAAGAGCAATTTGGTATTTACTTTAGTTTAGTTTTCTTTCAGCATTTTCATTTCCTGATGTGAGCCCGTATTTGGGATGTACTTTCCAGATACTATTGTTTATTGGATTTATTGCTTCCGCATATATTATTTCTTGACTCGTTTATTCTGGCATATGGACATGTACTAGATAGTTTATTTTCTATTTTACTGTTCTTGATATCTTATAGACAGCCGTAATGTGACTATGGAGGGATGTTTTCCTGACCACGGGTAGCATGGTTGGCTCTGTCACGTGCCAATCTTGGCCCACTCTGGGAAGCGGGGCGTGACAGGGTTTGTTTTTACCTTAAGGACCCTAGTAAATATAGGTTTAAGCGGGACCAATCTCTTGAGCCTCAGGGAGCCGTAGATATGGGTGCTTTCCTATTTAAGGTAGACAACTTAACAAATGGTGTTATCAACACGGTAATCATCTTTGAAAAAGACACAAATCCTGCCTCCCATGTGCAGCGGTTACCGATAACACCAAAACCTAATTCAAGATTCAATTTCTTTTCTAATTGTTCTAACTCAGACTGAGTCTCATTATAAAGAATCTGACTTGAATATGATTCAAGTACAAACTACAATTAAATATGAATCCATGAATACATATATTCAATCTATTCAATCTGTATTGACTGAACCGAACAATGGATATACTTCCATCTACATGATTCTCCAGTTACATCCATTTACTGATATCATGGTTTCGGCAAGTCATCTATCTATATAATCTATAATACAAGACAATACAATTTACAATACAATACAAACAATACGCTTTTCCTTCTTCAAGTATTCCCCGAAAGCATGGAAGAGAAAGATTTTTGGTTTAATAACTTGGAGGAAGCAGGATTATCAAGATATCGTAGGGTTTAAGGGGTAGATTGGTACGGAAGGTGTTAGAAGAGTCACGAGACTGCAACTATTAAGACACCTAACCTATATTCCGTTGTTGTTGTACCGTGGCATAAACGGTTCTTTATACTCCATTTTCCTTTAGTCTCTTTCATATAGAGACTCCTCTCGTATACACTGGTATCTTTCTGTACCAAGCTACAAACAACATCGTTAACAATATAATATAACTTTAAAAGATACTCTCTCTATCTATTCTACTTCTCCCCCATCTTTGAGACTTACCGAGCGATTTGTTTGCTGACGACATTCTCTTTCTTCTTCTTTGAATGTCGTCAGGTGATTCGGACCTTCCAAAGATCGAGCCTAGCACTGAAGACTTGGACCAGTTTATTGAAGATCCCGAACTGTAGTTACACTTGTACATTTCTTTTACATTCTGTATTTTTCCATTTCTGTTATGCCACTGTTTAGGCATCGCTTTATTCCATGTATTTACTTTTCCATGTATTGTAAAAAGAATGTTAATAAATAAAGTTTTTGTTCATTACATTTATCTCTTGTGTACATTTCTTTTATATTGCTTAGTTACGCTTAGCGTATTTACTTCTGAATAAATACGTAGCGGTCAGTCGCGTCCCCTTCACCGTACACTGGGAAGCGGGGCGTGACACTTATCAACCAACTTTTTAATGCATTTTAATTCACCTTTAATTATCTTTTTAATTCACCATACACCTATATTCCTTCCCTATAAATACCAAGTTATCCTAGCATCCTTCCTGTTCTGAAATTACACTAAAAAAATTCCTCTTAAAGTTCATCTCTCCAAGTCCAAGTCCATCAAGTTCACTCAAGCTCTAGAAGCCTTCAAGCTCGCCTTCCTCTCGCTTTGTCAGTCTTGGTTCTTCTAACCGAGACTTATTCTCCCTCTTCTCTTACATCTAGAACAAGCGCAAACCGTAAGTCCCTCTCAATGATTCTCTCTTGCTTCTCCTCTCACCATTGTCTCAATACGGAATAGTAAAGTTTAACTAATACACACACACACATTCGTTGCAAATTTGACATGTTCATTATAAATTTCATGCCAATGTTAACGAGAACATCCAATCCATCATCCTTGTAATCCAAGTTTCACCTAATTTTATATATATTTTATGTGGAAATTGTCATGTTAAAACCATACTAGAATGCATGTAACATAAAAATACCATGTTTTATTATTTCTTGTTAAAGTGTTAGTTTTGTGACATGTGGATGTAGATAGGGCATGGGGTAATGACCTACCCCACACGTATACTTGTAACCTTAAAACCGTTGATTTTTATTTTAACCTGAAGAAAAGATTTGCACTAAAATACCATCAAGTTATAAAAATCGAAAATAAATCTCTAATCCTTTTCCTTTGCGAGTTTTTGCCTCACAACCCTTTTAGGGGAAGCCGTTGTGATGGTGCAGATTATCGCACATTTTAGGTTTAGTGAGTGAGATGAGGATCTCTTTGTTTACATCATAAAATTGTATTTTAATACCATCCATTCTTTATAATATTGCCTATAAAATTGGTGCTTTTAATCCGAGTTTACTATATAAGTGCAGGAAACAGGTTTAGAGCGAACAACGAGCTTTAGAGATAAAACCGGGCCGATCCAATTAAAATTAAAGTCAACTTAGTCAACCTTGCAAATTTCAGTGTTAGCAAAATCGAGATATTATGTGCTTAGAAATCATCTTCAATAGCGAGAATATAACACAAAAAGTTTAGAAGCATAAACCCCAAATAGACTACGGAACCGCCGCCAAAACGTACCAACGACCGCGGATCCGCCGTCGCTTCAGCGCCGCACAAGTTAGGGTTCTGGGAGCAGTTTGGTTTTTTCGTGTACAGCAATTTCGACGCTAGAGTTTTAGATTTTAAGGCCTACAAATAACAGCAAAAGCACCCAACGGAGAGAAATCTAGGGTTTTAAATTTTTAGGTTTTTTATTTTTGTAATGATCATAAAATTCCTATATTTTCGCGTATCATTTATTTAATAAAATATTATAATTATTTATCTTTGGTATATTTCGTTTTCTAATAAATACATTATTTTATCACTTCATCTATTTTATCCATTTTATAATTTTTCAAAGCCCAAATCCAAACCAAGACAAATCCATTTGAGTTCTTTCTTTTCTTTTTCTAAGTCCACTTTCTTTTCAAGGTACGGTATATATTTAATTCTTATTAAATATGTGCATGAATAATATTGTAGCTTATTGGTTAAGTCCTTGCATTGTTATTTCATAGGCCACATGTTCAAATTCTCATTTTTACAATTATTTTTTTTTTATCAATTTTTATCTTTCTCATAACCTACAAATGAGACATTTCATTTCATCTTTTTTTTTAACTCCCAACATAATTAGGATGGTTATATATTATAATTAAGTAAAATTATTATGAAGAGTTTTAACTTTCTTTTAATACAAATATTTCTTCATCTCTTCTTCATCCCATCTTAGCCATTTCCTTTTGATCAATTCTAAAAAATAAAATAAAATCTTTTTTCCCTTGATCTTGAAGAAGTACCAGTTCTATCAAACTTCAATGACTCGGTTTAGGATTTTATCAAAACGGTGAGCCGGTTGTCATACCAACTCACACAACTTGTAAGTCCCTTCTCTCTTCCTCCCTCCATCTCTTTATTCTCCTCTTGTCATTCCTCGTGAACCCGCTATTCGTTTTATATCGTAATCCGTAAAAGAAGATAAAAACACACACACACACACACACACACACACACACACACACATATATATATAAGTCTAGATATATATGGTTTTACATGGTTTAATAATAGCTTATTGTCTCTTGTTCAAATTAAAATATTTTCAATTCTTTGTTTATGATTATGAATATTTATTATGAGTTGTGAGAACATAAATTTCATACCACAATATATTTACGATGTCTCATGGAATTGAAGAGCCTTGGTGAGTGGATCCGCGGTGTTAGTTTTTGTGTTTACTCTCTGAATCTCGATCTCACGGCGATCAACTATCTCCCGGATCAAATGATATCGTCTCAGGATTTGTCTGGAATGTTAATGGGACCTGGGCTCTTTGGCCATTGCCTTAGCCCCATTATTATCACAATACAATGGTATTGGATCAATAATGGTGGGAACTACTCCAAGTTCTGAGATGAACTTCCGCATCCAGACGGCTTCCTTGGCAGCATCATTTGCAGTAATGTACACAGCTTCCATCGTTGAGTCTGCAACGGTGTCATGTTTGGAACTTTTCCAACAAACCGTCCCTCCATTGAGGGTAAATACAAAACCCGAGATAGATTTGCTGTTGATTGGTGTGAAAAATTATGTTTTGTAGAATAACCGCAATCAATAACGGTGTTGCGCGTAGCTAGACCAAGATGAGTACGGGTCGTCCTCAAGGAAACGTTGAATCTTTTACTCTTACTTTAGATGTGTTGAAAAAGAGAGGAGGAATAAAGAATTTTGTGAAAAGTTTCTAGATCTACTTTAAGCAAGAATGCAAATATATAGATCTAGATTATTTTAGGAGTGTAGTTAATATAATAAGAGGACTTGTAGGGTTCGTTAGGATTTACTAGTTATGGATGATTAATTAAAAGTTACCATTTTTATCCTTTAATAGATTTATAACTAGAACGACGGTGATGCGTGTAGATTAGGGTTTCTGGAGGGAAAAGGAATCCCACTCTTAATTTATCTCGACACGGAACTCCGTTCATATCTAGCCTTTACCAAAACAATCATTAATTTAATCTCTAATCACGGTCGGAACTAGCAAAGAATTGTTAGCGCTCGATTAGGATGTTAATGATTCTTTTGATAAAGTTCATAAACTTTATAGGACTTAAAAAGGGTTTAGGGATGTTCATCATCCATTAGCCTACCCTAATCCTACGAACCCTAACAAGCGGAGAATTACTCGCGCATATTGGGAGAAAAAGAGATGGAGAGAAAATGCATAATTAAACTACAAAGAAATAGAATAGGAAAAAGAGCTACCTTTATTAATCAACAATATTCACTACACTTTGATCCCTTAGAAAATGATTACAAATACTAGTTTGCTTCTCGATCTCTTCCAAGGAGGTAGATGAACCGTTGATGATCAGCCTGGATGCGTGAGCCGTATTGGACTTCATGATCTCGTCGGCTTGATGATTTTTTCAAAAGGCTCTCGGTCTTTATTTATAGTCCCAAAGCCAGAACCCTTGCTTCCAAATATGGAAGTTTAACAGCAAAGATTCACCTCCAAAAATCTCCAACTCTATCTCCTCTATACTACCGCGGATCCGCGGCCAACAGGGGGGTTTGGCCGCGGATCCGCGACCAAGGGTCATGATCATTTGATCATTTCTTTATGGCTTTCTCCTTACGACATGTGGCTATCTCTGGTACCTTCAGAATTTGGAAATCTTCTCGTAGTTGCTGCCAGACTTGATCTCCAAGTTTTGATTCCTTAATTAGGCAGGTTTACTTTAACAACTTGATTTCCTTGATTTTAGACCTGCAAATTCTGCACAACAACTTAACAAATAATATTTAGTAGACTTAGTTCTACTAGGATTTGGTCAATAATATTATTTGCATACATTTTCCTACTAAATGCTAATTACAATATATCAACACATGGAAAATAGTATTTTTACACATAAACCCTCATATGTATGATATATTATAATAAAGTCCTTTTTAATATGAAAATGGTAGGAAAAATGTTATAACAAATGTGCAGTTTTATCAACTGAACAAATACCCCCAAACTTATCTTTGATTGTCCCGAGCAAACTAGTTTATTTAAGAGAGGGAAAAGAAGGGAGAAAACTAAGCACACTTTCGTAGGCAAACACGATTGCACTGAGCAAGTGCAACAAACCGTTAAACCTTTAGGTGTCCCTAGTAGGAGGAGTGTTGTCTCATGAGGGTTTTCAGCGGATTACACCCACAAAATCCTATAATAAAAAAGAGATGGTGAAATTTACATATAAAGATAAGAACCGTAAAAGAAAGACTTTGAAAATAAGAGTTTCCAACTATACTAGCTTTTCAGTTGTTATGAGCCCTATCTTAATAGTCATGAAAAAATGTTAGAAATCACATCATCCCTCAATAAAACATCGTCTTTATTCTTCATTCCTACCTTTCATCCAAACATTGATCATATACCCCTACGTGTGTGAAATGGACATCCCTACACTCGGAGAATTCAATTCAAGCTATCATACTCTTGTCCATCTACCTCAGTACTTTTTAATTTGATGAATATTTAGATTTGCTCACACATTTTCATGCGATCGTTAATACTTCTTGAGGTACTAACTGACCGATTACTCATGTGCTTGCTGATTCGGTGATAATATTTTCCCCGTCTTGCACCACCTAAGGCTTAGCAGTGACTCCCAGACCAGTTGGCCTTAGGGCACTAGGTGAAGAGGCACCCTCGCTATATTTTTTATTGCTGCCTTGGCGATAACAAAACCAGTGTTCATTTTTCTCTTTTCACCATTTTATATTTTCTTCATTTTTTTTTCATTTCCTTCATACTTTGGCTTTAAGACAAGAGCATTTCAAGGTATCCTCTACTATCCCGAGTTTCAAGACGTGTGTAAGTGCGTATAGCAGGGTATCAACGTTCAAAATGTTTGGCTTCCAGAATAGAAACTATTTTTCAGACTTATTTTTATCCTCAGATTAGTGACTTCCTTCATCTTACTAACCCTTGGGACAACAGCTCATAACTACTTATTACTAGTTCGTTTAAGAAAACTTCTAATTTTCTTGGTTTTCTTAAACTATTCCTATCTTTTGGATGTAATTTTTCACTTTCTATTCTTTTATTATAAAAGAAAATTTTTGAAATTTTTTGAAAATGTTGTGCTTATGCAAAATATGATGCAAATTGATGTGTAAATAAGCACAAACCTCCCCCAAACTTGTTTTCAACAGTGTCCTCACTGTTGCTATCTGCTGGATCACAAAAACCTGTAAGCTTGGGGGGAAATTATTAATGGGGGAAAAAATATATGAAAGTGAAAATCCTCCCCCAAACTTATTTTTGGCTCACAAATTTGAGGACAAAAGTTATGATCAAGAGCCAAAAATATACCCCCCATCAAACATGAGTTAAGACAATATAAAGCATTTTAAGAGGGGGTGAGACATTTGGTCAAAGTAAGACTTTATAAAGACCAAAAGTTAATACCAACCATTCAAAGATTTTATCAGTATAGCGTATAGGTTGGTGAAAGAATGTGTTGTATCGAGTCAAGAAAAAGTGGGGAAGGGATAAGAGGTGGTCTGGAAAGGGTTTGAAATTAGAGAAAAGAATGAATGAAGATGAATATGAATGATTAGGAAGAGGAATGGTGATGATTCAACCTTTATAGGTGAAGATTGATTAATCACAAAATCCGTATTGTTTAAAAATTCAAGTTCGTCAGCAAAAAGTTCTTCAAAACTTTTATCGATGGGGTGATTGAACATTTTGCTGTCAAAGAGTTTTGTGCCAGAATTTATTCTATTTGATTCATAAAAAATTATTGAGGTAGAGGACTCGAAAAACTCATCTACCTTATTTTCAAAAATATCCAAATTAATTTGAATTTCTGGTATTATTGAACTTGAATTAACGGATTGTGATTCATCAAAACTCACTGAAACTATAGGAACAGAAGAAGAACCGGAGAAAGTAGAAGGTGAAATGGGTAAACAAATTGGTGTGTCGAGTGTTGCTGAACCAGATGTGGAAGATGGAGGCTGTATTTTGGTCTGATCTTCGGGTATACCATTATCCTCAACTTCAAGACATATTTGGGGTTCGGGAAGAATTAAAGGCTCAAGATGATGACCACAAGGAAGCGAAAGGATTTGATGAATTGGTGGGACAAAATCATCCAAAATTTCGGGTTCATCAATCAATATATCCCCAACGTCAATCACCTCATTCAAGTGAAAGTTAAAATTCTCAAACAACTCATCAAAAGTATTGTTTTCAATCAGTTTTGGTTCAAGAGTGGAGGTGTAGAGATCACAAGGGTTGGGTATGGTTTCACTTGAAATGGACCCTTCACAGTCGGGTAAATCAAACACTACAAAGTCACATAACTATCAGTCATTCTATTTGGTGTACTTGATGAATCTATGAAACTGGAGTTGTGGATTTCAGTTTGGAATGGGGAGGTTTGATGAGGAAGGGTGTACAGTTCTGTCTTACTATCCAAATCCTTCATAATTTGGTTCGACAGTTCCAGAATTTTTTCTAATGTTTGCTCCAGACTAGTCTTGGGATGATAAGGGGTTTCAGTATAAGATTGAAATTCCTGTGGATAATTAAAACTCCCAAATGACTGATTAGAAGAACTGTCTAGAGAAGGTGGAAAAGTCGGATTGGATTGATAGGAATAGAATGGTTGCGGAACTTGGGTAGGAGTAGGATCAATATTATGATAAGAAGAATATTGATATGGGTTGGTTGGTTGGCTATTTTCAGACATCTTATATGGCACAAACTGCATATCAAACTCTTCTCTGGATAGTGGTGGTGATGGTTGATATTGGTCCGGGTTGAAACTTTGGCCTCTAGACCTAGCTATGTGCTCAGCAATGGACATTCGTCTAGGAGCTTCCTCACTCTGGGTATCAACTGAAACAGGTGTAGGATTAGGATACAGTTGATAAGATCTAGACTGAGGTGGCCAACTGTTTCTTCCTGCTTGTTCTATATGATCTCTTAAGGACATGGAAGAGCCGGACGGTATACCGAAGGGATTACGAAAACAAGAGATATCTGGTTATGGACAGCAAAGCTCGGCAAGTGTTCTTTGGTTTAGGTCACCCATTATAAGAAGAGAAGAAAGGGGAAGGGGTAAAAAGGAGAGAAAGTAATTGGTTTGTTTTGAAAAAATAACGGATTTAGACAAATCACACAAAAATGCACAACCCTAGAACTATGGTTACCTAGGTCCAGTCTCTAGACCGCTCCTAGACTTCCAAAGGACAAACCGCAGGATCAATCCTCTACCGCCTCTGTACTACCCTTGTAGCCAGGTAAGTGCCAGGTAAGTGGAAAGGAACCACAGTAGTGGGCCTAATTAAAAACCACTAGCCTTTGACACACTTGCCTAGACAGTACAAAAGTAATGCAGATAAGCGATAGATTATCCACGACCTTCCTCTGTCCTTATTGAGCGCGACAGTCCTTAGAGTCTGGTCTAGATATTTTTTAAATTAATGTAGGGTTGATGCAGATGCTCGGTTTGTGATTTGGAGGGCTTAGGAAGGGTGATGAAATCCCCACCTAATCTTGATTTGGTCTTTGCCCCTTAAAAATCCGTATTAAAATATACAAAAACAAACCGCAAAACAAAACTTTGCAAAAAGATTTTTGAGCGGCGATATTTTGCAAAGAATCCTGCAGAAAATAGATTTTATTGGATTTGAGAGGAGAGAGAAGGAGTTAAGAAAGATACCAGAGAAGTGTGAAACCCTAGATCTCCTATTTCCTCAAGTCCGTGACTCCAGATCCCCTCGCAAAATTCACACACAAATCGTTAAATATGCAATTTGCAGTTTTGTTTTAATAATGATATGAATCGTCTAAGAATTCAACATAAATAGCAAGAATAAAAAATTACGCATGTTTCCCCGGCAACGGCGCCATTTGATTGGTGTGAAAAATTGTGTTTTGTAGAATAACCGCAATCAATAACGGTGTCGCGCGTAGCTAGACCGAGATGAGTACGGGTCATCCTCAGGGAAACGTTGAATCTTTTACTCTTACTTTAGATGTGTTGAAAAAGAGAGGAGGAATAAAGAATTTTGTGAAAAGTTTATAGATCTACTTTAAGCAAGAAAGCAAATATATAGATCTAGATTATTTTAGGAGTGTAGTTAATATAATAAGAGGGCTTGTAGGGTTCGTTAGGATTTACTAGTTATGGATGATTAATTAAAAGTTACCCTTTTTATTCTTTAATAGATTTATAACTAGAACGACGGTGATGCGTGTAGATTAGGGTTTCTGGAGGGAAAAGGAATCACACTCTTAACCCTTATCTCGACACGGAACTCCGTTTATATCTAGCCTTTACCAAAACAATCATTAATCTAATCTCTAATAGCGGTCGGAACTAGCAAAGAATTGTTAGCGCCCGATTAGGATGTTAATGATTCTTTTGATAAAGTTCATAAATTTTATAGGACTTAAAAAGGGTTTAGGGATGTTCATCATCCATTAGCCTACCCTAATCCTACGAACCCTAACAAGTGGAGAATTACTCGCGCATGTTGGTAGAAAAAGAGATGGAGAGAAAATGCATAATTAAACTACAAAGAAATAGAATAGGAAAAAGAGCTACCTTTATTAATCAACAATATTCACTACACTTTGATCCCTTAGAAAATGATTACAAATACTAGTTTGCTTCTCGATCTCTTCCAAGGAGGTAGATGAACCGTTGATGATCAGCCTGGATGCGTGAGCCGTCTTGGACTTCGTGATCTCGTCGGCTTGATGATTTTTCCAAGAGGCTCTCGGTCTTTATTTATAGTCCCAAAGCCAGAACCTTTGCTTCCAAATATGGAAGTTTAACAGCAAAGATTCACCCCCAAAAATCTCCAACTCTATCTCCTCTATACTACCGCGGATCCGCGGCCAACAGGGGGGTTTGAACGCGGATCCGCGGCCAAGGGTCATGATCATTTGATCATTTCTCTGTGGCTTTCTCCTTGCGACATGTGGCTATCTCTGGTACCTTCAGAATTTGGAAATCTTCTCGTAGTTGCTGCCAGACTTGATCTCCAAGTTTTGATTCCTTAATTAGGCAGGTTTACTTTAACAACTTGATTTCCTTGATTTTAGACCTGCAAATTCTGCACAACAACTTAACAAATAATATTTAATAGACTTAGTTCTACTAGGATTTGGTCAATAATATTATTTGCATACATTTTCCTACCAAATGCTAATTACAATATATCAACACATGGAAAATAGTATTTTTACACATAAACCCTCATATGTATCATATATTTTAATAAAGTCCTTTTTAATATGAAAATAGTAGGAAAAATGTAATAACAAATGTGCAGTTTTATCAACTGAACAGTTGTCATCCTTATCACTTTGGAAGATGGAATCGGTAAAGGCCTCCATCTGAAGATCCCCATTACCATACACCAAGAACATTTCTTTAGTTCTTCGCAAGTACTTAAGAATGTTCTTCACAGCTGTCCAGTGTTTCTCCTCTGGATTGGATTGATACCTGCTTACTACACTAAGTGCATAAGCAACATCAGGGCGAGTACATAACATAGCATATATGATAGATCCTACAGCAGAAGCGTAGAGTATAACAATCATGCGAGCTCTCTCTTCATCAGACTTTGGACAAAAGTTTTTGGAGAGGGTGATTCCGTGACAAGCGGGTAAAGTATCTCGCTTGGAATCTTCCATACTAAATCTCTTTAGGATGGTGTTAACTTACTTAGATTGGGACAATCCCAACAATCTCTGAGATCTATCTCTATAGATCTTAATGCCCAAAATGTATGAGGCATCACCCAAGTCCTTAATGGAGAATCTTTGTGATAAGAATAGTTTGTGTCACGCCCCGCTTCCCAAAATACGGAATACGAGGGGTAGACAAGGCCAGCCATGCTCCTACGGTCAAGGAAATGTCCTGCCGTAGTCACACTTCGGCTTCTAGTTTATCATGGTAAACAGTAAAGATGCGCAGATAATGAGAAATGCAGTAACTGAAAGGAACAATGTGAAGACTGACCTGAAGTGGAACAAACGAATGTAACTCGGAATGGCAAGACAAGAAGTCTGTGATGCACTGGTCCAGCCTAAATCTTCTCCTCATACTGAGCATGCATACTCAGGTCGTCAGAGCGACGCAACAACAATATTATTATAATAAGATAAAACAGGTAAGTGAGGTAATACTAGTATAAGAACAATGTAAGTAATCACTGTGTCACTATATGATGCAGAATATGTTATGTGTCCCTATCGGTCTCTAGGTCATGTTTGAAATCACATAGTGGAAGGAGGATCATGTTTAACAGGAGTCTCGTACATACCCGAGACAACGGCCCACATGCCCGGGACATAACCCTGTCAGCCGGATCGCTAGATCCTGTCCTACACGTATAAGTATCACGGTTCGAATGATCATCCTCTAAACACGGTCCCGCTAAATACGATACTCTTTCCACTTTGATTTCCCCTTTTTCCCCAGGTTACACTATTTAAGATATTGATCTAGTTGTGTACAAGTATACCAATGGCACGGTTTTATCACTGTTCACTGTATTTATCACTGTCATGAATATTCACTTTCCATTGAGCACGATTTTATCACTGTTCACTGTATTTATCACTGCCACGAATATTCACTTTCCATTGAGCACGATTTTATCACTGTTCACTGTATTTATCACTGTCACGAATATTCACTTTCCATTGGTGTACTCGTCACTCCTAAACCAATATCTATCGCGCACGATAATGCAATGTCCACACGCACTAACACTGAGTATATGGCAAGGGTATGATATATGTGTGTATGCTACCAATAAGCTCTGTATGTTATGAATCAATATGCATGTCATTAACTTACATAAATTGCATAAATTAATAAGTTAAGAATTCAGCAAAATGATACAAGTAAGATAAATAGTACACTCAGTCAGAAATTCATCAAAATTTGTTTCAGTTCAATCGGGGTTTCGGTTTTCAAGATATAACTGTTTCAGTTTAAGTGCTCGCGGCTGGAATTTCAATTTCAGAACTGAACGTCTGTTTCGTGGCACGAATTGCACCCAGTTGGGCTCAGAATTTAGCGATGTCACAGTTAAACGAAATTTAGGGTTTTCGATAAAGTATTCAACTCAACAGACGGATCCTCAATCGCATCTGTACGTTGAAAGTTATAACCAGTTTAATCTCAGGGTGTCATTTCAGAACCTGTTCTGGACAGATATACGTTCTGCCCTTTTAAATACATTTTAAAATAGCAAACGTCGATGAAATGGAATGGAACCACTTGGTTTGTTAAACTAATAGAAATATCTTTAATCTACAGTAGGATTCCGTAACATACGACTTCAAGAAACACAGTGGTGCAGATCTTTGAACAGAGCACAAATATCAGAAACACTCTGGACTGCAGTCCAGAGTCGTGTTCCGACCCAGATATCATCATGATCACAGAACATAAATCATTAGGATTTTCCATAGGGTTAAAGTTCGTTAAGTCGGCTTCGATTTAAGCCCTAGAACACATCAATCCGTTATGCATATGATTTATAGTGATTTTATTCGTTTTCAGACACGAGAAAATTCTAGTTTTAACGGCATATTTGGGGGTATCAATTTTTGTTACAAACAATCATATCTTCCAGCGAGATTCATACACTATGTTTATCACTATATGGGCCAACATAAAACATCGGGTTCCGTCAAAATAAACAATCATTTTCATGGGAGATTAGCATCGAACACATTGATCGTATTATGTATTAGTATTTGACAAAATCCGTAAACTAGATATTTTAGTTTCATATTACTAATAATTTAGCATGAAGCAAGTAAACACTTGCCTGGTAACGTCTCGGGGTCGCGAGGCAGCAACGTCGTCACGAACGTGTAGGTGAGTGTTGCATGCTCCCACAACTCTTGATGATACGGTCCTTCGGGTCTTCTCTTTGACGTCCCGATCTCCCGCGGAATGTCCGGTCTCCATCTCGTCGCCGGAAGGGCACCACATCGCCTACGTCTTTTACGGGCTCCCACCTCGATACCGAGGCAACTCGGGCACGAAGCTGGCTAGTCGACGTGCCAAAGATGTGCTGTAGAATATAGTGTAGAGAGCATGTCTCATTTTGGGGTATTGGTTGCCATGGATGGAGGAATTTTGCACAAAGAATTTCATGGATGCTTGATGGAGAAATTGAGCATGCAAAGGAAATGAAATGGAGCATCCATGAAGGAATGAGCTCGGCCAAAAACCCCTCTGTCCCTGCACAAAACATTTGTGCTCTCTACCCAAAAAATTGAAGCAAGCTCCCAGCACTCTTATAATGCTCAAATCAACCTCCTTTACATTAATTATTCCCCACATGAATAGTGGCCGGCCCATGTTTGTGAATCTCCAGCACATTGTAGCCTTTAACATTAATGCATCACCATTAATTAATCATTCATTCCTTTTCTATAATTAATCATCATCACAATGAATGTGATAGCACTCAACAGCACACACATTCAATGTTCTCTGCCACCATCTTTATTAATTAACCCATTAGCATAATGAAGCACCACTCACGTATTCTCCTGCACCCACCAACATGAATAGTGGCCGGCCCCCATCAAAAAAAAATATTAATTGCAAAATTTGCATTTAACCCTCTCCATCAAAAAGTCCGGCCGGGAAAGAACAAAGAAAAACCGGCCGGAACGAAATGCAAACTGGCAATGGGCCGGGGAAATATTATAAAAGGAAAAGGAAAGTTGGGCTGAGGGTTTTTAACTTTTAGGTTTTGGGAAAAATATAAATATCTTGCTTAACCAACCAATTCAAAATATGAGGGAAAAGAGAAAAGAACTACTGGAATTCAGAGAATCGGAAACTTTTATTAGAATGAAAACGGGGATTTACATCATACCCCCCCTTAACAAAAATTTCGTCCTCGAAATTTAACAAGAATACAAAAAAACAAAAGTACTAAACAAAGGGATGTGGATAACGATCACGGATGTCTTCCTCCCGCTCCCAGGTGGATTCTCCTGGGGAACGACCGCCCCATGACACTCGGACTAAAGGAATGATCTTATTTTTCAGCACTTTCTCTCTGCGGTCGAGAATGGTAGTAGGTTGCTCCTCGTACGATAAGTCAGTACCCAAAATTAGCTCTGAATGGTCCAGGACATGGCTCTCATCCCGAACATAACGCCGCAATTGTGACACATGGAAGGTATTGTGCACACCAGCTAGCGATGGAGGCAAGGCGAGTCGATAGGCCACCTCTCCTACTCGCTCTAGCACCTCAAAAGGTCCGATAAAGCGGGGACTAAGCTTTCCCCGACCTCCGAACCTGATAACTCCACGAGTAGGGGAAATCTTCAAGAACACATGATCTCCAACTTCGAACTCGAGTGCCCTTCTGCTGGCATCTGCCCAACTCTTCTGTCGATCCTGAGCCGCCTTGATACGCTGTCTGATCATTTGGACTTTGTCGACTGTCTGAACAATGAGTTCGGGGCCCAGTAGTCTTCGTTCTCCCACATCATCCCAACATACTGGGGATCGACATTTCCGCCCGTACAGTGCTTCAAAAGGAGCCATCTGTATACTAGCCTGATAACTATTGTTGTAAGAAAACTCGACTAGGTGCAGATGGTCCTCCTAGGAACCCTGAAAGTCCAACATACAGGCTCTCAACATATCCTCGAGCGTCTGAATCGTACGCTTGGATTGTCCATCCGTCTGTGAGTGATAAGCTGTGCTGAAATTAAGGCGGGTACCCAAGCTCTCTTGTAAGCTCTTCCAAAAGTGCGACAAGAATCTCGTGTCCCGTTCTGACACAATGCTGACTGGAACACCGTGAAGTCGTACAATCTCCTGCATATATCTTTCTGCCAATGATTCTGTCGACTGTCCTACTCGGAAAGGTAGAAAGTGTGCAGCTTTTGTGAGGGGGTCGACGATAACCCAAATAGCGTTATTGCCTCTAGGGCTCCGTGGTAAGGCCGTCACAAAATCCATAGTAATGTGCTCCTACTTCCATTCAGGTATCGGCAATGGTTGTAACAATCCTGCTGTTCTTTGATGTTCCGCCTTCACCTGCTGACATACCAAACACCTGGATACGAACCTCGCAATTTCCCGTTTCATTCCGTTCCACCAAAAGTGCTGCTTTAGATCCTGATACATTTTTGTACCTCCTGGATGCACGGAATAAGCTGAACTGTGTGCTTCAGCCAAAACTTCTTCTCGTACATCTCCTTTAGGTACGCAGAGTCTGCTACCGAATCTCAGAGAGCCATCTTCGTGTATAATCAAATCCGTTCTCAATCCAGCTTCCACTTGCTCTCTGAACTTTTGCAATCGAGGATCATCCGCTTGTGCAATCTTGATGCGATCCACCAGGGAAGATTGCACCTGTAGTTGCCAAAATTGACTGAGTGCGTTCGGAGTAATGACCTCAAGTTCAAGTCTCTGGAAATCCTCAATAATACTCCTCTGATTGGTCTACATCATGACCGCTGGTTGCGACTGAGTGCATCTGGTACAACATTGACCTTCCCCGGGTGATACTGAAGGTCCAAGTCATAATCTGCCATTAGCTCTAGCCATCGGCGCTGCCTCATGTTCAGTTCCTTCTGAGTGAAAACATACTTCAAACTTTTATGATCCGTGTAAACCTCCACTTTCTCACCCAATAGATAGTGCCTCCAAATCTTCAACGCAAAGACTACCGCGGCTAACTCCAAGTCATGCGTGGGGTAGTTCTTCTCGTGGTTTCTCAGTTGTCGTGAGGCGTAAGCAACCACACGGCCATGCTGCATCAAAACACAGCCTAAACCCTTTCCTGAGGCATCACTGTGTATCACCAAACCACCTGAATTATCTGGTACAGTAAGAATAGGCGCCGTGGTTAGTTTCTGCTTTATTGTGTCGAATGCCTGAGTGCTTTCTTCTGTCCATGTAAACGGCACGTCCTTCCGTGTCAGCCTCGTCAATGGTTCCGCGATTCTTGAGAAATCTTGGACGAATCTCCGATAATAACCTGCCAATCCCAGAAAGCTCCTGATCTCGGCTACAGACTTCGGCGTTGGCCAATCTCTGACCGATTCTATCTTTGCCGGGTCCACCGAGATGCCTTCGCTCGAAACAATATGTCCCAAAAACTGTACCTTGTCGAGCCAGAATTAACACTTGCTTAGCTTCGCATACAGCTTCTCTTCCCGAAGAATTTGTAGGACCGTGCGTAAATGCTCAGCATGCTCTTCCCAGGTCTTCGAGTAGACAAGTATGTCGTCAATAAACACAACGACGAACGTGTCCAAGTACTTTGCGAACACCCTGTTCATCAAGTCCATGAATATTGCTGGGGCATTAGTAACACCGAACGACATTACAAGGAACTCATAATGTCTGTATCGGGTTCTGAAAGCCGTCTTGCCCACATCCTCGGCTGCTACTCTGATTTGATGATATCCAGAACGGAGGTCCAACTTCGAGAATATCTTGGCCCCACTTAGCTGATCGAATAGGTCGTCAATGCGCGGGATTGGGTACTTGTTCTTTATTGTGACCTTGTTCAGCTCCCGATAATCTATACACATCCTTCTTGTGTCGTCTTTCTTCTTAACTAGAAGGACTGGAGCTTCCCAAGGTGAATCGCTGCTGCGAATCCAACCCTTTCTCTAGCAATTCGGCAACCTGCTTCTTGACTTCCTCCAATTCCACTGGTGCCATTGGATAGTATACCTTAAGATTGGCGCTGCATCAGGAACAAGATCGATCGCGAACTCTATGCCTCGCTTCGGCGGTAAACCTAATATGTCTTCGAACACGTCCATGAAATCTCGAACAACAGTTGGCATATCTTCCTTATCCACCTCCATCGACGAAAGAACATTGTTTGTCGGCCTAGCCCTAAACTCGATTGGTCCTACAGAACTGCTTCCTCCAGCAGAACAAACTCCGGATGTCCGGGAATCTGGAGAATCACTTTCCTTTCCTTACAATCAATATGAGCGTGGAAAGTGCTGCGAAAATCCATTCCCAAGACAACAACAAACAAAGGGATGCATCAGAATTGAATAATTCTAATGCGGGGAAAAAACAAGAACAAGTAAGATACCGAGATGACTTCATCCGACGTCAAGATACTGAAGAGGATTAAGCACGGTAAACAGGATTCAAGCTTGCGATAAAATATGAACTGGAAAGTAAGAGAATCAAGGCAATATGAAGACCATGGAACACGGAAATTAATCAAGACCAGGACTCCAAGTTACTTAAATAGAGTACCGCATTGTAACCATGCTGCAGTTCATAGTTACAATCACATAACTCCACTCAAGTCGTCCAAATCCTAGCATTAGAATCAAGGAATATGGAGAAACAATAGAGAACCAAAAGGTTTCAAGTCGAGATGCAAAGTGGTTTGCATATCGTCAAGACGAAGGATAAAAGAAAGATATGATTCAAGAATCATGATAGCAATGTGGCACGACTTATTCCTAATCACGAGTATTCTGATTCGTGTATTGGGTCCAATACCCAACTACAAAAGAATCAAACTCGATTAACCTATATCCTATGGCTCTGATACCAACAAAACCATGTCACGCCCCGCTTCCCAAAATACGGAATACGAGGGGTAGACAAGGCCAGCCATGCTCCTACGGTCAAGGAAATGTCCTGCCGTAGTCACACTTCGGCTTCTAGTTTATCATGGTAAACAGTAAAGATGCGCAGATAATGAGAAATGCAGTAACTGAAAGGAACAGTGTGAAGACTGACCTGAAGTGGAACAAACGAATGTAACTCGGAATGGCAAGACAAGAAGTCTGTGATGCACTGGTCCAGCCTAAATCTTCTCCTCATACTGAGCATGCATACTCAGGTCGTCAGAGCGACGCAACAACAATATTATTATAATAAGATAAAACAGGTAAGTGAGGTAATACTAGTATAAGAACAATGTAAGTAATCACGGTGTCACTATATGATGCAGAATATGTTATGTGTCCCTATCGGTCTCTAGGTCATGTTTGAAATCACATAGTGGAAGGAGGATCATGTTTAACAGGAGTCTCGTACATACCCGAGACAACGGCCCACATGCCCGGGACATAACCCTGTCAGCCGGATCGCTAGATCCTGTCCTACACGTATAAGTATCACGGTTCGAATGATCATCCTCTAAACACGGTCCCGCTAAATACGATACTCTTTCCACTTTGATTTCCCCTTTTTCCCCAGGTTACACTATTTAAGATATTGATCTAGTTGTGTAAAAGTATACCAATGGCACGGTTTTATCACTGTTCACTGTATTTATCACTGTCACGAATATTCACTTTCCATTGAGCACGATTTTATCACTGTTCACTGTATTTATCACTGTCACGAATATTCACTTTCATTGAGCACGATTTTATCACTGTTCACTGTATTTATCACTGTCACGAATATTCACTTTCCATTGGTGTACTCGTCACTCCTAAACCAATATCTATCGCGCACGATAATGCAATGTCCACACACACTAACACTGAGTATATGGCAAGGGTATGATATATGTGTGTATGCTACCAATAAGCTCTGTATGTTATGAATCAATATGCATGTCATTAACTTACATAAATTGCATAAATTAATAAGTTAAGAATTCAGCAAAATGATACAAGTAAGATAAATAGTACACTCAGTCAGAAATTCATCAAAATTTGTTTCAGTTCAATCGGGGTTTCGATTTTCAAGATATAACTGTTTCAGTTTAAGTGCTCGCGGCTGGAATTTCAATTTCAGAACTGAACGTCTGTTTCGTGGCACGAATTGCACCCAGTTGGGCTCAGAATTTAGCGATGTCACAGTTAAACGAAATTTAGGGTTTTCGATAAAGTATTCAACTCAACAGACGGATCCTCAATCGCATCTGTACGTTGAAAGTTATAACCAGTTTAATCTCAGGGTGTCATTTCAGAACCTGTTCTGGACAGATATACGTTCTGCCCTTTTAAATACATTTTAAAATAGCAAACGGCGATGAAATGGAATGGAACCAGTTGGTTTGTTAAACTAATAGAAATATCTTTAATCTACAGTAGGATTCCGTAACATACGACTTCAAGAAACACAGTGGTGCAGATCTTTGAACAGAGCACAAATATCAGAAACGCTCTGGACTGCAGTCCAGAGTCGTGTTCCGACCCAGATATCATCATGATCACAGAACATAAATCATTAGGATTTTCCATAGGGTTAAAGTTCGTTAAGTCGGATTCGATTTAAGCCCTAGAACACATCAATCCGTTATGCATATGATTTATAGTGATTTTATTCTTTTTCAGACACGAGAAAATTCTAGTTTTAACGGCATATTTGGGGGTATCAATTTTTGTTACAAACAATCATATCTTCCAGCGAGATTCATACACTATGTTTATCACTATATGGGCCAACATAAAACATCGGGTTCCGTCAAAATAAACAATCATTTTCATGGGAGATTAGCATCGAACACATTGATCGTATTATGTATTAGTATTTGACAAAATCCGTAAACTAGATATTTTAGTTTCATATTACTAATAATTTAGCATGAAGCAAGTAAACACTTGCCTGGTAACGTCTCGGGGTCGCGAGGCAGCAACGTCGTCACGAACGTGTAGGTGAGTGTTGCATGCTCCCACAACTCTTGATGATACGGTCCTTCGGGTCTTCTCTTTGACGTCCCGATCTCCCGCGGAATGTCCGGTCTCCATCTCGTCGCCGGAAGGGCACCACATCGCCTACGTCTTTTACGGGCTCCCACCTCGATATCGAGGCAACTCGGGCACGAAGCTGGCTAGTCGACGTGCCCAAGATGTGCTGTAGAATATAGTGTAGAGAGCATGTCTCATTTTGGGGTATTGGTTGCCATGGATGGAGGAATTTTGCACAAAGAATTTCATGGATGCTTGATGGAGAAATTGAGCATGCAAAGGAAATGAAATGGAGCATCCATGAAGGAATGAGCTCGGCCAAAAACCCCTCTGTCCCTGCACAAAACATTTGTGCTCTCTACCCAAAAAATTGAAGCAAGCTCCCAGCACTCTTATAATGCTCAAATCAACCTCCTTTACATTAATTATTCCCCACATGAATAGTGGCCGGCCCATGTTTGTGAATCTCCAGCACATTGTAGCCTTTAACATTAATGCATCACCATTAATTAATCATTCATTCCTTTTCTATAATTAATCATCATCACAATGAATGTGATAGCACTCAACAGCACACACATTCAATGTTCTCTGCCACCATCTTTATTAATTAACCCATTAGCATAATGAAGCACCACTCACGTATTCTCCTGCACCCACCAACATGAATAGTGGCCGGCCCCCATCAAAAAAAATATTAATTGCAAAATTTGCATTTAACCCCCTCCATCAAAAAGTCCGGCCGGGAAAGAACAAAGAAAAACCGGCCGGAACGAAATGCAAACTGGCAATGGGCCGGGGAAATATTATAAAAGGAAAAGGAAAGTTGGGCTGAGGGTTTTTAACTTTTAGGTTTTGGGAAAAATATAAATATCTTGCTTAACCAACCAATTCAAAATATGAGGGAAAAGAGAAAAAAACTACTGGAATTCAGAGAATCGGAAACTTTTATTAGAATGAAAACGGGGATTTACAGTTTGACTGATTGTAGCATATGAACATCATTTCCTATCAAGAGAATGTCATCCACGTACAATACGAGGAATGTGACAGTACTCCCTCCAATCTTCTTATAAATGCAAGGTTCATCTACATTTTTGATAAAATCAATCTCTTTGATTATATTATCAAAGCAGATGTTCTAACTCCGAGATGCCTGTTTAAATCTATTAATGGATTTAAGCAACCAGCATACCTTTTCGCTGCTCCCACCATCAATGAAGCCTTCCGGCTGATCCATAAAAATGCATTCTTCCAAATCACCATTTAGAAATGCAGTTTTACCGTCCATCTACCAGATTTCATAGTCGTAGTGAGCAGCAATAGTAAGTAGGATCCGAATGGATTTAAGCGTTGCGACTGGAGAGAAAGTCTCATCATAGTCCAATCCTGATCTTTGACAAAATCCTTTCGCTACAAGTCTTACTTTATAGGTCTCTACCTGTCTATCCACACCAATATTTTTCTTAAAGATCCATTTGCACCCTACGGGTTTTACTCCAGAAGGTGCAACTCCAAAGTCCATACTTTGTTGGTGTGCATGGACTCCATTTCGGATCTCATGGCATCCCGCCATTTCACCGAGTCACTACTCGTGATAACTTGCTGAAAACTAGTAGGGTCATCATCATCCATGATGCAATCTTCTCTATCACCATCAATGAGGAAACCATAGTATCTCTCTGGTGGACGAGAAGTCCTACTAGATCTACGGAGTGACTGAGGCTCGTGGGGTTCTATTGCAACTTCAGGTCCAACCAAATCGTCACTAGTTATTTGTAGTTCTAGAATTTCTTCTAGTTCTACCGCATTGCCTTCAATATTATTTGTAAAAAATTCATTTTCTAAAAATGTGGCATACTGAGAAACAAACACTTTTTGTTCCTCCTTGTGGTAGAAAAGATATTCATATGAATGTTTTGGATATCCCACAAAAGTACATAGCACCGATTGTGTCTCGAGTTTGGCTGGATTCTGCTTTTTAATAAAAGCAGGACAACCCCATATCCTAACTCTCTTAAGAGATGGTCTCTTCCCATACCATATCTCATATGGAGTGGTAGACACGGTTTTGGCCGGGACTCTGTTCAATAGATATACATCAGTCTCCAATGCATGTCCCCAAAAGGAAAGTGGTAACTCAGCATCACTCATCATTGAACGTATCATATCTAATAGGGTACGATTCCTCCGTTCTGACACACCGTTATGTTGTGGTGTGTAAGGGGGAGTGAGCTGAGAGAGAATCCCATTCTCTTTTAGGAAATCTAGAAACTCTGTACTTAAATACTCTCCTTCTCGATCTTATCGATGTTTCTTGATGCTCAATCTAGTTTATTTTTCTACTTCAATTTTATATTCTTTGAATTTTTCGAAAGCTTCAGACTTATATTTCAACAAGAACAGGTGTCCAAACCTTGAGAAATCATCAGTAAAGTTATGAAGTAAGAATAACCGCTTCTAGCATGTGTAGACATTGGTCCACATATGTCACTCCCCACTTCCCAAAATACGGAATACGAGGGGTGAAAAGAACAACCATGCTCCTACGGTCAAGGAAATGTCCTGCCGTAGTCACACTTCGGCTTCTAGCTTTACATAGTAATCAGTAATCAATGCACAGGTAATGAGAAATGCAGTCAATAAATCAAAACATATATAAAACTAACCAGATAAAGTCAAAGAAAAGATAGCGCTGACGTCGCTGATCTAGATGTCCGCAATATTCTCAAGGTATAACAGGTCCTAATCCGAGCTCAGTCTCCTTCTCACTCTGAGCATGCATACTCAGGTCGTCAGAGCGACACAATAGCAATATATATATATACACATATGTAAACACGTGCAATGATGATGAATATGAAGCAGTAAATATGGAGTGATGACATGAGCATGAAGTAACCAGTACAGGTAAACAATAAAAGCAGGTATATCGAATCAGTAATCAATGCATGTCCATATCACTAAACCTATTAGTCTCTAAGTCTCACTGTCCAGCTCACTAAACCTATCGTCATTCCAAGTGTGAGCGTCAACCACCGCAGGAGTATCCCCAACCCAAGGGTAGGCCCCAGGGGCAAGGGAACACGGGCATGAATCACGCTCACTAATAATCAGTAATATCACCTATATGACTACCAAAATCGCTGTATATGCCGGTAGCGGGACTCTCGAGATTCCGTTGATCGAACTCATACTCAAACTACCCCATACCCCGTGGTCTACATTAAATACCAACCATGAATCCAAATACTAGTCGGTTCATGTCAAGTCTACGCGAGAACTGGAGACAGGATCTCCATCAAGCATGTCTCGATTGGTATCCAAGATAAATGGACAGTGTTTGACGCCTTACCTATGACACTAATATAAGTGCTTCCATAACCGTACCATTCCAATTATAGTTACACTTATATATGTCCCATACGCGTCGACAATGCAAGAATTTAACCGGTTCCGCTGATTGTGTACAAGTACGGGTCACTTCACTTATTCATTCACGCTTTAACACTAACGTACTTGCCACAATACAATCACTAATATTTATCACTGGGTAGTGTAACACGGTCACTAGGTTATCAATATTTTATGACCACTATTCAAATGAGGGTATAACCGCTACATGTTATGATGAAAATACAATTAATTATAATACGAATAAAATATAGCAGCCGGTATCATACCACTTTCAAAATGTACTATAAATCACACGTGTAGAATTAAGCAAAACAATATAAAAAGGGTAAATAGTATGCTTAATTATCTGTCCATCAAAATTGGTTTCGAGTCAATCGGATTCCAAGTTTTCTGGTTATAGTCATTTCATTTTAAGTGTTTACTGCTGGAAATCCAGTTTCTGAACTGGAAGTCTGTTTCGTAACACGTTTTACTCCCAATTGGGATCATAATTAGACGACACTACTGTTCAACTAATTATAGGGTTATGAGTTAACTTTACAGAACAGGAGACAGATCAACAATATTCATTGTGGTTTAGGAGTTACGATCAGATTACTGATGAAGGGTGCAAACTGAAATGACAGAAAACTGCCGTACAAGTCATCCGTTTAAAATATGATTTAAATACCAAAAAACACTGGATTTTAGTGAAACTGGTATCATTGGAAAGATGAAACAATTTTCTACGCGGTGGTAATTGGCTTAGCACACTATCACAATTAAAAATGAAGGTTTCAGGGTACAAAAGCAAGCCAAGGGGTAAGTTCCTGCACTGGACTGCGGTCTAAGATCAGGTAAGTTCTTTGTTTTCGATATTCAAAAGATATATCTAATTGTGAAGATACATGTTGGATTAAAGATTATGCAGTACCCTTCACAAAGAACCCAAGCACGCTACGATTGGATTTTTCTAGAATTAATTACGAATTTTAAGTTTCAAGGGGGCGGTAAATCGTAAGTTTCGGTATTAAGGTTAGGACGTCACTTATGTGTGGAAATGGTATCGATTTGCTACCAAATTTCTACATAGTGTATGTTAACAGTGTTAGGGTCTAAATATCATGAGTTCCGCCATTTTATATTTCATTTCCGTTTAGGGCTCACATCGAGCATCTAAGATGAACATTCGGTCATCGATCGAAACTAACGTTTCGTCTAACAAACTAAGTTAGACGTTAATCATTTAATTTACACGTGTTAAAAATACAGTAATAAGCCCCAGTCGGGCTCTCTTCAAGTAATACGGCACGATGATTCTCTACACGAGATTCAAGCATGGATCCCGATCCAGTTATATTTATTTATATATCTAGCTATAATATAATCTCTTAGCTAATACTTATCATAGCATGTTAAACAAGTGAATAGGTGGTTCACTTGCCTCGTTGACGATATCCCGGAGATGATGAATCGGTCGGACGCTGCAATGCGTAGCACGGATGTGAAAAAAACGGTCGTTGCGACGAAACCGGAGTTCGCGAGCCTTGGAATCGCAATGGCGTGGCCTCGAATCCTTGCTTTTGATTGGCTACTGCTTGCACAGATCGGCGTGGGTGGCGGTACTTGAAGGCTCTGGGTTCACAGAGATGAGGCCGTCGATGGTGGAGTGGTCGTCGCACAGTTCTGGGTCGTGGCCGGAGCAGGTGGAGGGAGCAAGGGGAACTCGGGTATGGGGTTTGGAGATTGGTGACGAGCTGCGGCGCGGGATGAGGACGCGATGGTTGCGACGGGGGCCTCAGCCGGCAGTGGCTTCGTGATGGAGTTGCAGCAGGGAGGTTGCGGTGTTGTGTTGGCGAGGATTCGAAGTCGGAGTGGCGTTGGTGAATATTGTCGGCTCCGATGACTGGGTCGGGATGCTAGTCGATGGAGGGGAAGAGGAAGCTCGGGGTAGGTTGCGACGATGGCGATGAGTAAAGGAGGTGTTGGCGGCGGTCTTGGTAATGGTGTCTCGTCGAAGGTGGCAACAGGATGGTCGGCCAAGGTGGTGATGCGGTGCTTGGGGATGAGCCGTGGCTGTGGTGGTCGGCCACTGCAGAGGCGGGTCGCGCAGGGGAGTGGGGCTGAGGTGATGGCGAGAGGAGGGGTAGCCGATGGCAGTAGCCTCGTCGGCGACGGAGTGGGGGTGCTGCGGGTAGTATACTCAGTTTCAGTGGAGGAGGAGCTCAGGTAGCGGTGCTCGTCGGAGGGGTGCAGTGGGTGGCTATGGGTGTTCAGGCGTGGTTTGGTGGAGGCGACGAGGTGAGGTGGTCACGGCGGTTTAGGGGTGAGCCGGCGGCCTTGGAGGAGGGTGATGGTAGGTGCTCATGAAGGTAGAGAATGAGACAGAGGGGTAAAGGAAGAGGGAGAGGAAATTTTTTGATGAGGTCGAGGATAGGATCTCGAGGGACAGTGGTGTTGGCGAGTGGTTCGTGGGGAGCAGTTGCGGAAAGAGGGGGAGGCGTTGGGGTTGCGGCGACATGGCCTCGTACGCGGAGATGTTCGGGCGGAGGATTTTTGCGAGGGGGGTGAGTCTCAGGGATGGCCGTTGGGGCGAGGTCGAGGTCTTGGGTCATTGAGAGGAGCAGGTTTCGGGGATGGCGCGAGAGGGGCGAGGTCGTGGCGAGAAGAACGGGAACATGAAAAGAGAGGGAGAAAGAGAAGAAGAAGAAGAAGAGGGGTGGTTCGGGTCGGGTCGGGTTTGGCTGGGGTCGGGTTTTAGTTAGGGAGTGGGCTTGGGCTTTGGGTAGCTTACGAAAAATAATTAGGAACCAAAAAAGTTAGGGTTTGGGTTAGGAAAAAGGCTAAAAAGAATTAGGGTTTTAAGAATTTAATAGTTAGAGTCAGAAAAAGAAAATATTTACGTTAACAAAATTTGAAATTTTTTGTTTTGAAATACGAAAATTATTCAAAAAGGAACTGGGTATTACATTATACATCACTATATATGAGGCCTGAGAGTCCAGTAGCTCTCTCTCTGTGTCCAGTAAACGGAGTTTTGGTCATTTTACCTTTGATGCAAGACTGACAAGTCGCGCAAGATTTATATTTAAAAGGATTTAAATATCCATCTTTATGTAGCTTGATTAATCTTGTTTCGTTAATATGACCAAGTCTAAAATGCCATACAAAAGCTTCATTTAAATCTAATTTTTTTTTGTTTGTGTGTTGTATGTTGAAAACTGTGTGTTGATTTAGAACGTAAATACCGTTATTTAGTGTACCATACCCAATCAATTGCTGATTTAGGTTAGCATTCATAAAATTATTTTGCAACACAAAATGATATCCATCATTGTCTAACAAAGATAAAAATATTATATTATATAGTATACTTGGTACAAAATAACATGGGTTCAAAACCAATATAAATCCTGAAGGCAACTTTAGGTGATACTCTACCATAAATACATCATGTATATTAGAACCATTTCCAACATGGAGAGTGTGATCACCTATCTTCAAAACTTTGCTATTTCTCAGTCCCTGCACACAATTGCAGATGTGAGAACCCGAACCGGTATCTAATACCCAGGATGCAGAGTTTATAGAAAAAACAGTTTTCAGTGACGAACACACCTAAAGCGGAAGTATCAACATGCTTCTTCTTCTTGAGATCAGCGAGGTACTTAGTACAATTATGCTTCCAGTGTTCTGACTTATGGCATTAAAAACATTTTCCTTTTCCCGATCCCGCAGCCTGTCACGACCCAAAATTTGGCTCGTAACCGGCACTTAAACTACGTAACGTCAACAGGCGTACGCAACTTAAGTAAACCGAAACCCAGAAATCTAAACCACCCAAAAATGGATAAGTGGAGAAAAATATAGTTTAAAACATTCGGAAAATCTCAAGTAAAATCTTTAACTTTAGTTTACTTTCTTGAAAATTTCGGCAGTACCTCCTTTGTAAGAACTAGCCCCGAAAACGGGTAAAACATAGAATATAAATAAAGCATCCCAAACGGAGCAAATCACGCCCAACGGCGGAGACAACCACCACAACATATATACGACGCCGAAGCGAAGAAATATAAATGAAAAAAGTATAAGGAGGTAAAATTTTACAACAAGACCGGCTCCCACGAGCACGGCACCCAAAAGTCACCAAAATATATACAACACTGAATCCTCATAACTCGTCTCTAAGTCAAATACATGAAGTGGTAGATGGAGAATACTAGATCCAACAAAAATATATCCAATGTACAAAAACGGATAACCGCGAACCCACGTAATAGTAAAGGCCTCACAGCCAACCGTAGCGGTATCCGCAAAAGTAGAGATAAAAAGGCGCCCTGCCGCAACTACTATGAGGGTAAGTCCTGCAAAACACTGTGGCACAACGGGGGTGAGTTGCCAACTCGTGAATAGAAAATAACATCATACTGTAATCGCAAGTATGCACTAACAGCAATAAACAATCACATGTAAGTTGGTAGCATAAGTATGGCAATATGAATATGCAACTATCATGATCAAGGTACACCACCACGGTACTATATCTACATGAATCCAATGCATATCAACAATATACTGAGTGCGGGAAAATAAATATTATCATGCACAAATCATAAGCATGGAAAAACCCGGTGTAAATCAACAACACCCCAAATCCCAAAATCCTCAGATCGGTCCTCGTATCGGCCCTCATATCGGCCTCCATATCGGCCCTCATATCGGCCTTGCAAATCTCATGTAACCCGAGTGTCAAACATCGACACCCGAAATATCATGAAAACTAGTGCCCAGCATCGACACATAAATACTCATATCCATACATTTCTCGAATCCTAAGTGCCCAATATCGACACTTGTGATCCACGTATCGGTCCTCTGATATCCATACGTTCCTCGAAACCCAAGTGTCAAACCTCGACACTTGTGTTCCACGTACCGGTTTCCCAAATCCATATATCTCTCGGAATATAAGTGCTCAATATCGACACTTGAAATTCCCAAATTGCATGAAAACATATCTCAAATGCGTAAATCCATGTAATATGACATATGCAACATAGAACAACAATATGAGCATATCACGGGAAAAGTCCGCTATTTAAATGCATCAAGTCATTAAATATATCTCGCGTTTCCCAAGTATCCGAATCCAATATACATATATAACAGCGTCCCATACCACCGATATATATGTCATAAAAAGCTGATCATATAACTATAGCAAGGTATATGTGTGAGCATGTAGGTATAGCATGGCATATGTGTAAGCATGTAGGTGTACAGGTATGCTATATATCATATGCACCATCGTATAAGAATAATTGCCTCTATGTCGCTATCCAATAGCAAGGTATATCATATGAATATTTTTGTTATTTGTATCATGGCAATTACCAACAGTGTGTGTAGCATACAATAAGTGCTCGTGCAACATGGACTGTCAATAATAGTGCAATGTACAATAGATGCAGGTTCAGGCACAACAAGTAACTATATGCAAATGAAGTTCATGCACCATCTCTCTATGTGCATATAAACATGCGGCTAATATCATATCCTATCTAGCCCTGACGCTTAACGCCATACGGATGATTTCCCCGTAAATGTTAAATCTACTCACCGATGATCTCGAGCTACGAAAATCCGACCATCTGCTTTCCTTTCTTCGCAGCGTCCGAAGTCCCCGCTTGCGCTCCTAAAATTTCACAAACACATCACATAAGGCTAAATATTCTACGCCGACACAAAGATAACGAAACGCAAGGATAACGCCCAGAAAATTACACTGTGCACAAAACGCGTACGACATCGGCACAACCCTAGCTAGGATCGCTAAACTACGCAACCACCAAGTCTAGACCCCGATCGTACTGATCACGCATTCACAACACAATATATCGCGATGAAGAGAATATAAATAAAGTCGCAACGACCAACCGGACCCACGTCCAACCTTTACCGAAACCTAGGTAGCAACTTTATCGTAAATTAGCACAAGTTTAAAGCTAACATAATTCTAGCGATAACAAACATCGCAAGGTAGCTTAACTAAGTTATCCAAACCATTTCCACAATTTTAATCTCACCCAAATATGTTTTAGTAAAACCTAGTTTGCTAATAAACTCAATTAGACAAATTAGGAATTAACAACAATTATCCTTCTCCCACTTGGTTAAGTTTTTCCTAGTCTTAACTTAACAATAAACCATATCATCAACTTAACCCTAACTTGATTATCACAAAAATTAACATGAATCAAATAAACATGAAATTAAAGCTATATTAAACAATTAAATAGCTAGCTTAATGATTCTAATACAACAATTAAAGATTAGGGTTAGAAATTATACCTCCTCAAGAACAAAATCTAGCAACTAGACTCATCATTTTTGCCTCCAAAATGATGTTTTTCTTGAAGATCAAAGCAAGTTTAGTGAAGAAGAATGTTGGGTTATGATTTGTTTATGAGTTTTGTGGGATTATTTAAGGATTTTTGAAGATTTATTGAGCTTGGAGAAGATGAAAATGGGGAAAGAAAATGCAAGGGCAGAACAAGGAGGGGGCTCGGCCATTTGAGGAAGGGGGGTTTGTGAAAATTGTGTGGAGTTTTCTAGCTTAAATGCTCATTAATGAAATATTATCTCCAAAGCCACCTCATTCTTTTCCTTTAAAAATAATTTCCTTTAACCACAAAATATCTAGATATTTGGATGGATGGGTTTAACTTAAACTAGTGATTAGATTAGCATAGATTCACATTAGTAGTAATTAACCCAAACCAAAATTGTAATTACCACTAATAAAGAGCATAATTAACAACTTAAAATAATAATATAATTAGGGGAAATTCTATGTGAACCAAAACTTCCAATTTACCCCCAAAGCCCGCAAACTAGCACTATTCTAGTTAAACTAGGCGTAGTCAAGTCTGTACTGAAATTTGATCACATCCGGGTTAAAACGGGAAACACCGACTATTTTACCCTAAAACGGAAAAATTCGCATGACGATTTCTAAAACGTTGCAATCTCCCCCCTTAAAGAAAATTCTTCCCCAAATTAAAATTCTTACAAGCGTACCTTCAAAGAGATGAGGGAACTTCTTCCGTATCTCGCTCTCGGCCTCCCAAGTGATCTCCTCACTAGTCGGGCTACGCCAAATAACCTTCACAGATTGCAAGACCTTTGACCGATGTTTCTTCACCTGCCGATCCAATATAACTACCGGCTGCTCGGTGAATGAAAGATCGCGCTCAAGCTGAACGGTCTCATGCTGAATCATATGAGAAGGGTCATGAAGGTATCTACGAAGTATCGACACATGGAACACGGGGTGAACATCCGGAAAACTGGGCGGGAGCGTCAAACGGTAAGCAACGATACCAACTCACTCAAGGATCTCGAAGGGACCTACAAATCTGGGACTGAGCTTCCCCCTCTTCCCAAATCTCATAACGCCCTTCATCGGAGAAATCCGCCGGAATACATGATCCCTCACTGCAAACTCAAGTTTGCGACGACGACGGTCGGCATATGACTTCTGTCTGCTCTGGGCTGCTCTCATCCTGTCCTAAATCAACTGGATCTTCTGCGTAGTCTCCTGACCTAGCTGGGGTCCCAAAACCCTACTCTCACTGAGTTCGGTCCAACAGACTGGAGATCGACACTTCCTACTATACAAAGCCTCAAAAGGTGCCATCTGAATAGTCTCCTGAAAGTTGTTGTTGTAAAAGAACTCAATCAACGGTAAGTGACGATCCTAACTGCTACCAAAATCAAGCACACACGTACGAAGTATATCCTTCAGAGTCTGTATAGTCCGCTCAAACTGACCACCGGTCTGCGGGTGGAAAGCGGTGCTAAAACTCAACCTGGTACCCAAAGATTCCTGAAGGTTCTACCAAAGACGGCTAGTAAACTGGGTGTCTCTGTCGGATATTATGCATGTGGGAACTCCGTGCAAACGCACAATCTCATCTATATACAACTGAGCATACTAAGCATAACCGAAAGTGGTCTTCACTGGAAGGAAGTGAGCCACCTTCGTCTACCGGTCAACAATCACCCAAATGGAGTCATACCCCCCACTGGTCCTGAGTAGACCCACAACAAAGTCCATGGAAATCTGCTCCCATTTCCACTCAGGAACGGGTAAAGGCTGCAACTCTCCAGCCGGTCTCTGATACTCAGCCTTGACTTGCTGACAAGTCAGGCACCTCGAAACGAAGTTCGAAACATCGTGCTTCATCCCTTCCCACCAGTAAATGTCTCTCAAGTGACGGTGCATCTTGGTGGAACCTAGATGAACGCTAAAGGCTGACTGATGTGCCTACTCTAGGATCTCGCGTCTCAATCCATCAGCATTTGGTACACACAAGAGAGTCCCGCATCGTAGCATACCCTGGTCATAATCATGAACCCCGAAACTGTACCCTACCAAACAAGCTCAAGAATCTCAGACAAACGGGCATCACTGCGCTGCGCCTCACGGATACGATCAAGTAGTAGGGGACGGGCGCGGACATGAGCAAGTTGTCCCCCAGTGGAAGTGAACTCAAACTGTACTTTACCATCGCACAAGATCTTCCAATCTGAAGAAGACTGTCGCTGAACTGCGCTCAACTGGGACAAGCTACCCTCGGGCCTATGACTCAAAGCATCAGCTACCACATTCGTCTTGCCCGGGTGATAAAGGATCTCCAATCATAATACTTCACAAGCTCCATCCAACGGCGTTGTCTCATATTCAGATCCCGCTGCTGGAAGATGTACTTCAAGTTATTGTGATCCGTGAAGATCTGACATGACTCCCCGTACAAGTAGTGTCTCCAAATCTTCAATGCAAAGACCACCGCGACCATCTCAAGATCGTGAGTAGGGTAATTCTGCTCGTGCTTCTTCAGCTGCCTAGAAGCATAAGCAATCACTCTATCATGCTGCATCAATACACAATCGAGCCCCACTCGAGAAGCATCACAGTAAACAACATAGCCGCCCGATCCAGAAGGCAAAGATAGATCCGGTGCCGTCGTCAACCGAGTCTTCAACTGCTGAAAACTCTGCTCGCACGCATCAGTCCAAGGAAAAGGAACCCCCTCGCGGGTCAGTCCAGTCAGCGGTGCAGTGATACTCGAAAAATCCTGCACGAAACGACGATAATAACCAGCTAAGCCCAAAAATCTGCGGACCTCATTCACAGATACAGGTATGCGACAAAGCTGCACATCCTCGATCTTCCTTGGGTCCACAAGTGTCACGACCCGAAATGGCACGTGACTGACACTTGAATCATATGAAGTCTATAGGACCCCATCTAATTCAAGTAAGCCAAAAAAAATCCCAGAAATCTAAACCATTTTAAGGAAGAAGTGAAGAAAACTTGTTTTAAAAACAAGTGGTTTTAATAACATAAGCCGAAGTATGCATTTTGAAAATCCCAAGTCTTTTCTGAAAATTTCGGCAGAGTTTTCTTTGTAAATTCTGGCCCCAAACGGGGTACAACATAAATAATATATGCACAATGATAAAAGGCATCCCCAAGCGGGAGCTAGCTCTTCGTCAATCGACGGTCACAACCATGCAAACAATATAATATACAACGCCGAAGGGCGAGGATCAAAACTCAAAAGAAAGCTCAAAATCATCAAGAAAACCATACTAATACAACGTGTGACTCTAAGGTCAAAAGAATATACAACTGGTTTTCTAAGTCTGAAATAAATACAAGTCTGGTTGATGGAATTTTACTAGATACAACTGAAAATAAATGAGTACAATGGTGGTCACGATGCAAGTGAACCCACCTACCAAAGCAAATCACCCGGAATGGAAGCAGTGTGCCAGCAAAGCCGTAACGAAACCTATACGGCAAAACCTGCAAGAAACTGTGGCACAACGGAGGTGAGTTGCCAACTCGTGAGTAGAAAATATCACAGAGCAGAAATCGTATGTACGACTCAATCCTAGGTCGAACGATCAGTAATACATATATCCTCAATATGATAAAGTCTGAAGCATGATAAGATGGCAAGGGTAAACATCTATACATAAGTGTAATACCAAGTGCTCGTGTCAGTGCCTCAGGTAGCAACATATCATAAATATGAGGTATCATCAATAAAATCAGTGCCAACTATAGCATCAAGTCTATAAGTATGTGAATGTCGAGGGAAAACCGCTCTTTTTAAAATGAATCCAGTTTTAAAATATATCTTGTGGTTCCCAAATCTCCAAAATCAAGCCAGAATTATCTATGTATGTGCAAATACGTATGTATGCAAGTATGAGTGTACAAAATGTCTGTGCACCAATATGGATGTACAAGTAGGTATATACGCAAGTATGAGTGTACAATATGCATGTGTGACAATATGGATGTACAAGTAGGTATATACGCAAGTATGAGTGTACAATATGCATGTGCGCCAATATGGATGTACAAGTAGGTATATACGCAAGTATTAGTGTACAATATGCATGCGCGCCAATATGGATGTACAAGTAGGTATATACGCAAGTATGAGTGTAGAATATGCATGTGCGCCAATATGGATGTACAAGTAGGTATATACGCAAGTATGTCATGCAAGGGGTCATATGCTGATGCAACAGTCCTACTGTATAGTGACATGGCAGTTATCGATGATGAAGTGTGTGAGCCGGGAAGCAGGTATACGTGGAACATACGCATCATCGATAATGGTGCTGGTGTCCTAACAGCATGGGTTTAATATAACAATAAACATATTTAAACATGCAATGCGATGAGAATAGCAAGAATATGCGGAAAATGAATAATAAACACAACGGTGAAGAATCTACATCAATATATATATGTCATAAAGTTTTGCCATTTGAAATAACACGAATCGTGGTGTTTAGCAAAATAAGGGCTACAGTGTTTTAGGAAAAGATGCGTCCTTTGAAAATATCCGTAGAATCCCTTGGCCTATCTTTAAAATACTCACGATTCATTAGTTTTGAAATAGGTATGACTCGAGTCTTGTCTAACATCTATAAGTAAACTACGGGACTAATCGAAAGGTAAGGAAATCATCTAAATCTGAGTCGATACATATAAATATAATAGTCGGTGAACCCGCCTCAATAGTATCACATATGATACAATATATAATATGACATCCTTGAGTCAAGAGTGCGGATCTATCATCAATATAAAGCTCGTACGTAAATCCGTCGTACGGCATCCCAAATCTGGGTACGGGTCAAATATCACATTCATCACATTATTCATCTGGTATCCATTATCATCATATCTCATGAACTGGGGGCACTGATCTAAGTCTAGTACAAACTAATACCATCTATATAATTATATGCGTGTATGAAAACACACGCCTAAACGCCCGCTATAAACTCATGTCGTATCTCACAATACGAAACAAAACATATCACCGATCTTATAGCATCATGCCCAATCTCATCGACTCATCTCCAAGTACCATATACAATTCTCATCATCCATGTGTGTGTGTGTGTGTGTGTGTGTGTGTGTGTGTATAGTCCCATACCTATGTGTGTGTGTGTGTGTATACACATATCCCCATATACGCACCAGTAAAACAAAGTAAGCATGTGTGTGCGTGTGGGTGTAAACCTCATTCTAGGGCTCGTGACTTAACTAACTAGCGACACCATCATCCAAGGATACTAAAATATCCATGACTCCCAAATTCTATCTAGATAATCATAACCTCACAATAACACATAAATATATCCATATAAAATATATATACCATACACTATACTACGAATTGCGGGGGTACTAAACGCCATCCACCCGACTTCCCCCGTAGATATAATCTACTCACCTTGCTCTTCGCTTGCCGTTGCCGACGTCGCCACGCGCGTGCTTGTCGTCTCTAGTCCTCGTGGGGGTACCTACACATCATAACGTATCTGTCACGACCCAAGTTTGGATGTGACCGGCACTTAGATTAGTATCATATCTAAAGATGTGTACAAATCCAAGTAAGCCGAAAACCAAGATCAAAATACCTTATTGCGGAATTATTTTTGAAAATTTAGTTTTTAAGTAAAAATCTCAAGTTATGAAGTTAATTCATTAAGCAAATAATAAAGGTTAAGGTTAGTTGCATTCCGAGTTGGAATCAACAATATCAAAAATGAACATGAATATAAGCATAAGTAACATCACTGAAACTCATAAAGAAAGAAGCTATGAAACTGATCAACCGATCTCAACTGTACATATACATACCATTTCTCATTTCTAAGTCAAAATACAAGTCTGATGGAGTCTTTCTAGATACAAAAGTACAAAATGGAAGGTTACCACACATGTAACCTACCAGCAAAAGATGGAATACAACTGCAAAAGTGAGCCTGCCCCGCAGCTAACCGTCCACCCTATCCCTGCAAGGAACTGTGGCACAACGGGGATGAGTTGCCAACTCAGTGAATACGACTAACATATAACGGCGAATAAAGTAAATATGGCAATCATGCTAATGAATATGAATCAATATGATATATATGTGAAATTCAACAATCCATCTCATTATACTTTGAAAATCACAACTCAAGTAAATCATTTCCCGGTGTCCATCAACGACACAAAACCTTTCATTTCTTATAGGCATCATTCCCCGAATGATCCTATACCCATAATATCGGTCGTTATCCTCTAGATACATGCCGTATTTCTATAACCAACTCCGGTATCGAGTAACCTCGCTAGGCTCCCCCGTCTCAATACGGCTATCCTGCCCCTCGGTCTCGACCGGGTCCACCATGTATCCAACTGTATATCTCCCCCACTCAGTATGGATAACGTAAATCCGCGACCGTATATCTCCCCCACTCGGTCCGGAATAAAACCAAAAACAGAAATCATCTCATGGTGGACATGACTCATCAATTATGAAAATACTGGATTTATGTAATAGTGTTCAAAACTCAAAACCATAAATCCTCAATTCTGTATCTACCTCTTATACAACATAGAAATACGCATAAATCAACATGATGTCAATGATGCAATCTACCATTATATTAGATACATGAAATACGATACCATCTATTTTAACAAATATGATATTTAAGTGTATGTGACATGGCAATATCGACGAGGTGTGTGTAGCATATAAAATGTGCACGTGACATGACTCGTCGATAATTGTGAAGTGTTCTAACAACTAAGCAATATACAAGTATTTTAATGAATGAAATTCTAACATTTAAACATGATGATATAATTATCGCATTAAGTAAAATCACGGGTGAAACACGCCATCTTTACAAAATTCCCCCGGTAGATGTTTAGTCTACTCACCGGAAAAGTCGAATCTATTCCGGAATCGCTAATCCTTTCCCTTTCCTCGCGGCTTCCGTACTTCTCGTATCCGCGTCTAAATATACCAAGTTACTTATATAAGTAAAACGACTATTCCGATATAACGGAAATAGAAATACTTTATCCTACTTACTAGTTATCTACTATTTGATTATATCAAGCTATTAAACCCTAATCTTGCTGGATTTCAACATCAATCTGTACTTGTTGCAGAATTTTAAAACGCGACGCGATTTAGTCGTGTCGTATTTAGTGTTTTACGATACCCCTTCCGATATATCTTCCCAGATTTAAACTACAGTGAAACTAATTAAAATCAACAGTACCAAATTAACCCAAATTGTATACTGTAAACACCCCAACAGACCAAACCTACAAAACCCTCACCATGGCCGGCGACGCCGGCCAAACTCCTTCTGTCGCCGGCCCAAAACCGGCCCCCTGCCTCCGTCTTCTGGTGGTTCACTCTAGTTGTTACCTACATCATTTTGACTCTGTTGAATTTTTTTAGTTATGTTCCAGATTAAAGCAGATTTCTAACAGACTCTAATTCTACCTAGAATACGATATTATGCGACATGCTAAACTATAATTAACTAAACTACAGAGCCTAATTAACCTACTGTGATTAAGAATTTTACCTTCCTAATTGTTGTAGGAATAACCCTCCATGATTAACCAACTCCTCCTAGCTTGATGATGAACTATCTTCATGAACAAGCTCCTCTTTCACCTTCTTCTTCTTGTTCTTTCTTTTCTCTCTTAATTTTTCCTTTCCTTTTGATTTTCTTTTCAGTTTTAATTAGGTTTCAGAACTGAAAATGAGTTATATATGTGAGAGGAGGAAGGGATAAGGGAAGGTGGTGGTGTCATGTGATAAAGGGTGTATAATTCATGCAAGAAGGAGGTGGAGAATGAAGGTGGCATGAAGCATGAGGTGTTTTTGGTTTATTTTCTATTTTCTTTTGATTTATTTTGATTTTGAATTCAGAATTGAAATGATAATCTTTATTCACTTAAACCCTTGACAATACCCTATTTGCATAAAACCTAAACTTTACAATTTAACCCCTCACAACTTACTTATTATAAAACACATCTTTTGTTTAAAATGAAGCTAAATTTATCACTAAAACCCCTACAACTTATTTAATTTACATTCAAAATTTCTAATTTAAATTGTATTACATATAACTTATGAAGGTTGACATTTTTGATTTTAACCATTTTGTGATTTATCACTTTATTCTAAATTTAATTGATTTTATTTATTTCTAGCTTTTTCCTAAATGTTACAATATTCCCCCCTTAAGAAAATTCGGTCCCCGAATTTAAAATAATTACTAGACATACCTAAGAAAAGATGTGGAAATTTCTTTCGCATTGCGTCCTCCGTCTCCCAAGTAATCTCCTCGCGATCCTTTCCTTGCCAGAGAACCTTTACAGATGGCAGTATCCTTGATCGTAGTTGCTTTGCCTGCCTGTCCAGAATAGCTACTGGCTGCACTGTGAAGGATAGATCTGGCTCAAGCTGTAGAGTCTGATGCTGGATCGCATGAGATGGATCGTGAAGATATCTGCGAAGCATCGAAACGTGAAACACCGGATGTACGTCGGGAAAACCAGGTGGAAGTGCTAACCGATAAGCCACAGCGCCCACTCTTTCTAAAATCTCGTATGGTCCAACATATCTGGGGCTGAGCTTCCCTTTCTTTCCGAAGCGCATCACAACTTTCATTGGAGATACTCGAAGGAACACATGATCTCCCACATCAAACTCAAGTTTGCGTCGTCGTCGATCTGCATATGACTTCTGTCTGCTTTGAGCCACTTTCATTCTATCTCGTATCAATTGAATCTTCTCTGTAGTTTCCTGTACTATCTGCGGTCCCAATATACAACTCTCACTAAGTTCCGTCCAGCAAACAGGTGATCGACATTTCCTTCCATACAAGGCTTCAAAGGGTGCCATCTGGATCGTCTCTTGAAAACTGTTGTTATACGAAAATTCTACCAAAGGTAGGTGACGATCCCAACTACCACCGAAATCTAGGCTACAAGCCCGAAGCATATCCTCTAGTATCTGAATGGTCCGCTCCGACTGACCGTCTGTCTGTGGGTGGAAAGCTGTACTAAAACTCAATCGTGTACCAAGAGCGTCCTGAAGTTTCTGCCATAGCCTGCTCGTGAACTGGGTACCTCGATCTGATACTATGCATGTCGGCACTCCATGTAGACGTACAATCTCATCGATATATATCTGTGCATACTGAGCAAATCCATATGTCGTCTTCACTGGAAGAAAATGAGCGGCCTTCGTCAGCCTGTCTACAATCACCCAAATGGAATCGTACCCTCTGCTAGTCCTGGGTAGACCCACCACAAAATCCATGGAAATCTGTTCCCATTTCCACTCTGGAATGGGTAAGGGTTGCAGCTCCCCGGCTGGCCTCTGGTGTTCTGCTTTAACTTGCTGACAAGTCAAACATCGAGAAACAAAATCCGTAACATCCTTCTTCATTCCTTCCCACCAATAATTATCCTTCAAATCACGATACATTTTGGTGGAACCAGGATGAATACTAAATACTGATCTGTGGCCATCCTCCAAAATCTCACGCCTCAATCCGTCAGAATCTGGCACACAGAGACGAGTCCTAAAACGTAAAACTCCATGATCATCAATCACGAACTCCGTCTCCTTGCCCTGCCTAACATGATCCATAATCTCCATCATGCGAGTATCTGTAGGTTGCGCATCTCGAATACGATCCAATAGCTGAGGTCTGGTGCGAACATGTGCTAACTGACCTCCTGTCGATGTAAACTCAAACTGTATACGACTATCACATAAGATCTGCCAGTCTGTAGAAGACTGTCTCTGCAAAATGCTCAAATGAGATAAATTACCTCCAGGCCTCCGACTCAAGGCATCTGCCACAACATTTGTTTTGCCTGGATGGTACAAGATCTCACAGTCGTAATCTTTTACCAGTTCCATCCATCTACGCTGCCTGAGATTCAGATCTTTCTGCTGAAAGATATACTTTAAACTCTTATGATCTGTGAAGATTTGACACGTTTCTCCATACAAGTAATGTCTCCAAATCTTCAATGCGAATACTACAGCAGCCATCTCTAGATCATGAGTGGGGTAATTTTGTTCATGCCTCTTCAACTGTCGAGAAGCATATGCTATAACTTTGCCGTGTTGCATCAACACACAGCCTAAGCCCACTCTAGAAGCATCGCAATACACAACGAAACCCCCTGACCCGGAAGGTAAAGATAATACAGGTGCAGTAGTCAAACGTGTCTTCAATTGTTGGAAACTCTGCTCACACGCATCTGTCCACTGAAATGGAACTTCCTTCCTAGTCAATCCTGTCAAAGGTGCCGCTATCCGTGAGAAATCCTGTACGAAGCGTCTGTAATAACCTGCCAGACCTAAGAAACTCCGAACCTCCGTAACTGACATAGGCCTGGGCCAGTGTTGTACCGCTTCAATCTTCTTTGGGTCTACGCATATACCTTCTCTCGTAACTATGTGACCCAAGAACTCCACACTATCGAGCCAAAAAGCACATTTAGAAAATTTTGCATACAACTGATGCTCCTTCAAGGTCTGCAACGTGATACGTAAATGCTGCTCGTGCTCCGTCTGACTTCGAGAATATACAAGAATATCATCTATGAATACTATAATAAACCGATCGATAAATGGTCTAAAGATACGGTTCATCATATCCATAAAAGCTGCTGGAGCATTGGTGAGTCCGAACGACATCACCAGAAATTCATAATGCCCATATCTCGTACGAAACGCCGTCTTCGGAATATCGTCCTTCCGAACCCTCAACTGATGATATCCTGACCTCAAGTCAATCTTTGAGAAGAATCCGGCTCCTCGCAACTGATCGAACAAGTCATCTATTCGTGGTAATGGATACCTGTTTCGCACAGTGACGCGATTCAGCTGTCGGTAGTCGATGCACATTCTCATACTACCGTCCTTCTTCTTTACAAATAACACAGGAGCTCCCCACGGTGAAACACTGGGACGAACAAGTCCTCTATCTAACAATTCTTGCAACTGGCCCTTGAGTTCTTTCAATTCCGTCGGTGCCATCCGATAGGGGGGTATAGAAATAGGCCCTGCACCCGGAATCAAGTCAATGCAAAATTCAATATCTCGATCAGGTGGCAATCCTGGTAACTCAGCTGGGAATACCTCAGGAAATTCTCGTATGATCGGGATTTGGTCCAATGGAACTTCAGCGACCCCTACGTCCTGAATAAAAGCCAAGAACCCAAGACAACCCTTCTTCAATAGCCGCCCCGCACAAAAAGCAGAAATCATGTTGACAGGGGTTAACTTGTAATCCCCCTGCACAACAAACACCGGTTCACCAGGAAAACAAAACCTGACCGCTTTTCCTCTGCAATCTACATAAGCATGACAAGAGGCTAACCAGTCCATCCCAAGAAGTACGTCAAAATCCAACATATCTAAGAGAATCAGATCAACAAGCGAATCTCTACTACCAATACGCACCGAACACGATCTGAATACGTGCCGAGCTATAAAGGAATCTCCAACTGGAGTAATCACTACCAATGGTAACTCTAATAATGACGACTCCTTTCCCAACAAAAGTGCGAATCGTGAAGATACATAAGAATGTGTAGAACCGGGATCAAATAAAACATGTGCCTCAACTGAGCATACTGTAAGGGTACCTGTCACGACTGCATTTGATGCCTGGGCATCCTGTGGAGTCAGCGCAAAAACCCGTGCCTGGCCCCTGCCCGCATCCTGTCGTCCTCTACCTCTATCTCCTCTACCTCTCTGAGCACGTCCTGCATAGCCTCTACCTCGTGGTGCAACTGCCTGGCGTGTAGCGCCAACTGGGGGAGGAAGTAAAGCCATCGGTATAGGAGATGGAAGGGGTAAAGCAGCCTGTGGAGCAACGGTCCCTCCCTGAGATCTACAATCTCGCGCAAAGTGTCCGGGAAGTCCACAACTATAACAAGTAGATGGTGGTCTCTGATCATCAGGATAAGAACTGAACATCTGGCCCTGTGTCCAACCTCGTCCAACACTGCGGCCTGGAGTATATCTGCCTGGATAGGACCCTCTACCTCGGCAAAACTGTCTATTTGTCGGCACGAATGGTCTACTCCTCTTTGGCTCCGGAACAACTCCTGACTGGTTCAAACGCTCCTCTACTCGTATCGCCGCATCCATGGCCTGTGCATATGTATCAAAATGCTGGGAGCCTATCGCCAGATACAACTGTGTGTCCAAACTCCTTAGGAACCTCTTCACCCGAAGCTCCTCTGTAGGTACTAAGTATGGGGCATATCGCGACAGCTGGGTGAAGCGTAAATCGTAATCTGCTACTGACATACTTGCTGATTTCCTCAACGCTTCAAAACTGCTAGCTCTAGCATCCCTCACGCTCTGGGGAAGAAATCTGGCAAGAAAGACTGTAGAAAACTCGGTCCACGTCATCGGAGGAAGATTTGTAGCTCGCCCTCTCTCCATCGACTCACACCACTCCTGTGCAAGTCCCTCCAAACAAAAGCTAGTCAGCTCTATTGACCTCGCATCAGAACATCGCAATGATCTGCCAATCCTCGCCATCCTATCAAGGAAAGACTGAGGATCTTCCGCCACATCGGTCCCTGTAAATACCGGGGGTCTCAATCTCATAAACTCTGCAAGTGATACCTCCATCACTCTCGTATCTTCTGGCGCTACCGTCTGTGTAGGCTGTACCTCGGACTCCGCTACGGTCGGTGCTGGATCTGATCTCAATGCTCGAGTGGTCTCAGCTAACTGTCCTACCACTTGCTGTAATCCCAACATACCCTCCTCAATCCTAGTCATGCGATCTGGAGGAGGAGATCAACCTGCTCATGCACCGCCGGAACGTCCGGTGTACCAGTCGTCGTCACAGGCGGACTCGCCCTAGCTGCATTCCTGGCTGCGGCTCGCCTAGCCCGCGTAGCCATAGCAACTGGAACAAGAAACGAGAGTTGATAAGGTGTGGGAACAGAAGTAATCAATAACGGAGAATCAACGGAAGAATAGATCAAGATAAACATCCTAAGGTTAGTTAGGCTGAATACGATAACGTAAATATGCCGCGGAACATACGCACGGTACTGCATTCGTCCTAATTCACCTATTCCATCAAACCAAAGGTCATCCTAACTCTCATACTTACATCAACCTATTGAAATCCCTTACTGAATTCCGTAAGGTTATTCCTAAGCTCTGATACCAACTTTGTCACGACCCAAGTTTGGATGTGACCGGCACTTAGATTAGTATCATATCTAAAGATGTGTACAAATCCAAGTAAGCCGAAAACCAAGATCAAAATACCTTATTGCGGAATTATTTATGAAAATTTAGTTTTTAAGTAAAAATCTCAAGTTATGAAGTTAATTCATTAAGCAAATAATAAAGGTTAAGGTTAGTTGCATTCCGAGTTGGAATCAACAATATCAAAAATGAACATGAATATAAGCATAAGTAACATCACTGAAACTCATAAAGAAAGAAGCTATGAAACTGATCAACCGATCTCAACTGTACATATACATACCATTTCTCATTTCTAAGTCAAAATACAAGTCTGATGGAGTCTTTCTAGATACAAAAGTACAAAATGGAAGGTTACCACACATGTAACCTACCAGCAAAAGATGGAATACAACTGCAAAAGTGAGCCTGCCCCGCAGCTAACCGTCCACCCTATCCCTGCAAGGAACTGTGGCACAACGGGGATGAGTTGCCAACTCAGTGAATACGACTAACATATAACGGCGAATAAAGTAAATATGGCAATCATGCTAATGAATATGAATCAATATGATATATATGTGAAATTCAACAATCCATCTCATTATACTTTGAAAATCACAACTCAAGTAAATCATTTCCCGGTGTCCATCAACGACACAAAACCTTTCATTTCTTATAGGCATCATTCCCCGAATGATCCTATACCCATAATATCGGTCGTTATCCTCTAGATACATGCCGTATTTCTATAACCAACTCCGGTATCGAGTAACCTCGCTAGGCTCCCCCGTCTCAATACGGCTATCCTGCCCCTCGGTCTCGACCGGGTCCACCATGTATCCAACTGTATATCTCCCCCACTCAGTATGGATAACGTAAATCCGCGACCGTATATCTCCCCCACTCGGTCCGGAATAAAACCAAAAACAGAAATCATCTCATGGTGGACATGACTCATCAATTATGAAAATACTGGATTTATGTAATAGTGTTCAAAACTCAAAACCATAAATCCTCAATTCTGTATCTACCTCTTATACAACATAGAAATACGCATAAATCAACATGATGTCAATGATGCAATCTATCATTATATTAGATACATGAAATACGATACCATCTATTTTAACAAATATGATATTTAAGTGTATGTGACATGGCAATATCGACGAGGTGTGTGTAGCATATAAAATGTGCACGTGACATGACTCGTCGATAATTGTGAAGTGTTCTAACAACTAAGCAATATACAAGTATTTTAATGAATGAAATTCTAACATTTAAACATGATGATATAATTATCGCATTAAGTAAAATCACGGGCGAAACACGCCATCTTTACAAAATTCCCCCGGTAGATGTTTAGTCTACTCACCGGAAAAGTCGAATCTATTCCGGAATCGCTAATCCTTTCCCTTTCCTCGCGGCTTCCGTACTTCTCGTATCCGCGTCTAAATATACCAAGTTACTTATATAAGTAAAACGACTATTCCGATATAACGGAAATAGAAATACTTTATCCTACTTACTAGTTATCTACTATTTGATTATATCAAGCTATTAAACCCTAATCTTGCTGGATTTCAACATCAATCTGTACTTGTTGCAGAATTTTAAAACGCGACGCGATTTAGTCGTGTCGTATTTAGTGTTTTACGATACCCCTTCCGATATATCTTCCCAGATTTAAACTACAGTGAAACTAATTAAAATCAACAGTACCAAATTAACCCAAATTGTATACTGTAAACACCCCAACAGACCAAACCCACAAAACCCTCACCATGGCCGGCGACTCCGGCCAAACTCCTTCTGTCGCCGGCCTAAAACCGGCCCCCTGCCTCCGTCTTCTGGTGGTTCACTCTAGTTGTTACCTACATCATTTTGACTCTGTTGAATTTTTTTAGTTATGTTCCAGATTAAAGCAGATTTCTAACAGACTCTAATTCTACCTAGAATACGATATTATGCGACATGCTAAACTATAATTAACTAAACTACAGAGCCTAATTAACCTACTGTGATTAAGAATTTTACCTTCCTAATTGTTGTAGGAATAACCTTCCATGATTAACCAACTCCTCCTAGTTTGATGATGAACTATCTTCATGAACAAGCTCCTCTTTCACCTTCTTCTTCTTGTTCTTTCTTTTCTCTCTTAATTTTTCCTGTCCTTTTGATTTTCTTTTCAGTTTTAATTAGGTTTCAGAACTGAAAATGAGTTATATATGTGAGAGGAGGAAGGGATAAGGGAAGGTGGTGGTGTCATGTGATAAAGGGTGTATAATTCATGCAAGAAGGAGGTGGAGAATGAAGGTGGCATGAAGCATGAGGTGTTTTTGGTTTATTTTCTATTTTCTTTTGATTTATTTTGATTTTGAATTCAGAATTGAAATGATAATCTTTATTCACTTAAACCCTTGACAATACCCTATTTGCATAAAACCTAAACTTTACAATTTAACCCCTCACAACTTACTTATTATAAAACACATCTTTTGTTTAAAATGAAGCTAAATTTATCACTAAAACCCCTACAACTTATTTAATTTACATTCAAAATTTCTAATTTAAATTGTATTACATATAACTTATGAAGGTTGACATTTTTGATTTTAACCATTTTGTGATTTATCACTTTATTCTAAATTTAATTGATTTTATTTATTTCTAGCTTTTTCCTAAATGTTACAGTATCGTGCCTCATTAAAACCAAATTCAAACCAAAACGACACGCTAAAAGCGTATAGGTTAGAACCTATGGACTACGCCTTCAAAACCACCAAGCAACCCTCAATATCATCGTACAAACGTCAAGTGATCGAGGTAAAACACAAATACTAAAATCCAGAATCCAAAATACGGAAAATATAAACCCGAATCAAAACAGCAACTCATGAATTTAGTCCCGGATTTTACCCTAGGTCAAATCAGCCAATTTTGCATATGTGGAGGGTCTAGATTACAGATACTGGAGCCATGAAACAAACACGAGACAAAATGCCCCAGGTCTGGCCGCAAATTTCGGCCAAAAGGAATATTTCTGCGGCCTGGTGTTGGGGTATGGGGTTAGGATTTCAGTGGGGGTCCTAGGTTGCCTGCAGGTATCTCAGTGTTTGCTAAATAATTTTTCAGGTCCCCGAGTGTTAGCAGATTTCATATTCCCTACAGAATTCCACAAAAATACGGATATCGAGGATTTCTAGGTTCGCTAATAGGGGCTTAAGTCTTAGGTTTGGGTCTGAATTCTAGCACTACGGGGGTGGCCTCTACTAAGCTCAATCACATTTAACAACTCAAGAATTCCTTAAACCTTAACTAGAAATTTTCAAACCTCACTAAACATCGCCTAATCACTTCTAAACATGCATGGGAGCTAAAGTATACCAAATATTACACCAATGATTCAGAAATTACCTCATTTGGCACTCATGAATCCCCTAGAGAACCAAAATGCAAACTTTCTTAGTCCAAAGTGTAGTTAGAGTGCTTGTGCACATTTTTAATGAAGTGGGGATGGAGTTTTGAGGTGTTTTTGGTCATGAAGTGGGGTGTTTGAGGAGGGAGGAGGTGGAGGGCAGCAGCAGCCATGGAGGGAGATAGAGGAGGGAATGATGAAGATGGTGAGATGAGAGAATTGCCAAGTCAAAATTAACCCTTCACCTTTCTCTCTCATGCCCATGCTTTATTGTTTATTCCCTTTTTCTTTTCCTTTCTTTTCTCTCCTCTCTTCTTTTCTCTCATCTAAAACCAACCTAAAACAAGAAAGCCATGTAAGAAAATATAGCACAACTGTAAAAAATAATATGGTGCATGTTTTGCACAAAACAAGCTTAATGCGCGATTAGCAATATTTAACCGCGATTAGCATTAAAATAGTGTATAATAAATCATAAAATTTCATAATTTGCTTAAATCCAATAAACCACCCTCATTTCAGTAATTTCTGTAATTTTCCAAATTTTTCCCAATTTATCGGTATTTAATTATACCGCAATATTAAAATATTCAATATATTTATTATTAAATTACAAAAATTCCCAAAAATAATATTTTATTTTTCTGAAATGTTACAATCTTCCCCCCTTAAAAAAATTTGGTCCCTGGATTTAAATTTAAACTCCTCAAATACTAAAACATTTCAGTAAAAAGTCCAAGTCGTCGGGGCTCCGAAATCATTAATACATAAGACGCATCATAGCGCATTACATGCGCATGAACAATGAACAGGTAACTCCAAATCAAAACTCCGTCAAGCATCCCGCAATCATCGGAGTCATGGTGAAGACAAAATGTCAAATCCAATACGAACCAATATGATATACATCAAAACTATACATGTAAACATAAAATCTATACATGTAAATATCTATAGGAAATGCATCCCCAAACCTTTCATGTTGCTGTGCGATGTGCATAACGCTGCACAGTGACGGACGTCTATTGTAAGAAAATAACCATATATGTATATATCTTTTGTTTAATATGCACGTCCTGCCGTTTGAAAACAATTTAGAAGGGTTTCCTTATTTTAAACGTTTCGTGTCATATCATACACGTAGGTAAATACTGAGACTATAGCTCCCTTTTTGGAAATCCTTTCTATAACTATCAATACATGCAAAATATATTCAGGTACTGTCCTCTGACTAGCCCTGCTTAGTATGAAAACAAATAGCAAATATCATAAAAACATACTGCTTCATAAGAAATCAATCCCAAAATGTGCATATGAATGCTACGTGCGTCTGGTGCGTACGGAAATCGAAACCCATGAATGTGCCATACATGTGCACAGAAACAACATCTAAGTGCATCGGGTGTGCACGAAATATCTGTCAAGGACAACGGGTGTGCCTGACAGCAATATCAGGTGCATCTGATATGCACGAAGAATCTCGATTTAGTGCATCTGGTGTGCACCAAAATCGCATCTCATAACATGCGCCCAACATGCGCGAAAATCCAAATCAGGAGCATCCATCCTGCACGAAAAAAATCTAAATCGTGTGCATCCAACATGCACGAAATCACGAAATCAAATATCAAGCGCCGAACATGTGCAAAATCCAATCCAAGCGCGTTAAATATGCGCAAGAATCCAATCAGGTGCACAAGGTGCACAAAACAAATATCGAGTATCACTATCGAAATTGATGGTATACAACACATTTCAATCCAAATCCAAATCAGGTATACCGTGGTATATAATCTCACAACCATGTGCATCAGCGTGCACAAAATCAAATCAAAATACTAAAAGTGCATGAAAACTATGCCGAAAGCATAAGTCAAATCATATGCATGCCCCAGGCGTGAAATTACAATCAATATCTCAAATGACATCAAAACGAAGTCAGGTGCAACTGTGGTGCACAAAATACGTATCAATGCACTGCAAGCAGATGTGAACTATACCGAGTGCAAAAACCAACTCGATTGCGTACCATATGCACCAAATCAGCCCAACTGTGTGAAATCCATGAAATCATAAACATGTGCAGCCAAGGCACAAAACGATATCAAGTGCGAAACTGTGCATAAATCATAAATTAATACAACGGTGTATAATGCATATCTCAAGTGTAATAACTATGCACAAAATATAAATACCCAGTAAGTGCGGCCATGGTGCACGAAAACAAATATCATGAAACTCGTCCAAAATACCGAAATCCAAGGTGACGGATACGTGATAATCGAATCACCAAATCACAAATCATAAATACCGTCGTTGATATTTCCTCCTTTAAGTTGAGAAGGTGTCGGTGCATCCAATGCTGGCAGAGAAAGATATCTTCTTGCCTACTGTTCGTGGCCTATCGTCTGGTGCCCTTAGACTCTCGTCTCTCACTGCAGATTGCTAGGTGCATAGCTCCTCAGCTTAACGGTTCAATATGGAAACGATAATGGAAGCAGTCCTCTCTGGCACATCCTCTACAGATCTCGGGCCAACTATCATGGTCACTCATAACATGTCTCGTCGACGATGCCGAATTCTAGCCTGCTGGGTGTGCGTAATATGACCGATCCTGGGTCCAAGTCTTCTCGTATAGTATTCCAGAAAGGTCCTGTCGAGCTCTCTCTCAAATCTCGTTTCTGCCGAACTGTCCGGAGGTTATCACCCTTTTCTATATCTGTTTCTTGTTCCGGAACGGCTGCATACTCATCGCGACTCCTTCTGGTAGATATATCCAAATACAACGCCTTTACATGCATATCACATCACTGATATTGGCGGAGTGGAACATCATCTCATCAAGATCTCTTACGAACCTCTTACTCCACTTTTCTCTAATGTCGACTGTTTCGGACTCGTCTCTTCATGGTTGCATGGACTGTGCTCCAACGGCTATACTCATATCTGGAGTCTCCCAAGCAATATATCCCATTACATGATATCCAAATGACGTCGAACCTTCGATCGATTCGTTAAAGTTCCATAATCCCCCAAGAGATCAACATCTTGGGTACAGTTTAATAGTATTCCAGTACATGCCACAGTACCTGTGGACCAACCGTAGAAGGGCAAACCCAAGCCTCACTAATGGCACAGCTGAATGATTTAAAGAGATTTTATACGCTTGCGCTTTTTAAAAGATGAATCAAAAATATTTATAAACCGCAATCAAGAACGGCGTCGCTTGGTAGCTAGCCGGTGAGTACGGGTCGGTCCACAGGGATTTTGTGAATTTCCTAATTGTTCTTACGAGTTAATTCCGATTGGTGTCGGATTGATTAAATCTAAAAACTAAGTTTATCTAGATCTAAATCTTGCTAGGGTTAGGTTTTGGTTAGGTTTGGAAATGCAAAGATTTCCCACCGCTTTCTATACCCAAATTAAGATCTCTTTAGGAGTTATGGTAATTATTAATAAAGGGGATTGGTACCATTGGGAAGAAACGGTGTTTCTTCCTCTAGGTTCTTGTCATTCCTTTCTTAATCCTTAGCCTAACCTCCGCGGAAAACACGCTCAACCGGGCCTTTATACTACAGTATCACCGCTACCTCGTGGGATAGGGTGCCGTAGGGAGCGGTGTGTGCATGTATGCATGGAGTCCTATAAAAACGTGTGATGGGCAAGAAAGGGGTGAGAGATTTTCATCTCTCAAGCCTTCCCCAAAGTTAACCCTAACAAGCGAGGAGACTACTCGCTCATTAGGGAATTGAAGAACATATCTAAACTATCTATCTAGGGCAAGGAATTAAAGATCTAACTAGGGCAGATAAGAAATTACCTAGGGCAGATAATAAAATTAACTAGGGCAAATAAAAAGAACTACTTACAAATTTATGCACTCTTCATTCATTGCAGAAATTACAGATCTGAATTTTAGATATAAAATGAGGCACAAGAAGAAGCATGCCTCAAAAGAGGTATTAGGGCTTCTATTTATAGATCATAGAAAATCCTAGGTTTACAATCGCCGCATATCTGCTATTACAAAAATACCCCCTAAGAAGAAGACCTAGTCAACGATCGCAGCCGCCATAATAATTTTCCACCGACCCGGGCTTCGCGCGGCCGCGGATCCGCGGCCAAAGCCCACGTTTGGTCGCGGTTCCGCAGCCATGTATGGGCTTCATTAGCTCATTTTTCCTGGGGTTGTTCTGTTGCTTATTTACTTCTATTTTCTTCAGTTTGTTCTTCTGAGTGTCTTCTGGTTCTCTTCCAGATCTCCATAGTGAATAATTGTAGTGGACTTTTACCGTTGCTTCGTGACGAAGTCTTGAATCTTGCGCTGCCTTTGTACTTTGTGAACTGATCTTCGTGTAGGCTTGATCAAGATCCTTCTATTTGTTGGTCGTAGTCTCACTTTTGCATCGTCTTTTATCTTTTTCACTGTTTTTGTTCCGAGAACCTGTAACCTGCAACTATGTAGCAGACATGGGTCAAAATCACCTGTTTATTTGTAAAATGCATAAGAATGGGGAATGTAATAATGCAATATTATGATATGAACAAATACCCCCAAACTTATCTTTTGCTCGTCCTCGAGCAAACCTAGTTTTATTCTCAATAAAATCCTAACCTTACTTTCGCAGGGAATCGCGATTGCACTGAGTTCGTGCAATAAGCCGTTAAACCTCTAGGTGTCCTTAGTTGGAAGAGTGTTGTCTCCTGAGGGTTTTCAGTGGATACTACCCACAAAATCCTATCAATTTGGCTTATCTACTTTTATTCTCCAATTAGGTTTTCTAACAAGGAATTCTATTATCTTTGACTCATAAATTATCCACCCATATTCTTCACGCTTCCTTATTATTTAACTTAAGATTATATATATTCTAGTGAATTTACTTAGCTTTTGGTATCTCTTAAGTTTTCCTTTTAGGGTTCTATCTCAACTTAGGAATTTTTATCATCTCTGTTAAAGATATAAGTCCTATTCTTCATTCCTATCTCTTATCTAAACCCCAATCACATACCCCTACGTGTGTGTATATATAACCCCTACACTTGGAAATTCAAATCAAGCAATCATACTCTTATCCGTCGTCCAAAGCACTTCTTAATTGGTGAATTTTTAAATGAATTTCGCTCACACATCCTTCATGCGATCGTTAATACTTCTTGAGGTACCAACAACCGATTACAAAATGTGTATGCACATTAAAGCGTAATTCCTAGTCTTGTAACACCTAAGGCTTTAGCAGTGACTCCCAAACCAGTTGGTCTAAGGCACTAGGTGATGAAGCACCCTTACTAAATATTTTTCTATTAATGCAGCCTTAAGTAATTACAAAAACCAGTATTCATTTTTTTTATCTCTTTATTCATGCTTGAATTTTTATTTTATTTTCTTCGTACTAAGGACTTTAGACAAGAACATTTCAAGGTCTCCTTTACTATTCCAAGTTTCAAGGTTCGTGTTTGTGCAATTTGTAGGGTATATATTTTCAGAATTTAGACTTAAGTTTAGGAATTATTTTTCAAACTCATACTTTAATAAAAAATATCAATACTTTTCCCTTATTTTGACTTAGCCCAAGAAGTCAACTCGAAGTTTGCCCATTTCTAAATAAACTACAAAGACATATACTTTCTACTGTTAAATTTTAAGAAAGGTTATTTTTAGGGTTTTTAATATACTAAGTCTAAGGTCTAGTTGTTCCTAGCTAGTTAACCTTTTTGTTAAACTCAAGTCAATTATGGCCAAAATTGAATATTTTAATTTTTATAATTTTTATAATTTTTCAATTTTTTGGGGTTTTAAAATAAGTAAGCAAATGCAAAAATACACACATGAATGCGAAGGAAGAAAGCTTACCGAGCACACCCCCAAACTTAAACTTGACAGTGTCCTCACTGTCATGCCCCACCAAGAGGGTTGAAAATGTCGGCACTCCCCTGTTTATTTATTTACAATTTTTTTTATTGTTAAAAGAAAAACAAAAATTAATATACAACAAGGTTCCCCCCAAACTTAAGTGAAACAGTGTTTCCACTGTTTAAGCGTTACAGTTCAGATTCAGGGAGGAGAAAAATAAAACTATACAAGGCCTTACACAGGCCAAAGGTTAGCACCAACCATTCAAAAATTTTATCGTGATAATGGTAGGGTTGGTGGAAGAATTGAGTGTAGAGAAAGGTGTTGAGAAACACACGAGACCAAATGGGAAGAAGAGTGGAATATGGTCTTGGTGGAGGAGAAGAATGGTGGAAAAGAGAAAGAAGTGTAGTACGATCTTGAGGGTGTAAATCGAGTGAATAAATTAGCGCAATTTGTGATGACCGATGTGTTAAAAGCGATTGTGCTAATCTATCAACCCGTCGAGAAATGGGTCAAATCCCTCAAGATTCGCAAGAAAACATGGATACGTCGAACTTAGTAAACCCTCCATTGAAAATGGAAACGCGACGGAGTCTTGCGAGGTCGAAACGATAGGAAGGACGAAAGGGAGTGATTTAGGGATAGTCTTATTCTCACCTAAGTAATCTGTCTCGAATTTGAAAGATTCCATCAATGGTTCGAAATGACTGTAAGCAACCGAGTCTGATGGTTCAACTAACTCATCTGAAAATTTAAAACTCGGGAGGTGAGTTTTCAACATCGTCCGAAAAAGTAAAACACTCGTAATCGTTATCGGCTGTGAGAACTGTGCCAGATTCAAAGGGGTACGCACTAGTGGCGTCCAGACTGATGTGATCGAAGAGAAATCTTTCAAGCTCACAGTCCTCCTGTGTGATTTTTGGTGTGGTCGGAACGATGGAAAGGAGGGGGGTTGATTTAGGAAGTATAACAGTTAAAGGTTCAGGAGGATGAACTGGAAAATTTGACACATCAAACAAAAATGGTTCATTCTCAATACTATCCTCAATACTCTCCTCAAAACTATTCTCATAATTCTCCTCAAAAGTTAACTCATCGATGCAATTATCATCAAAATCAAGACGCATATGAAGTTCGGGAGAAACATTTAATGACTCGGGATGATGAATTGGAGATAAAATTTCAGTCAAATTTACGGGTTCATCATCCAAAATATTCCCGGCGTCTATATCCTCAATCAAGTGAAAATCAATTTTTTTGACACCTCATCAAAAGCATGGATATTTATCAATTCAGGTTCTAGATTGGAGGTGTAGAGTTCAAAAGGATTAGTTGTGGTTTCACTCGAAAGAGACTCTTCACAATCTGGCAAATCAAGCACTACAAAGTCGCACAACTCATTAAATGTTTTATTTTCAACAGATGAATCATTTGGAACACTTGTTTAAAAACCGGAGTTGTGGGACTCAATTGGGTATAGGTAGGTTTGATTTGGAAAGGTGTAGAACTCACCCTCTCCTCTCAAATTCTCACTCTGTCCAACCGCCTCATCATACATTGGAAGATTTGGAACTAGTTGGAAACTAGCTACCGGATCACTAGGTTGCATAAGGGCGGCCATGGACGCATCCACATTGCTAATCATTTGGTTTGTCGCTACCATATAAGCCTCCAATGACTATTCTAGAATAGACATGGGTTGTGAAGGGGTTTCGGTAAAAGATTCAAAATTGTTTGGATACGTGAAACTCTTAAATGGCTGTGTAGAAGCAATGTCTAGGGAAGGTGCGGAAGTCGGGTAGGACTGATAGGAATTGAATGGTTGGACATGAGTAGGATCAACATTTGGATAAAAAGGTGAATGGACTTGTTGATCACAAGAACTGGAAGTGTTGAAAGGAGTGAAAGATCGGTTACGAGATTGTTCAATATGTTCAGCAATAGACATGGGTTTAGGAGTTACAACAGGACTCGAAAAAGGAGTATCAACGTACGAAGGTGGTGAAAGTTGATTCAAAGTGGATTGCAAAGTCGAACTGTTTCTCCTAGACACTTCTATTCGATCTTTCAAAGAAATTTTGGGCATGGAGGGGTCGTCCGTAAATCGACCGAAACAATTCGCGTACGAAGCAAATTTTGGTTCAGGGTACCAAAGTTCGGCAAGAGATTTGTGAGGTGGGGTACCCATGATGTAAAAAGGAGAAGAAAAAGAATGTGGGTGCACGGATTTCTTAGCGACAAAATTTTGCAAGTTTTTATAAAATTTTCCTCTCTTTTTTTTTATGTGGAGCTTTTTGCAAAAATTTTCGATAAAGGGCTTAGACACAACTTTCAATCAACCACAAATGCACAATCAGGCCTAGATCTAGGATCACCTAGGTCAGCGAGACAGCTCCTAACTGTTCCAAAGGGCTAGAAATAGGACCTCAAACCGCCTCTTCATCGCCAATTGCGGCCAGGTAAGTGCCAGGTGAGTGGGAGGCTCTCCACTACAAGTAGTGGCCCTAATTAAGTAACCACTCGCCTTAGACACACTTGCCTAGACACCACAAAGTCAGATTATGATCAACGGTCGATGCCTACAACTAGTCCTCTGTCCTATTGAGCACGAAGTTCTTAGGGCTGAGTCTAGTCTTTTTTAATTAATACTGGTCAATGCATATGCCTTATGTGATTTCTGGGGTCCTGAGAAGGGTGATGAAATCCCCACCAAATCTGGATTGGTTTCAAGCCCCTTAAAGCCCGATTAAAAATATGCAAAGCAGTAACAATCACTTGGAAACAATTTTTTTTATTTTTTAGCGCGGCACAAAGAATCCTGCACAAGATCAATTATTGGAAGGGGGAGAGATTTTTTAAGCGCAAAGAATCCTGCAGGAGATTTTATAGAAGAGATATTTGGAGTTCAGAGGAAAGAGACAGAAGGAACTTACAGTGATTTTTTTTTGATGATGTCACCAGATCGCCGCGGTTCCGCCGCCGAAACGCACCTTTGACCGTGGTTCCGCTGTCGACTTGTTGACTCGGTCCTCCAAATTTCTTTAGTTGTTTGTTGTGATATTCCTCTATTTGTTCAGATTTGATATTTGCTGTTTTGATCTCTGGATTTTTCCAGATCCGAACTCGATTGTAGATCCTGCAAAATTCAAACAAAAATACCCTACACAAAATAAAAAGATGATAAATTTTTATATATTTTTAATTTTTCAGTTTTTATGATTTTTTTAATTTTAGATTATCCCGAAATTGCAAAAAGAAAATAACACGCCATCCCCGGCAACGATGCCATTTGATTTTGTTCAAAGAATATTTATAACCGCAATCAAGAACGGCGTCGCTTGGTAGCTAGCCGGTGAGTACGGATCGGTCCACAGGGATTTTATGAATTTCCTAATTGTTCTTACGAGTTAATTTCGATTGTTGTCGGATTAATTAATTCTAAAAACTAAGTTTATCTAGATCTAAATCTTGCTAGGGTTAGGTTTTGGTTAAGTTTGGAAATGCAAAGATTTCCTTACCGCTTTCTATACCCATATTAAGATCTATTAGGAGTTATGGTAATTATTAATAAAGGGGATTAGTACCAACGGGAAGAAACGGTGTTTCTTCCTCTAGGTTCGTGTCCTTCCTTTCTTAATCCTTACCCTAACCTCCATGGAAAACACGCTCAACCGGGCCTTTATACTACGGTATCACCGCTACCTCGTGGGATAGGGTGCCGTAGGGAGCGGTGTGTGCATGTATGCATGGAGTCCTATAAAAACGTTTGATGGGCAAGAAAGGGGTGAGAGATCTTCATCTCTCAAGCCTTTCCCAAAGCAAACCCTAACAAGCGAGGATACTACTCGCTCATTAGGGAATTGAAATTTTTTTCTAAACTATCTATCTAGGGCAAGAAATTAAAGATCTAATTAGGGCAGATAAGAAATTATACTAGGGCAGATAATAAAATTAACTAGGGCAAATAAAAAGAACTACTTACAAATTGATGCACTCTTCATTCATTGCAGAAATTACAGATCTGAATTTTAGATATAAAATGAGGCACAAGAAGAGGCATGGCCTAATACAAGATTTAGGATTCCTATTTATAGAGGATAGAAACCCTAGGGTTACAATCGACTCGCACATCTGGTATTACAAAGATACCCCCTAAGAAAAAGGCCTAGTCAACGCTTGCAGCCGCCTCGGAATTTTTCCATCAATACGGGCTCTTCATGGCCGCGGTTCCGCGGCCAAAGCCCACGTTTGGCCTCGGTTTCGCGGCCGTATATGGGCCTTGTGGGCTTATTTTCTCTGGGCTGATTCCTGTTATATTTTTCTTGATTTTTCTTCAGTTGTTTTCTCAGATTGGCTTCTGGTTCTCTTCAAGATCTCCACAGTGAATAAAGTCGTGGACTTTTACCGTTTGCTTCGTGTCGAAGTCTTAAACCTTGCTCTGCCTTTGTGAAATTGTCCATTGATCTTCGTTTAGTCTTCAAACTGTAGGCAAGATAAAGATTCTCTGTTTGTTGGTCTGTAACAACTCCTTTTTTAATGTACAAAGAATTGATTTAAATTCAATGTATACTTGGAGTATTTATTGTTGCTGATATCTCTTTAAGTATTTATTTCACTCCATAATTACAAGAAGGAGCTTGTAGCTCATTGGTAACACCTTGCACTGGTGAACCAAGCTACCAGAGTTCAAATCTTCTGCCCCACATTATTTTTAATATTACTTTGTTTTTGATTTTTTTTGAATACCAACAGTTATACGTGCGTTTCTCACAAATTTTCTTCTGCATATAAAAAGTTAAATGCACCAAAAATCCCCCCAGGAGACCCCCCACCCAACGACCTTCCGACTTGGCCCGACTCGGCCGGCGGACCGGCCGACTCGGGCCGGCGCCGCCGGCAGAACTCGGCCGGACAGCCGAGTCGCCAACATAGAAAGTGAGCATCTTGTCCTTGTCTACCTCCCTGCACACACTAAATTTCTGGATCGGTTCCAGAGAGCACATTAAACCTATTTTACTCCAAATTTTAATGTTTTTTATTTAATTTTTACATTTTTTTAATTAAAAACCCTAACCTTAGCCTAACCCTATAAATACACCCCTACCCTCTACCTTCTCATTCTAAATTTCTGAGTCCACACTTTCAAAATCCCAAGAGAACTTTGGTATGTTGGAAAACGAGCGAAAGGCGAAGCGCTGAAGAAATCGACGGCGAAATTCCGGTGATCGTGCTAGGACCTCTCAACGACGATTCGACGCACCGGCAAACCCTCTAATTCCCCCTCACTCTCTAGTGTTGTCCAAACCCGTAAGTCCCTCTTTTTTATCTTTCTTTTCTCTCATAAAATACGAATTTACAAAACCCAACGGAATCGGAAGAAATCCGATTTCCGATTCGGTTTCTATAAAACCTCACTTATCACCAATTCCATAATGCTTAAATATCTTCATGTTGACTATTAATCACTTAATAACTAATTTGAACAAGTTTTCTCACATGAAATGATAGCTTTTACAATATATCGTATTCTTTCACTTAAATACCATAATGTTTAGTTTTCACATTTAACCCTTTAACATTGCTATACCTTAAAGTAGTTCACAAGGTAATGACCTACTTCCACACACACTCATATGCAAACACAACACGCTACCTTGAAAACTTAGAATACGATAAAACAAGATTTTACAATTAAATACCATTTTCTTAATAAAACCTTTTCTAAAAGTTTTAGGTTGCTACACTTTTAAAACAAATATCTTTTAATAGGAAAATACGATAAGTTGTGGACATCGATCGTTTATGTAAACCTGACTTTGTGGTGTCTAGGCTAGGCAAGTGAGCAAAGGTAACTTTAAAAGGCCCGTCTCACGATTCGTGAGTGGATCCCTCCTTCCTCACTTGTACTTACCTGGCCACAATTGGCGGTGAAGAGGCGATTTGAGGCTTCTAACAATTTGTTGTTTAGATCATTTAGAATTAGTCTAGTTGAAATAGGAAACCCTAGAACCTAAAATACGGAAAATCGACTTTTGCAAATAAATACCTTTTACTTTAATAAAACCGTATTCTAAAGATTTAGTATTTATAAATCTTTGCAAAGCGCCACTACAACCCACCTTTGGGGAACCCGTTAGGGATAGTACAGTTTATCGTGCACCCTCGGGCTTAGTAGTGCAAGATTCAGACCTCCGCAAGGAGCATTCGGTCTCGAAAGCTTTAAAATGCGATATCTTAAGAAAATGATATTTTTTTAATATAAAATATTTATTGAAATTATTTTTGTATAAATATATATATAATTATCATTAAAAGATCTATTTTGTTATAATATAAATATTCCACTTTTTCTAAAAATCACAAGACTAAATTTTACATTAAAATACCATGAATTTCAAATAAATCAATATTACAGATTAATACCTTTATTTATGTAATTAGGATATTTTCACTAGAAATATCACAAAATAAAATTACACTCATTATAATTATAAAGACGAATAATAAATACTTGGGGTGTATCTTGAAAACTATACAAAAGTATTTTTTACATAAAACCCCCTCAAGTTTTATAAATTACAATAAGGACCCTAGTAAATATAGAACTTCGACTTACATTTCTTTTGGTCTGACTCGGGTTTGAGTCTGATTATTTCTGACTTGAATATGATTCAAGTCAATCTACATTCTTTAATATTCCAACTCAATATGAACACAGGAATCTCAGAATCCAGTTAACAATCTATACAACTTGACTGAATCAAACCATGGATATACATCCATTATTCCGTTATTCCATTTACCTGATTATGCAGTTACAATCTATTTACTGATATCATGGTTTTGGTCAGTCATCCAACTTATACAATACAATACAATAATACAATCAAAATAATACGGGGTTTAAGGGGTAGATTGGTGCGGAAAGTGTTAGAAGTGGCACGAGACGGTAAGATTAAGACACCTAACCTATATTCCGTTGCTGTTGTACCGTGGCTTAACGGTTCCTTGTACATTCCTTTTTCCCTGGTCTCTAGCATACTGAGACCCCTCTCGTATACACTGGTATCCTTCCGTACCAAGCTACAAACAACAGCGTGAACACAATATTCTATAACATTATACTTTAGAAGATACCTCTTATTCTGTAATTTCTAATTTTTCTTTATCTTTGGGACTTACCGAGCGACCTGTTCGCTGACGACATTCTATTTCTTTCTTCTTTGAATGTCGTCAGGTGTTTTGGACCCGTCAGAGATCGAGCCCACCGGTGAAGACTTGGATCAGTTTCACGAAGACCCCGAGCTCTAGACATTGCACCTTGTTCTATTCAGTATTTTCATTTCCTGTTATGCCATTGTTTAGGCATCGCTTTCGTTTCAGATGTATTTACTTTTCATGCATTATACAAAAGAATGTTATTAATAAAGTTGCTGTTATTTTTATATCTCTTGTCTCTTGTGATTTATCTTTATATTGCTTAGATACGCTTAGCGTATTTACTTCACTGTAAATACGTAGTGGACCTCGTCGCGTCCCCATTCGCCGTATACTGGGAAGCGGGGCGTGACATGGTCGAAGTCTCACTTTTGCATCGTCTTTTCATTGTTTTCACTGTTTTTGTTCCAAGAACCTGTAACCTGCAACTATGTAGCAGACATGGGTCAAAAGCACATGTTTATTTGTAAAATGAATAAGAATGGGGAATGTAATAATTCAATATTATGATATGAACAAATACCCCCAAACTTATCTTTTGCTCGTCCTCGAGCAAACCTAGTTTTATTCTCAACAAAAATCTAACCTCACTTTCGCAGGGAAACGTGATTGCACTGAGCTCGTGCAACAAGCCGTTAAACCTCTAGGTGTCCCTAGTAGGAGGAGTGTTGTCTCCTGAGGGTTTTCAGCGGATACTACCCACAAAATCCTATCAATTCGGCCTATTAACTTTTATTCTCCAACAAGGTTTTCCAACAAGGAATTCTATTATTTTCGACTCATAAATCATCCACCTGTATTCTTCATGCTTCCTTATCATTTAACTTAAGATTATATATGTTCTGTAGACTTACTTAGTTTTTAGCATCTTTTAAGTTTTCCTTCTAGGGTTCTATCTCAATTTAGGAATTTTTATCATCTCTATTAAAGATACAAGTCCTATTCTTCATTCCTATCTCTTATCTATATCTTAATCACATACCCCTACGTGTGTGTATATATCATCCCTACACTTGGAAATTCAAATCAAGCTATCATACCCTTGTCCGTCGTCCAAAGCACTTCTTAATAGGTGAATTTTTAGATGAATTTCGCTCACATATCCTTCATGCGACCGTTAATACTTCTTGAGGTACCAACAACCGATTACAAGATGTGTTTGCATATTAAAGCATAATTCCTAGTCTTGCAACACCTAAGGCTTTTAGCAGTGACTCCCAAACCTGTTGGTCTAAGGCACTAGGTGATGAAGCATCCTTGCTAAATATTTTTCTATTTTTGCAGCCTTAAGTAATCACAAAAACCAGTGTTCATTTTTTATTATCTCTTTATTCACACTTGAATTTTTATTTTATTTTCTTCGTACTAAGGACTTTAGACAAGAGCATTTCAAGGTCTCTTCTACTATTCCAAGCTTCAAGGTTCATGTTTGTGCAATTTATAGGGTATATATTTTCAGAACTTAGACTTAAGCTTAGGAATTATTTTTCAAACTTATACTTTAATAAAAATATCAATACTCTTCCCTTATTTTGACTTAGCCCAAGAAGTGAACTCAAAATTTGCCTATTTCTAAGTAAACTACAAAGACATATATTATCTACCGTTAAATTTTAAGAAACGTTATTTTTAGAATTTTTAATTTACTATGTCTAGAATCTAGTTGTTCCTAGCTAGTTAACCTTTTTGTCAAACTCAAGTCAATTATGGCCAAAATTGAATACTTTAATTTTTATAATTTTAAAATTTTCAATTTTTATGGGTTTTTAAAATAAGTATGCAAATGCAAAAATGAACACATGAATGCGAAGGAAGAAGGCTTACCGCGCCATTTGATTTAAAGAGATTTTATGCGCTTGCACTTTTTAAAAGATGAATCAAAAATATTTGTAAACCGCAATTAAGAACGGCGTCACTTGGTAGCTAGCCGGTGAGTACGGGTCGGTCCACAGGGATTTTGTGAATTTCCCAATTGTTCTTACGAGTTCATTCCGATTGGTGTCGGATTGATTAAATCTAAAAACTAAGTTTATCTAGATCTAAATCTTGCTAGGGTTAGGTTTAGGTTAGGTTTGGAAATTCAAAGATTTCCCACCGCTTTCTATACCCAAATTAAGATCTCTTTAGGAGTTATGGTAATTATTAATAAAGGGGATTGGTACCATCGGGAAGAAACGGTGTTTCCTCCTCTAGGTTCTTGTCCTTCCATTCTTAATCCTTACCCTAACCTCCGTGGAAAACACGCTCAACCGGACCTTTATACTACGGTATCACCGCTACCTTGTGGGATAGTGTGCCGTAGGGAGCGGTGTGTGCATGTATGCATGGAGTCCTATAAAAATGTGTGATGGGCAAGAAAGGGGTGAGAGATCTTCATCTCTCAAGTCTTTCCCAAAGCTAACCCTAACAAGCGAGGAGACTACTCGCTCATTAGGGAATTGAAGAACATATCTAAACTATCTATCTAGGGCAAGGAATTAAAGATCTAACTAGGACAGATAAGAAATTACCTAGGGCAGATAATAAAATTAACTAGGGCAAATAAAAAGAACTACTTACAAATTGATGCACTCTTCATTCATTGCAGAAATTACAGATCTGAATTTTAGATATAAAATGAGGCACAAGAAGTGGCATGCCTCAAAAGAGGTATTAGGGCTTCTATTTATAGATCATAGAAAACCCTAGGTTTACAATCGCCGCATATCTGCTATTACAAAAATATCCCATAAGAAGAAGACCTAGTCAACGATCGCAGCCGCCACAATAATTTTCCACCGACCCGGGCTTCGTGCGGCCGCGGATCCGCGGCCAAAGCCCACGTTTGGCCGCGGTTCCGCGGCCATGTATGGGCTTCATTAGCTCATTTTTTCTGGGGTTGTTCTGTTGCTTATTTACTTCTATTTTCTTCAGTTTGTTCTTCTGAGTGTCTTCTGGTTCTCTTCCAAATCTCCACAGTGAATAATTGTAGTGGACTTTTACCGTTGCTTCGTGACGAAGTCTTGAACCTTGCGCTGCCTTTGTACTTTTTGAACCGATCTTCGTGTAGGCTTGATGAAGATCCTTCTATTTGTTGGTCGTGGTCTCACTTTTGCATCGTCTTTTATCTTTTTCACTGTTTTTGTTCCGAGAACCTGTAACCTACAACTATGTAGCAGACATGGATCAAAAGCACCTGTTTATTTGTAAAATGCATAAGAATGGGGAATGTAATAATGCATTATTATGATATGAACACTGAACTGCCGCAAACCCTAAGGTTTCTAAGTGTTCTCATGGTCATTATGTCGAGTTAGGGTTTCATTCTTCTAGAGGGTCCATAGCATTACTTGCATTTGTCTCTGAATACTTTAAACTTGGAAAATGGGCTTCTGACATTCGATCGTTTCTATCGACTCCCAACGTACCTGTGTAAAGTCGTCTCTAGCTGGAATCAATCAATCTGATGACCTCGCATCGTGGTAAGCAATGAATCACATGTCCTAGTCCTTCCTCCATGGGTGACTAGCGATCTTCTATCATATCTCTAAGTACAACTCATACGGCAATAGCTCCAAACATCTGGGGCGATATCTCGTCATTCGCAGCAGCAACTGGCTCATTTGTCCGCACGCTGAACAGTGCCTCAATCATCAAGAATAATATGTGCATCGACGGTCAGCACATTCTGGCTGGCCTCTAGCAGTAGCCTGATCCTATGGTGCTGATCCGCACGTCCGAGAAATCTCGTAAGAGAGATCCATCAAACGCTCATGGCGTGAAAACATAATAAAATGACACCTTTATGCAATCGTGTATCCCTGGAATCACGTCCTGGTCAGTTCTCGTCCGCGACGAGCTCGTGCTGACGCAACTCTAGCAATAGCTCTCTCTCTCTCTGCCCGTGTAATCGTGGCAGCAGAACCATAAACCAACATCGAGGAGGATAGATCATAGGAATGAATATAATACTGTGCAAGAAAATGTACATCCTAAGGCTCCCTAAGCGGAGTAGCGTATCGTAAGTATGCCGCGGAACATACACACGGTACGTCACTCTACTTAAGTCACCTACTCCATCAACCAAGGTCAACCTATGTAACGAAAGTTCGGGTCTAGTACCCCCTCGACTAAGTCTAAGTTCCGTAAGGTCAAGCTTAAGTTCCGAATATATACAAACGCTCTAAGCTCCGCATAGTCAAACTTAGACTCGAACCAAGGTTAACCTAGGGCTCTGATACCAACTTTGTCACGACCCGAAATGGCACGTGACTCGCACTTGAATCATATGAAGTCTATAGGACCCCATCTAATTCAAGTAAGCCAAAAAAAATCCCAGAAATCTAAACCATTTTAAGGAAGAAGTGAAGAAAAATAGTTTTAAAAACAAGTGGTTTTAATAATATAAGCCGAAGTATGAATTTTGAAATTCCCAAGTCTTTTCTGAAAATTTCGGCAGAGTTTCCTTTGTAAATACTGGCCCTAAACGGGGTACAACATAAATAATATATGCACAATGATAAAAGGCATCTCCAAGCGGGAGCTAGCTCTTCGTCAATCGACGGTCACAACCACGCAAGCAATATAATATACAACGCCGAAGGGTGAGGATCAAAACTCAAAAGGAAGCTCAAAATCATCAAGAAAACCATACTAATACAACACGCGACTCTAAGATCGAAAGAATATACAACTGGTTTTCTAAGTCTGAAATAATTACAAGTCTGGTTGATGGAATTTTACTAGATACAATTGAAAATAAATGAGTACAATGGTGGTCACGATGCAAGTGAACCCACCTGTTCAGACCAGATTATTGTATTATTATATTCCCTATTCTTACTCTTTTTATAAATAAACATTTGCTTTTAACGCATGTCTGCTACATGTTACAGGTTACAGGATCTTGGACGGAAAGCAGTGAAAATGATGTAAAGATGATGAAAATATGGACTTTTGACCAACAAACAGAATACTCTTGATTAAGCCTACGTAAGAAATAGTTCACAAAGCAAGGTTCAAGACATCGACACATAGACACGGTTAGAAGTCCACAACAATGTTCACTGGAAGATCTGGAGAAGACCTAGAAGCCAAATAAATAAAAGAACCATATAAACAAGAAGAAAAAGACCACAAGGAGCAGTACCGAAAGATTCATGCATCAAGACCATACTTTGGCCGCGGAACCGCGGCCAAATCATGCCTTTGGCCGCGGAACCGCGGCCATGTAGTGCCCGTGTCGGTACGAAGTTTTTTGGCTGCGCGCGTATTGTTGACTAGGTCTTTTCTTAGGGGTATTTTTGTAATAGCAGATGTGCGAATCAAATGTAACCTAGGGTTTCTATTTCCTATAAATAGAACTCTAAATCATTGTAATTCTCTATGCCTCCCTATGCCTCCTTTTAATAAAAATTCAGAAATCCTTTTTGGAGAGCATCGGTGTTTCTTCTCCATTCTGAAATTCAGATCTGACAACCCTGCATGGACGATTGGAGGGATGCATCTGTAAGTAATTTAATTTCTTGCCCTAGTGTAGATTTCAATTCCTTGCCCTAGGTAGATTTAATTTCATGCCCTAGGAACTTGTTTATGATTTAGCTTTGAGGAAGGATTTTGAGAGATGAAATCTCTCATCCCTTTCTTACCCACCAAATATTTACAATAGGACTCCATGCATACATGCACATACCACTCCCTACGGCACTCTATCCCTCGAGGTAGCGGTGATACCGTAGTATAAAGGCCCGGGTGTGATGTTTTCCATGGAGGTTAGGGTAAGGATCTCTAAAGGAAGGACAAGAACCTAGAGGAAGGAACACCTTCCCGAACAGATCTAATCCACTTTATTGATAATTACCATAACTCCTCACAGATCTTCATTCAGGTATTGAAAGCGGTGAGATTTAATTACATTTCCAAACCATCCCTAAACCTAGCCCTAGCAAGAATAGATCTAGATAATTGCCCTAGGTTAATTAGGTTTTTAGATTTAATAATTAATCCGAACACCCTTCGGAATTAACTCGTAAGCGCGAATCGGAAACTCACAACATCCCTGTGGACCGACCCGTACTCACCGGCTAGCTGCAAAGCGACGCCGTTCTTGATTGCGGTTACAAATATTTTTGATCTATCTTTTAGAAAGCGCAAGCACGCTAAATCATTCAATCAAATGGCGCCGTTGCCGGGGATCCAACCCGGGTCACCCGCGTGACAGGCGGGAATACTCACCACTATACTACAACGACGCTAAATCATTAAATCAAATGGCGCCGTTGCCGGGGATGGCGTAGAACTTTCCTTTTCGTAATTTTGGGTTAATCAAAATTAAAAAAAAATTCATAAAAATCTAAAAAATCCAAAAAAATATAAAAATATATATATTTTGTTATTTTTGGAAGGGATACTTTGTTGTTTTAAGTTTGCAGGATTTACAAAGACGATCTGGAAATTTCCAGAAGGCGAAACAGAAATCAGAAGATCGAAACAGAAGGGGAATCAAATAACAGAACAGTGAAAATGTTTTGGAGACCCAATTCCCCCAACCCGCCGCGATTCCGCGGCCAAAACCCACCTTACGCCGCGGAACCGCGGCCTTCTAGTGGAATCAGAGCGTCAAATTTTTTTTGGGGATTCGTGCTGATTAGACTGCCGCGAAAACGCGGCAATAACGCGTTTATACCGCGGAACCGCACTCTTTTGGTGAGATCATCCTATGAAATTTGCATTGTAAGCTCTCTGTTATTTCTCCTCTGCAAATTTTAATATATTTTCTGAATAATGCCTGCAAGATTTTGTGTGCTTTAAAAATATTTTCTCTTCATATAACAAGTCTTGTGCAGGATTTTTGGGCCCCGCTCAAAATTGAAATTGATTGCAAGTAATCTTTTTTGTTGCATATCTTTTCTCGAATATCTTTTTGCAACAATTTTTTCCAAATAAAGATTCTTGTGATATACTTCAAATAATAACCAATTGCAAGTAATATTTTGCTGTTGCATATCTTTTCTATAAAATATTTTGCTGTTGCATATCTTTTCTCTAAAATCTTTTTGCAACAAAAAATTTTCCAAATAAAGAGAGAGAAAAATCAATGAAAAATGAAAATAAAAAGGACAAATATTTTATAGAACATGCAAAAAAATTTTAGCCCCAAATAAATCCTTGCACCATCCAACCTTCCTTTTTGTCACCTTTCTTCTTCTAACATGGGTACCCCACATAAAGAATCATTAGCCGAACTTTGGTATCCCGAACCTAATTTTGCGTCATATGTCAATGTGTTCGGTCAATTTAAAGACGATCCTTCCATGCCTAAAAAATCTTTAAAAGATCACATAGAGGAGTCTAGGAGAAACAGTTTGACTTTTCAACCCACTTTGTGTCAACCAAGTCAACCTTCACCACTTCCATATGTTGATACCACTCTTTCGAATCCTTCTGACACTCCTAGGCCGATGTCCATTGCTGAGCACATTGCTCAATCTCGCAGCCGATCTTTCACCCCTCTCCACATATCTAGTTCTAGGGATCCACAAGATTATTCACATTTTTATCCACATATAGACCCTACCCCTGTCCTACCACCCACTTCCTACCAGTCCTACCCGACCTTACCACCTTCATTAGACATTGATTCTACACAGCCTGTTGGGAGTTTTGCATATCCACACAATTTCGAATCTTTTCCCGAAACCCCCTTACCACCAAAGTCTAGTTTGGAAGAGGCGTATATCGCAGCAACAAACAAAATGGTTAGGAATGTGGAAGCGTCCGTGGCCACTCTTATGCAACCTGCTGAACCGGTAGCTAGTGTCCCGCTAGCTCCAAATTTTTCAATGTATGAGGCGGCAGTTGGACAGAGTGAGAATGAGAGAGGATTTTCAAATCAAACCTACCCGTACCCAATTGAAGTCCACAACTCCTGTTTTCCATCGATTGCCCTAAATAGTTCACCTGTTGAAAATAAAAATGAGTTGTGTGATTTTGTAGTGTTTGATTTGCCAAATTGTGAGGAACCCCTTTCGAGTGAAACCGCACCTAATCCTTTCGATCTTTACACCTCCACTCTAGAACCAACATTGATAAATATCCATGCTGTGGATGAAGTGTCTAAAGAAATTGATTTTCACTTGACTGAGGATATAGACGCCGGGAATATTTCGGATGATGAACCTGTCGATTTAATTGAAATTTTATGTTCAAATCATCATCCTGAGTTATTAAATGTTTCTCCCGAATCTCATATGCGTCTAGATTTTGAAGATAATGGCATGGATGAGTTAAATATTGAGGAGAGTCTTGAAGATAATATTGAGGTTGAATCATTTTTGTTTGATGTGTCTGATTTTCCAATTCATCCTCCTGAACCTTTGACTGTTATATCACCCTCCCTCCTTCCCATCGTTCCGACCCCGCTTGAAGACTGTGAGATTGAAACCTTTTCCTTTGAATCTGACACAGATCTCACAGATGATAACACTTACGAGTGTTTCACTTTTTCGGACGATGTTGATGACTCACCGTCCGAGTTTGAGTCCTTTACATTTTCAGATGAGCCATCAGACTCGGTTGATTATAGTAGTTTCGAACCATTAATGGAATCTTTTAAGTTCGAAACAGTTTACTACGGTGAGAAAGATACTATCCCTAATTCACTCTCTTTCGTCCGTTCTATCTTTCCGACCGTATAAATGACCGTTACGCTTTCATCTCCTATACCAAGTTCGGCGTACCCATATTTTCTTGCGAATCTTGAGGGATTTGATCCCATTTCTCGACGAGTAGATAGGTTAGCGCAATCGCTTATAACATATCGGTTATCACATATTGCGCTAATTTATTCACTCAATTTACACTCTCAAGATCGTACTCCACTTCCTTCTTCTTTTCGTCACTCTTCTCCCCCACCGAGACCATATTCTACCATTCTTCTTTCCACACGGTCTCGCGTGCTTCTTATTTTCTTGCACCAACTATACCATTTCCACGATAAGATTTTTGAATGATTTGTGGTAACCTTTGGCTTGTGTAAGGCCAAGCTTAAGTTTGGGGGGAACCTTTGTATATATGTATATATATTTTTGTTTTCTTTTTCTGTAAAAGAATATAAAAAATATAAAAAATTCAAAAAAAAATATAAAATAAAATAAAAAAATTATAAATAAATAAACAAGGGAGTACCGGCATTTTTGACCCTCTTGGTTTAGCATAACAGTGAGGACACTGTCAAGTTCAAGTTTGGGGGTACGCTCGGTACGTCTTCTTCCTTCGCATTCATTTGTACATATTTTTGCATTTGCATACTTATTTTAAAACCCATAAAAATTTGAAAATTTCAAAAATTATAAAAATAATTGTATTCAATTTTGGCTAATTGATTTGAGTTTGAAAAATAGGTTAACTGGCTAGGAACAACTAGATCTTAGACTTAGTGAATTAAAAACCCTAAAAATAACCTTCCTTAGAGTTTAACGGTAGAAAGTATATGTCTTTGTAGATTATTTAGAAATAGGCAAATTTTGGGTTCATTTCTTGGGCTAAGTCAAAATGAGGGAAGAGTATTGATGTTCTTATTAGAGTATAAGTTTGAAAAATAGTTCCTAGCTTAAGTCTAGATTCTGAAAACGTATATCCTACAATTTGCACAATCATGCACCTTGAAACTTGGAATAGTAGAAGAGACCTTGAAATGTTCTTGTCTAAATTCCTTAGTACGATGAGATAAAAAAAAGTGAATAAAGAATAAAAAAAATGCACACTGGTTTTTGTGATTACTTAAGGCTGCAAAAATAGAAAAATATTTAGCGAGGGTGTTTCATCACCTAGTGCCTTAGACCAACTGGTTTGGGAGTCACTGCTAAAGCTTTGGGTGTTGCAAAACTAGGAAGTACGCTTTAAAGTGCTAACGCATCTTGTAATCGGTTGTTGGTACCTCAAGAAGTATTAACGGTCGCATGAAAGATGTGTAAGCAAATTTCATTTAAAAATTCACTAATTAATAAGTGCTTTGGATAATGGACGAGAGTATGATTGCTTGATTTGAATTTCCAAGTGTAGGGGTGATCTATACACACACGTAGGGATATGTGATTGGGATTTAGATAAGAGAAAGGAGTGAAGAATAGAACTTGTATCTTTAGTAAGGGTTGATAGAAATTCCTAAGTGGAGATGGAACTTTAGAAGGAAAACTTAAGAGATGCCGAAAGCTAAGTAGGTCTACATAACATATATAATCTTAAGTTAAATAATGAGGAAGTGTGAAGAATATGGGTGGATAATTTGCGAGTCAAAAGATAATAGAATTCCTTGTTAGAAAACCTTATTAGAGAACAAAAGTCAATGGGCCGAGTTGATAGGATTTTGTGGGTAGTATCCGCTGAAAACCCTCAGGAGACAACACTCTTCCTACTAGGGACACCTAGAGGTTTAACGGCTTGTTGCACGTCCTCAGTGCAATCGCGTTTCCCTGCGAAAGTGCGATTACGATTTTAGTGAATAAAAATAAGTTTGCTCGAGGACGAGCAAAAGATAAGTTTGGGGGTATTTGTTCAGACCAGATTATTGTATTATTATATTCCCCATTCTTACTCTTTTTATAAATAAACAGGTTCTTTTAACGCATGTCTGCTACATGTTACAGGTTACATGTTCTTGGACGGAAAACAGTGAAAATGATGTAAAGACGATGAAAATATGGACTTTTGACCAACAAACAGAATACTCTTGATTAAGCCTACGTAAGAAATAGTTCACAAAGCAAGGTTCAAGACGTCGACACAAAGACACGGTTAGAAGTCCACAACAATGTTCACTGGAATATCTGGAGAAGACCTAGAAGCCAAATGAATAAAAGAACCATATAAACAAGAAGAAAAAGACCACAAGGAGCAGTACAGAAAGATTCATGCATCAAGACCATACTTTGGCCGTGGAACCGCGGCCAAAGCATGCCTTTGGCCGCGGAACCGCGGCCATGTAGTGCCCGTGTCGGTACGAAGTTTTTTGGCTGCGCGCGTATTGTTGACTAGGTCTTTTCTTAGGGGTATTTTTGTAATAGCAGATGTGCGAATCAAATGTAACCTAGGGTTTCTATTTCCTATAAATAGAACTCTAAATCATTGTAATTCTCTATGCCTCCCTATGCCTCCTTTTAATAAAAATTCAGAAATCCTTTTTGGAGAGCATCGGTGTTTCTTCTCCATTCTGAAATTCAGATCTGACAACCCTGCATGGACGATTGGAGGGATGCATCTGTAAGTAATTTAATTTCTTGCCCTAATGTAGATTTCAATTCCTTGCCCTAGGTAGATTTAATTTCATGCCCTAGGAACTTGTTTATGGTTTAGCTTTGAGGAAGGATTTTGAGAGATGAGATCTCTCATCCCTTTCTTACCCACCAAATATTTACAACAGGACTCCATGCATACATGCACATACCGCTCCCTACGGCACTCTATCCCTCGAGGTAGCGGTGATACCGTAGTATAAAGGCCCGGGTGTGATGTTTTCCATGGAGGTTAGGGTAAGAATCTCTAAAGGAAGGACAAGAACCTAGAGGAAGGAACACATTCCCGAACGGATCTAATCCACTTTATTGATAATTACCATAACTCCTCACAGATCTTCATTCGGGTATTGAAAGCGGTGAGATTTAATTACATTTCCAAACCATCCCTAAACCTAGCCCTAGCAAGAATAGATCTAGATAATTGCCCTAGGTTAATTAGGTTTTTAGATTTAATAATTAATCCGAACACCCTTCGGAATTAACTCGTAAGCGCGAATCGGAAACTCACAACATCCCTGTGGACCGACCCGTACTCACAGGCTAGCTGCAAAGCGATGCCGTTCTTGATTGCGGTTACAAATATTTTTGATCTATCTTTTAGAAAGAGCAAGCATGCTAAATCATTCAATCACCACCTACCAAAGCAAATCACCCGGAATGGAAGCAGTGTGCCAGCAAAGCCGTAACGAAAGCTGTACGATAAAACCTGCAATGAACTGTGGCACAACGGGGGTGAGTTGCCAACTCGTGAGTAGAAAATATCACAGAGCAGAAATCGTATGAATGACTCAATCCTAGGTCGAACGATCGGTAATACATATATCCTCAATATGATAAAGTCTGAAGCATGATAAGGTGGCAAGGGTAAACATCTATACATAAGTGTAATACCAAGTGCTCGTGTCAGTGCCCCAGGTAGCAACATATCATAAATATGAGGTATCATCAACGAAATCAGTGCCAACTATAGCATCAAGTCTATAAGTATGTGAATATCATCCAACAATGTAATTAATGCATGTATGCGTGTGGACCTCGTCCACGGGTCAACCAATGACACGAAACATCATGCATGTAAATATCATAAAGCGTATGCATGAAAGTATGTGGATATAAATCAACGTGTGTCCCTCGCGACATCGAGGATTTCGAGAATTTCTAAGTTCGCTAATAGGGGCTTAAGTCTCAGGTTTGGGTCTGAATTCTAGCACTAGGGGTGTGTGGCCTCTACTAAGCTCAATCACATTTAACAACTCAAGAATTCCTCAAACCCTAACTAGAAATTTTCAAACCTCACTAAACATCGCCTAATCACTTCTAAACATGCATGGGAGCTAAAGTATACCAAATACTACACCAATGATTCAGAAATTACCTCATTTGGCACTCATGAATCTCCTAGAGTACCAAAATGCAAACTTTCTTGGTCCAAAGTGTAGCTAGAGGGCTTGTGCACATTTTTAATGAAGTGGGGATGAAGTTTTGAGGTGTTTTTGGTGATGAAGTGGTGTGTTTGAGGAGGGAGGAGGTGGAGGGTTTCAGCAGCCATGGAGGGAGATAGAGGAGGGAATGATGAAGATGGTGAGATGAGAGAATGGCCAAGTCAAAATTAACCCTTCACCTTTCTCTCTCATGCCCATGCTTTATTGTTTATTCCCTTTTTCTTTTCCTTTCTTTTTCTTTTCTCTCCTCTCTTCTTTTCTCTCATCTAAAACCAACCCAAAACAAGAAAGCCATGTAGGAAGATGTAACACAAGTGTAAAAAATGATATGGTGCATATTTTGCACAAAACAAGCTTAATGCACGATTAGCGATATTTAACCGCGATTAGCATTAAAATAGTGTATAATAAATCATAAAATTTCATAATTTGCTTAAATTCAATAAAGCACCCTCATTTCAGTAATTTCTGTAATTTTCCAAATTTTTCCCAATTAATCGGTATTTAATTATACGCAATATTAAAATATTCAATAAATTTATTATTAAATTACAAGAATTCCCAAAAATAATATTTTATTTTTCTGAAATGTTACAACAAGAATACCATCTCCAGTCACCACATGACCCAGGAAATCAACACTATCAAGCCAAAATGCGCACTTCGAGAATTTAGCATACAGCTGGTGCTCTCTCAATGTCTGCAAAGCAATTCTCAAGTGCTGATCATGCTTCTCACGACTCTTAGAGCAGACCAGAATGTCATCAATAAACAGAATAATGAACTGGTCGAGGAACGGCCTGAAAATCCGGTTCATCAGATCCATGAATGCTGCTGGCGCATTGGTGAGTCCGAACGACATCACCAAAAACTCATAATGCCCATAGCGCGTACGAAAAGCAGTCTTCGGAATGTCATCATTCCGAACCCGCAACTGATGATAACCCGAACGCAAATCAATCTTAGAAAAATGTTTCGCACCCTGGAGCTGATCAAATAAATCGTCAATGCGAGGTAAAGGATACATATTCCGCACCGTAACTCGGTTCAATTGACGATAAACCATACACAACCTCAAACTGCCGTCCTTCTTCTTGATGAACAGAACAGGAGCTCCCCACGGCGAAATACTCGGACGCACAAGTCCTCTATCAATCAACTCTTGCAATTGATCTTTAAGCTCTCTAAGCTCCGCCGGAGCCATCTGATAAGGCGGTACAGAAATAGGCCCCGTGCCAGGATTCAGATCAATGCAAAACTCAATATCGCGCTCTGGCGGCAAACCAGGTAACTCATCGGGAAAAACGTCGGGAAACTCTCGTACGATAGGAACCCGGTCCAACGACTCTACTGCGGCTCCAGTATCACAAATGAAAGCCAAGAATCTCCGACATCCTCTCCTCAAAAGCTGACTAGCGCAAAGGGCTGAAACCAAACTGCGAGGGGCGGCACCACAGCCCCCCTGCACAACCCGAACAGACTCACCCGGAAAACTGAAACTGACAGTCTTCTCACGGCAGTCCGACGACGCAAAACAAGCTGCCAAACAGTGCATTCCAAGGAGAACGTCGAAGTCCAATATATCTAGGAGGATCAAATCGACGGACGACTCTCTATCTCTAATCAGAATGACACAAGACCGAAATACATAACGCGTGACGAAAGAATCGCCAACAGGTGTAATCATGACAAGCGTCTGATCTAGCAAAAACGACTCTCGGCCCAAACTCGGCACAAAGTGCGTAGAAATATACGAATGCGTAGATCCCGGATCAAACAAGACGTGTGCATCAAAAGAACATACAGAAAGAGTACCTATAACCACTGCATTGGACGCCTGCGCGTCCTGATGAGTAAAGGCAAACACCCGAGCCTGCCCTCTACCGGCGACTGGCTGACCTCCACCTTTACCACCCCGCCCTCTCGATACAAAACCACCGCGACCCCGGCCTCTTTGCACATGAGTCTGACGGGGAGCAATAACATGCATAAGGGGTAACGCACTCTGAGGTGGAAAAGGTGGTAAGGTAACCTGCGGTACAGCTGCCTCGCTCACACGTGTCACGGCACAATCTCGAACCCGATGACCCAAACTCCCGCACCGGTAACATCCATATGCAAACTGCTGCCTCTCCTAAGGATAAGAGCTAAAAAGCTGACCTCATCCCGAACCTCCTGTTTCGCCCAATCAGAGCAAAGCTCTGTTTGAATTCAAAATTCAAATTTTGAAGCAAAGCTTCAAGTCGCGGGCGCAACGCGCCGCGTGTCTTGCGCTAATACGTCAGCGCAGCGTCCCAGAAAGCGCACCCAATCAGAGCAAAGCTCTGTTTAAAGGAAGCAACACTTCAGCTGCGCTGCGCTCTGCGCTGTGCGACACGTGTCAGCGCAGACGCGCTAGCGCTGTTGCGCTGCGCTCTGCGCTGCGCGACACGTGTCAGCGCAGACGCGCTAGCGCACTTGCGCTGCGCTCTGCGCTGCCGACACGTGTCAGCGCAGACGCGCTAGCGCACTTGCGCTGCGCTCTGCGCTGCGCGACACGTGTCATGCGCTGGGGCATCTGCGCCAAACTAAATTAAGATTTTATGAAATCTTTTCTGTTCTTTCCAAAACCAGAAGATTTTCTTCTGCCTTTGGATCAAAGATCCAGCGGTGGGAAAATTCCCAAAATCATTCAGAAAAGATCTTGTTAACAAATTCAACAAATTTATGGGCACTATAAATAGGACCCCAGACCTCATTCAAAGGCATCAACATTTTTCTTGAGAACTCAAGAACTTTAAACAGAGAGAGCTCTGAAGATTTCAAAAAAAAAAGGTAAAGAACCTTCATGGATTAGAAGAAATTCCTTCTAATAGACCATTAGTCTAAAAAAATATATATATAAGATCAATGATCTTTATATAAAAAAGAAAACAGTGCTTTGCACTTCTGGTGAACCTTCGGTTCTTTAAAAACAATAAAAAAATAATAAAAGAATAAAAGAATAGTGCTTTGCACTTTTATGAACCCCTGGTTCTTCGAATAAAAAAGAAATTTATTTTTCTTTGATCTAATTTAGATCAAGAAACTTAAACAGTGCTTTGCACTTCCCTTCTTGAATCTAAAAGATTCTTAGTGTTTTGCACTTCCAAACTGCGCCGTTGCGCTCTTAAGAGAGCGCCACGTGTCGGCTATAGAACCATTTGCGCTAAGCGCCCTCAAGATAGAGCTTTGCTCTCTGGAATTGGCGCAACTCGCCGAGAGCGCGCCACGTGTCAGCATCGCGACAGCGCAGCGCAACAGCGCATCGCACTGCGCTAGTGCGCTTGCGCTCACCAGAGCACGACACGTGTCATCACCATATGAGCTTGCGCTCATTACTTAGCGCAAAGCGCAGATGCATTAAAAAGGGCCAAGCCCAATTAAAAGAAGGCCTAACAGGCTTAATAAAATGCAATGCATTATTCTAAAGGGGCAGAGCCCAAACCAAAACGGATGCTCTGCATCACTTATAAGTGGGCAGAGCCCAAACAAAATGCTATGCATTTTAAAAGGGGCAAAGCCCAGACATGGTAGATACTTTGCATAATTTTTGTGGGTAGAGCCTAAATAAAAAGTGCAACGCAAAAGCAAACGTTGAACTGGACTTAGCCCAATTGTGGCCATAAGTCCTTAAATTAAATTGACTGAGCAAAATGGCTCTCCTAAATCAATTTACATCCGGTTCGAGGGTACATCTCCGAACTCCTTTGACATCCATCGTTGTAATTCCTCAACGACGTCAAAGAGGTGACGGGTCCCAACGACCACACATCAATATTGGACCGAAACGTCCCTAAACTAATATCGGACCGAAACGTCCCTAAACTAATATTGGACCGAGACGTCCCTAAACTAATATCGGACCGAGACGTCCCTAAACTAATATCGGACCGAAACGTCCCTAAACTGGAATATGGACCACTACGTCCTTAAACTGGCGACGGACCGAAACGTCCCTAAACTAATAATGGACCACCACGTCCCTAAAACTGGCGATGGACCGCCACGTCCTTAAACTAGCGCAATCGAGCCCGAACGCTCTTTTGCCGGATCTAAACGGTCCCGTCTAAGTTGATCTTAGCCCCAAATACGGTTAATGTGTCCTTAGATCTTTAAATAAACAATAAAACTCCGAATCAACTTTGGTTCAAGGGTACATCTCTGAACTCCTCTGACGCCTGTCGTTGTAATCCCTCAACGACGTCAAAGAGGTGACGAGTCCCGACGGCCAGGTAATTAAATCAATCACTACGTCAAGTCGATCTTAGTCTAAAACAGGACTAACGTATCCTTGACGAACGTTTAAGTTGACCTTAGCCGCAACGCGACTAATGCATCCTTAAACTAAAAACACCAAACCCAAATCTAACTAAATACGGATTTGGACTAATCCATATCCTACGGGTGACGGCATCACTCAGTCTCCGTATACAATCCACGGGCAACCACAAATAAAACAAACACACACGACACGAAGTGAAATTCTGGAGAAGGAGAAAGTTGTTACCGCGACGCGGTAGCGTAATTAACTGCAGGGGCTTGCGCCTGCAGGGAAGAGCGTCCCCACAATCAAAAACCCCTCACCCTGAGGGGGAATCTGACGAAGTCTGCTACATCGGCCGCATCCGTCTAAACCTCCGATACACGGTGCCATAAATCAGCTTGGCATCTTCGGAGAGGTGGACGGATAAAACCAAATAGCATCTGCCCCGAACCACAGGCTGCGGACGCGAAGTCCGGGCCGCCGTTCGGAGGGGAACAGATTCTGGCACGCCCGGTGGGACCTTTTCCTCTTTCCACTCCACACTTCGTGTGTCGTCTACGCGAACCAATCACGGTTTGTTAAATGGTTGTCTTCGGATTTCAAGTTGCTAAGATTTGGTCTTTTACCTGGCGCAGAATTCAAGATTCAATGGCCACCAACTGCACCAACTGCTTGAAATGCCACTGCAACGGACGCTCCACCTCACCGGGAGGTGTAACATATGGGCCCCAGGCGGCTTCCTTCCTGACTCTGCCGGTAGACCAGGTGACCCAAGCCATCACCGGCTTGTTCTTCGGGACCATGGTCCCACCTACAAGCTTCTCTATGCCGACACCTGCACCGGAAGTAAACAAGAAGTCGGTGTTCGACCGGCTCACTGCTATCACGACCCCTGTCAACGGGTCGCCTGCTACTAAACCAACAGCCTCCGTTTTCACCAGGCTAGGTCAGAACTATAAAGTGGCCGTCCCAAAGAGGGCAACGGCCGCTGCTTTGGGAGTCGTTAAGGCGGCTTCTCCCATCAGAGAGTCGGTCTTCACAAGATTGACGGGTCCCACTCCTCCCCCAGCTGGTCAAAAGGCATCAGTCTTCGATAGGCTGACATCGGCAGTTACCCCATACTCAGACAGGGGGCGACAAGAAACCATCTCGATTTCCGAGCCAGTCCCAACGGCTCGTCGTGCGCGACGTCGCCATTGGCAACGAGTAAGGAAAGCAGGGGGCAACTCCCCCTCAGGGCTAACCCCACCTGCTCCAGTAGTGGAGGTCAACGCTGCTGTTCCAACCGGGAACAGCTTTGAATTGCTGAGGAAGGTGAGAAAGAACTCCCCAATTGCTGCATTGAAAAGGTCTCCTCTGCCCATGGAAAAAGCTCCGGAGACAAAGCAGGAATAGCCCCCTCAACGGCTGTCGTCAAAAATTTATAAAGTTTGGCGGAGGGTTCAAGACTCCGTGATTGACCCAGACCACTTTCGTCACCAGAAAAAGGCAAAAGTGGAAAAGGACAAAAACCGCCCCATTAAACGGCAGGGGGCAACAAATGCTAGGATGCCCGCTTCAACGGCTCCTTCAACCTCAAAGGTCCATAAAAGGAAAAGGCCAGAGAAAGCTCCCGTGACACTGACAAAGTTTAAAAGCGGTGAACCTAAGCGCCCCAAGTCAGGGGGCATAACAGTTCATACGGTCTATATGGCTTCTGGAAAGGAAGAAAGTCGTACTTCTACGGGTCACCGACCGCTCACCCGATCAGTGACGAAAGCCCATGAGCAGCAACAAAAGCTCCAGGAGATAATGACTACAATGGCCGCACTCACAGGGCCGAAAGAGAATCCTGAGACGTCCTTAGATGAACGTCAAGAGGAGGAGACCGACGCCGAGTTCCTCCGCCGAGTACTGGAAAAGAGAGACAAAGAGGCTGCTGAACAAGCAGCCAATATACAACGTATGGGCCTCCTCTTCCAGGACATGATAGGGATGATGATACAACAAGATCCCCCGACTGAAGAACCCCCGATTGTCCTTGGGGATGATAGGGGAGAAACATCAAACCCTCAGCCCGTTCTATCAACGGCTAAAGAGGACACAATCTCTAAAACTGATCTGGACGAATATATAGCCCAGCAAATAAAGGTTCATCACGCGTCCGAAGCAGCCGGCCACGTCGTAAAAATGGGGCGGCCATATCCAGACTGGTATGACCAAATCAAATACCCGCCGGGTTACACAATTCCTAAGTTTCATGTCTACAAAGGGACCGGCAATCCCCATCAACATGTTGCCCAGTTCAGGGCGCTTTGCGGTAACACCGGCGGCGACGACAAGCTTTTGCTTCGCCAGTTCGTTGGAAGCCTATCAGATACGGCGTTCGAATGGTATTCCGAGCTCCCCAACGACTCTATTAAAACCTTTGCGGAGATGGAGCTGCTCTTCACCCAACGTTTTGCAAGTGCCAGTGAGCGTACTCCGATGACGGCGCTGATTAACGCCAGGGTAAAGCCCGGCGAGACGTGGGTTCAGTACGCTATACGGTGGCGTAATCTATGGTCTAAATGTGAACAGCGCATAGAAGAAGCCCCTGCGGTGGGAATGTTTGTTGGAACCCTTGATCCACAAGCAACCATTTCACAGTTTATGATGTTCTTCAAGCCGACTTCCTTCCAGGCTTTGATCGAAAAATTGGCGCAGATGGACCAGATGGGCCATAAACCCCCTCTCCCGAAGCCGGACTCCCGAAATGATAAAGGAAAGGGAAAAGCGATCATCGTCACTAATGCCCAACAACAACCGAACGACTCGAAGCCGGTTGCTCGTCCAAACAATACGCGCCCATACGTACCCCTTGAGGACAGGATGGGACGTGCTTACTCCTTCCCCCGTGATAAAACGAGGAGGCTATTCGAGCTGGCATTGCGCAACAGGCTCATAAATCTGCCAGATCCAAAACGCCCGTCGCAACCAAGTGACGTCAACGAGCCTAATTACTGCCCTTATCATCGAGTGCTAGGACATCCGATCGAAGACTGTTACGTTTTCAAAAATTGGCTTGAAAACCAGTACCGCCAAGGCAAATTTGCGCTATCCGACAAATGGAAGGTGAATCCCCCGCAGCCCCACACCTCTAAAGGGACAAATACGCCGGGGGCAACATGCTCCGTCATTGAGGAAGCTCCTTGGGAGGTTGTATTATCAACCAAAACGAGGAGAATGCTAAACGATCTTCAGACCTGTCCAGCGGTCAAGTGGAAGAACCCCTTGGAGCCGCAAGTTATTGAGGGGATGTTGAAGCCACGGCCGACTCTGAAAACCGATGGTGGTAGTTCAAGCGTTCATAGCCAGCCGTCAAAATCTTCGAAAAAGAAGAAGAAATCTAAGAAGCCCGTGAAGCCTGGCGACAAGCGCACGGACTTACAAAAGCAAATCGACGCGCTGGATGAATATAACCAAAAGGCGTGAACTCCCATTACGCTCCAAGATTTCCTTGATCACGCCTTTCAAAAAGAAGATGAGGAAGAAACTTCATCGGATGAATCCGACGAATATGTGGCAAGCTGTCATATGATCTCCCATATGACCACGAACGATGAAGGGACTTCTGGCACTGAAACGCCGGGGGCAAATACTGAGTCAAGGGTTCCGGAGTTATCAGTTGAAATGATTGGCGCGTTTCTTAATGAAGCTCGATTGAAAAGCAAAGCTGATCGAGAACGCGAGACGGTTATATTCGAAAGGGCCAAGCGCCAGCGACTTGAGGAAAGAGCTGAGATGATCCCGCTGGAGCAAAATGCCTCCATCGCTGACAAAAGCCAATTCAAGATAAAAAAGAAGTTTGCTAAGGACATATCGATGGGCATGAAGCTACCACCCTCTGCAGAAAAAGTTACTGGCATGGAAGAAATGCACCCCTCTTATTGCCTATATCATCAGAAGATCTCGCATTCTACCCAGGATTGCAAAGCTTTCGATGGATGGTGGCAAGGATACGTCGCCAATCGACAACGCTTTAAACGGGAAAAGCGTAAAATTCGTCGGGAGCAAAGAAGCACAACCAAAGAGCTTGAAAGAACTGCCGGCAACTGTCACATGGTTAACACCGCCGGATCACAGGTGCCTACATTTGGGAGCGATTCCGATGAGGAGCTAGAGCTTGGCCCCCTCTTCAAAGAATCCACTTCGGGAAAAGAAGAAGAACCGAAATCTTGCGAAAATATACAGCTGCGGAATCGAACACTGCCTGAAAAGAACCTCGGACCCTCGAATAGAAAAGATAAAGGGAAAGAAAAGGTCTCTGAAGACATCGTTTTAGATGACCAAGTTCTGGAAGAGCTAAACGCCAAAAACCCGCCGAAGAGAAGTAAGGTGGATTACAACGTTCTGGCACATCTGAGGAAACTGCCCTCTCAGCTCAGCGTCCTTGATGCCTTGTTACTATCAAAGAAAGCCAGAGACTCTTTGATTAAGGCGCTACAAGATCCGGACCAGTTCCAAGCCCTCTTAGCCGAAGAAAAGATGAAAGACGAATTAGAAGAAGTGCACACAGCCGACGTTGCTTTTGGTGATGAAGACCTTCTTCTCGGGACGTGTGAACACAATCGCCCCCTTTATGTCTCAGGATACTGCCATGACATAAAGATAGGTAAAATCTTGGTCGATAACGGATCGTCTGTTAATTTACTCAATGTGCGAGTGCTAAAGGAGATTTGCATGAGTGTCCAACACCTCGCCCGAGACAAAATCACTATCTCCGGTTTCGACTCCCAATCCTCGAAAACTCTTGGATCTGTGATATTGACGCTACGCTTCGGGTTGCTCGTCACAGACATCAAATTCCATGTTATAGATGCCAAGACGTGCTACAATGCTCTGCTCGGCCGACCATGGCTACACGAGTATAATATCATCCCTTTTACACAGCATCAGTGCATGAAGTATTCTAGGAATGGCCTCGAGTACACAGTGGCAGGAGAGTTGAATCCGTTTTCCGTAAACGAAGTTCGCAAGTATGAAGATGCCAAATACTTCTTACCGAGTTTCGAAGACACGGAAAGGTGTCACAAACCGGAGAACAAAGCTAACGCCACCATCCCTATCTTCGGCAGTGACACCGAGGAGGAGGAGGATATCATTTATTCAGGTCCATCCCAATCTACCAGGCCTGGACCGTCCGTTCCTTCATTGATCTTCGGTAGTGATTCAGAGGATGAAATTCATGCTGTATTCCCTGCTCGGCCTTCGATACGGGTTTCCGCTGATGAAGAGCGAAGTCTGCAGATAACCATGGTGCCGCTTGAACATTACAAAGAACTGGATGCACTCGACACCAACAGCGTAGAAGAATTGCAGACATTCTATATCCCTCCCGGACGAAAAGGAAAGAAGGCAATCCTATTCTACCGTTCTGAAGAAAACAAGGTGGAAAAAGAAATTTGGCATGGCGCGGATCCTACACTCGACAGGCTTCAGCCTATCCGCCTTCCCAGATATTATACCGAAGGCTTAAAGAAACTACTGAAACGCCACGGGATGTCCTTCACACAGACCGTTACAAAAGCTAAATTCTACGACAAGGTCTGGAACATTCCCGGGACTCAATGCAAACTGCCTAACGGGAGAATAGAAACAAAAGGGCTTGGGTACGTCCGGTCAAAGAAACGGGAGTTAGTAAACAGCTGTTATGTCATGTATGACTTCGATGAAGAGACGGACGCTCAATGGGAGGATGTTAATTCTGAGCCCGCAGAAGTTCCTGACACAAAACCGCCCAGTCCATCGTGTGATAACCAGATGAGCAAACTTATAAGGGATGCGAGTCAAAAATCCCAAGATGATCACGATCGTGAAATGGCAATCTATGAGAAAGCCAAGACACACCGTCTCCTTCAACAGGCAGTAAAGAACGAAGATGCTGCCCCATGTCAACCTGATGCAAAAAGGGCTCGACACGGAGATAAAAACAAGTCGAAGGGCCGAAAAAGTGCTCGACAACCACAAAGTAGAGCTAAGAAGCCACGTATCCGAGAGTCGAGCGTTATTGACCTAGCCCTCAGGAAGAAAATGGGTCGAGCATACTCATTTCCTCGGAACAAAACGAGGAAGATATTCGATCTCGCTCTAAAACATCAAATGCTTACGTTGCCAGAGTCTAAGCATCCTGAGCACGCAGGCGAGGTGTTCAACCCAAATTATTGCTTTTACCATCGAGTAATGGGACACCCTCTTGAAGATTGCTTCACCTTCAAGAATTGGGTTGAAGATCAGTATCAGCTAGGCAAATTCGCGTTTTCTGACAACTGGAGGGTAGCACCACCACAGAAGCACGAGCCCGAGGCCGCGAGAGAAGAACCAACTCCGCATTGGGATTGGCAGAAAATTTGCACTTGCCATGTGGTAACAATATTAAAAGAAGAGTCCGAGGACATGAACAGCCTTCCTTGGTGCTTTGAAAACGGCAGCGATGAGGTAATCTCAGAATTTCCCCCAGCTCCGAAAGAACTGGAGGATGGAATACATACCACCGCAGACAACCTCAGGAAAATCGAGTTGGGGACGGTAAATGATCCGCGACCGACATTCGTCAGTGAGCTACTGTCTGAAGAGAGGGTGGCTGCGTTAAAAGTCGTCCTTGTGCAGCATAAAGATTGCTTCGCATGGAACTATTCCGAGATGCCGGGACTAGATCCAGAAGTTGCTGTACATAGACTAGCAATATCCCCGAACATCAAGCCAGTCAAACAGGCACCGAGAAGAATGCAACTCGAGCTCGAAATGAGCATCAACGCCGAAGTCAAAAAGCTGATAGACTCTGGCTTCATCCAGGAAGTTCAATACCCTGAATGGATCGCCAACATTGTCCCGGTGATGAAGAAAAATGGGACAGTGCGCATATGCGTGGACTTCCGGGATCTCAATAAAGCCTGCCCGAAGGACGACTTCCCAGTGCCAGTCACCGAACTGATGATAGACAATACGTCCACTCATGAGGTTTTCTCCTTCATGGACGGCTCATCGGGGTATAATCAAATAAAAATGCATCCTGAAGATCAGAAGCATACAGCCTTCAGGACTCCTTTGGGTATATTTTGTTATAAAGTGATGCCCTTTGGTTTGAAGAACGCCGGTGCTACTTATCAGAGGGCCATGACAAAGATCTTCGACGACCTTATACACGAAATCGTTGAATGCTATATCGACGACCTCGTGGTTAAAAGCAAATCGTACGAGGAACATCTCGAGCATCTGAAGACCGTATTTCAACGCCTTCGGCAATACAACTTGAAGATGAATCCTCTTAAATGTGCATTCGAAGTTTCCTCAGGCAAATTCTTGGGATTCGTTGTTCGACACCGAGGGATTGAAATAGATCCGTCAAAGATTAAAGCGATCATGGAAATGCCTCCGCCGAGGACTCTCAAACAGCTGCGATCTCTCCAAGGGAAACTCGCATACATATGGCGATTTATAGCCAACCTTTCAGGAAAGTGCCGTCCTTATAGTCACCTGATGAAGAAAGGGACCCCATTCGTTTGGGATCAAAAATGCCAAGGCGCACTGGATGAGATCAAGCAATACCTGCAGAACCCGCCAGTGTTGGCTGCTCCGGTTAAGGGGAAGCCTCTTATTCTTTATACAACCGCCCTCGAAGGTTCTTTAGGCGCATTATGGGCACAAGAAAATGATCAAGGGAAAGAAAGAGCACTCTACTACTTAAGTCGAGTTCTGCTGGGGGCAGAAAGCAACTACTCTCCCATTGAAAAACACTGCCTGGCGTTGATCTTCGCAATAACAAAGCTTAGGCACTATGCGTTAGCTCACGAGGTCCGTCTTATTTCAAAAGTGGACCCTCTTAAATACTTGATGTCAAAGGCCATATTGACGGGAAGACTCGCTAAATGGGCCCTGCTCTTGATGGAATTCTCGATAACGTATCAACCTCTCAAGGAAGTGAAAGGCCAGGCCATCGCCGACTTCCTTGCCGAGCATCCCATACCTGCCGATTCTCCTTTAAATTGCGATTTGCCAGACAGACATGCGTTTAACGCAATCGACAGTGGTGATACCCGGTGGGAGCTTTATTTCGATGGAGCATCTTCCATGAAAAAGCACAAACAAAATACGCCAATGATCAAATCAGGGGTAGGACTCATCTTTGTGACTCCACAAGGAGGAATAATGCGATTCGCCTTCTCCTTAACGGAGCCGAGGACAAATAATGAAGCTGAATATGAAGCTTTGATAGCAGGCCTCGAGATCGCCATTGATATGGGAATTGAAAGCCTCCTCATATATGGGGACTCCCAACTGGTCGTCAGCCAAGTGAACGGCGATTACCAAACGTGCAAGCCGAAATTGGTGAAATACGGTGTACAAGTGCAGCAACTGCTAACCCAAATTCCCTCCTACACGTTGGAAAGTATACCGCGCGCGGAAAACAGCAAAGCAGACGCACTGGCCAAACTTGCTAAAGAATTGGCTGACGAGAACCTCGATGACGTTACAATCGTGATACAAAGCCGTCGAGTACTCTCCCCAGCAGAGATACCTACAGGATCATATAAAGAAAAGGGAGCAACTGAGCAGGTGACCCTACAAATAAAAATCCATGAGAAGACCGAAGACTGGAGAGAAGTCTTCATAGATTACTTCAAGTTCCACCGAATGCCTGAAGAAGCGTCCATAAGACATCAGCTCGTGAAACGAGCTCTGTCTTTCGCCTTCGTCAACGATACTCTATACAAAAGGTCATTCGATTCTCTGTGGCTGAGATGCCTGGAACCTGATGAAGCGAGAAGGGTCGTCCAAGAGGTTCACGACGGACTCTGTGGTTCCCACCAAGCAGGCCCTAAGATGAAGTTGAAGATAAAACGGATGGGCTACTACTGGCCCACGATGATGCAGGATTGCCTGGAATACGCGAAGCAATGTCATTCATGCCAAATTCATGGGGACTTCATCCATCAGCATCCCAATCCATTGCATCCAACAGTGGCTAGTTGGCCATTCGAAATGTGGGGAACTGACATAGTCGGCCCCATCGAACCAGCATCGTCAAAGGGACATCGTTTCATCTTGGCGACGACTGATTACTTCTCCAAATGGGCAGAGGCGGTACCGTTGAGGGAAGTGAAGACGGAGAACATCCTTCACTTCTTCAAAACGCATGTCATATACCGGTTCGGAACCCCAAGAAGGATCATATCTGATAATGGGCCAGCCTACCGAAGTCATAAATTAGCCGCTTCGCACAGCAGCACAATATAGACTGGAGATATTCCTCGGTTTATAATCCGCGAGCTAACGGTCTAGCTGAGGCCTTCAACAAGACCTTGACGAAGATCATGAAGAAAACAGTGTCACGAAATAAGAGAGATTGGCACGAAAGATTGCAAGAGGCTCTTTGGGCGTATCGAACTACGTTTAAAACGGCCACAAACACAACGCCATACGCGTTGGTATTTGGGACGGAAGCAATACTCCCTCTCGAGATAGAATTACCCTCTCTACGAGTGGCAGTCCACTACGAGCTGACGGATGAAGAAAATGCTCACCTCCGGTTTGAGGAGCTTGACGCCCTTGATGAAACCCGGCTCATAGCACAGCAAAATCTGGAAGCCTATAAAGCAAAGATGACGCGCTCATACGAAAGATTGACCCGACCGAGGACATTTCGTCAAGGCGAACTCGTGCTAGTGGTCAAAAGGCCTATGATCCCTAATCGCGCTAAGCGGGGAAAATTCGAGCCAAACTATGAAGGCCCGTACATCATAGATAAAGTTTACCAGGGTGGAGCCTATCTACTCATCGACATGCACGGCGAAAGGCCTTTCAGACCAATAAACGGTCGCTTCTTAAAGAAATACTATGCTTAACGAGCCACAGCCTAGGTCAATGGTAGATGACGACGACTATGTCCGCTCGCTATCTTCCTAAGCTCAAACTCTATCAGCAGTAGCCCGCCTTCTCAACAATGGACCGAAATGTCCTTAAACTAATAGCAGACCGAAAACGTCTTTAAACTACTACCGCAGCATCTTTAGGCTGACAAGATATAAAAAAATATATATAGAAATAAAAAGAATAAAAAAAACGGTACGTCCATAAGCAAAAAGGGCATGGATGAAAACCCGAAAGGGCTCCGTGAGTAAAAACAGCAGGGCTACCGGCGAGTGTTCGTGAAAACCCGAAAGGGCGCAACCTCGTAAAAAATATATATAAAAATAAAAAGAATAAAAAAAATGGTATGTCCATAAGCAAAATGGGCACGGATGAAAACCCGAAAGGGTTCCGTGAGTAAAAACAGCAGGACTACCGGCGAGTGTTTGTGAAAACCCGAAAGGGCGCAACCTCGATAAAGGACACTTACAAGATCCTCTCGACCTTGTAAGGAGAAACCACCCGCGTGAGATCCTTACGACTCACAAGGGAGCAACACACTTAGGGATCCCCACGATTCCTAAGGAGAAAATACACTTGCGAGATCCTCACGACTCGCAAGGAGAACACTTTTATGGGACCCTCACGGCTCATAAGAGTTGAAAGTCTTAAGTTACAGAGACCTAAACCTGTGCTTAAGCAAACCCCCACAAACTTCCAATATTGCCCTACAAGCGGCTCATAATGACCCTTATATACAATCCACGGGCACGAATAAATATTTCCTTAACAAAGTCCCATCCGTGACTAGGGATATGCTTGTACAGCAAACAACACTGGTAAGTCCTCTCGACTTATAAGGAGAAAACCCTTTTGTAAGATCCTTACGACTTACAAGAGAACATGCACTTAGGAATCCTCACGATTCCCAAGGAGAAAACACACCTACAAGATCCTCACGACTTGTAGGGAGAAATACCTTTGTGAGACCCTTACGGCTCATGAAGTAAAAAGCCTTAGCCGACAGGACCCTTAACCCTGTTTACTAAGCCACCTTTGTTCAACATCGACAGAGGCAAATGATGATTCGCTCCTGGCAATATTCCAGTTGCAGCGATGCTGATGCCTGGACCGGTATCAAATTCCAAGTCCTTTCATGGCAGATGATGATTCGCTCCTGGCAATATCCCAGTTGCAGCGATACTGATGCCTAGACCGATATCAAATTCCAAGTCCTTTTACGGCAAATGATGATTCGCTCCTGGCAATATTCCAGTCGCAGCGATGCTGATGCCAAGATTGGCATCAGACCCCAAATTCCCTACTCGCAATAAAAAAAAACAGCGTGTAAAAATAAAATAAGCAGTCGAAATGATTGGGCAACTCGTAATAAAAAGCAACGAGTAGAAATAAAATAAATAGCCGAAATGATTGGGCACCGCGAAAAATAGCCGAAATGATTGGGCAATCGCGACCTTCGCGATATAAAAGCTGAAATGATAGAGCATCGCGGAAATAAAATAAGATAAAAAGAAGAAATGATAAAACTTCGGCCCTACAGTTAAGATCACATCGATCCCTGTATACAATCCAAGGGCGCAAACAAAAAAGGAACCATACTTCCCCAGGATTCCGTCAAACGACGAAGCCAAACCTCAACGGTTCATCTCAACCGAAGAAGCCAGTGACTTCAACAAAACTTCTCAACTCACGGATACAAACACTCATTGACGAGAGCCTTCTGATCCGTGTCGACTCGCAGAGCCACCAGCGCCTCCGTGGGAACCATCGACTCGTTTCAAACCCCAAGGACACAAATAATCCTTGGCGCTTGGGAAACAAATAATCCCTCGCAAAACTTCTCAACTCACGGATACAAACACTCCTTGACGAGAGCCTTCTGATCCGCGTCGACTCGCAGAGCCACCAGCGCCTCCGTGGGAACCATCGACTCGTTTCAAACCCCAAGGACACAAATAATCCTTGGCGCTTGGGAAACAAATAATCCCTCGCAAAACTTCTCAACTCACGGATACAAACACTCCTTGACGAGAGCCTTCTGATCCGCGTCGACTCGCAGAGCCACCAGCGCCTCCGTGGGAACCATCGACTCGTTTCAAACCCCAAGGACACAAATAATCCTTGGCGCTTGGGAAACAAATAATCCCTCGCAAAACTTCTCAACTCACGGATACAAACACTCCTTGACGAGAGCCTTCTGATCCGCGTCGACTCGCAGAGCCACCAGCGCCTCCGTGGGAACCATCGACTCGTTTCAAACCCCAAGGACACAAATAATCCTTGGCGTTTGGGAAACAAATAATCCCTCGCAAAACTTCTCAACTCACGGATACAAACACTCCTTGACGAGAGCCTTCTGATCCGCGTCGACTCGCAGAGCCACCAGCGCCTCCGTGGGAACCATCGACTCATTTCAAACCCCAAGGACACAAATAATCCTTGGCGCTTGGGAAACAAATAATCCCTCGCAAAACTTCTCAACTCACGGATACAAACACTCCTTGACGAGAGCCTTCTGATCCGCGTCGACTCGCAGAGCCACCAGCGCCTCCGTGGGAACCATCGACTCGTTTCAAACCCCAAGGACACAAATAATCCTTGGCGTTTGGGAAACAAATAATCCCTCGCAAAACTCCTCAACTCACGGATACAAACACTCCGTGACGAGAGCTTCTTTGACTCACATCTCGGGCAGTAAGGATTCAAAAACTTGCTTCCTGAACAATGGGACCCTGCAAGTCAATCCTAAATGGTCTCTTGCATACTATTCACGGGTCTCACTCTCCGAAGTCAATTCTCGACGAGGAGGGAAACAACCACTTACGAATCCTCTCGACTCGTAAGAGGGAAAATTCTCTTATAGGATCCTTATGACTTATAAGAGAAAACCACACTTAGAAATCCTCACGATTCCTAAGGAGAAAACCCACCTACGAGATCCTCTAGATCCGTAGGGAGAAAAGTCTCCATAAGACCCTCACGGCTCATGGAGTTGAAAAGTCTTAGGCAGCAGATCTGAACCTGCCACCTAAGCCATCGCTGATTCTTAGGGATGTCAAGATGCATGCCCTACTATCCGTCAACCATGTTCGCTAAGGTGATATGCTGATAATAAAAGAAAGAAAAAAGCGAAGAAGTGACACAAGACATTACAAAAAGGCGTATCTTTTATTCATAAACTTGATTGAACAGGATACATCATGTCAAAGGATAAAAAAATACATATATATATATACATTCTTTACAAAAATGGATAGCTACTGAGGAGGAAGTGTCTTTAGTAAGTTCACAAGCCGCTCTCGCACTTCCTTCAGCGCTTCCTCTCGAGTGATAGCTGCGGCCACCTCCGCCTCCACCTGAGCCCGCTGCTGCAAGAAAGATGAAAGTTGCTCCTCTACCGCCTTCTGGGCTGCTTCCTGGCTGGCTGCAGCTCGCTCGACAAAGTCAAGTCTTTGCCTCAATGATAACCCTTCGGAGAGGCATTGCAGGAGGCCCTCAAAGATAACCTTCAGCCGTGCGGCATTGGCCTCCACCCGAGCATGCAGTTGAGCAGACTTGCTTGAAGCCTCACCACTCTCCTTACGCCTTGAAATGACTTCTTGTTCAAGATGGCGGAAGTAAGGAGCGCTTTGCTCAATCCACGCTGTCCTCTGATTATTGGCAGCCACGGTCTCGGGAGCGGGACGCAGCGACTCCAACTGATATAGGCGACCCTCGATCTCCTTACAATGGTTAACCTAGGATGCAATGATGCCCTCATCATGAAAGTTCACGAGTATTGCTAGCATCGGGTTAACCACCATAGCGAAGTCTGCGGCAGAGGTAGGAGTTTCAACGTCGAGTTCCTCGACATAGTCACTCAACATGCGCAGACTATTCGCGGCGCCTTTTAAAGACAGACTCCTCAGATAAGGACCCGCTGGCATTGTGACGCGAGGTTCGAAGGACGACGAAGCCAGAACGACAGCTGAAAGAGACAGGATGCGATCAGATAACAGTACAGAAAATAGAGAGAGGAAAGCTACCAATATGACGGTCATTGTACCAGTTGAGACAGGTGGCAAGGTCGGAAGGGCTGGTGGCGCAGCTGATCTTTCATCCCCTCCTTCAATCTGTAGCACTGCAGTTGAGATGAGAAAAAGAGGTTAGAGACAATTCCGTCAATAAGAAAAAAGAGAGGAAGGATGTCAACGGAAATCATACTCACCAACGCCACTAGAAGAAGAAGCAAGCTCAGATGGGAAGGAAAAGTGTGGGAGCAACATCTGATATACGTGATCAAAAAGCACTCCTGAAAACACGACAGTGTCACTTTAGTACGCGAATTATATGTCTGGAAAACAAGATTAAGAAATCGTAAACACAGACCTTCCAGCATCTTCGATGGTATGAGAGAAAGCTGAGAGGTGACCACCGCCAAAGCAGTCGTTGAAGGCGCTCCCTCGAGCAGTGGGGCATCAGCGCTAGCCGCACCTGCATTACGAAAAGATGAACTTGTCAGAAAAGGTTATAAAGTAAAGAAAAGTAGCCACTTAGGGTTTACCTGAGGAGCTCCCGGCGGAAACAGAGGCAACTCCCTCCTCTACCGACATAAGACCACCGCCCGTGGCCTCGTCACCCGACTCGATGGGGACCGTCGTCGTGCTAGCCAGACCTGGGGACGGCGGGGGACCGTAGACGAGGAGGGCAATGACTGGAGTGTTGCCAGATTCCAGAGAAGGAGCGGTTGGTTCGTCTTCGGGAATCATGGCCACCTCACCCACTACTCTCTCAGGTTCAGTAGCTGCGGTTGTATCGTCTACCATCGCCAGGGGACCGCCGACCTCGAGCGCCTCAGCCGCCACCATCCTGGACTCAGCTATAATGATCATATCATCTGCCCCCGCTTCAGGTTCGGCATCAATGACCTTCTCGACGGTAGGCCCCTCGACCTCCACTCCAGGCTCCATGGCTTCAACGATATTACCCACTGTCGGCTCGAATTCGGCAGGCACCGCCTCCTCCGTTCCCCTAGGATCGACGGCTTCCGCCTCTCCCTCGATCGGACTTGGTCCTGCAAAGATAAGAGATATAAGGACAAATGACATTAAAATTCTTATAACAAAAACTCTGAGAGAAATATTACCTGAGGCGGATTTACCGTTTGCACTCCGAACTGCTCGCGCCACCTCTCTGCGGACAGTGGATAGGGCGACAGGGGCCTCTTCGGAGGGAGTATCAGCTCGAGGGGCGGTGCTGGGGCCCGCTCCCATAGACAGGGCAGCCCTGCGCGCCTTCGCCTCACGCCTCAACCGCTTTCTCTCCTCCCGAGCGGTTATGAGGGACCTCTGTGACGCCTCCTTCAAGGCATCATCATCTTCATTCAGGGAGGCCTCCAGAGCCATTAAGGCATCTCTCATCGGCTTTTCAAGATGAGCCTCCTGCGGTGGCCCAGAGGAAACAGGAACGTCGGCCGCTGGTAGAACATCTGCGCCGCTAGGAGAGAGCGGCATCGAGGTTCCTGTAATTAAAATGGAAAGGTTAGATTGACCATAACGCAAGGAAAATGAAAATTCGATGAGTCGAAACTTACTAAGGCCCATAGATGCTCTGAGACGTTCCTCCTTCTGAAAAGTCTTCAGAGAAGCAGCAATGGCTTCTTCATCAGTGATGCCTGTTAAAAGAAAAGAAAGAAAAGCATTAGTCAAAAACAATGAAGAAGGATATGCTACAATAGGGAAAAGGCGACTAGTAGTTACCTGATTGCGCAAGCTTAGCCAGCCACGCGTCACGCTTCACCAACCATGCAGAAGCTCTGAGAGCAGCGGCTAAGTCTGTATCGTCCGGCGGTGGCATCACTAATCCTGCGTTAGTCCCATATTCGAGCAGACCCTCGGAGTAGGGAGCATGGGGTTCCTGGCCGAACACAACGTCCGCGGCGAGGAGCGACTTCTTTTTCTTTTGCCCTCCGACTCTGGGACCGCGAGGGATTGACTTCCGCTTAGCGGCCACTTTGGGACGACGAGTCTCGATGTCCGCACCCACGCCAGACTCCGGCGAGGGTACAACCATTGTTTCTACCTGAGCGCGGGGTGCGGGAGGTGCATCCGCGATATCAGGGAGCGGCGATTCACGCGGAGGACTTTGCGCACGTGATGGTCTGCCCCCGGCATCTTTTAAGGGAGCGACTACTGGAGTCCTAGGCACCAGAGGAGCGTTGCGATCGCTACCTGGGGGTGCAACCTTACGATCAATCAGCAGCCGCCTTTCCTCCTTTATCACCGCTCCTGTCGAATGACTATACCATTCGATGTATACCCTAAGAAGACGGGGAGCACAAGCCGGCTCACTGATAAAGAAGTGAGAGCCCGTGTTTAGACGCATGAAGTGATGCAGCGCCCTCTCCGTCCCTTCTTCGGTCGAGGCAGGTTCCGATAAAAAGGCCTCCAGCGGTACCCCTTGGTTATAGCTCAGCTGTTGGGCGAAACGATGCGGGTTATATCTCATGAAGATCGCTCCCCCGTCCTGCCTAAACACCAAAAAGCCCGGTCTGATAGAATATAAGTGAAGGGTCTCCCGAGCCGTTAAAATCGAAGCGCCATCCTTGAAAGTGTCTTGCAATGGCCGTACTGCAGTAGTGGACGTTTTTCCAATGGTCGACACCTTGTCAATAAAAGACACACCGGTTCCAACGGTGTGGGAACGAAGGAGTAAACTCCTCGCATCTCGCGGCGATGGATTTACAATTGATGCGCCGATCAACTGTAGAAGGCGAGGGAAAATGCACCTTTCGTAGAATGAGGGCCTTTTATGCATGCCGAAAACACCCGCTGTATGTAGTTCGAGCCACGACATGAAGTAGTGCATTGGGAAAACCACGTGCAACGCCCCAGGCTCAATAGCATCTGCCGCTCGGCTAAGGCCGTGATATAGATGCGCCAAGCCGGCGATCCCAACGGCCACCTTTACCCCGATAGTCATTCGGTGGGCCGGGTAAAAAACAGAGGGCCGCATGCGGTGAGAGTGCATTGGAAGTGCAAACCAACTCAGCCAAAGCCCAAGAAATCTCAAAAAGAAGGCCTCCTCGTCCATCTCGGGGGCTGCGACTTCTGCAAAAGACATGGTTGAAGAGTCGGGAAGAAAAAAGTTCTTTTGATCTATGTCTTTCGCTGGCAGGTTATCCAAACCTAAGCCGAAAGGATCCTCAAGGTTGGCAAACTTGGCAGTCTTCGCCGAGAGGACGTTTGGATGAAGGAACCGAGCAATAAAATCCTCAAAATTAACTCCACGGCTCCCATGCTCAACGAAAAGGGCCTCATAGATGTTCAACACCTTGATCAGACTTGGAAACTGATGTTGAACAGCGTTCTCCGGCGTGAGCTCCCTTACCATCGGCTTAGCACCAAAAATGTACTCATCCGGCGGGAGCAACTCTTCATAATGTTCCCCCATAGCCGGTAGGCCAGACACCTCCGTAAACTCTTCCAGCGAGATGGACACTTCCCGATCCATGGCAAGGAAAGTATGAGTAGGAATGTTCCACTGCTCCAGGAAGGCCTTGAACCACCAAGTGGGAAGCGTAGGATACTGGAAGAGAGAGACGTAGACTGCGGTGTACAGTCCTAATCTTATCAACTGCGACTTCCTCGTCGATAGGATATACCGGGCCCATGGCAGATAGCCAACCGGGTGGCGGGGGATCAGACCAATGTTATATGATTGCCCCCAAGGTCTCGCCTCGCCCAGACAGATACGGCGTCCTAGGATGTCTAAAACCATCGGACGCTGGACCGGGATGGCATCTATGGCCGGATGAAGAAAACCCTTCGATGTCCAATCCGTCATCTCCGCGGCATACTGCACCGGGGGTGGGCTGGCGTAATGAATCACCGTTATGGGCTCCGACGGCACCGCACATGTAAAGCTGCGTCGACCCATAATAATCTGATTGTACCACGACCCCCAAAGGTGGAGACTCTTATACTCCGGGTCGTATGCCTTGATCATGGCCAGGACCTCGCGATCCAAAGGCGTCTCTGGAAACCCCTCCTCTGAGCGGACAAACGGGAATGAAGTGTCTTCAGATATGATCGCTGCAAAAAGAGCAATGTAGATGTCAGTGTTGAATCCCAACGTTTGACATTAAAAAAAAGGGGAAGAAAATGCATTATTTAAATTGAAATCAAAATTAATTAATTACACCGCACCACAATGCAGTGAGTAGGAGACCAAAGAGGGACCCATGAAATCTAAATGACAATACGTCAGTTAATAAGACAAACTCATCATTGGATGAGATTGTCAGTTGGCCCCTGGGGGGAACATTCCCATAATAAAAAAAGGGGGGGAAAGAATCACTAGAGACAAGGAGAAAATCTCCTCTTTTAGAGCAAAGCTCTATCACAGAATGACACTTGTCAAGTTCTGGTCTCAAAAGAACAAAATTCCTTAAAAAAGAGCTTAGCTCTATAATACTCCACCAAAGAGAAAGTTTTGAAAAAAGAAATTTAAAATTAAAGTTTCTGGAATCCTGAAAAAGGATCCATAAAAGCTTACAGAAAAAAAAAATTCTTCATCTTTTTAAGTCTAAAAGATCTACATTTAATTCAAGAGCAAAGCTCTGTTCATGGGTTAGAACCCATGAACAAGATCTCTGTAGATCTATGAATTTGTGAGAGCAAAGCTTTGTGGATGAAACCCCAAAGGGAATTTCTTTAGATCAGAAGATCTATGAGAGCAAAGCTCTGTGGGTTAAAATTAACTTAAATTAATTTAACTTGGTTTTAAATTAAACATTACCTAAAGTTTTCTAAAAACTTTGGGAAATGAGAGCAAAGCTCTAAAGTTCTGAAAGCAAGAGCAAAGCTCTGAAGTTCTTAAGCAAGAGCAGAGCTCTGAAAATCTAAATTTAGAAAAATGGTGGAGAGTTTCTAAGGGCCATAGGCTCTATTTATAACGCGCTTGCGCCTCTTGAGATTCCCCCTTGATCTAACGGTCAGGGGGGGTTGCCACCGTTGCACTCACGTGTGCGCCACGTGAGCGCAACGGTGGGGGGGCATTTGTTTCGTCCAATCAGAGCAAAGCTCTGTTTGAATTCAAAATTCAAATTTTGAAGCAAAACTTCAAGTCGCGGGCGCAACGCGCCGCGTGTCTTGCGCTAATACGTCAGCGCAGCGCCCCAGAAAGCGCACCCAATCAGAGCAAAGCTCTGTTTAAAGGAAGCAACGCTTCAGCTGCGCTGCGCTCTGCGCTGCGCGACACGTGTCAGCGCAGACGCGTTAGCGCAGTTGCGCTGCGCTCTGCGCTGCCGACACGTGTCAACGCAGACGCGCTAGCGCACTTGCGCTGCGCTCTGCGCTGCGCGACACGTGTCATGCGCTGGGGCATCTGCGCCAAACTAAATTAAGATTTTATGAAATCTTTTCTGTTCTTTCCAAAACCAGAAGATTTTCTTCTGCCTTTGGATCAAAGATCCAGCGGTGGGAAAATTCTCAAAATCAATCAGAAAAGATCTTGTTAACAAATTCAACAAATTTATGGGCACTATAAATAGGACCCCAGACCTCATTCAAAGGCATCAACATTTTTCTTGAGAACTCAAGAACTTTAAACAGAGAGAGCTCTGAAGATTTCAAAAAAAAAAGGTAAAGAACCTTCATGGATTAGAAGAAATTCCTTCTAATAGACCATTAGTCTAAAAAAATATATATATAAGATCAATGATCTTTATATAAAAAAGAAAACAGTGCTTTGCACTTCTGGTGAACCTTCGGTTCTTTAAAAACAATAAAAAAAATAATAAAAGAATAAAAGAATAGTGCTTTGCACTTTTATGAACCCCTGGTTCTTCGAATAAAAAAGAAATTTATTTTTCTTTGATCTAATTTAGATCAAGAAACTTAAACAGTGCTTTGCACTTCCCTTCTTGAATCTAAAAGATTCTTAGTGCTTTGCACTTCCAAACTGCGCCGTTGCGCTCTTAAGAGAGCGCCACGTGTCGGCTATAGAACCATTTGCGCTAAGCGCCCTCAAGATAGAGCTTTGCTCTCTGGAATTGGCGCAACTCGCCGAGAGAGCGCCACGTGTCAGCAGCGCAACAGCGCAGCGCAACAGCGCATCGCACTGCGCTAGTGCGCTTGCGCTCACCAGAGCACGACACGTGTCATCACCATATGAGCTTGCGCTCATTACTTAGCGCAAAGCGCAGATGCATTAAAAAGGGCCAAGCCCAATTAAAAGAAGGCCTAACAGGCTTAATAAAATGCAATGCATTATTCTAAAGGGGCAGAGCCCAAACCAAAACGGATGCTCTGCATCACTTATAAGTGGGCAGAGCCCAAACAAAATGCTATGCATTTTAAAAGGGGCAAAGCCCAGACAGGGTAGATACTTTGCATAATTTTTGTGGGTAGAGCCTAAATAAAAAGTGCAACGCAAAAGCAAACGTTGAACTGGACTTAGCCCAATTGTGGCCATAAGTCCTTAAATTAAATTGACTGAGCAAAATGTCTCTCCTAAATCAATTTACATCCGGTTCGAGGGTACATCTCCGAACTCCTTTGACATCCATCGTTGTAATTCCTCAACGACGTCAAAGAGGTGACGGGTCCCAACGACCACACATCAATATTGGACCGAAACGTCCCTAAACTAATATCGGACCGAGACGTCCCTAAACTAATATCGGACCGAGACGTCCCTAAACTAATATCAGACCACCACGTCCCTAAACTGGAATATGGACCACTACGTCCTTAAACTGGCGACGGACCGAAACGTCCCTAAACTAATAATGGACCACCACGTCCCTAAAACTGGCGATGGACCGCCGCGTCCTTAAACTAGCGCAATCGAGCCCGAACGCACTTTTGCCGGATCTAAACGGTCCCGTCTAAGTTGATCTTAGCCCCAAATACGGTTAATGTGTCCTTAGATCTTTAAATAAACAATAAAACTTCGAATCAACTTTGGTTCAAGGGTACATCTCTGAACTCCTCTGACGCCTGTCGTTGTAATCCCTCAACGACGTCAGAGAGGTGACGAGTCCCGACGGCCAGGTAATTAAATCAATCACTACGTCAAGTCGATCTTAGTCTAAAACCGGACTAATGTATCCTTGACGAACGTTTAAGTTGACCTTAGCCGCAACGCGACTAATGCATCCTTAAACTAAAAACACCAAACCCAAATCTAACTAAATACGGATTTGGACTAATCCACGTCCTACGGGTGACGGCATCACTCAGTCTCCGTATACAATCCACGGGCAACCACAAATAAAACAAACACACACGACACGAAGTGAAATTCTGGAGAAGGAGAAAGTTGTTACCGCGACGCGGTAGCGTAATTAACTGCAGGGGCTTGCGCCTGCAGGCAAGAGCGTCCCCACAATCAAAAACGCCTCACCCTGAGGGGGAATCTGACGAAGTCTGCTACATCGGCCGCATCCGTCTAAACCTCCGATACACGGTGCCATAAATCAGCTTGGCATCTTCGGAGAGGTGGACGGATAAAACCAAATAGCATCTGCCCCGAACCACAGGCTGCGGACGCGAAGTCCGGGCCGCCGTTCGGAGGGGAACACCTCCACTACCCCCAGTATCTGAACGGGAACTGTCACGACGTCTAAACGCCCGCCTCCCTGCTGAAACACCAGTACGAACCCTCTTCGGTTCCGGAGCAACCGACGTCTCGGAAAGACGCTCCTCAACCAACAGAGTTGCGTCTACCGCTGCTGCATTGGTGTCGCAATGCTGAATGATGATAGAGAGGGACAAATGGGTAAGCAGGTCTCGAACAAACCTCTTGACCCGCATCTCCTCCGTAGCTACCAAATACGGAGCATACACAGACAGCTCGGTAAATAACACATCATACTCGGCTACCGTCATACCCTGAGTCTGGCATAAAGACTCGAATCTGCGCGCTCGAGCATCCCTAATGCTCAGCGGAAGAAAACGCGGAAGAAAACGCGCAAGAAAAACCGTCACGAACTTAGCCCAGGTCATAGGGAAAAGACCTGCGGCTCTGCCCTTCTCTAAGGACTCACACCACTTCTGGGTCAGACCCTCCAGACAAAAGCTCGCGAATTCCACCCATATCGTGTCGGAGCATCTAAGCGAACGACAAATCCTGACCATCCGGTCGATAAATGACTGCGGATCCTCGGCTGCATCTGTGCCAGTTGTAGGGTGTTTTTCGTCACCCCATTGAGATAGGAATACGCGCGCGCTTGTCAGGCGCATTACAGATTCCCCCTGCCTAGGGTAGGCCGGGGTTTATTGATTGTGGGGATCCGAATCTCCGGCAGCCGCGGACTAAGCTACCGTTAATTACCCCTCGCATTTGGAGCGAAGGAACCTCCGATTAACGGGTTAAACTGGTCATGCGAACTCAATATGCAGTATCGTGTTTTGAAGGGGTTTTGGAAATATCGAGGGCCCCGCAGAGTTTTTACGGGGGTCCCGCTACCCGGATAGTGGGCTGGGGGTCAAGAGGGCTGGCAGCCCCCTTGCGGGGTGCGGGGTGCGGGGCAGCGCCCCATTAGAAATTTTTTCTAACGGAAGACAGTGTCGTGGAGTCTGTGTATGTTTTCCTCCCCCCCCCTTTTTTTTAAAAGTGGAGCTTAATTTCAAAAGGAATTTTATTGTGGAGTTAAACTCCAAAGAATTTTAAATGGAGTTAAACTCCTAAAAGAATTTTATGCGGAATTAAATTCCTAAAATAGAACTTTATTGTGGAGTTAAACTCCCAAGAATATATATATGTATATATTTTAAAAAGGTTTAAACTCCAGAAGGGATTTTGTTGGGGAGTGCACGTAAAACGAGAGGAAAGGAAAACAAAATGGCGTCTAAAGGACGCTCGCACGGCAGGTGGGCGCCTTAATGCCCGGGGTCACGTGCGCGCACATGACCGATGGGCGCCTTGGCGCCCCGGGGTCACGTGGGCACACGTGACCGATAGGCGCCTCGGCGCCCCGGGGTCACGTGGGCACACGTGACCGATGGGCGCCTCGGTGCCCCAGGGGTCACGTGGGCACACGTGACCGATGGGCGTCTTGGCACCTCAGGGGTCACGTAGGCACACGTGACCGATGGGCGTCTTGGCGCCCCAGGGGTCACGTGCGCACACGTGACCGATGGGCGCTTTGGCGCCCTGGGGTCACGTGGGCACACGTGACCGCGGGAAAAACCCGCGGAATAGGAAGCCTAGCCCCTAGGCTGGGGAGTTGAACTCCCAAGGGAATTTTTGGAGTTGAACTCCTAACAGAAACAAATTTATGGAGTTAAACTCCAACAGGAATTAATTTATAGAGTTAAACTCCAGCAACTTTAGAAAGGAGTTAAACTCCTGGGGATTTATTGCTCTTCTTTTGAGCCTTGGGTCTGTCCAAAGTTAGATTTTTGGAAATGGGTCTCCTTCTTCTTGCTCTTGACCGGCGGGATCTTGGAGAAAAGGGGATGAGCCTTAAAAGCCTCCCCTTTTCGAGATCTGATTGGAGATCCGAGCTCCCCTTCGTAGGTTTTGTGGTGGAAATCTACTTATTTTTAGAAAAGGAAGAGTTAAACTCTTGATTTAATTCAAAAGGAAAAAGAAGGTTTTAGAACCTTGAGGAAGGAGGAAGAGATCTCAGATCTAGAAAATTTCTGGAGAGAGAAAAAGTTGTTAGATATTTTCATTGTCTTTGCCTTTATAGGCTATACATTTTACACATAGCCCCTTGGGCTTCACAAAATGGCATTTTGCCTATCCCATGGCTTATGTGCCATTTCATTTTTTGCACATAAGCCATGAGCTTACAAAAATTTGGCTTTATGCCCATTTTGCATACATTCATGCATAAAAAATTACATAAAAATTATTTATTACATGATTTATGTTTTAGCATGGAGGAGGCTGGCCGCGGGCTCGACTTGGGCATGGGCCCGCTTGACCTGGACTTGGGCCCACCTGGCTTGGGGTTGACCTTGACTTTGACTCGGTCAACGGGGGTGTAAATTTTTACCCCAACAAAGTGCCCCCCATCAATAAATGCATACAGCATATATGGGTCGTTTGCATGAAATTGATGGATCTTCTTTCACGTGGAGGCGACTTGCTTTGGTTCCCACTTTTTGGGATGCACTGCCCTTTTTACGACATGGACGGTCGACGCTTAACGCGTCTCCGAGACGGAGTGTCCGTGGTAGACGTTTCCTTGGCCCGGAGCGATCTGGTTCCTGCTTTGTAGGAAGTCTACATTGCCCTTTTTGCGACATGGACGGTCGACGCTCTGATCCGGAGCGATTTGGGTTCCCAATTTGCGGGAGCCTACACTGCCCTTTTTGCGACATAGACGGTCGACGCTCTGTTACGAAGCGATTTGGGTTCCCAATTCGCGGGAGCCTGCACTGCCCTTTTTGCGACATAGACGGTCGACGCTCTGGTCCGGAGCGATTTGGGTTCCCAATTTGCGGGAGCCTGCACTGCCCTTTTTGCGACATAGACGGTCGACGCTCTGATCCGGAGCGATTTGGGTTCCCAATTTGCGGGAGCCTGCACTGCCCTTTTTGCGACATAGACGGTCGACGCTCTGATCCGGAGCGATTTGGTAGACGTGTCCCCGGCACGAAGTGTCGCTGGTCGACGTTTCCCCGAGGTGGAGTGTCTGTTGTCGATGTGCCCCCGGAACGGAGTGTCTGCTTGACGTTTCCCCGAGGCGGATTATCGGCTAGTTGACGTTTCCCTGATGCGGAGTTTCTGTGTTGGACGTTTCCCCGATGCAGAGTGTCGCTGGTTGACGTGTCCCCGGCACGGAGTGTCGCTGATCGACTTTTCCCCGGCGCGGAGTGTCGGGTTGACTTTTCCCCGGCACGGAGTGTCGCTGATCGACTTTTCCCCGGCGCGAAGTGTCGTGGGTTGACTTTTCCCCGGCACGGAGTGTCGCTGATTGACTTTTCCCCGGCGCGGAGTGTCGCTGATCAACTTTTCCCCGGCGCGGAGTGTCGGTGGTTGACTTTTCCCCGGCATGGAGTGTTGCTGATGGACTTTTCCCCGGCGCGGAGTGTCGGGTTGACTTTTCCCCGGCACGGAGTGTCGCTGATCGACTTTTCCCCGGCGCGGAATGTCGGGTTGACTTTTCCCCGGCACGGAGTGTCGCTGATCGACTTTTCCCCGGCGCGGAGTGTCGTGGGTTGACTTTTCCCCGGCACGGAGTGTCGCTGATCGACTTTTCCCCGGCACGGAGTGTCGGGTTGACTTTTCCCCGGCACGGAGTGTCGCTGATGGACTTTTCCCCGGCGCGGAGTGTCTTGGGTTGACCTTTCCCCGGCACGGAGTGTCGCTGATGGACCTTTCCCCGGCGCGGAGTGTCGGGTTGACTTTTCCCCGGCACGGAGTGTCGCTGATGGACCTTTCCCCGGCGCGGAGTGTCGGGTTGACTTTTCCCCGGCACGGAGTGTCGCTGATCGACTTTTCCCCGGCGCGGAGTGTCGGGTTGACTTTTCCCAGGCACGGAGTGTCGCTGATGGACTTTTCCCCGGCGCGGAGTGTCGGTGGTTGACTTTTCCCCGGCACGGAGTGTCGCTGATAGACTTTTCCTCGGCGCGGAGTGTCGGGTTGTTGACTTTATTCCGAGACGAAGCATAATTTCGACAGGGAAGGCAGGTACACCGAGGCGAAGCATCATTTCGACACGGGGTGCATTCTGAGACGAAGCATAATTCTGACGCAGAGCTTGCTGGTTGATTTGATTCCGAGGCGGAGTATAATTCCGGCAAGGAGGTCGTTATCCCGAGGCGAAGCATGATTTCGACACGGAGTAAATTCTAGGACGAAGCATGATTCCGCCGCAGAGGTTGTTGGTTTGATTTTATTGACTTGAGTCGACATCAGCATCGCTATACTGGAATATGGTACCAGGAGCGAATCATCATTTATCATGAGAGGGTTTGGGGATTTTGGTTTTGGTTTGGCATCTGCATTGCTGCACTGGAATAATGCCAGGAGCAACTCATCATTTGCCCCGGGAGGATTTGGGAATTGGTTTTTGTTTGGCATCAGTATCGCTACACTGGAATATGGTACCAGGAGCGAATCATCATTTGCGCTGAGTGGATTTGAGGATTTCGGTTTTGTTTTGGCATCTGCATTGCTGCACTGGAATAATGCCAGGAGCAACTCATCATGTGCCCCGGGAGGATTTGGGAATTGGTGGCTTAGGAGACAGGTTTAGATCCCTGTCACCTAAGGCTTTTCCATTTTATGGGCCGCAAGGGTCCCACAAAGCATTTTCTCCCTACGGGTCGTAAGGATCTCGCAGGTGTATTTTCTCCTTAGGAGTCGTGGGGACTCCTAAGTGTGTTGCTCCTTCGTGAGTCGTAGGGATCTCACGTGGGAATTTTCTCCTCACAAAGTCGAGAGGACTTTGCGAGTGCATTTCATTTCTTTTATTTTTTTTTTACGAGTTTGCGCCCTTTCGGGTTTTCACAAACTCGACGGCAGTCCTGCTGTTTTTGCTCACGGAGCCCTTTTCGGGTTTTCATCCGTGCCCGTTTTGCTTGTGGACATACCGTTCTTCTTTTTTTTCTATTTTTTTTAGAGAGATCGGGATTGTTTTACGCCCGTGGATTGTATACGGTTTTGCAGGATATATAATCCAGACCGTAGAGCCAGAAACATTTCAGGACTTTGTTGGCGTCTGCATCGCTACACCGGAATATGGTACCAGCAGCGACTCATCATTCGCCGTTGGGGTATGGGAGTTGGAATTTGGTTGGCGTCTGCATCGCTGCACTGGAATATGATACCAGGAGCGACTCATCATTCGCCTTTTGGGGTATGGGGTTTGGAATTTGGTTGGCGTCTGCATCGCTGCACTGGAATATGGTACCAGGAGCGACTCATCATTCGCCGCTTGGGAATTTGAGTTTGGAATTTGGTTGGCGTCTGCATCGCTGCACTGGAATATGATACCAGGAGCGACTCATCATTCGCCTTTTGGGGTATGGAGTTTGGAATTTGGTTGGCGTCTGCATCGCTGCACTGGAATATGGTACCAGGAGCGACTCATCATTCGCCGCTTGGGAATTTGAGTTTGGAATTTGGTTGGCGTCTGCATCGCTGCACTGGAATATGGTACCAGGAGCGACTCATCATTCGCCACTTGGGGATTGGGGAGCGATGGCTTAGGAGACAGGTTTGGATCCCTATCATCTAAGACTTTTCAATTTTATGGGCCGTGAGGGTCCCATAAAAGCATTTTCTCCCTACGAGTCATAAGGATCCCGCAGGTGTATTTTCTCCTTAAGAGTCGTGAGAACTCCCAAGTGTGTTTTTCCTTCGTGAGTCGTAAGGATCCCACGAAGGTTTGTTCTCCTCATGCATCGTAAGGACACATGAGTGGGTCTTTTTAATGGAGCATAATTCCAAAGGCGGAGACCAGCCGCGTAACTGGTGGTTGCGGTGGGGCATGGGTATGCTGAGAATTATTTGAGCCCGTGGATTGTATACGGTAGTCAATTTGGGGACTAACCGTAGGGCTGGGAGAATTTTGGAAATTTGAATTTTTGTTGGCGTCTGCATCGCTGTACTGGAATATGGTACCAGGAGCGACTCATCATTTGCAGTTGTTTTTTTTGTTTTTGTTTTTTTTTGTATTTTTTGTATTTTTTTTTTACCGCGATTGCTCTATCATTTCAGCTTTTCTTATTGCGAAGGTCGCGATTGCCCTATCATTTCGGCTATTTATTCGCGGTTGCCCCATCATTTCGGCTTTATTTTCATTTTTATTTTTACTCGCTGATTTTTATTGCGAGTTGCCCCATCATTTCGGCTTTTCTCTATTTTTTTTATTTACACATTTTTTGTTTATTTACATATATATGTATACATATATTTTTACATTCCCAGTTTAACGACTTAGAGGTCGATTGTTCCCAGTTTAATGACGTGGTGGTCCTTTTTGCTTATCCCAGCTCCTTGAACTTTAATCTTGGCGGTGCTGTGTTGATGACCTAGCTCTGTGGCTTGCCGATACATCCGAGGATTGTGAGGTTTTTCCAAGCTTATATTGGTCCTCTGTCCAATCTTTGAAAATATAGCAGTCTTCGATGGTATGACCCACCACTCTATGATATGGGCAGTATATGGGATTGCCGGTCATGTTCGTTTCCTGTGGCCTCTTTGGAACAGGCAGTTGCAGGCCATTGTTCAAGGCGTCCACGAATATTTTGCGGACTTCATCCCTCCTGAAGGATTATACCTTCTTCTTTCTCTCCATTGGAGTAGGTGCCTTTGCTGATGCTGGTCCTCGAGGCACATGTCTGGGAGGATTAGGTTCCCGAAAGGCTTCGGTCTCTATTTGCATGAAATCGGCGATCGTAGCTTGACTGTTTGCTAACACGCCTTTAGACAGTTCTATCTCTCTCATCCTGTATTGCCTTTCGACCCAATCTTTGAAGACGAAGCAGTCCTCAATGGCATGACCTATCACCCTGTGATAGGGGCAATATTTTGGGTCGTCGGTCATATTCTCTTCTTGCGGTCTCTTTGATTCTGGCAGTTGTAGACCGTTTCTTAGGGCGTCCCTGAATATCTTGTGGATCTTTTCCCTCTTGAAGGAATAGACCTTCTCCAGCTTCTCTTTCAGAGACGATTCCCCCCAGCGTATGTATCGGAAGGACTGGAGGCTGATTGCGGCCGTTTTTCGCGAAGGCGCTCCGCTTTTAGGTTGGAAGGGATATCGGTTGGCTGCCCCCGGGTATCAATCCCTGGCTCATGAGCCAAAATTTGAATCTGTTGTAATTGCAATCGGGCGACTTGGGTCGCGAGATCTGCCACGACGTTTGCCAGCTCGTCGACTTTGGAATAGACCTCGGCTATCTTCTCATCCCTGTCCTGAAATTGCCTTTGAAGCCATTGGAATAATACTTGTTCTGTAGTTCCGGCTATAACAACCGGATAATCTTTATTGCATGAGCTCAATTCTGTAGGAACCACGGGCTCCTCTGGCTTATCGGCCTGAGCGGGCTCTTCATCATTTAGATCGAGCAGATGCTGGGTAGAGTCAACCATATCATCACTATGGCTGTGAAGAAGAGGAAGGTTCGTTTCTTCATGTCCGGCCATGTAGACAGTGTGGATAACACATTCAGCCATTCTTTCATCACTAGCAGCTGGTCTCGCGGAGCGGTCCGGGCTTTGGAAATTCATAAGTTTTAACATGGCCAGAGCCCTAGCCCTTTTGTTGGCTCTATATCTGAGCCGCTTCTGCCTCAGCTTCTCAATCTTGAAGGCTTGGCGGGCATCCGCTATCCGGGAAGCCATTTTGAGTTGATCAGTGGGGAGCTTAGAGAGGACACCCGATCGAGCATTTGTCAGGGGCGCCGCTGGAGCTTGCTCGGGACGCGTTGTAGCTTTGTTGGTGTTGATGGCCTTGCCCCCAGCTGGGGCCATGGAGAGTCGTTCGGAAACGGACTTGCGCTTGGGCTGAGGTGCCCTCGCGACCACCACATTTGGTCTCCTGCCTTTCGAGACCGGTTTGTCTGCCACCGGGGCTTGAGGAGCCGGGATGGTGCCAACAGGCATGAACATAATAGAGCCGAATGGTAGCAGCGGCTCCACCCATTGTCGCCCGAGATTGGCCGGAAGGACCGTCCTGGAGTCTATCTTCATCGTGTAGGAGACATGAGCTGAGTTCATAATCGAAGACATCGTCGAAAGGTGATTGCTTGAAAATCTGCATGAAAGAGCATTATTTTAGTATAAATATAGGTATGTATATTGATTGAGTTCGCATGAACGTTTAACCCGAAATATGGGAGGAGAGATTGGTCCCACCGGGCGTGCCAGAATCTGTAGGGTGTTTTTCGTCACCCCATTGAGATGGGAATACGCGCGCACTTGTCAGGCGCATTACAGATTCCCCCTGCCTAGGGTAGGCCGGGGTTTATTGATTGTGGGGATCCGAATCTCCGGCAGCCGCGGACTAAGCTGCCGTTAATTACCCCTCGCATTTGGAGCGAAGGAACCTCCGATTAACGGGTTAAACTGGTCATGCGAACTCAATGTGCAGTATCGTGTTTTGAAGGGGTTTTGGAAATATCGGGGGCCCCGCAGAGTTTTACGGGGATCCCGCAACCCGGATAGCGGGCTGGGGGTCAAGGGGGCTAGCAGCCCCGTTGCGGGGTGCGGGGCAGCGCCCCGTTAGAAATTTTTTCTAACGGAAGACAGTGTCGTGGAGTCTGTGTATGTTTTCCTCCCCCCCTTTTTTTTAAAAGTGGAGCTTAATTTCAAAAGGAATTTTATTGTGGAGTTAAACTCCAAAGAATTTTAAATGAAGTTAAACTCCTAAAAGAATTTTATGCGGAATTAAATTCCTAAAATAGAACTTTATTGTGGAGTTAAACTCCCAAGAATATATATATGTATATATTTTAAAAAGGTTTAAACTCCAGAAAGGATTTTGTTGGGGAGTGCACGTAAAACGAGGGGAAAGGAAAACAAAATGGCGTCTAAAGGACGCTCGCACGGCAGGTGGGCGCCTTAATGCCCGGGGTCACGTGCACGCACGTGACCGATGGGCGCCTTGGCACCCCGGGGTCACGTGGGCACACGTGACCGATGGGCGCCTCGGCGCCCCGGGGTCACGTGGGCACACGTGACCGATGGGCGCCTCGGCGCCCCGGGGTCACGTGGGCACACGTGACCGATGGGCGTCTCGGCGCCTCAGGGGTCACGTGGGCACACGTGACCGATGGGCGTCTTGGCGCCCCACGGGTCACGTGCGCACATGTGACCGATGGGCGCTTTGGCGCCCTGGGGTCACGTGGGCACACGTGACCGCGGGAAAAACCCGCGGAAAGGGAAGCCTAGCCCCTAGGTTGGGGAGTTGAACTCCCAAGGGAATTTTTGGAGTTGAACTCCTAGCAGAAACAAATTTATGGAGTTAAACTCCAACAGGAATTAATTTATAGAGTTAAACTCCAGCAACTTTAGAAAGGAGTTAAACTCCTGGGGATTTATTGCTCTTCTTTTGAGCCTTGGGTCTGTCCAAAGTTAGATTTTTGGAGATGGGTCTCCTTCTTCTTGCTCTTGACCGGCGGGATCTTGGAGAAAAGGGGATGAGCCTTAAAAGCCTCCCCTTTTCGAGATCTGATTAGAGATCCGAGCTCCCCTTCGTAGGTTTTGTGGTGGAAATCTACTTATTTTTAGAAAAGGAAGAGTTAAACTCTTGATTTAATTCAAAAGGAAAAAGAAGGTTTTAGAACCTTGAGGAAGGAGGAAGAGATCTCAGATCTAGAAAATTTCTGGAGAGAGAAAAAGTTGTTAGATATTTTCATTGTCTGTGCTTTTATAGGCTATACATTTTACACATGGCCCCTTGGGCTTCATAAAATGGCATTTTGCCTATCCCATGGCTTATGTGCCATTTCATTTTTTGCACATAAGCCATGAGCTTACAAAAATTTGGCTTTATGCCCATTTTGCATACATTCATGCATAAAAAATTACATAAAAATTATTTATTACATGATTTATGTTTTAGCATGGAGGAGGCTGGCCGCGGGCTCGACTTGGGCATGGGCCCGCTTGACCTGGGCTTGGGCCCACCTGGCTTGGGGTTGACCTTGACTTTGACTCGTTCAACGGGGGTGTAAATTTTTACCCCAACACCAGTGAAAACCGGTGGCCTCATCCTCTTGAAATCCGATAGCGATATGGTGATCACCTCCGTAGCTGCAGGTACGACTGCCTGAACAGTAGGCACCAACACGGTCCCCGTAACGGCTGGAACAACCGCCTGCCCCTGCGCTAGAATGGCCTCAACTAAAGACCCTATCATCTGGCGCAAGTCCTGCATGCTACCCCCAAGCATAGCAATCTGCTCCGGTACAACAGGCGTACCACCCTGGTCATCCTCGTCTCAGATGAGTCAATTCTGACCTCGGCCCTCGCGGCCGCTCTCTGTGCCCTCGTAGTCTTCGGCGGCATATATGCTGGAAATTGAAACAAGATTCGATAAGGACACAGAAATCGAATCATAAGGATGTATATAATCATGGAAGGAATTTCAATCAATAAGTCTTAAGGTCACTTAGACGGAGTACCGTGTCATAAGTATGCCGCGGAACATACACACGCTACGTTACTCTGCTTAAGCTACCTACTCCATCATACCAAGGCCATCCTACACTCCGAAAGGTAAAACCTAGCTTTGATACCAACTTTGTCACGACCCAAAATTTGGCTGGTAACCAACACTTAAACTACGTAACGTCAACAGGCGTACGCAACTTAAGTAAACTGAAACCCGGAAATTTAAACCACCCAAAAATGGATAAGTGGAGAAAAACATAGTTTAAAACATTCGGAAAATCTCAAGTAAAATCTTTAACTTTAATTTACTTTCTTGAAAATTTCGGCAGCACCTCCTTTGTAAAAACTAGCCCCGAAAACGGGTACAACATAGAATATAAATAAAGCATCCCAAACGGGAGAAAATCACGCCCAACGGCGGAGACAACCAACACAACATATATACGACGTCGAAGCAAAGAAATATAAATGAAAACAGCATAAGGAGGTAAAACTTTACAACAAGACCGGCTCCCACGAACACGGCACCCAAAAGTCACCAAAATATATACAACACTGAATCCTCACAACTCGTCACTAAGTCAAATACATGAAGTGGTATATGGAGAATACTAGATCCAACAAAAATATATCCAATGTACAAAAACGGATAACTGCGAACCCACCTAATAGCAAAGGCCTCACAGCCAATCGTAGCGGTATCCGCAAAAGTATAGATAAAAAGGCGCCCTACCGCAACTACTCTGAGGGTAAGTCCTGCAAAACACTGTGGCATAATGGGGGTGAGTTGCCAACTCGTGAATAGAAAATAACATCATAATGTATTCGCAAGTATGTACTAACAGCAATAAACAATCACATGTAAGCTGGTAGCATAAGTATGGCAATATGAATATGCAACTATCATGATCAAGGTACACCACCAGGGTACTATATCCACATGAATCCAATGCATACCAACAATATACTGAGTGCGGGAAAATAAATAATCTCATGCACAAATCATAAGCATGGAAAAACCCGGTGTAAATCAACAACACCCCAAATCCCAAAATCCTCAAATCGGCCCTCATATCGGCCTCCATATCGGCCCTCATATCGGCCCTGTAAATCTCATGTAATCTGAGTGTCAAATATCGACACCCGAAATATCATGAAAACTAGTGCCCAGCATCGACACATAAATACTCGTATCCATACGTTTCTCGAATCCTAAGTGCCCAATATCGACACTTGTGATCCACGTATCGGTCCTCTGATATCCATACGTTTCTCGAAACCTAAGTGTCCAACCTCGACACTTGTGTTCCACGTATCGGTTTCCAAAATCCATATATCTCTCGGAATATAAGTACCCAACATCGACACTTGAAATTCCCAAATTGCATGAAAACATATCTCAAATGCGTAAATCCATGTAATATAACATATGCAACATAGAATAACAATATGAGCATATCACGGGAAAAGTCCGCTATTTAAATGCATCAAGTCATTAAATATATCTCGCGGTTCCCAAGTATCTAAATCCAATATACATATATAACAGCGTCCCATACCACCGATATATATGTCATAAAAAGCTGATCATATAACTATAGCAAGGTATATGTGTGAGCATATAGGTATAGCATGGCATATGTGTGAGCATATAGGTATAGCATGGCATATGTGTATATAAACATGCGGCTAATATCATATCCTATCTAGCCCTGACGCTTAACGCCATACGGACGATTTCCCCGTAGATGTTAAATCTACTCACCAACGATCTCGAGCTACGAAAATCCGACCACCTACTTCCCTTTCTTCGCAGCGTCCGAAGTCCCCGTTTGCTCTCCTAAAATTTCACAAACACATCACATAACTACAGCATGTAGGTGTACATGTATGCTATATGTCATATGCGCCATCGTACAAGAATAATTGCCTCTATGTCGCTATCCAATAGCAAGGTATATCATATGAATATTTGTGTTGTTCATATCATGGCAATTACCGACAGTGTGTGTGTGTAGCATACAATTAGTGCTCGTGCAACATGGACTGTCAATAATAGTGCAGTGTACAATAGATACATGTTCAGGCACAAGTAACTATATGCAAATGAAGTTCATGCACCATCTCTATATGTGCATATAAACATGCGGCTAATATCATATCCTATCTAGCCCTGACGCTTAACGCCATACGGACGATTTCCCCGTAGATGTTAAATCTACTCACCAACGATCTCGAGCTACGAAAATCCGACCACCTACTTCCCTTTCTTCGCAGCGTCCGAAGTCCCCGTTTGCTCTCCTAAAATTTCACAAACACATCACATAAGGCTAAATATCCTACGCCGACTAAAAGATAACGAAACGCAAGGATAACGCCCAGAAAATTACACTTTGCACCTAGTGCACAAAACACATACGACATCGGCACAACCCTAGTTAGGATCGCTAAACTATGCAACCACCAAGTTTAGACCCCGATCGTACCGATCGCGCATTCACAACACAATGCATCGCGATGAAGAGAATATAAATAACGTCGCAACGACCAACCGAACCCACGTCCAACCTTTATCAAAACGTAGAAAGCAATTTTATCGTAAATTAGCACAAGTTTAAAACTAACATAATTCTAGCGATAATAAACATCGCAAGGTAGCTTAACTAAGTTATCCAAACCATTTCCACAATTTTAATCTCACCCAAATATGTTTTAGTAAAACCTAGTTTACTAATAAACTCAATTAGACAAATTAGGAATTAACAACAATTATCCTTCTACCACTAGGTTAAGTTTTTCCTAGTCTTAACTTAACAATAAACCATATTATCAACTTAACCCTAACTTGATCATCACAAAAATTAACATGAATCAACTAAACATGAAATTAAAGCTGTATTAAACAATTAAATAGCTAGCTTAATGATTTTAATACAACAATTAATGATTAGAATTAGAAATTATACCTCCTCAAGAACAAAATCTAGCAACTAGACTCATCATTTTTGCCTCCAAAATGATGTTTTTCTTGAAGATCAAAGCAAATTTAGTGAAGAAGAATGACGGGTTATGATTTGTTTACGAGTTTAGTGGGATTATTTAAGGATTTTTGAAGATTTATTGAGCTTGGAGAAGATGAAAATGGGGAAAGAAAATACAAGGGCAGAACAAGGAGGGGGCTCGGCCATTTAAGGAAGTAGGGGGGTTGTGAAAATTGTGTGGAGTTTTCTAGCTAAAATGCAATAAATGCTCATTAATGCAATATTATCTCCAAAGCCATCTCATTCTTTCTTTTAAAAATAATTTTCTTTAACCACAAAATATCTAAATATTTGGATGGATGGGTTTAACTTAAACTTGTGATTAGATTAGTATAGATTCACATTAGTAGTAATTAACCAAATCCAAAATTGTAATTACCACTAATAAAGTGCATAATAACAACTTAAAATAATAATTTAATTAGGGAAAAATTCTATGTGAATCAAAACTTCCAATTGACCCCCAAAGCCCGCAAACTTGCACTTTTCTAGTTAAACTAGGCGCAGTCAAGTCTGTACTGAAATTTGATCATATCCGAGTTAAAACGGAAAACACCGACTATTTTACCCTAGAATGGAAAAATTCGCATAACGATTTCTAAAACGTTACACAGCCCCGTATTTGTCTTTTCCCTTGCCTTTTTAACTCCACCTCTCGGTTTAGTGGGTTTCTTCTTCTTCTTTCCCTTAGCCTTGGCTTTTGGGACGAAAGACGAAGTTGGCTCATTAATCAGAGAGGGGTTTTTCGCTTTTAGCGTGCTTTCTGCACTTCTTAACATATTGAGAAGTTCATATAGTGATTTCTCCAAGTTATGCATATTGAAGTTCACTATAAACCGAGCATAGGCATGGGGGGAGACTGTAGAACTATATCGATATATTGTTCATTCTCCATAGTCCATCCCAGATCTTCAAGTTCTTCAATAAGTTCTATCATCTTCAAGACATGATCTCCTACCGATGTACCAGCAGCCATCCTCATCTGAAACAACTTTCTTGAGGCCTCATAACGAAGAGCACAAGATTGCTCCCCATACAACTCCTTTGTATGGAAAAAGATGGATTGCACATCCATCTTCTCATGTTTCTTTTGATGTATATTATTCATCGAAGCTAACGTGAGGCATTTGGTTATGGCACAATCAATATCTCATGTCTTGCGGATCTCCTTATCCGCAATAGAGGAATCAGGGCCTGGGATGGAAGGGGCTAGAGCAGCGAGGACATATGCAACCTTATCGTATGTAAGGGCAATGTTCACGTTCCTCCGCCAGTCTTTATAATTGGGTCCCGTCAGTTTATTTTTCTCTAATAGAAACTTAAGTCCAGACATTGGTATCTGCCATTAGGAGAGAGAAAAGAATACACTCAGCGAAAGCTCTTGCAAGATTAGAGTGGTTATTTATCTTATCTAATCGATGTCTCCCACTGTTTTTATCAAATTTTCCTTCAAACCTTGAAAAGAAAACCAACCGGGATTAATTACATTCTACAACTTCGTTAACCGGTCAGCCAGGCCAGTGTCGGTACTCCGAGAGAGGTTCCCCGTGCTGTCACACGGATCTAATTAAAATAAACATCGTTTTCCTAGAGGCATAACCCCGTTGACACCTTTCTAGACATCTACTGGATCAGCTAGTTGTAAAGTGTAAAATTCTCCCGGAAGTAACTTTTACCCAGAGTGGGATCGGGATCCAACCATCAATATAGAAGGTATGCAACATTATTACAAATTTCAACTCCTGAAATTCCCGATATGGCATTTATCCCTAGCGTCTTATGACCTTAACTATGGTCAATAAATCATAAGCACTAGTCAAGTTCTACCCGTCATTTCGTGATTAATTAGATCCATTCATATGACCCTTAACTAAGGTCAACAAAGTCATATGAATGTCCTAATTAATCTCATCATATGCAGTATAGGAAGACATCACTTAGCTACCGTACACTACGCCTTAACTATAGTTAACAAACGTAGCACGAATACTAAGTACTCTACTTCCTAAAATGACGGAGGGTTACGAATGGTTTTGATGAAAACTTTTAACGTTTTGAACTTGATATCGTTGTAGAACCAAATAATTTGAAAAGGAGTGGCTTAAGCTCCGCATTTTAAAAGTTGCTTTTTCGTGAAAAGGACGAATGGGTTTCAAATTTGATTCTTCAATATCTTTAGGTTTCTTTTCTTTACATTAATCTCATTAATGTAGTCCCATCATTTAAGTTTCCTAAACAGCATAGAAGAAACGAAAATAGAACATACGTTTATGCCATCAGCATTCGCCATGGGGCCCCATCATGCACCGTTAGGTTACTTAACTAACAGCAGAGCGGGGGCAGGAATAGAGCGGGTGCAAAAAACATAAGTAACGTTTATTATATATCATATATATATAAAGCATTCGTCTCACGCAGTTAATATGATCACATTACAGAGTAACCGCAGCAGAAGCAGATATATGAATGAATAAGATATACTAGAAGGTTAGTATTTTAGATTAAGCCAATGATAAAAAATATGGATTCCACGGTCGTGATGAATAGCCAAGCCCACACCCCTAGACCCTTACGAGAGCGGCAAGCAATCCTGCCAATTCTAGAGTTAGGCGACCGGTCTTGTCTCCTCGAGATGGCCTTCCACTAGACTCTAGAACCCGGTTACTTATGCTCCCCACCTTGGGTCTATCCTAATGCGGAAATGTAAATAATATACATCAATGGTGACATCAATCTCAACTCGGAAGTGTCCCAATAAAAGAATATTACATACATTGATTTACATGAATGAAAAAGAAAATCTCTCATCTCACATAAAAAAAACCGACTATTCAATCACGACGATCCTATACAATATATCAGTACATCAATAGAATAATCATCACAGATCATCAACGTAAGTAAATATGTGTATTCCTAATATCGCCAACGTATAGCAACGAGATTAGGGATATACATATTACACTTACGGTCGCAGAAAAGAAATGAAAAACTACAACAGCTGGAATCCGCACTATCCTTAGACCTCGCAAACCCGGATTATCTCATATTCCGGATTTCATGCCTAACCCAGTAAATCTTACATTTAAGTCTCGAATTGAAAACAACTTTTCAAAAACGTAGTCGGGTAATTCAACAAGATTCCCGATTACATTAATGAGACTGAAATGTTAGATTTACAAACTAACAATTAATTTTCACAAAACTAATTAGTGTAGATTCCAAGTATTGTATCACATATAGCAATTGTCTAGACGATATTAAACATTTCGATCGATTTCACAAATTTCTTCAAACCACAGAGAGCTCAACACCTTGAGCCTCAAAAAAAATATCCAGAAAGTCACAAATGTTTCAATGGAGCAGCAAAAGAAACAAGACACCCTAACTCACCAAATACGCGGCAGAACCGCGGCTCAACCCAAGGTTCTGCCGCGGTTCCGCGGCCATTTGACTGAATTGGGTGTTCGAATTTCTTAAGGTTCCATAGATTTTCCTGCACGAATTTTTGAACATTTTTAATCTACAAAATACCAACTTTTGGAAAAATATACAGAAACTTTGAAAAATCCGTGTTTTTGATTTCGATCGAACACTTTTAACGTCATCCAAACTACCATAATATTCTACCTTGGCTCTGATACCATGTAAGTGTGTCTTAGCACCTCTACTTTAGTTTAAACAACAATATGTAGCTCAAACATACTTGCCCACGAATCGAATTAAAGATTAGGGTTACTATAAAAAACTAAGAGTATAAAAACCTAAGAGAAAGAGAACTACAACCTTTGTAGACCATTCCTTCTTTTCAATGGCTCCGTGTAGAAGTCCCTTAGCTCCTTTTGGCTCCACTTGAAGTTTGGAACAACTCCGCTTAAAGTCTACGATGATCCACCACGAAGAGTCTTACACTCAAACTCTTGCTTCACTAAACTAAGTAGAAGTGAAGCAAACAACCTATACAAGTTTACTAAACTAATATAGATTGATGAAGTTGGATTTTTCTCACTAAAAGACCTTTCTTTTACTTTCTCTTTTTCTTTCTAGGAGAAGCTAGAGTGCTTAGAGGAAGAAGATGAACTAATGGATTAGCTCAAGAATAATGATAGTGAGAAGGATAATCATAATGAACCATAGAAAATATCTTAGATATTTAAGAAATGAGTGGAGAATAAAATAATGAGCCATGTTGGAGATATTTTTAGAAGAGTGTAAAATCCATAACTCATTACTTCAATTTCCATTTTCTTAAAAACATTTAAATATCTAATATATTTCCATGTGATTCTAGCATAGCCATGTCCAATATATCATCCACCATGACACACACACACACACACACACATATAAATACAAAAATAAATATATATACATATATGCACACACATGAAGAAAGGAATTATAAATGAATAATTAGTCATTTTATTAAATCAACACTTGATTTAATAATTCGGTCATATCACACATAATCCGATTAATAAAACCTGCTAGATTAAAGTATGGTATCAAATACTCGTATTTAATCAAGCACCCGCACATATCTCCATATGTGCCTCACTTCGTTTCGCTTGAGCTTGGAAACTCTTATGTGGGACTCTTAAGACTCGTCAATACGCTAGTAGTTGGTAATGATCATATCAGATACCCATAAGCCGTCAGCGGTACTAGCTGGACATAACGGATACCCAGGTATTGTACGAACAGAAGAATAACAAGCGAACTTGTTCAAACTCCCGTAGAGCCAACAAGCAACACTTACCGTACAGTCTGGTCTTTTCGTCTGATATGTTGAATATTGAGTCTGGGGATGGAATCATCAAGCCCCAATAACTCAATAAGTCATGCCGATGTGTGGCCTATAACAAGTCGAGAAATTACCGAGAACATTAATCAGTAAATCTTATCAACACTGACCAGGGACTTGCAGTCATAGCCAATCACGCATTGTACAACATCAACTCCCAATACTGGGAGAGAAGAAACCCCTCCTATCGCTCACTGCCTCTATGTGTCTCGGGACTGTACCTAAAATCCACCTATTTGCATGACTCAATAGAGCCGTGGTAGGGTGGAAATCAAAGCACGGTGGGAAACACACAAGACTCCATGACGATCTCGGGTCTACAGACTAACCTGTACAAGTGTCACCAGAAAACTGCTATTCGACGACAGGTATAATACTATATAGGAGTTCTTGGCGAGTCCGTTCAGTGTACTCAGTCTCCAATGAGCACCTGTACACAATTTTTGATGTCAAACATCAATGGATATGGGATCATCCATTGTCCTATACTAGGTCAAGAAACGTATACACTAGTCTGCTCTGGAACATTGATACCTCGTCTCGATACTCTCTCGACTAGGAACAGTTAAGGATACGCTTATAGACTACACATGCCCCACTAGTATGATCTGCATCATAGTCATGATAGTCAAGCTAATATCCTAAGGGCTTTATCAACATGTATCAAATGAACAATAAACATAATCAATTGAACATGTTAAGATAAAAAGCAACCAGATAACATACTATCATGTCGAGCAAGAAAGTTATATATATATACACGTCCAAGCATCCACTGTACAAATAATGGCCTCTAGGGCATACATATATCCAACAGGCGATTGTTTATATACAGTCGGGGAGATGGTGAGATCATAAATACTTGGTCCATAAGAAATGGAAGGATGCTCCCATCGATGTGGTGAAATGGACGGCAAACCCCGTGACTTGGACTGGAGAGTACTGGGCCGCCATAATAGAACACTTCTGTTTGTATGAATTTAGGGTATGTATATTACTTAAACTGTAAAAGTATTAGACATTAATCTATCAATTAGTATGGGATGTTATATCATATCTAAATGACTGGAAAGGAGCAAGCGGGGAGCAGTGGTACAGAGTCATAACACTGATCATTGGTTAGGCAGAGGGATGAACTCCTTTCAGTATGAAGTTGTTCATGTAAGGTCAAATCAAATGTTCTGAATTTATCTATTTCGTAAACTTGATCTAAATCGATTTTTTTTAAACGGCAGGCGAGACAAACGTGAGAAATGCCCAGCCGTGTGGACATTTATGGTATGGGTTTTTTTGCGTCACTCCAGTTTCCCCATCTTACAGGTGGCGAATGAGCATTACGTAAGTATGCTCCTATACTGGTTTCTTTTAGTTATTTAAATTACTTAATTTTGTTTTCAATAATTTACTTAACTTGGTTCATATATACTGTAATTTCGTGCAGTAAGAGATGAGCATATAGATTGATGAGCTGATGGCGGAGTTTTTCGAGGAGCATGACCGAGATCCTACTCCTTATGATTTTCATGGAATTAACGAGGATGTCATTCAGTGACACAACCCGTATCGGCATGGGAGAGTTCATTTGGTCGGGCAGGGCATTTCGCCTACAGTATATCACGACTATTAGAGTTCGGAGTTGCATCCTTCTCAGATACGTGCAGGGATATTCATTCAGGAGCTTATACCCCTTGCTGTCCTATCTGCATCTCCGCCACTCCGGTATTCCATAGAGAAGGCTCGTCTCCTCATACTCCTGTGGGTTCTCGAACACGCGTCTTCTTGTCTCCTCCTGCATCTGGACCCTCGTCGGCTTCGGCTTCATAAAGGAGGATGTCGGAAGTAGAGGTCAGTACTGTACTTGAGGCGAGGTTACAGATCATCTAGAGCCTAAGATCTCAAGGGAAGAAAGTATCTGATATAGGTTTGATAATCCTTGATTTCAATACAATTTTCATATAATTATCGAGAATATTGTGTACTAATACTTGTCTATTGATAACACTATAATACCTGCTCGATTTCAATGACTTTCCGGACGGCGGCGGCGGCGACGAGTAAGCTCGAGATGGAGCGGAAAACCACAAAATGCACGTGCATTGACGAATCACCCCATTTCGTACGTTTTTACATTTTAAGAAGTTGTAAATTACGATTATATGAATGATATGTTAATTATATTTCGTATCGGATTCTCAGATTCTATAATTTCGTGAAGTTGTTTAAGTAATGAATTTTACTTCAATATCGTATCGTATGTATCAGATTTGTGTTTATTATCTATTTTCTTTGTTTTGAATTGATTGTGAAATGGATTGACTTTGTATGCGGTACGACCGTGAGTATTATGATGTGTATTGGTTGTTTATTGGCTATAATATCTGTAATTGAATTGAATTTGTATCGAATTTTCGAAAAAACCATGCAAAACTTGTTCTTTTTTTCTTTGTATGCAGCTTATTTCGTTGGAAATTACCCGACGGAATAAGCTGCATACAAGAAAATTTTGCCCAGTTTTTTCGATCTTTGTCCGTCGGTTATTTTCCGACGAAATAAAGCACCCGAAGAAATAAATTAAGTACCCGAAGAAATAAGGTTTATTTCGTCCTTATTTATTCCGTCACAAATCCTCTGACGAAATAAATATTTCGTCGGATGGTTATTTATTTCGTTGGGTGACGCCTGATAAAAAGGGTGATTCTTGTAGTAATAGTAATTGGAAAACTGCAGCAGTTGGGAGGTTGGGAAGGATAATGGACCATGGAACCGATCTTCGCCGACTTGTGATGAAACCCTCACAAAAAAAGGGATAATGGATCGAAGTACCTAGGTTTCGAAAGCAATAGATATAAATCCTCAGGTCAAAAAAACTTGTTAAAAACTGCCTAAGCTCAAAGATTTTTTTGTTTTAGTCATTATAGTGCATTAACTCATACGTTATGCCAATAACGCCGTTTGAGATAAAAAGCTACATTTATCCTTTTAAGTGCTTCATTTTTCTTCTAAAGTGCTACATTTATTTTGAAATGGATCAAATATAGTAGATAAAGTAACTTTATTAGTAAATATAACAGTTTCATGTCAACTGAGTGTTTTGATACAAATATAGTAATTTCAAAATAAATGTAGCACTTTAGAATATAAATATAGGTAAATGTGACTCTTTATCTCAAAAGGTGTTATTAACATAATATATCAGTTAATGTACTATAAAAACTAAAATAAAATAACTTTTAAGCATGGAGAGTTTTTCAAGGGTCCAGATACCTCTGTTATTGCTTTTGAAAACCAGAGACTTTGGCGAATGCCCCTCCCCACCACCCCCAACCCAAAACAAATGTTTTTGGTATTTCCTGTGGAAAATGATTATTTGGTGACCCGTCATAGCCTTCTTCTTTCTCATTCTTCCCACTCCCATCAACTACTTGTTGTCCTCTCCATATATAAATCAAATCAAATCCTCTATTCATCAGGAAAAAAAACTCTCATATTCATGGCAGTAGTCCGAGACCGCCGCCTCCCTCACCTAACCCTAACCCTAGATCCCCCTGTCCCCTCCGCCGTTGCCGGAACCCGCTTCTCCCTCCCCCCTTTCCCCACCGCCGCCGGCGGCGGAGGCGGCGAACACCGCCTCTCCGACTTCGACAAGATTTCCGTACTTGGCCACGGCAGCGGCGGCACCGTCTACAAGGTCCGCCACAGGAGGACTGCCGACGTCTACGCCCTCAAGATCCTGAACCACTCCGACTCGACGCCGGCGTCAATCAGGCGCCGTGAGGTCGAGGTTCTGAAGAGGGTGAGCGACTCCGATTCCGGTTCCGTCGTGAGTCTGCACGCCTCGTTTTGTACGCCGTCGGGGGATCTCGCGCTTCTGCTTGAGCTCATGGATTTTGGATCGCTCGATTCGCTGTTGAGAAGGCATAAGCGCTTGTTCGAGCCAGCGCTTGCTGAAATCGCTCGACAGGTCGTTTTTTTTCCTGATTCTTTTTAGAAATTTTGGTTGAAATTTGAATTGCTTGATGGGAAATCTTATGATTACTATTAATTATTTGCGTTTTCGTTTTAGACCATAACTAAAGTTTTTTAGTGTACTAAAAATACTTAAAGGTATTTTAGTGAAAAGCTATGAAAATTAAGAGTTTTAATGTAATTTACCCTATTATTATTGCAAATTGGAACGACAGAAATTCAGCAGGTGAAAGCCTAATTTGTGGGTGCCACTATATTATAGTAGTAAAGTCTCTTGCTGTTGCGCAAGAAGCCCGACATGATTTTGAACAAAAAATTCTTCTATGCGTGGGGATCATGTCTGTTGTTATTAGAGAAAAATAAATAAAACCACATGTCCCATCCATCCTACTCAATGGGTGCCCGAAATTTTTTATGTCTTTATCCGGATACATTGCTATATTGCATCGGGTACACCAAATAATTTCTCGATTTCAACACCGTCAATATTAATTAAAAAAGTTAAATAAATCAAATTTTCAATTTTTATATTAGATTGTTATTCTTTATGGCAAGAACCTATGTATTTATACCTAAAATGTTTTGTGATTTTTATGTTAGACCTTTCAGCTAAGGTTTATTTGTTTTTAAAAATAATTGTGACCAAATAGTGAAAGCGGATTTTTTTGATAGTTATAAAAGGAAGTTTCTCGAGGCAAAAATCAGTCTCTGTCCAGGATAAATTTAGATTGGATTCTCTCTATCGAATCTAACACTTCGTATTCTTAAAAGAAATTAATTGTTACTTCAGTTATATGAGTTCTTAACTTTACCGATGCCCTTATAAAACCACTAGATTTATTTTTCGCAGTATATTCCCAATTTTCATTTATGCCCACACTTTGTTCACAAATTTTGACATATCTTTCATAAAAAGGAAACCAAATTCAATGTTTAAAACCGATTTCATTTTGCAAGCTTTGATTTTTAAAATCAACTAGATTCTGAGCATGTGCGCTGCATTTGAAATATAAGAGAGGGATTAATTAAAAGTGAGTGGGAGAGATAGAGGGGAATGGATTAGGATCCACTGCTTTGGATTCACAACAAGGGAAAAAACAGAGTAGGAAATCCCAATTCAGAGAAAACAGAGTAGGCTGGCCATTAAGTTTTTTCCTACCTTTTTCGGTTTGGAAAAAAATGAGAAGAAATATTTTGGTGATAACAACATAACTAGTCAGACTAGTTACGCTACAACCAATAAAAAGAGTCATATAGCGTCAATTAAAATATGATATAAAGCTTTTTATTTAGGCTATAATGGGTCTGCAGTGATCCTGCAGGCCCCGGCCTACAGTGGCCTCACCCATTGCTGGTGGGGTCCAAGGGGGTTAATTGCAAAATTTTCCTCTAGGCCCCATCCGCAATGGGTGAAAACACTGCAGCCAGGGGACCGCAGGGTCACTGCATCTGCATGCCCCGATTGCTCTTTTATTAATCTCTCTTTCCTCCTTTTGTAATTTACATGAATGCCCATTCTTTCTTCTTTCTTCCTCCATATCATGTTTGTTCCAGGGACTCCATTACTTTTTCTCACTTACATCACCTCCTTCGACTCCATCGACCACCACCTCTCCTTAGACTATTCCCGACCAGCAAAGAGTACCGTGATTCTTCATTACCCTCGTCGGCAAATCCCGTAAAAGCAAAATGGGTCATTTCCAATTAAACAAAAATTGGTTAAAGTAAAACTCAATTAGTCTACCTCCATTACCATTTAAAACTTTTATGTAAATCGCTTTTGAGGACATTTAATGAACAGTGAATCAAATCAAATCAAATAAGTGCAGAGGATTACGCTTATAACGAATCAAAATTGAAATCAGGTATAGATGCTGTTGAGTTCTTCACATAAAATTTTTGATGTGTTTTGGCTTCGAGGTGGATACAACAAAAGACTCGGAGTCTAAAAGGGTTTTGGGAAAAATTTCTAGGGTTTTCGGAAACTTTTTTTTATAGGGTTTTTGGGAAAAAAGAATTTGTTTTGGAGGGTGTTGGGAAGATTTCCTGGCTATGACTATTGGCCATGAGGAGCTCAGTGAAGAGGCAATGTTGGGAGTAAAGAGAGAGGGGTCACTGAAAGATATATAGAAAGAAGAAAAGGGCATTCATGTAAATTAAAAAGAAATTAATAGAGGTTAGTAGAAGATTTATCTTATTTAATATACGCCTATTGTTAATTGGTTTTACTGCTGACTAGTTAGTTGTTACCACCATAAAATTTATCAAAAAGGGGAGAAATGGATTCCGCTTGTTATATTGTCATATGCGTTAAATTCTTGGTTTTGGACCTCTTTTTTTTTATTCATTTTTCTCTTGCATTGAAATATTAGAGATAAGGTACCAATTTAATCCCTAATTGTTGACAAACTGAATTGCCCATGCTCAGTTTTGCAACCTGAATTGTCCAAATGCAATATCTAAATTTTTTGAAATTTCTTTAGGTTCTCCATGGACTATGCTATCTTCACTCTCGAAAGATCGCCCACCGCGATATCAAACCCTCCAACCTCCTCATCAACTCCAAGGGCCAAATCAAGATCGCCGACTTTGGAGTCAGCAAACTAATGCACCGATCCCTCGACACGTGTGTATCCTATGTGGGCACGTGCGCGTATATGAGCCCGGAACGTTTCGACCCCGACGCTCATGGGGGCGAGTACGATGGCTACGCAGCCGATGTCTGGAGCTTGGGCCTCACCTTAATGGAGCTCCATTTAGGGCATTTCCCTCTGTTGCCTGCGGGTCAGAGACCGGATTGGTCTGCATTAATGTGGGTGATTTGTTTCGGGGAAAACCCGCCCGTACCTGAAACTGCATCGGATGAGTTTAAGGGGTTTGTTGAATGTTGTTTGAATAGGGAGGCGGGGAAGAGAGGGTCGGTTGTCGAGTTGATTGGGCACCCATTTGTCGCCAGGAGGGATCAGGCCGAAGCAGGTCGAGCGTGGATGGAGTTGCTTGACCCTAACCTGGATTTGTTTCACAACATCTAGAGTTCTCGCATGTTTTTCTTTGATTTAGTTGTAAATATGTTAAGTCTGTCGGTTCATGAAGCCGTAATTTCTAGATTCTCTCCTCTTTTTGTGAAAGAATAACATATGCGAAATGGATGGAAATGATGTTGAGGATGCCTTGAATATGATGTGTAAAATGTTCGCTTGAAGATTTTAGAGTTTGTGCATATTCACGTAAAATTATATTTGCTGAATATATGTATAGAGCAGCGTATGTTTTCAGGTCTTCTGTCCATGTCAATTTTTAACATGGCATCATTGATGCCGAATGTAGAGATTTTCAGGTCTTATGTCTGTGTCGATTTTTAATATAGCATCATTGATGCCGAATGTAGAGGTTCTATAGGGAAAATTATATTTTCCAATAATGAAATAAATCATCACTAAGCTATCCAGCCATTGATCCTATACCGACGGGCACTGTCGCTGATGCTGCTTGACTGATTGTGTTTTTTATTTTAAAGATATATATGTATTCGCTTCCAGGGTACGATATCATCGGTACTGTACGATATCACTAACTAATGGGACGTGTCAGCTAAACTATCACCCATCCAGTCTACCCTGAAATACGGAACCTGTGTGACTGACCGTGTTTCCCATTGTTGCGGGACTTAGGACAGATGGTGAGCCCTGTCGGTGTACATTGGTATATGCTATCGTAGTTACTTGCACGAATTACAAAGACGGCGATTCTTTTAGTTTCTCACAAACAGAAAGATGTTTATTTAGCTAATATAGACGGAAAACAAGGTTTAATTACACACCGCGCCATGAGACCAATAGCTGCAAGTAATTAGTGGGAAACACACCGACATAAAGGAAACGATTGTGATCAACAACACCGGATACACCGTTTCTTACCACCCTTCGGCTGGCAACAGACAACATAGCTCGCCGTTGGCTGGTAGTCGCTGCTGCAACTTTTCCCAGTAAAGCTCGCCCCAGTAAGATTAGTGCATGTCCTCTTTACATCCTGAACCGCCATAGTGATACAAGCGGAGCATTCTGATTCTGTAGTATTCCGCGAGCATGATGCTTGGCCATCAATATTGTTCGGCCCTGCGAGCTTGACCGAATAGCTACGGTCGGTTGGCACCAGGAGCTGAAGGTGTCCAAGGAAAGCATCAACATTGGCAGCAGAGTATTTGCCAGTGATTTCTTTCGGTGTCGGCTCTGCCTGAGAGAAAACCAATTCGTGGTGATCATTGGCATCCACAACCATTCTTGCAAGAAGAGTCGGTGTCGCAATGAAGATCAACATCATCAAAGTAGGGGGACTTCAATTCTAGGCAGTTCTAGTTTATGTGTCTCGGATATCGCTCTCGACATGCTTATATATCTATATAGAGTTTAAATGCAACTAAATAGTACAATTATAATTTAATTATTTTTGAAAATAATTTTAAGCCCGCCAAGCCAATTGGTTTGTATTACAGTGCATAAGGAGACTTGGTTAAATATTTCTGAAAGAAATGTGCATGATGTGAAGAAATACGGATCCGAAATACACGGAATTTGATTCAACATTAGTGGAACAAAGTTCACACTAGCCCAAAACTCACAACACACAATAGAAGAGGAGCATCGTAAATGATGGAAAGTAGAGAATAAATTTCATTAATAATTCATGAGCATACAAAATAAAAGAGCTCAGAGAATTTGCATATTGTAGGAGCAATGGAGATTTTTTTTATGGTGGAATGGTTTCATGAAGAAGAAGTTGTCATAATTTGGCATGGGTTGATTAATTTGTTAAACACCTTCTCAATTAAAGGAAATGGGGAAATGGAGTCATTAATGGTTTTAGAAAGGATGAAAGTTGGGTGAATTAATTAAGCTAAATTCAAACTTACTCATGCAAGTATGGTGGTAGGAAATGCATAGAGAAGAAGAGAGGATTGATGTATGCATGGATGGATGTGTCATGTGTTTTCCACACGTGTACAAGCTCCAAAGTACAAAATTAACTCTCAACATTATATCCTCATTACATCCCTCATAAAATTGAATAAAAATAAAGATAAAACACTACTAGATAATTTTCCAAAAATACACTTTAACAAATTTAATACTCCTCCTTAAAATGCATTTTTGAAAACTAGTCCAAGTTTGTTTCGAATAAACTCGAATGGACTTTTAGAAAGAGACTTAGTGAAAATGTCGGCAATATTGTCCTTACTTCTCACATCCACCACACCAATAACTTCATCAAGCACCATCTCCGAATAAAATGATGCTCGATCTCAATATGCTTCGTTTAAGCATGACAGAGCGGATTAGTCACAAGCTTAATAGCACTTTGGTTGTCACCTCGAAAAATTGTTGGTTTATAAATTGGAAAATGAATATTCTCAACCTAACCTCCTTAACCATACATATTCTTGAGCCGCAAAAGACGAAGTCTTGTATTCTGCTTCGGTAGTAGAACATCTAATCTTGTTTCTTGCTACACCAAGAAACACCTGCGGAACCGCAATAAAACACATAGCCCTAAGTGGACCTACGATCATCTAAATCACCATCCAAATCGGCATCGGTGTAACCACGCAACTCAAACTTTGCATCCCCTTATATAACAAGCCTAAATCAAGAGTAGGCATAACATACTTCAAGATTCGCTTTGCTGCTTCAAGATGTGGCTTTTAAAGGGATTGCATATAACGGCTCACAAGAGCAACCGAGAAAGCAATATCCGGTCTTGTGATCGTTAAATAAATGAGGCATCCCACAAGCGCATGATAAGGTTGAGGATTCGGAAGAAGCTTACCTTCTTCACACCTGATTTTTAAATTCGCTTTAAGTGGAGTGGAGCACTGTTTGGTTTCATTCAAACCAAACCTCTCAAAGAGTTTCCTAGCATAACCCTTTTGAGAAACAAGAACGCCATCCTTCACATTCTTCACTTCTGAACCAAGAAAGTGATGAAACTCATCCAAATCTTTCATTTTGAATCGGATAAAGAGTTTCGCCCGAAAATTTGAAACCTCTCCATCATCATTGTCGGTAATTATCATATTGTCGACATAGAGCAAAACAACAACATGAGTGGTCTCTTACTTCATCATAAATAAACCATGATCCAAATTAGAAGCCAAATAACCACAAAAAACTAAGTACTCGACAATATTACCATACCAATCCCGTGGAGGTTGTTTTAAACCTTAGAGCGCTTTCTTTAGTTTGCAAACATACTCCGGATGAGAGCTTGAAATATAACCCGACAGTTGCTCCATGTAAATATCTTTATCAATCTCACCGTAAAGGAAAGCATCTTTTTACATCGAGTTGCCAAAGTTTCCATCCATTACTCGCCGCCCAAGAAATAACTAATCGGACCGAAGTCATCTTCGCAACGGAGCTAAAATTCTCTTCCTAATCTTGGCCATACTTTTGAGAAAACCCTTTCGCAACGAGCCAGGCTTTATATCTCTCCACGCTACCATCGGTCTTTCTTTTCAACTTGTAGACTCATTTGCATATAACCGGATCCACATCATTAGGCTTAGGAACTAAATCCAATGTATTATTTTTCAAGAGAGTACTCATCTCCTCATTCATCGCATCTTCCTATTACATGCACCTTGAGCTTCATCATAGCACGACGGCTCACTTTCATCAACTGGGTCGGCTAAAAAACATGAAGATGTACTCACCAAATTTCCATTGCAATAGCGTCTGAGTTTGACAATTTTTCTTGCTGATCTTCGAAGAGCTTGAGCACTCTCTACCTCCAAGTTTTCATCAACTTGAGACCTTTGAAAAGAATGAGAGTTACTCTCCCTTTCACTTTGCTCTCCCGTAAATGGAAAAGACCCGGATGGCGTTGGACCGCTCGATGACATCGGCAACTCGACAACCACTTCCGATGCACTATCCACCTTATTCTCATTATTAACATGATCAATGGAAACACTTTGAGTAGTAAAATAAGATGATACTTCATCGAAAACCACGTCTCTAGAAACAACAAATTTCCCAGTCTCTGAATTCATGCATTTCCAACCTTTCTTTCGTTCGTCATAGCTGACAAATACACATTTTTTCTCCTTTGCATCCAACTTGCTTCTTTGAGAAGCCGGAACATGAACATGCAAGGTGAGCCGCACAAGCCATACCCTCCGCCCATAAGGCTTTAGGTAAATTCTTCTCAAGCAACAAACATTTACAAGTCTCCACAAAATGTCAAATTTTTCTCTCCGCAGCTCCATTTTGTTGCTGAGTCTCCACACAAGAGAGCTCTCCCTTAATGCCATTTTTTCGACAAAAAGAGAAAAATTCATACAATGTAAATTCGCCGCCATTGTCGGTGCTCAATTTCTTTATCTTTAAATTAAGAACACCTTTAATGGTCTCTTTAAACTCCACAAATTTAGATAAAGCCTCCGGATTTTCTTTCACAAAATAGTTTCAAGTGAATCTCGAAATGCATCAACAAATAGTAACATATAACGAAAGCCGGAATAAGAGGGAGTAGCACACGGACGCATCAAATTGCTATGAATACATTTCAAAGGAGATTTGCACCGAGAAAGTGACTTGTCAAATGGAAGACGGTGTGCTTTTCCATATTGACAGCCCTCACATATACCATCGGATCTAAATGAGTCAATATTCAGAAGTACGTTCACTAGATTCTTCACAACCATAGCCTTCAAATTATCCATGTTAAGATATCCCAATCTCGCATTCCAAATAGAGGCGCTATCATTCGCACTCATTTTACTAACATAAGATGAAGAGGCCGCCAAAAAAAATAAATTTTTAACTCTCTTGCCGGTGTGAATGGCATCCGCCTTCAAACTCGAAATATTGCGGAGAAACTTCACATCATTGGAGCCAAATAAAACATGATAGCCGGTATCCACCGCATTCACCACCGAAAAGAGATTTTTCTTCATAACGGTCACATGATACACACTCTTCAAAGTAATGGGATCATCATCGCAAGCAACGGCAACAATACCCTCTTCTCCACCGGATGAATAGAATTATCCACCGTGATAATAGCATCATTGCCGCTATAAGTTTCGAGGGTAGAAAACTTAGAGGCATCACTGGTATGATGATGACCGCACCCGGAATCGACGATCCAATCGTCATCAAAATTGATGGATGCCATGGCACTTACGGTAGTAGTCTCCGCCATAAAACATCTTCCCCAATCTTCATCCTCTTTAGAACCATCTTTTTTCTCGGCGACATTACCCGGCTTTTACTTTACACGGCAATTCTTTCTCATATGACCATATTTATTGCACCGATGGCATTGAGACCCTTTCCGATTTTCATCGCCATTTGACGAAGATTCGTCATTTTTCTTTGCATCGACTTTCCTCTCATTTCCTTTATGATAATTTTTCTTACCTGAAAAGTGAGAATCGCCCTCTCCTCCGGAAATAGAACATACGATCATTTGGCGAGTTAAAAACTCTTGCGAAGAAAGAAAATTCTCGAACTCCAGTAACGAAGGTTGTCGATCCTAACCTTGAATAAAAGCGATATATGGAATGTACTCCTTTTTTAACCCCCGAATAATATATCTCTTCATTTTAGATTCTAAAATCAGCTCATCTGAATCTAAAAGAGAGTTCTTTGAACATAAAATATTTATCTTCAAGAAGTATTGAGCGATGGATAGATCAACTTGAGTCGTATTAGCTAACTTATTATCTAAAAATTGCAACCGCGCCACATTCTTCTTATTGAACAACCCATCAAAAGCACTCCAAATTTTAGAAGCCGACTTGCAATACATAATGAGGTCGAATAACTCACGAGAGATGGTTCTTTCCAAGACAAACTCCGCCTTAACATTCATCACCCGCTATTTTTTCAAAGCCCCTGCATTTTCTTCATTGTCCGCCAAAGCCACTCAATTATTACCTCCAACAACCTCCCATAATTCCTCACCCATAAGATAAGACTCCAAGCACGTTCTCCATATCTTGTAATTAGAATTATTGAGAATCTCGATACCGAGACCACTGAATCCTCCATGACTACCCGAATCCATTTCTGATAACCACTCTTCTTCGCCAAGGGAATCTTACAAAGTGCCGCTACCACCTTTGTAGCTCTGATACCATGTGAAGAAATACGGATATGAAATACACGGAATCCGATTCTATAATAATGGAATAAGGTTCACACTAACGCAAGACTCACAACCCACAACAGAAGAAGTGTATCGTAAATGAAGGAAAGTAGAGAATAAATTTCATTAATAATTCATGAGCATACAAAATAATAGAGCTTGAAGAACCTGCACATTGTAGGAGCAATGGAGATTATTTTTGTGGTGGAATAATTTCTTGAAGAAGAAGTTGTCATAATTTGGTATGGATTGGTTAATTTGTCCAACACTTTCTTGATTAAGAGAAATGGGGAAATTGAGTCATTAATAGTTTTGGAAAGGATGAAAGGTGGATGTATTATTAAACCAAATTCAAACTTACTCATGCAAGCATGGTGGTGGGAAATGTAAGGAGAGAAGAATTGACGATGGATGGATGCATGGATGGATGTGTCATGTGTCTCCCACACTTATATAAGCTCCACAGTACAAAATTAGCTCTTAACATAATGTCCTTACTACATCCATCATAAAATAGAAAATAAAAATAAAGATAAAATACTACTAGATAATTTTCCAAAAACACAATTTAACAAATTTAATCGTCGCGCCCCACCCCTAATACAGAGAGTATTGTCCGCTCTGGCCGAAACCGCACGGTTTTGTCCTTCGGAGCGAACCGGACCCGACCAGGGGCCACTTCCTAGGAGTTCTCAAACTCCTGTAGTGTCAGCTTCACTTAAAAGGCGTCTTTGTATTGAAGAGTGGTATCATTCCAATTATAGTACAATCTGTCCTCTTTCGGAATGTATTCCGAAAATCCCCCATTTTTTTATAGTGGGTCCCCATGCTTATCTGGTATAAATGGGTATACCGGATAATATCTGGGGTATTACATTCTCTCCCACTTAGAACAATGGTTCGTCCTCGAACCACAGACCTACTATTGAGGAACCTGGCTCTGATACCATTCTGTCACGTCCTACCCCCAATACAAAGAGTATTGTCCGCTCTGGCCGAAACCGCACGGTTTTGTCCTTCGGAGCGAACCGGACCCGATCAGGGGCCACTTCCCAAGAGGTCAACCATCCCAGGACTTCCCTGGCCCGAGCACGCTTAACCACGGAGTTCTCAAACTCCTGTAGTGTCGTGTTCACTTAAAAGATGCATCTGTATTGAAGAGTGGTATCATTCCATTTATAGTACAGATCTGTCCTCTTTCGGAATGTATTCCGAAAATTCCCCATTGTTTTATAGTGGGTCCCCATACTTATCTGGTATAAATGGGTATAACGGATAATATCTGGGGTATTACATTCTCCCCCACTTAAAACAATGGTTCACACTAGCCCAAGACTCACAACCCACAACAGAAGAAGTGTATCGTAAATAAAGGAAAGTAGAGAATAAATTTCATTAATAATTCATGAGCATACAAAATTATAGAGCTTGGAGAACCTGCACATTGTAGGAGCAATGGAGATTATTTTTGTGGTGGAATAATTTCTTGAAGAAGAAGTTGTTGTCGTAATTTGGTATGGGTTGGTTAATTTGTCCAACACTTACTTGATTAAGAGAAATGGGGAAATTGAGTCATTAATAGTTTTGGAAAGGATGAAAGGTGGATGTATTATTAAACCAAATTCAAACTTACTCATGCAAGCATGGTGGTGGGAAATGTAAGGAGAGAAGAATTGACGATGAATGGATGCATGGATGGATGTGTCATGTGTCTCCCACACATATACAAGCTCCAAAGTACAAAATTAGCTCTTAACATAATGTCCTTACTACATCCATCATAAAATAGAAAATAAAAATAAAGATAAAATACTACTAGATAATTTTCCAAAAACACAATTTAACAAATTTAACTATCGTGCCCCACCCCCAATACAGAGAGTATTGTCCGCTCTGGTCGAAAGCGTATGGGAGGTCACCCATCCCAGGACTTCCCTGGCCCGAGCACACTTAACTACGGAGTTCTCAAACTCCTATAGTGCCAGGTTCACTTAAAATGAACCTCTGTTTTGAAGAGTGGTATCATTCCATTTATAGTACAGATCTGTTCTCTTTCAGAATGTATTCCGAAAACTCCCCATTGTTTTATAGTGGGTCCCCATGCTTATCTGGTATATATGGATATACCGAAAAAAAACTTGGGGTATTACATTCTGCCCCACTTCGAACAATGGTTCGTTCTTGAACCACAGACCTACTATTGGGGAAACTGGCTCTGATATCATTCTGTCATGCCCCACCCCCAATACAGAGAATATTGTCTGCTCTGTCCGAAATCACATGGTTTTGTCCTTCAAAGCGAACAGGACCCGACCAGGGGCCACATCCCAAAAGGTCACCCATCCCAGGACTTTCCTGTCCCAGGCACGCTTAACTACGGAGTTCTCAAACTCCTGTAGTGTCGGGTTCACTTAAAAGGCAGCTCTGTATTGAAGAGTGGTGTCATTCCATTTATAGTACAGATCTGTCCTCTTTCGGAATGTATTCCGAAAATTCCTCATTATTTTATAGTGGGTCCCCATACTTATCTGGTATAAATGGGTATATCGGATAATACCTAGGGTATTATATTCTCCCCCACTTAGAACAATGATTCACACTAGCGCAAGACTCACAACCCACAACAGAAGAAGTGTATCGTAAATGAAGGAAAGTAGAGAATAAATTTCATTAATAATTCACGAGAATACAAAATAATAGAGTTTGGAGAAACTGCACATTGTAGGAGCAATGGAGATTATTTTTGTGGTGGAATAATTTCTTGAAGAAGAAGTTGTTGTCATAATTTGGTATGGGTTGGTTAATTTGTCCAACACTTTCTTGATTAAGAGAAATAGGGAAATTGAGTCATTAATAGTTTTAGAAAGGATGAAAGGTGGATGTATTATTAAACCAAATTCAAACTTACTCATGCAAGCATGGTGGTGGGAAATGTAAGGAGAGAAGCATTGATGATGAATGGATGCATGGATGGACGTGTCATGTGTCTCCCATACATATACAAGCTCCAAAGTACAAAATTAGCTCTTAACATAATCTTCTTACTACATCCATCAAAAAATAGAAAATAAAAATAAAGATAAAATACTACTAGATAATTTTCCAAAAACACAATTTAACAAATTTAACTGTCACGCCCCACCTCCAATACAGAGAGTGTTGTCCGCTCTGGCCGAAACCGCACGGTTCTGTCCTTCGGAGCTAACCGGACCCGACCAGGGGCCACTTCCCAGGAGTTCTCAAACTCCTGTAGTTTCTGGTTCACTTAAAAGGCGTCTCTGTATTGAAAAGTGGTATCATTACATTTATAGTACAGGTCTGTCCTCTTTCGGAATGTATTCCGAAAATTCCGCATTATTTGGGCCCCTATGCTTATCTGGTATAAATGGGTATAGCAAATAATACCTGTGGTATTACATTCTCTCCCACTGAGAACAATGGTTCGTCCTCAAACCACATACCTACTATTGAGGAACCTGGCTCTGATACCATTCTGTCATGCTCCACCCCCAATACAGAGAGTATTGTCTGCTCTGGCCGAAACCGCACGGTTTTGTCTTTCGGAGCGAACCGGAACCGACCACGGACCACTTCCCAGAAGGTCACCCATCCCAGGACTTCCGTGGCCCGAGCACGCTTAACTACGGAGTTCTCAAACTCCTGTAGTGCCGGGTTCACTTAAAAGGCGCTTCTGTATTGAAGAGTGGTATCATTCCATTTATAGTACAGATCTGTTCTCTTTCGGAATGTATTCCGAAAATTCCCCATTATTTTATAGTGGGTCCCCATACTTATCTGGTATAAATGGGTATATCGGATAATACCTGGTGTATTACATTCTCCCCCACTTAGAACAATGGTTCACACTAGCGCAAGACACACAACCCACAACAGAAGAAGTGTATTGTAAATGAAGGAAAGTAGAGAATAAATTTCATTAATAATTCATGAGCATACAAAATAATAGAGCTTGGAGAACCTACACATTTTAGGAGAAATGGAGATTATTTTTTTAGTGGAATAATTTCTTGAAGAAGAAGTTGTTGTCATAATTTGGTATTGGTTGGTTAATTTGTCCAACACTTTCTTGATTAAGAGAAATAGGGAAATTGAGGTATTAATAGTTTTGGAAAGGATGAAAGGTGGATGTATTATTAAACCAAATTCAAATTTACTCATGCAAGCATAGTGGTGGGAAATGTAAGGAGAGAAGAATTGACGATGGATGGATGCATGGAGAGATGCGTCATGTGTCTCCTACACATATACAAGCTCCAAAGTACAAAATTAGCTCTTAACATAATTTCCTTACTACATCCATAATAAAATAGAAAATAAAAATAAAGATAAAATACTACTAGATAATTTTCCAAAAACACAATTTAACAAATTTAACTGCCACGCCCCACCCTCAATACCGAGAGTATTTTCCGCTGTGCCCGAAACCGCACGATTTTGTCCTTCGGAGCGAACCGGACCCGACCAGGGGCCACTTCCCAGGAGTTCTCAAACTCCTGTAGTGTCAGATTCACTTAAAAGGCGTCTCTGTATAGAAAAGTGGTATAATTACATTTATAGTACAGATCCGTCCTCTTTCGGAATGTATTCCGAATATTCCCCATTATTTGGGTCCCTATACTTATCTGGTATAAATGGGTATACCAAATAATACCTGTGGTATTACATTCTCTCCCACTTAGAACAATGGTTCGTCCTCAAACCATATACCTACTATTGAGGAACCTGGCTCTGATACCATTCTGTCATGCTCCACCCCCAATACAGAGAGTATTGTCCGCTCTGGCCGAAACCGCACGGTTTTGTCTTTCGGAGCGAACCGGACCCAACCACGGGCCACTTCCCAGAAGGTCACCCATCCCAGGACTTCCGTGGCCCGAGCACGCTTAACTACGAAGTTCTCAAACTCCTGTAGTGCCGGGTTCACATAAAAGGCGCCTCTGTATTGAAGAGTGGTATCATTCCATTTATAATACAGATATGTCCTCTTTCGGAATGTATTCCGAAAATTTCCCATTATTTTATAGTGGGTCCCCATGCTTATCTGATATAAATGGGTATATCGGATAATACCTGGTGTATTACATTCTTCCCCACTTAGAACAATGGTTCACACTAGCGCAAGACTCACAACCCACAACAGAAGAAGTGTATCGTAAATGAAGGAAAGTAGAGAATAAATTTCATTAATAATTCATGAGCATACAAAATAATAGAGCTTGGAGAACCTGCACATTGTAGGAGCAATGGAGATTATTTTTTCGGTGGAATAATTTCTTGAAGAAGAAGTTGTTGTCATAATTTGGTATTGGTTGGTAAATTTGTCCAACACTTTCTTGATTAAGAGAAATAGGGAAATTGAGTCATTAATAGTTTTGGAAAGGATGAAAGATGGATGTATTATTGAACCAAATTCAAATTTACTCAGGCAAGCATAGTGGTGGGAAATGTAAGGAGAGAAGAATTGACGATGGATGGATGCATGGATAGATGTGTCATGTGTCTCCCACACATATACAAGCTTCAAAGTACAAAATTAGCTCTTAACATAATTTCCTTACTACATCCATAATAAAATAGAAAATAAAAATAAAGATAAAATACTACTAGATAATTTTCCAAAAACACAATTTAACAAATTTAACTGTCACGCCCACCCCCAATACAGAGAGTATTGTCCACTCTTGCCGAAAAAGCACGGTTTTGTCTTTTGGAGCGAACCGGATCCGACCAGGGGCCACTTCCTAGGAGATCACCCATCCCAGGACTTCCCTGGCCCGAGCACGCTTAACTATGGAGTTCTCAAACTCCTGTAGTGCCAGGTTCACTTAAAAGGCGCCTTTGTATTGAAGAATGATATCATTCCATTTATAGTACATATCTGTCCCTCTTTCGGAATGTATACCGAAAATTCCCCATTGTTTTATAGTGGGTCCCCATGCTAATCTGGTATAAATGGGTATACTGAATAATATCTGAGGTTTTGTCCTTCGGAGCGAACCGGACCCGACCAAAGGCCACTTCCCAGAAGGTCACCCATCCCAGGACTTCCCTGGCCCGAGCACGCTTAACTTCGGAGTTCTCAAACTCCTGTAGTGCCAGGTTCACTTAAAAGGCGCATCTGTATTGAAGAGTGGTATCATTCTATTTATAGTACATATCTGTACTCTTTCGGAATATATTCCGAAAATTCCCCATTGTTTTATAGTGGGTCCCCATGCTTATCTGGTATAAATGGGTAAACCGGATAATACCTGGGGTATTACATTCTCCCCCACTTAGAACATTGGTTCGTTCTCGAACCACAGACCTACTATTGAGGAACCTGGCTCTGATACCATTATGTCACGCCCCACCCCAATACAGAGAGTATTGTCCGCTCTGACCGAAACCGCACGGTTTTGTCCTTCGGAGCGAACCGGACCCGACCAGGGGCCACTTCCTAAGAGGTCACCCATCCTAGGACTTCTCTGGCCCGAGCACGCTTAACTACGGAGTTCTCAAACTCCTGTAGTGCCGGGTTCACTTAAAAAGCGCTTCTGTATTGAAGAGTGGTATCATTCCATTTATAGTACAGATCCGTCTTCTTTCGGAATGTATTCCGAAAATTCTCCATTGTTTTATAGTGAGTTCCATGCTTATCTGGTATAAATGGGTATATCGGATAATATCTGGGGTATTACATTCTCTTCCACTTAGAACAATGGTTCACACAAGCGCAAGACTCACAACCCAGAGCAGAAGAAGTGTATCGTAAATGAAGGAAAGTAGAGAATAAATTTCATTAATAATTCATGAGCATAAAAAATAATAGAGCTTGGAGAACCTGCACATTGTAGGAGCAATGGAGATTATTTTTGTGGTGGAATAATTTCTTGGAGAAGAAGTTGTTGTCGTAATTTGGTATGGGTTGGTTAATTTGTCCAACACTTTCTTGATTAAGAGAAATGGGGAAATTGAGTCATTAATAGTTTTGGAAAGGATGAAAGGTGGATGTATTATTAAACCAAATTCAAACTTATCCAGGCAAGCATAGTGGTGGGAAATGTAAGGAGAGAAGAATTGACAATGGATGGATGCATGGATGGATGTGTCATGTGTCTCGCACACATATACAAGCTCCAAAGTACAAAATTAGCTCTTAACATAATCTCCTTACTACATCCATCATAAAATAGAAAATAAAAATGAAGATAAAATACTACTAGATAATTTTCCAAAAACACAATTTAACAAATTTAACTGTCACGCCCTACCCCTAATACCGAGAGTATTGTTCGCTCTGGCCGAAACCACACTGTTTTGTCCTTCGGAGCGAACCGAACCCGACCAGGGGCCACTTTCCAAAAGGTCACACATCCCAGGACTTCCCTAACCCGAGCACGCTTAACTATGGAGTTCTCAAACTCCTGTAGTGCCAGGTTCACTTAAAAGGTGCCTCTGTATTGAAGAGTGGTATCATTCCATTTATAGTACAGGTCTGTCCTCTTTCGGAATATATTCCGAAAATTCCCCATTGTTTTATAGTGGGTCCCCATGCTTATCTGGTATAAATGGGTATACCGGATAATACCTGGGATATTACATTAACACATGATGCATATGATTGTCTAGACTTTAGAGCATCACTAGACCTTTAACTTAAGCCATCCACTCACATTCACTTCTTGGGATTTAATCCCAAATTAGAATCCATGCCATATTTTAATACTTCTGTCGACTCTTCTCATAGAGCCTCTTCTTGATGATAAGGAGTGTAGCAATAAGTTGATTACCAATCTACAATCCTTGTTCCTAATAAGATCCTTGGGACCCACCCTTCGTTTTCCCCTTATGTGCGTTGTGGCGACCGTATCAAATTAGTTGCAGTCGACAACTGCGACAACTAATTCACATATAATTTTAGTGTTTTTGTTTAAAAAAGAAATGGAGCAAATGCGCCTATCATTAATAGAAAATTAATAGACCACAAAAGTTGTGCATAAATAATACATCAACATGCTCCAATGCATGATCTACTAAGAGAAAATATAGTCCTCATAACATTTACATAGAGGGGTGGCCATAAAAGACTAGGTTAGATAAAAGTACAATGTAGATCAAGACGAAAAGTCCTTAAATCCACGTCATCAGCAGCCATGCCACAATCTCAAAGCAGCCATGCCTTCCCTCCTCCTCTCTGTTAATAAACTTCCTGCTATGTTGAAAGAAGTCTTCCTTTTCACATCTGATAGAAATACAACCAAAATATTGACCCCATGCATCCAAGCCCCGGAACACCTCATGAATGCAATGATGAAGTGTTGTTAACAAGGATAGATCCCCGCAATACCCTCACACTTTTTCCCTCACACTTTTTCATGCTCAACCTAAAAGAACACATGTCGTCAATTTTCTCACGAATCTTGCATTCAGAGAACTCTACGGCACGAAAGCAAATTTCATTCCTATGCAATCACATCGTCTAGATGGTCACGGTCATAGTTGTATCCCATCACGACCAAAATTCCCGAGACAATCTCTCACCTCTCCCCACCAAAATACAAACTTGCACACTTGCAAGTTGACATTAATGTTTAGTTTTCTCACCGCCCAACTCCAAATTTTAGTCGATTTTGGATATTCAAAAAATAAATGCTCCACACTTTTGCTACCAACACCGCAAATAAAGTATTCAATTGGCATAATAATATTCCTCTTAAGAATATTATCACAGACATAATACGACCATGTACACACAACCAAAGAAAAATCATTACCTTTAGCGGTGTTAACGTGCTCCAAATGATATTCGAGCATCCACTGTTAAGGCCACCAAAGTTCAATCACACATATTCCGAATTCACGGTAAACATCCCCGATGGAGTCTCCAAATCCTTCCATCAGTGCTCCAATTCGTTGGCAGAGGTGTATTATGAAAGTTTATACAAATTTGGTTGAGTTCTATCTCGGATAATTTTTGGAAATTAACGATTCTTTAAAAAAAAAATTAGCAAAATAGTGTTAGAAAAAAATTATATAACAATATGATGTTGGGTACATGATTAGTGACTCTTAGCAGAGTTTAACTAAACATGTACTTTAAAAGTGCAGTTTTAAGCCACACTTGCAAATGCAGCTTAAAGCTTGCAAGTATTTTGTAAATCCCCGTTTCCATTTTAATAGAAGTTTCCCTATTCTCTGAATCCCAGTGGTTTCTTTTCTTTTTCCTTCATATATTGAATTGGTTGTTTAAGCTTAATATTTATATTTTTCCTTAACCCTAAAAGTCAAAACCCAGAATTTAAAACCAAAAACTAAAGCACATTAAACCAATTTAAATTAACCCAAATTTTCTTTTAACAAATAAATCCCCCAGCCCGTTACTATTCCTCAGCCCACTCAGGATTTTTTTTTAATAAATCCTTATTTAATCCTCAGCCCAACTTATCCTGGCCCAGCTTCCACTACCCGCGTCCGCGCCCGCCTTCATCGAACCCGACCCGACCCGACCGTTACTTCTTCTTCCACACAATCCCTTCCCGCTCTTTTTCATTCATGCACTACCCACGTCCCCGAGCTCCCCACGTCGCCCTCGCCATTGCCCACGACCCGCGACCCCCGACCACGACTCCCTCAAACTCCCCGTCTCCAACCCATCATCTCCATCTCACTCTCCAACTCCTTCTCAAAACTCTCCAACTCACTCAAATTTTTCCCCACGAACCTACTGCAACTTAGACTCTCCCGTCGACGACGACGACGACGAACCTCCCCGACCCCTTCCTTCATCACCTTCACCCCAACAACTCAGCCACTTCACTCGAACTCCACACCCTCATCAAATCGAGATCCCCTGCACACCAACCCAATACACCCGAGCCAACCACCACTTGGCACCTTACGGCCGACGCCGACGAGCCCCATCCGGCCTGAACCACCTCTGCGACCCTCTACATCCTCAGCACCATCCTCATCACTCCAAACCCGACCCCCACTGCTCGCCTCTCTCTTTCCAAAACCCACATCAGTGATCACTGTGCACTCACTGTGCACGTCGCCGGAGCGACCACCGCCGACGTCGTCGACCCCAGCAAGTCCCAGGCCAACCACAGAGCACCACATCCACTTCCAGCAATCACTTGACGACTCCGGACAACTCCGACGTCAAACCCGTGTTTCGATCCAAGCTCGCGAGAATCCGTTTCACGGCGTACATCGCGCGTTCGTGACGCCGCTGCTTCCGTACGACCTCGAGACATTTCCAGGCAAGTGTTTACTTGCTCCATGCTATAATAATAGTGGTACAAAACTAAATAATCTAGTTTACGAATTTACCGATTCTCGATACGTATTGTGACGTAAGTGTTTGATGCTAGTCTCTAATGATTACAATAGTTTATTTTGACGGAAACTGATATTTTATGTTGGCCCATTTGATGATAAATATCGTGCATGAAAATCACTGGAAAATACGATTGTTAGTGACAAAATTGATACCCCCAATTATGTCGTTAAAACTAGAAGCTTTCTCGTATCTGAAAATAAATAAAATCACCGTAAATTACATTCAAACTGGAATGATGCGTTCGAGGGCTTAAATCGAAGCCGACTCGACGAACTTTAACCCTATATAAAATTTCAATGATTTCTGTTCTGTAACCGTGATGATAATTAGATCGGAATGCGACTCTGGACTGCGGTCCAGAGCGTTTCTGATTATTGTGTACTGTCCCAATACTTGCGTCACTGTGTTTCTTGAAGTCGTATGTTACGGAACTCTACAGTAGATTAAAGATAACTCTGTTAGATAAATAAAACAGGTGGTTCCATTCCGTTTCATCGCCATTTGCTATTTTAATCTGTATTTAAAAGGGCTGAACGTATAACTGTCCAGAACAGATTCAGAAATGACATACTGAGGTTAAACCGTGTATAACTTTCAACGTACAGATGCGGTTGAGGATCTGTCTGTTGTTTTGAATGCTTTATTGGAAACCCTAGATTTCATTTAACTGTAACATCGCTAAATTCTGAGCCCAACTGGGTGAAATTCGTGTCGCGAAACGGACGTTCAGTTCTGAAACTGAATTTCCAGCCGCGAGCACTTAAAATGAAACAGCTGTATCTTGAAAACCGGAATCCCGATCGAACTGAAACTAATTTTGATGGATTTCTGACTGAATGTTCTATTTATCTTACTTGTATCATTTTGTCAAATTCTTAACATATGAATTTATGAAATTTCTGGAAGATAATGACATGCCTATTGATTCATATTACCCTTAGCGTAATGATGGCATACATACATATATCATACCCCATTTACCATATACTTAGTGCTAGTGCTGTTGGGGTAAAAATTTACACCCCGGTTGACCAAGTCAAAATCAAAGTCAACCCCAAGCCAAGTGGGCCCAAGCCCAGATCCAGTGGGCCCATGCCTGGGTCGAGCCCGAACATGAAGCGGCCGGCCTCCCCCCATGCCAAGATAAAAATTTTTGTAATAAATAATTTTGTTGCATTTCTTTTATTTTATTTATGGATAAACGTAAGAAAAATAGGCATAAAGCCAAATTTTTGTAAAGCCCATGGCTTATGTGCAAAAAGAAATGGCACATGAGCCATGAAATAGGCAAAATGCCATTTTGTGAAGCCCAAGGGGCTATGTGTAAAGTGTATGGCCTATAAAGGCAAGGATAATGAAATATCCCAACAACTTTTTCTCTCTCCAAAAAAGTTTCAGAGCTGAGCTCTTTCTTCCTTCTTCAAGGTTCCAAAACCTTCTTCTTTCTTTTGAATTAAATCAAGAGTTTTACTCTTCCTTTTTCAAAACTAAATAGTTTTCCACCACAAAACCCATTAAGGGGAACCCAGATCTGCCATCAGATCTCAAAAAGGAGAGATTTTGATATCTCACATCCCTTGATCTTCAAGATCCGGCCAAACAACAGGAGGAAGAAGAAGAACATCTTTCACTAAACCCCCCAAAAAAGAAGAAAAACACATTCAGGAGTCCAACTCCTCTCTGATTTCTCTTCTGAGAAATTTTTTCAGGCCAAAAGCCTCTTGTGCGCACCTGCGCGCAGCGCAAGTGCGCAAGGCGCCAGCGTGCCGACACGTGGCGCGCGCGCTTGCGCACCTGCGCGCTTGCGCAAGTGCGCAAGGCGCCCGCGTGCCGACACGTGGCGCGCGCGCTTGCGCACCTGCGCGCTTGCGCAAGGTGCGCAAGGCGCCCGTGTGCCGACACGTGGCGCGCGCGCTTGCGCACCTGCGCAAGCGCGCAAGGCGCCCGCGCGCCGACACGTGGCGCGCGCGCTTGCGCACCTGCGCAAGCGCGCAAGGCGCCCGCGCGCCGACACGTGGCCCGCGCGCATCCCTTGGATGCCTTTTCCCTCTCTTTTTATGTACATACATATACACATATATATGTATACAAATTCACACATATACATACTCCGCCACATTCTCCCCCTCCAAAAATTTTTCGGGCCGGGGCGCTGCCCCGAACCCCGCAAGGGGGCTGCTAGCCCCCTTGACCCCCAGCCCGCTATCCGGGTAGCGGGACCCCCGTAAAAACTCTGCGTGGCTCCCGATATATCCAAAACCCCCTTTCAAAACACACGCACACTGCACATTGAGTTCGCATGACCAGTTTAACCCGTCAATCGGAGGTTCCCTCGCCCCAAAGGAGATGGGTAATTAACGGCAGCTTAGTCCGCGGCTGCCGGAGATTCGGATCCCCACAATCATTAAACCCCCGCCTACCCTAGGCAGGGGGAATCTGTAGTACGCCTGACGAGCGCGCGCGTATTCCCATCTCACTGGGGTGACGAAAAACACCCTACAGATTCTGGCACGCCCGGTGGGACCAATCTCTCCTCCCATATTTCGGGTTAAACGTTCATGCGAGCTCAATCAATATACATACCTGTATTTATACTAAAAATAATGCTTTTTCATGCAGATTTTCAAGCAATCAACCTTCGACGACAATGTCTCCCCAGACGAATTCAGCTTCCAACGGCACCCCGATTCTGTACGTGGTCAAGATCAACGCTCGTGTGGTTCTCCCCGCAAGCCTCAGTCGACAGTGGGAGGAACCGCCCCGCCAGTTCGGCTCCGTCATCATCTACCCTGCCGGAAGCGCTCATCTGGCGGAGATCCCGGCGGAACAGGTGGCCAAGCCGGTCTCAAGGGGAAAGAGGCCGAATGTCGTGATCGCCAAGGCACCACAACCGAAACTCAAGACGCTATCTGAACGACTCCCTGACGCTCTAGCTGGGGGCAAGACTTCCGATGCGAAGGGCAACATCAAATGTCGCGGACGAGCTCAGGCGATGACTCTAACAAATGCACAATCGGGCGTATCTCCAAGGCCCTCCATCAACCGGTCTGCGGCATCTTCCCAAAAAGCCGAAGTCTGCCAGGTGCTTAGAACAGAAAAGTTAAGGCAGAAGCGGCTCAGGTATCGAGCCAACAAGAGGGCCAAGGCTTCGGCCAAATGGAATCGTGTGAAGTTCCAAGTGCAGGGTTGCCCGGCGACGACGGCCGAGTCGGACGTAAGAATCAGCAATTCCTTCGAGCCTCTGAAGTGGGTTCAGAAAAACGCCATGACCGCCAGAATCAAGAAGACAGCAGTCCGAACAGTGCCACAAAGAGACGTGTCCTGGCCCCAACAGAAAAAGTATGACACTGTCTCTTCAAGAGTCTATCAAGCACTCTGTGCCGCGTGAAAGCAGCGGGGCAAACCCAGAAAAGAAGCGCCAGCACCATTCAAGAACCTGGTTAGGCCGGCCGCCTTCAATCGACTACCATCTACCGAAACAAGGGGGTCAAGACAACGATCCGTGAAATCAGCCGCCAATGATAGAAAGACGGCCGGATATATCACCCATACGATCTATATGGCGGGCGGGCGCCCTAGCGACAACCTTCGCAGCAAAAGCAAGGACGGGGCCACCACATCCCAAGCCCAATCTAGCCTGAATGTGGTTGCCGCCGCCCAAGAACAGACGCCCCCGCTGGATGAAGAAAACCCTCTCGATGAGGATGATAGGCAGAAAGAGCCCTCGATCCATGCAGAGTCAAGCTCGGACAGCGAGGAAGAGCCGACTTTCCGCCCCAGGACTGCGGAGCAAGAGCTGCTTCAGGAGCTTCGAAAACAGCTCAGGAGCAAAGATAAAGAGATGGCCAAGCTCTATTCAAAGATTTACGACTTAACGAACGTGGTGATGCAGCTTACGGCTCAAATTGCTCGAGCGCCTCCTAATCAAGCACAAGCCGCTACTAATCAGCCGGGTGATGACAATCCGAGGCAGCCAATGCCTGTTCCTTTGGGACCAAGACTGGTCGAGCCGAATGAAAGCCGGCTACATTCCGCTTCTGGGGACGCCTTGGCCCCAGATAGCACTATCCCGCTAACACAGGATCGGATAATGGATTTGGTCACCAGCAAGGTTAAAACATTGGTGGCCGAAGCTGAAGCTCAGAAAGAAATCGGCAGTAGTGGGCGGCCATATCCCGCGCAGTACGATCTGATTGAGTTCCCAAGCGGCTACGTCATTCCTAAGTTCGGAAGATTTGATGAAACGGGGAATGCAAACCAGCACGTCGCCCACTTCAAAGCATCGTGCGGAAATACAGGGGGCAATGACACGCTCCTTCTTCGTCAATTTGTCAACAGCCTGACCGGTGTCGCTTTCGACTGGTACGCGAGTATACCGGACGGGTCCGTCATTACCTTTGCCCAAATGGAGTCTCTGTTCCGGCAAAGGTTCATGAGCTTCAGTGATAAAATCTCTATAGCCGATCTTGTGAGGACCAAGCCGGGGAAGAATGAAAGCAACACCGACTTTATCGCCCGGTGGCGTAATCTCACAGTTAAGTGCGAACCGCCGCTGGAGCAGGACCAGTCCGTCAGCCTTCTCATTGGGAACCTCAGCAATTGGATGGTCCCCTTCTTGTGTACAGCGGGCCTCAAGACGTTTCAGGAGCTAACCAAGAAAGTCCAAATGCTGGAACGCTCGAAGCAAGAGTCCCCGCCAGACTCTCAGAGAGACAAAACCTGGAAAAGCAAGCGGGACGACAACCGTAGAAGCGGGAGTTCCAGCAGTACCAATGTCTTCAATGCCTCCGACAATGAAGAAAAGCGAAGGGCGGGCGAATCCAAAACCAACCGGTCTCGAAAGCCATTGCTGGGAGGAGATGGGCCTTCCTTAGAGGAGAAAAAGAACAAGGTTTACTCTTTCAGAAGGGACAAGGTCCGCAAGATATTTAAAGATGCCTTGAACAATGGCCTACAACTGCCGGAGTCGAAAAGACCCCAAGAAGCAAAAATGATCGACAATCCCATGTATTGCCCGTACCACCGAGTAGTGAGCCATGCGATCGAGGATTGCTATATCTTCAAGGATTGGGTCGAGAAGCAGTACAAGGCTGGAGAGATCGAGCTGTCCAAAAGCGTGTTGGTGAACAATCAAGTTGCAACCGCCAACTTTATACAGACGGAAGCTGAAGCCTTCTGGGAGCAGACAGCCGAACCCGCTGCCCTGACAAACGAAACTGACTCATCGCGGCCTTCGTGGAGTACGCACATATCTAATAAGACGAAGAAGATGATAAAGCTACTTCGGAAAGAACCCAGGATGGAATGGGAAGGACAGAAGAAGCCTGCCAGTCCAGCTGCCAATGCGGCTCCATCAGGCTCAAAATCCAAGAAGCTCAAGAAGAAGAAAAGTGCAGCTCGGCGCGAAAAAGAGTCTGCAGGGAGATCGACCATTCAAAAGTATATCGATTCCCTCGAAGAATATGAGCAAAAGGAAAGAACATTGATTCAATTGAAGGAGTTCTTCCCTGTACAAGCGGCTGAAATTCTGGAGGAGTTAGAAGAAGACTCCAATGAAGAAATTCCAGTAGTGACCTGCTACGCCATCCATCTTGGCAGCGACTCTGAGGATGATCTCTGTTTTCCGGAAGAGGACGAGGAGCTCACCACAAAGGCCAATCAAATCCAGCTCAGAAGCGGCAGGGCTCTACCGCAAAATCAGGGCAACGCCCCAAAAAGGAAGGAAAAACAAGTCGCTAATGAAGAAGATGGCAGAGAACCGGCTGATGAAAAGATAAGTCCTTCCTCGGTGGACTATAATGTCTTGGCGCATCTCCGGAAGCTTCCGTCTCTCCTGAGCATCTACGACGCCTTGGTCCTATCTAAGGAGCTTAGAGATGTTCTCATCCACGCTCTGCAAAACCCCGAGCGGTATCAGGCTCACTTTGCGGAAATTAACATGAAAGAAGCCCAGCATGCTTTGTATGCCGCCGCAGTCACATTTAAGGATGAAGACTTGCTACTGGGAACGGCTGAGCATAATCGGCCACTTTACGTGACCGGGTACAGCGACGGAGATCGAATTAATCGCATATTGATTGATCCGGGGTCCTCAGTGAACATCATGAACTTGCGAACTCTGAAGAGTTTGTCAATGGACGTCCGACACCTGTCAAGGGAAAGGATTGTCATTCAAGGCTTCAACCAAAATTGTCAGCAAGTTCTGGGGTCTATAGCTCTGCCAATCAAATTTGGGGATCTGCAAACTGAAGCTAAGATATACGTGATCGACGCCGACACGTCTTATAAGATTCTCTTGGGGCGGCCGTGGCTCCATGATTACGGCATCATTCCGTCAACTCTCCATCAATGCATGAAGTACACTAAAAATGGCGAAGAAAGACGCATTGACGGAGACATCCAGCCGTTCGGTGTGCATGAAGTCCGATATGAAGATTCTCGGTACTTTACGAACCACCAAAATGCTAAGCCACAACTGACTGAGGATAGAACGGCCCCAAGACTCAAAAGCAAATCTGCGCCGGCTATCACTTTCAAAAGCAAAAATACCAAAGTGCGCCCGCATTTCGGCAGCGACTCTGATGAGTCCGACGCTGGAAGCCCGTCCTTCCGCAAAACTCGCCCTCATTTCGGCAGCGATACGGACGAATCTGTTACTGAAGGCCCATCTAGCAGCAAAGTCCGCCCTCATCTTGGCAGTGACACTGAAGAGTCAGAGGAGGAGGACCTGTCGTACAACAGCGGTGCAGATTGGACCCCCACGCAACAAGCGAAACTACGAGAGACCTTCGAAGTTGCAGAAGGGTCCCTAGCCGTTACAAGGGTACCAGAGCAAATGTGCAAAGAGCTCGATGCATTATCAATCTCCACCGTGGACCAGCTGAAAACTTTCTACGTTCCCGGGAGGAAAAGTGGACAGAAGGGCATCTTGTTTTATGGGTCAAACCCCGTTGTGCACCCGGACGACCTTTCTGTCGCGTGCCTTCCCTATGAGAGAGGCATAAGAGCCGTCCTCAATCCCAGATACTATGCGCCCGAGATGCGGGAATACTTTAAGAAGTGCGGATGCCGGTTATATCAAACGAAGTCCGAAGCAAAGTTTTACGAAGGGCTATGGTATCCGCCTTAGGTCCGAGCACTCATCGATGGACGAATTCCAGATAGACGGGGCATAGGCTACATTCAACCTGATTCCAGAGCGTGCTACATGATCCATGTTGGTGAGGCCAGCGAAGGATCGAATAATGATGACGAGATAGCCGAGCCAGAAGAAGCTCCTCAAGAGCTCGAAGATGGCGGACAAGCAACCTTTGATGAGCTAACCGAGATTGACTTAGGAACGCCCGATAATCCAAGGCCGACCTACATCAGCTCACTCTTGTCAGAGGAAATGAAAGAGCAGATAATTGCCCTGCTGCGTGAGTTCGTCGACTGCTTCGCGTGGACGTACAAAGAAATGCCTGGCCTTTCCCCTGAGGTAGCCGTGCATAAGCTGGCTATATCTCCTGATGCTAGGCCAGTCAAACAAGCTCCTCGAAGAATGAGAAGGGAGTTGGAAGAAAAGGTCATCGAGGAAACCAAGAAGCTCATCGATGCCGGCTTCATCAGGGAAGAGAAATATGCAGACTGGATCGCATGCATAGTCCCAGTGAAGAAGAAAAATGGGCAGATCCGAGTTTGTGTCGATTTCAGGGACCTCAATAAGGCATGTCCTAAAGACGACTTCCCGCTACCGGTCATGGAAATGATGGTCGATGACACCTCAAATTACGAACTGTTCACCTTTATGGATGGCTCGTCTGGATATAATCAGATCAAGATGTCACCTGAGGATGAGAAGCACACAGCATTTCGAACCCCGATCGGAATATATTGCTACAAGGTAATGCCATTCGGACTGAAGAACGCAGGTGCTTCATATCAAAGGGCGATGACTAATATCTTTGATGACCTAATCCATAAAGTCGTTGAATGCTATGTTGATGATCTGGTCGTCAAGACTAAAGCCAAGGCCGATCATATCCAAGATCTCAGGACCGTTCTCACCAGACTGAGGGAATACGATCTGAAGATGAATCCTCTGAAGTGCGCTTTTGGCGTGTCATCGGGAAAATTCCTGGGCTTCATAGTCTGACATCGAGGGATCGAAGTTGACCCATCAAAGATAAAGGCCATCAAGGAGATGCCCCCTCCGAAGAGTCTGACGCAGCTAAGATCTTTTCAAGGCAAGCTTGCTTATATACGGAGGTTTATCTCAAATTTATCAGGGAGATGTAGGCCCTTCTCAAAGCTCATGAAGAAAGGAGCTCCTTTTATCTGGGATGCCGAATGTCGAGCAGCGTTCGAAAGCATTAAACAATACTTGTTGCACCCTCCAGTGCTGGCCGCTCCCATTCCAAATAAACCGCTGATTCTCTACACTACCACGCTGGACGAGTCACTCGGTGCGCTCCTTGCCCAGAATAATGAGGAAGGAAAAGAAAATGCCCTCTACTACCTCAGTCGAACTCTAGTCGGGGCGGAACACAACTACTCCCCAATCGAAAAGCAATGCCTGGCTCTGATATTTGCTGTGAAGAAGCTGAGGCACTATCTGCTCGCTCATCGGGTTATGCTGATCTCCAAGGTCGACCCGCTCAAACACTTGATGACCAAAGCAAGCCTAGCCGGCAGAATGGCAAGATGGGCTGTCATGCTACTTGAGTTTGACATAGTTTACACTCCTCAGAAAGCAGTAAAAGGGCAAGCTCTTGCAGACTTTCTCGCTGCTCATCCCATACCAGAAGGGTCGCCGCTAAATTGTGAGTTACCTGACGAACAAGTGCTGCACCTCGAGAATGACGAGCCATGTTGGGAGCTCTACTTCGATGGGGCCTCATCGATAAGGACCTCCTGTAAATCAAGCGTCCCGGAGATAAAAGCAGGGATAGGATTGGTGTTCATCACACCATCAATGGGAACCCCACGGCATTCTTTTGCTCTCACCGAGCCTCGGACAAACAATGAAGCTGAGTATGAAGCTCTGATAGCTGGTTTGGAGCTTGCCGTAGAAATGGAAATCCGTCGGCTACGAGTCTATGGTGACTCCCAACTTGTCGTCAACCAAGTAAGCGGCGACTATAAGATATACAAACCCGAGTTAGCTCGGTACAGAGGCCGAGTGGTGGAACTCATGAAACGGTTCACTCATATTGAACTAACGAGAGTCCCTAGAGCGTTGAACGGAAAAGCCGACATACTCGCTCGCTTAGCCAAGGAGCTGGCTGATCCTAACATGGACGAAATTCTGATCACAGTCAGGAGCCGGCAAATTCTACCCCCAATCTCTCTACGAGAAGAGGAAAGCGCAGAACAGAAGAGCAGTCCTGCGGAAGAAGCTTCGATCATCCAAGACGAGCCCGATTGGAGAGAACCCTTCATAGAGTACCTCCGATACGACAAGCTGCCCGAAGAAAAATCTGCGAGGATTCAGCTGAAGAAAAGAGCTCTCCGATACGTGTTTGTAAATGACACGTTATACCGCAGGTCATATGACCAACTCTGGCTCAGGTGTCTGTCATTGGCCGAAGCCCAAAAGGTCATGAAAGATGTCCACTCGGGCGTTTGCGGTGCTCACCAATCTGGCCCCAAGATGCGACTTCAAATCAAACGGCTTGGGTATTACTGGCCCACCATGATACGGGATTGTGGAGAGCATGCAAAGAAATGTTATATCTGCCAAATTCACGGTGATTTTATTCACAAGCATCCCAACCCATTGCATCCTACAGTGGCGTCGTGGCCCTTCGAAGTTTGGGGCACCGACATTGTTGGCCCAATTGATCCTCCATCATCTAAAGGCCACCGGTTCATACTGGCCGCGACAGACTACTTCTCCAGGTGGGCTGAAGCTGTCCCGCTAAAAGAAGTCAAGACAAAGGATATTCTGACATTCTTCCAGCATAATATTCTATACCGCTTCGGTACACCAAGAAGAATCATTTCTGATAACGGGCCTTCTTTCAAGAGCTTCAATGTCTCAAGGTTCGCTACTCAGCACAAGATAGACTGGAGATATTCCTCCATCTATAATCCAAGAGCCAATGGGCTAGCCGAAGCCTTCAATAAGACTCTATGCAAGCTCCTGAGGAAAAACGCTTCAGCCAACAAGAGAGATTGGAATCTCAAGCTTCACGAGGCATTGTGGGCATATCGTACCACGCACCGTACTCCAACTCAGTCCACTCCATACTCATTGCTCTTCGGAGTGGAGGCGGTCCTCCCCCTCGAAGTCGAAGTTCCAAGCTTAAGAATGGCCGTTCAGCATGAGTTAACAGAAGAGGAAAACGTGCTCCTTCGACTTGAAGAACTCGATGCCCTCGAAGAAAAGAGGCTCGCGGTGCAGCAAAATCTGGAGCTATACCGAGCCCAAATGTCACGGGCCTATGACAAGATAACCCGTCTCCGCGCTTTCAAGAAAGGTGAATTGGTGCTGGTCCTCAAAAGACCGATCATCCCCAATCGACATGCCAAGGGAAAATTCGAGCCGAACTGGGAAGGACCATACGTCATCGAGAAAGTGTTCGACGGAGGATCCTACCAACTAATAAGTGCCGAGGGAGAAAGGCCCATGCCACCCATCAATGGCCGATATCTCAAGAAATACTACACATGAATGCTCCAAGTCGCAGGCGAATTGAGCACATCAGCCCTACGGTCTGGATCAGACATCCTGCAAAACCGTATACAATCTACGAGCGTAAATGACCCCTATTTCTCCCAAATCCTGCCGGTGAGACTACTTTAAAGTCCCACCAGCGGCAAAAAAAAAAGAAAAAAAAAAGAAGAAAGAAAGAAAAAGAAAAAGAAAAAAAAAAGAGAAGAAGAAGAAATAAACGGTATGTCCACAAGCAAAATGGGCACGGATGAAAACCCGAAAGGGCTCTGTGAGTAAAAACAGCAGGACTACCGGCGAGTCTGTGAAAACCCGAAAGGGCGCAAACTCGTGAAAAGAGATGAAATACACTCACAAAGTCCTCTCGACCTTGTGAGGAGAAAACCCCTACGTGAGATCCTTACGACTCACAAAGGAGCAACACACTTAGGAATCCTCACGATTCCTAAGGAGAAAATACACCTGCGGGATCCTTACGACTCGTAGGGAGAAAATGCTTTTATGGGAGCCTCACGGCCCATAAAATTGAAAAGCCTTAGGTGGTAGGGACCCAAACCTATCTCCTAAGCCATCGCTCCCCAACGGGCAACGGCAAATGATGAGTCGCTCCTGGCATTTCGCTTCAGTGTTAGCGGTGCTGATGTCGACCAAAAACCCAAATCCCAAGTCCTCCCGAGGCAAATGATGAGTTGCTCCTGGCATTATTCCAGTGCAGCAATGCTGATGCCAAACAAGATCCAAATTCCAAGTCCCCAAACGGCGAATGATGAGTCGCTCCTGGTATCATATTCCAGTGTAGCGATGCAGACGCCAACCAAATTCCAAACCCTATACCCCAACGGCGAATGATGAGTCGCTCCTGGTACCACATTCCAGTGCAGCGATGCAGACACCAACAAATCCCTGAAATCTTTCCGGCCCTACGGTCTGGATCATACATCCTGCAAAACCGTATACAATCCACGGGCGTAAAACAATCCCAATTTCTCCCAAATCCTCTCGGGGCAAATGATGAGTTGCTCCTGGCATTATTCCAGTGCAGCAATGCAGATGCCAAACAAAAACCAAAATCCCAAAATCCTCTCAATGACAGATGATGATTCGCTCCTGGTACCATATTCCAGTATAGCGATGCTGATGTCAACCCAAATCAAAATCAACAAGTCAACTTCCACTCCGACACCGCAGAAAGCGGAGCGAGTCAGAATCCAATCTCGACACCCCAAGAAGCGGAGCAAGTCAAGTCTACCCCCTGACACTGCAAGAAGCAGAGCAAGTCAAACCAAGCATCGACCGTCCAAGTCGCAAAAAGGGCAGCATCGACCGTCCACGTCGCTAAAAGAGCAGCATCGACCGTCCAAGTCGCTAAAAGGGCAGCATCGACCGTCCAAGTCGCAAAAAGGGCAGCATCGACCGTCCAAGTCGCAAAAAGGGCAGCATCGACCGTCCAAGTCGCAAAAAGGGCAGCATCGACCGTCCACGTCGCTAAAAGGGCAGCATCGACCGTCCAAGTCGCAAAAAGGGCAGCATCAACCGTCCACGTCGCAAAAAGGGCAGCATCGACCGTCCACGTCGCTAAAAGGGCAGCATCGACCGTCCACGTCGCTAAAAGGGCAGCATCGACCATCCACGTCGCTAAAAGGGCAGCATCGACCGTCCAAGTCGCAAAAAGGGCAGAACCGACCGTCCACGTCGCTAAAAAGGCAGCACCGACCGTCCAAGTCGCAAAAAGGGCAGCGCAGGATTCCTACAAAGCGGGAACCAGATAGCTTCGGGCCAGGGAAAACGCTTATCACGGACACTCCGTCTCGGAGACATGTCAAGCAACGACCGTCCATGTCGTAAAAAGGGCAGTGCCAGCTCCCCAAAAGGCGGGAACCAAATCAAGTCGCCTCCACGTGAAAGAAGATCCATCAATTTCATGCACACGACCCACATATGTGGTGTGCATCTATTGATGGGGAGCAATTTGTTGGGGTAAAAATTTACACCCCGGTTGACCAAGTCAAAATCAAAGTCAACCCCAAGCCAAGTGGGCCCAAGCCCAGATCCAGTGGGCCCATGCCTGGGTCGAGCCCGAACATGAAGCGGCCGGCCTCCCCCCATGCCAAGATAAAAATTTTTGTAATAAATAATTTTGTTGCATTTCTTTTATTTTATTTATGGATAAACGTAAGAAAAATAGTTATAAAGCCAAATTTTTGTAAAGCCCATGGCTTATGTGCAAAAAGAAATGGCACATGAGCCATGAAATAGGCAAAATGCCATTTTGTGAAGCCCAAGGGGCTATGTGTAAAGTGTATGGCCTATAAAGGCAAGGATAATGAAATATCCCAACAACTTTTTCTCTCTCCAAAAAAGTTTCAGAGCTGAGCTCTTTCTTCCTTCTTCAAGGTTCCAAAACCTTCTTCTTTCTTTTGAATTAAATCAAGAGTTTTACTCTTCCTTTTTCAAAACTAAATAGTTTTCCACCACAAAACCCATTAAGGGGAACCCAGATCTGCCATCAGATCTCAAAAAGGAGAGATTTTGATATCTCACATCCCTTGATCTTCAAGATCCGGCCAAACAACAGGAGGAAGAAGAAGAACATCTTTCACTAAACCCCCCAAAAAAGAAGAAAAACACATTCAGGAGTCCAACTCCTCTCTGATTTCTCTTCTGAGAAATTTTTTCAGGCAAAAAGCCTCTTGTGCGCACCTGCGCGCAGCGCAAGTGCGCAAGGCGCCAGCGTGCCGACACGTGGCGCGCGCGCTTGCGCACCTGCGCGCTTGCGCAAGTGCGCAAGGCACCCGCGTGCCGACACGTGGCGCGCGCGCTTGCGCACCTGCGCGCTTGCGCAAGTGCGCAAGGCGCCCGTGTGCCGACACGTGGCGCGCGCGCTTGCGCACCTGCGCAAGCGCGCAAGGCGCCCGCGCGCCGACACGTGGCGCGCGCGCTTGCGCACCTGCGCAAGCGCGCAAGGCGCCCGCGCACCGACACGTGGCCCCCACGCATCCCTTGGATGCCTTTTCCCTCTCTTTTTATGTACATACATATACACATATATATGTATACAAATTCACACATATACATACTTCGCCACATTCTCCCCCTCCAAAAATTTTTCGGGCCGGGGCGCTGCCCCGAACCCCGCAAGGGGGCTGCTAGCCCCCTTGACCCCCAGCCCGCTATCTGGGTAGCGGGACCCCCGTAAAAACTCTGCGTGGCTCCCGATATATCCAAAACCCCCTTTCAAAACACACGCACACTGCACATTGAGTTCGCATGACCAGTTTAACCCGTCAATCGGAGGTTCCCTCGCCCCAAAGGAGATGGGTAATTAACGGCAGCTTAGTCCGCGGCTGCCGGAGATTCGGATCCCCACAATCATTAAACCCCCGCCTACCCTAGGCAGGGGGAATCTGTAGTACGCCTGACGAGCGCGCGCGTATTCCCATCTCACTGGGGTGACGAAAAACACCCTACAAGTGCGTGTTAGAGTCAGTGGACATTGCATTATCGTGCGTGGTTGATGTTGATTTAGGAGTGACGACTATACCAAAGGGGAAGTGAATATTCGTGACAGTGATTGATACAGTGAACAGTGATAAAACCGTGCCATTGGTATACTCGTACACGACTAAATCAAGATCATAACTAGTGAGAACCTGGGGAAAAATGGGAAATCAAAGTGGAAAGAGTATCGTATTTAGCGGGACCGTGTTTAGAGGATGATCATTCGAACCGTGATACTGATACATGTAGGATAGGATCTAGCGATCCGGCTGACAGGGTTATGTCCCGGGCATGTGGGCCGTTGTCTCGGATATGTACGAGACTCCTGTTAAACATGATCCTCCTTCCACTATGTGATTTCAAACATGACCTAGAGACCGGTAGGGACACAGAACATATTCCGCATCATATAGTGACATAGTGATTACTTGCATTATTCTTACACCAGTATTACCTCATATACCTGTTTCATCTTATTATAATAATATTGTTATTGTGTCACTCTGACGACCTGAGTATGCATGCTCAGATCCCGTGGAAGGACCCGCGCAGGAGACAAATCTACCTTTCGAGTTCACGGAGATATAGTCTGGTGTACTTCCTATTTTTCTGCTTTCCATAAAAGCGATCATGAGTTTGAATTTGGTTAGTATTTGTTCTTGTTATCTGTTATTTGTGAACAATGGAATATTAATGTAATAAATTAGTGATGTGATTCCTTTACCACTGTGCTTTATTTCCTGATTACCATTAAATGCTAGAAGCCGAAGTGTGACTACGGTGGGATGATTCCTTGACCGTATGAGCATGGCCGGCCTAGTCATTCCTCGTTTTCCGTATTTTGGGAAGTGGGGCATGACTTGGTTTAGTTGGTATCAAAGCCTGTGTTTAATCTTAAGGGATAACATTAACTATGCTGTATTACGTTATTCTTGTTTCACTACTCTTGATTTCCATCCTTGAATCTGATCTTATCCTTTTGAATCTTCCAGTGATATGACGTCCCCGAACGACCCCTCCTCGGACTCCAGCTCTCAGGACCGCACGGAAAGAATACTTAGTGCACTGACCACTCTCGCGGAAGCTCAGGAGAGGAAGACAGATCTGCTCACTGAGGGACTCAGGGCGATTACCGCCGCAGGAGGACCTTCCGCACTTATTACCGCCCCCGAGGGCGTTGTTCCACCAGCTTATCATGCTAGGGCCGGTACAGTATTAGACTTCCGACGGTTACACCCAGCTGCGTTCACAGGACTAGCTGAACCCCTTGAGGCTTAGCAATGGCTGGTGAACATGGAGAATTTATTGACTGCCGCCAGGGTTCCAGAGGAAGACAGAGTGGAAGTGATAAAAATACAATTAGAAGACGAAGCCCGTACATGGTGGTCGGTGGAAGAAAGCAGACTTGACGGGCCGATCGAATGGAGCAAGTTTAAGGAGTGCTTCTTAGATCATTATTTTCCTTCCACGGCCAAGGCAGAAATGAAGGAGAGGTTCATTCTTTTGAAGCAGAATGGACGCCCAGTGGATGTTTATGCGGCAGAGTTCAACCGCCTGAGTCGTTTTGCTCCATACATGGTCGCCTCAGAGGTCACCAGGGCCAGGCGTTTCCTTCAGGGGTTAGATTTTGAGTTGCAGCAGTTGATTGCATCGTTGGATTTACAGACTTTCGCACAGGTACTCAACGCGGCGAGAGTTCAGGAGCAATTGATTAACAAGTTCAGGAGACCCCCAGTCGTTCCAGCACGTACCCACGCACCATCTCGAGGAGCCATACCGGTTCACAGGCCAGGAACGACACAAATGAAGCGCCCGTTCGTACCACAGCATTGCCCCCAGAGATAGGGCGTAGTTTGCGGCTATTGCGGTAGAGGTGGACATACCCAGAAGGACTGTCGCCGTGCCAAGGGACAGTGCTTGGTTTGCGGTTCCAGTCAACACAAGATTGGCAGTTGCCCTGAGCGAGCAGAAATACAGGAAGGTTCTGGACCGCCACAGCAGAGGCCGCAGGAGCAGAGACAACCCTTTACAGGTCGCGGTCAGGGACGGGCTTTCACCTTGACCGCCGAGCAGGCAGAGGCGTCAGGAGATGTGGTTACAGGTACTCTACTCGTACATTCCTTGCCAGCTAGAGTACTATTTGACTCGGGAGCATCGCATTGTTTCTTGTCTGAGCATTTCACTGATACACACTCAATACCACATGAACCACTAACAAAGGGATGGGAAATTCATACGGGTAATGGCATTATAATATCTAGTCGAGAATGTAGATTATGCCCGGTTGTAGTGTGTGGCAGGGAATTCTATGCGAATTTCCTCTTAATTGGGACAGGCAGTTACGACGCAATTCTCGGGATGGACTGGATGAGCACTTTTCATGCGGTTATCGATTGTCATGCAAGGAATGTGATCTTTCGCATTCCCAATCACCCGGAGTTTATTTTCGAGGGCGGAAGCAAATCTTTGGAGCCAGCTAAATACAGAGCAAAGCCTAAGGAGCTGACAGCTATGGAGATTGATAAGAGCCCAGTCCTAGAAATTATTCGGGACTTTCTGGACGTATTTCCTGAAGATCTACCAGGTCTACCACCTCCTCGAATTTTGGAGTTCTCAATCGACTTGACTCCAGGTACAGCCCCAGTATCCAGAACCCCATATAGAATGGCACCAGTTGAGTTGGCGGAATTGAAGAAGCAGGTTGAAAAACTTTTGGAGAAGGGATTTATTCGGCCAAGCGCTTCACCGTGGGGTGCACCAGTTCTATTGGTAAAGAAGAAGGATGGATCGCTGCGAATGTGTATAGATTATCGGGAGCTGAACAAGGTCACAATAAAGAACAAGTACCCAATCCCGCGCATTGACGACCTATTCGGCCAGCTAAGTGGAGCCAAGGTATTCTCGAAGTTGGACCTTCGTTCTAGATATCATCAAATCAGAGTAGCAGCCGATGATGTGTGCAAGACGGCTTTCAGGACCCGATACGGACATTACGAGTTCCTTGTGATGCCGTTCGGTGTTACCAATGCCCCAGCAATATTCATGGACTTGATGAACAGGGTGTTCGCAAAGTACTTGGACACGTTTGTCGTTGTATTTATCGACGACATACTTGTCTACTCGAAGACCCAGGAAGAGCACGCTGAACATTTGCGCACGGTCCTACAAATTCTTCGGGAAGAGAAGCTGTATGCGAAGCTAAGCAAGTGTGAATTCTGGCTCGACAAGGTACAGTTTTTGGGACATATTGTTTTGGGCGAAGGCATCTCGGTGGACCCGGCAAAGATAGAATCTGTCAGAGATTGGCCGACGCCGAAATCAGTAGCAGAGATCAGGAGTTTTCTGGGATTGGCAGGTTATTATCGGAGATTCGTCCAAGATTTCTCAAGGATCGCGGAACCATTGACGAGGCTGACACGGAAGGACGTACTGTTTACATGGACAGAGGAGTGCATTCAGGCATTCGACACACTAAAGCAGAAGTTAACCACGGCGCCTATTCTTACTGTACCAGATGATTCCGGTGGTTTGGTGATACACAGTGATGCCTCAGGGAAGGGTTTAGGTTGTGTTTTGATGCAGCACGGCCGGGTGGTTGCCTACGTCTCTCGACAACTGAGAAATCACGAGAAGAACTACCCCACACATGACTTGGAGCTAGCTGCGGTAGTCTTTGCGTTGAATATTTGGAGGCACTATCTATTGGGTGAGAAAGTGGAGGTGTACACAGATCATAAAAGTTTGAAGTATGTTTTCACCCAGAAGGAACTAAATATGAGGCAGCGCCGATGGCTAGAGCTAATGGCAGATTACGACTTGGACCTTCAGTATCACCCGGGGAAGGTGAATGTTGTACCAGATGCACTCAGTCGCAAGCCAGCGGTCATGATGTTGACCGATCAGAGGAGCATTATTGAGGACTTTCAGAGACTTGAACTTGAAGTCGTTACGCCGAACGCACTCAGTCAACTTTGGCAGCTACAGGTGCAATCTTCTCTGGTGGATCGCATCAAGACTGCACAAGCGGATGATCCCCGATTGCAAAAGTTCAGAGAGGAAGTGGAAGCTGGACTGAGAACGGATTTGATTATACATGAAGATGGCTCTCTGAGATTCGGTAGCAGACTCTGCGTACCTAAGGGAGGTGTTCGAGAAGAAGTGTTGGCTGAAGCACACAGTTCAGCTTATTCTGTGCATCCGGGAAGCACAAAAATATATCAGGACCTAAAGCAGCACTTTTGGTGGAACGGAATGAAGCGGGAAATTGCAAGGTTCGTATCCAGGTGTGTTGGGGTAAAAATTTACATCCCCGTTGACCGAGTCAAAGTCAAGGTCAACCCCAAGCTAGGTGGGCCCAAGCCCAGGTCAAGCGGGCACATGCCCAAGTCGAGCCCGCGGCCAGCCTCCTCCATGCTAAAATATAGATCATGTAATAAATAATTTTCATGTAATTTTTTATACATAAATGTATGCAAAATGGGCATAAAGCCAAATTTTTGTAAGCCCATGGCTTATGTGCAAAAATGAAATGGCACATGAGCCATGAGATAGGCAAAAATGCCATTTTTGTAAAGCCCAAGAGGCTATATGTAAATATGTAAGCCTATATAAGGCAAAATGATAATGAATAAAGTAACACTTTTCATTCCCCAAAAAAAATTAGGGTTTTTTGTGCCTCCTGCTCCTTCTCCAAGGTTCTAAACCTTTTCATTTCTTTTGAATTAAATCAAGAGTTTTACTCTTTCTTTTCCAAAACTAAGTAGTTTTCCACCATAAAACCTACAAAGGGGAACTCAGATCTCCCATCAGATCTAAAAAAGGAGTGATTTTTAAAATCTCCTACTCTTGATCTTCAAGATCCGGCCAAGCAACAGGAGGAAGAAGAAGAACCCCCTTCATCAGTTTCAAAACATCCTAGGAGTTTAACTTCATATATACATATATAATAAATATTTCCTTTTTGAAGCATAGCTTCTGGTTCTAGGCAAAAAGCCTCTTTTTCTCGCCGGTGCTCAAGCGCACCGACACGTGGCGCGCTTGCGCTCCAGCACAAGCACTCGAGCGCAAGTCGCCCCCGTGCGACACGTGGCGCGTAAGCGCTCGAGAGCAAGCACTCGAGCGCAAGTCGCCCCCGTGCCGACACGTGGCGCGCTTGCGCTCGAGCAAGCGCTCGAGCGCAGAGCGCCCACGTGCCGACAAGTGGCAAGCGCTCGAGCTCAAGCGCAAGCGCTCGAGCGCAAGTCGCCCCCGTGCCGACACGTGGCGCCCAGCGCTCAAGCGCAGAGCGCCCACGTGCCGACACGTGGCACTCTAGCGCCTGAGCGCACAGCACCTAAGCGTACAGCACCCAAGGCGCTGGTCCCACGCATCCTTTGGATGCCTTTTCCCCTCTTTCTTTTATATATATATATATATATGTATACATATACATATATACACATATGTTTACATATTTACACACACACATACTCCGCGACACTGTCCCTGTTAGAAAAAATTTTCTAACGGGGCGCTGCCCCGCACCCCGCAAGGGGGCTGCTAGCCCCCTTGACCCCCAGCCCGCTATCCGGGTAGCGGGACCCCCGTAAAAACTCTGCGTGTCCCCCGATATATCCATAACCCCCTCCAAGACACAACACACGTACACTGCACATTGAGTTCGCATGACGTCAATCGGAGGTTCCCTCGCTCCAAAGGCGAGGGGTAATTAACGGCAGCTTAGTTCGCGGCTGCCGGAGATTCGGATCCCCACAATCATTAAACCCCGGCCTACCCTAGGCAGGGAGAATCTGTAGTACGCCTGACAAGCGCACGCGTATTCCCATCTCAATGGGGTGATGAAAAACACCCTACAGATTCTGGCACGCCCGGTGGGACCTATCTCTCCTCCCATATTTCGGGTTAAGCGTTCATGCGAACTCGATCATTATACATACCTGTATTTATACTAAAATAATGCTCTTTCATGCAGGATCTTCAAGCAATCACCTTTCAACAATGTCTCCAAAGATGAACTCAGCTCTCAGCACGACTCCCGTCTCCTACACGATGAAGATAGACTCCAGGACGGTTCTCCCGGCCAGTCTCGGGCGACAATGGGAAGAGCCACTGCTACCATTCGGCTCTATTATGTTCATGCATGTTGGCGCCATCCCAGCTCCTCAAGCCCCGGTGGCAGACAAACCGGTCTCGAAAGGCAGGAGACCAAATGTGGTGATCTCAAGGGCGCCCCAAGCCAAACGCAAGTCGGTGTCTGAACGACTTTCCTTGGCCCCAGCTGGGGGCAAGTCCATCAACACCAACAAAGCTACAACGCGTCCCGAGAAAGCTCCAGCGGCGCCCCTGACAAATGCTCGATCGGGTGTCTTCTCTAAGCTCCCCGCTGATCAACTCACAATGGCTTCCCGGGTAGCGGATGCCCGCCAAGCCTTCAAAATCGAGAAGCTGAGGGAGAAAAGGCTCAGATATAGAGCCAACAAAAGGGCTAGGGCTCCTGCCAGGCTAAACCTCATGAGGTTCAAAGAACAGGGTTACCCCGCCAAAGATGAGGGGATGGCTGAATGTGTTATCCACACTGTCTACGTGGTGGGCACGCGCAACAAGAGCAAGGACGGGGCCACCACATCTCAAATCCAATCTGGCTTGAATATGGTTGCCACTTCCCAAGAACAGCCGCCTCCGCTGGGTGATGAAAACCCTCTCGATGAGGATGATAGGCAGAAAGACCCTTCGGTCCACGAGGAGTCGGGCTCGGAAAGCGAAGAAGAGCCGACTTTCCGCCCCAGGACCGCGGAACAAGAGCTGTTACAAGAGCTCCGAAAGCAGCTCAGAAACAAAGACAAGGAGATGGACAAACTCTACTCTAAAATAGACGACTTGACGAATGTCGTGATGCAGCTCACGGCTCGACTTGCCTCTCAGCCGCCCAATCAAGCGGAGGGCTCTGCTCGTGAACCGGGAAATGGTGTCCCAAAGCAGCCGACGCCTATTCCCTCAAATCCAAAAGTGGGCGAACTACATGAAAACCAGTCGCATCCTATCTCGGGAAATGTCTTGGCTACCGATGACAGTAGCCCGCTAACTCAAGATCAAATCATGGACTTGGTTGCCAACAAAGTCAAAACCTTGGTAGCCGAAGCCGAAGCGCAAAAAGATATCAGCAGTAGTGGGAGACCATATCCTGCTCAGTATGATCTGGTAGAGTTTCCTAGCGGCTATGTCATCCCTAAATTCGGAAGATTCGATGGGACGGGAAATGCGAATCAACACATCGCCCACTTCAAAGCCTCATGCGGGAATACCGGGGGCAATGATGCGCTTCTCCTCCGCCAGTTCGTTAATAGCTTGACCAATGTTGCTTTCGACTGGTACGCGAGCATACCGGATGGCTCCGTTACTACTTTCGTCCAAATGGAATCTTTGTTTCGACAAAGATTCATGAGCGTCAGTGATAAGATCACCATTGCCGAGCTCGTAAGGACCAAGCCCAAGAACAACGAAAGCAGCACGGATTTTATAACCCGATGGTGCAATCTCTCCGTCAAATGCGAACCACCGATAGAGCAAGACCAATCTGTCAGTCTCCTCGTCGGAAATCTCAACAATTGGATGGCCCCGTTTCTATGCACAGCGGGTCTCAAAACATTCCAAGAGCTGACCAGGAAAGTTCAGATGCTGGAGCGCTCAAAACAGGAGTCCTCCTCGGATTCCCAAAATAACAATAGGTCCTGGAGACAACACATCGCCCACTTCAAAGCCTCATGCGGGAATACCGGGGGAAATTATGCACTTCTCCTCCGCCAGTTCGTTAATAGCTTGACCAATGTTGCTTTCGACTGGTACGCGAGCATACCGGATGGCTCCGTTACTACTTTCGTCCAAATGGAATCTTTGTTTCGACAAAGATTCATGAGCGTCAGTGATAAGATCACCATTGCCGAGCTCGTAAGGACCAAGCCCAAGAACAACGAAAGCAGCACGGATTTTATAACCCGATGGCGCAATCTCTCCGTCAAATGCGAACCGCCGATAGAGCAGGACCAATCTGTCAGTCTCCTCGTCGGAAATCTCAACAATTGGATGGCCCCGTTTCTATGCACAGCGGGTCTCAAAACATTCCAAGAGCTGACCAGGAAAGTTCAGATGCTGGAGCGCTCAAAACAGGAGTCCTCCTCGGATTCCCAAATTAACAATAGGTCCTGGAGAAACCGAAAGGACGATAATCGCAAAGGCGGAAACTCCGATGATTCTGAATCTTTCAGCACTTCGGCTAACCGAAATAAGTGAGGGATGAGCGGGCCTAGCGCCAACCAGCCTCGGAAGCCAATGTTCGGAGAGGGAGGAGAATCTCCACTGAAAGAGAAGCTGGATAAGGTCTATTCCTTCAGAAGGGACAAAATCCGTAAAATATTCAAAGACGCCCTGAAGAACGGTCTACAACTGCCAGAGTCAAAAAGACCGCAGGAAGCGAATAGGACCGACGACCCCAAATACTGCTGTTTCCTGATTTAAAATCAGGAAAGCTTCTGTGGAAAGCTTCAAATAGGGGCCACGCGCTTACACGTGACCAGCAGTCACGTGTTGACACGTGACCTATAAAGTGCAGAAAAGGTGCACAATGAATCGCTGAGCAAAGTTAAGGAAAAGAGCTTCAGAAGAGGTCACGTGCTTCCACGTGACCAGGGTCACGTGTTGGCACGTGACGTTCAAAGCAGCAAACTCGCTCTCCAACTGAACCAAGGAAAGAAGTGCCAGACAGGGGTCACGTGTTCACACGTGACCAGGGGTCACGTGGTAACACGTGACGGCTGAGCAGCAAAAGAGGGCAGAACGCAGAAAGAAAGAGGATCCTTCATTCCAAAGGGGGTCACGTGCCCACACGTGACCATGGATCACGTGGTCACACGTGACCGGCTTTCAAAGCCCATTTTATCAACAGAATTAAATTCTGAAAGAAATTCAGATCTTGCCAAAGGAACGCAACTATATGCATCCAATCAAATTAAAGATTCAGAGGTCATTTATTTATGGAAAATCTCGGGTTTGGAAAGATTTCCCCCTTAAATTTAACCAAAATAAAAAGGGAGAATCTCTGGGTTTGAAATCCAACGGTGAATAAAATTCACCTAATAATCCAAAGGTCCAGAATGAACAATGGATGCAAATCAAATATCTCCATGAAGATTCGTCAAAAACTGATTGACTCGGCTGCTTCTCCTATAAATAGGAGCCAAGAGATACAAAAAAAGAGACACACGCGCAGAGAAAGAAAAAAAGGAGAAAAGCTTTGATACTTGGAAAAGACTTCGATTTTCTGCGAAAACCCTAGGTAAGAAAGGGAAGGCCTTTTGAAAGAGGGGGAATTTAATTCCCAACAGAGTTTAACTCTGATACATAAAACAGAAGAGCACATTTCTTCTCTCTTTGATAGAGGATCTGCAAAGTGCACATCTCCCCTTTAGGTTGAGAATTTAATTCTCAATGGGTTGAGATCCTGCCATGCAGATCCAAAACATAGAGAGGGAACGCAAGCATGAGAATTTAATTCTCACAGAACTATAGGAATTCAATTCCTTTAAAAAAAAATAAAATTAAGGCTCGATCCCGTATCATGGGAATTTAATTCCTTTAAAACAAAAGAAACAGGGTTGAACCCTAACTAAGAATGTGGCTCTGTGGAAACAACAGGAATTTAATTCCCTTAATTATAATTCTTTAAAATGGGAAGTATAATTCCTTGAAAGCTTTTATTAAGGGTTGAACCCTCTTCAGTTCTCCACATAAACGAGGAATTTAATTCCTACAGAAAATTCAGAGTTCAACTCTACAAGTCTTCAAAAGGAAATAGGAATTTAATTCCTCTGAAATTTAAAGTTCGAGGAATTTAATTCCTGAAAAAAGGAGTAACAGATCCTCTAAAAAGAAAAAACATAGAGGTAGGGTCACGTGCCACCACGTGACCCCCCAAAAACCCCTACAGAAAGCCCCTTTGAGGCAGCACCCCACGTGACCCACGTGACCTTGGCAGAAACTCTAATATACAAGCATTTGAATGCCCGTCACGTGATGGCACGTGATGCTTTGAAAGAAGTGATAATTTCAGCAGAACAACTGAAGGGAGGGCGCTCTCACGTGCTGCCACGTGACCCTTCTTACCTTAGTGTTTAACACTAAAATTAAAACTCTCAAGCCCAGTGTTAAAACACTGTCGGGCCTTGGTATTCAATGCTGGTTAAAAAGCCTTATCGGCAGTGTTCAACACTGATCTGTTTTAATGTTTAACACTAATTTGAGAAAGCCTTAGTACTGGTGTTTAACACCAATTATCTCTTAGTGTTGAACACTAACTCATCAATCTTATTCCCAGTGTTCAACACTGATTGCTCTGAAATATTTAACACCAGGCTTTGGCCCAATTGGCTAAGGGGATAGAGGCAAACATTCTCCCTCAATGGAACAACAAAGAGTCAATATTCCAGACCTGACTGGACTTAGCCCAAGCTGGCCATAAGTCCTCAATCTGTGATTAACTGAGCCGATGGGCTCATGACATAATCGAACAGTCTTGACCCAAATTGGGCCACGGACTATCTAATCCACCCCGGTTCTAGGGTACATCTCTTCACTCCTTTGATATTTGGCATTGTAATCCCTCAATGTCTTCAAAGAGGTGACGGGTCCCGAAGACCATTCATGACATGGACTGTGGGGTCCTTAAACCCATGCATGATACAAAAATTCCTGGTTACGTGGAACGTGGATAACGTCACTCTTTGACCCCGCGGGAAACGTCCAGAGCGGATCCTGGTCCTCGCAGAGCACGGCAGTGAACCCGTGTGAAGCATCCAGAGCGGAGCCTGGTCCTCGCCTAGCACGGCAGTGAACCCGTGTGAAGCATCCAGAGCACATACCGGACTGTGGAGTCCTTAAACCCATGGACTATGACGTCCTTAACCTTGACCGAGATGTCTTTAAACTACCCATTGACCGAGATGTCTTTAAACTACCCACTGACCGAGATGTCTTTAAACTACCCATGGACCGCAACGTCCTTAAACTACCCATGGACCGCAATGTCCTTAAACTACCCACAGACCGCAATGTCCTTAAACTAGAACAATAGAGCCCCCCCCTATATGCTCTTTTGTCTGATCTAAACGGTCCTGTTTAAGTTGATCTTAGCCTCAAAGATGGCTAACGCGTCCTTAAACCTTCAAGCAGACTAGACTATGAATCCCCCTAATTAACTCTGGCTCGAGGGTACATCTCTGAACTCCTCTGACATCCGCCGTTGTAATCCTTCAACGTCGTCAGAGAGGTGACGGGTCCCGACGGCCACATATACGATGGACCGCCACGTCCCTAAACTGGAACGTTAAAGTCCAAACACTCTTTTGTAGGATCCAAACGATCCCGTTAAGTTGATCTTAGTCATAAAGATAGACTAACGCATCCTTAACAAACGTTTGAGTTGATCTTAGCCCCAAGCATGGCTGACGTATCCTCAAACCAAACCCCCAAACCCAAATTTAAGATAATGCGGATTTGGACTAGTCCATGCCCTACGGGCGACGACATAACTCAGTCTCCGTAGACGATCCACGGGCAGTAAAACATAAAACAAAACCCACGACACGAAATGACCATCTGGAGAAGGAGAAAGTTGTTACCGCAATGCGGTAGCGTAATTAACTGCAGGGGCTTGCGCCTGCAGGGAAGAGCATCCCCACAATCAAAAACCCCTCAACGAGGGGGAATCTGACGAAGTCTGCTACATCGGTCGCATCCGCTCAAACCTTCGATACATGGTGCCATAAACCAACTTGGCATCTTCGGAGAGGTGAACGGATAGCATCAATTAGCATCTGCCCCGAATCTCAGCACCAAGACATCGCAGCCTTGCGCGCCGTCTTTCGGAGGGGAACAGATTCTGGCACGCCCGGTGGGACCTTTTCCTCTTTCCACTCCACACTTCGTGCGTCGTGATTCGCGAACCAATCGCGGTTCGCCAATGATTGCCCTTGGGTTTCAAGATACTAAGAATTGGCGTCTTGCCTATTGCAGAGAAAACAAAGGATCAATGGCTGCTACTTCCGCGAAATCCTCCAACTGCTCAAGCTGCAATTGCGACCAACGCTTTGCCCCGCCGGGAGGAATAGCCTATGGACCCCAAGCTGCTTCGTTGTTCACAATGCCGGCGGACCAGGTGACTCAGGCCACTACCGGATTGTTCTTTGGGACTATACTCCCACCATCAAGCTTCACGGCGCCAGTGCTGACAAAGGAAGCCCTCAAGAAGTCGGTCTTTGATCGTCTCACCCCTGCCACGACTCCTCTCACCGAGTCGTCCGATGTCAGCGCCTCAGTCTTTTCTAGATTGGGCCAGAAATCCTGCAGATTCGTCGCAGAGAAGGCTGCTCATAAGAAAACGGCCGCTCGTGCTTCCGAAATCGCCAAGGCAGCCTCCCCGGCCAAAAAGTCGGTCTTTACCAGATTAACGGCTTCAGCTCCCGCTCCCGTTGCACAAAGGACATCGGTCTTTGACAGGCTAACACCGACAACGACCCCCTACCTACACAGGGGGCAAGACGAAACCATTCTTATATCTGACTCTACGCCGTCTGCTCGACGTGCTCGACGTCGTCATTGGCGCCGAATAAGGAAGGCTGGGGGCAACTCCCCCTCTGGATTGACTCCACCAGCCCCGGCGGTAGAAGTTGATGCTGCTGTTCCAACTGGAAACAGCTTTGAAATGCTAAATAAGGTGCGAAGGAATTCCCCTACCGCAGTGCTGAAGAGGTCTCCTCCCCCATCAGAAAAGGTTGTGGAAATAGAATCAGAACAGCCCCGATCTCCTCAACGGCTGTCTTCCAAAATCTATGAGGTTTGGCGGCGGGCCCGGGACTCAATCATCGATCCAAACTTCTCCCGCCAGCATAAGAAGCTGAAGATCCAACCAAAAGCTGGTCACCAGACGAAAACCCAAAAGGCTGTTTGGACGCCCACCTCGACGGCCCCCTCAACCTCCATGGCTCGTAAAAGGAGGGAGCCCGAGAAGATCCCTCGACGTGCAACGACGGCTAAAAGCAACAAGCCCGGACACCCTAAGTCTGGGGGCATGATGGTCCACACCGTATACATGGCCTCTGGAAAGGAGGAGAGCCGCACTTCTACAGGCCACCGACCGCTAACCCGATCCGTAACGAAATCCCAGGAGCAGCAACAAAAGCTCCAAGAAATGATGAATGCTATGGCCGCGCTCACCGGGCCGAAGGAAAACCCTGAAGCGTCCTCAGACGCACGCCGGGAGGAAGAAACCGACGCTGAATTCCTTCGCCGGACGCTGGAGAAAAGGGACAAAGAGGCTGCTGAACAAGCGGCCAACATACAACGGATGGGCCTTCTCTTTCAAGATGTGATAGGAATGATGATCCAGCAAGACTTACCAGCCGAAGATCCTCCGATTATTCTGGAGGACGACCGAGGAGAGACGTCAAATCCACCTCCAGCCCTCTCAACGGCCAAGGAAGAGACGATCTCTAAGGCTGACTTGGCTGACTATATAGCCCAGCAAATCCGGGTCCATCATGCAACTGAGGCAGCTGGTCAAGTCGTGAAAACGGGGCGGCCGTATCCAAGCTGGTACGATCAAATCAAATACCCGCAAGGCTATACGATACCGAAATTCCATGTGTATAAGGGGACCGGCAATCCTCATCAACACGTCGCCCAGTTCCGGGCCCTCTGCGGTAACACCGGCGGTGACGATAAACTGTTACTCCGTCAGTTCGTTGGCAGCTTATCAGAAACAGCATTCGAATGGTATTCAGAACTTCCGAACGATTCCGTCAAAACGTTCGCTGAAATGGAGTTGTTGTTCACTCAGCGGTTCGCAAGCGCCAGCGAGCGCACTCCAATTACTGCTTTGATTAACGCCAGGGTAAAGCCAGGCGAAACCTGGGTCCAGTACGCTATACGCTGGCGGAATTTGTGGTCGAGATGCGAGCAACGCATTGAGGAAGCACCCGCAGTGGGTATGTTCGTGGGAACCTTGGACCCCCACGCAACCATCTCCCAGTTTATGATGTTTTTTAAGCCAACCACCTTCCAGGCTCTAATTGACAAGTTGGCTCAGATGGACCAGATGGGTCATAGGCCACCTCCCCCGAAGTTGGAACCTCGGAATGATAAGGGTAAAGGAAGGGCCACCTTTGTCGCGAATGCCCAACAGCAACCTGACGCCCCGAAATCGGCAGATCAACTGGAAGAAAGACGCCGGTATTATAATGAAAAGATGAAGCGTCCCTACTCGTTTCCACGAGACAAGACGAGACGGTTATTTGAGCTAGCAATACGCAACAGGCTTATTAACCTCCCGAATCCAAGGCGACCGCCACAACCCACCGAGGTGAACAACCCCAACTATTGCCCTTACCATCAGACGGTAAGCCATCCGATTGAAGATTGCTTCGTCTTCAAAGGATGGATCGAAGATCAATACCTCCAGGGGAAGTTTGTACTGTCCGAAAAGTGGAAAGTGAACCCGCCACAACCACATACTCCTAAAAAGACGGACACATCGGGGGCAACCTGCTCCTTTATCGAAGAAATTCCATGGGAGGTCGTGCTATCAACGAAGACCAAAAGGATGCTGAGAGACCTTCATGCGTGCCCTGCAATCGAATGGAAGGACCCTCTTGAACCTCAAATTATCGAAGGGATGTTGAGGCCCCGCCCAACTATGAAGACTCTTGATAAAGACCCAAATACCCACGCCCAACCGTCAAAAGCTTCGAAGAAAAAGAAAAAGAAATCCAAGAAGCCCGCGAAGCTTGGAGACGAGCAAACAAACTTGCAGAAACAAATCGACGCGCTAGAAGAATATAATCAGAAGGCGCGAACTCCTGTCACACTGCAAGAGTTCCTCAGCCACATCTTTCAAGAGGACGATGATGGAGAAAACTCGTCGGACAAATCCGAGGGATATACGGCAAGTTGCAACATGATCTCCCACTCGTTTATCGATGATGAGAAAACTCCTATCACTAAGAAGCCGAAGGCAGAGCCCGAACCAGAGCGTACGAGGCTGACAACTGATATGATCAATGCCTTCCTAGACGAGATTCGTCTAAAAAGTAAAGCGGATCAGGAGGGCGAGATGGCAACATCAGGAGGAACCAAATGCGGGCGACTGAACGAAAGAGTTGAGCTACCCCTGCCAGAGCGAAAGGCATCCGAAATGGACAAGAAGATATTCAAGACAAGGAAAAGGTTCGCCAAAGCCATGTCAATGGGAATGAGGCTACCCCCCTCGGAAGGAGACACGCACGATGGGGCGGAGAAACACCTCGATTACTGCGCATATCATCGGAAAGTCTCACACCCCACAGAGGAGTGCGACGCCTTTAAGATATGGTGGCAAGGATATGTTGCTCGCCGGCAACACTTCAAACGCATGAAACGAAAGAGCCGTCGGGAGCGAAGAAGCGCTGTTGACGGACCCAACAGAATTACTAGCAACTGCTATATGGCTCATACCGAGGGATCGCAAGTCCTCACCTTTGGGAGCGACTCTGATGAAGAAGTGACTCTGGGCCCTCTCTTTGAAGAATCCGCGCTAAGGAAAGACGAGGAATCAGAAGCCTGCGGAAACACTCAGTTGCGCAATCGCACACTCCCGGAAAAGAATCTCGGGCCTACGAACAGAAAAGATAAGGGAAAGGAAAAGGTCACTGAAGATATCACTTTGGATGACCAGGTCGCAAAAGAATTGGCTGCCAAAGACCCTCCTAGGAGGGGTAAAGTGGACTATAACATCCTCGCGCATCTAAGGAAGCTACCTTCTCAGCTTAGCATTCTCGATGCCCTCCTATTATCAAAAGAAGCACGGGACTCACTAATTAAGGCACTACAAGAACCTGAGCAATTCCAAGCCTTTCTCGCCACTGAAAAGATGAAGGACGAACTGGAAGAAGTGCATACGGCCGACGTCACTTTCGGTGATGAAGACCTCCTTCTCGGGACGTGCGACCATAACCGTCCCCTATATGTCTCTGGGTACTGTCATGACATCAAGATTGGCAAGATCCTGGTGGATAATGGATCCTCCGTCAATCTCCTTAATGTTCGGGTGCTGAAAGAAATCTGCATGAGTGTGCAGCATCTCGCTCGGGATAAAATTACTATCTCCGGTTTTGACTCACAATCGTCACGGACTCTCGGGTCCGTGATACTAACATTACGCTTTGGACTTCTCGTCACGGACATCAAATTCCAAGTCATTGACGCCAAGACCTGCTACAATGCCTTGCTCGGCCGTCCTTGGTTACACGAGTACAACATCGTCCCTTCTACACAACATCAGTGTATGAAGTATTTTAAAGATGGTTTCGAGTATACTGTGACGGGTGAGCTGAACCCATTTTCCGTGAACGAAGTCCGCAAATACGAGGATGCGAAATACTTCTTGCCAGACTTTGAAGATACAGAAAAGTGTCACGACTCGGAGAACAAGGCCGCCGCCACCATCCCTGTTTTCGGAAGCGATACCGAAGAAGAGGAAGAGATAGTTTATACGGGGCCAGCTCAACGCAACAACCAGAGGACGCCCATCCCCATACTGGTCTTCGGAAGTGATTCGGAGGATGAGGTCAATGCCGTATTCTCCAATCGGCTTTCAATACAAGCACCTCCGTGCGATGACCATAACTTGCAAATCACCATGGTACCGCAAGAAAACTACAAGGACCTCGACACGCTTCAAGCTCACAGTGTGCAAGAGCTGCAAACGTTTTGCGTCCCCCCCAGGCGAAAGGGTGAGAAGATGATCCTATTCTATCGATCCTCAGAGTCGAAAGTAGAGAAAGAGATCTGGCACGGCGTAGATGCTACATGCGACAGACTCCAACCCATCCGTTTGCCCAGATACTATACGGATGGATTAAAGAAGCTATTGAAGCGCCAACGAGTACCCTTAAAACAAACTGTTCGACAGGCTCGGTTCTGCAACAAGATTTGGGATGTCCCTGGAACCCAACGCAAATTGCCTAATGGGAAAATGGAGACACTCGGGCTTGGATACGCGAGAACCGGAAAACGAGAACGGGCTCATAACAGCTACGCTATATATACCTTTGATGAAGAAGAGGACGCCCTGTCAGGAGATGCCGATCCCTCATCAAAACCAGACCCTGCGATTGAAGCGCCAAGTCCGTCGTTTGAAGAACGAATGAGCGAGCCTATCAAGAAAGTAGGTCAGAAAGCTCGGGAAGACCCCAACCACGAAATGGCCATCTACGAGAAGGCCAGGACGCAACGTCTATTTCAACAGGCTGCGAAAGGCAAGAATGCTCATCCTTGTCAACCCATCATGCGAAAAGCCCGATGCGGAGACGAAAATAAGTCGAGAAGCGGAAAAAAGAGCCGACAACAACGACGCAGGATTAGAGGGTTACGTGATCGGGTACTGCACAGCTCGGATTCGTCCTTCATAGAAAAGATGAGTCGAGCGTACTCCTTCCCCCGAGACAAGACGGAAAGATTACTCAAGCTCGCCCTAAAACATCAGATGATCACGCTTCCAGAGTCTAGACACCCCGAACAAGCTAATAAGGCCTCTCGCTCGGGCTATTGCTCTTATCACCGGGCCGCAGGACATCCTACCGAAGACTGCTTCACCTTCAAGAACTGGGTCGAGGACCAGTACCAACGGGGCAGATTCGCTTTATCCAAAAGCTGGAGGGTAACGCCGCCACGAAAGCACGAACCCAAAGCCGCAAGAGCAAAACCGGATCCACCTCAGTCCTGGGAGCGGATTCGTACCTGTTATACGATTACGATATTAAAAGAAGAGCCCGAGAACATAGATGACCTTCCCCGGTGCTTTGAGAACAGCGATGATGAGATGATCTCAGAATTTCCGCCAGCTCCAAAAGAACTGGAAGACGGTATACATACTACCGCAGATAACCTCAGAAAGATTGAGTTGGGATCGGCAGAGGACCCGAGACCAACATTTGTCAGCGAGCTACTCTCTGAAGAGAGGGTGGCCGCGTTAAAGAACGTGCTTCTACGGCATAAAGACTGCTTCGCGTGGAACTACTCTGAGATGCCAGGATTAGATCCGGAGGTCGCTGTGCACAGATTAGCAATATCCCCAGACATCAGGCCAGTCAAGCAGGCACCGAGAAGGATGCGGCTCGAGCTTGAGATGAGCATCAACGCCGAAGTCAAGAAACTGATCGATTCTGGATTTATTCAAGAAGTCCAATATCCCGATTGGATCGCCAATATCGTCCCGGTGATGAAGAAGAATGGGACGGTGCGTATATGCGTGGATTTCAGGGATCTCAACAAAGCCTGTCCAAAAGATGATTTCCCGGTGCCGGTAACCGAGCTAATGATAGATAACACGTCTACTCACGAGATCTTCTCCTTTATGGATGGTTCTTCAGGATACAATCAGATAAAAATGCATCCCGAAGACCAGAAGCACACCGCTTTCCGGACCCCTTTGGGTGTATTCTGCTACAGGGTTATGCCCTTCGGTCTAAAGAACGCCGGCGCTACTTATCAAAGGGCCATGACAAAGATCTTCGATGACCTCATACATGACATCGTCGAGAGCTATATCGACGACCTCGTAGTAAAGAGCATGTCATATGAAGATCACTTAAAGCACCTAGAGACTGTATTTCAACGCCTTCGGCAATATAATTTGAAGATGAATCCCCTCAAATGCGCGTTTGGAGTCTCCTCGGGAAAATTCTTGGGATTCGTCATCCGACACCGAGGTATTGAGATAGATCCGTCAAAGATTAAAGCGATCATGGAAATGCCCCCGCCAAGAACCCTCAAACAGTTGCGGTCTCTCCAAGGGAAGCTCGCATACATCCGGCGATTTATCGCAAATCTTTCAGGCAAATGCCGCCCCTACAGTCACCTGATGAAGAAGGGAACCCCATTCGTCTGGGATCAAAAATGCCAAGGCGCACTAGACGAGATCAAGCAGTACCTGCAGAACCCGCCGGTATTAGCTGCGCCGGTCAAGGGAAAACCCCTCATTCTTTATACAACCGCCCTCGAAGGTTCCTTGGGCGCATTATGGGCGCAAGAGAACGATCAGGGGAAAGAGAGAGCACTCTACTACTTAAGTCGAGTTCTACTGGGGGCAGAAAGCAATTACTCTCCCATTGAAAAACATTGCTTGGCGTTAATCTTCGCGATAACAAAGCTCAGGCACTATGCGTTGGCACACGAAGGCTGCCTCATCTCGAAAGTGGATCCTCTTAAATACTTAATGTCAAAAGCCATATTGACGGGACGACTCGCTAAATGGGCCCTACTCTTGATGGAGTTCTCGATAACATATCAACCTCTCAAGGCAGTGAAAGGCCAGGCCATTGCCGATTTCCTCGCTGAGCACCCGATACCGGCCGATTCTCCTTTGAATTGTGACTTGCCGGACGAGCATGCATTTGATGCGATTAGCGGTGGAAGTACCCGATGGGAACTCTATTTCGATGGAGCGTCCTCTATAAAGAAACAAAAGCAAGGTATCCCAATGATCAAGTCAGGGATAGGCCTCATCTTTGCGACTCCACAAGGAGGGATAATGCGCTTCGCCTTCTCCTTAACAGAGCCGAGGACAAACAATGAAGCTGAATACGAAGCCCTGATAGCAGGTCTTGAGCTTGCCATTGACATGGGAATCGAAGACCTCCTTATATATGGGGATTCTCAGCTGGTCATTAGCCAAGTTAATGGTGACTACCAAACGTGCAAACCGGAGTTGGTGAGATACGGCGAAAAGGTACAACAACTGTTGGCCCAAATTCCCTCCTATACTTTGGAGAACATACCGCGCGCGGAAAACAGCAAAGCAGACGCGTTGGCCAAACTCGCTAAAGAACTGGCTGACGAGAACCTCGATGACGTCAGAATCGTGGTACAAAGCCGCCGAGTGCTCGCCCCGGCAGAAATATCTCCGGAATCATGCAAAGAAAAGGGAGCGACTGAGCAGATGACCCTACAAATAAAGGACCATGAGAAGGCTGAAGACTGGAGGGAAGTCTTCATAGACTACTTTAAGTCCCGCCGAATGCCCGAAGAAGCGTCTTCAAGACATCAGCTCATGAAACGAGCTCTATCTTTCGCTTTTGTCAACAATACCCTGTACAAGAGATCGCTCGATTCTCTATGGCTAAGATGCTTAGGACCTGACGAAGCAGAAAAAGTCGTTCAAGAAGTTCATGACGGACTTTGCGGTTCTCACCAAGCAGGCCCAAAGATGAAGTTAAAGATTAAACGAATGGGCTACTACTGGCCCACAATGATCCAGGACTGCCTCGAGTATGCGAAGCAATGCCACTCGTGCCAGATTCATGGAGATTTCATCCATCAACATCCAAATCCGCTACACCCAACGGTGGCCAGCTGGCCATTCGAGATGTGGGGGACTGACATAGTCGGCCCCATTGAACCAGCATCATCTCGGGGACACCGTTTTATCCTGGCAACAACTGATTACTTCTCCAAATGGGCAGAAGCAGTACCACTGAGGGAAGTGAAGACGGAGAATATCCTCCATTTCTTCAAAACGCACGTCATCTACCGGTTTGGAACCCCACGGCGGATTATCTCCGATAACGGGCCAGCCTACAGGAGCCATAAGATTAGCCGCTTCGCGCAGCAGCACAATATAGACTGGAGGTATTCTTCAGTTTACAACCCGCGAGCCAACGGTCTGGCCGAGGCCTTCAATAAGACCTTGACGAAGATCATAAAAAAGACCGTCTCCCGGAATAAGAGAGACTGGCACGAGAGGCTGCAAGAAGCCCTTTGGGCTTATCGAACTACATTCAAGACGGCCACAAATACAACGCCATACGCGTTGGTATTTGGGACGGAAGCAGTACTCCCCCTCGAGATAGAGTTACCCTCTCTACGAGTGGCAGTCCACCACGAACTGACCGACGAGGAAAATGCCCACCTTCGACTTGAGGAGCTTGATGCCCTCGACGAAACCCGACTTATAGCGCAACAACATCTAGAAGCCTACAAAGCAAAGATGACGCGCTCGTACGAAAGATTGACCAGGCCAAGGGCGTTCCGCCAAGGCGAACTCGTGCTGGTAGTCAAAAGACCTATGATCCCCAATCGTGCCAAGCGGGGAAAATTCGAGCCAAACTATGAAGGCCCATACATCATAGACCAGGTTTACCAGGGTGGAGCCTATCTACTCGTGGACATGCACGGTGAGAGGCCTTTCAGGCCAATAAATGGCCGCTTCTTGAAGAGATACTATGCTTAGTGAGCCACAGCCTGGGTCAACGATAGATGACGACGACTATGTCCGCTCGCTATCTTCTTAGGCTCAGACTTTACAAGCAGTAGCTGGCCTTCCCATAACGACGGACCGAAACGTCCTTAAACTAACGAGGGACCGAAACGTCCTTAAACTAACAAGAGACCGAAACGTCTTTAAACTATGAACGGACCGAAACGTCCTTAAACTATCAATGGACCGAAATGTCCTTAAACTAACGATGGACCGAAATGTCCTTAAACTAACGGCGGACCGAAACGTCTTTAAACTAACGATGGACCGAAACGTCCCTAAACTACTGCCGCAGCATCCTTAGGCTGGCAAGATGATGATGATGATAAAAAAAAAAAAAAAAAAAAAAAAAAAAAAAAAAAAACGGTACGTCCATAAAGCAAAATGGGCACGGATGAAAACCCGAAAGGGCTCCGTGAGTAAAAACAGCAGGGCTACCGGCGAGTGTTTGTGAAAACCCGAAAGGGCGCAGCCTCGTTATAAGACACTTACAGGGTCCTCTCGACCTTGTAAGGAGAAACCACCCGCGTGAGATCCTTACGACTCATAAGGGAGAAACACACTTAGGGATCCCCACGATTCCTAAGGAGAAATTACACTTGCGAGAGCCTCACGACTCGTAAGGAGAATTCTCTTATGGGACCCTCACGGCTCATAAGATTTGAAAGTCTTAAGTTACAGAAACCTTAACCTGTTCTTAAGCAACTCCCACAACCTTCGATATTGCCCTACAAGCGGCTCATACTGACCCTTGTATACAATCCACGGGCGCGAATAGACATTTCCCTAACAAAGCCCCACCCGTGACTAGGGATATATCTACGTGGTGAACAACCCTCGCAAATCCTCTCGACTTATAAGGGGAAAATCCTCTTTGTAAGATCCTTACGACTTACAAGAGAACATGCACCTAAGAATCCCCACGATTCTTAAGGAGAAAACACACCTGCAAGATCCTCACGACTTGTAGGGAGAAACACCTTTGTGAGACCCTTACGACTCATGAGGTCAAAAGCCTTGGTCGACAGGACCCTTAACCCTGTTTGCTAAGCCACCTTTGTTCAAACGTCGACAGAGGCAAATGATGATCCACTCCTGGCAACATTCCAGTTGTAGCGGTACTGATGCCGAAACCCGTATCCAAGAAATCCGAGCTTGCCGCAAGAAGCTAGCAAGCCACACATGCATGACAAAATGGCCGAAATGATGGGACAACTTGCAAAATCTCAGCGGTTCACAGATAACTTAGTGTTCATCACCGTGGCACTCGTCTCAATACAGCAGACGCGATACCAGCAAATGAAGCGAAGGCCAAATTCCTAGCTTTCATTGTCTCGACGACATAACATCAAGCGAAACGGAACAGTGGCAACCCCAAGTTCCATGGCTCGGCGACACATATCGCCAAGAGTCAACCCCCATCCCGTGAAATGCGGATACAATCAGCAAACTTCCTGGTTACGTGGAAAGCGGATAACGTCACTCTTTGACCCCGTGGAAAATGTCCAGAGCGGATCCTGGTCCTCACAGAGCATGGCAGTGAACCCGTGCGAAGCATCCAGAGCGGAGCCTAGTCCTCGCCTAACGCGGCAGTGAACCCGTGTGAAGCATCTAGTGCAAACTTCCTGGTTACGTGGAAAGCGGATAACGTCACTCTTTGACCCCGTGGAAAACGTCCAGAGCGGATCCTGGTCCTCGCAGAGCATGGCAGTGAACCCGTGCGAAGCATCCAGAGCGGAGCCTAGTCCTCGCCTAACACGGCAGTGAACCCGTGTGAAGCATCTAGTGCAAACTTCCTGGTTAACGTGGAAAGCGGATAACGTCACTCTTTGACCCCGTGGAAAACGTCCAGAGCGGATCCTGGTCCTCGCAGAGCATGGCAGTGAACCCGTGCGAAGCATCCAGAGCGGAGCCTAGTCCTCGCCTAACGCGGCAGTGAACCCGTGTGAAGCATCTAGTGCAAACTTCCTGGTTACGTGGAAAGCGGATAACGTCACTCTTTGACCCCGTGGAAAACGTCCAGAGCGGATCCTGGTCCTCGCAGAGCATGGCAGTGAACCCGTGCGAAGCATCCAGAGCGGAGCCTAGTCCTCGCCTAACACGGCAGTGAACCCGTGTGAAGCATCTAGTGCAAACTCCCTGGTTACGTGGAAAGCGGATAACGTCACTCTTTGACCCCGTGGAAAACGTCCAGAGCGGATCCTGGTCCTCGCAGAGCATGGCAGTGAACCCGTGCGAAGCATCCAGAGCGGAGCCTAGTCCTCGCCTAACACGGCAGTGAACCCGTGTGAAGCATCTAGTGCAAACTTCCTGGTTACGTGGAAAGCGGATAACGTCACTCTTTGACCCCGTGGAAAACGTCCAGAGCGGATCCTGGTCCTCGCAGAGCATGGCAGTGAACCCGTGCGAAGCATCCAGAGCGGAGCCTAGTCCTCGCCTAACGCGGCAGTGAACCCGTGTGAAGCATCTAGTGCAAACTTCCTGGTTACGTGGAAAGCGGATAACGTCACTTTTTGACCCCGTGGAAAACGTCCAGAGCGGATCCTGGTCCTCGCAAAGCATGGCAGTGAACCCGTGCGAAGCATCCAGAGCGGAGCCTAGTCCTCGCCTAACACGGCAGTGAACCCGTGTGAAGCATCTAGTGCAAAATTCCTGGTTACGTGGAACGTGGATAACGTCACCCTTTGACCCCACGGAAAACGCCCAGAGCGGAGCCTGGTCCTCGCCAAGCACGGCAGTGAACCCGTGTGAAGCATCCAGAGCAAACACCGGACTGTGGAGTCCTTAAAATCCACGGACTATGACGTCCTTAACCTCGACCGCGATGTCTTAAAACTAACAACCAACCACCCCTATTCCTCACAGATTTTTGCCTCGATTTAAGGGTACATCTCTTCACTCCTTTGATGCCCGGCGTTGTAATTCCTCAACGTCTTCAAAGAGGTGACGGGTCCCTGTAACCAAACATCGGACTGTGGAGTCCCTAAATCTACGGACTATGAGGTCCTTAACCTTAACCGTGATGTCTTAAAACTAACATCGGACTGTGGAGTCCTTAAATCCACGGACTATGAGGTCCTTAACCTTGACCGCGACGTCTTTAAACTACAATATCTGGAGAAACCCCTGACTCCGTAGAGCACGGGCGAGGGTAACCGCATCCGGCACTCGCAAATCCTCACGGCTGGGGAGAGAAAACTCTTTATGAGACCCTCGTGGCTCGTAAAATGCAGAAGTCTCAGAAAGCATATCTTAAACCTGAACCCTGAGTCATCCCTGTCCTGCAAGGAGATCGAAATAGAATATCCGCAGAATGCATTCAATGAAAAGAGGACACATCATTGAGAGGAAAATTGTATCTTTTATTCATAAACCAAAATGGATACAAAATACAATTCATAAAAAAAAGGGAAGATACCCTTATTCATGAGTATGTACAAAAAATAGAAGAAAAGATACAAGTCCTTAAGCCGGCGGGCGGTGCAGTAATTTCACCAGCTCGTCATTCTGTTGTTGAGCCACAGCTTCATGACGCAGGATCTCCAGAAGACGAGCCTCCGCCTGAGCTTGCTGGGCCTGATATAAAGCAAGCCGGGCTTCAAGCTCTTTTTCAGTGGCCTTGTGAGCCTCAACCCTCTCGCGAGTAAACGTGGCGGCTTTATCAAGAGCCACCACCTCCTTAATGGACTCCTGAAGCACCCGCCACAGCTCATACGCTTCGTTGGCTTTGGCTGTAAGACTGGCCTGAAGCTCGCCCAACGCCTTGGAGGCTAGCTCCCTCTCCGAGAACTTACGGCCAAGTCTCTTCTCGCACGACGTCATGTTGGCCGCATGTCGTGCTATCAGATCTCGTAACTCCGCCTTTGCAGCCACGGCCTCCGAGGAAAGGCGAGAACACTCGAGAGCATACAAACAGGCCTCCACCTTCCTACAAAAATCCACCCAGACCCGCACCACCGCCTCACTGTGATAGGTGGCGAGAAAAGGAAGGGAGCCGTTAGCTTCAGCGGCGAACGCTTCGGCCGTGGTTGCACTACCAGCACGAAACTCCTCGATAAAGGAAGATAAGGAGACCAGGCTCAATTGGGCCAAGCGCTCTGAAGCCCGCAAAGCGTAGGGGCCGGACGGCATCACAATGCGTGATTCCAAAGCCTTGGAGACTGGCAAGGCTGTTCAGATTTGGCAGATGTTAGTAAAACTTTTAAACGCAAGATGAACAGGACTTTGATGAGATGTCACTCACCGACAGTCATGCACGAGGGAGTTGAAGGTTCCCCTGGCCCTTCGACGACCTCGACCTCATCATCGGCTTCTAAAACTATAAAAGACATTAACGTCATTTCACAAAATAGTGACAATGCTATGATAAAAAATGGCAAATGACACTAACCCTGTCCGGAGGAAAGGACAATACGCTGAGGGGGAATCGCCTGCGGGGCTGCCATCTCCAATAGACGCTGAAATGATTGGCGAGGCGATAGATCCGCGATCGTGGCTGCCAAACCGCGTAATTCTGGAAAAGATAAAAGATTTTAGACCATGAAAGGGTTACTAAATTAAAACGCAGAAGGATACCTTCGACACTCCTCCCATTTTGAGCCAGGGGGATAGCAGCCTCGACGGTCTCCGCCATAGCCTCAGGCTCCAACAAAGGGAGAGTAGTCCCGACTACCTCACTTCCAGCCTTTGGGCCACCTTCAGCAAGAGTCATTGGGGTGGCGGCCTCCATAAGAGCATTCCCCGAAGGGGCAAGCACTCCCTGATCAGGAGTCGCCGCTGGAGGTTCTATCACGAGAGGAGCAGCCTCATCAGCCCCCTCCACACCTAGCAAGGCCTCGTTGAGAATTTCGGCGGGCTTTAGCTTTAAGGGGCCAATAGGAAGCTCCCCCAGCGTTGAAGATTCTGCACGGTTCAAATGAAAATAATGATACATACCCATGAGCATAAATAATCAGAAAGACTACAAAAGAAGCACAGCGTACCTATACGCAAAGAAGCCTTTAACATGGCTTCTTCAAGCCGCTTTTCCTTCTCAAGGAGATAAGCTCGCCGAGGTTTAAGGGTAGACTCATGACCACCGGTCCATAGAGAAAGTGCATCAGCTGCATCCTCTGAAGCGACCTGCTTCAAAGCCCTTTCCCCCCATTCCTCCAAAGGGCCGATAAATCGCCGCCGAATCCACGAAGGGTCCTCGTAAAAAATTACAGCGGGATAAGACTTCTTCGGAACCTTGGCATCATGGGACGGATCTTGCGAACGCCGTAAGGCCTCAGCCAGTTGTGCGGCCTCCTCGTCAGCCGAACTCGGAAAGAGGAGTACAGTATCAGACGCGGGCAAGGCCAAGGGTTCGTCGTCAAGGATAGGCTCAGATTCCATCACAGAGTCGAGCGGAGTAGTAGCCACTTTCTTCTGTCGCTTAGACCCAGAGCCGGTCGCTGAAGATGGCCGCTTCCTCCCTCGCGAAGCTTTAGGGCGACGCTGGCCCACATCGCCTTCGATGCCTTCGTCCCTGGAAGACGTCGGCGTCGTCGACGCTGCGGGAGGCGGCGCCGCCACCGGCAGAGGTGCTGCCACTGGAGCCCGTCTACCTCGCGATCGAGAACCCAAGGGCATACCAGCGGTCGGAGTGAGGTCTACCCCTGACTCCCCCGGAATGAGGGCAGCGCCAAGTTCCCTCAGAGGAAAGCGGACTGGAACCCTCGGTCGCAACTCAACTCGCGAGACCTGAGGAGGAGCGTCATGACCAAGAAGAACCCTTCTTTCTTCAGCAATAATCGGGGTGACCCGATGAAGATACCAACCTGTGAATGCACCCACACATCGAGGGATGTACTCGGCTTCAGGGACCATGAAATGAGAGCCGGTGTTCAGCCTCATGAAATGATGAGCTGCGTCGCGAACAGCGTCGAGCGAAGGAACTGGAGCAATCATAAAAGCCTCAAAAGGAACGCCCTGGTCATATCCGAGCTGCCGAGCAAATCGATGAGGATTATACCGCATAAAAAGGGCTGCACTATCCTGGCGAAACACCAAGTAGCCCGGTCTAATTGAATACAAGTAGATGGCCTCTCGGGGCTTCAGAGAAGGTGCGTTGTCCTTTGACTGGTCCCAAAGTTGCTGAACAGGACCCGAAGAAGAAGACAGAACCCGATCATTAAAAGCTAACCCGCCGGCGGTAGCGTGAGGGGAAATCAGCACCCTAATAGCCCCAAATTGAGTTGGATCGACAGCGGAAGCATCTACCAGTCGCATAAGTCGCGGGAAGGTATAGGCGTCGTAAAAAGCGGGCCTTTGATGCATGGCAAAAGACCCCAGCACATGCATTTCGATCCACGACGTGAAGTAATGAAGCGAAAAGTTCACTACGTCTACGCCAGGCATAGAGGTATTAGCCGCAGTACCCAATCCATTATAGAGGTGCGCCAGGGCTGGGATGCCAATGGCCAACCGCGTCCCCTCCGCGATACGATGCGCCGGGTAGATGACCGAAGCCCTCATAAAGCGGCGATGCATGGGGATGACGAACCAACTGAGCCAGACGCTAATAAACCCCACAAAGAACGTCTCCTCATCCATACCAGGTGCCGCAATGGACTCAAAAGACATTGGCGATATAATAGGGATGTAATACTGAGGTAGATCTGATTCGTTGGCCGGCAACCTTTTCGGACCAAACCCAAAAGGGCCCCCAATGTTGGCAAACTTTGGGGCTGTCTTCGGTAAGGCGTCCTCACGAATGAAACAAGCAATGAAGCTCTTGAAAGTAACGCCTTGCTCCTCAGACTCGGTGAATAATCGATCAAAAATGCCTAGGGCCCTAATTAGACTAGGGCGCTTATGTCGAACAGCATTCTCAGCAGATAAGCCGTCAACTGGGGCGGGCTCAGATTCAAAAATGTACTCGTCAGGGGGCAGCAACTCCTCGTACATGTTACCCCTTATCGGCAATCCCGAAATTTCATAAAACTCGGCTAAAGAAATCGAAACCTCGCGATCTCCCAGAAGAAAGGTATTAGTGGGAAGATTCCACTGGTTCAGAAACGCCTTAACCCACCAAGCATGCGGGGACTTGTAATGGAATAGCGACGCGTATACGGCCTGATAAAGCCCGACTTTCTGCAATCGCGCCCGATGGGCAGAAAGGATGTAGCGAGCCCAAAGAAGGTAGCCCGTAGGATGCCTGGGAGTGAGCCCTATCTTATAAATCTGCCCCCACGGGTGGGCCTCACCCTGGCAAATGCGCCGTCCCAAGATGTCTATAGCCGGGATCGGATGGTTCGGAATGCCGGTCGTCGAAGGCTCCAGTCTCCCCGTTGGAGTCCAATTGGGCATTTCCACGGCGAAAGCTGTCCTTGGAGGATCCATCGGTAAAAATGGGAAAGTAGGCTCCGTTGGCACCGCGCAAAGAAAACTCCTGCGACCTTGAATAATCTGACTGTACCAAGGTCCCCATTGAAGAAGGTTGGCGCAGTTCGGGTCATGGGCTCTAATCATCGCCATCGCCTCTTCATCAGACGGTGACTGAGGAAAGGCCGCCTCCGAGCGAGAGAAAGGAAAGCGTGGAGCAGAAGTCATCGCACCTGAAAACCAATAAAGGAAGACCGTTAGAAGAAAAGTCGGCAACGTACATTCATGCATGAACATGAAGACTAAGTAAAGAAAGCAAAAACAAAGCTTCCTGGGACCATTGGCTACAAAACACATGGGCCCCACAGAATCCAGATGACGGCACATCAATAAGAAGGCCAAAACGCAACAATAAGACAAAGGGAATGTCCGCATTTAAAAGGTGATAACCATGCATATTCCCCTCAACAAGATCTGGCTAGGGCGCTACAGCGAACCCAACAAAATCAAGGGAATTAAGTTCCCACAGAAGGCATCATTACAAAATCCCCATCGCATTAATTGCAGAAGAACCGCCTCGAGCCAAGAGACCCCAGAGATTCTCTGTGTGAAGAAATCGAGTTCTTCGCTGGAATTTAATTCCTTACTAAGGAAAGGGAATTAAATTCCCAGAAACATTTTGAATGGAATTAAATTCCATGAGTTTGAACCGCCATCATCGTCTCCCTAAGGGATCATCTGAACCCTAAGTGATCTACTGCGGGAAGTCAAGTGGTCTCATATTTTGGTTAAATTACTTGGAGAAAAATGAGTTCTTCGGGAAACCCTCGATCTGGATTTTAAATCCAGAGAGTTTTGTCAAAACAAAGGTGCTTCGATTACCATTACCTGAGGAAAAAGGGTCCTTTTCGAACAGAGTTAAACTCTGGAAAATCTTAAAACAGAGAACTAAGCTCTGGAAGAAGAGAATTAAATTCTCAAAGAAAAGTTCTCAGAGGAAGAAGACGAGCAGAGTGAAGGCTCCTATGAAGAGACAGCGGTATTTATAGAAAACAGTGGAAACGCTTCATCTCCCAAATCCCTAAAATGAATCCAACGGTCGCAAGAGATGACAGCGTTGCACTCACGTGCTGACACGTGAGAACAACGCTGTGGGGGCATTTGTTTCCTGATTTAAAATCAGGAAAGCTTCTGTGGAAAGCTTCAAATAGGGGCCACGCGCTTACACGTGACCAGCAGTCACGTGTTGACACGTGACCTATAAAGTGCAGAAAAGGTGCACAATGAATCGCTGAGCAAAGTTAAGGAAAAGAGCTTCAGAAGAGGTCACGTGCTTCCACGTGACCAGGGTCACGTGTTGGCACGTGACGTTCAAAGCAGCAAACTCGCTCTCCAACTGAACCAAGGAAAGAAGTGCCAGACAGGGGTCACGTGTTCACACGTGACCAGGGGTCACGTGGTAACACGTGACGGCTGAGCAGCAGAAGAGGGCAGAACGCAGAAAGAAAGAGGATCCTTCATTCCAAAGGGGGTCACGTGCCCACACGTGACCATGGATCACGTGGTCACACGTGACCGGCTTTCAAAGCCCATTTTATCAACAGAATTAAATTCTGAAAGAAATTCAGATCTTGCCAAAGGAACGCAACTATATGCATCCAATCAAATTAAAGATTCAGAGGTCATTTATTTATGGAAAATCTCGGGTTTGGAAAGATTTCCCCCTTAAATTTAACCAAAATAAAAAGGGAGAATCTCTGGGTTTGAAATCCAACGGTGAATAAAATTCACCTAATAATCCAAAGGTCCAGAATGAACAATGGATGCAAATCAAATATCTCCATGAAGATTCGTCAAAAACTGATTGACTCGGCTGCTTCTCCTATAAATAGGAGCCAAGAGATACAAAAAAAGAGACACACGCGCAGAGAAAGAAAAAAAGGAGAAAAGCTTTGATACTTGGAAAAGACTTCGATTTTCTGCGAAAACCCTAGGTAAGAAAGGGAAGGCCTTTTGAAAGAGGGGGAATTTAATTCCCAACAGAGTTTAACTCTGATACATAAAACAGAAGAGCACATTTCTTCTCTCTTTGATAGAGGATCTGCAAAGTGCACATCTCCCCTTTAGGTTGAGAATTTAATTCTCAATGGGTTGAGATCCTGCCATGCAGATCCAAAACATAGAGAGGGAACGCAAGCATGAGAATTTAATTCTCACAGAACTATAGGAATTCAATTCCTTTAAAAAAAAATAAAATTAGGGCTCGATCCCGTATCATGGGAATTTAATTCCTTTAAAACAAAAGAAACAGGGTTGAACCCTAACTAAGAATGTGGCTCTGTGGAAACAACAGGAATTTAATTCCCTTAATTATAATTCTTTAAAATGGGAAGTATAATTCCTTGAAAGCTTTTATTAAGGGTTGAACCCTCTTCAGTTCTCCACATAAACGAGGAATTTAATTCCTACAGAAAATTCAGAGTTCAACTCTACAAGTCTTCAAAAGGAAATAGGAATTTAATTCCTCTGAAATTTAAAGTTCGAGGAATTTAATTCCTGAAAAAAGGAGTAACAGATCCTCTAAAAAGAAAAAACATAGAGGTAGGGTCACGTGCCACCACGTGACCCCCCAAAAACCCCTACAGAAAGCCCCTTTGAGGCAGCACCCCACGTGACCCACGTGACCTTGGCAGAAACTCTAATATACAAGCATTTGAATGCCCGTCACGTGATGGCACGTGATGCTTTGAAAGAAGTGATAATTTCAGCAGAACAACTGAAGGGAGGGCGCTCTCACGTGCTGCCACGTGACCCTTCTTACCTTAGTGTTTAACACTAAAATTAAAACTCTCAAGCCCAGTGTTAAAACACTGTCGGGCCTTGGTATTCAATGCTGGTTAAAAAGCCTTATCGGCAGTGTTCAACACTGATCTGTTTTAGTGTTTAACACTAATTTGAGAAAGCCTTAGTACTGGTGTTTAACACCAATTATCTCTTAGTGTTGAACACTAACTCATCAATCTTATTCCCAGTGTTCAACACTGATTGCTCTGAAATATTTAACACCAGGCTTTGGCCCAATTGGCTAAGGGGATAGAGGCAAACATTCTCCCTCAATGGAACAACAAAGAGTCAATATTCCAGACCTGACTGGACTTAGCCCAAGCTGGCCATAAGTCCTCAATCTGTGATTAACTGAGCCGATGGGCTCATGACATAATCGAACAGTCTTGACCCAAATTGGGCCACGGACTATCTAATCCACCCCGGTTCTAGGGTACATCTCTTCACTCCTTTGATATTTGGCATTGTAATCCCTCAATGTCTTCAAAGAGGTGACGGGTCCCGAAGACCATTCATGACATGGACTGTGGGGTCCTTAAACCCATGCATGATACAAAAATTCCTGGTTACGTGGAACGTGGATAACGTCACTCTTTGACCCCGCGGGAAACGTCCAGAGCGGATCCTGGTCCTCGCAGAGCACGGCAGTGAACCCGTGTGAAGCATCCAGAGCGGAGCCTGGTCCTCGCCTAGCACGGCAGTGAACCCGTGTGAAGCATCCAGAGCACATACCGGACTGTGGAGTCCTTAAACCCATGGACTATGACGTCCTTAACCTTGACCGAGATGTCTTTAAACTACCCATTGACCGAGATGTCTTTAAACTACCCACTGACCGAGATGTCTTTAAACTACCCATGGACCGCAACGTCCTTAAACTACCCATGGACCGCAATGTCCTTAAACTACCCACAGACCGCAATGTCCTTAAACTAGAACAATAGAGCCCCCCCTATATGCTCTTTTGTCGGATCTAAACGGTCCTGTTTAAGTTGATCTTAGCCTCAAAGATGGCTAACGCGTCCTTAAACCTTCAAGCAGACTGGACTATGAATTCCCCTAATTAACTCTGGCTCGAGGGTACATCTCTGAACTCCTCTGACATCCGCCGTTGTAATCCTTCAACGTCGTCAGAGAGGTGACGGGTCCCGACGGCCACATATACGATGGACCGCCACGTCCCTAAACTGGAACGTTAAAGTCCAAACACTCTTTTGTAGGATCCAAACGATCCCGTTAAGTTGATCTTAGTCATAAAGATAGACTAACGCATCCTTAACAAACGTTTGAGTTGATCTTAGCCCCAAGCATGGCTGACGTATCCTCAAACCAAACCCCCAAACCCAAATTTAAGATAATGCGGATTTGGACTAGTCCATGCCCTACGGGCGACGACATAACTCAGTCTCCGTAGACGATCCACGGGCAGTAAAACATAAAACAAAACCCACGACACGAAATGACCATCTGGAGAAGGAGAAAGTTGTTACCGCAATGCGGTAGCGTAATTAACTGCAGGGGCTTGCGCCTGCAGGGAAGAGCGTCCCCACAATCAAAAACCCCTCAACGAGGGGGAATCTGACGAAGTCTGCTACATCGGTCGCATCCGCTCAAACCTTCGATACATGGTGCCATAAACCAACTTGGCATCTTCGGAGAGGTGAACGGATAGCATCAATTAGCATCTGCCCCGAATCTCAGCACCAAGACATCGCAGCCTTGCGCGCCGTCTTTCGGAGGGGAACAACTGCCCCTATCATAGAGTGATAGGTCATGCCATTGAGGACTGCTTCGTCTTCAAAGATTGGGTCGAAAAGCAATACAAGGCAGGAGAGATAGAACTGTCTAAAGGCGTGTTAACAAACAGTCCAGCTGCGACCGCCGATTTCATACAAACGGAGACCGAAGTTCTTCGTGAAACTGATTCTCTCAGACATCTGCCTTTCTCTGAAAACAATCGACCACCACGTCATTAAACTGGGAACAGTCGACCACCACGTTATTAAACTGGGAACAGTCGACCTCTAAGTCGTTAAACTGGGAATGTAAAAAAAATGTAAATAAAAAAATGTGTAAATAAAAGGAAAATAAAGAAAAGCCGAAATGATGGGGCAACTCGCAATAAAAATCAGCGAGTAAAATAAAGATGAAAATAAAGCCGAAATGATGGGGCAACCGTGAATAAAAGCCGAAATGATGGGGCAATCGCGACCTTCGCGATAAGAAAAGCTGAAATGATAGAGCAATCGCGGTAAAACAAAAAAAAACACAAAACAAAAAAATTGGCGAATGATGAGTCGCTCCTGGCACCATATTCCAGTGCAGCGATACAGACGCCAACCAAAATCCAGTTTTCCAAAATTCTTTCGCCCTACGGCCAATCCCCAATTTGACTACCGTATATAATCTACGGGCTCAAATAATTCTCAGCATGCCCATGCCCCACCGCGACCACCAGTTACGCGGCTGGTCTCCGCCTTTGGAATTATGCTTCATTGGAAAGACCCACTCATGTGTCCTCACGATGCATGAGGAGAACAAACCTTCGTGAGATCCTTACGACTCACCAAGGAAAAACACACTTAGGAGTCCTCACGACTCTTAAGGAGAAAATACACTTGCGGGATCCTTACGACTCGTAGGGAGAAAATGCTTTTATGGGACCCTCACGGCCCATAAAATTGAAAAGTCTTAGGTGATAGGGATCTAAACCTGTCTCCTAAGCCATCGCTCCACAATCCCCAAGTGGCGAATGATGAGTCGCTCCTGGTACCATATTCCAGTGCAGCGATGCAGACGCCAACCAAATTCCAAATCCCATACCCCAATGGCGAATGATGAGTCGCTCCTGGTACCATATCCCAGTGCAGCGATGCAGACGCCAACAAAGTCCCGAAATTTTTATGGCCCTACGGTCTGGATCATACATCCTGCAAAACCGTATACAATCCACGGGCGTAAAACTATCCCAATCTCTCCCAAGTCCTCCCGGGGCAAATGATGAGTTGCTCCTGGCATTATTCCAGTGCAGCAATGCAGATGCCAAACAAAAAAAAAAACAAATCCAAATCCTCTTGGGGCACATGATGAGTTGCACCTGGCATTATTCCAGTGCAGCAATGCAGATGCCAAACAAACCAAATCCAAATCCTCTCGGGGCACATGATGAGTTGCTCCTGGCATTATTCCAGTGCAGCAATGCAGATGCCAAACAAAAACGCCAATTCCCAAATCTTCTCATGACAAATGATGATTCTCTCATGGTACCATATTCCAGTGTAGCGATGCTGATGTCAACCCAAATCAGATCAAACCAACAACCTCTACGGCGGAATCATGCTCTGTCCCAGAATTTACCCCGTGTCGAAATCATGCTTCGCCTCGGGATATCTACCTTCCCTGCCGGAATTATGCTCCGCCTCGGAATCAAATCAACCAGCAAGCTCTGCGTCGGAATTATGCTTCGTCTCAGAATGCACCCCGTGTCGAAATGATGCTTCGCCTCGGTGTACCTGCCTTCCCTGTCGAAATTATGCTTCATCTCGGAATCAAGTCAGTCAACAAGCTCTGCGCCGGAATCAAGCTCCATCTCGGAATTTACCCCGTGTCGAAATCATGCTTCGCCTCGGGATATCTACCTTCCCTGCTGGAATTATGCTCCGCCCATCGGAAAGATGCTCCGAACTCTGGAATTATGCTCCGCCCATCGGAATGATGCTCCGATCTCTGGAATTATGCTCCGCTCTTCGGAAAGATGCTCCGAACTCTGGAATCATGCTCCACCCTTCGGAACGATGCTCCGAATCCTGGAATTATGCTCCGCTCTTCGGAATGATGCTCCGAACCCTGGAATCATGCTCCGCTCTTCGGAACGATGCTCCGAATCCTTGGAATTATGCTCCGCCCTTCGGAATGATGCTCCGAATCCTGGAATTATGCTCCGCTCTCTGGAATTATGCTCCGATCATCGGAATGATGCTCCGATCTCTGGAATTATGCTCCGCTCTTCGGAAAGATGCTCCGAACTCTGGAATCATGCTCCGCCCTTCGGAATGATGCTCCGAATCCTGGAATTATGCTCCGCTCTCTGGAATTATGCTCCGATCATCGGAATGATCCTCCGATCTCTGGAATTATGCTCCGCCCATCGGAACGATGCTCCGATCCCCTGGAATTATGCTCCGCAAATCGGAATGATGCTCCGACCCTGGAATTATGCTCCGCGCTTCGGAATGATGCTCTGACGTTGGAATTATGCTCCGCGAATCGGAATGATACTCCGATCCTCGGGAATCATGCTCCCCGGGATGATGCTTCGCCTCCGGAATGATGTTCCACCTCGAAGTTCAGCTTCAAGATCCATCAATTTCATGCACACAACTCAAATGTGCGGTGTGCATTTATTGATGGGGGGCACTTTGTTGGGGTAAAAATTTACATCCCCGTTGACCGAGTCAAAGTCAAGGTCAACCCCAAGCTAGGTGGGCCCAAGCCCAGGTCAAGCGGGCACATGCCCAAGTCGAGCCCGCGGCCAGCCTCCTCCATGCTAAAATATAGATCATGTAATAAATAATTTTCATGTAATTTTTTATACATAAATGTATGCAAAATGGGCATAAAGCCAAATTTTTGTAAGCCCATGGCTTATGTGCAAAAATGAAATGGCACATGAGCCATGAGATAGGCAAAAATGCCATTTTTGCCTAGCCCAAGGGGCTATATGTAAATATGTAATCCTATATAAGGCAAAATGATAATGAATAAAGTAACACTTTTCATTCCCCAAAAAAAATTAGGGTTTTTTGTGCCTCCTGCTCTTTCTCCAAGGTTCTAAACCTTTTCATTTCTTTTGAATTAAATCAAGAGTTTTATTCTTTCTTTTCCAAAACTAAGTAGTTTTCCACCATAAAACCCACAAAGGGGAACTCAGATCTCCCATCAGATCTAAAAAAAGAGTGATTTTTAAAATCTCCTACTTCTTGATCTTCAAGATCCGGCCAAGCAACAGGAGGAAGAAGAAGAACCCCCTTCATCAGTTTCAAAACATCCTAGGAGTTTAACTCCATATATACATATATAATAAATATTTCCTTTTTGAAGCATAGCTTTTGGTTCTAGGCAAAAAGCCTCTTTTTCTCGCCGGTGCTCAAGCGCAGAGCGCCCGTGTGCCGACACGTGGCGCGCTTGCGCTCCAGCACAAGCACTCGAGCGCAAGTCGCCCCCGTGCGACACGTGGCGCGCAAGCGCTCGAGCGCAAGTCTCCCCCGTGCCGACACGTGGCACCCTTGCGCTCGAGCGCAAGTCGCCCCCGTGCCGACACGTGGCGCGCTTGCGCTCAAGCGCAAGCGCTCGAGCGCAAGTCGCCCCCATGCCGACATGTGACGCACTTGCGCTCGAGCGCAGAGCGCCCACGTGCCGACACGTGGCGCGCTTGCGCTCAAGCGCAAGCGCTCGAGCGCAAGTCGCCCCCGTGCCGACACGTGGCGCCCAGCGCTCAAGGGCCCAGCGCTCAAGCGCAGAGCGCCCACATGCCGACACGTGGCACTCTAGCGCCTGAGCGCACAGCACCTAAGCGTACAGCGTCCAAGGCGCTGGCCCCACGCATCCTTTGGATGCCTTTTCCCCTCTTTCTTTTATATATATATATATATATATATATATATATATATATGTATACATATACATATATACACATATGTATACATATTTACACACACACATACTCCGCGACACTGTCCCTGTTAGAAAAAAAATTCTAACGGGACGCTGCCCCGTACCCCGCACCTCGCAAGGGGGCTGCTAGCCCCCTTGACCCCCAGCCCGCTATCCGGGTAGCGGGACCCCCGTAAAAACTCTGCGTGGCCCCCGATATATCCATAACCCCCTCCAAGACACAACACACGTATACTGCACATTGAGTTCGCATGACCAGTTTAACCCGTCAATCGGAGGTTCCCTCGCTCCAAAGACGAGGGGTAATTAACGGCAGCTTATTCCGCGGCTGCCGGAGATTCGGATCCCCACAATCATTAAACCCCGGCCTACCCTAGGCAGGGGGAATCTGTAGTACGCCTGACAAGCGCGCGCGTATTCCCATCTCAATGGGGTGACGAAAAATATCCTACAAGGTGCTTGGTATGTCAGCAGGTGAAGGCGGAACATCAGAGGACAGCAGGACTGTTACAACCCCTGCCGATACCGGAATGGAAATGGGAGCACATTACTATGGATTTCATGACGGCCTTACCACGGAGCCCTATGGGCAATAACGCCATTTGGTTATCGTCGATCGCCTCATAAAAGCTACACACTTCCTACCTTTCCGAGTGGGACAGTCGACAGAATCACTGGCAGAAAGATATATGCAGGAGATTGTGCGACTTCACGGTGTTCCAGTCAGCAATGTGTCAGACCGGGACACGAGATTCTTGTCGCACTTTTGGAAGAGCTTACAGGAGAGCTTGGGTACCCGCCTTAATTTCAGCACAGCTTATCACCCACAGACGGATGGACAATCCGAGCGTACGATTTAGACGCTCGAGGACATGTTGAGAGCATGTATGTTGGACTTTCAGGGTTCCTGGGAGGACCATCTGCATCTAGTCGAGTTCTCTTATAACAATAGTTATCAGGCTAGTATTCAAATGGCTCTTTTTGAAGCACTATACGGGCGGAAGTGTCGATCCCCAGTATGTTGGGATGATGTGGGAGAACGAAGACTACTGGGCCCCGAACTCATTGTTCAGACGGTCGACAAGGTTCAAATGATCAGACAGCGTATCAAGGCGGCTCAGGATCGACAGAAGAGTTGGGCAGTACCGGCAGAAGGGCACTCGAGTTCGAAGTCGGAGATCATGTGTTATTGAAGATTTCCCCTACGCGTGGAGTTATCAGGTTCGGAGGTCGGGGAAAGCTTAGTCCCCGTTTTATCGGACCTTTTGAGGTGCTAGAGCGAGTAGGAGAGGTGGCCTATCGACTCTCCTTGCCTCCATCGCTGGCTGGTATGCACAATACCTTCCACGTGTCACAGTTGCGGCGATATGTTCGAGATGAGAGCCATGTCCTGGACCATTCAGAGCTAGTTTTGGGTACCGATTTATCGTACGAGGAGCAGCTCACTACCATTCTCGACCGCAGAGAGAAAGTGCTGAAGAATAAGGTCATTCCGTTAGTCCGAGTGTCTTGGGGAGGTCGTTCCCCAGGAGAATCCACCTGGGAACGGGAGGAAGATATCAGTGATCGTTATCCACATCTCTTTGTTTAGTACATTGTTTCTTGCATCCTTGTCAAATTTCGAGGACGAAATTTTTGTTAAGGGGGGTATGATGTAAATCTCCGTTTCCATTTTAATAGAAGTTTCCCTATTCTCTGATTCCCAGTGGTTTCTTTTCTTTTTCCTTCATATATTGAATTGGTTGTTTAAGCTTAATATTTATATTTTTCCTTAACCCTAAAAGTCAAAACCCAGAATTTAAAACCAAAAACTAAAGCACATTAAACCAATTTAAATTAACCCAAATTTTCTTTTAACAAATAAATCCCCCAGCCCGTTACCATTCCTCAGCCCACTCAGGATTTTTTTTATAATAAATCCTTATTTAATCCTCAGCCCAACTTATCCTGGCCCAGCTTCCACTACCCGCGCCCGCGCCCGCCTTCATCGAACCCGACCCGACCCGACCGTTACTTCTTCTTCCCCACAATCCCTTCCCGCTCTTTTTCATTCCTGCACTACCCACGTCCCCGAGCTGCCCACGTCGCCCTCGCCGTTGCCCACGACCCGCGACCCCCAACCACGACTCCCTCAAACTCCCCGTCTCCAACCCCTCATCTCCCTCTCACTCTCCAACTCCTTCTCAAAACTCTCCAACCCCCTCAAATTTTTCCCCACGAACCCACTGCAACTTCGACGCTCCCCTCGACGACGACGACGAACCTCCCCGACCCCTTCCTTCATCACCTTCACCCCAACAACCCAGCCACTTCACTCGAACTCCACACCCTCATCAAATCGAGATCCCTTGCACACCAACCCAATACACCCAAGCCAACCACCACTTGGCACCTTACGGCCGACGCCGACGATCCCCATCCGGCCTGAACCATCTCTGCGACCCTCTACATCCTCAGCGCCATCCTCATCACTCTAAACCCGACCCCCACTGCTCCCCTCTCTCTTTCCAAAACCCACATCAGTGATCACTGTGCACTCACTGTGCACGTCGCCGGAGCGACCACCGCCGACCCCAGCAAGTCCCAGGCCAACCACAGAGCACCGCATCCGCTTCCAGCAAGCACTTGACGACTCCGGACAACTCCGACGTCAAACCCGTGTTTCGATCCAAGCTCGCGAGAATCCGTTTCACGGCGTACATCGCGCGTTCGTGACGCCGCTGCTGCCGTACGACCTCGAGACGTTTCCAGGCAAGTGTTTACTTGCTCCATGCTATAATAATAGTGGTACAAACCTAAATAATCTAGTTTACGAATTTACCGATTCCCGATACGTATTGTGACGTAAGTGTTCGATGCTAGTCTCTAATGATTACAATAGTTTATTTTGACGGAAACTGATATTTTATGTTGGCCCATTCGATGATAAATATCGTGCATGAAAATCACTTTAAAATACGATTGTTAGTGACAAAATTGATACCCCCAATTATGCCGTTAAAACTAGAAGCTTTCTCGTATCTGAAAATGAATAAAATCACCGTAAATTACATTCAAACTGGAATGATGCGTTCGAGGGCTTAAATCGAAGCCGACTCGACGAACTTTTACCCTATGTAAAATTTCAATGATTTCTGTTCTGTAACCCTGATGATAATTAGATCGGAATGCGACTCTGGACTGCAGTCCAGAGCGTTTCTGATTATTGTGTACTGTCCCAATACTTGCGTCACTGTGTTTCTTGAAGTCTTATGTTACGGAACTCTACAGTAGATTAAAGATAACTCTGTTAACTAAATAAAACAGGTGGTTCCATTCCGTTTCATCGCCATTTGCTATTTTAATCTGTATTTAAAAGGGCAGAACGTATAACTGTCCAGAACAGATTCAGAAATGATATACTGAGGTTAAACCGTGTATAACTTTCAACGTACAGATACGGTTGAGGATCCGTCTATTGAGTTGAATGCTTTATTGGAAACTCTAGATTTCATTTAACTGTAACATTGCTAAATTCTGAGCCCAACTGGGTGAAATTCGTGTCGCGAAACGGATGTTCAGTTCTGAAACTGAATTTCCAGCCGCGAGCACTTAAAATGAAACAGCTGTATCTTGAAAACCGGACTCCCGATCGAACTGAAACTAATTTTGATGGATTTCTGACTGAATGTTCTATTTATCTTACTTGTATCATTTTGTTGAATTCTTAACATATGAATTTATGAAATTTCTGGAAGATAATGACATGCCTATTGATTCATATTACCCTTAGCGTAATGATGGCATACATACATATATCATACCCCATTTACCATATACTTAGTGCTAATGCGTGTTAGAGTCAGTGGACATTGCATTATCGTGCGTGGTTGATGTTGATTTAGGAGTGACGAGTATACCAAACGGGAAGTGAATATTCGTGACAGTGATTGATACAGTGAACAGTATTAAAACCGTGCCATTGGTATACTCGTACACGACTAAATCAAGATCATAACTAGTGAGAACCTGGGGAAAAATGGAAAATCAAAGTGGAAAGAGTATCGTATTTAGCGGGACCGTGTTTAGAGGATGATCATTCGAACCGTGATATTGATACATGTAGGATAGGATCTAGCGATCCGGCTGACAGGGTTATGTCCCGGGCATGTGGGCCGTTGTCTCGGGTATGTACGAGACTCCTGTTAAATATGATCCTCCTTCCACTATGTGATTTCAAACATGACATAGAGACCGGTAGGGACACAGAACATATTCCGCATCATATAGTGACATAGTGATTACTTGCATTATTCTTATATCAGTATTACCTCATATACCTGTTTCATCTTATTATAATAATATTGTTATTGTGTCGCTCTGACGACCTGAGCATGCATGGTCAGATCCCGTGGAAGGACCTGCGCAGGAGACAGATCTACCTTTCGAGTTCACGGAGATATAGTCTCGTTTACTTCCTATTTTTCTGCTTTCCATAAAAGTGATCGTGAGTTTGAATTTGGTTAGTATTTGTTCTTGTTATCTGTAATTTGTGAACAATGGAATATTAATGTAATAAATTAGTGATGTGATTTCTTTACCACTGTGCTTTATTTACTGATTACCATTAAATGCTAGAAGCCGAAGTGTGACTACGGTGGGATGATTCCTTGACCGTAGGAGCATGGCTGGCCTAGTCATTCCTCGTTTTCCGTATTTTGGGAAGCGGGGCGTGACATATTTAAAAATTAATGTCCATATTTCAAAAGTGTGGTTTAAAGCTACACTTGCAAGTTTTGAGCACTTACAAGTGTAGTTTAAAACCTGCATATATTTAAAACCGTATTTTTAAAGTGCGGTTTTAAGCTACACTTGCAAGTGCAGTTTAAAACTTGCATCAGAAGTGCAGTTTTAGTTAATTTCTGCTAAATTTGCTTAATCACGCCCCCAACACCATAGTACTAAATACTTTTTTCCAACACCATTTTGCTAATATTTTTTTTAAAACCCCCCCGCTAATTCCAAAACATTGTTCGTTCTACTTTTACAACCCTTTCCAATTCAGTAATTAAATTCAATTTCCAACCCGACGTTCCCCAAAATATATTGACCATACCGTCCTTCAATCTTGACAAATCAAACAAAGACAAATGTAAGTATCGGAGAGGGACATGTGCGCAACATGCATCAAATCAGAACCTAGTAAGTTTCCCATCATCTAATATAAGTCTGGAATTGACGAAGAAGAACCTTTGATTGTTCCATCAGACCAAAACCTCGAGTGTCATATATAATTTTAGTTGATGCAAACTATTTGCTCGCTAGATATAATATATATGGAGGAAAGAGGCCCTAAGAGACTTTTCTCGTTAGGTGCCGACGAAATCTAATTCCTCTATCATTTTATTCGATGATCGGCACCGTCCATCTTGTTCTTCATCCTCTTATATGTTAATATACTAAATTTCATGTGATTTTAACATTTTTTCACCATTGATTTAGTGGGTGCAAAATTAACGGTTTACCGACAATAGAACTTTTTACATTGCTAAATCAACGATGGAAAAGTGATAAAATCATAAGAAATTTGGCGCATCGACATATTAGACGATGAAGATCAAGATGGCTGGTGCCGATTGTCAAATAAAATGATGGATGATGTTGACTTCGACGTAATGAAAAAAGCCTTTAACGGTCTCTCTCTCTCTCTCTATATATATATATATATAATATATATATATATATATATATATATATATATATATATATATATAAAGAGAGAATAATGAAGAAGAGAGGCCATAGGAGGAAATTTCCTCCTATGGTGTTGAAAAAGTATACCCAACATGATTTTTTCCGACGATCGGCATCCATTATCATCACCTTTATCATCTAAGATGTGGATACACCAAATTTCACGTGATTCTACTATTTTTTCACCGTTGAATTTGCAATGCAAAAAGTTCTATTGTCGGTAAACTGTTAATTTTGTACCCACTAAATCAATGGTGAAAAGTGATAGAATCATATAAAATTTGGTGTATCCACATCTTAGATATCTTAGATGATAAAGATAATGATGATAGGTGCCGATCGTCGAAAAAAATTATGTGGAGTATAATTTTTCGACGTCATAGGAGAATATTCCTTTCTATGGCACCTATTCTCCATTAATCTCATATACACACATACTAGTATTTTTGCACGTACGATACACGTTTGTAGATTTATCATATTTAGTGTCCTAAAAAAATTTCTTAAGCCTATGGATAAGTATAAAATTGGGGGCTTTTGGTTTAAAATTATTTTGAATGTTAATAAATGAATAAAATAGTCATTTTAGTAACTTGGATCAAGATTATTTTAGAAAATATTATAATATGTTATTTACATATTAAAGTAAAAAAAGATAGTTATAAGTGTAGATTGTTTTTTGTCATACTATTGAGATAGAAATACGCGTCGCTTGTCAGGCGTCGTACAGATTCCTTCTGCTTAGGGTAGGCTAGGGTTTATTGATTGTGGGGATCCAAATTTCCGGCAGCCACGGACTAAACTGTCGTTAATTACCTCTTACCTTTAGAGCGAGAGAAACTCCGATTGAAGGGTAAAACCGGTCATGCAAACTCAATATACAATATGTGCATGTTGCGTTTGGGAATAAGTTTGAGGGTGATTAAGGCATATCGGGGGTCTCGTAAAGTTTTTACGGAGGTCCCGCTACTTAGATAGTGGGCTAGGGGTCAAGGAGGCTAGCAGCTCCCATACGGGATGCGGGGCAGCATCCCGTTAGAATTTTTTTGTAACAGAAAGGGTAATGAGTGTATGTATGTCAGGTGCGCACGTGGTAAGATGCGCACGTGACAAGTGCGCGCGTGGTAAGATGTGCACCTGCCGAGACATGCACCTAGTAAAGGACGCATATGACAAGTGCGCACATGTTGAGACGTGCACCTAGTAAGGTGCACACTTGAAAAAGTGCGAAGGAGTGAAGGTGTCTATTAGGTCCCGAATGAGCCAAAAGGTCTAGTTAGGTGTGCACTTAAGAAAATGCACACCTACCGGCACGCAATTAGCTAGATGTATATCCAACGAGGTGCGCACCTAACCAAATGGACACCTAGCACAGTGCGCTCCTAACACGGTGCAAGTAGGATAAACCCAATGAAATAACAGTCCAAAAATATCTAGATTTTGACTTTTGAAGATCAAAAAGAGCTCTTTTTCCCTTTTAAGGCCTCCCGACGTGCACACTTTGAAAAAAAGAAAGAAGGAAAGAGAAAAAGACTTGTGCAATAAAAAGTGGTTCAAAACTCAAGATTTTGATTTTTTAATGAGTCAATCTTTGGATCATTCTAATCACCATGGGGGTCTTTTATAGGCTTACATTTTTTACATTTAGCACTATGGCTTATACAAAAATTGGATTATTGCCTATTAAAAACAAAAATTACATTTACTTTTTTCTTTTCTTTGGCCGACCCTCTCTTCACGCTTGGGCTTGACTTGAGCTCGGATTTGGGTTTGGGTCCACTTGGGTTTTGATTTTAATTTTAGCTATGATTTTGTGCTTGATTTTGATTTTTGAGTTTGGCAACGGGGTGTAAATTTTTACCCCAACAAAGTGCCCCCCATTAATGAATGCATACTATGTGCATGGACCGTGTGCATGAAATTGATGGATCTTGTTCCGTGGAAGTTTGACTTTGAGGTAGAGCATCATTCCGGGGGCGAAGCATCCTTCCGGGATCCTAATTCTGGGGGTCGGAGTATCATTCCGAGGTGCGGAGCATAATTCTAGGTATCAGAGCATCATTCCGAGGTGCGGAGCATAATTCTGGGTATCGAAGTATCATTTCGAGGTACGGAGCATAATTCCGGGTATTGGAGCATCATTCCGGGAGCAAAATTCTGAGGATCGGAACATCATTCCAAGGCGTGGAGCATAATTCCGGGTATCGAAGTATCATTCCGAGGTGCGGAGCATGATTCCCGATATCGAAGTACCATTCCGGGAGCATAATTTCGGGGATCGGAGCATCATTCCAAGGTGCGGAGCGTAATTCCAAGGTGCGGAGCGTAATTTCGATGTGTGGAGCATCCTTCTGAAATCGGAGCATTATTTCGAGGAGCGGAGTATAATTCTAGGTGTATAATTTCATGGTCGGAGCATCATTCCGAAGAGCGAAGTATAATTCCAGGGGAGGATATATTTTGAAACAAAGCATAGTTTCGACGCAGGGTTTTGGGACGAAGCATAATTTTGACATGCGACATATGTATCTTGAGACGAAACATAATTCCGACGTAGGGTTTCGGGACGAAGCATAATTTCGACGTAGGGTTCCATGTATCCTGAGACGAAACATAATTCCGAGGCGGGGTTCCGGGACAAAACATAATTCCGACATGGGATAGGTGTATTCTGAGATGAAATATAATTTCGACGTATAGGTAGACTTTCTGAACGAAATATAGTTCCGATGTGTAAGTTGATTCTAAGACGAACCATAATTCTGACAGAGAAGCTAGGTTCTCCGAAGCGAAGAATGATTCCGACACAAGGTACATTTTGAGACGAAACATAATTTCCACACAGAGGTTGATTCCAAGACTAAGTATAATTCTGACAGGAAAGGTAGATACTCCGAGATGAAGCATGATTTCGATACGAGTTACATTCGGAGACGAAGTATGATTCTGACCAGAGGTTGATTCCAAGGCGAAGTATAATTTCGATATGGAAGGTAGATATTTCGAGACGAAGCATGATTCCGACATGAGGTACATTCTGAGACGAAGCATGATTCCGACGCAGAGCTTGACTCTAAGGTGAAGCATAATTCCGAAAAGGAAGATAGATACTCCGGGGCGAAGCATGATTCCGACACGGGGCACATTCTGAGACGAAGTATGATTCCGACTCAGAATTTGTTGGTTGACTTGATTCCGAGACTAAGTTTGATTCGGACGGGAAGGTCGCTGGTTGACTTGTTTCCGAGACGGAGTTTAATTCCAACGGGAAGATCGTTGGTTGACTTGATTCCGAGGCAGAGCTTGATTCCGACGGGAAGGTCGTTGATTAACTTGTTGATTTGATTTGGTTTGGTTTTAGAGTCCTTTTCCGTTGTGCGGGGCCTTTTGACCTTGAAACCACTGCTTGTGAAATTTTGATTTGATTTATTTTATTTTCGTCTTGTTTGGTGGAACTTCTGAATTTGAGGGGAACTTAGAATTCGGATTTTGTTTGGCATCAGTATCGCTACACTGGAATATGGTATCAGGAGCGAATCATCATTTGCCATGCCCGTTGTGAAACGATGGTTCAGAAGACAAGTTTAGGCCCCTATCAACTAACACTTTTCAATTTTATGAGCCGTAAAGATCTCAAAAAAATATTTTCTTCCTACATGTCGAGAGAATCTCGTAGGTGCATTTTCTTCTACGAGCCGTGAGGACCCCCAAGTGTGTTGCTCTTTTGTGAGTCGTAATGATCTCACGTGGAAATATTTTTATCATAAGGTCGAAAGAACTTTGCGAGTGTGGGATTTGGAATTTGGTATTTAGATTTTTTGTTTGCCATCAGCATCTCCCTGCATATCGCTACATCGGAATATGGTACTAAGAGCGAATCATCATTTTCCATGAGAGCATTTGGGGGTTTTGGTTTTTGTTTGGCATCAGCATTGCTATACTGGAATATGGTATCAGGAGCAAATCATCATTTGCCAAGAGGGGATTTCACTTGTTCCCGGTTTAACGATTGTTCCCAGTTTACCGACTTAGGGGTCTCTTGGATTTGAAAGCTTGGAATTTTAGGGTTGGGGCCGATGTCAGGTCAAGTCGAAGCGGTCGGGCATGTATGCAGTTGCTCGGATTTGTGACACATTTTTTTTGGTTGCATGTTTTCTTTGTTTTAGATGTAAATATGTTAAGTTTGTCGGTTTATTAAGTCGTTAGCTATTCAAATGAAATGTAATGTAAACAATAACATATGCTACCGAGCATCAACGATGGAAAACGATGTTGAGGAACCCCAGCACATGAGGTGTTAACATGAAGATTTTACAGTTTGTGTATATTCGCGTATAATCTGAATATATGTGTAGAGCACCATATGTTTTCAGGTCTCTGAGATCTTTGAGATTCCACTACGATTAATGAAAACCCGTATCTGTGAAATCTCTCTATCGGATGTTGAGGATTCAAAGCATTGGAAGAGAGAGGTCTCAGCTAGTGTACACTCTCAACTTATACTTTCGTTAACATCAGATGTTATTTTCTGTTGGTATCGATTTTTTGATATACCATCATTGATGCCGAATGTAGAGGTTCCGTCATGAAAATTATATTTTCCAATAATGAAATAAATCATCGCCAAGCCATCCAGCAACTAGATCCTTTACCAATGGCGCATGTTACTGTTGTTGCTTGTCTAGTTATGGTTTTAATTTTAAGATATATATATGTATTCACTGCCAGGCTTCCGTCGCTACTGTGCGACACCGAGGTAAGGGACTTGTGTTACTGACAAAGTTTCCCCTCAGTTTACGACTTAGCACCGATGGTGAGCCCTGTCGGTCTACATTTGTATATGCTATTGTTGTTGGTTTCCCTATGTACGAAGACAAGAATTCTCGTAGTTTCTCACAAACCGAAAGATGTTTATTTTAGCTAACAGGGTACAGGAACAGTTTGGCAAACAAGGATAGAAAGTGATCATACGAGCAGAGACACTCAGCTGCAGGTAATTATAGTTCAAATATTTATAAAAAAAATAAAGGGAGACATATAGAGTTTAAATGCATATAAGTTGTAGCATTATAGGTCAAATATTTATAAAAAAAATTTAAGCCTGCCAATTTGAGTTTAGACTTTAGAGCATCACCAGACCTGTAACTTAATAAGCCATCCACTGTCATTCACTTCTTGGGATTTAATCCCAAATTAGCATCCCTGCCATATTCAATTCAAGTACTTCTGTTCAATTCTAATATATATTTATTATAATGGAGCTACAGTCTGTCGACAGACACAACCCCCGGCGTGGGTCCTATCTTCATAAAATCCTGGGGACACGCCCTTAGTTTTCTCCAAATCTGCGACCATATCGAATTAGCTGTAGTCGACCGCTGTTACAATTCCGAACAATACACCAAAACTCTTATTTACATCCCACCTCTCTCTCACAACCATTAGTTAGCATCACCCAAACAATGCTAAAACCAAGCCCATCTCTTGACCATTTCAAACATCAAACTTAATTATCCTTCACAAACAAAGAAACCAACCAAAATTCCCTCCAATAAAATCCCCCCTCTTCAAATTTGACCTCCATTGCTCCCAAAAACTAAGGGCCAAGAAACAAAATAAAGGGAGAGAGCAATCAGAAAACGCAAAAAATGGCCAGCAACAAAACAATTGCATGGCTCTTGATATGTACCCTCCTCGTCCTCTCGTCGCTCGAGACGGGAGAAGCTGGCCAGAATTGTTGGTGTGAGTGCTTGAGGAAGTGCCTCGCGACGGAGAGGGTGGCGCCTCCGGTGTGCTCGAGGCAGTGCGTCAAAGCCTGCGAGGAGGCGGATTTCGGCGGGAAGCCCGTGGGGGGTGTGAGTTTCTGCAGGTGGAAGAATGCCAATTAAAGAGAGGAGCCGGATTCAAAAGGATTGAAAAGTTGTTGTTTATATATATATTGTGTGATTAATGTTGTAAAAATATTGTTTCTGATTCAAAAATAATTACATTAACACCATTCTCTTCTTATAAATGTTAATTGCACAGACAATTGATATACATTAATATGTTGTGATCACTAATTAAATTGAATCAATTATGTGATTCAGGCGCGTAGAAAACTATGGAGTATATTGACTGAAGATAAAAAAGATCACGAGGTTTGATTATTTTTTTCAGAAACTGAAAGCAATTAGAAACGCTATCAGATTCGGCTGTTGGGCCCTAGGCCAAGCCCATCTAAGGAGCCGGATCTAGCCAGGGCTAAGGTTTGATATAGTTTACAACTCGGAAAAAAAAGGTCAGCATATACTATCTTGTTCTATATTACCATAAATCGCTAAACCGTTGGAGAATTACGATTTGAAACGACAACATCCAATTTCTATTCATTTCTATTGCTTGGGTTCGTGTTTGTGAGAACCTGACAAATTAATAACCGTTTAAAGAACAATTTGTGGTTAGGACAATAGAGCTTCAACCCATATTTTTCAAAGATTGAATTGATGTCTTGTATTTTCAAGAGATGTTGCGTACTCAACAAGACCGAACAGATAAATTTTCATGAGCCACACGGTTTTATGCAGCTTGGAGGGTATTTGATGTTGACCGTGCTTCCATCTTGCCTAGCTAACTAACAGTTTAAGTTTTTGGGTAAAGTGGTTTTTGATATGGTATCAGAGCACACCAGGTTCAAGAGGTCCTGAGTATATCCCCATAATTTATTCTTTTGTTCATAACGAGAATTTCCGCTGGAGGCCTTTCCACATGGCCCAAAGTTCAAAGGCCCACATGTGAGGGAGTGTTAAAATATTAGGTTATCTTGATATACTTTGTTATTCCCACAACCTAACAGTTTAGGACTTTAAGCTCTTGGATTTCCCATGTAAAATTCCGACCTTGCTCGATCTCCTTTAAACTCCAACTTGTTTTTTTTTTGGATCTTTAAAGCTTTTTCTATCTCTAAAGATTTCTCGAGCAAGCCCTCTCATCCTACCGCTCTAATACTTAGTTGATGAAACAAACAATGATGAATAAAGAGTAGAAGATCAAGACGCACGCGAGGAGGTTGATGGTAAAATCAGAGGCTTCTTCTTCTTTTTTTATAAATCTTTTTATCTTTATTTTTGTGGGCTTCAAAAAAGAACGAATGAGTGTTGTTTTTATAATTATTAAATTTAAGGATTGTTTTTCAAAATACTAGTTATTTAAGGGTTGAATTGATAACAACTAGCTTGATTTGAATCCGAGTTTAGGCCTATTTTAACAAATCTCTACCCTTGCGCTTAACTCGAACGACATCAGTTTACATCTTCAGTACCAATGCATATACATAAACTAATACATTCATCTTTTTCAAATAAAGGAAAAAAAATGATTTGTTTTAAGAAATGATTGAATCCATATTCAGCATAGAGCTGCACTCATAACATTCCAAAATTAGCTATTTATGTGGATTCCTCCACATATATGGGACATAATGAAGTAGAACTGACAACACTCTGATAAGTTTATCAATCTTTTATGATTTTGGATGTGATCTCTCACCAATTCTAGATGACAAAATTATGCCATTTACAAATTAAGATGCCCATAAATTGATGTGTCCTGACCAATATAATATTTGGCAGTGGATGAGGGGAATTGTGGCAGCCACACTCATGCCTCTTCCTCACAAACTTGTACTTTTGGAATTTTGCATATGAAGCATATTTGATATCATTTTATAAATTGGGAAGATTGTATTGCATAATTTGAAAAACTAGATAAGTTTCAACATTTTTTTTTATCTTTGCAATCATAAAATAGTGCTTTATTCCATGATTTATCCATTTCGGTTTCAGATAACTAGTCAGATGTTTCCAAACATAAGAGAGAAGCAAAAGTAAATGTTACCTTCACAACTAACAATAATTGAAAATCAATCAAAAAACATTAATTGAAAATCATATTGCTCAACTGCATATATTCAAACCATTTAATAGTTTTTTCTCCTGTGTTGAAACTCTCTATAAAACACCTTTTACAATTTTCTCCTTTGTCAGCTCCCCACTCTCCTTTTTGTGATATGATTATTTACAAACACGGTTTCCATTTTTTTGATTTATTTCTGTATATATTTTATTTACAATTTTCATTTAAAATTATTTTGTGAGTAGGACGACCTGCTTTTATGTCCAAAAAAAAAGTTTTAATATTATAAATAAGAGCATGTCATGCTTAGGACTCGATCTTTCAATGGGACAAAGCAAATATGCTGCTTTTACAAACAGAATTTTGTAAATAAATTCAAAATTTGCATGTTCCTTTTTCTCTTTCTTCTTCTTTTAGGTAAAATTCAAGACATGTATTAAAGCGAAGGGGAAGTGCGGGCCCACACCCAGAGCGTAGGGTGCTGTGTACCTCCACTTTTCCCGTGTGTGTGAGAATAATGTAGAAAAGATACCCAAGGAGACTTTTTGGTCAGGTGAGGTCAAAAAACTACTCTCCACCATAATCATCTTTACCATGTAAGATGTGGATACACCAAATTTCATTTGATTACACAACTTTTTCACCGTTGAATTAGCAATGTAAAAAATTCTATTGGTGGTAAACTGTTAATTTTGCACTTAGCTACTAACTTGAAAAAGTGATAGAATCACATGAAATTTAGTGTATCCACGTCTTACATGATAAAGAAGATGATAATGGATGCCGATTATTGAAAAGAATTATGGAGGGTGTATTTTTTCGACGCTATAAAAGTAAATTCCACATTTCCCCCATTACTCTCTCTCTCTCTCTCTCTCTATATATATATATATATATAAGAAAACAAGTTGTTCGCTGATAGCTGATATTAAACCGTAAGCTAGTGTCTATAGTTGGTGCGATCGGAATGTCAAATCGACGATCCGCTCCGGCCATCTTATTCTACACATGGAGTAATTTATGTGTGTGAAATCTTGATCAATATAATGCATTACAAATGATGGATCAAGCATTTAAAAAATGAATGGTTTTTAAACACAATAAAATGCCGTACATCAGAGACACTTGATCGAAGGTGTCAAATCGATCAAAATTTCATACACATAGATCGATCTATGTGTAGAACAATGTGGCTGGAGTGGACCATCAATTTGACGCTCGAATTGAGTTATACAATAGACTACTAGCTGATAACCTGTTTTCTCTCTCTCATATATATATATATATATATATATATATATATATATATATATAGAGAGAGAGAGAGAGAGAGAGAGAGAGGGGGGGGGGGGAGGGGGGGGAGGCCGGGGGAGGGGATTTACTCCTATGGCGTGGAAAAAATAAAACCTCCACCATTTTTTCCGACGATCGGCACCCATCATCATCGTCGTTATCATCTAAGATGTGCGTACACCAAATTTCATGTGATTCCACTACTTTTTCACCGTTGATTTAGTGGGTTCAAAATTAACGGTTTACCGACAATAGAACTTTTTACATTGCTAAATCAACGGTGAAAAAGTTGTAGAATCACATGAAATTTGGTGTACCCACATCTTAGATGATAACGATGAAGATGATGAGAGCCGATCGTCGAAAAAATTGGTGGAGGTTGTATTTTTTCCACGCCATAGAAGGAAATTTCCTCCTATGGCCTCTTTTCTCCATTATTCTCATATATATATATATATATATATATATAGGAGATAGGATGCCATAGAAGGGGATTTCCTCTTATGGCGTCGAAAAAATACACCCTTCCTCATTTTTTCCGCCGATCGGCACCCACCATCTTTATCGTTATCATCTAAGATGTGGATGATAGATGTCAATCATCAAAAAAATCACAGAAGATGTATATAAATTTTTGGCACCACCTAAAGAAAAAACCTCTCAGGACATCATTTCTTCGTTATTCTCATTGGCAGACACGGAAGAAAAAAACAAAAAATGCTTATCTGCTGGTTTGTGACTACTCAATTAATTAAGTTGGTTTAATTCTGAACAAGATATATAGTTCTTCTACATCATCTACAATGCATGCACACTTCTACAAGTGCACTAACATCAACGTCAACTTAATTTTTGTATAAACATTACATTAAGAGAATCATGTACTCAATGATGAAGCACATATACTGCATCAATCAAATTGTCTTTAAATAGTATGTATAACGACTAATCAACAACTTCTATGTACACAAATGTAACCATGGTTTGTATAATAGATAGCTGGGTTGGTTAAAGACGATTGGATCATTTACATCAGATCAACTAATGTGTATTACAGAATTGACGCAGATGGAACGAGTTTGGAAAATTCTATTATGTCGGTTTTCTATTTTATCTTTTTTTTTGTTAAAACTACCCGTTGGGAGAAAAAAAGATTCCGCGCTTCTATCCTTTCTTTATTAAATTGTAACGGAAAGAAGATTTCAAGCTAAAATGTGTCGGTATCAAATTAAAGAACATGTTAATCTCAACTTTTAATTATTAGAGCATGTAGCTATTTATGTGTGAGTGAGAGATTCTTAAATTTTTTGTCTAGACATTAATTCAATTAACTAAATGGTACATAAGTCAAATTTGTCCTATTGACAAGTGTTTTCAGCAAAATATCAGTAGATGAGTATTTCTGCAAATCACCTTTCTGCAGATTTTGAATCTTTGATTCCTTTCACACTATTGATATATATATACATTTTCATTGAGGCCCATATTCTTTTGTCATTTACTTCTAGTTAATCAAAAGGTAAATTTTACTAATCACCATCGGGTTTTTTCCCTTCTTTTTTTAGATAACACCAATGAACTTTGAAGATTCTATGAACATTCTAAAAAAGGTTGTAAGAAAAATGTGATAAGTTCATTTAGTCTATATATGAGGTATTTTGGGGTTATTCCATTTTATCGTGTGTTGCATGAGTTAATTAAACCAACAATTTTAAACTACATTGCTTATTCAAGAGTGGCTTTACTAGCATATTTACAATTCATTGGTGTTATGTAAAAACAAAAAGAGGTGGTGTTTTATGGAAATGTCTAGGTAGTATCCAACAAAGATAAGCTTCTAAAATCAGGGTTTGGTATGGATTCAAGGAGATATTATTCCGGGTGTGGTCCATATATGTCTGGACATAAGAGAGAGAGAGAAATAAGAACGCGGTATCCACCAAGCTGTCCGAAATTCTCCATCTCTTTATTTCTTCTGTCATTACACCCAGCTCACCAAATAATTTTTCGGATTCAAGACCCATAATTATCTAGGCCCGATCCAGACTTTAAAGTGATATAGGTGGGATTAATTTAGACCGTGACTATTTAAAGTTGCATATATAATAGAGATGTTGCCGATTCATTTTCAATTATTAAAAATTTAAAAATACTTTGTTAAAATTTTCCTGTCCCATACTTTTTTGTTTTGTATCTTCCATGGACTTGATGCAAATATGTCAGACATTCGGCAGTTCCAGCCTTTAAATTTGAACATGCCATGATCTTTTAATATGCTTTGAAATTTAATCATATTTCGGGTAAACTTTTTTATAAATCACCTCCAAACTTTAAAGATTTTGATATAGCACCATTGAACTTTAAAAACACCATGATCCCTCCTTGAAGGTATTTTCCCCAAAAATATTAAAGGCGTTCTCGTCAAAAAGTACCATTTTCGGTTCAATCTGGGCCTATTTAGTCCATACTTAAGGCCATTTTTGAGCTATTCGATCACTCCGTATCTTAAACGATTCGGTGAAACCAGCATATTCAGATAGCTATGCTACTTCATGGGGGAGAGAGGGAGGTAGGGGGTCCATAGCATTTTTTAAGTTCAACGATGTTATTCCAGTAACTTTGAAAGTTTGATGGTGTTTTCACTACAAGAAAATAAAGGCTATTTCGTCGGCTAACTTATTCCGTCGGTTATATTCCGATAAAATAACCCCTCTTTTAATTTAAAGGGGGCCCAGTCGAGGATTTGCCTTAAGGCCGACGAAAAAACGCCCCCAAATCAATCATTACCCCAAAAAATTTCCAACTTTCCAAAATCCCTAAATCGCTGCCGCCGCCGCCATCGCCACTGCCTCTAGCACCATCGACTTCGCCATCACCGCCTCTACCACAGCCTCATCCATCGCCTCCAGGTTTGACTTCACCATCGTCTCCACCGTCGCCTCAATTGCCTCCACCACCGGCTCCAGCAACATCTCCCTAAAACCTTAGCAGTCGTTGTCATCCGCGTAGTGTCGCCGGCTTTCTCTACTCGTGATCTATTGTAGGCCTCTTTCTTTTCCTTCTTCATATGTCTGAATTTAGACTTGTTCTGCCCTTAATACATCTAGCTGCGATTTTTCCTGTTAGAATTAGTGCATTTACTAACCCTTGTTTCTTTAATTGACTTCCATGTACCTTTTCTACCATATTTCCGATGTTATAAATCAGTGATGCTTCCATTTGCGTTATTTTTACTATAAATTACTAATCATGGACAACCCCACACTTGTGTATCCTTTGATCACACCCACTCACTCATGATTCTTTCTAAGATTCAAACCTGAGGGAATTTACTTTTATGCCCTCAATTCTTTAATCATTTATCCAATTTGAAAGCCTTATTATGGCAGCATAGGATCAACGTGCGTGTCATTCAACGACACAACCCGGATCGGCACGGGAGATTTCATGTGGGTGGCCACGGCATTTCACCTACAGTATCCGGAGTTGTATCCTCCTCAGATACGTCCAGAGATATTCATTCAGGAGCCCGCGTCAGCGCCCCATGCGGCCTCATCTGCATCTCCGTCTACTCCGGTATTCCGTGGAGAAGGCTCGTCTTCTCATACTTCTGCGGGTTCTCAAATATGCGTCTTCACGTCTCTTCATGCATTTGAACCCTCGTCAGCTTCGGGTTCACGAAGGAGGATGTCGGAAAAGAAGTCACAAGTGCACTTGAGGCGAGGATACAGATCATTCAGAGCTTAAGGTCTCAAGGTAAGAAAGTACCGGGTGTAAGTTTGATAATTTCTGGTTTCAATACTGTTACGCCCCGCTTTCCAGTAGACGGAAACGATGGCATGGCAAGTGTTCCCACCAAAATTTTCGGCCAAGAGCTATTTGTTCCCTTATAACCTTTATAAAAAATGAAGAGAAGAAAGAGGAAAAGAATTCACGGTTGGATATCACGTGTTAAACACGTGAGCGCTTATATGCAAAGCATATAAGCGCTAAAAGAAAATAACAAAAGGCCAAACATGTCTGACGTGTTAAACACGTGAGCGCTCATATGCAAAGCATATAGGCGTTGAAAACATATAATTAAGGGCCAAACATGCCTCACGTGTAAAACACGTGAGCGCTCATATGCAAAGCATATGAGAACCAATGACCAAATATGGCTCACGTGTAAAACACGTGAGCGCTCATATGCAAAGCATATGAGCGTTGAACATAAACAGGCTAAAACCCACAGCAAAGGTCACGTGTTAAACACGTGAGTTCTCTTTCCTCTCACATGGAGCGCCCCAATTTAAAATGTTCCTATTAAATTCTATATGATAAAATTAAATCCTATTTGGGAAATATTTTTTCTGATCTTTCTAATATGGAAAGATCTTTCTCTAATAGAGAATCCTAGATTTAAAATCCGATGGTGATAAAATATCACCAATTAAATCATCTGATATAATTAAATTCTATTTATGAAATATTTTCCTAATTTTGTTAAACTAACAAGATATTCATATGATAAAAATAAAATTCTATGTTAAACTAACGAAATATCCATATGATAGAATTAAATTCTATATTAAAGAAATATATTTCTGATCTTGTTAAACTAAAAAGATATGATAGAATAAAATTCCAATCTTATTAAAACTAACAAGATATTCATAATCTTGTTAAACAAACAAGAAATCTTCTCTGTTACACAGAGAGCCTTTGGATTAAAAATCCAACGGTAAATAAAATTCACCGATTGATCTAAAAGATCATGGAATCAATCATGACCTCTCAATGAGGGATTCTCTTAACAAATTGATTCTTGTTCTTCTCGTGTAAATAGAAGCGAGGAGAGGAGGAGAAAGACACAGAGAGGGAGGGGAAGAAAAATATAGAAAGAATTTAATTTTCTAAAAGAAGGAGACCACCCCATAAGCTTTCCAAAAAAGTTCTTACAAAAACAAAAGAGAATTTAATTCTCAAACAAAGTGTTTAACCCTTCAAAAAAAAGAACTTAGTTCTATCTCTGGTTGAGGTCTGCAGAAGCAGATCTTCCCACAAGTTGAGAATTTAATTCTCATCGGGGAAATTCTGTTATGCAGATTCAAAACTTAGGGGAAAGAACTAAGTTCAAAGAATTTAATTCTTACAAAAGTATATAGGAATTTAATTCCTCTGATAAAACTAGGGTTTAACCCTGTAAAAAGAATTTAATTCTTATAAAACAAGAGACTTGAAGTTCTCTAAACTCAGATCCCAGCATCGTTAATATGAGATCAAAATTTTCATGCACATAGAAGGAAAGACTGATGATTCATTAGTGTTCAACACTATAACGAAACCTCACGTGTTTCCCCACGTGAGCACCTCCGATGAACAAAAAAGAATGGCTGAGACCGAGTCACATGTTTCACATGCGAGCGCCTAAAAAAAGAACAAGAAGTGCCTCCTAAGGCAGTCACGTGTTTTCCACGCGACCCCCAATAAAGTGCTTAGCACTTATATGAAAAAGGGAACAGACCCAAAAAAACAGCGCTCACATTTAGAGGCGCCTCATGTGTTCGCACATGAGCACCACAGGGTCCAAGTGCTTAGCACTTATAAAAGAAAGAGAAATAAAATCAAGAGAACAGTTCCCATTTCGGGCGCCTCATGTGCTCACACGTGAGCCAAATGCTTAGCACTTATAAAAGAAAGAGAAATAAAATCCAGAGAACAGTTCCCATTTCGGACGCCTCACGTGCTCACATGTGAACCAAATTCTTAGCACTTATAAAAGAAAAGGAAAGTAAAACCCAAAAAAAGTGGTACCCAACTTTGGGGCGCCTCACGTGCTCACACGTGAATGCCATAAGAATTAAGTGTTTAACACTTATATATATAAACAGGGACCTGAACCCAATGTACAACGCCAGCTTTGAGGTGCTTCACGTGCCACATGTGAGCGCCCCCGAAATCCAGTGTTTAACACTGCCTTAGAACCTCACGTGGGAACACGTAAGTGCTGAACGTATACTGGTGCTTAACACTATGGGAAGTCAACTCCAGCCTGAAGTTGGCTAAGTCTTCTTGAGATTAAAACATCTTTGATCTCCAATCAATCGAGCCCCCCCGTGCTCATATCTTCCTAAACTGATCCTAGTCCCAAACACGACTAATGATCTTCCGACGGATATTCGTCCCATATCTTCCCTCAATCTGGAAATTGGTTCAAGGGTACATATCTCCACACCTCTGATACATGTTGTTGTAATTCTTCAACGTCTTCAGAGAGGTGGTGGGTTCCGACAACCAACAACTCTTTGGTGCACTCACAAACCGATGGGCTCAACCCAATACAAACCGCAACGTCCTTAAACAACAACGGACCGCAACGTCCTTAAACTAGCTACGGACCGAAACATTCTTAAAGTAACAATAGACCGAAACGTCCTTAAACTAAAGCAATAGAGCCCAAATGCTCTTTTGTTGGGTCTGAATGATCCCAAAATCCTGTTGAGTAGATCTTAGTCTAAAATTAGACTAACGTATCCTCAACAAACATTAAAGCTGATCTTAATCTCAAACGAGATTAACGATCCTTAAATCAATCCAAACCCAAATCTAAGAATATACGGATTTGGACTAATCTATGCCCTACGGGGGACAACATAAATTAGTCTCAGTATATAATCCACGGGCAACCAAAAATAAAACAAAATATACACGACACGAAATGAACTTCTGGAGCAAGAGAAAGTGGTTATCGCTATACGATAACGTAATTAACTGCAGGGGCTTGCGCCTGCAGGGAAGGGCGTCCCCACAATCAAAAACCCCTCGCAAACGAGGGGGAATCTGACGAAATCTGCTACAACGGCCGTATCCGTCCAAACCTCCGATACACGTTGCCGTAAATCAACTTGGCATCTTCGGAGAGGTGGACGGATAAATTCAAATAGCATCTGCCCCTAAATTCAGGCAATACGATCCATCCTGGATCCGTCTCTGTTTTCGGCGATAAACAGATTCTGGCATGCCCGGTGGAACCTTTTCCTCTTTCTACTCCACGCTTTGTGTGTCGTGTTCGCGAACAAATCGCGGTTTACTATGGTTGCCTCTGGATTCGAATTACTAAGATTTGGTGTCTTGCTCCTATGCTAGAAGAGAAGAAGATCGATGGCTTCTAAGTGTACCTGCAACAGCAACTCTCACCCCACCCCAAATGGAGGAGTGACTTATGGGCCCGCTGCGGCCTCCATCTTTGTAATGCCAGTGGAGCAGGTGACTCAGGCCACCACTGGATTGTTCTTCGGGACCATGCTTCCACCAATGAGCTTCAGCGTCCCAATGCCACCATAAGAAGCTCCAAAGAAGTCGGTTTTTGATCGACTTGCAGCCACCACGGCCCCTCTCAACGGGTCGTCCAAGTCTTCTATCTCAGTCTTTAACAGACCGAGCCAAAGCTCCAGTGGGCCTGCAAAGAGGGTCGCGATACCTGAGGGGGCTATCCCGAAACGGATAGCCGTTCCAGCTCCGGCGAGAGAAGTTGTCGACAGGGCTTCTCCTGCTAAAGGATCGGTCTTCGGAAGATTGGCCGTTCCAACTCCTGCTTCCGGCGAAGTCATCAAGACCACTTCCCCTACCAAAAGGTCGGCCTTCGAAAGATTGACCGTCCCCTCTCAACGGACGTCAGTCTTCAATAGGTTGGCACCAGCAGTAGCCCTTCATCAGAACAAGGGGCATGACGAAGCCGCTTCTACAACTGAGGCAATCCCGTCTGCAAGACATGATCGACGTCGCCACTGGCGCCGAGTGAGGAAAGATGGGGGTAGTTCCCCCTCTGGACTTAACCCACCAGCTCAAATGGTGGAAATTGACACTGTTGTTCCAACTGGGAACAGCTTCGATCCGCTCAGGAGGGTGCGAAAGAACTCCCCAAACGCCGTATTGAAGAAGTCTCCCCCACCTGCTAAAAACATGATGCAGGAAAAGCCGGAGCAACCCCCTCAGCGGCTGTCTTCTAAAATCCACAAAGTCTGGCGGAACGTCCAATATTCTGTGATCGATAAAGACTACTCTCGCTGACTGAAGAAAACGAATGTCCGGTAAAAGGAGGAACATCCCTCCGTCGTACCATGGAAAGCATCATCTACATGGGTTCCTGTTAGAACGGCCCCTCCGACTTCAACCTCCCACAAAAGGAGAAGGCCGGAGAAAACCCCGCCGCCTGCGGCGAATTTCAAAGGCATTGGACCTAAACGCCCCAAGTCCGGGGGACATGATCGTGCACACGGTGTACATGGCTTCCGGGAAAGAGGAAAGTCGTGCTTCCGTAGGTCATCGACCACTCACTCAGTCGTTGACAAAAGCTCAGGAGCAGCAATAAAAGCTCCAAGAAATGCTGATGAAAATGTCAGCACTTACCGGGTAGAAAGAAAGCCTGGAATCAACGTCTGAGCAATGCCAGGAACAAGAGACCGACACCGAGTTCCTGCGGAGGGGGCTAGAAAATAAGGATAAGGAGGCCATGGAACAGGACACTAATATAAAGCAGACGGCGCTTCTGTTCCAAGACATGGTTGGGATGATGATCCAGCCAGAACCTCCAGTCAAAGACCCTCCGATGATCATCGAAGACGACAGAGGGGAAACGTCAAACCCTCCTCCGGCTGTCTCAGCAGCCAAGGAAGAAATGATCTCCAAGGCTGCCCTTGATGACTACATACCTCAACAAATACGAGCTCATCAAGCGAGTGAAGCGGCTGGCCAAGTCGTTAGAACTGGACGACCTTATCCAGGCTGGTACAATCAAATCAAGTACCCGCCAGGATATACGATCCCTATGTTCCATGTGTATAAAGGGACGGTCAATCCACACAAGCACGTTGCTCAATTTAGAGCTTTGTGTGGTAATACTGGAGGCGACAACAAACTGCTGCTTCGCCAGTTTGTTGGTAGCTTGTCGGAGACGGCATTTGAATGGTACTCCGAGCTTCCAAATGACTCTATCAAAACATTCACGGAGATGGAATTACTATTCATGCAGCGGTTCGCAAGCGTAAGCGAGCGCACCCCGATCACGGCATTAATCAATGCCAGGGTGAAGCCAGGAGAGACCTAGGTTCAATACGCAATTCGGTGGCGGAACCTATGGTCAAAATGCAAACAACGCATAGAAGAAGCTCCTGCTGTGGGCATGTTCGTAGGGACTCTTGATCCTCAGGCGACTATATCCCAATTTATGATGTTCTTCAAACCAACCACCTTCCAGGCCTTGATCGACAAGCTGGCCCAAATAGACCAGATGGGCCATAAGCCGTCCTTTTCTTTAATCCAAATACACACACACACACACATACATACATACATAATTACTCCTATGTGAGTCTTGCATTGCCACCATTAGTGTATCAACAACCATGATACCATGTAAGCATGTATGTGTCCATACACATCATCATGTGCATACATGCATGCATACATCAAAGTAGAAAAGGGTTTAACAAAAGTGAGTTATAAAGTCAATGTTAAATCAACACTTGATTTAACAAACCGGTCATATCACATATGACTCGACCAATAGAAAAACACCCGATTAATATACGGTATCACATACACGCATTTAATCGGGTCCCCGCGCATATCTCATATGCACACCACATCGTTTCTCCTGAGCTAGGAAACTCCTGTGTGGGACTCTAAGACTCGTCAATACGCCGGCAGTAGGTGATGATCACATCAAACACCCACAAGCCGCAAGCGGTCAGCTAAACGTAATAGTCACCCGGGTATTGAGCGATCAGAAGAAAAACAAGCGAAGTTGTCAAAACTCTCGTCGAGCCAACTGGCAACACTTACCGTACAGTCCGGTCTCTTCGTCAGATATGTTGCATATCGAGTCTAAGGATGGAATCGTCGACCCCAATAACTCAATAAGTCATGTCGGTATATGGCTCATAACAGATCGAGAAACTACTGATAACACTTACCAGTAAATCTCAGCAGCCCTGACCAGGGACTTCCTGTTATAGCCAATAGAGCATAGCACAATATCAACCCCCAATACCGGGAGAGACGAAACTCGATGCCCCGTCTAGAAACACCTACGACTAGGAACAGTTCAAGGATATGCTCATAAACTACACGTGTCCCACTAGTATGATCCGCATCATAGTCGCAGTAGTCAAGCAAATATCCTGAGGGATTTATCAACATGTACCAAATGAGTAATATGCATGATCAAATGAACATGTCAAGATAAAATAAACCAGATAGCATACTATCATGTCGAGCAAGAAAGTCATACACACACACACACATGTCCAAGCATCCACTATACATATAATGGCCTCTAGGGTATACATATATCCAACAAACTCTATCCGCACTTAGGAACTTTTGGAATGATTTTGCCAGAAATTTTAAGAATAGACGGGAGCTAAGACATGGGGTGGTATTTATAGTGAAGAATTAAGGTTTAGAAATTAAAATTTTGGATTAAAATACATTAAAAAGGTGTTAAATGGTGAATTGAAGGGTCTTTGTTTGATTGCAGGAAAATTAAACAGTGCAGGGGAGTTAAGTGGAGTCGAAAAGACAAGTGTGGAAAGCACGGAGGCGATTGGGGCATTTTGGACCGTCGGTAGCGGCCATATTGGGGAAACGGGCGGTCGGCTAATTTGGGTTGTTTCGAGATTTGTGCCACGTGTCAAGTTGGGTGTGTATACCTCATTGTGTTTGTTTGATTTTTCTGAAACTTTTCGTTTCTCCGTGTATTGCATGTGTAACTCTTGAGCTTCCGAAAAATTAAAAAGAAAAATATTTGAAAAATAATTGGGTCTGATGAGAATCGAACACACAGACTAGGTCACAGCAGTGCATGGGCTTTACCGGTGAGCTACAAGCTATTTCTTGTTTTTATTTAACAAAAATAACTTTAACTCTTACACAGGCTGAAATACTCATTTAGTGTGAAATACAAGAAATTTCTGTACAGTGATTTCAGAGTCGTTACAAATATAATTTTCATATAATTATCGAGAATATTGTGTACTAATACTTATCTATTGATAACACTGTAGTACTTGCTCGATTTCAATGATTTTCCGGACGGCGGCAGCGGCGACGGGTGAGCTCGAGATGGAGTGGAAAAGCACAAAACGGGTGTGCATCGACGAATCACTCCATTTCGTGCGTTTTTTCATTTTAAGAAGTTGTATAATGTGATTATATGAATGATATATTAATTATATTTCGTATCGGATTCTTGCATTCTATTATACTCATGCAAACATAGAGAGCAAACCATATTCACCATCACAACATCACAAACTTTAAGAGCAAATGTCATATATTGACATACCATTAAAAATATGCATGAAAAAAATAAAGAAAAACAAATTAGCTAGTAGATCTCTCGCTACAAATAAACCAAGAAACCATTTCGGTCTCTCTCCCTCTATTCACCCATTTTGCACATCCAAAAGATGAATAAAGAGTGAGACACAAGGCACAGCACTTGTCGACACTCGATGACATATTTTCACCTCAATTCCAATTTAGGAAATGCCTGCCGATGCAGCGCTTCCCAAATTGAAATTGACCTGAAAGTATGTCATCGAGCGTCGGCGAGTGTTGTGTCTTGTGTCTCTCTCTTTATCCATTTTTTGGATGTGAAAAATGAGTGAATAGAGATAGAGAGACTGGGATGGTTGCTTGGTTTATTTGTGATAAGAGATCTACTAGTTAGTTTGTTTTGTGGTTCGTCTCCTCATACTCCCGCGGATTCTCGAGCACATTTTCTCGCCTCCTCCTACATTTGGACGCTCGTCGGTTTCGGGTTCACGAAAGGGATGTCGGATGAAGAATTCACTAGCACTCTTGAGGCGAGGATACATATTATACTCATGCAAACATAGAGAGCAAACCATATTCACCATCACAACATCACAAACTCTAAGAGCAAATGTCATATATTAACATACCATTAAAAATATGCATGAAAAAAATAAAGAAATACAAATTAGCTAGTAGATCTCTCGCTGCAAATAAACCAAGAAACCATCTCGGTCTCTCTCCCTCTATTCACCCATTTTGCACATCCAAAAGATGAATAAAGAGTGAGACACAAGGCACAGCACTTGTCGACACTCGATGACATATTTTCACCTCAATTCCAATTTGGGAAATGCCTTCCGATGCAGCGCTTCCCAAATTGGAATTGACCTGAAAGTATGTCATCGGGCGTCGGCGAGTGTTGTGTCTTGTGTCTCTCTCTTTATCCATTTTTTGGATGTGAAAAATGAGTGAATAGAGATAGAGAGACTGGGATGGTTGCTTGGTTTATTTGTGATAAGAGATCTACTAGTTAGTTTGTTTTGTGGTTCGTCTCCTCATACTCGTGCGGATTCTCGAGCACATTTTCTCGCCTCCTCCTACATTTGGAGGCTCGTCGGTTTCGGGTTCACGAAAGGGATGTTGGATGAAGAATTCACTAGCACTCTTGAGGCGAGGATACATATTATTCAGAGCTTAAGATCTCAAGGGAAGAATGTACCGGATGTAAGTTTGATAATCGTTAGTTTCAATACAATTTTTTCAAATAATCATCAGGAATATTGTTGTCACGACCCACCCCCAATACAAAGAGTATTGTCCTTTGGAGTGTTGGCCAAAACCGCACGGTTTTGTCCTTTGGAGCGAACCGGACCCGACCAGGGGCTACTTCCCAGGAGGTCACCCATCCCAGGGCTTCCCTGGCCCGAGCACGCTTAACTACGGAGTTCTCAAACTCCTATAGTGCCAGTTCACTTAAAAGACGCCTCTGTTTTGAAGAGAGCTATCATTCCATTTATAGTACAGATCTGACCTCTTTCGGAATGTATTCCGAAGATTCCCCATGTTCTACAGTGGGTCCCCATGCTTATCTGGTATAAATGGGTATACCAGATAATACCTGGGGTATTACATTCTCCCCCCCACTTAGAACAATGGTTCGTCCTCGAACCACAGACCTACTATTGAGGAACCAGCTCTGATACCATTCTCTCACGACCCACCCCCAATACAGACAGGGACCACTTCCCAGGAGGTCACCCATCCTAGGACTTCCTTGGCCCGAGCACGCTTAACTACGGAGTTCTCAAACTCCTATAGTGCCAGTTCACTTAAAATGCGCCTCTGTATTGAAGAGAGGTATCATTCCATTTATAGTACAGATCTGACCTCTTTCGGAATGTATTCCGAAGATTCCCCATGTTCTACAGTGGGTCCCCATGCTTATCTGGTATAAATGGGTATACCAGATAATACCTGGGGTATTACAATTGTGTACTAATACTTGTCTATTGATAACGTTATAGTACTTGCTCGATTTTAACGGCGTCGAGTGAGCTCGAGATGGAGTGGAAAAGTATAAAATGCGCGTGCATCGACGATTCACTCCATTTCGTATGTTTTTTACGTTTTAAGAAGTCATAAAATACGATTATATGAATGATCTGTTAAGTAATGAATTTGTAAAAGTAATGAATTTCGTAAAGTTGTTTAAGTAATGAATTTTATTTCAATATCATATGGTACGCATCGGATTTGTGTTTATTATCTACTTTCTCTGTTTTGAATTGATTGTGGAATGAATTGACTTTGTATACGGCACGACCGTGAGTATTATGATGTGTATTGGTTGTTTGTTGGCTATAATATCAGTAATTGAATTGAATTTGTATCGAATATTCGAAATCCACGAAAAACATGCTCTATTTTTTTCTCTGTATGTAGCTTATTTTGTTGGGTATTTTCCGACGAAATAAGTTATTTCGTCGGAAATTACCCGACAGAATAAGCTTATTTCAAGCAAAATTTGCCCGGTTTTTCGAACGTATTCTATCGGATAATTTTCGACGAAATAAAGCACCCGACGAAATAAGTTTGTTTCGTCTTAATTTATTCCGTCGGATATCAGCCGACGAAACAAGTTTATTTCGTCGGGTGTCCATTTATTTCATCGGATGAAACCCGACAAGATAGATGGCACAAAGATATATAGCTATGGCCACACTTCTATTGATCATCAAAATATTATATGAGAGAGAACATTGAAAGTTAATCTCCATTCCAATCCCATCAAAGTTTTGTAAACTCAATATTTGAAGTTTGGGGCTTGAAAAACCACATTTTGCCTCCTCTCCAACTAAAAATAAGCTAGCCTTAGAGGGTTTTTTTGGGTTTTGGGCACTGTCCATTCGCTCTAACCTATGCACACAATATACACAACACATCCATGCACACATCACACATAAGTATACAACTCACTCACACACACAGAGGCTCACGAATTTTCCCCGAAAACGTTAATTTGTGATCGCTCCCGCTCTTTGGATGTCTGGAATTCGAACCCAGTGCCCATACCAACTGATCTTATTGGTAGACTTAGAAAAGTTGCATCAGTCAAATCAACCCTTGGCTGTTTCCCTCCAAAATCAACACACGGCAGAACGTTGCATCCCCATGAATCACAACACACACACACACACATATATTTATTTATTTACTGTGACATTGTTTTGTTCTTAGTTTATATATATATATATATATATATATATATATATATATTTTAATACTACTAACACTAAAGCCCAATACCGTAACTTCCCACCCCTACAAATCCCCTATAAACATCCCCAACCCTCATCTCTAGTAACCAACATCAAAAAGGAAAATATAAACAAACACACAGAAGGCACATTACAATGGCTTTGGAAAAGAGCTTGCCGGTGACCGCGGCGCAGACAGTGACGGCCACATCACCTGCCGAGGAGAAGTTACTTCAACACCACAATGAGAAGCACTTCACGGCCGGCGAGATCGTTAGGGACATCATCATTGGGATCTCCGATGGGCTGACGGTTCCATTCGCCCTCGCCGCAGGGCTCTCGGGAGCCAATGCCCCGTCGTCGCTTATTCTTACTGCCGGTCTCGCTGAGGTGGCGGCCGGAGCGATCTCTATGGGTCTTGGAGGGTAACTTTTTTATATATAATTTTTTTTTGCATTGTAATTTGACACTGAAAATGTGGCATGGTGATGCGAGTATTAATTAGGAGAGGTTTTGTTGTTTGATGCAAAAAATTATATTCGATCAGTGGTTTAGAAGTAAATGTTATTTTCGATAGCAAATCTTTGGTTTTTAAATTATCTTACCTTTTTAAATTTTTCTTAATGTTTATCATTTTTGGAACTGGCATGTAAACCTAAACCAAACCAAGCACCCAACACTCGAACCATTTAAAAAAAAACATGTTCCTTGTATAATTTTATGAACTTTCTGTCTTTTTCCTCTGCTAATTGCCTAACTCAAGAGTCCCAATGAGCTTAAAATAGTTTGCATGCATCCAAACTTGGAAGCTTATACGAAATATTTAAATACCATAAAACAGGGTCTTATCTGTAAATTATCTTTCTTTTAACCGTGCTTTATTACAGCAGTTACTATTTACAACGCAGCCCCTCAACCGCCAAAAATTACGCCCACGTTCTATGGAACGGGATTTGTTTGATCAATTAAGGGTTCAGATTTAATCTGCGTGTACACGTGGCAGGTATCTAGCGGCCAAGAGCGAAGCGGACCACTACTTGCGAGAACTGAAACGAGAGCAAGATGAGATCATCAACGTTCCTGATCTTGGTAACCATAATACTTTGTGTACTAAAATACCTTTAACTATCATGGTTTTTCATTAAAATACTTTTAGTTCTTTTATGACATCAAAATATTTTAAGTGTTACTTTTAAGTGATTTTAGTGAAAACATCCCTTTAAAACCATAGTTTTATGAATTTTATTTTAATAAAAAAATCAGAATATTTTATTTTTAAAAAAACACAATAGCAAAAGGTATTTTAGTGTAATTTTTCCCTTCTTAAACCTTGTATATTTTATTGTATTTTTTTATCGTGTTAGTTAATTTTGTGATTTGATCTCACATGAGCAGAGGCTGCTGAGATCGGTGAAATTATGTCAGAGTACGGACTCGAGCCCAATGAGTACAATCCGCTTGTTAATGCTCTTCGCAAGGACCCTCAAGCGTGGCTCGATTTCATGATGAAGTGAGAAATATTTACAAAAAATAAAATTAAGACTAACTTTTTCTCTCTCCATTGTTGAAATGTAATAGTGAATTTTGTTATTATGTTTAGATTCGAGTTAGGATTGGAGAAGCCGGACCCCAAGAGGGCACTGCAGAGTGCATTTACCATAGCGCTTGCCTACATCATTGGTGGCTTGGTTCCTCTCTTTCCGTACATGTTTGTTTCGATCGCGCAAAAGGCGATGATAATGTCCGTACTGGTTACTTTGATTGCACTCTTATTCTTTGGATATATCAAGGGTCATTTCACGGGAGATCGTCCGCTATTGAGCGCTGTTCTGACTACGTTTATTGGTGCGATGGCTTCTGCAGCTGCGTATGCCATGGCTAAGGTCGTCCAAGCAGTCTGAAGCATGTAGTGTTAATGATGCGTCGTCCTCGATGAATTTAAGTTCTCATGTGTATGCAAATTCGTAGGTCTTTTTATTAATGAAGTTTGGTATTGATTAATGTCATCGGTAATCTTCTTAACTATACCTGTGTAACTGAAATATATAGTCGTAGATTTGTGTCGAAACGAAAGGACATAAATCTGAGTAGGATCTAAACACTTCGAAGGTTGAGTAAAGTCGGATCACAGTATATATAATTGCTCTCCTAGGATCATATATCATTGAATCCTAACAAATGGTATCAGGGTTACTAAAATTAGAAGTTGGATCTTTTGCTCCATCCATGCATGCACATTAAAACAATGTCATTCTTCCATCAAAAAGGGGGAAAAAGACCAAATCGGTGGATTAATTTGATGCTATATAATATCCATCAGTTTAGATTTTCTTGATACTAAAAGGTAATGAAAAGTTCATTATACTTTTATTTGCAACCGATAAGCCTTAAAAAGTTCATGAGCTTTCCTTAGATAAGGATGAAGAGATGCCTTAATGTTTTATCCAGGACCCTGTTTTTTATTTAATAAATAATAGGGCATAATTAACCTGATGCAAGTGAATCTAAACCCCAGATATTTTGCTCAACCGCAAAATAGTTTCACCCTGCGGCTATGTGTCATATGTCTTTAATTTGGGTAAAAACTCATTTGTCTTCTGTCTATGAAGGGGAAGATTTTGGTAAAATATTATGTCATTTAAATAGCCTGACATGACAAAATAAATTTTTTTGGATGGGCATAGAAGGTAAAATTTAACAAAAGATAATTTGATATTGTTGGCATGTGTCATAGGTTGGCTTTAGCATTGGAGGATATGCCCTTTGGACTGCCCCTTATTAATTTGGTGAAAGCATCACATGCATATTAATAATTTATGAGGATGCTCCGCTTGAGGTTTTTGTTGCAGGTCTCTCTTTCGGAATTATTCGATGTGCCGGATGTAATACCTCCGGACAGAAGGTTTAAGAGAGAGGGAGCTTCAGATAACTTTGGACAACATGCGGGGTCCATACTTTATTACTTATACAGCCGGCATATGGAATAATTTTTCCTTCTCCCCAAAAGCAATTAACTGAATCATGCTGCAGGTTTGGAAATAGTGCAAGAAGGAGATGCATCATGCATGCCGGCAGTTTTAACTGTCGTCTGAAAAGAATTTTTTGTGACTTTGTCCGCAATATGCTTGTATGGTTCTTGGTAGAACCAAAGCCAATCTAATTGCCAATCAACTGTTGTGATGTCAGAAACAAAGATTTCAAAATCAAAGATTGACCAATTTTACCAATGAGCTATAACTCAGGTACGGCCAATTTACCGTTAGAAGATCGATAGTGCGGGCTTCAAACCCAGAAAGAAAATCGGTCACAAATTAATGCTTTGGGAGCAAATGCATGGAGGTGCATGTGTCGTGTGCTTGTAAGTAATGGATGTGTGTTATGTGCATAGGTTAATGCCTACGTGTCAGTTCCCAAAAAAAAAGATTGACCAATTTTGAATTCAATGTTAAAATGATTTAATTTTTTCATTTTAATTTGTTTCAAGATCGATTATCTTCTCTCTAACTGACTTATTAATTAGCTATGACACCGTTAAGATTTTTTTTTCTTTTTTCTGACAACTGAACATCCCTGACACCGCCAAGATTGTTAGAATATGAAATATATTCATGTGTTTATTTTGGTATGAAAAACTAAAAATGCAAATGAAGATAAATTTTGGATTGAGCCATTAGCTTTGATACCAAAATTTATCTTTATTAATTTATATTTTTAGTCTTTCAATCCAAAATAAACATAATCATAACAACTAAAATATCCAATACGGTCACATGAATATATTTCATATTTTAACAAAGATCGCTCAAATCAAATTTGCTCTAGCATGGAACCAGTTATACATGAAGAGTAGCGTGCATCTAACCCTAGAATTTAGCCGTCACTTCAAGCTACAACGAAGATGAAGAAAAGCACTTAATTAATTTAACATTCAGACTAGTCTTAAGGAAAAGGGATATTGTAAAAAAGTTTCATCTTTAGCTAAGAAAAATTCTTAAATCATTAGAAATTAATAATATTGAAGCTAATTAAATTTTTAATTCTCATTAATTGTAAAAGTACTTCCAATGACATACTTTTAATCAGGCATGCAATTTCAATATACACCTATATTGCGAGTGTTAACTACTGCTTACGGTGGTCAAAAATATGATTAGCTGAACTTTAAAATAATGATGGACCTTTGTGTTTTCCAGAAAACTCATTTTTTGATATTTTGTACTCCTATCATTTTTAAGAGTAAAAGAATACGCCAAGCTTGGAAAGAACATGAAAATGGAGGAGGAAAACATTATCAGATCATATCTATAACCTCATTCTTAGTCATAGCCAACAACTACTTTTACCCATGCTATGCATACAATTTCTTATGAGATGTTAGAGGAGAGATACTTTAAAATCATACGGTGAAAAGTTTTGTGCTTCTGTGTTTTCAGAGTTGAGGGTTAATGGCAAAAGATTTTAAATGGCGGTTTCAAAGTTCAAGTGATGGGAAGGACTTTTTGTTATGATTTACTCATAGTGTATTGCACGTGTGATGCACGTTTATATATAATTTGTATTGTAGATAAGAAAGTTAAACAAAACTGATGGAGGTCCTTTTCGGGTCTCCGTCATATGTTGTCTTCCGTCGATCTCCCGGTGGATTTTGAAGGTGATCTCCTGTTGCGTGTGGGTCTCAATGGGTTTGAGGAGATTGGTGGTTTGAGGTTGTATGAGGAGTTCGGCGCCGAGTACCTGCAAAGAAGTCCCGGGGTGGTTTGGTACTACCGAGGGCCTTCCGACGCTCAAGTTAGTGATAAGATCCGAGCAAAGTATTGGTTTAAAGAGTAAAAAAAATGGCTTCCTTGACCCCTCTATGATGGGGGTTCTTATAGTGGCGGCAGCACGCAGTAGAAGGCACGAGAATCTCGCCGTCGGTTACGCTCCCAACGTCACGTCCGCGTAAAGAGCGGATCGCCCATTAATGGGGATCGTGATGGCGTGGAACGTGGGATGTTGCTGGCGGAGAATCTGCGCATGGCGAGATTTGCGGAGCGACGGTTACGCCTGTGAGTGGTGGAGTTGGTCGGTCGAAGGGACCAAGGAAGATGGTCTCGGCAGGAGAGCTCGGGAACGAGCGAGGGGGCCGAGGTATCTTGGTCCTGCGGTAGCTCGGAGGCGAGCTGAGAGGCCGAGGAAGCCAATTTGCAGGGGATCCTGAGGTGAGCCAGCTTTGTGCTTGTAGGTCGGGTACAGGGGTAGCCTGATCGGCCCCTGTGGGCCCTCTCTTATGAGTTCTGGGACATGTCACCTGCCACATGTCCTGATCTGGAAGGTCGCCAATATAGAGCATCATCATTATCCCCCCACTCTTGTCCCGACCAGCTGGCGGGTCGGGCCAAGAGTGGACTATCGGGCCGCCCGGGGAGAGCTCCCTCCTAAGATTTCGTCAGGACGCGTCCCCGGGCTGTCAGCTGCCTTTTCTGCCAGCGAATCAGAGCGAAATCTCTGCATTTAAGGAAGGTGCGCCGAGCAGGAAGGAACCCGACAGCCTCACGACGGGGGCTTTAGACCATCAGCGTCTGATAGGCAGGAGGATGCCCGCTGGGGATGCGCCGAGCAGGAAGGAACTCGACGGCCTCACGACGAGGGCTTCAGACCATCAGCGTCTGATGGGCACGAGAATGCCCGCTGGGGATGCGCCGAGCAGGAAGGAACTCGGCGGCCTCGTGATGAGGGCATGAGATCCTCAGCATCTGATGGGCAGGAGGATGCCCGCTGGGGATGCACCAAGCAGGAAGGAACTCGACGGCCTCACGATGAGGGCTTGAGATCCTCAGCATCTGACGGGCAAGAGGATGCCCGCTGGGGATGCACTGAGTAGGAAGGAAATCGGCGGCCTCGCGATGAGGGCTTGAGATCCTCAGCATCTGATGGGCAGGAGGATGCCCGCTGGGGATGCGCTGAGCAAGAAGGAACTCGACGGCCTCACGATGAGGGCTTCAGACCATCAGCGTCTGACGGGCAGGAGGATGCCCGCTGAGGATGCGCCGAGCAAGAAGGAACTCGGCGGCCTCGGGACGAGGGCTTCAGACCATCAGTGTCTGATGGGCAGGAGGATGCCCGCTGGGGATGCGTCGAGCAGGAAGGAACTCGGCGGCCTCGCGACGAGGGCTTCAGACCATCAGCGTCTGATGGGCAGGAGGATGCCCGCTGGGGATGCGCCGAGCAGGAAGGAACTCGGCGGCCTCACGACGAGGGCTTCAGACCATCAGCGTCTGATGGGCAGGATGATGCCCGCTGGGGATGCACCGAGCAGGAAGGAACTCGGCGGCCTCGCGATGAGGGCATCAGACCATCAGCGTCTGACGGGCAGGAGGATGCCCGCTGAGGATGCGCTAAGCAAGAAAAAACTTGGCGTCCTCGCGACGAAGGCTTCAGACCATCAGCGTCTGATGGGCAGGAGGATGCCCGCTGGGGATGCGCCGAGCAGGAAGGAACTCGGCGGCCTCACGATGAGGGCTTGATATTCTCAGCATCTGATGGGCAGGAGGATGCCCGCTGGGGATGCGCCGAGCAGGAAGGAACTCGACGGCCTCACGATGAAGGCTTGAGATCCTCAGCATCTGACGGGTAAGAGGATGCCCACTGGGGATACACCGAGTAGGAAGGAACTCGGCGGCCTCGCGATGAGGGCTTGAGATCCTCAGCATCTGATGGGCAGGAGGATGCCCGCTGGGGATGCGCCGAGCAGGAAGGAACTCGACGGCCTTACGATGAGGGCTTCAGACCAACAGCGTCTAACGGGCAAGAGGATGCCCGTTGAGGATGCGCCGAGCAAGAAGGAACTCGGCGGCCTCGCGACGAGGGCTTAAGACCATCAGCATCTGATGGGCAGGAGGATGCCCGCTGAGGATGCGCCGAGCAGGAAAGAACTCGATGGCCTCACGACAAGGGCTTCAGACCATCAACGTCTGATGGGCAGGAGGATGCCCGCTGGGGATGCGCCGAGCGGGAAGGAACTCGGCGGCCTCATGACGAGGGCTTCAGACCATCAGTGTCTGATGGGCAGGAGGATGCCCGCTGGGGATGCACCGAGCAGGAAGGAACTCAGCGGTCTCGCGATGAGGGCTTCAAACCATCAGCGTCTGACGGGCAGGAGGATGCCCGCTGAGGATGCGCCGAGCAAGAAAAAACTCGGCGGCCTCGCGACGAGGGCTTCAGACCATCAGCGTCTGATGGGCAGGAGGATGCCCGCTGGGGATGCGCCGAGCAGGAAGGAACTCGGCGGCCTCATGATGAGGGCTTGAGATTCTCAGCATCTGATGGGCAGGAGGATGCCCGCTGGGGATGCGCCGAGCAGGAAGGAACTCGACAGCCTCACGATGAAGGCTTGAGATCCTCAGCATTTGACGGGTAGGAGGATGCCCGCTGGGGATGCGCCGAGCAGGAAGGAACTCGACGGCCTTACGATGAGGGCTTCAGACCACCAGTTTCTGACGGGCAGGAAGATGCCCGCTGAGGATGCGCCGAGTAAGAAGGAACTCGGCGGCCTCGCGACGAGGGCTTCAGACCATCAGCATCTGATGGGCAGGAGGATGCCCGCTGGGGATGCGCCGAGCAGGAAGGAACTCGGCGGCCTTGCGACGAGGGCTTCAGACCATTAGCGTCTGATGGGCAGGAGGATGCCCGCTGGAGATGCGCCGAGCAGGAAGGAACTCGGCGGCCTCGCGACGAAGGCTTTAGACCATCAGCGTCTGATGGGCAGGAGGATGCCCGCTGGGGATGCACCGAGCAGGAAGGAACTCGGCGGCCTCACGATGAGGGCTTCAGACCATCTGCGTCTGACGGGCAGGAGGATGCCCGCTGAGGATGCGCCGAGCAAGAAGGAACTCGGCGGCCTCGCGACGAGGGCTTTAGACCATCAGTGTCTGATGGACAGGAGGATGCCCGCTGGGGATGCGCCGAGCAGGAAGGAACTCGGCGGCCTCACGATGAGGGCTTGAGGTCCTCGGCATCTGATGGGCAAGAGGATGCCCACTGGGGATGCGCCGAGCAGGAAGGAACTCGGCGGCCTCACAACGAGGGATTTGATCCTTGACGATGGAGGGGCCGCGAGAGGCCTGCGAAGGATGGCCGAGCAGGGTAGCTGCTTGGTACCTCTTGGCGAGAGCATTGATCCTTGACGCTGGAGGGGCCTTGAAAGGCCTGCGAAGGACGGCCGAGCAGGGTAGCTGCTCGGTGCCTCTTGGCAAGGGCTTTGATCCTTGGCGCTAGAGGGGCCACGAGAGGCCTGCGAAGGATAGCCGAGCAGCGTAGCTGCTCGGTGCCTCCTGGCGAGGACTTTGATCCTTGACGCTGGAGGGGCCGTGAGAGGCCTGCGAAGGATGGCCGAGCAGGGTAGCTATTCAGCGCCTCTTGGCGAGGGCTTTCTGATCCCTGGCGTTGCGATAGAGAAGCTACCTGCCAAGGATAGCCGAGCGAGGGATCCTCGGGCTCGACTGCCTCTTGGAGGACTTTCTGATCCCTGGCGTTGCGGTAGGGAAGCTACCCGCCAGGGATAGCTGAGCGAGGGATCCTCGGGCTCGACTGCCTCTGGGAGGACTTTTGATCCTTCAGGACGGGGATCGAGCAGGGTTACTGCCCAGTGCCTCTTGGCGAGGACTTTGATCCCTGTCGGTTGTGGTAGAAAGCTACCAGCCGGGGATAGCCGAGCAAGGACCCGACTACCTCTGGGAGGACTTTGGTTCTTGGCGCGGAAAGAGCTATAGGGCTGTAAGAAGCCTACCAAGGACCCTTGGCCGGGCAGGGTTACTGCCTGGTGCCTCTTGGCGAGGGATTTTTTCCTGAAGGATAGCCGAGATAGGGATCCTCGGGCTCGACTGCCTCTGGGAGGGCTTTCTGATCCCTGGCGTTGCGGTAGGGAAGCTACCCGCCAGGGATAGCCGAGCGAGGGATCTTCGGGCTTGACTGCCTCTGGGAGGACTTTCTGATCCCTGGCGTTGCGGTAGGGAAGCTACCCGCCAGGGATAGCCGAGCGAGGGATCCTCGGGCTCGACTGCCTCTGAGAGGACTTTTTGATCCCTGGCGTTGCGGTAGGGAAGCTACCCGCCAGGGATAGCCGAGCGAGGGACCCTCGGGCTCGACTGCCTCTGGGAGGACTTTCTGATCCCTGGCGTTGCGGTAGGGGAGCTACCCACCGAGGATAGCCGAGCGAGGGATCCTCGGGCTCGACTGCCTCTGGGAGGACTTTCTGATCCATGGCGTTGCGGTAGGGAAGCTACCCGCCAGGGATAGCCGAGCAAGGGACCCTTGGGACCGACTGCCTCTGGGAGGTCTTTCTGATCCCTAGCGTTGCGGTAGGGAAGCTACCCACCATGGATAGCCAAGCGAGGGATCCTCGGACTCGACTACCTCTGGGAGGACTTTCTGATCCCTGGCGTTGCGGTAGGGAAGCTACCCGCCAGGGATAGCCGAGCAGGGTAGTTATTGGGCTGCCTCTTAGTGAGGGCTTAGATCCTTGGGCGAGGTGGCCCTCGAGCCGCCGTGGTGAGCCCCCTCTGTGCGACCCCGTCAAGGGAGGGGGTGTCGGTCTATTTGGCCGGCGAGGGCGTTGATGACGGTCGCCGGAGGAGGTTCACCCGCGCCTCTGGTGAGGGGGAAGCGGCGGCTGGTATCTAGATCTTCAGGGTGATCGCACGCTGATGGATGGAGATCGGAAGGCCAACTTTGTTCTTGTGTAGTTTTAGTTTCCCACAGACGGCGCCAACTGATGGAGGTCCTTTTCGGGTCTCCGTCAGATGTTGTCTTCCGTCGTTCTCCCGGTGGATTTTGAAGACGATCTTCTGTTGCATGTGGGTCTCAATGGGTTTGAGGAGATTGGTGGTTTGAGGTTGTATGAGGAGTTCGGCGCCGAGTACCTGCAAAGAAATCCCAGGGTGGTTTGGTACCACCGAGGACCCTCCGACGCTCAAGTTAGTGATGAGATCCGAGCAGAGTAGCGGCTTAAAGAGTAAAAAAATGGCTTCCTTGACCTCTCTGTGATGGGGGTTTTTATAGTGGCGGCAGCACGCAGTAGAAGGCACGAGAATCTCGCTGTCGGTTACGCTCCCAACGTCATGCCCGTGTAAAGAGCAGATCGCCCATTAATGGGGATCGTGATGGCATGGAACGTGGGATGTTGCTGGCGGAGAATCTGCGTATGGCGAGATTTGCGGAGCGGAGGTTACACCTGTGAGTGGTGGAGTTGGTTGGTCGGAGGGACCGAGGAAGATGGTCTCAGCAGGAGAGCTCGGGAACGAGCGAGGGGGCCGAGGTATCTTTGTCCTGCGGTAGCTCGGAGGCAAGCTGAGAGGCCGAGGAGGCCAATTTGCAGGGGGCCCTAAGGTGAGCCAGCTTTGTGCTTGTAGGTCGGGTACAGGGGTGGCCTGATCGGCCCATGTGGGCCCTCTCTTCTGAGTTCTGGGACATGTCACCTGCCACGTGTCCCGATCTGGAAGGTCGCCAATATAGAGCATCATCAAAAACATATATCGGCCAGTGAAGATATATATTAATGTTTGAGAATATATGCGTTTGCTGTCTTGTTATGTTATCATGATCAAATAAAAATAGTTTGAAAAAGAATGCAAATTAGAATTAAGATCTAATTCATCATTTAAAAATAAAATCTTGAAAAATAATAAAAATCAATTAGGGAAAAAAACTCCTCAAACAAAAGAAAAAGGAAAATCCATATTAGAAGCATTTGTTTACAGAGTAGTTTAATGTACATAGTTTTAACTTTTAATTCTAAGTTTTAATTCATGATCTAAAAGTATGTCTAAAAGTAGTTTTTATTAGATAAATAGTTATTATATTAAATCATCAATTTTATATCTTTTGTGTAACTTTTGTTTTTCTCTCCTTTTACTTGATTTATTTTTAATTATAAAAATAGCAAATGACACTCAACGGGTGTTTGTTAGTCCAATTGTAATATAAAATCGAGGACCCAAGATTTGTGGTTATAATCGTAGAGATCATCTAAAAATAAAATATTGAAAAATAAGAAAAATCAATCTCGGAAAAAATCTCCTCAATCATAAGAAAAAGGAAAATACATATTAGAAGCATTTGTTTACATGGTAGTTTAATGGATGCAGTTTTAACTTTTAACTCATCATCTAAAGTTAGTTTTAATTCACGATCTAAAAGTGGTTTTTATTAGATAAATAGTTATTATATTAAATCAATTTTATATCCGTTTTTCTCTTCTTTTACTTAATTTATTTTTAATTATAAGAATGACAACATGGCTCTCAACGACTGTTTGTTAGTTCAATTGTAATTTAAAATTAAGGACCAAATTTAATGGTTATAATAGTAGAGATTATCTAAAAATAAAATCTTAAAAAATTAGAAAAATAAATTAGGGAAAAAATCTCCTCAATCATAAGAAGAAGTAAAATTACAATTAGAAGCATTTCTTTACATGGTAGTTTAATGGATATAGTTTTAACTTTTAACCCATCATCTAGAATTAAATTTAATTCACCATCTAAAAGTAGGTTTCATTACATAAACGGAAAGCAAATCCGAATTTACGCAAAAGTATAACCTTATATTTTCGAATAAATTAACGGTTAATTGATTTCGTTTATAATTAATCTAATTTATAAACCATAATTGGTGTTAATGAAAATTTTAATTTTCCCTTCCGTTGCGTTTACACCAATTTTAACCAACATTGTATCAGAGCGAAGGTTTATAAATTAAGTTAATTAATTTGTTCTTGATAATTGCATACATAAATTAAGGGTTAATTGATTTCGTTTATAATTAACCTAATTTATAAACCATAATTGGTGTTAATGAAAATTTTAATTTTCCTTTCCGCCACGATTTATACCAATTTAACCAACATGGTATTAGAACTAAAGTTTATAAATTAAGTTAATTAATTTGTTCTTAATAACTGCATACATAAATGTTGCTATAATTAGGATTAATGAATATATTCTAAGCGTTAAAATAATATTGAATGCACATGTCAATATTTGTATAAAATTTAATATAATTAAATTTTATACATTAGATGTTTTTAATGAGATTAAAAATGTCGACATTTAAAAAAAAATCTGTTTATGAATAAAATTTTGGAATATGTAAAAAAAAGTTATTTTTTATTATTAAAAATATTTTGAATTTTTAAATAAATTAATTAAAAATCATTTTTCAAAAATATTCCAATTAGAGTTTGTTGAAAATATATTTTCAAAATATTCCAAGTTTGTTGGAATTTGTTGAAAATCTATTTTAAATATATTCTAAGTTTGTTAGAATTTGTTGAAAATCTATTTTCAAATATATTACAAATTTGTTGGAGTTTGTTGGTTTTTTTTGGAAATTATTTAAATTTAAAATCCAAGTTTGTTGGAATTTGTGTAAAGTTGTTATTAAAACATTTGTTGTTAACTTTATATTGACATTTAGACGCATGTGTGTTAAGTTGTTGATATAGCAGATAATTTTGTTTAGTTAATTTTAGTAAGTTATTAAAAATAATTAAATAATTTTAATTCTAAATTATAGCAATTATTTTATGCAAATCATTATATGTGATATAATGAGTTATGGTTGTGATGTGATCGTATACCTGCAATGTGTTCTATTTATTTTTGTGTATATGATATACAATGATTAGATTAGTATATTGGAATGGATTTGGACTAACTTTCTGTGATTTGCGTTGTAAATTTTTATAGTCGCATGTGAGTCACTTAGTAATGGTTTAATTAAATAGGGCCTGTGAGACTCGATTTATTTACACATTAGTTTGTGGGTTTCATGAGGGCAAAGAATTGAAATAAGAGCTAGGCGTGATTGAAAGAGTTCAATGGAGCGTTCAAGCGGCTCAAAACTTTTTCTTTTCTTTTTAGTTTATATACATGTGATGCAAAATCTTAAAGTGAATTATTGTATTTTAATTCTATCGCTCGAATTAAAGCACGATAAATCACACCTGTCCAATCTATTCCAGAATAAGCCCGTTTTTATGATATACATGCTTAGAATGCCTTAGAAATTGTTCCTGTGGATTTGCATGTCTGTGATGCCTTTAAAAGTAGTTTTATTCTTATTACACGATTTTCAAAATCAAGATTTTGTTAAAATGAGTTTTTCTAAAACGATCATAAAACAGTTAAAAGAAGTTTTAACAAGAAAACGATGAGATATTTAATAATGAGATTGTTAAGTATAATAAACCACTTAAAATTGAAAAACATTTTTTATAAAAATGAATAAGGGAGTTAGTAATAACTCAACAATATAGTTTTTTCTAAAATCGTTTTCAATTTAAATCAAGTCAAAAATGTTAAGAGTATTTTTCAATACAAGAGTATTTTTCAATACTATACGTTACCCACCACCATTTCAATCAAATAGAGTATCTAATATTCATGCTATGATTATTGACGAGTTGTCAAACCATAGTGTGTGGTATTTAGATAATATTTGGTTTTAATACATGTGATGTAGAGTAGATAAACCAATAATGAGGCTTTATTGTTGGCGAGTTGTCAAGGGTCATATTATTGATCCAACTACTCAAGAAATGTATGGGTATTGTTTACCGCCAAAAATATAGACGAACTGGGATTGAACGACTTACCTGAATTTGGGGGCAGATTCTATTTGGAATATATCCGTGCACTTCTTCGATGATACCAAGTTGATTTATGGCACCGTATATCGGAGGTTTGGACAGATTCGACCGTTATTGCATGACTTTATTAGATTCCCCCTCTTTGAGGGGTTTTTGATTGTAGGGACGTTCTTCCCTGTAGGCGAAAGCCCCTACAATTAATTACGTTATCGCGTTGCGATAACCACTTTTATCTGCTTCGGTAGGTCATTTCGTGTCGTGTTATATCTATTTTTTATTATGGTTGCTTGTGAATTGTATAAATAGACTAGTTTATGTCGTCGCCCTAGGGCGCAGATTAGACCAAATCCGTATATTAAATTTGGTTATAAACCAAGGTCATATACTCCATTAGTTCAGGGGATATTTTATTTTATTTTATTTAAGGACCGTTAATCTGATTTTAGATTAAGATCGACTTAAATGTATGAGCATATGGGCTCAATTTATTTTAACTAAGGACACGCTAGTCTTATACAACAACAACAACAACAACAACTGAGCCTTTTATCCCAAGCATATGGGGTAGGCTACATGAACCAACATGAGAATCACGCCGGGTCCAGCACATGAATCCTCTGCCTCCACTCACTCCTATCGAACAATATACTTTCATTGAGGCCTTTGGCAACCATATCATTTCGTATTTCCTCCATCCATGTTTTCTTCGGTCTCCCTTTTGCCCTTTTGCCATTGCCCATATCGAGAGTATCTATTCGTCGAACCAGTGCTTCCATAGGTCTGCGTCGCACATAACCAAACCATATTAGCCGGTTTTCCCGCATTTCCTCCTCCACAAGTGCTACACTAACTTTTGCACGAATATCCTCATTTCGCACCTTATCTTTTCTAGTTTTACCGTACATCTAACGAAGCATGCGCATCTCTGCTATGTGCATCTTCTGTGTATGATGCTTTTTAGGAGCCCAGCATTCTGTACCATATAATAGGACAGGCCGAATAGCGCTCCGATAAAACTTCTCTTTCAATTTTAACGAAAAGTTATGATCACACAAAATCCCTATTGCACTCCTCCATTTCAACCAACCAGCTTGGATCCTTTGATTAACATCACTATCGATCTCCCCATCCTTTTGATAATAGAACCTAGATATCTAAACTGATTGCTCGGTGATATCTCTTGACCTTCCAATGTTATACCAATATGGTTTTGACTTCTCTGTTTACTAAATTTGCAACGCATATATGCTGTCTTAGACCCGCTCAATCTGAACCCCTTAGATTCCAATTTTTGCCTCCATAATTCCAATTTAGCATTAACCCCTGCTTTCGTCTCATTTACTAGAACAATATCATCAACGAATAGCATACACCAAGGTACCTCATCTTAGATAGTTCTAGTAAGCTCATCCATCACGATGGTAAACATGAATGGACTTAATGCAGATCCTTGATGTAAACCAATTGTAATAGGAAAATCACTCGTTAAGTCGCCGCAAGTTCTGACATTTGCCACTACTCCATCGTACATATCCTTGATTTTGTCAATATACTTGAAGGGGACCCCCATCTTCATCATTGTCCTCCATAATACCTCTCTAGGTATCTTGTCGTACGGTTTCTCTAAATCAATAAATATCATATGCAAATCTCTTCTCCTCTCTCGAAAACGCTCGACAAGTTGACGAAGCAAATGAATAGCCTCTGTCGTCGATCGTCCAGATATGAACCCAAACTGGTTCTCTGTTATCTTAATATCCTTCCTTAACCTGTGTTCAATCACTCTCTCCCAAAATTTCATGGTGTGACACATAAGTTTTATTCCACGGTAGTTTGAGCAACTTTGAATGTCACCCTTGTTCTTGTAGATAGGTACAAGGATAATTTTCCTCCATTCATTTGGCAATTTTTTTGTCTACCAAATCTTATTAAACAGATCTGTCAACCATTTAATGCATATTTCTCCTAAACATCTCCAAATCTCGATAGGAATCCTGTTAGGACCAACAGCTTTTCTTAAACTCATCATGTTCAAAGCTTCTTTAACCTCAGGTAGTCTTATTTTACGCATGAAATCACGGTTTATATCTTGAGATTGAATGACAAGTCCATCCAAATTCTTAGTAAAGCTCTCATTGAACAATTTGTCAAAATAATCTCTCCATCTTTCCTTGATATCCTCATCTCGAACTAAAACCTTCTGATTTTCATTTTTGACACACTTCACCGCACATAAGTCTCTGGTCTTCCTTTCCCGCATCCGAGCAATCTGGTATATATCATTTTCAGCATCTTTAGTGTCTAATTTCTCGTACACCTCCTTGTAGACCTTAGATTTAGCTTCCCAAACAGCTTTCTTAACTTCCTTTTTAGCCATTTTATACTTCTCAAATCACTCCACATCTCTACTTTGTAGGGTGTTTTTCGTCACCCCATTGAGATGGGAATACGCAAGGGCTTGTCAGGCGCATTACAGATTCCCCCTTCCTAGGGTAGGCTGGGATTTATTGATTGTGGGGATTCGAATCTACGGCAGCCGCGGACTAAGCTGCTGTTAATTACCCCTCGCCTTTGGAGCGAGAGAACCTCCGATTGACGGGTTAAATGGATCATGAGAACTCAATGTGCAGTGTCGTGCTTTGAAAGGGTTTTGGATATATCGGGGACCCCGCAGAGTTTTTTACGGGGGCCCCGCTACCCGGATAGCGGGCTGGAGGTCAAGAGGGCTAGCAGCCCCCTTGCGGGGTGCGAGGCAGCGTCCCGTTAGAAATTTTTTCTAATGGGGGACAGTGTTGTAGAGTATGTGTGTGTGTATGTATATATATATATATATATATATATATATATATATATATATATAAAGGGAAAGGGCATCTAAAGGATGCGTGGAAGAAAGCGCCAGCACCTCACGTGCGCGGCACACGGGCGTTGTGCGTCAGAGCGCCAGCGCCCTATGTGCGCGGCACAAGTGCGCTGTGTGCCAGAGCGCCAGCGCCTCACGTGCCTGGCACGCGGGCGCTGTGCGCCAGAGGCAAAAGGGACTTGGTCTCTACACTGGGAGCTGTGCTCCCGATTTGACTTATGGAGTTGAACTCCTGAAAGAGATTAATTTAGGGAGTTAAACTCCAATGGATCTTGAATGGAGTTAGACTCCTAAAATATTTAGAAATGATCAAAAGGGGCTGCTTTGTTTCTCCCTTTGGCTATGGATCTTCCCAAGATAGGATCTTTGGAGATGGGTCTCCTCTTCCCTCCTCTGTTGGCCGAATCTTGAAGAACAAGAAGTATGAGATTTTAAAATCGCTTATTTTTAAGATCTGATGGGAGATCTAAGTTCCCTTTTGTGGGTTTTGTGGTGAAAAACTATTTAGTTTTTGAAAAAGAAGAGTAAAACTCTTGATTTAATTCAAAGGAAAGAAGAAGGTTTAGAACCTTGAGGAAGGAGAAGAGGCACACAAACCCTAGATTTTTGAGGGAATGAAAAGTTGTTGAGATATTTTCATTATCTTTGCCTTTATAGGCTATACACTTTACACATGGTCCCTTGGGCTTTACAAAATGACATTTTGCCCATCCCATGCCTCATACGCTATTTCTTTTTGCACATAAGCCATGGGCTTTATAAAAATTTGGCTTTATACCCATTTTACTTATATTTATTCATATAAATAAAAAAAGGAAATACACCAAAAATTATTTATTACAAAATTTTTATTTTGGCATGGGAGGAGGCCAGCCGCTTCATGTTCGGGCTCGACCCGGGCATTGGCCCACTTGACCTGGGCTTGGGCCCACTTGGCTTGGGGTTGACTTTGATTTTGATTTGGTCAACCGGGGTGCAATTTTCAACCCCAACAAAGTGCCACCCAATAAATGCACACCACATATGTGAGTCGTGTGCATTAAATTGATGGATCTTCTTTCGCATGGAGGCGACTTGCTTTGGTTCCCACTTTTTGGGATGCACTGCCCTTTTTACGACATGGACGGTCGACGCTTGACGCGTCTCCGAGACGGAGCGTCCGTGGTAGACTTTTCCCTGGCCCGGAGCAATTTGGTTCCCGATTTATAGGAAGTCTGCACTGCCCCTTTTACGACATGGACGGTCGATGCTTGACGTGTCTCCGAGACGGAGTGTCGATGTATGACATTTCCCCGGCACGGAGTGTCGCTGGTTGATGTGTCCCCGGTACGGAGTGTCTGTGTTGTACGTTTCCCCAGTACGGAGTGCCTGTGTTGGACGTTTCCCTGGCACAGAGTGTCGCTGGTTGACGTGTCCCGGGTACAGAGTGTCTTCTTGACGTTTCCCCATTACGAAGTGTCGCTGGTTGACGTTTCCTCGGTACAGAGTGTCTGTGTTGGACGTTTCCCCAGTACGGAGTGTCTATGTTGAACGTTTCCCCGGCACGGAGTGTCATTGGTTGACGTGTCCCCGGTATGGAGTGTTTGCTTGACGTTTCCCCTGCACGGAGTGTCGCTGGTTGACGTGTCCCCGATACGGAGTGTCGGTGTTGGACGTTTCCCCGAGACGGAGTGTCTATATGTGACGTTTCCCCATTACGAAGTGTCGCTGGTTGACGTGTCCCCGAGACGGAGTGTCTGTAGTCGACGTGCCCCCGGCACGGAGTGTCTACTTGATGTTTCCCCGAGGCGGAGTGTCGGCTGGTTGACGTGCCCCCGGCATGGAGTGTCTGCTTGACGTTTCCCCGAGGCAGAGTGTCGGCTGGTTGACGCAGAGGTCGATGTTGGAATTGGTTGGTTTGATTTGTGTTGGCATCGGCATCGTTACACTGGAATATGGTACCATAAGCGAATCATCATTTACCATGAGTGGATTTGGGGATTTTGGTTTTTGTTTGGCATCTGCATTGCTGCACTGGAATAATGCCAGGAGCAACTCATCATTTTCCCTGAGAGGATTTGGGAATTGATGGCTTAGGAGGCAGGTTTAAATCCCTATCACCTAAGGCTTTTCAATTTTATGGACCGTAAGGGTCCCATAAAAGCATTTTCTCCCTACGAGTCGAAAGGATCTCGTAGGTGTATTTTCTCCTTAGGAGTCATGGGGACTCCTAAGTGTGTTTCTCCTTTGTGAGTCGTAAGGATCTCACACGGGAATTTTCTCCTCACAAAGTTGAGAGGACTTTGCGAGTGCATTTCATCTCTTTTTCAGGAGTTTGCACCCTTTTGGGTTTTCACAAACTCGCCGGCAGTCCTGCTGTTTTTACTCACGGAGCCCTTTCGGGTTTTCATCCGTGCCTATTTTGCTTGTGGACATACCCGTTTTTTTTTGGAATCTTCATCGCCTGTGGGACTTTGAATGTGGTCCCGCCGGTAAGACTTGGGAGAGATTGGGATCGTTTTACGCCCGTGGATTGTATACGGTTTTGCAGGATGTATGATCCAGACCGTAGGGCCGGAAGAATTTCGGGACTTTGTTAGCATCTGCATTGCTGTACTGGAATATGGTACCAGGAGCGACTCATCATTCACCGTTGGGAAAACTTGGGATTTGGGTTTTTGGTTGGCATCTGCATTGCTGCACTGGAATAATGCTAGGAGCAACTCATCATTTGTCTTTCACTGTTGGGAAGCGATGGCTTAGGAGAGAGGTTTAGATTCCTATCACCTAAAACTTTTCAATTTTATGGGCCATAAGGGTCTCATAAAAGCATTTTCTCCCTACGAGTTGAAAGGATCCCATAGGTGTTGTTCCCCTCCGAATGGCGGCCTAGACTTTGCGTCTCGCCTGAGATTCGGGGCAGATACTATTTGGTTTTATCCGTCTACCTCTCCGAAAATGCCAAGTTGATTTATGGCACCGTGTATCGGAGGTTTAGACGGATGCGGCCGATGTAGCAGACTTCGTCAGATTCCCCCTCGATTGAGGGGTTTTTGATTGTGGGGACGCTCTTCCCTACAGGCGCAAGCCCCTGCAGTTAATTACGCTACCGCATCGCGGTAACCACTTTCTCCTTCTCCAGAATTTAACTTCGTGTTGTGTGTGTTTGTTTTGTTTGTGGTTGCCCGTGGATTGTATACGGAGACTGAGTAATGCCGTCGCCCGTAGGACGTGGATTAGTCTAAATCCGTATTTACTTAGATTTGGGTTTGGTGTTTTTTAGTTTAAGGATACGTTAGTCGTATTGAGACTAAGATCAACTTAAACGTTCGTCAAGGATACGTTAGTCCTGTTTTGAGACTAAGATCAACTTAAACGTTCGTTAAGGATACGTTAGTCCTGTTTGAGACTAAGATCAACTTAACGTGGTGATCCATTTAATATCTGGACGTCGGGACTCGTCACCTCTCTAACGTCGTTGAAGGATTACAACGGCAGATGTCAGAGGAGTTCAGAAATGTACCCTTGAACCAAAGTCGATTTGGAGTTTTATAGTCCATTTGAATGTTTAAGGATACGTTAGCCATGTTTGGGGCTAAGATCAACTTAAACGGGACCGTTTAGATCCGGCAAAAGAGCATTTGGAGGCTCTATTGTTCCAGTTTAGGGACGTGGTGGTCCATGTTCCAGTTTAGGGACGTGGTGGTCCATCGCCAGTTTAAGGACGTGGTGGTCCATCGCCAGTTTAGGGACGTGGTGGTCCATGTTCCAGTTTAGGGACGTGGTGGTCCGTGATTAGTTTAAGGACGTTTCGGTCCAACATTAGTTTAAGGACGTTTCGGTCCGTCGCCAGTTTAGGGACGTGATGGTCCATCATTAGTTTAAGGACGTTTCGGTCCGACATTAGTTTAAGAACGTTTCGGTCCGATATTAGTTTTAAGGACGTTTCGGTCCAATATTAGTTTAAGGACATTTCGGTCCGATATTAGTTTTAAGGACGTTTCGGTCCAATATTAGTTTAAGGACGTTTCGGTCCAATATTAGTTTAAGGACGTTTCGGTCCATCAATCCCATTTTGGGATGAATATTAGTTTAAGGACGTTTCGGTCCATCATTAGTTTAAGGACGTTTCGGTCCGACATTAGTTTAAGGACGTTTCGGTCCAGGAGTTTTAGGACCCCGCAGTCCGTATTGATATGTGGTTGTCGGGACCCGTCACCTCTCTGACGTCGTTGAAGGATTACAACGACATGTGTCAGAGGAGTTCGGAGATGTACCCTCGAACCGAATATAAATTGATTTAAGAGAGCAGCTGTGCTCAGTCAATTTAGTTTGAGGACTTACGGCCATGATTGGGCTAAGTCCAGTTTCAACATTTTTTGTCTTTAGCCTGTGCTAGGGCTTTGCCCCTTTTTAGTAATGCACTGCATTATTCTTGTTTTGGTTAGGCTCTGCCCTTTTATAAATGATGCAGAGCATCTATTTTTTTGTTTGGGCTTTCCGCCCCCCGACCCTTTTTTTAAAAAAATGCATAGCATTTTATTTATTAGGCCTGCTAGGCCTTTTAATTGGGCTATGTCCCTTTTCTTTAATAATGCAGAGCATTAAATACTCTGACAGTGCCCCACGTGGCTTGTCAGGCGCTTTGCGCCAAGTAATGAGCGCAAACTCATATGGTGGTGACATGTGTCACGCTCTGGTGAGCGCAAGCGCAATAGCGCAGTGCACTGTGTCAGTGCGCTGCACTACTGCGCTACTGACACGTGGCGCTTCCTGGTGGCTTGCGCCAACATAGGAGCGCAACAGCGCAGTTCTTGCAAGTGCAGAGCACTGTTTTATCTTTTGATTGATTTTAAATCAAAGAAAACAAGTTTTTCTTGTTTTCAAGGAACCAATGGTTCATAAGCAAGTGCAAAGCACTATTATTAGTTAGTTTTCTTTCTTATTGAAGATCATTGATCTTGTTCTTAGATCAATGATCTGTTTTTAAAGAGAATTTTCTCTTTTTCTGAAGGTTTTTACCTTTTTTATTCTTGAGGGGTTCTTCAGAGTTCTCTTTTTTTTCTCTCAGAAAATGTTGATGCCTTTGAATTGAGATCTGGGGTCCCTTTTATAATGCCCATAAATTAGTTAAATTTGTTAAAAAGATCTTTCTCTGAGTGATTTGGGGAATTTTCCCCACTGTTGGATCTTTGATCCAAAGGCCTCTGTTTTACAGAAGAAAATCTTCTTGTTTTAACAAGAACAGAAAAGATTTCTTTAAAATCTCAATTCTGTTTTGCGCAAATGCCCCAGCGTATGACACGTGTCGCGCAGCTGTGCTTGCGCAACTGCGCAGACACGTGTCGCGCAGCGCAGCTGTGCTTACGCAGGTGTGCTTGCGCAACTGCGCAGACACGTGTCGCACAGTGCGGCGCTTGCGCAGCTGTGCTTGCGCAACTGCGCAAACACGTATCGCACAGCGCAGTGTTTGCGCAACTGAAACGTTGCTTCCTTTACTTTTTGTTTTAAAGGAGCCTTGCTCTGATTGGACGCACTGCCTCGGGCGCTGTGCTGACGCATCCACTTCTGACACGTGGCGCGCAGCGCACGGGATTTTGAAGTGTTGCTTCAGAAAATTTAATTTTTTTTAAAATTCAAACAGAGCCTTGCTCTGATTAGGGGAAACAAATGCCCCCCCCACCGTTGCGCTCACATGGCATGCACGTGAGTGCAGCGGTGGCAAGATCCTGGCCGTTGGATCAAAAGGGGTGAGTTGAAGAGACGCAGGCGCCTATAAATAGGACCCTTGGTCCTTAGTAAATTCCACCGTTTTCTTGAATCTTGAATCCCAGAGCCTTGCTCTTGCTTAAGAACTTTTAGAGTCTTGCTCTTGTTTTCTTTTAAGAACTTTCAAAGTTCAGAACCTAGCACCATCTTAGGTAAAAAAATTTTAAATTAAATTAAATTAAGTTTAATTAATAGAGCCTTGCTCTCATAGATCTTTTGATCTAAAGAAAACCCCTTTGGGGTCTTATTAACAGAGCCTTGCTCTCAAAAATCTATAGATCTATAGAGATCTTGTTCATGGGTTTTAACCCATGAACTGAGCTTTGATCATAGATCAAATGTAGATCTTTTAGATCTGAACATGGAGAACTTCTAAAGGTTTATTTTTAGGAGTTAAAGTTTTCTTTTTGATGGATTCTTCCATCATTATTATAGAGCTATGCTCTTTTTAAGAATCTTTACCCTTGAGACCACAGTTTGACAAGTGTCACTCCGTTGGCAGAGCTTTGCTCTAAAAGAGGGGACTTTCTCCTTGTCCTTAGGGATTTCCCATCAATGAGGATATTCTCTTGAGGATCTTCTCATTAATTGACAGTCTCATCCAATGATGGGGTTGTCTTATTAAATGATGCACCGTCATCCAGATTTTGTGGGTCCACCTTTGGTCCCCTACCCACTGCATTGCAGTGTAGTGTAAAATTACAACATTGATGGCTAATTAAAAATTTTTGTCCCTCCGCACGAAAATGTCTGGTAATTTGTCTTTTCCGTTTGTTCGCTCGGAGGGAGGGTTTTCCCAGGCACCGGTGGACCGAGTGGTGTTTGCTCTCATTAAGGATCATGACCCCAAGTACAAAAACCTTCACTTGTGGGGTAGGTGGTACAATGAAATCATCCAGGGTCGTCGCAGTTTCAGTTCCGCCTCGCCATCTGAGCCCATAGTTACTATCCCCTATGCAGATGAGCCCCTGGTGAAGTATGCCGTGGAGGTTAAAAATTGGAATTATGATGACCTCTTCCAGCCTGCAATCGGCGCCATCCCCGTGCAGCCGCCGCCGGCAATAGACATTCTGGGGAGGCGGATCTGTCAGGGTGAAGCACGGCCTTGGGGACAGGCTTACAATATTGGACTGATCCTGCGACCGCCCGCCGGATATTTACAGTGGGCCCGGTACATCTTATCGGCGAAAAGGACTCATCGAACGAAGATTGGTTTATATTCGGCCATCTACGTCTCGCTTTTCGAGTATCCCTCTCCTCCAACGTGGTGGATCAAGGCCTTTATTGAACAATGGAATATCCCCACCCACACCTTCCTGATGACGGACAGGGAGGTCTCCATCTCCTTGGAGGAGTTTGCTGAAGTCTCGGGTCTACCAATGAGGGGGGAGCACTACGAGGAGCTGCTTCCTCCTGACGAATACGTCTTTGCCACCAAGCCCCTGGTGTTTGACCTGACTCCGGAGAACGCCATTCAGCATCAGTATCCGGGCTTGGTGAAGGTGTTGGAGATCTATGAAGGACTCCATCTGGAATTGGACGACCGGGGCGTCAGTATCGCAGATTTTATTGCCCGCTTCGTTCGTCCGGAGTTCCTATCAGAGCGGGGTGAGAAGTTTGCCCAGCTCGATGACCCTTTTGGTTTCGGCTTGGACCGCCGACCCGTATCGGAGAATGATCAAAGGGATTCTTATCTCCCCAGCGCTGCCATCGTCCCTTTCTCCGAAATCGCCGTCCCGGGCATGGATGAGGAGACCTTTTTTATTGGGTTCTTGGGCTTGTGGCTATGCAGTTTTGCACTCCCCATGCACCCGCGCCACATGCGGCCCTCTATCTTTTACCCAGCGCATCGGATGGTGGCTGGTTTGCAGTTATCGGTAGGAATCGCCGGGCTGGCTTACCTTTATAATGGACTTAGCGTAGCGGCGGACGCTAGTGAGCCTGGGGTACAGCCCACTAACTTCCCGATGCACTATTTCACCTCCTGGATGGAGATGTGATCAGTCGAAAATATTGTATATTTTAGCCGGCAATTTCCCCATCTTTTACATACATTTAGAAGTGTTCGGCATTCATATTCTACATATTAGCAAATTTGTCACAAAATATGAGATTGCATGTGTTAGACTTTTAAACTGACACTTTAAAGGAAATTAACCGCATTTCATGGCATCGCATCATTTCTGTATTTGCGCAACACTTGTCTTGAGTCTGTGCAGGAATTACGGAAGAAAAGCCAAAGAGCTGATCAACGTTACGCCAACTTAACAATCTGAGATCTGGTAGCAACACAAAAGGAGATATTAAATTCTATATATCACATAAAGCCCAATACAACAGCCCAAGACTACCACAGAGAGCACAAGCCTCAACTCACCAAAGGAGCCGCGGAAGCGCGGCGGGAGTAGGCTTGAGCCGCGGATCCGCCGCGCTTCTGACACCTCAGCAAATCATTTTTTTAGCATAATCCTCAGCTCTGGTCCCACATTACTTTCTGACACTTCAAAGTCCAGAACTATCTCGAAGCTACTGCCAGATCAGAAAAGAAGATTAAGAAGGCTAATCCTAATTAAGCTCCTAAACTAATCCTCTTCTAGAAGCTCCTCCTAACTAATCATATCTAGAAGCTTCTCCCCTAACTAACTTTTGGAGGGAAATTTGAATTTCTTCAACAAACTTTAGGAGGGAAACTTAGAATTTGAAATCCTAGATCTAGGGTTAGTTATCTATAAATAGGAGCCTAAATCTAAGGGTTGAGGGGGTTCACCATTGGTTCTTTAATCTTCATTAGTTAAATAATCATTCTACACCATTTTCTTCCACAAGTCTCGTGACAAGGCTTGTGCGAAACCCTAACCCTAATTCCACTCTAAATCCAAGATCTTGAGTACCAAATCAAGCGAGAAGCCTTCAACCTTTTAGGAGCCGAGCCGATCTTCAATCGGGCAAGTGATCCAAGCCGATCCGCGATCCACGGAGACGAGCGAAGCCAAGTCGACGATCAAGTTCTTCCTCTTGTAGTTCTTGAGCGAATGTAACTAAATTGTTGATATAAATAAAAGGTGAAATTCTTTAATCTTACTTTCTTTTAATTCTTGCATCATGATTAGATCTCAATTTGTAATTGTTGCTCTTGTTGTGATGTTTGAGTGAAACTCTGCTCGTTAAGGAGTCGAGACGATTGTAGAATGATGATGTAACAAATATTAATACGATTTTTAAGTCCTACAAGTTTTGTAAACCCTAGCAAGTTCAAGAATCGATGACCTAGTTTCGTTGCGATGCTTTCTTGATTGTGATCGCTTGAAATTAGGGATCTACGATCGTTTCTTGAATTTACTAGAGGCTAGAATGTGAATGATATCGACGAAAGAACAAGGGATAAGATGAAACCCTAGTTTCACAAGAAATCCCTAATTCTCGATCGATCATCATCGATCTAGTATCAATTCATCGAAGGATAAGAATACGTAATTGTAAGATTACATCACATCTATAGATCCGATCGATTCCTACGAGCCTCATTTCGATTCTTGAGATTTGGTTTGGAAAAATCATCAAACGATCAATTCTTGATTCTATCTTTTAATGCTTTCTTAGATCTAGTTTTTTCTCATTCTTGAACATCAACTATAAATCTTGAATTGTTTTGTTTTCTTTCTTTAAAGATTCAATTCATCTAATTCAAAAGACGAACGATTACACTTTCCCTGTGGACGATCCGCACTCACATACTAACTACATCCGACACCGTAGTTGATTGCGGTCAAATAATTTTTGGTTGTGATTTCTTTACAATTCCATACTACACATCGAGAATTCTTTTCAATCAAATGGCGCCGTTGCCGGGGACTATTTGATTCGATTTATTACAATCACAGAAATTATAACAATCAAATGGCGCCGTTGCCGGGGATAGTGCGCTAATAGTTCGTATTTTGAAATTTGAGTTGAACAATTTATTTCATCATAATTTTTAGATTTAAACTCGTACAAACCCTAATACGTGTGTTGTGATTTGTTGCGAGAAAATCTGGAATCACTGGAGCTGGAGAAAAAATTTTCTGAAATTTTCAGAGAGCTGTAGAAATCAACAGCAAGCTACTGTTGAAATTTGGTAGAGTGAACAGTATATTTAGGCGCGTTTCCGCGGCAAAAGACGCATACCTGCGGCGGATCCGCGGTTGGTTTGAGTCCTCTCTGCACCAAACTTTCAGGTATACTCCTCTGCTTTCTTATCTTCTCCTTTATCTGCTCCAACTAATATTTTGTGCAGGATTCTTTGCAAATAAATCGCAGCGCCGCAAAAGCAAAATAAAATTTGTGCGTGTTTTTGATTCTTGTGGTTGTTGCATATTAATACGGAATTTAAGGGGCACGACCAAATCCAAATTAGGTGGGGATTTCATTACCCTTCCTAGGCCCCGAAAATCGCAAAACTTGCATCCGCATTTACCCTCATTAATTAAAAAATATCTAGAGATGACTCTAAGGACCGTCGCGCTCAATTAGGACAAGAGAAGGCCGTGGGTAATTCATTGCTTATCCGAGTTTTCTTGTGGTGCCTAAGGCGAGTGTGTCTAAGGCTAGTGGTTTTTAATTAGGCCCACTACTTACGTAGTGGAGTACCTTCCCACTTACCTGGCACTTATCCGGCCACAGGGGAACAAAGAGGCAGTGGAGGATTTATCCTGCAACTTGTCTTTTGGCAGTTAGGAGCGGTCTAGAGCTTTGACCTAGGTGACCCTTAGATTTTAGGGTTTTGTGTGCTGCATTTGTTTTGTTGCATCATTTTTTTTTTCAAAATCCGTCCCTTTTCAAAAACAAACACCGCATTCATCATTTTCCCTAATTATAAATTCACGCTGCCACTTGTACTAACCCTTTTTAGTGCAAGATAGGCTGGACACGGGTTTCTAGTGCTTGTTAGTCCGCGTTCCCTCATCGACCCAAAAGTCGGTATTTCTATATTTACCTTTTCTTTAACCCACCACCACACCCACATCGATGGATCCACCTCCATCGAACTTCTTTTCCACTACTCTGCCGCCGTCCGTTGGTGCGCAGAATCCACCTCGCATCTCTCTCCAAGAGAGATGCTATCCAACACGAGGCCCACTTTCCACCTGTCTTTCCACACCACCAGCCAACGGGGAAAATTTTCAAATAAAACCCCAATACATCAACCTTCTACCAAAATTTCACGGTCTCGAGTCTGAGGACGCATACGTGTTTATCACGAAATTTGAAAATGTATGCGCAATGATGGGTACTTCACAGCTTTCTGTGGATGCTTTACGTCTTCGTCTTCTCCCATTTACTTTGTGCGATTTAGCCGAGAAGTGGCTATATAACACTACCGCACATTCCATTTCAAATTGGGACGAATTCGTCAAAGCATTCCTTAAGAAATTCTACCCACATCAAAAGACAGCTCGAGTCCGTAGCGAAATCTATCAATTCACCCAGCTTCCAAATGAAACATTTTCAAAATGTCTTGACCGCTTCAAGGATCTATTAGTCCAATGTCCACATCACGACATCCCGAGATGGGAACTGTGCCGAATCATTTATGAGGGCATTACTCCTTACACAAGACAGTCCCTTGAATCTATGTGTCAAGGCAACTTTATGACCAAAGATGATTGGGAAGCCTGGAAATTTCTAGAAGATTTCGCTGAAAAATCTTTACAGTGGGAGGGTGTGAGTCAATCATCTAGGGATGGCAATGATATTTCCATAGAAGTTAAAGCTGACATTGCAGCTATCAATAAGAAACTCAAGAATATGGAAAACAAATTTTTAGCTGCCGCCCTAAGTCAAATATCACTCTCCAAAACTGTATGTGGTTGTTGTTCTGATCCTTCTCACTTGACGGAAGAATGTCCGTTTCAAGGTCATGAGCATACCAATGCATCATTTCAAAGACCTAGAAACGATCCATCTTCCTCCACATATGATCAAGGTTGGAGGAATCACCCTAACTTTGCTTGGAACCAATCACAATTTCAAAACACGGTTCCAACCCAAAACAATTTCCAAAGGACCCCTCCACCACAACAGCAGCCACCACTTCAATTGAGTCAGCACCCCTTCCAAGCACAAAATTTCCAAAATCCGGCCAACACTTTTTCACCACATGAAAACTTTTTGCAATTGACCGGTACAGATAATACCTCTGCACTAGCACAAACCTTGGATACTTTCATGAAACAATCCATCCAAGGGACGGCAAGTTTGCAATCTTCCGTCGAGAAAGTAATGAAGATCATTATCTCTCAAAATGAGAACATCAAATCGATGGAAGAACAAATTGCACAACTAAAAGCCGAAATGAGTGCAAGAGAGAAAGGGAAACTTCCAACTCAACCTTTACCTAATTCTGGCTATTCACATGATGTGGATGCAATCACGTTGAGATCTGGAAGAGTGCTTGACCATCACCTTGGGGAAGAGTTTGATGATACTGATAAATCATTCAATAACACCCCGGCTGAGACCTTTCCACACACTTCTTACCCCAGTTCTTCTACCCTACCACCTTCTTCCGAGCCTATTCTTCATTTCCCAAAAGGCTCGCCACTACAGCCCACCTCTTTTACCCCTCCACGGACGATCCCCACTTCTATTCCGGGATCTGTTCCACACACACTTCCTTCTCCTATGATGGACCCAGCGCTTACTGCTAAAGCACCTTATCCGAATCGGTTAAGGGCTAACACACCGAGTCCACATATGGAGAAGATTATGAACATTTTTAAGCAAGTAAACACCAACATCCCTCTCCTAGATGCCATCCAACAAGTTCCTTCTTATGCGAAAACTCTTAAGAACTTGTGCACTAGGAAGAGGAAGAATCCAGTGCCCAAAAAGATTTTCATGGAAAAAACAATAGACACGGCTTTCTTCCAACAATTACCAAGGAAACGTAAGGATCCAGGATATCCTACTATTTCCGTTTCTATTGGGGGAAAACACATCAACCGTGCTCTATTAGATCTTGGCGCTAGTGTTAACTTGCTTCCTTACTCAGTTTATGAGCAATTAGGAATCGGAGAGTTGAAGCCAACCAATTGCACTCTCCAGATAGCTGACCGATCTATCACCAAACCTAGGGGTGAACTGGAGGATGTGTTAATAAAAATCGGAGAATTTATATTCCCGGTAGATTTTATTGTAATTGATACACAACCTGTAGCGAACCCACGGAATCAAATTCCGGTGATTTTAGGTCGCCCCCTTTTGGCCACTTCCAATGCAATTATCAACTGTCGTAACGGTTCTATGACCCTATCTTTCGGGAATAGGTCAATAGAACTGAATATTTACAAGTTGGGAAGTGTACCCTCCGAACCTATTGCTCAGGTATGTTCTGTCGACTTAATGGATGTCGACAGCAGCGAATTTGATGATCCTCTTTATACTGATCTTGACTCTTTTCATATGTTATTGTTTGACCCAACTATGTATCTTACACATACGGACTCTTCCACCGAGATGTCCGGGTCAACAATTAACACTGATTATGAACTGTTCTTAGAGTCTGCAGATCACCCCGCACTTTGTGATGACATTATTCATCGGGGTATTAATGGAACTTTTGAGGAGATCTTCGCTGATGAACTCGCATTTTTAAATGACACGGGTGTTGAGATGAATCCACATCCAATCAATGAAATTGAACCTCCACCCCTTCTTCTGAGTTGTAAGAAGAATGCGAGTAATCCATCACAAACACTGCATCGTCTCTCCAAAATGAGACGCACACACATTCTATTCCACCACTTACCTTTTCCCCACTTCTTCTTCCACCAACCAGAGCACTGCATTGATAAAATTTTTGAATGGTTGGTGTTAACTTTCGGTCTTTGCAAAGCTTGGCATCGACCAATGATTTTTGACCCCCTCATGTGATTTTAAAAGATTAACATTGCATAACTCAAGTTTGGGGGGGTACATTATCGGGCTCTTGAAAATAAAATTTTTACAAAATTTTGAGCCAAAAATAAGTTTGAGGGAAGATCTTCACTTAAATATTTTGCCCCCACTAATAAATTCCTCCCAAGCTTACAGGTTTTTCGAGATTTAGCAGAAGGCAACAGTGAGGACACTGTTGAAAACAAGTTTGGGGGAGGTTTGTGCTTATTTTCGCATCATTTGCATCATACATTGCATAAGCACAAAACATTTTTTTGAAAACCTATAAAAATTTAAAAAAAATTTCAAAATTATAAAAATATTTTTTGTACATAAATAAGATAATAAAAGTTTAGATTGTGAAAAATTACATCCATGAGATTAGAAAAATTTGAGAAAACCGAGAAAATTAGAAGTTTTCTTATACGAACTAGTAATAAGTAGTTATGAGCCGTTGTCCCAAGGGTTAGTAAGATGAAGGACGTCACTAATCTGAGGATAAAAATAAGTCTGAAAAATAATTTCTATTCTGGAAGCCCAACATTTTGAACGTTGCTACCCTGCTATTCGCACTTACACACGTCTTAAAGCCTGGGATAGTAGAGGATACCTTGAAATGCTCTTGTCTTAAAGCCAAAAGTATGAAAAAAAAATATAAAGTGGTGAGAAAAATGGACACTGGTTTTGTTATCACCAAGGGAAATAAAAAAATATATAGCAAAAGGGTGTTTCTTCACCTAGTGCCCTAAGGCTAACTGGTCTGGGAGTCACTGCTATGCCTGAGGTGGTGCAAGACTAGGAAAATACACCAAGCACGCAAGCACATTAGTAATCGGTCGGTTAGTACCTCAAGAAGTATTAACGGTCGCATGAAAGTGTGTAAGCAATCTCGTTTATCAAAAAGTACTGAGGTTGATGGGCAAGAGTATGATAGCTTGAATTGAATTCTCCGGGTGTAGGGATGTCTTTACACACACGCAGGGTGATATGATCGATGTTTGGATGAAAGATAGGAATGAAGAATAAGACGATGTTTTATTGAGGGAGGACGTGATTTCTAACATTTTTTCATGACCATTAAGATAGGGCTCATGACAACCGAAAAGCTAGCTTAGTTGGAAACCCTAATTTTCAAAGTCTTTCTTTTACAATTCTTTTCTTTAAATGTAATATTCATGATCTTTCTTTTATTATTGGATTTTGTGGGTGCAATCCGCTGAAAACCCTCAGGAGACAACACTCCTCCTACTAGGGACACCTAGAGGTTTAAAGGCTTGTTGCACGTGCTCAGTGCAATCGTGTTGCCTACGAAAGTGTGCTAGTTAGTTTTTCTCTTTCTTTATTTTCTCCTTCTCTTTTTAATAAAACATTCGCTCGAGACGATCGAAATTAAGTTTGGGGGTATTTGATCAGTCGAAAATATTGTATATTTTAGCCGGCAATTTCCCCATCTTTTACATACATTTAGAAGTGTTCGGCATTCATATTCTACATATTAGCAAATCTGTCACAAAATATGAGATTGCATATGTTAGACTTTTAAACCGACACTTTAAAGGAAATTAACCGCATTTCATGGTATCGCATCATTTCTGTATTTGCGCAACACTTGTCTTGAGTCTGTGCAGGAATTACGGAAGAAAAGCCAAAGAGCTGATCAACGTTACGCCAACTTAACAATCTGAGATCTGGTAGCAACACAAAAGGAGATATTAAATTCTATATATCACATAAAGCCCAATACAACAGCCCAAGACTACCACAGAGAGCACAAGCCTCAACTCACCAAAGGAGCCGCGGAAGCGCGGCGGGAGTAGGCTTGAGCCGCGGATCCGCCGCGCTTCTGACACCTCAGCAAATCATTTTTTTAGCATAATCCTCAGCTCTGGTCCCACATTACTTTCTGACACTTCAAAGTCCAGAACTATCTCGAAGCTACTGCCAGATCAGAAAAGAAGATTAAGAAGGCTAATCCTAATTAAGCTCCTAAACTAATCCTCTTCTAGAAGCTCCTCCTAACTAATCACATCTAGAAGCTTCTCCCCTAACTAACTTTTGGAGGGAAATTTGAATTTCTTCAACAAACTTTAGGAGGGAAACTTAGAATTTGAAATCCTAGATCTAAGGTTAGTTATCTATAAATAGGAGCCTAAATCTAAGGGTTGAGGGGGTTCACCATTGGTTCTTTAATCTTCATTAGTTAAATAATCATTCTACACGGTTCACCATTGGTTCTTTAATCTTCATTAGTTAAATAATCATTCTACACCATTTTCTTCCACAAATCTCGTGACAAGGCTTGTGCGAAACCCTAACCCTAATTCCACTCTAAATCCAAGATCTTGAGTACCAAATCAAGCGAGAAGCCTTCAACCTTTTAGGAGCCGAGCCGATCTTCAATCGGGCAAGTGATCCAAGCCGATCCGCGATCCACGGAGACGAGCGAAGCCAAGTCGACGATCAAGTTCTTCCTCTTGTAGTTCTTGAGCGAATGTAACTAAATTGTTGATATAAATAAAAGGTGAAATTCTTTAATCTTGCTTTCTTTTAATTCTTGCATCATGATTAGATCTCAATTTGTAATTGTTGCTCTTGTTGTGATGTTTGAGTGAAACTCCGCTCGTTAAGGAGTCGAGACGATTGTAGAATGATGATGTAACAAATATTAATACGATTTTTAAGTCCTACGTGTTTTGTAAACCCTAGCAAGTTCAAGAATCGATGACCTAGTTTCGTTGCGATGCTTTCTTGATTGTGATCGCTTGAAATTAGGGATCTACGATCGTTTCTTGAATTTACTAGAGGCTAGAATGTGAATGATATCGACGAAAGAACAAGGGATAAGATGAAACCCTAGTTTCACAAGAAATACCTAATTCTCGATCGATCATCATCGATCTAGTATCAATTCATCGAAGAATAAGAATACGTAATTGTAAGATTACATCACATCTATAGATCCGATCGATTCCTACGAGCCTCATTTCGATTCTTGAGATTTGGTTTGGAAAAATCATCAAACGAGCAATTCTTGATTCTATCTTTTAATGCTTTCTTAGATCTAGTTTTTTCTCATTCTTGAACATCAACTATAAATCTTGAATTGTTTTGTTTTCTTTCTTTAAAGATTCAATTCATCTAATTCAAAAGACGAACGATTACACTTTCCCTGTGGACGATCCGCACTCACATACTAACTACATCTGACACCGTAGTTGATTGCGGTCAAATAATTTTTGGTTGTGATTTCTTTACAATTCCATACTACACATCGAGAATTCTTTTCAATCAAATGGCGCCGTTGCCGGGGACTATTTGGTTCGATTTATTACAATCACAGAAATTATAACAATCAAGATGCATGTGCAAGGAGTGTTTGGTGCCTATAAGATTCCTCCGTTCTTTGAGAAATGCAGACTCCCGAGAGTCATGCGGTTGGTCGGTGGTTCAATTGTGGTTGCACCCCCACGGGAGTCTAGGGGGCTTCTCCTTTGTCCACATATGGTCGGAGCGAAGGTTTCCTTTGTGGATAAGGTCATAACCATAGGCTCAGAGACCACTAAGTCAGTGGTGCCACTGCGCGATGATTTTAAGGACGGGGCTTCCATATTGAAGGCTCGGGAAATTCTCCATCTCTACTCCATTCGGCCGGGCTACCTAGTGTTAGGCAGAATGAGACAGCACTCTTTATGAGGTATAACCCGCACCGGTTTGCTCAGCAATCGAGCTACAACCAAGGGATCCCGATGGAAGCTTTCATGGAAAAGCCCGTGGTCAGCCGGAAGGGGATAAAGAATGCAATGCACCATTTCACACGGCTTAACACAGGTTCCTATTTCTTTATCAGCGAACCCAGCTGTGCCCCCAAGATGCTCAATACGTACGTGGCTTGGTATGCGCGTGCGATGGGCCCAGTTATCTTAACGGAGAAGCGTATGTTGGTTGACCGTAGGGGTGCGCCTCCTGGCAGTGATCGCAAAGCCCCTTGAAGCCAAGGATTCCGGTCATTCCTCCGTTAAAAGATGCCGGAGTCGATCGACCACGCGTGTTGAGCCCCCCGCGTGGATTTCCGCTGCCTGCTATGGTGAATGCACCACCGGCGCCCCGTGCTCCCACGAAGACGGTTAATGTAATATCGCCAGAGTCCGGGGCAGGAGCGGATATCGGGACCCGCCGCCCCAAGGTGACTGTCAAGCGCAAATCAATTCCAAGTGCATCTAAAGCTGGTGGGCAAAAGAAGAAGAAGTCGATCCTTTCCCTCGACGCTATCCTCAGTTTAGAGCCTGAAGCCCCTCTCACCGAAGGAATAAGTGAATATGGCAGCAATAAGGGCTTCTTGGTAGACCCCGCAGACACCAATTTGGCGGCCTCTATTGTAGCTTCTGAGCGATCAGCAAGGCTCGAAGCGATGTTAAGCAAACTCGCTGAGTCAGGTAACCATTAGTTGCTTTCTTCGTCACTTTTTTGCACTTTTTATCATTATTTTTAACTAATACTTTCCCCTTTTTCAACAGGTGTCTCTACCGAAGAAGCTATTGCTGCCTCTTTGAAAACTTTCCAAGAAGAGGAGGAGAAACGTGCTCTAGCAGGTGTTGGTACGTCCCACCCCATTTCTTTTATAAGAAAAATTTGTTATCTCTTCTGATGGTCAACCTAACCTTCTTCCTTTGTTTCTTTGCAGGGGCCATATCAGTTGATGCGGGGATCCTCCCCAAGCCTGTTACTGAAGTCTCGGTCTCGTCGAGGCTGCTGCAAGAGCCTCGACTTGACAAAACGACGAGAGATGCCTTGAAAAATTTGGAGGCATCCCTATTCACGGACGAAGACGCCTCAATTAAAGAGGCTCTGGTGGCATCCGTCTCAACGGCTCGGGAGGAGAGGAAACGGTTGAAACGCGAAGCAAAGGCGTGCAGGGCTGCTTTGGCCATGGGAGCGGGCCCTAGCACCATCCCTCATGCTGATACTCCCTCCGAAGAGGCCACTGTTGCCCTATCTACTGCTCTCAAGCAAGTGGCGCGCTCAGTTCGGAGTGCAAATGATAAATCCTCTTCCGGTAGTATTTCTTTCAGAACCTTGTTGTAAGAATTATAAAGCCATCGGTTCTTATGTATCGTATCTTGCAGGGCCAAGTACGACCGAGGGGGAGGCGGAGACCGTTGAACCCAGGGAAACAGAGGAAGCGGTGCCTGCCGAACCCGAGCTGACGGTGAGCAACGTCGTTGGGGCTACGGGGCCTGAAACAGAGGTTGGGGGATCTGTAGCCGAGAGGGTCATTGATGCCGAACCTGAAGTGGCGGCAGATGAAATGATCGTTATAACCGAGCCGAGGGTAGTGGCGGGCAAGGCGCTTGAGGCTGGCGACCTCATGGTGACGGTGGACGAGACAACCGTGACCGCTGAACCCGAGGGAGTAGCGGGTGAGGTGGCCACGATTCCTGAGGACGGGCCAACCGCTCCTTCTCAGGAATCTGGCAATGCTCCAATCATAACCCTCCCCGCCTGTGGTCCCCTGCCGTCTCCAGGGCTTGCGAGCACGACAACGGTTCCCATTGAGTCGGGTGATGAGGCCACGGGCAGTGGCCTCATGTCGATGGAGGAGGGAATTGCCTCAGTTTCGGCCGGCAGCTTGTCGGGTAAATTTTGAGCTACTATCATTCTCTTTTTATATCTTGCGATCTTTTCTAACAAGTTTGTCTTTGTTTTTAACGCAGGTGCGGTCAGCGCCGATGCTCCATTGCTCGAAGGAGCACCGTCAACTACTGCCTTGGCGGTGGTTACCTCCCAGCCTTCCCTTGTGCCATCGCGGATGTTGGAAGGTATGGATTTGCGACTCATTAGTTTATCTTTTAGCCGCGTAACTTATGTACTAACGCCGTACCACTGTGTCTTTTCAGGAGTGCTCTTTGATCATCTATATCAAGTGTTGCTCCCAAACTTCTCCTTCCCATCCGAACTCGCTTCTCCCTCTAGTGGTGTCGGTGAGTATATTTTCATTTCGATGTCTTTCTTTTCCTTTCTTTTTTTTTAGCAATGGGATTATTTCTGACTTTTCCTCTTCCTTATTGTAGTGCCACAAATCGAAGGAGGAGACGCAAGACCTTCCACGCCACCGGCCCTTCCGGCTTTGTCGTCCGTTGTAGCTGGTATAGTAAATTTCCTTTTTGATGACTCTTCAACATCTCTTGAACCGTCGTTTAACTATGTTTTGTTTTACAGCTATCGTTCCGGCTCCGGTCCCTCTTGAGTCTCGTATCCTTTCACCGACAGGCCCCTTCTTGAAACGTCCATCTTCAAAGGGTGCCGTGATGAGTTTGGGCATGCTGAGCGGATATATCGAAGAGCTTAACGCGGACTCTCTCCCCTCTGCCGCAGATTTCGCTGTGGAGGTTAACCCAATGTTGGCGGCGCTCGTAAACTTTCACAACGAAGGCGTCGTTGAATATTGGGTTAACCACTATAGGGAGATCGAGGCCTGCCTACATCGGTTGGAGTCGACCCGTCCTTCCCCTGAAGTTTTGGCCATAAGCACCCAACGGACAGCTTGGCTCGAGCAAAGCACTTCTTATTTCCGCCATTTGGAGCAAGAAGCAGCTTTACGGTTGAAGGAACGTCAGGAATCTTCAAGCGTAACTGCTCGCCTGCGTGCTGAAGTTAGGACGAATACTGCCGAGGTGAAAGCTGTCTTTGAAGGTCTCCTGGAGCATATCTCTAATGGGCTAGCACTGAAGCGGAAGCTTGATGCCGCCGAGCGTGATGCCCGAGGCCGTGAAGCAGCTCAGTAGGTTGTTGGGGAACAGCTTGCATCCTTCATGCACCAGCGGGCTCAAGTAGAGGCCGAACTGGCGGTGGCGGCTGATTAAGAGAAGGCGTGGAAGGAAGTACGCGAGCAATTGATAGAGCTATTCAAGAAGCTTCCTTCTCCTTGAACATTTTGTATCATTTACACACTTGTAATTTTTGCATAGTATATATACATTCTTTGTTCTTTATATGATTCGCTTTGTATTTTGATTGAATTTATGAATAAAGATACACATTCCTTTTTGCAATGTCTTGTACTATTTCTTTCCTTTCTCCATTCTCAGCATGATGTCTCGATAAACCTAATTGGCAGATGTCACGACCCGAAAGTACGGAACGTGACTGGCACTTAAATTACGCAACGTCCAGAGGCGTGACATAATCTAAGTAAGCCAAAGCCCAGAAATCTAAACCGAATAATGAAATAGAGTGAAAGAAAACTTATTTAAAGAAAGTGATTTAAACCAAGTAAGTCACATTAAATATTTTAAAAGCATCAAAATTTCCCGAAAATTTCGGCAGAGTCTCCTTTGTAAATACTGGCCCCGAAACGGGTACAAAGCAAGAAAATACAAATAAAGAATAAAGGCATCTCCAAACGGAAGCTAGGTCTTCGCCAAATGGCGAAAACAACCACACAGGCAATATAAAATACAACGCCAAAGGACGAGGATCAAAACTCAGATAGGAAAAGAAACTAGCATCATCAAGAAAACCAGAAAACCATAACAATAAAACAGCGCGACTCTAAGGTCGAAAGAATATACAACCAGTTTCCAAATCTAGCAAATGAACAATGTCTGGTTGATGGAGATTACTAGATACAACTGAAATAATGAAAATACAATAGTGGTCACGATACAAGTGAACTCACCTACCTAGCAATCGCCCTGAATGAAGTGGTGTGCCAGCAGGCCGCCAAGGAAACCTATACACCTGAACCTGTAAGAAAATTTGGCATAACGGGGGTGAGTTGCCAACTCGTGAGTAGAAGACATCTGCGAGTAGAAATTGCGTGCACGACGCTCTCCTAGGTCATATAATATACTCAACATAACACTAGACATCTAGTAATGATAGGGTAATAAACTTATACACAAGTGTAATACTCGGTGCTCGTGTCAGTGTCACTAAGTGGTATCATGTCATGTATGTATATGCATGCATCATGAATGAAAAACAATCAATCACAAAATCTGGATATATCTGTAGAAGAAAATCTTTACGTTTATCATAGAAAAGATTCTTCTGGATTAACTGAAATATTATCATTGAAATCCATGGAAATCCGTGTCAAGCATCGACACAAAACATATATATCTCAATGTCTCAATATCTCAAAGTCTCAATATCTCGGGCTCCGTCGGTCCGGATCGGCCCATATCATCAAATCTCACGACAACGGTCGGTATCCTCCGGATATCCGCCGCGCCAGACATCACCGGTAGGTAGTCTTCCCCTGCCAGGCTCATCGTCTACAACTCGATCTTCTTGCCCCGGGGTACCATACCGGGCCCACCATGTACCCGAGACGGTTCATCCACTCCTCGAATCGGGTCTCGAAAGCCAACAGAAAACATGAAATCTCATGGCGGACGATACATACATCACGAGAAAACCGCAGCTTATATTTCAAAAAGAGAGGGGGAGAGAGAGAGAAGTTTTTATATATATTCTTGCGGTTTTTCCCCAAAATCCAGAAATCTCATAGAAATCCAAAATCCCAAAAGCATGAGTAAGTAATAATGAGTATCGGCATAAGCCCCACAATACTGCATGATAATATGAAAATGTGAATGCATGAAGTGTCTAAGTAAGAAATGCAATATCTAACTAGCACATGAGAGCAAGCATACTAAAATATATTTAACTACTAATTGCAGCTATACGACAAGAATTAGCTTTTCTAAAGTGTGCGTGACATGGAAATTACCGATGATGATGTGTGTGAGCCGGCAAATAAGTGTACGTGGGATATGGGCATCATCGGTAACGGTGCTGGTGTCCTAACAGGCAGGGTTCATAATCACTAAAGTAACACCAGTATAAACATGTAATGCGATGAGAACAGCATAAGCACAACGGTGAATGTGTAGTAAATGCACATTTAGAATATATATACTAATTACGAGTCATACAGTTTGTTGTTTGAAATAGCATGAATCGGGGTTTTTAGAATAGGTATGACTCGAACCTAATCTAGCAGCTACCTAAACACTAAGAGGCTAACTAAGAACTGGTCGGAAGGACAAGAAAATCTAACCATGTAAACCGAGTCGATATACCTAGTAGTCGACGATCCAGCGCCATAGCGTCACGTACCGTGTAATATATAGTACGGTATCCTCAAGTCCAGAGTGCGGATCAATCATCAGATATAAATCTCGTACGGTGAAATCCAGCGTACAGCATCCCCAAAATCGAGGGTACGGGTCAACTATCATTAATGCATCATTATTCTTATGGTATCATCACCGAACAATATCATAATCAGAGTATTGTTCTAAAATCTAATACATTCTACTATCATCAAACATATATCATCGTATGAATGAATACACATCGCCCCGAGATCCATTATAATATCCCATCATATATCATATCATGCCTCAATAGCATATCAAAGCCACGGCATCATGCCCGATCATATCGACTCATCTCCAAGTTTCGCACACCATCCTCGTCCCACGGGTATGTGTGTGTGTGTTTATATATATGTGTAAGCATGTATACCTACACTCATACACACACACACACACATATATATACCCCTATACACAAGAAATAAAGTGTGCGTGTGGGTGTGACCACACATATTCTGTGACTCGCCTCCATGATACATCATCCTCCGGGTAGTTTTCCTAGATCAATCTAATCTAACCTAAGATCTGCTAAAATACTCTACTCGATAAGTATCCAATAACACCTCCAAGCTCATAATTAACATGGTAAGAACACTATTCTATACTTTCGGGGGTGCTATACGCCATCCACCCGATTTCTCCCTTAGATATACATCTACTCACATTGATCTTTGCTTGACGAAGTCGATGCCACCATGCTCTTCCCTTGTAGTATCAAGTCCACGCGGAAACCTGATGAGTCCAAGCAGCCTCGACTATGTGTGTGTCGTAGTCTTCAAGCATTTCATATAACAAGAATAAAGCCTTCAATCTTCTTGACTATTGAAATAACCATGACCAAGATGGCAAACTGCTCCGACACCTAAGGACTTGGCTTCTTTTTTAGCCCATTTACTCTTCTTTGTGATATTAGAATGTGATGAGGTCCCATTGCACGAAATATACTCATCTGAAGAATCTGCTTCCTCAAGAATGCAACCTTGTCAACCAATCCTCTTGTATTTCCTCCCAGAACTTCTTTTTTTTTTGAATCTTAAATCGACTTCTTTATAAATATCACCACTCGCTAAATCATTGCTCAATTGGATGCAGTAGAAAGATGAGAAATACAAAAAGAGCACACTGTATGCATATAGTCACTGTAAACAAGCTCATTCCCTTTTTTTTTTTTCCAAATTTCCAGTTTTACCTTAGAATTGGCGGTATTGTAAGTAGCAACATTTCTCATTCGATCAAACACGTAGAGTGCGGCTATTGGGTTGTTGGATTCGAAGTACATGTTGATGAGGGTGTAGTACTGGAACATGCCAAGGTTCATACAATGGTGAATCGAGAGGCCATGGAATGCTTTCACAAAATCATACAAACCTACAACAACAACCACTAAGTATAGATATGAGTTTATCATGAACTGAGATTTCGTTTGCTTCAAGAATCCGAAAATACCTGAAGCGCAGGCAGCAGCTGAGACGCCAGCCCCGCGCCATTTGACTCGATCACCTCGTTCCCGACGGCGACGACCGAGATCTTCGACGCGGGGACGAAAGGGATCTTGACGGCGCGAGATCAAGATTTCTTGGAGATCTCGATATAGGCGTCGAGGTGGCTGCGACATCGAGGTCAGTGAGGCGGCGGAGCTTGCGCTGGCGGCTGAGGCGGGGTGGCCGAGATCGCCGCCGCCACCGCCCTTGCGGCTGAAGAATGAGGAGAAATCCTTGCATGGCTTGTTGCGAGAAGAGGCGGTGGGGGATGAGGACAATGACGATGGCGAATTGTTGCTGCTGCCATGCTCGATCCCTCACGCTCCGCGCCGATCGATGCATCCGCTCGCCTCCGCCTCCGCCGCTGCCATTTTGTACTGATCGAAGCTTGGGTCGTGATCAAAACGCCAGCGGTGAGGCGGCCTCGACGAGTTGCGATCGTCCTCGATCTATCGGTCTAGAATCTGCGGTGGTGACGATCCGATCTCTCTTTGCTTCTGTCGGCGTCTTCATCGTAGGATCTCGGCCGCTTTGTCGGGAAACCATCCAAATTGAAGGAGATGGATTTTTTTTTTTTTTGATTGAGGAATGAAGTCGCCACAGAACATAGGAGAAATCACCAACCCATAAACTTAATTAGAAGGCGAGGGTTATTATTAGTGAGCCTCCACAGCCACAGCATCCCCAGTCACATAAAATATCCTTCCCTTTCTTTTTTTTCTCTTAATGAAGAAACCCCCCTTAAATGCAAATGAAGCACTGTTAAATATAAGTGTAGCAAGTGCATGTAAAAAGTTTGCATATAATAAACTTTATAATGATTATAACATGTCTAAATCACATAAACCCTTTCAAAAATCAATATTTGATATAAATTTTCCAAATATTTTTCATACTATCGGTTAATGATTATACCCTTTCATTTACAACCAATCTCTATACTTCAAATTATTTGTAATATTTATTATTTTAGTTATTTAAATTCCGAAAATAAAATTTTATTTTTCTAAAATGTTACAATCCTCCCCCCTTAAATAAATTCGGTCCCCGAATTTAAATTTAAACCCCTCAAGTACTAAAACATTTCAGTAAAAAAAATCAAGCCATCGGGCCTCCGATATTATAAATACAATAAACATATCTTAGCGCAATGCATGCGCATGAAAAATGAGTATATAACTCAAAAATCAAAACTCCGTCAAGCCTCAAGCAATCATCGGAGTTATGGTGGAAATACAATATCAAAATCCAATACGAAAAACCTATATGATATATTCAAAATTATAACTTGTGTATAGTACGCACCATTGTAAAACCGTCCAAACATCCGAAAAGAAATACATGCAAAACCTTTTTCAAATCGCCGTGCGATGCGCGTATCACGGCACAAGTAGCGGATGCTCTTTTAAGGAAAAATAGCTATACATATATATATCTTTTATTTTACATACACGTCCCGCCATTTTTGTAAACAATTTTGCAGGGTTTCCTTTGTAAAATGTTTCGTGTCATCTCAGCCACATAAGAAAATATCGAGTCTATAGCTCATTTTAGAATCTCTTCGGTAACTATCAATGCATGCAAAAACATATTCAGGTACTGTCCTCCAAACAGTCCTGCTCGGTTACTACACCCTATAGTATGTATCATAAAAATGTGATGCTCAGAATGAAATCAATCTCAAATACAGCATACAAAATACCACGTGCTTCCGGTGCGCACGAAAATCGAAACCAAATACGGATGCCACGAACATGCATAGAGATACAACTGAGTGCAACGGGTGTGCACCAAAAACATATGTCAAGTGCAGCGGGCGCGCACGACAACAATATCAGGTGCATCTAATCTGCACAAATATCGATTTAGTGCATCTGGTGTGCACAAAATCGCATCAAGTGCGCGCAAGAATCTCAATCAAGTGCACATAGTGCACGAAAACATATACCGAATATCAAAATCGAAATCACAGTACGAAAAGTGCATGAAAAATATGCCGAAGCATACGTCGAAATCATGTGCAACCCATATGCACGAAATCAAATCAATATCTTAAAATGTATAAAACCAAATCGAGTGCACTGGGTATGCACAAAACAACATCAGTACAACCGACATATGGAACACGAATAGAGGGTAATGAATGTACACATAAGAAATACCAATCGCAAAACGAAATCATCAAAATACGAGAATCCAAACAACGGAAATGTGATATTCAAATCACCACTCGTAAATCGTAACACTGACTTTGATGTGGTCCTCTTCCTTCTGCTGTCGACTAATTCAAACTCGTCTCTTCGTAGCTGTATGAACTGTGCTAAAAACGGATATACTCATATCTAGAGTCTCCCAAATAATGTATCCTATCACATAATATCCGGACTATGTTAAACTTTTCGATCGATTCATCAAAGTACCAAAATTCCCGAGAGCTCAACACTCAAGTACAGTTTAAAAATATCCAGTACATGCCCCAGCATCTGCGGACCGGCCGTAGAAGGGCAAACCCAAGCCTCACTAATGCCACCGCGGAACTGCCGCAAACCCTTAGGTTCACCAGTGTTCTCATGGTCATTATATCGAGTTAGGGTTTCATTCTTCTAGAGGGTCCATAGAAATACCTGCATGTTCTTCCGAATACCTTAAATTTGGGAAAATGGGTTTCTGACATTCGTTCGAACTTTTTAACTTCGTCAGGACGACATGTGAATACCCTTCGTCCGCACGCTAAACAATGCTTCAATCCTCCAGAATAGACAATACACTAACGGCCAAAACATTCTAGCCGGTCTCTAGCAGTGGCCCGATCACCTGGTGCAGATATCAAACGCTCGTGTCCACGAGAAAACATAGTGAACGACATATCGAAACGCCCATGCTGACCGCAACTCTAGCTGCAGCTCGCTCTGCTCGTGCAATCGTGGTAATAGAAACCACCATCTGACATCGACGAAGATAGAACAAAGGAACGAATAGAATACGGTGCAAGAAATGTACCTCCTAAGGCTTCTTAAGTGGAGTAGCGTATCGTAAGTATGCCGTGGAACATACCCACAGTACGTCACTCTACTTTAGTCACCTACTCCCTCAACCAAGGGTCACCCTAAACTTATACAAAGGTTAAACCTGGCTCTGATACCAACTTTGTCACGACCCGAAAGTACGGAACGTGACTGGCACTTAAATTACGCAACGTCTAGAGGCGTGACATAATCTAAGTAAGCCAAAGCCCAGAAATCTAAACCGAATAATGAAATAGAGTGAAAGAAAACTTATTTAAAGAAAGTGATTTAAACCAAGTAAGTCACATTAAATATTTTAAAAGCATCAAAATTTCCCGAAAATTTCGGCAGAGTCTCCTTTGTAAATACTGGCCCCGAAACGGGTACAAAGCAAGAAAATACAAATAAAGAATAAAGGCATCTCCAAACGGAAGCTAGGTCTTCGCCAAATGGCGAAAACAACCACACAGGAAATATAAAATACAACGCCAAAGGACGAGAATCAAAACTCAGATAGGAAAAGAAACTAGCATCATCAAGAAAACCAGAAAACCATAACAATAAAACAATGCGACTCTAAGGTCGAAAGAATATACAACCAGTTTCCAAATCTAGCAAATGAACAATGTCTGGTTGATGGAGATTACTAGATACAACTGAAATAATGAAAATACAATAGTGGTCACGATACAAGTGAACTCACCTACCTAGCAATCGCCCTGAATGAAGTGGTGTGCCAGCAGGCCGCCAAGGAAACCTATACACCTAAACCTGTAAGAAAATTTGGCATAACGGGGGTGAGTTGCCAACTCGTGAGTAGAAGACATCTGCGAGTAGAAATCGCGTGCACGACGCTCTCCTAGGTCATATAATATACTCAACATAACACTAGACATCTAGTAATGATAGGGTAATAAACTTATACACAAGTGTAATACTCGGTGCTCGTGTCAGTGTCACTAAGTGGTATCATGTCATGTATGTATATGCATGCATCATGAATGAAAAACAATCAATCACAAAATCTGGATATATCTGTAGAAGAAAATCTTTACGTTTATCATAGAAAAGATTCTTCTGGATTAACTGAAATATTATCATTGAAATCCATGGAAATCCGTGTCAAGCATCGACACAAAACATATATATCTCAATGTCTCAATATCTCAAAGTCTCAATATCTCGGGCTCCGTCGGTCCGGATCGGCCCATATCATCAAATCTCACGACAACGGTCGGTATCCTCCGGATATCCGCCGTGCCAGACATCACCGGTAGGTAGTCTTCCCCTGCCAGGCTCATTGTCTACAACTCGATCTTCTTGCCCCGGGGTACCATACCGGGCCCACCATGTACCCGAGACGGTTCATCCACTCCTCGAATCGGGTCTCGAAAGCCAACAGAAAACATGAAATCTCATGGCGGACGATACATACATCACGAGAAAACCGCAGCTTATATTTCAAAAAGAGAGGGGGAGAGAGAGAGAAGTTTTTATATATATTCTTGCGGTTTTTCCCCAAAATCCAGAAATCTCATAGAAATCCAAAATCCCAAAATCATGAGTAAGTAATAATGAGTATCGGCATAAGCCCCACAATACTGCATGATAATATGAAAATATGAATGCATGAAGTGTCTAAGTAAGAAATGCAATATCTAACTAGCACATGAGAGCAAGCATACTAAAATATATTTAACTACTAATTGCAGCTATACGACAAGAATTAGCTTTTCTAAAGTGTGCGTGACATGGAAATTACCGATGATGATGTGTGTGAGCCGGCAAATAAGTGTACGTGGGATATGGGCATCATCGGTAACGGTGCTGGTGTCCTAACAGGCAGGGTTCATAATCACTAAAGTAACACCAGTATAAACATGTAATGCGATGAGAACAGCATAAGCACAACGGTGAATGTGTAGTAAATGCACATTTAGAATATATATACTAATTACGAGTCATACAGTTTGTTGTTTGAAATAGCATGAATCGGGGTTTTTAGAATTGGTATGACTCGAACCTAATCTAGCAGCTACCTAAACACTAAGAGGCTAACTAAGAACTGGTCGGAAGGACAAGAAAATCTAACCATGTAAACCGAGTCGATATACCTAGTAGTCGACGATCCAGCGCCATAGCGTCACGTACCGTGTAATATATAGTACGGTATCCTCAAGTCCAGAGTGCGGATCAATCATCAGATATAAATCTCGTACGGTGAAATCCAGCGTACAGCATCCCCAAAATCGAGGGTACGGGTCAACTATCATTAATGCATCATTATTCTTATGGTATCATCACCGAACAATATCATAATCAGAGTATTGTTCTAAAATCTAATACATTCTACTATCATCAAACATATATCATCGTATGAATGAATACACATCGCCCCGAGATCCATTATAATATCCCATCATATATCATATCATGCCTCAATCGCATATCAAAGCTCACGGCATCATGCCCGATCATATCGACTCATCTCCAAGTTTCGCACACCATCCTCGTCCCACGGGTATGTGTGTGTGTGTTTATATATATGTGTAAGCATGAATACCTACACTCATACACACACACACACACATATATATATATATACTCCTATACACAAGAAATAAAGTGTGCGTGTGGGTGTGACCATACATATTCTGTGACTCGCCTCCAAGATACATCATCCTCCGGGTAGTTTTCCTAGATCAATCTAATCTAACCTAAGATTTGCTAAAATACTCTACTCGATAAGTATCCAATAACACCTCCAAGCTCATAATTAACATGGTAAGAACACTATTCTATACTTTCGGGGGTGCTATACGCCATCCACCCGATTTCTCCCTTAGATATACATCTACTCACATTGATCTTTGCTTGACGAAGTCGATGCCACCATGCTCTTCCCTTGTTGTATCAAGTCCACGCGGAAACCTGATGAGTCCAAGCAGCCTCGACTATGTGTGTGTCGTAGTCTTCAAGCATTTCATATAACAAGAATAAAGCCTTCAATCTTCTTGACTATTGAAATAACCATGACCAAGATGGCAAACTGCTCCGACACCTAAGGTTTTGGCTTCTTTTTTATCCCATTTACTCTTCTTTGTGATATTAGAATGTGATGAGGTCCCATTGCACGAAATATACTCATCTGAAGAATCTGCTTCCTCAAGAATGCAACCTTGTCAACCAATCCTCTTGTATTTCCTCCCAGAACTTCTTTTTTTTTGAATCTTAAATCGACTTCTTTATAAATATCACCACTCGCTAAATCATTGCTCAATTGGATGCAGTAGAAAGATGAGAAATACAAAAAGAGCACACTGTATGCATATAGTCACTGTAAACAAGCTCATTCCCCTTTTTTTTTTCCAAATTTCCAGTTTTACCTTAGAATTGGCGGTATTGTAAGTAGCAACATTTCTCATTCGATCAAACACGTAGAGTGCGGCTATTGGGTTGTTGGATTCGAAGTACATGTTGATGAGGGTGTAGTACTGGAACATGCCAAGGTTCATACAATGGTGAATCGAGAGGCCATAGAATGCTTTCACAAAATCATACAAACCTACAACAACAACCACTAAGTATAGATATGAGTTTATCATGAACTGAGATTTCGTTTGCTTCAAGAATCTGAAAATACCTGAAGCGCAGGCAGCAGCTGAGACGCCTGCCCCGCGCCATTTGACTCGATCACCTCGTTCCCGACGGCGACGACCGAGATCTTCGACGCGGGGACGAAAGGGATCTTGACGGCACGAGATCAAGATTTCTTGGAGATCTCGATATAGGCGTCGAGGTGGCTGCGACATCGAGGTCAGTGAGGCGGCGGAGCTTGCGCTGGCGGCTGAGGCGGGGTGGCCGGGATCGCCGCCGCCACCGCCCTTGCGGCTGAAGAACGAGGAGAAATCCTTGCATGGCTTGTTGCGAGAAGAGGCGGTGGGGGATGAGGACAATGACGATGGCGAATTGTTGCTGCTGCCATGCTCGATCCCTCACGCTCCGCGCCGATCGATGCATCCGCTCGCCTCCGCCTCCGCCGCTGCCATTTTGTACTGATCGAAGCTTGGGTCGTGATCAAAGCGCCAGCGGTGAGGCGGCCTCGACGAGTTGCGATCGTCCTCGATCTATCGGTCTAGAATCTGCGGTGGTGATGATCCGATCTCTCTTTGCTTCTGTCGGCGTCTTCATCGTAGGATCTCGGCCGCTTCGTCGGGAAACCATCCAAATTGAAGGAGATGGAGTTTTTTTTTTTGATTGAGGAATGAAGTCGCCACAAAACATAGGAGAAATCACCAACCCATAAACTTAATTAGAGGGCGAGGGTTATTATTAGTGAGCCTCCACAGCCACAGCATCCCCAGTCACATAAAATATCCTTCCCTTTCTTTTTTTTTCTCTTAATGAAGAAACCCCCCTTAAATGCAAATGAAGCACTGTTAAATATAAGTGTAGCAAGTGCATGTAAAAAGTTTGCATATAATAAACTTTATAATGATTATAACATGTCTAAATCACATAAACCCTTTCAAAAATCAATATTTGATATAAATTTTCCAAATATTTTTCATACTATCGGTTAATGATTATACCCTTTCATTTACAACCAATCTCTATACTTCAAATTATTTGTAATATTTATTATTTTAGTTATTTAAATCCCGAAAATAAAATTTTATTTTTCTAAAATGTTACAGCAGATAACTTAATTTCTCCAAGAGATAGCGATGGCTTAGGCCGCAGGTTTAGATCTGCCGTCTAAGACTTTTCAACTCTATGAGCCGTGAGGGTCTCATAGAGACTTTTCTCCCTACAGATCGAGAGGATCTCGTAGGTGAGTTTTTCTCCTTAGGAATCGTGAGGATTCCTAAGTGTGATTTTCTCTTATAAGTCGTAAGGATCCTATAAGAGAATTTTTCCCTCTTACGAATCGAGAGGATCCGTAAGCGGTTGTTTCCCTCCTTGTCGAAACTCGATTTTGGAGAGTGAGACCCATGAATAGTATGCAAGAGACCGTTTTAGATCGACTTGCAGGGTCCCATTGTTCAGGAAGCAAGTTTTTTTTTTTAATCCTTGCTGCCTGAGGTTTCATCTTGCAAGTTGAGACGAATCGGGAATTTTCCCGCAGAGACACAAGTTTCTCTGCGAGCCGACGTGAATCAGGAGGCTCTCGTCAAAGAGTGTTTGTATCCGTGAGCCGAGGAATTTGCTAAGGATTATTTGTTTCCCTAGCGCCAAGGATTATTTGTTTCCTTGGGGTTTGAAACGAGTCGAGGATTTCCCACGGAGGCACTGGTGGCTCTGCGAGTCGACGCGGATCAGGGGGCTCTCGTCAAGGAGTGTTTGTATCCGTGAGTCGAGGAATTTGCTAAGGATTATTTGTTTCCCTAGCGCTAAAGATTATTTGTTTCCTTGGGGTTTGAAACGAGTCAAGGATTTCCCACGGAGGCACTGGTGGCTCTGCGAGTCGACGCGGATCAGGAGGCTCTCGTCAAGGAGTGTTTGTATCCATGAGTCGAGGAATTTGCTAAGGATTATTTATTTCCCAAGCGCGAAGGATTATTTGTTTCCTTGGGGTTCGAAACGAGTCAAGGATTTCCCATGAAGGCACTGGTGGCTCTGCGAGTCGACGCGGATCAGGAGGCTCTCGTCAAGGAGTGTTTGTATCCGTGAGTCGAGGAGTTTGCTAGGGATTATTTGTTCCCCTAGCACCAATGATTATTTGTTTCCCTAGCGCCAAGGATTATTTGTTTCCTCAGGGTTGAACCGAGTCGAGGATTTCCCACGGAGGCACTGGTGGCTCTGCGAGTCGACGCGGATCAGGAGGCTCTCGTCAAGGAGTGTTTGTATCCGTGAGTCGAGGAGTTTGCTGAAGACAGTGGTTTCTTCGGAGTTGGACTGAACCGTCGAGATTTGGCTTCGTCTTCTGGCGGAGCCTGTTGGGAAAGTATGGTTCCCTCTTTGTTTACGCCCTTGGATTGTATACAGGGATCGATATGATCTTAACTGTAGGGCTAAAGTTTTATAATTTTTTTTTGTTTTATTTCCGTGATGCTCTATCATTTCAGCTTTTATATCGCGAAGGTCGCGATTGCCCAATCATTTCGGCTATTTTTTCGCGGTGCCCAATCATTTCGGCTGTTTATTTTATTTTTACTCGCTGCATTTTATTGCGAGTTGCCCAATCATTTCGGCTATTTTGCATGCATACATTTTACTCGCTGCTTTTTATTGCAAGTTGCCCCATTATTTCGGCTATTTCGTATGCATGTGCGGCCTATCGGCTTTTCGCCGTAAATCTGGAATTAGACACCGATTTCGGCATCAGCACCGCTACAACTAAGATATTGCCAGGAGCGAATCATCATCTTCCTCTGTCGATGTCGAACAAAGGTGGCTTAGCGAACAGGGTTAGGGTCCTGTCGACTAAGGCTTTTAACTTCATGAGCCATAAGGGTTTCACAAAGGTATTTCTCCGTATAAGTCGTGAGGATCTTGTAGGTGTATTTTCTCCTTAGGAATCGTGAGGATTCCTAAGTGTTTGTTCCTCTGTAAGTTGTAAGGATCTTACATGAGGGTTTTCTCTTTGTAAATCGGGAGGATTTACAAGGATTGCTTACCATGCGAACATATCCCCAGTCACGGATGAGACTTGGTTAGGGAAATATTTATTCGCGCCCGTGGATTGTATACAAGGGTCAGTATTGAGCCACTTGTAGGGCAATATCGAAGGTTGTGGGGGTTTGCTTAAGCACAGGTTTAGGTCTCTGTAACTTAAGACTTTCAAATCTTATGAGTCGTGAGGGCCCCATAAGAGAGTTCTCCTTACAAGTCGTGAGGATCTCGTAAGTGTATTTTCTCCCTAGGAATCGTGGGGATCCCTAAGTGTGTTGCTCCCTCGTGAGTCGTAAGGATCTCACGCGGGTGATTTCTCCTTACAAGGTCGAGAGGATCTTGTAAGTGTTCTTTTAACGAGGTTGCCGGTAGTCCTGCTGTTTTTACTCACGGAGCCCTTTCGGGTTTTCATCCGTGCCCTTTTTGCTTGTGGACATACCTTTTTTTTATTCTTTTTATTTTTATATACATTTTTCCACGAGGTCGCGCCCTTTCGGGTTTTCACGAACACCCGCCGGTAGTCCTGCTGTTTTTACTTACGGAGCCCACTCGGGTTTTCATCCGTACCCTTTTTGCTTATGGACATAACGTTTTTATTTATTTTATTATTTTATTTTATTTTATTTCTTTTCCTCCCCCTTTTTTTTATTCATCTCGTAAGCCTAAGGATGCTGCGGTAGTAGTTTTAAGGACATTTCGGTCCGTTATTAAAAAGGCTGGCTACTGCTTATAGAGTTTGAGCTTAGGAAGATAGCGAGCGAACATAGTCGTCGTCATCTGTCATTGACCTAGGCTGTGACTCATTAAGCGTAGTATCTCTTTAGGAAGCGACCGTTTATCGGCCTGAAAGGCCTTTCACCGTGCATATCCATGAGCAGATAGGCCCCACCCTGGTAGACCTTATCTATGACGTACGGTCCTTACTAGTTTGGCTCGAATTTTCCCCGCTTGGCGCGATTGGGGATTATAGGCCTTTTGACCACTAGCATGAGTTCGCCTTGGCGGAATGTCCTCGGTCGGGTCAATCTTTCATATGAGCGTGTCATCTTTGCTATATAAGCTTCCAGCTTTTGTTGCGCTATGAGCCGGGTTTCATCAAGGGCGTCAAGCTCCTCAAGCTGAAGGTGGGCATTTTCTTCGTCCGTCAGCTCGTAGTGGACTGCCACTCGTAGAGAGGGCAACTCTATCTCGAGGGGGAGTACTGCTTCCGTCCCAAATACCAACGCGTACGGCGTTGTGTTTGTGGCCGTCTTAAATGTAGTTCGATACGCCCAAAGAGCCTCTTGCAGTCTTTCATGCCAGTCTTTCTTATTTCGGGACACTGTTTTCTTCATGATCTTTGTCAAGGTCTTGTTGAAGGCCTCAGCTAGACCGTTAGCTCGCGGATTATAAACCGAGGAATATCTCCAGTCTATACTATGCTGTTGCGCGAAGCGACTGATCTTGTGGCTTCTGTAAGCTGGCCCATTATCGGAGATGATCCGTCGTGGAGTTCCAAACCGATATATGACATGCGTCTTGAAGAAATGGAGGATATTATCCGTCTTCACTTCCCTCAGTGGTACCACTTCTTCCCATTTGGAGAAGTAGTCAGTCGTTGCCAGGATGAAATGATGTCCCCTAGACGATGCTGGTTCGATAGGGCCGACTATGTCAGTTCTCCACATTTCGAACGGCTAGCTAGCCACCGTTGGATGTAATGGATTTGGATGCTGATGGATGAAATCCCCATGAATTTGACATGAGTGGCACTGCTTCGCATATTCGAGGCAGTCCTGAATCATCGTGGGCCAGTAGTAGCCCATCCACTTGATCTTCAACTTCATCTTTGGGCCTACTTGGTGAGAATCGCAGAGTCCGTCATGAACTTCCTGGACGACCCTTTTCGCTTCATTAGGTCCTAAGCATCTCAGCCATAGAGAATCAAATGACCTCTTGTACAGAGTATTATTGACGAAGGCTAAAGACAGATCTCGTTTCATGAGCTGATGTCTTGTGGACGCTTCTTCAGGCATCCAGTGGGACTTAAAGTAGTCTATGAAGACTTCCCTCCAATCCTCAACCTTTTCCCGGTCTTCTATCTGTAAGGTCATCTGCTCCGTAGCTCCCTTCTCTTCGGGTGATTCCAGAGATATTTCCGCTGGGGAAAGCACCCGACGGCTTTGTACCACGATTCTAACGTCATCGAGATTTTCATCAGCCAGTTCTTTAGCAAGTTTGGCCAGCGCGTCTGCTTTGCTGTTTTCCGCGCGTGGTATGTTCTCCAAAGTATAGGAGGGAATTTGGGTCAACAGTTGTTGCACCTTTTCACCGTATTTTACCAATTCCGGTTTGCACGTTTGGTAGTCACCGTTTACTTGACTAACGACGAGTTGAGAATCTCCGTATATAAGGATGTTTTCAATTCCCATGTCGATGGCGATCTCGAGGCCTGCTATCAGAGCTTCGTATTCGGCTTCATTGTTTGTCCTCGGCTCTGTTAGGGAGAAAGCAAAGCGCATTATCCCTCCTTGTGGAGTTACAAAGATGAGCCCTACGCACGATTTGATTATAGGGGTACTTTGTTTGCGCTTCTTTACGGAAGATGCGCCATCGAAATAAAGCTCCCATCGGGTATCATCACCGTTGATCGCATCAAACACATGTTCGTCTGGAAGATCGCAGTTTAAAGGGGAGTCGGCCGATATTGGATGCTCAGCGAGGAAGTTGGCGATGGCCTGGCCTTTCACTGCCTTGAGAGGTTGATATGTTATCGAGAACTCCATCAAGAGCAGGGCCCATTTAGCGAGTCGACCTGTCAATATGGCCTTTGACATTAGATATTTGAGAGGGTCCACTTTCGAAATGAGACGGACTTCATGTGCTAATGCGTAATGTCTGAGCTTTGTTATCGCAAAGATTAACACCAGGCAGTGCTTCTCAATGGGAGAGTAATTGCTTTCTGCTCCTAGCAGAACTCGACTTAAGTAGTAAAGTGCTCTTTTCTTCCCTTGGTCATTTTCTTGGGCCCATAATGCGCCTAAAGAACCTTCGAGGGCGGTCGTGTAAAGAATGAGAGGCTTTCCCTTAACTGGAGCAGCCAACACTGGAGGGTTCTGCAGGTACTGCTTGATCTCGTCCATTGCGCCTTGGCATTTGTGATCCCAAACGAATGGGGTTCCCTTCTTCACCAGGTGGCTATAGGGACGGCACTTGCTTGAAAGATTGGCTATAAATCGCTGTATGTATGCGAGCTTCCCTTGGAAAGATCGCAACTGTTTGAGAGTTCTCGGCGGAGGCATTTCCATGATCGCTTTGATCTTTGACGGATCTATTTCAATACCTCGATGTTGAACAATGAATCCCAGGAATTTGCCTGAGGAAACTCCGAATGCACATTTGAGAGGGTTCATTTTCAAGTTGTATTGTGGAAGGCGTTGAAATACAGTCTTCAAATGCTCGAGATGTTCCTCATATGATTTGCTTTTAACAACGAGGTCGTCGATATAGAATTTGACGATTTCGTGTATAAGGTCATCGAAGATCTTCGTCATGGCCCTTTGGTAGGTGGCGCCGGCATTCTTTAAACCAAAGGGCATCACCTTGTAGCAGAATATACCCAAAGGAGTCCTGAAGGCGGTGTGCTTCTGGTCTCCGGGATGCATTTTTATCTGATTATATCCTGACGAGCCGTTCATGAAGGAGAAAACCTCGTGGGTGGACGTGTTGTCTATCATCAGTTCGGTGGCTGGCACTGGGAAATCGTCTTTCGGGCAGGCTTTATTGAGATCCCGGAAGTCTACGCATATGCGCACTGTCCTATTTTTCTTCATCACCGGGATGATGTTGGCGATCCATTCAGGGTATTGAACCTCCTGGATAAAGCCAGAGTCGATTAACTTTTTGACCTCGGCGTTGATGCTCATCTCAAGCTCGAGTCGCATTCTTCTCAGCGCCTGTTTGACTGGCTTGATGTCCAAGGATATCGCCAATCTATGCACAGCGATTTCTGGATCTAGTCCCGGCATTTCGGAATAGTTCCATGCAAAGCAATCTTTATGTTGTACAAGGACGTCTTTTAACGCGGCCACCCTTTCTTCAGATAGTAGCTTGCTGACAAACGTCGACCGTGGGTCACTTGCCGTCCCCAACTCAATTTTCTTGAGATTATCTGCAGTGGTATGTATTCCATCCTCCAGTTCTTTCGGAGCTGGGGGAAATTCTGAGATCACCTCATCATTATCGTTTTCGAAGCACCAAGGAAGGCTGTCCATGTTCTCGGGCTCTTCTTTTAATATCATTATCATGTGACAGGTACGAATCCGCTTCCAATCCCAATGCGGAGTTGGTTCTATTCTTGTGGCTTTGGGTCATGCTTCTATGGCGGCGCTACCCTCCAGTTGTCAGACAGAGCGAACTTGCCGAGCTGGCACTGATCTTCAACCCAATTTTTGAAGGTGAAGCAGTCTTCAAGAGGATGCCCTATTACTCGATGGTAAGAGCAATAGTTTGGGTGTGAGACTTCGCCTGCTTGTTCGGGGTGTTTAGACTCCGGCAGTGTAAGCATCTGATGTTTTAGAGCAAGATCAAGTATCTTCTTCGTCTTTTCCCGGGGAAATGAGTATGCTCGACCCATTTTATTCATGAGGGATAGATCAATAACGCTCGATTTTCGTTCGCGTGGCCTCTTAGCCCCGCTTCGTTGCTGTTGAGCGCCTTTTTCGCGTTTCGACTTATTTCTGCCTTTGCGCCGAGCCTTCTTTATAACAGGTTGACAAGGAGTGGCATTTTCATCCTTCACGGCCTGTTGGAGATGGCGTTGCGTCTTGGCTTTCTCGTAGATGGCCGTCTCGCGGTTGTGATCATCTCGGACTTTTTGACCAGCTTTCTTTATGAGTTTGTCCATTTGTTCTTCGAACGTCGGACTGGGCACTCTTGCATCTGGAACTTTCACTGTCTCAGGATTAGCGTCTTCCCATTGAGCATCCGCTTCCTCATCGAAGTCATACACGACGTAACAGCCGTGTAGTAATTCTCGTTTCCTTGACCAGATGTATCCAAGCCCTTTTGTTTCCATTCTCCCATTAGGCAGTTTGCGTTGAGTCCCGGGGACGTTCCAGACCATGTCACAGAACTTGGCCTTTCTAACGGTCTGTTTGAAGGGTATCCCTTGGCATTTCAGCAGCCTTTTCAAACCTTCCGTATAATATCTGGGGAGACGGATAGGCTGAAGCCTGTCGAGCGTAGGATCCGCGCCATGCCAGATTTCTTTTTCTACCTTAGTTTCTTCAGAGCGGTAAAACAGAATTGCTTTTTCGCTTTCTTGCCTGGGAGGGATATAGAACGTTTGCAGCTCTTCTACCTTGTAAATATCAAGTGCATCCAGTTCTTTATGGTGTTTAAGCGGCACCATGGCGACTTGCAGACTTTGCTCTTCGTCAGCGGAAGCTTGTATTGAAGGTCGAGCAGAGAATACGACATGGACCTCATCCTCCGAATCACTACCAAAGACCAACGTAGGAGTAGACGGTCCTGGCTTGTTGTGTTGGGGCGGACCCGAATACACTATCTCCTCTTCTTCCTCGGTATCACTGCCGAAGACAGGGATGGTGGCGTTAGCTTTGTTCTCCGGCTTGTGACACTTCTCTGTGTCTTCGAAATCCGGTAAGAAATATTTGGCGTCTTCATATTTGTGGACCTCGTTCACAGAGAACGAGTTCAGTTCTCCCGTCACGGTATACTCGAAACCATCCTTAAAATACTTCATACACTGATGTTGTGTAGAAGGGATGATGTTGTACTCGTGTAACCATGGTCAGCCGAGCAGAGCGTTGTAGCATGTTTTGGCGTCTATGACGTGGAGCTTAATTTCCGTGACGAGTAGCCCGAAGCGTAGCGTCAGTATCACAGGTCCAAGAGTCTTTGACGACTGGGAGTCAAACCCGGAGATGGTGATCTTGTCACGAGCAAGGTGCTGGACACTCATGCAGATTTCTTTTAACACCCGTACGTTGAGGAGATTAACGGAGGATCCATTGTCGATCAGGATTTTGCCTATCTTAATATCGTGGCAGTATCCTGAGACATAGAGGGGGCGATTATGTTCGCACGTCCCAAGGAGAAGGTCCTCATCGCCGAAAGTGACATCGGCCGTGTGCACTTCCTCCAATTCATCCTTCATCTTTTCCTCGGCCAGGCATGCTTGGAATTGTTCCGGATCTTGGAGTGCCTTAATCAACGAATCTCTCGCCTCTTTTGATAGCAAAAGGGCGTCAAGAATGCTGAGCTGTGAGGGCAGCTTTCTCAGATGTGCTAAGACGTTGTAATCCACCTTATTCTTCTTCGGCGGGTTGTTGGCGCTTAGCTCCTCCAGAACATGGTCATCTAAGACGATATCTTCAGATGTGCTAAGGACGTTTCGTCTGTGGTTTGCATATCCCAGCTCCTCTGATACCTCCAAATGGCGGCCTAGACTTTGCGTCTCGCCTGAGATTCGGGGCAGATGCTATTTGGTTTTATCCATCTACCTCTCCGAAGATGCCAAGTTGATTTGTGGCACCGTGTATCAGAGGTTTAGACGGATGCGGCCGATGTAGCAGACTTCGTCAGATTTCCCCTCGATTGAGGGGTTTTTGATTGTGGGGACGCTCTTTCCTGCAGGCGCAAGCCCCTGCAGTTAATTACGCCACCACATCGCGGTAACCACTTTCTCCTTCTCCAGAATTTCACTTCGTGTCGTGTGTGTTTGTTTTGTTTGTGGTTGCCCGTGGATTGTATACGGAGATTGAGTAATGCCGTTGCCCGTAGGACGTGGATTAGTCCAAATCCGTATTTACTTAGATTTGGGTTTGGTGTTTTTTAGTTTAAGGATACGTTAGTCGTATTGAGACTAAGATCAACTTAAACGTTCGTCAAGGATACGTTAGTCCTGTTTTGAGACTAAGATCAACTTAAATGTTCATTAAGGATACGTTAGTCCTGTCTGAGACTAAGATCAACTTAACGTGGTGATCTATTTAATATCTGACCGTCGGGACTCGTCACCTCTCTAACGTCGTTGAAGGATTACAACGGCAGATGTCAGAGGAGTTCAGAGATGTACCCTTGAACCAAAGTCGATTTGGAGTTTTATAGTCCATTTGAATGTTTAAGGATACGTTAGCTGTGTTTGGGGCTAAGATCAACTTAAACGGGACCGTTTAGATCCGGCAAAAGAGCATTTGGAGGCTCTATTGTTCCAGTTTAGGGACGTGGTGGTCCATCGCCAGTTTAAGGACGTGGTGGTCCATCGCCAGTTTAGGGACGTGGTGGTCCATGTTCCAGTTTAGGGACGTGGTGGTCCGTGATTAGTTTAAGGACGTTTCGGTCCAACATTAGTTTAAGGACGTTTCGGTCCAACATTACTTTAAGAACGTTTCGGTCCGTCGCCAGTTTAGGGACGTGATGGTCAATCATTAATTTAAGGACGTTTCGGTCCAACATTAGTTTAAGGACGTTTCGGTCCGATATTAGTTTTAAGGACGCTTCGGTCCAATATTAGTTTAAGGACGTTTCGGTCCATCAATCCCATTTTGGGATGAATATTAGTTTAAGGACGTTTCGGTCCATCATTAGTTTAAGGATGTCTCGGTCCGACATTAGTTTAAGGACGTTTCGGTCCAGGAGTTTAAGGACCCCGCAGTCCGTATTGATATGTGGTTGTTGGGACTCGTCACCTCTCTGACATCGTTGAAGGATTACAATGACATATGTCAGAGGAGTTCGGAGATGTACCCTCGAACCGGATATAAATTGATTTAAGAGAGCGGCTGTGCTCAGTCAATTTAGTTTGAGGACTTACGGCCATGATTGGGCTAAGTCCAGTTTTAACATTTTTTGTCTTTAGCCTGTGCTAGGGCTTTGCCCCTTTTTAGTAATGCACTGCATTATTCTTGTTTTGGTTGGGCTCTGCCCTTTTATAAATGATGCAGAGCATCTATTTTTTTTGTTTAGGCTTTGCCCCCCCTTTTTTTTAAAAAATGCATAGCATTTTATTTATTAGGCCTGTTAGGCCTTTTAATTGGGCTCTGTCCCTTTTCTTTAATAATGCAGAGCATTAAATACTCTGACAGTGCCCCACGTGGCTTGTCAGGTGCTTTGCGCCAAGTAATGAGCCCAAACTCATATGGTGGTGACATGTGTCACGCTCTGGTGAGCGCAAGCGCAATAGCGCAGTGCACTGTGTCAGTGCGCTGCGCTGCTGCGCTGCTGCGCTACTGACACGTGGAGCTTCCTGGTGGCTTGCGCCAACACAGGAGCGCAACAGCGCAGTTCTTGCAAGTGCAGAGCGCTGTTTTATCTTTTGATTGATTTTAAATCAAAGAAAACAAGTTTTTCTTATTTTCAAGAAACCAATGGTTCATAAGCAAGTGCAAAGCACTATTATTAGTTAGTTTTCTTTCTTATTGAAGATCATTGATCTTGTTCTTAGATCAATGATTTGTTTTTTAAGAGAATTTTCTCTTTTTCTGAAGGTTTTTACTTTTTTTGTTCTTGAGGAGTTATTCAGAGTTCTCTTTTCTTCTCTCAGAAAATGTTGATGCCTTTGAATTGAGGTCTGGGGTCCCTTTTATAATACCCATAAATTAGTTAAATTTGTTAAAAAGATCTTTCTCTGAGTGATTTGGGGAATTTTCCCCACCGTTGGATCTTTGATCCAAATGCCTCTGTTTTACAGAAGAAAATCTTCTTGTTAACAAGAACAGAAAAGATTTCTTTAAAATCTCAATTCTGTTTTGCGCAAACGCCCCTGCGTGTGACACGTGTCGCGCAGCGCAGCGCTTGCAAGGTGTGCTTGCGCAGGTGTGCTTGCGCAACTGCGCAGACACGTGTCGCACAGCGCGGTGCTTGCGCAGCTGTGCTTGCGCAACTGCGCAGACACGTGTCGCACAGCGTAGTGTTTGCGCAACTGAAACGTTGCTTCCTTTACTTTTTGTTTTAAAGGAGCCTTGCTCTGATTGGACGCACTGCCTCGGGCGCTGTGCTGACGCATCCACTTCTGACACGTGGCGCGTTGCGCGCAACGCACGGGATTTTGAAGCGTTGCTTCAGAAAATTTGAATTTTTTTAAAATTCAAACAGAGCCTTGCTCTGATTGGGAGAAACAGGTGTATTCTCTTTAGGAGTCGTGGGGACTCCCAAGTGTGTTTTTCCTTTGTGAGTCGTAAGGATCCCACAAAGGTGTTTTCTTACAAGTCGGGAGGATCTCGTAAGTTTGTTCTCCTCATGTATCGTGAGGACACATGAGTGGGTCTTCCCAAATGGAGCATAATTCCAAGGGCGGAGACTAACCGCTGGACTGGTGACTGCGGTGGGGCATGGGTGTGAGGAGAATTATTTGAGCCCGTGGATTGTATACGGTAATCAATTTGGGTACCGGCCGTAGGGCCGGAAGAATTTTGGGAAATTGGATTTTGGTTGGCGTCTGCATCGCTGCACTGGAATATGGTACCAGGAGCGACTCATCATTCGCCGTTTAAGAGTTTGGATTTTGGTTGGCGTCTGCATCGCTGCACTGGAATATAGTACCATGAGCGACTCATCATTCGTCGTTAGGGATTTGAGTTTTGGACGACGTCTGCATCGCTGCACTGGAATATGGTACCAGGAGCGACTCATCATTCGCCGTTAGGACATTCAGAGTTTGGTTGGCGTCTGTATCGCTGCACTGGAATATGGTACCAGGAGCGACTCATCATTCGCCATTTGGAAGGTTTTTTTTACCGCGATTGCTCTATCATTTCAGCTTTTCTTATCGCGAAGGTCACGATTGCCCTATCACTTCGGCTATTTATTCGCGGTTGCCCCATCATTTCGGCTGTTTATTTTCATCTTTATTTTTACTCGCTGATTTTTATTGCGAGTTGCCCTATCATTTCGGCTTTTTATTATTTTTGTTTTATTTACACATTTTTACATCCCCAGTTTAACGACTTAGAGGTCGACTGTTCCCAGTTTAATGACATGGCGATCATTTATTCCCAGTTTAAAGACTTGGCGGTCTGTGGTTTGCATATCCCAGCTCCTCGAACTTTGATTTTGGCGGGGCTGTGTTGATGACCTTAGCTCTGTGGCTTGTCGGTACATCTGACAACTGTGAGGCTTTCCCGAGTTTGTATTGGTTCTCCACCCAATCTTTAAAAACATAGTAGTCTTCAATGGTATGACTCACCATTCTATGATATGGGCAGTATATGGGATTGCCGGTCATGTTCATCTCATGTGGCCTCTTTGGAATAGGTAGTTGAAGACCGTTGTTCAAGGCGTCCATGAATATTTCGCGGACTTTATCCCTCCTGAAGGAGTATAATTTCTTCTTTCTCTCCATTAGAGTAGGTGCCCTTACTGATGCTGGACCCTGAGGACGATCAGTCTTTGGTTTGCCTACTGTCCGCTTACCACGTTCAGTGTACGTAGCGGAGGGACTGGAGGCTGATCGCGTCCGTTTTTCACAAAGGTGTTCCGCTCTTGGGCTGGAGGGAGTATCGATTGGCTGCTTCCGGATATCAATCCCCTGCTCACGAACCAAAATTTGATTTTGCTGTAATTGCAATCGGGCAACTTGGGTCGTGAGATCCGCCACGACATTTACCAGCTCGTCGACTTTGGAATGGACCTTGGCCATCTTCTCATCCCTGTCCTGAAGTTTCTTTTGAAGTCATTGGAATAATGCTTGTTCTATAGTCCCGGGTACGACAACGGGATCATCCTTACCGCCTGAGCTTGATTTAACAAGAACCATGGGTTCATTTGGCTCAATGGCCTAAGCAGGCTCTTCATCATTTGGATCGATCCGGTGTTGGATGGCAACAACCATGTCATTGTCATGGCTATAAGGCGTAGGAGGACTTGCTCCTGTGAGCTCCATCATGTAGACCATATGGGTTGTGTACCCGTCTATTGCTTCTTCATTGGCAATATTACTCGCTTGGCTCTTAGCTTGTTGCCTTAGTCCGCTCTTCTCAGAGACAGGCAGATGTCTGAGAGAATTGGGTTCCCGAAGGACTTTGGTCTCCATTTGTATGAAATTGGCGGTCACAGCTTGACTATTTGTTAACACGCCAGGGGACAATGGTATTTCTTCTGCCTTGTATTGTTTCTCGACCCAATACTTGAAGATGCAACAGTCTTCAATAGTGTGTCCCAGCACTCGGTGGTATGGGCAAAAGTTGGGATGATCAGTCCTGTTCGCTTCACTTAGCCTTTTTGGTTCCGGTAGCCACGGGACATTCTTCAGAGCATCTTTGAATATTTTGTGGACCTTGTCTTTTCTAAAAGAGTAGACCTTATTTCTCCTTTCCTCCAAAGTTGGCTCTCGGGGTCTGTTAGCCTTCGCTTCGTCTGCTCTCTGCCTAATAAGAGAATCGGTGTTGTTGGAACTTTCACCTTTTCAGTTGTCGTCCCTCCAAGTTTTCGGTCTGTTTGTGAACTGAAGATCCTGAGTGGATTCGGGCTTTGAGCGTTCCAACATTTAGACCTTCTTGGTCAGCTCTTGGAATGTTTTAAGGCCTGCGGTGCACAGGAAAGGTTTCATCCAGTCCTTCAGATTTTCAATAAGAAGACTGACGGATTGGTCTTGCTCCAATGGCGGTTCACATTTGACAGAGAGATTGCGCCATCGGACTATAAAATCCTTGTTGCTTTCGTTGTTCTTTGGCTCGGTCCTTACGAGGTCGGCAATGGTGATTTTATCGCTGACACTCATGAACCTTTGCTTGAACATGGATTCTATTTGAGCGAATGTCGTGATCGAGTCATCCGGTATGCTTGCATACCAATCGAAAGCAACATCGGTCAAGCTATTGACAAACTGGCAGAGAAGGAGCACATCATTGCCCCCAGTATTCACGCATGATGCTTTAAATTAGGCGATGTGCTGGTTCGCATTTCCCGTCCCATCAAACCTTTCAAATTTGGGGACGACATAGCCAGTGGGAAACTCCACAAGATCGTACTGAGCAGGATATGGTCTCCCGCTACTGCTGACATCTTTTTGCGCTCCGGCTTCGGCTACCAATGTTTTGACTTTGTTGGCAACCAAATCCATGATTTGATCTTGAGTTAGCGGGTTGCTGTCATCGGTAGCCAAGACATTTCCCGAGATAGGATGCGACTGACTTTCATGCGGTCCGCCCACCTTTGGATTTGAGGGAATAAGCGTCGGCTGTCTCGGGACACCGTTTCCTGGTTCATGAGCAGAGCCATGCGCTTGATTGGGCGTCTAAGAGGCAAGTCGGGCCGTGAGCTGCATCACGACATTAGTCAAGTCGTCAATTTTGGAGTAAATTTTGGCCATCTCCCTGTCTTTATTTCTGAGTTGTTTTCGGAGATCTTGGAGAAGTTGCTGCTCTGCATTCCTGGGACGGAAGATTGGCTCCTCTTCGCTTTTCGAGCCCGACTCCTCATGAATCGAGGGATCTCTCTGTTTATCAGCTTCACTGGGAGGATTTTCATTACCTTCCGGAGGATGCTGGTCTTGGGAAGTGACAGCCACATTCACACCAGATTGGATTTGAGATGTATTAGCCCGATCCTTGCTCTTGCTGCGCGTGCCCACCATGTAGACAGTGTGGACCGCATATCCAGCCATCTCTTTATCCTTTGCGGCTGATTTTGAAGAGCGGTCTGGGCTTTGGAAATTCACAAATTTTTACATGGCCAAAGCCCTAGTCCTTTTGTTGGCTCTGTATCTGAGCCGCTTCTGCCTCAGCTTCTCTGTTTTGAGCGCTTGGCAGGCTTCTGCTCTTCAGAAAGCCATCGTGATCCGATTAACGGGGAGCTTAGAGAAGATACCCAATTGACTAGTTGTCAGGGGCGCCGCTGGAGCATGCCTGAGATGCCTTGTTGCTTTATTTGTGTTGATGGCCTTGCCCCCAGCTGGGGCCAAGGAAGTTGTTAAAACACCGACTTGCGCTTGGGTAGTGGTGCCCTCGAGATCACCACATTTGGCCTCCTGCCTTTCGAGGCCGGTTTGTCGGTTACCGGAGCTTGAGGAGTTGTGATGGCGTTAGCTGACATGAACAGAATAGAGCCAAATGGTAGTGGCGGCTCCTCCCATTGTCGCCCGAGACTGGCCGGGAGGACCGTCATGGCGTCCATCTTCATCGTGTAGGAGATGTGAGCTGTGTCGAGAGCTGAGCTGATCCTTAGAGACATGGTTGAGGCTTGATCGCTTGAAGTCCTGCATGAAAGAGCATTATTTTAGTATAAATATTGATATGTATATTGATTGAGTTCGCATGAACGTTTAACCCGAAATATGGGAGGAGATTGGTTCCACCGGGCGTGCCAGAATCTGTAGGGTATTTTTCGTCACCCCATTGAGATGGGAATATGCGCGCGCTTGTTAGGTGCATTACAGATTCCCCCTGCCTAGGGTAGGCTGGGGTTTATTGATTGTGGGGATCCGAATCTCCGGCAGCCGCAGACTAAACTGCCGTTAATTACCCCCCGCCTTTGGAGCGAGGGAACCTCCGATTGACGGGTTAAACTGGTCATGTGAACTCAATGTGCAGTGTCGTGCTTTGAAGGGGTTTTGGATATATCGGGGGCCCCGCAGAGTTTTTTACGGGGGTCCCGCTACCCGGATAGCGGGCTAGGGGTCAAGAGGGCTAGCAGCCCCCTTGCGGGGTGCGGGGCAGCGCCCCGTTAGAAATTTTTCTGATGGGGGACAGTGTTATAGAGTATGTGTGTATGTACATATACATATACATATATATATATATATATATATATATATATATATATATACACACATATATATACATATATATATATAAAGGGAAAGGGCATCCAAAGGATGCGTGGAAGAAAGCGCCAGCGCCTCACGTGCGCGGCACGCGGGCGCTGTGCGCCAGAGCACCAGCGCACCACGTGCGCGGCACGTGGGCACTGTGCCCCAGAGTGCCAGCGCCCCATGTGCCTGGCACGCGAGCACAGCGCCAGAGGCAAAAGGGACTTGTTCCCTGCACTGGGAGCTGTGCTCCCGATTTGACTTATGGAGTTGAACTCCTGACAGAGATTAATTTAGGGAGTTAAACTCCATTGGATCTTGAATGGAGTTAAACTCCTAAAATATTTATAAATGATCAAAGGGGGCTGCTTTGTTTCTCCCTTTGGCTCTGGATCTTCCCAAGATGGGATCTTTGGAGATGGGTCTCTTCTTTCCTCCTCTGTTGGCCAGATCTTGAAGAACAAGAAGTATGAGATTTTAAAATCTCTTATTTTTAAGATCTGATGGAAGATCTAAGTTCCCTTTTGTAGGTTTTGTGGTGAAAAACTATTTAGTTTTTGAAAAGGAAGAGTAAAACTCTTGATTTAATTCAAAGGAAAGAAGAAGGTTTAGAACCTTGAGGAAGGAGAAGAGGCACACAAACCCTAGATTTTTGAGGGAATGAAAAGTTGTTGAGATATTTTCATTATCTTTGCCTTTATTGGCTATACACTTTACACATAGCCCTTTGGGCTTTACAAAATGGCATTTTGCCCATCCCATGCCTCATGTGCTATTTCTTTTTGCACATAAGTCATGGGCTTTACAAAAATTTAGCTTTATGCCTATTTTCCTTACATTTATTCATAGAAATAAAAAAAGGAAATACACCAAAAATTATTTATTACAAAATTTTTATTTTGGCATTGGGGGAGGCCGGCCGCTTCATGTTCGGGCTCGACCCGGGCATTGGCCCACTTGACCTGGGCTTGGGCCCAATTGGCTTGGGGTTGACTTTGATTTTGATTTGGTCAACCGGGGTGCAATTTTTGACCCCAACATACTTTTCTTCAAATCTTTATAAGAATCCATTTTAATTTTAATTGCAGCCGTTACTTCTTCATTCCACCATGATGTAACCTTAGATGGTGGAGCACCACCTCTCGACTCACCAAGTAGATCTCTAGCTACTCTCTTGATACAACTAGCCATTTTGTTCCATGTTCTGTCTGAATCATCTTCCAATTGCCAATCCGTTTCTGTCTGAATCATCTTCCGACTGCCAATCCGTTTCTTAGACTATACGATCTATATCGATGCCCTGTCTCGATATCCCCTCGACTAGGAACTGTTAAAGGATGCGCTTGCGGACTACACAAGCCCCACTAGTATGATATACATCATAGTCCTGGTAGTCAAGATAACATCCTAAGGGCCTTATCAACATGTATCAGAGAGACAGTATAACAATACAAATGTACATGTTAAGATAAAGAGCAACCAGATAACATACTATCATGTCGAGCAAGAAAGTTCTCTATATATATGTCCAAGCATCCACTATATCATACAATAATAGCCTCTAGGGCATACATATTCCTAACACATGGGGAAACGAAGTAACGCTTCTGTTTCCCCCAATTAGAGCAAAGCTCTACTTTGAAAATTAAAGTGAAAATTAAAAGTTAAAATAAATGAAGCAACGCTTCAGAATCCTTGCGCTGCGCGCAACGCGCCACGTGTCAAAATCAGACACGCCAGCGCAGAGGCAGCGCACCCAATCAGAGCAAGACTCTATTTAAAATAAAATTAAAGAAGCAACGCTTCAGGAAGCTTGCGCTCTGCGCTGCGCGACACGTGGCAGCGCAGTTGCGCTGCGCGACACGTGTCAAGCGCAGGTGCGCTTGCGCCAAACAGAAAAATTCTAGAAAGATCTTTCTGATCTTATTAAAACAATAAGATCCTCTTCTGTAAAACAGAAGCCCTTGGATCAAAAATCCAACGGTGGGGAAAAATCCCTAAATCACTCAGAGAAAGAACTCTTTAACAGATTTAACAAACTAATTGGCACTATAAAAAGGCCCCTAGACTCCAAGTCTAAAACACACAGAAACAGAGAAAAAAACAGAGAGAGATATTCAGAACTTCTCTAGAAAATTTTGAGAAGAGCTCACAAAAAAATAAAGGTAAAACCCTTTGAATAAAAAGAAGAGTTTCTTCTAAAAAGATCATTGATCTAAGAACAAGATCAAAGATCTTCAATAAAAAATATATAATAATAATAAAGGCATTGCCTTTTGATGAACCACTGGTTCTTGATATTTGAGGTAAAACCTCTTTGGAAAACAAGAAAAAATTGTTTTCTTTGATCTAAATTTGATCAAAATATAAAACAGTGCCCTGCACTTGTAAAAGTTTGCACTGTTGCGCTCCTTGGATCGGCGCAAGCCGCCTGGGAGCGCCACGTGTCAATCACAGAATAACTGCGCCCTGCGCTTCTAAAAACAGAGCACTACTCTCTTAAATTGGCGCAAGTCATCAGAGCGCGCCACGTGTTAGCAGCGCACTGCTCTAACAGACTTGCGCTCACCAGAGCGTGACACGTGTCACCCCCACATGAGTTTGCGCCTTGCGCTCCTCAATTGGCGCAAAGCGCCTGACAAGCCACGTGGGGCACTGTCAGAACATTGAATACTCTGCATTATTAAAGAAAAGGGACAGAGCCCAATTAAAAAGGCCTAACAGGCCAAAATAAATGCAGTGCATTATTAAAAAGGGACAGAACCCAATTAAAAAGGCCTAACAGGCCAAAATAAATGCTATGCATTTAAATAAAAAGCCCCATGCTATGCATTAATAAAAGGCAGAGCCCAAGCAAAGACCTAATAGGCCAATGATAAATAAAATGTTGAACATTTTCAACTGGACTTAAGCGTCCTTAAACCAACTCATGGACTTAAGCGTCCTTAAACCAACTCACGGACTTAAGCGTCCTTAAACCAACTCACGGACTTAAGCGTCCTTAAACCAATCTATGGACTTAAGAGTCCTTAAACCAACTCACGGACTTAAGCGTCCTTAAACCATTGGACCCCCATGTCCCTAAACTGGCAATGGACCTCTATGTCCCTAAACTGGAACAATAGAGCCCCCAAATGTTCTTTTGTTGGATCTAAACGATCCCGTTTAAGTTGATCTTAGCCTCAAATATGGCTAACGTATCCTTAAACCTTCAAACAGACTTTAGTCCCAAATTGGACTATCGATCCCCCAATCAACTTTGGTTCAAGGGTACATCTCTGAACTCCTCTGATATCTGTCGTTGTAATCCTTCAACGTCGTCAGAGAGGTGACGGGTCCCGACGGCCACACATGTAATGGACCACTATGTCCCTAAACTGGAACAATAGAGCCCCCAAATACTCTTTTGTCGGATCTAAACGATCTCGTTAAGTTGATCTTAGTCTCAAACTGGACTAACGTATCCTTAACAAACGTTTGAGTTGATCTTAGCCTCAAATACGGCTAACGTATCCTCAAACCAAAACCCCAAAACCCAAATCTAAGAAAATACGGATTTGGACTAATCCACGTCCTACGGGCGATGGCATAAATTAGTCTCCGTATACAATCCACGGACAACCACAAACAAAACAAACACACAAGACACGAAGTGAAATTCTGGAGAATGAGAAAGTTGTTACCGCGATGCGGTAGCGTTTTTAACTGCAGAGGCTTGCGCCTGCAGGGAAGAGCGTCCCCACAATCAAAAACCCCTCTAACGAGGGGGAATTTGACGAAGTCTGCTATATCGGCCGCATCCGTCCAAACCTCCGATACACGGTGCCATAAATCAACTTGGCATCTTCGGAGAGGTGGACGGATAAAACCAAAATAGCATCTGCCCCGAAACTCAGTGTCAAGACATCGCAGTCTTGTGCGCCGTCTTTCAGAGGGGAACAGATTCTGGCACGCCCGGTGGGACCTCTTCCTCTTTCCACTCCATACTTCGTGTGTCGTGTTCGCGAACGAATCGCGGTTTGCTGTGGTTGCCTGTGGATTCGAGATACTTAGATTTGGTGTCTTGCTCCGTGCAGAAAATAGAAGATCAATGGCTTCAAACTGCACCGACTGCAACTACAACTCTCGCTCCGTCCTTACTGGAGGAGTGACTTACGGGCCCCAAACGGTCTCTCTCTTCAAGATGCCAGTGGAGCAGGTGACCCAAGCCACCACTGGACTATTCTTCGAGACCATGCTCCCACCAATGAGCTTCAATGCCCCAATGACGTTGCAAGAAGCCCCAAAGAAGTCGGTCTTTGATCGACTTACCACTGCCACGGCCCCTCTCAACGGGTCGCCCAACTTCGTTAACTCAGTTTTCAACAGACTGGGCCAGAACGTCTACAAGCCCGCGATAGCCGAAGCTGCCCTCCCAAAGCGGATGGCCATCTCGGCTCAAGCGGACGAAATCATTAGAGAGGCTTCTCCTTCCAAGATGTTGGTTTTTACAAGGCTGGCCATTCCGGTTTCTGCTCCAGACGAAGTCCTCAAAGCTGCTTCCTCTGTCCAGAGGTCTGTCTTTGACAGATTAGACATTGCTTCTCAACGGGTGTCAGTCTTCGACAGGCTAGCACCAATAACAGTCTCTCCTCAAAGCAGGGGGCATGAGGAGGTCACCCCTACGGCTAAACCAACTCCATCCGCACGACATGCTCGGCATCGCCATTGGCACCGAGTAAGGAAGGCTGGGGGCAACTCCCCCTCTGGATTTACTCCACCAGCTCCAACGGTGGAGATCGAGGCTGCTGTTCCAACCGAGAACAGCTTTGAACTGCTCAACAAGGTGTGCAGAAACTCTCCTACCGCAGTGCTGAAGAGAACTCCTTCACCTGTGGAGAATACTCCAAAGAAGAAGCTGGAGCAGCCCCCTCAATGGCTGTCCTCTAAAATTTAAAAGGTCTGGCGACAGGTCCAGGAGTCAGTGATTGATCAAGACTATCTCCGCCGACAGAAAAAGATGAAGGTTCGGCAGGAGAAGGGCTACTCTGTCAAGCCAGAAAAAGCAACAGCTGAGTGGGTGCCCACTGCAACAGCTCCCTCAACTTCGACCGCTCAAAAAAGAAGGAGGTCAGAGAGGATCCCTGTGTCTTTGGCAAATCGCAAAGACACCGAATTTAACTGCCCCAAGTCGGGGGGTATGGTGGTGCACACCGTTTATATGGCTTCCGGAAAGGAGGATAGCCGCGCTTCGATGGGTCACCGATCGCTCATCCGATCCGTGACAAAAGCTCAAGAGCAGCAGCAGAAGCTTCAGGAAATGATGACTGCAATGGCCGCACTCACTGGGCCAAAAGAAAGCCTGGAGGCATCATCAGAACAGCGTCATGAACGAGAAACTGACGCTGACTTCTTACGCAGAGTCCTCGAAAAGAGAGATAGAGAAGCAGCAGAACAAGCTGCCAATATAAAACAAATGACGCTTCTCTTTCAAGGCATGGTCGGGATGATGATACAGCCGGATCCCCCAACCGAAGTCCTCCAGTAATGGTTGAAGATGACAAAGGAGAAACATCGAATCCTCTGCCGGCTCTTTCAGCACCCAAGGAGGAAACAATCTCTAAGGCCGCATTCGATGATTATATTGCCCAAAAAATACGGGTACACCAGGCAAATGAAAGCAGGATCAAGATAAGGAAACGATTCGCCAAAGCTATATCAATGGGGATGAGGCTGCCCTCTTTCAGAGAAAATTCTCCCGGTAGTATACATTTTGATGAAACGGACGTGCATCCTAACTTCTGCTTATATCATCAGAAAATTGCACATCCTACTGAAGACTGCAACTCCTTTAAGTGTTGGTGGCAAGGGTACGTCGCTCAAAAGCAACACTTCAACAGGAAAAAGCGTGAAGCTCGTAGACTTCAGAAAAATGCGACAGATGAGCGCAAAAGAGCCGCCGACGACTGTCACATAGCCGACATCAAGGGATCGCAAGTTATCACCTTAGGAAGCGACTCTGACGAAGAAGCCGCCTTCAACCCTCTCCTCAAGGAATCCATTTCGAAAACGAAAGAATTAAGGAGTTGCGAGAACATTCAGCCGTGCAATCGCACGCTAACCGGAAAAAATCTCGGCCCTGCAAACAAAGGATCGAGCAAAAAGGATAAAGGGAAGGGAAAAACAGCCCTCGTAGCCAACACTCAACAGCAATCGAGTGGCCCTAGACCGGTTGTTTGCCGAAACAACAAGCGGCAACCCCTCCATGAAAAGTTGAAACGTCCTTACTCGTTTCCCCAGGATGAAACAAGGAGGCTGTTCGAAGTGGCAGTGCACAACAAGCTTATCACTCTACCGGAGCCGAAACACCAACTACAACTGGATGATATCAATAGTTCTAATTATTGCCCTTACCACCAAGTATTGGGCCATCCGATGGAAAACTGTTACGTTTTCAAAAACTGGGTTGAAGACCAATACCAACAGGGCAAGTTCGCGTTGCCCGAAAACTGGAAGGTGAGCCCGCCACAGCCACACGCTCCGAGAGAGATGGATATGCCGGGGGCATCATGCTCATTCATGGGGAAAGCCCCATAGACCGAAAAGTCAGTAAACTAGAGATTCGCCTCAAATACGGCAACGGCGGACCGAAATGTCCTTAAACTAACGACGGACCACTACGTCCTAAAACTAGCTGACGACCGAAATGTTTTTAAACTACTACCACAGCATCCTCAGGCTGACGAGATAAAAAAACATAAAGAATAAAAAAAATAATAATAAAAACGGTATGTCCATAAGAGAAATGGGCACGGATGAAAACCCGAAAGGGCTCCGTGAGTAAAAACAGCAGGGCTACCGGCGAGTGTTCGTGAAAACCCGAAAGGGCGCGACCTCGTTAAAAAAAAGAATAAAAAAAATGGTATGTCCATAAGCAAAATGGGCACGGATGAAAACCCAAAAGGGCTCTGTGAGTAAAAACAGCAGGACTACCGGCGAGTGTTTGTGAAAATCCGAAAGGGCGCAACCTCGTTAAAAGACACTTGCAAGATCCTCTCAATCTTGTAAGGAGAAACCACCCGCGTGAGAACCTTACGACTCACAGGGAAGCAACACACTTAGGAATCCCCACGATTCCTAAGGAGAAATTACACTTGCGAGATCCTCACGACTCGTAAGGAGAACTCTCTTATGGGACCCTCACGGCTCACAAGATTTGAAAGTCTTAAGTTACAGAGACCTGAACCTGTTCTTAAGCAACTCCCACAACCTTTGATATTGCCCTACGAGCGGCTCAATACTGACCCTTGTATACAATCCACGGGCACGAATAAACATTTCCCTAACCAAGTCCCACCCGTGACTGGGGATATGTCCATACGGTGAACAACCCTTGTAAGTCCTCTCGACCTATAAGGAGAAAACACTCTCGTAGGATCCTTACGACCTATAAGAGAACATGCACTTAGGAATCCCCACGATTCCTAAGGAGAAAACACACCTACAAGATCCTCACGACTTGTAGGGAGAAATACCTTTGTGAGACCCTTACGGCTCATGAAGTCAAAAGCCTTAGTCGAAAGGATCCTAACCCTGTTTACTAAGCCACCTTTGTTCAACGTCGATAGAGGCAAATGATGATTCGCTCCTGGCAATATCCCAGTTGTAGCGATACTGATGCCTAAACCGGTATCAAATTCCAAGCCCTTGCATGGAAAATGATGATTCGCTCCTGGCAATATTCCAGTTGTAGCGATGCTGATGCTGAGATTGGCGTCAGATTCCAAGTTCCACACTCGCGATAAAAAAATCAGCGAGCCATACATGCATACGAAATTACCGAAATGATGGAGCAACTTGCAATAAAAATCAGCAAGTAAAAATGTATGCATGCAAAATAGCCAAAATGATTGGGCAATTCGCAATAAAAGCAGCGAGTAAAAATAAAATAAATAGCCGAAATGATTGGGTAACTCGCAATAAAAAGAAGCGAGTGAAAATGAAATAAATAGCCAAAATGATTGGGCACCGCGAAAAATAGCCAAAATGATTGGGCAATCGCGACTTTCGCGATATAAAAGCTGAAATGATAGAGCATCGCGGAAATAAAATAATAATATAAAAATGAAAGAAACTCTTGCCCTACAGGTGAGATCACATCGATCCCTGTATACAATCCAGGTGCACAAACAAAGAGGGAACCATACCTTCCCAACAGGCTCCACCAGAAAGCGAAGCCAAATCTCGACAGCTCAGAGACAACCTCGACATTTGTCGCAATATTGCAGAAACAAGGTCAACAAATGAAGCAAAAGAAGATCCCTAGCTTTAGGGTCTCGACGTCGATATCGACAACTTAGAGATCACCAACGGCGTTTCTCCTCACTCCAACCAGATGCAGACATGACGTCAACAACCGACCTCAGAGTCGCAACGAAACGGAGCCACGGTATAGTCCCTAGTTCCAAATCTTAACGGCAATATCTACAGCCTAGGAGTCAACAACGGCGTTCCTTCGCAGTCCAGCAGGATGTAAATGCAACGTTAACAAGAGACCCCATGGTCAGCAAAGCGGAGTGACGGCAAAATCCTAGCTCTATCTCAGCATTCGTCTCGTTACAGCAGACGCAATGTCAACAACGCGTTCCTTCGCAGTCCAGCAGGATGTAGATGCAACGTCAATAAAAGACCCCATGGTCAGCAAAGCGGAGTGACGGCAAAATCCTAGCTCCACCTCAGCATTCGTCTCGTTACAGCAGACGCAATGTCAACAACGGCGTTCCTTCGCAGTCCAGCAGGATGTAGATGCAACGTCAACGAAAGACCCCATGGTCAGCAAAGCGGAGGTGACGGCAAAATCCCAGCTCCACCGCTACATTTGTCTCGATATAGAGGACGCAATGCCAGCCAGCGAAGTGAAGGCCAAATTCCTAGCTTCAGAGTCTTAACGGCAAGTCATATAAAGCCTGAAAGACAACCGGAGATCATCTTGCACCAGTGCGGAATGGTCACCACCTCGACGTTCGTCTCGACACAGCAGACGCAACATCATCAAACAGTGGATCCACGGAAAAGTCCCTAGTTCCAAACCTCGACGGTTCACCAACAAACTAAAGACAACCGCGACATTCATCTCGATATAGAGGACGCAATGCCAGCAAACGAAGCGAAGGCCAAATTTCTAGCTTCAAGGTCTTAACGGCAAGTCATATAAAGCCTAAAAGACAACTGGAGATCGTCTCACACCAGTGCGGAATGGTCACCACCTTGACGTTCGTCTCGACACAGCAGACGCAACATCATCAAACAGCAGAGCCACGGCAAAGTCCCTAGTTCCAAATCTCGACGGTTCACCAACAACCTAGCGACAACCATGACATTCGTCTCGATATAGAGGACGCAATGCCAGCAAACGAAGCAAAGGCCAAATTCCTAGCTTCAGGGTCTTGACGGCAAGTCATATAAAGCCTGAAAGACTATCGGAGATCATCCCACACCAGCGTGGAGTGGTTATGACTCATCGGGGATCTCCAAAATGAGCCTAACCTCAAGTAAAAAGCGGCATGGCAAAATTCCTAAAGCTTGCTCTTCCGACGATCAAACTGCCAAGGAGGATTGCTTGAAGACGTCTTGTCCAGCCTCCGAAGGGATCAGAGACACGGCAGTCGCAGGGCTACTCGAACAGCACGATTGCCTATCGAGGAATATATCAGCCGATACAACGGTACGACGGACAAACCCTAAGTACCACAGACCCTAACGGAACTCTGTCGTAAAGAGCAGAGGTTAACTGTAACGTTAGGATATTCTTGCAAGAAATGCTCGATTCGTCTCGACTCGCGAGGAAATTAATGTCTTTGCGAGAACTTCTCGATTCGTCTCGACTCGTAAGATAAAGCCTTAGGCAGTAAGGATTAAAAAAAAACTTGTTTCCTAAGCACTGGGATCCTGCAAGTTGGCCCAAAACGGTCTCTTACATACTATCCACGGGTCTCACTCTCCAAAGTCGAATCTCGACAAGGAGGGAAACAACCGCTTACGAGTCCTCTCAACTCGTAAGAGGGAAAATTCTCTTATAAGATCCTTACGACTTATAAGAGAAAACGCACTTAGGAATCCTCACGATTCCTAAGGAGAAAATACACCTATGAGATCCTCTCGATCCGTAGGGAGAAAAGTCTTTATGAGACCCTCACGGCTCATGAAGTTGAAAAGTCTTAGGTAACAAATCTGAACCTGTGGCCTAAGCCATCATTATCTCTTGAAGAAGCCAAGACAAGATGCTCGCTCTATTATCTGCCAATCATGTTTACTAAGGCAGCATACTGATAATAAAAGAAAGAAGAAAGCGACAGAAAGAACATCCGATGTACATTTGATCAAGCGTTCGAGACACATTCATTCATGCATGTGCAAAAGACTGAGAACGAGAAATAAGACAATCTGAAATGAGAAATTTTCCATTCATATTGCAAAGGGTTCTTACAATCATAAAGAAATAAACAAAGGCATTATTCAAATGTTTACAACGGTATAACCTCGGACCCAGGACATGGATTGAGGAACTCGAAAGTAACCTTATCTAAGACTTTCCAAGCCTAGCGAACCATCCTAGTGTGCTTTATTTCGCGAGCACGAGCATCGGGGTCCCCACTGATGTCCTCCTCCCTCCGATAAGCAGCGAGTATGGCGGACTGTTGGAAGGCCTGGTGTAGGAGATCGACAAGATTGTCTCGCCGTCTCTTCGAGATTAAGTTCATCAGGTACACCGAGTGCACCTTATCCTCGGCGGCATCCAACGCCCTAAGCGGCACACCGGTACAGAATAAAGGAAGCGCTTCCCAGATGGCTCCTACGATAAGCTTCAGGAGAGAGGAACGTCGGGGAAGCAGTTGACCGTTATATGCGTCGAAGCGGCTCATGATTTCGGCGTACTTCGCGTTTGTGAATTCTCGATTTTGAGAACGGTCGAGTCAGCGGATGTCCCCGTAAGAGATGATCTCGTCGAGATCGTACATGTGGGCGTCCATCACTCCTATAAAAGAAAATCGACAAAATTAGCAACTCTTAAGAGTTCTGTTATATGATTTAAAAGGAGAAAAGCTCCATTAATGAATCAAGAATTTATAAATAAAATCCTTTCAGAAGATCAGAACTCTATTGATGGAACTCTAATAGAATTCTCTTTAGTTCTCTCTAGATCCCTTTAAAGCAAAGCTCTGCTAAGTGAAACCCTAAATGGGTTTTCTTTAGATCAGGAATCTATTGAGAGCAAGGCTCTTAAAAATTAATTTAATCTACTTTAATTTTTACCTAAAAATTCTCTAGAATCTGAACTCTTAAAAATGCTTAAACAGGAGAGCAAGGCTCTGAATAAAAATTCTTATGAAGAGATGAAAATCATCTAAGGGACCAAAGGTCCTATTTATAGGCAATAAGAACCTTTTCAACTTCCAAAGTTACCGCAACGGTAGGAATTCTGTCACCGCTGCGCTCACGTTTGGGGCCACGTAAGCGCAACGGTGGGGGGGGGCATTTGTTTACCCCAATCAGAGCAAAACTCTGTTCAAATTCCAAGACGGGAAACGAAGCAACGCTTCTGTTTCCACCAATTAGAGTAAAGATCTTCTTTGAAAATTAAAGTGAAAATTAAAAGTTAAAATAAAAGAAGCAACGCTTCAGATTCCTTGCGTTGTGCGCAACAGGCCACGTGTCAAAATCAGACACGCTAGCGCAGATGCAGCGCACCCAATCAGAGCAAGGCTCTATTTTAAAAAAAAAATAAAGAAGCAACGCTTCAGGCAGCTTGCACTCTGCGCTGCGCGACACGTGGCAGCGCAGTTGCGCTACGCTCTGCGCTGCGCGATACATGGCAGCGCAGTTGCGCCAGCGCAGTTACACTGCACTATGCGCTGCGCGACACGTGTCAGCGCAGTTGCGTTGCGCTCTGCACTGCGCGACACGTGTCAAGCGCAGGTGCGCTTGCGCCAAACAGAAAAATTCTAGAAAGATCTTTCTGATCTTATTAAAACAATAAGATCCTCTTCTGTAAAACAGAAGCCCTTGGATCAAAGATCCAACGGTGGGGAAATATCCCTAAATCACTCAGAGAAAGATCTCTTTAACAAATTTAACAAACTAATTGGCACTATAAAAAGGCCCATAGACTCCAAGTCTAAAACACACAGAAACAGAGAAAAAAAAACAGAGAGAGATATTCAGAACTTCTCTAGAAAATTTTGAGAAGAGCTCACAAAAAAATAAAGGTAAAACCCTTTGAATAAAAAGAAGAGTTTCTTCTAAAAATATCATTGATCTAAGAACAAGATCAAAGATCTTCAATAAAAAATATATAATGATAATAAAGGCATTGCCTTTTGATGAACCACTGGTTCTTGATATTTGAGGTAAAACCTCTCTGGAAAACAAGAAAAACTTGTTTTCTTTGATCTAAATTTGATCAAAATATAAAACAGTGCCCTGCACTTGTAAAAGTTTGCACTGTTGCGCTCCTTGGATTGGCACAAGCCACCAGGGAGCGCCACGTGTCAATCACAGAATAACTGCGCCCTGTGCTTCTAAAAACAGAGCACTGCTCTCTTAAATTGGCGCAAGTCATCAGAGCGCGCCACGTGTTAGCAGCGCGCTAGCGCAGCGCACTGGCGGAGCGCGCGCTCACCAGAGCGTGACACGTGTCACCCCCACATGAGTTTGCGCCTTGTGCTCCTTAATTGGCGCAAAGCGCCTGACAAGCCACGTGGGGCACTGTCAGAACATTGAATGCTCTATATTATTAAAGAAAAGGGACAGAGCCCAATTAAAAAGGCCTAACAGGCCAAAATAAATGCAGTGCATTATTAAAAAGGGACAGAGCCCAATTAAAAATACTATGCATTTAAATAAAAAGCCCCATGTTATGCATTAATAAAGGGCAGAGCCCAAGCAAAGGCTTAATAGGCCAATGATAAATAAAATGTTGAACATTTTCAACTGGACTTAAGTGTCCTTAAACCAACTCATGAACTTAAGCGTCCTTAAACCAACTCACGGACTTAAGCGTCCTTAAACCAATCTATGGACTTAAGCGTCCTTAAACCAACTCACGGACTTAAGCGTCCTTAAACCATTGGACCCCCATGTCCCTAAACTGGAACAATAGAGCCCCCAAATGCTCTTTTGTCAGATCTAAACGATCCGTTTAAGTTGATCTTAGCCTCAAATATGGCTAACGTATCCTTAAACCTTCAAACAGACTTTAGTCCCAAATTGGACTATCGATCCCCCAATCAAATTTGGTTCAAGGGTATATCTTTCGGAGGGGAACACCCTTCTCCTTCTTTTCAACTAAAATCGCATTCTTAAAACATATCAGTAAAGTGGAGAGAACTGATATTGCTTTCTTTTCAAACCTTTTCACCCACTTGATAAACAAAATAAATCACAACAACACTATAAAACCACTCTTAACCTTATTCACATCATTTAGCTTTTTAGCATAATGAAAATTTCCATATGAAATACTCATATATCGAACTTTTTCATTAAAATACCATGAACTTTAATATAACAGTAATTCCAATAATTAGAGTATAAACCTTTAGATCATTCACGGGGTAACGACCTACCCCACACGCACACTATGGTTTCATAGCACGGGCTTCTAAACATAGGATTTGTGTAAAGAATAGGTTTTACATTAAAATACCATATTTTTGTCAAAACGGGTTTCTATTAAATCGATATTTTAAATCCTTGGCAAATACGCCTCTACAACCCTCGTTAGGGGACCCGCTAATGGATGATGCGGATTATCACACATCCTTGGGATAATAGAGCGAGATGCAGAACTCCTTACAGAGTATTCAGTCTCGAAACGAAATAAAAATACGGTTTTTAAGAAATATGACTTTCTAAACAAAACTAAAACTTTGGAAAATTATATAAAACTATGAATTCGTATTTTCAATAAAGACATATTATGAGATTATATTTTTTTAAATGAAAGATTAAAATTTTAATAAATATCATCAAGTTTCCAAAAGAGCTAGTTTTCATAAAAATACCATAAACTTTTAAAAGTTAGGTTTTTATCACTAAAATACCATAACAATTAAAATACATGTTCATGGTAACCCTAAATATTACAAATCACACTCGAGGTTTATTTTTAAACTATATTAAATTATTTTTCATAAAACCCCCTCGATATATGCAAACAATATTTAAGGACTCTAGATTAATATAGATTTAAGCGGTATCATTTCTCTTGAGTCCTAGGGAGCCGGAGAAAGTGAGTGCTTGCATATTCAAGTTAGACAACTTAACGGAGTTATTAATGGCAATTATCTTGGAAAAATACATAAATCCTGCCGTCCATGTGCAGCAGTTGCCGATTACTCCCGAACTTAAGAAATTTCAAGAACTAAATCCTTTCATAGGATTCTGACTTCAACCTGAATCCAAACTCAAATCAAAATCCAAAATCAAACACGAACTTGAATACTTAATCATGAATCTGAATACTCGAATTCAAATATCAAACTCAAGCTTGAATGCCTGACTCGACTTGACCGAACCATGGTTATAACTTGACATGAACTTAACATGAATACATGAACACATGATTACATCTTAAACATGAACCTGTACATTTTATATCCATGGATTCGGCCAAGACCTATAATCTTAATCTATACAATACAATACGCGGGGATAAAGGGGTAGATTGGTACGGAACGTATATCGTGGCATGAGAGGTCACTTTAAAAGACACCTACATGAATTCACGTGCCGTTGTCCCATGGGTTATGACGGGGCCTTGTATTACATGTTACCATAGTTCACGGGGTAAGATGGACTCCTCTCGTATACATGAATACTTTTTTTATCAAACTACAAATAACCACGTTAGAATAACTATCTTATACCGGTAAATAAACATGGTTAGATACTCTCTTATATAATCGTGCATGTTCACTTTATATACTATCTTCTTTAATTTCTTTGGGGACTTACCGAACGCTAGTTTGCTGATGGCATTTCTCTATATTCTTTCATTGGAATGTTCGTCGGGAGGAATAGATTCGGAGGAGATAGAGCCGAGCCCGGAAGACTTGGACCAGTTCGCTTCTCAGCCTGATTTTTAACTCATGCTTGTATTTACTTCCAGTATGCCATTATTTAGGCATTTGTTTTATCCTTGTATCTTTTTATTACAAACAGTTGTATGAAAATTTGAATGTAAATAAAGTTGTTGTTTTATTTTATTACTCTTGTTATTCTTGCACATTGTTATATTGCTTAATTACGCTTAAGGTATTTTAATAGTAAATACGTTGCGGGCTTGCCATATCACCGTTTCCGTCTACTGGGAAGCAGGGCGTGACACAGCCACTTCATGTTCGTGTTAGTTATATATATGCCCTAGAGGACATTGTTGTACATATGATGTATATTATAGTGGATGCTTAGATATATATAGAGAGGACTTTCTTGCTCGACATGATAATATGCTATTTGGTTTCACTTTGTCTTAACATGTTGACTTGTATTAGTTTATTGTCTTGCTCTCACATGTTGATAAATCCCTTAGGATATATACTCGACTACTGGGACTATGATGAGATCATACTAGTAGGGCCAGGGTAGTCAACGAGTATATCCTATAACTGTTTCTAGTCGAGGGTGTATCGAGACAGGGCATCGATACACCAGAGTAGACTAGCGTATACGCATCTTGACCCATTTGATGGGCGATGGATGATCCCATATCCATCGGTGTTCTGACATCAAAGATGGTGTACGGGTGCTCAGTGGAGACTGGGTACACTGAACGGACTAGCCGAGAACTCCCAGATAGTATTATACCTCACGTCAGATGGCAGTTCTCCGGTGACATTGGTATAGGTTAGTCTGTAGACCCGAGATCGTCATAGAGTCTTGTGTGACTCCCACTGTGCTTTGATTTCCACCTTACCACGTCCAAGAGGGCGTGTAAAATGGTGGCTTTTGCGTACAGTCCAGAATCACATAGAGGTAATGAGTGATAGGAGGGGTTTCGTCTCTCCCGGTATAAGGAGTTAATGTTTTGCTGTGTTCGATTGGCTATAACTGGAAGTCCCTGGCCAGGGCTGATATAGAGTGCTACTGGTAAGAGTTATCAGTAGTTTCTCGACCTGTTATGAGCCTTACATCGACACGACTTATCGGTTACTGGGGTCTGACGTTAACCACCCCTAGACTAGATATGCGACATATCAGACGAAGAGACCTGACTGTACAGTAGTGCTACTGATTGGATTCACAGGAGAATATGCAGGCTTGGTTGTTGGTCTTCTGATCGCTCAATACCTGGGTGGCTGTTACGTTTAGCTGACCGCTTGCAGCTTGTGGGTGTTTGATATGATCATCACCTACTGCCCGCGTATTGACGATTCTTTAAAGTCCTATACAGAGGTTTCCTGGCTCAGGAAAAACGGAGTAGGAGCACATATGTGATATGTACGGGACCGAGAATATTACGATATGAGATACTGTATTCTATTCTCGCGATTTATGATATCGGCCGGGTATATGAGATATAGCCGGGTCATCGGATCAAGTGTTGATTCGATGAATCGGTACATGTTATATTAGTCGGTTATATGCAATATAGCAGGATTGTCGGATCAAGTGTTGATTCGATAATTTAATGTATAATTATATATGTGATATATTACATTACATTAACTAATATAAGCTCGCTTTATTGATTAATTTTCTCACCGGATAATACATTGATATATATGTGATATATGTTAATTGTATTATTTTCTTTTGTTACAAAATATATTATATATGTGATATATAATATTGTAACAAGTTAGGGTTACAAATGCAACATGATTTGTGGAGTTTAAACAAGTTAGGGTTTGATTTGGGTTAGCATTTGGGTTACCTTTTTCTAGAAGCTTCATGAAGCTTTCTTTTGTTTTTAGCTTAGATATTCTGTGTTGATATTTATTAACCCAACCCAAACCCTTTACCTATGGTTTATTCTCTACAATGGTTAAGCCTTTTCATTCTTAACCAAGGGTTGCAATTGTAACCACAACAATAATTGATTATTCATCACAAAAGCTTTTGCTTCTTCTTCTTCTTCTTCAAGCTCTTGAAAAACCTTCACTTGCTTTTTGATTTGTGATGAATAAGTGTGAGAAATTGAAAACAAAAGAGAGCATAATTCCTATTTTATCATCCTCTTCTATTCTAGCCATTTAGATTAGGGTGTTCACTTCTCTAATAAGTTGTTTAGTGAAGTGTAAGCTTGGGTTAGAGATTCTTCAAGATAGATCATCTTAGATCATGAAGACTACAAACAAGGTGTCTCATTTACCTCATGGAGCCACTCGAGAGTCGGAGTTCATGTTGATAGCAGTGAAGAGACCTCAATACGGAGCTTATGAAGCGAAGGAACGGACTACAAAGGTTGTAATCCTTATCTCTTTACTTGTTTGTATGCGATACAAATATTGTTACCCTAGAAATTCTAGCAAGATTCATGGTTAGTCAGCTTTGCACCTCTCTAAATTTTAAAATGGCATGAGTGGTGCTACCAAACCCTAGACAAGGTGCAAGGGTAACCCAACAGTGGTATCAGAGCCTAACTAGAATTCTAGATACGGTGTTATAACAATTACGAAAACGAAAATCACTTCGAAATACGATATTATGGATACCCTATTTTGCTCTCTGGAAATTTTCCAAAAAGCCTCCAAAAATTTTTCAAACAGGTGCAGAATGCAGTATGGGCCAATATAAGAACTTGGGAGAAATACGGAGGGAGGGGATCGGTTTTGGGCCGATCCCCAAGCCTAAAATTCCGGCTAGGACGGCCAAGAGGGCTCCTCTCCCCCCCTCCCCCCCCCCCCGTATTCCTCCTGTTCTCTTTTCGCTTCATTTTGGGTTTCCTAGTATTGTTTATTTAGCCCAATTTTCATGTGATGATCTGTTTGACCTGAGGCTAATTCGTAGTGCTTCGTAGCTGTATAACTTAACACTGTATTGATAATCTTAACTATCTTTAGCAGTTCGATCGAACTTCGCACATCGCATTTTGTACCCCGCTGAAATTTCCAAGTGTTGTAATTTTCCGAAGTTGATCGTACTCGTAAAATCGTGCAAGTATCCCTATAGACCCCCTAGAACACATAATAACCTTAACTCGATTCTGTGCCCACGGAACCGCGATCGAACCTTCGGGTTTGCCGTAGTTCCGTGGTGTCATAGGTGAGGCGTTGGTTAACTCCTTCTACGGCTGGTCCATGGACACTGTGGCACGGTTTTTGAGTGTTTCGACTTTGCTCAAGTGTTGAGCTAACAGGGGTAATTTGTGAGTGTATGTTGATTCGATCGAAACGTTAAACATCGTCATGATATTCTGTAATGTGATACAATATGTGGAATTCATATAGTTAGACATGAAATCCGTAATATGTGATATTTCGGGTTTACGATGTCTAAGTCGATGATGGATTCCAAATGTTGTAATTTTACACTTTCTTTTCTGCGACCGTAAGTGTAGTATGTGGGGTATTGCCAGCTTCGTTGCTATACATCAACGACAATTGGGATATGCATACTTGCTTACGTTGATGATATGAGATATTATGTGTTGCTGTGATATGTTATATTGGATCGTCGTGTTTTGAATAGCCGGGGGTTTTATGTGAGATGGGGGTTTTTATTTTCATTCATGTAAAATTCATTGTATGTAATATTCTTTTATTGGGGCACTTCCGGGTTGAGGTTACTGTCACCATTGTATATTATTTACTTATCCACATTAGATAGACCCGAGAAGGAGAGCACAAGTAACCGGGTTCTACGGTCCAGTGGGAGTCCATCTCGAGGAGTCGAGACCGGGTCTCTTAACCTTAGAATTGGCAGTGTTGCTTGCCTCTCTCCTAAAGGTCTAGGGATATGGGTTTGGCTATTCATTGCGACCGTGGAATCCGTGTTTTATACATGCTCGATATAAAACACGGACGTCCTAGTATATCCAATATTTCATATGTTATATTCTGCTGCAATATTCTGTGATGAGATCATATTGCTGCCTGAGACGAATGCTTATACTATATATATATATATATATATATATAATGATATATAAATATTACTGCTTTCATTTCTTCTGTGATGCTTAGGAAGCATAAATGATGGGATTTATTAATGAGATTAATAAAAGAAAAGAAACCTAAAAGATGTTGTAAAATCAAACTTTCAAAAAGGGTAGCTACGGTTTTTGCTTTGCATAGTTATATATATGATATATCCTGCACCTTATTCGATAAGGAAAGAGCCGAGATCCCTTCACCGGGAGTGACCTCTTTAGCAAAACTGGCAGATGCTACAAACTCACGGTTTAGTTTTTGATTGTTTCTATAGTTCTTGCTTTGCACCGCGGTATATATGATATATCCTCACCTTATTCGATGAGGAAAGAGCCGAGATCCCTTCACCGGGAGTGACCTCTTTAGCGAAACTAGAAAAGCCTCAAAAACACTCCTTTTCAAAATCACCTGTTTCTACAACGATATCAAGTTTTTTACGCTCATGGTTTTCTGAAAAACCTGCATAGCCCTCCGACATTTCAGATAAGTAATACTTAGTATTCGTACTGCGTTTGTTGGCTTTCGTCAATGCGTAGTGTGTGGTAGCTAACTATTGCTTATATGCGGCATATGATGCGATTGGGTTAGGGTAGTCGTACGGTTTTTTTGGTTTTCGTCAAGGGTCGTGCAGGTGGGTTTAATTCAATCAAGAAATGTACGGGTTGAACTTGACTAGCGCACTATGGTTTGTTGGCATTCGTCAAGGTCATAGAACGTTAGGGGTAAAAGCATTATCGGGAATTTCAAGTGTTGAAATTTGCAATGAGATTGCATACCTTCTATGAGATAGATGGATCCTGATACCCACTGCGAGTAAAAGTTACTCCTGGGAGAATTTTACACAGGACAATTAGCCGATCAAGTAAGTGTCTAGAAAGGTGTTAACGGGGTTATGCCTCTAGGAAAACGAGGTTTATTTTAATTAGGTCCGTGTGAAAGTATAGGGAACCTCCCTCAAAGTACCAACACTGGCCTGGCTGAAAGATTGGTGAACTTGTAAGGTGTAATTAATCCCAGCTAGTCTTATCTTTTAGGGTTTGAAGGAAGATTTGATGAAAACAGTGGGAGCCATCCTGATTAAATAAGATAATAACCAATCTAATCTTACAAGAGCGCACGCTAAAGTGTTTTCTTCTCTCTCTCTCCAGGTAGCAACCTTGTCAGGCCTTAATCAAGATAATAATATGGATGTATTGACTGAACCCGCTTATTATACTGAGCAGGGGAACATTGGCCCCGCTCCAACTTATAATTGTTATAAGTCCGAGCAGGATATAGGAAAATATCTAGATTCTCACGCCGCCCAAACGAAGAACAAGTATGCTGATGCATCTTCTACGGGTGTGTTGGTTATCGAGAACTATTTCTCAGTTCACTCTACGTCCTGAGTATTAGATACTGGATCGGGATCCCACATACGTAATATGTTACGTGGGCTACGTAAAGGTAGAGAACTGGGAATGGGTGATCATTCCGTAAGAGTAGGGAATGATGCAGATGTTGCAGCCAAGGCAGTTAGCGAATATCACCTTGTGTTACCAAATGGTAATACATTGGTTCTGAACGAATGCTATTACATTCCGACCCTGATATGCAATCTTATATCAGTTTCTTTATTGAGCAAAAAAGGATATAATTTTTTAGTACAGGATAATGCTATGAATATATTCCTGGATCAAAAGTTGATTGGATCAGGGTCGTTAAATAATGGTATATACGTTCTCAACCAAACTACAATACTGAATATACAAAACACACATAAGAGAAAGAGTTCAGAAATGAACGAATCCTTCTTGTGACATTGTAGACTAGGTCATATCAATGTGACACGGCTAGCTAAGTTACATAAGAATGGATATTTGAATCCGTTCGAATTTTCATCTTATGATACTTTCCAGTCATGTCTCAAAGGCAAGATGACCAAAACTCCATTTAGTGGACACGGAGAAAGAGTTACAGAACTCTTGGGACTGATACATAGTGATGTATGTGGTCCCATGCCTACACATGCCAGGAACGGTTCTTCCTACTTCATTACATTCACCGACGATCTCTCAAGATACGGACATGTGTTCTTGTTGAAACACAAGTCTGAAGCTTTTGATAAATTCAGGGAATATAAGAACGAAGTAGAGAACCAAACGGGCAAAAGTATTAAAATCCTTCGATCTGATCGAGGAGTAGAATACTTAAACAATGAGTTCCTGGACTATCTAACAGAGAATGGGATTCTCTCTCAGCTTACTCCTCCCTATACACCACAGCACAACGGTGTATCTGAGCGGAGGAATCGCACCCTATTAGATATGGTGCGCTCTATGATGAGCAATGCTGAGTTGCCTATTTCCTTTTGGGCGTATGCGTTTGAGACAGTCATACACCTATTGAATATGGTTTCTACCAAATCAATGCCTACCACTCCATATGAGATATGGAAGGGGAAAAGACCATCTCTTAAGTATGTTAAGATATGGGGTTGTCCGACCTATGTCAAAAGGCAAAATCCGGACAAACTCGAGGCAAGATCTGTCCTATGAAATTTTGTAGGATATCCCAAGAACTCACAAGGGTATATCTTCTACCACACTGAGGAACAAAAGGTGTTTGTTTCTCGACATGCCACCTTTTTATAAAAGGAATTTCTTGCAAAGGAAATTTGTGGCGAGGAGGTGGAACTGGAAGAAGTTCCAGCAATACAAACTACGACAGAAGATTTAGTGGAACCAGAGAATTCAGTAGTCCCCAACGAACCCCAGCCTCTCCGCCGATCTAGCAGGGTTTCTCATCCACCTGAGAGATACTACGGTTTTCTCGTTGATGGTGGGAGTGAGGATTGCATCATGGAAGATGATGACCCAACTAGCTTCGAGCAGGCTATCACAAGTGGGGATTCTGTGAAGTGGCTGGATACAATGCGATCTGAGATGGAATCCATGTACACCAACAAAGTATGGACTTTGGAAGTTGCTCCTGAAGGGGTAAAACCCATTGGGAGCAAGTGGATCTTTAAGAAGAAACTTGGTGTAGATGGAAAAGTTGAGACTTATAAAGCTAGACTTGTTGCAAAAGGTTTTCGTCAACGACCAGGTGTGGATTATGATGAAACCTTTTCTCCAGTAGCTATGCTTAAGTCCATCCGGATCTTACTTGCCATTGCTGCATACCATGACTACGAAATCTGGCAAATGGATATTAAGACCGCCTTTCTAAATGGTGATTTAGAAGAGTGCGTGTACATGACTCAGCCAGAGGGCTTCGTAGATAGTGGGAGCTGCGGAAAGGTGTGCAAGCTGCTTAAATCCATCTACGGATTAAAGCAGGCATCGTGGAGTTGGAACATCTGCTTTGATGTTATAGTTAAAGAGTTTTACTTCATCAAAAACATAGATGAACCTTGTATTTATAAGAAGGTTGCAGAGAGTAAGGTTGTCTTCCTCGTATTGTACGTGGATGGCATACTCTTGATAGGAAATGATTTTCCTATGCTGCAATCGGTCAAGCTCTTCTTATCACATAGATTCTCAATGAAAGATCTAGGTGATGCCTCCTGCATTTTGGGAATTAAGATCTATAGAGATAGATCTAGACGGATACTGGGATTGTCCCAATCCAGGTACATTGACACCATACTAAAAAGGTTTAGTATGGAAGAATCTAAGCGTGGGAACCAACCCACGATCTCTGGACTCACTCTCTCCAAAGAGATGTCTCCCAAGACTGATTTGGAAAGAGCTCGCATGCAAGGGATACCCTATGCTTCGGCAGTAGGCTCTATCATGTTGTTAGTTATATGTATGCCCTAGAGGCCATTACTGTACATACGATGTATATTGTAGTGGATGCTAGGACATATATAGGGATGACTTTCTTGCTCGACATGATAGTACGCTATCTGGTTGCTCTTTATCTTAACATGTACTCTGATTGTCTCTATGTTACATGTTGATAAAGCCCTTAGGATATGTACTCGACTACTGGGACTATGATGAAATCATACTAGTGGGGCCATGGTAGTCGACGAGTACATCCTATAACTGTTCCTGGTCGAGGGTGTATCGAGACAGGGCATCGATACACCAGAGTAGACTAGCGTATACGCATCTTGACCCATATGATGGGCGATGGACGATCCCATAACCATCGGTGTTTGACATCAAGGATGGTGTACGGGTGCTCAGTGGAGACTGGATACACTGGACGGACTCGCCGAGAACTCCCAGATGGTATTATACCTCACGTCAAATGGCAGTTCTCCGGTGACACTGGTACAGAGTAGTCTGTTGACCCGAGATCGGCATAGAGTCTTGTGTGATTCCCACTGTGCTTTGATTTCCATCATACCACGTCCAAGAGGGCGTGCAAAAAGGCGGCTTTTGGGTACAATCCCGAATCACATGGAGACAATGAGCGATAGGAGGGGATTCGTCTCTCCCGGTATAGGGAGTTGATGTTGCGCTGTGTACGATTGGTTATAACTGGAAATCCCTGGCCAGCGTTGCTGAGATTTACTGGTAAGTGTTATTAGTAGTTTCTCGAACTGTTATAGATCTCATATCGACACGACTTATCAAGCTATTGGGTCTGACGTTTACCACCCCTAGGCGAGATATGCGACATATCAGACGACGAGACCGGATTGTACGGGAGTGTTACTGATTGGATTCACAGGAGAATGTACACGCTTGCTTGTTGATCTTCTGATCGCTCAATACCTTGGTGGCTGTTACGTTTAGCTGACCGCTTACAGCGTGTGGGGTGTTTGATATGATCATCACCTACTGCCGGCGTATTGACGATTCTTTAGAGTCCTACACAGAGGTTTCTTGGCTCAGGCAAAACGGAGTAGGGGCACATATGTGATATGTGCAGGACCGAGGATAATGCGATATGAGATACCGTATTCTATTCTCGTGATATTTGATATCAGCCGGGTCATCGGATCAAGTGTTGATTCGATGAATCGGTAAATGAGATATTAGTCGGTTATATGCGATATAGCCGGATTGTCGGATCAAGTGTTGGTTCGATAATTTAATGTATAATAATATATATGATATATTAAATTACATTAACTAATATTAGCTCACTAAAAGATTCTTTTTCTCACTCGGGTAATACATTGATATATATGCGATATAGGTTAATTGTATTATTTTATTTTGTTACAATAAATATTATATATGTGATATATAATATTGTAACATGATGTGATTATTAATGCAACATGTTTAGTGGAGATTAAATATGGTTAGGGTTTGATTTGGGTTAAGCTTTTCTAGAAGTTTCTAGAAGCTTTCTTTTTTGTTTTGGAAAAGATATTTGTGTTGATATTTTAAAGTGACTCATCTTTAACTCAACCCAAACCCTATCCCCAGTTATATCTCTAAAAATCTTTGTTTGACCATGGTTGCATTTCTAACCTTATCATAACTTTCATTTTTCATCACAAAAGGATTGATCACTATTCTTCTTCTTCTTCCTTGATGTAAAGCTTTCTTGCTTTGCTTTTTGTGATGAAAGTGAGTGAGAATAAGAAAACAAATGAGAGCAAAAATTCTACTTCATCATCCTCATCTACCCTTGCCATTTAGATGAGAGTGTTCACTTCATTTTGTGAGTGAGAGCTTGTGTTAATGAAACTTCAAGGTAGATCATCTTTGTTATCGAAGATCGGAAGCAAGCTTGCATCTTTCTCTTCGTGGAGCCTCTCGAGAGTCCGGAACACGATGATCGCAGCGAAGGGACTTCAACACGGAGCTTAAGAAGTGAAGGACCGGATCTACAAAGGTTGTAATCCCTCTCACTTAGTGTTAAAGTGTTTAACATGCTTGTTTTCGCCTAAACTCTAGTAACCCTACACATGTATGCGATGATATGTACAAGATCCGATGTAGCATACTCACTAAGTGTAGTGAGTCGGTATCAAGCAGATCCTGGAGAGAGTCACTGGATAGCTGTGAAGAACATTCTCAAGTACTTGAGAAGGACTAAGGAGATGTTCTTGGTGTATGGTAACGGTGAACTCCAGATGGAGTCCTATACCGATTCGAGCTTCCAGAGTGATAAGGACGACTCTAAGTCGCACTCGGGATTTTTCTTTACCCTCAATGGAGGGGCGGTGTGTTGGAAGAGTTCCAAACAGGAAACCGTTGCAGACTCGACGATGGAGGCTGAATACATCGCTGCCAACAATGCTGCCAAAGAGGCTGTCTGGATGAAGAAGTTCATCACTGAACTTGGTGTGGTTCCATCCATTGAGCATCCAATACCTTTGTATTGTGATAACAATGGAGCTGTGGCTTTGGCCAAGGAACCCAGGTCTCATCAGAAGTCCAGACATATTCTGAGGCGGTATCACCTGATCCGGGAGATTGTTGATCGCCGGGAGATCAAGGTCAGGAGAGTTGATATGAAGGACAACAATGCGGATCCACTCACGAAGGCCATTCCCCAGACACATTTTGAGAGACTCTTCGGGATGTTAGGTATAAGATACTACAACAGCTGGCCTTAGTGCAAGTGGGAGATTGTTAGTTATATATATGCCCTAGAGGCTATTGTTGTACATATGATATATATTATAGTGGATTCTTGGATATATATAGAGAGGACTTTCTTGCTCGACATGATAGTATGCTATTTAGTTTCACTTTGTCTTAACACGTTGACTTGTATTAGTTTACTGTCTTGCTCTCACATATTGATAAAGCCCTTAGGATATGTACTCGACTACTGGGAATATGATGAGATCATACTAGTGGGGCCAGGGTAGTCAATGAGTACATCCTATAACTGTTCCTAATCGAGGGTGTATCGAGGCAGGGCATCGATACACCAGAGTAGGCTAGCGTATACGCATCTTGACCCATTTGATAGGCGATGGATGATCCCATATCCATCGGTGTTCTGACATCAAAGATGGTGTACGGGTGCTCAGTGGAGACTGGGTACACTGAACGGACTCGCCGAGAACTCCCACATGGTATTATACCTCACGTCAGATGGCAGTTCTCCGGTGACACTGGTACAGGTTAGTCTGTAGATCCGAGATCGTCATAAAGTCTTGTGTGACTCCCACTGTGCTTTGATTTCCACCTTACCACGTCCAAGAGGGCGTGCAAAATGGTGGCTTTTGGGTACATTCCCGAATCACATGGAGGCAATGAGCGATAGGAGGGGTTTCGTCTCTCCCGGTATAGGGAGTTGATGTTGTGCTGTGTTCGATTGGCTATAACTGGAAGTCCCTGCCCAGGTCTGATATGGAGTGCTACTGGTAAGAGTTATCAGTAGTTTCTCGACCCGTTATGAGCCTTACATCGACACGACTTATCGGTTACTGGGGTCTAACGTTAACCACCCCTAGACTAGATATGCGACATATCAGACGAAGAGACCGGACTGTACGGTAGTGTTACTGATTGGATTCACAGGAGAATGTACAGGCTTGCTTGTTGATCTTCTGATCGCTCAATACCTGGGTGGCTGTTACGTTTAGCTGACCGCTTGCAGCTTGTGGGTGTTTGATATGATCATTACCTACTGCCGGCGTATTGACGATTCTTTAGAGTCCTACACAGAGATTTCCTGACTCATCTAAAACGAAGTAGGAGCACATATGTGATATGTGCGGGACCGAGAATATTACGATATGAGATACCGTATTCTATTCTCGCGATTTATGATATCGGCCGGGTATATGAGATATAGCCGGGTCATCGGATCAAGTGTTGATTCAATGAATCGGTACATGTTATATTAGTCAGTTATCTGCAATATAGCTGGATTGTCGGATCAAGTGTTGATTCGATAATTTAATGTATAATTATATATGTGATATATTACATTACATTAACTAATACAAGCTCGCTTTATTGATTCATTTTCTCACCGGATAATACATTGATATATATGCGATATATGTTAATTGTATTATTTTCTTTTGTTACAAAATATATTATATATGTGATATATAATAATGTAACAAGTTAGGGTTACAAATGCAACATGATTTGTGGAGTTTAAATAAGTTAGGGTTTGATTTGGGTTAGCATTTGGGTTACCTTTTTCTAGAAGCTTCATGAAGCTTTCTTTTGTTTTTAGCTTAGATATTCTGTGTTGATATTTATTAACCCAACCCAAACCCTTTACCTATGGTTTATTCTTTACAATGGTTAAGCCTTTTCATTCTTAACCAAGGGTTGCAATTGTAACCACAACAATAATTGATTATTCATCACAAAAGCTTTTGCTTCTTCTTCTTCTTCAAGCTCTTGAAAAACCTTCACTTGCTTTTTGATTTGTGATGAATAAGTGTGAGAAATTGAAAACAAAAGAGAGCATAATTCCTACTTCATCATCATCTTCTATTCTAGCCACTTAGATTAGAGTGTTTACTTCTCTAATAAGTTGTTTAGTGAAGTGTAAGCTTGGGTTAGAGATTCTTCAAGGTAGATCATCTTAGATCATGAAGACTACAAGCAAGGTGTCTCATTTATCTCATGGAGCCACTCGAGAGTCGGAGTCATGTTGATCACAGCGAAGAGACATCAACACGGAGCTTATGAAGCGAAGGAACGACTCCTTATCTCTTTACTTCTTTATATGTGATACAAATATTGTTACCCTAGAAATTCTAGCAAGATTCATGGTTAGTTAGCTTTGCACCTCTCTAAATTTTAAAATGGCATGAGTGATGCTACCAAACCCTAGACAAGGTGCAAGGGTAACCCAACAGTTCGTCAGTTATATATATTATATGCTTATATTAACCGACACCATACTTATACTGAACTGCTTTGCTTATGTAAAATTGCCATGCTGATATACTTGCCATGTTTAATTGCCATATCGTACTTGTTCACCGCTTTATGATTTTCGCTACCTTTTATATACTTGTCGTTTATCGTTTTTATAAATATACCTTTAATTGGGGACTTACCGAGCACAAGTTCGCTGACGAACATTCCATTGTTTTCTTTCTTCTTTGGGAATATTTGCTAGGTGGCTTAGTGACAGAGGAGATTGAGCCGATAGAGAGGGATTACTCTCAGCTGTTATCTCAGACGGATTACTAGTCTTACTTTCAGCCTTTACTTTTCAGTATGCCTATTTGTTCGGGCTTCGTTATTCTATTTCATTGTATCTTATTTTCACTCTTCACAACTTTTTGAATATTGTGGGATTTGAATGTAATAATTGTAGTTGGATTTTATTCTCTTGTTTTATTCTTGTTATATATTTATATTACACTTAATGTATTTATTTCGAGAAAGACCCTTCTCGGCATAAATACGTCACGATTCTCGTTATATGTCTGCTACAATCTTTTGGGAAGCAGAGCGTGACAGTACTGTTTCATACAATACCTATGAAATATATGAAAGAAGATGATCATACACACAAATTGACTCACTACATACCATTATTAACAACTACTAAAATACAATATATTGGTTTTTATAAAACCAATCATATAAAACTTAATAAATATTCTTTACTATTGTATTCATAAACTTTATTATCTATATTATTTATTACATATTTATTGATTATTAATGATTTATCAGAGTTCTAATTGTACTCTATCGCTTTAATCCGATTTAACTAATATACAATGCGCTATCAATAATTGCGTTATATTACTTTTTATTGTGCGTTATACTAATATTTCATTATATATTCTACTATTTGTATTTGTTTATTCACTACTAATATTACCTGTAACTAACAAATGATTAAATTTAAATTCTATATTGCCTTTTAACTTAAAAAAATATAACTTTCACTCCTTAATTTTATTCTTATATCATATATTGTATCCATTATTGTTACACCATCTTACATCTTTATAGTTATACTATTGTTATCCTGAATTTTGCTATACTTTATCTGTTGACAAGAACCTGGCCTGAATCATGAATGCATGCATACTTGGCTATTTAGAATACTTGAATACTTATAGATATGAACACTTGAATACATGAACTCGTGAACTCATGAACCTGACATGAACCTGAACTATTTCAAGTATTCATAGTCATATGCTAGCATTTATGACAAGCTCTAAAATTCAATAAACAATTGACATGGGGGTGGGGAAGTTCGACAAATGAGGGTATTTACGTGTAACGGGGAATCATACATGATCACTGTAGTTCTAGATATTACAAAATATTGCATTACTAACTCATGAATCTCTTGAATCCGTGTTTCTGTTGTTCCGAGGGGAAATGAGTTATCTTCGTTATGTGTAAAATCCTCATTAATCAAACTCATAACCTAGATATATATCTATATGGATATATATCGTTACTTTAATATTAAGAATATCATGGGGATGGGGTAGCTCGAAGAATGGGGTATTTATGTGTAACAGGGGATCATACATTGTTTTGCATTACATATAAATCTTGAATCTCGTGAATCTCGTGTTGCCGTGATTCCGGACATAGACGGAATGCTAATTTACATGGTCATATAGCCGTGTTTCGTCGACATAAAACGAAACACTTGTTGATCAAGATTCCCCCACTACTTATGTCGTGTAGCCGTGTTTCGTCAGCATAAAACGAAACACTCTGATCAGAAGTCCTCTGTCGTGTAGCTGTGATGGGCATAAATGAAAGCTAACCTACTTTCATTTTGCAGTTGTACGGAATTACGAAATATTCTAGTTACATAATAAAACCTCTACAAATCGAGCTTGTACTTATAATTAATAACATTGAAACGTCGAATATCGTGATACTTGTTCAGACCATAATATTGCATTATTCATTCCCCTATTCTTATTCTTTTTATGAATAAACAGGTACTCTTAACGCACGTTTGTTGCATGTTACAGGATACAGGGCTTGGATGCGAATACAGTGAAAAAGACGAAAGTTGATACAGAAAAAGGAATTTTGACCAACAAGTAGACGGATCCTAGTCAAGTTGAAGAACAGTGCAAGGTCCAAAATGTCAAGTGAACGATTAAAAGATCGCTACAAGTATTCACTGAAACATCTGGAGGAGAATAAGAAGCCCAACAGAGAAAATACATATAAAAATACAGAGCCCAAGAACCCCTGAACCAAGCCAAAAAAGTGTAGGGTCCAACTCCTCAACTTGGCCGCGGAACCGCGGCCAAACCCAGCCTGGCGCCGCGGTTCTGCGGCCATATAGAGCGCACGTCGGTGGATTTTTGGCGTGTCGGTGCGACGGTGCAGGTGTTGGGATTTTTAGGGGTCAAATCTGTAATTTCACATGTTCGAGAGTCTGTAACCCTAGTTTTCATGTTTTCCTATAAATTGTATTCCCAGATCTGTAAAAACCTATGCCTCTTTTCAATCAATAAATTTCAGAATTTCTGGGAGATAAATTCAGATCTGTTCTATATTGTTTGGGGGGAGCCGTCAACTTAGGAAGGTAAATTATGTCTTTCTTTCTTTTAATTAGTATGCCTTATCATACCCTAATGAGCGAGTGATCTCCTCGCTTGTTAGGGTTAGCCTTAGGGAAAGGGTTGAGAGATGAGATCTCTCACCCCTTTCAATGCCACCTTCACCTAATGAATTAGAACTCCATGCATACGCGCACAACCGCTCCCTGCGGCATCCTACCCCTCGAGGTAACGATGAACCGTAGTATAAAGGGCCGGTTGCGTGCGTTTTTCATGGGGGTTAGGGTAATTATCAACAAAGGAAGGATACGAATCTAGAGGAAGAACATCTTCCCAAAAGATTCGGATCCACTTTATTGATAACTACCGTAACATCTAATAGATCTAAAAAAAGAAGGCATTGAAAGCGGTGAGGAAAACGTTAATCTTCAAAACTTCCCCTAAGCCTAATCCTAGCAAGACTCTTAATTAGATTAATTAGATCCAGTTTTTATAGATTTTTATAAACCAACCAAAACGACATTTTGAATCAACTCGTTGAAACACATAAAAGAAATTTACCCGTCTCTGTGGATCGACCCGTACTCACTGACTAGCTGCGAAGCGACGCCGTTTCTGATTGCGGCAAATACAAGTTTTGACTCTAAATCAAATGGCGCCGTTGCCGGGGATGGCGTAATTTTTCTTTTTGTGAATTTTCGGGTTGATATAAATTTTAAAAAATTATAAAAATCTGAAAATATAAAAAATACAAAAATTATCAACTTTGATCTGTTTGAAGGGTTTCTCGTTTGAATCTTGCAGGAACAGCAAAGCATCGCGGATCTGGAGTTTCACAGAAGGTCAAAACAGAAAAAGGAGCATAAGAACAGAGAGGAATTGTAAGCACAGAACAGTACAAAAATTTCCAGAGGCTAATTCCACTTTTTGGTCGCACTTCCGCCGCATATTAATGCCCCAGACCGCGGTTCCGCCGCATTCTTGCCACGTCAGCACATAAAATTTGCAGGGTTTGCTCTCTTTTCTTCCCCTCGGCAACTACCCTATATCTCTCTGTAAAAATTTTCTGCAGGAATTCTTTGCGTAAAGAGTCTTTCTCCCCCTTCTAAATAACAGATTTTCTGCAGGTTTCTTTGCGCCGCGCTAAAAATTGATTGCAAGTGAAATTGTATTGTTTTGCATAATTTAATCGGACTTTAAGGGGCTAATTGACCAAACTCAGATTGGGTGGGGATTTCATCACCCTTCCCAGGACCCCAGAAAACACCTAAAGCATTTTGCATCGACCACAATTAATTAAAAAAAAGACTAGACTCAGACCTAAGGACATCGAGCTCAATAGGAAAAGACTAGTATAGGCATCGACCGTTTATCCTAACCGACATTGCGGTGTCTAGGCTAGTGGTTATTAATTAGGCCCACTGTAGTGGTGGTTCCTTCCCACTTACCTGGCCGCACTTGTCCGTGAAGAGACGGTTTGAGATCCTATTTCTAGCCCTAGTTAGGAGCTGTCTAGTAGACCCAGGCGACCCTAGATCTAGACCTGATTGTGCATGTGTGGTTGATACATTTTGTGTCACGAGTCCCTTTTCAAAAATTTTTTTTTGCAAAACTCTCACATAAATTAAAAAAATAAAAATAAATAAATAAAGAAAAATCTTTTCAAAACTTGCTACTTGCCACTAAGAAAACTTGCAACTCACTTCCACCACTTCCCTCCATTGACGTTATCTTACCCCCACATTCTGTTTTTCTATTTTTTCTGACTACACTACTCCTTCAGTGTATGTCACTTTGGACTAGGGATACTGATTAGTGTCAAAAAATATGTATTTACCGCAATCAGAAACGGCGTCGCTTCGCAGCTAGCCGGTGAGTACTGGTCGATCCACAGAGACGGGTAAATTCCTTTTATGTGTTTTAACGAGTTGATTCTATTTGTCGTTTTGGTTGGGTTATAAAAATCTAAAATACTGGATCTAATTAATCTAATTAAAAGTCTTGCTAACGTTAGGCTTATGGGAAGTTTTGGAGATTAATGTTTCCTTCACCGCTTTCAATGCCGTATTTTAGATCCATTAGGTGTTATAGTAATTATCGATAAAGTGGATACGACTCTTTTGGGAAGATGTTTTCTTCCTCTAGATTCGTATCCTTCCTTTATCGTTAATTACCCTAACCCCCATGGAAAACGCGCACAACCGGCCCTTTATACTGCGGTTCACCGTTACCTCGAGGGGTAGGGTGCCGCAGGGAGCGGTTGTGCGTGCATGCATGGAGTTCTTAATGGGTTAGTTTAATATGGCATTGAAAGGGGTGAGAGATTTCATCTCTCAACCCTTTCCCTAAGGCTAACCCTAACAAGCGAGGAGACTACTCGCTCATTAGGGGATGAAATAACATTAAAAGAATAAAAGAAAAACACTTACTAATGGTGATGGCTCCCTCCAAGCGATAAAGAACAGATCTGAATGTCACTTCCAGAATTTCTGAATTTTATTTATTGAAAAGAGGCATAGTTTTTACAGATCTGAGACTACAATTTATAGGAAAATATAAAAACTAGGGTTACAGACTCTCGCACACGTTAATTTACAGATTTGACCCCTGAGAATCCCAACACCAGAACCGTCGCGGCAACAGAAGAAATACCCACCGACACGTGTTCCTAACGGCCGCGGAACCGCGGCGCCAGCATGGGTTTGGCCGCGGTTCCGCGGCCAAACTGTAGACTTGGGCTCTGTGATTTTGGGGCTTTTTCTTTGGCTTCTTGGGCTTTCTCTTTCTTCACTTATTTTCTCTTTTGGGCTTCTGGTTTTCCTCCAGATGTTTCAGTGAACACTTTGTAAGTATCTTTTGACCGTTTGCTTTAACATTTTGGACCTTGCATTGTTCTTCATTTAGGCTAGACTAGGATCCGTCTAATAGTTGGTCAAAAGTCCCTTTTTCTGTTGTTTTGTGTCTTTTTCACTGTACTTGCTCCAGAAACCTGTATCCTGTAATATGCAACAAACGTGCGTCAAGAGTACCTGTTTATTTATAAAAAGGATAAGAATAGGGGAATGATAAATGCAATATTATGGTCTGAACAAATACCCCCAAACTTACCTTTTGCTCGTCCTCGAGCAAACTTATTATTTTATTCTCTAAAATCCTAACCGCACTTTCGCAGGGAAACGCGATTGCACTGAGCACGTGCAACAAGCCGTTAAACCTCTAGGTGTCCCTAGTAGGAGGAGTGTTGTCTCCTGAGGGTTTTCAGCGGATTACACCCACAAAATCCTATCAACTCGGCCCATTGACTTTTGTTCTCCAATTAGGTTTTCTAACAAGGAATTCTATTATCTTCTACCTGTAAATTATCCACCCATATACTTCACACTTCCTCATTATTTAACTTAAGATTATATATATCGTATAGACTTACTTAGCTTTCGGCATTTCCTAAGTTTTCCTTCTAGGGTTACATCTCCACTTAGGAATTTCTATCAACTCTATTAAAGATACAAGTTCTATTCTTCATTACTTTCTCTTATCTAAATTCCAATCACATATCCCTACGTGTGTGTATATATTACCCCTACACTTGGAAATTCAAATCAAGCAATCATACTCTCATCCAAAGCACTTATTAAAATGAAATTTGCTTACACATCCTTCATGCGACCGTTAATACTTCTTGAGGTACCAACGACCGATTACAAAATGCGTTTGCACTTTAAAGCGTACTTCCTAGTCTTTGCAACACCCAAGGCTTTAGCAGTGACTCCCAAACCAGTTGGTCTAAGGCACTAGGTGATGAAGCACCCTCGCTAAATATTTTTTCTATTTTTGCAGTCTTAAGTAATCACAAAAACCAGTGTCCATTTTTTTCATATCTTTTTCTTTTATTTTCATCGTACTAAGGACTTAAGACAAGAGCATTTCAAGGTTTCTTCTACTATTCCAAGTTTCAAGGTGCGTGATTGTGCAAATTGTAGGGTATACATTTTCAGAATCTAGACTTAAGCTAGGAACTATTTTTCAAACTTATACTCTAATAAGAACATCAATACTCATCCCTTGTTTCGACTTAGACCAAGAAGTGAACCCAAAATTTGCCTATTTCTAAATAAACTACAAGGCATATACTTTCTACCGTTAAACCTTAAGGAATGTTATTTTTAGGGTTTTTAATTTACTAAGTCTAAGATCTAGTTGTTCCTAACCAGTTAACCTATTTGTCAAACTCAAGTCAATTAGCCAAAATTGAATACATTAATTTTTATAATTTTTTAAATTTTTTAAATTTTTATGGGTTTTCAGATAAGTATGCAAATGCAAAAATATGTACAAATGAATGCAAAGGAAGAAGACGTACCGAGCATACCCCCAAACTTGAACTTGACAGTGTCCTCACTGTCATGCTAAACCAAGAGGGTCAAAATACCGATACTCCCCTGTTTATTTATTTATAATAATTTTTTAATGTTTTGAAAAAAAAAAAATTTTTTTTTATTTTTTATAAAAAAAAAAGGAAACAAAAGGATATATACATATATACAAAGGTCCCCCCAAACTTAAGCTTGGCCTTACACAGGCCAAATGTTAGCACCAACTATTCAAAAATCTTATCATGGTAATGGTAGAGTTGGTGCAAGAATGGGATGGAAAGAAAAGAGATGTAAAACACGCGAGACCGTGTTGAGAAAAGAGTGGTAGAATAAGGTCTCGGTGGGGGAGAAGAAAGACGGAAAGAAGAAAGAAGTGGAGTGCGATCTTGAGGGTGTAAATTGAGTGAATAAATCAGCGCAATATGTGATGACCGATGTGTTAAAAGCGATTGCGCCAACCTAACAACTCGTCGTGCAATGGGGTCAAATCCCTCAAGATTCGCAAGAAAACATGGATACGCCGAACTTGGTATCGGAGATGAAAGCGTAACGGTCATTTGTTCGGTCGGAAGAATAGGAAGGAGGGAGGGTGATATAACAGTCAAAGGTTTAGGAGGCTGAATTGGAAAATCCGACACATCTAACAAAAATGGTTCAACCTCGATATTATCCTCAAGGCTCTCCTCGGTACTATCCTCAATATGTAATTCATCCATGCCATTATCATCAAAATCTAGACGCATATGAGATTCGGGGGAAACATTTAATAACTCAGGATGATGATTTGAACATAAAATTTCTATTAAATCGACAGGTTCATCATCCGAAATATTCCCGGCGTCTATATCCTCAATCAAGTGAAGATCAATTTCTTTAGACACTTCATCCACAGCATGGATATTTATCAATGTAGGTTCTAGAGTGGAGGTGTAAAGATCGAAAAGATTAGGTGCGGTTTCACTCGAAAGGGGTTCCTCACAATCTGGCAAATCAAGCACTACAAAATCACACAACTCATTTTTATTTTCAACTGGTGAATCATTTGGAACAATCGATGGAAAACCGGAGTTGTGGGTTTCAATTGGGTAAGGGTAGGTTTGATTTGAAAATCCTCTCTCATTCTCACTCTGTCCAACTGCCGTCTTATACATTGAAAAATTCGGAGCTAGCGGGACACTAGCTACCGGTTCACTAGGTTGCGTAAGGGCGGCCATGGATGCTTCCACTGTCCTCATCATTTTATTTGTTGCAGCAATATATGCTTCCAACGACTCTTCCAAACTAGACTTAGGTGGTGAGGGGTTTCAGTAAAAGATTCAAAATTGGTTGGGTATGTGAAACTCCCTAATGGCTGTGTCGAAACAGCGTCTAGTGAAGGTGGGAAGGTCGGGTATGATTGGTAGGAAGTGGGTGGTAAGACAGGAGTAGGGTCAACATATGGATAAGAAGGTGAATAATTGTGCGGATCCCTAAAACTAGATGAGTGGAGAGGGGTGAAAGATCGACTGCGAGATTGAGCAATATGCTCAGCAATGGACATCGGCCTAGGAGTGACAGAAGGACTTGAAAAAGTGGTGTCAACATATGGAAGTGGTAAAGGTTGACTAGGTTGACACAAAGTGGGTTGAAAAGTCAAACTGTTTCTCCTAGACTCCTCTATATGATCTTTCAGAGATTTTTTAGGCATGGAGGGATCGTTTTTAAATTGACCGAACACATTGACGAACGACGCAAAGTTAGGTTCGGGATACCAAGATTCGGCAAGAGATTTATGATGTGGGGTACCCATGATAGAAGAATGCAAGGATTTCTTAGCGACAAAATTTTTGCAAGTTTTTAAAAGATTTTTCCCTTTTTTTTTATTTATGTGAGAGTTTTGCAAATAGGTTTTATAATATAGGACTCGTTACACAAAAGTATCAACCACACATGCACAATCAGGCCTAGATCTAGGGTCGCCTAGGTCTGCTAGACAGCTCCTAACTAGGGCTAGAGATAGGACCTCAAACCGCCTCTTCACGGACAAATACGGCCAGGTAAGTGGGAAGGAACCACCACTACAGTAGGCCTAATTAATAACCACTAGCCTAGACACCGCAATGTCGGTTAGGATAAACGGCCGATGCCTACCCTAGTCCTTTTCCTATTGAGCTCGCTGTCCTTAGGTCTGATTCTAATCTTTTTTAATTAAAGGTGGTCGATGCAAAATGCTTTAGGTGTTTTCTGGGGTCCTGGGAAGGGTGATGAAATCCCCACCCAATCTGAGATTGGTCAATTAGCCCCTTAGAGTCCGGTTAAATTATGCAAAACAAATAAAATTTCACTTGCAATCAGAAATTTTTTTTAGCGCGGCGCAAAGAAACCTGCAGAAGATCTGTTATCGAGAAGGGGGAAGAAGATTTTTTTAGCGCAAAGAATTCCTGCAGAAAAGTTTCACAGAGAGATATATGGGAGGTTGCAGAGGGGAGAGAGAAAAATCAAACCAGCAAAATTTCGTATGCTGACGTGGCACTGCAAGCGCGGAACCGCGGCGGGAGGTCCCAAATGCGGCGGAAACACGGTCGAGAAGAGGGATCGTGCTCAGAAAAAAATTTTGTGGTTCTGTACTCTCAATTCCTCTCTGTTCTTATGTGTACTTTTCTGTTCTTCCCTCTGTAAAATTCCAGATATGCAATTCTTCCCTGTTCCTGCAAGATTCAAAAGATACACCCTTCAAACAGATCAAATTTGATAATTTTTTTATTTTTTATATTTTCAGATTTTTATAATTTTTTTAAAATTTATATCAACCCGAAAATTCACAAAAAGAAAGATTACGCCGTCCCCGGCAACGGCGCCATTTGATTAGTGTCAAAAAATATGTATTTACCGCAATCAGAAACGGCGTCGCTTCGCACCTAGCCGGTGAGTACGAGTCGATCCACAGAGACGGGTAAATTCTTTTTATGTGTTTTAACGAGTTGATTCTATTTGTCGTTTTGGTTGGGTTATAAAAATCTAAAATACTGGATCTAATTAATCTAATTAAAAGTCTTGCTAAGGTTAGGCTTAGGGGAAGTTTTGGAGATTAATGTTTCCTTCACCGCTTTCAATGCCGTATTTTAGATCCATTAGGTGTTATAGTAATTATCGATAAAGTGGATACGACTCTTTTGGGAAGATATTTTCTTCCTCTAGATTCGTATCCTTCCTTTATCGTTAATTACCCTAACCCCCATGGAAAACGCGCGCAACCGGCCCTTTATACTGCGGTTCACCGTTACCTCGAGGGGTAGGGTGCCGCAGGGAGCGGTTGTGCGCGCATGCATGGAGTTCTTAATGGGTTAGTTTAATATGGCATTGAAAGGGGTGAGAGATTTCATCTCTCAACCCTTTCCCTAAGGCTAACCCTAACAAGCGAGGAGACTACTCGCTCATTAGGGGATGAAATAACATTAAAAGAATAAAAGAAAAACACTTACTAATGGTGATGGCTCCCTCCAAGCGATAAAGAACAGATCTGAATGTCACTTCCAGAATTTCTGAATTTTATTTATTGAAAAGAGGCATAGTTTTTACAGATCTGAGACTACAATTTATAGGAAAATATAAAAACTAGGGTTACAGACTCTCGCACACGTTAATTTACAGATTTGACCCCTGAGAATCCCAACACCAGAACCGTCGCGGCAACAGAAGAAATACCCACCGACACGTGTTCCTAACGGCCGCGGAACCGCGGCGCCAGCATGGGTTTGGCCGCGGTTCCGCGGCCAAACTGTAGACTTGGGCTCTGTGATTTTGGGGCTTTTTCTTTGGCTTCTTGGGCTTTCTCTTTCTTCACTTATTTTCTCTTTTGGGCTTCTGGTTTTCCTCCAGATGTTTCAGTGAACACTTTGTAAGTATCTTTTGACCGTTTGCTTTAACATTTTGGACATTGCATTGTTCTTCATTTAGGCTAGACTAGGATCCGTCTAATAGTTGGTCAAAAGTCCCTTTTTCTGTTGTTTTGTGTCTTTTTCACTGTACTTGCTCCAGAAACCTGTATCCTGTAATATGCAACAAACGTGCGTCAAGAGTACCTGTTTATTTATAAAAAGGATAAGAATAGGGGAATGATAAATGCAATATTATGGTCTGAACAGATACTAACGCCCGATTAGTCCGTGTTTCGTTGGTACCGACCGACGAACCCTTCGGCGAACCCTTCGTCGACATTCCGTCCATTTCCTTATCTCCACCTTCAAGTTCTTCTTTCGAAGGTATGTCGGGATTCAACCCCAACGATACCTTACCGACGAGAATGATTCCACCTCCGTTAGGTGCGAATAACCCGAATCTACCACCTGTTGTAGCGCCCGCACGAGTTGCGCTCCAGGATCTCTTCTACCCCGTCCGCACTTCTTTACCTACATGTCTTTCACCCCCACCGGCAAATGGGGATAATTTTGAAATAAAACCACATTTCATCAATATGCTGCCAAAATTTCATGGTTTGGAATCCGAAGATGCATATATTTTCATTAATAAATTCCAAAACGTTTGCGCCATGATGAAGACAACCCAATTAAGTGATGACGTAATAAGGCTAAGGGTCATTCCTTTTACCTTATGTGACCTAGCCGAGAAGTGGCTATATAGCACCGCATCACATTCCATTAGAAATTGGGACGAGTTTGTGAGAGCTTTTCTGAAAAAGTTCTATCCCCATCATAAAATTGCTAGAATCCGAAACGAGATTATACAATTTTCACAACTTCCTTCCGAACCATTCTGGAAGTGCTTCGAGAGATTTAAAGACCTACTTGTTCAATGCCCTCATCATGGGATAGAAAGTTGGCAACTTTGCCAAATATTATACGAGGGATTGAACGCAGCAACGAAGCAGTTGCTAGTAACAATATGTCAAGGTCATTTTCTCTCCAAGTCTAGCGACGAAGCATGGCAGTTTCTTGAAGACCTTAGTGAGCAAACTATTCAGTGGGAGAGTACCAAGACCACATCATCTTCTTCAGTTGGTCAATCTAGGGCAGGCATATATCAAATAGATATGTCGATTGCTATAAAGGCCGAGATGGCCGCACTTATGAAAAAGCTAGAAGCCATTGAGACCAAAATCTCATCGTCTTCTCCTGCCCCTACTTTACCCATACGAACTGTTTGTGCTTGTTGTTCGAATCCATCGCATCTAACCGAAGAGTGTCCTTATAATGCACCTGTTCAAGGACAGGATCAAGTCAATGCTGCATTTCAGCAACGACAAAGAAACGATCCGTACTCTTCGACATACAATCAGGGGTGGAGGAGTCACCCAAATCAACAGTTCCAAGGGAATAACAATTTTCAAAGATCTCCACCACAACAACAACAAGCACCCTCACAAACTCAAAATCAGCAACCTTTCCAACAACAACCTTATACAAATCAAACGAACAATTTGGTTCAACCAAATGATGATAAGGTTATCTCGCTCGAAAAAAGTCTAGATGCATTTCTCAAGCAATCTACAGAATCCGCAGCAAGATTTGAAAATTATGTTCAATCTTTAATGACTAACAATGCTTCACACGATCAAAGTATCAAATCTATTGAGGCACAAATTGCACAATTAACTGCTGCGTTGAGCGAGAGAGAAAAGGGAAAACTTCCATCTCAACCATTGCCCAATCCCGGTCACACACAAAACGCATATCATAATCACAATGTAAATGCGGTGACCACGTTGAGATCCGGAAGAGAGTTGCAAAATAATATGGGAACTCATGATGACATCCCCGCCGGTGGTTCTTCTTCTTCTTTTTCTTCGTCTTCTCCATCGACATCTTCCCCTTCTTCATTTTCTTCACTTTCTTCTTCACCTTTTTCTTTAAAGCCTAATCTCCACCCTTCACACGGCTCTACTTCTTCTGACTCGAACGGACCCATTTCTCACAACACGAACACATCCACACTGGGATCCGTTCCTAATCCACATTCTACTCAACAGACTTTTGACTCAACGAATTTTCAGAGTGCTCCATTCCCAAACAGGTTGAGTCCTAATAAACCAAATGCACAAGTGGAGAAGATTGTGGAGATATTTAAGCAGGTTAGCATAAATATACCTCTCTTGGATGCTATCCAACAAGTCCCTTCATACGCGAAAATCTTAAAGGGCTTATGCACCTCGAAGAGAAAGGCATCTCAAGTACCCAAGAAAGTGCTAGTGGCTAGTGCAGTGAGCAATGCTATCAACCACCATCAAACCTTACCCCAAAAACGAAAGGACCCCGGCTGTCTTACGATTTCAATCACAATTGGGGATAAGAAAATTAATCGAGCACTTTTAGATCTTGGGTTTAGTGTTAACCTGATTCCCTACTCCGTGTACGAACAATTAGGGGTTGGAGAGTTGAAACCCACTCGTTGCACTCTCCAAATGGCTGATCGATCAATCACCCATCCAAGGGGTCAACTAGAGGATGTGTTGATCAAAGTCGGGGAGTTTATATTCCCCGTTGATTTTATCGTTATGGATACACAACCTGTTGCTAACCCAAGAAACCAAATTCCGGTGATCCTCGGTCGACCATTTTTGGCCACTTCCAATGCTGTAATAAACTGTCGCAATGGCTCCATGACTCTATCCTTTGGGAAGATGTCTAGTGAGTTCAATATTTATAAGATGGAAAGTCTGCCCCCTGTACCTAAAACTAGTACACGAGAAGTTTTCTCTATTCACGAAATCACGCAGGAGGACTGGGAGCTTGAAAGATTTCTATTTGATGAAAACAGTTTTGACGCCACTAGTGCGTCCCTCCTTGAGCCTACCACCGTTGACACAACCGACATTGATTATGAATGTTTCACTTTTTCGGATGACGACGACTCACAGCCCAAATTTGAGTCCTTTACATTTTCGGATGAGTTAGTCGAACCATCCGAATCGGTTGTTTGCAGTGATTTCGAACCTGTGTTGGAGTCCTTTAAATTCGAGATAGATTCCGCAATGATTCTTTCGCCTCTGAAACTCGAACTCATGTCCTTACCGCCTCACCTTAAATATGCTTACATAGGTGAGAATGAGACTTTTCCCATTATAATATCAGCCTCTCTAGCCTTCGAGCAAGAGAACGCTATTTTAAAAGTCTTACAAGATAGGCGGCAAGTTTTCGATTGGACGATGGCGGACATCGAGGAGATAAGTTCCCTCATAATTGAATATCATATGAAATTGATGGATGATGCCAAGTCAATAGAGGACCCACAGGAATATTTTGGGGGTATTGTGGTTAGTCAACCTCCTCCTTTAGAAGTTGAACCACCCCCATTTCTTTTAAGAAGATACGAGAATGCCAACATTCCACTGATTGCTGATCATTCGCATTCTCGTTTTGATGCATCACCACTTCATGTATATTCGCTTCCACACCTTCCATACCACCACTTCTATCTTCCCCAATTCTTTTTGGACCGCCACAACTTATTCTTCCACCAACCAATACTCTTTACTGATAAATTTTTCAACTGGGTGGTGTTGACTTTTGGTCTATGCAAAGTTTGGCAGTAATTTCTAACATAGTTTAAATGAAGTTTGGGGGAGGGCCCTTCTGTATATATTTTTGTTTTCATTAACAATAAAAAAAAAATTATAAATAAATAAACAGGGAAGTGCCGGTATTATGACCCTCTTGGTTTAGTATGACAGTGAGGACACTGTCAAGTTCAAGTTTGGGGGTAGGCTCGGTACGTCTTCTTCCTTCGCATTCATTTGTACATATTTTTTTTTTAATTTGCATATTTATTTGAAAATCCATAAAAATTTGAAAAAAATTCAAAAATTATAAAAAAATATTGTATTCAATTTTGGCTTATTTGACTTGAGTTTGACAAATAGGTTAACTGGTTAGGAACAACTAGGTCTTAGACTTAGTAAATTAAAAACCATAAAAATAACATTCCTTAAAATTTAACGGTAGAAAGTTTATGCCTTGTAGTTTATTTAGAAATAGGCAAATTTTAGGTTCACTTCTTAGGCTAAGTCGAAACAAGGGAAGAGTATTGATGTTCTTATTAGAGTATAAGTTTGAAAAATAGTTCCTAGCTTAAGTCTAGATTCTGAAAACGTATACCCTACAATTTGCACAATCACGCACCTTGAAACTTGGAATAGTAGAAGAGACCTTGAAATGTTCTTGTCTAAAGTCCTTAGTACGATGAAATAAAAGAAAAAAAAAGTGAATAAAGAATAAAAAAAAATGGACACTGGTTTTTGTGATTACTTAAGGCTGCAAAAAAATAGAAAAATATTTAGCGAGGGTGCTTCATCACCTAGTGCCTTAGACCAACTGGTTTGGGAGTCACTGCTAAAACCTTGGGTGTTGCAAAGACTAGGAAGTACGCTTTAAAGTGCAAACGCATTTTGTAATCGGTCGTTGCTATCTCAAGAAGTATTAACGGTCGCATGAAGGATGTGTAAGCAAATTTCATTTAAATTCACCAACTAATTAGTACTTTGGACAACGGACAAGGGGTTGATTGCTTGATTTGAATTTCCAAGTGTAGGGGTGACTTATACACACACGTAGGGGTATGTGATTGATGTTTAGATGAGAAAAAGGAATGAAGAATAGAACTTGTATCTTTAATAGAGTTGATAGAAATTCCTGAGTAGAGATGTAACCCTAGAAGGAAAACTTAGGAGATGCCGAAAGCTAAGTAAGTCTATAGGATATATATAATTTTAAGTTAAATGATGAGAAAGTGTAAAGAATGTGGGTGGATAATTTACAAGTATAAGATAATAGAATTCTTTGTTAGAAAACCTAATTGGAGAACAAAAGTAAATGGGCCAAGTTGATAGGATTTTGTGGGTAGTATCCGCTGAAAACCCTCAGGAGACAACACTCCTCCTACTAGGGACACCTAGAGGTTTAAAAGCTTGTTGCACATGCTCAGTGCAATCGCGTTTCCCTGCGAAAGTGTGGTTAGGATTTTAGTGAATAAATAATAAGTTTGCTCGAGGACGAGCAAAAGATAAGTTTGGGGGTATTTGTTCAGACCATAATATTGCATTATTCATTACCCTATTCTTATTCTTTTTATGAATAAACAAGTACTCTTGACGCACGTTTGTTGCATGTTACAGGATACAGGGCTTGGATGCGTATACAGTGAAAAAGACGAAAGTTGATACAGAAAAAGGAATTTTGACCAACTAGTAGACGGATCCTAGTCAAGTTGAAGAACAGTGCAAGGTCCAAAATGTCAAGTGAACTGTTAAAAGATCGCTACAAGTATTCACTGAAACATCTGGAGGAGAATAAGAAGCCCAACAGAGAAAATACATATAAAAATACAGAGTCCAAGAACCCCTGAACCAAGCCAAAAAAGTGTAGGGTCCAACTCCTCAACTTGGCCGCGGAACCGCGGCCAAACCCAGCCTGGCGCCGCGGTTCCGCGGCCATATAGAGCGCACGTCGGTGGATTTTTGGCGTGTCGGTGCGACGGTGCAGGTGTTGGGATTTTTAAGGGTCAAATCTGTAATTTCACATGTTCGAGAGTCTGTAACCCTAGTTTTCATGTTTTCCTATAAATTGTATTCCCAGATCTGTAAAAACCTATGCCTCTTTTCAATCAATAAATTTCAGAATTTCTGGGAGATAAATTCAGATCTGTTCTATATTGTTTAGAGGGAGCCGTCAACTTAGGAAGGTAAATTCTGTCTTTCTTTCTTTTAATTAGTATGCCTTATCATACCCTAATGAGCGAGTGATCTCCTCGCTTGTTAGGGTTAGCCTTAGGGAAAGGGTTGAGAGATGAGATCTCTCACCCCTTTCAATGCCACCTTCACCTAATGAATTAGAACTCCATGCATACGCGCACAACCGCTCCCTGCGGCATCCTACCCCTCGAGGTAACGATGAACCGTAGTATAAAGGGCCAGTTGCGTGCGTTTTCCATGGGGGTTAGGGTAATTATCAACAAAGGAAGGATACGAATCTAGAGGAAGAACATCTTCCCAAAAGATTCGGATCCACTTTATTGATAACTACCGTAACATCTAATAGATCTAAAAAAAGAAGGCATTGAAAGCGGTGAGGAAAACGTTAATCTTCAAAACTTCCCCTAAGCCTAACCCTAGTAAGACTCTTAATTAGATTAATTAGATCCAGTTTTTATAGATTTTTATAAACCAACCAAAACGACATTTTGAATCAACTCGTTAAAACACATAAAAGAAATTTACCCGTCTCTGTGGATCGACCCGTACTCACCGGCTAGCTGCGAAGCGACGCCGTTTCTGATTGCGGTAAATACAAGTTTTGACTCTAAATCAATACTCTAGTTACCTTACACCGATTAACACATGCTACCTATTTGGCATGCACACTACCATTTACTGTTCACTGTCATACTCCACTCCCAACACAGTCCGCTCTGGCCGAAACCGCACAGTTTTGTCCTTCGGAGTGAACCGAACCCGAGCAAGGGTCACTTCACAGGAGCTTAGCATCCCAGAATTTCCCTAACCCGAACACACTTAACTACAGAGTTTTCAAGCTTCGTGGTTCCAGTTCATTCAAAATGCGTCTCTGTGTATAGGAGTGGAATCATCCCACTTATAGTTCTCGGATCTGCACTCTTTTAGAATGTATTCCGAAAATTCCCCATTGTTCTACAGTGGATCCCCGTGCTTATCTGGTATATATGGGTATTCCCACTGACCTATTATTGAGGGACCACCTCTGATAACCATAATGTCATGCCACACTCCCAATACAGACAGTATTGTCCGTTCTGAACGAAATCGTACGGTTTTGTCCTTCGGAGCGAACCGGACCCGAGTAGTACTTCCCAGTAGGTCACCCATCCTAGGATTTCCCTAATCCAGACACGCTTAACTACGGAGTTTTCAAGCTTCGTAGTTCCAGTTCACTCAAAAGGCGTCCTGTGTATAGGAGTGGAATCATCCCACTTATAATTCTCGGATCTGCCCTCTTTCGGAATGCATCCCGAAAATTCCTTATTGTTCTACAGTGGGTCCCCGTGTTTATCTGATATATATGGGTATACCGGATAATACCTGGGGTATTACATTCATAGTTATTCTCATGCCTAGTATTATATATACCATATTTCATTTTAAATACTGTTTTTTTTATAAAATGGGGGCTTGCCGAACTTTAGTTCGCTGACGGCATTCCTGTTTTATGTTTTCTTTTCTAGGAAATGTCGTCAGGCGACAGTGGGAAAGGAGATGAAGGTAAGTACGGGGTGGTACCAACTGAGAAAAACTTCAATCACTTCACCCAGGCAGAATTTAGGTTGTTTCCTTCAGATTTCTGCATACCTTATGTTTCGAAATATCAGACTGTTATGCTCTAATTTGGACTCTTGTTTGTTGAAGTTGTAATAAATACTGTTGGATTCATTTTCAAGATTGTAATGGTTTAAATTCTTGTATCAATTCTCATGTTACTGCCTATACAGACGCTTAACGTATTCATATTGGGAAGAAACGCTTTTCGGTATGAATACGTTGCGGGTCTCGTCTGCTCTCGCCCCTCGTCTTTTGGAAAGCAGGGCGTGACAATTTGTAAAATTGATTAATTTTCATGCTTAGAATAGTTACTATTTGAAAGGGCTTTGGTTTGAAGTTGTAAAATACCAAAATTTAGGGCTATGGAATGGCCTTAAGCTTTGGAGTTTAGGGGTTTACCTTATGAAAATAGTTTACAGTATTATTATATACCCTCATATAAAATGAGTAATCACAATACTATAATTGACAGGCTAGCTAAAAGATCCCGAATTTAAACTATTAGAAATTAGTAAATTTTCTTTCAGATATAATTTAACAAGCAATAGTAAATTTAGCCTAAGAAGACTTTTGGTTGGTTTTCATCTATTCAGAAGTGTACTTTCATTCTGTCTTCTCAGGTGATATTGGTAACTTTTTATCTTCATGATCTCAGATCTTAAGGAGCAAATTAAAGATCTGCTTTCGATCTCAGATCCTACTTCTACATCGGTAAGTAATTTCGAACTTAGGATTAGTTTTTTTTTTTTTAATTCCCAAAAGGATGGATCTTTGTAGAGGATGACAATAATTTTAGGCTTTAAAAACTTGAAATTCATCTCTTTTGTCTAACTGAGAACTTGACCTAGGTAATATGCAGGTTAAAATTGGGTTCAGTCTCTCTTTTTCTCATTTTTATGTTTCGATTATGCTAATTTTCATTCAATTTGGGCAGAGGTGATGCATGGGGCCATAGAGATTGAGAAGGACAAGGTGGTGATTTGTGAAAAAACAGAAGATGATCGTACTAGATGATAAAGGCTGGGGTATGGACAACTTTTTCTCTTGAAAAGGGCTTGTACCATGGTTTAAGAAGGCAAAATCCTCTCTTTTTTTTTGGATTTTACATCTAAGCATGGATTAAGTTTTATTTTTTTTTCTTTCACAGGTTCCTTGCTTGTATCTACTGATTGGAGATCGATAAATCTACCTATAACCCTAGATCTTAGACCTGTTAGTCCCTTGGTATGAACTCAGGTAATGCATTTGGTTCATAATTTTCAAAATTCCTGCATAATTTATAGGTGTAGTGCATGCTTTTCTATTTTCCAAAATGAATTCGATTGCTTTGTAAGTAAAATTTTGCTCTTTTTTCATGCCTTTTAAGCTCTTCACTTTCTCAGTTTAATTTACCATTATGGAATTTAGTTCTCTAATATGGGCCCAATGCTTTGCATTTGTGTGAATTTACTTATTTATTATGTCAGTGGTGTATTTCAATTCATCTCGCTTATGAATTTAACCAGAAAATGATGCAGCTTTCCTATTGTTAACAACTCATCAATCGTTTGATGAAGTGCTTCTTAATCAGAAAAGTTATTTTCAGTTAACGTTCAGATTTAACCTTTTCAGATTATTTTTTTTCCCTTCATTGAATTGTCATGTCTTAAATAGGAACTGTAGCTCCATATAAATATTGGTTATTTTACACTCAATAATCACTTATCTGTCTTTTCATCCAAACACACTTTCTGTTTCTAATCACTTTTCATACCAAAACATCCAAACACTAAAACAACGTATTTGCCATAAGCACTTATAAATGATTTTTTTTACTTTTTACAGAAACAATCACTTATAAGTGATGATTACTTAAAAATAAGCTGATCCTAGGTGCCCTAAAGAAAGAGATTGTGATAGCAGTAATTGATATAATTAATGTCTTATTGTCCATTTGCCTGTATGATTAGCGTATTGTGTGAGAAAGTGAATTTTAGAGTGAAATAACACCTGAAATGTGTTTTTTTTATTGCATCTCCAATTACTGTTGTATCCTATTCTGCTATATGCTGTTTTTATAAATAATCGAATATACATTTAGATTTCTATTCGGCCTCACTTATACAATTACGCTATTTTATGAAGATTTCTATGACCGTTGATAACCGAATGCATACGACACTTGTGTTGGTCACCGAAAGAAGGAGCATGCCAATAACTTGGATGAGTAAGTATTCAGAGTTGATTAGAAAAATAAACTTCAAAATGTAAGAATAATGTTGCATTCATTTGAAAAATGTACATTTATATTTCTTATATAACTTGAATATAAACTAATTTGTCTAATGGTATAAATATTTGTTATATTGTTGTTGTTGATCTATTCGCGTGCGCGGTTTATATTGTTGATATTGTATGTGAGCACACAATTTGCATTGTTGTTTATCTATCGCGCATTCTATTTTGTATAGCCGAATAATTATGTGATTTGAAATGTAAGCTCAAGCTTTTTAAAAATTTTCTCCGTATTTTAAAAAAATACAAAATAAAATTTTTTGAGACGGTTTGAGTCTTCCCTGATTGTTGGGACCTTCCGGGCTGTCCCAAATTTTTTTATTTTCAAGGTCGGCACCCAAAATGCTTGGGACGGCTCGAGATGTCCCAATATGATAGATTTGTAGTAGTGTAAGACCGGGCGTCAGGAATTTCAGTTCTTTATTTTGGATTATTTTTTAATCTGTACACACATAGTATGTATGTATGTACACATACAGACATCCCATTGATTTGGATTATTATAACCACAATTCTTTGAAATCCTCGGTTTTAGATTACGATTTGGACCGACAACATCCTATTGATTTGCAATTGGTATTTTAAAGGAAAAAAATCACAAAATACAATAAATAATAAACAAAAAGGGAGAAATCGATTAGACTAAATCCTGCGTCAATGCTTAAAAATCATGGGTTCCTTGTAGGACAAATTTTATTTTTTTTAATTGTAAACCATTTTTAAATAATAATTTTTAAAACAAACCATTTTTTAAAACTTATTACAAAACTAGACCACTTTCTACGTCACATCAGCGCCGGTTCAGCACTGACGCCGACATGAAAAAAAAATTTAGGGACGCAGTTTCAAACTGCGCCCATTAATAATTGTATAGGGCGCAGTTGAAATTGTGCCCCATACATTTGTAATGGACGCAGTTTCAAACTGCGTCCATTAATTAAAAAAAAATATGAATCACTGTAATTGTTGGGACCCTTTTTTTGGCGCAGTTGCAAACTGTCTCAAAAAGAAATATACTCATTCACGGGTCTGTGTTTTTTTATGGCGCAGTTTGAAGGTGCGCCCTAAATGGAAACACAATCATTCACAGGTATGTGTTTTTCTGGGTCGCAGTTGTAAACTGCATCCCAAAAAAGAAACACACTCATTCATGAGTCTGTGATTTTTTATGGCGCAGTTTGAAGGTGCGCACCAAAAGAAAACACAATTATTCATGAGTATGTGTTTTTCTATGGCGCAGTTGCAAACTGCGCCCAAAAAAAACACGGGACATACCCGTAAATGGTTGTGTTCCTTATATTAAGAGTTCAATCTCTTCCTCTATATCTCGAATCTCACTCTTTATGCCGAACTCTCTCACACTCTTTCTGATCTCATCGCCATCACATTCTCTATCTTTCTCCCTCTCAGTTCTTAGTCTCGCTCTCTCTCAATGTTGAGATCTTCATCTGCAGGATTGCCATCAATCAATAAAATTAAGAGGTGCATCCCTTACACCGTGGTGAAATCTATATATACGATGATAGACTATTCTAATTACGAAGGCATTCTTTATCGATTACGAGGGGGTATGAACTGACCGATGAAGATAGATCGTGAAATCCTACGGCTCTTGCACTTAGCTGTATTGGATGCACTCCTGTCTCCCCCTGAAGAAGTAACCCATGACCACCATAGGTTGGCAAATCGTTGTCTCCACTTCTTTCATATCGCGATATCGAGTACTCTGCAAGCTCTCTCTACCACATCTTTATGCACCGTCGGATTTTGAACCATCTCGAACTCACTCGAGATTCCGCAGTAGGTGATGAGGCCATTGATGCAATTACAAAGCGGATTAATTCTGTTGCTGCGAAGTTAAGTAACGTAAAGAATTTATTTCTAAAATTTTAGTGATGAATTATAGTGTTGTTACTGTTCTTGCTATTTTTTTTGTTTGCATCATTCTCGTGTATGTTGTGAATGTATGTACCATGTATGTAATATATCGTGTATGAACATGTGTTTGTGTGAGAGAGAATCAACGTTTGAATTAAAATGAATTAAAATCTTGTTTTGTAAAGAAATAATCGGGGGAAATCGGACAATACCTCTTTCGTCAATTTTGAATAAAATTCATGTACAAGTATAGTAAAATAATAGCATCCACAGATGGAACTAACTCAACGCTCAAACGGCGGAAACACAATCCACGCAAAATATACGACGCCTAAATGACGAAGAACAATAAGCTGAAAACAATAAACAATGTAAAATAAATAACGAATTCATCGCAACACAATATAATACAAACACTCCGTGCAATCTAACGAAGTCGTCGCACCATCCCTGGTGTCCTTCTCTTCGCTACAGGACGTCGAGGCTGTGACGATCCAGTTTCGTCTGCGGCAGGTGACTAAGACGGCTCTGGCTGTGATGGTCCATGCTCATACTCATCGGCATGCTGAGACGGCTCCGGTTGTGTCCGTCTGCGTCTTGTTCGTACATATGTAATAGAAATGGCAGGTGCGGACACAGCTGGTGGAGGGACGGGTAGTGCAGGGACGGGTGGCAGAGGCACGGATGGTGCAGGCACGGCCGGTGGACGTGTGAATCTGTGCCTTGTCATCGCACTCCTGATCAGGGACTTGATGTTCATAAAGCAGCTCGCTAAGTCCCTGGTGCCACTAATACCCTCATCAGCTATATGCTCTAACGCGTAAATGTTTTGGACTTATATTGATGGTAAATAAAATAATGAATTTCATAAAAATAATATTTTAGTTTTAAAAGGTTTGATATAAACTTACCAAATTTCTCTATCGGCCCTCGAGGCGTATATGAGGTGAGTGGAGGGGCGGCTGTGATGACGAATTTGCGGATAATCATCCAATACCAGGAAAAGTACCGGTCTATCGGTATACCTGGTTGTATCTCATCGGGTATGTGGTGTAGCCGATCGTACCATCGACCCATCCAAATTTGATACTCCACGAGCCAAGCATCCCTAATTAGCGCTCCACCCTTACGCGGTGTCTGCTCCACCGCGCCTGATATGTGCTCCCTGAAACCGAACTGGCGAAGTATACGGTCTGGCACGTGCATCTGAATAATATCGTTGCAGACGATCGGCGTCCGCGCACGCCAGAAGCCGGCGCCTGCCAAGCATAATAGATGCAGAGTGACCATCAGGTCATGTGTATACGGTGTTCACGTAACTGCTACCTCCTTCATGACATCGATCTCATTGCGGTAGAAGCGGAGGCTGCGATCCGGTGTCACATCTCATGACCTGAGCACATTCCACCTGCATAGAGATTACACACAAGTTAATATTCCAAAAAAACCTCGAAATTTGAAATATGCGTATAGTTTCAATTACTTACTGGCATCTATATGGCCTTTGGCCATTTAAAACAAACTGTTTCATAATAGTCGGATGACTAATAGAGAGATATGTCTATGGCCATATCTGAAATAGAATATGATAGAATTATGTTTTATATTGAATATCAATTTAATTACGCAAAATTAGTAGAATGCGGTTTTAAGTATTGTATACCTGAAGAAGCGTCAAATAGCCCCCAAAACTCTTCTACTCTATCAATGCAGCCATTCTCAGCTCGCTGTAGAGGAATGACAGAACTGTACCCCCCCCACGATAAAGTGGCACGCTGGTCGAGATCAGCTAAAAGAGACAGCCAGGCAAGACTAACTCTGCTCTTGCTCCTATCCGGAAACAAGCGAACCCCTATCTGATGTAAAATGTAGGCTCGTGCGTGCTGCTCGATCGCCGCAGGTGTAGCATCCATGGCAGGCTCAGCACTAAACGCCTCCCACAGCAAACTCAATTTAATATTACTGCCTCTCCTCTGCCCAACAGGCGGAATCAGTAATGTATAAATAACATATGTAATTAAAGAAAATAATATTATAAAGTTTTGCCTGTACTACTGCAGCGTTGGCCGACCTGTGGTCAGCCTGCAAGTACAAAACACTCGTATTTATAGGTTCAGAATTCATAGGTATATCTGCACAATGAAAAAGTCGAGTTAAATTATCTCTAAAAAAATGAGCATGTATAATAAAAAACATATATGTGCATGTATGTATATAGATATATGTTTTTTTTTTGTGTTTGGACGTGTGTGTGTATGCATATGTGTGTATTTCAAAATATAGGCAGCGATTATTAATGGCGGCGTGGGGCTGGAGGATTTTTGTATCGTGCCTTGTTTTGACCATACTCATTGCAGATACCGCATCTATTTTGTCTACGTCCTTCTCGTGAATCATCCATAACACTTTTGATACGAATAGAACGTGGTCATCCTGCTTGTCTCCTATGATAGCTGGTAATATCATTGGACCGTTGTATACCTCCCAATATCGGTTATCGGGTATAGGATGGAACAACGGGGCATAAGCAACTTTGTATTTGGGGACAAAATACCCTTTCGAAGTAAGATCGTGATGTGCAATGTTCCTCCCACCCTCTGCTCGTGTGCATGCTGCAATTACATGTGAATAGGGCAACTTTTGCAACTTAGGAATATTGCACATACAACTGCAGTTCCTACTATCGATAACTACGCCGTAATTTTTTCCATCTTTGTCAGTCACCTGCTATTCGGACTGGCTGAACCTCACGATCCAAACATGCCTAGTATTATGAGCCCTTTTTGTTATTAATTGTTCGAACTTAGGACATAACTTTTTCGTCTACTCTTGTCCCTCCTGGTGTCGTACAAATAAGTATTTGTTCGCCCTGTAAAAAGTCCGTCCTATTAAGGATTGAATAAGCAAAAATCGAGATCTTTTTAAGACCCCGTTAAAGTTTTCTGAAGCATTAATAGTCATCATGCAAAATCTCCTACCACCATCTTTCGAAAGAACCCATCTTTTTTCTTCATTTTTTAGACTACTTTCAATCCAAGTATCTACTCTTTAACATATACATTTAAGTTCCTCTCTGAGCTCTGTATAGGTCAAGTCATCTGGTGTACATACAATTTGAGAGAACAAACTCTACAAGGTTTTGCCACTAAATCCAGCAGTTGAGAAGTTGGCTCTGATATGTTGCATACAATAACGATGACTATGATGTTCTGGCCATGATTTTTGTAATGCAGTCGGAATCCCTTTCATCCGGTCAGATATGAAAGTAATGCGTCTTTCCCACACGGATGGAATGTAGAGATGAATACAAGCAATGAACCACTCCTAATTTTCAATGGTTTCACTTCCAACTACAATATATGCCAAAGGATAAAGAAAGTCATTTGCATCGGCACCGGTAGCAATGAGCAAGGCCCCTTTATATCTGCCGTATAAGTGGGTCCCATCAATACTGAGAACGGGACGACAATAAACGAAACCATCAATGGCCGGTCCGAATGCCCAAAATGCACCGATAAAATATCCTATTCTTTTTAACATTGAAGCGTCGGTTATCTTGAAGACAGTCCCGGGATTACTAGATTTAATGGCAGCAAGATATCGTGGCAAATGTTCATATGAATCTTCCCAATCTCCGTATATTTTAGACAATGCTCTGTTCAACGCATTCTATGCCTTCATATAATTTATTTCAATGAATAATGTATCTTTTATAAGCACTTGAATCGTTTTGGGGTCAAATCGACATCCGCTTTCACAAAAGGCAATATCTTGTTACATATGAATGTAGAAGTGACATATTTATGATTTGAATTTACTATAGAATTCACATAAGTATGATTACCTGCATACTTTTTTATCTACCAATATCCTGTTGGTGATTTCTGTGAAATATATGCATGAAGCCTTCATGGGAAGTTCACGTCTGTTTTACAAACGACGGTACACTTGGTCATGTTAGTCTTGATTGGTTTAAAAGAAACTTCATGTTTAATTAACCAAACGCTGACTGCCTGAATTAAGTTCTCCTTATTCTCGAACAAATCTCCGACCTTCAACCCACTTTCAATATCAAATCAGCACGAAAGTTGACATTTTCCATTACCGATATAGATAACATGTGAGCATCTGTCATATTATCAGCAAGTGGATCTTCAAACTCAACGAGGTCATTGTTAATATATGAATTAGTAATCCACTGCCTATCATTCTCGTCGGTAAGGACATGTACGATTTGCATGCTATTTTGCGCATGAATCTCGTCCTCATCACAAGCATCATCATCGTCGTCGTCATCATTTTCATCTCCATTATGTTCCAACACCGTTGGATCCGTAGTAGGTACATCGGTTGGATGTGCAGAACCAACATTGGGGACTTGCATGTTACTTGATGGTCCAGCTTCATATCAACGAAATCCCGACCTATCGTCTGTAAACGGTGTCCATCCCTTATTGTATGACTGCATATGCTCGGTATTTTGGGACATAATATTGAAGCTGAAGCTTGGCGTTGGCATGCAATTAAAACCGAAACTTGGCGGTGACATGTAATTATTACCGGGCGGCGGTACATAAGAACTGCATACAAATTTACGAATACTTTGTAACTATAGCATACCTCCACTATCAATAAATAGTGTTCTGCTAAATGTATATGCGGTATAAAGATATGCAAGGTAATACTTACTTCGTAAACTGCCAATTCACTGGCGTCCTGCTTGATATGTCTTCACCTATTTAATTTTGATCTATATATTGTTCATCATTGGTGGGAGACATAAATCCGGTAGAATCAGCATTCATATTGAGCATGTGTATCATTTCTCCTTGCGAGTATTGCTTGGATGCTCTAAAAGAATGATCAAGCACTTCAGAATAAGGTTCGGGCAGTTGAGCGGACGTCAATATCTTTTTCTTCACAAACAGCTCGATCGATTTCGATTCCGATGCAAGCATAACTTGTGTATCCTCATCATCGGATACTTCAATGGCGGTATATTCATACTCCGTCAACCATTTTCATATTAAGGAGATATTGAATTCTAACGGATTAATTTTGGTAGCTTTGTACACCACTTGGCACAGCTCGTTGTATGTGCTAGATTTCTTGACTCTAGTCATCTTAGATTTTCCACCGACATATTCAGGAATATTATTTTTTCCAAACGTTAATTGGCCACCGAAATAGAAAACTAGATGAATGTAATTATCCGTCATTTTCCCACTTGCCAGAAATATTGACGCACTTTGAGAGTTCTTATCAAACAACCTACTTATTTATCTTCACAATTATACTCAACTAATTACATAAAATTATAATAAAATCTATATTTATAGGATGTAATAAGTTGCAAGAACTTGTATCCTACTCAGTGATCCGTCATAAGTAAAATCGGGAAAAACCCCTAATATGTATCCAATTTGTTCGAATTGCTTACCTAATACAAAATTTTAACCAAAATTTTTAATGAATTATTTTTAAATAAAATTAGGGTTTAGCTAATTTTCGAGATGCTCACAGTGGTGATGACGATGGCGAGGATGAAGATGATTGTTCGTCCATGAATTTCCACCTTAATCTGTACAAGTGAAAGTTCGTGAGATCGAGAGAGCTGATGAGCCAGAAAGATGAGAGAGAGAGGGAATGAGAGATGAGAGAGGGAAAGAGGAGGTCGGGGGGAACTAGGAGGGGGAGGTCGGAGGTGGGTAGGGGAAAAAAGGAAGTCTCGGGGGAAGTGGTCTCGGAGGGGAGGGGGAAAAGAGAGAGGGGGGGAGGGAGAGCAGAGAGAGTACCTGAGATTAGACACACAGAGAGAGAGAGAGTGATCAAGAGAGAGAAATGAGAGAGAGAAGTGAGGAATGAGGAAAGCTAATATTTCGCAACGGTTTAAGTAGGGGAATGGGCACACTTTGAAAGTGCGCACCATTATTTTGGACTAAAATATATAGGCGCAGTTTGAAACCGCGCTATATACATTTGTAATAGGCGCAGTTTGAAACTGCGCCCATTACAAATGTATATAGCGCGGTTTCAAACTACGCCCCATACAATTATTAATGGGCACAATTTTAACCGCGCTCATTACATTTGTATGGGGCGCAGTTTGAAACTGTGCCCCATACAAATGTAATGAGCCCAGTTTGAAACTGCGCCCCTAAAAAAAATTCATGACACCTACGAGGCAGAAAGTAGTATCTTTTTGTAATAGGTTTTAAAAGTGGTTTGCTTTAAAAATTATTATTTTAAAAAAATTTACTATAAAAAATTGTCCTTCCTTTTAACGTAAACCTGCATTAATTTTTAGGTTTTTTTTACTTAAAGCCCCCCAAAATTGAGTTAATTACTAAAAAAACCCTAAAACTTGATAATTACTTATTACCCAAAACGTTTAAGTTGCATCAATTTACCCCCACTAGCCCTTTCACTTTATTTCATTAGTCATTTAACGAAAGAAGTCGGGCTAGGACTATCAAACCCTCTCAACCCACTCGTATTCACTCTTTTTCATTTAAATTTTCAAATTAGAGCCTCTATTTGAAATTAGGGCTTTAAATCTCCAATTGGCAATGAAATATGGATTCTCTTTGTCACGATCCGGAAATTTGGCATGTGGCCGGCACGAGAATTACGTGAAGTCTACAGGATCCCGCCGTAATTCAAGTAAGCCGAAGCCCAGAAATCTAAACATTTTTGCGGAAAATAGTGAAGGTGCAGTTTTGAAATATCGGCATAATGAAATTCAAGCCATCCTTTTTAAAATATAAGTCATATCATAAGAAAATGCAACAGTTTACTATCTTTGAAAACATTTTCGTCCATAAATTTGGGCAGCACCTCCCTTGTATAATTTGATCCAAAACCACATACATGCAATAATATAGGCATCTCCAAGTAGGAGCTAGCTCTTCGCCTATTGGCGGAATCACAACCACGCAATAAGCATAAATATACGACGCTCTATGGCGAAAATCAATCAGAGAAAGAATAATAAGTAAAACCAAGATACCATCCAGCTCAAATAAACGACAAACATCCATCCTACTCTAAGTCTCTCAAAATACAAGTCTGTCTAAATCTACCAATAATACATAGTCTGGTTTCTGATTGATGGAGGTTTAACTAGATACAATAGAAATAATAGGTATAAGAGTGGTCACGATTCAAATGTGTGTCCCACTTACCAAAGAAAAACACCATGAAGAAAGCTGTGTGCCAGCAATACCGTTACTGATCCAAGCGGTCGAACCTGCAAGAAAACTGTGGCACAACGGGGGTGACTTTCCAACTCGTGAGTAGAAAATATCAGCAGGTAGAAATTGAATGAACAACGATCCCTAGGTCCTACTGTAACATGAAGGTAATACTATGGTATCTAAAGTGATCATGTATACATATGTGCACAATAACAATGTCGTGCCCGTAACGGTATTTAATGATGGCCATCTAAATATATATGCATGTATGCATGTGTATCAAGCAACGTGTGTCCATCAACGACATATCAACATCATGAAACCTGAGTGTCCAATATCGACACTCGAAACATCATGAAATCCGTGTCCAGCATCGACACGTAAATCCTCATATCTCAGGCGCCACATCATCGGATCGCCCCTCATATTCATCAGATCTCACAACTCCGGTCGATATCCTCCGGATAACCGCCAGGTCCAAACTATCATCAGTAGGTAGTGCATCCCCTGCCAGGCTCATCGTCTACTCCATGATCTTCTTGCCCCGGGGTACCTTACCGGGTCCACCATGTACGCGCAGATGGTTCCTCCTCACTCCTCGAATCAGGTATCGTATAGCTCAGAACTGAGAAAACTCATGGTGGACACGAAATATCACATCACGAGAAACCGCGTTTTTAAAACAATTCATAATTTCCTTTGAAATATAACCGTGGTTCTCAAATCCAGAGATCTCATGAAAACAGTATCTCAATGCATGTAACCATAAAGTACAGTATATGCAAACATAAAACAGTACTGAAAGCATCTCAAGTATTATCATGTAAGCATATCATGTGATAATTACTGAACAAATGATTGTACTTTACAGTTAAGAGTAATACCGTGATATAACAGTTCTACTGTGTAAGTGGCATGGCAATTACTGATGATGAATATGTAAGCCGGCAAATCTGTGTAAGTGTAACATGCGCATCATCGGTAATAGTGCGGGTGTACTAGTAGACAAAGCCATATACAGGTAAGTGCTGGGAACATAGTACGTATGTCACGGGGAATAATACGGCATAACATGGACGGTAATAACATATGTAACTATCCCTAGATACATCAAATATAACACATTATCCACTAAGGTGTTTAGAAGCAATGATTATCCGAATCAAGACAAATTCATAAGTCGGCGATCCAGCCTCATAGTATCAGATGTGATATAATCCTCGTACATCATCCTCTATTCGAAAATACGGATCAATCATCCGGTATCCTATCACATACGGTATAATCCATCGTACGGTGTCATCAGATCAGAATAAGGATCCATCGTCCTAATACATAATATCATCTCATATTCTCATATATACATACATATATACATATATATATCTCATATCATATTTATATCAACCTCATATCATATCTATATCAATATCACATCATATCTTATCAATCTCATATCATATCTTGGCATATGTAATTATGTATTCATATCGCCTAACATTCTCATATCAAGTATATCCGCTCATGTCATCTTATTATCCTCATATCAATATATATCATCCCATACTTGTCCTCTTTTCAATTATATATATATATATATATATATATATATATATATATATATATATATATATATATATATATATATATCGCTTCACATCCTCATTTCATCATGTCATCTTATACTAAATCCGTTGATTATATCCGTAAGTTCATAGCATAGGCTTCTCCAAATTATATTCTATATATCGATTTTCCATTACTATGGTTGCGTGGTTGCTATACACCATCCACCCGACATCCCCCGTATATATAAATCTACTCACCTGCAATATTCTTACTTAGTCGAAGTCGATGAACTTCTTGATCTCCTTCGTCGTCTCTGAAGTCCACGCGAAGGTACCTACAATCAATTTACATCGTAACGATATTAAAACCAAGTCCGAAAACCTATATGGCATGCAAAGTGCTCATAGGTTAGAACCTATAGCCCACGCATGCAAGAACAACCAATTAACCCTCTGCGTTGACGTCCAAACGTCCAACGACCATGCCAAAACTCAAATAGCAAAACCAAGTTTCAGAAATCGGGAACCCAAAATCAGCAACATAGAAAATCACTTTCAGATTCTACCCTAGGTCAAATTAGGAGATTCTGCATATAGGGTGTAGGGTGTTTTTCGTCACCCTATTGAGATGGGAATACGCACGCTCTTGTCAGGCGTACTACAGATTCCCCCTGCCTAGGATAGACGGGGGTTTATTGATTGTGGGTATCCGAATCTCCGGCGGCTTCGGACTAAGTGTTGGGGCAAAAATTTACACCCCGGTTGACCGAGTCAAAGTCAAGGTCAACCCCCAAGCTAGGTGGGCCGAAGCCCAGGTCAAGCGGGCCCATGCCCAAGTCGACCCCGCGGCCAGCCTCCCCATGCCAACAACAAAATCATGTAATAAATAATTTTTATGTAATTTTTTATACATGAATGTATGCAAAATGGGCATAAAGCCAATATTTTGTAAGCCCATGGCTTATGTGCAAAAATGAAATGGCACATGAGCCATGGGATAGGAAAAATGCCATTTTTGTGAAGCCCAAGGGGCTATATGTAAATATGTAAGCCTATAAAAGGCAACATGATGATGAATAAAGGACACTTTTCATTCTCTCCACCAAAAATTTTAGATCTGAGATCTTTTGTGCCTCCTGCTCCTTCTCCAACGTTCTAAACCTTCTCATTTCTTTTGAATTAAATCAAGAGTTTTACTCTTTCTTTTCAAAAACTAAGAAGTCTTTCACCACAAAACCCATAAAGGGGAACTTGGATCTACCATTAGATCTCAGAAAGGAGAGATTTTTAGATCTCACATCTCTTGATCATCAAGATCCAGCCAACAGAGGAGGAAGAGGAAGAATCCCTTTCATCAACCAAAACATTTTAGGAGTTTAACTCCATATATTTACATATATATATATATATATAATAAATATTTCCTTTCTGAAGCATAGCTTCTGGTTCTGGGACTAAAAGTCCCTTTGTCTCGCCAGCGCACAGCGCTCGAGCGCAAAACGCCCACGTGCCGACACGTGGCGCGCTTGCGCTCAGGCGCACTGCGCTCGAGCGTAAAGCGCTCACGTGCCGACACGTGGCGCGCTTGCGCTCAGGCGCACTGCCCTCGAGCGCAAAGCGCCCACGTACCGACATGTGGCAGCGCAACTGCGCTCGAGCGCAAAGCGCCCACATGCCGACACGTGGCGTGCTGCGCTCAGGCGCACTGCGCTCAAGCGCAAAGCGCCCACATGCCGACACGTGGCGTGCTGCGCTCAGGCGCACTGCGCTCGAGCGCAAAGCGCCCACGTGGCGCGCTTGCGCTCAAGCGCACTGCGCTCAAGCGCAAAACGCCTACATGCCGACACGTGGCGCGCTTGCGCCTGAGCGCACAGCACCTAAGCGCACAGCGCTCAAGGCGCTGGCCCCACGCATCCTTTGGATGCCTTTCCCCCCTTTTTCTTTTATATATATATATACATATATAGATATATATATATACACATATGTATACATATTTACACACACACATACTCCGCGACACTGTCCCTGTTAGAAAAAATTTCTAATGGGGCGCTGCCCCACACCCCGCAAGGGGGCTGCTAGCCCCCTTGACCCCCAGCCCGCTATCCGGGTAGCGGGACCCCCGTAAAAACTCTGCGTGGCTCCCGATATATCCAAACCCCCCTTTCAAAACACAACACACGTACACTGCACATTGGGTTCGCATGACCATTTTAACCCGTTAATCAGAGATTCCCTCGCCCCAAAGGCGAGGGGTAATTAACGGCAGCTTAGTCCGCGGCTGCCGGAGATTTGGATCCCCACAATCAATAAACCCCGGCCTACCCTAGGTAGGGGGAATCTGTAGTATACGCCTGACAAGCACGCGCGTATTCCCATCTCAATGGGGTGACGAAAAACACCCTACAGATTCTGGCACGCCCGGTGGGACCAATCTCTCCTCCCATATTTCGGGTTAAGCGTTCATGCGAACTCAATCAATATACATACATGTATTTATACTAAAAATAATGCTTTTTCATGCAGATTTTCAAGCAATCACCTTCCGACGATGTCCTCGATGATGAACTCAGCTCCCGTCTCCTACACGATAAAGATAGACTCCAGGACGGTCCTCCCGGCCAGCCTTGGGCGACAATGGGAAGAGCCGTTGCTACCATTCGGCTCTATTATGTTCATACCTGTTGGCGCCATCCCGGCTCCTCAAGCCCCGGTGGCAGACAAACCGGCCTTGAAAGGCAGGAGACCAAATGTGGTGGTCGCGAGGGCGCCTCAGCCTAAGCGCAAGTCCGTTTCCGAACGACTCTCCATGGCCCCAGCTGGGGGCAAGGCCATCAACACCAACAAAGCTACAACGCGTCCCGAGCAAGCTCCAGCGGTGCCCTTGACCACTGCTCGATCGGGTGTCTTCTCTAAGCTCCCCTCTGATCAACTCATAATGGCTTCCCGGATAGCGGATGCCCGCCAAGCCTTCAAAATCGAGAAGCTGAGAGAGAGAAAGCTCAGATATAGAACCAACAAAAGGGCTAGGGCTCCTGCCAGACTAAACCTCATGAGGTTCGAAGAACAGGGTTACCCCGCCGAAGATGAGGAAATGGCTGGATATGTGGTCCACACTGTCTACATGGTGGGCACGCGCAGCAAGAGCAAGGACGGGGTCACCACATCTCAAGTCCAATCTGGCTTGAAGGTGGTTGCCGCTTCCCAAGAACAGCCGCCTCTGCTGGGTGATGAAAACCCTCTTGATGAGGATGATAGGCGGAAAGACCCTTCGGTCCATGAGGAGTCGGGCTCGGAAAGCGAAGAAGAGCCAACTTTCCGTCCCAGGACCGCGGAACAAGAGCTACTTCAAGAGCTCCGAAAGCAGCTCAGAAACACAGACAAGGAGATGGACAAACTCTACTCCAAAATCGATGACTTGACGAATGTCGTGATGCAGCTCACGGCCCGACTTGCCTCTCAGCCGCCCAATCAAGCGGAGGGCTTTGCTCATGAACCGGGAAACGTTGTCCCGAGACAGCCGGTGCCTATTCCCTCAAATCCAAAGGCGGGCGGACCGCATGAAAGTCAATCGCATCCTATCTCAGGAAATGTCTTGGCTACTGATGACAGTAGCCCGCTAACTCAAGATCAAATCATGGACTTGGCTGCCAGCAAAGTCAAGACATTGGTGGCCGAAGCCGAAGCGCAAAAAGATATCAGCAGTAGTGGGAGACCATATCCCGCTCAGTATGATCTGGTAGAATTTCCTAGCAGCTATGTCATCCCCAAATTCGGAAGGTTTGATGGGACGGGAAATGCGAATCAGCATATCGCCCACTTCAAAGCCTCATGCGGGAATACTGGGGGCAATGATGCGCTTCTCCTCCGCCAGTTCGTTAATAGCTTGACCGATGTTGCTTTCGACTGGTACGCGAGCATACCGGATGGCTCCGTCACAACTTTTGTCCAAATGGAGTCTCTGTTTCGGCAGTGGTTCATGAGCGTCAGCGATAAGATTACCATTGCCGAGCTCGTAAGGACCAAGCCCAAGAGCGATGAAAGCAGCACGGATTTTATAACCCGATTGCGCAATCTCTTCGTCAAATGCGAACCGCCGATAGAGCAGGCCAATGTTCGGAGAGGGAGGAGAATCTCCACTGAAAGAGAAGCTGGATAAGGTCTATTCCTTCTGAAGGGACAAAATCCGTAAAATATTCAAAGATGCCCTGAAGAACGGTCTACAACTGCCAGAGTCAAAAAGACCGCAGGAAGCGAATAGGACCGACGACCCCAAATACTGCCCCTATCACAGAGTGATAGGTCATGCCATTAAGGACTGCTTCGTCTTCAAAGATTGGGTCGAAAAGCAATACAAGGCAGGAGAGATAGAACTGTCCAAAGGCGTGTTAACAAACAGTCAAGCTGCAACCGCCAATTTCATACAAATGGAGACCGAAGTTCTTCGTGAAACCGATTCTCTCAGACATCTGCCTTTCTCTGAAAACAATCGACCACCACGTCATTAAACTGGGAACAGTCGACCTCTAAGTCGTTAAACTGGGAATGTAAAAAAATGTAAATAAAAAAATGTGTAAATAAAAGGAAAATAAAGAAAAGCCGAAATGATGGGGCAACTCGCAATAAAAATCAGCGAGTAAAATAAAGATGAAAATAAAGCCGAAATGATGGGGCAACTCGCAATAAAAATCAGCGAGTAAAATAAAGATGAAAATAAAGCCGAAATGATGGGGCAACCGCGAATAAAAGCCGAAATGATGGGGCAATCGCGACCTTCGCGATAAGAAAAGCTAAAATGATAGAGCAATCACGGTAAAACAAAAAATGCAAAAACAAAAAAAAACGGCGAATGATGAGTCGCTCCTGGTACCATATTCCAGTGCAGCGATGCAGACGCCAACCAAAATCCAATTTCCAAAAATTCTTCCAGCCCTACGGTTAGTCCCCAAATTGACTACCGTATACAATCCACGGGCTCAAATAATTCTCATCACCCTCATGCTCCACCGTAATCACCAGTTACGCGGCTGGTCTCCGCCTTTGGAATTATGCTCCATTGAGAAGACCCACTCATGTGTCCTCACGATATATGAGGAGAACAAACCTTTGTAGTATCCTTACGACTCACGAAGGAAGAACACACTTAGGAGTCCCCACGACTCCTAAGGAAAAAATACACCTATGGGATCCTTACGACCCGTAGGGAGAATTTGCTTTTATGGGACCCTCACGGCCCATAAAATTGAAAAGACTTAGGTGATAGGGATCTAAACCTGCCTCCTAAGCCATCGCTCCCCAACCCCCAAGTGGCGAATGATGAGTCGCTCCTGGTACCATATTCCAGTGCAGCGATGCAGACGCCAACCAAATTCCAATCCTATACCCCAAGTGGCGAATGATGAGTCGCTCCTGGTACCATATTCCAGTGCAGCGATGCAGACGCCAACAAAATTCCAAATCCCATACCCCAACGGCGAATGATGAGTCGCTCCTGGTACCATATTCCAGTGCAGCGATGTAGACGCCAACAAAGTCCCAAAAAATTTTATGGCCCTATGGTCTGGATCATACATCCTGCAAAACCGTATACAATCCACGGGCGTAAAACAATCCCAATCTCTCCAAAAAAAATAATAAAATAAAAAAAGGTATGTCCACAAGCAAGATGGGCACGGATGAAAACCCGAAAGGGCTCTGTGAGTAAAAACAGCAGGACTGCCGGCGAGTTTTTGAAAACCCGAGAGGGCGCAAACTCGTGAGAAAGAGATGAAATGCACTCACAAGGTCCTCTCGACTTTGTGACGTGAAAATTCCCGCGTGAGATCCTTACGACCCACAAAGGAGCAACACACTTGGGAGTCCCCACGACTCCCAAGGAGAAAATGCACTTACGGGATCCTTACAACTTGTAGGGAGAAAATGCTTTGTGAGACCCTTACAGCTCACAAAGTTGAAAAGTCTTAGGCTATAGGGACCTAAAACCTGCCTCCTAAGCCAACGTTTCCTAATAAGCAAACGCAAATGATGATTCGCTCCTGGTACCATATTCCAGTGTAGCGATGCTGATGCCAAACAAAAAAAAAACCAATCCCCAAATCCTCTCATGACAAATGATGATTCGCTCCTGGTACCATATCCCAGTGTAGCAATGCTGATGTCAACCCAAATCAAATCAAACCAAATCAAATCAAACCAACAACCTCTGCGGCGGAATCATGCTTCGTCCCAGAATTTACCCCGTGTCGAAATCATGCTTCGCCTCGGGATAACGACCTCCTCGTCGGAATTATGCTTCGTCTCAGAATACACCCCGTGTCGAAATGATGCTTCGTCTCGGTGTACCTGCCTTCCCTGTCGAAATTATGCTTCGTCTCGGAATCAAATCAAACCAACAACCTCTACGGCGAAATCATGCTCTGTCCCAAAATTTACCCTGTTTCGAAATCATGCTTCGGCTCGGAATCAACCAACGACCTCCTCATCGGAATTATGCTCCGCCTCGGAATTAAATCAACCAACAAGCTCTGTGTCAGAATTATGCTTCATCTCAGAATGCACCCCGTGTCGAAATGATGCTTCGCCTCGGTGTACCTGCCTTCCCTGTCGAAATTATGTTTCGCCTCGGGATCAAGTCAACTAACAAGCTCTACTCTGGAATCATGCTCCGTCTCAAAATGTACCCCGTGTCGAAATCATGCTTCGCCTCGGAGTATATGTCTTCCCCGTCGGAATTATGCTTCACCCGGGAATTAACCTCTGCATCGAAATTATGCTTCGGTCAGAATATCTGCCGCTCTTCGGAAAGATGTTCCGAACTCTGGAATTATGCTCCGCCCTTCGGAACGATGCTCCGATCTCTGGAATTATGCTCCGTCCATCGGAATGATGCTCCGAACCCTGGAATCATGCTCCGCCCTTCGGAATGATGCTCCGATCCCCTGGAATCATGCTCCACTCATCGGAATGATGTTCCGATCCTTGTAATTATGCTCCGCAAATTGGAATGATGCTCCGCTCATCGGAATGATGCTCCGATCCTTGGAATTATGCTCCGCTCTTCGGAAAGATGCTCCGAACTCTGGAATCATGCTCTGCCCTTCGGAATGATGCTCCGATCCCTTGGAATCATGCTCCGCTCATCGGAATGATGCTCCAATCCTTGGAATTATGCCCCGCAAATTAGAATGATGCTCCGCTCATCGGAATGATGCTCCGATCCTTGGAATTATGCTCCGCTCTTCGGAAAGATGCTCCGAACTCTGGAATCATGCTCCGCCCTTCGGAATGATGCTCCGATCCCCTGGAATCATGCTCTGCTCATCGGAATGATGCTCCGATCCTTGGAATTATGCTCCGCAAATTGGAATGATGCTCCGCTCATCGGAATGATGCTCCGATCATTGGAATTATGCTCCGCTCTTCGGATAGATGCTCCGAACTCTGGAATCATGCTCCGCTCTTCGGAAAGATGCTCCGAACTCTGGAATCATGCTCCGCTCTTCGGAAAGATACTTCGATCTCTGGAATTATGCTTCGCCCATTCGGAACGATGCTCCGAACCCTGGAATTATGCTCCCCCCTTCGGAACGATGCTCTGATCTCTGGAATTATGCTCCGCGAATCAGAATGATGCTCCGATCCCCGGGAATCATGCTCCCCGAGACGATGCTCCGCCCCTGGAATGATGTTCTACCTCGAAGTCCAACTTCAAGATCCATCAATTTCATGCACACAACTCAAATGTGCGGTGTGCATTTATTGATGGGGGCACTTTGTTGGGGCAAAAATTTACACTCCGGTTGACCGAGTCAAAGTCAAGGTCAACCCCCAAGCTAGGTGGGCCGAAGCCCAGGTCAAGCGGGCCCATGTCCAAGTCGAGCCCGCGGCCAGCCTCCCCATGCCAGCAAAAAAATCATGTAATAAATAATTTTTATGTAATTTTTTATACATGAATGTATGCAAAATGGGCATAAAGCCAATATTTTGTAAGCCCATGGCTTATGTGCAAAAATGATATGGCACATGAGCCATGGGATAGGCAAAATGCCATTTTTGTGAAGCCCAAGGGACTATATGTAAATATGTAAGCCTATAAAAGGCAACATGATGATGAATAAAGGACACTTTTCATTCTCTCCACCAAAAATTTTAGATCTGAGATCTTTTGTGCCTCCTGCTCCTTCTCCAAGGTTCTAAACCTTCTCATTTCTTTTGAATTAAATCAAGAGTTTTACTCTTTCTTTTCAAAAACTAAGAAGTCTTCCACCACAAAACCCATAAAGGGGAACTTGGATCTACCATTAGATCTCAGAAAGGATAGATTTTTAGATCTCACATCTCTTGATCATCAAGATCCAGCCAACAGAGGAGGAAGAGGAAGAATCCCTTTCATCATCCAAAACATTTTAGGAGTTTAACTCCATATATTTACATATATATATATATATATATATATATATACATATATATATATATATATATATATATAATAAATATTTCCTTTCTGAAGCATAGCTTCTGGTTCTGGGACTAAAAGTCCCTTTGTCTCGCCAGCGCCCAGCGCTCGAGCGCAAAACGCCCACGTGCCGACACGTGGCGCGTTTGCACTCAGGCGCACTGCGCTCGAGCGCAAATCGCCCACGTGCCGACACGTGGCGCGCTTGCGCTCAGGCGCACTGCCCTCGAGCGCAAAGCGCCCATATGCCGACACGTGGCAGCGCAACTGCGCTCGAGCGCAAAGCGCCCACATGCCGACACGTGGCGTGCTGCGCTCAGGCGCACTGCGCTCGAGTGCAAAGCGCCCACATGCCGACACGTGGCGTGCTGCGCTCAGGCGCACTGCGCTCGAGCGCAAAGTGCCCACGTGGCGCGCTTGCGCTCTAGCGCGCTGCGCTCGAGCGCAAAACGCCCACGTGGCGCGCTTGCGCATGAGCGCACAGCGCTCAAAGCGCTGGCCCCACGCATCCTTTGGATGCCTTTCCTCCCCTCTTTCTTTTATATATATATACACACATATGTATACATATTTACACACACACATACTCCGCGACGCTGTCCCTGTTAGAAAAAATTTCTAACGGGGCGCTGCCCCGCACCCCGCAAGGGGGCTGCTAGCCCCCTGACCCCTAGCCCGCTATCCGGGTAGTGGGACCCCCGTAAAAACTCTGCGTGGCTCCCGATATATCCAAACCTCCCTTTCAAAACACAACACACGTACACCGCACATTGGGTTCGCATGACCATTTTAACCCGTTAATCGGAGGTTCTCTCGCCCCAAAGGCGAGGGATAATTAACGGCAGCTTAGTCCGCGGCTGCCGGAGATTTGGATCCCCACAATCAATAAACCCCGGCCTACCCTAGGTAGGGGGAATCTGTAGTATACGCCTGACAAGCGCGCGCGTATTCCCATCTCAATGGGATGACGAAAAACACCCTACACTAAGCTGCCGTTAATTACCCCTCGCCTTTGGAGCGAGAGAACCTCCGATTGACGGGTCAAACTGATCATGCAAACTCAATGTGTCGTGTGTGTGTTGTGTTTTGAAAGGGTTTTGGATATATCGGGGGCCTCGCAGAGATTACAGGGGTCTTGCTATCCAGATAGCGGGTTGGGGGTCAAGGGGGCTAGCAACCCTCCTGCGGGGTGCGGGGCAGCGCCCCGTTAGAAATTTTTTTCTAATGGGGACGTGTTTTGGGTGTGGAGTGCATGGAAAATGAGGGGTGAGGAGCATCTTAAAAACGTGTGCATGGCACGTGGGCGCTAGACGCCCACGGGTCACGTGCCTGGCACGTGGGCGCTTGGCGCCTGCGGGTCACGTGCCAGGCGCGTGGTCGCTTGGTGCCCGTGGGTCACGTGCGCGGCGCGCGACCGCTGAGCGCTGGGCACCCGCGGGTCACGTGCGTGGCACGCGACCGCTGAGCGTTGGACGCTCGTGGGTCACGTGAGGCATACGTGGGCGCTGAGCGCCCACGGGTCACGTGCCCTGCACGCAACCGCTAGGCGTCCGTGGGTCATGTGCGCGGCACGCGACCGCTGGACGCCCATGGGTCGCGTGCGCGGTACGCAACTGCTGGAAACGCCAGCGGAAAAGGGGATTAGCCCCTGGGCTGGGAGTTGAACTCCTAAGGGTCTTTGGAGTTGAACTCCTAACAAGGATTATGTGTAGATTTGGAGTTAAACTCCTAAAAGGGTTTTGTTTATGGAGTTAAACTCCAACAGATCTTGAATGGAGTTAAACTCTTAGAAATCTTTGGAAATGACCGAAGGGGACCCCTTGCTTCCCCCCTTTGGCCCTGGATCTTCCCCAAAGTAGGATTTTTGGAGGTGGGTATCCTTCTTCCTCCTCTTCTGTTAGTCGGATCTTGGAGAAAAGGGGGGTGAGATTTAAAAATCTCCCCTTTTGAGATCTGATGGAAGATCTCAGTTCCCCTTCGAGGGTTTGATGGTGAAAAAATTGTTTATTTTTTGAAAAGCAAGAGTTAAACTCTTTATTTAATTCAAAAGGGGGAAGAAGGTTTTAGAACCTTGAGGAAGAAAAAGGAGGCACAGACCCTAATTTTTTTTTAGAGAGAAAAAAAGTTATCATTGATTTTTCATCAAGTTGCCTTTATAGGCTACACACTTTACATACAGCCCCTTGGGCTTTGCCAAATGGCACTTATGCCACCCCATGCATCATGTGCTTATCTCTTTTTGCACATAAGCCATGAGGTTTACAAAATTTTGGCTTTTTACTTATTTTACATATATATATATATATATATATATATATATATATAAAGAATTATATTAATCCAATTTATGGCTTCATTCCTTTTTTCATGGGGCCGGTCCCTTTGACCTGGGCTTGGGCCCACTTGGCTTGGGGTTGACTTTGAGTTTGACTTGGTCAACCGGGGTGTAATTTTTGACCCTAACAAAGTGCCCCCCATCAATACATGCACACCACATATATGAGTCGTGTGCATGAAATTTATGGATCTTCTTTCGCGGGGAGGTTGACTTGATTTGGCTCCCGTTTTGACGACTTCGAGGTCGATGCTGCCCTTTTCGCGACGTGGACGGCCGGTGCTGTCATTTTAGCGACTTGGACGGTCGGTGCCGCCCTATTAGCGACTTGGACGGTCGATGCTGCCCTTTTTGCGACTTGGACGGTCGGTGCTGCCCTTTTAGCGACTTGGATGGTCGGTGCTGCCCTTTTTGCGACTTGGACGGTCGGTGCTGCCCTTTTAGCGACTTGGACGGTCGTTTCTGCCCTTTTTGTGACTTGGACAGTCGGTGCTGCCCTTTTAGCGACTTGGACGGTCGGTGCTGCCCTTTTAGCGACTTGGACGGTCGGTGCTTGCTCCGCTTCTTGCGGTGTCAGGATTTGATTTGACTTGCTCCGCTTTCTGCGATGTCGGGGTTGAAGTTGACTTGCTCCGTTTTCTACGGTGTCAAGGTTGATTTGTTTGATTTGATTTATTTTAGGAGTTCCCTATCCGTCCAGCGGGACTTTTGAGCTTGGAAGCGCTACCGGGTGGGACATTAATTTGATCTGTTTGATTTCTGCCTTATTTGGCGGGACTTTTGAATTTGAAAGGAACTTGGAATTTGGATTTTGTTTGACATCAGCATTGCTGCACTGGAATAATGCCAGGAGCAACTCATCATTTGCCCTGGGAGGACTTGGGATTTGGTTTTTGGGTCGGTATCAATATTGTTGCACTGGAATAATGCCGGGAGCAACTCATCATTTGCCCTAGGAGGACTTGGGATTTAGTTTTTGGGTCAGCATCAGCACCGCTAACACTGAAGCAATGCCAGGAGCGACTCATCATTTGCTGTTGGGAAAACTTGGGATTTGGGTTTTGGGCCAGCATCAGCACCGCTAACACTGAAGTGTAATGCCAGGAGCGACTCATCATTTGCCGTTGGGAAGACCTGGGATTTAGGTTTTTGGTCGGTATCAGCACCGCTGACACTGAAGCGAAATGCCAGGAGTGACTCAACATTTGTCGTTGCCTGTTGGGGAGCGATGGCTCAGGAGACAGGTTTAGATCCCTATCACCTAAGGCTTTTCAATTTTATGAGTCGTAAGGGTCTTATAAAAGCATTTTCTCCATACGAGTCGAGGGGATCTCGCAGGTGTATTTCTCCCTAAGAATCGTGGGGATTCCTAAGTGTGTTGCTCCTTTGTAAGTCGTAAAGATCTCACGCGGGGATTTTCTCCTCACAAGGTCGAGATGACTTTACGAGTGTATTTCATCTCTTTTCACGAGTTTGCGCCCTTTCGGGTTTTCACAAACTCGCCGGCAGTCCTGCTGTTTTTACTCACGGAGCCCTTTCGGGTTTTCATCCGTGCTCGTTTTGCTTGTGGACATACCCTTTTTTTAAGGCCGGTGAGACTTTAAATGTAGTCTCGCCGGTAGGACTTTGGGAGAGATAGGGGTCGTTTACGCCCGTGGATTGTATGCGGTTTTACAGGATGTATGATCCAGACCGTAGGGCCGGTGTGCTCAATTCGTCTGCGACTTGGAGCATTTACGCATAGTATTTCTTGAGATATCGACCATTGATGGGTGGCATAGGCATTTCTCCCTCGGCATTTATCAGCTGGTAGGACCCTCCATCAAACACCTTTTCGATGACGTATGGTCCTTCCCAGTTTTGCTCGAATTTTCCCTTGGCATGTCGATTGGGGATGATCGGTCTTTTGAGGACCAACACCAATTCGCCTTTCTTAAAAGCACGGAGACGGGTCATCTTGTTATAGGCCAGTGACATTTAGGCTCGGTACAGCTCCAGATTTTGCTGTACTGCGAGCCTCTTTTCTTCGAGGCATCGAGCTCTTTGAGCCGGAGGAGCACATTTTCCTCCGCCGTCAACTCGTGCTGAACGGCCATTCTTAAGCTTAGAATTTCGACTTCAAAAGGGAGAATAGCTTCCACTCCGAAGAGTAATGAGTATGGAGTGGACTGAGTTGGAGTACGGTGCATGGTATGATATACCCACAACGCCTCGTGAAGTTTGAGATTCCGGTCTCTCTTGTTGGCTGAAGCATTTTTCCTTAGGAGCTTGCACAGAGTTTTATTGAAGGCTTCGGCTAGCCCATTGGTCCTTGGATTATAGATAGATGAATATCTCCAGTCTATCTTGTGTTGGGTAGCGAACCTTGAGACTTTGAAGCTCTTGAAAGAAGGCCCGTTGTCAAAAATGATTCTTCTTGGTGTACCGAAGCGGTATAGAATATTATGCCGGAATAATATCATAATATCTTATGTCTTAATTTCTTTTAGCGGGACAGCTTCAGCCTATCAGGAGAAATAGTCAGTTGCGGCCAATATGAACCGGTGGCCTTTGGATGACGGAGGATCAATTGGGCCAACTATGTCGGTGCCCCAAACTTCGAAAGGCCACGACGCCACCGTAGGATGAAACGGATTGGGATGCTTGTGAATGAAATCACTGTGAATTTGGCAGAGATGGCATTTCTTTGCATGCTCTTCGCAATCCCTTATCATGGTGGGCCAGTAATATCCAAGCCGTTTGATCTGAAGCTGCATTTTGGGGCCGGACTGGTGAGCCCCGCAGACGTCGAGTGAACTTCTTTCATTAATTTTTGGGCTTCGGCCGATGACAGGCACCTGAGCCAGAGTTGGTCATATGATCTGCGGTATAGCATATTATTTACAAACACGTATCAGAGAGCTCTCTTCTTCAGCTGAATCCTCGTAGATTTTTCTTCGGACAGCTTGTCGTATCGAAGGTACTCTATGAAGGGTTCTCTCCAATCGGGCTCGTCTTGAATGATCAAAGCCTCTTCGGCAGGATTGTTCTCTTGTTCTATGCTTTCTTCTTCACGCAAAGAGACTGGAGGTAGAATTTGCCGGCTTCTGACTGTGATTAGAATTTCGTCCATGTCAGGATCAGCTAGCTCTTTAGCTAGGCGAGCGAGTATGTCGGCTTTTCCGTTCAACGCCCTAGGGACTCTCATTAGTTCAATGTGAGTGAACCGTTTCATGAGTTCCACCACTCGGCTTCTATATCGAGCTAACTCGGGTTTGTATATCTTATAGTCGCCGCTTATCTGGTTGAAGACAAGCTGGGAGTCACCGTAAACCCGTAGCCGAAGGATTTCCATTTCTATGGCAAGCTCCAGACCAGCTATCAGAGCTTCGTACTCAGCCTCGTTGTTTGTGCGAGGCTCGGTGAGAGCAAAAGAACGTCGTAGGGTTCCCATCGATGACGTGATTAACACCAATCCTATCTCTGCTTTTATCTGCGGGATGCTTGATTTGCCGGAGCTCCTCATTGATGAGGCTCCATCGAAGTAGAGCTCCCAACATGGCTCATCATCCTCGAGGTACAGCACTTGTTCGTCGGGTAACTCACAATTGAACGGTGACCCTTCTGGTATGAGATGAGCAGCAAGGAAGTCAGCGAGAGCTTGCCCTTTTACTGCTTTCTGGGGAGTATAGATTATGTCAAATTCAAGCAGCATGACAGCCCATCTCGCCATTCCACCGGCTAGGCTTGCTTTGGTCATCAAGTGTTTGAACGGGTCGACCTTGGAGATCAGCATAACCCGATGAGCTAAGCAGATAGTGCCTCAGCTTCTTCACAGTGAATATCAGAGCCAGGCATTGCTTTTCGATCGAGGAATAGTTGTGTTCTGCCCCGACTAGAGTTCGACTGAGGTAGTAGAGGGCATTTTCTTTTCCCTCCTCGTTGTTCTGGGCAAGGAGCGCACCGAGTGACCCTTCTAGCGCGGCAGTATAGAGAATCAACGGTTTATTTAGAATAGGGGCAACAAGCACTGGAGGGTGCAACAGGTACTGTTTGATGCTTTCGAACGCTTTTTGACATCCGGCATCCCAGACAAAAGGAGCTCATTTCTTCATGAGCTTTGAGAAGGGCCTACATCTCCCCGATAAATTTGAGATAAACCTTCGTATATAAGCAAGCTTGCCTTGAAAATATCTTAGCTGCATCATACTCTTTGGAGGGAGCATCTCCATGATGGCCTTTATCTTGGATATGTCAACTTCGATCCCCCGATGTCGGACTATAAAGCCCAGGAATTTTCCCGATGACACGCCAAAAGCGCACTTCAGAGGATTCATCTTCAGATCGTATTTCCTCAGTCTAATGAGAACGGTCCTAAGATCTTGGATGTGATCGGACTTGGCTTTAGTCTTGACGACCAGATCATCAACATAATATTCAACGACTTTATGGATTAGGTCATCAAAGAGATTGGTCATTGCCCTTTGATATGTAGTATCTGCATTCTTCAGTCCGAACGGCATCAATTTGTAACAGTATATGTCGATTGGGGTTCGAAATGATGTATGCCTCTCATCCTCAGGCGACATTTTTATCTAATTGTACCCAGACGAACCGTCCATGAAGGTGAACAGCTCGTAATTTTAGGTGTCACCGACCATCATTTCCATGACCGAAAGCGGGAAATCATCTTTAGGGCTGGCCTTGTTAAGGTCCCTAAAATCGACACAAACCCGGATCTGCCCATTTTTCTTCTTTACCGGGACAATGCATGCGATCCAGTCTGCATATTTCTCTTCCCTGATGAAGCCAGCATCGATAAGTTTCTTAGTTTCCTCGATGAACTTTTCTTCCAGCTCCCTTCTTATTCTTCAAGGAGCTTGTTTGACAGGCTTGGCATCAGGAGATATAGCGAGCTTATGCACGGCCACTTCAGGGGAGAGGCCAGGCATTTCTTTGTACGTCCATGCGGAGCAATCGGCGAACTCATGCAGCAGGGCAATTATCTGCTCTTTCATTTTTTCTGACAGGAGTGAGCTGGTGTAGGTTGGCCTTAGATTATCAGGCGTTCCCAAATCGATCTCGGTTAGCTCATCGAAGGTTGCTTGTCCGCCATCTTAGAGCTCTTGAGGGGCTTCTTATGGCCCGGCTAGCTCGTCTTCATCATTTGACTCTTCGCTGGCTTCCCCAATATGGATCATGTAGCATGCTTTGGAATCAGGTTGAATAAAACATATGCCCCGTCTATCTGGAATTCGTCCATCGATGAGTGCTCGGACTTGAGGCGGATTCCATAGCCCTTCATAAAACTTTGCTTCGGAGTCCGTTTGATATAACCGACATCCGCACTTTTTAAAATATTCCTGCATCTTGGGCGCATAATATCTGGGATTGAGGACGGCTCTTATGCCTCTCTCATAAGGAAGGCATGTGATAGACAAATCACCCGGGTGCATGACAGGATTTGACCCATAAAACAGAATGCCCTTCTGTCCACTTTTCCTTCCGGGAACGTAGAAAGTTTCCAGCTGGTCTACGGTGGAGACTGACAATGTATCGAGCTTTTTGAACATCTGCTCCGGCACTCTTGTGACGGCTAGGGACCCTTCTGCAATTTCGAAGGTCTCTCGTAGTTTCGTTTGTTGCGTGGGGGCCCAGTCTGCACAGCTGTTGCAAGACGGGTCCTCTTTCTCTGACTCTTCAGTGTCGCTGTCTAAACGAGGGCGAATTTTGCTGTCGGATAGACCTTCAGTATCAGATTCGTCCGTATCGCTACCGAAATGCGGGCGAGTTTTACAGAAGGACGAATTTCCAGCGTCGGACTCATCAGTGTCACTGCCGAAACGCGGACGCACTTAGGGGTTTTTGATTTTGAAAGTGATAGCCGGCTCAGATTTGCCTTTGAGTTTCGGGACCGTTCTATCTTTGGTCAGCTGTGGCTCAGCACTTTGGAGATTCAAAAAGTACCAAGAATCTTCATATCGGACTTCATGCACACCGAACGGCTGGATGTCTTCATCAATGCGTCTTTCTTCTCCGTTTTTGGTATATTTCATGCACTGATGGAGAGTTGACGGAACGATGCCGTAATCATGGAGCCACGGTCGTCCCAAAAGAACCTTATAAGACGTGTCAGCTTCGATCACGTATATCTTAGCTTCGGTTTGCAGATCCCCAAATCTGATTGGCAGAGCTATAGACCCCAGACCTTCCTGGCAGTTTTGATTGAAACCTTGGATGACTATCCTTTCTCTTGACAGGTGTCGGACGTCCATTGACAAACTCTTCAGAGTCCGCAAGTTCATGGTGTTCACTGAGGATCCCGGATCAATCAATATGCGATTAATCCGATCTCCGTCGATGTACCTGGTCACGTAAAGTGGTCGGTTATGCTCAGACGTTCCCGGTAGCAGGTTTTCATCCTTAAACGTGACTGTAGCAGTATGCAGATTGTACTGGGCTTCTTTTATATTAATTTCCACAAAACGAGCTTAGTACCGCTCGGGGTTTTGTAGTGCATGAATGAGAACATCTCTAAGCTCCTTAGATAGGACCAAGGCATCGTAGATGCTCATGAGAAACAGAAGCTTCCGGAGATGGGCCAAGACATTGTAGTCCACTGAGGAAGGACTTGAGTTTTCATGAGCCGGCTCTCTGCCATCTTCTTCATTAACGACTTGTTTTTCCTTTCCTTTTGGGGTGTTGCCCTGATTTGGCGGTAGATCCCTGCCGCTTCTGAGCTGGATTTAGTTGGCCTTTGTGGCGAGCTCCTCGTCCTCTTCGGGAAAATATAGCTCTTCCTCAGAGTCTCTACCAAGGTGGATGGTGTAGCAGGTCACTACAGGGATCTCTTCATTAGAGTCTTCTTCTAGCTCCTCCAGAATCTCAGCCGCTTTTACAGGGAAGAACTCCTTCGATTGAATTAGAGTCATTTCCTCTTGTTCATAGTCTTCGAGGAAATCGATATATTTTTGAATGGTCAATCTCCCTGCAGACTCTTTTTCAAGTCGAGCTGCACTTTTCTTCTTCTTGAGCTTTTGGATTTTGAGCCTGATTGAGCCGAATTGGCAGCTGGAATGGTGGGCTTCTTCTGCCTTTCCCATTCTGTTCTGGGCTCTTTCTGAAGTAGTTTTATTATCTTCTTCATCTTATTAGATATGTGCGTACTCCACAGAGGCTGCGGTGAGTCAGTTTCATTTCTCTGGGCAGCGGGTTCAGCTGTCTGCTCCAAGAAGGCTTCAGTTTCTGTCTGTATAAAGTTGATGGTTGCAACTTGATTGTTCACCAACACACTCTTGGATAGCTCGATCTCTCCAGTCTTGTACCGCTTCTCGACCCGGTCTTTGAAGATATAGCAATTCTCGATCGCATGGCTCACTACTCGGTGGTACGGGCAATATAGAGGATTGTCGGTCATTTTTGCTTCGTGAGATCTCTTCGACTCTGGTAGTTGTAGACCGTTGCTCAAGGCGTCCTTGAATATCTTGCGCATCTTGTCCCTTCTAAAAGAGTAAATCTTATTCTTTTTCTCCTCTAGGGAAGGCTCTTCTTCTCCCAGAACTGGCTTTCGAGACCGGTTGGTTTTGGATTCGCTTACTTTTCGCTTGTCTTCATTGTCGGACGCATTGAAAACAGTATTGCTGGAATTCCCGCTTCTACGGTTGTCGTCCCTCTTGGTCTTCCAAGTCTTGCCTCTCTGAGAGTCCGGGGTAGACTCTTGCTTTGAGCGTTCTAGCATTTGGACTTTCTTGGTCAGCTCCTGAAACGTCTTGAGGCCTGGTGTACACAAGAATGGGACCATCCAATTGCTGAGGTTCCCAATGAGGAGGTTGACGGACTGGTCCTGCTCTAGCGACGGTTCACAATTGACAGTGAGGTTGCGCCATCGGGAAATAAAGTCTGTGTTGCTTTCGTTTTTCCCCGGCTTGGTTCTCACGAGGTCAGCAATGGAGATTTTGTCACTAACACTCATGAATTTTTGCCGAAACAGAGACTCCATTTAGGCAAAAGTAGTGACGGACCCGTCTGGTATACTCGCGTACCAGTCGAAAGCGACACCAGTCAGGTTGTTGACAAACTGACGAAGAAGGAGTACACCATTGCCCCTTGTATTTCTGCACGACGCTTCTAAGTGGGCGACATGCTGATTTGCATTTCCCGTCCAATCAAATCTTCCGAACTTAGGAATAACGTAGACACTCGGGAACTCGATCAGATCGTACTGTGCAGGATATGGCCGCCCACTACTGCCAATTTCTTTCTGAGCTTCGGCTTCGGCTACCAATGTTTTAACCTTGCTGGTGACCAAATCCATTATCCGATCTTGTGTTAGCGGGATAGTGCTATCTCGGGCCAAGGCGTCTCCAGAAGCGGAATGTGGCCGGCTTTCGTACGACTCGACCAATCTTGGACCCAAAGAGACAGGCATCGGCTGCTTCAGGTTGTCATCACCCGGCTCATGAGTAGAGACTTGTGCTTGATTGGGAGGCGCTCGAGCAATTTGAGCCGTAAGCTGCATCACAACGTTCGTTAGGTCGTCAATTTTCGAATAGAGCTTGGCCATCTCTTTATCTTTGCTCCTGAGCTGTTTTCGAAGCTCTTGAAGTAGCTCTTGCTCCGCGGTCCTAACGCGAAAAGTCGGCTCTTCCTCGCTGTCCGAACTTGACTCCAGATGGACTGAGGGGTCTTTCTGCCTATCGGCCTCATCGAGAGGATTTTCATCATCCAGCGGAGGCGGCTGATCTTAGGAAGCGACAACCGCATTCAAGCCTGATTAGGCTTGGGATGTGGTGGCCCCATCCTTGCTTTTGCTGCAGAGGTTGTCGCTGGGGCGCGTGCCCGCCATATAGACAGTGTGGATAACATATCCGACCGTCCTTTCATTATTGCTAGCTGATTTTGTGGACCACCATCTTGGCCCTTCTGTTTTGGTAACGAAAAATTGATTAAAGATGGCTGGCCTGACCGATTTCTTGAGTAGTGCCGGTGCTTCTTTTCTGTATTTGCCCCGCTGCTTTCGCGCGGCACAGAGCGCCTGATAGACTCTTGAAGAGACAGTGTCATGCTTTCTCTGTTGGGGCTGGGACACGTCTCTTTGTAGCATCGTTCGGACTGCTGTCTCCTTGATTCTAGCGGTCACGGCGTTTTTCTGAACCTATTTCAGGGGTTTGAAAGAATTGCTGACTTTTACGGCCGACTCAGCCATCGTCACGGGGCAACCCTGCTCTTGGAATCTCACAAGATTCCACTTGGACGAAGTCCTGGCCCTTTTGTTGGCTCGATACTTGAGCCGCTTCTTTCTCAACCTTTCTGTTTTGAGCACTTGGCAGGCTTCGGCCCTTCGGGACGACATCGTAGACTGACTGACTGAGAGTCCATTTTTATGCCTACTCGCTCGATCGTCAAGGGCAACGTCTGCGCTTGTTGGAGCTTCTTTGTGGCCCCATTGGTGTTGACGTCCTTACCCCCAGTTGGAACAGTGGAGAGCCGTTCGAATACGGATTTGCATTTGGGGTGGGATGCTTTGGGATCACAACGTTCGGCCTCCTGCCTCTTGAGGTCGGTTTGGCTGCTTGGTTTGTCGGGACCTCCGCCAGATGAGCGCTTCTAGCAGGGTAGATGATTACAGAACCAAATTGACGGGGTGGCTCCTCCCATTGCCGGCTGAGACTGGCAGGGAGAACCACGCGGGCATTGCTCTTGACCGCGTACGAGATCGGGGTCACGTCGGAAGCTGAATTCATCTTAGAAGACATCATCGTTGAAAGTTGATTGCTGCACGAAAAGAAAACTACTTCAGTACAAACATCAGTATATATGCTAAATGAGTTCGCATGAACACTTGACCAGAGATATGGGAGGAGAGAAAGGTCTTACCGGGCGTGTCAGAATCTGTATGGTGTTTTTCGTCGCCCCATTGAGATGGGAATATGCACGCGCTTGTCAGGCATACTACAGATTCCTCCTGCCTAAGGTGGGCGGAGGTTTATTGATTGTGGGTATCCGAATCTCCGGCGGCCGCGGACTAAACTGCTATTAATTACCCCTCGCCTTTAGAGCGAGGGAACCTACGATTGATGGGTCAAACTGATCATGCGGACTCAATATGCCGTGTACGTATATTGTGTTTTGAAAGGGTTTTGGATATGTCGGGGGCCTCGCAGAGTTTACGGGGGTCCCGCTATCCGGATAGCTGGTTGGGAGTCAAGAGGGCTAGCAGCCACCTTGCGGGGTGCGGGGCAGCACCCCGTTAGAAAAAAATTTCCAATAGGGGACGTGTTTTGGGTGTAGAGTGCATAGAAAATGAGAGGTGAGTAGCGTCTTAAAGACGCGTGCATGACACGTGGGCGCTAGACGCCCACGAGTAACATGCCTGGCGCGTGGGCACTTGACGCCCGCGGGTCATGTGCCAGGCGCTTGGGCGCTTGGCGCCCGTGGGTCACGTGCCCTGCACGCGACCGCTGAGCGCTGGGCGCCCTTGGGTCACATGTGCGGTACGCGGCCGCTGAGCGCTGGGCGCCCGCGGGTCACGTGAGGCGCACGTGGGCGCTGAGCACCCACGGGTCACGTACCTTGCACGCAGGCGCCCGTGGGTCATGTGCGCGGCACGCGACCGCTGGGCGCCCATGGGTCGCGTGCGCGGTACGCAACTGCTGGAAACACCAGTGGAAAAGGGGCTTAGCCCCTGGACTGGGAGTTGGACTCCCAAGGGTCTTTGGAGTTGAACTCCTAACGAGGATTATGTGTAGATTTGGAGTTAAACTCCTAAAAGGGTTTTGTTTATGGAGTTAAACTCCAACAGATCTTGAATGGAGTTAAACTCCTAGAAATCCTTGGAAATGACCGAAGGGGGCCCATTTCTTTCCCCCTTTGGCCCTGGATCTTCCCCAAAGTGGGATTTTTGGAGGTGAGTATCCTTCTTCCTCCTCTTCTGTTAGCCGGATCTTAGAAAATAGGGGGTGAGATTTAAAAATCTCCCATTTTTGAGATCTGATGAAAGATCCGAGTTCCCCTTCGAGGGTTTGATGGTGAAAAACTGTTTATTTTTGGAAAAGGAAGAGTTAAACTCTTGATTTAATTCAAAAGGGGGAAGAAGGTTTTAGAATCTTGAGAAAGGAGAAGGAGGCACAAACCCTAATTTTTTTTTGAGAGAAAAAAAGCTATCATTGATTTTTCATCATGTTGCCTTTATAGGCTACACACTTTACATATAGCCCTTTGGGCTTTGCTAAATGGCACTTATGTCACCCCATGTCTTATGTGCTTATCCTTTTTTGCACATAAGGCATGAGGTTTATAAAATTTTGGCTTTTTTCTTATTTTACATACATTTATTTCTATATATATATATATATATATAAAGAATTACATTAAACCAATTTATGGCTTCATTCCTTTTGTCATGGGGCCGGTCCCTTTGACCTGGGCTTGGGCCCACTTGGCTTGTGGTTGACTTTGATTTTGACTTGGTCAACCGGAGTGTAATTTTTGACCCCAACATAGGGTTGGTCTAAATACCAGATAACGAGGCCATACACCAAAAACCAAACCCTAACTCACTGGTCGGGCCGCAATTTGCGGCCGTAGGGAATATATCTGCGGCCTGAAGTGGGAGGTAGGGGCTCGGGTTTCTAGGGAAAATTCTTGGTAGCCTGCATGTCACACCGTGTTGGCAACTTATTTTTCAAAGCTCTCGAATGATATCAGATTCCATATAACAACACAAACTGTCAAAAACCGATATCGGGAAAATTCTAAGTTCGTGTTTTGGGGTTCTAGTCTCATGTTTAGCCAGAATATCATCACTAATGGCTTGGGGTTCACTAACTAAACCTCAATTACATCTCTACTAGTCCATTCATTCACTAAAACATTCTAGAAATTTTCCAATGTCACTAAACTTGCTTAAGCGATCTCTAAACATGAATAGGAAGTTAAGAAACTAGATAACATGAAAGAAAGTGGAGGGTTTACCTCTTAGAGCAACTGAAGAAAATTTCAAGATGGTTGAAAGTCCTCAAAATCCAAACTTGAGCTTGCTATGGGGTGTAGGATGAGGTGGTGCACCTTTTTTGTGAATGTGAGGTGAGATTTTGAGGTGGTTTTGGGGTGGTTTCATGGTGGTAGAGAAGGTGAAGGATGGACATGAAGATGATGAAGGAAGAAATGAAGTGAAGTGAAGAAGATGGGAGCCATGGTCAAGGCCATCCCTCTCTCTCTCTCTCTCTCTCTCTCTCTCTCTCTCTCAGCCCATGCCTCCATGTCCCCTCTTATCCAAAATATCTTTTTTCTCTTTTCTTTTTAAAAACCAATACCACAAATACAATTGAAACAAATATGCAACAAAATATAACATGTCATGAAGCACTAGCCATGGTTATCAAGAAGTTGGATTTGGCATAATTCATGATCAGTAGTGCACTAATCAAGTTTAACTTAAACTTGCATATAATTAATTGCATACTTATTTATAATTTATCCAAATCCAATAAATATCTTTATAATAAATAATTCATATTAATATCCAATTATTTTCCAAATATTGGTATATAATTATACCATTTTACGAAAACCCCAAATTCATACTCGAATAGTTTTCGTGAAATATATTATTTTATTATTTAAATTCCAAAAATATTATTTTATATTTCTGAAATGTTACAATCTTCCCCCTTTAAATAAATTTGGTCCCCGAATTTAAATTTAAACCCCAAAATACTAAATTATTTCAATAATCAGTCAAATCAACGGGGCTCCGAAATCATGGAATGCTCAAATATAACACAGCGCATCGAGTGCGCATGAAAACGAGTGCAAAACTCAAAATCGAACTCCATCAAGCGTCACGCAATCACGGGAGTTATAATAGAGATGCAAATCTCGAAATCCACTGTTGAAATCCAAATATACTATAGTCAAAATCATAATACGTATATAGTAGGCATACTTATAAAACCCTCTAAAAACTAAATAAAACACATGTAAAATCTTTTCCGAATCGCCGTACGATGCGTAACTCACGATATAAGTGGCGGACACTCATTTGGTAAAGAAATAGATATATGTCTATATATGTTTTGCTCAAAATATACGTCCCGCTTTTTTGAAATATTCCAAAAGGTTTTCCTTCGTAAAAATTCGTGTCACTCCAGGGCACGTAGGAAATAGCGAGACTATAATTCCTTTTTGAAAACCTCTTGGTAAACTTTTTATGCATGCAAAAGTACTCAGGTACTGTTCTCAGATCAGTCCTGCTCGGCTACTTTGTAATACAGTACTTATCATAAAAATATGATGCTCATGAGTAAAATCAGCCTCAAAAGACGTATACAATATCACGTGCGTCTGGTGCGCACGGAAATCCAAGTCAAATACAAGTGCCACGAATGTGCACAGAAGCAAAAACTAAGTGCAACGGGTGTGAATGAAAGCATCTGTCAAGTGCAACGGGTGTGCCCGAAAGAATATGTCAAGTGCAATGGGTGTGCACGAAAACATCTGTCAAGTGCAATGGGTGCACGACAACAACATCAAGTGCATCTAGAGTGCACGAAAATCTCAACCAAGTGCAACTAACATGCACGAATAAAAATCTCGATCAAGTGCATCCGGTGTGCACAAAATTGCATCCCATGGGCCCAGTATGCACGAAAATCTAAATCAAGTGCGCCAGGTCCGCACAAAAATATCTAGTGCAGTATTGTGCACGATAACGAACGTCAAGTGCACACGGTGCATGAAAATATAAATCTATTACAACAAATGCACAAAAACAAATATCAGGTGCACTAGGTGCCCGAAAACTCATCAATGTACCAAAAGCGCATAAAAACAACACCGAGCGTACAAAGGTGTATAAAATCATAAACGTGTGCAACTGCGTGTACAAAATCTATATCAATGCACTGCAAGCACATGTGAGCTATACTGAGGGCATAAGTCATGTCGAGTGCATACAACATGCACGAAATCAAATCGACAGTATCGAAATCCACGGAATCATAAATATGTGCAGCCAAGGCACAAAATTGATATCAAGTGCAATAGATATGTATAAATCATAAACCAACGTAACAGATGTATAAAACATAAATCAAGTGCAACAACTATGCACAAATGAAAATGTCCAGTAGGTGCAGCTACGGTGCATGAAAACAAATACCATGAAACCAAATCATCAAAACCCAAGTCCAAGCGAATAAAGTGTGATACTCGGATCACTAAACGCAAATCGCAATAACTGATATTGAGGTATACCTCCTTCAATGTCGAAAAATATCGGTGCGCCCAAAGCTGGCAGAGCAAAAACATCCGCTTGCCTCCTGCTCACGGTATGGCGTCCTCTGTCTCTGGATCCTTGTTTTTCTCTGTGGATTACCAATCCCACAATCTTTCTGCTAGTCGGCCCAGTTAGGTGTAATGACGGAAACAGTTCCGTTCTGGCACTTCTCTGATCATCTCTTGGCCTATTAACATGACCACTTGTGTCACGACCCGAAATTGGCACGTGACGGCCCTTAAACTACGCAACGTCTACAGGCGTAACGCAATTTAAGTAAGCCGAAAACCCAGCAATCTAAACCATCAAAAGTAGTAAGAAAGTAATAATAGCATTTTCAAAATCTTTGAAATCTCAACCCAAATTCTTTAAAGTCCAACTTTTCTTCCTTTAAAATTTTGGCAACACCTCCTTTGTAAAAACCAACCCCAAAAATGGGTACAACATAAATATAAGTAAAGCATCCCCAACGGGAGCAAATCCACGCCCAACGGCGGAAAACAACCACCACAACAGATATACGACGCCGTAGCGAAGAAATAAAAAACGATATAAGTAAAACTGCATAAAATACATCCAAGTCACCAAAATATACAATATCGTCATCACATCAAGTCTCTAAGTCATACAAGATAATGATAGATGGAGAGTACAGGATACAACGAATATACAATAAACATGAACGGATAACCACAAAACCCACCTAAGCAAAACTGCACACTGTGAGCTGAAGCGGTATCCGCTGCAAAAGATGATGTGATAGATGAATAGCATGCCTCGACTACTCTGGGGAAACAACCTGCAAAACCCTGTGGCACAACAGGAGTGAGTTGCCAACTCGTGAATAGTAAATAACATATGCAGGTAATCGCAAGTATGCACGTACAGCGCGAATCTAACATGCAAGCTGATAGCAATGAATGGTCATATGTATGCAATAGTCATAAAAGGTACACTAGCAGGTACAACTAATACATGAAGCAATACTAATATGACAGTCTGTATACAACAATCATATAAGGTACTCTATCAGGTACTACTAATACATGAAGAAATGATATGACAATGTATATATGCAACAGTCATGAAAGGTACTCTAGCAGGTACAACTAATACATGAAGTAATACATATAAAATAAATGCGGAGTATGAGATGAAACATGTCATTTCCACGGAATCCTGACATCGTGGTAGGACCAAAGTCCATCAAGACAATCCAAATCTCAATTCCTCAAATCAGCCCCTAAATTGGCTCTCATATCATGCAAGTCTCATAAATCCTGAATGTACAATATCAAGTAAATCCCATATATCCTGAATGTACAATATCAAGTAAATCTCATATATCCTGTATCCAAAATCAAGTCAATCTCATATATATTCTGTATCCAATTATCAAGTAAATCCTGTATATCCTAAGTGTCCAATATCAAGCAACTTTCATATATCCTGTAAGTCTCAGCGAATCCTAAGTGCCAAACACTGACACTCATGATCCAAGACAGCGAATCCTAAGTGCCAAACACCGACACTTATGATCCAAAACAGATTTATACGCCCTTCGAATCACAAGTGCCAAACACCGACACTCTCGATCCCGTATCGGTATTATACGTCCTTCGAATCTTAAGTGCCAAACACCGACACTCTCAATCCCGTATCGGTATTATACGTCCTTCGAATCTTAAGTGCCAAACACCAACACTCTCGATCCCGTATCGGTATTATACGTCCTTCGAATCTTAAGTGCCAAACACTGACACTCTCGATCCCGTATCGGTATTAAAACAAATCTTTGAGTGGATGTATACAAATATCAAGTAAAGAATAAGAATACTTGCATAATTTCATGAAACCACCACGGTCCTCAAATCCAGAAAGCATCAAGTAATGAATAAGTATAAATACATGAATCAATACACATATATTAGCGTCCCATTCCACTAATATATGTGTATATGCATATATAACAACGTCTCATTCCACTGTTATATATATTTAGGAGTAAAAATATCAGAGAACATCATATGAAATCCATGGATGTAATATATGCAAACATGAAACAGTAATATGAGCATATAAAGGAAACCCGCTATTTAACTGCAACAAGTTATTAAATATATCATGCGGTTCCTGATTTCTCCGAAATCAGATGCAACATCATATACAGGTGAACATGTAGCTATAACAAGGTAAGCGTAACCATGTCGGTATAGCAAGATATGTGTGTCCATATGTAAGTATGTATGATGTAAAAGTATCTGTAGCAAGGTATGTCTCTATACCTATCCATAATACCCTCTAGGTATATGTATGTATATATGTCAGATGTACATGTAGTTATGTCTCATATGTGTATATACCTATCACTAATGGTACACTACCCTATAGATATATGGGTAACTAGCATGTAAGCATGTCAGGGCATATGTGTAAGCATGTAGGTATACAGGTATGCTATATGTCATATGCACAATGAAAATAAGGATCATGTCTCAATATTCCTAAGCAATCCAATATCACATATGTATAGGTGTTGTGCGTGTCATGGCAATTATTGACGGTGTGAGTGGCATATAATCAGTGCTCGTGCAACATGAACCGTCAATAATAGTGTTGTGTCTCATTAATACCATGTCCAAATACAATAGGTAAATGAGATATGCAACGAAATACACATGCACAAATGAGTCCATATACTAAACACTAAAGGTCATATCATTTGATCTAGCCCAGACGCATAACGCCATGCGGGCGATCCCCTGTAGATGTTAAATCTACTCACCAACCATCCTGGCTAAGTAAAGCCAACTACTCGCTTCCCCCGTTCGCAACGCTCGAAGTCCCCGCCTGCGATCCTGAACACATATAACAATAAAGCAAGCGTATATAAGCAATCGACCAAAAATACGTATAACTACGTTTGACCGACGCACCAACTCCAAACATACCCTCGAATGTCCGTTTAGTGGCTAACGCGCGTAGCGACACTACGAAACGAACTCATGAGCAAAAGCTACACAAAGACAGGAACGACATCGGCACGACCCTAGCTAGGAACGTAACACGACGCAACTACCAAGTCTAGACCCTGATCGTACCGATCGCACATTCAAAACACAATAATAAACGTGGAATCAATATAAATAACGTCGCAACGTCAAAAGAAACCTACGTCTAAAATATCCGTAAATCTAGTGAGCAGTATTTATCATTTTAGCACAAAACTACAAGTTTTACCAAAACTATAATTTACAAATATCTTCAAATAGCAAGGTTAAACCATCTAAATCTTTACTAAAATTTTAGATTTCACTAATTAGGATTAACAAAAGTTTAGTTTGTTAATTAGCTTAATTATCCGATTAGGAAAATATCATTTAACAAATTAGCAACTTGATTAAATTTTCATTTGTCTTAGCTTATCACTTAACCATTCCACTAATCAAAACCCTAATTTGATTATCAAAATGATATCTTGAATTTCTAAATATGAATTTAAAAGCTTAAATTAAATATCTAATTAATCTAATTAAATGTATTAAGCAACAAAAAGATATTAGAGTTAAGGTTTTATACCTTCAAGAACACCACTTAAAACAAGAATAAAACCAAACTTTAGCCTCCAAAATCCCCACTAGAATGAAGATCCAAGCATGATTGAAAAAGAAGGATGAAGGTTTTGGATTATATTTGAATTTCTATGAATTTATTTGGATTTTTCATCATTTTTTTGAAGTAAAATGAGAAGAAATGAAGGAAAAATAAACAAGGGCAGAAAGGATTGAAGTGATTTCGGCCAAGGAAGGAGCTAGGACTTTTGTGGTGGTGTGTGGAATTTTCTAGAAGGAAATTACAATAATTACATAATAAAATAAAAGCTTAAAGTCTTCATTATCTTTTCTTTTTAAAAAAAATCATTTAATTCCACCAAAAATCAAGATATTTTGGAGAGAAGGTTCTAAACATAATTCTAGTGATTAACTTACAATAGAACCATATTAGTAGTAATTTACCCGTATAAAAAGTAATTACCACAAATAAAGTGCGCAAATAAAATATTAAAATAATATTTTAATTAGGGAAAAATTCTATGTGAACCAAAACTTCCCATGGACCTCTAAAGCTCGTGCACTAGCTTTATTTTAGCTAAACTTAGATGATGGCAAGTTTCTACGGAAATTTGATCACAATCGGGTTAAAAGGGAAAACACCGACTATTTTACCCTAAAACGGAAAAATTCGCAAAACGATTTCTAAAACGTTACAACTTGTCACGACCCGGAATTAGCTCATGACCGGCACTTAAATCGAGCAACGTCTAATGGCGTAACGTAACTCAAGTAAGCCGAAGCCCAGAAATCTAAATCTTTTTGCTGAGAATAGTGGATGTGCAGTTTTGAAATAAAGGTATAATGAAATCAAGTTTTTCTTTAAATGCATAGGTAATGAAACATGAAAATGCAAGTGGATTATACTATAGTTGAAAACATTTTTCGTACTTGAAATTTTGGGCAGCGCCTCCCTTGTATATTTTGATCCAAAAACCACATACAAGCAATATATATAGGCATCCCCAAGCGGGAGCTAGCACTTCACCAATTGGCGGAATCACAACCTCGAAAGCAAGTAATATATATATATATATATATATATATATATATATATATATATATATATATATATATATCGCGCCCAACGGCGAAGATTAAACACAGAAAGAAACAAATAATGAAGCGAGACATCAAAACCCAAAGGAAGCGAACATACACCCACCGCTCTAAGTCTCGCAACTCAAGTCTTCTAGTCTATTAATATAAAAATTCTAGTTTCTGATTGATGGAGTTTATCTAGATACAACAGAATATAAGTACGAGAGTGGGCACGATCCAATATGTGTCCCACCTACCAAAGCAAAACATCCTGGAAGAAGCTGTGTGCCAGCAATATCGCTACTGATTCTAAGCAGTCAAACCTACAAGAACTGTGGCACAACGGGGGTGAGTTGCCAACTCGTGAGTAGAAAACATCAGCAGGTAGAAATCGAATAACACAATGATTTCCTAGGTCATACTATATCATGAAGGTAATACTATGATATCTAGGGTGACCATGCATGCATATGTGTCAACAATCGAGTCAATGCAAATGACATATATAAATAAACATCTGAACTCATATGCTTGCATGCATGTCGATATCATCCACGTGTCCATCAACGACACAAACCATATCATGGAACCTGAGTGTCCAACATTGACACTCGAATCATCATGAAAACATATGCTTGTATGTATGAGGATATCAACCACGTGTGTCCTATCAACGACACATCAAAATCATGGAACCTGAGTGTCCAACACTGACACTCGAAACATCATGAAAACTTGTGTCCAGCATCGACACGTAAATCCTCATATCTCAGGCGCCGCATACTCAGATCGGGCCTCATATCTATCTCATCTCAAACGCCGCATACTCAGATCGGCCCTCATATCCATCTCACGACTCCGGTCGATATCCTCCGGATAACCGCCGGATCCAAAAATATCACCGGTAGGTAGTGCTCCCCTGCCGGGCTCATCGTCTACACCACAAAAATCATTTCTTTCCCCGGGGTACCTTACCGGGTCCACCATGTACCCACAGACGGTGCATCCCCCTTCTCGAATTGGGTATACTCATAACCCAGAACCGAGAAAACTCATGGTGGACACCTCAAAATATCATATCAAGAGAAACCGCATTTTTAAAACAATACACCATTTCCTTTAAAATATAATCACGGTTCTCAAATCCAGAGATCTCATAAAAACAGCATCTCAATGCATATAACCATAAAGTACGATGTATGCAACATAGGACAGTAATAAGAGCATATCAAGTATATCATGCAAGCATGTTCTATGATAGTACTGAATAATGAATATACTTACGGTTATGAATAATATCATGATACAACAGTTCTACTGTGCAATTGGCATGGCAATTACCGATGATGAATGTGTGTGAGCCGGCAAATCTGTGTAAGTGTAACATGTGCATCAACGGTAATTGTGCAGGTGTACTAGCAGATGACATCATATAGCAATAAATACCGGAGTGTGGTATGTACATCACGATGGGTAATAGTCTATACAACATGAACAATCAACGGGTATATCTATCTACACATGAACCATACGGTCAGTTTTAAAAGATACGAATCGTAGTTTTGAAAGTGGGGGCTACGGTGTTTTAAGGAAAAGACACCATTTGAAAATCCGTAGCGTCCTTTGAGGTTTCTAATTAAAAGATGCATATGATTTGTTAGTTTGGAAATAAGTATGGTTCAGGTGGTATCTTTACATCGGCGATCCTGCCTCATAGTATCCGATATGGCAATATCCGCGATTATCATCCTCAAATCACTAGCGCGGATCAATCATCCGGTAAAACACATCGCGCACGGTAATCTATCGGACGGTGGCATCAAACAGAATAGGGATTCTATCGTCCTATTCATCGATAAGGGTACGGATTCTATAGTCTCGTACGTCATATCTTACCGATCTCATAACCCATCTAGCTCAATCTTACCGCAACTATCGATCTCATGTCACATCGATATCGATCTCATATCACGCCACTATAAATCTCACACTTGTCCTATTTCAATCACATATATCACGATTTACATCCATATATACATATAACGTCAATCTCATGTCATCACTATATTAATCTCACTATATGTATTGGCATCTGTCTTGTGAATCTATACCACCTCGCATCCTCATATCAATTGTATCCGCTCGCATCATCTTATCTCATTATATTGATATCTCAATTCTCGTCATCACGTATTAATCATATCATCCCCTACTAACTCTTTTAACCATATCTATAAGTTTCTAACATGGTTCCTCCGACCATATTCTATATATTAGTTTCCATTTATAATTTGCAGGAGTACTATACGCCATCCACCCGACTTCCCCCGTAGATATAAATCTACTCATCTGCTAAACTCCTCGCTTAGTCGAAATCGGTGTACTTCGTCGTCTCGGAAGTCCACGCGAAGGTACCTACAATCAAAACACATCGAAACGCAATTAAAACCAAGTCCAGAAAACCGATACGACACACGATGTGCTCATAGGTTAGAACCTATAGCCTACTCATGTAAAAACAACCAAATAACCCTCGTCGTTGACGTACAAACGTCCAACAACGATATCCAAATTCAAATACCAAAACCCAATTTTCAGAAATCGCAAACTGAAATCAACAACTACGGAAATCACTCCCAGATTCTACCTTAGGCCAAACTAGGGAATTTTGCATATAGGGTTACTCTAGATATCAGATAAGAATGCTATGGTCCAAAATTCACATGTTTCCACCACGACTTGGCCGCAATTTGCGGCCAAATCAAATAAATCTGCGGCCATGACAAGTCATTAGGGGCTAGGATTTCTAGGGAAGGTTTTTGGTTGCCTGTACGTATCACTGTCAAGGGAACTTATTTTATGGTGGTCTCGGGTCATCCCAGATTCCAAAACATCATCACAATCTGTCGAAATTCCAATGTCGGGAAATTCTAACTTCGTATTTTGGGTTTAAGGCTTCTAATTGGTCCAGAAAATCATCACCTAAGTCTTGCAAACACTCACTACATCTCAATTTACCACTTACAAGTCGTAACATCAACTTAGAAAATTCTAAGATCACTAATCTACCCTAAATCGAACTCTAAACTAAACTAGAAAGTTAGGAACCAATTACAAGATGGGAAATGAGAATTATACCTCATGGGAGCAACTCAAGAAAAACCCTAGATGTCCAAAGTCTCCAAAATCCAAACTTGAGAGGTCCATAGGGTTTAGGAAGAGGTGGGGATCATTTTTAATGATGGTGGCATGGGGTTTTGGTGAAGATTTAGGGACGGTTGCCATGGGGTAGAGGAGGTGAAGGAGAAGGAGAAGAAAGATGAAGGATGAGGGAGTTGGAGAAATAAGTGAAGTGAGGAAAAAATAAAGAATGAGGGTATGAAGCCATGCTACTCTCTCTCTCTCTCTCCCTCTCTCTCTCATGCCCATTCTACATTGACTTTTTCTTTTCTCCTTTTTCTTTCTTTTTTTCTCTTCTCACAAAATAAAGAAAAACCCAAATACAAATGAAATAAACACAATGAAACAACATGCAACAAAAATGCAACATGTCATGGTGCACTAACCATGGCTTAATTAAAAATACGGATTTGTCTTAATCATGATTAGTAATGCATTAATCAAGTTTAGCATAAACTTGCATATAATTAATTATAAAGATGCCCAAATCCGATAAATATCTTTTTAGTAACTAAATCATTTTAATCTCCAATTATTTCCCAAATATTGGTATATAATTATACCATTTTACGAAAAACCCATATTCGCAAATCGAATAGTTTTCGCGAAATATATTATTTTAATATTTAAATTCCAAAATAATATTTTATATTTCTGAAATGTTACACCACTCGTAAGGTAGCACGTTACTGATGGCAGAATCTGGCCCTCTGAATACGCACGATACAACTGATCCTAGGTGCAAATCTTTATCACTACGGTGTCCTGAAAAGAACCTGCTTATGGTCTCTTCCGATCTCATCTATGCTGAACTGTACGGAGGTTGACACTCTTTACTTAAATTCCCTTTCTCATTTCCAGACAGCTGCGTCCTCAGCACGGCTTCCCTCTGAAATTTTTCTGTATCCAACGCCTCAGCATACATATCAATTCTCTGGTATCAACGGAGACTAACAACAGCTCGTTAATATCTCGCATGAACCTCTTGTCCAATTGTCTTCATTATCGTCCACTTCGATGTCATATCTTGCTGGCAGCGTACGACAATTCATTCTCGGCTACAGTTAAATACGAATCTCTCACCAGGACTCGAAACTACGAACTCGGGTATCTTCACCACTCTGTGGAAGATATCTAGCCGACTACATCCTCGGGAACTCGTCCAAAATATTGGAGGAATACGCTTCATTCGTTCTTTCTCGATCAACTCACAACACGTCTGGGTGAGGTCATTCTATCTGAAGCTGGTCAACTTACTGATCTTGCATCGGAGCATCCAACGAACAATGTCCTCTCTTGATCGATTTACTCTAGATCTGAGTAAAATCCTTCAAACTGGAATTCTTCAACTCAACTGAATCTGCGTTGGCGCATCCAATTAGACGAATCATCTTAGTCGCTCTATTCAAGATGGGCTAGCGATCTTCTGTCACATCTCTGCATGTAAGCTTCTGTGGGTTCAGCTTACAAAACTCTGGAGGCGACATCCCGTCAATCTCAGCAACAGCTGTGTCATCTGTCTGCACGGTAGACAGCATCGCGATTTCTGGGGTAGGCTGTACATTAACTGTCCTCTCAATCTGCCAGCCTCTATCAATGGCCGGATCATCCAGTACAGATCCGAACACTCGCCTCAAACGAGAGATCTCAATACAAATAATACACCGATACGTTCCTATGTCACCAGAAGAATATCATGGCCAGTCCTCGTCCTTGACGAGCTCGCTCTGACCGCATCTCTAGCAGCATCTCTCTCTGCTCTCGTAGCCATGGTGACAGAAACCTCAAGTAAGTATCGATGAAGATAGATCAAAGGAACGAATGGAATCGATAGGTATGGAATGGAAATATGATCATAGGAAAGATGGAATTAATGGGAGTATGATCATTGGAACGAATAGAATCAAGGATCTTAAGAAATGTACATCCTAAGATCATTTAAGCGGAGGAGCGTGTCGTAAGTATGTCGCGAAACATACACACGGTACGTCACTCTACTCAAGTTACCTACTCCATCAACCAAGGTCAACCTATGAGATGAAATCTCGGGTCCCCAAAACCCCCATTAGTCAAGTCTAAGTTCCATAAGGTCAAGCCTAAACTCGAACTAAGGTTAAACATAACACTCTGATACCAACTTTTTCACGATTCGGAAATTTGGCACGTGACCGGCACGAGAATTACGTGATGTATACAAGACCCCGCCGTAATTCAAGTAAGCCGAAGCCCAGAAATCTAAACCTTTTTGCGGAAAATAGTGGAGGTGCAGTTTTGAAACATCGGCATAATGAAATCCATCCTTTTTAAAATATAAGTCATCATAAGAAAATGCAACAGTTTACTATCTTTGAAAACATTTTTGTCCTTGAAATTTGGGCAGCACCACCCTTGTATAATTTGATCCAAAACCACATACATGCAATAATATAGGCATCCCCAAGCGGGAGCTAACTCTTCGTCAATTGGCGGAATCACAACCACGCAATAAGCATAAATATATGATGCCCTACGGTGAAGATCAATCGCCGAAAGAATAATAAGCAAAACCAAGACATCATCCAATTCAAATAAGCGACAAACACCCATCCTGCTCTAAGTCTCTCAAAATACAAGTCTGTCTAAGTCTACCAATAATACATAGTCTAGTTTCTGATTGATAGAGCTTTAACTAGATACAATAGAAATAATAGGTACAAGAGTGGTCACGATCTAAATGTGTGTCCCACCTACCAAAGCAAAACACCCTGAAGAAAACTGTGTGCCAGCAATACCGCTACTGATCCAAGCGGTCGAGCCTGCAAGAAAACTGTGGCACAACGGGGGTGAGTTGCCAACTCATGAGTAGAAAATATCAGCAGGTAGAAATCGAATGAACAACGATCTCTGGGTCCTACTATAACATGAAGGTAATACTATGGTATTTAGGGTGATCATGTATACATATGTGCACAATAACAATGTCGTGCCAGTAACAGTATGTAATGATAGTCATCTGAATATATATGCATGCATGCATGTGTATCAAACAACGCGTGTCCATCAACGACACATCAACATCATGAAACCTGAGTGTCCAACATCGACACTCGAAACATCATGAAACCCGTGTCCAACATCAACATGTAAATCCTCATATCTCAGGCGCCGCATCATCGGATCGGCCCTCGTATCCATCTGATCTCACGACTCCGATCGGTATCCTCCGGATAACTACCGGGTCCAAACTATCACCGGTAGGTAGTGCATCCCCTGCCAGGCTCATCGTCCACTCCATGATCTTCTTGCCCCGGGCACCTTACCGGGTCCACCATGTACCCTCAGACGGTTCCTCCTCACTCCTCGAATCGGGTATCACATAGCTTAGAACCGAGAAAACTCATGGTGTACACGAAATATCACATCACGAGAAACCGCGTTTTTAAAACAATTCATAATTTCCTTTGAAATATAACCGCGGTTCTCAAATTCAAAGATCATATGAAAACAACATCTCAATGCATGTAATCATAAAGTACACTATATGCAAACATAAAACAGTACTGTAAGCATATCAAGTATTATCATGTATGTATGTCATGTGATAATTACTGAACAAATGATTGTACTTTACAGTTAAGAGTAATACTGTGATATAGTAGTTTTACTGTGTAAGTGGTATGGCAATTACCGATGATGAATGTGTGAGCCGGCAAATCTGTGTAAGTGTAACATGCGCATCATCGGTAATAGTGCAGATGTACTAGTAGACAAAGCCATATACAGGTAAGTGCTGGGAACATAGTACGCACGGGGAATAATACAGCATAACATGAACGATAATAAGATATGTAACTACCCCTGGAAATATCAAATATTACTCATTATCCACTAAAGTGTTTAGAAGCAATGAGTCTCCGAATCAAGACAAATCCATAAGTCGGCGATCCAGTTTCATAGTATCAGATGTGATATAATCCTCGTATATCATCCTCGAGTCGAGAGTGCGGATCAATCATCAGGTATCCTGTCACGTACGGTATAATCCATCGTACGGTGCTATCAAATCAGAATAAGGATCTATCGTCCTAATATATAATATCATCTCATATTCTCATATATACATATACATATATATACATGTATATATCTCATGTTATATCTATATCAACCTCATATCATATCTATATCAATCCCACACCATATCTTATCAATCTCATATCATATCTTGGCATATGTAATTATGTATTCATATCGCCTCACATCCTCATATCAAGCATATCCGCTCATGTCATCTTATTTCATCATATCCTCATATCAATATATATCATCTCGTACTTGTCCTCTTTTCAATTATATATATATATATATATATATATATATATATATATATATATATATATATATATATATATATATCGCTTCACATCCTCATTTCATCATGTCATCTTATACTAAATCCTTTGATTATATCCGTAAGTTCATAGCATAGGTTTCTCCAAATTATATTCTATATATCGATTTTCCATTATTATGGTTGTAGGGGTGCTATACGCCATCCATCCGACTTTCCCCGTATATATAGATCTACTCACCTGCAATATCTTTGCTTAGTCGAAATCGATGAACTTCTTGATCTCTATCGTCATTTCGGAAGTCCACGTGAAAGTACCTATAATCAATACACATCGTAACGATATTAAAATCAAGTCCGAAAACCGATACGGCACGCGAAGTGCTCATAGGTTAGAACCTATAGCCCACGCATGCAAGAACAACCAATTAACCCTCTGCGTTGACGTTCAAACGTCTAACGACCATATCAAAACTCAAATACCAAAACCAAGTTTCAGAAATCGGGAACTCGAAGTTCGATGCTTATACTGATCAGTTTTGAGGGCTAGGCCAGTCCCGGGATGATGATGCTGACATCATTCATCTGTACATGTTTCCTGTTTTGTGCTTAGCAGCACGTCTCAGATTCAGCCCGAGAATCTGGACCGTGGTCCCGGGCATGCACGGGATACTATTAAATTATATCGACGATTCCATTAAATTGATTTCACAAACTTTAGAATCAAACAAACCCTGTCACGCCCCGCTTCCCAGAATGCGCTAAGATCGGCACGTGACAGAGCCAACCATGCTACCTGTGGTTAGGAAACATCCCTCCACAGTCACATTGCGGCTGTCTATAAGATATCAATAACAGTAAAACATATAAAACTAACTAGTACATGTCCATCTGCCAAAATAAACGTGTCAAGAAATATATGTGCGGAAGCAATAAATCCAATAAACAGTAACATCTGAAAATACGTCCCAAATACGGGCTCACATCAGGAAATAAAGCCGCGGAAAGAAAACTAAACTAAGTATCACCAAGCACGATCCTCACTGCTCGGCTTGACGGCTAAAGTACTCCTGGTCAGCCTGCGACAGAGATAGAGGAACTAGGCCATACAAAACCCAGACGTCAGTGCGTCATAATATCAACAATAGAAATAGCCAGGATGCAACGAGATATGCAGGCATGAATATATAACGATAACATGAATATAACAAGTAAACACAGATATGAAACAGTGAGGTGTACATGTGTATGTGAAGTGCGGTGAGTGATCTAAACTGTGCTACTGGGTTATCTATTCTAAAGTTATTCGAAATCAATTGTTGTACTCCTCATGTAACCCAAATGACTATGCCCCGTTACCCCTTGGGACCACGGATCAAGATGTATGAACCAAGAATGGTTCTGTCCCGTTACCCCTCGGGACCACGGATCAAGTAAGAATCACGAATGACTCTGTCCTGTTACCCTCCGAGACCACGGATCAGTAAGAATCACGAATGATTCTGTCCCGTTACCCTTCGGGACCACGGATCAGTAATAATATCCTTTTAAGTTACACTCGGTTACACCTTTGATTTTCCCATACCCCTAAGGTTATCTGTTCAAGTTGGGTATTGATAAATATGGAGCTAATGCCAACACAGGATCAAGCATGTACGGGTTTGTCTATGCAGACAATAGGATACGTCCATAAGGATAACAAGTCAGGATTGTCGGCATTAGTAACAAGATCGGATATTAAGTCAAGTAGTGTATCAGGGCATTCAGGTAGTGCACATGTCTCAAACGGATGCCCAAAGTAAAACTGTAGCAAGTATCGAAACACGGTAAAAGCACGGATACACAAGTAATAATCAGTGATATCATATTGTAAGTCCATGAGTCATATGATGCATACTAGCAAGCATGATATATGAATCTAGCAGTAACATGAAATAATCAGGTTCCGGCATGCAACTAAATATGTAATATACAGTACGGATACGAACGGATATCGTAAAAACGGTAAACTGTAACAGGGATGCACAATACAATAAACATGTAATATTTTTATTCATATGGATGCAAATATAATAATATAGCATGTAGCAAGATAAACTTGCCTGATCGGATCTCACGACGGGGTGCGTACACTGCGTCTGACGTCGGGTAAATATCGCAATGCACACATGCGCATACTGAACTGAACCAGGCTATGCAAGAACTTGACCACGCTGGGTGTGGACGCCAACTGGGTTGCCCGGATCGTCGGCGACGAGCACGGCTCCGGCGATCACCGAGGAAACCAAGAAATCAAGAAAAGAAGAAGAAGAAGAAGAAGAAGATGTGATCGGGGTGTGGGTGCTCTGGAGTCAGAGATGAAAGCGAGGGGGTGACGTCGACAATGGACCGTCTACGGCGAGAATGCAGGCGAGGGTTTTCCGGCGATGGGCAGTGGGGGTTCTTGAAGTCGGGAATCGGGTGTGTACAGGGGTCGTCGGGGAGGAGGTGGTGGCGTCAGGTGTGATGAGGGAGAGGAAGAGGAGGTCGTGGTGATGGGGACGGTGACGACGGGGGTCAGAGCTCCGGCGACGTAATGGTGCAGGCAAGGGCAGTGATGGGTTTTCTTAGGTTGGCTTTGGGTTGTCGGGGTTGGCAGAGGTCGGTGGTGGTGTTGGGAGGTCGGGAGAGAGGGATGAGGAAGGTGACGAGGCCGGGGTGAGGTGTTCGACGGCGAGGTGATCGGGTGAGGCGTGGGGTCGGGGGTTCTCGGGGGTTCTCGTGAGGTTTGTAGCGGGGAGGAAAGTGTAAGTCCACGGTAGCGCTCCGGCCGTCTAACAGACGCCAAATGCGGAACAAAAACTTTTTACGAACTGGCGCTATCGCGTACTATAACCCGGATCTACCATTAAAGCTAAACTAACAAACTACAAAGTGGGTAGAAATGTTATACCGAACGATCCGAGTCCTTCGGTCTTCAACCATCATCCCACGCTTTGTCGCGGCTGCTCCGATCTCCTGAATCTCTAGTCTTCTCGTCCAGGTGGCACCACGTCGATGGATCTTTAAACGGGCTCCCGCCTCTGAACCGAGGCAACTCGATCATCAAGTTTGCTAAAAGAGACGATCAAGATGATATAGAGAATGAGTAGAATACTTTGTCTCGCTTCGTCCAAAGCCATGGACGAACGATTAATGAAGTTGCCTTTTAGATCGGGTGAAATGAGAAATGAGGTTATCTAATTTCCATGAATCCAAATCTATCATAATCTTTTCAACCAAAAATGAGTGAGTAAGAAGAGGAGGGGAGGGCCGGCCATATATGTAGAGGGAGGGAGGTGAGTGTAGGAGGGGGAAGGTGACCACAAAGGAAAAGATCAACAACAAATATCTTTAAGCATTACAAGAAACATTAACGCAAAAGGTGACTCACTTAAACACCTCATCAACTCATTAATGCAACCTAATGAGTCACTAACCTAGTCACCATTCTAGAACATTCCACACTCATGACTCACCTCAAGACTCACCCTCATGAAGAAAAGATAAATCCGTATTTAACCGAATGTTAAATACGGCCGATAGAAAACTGGAAACTGGCAACTTCCAAAAGTGATCCTGAAACGAATTTCAGGATAACCCCGTATCAATATAAACATACTCGCATTTGTATTACGACCGAATACAAATGCAACCGAGACAAAGATATTATATCTACACGGTACAATACTCGGATCCGGCTTAAACCAAATCCTACCAGTATTATCTGCCCGAAATATGACACGTGCGAAAACGCACGTGCATTTTCCGAACCCTGCCATAAAACCATACGGCCTCTACAACGTTTCACCCGAACTTGGGAAAGTGTCTGTGGGGGACTCTAATGACTCATCAACACACTGGCACTGGGTATAACCTCTAGCACGTCAGAGGTACGAGCTGTACGTAACGGTTGCCTATGTATTGATTGGAAGGGAAGCTGACGAGCGAACTCATCCATAAACCCTACAGAGCCTAACAGTGACAATATACATACAGTCCGGTCCGTTCGTCTAAAGAGTATCGCATATCGAGTCTAGGGGGTGGATAAAGTCAGACCCCTAATAACGCGATAATTCGTGTCAGTATGAAGCCCATCACCACCTGAGAAACTACTGATCCAAATCAGTAATTCTCCACTACCTCGGCCGAGAATTTCTAGTGATGGCCACCCGTGCACTGTGCGACATCAACCCCCAATACCGGGAGAGACGAATCCCCGACGATCCGCTCACTGCCTCCATGTGGCTCGGGACTGTACCCAAAAAATACCTGTTTGCACGTCTCCTTTGAGCGTGGTAGGGTAGGAATCAAAGCACAGTGGGAACTCACACGAGACAAATGACGATCTCAGGTCGACAAACTAACATGTACACATGTCACCAGGGAGCTGCTATCTGACGATATGTATAATACCAACTAGCATGTTCCCGGCGAGTCCTGTCCGGTGTACTCATAACCCAATGAGCATCTGTATACATCTTAGGTAAACCAACTGACGCCAATGGCTTGTGAGACCGGCCACCGCCCCTCGTTGGGGTCTCGACTGTATACACTACTCTACTCTGGAGTATCGATGCCCTGTCTCGAAACTCCCACGACTAGAGACACTTTAAGGATGTGCTTATAGACCCCAGCTCCCACGTATATGATCGCCATCATACTGCTGGTAGTCAAGCAAGAATCCTATGGGCTCTATCATTATATAATAGTGAACTAAAGCATGTATACGATGATAAAGACAAACCAGATAGCATACTATCATCTCGAGCAAGACTGTCATATCGGTATAGATCCTACCTCAATCATTGCAATCACGTACCTGCGATTCAATAATTGACTTTGAGGGCACTATATCCAACAATCTCCCACTTACACTTAAGGCTAATTATTGCGATGTCGCATACTCACAGCCCGTGTGATACCGAACATCCAACTCCTCTACTAATCAGTTTCACAAAGCTAGTTTGTAAAACTCTTGTGTTCGAGAAATAGCCTCAGTGAGTGGATCCGCCCTGATGTTTCTTTCTATGTCTCTCTTAATCTCAAGTTCGCGGAGAAAACCATCTCCCGAATCGAGTAATACCTGTCTTAGAATATGTCTGGATATCTGATGGGACCTTGTTCATAAATGAACTCTAAATCCAAACTTCTTAGACTGTATTGATAACTGAACCTAATCAGTATCGCGCACCATGCCACCCACAGTATTCTCTAGGACCAACTGTCCATAATACTGTCTCTCGTCAGAGGGAAAACTATAACTCTGACAATCACTCTATCATTCATGTCACCTTGGAAGCCTGGAATGATAACCGTCTCCCGAAGGAGGCTGCCGTCATCAAATCCGTAGAATATACACTCATGTTCTATAATTGCTTCCTAATGTTTCTTCAGGATTGGATTAATATAAACTTATCGCACCTAGTGCAAAAACAATATCTGGTGTGGTACTTGACATCTCACGATTGACTCAATTGCTTAAGTAAGTGATCTACCAATTATGCACATCCCTCTCTCCTTTAGTCTCTAAGACACCTTTAGAGAGGGTGACTCCATCACCTGCAGGTACACCACCATGCCAGGAGTCATCTATTCTAAAATACTATTAGAATATTGTCAAAGTACCCATATTGGGAAACTACCCAATTCTAGATCTAAAACCATAGATCTAGTAACCAAAATGTCTGATATTATATCCATATCCTTTATGGAGAAACAACTGTGTGATGACCAAAGTACAACCGATCGTAGTATAGGAATTTTACTTCCTACTCTGTGTATGTCATCCAAATACCAGGACATCACGCCCTACTACCTTCTCAACAGATCCATCCCCTATTCTGATGAAGCCAAATCCATGACTGTCACATCAAAAATTAGATGATCTAATCTCCGCCATATCTACTCAAGCCTATAAATAGACATAAGCTATTTGTCCACTATGCTTCCGCTGCTCCCACTGACTACGACAACTCTCTCGCAGAGTCATATACACGTGCACTTCTAAAGCTAGTTTAGAATGACGCTATATTCATCCTCCTGCCGGGTCTCATAATCTGGAACAACAGTAGTGTCAAGTCTGGGTAAACAAGAATCTCCCTGTCACCGTCCTTGAGGCTACTGGAGTACCTCTCGGGTGTCTAAGGTTACCCACCATATCTGCGGAGTGGCTTATGGAATGTCAAACCTGATTGAATATATAGGTCCTATTAAATTTTCCGTAATCGTTTGCGGTTCTGGAATCACTTCCAGTTCTACCATACTCCCACTTCTGTTTTCTGAAAAAATCCATTTTAATAAAACTGTGGCGAGTCAAAAACAATATCACTGTTGATCTTTCAGATGGTAGAAATGTCAACCCTCGTCAAAGCCAGGGTCAACCCACAAACTGCCATTACAGAAACGTGCCTTGAGTTATCCGATGTCTGGTTTTAAGCATAAGCCGGACAACTCCCCGTATCTTAACATCGTTAAGATATGAACCATTCAATATACAATATAGAAATAGATGCACTAATTTAACTGGAACCAGATTCAAACCATGCAACTATCTCCAATGCATATCAACTTAATGAAGAGAGGCTAATCAGCATTACTCAACTTAGGAATCCATCCAATTATGAGTAATCTGAAAGAGAAACAAGTTTCTCAAAACCGTTACTATCAACTGAATACCAGTCACAAGAATCTACATCTTCAATTTCTTTGAAGAATCCTGATACTTGCGACACCTGGTTCTCTACTTTATTCCTATACCCACAACTTCTCAAAACTTAGACATTGTATTTCTACGAAACACTTGTCTAAAAACTAGAGAAGTCATAAGTAAACAGAACATAGTATGAGGACCCACCCCTTTGTCCTTACGGACACTGGACAACATACAATACTCTGTATAAGTCCTCTGAGTTGAATAGCTCAAAACCTGTGCGTCGTAGGTTGAAAACTGTACCCAGGCAATTTCCTCAAATATCACCAATTACAACGAATTCCGATATAATGAGGATGATCACCTAATTCCCAATAACTTACTCCCACTCATCATCTGTAAAACTGTACAGATATGAGAATGAAACCTGGTAAATACATACCCTGGAGTAAGTATGTTATCGGGAAATCAGTTTACAATTAACAATGCACAGTTAAACTAAAATATGAAAATGTTTCGTAGGGATATCCTGGTATTCTTAGTAATGCCTCTTCCATAATCCAATTCATGACTTTAACCGTATATCTTTTTGCCATCTTCCAAATCCCTTTATTTGTCTTTATTCATTACCTTCTGTACACCCCTTAGGCTAAGTGGTTTTCTTCCTTCCCTACCGTTCGGCACCAGCCTATGGTTTGGAAGAAAACTATCCAGTAAGCATAATAGGTATACCCTCCTAAACCAAAGAGTACTCACAACTTGAGAGAAGGTGATGATAAAAGACAACTGAATAATACCTTATTCTTTTAAAGGTGAAATAGGAGTGGCGATGAAGTACGCGGTTTGGTCGTGAATGATAACAATCACAATTTACTTTGCCCTCTTTCTAATCCCTTTATTTCTGTCTTTACATATTACCTTCTGCACACCTTACTTAGGTTAATTGGTTTTCTTCATTCCCTACCTTTCGGCATCTGCCTATGGTTTGGAATAAGACTATCCAATAAGCGTAATAGGTGTACTCTCCTAAACTAAGGAGCCCTCGTAACCTGAGAGAAGGTGATAATAAAAGACAACTGAATAAACCAATTCTATTTCTCCTGAACCTGGATCCATCCTCGAAGAAGTCCTTTTGAGTTCGTATATTACCATACGATGGATCTATCCAATGGAAGTGGATGTCCGTAATAATACGGGGTGTTCTGAGAAACACAAAGGGTAAAAGAAGGAGCGGTAATGACTTATGCAACTTAGACAATCCAAAAACCAGTATTTTAAGAAGGTTCGGTCAACTTGGTCACTGAGTCATAGTCTAGGGTCGGTCAAAGGTCGCTGCCAAAGAGAGAGAGAGAGAAAAGAAACACTCTGCGTACACTCTAACCTAGATCAGAATGGTTATCACTTTATCTAATCAGGAAACCTCCCACTGTAATCTCAAATTCTCCTCCAAATCTGAAAGAAGAATTAGTCGGGATCACCCGAAGAGTAAACCAACTCATCAGTGAGAATCGGGATCCAACTATCATCGCATGATAACTTGATGGAATCCACTCATGCTATCACACTCCAGAAGGTATGCGCATACTTGGCAAGTTTCAGTTTCTTTAGAAACTCCCGATATAATTTTTGCCCCATGCTCTTATGACCTTGGCGTTGGTCAAAATATCATAAGTCACATGCCAAGTTCAACCCGTCACTATCCAGGTCAATTTGAACCCACCTGCACATGCCCTTGACGTTGGCCAAAATGGCAGAACGACTGTCCCAAACCAACTCGTCTATCTATGCAACAGATGAATACCCAGCAGCTACCAAACACTATGCCTTGGCGTTGGTCAAAATACATAGCTTGAATACTACTGAATACCCAAAAGAAATGACGGAGGGCTACGGCTGGTTTTTGGCGAAAAACCTTTAACGTAATGAACTTGATCTCGTTGAAGGAACCTGATAGCTTTTTATAAAAATATAGCGGCGAAAACCTTTTGCTAAAGAGGTCACTCCCGGTGAAGGGATCTCAGCTCTTTCCTCGTGGAATGAGGTGCAGGATATTCCAACTGAATACCGCGATGCAAAGCAACTTGTAATCGACTATAATGAAGTTATTACCCTGACGCAAACTTCTGCCCAAGGGGTCTCTCCCGGTGAAGGGATATCAGCCCTTGCCTCGTCGAATGAGGTGCGGGATATTCCAACTGAATATCACTATGCATAACAAAAGGAAACGTCTTTGTAATAACACTTTTTAAATCGGTTCCAACAACATCAAATATAGGTTTGTTTTACTTGCATTGATTAGAATCACGCAGTCCCATCAATCAATCACACCAGAAAAGAACGAAAAATAAAATGTACGTATAGGCCATCCGCATTCGTCACTGGGTCTCGTCATCACCCGTTAGGTTACTTAGCTAACGACAGAGCAGGGACTGGACTAGCGCGGGTGTAAAACATACACAACATCTAATAGTATATATACCAATATACAATAATCGCTCCAGGCGTGTTAATATGCAACATTACAGAAAAGTAATAAGCATCACAGAACAATACAGATAATCTGGGATCCCCGGGTTTCACAGCGCCGCTACTGAAATCCGACGTTCCCCTGGTCGTGTGGATAGCCTGTGCAATGAAACCTAGACCCCTACGGGTGCGGCAAGTTACCCGCCAAAACCTGAAGCGAAGTAGTCCTCCACAGCATAGTGAATGGAACACCCGGCACTTCACGGAATCCGGTAAATTGAGCACCCCTCCTTGGGTCAACCTGTACCCCCTACGAGTGCGGCGAATAGTCTGCCAATTCTAGAGTGTGGTCCCTCTGCCTCTCAAATCCATGAGATACGGACTCGTTGCCCTCCAGAACCCGGCTATCCGTGCACTCCGTCGCGGGGTAATCCTAGTACAGAAATAAAAATATATACAACGAGTACATCGACCTCAGCCCGGTCGTGTCCCAGAAAGAATATTATACAAACAGGCAGTAACGGCAGTCCACATGTTGGACGCTCGCCCCGCAATATCAAATGTACAAATAAATTCAAACATCACTATCATTGCACTTTGCTATCCACCACGACATATCCGCAACATCACAGCACAACACAGAACATCAACGCGAATGTCACGTTCGCAAACCCGTCTAAAAAAACTATAGCAATCAGACGCGGTTTACCGATCAAATGACATTCCCGGTCGAAGATATAATGTAAATACTGCATACTAATAAGTTTAAAATTTCGATCAACAAAACTTCCCGAAGTGGGCCCCACGTACATCTGCTGTACTGTAACAAAAACTGGGCCCAAAAGAACTATACCAGAAACTACAATTTCCAGAATAAAGCTCTCTGGAAAAAGTTGAAGCACTGTTCCCACTAAAGCGCCGCGGATCCGCGGTGGCCTTGTAGGATCACGTGCCCAAATTTTTCCACAATGCTTATAAAAGCCTGTTTAGTTTTCTGCGATATGTAAAATAATTTTTAGAACCTTTTAAAAATCGACAGAAACTCAGAACTGAAAAAGTGTAGTTTTTGAAAATCGGTTCGATCGATATTTTAAACGTGTTAGTGCAAGTTAGTAAAGCTTAATGGTGAGGCTCTGATACCACTGTAAGTCCACGGTAGCGCCTCGGCCGTCTAACAGACGCCAAATGCGGAACAAAAACTTTTTACGAACTGGCGCTATCGCGTACTATAACCCGGATCTGCCATTAAAGCTAAACTAACAAACTAAAAAGTGGGTAGAAATGTTATACCGAACGATCCGAGTCCTTCGGTCTTCAACCATCATCCCACGCTTTGTCGCGGCTGCTCCGATCTCCTGAATCTCCAGTCTTCTCGTCCAGGTGGCACCACGTCGACGGATCTTTAAACAAGCTCCCGCCTCTAAACCGAGGCAACTCGATCGTCAAGTTTGCTAAAAGAGACGATCAAGATGATGTAGAGAATGAGTAGAACACTTTGTCTCACTTCGTCCAAAGCCATGGACGAACGATTAATGAAGTTGCCTTTTGGATCGGGTGAAATGAGAAATGAGGTTATCTAATTACCATGAATCCAAATCTATCATAATCTTTTCAACCAAAAATGAGTGAGTAAGAAGAGGAGGGGAGGGCCGGCCATATATGTAGAGGAAGGAAGGTGAGTGTAAGAGGGGGAAGGTGACCACAAAGGAAAAGATCAACAACAAATATCCTTAAGCATTACAAGAAACATTAACGCAAAAGGTGACTCACTTAAACACCTCATCAACTCATTAATGCAACCTAATGAGTCACTAACCTAGTCACCATTCTAGAACATTCCACACTCATAACTCACCTCAAGACTCACCCTCATGAAGAAAAGATAAATCCGTATTTAACCGAATGTTAAATACGGCCGATAGAAAACTGGAAACTGGCAACTTCCAAAAGTGATCCTGAAACGAATTTCAGGATAACCCCGTATCAGTATAAACATACTCGCATTTGTATTACGACCGAATACAAATGCAACTGAGACAAAGATATTATATCTACACGGTACAATACTCGGATCCGGCTTAAACTAAAGCCTACCAGTATTATCTGCCCGAAATATGACACGTGCGAAAACGCACGTGCATTTTCCGAACCCTGCCATAAAACCATACGGCCTCTACAACGTTTCGCCCGAACTTGGGAAAGTGTCTGTGGGGGACTCTAATGACTCGTCAACACACTGGCACTGGGTATAACCTCTAGCACGTCAGAGGTACGAGCTGTACGTAACGGTTGCATATGTATTGATTGGAAGGGAAGCTGACAAGCGAACTCATCCATAAATCCTACAGAGCCTAACAGTGACAATATACATACAGTCCGGTCCGTTCGTCTAAAGAGTATCGCATTTCGAGTTTAGGGGGTGGATAAAGTCAGACCCCTAATAACGCGATAATTCGTGTCGGTATGAAGCCCATCACCACCTGAGAAACTACTGATCCAAATCAGTAATTCTCCACTACCTCGGCCGAGGATTTCTAGTGATGGCCACCCGTGCACTGTGCGACATCAACCCCCAATACCGGGAGAGACGAATCCCCGACGATCCGCTCACTGCCTCCATGTGGCTCGGGACTGTACCAAAAAAATACCTGTTTACACGTCTCCTTTGAGCGTGGTAGGGTAGGAATCAAAGCACAGTGGGAACTCACACGAGACAAATGACGATCTCAGGTCGACAAACTAACCTGTACACATGGCACCAGGGAGCTGCTATCTGATGATATGTATAATACCAACTAGCATGTTCCCGGCGAGTCCTGTCCGGTGTACTCATAACCCAATGAGCACCTGTATACATCTTAGGTGAACCAACTGACACCAATGGATTGTGAGACCGGCCGCCGCCCCTCGTCGGGGTCTCGACTGTATACACTAGTCTACTCTGGAGTATCGATGCCCTGTCTCGAAACTCCCACGACTAAGGACACTTTAAGGATGTGCTTACAGACCCCAGCTCCCATGTATATGATCGCCATCATACTGCTGGTAGTCAAGCAAGAATCCTATGGGCTATATCATCATGCAATAGTGAACTAAAGCATGTATACGATGATAAAGACAAACCAGATAGCATACTATCATCTCGAGCAAGACTGTCATATCGGTATAGATCCTACCTCAATCATTGCAATCACGTACCTGCGATCCAATAATTGACTTTGAGGGCACTATATCCAATAGAAAGAGAGGGAGGTGAGGTGAGGTGATGGGCCAGGAGTGGACGAGGTCGGGGTTCGGCGGTGGTGGCGACGGCGTGGGTTTCGCAAGGGGAGAGGCGCGGGAAAAACGAGTGAGAAAGAGCGAGAGAGAGGACGTGGGTAAGTATGGGGTTTCTTTTTAAAAAATAATAATAAAAGAATTATATATAGGGGAAGAGACAGAGAGAGGTTGGGATTTGATTGGGATTTTGGATAATAGAAAATATTTAAAACATAATTTTTTGGTAAAAGAAAATAAAATCCTATATATGAACATATATATATATATATAAGGATTATAAAATTAGATAAATTTGAGTTTTTAGCTAATACAAAGTACTCCAAAATATGCCCGTGTTGGGTTTAAAATTACAGTTTGAAAATACGGATAATATACGTGTCAACCAAAACTAAAATACGATATCCGGATAACGAAAATACATACCCCCTAAGAACGGATACGCGTAGCGTGCACGTAGCGATCCAAATGAGTCTGTTTCCCTAAACGGAACGAGAACAAGATGTACGGATGCCACGACAGGGTTAGGGGTATGATGTAGGCCATGCTAGATATTTTTAAAATATATTATTTGATTATAATTGTATTATTAAAAACTGCAGATACCAGATATAATGCAGGTATACAGGATATAGAATACGAGAGTGCACGGATCCTCCGCACAAGCAGGGATAAATCATAAACAGGAATTGTAAATCCCCAGTTCCCGTTTAAATTTTCCGTATTTTTTCCAGATTTTAATCCAAATTTATTTAATTGATATATATATTTTATTAAACAAATTAATATCCTAAACACTAAATCCTATTCTACCCGAACCCAAACCCAATCATAATTTCTACCCGACCCGACCCGCTTTCCCTCTTCTCCCCCTCGTCTTCGTTTTCCCGCCACATCCTCGCGTCACCTCCAACGCCTCCGCGTCTCACGCGCCGCGACGACCGCACCCACGCCCGCTTGCAACTTCCTCGCGCCAACCTCCACTTGACTTGCTCACTCCCCAACGGCTCCACGTCCCCAACGAAGCCCCCCCACGACTCCCCGCTCCTCGCACTCGCCGCGACGGCCGCACCCATTCTCCCCACGTCCACGACTCCAACGGCCACGACTCCCTCTACTTCACCCTCTCTTCCTCATTCGTTCTCTATTTTCACACTCCGTCCCTCCTTCTCTCTCTCCTCCAAACCAAACCCCCGCCTCACATCACCGCCTCCTCCATCGATCTCGTCACGGCAACCTCCAGCCACCTTCTTCTTGCGACGAGCTCATGCCGCCGCCCCTCGCTGCAACCACCTCGCCGACAAGCCTCTAGGACCACCTTGCCACCATCATCACCGCGGCCACCCCCCACTCAATCCCCGCTTCCTCTTCTCCTCTGCTCCCCAACTCCGAGCCACAGCACCCGCAGTCATCGACTTCCTCCTCCCGCTCCATCTCGCCGACCAACACAAACGCCGACAACCCCATCCACAACACCGAGCCCTCGTCCTCGTCTCTCCATCGTCGGAGCTCGCCACCTCCAAGCTGCAGGCCTCGAGCACCCCAACACCCTCGTCCCTGCACCCATTGCCTTGAACCGACGTCCAAGCTCGTTACCGTCGCCGCTGCTGGTGCCGGGCCGGACCCTTACGTGTACCTCTCACCGTCGTTGCTGCCGGGCTTATCATCGTCGCGTTTGTCTGAAGCAAGTGAACCTCCTTCGCTTGTTCAATTCATGCTATGGGCATACCTAGTTTAATAAATACAGTGCAGTAACTTAATTAGTAGCAAAATGTATGAGGTGTGTGGGTGTAAGCAAAGTAGATGACACACACACGCACGCACGTATACATCGAGAAAAAGAAATTTGTAATTCAACTATTTTTAGTGAACCCTATTAGTGGATTATATTGAATGGAACCCAACTAGGAATTTACCGACCCGTAACAACATCATTTACATTTTTACCGTATAACAACTAACTTGATCAATTAACCGAAACCGGTGTTTTCACTGATAATCGTACATGATATATGTGTTCGACGTGATGCCTGAGGGAAAACCCTAACTTAAATTACCGAAATTTATGATCGGCAAACCCCTTGCTGATTGATGATCGTAGTGTAAGGATTTACGTTAAATGTATCGTCCTTATAATTCTGTAGCATCGCCCCTAAAGACGACGCTAAAACTGAAGTTTACCGCACAGGTTAACCCACTAAAATCTTTGTAAAATCAAATACTCGTTGGAACATAACATTCTACGGCTCATATTGAAACCGACTCGAGAATATAGAACCATATTTAGTTTATAATTCGATATCGATAGATTACGACAACGATATTTGACCAGGGATGCAACTATGGACTGCAGTCCGGGGCAGCATTCTACAGGGGAAACCTGAGTTTAAGCACTTGTACGTACCTGCATAAAACTGAAAATGCGCGGATCCTTATATGGTCGCGTAGATAACTTAATTATCTAACACCTTAAATTGGTCCCGTTCATTTTTACGGTCGTTTGATATTTAAATTGTATTTTATAATGTCGTCGTGTTCTGCAGTTTCTGCAGTAATATTCCTTACACCGTCACATTAAACTGAGCATAACTTCTGTTATAGAGGTGAGATTGATAATCCGTTTGTTGCGTTGGAAACTTAACTGACAGAAATAGATTTTATTTAACTAGGGAAATACCTGAATCTGAACATAATTACTGATAAAATGCGCGCGAAGTTGGACTTCCAGTTCTGAAACTGGAATTTCAGAAATCGACCGCTGCCTTCAAATGGAGATAATCCCTTAACCTGAACTCCGATTGGCCTGAAATAAATTTTACCATTTATATAATCAAGTGTGCTTTATACGCCCTTTATACTGTTTTGGTCTATTCTATATGTATGATTTACCGTAAATTTTTCAAGTTATACGGCATTGGTCGTTATAGAATAATGAATACCTGATCAGTGCATTTCTGCATATTTTCATGCTTGAGTTATACCTGCTGCATAGTGATCACCTGCATTGTCGATATATTAATGTTAGTGGTTGGGTTGTGGCAAATACGACAGTGATATTGATAAGTGGAAAAGCGATTGAAAGTGACAGCGATACGTATTTGTCCACAACCTATCTAATACATGAATACATACCATAACCTGGGGAATGGGGGAAATCAAGGTGAAGTTGAACTTGTATTTAGCGAGGTACAGTGATTTAGAGGATGATCATTCGCTATCAGTGATACACACACACACACATATTTTAGGTCGTGGGCCTAGCGGCACGACTGACAGGGTTATGTCCCGGGCACAGTGGACCGTAGTCTCGGGCATGAACGAGACCCTTGTTAAACACGAGCATCCTCTCCACCATTTGATTTCATTGACTTAGTGACCGTTAAGTAGTGACATATGCATTGCCTAGTTACTGACATGATACTCATATTGCGCTATTCATATTCAGTTGATACTTATTATACACATGTTCTGCAATTCATTGTACTCCTCATGTTTAATAATACTGCACGCCCATATTATATATTTATTGCTATATGTGTCGCCCTGACGACATGAGTGTGCATGCTCAGAGGACGAAGTGGATACAGCCCAGGAACAGGATCTATCCTTCGAGATCACGGAGATCTAGACTGCATCACCAGCGCTATTACCTTTGATTTCAACCTTGTTTTATTGGTTAGTTGTTTATTCTGTAAAATAAATGTACCTCGAACTCCTTTAAATTGCAATGTAATAAAGTTATGAACTGTGGTTTTCCTTTACTCGAGTATTGATTACTGACTACCATGTAATGCTAGAAGCCGAAGTGTGACTACGGCGGGATTATTCCCTGACCGTAGGAGCATGGCTGGCCTAGTCATCCCTCGTATTCCGTATTTTGGGAATCGGGGCGTGACATGGTTTGGTTAGTATCAGAGCCAGGTTTTTGGATGAAATTACAGTTCCGTGGAGGGACCTCTAGATTGAGTTACCCCCTTAGCGTATGCCTTATTGCATTCTTCCTCTCTTCCTAATCATCGTTAAATCATTGTGTAGCATTTCTTGAATCTGATTTCTTTTGATCTTTTCAGGAATATGGACTCTTTAGGCAACTCCTCAGGTGCCGGTCACCACGATCGTACCGAGAAAATCCTTAGCACACTGACGACCCTGGCCCAAGCTCAAGAGAGGAAGAATGATCTTCTGGCCGAGGGGTTGAAGGCGGTATAGGAGAACGCAATTACCGTCCTGGAGAGATCTACGGCTGTTCCTGCCGCCCTTGAGGGTGCGTGTAACACCCGAGTTCATTTATACCAATTCCAATTTACGTATTTACCTATCCATGGTCTTTCTTGATTTAGCGTGTTTGGGTGCGAATGGTATTTTACATATTACTTTGCATTCGACCCGACCCGCTTGCTTGAACCTGTTTAACTCTTATTTATAGATTATCTTGACTTGTTGCATGGACTAGTGCATCTCATAATTTAGTATATACTGGTATTTTTATCTAGTATCGCATCTCTTGCATATAACAATTTAAATCACGTAAAATAAATTAAAATTGCATTTCATAGCCTGCTTGATACCCGAACCCTGTGGTAGCGTCCTTGCATCGTGTTCTCGTCCCGTTCAGTGAAACGGACGTGTTTGGATGGCTACGCGCACGTACGTGCATCCGTTCTTGGGGGTATGCTTTTTCGTTACCGGAGGCTTCATTTTGAAATTTGGAAGTCGCATATATTTTTCATATTTTAAATCTAAATTTTTAGATCTGACCCGGGCATGTGTTGGAGCAAATTTGTATTTGCCAAAATCTCAAACGGACTAATATTATAATATTATATTATTCCTTATTCATTCAACATTTATTTAACTAATATAATATTTTCCTTTAATATTAACTGTACCATCTCTTTAAAATATTTCCCTAATATTATATAACCTTTCGTTTCAACTGAAAATATTTTTAAAAGAACAAACAAATCTCTCTCTCTCTCTTCTCCGTCTCTAAAATCCTTTTTCCCGCCTCACGCAAACCCTTGAGCCCATCGCCCCGCGCCCGTCGCCTTGCCATCGTCACCACCGCAACCAACGTCTCCACCTCCTCACCCTCATCCACACCACCACCACTGTCGCCTTCACCCATCCCCGACGAACCCGCAGAACTCAGCCCTTTCCTTCATCGTCGTCATCACCCTCTCAACCGACGACCTCGTCGTCGCCTCCTCACCTTGCCTCTACCCTCATCGGCATCCCATCTCCCCGACCTCCTCGACCTCCTCGACGCGTTCAATTCTCTCTCCTCATTCCCCCAACCACGAACCCACTGCAACCCACTGCGGCTGCAACGCCCTCGTCGCCGGCGACCCCTCGCTGTCGCCGTCATCCTCATCTCCTTCCTCTCCTCTCCCCTCTCTGCAAACTTTTCCCGCACGAGAACCGTCCCCGATCAACCCTGCAACCCATCACCTGCATGCCTGCAACTCGCGGCCGCACCCTTGCCGCCGGAGCTCCGACCTCGTCGTCGCCTCCACGTGCTCGTCACTATCTCTTCTTCCTATATCCTCTCTTTTCTCCCTAATACCCGAGCCTTCTCCCTGCACCTGAAACCACAGCCACACCCTAACCCATTGCCGGAAACCATCACCTGCACTCTTGCCAGAGTTCGATCCATCGCCGTCGTCATCCCTTGTCACCTCCTTGGCCCAGAACCCCAGACCCCAGGACACCATCACCCACTTCCTTTCTTATTTTCTTTCTTCTCCTTCTTCTTTCCTCTTTTCTTTCTTGATCTCGTACTTTTTCCGGTGATCGCCGGAAAGCCCCGTCGACGTCCCCTAACCTCGCCTTTGTCCACAAGCACCAAACCCGAAGGACCCCAACCTATCTTCTTCTTTTTCTTCTCCTTTTCTTCTTCTTCTTCTTCTTTCTTTTCTTTTTTCTTGATCTTGTCTTCCTCCGATCGTCGCCGGAGCCGTACCGCTGCCGACGATCCGAGCAACCCAGTGGACGTCCCCTACCTGCATGGCTACATTCTTGGAGTGCCAGGTTCTGTTCTATACGTGTATGTGCGCATCGAGACTTGTACTGACTTCGGACGTTGCGTTTACATTCGTCATGATATCCGTTCAGGCAAGTGAAACTTGCTACATGCTATTTACAGTATTCCATATTTATTTGCATATATATATATATATATATATATATATATTAAACATGAAGTTTGAATTGGTGCCTATATCACATGTTACCATCCGATGTCCGTTTATATCATTTTGAGTTAATTGTGAAACACACCCGGTTGCATGTTAGATTACAATATTGTATGCCCATGCCTATATCTTATAACAAAGTTCTTGGTCGCATAGCCATAGTACCCTTTAAATAGTTCATAACTGTGCAACACCGTTTGCATCCATCTAATCTATTTATACATATTATTGCATCCATTTAACCCTTTTATATATACTTGCATCAAGCGGTCTTTTAATACATGATAGTGTGATTTTAATATTCTATGTTCATTTAAGGTATGATGCTTCATGTTGGAACTATAACCCTGACTCTAGTTGATGACTGTTACATCCACATAGTTTAGTCTGTACCTATCTGCATATCATATTACATGTTCCAGTTTGTTGTTCTATTAGTACACATGCTTATTTTGTTTACCCATGCTTATGCTAGTTGATTATGAGCACCCATATGATATCTTGTGCACCTGACGTGACTTGTTACACCCATTGCGTGACACGACATGGTACCGTGCAACTCTTGACATGACATGACACCTTTATACATTACCTGGCTTGACCTGATGTACCATGGTCTTACCTGTTACCTGATCTTGTTACTACTGCCAGCAAACCTGACCTGTTGTCCTTATGGACCGTTCCTATTGTCTATCCAGACAAACCTGTACTTGCCTGATCCTGTGTTGGCATTAGCTTTAGATTATCTAATACCTGACTTGAATACACATAACCTGGGGATATGGGGAAATCAACGATGAAACCTGACTTGTAACTCGACAGTTTGATACCTGTTCTGATCAGTCTTACGGGGTAGGCCAGCCCCGGGGTGATGATGCTGACATCACTCATCTTTACATACTACCCTTTACTGCCTAGCGGCACGTCTCGGATTCAGCCCGAGAATCTTGACCGTGGTCCCGGGCACACACGGGATACTATTGAGTTACATCGATGATTCATCAAATTGATTTCAAAGACTTGAGAGTAGTTAACCCACTAGACCAGTTTAGATAACTCACTACACATTACCCCACTGTCCTTACTTGTATCACTGTTATGCTTATTTACCATTTATGTTCATACTTGCATGTATTGCTACCCCCGTTTATATTATTGCTTGATGTTATGACGCGCTGACATCTGGGTTTTGCATGGCCCAGATCCTCTACCTTTGTTGCAGACTGATCAGGAGTATTGCCGCTGTTAGACCGAGCGGTGAAGATCCTGTTGGTATGCAGTTTTACTTTCCAGGTGTTTTATTTATTGTATCTTTTGCTTCCGCATATTATCATTTCTTGACTCATTTATTCTGGCTTATGGACATGTACTAGATAGTTTAGTTTATTTTCCTGTTCTTGATATCTCTACAGTCGTAATGTGACTGTGGAAGGATTTTTCCTATCCACGGGTAGCATGGTTGGCTATGTCACGTGCCTATCTTAGCGTACTCTGGGAAGCGGGGCGTGACATGGTTCTTTTTGGTATCAGAGCCATAGGATCTAGGTTAATCGGGTTGATTCTTTTGTAGTTGGGTATTGGACCCAATACATGAATCGGAATACTCGAGACTAGGAACATGTCCTGCCACTTTGCCATCTTGCCATTCTTGAATCTTAACTCCCTCCTGATCCTTACCTTGACGATATGCAAACTTCTTTGCATCTCGACTTGAGACTTTTGGTTCCCTATTGTTTCTCCATGTTCCTTGATTCTGATACTAGGATTTGGGCGACTTGAGTGGAGTTATGTAATTGTACCCATGAACTGCAGCATGGTTACAATGCGGTACTCTATTTAAGTAACTTGGAGTCCTGGTCTTGATTCACTTCCTTATTCCATGATCGTTACATTACCTTGCTTCTCTCGGTTACATTGCTTACCAGTCATTGTTTTATCACCAGCTTGAATCATGTTTACCGTGCTTATCCTCTTCAGTATCTTGACTTCAGATGAAGTCATCTCGATATCTTACTTGTTCTTGTTTTTCCCCGCATTAGGATTATTCAATTCTGGTGCATCCCTTGTTTGTTGTTGTCTTGGGAATGGATTTTCGCGGCACTTTCCACGCTCATTTTGATTATAAGGAAAGGAAAGTGATTCTCCAGATTCCCGGACATCCGGAGCTTGTTTTGCTGGAGAAAGCAGTTCTGTCGGGCCAGTCGAGTTTAGGGCTAGGCCGACAAACAGTGTTCTTTCGTCGATGGAAGTTGATAAGGAGGAAGCGCCAGCTATATTTCGAGAGTTCATGGACGTGTTCGAGGACATCTCGGTTTTACCACAAAACGAGATGTGGAGTTCGCGATCGATCTTGTTCCTGGTGCAGCGCCAATCTCAAAGGCGTACTATCCGATGGCACCAGTGGAGTTAGAAGAAGTAAAGAAGCAGGTTACCGAATTTCTAGAGAAGGGTTGAATTCGCGCAATTCACCTTGGGGAGCTCCAGTTCTTCTAGTAAAGAGGAAAGATGGCAGAAGGAGGATGTGCATCGATTATCGAGAATTAAACCGGATGACTATTAAGAACAAGTACCCGATCCCTCGCATTGGCGAATTGTTCGAGCAGCTTAGTGGCGCGAGGGTATTCTCGTAACTGGATTTGCGGTCCAGATATCATCAGGTCCGAGTTAAATCGGAAGATATTTGCAAGACTGCGTTCTGAACTTGGTATGGACATTACAAGTATTTAGTGATGCCATTCGGAGTCACGAATGCACCGGCGATATTTATGGACTTGATGAACCGAATCTTTCACCGTTATTGGACCAGTTTATAGTAGTGTTCATCGATGATAATCTGGTCTACTCGGGAAGCAAGGAAGAGCATGTAGAACACTTGAAGATCGCACTGCAGACATTGATGCAAGAAAGATTGTATACAAAGATGAGCAAGTGCGAGTTTTGGCTTGAAGAAGTGAAGTTTTGGGGCATATCGTAGCTGGAGATGGAATCGCCGTTATCCCGAAAAGATTGCAGCAGTGCGTGATTGGCCGATTCCGAAGAATGTTACGGATATAAGAAGCTTTCTTGGACTAGCCGGGTACTATAGAAGGTTCGTGGAAAATTTTATTCGTTTGGTTGAGCCTCTGACCAAGCTTACGTGCAAGGAAGTACCATTGGTGTGGACGGATAAGTGTGCGTCAGCCTTTGAGGCTTTGAGGCAAGGATGGATAACCGCTCTTATTTTGACCATACCAGACGGTTCCGGAGAATTGGTGTTTCATAGCGACGTATCTGGAAAAAGGATTTGGATGTGTTTGATGCAGCATGGGAAGGTTACAGCTTACGCGTAGAGACAGTCGAAGACCCATGAGAAGAATTACCCAACTCCTGACTTGGAGCTAGCAGCTGTGATGTTAGCTTTGAAGGTTTGGAGACACTGCTTATTGAGCGAAAGGGATGAAGTATTCACCTGTTCCCGCCAAAAATTTCTGCGCAAAAGAGCCCAAGGTATCAAATGGTAGCGATACGCTTAAGGAAATGCGAGCCAATATCTTCCGACCTTTATTTTGATAAATTCCTAAAGGAGGAACAGCTAAATTCTGATGATATTGGAAGCATCTCGAAAAACTCTTCGATTTGATATATTATGGGCCTCATAATTCATCCGGGATCAAAAGTTATGAGGCATCACGTGTCCACACGTGATGGACCTTTAAGAACCCGCTGGAGGAGTTAAAAGATATAATAAAAACTCAGAAAAGACCCCAATGGGGCGTCATGTGCTCACACGTGACCATAGGTCACGTGCAGACACGTGATGGGCTCTTAAGGCCTCTAAAATAATGAATAGAATTAAAATTCTAAAATTTGTTCCCTGATTAAAAATCAGAAGTTACCTCAATGAGGTATCACGTGCTCACACGTGACCAATGGTCACGTGTTGACACGTGATGGTTAAAACAACAATATAAACAAGCGGCCGTTAAAGAACTCGATTGGGGGTCACGCGCTCACACGTGACCAAGGGTCACGTGTCAGCACGTGACTGGCTTCCAAAGTCTTACAGTTAATAGAATTAAATTCTAAAAGCTTCCAACTCTTTCCAAATGGAAAAGGATTATGGGGACCGTTGGATTAAAGATCCAAGGGTGATTAAAAATCACTAATTTATGGAAAGATCTTAGACAAGGAAAGATTTCCCCTAAAATCTCACCGGAAATAACAAACGGAATATCTTTGGATTTAAAATCAAACGGTGAATAAAATTCACTGAATGTTCTAAAGGATCATATTAATGATGAAAACAAATCAAATCTTTCAATGAGAGATTTTCTAAACAAATTGATTCTTTTCCTTCTCCTATAAATAAGAGCCAAGAAAAGAAGAGAGGGGATCGACCTTTTGGGAGAGAAAAACAGAGAGAGGAGAATTTAATTCTCAAGAGGGAAGAAAAGAAAGGAGAATTTAATTCTCAACAAAGAAAACCCTAGGTGAGAAAAGGGAAAAAGATCAACTTCAAACAGAGAATTTAATTCTCAAAATCCAAGAGTTTAACTCTTATACAAAAAAGAACTTAGTTCTTCTTCTGGTTGAAGATCTGCACAGAGCACATCTCCCCATAAGTTGAGAATTTAATTCTCATCGGGTCGAGATCCTGCCATACAGATCCTAAACTTAGAAGGGGAATTGAGTTTTGAGAATTTAATTCTCCTAAAACAAAACTAGGGTTTAACCCTAATCAAGAATTTAATTCTTTTACATATCTGGGAATTTAATTCCTTTAAAAAGAAATTAGGGTTTCACCCTATGCCATAACTTAATTCTTCACATATATGGGAATTTAATTCCTACAGAACGTAAATTAGGGTTTAACCCTATCTAAGAACATAAATTCTTCAGAAGAAAATAGGAATTTAATTCCTATAAAGTTTATTGCTAGGGTTTAACCCTATGAAGAATTTAATTCTTAAAAAGATAAACACAGGCAAAGAAGCAGGGTCACGTGTTACCACGTGACCCCTGTAAAGATCCAAAGAAAAGAAGCTCTGGGGCGCCCTCACGTGCTCCACGTGACCCCCAAAGCACACAAAGAAAAAGCAAAAGAAAAGAAGCTTTGGGCGCTCTCACGTGTCCCCACATGACCCCTCAGCAAGTGCTGTAATTATCGATGCATAAATCCCCATCACGTGCCAACACGTGATGCTCTAAAATAAAGATGAAAAGTGTTTAACACTTATTCGCAGATTTGAGGATAAAACAAAAGGAGATCTGGCTCCACATTTAGGGCGCCCTCACGTGTCCCCACGTGACCCCTCTGTCTTTAGTATTTAACACTAATTTGGGGATTATATTTCCAGTGTTTAACACTGATTGTTTCTAGTGTTTAACACTAAATTGAAGATTATATTTCCAGTGTTTAATACTGATTGTCTTTTAGTGTTTAACACTAATTTGAGAGTTCTATCTCCAATGTTTAACATTGTTGTTCTCTAGTGTTTAACACTACTTTTAGCCAAATTGGCTAATTTTCCAGAGGCAAAAGTCCCTCCTCCAATTGAATCTCAAAATTGAGGAAATCAAAGACAAAATGTTGTCAAAGCCCCCAAACCTCTGTTTAGCACTGCTGAATGATGAGGGGCTGAACCTAGACAAATGTCTAATGGCCCAAAGGGCCAATATTTCATCTTCAACTGGACTTAGCCCAATTCTGGCCGTAAGTCCTCAAATTAAATTGACTGAGCACGACTGCTCCCTTAAATTAATTTACATCCGGTTCAAGGGTACATCTCTGAACTCCTCTGATATTTGTCGTTGTAATCCTTCAACGTCGTCAGAGAGGTGACGGGTCCCGACAACCATTGCTACGGACTTAAGCGTCTTTAAACTCATGGACTTAAGCATCCTTAAACTCACGGACTTAAGCGTCCTTAAACTTACGGACTTAAGCGTCCTCAAACCGATATACGGACTTAAGCGTCCTCAAACCAATGGACCGCTATGTCCTTAAACTGGTATTGGACCACCATGTCCCTAAACCGGCAATAGACCACCATGTCCCTAAACTAGCGATGGACCACTACGTCCCTAAACTGGAACAATAGAGCCCCCAAATGCTCTTTTGTCGGATCTAAACGATCCCGTTTAAGTTGATCTTAGCCTCAAATATGGCTAACGTATTCTTAAACCTTCAAACAGACTTTAGTCCCAAATTGGACTATAGATCCCCCAATCAACATTGGCTCAAGGGTACATCTCTGAACTCCTCTGACATCTGTCGTTGTAATCCTTCAACGTCGTCAGAGAGGTGATGGGTCCCGACGGCCATACATGCGATGGACCACTATGTCCCTCAACTAGAACAATTGAGTCCAAATGCTCTCTTGTTGGATCTAAACGATCCTGTTAAGTTGATCTTAGTTTGAAATGAGACTAACGTATCCTTAACAAACGTTTAAGTTGATCTTAGTCTCAAATAAGACTAACGTATCCTTAAACCAACCCCCAAACCCAAATCTAAGAATATACGGATTTTGACTAATCCACGCCCTACGGGCGACAACATAAATTAGTCTCCGTATACGATCCACGGGCAACCAAAAACAAAACAAACACCCACGACACGAAGTGACCATCTGGAGAAGGAGAAAGTTGTTACCGCGATGCGGTGGCGTAATTAACTGCAGGGGCTTGCGCCTGCAGGGGCTTGCGCCTGCAGGGAAGAGCGTCACCACAATAAATAAAAAAACCTCAAGCGAGGGGGAATCTGACGAAGTCTGCTACATCGGACGCATCCGTTTAAACCTTCGATACATGGTGCCATAAATCAACTTGGCATCTTCGGAGAGGTAGATGGATAGCACCAATTAGCATCTGCCCCGAATCTCAGGCAAGACAGACCATGTCTTGGCCGCCATTCGGAGGGGAACATCACCGATCACAAAAGCCGGGAGTTTGTGTTCACACAGAAGGAGCTAAATATGAGACAGCGAAGATGGTTGGAGCTGATGGCTGACTACGATCTTGATCTAAAGTACCATCCGGGGAAAGTTAATGTGGTACCGGATGCGCTTAGTTGGTCGCTAGCAATTCAGATATTGACTGCACATAAGGAGCTTATTGAAGACTTTTGAAGATTCGATTTGGAGGTTGTGCTACCGCATTCTTCGGGGCAGTTGGTGCAGCTGTAAGTACAGTTGTTGGCACTTCAGCTCAGAAGGGTCCACCTCGGGTGCCCCAGCAGCGGTCCTTCGATCAGAGGCAGACTATTACAGGTCGAAATCAGGGACGGGCTTTCACCTTATCCGCCGAGCAGGCAGAGGCTTCTGGAGATGTGGTTACAGGTACCATCCTTGTTTATTCTATACCAGCTAGAGTTCTCTTCGATTCGGGTGCTTCGCATTGTTTTATTTCCACATGGTTTGTCGACACACGCTCTATACCTCACGAGCCATTAACCAAGGGTTGGGAGATACATACGGGTAATGTTATTATTGTGTCCAACCAAGAGTGTAGATTATGTCTGGTGGTAGTATGCGGCAGGGAATTCTATGCGAATTTTCTTCTGATCGGAACTGGCAGTTATGACGCAATTCTCGGGATGGATTGGATGAGTACATTCCATGCGATTATTGATTGCCGAGTAAGCAATGTGACTTTCCACATTCCCAATCATCCTGAGTTTTTTTTCGAAGGCGGGAGTGAGTCTTTGGAGCCAACCAAGTTTGGAGCCAAACCAAAAGCGTTGACAGCTATGGAGATTGATGAGAGTCCAGCTCCAGAGATCATTCGGGATTTTCTTGATGTGTTCCATGAAGATTTACCAGGTCTACCACCTCCCCGCGTCTTGGGATTCTCTATTGACTTGATTCCAGGGACGGCGCCAGTTTCCAAAACTCTTTACAGGATGGCGCCAGTTGAGTTGTCAGAATTGAAGAAACAAATTGGAGAAATCCTGGAAAGAGGATTTATTCGCCGTGGGGTGCACCGGTCTTGTTGGTGAAGAAAAAGGATGGATCGCTACGGATGTGCATAGACTACCGGGAGCTGAACAGGGTTACGATAAAGAACAAATACCCTATTCCACGTATCGACGACTTATTTGATCAGTTGGGTAGGGACAAGGTATTTTCGAAGCTGGATCTTCATTCGGGCTATCACCAGATCAGAGTAGCGGCCGACGATATATGCAAGATGGCTTTCATGACACGATACGGGCATTATGAGTTTCTTGTGATGTCGTTCGGTGTTACCAATGCTCCAGCTATATTTATGGATCTGATGAATAGAGTATTTGCGAAATACTTGGACACGTTTGTCGTTGTATTCATCGACGACATACTAGTTTACTCTAAGACCCAGGAGGAGCATGCCGAACACTTACGGACGGTATTACAAATTCTTCGGGAGGAGAAGCTATACGCAAAGTTGAGCAAATGCGAGTTCTGGCTTGACAAAGTGCAGTTCTTGGGACACGTTGTTTCGGGCGAAGGCATCTCAGTGGACCCAGCGAAGATAGATTCAGTTAGAGATTGGCCGACTCCGAAGTTAGTGGCTGAGATCAGAAGCTTCCTGGGATTGGTAGGATATTATCGGCGGTTCGTTCAAGACTTTGCACGAGTCGCTGAACCTTTGACGAAGCTGACACGGAAGGAAGTACCGTACGTATGGACGGAGGAGTGTGCTCGGGCTTTTGAGGTACTGAAGCAGAAACTGACCACGGCGCCCATTCTTAAAGTGCCAGATAATTCAGGTGGGTTGGTGATACATAGCGATGCTTCGGGGAAAGGCTTAGGCTGGGTCCTGATACAGCACGGTCGGGTAGTTGCTTACGCCTCACGAAAACTGAAGAATCACGAGAGGAACTACCCAACACACGACTTGGAATTAGCCGCAGTGGTTTTCGCAATGAAGATCTGGAGATATTACTTGTTGGGCGAAAAGGTGGAAGTGTACACGGATCACAAGAGTCTGAAGTACGTGTTCACTCAGAGAGAACTGAATATGAGGCAACGCCGATGGCTAGAATTAATGGCGGACTATGACTTGGACTTACAGTATCATCCGGGGAAGGTAAATGTCATACCAGATGCTCTCAGTCGCAAGCCAGCAGTCATGATGTTGACCAGTCAGAAGAGCATCATTAAGGATTTATAGAAGCTCGAACTAGAGGTTGTTACGCCGAGTGCAATCAGGCAGTTCTGGCAGCTACAGGTGCAATCTTCTCTTGTAGATCGCATTAAAGCTGCACAGGCTGATGATCCTCGATTGAAAAAGTTCAGAGAGCAGGTGGAAGCCGGGCTGAGGACGAACTTACTCATACATCGGGATGGTTTTCTAAGATTTGGTAGCAGACTCTGCATCCCCAAGGGAGAGGTTCGAGAAGAGGTATTAGCTGAGGCTCATAGTTCGGCTTATTCTGTGCATCCGGGAGGCACGAAAATGTACCGGGATCTAAGGCAATACTTTTGGTGGAACGGGATGAAGCGAGAGATTGCACGGTTCATATCCAGGCGTTTAGTATGCCAACAAGTAAAAGCATAGCACCAGAGAACGGCTGGACTGTTGCAACTGCTTCCGATACCCGAGTGCAAGTGGGAGCACATCTCTATGGATTTCGTGACTGCCTTACCACGGAGCCCAAGGGGCAACAACGCAGTCTGGGTTATCGTCGACCGTTTTACGAAAGCTGCACATTTTATACCCTTTCGCGTGGGCCTGTCGACAGAGTCGCTAGCGGAAAAATACATGCAGGAGGCAGTGCGACTTCACGGAGTTCCTGTCAGTATAGTGTCAGATCGAGACACCAGATTTGTTTCCCACTTTTGGAAGAGCTTACAAGAGAGTCTAGATACACGTCTCATGTTCAACACGGCTTATCATCCCCAGACGGACGGACAGTCCGAGCGTACTATTCAGACACTCAAGAACATGTTGAGGGCGTGCATGCTAGACTTCCAAGGATCTTGGGAGGATCACCTTCATCTGGTGGAGTTTTCTAATAATAACAGTTTCCAAGCTAGCATCCAGATGGCTCCATTCGAAGCACTTTACGGACGAAAATTTCGATCCCTGTTTGTTGGGATGACGTGGGAGAGCGGAGATTACTGGGCCCCGAACTTATTGTTCAGACGGTAGACAAGATACAGACGATCAGACAACACATTATGACGGCTCAGGACCGACAGAAGAGTTGGGAAAATTCCAGCAGGAGAGCGCTAGAATTCGAGGTCGGAGATCATGTATTTCTGAAGATTTCTCCTACCCGCGGTGTTATCAGGTTTGGAGGTCGCGGGAAACTCAGTCCCCAATTCATCAGACCTTTTGAGGTGCTAGAGCGAGTGGGATAGGTGGCTTATCAACTTGCCTTACCTCCGTCGCTAGCTGGTGTGCACAACACTTTTCACGTATCTCGATTGAGACGCTATGTTCGGGACGACAACCATATTCTGGATCATTCGGAGTTAACTTTGGGCACTGATCTGTCTTACGAGGAGCAGCCTACCACCATTCTCGATCGTCAGGAAAAAGTGCTGAAGAACAAGGTCATTCCCCTGGTTCGAGTTTTTTGGGGTGGTCGTTCGTCAGGGGAGTCTACCTGGGAACGCGAGGACATCCGTGCACGTTTTCCGCATCTATTTGTATAGTGTGTTGTTCCATTGTTTTGTTTTAATTTCGAGGACGAAATTTTCGTAAGGAGGGTATGATGTAAATCCCCAGTTCCCGTTTAAATTTTCCGTATTTTTTCCATATTTTAATCCAAATTTATTTCATTTTTATATATATTTTATTAAACAAATTAATATCCTAAACACTAAATCCTATTCTACCCGAACCCAAACCCAATCCTAATTTCTACCCGACCCGACCCGCTTTCCCTCTTCTCCCCCTCGTCTTCGTTTTCCCGCCACTTCCTCACGTCACCTCCAACACCCCCGCGTCTCATGCGCCGCGATGACCGCACCCACGCCCGCTCACAACTTCCTCGCGCCAGCCCCCCCGTCCTCATCTCTCCATCGTCGGAGCTCTCTACCTCCAAGATGCAGGCCCCGAGCACCCCAACACCCTCGTCCCTGCACCCATTGCCTCCAGCCGACGTCCAAGCTCGCTGCCGTCGCCGCTGCTGGTGCCGGGCCCTTACGCATACTTCTCACCGTCGTCGATGCCGGGCTTATCATCGTCGCGTTTGTATGAGGCAAGTGAACCTCCTTCGCTTGTTCAATTCATGCTATGGGCATACCTAGTTTAATAAACACATTGTAGTAACTTAATTAGTAGGAAAATGTATGAGGTGTGTGGGTGTAAGCAAAGTAGTTGACATACACACACACGCACGTATACATCGAGAAAAAGAAATTTGTAATTCAATTATTTTTAGCGAACCCTCTTAGTGGATTATATTGAATGGAACCCAACTAGGAATTTACCGACCCGTAACAACATCATTTACATTTTTACCGTATAACAACTAGCTTGATCAATTAACCGAAACCGATGTTTTCACTGATAATCGTACATGATATATGTGTACGACGTGATGCCTGAGGGAAAAACCTAACTTAAATTACCGAAATTTATGATCGGCAAACCCCTTACTGATTGATGATCGTAGTGTAAGGATTTACGTTAAATGTATCGTGCTTATAATTCTGTAGCATCGCCCCTAAAGACGACTCTAAAACTGATGTTTACCACGCAGGTTAACCCACTAAAATCTTTGTAAAATCAAATACCGGTTGGAACATAACGTTCTACGGCTCATATTGAAACCGACTTGAGAATATAGAACCACATTTAGTATATAATTCGATATAGATAGATTACGGCAACGAGATTTGACCGGGGATGCAACTCTGGACTGCAGTCCGGGGCAGCATTCTACGGGGGAAATATGAGTTTAAGCACCTGTACGTACCTTCATAAAACTGAAAATGCGCAGAGCCCTATATGGTCGCGTAGATAACTTAATTATCTAACACCTAAAATTGGTTCCGTTCATTTTTACGGTCGTTTGATATTTAAATTGTATTTTAGAATATCGTCGTGTTCTGCAGTTTCTGCAGTAATATTCCTTACACCGTCATATTAAACTGAGCATAACTCCTGTTATAAAGGTGCGATTGATAATCCGTTTGTTGCGTTGGAAACTTAACTGACAGAACTAGATTTTATTCAACTAGGGAAATACCTTAATCTGAATATAATTACTGATAAAATGCGCGCGAAGTTTGACTTCCAGTTCTGAAACTGGAATTTCAGAAATCGATCGCTGCCTTCAAATGGCGATAATCCCTTAACCTGAACTCCGATTGGCCTGAAATAAATTTTACCGTTTAGATAATCAAGTGTGCTTTATACGCCCTTTATACTGTTTTGGTCAATTCTATGTATATGATTTACCGTAAATTTTGCAAGTTATACGGCATTGGTCGTTATAGAATAATGAATACCTGATCGGTGCATTTCTGCATATTTTCATGCTTGAGTTATACCTGCTGCATAGTGATCACCTGCATTGTCGATATATTAATGTTAGTGATTGGGTTATGGCAAATACGACAGTGATATTGATAGGTGGAAAAGTGATTGAAAGTGACAACGATACGTATTTGTCCATAACCTATCTAATACATGAATACATACCATAACCTGGGGATTGGGGGAAATCAAGGTGGAGTTGAACTCGTATTTAGCGAGATACAGTGATTTAGAGGATGATCATTCGCTATCAGTGATACACACACACACACACATACACACACACATACACATATTTTAGGTCGTGGGCCTAGCGGCACGACTGACAGGGTTATGTCCCGGGTATAGTGGACCGTAGTCTCGGGCATGCACGAGACCCTTGTTAAATACGAGCATCCTCTCCACCATTTGATTTCATTGACTTAGTGACCATTAAGTAGTGACATATGCATTGCCTAGTTACTGACATGATACTCATATTGCGCTATTCATATTCAGTTGATGCTTATTATACACATATTCTGCAATTCATTGTACTCCTCGTGTTTAATAATACTGCACGCCCATATTATATATTTATTGCTATATGTATCGCCCTGATGACCTGAGTGTGCATGCTCAGAGGACGAAGCTGATACAGCCCAGGAGCAGGATCTATCCTTCGAGATCGCGGAGATCTAGACTGCATCATCAACGCTATTACCTTTGATTTCAGCACTTGTTTATTGGTTAGTTGTTTATTCTGTAAAATAAATGTACCTTGAACTCTTTTAAATTGCAATGTAATAAAGTTATGAATTGTGGTTTTCCTTTACTCGAGTACTGATTACTGACTACTATGTAATGCTAGAAGCCGAAGTGTAACTACGGCGGGATTATTCCCTGACCGTAGGAGCATGGCTGACCTAGTCATCCCTCGTATTCCGTATTTTGGGAACCGGGATGTGACAGGAATCAAAACGGGTTTCAAGCATGCGGGTCGGGTCGGATGCCAAGCACAGATACCAAAACACCATCCGCACCCAAAAACTAATAAATAAGAAAATAGCCACACGATAAATAAAATAAATCGAATCAGGCATGGTATAACGATCTAGGGTGTTACAGGAAGCCGAAATCAGCAACATAGAAAATCACTCCCAGATTCTACCCTAGGTCAAAATAGGAGATTCTGCATACAGGGTAGGTCTAAATATTAGATAACGAGGCCATACACCAAAAACCAAACCATAACTCACTGGTCGGGCCGCAATTTGCGGCCGTAGGGAATATATCTGCGGCCTGAAGTGGGAGGTAGGGGCTTGGGTTTCTAGGGAAAATTCTTGGCAGCCTGCTTGTCACACCGTGTTGGCAACTTATTTTTCAAAGCTCTCAAATGATACCAGATTCCATATAACATCACAAACTGTCAAAAACCGACATCGGGGAAATTCTAAGTTCGTGTTTTGGGGTTCTAGTCTCAAGTTTAGCCAGAATATCATCATTAATGGCTTGGGGTTCACTAACTAAGCCTCAATTACATCTCTACTAGTTCATTCATCCACTAAAACATTCTAGAAATTTTCCAAGGTCACTAAACTTGCTTAATCGATCTCTAAATACGAATAGAAAGTTAAGAAACTAGATAACATGAAAGAAAGTGAAGGGTTTATCTCTTCGAGCAACTGAAGAAAATTCCAAAATTGTTGAAAGTCCTCAAAATCGAAACTTGAGCTTACTATGGTGTGTAGGATGAGGTGGTGCACCTTTTTTGTGAATGTGAGGTGAGGTTTTGAGATGGTTTTGGGATGGTTTCATCGTGGTAGAGGAGGTGAAGGATGGGGATGAAGATGATGAAGGAATGAAGGAAGAAATGAAATGAAGTGAAGAAGATGGGAGCCATGGTCATGGTAAAGACCATCCCTCTCTCTCTCTCTCACACACTCTCTTACTCTCTTAGCCTTTGCCTCCATTTCCCTTCTTATCCAAAATATCTTTTTCTTTTTTGCTTTTTTTTTAATAACTAATATCACAAATACAAATGAAATAAACATGCAACAAAATATAACATGTCGTAGTGCACTAACCATGGTTATCAAGAAGTTGGATTTGGTCTAATGCATGATTAGTAGTGCACTAATCAAGTTTAACTTAAACATGCATATAATTAACTGCATAATTATTTATAATTTATCCAAATCCAATAAATGCCTTTATAATAAATAATTCATATTAATATTCAATTATTTTCCAAATATTGGTATATAATTATGCCATTTTACGAAAACCCCAAATTCATACTCGAATAGTTTTCGTGAAATATATTATTTTATTAATTAAATTCCTAAAATATTATTTTATATTTCTGAAATGTTACACTCTTCTTCAATCATGGGTTCTGATTCCTAAAGTAAATACGAGTATGTTGGGAGGTTTGATAAGCCTAACCCAACTTTTTTCGTTAATTGACTAACGGAGTAAAGTGAAAGCGTTATGGGGCTAAAATGATGCAAGTTTAACGTTTTGGGTAATAAGTAATTAACAAGTTTTGGGTTTTTTTAGCAATTAGCTCAGTTTTTGGGGGTTTATAAGTAAAAATACCATAATTTTTATCATATAATTTCAATGTATATAGGTGCACATATATATGTGCCAAATACTATTACCTTAAAACCACAACAGAATTCTAAGAAAATAAGCTTGCTCGATACCAAACCTGAAATTTCGCATTTAAACAACTTTGACAAAACAGAGAGAGCCTTTTCAAAGGGCATATCTGCACAAAAAAAGAAAAAGAAAAATTTGAACTATCTGATCATAATAATAGCGTCTTGACATTATTTTTCTAATAGCAACTGATTCTCATTTAATATGATTGCTTTAATCGTTAAAAATTCCAACATAACCAGAATAATTTTTTTAAAAAATAAAATCAAATACCATAATTTTAATAATCTATAATTTCTTAACCACAAAACTTGGGGACAAAAAGGGAATCGATGGTGAAATTCAACTACCATTGCTTCCTACAATGCTATATGGAAAAGAGAAATTATTGTCGAAATTAAAAATAAAAAAAACCTTAGTCAAATTCTGGATCCCATTAAGAATTAGTTACAGAGATTGAATTTCAAATTACCTGATTTCACTACCCATTTGTCTATTTACTCCATTATCCTAGCTAATTTGGCACAGGAACCATTCTTCCATTTTTTTTATTAACATATTTATTTTGCTCCCAATCTGACTCTTAAAAAAAATTTAAAACTTTAATAGTCATGTGTAACGCGTGTAAATACACTAGTAAATTTAATGTCATGATTTGGTCAGCAGGAGTGGGCGAGCATATCCTTAAGATATCCCTCCCTCCAAAGATAATGGGCGGTTATCCTACGCCACCGCTTTATTCTATTCCCATTTCCTTCTATCTTTGAAACTTACAACAAAACCACCTTTAAATTCAAATCAAATCAAACAGAGACCTTTAAAAAAAAGGAGAGAGAAAATAGAAAGAAAAAAAATCATTTTACCTTTCTCTCTCCTAGGTCGAGCAGCAGTCGGTTCGACTTCGATCTCCAAATCAGAGGCGAATCCTTCTCCAATCGACGAAAATTTTTGAGGTATGCTGGGCAAAAACAATTTGAATGGGTAGAATTAATTTTTGAGGATTTTGACGTCAGTTTGGGGATTTACTGGCCTCTAATTAAATTTTTTTTTTGGGGAAAGGGCCTACCGATTGATCGATGCAGATGTTGGCTTTCAATTATTCCGCATTTAAATAAATTATTATTATAATTTCTCAATTTCGTGTCGTTTTTTTTTTGCAGAAGTAAAATCAATTAAATTAGAGGAGGGAGAAGAAGAAAGGGACCTGGTCTCCTATAACTTTTGTGGGCTGTGCGCTGTCTGCATCTCTGTCGACAGCCGGCCCCTTTTTCTTCTTACAATATTGCCTTCAATTTCTCAAATACCCATTTCTCATTGAACACATATTATAATTTCGATAGGCACACAATTCTCTCGGCAAAATACAATCTACAATGGCTTCATTTTCTGGCTATCTCCATCGTCCTCTCTCTGCCGCGGCCGCTGTTGCGGTGGCCGCAATGTCCACGGACATCCCTGATCGATTCCATCACCCAAATTCTTCCAATGCATCCATCGCCATATCGAAACCTGAAACCTCAGAGCCATCGATTCCTCGAATTTCAATCTCTAACCTTTCTTTCATCAAGAACTATAACAAGCTGATTCCGATTCCTAGCTCATTCGCCTCTTCAACGACTTCCTCACCGCCTGCCCTTATGAATGTCTACCGATATGCGAAACTTGTGAAACCATCGAAGGATCGAGAAGATTACAAATTTAGACCCGCGAGCTCAAATTCTGATGTTCTTTACCGATGGCATCTCCCGGACCCGAATTCCATGTCGGGAAAATGCTCGTCGGTGAAGTCGCAAACGGTGGTGGTTTTGCTCGGGTGGTTGGGAGCAAAGCAGCGGCATCTTAAGAGATATGCGGAGTTGTATACTTCTCGAGGGTTTCATGTGGTGACATTTACATTCCCAATGGTGGATGTTTTGAGTTATAGAGCTGGAGGGAAAGTAGAGGAGAGTGTAGAGTTGCTTGCGAGTCATTTGGGTGATTGGGTTGCTGAGGAGAGTGGAAAGCAGTTGGTTTTTCACACTTTCAGCAATACCGGGTGGCTAACGTAAGATGATTGTTGATGGCTTTTGTTCTGAGCGTTTTGGTTTTGATTGTGTGGTTTAATGGAAGCATTGGTTTTGTTGTAGATATGGAGTTCTGCTTGAGAAGTTTCAGAGACAGGATCCTTCTGTGATGAAAAAGATAAAGGGATGCATTGTGGACTCTGCCCCTGTCGCTGCCGCTGACCCACAGGTAATGGATGAATCTTACTGCTCGAATTGCTTGTAAGTTGCTTGTTTTATGTGGGTTTTCTTTGATTAAATTGCTATAGCTTCATGGAGATATGATATGCCATTGTACAACACTCTCTACTTCTGGTTGGTTGTAACGCCCCGAGACGTGAGTGCGGCCAGCTGGTCGCAATCTCCAAGCTCTTGCAAGACTGCAAGACCTAATTCTCACATCCTGTTAAATTAATTTTTTCCATATACATAAAATTTGCTTTTCTAAAATATCAATTTAAAATCATCTTATTTATAAGGTTTTACATCAAAGTTATACAATAAGTTTCAAAATACTGGATTATATACTTACGGTCTACAAAAGTGTAGTTTATTCATCAACTTAATCTGTACTATACTACTCACTAAAGGTCTTAGCTTGTTGGAGTTCAAAATATACTTGGTAAGCTTTATTCCCCTACCGGCTCCAAACTTTATATATCCGGTCGTCCATTTTTTATTTTCAGCCATATAAAATATGGATAAGCTATGACGCTCGGCAAATGAATATATCATAAAACTTATTTGAATGAAACGATATAACAATAAAAAAAGAATATTGTTAATAAATCTGTGAGGAAACCAAGATATATAATATAACTATATACGATGGAGGAAAGGAAGCTTAAGCAATTATATAACATATAGGCTTCCACTTATGCACCAATGGATGGGTTCGGCCTGCAGCGGCAATAAATATTATAAAATCCTTGGGGCCTACAGAGGCATATCCACGGGATGCTGGCACAACTAATATGCATCCACAACGTTATATGCTGCTCAAATTTCTAGATGTACACCTCTGGAAAACAGATAATCAAATCATTGGATAGTGGTTCATAATCAAATACAAGACCACGAAGGAAATATTTCGATAATAATATGAGCATATGTAGAATCATGAATATATGATGAATATAGCAATGGATCATGACGAATAAGTTATCAAAGGATATCTAATCATTTGAAACAATGTCATAATCTATGTGGTACCAAAAGAGAGAATTATAAATTTCAAAAGGCGATAATTCACTTATTGTACTTATTTGGAAAGTTAAACATTCTTACGGCTCCAAGTTCCCGTCTTTAATTCCGCGTGTATCCTTTATGAAAATATTATGATAATATTATTAACAACTATCGTATAATTTCGGGTTTAGTCTATAATTATTTTATTAAACCAACTAGTTATCAGTGGTTCTAAACTATCTAAAATATCATTTAAAGATATCTAAAATGGTAATAATATTTTTGAAGGTTTTTGTGAAATTTTATGAAACATTTTAACTCACTGTTCGGGTTAAATAGCGAAATCTAGAATTAACAGGGTCCTGAATGTAATTTTTCAGGATTTTAAATGTTTACAGAAATATATGTAAAGGGCTGAAACCATAACATAATATTATCATATTTAAGTTAACGGGCGGGTTGGGTCGGATAGAATCAAAATCCAATCCATATGTTAAACCCAACCCAAAACTAATCCAATATAATATAACTGTCTCATACGTTCTCTCTCTTTGTCTCATACGTTCTCTCTCTTTCTCCTCTCTCTCTTTCCCTGTTTCCTCGCTTTTTTTATTTATATAAAATGAAGACCGTGGAGAAAGAAAAAAAGGGGCAACCATGGGGTCGACCACCATGGGCGGAGGCGACGCTGGCGGGCCATGGGGCGGAGGCGACGCTGGTGGCCATGGGACGGCGGCGGCTTCGGCACGGATCCGATGATCTCCGGCAGGATTGATCGCGGTTTAAGAGGTTTGTATTTCTTTTTTTCTTTGGAAAGATTAATTCTTGCTAATTTGAGATCAAAATCTCTTGATCTTAGGAAAATTCTAATGGTAAAACTTAAAAGGATAAAGATTACCTATAATTGATATGTAATTAGGGTTTTCCTCCAAATTTCTTCACTTTATCCTTCTTCCTCTCTTCTCACCCTTTCACAATGGTCTATCTTCTTTATGGCTCTTCTGTGTTGTGATGAGGGGAATGGATGGATGAGGGTTTATATAGTATCCTCCATCGTCCAAATTCTACATTTTTTCATTATTATTTATTATTTTATTTTTATATATATTAACAAGCATCATGCTTTCCATATGTTGCAGCCATTTTTGAAAATTTTACCACTATCATAAATTTATAGATTTAGGGGTTTGAAAGTAGATTTGGGAGCTAAATAGTTAGCTGCAGGTCTACTCGTAAGAGGTACATTCGGCCGAATGTATTACCTTGAGGTGCTTTTGTCTTATTCGAGAAGAAGGATGGATTCTTGAGGTTTTGCATCGAATATCAAGAACTTAATAAAATGACGATCAAGAACAAATATCCACTACCGAGGATAGATGATTTGTTCGTTCAGATACAAGGTGCTCAAGTGTTCTCAAAGATCGACTTAAGATCAGGTTATCATCAATTTAAGATTAAGGCTGAGGATATTCCAAAGTCTGCTATCGGAACAAGATATGGTCATTACGTGTTTTTGGTAATGCCTTTCGGGTTGACAAACGCTTCAGCTGCTTTTATGGATCTCATGAATAGGATATTCAAGCCTTATTTGGATCAGATTATCATGGTATTCATCAACGACATTCTCATCTATTCAAGGAGTAACGAGGAGCACAACATCCACTTAAGGATCGTGTTGCAAATCTTAAAGTAGAAGAAAATTTCCGCCAAGTTGAGTAAATGTGAATTTTAACTTGATAATGTGGCATTTTTAGGACATATAATATCAAAGGATGGAGTTTCTGCAGATCCTAAAAAGGTGGAAGCCGTAGTTGATTGGAGTAGGCCCACAAATGCCTCTGAAATTCGAAGTTTCTTAGGATTGGCTGGCTACTGTAGAAGATTTGTTGAGGCTTTTTCTTGCATTGCTGCTCCATTAATCAAGTTGACTCAGAAGAAGACGAAGTTCGTTTGGACCGATGAATGTGAAAAGAGTTTCGAGGAGTTAAAGAACCGCTTGGTGTCAGCACCGATTCTCAGCCTTCCATCAGGGTCGAGGGATATGTAATCTATAGCGATGCTTCTGGCAAGAGGCTTGGTTGTGTCTTAATACAGCAAGGAAAAGTTATAGTTTATGCGTTGAGACAACTCAAACCATATGAACAAAACTATCCTACTCATGATCTAGAATTGACAGCGGTTATCTTTGCTCTGAAGAATTGGAGGCACTATCTTTATGGTGAAAGTTGTGAAATCTACACTGATCACAAAAGCTTGAAGTATATTTTCACTCGAAAAGAGTTGAATATGAGACAAAGGAGGTGGATTGAACAAATGAAGAATTATGACTTGACCATCCATTATCATCCTGAAAAAGCGAATGTAATCACAGACGCGTTGCGCAGAAAATCAAGTGCTAATTTAGCATATCTATTAACGACGCAAAAGCAATTACTGGAAGACATGCAACGACTCGAAATAGATGTACATCATCGTGGTTCGGATGCTATCCTGGCTCAACTTAGGTTGCAGCCAACCTTGATCGAGTTGATTAAGAGTGCACAAATTGATGATCCCCAGCTGAAGAAAATTCAGTTAGAAATTCAGCAAGGACTTAAGTCAGAATTTATTGTTCAAGATGGTGTCTTTAAATTCGGATTAAGATTATGTGTGCATAATGACCTTGAATTAAAAATGCGAATTATGGAGGAGGCACATTGTACAGATATTTGATTCATCTAGGCAGTACAAAGATGTATCGGGATCTTAGTCATGTATTTTGGCGGAACAAAATGAGGATGGAGATTGCTAGTTTTGTAGCTCAGTACCCACCTTATCAGCTGGTTAAGGCAAAGCATCAGAAACCTATGGGACTATTACAGCCATTCCCTATTCCAGAATAGAAGCGGACTAATATTGACATAGATTTTGTAGTTTGTCTACCCCGGTCCCGAAAGAGGAACGATGCCATATAGGTTATTGTTGATCTGCTCATTTTCTTCCTTATTAGACGACACATTCAATGGAGAAGATGGCTTCCTTATATATTGAAGAAATTGTGAGATTGCATGGGGCTCCCAAGAAGATCCTTTCTAATAGATATCGTTGATCTGTATCTAGATTTTGGGTAAGTTTGCATAAGGCGTTGGGCACCAGACTAAAATTTTCTTCATCTTATTATCCCGAGACAGATGGCCAGGTCGAAAGGATTAATCAAATTTTTGAAGACATGTTGCGAGCTTGTATTATTGACTTTGAAGGCGGTTGGGAAGAACATTTACTGTTGGCAGAGTTCACATGTAATAATAGCTACCTGGCAAGCATAGAGATGATATCGTTTGAGGCACTGTATGGTAGGAGATGTAGATCTCGAATTTGTTGGGAAGAGGTTGGAGAAAGAAAGCTACTTGGACTTGAGATTGTACGACAAACCACCAAGAAGATCAGATTAATTCGAGAGCGATTGTTGACAGCGCAAGGCAGGCAGAAAAGCAATGCAGAAAAATGAAGAAAATCAGAATTCCAGATCGAAGATTTCGTCTTCCTAAAAGTATCACCGTGGAAAGAAGTGATGAGGTTTGGGAAGAAGGGAAAGTTGAGTCCGTGATATGTTAGTCCGTTTGAAATCTTTGGACGAGTTGGCGCCGTTGCTTATAAAGTTGCTTTATCTCATGAACGTTCAGCTGTACACAATGTGTTCCATATATCCATGTTATGTAAATATGTACCAGATCAGTCATATGCGTTAAAATATGAGCCATTTCAGATCAGAGATGACCCGACATATATCGAGCATTTAGTACGTATTATAGATCAAAAGGAGCAAATATTGCGTGGAAGAACGCTTCATTTCATGAAAATCCTATGGAGAAACCATTCGATCAACGAAGCTACCTGGGAAAGCGAAGAGGAGGAGATGGAGAAATATCCACACCTGTTCGAGAACTAAGGTATTTGAATTTAGTTTCAAGGACGAAAATTTTATTAAGAGAGAGATGGTGTAAACACCAGAAACGCATGCAATTTTTTTTATATTTTCAAACCCCTGCACAAATCTACTTTTAAATCCCTAAATCTATAAATTTATGATAGTGGTAAAATTTTCAAAAATGGTTGCAGCATGTGAGAAGCATGAAGCTTTTTAATATAAAAATAAAATGATAAATAATAATAATAAAATGTAGAATTTGGACGGTGGGGATTCTATATAAACCTCCATCCATATATTTTCTTCATCACAACATAGAGGAGCCATAAAGAAGGAAGAAAATTGTGAGAGGGTGAGAAGAGGAGAAAGTGAAGAAATTTGAGAGGAAATCCTAACTACATATCAATTGTAAGTAATCTTTATCCTTGTAAGTTTTACCTTTAGAATTCTCTTGAGATCAAAAGATTTAGATCTCAAATTAGCAAAAATTAATTTTTCCAAAGAAAAAAAAATGTCAACCTCTTAAACCGCAATCAATGTTGCCGGAGGTCGTCGGATCCGCGCCGCCGCCGTCCCATAGCCGCTAGCGTCGTCTCCGCCCATGGTGGTCGACCTTATGGCTGCCCCTCTTTTTTCGTCTTCATTTTATATAAAAAGAGAGAAAATGTGTGAGAGTTATATTATATTGGGTTGGGTTTAAAAGACGGGTTGAATTTTGATTCTATCCGACCCGTTAACTTAAATAGGATAAAAAGAAAAAATTTCGTTAACATCCTTGATAATATTATGTTATGGTTTCAGCCTTTTACATATGTTTCTATAAACATTTAAGACCCTGAAAAATTACATTCAGGATCTTGTTAATTCCATATTTCGCTATTTAACCCGAACAGTGAGTTTAAAGGTTTTATAAAATTTCACAAAAATCTTCAAAATATTACCATTTTAGATATTTTTAAATGATATTTTAGATAGTTTAGAACCAATAATAACTAGTTGGTATAATAAAATAATTATAGACTAAACCTGAAATTATACGGTAGTTAACAATATTTTTATAAAGGGCACGTGGAATTAAAGATGTGAACTTGGAACCGTAAGAATGTTTAATTTCCCAAATAAGTACTGTAAGTGGATTATCACCTTTTGAAATTTATAATTCTCTCTTTCGGTACCACATAGATTATGATATTATTTAAAGTGATTAGATACATTTTGATAACTTATTTGTCATGATCCTTTGCTATATTTATGATTCTACATATGCTCAGATTATTATCGAAATATTGCTTTCGTGGCCTTGTATTTGATTATGAACCGCTATCCAATGATTTGATTATCTGTTCGCTAGAAGTGTACACCTAAAAATTTAAGCAACATATAACGTTGTGGGTGCGTGTTAATTGTGCTAGCGCCTCGTGGATATGCCGCTGTAAGCCTCGGGATTTTATGATATTTATTGCCGCTGTATACCGAACTCACCCATTGGTGCATAAGTGGGAGCCTATAAGTTATATAACTGTTTAAGTTTCCTTTCCTTCATCGTATATACCCATATTATATATGTAGGTTCTCTCACGGATTTATTAATAATATTCTCTTTTTTATTGTTATATCGTTTCATTCAAATAAGTTTTATGATATATTCACTTGCTGAGCATCATAGTTCACCCACCTTTTATGTGGCTGTAAATAAAAAGTGCAGGACCAGATATATATAGTTTGGAGTCGGTAGTGAATAAAGCTTACTGGGTATATTTTGGACTCCAACAAGCCAAGACTTTTAGTGAGTAGTATAGTACTGGTTAAGTTGATGAATAAACTACACTTTTGTAGACCGTAAGTATGTAATCCAGTATTTTGAAACTTATTGTATAATTTTGATGTAAAACCTTATAAATTTGATAATTTTAAATTAATGTTTTAGAAAAGCAAATTTTGTGTATCTAGAAAAATTTAATTTAACAGGATGTGAGAATTAGATCTTGCAGGAGATTGCGACTGGCTGGCCGTGCCCTTGTCTCGGGGCGTTACATTGGTTGTTTGGTTCTGCTGATTCTAACTTAGTAATGAACTGCATAGAAGTGTATTCGGCCATTGGAAATTTGAAGTTATTTTTAGGGCTTGCAGATTCTAATTCTCTTTCTCCTACTTTTTCTGACCAATAGATTTGTTCAAAAGAGACGTGAGCTATAAGATGTTCCATTTGTTTATTTTGAGAGTTAAAACTTAGTCACTTCATTATACAGGTCTGGGCATCAGGTTTCTCTGCTGTTTTTCTGAAAAAGCAGAGTGTGGCAACTAAAGGAATGTTGAGCTCCAACGATTTGGGGATGGACACGTCGGTAGCAGCTAAACTTAATGGGGAGCCTAAGCCAGCGGTTGCTGAATCTGCATTGCTGGTAATTTTGGAAAAGTTCTTTGAGGTGGTTCTGAACCTTCCTTCAATCAGCAGGTAATGATTTTTCCTTTCTTTCTGTTGCCCTTTTTTGGTTAACCTCGTATTGATGAGTTGATTGTGTGTCATTTTGTTTAATATTTATTGTGAATCTAGGCCTATTGTAAATAATTTATTGCCTGTTTTGAATACTAAAAGGATTTTTTAACATAAATTGAGAGTTTACAAAATGTCCTGGCTAATAAGAATTAACTTCAAGGTTGTCTACGAACTTCGGGTTGTGTGATTCAGTAATTATACTGCTTTGAAATTTTATAAATGCTTGTTCCTAGACATTCAGTCTGTGTTATGATAATAGAGTTAGCAAGATAATATTTTAAGGATTATGGACAGGTTCACTGAGATCTTAGAAAAGGAAAACATTTCATTGAAAGTATAAAATGAGAAGAGTCTGAAAAAGACAAAACTGTAACAATTGCATCTTGCCAATAGCCACCCTTAAAAAAATAGCAAGTAGAAATTAATTACCTTGTAGGTCTAACAAGTTTCCCCCCCAGTAATTGTCCACTTGAAGTCCATTATATTAATCCAACAGTCTTCTTTTTCTTTACCAAAAATGCTTAAGAACTCTCAACAGACTGAGTTTTAGGTAGAACAATCATGGGTAATGACATACCAGAGTACCAAACATGGAAACTAGCTCACTTACTCTTATATTGATGCCAGGGTTTTTAACATGTCCATGTTAAATATAAGATAACTCGGCTTGAGAGTGGTGCTTCCATTTGTTTTATGGCGTATCATGTCACGTCTTGAGACGGGTGCTGTCATCCGGTCACAATCCTCTATTCTAAAAGTGCAAGACCTAGCCTACCTGTAAAAGTCATGTATCTTCATAAAACTATATTTTCAAGACCAACTATTTATTTAAGCAATATAACCCAAACCAGTTTAACATCTCAGCACAACAGCAGTACCAAATTTTTTTCATCACAATCATAAACTACAACTAATAATTAAGGACAAGCGCCTACTAATATATTCTAGCACTCCAAGGTACATTTTTTAGCCTAGGCACCAAACTCCACGCTAATATGTAAAGTTGTTAGAACAAGATTGAGTAAAGCGTAACTTAGCAAGTATAGGGTTCCGATGAACATGTTATGCAACATAAGAAATAAAAAAAACAGATATATGAAATCAATCGAATAGTCAACTCTAAGAAACTTGGTATATATATGTGATAAACATTATGAAGCATAAGAAATGAGGGTGGTCAAAAGAATGAAAACCAGATAATATTATAATCTATGGGCCGCCATTTACTCACTAGTTGTCATGTCCAACTTACAATGGGCCGCCTATAATGACAAATTCTTGAGGTCTGCAGCAGGGGCCTATAGCGGCATATCCATAGTTAGCTGTGACGCAACTAATATCCACCCGTATTCTATAAGTTCTTTGATTTTCAGTGTACACCTTTTAAAGATAATAGGAATAGAATAGTCTCGTAAACATCTAATTCATGAAGGTAACAAATCCGATAATCATAACATGTCCAAGGTATATCCAAATTAGACAATAATTGGATCATAAATGTCAAGCTACCAATAATCAAATTAAGTACACACACATCAGATACGTTAAGGATATGTCACTGATAATTAAAAAATAAGGTGGGAATCATACATTATAACATGTGGACCTAATACTAATGTTTCACTAAGCTCTAAGTCCTCTTTTTAAACTCAATTGTACTCATACCCTCTAGCAAATATAATTATGGGCAAAAAGCGCATGCAGTGGTCTGACCCAGGCCATTGTGGGCCCTAAGATTTTTTTGCAACTAAAACCCTGGGGGTCGCAGTGCTGGTTCAAGCCACTGTAGGGACCTGCAGGGTCTCTGTAGGTTGTAGGCCCCTCAACCTCTATAATTATAGCATCATTAACACTGCAATAGAATCACAAGACTAGCATATCGACTTATCTAGCTCAACTTATAGATTCTATACTTCTAATCTATTCAAAATGCTATTTTGCGAGTAAAGAACAATATTAGTAAACTTTAATGTGCATACCAGAACTTATAATGCTCTTCGAAAATATCATTAGTGACGTCACAAAACATTATAATATATTTTCAAGAAACCATAACATGAAATAATTCACATTAAAAATTCTAATACATATGAATTGCAGGTATTTGGTACAAAATCAACTCAATAAAGATGCACTTTCTCTTTTTTTAATTGCATAAAGTAGAACACTCTTAAATTTATTTATATACATCAAATAACTAAACATAATTTTCTGGAACTAGAGATATTACATGTTCTGATAGAAAAATCATAATATAAAATCATAATATACTACAGATGTAGAACGATACACAAACTGGAAAGTTTTGATAATTGCTTGGCGCTCCAAGTTTTCAAGTTAGAACTTTTTCCTATTTTTTTCTCTATTTATTATCAAAATTCGAAAACAACATAAAAAAATGATGGGTTAATTGCTACATATTACCTCAGAGTTTCACCCTTAATACTTATATACCTTATTGACTTTTTACCAGCGCTAGCTTAAAATATCATGAAGTACCCTTTGTTATCATTTTCCTACTCTTGGTTAACTTGCTGATAGAATATTCCTCAGGAGATTCAAATATGAGAAACATGTCACAATTTAAGACTTTTTTTTTTGTCTTCGATCCTGGATTAATTTATCTTACCAGCCCTCTCTTTATCTTTTCTTCTTCCTCTGTTTTTTTCCTAATTATTTCCTTTCTCTCAAGCTCTAATTTTTTCTTATGGCTTTTTCATCATGAAATTCAAATGGGTCTTCAGGAAATCTAGGTGCTTTATTGAATAAATGGAAAAACAATGAAAAAGAATTTATATGGTGCGAGTAAAACTAATACTCAAAACGGGTTAAATAGTAAGATCTAATTTCTTTCAACCATTCTTTTGGAAGTAAAAACAACACTAAAAAAAGAAAGAAAATATAGAAAATTAAAATATATTTTCCAAAATTGAAACCATGTACCAACTTTCATGACCCTTACATTACCTCATTGAATAAAATTTCAAATTATTACTTGACCCTTTCAAATCTCAGCATAAGAAGTGTTTATTTTTCAAATACTTCACATCATGTCCACAATTTTCAGTTTTTAAACCCGTTGCTTACTGTTTTTAGATTATAGGGTTCTAAATTAGGGAAGAAAAAGTGAAGATGGCTTTTTATCAATTCCATTAGGTTTTATGACTAAGAATATTAAATTCAATATACTTTTTCCGTTTACCCCATATGGGGGTTAACTGCAAGTTTGCACTTTATGGTATTTTAGCGCAGGAAAATGAATAATAGGGTTACATAAGTGCAACATGAGTGAGACTAGAGTATTATATTGCAATTAACCTAATAAAGATATACTACCATCAACTAATAATTGTCAATAGCTAAAGAGACTTTTATGAAAGATTATAATATGAGAGAACTTATCTCAAATCTCCAATTCGGTAAGAATAATGTTACTATCTCTAAACAATTCATATATGTATCAAATCATATAAAACCCTTAAGCTAGACAGATAATCTAAATAATATGAAATGTTTGAAACAAAACACTTATAAAAGAGTTTCAGAATCTCTTTTAGGTTCCTTTCTCTTTTCTCTGCTTTCTAAACTATTAGTTTATAATATCAGATGGTTTGATTTTTACCTATTTCCTCTTGGGCTTCCAAGGATAAAGATGAAAATGAAGTCACGACCACTACTGACAAGGTCAATAGAATTCAAGATCAACCTCAGGCTTGGATTTGAATAAGATTGGTTCTTTTGTGTGTGTGTGTGTGAGAGAGAGAGAGAGAGAGAGAGAGAGAGTCTAGGGTTAAAAGATAAAGAGATTAACTAACCCAACTTTCTCCACAAAACGCCATAAAAAGATGTTACATGCGGCTATGGTTCTATTATTTTTGTTGTTGTTGTTGTTGTTGGATAATACATAATCACATCAGCTGGAGGCCAGTGCCAGCTAATTCCCTATTTCCATCAATCTGTAGAGTGTTCGTCTAATTTTACCTGTATATTTACTTCACAATATAGAAACTGAATCCTGTCTTCATGTTGCTAACAGGAGGTTGCATGATGTGCTGGCTCTACTTTCATCAGAGCAACCCAAATGCCCACAGCTATATATATACAGTTCTGCTGATAGAGTTATACCAGTCAAATCTGTTGAATCGTTCATAGACAGACAAAGGAGAGCCGGACACGAGGTTAGGGCCTGCAACTTTTTAAGCTCGCCTCATGTCGATCATTTCCGAAACCATCCCAAACTATATACTTCGCGGATCACCAGTTTCCTGGAGGATTGTGTGTTGATCTCTTGCAAAGATTCATGACATATTTTTTCCTTGGTTGTATGCTAATTTTTATTTCTAATGGGTCTTGCAATTCTTTCCCTTGGCTGTAAGGCTTCTGGGCATTTATATTTATTCAAAAGAAGAAGAAAAAAGATGAGATGGTGTAAAGAGTTAAAGAGAAAAGAAGAGAATTATACAAGTATTTCATTTGTGTGTTGGTTGTTATACCTTTTATAAACATCATTTCATTTTGGTATATACTCCTTGGCTGCATTGTTAATTTGTTAATTTGAGGAATGCTATTTTTTTGGCTGGACCTAACTACTAATCGGAGTGAGTTAATTTGTTGGTTTTAGGGGTTAGCTATATGAATCAGATTTTTCCCCCTTCCCATTTTGCTCTATCTTAGACGTCATATTAGTTAAATCGAAATGTAACATATTCTTTTTAACTGCCTCTTTATCCGTGTTTGTTTTTGTATCATTAACCATAATTTAGCCACTCTCCTGATTAGAGTATTTATATATCTTATTCTCAAATATCCAAACCATATCAATCATTCTCTCATCTTACTTTTGATTATAATGAAGTCTCGTTTCACTTAGAGCGACCTATTTTATCATTTCCATCATGATGTTTTTTTCTGACACGAGAATATGGAATACTAGCAGAAAGTGCATTAAGATCTTATCATGTATACATTATGCCTTTTCATTAGCATACACCATTCTAATTAAATGCCAAAATGATGTGACTCAAAGACATCATAAACCAGTTGAGTGATAAAATTTGGTCCTGGATACGGGCGTAGAAGAGAAATTCTGACCTAATTATTAACTAACTGAAGCTTCCTGTAGCCTTTAACCAGGTAAGGGATGATAAGGCTAGGGCTGTTATCTGCAATAAAAACTTAATTAAAAAAAGGGGAAACCATACACATGATGGAAGCGTCAGAATGTGTGTGGTCCAATTCCAATTCCAATTCCATGTGTTGTGGAGAAGCGCCTGGCATCACCCTTATCTTTTTAGTTCTTATCTACCCTCTTTTCTTTTTGGTTGCAATGCGATGCTGACAGTGTTGCAGCACTAGCTTAGCTTTCTTTTTGGTTGCCATGCATGCAATGCAATGCTGACGTTGCTTTCTCTCTCTGCCACGCTTGACGATACTTTAAAGAGCTTTTGTAACCTTCAATTCTAACCCACTTTAAAATGATTACTTCTGGAAAGTCACTAAGAAAAGTATAAAGGGTAAATTACACCAGACAGTCGCTATTAAAGTATTTTTATTACAGTAAAATCCGTTGTGCTCTGTTTAAAACCGAGATTCAAACAACCCCCCAAACCCCAACCCCACCAACTAAATTACCCTCAAATCGCAGCACTTTAAATGAGCCTTTCATAATAAAAAAATCCTTAGGGTTTTTTATGATATACCACACCAGAGAATATGCTATTTTCAAAATTAACCCCAAAAAATCCGTAATTCTATATATCATCCTCAAAAGTTTCCCGTTGGTAAAAAATACCCTCCGTTACTGTTTTCAGTCTATTCCTAACCTGAGGTTGGTTAACTTTGATTTAGATTAGGTTCAAATCGGGGGAAAAAACCTATTTCCTCTCCAACTCTCTCAACTTTTCCTCACCTTTTTTTCCTTCATGCGCCAAAGTTTTTTCAATTCTGGTTGATTTTCAAATAGAACCATAAAATTCCATGCTTTCCCTTATTTTGAGCTTCAAAAATGCCCCAATCATTGAAGGAAGGTCTGATTCAGTTAAGTTGAAAAAGATCTCCATGCTTGCTTCACTTCTAAAAATCAATACTTGTAATAAAATTGAATTTAGAATTCATATTTGAACCCAATAATCTTATTTCAAATCATCAAGATCATCAATTGAACAGGGTAAACTATTTGACTTAAACAAAATAATAAAAAGAGCACCCTAAGGTTTGAAAACTAAAAGAGTCGATCACATGAGAAATCTTGCCTATATCAAAGTTTAAAAATTAGGTCGAATGGAAATTCCTAATTTTTAACCGGGGGCAAAATCTCTAACCCTGGAACCCATCTTAATAATCAAGAGAGGGCAGAAATGACTATTCAAGTTCATTTTGATCTTTTACTAGGTTTTAAACGGCTTCAAAATAACCTAAAAGGAATATTCCCGAGCAACACCAGGTAAAACTAATTGCAGCGAGTTTTTTCGACAACTTATGACTTTTGGGGATGATATATATATAGAAGGCTTAATTCCAAAAGATTCCCAAACTTTTTAGCTAAAATACTAGAAACCCTCAAATAGTTTCAAAATTATGAGAAACCTCAATGGTATGCAATTTTGTGCTATTTATTGCTGACGTGGCACCATGATTTTGTGGTTTCTAATGGTTTTTGAAAGTTTTTGTGATAGTTTCTTTTATATTTTGAAAGTTTTGTGGTAGTTTATTTTGTATTTTAAAACTATTTGAAGGTTTATCATATTTTAGCTTGCTAAAAGGTTTGAGATTTTTATGGAATTAAGCCTATATAGAATTACAAGTTTTTAGGATGATTTTTGGAAATGACATATTTTTTGGGATAAAAAATAACCCAAAACCTTAAGGTCTTTTCGTGAAAAACAAATAGCCAACGGTATTTTAGTGTAGTTTACCCTATTACAAAATAAAAATTCAAAGCCCTTAACGGAAAAACTCAATTTATTATCAAAAGAAAGCGGCTTCACACGCGGATTGACGTCCGCACCATTGAGAGATGGTTTTAAGAGAGAGAAAGTCCACAATAGAGAGAGGGGAGAGGGGGAGTGGGGGAGGCGATTGGGTCCACCGCAGCGGACATAGGCACAATATTCATGAATTATTTTGTGAATTCTTGAATAATTCATAAACTTTTGAACAGGCGATTAAATCTTCCAAATCTCCGATTTAATCGCCATTAACGAACGATTCGAATTATTCATGAATAATTCGCAACAACAGCGAATGATTCGCAACATCAAAACCTAACGCCTCATATATTAATTTCTTCCTCAAAATCCTTTCCGAACATTTCCCGAATACCTACCGAATCTTTCCTGAATACTTGCCGATTTTTTTCTGAATAGTTCTCTGAATCCGAATTTTCGATCTCGCCGAATTAATCCCGAATGCCGAATTTATGACTATGGTATAGAGAGCTTTGAGATGTTTAGGGAAAGGCTTCGAGCGTTGCCAACGATTTCCAGGCCGAGTATTGCAAAGGGAACCAGCCTTTGACCATTGTCATCGACGAGGACGAAACGGCGGAGCTCCAAGTTCCCGGTTTTGGATCCGTACCTGACGTATCTGTCGATATAAAGTGTGGCAAGGGCGATCGGATCCGGCACCAGTCCAATGTCCTCGACTTCTATCATGCATCTTCATTTTTTTAAAAATAAATTTTAATAGAGAATTATGAAGAAAAGAGGTCGTATGAGTCTTTTTCGTTTGGCGGCGTCAAAAATCTATATACTCCACAATATTTTTCAACGACCGGCACCTATCATCATCATCTTTAACATGTAAGATATGGATACACCCCGTTAATTATGTACCAGCTAAATCAACGGTGAAAAGTGTTGGAATCACATGCAATTTGGTGTATTCGCATCTTATATGACAAAGATGATGATGATAGATGCCGATCGTTGAAAAAATTATGAAGTATGTATTTTTCGACGGCATAGAATGAAATTCGCTCCCATATACCTTACTTTTTCTCCATTATCCTCGTTTTAATATCATTTTGGTTGTTGGTTAGGGTTTTTAATTTGTTATTGGTTTATTGGGATAAAAATCCCAATTTGGTGCTCCAAAAATTTTAATAGCATAATGGTAATATTCTAATTGTATTACTAACCTTCAATTTTAGCTAAATTATAGAAAACCCTCTCCGTTGCCATTTTTTGTTTGCCAATTTTTATTCGAAAAACCAATGTTGTTAAAATATAATTATATAAATAAGGAACCGATAATGAAACAATTGTAGACAAAGCGATAGTAAGTCAGCCAGCGATAGTGGAACAAAAAAAAACAAAAAACAAATTTGATAGAAAAGAAAATAATAGAGCTGTTAGTGTTGAAAGGGTGCGCGTGTTTGCAGCTAAACAATGTTGTTAATAATAAACGAGTACGGATCTTTTCAAAAAAATTCGGATACGGATTCAGATATCCGGATATCTAAATTCGGATACGGATATCTGCAGACATATTAAATTAAATATAGCATTTTAAATTAAATTTCTAATTTCTAATGTTGTTATACTTAATTAATTAATACTTTTTTTATAGTAAAATTAAACTAAATAATATATTAGTTTGTTTATTTTATATACATTATAAATCATGCATTTAAAATATTATTTAACATATTATTTTATTATTTTTATTTCAAAATATACAAAATAGGACAATATAAAGATATAATTATTTATTATTATATTATGTTATGCATTTATTCATTTCAAATATTTTAAGCACTCATATTTAATTTGTACTCAATTTTTTTGTAGTATGTATCGGTTACATACATGCATATTTTCACTTCACGTTCACTTATTTTATATTTTAAATATTTATTTATCGATATCTGATTCGTATCCGTACCCGTTCATCTCATATTCGATCCGTATCCGATTTTTTCAAATATGGGTATGGATATTTTTTACCGAACCATATCCGTATTCGTATCCGTATCTGAAACCACAAAACGGATATGGATACGGTAATACTCATATCCGATCCGTATCCGCCCCGAATGCAACCCTACATGAGACTATTGAAGTAACTTGATAATGCAAATCTTGAAAAAGAAACTTAGATATTTAGATTTCTGAGTATTTGTGCTTTAATTGTAGAAAGATAGGTTGTAAGATCCAGTCTCTCCTATCTAACTTATGTGTAATTAAAAGAACTTATGGGATTTCGAAACATTGAGTATTTCTACGAAATAAGGCGTCCGCGTCACATTAGAAGTTAAGTATCCACCACCGTCGACGATGTTCATCACCGTCTTCTTGATCTCGGTGGTATGGAATATAGGTACACCAATTTTAATGAACTCTACGTACTTTTGCAGCGCACCGTGGCTATTTGCAAAATTAATGAAAGAGGCTTCTTGTAAGATGTAGGCTTACTTTATAAAACACGGAAAGTTGATGGAGGACAAGATTATGCCAAATCATTATGGATTTTTAAATTATTTCTTTAATTCTATTATTTGGTAGAATGTGACCGAGTTAGATTAGATAGTAATTGATTGAATTTGGTTTGATCAAATTAGATTTTATTTTTGTAGGAAGGCTATTAAAGAGTGCGATTTTAATTATTTATACTTCATACTTTTGATGAGAAAAATTATTTTTTTAAAATTCAATTGGTGGATTCAAATTCTTTTACTTGGTAGACTCCACATGGGTTTGGTGTAATCCAAACTGCTCGGTGGATTCGGAGTGAAATCCTCAACCATCAAAAGCTTCAGTTTTAAAAGTTTATCGGAGAAAGTCATCCTTGCATATTCTCTATTAATAAAATAGGAAAATTACATGATTGCATCTGTGAATTACGCATAAACTGTGCTGAGATGTGTACATTAAAAGAGTCTCACGTTGAAAAAATTATAAGAAGTACATGGGTATAAGATGTAAGATGGCCAAAGCTCAATAAGACTTGAGTCTTATTGTTGGAACCCACTTATATCAAATGACCGTTTACACTCATGGATAAAAGATATAATCATCCCCCTTAACTTTAAATAATCAAAAAAACTCTCACACTTTATTACATATAATAAATATAGTATGTGGAACCTTTATTATAACAAGCTCATGGTCAAATGTTAGTGTAAAATAGTCAGAAGTTTATCCAACATTTAGTATTCTAGAGGTTAATGAACTCAATTATTAATTAGATTAGATAACTAATTAGGATTTCCTTTGTTTCAGGTTTGAAATAATTAAAAGGAAATAATTTATTGGCATAATTAACATAAGAGTTCATACAACTTATATATAGAGAGTTATGGATTTCCTCTCCTATGTAACTGACAAATACATAATAACCAACTATATAACACACACACACACACATACACACATATATATAACACTTTCCGCAAGCTGGAATATAGATGTCAATCATACCAAGTTTGGATAGAAAACGAGCGAAAACCGGTCGAGAAAGAGCTTTGGTAAGAATATCTGCTAGTTGAGTTGCAGAGGAAATATGCTGGAGTGCAATCACCTTATCTGTTTTTTGTTACGAATGAAGTAACAATCTATCTCGATATGTTTGGTCCGCTTATGAAAAACTGGATTCTCAGCAATGTGAATTGCGGCATTTTTATCACAGAAAAGTGCAGTCGAAAGAAAAGAAGTAACTCCAAGATCTGTCAAAAGGAAGTTAAGCCATACCAACTCAGCAATTGTATGTGCCATAGATCTATACTCAGACTCTGCAGAATAGTGAGTCATTACATTTTGTTTCTTACTCTTCCACGCAATTAAGTTTTCTCCCAAGAAAACACAATAGCCACTCGTGGAATGACGACCATCAATATATCCAGCAAAGTCAGAATCCGCAAATGCTGTGAGCGACAACATAGATGGTTTGTAAAGAAGACCCTGTCCTGGAGAACCCTTGATGTATCTGGGAATATACTCAATTGCCTTAAAATGAGAGGTCAAAAGATTCTGCATATATCGACTCACTTTAATAACGGCAAAAGCAATGTCAGACCGAGTGACAATAAGGTAAATAAGCTTTCTAATAAGACGTCGATATCCTCCTGGGTTAGGTAGTGGAGAATCTGAGAGACAGCTTAATCGAGATAGCTTGACCGAGAAGGCCATGTGGGTGTTTGCTGGTTTACATCCCAGAAATCTTGTCTCGGATAGAAAATTAAGTGGATACTTTCACTGAAAGAGCTGCAACCTACTCGAACTCCGTGATTCTTCAATTCCAAGAAAATATCTAAGGGGCCCAAGGTCCTTAGTATGAAAGTGTGAAGTCAAATGTTCCATCACCTTGGAGATGCCATCATAATTATCTCCAGTGATGATAATATCATCAACATACATCAAAACAATTACCCTGCCCTGAGGACGATTATACGTAAAAAGAGATGTGTCGGTTCGACTGCGTTTAAAGCCAATTTGTCGTAAAATCATGCTAAACTTTTCAAACCGGGCACGCGATGACTGTTTCAGTCCATATAACGATTTGTGTAGAAGACAAACCGTAGAATTCCCCGGTCGCTCAAAGGCAAGAAGCTGCTGCATATAAATAGTCTCCGGGAGATCGCCATTAAGAAAGACATTATTCACATCATGCTAAACTTTTCAAATCAGGCACGCGGTGACTGTTTCAGTCTATATAACGATTTGTGTAGAAGAAAAACCATAGACTTCCCCGGTCACTTAAAACCAAGAGGCTGGTGCATATAAATAGTCTCCGAGAGACCGCCATTAAGAAATGCATTATTCACATCAAGCTGACGAAAAGGTCATACCTTAGAAACGACCAAGGATATAAGAACACGAACCAATATTAATTTGGCAACTGGTGAGAAAGTCTCGACATAATCCAAACCATACCGCTAAATAAATCCTTTGACTACTAATTGAGTTATGAGACGGTTAGTCGTCCCATCGGGATTTTGCTTGACAATAAAAACTCATCTACAACCAACAACCTTCTTATCTAACGGTAGAGGTACCAATTTTCAAGTCTGATTAAAATACAGTACGACAATCTACTCGAACATAGCTGCATGCCAACCTGGGTGCTGAAGTGCTTTCTAAACAGAAAAAGGAAGACTGATGACAGACAAGAAAGAAAGAAACTGACGAGCAAATGGGGTCAGTCTATGATATGAAACAAAGTTAGAAATCGGATGTGCGGTAGTATAAGAACGTTTACCCTTGCATAAGGTAATATGAACAGAGAGATCTTCTTCAAAAGGCAGCGGTGGTAGAGAATCAGGAACAGCGGACTGTATTAGAATACCTGCAGAAGAATCATTAGAATAATCATTGGTGGGAGGTGGCGGGACAACTTTCTTATGACGGTGGTACACCTGTTGATAAAGGACTACAGACTAATCATTAGGGAGCGCAGGTTAAATAGATGAATCAAGCTCTGAGGAAAGTAAATGTAGAACAGGAGTAGTTGAAGTGTGGTCCTTAACAGGTGGTGGAAAATAGGCTTGATCTTCTAACAAGATAACATCACAGGAAGTATAAACTTTGGATGTTGACCTTTTTGGGTTCGAAAGTAACCAACAAACACCATACGGGTAACTCAAGTTTATGAATATGAGGACCTAGAATATGGGGATAACATAGGCAACCAAACATTTTAGGAGAAACGGGAAAAGACTTGCCCTGTGGAAACAAAATAGAGAAAGGGGGCCGCTTGCTTAGGACCGGAGAAGATATGCGATTGATATAAAAACATGCAGCTAAGACTGCAAAATTCCACAATTGTTTAGGAACATGCATATGCAAAACATGAGAACGAGCTACCTCAAGCAAATATCGGTTCTTTCGTTCAGCAATCCCATTTTGCTGAGTATAAGAACATGAAATTTGATACAATATACTCTGGGTTTGACAAAATGCAGTAAACTCCGTGCTAATATACTCCTTAGTATTATCTGAACGCAGAACCTTTTCCGGAACACCAAACTGATTAGTAATCTCAGCGACAAATATTTTAAAGTTAGACAAGAGTTCAGACTTATTACGCAGAAGATATAATCAAGTCATATATGAATGATCATTGATAAAAGATACAAAATATCTATAACCAAACACACTAGGAATTTTAAACGGACCCCAGATATTAGAATGAGCTAACGCAAAGGGTAAATCGTGTCTTTTATTAACTGGGGGAAAAGAGGAGCGATGGTGTTTACCCAGAATACAGAATTCACAACTGAACTCTGATAAATCAAGAGAAGACAGTATATTACGTAAAGAAGAAAGAGTGGGTTGACCAAGTCGTCGTTGCCACTGGATTGTAGAAACAGCCGCAGATGTACTAGGAAGCTGACCAACGTAGTACAATCCATTCTGTTCATGCCCTCCGCCAATCCGCTATTTCGTCAGAAGATCGTGTATCATAAAATGAGATGGATAAAAAGTTACGGAGCAATTAAAATCATTTGTAAACTGATGAATAGAAAACAAGTTTTATTTTAAAAATGGCAAAATTAAAGAATTTTTTAGGTGTAAAGATAAAGTAAGTGATAAATCAACAGAGCCAGAAATATGTGTGGAATTACCATCAGCCATGAAAATAAACTTGTGAGGACTAGAAGTAAGATCAAATGGTCCATCACGAGACATGTGATATGAGACGTCGAAATCAGCGATCCACGAATGAGAATGAGAAAGGAACGATATACCTGATGGAGTAGAAAAGTTGGCAGGAGCTACAGAAGAAAGAAGATGACGCAACTGGCCCCACTCAGTAATGGATAAAGGTAAATCACCGGCAGAAGAGGAAAATCGGGCATTATCAATTGGGGTGGATGTCTGACGAGCTGTAGTTGTATCATCAGGATAGCCATGTTTCTCCTAATACCAGTCTACGCGATGATTAGTGCCACCGCAATAAGCACAATAAAAGCCGGCACGACCACGTGAACTACGACCACGAGCAGTAATAGAGGGACGACCATGTGACGGCCTACGACCACCAAAATCAGAATCCACGATGAACGGTGTAGAAGTAGATCACGAGAAAATGGTATCGAACACACAAGCGAGAAGTCGGAGCAACACGATCTAGTAGATCATCGTCAATCGGAGTTTCGAGAGTGCTGCGGTGGATACAGAGAAGGCAGTATCATTGAAGGAGCCAGCGGGTAGGATCAGAGGAGGCATCATTGAAGGAGGCGGCTGCTAGTTGTGGTGATTAGGGTTTGATAGCTTACTGGTTGCTATTAGCAATTTTCCAACAAACTGAATGTCGTTTAGGTTCAATTGGAACAATGAAGTCAGCTCACTGATTTTCTCTTGAATTAAACTTATCAAACTATGGCATTGTCCCAAACTGGATGAGATTTTTCCAGAAGATTCATTAGTACTCAAGTCAATATATATACTAGATGTGGGTAAACTCCAAAGGCATCAAAGAAATTCCCAGAAAGTTTGTTACTTGCAAGGCGAGCTCAGATCAAGCCAGAACAATTTCTAGTGTTTTCTGGCAGCAGGAAGTGGCAAGGGATGTTAGAGAAGGAGGCGAGGGCTGCAGCGGGAGGAGGAGAGGCGGCTAGGGCATGGTGAGGGCTGTTTGGAGGGGCTGCGAGGGGATCTGGATGTTGCTGGAGGCGTCGTTGAGGGCGCTGGAGTTCTCTAGAGGTTGCTGAAGGCATCGTGAAGGGCTGTCGAGAGGATTGGAGGGGTTTTGAGGGGACTGGAGGGCATCGAGAGGGAGGATAGGGCAGCAGAGGTGGCTGGTGGAGGAGGAGGAGGGTTGCAGCGGCTAGGATTAGGGTTTGGTCGACGGCTAGGGTTAGGATTTGGGAAATTAGGCTTTTGATTATTTCCAAAGCTCTGATGCCGTGAAAATAATTAAAAGGTAATAATTTATTGGCATAATTAACATAAAAGTTCATGCAAGCTATATATATAGTGAGTTGTAGATTTCCTTGTCTATCTTAACAAATTGACTAACTAACAAATACATAATAACCAACTAACAACAAACATATATATATATAGTGAGAATAATGGAGAAAAGATGCCATAGGAGGTCGAAAAAACACCCTCTCCCTAATTTTTTCCGACGATCGACACCCACTATCTTCATCGTCATCATCTAAGGTGTGGATACACCAAATTTCATGTGATTCTACAGCCTTTTCACCGTTGATTCAGCAATGTAAAAAGTTCTATTGTCGGTAAACCGTTAATTTTGAACCCACTAAATAAAAGGTGAAAATGTTGTAGAATCACATAAAATTTGGTATACCCACATCTTAGATGATGACGATGAAGATGGTGTTTTTTCGACGTCATGGGAGGAAATCCCCTCCTATGGCCTCTTTCCTCCATTAATCTCATATATATATATATAGAGAGAGAGAGAGAATAATGGAGAAAAGATGCCATAGGAGGGAATTCCCTCCTATGGCGTCGAAAAAATACCCCCTCCACCAATTTTTTCGACGATCGGCCCCCATCATCTTCATCGTCATCATTTAAGATGTGGGTACACCAAATTTCATGTGATTCTACAACTTTTTCACCGTTGATTTAGCAATGTAAAAAGTTCTATTGTCGGTAGACCGTTAATTTTGAACCCACTAAATCAACGGTGAAAAAGTTGTAGAATCACATGAAATTTGGTGTACCCACATCTTAAATGATGACGATGAAGATGATGGGGGCCGATCGTCGGAAAAATTGGTGGAGGGGGTATTTTTTCGACGCCATAAGAGGGAATTCCCTCCTATGGCCTCTTTCCTCCATTAATCTCATATATATATATATAGAGAGAATAATGGAGAAAAGATGCCATAGGAGGGAATTCCCTCCTATGGCGTCGAAAAAATACCCCCTCCCTAGTTTTTTCCGACGATCGGCACCCACCATCTTCATCGTCATCATCTAAGATGTGGATACAACAAATTTCATGTGATTCTACAACTTTTTCACCGTTGATTTAGCAATGTAAAAAGTTCTATTGTCGGTAAACCGTTAATTTTGAACCCACTAAATCAACGGTGAAAAAGTTGTAGAATCACATGAAATTTGGTATACCCACATCTTAGATGATGACGATGAAGATGGTGGGTGCCGATCGTCGGAAAAAACTAGGAAGGGGGTGTTTTTTCGAAGCCATAGGAGGAAATCCCCTCCTATGGCATCTTTCTTTCCTCCATTAATCTCATATATATATATATATATATATATATATATATATATATATATATATATATATATATATATATATATATAAAACAAGGTTCATAGAGAACTTGGGGACACACATAATAGTGGGGCTGAGTATGAGTGAGCAAAATGTGATGTATATGAGGCAAAATCACTCATGAAACCTTTCTTCATCTGAAATCAAAGAGCATCTGGACAAGCTTGGAGATCAGCTCTTCATGGGGACCTCCACCCTCCCTCTTCACTGGAAGTCTGCAGATGACCCTAATTAAGCTCTCTTTTTCTTGGTTCAGAGATTTCAATGAGGTTGTTTTAACATCCAGGTGCAGGACGTGCGTGCAATTTCAAAAAAAATAAATCTATAATTTTAGTCGATTTGCATAGTTAGATTTGGGAAACCATATGAGTTGAATTCGCAATTTTCCAAAAATTAAGGATGAGATCCCTTAAGATACGCCAATTTTTATCTAGTATATATGCCTATTAACAAAAAAAATACTATATTAGCATATGTAAACTAAAAACACAAATATTTATTATTTCAAGTGTATAGATAGTTAATGTTGTAGTCGGTCATCTATGCTTGCTGCTAGGGTTGTCCCGATCCGGATATATCAACCGGATACGTATACAGATTTTGTTATCCAGTCGGATACGGATACGGATACGGATATATATTTAAATATTCTTCCGGATATGTATATAGATATGGTTTTAGTAAAATTATCCGGATATGGATACAGATATCCTGATATATGAATTCAGATACATATATGGATACAGATCCGGATATCCGCAGGAAAATAAAAGAAAACATATCTTTTTAAATTAATTTTTCGTTAACATACCTATTTAAACCATCCCATTTTTACTTATTTTATATGTTCTTCGTTTAAAAGAATATCATGACATATTACTTCTTCAAATTTTTAATGATTTTTTTAATACACTACTTATATTTAATTAGTATATTTGTTAACATATATATTTAGTTATATAATATTCATTTTCATGCAAATTTGTCTCTATCAAATGTTTTTTAGGTTATATTATAAATAAACATTCAATGAAATATATGGATTACATGCACATCTCCGCTTCACATTTATATTCGTTTTATATCATATCTTATTTATACAAATATCCACTTCGTATCTGTATCCGTCGCTATAATATCCGCTTCGTATCTGCATCGGTTTTTTCTGGATTCGGGTTTGAATATTTCTTACCGGACCATATCTGTATCCGTATCTGAAACTAGAAAGTGGATACAAATATGGTAATTCTCATATTCGATCCATATCCGTTCCGGATGCAGCCCTATTTGCTACACCTAGTACATAATATAAGTTTAGAATTTGCTAATAAAGTTCCACAAGCATTCTAGAAGAATCCGGAAGAATCCTACATGGACAGGTGTATGATATGTATCAGATACGAATACGTCGTCCCGACAAGGAATCCATGCTACAGTTTCCAAAACCAATGCTTCACTTACGTCACCGGGTTTGCCACTTGATCTACCTATTATTAGTGTTTTGGCTATGTTATAAATATATCATATACCTAAAATGTCCACAACTTGTAACCGATACCACTTTTCTCCAAAATTTAAGTCGGGGCATGTGTCCCCTCTCATTTCTGCTTGGGTACACCCTTGTGCGATGCATATGGACCGAAAGAAACTTGCATTGTATATAAGATTGAAAAGAATATGTGAATTTAGTCTCTTAGAATGTCTTCTCTAATTCTCATGGTAAATAGTTTCTTAGGAGTGTGGACACCAAAAAACATGCTTGATGTCATTCATATAATAATAATAATAATAAATATCAATTTTCAGTTTTATTGTGAAGTACGAACTTTTTCTCATGATAACAAGGGATAATAAAAATTCTCTTTTGATTGGGCTCGTCATAATGTCATATATGCTGCAATAAATGAATTTTATACATTTGTAATGTTGGTATGCGTCCATTCATTCTTTGAATGATCGTTACCATATTCTGTGTAATTTACCCTAATATTAATGTAGTTCAAGAAATGAAGCCTTGAAAAATGTTATTGCATGCAAACAATTTTTACATTTTGTCTATAGTTAAACTAATAAATTATTTCCCTGAGTTTTTAAACTATATGACAGGTTTATATATATTGTACATGCAGCTCCGAATATCCAATTGACCGATCAATTTCTTCTGATGTGCTCTATTATTCTTTGACAAATGACCAGCGGCTCCAGCAGCCGTTGATGTTTTTCCAGAATTTTCCATTGTTCCTTTTGCAATTAATTTTTTTTTTGTTATTCTAATGTGAAGTAAGTCTCCTTGTATTGTCGGTGAATCTGAATACTCGAAATCCAAAATATCGGTTTTATTTTGTGGAAGTAATAGCTGAGATAGATGAGCTTTGATGGCGAATCAACAAATTTCACTTTTTCTATTGCGTGGATTTAACCAATCATGTTTTAGTATTACTTCGACAAATTTCACTTTTTCCAGAATTATACTAGTTATTTCTGGTTATTTGAATCTAGTACACAAAAAACATTGATTTCCTAGTACCAATATTTTGTTTATTTTATCCTAATCAAATTTCCCGCTACCCATATATATTTTTTTTGTAAAGAAATTCTTTAACAACAGTCACTTCACAAGCATTAAAATGTTCTTAAAAAAGTAACGATACAAGTAAACCAAAACTTGAAGATCCCATTGGATTCCATAAGCTCGTAACATTGGTCCCGATAAACCTCTGCCCTGTTGACCTTTTCTTCCTGTTAGTGAAGAACGTACTTAAAAGAGAGAGGTCACCCACACCACGAGTCAGCAAGTCTTCAACTCCGAGCAAGAAATCTGCTTAAAGTTTGTTATAAAAGTAGAGAATTAATTAGTACTTTTGTTATCATGGAAACTCTATTTGCAAGGGTTTACCATTGGAAAATGTCTCATGTAACTTTCTATTAGACCAACGTGGCATAATTGGATAGGAAAAACGAAATCGAAGTACTTTTAGAAATTTTCCATATATGCAGACTGAAAATGCGCATTTGTGAAAGTAATAGGAGGTAGGGTCCGATGTGTAATTGCATGTAATATTGGATTCTATCCTGATCTTTGATGGAAAATGCCGCTAATCCAAAATTGGTCGACTGAGTATCGATATCGAGATTAATACCCTGATATTATAACCTTCTTGTTATTGGGTTACCAATTGATTGGTGTGTTTTAGTATTGAGTTTACTCATAGGCTATTGAGCTATATATCTAATGGGTTCATTAAGGGTTGATGGTTCATTTGACACTATTAATTAGTTGAACAACATCAAGGAGTATACAGCTATTTTGCCGGTATATTTAGTGAACCATGTTAAATATCAATAATTAGGAAAAGTCTGTCAAACTATTTAAGTTATAAAATTGCTTTTTTGTCATAAGGGATGGAAGTGCATATCATGATAGTTGAGGATGTATATAGTATATGTGCGCTATATGCAACACATGCCTGCAAGTTGGGAGCTATTTTTGTAAGCTAAAACATGGGGTTTATGCAGTGGTGTAGTAAAAAAAATTCATTTCTCTTTTTATAATTTTTATATCGTGACAGACGATCTGTAATTTATTTACATTTATATGCTTTTTGGAAGGTGCATCCGCTTTCATTGTTACCGGAGCTCAGCTCCATGTAACAACCTCCAAATCGACTAATGTGCTCCACCTGAGGCTGTGAGGTTCCAGGTTGTGTAATTTTCCGGTCAATGTGGGAGCGAGGCCAAATGGACTTCTCCGAGAAGTCGATCTTCTCCTTAAGCTCCATCACTAGTATAGATGACCAAGAGATGCAACAACGCCAACGGCAACAAGAACAACAGATACCAATCAATATGGTCGACTCTGGTGTGTTGCCAGCTGGACCACCACCGCCACAGCAGGCCCACCACCGCCACAGCAGGCCCAGAAGTTCTCATGGTTCGTCAATACTTCGGATATATGCAAGGGCACGCAAGATAAGTTCTTTCTTCTAACTCTGGCCTTCTCGGCTCAATTATCTGAAGTTATATAGTGTATAAACCTATTGAACCTTTTTTTTCACTTGATGTATTAAAGATATTGGGAATTGATAAAGCTTTAAGATGTATATGGCATTAATTATGTTGTTGAATGAATTATATATTTTGAGCTTGATGTTATATATTTGCTTTGTGTTTTTCTTAATTGTCTTTGTGTTTTCTTAATTGTCTTTGTTTAATGTTTCTGTTGCCAGCCTGCTCTAATGGGATTCAAGTTTCAAATTAAGTTTCAAATTAAGTTTCAAATTAAGTTCATTTCCTTCTTTGCTCATCGTTCATTTACCATTTCCAATTTATTTTATGCTCGAGTGCAAATTGTGATGTCAACAATTTCTCTTCTCAATCTTAGATTCAACTCTTTTTAAGTTTAGAATTTCCGTATCTCAATCCAACAGTTCAAAGACATCGCAAATAACATAAGAAATGAACTAAACCCCTGTAATGAGATACATATTTCTCAAACTGAGAAATACTCATCATCTGCATCATCTGTTTATTCTTTAGTCCATTCCATGTCAGGGATTTTTGGTTTTTATTTTTATTTTCGATATATAACTTGAACTGGTAAAATGTAACAGCTCATATTAATAGCTATTCTTCTCAATCTTGCATTCAGCATATTATTAAGGACAATGAATGCATGAATTGCAAGGGGAACACATAAACCAACATATGTTGCATTTTCATTTGATACTTTCTCAATTTATGCTTATTGATGTCAGTTGTGCAACAAGGAAAGATGATTCTTTCGTCAAAATATATGATTTATCATTATTATAGATACAGTTGCAGGCACTTATGAACCATTGCCTTATATAGTGTACGAAATGCCGACCTCGACATGAGCAGCATGAGGAATATTCAGCACCATCGACGGTGCTCTACAATTCCTAACTAGGAAAATATAAACCCCAATCACGAGCCGCCTAAAAAGATTCGAGCTTCTCTGTGCACAAAATTGCGATTTCCCTAAGATATAAGTCGTTCCATGCTCCCTCGCATCCAACAACTCTTGCAGCTCTTCACGAACCGCGAAGTTCATCTTTGGGCTCTCTGGCGGTAACAAGAACTGAACCCGCTTTTTCCGTTTTGAACTGCTAGCTTGTTCGCTCTCAGGTATTTTTGGAGATTCAATATCTGCAGAGCTCTGACAAGCCGCACGTGCATCAGTGGCAGAAACGGTAATTAACGCATTACCAGCATGTAAATTCCCAGAAACTACCATTCGGTCCTCTGGTGACCAACATAAGGCTTCGGAGGTTCCATCATCTTGTGAAATGAATTCTCCAATGCCATGGATGATCTGGTCCTCGAAGTCATTCACGTCTCCGATATTGTCTCGGTAACCATACCTGTAAACCTTTATGTTAGCTTGATGAACATTGTTTCTCCACAACCTAATAGCTTATGATTTTGCTTATAATGGTTTTTGACATGGTACCAAAGGGGGGGCGGGGTTCAAACCTCATCATTTCCCATATGAAATATATTCATTTATCTCACGATATTATGTCTTTACAAGTCAGGGATTCTGTTGAAGGGCCTAGAGCTAAGTGTTAAGATGACTTTGATACATATCAAATTTTTTTTATCTCAAAATGCATGGATTTGGAAAAAGTGGTTTTGACCTGTGCTTAAAACACATTGATTCGAGAAAAAGTGGTTTCTGACAGTACCTTACAATGCATCGATACACTCTGTATTCTTTTGGCCCCATTCGGCCTATAAGCAACTGCATGCTTGGGGGAACTTGGGGTATTGGCATCGATTTGAACGAGACGAAGATTAAAACCTGGTGAAACGCGGGAAGATTTGCGATGAAGTGTGAGAAAAAGGCAGGGATGCCTTTTGTGATCTCGGTGCAGACGAACCCGATGCCTGGGACTCTGGCGACTCCTAGGCTCGGGCCCAGGCTAGTGAGCCAATCAATTGAGACTTTGTTTTGCATATCGGATTCGTATTTCTTCATGACTCCGTAGTGCCACGACAGCATTATTATCAATAAAATTTCTACCAATACAATGAGGATCCATGCACCTTTTTCAATGTTGAGAACACAACCCAAGAAGTAGATAGACTCAAAGGAGCCGAAGAATATGAGAAAACATGCACCAAGCAATATCTTGTTCCAGTACAAAGCAACAATTAATGACATGAAACAGGTTGTGATCAGCATGCCGATGATTATGGCGAGGGCTGGAAAGCATTAGATTCTGTTTAAGTTTATGTATGATGTACATAATTATCCCACGACCCAAAAGCTTAAGTTTTTGGGTAAAGTGGTTATTGACATGGTACAACGTGCACCAGGTTTCAAAAGGTCAAACCCCATCATTGTCAATTTAGAAGAGAATTTATTGGGTAAATTGTCAAAAACCCTCCAAGCAGGTTTTCCCACTGATAAAAACCCTTTGGCCTTGAAGCGGTTGTTAAACACCCCTCCGGGAGGGGGGGGGGATTTCATGCAATATCTGTACAGTTGCCTGCAATATCTAAATCGGTCATACATACCGCAGGCAACTGTATAGATATCGCATAGTAACTAGATATAGCAGACAATTATACAAATACCGCGGGCAAGCGATTTTTTGACAGCTAAAAACATTTACAGAGGGTTTTTGACAAGCGCTTCGGGACCGGGGGTTGTCAGTGGGAAAACCTGCTTGTTTTTTTTTTGACAATTTACCCTTGTTTATTTATCTCCATTTGTTTTGACCTTTCACAAGGAGTTTTTCCACTGAAGGCCTTTGTCTAAGGGGAGACTGTTAAGCTTATATTAAGCCTGATATCCATTGTTATCCTACAATCCAACGGCTTAAGCTTTTTGGTAAGTGAATCTTGACAAATTCCAAAAGGATTAAGACAGACTTACCATGAGTTTTTACCAAATATAATGAAGGTTTTACATTTACCTATAGCATATCCGACACGTTCAATACTTCTGAAATAGAAAGTGCAAGCAAGGCAAAGGGCCATCAAGATCCAATTGATATCAGGGATATAAACCTGCCCATGAATTTTATTGGAAGTGTGCACAACTTTCACCCTCGGTAGACAATCAAGCGCAAGGCACTGTTTTATGATCGAGAACGTAGCTGTAATTGCTGCTTGGCTTCCTACTGCAGAAGCTAAAAGAGCTAGCCACGGGTATACATGACGAAAACTATCTGAACTTTCCAAATCGCAGAAACATTTCAGTAATAGAGAGAGATTATGAAAATGTAGTCACAAGGAAGAATGACTTACGAGGTACAAATTCCCTTAGATGAGTAACTTCCTTTATATAATCTTTTCCAGAGTATCCATATCTTACCCAGTTCTTAGATATGAATGCAGTTTGCCCCAAGTAACATAGAATAAGCGAAGGATAAACAAGAAGGCTGAAAGCAATCTGTAGATGGCAATTTCACAGACCAGTATGATAAACGTTAGAGACAAGTCAATAGTAAAAGAATAAGGTAAATTTCATTACAATACTGTTCAATATCGATGTTTTTCACTAAGCTACATTAAAGATTTCTATTACAGTAGACTCCCTTAAACCCTGGCTTTAAGGGAGCTTTTAACTAAAATACAGTTAAATGTAGCATGTAAAAGCTCCTTTGCCAGTGTAATGTGTTGGTGGCGTTGCGGAAAAAAACCTTATTGATCATAAGATCTCTTTAACGAATAACAACTAGAAACAAAACAAATCAATAACATAAGAGATTTAACGTGGAAAACCCAAACGGGAAAAACCACGGGAAATAGGAAAAAACTTTATTAGAACTTTACAGAAGATTACAAACCCTCTCCTTCAAGATCTCCAACGAGATCTACCTTCTTCTCTCTAGAAGTTCTCCTTATTGGCCTTTTTGATCCTTGGAGCCGTCTTTACACCTCCCTTAAACCTATGATCAAGCTCTTCTTAAAACTTAATAGCATTCTATTTATACCCAAAACAAATCTGAAATATAATAGGAATCCTTAATTTACGAAACTGCCATCAGATACCTGAATTTCGAGATAATCTCGAATCCTGAAAGCTCGCAATGAAGTTGACGACAGACGTCTGACATCAATGGGCATACGTCTGTTCTTATCTTGAAACAGCTCGATATGTTCTGAAACGGCTCACAACATGTCTAGAATAACCTATTTTTCTCTGTTCATATGAGACGGCTCATATTTATGTTGAGCCGGCTCAGGTTTTTCACGAGAGCCGACAGACGTTTGATCGTTGAGGCCAGACGTCTGATCCTCAATTCTGATGGTGTGTAGTCTCGTGATATACAAGACACCTTCACAACAATCTCCATCTTGGCTTGTATGTCTTTAAAACCATTTAAAAAATTTGTTGTCTTCGTCTTGCATTCCTTAGTTTTTTCTTAGTTCTCCCCGTCTCCCTTTCCGGCACAGCTCCAAAACTTGAAACTACGAACTGTCACAATTTTTCCTCGGAACTGCAAAACTAATGCGACCCTCCTACCGAGGTCGCAGACCTTCCTTACATTTGACTACTCGAATAGATACCAAGACCGATTTGAACTTCTCCGTAGGAATAACTTTCGTTAGTATGTCCGCCGAAGTCACCTTAGTATCGATTTTGATAAAATCGATCTCCTTTTTGACCCACTCCCTTATCATGTGATACCGCACGTCGATGTGCTTCGTTCGACTGTGGTATACCTGATTTTTCGCCAGGTAAATGGTACTTTCACTAAAACAAAAAAGGAACCGGTCCCTTCTCGAATCCAAACTAGCCAACTAAACCTTTCAACCATAAGGATTCTTTTGATGCTTCCACTGCTGCCATATATTCTGCCTCCGTCGATAGAGCCACAGTATCATGAAGTATTGACTTCCAACTGACTGGAGATTCTGTAACTATATATACATAGCATGTAGTTGATATTCTCTTGTCCAAATCACCAGCGTAATCAGCATCTACATATCCTTGCAACTGGCTCGATTTATTTTCTGACTTGCAAAAGATTAAACCGAGAACTTTATTTCCTTTCAGATACTGATATATCCACTTTACAGCTTTCCAATAGAGTTTTCCTGAATTTGGCATGTACCGACTAACCAACATTCCCGCATAGGACATATCTGAACGTGTGCATACCATAGCGTACATAAGTGATCCCACCGCGTTTGCATATGGTACTCGAGACATCTGTTCCTTCTCCTCCTTTGATTTCGGACACCTCTTGGAGGATAACTTGAAATGACCGACGATAGGGGTTGTAACAACCGAGTTCAGTTATACCAACTTCTGTTTCCGTATTTGTTTATCTGTGGTATTTTATTGATTTATCATGTTTAGATGCGAATGGTAGTTTACTTTTACATTGCATTCGACCCGACCCGCTTGCTTGAACTGGTTAATTCATATTTATAGACTACCCTAACTTGTTAAATAGACACGTGCATTTAATATGGACTGCATATTGATTTTTATTTGGCATCGCACATTTTATCATATAACATTTTTAGATCACGTAAAATAAATTAAAATTGCATTTCATAGCCTGCATGATACCCTTAACCCTGTGGTTGCGTCCATGCATCTTGTTCTCGTCCCGTTATGTGAAACGGACGTGTTTGGATAGCTACGCGCACGTACGTGCGTCCGTTCTTGGGGGTATACTTTTTCGTTATCTGATTATTCATTTTAAAATTTAGAAGCTGCATATAATTTTCGTATTTTTAAATCTAAATTTTTGGACCCGTCTCGGACGCGTTTTGGAATATTTTTGGTATCCGCCTAAATTCAAAATTTATTAAGATTTATTTAAAATTTTATTTTTGGTTCGAATATATTTTTCTACTGCTTCAGAAGGTTTTCTCAAAACGACTAAAATCTTTTTAAAATTTTAAAATCTTTTCTTTAACAACCCAGCACCATTCTCTCTCTTTCCTTCTCTCTTTTTCCTGCCTCGTGGCCCCCACCGCAGCTCTCTCCCCTTCTCTCCCTCTTTCTTTCCTTTCTCTCTCTCTTCCCTTTCTCCTTTCTCTTTCTCTCTCCCCTCACTAAACGCCAACTTCATCTCTCCTCCCTCTCTCTCCCCTCTCGCGCATCTCTCTCTTCATTCTCTCTTCTCGGTATCACTGTAGCTTCTCGATTCCACTCACCTCCCTCAAGCTTAGTGTCACCTCCCTTCTTTCTCTCCCTCCTTCTATTTAAACCCGAGCGCCATCTCCCTCCTCGCATCCCATCGTCGCCGATTCCCAAACTCAAACTCTAACTCTAAAAACTCCTCATCCTTCACTCTCTCGACCTTAACCGAGCCTCATCATCTCCTCTTCCATCTTCTTCCTCCTTCCACTGCACCCTGCACACCCCACAGAACCCCAAGAATCCAACATCACCACTAGTCGCCGATGACCCCGGCCTCACACCCACCATCATCACCATCTCATTCTCTCCCTCTCCTCTGTTCTCTTCTCCCTCATCAAACCCTGCACACCCAGCAACAAAACCAACACCAAACCCTAGCTTAACCCTAAGCGAACCCTAGCAATCAAACCTCATCGTTGGAAGCTCTGTTCATCTCCTCGTCACCTTCACCTCTCTTTCCTGACCCCCTGTACACCACAGTAAGCCATTCCCATCTCTTCTTCTTCCTCCTTCCATTCTTCTCTTATTCTTTCTTTTCTATTTTTATGTTCACTGTTTTTCTAGATCACCGGAATCCGATCGTGCCGTTGACGATCCCGACGACCCAGCGAGCATTTCTGACCCGTGTGATTCCCTTGTAAGTTGTTTGGATCCGTTCCGTATACCGTGCACGTGTCGCGACTTGTCTCGCCGACGTGTGACGTTCCGTAAACCCGTTTCTTGATCTGTCGAGGCAAGTAAAACTTGCTACATGCTATTTTATATTATTTTATACGTATTTGATTGCATAGTAAACCTGTAATTTAAATCTAATACTACATGTTCTATTTTAACACATTCGATGTTCCGTTTACATAATTTTAGATCTAAAACTTGGAACATATCATGTTGTATATTAGATTACAATCCATTGTACTCATGTCTATATTTATATCACAACATGCCTGGTTGTATAGCCCATAATACCATTTTTAATTGTTTATAACCTTTCAGACACCGTCTGCATCTATTTAACCCATTATATATAATTGCATCCCTAGATCATTTAACCCATAATAATAAGATTTTAACATTCCATATTTGATTAAGTGTATTTTACTTAGTGTTGGAACCATAACCCTAACCCAAATCAATAACTGTGCATCCATATGCTTTAATCTATACCTATTTGCATATAACACCACAATGTTCCATTTTTATTGTTCCATTAGTACCCATATTTGTTTTGTATACACATGCTTACTATAGTTTGATTATGAGCACCCACGTGACAATTGTGCACCTCTGACATGACTTGATATACCATTACTTGACACGACGTGATGCCGTGCACCTCTTGACATGACATGATAACTATATATTACCTGACTTGACCCGAGGTACCATGGATTTCTCTATTACCTGATCTTGTTACTAATGTCAACAAACCCGACCTGTTGTCCCTACGGACATTTCCTATTGTTTATACAGCCAAACCTGTACCTGCCTGATCCTATGTTGGCATTAGCTCCAGATTATTTAATACCTGACTTGAACATATATAACTTGGAGGTATGGGAAAATCAATGATGAAACCTGACTTGTAACTCGACAGTTCGATACCTTTTCTGATCAGTCTTACGGGCTAGGCCAGCCCCGAGGTGATGCTGCTGACATCACTCGTCATTACCTACTACCCTTTACTGCCTTGCGGCACGTCTCGGATTCAGCCCGAGAGTCATAGACCGTGATCCCAGGCACGCACGGGATACTATTGAGTTACATCAATGATTTATCAAATTGATTTCAAAGACTTGAGAGTAGTTAACCCAATAGACCAGTTTAGATTATTCACTACGCATTACCCCAGTGTCCTTACTTATATCACTGTTATGCCTGTTTTTATCATTTATACTCATACCTGCATGTATTGCTACCCCTGTTTATAGTATTGCTTGATACTATGACACACTGACGTCTAGGTTTTGCATGGCCCAGATTCCTTGCCTTTGCTGCAGTCCGAGCAGGAGTATTTCAGTCAGCAGGCTGAGCAGTGAGGACTTGTTAGTAGTTAGTTCTTTTACTTTCGGTATTTTCATTCCTGATGTGAGCCCGCATTATGGGACGTACATTCCAGTTTATTCTTATATTGGATCTTTTACTTCCGCATTATTTTATTCTTGACTCATTTTATTCTGGCTTATGGACATGTATTTAGATAGTTTATTATTGTTCTTGATATCTCTACAGCCGTAATGTGACTATGGAAGGATATTTCCTATCCACAGGTAACATGGTTGGCTATGTCACGTGCCTATCTTAGCGTACTCTGGGAAGCGGGGCGTGACAAGGGTACTCACATGTCTTGAGTCTTTCATGTTGAATCTCTCCAATACCTTCTCAATATACTTTTTTAGGGATAGCCATAGCTTTCCAGCCTTCCTGTCTCGAAAAATCTCCATCCCAAGAATTTTCTTTACTTCATCTAAATCCTTCATGTCAAATTCTGCACTCAATAAAGCTTTGAACACCTTTATTTCCGCTATACCTTTAGCAGCAATTATCATGCCATCGACATATGGGAGTAGATATATCAACGAGCCATCTTTAAGCCGCTTCGAGTACACACCACTGCTCACATCAAAAGTAATTGGTCTTCATCATAAAAGAATCAAAACGGTTGTACCACTGTCTGGAAGATTGTTTCAACCCATATAGAAATCTCTTGAGTTCACATACGTGATCCTCCTTTCCGGACTCCATAAATCCTTCGAGTTGCCTCATGAAGATAATCTCTTCCAACTCACCATACAGAAAGGCTGTTTTCACGTCCATTTGCTCCAACTCTAAATCTGAACTGCTACCAGTGCCAACAAAACTCAAATAGATGTATGCTTGGCTACAGACGAGAAAATCTTATTGTCGTCAACCCCTCCTTTAAGCATAACCCTTTGCAACTAACCTTGCTTTGTATTGCTCATTATCCTTTTTCCTGAATACCCACTTATAGCCAATAGCCCTTTTTCCTTTCGATGGATCAATCAACTTCCACGTGCCGTTCTTTCGAAATGACGTCATCTCCTCTGTCGTCGCAACAACCCATCGATCCCTATCTTCTTACTTAATGGCCTCCTGATAATTACTGGGATCTCCGCTTTCGGTGACTAAAGCAAATGCGAGCATATCTTCGAAACCGAACCTAACCGGTGCCTTATGTGGACGTGCTGATCTCCTTAACACTGTTGTCTGTGGGTCCTACTGGGGTTGGTTCTCACTGTCTCCGTATTTTGCCCGTCCACCTCTGTATCAATAGGCTGATATTGTGCTTCGGTGTTTATATCTTTATGAGTGCCAGAAAACTCCACCTCCACTGGATCATCGTCGCCTGATGCTCCACCTGCCTCCTTATTTTCTTTAACCACGTCTTTCAACATGGGTGCCTCGTCAAAGATCACATCTCATATGGTGAACGTCCTTCTGTTTTCCGGATCCCATAACTTGCAGCTTTTGACTCCAAGTTTGAGTCCCTAGAAAACACACCTTTTTTACTTTGACTTCAGTTTGGTCCTATCCTTCTGATTCATGAGTGAATAAGCAGGACATCCAAACACCCGTAACGAATCATAACTGACCGGCTCTCCTTTTCATACTTCTTCGGAGATCTGAAAATCTATGACCGTAGATGGAAACCTATTAACCAAATAGTACTTATGACTTACAGCCTCTGCCTAGAAGCCATCAGAAAGGACTGATTGCAACGACATACTTCTGGCTCGCTCTAGTATTGTTATGTTCATGCGCTCCGCTGCCTCATTTTGCTCTAGAAGTCTTGAAACTATCCATTACCTTTGTATACCTTGTTGTTTACAGTAATCTTAAAACTCCTTCGAAATATGTTCACCTCCATTATCTGTCCGCAAGTATTACACCGATCGCCCATTTTGCTTCTCTACAGCTGTTTTCCATTCCTTAAATCCGACAAACATCTGACTTATGTTTGAGAAAATAGACACATACCTTCCATGAGAAGTCATCAATGAAAGTGACATTATATGGTACCTTCCTTTGATGGAACCGATGATAGCCCCTATATGTTTGAATGTATGCAGTAGAGAAGTCCATCGGTGTTATGTATGGCTTGCTTGAAACCGAATTTATGTTACTTTCCCATCATGCAATATTTACAGAGGTCCAACTTGCACGTGGTAACCCCTTTAAGCAACTCCCTTCTGTGCAATTCATGAAGAACCCCCTCACTCATGTGGCCAAGACGTATATACCATAGCTTTACGGTATCCTCCACATGTTTCTCTGTAGTCACGGTTGCACCATCGGTTCTTCAGTCGTTATCCCTTCATGACCACTAAGGCGCCCCTGACAATCTTTAGCATTCCATCTTAACCCACGAACTTATATCCTGCCGCATCCAATACTCCTAAAGAAATTAGATTCTTTTTCAATTCTGGAACGTGTCTCACATTCACAAGTGTTCGCATCACACCATCAAACATACAAAGTTTTATGGTCCCTATTGTTTTCCATAAGAACGCTGCCGCCATTGAACTCCTTATAGATGTCTAACTCCATTTTGGGACACATGTGATATGAACATCCAGAGTCAAGTATCCAAGCATCAGAATTTTCTTCTCTCCCGATATGTACCGTGAGTACATCACACGGTGCTTCTTCTGCTTCTGTCGCAACACTGGCTTGATCCAAACTACTTGTATTGGCTCCTTTACCCCTCTTCTCTAATCATTGTTTGTACTTTTGATATTGCTTCATCCTATGCCCTTGCTGTTTGCAAAAAACATGGTTCGCCATCTTGCCCCGATGATTTAGATTTCCCCTCTTGCTCTTTGCTTTCATCTTCTACCTTCCCCTTTCACTGGCAAACAATCCTGATGGCTCCTCTGATGGATTTGCTTTCTTCATGATCTCATTATTGAAAAGCGTTGCCATAACCTCCTCCATCTCGAGAGTCTCCTTTCTATCGAGAATTATTATCACTAAGTGTTCATAAGATATTGGAAGTGAAGAAAGGAACAAAAGCGCCTACTCTTTCTCCTCTAAGTTTACCTCAAGGCATAGAAAATTACCGATCATCTTATTGAAGTTATTCAAGTGGTCATGAATTAGAGTACCTTCCTTTATGCATTAGACTGTAGAGTTGCTTCTTTAAATACAGCTTGTTAGACGAAGACTTTGTCATATACAAGCTCTCTAGCTCCAACCATAAACTTACTGCAGAAGTTTCTTTCATGACGCTATACATCACGTTGTCCGTCAGACAAAACTCTATCGTGCTCTGTACCCTCCGATCCATGTCTTCCCATGTATCATCTGCAATGTCGCTAGATTTCTAACCGCCAAGAACTTAGACGACACTTTTTTTACAAGAAATGCCTTAACCCTTCTCTGCTACATCGAGAAGTTACATTTGCCACTGAATATCTCCACCTCGAACCTGATGCTATTGACCTTGTTATTCATCATCTTTAATTCCGAAGTGGAAAACCTTCCTTCAGATCCTTATAAACCAATATCTTCATAATCGCAATCTAAGAAGATGGGGAGCGGACACAAACGTCGTCACCCACCGTAGACTTAGATCGTAAAACTAAAGAATAAAAGCTCCAATACCAATTGTTGGTAACGCAGCAGAAAAAACCTTATTGATCCTAAGATCCCTTTAACGAATAACAAATAGAAACAAAGCAAATCAATAACACAAGAAATTTAGCGTGGAAAACCCAAACGGAAAAAAAAACACAGGAAAATGGGAGAAAACTTTATTAGAACTTTCGAGAAAACTTTACAGAAGATTACAAACCCTCCTTCAAGATCTCCAACGAGATCTATCTTCTCTTTAGAAGTTCTCCTTATTGGCCTTCTTGATCCTTAGAGCCGTCTTTATGCCTCCCTTAAACCTTACGATCAAGCTCTTCTTAAAACTTAACCCTAGCATCATATTTATACCCATAACAAATCTGAAATATAATAGAAATCCTTAATTTACGAAACTAGCATCAGAAACATGAATTTCGAGATAAACTTGAATCCTGAAGGCCCGCGACGAACTTGACGATAGACGTCTGAGCTCAATGGACAGACGTCTATTCTTATCTTGAGACGGCTCGATATGTTCTGAGACAGCTCATAACATGTCTGGAATAACCTATTCTTCTTTGTTCATATGAGACGGCTTATATTTATGTTGAGCCGGCTCTAAGTTTTTCGTGAGAGATCAAACGTCTTACCGTTGGGGCCAGACGTCTGAACCTCAATTCTGATGGTGTGTAGTCTCGTGATATACAAGAAACCTTCACAACATAATGTCCTACAATTTAATGACAATCGACAAGAATAAAGAAAACAGATAAACGACGAGGCAAAACAGTGGGTTTATGTGCTTAGGCCAATTGCTTCGAACACTGCGTTATTTGCTTCTAAACAGTCATCTAGCATTGTTTTGAATCTAATAAACACTTTTTTCTTGCGATTGAGAATGCAAACCTAAATGTTTCCCGAGACATCATCAATAAACTTACAAAGTATGTAGCACCATCCTTGAGATGTCCAAATTTCTAATTGAATTCGATTGTACAATAGTTTTCTTCTTGAAGATTGCAATCTCATGCCCACCTTATAGCTTTTCTAAATTCTCTAGTGTGCAATCTTCAAAGATCTATATCACTTACACAGTTCAGATGCATGTGCAGATGCTTTCAGAGTCCCAGTTACACACCAAAATTATGAAGTTATGGTAAAAGTTGAGGGATATAACCCTTTTATTTCTAACATTCCCTTGCAAGTTGAGATTCCTTTAAAAGGTCGAAGCCAGGGCTTTAAAGGAATCCTCTTTTTTCTTGCGCACCTAATGGACGTGAACTTGGGTTGCTTTGATGCCATCTTATAGTTGCCATGGACTTAAAGTTAGGGTGTGGGTTAAAGAAATATAATTATATTTTATGAAAAGCTTCTATCTATTTGGTTTACATCTTAACTGAAGCACCACATTTTTGAGATAATAGGTGGGATAAATTAACCACCCCCTCATTAATAGGGGAACCCAAGCTCGATCCCGGGTCTCCTCCATGGGCTAATCCAAGCCCCACCAATGGGTTACTCCAAGCCCTTGAAGCACCACATTTTACCCTCCTCTTAATCATCTTTTACAAGTTCGTCGTGTGTTGTACTTCAGTGAGAACACATCAAACCACTAATAAGGACAAATCAAAAGAAGCAAACACATTGTACATTTGATCTACTAGTTAAAGATTATAAATCACGCAAGGAAAAGTAACTCTAGTGACTCCTTTTATGTCATATTAAAGCATTTACTTAAGTGCATCATACCGTGATTGGTTTCTTTGAGAAGTGACCAAGATCCGCGAACAGTGCCTCAGACCCTGCAAACTAAACAATCAAACTTCTGCCTATTACTGTTAAATCGAATTATAATGTGGAAGAAGTTATGAACAAAACCTGCTGTACATAATAGGACACCGCCTAGTGATTGCCAGTTAGCGAAGTCTAACTTATTCATAAACCTGAACATATAAAGAGGGGAAAGAGCTCTGACAACACTCGGGTTCCACCACCAAATATTGTATACACCGAGCCCGCTTATGCATAGAAGCCACAGAATAATAATGGGAGCAAACAAGAAACCAATTTTATGTGTCCCGTAGTGCTGCAGCACGAAGAGGGCTATTAAAATGCAATAAGCAATGGGGATTTCTGTACCTGTGGTGATTATATAGAAACAAATATGTCATCTCAGGTAAAGATAGCTCACGTTCAATTAAAGGGGGAAAAAACATAAATATGTTCCTGCTGTATTTAAAACTGCTGCATGTCCTTATTTTCTTTTCCCCCCCTTCTTTCTTTTTTTATTTGGAAGCTGAAAATGGTGGAAAGACGAGAAAAAGTAAATACATACATACAGAAGATAGAAACATAGGACATAAATTGTGACATAGTTTAGGCTAATTAGAGTTAGTCTAATATTAACGGTAATTAGATGATATGCATCACATTATTGTTCCTAATTTCCTACATTAGTTCGTTGCATATCATAGGATGAATATCCTGTATCCCTAGTTAGCAATCATGTGAACCGGGTCATCTATATTTCATATCATCTATTAGTGTGGAGTATCCATAGTGGGAATATTAGGGTTGTCACACTATATATACTCCTACCGTAAGGAGTTGGGTGCCAGGTCTCATTTGTGGGTTTGTGTGTGGCTCCCTCTCTCGTGGAAAGAACAAGAGAAGGCGATGACAGATGAGAGAGATGATGTGAGATATAAGAATTGAGAGTTCTCTGGTATGTTTTCTTTCTCATTAAATTGAAATCCATTCGGGATGTTTGTCTTGTGGATGTAGGTCAAGTTTGGTCAAAGCATTGAAAGTTTGAAACTCGGTGTAGTTCTTCGTAAATGATGATTGCTATCTTGTGTGCTTAATATTTGTGAGGCGATCAGAATCCCCAACAAGAGAATGACAGTGACTGTTAATGCCGAGAAAAAGAGGTGAAAATATATTTCATAGTGAAAGAAGCACTTGCATAGTATTAAAACAGGTAACTAAGTTATAGTAGTTTAACAAGTAGTCCTATATGTGTGTAACTTATTTCTATCTGTCAAAGATTTCAAAATAAAACTATGAAACCATTTAATTTGTAAAACTGAATCAGAGTTGTTTAAGGCGTGCACAAAAGCCTCAGGAATTTATATCCAGGCTATGAATTTTAATATTTATTTAAGAATTGTTTCAAGTGTCTAAATTAAGCTCAAACACTTAAATTGATAATACAAATGGTAAAAATGTGAAGTGATATAACGATAGCAAAATCTCTTGAAGAAGACTTACCATGTTCAAATTTGCCTGTTCGTTTTTTGGCTGTGGAAAGCATTAAAAGAAAAAAATTATTAAAACTTTAGATACAAGGGAAAGGTTTAAATAAAATCTAGTAATTCAAGTAAGATAGGTAAATTCGAAAGACATTCATTTTCAGTTCAGAGTCTTACATTGAAAAAATAGTTCTTCCAAAGATTTATCAAGATTTAATGACGCTGAGAGAACTAAAAATAGCACAAGAAAAAAAATAAAAATGGTAAACATAGCGCAGTGAAAACTTTAGAATATATGTAAATTACGCATGCAAAGATTTTTTTTACCAGATATTACCGGAACAAGAACCCCGCTTGCAATAACCATGCATGAGCCAAGCATAGCCATGAACCACGTCAGATATCGACTCTTTTTGTTCTTTTCAATCACAATTTTTTCCTTCGATTCTTCACTATCCTTATAGAAAAAAAGCTCATCCTCCATTTGATTTTCAGGAAGCATGCCAACTTGGGAATGTCTGCACAGAAGTGAGTATAATGCAAATGTCCCACCTGCAATGGTATTTCTATTCTAAGTTAAATCTTATCTTTAACAGATATTTGATTGCACAACCCCCTCCCCCCCCCCCCCCCCCGCCCACCATCCCCACACATTTTTCTTGATGAGATTTACTAGAAAAAAAATCCCCTCTATTCATCGACCAAAACACTAAAAAGCGATCCAACTAAACAACTCAAATGATTGTCTTATTTAACTTTGGAACTTGTTCGGTTGTCCATGTTGCTCAGAATAGAATTTGTATGTTTTCTTGGGTTTCGGTCGATGGATAGAAAGGGGTGTTTGTGCTAATAAATCAATTGAGGGGCTCTTAGTTCTATACAGAGAAAAATAATGGGGGTTTGCAAGTAACCCTTTTAACAATATACGATATATTTGCTTTCCTTGTGAGAAATTACCTTCTCCATTGTCGTCGGCCCTCAATATTATGAAGACATACTTTATTAATGGAACCAATGTCATGGTCCAAAATATGAAGGACATGAGTCCATATAGCAACTCCTCGTCCTCGATGTCAGCTTGAGCTGCAGTAGGAAAGACATATAGAGGGCCGATGCTCAAGTGGCCAAACACAACACCGAGGCTTTGGAACGCGAGCAGTAGGGTATGCTTCCATCTTTCAGTCTAAATATTGGTATGAAGAAAAATAGAAGTTGGGTTAGAAGCATTGTTGTAATAATAAACAAGATTAAAAGTAATGCTGTACGGAAGTATGATGAAAATCAAGATAGTAGGAGCCAAGAAAATATCATAACTGAAAGCTCGTTAGTCCTTGTTTGGTTAAGATCTCTCTTTCTTCAGCTCTATTAAACTTAAAATATATATAAATAAAATAGGACAAGTAAATAACAAAAATAGCCGCGTGTTTAGATGTTCGGCTAAAATAGGACAAGTAGAATATTACTGGAATAATATATCGGCAATATATAAGGCGAATCTGAACGGGTCAAAAGAATCCAAGACTCTAGGAAAGAAAAAGAGAACAGAAGATTTCTCTGTTGAAAATTGATGCAAATTAAAGTCTATGGTTAGGTGCCACCTTTTGACATGCATGACATTGTTAGGTGATGACAATAATAGGTGGTGACTTTGTTAGGTGCTTCTTTTGACATCCATGACATTGTTAGGTGATGACAATGATAGGTGGTGACTTTGTTAGGTGCTACTTTTGACATCCATGACATTGTTAGGCGATGACAATGAAAGGTGGTGACTTTGTTAGATAGTGGCATTGTCCTAGGTGCTATAAAAGCACATCTTATGAGAGGCATTTTGTATCCAATCACAAGCATCATCACAAGAGGCAAAGGCTAAGAGAGATTTGTATAGAGAGATTTGAGAGAAATTTCCTAGGGTTGTTCTTGTGTGTAAACTTGATTCAAGTATAGTAGACGTTTGCAGATTCCGCTCTGCCGGGGACTAGCCATACGGTGGGTGAACCTTATTAACAAATCTATCTTGTTTGTGATTGATTGTTTTCTTATTCCTGTATTTTTAATTTATATTGTCTTTCGTCGTTTAATTGCGTGATTTGGGTTTTGTCGCGAGCATTGTTCCGTGGATCGACTCTCCCTCCCAACAACTGATATCAGAGCAAGGTTAAGAGAACTTAGGGTTCTTCGATTCTATAATCTAGGTAACGGTGGGTAACGACGCTTGTATCCTCTTCCCCACTTTCTTAGATTATAGTTTTGAAGGCGTTGGTTCAGATCTAGGAGGAAGTCGGGTTTGCTGCGATACCGACGAAAGATGGCAGAAGATAAGATAAGAATCGAGAAATTCAATGGTCACAATTTCGGTTGGTGGCGCATGCAGTTAGAAGATTGTCTATACCAAACAGATCTATATCTTCCGTTGCTAAGGGAAAAGCCCGAGAAGATGACCGATGATGAGTGGAACCTTTTGGATAGGAAAGCTTTGGCGACGATCAGATTGTCGTTGACCCCGCAGGTAGCCTTTAATATCTCAAAGGAGAAAACAACTAAAGCACTAATGACGACGTTAGCGAAGTTGTATGAGAAGCCATCGACATCAAATAAAATATTTTTGATAAAGAAGCTTTTCAACATGAAGATGGTAGAGAATGGTTCGGTGATAGAGCACCTGAACGAATTCAACAGCGTGACAAGCCAACTTGAATCCGTTTCAATCATCTTTGAAGACGAGATTCGAGCCCTATTGTTCCTATGTTCGTTGCCAGAGAGTTGGGAGAACCTAGTGATGGCGGTTAGCAACTCTATCTCGGGGATTCTCACGTTTAATGATGCGGTAAGCTGCATATTAAACGATGAGATGCGAAGAAAGTCCGTGAGTGGGAGTTCTGGAACTTCTGCACTTTCGGTGGAGAATCGTGGCAGAACAATAGAAAGGGGAAAATGGAAAAGGGGCAAGTCTAAAAGCCAAGGTAAATCTCAAGGAAAAATCCAAGGCGCCTGTTGGAATTGCGGAAAGAAGGGCTACAGAAGAAGTGAATGTAAGCTTCCGAAGAAAGGTTCAGATGAGGATGAAAAGAAAGCGAATGTGGTGTCTACACAAGAACAAGGGGAACAAGGTCTTTGTCTATCGGCGAGCGAGAACACAAAGGCGGATACTTGGTTCCTAGATTCAGGGGCTTCTTTTCATTGCACTTCGGGCAGACACCATTTTAGCGAGTATGTTCAGGATGATTTTAGACATGTGACGATGGGAAACGGTCAATCGTGTAAGATCGTTGGAAAGGGGACGGTCATCTTACAACCATCAAGAGGTGGTCAAATCAAATTGAAGAATGCTCGTTACATTCCGGATTTGAAGAAAAACTTGATTTCCACAAGTCAGCTAGACAACGAAGGGTTTACTACAACGTTTGGGAATTCTCAATAGAAGATTTCCAAAGGTTCGGTAGTCGCAAGGGACAAGCTGAGCGGTTCGTTGTACTCATTCAATGGAAGCAGCGAAGGCTCGGTTGCATTGACGGCAAGTTCGGAGAAAGATTCTGAGACTTCGTTGTGGCATAAAAGATTGGGACACCTCAACGAGAAGAACATGAAAATTCTTCAAGCTAAGGGAGTTCTTTCAGGGCTGAAAAAAGTGGAGTTGGGGTTTTGCGAGAGCTGCGTTTGTGGGAAGCAAAGCGCGCTCAGATTTCAAATTGGAGGCGTAGCGAAAAAGACCAAGAAACTGGAGATGGTGCATACGGACGTGTGGGGTCCAGCCTCGGTGGAGTCTTATGGAGGAAATCGGTATTTCATGACGTTCATCGATGATACAAGTCGGAAGACATGGGTATACGCGATGAAGAAAAAGTCCGATGTGTTTGGCATCTTCAAACACTGGAGTGCGCAGGTGGAGAACCAAACGGGGATGAAGGTTAAATGCCTAAAGTCCGATAATGGGGGGAATACTGCACCCAAGAGTTCGAGGAGTTTTGCTCGAAAAAGGGTATTTGTTGGTTGAAGACGGTATCTGGGACGCCACAACAGAATGACATCGCTGAAAGGATGAACAGAACGATCCTAGAGCGAGTGCGAAGTATGACCTTGGATGCGAATTTGCCAAAATTCTTATAGGCAGCAGCGGTCGATGCTGCTGTGTATCTGATCAACAGAAACCCGGCAAGTGCGCTTGATGGAGGCATTTCAGAAGAAATTTGGTCGGGTAAACCGGTCAACTATTTGCACCTTAAAGTATTTGGCTGTATTGCATATTCTTTGATTGATAAGGCAGAAAGGAGTAAGCTTGACTCCAAATCTAAGAAGTGTGCTTTCATCGGATATGGTGGAGACGAGTTCGGATATCGGCTGTGGGATTACACAAGTAAAAAAGTAATACGAAGCCGGAACGTTGTCTTTGATGAGCAGCACTTATATAGAGAAGAAAAGCAAGCCAAAGATAGTGTTGTATCTGAGTTCGTGGAGTTAGACGGAACTCAAAAGAACAATCAGGTGTCTTCAATTGGGGATCAAAACATGGAGGAAGCTACAGTGTAGGATCAGGTTCAAGAACATGATGGCGACCATGTTCGGCGACCAGATGTACAAGTTTTGAGGAGATCTACGAGAGAAATGAGACTACCTGAAAAACTTGTGACCGACTTCATTTTGTACACGGATTCGGGAGAGCCTGAATCCCTTGAAGAGGCGACGCAAGACGGTGCTAGTAAACAGTGGGAGCGAGCTATAGACGAGGAGATGGATTCTTTGAAGAAGAACCGCACGTGGGACCTAGTGAAGCTACCCAAAGGTCGAAAAGCGTTGCTGAATAGGTGGGTGTACAGGATAAAAGATGAGACCGATGGTGTGAAACGGTACAAAGCTCGCTTGGTAGTCAAGGGATATGTGCAAAAGCAAGGAATTGACTATCAAGAGATATTTTCCCCTGTGGTGAAAATGACATCAATTCGGGTGATCCTTAGTATTGTGGCGGTGAAGGATCTGCACTTAGAGCAGCTTGATGTGAAGACCATGTTCCTTCATGGAGATTTGATAGAGGAGATCTATATGATGTAGCCACCGGGATACGAGGTGAAGGGAAAAGAATCTATGGTGTGTAAACTGCGAAAGAGCTTGTACGGTCTTAAGCAAGCTCCAAGGCAGTGGTATCTCAAATTCGATCAGTTCATGCTAGAGACGGGATTTGTGCGTGGTGAGTCAGATCACTGTGTCTATATTTAAACTTTTGAGGATGGAGACTATATCATTCTATCACTCTATGTAGATGATATGTTGGTAGCGGGTCCGAATTTCGAGAAAATTCAAAGTCTGAAGAAGATGATGGCTGAAAAGTTTTCCATGAAAGATTTGGGAGCGGCCAAACAAATTTTGGACATGAAGATCGTTCGAGATAGAAAGCAGCGGAAGCTGTGGTTGTCGCAAAGCGACTATATCGAGAAGGTTTTGAAGCGGTTCAACATGGACAAGTCAAAACCGGTGAGTACGCCTTTAACAAAACATTTCAAACTCATGAAGGAGTTTTGCCCGACAACTCAAGAGCGGAAAGACGAGATGGCAAAAATGCCTTATGCTTCTGCGGTGGGGAGTTTAATGTATGCAATGGTGAGTACGAGACCAGATATTGCACATGCAGTGGGAGTTGTGAGCCGGTATATGCAAAACCCGGGGAAGGAACATTGGAATGCGGTAAAGTGGATTTTGAGGTATCTTAGGGGTACGTCTAGTCACTGCTTATGTTTCGGGGGCGACTCTCTAATGGTGCAAGGTTACGTTGATGCGGACTACTCGGGTGATCAAGATAGTGGAAAGAGCACAACGGGTTACGTATTTACAGTTGGGGGAACAGCGGTAAGTTGGATATCTCAACTGTAAAAAGTGGTAGCATTGTCAACTACGGAGGCTGAGTACGTGGCGATCACGAAAGCCAGCAAAGAGATGATATGGCTACAAGGGTTACTCGAAGAGTTGAGTAAGAAGCAAGACTTCAATACCTTGTGGAGCGACAGCCAAAGTGCAATACATTTGGCAAAGAATGCAGCATATCATTCTCGGACGAAGCATATCAAGGTGCGGTACCACTTCATACGCATGGCGTTAAAAGATGGTGAGTTGACACTGCATAGGATCGCGGGAGAAAGAATCCGGCGGATATGTTCACCAAAATAGTAGACAGAGATAAGCTGAATTTCTGTTGCAGATCGGTGAATCTCTCCATGAAAATTTAATGAGGAGAGAGCAGCAGCGGAATCGTGTGAAGTTTACTAGTGCGAGAATCAAGCCAAAAAATTACTCCAAGTGAGACAATGTCGAGATTGTGATGAATTTGCATCAAGGTGGAGTTTGTTGAAAATTGATGCAAATTAAAGTCTATGGTTAGGTGCCACCTTTTGACATGCATGACGTTATTAGGTGATGACAATGATAGGTGGTGACTTTGTTAGGTGCTACTTTTGACATCCATGACATTGTTAGGTGATGACAATGATATGTGGTGACTTTGTTAGGTGCTACTTTTGACATCCATGATATTGTTAGGTGATGACAATGATAGGTGGTGACTTTGTTAGGTGCTACTTTTGACATCCATGATATTGTTAGGCGATGACAATGAAAGGTGGTGACTTTGTTAGATAGTGGCATTGTCCTAGGTGCTATAAAAGCACATCTTATGAGAGGCATTTTGTATCCAATCACAAGCATCATCACAAGAGGCAGAGGCTAAGAGAGATTTGTATAGAGAGATTTGAAAGAAATCTCCTAGGGCTGTTCTTGTGTGTAAACTTGATTCAAGTACAGTAGACGTTTGCAGATTCCGCTCTGCCGGGGACTAGCCATACGGTGGGTGAACCTCGTTAACAAATCTATTTTGTTTGTGATTGATTGTTTTCTTATTCCTGCATTTTTAATTTATATTGTCTTTCGTCGTTTAATTGCGTGATTGTACTTTTGCTGATTTGGGTTTTGTCGCAAGCATTGTTCCGTGGATCGACTCTCCCTCCCAACATTCTCTTTGAACTGTTATTTCAAATTTTAAAAAACCCATTCTACCAAAACTTCTGTTTCTTATGAAATGCCGTAACATGGATTATTATAAAAGCAATCTAGCTCTGAGCACCTTCACAAATTAACTAAGAAAGAACATTTAAATGTCCACTATGCCCTAGAAAAAAGAATCTTAATTATAAATCATCACGGAGCATCGCACTTGCGCCTCCTCTAGAAAGCACATATATGGACACCTCCTCTTTATACCTCATCACCGTACATTTCTATAGTGTATTAGTGCATGACTGCAATGTTGCAAGGATGAGTAGTAACTCCTATGAGTTCATAGTTTATTCTGGATCGTGTGTATGATTGCATCACACTTGATTCATTCACTTGTGTGAATAAGGAAATGAGACCGCTCTTACTAAGAATTGAGCCAACTCTCTACCAAGCAAAGTTGCATGGAAATAAGTGACAGACCGTGTGAACTTTGCCTGTATTAAAATTTGTGCGATGTGGGCGACAAGTTTTAATGGTATGCTCTAATTGGTTACGCCATAGCAGTTCGCTTCAAACTCTTATATACAAGTTCTTATATATCAGTTATTGCTTACTCTAGGTCTTGGTTCATAGTCTAAAAGACACCAAGGTTGATGCATTGCATCATCTGTCTTATACTCTTCTCATTTTCTTCATAACCAAATTTCTAATCTATGGAGGATTGCTGTATCTTTGAGTGAACTTCGAAACCAATTAGTTAGGACCGGGTAAAAAATTATTAACTACCGAATTCTCGTCATCACCATAAGTTTTTGGAACAATACATTTGATTTTCTTTGACCAAAGAAAAACATCATGTGTTTTTCATTACCTTGTTCCGATATATCAGGAATGTTTCAACTCTGAAATCTAAAAATTCATGCAAATTTCGATTTTGGCAGCTCATTGTATTCAAGGATGAATTTCTTACGAATTTCGTCTGTGTGTGGTTTTGGTATTTGTACGATACAGGGGTCCTTTATTTCGGTCTTCCTCTCTATATGAACCATCCACGGACTTGTTGGAACACTCGGAAATCCTTTTTTTGAACTCTCTCTCTCTCTCTCTCTCTCTCTCTCTCTGCCATTTTTCATTCCCGCAAATTTATCGTTTCTTCATCTATACAATAGTACGCAAAAATAAAAGCAAGTTTCTTTATAGGTGAGTGCACATCTACAGTGAAGTGACTGCTAAATATCAAGAAATAGACCGTCCAACTTCACACCAAGAAATATTTATTCTTAAGATCGACAACACACACCCTATTTGGTAACCTATAACTGTTCCTAATTCCAGTCATAAATCCAACAACTGTATATGCGTTGACGCCACTTATTACAGAGATGGACAATTTCCTCCAAATCAAATATGTCATCGACCACACAGATGAACAACCAAGAAAAAGGAACAACCAATATCTATATATTTTGCCAAATCCAGCCTGCTTCATAGGGCACACAATTTTGCGGGTAGTACGATGAAGAAGAACAAGGCAATAGGCTAATAGCTAATAGGAGATTAATGTTGGGTGAGGTTGCTAGTAAGACCAAAAACATATTAAATTAATAATTTTCAAGGAATAATATTTAACTATGTTTGCTAAGCATGCACCCTATTAAACAAATAAGCAAAATTAAGAAGAACAAGGTTCCGAGTTGTCTGGGACGGAAGCACGCCAAATAATCGCTGTTCTAAGAACAGAATTCGCCGCCTCTAGCACAAGACTCGCCGACGATCTGTTCCCAATATACGACCGTCCCACCAACAGGGACTCCACCCGAAGTGCAGTAGGATGAAGTGTCGAACCGGTCGCTGACCCTCGTCGCTCAACAAAAAAAAGGTGGCCCAAACCCGACCTGGACAGAGGCAGCAGCAGTATAGAGCAGAGGAGATGCTCACTGAGAGCAGAGCAGATGAGCAGATGCTCACTGAGAGCAGAGCAGATGAGCAGCTTGCTAAGAGCAGAGCAGACGAGCAGCTCGCTGAGAGCAGAGCAGAGCAGTGAAGAGGAGAGCTCGCCGAGCAGAGCAGAGCAGTGGAGAGGAGAGCTCAGATGAGAGGAGAGCTGTTTTTTTGTGTATTGAACCAACAGAAAACAAAGAGAAGGGGTGCTCCTTATATAGGTGTCCCCATTACTGTCAGACATTAAGCCCGTTACAGCTCATCAATACACAGATTAATGCAGGCCCAACGTCTCTGTCCTCCAACGGGCAGAAACGCCTGCATTAAAGTTCCAACGGTACACTTTTAATTACGAACCTATGGCTGCTGCAACGGTCCAGTAACGGGTCCAAACAAAATCATTTTTTGTGCAAAAGGAAAAACAAAAACGCACGTACGAACCGAACCGGGCTCGGGATCGGGACGGACGGCGCGCGGGCGTGTGGAGAAGTCCAAGCCCACTAGCTCTTGAACTACTTCAAAAGCCTAAGACATATCCTCATATATAAGGACAGCAACATCATGCTGCTTAGGCGATGTGGGACTAAAGAAAAAGGAAAAATAGATTTTAAACCATTAAATAAAGCATAAAATCCATCATCCCCATATGATTTAAAAACTCAGTGTAGTTGAAATACAAAAAGACACTTTGAGCGACATAATACTTAGCATATCAATGAGGTGGTTTTTTACCTTGAACCTCACCTAGTATGACACATTTCCATTCGAAAGGGACGTGGTTAACTAGGTTTTGAACCAGACCCTTTGAACCGAACTTCCACATGCCACACAACCAAATATAGGGTACGAGACCAGGTTCATAAGTGGCTAGCGCGTTTCGGCCATGCGCTGATCTTGTCTCATGAGTGCTCTAGCGAATGTCCGCAATTCACATAGTCCCGGCCCCAGGAACACACTTACATAGTAACGTTCTCAAGGCTGCACTGAACGGACCTACACCCTGCCATAAAGGCCTTGAACATATTCAGAGCAATAGCTCTTCCTTAACCGTTTCAGTCAGAAGCACTGTCACCATAAGGAGGGGCTTGAAGATATACTCCTAAAAAGTCAGTGCTCCAAGTAGACACGCTAGTAGCTCGTTGTCCCTTTGAACCAAACTTCATGGGATCTCCACTTGGAATGGTAGGGTATTCACTACGGTGTCTAAATGGTGGGCAACAGACACATCCCCCTCGATGAGGATTGGACTAGCTGTCTTGCTAGCCCCTTGGTCAGAGGATCTGCCAAGTTATTCACTGATTTCACAAAATCAAGTGAGATCACACCGCGTGCGATCCGGTCCTTGATATCCTCTAAACGGATTCTCAAATGTCGTTTGCCAGTATCACTCTTAGATTGTCTGGCCTTATCAATAGCAGCTTTACAATCACAATGTATAGACAAAGCAGGTAATGGCTTAACAGTTAAAGGAATATCAAGTAAAAACAGTCTAAGCCATTCAGCTTGCAAACTAACTAAGTCTAAAGCAATTAACTCTGCTTCCATAGTTGATCTGGCTATGACTGTTTGCTTGATGGACTTCCAAGAAACAGCACCTCCTCCTAGTAAGAACACATAGCCACTAGTTGATTTAGTTTTATCTGAATCAGAGATCCAGTTAGCATCAGTATAACCTTCCATAGTAGAAGGAAAAGAGGTGTAGTGTAGTGCAACATGCAAAGTACCCTTTAGGTATCGAAATGTCCTCACTAGAGCTTTCCAGTGATCAGCATTAGGGTTACTTGTGTATCTACTCAATCTACCTACAGCATAAGATAAATCAGGTCTAGAACCATTAGCTAGATTGTAACAACCGAGTCCAATTTTACAAATTTTTGTTATCATATGTGTGGTGTGTGGTATTTATTTCATTTATGCTGCTTTGACCGTTACCAATTATAATTTACACAGACATGTCATATTCTGCATATAACAATTTAAGTCATCAAAAATTAAATTAAAAATACTTGTTATGGCCTGCTCGACACCCCTAACCCTGTGGTAGCATCCTTGTATCGTGTTCTCGTACCGTTCAGTGAAACGGACATGTTTGGATGGCTACGCGCACATGCGTGCATCCGTTCTTGGGGGTATGCTTTTTAATTATAAAATCCTTCATTTTAATTTTTGGAACCTGCCAATAATTTTCATTTTTCGAATTCAAATTTTGGACCCGATCCGGGCGCAATTCTAAAATAATTTGTATTACGCCAAATCCTATTTTCTAATATTTTTTAACTGGCCAGATCTTTTTCCTCAGCCTACTATCATATCTTAGCCAACGTTTTTAAATCCTAAATCTTTCTAAAATTTTATACCTAAACAAACTTTAACTCCACGAGCCAATCAAAATCGTTTCTTTAAACCCCCGGTCCCCACCGTCTCTCTCTCCTTTCTCTTTCTCTCTCTTCTCTCTTTCTCTCTCTCGGTAAACGACAAATTTCTTTCTCCTCTCGATTTCTCTCTCCTCTCGATCTCTTTCTCTCTCTACCGCGTCTCTCTCTCTCTCGTCTCTCTATCTCTCTCAATCTTTCTCTCTCTCCTCCCCGAGTATCTCTCTCTCCCTCCTTATATTTTCTTCGTCCCCGTTTCTTTTCTCAAAAACCCATACTTAAACCTTAATCCAACCTTCGCTGCCCCGTCTCCACTGACCCTACCTCGTCGTCGCCACCTCCGTCTCACCCTCGTGACAGCGCTCTCCACCTTCTTACTCTCCTCTCTTCCTTCCAGCGTTCCCGAGGACCCACTGCACCCGACGAGGCCGTTTGCTGCCACCTCCCGCAAGCCCAACTTCGCCGGTGACTCGTCGTCGTCACCCTCGTCACCTCCTCGCATCCCTCTCCACGTCCCGGCCCTACAAACCATCACCACCACCCTCTGCCGAACCCCCACGACCACAGCTGCACCCCCTACAACCCACTGCCTTTCGCCGGAAAGTCACCACGCCGGCAACCTTCGCCGTCGTCGCCCTGTGTCGACTCCCCTGATAACCCAGAACACCCTACCACGGTACAATCTTCTTCTTCTTCTCTTTTTCCACTTTCCTTGTGAAATCTTTTCTTAACTATTCATTGTTTTCTCGTTGGCCGGAATCCGACCGTGCCGGCGACGATCCCCGACGATCCAGCGAGGACTCCTGACCCGTGTGACTCCACTGTTCGTCGTTTGGGTTCATTCCGTGAACCGTGCGCACGTCGCGATATTTCCCCGCCGACGCGTAACGTTCCGTTTTCCGTTTCGCGACCCGTCGAGGCAAGTGAAACTTACTACATGCTATTTTAAACTATTCGTATGCTAAATTATTTATTTCCTGTTAAATCTCTAAATAGAATCGATAGAATTGGATTTCAAGTTAACCGTATAAAGTTCCGTTACACATTTTATTGTCCCGAACTTGAAACTTAATTTCGCATCTAATTATTTATACCTAGTAATTACGTGTAAGTGATAGACCACATGATCGCATTTGTTTATAGGCATGATACCCTTTTTCCAGTTTTAACCCATCGGACATCCATGTGCAACTTTAACCGGTTTAATTACAACTGCATCCATTGAACAAATTATACATGTTGTCGCATCCATGGATCACTCAATACTTATTAACCTGATTTTTAGTATTCACATCTATCATACTGTATTCGTATAGTGCTGACATCATCTGGTAAATACAACTGATAACTGTATAGCTAATTAATCAAATCTGCTTTATTGCTTAACTTACTGCTTAGATTGTGTTGTTTACTTATAACCATGATTATGCCAACTGTTTATGAGTACCCACATGTTATCTTTTACACCCTGTCCTGGCTTGCTACACACATATCGATTGACCCGACATGGTACCGTACACTACTTGACTTGACATGTTGTACCATGGATTGACCCGTTACCTGATCTTGTGTCTAATGCCAACAAACCTGACATGTAGTCCTCACGAACCGTTCCTGTTGTCTATCCAGACAAACCTGCTCTTACCTGATCCTGTGTTGGCATTAGTTCTTGATTACGGAATACCTGACTTGGCACATATAACTTGGGGGCATGGGGAAATCAATGATGAAATCCTGACTTGTAACTCGACAGTTGCTCGCTTATACTGATCAGTTTTAGAGGCTAGGCCCGCCTCGTGACGATGCTGCTGACATCGTTGGTCTGTACTCCTTTCCTGTTAGTGCCTAGCGACACGTCTCGATTTCAGCCCGAGAGTCTGTAGACCGTGGTCCCGGGAATGCACAGGATACTATTGAGTTACATCGATGATTCATTAAATTGATTTCAAAGACTTTAGAATAGAAAACCCAATAGAACAGTTTATTTTACTCACTGCACGCTACCCTTCACTGCCCTGATTTATATTACTGTTACACCTGCTTTTCTTTCATGTTTATATTTGCATTGCCTGTTACCCTGTGTATATTTTATTACCTGATGACATGACGCACTGACGTCTGGGTTCCGTACCTTTGCTGCAGTCCGGGCAGGAGTACTTCAGCCAGCAGGCTGAGCAGTGAGGTTTCCGTATTTAGTTAGTTCTTTTATTTCTGCATTTTATTCTTGATGTGAGCCCGCATTATGGGACACACATTCCAGTTATTTTGTATTGAATCTTTTGCTTCCGCACTTTTATTATTCTTGACTCATGTTGTCTTGGTTTATGGACATGTTTTAGATAGTTTTATTTTGTTCTTGATATCACTACAGCCGTAATGTGACTGTGGATGGATACTTCTTACCCACAGGTAGCATGGTTGGCTATGTCACGTGCCCAATTTAGCGTACTCTGGGAAGCGGGGCGTGACATAGATACAACAAACTACCAATTATCTGAGCATACAAAGATTGGTTTACAGGTGGACCAGAGTAGGATCTCAAGTGAAACAGAGGATCATATGGAGTAGAAACTGGTGTACTGTCAAAATACCCAAATTTCTTCAACATAGATTCAGCATAATGGGATTGTGAAAAGGTAATTCCATTATTGTTTCTAATGAGTTTAAACCCTAAAATGACATCAGCTACTCCTAAGTCTTTCATATCAAACTGGCTAGTTAAGAACTTCTTGGTGTCTGATATTATATTAGGGTTTGAACCGAATAGCAGAATGTCATCAACATAGAGGCAAAGGATTATGCATGCATCTCCTACAACTTTAGAGTACACACATTTAACAGATTCATTAGAACTAAAACCATAAGATTTAATTACTCTATCAAACTTCTGGTTCCACTGTTTAGGTGCTTGCTTAAGTCCATACAAAGACTTCACAAGCCTATAAACCTTATTTTCCTGACCAGGTACCACATACCCTTCAGGTTGAACTATGTAAATCTCCTCGTCGAGATCACCGTTCAAGAAAGCTGTCTTAACATCCATTTGATGTATCTCTAGATCGTAAATGGCTGCTAAGGCAACAAGCACTCTAATGGAAACACCTTTGGTAACAGGTGAAAAGGTGTCAAAGTAATCTACATCTTTCTTTTGACTAAAACCTTTAGCTACCAAACGCGCTTTAAACTTATCTAATGTACTATCTACTTTAAGTTTCTTTTTAAATATCCACTTAGAGCCAATTGGAGTACAGCCAGGAGGTAAGTCTGTAAGGATCCAAGTATGGTTTTGCATAATAGATTCAAATTCATTATTAATCGCTTCTTTCCAAAAACTAGAATCTATTGAGATCATGGCATCCCTATACGTTGCAGGATCTTCCTCAACAAGGTAGGAGATAAAGTCACTACCAAAGTTTTTTTTCTATTCTAGGTCTTTTGCTTCTTCTAGGTTCCACATCTAAGCTGTGTTCTAAGTTGTCATCTAAATTATCATGCATGATTTCATGTGGAATCGGAGGAGAGGTAAAAGGCTCAATGGTCGATGAACTTTCAGCAGCCATTTTATTTACTTTATCTTTAAAAGGAAACACATGCTCAAAATAGACAGCATCTACGGGTCTACCATCAATTATGGAGTTAACTCTAATATCACTAAAGTCGGACTTAACTACAAGGAAGCTGTTGGCATTAGAGTTTTCTACAGGACCAATAAAAACACAGCCAACAGTTTTAGGTCCTAATTTCTTTCTCTTGAATTCAGGAACCTTTACTTTGGCAAGTGACCCCCATACTTTTAAGTGTTGCAAGTTGGGCTTCTTACTAAACCAAAATTCAAACGGTATCTTATCGGTATCTTTAAAAGGAATTCCATTTAGAATGTGGTTTGCATTAAGTAATGCATCCCCCACATTCTAGAGGGAAGACCAGATTCAGCAAGAAGAGAGTTTATCATGTCAACTAAAGTCTGGTTTTTCCTTTCAGCCACTCCATTGGACAGACGGTTGTAAGGAGCAGTTGTTTGATGAATCAAACCATGTTCTTCACAAAATCACTTAAGTTCAGTTGAGGTGTATTCACCGCCTCGATCTGACTTGATTCTTTTTATGAACTTGTTGGTTTGTTTCTCAACAAGGTTCTTATAGATTTTAAATTTCTCAAATTGTTCATCTTTAGTTTTCATGAGGAAGATGAAACAATATTTAGAAAAATTATCTATAAAAGTTACAAAGTATCGCATACCATCTCTAGTTAAAGTTCCATTCATGTCACATATATCGGTATGAATTAATTCTAATAACTCAGTTTGACTATTAACCGATTTGAAAGGTTGTTTAGGCAGTTTTGCCTGAATACAAACCTCACACCGCTTGGTTTTGTCTATTTGAATTTTCGGAATTAATTCTAAGTTCATCATTCTACGCATGGTATTCTTGTTTACATGTCCTAGACGAGCATGCCACATGTCACAGCATACAGAATTTTAACAAGTTGGTGGAACAGAAATAGATGCAACAGATTTATTTAGAGATGAATCAACAATACAAAATTTTAACAAGTCTCTACCACAAACAAAGCCTTTTCCTACATAGGATCCAAACTTGGTAATTACAACTTTATTGGATTCTAATACAAGTTTATAGCTGAGTCTCATCAATACTATTCCACTAACAAGATTCTTCCTAAAGTTCGGCACGTGCTGCACATTTTGAAGAAATATCACTTTTCCTGAAGTAAACTTCAAGTCCACACGTCCATATCCTTCAATCCTTGCAGCGCTCGCATCTGCCCATGTCGCACACCGTCCTGTATCGACCTGATACGAAGAAAACAAGGATCGGTCACAACATACATGGGCATTTGCAGCCGAATCTAACCACCAGTCGGTCGTTAGAATCAGCGTGTTAACTTCAGGGTTTTGAATTATTAAGCCAGACATGTCGGTGTTTACGGTTGGTGAGACCCATACAGTTAAGGTGTTCACTTAGGGGTTGGTAGGTGGTCCAACTTTTCTATCTTTACAATTCCGAGCTAAGTGACCCGGCTTCCCACAGACAAAACAGTTTCCACCTTTGTTCCCTTTATGATTGCCATTGTTTTGAGGTTTAGGCTTAAAGTTAGGCTTGTTCTTTTGTTGGTGGTAGTTCTTGTTATGATTATGGTTATGGTTCTTCTGAAATTTGTTGAAAGGTTTCTTATAAAAGTTTTTAGTCTCAACAACATTCGTTTGGATAGAAGAAGCCTTACTTTTCTCCTTATGAATATCTTCAGTTTTAAGAGTCTAGATAAGGGAGTTCAAAGAAAGGTTATCCTGACGATGACAGAGCTTGTTAGCAAAGTCATCCCAGGACGAAGGTAACATTTCAATGAGGGCAGCTACTTGTACATTTTCCTCTAGGTTGTAGCCTTTAATCTTAGCACCAGTGATAAGGTTTTGGTATTCAAGGATTTGGTTTGTAACGGTCTTGGTCTCTATCATCTTGAATTTTAACCAATTCACAAAGGAATACCTCTCTAAGCCAACATCTTCTTGTCCAAATTTCGAGTCTAATGCTTCCGAAAGTTCTTTCGAAGTTGGGATTTGGCAATATATGTCGTAGAGTTCATTGGACAAAGTAGACAGGATTTTACCATGGCATGGGTAGTCTATCCCTAAGGGTGTAGGCCTAGGTGGAGGAGTTGAAGGTGGGGCATAAGTCAGAGCAGGGTAGTAGAGGGTGGCTCTGACGGGATAGGCTCACAAGTTATAGCAGAAATAAGACCCAACGTGGTCAGCCAGTACCGCATTCGATTTTGCCAACGCTTGAAGTGTTGACCAGCAAAAGTTTTGGGTCTGGCTGAGACTAAGTCTTCTAGGTTAACCTTAGACATGTTTAGGTTCATGGTCCAAAAACTAGCCTATTAGATTATAGGAAAAAAACTCTGTTCTTAGTTGTTGGGTGAGGTTGCTAGTAAGACCAAAAAACAAATTAAATTAATAATTTTCAAGTACAAATATTTAACTAACTTTGCTAAGCATGCAGAGAAGACCAGGCAGACTAGCACTTGAACTGCTTCAAGAGGCTAACACATATCCTCATATATAAGGACAGCAACATCCTATTGCTTAGGCGATGTGGGACTAAAGAAAAAGGAAAAATAGATCTTAAACCATTAAATAAAGCATAAAATCCATCAATTAAGTCCCCAAGCCAAGAACACAAACTGCCCTCTACATGAAACTTTCGCACTTCCGATCACCCATGGTGTGCCCAAGAATTGTATATATGATTAAACCTAAATTGTTTGAGACCCAACAAGCCTCTCTGCCATCCGAAGCAACCCCAAGAGAAATGCAACATCACCCAATCAAATAGGTTCAGAACAACACACTGGCATATTTACAAGACGACATTGAAAACAGAAAGATAAAAGTCTTCACCAATAACCGACTCAAAAAACCCATTCAACTATAAACACTTGCTATATGCATATCTATCTCTTAAATTCTTTCAAATTGTAGAAAGAATCCAAGCATCAAGCACAATCTCTCTATTTCTCAACATTCCAAAAAAAAAAGATAGAAAGTTCATCAAACCCCAAAATTGCCCGTGACCCAGTTCAAGATTTCAACATACCTATCTAATAATAAAAACATGATAAACCAAAATAAGCAATGCAAAAGAAGTATTTTTTTTTATTTACCTTTGTTTGTTCCTGGGACAAATGGGCAGCTGTAAAATCCATGGGTTGTGAGAAATGAAGGAACCAAGAGAGTTAATAGAAGGATGCAAGGTCCAATGGGTTCGATTTGGGCGAGATGATGAATTGGGACATGGCGGCGGCAACAAGAACAAGGAATTCATCGCTTTTTTTATCTATCTTTTTTTTTATTTTTTCCTCTTTGTTTTCTTTGAAGGGTCTCTCTCTCTCTGTTCCTGATCTTTGTTTCTTCCTATTTTCCCTCCATTTGGTGGGAAATGGGACAAAGGGAAGGAGAACAGGCGCCATTATTCTGCTGGGCTCTATGTAGCCTTTTCTTCAAGTAATTATTTGTAGTTGGGTTTTTCTAATAGAGAAAAGTGTATCTGCGCAATGGATAGCAGCCCGCGGCCCAACACTCTCACAAGCTGTGGGGGCCGCACTCAAGTATCTGGGCCCCACATCCCACATCTTGAGTGGGTTGTGGAGTAAAACTTTTATTACCAGTGCGGTGGAATCCATGCATGCTATATGAATTCTCATTGGATACAAGATAGTCCATGTTATCCACTACCTATGTACTCGTATCTTATAACCCAATTTGTATCCAGTAGGAATTCATGTAGCTTTCCACCATACCAGTAGGAAAAGTATTACTTTGTGTATTATAGACCCGTTGCACAGCCGCTCTTTCCTTTTTCTTAAACCACCTTCAAAATTCTTTATTGTTTTGATATACCTCCAGCCGAGCTTAGATATTCATCACACCTCCAATATTCTTTAAATTGTTCTCAAGTACCTCATTGTTTCCTTAAAAAAACAGTTACCTAGTTGAAAATACATAATTATTCCTTCACACACCTCCTTTTTTCCTATTATATTCTCTAATTATAAAATTTTGAATTCTACTCGAGTTTGACAAGGGTATTTATCAAAAACCGTCTATGATTTGGATGTATACACCCGGTAAGAGAGAAGAAATAGAAGTGTGGACCCCACACGCTGTCCAAGACTGCCCGAAACTCCCTCCTCTCTCTCAACCGTTGCCCGGGCGTATTACATCGGCCATACCGAATAATTTCTTCTATGATTTGATCTTTTTATCAGAAACCATCATGTATTGTTTTGGTTAGCAAGAAAATACTCTGAATTATATACTGTTAGAGAAAACCTCTCTGGGTGGATTTTACAAGATGGTGTTTTGTTAACAGTGCCTACTTTGCAGTTTAGTTTTTCGGTAACTGTGTAAACTTCAAGATGATTTTCACTAAAATTATCAAATACAAAATGCTTTTTGGCGAATATTCCAGTTTTGATAATTAAAGATAAGTGATAGAAATGTCATTTGATAAGATTTTCAACAACATGGTGGTTTTTCGCTAACAACGTATACCCTATGATGGTTTTTCGATGAAGGAAAAACTATATCGTGGTTTCTCGTAAGAGGATCAAACCACTGAATCACATTTGGTAAATGTTCCTTGACTGCATGTGGATAACAAAAGCTGAAATCAAGACATGAACTTTCTAAGAGTTCAGTTTGTTGTCGTTTAATTTCTTTGATCCTCTAAATATGGGGTTTCTTTTGTTAGGTTTTTGTTGATTTGGTATTTTGGTGTAGAGCTTTGTTGATTTGAGGTTCTTTAAATTTTGTTGATTTGGGGCTTCTTCCTTAGGGTTTGTTGATTTGGGGGCTCTTCAAGCAATTTTTTTTAATTTTAATTTGAGGCTTTTGTTTAAGGTTTTGTTGAAAGAATACAAGGATGGAAGCGGAGGGGCTTGGAAAGAAAAGAAAATGCGAAAACACAAAATGTCAAGTGTGGATTCCCGTGATCAAGATACATGACGGATGACAAGTCTTTCACGTGCACCAACAAGCTCTTTGAAGTACCATGCGAAATGGACATTTCTCGGCGTCTCATCTCCGAAGCATCATCCGATCTTTGAGGGGGCCTCCCCTGAGTACATTCTGTATTCGTCTAGTAACCAGCCACAGCTCGTCTCCGAGCTATTACCGAGCCGAGCTTCCTCAGCCTCCTCGCTCGTCTCCGAGCTGAGCTTCCTCAGCCCCCTCGCTCATCTCTGAGCTGTCACCGAGTTGAGCTTTCTTAGCTTCCCCGTTTGGCCGAGAGCACGGAGTACGAGCGTCACCGTAACGGTTCCGTGTATCTCGCCACGACGAGAGCTCCGCCGCTCCACGTCTCGTATCACATGCTGGCATATTTTGGCATTAATTATCCCGTCATTAATGGGTGTATCCCGTCATCAACGCAAACGTGACGCAGGGGCGTAACGGACGGCGAGAATCTCACATCGGCTCACTCCATGCAATCGCTACATAAACCCCTCTTCCAGACGACTCAGGCATCTTGAACCCATTCCAATACGCCGCTACTCTGACCTAATATTTCTCGGCATTTACTTGATCGTCGGAGGGTCCTACGGTGGTTTCCAATCACGGGACTTCCCTTGCAGGCAGCTCGGCGTCAACAACTACCAACAACCCATTGAGATCCACACACTCAATTCTTATATCAAATCTCAACCGTTCAGCACCGCAGGCAAAAAGATAGACGGAGGACAATATTACCCACCTCCATTAAAGAACGTGAAGAAGAAGAAAACAACCATATATGACCGTACTATTATTATTAAACTATATCAAAAAACTGTAGTATCGAATAAACTAAATTTATTAAAATTATATATAACTACATCAAAAATAGCACGGAGTTAAAAATTTCAGAAGGTGCGGAGAATATTCAATAATAATCAAAAGGTTAATAGAAAGGGTAAATATCTTGGCTTTAGGAAATTGGGTGGGAGTCCTTTACCATATTTGTTAAATAAAATGTCTCGGATATAAATGAGTTACAACTTATATAGGATCATATCAACCAGTATATATTCAGATAAATCTTTAATATATAATCACATTCTATATGCTATGGTGATTCTTTTCCCTCTATTTATTTTTGGAATAATAGATCGTAATTGGAAGCATGCATGTACGATTTGAAACCAAAACCTCTTTGCTCGGCTAGCTTGCAATAGATAATTTTTATTGGATCAACAATAAACGGATCATAATGATCCATACTCTAACCCTACAATGTGGCTTAAGTTCCATGATTATCATATGATAAATTTGAAGATTTAGAAATTTAATAAATAAAAAACATAAAAGACAATATATTCAAGAGATATATGGGGAAAATTTTCTTAAAAGGCTCGCATTTAAAACGAAGAAAATGAAACTATATCTAAATATTTTTCTTTAACAGTAGTTACAAACCATTTGTATTATACTTCTTTTTAGTCTAACCATGAGATAAGAAGTTCTTGACTTGAGAGCTTCGCTATTTGCTCTTATTTATGGCTAAAACAGAATCATGTTCTCTCTCTCTCTCTCTCTCTCTCTCTCTCTCTCTATATATATATATATATATATATTCTCAACTTCTCCTTCAGAAAAAAGAAGAAGAAAAAGAACCAAATGTCGTTTTCAAATTAATGGAGAATTTAACATATGCAAGTGGTGTTTATTAGTACATATTAATAATACTGCTAGCTAGAAATCAGAGAATCTGAGAAGACCAAGGAGCAGCCGAGCTAAAAAAAAAGACAAACTAATGAAGTATATTAAGAGTTAGTTAGCCACATAGTTCAGACACTTAGGCTTAGGTTGCATACAAGCTGAAAGCAAATTTACTCTTCTTAATATTGATTAACATCAACAGCTGAGCTTTCTTGAATCTTTTATTAATTTGTAAACCTTTTAATATGTAGAGTTGATTCTATCTTTCTTTTTGTCAATATTGAAAATTACTCAAGAAGACTTTAGTTAGTCATGGACACTGTTTTCTTTTTCGCCTTGGTTTCAAAGAAAGTTGAAAAGGAAATAAATGGTAAAATAAACAGCATCTATAGTTAAAATAAGCGTCAACCCTGACAAGATGCTCAGTGCTTGAGTAATTTTTATAAATCTCACCCGTAGCGGGAGTTGAAACGGCCGGTCTCGCGAAGACCGACCCCTTAGCAGGAGAAGCCTCTTTGACGACTTCGTCTACCGGAGCTGGAATAGCTATCCGCTTCGGGATAAACCCTTCAGGTATTGTAGGCCTCTTTACAGGCCCGTTGGAACCTTGACCCAGTCTGTTAAAAACTGAGGCGTTGGAATTGATCGACCCGTTGAGAGGGGCCGTGGCAGTTGCAAGCTGATCGAAGACCGATTTCTTTGGAGCCTCATGTGATGTCACTGAAGCATTGAAGCTTATTGGCAGGAGCATGGTCCCGAAGAACAATCCAGTGGTGGGCTGAGTCACCAGCTCCACGGGCATCGCAAAAATGGAGGCCGCTTGGGGCCCATAAGTCACTCCTCCAATATGGACGGAGTGGTAGTTGCTGTTGCAATTGGTGCAGTTGAAAGCCATCGATGTCATCTTCTCTTCTGCATGGAGCAAGACACCAAATCTTAGTACCTTGAATCCAGGAGCAACCATATTAAACCGCGATTCGTTCGCGAACACGACACACGAAGTGTGAAGTGGAAAGAGAAAGAGATCCATGTTCCCTTATAAAAAATAAATAAATAATGAACCAAAAGTGATGGGCAAATTTCCCCAAATGGAGCATCACGTGCTCGAGCACGTGATGCGCCTTGAAACAAAAATTATAAGCAGTGCGCTTAACAAATAAGGCTGAAATTGAGCCTCACATGCAGGCACGTAAGCATATATATACAAAGTATATAGGCGTCTTCCTAAAACAAATAACAGGTCAGAAGACGCATCACGTGCCAACACGTAATGCTTTTCTCTGGAACTGCCGCATATAAGCAAACCGGGCTAGTGCCATTGGGCCACGCGCTACACGTGAGGATTTCTAATCCCTCTGAGCCGATAAAATTAAATTCTAAATAAGAGGGATCATAATCCTATTTGGAAAAATATGTTCCCAATCTTTCTAAAAAAGGAAGATTGTGCTCTATAAATCAGAGCACCGTTAGATTAAAGATCCAATAGTGATTAAAAATCACTAAGATATAGAATAAGCTCTGTATGGGAAAATATTTTCCTGATCTTTCTAAATAAGAAAGATTGTGCTCTGTAAATCAGAGCACCGTTGGATTAAAAATCCAATGGTGATTAAAAATCACCAAGCTACAGAATAAGCTCTGTATGGGAAAATATCTTCCCAATCTTTCTAAACAAGAAAGATTGTGCTCTGTAAATTAGAGCACCGTTGGATTATAGATCCAATGGTGATTAAAAATCACCAAGCTACAGAATAAGCTCTGTATGGGAAAATATCTTCCCAATCTTTCTAAACAAGAAAGATTGTGCTCTGTAAATCAGTCTTGTTAAAAACAAGAAGAATATCTTCTGTAAAACAGAAGTCCCTGGATCAAAGATCCAACGATGGATGAAATCCCCGAGTTAATCAAAAACCTCTCAATGAGAGATTTCCTTAACAAAAATCAACAAACTTGCCTCTGCTATATAAAGGACTCGAGACTGAAGAGAGAAAGGGAGGATACCCCCCCATAAGATTTGAGAAAACAAAAAAAGAAGAAGAGGAGTTCCCTTTAGAGAAAAAGAAACCCTAAGTGAGGAAAACATTTACATTTTATCTCCTTTTACAAGAGTTTAACTCTTCCAAAAAAAAAGAACTTAGTTCTTCCTCTGGTTGAGGACTGCAGAAGCAGATCTCCCCACAAGTTGAGAATTTAATTCTCATCGGGGAGATTCTGTTATACAGTCTCAAAACTTAGAGGAAAGAACTAGATTTGAAGAATTTAATTCTTCCAAACATATAGGAATTTAATTCCTCTGATAGAACTAGGGTTTAACCCTGCGTAAGAATTTAATTCTTATAAAACAAAGGACTTGAAATTCTCAAGACCTAGATCAAGAGCCCCATGCATATTAGCGTTCAACGCTATAACAACAGATCACGTGTTCCCACATAAGCACCTCTGAGGAACAAAAAAGAACAACTGAGATCGAGTCACGTGACCCCACGTGACCTCCAATAGTGTTTAGCACTTAGAAAAGAATAGGAAAATAAATTCAAAGGAGGCAGTGCCCAACTTGGCGGCGCCTCACGTGTCTACACGTGATGGTGAGAAGATTTAAGTGTTTAACACTTACATATATAGAACGAGGGAATAAGCCCAAAGAAACAGTGCCCCATATTCAGGTGCTTCACGTGCCACACGTGAGCACTCCGAATTTCAGTGTTTAACACTGCTTGAGAGTATCACGTAGGAGCACGTGAGCGCCAAACATTTATCGATGTTTAACACTGTGAGAGACCAACCTTAGCCCAAATTAGCCAAGTCTCCCGAGACCGAAAACCTTTTGACTGTCAATCAACCGAGCCTTCCTATACTCAGGTCCCCCAAAAATCGATCTTAGTTCCAGAGATGGCCAATGATCTCTTGACACGTGGCATTCAAAAATAATGTTCGTTCCACCATGATCTCTCCCTTCAATTTGGAGTTCGGTTCAAGGGTACATCTCTCCACACCTCTGATATATGCCGTTGTAATTCTTTAACGATATCAGAGAGGTGGAGGGTCCCGACAACCAACAGCTCTTGGATGCACTCTTAAACCCATGAGCATATCCCAATGGACCGTAATGTCCTTAAACTAGCCCATGGACCGTAATGTCCTTAAACTAGCCCATGGCCGCAACGTCCTTAAACTAGCTATGACCGTAACGTCTTTAAACTAGATATGGACCGTAACGTCCTTAAACTAAAACGATAGAGCCCAAATGCTCTTTCGTTGGATCAAAAATGATCCCGAACCCCCGTTAAGTAGATCTTAGTCCAATATCGGATTAACGTATCCTTAATAGATATTTAAGTCGATCTTAATCTCAAACAAGGTTAACGATCCTTAAATCAAACCAAACCCAAATTTAAGAAAATACGGATTTGGACTAATCCACGCCCTACGGGCGACAACACAAATTAGTCTCCGTATACAATCCACGGGCAACCAAAAATAAAACAAACACACACGACACGAAGTGACCTTCTGGAGCAGGAGAAAGTGGTTACCGTGATACGGTAACGTAATTAACTACAGGGGCTTGCATATACAGGGAAGAGCATCCCCACAATAAAAAAACCCCTCACAAATAAGGGGGAATCTGACGATGTCTGCTACAACGGCCGCATCAGTCCAGACCTCCGATACACGGTGCCATAAATCAACTTGGCATCTTCGGAGAGGTGGACGGATAAATCCAAATAGCATCTTCCCCCAAATGCAGGCAAGACGTTTGTCATTCCCGGCTTTCGGCGGTAAACCGATTCTGGCACGCCCGGTGGGACCTTTTCCTCTTTCCACTCAACACTTCGTGTGTCGTGTTCGCGAACGAATCGCGGTTTAATATGGTTGCCCCTGGATTCGAGGTACTAAGATTTGGTGTCTTACTCCGTGCAGAAGAAAAGATGACATCGATGGCTTCCAACTGCACCAATTGCAATAACAACTACCACTCCGTCCCTGCTGGAGGAGTGACTTATGGGCCCCAAGCGGCCTCCAACTTCGCAATGCCAGTGAAATAGGTGACTCAAGCCACCACTGGACTGTATTTTGGGACCATGCTCCCGCCAGTGAGCTTCAGCGCCCCGGTGCCATCACAGGAAGCTCCAAAGAAGTCGGTCTTCGATCGGCTTGCAACTACCACGGCCCCTCTCAACGGGTCGTCCAAGTTCGCCGCCTTAGTCTTCGACAGGCTGAGCCAGAGCTCAAATGGGCCTGCGAAGAAGCCCGCGATACCTGAAGGGGTTATCCCAAAGCGGATAGCCATTCCAGCTCCGGTAGCCAAATTCGTCAAAGGGGCTTCCCCTGCCAGAAAGTCAGCCTTTGCAAGATTGACCGTTCCTTCTCAGTAGGCGTCGGTCTTCAATAGGCTGACACCAACAACACCCCATCAGAGTAGGGAGCATGACGAAGCCACTCCCGTAACTGAACTATTCCCATCTGCACGACATGCTCGACGTCGCCACTGGCGCCGAGTAAGGAAGGCTGGGGGCAGTTCTCCCTCTGGACTTACCCCACCAGCTCCAATGGTGGAAGTTGATGATGCTGTTCCAACTGGGAACAGCTTCGAGCTACTCAGGAGGGTGCGCAAGAACTCTCCAACCACCATACTGAAGAAGTCTCCTCCGCCTGTCGAAAACACAACACAGGTGAAGTCGGGACAACCTCCTCAGCGGTTGCCCTCCAAGATCCACAGATTTTGGCGGAAAGTCCAAGACTCTGTAATTGACAAAGAATACTCTCGCCGACTGAAGAAGACGAAGGCTCGGCAATAGGAGGACCATCCCTCCGCCATACCACAGAAGGTACCATCTACATGGGTGCCTGCCGCAACGACCCCCTCAACTTCGACCTCCTATAAAAAGAGAAGGCCAGAGAATCAACCACCACCGCAGAGAAATTCTGAGCGTGATGGATCCAAACGCCCCAAGTCTAGGGCATGGTTGTGCATACTGTCTACATGGTATCAGGAAAAAAGGATAGCCGTACTTCCACGGGTCATCGACCACTTACACGGTCTGTGACAAAAGCTCGGGAGCAACAACAGAAACTCCAGGAGATGCTGACAAGGATGGCCGCACTCACTAGGCAGAAAGAAAGCCCAGAAGTATCGTCGGAACAACGCCAGGAGCAAGAGACCGACACCGAGTTCCTACGGAGGGTGCTTGAGAAGAAAGATAAGGAGGCCGCGGAACAAGAGGCTAATATAAAACAGATGGCGCTTTTGTTCCAAGATATGGTTGGGAAGATGATCCGGCCGGATTCTCCAGCTGAAGACCCTCCAATAATCATTGAAAACGACAGAGGGGAGACATCGAACCCTCCTCCAGCTTTATCGGCAGCCAGGGAGGAGACGATCTCCAAAGCTACCCTTGATGACTACATAGCTCAACAAATACGAGCTCATCAAGCGAACGAAGCAGCAGGCCAGATCGTTAGAACTGGGCGACCTTACCCATGCTGGTACGATCAAATTAAGTACCTGCCAGGATATACGATCCCCAAATTCCATGTGTATAAAGGGACGGGCAATCCGCACCAACACGTTGCTCAATTCAGAGCTTTGTGCGGTAATACAGGGGGCGATGACAAACTGTTGCTTAGCCAGTTTGTTGGCAGCTTGTCGGAGATGGAATTTGAATGGTACTCCGAGCTCCCAAATGATTCCATCAAGACATTTGCATAAATGGAGCTACTGTTTACATAAAGGTTCTCAAGCGCTAGCGAGTGCACCCCGATCACGGCATTAATCAATGCCAGGGTGAAACTGGGAGAGACCTAGGTTCAATACGCAATTCGGTGGCGTAACCTATGGTCAAAGTGTGAGCAACGCATAGAAGAAGCCCCCGCTGTGGGCATGTTCGTGGGGACCCTTGATCCTCAGGCGACTATATCCCAGTTCATGATGTTCTTCAAGCCGACCACCTTCCAGGCCTTGATTGACAAACTGGCCCAAATAGACCAGATGGGCCATAGACCATCCTCTTCAAGGACAGATCTTCGAAATGAAAAGGGCAAAGAGAAAGCGACCTTCGTCGTCAACGCTCAACAACAATCGAGTGACCCGAAGCCGGTGGTTCTCCAAAACAATAGACCGCGAGCCCTCGAAGAGAAGTTGAGACGTCCTTACTCGTTTCCCCGAGATAAAACGAGGAGGTTATTCGAACTAGCGGTGCGCAACAGACTCTTCACCCTGCTAGATCCAAGACGCCCGCAGCAATCGGGCGATGTCAACAATCCCAATTACTGCCCCTACCACCGAATAGTGGACCACCCAATCGAAGATTGCTACGTCTTTAAAAACTGGGTCGAAGACCAGTACCAGCAGGGCAAGTTCGCGCTGTTCGAAAACTGGAAGGTGAACCCGCCCCAGCAGCACACGCTTAAAAAGGTGGATACACCGGGGGCATTGTGCTCATTCATAGAAGAAGCTCCGTAGGAAGTGGTTCTTTCAACTAAAACTAAAAGAATGCTGAAGGATTTTCAAGCGTGTCCGGCGATCAAATGGAAAAGCCCACTGGAGCCTGAAGTTATTGACGGAATGCTGAAACCGCGCCCGACGCCGAAAGTTGGTAACGATGGGCAAAACCTCCAGGCCAAGCCTTCGAAGTCTTCGAAGAAAAAGAAGAGGACCAAGAAGCCCGTGCAGCTTGACGACAATCATACGAATCTGCAAAAATACATCGACGCACTAGAGGAATACAACCAAAAGGCGCGGACCCCGGTCACACTGGAAGAGTTTGTTTCCTGATTTAAAATCAGAAAAAAGCTTATGGGAAAAGCTTCAGAAGGAGGGGCCACGTGCTTACACGTGACCAGCAGTCACGTGTTGACACGTGACATATAAAAGCAGTGGAAAAGGGCTCATTGATTCCCTGATCAAGTCAGAGAAAATGTTCCCTAATCAAGTCAAGAAAAAGGGCTTCAGATGAGGTCACGTGTTGGCACGTGACGCTCAAAGGAGAGGACTCGTGCTACAGTTGAGTCAAGAAAAGGGGCTCCTAACAGGGGGTCACGTGTTCACACGTGACCAATGGTCACGTGTTAACACGTGATGGCTAAAACAGCAACCAGAAGACAGCGCAGAAAGAAAGAGGATTCTTCATTCCAAAGAGGGTCACGTGTCTACACGTGACCATGGGTCACGTGGTCACACGTGACCGGCTTTCAAAGCCCATTTTTGACGACAGAATTAAATTCTGAAGGAAATTTGAATCTTTCCAAAGTAAAGTGATTATCTGGGACCAATCAAATTAAAGATTCAGAGATGATTAAATATCATCTATCTATGGAAAATCTCGGGTTTGGAAAGATTTCCCCCTTAAATCTAACCAAAATAACAAAGGAGAATCTCTGGATTTAAAATCCAATGGTGAATAAAATTCACCTAATAATCCAAAGGTCCAGAACGAATGAAGGATGCAAATCAAATATCTCATGAAAGATTTACCAAAAAACTAATTGACTCAGCTGCTTCTCCTATAAATAGGAGCCAGGACACACATATATACATATATACGCAGAGGGAAGAAAAATGAGAGAGCCTTGATACTTTGAAGGAACTTGGATCTTCTGCAAAAGAAAACCCCAGGTAAGAAAGGGAAGGCTTTCTGAAAGAAGGAGAATTTAATTCTCAACAGAGTTTAACTCTGATATATAAAACAGAAGAACTTATTTTTTCTCTCTTTGATAGAGGATCTGCAAAGCGCACACCTCCCCTTTAGATTGAGAATTTAATTCTCAATGGGTTGAGATCCTGCCATGCAGATCCAAAACATAGAGAGGGAATGAAAGCATGAGAATTTAATTCTCGCAGAACTATAGGAATTCAATTCCTTTAAAATAAAATTAGGGCTTGACCCTGTATCATGGGAATTTAATTCCTTCAGAACAAAGAGAAACAGGGTTTAACCCTAATTAAGAACCTAGTTCTGTTGAAACAGCGGGAATTTAATTCCCTTAATCATAATTTAACAGAGAATGGGAGTTCAATTCCTTAAAAGCTTTTATTAGGGTTTAACCCTATTCAGTTCTTCACATATATAAGGAATTTAATTCCTACAGAAAATTCAGAGTTCAACTCTTCAAAAGAAACTAGGAATTTAATTCCTTTGAAATTATTGTCAGGGTTCAACCCTACGAGGAATTTAATTCTTGAAAGGGATTAACAGATCTTCTAACAACCACAGAAAAGAAGAGTCACGTGTCACCACGTGACCCCCCCAAAAGATCTACAGAAAGCCCTTTGAGGCAGTGCCTCACGTGACCCTCGGCAGAAGCGTTAACATATAAGCATTTGAATACCCGTCACGTGAGGGCACGTGGTACTCTGAAAAATGCGATAATCTTAACAGAATCAATGAAGGGAGGGCGCTCTCACGTGTTGCCGCGTGACCCCTCTTGCCTTAGTGTTTAACACTAAATCGAAACTCCCGAATCCAGTGTTAAAACAACTGTTGGGCCTTAGTGTTCAACACTAATAAAAAAACTTTACTTGCAGTGTTCAACACTGACCACCTTAGTGTTTAACACTAATTTGAGGGCTCAGTTGCCAGTGCTTGATACCGATCTGTTTTAGTGTTTAACACTAATTTGAAAGCCTTGTCGCTGGTGTTTAACATCAATTATCTTCTAGTGTTAAACACTAACTTGTCAACCTCATTCCCAGTGTTCAACACTGATTGCTCTGTAGTGTTTAACACTAGGCTTTGGCCCGATTGGCTAAAGGGATAGAGGCAAAGCCTCTCCCTCAATGGACCAACAAGAAGCCAATATTCCAGACCTGACTGGACTTAGCCCAAGCTGGCCATAAGTCCTCAATTCGTGATTAACTGGGCCAGTGGGCTCATAACATAATTAATCAGTCTTGACCCCAAATTGGGCCAGGGACTACTCAAGCCATTCCGGTTCTAGGGTACATCTCTTCACTCCTTTGATACTTGGCATTGTAATCCCTCAATGTCTTCAAAGAGGTGACGGGTCCCGATGACCACTCATGATATGGACTGTGGGGTCCTTAAACCCATGTCTAATGCAAAATTCCTGGTTACGTGGAACGTGGATAACGTCACTCTTTGACCCCGTGGAAAACGTCCAGAGCGGATCCTGGTCCTCGCAGAGCACGGCAGTGAACCCGTGTGAAGCATCCAGAGCGGAGCCTAGTCCTCGCCTAACGCGGCAGTGAACCCGTGTGAAGCATCTAGTGCAAAATTCCTGGTTACGTGGAACGCGGATAACGTCACTCCTTGACCCCGTGGAAAACGCCCAGAGCGGAGCCTGGTCCTCGCCAAGCACGGCAGTGAACCCGTGTGAAGCATCCAGAGCACATACCGGACTGTGGAGTCCTTAAACCCATGGACCGCAATGTCCTCAAACTACCCATGGACCGCAATGTCCTTAAACTACCCACGGACCGCAATGTCCTTAAACTACCCATGGACCGCAATGTCCCTAAACTAGAACAATAGAGCCCCTATATGCTCTTTTGTCGGATCTAAACGGTCCCGTTTAAGTTGATCTTAGCCTCAAAGATGGCTAACGAATCCTTAAACCTTCAAGCAGATTGGACTACGAATCCCCCCAATTGACTCTGGCTCGAGGGTACATCTCTGAACCCCTCTGACACCCGTCGTTGTAATCCTTCAACGTCGTCAGAGAGGTGACGGGTCCCGACGGCCACACACATACGATGGACCATTATGTCCCTAAAACTGGAACGACGGAGTCCAAACGCTCCTTTGTCGGATCTAAACGATCCCGTTAAGTTGATCTTAGTCTTAAACTAGACTAACGTGTCCTTAACAAATGTTTGAGTTGATCTTAGCCTCGAGCGTGGCTAATGTATCCTCAAACCAAACCCCCAAACCCAAATCTAAGATAATACGGATTTGGACTAGTCCACGCCCTACGGGCGACAACATAAATCGGTCTCCGTAAACGATCCACGGGCAATAAAACAAAAACACACGACACGAAGTGACCATCTGGAGAAGGAGAAAGTTGTTACCGCGATGCGGTAGCGTAATTAACTGCAGGGGCTTGCGCCTGCAGGGAAGAGCGTCCCCACAATCAAAAACCCCTCAAACGAGGGGGAATCTGACGAAGTCTGCTACATCGGACGCATCCGTTTAAACCTCCGATACACGGTGCCATAAATCAACTTGGCATCTTCGGAGGGGCAGACGGATAGCACCAATTAGCATCTGCCCCGAACCTCAGGCGAGACGTCCCCACGTCCCGCGTGTCCGTTCGAGGGGGAACAGATTCTGGCACGCCCGGTGGGACCTTTTCCTCTTTCCACTCCACACTTCGTGTGTCGTGATTCGCGAACCAATCGCGGTTCGCTAATAGTTGCCCTTGGGTTTCAAGATACTAAGAATTGGCGCCTTGCTTATTGCAGAAAGCAAAGGATCGATGGCTTCTACTTCTGCGAAATCCTCCAACTACTCAAGCTGTAATTGCGACCAACGCTTTGCCTCACCAGGAGGTATAGCCTATGGACCCCAAGCTGCTTCGTTGTTCACAATGCCGGTGGATCAGGTGACTCAAGCCACTACCGGATTGTTCTTTGGGACTATACTCCCACCATCAAGCTTCGCGGCGCCGGTGCTGACAAAGGAAGCTCTCAAGAAGTCGGTCTTTGATCGTCTTACCCCTGCCGCGGCTCCTCTCAACGAGTCGCCCAATGTCAACGTCTCGGTCTTCTCTAGATTGGGCCAGAAATCCTGTGAACTCATCACGGGACCTATGATCTCAGAGAAGGCTGCTTCTAAGAAAGCGGCCGCTCCTGCCTCCGAAATCGCCAAGGCGGTTTCCCCAGCCAAGAAGTCGATCTTCACAAGATTAACGGCTTCGACTCCCGCTCCTGCTGCGCAAAGGACATCGGTCTTTGACAGGCTAACACCAGCAGCGACCCCCCACCTACACAGGGGGCAAGACGAAGCCATTCTCACCGCTGAACCAGCACCGTCCGCTCGACGCGCTCGACGTCGTTATTGGCGCCGAATAAGGAAGGCTGGGGGCAACTCCTCCTCCGGATTGACTCCACCAGCCCCGGTGGCAGAAGTTAATGCTGCTGTTCCAACTGGGAACAGCTTCGAGATGCTAAATAAGGTGCGAAGGAATTCCCCTACTGCAGTGCTAAAGAGGTCTCCTCCCTCATTAAAAAAGGTTGTGGAAATAGAATCAGAACAGCCCCGATCTCCTCAACGGCTGTCTTCCAAAATCTATAAGGTTTGGTGGCAGGCCCGAGACTCGATCGTCGATCCAAACTTCTCCCGCCAGCACAAGAAGCTAAAAATCCAACCGGAGGCCGGTCATCAGGCTAAACCCCGAAAGGCTATCTGGACGCCCACCTCAATGGCCCCCTCAACCTCCATGACTCACAAAAGGAGGAGGCCAGAAAAGATCCCTCACCATGCAACAACAGCTAAAAGCACTGAGCCCAAACGCCCGAGGTCTGGGGACATGGTGGTGCACACTGTTTATATGGCTTATGGAAAGGAGGAAAGCCGCACTTCTATGGGCCACCGACCGCTAACCCGATCCGTGACGAAAGCCCAGGAGCAACAGCAAAAGCTCCAAGAAATGATGAATGCTATGGCCGCACTTACCGGGCCAAAAGAAAGCCCAGAAACGTCCTCAGACGCACGCCAGGAGGAGGAAACCGACGCTGAATTCCTTCGTCGGACACTGGAGAAAAAGGACAAAGAGGCTGCTGAACAAGCGGCCAACATACAACGTATGGGCCTTCTCTTCCAAGATATGATAGGAATGATGATCCAGCAGGACCTACTCGCCGACGATCCCCCAATCGTTCTGGAAGACGACCGGGGAGAAACGTCAAATCCACCACCAGCCCTCTCAACGGCCAAGGAGGAGACAATCTCTAAAGCTGACTTGGCTGACTACATAGCCCAGCAAATCCGGGTCCATCATGCGACTGAAGCAGCTGGTCAAGTCGTGAAAACGGGGCGGCCGTATCCGAGCTGGTACGATCAAATCAAATACCCGCAAGGCTATACGATACCGAAATTCCATGTGTATAAGGGGACCGGCAATCCCCATCAACACGTCGCCCAGTTCCGGGCCCTCTGCGGTAACACCGGCAGGGATGATAAACTGTTACTCCGTCAGTTCGTTGGCAGCTTATCAGAAACAGCGTTCGAATGGTATTCGGAGCTCCCGAACGATTCCATCAAAACGTTCGCTGAAATGGAGTTGTTATTCACTCAGCGGTTCGCAAGTGCCAGCGAGCGCACTCCAATAACTGCATTGATTAACGCCAGGGTAAAACCAGGCGAAACCTAGGTCCAGTATGCTATACGCTGGCGGAATTTGTGGTCGAGATGCGAGCAACGCATTGAGGAGGCACCCGCAGTGGGCATGTTCGTGGGAACCCTAGACCCCCACGCAACTATTTCCCAGTTCATGATGTTCTTTAAGCCAACCACATTCCAGGCTTTAATCGACAAGTTGGCTCAGATGGACCAGATGGGTCATAGACCACCTCCCCCGAAGTCGGAACCTCGGAATGACAAGAGTAAAGGAAGGGCAACCTTTGTCGCGAATGCCCAACAGCAACCTAACGCCCCGAAACCGGCAGATCAATTGGAAGAAAGATGCCGGTATTATAATGAAAAGATGAAGCGTCCCTACTCGTTCCCACGAGACAAGACGAAATGGTTATTCGAGCTGGCAATACGCAACAGACTTATAAACCTACCAAATCCAAGGCGACCGCCACAACCCACCGAGGTGAATAACCCTAACTATTGCCCTTACCATCAAACGGTAAGTCATCCGATTGAAGATTGCTTCGTCTTCAAAGGATGGATTGAAGATCAATACCTCCAGGGGAAGTTCGTACTATCCGAAAAATGGAAGGTTAACCCGCCACAACCACATACTCCTAAGAAAGCAGATACACTGGGGGCAACCTGCTCCTTTATTGAAGAAGCTCCATGGGAGGTCGTGCTATCAACGAAAACCAAAAGAATGCTGAGAGACCTTCATGCGTGCCCTGCGATCGAATGGAAGGACCCTCTCGAACCTCAAATTATCGAAGGAATGTTGAAGCCCCGCGCAACTACGAAGACTTCTGATAAGGGCCTAAATACTCACACCCAATCGTCAAAATCTTCAAAGAAAAAGAAGAAGAAGTCCAAGAAGCCCGCGAAGCTTGGAGACGAGCGCACGAAATTGCAAAAGCAAATCGACGCGCTGGAAGAATACAATCAAAAGGCGCGAACCCCTGTCACACTGCAAGAGTTTCTCAACCACATCTTTCAAGAGGGAGATGATGGAGAGAGCTCGTCGGATGAATCCGAAGGGTATGTGGCGAGTTGTAACGTAATCTCCCACTCGTTTACCGATGATGAGAAAACTCCTGGCACTAAGAAGCTGGAGGCAGAGCCTGAACCAGAGCGTGCGTGGCCGACAAATGAAATGATCAATGCCTTTCTAGACGAGATTCGGCTAAAGAGTAAAGCGGATCAGGAGCGTGAGATGGCAGCGTCAGAAGGAACCAAATGCAGGCGACTGAACGGAAGAGTTGAACTACCCCCGCCAGAGCGAATGGCATCCGAAGTAGACAAGAAGATATTCAAGACGAGGAAAAGGTTTGCCAAAGCCGTGTCAATGGGGATGAAGCTACCACCCTCGGAAGGAAACACACACGATGGGGTGGAGAAGCATCCTGATTATTGCACATATCATCGGAAAATCTCACACCCCACAGAGGAGTGCGACGTCTTTAAGATATGGTGGCAAGGATATGTTGCTCGTCGGCAACATTTTAAGCGCATGAAACGCAAGAGCCGTCGGGAACGAAGAAGCACTGTCGACGGGCGCAACAGAACTACCGGCAGCTGTGACATGGTTAACGTCGGGGGGTCGCAAGTTCTCACCTTTGGGAGCGACTCTGATGAAGAAATGACTCTGGGCCCTCTCTTTAAAGAATCCGTTTTAGGGAAAGAGGAGGAATCGGAGGCCTGCGAGAACATCCAGCTGCGCAATCGCACACTTCCAGAAAAGAATCTCGGGCCCGTGAGCAGAAAAGATAAGGGAAAGGAAAAGGTCATTGAAGATATCACTTTAGATGACCAAGTCACGAAAGAACTAACTACCAGAGACCCTCCTAAGAAGGGTAAGGTGGACTATAACATCCTCGTGCACTTAAGGAAGCTACCTTCTCAACTTAGCATCCTTGATGCCCTCCTATTGTCAAAAGAATCGCGAGACTCACTAATTAAGGCGTTGCAAGAACCTGAACAATTCCAAGCCTTCCTCGCCACTGAAAAGATGAAGGATGAACTGGAGGAAGTGCATACAGCCGATATCACTTTCGGTGATGAAGACCTCCTTCTCGGGACGTGCGACCATAACCGTCCCCTATATGTCTCCGGATACTGCCATGATATCAAGATAGGCAAGATCCTGGTGGATAATGGATCCTCCGTCAATCTCCTTAATGTTCGGGTGTTGAAGGAAATCTGCATGAGTGTGCAACATCTCGCTCGTGACAGAATTACTATCTCCGGTTTCGATTCACAATCGTCACGGACTCTCGGATCTATGATACTAACATTACGCTTTGGACTTCTCGTCACAGACATCAAATTCCATGTCATTGACGCCAAGACTTGCTACAACGCCTTGTTCGGCCGTCCTTGGCTACACGAGTACAACATCATCCCTTCTATACAACATCAGTGTATGAAGTATTTTAAAGATGGTTTCGAGTATACTGTAACAGGTGAGTTGAACCCATTTTCCGTGAACGAAGTCCGCAAATACGAAGATGCGAAGTACTTTTTGCCAGATTTCGAGGATACAGAAAGGCGTCGCAACCCGGAGAACAAAACCGTCGCCACCATTCCTGTTTTCGGGAGCGATACCGAAGAAGAGGAAGAGATAGTTTATGCAGGGCCATCTCGACGCAGCAACCCGGGAACGTCCGCCCCCATACTGGTCTTCGGAAGTGATTCAGAGGATGAAGTTAATGCTGTGTTCTCCAATCGGCTGTCAATACAAACACCTCCTGGCGATGACCATAGCTTGCAAATCACCATGGTACCGCGAGAACATACAAGGATCTCGACATGCTGCAAGCTCATAATGTGCAGGACCTGCAAACATTTTACATCCCTCCCAGGCAAAGGGGTGAGAAGGTGATCCTATTCTACCGATCCTCAGAGTCGAAAATAGAGAAAGAGATCTGGCATGGCGCAGATGCTACATGCGACAGACTCCAACCCATCCGTCTGCCCAAATACTATACAAATGGATTAAAGAAGCTATTGAAGCGCCAAGGAGTACCCTTAAAACAAACTGTTCGACAGGCTCGGTTCTACAACAGGATTTGGGATGTCCCTGGAACCCAACGCAAATTGCCCAACGGGAAAATGGAAACACATGGGCTTGGATAAGCGAGAACCGGAAAACGGGAGCGGGCCCACAGCAGCTACGCTATATATACCTTTGATGAAGAAGAGGACGCCCTGTCAGGAGATGCCGACCCCTCATCAAAACTAGACCCCGCGATTGAAGCGTCAAGTCCGTCGTTTGAAGAACGAACGGGCAAGCCTATCAGGAAAGTAGGTCAGAAAGCTCGGGAAGACCATAGCCGCGAAATGGCCATCTACGAGAAGGCCAGGACGCAACGTCTATTTCAACAGACTGCAAAAGACAAAGATGTTCATCCTTGTCAACCCATCATGCGAAAGGCCCGATGCAGAGACGGAAATAAGTCAAGGAGCGGAAAGAAGAGCCGACAACAACGACGTAGGATTAGAGGGTTACAGGTACTGCGCGGCTCGGATTCGTCCCTCATGGAAAAGACGAGTCGAGCGTACTCCTTCCCCCGAGACAAGACGGAGAAGTTACTCAAGCTCGCTTTAAAACATCAAATGATCGCGCTTCCAGAATCTAGACACCCTGAGCAAGCTAACAAGGCTTCTCGTCTGAGCTATTGCTCTTATCACCGAGCCATAGGACACCCCACCGAAGACTGCTTCACCTTCAAGAACTGGGTCGAGGACCAGTACCAACGGGGCAGATTCGCTTTATCCAACAGCTGGAGGGTAACGCCGCCACGAAAGCACGAGCCCAAGGCCGCAAGAGCAGAACCGGATCCATCTCAGTCTCGGGAGCGGATTCGCACCTGTCATACGATTACGATATTAAAAGAAGAGCCCGAGAACATAGATGACCTTCCCCGGTGCTTTGAAAACAGCGATGATGAGGTGATCTCAGAATTTCCGCCCGCTCCGAAAGAACTGGAAGACGGTATACATACTACTGCAGATAACCTCAGGAAGATTGAGTTGGGATCGGCAGAGGACCCGCGACCGACATTCGTCAGCGAGTTGCTCTCTGAAGAAAGGGTGGCTGCGTTAAAGAACGTGCTTCTACAGCATAAAGACTGCTTCGCGTGGAACTACTCCGAGATGCCAGGATTAGATCCGGAAGTTGCTGTGCATAAATTAGCAATATCCCCAGATATCAAGCCAGTCAAGCAGGCGCCAAGAAGGATGCGACTCGAGCTAGAGATGAGCATCAACGCCGAAGTCAAGAAGCTGATCGATTCTGGATTTATTTAAGAAGTTCAATATCCCGACTGGATCGCCAATATCGTCCCGGTAATGAAGAAGAATGGGACGGTACGCATATGCGTGGATTTCAGGGATCTCAATAAAGCCTGTCCAAAGGATGATTTCCCAGTACCGGTAACCGAGCTAATGATAGATAACACGTCCACTCACGAGGTTTTCTCTTTTATGGACGGTTCGTCAGGATACAATCAGATAAAGATGCATCCCGAAGACCAGAAGCACACCGCTTTCCGGACCCCTTTGGGTATATTCTGCTACAGGGTTATGCCCTTTGGTCTAAAGAACGCTGGCGCTACCTATCAAAGGGCCATGACAAAGATCTTCGATGACCTCATACATGACATCGTTGAGTGCTATATCGATGACCTCGTAGTAAAGAGCATGTCATACGAAGAGCATTTAAAGCATCTGGAGACTGTGTTTCAACGCCTCCGACAATATAATTTGAAAATGAATCCCCTCAAATGCGCGTTTGGAGTCTCCTCAGGCAAATTCCTGGGATTCATCGTTCGACACCGAGGTATTGAAATAGATCCGTCAAAGATTAAAGCGATCATGGAAATGCCTCCGCCAAGAACCCTCAAACAGTTGCGGTCTCTCCAAGGGAAGCTCGCATACATCCGGCGATTTATCGCAAATCTTTCAGGCAAATGCCGCCCCTACAGTCACCTGATGAAGAAGGGAACCCCATTCGTCTGGGATAAAAAATGCCAAGGTGCACTAGACGAGATCAAGCAGTACCTGCAGAACCCGTCGGTATTGGCTGCGCCGGTCAAGGGAAAACCCCTCATTCTTTATACAACCGCCCTCGAAGGTTCCTTGGGCGCATTATGGGCGCAAGAGAACGATCAGGGGAAAGAGAGAGCACTCTACTACTTAAGTCGAGTTCTACTGGGGGAAGAAAGCAATTACTCTCCCATTGAAAAACATTGCTTGGCATTAATCTTCGCGATAACAAAGCTCAGGCACTATGCGTTGGCACACGAAGTCTGCCTCATCTCGAAGGTGGACCCTCTTAAATATCTGATGTCAAAAGCCATATTGACGGGACGACTCGCTAAATGGGCCCTGCTCTTGATGGAGTTCTCGATAATCTATCAACCTCTCAAGGCAGTGAAAGGCCAGGCCATTGCTGACTTCCTCGCTGAGCACCCGATACCGGCCGATTCTCCTCTGAATTGTGATTTGCCGGACGAGCATGCATTTGATGCGATTAGCGGCGGAAGCACCCGATGGGAACTCTATTTCGATGGAGCGTCCTCCGTAAAGAAACAGAAACAAGGTATCCCAATGATCAAATCGGGGATAGGCCTCATCTTTGCAACTCCACAAGGAGGGATAATGCGCTTCGCCTTCTCCTTAACAGAGCCGAGGACAAACAATGAGGCTGAATATGAAGCTCTGATAGCAGGCCTCGAAATCGCCATCGACATGGGAATTGAAGACCTCCTTATATACGGGGATTCTCAGCTAGTTGTTAGTCAAGTAAATGGTGACTACCAAACGTGCAAGCCGGAGTTGGTAAGGTACGGCGAAAAGGTGCAACAACTGTTGGCCCAAATTCCCACCTATACCTTGGAGAGTATACCGCGCGCGGACAACAGTAAAGCAGACGCGTTAGCCAAACTTGCTAAAGAACTGGCGGACGAAAACCTCGATGATGTGAGAATCGTGGTACAAAGCCGTCGAGTGCTAGCCCCGGCAGAAATACCTCCGACATTATATAAGGAGAAGGGAGCGACTGAGCAGACAACCCAACAAATAAGAGACCATGAGAAGGCCGAGGACTGGAGGGAAATCTTCATAGACTACTTTAAGTCCCACCGAATGCCTAAAGAAGCATCCTCAAGACATCAACTCATGAAACGAGCTCTATCTTTCGCTTTCGTCAACGATACTCTATACAAGAGATCGTTTGATTCTCTATGGCTGAGATGCTTAGGACCTGACGAAGCGGAAAGAGTCATTCAGGAAGTTCACGACGGGCTTTGCGGGTCTCACCAAGCAGGCCCAAAGATGAAGTTAAAAATTAAACGGATGGGTTACTACTGGCCCACGATGATCCAGGACTGTCTCGAGTATGCGAAGCAATGCCACTCATGCCAGATTCATGGAGACTTCATCCACCAACATCCGAATCCACTACACCCAACGGTGGCCAGCTGGCCATTCGAGATGTGGGCAACTGACATAGTCGGCCCCATTGAGCCAGCATCATCTCGGGGACATCGTTTTATCCTGGCGACAACTGATTACTTCTCCAAATGGGCAGAAGCAGTACCACTGAGGGAAGTGAAGACGGAGAATATCCTCCATTTCTTCAAGACGCACGTCATCTATCGGTTTGGAATCCCACGGCGGATTATCTCCGATAACGGGCCAGCCTACAGAAGCCATAAGATTAGCCGCTTCGCGCAGCAGCACAATATAGACTGGAGGTATTCTTCAGTTTACAACCCACGAGCTAACGGTCTGGCCGAGGCCTTCAATAAGACCTTGACGAAGATCATAAAAAAGACCGTTTCCCGGAATAAGAGAGACTGGCACGAGAGGCTGCAAGAGGCCCTTTGGGCTTATCGAACTACATTCAAGACAGCCACGAACACAACGCCGTACGCATTGGTATTTGGGATGGAAGCAGTACTCCCCCTCGAGATAGAGTTACCCTCTCTACGAGTAGCAGTCCACCACGAGTTGACGGACGAAGAAAATGCTCACCTTCGGCTTGAGGAGCTTGATGTCCTCGACGAAACCCGACTCATAGCGCAACAACATCTGGAAGCCTACAAAGCAAAGATGACGCGCTCGTACGAAAGATTGACCAGGCCGAGGACATTCCGCCAAGGCGAACTCGTGCTAGTGGTCAAGAGACCTATGATCCCCAATCGTGCCAAACGGGGAAAATTTGAGCCAAACTACGAAGGCCCTTACATCATAGACAAGGTCTACCAGGGTGGAGCCTATCTACTCATGGACATGCACGGTAAAAGACCTTTCAGGCCAATAAACGGCCGTTTCTTAAAGAAATACTACGCTTAATGAGCCATAGCCTGGGTCAATGATAGATGACGACGACTATGTCCGCTCGCTATCTTCCTAGGCTCAGACTTTACAAGCAGCAGCCGGCCTTCCCGTAACGATGGACCGAAACGTCCTTAAACTAACGACGGACCGAAACATCCTTAAACTAACGACGGACCGAAACGTCCTTAAACTAACGATGGACCGAAATGTCCTTAAACTAACGACGGACCGAAACGTCCTTAAAACTAACAACGGACCGAAACGTCCTTAAACTAGCGACGGACCGAAACGTCCCTAAACTACTACTACAGCATCATTAGGCTGACGAGATAAAAAAAAGTATATAAAATAAAAAACGGTATGTCCATAAGCAAAGTGGGCACGGATGAAAACCCAAAAGGGCTCCGTGAGTAAAAACAGCTGGACTACCGGCAAGTGTTTGTGAAAACCCGAAAGGGCGCAACCTCGTTAAAAGACACTTATAGGGCCCTCTCGACCTTGTAAGGAGAAACCGCCTGCGTGAGATCCTTACGACTCACAAAGGAGCAGCACACTTAGGGATCCTCACGATTCCTAAGGAGAAAATACACTTACGAGATCCTCACGACTTGTAAGGAGAATTCTCTTATGAGACCCTCACGGCTCATAAGACTTGAAAGTCTTAAGTTACAGAAACCTAAACCTGTTCTTAAGCAAATCCCCCACAACCTTCGATATTGCCCTACAAGAGGCTCAATACTGACCCTTGTATACAATCCACGGGCACGAATAAACATTTCCCCAGCAAAGTCCTACCCGTGACTAGGGATATGTCTATATGATGAGCAACCCTTGTAGGTCCTCTCGACCCATAAGGAGAAAGCCCTTTTGTAGGATCCTTACGACTTACAGAGGAACACGCACTTAGGAATCCTCACGATCCCTAAGGAGAAAATACATCTGCAAGATCCTCACGACTTGTAGGGAGAAATATCTTTGTGAGACCCTTACGGCTCATGAAGTCAGAAGCCTTGGTCGGCAGGACCCTTAACCCTGTTTACTAAGCCACCTTTGTTCAAACATCGACAGAGGCAAATGATGATTCGCTCCTGGCAACATCCCAGTTGTAGCGGTGTTGATGCTGAAATCGGTATCTAAAATCCAAGCTTACAGCGAAAAAGCTAGCGAGCCACACATGCATACGAAATAGCCGAAATGATGGGGCAACTTGCAATAAAAAGCAGCAAGTAAAAATGTATGCATGACAAAATAGCCGAAATGATGGGGCAACTCGCAATAAAAAACAACGAGTGAAAATGAAATAAATAGGCGAAATAATTGGGCACCGCGAAAAATAGCCGAAATGATGGGGCAATCGCGACCTTCGCGATATAAAAGCTGAAATGATAGAGCATCGCGGAAAAAGAAATGAAATAAAAGTGAAATCCTCGCCCTACAGGTGATGTTACATCTAACCCTGTATACAATCCAGGGGCGCAATCAAAGAAGGGATCATACTCCTCCCCCGGGTTTCATCATAAGGAGAAGCCAAATCTCGGCGGTTCACAGATAGCCTAGTGATCACCACCGCGGCATTCGTCTCGATACAGCAGACGCGATACCAGCAAACGAAGCGAAGGCCAAATTCCTAGCTCCAGGGTCTTGACGGATTCGGACGCGACAAAGCAAACGAAGCGAAGGCCGAATTCCTAGCTTCAACGTCTTGACGACGCAACATCACCGAAAGGAGTCACGGCAAAATCCCTGGTTCCAAACCTCGACGGTTCACCAGCAACCTAGAGACAACCACGACATTCGTCTCGATACAGAGGACGCAATGCCAGCAAACGAAGCGAAGGCCAAATTCCTAGCTTCAGGGTCTTGACAGCAAGTTATATAAAGCCTGAAAGACAATCGGAGATCATCCTACACCAGCGCAGAGTGGTCACCACCCTGACGTTCGTTTCGATACAGCAGATGAAATGTCACCCCAGCGTTCTTCCCCCAGCAGGATTCGGACGCGACAAAGCAAACGAAGCGAAGGCCAAATTCCTAGCTTCAACGTCTTGACGGTAAGTCATATAAAACCGGAAAGACATTCAGAGATCGTCTCATACCAACATGGAGTGATCACCACCTCGACGTTCGTCTCGACACAGCAGACACAACATCAAGCGAAACGGAACAGCGGCAACCCCAAGTTCCATGGCTCGGCGATACATATCACCAAGAGTCAAACCTCCATTCCGTGAAATGTGGATACAATCAACAAACTTCCTGGTTACGTGGAACGCGGATAACGTCACTCTTTGACCCCGTGGAAAACGTCCAGAGCGGATCCTGGTCCTCGCAGAGCACGGCAGTGAACCCGTGTGAAGCATCCAGAACGGAGCCTAGTCCTCGCCGAGCACGGCAGTGAACCCGTGTGAAGCATCTAGTGCAAACTTCCTGGTTACGTGGAACGCGGATAACGTCACTCTTTGACCCCGTGGAAAACGTCCAGAGCGGAGCCTAGTCCTCGCCGAGCACGGCAGTGAACCCGTGTGAAGCATCTAGTGCAAACTTCCTGGTTACGTGGAACGCGGATAACATCACTCTTTGACCTCGTGGAAAACGTCCAGAGCGGATCCTGGTCCTCGCAGAACACGGCAGTGAACCCGTGTGAAGCATCCAGAGCGGAGCCTAGTCCTCGCCGAGCACGGCAGTGAACCCGTGTGAAGCATCTAGTGCAAACTTCCTGGTTACGTGGAACGCGGATAACGTCACTCTTTGACCCCGTGGAAAACGTCCAGAGCGGATCCTGGTCCTCGCAGAGCACGGCAGTGAACCCGTGTGAAGCATCCAGAGCGGAGCCTAGTCCTCGCCGAGCACGGCAGTGAACCCGTGTGAAGCATCTAGTGCAAACTTCCTGGTTATGTGGAACGCGGATAACGTCACTCTTTGACCCCGCGGAAAACGCCCAGAGCGGAGCCTGGTCCTCGCCAAGCACGGCAGTGAACCCGTGTGAAGCATCCAGAGCAAATACCGGACTGTGGAGTCCTTAAAATCCACGGACTATGACGTCCTTAACCTCGACCGCGATGTCTTAAAACTAACGATCAACCACCCCTATCCCTTACAGATTTTTGCCTCGGTTTAAGGGTACATCTCTTCACTCCTTTGATGCCTGGCGTTGTAATTCCTCAACGTCTTCAAAGAGGTGACGGGTCCCTGCAACCGAACATCGGACTGTGGAGTCCCTAAATCCACGGACTATGAGGTCCTTAACCTTGACCGTGATGTCTTAAAACTAACATCGGACTGTGGAGTCCCTAAGTCCATGGACTATGAGGTCCTTAACCTTGACCGCGATGTCTTAAAACTAACAGCGGACTGTGGAGTCCTTAAATCCACGGACTATGAGGTCCTCAACCTTGACCGCGACGTCTTTAAACTACAATATCTGGAGAAACCCCTGACTCCGTAAAACACGGACAAGGGTAACCGCATCCAGCACTTACAAGTCCTCACGACCGGGAGGAAAACTCTTTATGAGACCCTCGTGGCTCGTAAAATGCAGAAGTGTTAGGAAGCAGATCTTAACCCTGAATCCTGAGCCATCGCTGTCCTGCAAGGAGATCAAGATAGAATATCCGCAGAACGCATTCAATAAAAAGAGGACACACCATTGAAAGGAAAATTGTATCTTTTATTCATAAGCCAAAATGGATACAAAGCGCGATTCATGAAAGAAACAGAAAAAAGAGATACCCTCATTCATGAATATGTACAAAAAAGGGAGAAAAGATACAAGTCCTCAAGCCGGCGGGCGGTGTAGTAATTTTACCAGCTCATCGTTTTGTTGTTGAGCCACGGCTTCATGATGCAAGATCTCCAGAAGACGAGCCTCCGCCTGAGCTTGCTGAGCCTGATACGAAGCAAGCCGAGCTTCGAGCTCTTTCTCGGTGGCTTTATGAGCCTCGACCCTCTCACGAGTGAACATGGCAGCTTTATCGAGAGCCACCACCTCTTTTATGGACTCCTGAAGCACCCGCCAGAGTTCGTATGCTTTGTTGGCCTTGGCTGTGAGGCTGGCATGAAGCTCGCCCAGCGCCTTGGAGGCTAGCTCCCTCTCCGAGAATTTACGGCCAAGCCTCTTCTCACATGACGTCATGTTTGCCGCGCACCGTGCTATTAGCCCCCGTAACTCTGCCTTTGCAGCCACAGCCTCCGAGGAAAGGCGAGAACATTCCAGAGCGTACAAACAAGCCTCCACCTTCCTGCAGAACTCCACCCAGACCCGCACCACCTCCTCGCTATGATAGGTAGCGAGAAAAGGGAGGGAGCCGTTAGCTTCAGCGGCAAACGCTTCGGCTGTGGTTGCGCTGCCAGCACGGAGCTCCTCGATGAAAGAAGATAGGGAGAGAAGGCTCAATTGGGCCAAGCATTCTGAGGCCCGCAAAGCGTAGGGGCCGGGCGGCATCACAATGCGCGATTCCAAAGCCATGGAGACTGGCAGGGCTGTTCAAATTTGGCAAATGTTGGTAAAACTCTTAAACGCAGAACGGACGGGACTATAATAAAATGTCACTCACCGACAGTCATGCAAGTAGGAGCTGAAGGTTCCCCTGGCCCTTCAACGACCTCGACCTCATCGTCGGCTTCCAAAACTAGAAGAAACATCAACGTCATTTCGCAAAATAGTAACAAGGCTATGGTAAAAAATGGCGAATGACACTAACCTTGCCCAGAGGAAAGGACAATACGCTGAGGAGGGATCGCCTGCGGAGCTGCCATCTCCAATAAACGCTGAAATGATTGACGAGGCGATAGATCCGCGATCGTGGCTGCCAAACCGCGTAATTCTGGGAAAGATAAAAGATTTCAGACTATGAAGGGGTTACTAAATTAAAACGCAGAGGGATACCTTCAACACTCCTCCCATTCTGAGCCGGGGGGATAGCAGCTTCAACGGTCTCCGCCATGACCTCAGGCTGTAACAAAGGGAGAGTAGTCCCGACTGCCTCGCTTCCAGCCTTTGGGCCGCCCTCAGTAAGAGTCATTGGGGTGGCGGCCTCCAAGGGATCCTCCCCCAAAGGGGCAAGTACTCCCTGATCAAGAATCGCTGCGGGAGGTTCTATCATGAGAGGAGCAGCCTCATCAGCCCCCTCCACATCCAGTAAGGCTTCATTGAGAACTTCGGCGGGCTTTAGCTTTAATGGGCCAGCAGGGAGCTCCCCCAACGTCGAAGACTCTGCACGATTCGAATAAGAATAATGATACATACCCACGAGCATAAATAAGCAAAGAGACTACAAAAGAAGCACAACATACCTATACGCAAAGAAGCCCTCGACATGGCTTCTTCAAGCCGCTTCTCTTTCTCAAGGAGGTAAGCACGCCGAGGTTCGAGGGTAGATTCATGACCGCCGGTTCATAAAGAAAGTGCATCAGCTGCGTCTTCTGAAGCGGCCTGCTTCAAAGCCTTTTCCCCCCATTCCTCCAAAGGGCCGATAAATCGCCGCCGAATCCACGAAGGGTCTTCGTAAAAAATTACAGTGGGATAAGACTTCTTCGGAACCTTGGCGTTATGGGACGCGTCTTTTGAACGCCGTATGGCCTCAGCCAACTGTGCAGCCTCCTCATCAGCCGAACTCGGGAAGAGAAGTCCAGCGCTTGACTCTTGCAAGGCCAAGGGTTCGTCTTCAAGGATGGGCTCAGACTCCACCACGGAATCAAGCGGAGCGGTAGCCGCTTTCCTCCGCCGTTTAGACCCAGAGCCGGTCGCTGAGGATGACCGCTTCCTCCCTCGCGAAGCCTTAGGGTGACGCTGGCCCACATCGCCTTCAACGCCCTCGTCTCTGTTACTCTCACTCGGTGCCACGACCAAGGACGACATCGCCGTCGTCGACGCCACGGGGGGCGGTGCCGCTACCGGCAGAGGTGCTACTACTGGAGCCCGTCTACCTCGCGATCGGGAACCCAAAGGCATACCAGCTGTCGGAGTAAGATCTACCCCTGACTCCCCCGGAATGAGGGCGGCGCCAATCTCCCTCAAAGGGAAGCGGACTGGAACCCTTGGTCGCAGCTTAGCTCCCGAAACCTGAGGAGGGGAGTCGTGACCAAGAAGAACCCTTCTTTCTTCAGCAATAATTGGGGTGATTCGATGAAGATACCAGCCCGTAAATGCACCTACGCATCGGGGCATGTACTCGGCTTCGGGGACCATGAAATGAGAGCCGGTGTTCAACCTCACAAAATGATGAGCGGCATCGCGAACAGCGTCGAGCGAAGGGATCGGGGCGACTATAAAAGCCTCAAAGGGAACACCCTGGTCGTATCCAAGCTGCCGGGCAAATCGATGCGGATTATACCGCATAAAAAGAGCTGCACTATCCTGGCGAAACACCAAGTAGCCCGGTCTAATTGAATACAAATGCGTGGCCTCTCGGGGCTTCAGAGAAGGCGCGTTGTCCTTTGACTGGTCCCAAAGTTGCTGAACGGGACCCGAAGGAGAAGACAGAACCCGATCATTAAAAAACAACCCGCCAGCGGTGGCATGAGGAGAGATCAACACCCGAATAGCCCCAAATTGAGTTGGGTCGGCAGCAGAAGCACCCACCAATCGCATGAGTCGCGGGAAGGGATAGGCGTCGTAAAAGGCGGGCCTCTGATGCATAGCAAAAGACCCCAGCACATGCATTTCGATCCACGACGTGAAATAATGAAGTGAAAAGTTCACTACGTCCACGCCAGGCGTAGAAGTATTAGCTGCGGTGCCCAATCCGTTATAGAGGTGCGCCAAGGCCGGGATGCCGATAGCCAACCTCATCCCCTCAGCAATACGATGAGCCGGGTAGATGACCGAGGCTCTCATGAAGCGGCGATGCATGGGGATAACGAACCAACTGAGCCAGACGCTAACGAACCCCACAAAGAACGTCTCCTCGTCCATGCCTGGGGCAGCAATGGATTCAAAAGAGATCGGCGATATAATAGGGATGTAATACTGAGGTAGATCTGATTCGTTGGTCGGCAACCTCTTCGGGCCAAACCCAAAATGGTCCCCAATGTTGGCAAACTTCGGGGCTGTCTTCGATAAGGCGTCCTCACGAAGAAAACGAGCAATGAAGCTCTTGAAAGTGACACCCTGTTCCTCGGACTCGGTGAATAATTGGTCGAAGATGCCTAGGGCCTTAATTAAACTGGGGCGCTTGTGGCGAACAGCATTCTCAGCAGACAGACCGTCAACTGGGGCGAGCTCAGGCTCAAAAATATACTCGTCGGGAGGTAACAACTCCTCATACAGATTACCCCTTATCGGTAACCCCAAGATATCATAAAATTCGGTCAGAGAAATCGAAACCTCGCGATCTCCCAGAATGAAAGTATTAGTGGGAAGATTCCACTGGTTCAAAAACGCCTTGACCCACCAGGCATGCGGGGACTTATAATGGAATAGCGACGCGTATACGGCCTGGTAGAGCCCGACTTTCTGCAACCGCGCCCGATGGGCAGAAAGGATGTAACAAGCCCAGAGAAGGTAGCCCGTAGGATGCCTAGGAGTGAGCCCTATCTTATAAATTTGCCCCCACGGGTGGGCCTCACCCTGGCAGATACGCCGTCCCAAGATGTCTATGGCTGGAATCGGATGGTTCGGAATGCCGGTCGTCGAAGGCTCCAGCCTCCCCGTTGGAGTCCAGTTGGGCATTTCCACAGCAAAAGCTATCCTCGGAGGATCCATTGGTAAAAATGGGAAAGTGGGCTCCGTCGGCACCGCGCAAAGAAAGCTCCGGCGACCCTGAATAATCTGATTGTACCAAGGTCCCCATTGAAGAAGATTGGTGCAGTTCGGGTCATGGGCCCGAATCATCGCCATCGCTTCCTCATCAGACGGCGACTGAGGAAAAGCAGCCTCTGAGCGAGAAAAGGGAAAGCGCGGAACAGAAGCCATCGCACCTGAAATCCAATAAAGGAAGACCGTTAGAAGAAAAGTCAGCAACGTATATTCATGCATAAACATGAAGACTAATTAAAGAAAGCAACAGCATAGTTTTTTGGAGTCATTGGCTACAAAACATATGGGTCCCACAGAATCCGAATGACGGCTCATTAATAATGGGGCCACAGCGTTACAATAAAACAAAGGGAATATCCTCAAAGAGTGACGACCATGCACATTTTCCCCCAACAGAAGCTGTCTCGGGCTCTACAATGAATCTAGCAAAATCAAAGGAATTAAAATCCCACCAAAAGACATCATTACAAAGCGCCCATCGAATTAATTGCAGGAAGAACCGCCTAGGGCCAGGAGACCTCAGGAAGCCTCCATGCGAAGAAACTGAGTTCTTCATAGGAATTAAATTCCTTATTAGGAAAAAGGGAATTAAATTCCCAGGAATATTTTTGATGGAATTAAATTCCATGGAGTTGAAACGCCATCATCATCTCCCCAAAGATCACCTAAACCCTAAGAGATCTACAGTTCGAAGGTTAGGTGATTTCCTATTCTTATGGAAAAACTCGAAGAAAAATGGGTTCTTTGTGAAACCCTTAACGCGGATTTAAAATCCAAAGAGTTCTTTTAAAGACGAAGGCGCTTTGGCCGTTCAACATTATTACCTGAGGAGAAGGGATCCGTCAACAGAGTTAAACTCTGGGAAATGTTCATGACAGAGAACTAAGCTCTGGAAGCGAGAATTAAATTCTCAAAGAGGAAGTTCTCAGAAAAGAAGATGAGCAAAGTGAAGGCTCCTATGAAGAGACAGCGGTATTTATAGAAGACAATGGAAACGTTTCATCTCCCCGGATCCCTAGAGGAATCCAACGGTCGCAAGAGGTGACAGCGTTGCACTCACGTGCAGACACGTGAGAACAACGCTGTGGGGGCATTTGTTTCCTGATTTAAAATCAGAAAAAAGCTTATGGGAAAAGCTTCAGAAGGAGGGGCCACGTGCTTACACGTGACCAGCAGTCACGTGTTGACACGTGACATATAAAAGCAGTGGAAAAGGGCTCATTGATTCCCTGATCAAGTCAGAGAAATGGTTCCCTAATCAAGTCAAGAAAAAGGGCTTCAGATGAGGTCACGTGTTGGCACGTGACGCTCAAAGGAGAGGACTCGTGCTACAGTTGAGTCAAGGAAAGGGGCTCCTAACAGGGGGTCACGTGTTCACACGTGACCAATGGTCACGTGTTAACACGTGATGGCTAAAACAGCAACCAGAAGACAGCGCAGAAAGAAAGAGGATTCTTCATTCCAAAGAGGGTCACGTGTCTACACGTGACCATGGGTCATGTGGTCATACGTGACCGGCTTTCAAAGCCCATTTTTGACGACAGAATTAAATTCTGAAGAAAATTTGAATCTTTCCAAAGGAAAGTGATTATCTGGGACCAATCAAATTAAAGATTCAGAGATGATTAAATATCATCTATCTATGGAAAATCTCGGGTTTGGAAAGATTTCCCCCTTAAATCTAACCAAAATAACAAAGGAGAATCTCTGGATTTAAAATCCAATGGTGAATAAAATTCACCTAATAATCCAAAGGTCCAGAACGAATGAAGGATGCAAATCAAATATCTCATGAAAGATTTACCAAAAAACCAATTGACTCAGCTGCTTCTCCTATAAATAGGAGCCAGGACACACATATATACATATATACGCAGAGGGAAGAAAAAGGAGAGAGCCTTGATACTTTGAAGGAACTTGGATCTTCTGCAAAAGAAAACCCTAGGTAAGAAAGGGAAGGCTTTCTGAAAGAAGGAGAATTTAATTCTCAACAGAGTTTAACTCTGATATATAAAACAGAAGAACTTATTTCTTCTCTCTTTGATAGAGGATCTGCAAAGCGCACACCTCCCCTTTAGATTGAGAATTTAATTCTCAATGGGTTGAGATCCTGCCATGCAGATCCAAAACATAGAGAGGGAATGAAAGCATGAGAATTTAATTCTCGCAGAACTATAGGAATTCAATTCCTTTAAAATAAAATTAGGGCTTGACCCTGTATCATGGGAATTTAATTCCTTCAGAACAAAGAGAAACAGGGTTTAACCCTAATTAAGAACCTAGTTCTGTTGAAACAGCGGGAATTTAATTCCCTTAATCATAATTTAACAGAGAATGGGAGTTCAATTCCTTAAAAGCTTTTATTAGGGTTTAACCCTATTCAGTTCTTCACATATATAAGGAATTTAATTCCTACAGAAAATTCAGAGTTCAACTCTTCAAAAGAAACTAGGAATTTAATTCCTTTGAAATTATTGTCAGGGTTCAACCCTACGAGGAATTTAATTCCTGAAAGGGATTAACAGATCTTCTAACAACTACAGAAAAGAAGAGTCACGTGTCACCACGTGACCCCCCAAAAGATCTACAGAAAGCCCTTTGAGGCAGTGCCTCACGTGACCCACGTGACCCTCGGCAGAAGCGTTAAAATATAAGCATTTGAATACCCGTCACGTGAGGGCACGTGATACTCTGAAAAATGCGATAATCTCAACAGAATCAATGAAGGGAGGGCGCTCTCACGTGTTGCCACGTGACCCCTCTTGCCTTAGTGTTTAACACTAAATCGAAACTCCCGAATCCAGTGTTAAAACAACTGTTGGGCCTTAGTGTTCAACACTAATCAAAAAACTTTACTTGCAGTGTTCAACACTGACCACCTTAGTGTTTAACACTAATTTGAGGGCTCAGTTGCCAGTGCTTGATACCGATCTGTTTTAGTGTTTAACACTAATTTGAAAGCCTTGTCGCTGGTGTTTAACACCAATTATCTTCTAGTGTTAAACACTAACTTGTCAACCTCATTCCCAGTGTTCAACACTGATTGCTCTGTAGTGTTTAACACTAGGCTTTGGCCCGATTGGCTAAAGGGATAGAGGCAAAGCCTCTCCCTCAATGGACCAACAAGAAGCCAATATTCCAGACCTGACTGGACTTAGCCCAAGCTGGCCATAAGTCCTCAATTCGTGATTAACTGGGCCAGTGGGCTCATAACATAATTAATCAGTCTTGATCCCAAATTGGGCCAGGGACTACTCAAGCCATTCCGGTTCTAGGGTACATCTCTTCACTCCTTTGATACTTGGCATTGTAATCCCTCAATGTCTTCAAAGAGGTGACCGGTCCCGATGACCACTCATGATATGGACTGTGAGGTCCTTAAACCCATGTCTAATGCAAAATTCCTGGTTACGTGGAACGCGGATAACGTCACTCTTTGACCCCGTGGAAAACGTCCAGAGCGGATCCTGGTCCTCGCAGAGCACGGCAGTGAACCCGTGTGAAGCATCCAGAGCGGAGCCTAGTCCTCGCCTAACGCGGCAGTGAACCCGTGTGAAGCATCTAGTGCAAAATTCCTGGTTACGTGGAATGCGGATAACGTCACTCCTTGACCCCGTGGAAAACGCCCAGAGCGGAGCCTGGTCCTTGCCAAGCACGGCAGTGAACCCGTGTGAAGCATCCAGAGCATATACCAGACTGTGGAGTCCTTAAACCCATGGACCGCAATGTCCTTAAACTACCCATGGACCGCAATGTCCTTAAACTACCCACGGACCACAATGTCCCTAAACTACCCATGGACCGCAATGTCCCTAAACTAGAACAATAGAGCCCCTATATGCTCTTTTGTCGGATCTAAACGGTCCCGTTTAAGTTGATCTTAGCCTCAAAGATGGCTAACGAATCCTTAAACCTTCAAGCAGACTGGACTATGAATCCCCCCAATTGACTCTGGTTCGAGGGTACATCTCTGAACCCCTCTGACACCCGTCGTTGTAATCCTTCAACGTCGTCAGAGAGGTGACGGGTCCCGACGGCCACACACATACGATGGACCATTATGTCCCTAAAACTGGAACGACGGAGTCCAAACGCTCCTTTGTCGGATCTAAACGATCCCGTTAAGTTGATCTTAGTCTTAAACTAGACTAACGTGTCCTTAACAAATGTTTGAGTTGATCTTAGCCTCAAGCGTGGCTAATGTATCCTCAAACCAAACCCCCAAACCCAAATCTAAGATAATACGGATTTGGACTAGTCCACGCCCTACGGGCGACAACATAAATCGGTCTCCGTAAACGATCCACGGGCAATAAAACAAAAACACACGACACGAAGTGACCATCTGGAGAAGGAGAAAGTTGTTACCGCGATGCGGTAGCGTAATTAACTGCAGGGGCTTGCGCCTGCAGGGAAGAGCGTCCCCACAATCAAAAACCCCTCAAACGAGGGGGAATCTGACGAAGTCTGCTACATCGGACACATCCGTTTAAACCTCCGATACACGGTGCCATAAATCAACTTGGCATCTTCGGAGGGGCAGACGGATAGCACCAATTAGCATCTGCCCCGAACCTCAGGCGAGACGTCCCCACGTCCCGCGTGTCCGTTCGAGGGGGAACAGAGTTCCTCAAGCATATCCTTGAGAATGGAGACAGTGACATTGATGAAGGAGACGACTCATCAGAAGAACCCGAGGGTTATGGGGAGAGTTGCCACATGATCTCTCACTCGTCGGTAAATGGAAAAGAAGCTCCCGATATAGAGAAACTGGGGGCAGATCCGGAACCAAAACCCATGGAACCGTCAGATGACCTCATCGATAAGCTGCTGAACGAAGCTCTTCAAAAGAACAAAGATGATCGAGAACGTGAAGAAAAAGGCCAAGCGCCGGTGTCAGGCCAAAAAAGCTCCGGTGGTGAGAAGCCATAAAGTACCTCAACCGGATCAAAGTGCCATTGCCACCGGCAGGAGCAAAATCAAGATAAGGAAGCAGTTCGCCAAAGCTCTGTCGATGGGAATGAAGCTGCCACCTTCCAAAGAAAATACATCCGGGAATGCGTACCCCGACGAACCGGATGTCCATACGAAATACTGCTTGTATCATCGAAGGGTCACATACCCTACCGAAGAGTGCAATGCCTTCAAGAAGTGGTGGCAGGGATACGTTGCCCACCGACAACACTTCAAGCGAGTAAAGCGCAAAGCCCGTCGGGAGCAGAGAAACACGACAGACGAGCGTGAAGGAACAACCAGTAACTGTCACATGGTTGATGCGATCCCGACAAGAGCAAAACCTCAAGTTCTTACCTTTGGGAGCGATTCTGACGAAGAAATAGCCCTCGGCCCTCTCTTCAAGGAATCCATCTCTAAAAATGAAGAAGAGATGAAGAACTGTGAGAACATTCAGCTGCGTAACCGTACGTTGCCTGAAAATAATCTCGGACCTTCAAACAAAGGTTCGGGCAAAAGGGACAAGGGAAAGGAAAAAGTCCCTGAAGAGATTGCTCTCGATGGTAGAGTTGTCGAAGAGCTCACAGCTAACGACCCGCTCAAGAAGAACAAGGCGGATTACAATGTCCTGGCGCATCTGAGAAAGATACCCTCCCAATTGAGTATCTTGGATGCCCTTCTCCTGTCTAAAGAGGCACGAGATTCCCTGATCAAGGCGTTACAAGAGCCCGATCAGTTTCAAGCCTTCCTGGGGGAAGAAAAGATGAAGGATGAACTGGAAGAAGTCCACACGGCTGATATCACATTCAGCGATGAAGACCTCCTTCTCGGAACATGCGAACACAACCGCCCGTTGTATGTAACCGGGTATTGCCACGACATCAAGATAGGGAAGATCCTAGTCAACAACGATCCTCCGTCAACCTTCTCAATGTAAGGGTGTTGAAGAAGATTTGCATGAACGTTCAGCACTTGGCTCAGGATAAAATTACCATCTCCGGTTTTGACTCCCAATTATCACAAACACTCGGGTCTGTAATACTGACATTACGCTTCGGGCTGCTCGTCACTGACATCAAGTTCCATGTTATTGACACCAAGACTTGCTACAACGCTTTGCTCGGCAAACCTTGGTTACATGAGTACAATATCATCCCTTCTACACAACATCAGTATATGAAGTACTTCAAGGACGGCCTCGAGTACATAGTTACAGGGGAGCTGAACCCATTCTCCGTAAATGAAGTTCGCAAATACGAAGACGCCAAATAATTCTTACTAGACTTCGAAGACGTGGAAAGATGTCTCAAACCGGAGAATAAACAAAAAGCCATCGCCACTATCCCGATATTTGAGAGCGATACCGAGGAGGACGAAGAGATGGTCTACTCGGGATAACCCCAAGGCAATAGGCCAGGACCATCCACTCCTATGCTGGTCTTTGGCAGTGACTCTGAGGACGAAGCCAACACAGTGTTCTCTGTCCGCCCGTCAATGCAGACCTTTGCTGGAGCTGACCAGAGTTTGCAGATTACCATGGTTCCGCAGCGGCATTACAAAGAACTTGATGCACTTGATACGTACAGCGTGCAAGAGCTGCAGACTTTCTACGTCCCTCCTCCCCAAAGAAGTGAGAAGGTGATCCTTTTCTACCAATCCACGGAGACTAAAATAGAGAAAGAAGTATGGCACGGTGCTGACACCGGGGCATCGAAATAGACTCGTCGAAGATCAGGGAGATTATGGAAATGCCTTCGCCAGGAACTCTCAAGCAATTGCGGTCTCTCCAAGGAAAGCTCGCGTATATCCGACGGTTCATAGCTAACCTCTCCGGTAAATGCCGCCCCTACAGTCATCTAATAGAAAAAGAGATCCCGTTCGTTTGGGATCGTAAATACCAGAGCGCACTGGACGAAATCAAGCAATATCTGCAGAACCCGCCAGTACTAACCGCGCCGGTCAAAGGAAAGCCCCTCATCCTGTACACAACAGCCCTTGAAGGTTCTTTAGGCACGTTATGGGCACAGGAGAACGACCAGGGGAAGGAGAGAACTCTCTATTATTTGAGTCGAGTTATCCTGGGGGCAGAAAATAACTACTCCCCCCATCGAAAAGCATTTCCTGGCACTGATCTTCGCAGTAACAAAGCTCCGACATTACGCCTTGGCACATGAGGTCCAACTCATATCAAAGGTGGATCCTCTCAAGTATTTGATGTCAAGAACCATGCTAACAGGAAGGCTTGCCAAATGGGCCATCCTCTTGATGGAGTTCTCGATAGCATATCGACCCCTCAAGGCAATAAAAGGCCAGGCCATCGCCGATTTTCTCGCTGAGCATCCAATACCTGTCGACTCTCCCTTAAACTGCGAGTTGCCGAACGAACACGCGTTTGGCGAAATTGACAGGGAGAAAGAAGGGAATGATAACTGATGGGAACTCTACTTCGATGGAGCGTCCTCCTTGAAGAAGCGAAAGCAAAACACCCCCATGATTAAAGCCGGGGTGGGCCTTATCTTCCTGACTCCACAAGGAGGGATTATGCATTTTGCCCTTTCCTTAACGGAACCAAGAACAAACAATGAAGCTGAGTATGAAGCTTTGACAGCAGGTCTCGAGATTGCTGTCAACATGGGAATCGAAAACCTCCTCATATATGGAGACTCCCAGCTGGTCGTTAGCCAAGTAAATGGCGACTACCAGACGTGCAAGCCAGAACTGATCAGGTATGGCGAGAGAGTGCAGCAATTGCTGACACAAATCCCCTCCTACACCTTGGAAAGCATACCGCGTGCGGAAAATAGCAAGGCAGATGCGTTAGCCAAGGTCGCTAAAGAACTGGCCGACGAAAACCTCGATGTCGTAAGGATCATTATGCAAAGCCGCCGGATTCTAGCGCCAGCAGAAATATCTCCGGAGTCGTCTAAAGAAGAGGAAGCAACCGAACAAGAGGCCTTCGAATTGGAGGATGAAGAAAAGGCGAGAGATTGGAGAGAAGTCTTCATAGACTACTTCAAATCCCATCGAACGCCCGAAGACGCGTCGTCAAGACATCAGCTCATGAAGCGAGCCCTGTATTTCGCCTTCGTCAATGGTACTCTTTATAAGAGATCGTTCGATTGTCTATGGCTGAGATGTCTGAGACCAGAAGAAGCAAGAAGGGTCGATCAAGAAACTCATGACGGACTCTGCGGTTCCCATCAAGCTGGGCCAAAGATGAAGCTGAAGATCAAAAGGATGGGCTACTAATGGCCCACAATGGTTCAGGACTGCCTCGAATATGCGAAGTGTTTCCCCAATTAGAGCAAAGCTCTGTTCAGAATTCAAAATTTGAATTAAAGCTGTGCTTTTATCAAAGCGCTGCGCTACAACTAGCGCACCCCGTGCAAAGCGCATAGGCGCTAGCGCTAGATGCACTGCGCTCCAAGTAGCGCACCACGTGCAAAGCACGTGTGCGCTAGCGCTAAGAACGCTGCGCTACAAGTAGCGCACCATGGGCAGAGTGCTGGAGCTAAATGTTCCTTACCGTTGGATCAAATATCCAACAGATATGATTAAATCATCAATTAACAAGAATGAAATTCTATTGAATCTTTCCAAACAGAAAAGATTGTTCCCTGAATTTGGAACACCGTTGGATCAATGATCCAATGGTGATTAAAAATCACTAAAATACAGAACAAATTCTGTAAGGGGGAAAGATTTCTCAATCTTGTTAAAACAAGAAGATTATCTTCTGTAAACCAGGAACCCTTGGATCAAAGATCCGACGGTGGGGAAATTCCTAAATCAATTAGAGAATAAATCTCTTTAACCGATTGAACAAATCAGCCTCCCCTATATAAAGGACCCAAGACTTCAAGTCTTATACAGAGAAACCCCCCCATAATCTTTGAGAAAATCTCAGGAAGAAGAAGAAGCTCTCGGCAAAAGAAGACAATTCTTTTCAAGGTAAAAAAGAAAGAAAGAATAGAAAGACGAAATTATCTCAATATAAAAAGAAGTATTTACTTCTTTCACAGATCATAGATCTATAAAACAAATTGTCTTTCACAAAAAAGATTATGAACATCTCATTATAAAAGGGGGGAGAATTATTCAATTCTCTTAGGATCACAGATCCATAAAGGTAAAGCCTTTCATCAAAAAGAGATTGAAATATCTCCTATAAACTAAGAACTTTGTTCTTGGAATCTTGAGTCAAAGTCTCTTATCAAAGAAAAGATAATCTTCAGAGTGCAAAGTTAACCTAAGAAGAGCCTTAGCGCTCCTAATTTAAAAGTGCTTTAGTGCTCTTCATATAGCGCAAAGAGCTGCAGTGCCATAGCACTTCAAACACAGCGCACAAAGCTCATTGGCTAGCGCTCAGCGCTAAGCGCGCTACGTGCTCCTCACGTGTGCGTTGCATTACTAAAAGCGCTTTGCGCTCATTATATGGCACCAGCGCCGAACGCCTCAACGTTTCAACTATAGCGCATCAGTGCTATACATCTAGCGCAAAGCGCTAAGCGCATCAACGCTCTTCATTCAGCGCAAAGCGCTAAGCCCATTAGCGCTTCATATCTAGCGCAAAGCGCTAAGCGCATTAGCGCTTCACATCTGGCATAAAGCGCTAAGCGCATTAGCGCTTTAACCATAGCGCATTGCGCTCATCGACTGGCGCTAGTGCCAAGTGCACCACATGCTTTTATGTGCACTTGGACAGAACATAAACTGTTCTTTGAATAAGTCTGGAGCAATGATAAATGCACAACATTTAACTAAAGACAAAATATTGTCAGAGACCAAACCAATGCTTAGCATTTTTAAGGGATTGGGCTCAAACAAACATCTAATAACTCAAAAACAAATGTTGAACATTGTAATTGAATGGACTTAGCCCAAATTGGCCATAAGTCCTCAATTCAGATTGATTGAGTTCATATGCTCATAAATCTCTGATCTTAGTCCCAAGTTGGGCTGTAGATCTCTCAACCAAATTGGTTTAAGGGTACATCTCTTCACTCCTCTGATACTTGTCGTTGTAATCCTTCAACGTCTTCAGAAAGGTGACGGGTCCCGACAACCAGACATTCTATGGACTGTGGGGTCCTTAAATTCACGGACTATGATGTCCTTAACCTTGACTGTGAGGTCTTTAAACTCATGGACTATGATATCCTTAACCTTGACTGTGAGGTCTTTAAACTCACGGACTATGATGTCCTTAACCATGACTGTGATGTCTTTAAACTCACGAACTATGATGCCCTTAACAATGGACCGTAATGTCCTTAAACTAACATTGGACCACCATGTCCTTAAACTGGCAATGGACCATCATGTCCTTAAACTGGCAATCGACCGCAATGTCTCTAAACTAAACAATAGAGCCCAAATGCTCTCTTTTCGGATCTAAACGATCCCGTTAAGTTGATCTTAGTCTGAAATTAGACTAACGTATCCTTAACATACGTTTAAGTTGATCTTAATTTCAAATGAGACTAACGTATCCTTAAACCCAACCCCCAAACCCAAATCTAAGAAAATACGGATTTGGACTAATCCACGCCCTACGGGCGACAACATAAATTAGTCTCCGTATACAATCCACGGGCAACCAAAAACAAAACAAACACCCACGACACGAAGTGACCATTTGGAGAAGGAGAAAGTGGTTAACGCGATGCGGTAGCGTAATTAACTTCAGGGGCTTGTGCCTGCAGAGAAGAGCGTCCCCACAATCAAAAACCCCTCAACGAGGGGGAATCTGACGAAATCTGCTATATCGGCCGCATCCGTTTAAACCTTCGATACATGGTGCCATATATCAACTTGGCATCTTCGGAGAGGTGGATGGATAGCACCAATTAGCATATGCCCTGAATTCAGGCAAGACAGACCTACACGGTCGCGTCTCCGTGTTTCGGAGGGGAATAGATTCTGGCACGCCCGGTGGGACCTTTTCCTCTTTCCACTCCACACTTCGTGTGTCGTGTTTCGCGAACGAACCACGGTTTGATATGGTTGCCTTTGGGTTCGAGGTACTAAGATTTGGTGTCTTGCTCCGTGCAGAAAACAGAAGATCAATGGCTTCAACCTGCACCAGCTGCAACTGCAACTCCCGTTCCGCCTCATCTGGAGGTGTAATCTATGGGCCCCAAGTGGCCTCCATGTTCAAGATGCCGGTGGAGCAAGTAACTCAAGCCACCACGGGGCTATTCTTCGGGACCATGATCCCGCCGATGAACTTCAACGCCCCTTTACCGTCGGAAGCTCCTAAGAAGTCGGTCTTTGATCGGCTCACTACTACTGTGGCCCCTCTCAACGGGTCGCCCAACTCCACCGCCTCAGTTTTTAACAGACTGGGCCAGAGCTCCAACGGGCCCATGAAGAAACCCGTAATACCAGAAAGGGTTATTCCAAAAAGGATAGCCATCCCTGCTCCCGAAGTCGTCAAAGCGGCTTCTCCTGCCAAGGAGTCGGTCTTCGCAAGATTGACTGTTCCGGCTTTTGCCCCAAACGAAATTGTCAAAACTTCTCCTCCTACGCGAAAGTCTGCTTTTGATAAGTTGGCTGTCCCCACTCAACGGACGTCGGTCTTTAAGAGGCTGATACCAGCAGCACCTGACCAGAACAGGGGGCATGACGAAGCCATCCCCATAGCTGAACTAACACCATTCACGCGACATGCTCGCCGTCGTCACTGGCGCCGAGTAAGGAAGGCTGGGGGCAGCTCTCCGTCTGGACTTACTCCACCAGCTCCAACGGTGGAGATCGATGCTGCTGCTCCAACTGGGAACAACTTTGAACCGCTAAGGAGGGTGCGCAAGAACTCTCCAACTGCCGTGCTGAAGAGATCTCCTCCGCCTATGGAGATTACTGCAGAAAAGAAGCTGGAGCAGCCCCCTCAGCGTCTGTCCTCCAAAATTTATAAAGTCTGTAGACAAGTCCAGGAATCGGTGATTGACCGGGACTACTCTCGCCGATCAAAGAAGCTTAAAGCTCGGCAAGAAAAGAGCCATCCCGGTGTACCACAAAAGATGTCATCCATCTGGGTGCCCGCTGCAACGGCTCCCTCAACTTCAACCGCTCACAAGAGGGGGAGGCCAGAGAAAGCCCCCCTGACTGCGGCGAAACGCAAGGATACTAAATCTAAACGCCCCAAGTCTGGGGGCATGGTAACACATACAATTTATATGGCTTTTGGGAAAGAGAAAAGCCATGCTTCTACGGGTCATCGACTGCTTACTCGATCGATAACAAAGGCTCAGGAGCAGCAGAAACTTCAGGAGATGCTGACTGCAATGGCCGCACTCACTGGGCCGAAAGAAAATCCGGAGACCTCAGAGCAGCTGTTTCCCCCAATCAGAGCAAAGCTCTGTTCAAAATTCAAATTTTGAAATCAAGCAACACTTCAGATGCAGCGCCAAGTGCGCTGCGCCCTAGGCAGCGCACCATGTGCAAAGCACGTGTGCGCTAGCGCTAGGAGCGCTGCACTTAAGCATCGCACCACATGGAAAGCACGTGTGCGCTAGCGCTAAGTGCGCTGTGCCCTAGGCAGCGCACCATGTGCGCTAGCGCTATGAGCGTTGCACTTAAGAAGCACACTACGTGCGAAGGGTGCGCTAGCGCTAGCGCACCTAGCGCACCACGTGCAAAGGTTGTGCTAGGTGCGCTAGCGCTACGTGCGCTGCGCTCTAAGCAGCGCACCACGTACAAAGCACGGGTGCGCTAGCGCTGGAACTAAAAGCTCCTCACCGTCAGATCAAGGATCTAATAATAATGATAAATCATTAATTAATCAGAATTAAATTCTGTTAAGGAAAGATTTCTCAAAATCTTTCCAAATAACAAAATTGTGCTCTGTAAATCAGGGCACCGTTGGATCAATGATCCAATGGTGATTAAAAAATCACCAAAATACAGAATAAATTCTGTTTGGAAAGATTTCCCAATCTTATTAATAAGAAGACTACCTTCTGTAAATCAGAAACCCTTGGATCAAAAATCCAATGATGGGAAATTCCCCAAATCAATTGGAGAAAAGATCTCCTTAACTATTTCAACAAACCAACCTCCCCTATATAAAGAACCCAAGACTTCAAGTCTTGTACAGAAGAAACCCCCCATAAGCTTTGAGATTTCAGGAAGAGAAGCAAAATTCTCAGCAAAAGAAGATTTTTTCTTCAAGGTAAAAAAGAATGGTGATGAACAAAGAGATGAAATCATCTCATAATTAAAAAGAAGAATTTTCTTCTTAAAAGATCATAGATCTACAAAGATCAAGGTCTTTTATAAAAAGATCAAAGGATCTCATTATAAAACAAAGAAGTACTTACTTCTTTCACAGATCATGGATCTATAAGAAAAATTGTCTTTCTGGGATCATGAATATCTCAACATAGAAGAAGGGGAGAATAATTCACTTCTCTTAAGGATCATAGATCCATAAAGGCAAAGCCTTTCATCAATATAAGAGATTGAAACAAAATAAGAACGGTTGTTCTTGGATCCTGAGACAAAGTCTCTTTTAAAAGAACATAAATTGTTTCTCAGATCATAGAATTGATCAGAGGCGCTTTGCGCTCTTGAACTGCGCTTCTGCGCTCTCTGGACTGGCGCTCAGCGCCAAATGCGCCACGTGTCAATCGCGTATGCGCCAATTAACTACTAGCGCTTTGCGCTCATGGACTGGCGCTCAGCGCCAAGCGCACCACGTGTCATTCACGCGTGATCCACTAAACCGGAAGCGCAATGCGCTCACGAACTAGCGCTCTGCGCTCATAAACTGGCGCAATGCGCCCATTATCTGGCGCTTAGCGCCAAGCGTGACACGTGTCCTTCATGTATGCACCACGTGGCAGAAGCGCAATGCGCTCAAAGTGCCTAGCGCACCACGTGTTGCGCTGACAGAATATAAATTGTTCTTTAATAAGCCTCAGAGCTATTATGAGTGCTCAGAGCTATTATGAGTGCTCAGCACTAAAAGACAGAAATACTGTCAAAATCCAAGTCAACGCTCAGCATTGTTAAAAGGGCCAAGCCCAAACAAATGCTCAACAACCGAAAATAAATGTTAAACATTTTAACTCAATTGGACTTAGCCCAAGATTGGCCATAAGTCCTCAACTCATATTAATTGATCCCATTTGCTCATAAATATTTTAACAGATCTCAGCCCCAAATTGGACTGTAGATCTCTCAACCAACATTGGTTCAAGGGCACATCTCTTCACTCCTCTGATATATGTCGTTGTAATCCTTCAACGTCTTCAGAGAGGTGACGGGTCCCGATAACCAAACATTCCATGGACTGTGGGGTCCTTAAACTCATGGACTACGATGTCCTTAAACTTTATAGACTATGACGTCTCTAAACTTGGACTGTGGGGTCCCTTTAAACCCACGGACTACGATGTCCTTAACCTTGGACCACTATGTCCTTAAACTGGTAATGGACCGCTACGTCCTTAAACTGGTAATCGACCGCAATGTCCCTAAACTAAGTAATAGAGCCCAAATGCTCTTTTGCTGGATCTAAACGATCCTGTTAAGTTGATCTTAGTCTTAAATTAGACTAACGTATCCTTAACAAACGTTTAAGTTGATCTTAGTCTAAAATTAGACTAACGTATCCTTAAACCCAACCCCAAAACCAAATCTAAAAAGATACGGATTTGGACTAATCCACGCCCTACGGGCGATAATATAAATTAGTCTCCGTATACAATCCACGGGCAACCAACCAACAAACAAACACCCACGACACGAAGTGACCATCTGGAGAAGGAGAAAGTTATTACCGCGACGCGGTAGAGTAATTAACTGCAGGGGCTTGCGCCTACAGGGAAGAGCGTCCCCACAATCAAAAACCCCTCAAAGAGGGGGAATCTGACGAAGTCTACTACATCGGCCGCATCCATTTAAACCTTCGATATATGGTGCCATAAATCAACTTGGCATCTTCGGAGAGGTGGACGGATAGCACCAATTAGCATCTTCCCTCGGAATTCAGGCCCTGACGTCCCAACGTCCCGGTCGCGTCTTTCGGCGGAGAACAGATTCTGGCACGCCCGGTGGGACCTTTTCCTCTTTCCACTGCACATTGCATGTGTTGTGTTTCGCGAACGAATCGCGGTTTGATATGGTTGCCTTTGGGTTCGAGGTACTAAGATCTGGTGTCTTGCTCTGTGCAGAAAACAGAAGATCAATGGTTTCAACCCGCACCAGCTGCAACTACAACTCCCGTTCCGCCCCATCCGGGGGTGTAACCTACGGGCCCCAAGCGGCCTCCCTGTTTAAGATGCCGGTGGAGCAAGTAACTCAAGCCACCACGAGGCTATTCTTCGGGACCTTGATCCCGCCGATGAGCTTCAACGCCCCTTTACCGTCGGAAGCTCCTAAGAAGTCGGTCTTTGATCGGCTCACTACTACTGCGGCCCCTCTCAACGAGTCGCCTAACTCCACTGCCTCAGTTTTTAATAGACTTGGCCAGAGCTCCAACGGTCCCATGAAGAAGCCCGTAATACCAGAAAGGGTTATTCCAAAAAGGATAACCATCTCTGCTCCTGAAGTCGTCAAAGCGGCTTCTCCTGCCAAGGAGTCGGTCTTCACTAGACTGACTATTACGGCTTTCACCCCAAACAAAGTCGTCAAAACTTCTCCTCCTGCGCGAAAGTCTGCTTTTGATAGGTTGGTTGTCCCTACTCAACGGACGTCGGTCTTCAAGAGGCTGATACCAGCAGCACCAGACCAGAACAAGGGGCATGATGAAGCCATCCCCATAGCTGAACTGTTTCCTGATTTAAAATCAGGAAAGCTTTTGGGAAAAGCTTCAGAAGAGGGTCACGTGGTTACACGTGACCAGCAGTCACGTGTTGGCACGTGACACCTAAACGCATCATCAAGGCAAGTTCAGTTTTCTGACTACGCTGAAGAAAAGGGACTTCAGAAAAGGTCACGTGTAGACATGTGACATTTAAATGCAAGCGTCAAAGGCACACCGGTTCCCTGATTAAACCAAGGAAAAGGCTCTAGACGAGGGTCACGTGCTCACACGTGACCAGGGGTCACGTGGTGGCACGTGACGGCTAAGCATCAGAAGAAGGCAGAGTGCAAAAGAAGGAAAGGGCTCGTTATAAGGGGGTCACGTGCCCACACGTGACCATGGGTCACGTGGTCATACGTGACCGGCTTTCAAAGCCCATTTTGCTAACAGAATTAAATTCTGAAAGAGATCCAAATCTTTCCAAAGGAAAGCAATTATCTGGAACCGATCAAATTAAAGATTCAGAGATGATTAAATATCATCTATCTATGGAAAATCTCGAGTTTGGAAAGATTTCCCCTTTAAATCTAACAGAAATAACAAAGGAGAATCCCTGGATTTGAAATCCAATGGTGAATAAAATTCACCTAATAATCCAAGGGTCAAAAACAAATGATGGATACAAATCAAATCTCTTAATAAAGATTCATCAAAAAACTAATTGATTCGGCTACTTCTCCTATAAATAGGAGCCTAGGGACACAAAAGAAAGATATAGATGCACGCAGAGGGAAAAGAAAAAGGAGAGAGCCTGGATACTTTGAGGAATTTGGAGCTTCTGCAAAAAGAAAACCCTAGGTAAGAAAGGGAAGGCTTCCTGAAAGAAGGAGAATTTAATTCTCAACAGAGTTTAACTCTGACAAAATAAAGAACAGAAGAACATATTTCTTCTCTCTTTGATAGAGGATCTGCAAAGTGCACATCTCCCCTTTAGGTTGAGAATTTAATTCTCAATGGGTTGAGACCCTGCCATGCAGATCCAAAACATGGAGAGGGAATGGAAAAACGAGAATTTAATTCTCACAGAACTATAGGAATTTAATTCCTCTAAGATAAAAGTAGGGCTTGACCCTGTGTTATGGGAATTTAATTCCTTCAGAACAGAGAGAAACAGGGTTTAACCCTAATTAAGAACTTAGTTCTGTTGAAACAACGGGAATTCAATTCCCTTAATCATAATTTAACAGGGACTGGAAGTGTAATTCCTTAAAAAGCTTTTATTAGGGTTTAACCCTATTTAGTTCTTCACATAAACGAGGAATTTAATTCCTACAGAAGATTCAGGGTCCAATTCTACTCCAGAATATAAGTCTTCAAAAGGAAGTAGGAATTTAATTCCTTTGAAAATTAAAGCTCGAGGAATTTAATTCCTGAAAAAGGATCAACAGATTCTCTAAACAATATACATGGAGGCAGGGTCACGTGCCACCACGTGACCCCCTCAAAAGGTCTACAGAAAGCCCTTTGAGGCTGTCCCCCACGTGACCCACGTGACCCTTGACAGAAGCTTTAACACATAGGCATATGAATGCCCGTCACGTGATGGCACGTGATGCTCTGAAAGATGCAATAATCTCAGCAGAATGAATGGAGAGAGGGCGCTCTCACGTGTCGCCACGTGACCCCTCTTGCTTTAGTGTTTAACACTAAGTTGGAACTCCTGAATCCAGTGTTAAAACACTGTTGGGCCGTAGTGTTCAACACCAATCAAAGAACTTTACTTGCAGTGTTCAACACTGACTACCTTAGTGTTTAACACTAATTTGAGATCTCTGTTGCCGATGCTTGATACTGATCTGTTTTAGTGTTTAACACTAATCTGAAAGCCTTGTTGCTGGTGTTTAACACCAATAATCTTTTAGTGTTAAACACTAACTTGTCAACCTCATTCCCAGTGTTCAACACTGATTGCTCTGAAGTGTTTAACACTAGGCTTTGGCCCAATTGGCTAAAGGGATAGAGGCAAAGCCTCTCCCTCAATAGATCCACAAGAAGTCAATATTCCAGACATGATAGGACTTAGCCCAAGCAGGCCATAAGTCCTCAATTCGTAATTAACTGGGCCAATGGGCTCATAATATAATTAATGGGTCTTGATCCCAAATTGGGCCAAGGACTATTTAATCCATTCCGGTTCTAGGGTACATCTCTTCACTCCTTTGATACTTGGCATTGTAATCCCTCAATGTCTTCAAAGAGGTGACGGGTCCCGATGACCACCCATGATATGGACTGTGGGGTCCTTAAACCCATGTCTAATGCAAAATTCCTGGACACGTGGAACGCGGATAACGTCACTCTTTGACCCCGCGGAAAACGCCCAGAGCGGAGCCTAGTCCTCGCCGAGCACGGCCGTGAACCCGTGTGAAGCATCTAGTGCAAAATTCCTGGTTACGTGGAACGTGGATAACGTCACTCTTTGACCCCGCGGAAAACGCCCAGAGCGGAGCCTGGTCCTCGCCAAGCACGGCAGTGAACCCGTGTGAAGCATCCAGAGCACATACCGGACTGTGGAGTCCTTAAACCCATGGACTATGATGTCCTTAACCTTGACCGAGATGTCTTAAAACTAACAATGGACCGCAATGTCCTTAAACTACCCATGGACCGCAATGTCCTTAAACTAGAACAATAGAGCCTAGCATGCTCTTTTGTCGGATCTAAACGGTCCCGTTTAAGTTGATCTTAGCCTCAAAGATGGTTAACGTATCCTTAAACCTTCAAACAGACTGGACTATGAATCCCCCAAATTAACTCTGGCTCGAGGGTACATCTCTGAACTCCTCTGACATCCGTCGTTGTAATCCTTCAACGTCGTCAGAGAGGTGACGGGTCCCGACGGCCACATATACGATGGACCACTATGTCCCTAAACTGGAACAATGGAGCCTAAACGCTCTTTTGTCGGATCTAAACGATCCTGTTAAGTTGATCTTAGTCTCAAATTGGACTAACGTATCCTTAACAAACGTTTGAGCTGATCTTAGCCTCAAGTATGGCTGACGTATCCTCAAACCAGACCCCCAAACCCAAATCTAAGATAAACACGGATTTGGACTAGTCCACGCCCTACGGGCGACGACATAACTCAGTCTCCGTAAACAATCCACGGGCAACAAAACATAAATAAACACACACGACACGAAGTGACCATCTGGAGAAGGAGAAAGTTGTTACCGCGATGCGGTAGCGTAATTAACTGCAGGGGCTTGCGCCTGCAGGGAAGAGCGTCCCCACAATCAAAAACCCCTCAAACGAGGGGGAATCTGACGAAGTCTGCTACATCGGCCGCATCCGTCTAAACCTCCGATGCACGGTGCCATAAACAACTTGGCATCTTCAGAGAGATGGACGGATAGCACTGATCGCACGCTTTCGGCGTGTAGGATGTTCAAAGAATTAAAGTGTAACCACGATTAGGACGGTGTCGCTTTGCAGCTAGCCGGTGAGCACGGGTCGGTCCACAGGGAGATGGTGTTATCTTACCTTCTTGTTTTAGACGAGTTAATAAAGAATCTGTATGAGTGTTTGATCTAACCTATGTGTTTATCTGCAAGTATAAAGTTGTTTAAGAAAAATACGAGATTGTAAGCTAAGAAATCCGTACTAAAAAACCTTTGAGCCGAGTCTTGACCAATTGAAGCTAAGCGATCGGCAACAACGTGGATTAGGGGATTTAAGCGCGGTATTCGTGGAATCCGGCTTATTTACCCTTGTCCTTCCGTTCTTGTCTCTTGCCTTCGCCTCCGGCCAAACCGAACGGAACCGGTCGCGGTTAGGAATCACCGTTACCTTGTCAGGGTACGGTGCCTAACGGAGCGCTTGCGTATGGTTCGGGCGGAGTTCAAATGGAAAATAACGGGAAAAGGGATTGGCAAAGAAATGTTAACTTATAAAACCGTATTAATTCTTAACAACAACAATAATTACAACATTCACAATATAAACAAAAGAGAACAAAAAGAAAAGAACAAAGAAAAGAAAAGAGACAAGTATTAAAGAGCATGAATAAAATGCATGAAATAAAATGCAAGTAATAAAAAGACAAGTAATAAAAAGCGAGTAATAAAAAGCGATAAAAAGAATACGGAACTAGGACTCAAGACAAGCATGTGCTAAATATCTAACCCTTAAACTTGCAAACTCAATGAAGAGATTGCAAGATCAAGGGAAGGGTGGAAAACGCATGTGAAATAAAGTGCCAGTCCCGAGAAAATACGACCCTTGAGATCAATAACTAACTCTTACCCATTCAAGCTCAATGAAGAGGTTGAATGAGCAAGAGAAAGCAGAAATCTCAAGGGGAAGAAGAAACACAAGAGAATGATACAAAGCCCTCATCTTCATTAATCTCCCACTCAAAAGCTCTCACTACATTTTAATGGAAGAGGAATGAAGAAGAAGAAGAAGAACTATACAAAATCCTAACAAAAGAGGCTACAAAAATGAACAAAAGAATGACCCTTGGCTTTGGCAAGTTCTGCTGTATTTATAGGCAGGGAGTTGGAGTTCTAGGGCAACCAGCAGCCTCAACATGAAGTACCAAAAATACCCTCAAAAACCGTCGGCAAGTGGGCCCCACATGGCCGCGGAAGCGCGGCCAAGACCCCCCTTTGGCCGCGGTTCCGCGGCCGTTTAGGGGAATTGGGCATGAGGCTTTCTGGTGGTGGCCTGGTTTTCTGTGTACTTCAGTATGGCATATGTGTATTCTGAAAATACCTCTACATTTCTTCCAGAATTCTTGTTGAGGGAAAGGTGGACTTTTTGTCAAGATTTGGAATGATTGCCTCGAGCTCCACGTAGATCTCTTTGGATTTTGTGCTACCATTGAGCCTTGTGCATGAGGATGACATTGATTTGACATTTTGTCTCCCTAACTGGTATCTGGCAGCATACGGATGAAGAGCGGAGACCGTGTTTTATCTGTGGTTGGCAGGAACCCGGATTTTGTCGTGTTTTCCGTGAATTTCACCGTTTTAGAACCGAGAACCTGTGTCCTGCAAATATGTAACAAACACGGATCAAAAGCACCTACCTATAAACACACGAGCGTAAGAATGGGCGGTATGAAATGCAGTATTCTGTGATGAACAAATACCCCCAAACTTAACTTTTGCTCGTCCCGAGCAAAACCTATTATTCATAAAAATAAACTGATAACCGCACTTTCGCAGGGAACGCGATTGCACTGAGCGCGTGCAACAAGCCGTTAAACCTCTAGGTGTCCCTAGTAGGAGGAGTGTTGTCTCCTGAGGGTTTTCAGCGGATACTACCCACAAAATCCGGTCAAGCTAGTTTTGCAAAATGACTAAGATTCAAACCCTAAAGTTTTGTTTAAGAAAATAACAATTCTATAATCCTAGGTCTAGATCATCGAACCTTTATTTTTCACACCTCACTTCTTATTTAACTACAGATTTTATATGTCTTTACGTGCAGTGCAAATAGAGTCGTTAAGTTCCAGAAGGATCGATTAAAGTCATCATGTCGCACAATAAAGCCCAGATAACAATTTTAAAAGGATCACATAAGTTTTATAAAGAGTTAAGCATTTTTCAAGTTTCGTTTTCCAGTAAACTTTCAACTTCAGAATTTCTATCTTCCCTAACAGGAAACTAGGTCTTATTCTTCACTCCACCTTTTTCTTGTTTTCATTTCATACACACCTCTGTGAACGTGCAATAGTCTTTATCATAGAATAAAACCTTCATATCTCCGTTAAAATTTTTATAAAAGCCTGTCTTTTATCAAGATTATTCTCACACAAAGAACCGTTAGGAATTTTAACTCGGAGAGAACACTTGCTTGACTTTGTTTTAAAACTGGACTTTCTAGGCTTCTTAGCGAGCTTTGGGCCAATGCACCAAAACCAGTTGGTTTTAGGGCATTAGGTGTAGAAACACCCCAGCGGACTTAATTACTCAAGTTACCTAGGTCCAAAAACAAAAGACAGTTTGGCGTGAAAAACATGATGATTCAATACGAACGGAGATATAACCGGTAGTTCAATTATTTTTTTGGATAAAAGACGTGTTTGGTGTGTTTGGTATGTAATCATTCCAATCAAGTTTTAGATGGGTTATTTTTCAGACTTAGTTCCAATTAAGGCATCAATAACATTCCTTCATATTCACTTACTTCATAAACTATTCTTGATATATTACTTATTTCAGAACAAACCTATTTGATCCTCAGAAAATCATTTATCTATTTAAAAGTTTTTAAACATAAAAGACTTGTCTTCTAATTTCCACAACTCACGACACGTGTAGTGTAATGTAAAGACGTATATCAGCTATAGTTAACTTCAAAGGAGAGTTATTTTTCAGGTTTTCAAAATCTAAACATAAGATTTAGTTATTCTTATTTTATCAAACAAAAACCGTCGAATGTTGAATCAGAGTTCTTCCACAAGCTAACTTGACAAAAAAGTTTTTATATTTTTAGAAAATTTTCAGATTTTTATGGATTTTATGGATTTAATATGCAGATGCAAAATATACATATGAATGCGAAGGAAGAAAGCTTACCGAGCACACCCCCAAACTTAAACTTGACAGTGCCCTCACTGTCAGGCTATACCAAGAGGGTCAAAATTGTCGGCGCTCCCCCAAAAACAAATTATATACAAAACAAAAAAAAGAAAACAAAAAATATATACAAAAAAAAGGTGTCCCCCCCAAACTTAAGTAAAACAGTGTTTCCACTGTTAAGCGTTGAAATTCAGGATTAGGGGGGAAAGAGAACAGTATCAAGCTATACAAGGCCTTACACAGGCCAAAAGTTAGTACCAACCATTCAAAGATTTTATCTCGATAAAGCAGTGGCTGGTGAAAGAAGGCGTAGAGAAAAGAGATGGAGAATACGCGAGACCGTATGGAGATAGAAGTGGTATACGGTTTCGGTATATGAGAGGAAGAAGAATGGCGGAAGGGAAAAAGAAGTGGAATACGAACTTGAGGGTGCAAATGGAGTAAATAGATTAGCACAATTTGTGATGACCGATGTGTGAAAAGTGATTGTGCTAATATATTTACTCGTCGAGAAATTGGGTCGAATCCCTCAAGATTCGTAAGAAACCATGGGTACGCCGAACTTGGTAAACCAGACATAGTAAATGAAAGTGAGACGGGTTCTTGCAAGGTCGGAACGATGGAAAGGATGGAGGGAAGTGGTTGAGGAAGGGTATCGGTTAAGGGTTCTGGAGGGTGTACACAGTCAGTGAAAGGAACAAGATGAATTGGAAAATCCGACTCATCATCTAGAACTGTTTCATCCTCAAAAATATCCTCAAAATTCTCCTCAAAGTTAAGCTCATCCATGCATATTTCATCAAAGTCCAGACGCATATGGGGTTCGGGAAAAACATTTAATGACTCGGGATGATGATTTGAAGAGACAAACTCAGCCAAATCTACGGGTTCATCATCCAAAATATTCCCAGCGTCAATATCCTTAATCAAGTGAAAATCAAAATTCTCTGACACCTTAACAAAAGCATGGATATCAATCGATTCAGGTTCTAAAGTGGAGGTGTAGAGGTCAAAAGGTTTAGGATCGGTTTCACTTGGATGAGTCCCTTCACAATCGGGCAAATCAAACACTACGAAGTCGCACAACTCATTCATCATTCTATCTTCAATTGATAAATCATGTGGGATACTCGATAGACTTTCAAAACAGGAGGTGTGGGATTCAATTTAGGATGGGTAGGTTTGATTTGGAAGGGGGTACATCTCACTCTCTCCACTAAAATTCACAGCCTGTCCTGCCGCCTCATCATACATTGGATAATATGGAGCTAGTTGAAAACTAGCTACCGGGTCAGTAGGTTGTATGAGGGCGGCCATGGACGTATTCAAATCCATCATCTGTTGGCTTGACGCTACCCTAAAATTTTCCAAGGACTGTTCTAGACTAGACATAGATTGTGATGGGGTTTCAGTAAAAGATTCAAAGTTATATGGATACTGAAAACTCCCAAACGGCTGTTCTGAAGCAATGTCTAGGGAAGGTGCAAAAGTAGGGTAGGATTGGTAGGAATTGAATGGCTGGACAGGAGTGGGATCAACAGGTGGATAAGACGGAGAATGGAATTGTTGATCCCAAGAATTTGAAGTGGTGAAAGGAGTGAAAGATCGGCTGCGGGATTGTTCAATACGTTCAGCGATGGATAAAGGACGACTTGCAGAAGGGGTATCAACATAAGCGGGATTGAATGTTTGAAATGGTTGATACGAAGTGGAATGAGGAGTGCAAGTGTTTATCCTAGACGCTGCTATGCGATCTTTCAGTGAAACTTTGGGCATGGAGGGATCGTTCGATGTTCGGCCAAAGCAAGAACCGTAGGAAGTTATGTCTGGTTGTGGGTACCAAAGTTCGGCAAGAGTTTTGCGAGGTGGGGTACCCATGATATGAAGAGAGAATGAAAGAAAGGTAGAGAAAAGGAGGGGAAAAAAGAATGTGATTTTTTTTTTTAGTTAGCTGTTAGCAAAAGAATGAAATATACACAAAAAAGAATATGGACAAAAAATAATCACGACACAAAAATACCACACACCTAATCGTTCTAGGGTTCACCTAGGTCAACTAGACTTGCTCGAGAACTTGATTGTCGAAGTAAAACTGTATCGAGAAACAGGCTCAAGATACACTGATCACGAGGTCAGGTAAGTGCAGAGATAAGGGGAGGTTTTTCAACGCTTTCGCGAAGTTCCTTAATTAAATAACCCTTTCTCTTTTGGCGGTTTCGCCGTTAACACTTTCCTAGACACCCCGTAAACAATATACCGTTAAGCAAGCTTCTAAATACAGTTAACTTCTCCTAGTGAGCGCGAAGTCCTTAAGGCTTAAAGTCTAGTTTCTTTTAAATTTGTGTGGGTAAACGTTATGCGCAAGTTCGTGATTTGTGGGCCACGGAAAAGGTGATGAAATCCTTTACCGTATCTTGTGGGGTTCGCTTGCCCTTAAGTCCGTATTAATGTATGCAATGCGCAATTCAAAAAAATTCTATAAAGAATCAAACAATCGTTTTCTAGTTTAAGCGCGGCGCTGCAACAAATACGGGTTAGTCAATTTTTAGCGTTTGCTAGCGAACTTGCAAAGAATCCTGCAAAGAATAGTATATTGGAAGCGTCGGATTTGAGAAGAAGGCGTTTAGTAAAGTACGTACCGTTTAAGTTTTGGGTTAGGAAACCCCCGTTGAATCAAATCCGGTAAGCTTGAAAGGTTCGCTTGCGCGGGTCAAACTACCCAGATCTTTGGCACTGTACTTCGTAATCACCTTTGCTTTGAATGTACACTTTGCTCCCCACAATTGCAGTTTGCAAATACGCAAAAATCTGCACACTTGCCCACAAAAATGATAAAAAAAAACAAAAAGAATATTTTTTTTTATATATATACAAAAAAGAATATTAACCCGAATAACAAAAAAGAAAATACGCTACCGTCTCCCCGGCAACGGCGCCATTTGATCGCACGCTTTCGGCGTGTCGGATGTTCAAAGAATTAAAGTGTAACCGCGATCAGGACGGTGTCGCTTTGCAGCTAGCCGGTGAGCACGGGTCGGTCCACAGGGAGATGGTGTTATCTTACCTTCTTGTTTTAGACGAGTTAATAAAGAATCTGTATGAGTGTTTGATCTAACCTATGTGTTTATCTGCAAGTATAAAGTTGTTTAAGAAAAATACGAGATTGTAAGCTAAGAAATCCGTACTCAAAAACCTTTGAGCCGAGTCTTGACCAATTGAAGCTAAGCAATCGGCAACAACGTGGATTAGGGGATTTAAGCGCGGTATTCGTGGAATCCGGCTTATTTACCCTTGTCCTTCCGTTCTTGTCTCTTGCCTTCGCCTCAGGCCAAACCGAACGCAACCGGTCGCGGTTAGGAATCACCGTTACCTTGTCAGGGTACGGTGCCTAACAGAGCGCTTGCGTATGGTTCGGGCGGAGTTCAAATGGAAAATAACGGGAAAAGGGATTGGCAAAGAAATGTTAACTTATAAAACCGTATTAATTCTTAACAACAACAATAATTACAACATTCACAATATAAACAAAAGAGAACAAAAAGAAAAGAACAAAGAAAAGAAAAGAGACAAGTATTAAAGAGCATGAATAAAATGCATGAAATAAAATGCAAGTAATAAAAAGACAAGTAATAAAAAGCGAGTAATAAAAAGCGATAAAAAGAATACGGAACTAGGACTCAAGACAAGCATGTGCTAAATAGCCAACCCTTAAACTTGCAAACTCAATGAAGAGATTGCAAGATCAAGGGAAGGGTGGAAAACGCATGTGAAATGAAGTGCTAGTCCCGAGAAAATATGACCCTTGAGATCAATAACTAACTCTTACCCATTCAAGCTCAATGAAGAGGTTGAATGAGCAAGAGAAAGCAGAAATCTCAAGGGGAAGAAGAAACACAAGAGAATGATACAAAGCCCTCATCTTCATTAATCTCCCACTCAAAAGCTCTCACTACATTTTAATGGAAGAGGAATGAAGAAGAAGAAGAAGAACTATACAAAATCCTAACAAAAGAGGCTACAAAAATGAACAAAAGAATGACCCTCGGCTTTGGCAAGTTCTGCTGTATTTATAGGCAGGGAGTTGGAGTTCTAGGGCAACCAGCAGCCTCAACATGAAGTACCAAAAAAACCCTCAAAAACCGTCGGCAAGTGGGCCCCACATGGCCGCGGAAGCGCGGCCAAGACCCCCCTTTGGCCGCGGTTCCGCGGCCGTTTAGGGGAATTGGGCATGAGGCTTTCTGGTGGTGGCCTGGTTTTCTGTGTACTTCAGTATGGCATATGTGTATTCTGAAAATACCTCCACATTTCTTCCAGAATTCTTGTTGAGGGAAAGGTGGACTTTTTGTCAAGATTTGGAATGATTGCCTCGAGCTCCGCGTAGATCTCTTTGGATTTTGTGCTACCATTGAGCCTTGTGCATGAGGATGACATTGATTTGACATTTTGTCTCCCTAACTGGTATCTGGCAGCATACGGATGAAGAGCGGAGACCGTGTTTTATCTGTGGTTGGCAGGAACCCGGATTTTGTCGTGTTTTCCGTGAATTTCACCGTTTTAGAACCGAGAACCTGTGTCCTGCAAATATGTAACAAACACGGATCAAAAGCACCTACCTATAAACACACGAGCGTAAGAATGGGCGGTATGAAATGCAGTATTCTGTGATGAACAAGCACCAATTGGCATCTGCCCCGAACCTCAGGCACGGACGCCCGAGTCCAGGCCGCCGTTCGGAGGGGAACAGATTCTGGCACGCCCGGTGGGACCTTTTCCTCTTTCCACTCCACACTTCGTGTGTCGTGATTCGCGAACCAATCGCGGTTCGCTAATGGTTGCCCTTGGGTTTCAAGATACTAAGAATTGGCGTCTTGCCTATTGCAGAAAACAAAGGATCGATGGCTTCTACTTCTGCGAAATCCTTCAACTGCTCAAACTGCAATTGCGACCAACGCTCTACCTCGCCAGGAGGTATAGCCTATGGACCCCAAGCTGCTTCGTTGTTCACAATGCCGGTGGACCAAGTGACTCAAGCCACTACCGGATTGTTCTTCGGGACTATACTCCCATCGTCAAGCTTCGCGGCGCCGGTACTGACAAAGGAAGCTCCCAAGAAGTCAGTCTTTGATCGTCTTACCCCTGCCACGGCTCCTCTCAACGAGTCGCCCAACGTCAACGCCTCGGTCTTCTCTAGATTGGGCCGGAAATCCTGCGAACTCATCATAGGGCCTACAATCTCAGAGAAGGCTGCTTCTAAGAAAGTGACCGGTCCTGCTCCTGAAGACATCAAAGCGACTTCCCCTGCCACAAAGTCGGTCTTTTCAAGATTGACGGCTCCAGCTCCCGCTCCTGTTATCCAAAAGACGTCGGTCTTTGACAGGCTAACACCAACAACAACCCCCCACCCACACAGGGGGCAAGACAAAACCATTCTTACCGCTGACCCAACGCCGTCTGCTCGACATGCTCGACGTCGCCATTGGCGCCGAGTAAGGAAGGCTGGGGGCAACTCCCCCTCTGGGTTGACTCCATCAGCCCCGGTGGCAGAAGTTAATGCTGCTGTTCCAACTGGGAACAGCTTCGAAATGCTAAATAAGGTGCGAAGAAATTCTCCTACTGCAGTGCTGAAGAGGTCTCCTCCCCCGTTAAAAAGATTGTGGAAATGGAATCAGAACAGCCCCAATCTCCTCAACGGCTGTCTTCCAAAATCTATAAGGTTTGGCGGCAGGCCCGAGACTCGATCATTGATCCAAACTCCTCCCGCCAGCACAAGAAGCTGAAAATCCAACCGGAAGCTGGTCACCAGGCTGAACCCCGAAAGGCTGTCGGGACGCCCACCTCAACGGCCCCCTCAACCTCCATGGCTCATAAAAGGAGGAGGCCAGAGAAGACCCCCCAACGTGCAACGACGGCTAAAAGCACTGAGCCCAGACGCCCTAAGTCTGGGGGCATGATGGTCCACACCGTATACATGGCCTCTGGAAAGGAGGAGAGCCGCACTTCTACAGGCCACCGACCACTTACCCGATCCGTGATGAAAGCCCAGGAGCAGCAACAAAAGCTCCAAGAAATGATGAATGCTATGGCCGCACTTACCGAGCCAAAAGAAAACCCAGAAACGTCCTCAGACGCGCGCCAAGAAGAAGAAACCGACGCTGAATTCCTTCGTCGGATACTGGAGAAAAAGGACAAAGAGGCTGCTGAACAAGCAGCCAACATACAACGTATGGGCCTTCTCTTCCAAGATATGATAGGAATGATGATCCAGCAGGACTTGCCCGCTGAAGATCCCCCAATCGTTCTTGAAGACGACCGAGGAGAAACGTCGAATCCACTGCCGGCCCTCTCAACGGCCAAGGAGGAGGCAATCTCTAAGGCGGACTTGGCTGACTACATAGCCCAGCAAATCCGGGTCCATCATGCGATTGAGGCAGCTGGTCAAGTCGTGAAAACGGGGCGGCCGTATCCAAGCTGGTACGACCAAATCAAATACCCGCAAGGCTATACGATACCAAAATTCCACGTGTACAAAGGGACCGGCAATCCCCATCAACATGTCGCCCAGTTCCGGGCCCTCTGTGGTAACACCGGCGGTGATGATAAACTGTTGCTCCGCCAGTTCGTAGGTAGCTTATCAGAAACAGCGTTCGAATGGTATTCGGAACTCCCGAACGATTCTATCAAAACGTTCGCTGAAATGGAGCTGCTATTCACTCAGCGATTCGCGAGCGCCAGCGAACGCACTCCAATAACTGCTTTGATTAACGCCAGGGTCAAACCAGGCGAAACCTGGGTCCAGTATGCTATACGCTGGCGGAACTTGTGGTCGAGATGCGAGCAACGCATTGAGGAGGCACCCGCAGTGGGCATGTTCGTGGGAACCCTAGACCCCCACGCAACTATCTCCCAGTTTATGATGTTCTTTAAGCCAACCACATTCCAGGCTTTAATCGACAAGTTGGCTCAGATGGACCAGATGGGTCATAGACCACCTCCCCAGAAGTCGGAACCTCGGAATGACAAGGGTAAAGGAAGGGTGACCTTCGTCGCAAATGCCCAACAGCAACCTAACGCCCCGAAACCGGCAGATCAATTGGAAGAAAGACGCCGGTATTATAATGAGAAGATGAAACGTCCCTACTCGTTCCCACGAGACAAGACGAAACGGTTATTCGAGCTGGCAATACGCAACAGACTTATAAACCTACCGAATCCAAGGCGACCGCCACAACCCACCGAGGTGAATAACCCTAGCTATTGCCCTTACCATCAAACGGTAAGTCATCCGATTGAAGATTGCTTCGTCTTCAAAGGATGGATTGAAGATCAATACCTCCAGGGAAAGTTTGTACTGTCCGAGAAGTGGAAGGTGAGCCCACCACAGCCGCATACTCCTAAGAAAACAGATACATTGGGGGCAACCTGCTCCTTTATTGAAGAAGCTCCATGGGAGGTCGTGCTATCAATGAAAACCAAAAGAATGCTGAGAGACCTTTACGCGTGCCCTGCGATCGAATGGAAAAACCCTCTTGAACCTCAAATTATCGAGGGGATGTTGAAGCCCCGCACAACTACGAAGGCTCGTGATAAGGGCCCAAATACTCACGCCCAACCGTCAAAATCTTCGAAGAAAAAGAAGAAGAAATCCAAGAAGCCCATGAAGCTTGGAGACGAGCACACGAACTTGCAGAAGCAAATCGACGTGCTGGAAGAGTATAATCAAAAGGTGCGAACTCCTGTCACATTGCAAGAGTTCCTCAACCACATCTTTCAAGGGGGAGATGATGAAGAGAGCTCATCGGATGAATCCGAAGAGTATGTGGCGAGTTGTAACGTAATCTCCCACTCGTTTACCGATGATGAGAAAACTCCTAGCACTAAGAAGCTGGAGGCAGAACCTGAGCGTGCATGGCTGACAAATGAAATGATCAATGCCTTTCTAGACGAGATTCGTCTAAAAAGTAAAGCGGATCAGGAGCGTGAGATGGCAACGTCAGAAGGAACCAAATGCAGGCGACTGAATGAAAAAGTTGAACTACCCCCGCCAGATCAAAAGGCATCCGAAGTAGACAAGAAGATACTCAAGACGAGGAAAAGGTTTGCCAAAGCCATGTCAATGGGAATGAAGCTACCACCCTCGGAAGGGAATACACACGATGGGGCGGAGAGGCACCCTAATTATTGCGCATATCATCGGAGAATCTCACACCCCACGGAGGAGTGCGACGCCTTTAAAATATGGTGGCAAGGATATGTTACTCGTCAGCAACATTTTAAGCGCATGAAACGCAAGAGCCGTCGGGAGCGAAGAAGTACTGTCGAAGGGCACAACAGAACTACTGGCAACTGTTACATGGTTAACGCCGGGGGGTCACAAGTTCTCACCTTTGGGAGCGACTCTGATGAAGAAATGGCTCTGGGCCCTCTCTTTAAAGAATCCGTTTTAGGGAAAGAGGAGGAATCGGAGGCCTGCGAGAACATCCAGCTGCGCAATCGCACACTCCCAGAAAAGAATCTCGGGCCCGTAAGTAGAAAAGATAAGGGAAAGGAAAAGGCCACTGAAGATATCACTTTAGATGACCAAGTCATGAAAGAACTGACTGCCAAAGACCCTCCTAGGAGGAGTAAAGTGGACTATAACATCCTCGCGCACCTAAGGAAGCTACCTTCTCAGCTTAGCATTCTCGACGCCCTCCTATTATCAAAAGAAGCGCGGGACTCACTAATTAAGGCATTACAAGAACCTGAACAATTCCAAGCCTTCCTTGCCACTGAAAAGAGGAAGGATGAACTGGAGGAAGTGCATACAGCCGATATCACTTTCGGTGATGAAGACCTCCTTCTCGGGACGTGCGACCATAACCGTCCCCTATATGTCTCCGGATACTGCCATGATATCAAGATAGGTAAGATCCTGGTGGATAATGGATCCTCCGTCAATCTCCTTAATGTGCGGGTGTTGAAGGAAATCTGCATGAGTGTGCAACATCTCGCTCGTGACAAAATTACTATCTCCGGTTTCGATTCACAATCGTCACGGACTCTCGGATCTGTGATACTAACATTACGCTTTGGACTTCTCGTCACAGACACCAAATTCCATGTCATTGACGCCAAGACCTGCTACAACGCCTTGCTCGGCCGTCCTTGGCTACACGAGTACACCATCATCCCTTCTACACAACATCAGTGTATGAAGTACTTTAAAGATGGTTTCGAGTATACTGTAACAGGCGAGTTGAACCCATTTTCCGTGAACGAAGTCCGCAAATACGAGGATGCGAAATACTTTTTGCCAGATTTCGAGGATACAGAAAGGTGTCGCAACCCGGAGAACAAAGCCGCCGCCACTATCCCTGTTTTCGGGAGCGATACCGAAGAAGAGGAAGAGATAGTTTATGCAGGGCCATCTCGACGCAGCAACCCGGGAACGTCCGCCCCCATGTTAGTCTTCGGAAGTGACTCGGAAGATGAGGTTAATGCCGTGTTCTCCAATCGGCTGCCGATACAAACACCCCTTTGCGATGACCATAGTTTGCAAATCACCATGGTACCGCGAGAACACTACAAGGATCTCGACACGCTTCAAGCTCACAATGTGCAGGACCTGCAAACATTTTACATCCCTCCCAGGCAAAGGGTTGAGAAGGTGATCCTATTCTACCGATCCTCAGAGTCGAAAATAGAGAAAGAGATCTGGCATGGCGCGGATGCTACATGCGACAGACTCCAACCCATCCGTCTGCCCAGATACTATACAAATGGATTAAAGAAGCTATTGAAGCGCCAAGGAGTACCCTTAAAACAGACTGTTCGGCAGGCTCGGTTCTACAACAAGATTTGGGATGTCCCTGGGACTCAGCGCAAATTGCCCAACGGGAAAATGGAAACACTCGGGCTTGGATACGCGAGAGCGGGAAAACGGGAACGGGTCCACAGTAACTACGCCATATACACCTTTGATGAAGAAGAGGACGCCCTGTCAGGAGATGCCAACCCCTCGTCAAAATTACACCCCGCGATCGAAACGCCGAGTCCATCGTTTGGAGAACGAACGGACAAGCCTATCAGGAAAATGGGTCCGTAAGCTCAGGAAAACCACAACCGCGAAATGGCCATCTACGAGAAGGCCAGGACGCAACGCCTATTTCAACAGGCTCCAAAAGACAAAGATGCTCATCTTTGTCAACCCGTTGTGCGAAAGGCCCGATGCGGAGACGGAAATAAATTAAGAAGCGGGAAGAGGAGCCGACAACAACGACGCAGGATTAGAGGGTTACGGGTACTGCGCGGCTCGGATTCGTCCCTCATGGAAAAGATGAGTCGAGCGTATTCCTTCCCCCGAGACAAGACGGAGAAGTTACTCAAGCTCGCTTTAAAACATCAAATGATCGCGCTTCCAGAGTCTAGACACCCTGAGTAAGCTAACAAGGCTTCTCGTTTGAGCTATTGCTCTTATCACCGAGCCATAGGACATCCTACCGAAGACTGCTTCACCTTCAAGAACTGGGTCGAGGACCAGTACCAACGGGGCAGATTCTCTTTATCCAACGGCTGGAGGGTAACGCCGCCACAAAAGCATGAACCCAAGGCCGCAAGAGCAAAACCGGATCCACCTCAGTCCTGGGAGCGGATTCACACCTGTTATACGATTACGATATTAAAAGAAGAGCGCGAGAACATGGATGACTTTCCCCAGTGCTTTGAGAACAGCGACGACGAGGTGATCTCAGAATTTCCGCCAGCTCCGAGAGAACTGGAAGACGGTATACATACTACGGCGGATAACCTCAGGAAGATTGAGTTGGGATCGGCAGATGACCCATGACCGACATTTGTCAGCGAGCTACTCTCTGAAGAAAAGGTGGCCGCGTTAAAGAACGTGCTTCTACGGCATAAAGACTGCTTCGCGTGGAACTACTCTGAGATGCCAGGATTAGATCCGGAGGTTGCCGTGCATAAATTAGCAATATCCCCGGATATCAAGCCAGTCAAGCAAGCGCCAAGAAGGATGCGACTCGAGCTTGAGATGAGCATCAACGCCGAAGTCAAGAAGCTGATCGATTCTGGATTTATTCAAAAAGTCCAATATCCCGATTGGATCGCCAATATCGTCCCAGTAATGAAAAAGAATGGGACAGTACGCATATGTGCGGATTTCAGGGATCTCAATAAAGCCTGTCCAAAGGATGATTTCCCAGTACCGGTAACCGAGCTGATGATAGATAACACGTCCACTCACGAGGTTTTCTCCTTTATGGACGGTTCGTCAGGATACAATCGATAAAGATGCATCCCGAAGACCAGAAGCACACCGCTTTCCGGACCCCTTTGGGTATATTCTGCTACAGGGTTATGCCTTTTGGTCTAAAGAACGCGGGCGCTACCTATCAAAGGGCCATGACAAAGATCTTCGACGACCTCATACATGACATCGTCGAGTGCTATATCGATGACCTCGTAGTAAAGAGCATGTCATACGAAGATCATTTAAAGCATCTAGAGACTGTATTTCAACGCCTTCGGCAATACAATTTGAAAATGAATCCCCTCAAATGCGCGTTTGGAGTCTCCTCGGGAAAATTCCTGGGATTCATCGTTCGACACTGAGGAATTGAAATAGATCCATCAAAGATTAAAGCGATCATGGAAATGCCTCCGCCAAGAACTCTCAAACAGTTGCGGTCTCTCCAAGGGAAGCTCGCATACATTCGGCGATTTATCGCCAATCTTTCAGGCAAATGCCGTCCTTACAGCCACCTGATGAAAAAGGGAACTCCATTCATTTGGGATCACAAATGCCAAGGTGCACTAGACGAGATCAAGCAGTACCTGCAGAACCCTTCGATGTTGGCTGCGCCGGTCAAAGGAAACCCCCTCATTCTTTATACAACCGCCCTCGAAGGTTCCTTGGACGCATTATGGGCGCAAGAGAACGATCAAGGAAAAGAGAGAGCACTCTACTACTTAAGTCGAGTTCTGCTGGGGGCAGAAAGCAACTACTCTCCCATTGAAAAACATTGCTTGGCATTGATCTTCGCGATAACAAAGCTCAGGCACTATGCGTTGGCGCATGAAGTCCGTCTCATTTCAAAGGTGGACCCCCTTAAATACTTGATGTCGAAAGCCATATTGACGGGATGACTCGCTAAATGGGCCCTACTCTTGATGGAGTTCTCGGTAACGTATCAACCTCTCAAGGCAGTAAAAGGCCAAGCCATTGCCGATTTCCTCGCCGAGCACCCGATACCGGCCGATTCTCCTCTGAACTGTGATTTGCCGGACGAGCATGCATTTGATGCGATTGGTAGCGGTAGCACTCGATGGGAACTCTATTTCGATGGAGCGTCCTCCGTAAAGAAACAGAAACAGGGTATCCCAATGATCAAATCGGGGATAGGCCTCATCTTTGCAACTCCACAAGGAGGGATAATGCGCTTCGCCTTCTCCTTAACAGAGCCGAGGACAAACAATGAAGCTGAATATGAAGCTCTGATAGCGGGCCTCGAAATCGCCATCGACTTGGGAATTGAAGACCTCCTTATATACGGGGATTCTCAACTGGTTGTTAGTCAAGTAAATGGTGATTACCAAACGTGCAAACCGGAGTTGGTGAGGTACGGCGAAAAGGTGCAACAATTATTGATCCAAATTCCCTCCTATACTTTGGAGAATATACCGCGCGCGGAAAACAGTAAAGCAGACGCGTTAGCCAAACTTGCTAAAGAACTGGCGGACGAAAACCTCGATGATGTAAGAATCGTGGTACAAAGCCGTCGAGTGCTTGCCCCGGCAGAAATACCCCCGGAATTATATAAAGAGAAGGAAGCGACTGAGCAGACGACCCTACAAATAAAAGACCATGAGAAGGCCGAGGACTGGAGGGAAGTTCTCATAGACTACTTTAAATCCCACCGAATGCCCAAAGATACATCCTCCAGGCATCAGCTTATGAAGCGGGCTCTATCTTTCGCCTACGTCAACGATACTCTATACAAGAGGTCGTTTGATTCTCTATGGCTGAGATGCCTAGGACCTGACGAAGCGGAAAGAGTCATTCAGGAAGTTCATGATGGGCTCTGCGGTTCCCACCAAGCAGGCCCTAAGATGAAGTTGGAGATAAAACGGATGGGTTACTACTGGCCCACGATGATCCAGGACTGCCTTGAGTATGCGAAGCAATGCCACTCATGCCAGATTCATGGAGACTTTATCCACCAACATCCGAATCCACTACACCCAACGGTGGCTAGCTGGCCATTCGAAATGTGGGGGACTGACATAGTCGGCCCCATCGAGCCAGCATCATCCCGGGGACATCGTTTTATCCTGGCGACAACTGATTACTTCTCCAAATGGGCAGAAGCGGTACCATTGAGGGAAGTGAAGACGGAGAATATCCTCCATTTCTTCAAGACGCACGTCATCTATCGGTTCGGAACCCCACGGCGGATTATCTCCGATAACGGGCCAGCCTACAGAAGCCATAAGATTAGCCGCTTCGCGCAGCAGCACAATATAGACTGGAGATATTCTTCAGTTTACAACCCACGAGCTAACGGTCTGGCCGAGGCCTTCAACAAGACCTTGACGAAGATCATAAAAAAGACCGTTTCCCGGAATAAGAGAGACTGGCACGAGAGGCTGCAAGAAGCCCTTTGGGCTTATCGAACTACATTCAAGACGGCCACGAACACAACGCCGTACGCGTTGGTATTTGGGACGGAAGCAATACTCCCCCTCGAGATAGAGTTACCCTCTCTACGAGTGGCAATCCACCACGAGCTGACGGACGAAGAAAATGCTCACCTTCGGCTTGAGGAGCTTGATGCCCTCGACGAAACTCGGCTCATAGCGCAACAACATCTAGAAGCCTACAAAGCAAAGATGACGCGCTCGTACGAGAGATTGACCAGGCCGAGGACATTCCGCCAAGGCGAACTCGTGCTAGTGGTCAAGAGACCTATGATCCCCAATCGTGCCAAACGGGGGAAATTTGAGCCAAACTACGAAGGCCCCTACATCATAGACAAGGTCTATCAGGGTGGAGCCTATCTACTCATGGACATGCACGGTGAAAGGCCTTTCAGGCCAATAAATGGCCGCTTCTTAAAGAAATACTATGCTTGATGAGCCATAGCCTGGGTCAATGATAGATGACGACGACTATGTCCGCTCGCTATCTTCCTAGGCTCAGACTTTGCAAGCAGTGGCTGGCCCTCCCATATCGACGGACCGAAACGTCCTTAAACTAACGACGGACCGAAACGTCCTTAAACTAACGACGGACCGAACGTCCTTAAACTATCGACAGACCGAAACGTCCTTAAACTATCGACGGACCGAAATGTCTTTAAACTAACGACGGACCGAAATGTCCCTAAACTAGTACCGCAGCATCCTTAGGCTGACGAGATAAAAAAAAAAAAAAAAAAGGTGCGTCCACAAGCAAAACGGGCACGGATGAAAACCCGAAAGGGCTCCGTGAGTAAAAACAGCAGGACTACCGGCGAGTGTTTGTGAAAACCCGAAAGGGCGCAACCTCGTTAAAAGACACTTATAGGGTCCTCTCGACCTTGTAAGGAGAAACCACCCGCGTGAGATCCTTACGACTCGCAAAGGAGTAACACACTTAGGGATCCTCACGATTCCTAAGGAGAAAATACACTTACGAGATCCTCACGACTCGTAGGGAGAACTCTCTTGTGGGACCCTCACGGCTCATAAGATTTGAAAGTCTTAAGTTACAGAAACCTAAACCTGTTCTTAAGAAGATCCCCCACAACCTTCGATATTGCCCTACAAGGGACTCAATACTGACCCTTATATACAATCCACGGGCGCGAATAAACATTTCCCCAGCAAAGTCCAACCCTTGTAGGTCCTCTCGATCCATAAGGAGAAAGCCCTCTTGTAGGACCCTTACGACTTACAGAGGAGCACACACTTAGGAATCCTCACGATCCCTAAGGAGAAAATACACCTGCAAGATCCTCACGACTTGTAGGGAGAAATACCTTTGCGAGGCCCTTACGGCTCATGAAGTCAAAAGCCTTGGTCGATAGGACCCTTAACCCTGTTTGCTGAGCCACCTTTGTTCGTCATCGACAAAGGCAAATGATGATTCGCTCCTGGCAACATTCCAGTTGTAGCGGTGCTGATGCCGAAATCGGTGCCTAAAATCCAGGCTCGCAGCGAAAAAGCTAGCAAGCCACACATGCCTACAAAATAGCCGAAATGATGGGGCAACTTGCAATAAAAAGCAGCAAGTAAAAATGAAGGCATGAAAAAATAGCCGAAATGATGGGGCAACTCGCAATAAAAAGCAGCGAGCAGAAAATAAATAAATAGCCGAAATGATTGGGCACCGCGAAAAATAGCCGAAATGATGGGGCAATCGCGACCTTCGCGATATAAAAGCTGAAATGATAGAGCATCGCGGAAAAAGAAATAAAATAAAAGTGAAATCCTCGCCCTACAGGTGATGTTACATCTACCTCTGTATACAATCCAGGGGCGCAAACAAAGAAGGGATCATACTCCTTCCCCAGGTTTCATCATAAGGAGAAGCCAAATCTCGACGGTTCACAGATAGCCTAGAGGTCATCTCGTCGTTCGTCTCATGATGGCAGACACAACATCAAATGAAACGGAACCATGGAAAAGTCCTTCGTTCCAAATCTCAATGGCCACATCTACAGCCTGGAGACCAACAACGGCGTGCCTCCTCATTCCAGCAGGACACAGATGTTACACCATCAAGCGGAGCGATGGCAAAATCCCAACTCCGCCTTAGCATTCATCTCATTACAGCAGACGCAATGTTAACAACGGCGTTCCTTCGCAGTCCAGCAGGATGTACATGCAAAGCTAATAAATGACCCCATGGTCAGCAAAGCGGAGTGATGGCAAAATCCCAACTCTACCTCAGCACTCGTCTCGTCACAGCGGACACATCATCAAGCAAAGTGGAACAGCGACAACTCCCAATTCCATGACTCGACGATGTACTCCCATAGAGAGTCAAATCCCAACTCCGTGAAATGCGGATATAATCAACAAAATTCCTGGTCACGTGGAACACGGATAACGTCACTCTTTGACCCCATGGAAAACGTCCAGAGCGGATTCTGGTCCTCGCAGAACACGGCAGTGAACCCGTGCGAAGCATCCAGAGCGGAGCCTAGTCCTCGCCTAACGCGGCAATGAACCCGTGTGAAGCATCTAGTGCAAAATTCCTGGTCACATGGAACGCGGATAATGTCAATCTTTGACCCCATGGAAAACGTCCAGAGCGGATCCTGGTCCTCGCAGAGCACGGCAGTGAACCCGTGCGAAGCATCCAGAGCAGAGCCTAGTCCTCCCCAAGCACGGCAGTGAACCCGTGTGAAGCATCTAGTGCAAAATTCCTGGTTACGTGGAACGCGGATAATGTCACTCTTTGACCCCGTGGAAAAACGTCCAGAGCGGATCCTGGTCCTCGCAGAGCACGGCAGTGAACCTGTGCGAAGCATCCAGAGCGGAGCCTAGTCCTCGCCTAACGCGGCAATGAACCCGTGTGAAGCATCTAGTGCAAAATTCCTGGTTACGTGGAACGCGGATAATGTCACTCTTTGAGCCCGTGTGAAGCATCCAGAGCGGAGCCTAGTCCTCGCCGAGCGCGGCAGTGAACCCGTGTGAAGCATCTAGTGCAAAATTCCTGGTTACGTGGAACGCGGATAATGTCACTCTTTGACCCCGTGGAAAACGTCCAGAGCGGATCCTGGTCCTCGCAGAGCACGGCAGTGAACCCGTGTGAAGCATCCAGAGCGGAGCCTAGTCCTCGCCTAACGCGGCAGTGAACCCGTGTGAAGCATCTAGTGCAAAATTCCTGGTTACGTGGAACGCGGATAATGTCACTCTTTGACCCCGTGGAAAACGTCCAGAGCGGATCCTGGTCCTCGCAGAGCACGGCAGTGAACCCGTGTGAAGCATCCAGAGCGGAGCCTAGTCCTCGCCTAACGCGGCAGTGAACCCGTGTGAAGCATCTAGCGCAAAATTCCTGGTTACGTGGAACACGGATAATGTCACTCTTTGACCCCGTGGAAAATGTCCAGAGCGGATCCTGGTCCTCGCCATGCACGGCAGCGAACCCGTGTGAAGCATCCAGAGCGGAGCCTGGTCCTCGCCAAGCACGGCAGTGAACCCGTGTGAAGCATCCAGAGCAAATACCGGACTGTGGAGTCCTTAAAATCCACGGACTATGACCTCCTTAACCTCGACCGTGATGTCTTAAAACTAACGATCAACCCCTCCGATTCCCTACGGATTCTGCCTTGGTTTAAGGGTACATCTCTTCACTCCTTTGATACCTGGCGTTGTAATTCCTCAACGTCTTCAAAGAAGTGACGGGTCCCTGCAACCAAACACCGGACTGTGGAGTCCCTAAATCCACGGACTATGAGGTCCTTAACCTTGATCGTGATGTCTTAAAACTAACATCGGACTGTGGAGTCCCTAAATCCACGGACTATGAGGTCCTTAACCTTGACCGTGATGTCTTAAAACTAACATCGGACTGTAGAGTCCTTAAATCCACGGACTATGAGGTCCTTAACCTTGACCGCGACGTCTTTAAACTACAATACCCGGAGCAGCCTCTGACCCCGTGAAACACGGATAAGGGCGACCACAGCCAGCACTTGCAGGTCCTCACGACCTGTAAGAAAGAAAAAACTCTCTTGTGAGATCCTTACGACTCTCAAGGGAAAACCCGCTTAAGAATCCTCACGATTCTTAAGAAGAACTTACACCTATGGGATCCTCTCGACCTGTAGGGAGAAAAACTCTTTATGAGACCCTCGTGGCTCGTAAAATGCAAAAGTCTTAGGAAGCAGTTCTTAACCCTGAATCCTAAGCCATCACTGTCCTGCAGGGAGATCGAGGTAGAATATCCGCAGAATACATTCAATAAAAAGGGGGACACACCATTGAGAAGAAAAATGTATCTTTTATTCATAAACCAAAATGGATACAAAGTACAATTCATGAAATAAACAAAAAAAAGGAAAGATACTCTCATCCATGAGTATGTACAAGAAAGGGAAAAAAGATACAAGTCCTCAAGCCGGCGGGCGGTGCAATAATTTTACTAGCTCATCATTCTGTTGCTGAGCCACGGCTTCATGACGCAAGATCTCCAGAAGACGAGCCTCCGCCTGAGCTTGCTGAGCCTGATACGAAGCGAGCCGAGCTTCGAGCTCTTTCTCGGTGGCCTTATGAGCCTCGACCCTCTCACGAGTGAACGTGGCAGCTTTATCGAGAGCCACCACCTCTTTTATGGACTCCTGAAGCACCCGCCAGAGTTCGTATGCTTTGTTGGCCTTGGCTGTGAGGCTGGCATGAAGCTCGCTCAGCGCCTTGGAAGCTAGCTCCCTCTCCGAAAATTTACGGCCGAGCCCTTTTCTCGCACAACAATATGTTCGCTACGTGTCGCTCTATCAGGCCACGTAAGCTCGCTTTCGTGACCGCAGCCTTAGAAACAAGATATTTACAAGACCGTATAAATGGGCTTCCAGTCGACGGGAATAATCGATCTAAAGCGCACTCACATCACCTGATGTGAAAAGCAACAAGAAAGATTTCCGACGTATTTCAAGCATGCATTTGCAATCGTATGGACATTCATAAGGCTCAAAAAGGTCTGATATGCATGAAAGTGATGATAGCATTCGCAATTAAAGAAAGTTCTCATAAGAAGAATACAAAGTTTATTTATGCGAGCGGAAACATACATACTAGTACCAAGCCTACATGGAAGTTCGGCATAAAGCACAGAAAAGGAGGGACTAATTTAAAAATGCTACGCTAACGGGAAAAGGTCACCAAACACGGGATCAATGGCACAAGGGTTAACAAAACAAAGAACAAGGTTCTCCATCTCTCTCTCTGCTCTCTCCAACACATCAAAACGATGGTTCTCGCGAGGAGTCGCTCCCCATCGATTGGCGCCATGGTCATCTGCAAAAGCAGACATAACAGCCCGTCGGGCTCTTATTTCACTCAAAAGATGAACTGAGCGATCTTTCAGAGCCTGAGTAATCATGCAGGCCTCGTGAAAGCCTTCGAGCTTCTCTTCAGCCGCATCGAGCATCGCTAGGGTCATCTCCGCAGGGTGAGGAGGGACGTCGGCAAACACGGCGGCAAGAATCATCCGGAGCCAGAGGGAGCCCATTGGAAGAGGGGACCCCCTACGAATCGAGAGCTCGTACGCCGCTGAGTCACATTCGTCGTCGGTAAGGAGAGGGTCCACCAATCGTGCAGCAAAGCGAGGAATCATCTCCTCGACAGGCACTTCCCATGGCTGTCGACGAGCGCGTGGACGATTGCAAGCCATGGCACTTAGTTGTTCTCGAATTGAATCGCGTCAGAATAGGAATAAAAGTTCTCTGTGAAGAGAAAAGGAAGGCCATTGCTTCAGATACAAAGAGGTGCATTAAGTGCTATGCGCGGAAAATCCTGCATGTGAAAGCTGTTTCCAAAGCCCAAAAAAGGAAAGGCATTGAAAATCAAGGAGATGGAACTATTTCCAAGGCTCCTTTTCTGCATCTGATACTGTGCACTAAAGATACGGCATGGAAAATTTTGTGAATAGTCCCATCAAATGATCCCACGTACGGAACACGTGAGGCCCAAATTTGACGTGCACTAAAAAATGGAATAGCACCATGCATATTAAAAGCACCAACAACAACAGTAGCAAAATGATAAAATCTCAGAGAAAGGCAGGCAAACATGGAAAGACACAATAAAACTTGTCACTGAATTTTTCAAGGAGTTCATACAAAATAAAGAGGACACGTTTACAATGGCAAGGCTTCAGACGCGGGGCATGGGTTGAGAAACTCGAGATTAACTTTGTCTAAGATTCTCCAAGCATTTCGAACCTCCCGAGTATGCTTCCTCTCGCGGTCGCAAGCGTCGGGATCCTCACGAATGTCCTCCACCCTCCGATAGGCGGCAAGTATGGCTGACTGCTGAAAAGCTTGGTGCAAGAGATCGATGAGGTGATCTCGCCTCCTCTTTGAGATCAAGCCCATAAGGTACACCGAATGCACCTTATCCTCAGCAGTGTCCAAAGCCCCGAGTGGTATGCCGGTGCAAAAGAGAGGAAGTGCCTCCCAGATCGCCAGCACGATCAGCCTCAGAAGAGAAGAGCGACGGGGGAGTAGCCTATGGTTGTACTCGTCAAAACGGCTCATGATCTCGGCACACTGAGCATCGGTGAACTCCTGGTTCTGACTGCGGCCCAGTGCACGAATATTCCCATAGGAAATGATCTCGTCAAGACCATACAGATGGGCATCCATGATACCTGAAATAAAGGTCATGAGAATCATTAGAAAACCCCCATTGCATTAATTGCAGAAGAACAACCTAGGGCCAAGAGACCCCAGGAAGCCTCCGCGTGAAGAAATCAAGTCCTTCATTGGAATTAAAATTCCTTATTAAGAAAAGGGAATTAAATTCCCATAAACGTTTTTGGATGGAATTAAATTCCATGGAGTTGAAACGCCATTATCATCTCCCCAAAGATCATCTAGACCCTAAGAGATCTACAGTTTGAAGGTTAAGCGGTTTCATGTTCTTATGGAAAAATATGAAGAAAAAAGGGTAAAAACCCTTGTTTTGGATTTAAAATCCAGAGGAATGTGAAAGTCCATCGTTGTCCAAGAACATTACCTGAGAAAAAGGGTTCTTTTCGAACAGAGTTAAACTCTGAAGATTGTTTCAAGACAGAGAACTAAGCTCTGAAAGCGAGAATTAAATTCTCAAAGAAGAAATTCTCAGAAGAAGAAGATGAGCAAAGTGAAGGCTCCTATGAAGAGACAGAGGTATTTATAGAAGGCAGTGGAAACGTTTCATCTCCCCAGATCCCTAGAGGAATTCAACGGTCACAAGAGGTGACAGCGTTGCACCCACGTGCAGACACGTAAGAACAACGCTGTGGGGGCATTTGTTTCCTGATTTAAAATCAGGAAAGCTTCTGGGAAAAGCTTCAGAAGAGGGTCACGTGCTTACACGTGACCAGCAGTCACGTGTTGGCACGTGACACCTAAACGCATCATCAAGGCAAGTTCAGTTTTCTGACTACGCTGAAGAAAAGGGACTTCAGAAAGGGTCACGTGTAGACATGTGACATTTAAATGCAAGCGTCAAAGGCACACCGGTTCCCTGATTAAACCAAGGAAAAGGCTCCAGACGAGGGTCACGTGCTCACACGTGACCAGGGGTCACGTGGTGGCACGTGACGGCTAAGCATCAGAAGAAGGCAGAGTGCAAAAGAAGGAAAGGGCTCGTTATAAGGGGGTCACGTGCCCACACGTGACCATGGGTCACGTGGTCACACGTGACCGGCTTTCAAAGCCCATTTTGCTAACAGAATTAAATTCTGAAAGAGATCCAAATCTTTCCAAAGGAAAGCAATTATCTGGAACCGATCAAATTAAAGATTCAGAGATGATTAAATATCATCTATCTATGGAAAATCTCGAGTTTGGAAAGATTTCCCCTTTAAATCTAACAGAAATAACAAAGGAGAATCCCTGGATTTGAAATCCAATGGTGAATAAAATTCACCTAATAATCCAAGGGTCAAAAACAAATGATGGATACAAATCAAATCTCTTAATAAAGATTCATCAAAAAACTAATTGATTCGGCTACTTCTCCTATAAATAGGAGCCTAGGGAAACAAAAGAAAGATATAGATGCACGCAGAGGGAAAAGAAAAAGGAGAGAGCCTGGATACTTCGAGGAATTTGGAGCTTCTGCAAAAAGAAAACCCTAGGTAAGAAAGGGAAGGCTTCCTGAAAGAAGGAGAATTTAATTCTCAACAGAGTTTAACTCTGACAAAATAAAGAACAGAAGAACATATTTCTTCTCTCTTTGATAGAGGATCTGCAAAGTGCACATCTCCCCTTTAGGTTGAGAATTTAATTCTCAATGGGTTGAGACCCTGCCATGCAGATCCAAAACATGGAGAGGGAATGGAAAAACGAGAATTTAATTCTCACAGAACTATAGGAATTTAATTCCTCTAAGATAAAAGTAGGGCTTGACCCTGTGTTATGGGAATTTAATTCCTTCAGAACAGAGAGAAACAGGGTTTAACCCTAATTAAGAACTTAGTTCTGTTGAAACAACGGGAATTCAATTCCCTTAATCATAATTTAACAGGGACTGGAAGTGTAATTCCTTAAAAAGCTTTTATTAGGGTTTAACCCTATTCAGTTCTTCACATAAACGAGGAATTTAATTCCTACAGAAGATTCAGGGTCCAATTCTACTCCAGAATATAAGTCTTCAAAAGGAAGTAGGAATTTAATTCCTTTGAAAATTAAAGCTCGAGGAATTTAATTCCTGAAAAAGGATCAACAGATTCTCTAAACAATATACATGGAGGCAGGGTCACGTGCCACCACGTGACCCCCTCAAAAGGTCTACAGAAAGCCCTTTGAGGCCGTCCCCCACGTGACCCACGTGACCCTTGACAGAAGCTTTAACACATAGGCATATGAATGCCCGTCACGTGATGGCACGTGATGTTCTGAAAGATGCAATAATCTCAGCAGAATGAATGGAGAGAGGGCGCTCTCACGTGTCGCCACGTGACCCCTCTTGCTTTAGTGTTTAACACTAAGTTGGAACTCCTGAATCCAGTGTTAAAACACTGTTGGGCCGTAGTGTTCAACACCAATCAAAGAACTTTACTTGCAGTGTTCAACACTGACTACCTTAGTGTTTAACACTAATTTGAGAGCTCTGTTGCCGATGCTTGATACTGATCTGTTTTAGTGTTTAACACTAATCTGAAAGCCTTGTTGCTGGTGTTTAACACCAATAATCTTTTAGTGTTAAACACTAACTTGTCAACCTCATTCCCAGTGTTCAACACTGATTGCTCTGAAGTGTTTAACACTAGGCTTTGGCCCAATTGGCTAAAGGGATAGAGGCAAAGCCTCTCCCTCAATGGATCCATAAGAAGTCAATATTCCATACATGATAGGACTTAGCCCAAGCTGGCCATAAGTCCTCAATTCGTAATTAACTGGGCCAATGAGCTCATAATATAATTAATGGGTCTTGATCCCAAATTGGGCCAAGGACTATTTAATCCATTCCGGTTCTAGGGTACATCTCTTCACTCCTTTGATACTTGGCATTGTAATCCCTCAATGTCTTCAAAGAGGTGACGGGTCCCGATGACAACCCATGATATGGACTGTGGGGTCCTTAAACCCATGTCTAATGCAAAATTCCTGGTCACGTGGAACGCGGATAACGTCACTCTTTGACCCCGCGGAAACGCCCAGAGTGGAGCTTAGTCCTCGCCGAGCACGGCCGTGAACCCGTGTGAAGCATCTAGTGCAAAATTCCTGGTTACGTGGAACGTGGATAACGTCACTCTTTGACCCCGCGGAAAACGCCCAGAGCGGAGCCTGGTCCTCGCCAAGCACGGCAGTGAACCCGTGTGAAGCATCCAGAGCACATACCGGACTGTGGAGTCCTTAAACCCATGGACTATGATGTCCTTAACCTTGACCGAGATGTCTTAAAACTAACAATGGACCGCAATGTCCTTAAACTACCCATGGACCGCAATGTCCTTAAACTACCCATGGACCGCAATGTCCTTAAACTAGAACAATAGAGCCTAGCATGCTCTTTTGTCGGATCTAAACGGTCCCGTTTAAGTTGATTTTAGCCTCAAAGATGGTTAACGTATCCTTAAACCTTCAAACAGACTGGACTATGAATCCCCCAAATTAACTCTGGCTCGAGGGTACATCTCTGAACTCCTCTGACATCCGTCGTTGTAATCCTTCAACGTCGTCAAAGAGGTGACGGGTCCCGACGGCCACATATACGATGGACCACTATGTCCCTAAACTGGAACAATGGAGCCTAAACGCTCTTTTGTCGGATCTAAACGATCCTGTTAAGTTGATCTTAGTCTCAAATCGGACTAACGTATCCTTAACAAACGTTTGAGCTGATCTTAGCCTCAAGTATGGCTGACGTATCCTCAAACCAGACCCCCAAACCCAAATCTAAGATAAACACGGATTTGGACTAGTCCACGCCCTACGGGCGACGACATAACTCAGTCTCCGTAAACAATCCACGAGCAACAAAACATAAAATAAACACACACGACACGAAGTGACCATCTGGAGAAGGAGAAAGTTTTTACCGCGATGCGGTAGCGTAATTAACTGCAGGGGCTTGCGCCTACAGGGAAGAGCGTCCCCACAATCAAAAACCCCTCAAACGAGGGGGAATCTGACGAAGTCTGCTACATCGGCCGCATCCGTCTAAACCTCCGATGCACGGTGCCATAAACAACTTGGCATCTTCGGAGAGATGGACGGATAGCACCAATTGGCATCTGCCCCGAACCTCAGGCACGGACGCCCGAGTCCAGGCCGCCGTTCGGAGGGGAACAGATTCTGGCACGCCCGGTGGGACCTTTTCCTCTTTCCACTCCACACTTCGTGTGTCATGATTCGCGAACCAATCGCGGTTCGCTAATGGTTGCCCTTGGGTTTCAAGATACTAAGAATTGGCGTCTTGCCTATTGCAGAAAACAAAGGATCGATGGCTTCTACTTCTGCGAAATCCTTCAACTGCTCAAACTGCAATTGCGACCAACGCTCTACCTCGCCAGGAGGTATAGCCTATGGACCCCAAGAGTCGGTCTTCACTAGACTGACTATTACGGCTTTCACCCCAAACAAAGTCGTCAAAACTTCTCCTCCTGTGCGAAAGTCTGCTTTTGATAGGTTGGTTGTCCCTACTCAACGGACGTCGGTCTTCAAGAGGCTGATACCAGCAGCACCAGACCAGAACAAGGGGCATGATGAAGCCATCCCCATAGCTGAACCAACACCATCCGCACGACATGCTCGCCGTCGTCACTGGCGCCGAGTAAGGAAGGCTGGGGGCAGTCTCTGTCTGGACTTACTCCACCAGCTCCAACGGTGGAAATCAATGCTGCTGTTCCAACTGGGACAGCTTTGAACCGCTAAGGAGGGTCCGCAAGAACTCTCCAACTGCCACGCTGAAGAGATCTCCGCCACCTATGGAGATTACTATCGAAAAGAAGCCGGAGCAGCCCCCTCAGCGGCTGTCCTCCAAAATTTATAAAGTCTGGCGACAGGTCCAGGAATTGGTGATCGACCAGGACGACCCTCACCGATCAAAGAAGCTTAAAGCTCAACAAGGAGAAAACCATCCTGTCAAGCCACAAAAGACGTCATCCGTCTGGGTGCCCGCTGCAACGGCTCCCTCAACGTCAATCGCTCAAAAGAGAAGGAGGCCGGAGAAAGCCCCCATGACCGCGGCGAACCGCAAAAGCGCTGAATTTAAATGCCCCAAGTCTAGGGGCATGGCAATACATACCGTTTATATGGCTTCCGGAAAAGAAGAAAGCCGTGCTTCTATGGGTCATCGACCGCTTACCCGATCGATAACGAAGGCTCAGGAACAACAGCAGCAGAAATTTCAGGAGATGCTGACTGCAATGGCCGCACTCACTGGGCCGAAAGAAAGTCCAAAGACCTCAGAGCAGCGTCAGGATCAAGAAACTGATGCAGATTTCCTTCGAAGAATGCTCGAGAGGAAAGAAAAAGAGGCCGCGGAACAAGCGGCCAACATAAAATGAATGGCTCTCTTGTTCTAAGATATGGCCGGGATGATGTTACAGCTGGAACCTCCAGTTGAAGACCCCCCGATTATCATTGAAGACGACAGAGGGGAGACATCAAACCCTCTTCCGGCTCTTTCAGCAGCCAAGGAGGAGACCATCTCCAAGGCCGCTCTGGACGATTACATTGCTCAACAAATACGGGCTCACCAGGCGAATGAAGGGCTGGGCAGATCGTTAAAACTGGACGACCCTATCCGGGTTGGTACGATCAAATAAGGTACCCGCCGGGATATACGATCCTTAAATTCCATGTATTCAAAGGGACGGGAAATCCGCATCAGCACGTCGCTCAATTCAGAGCCCTGTGCGGCAACACTGGAGGTGATGATAAACTTCTGCTCCGCCAGTTTGTTGGCAGCTTGTCGGAGACGGTGTTCGAGTGGTATTCTGAACTTCCAAATGACTCTATTAAGACATTTGCGGAGATGGAGCTGCTGTTTACACAGAGATTCGCAAGCGCTGGCGAGCGTACTCCGATTACAGCACTGATTAACGCCAGGGTAAAGCCAAGAGAAACATGGGTGCAATATGCAATATGGTGGCGGAATTTATGGTCAAAATGTGAGCAGCGCATCGAGGAAGAGCCTGCGGTGGGCATGTTCGTGGGCACTCTTGATCCGCAGGCAACTATCTCCCAATTCATGATGTTTTTCAAGCCGACTACTTTCCAAGCCTTGATTGACAAGCTGGCCTAAATGGACCAGATGGGTCATAGACCATCTTTCTCGAAAACAGAGCCTCGAAACGAAAAGGGAAAGGGGAAAGCGACCTTCGTCGCCAATGCTCAACAGCAGCCCAGTGGTCCAAGACCAGTTGATCGCCAAAGTGATAGAACACGATCTCTTGGAGATAAAATGAGACGCCCTTACTCGTTCCCTCGGGACAAGACGAAGAGGTTATTCGAGCTAGCACTGCGCAACAGGCTCATTACTCTGCCGGAGCCAAGACACCCAACACAACCAGGCGACATTAACAATCCTAACTACTGCCCTTATCACCGAATGTTGGGTCATCCGATCGAAGATTGTTACATCTTCAAAAGCTGGATAGAAGATCAGTACCAACAGGGCAAGTTCGTATTATCCGAAAACTGGAAGGTGAACCCGCCCCAGCCGCACGTTCTCAAAAAGGCGGACACACTGGGGGCATCATGCTCTTTTATAGAGGAAGCTCCATGGGAGGTCGTTCTTTCAGCCAGGACTAAAAGAATGTTGAGGGATCTCCAAACATGCCCGGCGATCCGGTGGAAAAATCCACCGGAACCCGAAATCATCGAAGGAATGCTGAAGCCACGCCCAACTCTAAAGACTGGCGGTGACAGTCAAAGCGCTTACACCCAGCCATCAAAGTCTTCGAAGAAGAAGAAAACCAAGAATCCCTTGAAACCTGATGACAAATGCACGGACCTGCAAAAGCAGATTGACGCGCTGGAAGAATATAATCAAAAGGCGCGGATCCCAATCATACTCCAAGAATTTCTCAGCCACGTTCTTGAGGACGGAGATGATGACAATCGAGAAGACTCGTCGGATGAGCCTGAAGATTATGTGGCAAGCTGCCATGTGATCTCTCACTTGTCAATAGACGATGAAGAAGCTCCTTACACAGAGAAACTGAGGGCAGATCCTGAGCCGGAACTTCTAGGACCATCAGACGAAATGATTGATGCATTCTTGAACGAAGCCCGTCTTAAAAGCAAAGTTGATCGAGAGCGTGAGATGGCCATATTTGAAAAGGCCAAACGCCGGTGACTGGACGAAAGGGATGAAATACTCCAACTAGATCAAAGCATGCCCGCCGCAAATAAAAGCAGATTCAAGACGAGAAAAAGGTTCGCCAAAGCCATATCGATGGGAATGAAGCTGCCACCCTCTGAAGGAAACATTCCTGATGAAGCGATACATCCTAGCTACTGCTTATATCATCGAAGAATTGCGCACCCCACCGAAGAGTGCAACGCCTTTAAAAACTGGTGGCAGGGATATATTGCTCACCTACAACATTTTAAGCGGATGAAACACAAAACTCGTCGGGAGCAAAGAAATACGACCGAGGAGCATATGAAAACTACCGGCAACTGTCACATGGTCGACGCCAGTGGATCACAAGTTCTCACCTTCGGGAGCGATTCTGATGAAGAAATAGCCCTTGGCCCTCTCTTTAAAGAACCCACTTCCGAGGCGAAAGAAATGATGACCTGCGAGAGCATTCAGCTGCGCAATCGTACGCTGCTTGAAAAGAATCTTGGGCCCGCGAAAAGTGGGTTGAATAGAAAAGATAAGGGGAAAGAAAAAATCCCTGAAGACATCGCCTTAGATGATCAAGTCGTCAAAGATCTGACAGCCAAGGACCCGCCCAAGAAAAGTAAGGTAGATTACAACGTTCTGGCACACTTGAGGAAGATACCCTCGCAACTCAGCATTCTCGACGCCCTTCTACTATCAAAAGAAGCGAGACATTCTCTGATCAAGGCGTTACAAGAGCCCGAACAGTTCCAAGCTTTCCTCGCCGAAGAAAAGATGAAGGACGAACTGGAAGAAGTGCACACTGCTGACATCACTTTCGGCGACGAAGATCTCCTTCTCGGGACGTGTGAGCATAACCGTCCCCTCTATGTCTCTGGATACTGTCATGATATCAAGATAGGCAAAATCCTGGTGGACAATGGGTCCTCCGTTAACCTCCTTAATGTAAGGGTGTTAAAGGAAATCTGCATGAGCATTCAACACCTCGCTCGGGATAAGATCACTATCTCCGGGTTTGACTCCCAGTCATCAAGGACGCTCGGGTCTGTGATACTGACGCTGCGCTTTGGGCTACTAGTCACGGACATCAAGTTCCACGTTATTAACGCTAAGACCTGCTATAACGCTTTGCTCGGCCGGCCTTGGTTACACGAGTACAACATTATCCCTTCTACACAATATCAGTGTATAAAGTACTTTAAAGATGGTCTCGAGTACACTGTGACAGGGGAACTAAACCCATTCTCCGTGAACGAAGTCCGCAAATATGAGGATGCCAAGTACTTCCTGCCAGATTTCGAAGACACAGAAAGATGTCGCAAACCGGAGGACAAGACCAAAGCTATTACTACTATTCTGGTCTTCGGGAGTGATACCGAGGAGGAAGAGGAGATAATCTATTCCGGACCACCCCAACGCAACAAGCCGGGACCGTCCACCCCTATTTTGGTCTTCGGCAGCGACTCGGAAGATGAGGTCAATGCTGTATTCTCCGCTCGACCATCAATACAAGCCTTCGCCGATAAAGACCAAAGTTTGCAAATCGCCATGGTTCCGTGGCAGCACTATAAAGAGCTCGACGCACTTGATGCCCACAATGTACAAGAACTACAGACATTTTACGTCCCTTCCAGGTGAAGAGATGAAAAGACGATCCTCTTTTATCAATCCACGGAAACCAAAGTGGAGAAAGAAGTCTGGCATGGTACGGATTCTATACTTGACAGACTCCAGCCCATCCGTTTGCCCAGACACAGACGGATTAAAAAGTCTGTTGAGGCGCTAAGGCGTACCCCTTAAGCAGACTGCTCGACAAGCTCAGTTCTACAACAGGATCTGGGATGTCCCCGGAACTCAGCGAAAACTGCCCAATGGAAGAATGGAAACGATCGGACTTGGATATGTTCAATCTAAGAAACGGGAGCGATTCCGCGGCTGCTATGTCATACATGACTTGATGAAGAAGGAGATGCTCTGTGGGAAGATGCTAACCCTGAATCAAAACAAGCTCCCGCTGTGAAAATGCCAAGTCCGTCATTCGAAGAAAAAATGGACAAGCTTATAAGTGAAGCGGGTCAAAAGGTTCGAGACGACCATAATCGCGAAATGGCTATTTACGAGAAAGCCAAGACGCAGCGCCTCCTTCAAAAGGCTATGGAAAATGACGATGCTCTTCGTCGCCATCGCGTCATAAAGACCTGGCGCAGAGGCAAAAATAAATCAAAGAACGGAAAAAACGTTCGAACTCCGCAAAGCGGGTCTAAGAAGCCACGCGATCAAGAATCGAGCAGCCGGGATCCGTCTCTTATAAAGAAAATGGGTCGAGCATATTCTTTTCCCCAAGACAAGACAAAAAAGATATTCGATCTTGTCATAAAACATCAGATGATGACGCTCCCGGAGTCCAAGCACCCCAAGTAAGCAAACGAAGTCTCTCATCCCGACTATTGCTCCTATCACCGAGCAATAGGACATCCTCTCAAAGACTGCTTCACATTCAAAGACTGGGTTAAAGACCAGTATTAGCAAGGCAGGTTCGCTCTATCCAGCAGTTGGAGAGTAACCCCGCCACAGAAGCATGAATCAAAAGCCACTTATGCAATGAGAGAAGAACCAGATCAACGTCGGTATTGGAAACGATCTCGTACCTGTCACGCGATAACGCTGTCAGAAGAAAAACCCGAGAATATGGATGACCTTTCTTGGTGCTTCGAAAACGATGAAGATGAGTTAATCTCAGAATTTCTACCGGTGCCAAAAGAGCTGGAAGATGGAATACATACTACTGCAGATGACCTCAAGAAAATCGACTTGGGAACGACAAGCGACCCACGGCGGACGTTCGTCAGTGAGCTGTTGTTTGAAGAAAAAGTGGCTACGCTCAAAGACGTGCTCATGCAGTATAAAGATTGCTTCGCATGGAACTATTCCGAAATGCCAGGACTAGATCCAAAGATTGCTGTGCACAAATTGGCGATATCTCCGGACATCAAGCCAATCAAACAGGCACCAAGAAGGATACGGCTCGAGCTTGAGATGAGCAACAACGCCGAGGTCAAGAAGCTAATCGACTCCGGCTTTATCCAAGAGGTTCAGTACCCTGACTGGATTGCCAATATCGTCCCAGTGATGGAGAAGAATAGGACGGTGCGCGTCTGCGTGGACTTCCGGGATCTCAACAAAGCTTTCCCGAAGGATGACTTCCCAGTACCGGTCACTGAGCCGATGATAGATAATACATCCACTCACGAAGTTTTCTCCTTCATGGATGGCTCATCAGGATACAATCAGATAAAGATGCATCCCGAAGACCAGAAGCATACCGCTTTCCGGACCCCTTTGGGCATATTCTGCTACAAGGTGATGCCTTTCGGTCTAAAGAATGCCGGTGCCACCTATCAGAGGGCCATGACGAAGATTTTTGATGACCTCATACATGAAATCGTCGAGTGCTATATCGACGACCTCGTAGTTAAGAGCAAATCATACGAGGAACATTTAGAGCATCTGAAAATTGTGTTTCAACGTCTTCGGAAATACAACTTGAAGATGAACCATCTCAAATGCGCATTCGGAGTCTCCTCAGGCAAATTCTTAGGATTCATCGTATGGCATCGAGGCATCGAGATAGATCCGTCGAAGATCAAGGCGATTATGGAAATGCCCCACCAAGAACTCTCAAGCAACTGCGGTCTCTCCAAGGAAATCTCGCATATATCCGGTGATTCATAGCCAATCTCTCCGGCAAGTGCCGTCCTTACAGTCACCTAATGAAGAAGGGAACTCCTTTCATCTGGGATCACAAATGCCAAAGCGCACTAGACGAAATCAAGCAATACCTGCAGAATTCACCGGTACTGATCGCTCCGGTCAAGGGAAAGCTTCTCATCCTATATACAACAACCCTCGAGGTTCTTTAGGCGGGCTGTGGGCACAAGAAAATGACCAAGGGAAAGAGAGAGCCCTCTACTACTTGAGTCGAGTTTTATTGGGGGCAGAAAACAATTACCCCCCATTGAAAAACACCGCTTGGCATTGATCTTCGCGATAACGAAGCTCAGACACTACGCTTTGGCGCATGAGGTCCATCTCATATCGAAAGTGGATCCTCTCAAATATTTGATGTCAAAGGATATATTAACGGGACGTCTCGCTAAATAGGCCCTGCTCTTGATAGAGTTCTCGATAACTTATCGTCCTCTCAAGGCGGTAAAAGGCCAGGCTATCACCGACTTTCTCGCTGAGCATCCGATACCTGCCGACTCTCCTTTGAACTGCGAATTGCCAGATGAGCACGCGTTTGACACAATTGACGGGGAGAAAGGAAGGAGTGACACCCGATGGGTGTTAGTTATATGTATGCCCTAGAGGCCATTACTGTACATAGGATGTATATTGTAGTGGATGCTGGGACATATATAGGGAGGACTTTCTTGCTCGACATGATAGTATGCTATCTGGTTGCACTTTACCTTAACGTGTATACTGATTGTCTCTCTGTTACATGTTGGTAAAGCCCTTAGGATGTGTACTTGACTACCTGGACTATGATGCGGATCATACTAGTGGGGACAAGGTAGTCCAAAAGTACATCCTTCAAGGTCCCTAGTCGTGGGTGTATCGAGACGGGGCATCGATATACCAGAGTAGACTAGCGTATACCTTCTCGACCCATACAGATGGGCGATGGATGATCCCATATCCATTGGTGTTTGACATCAGAGATGATGTACGGGTGCTCAGTGGAGACTGGGTACACTGGACGGACTCGTCGAGAACTTTCAGATGGTATTATACCTTACGTCAGATGGCAGTTCTCTGGTGACACTGGTACAGAGTAGTCTGTTGACCCGAGATCGTCATAGAGTCTTGTGTGATACCCACTGTGCTTTGATTTCCACCTTACCACGTCCAAGAGGGCGTGCAAAACGGTGGTTTTTGGGTACAGTCCCGAATCACATGGAGGCAATGAGCGATAGGAGGGGATTCGTCTCTCCCGGTATAGGGAGTTGATGTTGCGCTGTGTTCGATTGGCTATAACCGGAAATCCCTGGCCAGGGTTGCTGAGATTTACTGGTAAGTGTTACCAGTAGTTTCTCGAACTGTTATAGACCTCATATCGACACGACTTATCGAGCTATTGGGGTCTGACGTTTACCACCCCTAGGCAAGATATGCGACATATCAGACGAACAGACCGGACTGTACGGTAAGTGTTACTGGTTGGATTCACAGGAGTGTGAGCGGGCTTGCTCGTCGATCTTCTGATCGCTCAATACCCGGGTGGCCATTACGTTTAGCAGACCGCTTGCGGCTTGTGGGTGTTTGATATGATCATCATCTGCTGCCGGCGTATTGACGAGTCTTTAGAGTCCTACACAGAGGTTTCCTGGCTCAAGCGAAACGAAATAGGAGCGCATATGAGATATGTGCGGGACCGAGAATAATGCGTGTATGTGATACCGTATTCCATTCTCGCGATGAATGTATCGATTGGTTGTATGCGATATAACCTAGTTATCGATTCAAGGATTGATTCGATAAGCCGATACATTGGATATTAGTCGGTTATATGAGATATGACCGGATCGTTAAATCAAGTGTTGATTTAATGATTTAATGCATAACTATATATTTGATATATTACTTTGCATTAACTAGTATTGGTTCACTTTAAATGGATTTTCTCACTTGATGTGCACATTGTATATGTGATATATTTTTGTACATTTGATTGTATCATGTTTGATGATACATGATAGTTTGTGTGTTTGGTTTAAACCATGGTTGGTCAATGGTTAGGGTTTCTTTTGTTTCATTTACTTATTTATTTATTTATTATTCATTTTGTTTATTTTGGCAAAAGAAAATGATAAAGAGAAAATGGTGGCTTTCTTTGTTTGTAGTTGAAGCTTCATGAAGTTTTGACTAAGTGACCATTTTGTCTCATGCTTAACCCTAACCATTCCACTTAACCATAGTCTATTCTCTACACATAACCATGGTTGGTATATGATAAGTATTCATATATTATTTTCTATTTTAAAAGATACTTATCATATATTATCTTCTTCTTCTTCTTCTTCAAGATGAAGAAGCTTGCCTCCATCAATGGCAACTTGAGAAAAAGAGTGAGAAATCCAATTCTAAAGTGAACCCACTTCCTATTTCTTCATCCTCTACCTCTTGCCAAGTAGTATAGGGTGTTTTCTTCACAAGTTTCATGACTTGGTGAAGTGGGAGCTTGATCTTGTGATGCCTCGACGTAGATCATTTTCGGCATCGTAGTCGATGACCTAGCCCGCCCATTTCTCCGATGAAGCCGACGCTAGAGCCCGGGATCCGATGATCGCAGCGAGGAGACTTCATCGCGGAGCCATGGAGGTGGAGGACCGGATCTACAAAGGTTGTATTTCTGTTCACTTCTTAGTTAAGTTGTTAACTAGTTATCGTTTTCTCCTAAAATTCTAGTTAACGATCTAGTCTAGGGTTTCTCGGCACCGTAAAATTTGAATTGGCATGGTAGATGCCTTGTGAGACCTCATTGGTGTGCCTAGAAACCCTACAGTGGTATCAGAGCCTAGCTAGAGCCTTAGGCGATGTGTAGACGATGTTAGAAACCCGATCGAACCGAAACCCTAACTCCAAAAATGCTCTCTGGACTTTTTTCAAAAACTGGTTTTTTTCCAGATTAAAAATATGCAGAAAATTAAGCAGGGTTTTTTATGAATTACTGTGCAAAACGGAGTCCTAACTCCATCTAACCGCCGCGGAACCGCGGCCTTACCCCACATTGCGCGGCGGTTCCGCGGCCATATTGTTGATTCTTTGACCCTACTTTGCACAGTAATGTTTATAACTGACTCCTGTGTTTTCTGGGTAATTTTAATGTATACTCAACAGTTGAGTTTTCTGGGTTGTATTGGGAACTTCGTATTTCGATCGGGAAGTTTAACTTCGTCTGTGTTTTTCCGGATAATTTTTGAATATGTTAAAAAGTTCGACCGGATATAAATACCCATTTTTTCCCCTGTCGGGAAATTTCCAAGTGTTGGATCTTTCCGTAGTTTAATAACGTTCTAAGTAGTGAAAGTAACACGATGGTCCCTCTAGAAGACAACAAACCTTAACTCGATTATGTGACCGTCTTGAACTTCCCTTTGAACCTTCGGGTTTGGGGCAGTACGGCGTGCCACATGTGAGGCGTTGGCTTGACCCTTCTACGGCTGGACCGTTGGTACTGAGGCATGAACTGGATGTTTTTAAACATGTTTCATGTGTTGATCTGTTTCGGGAAAACTTGGGTGTTTGACTGTTCGATCGGAAAGTTTAACATTTTCTATTTATCTGGAATGGGATACAATAATTGGAATTCACAACTAGTTATGAGATAACTGATTTGGATGTTATAAACATTGCACTTTAGTCTCACTTGATCGGTTGCCACGGAATTTTGATGAGATCAAAAGTCCGTCGCAATCACGTAGCGTACGCGGATACTCGCCGGGTAAATTTAATAGACAGCCTCACTCCATAGCCCCGACCAAGTGACTGTAGGAGAACCCCGTCGCCGAAAGCATCCGTTCGGGTGCTCGCGGCAGCGGTGTTCCGCTTTGGTGCACTTCGTCGACGGTATCTGGGGTGCGGCCGTCTACTGAAGTTTGCGACGAGCATTCAATCAGGATATCGGGAATCTTGTTGAATTGCCCGATTATGTATTGAAAAGAGTTTTCGATAATGAGACTAAAATGCGGGGTTTATAATTGTTAGGCATGCGATGTCTAAGGAATTCATTTGTTTAGGCATGCGATGTCTAAGGAGGTTGCGGATTCCAACTGTTGTAGTTTTACACTTTCTTTTCTGTGACCGTAAGTGTAATATGTGATATCGCCGGTTTCGTTGCTATATGTCAACGATAATTGGGATGCGCATATTTACTTACGTTGATGACATGCGATGTTATGTGTTGCTGGATATGTTATATTGGATCGTCGCGTTTGAATAGCCGGGTTTTTTTATGTGAGATGAGTGTTTTTCATTTTCATTCATGTAAAAACTTGTATGTATTATTCTTTTATTGGGGCACTTCCAGGTTGCGGAAGTTGTCACCGTTGTTGTATATTATTTACTTTTCCGCACTAGGATAGACCCAAGGAGGAGGGCACAAGTAACCGAGTTCTGGAGTCCAGTGGGAGACCAACTCGAGGAGTCGAGTCCGGGTCTCCTAACTCTAGAATTGGTAGGGTTGCTTGCCGCTCTCGTAGGGGTCTAGGGGTGTGGGTTTGGCTATTCATCACGACCGTGGAATCCGTGTTTTATACTGGCTCGTATTAAAAACACGGACGTCCTAGTATATCCAATGTTTCATATGTTTCTTCTGCTGCGATATCTGTGATGTGATCATGTGATATGTTCTGTGATAAATACTGTATATAGTATATATGATATATTATATAGACGTTGTTTATGTTTTATACCCGCGCTAGCCCTGCCCCGCTCTGTCGTTAGTTACCTAACCTAACGGTGCACGAGGGGACATCGAGGCGAATGCGGATGGCATAAGTGTACGTCGTATTTATCTGTGATGTTTAGGTATATTAAATGATGGGATTTCATTAATGTGATTAATGAAAGAAAATAAACCTAAGATATTGTGGAATCGAATTTATAAATAAAACAGGTAGCTACAGTTTTTGCTTTGCATCGTGGTGTTCCTTGTAGAACATCCTGCACCTTATTCGATAAGGAAAGGACCGAGATCCCTTCACCGGGAGTGACTCCTTTAGCAATAACTGGCAGATGCTACAACCCTCGGTTTGTCTTTTGATTGCTTCTATAGTTTTTGCTTTGCACAGTGATATATATGATATATCCCGCACCTCATTCGACGAGGAAAGGGCCGACGATCCCTTCACCGGGAGTGACCCCTTTAGCAAAACTAGAAAAGCCTAAAAAACACTCCATTTCAAAATTCATTCGATCCTACAACGATATCAAGTTCATTACGCAATAGGTTTTCAGAAAAACCTGTCGTAGCCCTCCGTCATTTCAGATAAGTCATGCTTAGTATCTGTGCTGCGTTTGTTGACCTTGTCAAGGCGCAGTGTGCGGTAGCTAACCAGTATTTATCTGCTTATGCATATGATGCAGATTGGGTTAGGGTAGTCGTGCGGCCTTGTTGACCTTGTCAAGGGTCGTGCGGGTGGGTTTGATTCAATCAAGAAATGACGGGTTGAACTTGACTTGCGGTCTATGGTTTGTTGACATTGTCAAGGTCATAGATCGTTCGGGGCAAAATATTATCGGGAATTTCAAGTGTTGAAATTTGCAATGAGATTGCATACCTTCTATGAGATAGTTGGATCCCGATACCCGCTGCGAGTAATTGTTACTCCTGGAAGAGTTTTACACATTACAATTAGCCGATCAAGTAGGTGTCTAGAAAGGTGTCAACGGGGTTACGCCTCTGGGAAAACGAGGTTTACATTAATTAGATCTGTGCGAAAGCACGGGGCACCTCCCTCAAAGTACCGACACTGGCCTGGCTGAAAGATTGGCGAACTTGTAGCTTGTAATTAATCCCGGCTAGTCTTTCCTTTTAGGGTTTGAAGGAAGATTTGATAAAAACAGTGGGAGCCATCCTGATCAGATAAAATAATAACCAATCTGATCTTGCAAGAGCGCACGCTGAGTGTTTTCTTCTCTCTCTCTCCAGGTAGCGACCATGTCACGCCTTAATCAAGATAATAAAACGGATATATTGATCGAACCCGCTTGTTATACTGAGCTGGGGAACGTTGGTCCCGCTCCAACTTATAATTGTTATAAGACAGAGCAGGAAATTGGGGAATACCAGATTTCCCATGCCGCCCAAACGAAGAAAGTGCATATGATGCATCTTCTTTGGGTGTGTTCGTTACATAGAACTGTTTCTCAGTGTCCTTTACGTCCTGGGTATATGATACCAGATCAGGATCCCATATATGTAATCTGTTACATAGGGCTACAGAAAAGTAGAGAACTGAGAAAGGGTGATAAGTTTCATGAGACAGAAAACGGGGCAAGTGTTGCAGCCAAGTCTGTTGGTCACTGTCACCCTGTATTACAAATACATTGATTCTGAACGAATGTTATTAGATACCGAACCTGATATACAAAATCATATCAGTCTCTTTATTAGTAAAGAAATGATAAAATTTTGTATTGTTGGATAATGTTTTGAACATTTCATATATCAAAAGTTGATCGGTTCAGGCACGTTATCTAAAAGCATTGAAGTTCTAAATCAAACTACAGTTCTTAGTATTCGGAACACACACAAGAGGAAGAGTTCAGAAATGAACGAATCCTTCTTGAGGTATTGTAGACTAGGTCATATCAATGCGACCCGACTAGCTAAAGTTACATTTAGATGCATATTTAAATCAGTTTGAATTTACATCTTGTGAAACTTGCCAGTCATGTCACAGAGATAAGATGACCATAGCTCTGTTTACTGGAAACAGAGAAAGAGTTAGTGAACTCTTAGGATGATACATGATGATGTATGTTAGGTCCCCTGTCTACACATGCCAAGACCGGTTCTTTGTACTTCATTACATTCTCTGATAATCTCTTTAGATTCAGACATATGTTCCTGTTGAAACACAAGTCCGAACCTTTTGAGATATTCACAGAATATAAGTTAGAAGTAGAGAACCAATACGGGTAAAAGTATTATGTCCTTTGATGCGATCAGGGAGGAGAATACTTGTGCATAGAATTCCTGGACTATTCTAAAGGAGAATGAGATTCTCTCTCAGCATTACTCCTCTGAATACACCATAACACGTTAGTGTATCGGGGCGGAGCAATCACACCCTATATGATAAGGTGTGCTCTATGATGAGTACTACTGAGTTACCTATTTCCTTTTGGGAGTTATGCGCTTGAGAAGCTGCATACCTATTTAATAGGGTTCCAATCAAATCAGTTGCCTACCGCTTCATATGTGATATGGAAAGGGAAGAACCCATATCTTAAGTTGGTTAAGATTTAGGGTTGTCCGGGCTATGTCTAAAAGCAAAATCCGGACAAGCTCGAGGCAAGGTCAGTTATGTAGAACTGGAAGTGTTTCAGCTATACAAACTACAACAGATGATTTGGTAGAACCGAAGGATTCAATAGTAACCAACGAACCTCAGCCTCTCCGCCGATCTAGTAGGGTTCCTCACCCACCTGAGAGTTACTTCGGTTTCTCTATGACAGTGGGAGCGAGGAATGCATCATGAGATGATGACCCAACAAGTTTCGAGCTGGCCATCAGGAGTGAGACTCTGTAAGAATGGCTGGATGCTTTGCGATCTGAGATGGAATCCTTATACACCAACAAAGTATGGACTTTGGCTGCTATATCTGAAGGGTTAAATCCCCATCAGGAGCAAGTATATCTTGAGAAGATTACTTGGTGTAGATGGAAAAGTTGAGACTTTCAAAGCTAGACTTGTAAAAAGTTTGCATCATTTACCAGTCGTGGATTATGATGAAACCTTTTTCAAGTAGCTATGCTTAAGTCCATCCAGATCCTACTTGCCACGGCTACATACCATGACTACGATATCTGGCGGTTGGGTGTCATGACTGCTTTTCTAAATGATGTTTTAGAAGAGAGAGTCTATAAGTACACAGTCAGAGGGCTTCGTAAATAGTGGGAGCAGCGGAAACGTGTACAGGATGCTTTATAGGATAAAGCAGGCATCGCGGAGTTGGAACGTCTGTTTTGATGTGTTAGTCAAAGAGTTTGACATCATCAAAATGGTAGATGAACCTTGTATAAACAAAAGGGTAGTATGGAGTATGGTGGTGATCCTCGTAGAGTACATGGATGACATTCTCTTGATAGGGAAGGAGTTTCCTATGCTACGCTCGGTCAATCTCCGCTTATCACAAGGATTCTCCATAAAGGATCAAAGTAATACCTACTAAATCCTAGGTTTTGGATCTATGAGATAGATCTAATTGGATATTAGGACACTCACTAGTTGTAGTGAGATAGTATCAATTGATCCTGGGGAGAATCACTGGAAAGGTTCCAGGGTGATAAAGACGACTGAATGTCAGTCGCAGGCATTGTCTTTACCCTCAGTAAAGGGATGGTATGTTGGAAGAGTTCCAAGCTAGATACCGTGGCATACTAGACGATAAAGACTGGATAGATTGCTACTTAAGATGCTACCAAAGAGGCAGTCTGGGTGTATATTAGTTCATGAGATGAACTTAGTTCCCCCCATTGTGTGACAATGGAGTTGTGGCTTATGCCAAGGAACGTCCATCCCATCAGTGATCCAGACATATTCTAAGGCAGTATCACCTGATCATGGAGATGGTTGATCTCCAGGGTGATCTAGGTTAGGAGAGCAGACTCAGAGGATAACACGGCGAATCCACTCACGAAGGCCTATTCCCAGAGAGAGACTTTTATGGGATGGTTGAGTATGAGATACTGCAACCACTGCTACAGATGGCCCTAGTGCAAGTGGGAGATTGTTAGTTATATGTATTCCCTAGAGGCCATTACTGTACATAGGATGTATATTGTAGTGGATGCTGGGACATATATAGGGAGGACTTTCTTGCTCGACATGATAGTATGCTATCTGGTTGCACTTTACCTTAATGTGTATACTGATTGTCTCTCTGTTACATGTTGGTAAAGCCCTTAGGATGTGTACTTGACTACCTGGACTATGATGCGGATCATACTAGTGGGGACAAGGTAGTCCAAAAGTACATCCTTCAAGGTCCCTAGTCGTGGGTGTATCGAGACGGGGCATCGATATACCAGAGTAGACTAGCGTATACCTTCTCGACCCATACAGATGGGCGATGGATGATCCTATATCCATTGGTGTTTGACATCAGAGATGATGTACGGGTGCTCAGTGGAGACTGGGTACACTGGACGGACTCGCCGAGAACTCCCAGATGGTATTATACCTTACGTCAGATGGCAGTTCTCTGGTGACACTGGTACAGAGTAGTCTGTTGACCCGAGATCGTCATAGAGTCTTGTGTGATACACACTGTGCTTTGATTTCCACCTTACCACGTCCAAGAGGGCATGCAAAACGGTGGTTTTTGGGTACAGTCTCGAATCACATGGAGGCAATGAGCGATAGGAGGGGATTCGTCTCTCCCGGTATAGGGAGTTGATGTTGCGCTGTGTTCGATTGGCTATAACCGGAAATCCCTGGCCAGGGTTGCTGAGATTTACTGGTAAGTGTTATCAGTAGTTTCTCGAACTGCTATAGACCTCATATCGACACGACTTATCGAGCTATTGGGGTCTGACGTTTACCACCCCTAGGCAAGATATGCGACATATCAGACGAACAGACCGGACTGTACGGTAAGTGTTACTGGTTGGATTCATAGGAGTGTGAGCGGGCTTGCTCGTCGATCTTCTGATCCCTCAATACCCGGGTGGCCGTTACGTTTAGCAGACCGCTTGCGGCTTGTGGGTGTTTGATATGATCATCATCTGCTGCCGGCGTATTGACGAGTCTTTAGAGTCCTACACAGAGGTTTCCTGGCTCAAGCGAAACGAAATAGGAGCGCATATGAGATATGTGCGGGACCGAGAATAATGCGTGTATGTGATACCGTATTCCATTCTCGCGATGAATGTATCGATTGGTTGTATGCGATATAACCTAGTTATCGATTCAAGGATTGATTCGATAAGCCGATACATTGGATATTAGTCGGTTATATGAGATATGACCGGATCGTTAAATCAAGTGTTGATTTAATGATTTAATGCATAATTATATATTTGATATATTACTTTGCATTAACTAGTATTGGTTCACTTTAAATGGATTTTCTCACTTGATGTGCACATTGTATATGTGATATATTTTTGTACATTTGATTGTATCATGTTTGATGATACATGATAGTTTGTGTGTTTGGTTTAAACCATGGTTGGTCAATGGTTAGGGTTTCTTTTGTTTCATTTACTTATTTATTTATTTATTATTCATTTTGTTTATTTTGGCAAAAGAAAATGATAAAGAGAAAATGGTGGCTTTCTTTGTTTGTAGTTGAAGCTTCATGAAGTTTTGACTAAGTGACCATTTTGTCTCATGCTTAACCCTAACCATTCCACTTAACCATAGTCTATTCTCTACACATAACCATGGTTGGTATATGATAAGTATTCATATATTATTTTCTATTTTAAAAGATACTTATCATATATTATCTTCTTCTTCTTCTTCTTCTTCAAGATGAAGAAGCTTGCCTCCATCAATGGCAACTTGAGAAAAAAGAGTGAGAAATCCAATTCTAAAGTGAACCCACTTCCTATTTCTTCATCCTCTACCTCTTGACAAGTAGTATAGGGTGTTTTCTTCATAAGTTTCATGACTTGGTGAAGTGGGAGCTTGATCTTGTGATGCCTCGACGTAGATCATCTTCGGCATCGTAGTCGATGACCTAGCCCGCCCATTTATCCGATGAAGCCGATGCTAGAGCCCGGGATACGATGATCGCAGCGAGGAGACTTCATCGCGGAGCCATGGAGGTGGAGGACCGGATCTACAAAGGTTGTATTTCTGTTCACTTCTTAGTTAAGTTGTTAACTAGTTATCGTTTTCTCCTAAAATTCTAGTTAACGATCTAGTCTAGGGTTTCTCGGCACCGTAAAATTTGAAATTGGCATGGTAGATGCCTTGTGAGACCTCATTGGTGTGCCTAGGAACCCTACAATGGGAACTCTAGTTCGATGGAGCATCTTCCATGAAGAAGCGCAAACAAAGCACCCCTATAATCAAATCCGGGGTAGGCCTCATCTTCATAACTCCACAAAGGGGGATAATGCGCTTCGCTTTCTCTTTAACAGAGCCGAGGACAAACAATGAAACTGAGTATGAAGCTTTGATAGCAGGTCTTGAGATCGCTGTCGACATTGGAATCGAAAACCTCCTCATATACGGAGATTCCCAGCTGGTCGTCAGCCAAGTAAACGGCGACTATCAAACATGCAAGCCAGAGTTAGTGAAGTACGGCGAGAGGGTACAACAATTACTGACTCAAATCCCCTCCTACACCCTGGAAAGCATACCGCGTGGGGAAAATAGCAAGGCGGATGCATTAGCCAAGCTCGCTAAAGAATTGGCCGACGAAAACCTCGATGACGTAAGGATCGTTGTGCAAAGCCGTCAGATTCTTGCACCGGCAGAAATGTCTCCGGAGTTGTCCGAGGGGAAGGGAGCTACCGAGCAAACGACTCTACAAATAAAAGACCAGGAAAAGGATAAGGATTGGAAAGAAGTCTTTATAGAATACTTCAAATCCCGTCGAACGCCTGAAGATGCGTCCTCAAGACATCAGCTCATGAAACGAGCTCCGTCTTTCGCATTCGTCAATGATACTCTGTATAAGAGATCGTTTGACTCTTTATGGCTCAGATGCCCGGGACCTGAAGAGGCAAAGAGGGTCGTCCAAGAAATTCACGATGGACTCTGCGGATCTCATCAAGCTGGGCCAAAGATGAAACTGAAAATCAAAAGGATGGGTTACTACTGGCCCACGAGGATCCAAGACTGTCTCGAATACGCGAAGCAGTGCCACTCGTGCCAGATTCACGGAGACTTTATCCACCAGCATCCAAATCCGCTACATCCAACGGTGTCCAGCTGGCCATTCGAAATGTGGGGAACTGACATAATCGGCCCCATTGAACCAGCATCGTCCAAAGGACATCGGTTCATACTGGCAACAACCGATTACTTCTCCAAGTGGGCAGAAGCAGTACCGCTGAGGGAAGTGAAGACGGAGAATATCCTCCATTTCTTCAAGACACACGTCATTTACCGGTTCGGTACTCCGTGACGGATTATCTCTGATAACGGGCCAGCCTATAGAAGCCACAAGATCAGCCGCTTCGCACAACAGCATAACATAGACTGGAGATACTCTTCGGTCTATAATCCCCGAGCTAACGGTCTAGCTGAGGCTTTCAACAAGACCTTGGTAAAGATCATGAAAGACGGTGTCTTAAAATAAAAAGGACTGGCACGAGAGACTGCATGAAGCTCTCTGGGCGTATCGAACTACGTTCAAAACGGCCACAAACACAACGCCGTATGCATTAGTATTCGGCACAGAAGCAGTACTCCCCCTTGAGATAGAGTTACCTTCTCTACGAGTGGCGGTTCACTACGAGTTAACAGACGAAGAAAATGCTCACCTTCGGCTTGAGGAGCTCGACGCCCTTGACGAAAATCGGCTCATGGCGCAACAAAATCTGGAGGCTTATAAAGTAAAGATGACACGCTCATATGAGAGATTGACTAGGCCGAGAACATTCCGCCAAGGCGAACTCGTGCTAGTGGTCAAAAGACCTATGATCCCCAATCGTTCCAAGTGGGGGAAATTCGAGCTGAACTATGAAGGCCCATATATCATAGACAAAGTCTATCAGGGTGGAGCTTATCTACTCATAGACATGCATGGTGAAAGACCTTTCAGGTCAATAAATGGTCGCTTCCTGAAAAAATACTACACATAACGAGTCACGGCTTAGTTTAACGATAGATGACGACACCTATGTCCGCTCGCTATCTTCCTAAGCCTGAACTCTATAAGTAGTAGCCGGTCCTCGAACCGAATCGTAGTTAAACTAACATTGGACCGCTATGTCCTAAAACTGGCAATTGACCGAGACGTCGATAAACTATTACGGACCGCAGCATCCAAAGGCTGACACAAAAAAAATAAATAAAAAAAAGAAAGAAAACGGTATGTCCATAAGCAAAATGGGCACGGATGAAAACCCGAAAGGGCTCCGTGAGTAAAAACAGCAGGGCTACCGGCGAGTTTTGTGAAAACCCGAAAGGGCGCAAGCTCGTTAAAAGACACTTGTAAGGTCCTCTCGACCTTGTGGGAAGAAACCACTTGCATGAGATCCATACGACTCACAAAGGAACAACACACTTAGGGATCCCCACGATTCCTAAGGAGAAATTACACTTGCGAGATCCTCACGACTCGTAAGGAGAACCCTCCTTTGAGACCCTCACGGCTCATAGGATTCAAAAGAATTAACCTACAGGGATCTGAACCTATTCTTAAGCCATCACAACCTCCTTTTTGCCCTACAAGCGGTTCAGTATTGACCCTTGTATACAATCCACGGGCGCGATTAAACATTTCCTTAACAAAGTCTTATCAGAGGCTGGGGATATGTTCATATGGTGAAAGACACTTGTAAGTCCTCTCGACTTATAAGCAGAAAATACGCTTGCAAGATCCTTACGACTTATAAGAGAACACACACTTAGAAATCCTCACGATTCCTAAGGAGAAAACGCACCTACAAGATCCTCACGACTTGTAGGGAGAAATACCTTTATGAGACCCTTACGGCTCATGAAGTCAAAAGCCTTAGTCGACAGGATCTTATCCTTGTTTACTAAGCCACCTTTGTTCGACATCGACAGAGGAAAATGATGATTCGCTCCTGGCAATATCCCAGTTGTAGCAATACTGATACCTAAATCGGTATCAAATCCCAAGCTTGAGGCAAAGCAAATGCACACAAAAATAGCCGAAATGATTGGGCAACTTGCAATAAAAGCAGCGAGTAAAAACGAAAAAATAGCCGAAATGATTGGGCAACTTGCAATAAAAAGCAGCGAGTAAAAACGAAAAAATAGCCGAAGTGATTGGGCACCGCGAAAAATAGCCGAAATGATTGGGCAATCGCGACTCTCGTGATATAAAAGCTGAAATGATAGAGTATCGCGGAAAAGAAAAATATATAAAATAAAACTTTTTACCCTACAGGTGAAATCACATCGATCCCTGTATACAATCCAGGGGCACAAACAAAGAGGGAATCATACCTTCCCATCAGGCTTCATCGAAACGAAGCCAAATCTCGATGGTTCACGGACAGCCTAAAGATCGTCAACAGCGTTCCTCCTCATTCCAGCAGGATTCATACGCTACAATCAACCATGGAGCCATGGAAAAGTCCCTACTCCGAATCTCGACGATTCACATACAACCTAGAGACCACTTCCATGTTCGTCTCATTACAACAGACGCAACGTCATCCAAATGACCCCGTCGCGGAAATACGTCATCCACATGACCCCGTCACGGAAATACGTCATCCCATGACCCCGTCGCAGAAATACGTCATCCACATGACCCCGTCGCGGAAATACGTCATCCAATGACCCCGTCTCGGAAATACGTCATCCACATGACCCCGTCGCGGAAATACGTCATCCAATGACCCCGTCTCGGAAATACGTCATCCACATGACCCCGTCGCGGAAATACGTCATCCCATAACCCCGTCACGGAAATACGTCATCCCATAACCCCGTCGCGGAAATACGTCATCCAATGACCCCGTCTCGGAAATACGTCATCCACATGACCCCGTCGTAGAAATACGTCATCCACATGACCCCGTCGCGGAAATACGTCATCCACATGACCCCGTCGCGGAAATACGTCATCCACATGACCCCGTCACGGAAATACGTCATCCAAATGACCCCGTCGCGGAAATACGTCATCCACATGACCCCGTCTCGGAAATACGTCATCTACATGACCCCGTCTCGGAAATACGTCATCCACATGACCCCGTCGCGGAAATACATCATCCAAATGACCCCGTCGCGGAAATACGTCATCCACATGACCCCGTCTCGGAAATACGTCATCCAAATGACCCCGTCGCGGAAATACGTCATCCACATGACCCCGTCGCGGAAATACGTCATCCCATGATCCCGTCTCGGAAATACGTCATCCAATGACCCCGTCTCGGAAATACGTCATCCAATGACCCCGTCTCGGAAATACGTCATCCTCATGACCCCGTCAGGGAAATACGTCATCCACATGACCCCGTCGTGGAAATACGTCATCCAATGACCCCGTCTCGGAAATACGTCATCCACATAACCCCGTCGCGAAAAAACGTCATCCAATGACCCCGTCGCGGAAATACGTCATCCACATGACCCCGTCACGGAAATACGTCATCCAATGACCCCGTCTCGGAAATACGTCATCCACATGACCCCGTCGCGGAAATACGTCATCCAACGACCCCATGGAACACGGCCAAAGTCAACCTTGACCACGTGGGAAATGCCCGGAGCAACTTTTGACTCCGTGAAATGCGGATAATGTCCACCTCATCCACCACTTACGGGTCCTCATGACTTGTAAGGAAGAAAATTCTTTTGTGAGATCCTTACGACTCTCAAGAGAAAACACACTTAGGAATCCTCACGATTCTTAAGGAGAAATCACACCTACGGGATCCTCTCGACCTGTAGGGAGAAAATTCTATATGAGACCCTCACGGCTCATAAAGTTGAAAAGTCTTAGGAGGCATATCCTAACCCTGTCTCCCAAGCTATCGTTGCTTCACAGAGAGGTCAAGGTAGACTTTCTACGGGCCACACTCTCCGACAAAAAAAAAATCACTTACGGGTCCTCTCGACTTGTAAGGAAGAAAATTCTTTTGTGAGATCCTTATGACTCTCAAGAGAAAATACACTTAGGAATCCTCACGATTCTTAAGGAGAAATTACACTTACGAGATCCTCACGACTCGTAAGGAGAAACACCTTTATGAGACCCTCACGGCTTATAAAGTTGAAAAGTCTTAGGCAGCAGACCTGAACCTGCTTCCTAAGCCATCGCTACTCTACAAGGAGGCTAAGATGAAATGTTCTCTACTATCTGCAGGCCACACTTGCTAAAACCACATGGCAACGACACAACAAAAAAGAAGAAAGCGACAGTAAGAAGAACATTTGATGCACATTCAGTTAAGCGTTCAAAGCATACCCATTCATGCATGTGCGAAAGATTTAGAACATAAAATAAACACAAGGAAATGCGGAATTTGCTATTCATACTTCAAAAGGTTCTTACAACAATGAAAGCAGTAAACAAAAACATCATCAAAATGTTTACAAAGGCACGACATCAAATCCAGGGTATGGATTAAGAAATTCAAAAGTAAGGCCATCTAAAATGTTCCAGGCCTTTCGAACCATCCTAGTATGCTTCCTCTCGCGATCACAAGCATCGGGGTCCTCACTGATGTCCTCCACCCTTCGATAGGCAGCGAGTATTGCCGCCTGTTGAAAACCCTGATGCAGAAGATCAACAAGATTGTCTCTCCTTTTCTTTGAGATTAGGCCCATCAGATACACCGAGTGCACCTTGTCTTCGGCATCATCCTAAGCCTTAAGCGGCATGCCGGCACAGAATAGAGGAAGTGCTCCCCAGATCGCTCCCACAATAAGCTTCAAGAGAGAGGAACGTTGAGGAAGCAGTCGACCATTGTTTGAGTCGAAGTGACCCATGATTTCGGCACACTGGGCGTTTGTGAATTCTCGGTTTTGAGAATGACCGAGTACGCAAATGTCGCCATAAGAGATAATCTCATCAAGGTCATACATATGAGCGTCCATAACGTCTGAAAAAGAAAATCAGAAAGAGTTAGCGGACAGACTGATTAAGAAAATTCTTAGGCACAGGGATTTAAACGACTCTTGATATCCCCATGGAGAAAACAAATTCTAATTATGACACCTAACAAATTCGAATTTGCGAGAAATCCTAAAAAAAGGAATCTCATTTAATGAGCGACTCCTCGGGTCAAGGAGTTAAACTCCTCGAGAGCAATGCTCTGCAGACAGGAGTGATACCTGTCAAAGTCAATTATGAGGGGAATTTAAAGAAATTCCCCGAGAATGCTAAAAGCCATGCTCTGCGAAGAAGATGAAGTAACCCATCAGGAACCCTAAAAGCAAAGCTTTTAATGAATTTGAAATCCATGAATAAAACTCTTAAGAGTTCTTCATCAAATATTAACAAATTAACATGATTTGAGAAAGCAAAGCTCTGTTAACAAAACCCTAAAAGGTTTTCTTAAGATCTATAAAGACCAAAGCTCTGTTAATGGGTAAAACCCTAAAAACATTTTGAGATCTATGATCTGAAGAAGAGCAGGGCTCTGTCGATAAAGTTCAAATCTTACCAAAAATTTAGCAGAGTTTTGACTCTTGAAAGTTCTTAAAATAAAGAGCTATGCTCTACAAGAGAATAAAAGTTCCCAGAAAGCAAAAGGGAAGATGAACATAAGTCATCTCAAGGGCCAAGGGTCCTATTTATAGGAATAAATAGCCGTTTCAACTTATGAGTTGATCCAACGGCAGAGATTTTGCCACCGCTGCACTCACGTGTGGGCCACGTGAGTGCAACGGTGGGGGGGCATTTGTTTCCCCCAATCAGAGCAAAACTCTGTTCAAAATTCAAAATTTGAAATAAAGCAATGCTTCAGATGCAGCGCCAAGTGCGCTGCGCCCTAGGTAGCGCACCACGTGCAAAGCACGTGTACGCTAGCGCTAGGAGCGCTGCACTTAAGCAGTGCACCACGTGCAAAGCACGTGTGCGCTAGCGCTAAGTGCGCTGCGCTCTAAGCGGCGCACCACGTGCAAAGCACGGGTGCGCTAGCGCTAAGTGCGTTGCGCTCTCAGTGGCGCACCCCGTACAAAGCACGGGTGCGCTAGCGCTGGAACTAAAAGCTCCCCACCGTCAGATCAAGGATCTAATAATAATGATAAATCATTAATTAATCAGAATTAAATTCTGTTAAGGAAAGATTTCTCAAAATCTTTCCAAATAACAAAATTGTGCTCTGTAAATCAGGGCACCGTTGGATCAATGATCCAATGGTGATTAAAAAATCACCAAAATATAGAATAAATTCTATTTGGAAAGATTTCCCAATCTTATTAATAAGAAGACTACCTTCTGTAAATCAGAAGCCCTTGGATCAAAGATCCAACGGTGGGAAATTCCCCAAATCAATTGGAGAAAAGATCTCCTTAACTGATTCAACAAACCAACTTCCCCTATATAAAGGACCCAAGACTTCAAGTCTTGTACAGAAGAAACCCCCCATAAGCTTTGAGATTTCAGGAAGAGAAGCATAGCTCTCAGCAAAAGAAGATTTTTTCTTCAAGATAAAAAAGAATGGTTATGAACAAAGAGATGAAATCATCTCATAATTAAAAAGAAGAATTCTCTTCTTAAAAGATCATAGATCTACAAAGACCAAGGTCTTTTATAAAAAGATCAAAGGATCTCATTATAAAACAAAGAAGTACCCACTTCTTTCACAGATCATGGATCTATAAGACAAATTGTCTTTCTGGGATTATGAACATCTCAACATAGAAGAAGGGGAGAATAATTCACTTCTCTTAAGGATCATAGATCCATAAAGGCAAAGTCTTTCATCAATATAAGAGATTGAAACAAAATAAGAACGGTTGTTCTTGGATCCTGAGACAAAGTCTCTTTTAAAAGAACATAAATTGTTTCTCAGATCATAGAATTGATCAGAGGCGCTTTGCGCTCTTGAACTGCGGTTCTGCGTAATTAGCGCATACGCTATTGACACGTGGCGCATTTGGCGCTCAGCGCCAAATGCGCCACGTGTCAATAGCGTATGCGCCAATTAACTACTAGCGCTTTGCGCTATTGAAATAGCGCATTGCGCTCATGGACTGGCGCTCAGCGCCAAGCGCACCACGTGTCATTCACGTGTGCGCCACTAAACCGGAAGCGCAATGCGCTCACGAACTAGCGCTCTGCGCTCATAAACTGGCGCAATGCGCCCATCATCTGGCGCTTAGCGCCAAGTGTGACACGTGTCCTTCATGTATGCGCCACGTGGCAGAAGCGCAATGCGCTCATCATCTGGCGCAAAGCGCCTAGCGCACCACGTGTTGCGCTGACAGAACATAAATTGTTCTTTAATAAGCCTTAGAGCTATTATGAGTGCTCAGCACTAAAAGACAGAAATACTGTCAAAATCCAAGTCAACGCTCAGCATTGTTAAAAAGGCCAAGCCCAAACAAATGCTCAACAGCCTAAAATAAATGTTAAACATTTTAACTCAATTGGACTTAGCCCAAGATTGGCCATAAGTCCTCAACTCATATTAATTGAGCCCATTTGCTCATAAATATTTTAACAGATCTCAGCCCCAAATTGGACTGTAGATCTCTCAACCAACATTGGTTCAAGGGCACATCTCTTCACTCCTCTGATATATGTCGTTGTAATCCTTCAACGTCTTCAGAGAGGTGACGGGTCCCGATAACCAAACATTCCATGGACTGTGGGGTCCTTAAACTCATGGACTACGATGTCCTTAAACTTTATAGACTATGACGTCACTAAACTTGGTCTGTGGGGTCCTTTTAAACCCACGGGCTACGATGTCCTTAACCTCGGACTGTGGGGTCCCTTTAAACCCACAGACTACGATGTCCTTAACCTTGGACTACTATGTCCTTAAACTGGAAATGTACCGCTACGTCCTTAAACTGGTAATCGACCGCAATGTACCTAAACTAAACAATAGAGCCCAAATGCTCTTTTGCTGGATCTAAACGATCCCGTTAAGTTGATCTTAGTCTAAAATTAGACTAACGTATCCTTAAAAAACGTTTAAGTTGATCTTAGTCTAAAATTAGACTAACGTATCCTTAAACCCAACCCCAAAACCAAATCTAAAAAGATACGGATTTGGACTAATCCATGCCCTACAGGCGACAACATAAATTAGTCTCCGTATACAATCCACGGTCAACCAACAAACAAACAAACACCCACGACACGAAGTGACCATCTAGAGAAGGAGAAAGTTGTTACCGCGACGCGGTAGCGTAATTAACTGCAGCGGCTTGCGCCTGCAGGGAAGAGCGTCCCCACAATCAATAACCCCTCATAGAGGGGGAATCTGACGAAGTCTTCTACATCAGCCGCATCCGTTTAAACCTTCGATACATGGTGCCATAAATCAACTTGGCATCTTCGGAGAGGTGTACGGATAGCACCAATTAGCATCTGCCCTCGGAATTCAGGCCCTGACGTCCCAACGTCCCGGTCGCGTCTTTCGGCGGAGAACAGCAGCGTCAGGAACAAGAAACTGATGTTGAATTCTTCCGAAGAATGCTCGAGAGGAAAGAAAAAGAGGCCGCGAAGCAGGCAGCCAACATAAAACGAATGGCTCTTTTGTTCCAAGACATGGCTGGGATGATGTTACAGCCGGAGCCTCCAGTTGAAGACCCTACGATTATAATTGAAGATGACAGAGGAGAGACATCGAACCCTCCTCCGGCTCTTTCAGCAGCCAAGGAGAAGACCATCTCCAAGGCCGCTCTGGATGATTACATTGCTTAGCAAATACGAGCTCACCAGGCGAATGAAGCGGCTGGGCAGATCGTTAAGATCGGACGACCCTATCCGGGCTGGTATGACCAAATAAGATACCCGCCGGGATATACGATCCCTAAATTCTATGTATATAAAGGGACGGGAAATCCGCATCAGCACGTCGCTCAATTCAGAGCCTTGTGTGGCAACACCGGAGGTGATGATAAACTTCTACTCCGCTAGTTTGTTGGCAGCTTGTCGGAGACGACGTTCGAGTGGTATTCTGAACTCCCAAATGATTCTATCAAGACATTCGCGGAGATGGAACTGCTGTTTACACAGAGGTTCGCAAGTGCTAGCGAGCGCACTCCGATTACCGCGTTAATTAACGCCAGGGTGAAGCCAGGTGAAACGTGGGTACAGTACGCGATACGATAGCGGAATTTATGGTCGAAGTGCGAGCAGCGCATTGAAGAAGTGCCGGCGGTGGGCATGTTCATGGGAACTCTCGACCCTCAAGCGACCATCTCCCAATTTATGATGTTTTTCAAGCCAACCACTTTCCAGTCCTTAATTGATAAGCTGGCCCAAATGGACCAGATGGGTCACAGGCCTTCCTCTTTGAAGCCGGAGCCGCGGAACGAAAAAGGGAAAGGGAAGGCGACCTTCGTCGCCAATGCTCAACAGCAGCCCAGTGGTCCAAAACTAACTGATCGCCTAGACGAGAGACAGCGATACTATAATGAGAAAATAAAGCGCCCTTATTCGTTTCCCCGGGACAAAACGAGGAGATTATTCGAGCTAGCGGTGCGCAACAGGCTCATTAATTTGCCGAATCCAAAACGCCCGTTGCAACCCGGTGAATCCAATAATCCTAATTATTGCCCCTACCACCAAGCGGTAAGCCATCCAATTGAAGATTGCTTCGTCTTTAAAGGCTGGATCGAAGACCAATACCAACAGGGCAAATTCGCACTGTCCGAGAATTGGAAAGTAAGCCCGCCCCAGCCGCACGCTCCCAAAAAGACGGACACACCGGGCATCATGCTCTTTTGTAGAGGAAGCTCCATGGGAGGTCGTTCTTTCAGCCAAGACTAAAAGAATATTGAGGGATCTCCAAACATACCCGGCGATTAGGTGGAAAAATCCACTGGAACCCGAGATCATCGAGTGAATGCTGAAACCGCGCCCAACTCCGAGAATTGATGATGATAGTCAAAGCGCCCACTCCCAGCCGTCAAAATCTTCGAAGAACAAGAAGAAGGCCAAAAAGACCGTGAAGCATGGTGACAAGCGCATGGACCTGCAAAAACAGATTGACGCGTTGGAAGAATATAATCAGAAGGCGCGAACTCCGGTCACACTTCAAGAGTTTCTCAGCCACGTCCTTAAGGACGGAGATGATGACAATGGAGAAGACTCGTCGGACGAGTCTGAGGATTATGTGGCAAGCTATCATGTGATCTCTCACTCGTTAATAAACGGTGAAGAAACTCTGGACGAAGAGAAACTGAGGGCAGATCCTGAGCCGGAACTTCTAGGACCATCGGAGGAAATGATTGATGCATTCCTGAATGAAGCTTTTCGAAAAAGCAAAGCTGATCGAGAACGCGAGGTGGCCATATTTGAAAAGGCCAAACGCCGGCAACTGGATGAAAGGGTCGAAACAACCCAACCAGGCCGAAGCATGCCCGCGATAAATAAAAGCAGGTTCAAAACAAGGAAAAGGTTCGCTAAAGCCATATCGATGGGAATGAAGCCGCCACCCTCCGAAGGAAACACTCATGATGAAGCGGATATATATCCTAGCTACTGCTTATATCATCGAAAGATTGCACACCCCACCGAAGAGTGCAACGCTTTTAAAAGCTGGTGGCAGGGATATGTTGCTCACCGACAACATTTTAAGCGGATGAAACGCAAAACTCGTCGAGAGCAAAGAAATACGACCGAGGAGCGCAAAAGAACGACCGGAAACTGTCACATGGTCGACGCTGAGGGATCTCAAGTTCTCACCTTTGGGAGCGATTCTCAGGAAGAAATAGGTCTTGGCCCTTTCTTCAAAGAATCCACCCCGGGAAAAGAGGAAGAACCAAATAGCTGCGAGAACATTCAGCTGCGCAATCGCACATTACCTGAAAAGAATCTCGGGCCCGCGAACAATGGGTCGAATAGAAAAGATAAGGGGAAAGAAAAAATCCCTGATGACATCGCCCTAGATGATCAAGTCGTCAAAAAGCTGACAGCTAAGGATCCGCCCAAGAAAAGTAAGGTGGATTACAATATTCTGGCACACTTGAGGAAGCTACCTTCGCAGCTAAGCATTCTCGATGCCCTCTTGTTATCAAAAGAAGCAAGAGATTCTCTGATCAAGGCGTTACAAGAGCCCGAACAGTTCCAAGCTTTCCTCACCGAAGAAAAGATGAAAGACGAGCTGGAAGAAGTACACACGGCCGATATCACTTTTGGCGACGAAGATCTCCTCCTCGGGACAAGTGAGCATAACCGTCCCCTTTATGTCTCCGGATACTGTCATGATATCAAGATAGGCAAAATCCTGGTTGACAATAGGTCCTCCGTTAACTTCCTCAATGTAAGAGTGTTGAAGGAAATATGTATGAGCGTTCAACACCTCGCTCGGGATAAGATCACTATCTCCCGGTTTGACTCCCAGTCATCACGGACGCTCGGGTCTGTGATACTGACGCTGCGCTTTGGCCTGCTAGTCACTGACATCAAGTTTCACATCATGGACGCTAAGACCTGCTATAACGCCTTGCTCGGCCGGCCTTGGTTACACGAGTACAACATTATCCCTTCTACACAACATCAGTGTATGAAGTACTTCAAAGATGGTCTCGAATACACTGTGACAGGGGAACTAAACCCATTATCCGTGAACGAAGTCCGCAAATATGAGGATGCTAAGTACTTCCTGCCAGATTTCGAAGACGCAGAAAGATGTCGCAAACCGGAGGACAAGAACAAAGCTATCACCACTATTCCGGTCTTCGGGAGTGACACCAAGGAGGAAGAAGGAATGGTTTATTCGGGGCCGCCCCAATGCAATAAGCCGGGACCGTTCACCCCTATTCTGGTCTTCGGCAGTGACTCGGAAGATGAGGTCAATGCCGTATTTTCTGTTCGGCCATCGATACAAGCCTTCGCTGGCGATGATCGGAGTTTGCAAATTACCATGGTTCCACAAAAGCATCACAAAGAGCTAGACGCGCTCGATACCTACAGTGTGGAAGAACTGCAGACATTCTATGTCCTTCCCAGGCGAAAGGGTGAAAAGGCGATCCTATTCTACCGATCCAGGGAAACCAAAGTGGAGAAAGAAATCTGGCACGGCGCCGATTCTATGCTTGACAGGATCCAGCCCATCCACTTGCCCAGATACTACACAGATGGATTAAAAAGACTGTTAAGGCGCCAAGGCGTACCCTTCAAACAGACTGCTCGACAAGCCCAGTTCTATAACAGGATCTGGAACGTCCCCGGAACTCAGCGAAAATAGCCCAACGGGAGAATGGAAACGATCGGGCTTGGATATGTTCAATCCAAGAAATGGGAGCGATCCCGCGGTTGCTACGTCATACATGACTTCAACGAAGAAGGAGATGCTTTGTGGGAAGATGCTAATCCTAAACCAAAACGAGCTCCCGTCGTGAAAATGCCAAGCCCGTCGTTTGAAGAACAAATGGACAAGCTTATAAGGGAAGCGAGTCAAAAGGTTCGAGACAACCATAATCGCGAAATGGCTATTTACGAGAAAGCCAGGACGCAGTGCCTCCTTCAGCAATCTGCGGAGAATGACGATGCTCTTCGTCACCAGCCCGTCATACAAAAGACCCGACGCAGAGGCAGAAATAAACCCAAGAATGGAAAAAGTGTTCGACAGCGACAAAGCGGGTCCAAGAAACCACGCGATCGAGAGTCGAGCAACTAGGATTCGTCTCTTATAAAGAAGATGAGTCGAGTGTATTCTTTTTCCCGAGACAAGACAAGGAAGATACTCGATCTTGTCATAAAACATCAGATGATTACCCTCCCGGAGTCCAAGCACCCCGAGCAAGCAGACGGGGTCTCTCACCCGGATTATTGCTCCTATCACAGACCAATAGGGCATCCTCTCGAAGACTGCTTCACATTCAAAGACTGGGTAGAAGACCAGTATCAGCAAGGCAGGTTTGCTCTATCCAGCAGCTGGAGGGTAACCCCGCCGCAGAAGCATGAACCCAAAGCCACGAGAGTAGAACCAGATCAACATCAGTCTTGGAAGCAATCTCGTACCTGTCATATGATAATGCTGTCAGAAGAAGAGCCCGAGAATATGGCTGATCTCCCCTGGTGCTTCGAAAACGATGATGACGAGGTGATCTCCGAGTTTCCACCGGCGCCAAAAGAGCTGGAAGATGGGATACATACTACCGCACATAACCTCAGAAAAATCGACCTGGGAACGGCAAATGACCCGCGGCCGACGTTCGTCAGTGAGCTGTTGTCTGAAGAAAAAGTGGCTACGCTCAAAGACGTGCTCATGTAGTATAAAGATTGTTTCGCATGGAACTATTCCGAGATGCCAGGATTAGATCTAGAGATTGCTATGCACAAATTGGCAATATCTCCGGACATCAAGCCGATTAAACAAGCACCGAGAAGAATGCGGCTCGAGCTTGAGATGAGCATCAACGCTGAGGTCAAGAAGCTAATTGACTCCGGCTTCATCCAGGAGGTTCAGTATCCTGACTGGATCGCCAACATCGTCCCGGTGATGAAGAAAAATGAAACGGTGCGCATATGCGTGGACTTCCGGGATCTCAATAAAGCTTATTCGAAGGATGACTTTCCAGTACCGGTCACTGAGCTGATGATAGATAATACATCCACTCACGAAGTTCGCTTTCATGGATGGCTCATCAGGATACAATCAGATAAAGATGCATCCCGAAGACCATAAGCATACCGCTTTCCGGACCCCTTTGGGCATATTCTGCTACAAGGTGATGCCTTTCGGTCTAAAGAACGCCGGGGCCACCTATCAGAGGGCCATGACGAAGATCTTCGATGACCACATACATGAAATTGTTGAATGCTATATCGACAACCTCGTAGTTAAAAGAAAATCATACGAGGAACATCTAGAACATCTGAAGGTCGTGTTTCAGCGCCTTCGGAAATACAACTTGAAGATGAACCATCTTAAATGCGCGTTCAGAGTTTCCTCGGGCAAGTTTCTAGGATTCGTCGTCTGACACCGAAGCATCGAGATAGACCCGTCAAAGATCAAGGCGATCATGGAAATGCCTCCACCAAGGACTCTCAAGCAACTGCGGTCTCTCCAAGGAAAGCTCGCATATATCCGACGATTTATAGCCAATCTCTCCGGTAAGTGTCGTCCTTACAGTCACCTAATGAAGAAGGGAACCCCGTTCGTCTGGGATCGCAAATGCCAAGGCGCACTGGACGAAATAAAGCAATACCTGCAGAACCCTGCCAGTATTGGCCGCTCCCGTTAAAGGAAAACCTCTCGTCCTGTATACAACAGCCTTCGAAGGTTCCTTAGGTGCGCTGTGGGCACAAGAGAACGACCAAGGGAAGAAAAGTGCCCTCTACTATTTGAACCGAGTTCTCCTGGGGGCAGAAAGCAACTATTCCCCCATCGAAAAACTTTGCTTGGCATTAATCTTTGCGATAACAAAGCTCAGACACTATGCTTTGATGCATGAGGTCCATCTCATATCAAAGGTGGATCCTCTCAAATATTTGATGTCAAGGGCCATATTAACGGGACGAATTGCTAAATGGGCTCTGCTCTTGATGGAGTTCTCGATAACTTATCATCCCCTCAAGGCAGTGAAAGGCCAGGCCATCACCGACTTCCTCGCGGAGCATCCGATACCTACCGACTCTCCTTTGAACCGTGAATTGCCCGACGAGCGCGCGTTTGACACGATCAACGGGGAGAGAAGAGAGAATGATACCCAATGGGAACTCTATTTCGATGGAGCATCTTCTATGAAGAAGCGCAAACAAAACACCCCCATAATAAAATCAGGGGTAGGCCTCATTTTTGTGACTCCGCAAGGAGGGATAATGCGCTTTGCCTTCTCCTTAACAGAGCCGCGGACAAACAATGAAGCTGAGTATGAAGCTTTGATAGCAGGTCTTGAGATCGCTGTCGACATGGGAATCGAAAACCTCCTCATATACGGAGACTCCCAACTGATCGTTAGTCAAGTAAACGACGACTATCAAACGTGCAAGCCAGAGCTGGTGAAGTACGGCGAAAGAGTGCAGCAACTGCTGACTCAAATTCCCTCCTATATGCTGGAAAGTATACCGCATGCGGAAAATAGCAAGGCGGATGCATTAGCCAAGCTCGCTAAAGAACTGGCCGACGAGAACCTTGATGACGTGAGGATCGTTGTGCAAAGCCGTCGGATTCTTGCACCGACAGAAATATCTCCGGAGTCGTCCGAAGAGAAAGGAGCTACCGAGCAAACGGCCCTACAAATAAAAGACCAGAAAAGGCTATGGATTGGAGGGAAGTCTTTATAGACTACTTCAAATCTCGTCAAACACCTGAAGATGCATCCTCGAGACATCAGCTCATGAAACGAGCTCTATCCTACGCCTTCGTCAATGATACTCTGTATAAGAGATCATTTGATTCTCTGTGGCTAAGATGCCTGGGACCTGAAGAGGCTAGGAGAGTCGTCCAGGAAACTCACGACGGGCTCTGCGGTTCTCACCAAGCCGGCCCGAAGATGAAATTGAATATCAAAAGGATGGGCTACTATTGGCCCACGATGATCCAGGACTGCCTCGAATACACGAAGCAGAGCCACTCGTGCCTGATTCATGGAGACTTTATCCATCAGCATCCAAATCCACTGCATCCAACGGTGGCTAGCTGGCCGTTCGAAATATGGGGAACTGACATAATCGGGCCCATCGAACCGGCATCATCCAGAGGACATCGGTTCATTTTGGCGACAACTGATTACTTCTCCAAATGGGCAGAAGCAGTACCACTAAGAGAAGTGAAGACAAAGAATATCCTCCATTTCTTCAAGACACACGTTGTTTACCGGTTCGGCACTCCGCGACGGATTATCTCCGATAACGGGCCAGCCTATAGAAGCCATAAGATCAGCCGCTTCGTACAACAACATAGTATAGACTGGAGATACTCTTCGGTCTATAATCCCCGAGCTAACGGTCTAGCTGAGGTTTTCAACAAGACCTTGACGAAGATCGTGAAAAAGACCGTGTCTCGAAATAAAAAGGACTGGCACGAGAGACTGCATGAAGCTCTCTGGGTGTATCGAACTACGTTCAAAACATCCACAAACACAACGCCGTATGCATTGGTGTTCGGCACAGAAGCGGTGCTCCCCCTCAAGATAGAGTTACCCTCTCTACGAGTGGCGGTTCATTACGAGCTAACAGACGAAGAAAATGCTCACCTTCGGCTTGAGGAGCTCGACGCCCTTGATGAAACCCGGCTCATGGTGAAACAAAATCTCGAAGCTTATAAAGCGAAGATGACGTTCTCATATGAAAGATTGACTAGGCCGAGAACATTCCGCCAAGGCGAACTCGTGCTAGTGGTCAAGAGACCTATGATCCCCAATCGCGCCAAGCGGGGGAAATTCGATCCGAACTATGAAGGCCCGTATATCATAGACAAGGTCTACCAGGGAGGAGCTTATCTACTCATGGACATGCATGGCGAAAGACCCTTCAGGCCAATAAATGGTCACTTCCTGAAAAAGTACCACGCTTGACGAGTCACGGCCTAGGTCAACGATAGATGACGACGACTATGTCCGCTCGCTATCTTCTTAAGCCCAAACTCTATAAGTAGTAGCCGGCTTTCGGACCGAAACGTCCTTAAACTAATAACGGACCGAAATTTCCTTAAACTAACGATGGACCACTATGTCCTAAAAACTGGCGGCAGACCGAAACGTCCTTAAACTAACAATGGACCACTATGTCCTAAAACTGGCTGTTGACCGAGACGTCTATAAACTACTACGGACCGCAACATCCCAAGGCTGACACAAAAAAGGAAAAAAAGAACGGTATGTCCATAAACAAAATGGGCACGGATGAAAACCCGAAAGGGTTCCGTGAGTAAAAACAGCAGGGCTACCGGCGAGTTTTGTGAAGACCCGAAAGGGCGCAAGCTCGTTAAAAGACACTTGCAAGGTCCTTTCGACCTTGTGAGGAGAAAATACCTGCGTGAGATCCTTACGACTCAGAAGGGAGTAACACACTTAGGGATCCCCACGATTCCTAAGGAGAAATTACATTTATGAGATCCTCACGACTCGTAAGGATAATTCCCCTTTGAGACCCTCACGGCTCATAGGATTCAAAAGTCTTAAGCTACAGGGATCTGAACCTGTTCTTAAGCCATCACAATCTCCGATTTTGCCCTACAAGCGGTTCAATGCTGACCCTTGTATACAATCCACTGGCGCGAATAAATATTTCCCTAACAAAGTCCTACCAGAGACTGGGGATATGCTCATATGGCAAAAGACACTTGTAAGTCCTCTCGACTTATAAGGAGAAACCACTCTTATAAGATCCTTACAACTTATAAGGGACCATACACTTAAGACTCCTCACGATTCTTAAGGAGAAAACGCACCTGCGAGATCCTCACGACTCGTAGGGAGAAGTACCTTTATGAGACCCCTACGGCTCATGAAGTCAAAAGCCTTAGTCGACAGGATCCTAACCCTGTTTATTAAGCCACCTTTGTTCGACCTCGACAAAGGCAAATGATGATTCGCTCCTGGCAATATCCCAGTTGTAGCGATACTGATGCCGAAATCGGTGTCCAATCCCAAACTCGCAGCGAAAAGACGGCGAGCCACAAATGCATACGAAATAGCCGAAATGATGGGGCAACTTGCAACAAAATCAGCAAGTAATAATATATGCATGCAAAACAACCGAAATGATTGGGCAACTCACAATAAAAAGCAGCGAGTAAATAAAACAAATAGCCGAAATGATTGGGCACTGCGAAAAATAGCCGAAATGATTGGGCAATCGCAAAAAGCTGAAATGATAGAGCATCGCGGAAAGAAAAATATATAAAATGAAAGTTTTTGCCCTACAGGTGAGATCACGTTGATCCCTGTATACAATCCAGGGGTGCAAACAACAAGGGAATCACACCTTCCTCCCCTCAGGCTCCATCCAAAAAAGAGCCAAGTCTCGACGGTTCATAGACAGCCTGCAGATCATCTCAACATTCGTCTCATTACAACAGACGCAACATCAGCAAAGCGGAACCGTGGCAATTCCCTGTTCTATGACTCGGCGGTACACAAGCAACCGAGAGTCAACCCCCAACTCCGTGAAATGCGGATAAAGTCAATCAATCCTGGTTTCGTGGAACACGGCTATGTCAATCCTGGCCCCATGGGAAGCATCCAGAGCAATTCCTGGTCACCTGGAACATGGCCTATGTCAATCCTGATCCCGTGGGAAACGTCCAGAGCGGAGCCTGGTCCTCGCAGAACACGGCTATATCAATCCTGACCCTGTGGGAAGCATCCGGAGCAAATTCCTGGTCACGTGGAACACGGCCTATGTCAATTCTGACCCCGTGGGAAATGTCCAGAGCGGAGCCTGGTCCTCGCAGAACATGGCTATGTCAATCCTGACCCCGTGGGAAGCATCCAGAGCAAATTCTTGGTCGCGTGGAACACAGCCTATGTCAATCCTGACCCCGTGGGAAACGTCCAGAGCGGATCCTGGTTCTCGCAGAACACCGCTATATCAATCCTGACCCCGTGGGAAGCATCCAGAGCAAAATCCTGGTCACGTGGAACATGGCCTATGTCAATTCTGACCCCGTGGGAAACGTCCAGAGCGGAGCCTGGTCCTCGCAGAACACGGCTATGTCAATCCTGACCCCATGGGAAGCATCCAGAGCAAATTCCTGGTCATGTGGAACACGGCCTATGTCAATCCTGACCCCGTGGGAAACGTCCAGAGCGGAGCCTGGTCCTCGCAGAATACGGCTATGTCAATCCTGACCCCGTGGGAAGCATCCAGAGCAAATTCTTGGTCACGTGGAACACGGCCTATGTCAATCCTGACCCCGTGAGAAACGAACAGAGCGGATCCTGGTCCTCGCAGAATACGGCCTATGTCAATCATGACCACGTGGGAAGCATCCAGAGCAAATTCTTGGTCACGTGGAACACAACCTATGTCAATTCTGACCCCTTGGAAAACGTCCAGAGCGGAGCCTGGTCCTCACAGAACACGGCTATATCAATCCTGACCCCATGGGAAGCATCCAGAGCAAATTCCTGGTCATGTGGAACACGGCCTATGTCAATCCGGACCCCGTGGGAAACGTCCATAGCGGATCCTGGTCCTCGCAGAACACGGCTATGTCAATCCTGACCCCGTGGGAAGCATCCAGAGCAAATTCCTGGTCACGTGGAACACGACCTATGTCAATCCTGACCCCGTGAGAAACTTCCAGAGGATTGCAAATTCCTGGTCACGTGGAACACGGCCTATGTCAATCCTGACCCGTGAGAAACGTCCAGAGCGGATCCTGGTCCTCGCAGAACACGGCCTATGTCAATCCTGACCCCGTGGGAAGTATCCAGAGCAAATTCCTGGTCATGTGGAACACGGCCTATGTCAATTTTGACCCCGTGGGAAACGTCCAGAGCGGAGCCTGGTCCTCGCAGAACATGGCCTATGTCAATCCTGACCTCGTGGGAAGCATCCAGAGCAAATTCCTGGTCACGTGGAACATGGCCTATGTCAATCCTGACCCCGTGGGAAACGTCCAGAGTGGATCTTGGTCCTCGCAGAACACGATTATGTCAATCCTGACCCCGTGGGAAGCATCCAGAGCAAATTCCCGGTCATGTGGAACACGGCTTATGTCAATCCTGACCCCATGGGAAACGTCCAGAGCGGAGCCTGGTCCTTGCAGAACACGACTATGTCAATCCTGACCCTGTGGAAAGCATCCAGAACAATTCCTGGTTTCGTGGAACACGGCTTACGTCAATCTTGACCCCGTGGGAAACGTCCAGAGCGGATTATGGTCCTTACGGAACACGGCTTATGTTAATCCTGACCCCGTGGGAAGCATCCAGAGCAAATCCTGGTTCTATAAAACACGGTTAAAGTCAATCTTGACCCCGTAGGAAATAGCCAGAACAACTCCTGACTCCGTGCAATGCGGATAATGGTAACCTCACCCATCACTTACGGGTCCTCACGACTCGTAAGGGAGCAAACTCTTTTGTGAGATCCTTACGACTCTCAAGGGAAAACACACTTAGGAATCCTCACGATTCTTAAGGAGAAATTACACCTACGGGATCCTCTCGACCTGTATGGAGAAAATTCTTTATGAGACCCTCACGGCTCATAAAGTTGAAAAGCCTTAGGAGCCAGATCTTAACCTGACTCCTAAGCCATTGCTGTCCTACAAGGAGATCAAAATAAATTATCCACAAAATTCATTTGCTAAAAGGGACTCACCATCATGAAGCAAAATATGTCTTTTATTCATGAATCAAAATGAATACAAAGTACAATTTATGAAAGAATAAAAAATACTCTCATTCAGGAGTATGTACAAATATATATATATATACAATTCTTCAGGCCGGCAGACGATTCAATAGATTTGCCAATTCATCCTTTCTCCGCTGGGCCTCAGCCTCATGATTCATTATCTTTAAGAGACGGGCCTCCGCTTGAGCCTGTTAGGCCTGATATGAGGCAAGCCGGCTTTCGAGCTCCTTTTGAGGAACCTTATGAGCTTCGACCATTTCACAAGTGAAAATGATGGCTTTATCAATGGCTACCACCTCCTTGATAGCTTCTTGAAGCCCTCGCAAAAGATCATATGCCCGAGTGGTCTTGGCCGTAAGATTAGCTTGAAGTTCCCTCAGCGCTTTGGAAGCCAGCTCCCTTTCCGAAAACTTGCGGCTGAGCCTCTTCTCGTATGACAGCATATTTGAGGCGCATCGTTCGATCAGCCCCCGCAAGCTCGCCTTTGCAGCTACAACCTCTGAGGGAAGACGTGTGCATTCAAGGATATGAAAGCAAGCCTCCACTCGACGACAGAATTCGACACAGACTTCTACCAATGCTTCACTGTGATAAGTGGCAAGAAAGGGAAGAGAACCGTTGGTTTCAGCAGCAAATTCTTCGGCCGTGAGCGAGTTACCAACACGAAGGTCTTCGATCAATGCTAACAAAGAGCGAAGGCTTAACTTGGCCATACTTTAGGATGCACGCAGCGCATAAGGGCCAGACGACATGAGAATGCGAGTCTCCAACGAGGTAAAAGTAGGCAGAGCTGTTAAAGATTGACAAATGATCAGCGAAGGTTGCAAACAGAGGACAGATGCAAAGGCGTCGAAACTTTACTTACCCACGTTTATACAAGAAGAGTCTGGAAGATCCCCAGGCCCATCGAGGACCTCAACCTCATCATCAGCTTCCAGAACTACAGAAGACATGAACATTGTTATATGAAGAAGTAACAATATCGGGAAAGGTACGAACGATGCTAACCTTATCCGGAAGATAGAATGATGCGTTGAGGGGATATCGCCTGTGGAGCAGCTAGTTCCAGCAGACGCTGAAAAGACTTTCTGGGAGACAGGCCAGTGATGGACGCCGCCAAGCCTCGTAGCTCTGAAAAAGACAAGGAAGGTTCAGATAATCGAAATATCGTTTAAAACAAAGTATGGGATAATACCTTCGATACTCCTCCCGCTTTGAATAGGAGGGATAGCAGCTTCAGCAGCCTCCTCCGTACCATCGGGCACAGCACCAGAAACGTTTGCTGGTTGAGACACAGCAGCCACTTCAGGAACGGCAATCTCAGCCACTTGTTCCACCGCCTCTAGGCCGTCACCGGAAAGGTCCATTAAATCTATGACGGGTAAAGGCACCTCTTCAGGGCCAACGGACGCGGGAGGAACGGAGGCCGTCAGTGGAAGCTCCATCGCAGGAACAACAATTATATCAATCCCCTCCACACTTGCTAGTGTCTCATCGGGGATATTTGCGGAATCCATAGTCAAGGCGTGACTCGAGCCCAGATCCTCCGTCACTGCCGAAGTCCCTGCAAAGTTTTCACGAGGATAGGGATATATATATATATATGCAGTGTAAAATACTACAAAAGGATACATAAGTATACCAATGCGCAAAGGAGCTTCTAGTATGGCTTGTTCAAGGCGACGCTCCTTCCTCAGGAGGGATGCTCGCCGAGGTTCGAGGGTAGACTCATGGCCACCGGTCCACAACGAAAGCGCGTCTTCAGTATCAGCCGAGACAGGCTGTTTAAGAGCTCTCTCGCCTCCCTCTTCCAAAAGACCTATAAATATCCACCGTATTGATGGAGGGTCTTCGTAAAAGATGACGACAGGGCCTCTTCGGGATCCTTACATTCTCAGATTCATCCTGTGAGCGTCTTATGGCCTCAACCAGTTGTGCGGCTTCCTCGGCAGATGAACCAGGAAAAAGAATACTGTCTTCCGGCGGTCTAGTAACGGTCTTCTTCCCCCATTTTGGCCCAGAGCTAGTGACTGTAGAAGATCGCTTCCTTTCCTTTGCTGCCCGCTTTTTGAGCTGCTTCTCAGTGTTGATAGGGAGGGAAGACTTCTTCAGGACCTCCGCTAAGGTGATATTATCATCAGAGCTAGGTTTTACCACCGGAACCGTTACGGTATCCGTCATCGGTCATTCAAGTGAAGCCTCTGTTGGCAATGAGGCACGAAGCCTTTCCTCCTCTCCGAAGGTTTTAAGCGAAGCAGCAATAGCTTTTTCTGCGGAGGCACCTGTTAAAACAGCAGGCATCAGTCAAAGCATGATAAAAAATGAACAGCGGAGAGAAAAGGGTGAAGTATACCTGACTGCGCAAGGGCGACCAGTTCTTTTTCGAGGATGGCTGACTGTTTGGAAGCTTCGATGGCAGCCTCCAAATCGGTATCATCGATCATCCCGAATAAACCCTCATTGGTCCCATATTCGCTCAAGCCTTCGCTAGACGGAGCAAGGGGCCTCGAGCCTAATATGGTGTCCAAAGAAAGTACTTGTTTCTTTTTCTTCTGAGGATGAGTGCCAGTGGCCGATAACACGAGTTTGCGTTTAGTAGGCGTCTTTGGGCGACGAGTCCCAATTTCTTTTCCTACGTCCGACTCGGGGGACGCGGCAGCCACCTATTTTTCAGGCACGCTGGATGGGGGCAACCCGTGCATGGGCTTAGCATGTGTGGGGGCTCAACTGCAGTGACCTCTCTCAAGGGAAGATGAACAATGTTCCGTCGCTTCAGAGGAACATTTCGATCACCAGCCGGCACTGCGCCCTTGCGATCAAGTAGCAATCGATTTTCCTCCCTAATGACGGCACCCATCAAATGTTGGTACCACGCCATATACATATTCAGGGCTTATGGAACACAACTCGGTTCGCTGATGAAGAAGTTAGACCCTGTGTTCAGGCGCATAAAATGATGTAGTGCGCTCCGAGTACCCTCTTTAGTGGAAGCCGGTTCTGCCAAGAAAGCCTCGAGTGGGACGCCCTGATTGTAGCTTAACTGCTGGGTGAAGCGATGCGGGTTATACCTCATAAATAAAGTCGAGTCATTCATCTTAAATACGAGAAAGCCCGGCCGGATAGAGTACAGATGAAGAATCTCCCGAGCTTTCAAGATGGAGACCCCATCTTTAAATATGTGCTGTAAGGGAAGCACCGTCTTCCTCGATTCCTGGCCGACGGTCAAAACTTTATCAGTAAAGGACATGCCAGCTCCAACCGTGCACGGTCGAAGAAGCAAGCCTCTAGCTTCCCGTTGCATTGGAGTCACAATAGAGGTGCCGACCAGTCGCATGATCCGAGGGAACCTGCACCTGTTATAAAAACCTGGCCTCTTGTGGATGCCAAAGACGCCTAGCACATGCAACTCGAGCCATGACGTGAAATAATGCATCGGGAAATTTACCGACTGCACCCCTGGCTCTGTGGTATCCACTGCCAAACTGAGGCCATGATACACATGGGCTATCCCAGCGATCCCTATAGCCACTTGTATCCCAGCAACCATCCGATGTGCAGGATAGAAGACGGACGGCCTCATACGGCGAGGGTGCATGGGAAGCGCAAACCAACTCAGCCATAACCCAAGAAACCCTAAAAAGAACGTTTCTTCGTCAATTCCAGGAGCCGCCAGCTCTGCAAAAGGGATGACCGGGGTATCGGGCAGAAAGAATCCCTTCTGATCCGCCTTCGCCACCGGCAGGTTGCCCAAACCTAAGCCGAAGGGGTCGTCAAGACTGGTGAATTTCTCGACTTCTTCCTTCAATGCTTCTGGGCGAAGAAAATCAGCGATAAAAGCCGTAAAATTAACTCCACGACCTTCGGATGCAAGAGAGAGGTTCTCATAGATATTCAACACCTTTATCAAACTCGGAAATTGGCGTTGAATAGCATTCTCGGGAGTAAGATCCATTACCACTAATTTGGTGGCGAAAATATACTCATCCGAGGGAAGCAATTCCTCATAATGTTCTCCCCTAACGGGTAAACCCGAGACCTCTGCAAATTCTTCCAAAGAAATGGAGACTTCTCGATCTGATAGGAGGAAGGTGTGCGTCAGAATGTTCCACTGCTCCAGAAATGCCCTGACCCACCATGTAGGAGGTGTGGAGTATTGAAACAAAGAAGCGTAAACGGCGGGATACAATCCGAGCTTCAGCAACCGTGATTTCTTCGCCGATAAAATATACCGAGCCCACTGCAAATACCCGGCTGGGTGACGGGGAGTTAGTCCTACATTGTATGGCTGTCCCCAAGGGTGCGACTCGCCCTAACATATGCGCCGCCTTAGGATGTCCAAAGCCACCGGCAGCTGCACGGATACTGCGGCAATAGAAGGCCGAAGGAGACCCTCCGAAGTCCAGTTGACCTCCTCCATAGTGTAATTTATCGGAGGTGCATCTGCATAAGCGATCGCCGAAATAGGCTCCGAGGGTGTCGCACAGGAAAAGCTCCGTCGGCCCATGATAATTTGATCGTACCATTTACCCCATAGATGAAGACTCTTGTGCTCTGGGTCATGGTCTTTGATCAGCACCAAAACCTCTCGGTCTACGGGTGCTTCAGGGAATCCGCCTTCTGAGCGAATGAACGGGAAGGAGGTGTCGAAAGACATAGTATCTGCACAGAAAAGAACGAATTTTCATCCGCCAATGCTATAAATTAAACTCTATTACAAGGTACTATAAATCCGTACCGCACTGCAATGCAGTCAAAAGGGACCAAAGGGGACCCACAAAATCTAGATGACAGTTCATCATTAAAAAAACAGCCTCATCATTGGATGAGGCTGTTATTAAATGGGGAAATCCTCAAGATATTCTCATTAAATGAGAAATCCCTCGGGCAGAGGAGTAACCCATTAAGAGCAGCGCTCTTCACTAGACAAACATCTGTCAAAGTCTAATGATGAAGGAATAAAATTCCTCAAGAAAATCCTAAGAGTCTTGCTTTGAGAAGATGATGGAATAATCCATCAAAAATAAAATTTCAATTTGATCTTCAAAATCCATGAACAAACTCTTAAGAGTTCTTCTATATGATCTGAAAGGAGCAAAGGTCCATTAATGGATTAAGAAATCATAAGCAAGATCCTTTTAGATTGGTAATTACAAGAGAGCAAAGCTCTGTTAATAAAACCCTAAAAAGGATTTTCTTTAGATCAAAGATCAATGAAGTGCAAGGCTCTGTTAATGGGTGAAACCCTAAAAGATGTTTCAAAAAGATTTAATCTTTTACCTAAAAAATCTGACAGAGTTCTGTCCTTAAAAATTCTTAAGAGGAAGAGCTGCGCTCTGAAGGAGAAAATGAATTTTCAAGAAGGATTGAAGATGAACAGAAGTCATCTCAAGGGCCAAGGGTCCTATTTATAAGCACTAAGCGCCGTTTCAATTCCTCGGTTGATCCAAGAGTCGAGATGCTGCTACCGCTGCACCCACGTGTGGGCCCCGTGAGCGCAACGGTGGGGGGCATTTGTTTCCCCAATTAGAGCAAAGCTCTGTTCAGAATTCAAAATTTGAATTAAAGCTGTGCTTTTATCAAAGCGCTGCGCTACAACTAGCGCACCATGTGCAAAGCGCATAGACGCTAGCGCTAGATGCGCTGCGCTCTAAGTAGCGCACCACGTGCAAAGCACGTGTGCGCCAGCGCTAAGAGCGTTGCGCTCCAAGTAGCGCACCATGGGCAGAGCGTATAAGCGCTAGCGCTGGAACTAAATGTTCCTCACCGTTGGATCAAATATTCAACGGATATGATTAAATCATCAATTAACAAGAATGGAATTCTGTTGAATCTTTCCAAACAGAAAAGATTGTGCCCTGAATTTGGAACACCGTTGGATCAATAATCCAATGGTGATTAAAAATCACTAAAATACAGAACAAATTCTGTAAGGGGGAAAGATTTCTCAATCTTTTTAAAACAAGAAGATTGTCTTCTGTAAACCAGGAGTCCTTGGATCAAAGATCCGACGGTGGGGAAATTCCCAAATCAATTAGAGAATAAATCTCTTTAACCGATTGAACAAATCAGCCTTCCCTATATAAAGGACCCAAGACTTCAAGTCTTGTACAGAGGAACCCCCCATAAGCTTTGAGAAAATCTCAGGAAGAAGAAGAAGCTCTCGGCAAAAGAAAACAATTCTTTTCAAGGTAGAAAAAAAGAAAAGAAAGACGGAATCATCTCAATATAAAAAGAAGTATTTACTTCTTTCACAGAACATAGATTTATAAGACAATTTTTCTTTCACAAAAAAGATTATGAACATCTCATTATAAGGGGGGAGAATTATTCAATTCTCTCAGGATCACAGATCCATAAAGGCAAAGCCTTTCATCAAAAAGAGATTGAAATATCTCCTATAAACTAAGAACTTTGTTCTTGGAATCTTGAGACAAAGTCTCTTATCAAAGAAAAGATAATCTTCAGAGCGCAAAGTTAACCTAAGAAGAGCCTTAGCGTTCCTAATTTAAAAGTGCCTTAGTGCTCTTCATATAGCGCAAAGTACTGCAGTGCCATAGCACTTCAAACACATTGCACTGCCCTCATTGGCTAGCGCTCAGCACTAAGCGTGCCACGTGCTCCTCACGTGTGTGCTGCATTACTAAAAGCGCTTTGTGCTCATTATATGGCACCAGCGCCGAACGTCTCAACGCTTCAACTATAGCGCATTAGCGCTCTACATCTAGCGCAAAGCGCTAAGCCCATTAACGCTTCATATCTAGCGCAAAGCGCTAAGCCCATTAGCGCTTCACATCTGGCATAAGGCGCTAAGCGCATTAGCGCTTTAACCATAGCGCACTGTGCTCATCGACTGGCGCTAGTGCTAAGTGCGCCACATGCTTTTATGTGCGCTTGGACAGAACATAAACTGTTCTTTGAATAAGCCTGGAGCTATGATAAATGCACAGCATTTAACTAAAAACAAAACATTGTCAGAGACCAAAGCAATGCTTAGCATTTTTAAGGGATTGGGCTCAAACAAACATCCAATAACTCAAAAACAAATGTTGAACATTGTAATTGAATGGACTTAGCCCAAATTGGCCACAAGTCCTCAATTCAGATTGATTGAGTTCATATGCTCATAAATCTCTGATCTTAGTCCCAAGTTGGGCTGTAGATCTCTCAACCAAAATTGGTTTAAGGGTACATCTCTTCACTCCTCTGATATTTGTCATTGTAATCCTTCAACGTCTTCAGAGAGGTGACGGGTCCCGACAACCAGACATTCTATGGACTGTGGGGTCCTTAAACTCACGGACTATGATGTCCTTAATCTTGACTGTGAGGTCTTTAAACTCACGGACTATGATGTCCTTAACCTTGACTGTGAGGTCTTTAAACTCACGGACTATAATGTCCTTAACCTTGACTGTGATGTCTTTAAACTCACGAACTATGATGCCCTTAAAAATGGACCGTAATGTCCTTAAACTAACATTGGACCACCATGTCCTTAAACTGGCAATGGACCATCATGTCCTTAAACTGGCAATCGACCGCAATGTCTCTAAACTAAACAATAGAGCCCAAATGCTCTCTTGTTGGATCTAAACGATCACGTTAAGTTGATCTTAGTCTGAAATTAGACTATCGTATCCTTAACATACGTTTAAGTTGATCTTAGTTTCAAATGAGACTAACGTATCCTTAAACCCAACCTCCAAACCCAAATCTAAAAAAATACAGATTTGGACTAATCCACGCCCTACGGGCAACAACATAAATTAGTCTCCGTATACAATCCACGGGCAACCAAAAACAAAACAAACACCCACGACACGAAGTAACCATCTGGAGAAGGAGAAAGTGGTTACCGCGATGCGATAGTGTAATTAACTGCAGGGGATTGCGCCTGCAGGGAAGAGCATCCCCACAATCAAAAACCCCTCAACGAGGGGGAATCTAACGAAGTCTGCTACATCGGCCACATCCGTTTAAACCTTCGATACATGGTTCCATAAATCAATTTGGCATCTTCGGAGAGGTGGACGGATAGCACCAATTAGCATCTGCCCCGAATTCAGGCAAGAAAGACCTACGCGGTCGCATCTCCGTGTTTCGGAGGGGAACACGAAGCAGTGTCACTCGTGCCAAATTCACGGGGACTTCATCCGTCAGCATCTAAATCCGCTACATCCGACATTGGCTAGTTGGCTGATATAATCGGACCCATCGAGCCAACATCATCCAAGGGACATCGGTTCATACTGGCAACAACCGATTACTTCTCTAAGTGGGCAGAAGCAATTCCGCTAAGAGAGGTGAAGACGGAGAGCATCCTCCATTTCTTCAAGACACACGTCCTCTATCGGTTCGGCACTCCGCGACGGATTATCTCTGATAACGGGCCAGCCTACAGAAGCTATAAGATCAGCCGCTTCGCACAGAAGTATAAAATAGATTGGAGATATTCTTCAGTTTATAATCCCCGAGCTAACGGTCTAGCCGAGGCTTTCAACAAGACCTTGACAAAGATCATAAAGAAAACGATGTCCAGGTATAAAAAGGACTGGCACGAGAGATTGCATGAAGCTCTCTGGGCCTATCGGACTACGTTCAAGACGGCCATGAACACAATGCCATTTGCGTTAGTATTCGGCACGGAAGCGGTACTTCCCTTGGAGATAGAGCTACCCTCTCTATGAGTGGCGGTTCGGTATGAACTAACGGACGAAGAGAATGCCCATCTTCTACTTGAGGAGCTCGACGCCCTCGATGAAACTCGTCTCATGGCACAGCAAAACCTAGAATCTTACAAAGCAAGGATGACACGCTCATACAAAAGATTGGCTAGGCCGAGAACATTCCGCCGAGGCGAACTCGTGCTAGTCGTAAAAAGACCTATGATCCCCAACCGTGCCCAACGGGGGAAATTCGAGCCGAACTATTAGGGCCCTTACATCATAGACAAGGTCTACCAAGGTGGAGCCTATTTTCTCATGGATATGCATGGCGAAAGACCCTTCCGGCCAATAAACGGCCGATTCCTGAAAAAATACGACGCCTGATGAGTCACGGCCCAGGTCAATGATAGATGACGACGCCTATGTCCGCTCGCTATCTTCTTGAGTCAAAACTCTAAGAGTAGCACCCAACAGTACTCCGTCTCAAACATGGAGAGCTACGGACCGTAACGTCCTTAAACTAGCTATGGACCGTAACGTCCTTAAAACTAGCTACGGACCGTAACGTCCTTAAACTAGCTATGGACCGTAACGTCCTTAAACTAGCTACGGACCGTAACGTCCTTAAAACTAGCTACGGACCGTAACGTCCTTAAACTAGCTACGGACCGTAACGTCCTTAAACTAGCTACGGACCGTAACGTCCTTAAAACTAGCAACGGACCGTAACGTCCTTAAACTAGCTACGGACCGTAACGTCCTTAAAACTAGCTAAGGACCGTAACGTCCTTAAACTAGCTACGGACCGCAACGTCCTTAAACTAGCTACGGACCGTAACGTCCTTAAACTAACATTGGACCGAGATGTCTTTAAACTAACAACGGACCGAGAAGTCCCTAAACTAACAACGCCGCCTCAAATACGGCGGTAGTGGAGTGCAAGTCCAAAAGTCCCAGCGATGAGGACTGCGGCTTAAATCCCACCGGCGAACAAATAGGCCACATACGGTGAAACTATTCTCGAGAGTTTCCTCGTAAAAAAAAGGTACGTCCACAAGCGAAATGGGCATGGATGAAAACCCGAAAGGGCGCCGTGAGTAAAAACAGCAGGACTACTAGCGAGTTTGTGAAAACCGGAAAGGGCGCAATCTCGTTAAAATAAAGACACCTGCAAGGTCTTCTCAACCTTGTGAGGAGAAAATACCCGCGTGAGATCCTTACGACTCACAAGGGAACAACACACTTAGGGATCCCTATGATTCCTAAGGAGAAATTACACTTACAAGATCCTCACGACTCGTAAGGAAAATTCCCCCTATAAGACCCTCATGGCTCGTAGGATTCAAAAATCCTTAAGTTACAGAGATCTGAAGCTGTTCTTAAACCATCACATCTCCCAGTTTGCCCTACAAGCGGTTCAATATTGACCCTTGTATACAATCCATGTGCACAAATAAACGTTTCCCTCGTCGAGTCCCACCAACGACGAGGAATGTCCTCATGTGGTGAACGACACTCGTAAGTCCTCTCGACTTATAAGGAGAAAACACTCTTGTAAGATCCTTACGACTTATAAGAAAACATACACTTAGGAATCCTCACGATTCCTAAGGAACAAAACGCACCTACGGAATCCTCACGATTCCTAAGGAGCAAAACGCACCTACGAGATCCTCACGACTCGTAGGGAGAAACATCTTTATGAAACCCTTACGGCTCATGAAGTCAAAAGCCTTAGTCGACAGGATCCTAACCCTGTATGCTAAGCCACCTTTGTTCGAACCGAAAAAGGCAAATGATGATTCGCTCTTGACAATATCCCAGTGATAGCGATGTTGATGCCTAAATCGGTATCAAATTCCAACTCCTTTCACGGCAAATGATGATTCGCTCCTGGCAATATTCCAGTCGCAGCGATGCTGAGTATCAGATCTTAAGTTCCATACTCGCAAGAAAATCAGCGAGCCAAAAATGCATATGAAATAGCCGAAATGATAGTGCAACTCGCAACAAAAATCAGCGAGTAAAATATATGCATATAAAAATAGCCGAAATGATTGGGCAACTCGCAATAAAAAGCAGCGGATAAAGAAAAAGAAAAATGGTCGAAATGATTGGGCACCGCGAAAAATAGCCAAAATGATTGGGCAATCGCGACTTTCGTGATATACAAAGCTGAAATGATAGAGTATCACGGAAATAAATACAAAAAAATGAAACTTTGCCCTGCAGGTGAGATCACATCGACCCCTGTATACAGTCCATGGGCACAAAACGAAAAGGGAACCACATTGTCCCACCAGGCTCCGTCAAAGGGAGGCCAGATCTCGATGGCTACACCTACAACCTAGAAGTCAACAACGGCGTTCCTTCTCGTTCCAATCGGAAGCAGATACGACGTCAGCAAAATGGAGCCACGACAAAGTCCCCTAGTTCCAAATCTCGACGGTTCACAGACAACCCAGAGACTACCTCGGAGCCACGGCAAAGTCCCCTAGTTCCAAATCTCGACAGTTCACAGACAACCTAGAGACTACCTCGGAGCCATGGCAAAGTCCTTAGTTCCATGTCTTGACGGCAGCATCCACAACCTAGAGATCAACAACAGTGTTCTTCCTCCCTCCAGCAGGATACAGACGCGACATCAAAAAACGGAGCCATGGCAAAGTCCCCTAGCTCCAAACCTCGATGGTTCGCAGACAACCCAGAGACAACCTCGACATTCGTTGCAATATTGTAAACACAATGCCAACCAACGAATCAAAGGAAGATCCCTAGCTTCAAGGTCTTGACGACAACTCAAATGAGACCTGAAAGACAATCGGAGACCATCCCACTCCAGTGCGGAGTGGTCATGACTCATCGGGGCTCCCAAACTGAGCCTAACCTCAAGTAAAAAGTGACATGGAATATCCCTAGCGCTTGCTCTTTCGACGGTAATATTACCCGGAAGATTACTTGAAGACGTCTTGTCCAGCCCCCGAAGGGATCAAAGACACGACAGTCATGGGGATACCCGAACAGCAAGATTGCATATCGGGGAATATATCAGCTAACGCGACGGTGCGACGGGTAAAAAACCCTAGTACCACAGACCCTAACGGACTTCTATTAGCAGGAGTTAACTGTGACGTTAGGAAACCCTTGCGAGAACTTCTCGATTCGTCTCGACTCGTGAGGAAATTAGTGTCCTTATGAGAACTTCTCGATACATCTCGACTCTTAGGGAAAAGCCTTAGGCAATGGGGATAAGGACCTGTTTCCTAAGCACCGGGGCCCTGCAAGTCGGTCCAAGATGGACTATTGCATACTATTCACAGGCCACACTCTCTAAGGTCGAATCTCGACAAGGAGGGAAACAACCACTTACGAGTCCTCTCGACTTGTAAGCGGGGAAATTTCTCTTGTGAGATCCTTACGACTCTCAAGAGAAAACACACACTTAGAAGTCCTCACGACTCCTAAGGAGAAAAGACACCTACGGGATCCTCTCGACTCATAGGGAGAAAAGTCTTTATGAGGCCCTCACGACTCGTAAAGTTGAAAAGTCTTAGGCGACAGATCTGAACCTGTCTTCTAAGCCATCGTTGCCCTGTAAGAAGATCAAGATAGACTATCTACAAGACACATTTGCTAAAAGGGACATGCCAGTATGAAATAAAATATGTCTTTTATTTATGAATCCAAATGAATACAGGGTACATTTCATAAAAGAATCAAAAGATACTCTCATTCAGGAGTAAATACAAAAAGGAGGAGAATAAAAAAAATCTTCAAGCCGGCGGATGGTGCAATAAGCTCGTCAGTTCATCGTTCTTCCGCTGGGCCTCGGCTTCAAGCTTTGTTATTGCCATAAGACGGGTCTCCGCTTGAGACTGTTGAGTCTCATATGAGGCGAACCGACTCTCAAGCTCCTTTTCAGCAACTTTATGAGCTTCAACTATCTCGCGAGTAAAGATAACGGCTTTATCAAGAGCTACTACTTCTGTGATAGCTTCTTGAAGCACCCGCCAAATTTCGTATGCACGAGCGGTCTTAGTAGTAAGTTGAGCTTGGAGTTCCCCTAAAGCATTTGAAGCTAACTCCCTCTCCAAAAATTTCCGATTGAGCCTCTTCTCGCAAGACTGTAGATTAGCGGCGCACCGCTCAATCCACCCCCGCAGGCTCACCTTTGCAGTCAAGAGCTCGGAAGGAAGGCGTATGCACTCAAGATTGTGTAAACAAGCCTCCACTCGGCAACAATACTCAACCCAAACATGCACCAATATTTCATCATGATAAGTGGCAAGGAAGGGCAAAGAAGTATTGGCTTCGGCAGCAAATTCTTCGGCTGTAACAAAACTACCAGCGCGAAAATCTTCAACAAGGACCGACAAGGAGTGAATGCTTTGTCTCGCCATCCTTTCAGACGCACATCGGGCATATGGGCCCGGTGGCATAAGGATTCGGGACTCTGACGGAGCTGGCAAAGCTGTCAAAGTTTATGACCAGTCAGAAAGACTGGAAAACAGGGAATAAACAAAACAATACCAAGGGTGAGGTTTTCCTTACCTACAGCCATGTAAGGGGGTTTGAAAGATCCCCAGGCCCATCAAGGATCTCCACTTCATCATCAGGCTCCAGAACTGCAGAGGGCATGTTAGCATCATCGTAAAAAAGTGATAATAAAGTAAAGGGGTCAAAAGAACACCGACCTTGCCCGGAAGAAAGGACGATGCTTTGCGGGGATATCGCCCATAAGGCAGCCATGTCAAGTAAGCGCTGGAAGGACTTCCTGGGAGATAGGTCTACTATAGAAGCCGCAAATTCCCGCAGTTCTGAAAGAAAGAAGAGTTCAGATAAAGAAGGGATCATTAAAAATAAAATGTAAGAGGTTACCTTCGACGCTCCGCTCGCCTTGAACTGGAGGTATAGCAGCTTCGGCAGCCTTCTTCGCGCCCTCAGGCACATCACCGGGGATATTTGCTGGTATAGCAGCGTCCAGTTGCGGAGCAACAACAGCCACTTCAGGTTCTAAAGAAGGAACAACGGCCTTGGCAGTCCTTCCTACGATCTTCAAGACGCCACCAGAGACATCCATAGGGTCCATAGCCAATGGGGTCACCTCCGCTCGAAGAATGGACACCGAAGGAACAAGAGCCACCACCGGAGGCTCCGCAACAGGAACGACGGCTGTAGTAATCCCTCCTGCACCTATCGATGCGTCATGGGAGATATCTATAGAATCCGCGGTCATGGCACGACCTGGGCCCAGATTCTCTTTCGTTGTTGAAGTCCCTGCAAAGTTTTCGCAAAGATAAGGGGATATGAAAAGCGATACAAATTATTTGCCAAACGAAAAATATGGAAAGCACACATACCAATGCGCCAGGATGTTTCTAGTATGGCTTTTTCAAGCCGTCGTTCCTTCATGAGGAAATGTGCTCGCCGGGCTTCCAATGAAGATTCATGCCCACCGGTCTTTAGTACCAGCTCATCTTCAGAAGCAGCCGAGATGGGCTGCTTTAAGGCTCTTTCATCTTCCCTTCGCAGAGGACCCATATGTACTCTCCGTAGTGAAGGGGGATCTTCGTAGAAGATAACCGGAGGGTAGGGCTTCTTCGGGATGCGCACATTTATTGTCTCATCCTGCGAGCGCCTTAAAGTTTCAGCTAATTGCGCAGCTTCCTCAGCTGATGAGCCAGGGTAAATAAGACCGTCATCCGGCTCTTGCATGGAGATGGGCTCGTCTTGAACAATCGGCTCAGATTCCAGCAGGAGGTCAAGCAAGCCAGCAACTATATTCTTCCTCCTTTTCGAGCTGGAGCTAACACTAGAAGAGGATCGCTTCCTTCCCCCCGGCGCTTTGGTGCGACGTTGGCCAACCTCGCTTCCAGTAACCCCTTTTGGCGGTACCACCGCGGATGGCACCGCCACTGATGGTACTGTCACTGGCGCTTCATCGGAGGCCTTTGCTCGAGCTCTAGTGCGCACTGGCATCCCAACAGCGCGAGGAGTCGACTCTGCTTCCGCGGTTTTCGGGATGAGAACCACGCCGCCATCCTTCAATGGAGGGCAAACCACTATCCGCGGCCACAACGGAATACCAGTGGCTTAGGCCGGAGCCGACGATCGACATTCGAAGAGTACCCTCCTCTCCTCGACGATGACGGGTCCGACTCGATGACGGTACCAACCCGTGAAAGACTCTACACACCTTGGAATATAGTCGGCCTCAGGGATCACAAAGTGGGAGCCGGTGTTCAGCCGCATAAAGTGATGGGTGACATCGCGCATGACTTCTAGAGACGGAGTAGGTTCAACCAAGAATACATCAAAAGGGACACCCTGGTTATAGCCCAACCGCTGAGCGAAGCGATGCGGATTGTACCGCATAAAAAAGGCCGCGTTATTCTGCCGGAACACCAGGTAGCCCGGCCTAATCGAGTACAGGTGCATGATCTCCTTAGGTTTTAGAGTCGACGCTCCACCTTTCGACAAGTCAAACAGCTGCTGGATAGGCCCCGCGGGAGCAGAAAGGACTCGGTCGATGAAAACCATCCCGCCCTCGTTGGAGTACGGATTAAGCAGCACGCGGAGGGCTCCTAGCTGGGTAGGGTCGGGAGACGAAGCATCCACCAACCTCATGACCCGGGGGAAGGTATAAGAGTCATAAAAATCTGGCCTCCGATGCACTGCGAACGCCCCCAATACATGCATCTCGATCCATGACGTGAAGTAGTGGAGGGAGGAATTCACAACGTCTGCACCCGGGGTTGAAGTGTTGGCCGCAACACTTAATCCATGATAAAGATGCGACAATACCGTGATGCCAATGGCCAACCGTGCCCCTTCGGCTACGCAATGACCGGGGTAGAAGACAGAGGCTCTCATGAAGCGTCGATGCGTCGGCATGGCAAACCAACTGAGCCAAAGACTGATGAAGCCGACGAAGAAGGTCTCTTCATCCATGCCAGAGGCTGCAATTGAATCGAAGGGCATGGCCGACGAATCCGGAATGTAAAACTGCGGCAAGTCCTCTTCTTTGGCCGATAGCTTATTCAGCCCAAACCCAAAAGGGTCGTTAATGTTCGCAAATTTTGGAGCCTCTTTTGATAAGACATCCTCACGAAGAAAACAGGCGATGAAGCTCTTAAAGGTGACGCCCTGTCCTTCTGACTCCGCGAACAGCTTCTCAAAAATACCCAGAGTCTTGATTAGACTGGAGTACTTATGACGGACGGCGTTTTCGGTCGTCAAGCCGTCAAGCATAGCAGATACGGTCATGAATACATACTCATCGAGAGGCAACAACTTTTCATAGTGCTCTCCCCTGATCGGCGATCCAGAGATCTCGCGGAACTCTTCCAGTGATATTGAGACCTCGCGATCCCCTAGCAAGAAGGTGTTGGTGGGAAGATTCCATTGGTTCAGGAAAGCTTTAACCCACCAGACGTGAGGAGTCAGGTAATGAAAAAGAGACGCGTATACCGTTTGATATAACCTAACTTTCTGCAATCGTGCACGGTGGGCGGAGAGGACATACCGAGCCCAAGGAAGATAGCCGATTGGATGACGAGGGGTAAACCCTACCTTATAGACTTGTCCCCAGGGTTGGGCTTCACCTTGACAGATGCGGCGCCCCAAGATATCTATAGCCGGCAAGGGCTAGTTGGGTATCCCGGTTGTTGATGGCTCAAGCCGGCCTGTAGGAGTCCAATTAGCCACCTCCACCGCATAAGCAGTCGGCGGACGCTCCATTAGTGATATTGGGCGTAGAGGCTCTGTTGGCATCTCACAAGTAAAGCTACGACGGACCCGGATAATGTGCCCGTACCAAAATCCCCATAAGAGCAAACTACTGCAATCCCTGTCATGGGCCCGGATCATCGCCATGGCCTCTTCATCCGACGGCGATTGCGGAAAAGCGGCGTCTGAGCGAGTAAAAGGAAAGTAAGAAAGAGAAGACATTGTTCCTGAAAAAGGGGAAAGAAAGGCCGTTAATGAAACATATATATATATATATATATATATATGTATATATATATATATATATGTATATAATAATAGAGGGAAACAACAGAAAGTTTGTTCCATGGGACCACTGATTGCAAAACTAATAGACCCCACAAAATCAATGTGTTGGCTCACCAATGATAAGACTGGACAATAGTATGAAAATCTAAAATGATTCTCATTAAGCGGACACGGGAGTTTAAAAAACTCTTGACATCCTCATAGAGAAAGCAAGTTCTGTTAAAATACCCAACAAATTTGAATTTGTGCAAGTAAGGAAAAACCTTGTGAAAATGTTCTCGAGACCTCCAGGGAATGAAATTCCCGAGGGGCTATTTTGGTCTTCAGAGCAAAACTCTTTGGTGAGAAATTAAATTCCTTCTATGCAATGGAATTAAATTCCAGAAACCCCCATGAAGAGGAAATGAAAAATAAAATGCCATGAGTCCTTAAAGGTCATGGGAGGAATGCCTAAGGCATTGAGGGTTACTACTCAAAGATCACGTCTTTGGATCTCCGAGAGATGGGTTTCAAAGGAGAGCAAAGCTCTCATGATGGATTTAAAATCCAGAGGTTTTCTATAAGAAAAGGGTTCTCTGATGTTCAAGATCTTTACCTAGAAAAGGTTTCTTTTTCTAACAGAGTTTAACTCTGGAAATTGTAATGGACAGAGAACTAAGCTCTGAAGAGGAGAATTAAATTCTCGAAGAAAAACAAGGAAGGAAGAAGATGAAAGAACAGTAGCTTCCCAAAGGCCAAACCCTTGCATTTATAAGACGTGACAAGGGCGGTTCACCTCCCCATTCCTCTAGGCAATCTAACGGCTGTAAAGGTGACAGCGTTGCACTTACGTGCGAGCCACGTGAGAACAACGCTGTGGGGATATTGTTCCCTTATAAAATAAATAAATAATGAACCAAAAGCGATGGGCAAAATTCCCCAAATGGAGCATCACGTGCTCGCACATGATGCGCCTTGGAACAAAAATTATAGGCAGTACGCTTAACAAATAAGGCTGAAGTTGAGACTTACGTGCAGGCACGCGAGCATCTATATACAAAGTATATAGGCGCCTTCCTAAAATAAATAACAGGACAGAAGGTGCATCACGTGCCAACACGTGATGCTTTTCTCTGGGACTGCTGCATATAAGCAAACCGGCCTAGTGCCATTGGGTCACGTGCTACACGTGAGGATTCCTAATACCCTCTGAGCCGATAGAATTAAATTCTAAATAAGAGGGGTCAGAACCCTATTTGGAAAAATATGTTCCCAATCTTTCTAAAAAAGGAAGATTATGCTCTGTAAATCAGAACACCGTTGGATTAAAGATCCAATAGTGATTAAAAATCACCAAGATACAGAATAAGCTCTGTATGGGAAAATATTTTCCCAATCTTTCTAAACAAGAAAGATTGTGCTCTGTAAATCAAAGCACCGTTGGATTAAAGATCCAATGGTGATTAAAAATCACCAAGCTACAGAATAAGCTCTGTATAGGAAAATATCTTCCCAATCTTTCTAAATAAGAAAGATTGTGCTCTGTAAATCAGAGCACCGTTGGATTAAAGATCCAATGGTGATTAAAAATCACCAAGCTACAGAATAAGCTCTGTATGGGAAAATATTTTCCCAATCTTGTTAAAAACATGAAGAATTTATTCTGTAAAACAGAAGTCCCTGGATCAAACATCCAACGGTGGATAAAATCCCCGAATTAATCAAAAATCTCTCAATGAGAGATTTCCTTAACAAAAATCAACAAACTTGCCCCTGCTATATAAAGGACTCGAGACTGAAGAGAGAAAGGGAGGATACCCCCCATAAGATTTGAGGAAAAAAAAAGATGAAGAGGAGTTTCCTTTAGAGAAAAAGAAACCCTAGGTGAGGAAAACATTTAGAGATCATTTTATCTCCTTTTACAAGAGTTTAACTCTTCCAAAAAATAAAGAGAACTTAGTTCTTCCTCTGGTTGAAGTCTGCAGAAGCAGATCTCCCCACAAGTTGAGAGTTTAATTCTCATCGGGGAGATTCTGTTATGCAGTCCCAAAACTTAGAGGAAAGAACTAGGTTTGAAGAATTTAATTCTTCCAAAATTATAGGAATTTAATTCCTCTGATAGAACTAGGGTTTAACCCTACATAAGAATTTAATTCTTATAAAACAAAGGACTTGAAATTCTCAAGACCTAGATCAAGAGCCCCATGTATATTAGCGTTCAACGCTATAATAACAGATCACGTGTTCCCACGTGAGCACCTCTGAGGAATAAAAAGGAACAACTGAGATCGAGTCACGTGACCCCACGTGACCTCCAATAGTGTTTAGCACTTAGAAAAGAATAGGAAGATAAATTCAAAGGAGGCAGTGCCCAACTTGGCGGCACCTCACGTGTCTAGACGTGATGGTGAGAAGATTTAAGTGTTTAACACTTACATATATAGAACGAGGGAATAAGCCCAAAGAAACAGTGCCTCATATTCAGGTGCCTCACGTACCACACGTGAGCGCTCCGAATTTCAGTGTTTAACACTGCTTGAGAGCATCACGTGGGAGCACGCGAGCGCCAAACATTTATCAGTGTTTAACACTATGAGAGGCCAACCTTAGCCCAAATTAGCCAAGTCTCCCGAGACCGAAAACCTTTTGACTGTCAATCAACCGAGCCTTCCTATACTCAGGTCCCTAAAAATCGATCTTAGTTCCAAAGATGTCCAATGATCTCTTGACACATGGCATTAAAATAATGTTCGTTCCACTATTATCTCACCCTTCAATTTAGAGTTCGGTTCAAGGGTACATCTCTCTACAACTCTGATATATGTCGTTGTAATTCTTCAACGATATCAGAGAGGTGGAGGGTTCCGACAACCAACAGCTCTTGGATGCACTCTTAAACCCATGAGCATATCCCAATGGACCGTAATGTCCTTAAACTAGCCCATGGACCGTAATGTCCTTAAACTAGCCCATGGACCGCAACGTCCTTAAACTAGCTATGACCGTAATGTCTTTAAACTAGCTATGGACCGTAACGTCCTTAAACTAAAACGATAGAGCCCAAATGCTCTTTCGTTGGATCAAAAATGATCCCGAACCCCCGTTAAGTAGATCTTAGTCCAATATCGGATTAACGTATCCTTAACAGATATTTAAGTCGACCTTTATCTCAAACAAGGTTAACGATCCTTAAATCAAACCAAACCCAAATCTAAGAAAATACGGATTTGGACTAATCCACGCCCTACGGGCGACAACACAAATTAGTCTCCGTATACAATCCACGGGCAACCAAAAATAAAACAAACACACACGACACGAAGTGACCTTCTGGAGCAGGTGAAATTGGTTACCGCGATACGATGAAGTAATTAACTGCAGGGGCTTGCGCCTGCAGGGAAGAGCGTCCCCACAATCAAAAAACCCCTCACAACAAGGGGAAATCTGACGAAGTCTGCTACAACGGCCGCATCCGTCCAGACCTCCGATACACGGTGTCATAAATCAACTTGGCATCTTCGGAGGGGTGGACGGATAAATCCAAATAGCATCTGCCCCCAAATGCAGGCAAGACGTTTGTCTTTCCCGGCTTTCGGCAGTAAACGGTCCCACCGGGCGTGCCATAATTTGTTTACCGCCGAAAACAGAGACAGAACCGTGTAGGTCGTCTTGCCTGAATTTGGGGGCAGATGCTATTTGGATTTATCCATCCACCACTCCGAAGATACCAAGTTAATTAATGGCACCGTTTGTCGGAGGTTTAGACGGATGCGGCCGTTGTAGCAGACTTCGTCAGATACCCCCTCGTTGTGAGGGGTTTTTGATATTGGGGACGCTCTTCCCTGCAGGTGCAAGCCTCTGCAGTTAATTACATTACCGCATCGCGGTAACCACTTTCTCCTGCTCCAGATGTTCACTTCGTGTCGTGTGTGTTTATTTTATTTTTGGTTGCCCGTGGATTGTATACGGGGACTAATTTGTGTTGTCGCCCGTAGGGCGTTGATTAGTCCAAATCCGTATTTTCTTAGATTTGGGTTTGGTTTGATTTAAGGATCGTTAATCTCGTTTGAGATTAAGATCCACTTCAATATTTGTTGAGGATACGTTAGTCTAATTTTAGACTAAGATCTACTCAACAAGGGTTTTGGATCATTCATACCCAACAAAAGAGCATTTGGGCTCTATTGCTTTAGTTTAAGGACGTTACGGTCCATAAATCACCATTTTTGGTATGAGGGTTTAGTTTAGGGACGTTGTGGTCCACAGCTAGTTTAAGGACATTACGGTCCATAGATAGCTTAAGGACGTTGCGGTCCATATTGGGATGTGCCCGTCAATTTGGGAGTACACTAAAGAGTTGTTGGTTATCGGGACCCACCACCTCTCTGAAGACGCTGAAGAATTACAACGACATTTATCAGAGGTGTGAGGAGATGTACCCTTCAACCAATGTCCGTTGGAAGATCAATATTCGTGTTTAGGACTGAGACTAATTTGGAAAATGGTGAACACATGGGCTCGGTTGATCTGAATTAGGGACTTTTGGTCAACTTGGACTCAGCCCACTTAGTCTTTGAATAAAGTGTTAAACACTTGTTTGGGGTCAGTCCCTTTTCTATGCAAACAATGCTGAGCATTGATATGGGCTTTGACGCTCACCCTTTACTTTATCCTCTCTTTTTTTGTTTTTTTATGGAGTGTTAAACACTCTTTATGGCACCTACGTACGGAACACATGAGGTGCTTAGCGTTGAGCGCCAAGCATTGAGTGCCGGGCACTCTTTATTTAGGCAGTGCCCACGTGATGGGCATGTGAGGGGCTTGGCGCTGAGCGCCAAGCATTGAGTGCTGAGTACTCTTTATTTGGGCAGCGTCCACGTGATGGGCACGTGAGGCGCTTGGCGTTGAGCGCCAACTATTGAGTGCTAAGCACTCTTTATTTGAGCATCGCCCACGTGAGGGGTACGTGAGGCGCTTGGCGCTGTTTCTTTCTTTGTGCATTTTTCTGAAGATGTTCAATTCTCTGTTCTCCACTGGATCTTGGATCCCCAAGAACAAATTCGTCCCCATGAGAATTAAATTCTCATTTGTGAGAGATCTGTCTCATGGATCTCGGAACCAGGGGAAAGAACTATGTTCTTTATAAGGGTTAAACCCTTGGATATGCAGATGAGATACTATGATCTCTATTATCTTTATTTACCTTGAAGAAAGTTCTTCTTCCTTCTTCTCTCTTAAAGCCTTTTTTTTGCTTGCTCTTTTTTTTGAACTTGAAGTTTATGGGGGGTTATTCTGTACAAGACTTGAGGTCTTGGGGCCTTTATATAGTGGAGGCAAGTTTGTTGATTTAGTTAAAGAAATCTCTCATTGAGAGATTCTTAATTAATTTGGGGATTTTATCCATCGTTGGATTTTTGATCCAAGAACTTCTGTTTTACAGAAGATATTTTTCTTGCTTTTAACAAGATTGGGAAAATATTTTCCATACAGAGCTTATTCTGTAGCTTGGTGATTTTTAATCACTATTGGATTTTTAATCCAACGGCGCTCTGTTCTTGTTTAGAAAGATTGGGGAAATATTTTCCCATACAGAGCTGATCTGTAGCTTGGTGATTTTTAATCACAATTGGATTTTTAATCCAACGGTACTCTATTTTACAGAGCGTAATCTTTCTTGTTTAGAAAGATTGGGAAAATATTTTCCCATACAGAGCTTATTCTGTAGCTTGGTGATTTTTTAATCACCCTTGGATTTTTTATCCAACGGTGCTCTGTTTTACAGAGTGTAATCTTTCTTGTTTAGAAAGATTGGGGAAATATTTTCCCATACAGAGCTTATTCTGTAGCTTGGTGATTTTTAACCACCCTTGGATTTTTAATCCAACGGTACTCTGTTTTACAGAGAGTAATCTTTCTTGTTCAGAAAGATTTGAGGAATATTTCCTCAAAAGAATTTAATTCTGTATTTTGATGATTTATTATCTCCGTTGGATCTTTGATCCAATGGCAGAGAACTTTTAGTTCTGGCGCCGGCACCCTCGTGCGGGACACGTGAGGCGCTGTCTCAGAGTTTTTAACTCTTGGCGCAGGCGCCCTCGTGCAAGGCACGTGAGGCGTTGCCTCAGAGTTTTTTTTAACTCCTGGCGCCGGCGCCCTCGTGCAAGGCATGTGAGGCGCTGCCTCGGAGTTTTTAACTCTTGGCGCTGGCGCCCTCGTGTAAGGCACGTGAGGCGCTGCCTCTTTATTGAATGTGTCTTTTCGCCTTCCTTCTTTGCTTTTCCTGAGTCAGACTTTTCTTTTCCAATGCTTAGAAATAGTTCCATCATGCACAACATCTTCTGTGCCTAGACTTAAATGTCTCCCTTCATAATCTGAAGCAATACTTTTCTTCTCTCTCACTTTCAGAGAATCATTTTAACAGAGAAGAGCTATGGCTTGTAATCATCCACATGCTCGCTGGCAACCATGGGAGGTGCTTATTTAGGAAATTGTTCCCCGTTTTGCTGCACGCTTGGTGAACCCTGCTCTTACGGATGACCAATGCGATACGGTGTTGTACGAGCTCTTGACTCGTAGAGGATCTCCTCTCCCTATTGGCTCCATTTGGCTCCGGATGGTCTTCTTGTCCGTGCTCGATGGCATTCCCCCTCATCCAGCGGAGATGACTCCGGCGATACTCGACGCAGCGGAGGACAAGATCGAGTGCTTTCATGAGGCGCTTTTGATTACCACGGCTCTGAGGGATCGCTCTGTTCAGCTGCTAAGCCAGATACGGGCTCAGCGGGCCATCATGTCTTCCTTCGCTGATGGGCACGGTAAAGATTACGGCGATTATCAGAGGTAGAGGAGCTGGACCGAGCTAGGGTAGCTTTTTTTTAAATATTTTTGAGGATGTATGTACTTATCTGATACATATTGTATATATTTTGGACGATATTGATGGTTGTTTGTTTGTTCACGATGATTTAGATTGATATTGTATTATGTTTATTTATTTATTTTATATATTATGCATGAGATGTTAATTATGAATATTTCTATATTTGGTTATATGATATATATATTATTGCGCACAGGACGGGGAAAAAACAGGAAGCACCTTCTAAAAAAACCCTAATATTTTGTCTCTACGGATTAATCCGTAGGGCCAGCTGTTGCACATACGGATTAATCCGCAAGTGCAATGTCTGCCCTTACACAGTTCGTCGTAGAAACAAAATATCATGATACTTGATATTTTGTCCCTATGGACTCAGTAACAAGGATAAAACTTACCCTTACGGATTAATCCGTAAAGGCATTTATCTGGACCTACGGATAAATCCGTAGGGGAATCTATTAGACCCTGCGGATAAATTCGTAGGGGCAAGTATTTTATTTTATAAACCAATAAATTAAATAATGATTGTGTCCCTACGGAGTAATCCGTAGGGATAAATGCCCTTACGGAGTAAAACGTAAGAGCAATTATTACTCCTTAGGGGTATGTTCAGGGCGAAAACTTGCACCTACAGCTTTTGGATCTACGGTGGAGTTTTTTGTCCCTACGGAGATATCTGTAGGGGCAGTGGTTTGTCCCTACGGCTAAATCCGTAGGGACAAACCATTATTGAAGTAGTGAAAAGAACCAAATGTCGTTTTCAAATTAATGGAGAATTTAATATATGCAAGTGGTGTTTATTAGTACATATTAATAATACTGCTGGCTAGAAATCAGAGAATCTGAGAAGACCAAGGAGCAGCTGAGCTAAAGAAAGAAGACAAACTAATGAATTATATTAAGAGTTAGTTAGCCACATAGTTCAGACACTTAGGCTTAGGTTGCATACAAGCTGAAAGCAAATTTACTCTTCTTAATATTGAATAACATCAACAGCTGAACTTTCTTGAATCTTTTATTAATTTGTAAATCTTTTAATATGTAGAGTTGATTCTATCTTTCTTTTTGTCAATATTGAAAATTGTTCAAAAAGACTTTAGTTACTCATGGACACTGTGATTTCTTTTCCGCCTTGGTTTCAAAGAAGGTTGAAAAGGAAATAAATGGTAAAATAAAGAGCATCGATAGCGTCAGCCCTGATAAGATGCTCAGTGCTTGTGTAATTTTTATAAATCTCAAACTGTTTTTTTTTTGGGTTTTAAATATTTTGTTTGTTGTATCACATAAAAATCACGAAATTTTCAAAAATCTAAATAAAATTCGATTTCCTTGGATTTTTCAATATTTTGCATGCTATATATATATACAGCACACGAAAATCACGAAATTTTTTAAAATCTCAAAATTTTCTGTACTCAACGGTTTTTCAATATTTTGTTTGTAATAACACACGAAAATAACAATATATTTAAAAACCCCAAAATTTTATGTTCCCTACAATTTTTCAATATTTTGCATGCACACACGAATGTGAACTTTTTTAAAATTCAAAATTTCTTGTTTTCTTCGAATTTTCAAGAAAATCACGAAATTTTAAAAATTCCAAATTCTTTTTGTTTTATTAAAAACTCTAATATTTTGAATGTTGTAGCACATGAAAATCGCGAAATTTTAAAAAATGCTAAATTTTCTATTTTCTTTGGGTTTTCAATTTTTGCTTGTTATAGTTTACGAAAATCGCAAAATCTTTAAAAACCTCAAAAAAATTCTGATTTCTTCGGTTTTTCAATTATTTTTTGTTTGCATTAAAACAAAAAAATATTTTAAAAAGTCTTAATATTTTCTGTTTTCTTCCGTTTTCTATATTTTACATATTATAGCATAAGAAATTCGTAAAATTTTAAAAAAACTCAAAATTTTCTGTTTACTTTATATATATATATATATTTGCAATACCATAGGAAACTCGTGAAAGTTTTATTTTCAGCTTTTTTTTCTCAATATTTTGCATTCTATATAGCACATAAAACTCGTGAAATTTTTCAATGTTTTGATAATAAATCCTAAGCAGCGAGAGAAAAAATAGAAAAAAGTTTTTAAAAAAAAGAGCCGATTAGAGTTTTCAATCATATAAGCTATCTGTATAGAATAAAAGAATAACAAAAATTGAGTGGGTAGCGAGAGAAAAAATAGAAAAATATTTTTAAAAAGATTTTCCATCATATAAGCCTATCTGTATGGAATAAAAGAATAATAAAAATTGAGTGGGGGCCAGTAAATTTTTTTCCTATGATCCAGATATAGCAAGACAATTAAATATGAGCTAAATAACAATTTTTTCACAAAATTCCAAGCTATATAACATTTTTTCCAAAGTCAAAGCTAGAGAAGGAAATTTTCTAAGAAATATTCTCTTATACAGTTTTATATATACTCAAGAGGAAACGGGTTATCAGCCAATATTAAACTGTCATCTTGTGCTTATAGGTGGCCTAACTCGTCTAACAAATCGGCGATCTGCTCTGGCCATCTTGTTCTACATATAAAGTGATGCATGTTTGTGAAACTTTGATCGCACTACTACAATATGGGGTTGCCCCTACGGATAAAGGAATCCGTAGGGGCAACTATTTATTGCCCCTACGGATAGAACCGTAGGTCCATATACTTGGCCCTACGGTTCTCTACGTTTTAATTTAAAAATATTTAATCGTAATTTGATGTTTGGCCCTACGGTGCCGCAAACAAAAGACCTACGGATTAGTCCGTAGGGGCATGTATATGGGTTAATAAATAATAAAAAAATGGCACAGAAAATCCCTCCATTCCCAAAATCTTTTTCATCTTCCCGCGCCTCGCGATCGATTTCCTCCCGTGCCGGCTCGTCGATTTCCTCGTCACCTCCTCCGTCGCCTCCTCATAACAACCTCGTCGACTTCCTCCAGCACCTCGATCCCGAGCCTCGTCGCCTCCTCCGTCGTCTCTTCCACCGCGAAAAAGGTTAGTGAATCTCCAATTTCTACATCTAATTTAATGCTTTTATTTCCCTCTTTTGATGATGTTAGGTTCAGGGCAAGGGACGGGTACGGGTGAGGGTTAGGGTTAGGCATCGGGTCAGTTTCAGTTAGGGTTACGTTTAGGGTTAGGGTTAGGGGTCGGTTGGGGTTGGGATTAGGGTTTTGTTGCGGTTGGGGTTGGGGTTGGGTTTAGGGTTGGGGTTGGGGTGGGGTTGGGGTTAGGGTTCGGAATTGGGGTTAGGGTTAAAGTTAGGGTTCAGAATTGGGGTTGGGTTCTTAAGGGCTGGGAATATATTAGCACTCCTAAAATTATTATCTAAACATTTTCAGCTAAATTCAAAAGCTATGTTCTATGTTGGTTGTTTACTTTTGAATGATCATTATAAATAAATATTATCCTTAAGCCATTTTTTTTTATCTCAGTTTTCAATTTTCAGGTTCTTATTAATTTAAATTAATTCAAGTATTATGTTTCGCCATCTAGTCATTTTTTCAACTAAAAAAATATGAAAGTGTCTACAAGAAAAATTGTACTCCATCCGTTCACAATCACTTGTCCTTTTATAAAATAGTGATGGATGGTATAGAATTTCTCACCAAATTTATTATTTTGTTTTTGTAAAATATCTAAACTAACGTCAATATTTTTAAGAAGATAACATTCCTTTAATATGAGGGTAATTTAGTGGGATGGAAATATTATAATTTCTATTTTCAATTAGGCTTTAAATCATACCTTAATTGCCGTGCAAAAAGTTTAAAAGAACAAGTAACTGTGAATGGAGTGAGTATTAAATAAAAAATTTATTTATAAACACATAGATCATAAGTATTAAAGTCCAGCAAAAATGGAAAGTATAGAAAAAGACTGCAGATAAGAATTAAGAATGACTAAAAACCCCTAGTCATCATCTACAACTTGGATTCACCCATAAAAAGATGTATGCCTCTTTTCTTCTCTAATTTAAAAGCCAGAAAATCCAACTCTAGAATGTTTAACATAACAATCAACATCAAGTTATTTGGTACAATAGCTAAATAAAAATTCATACAAATTAAATATTTTAACTAAACTTTTGAGAAATAATTTTAAGAAATTCAGAGTAAACATATATTAAACAGTAAATGCATTTGTTTACAATTTTTCCTCTTAAAGGTTAGGGTTAATTTGGGTTAATTAAAGGGTAGGGTTAATTTGGGTTAATTAATGATAAGTTGAAAGGGTTATGGTGTTGATTAGGTTTAATTTGGTTAAGTTTGGGTTGATTAGGGTTAATTAGGTTAATTTGGGTAAATTGAGTTAAGTTTGGGTTAATTAGAGATAATTTGTGTTTGGGTAACGATTATGGTTAATTATGGTTAATTAGGTTAATTTGGATTATTTTGGTTTATGGTACACTATTATTTAGTAGGATACAATAGTTCATTGCAGTAGGATACTCGATGATAACGTAAATGTACAACTTTACCGTAAACGCAAGAAAAATTTACCCTAAACTTGAAATTTCGAACCCTTAATAACGAAACGTAAACGTAAAAACTATTCATGTTAAATGTTCAAGTTAAAACCAATATATGATACTCGATGATAATATGAAACCTTCGTATTCCCATCGATACTCATATATGAAACTAAAAGCGCCACTTAGTCCCCGTCTATCGGTTAACATACTGCGCCGGGCTTGAAGTTGCACATCACCCTCAACTTTAATCGCCACTAATTTATGGTTTCGCAACTTTGTAGTAATCCTGAAACATGATTTATTTTCTGCAAATGCTAGGAAATTTCACTCCTCAAATTTTGCATCTTTACTCTATGTTTCACAACGGTTAATGTGTTATGTTTCACAACTTGGGTATTTGAGGAAACATCTTTTATTTTCTAGTATTTTACTGAAATTGCACGTTTTATACGTCAAGATTGATACAGTTGAAAATAAGACAATAGCATAACCTTAAGAAAAACAATGACCATTTTTTTAAATTAATTTGGAGGGGGTAATTATCCCGATTTGAAGAAACGGAGTCCATAGCATTGCTCATCATCCATGATCCCTTTGATGAGCTTATTTCGGCCATCCTCTGCACATTTTAACTTGGCCATCGCAACGTATGAGGCCCACAATCCAAGTACGACCCTTTGAATTCTCGATAATTACCTCTTCACTATTCTTTTTGTCGCCGCGGATATTTATGAATTCAGGTGGAAGCCTCCGGATGAATTAGTAGTCATGAAGATTGATTATAAAAGAAATAGAGAGAAGAAAATATAAATGATAGACAGCAGAATAGCACACTCATTTCAAAAATTGCACTTTGATCCTTATGCCTACCATTTTTTTTAATTACCAATGTGTCTCAATTTTATTCGCGAAATATCCTTTTCTGTCCGGCGGCTGGCTGGCTAAATTTCATACAACATAATAACTGCGCCGGGCTTGAAGTTGCACATTGCCCTCAACTTTAATCGCCACTAATTTATGGTTTCGCAACTTTGTAGTAATCCCGAAACATGATTTATTTTCTGCAAATGCTAGGAAATTTCATTCCTCAAATTTTGCATCTTTACTCTATTTTTCACAACGGTTAATTTGTTATGTTTCACCACTTTGATCTTTATGCCCAGTTTGCAGATTATTGGCTACTGTAAATTCATGCCACCCATCTCCACTCATGGAAGCAACTTTGTTCTCGATGTGAAGATCAACATACCATATTTTGCCATTGTGGCTACTAGGTTAGCCTTTTCTCTTCTCTTAACCATCTTGTTAATCTGCTTGGTAAATTTATTCGGAACCGGCTGCGAATCATTATATGACATGCATAAGAAAGAAAGCTAAAATACAGATATATAGCATACCGATACATCGAAACTTCAAAGTTGCGATGATAACTCAGAGATATTTATTTCTACACACGTGGTGCACGTGCGAATGCGTCAGGCATCATGGACAAATATTTGAGAATATGGAAAGTATTATTAGTATAAATTAATTAAAGCTTTTAAACACCTTGGGTAGATATTTTCTTAGTTGATGCAATCATATCATGAGAACTAAATTTAAGCTATTATACATATGCATATGTATTTTTCTAATCTAATATCACACACACACACACACACACACAGAGAGAACACCAGTTTGGTAGAGAAATCAGGCAGCAGGACCCTGAAGAAATGAAGTCCATAGCATTGCTCATCATCATCATCCATGATCCCTTTAAAGAAATATTATCAAAAAGGATCATGGATGATGATGATGAGCAATGATATGGACTCTATTTTTTCAGGGTCCTGCTACCTGATTTCTCTACCAAACTGGTGTTCTCTCTCTTTGTGTGTGTGTGTGTGTGATATATTAGATTAGAAAAATACATATGCATATGTATAATAGCTTAAATTTAGTCCTCATGATATGATTGCATCAACTAAGAAAATATCTACCCAAGATGTTTAAAAGCTTTAATTACTTTATACTAATAATACTTTCCATGTTCTCAAATATTTGTCCATGATGCCTGACGCATTCGCACGCGCACCACGTGTGTAGAAATAAATATCTCTGGATTGTAATCGCAACTTTGAAGTTTCGATGTATCGGTATGCTATATATCTGTATTTTAGCTTTCTTTATTATGCATGTCTTTTAATGATTCGCAGCCGGTTTCGAATAAATTTACCAAGCAGATTAGTAAGATGGTCAATAGAAGAGAAAAGGCTAACCTAGTGAGCCACAATGGATAATTTGTCATTGTTAATCCATCTTCCTGAAAACGGTTTATACGGAGGAAGTATATTTCATGGTACTTGAGAAAAATATATGTTGAAGTCAAAAGTTATCAAGATTTAAATGCTCGCTTATAGTCTTTCAAGATATTTTATATTCCAAGGCAAGGTGACAATAATTGCATGCTTGTGCATGATTTGGTATGTAGATTCAAGGTTATGCATGGCTACGACCCTTTCTTATGGTTTCTTATCATAATTTTCTGTACACTTGTAGTTTATAAAGACAGTTAGATCATATCACTATAAGGGAAAACTTAAAATAACAACCTTTATACTAAAAAAATTATATATGCTATTACTTAGTAGTTTATGGTTTTTAGATGCAAAATCCATTTGAGAAATACTTTTCCTACCCACTATTAATCCATATTCTCAATATAGTCATCATAACCTACAATTTATATGATACAGTCTAACATGGCCCATGAGTACATCAGGGTTAAGGACTGGATGTATGTGAATTGGCAACAACGTATGCAACCTAAGTTTGTCACTGGAGTTTCTGCTTTCATTGAATTTGCACGCGCACATAATAAGAAGGAGAAGACAGTAATATGGCAGAAGAAGAAGGAGAAGATAGTAATGTAGCAGAAGAAGAAGAAAATGACATTCATTGTTCTCTGTTTCAGCATCAATCTTCTGATATGAACTAATGATGGCTTTCACATTGGCTTTTCCCTTTAGAGACTTCTTAGTGTCCAATGGAAAGCATACATCAGATTTGTGCAGGTCAGGTTCTTCTATGACTTTCAAGAGTTTCAACTGATTCTGTAAATTACACCCTTGTTGGGTGATACTTTTATCACTTCTCACTGCAGGTGCGCTCTCTAATATCCATTTTGAATGTAATATTATAGATATTCATGCCTGTTTATGTCAAAATTACTTATATTGTCAATGTTTGATTGTCTAGTTGTTGGTGATGCGTCCATATCAGGGACAGAGGCCACTCCCGTTCCTCCAGGTATGTTTATATATCATATAGTGCATGTATATTGATTTAGAATGCTATATCATAAATATACACACATTCCTTTTGCTCTTACTTAGATAGTAATTTTTATTATTGTCTAGCTGTAGGTGGTGACAGTAGTTGACAATAAAATTTGTCATCCTAAAAACTATGATTTTTATATGTGCTCGCATGCGGGAATGATTGTAAGTCGTGGACCTTATTTAGTCGTCCAACTCATTATCATGGGCTGCTTGATGAGATTAGATTTGCGCCTGATGATCTACAAGAGCTTGTTCACTCCCTGTCTTATGTGTAAGCAGCGCTATATGCGAGTTTACCTTGTTAATATGTATGTACTGAAATTAATTAATATTATTCAAATTTTGATACATGCAGATACCAGAGGAGCACATCTTCTATCTCTGTAGGTAAGGCTTTGAATTTGTTGATTTTGGTATTTCTTGTCAATTTTATAGACCAGTATGTGCTAAATATAATGTTCTGACAGTTGTTAGGGGGAAGGCAGCATTCGAGGCTGCTGACCCCAGTCCTGAACGCCGCACACGGACGGCACCACGGAGGTTGGGAGAGAGGCCGAGGACTGGGCCCTAGCAGGGCCCATATGAGGTTGGACTCCACCCCGGCGGTTACTTCCTCCGTCTCCAGTGAGCGACGTATCCAGCAGGAACTGGAGAGCTTGAAGGCCACCGTTCAGGAGTCGAAGGAGATGCTGGTATGTATACTACTTAATAGTAAAATATCATGTCATATTATAGATATCAACATATCCAATATCAGTACGTAGCCTGAGCTTATTTGGTTGTAGACGTTTGATTAATCATACATGTACATATTTAATTAAAATAAACTACGGTTTTCCAAACTAGATATCTAAATGGGGTTTCGAAATAACTCGATAATGATAAGAATTCGAATAATACACAGTTCTTACACGCTTATTGCACACGTTAGGTCCAGACGCGACGGGATAGGCGCCAGATTCTAGCGTTTATCAGAGGTGGAGCTGGACCGAGCTAGGCTAGCTTTTTGATTCTTATTTTTTGAAACATGTATTTATTTATATGATACATATTGTACTACATTTTGAAACATTTTCGGCGATATTGATTTTGGTTTATATTTATATCATATTCAGTGTTTTGGTTTCTTTTGTATATTATATGCGTGAGATGTGATTATGAATACCGCGATATATGTTGTGTGATGATTAATTTTATATTTGATTGATGTATATATTATTGTGCACAGGGCGGGAAAAAATCAAGTAGCCCATTTTTTTTAAAAAAAAATACAGATAATGTGTACCTACGGATTAATCCGTAGGTACACATGTTGCCCCGACGGATATACCCGTAGAGGCAAAATATCAGCAGTAACTGATATTTCCCCCCTGATCTCAGTACCAGGAGGTTGGGAGTGCCCCTACGGACATATCCGTAGGGGCCACAGCCTAGCCCCTACGGCGTTATCCGTAGGGGCCAAATATCAGGATTCCTGATATTTTGCCCCTGCGAATATGTACCTACGTAGATATCCGTAGGGGGTAGAACATGGCCCTACGGTTATGTCCGTAGGTATATTTAATATATTAAAAAAACCGTAAATAATATTACTTTTTTAACCCTACGGCCTACTCCGTAGGGGCAACAGGACCTACACATAAATCCGTAGGGCCAATAATTTGCCCGTAGGGGCAAGTTCAGGGCTTCAACTTGCACCTGCGGCCTTTGCACCTACGGGGTATTTTTTCGCCCCTACGCACATATCCGTAGGGGCAGTGGGTTGCCCCTACGGATAAATCCGTAGGGACAACCCTTATTTGTAGTAGTGTCGATTTGACATCTTTTATGTCTTCGATCAAATATCCCTGATGTGTGACATTTTTATTGTATTTAAAAACCATCCATTTATTAATGTTTCATCCATCACTTGTGTGTGTGTGTGTGTCTCAAAATTTTACACATGTAAATTGCTCCATATGTTAAATAAGGTGGCCGAAGCGGATCACCGATTTGACAATCGAACTGGGCCACCTCTAGATACTAGCTCACAGTTTAATATCATTCAATAAATGGATATATTTCTATTTCTATTATTACAACGGAAACTATTAAATGATGCCAAATTGATTTTGTATCTCATCCACATAGTACCCATCTTTCTTTAAAATACAAAAAAGAAAGAAAGATAAAAGATGTCCATTTATAATGAATTAGGTTATGCTATAACACAATAATAATAATTTTACAAATAATAAGACAAAATAAGAGTGAAGACAGTTTTCCTTTACTGTCGCTAACTTCTAGAATTCAAATCGGAACAAAAATTGGGAGCCAACTTTTCATTCTAGAGATTTATACAACATTGTAAATTAAGTTTATGCAACCAAAAAAACTAGTTTTGGAAATGAGAAAGTAAAAACATACTCATTACCAAAATACATATTACTGTAAACCATCCCAAAATTTTCTCCTATAATAACCACTCACAGATAATAACTGTTCAATATTCGATAATCTCACATGCATTGCGTTTGCAACATGCTAGTATAGTATAATTTGCAACTTTGACATAACATTTTTTTATTATTGAGTGTGTGAATGCAAGGAACCATAGCGACAATGACAATGCCGCAATTGGGTTGCAAGGGTGATTGGCAATTAGGGGATTGGATCGGTAACCTATCATATTGGCTAGGAAATGCTTACTGTATGAGCTATGTCTAATAAGCAGTATATTTTGAGGTTACCCGTCCAACTTCTTTTTGAAAGAAAAAAAAACTCTGGAAGGACAACTTGATACTTGAATAATTCAAAGTTAGTAGTTTGTCAATTTGTACCATTCAAGAAGTCAAAAATAGTGCAAGGCAGCCACAAGGCATTAGTTTTACCTTTTTAATCTAGCAACAATTTATCAATTATCATAAACATATTACCATACTTGTGCTTCTCAAAAAATTCTAATTTGAAATAAATGTTGGAGCAATGAACAAAGAAAGCTTTAGCTACCCTTTTTTATTTTTTTTGTTTTTATTTTTATCAATTTTTATCTCATTTGTCAAGTCATTAGAAAGGACAAAATAGTGGTCTGTATCAAGAAATTTTATGGCAATAGTTGTAATGCAAATAGATTATGCTGCTAAGTAATTTCATTGTTTGCAAAACTAAAAGTTAATTAGTTCCACAATATATTTTCTTGGCCGAAAACGAGCAAGAACCAGTAAAGAGATATCTGATGCTCTTCCTTGGTGTGAAGGAGGTTAGTATAAAGGAAATGAAAACATACCTAAATATTTTGTTTTTTAATGGTAATTTTGGATGTTATATATTGAACCTCGATATCACATTCGGAAATTATAACTTCAACATGATATTATCGATGTTTAACCTGTATCTATGTTGGATGTGGGTTGGTTTTAGCCTCCATAACCGGGTGCGCTGTTCACAAAAGCGCAATGCAACCAAGTTCAACATCCAAGTATGTCCTTCATCTTCAATGAAATTATGCATTACATTTTCATTATAGAAGAAAGCCAACAGACAACAGATTAATCACCTGCTGCAAAGGGGCAAAAAAGGATGCATTGAAAGTTGCAACTCACAAATATTTACATCACTTGCTCAGTTGTTACAAAGAAACACAAGCAAACCAAATGCGCACGCACTCACGTATATACATACATACATCTCACAACCAACCAAATACCAGGAAAACAGTCTCAATAGCTAAACATCAACATGCAAGTCTATTAACAACCCTATCACTCTCAAGTTACTCTAAGATTCCCAAATTGGTTACCAACCAACCCCAATCCTGCCGCAGCTCTCTTCTCCATCTTCATCTTCCTCTGTTTAATAACCACCAACTTATCATACACACACCACACAAAACTCAAGAAAATGCGGCCAATTATAACCCTCATTGTAAATTCCCCAAAAATATGGGTGATATGTCACATGATACCAAGCCGATGCCTTAGCATAATTCAAATCATTACTACTATCGTCCCTATTTTCATTAAACCACCCCCTTGCTGCTTTTCTCAACGACCTCAACTCTTTGCCTATCGCCTCCCCATCCTTATACTTATCAAAATTCTTTGACATCTCCGTCATATTCTGACTTAAAATCTCAGCCTCGGTTTTTATATCATATTGATCCATTAAGCGCCCTAACTTATAGTCGTACTCCTTAAACTGGCAGGCTTGATCAAGATATTCAGTAAAGCCATTGACCTCCATATCATAATCGTAGCACTTCCTTGCGATCTCTTTAGTGAATGTTTTTATATAGCTTGGCTTAGTTGAGTGGTCTTTGACGGCTCGAAAGAGCTTTCCCATGACTCCTTTAGACTCGTAAGTGGTTTTCTCCATGAAGTCGAGAAACTCTTTTACATGGAGGTGAGGCAGGATTTCGGCAGGGACGCCGGTTTTTGGGAAGTCAACGGCCGATAGAATGGAGTCTGGCGAGTTCGATGCAATTTCCGCTTTCGTCCTTGAGGGGTTCCATGTCGGCGAAGACTGTGTGGGCAGTGGCGATGATTCCTAAGCTGTTGTTGACAATGTAGTTGGTGAAGTATTCTTGGACTTCCTGTATAGTGTTATTAAAAATTAGAGGATTGATCAATTTATCGGGGTTTTAAAAATACGTAAATCGTTACTTTTCTTTTTGCTAAAACGTGAAGAAAATGCTTAAATTCAACTTTATACAGCTCAAATGATTGTCAAATTTAACCCCAAAACTGTTTGTTGTTGTTTAGAGTAGAATATAAGTGCTTTGAAGGTTTTGGCTAATAAACAGGGAGGGTATTTGCTATAATGCAGGTTACACTACAGTAGGTTTTATGCAATTAACCCATTACTATTTTAAAGATGCACCTAAGAAATGAAATTATTGGAAATTAATATGAGAAATGGGACAGGATATTCTGGATTAAGTTCTTGGTCTCAATAAAGTCGTTTTGCATGTGTATATCAAATCTTAAAAGAGGTTTTTTATTTTTCTGCGCACCTTTGGATTCATGTAAAAAAAGCCCAACAAATAGAAATATAATTAGAAATGCTGTATCCGTAGAAGCGAGAAGACTAAACAAAGCTGAAGTAGAGAGAATATAAGCTACAAGTCCAACTGATTAGTTCCATGAACTCACAAAAAGGCGGTCGTTGCAATTATATAGCCTACTGATCTTTTATGAATAGTTATTGGCTTAATGTCTTACAGAATTATTCGCAACTATTTATGCATGTAGAACTGTTATTGAAATTCTTTTATTCCCTTCCATGTTATTTAGCCTCAAGCTGTTCACTTATCGTTTAAATATGCTCCTAATATGTAAAGGATTGAATGCTGCTATACCTCTTTCTCAAAATTAAATCTGGAAACTGGTGGATTTTTCCATTAGGAGATTTGGCTTCAGGAATTTGCTTCTGGAGACTATGATGCATTATAGATATGCTATGAACATTTATGATTGGTTAATAATTTCTTATGTCAGCTATTTGTATGATTTGAACCTTGATTGTAATGGTTGCATAAGTTATGTTGCCATGCCAACTTGTTCATAGGTCTCTATTCAAGGATTAATGCACTGAAAATTGATTATTTCACATGAACATGACCCAGCGATGATGGTTGAATTGATTTGAGGGACCAAGTTTTCATACATGTGTGCACCCGTGTGCATATATGGAGGAAAAACTGAGCCATTAGTCGACAATTTATCCCTTCTGCATGGTATGGTTTTATGTGATTATCTCGTGCACACGACATATGACCAATGTATGATTTATTTCTAAGCTATTTGAATAAATAATTTATTTCTAAACTTTTGCCTAGATTGAGACTTTTGAACCCTATTATCGGTGGAACTACTTCCCAAATTAGGCAGAAGAGAAGAAATCTACAGGCTAATTTTGGGACTGTAATCTTCTAGATATCCTTTCCCTATCATAGAAACCCTAATATCCACTAGACTCTAATTTCCCAATCTTTTGGTGTGGTCATTTCTCCCAACCTCAATAAAGAATGTATTTGGCAATTCTTTTCTTTCTTATATATATATATATATATATATATATATATAAAGCTAGGTTCCCATTTTCAATCTCTTTTTGTCCTCGGGCGGAAAATTGTAGGAAAGCCCCTCATTTTCCATATATTACATATCTATGGATCGATATATATAATCTATGAAGCTAGCTTGGAATTTTCTTTTGTCTTCTTGTGGGAAATTGTATGAAGGCCCCTCATTTTCCGTATATTATATATCTATATATAAAACTAACTTTCAATTTTCTTGCTCGCTCCTTTTTGGCATCTAGCGAAAATTATGTGATAGACCCTCATTTTCCCAATTTGTCTAAACTTTCGTAGATAAACTTCAATATACACCTTAAACCGTCATGCAAAATTTTTAGTTTGCGACAACCATCTTGCTGCAGCTATATTGTGAAATCGTTACTTAATGCACTGTTTATTTTGTTTTCCTTCTTGCGGAAAATTGCAAAAAGTCTTACTTCAGCTATATTGGAAAATTGCCCTTTAATGCATAATTCATTTTGCTTTTAAATGTACAGATGGCAATTTCGGCTTTTTGTTGACATCCAGCAGAAAAATTATATGGAAGACATTTTCAAAATTTTGTCACGGTTGCAAAATTTCGTAAACATACTACAATAATACATTTTAACTTCGTGATGGAAATTTTTTAACTTGCGACAACGCTCTCACTGCAGCTATATTGGAAAATCGTTGTTTAATGCACGATGGAAACTTCGGTGCCCCGCGCTTGCACAAGGGACCCTGCTAGTCTATATAGAAAGTTTTGAAATTCTCATAATGGAAACCTGATTTCTTCAACCTAAAGGAAGAAAAGAAAGTATGAGACATCTATGTGCTAAACATATCAAGAGTGACCAATGAGCAATAGCTCAATTGGTATGGCACTTTCCGTTCTGGGGAGAGTGCGAGGTTCGAACCCCAGGAGGGGAAGTGACCACAAATTAATGCTTTCGGGGTAAACTCGTGGGTCCTCTGGATGCAAGTGTGTTGTGTGTGTGGGTGTGGTGTGTGCTTGGGTGAGGCTTACGGGTCAGTTCCAATAAAATAACATATCAAGAGTGATAAACCAACAAATCTATGTGCTTGACATACCAAAAGTGATATAAACCAACCCCGTCATGACCCAACGCCTGGTACTAGGACAGTTCAGAGCCATCAAAAGCTCGAGCCAAAGCTAATCCAACCCAATTGATACCCGGTGTTTTTCAACCTTGAGTAGAAGAACCACCTGACTTAAGGGGTCTAAGTTTTCGCTAAACAGATTGTTAAAAATGGAAAAAGCTACTCAAACTAGAGAAGTTTGAAAGAAATAAGTACTTCATTAGAAATTTCTCATTCTATCATCATGATGGGAGAATACGAAAATCCAAAGCTGAAAGCTACCCCTAGAGATGTATAATTCTATAATAAAGAGTTTTGTTTCTAACCATAAAATAAATCATTTTCTACAAAATACTGGTAATATTATTGCTAAAAGTTTCAAAGTTTGAATAAAAAGCAGCAGCAAAGGGATTTTTTTTTTCCTGGATGTAAAAAAAATTGAGATGATAGATGGAATAAATTAGCCACCCTCTCATAAATGGAAGACCCCGGGCTCGAACCCGGGATAAATTAGCCATCCTCATAAATGGGAGACCCCGGGCTCAATCCCGGGTCTTCCCAATAGGCTACTCCAAGCCCTACTAATGGGCTACTCCAAGCCTTTTTTCCCCGGATGTAGCGCGTACTTGCTCCCACTATAGCCTTGTTAGTAAATTACCATATAAAGGATTTTTGAAGTATATTTCCCTTGATCTTATCAACAAACAAACACTCCTTGGTTCTAGCCGATTAAGGAATTGATCATAAGAGAAAGTTGGATCACCTCGCTTGTACGCTTCAAAAATTGCAAGGATTCAAATGGTATGGGGACTTAAAGTTACATATAGGAAAAGTGAATCCAAAATATAGAGAAAGAAAGTGATGGAGATAAAAGCGAAAGAAAATTAGCATCTCCATCTATTATTATGGGTGCAGTATTTTCTATGCAAAATCATACGCTTCCATATACAAATTTGGACAATCAACCCCATTGTTCCGTACTCTTTTCAGTATTATAAACATACTACACATACACGCGCGCACACATGCACAAAGAACATAGATATCTGGATGTAAATATGTATTTAAACATGGATATATGCATTTTACATTATATGGCAACTAATTGATTCATACAAAAATATGTGTATATTTGTCCTGCAGTTTGGGTCAGTACACAGATTTTTGCTAGCCAGATGTCAGCATATAATAATTAAAATCTAAGATTCAATTTCTGAGGAAACTAAGAAGCTGATATAGAATTAAAAAATACTATGATCTTTAATGGACCGAGTAAATATATCAATCTTTTGGCATTTCAATTCTACTTTTTATTAACAGGTATAATGCAGACCAATATAGAAGGTAAAATAAATGCATGCCTCAAATAGTGAGATGTTAACAGTATTACCTCAATTGTAACATCATGATCTAGGGTTTCGGTTGGTGCTGCAGTATATTCCATAGGTGAGACTTCACGAGGTGGAATAGGTTTCGGTTGGTGCTGCAGGATATTCCATAGGTGAGACTTCACGAGGCAGCCGAGCTGAACGATAGGCATCCCAATAACCGGGATGCCAAACTTCCAGACCTGTAGCTAAACGAGCGAAGGAAGGGGCATCCCCTCCGAGTGGATGTCCGGCATTTTTGAAGACTTTCTTACTAAAGAAGGAGCCATTTTGATTGTGACTGTGAAAATGAGGTCGGCTCCCAGCTCACAAAATATACATCCCCATCCTAGTCATTTGGATGAGGTCTAAAAAAAATGAAATGAACTTGATTAAAAAATGATATGATAAAAAAAGTATTAACAAATGCTCTTGCATATGCTGATGTTAGAGGTACATAAAAATTAAAACGGTTGCATATGCTATAAAATTAGCAGCTACAATCTCTGTATAAAGAAGCATTTTAAGTATATTCTACTCACATAAATTATAAAACTCTGGTTTTACAGTGAAGTATGAACCAATTAAAACAGCTTAAACCAGCAATTACAACATTTAGTAATTAGTGAGAAACAAAATTCAAAAACGGTTAACGAATGCCACTTTAGTACAAAATGCAAGCTGAATACTAATGAAAACGGCATAGATTTTTGACCAGGAAAAATTCTTCAAAACTTATTAACCTGATGATAAATAAATGATGGCTACAAAATCTTTTGTTATCAAGGATGTAAATTCTTTGAAACCACTCTCTGTGTCTAACCATCTTCGAATATTCACGGTAACTCTTGATATACGGAGTATTCTTATGTTGAAGATGGAAGTACTAGATGCATTAAAGTTGTTAATGTACATGGAAATACTGAACATACTCGTAAATGAAATAATTGCTGCCAGATATGACGAGACTACAAAGGCTCAAGAACAGGCTAAAGCAGTAAAATAGAACGTACCATATAGCCGGTAACATTTGTTTGCAAATTTGCAAATGAGAGAGAGAGAGAGAGAGAGAGGCATTTTAAGGGCTAAATCATCGGTCCACTTATTCTGTGTCTGGCCCTTTTTTTTAGCTATGCATCACACACCTCATGTAGATCCAGCTTTCAACAGCGTAGAATACGTTATGAGAGATGTTGAAGGGGCTTTCGGGTTTAAGGCTGAGTTTCTCCGTTTGCAGGGGCTCTTTTCCGCACGGTACCTTACACTTGAAGAGGGAACACTATTCGTTGTACGCTACTTTTCCGTATATAGCTCGTATCAGTAAGAGTTCTTACTTGGTACTCTTCAAAAATACTGATAACATAAAAAGGGAAATGGAAAATAAAAGAGAAAGATGGGCTAAATTTCATTAAACTAGCCTTAACTATGAGCACTCGTCAATTAACTAAAAACTTTTATTACAGTAATCTTCCTTACAGTATTAAGACTAAGGTATTTTAGTGAATATAAGAACTCCCATAAAACCGAAATTTTCTTTTATAACGTAATTAAACAACATTAAAGTAGTTTATTGAACAACAGCGACAGTTAAGTTTAGATTTGAAAATTTAGCCAAAGAATCGAGACAAAAAGAAAGGAAGACAGAGAACATAGAGACCTTTAAAGGAGAAGGCACACTCTCAACAAGCAAAAAAGGTATGCAGCTCAAAGGTACAATGCAATACAAAAATCTAATCATGTCGATTCAGTATAAATAGCATATAATGGTATTAAAATAAAGGCTAGCGAATCAAAAAAGTTAGTATTGTATATCTGACCTCTTCCCTTGCTGTGGAAAAATGACACAATCAACCATATGGTTCAAAGCCGGAACATCAACAGCCATCAAAGTCCGTACATCGCCTGGGTGCAGACACGGGTTCTTAGACACAACAACTTTCCCTCTCACCACAATTGTATTGTGATCCGATTCCCCCGGGTTCTGATGAATTGTCCTTCCACTGCGAGAAATCTGAACAAAGACTTCACCGTAATTCAAAGTTCTAGTTTCATCCAAGCACCCAATCATTGATCGGCCCTTTGGAATGAATATCCTCGATTTAGTCCTAATTCGAAGAGTTTCGACGCCCTAAATGTTTGCAGCAGCATCGACAAGAATGGTTCTTCATTAGGCTTATAACCACATAAAAGCATCTCTTTGATGATATTTGTGGTTTCGCTAGGATACATAAGCTCGATTGCCTCCAGTGCCCTCGAGGGGTCAGTCAGGATCCCATCCAGTTGATCGACAACCTCTTCTTGCTTCTTTTCAAAGACGTGATCTTCAACTTCGAGTGTCGAAAGAAGTGTTATCACCTGCTGATTAAGGAAACACGGCTGATATTTACTGTAGGCAAGTACGTCGAGTTTTATATTCTCAGATTCAAATTTCAACAAACTTTTACGCAAGGACAGCTTTTTCGAAGATGTGGGGTCCGACACCTTTATAGCCACCATATCTAATTTGAAAAGCCGATGGGGTCCAACTTTTTAAGCCACATTTAATAGCAACTCTTCTAGCAAACTCTTCAGAAATTTTGCCTATGCCATCAGAAAAAAGATATCCTGATGAATTTTCGATGTCAGGGATAGTTTCAACCTCATCCCTAGGGACGATCAAAGTTTCTGTAGAAGAACTAAAGGATTGCCCTAATCGAGCTGCATACTTAGCCACATTTCTAATCTTTCTAAAATCACCCAGCCATTTTCTGATATCAGCCGCATTTAATCCCCTTGATGAAGCAAACATCCATGCGGAATTTTCTCATAACTGGCTTGATGAGAATGCCAAAAACTCAAACTTTTTATCGGCCACAGAAATGCCATTTTTTAGTACATCCAATATTTTTTAAATAAATTTTAGTGCGCTTCTCATTGGCAGAACGAGGTGCTAAATCCGTGGAATGAATTTTACCGCAGTCTTCATCTACAAAAGAAACCTGGATAAAGTTATCGATACATTCGGAATAATGGAGAATTATGCTATTCGAAACATTGATCTCAGGCCCATAAAAATATTTTTTCCTGGGAGTTATTTGAACCCTGTGAATATAAACCAAGGCAGGATCAGAGATAGCAGTGAAGGAGGTAGAAGATTTGAGTTCTTGTATTTTGAGTACTGATTGTTCAGCCATTTTGCAGGATTCAAAATAAAACTTTGTGCATGAGCCATCTTCTCAAGGGCATATTGAATATAACCAATAGGAATCATATTAGGACTCACGCATTTGAAAAATTAGTCATCAAGAGTGGGGCCCATGAGTGTCCCATTCTAGACCATATGATTTACTTTGAAGAGAATCTTATATGGTACAGAAATTTTTGGTCGAGGCTCAACAATGGGGACGAGACCAGCGAATATAGACATGATTTGAAGCATACAACTGAAGACTTATTAGGTCACAAACACAAGATCAACGAATTTGTAAGTAGGGCATGGGCCCACAGATACATACATAAAAACACATGACATTCACACATACATATCTGCATATATACATACCATGTATGTGTATGTATACTGTATACATGCATAAAGACAGCTGGTTCCTGTCCGAAGGATCAAGCAATATCCTTCCCATTTGATTTCATTGATAGAACAAATTAATATAAAGCGTTACACTGCTCATTAATAGTTATGTATTTCGAACTGTAAATCATAGAGTGGGGTGTTTACATCACACTAGGTTAAAAAAAATGAAGCAATAAACCATTATGAAATCACTAACATCATTGAAGTTCTAAATTTAATCAATCAAGCAACTGGTCACATATCATTTAGTGGAAGAAAAGCATTTATATCTAAAAAGAAAAGGAAATAGCAAACAAAAAGGCTTTCGACAAAGTGTCAGCGTATCATCTGATCATAGCTAAAAAGTGCACGTCTCGGACATATGAATGGCACTGCAAATGCCAATGCTTGATAGAATAGAAACAATCAACTTCGACAAAGTACGGCATGATACTTTTTATATAGGTTCCTCCAATTAAAGTTTTTCAGTAGGGACAGAACAAGTAGTTTTATGATCAACCAATTGTAGCTATAGAATTTGCCTAGCATATTTAGCTTATTAATACAGTATGCTTATGAGCAGTTTTTCACACTTCACTCAAAACACCATTTTTGAGACCTGTTTGGTTATCACCAATCGCACAAGAAAAAGGAAACTTTGAAGACAAACAAACTTCATTAGTTCCCATAGGGAAGGAATTAAAGTTTAGTAATCTCTGTTGAAACTCTAACTCAGTTCATACACGTTTATTTTTGTGGTTGATACTTTGAGCTCCCAACTCCCAAGTCTTAACAATGAACTGGATAGTCCACACATTTATCGATGCGCGCTCAATTCATATTTCCTTATAAATCGGAAGGTTGGGTAGATATAAGAAATACATGTTTATAACATACAAATAGTTGTCTTTTCTTAAACAATGTCCATCTCTATAATATGCAAGGGAAAAAAAAGGGAATCATGAATAGAGCTTCTACGAACTAAATTTTAGTATTAGCCTCTTTAAAATTTAAATATTTTATAAAGATGATAACAATTAACAAAGCTGAAGACACCCAACAAAAATTGAGTTTGTTATGAATATATAATTTGTTATTATATATTAGTTATGGGTATAATTGGTTATTGTGTTATTTAGTTGATTTGTTGAGATTGAGAGGTGATCTATAACTCTCTATATATAGATTGTATAAACTTTTATTCTAATCAAGCCAATAAGATTATTCTTCTCTCAATTATTTTCATAGTATCAAAACTTAGAAAATAATTGAGAAAAGGAAGGACAAAAAACCATCTATATTGTCGCTCACAGCCTTTGCGAATGCTGACTTTATTGGATCCATTGATGATCGTCATTTCACCAGTGGCTATTGTGTTTTTTTGGGAGGAAACTTGATTGTGTGGAAGAGTAAGAAACAAAACGCAGCGGCTCATTCTTCTGCAGAGACTGAGTATAGATCTATGACACATACAGTTGCTGAGTTGGTATGGCTTATCTTCCTTTTGACAGATCTTGGAGTTCCTCTTCTCTTCCGACTACACTCTTCTGTGATAACAAGACCATAATTCACATTGCTGAGAATCTAGTTTTTCATGAGCGAACCAAACATATCGAGATAGATTATCACTTTATTCATGACAAAGTGACATATAAGATGGTTGCACTATAGCATATCTCCTCTGCGACTCAACTAACAGATATTCTTTACCAAAGCTTTTCCTCGACATGTTTTCGCTCGTCTTCTATCCAATCTTGGCATGATTGACATCTATACTCTCTATATATAGATTGTATAAACATATCGAGTATAATTGGTCCTTGTGTTAGTTAATTGATTTGTTGAGATAAAAAGATGATCTATAACTCTCTATATATAGATTGTATAAACTCTTATTCTAATCAAGCCAATAAGATTATTCTTCTCTCAATTATTTTCATAGTACAATTATCTTTTTCAAAAAACAATAAGAAAACAAGATATTCGTTTTGATAATACCATATCCTGCGCGCGCGTGCACACATCTGAACCAGCAAACTATTTAAACCCCTCCCCCAAAAACTAACAAGGTTTCTAGATTCACCTATGCAGTTTTCACTTTCATCTCCCTTTTAATTACCCACGACTACATTTCCTCAGTCTAGCCACTTTAAAAATATAAAATTTCAAAGTAAAAAGAAAAAGAGAAGGGAAACAATCAATTTTTTTTTTTTTGGTATTTCTTGCTAATAGGGAATTACTAAAAACACAATTCACTATTCTATTTTTGTCATGCTAATTATAGACGAGATATAACAATTTCCGCAATGTTGGAGATGAAATAGGTCAGCCAAAGCCTAATCCCAACTTATCGTTATGTTTAGATATAATTGGAGCAATTAAGATTTGATTCCAGTCATTTTATTGGAATCTACTTGTCTAAGAATGTCGATATTATTGGAAGTTGAGCTATCAATAAATTTGAAATTCTTCTGCTTTCTCATCACGTGCATGGTGCACACTCAAATGAGAAAATTAGAAACCACTCTCTTACGATCACCTTGGAAATTTTACCAAAGGCATTTCAACTTTTCAAGCTTTATTCTTTCTTGTTTCAATGGAGCTTCAAGTTCTAAAGTGCATTAAATACTATCTATCATTGTCTTTCACTATACTGCCTTAAAGTTTTTATTACAGTAAATTACCTCAAAACTTTGGTTATAAGGGAGATTTTTGTGTTAAAATGCCCTTAAATGTATCATTTTAAGGGAGCTTACTGTGATTAACAAACTTTAGGGTAGTTTACTAACAGATGATTTAGTGTAATTTAGCCTAACAAAACCAGCATCTGATATAGTTAAATAAATACAAGCCTGTTGAAGTTGGAAATCTACTCGAAATACGGATTAAAGAAACAAAACAATGATAGGCCATGCTTAGAGAACAAACGTCACATACTTCAAATATTTGGATAAATAATAAACAAAAAGCAAACCTCAATCGCAAGAAACTTAGAACTTTCACCAGGGAGACAATGCAACTGAATCTCTCATATGCTCTCAGAAGAAAGTTCAAGTTTATATGACTGAATTCCTTGTGATTCGAAAAAGCATATTTTCTTCATATTGAAACCAAAATGAAACATCCATGCAGTTCCATAGAACGCCTAACTTGTGTTTGGAAATCAAGCAGCCAAGATGCAGTTTTGTGTTTTCTAATTCAAACAACGGTTTCCTTGGCTTGGGCACAATGTCGAGTTCCATATACCAAACCTTTAAATAAGATTCTCCATAAGATAAAGACGGCTGCTGAGTAACTGTATTGTAAACGATATCTGTGTCTGTGCTTATTAAAAACTGATCCAGTGCATAAGCTCCTGCTGTCATAGTCATCATTGTTGGGGTTGAAAATTACATCCCATTGACCAAAGGTCAAAGTCAAACCGCGGACAAGCAGGCGGACCCTACTGTCAAATCCAAGCCGGGCCCATGCCCGAACCCAAGTATAAGCAGGTGGGCCTAAGCCCAGACCGGTCACATGCCAAGAAAGTACAACAAATAAGTGTAATATTTAAATAGGTAAACTGCCAAATTTTTGTAAAGCGCATAGCTCATGTGAAAAAAGAAATAAGCAAATGAAGCATAGGATGAGCAAAATGTCATTTTGTAAAATCCAAAGGGCCATGTGTAAATTTTTAAGCCTATATAAGGCAACATTATGATGAAATGAAAAATAATCCATTCCCCATAAAATTTCTAGAGTTTTGTGCCTCCTTCTTTAAGATTCAAAGCCTCCTTTTTTTTTTGAATTAAATCAAAAGTTTAACTCTTAATTTCTCAAAAGGAAATAGTTTTCCACCATAAAATCTTTGAAAGAAAGTCTAAATATCCCATCAAACTCTTAGAAGGTGAGATTTTAAATCTCACCACCCTTCTTTAAGATCCGAAAAAAAGGAGGCAGAAGAAGACCCATCTCTAAAAATTGAGAAAACCTCATCTTGGAACGGATCCAAGACTCAAAGAAAAGAAAGGGATTCCTTCTCATCATCCAAAATATAGATCTTGAAGTTTCTTGAAACTTCTTTTTGGTTTTCTTTTCAAATAAAATCCTTCTAGAAGTTTAACTCAAAATAAAATTGTTTTCGGAGTATAACTCCATATAAGAACTCTTGGGAGTTTAACTCCATATAAAAACTTTTCGGAGTTTAATTCCAAATAAAATTGTTTCCCTCCATTCCCCACGTGAGTGGGGTTCCATTCCTCACATGAGGGAGAGGGGAGGGAAGCTCCCACAATAGGAGCTAAAAAAGTAAAAATAAAAATGGTTTGGGAGTTTAACTCCAAATAAAATTCTTTTAGGAGTTTAATTCCATATAAAAGCTTTTAGGAGTTTAACTCGACAATAAAAATTCTTTTAGGAGTTTAACTCCATTTAAAATCTTTTGGAGTTTAACTCCACAATAAAAATTTTTTGGGGAGTTCGACTCCATTTAAATTTTTTTGTAGTTTAACTCCACAATAAAAATTCTTTTAAGAGTTTAACTTCTTTTAAAATCTTTTAGAGTTTAACTCCACAATAAAAAAAATCTTTTAGAGTATAACTCCTCAAATAAAATTCTTTTGGAAGTTTAACTCCATTTAAAATCTTTTGCAGTTTAACTCTAAAAAAAATTCTTTTAGGAGTTTAACTCCATTTAAAATCTTTTGGAGTTTAACTCCGTAATAAAAAATCTTTTGGAGTTTAACTCCGTAATAAAAAATCTTTTGGAGTTTAACTCCCCAAATAAAATTCTTTCGGGAGTTTAACTGTATTTAAATTCTTTTGGGAGTTTAACTCCACAATAAATATTCTTTTGGGAGTTTAACTCCATTTAAAATCTTTTGACGTTTAACTTCACAATAATTATTTTTTGGAGTTTAACTCCATAATAAAAATTAAAGAAGTTCAACTTCGAATCTGGAGGCTTAGCCCCCCTTTCTGGTCCACGCCCCACGAGCACGTGTCGTGCACGCGCCCCCGTAGGCACGTGCCCCTTCATTTCCCTCACGTGAGGAAAGGCTCCCACCCACATGAGGGGAGCTCCCACTTAGTGGGAGACTCCCCCACGTGAGGGGGTTTCTTTTCCCTTCTTTCTTTTAAAAATAATAATAATAAATAAATTAAAATAATAAAATGATAAATAAAATAAAATAAAACTAAAAAAATGTTTCTTTGAATAAAAAATATGAAATGAACACGTCCTTATGTTTTTTTTAATAAAAAAACGCATCACATTGATTTCGTAAGATCAGTTTGACCCGTCAATCGGAGGTTCTCTCGCTCTAAAAGCCACAGTTTAGTCCGCGGCTGCCGGAAATTTGGATCTCCACAATTAATAAAACCCCAGCCTGCCCCAGGCAGGGGGATCTGTATATGCCTGACATGCAGGGGAATCTCTATATGCCTGACAAGCGCGTGCATTCCCATCTCAATGGGGTGACGAAAACACTCTACAATCATTTTAGGAAATCTAACCTTAACTGCAAATATGGATCCACATCCTTCAGTTTCCTCCAGAAAACACTTCACCTCGTCGGCAGTAAAAGAAAGAGGAAAACCAGAAACTTTAATTGTTTTGCCTCCCATAACTATATGACAAAAAGGGCATGCAACTGTTGAGTGATAAATAAAATTGTCTACAGATAAATTCTTGTGTTAATTGCATTAACCCCCCCCCCCCCACCCCCCGCCCAAAAAAAAAACACTCAAATTCGACTCTAAAGAATACAAACAAGTTCTGGTGTTATATTAGACAATCATCAGGGGTGTTTGCGCTAATAATTCACTCAAAGGGGTATAAGTCACCTAATTTACAAATTAGGTACTAGAAGATATTATATTACAAGTTGCACATTAGTTTTACCTACATATATAGTATGAAAGAAAACTACAGCAGAAATGAAATAGGTAGGAAATGAAAGGAAACAAGTAATAACAGAAGATGTCAATAAATCGCAAAACTTTGCTAAAATTAAATGAAGCCAATTTGAACTGTTGGTCTTTCAATTAATCTATACTTCTTCAAACTGTAAGAGAACTACCACCTCATTTTCAATTTAAAAATTCATTAATTTCATTAATTTTTGAAGAAATATTAATGGACAATTGTCTCTTTCAGAATATATCCTTAACCTGTTTATGTAATGCTTCTAGTTATGGGCAAGCCATGCTACTTTCTATTGATGTTGCTATCTCTACTTAGAATGTTGACAAGACAACTTCATATGCTATTTTCATTTATTGTCAAGTTTATTTCTGAACTCAGCCATACTTCATAAAAAAGTAAAAAAAAAATAGAAAAACAATATTCATGCTCTTTTCCAACATTTTCTCTCTCACTTTCATTCAGTCCTAATGTTCCATATGCTGAAAATATTACTGCTACCAAACTTCGCTCGAAGAACTTGTCCTCGTCAGTTGAAATAACATTATGCTGCTGCGTTAACAAAATTTTAAGAGAGGAAAAATAAAAAAAAAAAGGAAAAATGGTAGTAGTTTAAACTTTCCTAAACGATAATGCCAGCAGAGCCAAAAGAGATACGTTAGCATGTGAAATATTATGTATAGGCAAGAATGAGGATCCTCTCCATATCTATTATCATATATGAATGTTAAAGAAACAAACGCCGAAATTTTTCTTTTTCTTCTTAATTTTTGTAAGAATTTTACGTAGGCAAGATAAAAGAAAAGATTGCCTCGCAAAATTCTTGTTAAATAGCAAGTGCTCACACTAGCACACTTCTAGCCTATTCAACAACTTACCCCTTCTTGATGATGGTAAATCAATACGGCTCAAGAACAAATGAGCAAACTCGTAATATACCTCTTCTTAACAGTTTAACTTATGTGCACTGTATTTAGATAATAGTTTACATATCAGTTCGAATAAGCCCTCGACAAGTTATATATATTGAATTGGCAACAACATATATTTTGTGGAGCAAATGGTTAAGAAACAATTTTGCTAAAAGGGTACAAGGTAAGGTGTTTTATGTTAATAAAAATTTACACAAAATTATCCATTTGGTGGAGATCTTGCTGACCAAAGTATCAGCCGAAACTACTTGGTTTCATGTTGAATATCATCAAGATCATAGTATTGCAATTCCAAAGCAAATTTCTATGAAACATTGGGCATTCTCGATTTGAGAAAGAAAAATACTTTTCCTATCCACATTTACGCCTACCTGCATGCTACTCAAGAGATAAACACCATGGATCCCATGTATGGAACTAATATCCAAATGATGTGAACCCCACCTTTCATCAAATGAGAAATGAAAGATACTTTTCCTACCCATTCTTCCTCCAACTCGCATGCTCTCCAAGAGATGAACACCATAAGACTCATGTATGCGATTAAAAAATATGGGTATTATCCTACCCACTTGAAAAACTACTCATGTCTACCCAAAAGACGAACACCATGAGCCCTCCTGTTTGACACTAATATCTAGGTGCTGTGACCACCATCATTTTATCTCTTGGGTAGATATGGCTAGGTTTTCAAGTGCGGAGGTAAATTTATCCTCTTAATATCTAGATGATGTGAACCCCACTCTTTTGGTAAAGTGGGTAGCTAAAGTATTTCTCTTTTGAAGTTGGGTCCTTTCCAAAACCCAATTTTTATACTAAATTTACCATAGAGAGACCAAATCTTGATTATTTAGAGCAATTTTGGTCACATTTTACTTCTAACAGAGAAGAAATTAAAACAAAAATTACAGTTAAGGAAAAAAGCAACACTGTGATCAAATAAACTAATAAAAAATAGTAAAAATTGAAATCATCATGCTCAACAACATCACAAGTGAATAAAACTGAATAAGAGAGAAAACCCGCCATGAGAAAAGCCAAGATTCCAACCATCGAGTTCCCCAAAACCCTGGAGAAAAAAATTCATGAGTAAATTTCGAGACCAATTGTGAAATATTAGGAAGTACAGAGGAACATAATCTCACCTCCATTCCCAGAAAGCCAAAATTTAGGATTTTGGAGAGCATTTATGGAATGCTGTGATTCCAACAAAAAACCTTTCATGAAGTGACCTTTTAAGTCCATACTCTACTCTCCATTTATTCTTCATCCTAGTCCCAACCAACACCTTTTTGGGAATCGATATAGTCTTCATATATTCCACCTTACTCTTTAATATATCCCTTAAGTATTGAATTTTTCCCCTAAATAATACAATTAAAATAATTGATTCCCAAAATGATACGGGACCCAAAATAATTTCTAAACTAGATCTCCATACTGCCACGTAGGAATAGGCCTCACAGGCAGTTGTTTGGGAAAGGAAAAACGTTACTGACGGTAGCGTTTTACTTTGTATGAAAACGCTACTGTCAATAGCGTTTTCATACAAGGCATATCCAAGAATTCAAGCGGTTTCGGGTTTGAAATTGGGGGAGAGTCTCGGTTTGGGATAAATTATATCAAATTAAAGCACTAATGTCAGTATTGTTTTCATTTGTGCCGACCCAGCCCCTTAATATACGATCGAATCCCTAATCTGCCTCCCAATCGCATTTGATCCCAGTCCCCCTCTCTTCAAAACCCCAGCCTCACCCTACTCGATCCTAGCCACTGTTACCCCCCTCGGCGCCCCCTTCGGCAACCTCCGCGCCCCCTCCATGCCCAGCTCCCCCTCTTCTCACCTCTCACCTCCCCCCCCGCAGCTCCCCATCCCTCCGTAGCCACCCCCACACATCTCTCCCTCCATAGTCACTCCTACGCTTCTCTTCCTCCATAGCCACCCTCCCCCACGCCTCGCTCTCTGCAACCCCCCGCTCGTCGCCCTCGTCCTTGATTCGGCCGTTGATTTAAGGTATGCTCAACTTAAATTTTTTTGGGTATTTTTTTTTTTTAAAATCCGAATATTGTGAAAAAAATTATTTGAAAAAATTACAGTTAATTTAAAATTTTGCCAGTAAATTAAAAAAATTATCAGTAAATTACAGTAAATACAAAACATGCTCAAGTTCCATTGTATCTAGAAATGAAGTAATCCAAATTTAAATCGGTGGAGGTTAGATGGTGAAGTAGATGGTAATCCAAATTCAAGGATACCTTAACTTTATGGTTAGATGGGGAAGTAGAGGGTTTTTTTTGCAACGTTGTAGGGGCTTTTATGTAATTAATTCTCGTTTGGTAATATATTCGTTTGCATTCAAAATGTGTATTGATGAAAATTTATTTATACTGAAGGGTGGTGATATCGTGATTATGGAGGACATCCTTCTTCCGGCTTGGTTGTATTTCGGTGCGCGAGTTGTGAATAGTAGAACTAATGGTGTTGGATATGAGGACTCTACCATTCAAGAATCAATTTGGCTCCGTCAACATGGAACATCGGAAGAATTGTTTGGGTTGATTTATGAAAAATTAGCACTCGATCCTAGAACATGTCGTATGATAATTCAGGCACGATATGATGTTGGAAGGGGAGGAAGATCACACTTCAAACTTGTGAACATCGTAGACGATAACTCTCTACAGTCTATGATCGAGTATGTATCATCGCCAAATTCGCCGTGGGGTGCATTGAAGTTGTATGTTGAAAAAACGCCAACATTTTGAAGCATAGTTCACGCCACAGCTTGAATTTCCGTCACAGAATGAGGTTCCACTCACGGGGGGAAATCTGCTAAGTGAGAATGTTTTTTATGAAGTCTCGGCAAGAGAGCATGAAGTAAATCCACCAAGTGAGAATGTTTTTGATGAAGTCCCAGCAAGTGAGCATGTTGTATCACCAGCTCGTGCTGGCGATGAAGGTGGTGGTATGGTAACATTTATGAGTATGTTAAATGAGGATCCTTCTCAGTTATTTGCAAGTATCTACGTGAACAATGAATTGATATACAATTATGATGATGAGGACATTCATGACGTAGGTGACGATGATGATGAGGATGATCCAGTTGTGCAGAATATAGTGAATATGACTTATCAAAGTGCACCAGCAGCCGCGTTTACTTCCACAGATTAGATTGGAAATGTTGTAGTGAACAATAGCGAAGCACACGATATTACCGGAGGCAGTGGTCTGGAATTGTACAAAGGTCAACAGTTTCAATGTAAGGCAGATTTGAAACATGCAGTCACGATGTATTCAGCTAAAAAACATCAGCAATATACGGTTATAAAGTCGAACCCATCAGCCTGAAGGGTTGTGTGCAAGATCAGTGGAGATTGTCCATGGGTGCTCCATACTCCTAGGTGGAACATTGACGATCCATTCACGATCAAAACACTCAAAGAGCCACATATATGTGTCAATCCTATTCTAAACAAAGATCACTTGCAGATTGACTCAAATTTTGTTGCAAAAGCAATTATTGATATTGTGAAGGTGAATTTGAATATAACGCCCCAAGCCATCATTCAAATCATTAAAACCATGTTCGGTTATGTTATAAGTTATAAAAAAGCTTGGTGGGCTAGGTGTAAAACCATGGAAATGTTGTTCGGGAACTTCACTATGTCTTATTCTGAACCGCCTAAGTTCATGGAAGCATTGTAGGCCGCTAACCCTAATACTGTTGTTCAGTGGGTGACTGTGAATGTTGAGCAATGAAAGGAACAGTTTGGAAGGGTGTTTTGGGCATTCGGTCATAGCATTGAGGGTTTTAAATTCTGTCGGCTGGTCATTAGTATCGATATGACGTTTTTATATGGGAAATATAAAGGCACATTGATTGCAGTCATTCCAAATGCAAATGATCAGTTATTTCCGCTCGCATTTGCCATAATTGAATCAGAGAACATGGATGGTTGGAGTTGGTTTATGAGCTGTATACGGGTATTCATAACAAACCGTATGAGGCTTTGTATCATATCTGATCGTCACGCAGGGATTTTGAACACAATGAAAGATGCATATCTTGGATGGACTGAGTCACTTGCTTACCACCGAATATGTATGCGACACTATACCGCCAATTTTAACACAAAGTTTGGCAATATGTAGATGAAGCGTAAACTGAAGGCCGTCGCTACAGAGAATCAAATAAGAAAATACGAAAAGGGGGTTAAAAGGATTTGAGATGTAAACCAAGAAATGGTAGGCTGGCTTGACAAAGAATCTCGTTAAAAGTGGGTTGTTGCATTCGATGAAGGACGACGATATGGCATGATGACTACAAATTTATCGGAGATATTCAACTCTGTATTGAAGGGGGTTCGTAGTTTGTCGGTTACGGTAATTGTGCAGTTTACATTCTACCGGTTAAATACCTATTTCACCGAGAGAAGGCGCGTGACTCAGCAGTGCATTGATGATGGACAAATGTTGCGTCCGAGAGTTCAAGCTATCCTAGACAAGCGGCGAGGCAAAGCAAGCTGTCATGAGGTGACAATGTTTCATGAACAACTGGGATTATTTTCAGTTAAGACCGGAACGCGTCAAGTAGGTGGCCGAATCAAAGGTGGCAATACCCAGATTGTTAACCTTATTAACCAACCAATGTGTTCATGTAGGAAAATGCAACTTCACCACCTTCCTTGCTCGGGTACATCTCCGAACTCCTCTGACACCTATCGTTGTAATCCTTCAACGACGTCAGAGAGGTGACAGGTCCCGACGGCCACAAAGGCAATGGACCACCATGTCCCTAAACTGGCAATGGACCCCCACGTCTCTAAACTGGAATATGGACCACTATGTCTCTAAACTGGAACAATAGAGCCTCCAAATGCTCTTTTGTCGGATCTAAACGATCCCGTTTAAGTTGATCTTAGCCTCAAATATGGCTAACGTATCCTTAAACATTCAAACAGACTTTAGTCCCAAATTGGACTATAAAACTTCCAATCAACTCTGGTTCAAGGGTACATCTCCGAACTCCTCTGGCACCTGTCGTTGTAATCTTTCAACGTCGTCAGAGAAGTGACGGGTCCCGACGGCCATATATTATTAAATGGACCACTACGTCCCTAAACTGGAACAATAGAGCACCTAAATGCTCTTTCCGTTAAGTTGATCTTAGTCTCAAATCGGACTAACGTATCCTTAACGAACGTTTAAGTTGATCTTAGCCTCAAAAATGGCTAACGTATCCTTAGACCAAAACACCAAAACCAAATCTAAGAAAATATGGATTTGGACTAATCCACGTCCTATGGGCGACGACATAAATTAGTCTCCGTATACAATCCATGGGCAACCACAAACAAAACAAACGCACACGACACGAAGTGAAATTCTGGAGAAGGAGAAAGTTGTTACCGCGATGCGGTAGCGTAATTAACTGCAGGGGCTTGCGCCTGCAGGGAAGAGCGTCCCCACAATCAAAAACCCCTCAAGCGAGGGGGAATCTGACGAAGTCTGCTAAATCGGCCGCATCCGTCTAAACCTCCGATACACGGTGCCATAAATCAATTTGGCATCTTCGGAGAGGTGGACGGATAAAACCAAATAGCATCTGTCCCGAATCTCAGAAAAGACGAACCTACGTGGTCGCGTCTCTGTATTCGGAGGGGAACAGTTACTCCTGACGCTATAGATGCAGCATAGATTAGAGGTTGTTTGGGCAGGTACGGTAGTTTCAGACACCACTATCCGTTCGCATGAGTACCTGCCTATGATAGATCAGATACGCCCATTCATCTAGACCATGCCCTTCTGACAGCATTGATAGAGCACTTAGTTGGTGAGATGATGCCTACACTGTAGGAAATCAGCATGATACTAGGACTCCCAGTTGAAGGCAGAGCAGTGATTGGTACGGTATGACATGATTGGTCGGTCTTAGTAGAGGAGTATTTAGGTGTCGTGCCAGCAGATGGTGTGATTCAGGATTCATGTGTACGGTTCACCTGGTTGCATGCACAGTTTCTCGACACTATCATCTAGGATTCATCAGAGCATCAGATCGAGTATTATAAGAGATCTTATATTCTGACGCTTTTTAGGGTTCTCGTATTCCCGTCCTCCGCCGGAAACATGGCAGCGTTATGGTATTTACCTTTACTTACACATTTGACTGCTGCGGGCGCAGGAGCGTACAGCTGGGGCAACACAATTCTTGCTTGTTTATATCGCGGGTTGTGTCGAGTGTCATTGGGTGGAACATAGATGACTGGATGTTATGTGTTTCTACAGCTTTTGGCTTGAGAGAGATTGGATCTCGGACGACCTGGTATTATACATATCACGGATAGATGTGTCCAGACCGGTCCTGAGGAGCGGAGGTCCCCACTCGAGGTATATTGGGCAGGTGCACACATAGACGAGGAACCCATTCCAGTGCCTCGATTACTACATGGATGAGCTGAACATACTCCGGGACGAGGTCATATCATGGCGTCCTTACAGAAGGATGGAGTTGCATCCGTACCACCCCTGTGCTCAGTTCATCATGAGATATGGTTGACCACGGCGCCACTCATCCACTTTGCTATCGTCGAGAATTATTATCCGGACATGGTGATACGGCAGTTCGGCCTGCACCAGGACAACCCTCACGAGCGATTATATAATCGTGCTCTGTACAGGATCAATCGGCGAGGCAGAGCCACTGAAGACAGGTGCATCGTGATCACGTACACCGGTAGGACGTGGAGCTGGCTGCTCACGTTATCTGAGACACCCCACCATACGATCCAGCCCACTGCGAGGAGTACATGACTTGGTATTGTTCGATCACTCATTTGTACGCTGTCTTGCCCGACCATAGACGACTTTCTAGAACCGAAGATGCTAGGCCCTCGACTACTCGACCTATGTACCAGTCTCGAGCTCCTTCTACAGTTAGGATGGTAGCTATTTTACTTGGTATTCCTATTCTGTAATTTTCATACGGTACGATTCATATATCATTTTACTAAAATGATTCCTGTTTTTTATTTTTATTTTTTTCAGGTATCGCATGCATGTGCACTTATACGTCTTTCCATCTAGACTCTAGCGAGTGATGCCGCAGCTGGAGTGATAGAGTTCGCACAGATTACCTTCAGGGAGTACCGCTGCATTGTAACTGAGGCGAGAGAGGCCACCAGATTAGAGGTGATGGTTGCAGCTCCCATTCTTCCTGTGCGTAGACGCAGCAGCTTACCATGATAGTCAGACCAGGCTGGATCTTCATGTGTACAAGAGGAGACCGGTCAGGCTACACTTTCACATGCATAGGAGGAGACCGGTCAGGCTGCACCTTCGCATGCACAGGAGGAGTCCTATGTGTCTTTACCTTCGCATGCACCAGAAGAGCCCAGTGAGCCTCGACCTTCGGAGCTACCTATGTCGCAGTTGACTCAGGTTGATATTGCAGGACCTTCACAGATACTGCGACCACGTCCGAAGAAGAAGAGATATTATCTCGTTTTCATTTGATTATGTATTTTGTAGTATTATATTTTATCGAAGCTTTGTATCGTTCATGTAGTGATGTTAGCATTGATGTTATGATGGTATCCACCCTTCGAGATGTGATCTCTATTTTAGTATCAGTTTTGTGATTCCACCCTTCGAGGTGATCTTTGTTTAATGCCGAGTGTGGTGTATAGTGCTATATGGCACAGATTATTATGTATTTGTGGATAGATGTCAATATATGCAAAGAAGATGCTGTCCATTTTATTTTTAAAACATGGTTACATAAGTATTTTTTGAGATAAACGTGGTTACATAAGTATTCGCAGGAAGCCGTTGCGGCCATTTGGCATCAAAAAAATTGTATTACCACTCATCATATGAAGACTATATGTAACACCCTAGGACTTTGGTACAGTATAACAATAGTATCAATATATTTTTGCTCAATTAAACATATCTTTAATTTGAAGTTTAATATTTCCCAGATATAATATTATGGTTATGGTTATCTAACTTGGTAAATATATGATAATTAGTTTTAAAGATTTGTGTGTTGATCTATTAGTATCTTATTTAAATAATTCATGTAATATTTTGTTAGTGTTAAGTTTTGTTTATATCTTAATTAATATGCATACGATATATAGTCTAGATTATTTTAACCATAGATATAATGTAGTTTAATATTCGTTATGATAAGATCTTTAAAACCCCTTTTAAATCTTATAAACTTATATTAAAGGGTTTGTGCAAGTTAACTTTGTTAATATATATATATATATATATATATATATATATATATATATTAGTATGATAATTTGAGAGAAAAGATATGATAAGATAGTGTAAGATCCTTTTAAAATCTTTTAACCACACACACACACACACTTTTCCCTAAACCCATATAATTATATATATAAATATTCTTATACTATAATAATTCAAATAATATCCTATCACTAACTTCTTTAACTTATATATATATATATATATATATATATATATATATATATATTTTATCTCTTTCTTTCTCCAATCACATTTCTCCCCCCTCTGACGTCTCTCTCTCATCCAAACAACCCAACAACCAAGCTTATAAATCCACACACTACACACACACATATATATCATCACCCCCTTCCTCGTATCTTTTTTTTAACCCAACCGACCCTACATCTGAGCCGAGCCGTGTAGCCGAGCATCAAAGCTTGGATTTTTGCTTCGCGACGTCGTGTTGTTCCGTGATCATCGTCGTTGAGGCAAATATCGAATACTTGCTTTACATGCTATACGGCAAAGAATTAGGCTTGCCATAATATCTACTATTATTATAGATATATCGTACCAAGTTATATAAATTATTGTTGCGACATGGGTATTAACATGGTAGTTTATTTATATTAACACAGTGACTATAGTATGGATAGTATAACATAACAATTTTACATATTTCATTTAGTTATTCTAATAGTAAAATATATAGATGATAATTATACATTGTTCATAAAAAGGGTTATATCAGCTATATATATCGAATTTGTGATACCTAGAAGCATAAAATATTCATATTATTCAATATTGGTAAAATAAACTAATATTGTGTATTAATCGTTCACATTGATAGATTAGTAATAATATTGGAAACTGATCTTATTTGATCGTCTAAACTAGTTTGAAATATGATATTCAAATTTGACATTGAACTTATAATACTAGTACGTTGCTTGTTTACCTAAACATACGATAATTCTAATCATGCTAGTATATTGATTGTTTCATGAACACATGCTTGAACCCGTTATCTCATTATCGTTATCATCACCGTGTCAGTACTTATACTTTCCATGTAATATTTACCTATACCAACAACTACTGATATTGACTTGATTGACCGGACCTATTGTCCTGATGGACGTAACATGTACTTGATTGTTTTTGTGTTGGCATTATGTAGATATTATATTGATACTTGATTTGAACATGAAACCTGGGGGAAATGGAAAATCAAGAATGTAACTGAAACGTAACTCAAGAGGATATTGTTGCCGTGATTCTGGGAGTGAATGGAATAACCAATGTTGATTGTACCATGGTCCGTGGGAAAAGAACGGGATATATTATACAATGGTCCCGTAGGAAAAGAACGGAATATATTGTACCGTGGTCCCGTGGGGAATGAACGGAATATATACTGTTGAGTTACGATGAAGATTATATTAATTGGTTTTAAATACCTTTAGAATAAATAACCTAGACATATGAACCCATAGAATACACGTGACATGATTGACTCCATATATCTTGCTTGTTACATTATATGTTATCACTATTGCTTATCGTTTATACTCATGGCATCTAATTCTTGCACCTGGTATATACTATATTTTACACTGGTTATATTATTATGATATTATTTATGACGTACTGACGTCTGGATTTTGCATGACTCAGATCCTTTGACTTTAGCAGAGGAGGATCGTGAGTACTTTAAGAAGTTTGCAGATTAGTGAGGAGCATCCCACTGAGATAGTTGTTATTGTTTAGGTTTATTTTTTAGTATTGCACGTTGTAACTTTATTTTGTGAACCCGAAAGCGGTAGGATTTGGATATTTGTTTCTTTATTTGTTTGGATCGTATTGCTTCCGCTATTGTTTCATGTTATTATTTCTTGTGGCTGTTGGACATGTGATAGATAGATTTATTATTATATTATTCTTGATTACTGATTGACAGCCGTAGTAACTATGAGAGGATATTTCCTTACCATATAATCATGGTTGGATTTATTACGTTCCCATATTTAAGTATATTGGGAAGTGGGGCGTGACAAGATTTTGTTGGTATCAGAGCATATGTTTATGTTAGTCGGGTTTGGTTCAGTTTGTAGTTGGTTATGGTGCCCGATGCATTGACCGTGAAGCCCAAAATTATAGGAACATGTCCTGCCACACTATTGCTTATCATTCCAGTTCTTGAATCCTTGTTTTATTGAATTTTGTTTCTGTTGTTAATTCTTGTCATTTGTTCTTGACTTCATAATCATGGTGGGAAAAGATTTACGGGCGTATTAGAGGCGTGTTGACGATGCCACACTACTTAGGGTCATACGCGGCATGCCGAAGAACCAGAAACGTCAGACAGAACTAAACCAGCGACAGGCTGAGGCTTTCCAAAAGGGCTTGAGGACGACCCAACAGACTGCTATCACGGCAGCTGAGAAGGCGGCAGTTCCTAGACCAGCTCAGCTTGATGGTACCATGGCGGACTTCAGGAAGCTCAGTCCGGCAACATTTACAGAATTGGAGGAGTCATTACCGGCGGAGCAGTGGCTGGTGAATACGAAAAATGTTTTAGTTGTTGCACAGATTCCGGATGAGAAAAGGATGGATGTGGTACGAATCCAGTTGGTGGATTATGCTCGTGAATGGCGGCTTGTTGAGGAGACACGTTTGACAAAGTCGATCAGCTGGGCGACTTTTACACGGAGTTTCTTGGAGAAATTCTTTCCGCGGTCTGCTAGGGAGAAAATGGAAGAGAAGTTTATTGGTATAAAATAGAATGACGAATCTGTGGATACACATGCGGCTGAGTGGACCCGGCTCAGTCGATTTGTAGGGCCCTTGGTAGCCAACGAGACGGATATGGCAAGATGGTTCATGCGCAGTCTGGATGTGGAGATTCAGAGGCATATCATATCGTTGGGGTTGACCACTTTTTCTCAAGTTCTCATGGCGTCTAGAGAACAATAGAGATTATCAGAGAGAGAAAATGGTACTCATCAGCAAGAGGTTATGACGCGGAAGACCTTGTATGCACAGACCATAACTTTAGGACGTAGGAGTATTCCGGTCAAGAGACAGGGAACAGTTCCTATGAAGAGGCCCTTCATTTCAATGCAGAAGAAGAATGTGATTTGTGATTTCTGCCAGCGACCGGGTCATTTCCAGAAAGAGTGCCGGATGAGGCTTGGGCAGTGTCTGATTTGCGGAGCTGCCGATCATCAGGTCAATACTTGTCCATCGAGAGTTCAGATGAAGGGTGATACTCTGAGAGCATAGCAGAAGCAGATTACTTAGAGGCCTAATCAGGGATGGGCCTTCATCCTGATGGCCGAGGGGGTCAAAGCTTCAGAGGATGTAATTTCAGGTATCTTATTCGTTTGGTTTTTTTTCTTCTAGTTTTAGCTTTATTTGTTTCCTTAGCATCCCACAGTTGTTTTTCCTAGTTCGTAAGTAAAATCCCTAGATACAACTTTTACATAGACTGTAGAGTTAGTTTGTAATGATTACATCTAGGTTTGTAATGATTACATCCAGGTTCATTCTTGAATCCTTCCTATTTTTCTGACGATCGTATCTCGACGAAAAAGGAAACAGATTTCCAAACCTTCATCTTATAATCTTCTTGATTTTCTTATTGTTTTCTTAAACTATATTTTATTGACTTAGATGGTAGAATTTGGGCGACTTAGATGAAGTTACGTGATTGTAACTATGTACCATGGCATGGTTACAATACGGTACTCTATTTGGGTAATCTGGACTCCTACTCTTGATTCATTTTCTTGATTTGATTATGTGTACTATCTTGTTTCTCTATTGTTCTTTTACTTCCAAACCTGTGTCCTATCTTGAACATTGAATCTAACAACCTTTGTATTCTTTCTTACCCGACTGTTGGAGTCTGATGGTGACGGACGACCATGTTATTCTTTATCTCGTCCAGTAACGACGAGCATTTAAGGATTATAGTTTAGACATTGGAGCAAGAGATTTGGCTGGATGAAGTGAAGTTTTAGGCCACGTCAAATCGGGAGATGGCATGGCAGTGGATCCGGAGAAAATGATTGTAGCAGTTAGAGATTGGCTTGAATGGAGACAAGTATTCAAGTACAGTCATCTTGGGTAAACCGCATCAAGAAAGTTCAGACGTAAGATGCACGATAGGAGAAGTTTATATACTTGCATCAACTTATGAGAGTGGAGCAGTAGAAGCGTGATAGACCCATGATCCACAAGTTTTGGAACAGATTTGTTAATTTAAAGAGTCGGGTCCTTCTAGTATCGAAATCACTTGTGTGTGCCAAAAGGAGAAATTTGTGAAGAAGTTATGAGGGAGATACATAGCTCGGCCTATTTGTTACATTCGGGAGGCGTTAGCAGAAGATTGTGAGATTGCATGACACTTGTTGGCCTAAGTTAGATGACATGTCATAATTTAATTCTCCTTGTTACCATTCGTTTCATTTCATTAGCATGGTTTAGTCATCATCTTGGATTATGATATTTATATTACCAGTTTAGACTTGTTATTTGTTGGGATTGGAGGGTGGAAATACCTGTACACTCGGGTGACATTCATACTAGACAAAATTCCATCATAGTCATGGGACACTTCTCGAGGATGTTCATGCTACTGACCTGATTCTTGATATTGATGTCATCTCAGGCACGAGCGTCCTGCTCATACTGCTTCTGGCCAGTCATGAGATACCCCGGGGATACGAGTACATTCATCAGTCAATTCCATCACTACACATCTTGTTTGACCTAATTTGACTCCTAAATTAATACCCGACATGATTTGACCTTCAGATTGCCTTTCAATTTGCTTCTATCCTGATTTGATTATTGATATTCGACTTGACACCACTTTGTCTTATGCATCGTTACTGTCCGCACGATTACCTTTCGGTATTCTTTTCTATCTACGACACGTTTTCTCATTACTTTACGTACATGTTTTTTCGGACTTGGTTCTGTGAATCCGAGTTTCCTTGTTCTTATCCTTTCCTTGTTATTGTCCGTTTCATGAGTTCCGTAAATGTGGGATGGTTCGTTCTTGTTCTTTTCCTTATCTCTGTTCTTTTCGTTCTCGTGAATTTCGAGGACGAAATTCTTTTTGTAGTTGGGTATAATGTAATACCCTAGGATATTGGTACAATATAATAATAGTATCAGTGTATTTTTGCTCAATTAAATATATCTTTAATTTGGAGTTTAATATTTCCCAGATATAATATTATGGTTATGGTTATCTAGCTTGGTAAATATATGATAGTTAGTTTTAAAAATTTGTGTGCTAACATATTAGTATTTTATTTAAATAATTCATGTAATATTTTGTTAGTGTTAAGTTTTGTTTATATCTTAATTAATACAATATATAGTTTAGATTATTTTAACCATAGATATATTGTAGCTTAATATTCATTATGATAAGATCTTTAAAACCCCTTTTAAATCTTGTAAACTTATATTAAAGGGTCTGTGCAAGTTAACTTTGTTTATGTGTGTGTATTATTAGGATATATATTAGTATGATGGTGATGATGCTCTATATTGACGAGCTCCCAGATCAGGACATGTGGCAGATGACGTGTCCCAGGACTCAGAAGAAAGGGCCCACAGGGGCCGACCAGGCCACCCTTATACCTGAACTGCAAGTACGAGCTGGCCCTCCTCAGAGCCCCCTGCAAATTGGTCTCCTCGGTCTCTCAGCTCACCCCGAGCTGCCACAGGACCAAGACCCCTCGGCCCTCTCGCTCATCCCCGAGCTCCGCAGCAGAGGCCATCTTCCTCGGTCCTCCGACCGACCAACTCCGCTACTCACAGGCGTAACTGCCGCTCCACGAATCTCGCTACACGCAGATTCTCCGCCAACAACATCCCACGTTCCATGCCATCACGATCCCCATTAATGGGCGATCCGCTCTTTACGCGGGCATGACGTCGGGAGCGTAACTGCCGGCGAGATTCTCGTGCCTGCTGCTGCGTGCTGCCGCCACTATATAAACCCCCATCACAGAGGGGTCAAGTAAGCCATTTTTTACTCCACTTAGCCGTTACTCTTCTCGGATCTTGTACTAACTTGATCGTCGGAGGGTCCTCGGTGGAACCAAACCACTCCGGGACTTCTTTGCAGGTACTCGGCGCTAAACTCCTCAAAATCACCAATCTCCTCAAAACCCATTGAGACCCACACGCAGCAGGAGATCACCTCTAAAATCTACCGGGAGATCGACGGAAAACAACATCTGACGGAGAACCAAAAAGGACTTCCATCAGTTGGCGCCGTCTATGGGAAACTAAACTCCACAAAAAACAAAGTTGGCCTTCCGATCTCCATCCACATGGTAAGCGACCATCCTGAAGATCCAGGTACCAGCCGTCGCCTCCCCCTCACCGGAGGCGCGGATGAACCTCCCCCGGCGACCATCATCAACGCCATCGCCAGCCGAATAGATCTGCTACAGTCCCTCATGGAAGCGCTCGTCCGCGTCCAAATGGCCGGGCCAGGGCCCCAGATCGCCGCTCCTCCGCCTCCAAAAGGCTCTGCCCTTGTCGGCACGGCTGACCACCGGCAGGCTACGACCCGTAGCCACAGATCTCACGGGCCGATACCCCCTGAGGCCAGCTGGGCGCCCCACGGCTCCACACCGGGATCCGCCGCCAGAGCACCTCGCCTCGAGCCTCCCCGTGGCCCTTACCCCGCTGAGGAGATGTCGGTCACCTCGCCTGTCCACCGGCATGATCGACACCCCTCCCTCGACGGGGTCGCACAAAAGGGGCTCGCCACGACGGCTCGAGGGCCACCTCGCCCGGGGATCTGAGGAACCTTATCGAGAGGAACTGGGGTCGCGCCCAAACGCAGGTCTATCGCAGCAGGGGCCAGGGATCATAAGGCGCCTGGAAGGTCATCTCTCGGGCGACGGGGCTAAGTACACCGCCGACTCGCTCACCAAACCGTTTACCGAGGAACTGCTCGCCGTCCACGTCTCCTCGCGCAACAAGCCCCCGAAGGTCTCTCTGTTCGACGGGAAAACTGACCCGAAAGACCATTTAGATGCTTTCACCATGGGGATGAGCTTCCAGGACCATTCCGACGCCGCCCAGTGTAGGGCCTTCCCAGCCACCCTCATCCTCTCTGGTCGGGACTGGTTCCGAGGACTTGAGCCTTGCTCAATCTCGACCATTGATGAGCTGGCTACTCAGTTCCTCGGCCACTTCGTTGGGAACCGTTGGCAGAAGCGCACGGTCGACTGCCTCTTCACAATTAAGAGCGGGGACAAGGAAACGTTCAAGGTTTACATCACCCGCTTCTACAACGCCCTCCTCGAGCTCCCCGAGCACCGGGACGAGACCGTCATCATGGCGCTCAGATATGGTCTTAGGCACAAGGAGTGGTTGCGCTCCTTTGCATTGGCGCAGCCTAAGACCATGGCTGAGGTCAAGGCGTGGACCGAGCGCGAGGTTCAGCTGGAGTCCGAGGTGAATGCGAACCTCCCCCGAGCAGAACGGTCCGACCAAAAAATGAGGGCTCGGGAAGAGAGGCCGGAGCGTCAGCAGCCCTATCACCCGAAGTTCCAGGAGTACACCCTGCTCAACGTCTCCCTCGCAGTATTACTAGAGGAGGCCCAGGGCGAGGGGTTCTTCAAGTTCCCTTCAATCCCACGTCAGTCCTTGATTGATCGTTTAAGTTGTGATGAAATGTAAAGTGTTCACAATCAAAGATATTTATACCACAATCAATTAACGGTGTCGATGCAGCGCGTTAATGAATACGGATTGTCCACTGAGATGTGTGATTTGATCGATCTTGTTTTAGATGAGTCGAAATGAAAATATAAAAGAAAATGCAAGAAAGTTGATTCAAGATTTGAAGGATTTGATTTCAAGAAACATAAAGAAACTAGATCTAGAATCAAGAATCAAGAATTTTCCAAATCACTTTGATTTATCAAGATAATGAAGAATAGCTTGTAGGATTCGATTGAGTTAATAGTTAATGATGAATCTAATAATTCCTAATCTTATCTATTGATAATTTGTAGCTAGATTGATGATGATGAATGAAGATTAGGGATCTATTGAAGAAACTAGGGTTTCTCCTTCTATCCCTTGTCTTTTCAATCATGATCATTCGGATCTAGCCTCTAGCAAAGAAAATCATCAATCATTTGATCCCTAATTTGCAACGAAATTCGCAAGAATGTGATCTCGATCCAAATTAGGTCATTGATGATTCTTTTTCCTAGAGTTCACAAATCTCATAAGACTTAAAATTAATATTAAGATTTGATCATCATTAGATCTATCAATTCTCTTGAATCCTCCTCAAGCGGAGAATTTACTCAAGCATCATGAAAATAAATGAATCAAAGATCAAGAAATTTCACAACGCAAGAATGTAAAGAAAACAAGAATTTCAATTATCACCTTTATTAAATCGAAGACTAATTATACATTCCCTCAATTCGAGCTTACAAGATGTTGCTCTCGATCGCTCCCTTTGAAGAGGTAACTAGATCCGTCAAATTTCGCTCCACTCGATCTCCGTGAGTCGCGGATCGTCGTGGATAAATTGGCTTCGCGGATAAAGGATCGATGGTTGCTTGCTTGATTTGCTTCTCAAAATGATCTTGATTTGGCTTTGAATTTGAATTTGGGCTAGGGTTTTTGGTATCAAGTTGTGTCACTCGACTTGAATTTGAATTTTGGCTCCAAATGTGTAACTAACTAACCACTAATTGTCTAACCCTAATTGTGTAACCTCTTCAATGAAGCCTTGAATGCCTTTCTATAGATTTCCTTTTAGCTTCCCCTAGAAGCTTGATCTAGCTTCCTCTAGAAGCTAAGCTAGGTTTAGCTTCCCTTGTAGGCTTGGTAGTTATGAAGGAAGCTTCTAGATTACGGTAGTTAGCTAGCTTGCTTGAGAAGCTTGGTTGTTATGAAGCTTGCATAGGAAGCTAGGTACTTGTTAAGCTTGCACAAGAAGCTTGGCTGTTAGAAGAGAAGCTTCTGGAGAATCCGAGGAACTGAAGTGTCTTGAAGAGGGTTTGCCATTTAAAGAGAAGAAGCCTGCAAGAAGTTGCTGCCACAAACGAGTCGACTAGGCCGTGGATCCGCGGCGGATTGGCTAACTCGGCCGCGGATTTGCGGCTGTTTGGTGCTTTCTTTGCATGAAATTTCCAGGGTAGTTTGGTGCTGGCTTTAGGGATGTTTCCTGATGTCTGGAATCTTATTATTCTTTCTTGTTCACTGCCAGATTTTAAGTCTTGGACTTGGTGTATTTTTATCAGCACTTTTAGCACTTCCGGCTCTTTTTCCTGGAATTTCCTGCACAAAATCTCGAGACAAGTGTTGCAATATACAAAAGATCATGCGTGCAATAATAAACACTCAATTTCCCTCAAAATTCCGGTTATAATGTATAACACATGTTATTTGATATTTTACAGACAAATTGCTAATATGTGCTATATTCATACCAAACACCTTTAGATGATTGCAAAGAATAGGGAAATTGATGTGTTAAAAATGCAATATTTTTGACTGATCAAATTCCCCCAAACTTAATTTTGGTCGTCTCGAGCAAACTTGTTTTATTAAAAGAGAAGGAGAAAATAAAGAAAAAGAATAACTAACTAGCACGCTTTCGTAGGCAACATGATTGCACTGAGCACGTGCAACAAGCCTTTAAACCTCTAGGTGTCCCTAGTAGGAGGAGTGTTGTCTCCTGAGGGTTTTCAGTGGATTGCACCCACAAAATCCAATAATAAAAGGAAGACCGTGAAAGTTACATATAAAGATAAGAATTGTAAAAGAAAGACTTTGAAAATTAGAGTTTCCAACTATACTAGCTTTTTGGTTGTTATGAGCCATATCTTAATAGTCATGAAAAGATAATAGAAATCACATCATCCCTCATTAAAACATCGTCTTTATTCTTCATTCCCACCTTTCTTCCAAATATTGATCATATACCCCTACGTGTGTGTAAAAGACATCCCTACACTCGGAGAATTCAATTCAAGTTATCATCTTCTTGTCCATCTGCCTCAGTACTTTTTAATCGATATTTAGATGGATTTGCTCACACATTTTTCATGCGACCGTTAATACTTCTTGAGGTACTAACCGACCAATTACTCATGTGCTTGCTGATTAGGTGCAATTAATATTTTCCTCGTCTTACACCACCTAAGGCTTAGCAGTGACTCCCAGACCAGTTGGTCTAAGGCACTAGGTGATGAAGCACCCTCGCAATATTTTTTTATTGCTGCCTTGGCGATAACAAAACCAGTGTTCATTTTTCTTCACCATTTTATCTTTTATTTTTTTTTATTATTTCCTTCATACTTTGGCTTTTAGACAAGAGCATTTCAAGGTATCCTCTACTATCCCGAGTTTCAAGACGTGTGTAAGTGCGTATAGTAGGGTATCAACGTTCAAATGTTTGGCTTCCAGAATAGGAACTATTTTTCAGACTTATTTTTATTCTCAGATTAGTGACTTTCTTCTTCTTACTAACCCTTGGGACAACGGCTCATAACTACTTATTACTAGTTCGTTTAAGAAAACTTCTAACTTTCTAGGTTTTCTTAAATTTTTCTAATCTTTTGGATGTAATTTTTCACTATCTAATCTTTTATTATCTTATTTATGTACACACATTTTTTTTATATGTTTTTTTTATTTTATCTGTTTTGTTTTGTGCTTATGCAAAGTATGATGCAAATGATGCGCAAATAAGCACAAACATTCCCCAAACTTGTTTTCAACAGTGTCCTCACTGTTGCTTTCTGCCAAATCTCAAAAACCTGTAAGCTTGGGAGGACATTATTAATGGGGGCAAAAATATTTTAAAGTGAAAATCCTCTCCCAAACTTATTTTTGGCTCACAATTTTGAGGACAACATTTATTTTCAAGAACCAAAAATACACCCCCCTCAAACATGAGTTAGACAATAGTAAGCATTTTAAGAGGGGGTAAGTCATTTTGTCAAAATAAGACTTTACAAAGACAAAAAATTAATACCAACCATTCAAAGATTTTATCAGTGTAGCGTATAGGTCGGTGGAAGAACATGTTGTATCGAGTCAGGAAAAAGTGGGGAAGAGATAAGTGGTGGTCTGGAAAGGGTTTGAATCTTAAATTATAGAAATGAAAGAATGAAGATGAATGTGAATGATTAGGAAGAATGAGTGGTGGCGGTTCAACTTCTATAGGTTGAGGTTGATCAATCACAAAAAAATTACGGAGGTAGAAGACTCAAAAAACTCATCTACCTCATTTTCAAAAGTATCCAAATCAAGTTGAATTTATGGTATTATTGAACTTGAATTAACGGATTGTGATTCATCAAAACTTACTAAAACTATAGGAACAGAAGAAGAACCGGAGAAAGTAGGACAAATTGGTGTGTCGAGCGTTGCTGAACCAGATGTGGAAGATGGAGGCTGAATTTCGGTCTGATATTCGGGTATACGATTATCATCAACTTCAAGACGTATTTGGGGTTCGGGAAGAATTAAAGGCTCAAGATGATGACCACAAGGAAGTGAAATGATCTGATGAATTGGTGGGACAAACTCATCCAAAATTTCGGGTTCATCAATCAATATATCCCTAACGTTAATCACCTCATTCAAGTGAAGGTTAAAATTCTCAAACACCTCATTTAAATTATGGTTTTCAATCAATTTTGGTTCAAGAGTGGAAGTGTAGAGATAACAAGGGTTTGGTATGGTTTCACTTGAAATGGACCCTTCACAGTCGGGTAAATCATACACTGCATTATTACACAACTTCTCATACATTCTATCGTCCATTGGTGAATCATTTGATGTACTCGATGAATCTGTGAAACTGGAGTTGTGGATTTCAGTTTGGAAAGGGAAGGTTTGATTAGGAAGGGTGTACAATTCTGTCTCACTACCCAAATTCTCATTTTGTCCTATGCCTGAATTGTATACTAAAATTTTTTGGGCTGGTTTGAAATTATTTGCTTGCCCCCACTCTGTCATTTCCTTCCTAAATTGGTTTGACAATTCCAGAAATTTTTCTAATGTCTGCTCCAGACTAGACTTGGGTCGATAAGGGGTTTCAGGATAAGATTGAAATTCTTGTGGACAATTAAAACTTCCAAATGACTGATTAGAAGGGCTGTCTAGAGAAGGTGGAAAGGTCGGATTGGATTGATAGGAATAGAATGGTTGCGAAAATTGGGTAGGATTAGGATCAACATTATAATAAGAAGAATATTGATATTGGTTGATCGGTTGGCTATTGGACATCATACATGCCACAAACCGATTATGAAATTCTTCTTTGGACGGGTTGAAACTTTGGCCTCTAGCCCTAGCTATATGCTCAGCAATGGATATGCGTCTAGGGGCATCCTCACTCGGAGTATCAATAGAAACAGATGTAGAATTAGGATACTGTTGATATTGGTCCGGATTGAAACTTTGGCCTTTAGCCCTAGCTATATGCTCAGCAATGGACATGCGTCTAGAGGCATTTTCACTCGGAGTATCAACAGAAACAGATGTAGAATTAGGATACTGTTGATAGGACATGGACTGAGGTCGCCAACTGTTTCTACCCGCTTGTTCTATCCGATCTCTTAAGGACATGGGAGAGTCAGATGGTATACCGAAGGGATTACGAAAACAAGAAATATCTGGTTATGGACAGCAAAGCTCGGCAAGAGTTCTTCTGTTTGGGTCACCCATTATAAGAAGAGAAGAGAAGAGAAGAGAAGAGGGGGAAAAGGGTAAAAAGGGGAGAAAGTAATTGGTTTGTTTTGAAAAAGGACGGTGTTCCCCTCCGAACGGCGGCCTGGACGTTAGGACGTCCTGTGCCTGGGGTTCGGGGCAGATGCTATTTGGTTTTATCCGTCTATCTCTTCGAAGATGCCAAGTTGATTTATGGCACCTCGTATCGGAGGTTTAGACGGATGCGGCCGATGTAGCAGATTTCGTCAGATTCCCCCTCAGGGTGAGGGGTTTTTGATTGTGGGGACGCTCTTCCCTGCAGGCGCAAGCCCCTGCAGTTAATTACGCTACCGCATCGCGGTAACAACTTTCTCCTACTCCAGAGTTTCACTTCGTGTCGTGTGTATTTATTTTGTTTATGGTTGCCCGTGGATTGTATACGGAGACTGAGTGATGTCGTCACCCGTAGGACGTGGGTTAGTCCAAATCCGTATTTAGTTAGATTTGGGTTTGGTATTTTTAGTTTAAGGATACGTTAGTCGCGTTGCGGCTAAGATCAACTTAAACGTTCGTCAAGGATACGTTAGTCCTGTTTTGGACTAAGATCAACCTGACGTGGTGATTCATTTAATTTATGGTCGTCGGGACTCATCACCTCCCTAACATCGTTGAAGGATTACAACGATAAGTGTCAGAGGAGCTCAGAGATGTACCCTTGAACCAAAGCCAGTTGACTTAGGGTTTATGAAATCTGTTTGAATGTTTAAGGATACGTTAGCCGTGTTTGGGGCCAAGATCAACTTAAACGGGATCGTTTAGATCCGGGAAAAGAGCAATTGGCTCTATTGTTCCAGTTTAGGGACGTAGTGGTCCATTCTTAGTTTAGGGACGTCTCGGTCCAATGCCAGTTTAAGGACGTGGTGGTCCAATGCCAGTTTAAGGACGTGATGGTCCATTATTAGTTTAGAGACATTTCGGTCGACATTAGTTTAAGGACATCTCGGTCCAATATTAGTTTAAGGACGTCTCGGTCCAATATTAGTTTAAGGACGTTTCGGTCCATCGTTAGTTTAAGGACGTCTCGGTCCGTCGTTAGTTTAAGGACGTCTCGGTCCAATATTAGTTTAAGGACGTCTCGGTCCAATATTAGTTTGTGGTTGTTGGGACCCGTCACCTCTTTGACGTCGTTGAGGAATTACAACGATGGATATCAAAGGAGCTCGGAGATGTACCCTCGAACCGGACGTAGATTGATTTAGGAGAGCCATTTTGCTCAGTCAATTTAATTTAAGGACTTACGGCCACGGTTGGGCTAAGTCCAGTTCAACACTTTATTCGCATTGCATTTTTCTTATTTAGGCTCTACAAGAGATATAGAGTATTAGTTTATTTTGGGCTCTGCCCATTTGCAAAGCATCTACTTTGTTTTGGGCTTTGCCCCTTTTAAAATCCATAGCGTTCTGAATATTTTGTTTGGGCTCTGCCCATTTATAAATGATGCAAAGCATTTGTTCTGGTTTGGGCTCTGCCCTTTAAAATAATGCATTTGCGCTTCATTAAGCCTGTTAGGCCTTCTCCTAATTGGGCTTGGCCCTTTTTAATGCATCTGCGCTTTGCGCTAAGTAATGAACGCAAGTTCATATGGTGATGACACGTGTCGTGCTCTGATGAGCGCGAGCGCACTAGCGCAGTGCGATGCGCTGTTGCGTTGCGCTATTGCGCTGCTGACACGTGGCGCGCTCTCAGCGAGTTGCGCCAATTCCAGAGAGCAAAGCTCTATCTTAAGGGCGCTTAGCGCAAGTGGTTTTATAGCCGACACGTGGCGCTCTCTTAAGAGCGCAACGGCGCAACTTGGAAGTGCAGAGCACTAAGAATCTTTTAGATTCAAGAAGGGAAGTGCAAAGCACTGTTTGATTTCTTTGTCTAAATTAGATCAAAGAAAAATAAATTTTTCTTTATTCGAAGAACCAGAGATTCTTAAAAGTGCAAAGCACTATTCTTTTATTATTTTATTATTTTATTGTTTTTACAGAACCGAAGGTTCACAAGAAGTGCAAAGCACTGTTTTCTTTTTTATATAAAGATCATTGATCTTATATATATATATATTTTTTAGACTCATGGTCTATTGGAAGGAATTTCTTCTAATCCATGAGGGTTCTTTACCTCTTTCTTGAGATCTTCTCAGAGTTTTCTCTGCTTAGAGTTCTTGATCTTTCGAGAAAATTGTTGATGCCTTTGAATTGAGGCTTAGGGTCCTATTTATAGTGACCACAAATCTGTTGAATTTGTTAACAGGATCTTTCCTGAGTGATTTTGGGAATTTTCCTACTGCTGGATCTTTGATCCAAAGGCCGAAGAAAATCTTCTAGTTCTGGAAAGAACAGAAAAGATTTCATAAAATCTTAATTTAGTTTGGCGCGGATGCCCCAGCGCATGACACGTGTCGCGCAGCGCAGAGCGCAGCGCAAGTGCGCTAGCGCATCTGCGCTGACACGTGTCGCACAGCGCAGAGCGCAGCGCAAGTGCGCTAGCGCATCGGCGCTGACACGTGTCGCGCAGCGCAGAGCGCAGCGCAACTGAAGCGTTGCTTCGTTTAAACAGAGCTTTGCTCTGATTGGGTGCGCTTTCTGGGCGCTGCGCTCGGCGCGTTGCGCCAGACACGTGGCAAGTTGCGCCCAGCGCAGAGGATCTGAAGCGTTGCTTCACCTGAGATATCTTTTCATCTCCCCTTTTCCAAGTCAAACTTGTATTTCCAAGATTTTGATCTCCCGGGTCTTGGAAATAATTCCATTGTGCACAAAATCTTTTGTGTTTGGGTCTATATATAGTTCAGGGCCGAGCTTTTTATTCTCTCATCTTCAGAGAACTTTTTCGATCATGGCTTGCAACCGCCTTCATGCCCGCCGACAACCATGGGAGGTTCCGATTCGGGACATCGTTCCCCGTTTTGCTGCGCGCCTGGTGGACCCTTCTCTCTCGGACGAGCAATGCGACGCTGCAATGCATGAGCTTTTGACTCGTGTGGGGTCTCCTCTTCCTCCGAATTCCATTTGGCTTCGGATGGCCCTTGCCTCGGTGCTCTCCGACATTCCCCCTCCTCCAGCAGAGATGTCCCCGGCAATGCTGGATGCGGCCGAGGACAAGATCGAGGGCCTTCTCGAAGCGCACTTGATCACCAAAGCCCTGAAGGACTGCTCCTTCCATTTGCTTAACCAGATACGGGCTCGTCGGGTTGTCATCGCCACTTTTTCTCAGGAGTGTGGCGTCGACCGTTGGATGGCCACCCCTCGGGAGGATCGCCGCTTCGATGTGGTGGAGAAGACAGAGAGGGAGCTGGGGAATCTTCTTCTTCTTTTTGCGAATCCTTGTCTTTCTGATCCCGTATTCGGTGATCTTTTTTAAATGTAATATTAATAATAATGAATAAGCATTTTTCTTTTTAATCAGGTATTTCATTGTCTGTTAAGGGTTCTTTTATTTTAATTCTTTGTTGTGTTCGTGTATCATATGATTTTAATTCGTTATTATCAAGTGTACGTAACTTTACACGAATAAATTGCTTTTGGTGTTAAACCTCTTCTTCTGCGCTAGCGCATCTGCGCTGACACGTGTCGCGCAGCGCGGCTGCGCTAGCGCATCTGTGCCTGAGCAACTGAAGCGTTGCTTCCTTTATTGAAGTTTAAATTTTCAAAGCAAAGCTTCGTTTCTGATTGGGGAGTCGTTTCATCTTCTACCTCGGAATCTGATCGGAGCTTTGCTCCGATTGGGGTAAACAAATGTCCCCCGCACCATTGCGCTTACGTGGCCCCAAACGTGAGCGCAATGGTGGCGAAATTCCAACCGCCGTGACGACTTTTGGAAGTCGAAGAGGCACTTGGTGCCTATAAATAGGACCTCTGGTCCCCCACAGATGCTTATCATCTTTCCGTTTTTTTATTTTCAACAGCTTCAGAGCTTTGCTCTTGCATTCAAGAATTCTAGAGCTTTGCTCTTCTTTCCAAAGTTTTTTGGAGAAAACTTTAGGTAAAATTGAATCTTATATTAAATTAACTTTAATTAATCTTAAACAGCAGAGCTTTGCTCAATTTCAAAGTTAGAAACTTTAAGTAAAATTAATATAAATCAAATTAACTTAAATTAGTCTTAATCAGAGAGCCCTGCTCTCACTGATCTTTTGATCTAAAGAGATCCCCATTGGGGTTTCACTAGCAGAGCTTTGCCCAACTCCAAAATTGGAAACTTTAGGTAAATTTTAATGTAAATCAAATTAATCCAAATTAATCTCAGTCAAAGAGCTTTGCTCTCATAGATCTTTTGATCTAAAGAGATCCCCATTGGGGTTTCATTAAGCTTTTGTTCGCGGGTTTTAATCCTTGAACAGAGCTTTGCCCTCTAAAAGATTTGTAATTTCTTGATTCATTAATGGAGCTTCGCTCCTTTTAGATTATATAACATAGCTTTCAAGGGTCGTTGATTGTTGTCAATCTTCTTCTACAGGAACAATGGACGCCCATATGTATACTCTTAACGAGATCATCTCCTACGGGGACATCCGCCGACTTGGCCGCTCTCAAAATCGAGAGTTCACAAACGCGGAGTGTGCTGAAATCATGAGCCGCTTTGACGCATACAATGGTCCACTGCTTCCCCGGCGTTCCTCTCTCCTCAAGCTTATAGTGGGAGCCATCTGGGAGGCGCTTCCCCTCTTCTGTTCCGGCATACCGCTTAGGGCGTTGGATGCTGCTGAGGACAAGGTGCACTCGGTGTACCTGTTGAATTTTATCTCAAAGAGGCGACGAGACAGCCTTATCGATCTCCTGCATGAGGTCTTTCAACAGTCCGCCATACTCGCCGCTTATCGAAGGGTGGAAGACATCAGGGGGGACCCTGACGCTTGTGCTCGTGAAAGGAAGCATACCAGGATGGTCCGCGCGGCCTGGAAAGTCATAGATAGGGTAGCTTTCGAGTTCCTCAATCCATGCCCTGGGTTCGAGGTTATTCCGTTGTAATAACATTTTTAATTTATCGCTTTTATGATTGTAAGAACTTTGGGCGATGTTAATGAAAATTTTGTCTTTCTTATCCTGTCTTATCTTCTGCTCTGAATCTTTCACCTGACTGAATGCGTCTCATATGCTCGATCAAGTGTAAATCATATGCTTTTTTTTGTTGCTTTTCCTCTTTTTCAGCATGTCGTCACAATTAGCAGGTAGTAGAGTAAGCTTCTTGATTTCTTCGAGATATAGCGATGGCTTAGGCCGCAGTTTCAGATCTGCCGTCTAGGACTTTTCAACTCTATGAGCCGTGAGGGTCTTATAGAGGCTTTTCTCCCTACGGATCGAGAGGATCTCGCAGGTGGATTTTCTCCTTAAGAATCGTGAGGATTCCTAAGTGTAGTTTTCTCTTTATAAGTTGTAAGGATCCTATAAGAGAATTTTCCCTCTTACGAGTCGAGGGGATTCGTAAGTGGTTGTTTCCCTCTTTGTCGAAAATCGATTTCAGAGAGTGAGACCCGTGAATAGTATGCAAGAGACCATTTAGGATTGACTTGCAGGGTCCCATTGCCCTCTTACGAGTCGAGAAGGCTCGTAAGCGGTTGTTTCCCTCTTTGTCGAGAATCAACTTCAGAGAGTGAGACCCGTGAATAGTATGCAAGAGACCATTTAGGATTGACTTGCAGGGTCCCATTGTTCAGGAAGCAAGTTTTTGAATCCTTACTGCCCGATATGTGAGTCAAAGAAGCTCTCGTCACGAAGTGTTTGTATCCGTGAGTTGAGTATTTTGCTAGGGATTATTTGTTTCCCAAGCGCCAAGGATTATTTGTGTCCTTGGGGTTCGAAACGAGTCGAGGGTTCCTACGGAGGCACTGGTGGCTCTGCGGGTCGACACGGATCAGGAGGCTCTCGTCAAGGAGTGTTTGTATCCGTGAGTTGAGAAGTTTGCCGGGATTATTTGTTTCCCGAGCGCCAAGGATTATTTGTGTCCTTGGGGTTTGAAACGAGTCGAGGGTTCCTACGGAGGCACTGGTGGCTCTGCGGGTCGACGCGGATCAGAAGGCTCTTGTCAAGGAGTGTTTGTATCCGTGAGTTGAGAAGTTTTGCGAGGGATTATTTGTTTCCCAAGCGCCAAGGGTTATTTGTGTCCTTGGGGTTTGAAACGAGTCGAGGGTTCCTACGGAGGCACTGGTGGCTCTGCGGGTCGACGCGGATCAGGAAGCTCTCGTCAAGGAGTGTTTGTATCCGTGAGTTGAGAAGTTTTGCGAGGGATTATTTGTTTCCCAAGCGCCAAGGATTATTTGTGTCCTTGGGGTTTGAAACGAGTCGAGGGTTCCTACGGAGGCACTGGTGGCTCTGCGGGTCGACGCGGATCAGGAAGCTCTCGTCAAGGAGTGTTTGTATCCGTGAGTTGAGAAGTTTTGCGAGGGATTATTTGTTTCCCGAGCGCCAAGGATTATTTATGTCCTTGGGGTTTGAAACAAGTCGAGGGTTCCTACGGAGGCACTGGTGGCTCTGCGGGTCGACGCGGATCAGGAAGCTCTCGTCAAGGAGTGTTTGTATCCGTGAGTTGAGAAGTTTTGTGAGGGATTATTTGTTTCCCGAGCGCCAAGGATTATTTGTGTCCTTGGGGTTTGAAACGAGTCGAGGGTTCCCACAGAGGCGCTGGTGGCTCTGCGAGTCGACGCGGGTCAGAAGGGTCTCGTCAAGGAGTGTTTGTATCCGTGAGTTGAGAAGTTTGCTGAAGTCACTGGCTTCTTCGGTTGAAATGAACCAGTGAGGTTTGGCTTCTTCATTTGACGGAACCCGCTGGGGAAGTATGGCTTGTTTATTTGTTTACGCCCTTGGATTGTATACAGGGATCGATGTGATCTTAACTGTAGGGCCGAAGTTTTATCATTTCTTCTTTTTATCTTATTTTATTTCCGCGATGCTCTATCATTTCAGCTTTTATATCGCGAAGGTCGCGATTGCCCAATCATTTCGGCTATTTTTCGCGGTGCCCAATCATTTCGGCTATTTATTTTATTTTTACTCGTTGCTTTTTATTACGAGTTGCCCAATCATTTCGGCTATTTTGCATGCATACATTTTACTTGCTGCTTTTTATTGCAAGTTGCCCAATCATTTCGGCTATTTTGCATGCATACATTTTACTTGCTGCTTTTTATTGCAAGTTGCCCTATCATTTCGGCTATTTCGTATGCATGTGCGGCCTACTGGCTTTTCGCCGTAAACCTGAAATTGGACACCGATTTCGGCATCAGCACCGCTACAACTGGGATATTGCCAGGAGCGAATCATCATTTGCCTCTGTCGTTGTCGAACAAAGGGGGCTTAGCGACCAGGGTTAGGGTCCTGTCGGCTAAGGCTTTTGACTTCATGGGCCGTAAGGGTCTCATAAAGGTATTTCTCCCTACAAGTCGTGAGGATCTTGTAGATGTATTTTCTCCTTAGGAATCGTGAGGGTTCCTAAGTGTTTTGTTCCTCTGTAAGTCGTAAGGATCCTACAGGGGGGTTTTCTTCTTGTAAATCGAGAGGACTTATAAGGGTTATGCGAACATATCCCCAGTCACGGATGAGCCTTGGTTAGGGAAATGTTTATTCGCGCCTGTGGATTGTATACAAGGGTCAATATTGGACCACTTGTAGGACAATATTGGAAGTTTGTGGGGGTTTGCTTAAGCACAGGTTTAGGTCTCTGTGACTTAAGACTTTCAAATCCTATGAGCCGTGAGGGTCCCATAAGAGAGTTCTCCTTACGAGTCGTGAGGATCTCGCAAGTGTATTTTCTCCTTAGGAATCGTGGGGATCCCTAAGTGTGTTGCTCCTTTGTGAGTCGTAAGGATCTCACGCAGGTGGTTTCTCCTTACAGGGTCGAGAGGACCCTATAAGTGTTTCTTACCGAGGTTGCGCCCTTTCAGGTTTTCACAAACACTCGCCAGTAGCCCTGCTGTTTTTACTCACGGAGCCCTTTCGGGTTTTCATCCGTGCCCATTTTGCTTATGGACTTACCGTTTTTTTTATATATATTTTTTATATATATTTTTTTTATTTTTACTCATCTCGTCAGCCTAAGGATGCTGTGATAATAGTTTAAAGACGTTTCGGTCTGCTATTAGTTTAAGGACATTTCGGTCCGGCGTTGAGAGGGCTGGCTACTACTTATAAAGCTTGAGCTTAGGAAGATAGCGAGCGGACATAGTCGTCGTCATCTACCATTGACCTAGGCTATGGCTCATTAAGCATAGTATTTCTTTAGGAAGCGACCGTTTATTGGCCTGAAAAGCCTTTCACCGTGCATGTCCATGAGTAGATAGGCCCCACCTTGGTAGACCTTATCAACGATGTATGGTCCTTCATAGTTTGGCTCAAACTTTCCCCGCTTGGCGCGATTGGGGATCATGGGCCTTTTGACCACTAGCACGAGTTCGCCTTGGTGGAATGTCCTCGGGCGGCTCAATCTTTCATATGAGCGCGTCATCTTTGCTTTATAGGCTTCCAGATTTTGTTGTGCTAGAAGCCGGATTTCATCAAGGGCGTCAAGCTCTTCAAACCGAAGGTGAGCATTTTCTTCATCCGTCAGATCGTAGTGGACTGCCACTCGTAGAGAGGGTAATTCTATCTCGAGAGGGAGTACTGCTTCCGTCCCAAATACCAACGCGTATGGCGTTGTGTTTGTGGCCGTTTTAAACGTAGTTCGATACGCCCAAAGAGCCTCTTGCAATCTTTCGTGCCAATCTCTCTTACTTCGTGACACTGTTTTCTTCACGATCTTCGTCAAGGTCTTGTTGAAGGCCTCAGCTAGACCGTTAGCTCGCGGGTTATAAACTGAGGAATATCTCCAGTCTATATTGTGCTGCTGTGCGAAACGGCTAATTTTATGACTTCGATAGGCTGGCCCATTATCAGAGATGATTCTTCTCGGGGTTCCAAACCGGTAGATGACATGCGTTTTGAAGAAATGGAGGATGTTCTCCGTCTTCACTTCCCTCAGTGGTACCGCCTCTGCCCATTTGGAGAAGTAATCAGTCGTCGCCAAGATGAAACGATGTCCTTTTGACGATGCTGGCTCGATGGGGCCGACTATGTCAGTTCCCCACATTTCGAATGGCCAACTAGCCACTGTTGGATGCAGTGGATTGGGATGCTGATGGATGAAGTCCCCATGAATTTGGCATGAATGACATTGCCTCGCGTATTCCAGGCAATCCTGCATCATCGTGGGCCAGTAGTAGCCCATCCGCTTTATCTTTAATTTCATTTTAGGGCCTGCTTGGTGGGAACCGCAGAGTCCGTCGTGAACTTCTTGGACGACCCTTCTCGCTTCGTCAGGTCCTAAGCATCTCAGTCACAGAGAATCGAATGACCTCTTGTACAAAGTATCATTGACGAAGGCGAAAGACAGAGCTCATTTAATGAGCTGATGTCTTGTGGACGCCTCTTCAGGTATTCGGTGGAATATGAAGTAATCTATGAAGACTTCTCTCCAGTCTTCGGTCTTCTCATGGTCTTTTATTTGTAGGATTGCCTGCTCAGTTGCTCCCTTTTCTTTATATGATTCTGGAGGTGTTTCTGCTGGGGAGAGCACTCGACGGCTTTGTACCACGATTCTAACGTCATCGAGGTTCTCGTCAGCCAATTCTTTAGCAAGTTTGGCCAGTCGTCTGCTTTGCTGTTTTCCGCACGCGGTATACTTTCCAACGTGTAGGAGGGAATTTGGGTTAGCAGTTGCTGCACTTTTTCACCGTATTTTACCAATTCCGGTTTGCATGTTTGGTAATCGCCGTTCACTTGACTGACGACCAATTGGGAGTCCCCGTATATGAGGAGGCTCTCAATTTCCATATCGATGGCGATCTCGAGGCCTACTATCAGAGCTTCATATTCCGCTTCATTATTCGTTCTCGGCTCTGTTAAGGAGAAGGCGAAGCGCATTATCCCTCCTTGTGGAGTTACAAAGATGAGTCCTACCCCTGATTTAATTATAGGGGTACTTTGTTTGCGTTTCTTCATGGAAGATGCTCCATCGAAATAAAGCTCCCAATGGGTATCACCACTGTCGACTGCGTCAAACGCATGTCTGTCTGGCAAATCGCAATTTAAAGGAGAATCGGCGGGTATCGGATGCTCAGCGAGGAAGTCGGCGATGGCCTGGCCTTTCACTGCCTTGAAAGGTTGATACGTTATCGAGAATTCCATCAAGAGCAGGGCCCATTTAGCGAGTCTTCCCGTCAATATGGCCTTTGACATTAAATATTTAAGAGGGTCCACTTTTGAAATAAGACGGACCTCGTGCGCCAACGCATAGTGCCTAAGCTTTGTTATTGCGAAGATCAACGCCAGGCAGTGTTTTTCAATGGGAGAGTAGTTGCTTTCTGCCCCCAGCAGGACTCGACTTAAGTAGTAGAGTGCTCTTTCTTTCCCTTGATCGTTCTCTTGTGCCCATAATGCGCCTAAGGAACCTTCGAGGATGGTTGTATAAAGAATAAGAGGCTTCCCCTTAACCGGAGCAGCCAACACCGGCGGGTTCTGCAGGTATTGCTTGATCTCATCCAGTGCGTCTTGGCATTTTTGATCCCAAACGAATGGGGTTCCCTTCTTCATCAGGTGGCTATAAGGACGGCACTTTTCTGAAAGGTTGGCTATAAATCGCCGTATATACGCGAGTTTCCCTTGGAGAGACCGCAGCTGTTTGAGAGTCCTCGGCGGAGGCATTTCCATGATCGCTTTGATCTTCGACGGATCTATTTCAATACCTCGGTGTCGAACGACGAATCCCAGGAATTTGCCCGAGGAAACCCCGAACGCACACTTAAGAGGGTTCATCTTCAAATTGTATTGCCGAAGGCGTTGAAATACAGTCTTCAGATGTTCGAGATGTTCCTCGTATGATTTGCTTTTAACCACGAGATCGTCGATATAGCATTCAACGATTTCGTGTATAAGGTCGTCGAAGATCTTCGTCATGGCCCTCTGATAAGTAGCACCGGCGTTCTTTAAACCAAAGGGCATCACTTTATAACAAAATATACCAAGAGGAGTCCTGAAGGCTGTATGCTTCTGGTCTTCTGGATGCATTTTTATCTGATTATACCCTGATGAGCCATCCATGAAGGAGAAAACTTCATGAGTGGATGTGTTGTCTATCATCAGTTCGGTGACCGGCACCGGGAAATCATCTTTTGGGCAGGCTTTATTAAGATCCCGAAAGTCTACGCATATGCGCACTGTCCCATTTTTCTTCATCACCGGCACGATGTTGGCGATCCATTCAGGGTATTGGACTTCCTGGATGAAGCCAGAGTCTATCAGTTTTTTGACTTCGGCGTTGATGCTCATCTCAAGCTCGAGCCGCATTCTCCTCGGCGCTTGTTTGACTGGCTTGATGTCCGGGGATATCGCCAACTTGTGTACAGCAATTTCTGGATCTAGTCCCGGCATTTCGGAATAGTTCCATGCGAAGCAATCTTTATGTTGTAGAAGCACATCCTTTAACGCAGCCACCCTATCTTCAGATAGCAGCTCGCTGATGAATGTCGGTCGCGGGTCATTTTCCGTCCCCAACTCAATTTTCTTGAGATTATCTGCAGTGGTATGTATTCCATCTTCCAGCTCTTTCGGCGCTGGGGGAAATTCTGAGATTACCTCATCACTGCTGTTTTCGAGGCACCAAGGGAGGCTGTCCAGGTTCTCGGACTCTTCTCTCAATGTCGTTATCATACGACAGGTGTGAATTTTCTGGCAACCCCAATGTGGAACTGGTTTTTCTTTCGCGGCTTCGGGCTCGTGCTTCTGTGGTGGCGCTACCCTCCAGTTATCAGACAATACGAATTTGCCAAGCTGATATTGATCTTCAACCCAATTCTTGAAGGTGAAGCAATCTTCCAGAGGGTGTCCCATTGCTCGATGGTAAAAGCAATAATTTGAGTTGAACACCTCGCCTGCTTGTTCAGGGTGTTTAGACTCTGGCAACGTACGCATTTGATGTTTTAGAGCGAGATCGAATATTTTCTTTGTTTTGTTCCGAGGAAATGAGTATGCTCGACCCATTTTCTTCCTGAGGGCTAAGTCGATAACGCTCGATTCTCGGATGCGTGGCTTCTTAGCTCTGCTTTGTGGTTGTCGAGCGCCTCTCTTGCCTTTCGACTTGTTTTTGTTTTCGCGTCGAACCTTTTTTGTAGCAGGTTGACAAGGAGCGGCATCTTCGTTTTTTACTGCCTGTTGAAGGAGACGCTGTGTCTTAGCTTTCTCATAGATTGCCATTTCACGATCGTGATCATCTCGGGCTTTTTGACTCGCATCCCTTATAAGTTTGCTCATCTAGTCTTCGGACGATGGACTGGGCGGTTTTGTATCAGGGACTTTTGCTGGTTCAGGATTAGCATCCTCCCATTGAGCGTCCGCCTCTTCATCGAAGTCATACATGGCATAACAGCTGTTTACTAGCTCCCGCTTCTTTGGCCGGATGTACCCAAGCCCTTTGGTTTCTACTCTCCCGTTAGGTAGTTTGCATTGGGTCCTGGGAATGTTCCAGACCTTGTCATAGAATCTGGCCTTCCTAACAGTCTGCTCAAAGGGTATCCCTTGGCGCTTTAACAGTCGTTTCAAGCCTTCCGTATAATACCTAGGTAAACGAATGGGTTGAAGCCCGTCCAGCGTTGGATCTGCTCCATACCAGATTTCTTTCTCCACTTTATTTTCTTCAGAGCGGTAAAGCAGAATTGCTTTCTCTCTGTTTCTTCTGGGAGGGATATAGAATGTCCGCAACTCTTCCACACTGTAGATATTAAGTGCATCCAGTTCTTTATGGTGTCTAGGCGGCACCATGGCTATTTGTAGACTTCGCTCTTCATTAGCAGAAGTTTGTATTGACAATCGAGCAGGGAATACAGCATGAACTTCATCCTCTGAATCACTACCGAAGATCAACGAAGGAACGGATGGTCCTGGCCTGGCAGATTGGGATGGACCTGAATAAATTATGTCCTCCTCCTCGGTGTCACTGCCGAAGACAGGGATGGTGGCATTAGTTTTGTTCTCCGGTTTGTGACACCTTTCCGTGTCTTCGAAGCTCGGCAAGAAATATTTGGCATCTTCATACTTGCGAACTTCGTTCACGGAAAACGGATTCAACTCTCCGGCCACAGTGTACTCGAGGCCATCCCTGGAATACTTCATGCACTGTTGCTGTGTAGAAGGGATGATATTGTACTCGTGTAGCCATGGTCGGCCGAGCAGAGCATTATAGCACGTCTTGGCATCTATAACATGGAATTTGATGTCTGTGACGAGCAACCCGAAGCGTAGCGTCAATATTACAGATCCAAGAGTCTTTGAGGATTAAGAGTCGAAACCGGAGATAGTGATCTTGTCTCGGGCGAGGTGTTGGACACTCATGCAAATTTCTTTTAACACCCGTACATTGAGTAAATTGACGGACGATCCGTTATCGACCAAGATTTTACCTATCTTTATGTTATGGCAATATCCTGAGACATAAAGGGGGCGATTATGTTCACACGTCCCGAGGAGAAGGTCTTCATCACCAAAAGCAACGTCGGCTGTGTGCACTTCTTCCAATTCGTCTTTCATCTTTTCTTCGGCTAAGAAGGCTTGGAACTGGTCCGGATCTTGTAGCGCCTTAATCAAAGAGTCTCTGGCTTCCTTCGATAGTAACAAGGCATCAAGGATACTGAGCTGAGAGGGCAGTTTCCTCAGATGTGCCAGAACGTTGTAATCCACCTTGTTTCTCTTCGGCGGGTTCTTGGCGTTTAGCTCTCCAGAACTTGGTCATCTAAAACGATGTCTTCAGAGACCTTTTCTTTCCCTTTATCTTTTCTATTCGAGGGTCCGAGGTTCTTTTCAGGCAGTGTCCGATTCCGCAGCCGGATATTTTCGCAAACCACTGGCTCCTCTTCTTTTCCCGAAGTTGACTCTTTAAAGAGGGGGGCAAGCTCTAGCTCCTCATCAGAGTCGCTCCCAAACGTAGGCATTTGTGACCTGGTAGTGTTAACCATGTGACAGTTGCCGGCAGTTCTTTCAAGTACTTTGGTCGTGTTTCTTCGCTCCCGACGAATCTTACGCTTTTCCCGTTTAAAGCGTTGTTGATTAGCGACGTAGCCTTGCCACCATCTATCGAACGCTTTGCACTCTTGGGTAGAATGTGAGACCTTCTGATGATATAAGCAATAAGAGGGGTGCATTTCTACCACGCTAGTAACTTTTTCTTCTGAGGGTGGTAGCTTCATGCCCATCGATATGGCCTTAGCGAACTTCTTTTTTATCTTGAATTGGCTTTTGTCAGCGGTGGAGGCATTTTGCTCCAGTGGGATCATCTCAGCTCCTCCCTCAAGTCGCTGGCGCTTGGCCGTTTCGAATATCGCCGTCTCGCGTTCTTGATCAGCATTACTTTTCAATCGAGCTTCACTAAGAAACGCGTCAATCATTTCTATTGATAATTCCGGAACTCTTGACTCAGTATTTGCCCCCGGCATTTTGGTGCCAGAAGTCCCTTCATCGTTCGAGGTCGAGTGAGAGATCATATGAAAGCTTGCCACATATTCGTCGGATTCATCCGATGAAGTTTCTTCCTCATCTTCTTTTCGAAAGACGTGATCAAGGAAATCTTGGAGCGTAATGGGAGTCCGCGCCTTTTGGTTGTACTCATCCAGTGCGTCGATCTGCTTCTGTAAGTCCGTGCGCTTGTCGCCAGGCTTCACGGGCTTCTTAGATTTATTCTTCTTCTTTTTCGAAGATTTTGACGGCTGGTTATGAACGCTTGAACTACCACCATCGGCCTTCGGAGTCGGACGTGGCTTCAACATCCCCTCTATAACCTGCGGCTCCAAGGGGTTCTTCCACTTGACCGCTGGACAGGTCTGAAGATCATTTAGCATTCTCCTCGTTTTGGCCGATAATACGACTTCCCAGGGAGTTTCTTCGACGACGGAGCATGTTGCCCCCGGTGTATTCGTCCCCTTATAGGTGTGGGGCTGCGGAGGATTCACCTTCCATTTGTCAGATAGCGCAAATTTGCCCTGACGGTACTGATTCTCAAGCCAATTTTTGAACACGTAGCAGTCCTCGATGGGATGGCCCAGCACTCGATGATAAGGGCAGTAATTAGGCTCGTTGACGTCACTTGGTTGCGACGGGAGTTTTGGATCTGGCAGATTTATGAGCCTGTTGCGCAATGCCAGTTCGAACAGCCTCCTTGTTTTATCATGGGGGAAGGAGTAAGCACGTCCCATCCTGTCCTCAAGGGGTACGTACGGGCGCGTATTGTTTGGCCGAGCAACCGGCTTCGAGTCGTTCGGTTGTTGTTGGGCATTAGCGACGATAATCGCTTTTCCCTTTCCTTTATCGTTTCGAGAGTCCGGCTTCGGGAGAGGGGGTTTATGGCCCATCTGGTCCATCTGCGCCAATTTGTCGATCAAAGCCTGGAAAGAAGTCGGCTTGAAGAACATCATAAACTGCGAAATGGTTGCTTGTGGATCAAGGGTTCCAACAAACATTCCCACCGCAGGGGCTTCTTCTATGCGCTGTTCACACTTAGACCATAGATTACGCCACCGTATAGCGTACTGGACCCACGTCTCGCCGGGCTTTACCCTGGCGTTAATCAGCGCCGTCATCGGAGTACGCTCGCTGGCACTTGCAAAGCGTTGGGTGAAGAGCAGCTCCATCTCTGTAAAGGTTTTAATAGAGTCGTTGGGGAGCTCGGAATACCACTCGAACGCCGTATCCGATAGGCTTCCAACGAACTGGCGAAGCAGCAGCTTGTCGTCGCCGCCGGTGTTACCGCAAAGCGCCCTGAATTGGGCAACATGTTGATGGGGATTGCCAGTCCCTTTGTAGACATGAAACTTGGGAATTATGTAACCTGGCGGGTACTTGATTTGGTCATACCAGCCCGGATACGGTCGCCCCGTTTTTACGACGTGGCCGGCTGCTTCGGCCGCGTGATGAACCTTTATCTGCTGGGCTATATATTCGTCCAGATCAGTTTTAGAGATTGTGTCTTCTTTAGCCGTCGATAGAACGGGCTGAGGGTTTGATGTTTCTCCCCTATCATCCCCAAGGACGATCGGGGGTTCTTCAGTCGGGGGCTCTGGTTGTATCATCATCCCTATCATGTCCTGGAAGAGGAGGCCCATACGCTGTATATTGGCTGCTTGTTCAGCAGCCTCTTTGTCTCTCTTTTCCAGTACTCGGCGGAGGAACTCAGCGTCGGTCTCTTCCTCTTGGCGTTCATCTAAAGACGTCTCAGGATTCTCTTTTGGCCCCGTGAGTGCAGCCATTGTAGTCATCATCTCCTGGAGCTTTTGTTGCTGCTCCTGAGACTTGGTCACTGACCGGGTAAGCGGTCGGTGACCCGTAGAAGTACGACTTTCTTCCTTCCCCGAAGCCATATAGACCGTATGAACTGCTATGCCCCCTGACTTGGGGCGTTTAGGTTCACCGCTTTAAACTTTGTCAGCGTCACTGGAGCTTTTTCTGGCCTCTTTCTTTTGTGGACCTTTGAGGTTGAAGGAGCCGTTGAAGTGGGCATCCTAGCATTTGTTGCCCCCTGCTGTTTAATGGGGCGGTTTTTGTCTTTTTCTACCTTTGCCCTGTTCTGGCGACGGAAGTGGTCTGAGTCAATCACGGAGTCTTGAACCCTCCGCCAAACTTTATAAATTTTCGCCGACAGCCGTTGACGGGGCTGTTCCTGTCTCGTCTCCGGAGCTTTTTTCATGGGTGGAGGAGACTTTTTCAATGTAGCAACCGGGGAGTTCTTTCTCACCTTCTTCAGCAATTCAAAGCTGTTCCCAGTTGGAACAGCAGCATCGACCTCCACCACTGGAGCAGGTGGGGTTAGTCCTGAGGGGGAGTTGCCCCCTGCCTTCCTTATTCGCTGCCAATGGCGACGTCGCGCACGACGAGCCGTTGGGACTGGCTCGGAAGTCGAGATGGTTTCTTGCTGCCCTCTGTTTGAGCGTGGGATAACTGCTGATGTCAGCCTATCGAAGACTGATGCCTTCTGACCAGCTGGAGGAGGAGTAGGAACCGTCAATCTTGTGAAGACCGACTCTCTAATGGGAGAAGCCGTTTTGACGACTTCCAAAGCAGCGGCCGTTGCCCTCTTTGGGACAGCCACTTTACAGTTCTGACCCAACCTGGTGAAAACAGAGGCTGTCAGCTTAGTAGCGGATGACCCGTTGACAGGGGTCATGGTAGCAGTGAGCCGGTCGAATACCAACTTCTTGTTCACTTCTGGTGCGGATATCGGCGCAGAGAAGCTTGTAGGTGGGACCATGGTCCCGAAGAACAAGCCGGTGGTGGCCTGAGTCACCTGGCCTACCGGCAGAGTCAGGAAGGAAGCCGCCTGGGGCCCATATGCTACACCTCTCGGTGAGGTGGAACGTCCGTTGCAGTGGCATTTCGAGCAGTTGGTGCAGTTGGTGGCCATTGAATGCTTGAGTTCTCTACCAGATAAAAGACCAAACCTTAGCAACTTGAAATTCGAAGGCAACCATTTAACAAACCGCGATTGGTTCGCGAAGACGACACACGAAGTGTGGAGTGGAAAGAGGAAGAGGTCCCACCGGGCGTGCCAGAATCTGTTCCCCTCCGAACGGCGGCCTGGACGTTAGGACGTCCTGTGCCTGGGGTTCGGGGCAGATGCTATTTGGTTTTATCCGTCTATCTCTTCGAAGATGCCAAGTTGATTTATGGCACCTCGTATCGGAGGTTTAGACGGATGCGGCCGATGTAGCAGACTTCGTCAGATTCCCCCTCAGGGTGAGGGGTTTTTGATTGTGGGGACGCTCTTCCCTGCAGGCGCAAGCTCCTGCAGTTAATTACGCTACCGCATCGCGGTAACAACTTTCTCCTACTCCAGAGTTTCACTTCGTGTCGTGTGTGTTTATTTTGTTTATGGTTTCCCGTGGATTGTATACGGAGACTGAGTGATGTCGTCACCCGTAGGACGTGGGTTAGTCCAAATCCGTATTTAGTTAGATTTGGGTTTGGTATTTTTAGTTTAAGGATACGTTAGTCGCGTTGCGGCTAAGATCAACTTAAACGTTCGTCAAGGATACGTTAGTCCTGTTTTGGACTAAGATCAACCTGACGTGGTGATTCATTTAATTTATGGTCGTCGGGACTCATCACCTCCCTAACATCGTTGAAGGATTACAACGATAAGTGTCAGAGGAGCTCAGAGATGTACCCTTGAACCAAAGCCAGTTGACTTAGGGTTTATGAAATCTGTTTGAATGTTTAAGGATACGTTAGCCGTGTTTGGGGCCAAGATCAACTTAAACAGGACCGTTTAGATCCGGGAAAAGAGCAATTGGCTCTATTGTTCCAGTTTAGGGACATAGTGGTCCATTCTTAGTTTAGGGACGTCTCGGTCCAATGCCAGTTTAAGGACGTGGTGGTCCAATGCCAGTTTAAGGACGTGATGGTCCATTATTAGTTTAGAGACATTTCGGTCGACATTAGTTTAAGGACATCTCGGTCCAATATTAGTTTAAGGACGTCTCGGTCCAATATTAGTTTAAGGACGTTTCGGTCCGTCGTTAGTTTAAGGACGTCTCGGTCCGTCGTTAGTTTAAGGATGTCTCGGTCCAATATTAGTTTAAGGACGTCTCGGTCCAATATTAGTTTGTGGTTGTTGGGACCCGTCACCTCTTTGACGTCGTTGAGGAATTACAACGATGGATATCAAAGGAGCTCGGAGATGTACCCTCGAACCGGACGTAGATTGATTTAGGAGAGCCATTTTGCTCAGTCAATTTAATTTAAGGACTTACGGCCACGGTTGGGCTAAGTCCAGTTCAACACTTTATTCGCATTGCATTTTTCTTATTTAGGCTCTAGAAGAGATATAGAGTATTAGTTTATTTTGGGCTCTGCCCATTTGCAAAGCATCTACTTTGTTTTGGGCTTTGCCCCTTTTAAAATCCATAGCGTTCTGAATATTTTGTTTGGGCTCTGCCCATTTATAAATGATGCAAAGTATTTGTTCTGGTTTGGGCTCTGCCCTTTAAAATAATGCATTTGCGCTTCATTAAGCCTGTTAGGCCTTCTCCTAATTGGGCTTGGCCCTTTTTAATACATCTGCATTTTGCGCTAAGTAATGAGCGCAAGTTCATATGGTGATGACACGTGTCGTGCTCTGATGAGCGCGAGTGCACTAGCGTAGTGCGATGCGCTGTTGCGTTGCGCTATTGCGCTGCTGACACGTGGCGCGCTCTCAGCGAGTTGCGCCAATTCCAGAGAGCAAAGCTCTATCTTAAGGGCGCTTAGCGCAAGTGGTTTTATAGCCGACACGTGGCGCTCTCTTAAGAGCGCAACGGCGCAACTTGGAAGTGCAAAGCACTAAGAATCTTTTAGATTCAAGAAGGGAAGTGCAAAGCACTGTTTGATTTCTTTGTCTAAATTAGATCAAAGAAAAATAAATTTTTCTTTATTCGAAGAACCAGAGGTTCTTAAAAGTGCAAAGCACTATTATTTTATTATTTTATTGTTTTTACAGAACCGAAGGTTCACAAGAAGTGCAAAGCACTGTTTTCTTTTTTATATAAAGATCATTGATCTTATATATATATATATTTTTTTTAGACTCATGGTCTATTGGAAGGAATTTCTTCTAATCCATGAGGGTTCTTTACCTCTTTCTTGAGATCTTCTCAGAGTTTTCTCTGCTTAGAGTTCTTGATCTTTCGAGAAAATTGTTGATGCCTTTGAATTGAGGCTTAGGGTCCTATTTTTAGTGACCACAAATCTGTTGAATTTGTTAACAGGATCTTTCCTGAGTGATTTTGGGAATTTTCCCACTGCTGGATCTTTGATCCAAAGGCCGAAGAAAATCTTCTAGTTCTGGAAAGAACAGAAAAGATTTCATAAAATCTTAATTTAGTTTGGCGCGGATGCCCCAGCGCATGACAAGTGTCGCGCAGCGCAGAGCGCAGCGCAAGTGCGCTGACACGTGTCGCACAGCGCAGAGCGCAGCGCAAGTGCGCTAGCGCATCGGCGCTGACACGTGTCGCGCAGTGCAGAGCGCAGCGCAACTGAAGCGTTGCTTCGTTTAAACAGAGCTTTGCTCTGATTGGGTGCGCTTTCTGGGCGCTGCGCTCGGCGCGTTGCGCCAGACACGTGGCAAGTTGCGCCCAGCGCAGAGGATCTGAAGCGTTGCTTCACCTGAGATATCTTTTCATCTCCCCTTTTCCAAGTCAAACTTGTATTTCCAAGATTTTGATCTCCCGGGTCTTGGAAATAATTCCATTGTGCACAAAATCTTTTGTGTTTGGGTCTATATATAGTTCAGGGCCGAGCTTTTTATTCTCTCATCTTCAGAGAACTTTTTCGATCATGGCTTGCAACCGCCTTCATTCCCGCCGACAACCATGGGAGGTTCCGATTCGGGACATCGTTCCCCGTTTTGCTGCGCGCCTGGTGGACCCTTCTCTCTCGGACGAGCAATGCGACGCTGCAATGCATGAGCTTTTGACTCGTGTGGGGTCTCCTCTTCCTCCGAATTCCATTTGGCTTCGGATGGCCCTTGCCTCGGTGCTCTCCGACATTCCCCCTCCTCCAGCAGAGATGTCCCCGGCAAAGCTGGATGCGGCCGAGGACAAGATCGAGGGCCTTCTCGAAGCGCACTTGATCACCAAAGCCCTGAAGGACTGCTCCTTCCATTTGCTGAACCAGATACGGGCTCGTCGGGTTGTCATCGCCACTTTTTCTCAGGAGTGTGGCGTCGACCGTTGGATGGCCACCCCTCGGGAGGATCGCCGCTTCGATGTGGTGGAGAAGACAGAGAGGGAGCTGGGGAATCTTCTTCTTCTTTTTGCGAATCCTTGTCTTTCTGATCCCGTATTCGGTGATCTTTTTTAAATGTAATATTAATAATAATGAATAAGCATTTTTCTTTTTAATCAGGTATTTCATTGTCTGTTAAGGGTTCTTTTATTTTAATTCTTTGTTGTGTTCGTGCATCATATGATTTTAATTCGTTATTATCAAGTGTACGTAACTTTACACGAATAAATTGCTTTTGGTGTTAAACCTCTTCTTCTGCGCTAGCGCATCTGCGCTGACACGTGTCGCGCAGCGCACAGCGCAGCGCGGCTGTGCTAGCGCATCTGCGCTGACACGTGTCGTCGCGCAGCGCAGTGCCTGAGCAACTGAAGCGTTGCTTCCTTTATTGAAGTTTAAATTTTCAAAGCAAAGCTTCGTTTCTGATTAGGGAGTCGTTTCATCTTCTACCTCGGAATCTGATCGGAGCTTTGCTCCGATTGGGGTAAACAGACGGATTTTCAAAAATTCACAAAAACATGCACAAGCAACCCTATATCTAATGGTCATCTAGGTCAAGTCACTAGACCGCTCTTAAACTTTCAGAAGACAAATCGCAGGATAAATCCTCTACTGCCTCTTTATCCCTCTTGTGGCCAGGTAAGTGCCAGGTAAGTGGGAGGTTCTCCACTACGTAAGTAGTGGGCCTAATTAAGTAACCACTTGCGTTAGACACACTTGCCTTAGACACCACAAAAGAAACGCGGATAAGTAATAGATTACCCACGACCTCCTTTTGTCCTAAATCAGCGCGACGGTCCTTAGTCTTGTCTAGATATTTTTTAGTTAATGAGGGTGATGCGGATGCTAATTTAGTGATTTTTGGGGCTTAGGAAGGGTAATGAACTCCCCACATAATCTGAATTTGGTCTTTGCCCCTTAATTTCCGTATTAAAATATGCACAAAACAACCAATTTCAAGAATCACAACAATTTTATTTTTTTAGCGGCGCTGAATTTTGCAAAGAATCCTGCAAGAAATTGGTTATTGGAGAAGATCAGAGAGAAGAAGAAAGAACAGAGAGTATACCACAGAAACTTGAATCTCTGAAATGCCTAAACGGCGTCGGAACCGCCGCAAAAACACACCATTAGCCGCGGATCCGCGGTTTGATGATGGAACTAGGGTTTCGAAATTTTTCTGCAACTTCCTGTGCTTCTCAGGATTCTGTAAATCTTCTCTGAATCTTGATTTCTATAGTAAAATGATTCCAGATTCCCTCGCAAAAATTCAAACACTAATCGTTAAGCACTTGAAGCGAATCTTGGATGAAAATTTGATGGAATAATAATTTTTCAACTCAAATAACCAAAACGAACAAAATAGCACACATCCCCGGCAACGGCGCCATTTGATCGATCGTCTAAGTTGTGATTTAACAAAAACTTGAATCAAGAATTTTCCCAATCACTATGATTTATCAAGATAATGAAGAATAGCTTGTAGGATTCGATTGAGTTAATAGTTAATGATGAATCTAATAATTCCTAATCTTATCTATTGATAATTTGTAGCTAGATTGATGATGATGAATGAAGATTAGGGATCTTTTGAAGAAACTAGGGTTTCTCCTTCTATCCCTTGTCTTTTCAATCATGATCATTCGGATCTAGCCTCTAGCAAAGAAAATCATCAATCATTTGATCCCTAATTTGCAACGAAATTCGCAAGAATGTGATCTCGATCCAAATTAGGTCATTGATGATTCTTTTTCCTAGAGTTCACAAATCTCATAAGACTTAAAATTAGTATTAAGATTTGATCATCATTAGATCTATCAATTCTCTCGAATCCTCCACAAGCGGAGAATTTACTCAAGCATCATGAAAATAAATGAATCAAAGATTAAGAAATTTCACAACGCAAGAATGTAAAGAAAACAAGAATTTCAATTATCACCTTTATTAAATCGACGACTAATTACACATTCCCTCAATTCGAGGTTACAAGATGTTGCTCTCGATCGCTCCTTTTGAAGAGGTAACTAGATCCGTCGAATTTCGCTCCGTTCGATCTCCGTGAGTCACGGATTGTCGTGGATCTCTTGCTCGGATGAAGATTGGCTTCGCGGATAAAGGATCGATGGTTGCTTGCTTGATTTGCTTCTCAAAATGATCTTGATTTGGCTTTGAATTTGAATTTGGGCTAGGGTTTTTGGTATCAAGTTGTGTCACTCAACTTGAATTTGAATTTTGGCTCCAAATGTGTAACTAACTAACTACTAATTGTCTAACTCTAATTGTGTAACCTCTTCAATGAAGCCTTGAATGCCTTTTTATAGATTTCCTTTTAGCTTCCCCTAGAAGCTTGATCTAGCTTCCTTTAGAAGCTAAGCTAGGTTTAGCTTCCCTTGTAAGCTTGGTAGTTATGAAGGAAGCTTCTAGATTATGTTAGTTAGCTAGCTTGCTTGAGAAGCTTGGTTGTTATGAAGCTTGCATAGGAAGCTAGGTAGTTGTTAAGCTTGCACAAGAAGATTGGCTGTTAGAAGAGAAGCTTCTGGAGAATTCGAGGACTGAAGTGTCTTGAAGAGGGTTGGCCATTTAAAGAGAAGAAGCCTGCAAGAAGTTGCTGCCACAAACGAGTCGACTCGGCCACGGATCCGCGGCGGATCGGTCGACTCGGCCGCGGATCCGCGGCCGTTTGGTGCTTTCTTTGCATGAAATTTCCAGGGTAGTTTGGTGCTGGCTTTAGGGATGTTTCCTGATGTCTGGAATCTTATAATTCTTTCTTGTTCACTACCAGATTTTAAGTCTTGGACTTGGTGTATTTTTATCAGCACTTTTAGCACTTCCGGCTCTTTTTCCTGGAATTTCCTGCACAAAATCTCGAGACAAGTGTTGCAATATACAAAAGATCATGCGTGCAATAATAAACACTCAATTTCCCTCAAAATGCCGGTTATAATGTATAACACATGTTATTTGATATTTTACAGACAAATTGCTAATATGTGCTATATTCATACCAAACACCTTTAGATGATTGCAAAGAATAGGGAAATTGATGTGTTAAAAATGCAATATTTTCGACTGATCAGTCCTCGAAGCGAACCTGGGGCCCTTACTGCGCCTTCCACAGGACGCTGGGCCACGCTACGGAGGATTGTAAGTAACTCCGGGACTACATCGAAGAGCTCATCCAATCGGGGCACCTCGCCGCCTACTTGAGGGACAAACGGCAGGCCGATCGCGAGCAGGAGCAGCGTCCCCTTCCCGCCGAGCTGACCATCGGCCAGATCATGCTCGTTTCGGAAGATGACCAGTCCGGCGCTCAGGGAGCCCCGTACCCGGTGCCGAGCATGGAGACCAGCAAGCCTCCGGGGAGCTCGGGCCACGCTAATAAGGTCATCTATTAGCATATACTTTTCTTTTAGGGCAATGTAAACTCTTCCTAGGGTCTGTTGTTAATTTAATAAAGATCAATGGAACATTGTGAAAAAGAAGGAAATACCACATTTATTCAAAAAAAAGGTATTATGGGCTCCTCATCCATACATACAAAAAGAAAAAGAAAAAGAAAATTACAACAGTGGAGGAAGGGGGTGTAGAGAGCACTGCTCATGATACTCGGTGAAGATCTCCGCCAGCTGAGGCCTCGTGAGATCCAACCTCAGCCCTCGATTCCCCCCGCGCGCGTTGACCCCGAGCCTCAGTTCGTAGCACTCACGGACAAGCGCCACTGAGTGAGCCAGCCGATTCGCGGAGATCAGGAAAAAGCGCCTAAGGGACTGCAGCTTGCCCACGGCATCGTCGTAGGGCTGCTCGGACAAGGGGTTGTAAAGCCCCGGCGGTGCCCTCCAGATAGAGTATATCAGCAGCTGCAGCAGTGAGGAGTGCCGGGGGAGCAACCGGCCGAAGTGGTCTTCGATGCTCCCATAGACCAACTGCACCGTGTCCTCGGTGCAGTTCTGGTCATAGAGGTATACGTCTTCGAAGTGGATGATTTCGGGGATGGTAAAGAGGAAGTCCTGCATTCTCAACGATCTATTTGCGAGGAAAGGAAGGACCAGTACTTCTTCAGCCTTATATAGCCCACTGCGACCCAACAGAACTCAACAGTCGCCCGCTCTCGCCCAAAAAGTCGCTGCCATGCGGCGATCATCGAGCCTTCTCTGGCGGAATCGGAATGACGCGACCCTGGCGCTTCGCCTCCCCCCACATTCAATGCGCATGCTACGCGCACGTTCGCCACGACCGTTCCTGTTTCCCATACCCGCAACGGGACGGGCGGGCGAAACTTCATGGAGAATCAGCCGAGCAGCTATCCTGCTCGGCTATCCCTAGCCGGTAGCTTCCCTACTCGCAACGCTAGGGATCAAAGCCCTCGCCAAGAGGCAACCGCGTAGCTTCACTGCCCGGATATCCTTAGTAGGCCTCATACGGCCCCTCCAATGCTAACGGTCCAAGTCCTCCTTAGAGGCAGCTCAGCAGCTACTCTGCTCAGCTATCCCCGGCTGGTAGCTTCCTACCACGACCGACAGGGATCGAAAGCCCTCCCAGAGGCAGTCGAGCCCGAGGATCCCTCGCTCGGCTATCCTTCAGGACAAAAGCCCTCGCCAAGAGGCACCGGGCAGTAACCTTACCCGGCCAAGGGTCCTTGGTAGGCTTCTTACAGCCCCTCCCACGCGCTAAGGACCAAAGTCCTCCCAGAGGCAGTCGAGCCCTTGCTCTGCTATCCCCGGCCGGTAGCTTCCTACCACAACCGATAGGGATCAAAGTCCTCGCCAAGAGGCACTGGGCAGTAACCCTGCTCGGTCCCTGTCCTGAAGGATCAAAGCCCTCGTAAGAGGCAACCGAGCGGCTGCCCTGCTCGGTCATCTCCGGCCGGTAGCTCCCTACCCATGACGTCAGGGATCGAAGCCCTCGAAAGAGGCATCCGAGCAGCTACCCCGCTCGGTCATCCCAGGCTGGTAGTTGCCTACCCACGACGCCAGAGATCAAAGCCCTCGCCAAGAGGAAACCACGCAGTTTCACTGCCCGGTCATCCTTAGTGGGCTTCTTACAGCCCCTCCAACGCTAAGGATCAAAGTCCTCCTTAGAGGCGGCTCAGCAGCTCCCCTGCTCGGCTATCTCCGGCTGGTAGCTCCCTACCCATGACTCCAGGGATCGAAGCCCTCGCAAGAGGCATCCGAGCGGCTGCCCCGCCGGTCATCCCAGGCTGGTAGTTGCCTACCCACGACGCCAGAGATCAAAGCCCTCGCCAAAAGGCAACCGCTCAGCTTCACTGCCCGGTCATCCTTAGTGGGCTTCTTACATCCCCTCCAACGCAAAGGATCAAAGTCCTCCTTAGAGACGGCTCAGCAGCTCCCCTGCTCGGCTATCTCCGGCTGGTAGCTCCCTACCCATGACGCCAGGGATCGAAGCCCTCGCAAGAGGCATCCGAGCAGCTACCCCGCTCGGTCATCCTAGGCTGGTAGTTGCTTACCCACGACACCAGAAATCAAAGCCCTCGCCAAGAGGCAACCGCGCAGCTTCACTGCCCGGTCATCCTTAGTGGGCTTCTTACAGCCCCTCCAACGCTAAGGATCCAAAGTCCTCCAAGAGTCAGTCGAACCCGACCCTCGCTCGACCATCCCTAGCCAGTGGTTGTTGCTCACAACGCCAGAAATCAGAAGCCTTTGCCAGGGGGCAACCGAGCAGCTTCCCGTTCATGCTCGACACAAATACGGCAGACGGCCCTCTGCCCATCACATGCAGAGGATCCGAGGCCCCAACAAGGGGCACCAGGTCTATCCAAGTTTGAGTGATCCCACCTCGACTTCGGGGCCATCGATACGCCTCTTTCTCAGCAGCGCTTGGCATGCTTGGCAAGTGATCGAAATCAACTCGACGAACGATCGCTAGACGGATAGCCGACCTGACATGGAAGCCCAACAGTGCAAGCAGAGATATTTTACGAGCATTCTTCATAAACAGAAGATAAAGTGCAAACCGATGAAACCAAGGAAAAAGTTTTATTACCAAAGGCAAAGTCTTTACAAAGGGTATTTTAGGCTCCCCAGCCTTACAAACTGCCCGGAGGCTTACAAAAATTCCAAAAGCAACAAAATAAAAGAAGGACGAAGACGGGGGCTTTAGGCCTTGGGGCCGGGCACGACCTCGGGGTCCTCGACATCCACCACGGGACGAGCAGGGTCCTCGGCGACTTACTCGTCAGGAATCTCTTTCCCCTGCTCCTCGGCGTCCGTGAGGGGGTATTCAGCCCGGAGCTCTTCATCGGCGAACTCCGACATCCAGGCCTTAACGGGGTCGAGGGCCTCGTGCCAGATGAGGGTTGTGGTCACGGCCAGGTCATCATAGAAGTCCTTCGACTTCTTGTAACCCTCCACCGCCTTCGCCGCCGAGAGGTCGTCCAACTTCGCCGCTCTCAGGTCGGCCGACTTCGCCGACTCGGCCGCCTCCCCCAGGTCCTTCCGGAGGGTCTTCACCGTCTTCTTCAGGTTACCGGCGAGCACCTGAACGTCCTCAAGCTTGGCCTCGGCAGCCACGGCGGCCTCGCGGTACCGGGCAACCTCCCGTTTCCCGGCCTCTACCTCGCCCTCCAGGGCGGCAACCCTCGCCATCACCGCCTCTAGCTCCCGCCTGGAGCTCTCTTCCAGCGAGGCGAGTTGGCTCACAGCCTTCATCGCTGGGGCTATCACCTTGGCCTCCATGTGTAAGGCGAGGGCAACGTGCTAGAGAACTTGAAAGATAGGAAAGAGATCAGAAAGACGAAGGAGGCACCGAATCTCACAAAAAACCAAACACTTACCTGCACGGACTCTTGGACGATGGAGGTCAGCTGGGCCCTGAAGGTCCCCCCAGGGACTTTACCCCCCACCGATTTTTCTATCTTATGAAGCAGGCTATCCGCGACGGACAGCCCCGAGGGCACCGCGAACTGGAGGCCTCCTTCCTCCACCTTGATCGGCGAGGGCGGGCCCCGGGAAGACCTCCGGGAACCCCTCTTGAGCAGCTCCGATGGAGAGCCGATCTCCTCCTCCGAGGCCGGTAATCCGAGCCCGCTTCCCGCCCGACGCTCTGCTAGGCCCCGGGGCGGGATCCGCCCCCGAACGCTCACGGGACGCGACCACCGGAGGAGAGGGAGCCGGGGAAGGCTTCGCACAAGAAGAGCTGGCGCCCCCAGCCTTCGTGACCTTCCTCGGCTGGCGCATGGAAGGCCCGGAGCTCGTCCAGATCCATGGGTCTTGCATAAAACCAAATGCAAAGAAGTCAGCGACACAAGAAATGTACAAGCTAAAAGGCAAGCCTAAACTTACCGACGAACTCAACGGCGCTGAGCCCGGCCTAACTCAGGACCCTTTAAGACAGCAGCACGTCGAATCGGGGGATGGGCTCCCACGACGCCACTCTCACCGCGGTGGAGTCATTGGACTGGTTCCCCGGCAAGCATTTTTCCTTCTACCACTCGGTAGGCACGGGCCAGTCCTCGCCCTCGGGAGGGGAAACGAAGAAGAACTTCTTCTTCCAGTCGTGGATGGAAGAAGGCAGGGCCATAACCCCTGTCCCGGCGGCGCCCCCCTTGTTGGATATGTATGCTTTAGAGGCCTGTATTGTATAGGATGCTAGGCATGTATATGAACAGAAACAATCTTTGCTCGAAATGATAGTATGCTATCTGGTTTATCTTTATCATAACATGTGATGTGTTGATGAAGCCCTTAGGACTATGCTTGACTACCAGGATTATGATGAGATCATACTAGTGGGACCTGGGTAGTCTACAAGCATATCCTTCAATAGTTCCTAGTCGAGGGTATATCGAGACAGGGCATCGGTATTACCAGATTAGACTAGTGTGTACGTTTCTTGACCCTGGGGGCGATGGTTGATTCCACAACCATTGGTGTTTGACATCAAAGATTGTACACAGGTGCTCATTGGAGAATGGGTACACCGAACATGACTCGCCGAGAACTCCTAGATGGTATATATACCTATTGTCAGATAACAGTTCTCTGGTGACACTTGTACAGGTTAGTCTGTAGACCCGAGATCGTCATAGAGTCTTGTGTGATTCCCACTGTACTTTGATTTCCTCCCTACCACGGCTCTACTGAGTCGTGCAAACAGGTGGATTTTGGGTACAGTCCCGAATCATATGGAGACAGTGAGCGATAGGAGGGGTTTCGTCTCTCCCGGTATAGGGAGTTGATATCGCGCTATGTTTGATCGGCTATAACACCTAAATCCCTGGCCAGGGTTCTCGAGGTTTACTGATAAGTGTTATCAGTAGTTTCTCGAACTATTATGAGCCATAAATCAGCATGACTTATAAAGTTACTGGGGTCTGACATTTACCACCCCTAGACTTCATATGCGACGTATCAGACGAAGAGACCGGACTGTACGGTAAGTGTTGCTTGCAGGCTCGTAAGGGTTGTGATGGGTTCGCTCGTCGGCCACCTTTTCGTCAAGTACCTGGGTAGCCGTTACGCACAACTAGTGCCGCTGACGTGCTTGTGGTTAAACCCACTGCCAGCGTACTGTCGAGTCTTTAGAGTCCCACACAGAGGGTTCCCTCGTTCAGGCGAAAGATGTAGAGGCCGTAAGTTGTTATGGCAGCCGTAAGCTGTTACGGCAGGGTTTCGATTATGTTCGTGTAATTGTTACAGGAATAATAATCGGAAGGATAATACTGGTAGGCTTTGGTTTAAGCCGGATACCGGTATTATATTATTGGATTAATGGTATTCGTATTTTTCGGAATTCGGATGCGGGTATACAGTATACGGTATACGGTATACGGAGGAGGGGTATTTTTGTAATTGTTACAAGAATACCTTCTAGAAGGTGCCACCTCATAATGACATAATAATGACATCATTTATTTTAAGAAAATAAAATGAGGTGTAAATTAAAAGGTACAAGCATAATGGAGTTGTTGTTATGGAGTTACTATTGAAGCATGATGCTTATTTTATAATGTATGCTTCAATTAGTGCTATATCTTTTTTCATAATGCTTGAACACTTTCATTATGATAAACACTTACTCTCCTCCTCCTTCTTCTTATAAATAGCTTCACATGAGATATGAATGTTAAGTGAATCATTCTAAGTGAAATGAATTGTATCATGAAGAGTATCATGATATGAATGATAAGAAGAAAAATGAAAGAATGAAGATGAAGATTATCATTCTTCCTCCTAGCTTTAACCTTCACATGAGATGTGAATCCAAAGCTTAGGATTTCAAGTTAATCCAATACACTTATCTCTACATTATCCTAGTGACCTCTTCTAGCAAATTTGGTCTCTAGGTTAAACTCTTGAGAAGAGTTTCCAGCTTGCACGATAACTCTCGGGTGGATTATCTAAGTCTTGGGTGGCCGGAGATCGAAGACATCGGCAACATCTAAAAGAGCTAAGGAGTTCACCAAAAGAGAAGAAAGGAGCAAAGGAGTTGCATCCAAGAGAAGACCCGAAGGACCGTATCATCAAGGTATAATCCCTAACATAATAGATAAGATCTCTAGTTAGGGTTTTCTAGTTACAGTTTAGACAAGATCCCGGCTCAAGTGCGTGCTGTGTGCCGAGAAAATTTTCGTTCACCGCTTCCACCGCGCCACAAGAGTTGTGGGGGCATGCAACACGCACCAACATGGTATCAGAGCCTAACTAAACCATAATTAGATTTTTAGCCAAAAGTTAGAAGATCGATCGACAGTTTTTTCTCCTGTAAACACGTTTTCTGCCCTTGCTGCTGTCAGTTTTTGAAAGTGTTCAAAAAATCATTTGACATACCTTAAAAATACAAGCAGGGTTTTCTAAGAATACTGTAGAAAAATGAGTGTCTAACTCCCCAAAAGAGCCGCTGATCCGCGGCCAAACCCAGGGTTCGGCCGCGGATCCGCCGCCGAGTTGGGGCCGCGTTGACTCAGTTTTCTACAGTACTCTTATACTGAAGAAATAGGGTTTGTGGGATATGTGGAATTTTACAAAGTTGTTTGTACAGAAACATGTCAAGTGTTAGCATGGTTTAAAATTATCGATTGAAATTCTAAAAGTGTTTGGCTAATCGGGTTTTCAGTTTTTTGTTATATGTGTTTGAAACGTCCTCTAATTGCTATATGACGATTAGTGGGGGTTGCACATATGGATATCATGAGATGGTATGTGTATATGAATGTGTTGGATCGTCATGATGAATGGCCGGGGGATGTGAGAAAAGCGTTTTTCCTTTTCTTTCATTCCATGTAATTTGTAAAAAGCCATGTAATATTATTTTACGGGGTACATCCGGGATGAGGTTGTAGCCACCGTTGTATAATTTCTTTTTACTGTTTTTGCTCCTAGGATAGACCCAAGGAGGGGTGCACAAACTATCGGGTTTTCGAAGTGTCGAGTGGCCTATTCAATTGTTGAGGGAGGTTGCTACACTTCGGGAATTTGGTGGGTAGTTTGCCGCACCCGTAGGGGTCTAGGGGGGTTTGGCTATTCATCACGACCGTGGAACCCGTCTTTCATTAAGGGCTTGAATGAAATACGGAATTCCTAGTATATCCAAGGCATTCATCTGTGATCTGAAATGGTTATAATTATATATGAGATATATAATAAACGTTGCTTATGTTTTGCACCCGCGCTAGTCCAGCCCCCGCTCTGCCGTTAGTTAAGTAACCTAACGGTGCATGACGGGGCCCAGTGGCAAATGCGGATGGCATAAGCGTACGTTCTATTTGCGTTTCTTTTCTGTGATGTTTAGGAAACGTAAATGATGGGACAACATTAATGTGATTAATGTTAAGAGAAAGAAACCTAAAGATGTTGTAGGATCAAACTTTTTTAAAAAGGGTAACTCTAGCTTTTGTTTTGCATAGTGGTATTCTTGAATATCCTGCACCTCATTCGATGAGGAAAGGGCCGAGATCCCTTCACCGGGAGTGACCCCTTTAGCGAAACTGGAAAATGTTACAAAGAACTCGATTTGATTTTATAGTTGATCTATTGTTGCTTTGCATCGTGGTATTTAGATATCCAGCACCTTATTCGATAAGGAAAGAGCCGAGATCCCTTCACCGGGAGTGACCTCTTTAGCAAAATTAGAAAGATACTACAAAACCATTCAATTTTTAAAACTGGAGCTTAAACCACTCCTTCCCGCTCGATTCTACAATGATATCAAGTTCAAAACGTTAAAGGTTTTCATAAAAACCATCCGTTGCCCTCCGCCATTTTAGGAAGCAGAGTACTTAGTATTCGTGCCACGTTTGTTGACCATAGTTAAGGCGTGGTGTACGGTAGCTAAGTGGTGAATTCCTACAAAGCATTTGATGCGATCGATCAAGACATTCTCATGACTTTGTTGACCATAGTTAAGGGTCATGTGGGTGGGTCTAAATCAATCACGAAATGGCGGGTTGAACTTGACTAGTGCTTATGATTTGTTGACCATAGTTAAGGTCATAAGTCATTAGGGGTAAAAATCATATCGGGAATTTCAAGAGTTGAAATTTGCACCGAGATTGCATACCTTCTATATGATAGTTGGATCCCGATTCCACTGTGAGTAAAAGTTACTCCCGGGAGAATTTTGCACTTTACAGTTAGCGAACTTGTAGATTGCAATTTATCATGGCTAGTTTTTCTTTTTAGGTTTGAAGGAAAATTTGATAAAAAGCAGTGGGAGACATCAATTGGATAAGATTAATAACCAATCTAATTATTCAAGAGCAATCGCTGAATGTCTTCTTTTCTCTCTCCTAATAGCAGATACCTATGATGGGTCTAAAGCTTTTATTTGACAAAAATAAACTTACAGGACCGAATTACAAAGATTGGCTGAGGAACGTTAATATTGCCCTAACATATGATAAGGTCGGATACGTCCTGACTACTCCAGCCCCTCCTAGCCCAGGCCCTGATTCTTCAGTTGCGGATAAAGAAATCCGCAAGACATGGGATATAGACTGCGCAACAGCCAAGTGCCTCGCGCTTGCTTCTATGAACAATGAACATCATAAGCAGCATGAGAAGATGGATGTTCAATCCATCTTTCTTCATACAAAGGAGTTGTATGGAGAGCAATCTCATATTCTCCGATACGAGGCATCTCGAAAGTTGTTTCAGATGCGGATGGCTGCTGGCACGTCTGTAGGTGACCATGTATTGGAGATGATTGGACTTATTGAAGAACTTGAGGACCTGGGTTGGACCATGGAGAACGAACAGTATGTTGATATTGTTCTACAGTCCCTTTCCCCTGCCTTTGCTCAGTTCATTGTAAACTTCAACATGCACAACATGGAGAAGTCTTTACCTGAACTTCTCAAGATGTTGAGGAGTGCAGAGAGCACATTAAGGGTAGTGAAAACTCCCGCTCTTATTGCTGGGCCATTTTCTTCCTCCGTCCCGAAAGCCAAGGCCAAGGGACAGAAGAAGAAGAATCCTATCAAGCAGAGAGGCGGAGTGAAAAAGGCACCGGGAATGGACAAGAAAAGGGCTGCTGCGACAGGACGGTGGAAATATTTCCACTGCCACAAGACTAGGCACTGGAAGAGAAACTGCGTTGGATACTTGGCTGACCTCAATAAGAAGAAGCATGGTGATGCTTCTACTTCAGGTGTGTTTGTAACAGAAAACTGTTTTTCAATTAACTCTGCTTCCTGGGTATTGGATACCGGGTCAGGATCTCACATCTGCAATTGTCTGCAGTGGCTGAGAAACAGCAGGTTTTTGAACAAAGGTGATCACACTCTTCGGGTTGGGAATGGTTCCTCAGTACATGCTACTGCAGTGGGAGAGTATCATCTTAGTTTGCCGTCAGGTTGTATATTGGTTTTGAACCCATGTTATTTTGTACCTTCGATGTTATGCAATATTATATCTGTATCATTGTTGGACAATGCTGGATATAATTTTGTATTACAATCTGATGTTATGAACATTAACCTTAATCAAGAGTTGATTGGGTATGGTACATTAAATAACGGGATATACGTCCTAAATCAGCATACATTTTTTCACATACAACACGGAAACAAAAGAAAGGTTTCAGAAATAAATGAAGCTTTCATTTGGCATTGTAGACTCGGTCATATTAACGAAACAAGACTTACCAAGCTACATAAAGATGGATATTTAAACTCGTTTGAATATAAATCTTATGCGACTTGCCAGTCTTGCATCAAAGGTAAAATGACTAAAACTCCGTTTACTGGACACGGAGAGAGAGCTATTGAACTCTTAGGCCTCATACATAGTGATGTATGTGGACCAATGTCTACACATGCAGGAGGTGGTTTTTCGTACTTCATAACCTTCACTGATGATTTATCGAGATTCGGGCATGTGTTCTTGTTGAAACATAAGTCCAAAGCCTTTGAAAAGTTCAAGGAGTATAAATCAGAAGTAGAAAAACAAACAGGCTTAAGTATCAAGAAACTTCGATCGAATCGAGGAGGTGAGTATCTAAGCTCAGAGTTTCTAGATTTCCTAAAAGAGAATGGGATTCTCTCTCAGCTCACTCCTCCGTACACACCACAGCACAACGGTGTATCGGAAAGGAGGAATCGTACCCTATTAGATATGGTACGATCTATGATGAGTGATGCTGAGTTACCAATATCATTTTGGGGGCACGCATTGGAGACTGCGATTTATCTATTGAATAGGGTTCCGACCAAAACCGTGTCTACCACTCCATATGAGATATGGTATGGGAAGAGACCATCTCTTAAAAGAGTTAAGATATGGGGTTGTCCGGCTTATGTGAAAAAGCAGAATCCAGACAAACTTGAGACACGATCGATTTTGTGTAGATTTGTGGGATATCCAAAACACTCGTTTGGATATCTTTTCTACCACAAGGAGGAACAAAGGGTGTTTGTTTCTCAGTATGCCACATTTTTAGAAAATGAATTTTTTACAAAAGATACTGTTGGCAATGCGGTAGAACTGGAAGAAGTTCCAGATACATAAACAATTACCGATGATTTGGTTGAACCTGAGGTTTCAATAGAACCTGACGTACCTCAGCCACTCTGTAGATCTAGTAGGACTTCTCACCCACCTGATAGATACTACGGTTTTCTAATTGATGGTGATAGAGAAGATTTCATCATGGATGATGATGACCCTACTAGTTTTCAGCAAGCTATCACGAGTGGTGACTCAATGAAATGGCTGGATGCCATGAGATCCAAAATGGAATCCATGCACACCAACAAAGTATGGACTTTGCAGGATGCACCTTCTGGAGTAAAACCCATAGGGTGCAAATGGATCTTTAAAAGAAAGATTAGTGTGGATGGTCAGGTGGAGACCTATAAAGCTAGGCTGGTAGCAAAAGGATTTCATCAAAGACGGGCATGGACTATAATGAAACCTTTTCACCAGTCGCGATGCTCAAATCCATTCGGATCCTGCTTGCTATAGCTGCTCACTATGATTATGAGATCTGGCAGATAGATGTTAAAACGGCATTTCTAAATGGTGATTTAGAAGAATGCGTTTTTATGGATCAGCCAGAAGGCTTCATTGATATTGGGAGCAGCGGAAAAGCATGCAGGCTGCTTAAATCCATTTATGGATTAAACATGCATCACGGAGATGGAACATCTGCTTTGATGATATAATCAAAGAGTTTGGTTTTATCAAAAATGTGGATGAACCATGTATTTATAAAAGATTTGTAGAGAGTACTGTTACATTCCTCGTATTGTACGTGGACGACATTCTCTTGATAGGAAATGATATTCCTATGCTACAATCTGTCAAACTATTCTTATTGCAGAGGTTCTCCATGAAAGACCTGGGCGATGCCTTGTACATTCTGGGGATTAAGATCTATAGAGATAGATCTAAGAAATTATTGGGATTGTCCCAATCGAGATACATTGACACGATACTAAAGAGGTTTAGTATGGAAGATTCCAAGAGGGGTAATTTACCCGCTTGTCATGGGATCACCCTCTCCAAAGACTGATGAGGAGAGGGCTCGCATGAGCATTATACCCTATGCTTCGGCAGTAGGATCTATAATGTATGCGATGTTATGTACTCGTCCAGATGTAGCTTATGCACTGAGTGCAGTAAGCAGGTATCAATCCAACCCAGGGGAGAAACACTGGACTGCTGTGAAGAACATTCTGAAGTACTTGAGAAGAACTAAAGAGATGTTCTTGGTGTATGGTAACGGAGATCTCCAAATGGAGGGCTTTACCGATTCCAGCTTCCAGAGCGATAAGGATGATAGTAAGTCCATCTCAGGATTTGTATTTACCCTAAATGGAGGGGCGGTATGTTGGAAGAGTTCCAAGCAAGATACCGTCGCTGACTCCACGATGGAAGCTGAGTATATTGCTGCTAATGATGCCGCAAAAGAAGCAGTCTGGATGAGGAAGTCATTTCAGAACTTCAAGTGGTTCCATCCATTGCTAATCCAATACCTCTGTATTGCGATAACAATGGAGCCATGGCTTTGGCAAAGGAACCGAGGTCCCATCAGAAATCTAGACATATCTTGAGGCGGTATCACCTCATAAGGGAGATAGTGGATCGCCAGGACATTGAGATACGGAGAGTAGACACGAAAGACAACACAGCAGATTCATTCACCAAGGTCATCCCTCAAGTACAGTTTGAGAAACTGTTTGAGCTGTTGGGCATGCGGTACGCCGGAAATTGGTTCTAGCCGGTACTTATTGCATCAACTACAGGCCTTAGTGCAAATGGGAGATTGTTGGATATGTATGCCCTAGAGGCCTGTATTGTATAGGATGCTAGGCATGTATATGAACAGAAACAATCTTTGCTCGAAATGATAGTATGCTATCTGGTTTATCTTTATCATAACATGTGATGTGTTGATGAAGCCCTTAAGACTATGCTTGACTACCAGGATTATGATAAGATCATACTAGTGGGACCTGGGTAGTCTACAAGCATATCCTTCAATAGTTCATAGTCGAGGGTATATCGAGACAGGGCATCGGTATTACCAGATTAGACTAGTGTGTACGTTTCTTGACCCTGGGGGCGATGGTTGATTCCACAACCATTGGTGTTTGACATCAAAGATTGTATACAGGTGCTCATTGGAGAATGGGTGCACCGAACAGGACTCGCCGAGAACTCCTAGATGGTATATATACCTATTGTCAGATAGCAGTTCTCTGGTGACACTTGTACAGGTTAGTCTGTAGATCCGAGATCGTCATAGAGTCTTGTGTGATTCCCACTGTACTTTGATTTCCTCCCTACCACGGCTCTACTGAGTCGTGCAAACAGGTGGATTTTGGGTACAGTCCCGAATCATATGGAGACAGTGAGCGATAGGAGGGGTTTCGTCTCTCCCGGTATAGGGAGTTGATGTTGTGCTATGTTTGATCGGCTATAACACCTAAATCCCTGGCCAGGGTTCTCGAGGTTTACTGATAAGTGTTATCAGTAGTTTCTCGAACTGTTATGAGCCATAAATCAGCATGACTTATAAAGTTACCGGGGTCTGACATTTACCACCCCTAGACTTCATATGCGACGTATCAGACGAAGAGACCAGACTGTACGGTAAGTGTTGCTTGCAGGCTCGTAAGGGTTGTGATGGGTTCGCTCGTTGGCCACCTTTTCGTCAAGTACCTGGGTAGCCATTACGCACAGCTAGTGCCGCTGACGTGCTTGTGGTTAAACCCACTGCCAGCGTACTGTCGAGTCTTTAGAGTCCCACACAGAGGGTTCCCTCGTTCAGGCGAAAGATGTAGAGGCTGTAAGTTGTTATGGCAGCCATAAGCTGTTACGGCAGGGTTTCGATTATGTTCGTGTAATTGTTACAAGAATAATAATCGGAAGGATAATACTGGTAGGCTTTGGTTTAAGCCGGATACCGGTATTATATTATTGGATTAATGGTATTCGTATTTTTCGGAATTCGGATGCGGGTATACAGTATACGGTATACGGTATACGGAGGAGGGGTATTTTTGTAATTGTTACAAGAATACCTTCTAGAAGGTGCCACCTCATAATGACATAATAATGGCATCATTTATTTTAAGAAAATAAAATGAGGTGGAAATTAAAAGGTACAAGCATAATGGAGTTGTTGTTATGGAGTTACTATTGAAGCATGATGCTTATTTTATAATCCATGCTTCAATTAGTGCTATATCTTTTTTCATAATGCTTGAACACTTTCATTATGATAAACACTTACTCTCCTCCTCCTTTTTCTTATAAATAGCTTCACATGAGATGTGAATGTTAAGTGAATCATTCTAAGTGAAATGAATTGTATCATGAAGAGTATCATGATATGAATGATAAGAAGAAAAATGAAAGAATGAATATGAAGATTATCATTCTTCTTCCTAGCTTTAACCTTCACATGAGATGTGAATCCAAAGCTTAGGATTTCAAGTTAATCCAATACACTTATCTCTACATTATCCTAGTGACCTCTTCTAGCAAATTTGGTCTCTAGGTTAAACTCTTGAGAAGAGTTTCCAGCTTGCACGATAACTCTCAGGTGGATCATCTAAGTCTTGGGTGGCCGGAGATCGAAGACATCGGCAACATCTAAAAGAGCTAAGGAGTTCACCATAAGAGAAGAAAGGAGCAAAGGAGTTGCATCCAAGAGAAGACCCGAAGGACCGTATCATCAAGGTATAATCCCTAACATAGTAGATAAGATCTCTAGTTAGGGTTTTCTAGTTACGGTTTAGACAAGATCCCGGCTCAAGTGCGTGCTGTGTGTCGAGAAAATTTTCGCTCACCGCTTCCGCCACGCCACAAGAGTTGTAGGGGCATGCAACACGCACCAACACCCTTGTCGCTTTCTAAAAGAGTGGTAGACCCACCTTGGGTCGCCCGCTCGACCCCCAGGATGATTTTTGAATACGAGAGAAGAATCAAGGAGGGAGAGGCTGAAAGGAACCGCCTGTAACTTCAGGAGGATCAGGAACCCGAGGAGAATCCTCCACGAGTTCGGCACTAACTGGCCAGGAGCTAACCCGAAGAAGTTCAACGCTTCGACGACCTCGGGAGAGAAGGGCAGGCGCATTCCACCCTAAAAAGCTTCTAATACAGGGCGATCTCCCTACCTCGTACTTGGTCTGCCCTCTCTCTCTCCTTGGCCAGATGAAGCGTATAACGTGAGGGGATGCGGAAGCGAGCCCGAGCATTGGCGATCTCGTCCTCATGCCTCACCTAACATGAAGCGCCCGGGGCAGCATCTACCGCCTCCTCCTTGGGGGCTGCCCCCGCCACACGACCTCGGAAAGAGGATCCGACCCCTGCTCCCTGGGAGGACTCAGGCTCAACTAAAGGATCCCTAGAACCTACTCCTACGACATCTACCGACTCTACGAAAGAAGACATCTAACCTTGAGAAGAGAGATCCTCGGGAAATGAAAGCGGAAGAAAGAAGACGAGCGCCGAGCAACCAGGACTTAGAGCAGGGAAATATGAAGGAGTAGTAGCCCTGGGGCGGGCCCCACCCCTATTTATCACCGCAAACGACATCATCCAACGGTGCCCTTCATCTCCCGCTAAGACGCCTCTTCGTGTCCAACGGCTCCGATCGTTCCACATGTCATGCCCACACTGGGCCGCATCCTATCAGACGCCGCATGCCTGCATACGTCGCGTTGGCCAGGCGACGCTTAACACGTGGACCGTCGCTTCAATGGAAGGATGCACGAACCGGCGTACCTTCCTTAAATACAGAGATCTCGCCCTGATTCGCTGGCAAAAAAAAGACAGCTAACAGCCCGGGGACACGTCCCGACAAAACCTTAGGAGGGAGCTCACCCCGGGCGGCCCGGCAGTCCACTCTTGACCCAACCCGTTAGCTGGTCGGGACAAGAGTGGGGGGATAATGATGATGCTCTATATTGATGAGCTCCCAGATCAGGACACGTAGCAGATGGCGTGCCCCATGACTCAGAAGAAAGGGCCATAGGGGCCGACCAGGCCACCCTTACACCTGAACTGCGAGTACGAGCTGGCCCTCCTCAGAGCCCCCTGCAAATTGGTCTTCTCGGCCTCTCAGCTCACCCCGAGCTGCCACAGGACCAAGATCCCTTGGCCCTCTCGCTCATCCCCGAGCTCCCCAGCCAAGACCATCTTCCTCGGTCCTCCGACCGACCAACTCCGCTACTCACAGGCGTAACCGCCACTCCACGAATCTCGCCACGCGTAGATTCTCCGCCAGCAACGTCCCACGTTCCACGCCATCACGATCCCCATTAATGGGCGATCCGCTCTTTACGCGGGCGTGACGTCGGGAGCGTAACTGCCGGCGAGATTCTCGCGTCTGCTACTGCGTGCTGCCGCCACTATATAAACCCCCATCACAGAGGGGTCAAGTAAGCCATTTTTACTCCACTTAGCCGTTACTCTGCTCGGATCTTGTACTAACTTGATCGTCGAAGGGTCCTCGGTGGTACCAAACCACCCCGGGACTTCTTTGCAGGTACTCGGCGCTAAACTCCTCAAAATCACCAATCTCCTCAAAACCTATTGAGACCCACACACAACAGGAGATCACCTCTAAAATTCACCGAGAGATCGACGGAAGACAACATCTGATGGAGACCCGAAAAGGACTTCCATCAGATGGTTTGAGAGAAAAGATATGATAAGATAGTGTAAGATCCTTTTAAAATCTTTTAATCATACACACACACACACACTTTTCCCTAAACCCATATAATTATATATATAAATATTCTTATACTATTATAATTCAAATAATATCCTATCACTAACTTTTTTTAACTAATATATATATATATATATATATATATATAATTTATCTCTTTTTCACTTTCAAATCATATTTCTCCCCCCCCCCTCTCATGTCTCTCTCATCCAAACAACCCAACAACCAAGCCTATAAATCCAAACTATACACACACACACATCATCATCACCCCTTCCTCATATCTTTTCTTTAACCTAACTGAGCCTACATCCGAGCCGAGCCGTGTAGACAAGCATCAAAACTTGGATTTTTGCTTCGCGACGTCGTGTTGTTCCGTGATCATCGTCGTTGAGGCAAATATCGAATACTTGCTTTACATGCTACACGACAAAGAATTAGGCTCGCCGTAATATCTACTATTGTTATAGATATATCGTACCAAGTAATATAAATTATTGTTACGTCATGAGTATTAACATGGTAGTTTATTTATATTAACACAGTAACTATAGTATGGATAGTATAACATAACAATTTTACATATTTCATTTAGTTATTATAATAGTAAAATATATAGATGATAATTATACATTGTTCACAAAAAGGGTTATATCAGCTATATATATATATATATATATATATATATATATATATATATATATATATATATATATATATATATCGAATTTGTGAGATATAGAAGCATAAAATATTCATATTATTCAATATTGATAAAATAAACTAATATCATGTATTAACCGTTCACATTGATAGATTAGTGATAATTTTGGAAACTGATCTTATTTGATCGCCTAAGCTTGTTTGAAACATGATATTTAAATTCGACATTGAACTTATAATATTAGTATGCTACTTGTTTACCTAAACCTACGATAATTCTAATTATGCTAGTATATTGATTGTTTCATGAACACATGCTTGAATCTGTTATCTCACTATCTTTATCGTCACCATGCCAGTATTTATACTTGCCATGTAATATTTACCCATGCCAACAACTACTGATATTGACTTGATTGACCGGACCTGTTGTCCTGATGGACGTAACATGTATCTGATTATTCCTGTATTGGTATTAGGTGGATATTATATTGATACCTGACTTGAATATGAAATCTGGGGAAAAGGGAAAATCAAGAATATAACTGAAACGTAACTCAAGAGGATATTATTGTTGCCATAATTCCGGGAGTGAACGAAATAACTATTGTTGATTGTATCGTAGTCCCGTGGGGAAAGAACGGGATATATTGTACCATGGTCCCGTCGGGAATGAACGGGATATATACTGTTGAGTTACGATGAGAATTACATTAACTGGTTTTAAATATCTTTAGAATAGAGAACCTAGACACATGAATCCATAGGATAGACGTGACATGATTGACTCCATATATTTTGCTTGTTACATTACATATTCGTTTATACCCATGGCATCTAGTTCTTGCACCTGGTATATACTATATTTCATACTAGTTATATTATTATGATATTATTTATGACGCGCTGATGTCTGGGTTTTGCATGACCCAGATCCTTTGACTTTAGCTGGGGAGGATCACGAGTATTTTGAGAAGCTTGTTGATCAGTGAGGAGCATCCCGTTGAGATAGTTGTTATACTTTAGGTTTATTTTTGAGTATTGCACATTGTAGGTTTATTTTGTGATCCCGAAAGGGGTAGGATTTAGATATTTGTTTCTTTATTCTTTTTTGGATCGTATTGCTTCCGCTATTATTTCACGTTATTATTTCTTGTGGTTATTGGATATGTGATAGATATATTTATTATTATATTGTTCTTGATTACTGATTGACAGCCGTAATGTGATTATGTGAGGATATTTCCTTACCGTAGGTAGCATGGTTGGTTTTGTTACGTTCCCGTATTTGAGTATATTGGACAGCGGGCGCGTGACACTATATAAATCTAAGCCTCTATTTCTTGGTACTCACAGTTGCTAAGGGATTTTTCCTTTCTGATAATTTTTGCTGGGTAGTTCCAAGAAAACCGCTACTGATAGTAGCGTTTTCAATCAAATGAAAATGCTACTATCAGTAGCGTTTTTATTTGGCATAAATCTCACATCCCACCCCGAGACTCTCGCAGCGTTAGGGAACTCCCATACGAAAACGCTATTGTGACTAACGTTTTCATTTTGAGGAAAACGCTGCTGTGAGCAGCGTTTTCGTACAAAGTAAAACGCTACTGTGTGTAGCGTTTTTCCTTTCCCAAACAACTGCCGCACGAGGCCTATTCCTACGTGGCAATACGTAGATCTAGTTTGGGAATTATTTTGGGTCCAGTACCATTTTGGGAATTAATTATTTTAGTAGTATTATTTAGGGGGGAAATTCTTGAGTATTCACTTATTTTTACATAATATTATTTAGAGAGTTATGGTCATATATAGCAATGCAAAATAAAGAAATTACTTGATTTTATTATATATGATTGGCACACAGAAAATTTTACATTTTGAGCTGGTTTGCTGCTATTATATGTGTATATTAGACAATTATCTGCATTTCAAAAAGAAAAAAAAGAAAGAAAAAAAAGATTGAGCTTGGCGCCAGTCTTGGGAATCCCAGATGCAAGTATTTCTTACTGTTTTAGTCAAAGCCCTAGTTAATTTAGAACCTGTCGGGTGCAAGAAGATCCGATTCTCATATATAAATTCGATCTATCCAACCTTTAAATATAAAAACTATAAATGGATTTGTTTTAGAAAAATAGCACAAAAATAAATAATAATTGGATGTAGGCTGGTCCCACCACTAGTGGAGGGGACTAGGGCTGGTCGGGTTCAAAATGTACTAACCGTCCGGTCCGGTTCGGGTCAAGGGATGGTAGCCTCAATGATTTGCATGGAAAAGCTAGAGGCACTTTGATATAAGACTAATTTCGGTACTAAGATTCTTCCCTCTTTTTGAAAATTTCCAAAGCTAAGCTTGCTGGCCAAGTAATTGGTGATCATTGGATCAATTACTTCCTCTTTTGTTCTTTTCCTTTAGTTTGTTTTGTTTCCTTTGTTTCCCCTTGAGTATCAAATATGATAAATTGCGTATAGCAGCTGTCGTTGATATATAACTCATCCAACATTTATCACTCCCCAACCAATTTATTAGCACATAGCATATCTGAGCTTAGTCGACAGTAAGATCAATATAGGTTACCACCTTGTCAGGATTATCTCAAGAGTCGGAACCTTCGGAAAATTCGGGTTTCGGTACATAATTACTCAAAAACCCGCCAGCCAACTACATTATTAAAAGAAAACAGAGACGGAAATTATATGCAAATAACACAATATTGAGGGATGGAAGTTTTGAGAGATACAAATGAGAAGTTCATATAAATGAAACATTTCTCGGAGATAATTGCAATAGTTCTTCATATAAAAAATCAATGATGCATCATTTTCCTGTTTAATTCTTAAACGTTAGACCACTCTCCGTTTACTTTCACATATTGACAATGGAACCTTGAAGAGTAAAATTGAAGCATAAAAAATGTATTGCATCGGTACATCAGGCTGGAGAAAAACAAATGTGAATATTGACAGTTTATATGCCACCCTTTGCATTACGACATTGAAAGCATCCTCACCTTGCTGGGCTTCTTTATCAGCAGCTATACCGCCGATTTCCACTGCAAATATAAGAGGGAAAATTGCATTTGAATATTGCAGGCGTAATGCTCACAAAACCAATAGCATTCAGTGAAAATAATAGCTTCTATAAGGAATTACAAGAAAATTCCCTCCAGAGTGTTTTTTTGGATGGAAATGGAGCACAGGTAAATTTCTATTTCAATTAATATGGTAAATAAAAATGTTCAAAAGCTGCGAAATTTCTATAATAGTTTGTAATGGAAAAAAAAGGAGGTTTCTTAATCGCCGTACTGCTTAGAGCCATAAATGTTGTGTCATGAGTCACTCATGACAGCAAATGATTACTACCAGTTTCTAATTAAGCGCATGCAGTAACTGTCACACGATGCAAACCAAACTATGGATTTTGGAGCTCATTGCCTGCAATAAATGTTGGATGCAATAAATCTGACTAGCAGCCAATGCTGTCTGCTCCTGTGCAACGAACGAAACAGCCGCTATGTTGTTTCAGATAGAGCAGTGTACTTAATCAGTATGTTACCGCAATTATGACTAACGGTAATATCTATAACAGTGAGAAAAATTACTAGCAAAGAGAGTAGCTAGAGTTTCCCCTCCTTACTAATCCATTTACTGCAATCTCCTCTCCAAGTAGAACTAGATGAGCCAATGAAACACTTAAGTTTTTTTCAAAACCATCCAATAGTCATGTTTTCGTTCTGTTCAAGTATCTTTTCCCTCTCGGCTCTCGTCAAAAAGGGTATCTTTTCCTCTTTATTTAGCGTAACCAAATGTACAGTGGCTTGTAAATATAATTCAGAGGTTTGGGCAGACTGGCCTCATTAAAAGGAGGGAAAAGAAAAGGTGAAAGTGAAAGCAAAATAAGAAAGGAGATAAAAGAATGGATGTTTACTTAAAATAATTTTTTTGCGTACATATTAATTTAAAAATGAAAATATTTCTATTCTTGAATGATTGCTTCCAGATGTATCATTTTCTTTTAAGTTTAAAGGCTTCTAAATGTTCAGGAAAATGAAAAGATAAAGAAATATGTTCCTCTACTAATTTTTAGATAAAGAAATATGTTCAGGAAAATGAAAATAGAGAATATCTATATTTAGTTATTTACGATTTACCTTAATGAAGAAATATGTTCCTCTACTAATTTTTCTTCCTCTTCATTGAAGACAGAACACATATCTTTTAGGATAACAGAGTCCCAGTTCCCAATATCTGCATAGAACAAAAAAATTACTAAAGCTCGTTAGTTGCTATTTTAATTAATGAAACTTATGGAGGGAAGACTTGTGCATTGTGACAAAACCTTGTAGAATAACATTGGAACTACTGTCATAGCCACTCAATTTCCAGAATATCTGCCCGTTGCTTCCCAACATCGCATAATCAGTTCTCACAGCATCAGATCTTTGATTCTCTATTGTAGTTGTATATGCAAGGAAAGAAATAGGAGAGTTAAACTTAGAAGCAAATTAGATGAATCTTTCAATTAAAACTGTAATTTTTCTCGAACACCTGCGAGAGAAAAATACATATTACAAGAATGTAAGAAATATAGAAAATTAAAGGTTCTGTACAACACTATAAAACTGCAAGAAATTTGTACACAGATGATTGCATATTCAAGAGCAATCAGAATACTTGACCGATTCTTCAAGAGATGCGCTCGACAAGAAATGATAGTGATGAGAAGTTGGTTATATGGAATGCAATAAACATCTAAGGGATAGCAAAACCTATGGTGTAACTTCAGTTGCAGGTTATTGTAAATAGCTGCGTTTAAAAAGGGGAATAAGAAAGAAGGAAGGAAGACGGTTGTTTATATCAGCTCAGATTTAGTCAAAGAATAAAATAAAATTATTTGCATACAATAACTATGTAAGGTTTTATGCATCAAGTATACGATGATGAAAAATAGTAACATTGACATGAAATTTATGTCATTTGAGAGTTACTACATAATCAAAGTCGTAGCTTATGATGATAGTTTATTTGTAAATTGTAGTAACAAAAAAAAAACTACCAGAGGGCACCAGGGATTTATCTGCATTGCCTGTGGCATTTACCATGTATTTCTGCTTCCGGAAAAATTTAAGCCCAATTTAGGAGTTTTCTTCTTCTCTCATTCTCTTCTTGTTCCACACCAATTTATTTATTTATTTTATTTGTATTCAACGCCGACCCTAGATTTCTCTTTCTTCAAATCTCAAAATTAATCGTGTCAACATCATCATCACTCCTTCCATAACAACCTACCTTTCGCTCAGCGCCTTGCCCTAATCACGTAGACATCATCAATAGCCTAACATTAAACTTGTCGTCACTACCTAACAGTCGCCAACAACTTGCTAAGCCGATACCCCCGTTGTAGTCTTGAAATCAAGGCCGACCAATACTTGGTGTTATCTTTAGTCGGTTTTCCAATAATAAAACATTTTTAGATTTTTTTACGTCATTAAATCAACAGTGAAAAAGTTTTAGAATCGCATGAATTTGGTGTATCTACATCTTATAGATGGTGAGGATCAAAATGGATGGTGCCGATCGTCGAAAAAACGGAGGATATACTTTTTTCGACGCTATAAGAGGGTTTCCCTCCTAAGGCCTTTGCGCGCACGCACGCACACGCATATAAAGTCAATATTAATTTTTGTACGCCATAAAAAGTTGCCTTGATTTAGATCCCATCCGGCAAAACGAACATATGTTAACGTTATCATCAAGATCTAAGAAAAATAGTTTAAATTTGACTATTTTCTCTGGAGTACAGCTTTAGCGTCAAACTTGTGTTCAATTTCTCATTAAAAAAATTTGCAGGTCTTAAAAGGAAAATACTTTTCATACCCCTTACTCATATCAACCCAAGAAATAAACACCATAGGCCTTCCTGTTTGGCACTAATATCTAGATGCTATGGGTTGAATTTAAAGTGGGTAGCAAAGTATTCCTAAATTTAAAATAAGATATAAGAAATGGATATTAGGATTGTAGGGTTGCTATACACACACTGATGATGCTCGATATCGGTGATCTCCCAGATCATGATACGTGGCAGTTGTCGTGTCCCAGAACATGAAAGAAAGGACCTACAGGGGCCGATCAGACTGCTCCTATGCCCGTCCTACCGACGAGGCTGGCTTGCCTCCGAGCCACAGCACAATTGGCCTCCTCGGCCTCACTGCTCGTTCCCGAGCTACCGCAGAAACAGGATGCCTTGGCTCTCCCGCTCGTCCGCGAGCTCTCCCACCAAGGTTATCTTCCTCAGTCCATCGACCGACCAACGGCACCGCTCGCAGGCGCAACCGCCATCCCGCGAATCTCGCCATGCGCGAGATCTCCGCTGGCCACATCCCATATTCCACGCCACCACGATCCCCCGTTAACAAGCCTGTCTCGCCATTAATGGGAGGTCCCGCTCATCACGCGGGCGTGACATCGGGAGCGTAATGGCCGGCGTGATTCTCGTGCCTACTGCATCTGCTGCCACCATTACATAAACCCCTCTTTAAGACGGTCAAGGTAAGCCAATTCTACTCCACTAAGTCGTTACTCTGCTCGGATTACCCTACTAACTTGATCGTCGGAGGGTTCTCGGTGGTCCAACCATCCCGGGACTTCCTTGCAGGTAGCTCGGCTCAATAGCTTCAAACCCATTGAGATCCACACGCTTCAGGAGTCTGCCTCCAGATCAAATCTCAGCCACTCATCGCCGCCATCAGTAGATCAACGGGAAGCAACATCTGAAGGAGATTCTACCCTCCATCAGCTGGCGCCGTCTGTGGGAACACTTTGATTCCACAAAAACAAAAGTTTGCCTCCCGATCTCACTCCAATGGCGAGCGATCATCAAGATGATCCAAGCGCCAACCGTCTCCTCCCTCTCAACAGAGGCACAGACGAGCCTCCTCCGCCGAATACCATCAACGTCCTCACCGGCCGGATAGACCGACTCGCATTCTTCGTGAAGATGCTCGTCCGTGTCCAAACGGCGGGGCAAAATCCCCAGGTCGCCGCTCCCCCGCCTCGGGACCAGGACCCCTACGGGGGAAGAGAAGATCAGCCCGCGTTGGCACGGCTGACCGCCGCCTCACTGCCTCCCACGGCCACGGATCCCCCGGGCCAGTACGTTCTGCGACCCACTGAGCGCCCAACAGCTCGACACCAAGGTCCATCGCTAGAGCGCCCCGTCTGAGGTCTTTCGCGCGCCTGTCCCTCCTGAGGAAATGTCGGTCAGCTCGCCTATCACCAGGCATGACCGACACACCCTCCCCCGACGGCGCCGCGCAGACGGGGCTCGTCAAGGCAGCTCAAGGGCCACCTCGCCCGGGGATTTGAGGAACCTCATTGAGAGGAACCGTGGCCGAGGCCAGACGCAGGCCGCCAACAGCAGGGGCCTGGGATCAGAATGCGCCGAGTCGTCGGGGTACCATGGCCGACTCGACGCCCTCGAGAAGAAGATCGAGAGTCTGCATCGGGAAGGTCACCATTCGAGCGACGGGGTTAAGTATGCCGCTGACTCGCTCACAAAACTGTTCATCGAGGAACTACTCGCCGTCCACGTCTCCTCCCGCAACAAGCCCCCAAAGGTCTCCCTCTTCGACGGTAAATCTGACCCGAAGGACCACTTGGATGCGTTCACCGCGGAAATGAGCTTCCAAGACTACTCCGATGCTGCCCAGTGCCGAATTTTCCCGTCCACTCTCATCCATTCCGGGCGGGACTGGTTCCGAGGACTCGAGCCGCGCTCGATCTCAACCTTTGACGAGCTGGTCACACAATTCCTCGGCCACTTCGTCGGGAACAGGCGGCAGAAGCACACAGTCGACCACCTCTTCACGATCAAGAGCAGGGACAGGGAGACGTTCAAGGCCTACGTCACCCGCTTCTACAACGCCCTTCTCGAAGTCCCGGAGCATCGAGACGAAACGGTCATCACGGCTCTGAGTTCTGGTCTTAGGCGCAAGGAGTGGTTACGCTCTTTTGCACTGGCGCAACCTAATACCATGGCCGAGGTAAAGGCCTGGACCGAGCGCGAGGTCCAGCTCGAATCCGAGATGAACGCAAGCCTCCCCCGAGCAGATCAAGCTGACCAGAAGAAGAGGGCAAAGGACGAAAGAAGGGGACCTAAACGGCAAAAGCCCTACCCCCAAAGTTCTAAGAGTACACGCCGCTTAACGTCTCCCAGACAGTGCTACTTGAGGAGGCCAAGGGCGAAGGGTTCTTCAAGTTCCCCCTGATCCCACGCTCGGCTTCAAAGCGAACCCGGGGCCCTACTGCGGCTTTCATGGGTCGCTGGGCCACTCAACGGAAAGCTGCAAACAACTCCGAGATTATATTGAAGAGCTCATCCGTTCGGGGCACCTCGTAGAATACCTAAAGGATAAGCGACAAGCTGACCGCGAGAAGGAACATCGTCCCCCTCCAGCCGAGCAGACCATTGGCCAGATCATAGTAGTGTCAGCGGAGCATACGTCTGGTACCCCCGAAGCTCGGTACCCCTTGCCGAGCACAGATACCAACAGACGTATGGGGGGCTTGCATCTACTAGCATGTATTTTCTTTTCAAAGCAATGTACCATCTTCCTAAGATCTTTTGTTTATACAATAAAAGGATCAATATAGCATTGCAGAAAAGAAAAAAGAATTTTATTCATTCAAAAGGTACTATAGGCTCCTCAGCCGTACACAAAAAAAATTATTACAACAGCGGGGGAATGGGGTGCAGAGAGCACTGCTCGTAGTACTCTGAGTATATCTCCTCTAGCCGAGCCCTTGCAGCGTCTAACGTCTGCCTCCGATCCCCCCCGCGAGCTTCGGCGCTGAGCCTCAACTGATAGCACTCACGGACGAGTGCTTCCGAGCAGTCTAGCCGACTCGCAGAGATCAGGCCGAAGCGCCTCAGAGACCTCAGCTCGCCTATGGCCTCGTCGAACAGCATTTCGGACAAAGGGTTGTAAAGTCCCGGCAACGCCCTCCAGATGGAGTACATCAGCAGCTGAAGGAGGGAGGACCGCTGGGGAAGCAGTCGGCCGAAGTGGTCCTCGATCCAGCCTATTACCAACCGCACCGTGTCCTCAGTGCAGTACGGGTCATAGAGGTAGACATCCTCGAAGCCTACGATGTCCTCGATGGTGAAGGGGAAGTCCTGCATTTTTTTGTTTTGGTTGCAAGGAAAAGAGTAATCAACAATCCCAAACGAGTCCGTTTTATAGCCAGCGACGCCTGGGAGTCCAACAGTCACCCGTTTCACCTGCAACGCAGGCACTACACAGCAAGCGTCACGCCTCCCTATACGGAACCGAAGCGACGCGACTCTGGCGCTTCGCCTTCATGGCACCCTCACGACACGTGTCCCCGCGACTGTCCCACTCCTCGGTGCTCACATATGAAGGTCGGACAGAGCCTCTCCAAGAGGCAACCAAGCAGCTTCACTGCTCGGTCCTTCCTCATGGAGCTAAGCCTTCAATAAGAGGCAGCCGAGCGGCTACCCTGCTCGGCTATCCCTAGCCGGTAGCTTCCCTACACCACGACGCCAGGGATCAAAGCCTTCATGAAGAGGCATCCATCCAGCTACCCTGCTCGGCTATCCCTGGCTGGTAGCTTCCTTACCCAACAACGTCAGGGATCAAAGCCCTCGCCAAGAGGTACCGAGCAGCTACCCTGCTCGGCCATCCTTAGCAGGCCTCTAACGGCCCCTCCCACACTAAGAATCAAAGCCTTCGCCAAGAGGCACCGAGCAGCTACCCTGCTCGGCCATCCTTAGCAGGCCTCTGACGGCCCCTCCCGCACTAAGGATTAAAGCCCTTGCCAAGAGGCACCGAGCAGCTACCCTGCTCGGCCATCCTTAGCAGGCCTCTAACAGCCCCTCCCGTGCTAAGGATTAAAGCCCTCGCCAAGAGGCACCGAACAGCTACCCTGCTCGACCATCCTTAGCAGGCTTTCACGGCCCCTCCCGCGCTAAGGATCAAAGCCCTCTCCAAGACGCCAAGAGGCACCGAGTAGCTACCCTGCTCGTCTCCATCCTCAGTTGGCCGATTATGGCCCCTCCAACAACTAAGGAATGTGAACTCAACAAGAAGCATCCGGTCTACCTACGTCTGAGCGATCTCCACCTCAACTTCGGGGTCATGGAAATACCGTCTTACCGCCTGCCTTGGAACACTTGGCAAGAGAGCAGACTCAAGTCGACGCGTAATCGCCAGACAAAGAGACGACATAACAGAAAGGCAGTCCTACGCAGATACAAGTGTTCACACAACAAGAAGAAAAATACGCGTGCAAACAAGACTGCAAGAAAAATACCTTTATTCATAAAAGTTAAAGCTTTTACAAGGTATTGTGGGCTCCCCAGCCTTACAAATTGCCCGGAGGCTTACAAAACTCCCGAGGAAACAAATAAAAAGAAAAAAGAAAAGCAAAAGGACGACGGGTCTCAGGCCTCAAGGCCGGGCGCATCCCCGGGAAGCTCCGCACCCGCGGCAAGGGCCTCGGCGTTGCCCTCACTGGGTATCTCCTCCTCGGCCTCGGCCCCGAGGTTCTCCCCCTGCTCGTCGCCCCCGTGAGGATATTCGGCTCGGAGATCCTGGTCAGCGAAGTCCGGCACCCGGGCCTTGACGGCATTAAGGGCCTCATGCCAGATGGCGGTAGTGGCCGAGGCTAGGACGGTATAAAATTCTTCTGATTTCTGGAAGTTCTCCACCGCCTTCGCCGCCAAGAGGTCGGCTCGATTCGCCGCCTCTACCGCCGCCCCCAGCTCCTTCCGGAGGGTGCTCACCGACTTCTTCATGGTGCCAACGAGCGCCTTGGAGTCCTGAAGCTTGTCCTCAGCAGCCTGGGCGGCTTCGCGAAGCCTGGCAGCCTCCTGCTTTGCCGCCGCCACTTCCTGCTTCCCGGCCGCCGCCTCCTACTTCGCGGCCGCTAGCTCCTGCTTCCCGGCCACCACCTCGACCTCGAGGGCGGCGACCCTCGCCGTCGCCGCTTCCAGCGCCCGCCTTGAGCTCTCCCTCAGCGAGGAGGACTCGCCCGCGGTTCGGACCGCCGAGCCTATCTCCTCCTCCTCCTCCATCCGGACATCAAGAGCGACGTGGTGGATGACCTGGGGAAATAAGAAAGGGATCAGAAAGAAGAAGGATCACCAAGTCTCACGAAAGATGAAACGAGCAAAGTATGAGCACTAACCTGCACGGCCTCTTGGGCGATGGACGCCAGTTGCCCCTTCAGACTCCCCCTGGGGACCCTGCCCCTGGCCGACCTCTCCATGTTGTGCAGAAGGCTGTCGGCGACGGAGAGCCCCGAGGGCACCTCAAAGCGGAGCTTTCCATCGTCAACCAAGATCGGGGAGGCCGGGTCCTGCGGGGCTGCATGGTGGAACCTTTTGAGAGCCGACGGCGGCGGGATGGTCTCCGCATCCGAAGCTGGGGCTTCCTGCCCCCGAGCCCTCTTTCGGGTCGGCGCCCTGCTGGACTCGGGGCCCGATCCGCACTCGAGCGCTGGTGCTGGACGGCTACCGGAGGAGCCGGGGTTGGCACCTGACAGGAAGAGCTGGCCCCTCCAGCCCTCGACCCCTTCTTCGGCTTGCGCATAGTTGCTCGAAGGTGGCTCAAATCCATGGGTTCTGCACAAGATGAGATAAAATAGGATCAGCGATACAAGAAAAAATCAAAATAAATACAAGCCCAACTTACCGACGAACTGGGCAGGGCTGAGCCCGGCCCAACTAAGGGCCCGCTCAAAAAGCAGCACATCAGCCCGGGGAATGGACTCCCACGCCGCCATTCTCACCGTATCGGGGTCGTTGGACGGGCTTCCCTGCCAGCACCTATTCCTAGACCACTGGATGGGCACGGGCCAGTCCTGGCCTTCTAGCGGCCCGACAAAGAAAAACTTTTTCTTCCAGTCGTGGATGGAAGAAGGCAAGATGACGACTCCCGACCCGGGTGCACTCCCCCGACGTTTCCTAAAGGAGAGATAAACCCACCTCGGGTCGTTCGCGTGAGAGCCGGGGTGACTTTTGTAGATGAGAGAGGAGGTAAGGATGGACAGACCGAAAGGGACCATCTGCAATTTCAAGCGGACCAGAAACCCAAGGAGAATCCTCCAGGAGTTCGGCACTAACTGGCCCGGGGCTAACCCGAAGTAAGACAGCGTTGCAACGACCTCGGGAGAGAAGGGCATGCGCATTCCGGACCAAAAGGATTCCAGGTACAGGATAATCTCTTTACCCCGCACCCGATCTGCCCTCTCTCCTTCCTCGGCCAAACGCAGAGTATAGCCGGGAGGGATATGGAAGCGGGCCCGAGCGGTGGCAAGATCCCCCTCGTACCTCAACAAGGAAGGCACACCAGGGGCATCTGCCACCTCCACTTGGGGATCCGCCCCTGATACACAACCACGGGTAGGGTATTTGACCCCCGCTCCCTGGGAAGATTCCGACTCGACTGGAGAATCCCTAGAATCTACCCCTACGACATCTACAGACTCCCCAGAAGAAGACATCTAACCTGATTGAAAGTCCTCGGGAAAGAAGAAGATCCGACCTAAGATGAGAGTGTCGAGCTTACAAGATCAGGGATGAGGAAAATATGAAGAGAGATGGGCCCTGAAGTGGGCCCCGCCTCTACCTATAGCCTCCGGCGCCCCCATCCAACGGCGACCATCGATTCCCGCCAAAAACAACCCTTCACATTCGACGACCCAGATCGCTCCACCTGGCGCGCGCGTATTGGACAGTATCCTATCAGACGCCATAGGCCTGTGGCCCGTCGCGTCCGCCAACCAACGCTCGACACGTGGGTCGCCGCTTTGTCAAAAGTGCGCACGATCCGGCGCCCCTCTTTAATGCAGAAGATCTCGCCCTGATTCGCTGGTGTCATCAAGAAAAAGACAACGGATTGCCCAGGGACACTCCTGACGATATCTTCAGAAGAGAGCTTACCTCGGGTGACACGGCAGACCACTCTCGACCCGACCCGTCAGCTAGTCGGGATGAAAGTGGGGGGCTAATGATGATGCTCGATATCTGTGATCTCCCAGATCATGACACGTGGCAGTTGACGTGTCCCAGAACATGCAAGAAAGGACCTACAGGGGTCGACCAGACTGCTCCTATGCCCGTCCTACCGACGAGGCTGGCTCGCCTCCAAGCCCCAGCATAATTGGCCTCCTCGGCCTCACAGCTCGTTCTCGAGCTACCGCAGAAACAAGATGCATCGGCTCTCCCGCTCGTCCGCGAGCTCTCCCGCCGAGGTCATCTTCCTCGGTCCATCAAGCGACCAACGGCACCGCTCACATGCGCAACCGCCATCCCGCGAATCTCGCCATGCGCGAGATCTCCGCCGGCCGCATCCCACGTTCCACACCACCACGATCCTCCATTAACGAGCATGTCTCGCCATTAATGGGAGGTCCCACTCATCACGCGGGCGTGACGTCGGAAGCGTAACGGCCGGCGTGATTTTCGCGCCTACTGCACCTGCTGCCACCACTACATAAACCCCTCTTTCAAATGGTCATGGTAAGCCAATTCTACTCCACTAAGCTGTTACTCTGCTCGGATTACCCCACTAACTTGATCGTCGGAGGGTCCTCGGTGGTCCAACCACCCAGGGACTTCCTTGCAAGTAGCTCGGCTCAACAACTTCAAACCCATTGAGATCCACACGCTTCAGGAGTCTGCCTCCAGATCAAATCTCATCCACTCATCACCGCCATCAGCAGATCAATGGGAAGCAACATCTGAAGGAGATTCCACCCTCCATCACACACACGTGAAAATTAAGTAATTATTAAAAGGTAGATGATGGACATAAGAAATAGATGACCTTTAAGGTTTTTGGAGCCCAAGATAACTAATTGTAGAGAGGGATTGAGATATTTTAGTGTTAATTGAAATATGAGATGGAAAATAATTGACATTATTAGATTTAAGGTTTTTCTAGACAGAAGATGGAAGAGGGAGTTAGATTCTTGGGTTTTAGAGTTTTTGAAGGTTGAATGTGTACGGAAAAGAATATGTTACTTTTAAAAGGTTATTAGAGATAGAAGTTGAGACTTCTGTGAGGGATTCTTATGACTTAGGGTTTCAGAGATAGATGATGAGAAATGACAGAGTGAGAACAATGGTTTATGATTTCTAAGGATAACAATTAAAGAGAGCTTGTAGGTTTTTTGGTAACTAGATATTTGCAAGTGCAATAGGCATGTATGCATGGATGTATATTTAGAAGTACCAAATAAAAAAAATATAAGCTTATGCATGTGCCATGAAACTTGAATATACAATAAGCATATTTTGTATAAACTATACCGTTAAGAAAGCAATTCTTTATAATTAAATGATTCCGATGATGGTTAATAGGATCACTGCTACAAAAGAGGCTACGGTAACAAGGAACTGGTCACGGTTTAAACTGTGACAAATTTTTCATAAACGGTTTTTTTAGTTAGTCACGGTTATAATCGTGACCAAATCCAACAAGTGGCGGGCCCCACAACCCTGGAGCGATAAAACCTCATTTCTCCTCCAAAAATATTTCGATCCCTCACTTTTTTCCTCCAAAAATTCCCCATCAAAACCCCATTTCCTTGCCGCCTCTCCTCGCCATCGCACTACTACAATAAGGGTTGTGATTGTTACGTTTTTGCGTATTTTTTTAATTACCGCAATCAAGACGGTTTCGCTTGGTAGCTAGCCGGTTGAGTACGAGTCGATCCACAGGGAGATGGAATCTTTTTCTTTATGTTTTAACGAGTTAAATCCGATTAAGTCGAGTTTTGTTTTAAGATCTATTAACGAGATAAAAGATGATAAAAAACTTGCTAGGTTTAGGATTAGGTTAGTTCGAGTTAGGAATATCTCACATCTTTCAATGCCCTTTTTAATATCGGTGTTAAGGTAATCGGCAACAACGGGGATTAGCACGACTAGGAAGGAACTTGCAAGTATAAGCTAGGCTTTCCATGCTTAGTTTCTTTCTTTTGATCCTTATCCGTCCGTTCTTGTCTCTTAGCCCCAACCTTCAATTAATTCAACCACAACCGGTCTAATTAGAGAATCACTGCTATCATGTAGGATAGGATGCCGTAGTGAGTGGATTGTGGTTCAATTAAAGAGAGTCCGAATTAAGGTGTTGGGCAAAGAAAGGAGTGAGAGAGATTTCCTTCTCTCAAACCTTCCTTCTCCTGCCCTAACAAGTGAGAAATTACTCACCCATTAAAAAGATAAAAAAATAAAACAAAAGAGAAGGTAGAAAGAATTTTAGGTTAAGAGGAATTACAACTAGCTATTTGAGACCTCACATTGGTAAGGATCTTACTCGAGTATCATCGTTGTTTAAAGATAAAGAAAATAGAAGAAGAAAAACAAAAGAAAAACAATAATAAAATAAGCGACTAGATTAACAAATAAGAAATTGCAAAGATAAATAAACATGCAAGATAAACAAATAAGAAATTGCAAAGATAAATAAACATGCAAGATAAATAAAAGAACTCTATTTTTATTTTTTTTATATTAATCAACGCTCATAAACTCGCTACAATTTTTCATAGAGAAAGAATGGAATTTAATTCTAAAATCTAAACTAAAGAAAAGCACACATTCTTTGGCTTTGAGCTCTTCTTTTTATAGATATGAAGGTGAAACCCTAGGTTATATTCTGAGCTAAACATGAGATTACAAAACTACCCCAAAAGAGCCGAGTCAACGCGGAACCAACTGCCACCGACACTGTTCAGACGCGGTTGCGGAACCGCGGCAGAAGTGCCTATTTGGCCGCGGTTCTGCGACCATTTGGTGGATTTAGGGGACCATCTTTTCAGGGCTTCTCCATATTGCTTTTATCTTCTGTTTTGTATTCTTGGTTTCTCAGAATCTCTTCAGTTCTCTTTCAGATATTCAGCAGTGCAAAATGATGTGTACTTTTCATGAATTTCACTGTAAAGAGCTGAGAACCTGTAACATGCAATTATTCAGCAAACACGGATTAAAAATACCTACCTATACGCAATGTGATTAAGAATGGGCAGTATAAAAATGCAAAAATCTAATATGAACAAATACCCCCAAACTTATCTTTTGCTCGTACCGAGCAAAACCAATTTTATTCTCAAAAAGTCCTAATCTCACTTTCGCAGGGAAAGCGATTGCACTGAGCTCGTGCAACAAGCCGTTAAACCTCTGGGTGTCCCTAGTAGGAGGAGTGTTGTCTCCTGAGGGTTTTCAGCGGATACTACCCACAAAATCCGATCAATTTGGCCGTTGACTCTAATTCTTCAATTCAGTATTCTAGTAAGAAAATCTATCATCTTCAACTTAGAAATTATCAACCCGTATTTTTCACACTTCCTTTTCATTTAACTTAAGATCATATATGTTTTGCCATTTTATAAAGCTTTCAGCATCTCCTAAGTTTTCCTTCTAAGGTGCAATCTTAATTTAGGAATTTTTATCATCTCTATTGAAGATATAAACCCTATTTTTTATTTCTATCTCTCTTCCAAACTCCAATCACATACCTCTACGTGTGTGTAATTATCACCCCTACACTTGGAAATTCAATTCAAGCTATCATACTCTTGTCTATCTTTCAAAATACTTTTTAATTGGTGAATTCTAGATGAAATTGCTCACACATCCTTCATGCGACCATTAATACTTCTTGAGATAATAAACGACCGATTACAAAATGTGCTTGCGCATTTAGGCGTAATTCCTCGTTTTGCAACACCTAAGGCTTAGCAGTGACTCCCAAACCAGTTGGTCTAAGGCACTAGGTGATAAAGCACCCTCGCTATATTTTTTTTATTTATGCTACCTTAAGCAATTACAAAACCAGTGTTCATTTTTTAAATATTTTTTTATCATTTTATTTACCACTTATATTTTCATTTTATTTTCCTTCATACTAAGGATTTTAGACAAGAGCATTTCAAGGTATGGTCTACTATCCCAAATTTCAAGATGTGTGTAAGTGCGTAAAGTAGGGTATATATTTTCAGAATTTGGACTTAAGGTTCAGAATTATTTTTCAAACTTATACTTTAAATAAAGCTTTCAATAATCTTCCCTTATTTCGACTTAGCCCAAGAACTGAACTCAAAATTTGCTTATTTCCAAATAAACTGCAAGGACGTATATTTTCTACAGTTAAACTTTAAGAAAGGTTATTTTTAGGGTTTTTAATTTACTAAGTTTAGGATCTAGTTTTTCCTAACTGGTCAACCGTCATGTTGAACTTGAGTCAAATATGACCAAAATTGAATTTTTTAATTTTTTTAATTTTTTAATTTTTTCAATTTTTATGTATATATATATATATATATATATATATATATATATCTTTTTATATTTTTATATTTTTTTAAAGATGCAATGCAGAAAAATAAGATACGAAATTAAATATGCAAAGAAAAACAAATATGTACAAAGAAATAAAAACATGCAGATGCAATGCAAAGATAACTATTTACAATGAACCCTCACCCCCAAACTTATTGATAGCAGTATCCTCACTGCTCCCTGCGGCGTCTACTAGACGCGGCTTCACTAGTCCCAGCCTCACTTCTATCTGTCCCCTGTCCTCTAGATCGTGATCGTGAGCGTTCCTCTCTTGCTAGGAGGGTGGACATTCCTTGTTCCAGGCTCGTTAAACCCTGATCAAAGTTAGTCGGCATCCCTATCACTCTTTCTTCCCCCTATGGGTTAGGCGAATTAAACGCGCTTGCGCAGCAGGGATAAGCTCTTCATCGCTTGCTGTGGAGCTTGAGCTAGGGGTCTTGGCCATCACGTCCTCGGCCGGCTCGGTGCGCGACCATAAATCATGTAAACATGTGTAGGACGTGGAGACACCCTCAAGAAGAGGTCTAATGGGAATCCCACCATGCATGTAAAATTTAAATTCCTCAACAGTAAAGAAATGGCGACACAGTTGTGTCACCAACATTGGGCATGGATAATTGGCCGTCCGTTTGCCGGCGCCAATCGAATGAAGCAACACAGTGCACATGTCGTAGCTATGGTTTCGAGTCATCAATGTGTCCACTATGTGTAGAGATGGTGTAAAAAATGTTGTGTTGTGCGAACTTCCAAAAATATTGTTTTGTGCCTAACGGCACACAGTTAAAACGTTCGCAAAAAGCGTGCGAGCCTGAATACCCTTTCGGGGCTACCTAGAACAGTCGTTTCCCATTAAAGGTAGGTAGTCCTCAAATCGGAGGGGTTGATCATGAATGGGGTGGTATTAAGGTGACTTCGTGAATGAAGTCCCTATCGATTAAAATTTCCCGATCCCCCATAGTAATCTAATGTACCTGTGTTGTGCCAGACAACCTTCCTCCATACATTCATAAAAACGCGCAACAAGATCCGGAAGCGCGAATGCGTTCAGATGGTTAAATAATAGAAAGTTCCATCCACGCTTTCGGATCTCTTCGCCGAAATAACTACCATAAGTATTATGTGCAAACAATTGGGAGAAATCCCTTTCAAACTGAAGTGTAGGGGCCATGGAATTAATTTGCAGAAAGCTAAAAATTTTACAGAGAGGATAAGAGAAAAGCAAACCTCCTCTGAAAATTTCAGAGGGTGAAGATGTAGAACGGCGGCGGTTGTGCGGCACGAAGAGGCTATCTCTCTGCACTTTCTGCTGCGGCGGCTAGGGTTTTGCTGAGGGTGAAAATTAGGGTTCTGTAAATTCAGAAGAAGGGTCGGGGTGTTTTTATAGGGTTTATTTAGTTATATGTACAAAAGCCCCCTTAAAAAGAGGAATTTATTTTGTAAAGAAAAATTTGTATTATTATTTATTTATTTAATAGAACTGAATATTTACAAAAACACCCCCCGAAAATTTAAAATATTTTTTTTATAATGGTATATACATACCCCCAAACTTATTTGAAATAGTTTTTCCACTATTTAAGTGGTGAAGTTCAGGATTAAGGGGAAAAGAGAACAATATCAATCTATACAAGGCCTTACATAGGCCAAAAGTGAGCACCAATCATTCAAATATTCTATCTCTGTAGTGTGTTGGTTGGTGAAAGAATGTGGAGAGGAAAGAATGGAGAATACGCGAGACCGTATGGGAAGAGAGGTGGAATACGGTCTCGGTATATTAGAAGAAGAATGGCGGAAGGGAGAAAGAAGTGTAGTACGAATTTGAGGGTGTAAATTGAGTGAATAAATTAGCACAAATTGTGATGACCGATGTGTAAAAAGCGATTGTGCTAATCTATCAACCAGTCGAGAAATGGGGTCAAATCCCTCAAGATTCGTGAGAAAACATGGATATGCCGAACTTGGTAAACCGGACATAAGAAATGAAAGTGATACGGTTTCTTGCGCGGTCGGAACGATGGAAAGGATGAAGGGGAGTGATTTAGGAAGGGTAACAGTTAAAGGTTCAGGAGGGTGTATAAGTCAGTGGAAGGGACATGATGAATTGGAAAATCCGACCCATCAAACAAAACCGGTTCATCCTCAATACTATCCTCAAAATTCCCCTCAAAAGTTTTCTCATCCATGCAATTATCATCAAAATCCAGACGCATATGAAGTTCGGGAAAAACAGTTAATGACCCGGGATGATGAATTGGAGAGAGAAACTCATCCAAATCTGTGGGTTCATCATCCAAAATATTCCCAGCGTCAATATCCTCGATCAAGTGAAAATTAAATTTCTCAGACACTTCATCAAAAGCATGGATATCAATTAATTCAGGTTCTAAGATGGAGGTGTAGAGGTCAAAAGGATTGGTGATGGTTTCACTCGAAAGTGACCCTTCACAATCAGGTAAATCAAACACTACAAAGTCGCACAACTCATTAAACGTTCTATCTTCAACTGGTGAATCATTTGGGACACTTGATAGACGTTCAAAACCGGAGTTGTGGGATTCAATTGGGGATGGATAAGTTTGATTTGGAAGGGTGCACAGCTCACTCTCTCCACTCAAATTCTCAATCTGTCCAACCGCCTCATCATACATTGAAAAATTTGGAGCTAGTTGGAAACTAGCTACCGGGTCACTAGGTTGTATAAGGGCGGCCATGGACGCATTCAAATCCATCATCTGTTGGCATGACGCTACCCTAAAGTCTTCCAACGACTGTTCCATACTAGACATGGGTTGTGAAGGAGTTTCAGTAAAACATTCAAAATTGTTTGGATACTGAAAACTCCTAAATGGCTGTGTAGAAGCAATGTCTAGAGAAGGTGCAAAAGTCGGGTAGGACTGGTAGGAATTGAATGGTTGGACAGGAGTAGGATCAACATTTGGATAAGAAGGTGAATAGAATTGTTGATCCAAAGAATTCACAGTGGTGAAAGGAGTGAAAGATCGGTTATGAGATTGTTCAATACGTTCAGCAAGAGACATGGGTTTTGGGGTTATAACTGGACTCTCAAAAGGGGTATCAATATGAGAAGGGGTGAATGTTTGAAACGGTTGATACGAAGTGGATTGCTGAGTCCAATTGGTTGTCCTAGACACGTCTATTCGATCTTTCAAAGAGATTTTTGGCTTGAAGGGATCGTTCGAAGTTCGGCCAAAGCAAGAACCGTAGGAAGTTATGTCTGGTTGTAGGTACCAAAGTTCGGCAAGAGTTTTGCGAGGTGGGGTACCCATGTTTGGAAGAGTGAAAAGGTAGGAAGGGAAGGAAGTGGTATATTTTAAATTTTTTTTTTTACAAAATAAAAATTGTTTGTTATTGGAGTTTTAAAAATTGTTTGTTTGAAAGAATACGGAATTATGGGACCAAACTTTTTACAAGCACAATTACAATCACAATATGCATAAACACACCTAGAGCTAGGTTCTTCAAAGTCCACTAGACTGCTCCTAACTGTTCCAAAGTGACAAGTTGTGAAATAACCCTCAAATTGTCTCTTCACTGCCAATTGTGGCCAGGTAAGCACAAATGAAGAAAGGAGGGTTCCGCTCACGAATCACCGTGAGACAGGCCTTTTAAAATTACCTTTCGCACTTGTCTAGCCTAGACACCACAAAGTCAAGTTTAGATAAACGATTGAATGCCCACAACCTTCCTCTGTCCTATTGAGCACGACAGTCCTTAGTTGGCTGAGTCTAGATATTTTTTAATTAAGTTCAAGGGTAACGCATATGCTTTTAGTTATTTTTGGGGTCTTAGGAAGGGTGATGAAATCCCCCATCCAATCTGAATTGGTGTTATAGCCCCTTAAAATCCATATTAATTATGCAAAACAGTAACAACCAAAAATCTAAAACACTTGCAAAAATTTTATTTTGGCTGCGGCGCAAAGAATCCTGCACAAAAATCAGTTTATTGGAGAGGGGAAGAGAATTTGCGCAAAGAATGTTGTAGAAAAATATGATTCAGTGAAGTTCAGAGGAGAGGAGAAGAGAAATGAGATACTTACAGAGAAAATTGGGTCACTCACGTCACCCTTTGACCGCGGTTCCGCGGTCAAACTTGCGCTTATGCTGCGGTTCCGCGGCAGTTCAGAAGGTTGACTACTTCAACTTCGTTCCCTGTGCTGAGTTGGTTCTCCTCTTCCTGTTTAGATCCATGAATCTTGATTTGTTCACTGAGCTTGCTCCAGAACTGAACTAGACCTTCTTCCTATCCTGCACACTTGTACAAAAACTAATCAAAAATAACAAGATGATTTTTTGTTTTGTTTTAAAATTTTTCAATTTTTATAATTTTAAATTTTTTTAATTAACCCGAAATTACACAAAGAAATAAACTACCGTCTCCCCGGCAACGGCGCCATTTTATTGTTACGTTTTTGCGTATTTTTTTAATTACCGCAATCAAGACGGTTTTGCTTGGTAGCTAGCCGGTTGAGTACGGGTCAATCCACAGGGAGATGGAATCTTTTTCTTTATATTTTAACGAGTTAAATCCGATTAAGTCGAGTTTTGTTTTAAGATATATTAACGAAATAAAAGATGATAAAAGACTTGCTAGGGTTAGGATTAGGTTAGTTCGAGTTAGGAATATCTCACCTCTTTTAATGCCTTTTTTAATATCGGTGTTAAGGTAATCGGCAACAATGGGGATTAGCACGACTACGAAGGAACTTGCAAGTATAAGCTAGGCTTTCCATGCTTAGTTTCTTCTTTTTGGTCCTTGTCCATCCGTTCTTGTCTCTTAGCCCTAACCTCCAATTAATTCAACCACAACCGGTCTAACTAGGGAATCAACGCTATCATGTAGGATAGGGTGCCGTAGTGAGCAGATTGTGGTTCAATTAAAGGGAGTCCGAATTAAGGTGTTGGGCAAAGAAAGGAGTGAGAGAGATTTCCTTCTCTCAAACCTTCCTTCTCCTGCCCTAACAAGTGAGAAATTACTTACCCATTAAAAAGATAAAAAAATAAAACAAAAGGGAAGGTAGAAAGAATTTTAGGTTAAGAGGAATTACAACTAGCTATTTGAGATCTCATCTTGGCAAGGATCTTACTCAAGCATCATCGTTGTTTAAAAATAAAGAAAATAGAAGAAGAAAAACAAAAGAAAAACAATAATAAAATAAGCGACTAGATTAACAAATAAGAAATTGCAAAGATAAATAAACATGCAAGATAAACAAATAAGAAATTGCAAAGATAAATAAACATGCAAGATAAATAAAAGAACTCTCTTTTTATTTTTTTATATTAATCAATGCTCATAAACTCGCTACAATTTTTCATAGAGAAAGAATAGAATTTAATTCTAAAATCTAAACTAAAGAAAAGCACACATTCTTTGGCTTTGAGCTCTTCTATTTATAGATAAGAAGGTGAAACCCTAGGGTATATTCTGAGCTAAACATGAGATTACAAAACTACCCCAAAAGAGCCGAGTCAACACGGAACCAACTACCACCGACACTGTTCAGACGCGGCCGCGGAATCGCGGCAGAAGTGCCTATTCGGCCGCGGTTCCGCGGCTATTTGGTGGATTTAGGGGACCATCTTTTCAGGGCTTTTCCATGTTGCTTTTATCTTCTGCTTTGTATTCTTGGTTTCTCAGAATCTCTTCAGTTCTCTTCCAGATATTCAGCAGTGCAAAATGATGTGGACTTTTCATGAATTTCACTGTAAAGAGCTGAGAACCTGTAACCTGCAATTATTCAGCAAACACGGATTAAAAGTACCTACCTATATGCAATGTGATTAAGAATGGGCGGTATAAAAATGAAAAAATCTGATATGAATAGGTTGCCCTTACGGTTGAAGATATCCGTAGGGGCAACATTTTATTGCATCTACGGATTAATCTGTAGGTTCTCATGGTTGCTCCTACAGTGCCTTACGTTTTAATTTAAAAATATTAAAACGTAATTTATTATTTGGCCCTACGGAGCCGCAAACGAAGGACCTACGGATTAATCCGTAGGGGCATTATATGGGTTATTTTTATAAAAAAAAACACAGAAATTTCTTCTTTCTCACAACTTCTTCGCTCTCACCTACCGCGCTCGTCGCTACCCGCCCCCCGCCTCTTCGCCACCGCACTCGCGTGCGCCTCATCGTCCCTGACATCACCGTTGACTTCCTCGTCGACGTTAGGAACTCTCTCGTCGCCAATTGCGGCGTCGACTATCTCCGGTCTCCTCCATCGCCGGCCAGGTTGGTAAATTTCTTATTTTTACTTCTAATTATGCATTTATTTCTGTTTTTGTTGATTATTGGGTTGCTACTTGGGCTAGAGTTAGGGTTCAGGGTTTGGTTAGGGTTAGGGTTCAGTTTAGGGTTAGGGTTAGGGTTCGGTTCAGTTAGGGTTAGGGTTAATTAGTTGGGGTTAGGGTTAGGGTAGGACTTGGGCTAGGGTTAGGGTTCAGTGTATGGTTAGGGTTAGAGTTAGGGTTAGGGTTAGGGTTCAGTGTATGGTTAGGGTTAGGGTTAGGGATTGTTTCAGGGTTAGAGTTTAGGGTTAGGGTTTGGTTCAGGGTTAGGGTTAGAGGCTATGGTTAATTTGGGTTAATTATGTAAAATAGATAGGGTTAATTGGGTTAATTAGTGATAATTTGAAAGGGTTAGGATGTTTATTAGGGTTAATTAGGTTAATTTGGGTAAATTAGGTTAAGTTTGGGTTAATTAGGGATAATTTGTGTTAGGGTAACGATTATGGTTAATTGGGGTTAATTAGGTTAATTTGGATTACTTCGGGTTAGGGTATAGGGTGCACCAGTTCATTCAGTAGGATACTCGATGATAACGTAAACTTACAACTTTACCTTAAACGCAAGAAAAATTTACCCTAAACTAAAAACTTCGAACCCTTAATAACGAAACGTAAACGTAAAACCTATTCAAGTTAAATGTTCAAGTTAAAACCAATATATGATGCTCGATGATAATATGAAACTTTCATATTCTCATCGATACTCATATATGAAAATCAAAGCGCGACTTAGTCCCCGTCTATCGGTTAACATACGTTCGATGTTCGTCGTGACATAGAACTATACGAAGGTTATTAAATATCGGACGGTATAGTTCGGTACTAACAACCGTCGTATAGTCTATGTGACGAGAAGATTCAATCGTATGATAACCGATAGATTTGTCCAGTGTGGACAAGTCAGAGATGTATAAAGAAAACACTTGCATTCACTTGTGTTTTCATCCGTTTCGAGTTATTTCATCGGTACTTTTCTGCTGGTTCTCTGTATACAAAGATAGATTAGATGTTCATTTCAACGTTATTTCACAGCTTTGAAATGATTTTCTATTCTATTACAGTGTACTTAGAGAACATCGGTGAGGTGCTGCCGAAATTTACTCGAAACGGTTGAAAGCACAAGTGATTGGGTGTCTTCTCTATACATTCTTAATGGGATAGAAGCCTTACCCCCGATAGCCAAAATACATACATACAACACGAATACACAACAAACACACACACGGCACATACACACTAACAACCCTACACTTAAGCGAAATCATAAATTGAAACACACATATATAGAATACAACTCATATATGGGTATCCTCAAATCTAACTTTGTTTATCGATAATTTATTCTTTTCAACGACAAACGCACACAAAAAGTACATGCACGGATTTTCTCCTTTGTCAGTAACCATCCGGTTCTTAGATTTCTCAATATAGTCATCATAACCTACAATTTATATGTTATACAGTCTAACATGGCTCATGAGTATATCAGAGTTAAGGTCTGGATGTATGTGGATTGGCAACAACGTATGAAACCTAAGTTTGTCGAAGGAGTTGCTGCTTTTATTGAATTTGCACGCGCACATAATAAGATCGTGTTAGAGAAGATTCTCTGCCCATGCGATAGATGTGGGAATAAGTACTGGCAGAAGGTAGAATTTGTAGAGCCTCATATCGTTAAACATGGTTTTACTAGATTTTATACAACTTGGCTATATCACGGGGAAGGAGAAGAAGACAGTAATGGGGCAGAAGAAGAAGGAGAAGACGGTAATGCGGCAGAAGAAGAAGACGGTAATGCGGCAGAAGAAGAAGGAGATTACGACTTTCAGCCTGTGCCGGACCCTGATCACCCTGAGAGAGTGCTCGATCTTCACACTCTGTACCATGGCCTAATGAAGAACATACAATTAAAGGTTCGATACAATAGGAACGAGCTGAAGATTGACTGCTATTCCTTGTGGATGGAGACCCCCGAGGCAGAGAGAGCGGCTCTCCTACATACTCCGGCCTTTGCGAGAGTCGACGTAGATACATGGCTTCTCTTGTGTCAATATTTCGACTCTCAGCGCAACAGGTTTGTATTTTAAATGTAATTCATTGTTTAGTATATAATTTATTTTTTTGTGTTGCTTAATTAGAAAACTAAATCTGAATGTGTTGTGCAGAAACAGGCCGATCAAAATAAAAAGAATAGGAAGTCGGCGAAGAGGGGTCGCCCAACTTATACAGGTGGCTCGAGGAATATTACTCGTGCCATGGAGGCATCGGTAAATTACAATAGACCTACTGTGATATAATGTAATATTAAGAGTTATTTTATAATATATGTAAATTTTTTGCGAATTGCAGAGAGCTCAGACCCTGGCGCAGGGTGGTACACCGAGCGTGCTGACCGCGTATCTTGCCGTCCACGACACCTCGATAGATCCCGCCACGGGCGAGCTTCAATTCCCCGACACCGCTACCCAAGAGTATTGGTAAGTGTTAATATATATTCTATTAAATTTTTGTTTTGAAAAGTTCAAATTTAAATGATATACTTATATTTTACTAGTTAATGTGGGTGTATGAGCAGATGGTGGAGCAGGCGGAGGCATCGGGGATCGATTTTACTGAACAGAACGATCCGATGCTACTGACCCCAGTCCTAGACGCCGCACACGGAGGGCACCACGAAGGTTAGGAGAGAGGCCGAGGAATGGGTCCTAGCAGGGCCTATAAGAGGTTGGACTCTACTCCGGCGGTTACTTCCCCTACCCCCCGTAAGCGACGTCTAGAGCAAGATGTTGCCACCTTGAAGACCACCGTCCAGGAGTTGAAGGAGATGATGGTATGTATACTACTTAATAGTAAAATATTATATCATATTATAGATAGTAATATATCCAATATTAGTAGCCTGAGCTTATTTGGTTGTAGACTTAACTTTGATTAATCTTAGATTGGGGTTTCGCAATAACCTGATAATGATACGAATTCGACTAATACACAGTTCTTACTCGTTTATTACACATAAAATTGAATAGATGCGACAGGGTATTTCGGCTGCGGCTCCACATGCATCTCCTTCGGTTGCGGCTCCGCAAGCCACTACCTCGGCTGCGGTTGCGCAGACCACTCCAGCAGCTCCACAACCCGCTCAGACTCCCGCACAGTCCGCTCCTTCATTGGTCGAGTTTTTGATGACTGAGGGCTGCACCGAGGAGCAGATGCGCCAGATTACGGCGATTATGAGAGGTGGAGGAGCTGTACCGAGCTAGGGTAGATTTTTTTATATTTTAAGCATGTATGTACTTATATGATACATATTGTATATATTTTGGACGATATTGGTGGTGTTTGCGTGTTCACGATGATTTAGATTGATATCGTATTCTGTTTGTTGATTTCTTTTATATATTATGCGTGAGATATTAATTATGAATACTGCGGTATTTGGTTATATGATGTATATATTATTGTGCACAGGGCGAGAAAAAAACAGGAAGCCCTTTTTTTAAAAAAAAAACCCTGATATTTTGTCCCTACGGATTAAGCCGTAGGTCCATCTGTTTCCCCTACGGATTAATCCGTAGGTCCATAGTTTGCCCCTATATATTTGTCCGTAGGGACAAAATATCAGGATACCTGACATTTTTCCCCTATGGACTCAGTAACAGGTGTTACACTTGCCCCTACGACTATATCCGTAGGGGCTTATGTCTGGACCTACGGCTAACTCCGTAGGGGCAGGAAGTTGCCTCTATGGATATCTCCGGAGGGGCAAGTATTTATTTTATAAACCACTAAATTAAATAAATAATTTGTCCCTACAGAATACACCGTAGGGACATGAGTCCCTAGGAGACAACCGTAGGGGCAATTAGTTATTCGTAGGGGCATGTTCAGGGCGAAGACTTGCACCTGCAGCCATTGCACCTACGGTGTATTTTCGAGCCCATACGAATATATCCGTAGGGGCAGTGCTTTTTCCTTTATGGCTAAAGCCGTAGGGGAAACCACTTTTTGTAGTAGTGTCGCCCGCTGCGCTCGATCCCCCGCCGCATCTTCTCACCATCGATACGCCTCCGTGGCCAGCGCGTCGCCTTCTTCGCCGCCGTTCGAATTTGATCTCGTCGTCGGCGCCGTTGGAGCTCTCTGAAGGTCATCGCCATCGCTGAAGGTCATCTCCTCCGCAGTCGAGCCACCGTCGAAGCCCTCGCCGCCGATCTTCCAGAGGTAAGTATCAATTTAATTTTTTTCCCGCTCAATCCCAAAATTAAATTAAAGTTGGTGTTTTTGTAGTTGTTGATGGTGGTGATGTTGGTGGTGTTAGGGGAGAGTTAGGGTTTTGGTTAGGGGTTAGCCAAAGCCGGGAGGAGGGTTAGGGTTAGGGTAATGGTTGGGGGTTAGGAATTAGAGATAGGGATAAGGTTAGGGGTTAGGGATTGAGTTAGGATTAGGGATATGGGTAGGGTTAGGGATAGGTTAGGGTTTATGGTTATGTTTTGTGTTAGGTTTAAGGTTAGGGTAATTTAGCAAATCTGTGTAGGTAATTTAGTGTAAAGCAACAATAGTTAAAGGTGTTTTAGTGTAAATAAGTAATATTGAGCAAATGGGGTTTTTATTAAAATTTTTAATGATAGTTTAGTGAAAACAACAAACGTTAAGGGTATTTTAGAGAAATTTATAGTAATTTAGTTAATTTACAAAGATGAACCGTTTAGTTAAATTTTAAAGACAGATTAGTGAAAAACAACAATAGATAAGGGTATTTTAGTGAAATTCATAGTAATTTAGTTAATTTAAGGCAGTTTAGTGAAAAACTAAGAAAAGTTAAGGATATTTTAGTGTAATTTAGTAAAATGGAATAAATAAGTTGCTATGTGTGCGCACGAACACACACACACATACACACACAAGCGCATACACACACAAACACACAAGCACACACACGTACAAACAAAGCCAATCATTAATTCTTCATTCTCCTCTACATTAAACTCTTGTCAAATCCAACCCTAAATCTAAAATCTTAAATTCAATTAAGAAAACTCTTAACTCTAAAGAACTTTACCCTAAAGTAAAAACTTTAAAGCTTTGAAATTGAAATATAAACGTAAAATCAATCCGAATTAAATCTTAAAGTAAATGTATGACACTCGATAATAATATAAAATTTTCATACTCATCGATAATCATATGTGAAAATCAAAACACGACTTAGTTCCCGTCTATCGGTTAACATGCGTTCGATATTCATTGTGACATAAAACTACACGAAAGTTGTTAAATATCGGACGGTATCGTTCGGTTCTAACAACCGTCGTGTAATCTGTATAACGAGAAAATTCAATCGTATGATAACCGAAATTTTTTTCCAGTGTGGACAAGTTAAGAAAGTATAAAATAAACACATGCATTCACTTGTGTTTTCATTCGTTTCAAGTTATTTCGTCGGTACCTTTCCGCTGGTTCTCCGTATACAACGATAGATTAGATGTTCGTTTCAATGTTGTTTGACAACATTGAAATGATCTTTTCTATTACGGTGTACTCGGAAAACAGCGGGGAGGTGCTGCCGAAATATTCTCGAAACGGATGAAAGCACAAGTGAATGAGTGTATTCTCTATATATTCTTAATGAGATAGAAGCCTTACTCTAGACAGCCGTTATCTCGACATCCAATAAAGAAAATTTAATATCATCATTATCTTTCTTGAAAAAGGAATCCAACTGTCACGCTCCGCTTACCAGAGTACAGTAAGGAGACGCGACGAGTTACGCGACGTATTTACTCAGAAGCAAATACACTAAGCGTAAATAAACAATATAATGTAAAAGTATACAAGAATGACATGAGATATAAATGAACAACAACTTTTTATTTATTAAACATTCTTTACAATACAATGCTGGAAAGTAAATACAAGACTGGAAGCAATGCCTAAACAATGGCATGAACATGAAAGTAAAGTATATACAAGTGACTAGAGCTCGGGGTCCTTGAGAAACTGCTCCAAGTCTTCTGAGCTGGGTTCTATCTCCAGAGAGTCGGATCTTCCTGACAACATTCTAAAGAAATAAAAAGAGAAGGAATGTCATCAGCAAACAATCGCTCGGTAAGTCCTAAAGAGAGGTATATAAGAGAATATAACTGTATAATGTTTGATTTTTGTGTTAACGCAGTTGTTTGTAGCTTGGTACAGAATATGCCAATGTATATGAGAGGAGTCCAACTTACCCCGTGAACTATGGTATATGGAGTACAAGGCCCGTCAAAACCCACGGGACAACGGCAACGGATATTCAGCTTAGGTGTATTATGGTTACAGTTTTGTGCCAGTTTTAACATATTCCGTGCCAGTTTTAACATATTCCGTACCCGTAATGCTTTATTGTGTTGTTTATAGATGATTGTTGTATACGACTTACCGAAACCATGATATCAATATTCATGTGAACGGAATGGATATAAATGTATAGTCATGTAATCAGAGTATATCCATGGTTCGGTTCAGTCGACTCATGTTGATATTTATAGCATTCATGTTCAGGTTCCAGTATATATGGATTCATGCTGTGTTGGAGTTATATTGAATTGTATTCATGTATTGAAATGTATACAGATTGACTGAGACTTAGATTGAGTCAAACAGTTAAACAGAATTGAATTCCTGATTCCGGGTTTGGAGTTATCGGTAACTGCTGCATATGGACGGCAGGATTTGTGACTTTTTTCTTGCCAATTACTGTATTGATAACACCATTTTTAGTTTGTCTACCTTAAATAGGCAAGCACTCTCATTCTCCGGCTCTATGAGGCTCAAGAGAACGGATTACGCTTAACCTATATTTAATAGGGTCCTTATTGTAAATTAATATAACTTGAGGAGGTTTTATGAAAAATAGTTTTAGTATATTTTCAAAATAAACCTCAAGGATTTATTATTCGTATTTAGGGCTTCCATGGATGTAATTTTTAAATGTGAAGTATTCTAGAGAATATAAACCTAAATTGAATAGCATATGGTATTTTCATGTAATTTGACTTGTATTGATTTCTTGACGGTATTTTCATGAACTTTTGTGGTTCTTTTCTTTTGATTTAGAAAACATGGAATATATTATATATTTAAAATAGATATGTTGATAATATTTACATATATTTATATATTAAAATAGAATTTATTTATTAATAGAAATCACGTTTTCTTAAAAATTGTATTAAAAATTCCATCGAGATCGTATACTTCGTGAGGAGGTCTGCATCTCGCTCTACTAGTCCTGAGGACGTGTGATAACCTGCATCCGATCGAGTTCCCCAAAATGGGTTGTAGAGGCTTAATTGCAAGGAATGTAAATAATACAAATTTAAAGAATACGGTTATATTAGTTTAGGGTATTTATTGTAAAATTGTATTTATCCACAAAAATATTGTTTTCAAGCTATCGTGCTATGTCATGATGAGTGTTGTGATGAGGTAGGTCATTATCTCGTGAGTTTTCTAAAGGTAATACATGTAAATACGATAAAAGATGACATATGTGAAGTTTGTGGTATTTAAGCGTAAAAGTGCAATAAAAGTTGTTTCATATGGAGTTTTGGAATGAAACTTGTTCCTAATTATTGTTTAATGTTTAACAAATAAGGTACAATGAATTACATAAATAGTTCTTAAGAAAATTGTTAGTTTAAGAAGTTTTAGAAATGAATGTCGGTATAACCCCACTTACCGACATCTTTGAAAAGAAGAAGTTTTGAGAGGTTAGAATAAGAAAATAGAAGGACATACTGGATTAGATGAGAGAGGGGAGGTAGAGAAATAGAGTGGTGGCTTCGTGGAGTCGTGGTGTCGCCGGATTTGTCCCGAGTCGTCCCCGGAACTTGACCTTGAGCCAACTCCACTTGTACAACTTTTTGGACTTGGAAAATATTGAGAGTTTTGGCAATAGATTTCAGAATGAAGAGGGCTAGGGTATAGGGTGGTATTTATAAGAGAAATTAGGGTTTAATAAATTAATATGAGAATTAAAAATGCATTAAAATTTTATTTTAAAGCTCATTTTAATTTTCTGTTAATGTGTAGGGAAAACAAACAGACTTGGGTTAATGGCGTAGGACAAAAGGTGTAAGGGTAAATTTTTTTAAGTATTAAGGACGGGGGGGACGACGGCGCCGACCAATAGGAGCATCTTGCTGGTCGTCTTGGGGGTGTGGGGCTCTGAATTTGGGCCACGTGTCCTAGACTGTTTAATTAACAATTTGCACATGTTTGATTTTTGAGACTTTTCATTTTTACGTGTATTGCACGTGTAAACTTTTGGGCTTCTAAAAAGTTTAAAAGAAAAAAAATCAGCAAAAATTAATATGTGGCTGATGGGATTCGAATACAGGGGCTACGTCACAGCAGCGCAAGGCTTTACCAATGAGCTACAAGTTGTTTCTTACTGTTCTAAAACAAATCAAATACTTATAGCATACTCAGGGTTGCAATTACTCTATTTAGTACTTTAATTTTAAATAAATTTTGTACATTATAAACAGAGTCGTTACATTCTACCCTGCTTACAAATATTTCGTTCTCGAAATTTACAATTATTTAAAGACTAATTTACAAACAAGTAAGGTTATCTTGCACGCATGTCGTCTTCTTTTTCCCACGTTGATTCTCCTAGTGAGTCTTTTCTCCACATCACTCGAACCAAGTTTACTTTCTTGTTCCGAATTGACTTTACCTTTCTGTCCAGGATTTCAACGGGTTGTTGCTCACAAGATAAGTCTGTCTGTACGGTGAGCTCAGAGTGATCAAGGATATGGCTAGGGTCGCTCACATACTTTCAGAACTGGGATATATGAAACATGTTGTGCACTCCTTCCAATGAGGGTGGAAGTGCTAGACAATATGCCACTTCTCTGACTCGTTCGAGTATGTCGAACGGTCCAATATACCTCAGACTTAGCTTACCCCGTTTTCCAAATTGAATCACTCCACGGTTTAGAGAAATCTTTAGAAAGACATGATCTCCCGGTTGGAACTCCAAGTGTCGGCGCTTTGCATTAGCCCAGTGCTTCTGTCTGTCTTGGGTTATGCGCATTCGTTCCCTGATAGTGCAAAATACATCTACAGTCGCCACTATCATCTCAGGTCCAAGGAGTTCCCTATCTCCGATGTCGTCCCAACTTAATGGTGATCGACACTTCCTTCCATATAGAGCTGCAAACGGTGCCATTCCAATACTCGCTTGGTAGCTATTGTTGTATGAAAACTCCACAAGATGTAGGTGATCTTCCCACGATCCTCTGAAGTCTAGCATGCATGCTCTTAGCATATCTTCAAGGATCTGAATCATTCGCTCAGACTGACCATCTATTTGTGAATGATAAGCTGTGCTAAAGTTCAGACTTGTTCCCAAGCTAGCTTGCAGACTCTGCCAAAATTACGATCGGAATCTAGTGTCACGATCGAAGACAATGCAAACTGGTACTCCATGTAATCTCACGATCTCCTGCATGAGTTCATGGGTATCAGAGATAGTACGCTATGAAGAATTAAATCTTACTTAGATTTAAATTTACCTCCATATACTTCTTTGCTAGTGTCTCGGTAGATTGGCCAACTTAGAATGGGATGAAGTGAGCCGAATTTGTGAGTCGATCCACAATAACCCATACCGCATCGTTACCTTTCGTGCTACGAGGAAGTGCAGTCACGAAATTCATGGTAATGTATTGCCACTTCCATTCCAGAATAGGTAACGGTTGAAGTAAACCAACAGTCTTGTAATGTTCAGCTTTCACTTGCTGACACACCTAACATTTTGCGACGTTTCTGGCTACTTCACGCTACATTCTATGCCACCAGTAATATTGTTGCAGATCTTTGTACATCTTTGTACCACCAGGATGTACTGAGTACGGAGAGCTGTGAGCTTCTTTCATCAATTCTTTCCGAACAGGACCTTGTGGTACACACAATCTGCTTCCGTATCTCAAACATCCGTCTTAAAGAATGATGAAATATGTTCTAAGTCCACTTTCTATTTGTTCTCTGATCTTTTGCAACTTGGCATCACTTGCTTGAGCTACTTTGATTTGATTGAAAATGGTAGACTGAGCTTGTAAGTTCATCAAACTTGAAACGTTACCTGGCATGATCACTTCTATCTCCATCTGGTGCAAATCTTTCTGTAGCTTCCACTGTGCGGTGAGATTCATTGATAGTAGTTGGCGACTAAGTGCATCAGGAACTACATTCATCTTCCCTGGATGATATTGTAGGTTGATGTCGAAGTCAGCCATAAGTTCTAACCATCTTCTCTGCCGCATATTCAGCTCTTTCTGAGTAAATACATACTTCAGACTTTTGTGGTCTGTGTATATATCTACCCGTTCTCCAAGAAGATAATGGCGCGAAATTTTCAACGCAAATATATCGGCTGCCAACTCCAGATCATGCGTCGGATAGTTGCGCTCATGAACCTTCAGTTGCCTTGATGCATAAGATACAACTTTACCATGCTAATGTAAAATGCATCTTAATCCCTTACCGGATGCATCGCAATGCACTTCGAAACCTCCAGATTGGTCCGGTATTACGAGAATAGGCGCTGTTGTCAATCTTGACTTGAGTTCTACGAAAGCTTGTTTGCATACTTCTGACCACACGAATTCTTCATCTTTACGTATGAGCTTGGTCATGGGTGTTGCAATCTTCGAAAATCCTTTAACAAATCTTCTGTACTATCCTACTAAACCCAAAAAACTTCGAATGTCCTTCACCGTTTTTGGTGTCGACCATTCTCTTACTGCTGATAGTTTAGCTGGATCTACAGAGATTCCTTCACCTGAAACGATATGTCTGAGAAATCCGACTTGATCTAGCCAAACTCGCACTTGCTGTACTTGGCATAGAGTTGATGCTGTCGTAAAGTCTCCAGGACAATTCTCAAATGTTCAGCATGCTCTTTCCGACTCTTTGAATACACCAGGATGTCGTTGATGAAAATAACAACAAACCTGTCTAGGTATTCTCGGAAAACTTGATTCATTATGTTTATGAATGTGGCTGGTGCGTTGGTCACTCCAAATGGCATCACGAGAAATTCATAATGTCCATAGCGAGTTCTGAATGCCGTCTTCGGAATATCAAACTCTTTGACCTACACCTGATGATAACCCGAACGAAGATCTAAATTTAAGAAAACTTAAGACCTACTTAGTTGATCGAACAGATCGTCGATTCGCGGTAGTGGATACTTGTTCTTTATCGTGACTTCGTTCAGAGCTCTATAATCAATGCACATTCTGTATGAACCTTCTTTCTTCTTCACGAGCAAAACTGGAGATCCCCAACTTGAAGTGCTGTGACGAATCCATCCTTTCTGCAAGAGTTCGTCCAACTGAGTTCAGATCTCCTTCAAACCTTCAGGACTTAGTCAATACGGTGCTTTGATCATCAGTTGTGCTCTAGGTACTAAATAAATTCCAAATTCAAGAGCTCAATCGGGAGGCAAACCTGATATGTCTTCAAGAAATATATCGTCGAACTCTTGAACTACTTCTAGCTTGTCTTTTTCCGCCTGTAGAGTTGCAATCACTACCTTCTTTGGTTTTGCCTTGTATGTTCTAGGCCCCAGGGTACGGTCTCCACTTTTGAAATAAAACACTGGATGCTCTGGAATCTTGAACACTACCCTCCTTTGACGACAGTCGATGGTAGCGTAGAAATTTCCTAGCCAATCCATAACCAAAACTACATCAAAGTTCGGTGTGTCCAGCACCTTAAAGTCAGCATAGAATTCTCTGTTGCAGATGACCACCGGACACAGGTTGTATCCCATTGTTGCCTTTAGAACGCCATTCCCTGAAGTGATATTCCAGCTGGATACGAGCGGTTTGACTGGTATCGCATGAGTTCGGACAAACCATTGCGACATAAAGCAATAAGATGCTTGATTGATATTTTTGATTCCCGATTGTGTAGTATTTGGAAATTGTAAAGAGAAATCACAACCAAAAATTATTTTGATCGCAATCAATAACGGTGTCGGATATAGCGCGTTAGTAAGTACGGATCGTCCACAGGGAAAGTGAGATCCGTTCAATTTCCGAATTAGATGAGTTGAAAATTTAAGGAAAAGAAAAGAAAACAATTCATGATTTTCATTTGAAGATCAAGAATAAGAAAAAACTAGATCTAAAAGAAAGCATTAAAAACAAGAATTGAGATGTGTGATAATTTCCAACCAACAATCAAGATTAGAAGTATGGCTCGTAGGAGTAGATCGGATCTATAGATGTGATGAGATCTAATGATTTCATGTTCTTATCCATTAACGAATTGATACTAGATCAATGATAATTCATCAAGGTTAAGGATTTTGTGAAGAAGCTAGGGTTTCCTCATCTTATCCTTTAGCCTTTCAATGAATCTCATTCAATTCTAGCTTCTAATTAATCAAATGATCAATCGTTGTTCCTTAGTTTCGAGTGAACACAATCAAGAAAGGATCATCCCGAAACTAGGTCATCGATCATTTGATTCACAAGAATTTACAATAGTTATAGGATTTAAGAATGGTAAAAAGATCTAAATCATCATCATTCTATCGATCGTCTCAACTCCTATACGAGCGGAGTTTACTCAAGCATCATGATCACAAACACAATCACAAATTGAGATCTAATCATTATGCTTGAATTAAAAGATAAGCAAGAATATAGAAAATTCACCTTTATTTATCGACAAATTTCGTTACAACTCTCTTGAATTTACAAAAGGAAGGAACTAGATCGTCGATTTCGGCTTCGCTCGGGTCCTTGAGTCGCGGATCGGCGTGGATCTCTTGCTTCGTTGAAATCCGGCGTCGCTTCTAAAGGTTGATGGCTCTCTTGCTTGAATTGCACTCGGGATCTTGATCTTGATTTTGAATTGGGGTTTTGGCACAAGTTTTGTCACTAAACTTGTGGGTGGAAGACGGAGAGATGAAGAATTGAACCCCCTTCACCCTAGATCTAGGCTCCTTTTTATAGAACTCCCAAAACCCTAGATCTAGGATTTGAATTTGAATTTTCCCTCCACAAGTTAGTTAGCACAAGATTTGAATTTCCCTTCAGAAGTTTGTTAAGAGAGCCTTCTAGAAATAGTTTGTTAAGCCGAGCCTTCTAGATGCGCCACGTGGAGCTTCTGGGGTCTTCTGGAAGCCTAGGCAGTTACAAGAAGCACGTGGAGGAAATTTGAGCCGATGACGTCATCAAAGCGCCGCGGTTCCGCGGCTCAAGCCAGCTCCCGCCGCGGAACCGCGGCGGTTTGGAAGCTTCAGGGCTTGGAATTTCATATACTTGTTTGGGCTGATATTTGTGGGCTTTTCTGATATGTTGATTTTCCAAATGAGTCCCTGATCATTGCCAGATCTCTGGCCTTTGAGTTGGCGTATTCTGGCTCGGTTTCTGGACTTTCCTGTACAATTTCACCGAGACAAGAGTTGCGCAATACAAGGATGATACGATGCCATGATAAACAGTCAATTTTCCCTAAAAATTCTGGTTTTAGAGTACAACACAGGTAATTCGGTATTTTACTATTGTTTTGCTAATATGTGAAATATGCAAACCGAACACCTCTAGATGAATGCAAAAGATAGGGAAATTGACGTGTTAAAAATACATTATTTTCGACTGATCAAATTCCCCCAAACTTATTTTCGATCGTCTCGATCGAACTGTTTTATTAAAAAGAGAAGGAGAAAATAAAGAAAGAGAAAAGCACACTTTCGTAGGCAACACGATTGCACTGAGCACGTGCAATAAGCCTTTAAACCTCTAGGTGTCCCTAGTAGGAGGAGTGTTGTCTCCTGAGGGTTTTCAGCGGATTGCACCCACAAAATCCAATAATAAAAGGAAGATCATGAATATTACATTTAAAGACAAGAATTGTAAAAGAAAAGCCTTGAAAATTAGGGTTTCCAACTAAGCTAGCTTTTCGGTTGTCATGAGCCCTATCTTAATGGTCATGAAAAGATGTCAGAAATCACGTCCTCCCTCAATAAAACATCGTCTTATTCTTCATTCCTATCTTTCTTCCAAACATCGATCATATAACCCTGCGTGTGTGTAAAGGACATCCCTACACCCGGAGAATTCAATTCAAGCTATCATACTCTTGCCCATCAGCCTCAGTACTTTTTAATTAATGAATATTTAGATGAGATTGCTCACACACTTTTATGCGACCGTTAATACTTCTTGAGGTACTAACCGACCGATTACTCATGTGCTTGCTTATTTGGTATATTTTCCTCGTCTTGCACCACCTCAGGCATAACAGTGACTCCCAGACCAGTTGGCCTTAGGGCACTAGGTGAAGAAGCACCCTCGCTATAAATTTTTTATTGCCCTCGGTGATAACAAAACCAGTGTCCATTTTTCTCACCACTTAATATTTTATTCATTTTTTTTATTTCCTTCATACATCGGCTTTAAGACAAGAGCATTTCAAGGTATCCTCTACTATCCTGGGCTTCAAGACGTGTGTAAGTGCGAATAGCAGGGTGTCAACGTTCAAAATGTTTGGCTTCCAGAATAGAAACTATTTTTCAGACTTATTTTTATTCTCAGATTAGTGACGTCCTTCATCTTACTAACCCTTGGGACAACGGCTCATAACTACTTATTACTAGTTCGTATAAGAAAACTTCTAATTTTCTTAGTTTTCTTAAATTTTTTCTAATCTCATGGATGTAATTTTTCACTATCTAATCTTTTATTATCTTAAATATTAAATATTTTTATATTTTGAAAATTTTTAAATTTTTATGAGTTTTGAAATTTTTTGAATTTTTATGGATTTTGAAATTTTTTAAATTTTTATAGGTTTTAATGGGTTTTGAAAAAAATAAGATGAACCAAAAATTCTGTACACAAAATTTTTATGGGTTTTTTTTTTGAATTTTTTAAAGGTTTTTAAAGAAATGTTTTGTGCTTATGCAAATGATATGCAAATGATGCAAAACTAAGCACAAACCTCTCCCAAACTTATTTTCAACAGTTTCCTCACTGTTGCCATCTGCTAAATCTCAAAAAACCTGTAAGCCTGGGAGGAATTTATTAGTGGGGGCAAAATATATAAGTGAAGACCCTCCCCCAAACTTATTCTTGGCTCAAAAGTTTTGTAAAAATTTTCTTTTTAAGAGCCAGGAAAAAAAAATGTCCCCCCCAAACTTGAGTTATGCAATGTTAAGCTTTGAAAATCTCATGAGGGGGTCAAGAATCATTGGTCGATGCCAAGCTTTGCAAAGACCGAATATCAACACCAACCATTCGAAAATTTTATCAATGCAGTGCTCTGGTTGGTGGAAGAAGAAGTGGGGAAAGGGTAAGTGGTGGAACAGAATGTGTGTGCGTCTCATTTTGGAGAGACGAAGCCGTGAATTTGATGGATTACTCGCATTCTTTTTACAATTCAGAAGAAGGGGTGGAGGTTCAATTTCAATGATTGGGACATGATTCATCTCAACACCCGTGTTATTCAGAAATGTGAGTTCATCAGCGAAGATCTCCTCAAAAGTTTCATCAATACCTCGAAGAATAATGTCATCACAAAGTGCGGGGTGATCTTCAGACTCTAAAAGCAGTTCATAATCGGTGTTAGTTGTTGACCCGGATATCTCGGTGGAAGAGTCCGTATGTGTATGATACATAGTTGGGTCAAACAACAACGTATGAAAAGAGTCAAGATCGGTATCAGGAGGATCATCAAATTCGCTGCTGTCGACATCCATTAAGTCGACAGAACAGACATGAGCAGTAGGTTCAGAGGGTACACTTCCCAACTTGTAAATGTTCAGCTCTATTGACCTATTCCCGAAAGATAGGGTCATAGAACCATTTCTACAGTTGATGATAGCATTGGAAGTGGCCAAAAATGGGCGACCTAAAATCACCGGAATTTGATTCCGTGGGTTCGCTACATTCTGTGTATCAAGTACAATAAAATCCATAGGGAATACGAATTCCCCGATTTTTATTAACACATCCTCCAGTTCACCCATAGGTTTGGTGATTGATCGGTCAGCCATTTGGAGAGTGCAGTGAGATGGTTTCAACTCTCCGATCCCTAGTTGCTCATAGACTGAGTATGGAAGCAAGTTAACACTAGCGCCCAGATCTAGTAGAGCACGGTTAATGTGTTTTTCCCCGATAGAAATAGAAATAGTAGGATATCCAGGATCCTTACGTTTCCTCGGTAATTGTTGGGGGAAAGCCGTGTCTACAGTCTTTGCCATGAAAATTTTCTTGGGCACTTGAGTCTTCCTCTTTCTAGTGCACAAGTCTTTAAGAACTTTCGCATAAGCGGGGACTTGTTGGATAGCATCTAGAAGAGGGATGTTGATGTTAACCTGTTTAAACATCTCAGTAATCTTCTCCATATGTAGACTTAGTGTGTTAGCCCTTAACCGATTAAGAATAGGTGCTTTAGCAATAAGCGCTGGGTCCATCATAGGAGAAGGAAGTGTGTGTGGACCCGATCCCAGAATAAAAGTGGGGATCGTTCGTGGAGGAGTAGAAGAGGTGGGCTGAGGTGTCGAGCCTAGAGGGAAATGGAGAATAGGCTCGCGAGAAGGCGGTGGGGTAGAAGAACAAGAATCAGACGTAGAAGCGTGTGTGTGAGGAAAGGTCTCAGCCGGGGTGTTGATAGGATTTTCAATATCATCAACTTCTTCCCCAACATGGTTATCCAGCACTCTCCCAGATCTCAACGTGGTGATTGCATTCACATGATGTGAATAGCCAGGATTGGGTAAAGGTTGAGACGGAAGTTTCCCTTTTTCTCTCGCACTCATTTCGGCTTTTAAACGTGCAATTTCAGCTTCCATCGTTTTGATACTCTCAGCTTGGGACGCTGAATTTTCTTTATCTCACCGACAGAAGACTTAACCTCGGCCGACACATCCATGAAATTTGACAAGAGTGATTTCATGGTTTGAGCGAATTGAGAGAACTCATCAGAACAGGTCGACTGCATAGGATTAGACGGTGCAGGAGGGTTGACCTGGTTTTGAAAATTTTGTGACTGGTAGGGGTGCTAGGTGAGTTGAAGTGGTTGCTGTTGTGGAGGAAGGACCCTTTGGAATTGATTCGGGTTTGGAACCGTGTTTTGGGATTGGTTCCAAGCAAAATTCGGGTGATTCCTCCAACCCTGATTGTATGTGGAAGAAAAAGGGTCGTTTCTAGGTCTTTGAAATGCGGCATTGGTATGCTCGAGACCTTGAAACTGAGAGTTTAATGGACATTCTTCCGTTAAGTGAGAAGGATCAGAACAGCACCCACAAACAGTTTTGGGGAGCGACATTGGGTTTAGGGAGGCTGCTAAGAATTTGTGTTCCATAGCGTCGAGCTTCTTTTGCATTGCTGCCATCTCAGCTCGAACACCTATAGACACGTCTATTTGGTGTACGCCACCCCTACTCGATGGCTGGGTTCCAGTCTCCCACTGTAAGGACTTTTCAGTGAACTCTTCTAAAAATTTCCATGCTTCTCCATCATCCTTGGTCATAAAGGTGCCTTGACACATGTTTTCAAGGTTTTGTTTAGTGGTAGGGTTACTGCCCGCATATATGATTCGACAAAGATCCCATCTCGGGATGCCGTGATGTGGGCATTGAACCAAAAGATCCTTGAATCGTTCAAAGCATTTAGAGAATGGTTCAGCTGGAAGCTGGGAGAATTGATATAGTTCGCTACGGATTCGAGCTGTCTTTTGCATAGGGTAGAATTTCTTAAGGAATGCCGCAACGAATTCTTCCCAATTCGTGATGGAATGTGCGGTGGTGTTATACAGCCACTTCTCGGCTATATCGCACAAGGTAAATGGAAGAAGTCGTAGACGCATGGCATCCACAGAAAGTTGTGACGTACCCATCATTGCGCATACATTTTCAAATTTGGTAATAAAAACGTATGCATCTTCAGTCTCGAGACCGTGGAATTTGGGTAGAAGGTTGATGTACTGGGGTTTAATCTCAAAGTTATCCCCGTTGGCTGGTGGAATGGATAAGCAGGTCGAGAGAGGACCTCGCAAAGGATAGCACCTCTCTTGGAGAGAGATGCGGGGATGATTCTGCGCACCAACGGACGGTGGCAGAGCAGCGGTAAAGAGGTTCGATGTAGACTGATCCATCGGTGTGGGTGTGGTGGGGGGGTAAAAGAAAGGTAAATGGAGAAATACCGACTTCGGAGTCGATAGAGGGGACGCGGACAAGTCGGGCACTAGAATCCCGTGTCCAGTCTATCTTGCACTAAAAGGGGTTAGTACAAGTGGCAGCGTGATTTATAATTAGGGGAAATGAAGTGAATGCGGTGTTTGTTTTGAAAAATGATACGGATTTTGAAAATATGATGCGATCACAACAAATGCAACAAGCAACCCTAGAATCTAGTGGTCACCTAGGTCAAAGCTCTAGACCGCTCCTAACATCCAAAAGACAAGTCGCAGGGTAAAATCCTCCACTGCCTCTTTGTTTCTCATGTGGCCAGGTAAGTGCCAGGTAAGTGGGAGGTTCTCCACTACGTAAGTAGTGGGCCTAATTAAGTAACCACTAGCCTTCGACACACTTGCCTTAAACACCACAAAAAAAACGCGGATAAGCAATGAATTACCCACGGCCTTCTTCTGTCCTAAGTGAGCACGACGGTCCTTAGAGTCATCTCTAGATATTTTTTAATTAATGAGGGTAATGCGGATGCAAGTTTGTGATTTTTGGGGCTTAGGAAGGGTAATGAACTCCCCACCTAATCTGGATTTGGTCGTGCCCCTTAATGTCCGTATTAATTATGCAAACAACCACAAAATAAAAAACAAGCACAATTTATTTTGCTTTTTGCGGCGCTGCAATTTTTGCAAAGAAGCCTGCAACAAATTGTTAATTGGAGCAGATGAGGAAGGAGATAAGAAAGTTATAAAGCACCTGAGAGAATTTGGTACAGAGAAGCCTTAAGACCACCGCGGTTCCGCCGCAATAAGCGCCTTAAGCCGCGATTCCGCCGCGGTTTTCACTGTTCCCTGCACAAAATTTTTCCAGAGAGCTCCTGATCACTTCCTTAGTCCTCTGGAATTCTTCAAATAATTTTCCAAGTGCACAGCAAGCTCCAGATTTCCTTGCAATTAACCACAATAACTCGTTTAGTGTTTTGCGCGAGTTTTGATTTCAAAATTTTAGATGGAATAAACTTTTCAACTCAAATTTCAAAAAATGAACAAATAGCACACGATCCCCGGCAACGGCGCCATTTTGATTGATTGATTCCGATTGTGTAGTATTTGGAAATTGTAAAGAGAAATCACAACCAAAAATTATTTTGACCGCAATCAATAACGGTGTCGGATGTAGCGCGTTAGTAAGTGCGGATCGTCCACAGGGAAAGTGAGATCCGTTCAATTTCCGAATTAGATGAGTTGAAAATTTAAGGAAAAGAAAAGAAAACAATTCATGATTTGCATTTGAAGATCAAGAATAAGAAAAAACTAGATCTAAAAGAAAGCATTAAAAACAAGAATTGAGATGTGTGATAATTTCCAACCAACAATCAAGATTAGAAGTATGGTTCGTAGGAGTAGATCGGATCTATAGATGTGATGAGATCTAATGATTTCATGTTCTTATCCATTAACGAATTGATACTAGATCAATGATAATTCATCAAGGTTAAGGATTTTGTGAAGAAGCTAGGGTTTCCTCATCTTATCCTTTAGCCTTTCAATGAATCTCATTCAAATTCTAGCTTCTAGTTAATCAAATGATCAATCGTTGTTCCTTAGTTTCGAGTGAACACAATCAAGAAAGGATCATCCCGAAACTAGGTCATCGATCATTTGATTCACAAGAATTTACAATAGTTATAGGATTTAAGAATGGTAAAAAGATCTAAATCATCATCATTCTATCGATCGTCTCAACTCCTATACGAGCGGAGTTTACTCAAGCATCATGATCACAAACACAATCACAAATTGAGATCTAATTATTATGCTTGAATTACAAGATAAGCAAGAATATAGAAAATTCACCTTTATTTATCGATAAATTTCGTTACAACTCTCTTGAATTTACAAAAGGAAGGAACTAGATCGTCGATTTCGGCTTCGCTCGGGTCCTTGAGTCGCGGATCGGCGTGGATCTCTTGCTCCATTGAAATCCGGTGTCGCTTCTAAAGGTTGAAGTCTCTCTTTCTTGAATTGCACTCGGGATCTTGATCTTGATTTTGAATTGGGGTTTTGGCACAAGTTTTGTCACTAAACTTATGGGTGGAAGAGGGAGAGATGAAGAATCGAACCCCCCTCACCCTAGATCTAGGCTCCTTTTTATAGAACTCCCAAAACCCTAGATCTAGGATTTGAATTTGAATTTTCCCTCCACAAGTTAGTTAGCACAAGATTTGAATTTCCCTCCAGAAGTTTGTTAAGAGAGCCTTCTAGAAATAGTTTGTTAAGCCGAGCCTTCTAGATGCGCCATGTGGAGCTTCTGGGGTCTTCTGGAAGCCTAGGCAGTTACAAGAAGCACGTGGAGGAAATTTGAGCCGATGACGTCATCAAAGCGCCGCGGTTCCGCGGCTCAAGCCAGCTCCCACCGTGGAACCGCGGCGGTTTGGAAGCTTCAGGGCTTGGAATTTCATATACTTGTTTGGGCTGATATTTGTGGGCTTTTCTGATATGTTGATTTTCCAAATGATTCCCTGATCATTGCCAGATCTCTGGCCTTTGAGTTGGCGTATTCTGGCTCAGTTTCTGGACTTTCCTGCACAATTTCACCGAGACAAGAGTTGCGCAATACAAGGATGATGTGATGCCATGATAAACAATCAATTTCCCTAAAAATGCCGGTTTTAGAGTACAACACAGGTAATTCGGTATTTTACTATTGTTTTGCTAATATGTGAAATATGCAAACCGAACACCTCTAGATGATTGCAAAAGATAGGAAAATTGACGTGTTAAAAATACATTATTTTCGACTGATCAATGCTCCAGCATCGAAAAGTGCTAGTTTAGGTATGGTGGCTACTAAGATTGTACCTAAGTTGTGTGGGGTATGTTTTAGGAATAGGAAAAGATATTTTGATATGTATAAAGATTGAAAGAAAGGGAGTTACCGGTGATGAGTTGGCTAGTGGCTTCAGCTTCTTCTACAGTCATTGTGAAAGCCTGTCGCCTCGGTACATTTCTCCTGGCTGAAGGAGCATTCCTCTGTCCGTTCCTTTGTCCTTGAGGTAGATTCCTTTGTGCTTGATGGAACTGACGAGGAGGAGGTACAGTAGGAGGTCCACAAGGAGGTGGAGTTGGGGGAGCAAGTCTAGGAGGTGGGGCCTGGATAGCTGGCCGCTGCGGATGGGTGATTGCTGGTCTGGGTGCCTGATTTTGATTTAGTCTATAGGGTCAAGATCCAATATCATGTGTGGATGAGCCACAGACTAGGTAAAGACGATTAGCACGCCTGCAATCCTTTGCCAGTTGTCCATTTCTTTTGCAGTAGAAATAAAAGTCTGGACTGGGCCGGTTGAATGGTACTCCCGGTCTCCTGGGTACAAACGGTGTCCTGGAAGAGGCTCCTCCTTTTATCTGAGTAGCAGGACGCTTCACACCGGCAGATTGAGGTCTGCCCTTCTTCTTTACTACTGCCTCGTATCAACGGGCAGCCTTCAGAGCCAAATCGTGGGTTAGGAAATCCCCTTTAGGTAGAGTAGCTTGGATTTTCGGGTCCAACCCTTGCTGAAATCGTCTGGCCCTGATCTCAACAGTCGGTATGAGATGGGCCGCAAACCTGATACGGTCTCGTGTTAGCTGTGTAGTATGTGCTATAAGAAAATCGAATATTTGAGACATATCTTATCTGCTGAACATAGTGAACTCAGTACTCATCCATAGATTTGCTCTACATAGAGCCTTGTTGTAGGTGGATGAATTGCTGCTCCATGTCAAATCGGGTAGTCTCTGGAAAATACTTCACGTCGAACATGTCGCGAAAGGTCTTCTATTTGATCGGCTGGACAAGACGACTTTCTTCCGCCTTCCACCATATTCGGGCGTTGTCAGTAAGTTGTAGCTTTGCAACTCTTACCCAAGCGATGTCTGGCATTTATGCTGTTGTCAGGTCGTCTTCAATTGATTGTGCCCATTCTTCAGCTTCCTGAGGGCTCTTTTCCAGAAAATTGCTTCGGATGCAGTGCCCGGAATTGTTTTACTCCAGGTGCCTCAGCTTCTGGAAGGTTTATTAGGATAGCAGTCTGTTGTAGCTGTCCCTCTAGGAAGCACTTTATTGCCTCGAGCAGTACAGTCTGCTCGTTGATCGGAGCTGCTACAGTAGGTGTAATCGGAAGAGGAGGTGGTGGGGTGTTTCCAGTGACATTGGTGCTGGTATTATTTGGAGAATCCATAACCTTGAAAGAAAAATAGGGTTAGGATAGATTCATGGAATATAAAATGTAAAGAATGTTTTAGTTGTTGATTCTTATGATATATATTGCTTAGGTTTCCATGTAGAATTGATCCTGCATGGTTATGTAGGTTTCCACGCAAGACAAACCTGTATGGGCCACCAACAAACCTATCACGCCCCGCTTCCCAGAATACAGTAAGGAGACGCAACGGGTCACGCAACGTATTTACTCAGAAGCAAATACGCTAAGCGTAAATAAGTAATATAATGTAAAAGTACACAAGAATGACATGAGATGTAAATGAACAACAACTTTTTATTTATTTAACATTCTTTACAATACAATGCTGGTGTTCCCTCACAAAATTTCGGGAAAGAAACCCCAATGGGGCATCACGTGCTCACACGTGACCAAGGGACTTTTTCTTTCCCTTTATCCTTTCTATTCGACCCACTGTTCGCGGGCCCAAGATTCTTCTCAAGCAGCGTACGACTGCGCAGCTGAATGTTCTTACAGGCTTTCATTTCTTCCGCCTCGAAGGTGTGTTCTTTGAAGAGAGGGCCAAGGGCTATTTCTTCATCAGAATCGCTCCCGAAGGTGAGAACTTACGATCCCCCCAGCGTCAACCATACGACAGTTGCCGGTAGTTTTCATATGCTCCTCGGTCGTATTTCTTTGCTCTCGACGAGTTTTGCGTTTCATCCGCTTGAAATGTTGTCGGTGAGCAACATATCCCTGCCACCAATTTTTAAAAGCGTTGCACTCGTTGGTGGGGTGCGCAATCTTTCGATGATATAAGCAGTAGCTAGGATGTGTTTCTGTTTTATCAGGAGCATTTCTTTCGGAGAGAGGCAGCTTCATTCCCATTGATATGGCTTTGGCGAACCTTTTCCTCGTCTTGAACCTACTTTTATTTTCTCCGGATGTACTCTGACCTGGCGGGAGTGTTTCAACCCTTTCATCCAGTCATCGGCGTTTGGCCTTCTCAAATATGGCCATCTCGCGCTCTCGATCAGCTTTGCTTTTAAGACGGGCTTCGTTCAGGAATGCATCAATCATTTCGTCTGATGGTCCTAGAAGTTCTGGTTCAGGATCTGCCCCCAGCTTCTCTGTGTAAGGAGCTTCTTCGTCGTTTATCGACGAGTGAGAGATCACATGGCAGCTTGCCACATAATCTTCAGATTCATCCGACGAGTCTTCTCCATTGTCATCATCTCCGTCCTTAAGGACGTGGCTGAGAAATTCTTGGAGTGTGATTGGAATCCGCGCCTTCTGATTATATTCTTCCAATGCGTCAATCTATTTTTGCAGGTCCGTGCGCTTGTCACTAGGCTTCACGGGCTTTTTGGTCTTCTTCTTCGAAGACTTTGACGGCTGGGTGTGAGTGCTTTGGCTATCACCATCAATTTTTGGAGTTGGGCGCGGCTTCAGCATCCCTTCGATGATCTTGGGTTCTAGCGGATTTTTCGACCTGATTGCCGGGCATGTTTTGAGATCTTTCAGCATTCTTTTCATCTTGGCTGAAAGAGCGACCTCCCATGGAGCTTCTTCTATGAAAGAGCATGCTGCCCCCGGCGTGTCCATCTTTTTAGTGGCGTATGGCTGGGGCGGCCTTACCTTCTAATTTTCGGATAACGCGAACTTGCCCTGCTAGTACTGATCTTCTATCCAGCTTTTGAAGATGTAACAATCTTCGATTGGATGGCCCAACATTCGATGATAAGGGCAGTAATTAGGATTGTTAATGTCGCCTGGTTGCATTGGGCGTCTTGGCTCCGGCAGAGTGATGAGCCTGTTGCGCAGTGCCAGCTCAAATAACCTCTTTGTCTTGTCCTGAGGGAATGAGTAAGGGCGTCTCATTTTATCTCCAAGAGATCGAGTTCTATCATTTTAGCGATCAACTGGTCTCGGACCACTGGGCTGCTGTTGAGCATTGGCGACGAAGGTCGCTTTCCCTTTTCCCTTCTCATTTCGAGGCTCTGCTTTCGAGGAAGATGGTCTATGATCCATCTGGTCCATTTGGGCCAGCTTGTCAATCAAGGCCTGGAAAGTAGTCGGCTTGAAAAACATCATGAACTGGGGAGATGGTCGCCTGCGGATCAAGAGTGCCCACGAACATGCCCACCGCCGGCGCTTCCTCGATGCGCTGCTCACATTTTGACCATAAATTCCGTTACCGTATTGCATATTGCACCCATGTTTCGCCTGGCTTTACCCTGGCGTTAATCAATGCCGTGATTGGGGTGCGCTCGCTAGCGCTTGCGAATCTTTGCGTAAATAGCAGCTCCATCTCCGCAAATGTTTTGATAGAGTCATTTGGAAGTTCAGAATACCACTCGAACGCCGTCTCTGACAGGCTGCCAACAAACTGGCGGAGCAGAAGTTTATCATCACCTCCAGTGTTGCCGCACAGGGCTCTGAATTGAGTGACGTGCTGATGCGGATTCCCCGTCCCTTTATATACATAGAATTTAGGGATCGTGTATCCCGGAGGGTACTTGATCTGATCGTACCATCCTAGATATGGTCGCCCAGTTTTAACAATTTGGCCGGCCGCTTCGTTCGCCTGGTGAGCTCGTATTTGCTGAGCAATATAATCGTCGAGCGTGGCTTTAGAGATGGTCTCCTCCTTGGCTACTGAAAGAGCCGGAAGAGGGTTCGATGTCTCCCATCTGTCATCTTCGATGACTATCGGGTGGTCTTCAGCTGGAGGTTCCGGCTGTAACATCATCCCGGCCATATCTTGGAACAAGAGAGCCATTCGTTTTATATTGACTGCCTGCTCCGCAGCCTCTTTTTCTTTCCTCTCGAGCATTCTTCGGAGGAACTCAGTGTCAGTCTCTTGTTCCCGACGCTGCTCTGAGGTCTCTGGACTTTCTTTCGGCCCAGTGAGTGTGGCCATTGCAGTCAGTATCTCCTGAAGTTTCTGCTGCTGTTGCTCTTGAGCTTTTGTTATCGATCGGGTAAGCGGTCGATGACCCGTAGAAGCAAGGCTTTCCTCTCTTCCGGAAGCCATATAGACGGTGTGGACTACCATGCCCCCAGACTTGGGGCGTTTAGATTCAGTACTTTTGCGGTTCGCCACGGCCACATGGGCTTTCTCTGACCTCCTTCTCTTTTGAGCAGTTGAAGTCAAGGGGGCCGTTGCAGCGGGCACCCAAGTAGCTATAGTCTTTCGTGGCTTGACAGGACGGTTCTCTTCCTGCTGAACCTTTGCCTTTTTCTGTCGGCGAGAGTAATCTTGATCAATTACTGAGTCCTGAACCTATCGCCAGACTTTGTAAATTTTGGAGGATAGCCGCTGAGGGGACTGCTCCGGCTTTGCTTCTGTAACATTCTCCATGGGTGGAGGGGATCTTTTCAGTACGGCGGTGGGTGAATTCCTACGCACCCTATTAAGCAGCTCGAAGCTGTTCCCAGTTGGAACAGCAGCATCAACTTCCACCGTTGGGGCTGGTGGAGTTAGCCCAGAGGGGGAGTTGTCCCCAGCCTTCCTTACTCGGCGCCAGTGGTGACGTCGAGCTTGTCGAGCCGTTGGGATTGTTTCGGCTTTAGGGGTGACTTCGTCATGCCCCCTGTTCTGGTGAGGCATTGCTGGTATCAGCCTCTTGAAGACCGACATCCGTTGAGCAGTAGTATCCAGTCTGTCAAAGACAGACCTTTGAGCAGGAACCAGAGCCGGAGTGGCCAGCCTCGTAAAGACTGATCCCTTGATGGGAGAGGCTTCTTTAGCGACCTGGAGAGCAGGAATGGCTATCCGTTTCGGGATGGCCGCTTCAGGTATCGTAGGCTTCTTGACGGGCCCATTGGAGTTCAGGCTCAGCCTATCAAAGACTGATGCTGCTGGCTTGACATTGAACGACCCGTTGAGAGGGGCCGTGGTGGTGGTGAGTCGATCAAAGACCGACTTCTTTTGCGCTTCTTGCGGCAGCGGGATGTTAGTGCTCACTGGTGGGAGCATGGTCCCGAAGAACAATCCGGTGGTAGCCTGTGTCACCTGCTCTATCGGCATTGTGAACAGGGAGGCCGCCTGGGGTCCGTAAGTTACACCTCCATATGAGGTGGAACGAGAGTTGCAGTTGCAGCTAGAACATTTCGTGCAAGTAGACACCATTGATCTTTCGTTTCCTACACGGAGCAAGACACCAAATCTTAGTACCTCGAACCCAAGGGCAACCCTATCAAACTGCGATTCATTCGCGAACACGACACACGATGTATGGAGTGGAAAGAGGAAAAGGTCCCACCGGGCATGCCAGAATCTGTTCCCCGCCGGAAGACGCGACCGGGACGTTGGGACGTCGGGGCCTGAATTTGGGGGCAGATGCTAATTGGTGCTATCCGTCCACCTCTCCGAAGATGCCAAGTTGATTTATGGCACCGTGTATCGAAGGTTTAAACGGATGCGGCAGATGTAGCAGACTTCGTCAGATTCCCCCTCATTTGAGGGGTTTTTGATTGTGGGGACGCTCTTCCCTGCAGGCGCAAGCCCCTGCAGTTAATTACGCTACCGCATCGCGGTAACCACTTTCTCCTTCTCCAGATGGTCACTTCGTGTCATGGGTGTTTGTTTTGTTTTTGGTTGCCCGTGGATTGTATACGGAGACTAATTTATGTTGTCGCCCGTAGGACGTGGATTAGTCCAAATCCGTATCTTCTTAGATTTGGGTTTGGGGGTTGGGTTTAAGGATACGTTAGTCTCATTTGAGACTAAGATCAACTTAAACGTTTGTTAAGGATACGTTAGTCTAATTTTAGACTAAGATCAACTTAACGGGATCGTTTAGATCCAACAAGAGAGCATTTGAACTCTATTGTTTAGTTTAGGGACATTGTGGCCGATTACCAGTTTAAGGACATGGTGGTCCATTACCAGTTTAAGGACATGGTGGTCCAAGGTTAAGGACATCATAGTCCGTGGGTTTAAAGGGACCCCACAGTCCGAGGTTAAGGACATCATAGTCCGTGGGTTTAAAGGGACCCCACAGTCCGAGGTTAAGGACATCGTAGTCTATGGGCTTAAAGACCCCACAGTCCAGTTTAAAGACGTCATAGTCTATAAAGTTTAAAGACATCATAGTCCATGAGTTTAATGACCCCACAGTCCGTAGAAATGTGTGGTTATCAGGACCCTTCACCTCTCTAAAGACGTTGAAGGATTACAACGACAAACATCAGAGGAGTAAAGAGATGTACCCTCGAACCGGTGTGAATTGGTTGAAAAATCTGCAGCCCAATTTGGGACTGAGATCTGTTAAGTATTCTTGAGCAGATGGGCTCAACTAATATGGGTTGAGGACTTATGACCAGTAATGGGCTAAGTCCAATAAACGTTTTAGCATTTTATATTCTGGCTATTGAGCCTTTATTTGGGCTTGGCCCTTTTAACAATGCTAAGCATTGATTTGAATTTTGACAGTATTTCTGTCTTGTATTGAATGCATAGCACTCATCAGAACAATGTGTGTTCTAACAGCGCGCCACGTGGCGTGCCAGGCGCTTTGCGCCAATTAGAGAACGCATTGCGCTTCTGCCAAGTAGCGCACACGAAAAGGACACGTGTCGCGCTTGGCGCTAAGCGCCAGATGATGGGGGCATTGCACCAGTTTATGAGTGCGTTGCGCTAGTTTAGTGGCGCACAAGTGAGTGACACGTGGCGCGCTTGGCGCTTAGCGCCAGCCCATGAGCGCAGTGCGCTGTTTCAGAAGCACAAGTTGCATACGTGGTTGACGCATGGCACGTTTTGGCGCCGAGCGCCGGTCCAAGGAGCGCAGAAGTGCAATTCAAGAGTGCAAGGCAATTTTCAATAGCGCAAAGCGCATTTGATCAAATTTATGATCTGTGAACAAATTTATGTTCTTTTTAGAGGAGGCTTTACCTCAAGATTCAAGAACAACAGTTCTTATTTTTGAAAGGGCTTTGCCTTTGTAGATCAATGATCTGTGAATGATGTAAATACTTCTTTTGTTTTTATGATGAGATCCTTTGATCTCTTTTTATAAAAGACCTTGGTCTTTTGTAGATCTATGATCTTTTAAGAAGATAATTCTTCTGTTTTTAATGAGATGATTTCATCTCTTTGTTCAAGAACCATCATCCTTTTTTTTACCTTGAAGAAATGATCTTCTTTTGCTGAGAGCTTTCTCTTCTTTCTTTGAATTTCTCAAAGTTTATAAGGGGTTTCTCTATTTTTTCTTTCTTCTTCTTTTTTTTTATTTTGAAAAGGAGGATCATTGGTCGTTGGGATCCACCACCTCTCCGACGACACTGAGAGATTACAGTGCCATATATCGAAAGTGTGGAGGGATGTACCCTTTGAACCATGTCCCACTCATCAAGGGGAAGAACATGCTGGAGCTTAAGCTTCTCGCTGATGAAAAGGCTTCATTGCGTTCGTGCACGTGCGTCGCACGTGTTGGGCGCACGTGCGTCGCATGTGTTGGGCGCACATATTTGCACATAGCGTACATGGAGTTTGCGCATATGCGCTATGGGGGGAGCAAGCTCCTATGGAGAATGAATCTCCTTTGAGTATTATTGAATATTCTCATGTGGTGCGCACGTGCGTTGCACGTGGTGCGCGCATGGCGGGCACACGTGCGTTGCACGTAGCACGCATGGCGCTTGCGCATATGCGCATTATGAGGAGGAGCAGGCTCCTATGGAGAAAGAATCTCCTTTTAATATTATTGAATATTCTCATGTGGTGCGCACGTGCGTTGCACGTGGTGCACGCATGGCGGGCATACGTGCGTTGCACGTAGCGCGTATGGTGCTTGCGCATATGCGCATTATGGGGAGGAGCAGGCTCTTTTGGAGAACGAATCTTCTTTTAATATTATTGAATATTCTCATGTGGTGCGCACGTGCGTTGCATGTGGTGTGCGCATGGCGGGCACACGTGCGTTGCATGTAGCGCACATGGCGCTTGCGCATTATGGGGAGGAGCAGGCTCCTAACTTGGAGAACTAAGCTCCTATGGAGAACTAAGCTCCTTTGAGAATTGAATCCTTTGAGAATTGTACTCTACCTTTTTTAAGAGATATCCCCTCTTATTTATATGGTAGTGGTAGAGAAGAGATCTCTATTTTTCCCGATGTGGGACTAAAAATGCATCCCCATGTAATAAGAGCATTATTTTAGATTACACGTGCGTAGCACATTTGCTCATAACTTTTGATCCTGGATGAATTATGAGGCCCATTATCAAATCGAAGGGGTTTTCGAGACACTCTCAATACCATCAGAATTTAGTTGTTTCTCATTCGGGAGTTTGTCAAAATACAGCCCGGAAAATACTGGTTCGCATTTTCTTCCTTAGATTTCACGCAGGTAACAAATTTACTCATAACTTTTGATCCCGGATGAATTATGAGGCCCATAATACATCAAATCGAAGGTTTTTTCGAGACGCTTTCAATACCATCAGAATTTAGCCGTTTCGCATTCAGGAGTTTGTCAAAATACAGTCCGGAAAATACTGGTTCGAATTTTCTTAAGCGAATCGCTGCCATTTGATACCTTGGGCTCTTTTGCGCAGAAATTTTTGGTGGGAACAAATGCCCCTCACTACTTTGCCTACGTAGGTATGTACGTGGGTTAAGTAGTGCAGAGTAATACATAGCATATGACCGGTTTCGGACTGGTATATAATCTTTAGAATCTTGGTCTGAGAAAATAGCGAGCGGACACAAGCGTCGTCATCTATGATTGACTCAAATCTCAACTCTTAAGGGATATAGTTTCAAACCCTGAGGTCCATGAGCTGCACCCTTCTGTTTCTTTATGTCTTGATCTGGCGCAAAGTAGTTTATGTACTCATTTCGGAGCTTGTAGTTTATTCACTCATCCTGGAGTCTCAAGTTTATGAACTCATTTCGGAGCTTGTAGTTTACCTCACTTGGGCTTGTAGGCAAACTTGTCCTAACGTTATAGTTAACCCCTGCTCTTTACGACAGAGGTCCGTTAGGGTCTGTGGTACTAGGGTTTTTTGTCCGTCGTACCGTCGCGTTGGCTGATGCATTCCCCGATATGCAGTCTTGCTGTTCGAGTAGCCGCGCGACTGTCGTGTCTGTGATCCCTTCGGGGATGGACAAGACGTCTTCAAATGATCTCCCAGGTCACATTACCGTAGGGAAAGCATATTCTCCCTTGAAATCGTGAGGATTTCTAAGTGTTCATCGCCTCCGTGAGTCGCAAGGATCTCACTCAGGTATTTTTTCCTTATGAATCGCGAGGACCCGTAAGTAGCTTCTTCATTTCAGTGGCATGTAACTTCGGCGAATGTGGCCTGTAGATAGTCCATCTTGACCTTTTCGTCGGGTATGATGGCTTAGGAAACAGGTTCAGGTCTGTCGCTTAAGACTTTTCAACTTTATGAGCCGTGAGGGTCTCATAAAGACTTTTCTCCCTACAAGTCGAGAGGATCTCGCAGGTGTATTTTCTCCTTTGGAATCATGGGGATTCCTAAGTGTGTTTTCTCTTGAGAGTCGTAAGGATCTCACTGTAGGGTTCCTAGGCACTCTTGTGAAGGTTCATAAGGCATCAAACATGCTCTGATACCACTGTAGGGTTCCTAGGCACTCTTGTGAAGGTTCATAAGGCATCAAACATGCTCGGATAAAGTGAAACCAAATAGCATACTATCATGACGAGAAAGAAAGTCCTCTCTGTATATATCTAAGTATCCATCATAATATACATCATATGTACAACAATGGCCTCTAGGGCATATACATAACTAACACTCACAAAAGAGTTTTCTCCCTTACGAGTCGGGAGGACCCGTAAGTGATAGATAAGGTTGATATTATCCGCATTTCACGGGGTCATTGGATGACATATTTCCGCGACGGGGTCATGTGGATGACGTATTTCCGAGACGGGGTCATTTGGATGACGTATTTCCGCGACGGGGTCATGTGGATAACGTATTTCCGAGACGGGGTCATTTAGATGGCGTATTTCCGTGACGGGGTCATGTAGATGACGTATTTCCACGACGGGGTCATATGGATGACATATTTCCGTGACGGGGTCATGTGGATGACGTGTTTCCGCGACGGGGTCATGTGGATGACGTGTTTCCGCGACGGGGTCATGTGGATGACGTGTTTCCGCGACGGGGTCATGTGGATGACGTGTTTCTGCGACAGGGTCATGTGGATGACATGTTTCCGGGACGGGGTCATTTGGATGACGTATTTCCGCGACGGGGTCATGTGGATGACGTATTTCCGAGACGGGGTCATGTGGATGACGTATTTCCGCGACGGGATCATTTGGATGACGTACTTCCGCGACGGGGTCATGTGGATGACGTGTTTCCGCGACGGGGTCATGTGGATGACGTGTTTCCGCGACAGGGTCATATGGATGACGTGTTTCCGTGACGGGGTCATGTGGATGACGTGTTTCCGCGACGGGGTCATTTGGATGACGTACTTCCGCGACGGGGTCATATGGATGACGTGTTTCCGTGACGGGGTCATTTGGATGACGTATTTCCGCAACGGGGTCATTTGGATGATGTATTTCCGAGACGGGGTCATGTGGATGACGTATTTCCGTGACGGGGTCATTTGGATGACGTGCTTCCGCGATGGGGTCATATGAATGACGTGTTTCCGCGACTGGGTTGCTTGTGCATTTTTTGTGATTTGATTTTTCAAAATCCGTCTTTTTCAAACCAAAAACCAAAACCATATTTCTCTAATTATCACAAACGCTGCCACTTGTGCTACAACCGTTCAGCACATGTTAGGCTGGACACGGGATTCTATTGCCCGTCTTGTCCGCGTTTCTTTTATCGACCCCAGAGTCGGTAATTCTTCGTCTTCTTTCCCACCACCCACCACGATCGAGATGGATGGATATCCATCGAATTTCAATAACACCACTCTGCCACCCCCCGCAGGTGCGCAGAATTCTCCGCGCATTTCTCTCCAAGAGAGATGCTACCGTACACGTGGTCCCCTTCCCACCTGTCTTTCTATACCGCCAGCCAATGGGGACAATTTCAAAATTAAACCTCATTTCATCAAACTTTTACCCAAATTTCACGGGCTCGAGTCTGAAGACGCATACGTTTTTATTACCAAATTCGAAAACGTATGTGCTTTGATGGGTACTTCACAACTTTCTGTGAATGCTATGCGTTTACGTCTTCTCCCGTTCACTTTGTGCGATTTAGCTGATAAGTGGCTTTATAACACAACCGCACATTCTATTTCAAAATGGAATGAATTCTTTGTAGCATTCCTTAAGAAATTTTATCCTAATCATAAGACCGCCCGCATTCGAAGTGAGATCTTCCAATTTATTCAACTTCCCAATGAACCATTTTGGAAATGCTTTGAACGGTTCAAGGATCTTCTTATCCAATGTCCTCATCTAGGAATCCTTAGATGGGATCTGTGTCGCATTATCTATGAGGGTATTGATCTCACAACAAAACAGATGCTTGAAACCATGTGTCAATGACAATTCCTGTCTAAAGATGATGGTGAAGATTGGAAATACCTGTAAGATCTTGCCCAAAACACTTTACAATGGGAAAGTGTTAGTCACCCATCGTCTAGGGAAGGTATCAATCAGCTCGATGTTTCCATCATAATGAAAGCCGAAATGGCTGCAATACAAAGGAAACCCGACGCTATAGAAAACAGAATCTCTTCAGCCTCCCTAAACCAATACACACTTCCCAAAATTGTATATGGTTGTTGTTCCAACCCATCACATTTGACGGAAGAATGTCCTTTGAATGTATCATTTCAAGGTCACACTAATGCTGCATTTCAGCAACAACCTAGAAACAATCCTTCTTCTTCCACATATAATCAAGGTTGGAGGAATCATCCTGATTTTGCTTGGAACCAACACCAAACTAAAAACACGGTTCCAAACCAGAATAATTTTCAAAGGGTCCTTCCACAACAACAGCAACCACCACAACTGAGTCAGCACCCTTTTCAACCGCAACCTTTACAAAACCCGGCCAACAACTTTGATCCATCTTCTGCCGGTACCGATAAACCCTCTGCACTCGACATGTTCATTAAACATTCCATGCAAACGAATGATATTTTAACGTTTTCTATCCAAACATTACTTCAAAACACTGTCTTCCACGGTGACAGTATTAAAGCGATAGAAGCACAAATTGCACAGTTGAATGCTGCGATGGGTGCCAGAGAGAAAGGGAAACTTCCATGTCAACCCTTACCTAATCCAGGCTACGCACCTCATGTGAGTGCTATGACCACGTTGAGATCTGGAAGAATGCTGGATAACCATGTGGGTGAACAGATTGATAATGATGAATTGATCATTAACACCCCGGCTTCCACTTTCACTTCCACTTCTGCTTCTTGCCCTATTTCGTCTAGTTTACCTTCTTCTTCCGAGCCTATTCTCCGTTTTCCCCAAGGCTCGAACCCTCCACCCACTTCATCCTTCCCATCCCCATAAACTTCTCCACAAATGTTGGACCCAACACTTATTGATAAAGCTCCATTTCCAAATAGATTGAGGGCCAACAAACCTAAAGCACAAATGGAGAAGATTGTGGACATATTTAAGCAAGTCAACATAAATATCCCTCTCCTAGATGCTATACAACAAGTTCCAGCTTATGCGAAAATCCTTAAGAACTTGTGCACTAGGAAGAGGAAGACTCAGGTGCCAAAAAAAGTTTTCATGTCGACTAATGTAAGCACAGCTTTTACAAAGCAATTACCCAAGAAACGTAAGGACCCTGGTTGTCCTACAATCTCTATTTCTATTGGGGGTAAAAATATCAATCGTGCTTTACTCGATTTAGGCGCTAGTGTGAACTTGCTTCCATAGTCTGTGTATGAGCAATTGAGTATCGGAGAATTAAAACCATCGCAATGCACTTTACAGATGGCAGATCGATCTATTACCAACCAAGGGGTATGTTAGAGGATGTGTTAATAAAAGTCAGGGAATTTATATTCCCTGTGGACTTTATTGTTCTAGATACACAACCTGTTGCAAATCAACGGAACCAAATTCCGGTGATTCTAGGTCGACCTTTTCTTGCAACTTCCAACGCTGTAATCAATTGTCGAAGCGGTTCTATGATTCTATCCTTCGGGAATAGGTCAATTGAGCTTAACATTTACAAGTTGGGAAGTCAATCCTCCGAACCCTATGCTCATGTATGTTCTATCGAATTAATGGATGTCGACAGCAGCGAACTTGAACAGTTTCACGATACAGATCCAGACTTCCTTTGTACGTTGTTGTTTGACCCAGAGATGTATTATACACATGCGGACCTTTCTTTTGAGTTGTCCGGATCAACATCTAACGCTTATTCTGAACCTTTCATGGAGTCTGAGTATCATCCCGTTCTTTCCAATGACATTATTCTTTGGGATATCAATGAAAGCTTTGCTGATGAACTCGCATTTTTAGCAAACACGGGTGTTGAGATGAATCATCTCCAAAATAAAGAAATTGAACCTCCACCCCTTCTTCTTGACAATCACGAGAATGCGAGTAATCCATCACAATCATTGAGTCGTCTCTCCAAAACGAGACGCTAACATATTCTATTACACCACTTATCTTTTCTCCACTTCTTCCTGGCTCTATACAACATGTTCTTCCACCAACCGGTGCACTATACTGATAAAATCTTCGAATGGTTGGTGTTGACTTTCGGTCTTTGCAAAGCTTGGCATTGACCAATAACTTTACCCCCTCTTATGATTTTAAAAAGCTTAACATCGTTTAACTCAAGTTTGGGGGGGAGGTGTATTTTTGGCTCTTGAAAATAAAAGATGTCCTCAAAATTGTGAGCCAAAAATAAGTTTGGGGGAGGATTTTCACGTTCACTTATTCTTGTCCCCGTTAATAAATTTTCCTCCCAAGCTTACAGGTTTTTGAGATTTAACAGATGACAACAGTGAGGACACTGTTGTAAACAAGTTTGGGGGAGGTTTGTGCTTATTTGCGTATCACTTTGCATAAGCACAAAACATATAAAAAAATGAGTACATAAATAAGATAATAAAAGATTAGAAAGTGAAAAATTATATTTATAAGATTGGAAAAAATTAAGAAAACCAAGAAAGTTAGAAGTTTTCTTAAACGAAACTAGTAATAAGTAGTTATGAGCCGTTGTCCCAAGGGTTAGTAAGATGAAGGAAGTCACTAATCTGCGGATAAAAATAAGTCTGAAAAATAGTTCCTATTCTGGAAGCCAAACATTTGAATGTTGATACCCTACTATACGCACTTACACACGTCTTGAAACTCGGGATAGTAGAGGATACCTTGAAATGCTCTTGTCTAAAAGCCAAAGTATGAAGGAAATTATAAATGAAGAAAATATATAAAATGGTGTAGAAAAATGAACTCTGGTTTTTTAATCACCAAGGCAGCATAAAAAAATATAGCGAGGATGCTTCATCACCTAGTGCTTTAGACCAACTGGTTTGGGAGTCACTGCTAAGCCTTAGGTGTTGCAAGACAAGGAAATTGCTAATTACGCCTAACGTGTGAGCACATTTAGAAATCAGTCGGTTATTACCTCAAGAAGTATTAACGGTCGCATGAAGAATGTGTGAGCAATTCCATCCAAACTATTCACCGACTAAAAAGTACTGTGGTGATGGACAAGAGTATGATAGCTTGAATTGAATTTTCTGAGTGTAGAGATGTCCTTTACACACACGTAGGGGTATATGATCAGTGATAGGAAGAAAGATAGGAATAAAGAATAAAGGCGATGTTTTATTGAGGAATGATGTGATTTCTAACATCTTTTCATGACTATTAAGATAGGGCTCATGACAACCGAAAAGCTAGTGTAGTTAGAAACTCTGATTTTCAAAGTCTTTCTTTTATAATTCCTATCTTTATATGTAACTTTCACAGTCTTCCTTTTATTATGGGATTTTGTGGGTGCAATCCGTTGAAAACCCTCAGGAGACAACACTCCTCCTACTAGGGACACCTAGAGATTTAAAGGCTTGTTGCACATGCTCAGTGCAATCGTGTTTGCCTACGAAAGTGTGCTAGTTAGTTTTTCTTAATAAAATTTTCTCCTTCTCTTGAATAAAAGAAGTTTGCTCGAGATGACCAAAATTAAGTTTGGGGGAATTTGTTCAGTCGAAAATATTGCATTCTGTAACATAACAATTTCCTCATTATTCTAATCATCTAAGGGTGTTTGTTATAAATATGACACATATTGCAGAATCATCTGGAAAATACCAATTACTATGTGTTGTACATTATAACTGGCATTATGAAGGAAATTGTATGTTTAGTATGTCATGCATAATATTCTATATCTCTCAACACTTTTCAGCAAGATTTTATGCCGAAAATTATTCAGGTCAAAGAATCGGAATCGCAAAAATTGCCGATAAAATACAGCAAGTCAAAGACTTAAAATCTGGCAGAGATTCAGAAGAGATTAAATGATTCCAGACATCAAAAGAACACCCAAAGACCAACATCAAACTACCCCAGAAACATGAAGCATCGATCTCATCAAATGGCCGCGGAACCGCGACCGGGTTGCCGCGGTTCCGCGGCCGAGTTAGGGCATCAAGTGACGTCGTCTCTCCAGAAGCTTCATCTCAACAACCTTGCTTACTTGAGACGCTTCATTACCGCATGGCTTCTTCTGGAAGGCTCTGCATAACAACCTTCCTCTAGAAGCCTCCTTGTAACAACCTCATTCTAGAAAGCTCTCTCTAACAACCTAGCTTATGAGGGAAGCTTAATTTGAGATCTATAAAAAGTGATCTAGATCTAATGTAAAGGGGTTGTTCAATTGTTTGTTGGTTGATGGTTGCAAAATTCTAGTTACAAATCCAAATCAATTCAAGATCTAATTCCAAATCAAGATTCATTGAGAATTCATCCAGCAACTACTTCAAAGATCCTTTATCGCAACGCCGATCGTCATCAAGAGCAAGAGATCCGCGACGATCCACATCTCACGGCGATCGAGCCACGCAAAGATCGACGACAAATTCACTTCTTCAAAGGAGCGATCGAGAGCTTAGTCTTGCACCTCGAATTGAGGAATTATGTAAATTTGAAGAAGATTTAATAAAGGTGATCATTATTATTAGTCTTGCTTTCTCTAGATTCTTGCATTATGAAATTCTTCATTCTTGATTATTTCAATTTTCATGATGCGTGAGTGAAATCTCCGCTTGTAAAGGAATCGAGAGAATTAGTAGATCAAGTGATGATGAAATTCTAATACTAATCTTAAGTCTTATGAGGATTGTGAAATTTAGGAAAAAGAATCATCAATGACCTAATTTGGATCAAAATCATGTTCTTGATAATTTCGTTGCAAATTAGGGATTAAATGATTGATGATTCTCTTTGTTAGAGGCTAGATCCGAATGATGATCAATGAAAAGACAAGGGATAGAGAAGGAGAAACCCTAGTTTCTTCAATAGATCCCTGATCTTCATTCATCACCATCGTCATAGCTACAATTCATCAATAGATAAGATAAGTCATTGTTAGATTCATCATTGCTACTAATTCAATCGAATCCTACAAGCTATTCTTCATATTCTTGATAATTCAAATTGATATTGGACACTTTCTTGATTTCTAATTCTTGAATATATTCTTGATTTTCTTGAAATGACAACTCAATTAAATCCCGAATTACTTTCTTGAATTTTCTTTTATATTTTCTTTCAATTCATCTAAAGCAATATCGAACAAATCCTCACATCTCAGTGGATGAACCGTATTCATTAACGAGCTATATCGACACCGTTAATTGATTGCGGTTATAAATTTCTTTGGTTGTGATTTCATTTTAAAACACGATCCGAAATTCTAGATCAATCAAGACCTCCCCGAATACTCTCCACCTTCACCTAGGAAACTACCAACAGCTCGTCTCCGAGCTTCCTCAGTCTCCTCGCTCACCTCCAAGCCGTCTGACACGCCGAGCTTCCATGCCTCCCAGCTCGCCTCCGAGCTCCTGACAGGCCAAGCTTCCTCGGCCTCTCAGCTCGTCTCCGAGCTCCATACGTGCCGAGCTCCCTCGGTACCCCGATCAATTAAGAGAGCCGGGCCTGTGCGATCCCGCAACAGCTCCGCGTATATCGCCAGGGCGAGATATCTGCCTTCCCACGATCCGCGTCCCACGCTAGCGCATCCCGCCATTAATGGGCACATCCCACCATTAATGCGCACATCCCGCCATTGAAGGCGAGGATAACGCGGAGGCGTAACTGACGGCAATGGTCTCGCACCTACTCGCTCTACGCGACCTTTATATAAACCCCCCTCTCAGACGACTCAGGTAACTCGAATTTTATTCCAATACGCCGCTACTCTGCATTTATACCTCGGCACTAACTTGGTCGTCGGAGGGTCCTACGATGGTCACCTACCCCGGGACTTCATTGCAGGTAGCTCGGCGTCCACTTCAACCCATTGAGATCCACACTCAACAACTCTCAGATCAAATCTCAGCCATACAAGATCGCCCTCGCCAAATCGACGGAGGACAACATCTGAAGGAGATCGAAGCCTCCATCAGTTGGCGCCATCCGTGGGAAACGAAAAGCTTTTCCATCATAAAAGTTGATATTCCGCCCTCGACCCGATGGCGAGCGACGACCGCAACGATCCAAACACCAGCCTCCATACCCCCCACAATGGAGGCATGAGCGGATCATCTCCCCCTCCTAACGTCATCAACGCCTTATTCGCCCGGATAGACAATCTCCCCTCGCTGGTGGATGCCCTCATCCGCGTTCAAATGATGGGCCCTACCCACCAGGCCACAGTTCCCCCACCTCGGGACTACGACGCCCACAGAAGAACGGGTGGGCACGCTCAAGCCCTCTGTTTCCCCCAATCAGAGAAAAGCTCTGTTTAAAATTCAAATTTTTAAATGAAGCAACGCTTCAGAAGCAGCACCAAGTGCGCTGCGCCCTAAGCGGCGCACCACGTGCAAAGCACGTGTGCGCTAGCGCGAAGTGCGCTGCGCTTTAAGCAGCGCACCACGTGCAAAGCACATGTGCGCTAGCACTGGAACTAAAAGCTCCCCACTGTCAGATCAAAGATCCAATAATAATGATAAATTATTAATTAATCAGAATTAAATTCTGTTAAGGAAAGATTCCTCAAAATCTTTCCAAACAACAAGATTGTGCTCTGTAAATCAGAGCACCGTTGGATCAATGATCCAATAGTGATTAAAAATCACCAAAAACACAGAATAAATTCTGTTTAGAAGATTTTCCAATCTTGTTAAAAACAAGAAGATTGCCTTCTGTAAATTAGAGGCCCTTGGATCAAAGATCCAACGATGGGAAACTCCCCAAATCAATTGGAGAAAAGATCTCCCTAACTGATTGAACTGATCAGCTCGCCCTAAATAAAGGCCTCAAGACTTCAAAGTCGAGGAGATACAGAAACATACAGAGGAACCCTCCATAAGCTTTGAGAGATCTCAGAAAGAAGAGCCAAGCTCTCAGAAAAAGAAGATCTTCTTCAAGGTAAAAAATGATGAACAGAGAGATGAAATCATCTCATAATTAAAAAAGAAGAATTTACTTCTTTAAATATCATAGATCTACAAGACCAAGGTCTTTCACAAAGAGATCAAAAGATCTCATCATAAAATAAGAAGAAAAATAAGAAGAAGAACATAATTCTTCTCACAGATCATAGATCTACAAGACTAAGGTCTTTCTCAAAGAGATTATAGTATCTCATTATAAAAGGGGAGGGGGAGAATGATTCAATTCTCTTAAGGATCATAGATCCATAAAGGCAAAGCCTTTCATCAATACAAGAGATTGAAGCATCTCCTATAAAGTAAGAACTTTTGTTCTTAGGATCTTGAGACAAAGTCTCTCATAAACGAAAATTTATTTCTCAGATCATAAGATTGATCGGATGCGCTTTTGCGCTCTTGAACTAGCGCTTTGCGCTCTTGGACTGGCGCTCGGCGCCAAGCGCACCACGTGTCCCTCACGTGTGCGCCACTTAACAGTTAGCGCAATGCGCTCATGGACCGGCGCAATGCACCAAGCGCACCACGTGCTCCTCACGCGTGTGCTACCCAGCAGAAGCACAATGCGCTCATAAACTAGCGCTCTGCGCTCTTTGACTGGCGCAAAGCGCCAAGCACGCCACGTGTTTCTCACGTGTGCGCTGATAGAATATAAACTATTCTTTAATAAGCCTCAGAAATATTGTCAGGATCCAAATCACTGCTCAGCATTGCTAAAAGGGCCAAACCCAAATGAATGCTCAACAGCCCAAAATAAATGTTAAACATTTTAACTTGATTGGACTTAGCCCAAGAATGGCCATAAGTCCTCAACTCAGATTAATTGAGCCCATATGCTCATAAATCCTTGATCTTAGTCCCAAATTGGACTACAGATCCCAACCAAAATTGGTTCAAGAGTACATCTCTGAACTCCTCTGATATTTGTCGTTGTAATCCTTCAACGTTTTCAGAGAGGTGACGGGTCCCGACAACCATGTATTTCATAGACTATGACGTCTTTAAACTGGACTGTGGGGTCCTTAAACCCATGGACTATGATGTCCTTAACCCCGGACTGTGGGGTCCCTTTAAACCCACGGACTATGATGTCCTTAACCTCGGACTGTGGGGTCCCTTTAAACCCACGGACTATGATGTCCTTAACCTTGGACTGTGGGGTCCCTTTAAACCCACGGACTATGATGTCCTTAACCTTGGACCACCATGTCCTTAAACAGGTAATCGACCGCAATATCCCTAAACTAAACAATAGAGCCCAAATGCTCTCTTGTTGGATCTAAATGATCCCGTTAAGTTGATCTTAGTCTAAAATTAGACTAACGTATCCGTAACATACGTTTAAATTGATCTTAGTCTCAAATGAGACTAACGTATCCTTAAACCCAACCCCCAAACCCAAATCTAAGAAAATACGGATTTGGACTAATCCACGTCCTACGGGCGACAACATAAATTAGTCTCCGTATACAATCCACGGGCAACTAAAAACAAAACAAACACACACGACATGAAGCGACCTTCTGGAGAAGGAGAAAGTGGTTACCACGATGCGGTAGCGTAATGAACTGCAGGGGCTTACGCCTGCAGGGAAGAGCGTCCCCACAATCAAAAACCCCTCAACAAGGGGGAATCTGACGAAGTCTGCTACATCGGCCGCATCCATCTAAACCTTCGATACATGGTGCCATAAATCAACTTGGCATCTTCGGAGAGCTGGACGGATAGCACCAATTAGCATCTGCCCCGAAATTCAGGCAAGACGTACCTACGCGGTCCCGTCTCTGTTTTCGGCGGGGAACAGATTCTGGCACGCCCGGTGGGACCTTTTCCTCTTTCCACTCCACACTTCGTGTATCGTGTTTCGCGAAAGAATTGCGGTTTGCTATGGTTGCCCCTGGATTTGAGGTACTAAGATTTGGTGTCTTGCTCCGTGCAGAACACAGAAGATTAATGGCTTCAAACTGCACTAATTGCAACAACTCCCACTCTATCCTCGCCGGAGGAGTGACCTACGGGCCTCAAGCGGCCTCCTTTTTCAAGATGCCAGTGGAGCAGGTAACTCAGGCCACTACTGGGCTGTTCTTCGGGACCATTCTCCCACCGATGAGCTTCAACGCCCCTGTACCATTGCAAGAAGCTCCGAAGAGCTCGGTCTTTAATCGGCTCACAACTACTGCGGCCCCTCTCAACGGGTCGTCCAGCTCCAACGCCTCAGTCTTTGACAGACTGGGCCAAAGCTCATTTGGGCCCATGAATAAACCTGCGATCCCAGAAAGTGTTATCCCTAAGCGGATAGCCATTCCTGCTCATGAAGTCGTCAAGGCGGCTTCTCCTGCTAAAGGGCCGGTCTTCACAAGACTGACTGTTTCAGCTCCTATTCCAGGTGAAATCGTCAAGACTGCTTCCTCTGATCGGAAGTCTGCCTTCGATAGGCTGGTTATCCCCACTCAGCGGACATCAGTCTTCAATAGGCTGACAACGACAACTTCTGACCAACACAGGGGGCATGAGGGAGTCATCCCTACAGCTGAGACGATCCCATCCACACGACATGCTCGCCGTCGTCACTGGCGCCGAGTAAGGAAGGTTGGGGCCAGTTCCCTTTCTGGACTGACTCCGCCAGCTCCCATGGTGGAAATCGATGCTGCTGTTCCGACTGGGAACAGCTTCGAACCGCTTAGGAGGGTCCGCAAGAACTCTCTAACTGCCATGCTGAAGAGATCTCCTCTACCCATGGAGAACGCTACTAAGGTGAAGCCGGAGCAGCCCCCTCAGCGGCTGTCCTCCAAAATTTACAAAGTTTGGCGACAGGTTCAGGAATCGGTGATTCACCAAGACTATTCCCGCCGATCAAAGAAGATTAAAGCTCGGCAAGAAAAGGACTATCCCGTGATACCACAGAAGATGTCATCTGTCTGGGTGCCCGCTGCAACGGCTCCCTCAACTTCAACCGCTCATAAGAGAAGGAGGCAAGAGAAGGCCCCCGTGTCCGCGACGAACCGCAAGGACACCGAACCTAAACGCCCCAAGTCTAGGGGCATGGTGGTACACACCGTTTATATGGCTTCCGGAAAAGAGGAAAGCCGTGCTTCTACGGGTCATCGACCGCTTACCTGATCGATAACAAAGGCTCAGGAGCAACAGCAGCAGAAACTTCAGGAGATGCTGACTGCAATGGCCGCACTCACTGGGCCGAAAGAAAGTCCAGAGACCTCAGAGCAGCGTCAGGAACAAGAAACTGATGCTAAATTCCTCCGAAGAATGCTCGAAAGGAAAGAAAAAGAGGCCGCGGAACAGGCGGCCAACATAAAACGAATGGCTCTTTTGTTTCAAGACATGGCCGGGATGATGTTACAGCCGGAACCTCCAGCTGAAGACCCCCCGATTATCATTGAAGACGACAGAGGGGAGACATCGAACCCTCCTCCGGCTCTTTCAGCAGCCAAGGAGGAGACCATCTCCAAGGCCGCTCTGGATGATTACATCGCTCAGCAAATACGAGCTCATCATGCGAACGAAACGGCCGGGCAGATCGTTAAGACTGGACGACCCTATCCGAGCTGGTATGACCAGATAAGGTACCCGCCGGGATATACGATCCCTAAATTCCATGTATATAAAGGGACGGGCAATCCCCACCAGCATGTCGCCCAGTTCAGGGCTCTATGTAGCAACACTGGAGGTGATGATAAATTGCTACTTCGCCAGTTCGTCGGCAGCTTGTCGGAGACAACGTTCGAATGGTACTCTGAACTCCTGAACGACTCTGTCAAGACATTTGCAGAAATGGAGCTATTGTTCACGCAAAGATTCGCAAGCGCTAGAGAGCGTACTCCGATTACCGCACTAATTAATGCCAGGGTGAAGCCAGGCGAGACATGGGTCCAATACGCAATACGATGGCGGAATCTGTGATCGAAATGTGAGCAACGCATCGAAGAAGCGCCAGCAGTGGGCATGTTCGTGGGTACTCTTGATCCGCAGGCGACCATCTCTCAGTTCATGATGTTTTTCATGCCCACCACCTTCCAAGCCCTGATTGATAAGCTGGCCCAAATGGACCAGATGGGCCACATGCCTTCTTCTTCGAAGCCGGAGCCGCAGAATGAAAAAGGGAAAGGGAAAGTGACCTTCGTCGCCAATGCTCAACAGCAGCCCAGTGGTCCAAAATTAACTGATCGCCTAGACGAGAGACGGCGATTCTATAATGAGAAAATGAAGTGCCCTTATTCGTTTCCCCGGGATAAAACGAGGAGATTGTTCGAGCTGGCGGTGCGCAATAGGCTCATCAACTTATCGGATCCAAAGCGCCCATTGAAACCCGGTGAGGCTAATAACCCCAATTATTGCCCCTATCACTAAGTGATAGGCCATCCAATCGAAGATTGCTTCGTCTTCAAAGGGTGGATCGAGAACCAATACCAACAGGGCAAATTCGCACTGTCCGAGAATTGGAAGGTAAGCCCACCGCAGCCGCACGCTCTCAAAAAGACGGACACACCGGGGGCATCATGCTCTTTTATAGAAGAAGCCCCATGGGAGGTCGTTCTTTCAGCCAAGACGAAAAGAATGCTGAAGGATCTCCAAGCATGCCCGGGATCAAATGGAAAATTCCGTTGAAACCCGAAGTCATCAAGGGAATGCTGAAACCGCGCCCAACTCCAAAAATTGGCGGTGATAGTCAAAGCGCCAACACCTAGCCGTCAAAGTCTTCGAAGAAGAAGAAGAAGACTAAAAATATCGTGAAGCCTAATGACGAGTGCACGGACCTGCAAAAGCATATCGACGCGCTGGAAGAATATAAGCAGAAGACGCGGACCCCAGTCACACTCCAAGAATTTCTCAACCACGTCCTTGAGGACGGAGATGATGACAATGGAGAAGACTCGTCAGATGAGCCTAAAGATTATGTGGCAAGCTGCCATGTGATCTCTCACTCGTCGATAGACGATGAAGAAGCTCTTTACGCAGAGGAACTGGGGGCAGATCCTGAGCCGGAACTTCTAGGACCATCAGACAAAATGATTGATGCATTCCTAAACGAAGCTCTTTTGAAAAGCAAAGCTGACCGGGAGTGCGAGATGGCCATATTTGAAAAAACCAAACGCCGGCGACTGGACGAAAGGGTCGAAGCATGTTCAGTTGATAAAACTGCACATTTAATATGACATTTTTCCTACTATTATTATATAATAAAAGGTGTTTATTATAATATATGATACATATGAGGGTTTATCTGTAAAAATACTATTTTCATGTGTTTATATATTATAAATAACATTTTGTAGGAAAAAGTAAGCATATAATATCCATGTAACATTTGGCCCATTTAAATATGCTTACCTTATTAATACCTTTGACCAATTCTTAATGGTTAAGTTAATATCTCAATAAAACAAACTCTACTAATATTGTTTGTTGAGTTATTGTGCAGAATTTTCAGGGCTGAAATCAAGGAAATAAAAGTTGGCAAATCAAATCTACCAAAGATATTCAAGAAACTAATTCTGGTAGAAATGTAGAAAAGATTTTCAAAGTCTAGATACTCAAAAGTTTACCAAGTGTTACAGATATGAAGCTACAAAAATTAGAGGCCATGATCTCACCAAAAGAGGGCGGATCTGCGGCCAAACCTATCTAATGGCCGCGGTTCTGCCGCGGATTTGAAGAGTTGAGATATGGGATTGTGGTGGTTAGGATCCTAACAACTAGTTTCCATATTAGGAAACTAGGGTTCTGGCTCTGTGACTATAAATAAGGACCGAGAGCCTCTTGGAAAAATCATCAAGCCGACGAGATCACGAAGTCCAAGACGACTCACGTATCCAGGCTGATCATCAACGGTTCATCTACCTCCTTAGAAGAGATCGAGAAGCAAACTAGTATTTGTAATCATTTTCTAAGGAAACAAAGTGTAAATGAGTTTTGTTGATTAATAAAGGTAGTTCTTTTTCTTATTCTATTTCTTTGTAGTTTCATTATGAATTCTCTCTCCATCTCTTCTTCTCCCAACATGTGCGAGTAATTCTCCGCTTGTTAGGGTTCGTAAGATTAGGGTAGGTTAATGGATGATGAAAATCCTTAAACTCTTTTTAAGTCCTATAAAGTTTATAAGCTTTACCAAAAGAATCATTAACATCCTAATCGGGCGCGCTACCAATTCATTGTTAGTTTCGACCGTGATTAGAGATTAGATTAATGATTGATTTGGTAAAGGCTAGATATGAACGGAGTTCCATGTCGAGATAGGGGTTAAGAGTGGGATTCCTTTTCCCTCCAGAAACCCTAATCTACATGCATCACTGTCGTTCTAGTTTTAAATCTATTAAAAGATAGAAAGAGTAATCTTTAATTAATCATCCATAACTACTAAATCCTAATGAACCCTACAAGCCCCCTTCTTATATAAACTTACCTCCGTAGTTAATCTAGATCTATATTTTGCATCAGTGTTTAACGTAGATCTAAATCCTACACCATTCTTCAATATTCTTTATCCCTCCTCTCTTTTTCAACACATCTAAAGTAAGAATAAAAGATTCAACGTTTCCCAGAGGACGACCCGTACTCATCTCGGTCTAGCTACACGCGACACCGTTATTGATTGCGGTTATTCTACAAACAATTTTTGAATAAACTAACAAAACACTTCCACCAGATCAAAGTACATCCGCCGCAAATAAAAGCAGGCTCAAGACGAGGAAAATGTTCGCCAAAGCCATATCGATGGGAATGAAGTTTCCACCCTCCGAAAGAAACACTCCTGATGAAGCGGATATACATCCTAGCTACTGCTTATATCATCGAAAGATTGCGCACTCCACCGAAGAGTGCAACGCTTTTAAAAACTGGTGGCAAGGATATGTAGCTCACCGACAACATTTCAAGCGGACGATACGCAAAACTCGTCGGGAGCAAAGAAATATGACCAAGGAGCATAAAAGAACTACCGGCAACTGTCACATGGTCGATGCTGGGGGATCGCAAGTTCTCACCTTTGGGAGCGATTCTGATAAAGAAATAGCCCTTGGCCCTCTCTTCAAAGAACCCGCATCCAAAACGGAAGAAATGAAGACCTGTGAGAACATTTAGCTGCGCAATCGTACGCTGCCCGAAAAGAATCTCAGGCCCGCGAACAGTGGGTCGAATAGAAAAAAAGATAAGGGAAAAGAAAAAGTCCCTGAGGACATCGCCCTAGATGATCAAGTCGTCAAAGAGCTGACAGCCAAGGACTCACCAAAGAAAAACAAGGTGGATTACAACGTTCTGGCACACTTGAGGAAGCTACCTTCGCAGCTAAGCATTTTCGATGCCCTCTTGTTATCAAAAGAAGCAAGAGATTCTCTGATCAAGGCGTTACAAGAGCCCGAACAGTTCCAAGCTTTCCTCGCCAAAGAAAAGATGAAGGATGAGCTGGAAGAAGTACACACGGCCGATATCATTTTCGGCGACGAAGATCTCCTCCTCGGGACGTGTGAGATAACCGTCCCTTTTATGTCTCCGGATACTTTCATGATATTAAGATAGGCAAGATCCTGGTTGACAATGGGTTCTCCGTTAACCTCCTCAATGTAAGAATGTTAAAGGAAATCTGCATGAGCGTTCAACACCTCGCTCGGGATAAGATCACTATCTCCGGGTTCGACTCTCAGTCATCACGGACGCTTGGGTTTGTGATACTGACGCTGCGCTTTAGGCTGCTAGTCACTGACATCAAGTTTCACGTCATTGACGCTAAGACATGTTATAACGCTTTGCTCGGCCGGCCTTGGTTACACGAGTGCAACATTATCCCTTCTACACAACATCAGTGTCTGAAGTACTTCAAAGATGGTCTCGAGTATACCGTGATAGGGGAGTTGAACCCATTCTCCGTGAACGAAGTCCGCAAGTATGAAGATGCTAAGTACTTCCTGCCAGATTTCGAAGACACAGAAAGATGTCGCAAACCGGAGGACAAGAACAAAGCTATCACCACTATTCCGGTCTTTGGGAGCAATACCGAAGAGGAAGAAGAGATAGTTTATTCGGGGCCACCCTAGTGCAACAAGCCGGGACCGTCCAACCCTATTCTGGTCTTCGGCAGCGACTTGGAAGATGAGGTCAATGCCGAATTCTCTGCGCGGCCATCGATACAAGCCTTCGCTGATGAAGATCAAAGCTTGCAAGTTGTCATGGTTCCGCAAGAGCATTATAAAGAGCTCGATGCACTTGAAACTTATAGTGTGCAAGAATTGCAGACATTCTACGTCCCTCCCAGGCGAAAAGATGAAAAGACGATCCTCTTTTATCGATCCACGGAAACCAAAGTGGAGAAAGAAATCTGGCATGGTGCCGATTCTACACCCGACAGACTCCAGCCCATCCGTCTGCCCAGATACTACACAGAAGGATTAAAAAGGCTGTTAAGGCGTCAGGGCATACCCATCAAACAGACTGCTCGACAAGCTCAGTTCTACAACATGATCTGGAACGTCCCTGGAACTCAGCGAAAGTTGCCCAACGGGAGAATGGAAATGATCGGGCTTAGATATGCTCAATCCAAGGAATGGGAGCGATTCCGTGGCTGCTACGTCATACATGACTTCGATGAAGAAGGAGATGCTCTGTGGGAAGATACTAACCCTGAACCAAAACGAGCTCCCGTCGTGAAAATGCCAAGCCTGTCGTTCGAAGAACAAATGGACAAGCTTATAAGGGAAGTGGGTCAAAAGGTTCGAGACGACCATAATCGCGAAATGGCCATCTACGAGAAAACCAGGACGCAACGCCTCCTTCAACAGGCCGCAGAGAATGACAATGCTCCTTGTCGCCAACCCGTTATGCAAAAGACCCGGCGCAGAGGCAAAAATAGACCAAAGAACGGAAAAAACGTTCGACGGCAGCACAACGGGTCTAAGAAGCCACGCGATCGAGAATCGAGCAGCCGCGATCCGTCTCTTATAAAGAAGATGGGTCGAGCATATTTTTTTCCCCAAGACAAGACAAAGAAGATACTCGATCTTGTCATAAAACATCAGATGATTACCCTCTCGGAGTCCAAACACCCCAAGCAAGCAGACAAGGTCTCTCACCCAGACTATTGCTCCTATCATCGAGCAATAGGACATCCTCTTGAAGACTGCTTCACCTTCAAGAACTGGGTCGAAGACCAGTATCAGCAAGACTGGTTCGCTCTATCCAGCAGCTGGAGGGTAACCCCACCGCAGAAGCATGAACCCAAAGCCACGAGAGCAGAACCAGATCAACATCGGTCTTGGAAGCGATCTCGTACCTATCATGTGATAATGCTGTCAGAAGAAGAGCCCGAGAATATGGCTGATCTCCCCTGGTGCTTCGAAAACGATGATGACGAGATGATCTCCGAGTTTCCACCGGCGCCAAAAGAGCTGGAAGATGGGATACATACTACCGCAGATAACCTCAGAAAAATCGACCTGGGAATGGCAAATGACCCACGGCCGACGTTCGTCAGTGAGCTGTTGTCTGACGAAAAAGTGGCTACGCTCAAAGACGTGCTCATGCAGTATAAAGATTGCTTCGCATGGAACTATTCCAAAATTCCCGGATTAGATCCAGAGATTGCTGTGCACAAATTGGCAATATCTCCGGACATCAAGCCGATTAAACAAGCACCGAGAAGGATGCGGCTCGAGCTTGAGATGAGCATCAATGCTGAAGTCAAGAAGCTAATCGACTCCGGCTTCATCTAAGAGGTTCAGTATCCTGACTGGATCGCCAACATCGTCCCAGTGATAAAGAAAAATGGGACGGTGCGCATATGCGTAGACTTCCGGGATCTCAACAAAGCTTGCCCGAAGGATGACTTTCCAGCACCGGTCACCGAGTTGATGATAGATAACACGTCCACTCATGAAGTCTTCTCCTTCATGGACGGCTCATCAGGATACAATTAGATAAATATGCATCCCGAAGACCAGAAGCACACCGCTTTCCGGACTCCTTTGGGCATATTCTGCTACAAAGTGATGCCTTTCGGTCTAAAGAACGTCGGTGCCACATATCAGAGGGCCATGATGAAAATCTTCGATGACCTCATACATGAAATCGTCGAATGCTATATCGACGACCTCGTAGTTAAAAGAAAATCATACGAGGAATATTTAGAGCATCTGAAGATCGTGTTTCAGCGCCTTCGGAAATACAACTTGAAGATGAACCCTCTTAAGTGCGCGTTCAGAGTTTCCACAGGCAAGTTCCTAGGATTCGTCGTCCGACACCGAGGCATCGAGATAGACCCGTCGAAGATCAAGGCAATCATCGAAATGCCTCCGCCAAGGACTCTCAAGCAATTGCGGTCTCTCCAAGGAAGCTCGCGTATATCAGGCGGTTCATAGCTAACCTCTCCGGAAAATGCCGCCCCTACAGTCACTTGATGAAGAAGGGAACCTCGTTCATCTGGGATCGCAAATGCCAAGGCGCACTGGACGAAATCAAGCAATACCTACAGATTCCTCCGGTGCTAACTGCTCCAGTCAAGGGAAAACCCTTCATTCTGTATACAACTGCCCTCGAAGGTTCTTTAGGCAAGCTGTGGGCACAAGAAAACGACCAAGGGAAAGAGAGAGCCCTCTACTACTTGAGTCGAGTTCTACTGGGGGCAGAAAGAAACTACTCCCTCATCGAAAAACACTGCCTGGCGTTGATCTTCGCGATAACGAAGCTTAGACACTACGCGTTGGCATATGAGGTCCATCTCATATCAAAGGTGGATCCTCTCAAATATTTGATGTCAAAGGCCATATTAACGGGACGGCTCGCTAAATGGGCCATACTTTTGATGGAATTCTCGGTGACATACAGACCCCTCAAGGCAGTGAAAGGCCAGGCCATCGCCGACTTCCTTGCTGAGCATCCAATACCTGCCGATTCTCCTCTGAACTGCTGTAGGGTTACTAGGCACTAGAACAAGGTTCTACAAGGCATCAACCATGCCAAAATCAAAATTTTCAAGTGCCGAACAACCCAAAGCCGGGATCTTTGCTAGATTATTAGGGTTAAACATGCAAGTAAACATCTTTACAACTAAGAGATCGGGATTACAACCTTTGTAGTCCGTTCCTTCGCTTCATAAGCTACGTGTTAAGGTCCCTTCGCTGCGATCAACATGAACTCCGACTCTCGAGTGGCTCCATGAGGTAAATGAGACACCTTGCTTGTAGTCTTCATGATACAAGATGATCTACCTTGAAGAATCTCTAACCCAAGCTTACACTTCACTAAACAACTTATTAAAGAAGTGAACACCCTAATCTAAGTGGCTAGAATAGATGATGATGATGAAGTAGGAATATTGCTCTCTTTTGTTTTCAAATTCTCACTTTTATTCACCACCTTTGAAAAAGCTAGTGAAGCTTTTCAACAAAAGAAGAAGAAGAAGAATAATATGAGCTAATCCTTTTGTGATGAATAATGAATTATTGTAGTGGTTACAAATCTAACTAAGGGTTAAGCATGAAGGAGTTAACCCTTGTAGATAATTAACTAGACTTAATGGTTTGGATTGGGTTAACATAATATTTTCACAAAATATCAAGCCAAAGACAAAGTCAAAGCTTCATGAAGCTTCATGGAAGCTTCATGAAGCTTCATGGAAGCTTCATGCAAAAGCTAACCCTAATCCAAACCCTAACCAAGTTTAAACCCTAAATCATGTTAAATTTGTAACCCTAACATGTTACAATATTATATATCACATATACAATATATTTTGTAACAATAGAAAATAATACAATTAACATAGATCGCATATATATTAATGTATTATCCTGTGAGAAAATTAATCAATAAAGCGAGCTTATATTAGTTAACGTAACGTAATATATCACATATATAATTATACATTAAATTATCGAATCAACACTTGATCCGACAATCCGGCTATATTACATATAACCGACTAATATAACATGTACCAATTCATCGAATCAACACTTGATCCGATGACCCGGTTATATCACATATACCCGGCCGATATCTCATATCGCGAGAATAGAATACGGTATCTCATATCGTATTATTCTCGGTCCCGCACATATCACATATGTGCTCCTACTCCGTTTTGCTTGAGCCAGGAAACCTCTGTGTAGGACTCTAAAGAATCGTCAATACGCCGGCAGTAGGCGATGATTATATCAAACACCCACAAGGTGCAAGCGGTCAGCTAAACGTAACAGCCACCCAGGTATTGAGTGATCAGAAGATCAACAAGCAAGCCTGTACATTCTCCTGTGAATCCAATCAGTAACACTCCCGTACAGTCCGGTCTCTTCGTCTGATATGTTGCATATCTAGTCTAGGGGTGGTATACGTCAGACCCCAGTAACCAATAAGTCGTGTCGATATAAGGCTCATAACGGGTCGAGAAACTACTGATAACTCTTACCAGCAGCACTCCATATCAGCTCTGGCCAGGGACTTCCAGTTATAGCCAATCGAACACAGCACAACATCAACACCCAATACCGGGAGAGACGAACCCCTCCTATCGCTCATTGCCTCCATGTCATTCAGGACTGTACCCAAAAGCCACCGTTTTGCACGCCCTCTTAACGTGGTATGATGGAAATCAAAGCACAATGGGAATGACACAAGACTCTATGACGATCTCGGGTCTACAGACTAACCTGTACCAGTGTCACCGGAGAACTGCTATCTGACGATAGGTATAATACCATCTAGGAGTTCTCGGCGAGTCCGTTCAGTGTACCCAGTCTCCACTGAGCACCCGTACACCATCTTTGATGTCAAACACCAATGGATATGGGATCATCCATCGCCCATCATATGGGTCAAGATGCGTATACGCTAGTCTACTCTGGAGTATCGATGCCCTGTCTCGATACTCCCTCGACTAGGAATAATTATAGGATGTACTCTTTGACTACGCTGGCCCCACTAGTGTGATCTCATCACAGTCCCAGTAGTCGAGTACATATCCTAAGGGCTTTATCAACATATGAGAGCAAGATAGTAAACTAATACAAGTCAACATGTTAAGACAAAGTGAAACCAAATAGCATACTATCATGTCGAGCAAGAAAGTCCTTTCTATATATATCCAATCATCCACTATAATATACATCATATGTACAACAATGGCCTCTAGGGCATATATATAACTATCAATCTCCCACTTGCACTAAGGCCAGGTGTTGTAGTATCTCATACCCAACATCCCGAAGAGTCTCTCAAATTGTATCTGGGGTATGGCCTTCATGAGTGGATCCGCAGTGTTATCCTTCATGTCAACTCTCCTGACCTAGATCTCGCGGCGATCAACTATCTCCCGGAACAGGTGATACCGCCTCAGAATATGTCTGGATTTCTGATGGGACCTGGGTTCCTTGGCTAAAGCCACAGCTCCATTGTTATCACAATACAAAAGTATTGGATGCTCAATGGAAGGAACCACACCAAGTTCAGTTATGAACTTCTTCATTCAGACAGCTTCTTTGGCAGCATCGTTGGCAGCGATGTATTCAGCCTCCATCGCTGAGTCTGCTATGGTTTCTTGCTTGGAACTCTTCTAACAAACCGCCTCTCCATTTAGGGTAAAGACAAATCCCGATTGCGACTTAGAGTCGTCCTTATCACTTTAGAAGCTTGAATCGGTAAAGGACTCCACCTGGAGTTCTCCGTTACCATACACCAAGAACATCTCCTTAGTTCTTCTTAAGTACTTGAGAATGTTCTTCACAGCTGTCCAGTGATTCTCTCCTGGATCTGCTTGATACCTACTCACTATACTTAGTGAGTATGCCACATAGGGTCTGGTACATAGCATCGCGTACATGATAGAGCCTACTGCCGAAGCATAGGGTATTCCTTGCATGAGAGCTCGCTCCAAATCAGTCTTAGGAGACATCTCTTTGGAGAGAATGAGTCCAGAGATCGTGGGTTGGTTCCCACGCTTGGATTCTTCCATACTAAACCTCTTTAGTATGGTGTCAATGTACCTGGATTGGGACAATCCCAGTATCCTCTTGGATCTATCTCTATAGATCCTAATCCCCAAAATGCAGGAGGCATCACCTAGATCTTTCATTGAGAATCTATATGATAAGAAGAGCTTGACCGAGTGCAGCATATGAACATCATTTCCTATCAAGAGTATGTCATCCACGTACAATACGAGGAAGACAACCTTACTCTCTGCAACCTTCTTGTAAATACAAGGTTCATCTATGTTCTTAATGAAGTCAAACTCTTTAACTACCACATCAAAACAGATGTTCCAACTCCGTGATGCCTGCTTTAACCCGTAGATGGATTTAAGCAGCTTGCACACCTTTCCGCTGCTCCCACTATCTATGAAGCCCTCTGGCTGATTCATGTATACGCACTCCTCTAAATCGCTATTTAGAAAGGCGGTCTTAACATCCATTTGCCAGATTTCGTAGTCATGGTATGCAGCAATGGCAAGTAAGATCCGGATGGACATAAGCATAGCCACTGGAGAAAATGTTTCGTCATAATCCACACCTGGTCGTTGACGAAAACCCTTTGCAACAAGTCTAGCTTTGAAAGTCTCCACTTTTCCATCTACACCAAGTTTCTTCTTAAAGATCCACTTGCTCCCAATGTGTTTTACCCCTTCAGGAGCAACTTCCAAAGTCTATACTTTGTTGGTGTACATGGATTCCATCTCAGATCGCATTGCATCCAGCCATTTCACAGAGTCACCACTCGTTATGGCCTGCTCGAAACTAGTCGGGTCATCATCTTCCATGATGCAATCCTCGCTTCCACCATCAATGAGAAAACCGTAGTATCTCTCAGGTGGATGAGAAACCCTACTAGATCGGCGGAGAGGCTGGGGTTCGTCGGGAACTACTTTCCTCTGGTTCCATCAAATCATCTGTCGTAGTTTGTGTTGCTGGAACTTCTTCCAGTTCTACCTCCTCGCCACAATTCTCTTTTGTAAGAAATTCATTTTCTAAAAAAGTGGCGTGTTGAGCAACAAACACCATTTGTTCCTCACTGTGGTAGAAAATATACCCTCGCGAATGCTTGGGATATCCAATAAACTTACATAAAACAGACATTTCCTCGAGTTTGTCCGGTTTTTGTCTTTCTACATAGGCCAGGCAACCCCATATCTTAACAAAATTAAGATATGGTCTCTTCCCTTCCCATATCTCATATGGGGTGGTAGGCACAGATTTGGTAGGAACTTTATTCAGTATGTATGCCGCTGTCTTAAGCGCATACCCCCTGAAGGAAATAGGCAACTCAGCATTGCTCATCATAGAGCGCACCATATCTAATAGGGTGCGATTCCTCCGCTCCGATACACCGTTGTGCTGTGGTGTATAAGGAGGAGTAAGCTGAGAGAGAATCCCATTCTCTTTTAGATAATCTAGGAACTCATTGCTCAAGTATTCTTCTCCTCGATCAGATCGTAGGATCTTAATACTTTTACCCGTTTGGTTCTCTATTTCGTGCTTATATTCTCTGAATTTCTCTAAAGCTTCTGATTTGTATTTCAACAGGAACACATGTCCATATCTTGAGAGATCGTCAGTGAATGTAATGAAGTAGGAAGAACCATTCCTGGCATGTATAGACATGGGACCACATACATCACTATGTATCAGTCCCAAGAGTTCCGTAACTCTTTCTCCGTGTCCACTAAACGGAGTTTTGGTCATCTTACCTTTGAGACATGACTGGCAAGTATCATAAGATGAAAATTCGAAAGGATTCAAATATCCGTCCTTATGTAACTTAGCTAGCCGTGTCGCATTGATATGACCTAGTCTACAATGCCACAAGAAGGATTCGTTCATTTCTGAACTCTTCCTCTTGTGTGTGTTTTGTACATTAAGGATTGTAGTTTGATTGAGAACGTATATGCCATTAAATAACGAACCTAATCCAATCAACTTTTGATTCAGGAATATGTTCATAACATTATCCTGTACTACAAAATTATATCCTTCTTTGCTCAATAAAGAAACTGATATAAGATTGCATATCAGGGTCGGAATGTAATAGCATTCGTTCAGAACCAATGTATTACCATTTGGTAACACAAGGTGATATTCGCCAACTGCTTTGGCTGCAACATTTGCACCATTCCCTACTCTTACGGAATGATCACCCTCTCCCAGTTCCCTACCTTTACGTAGCCTATGTAACATATTACATATATGGGATCCCGATCCGGTATCTAATACCCAGGACGTAGAGTGGACTGAGAAACAGTTCTCGATAACTAACACACCTGAAGAAGATGCATCAACATACTTATTCTTCGTCTGGGCGGCGTGAGAATCCAGATATTCTCCTATTCCCTGCTTAGTCTTATAACACTTATAAGAAAGAACGGGACCAACGTTCCCCTGCTCAGTATAATAAGTAGGTTCAGTCAATACATCCATATTATTATCTTGATTAAGGCCTGACAGGGTCGCTACCTGGAGAGAGAGAGAAGAAAACACTTTAACGTATGCTCTTGCAAGATTAGATTGGTTATTATCTTATCTAATCAGGATGGCTCCCACTGCTTTTTAACAAATCTTCCTTAAAACCCTAAAAGGTAAGATTAGCCGGGATTAATTACACCTTACAAGTTCTCCAATCTTTCAGCCAGGTCAGTGTTGGTACTTTGAGGGAGGTTCCCCGTGCTTTCGCACGGACTTAATTAAAATAAACCTCGTTTTCTCAGAGGCATAACCCCGTTAACACCTTTCTAGACACCTACTTGATCAGCTAATTGTCCTGTGTAAAACTCTCCCAGGAGTAACTTTTACTCGCAGTGGGTATCGGGATCCAACTATCTCATAGGAGGTATGCAATCTCATTGCAAATTTCAACACTTGAAATTCCCGATAATCTTTTGCCCCTAGCGTCCTATGACCTTGACGGAGGTCAACAAACCATAGGCTACTAGTCAAGTTCAACCCGTCATTTCCCGATTGAATTAAACCCACCCGCACGACCCTTGACGGAGGTCAACAAGACCGTACGACTACCCTAATCCAATCTGCATCATATGCATAAGAAGATAAATACTAGTCAGCTACTGCACACTACGCCTTGACGGAGGTCAACAAACGTAGCACGAATACTCAGTAGGACTTATCTGAAATGACGGAGGGCTACGTCAGGTTTTTCTGAAAACCTATTTCGTAATGAACTTGATATCGTTATAGAAACAAGTGATTTTTGAAAAGGAGTGTTTTTGAGGCTTTTCTAGTTTCGCTAAAGAGGTCACTCCCGGTGAAGGGATCTCGACTCTTTCCCCATCGAATAAGGTGCAGGGTATATCATATATACCCCTATGCAAAGCAAGAACTATATAAGCTGTCAAAAACTAAACCGTGAGTTTGTAGCATCTGCCAGTTTTAGCTAAAGAGGTCACTCCTAGTGAAGGGATCACGGCTCTTTCCTTATCGAATAACGTGCAGGGTATATCATATATACCGCTATACAAAGCAAAACTGTAGCTACCCTTTTTATAAAGTTTTGATCTACAACATCTTTTAGATTTCTTTTCTTTTTATTAATCTCATTAATATATCCCATCAGCTTATGCTTCCTAAGCATCACAGAAGAAACGAAAGCAGTAATATTTATATATCAGCATATATATAGTATAAGCATTCATCTCAGGAAATAATATGATCTCATCACAGAACATTGCAGCAGAAGAACATATATGAAATATTGGATATACTAGGATGTCCGTGTTTTTAATACGAACCTGTATAAAACACGGATTCCACGGTCGCGATGAATAGCTAAACCCATATCCCTAGACCCCTACGAGAGCGGCAAGTAACACTGCCAATTCTAGGGTTAGGAGACCCGGTCTCGACTCCTCGAGATGGCCTCCCACTGGACCCTAGAACCCGGTTACTTGTGCTCCCCTCCTTGGGTCTACCTAATGCGGAAAAGTAAATAATATACAATGGTGACATCAACCTCATCCCGGAAGTTCCCCAATAAAAGAATATTACATACAAATGAATTTTACATGAATGAAAATAAAAACCCTCATCTCACATAAAACCCCCGGCTATTCAGAACACGACGATCCAATACAACATATCACAACAACACATAATATCTCATATCATCAACGTAAGCAAGTATGCGTATCCCGATTGTCGTTGATGTATAGCAACAAAGCCGGCGATACCCCACATACTACGCTTACGGTCACAGAAAAGAAAGTGTAAAACTATAACATTTGGAACCCGCAATTACTTTAGACATCGTAAATCCGAAATATCACATACTTCGCATTTCATGCCTAACTATATGAATTCCACATATTGTATCACATTCCAGATAAATAGACAATATTAAACTTTCCGATCGAATAATCAAATACCCAAGATTTTCTAAATAGCTCAACACTTGAGCGGAGTTCAAAAAGTCCCAGAATACTTCACAGTACCAATGGTCCAGCCGTAGAAGGGTCAAACCAACGCCTCACATGTGGCACGCCGTACTGTCCCAAACCCTAGGGTTTAGAGGCGGTTCAGACGGTCACATAATCGAGTTAAGGTTTGTGTTCTTCTAGAGGGTCCACCGCGTTACTTGCACATTTTTCCGAAAGATTTAAACTCAAGAAAAATTCAACACTTGAAAGTTTTTCGTGTCGGGAAAAAGTGAGTTAATGATATCCGTTCGAACATTTTAATAGTTTCTAAATTATCCGGAAAACAGAACGAAATTAAATTTTCCGATCGAATCAACGAATTCAAAATAATCCCTAGAAAACTCAACACTTGAGTCAGATTAAAAATACCCAGAAGCAGCTATAAATACCTGCGGATGTACTATGCCAAAAACCTAACCCTAATACTACTGTGCTGCCGCGGAACCGCCGCAGAAGGCATGGTACGGCCGCGGTTCCGCGGCGCTTTAGTTGTATTTTGGTGTCATTTTGCACAGTAACTCTTAGAATTCCCTGCTGATTTTTTTGAGTATTTTTAATGCAGAAAAAAATCACATTTTTACAAAATTTCCAGAGAAGGGGTCAAGTTCGATGTTTCGGGGTTCGATCGGAGTTTTAACTTCGTATATACGTCGCCTAATGCTCTAGCTAGGCTCTGATACCATTGTAGGGTTACTAGGCACTAGAACAAGGTTCTACAAGGCATCAACCATGCCAAAATCAAAATTTTCAAGTGCCGAACAACCCAAAGCCGGGATCTTTGCTAGATTATTAGGGTTAAACATGCAAGTAAACATCTTTACAACTAAGAGATCGGGATTACAACCTTTGTAGTCCGTTCCTTCGCTTCATAAGCTCCGTGTTGAGGTCCCTTCGCTGCGATCAACATGAACTCTGACTCTCGAGTGGCTCCATGAGGTAAATGAGACACCTTACTTGTAGTCTTCATGATCCAAGATGATCTACCTTGAAGAATCTTTAACCCAAGTTTACACTTCACTAAACAACTTATTAGAGAAGTGAACACCCTAATCTAAGTGGCTAGAATAGATGAGGATGATGAAGTAGGAATATTGCTCTCTTTTGTTTTCAAATTCTCACTTTTATTCACCACTTTTGAAAAAGCTAGTGACGCTTTTCAACAAAGGAAGAAGAAGAAGAATAATATGAGCTAATCCTTTTGTGATGAATAATGAATTATTGTAGTAGTTACAAATCTAACCAAGGGTTAAGCATGAAGGAGTTAACCCTTGTAGAGAATTAACTAGAGTTAATGGTTTGGATTGGGTTAACATAATATCTTCACAAAATATCAAGCCAAAGACAAAGTCAAAGCTTCATGAAGCTTCATGGAAGCTTCATGCAAAAGCTAACCCTAATCCAAGCCCTAACCAAGTTTAAAACCTAAATCATGTTAAATTTGTAACCCTAACATGTTACAATATTATATATCACATATACAATATATTTTGTAACAATAGAAAATAATACAATTAACATATATCACATATATAACAATGTATTATCCCGTGAGAAAATGAATCAATAAAGCGAGCTTATATTAGTTAACGTAACGTAATATATCACATATATAATTATACATTAAATTATCGAATCAACACTTGATCCGACAATCCGGCTATATTACATATAACCGACTAATATAACATGTACCAATTCATCGAATCAACACTTGATCCGATGACCCGGTTATATCACATATACCCGGCTGATATCTCATATCGTGAGAATAGAATACAGTATCTCATATCGTATTATTCTCGGTCCCACACATATCACATATGTGCTCCTACTCCGTTTTGCCTGAGCCAGGAAACCTCTGTGTAGGACTCTAAAGAATCGTTAATACGCCGGCAGTAGGTGATGATCATATCAAACACCCACAAGCTGTAAGCGGTCAGCTAAACGTAACAGCCACCCAGGTATTGAGTGATCAGAAGATCAACAAGCAAGCCTGTACATTCTCCTGTGAATCCAATCAGTAACACTCCCGTACAGTCCGGTCTCTTCGTCTGATATGTTGCATATCTAGTCTAGGGGTGGTATACGTCAGACCCCAGTAACCGATAAGTCGTGTCGATATAAAGCTCATAACGGGTCGAGAAACTACTGATAACTCTTACCAGCAGCACTCCATATCAGCCCTGGCCAGGGACTTCCAGTTATAGCCAATCGAACACAGCACAACATCAACTCCCAATACCGGGAGAGACGAAACCCCTCCTATCGCTCATTGCCTCCATGTCATTCGGGACTGTACCCAAAAGCCACCATTTTGCACGCCCTCTTGGACGTGGTATGATGGAAATCAAAGCACAGTGGGAATGACACAAGACTCTATGACGATCTCGGGTCTACAGACTAACCTGTACCAGTGTCACCGGAGAACTGCTATCTGACGATAGGTATAATACCATCTAGGAGTTCTCGGCGAGTCCGTTCAGTGTACCCAGTCTCCACTGAGCACCCGTATACCATCTTTGATGTCAAACACTAATGGATATGGGATCATCCATCGCTCATCATATAGGTCAAGATGTGTATACGCTAGTCTACTCTGGAGTATCGATGCCCTCTCTCGATACTCCCTCGACTAGGAACAATTATAGGACGTATTCTTTGACTACGCTGGCCCCACTAGTGTGATCTCATCACAGTCCCAATAGTCGAGTACATATCCTAAGGGCTTTATCAACATGTGAGAGCAAGATAGTAAACTAATACACGTCAACATGTTAAGACAAAGTGAAACCAAATAGCATACTATCATGTCGAGCAAGAAAGTCCTTTCTATATATATCCAAGCATCCATTATAATATACATCATATGTACAACAATGGCCTCTAGGGCATATATATAACTAACAACCGCGAGTTTCCCGACGAGCATGCGTTTGACACGATCGACGGGGAGAGAAGAGAGAATGATACACGGTGGGAACTCTACTTCGATGGAGCATCTTCCATGAAGAAGCGCAAACAAAGCACCCCCATAATCAAATCAGGGGTAGGCCTCATCTTCGTGACTCCACAAGGAGGAATAATGCGCTTCTCCTTCTCCTTAACAATGCCGAGGACAAACAACGAAGCCGAATATGAAGCTTTGATAGCAGGTCTTGAGATCGCTGTCGACATGGGAATTGAAAACCTCCTCATATACGGAGACTCCTAACTGGTCGTTAGTCAAGTAAACGGCGACTATCAAACGTGCAAGCCAGAATTGGTGAAGTACGGTGAGAAAGTGCAGCAATTGCCAACTCAAATCCCTTCCTACGCCCTGGAAAGCATACCACGCGTGGAAAATAGCAAGGCGGATGCATTAGCCAAACTCGCTAAAGAACTGGCTGACGAAAACCTCGATGATGTGAGAATCATTGTGCAAAGCCGTTGGGTTCTTGCGCCGGCAGAAATATCTCTGAAGTCGTCCGAAGAAAAGGGAGCTACCGAGCAAACGGCCCTACAGATAAAAGACCAGGAAAATGTTATGGACTGGAGAGAAGTCTTTATAGACTACTTCAAATCTCGTCGAACACCTGAAGATGCGTCGTCAAGACATCAGCTCATGAAACGAGCTCTATCCTTCGCCTTTGTCAACGATACTCTGTACAAGAGATCGTTCGAATCTCTATGGCTAAGATGCCTGGGACCTGAAGAAGCAAAGAGTGTCGTCAAAGAAACCCACGACGGATTCTGCGGTTCTCACCAAGCCGGACCGAAGATGAAACTGAAGATCAAAAGGATGGGCTACTATTGGCCCACGATGATCCAAGGCTGCTTCGAATACGCGAAGCAGTGCCACTCATGCCAGATTCACGAGGACTTTATCCACCAACATCCAAATCGGCTACATCCAACGGTAGCTAGCCGGCCATTCGAAATGTGGGGAACTGATATAATCGGACCCATTGAGCCAGCATCGTCTAGAGGATACCGATTCATATTGGCGATGACCGACTACTTTTCTAAGTGGGCAGAAGACATACCGCTAAGAGAAGTGAAGACGGAGAATATCCTCCATTTCTTCAAGACACATGTCATTTATCGGTTCGGCATTCCGCGACGGATTATCTCCGATAACGGGCCATCCTACAGAAGCCACAAGATCAGCCGCTTCGCACAACAGCATAACATAGACTGGAGATACTCTTCGGTCTATAATTCCTGAGCTAACGGTCTAGCTGTGGCTTTCAATAAGACCTTGACAAAGATCGTGAAAAAGACGGTGTCCAAAAATAAGAAGGACTGGCACGAGAGACTGCATGAAGCTCTCTGGGCGTATTGAACTACGTTCAAAACAGCCACGAATACAACGCCATATGCATTGGTATTCGGCACAGAAGCAGTACTCCCTCTCGAGATAGAGTTACCCTCTCTACGAGTAGTGGTTCACTACGAGCTAACAGACGAAGAAAATGCTCACCTTCGGCTGGAGGAGCTCGATGCCCTTGATGAAACCCGACTCATGGCGCAACAAAATCTGGAGGCTTATAAAGTAAAGATGACGCGCTTATATGAGAGATTGATTAGGCCGAGAACATTCCGCCAAGGTGAACTCATACTAGTGGTCAAAAGACCTATGATCCCCAATCGTACCAAACAGGGGAAATTCAAGCCGAACTATGATGGCCCATATATCATAGACAAAGTTTACCAGGGTGGAGCCTATCTACTCATGGACATGCATGGTGAAAGACCTTTCAGGCCAATAAACGGTCGCTTTCTAAAAAAATACTACACCTGACGAGTCACGGCCTAGGTCAACGATAGATGACGACACCTATGTCCGTTCGCTATCTTCCTAAGCCCAAACTCTATAAGTGGTAGCCGGCTACGGACCGAAATGCCCCTAAACTATCAGTGGACCACTATGTCCTAAAACTAGCTATGGACCAAAACGTCCTTAAACTAACGGTGGACCACTATGTCCTAAAACTAGCTACGGACCGAAGCGTCCTTAAACTAACGATGGACCACTATGTCCTAAAACTAGCTATTGACTGAGATGTCGATAAACTACTACGGATCGCAGCATTCCAAGGCTGACAAAAAATATAAAAATAAATGAAGAAAAAAAAATGGTATGTCCATAAGCAAAATGGGCACGGATGAAAACCCGAAAGGGCTCCATGAGTAAAAACAGCAAGGCTACCGGCGAGTTTTGTGAAAACCCGAAAGGGCGCAATCTAGTTAAAAGACACTTGCAAGGTCCACTCGACCCTGGAAGGAGAAACCACCTGCATGAGATCCTTACGACTCATAAGGGAGAAACACACTTAGGGATCCCTACGATTCCTAAGGAGAAATTACACTTACGAGATCCTTACGACTCGTAAGGAGAACTCCCCTTTGAGACCCTCACGGCTCATAAGATTCAAAAGCCTTAAGCTACAGGGATCTGAACCAGTTCTTAAGCCATCACAACTTACAGTGTTGCCCTACAAGCGGTTCAATGCTGACCCTTGTATACAATCCACGGGCGCGAATAAACATTTCCCTAACAAAGTCCCACCTGTGACTAGGAATATATTTACACAGTGAACAACCCTTGTAAGTCCTCTCGACTTATAAAGAGAAAACACTCTTGTAAGATCCTTACGACTTACGAGAAGCCATACACTTGGGAATCCTCACGATTCCTAAGGAGAAAACTCACCTACGAGATCCTCACGACTCGTAGGGAGAAATACCTTTATGAGACCCTTACGGCTCATGAAGTTAAAAGCCTTAGTCGACAGAATCTTAACCCTGTTTGCTAAGCCGCCTTTGTTCGACATCGACAGAGGCAAATGATGATTCGCTTCTGGCAATATCCCAGTTGTAGTGATGCTGATGTCGAAATCGATGTCCAATCCCAAACTCACAGCGAAAAGCTAGCGAGCCACAAATGCATACGAAATAGCCGAAATGATGGGGCAACTTGCAACAAAATCAGCAAGTAAAAATGTATGCATACAAAATTGCCAAAATGGTTGGGCAACTCGCAATAAAAAGCAGCGAGTAAATAAAACAAATAGCCGAAATGATTGGGCACCGCGAAAAATAGCCGAAATGATTGGGCACCGCGAAAAATAGCCGAAATGATTGGGCAGTCGCGACTTTCACGATATAAAAGCTGAAATGATAGAGCACCGCGGAAAGAAAAATTTATAAAATGTAACCTTTTGCCCTACAGGTGAGATCATATCGATCCATGTATACAATCTAGGGGCACAAACAAAGAGGGAACCATACCTTCCCCCCAGGCTCTATCCGAAAGAGAGCCAAGTCTCGACAGTTCACAGACAGCCTGGAGATCATCTCAACATTCGTCTCATTACAACAGACGCAACATCAGCAAAACAGAACCGCGACAATTCCCAGTTCCATGACTCGGCGGTGCACAGACAACCGAGGGTCAACCCCCGACTCCGTGAAATGCGGATAAAGTCAACCGATCCTGGTCCTTGCGGAACACGACTAATGTCAATCCTGACCCCGTGGGAAGCGTCCAGAGAGGAACCTGGTCCTAGTAGAGCACGACTAATGTCAATCCTGACCCCGTGTGAAACATCTAGAGCGGATCCTGGTCCTTACGGAACACGGATAATGTCAATCCTGACCCATGGGAAGCATCCAGAGCGGAACCTGGTCCTTGCGGAACACGGCTAATGTCAATCCTGACCCCGTGGGAAGCGTCCAGAGTAAATCCTGGACTAGTGGAACACGGCTAATGTTAATCCTGACCCCGTGGGAAGCATCCAGAGCGGAACCTGGTCCTAGTGGAGCACGACTAATGTCAATCCTGACCCCGTGTGAAACATCCAGAGCAAATCCTGGTCTAGTGGAACACGGCTAATGTCAATCCTGACCCCGTGGGAAGCATCCAGAGTGAAACCTGGTCCTAGTGGAGCATGGCTAATGTCAATCCTGACACCGTGTGAAACATCCAGAGCGGATCCTGGTCCTTGCAGAACACGGCTAATGTCAATCCTGACCCCGTGGGAAGCGTCCAGAGCGGAACCTGGTCCCAGTGGAGCACGGCTAATGTCAATCCTGACCCCGTGTGAAGCGTCCAGAGCAAATCCTGGTCTAGTGGAACACGGCTAATGTCAATCCTGACCCCGTGTGAAGCGTCCAGAGCGGAACCTGGTCCTAGTGGAGCATGGCTAATGTCAATCCTGACCCCGTATGAAACATCCAGAGCAAATCCTGGTCCAGTGGAACACGGCTAATGGCAATCCTGACCCCGTGGGAAGCGTCCAGAGCGGATCCTGGTCCTTACGGAACACGGCTAATGTCAATCCTGACCCTGTGGGAAGTATCCAGAGCAAATCCTGATCCCGTGGAACACGGCTAAAGTCAATCCTGACCCCGTGGGAAATGCCCAGTGCAACCCCTGACTCCGTGAAATGCGGATAATGTCAATCTCATCAATCACTTACGGGTCCTCTCGACTCGTTAGGAAGAAAACTCTCTTGTGAGATCCTTACGACTCCCAAGAGAAAACACACTTAGGAATCCTCACGATTCCTAAGGAGAAAATACACCTACGAGATCCTTTCGACCCGTAGAGAGAAAAGTCTTTATGAGACCCTCATGGCTCATAAAGTTGAAAAGCCTTAGGCAGTAGATTTGAACCTGCTTCCTAAGCCATCGTTACCTCTCGAAGAGTTCAATACAGAATGCTCTCTATCATCTACAGGCTACGCTTACTAAGGTAACATGCCGGCAACAAAGAAAAGAGAAGAAAGCAAAAGATAACACAAGATGGTACGAAAGAAATGTATCTTTTATTTATAAGTTCAATTGAGTACAAGTTACATCATATGAAAGGATAAAAAAATGGATACATTTTATTCAAAAATTACAAATGTTAATTGATACAAAAACAACTATTGGGAGGAAGGCGTTTTCAATAAACCAGTCAGTTGCTCGCGCACTCCCTTCAGCCCCTTTTCATGGTCAGCTGCCGCGGCCAACTCCGCTTCAACCTGAGCCCGTTGCTGCAAATAAGATGAAAGTTGCTCATCAACGATCCGCTGAGCCGCCCCACGACTTTGCGCATCTCGCTCGATAAGGGCGAGCTCCTGCCTCAGCGTTAGCCCATCAAAAATACATCGTAGAAGGCCCTCAAAGATAGCTTTCAACTGTACAGCATTTGCGTCAACCTGAGCATGCAGTCGAGCAGATTCGCTTGAAGTCTCTTCACACTCCTTACTCTTTAAGGCTGCTTCTTGTTCAAGATGGCGGAAATAGGGAGTGCTCTGCTCGACCCACGCAGGTCGCTGGGAGTTCACAGCCAGGACCTCGGGAGCAGGACGTCCGAACTCGAGCTCATGCAGACAAGCCTCAATTTTCCTGCAGTGATTAACCCAAGACTTAACGACGCCCTCACTATGAAAGTTCACGAGCATCGCCAGCATAGGATTAACCTCCGCAGCAAAATCTGCAGCGAATGTAAGAGCCTCCGCATCAAGCTCCTCGATGTAATCGCTCAACATGCGCAGACTAGTCACAGCGCCTTTTGAAGATGGACGTCTGGAAAAGGGGCCTGCTGGCATTATGATTCGAGACTCGAACAGAGCTGAAGTCGATGTCACCGCTACAAAACAAATCACAGTCAAATGACGGTTCAATAAATAGAGAAGGTACATGAACAATGGAGTTTACTATACCGGCTGCGGCAAATGGCAAGGCCGGGAGTACCGGTGCTGCAACTATTCTTTCATCTCCTCCTTCAATCTGTAGTGTTGCAGTCAAAACAAAGAAGGATTAGCAATGACTTGGCTGCCCGTAAAAGAAAAGAAAAGACATTAGCTAAAGGCTGTACTCACCAGCGCCACTGGATGAGGCAATCTCTAACTGGAAGGAGAAATGTGGGTGCAGCACTAGATACAGGTGATCAAAAAGGACTCCTACAAGGATGCAATAATGCAATGTCAGTATATAAAGTATACTGCTTACAATGAAACCGATTAGTCACAAACCCATACCTTCCAGCATTTGGGAGGACGCGAGAGAAGGCAAAGGGGCGGCCACCGTCAAAGCAGCAACTGACGATGTCTCCTCAGATGGCACAACCTCAATGCTCACCACACCTGCATTAGAAACGAAAGAAATATTGTCAGAAGAGATTGAAAGGGATCGCAGAATAAAAGGGAAAGCAATGACCCAAAATCTACTTGGTGGATCGCCGGTCGGAACCGTGACAAGGGCGTCACTAAATGCAGCGACTGCTTCACCCTCCTCCATCGGAATGGTTTCGCCACCCGTAGCCTCATCCCCCGACTCCACGAGAACCGTCGTGACACTCGCAGCGCCCGGCAACGACAAGGAATCGCAAGGGGAAAGAGCGGCAATTGGGGCAGTTCCAGACTCTTGAGAAAGAGTGGCCACTTCAGGCTCAGTGGTTTCCGCCGTCTAGCCTACCACTTCCTCATCAAGACTCGGCCCTACAGGGAATGACATATGAAAATCTGAGAACCAAACTTTAATAAAAAAGACCCAAAGTTATATTACCTTGGGATGACCTTTCAGCTGCTTCCCGAGCCACACGTATCGCCTGTCTATGAGCGATAAAAAGGGCAACTGGAGCAATCTCTGAAGAAGCGAGGACAGGAGAAGCAGCGCTCGAGCCTGCACCAACGGCCAAGGCGATGTTACGCTCTTTTACCGCACACCTCTTGCGCTTCCTTTCCGCCCGGGCCGCGAAAGCCGATCTTCTCAAGACCTCCGTCAAGGGGACGTCATCGTCTGCGCCAAGTGTTACCTCTGGAGCCGTTATGGCATCCGTCATCGGTCGCTTAAGTAAAGCCTCTTTTGGCAGTGTTGAGGAGGCCGGGACTTCGATAGCTGTCCCTGGAAGCATCTCCGCATCATCCTGCGGGATTAACATTGTAGTCCCTGCGATAAGATGAAAAAGGGATCGGATTGTCCATAAGAAAGGCGAATGAAGGCACAATGAGCCGAAATATACCAACGCCCAGTGAAGCGCGAATCCTCTCATCCTCCTCAAAAGTCTCGAAGGAAGCCGCGAGAGCCTCTTCAGTGGAAATGCGAGGATGGTCAGTCTTGCTTTGTGGCTAGCGAGACGCTCGGAAGCTGCGATGGCAGCCTCCAAATCAGTATCATCTGGCGCCGTGAATAGACCCTCATTTGTCCCATATTCGCTCAGGCCCTCGCTATAAGGAGCATGAGGCTCCTGGCCGAGTACAACGTCTGCAGAGAGAATTGACTTCTTCTTCCTCTTCTGCGAGCGAGTGCCCGTAGCCGGGCCGCTAGCACAAGCTTACGCTTGGTGGGCACCTTGGGACGACGAGTCCCGATATCTGAACCCACGCCAGACTCAACAGTCACTGTTTCCACGGGAGCACGGGGTATCGGTAATTTAGGCCTTTCATGCGGGACCTTGACCGCAACAACTTCTTTTAAGGGAGAACAGACAATGGTCCGTCGCTTCAGAGGAACATTTGGATTACCAGCCGGCGCTGCACCCTTGCGATCAAGAAGTAATCTTTTTTTCTCTCTAATGACGGCGCCCATCGAATGTTGATACTACGCCACATACACATTCAGGGCTTTCGGAACACAGCTCGGTTCGCTGATGAAGAAGTTGGACCCAGTGTTTAGGTGCATAAAATGGTGCAGCGCGCTCCAGATACCCTCTTCGGTAGCAGCAGGTTCTGCCAAGAAAGCCTCAAGCGGGACGTCTTGATTGTAGCTTAGCTGCTGGGTAAAACGATGCGGGTTGTATCTCATGAACAACGCCGCATCATTCTGCCTAAATACGAGAAAGCCCGGCCTGATGGAATACAGATGAAGAATCTCCCGAGCTTTCAACATAGAGGCACCGTCTTTAAAGATGTCCTGCAATGGCAGCACCGTTTTCGCGGATTCCTGGCCGACGGTCAAAATTTTATCGGTGAAGGACATACCATCTCTAACCGTGCGTGGACGAAAGAGCAAACCCCTAGCTTCCCGTGGTGTCGGACTTACGATGAATGCGTCGACTAGCCGCATTATCCGAGGGAACTTACATCTGTCATAAAAGGAAGGTCTTCTGTGGATACCGAAGACCCCAAGCACGTGCAACTCGAGCCATGAGGTGAAATAATGCATTGAGAAGTTGGCAGGCTGCACCCCTGGCTCAGTAGAATCAGTTGCCAAGCTGAGGCATTGATATAGGTGGGCTAACCCAGCAATCCCGATGGCCACTTGTATCCCAGCAACCATTCGATGCGCTGGATAGAAGACGGACGGCCTCATATGGCGAGGGTGCATCGGAAGCGCAAACCAGCTTAACCACAAACCGAGGAACCCTAGAAAGAACGCTTCCTCATCGATGCCCGGAGCAGCGATTTCTGAAAAGGGGACGATCGCGACGTTTGGAAGAATGAAATCATTTTGATCGGCTTCCAATATTGGCCGGCGATCCAAGCCAAAGCCGAAAGGATCATCAAGTTTGGCAAACTTTTCACCTTGTCGCGATAAAACTTCCGCACGGAGAAAACGAGCGATAAAATCCGTAAAAGTAACCCCGCGGCCTCCGGATTCGAGAAAGAGGCTCTCATATATATTCAACACCTTTATCAAACTTTGGAACTGGTGTTGAATGGCGTTCTATGGGCTAAGACCCATTACCACTGATTTGGTGGCAAAAATATATTCATCCGGAGGAAGCAGCTCCTCGTAATGCTCTCCCCTAACGGGTAAACCAGAGACCTCGGCAAATTCCTCTAAGGAAATGGAGACTTTTTGATCCAATAGGAGGAAGGTGTGGGTCGGAATGTTCCATTGCTCTAGAACGCCTTGATCCACCATGTAGGAGGCGCAGAATACTAGAACAAGGAAGCATAGATCGCAGGGTACAATCCGAGCTTTAGCAGCTGCGATTTCTTCGCCGATAAAATATATCGGGCCCACTGCAGGTATCCGGCCGGGTGACGGGGAGTTAGTCCTCTGTTGTATGGTTGTCCCCAAGGCGCGATTCACCCTGACATATGCGCTGTCCTAAAGTATCCAAAGCTACTGGCGGCTGCATGGGTATTGCGGCCATAGAAGGCTGAAGGAGACCTTTTGAAGTTCAATTCACCTCCTCCACCGTATAGCTTATCGGGGGTGCATAAGGGATCGCAGAGATAGGCTCCGAGGGTGTCGCACAAGAAAAGCTCCGGCGGCCACTGATAATTTGATCGTACCATCTATCCCATAGATGAAAATTCGTGTGCTCCGGGTCATGGTCTTTGATCAGCGCAAGAATCTTTCGGTCCACGGGCGCTTCGGGGAATCCACCTTTTGAACGGACGAACGGGAAGGGAGTGTCGAAAGACATGGTACCTGCGCGGAAAAGAACAAATTTTTAGCCGCCAATGCTACAATTCAAGTTCTGTCACTAGGTACTTTAAATCGGTACCACACTGCAATGCAGTAAAAAGGGACCAAAGGGGGACCCACATAATCCAGATGACATTGCATCATTAATAAAACAGCCTCATCATTTGATGAGGCTGTCAATTAAATGAGGAAATCCTCAATTGATTCTCATTTAATGAGAATTACTCGGGCCAGGGAGTAAATCTCCCCTTGAGAACAGTGCTCTGTGACAGAGTGACATCTGTCAAACTCTAATGATGAAGGAATAAAAATTCCTGAAGAGCCTTGCTCTGAAGAAATGATGGAATAACCACCAGAAAAATTTAAAATAAAATTTTTAATAGAATAAAATTCCATGATCTTTAAGATCATGAACAAACTCTTAAGAGTTCTTTATGAAAGATTAATAAATCTATATGATTTGAAAAGAGCAGAGCTCTGGTAATGGGTTAAGAAACCCCAAGAAAGATCTCTTTAGATCTATGATTTCAGGAGAGCAAAGCTCTGTTAATGAAACCCTAAAAAGGTTTTCTTTAGATCAAAGATCTATGAAGAGCAAAACTCTGTTAATGGATGAAACCCTAGATTATTAAAAGATTTAATCTTTACCTAAGATTTTGACAGAGTTCTATCCTTAAGAAAGTTCTTAAGCCAAAGAGCTATGCTCTGCAAGAGAATAAAAATTCTCAAAAGGAAGAAGATGAATAGAAATCATCTCAAGGGCCAAGGGTCCTATTTATAGGCACTAAGATGCCGTTTCAACTTCTGAGTTGATCCAAGGGCGCAGTTGTTGCTACCGCTGCACTCACATATGGGCCACGTGAGCGCAACGGTGGGGGGGCATTTGTTTCCCCCAATCAGAGCAAAGCTCTGTTTAAAATTCAAATTTTGAAATGAAGCAACGCTTCAAAAGAAGCGCCAAGTGCGCTGCGCCCTAAGCGGCGCACCATGTGCAAAGCACGCAGCGCACCATGTGCAAAGCACGGGTGCGCTAGCGCTAAGTGCGCTGCGCTCTAAGCAGCGCATCACATGCAAAGCACGGGTGCGCTAGCACTGGAACTAAAAGCTCCCCACCGTCAGATCAAAGATCCAATAATAATGATAAATCATTAATTAATCAGAATTAAATTCTGTTAAGGAAAGATTCCTCAAAATCTTTCCAAATAATAAGATTGTGCTCTGTAAATCAGAGCACCGTTGGATCAATGAATCAATGATCCAATGGTGATTAAAAATCACCAAAAACACAGAATAAATTCTGTTTAGAAGATTTCCCAATCTTGTTAAAAACAAGAAGATTGCCTTCTGTAAATCAGAGGCCCTTGGATCAAAAATCCAACTATGGGAAACTCCCCAAATCAATTGGAGAAAAGATCTCTCTAACTGATTGAACTGATCAGCTCGCCCTATATAAAGGCCTCAAGACTTCAAAGTCGAGGAGATACAGAAACATACAGAGGAACCCCCTCATAAGCTTTGAGAGATCTCAGAAAGAAGAGCCAAGCTCTCAGAAAAAGAAGATCTTCTTCAAGGTAAAAAATGATGAACAGAGAGATGAAATCATCTCATAATTAAAAAAGAAGAACTCACTTCTTTAAAGATCATAGATCTACAAGACCATGGTCTTTCACAAAGAGATCAAAAGATCTCATCATAAAATAAGAAGAAAAATAAGAAGAAGAACATAATTCTTCTCACAGATCATAGATCTACAAGACTAAGGTCTTTCTCAAAGAGATTATAGTATCTCATTATAAAAGGGGGGGAGAATAATTCAATTCTCTTAAGGATCATAGATCCATAAAGGCAAAGCCTTTCATTAATACAAGAGATTGAAGCATCTCCTATAAAGTAAGAACTTTTGTTCTTGGTATCTTGAGACAAAATCTTTCATAAACGAAAATTTATTTCTCAGATCATAAGATTGATCGGATGCGCTTTTGCGCTCTTGAACTAGCGCTTTGCGCTCTTGGACTGGAGCTCAGCGCCAAGCGCACCACGTGTCCCTCACGTGTGCGCCACTTAACAGTTAGCGCTTTGCGCTCTTGAATTAGCTCAATGCGCTCATAGACTGGCGCAAAGCACTAAGTGCACCACGTGCTCCTCACGCGCGCGCTACCCAGCAGAAGCGCAATGCGCTCATAAACTAGCGCTCTGCGCTCTTTGACAGGCGCAAAGCACCAAGCGCGCCACGTGTTTCTCACGTGTGCGCTGATAGAACATAAACTGTTCTTTAATAAGTCTCAGAGCTATGATGAGTGCTCAACACTCGAGAAAAAGACAGAAATATTGTCAGGATCCAAATTAATGCTCAGCATTGCTAAAAGGGCCAAGCCCAAATGAACGCTCAACAGCCCAAAATAAATGTTAAATATTTTAACTTGATTGGATTTAGCCTAAGAATGGACATAAGTCCTCAACTCAGATTAATTGAGCCCATATGCTCATAAATCCTTGATCTTAGTCCCAACAGATCCCAACCAAAATTGGTTAAAGGGTACATCTTTGAACTCCTCTGATATTTGTCGTTGTAATCCTTCAACATCTTCAGAGAGGTGACGGGTCCCGACAACCATGTATTTCATAGACTATGACGTCTTTAAACTGGACTGTGGGGTCCTTAAACCCATGGACTATGATATCCTTAATCTCGGACTGTGGGGTCCCTTTAAACCCATGGAGTATGATGTCCTTAACCTCGGACTGTGGGGTCCCTTTAAACCCACGGACTATGATGTCCTTAACCTTGGACCACCATGTCCTTAAACTGGTAATCGACCGCAATGTCCCTAAACTAAACAATAGAGCCCAAATGCTCTCTTGTTGGATCTAAATGATCCCGTTAAGTTGATCTTAGTCTAAAATTAGACTAACGTATCCTTAACATACGTTTAAATTGATCTTAGTCTCAAATGAGACTAACGTATCCTTAAACCCAACCTCCAAACCCAAATCGAAGAAAATACGGATTTGGACTAATCCACGTCCTACGGGCGACAACATAAATTAGTCTCCGTATACAATCCACGGGCAACCAAAAAAAAAACAAACACACACGACATGAAGCGACCATCTAGAGAAGGAGAAAGTGGTTACCGCGATGCGGTAGCATAATTAACTGCAGGGGCTTGCGCCTGTAGGGAAGAGCGTCCCCACAATCAAAAACCCCTCAACTAGGGGGAATCTGACGAAGTCTGCTACATCGGCCGCATCCGTCTAAACCTTCGATACATGGTGCCATAAATCAACTTGGCATCTTCGGAGAGGTTGACGGATAGCACCAATTAGCATCTGTCCCGAAATTCAGGCAAGACGGACCTACGCGGTCCCGTCTCTGTTTTCGGCGGGGAATACCCTCCATCTCACGCACGCTCCTTTCAGCGCCACCGACCACCGGCGTGCTGTCTCCGGTCACCATGACCCGCATGCAGCGATTGATTTCATGACCCGCTGGGCGCCGGATAGCTCCACGCCACGGTCCCGGGGAAGACAGGGCCGTCGCTCCAATGCCCACCGTGCGTTCTCTCCCCCTGAAGAGGTCTCGGTCAGCTCGCTTGCTTCCAGGCATGACCGATGCCTCTACTCTCGCCGGGAGGGTGCGAACGATGAGCTTAGAGACTACTCAAGAAGGGCCTCGCCCGAGAATTTGACAAATTTGATAGAGCAGAATCGAAGCTGCATAATCGCACAGACCTGGAGCGGGGGAAGCCACCACTCCGACTGTACGGAATCCTCCGGGTACCACCACTGGCATGAAGCCCTCGAGAAGAAAATCGATGGGATACGATAGGACAACCAAGCCTCCGGCGAAGGGGCCAAGTACTCCGCCGATTCACTCACAAAGCCCTTCACGGAGGAGCTGCCGGCCGAGCACGTCTCGTCCAGGAACAAGCCGCTAAAAGTGGCCCTCTTCGACGGGAAATCCGACCCGAAGGACGACTTGGACGCATTTACGGCGGGCATGAGCTTCCAAGATAACTCGGACGTGGCCCAATGCCGAGCTTTCCCCGCCACCCTGATCCAGGTCGGCCGCGACTGGTTCCGAAGACTTACCCCACGCTCCATCTCGACCTTCGACGAGCTGGCCACTCAATTCCTCGGTCACTTCGTTGGAATCGACGACAAGAAGAGGACGATCGACTACCTGTTCGCTGTCAAGAGCGGAGACAAGGAGTCCTTCAAAGGATACGTCACCCGCTTCTACAATGCCCTCCTGGAGGTTCCCGAGCACCGCGATGAAACGGTCATCACCGCCTTGAGGTCGGGTCTTAGGCACAAAGAGTGGCTCCAATCTTTTTGTCATGTCTCGCTTCCCAAAATACGAAATACGATGGGTGACAAGGCCAGCCATGCTCCTACGCCGTGGTCACACTTCGGCTTCTAGCATTACATGGTAATCAGTAATCAATGCGCAGATAATGAGAAAAGCAGTCACTACACTATCAAAAAGGGTGTAAGATATACCAGATAGGGATCAAGAGAAAAATAGCGCTGGCGTCGCTGATCTAGATGTCCGCAATATCCTCGAGGTATGTCAGGTCCTGATCCAAGTTAAGTCCACTTCTCAATCTGAGCATGCACACTCAGGTCGTCAGAGCGACACAATAGCAAAATATATAAAATATGTAATATATGCAGTGATGATAAACGTGAAGCAGTAAACATAAAGTAATGACGTGAGCTTGAAATAACCGGTACAAATAAACAGTAAAGCATGTGTATCGAATCAGTAGCCAATGCAATGTTCATGTCACTAAACCTATCGGTCTCTAAGTCTCAATGTACAGATCATTATATCTATCGTCAGTCCAAGTGTGAGAGTCAACCACGCAGGAGTATCCCCAACCCAAGGGTAGGGCCCCAGGGGCAAGGGAACACGGGCCCGAATCACGCTCGCTAATAGTCAGTAATATCACCCATATAACTCCCAGAATCGCTGTATATGCCGGCAATGGGACTCCCGAGATTCCGTTGAACTCACACTCAAACTACCCCACACCCACTGTCTTCATCAAATACCGACCATAAAACCAAATACTAGTCGGCCCATGACAAGTCTACACGAGAACTGGAGACAGGATCTCCATCAAGCATGTCTCGACTGGTACCCAAGATAAATGGACAGTGTCTGACGCCTTACCTATGACACTAATATAAGTGCTCCCATAACCGTCCCATACCAGTTATAGTTACACTTACATATGCCCCATAGGCGTCGACAATGCAATAAATTAACTGGGTCCGCTGATTGTGTACAAGTACGTGTCACTTTCACTATTCAATCACACTTGTACACTAACGTACTTGCCACACTCTAATCACTAATACTTATCACTGGTAATGTACACGATCACTAGGTTATCGATGCTAATGAACACTATTTACACGAGTATGACGATCATGCACATGGTGGGGGTATAGTAAGTGTACTGCTAACAACATATAAGCAACCGGTGTCGGTTGGACTAGGGAAATCATATAAAATAACACATACATAATTAAGCAAAACGATATAAAAGGAGTAGGCAGTATGTTTAATCATCTATACAGAAAAATTAGTTTCGTGTCCATCGGGTTTCAGGTTTGCTAGTTATGGTCATTTCATTTTAAGTGTTCACTGCTGGAAATCCAGTTTCTGAACTGAAAGTCCGTTTCGTAACACGCTTTACTCCCAGTTGGGATCATAATTAGGCGACACTATAGTTGAACCATATTTAGGGTTATCAGTTAGGTATCTAATGAAATTAGAGGATCAGTAATATCCTATATCAACAGGGAGTTATGGTCAGGTTAAGTTCGATGTGTAAAATCTGTCACGACAGAATTCAGCTGGACACATCAACATTATAAAATGTGTTAAAAATATCATCCATAAAGGAATACAGTGAAACCGGCGGGGTAAGAAAGATAACTCAATTTTATATGTAACTATATAGGGTTCCGCACATTTTCGCATTTGAGCAAGAATATACAGTGATTTAAAAACAAGGATTAACTGGGATTTCTGCTCTGGACTGCAGTCCAGAATCGTAATTCTCCTCAGTTTTCTCTATAATAACTTGTTAAAATTCAGAGGTAAACTATATAGTACTGTAGGTTAATCTTTTAGCTTCGATACAAGTTATGAAACGCTAAAATCCGATTTGTAAAAGATTTAATATGAATTTAACGGTCTAGCGTGTTCAGGAAAATTCTGATTTCGCTATGATTATCGGGGGTAATATTTTATAGGTAAAACGATATTTATTTGTAACCAAATTTCTGCAGCACCACTGTGAATAGTAAATGGGTTTAACAATCATAAGTTCTACCATTTAAAGATGGGTTTTCAATTAAAATTTAGCATCGAATACTTGTAATAATATTGAATCGCAATCGAAATAATTGTATAATAGCATGAAGCAAGTATGTAAAACTTGCCTGACGACGTATCGATGACGATATGGCAGCGACGGCGAGAACTGCAATGGCACGGGTACGGCAACAGCGATGCTTGGCTATGATACGGCGCGACACGAGAGTGGGCATGGCGTAACACGGGTGCAAGGCACGGGATGGCTCGGTGCTGGTGCGGGGGCGGGCACGGTAGAGAGCACGTTCTAGGCATGGAGCGGGCACGGCGCTGGGCATGGACGGTGGCAATAGGCGGTGGATGCGGCTTTGCTTCTGTTGTCGTCAACGTCGACGATGGCGACGGGAGTTGTTTGGCTCGTATTCTGGTTGTTGGGGTTGGACGAGCAGATGAAAGGGGCTGTCGTCGTAGGAAGGCGATGTTTGGGGCATCAACGAGGGAGACAAAGTCGTCGATTGCGAAAAGGCGGCCGAAAGGGTCTCATTGAGTGCTCGGTTGAAGGGTTCGGAGTCCATGGTGGTGGTGATGCTCGGTGGAGACGAAGCGATGGCAGTGGTGATTGGGGAGAAGGAGGCGACGATGAAAAGAGTTGATCACCGGCGATGGTGAAGGTGGCTGCTCGAGTCGAGGGTGCTGGAAGTTAGGTTCAGTGATGACGAGGTGATTGGAGTTGTGGAGGTGGTGGCAAGGAGGCTCGCGTGCGGGCTATTGGGGAGCTCGGGGTGGGCTTGGTGATCGCTTAAGGTGGGTCGACGGTGGTCATCGGCGAGGTGGAGCTCGGAGCTTAGAGGAAGGCAGTGGTTTCATGAGGTGGTTGGAGTCGGCTTGGGCTGCAGCCGAGGCTAGCTCAAGGAGAAGGAGGTGCGGTCGAGGTTGGAGGCTCGGTGAAGGCTTGTGTGCACTGGTGTTGGGGAGAGGGAGACGAGGAGGTGGAGGCGGAGTCGGAGAGATGGGGATGCCGGCGGTGAGGGGACGACGGCGAGAAAAGAGGAGGGAGAGAGAGTGCGAGATGAGAGAGTGTGTGTGTGTACGAGAGGAGAGAGAGAGAGAAACGTGGGGGAGAGAGAGAGAAAGAGAGAACGTGAGGGAGAGAGAGAAAACGTGGGTATTAAGAAAATTAAGAGGGAAATAATGGAGGGATTAAATGGGTGTTAATGGAAATTTATGAGGGATATCGGTTAGGATTTTAAAGGTGAAATTAATTTGAATTTAAGAGAAAGAGAAGGAGAAGCAACAGTAACAACAAAGAAAGAGAAGGAGGTGGGGCCGGTTTGCATGAGTTTGATGGGTTTTGGGGTTAAGAAAAATAATAGAGGGAGAGAGTTTTGGGTTTGGATTTGTGGGAATTCAAAAAGAAATAAGAAGGGATAATTGTTTTGGGCTTGGGAAAAATATGTGAGCCAGGCCTCTAGAAGAATTTAGAAAGAAAAGAGTGTGATTAAATATGGACTTGGGCTTTCGATTAGATTTGTTTAGTGAAAACTATTTGGGTAAAAGTATAGGTTGGGTTTTAAAATAAATATAAATATAAATAAACAAATTTTGTAAACAACACTTTATTTAAATACGGATATTGGCGCATAAAAGGAACTGGGTATTACATCATACAACCCTTATAAAAATTTCGTCCTCGAAATTTAAAATAAACGATAAGCTATAAAATAATATGCGAAAAGCCACAAAATAAAATACTACTATATAGTGATTTACGTAAAATCAGCTAAATAAAAAAAATCATTGTTCATATCAGAATTTTGCATTATTATATCGCCCATTCTTAATCATATTACATATAAATAGGTGCTTTTGATCTATGTCTGCTAAATAGTTGCAGGTTACAGGTTCTTAGAACATTACAGTGAAATTCATGAAAAGTTGCTACAAATGTGAGACTACGACCAACAATAGATGAATCCGTATGATGCCGCCTACCAGTTCAAGGAGCAAATGAAAATCAGTAGACAGTTCAATGCACAAAGCACAAGGGCAGTACAAGATTCAAGAATTCAACGCAAAGTTCATGGCAAAAGTCCACATCTTTCTGCACTGTTGGAAATCTGGAAGAAAGTAGAAGAGATTCTGAGGAACCAAGTGAAGAAAACAGAAGTTAAAAGCAACATGAAGCAACCCTGAAGAATCGAGCAAGAGATCCCACAATACGGCCGTGGAACCGCGGCCAAACGTGCCTTTCTGTCGCGGTTCCGCGGCCATATAGTGCACGTGTCGGTGCATGTGTCGGTGGGTGTCGGTGCTTTGACCCGGCTCTCTTAGGGCAGTCTTGTAAATTCAAGTGTGGATCAGAATGTAACCTAGGGTTTTCTTCTATTTATAAATAGAAAAGCCAAAACCCTAATTATGCATGCCTCTTTTTAATTCTTAGATTTAAAATTTTAATTCCAATTGTAATGCTTGTTGAGAGGTCATCAATAAAGTAAGTTTTCATTTTATCTTGCATTCTTCTTATTTGAAATTTATTATCTGCCACTTTTTTATTTATTCTTTATTTATCTGCAATTTAGGTAATCAAATATAAAAAATATAAAAATGAATTTTATTGTCACCTTCCTAATGAGTGAGTAATTCCTCACTTGTTAGGGTTAGGATAGGGAAGGTTTGAGAGAAGGAAATCTCTCTCACTCCTTTCTTTGACATATAATTTTAATTAGGACTCTATTTAATTCAACCACACTCCGCTCACTACGGCACCCTATCCTACATGATAGCGGCGATTCCCTAGTTAGACCGGTTGTGGTTGAATTAACCGGAGGTTAAGGCTGAGAGCCAAGAACGGACGGACAAGGACCAAATGGAAGAAACTATGTTTCTTCCTAGTCGTGCTAATCCCCGTTGTTGACTATTACCCTAACACCTATATTCTTAACTAGGGCATTTAATAAAGTGAGAAGAATCCCTATTTCGAACTAACCTAATCCTAACCCTAGCAAGCCTTTTAAATCGATTTATTCTCATTTTTAGATCGCAAAACAAAACCTACCAAAGATAGGGCTTAACTCGTTAGAACTTAAAGAAAAGAACACCATTTCCCTGTGGATCGACTCGTACTCAATCGGCTAGTTACCAAGCGACACCGTCTTGATTGCTGTATTCTTAAATTTTAAAACGCACACGCAAAATCCCAAACAATCAAATGGCGTCGTTGCCGAGGAGACGGTATTTTATTTCTTTGTGTAATTTCGGGTTAAAAAATTAAAAATTTAAAAATATAAAAATTGAAAAACCAAAAAAAAAAACAAAAAAAATCATCTTGTTATTTTTGAAAGGTTTTTGTGCAAGTGTGCAGGCTTGGAGCAAACTCTGTTTCAGATTTGGAGCAAATTCAGTAAACAAATCAATATTCAGGAGATCTGGACAGAAAGAGAAAAACAAACTCAGCACAGGGAACAATTTTGAAGCAGTCAAACATCTGAACAGCCGCGGAACCACGGCATAATCGACAGTTTGACCGCGGAACCGCGGTCAAAGGGTGACATCAGCAACCCAAAAATCTCTGTGAGTATCTCATTTCTCATCTACTCTCCTCTGCACTCCACTGGAAAAAAATTCCTGCAGGTTTCTTTGCACAGATTCTCTTTCTCCTATCCAATAAATTGTTTTTATGCAGGATTCTTTGCTCTGCCAAATAAAAAAAAATTTGCAAGTGTTTTAGATTTTTTTTGTGTTAACTGCTTTGCATAATTAATACGGAATCTAAGGGGCTATAACACCAATCAAGATTGGGTGGGGATTTCATTACCCTTCCTAAGACCCCAAAAATCACTAAAAAGCATATGTATCACCCTTGAGCTAAATTAAAAAGTACCTAGACTCGGCCAACTAAGGACTATCGTGCTCATTAGGACAGAGGAAGGTTGTGGACATTCAATCGTTTATCTAAACTTGACTTTGTGGTGCATAGGCTAGACAAGTGAGAAATGTAACTTTAAAAGGTCCGTCTCACGGTGATTCGTGAGCGGAACCCTCCTTTCTTCATTTGTGCTTACCTGGCCACAATTGGTAGTGAAGAAACGATTTGAGGGATATCTCACAACTTGTCACTTTTGGAACAGTTAGGAGCAGTCTAGTGGACTTAGAAGACCATATCTCTAGGTTTGATTGTGCATGTTTTAACTGTGATTGTTTGAAGTAATTCCGTATACATTCTTGCAAAACTCTTTCAAAAATTTCTAAAATCCAAAAACAAACAATTTTTTACAAAAATAAAATAAAATAAAATAAAAAATCACATTCTTTTTCTTCTCCTTTCTCTCATCACATCATGGGTACCCCACCTCGCAAAACTCTTGCCGAAGTTTGGTACCCACAACCAGACATTACTTCTTACGGTTCTTGTTTTGGTCGAATTTCGAACGACCCCTCCATGCCAAAAATCTCTTTGAAAGATCGAATAGACGCGTCTAGGATAAACAATTGGACTCAGCAATCCACTTCGTATCAACCGTTTCAAACATTCACCATTTCTCATATTGATACCCCTTTTGAGAGTCCAGTTGTAACCCCAAAACCTATGTCTATTGCTGAACATATTGAACAATCTCGTAACCGATCTTTCACTCCTTTCACCACTGCAAATTCTTTGGATCAACAATTCCATTCATCTTCTTATCCAAATGTTGATCCTACTCATGTCCAACCATTCAATTCTTACCAGTCCTACCCGACTTTCGCACCTTCCCTAGACATTGCTTCTACACAGCCATTTGGGAGTTTCCAGTATCCAAACAACTTTGAATCTTTTACTGAAACTCCTTCACAACCCATGTCTAGTCTGGAACAGGCGTTGGAAGACTTTAGGGTAGCGTCATGCCAAAAGATGATGGATTTGAATGCGTCCATGGCCGCCCTCATACAATCTAGTGACCTGGTAGTTAGTTTCCAACTAGCTCCATATTTCCCAATTTATGATGAGGCGGTAGGACAGGTTGAGAATTTGAGTGGAAAAAGTGAGATGTACACCCCTCCAAGTCAAATCTACCAGTCCCCAATTGAATCCCACAACTCCGGTTTTGAATGTCTATCAAGTGTTCCAAATGATTCACCAGTTGAAGATAAAACGTTTAATAAGTTGTGCGACTTTGTAATGTTTGATTTACCTGATTGTGAAGGGTCCCTTTCGAGTGAACCCACACCCAATCCTTTTGACCTCTACACCTCCACTCTAGAACATGAATTAATTGATACCCATGCTTTTGTTGAGGTGTCTGAGAAATTTAATTTTCACTTGATCGAGGATATTGACGCTGGGAATATTTTGGATGATGAACCCACGGATTTGGATGAGTTTCTCTCTCCAATTAATCATCCCGAGTCATTAACTGTTTTTCCCGAACTTCATATGCATTTGGATTTTGATGATAATTGCATGGATGAGATAACTTTTGAGGGGAATTTTGAGGATAGTATTGAGGATGAACCAGTTTTGTTTGATGGGTCGGATTTTTCAATTCATCATGTCCCTTCCACTGACTGTGTACACCCTCCTGAGCTTTTAACTGTTACCCTTACTAAATCACTCCCCCTCATCCTTTCCATCGTTCCGACCGCGCAAGAAACTGTATCACTTTCATTTCTTATGTCTGGTTTACCAAGTTCGGCGTATCCATGTTTTCTCATGAATCTTGAGGGATTTGACTCCATTTCTCGACGGGTTGATAGATTAGCACAATCGCTTTTTACACATTGGTCATTACAAATTGTGCTAATTTATACACTCCATTTCCAACCTCAAGTTCGTATTCCACTTCTTTCTCCCACTTTCTCTGGTTCTTCTTCTAATCTTCCTTTAATGATAGCGAGTGTTAATGAATCACAGTCCGATATTTTGAGTTCGATAATTCTTGAAAAACAACTTGATTTAGACTCTTTTGAGAATAAGGTAGATGAGCCTTACGAGTCTCCTACCTCCATAATTTTTGAAAAATCAAGTGTGTTGAATTATGGCGCGACACTTATTGACATTGAAACGTTCAATCGGACCATCGATGAAAGTTTCGAAGATATTTTCGCCGACGAACTCGCATTCCTAAACGACACGGGTTTTGTGATTAATCAACCTCCACCTGAAGAAGTCGAACCACCACCATTTCTTCTTATCCCATACGAGAATGTGACCATTCTTCCCATTCCTAATCATCCACATTCTCGTTTCCGTTCACCATTATTGTTTCGTCTCTATAAATCGAGACGTAAACCTTTTCTTTTACACCACTTATCTCTTCCCCACTTCTTCCTGGCTCCATACAACATGTTCTTCCACCAACCGGTGCGTTTCACTGATAAATTCTTCGAATGGTTGGTGTTGACTTTGGTCTTTGCAAAGCTTGGCATTGACCGGTAACTTTGACCCCCCTCTTTAAAAGCTTAGCATTGCTTGACTTAAGTTTGAGGGGGTATAATTTGGTTCTTGAAAATAATTTTTTTTTAAACTCAAAGTGGTGAGCCAAAAATAAGTTTGGGGGAGATTTTCACAATCATATTTCATGTCCCCGTTAATAAAATTTTTCTCCCAAGTTTATAAGTTTCTGAGATTTAACAGATGGCAACAGTGGAAACACTGTTTCACTTAAGTTTGGGAGGACCTTTTTGTGTATATATATTTTGTTTTTCTGTTAATAATAATAATAAAAATTATTAATTAAAAAAAAAACAAACAGGAGTGTGCCGAAAATTTTAACCCTCTTGGTGTAGCCTGACAGTGAGGGCACTGTCAAGTTTAAGTTTGGGGATGTGCTCGGTAAGCTTTGTTCCTTCGCATTCATATGTATATTTTTGCATTTGCATACTTATTTTAAAACCCATAAAAATAAAAAAATTTAAAAAATTATAAAAATTGAAAAGTTCAACTTTGGCCATATTTGACTTAAGTTTAACATGACGGTTGACTAGTTAGGAAAAACTAGATCTTAAAGTTAGCAAATTAAAAACCCTAAAAATAACCTCTCTTAAAGTTTAATTATAGAAAATATATGTCCTTGCAGTTTATTTAGAAATAGGCAAATTTTGAGTTCAGTTCTTGGGCTAAGTCAAAATAAGGGAAGAGTATTGAAATTTTTATTTGAAGTGTAAGTCTGAAAAATAATTCTGAACCTCAAGCCTAAATTCTGAAAATATATACCCTACAACTTGCACATACACGTACCTTGAAATTTGGGATAGTAGAGGATACCTTGAAATGCTCTTGTCTAAAATCTTTAGTATGAAGAAAAATAAAATAAAAGTATAAGCGGTGAATAAAGAGATAAAAAAATGAACACTGGTTTTGTAATTACTTAAGGCAGCATAAATAAAAAAATATAGCGATGGTGCTTTATCACCTAGTGCCTTAGACCAACTGGTTTGGGAGTTACTGCTAAGCCTTAGGTATTGCAAGACAAGAAATTACGCCTAAATACGCAAGCACATTTTGTAATCGGTCATTTAGTACCTCAAGAAGTATTAACGATCGCATGAAGGATGTGTGAGCAATTGAATCACCAATTAAAAAGTACTTTGGACGATGGACAAGACTAAGATAGTTTGAATTGAATTTCCAAGTGTAGGGGTGATAATTACACACACGTAGGGGTATATGATTGGGGTTTGGATGAGAGATAGAAATGAAAGATAGGCCTTATATCTTCAATAAAGATGATAAAAATTCTTGAGTTGAGCTTAGAAGGAAAAATTCAAAAGATGTTGAAAGCTTAATAAATTTGCAGAACATATACGATCTTAAGTTAAATGAAAAGTGAGTGTGAAAAATACGGGTTGATGATTTCTAGGTTGAAAATAATAGAATTTCTTGCTAGAATATTGAATTGAAGAATAAGAGTCAACATGCCAAATTGATCGGATTTTGTTGGTATTATCCGCTGAAAACCCTCAGGAGACAACACTCCTCCTACTAGGGACACCTAGTGGTTTAACGGCTTGTTGCACGAGCTCAGCGCAATCGCGATTCCTTGCGAAAGTGAGGTTAGGATTTTTCGAGAATAAAATTGGCTTTGCTTGGGACGAGCAAAAGATAAATTTGGGGGTATTTGTTCATTTCAGAATTTTGCATTATTATATCGCCCATTCTTAATCATATTACATATAAATAGGTGATTTTGATCCATGTCTGCTAAATAGTTGCAGGTTACAGGTTCTCAGAATATTACAGTGAAACTCATGAAAAGTTGCTACAAATGTGAGACTGCGACCAACAATAGATGAATCCGTATGATGCCGTCTACCAGTTCAAGGAGCAAATGAAAATCAGTAGACAGTTCAATGCACAAAGCACAAAGGCAGCACAAGATTCAAGAATTCAACGCGAAGCTCATGGCAAAAGTCCACATCTTTCTGCACTGTTGGAAATCTGGAAGAAAGTAGAAGAGATTCTGAGGAACCAAGTGAAGAAAACAGAAGTTAAAAGCAACATGAAGCAACCCTGAAGAATCGAGCTAGAGATCCCACAATACGGCCGCGGAACCGCGGCCAAACATGCCTTTCTTCCGCGGTTCCGCGGCCATATAGTGCACGTGTCGGTGCATGTGTTGGTGGGTGTCGGTGCTTTGACCCGGCTTTCTTAGGGCAGTCTTGTAAATTCAAGTGTGGATCAGAATGTAACTTAGGGTTTTCTCCTATCTATAAATAGGAAAGCCAAAAGCCTAATTAGGCATACCTCTTTTTAATTCTTAGATTTAAAATTTTAATTCCAATTGTAATGCTTGTTGAGAGGTCATCAATAAAGTAAGTTTTCATTTTATCTTGCATTCTTCTTATTTGAAATTTATTATCTGCCACTTTTTTATTTGTTCTTTATTTATCTGCAATTTAGGTAATCAAATATAAAAAATATAAAAATGAATTTTATTGCCACCTTCCTAATGAGTGAGTAATTTCTCACTTGTTAGGATTAGGATAAGGAAGGTTTGAGAGCAGGAAATCTCTCTCACTCCTTTCTTTGCAATATAATTTTAATTAGGACTCTATTTAATTCAACCACACTCCGCTCACTACGGTACCTTATCCTACATGATAGCGGTGATTCCCTACTTAGACCGGTTGTGGTTGAATTAACTGGAGGTTAGGGCTTGTCACGCCCCGCTTCCCAGTGTACGGCGAAGTGGACGCGACGAGGCCCGCTACGTATATACTCAGAAGTACATACGCTAAGCGTAACTAAGCAATATAAAGTAAATCACAAGAGACAAATGATATAGAAATAACAGCAACTTTTATTAATAACATTCTTTGTACAATGCATGAAAAGAAAATACAACTGAAATGAAAAGCGATGCCTAAACAGTGGCATAACAGTACATGAAAATACTGGAAAGAACAAGCTACAATATCTAGAGCTCGGGGTCTTCGTTAAACTGCTCCAAGTCTTCACCGGTGGGCTCAATCTCAGCTTGATCCAACGCACCTGACGACATTCAAAGAAGAAAGAAATAGAATGTCGTCAGCGAACAGGTCGCTCGGTAAGTCCCAAGATGGGGGAGAAATAGACAAGAGTAAGAGAGAGAGAGAGAGAGAGAGAGCTTTCAATATTGTATTGTATTGTTGTAATGTTGTAATGTTATATTAACGATGTTGTTTGTAGCTTGGTACAGAAGAATGCCAGTGTATACGAGAGGGGTCTCTATATGCTAGAGACCAGGGCAAACGGAAATAGAGTACAAGGCTTCGTTATACAACCCGGAACAACGGCAACTGGATTCAGGTTAGGTGTCTTAAATTTGACCACCTCGTACCACCTTTAACACCTTCCGTACCAATCTACCCCTTAAACCCCGTAATGTTTTAACAGTATTGTAGTATTGAAATATGTAAGTTGGGTGACTGACCAAAACCATGATATCAGTAAACATGTTGTAACTGTATAATCAGGTGAATGGAATATCAGGATAATGGATGAATATCCATAGTTTGATTCAGTCAAAATGAATATATTGTTAACTGGATTCAGGGATTCATGTATTCAAATTGTGTTGGAATATAAAAGAATATAGATTGACTTGAATCATATTCAAGTCAGAAATAATCAGACTCTAACCCGAGTCAGACTAAAAGAAAAGTAATTTGAAGTTCAATCTTTGTTAGGGGCCTTATTGTAAATTATAAAACTTGAGGGGGTTTTATGTAAAAAGTTCTTTTGTATAGTTTTCAAAATACACCTCAAGTATTTATTATTCGTCTTTATAATTATAATGATTGTGAATTTTATTTGTGTTATTCTAGTGAATATATCCTAATAAAAGTATTAATTGTTTTATTAGAATTTCATGGTATTTTAATGTAACCTTTAATCTTGGAATTTTAGGAAAAAGTGGAAACTTTATATTATGATAAAATAGGTGTCTAAATGATAATTATATATATTTTAACACAAGAATAATTTTAAATAATTATTTTATTTCCCAAAATCTCATTTTTCTTAAATGCCGTATTTTAAACCCTTCGAGACCGAATGCTCCTTGCGGAGGTCTGAATCTCGCACTACTAGCCTGCGGGTGCACGATGAACCGTACTATCCCTAACAGGTTCCCCAAAAGTGGGTTGTAGCGGCGCTTTGCTCAGGTTTAACAAATACTTTTCATTTAGGAAAACGGTTTTATAAATATAGGGTATTTATTTGCAAAAGAGTATAGTTTTCCGTATTTTAGTTGTTAGGGTTTCCTAAGCCAACTAGCCTATTTCTAAGGTCTAAACGATGAGTCATTAGAAGCCTCAAATCGCCTCTTCACCGTCAATTGCGGCCAGGTAAGTGCCAGGTAAGTGGGAAGGGACCACAGTCGTGGGCCTAATTAAAAACCACTAGCCTAGACACACTTGCCTAGACACCACAAGACAGTTTAGATAAACGATCGATGTCCATGACCTATCGTGCTTTCATTTTATTTAAAATTTTATACAACTTAAAGCTTTCAAGTAAAGGTTATAAAGAATATGGTATTTTAGTGAAAAGTCCTGTAATGTCGTATTCTATGTTTTGACATTTATCAATTAGGGTTATATTTGAGTGTGTGTAGAGGTAGGTCATTACCTCGTGACTTATTTTAAGTTTTGATGAAGTTTAGAGGTGAAACATGACATGTTAAAGTTGAAGGTATTAAAGCGTAAGAATACGGTATTTGAAAACGTTATCATTTCATATGTGAAATTTCATTCAAATTGATTTCTACAAGTTTAGTGATCAAGATAAACTTATTTAGGAGTGAGGGAATTGATTAAACGAAGAAAAATGAACTTCATGGTATTTTTATGAAAAGAATACGATATTGTAAAGAAACTATCATTTCATGTGAGAAAGTTTGTTTAAATTGGTTTATGGGTGATTAATAGTCAACATGAATATGGGTAGGTATTATGTATTAGGTGACAAGTGGAATTTGCAAAAAAACCGAATCGGAAATCGGGTTGTTCCGATTTTCGTCGGGTTCCAAAAAGTCGTATTTTTATATTAAAGAAAAGAGGGATAGAAGAGATGGGACTTACGGGTTTGGACAAGCTAAGGAGGCTAAGGAATGTGGTGGTTGTCGATGCGTCGAAAACGTCGCGAAGGTTCTAGTCCGGTCGCCGGAATCCGTCGTTGGTTTCGGCAGCGCTTCGCTTCTCGCTCTTCGTACCAAGTTCTCGAGAATTTGGGAGAGTGGACTTAGATTTGTGAGATGAAATGGTAGAGGGTAGGGGTCTTTATATAGGGCTAGGCTAGGGTTAGGGTTTGGATTAAAAAATATTTTTAAAAAATATAAAAATTCATTAAAATATCATTAATTTTGGGATTAAAAGAGGTTTAATGAGAAAATTATAACTGTACTGAAAAATTGAAGTATGCAGGGGTGAAGACCAAGTCAACACGGAAATTTTCCGTGTTGACGACTCGGCCGACCGGCCGAGTTCGGCCGGCGGCGCCGGCCGATTCGGCCGAGTCGGGTCTCGAACGGTAGGGTTTCACACGGGGGGATTTATGGTGTACTTCATTTTATTTATACTGCATTAATTTGAGAGTTATGGTTGTTTGACCGTTTGACTTCCCAAAAAAATTAAAACAAAATGATATAAAAATTATGCGGGGCATGGGATTCGAACTCTGGTGACTTGGTTCAGCAGTGCAAGGTATTACCAATGAGCTACAAGCTCCTTCTTGTAATTATTGTAGAAAAGTAGATACTTAAAATGATATCAACAGTAATAAATATTCCAAGTACACTTTAATTTTAAAACAATTTTATGTACACAAAAAATGAAATTATTTAAAAACAAAATAATTAATTATTTATATTTTGTGCTCAGATTAAAATAGTTCTTTATGGATTTTAAAAAATTTAAAAATTTTGTACAGAAAAATATATATGAAAATTAGGGTTGTTACATTCTACCCTCCTTATAAAAATTTCGTCCTCGAAATTTGTAAAAGGAAAGTGTAACAATCCAAGGAAAGTTTGGTGCTGGTGTACTGACAATATGTGGAAAAAAAATAACAAGGTGGTGCAAAGGTTTTAGAAATGTGAAGAATGTGTGAAGGAATGAAAGGATGCGAAGGTTTTGGTAAAATTGTAAAAGAGATGAGGGAATTTTGGATTAGGACAGATTCAAGGTATATGATTCAAAGAAATGATGGGATTCAAGGAACATGATTGTAAAGAATGTTTTAGTTGCTGATTCTTGTATTATATTGCTTAGGTTGTTCACGCAGACCAGAACTGCATGACAAGGATTCATACAGCTCTGACCTGCATGGGCCACCAACAAAACCTATCACGCCCCGCTTCCCAGTGTACGGCGAAGTGGACGTGACGAGGCCCGCTACGTATATACTCAGAAGTACATACGCTAAGCGTAACTAAGCAATATAAAGTAAATCACAAGAGACAAATGATATAGAAATAACAACAACTTTTATTAATAACATTCTTTATACAATGCATGAAAAGAAAATACAACTGAAATGAAAAGCGATGCCTAAACAGTGGCATAACAGTAAATGAAAATACTGGAAAGAACAAGGTACAATATCTAGAGCTCGAGGTCTTCGTTAAACTGCTCCAAGTCTTCACCGGTGGGCTCAATCTCAGCTTGATCCAACGCACCTGACGACATTCAAAGAAGAAAGAAATAGAATGCCGTCAGCGAACAGGTCGCTCGGTAAGTCCCAAGACGGGGGAGAAATAGACAAGAGTAAGAGAGAGAGAGAGAGAGAGAGAGAGCTTTCAATATTGTATTGTATTGTTGTAATGTTATATTAACGATGTTGTTTGTAGCTTAGTACAGAAGAATGCCAGTGTATACGAGAGGGGTCTCTATATGCTAGAGACCAGGGCAAACGGAAATAGAGTACAAGGCTCCGTTATACAACCCGGAACAACGGCAACTGGATTCAGGTTAGGTGTCTTAAATCTGACCACCTCGTGCCACCTTTAACACCTTCCGTACCGATCTACCCCTTAAACCCCATAATGTTTTAACAGTATTGTAGTATTGAAATATGTAAGTTGGGTGACTGACCAAAACCATGATATCAGTAAACATGTTGTAACTGTATAATCAGATGAATGGAATATCAGGATAATGGATGAATATCCATGGTTTGATTCAGTCAAAATGAATATATTATTAACTGGATTCAGGGATTCATGTATTCAAATTGTGTTGGAATATAAAAGAATATAGATTGACTTTAATCATATTCAAGTTAGAAATAATCAGACTCTAACCCGAGTCAGACTAAAAGAAAAGTAATTTGAAGTTCAATCTTTGTTAGGGGCCTTATTGTAAATTATAAAACTTGAGGGGGTTTTATGTAAAAAGTTCTTTTGTATAGTTTTCAAAATACACCTCAAGTATTTATTATTCGTCTTTATAATTATAATGATTGTGAATTTTATTTGTGTTATTCTAGTGAATATATCCTAATAAAAGTATTAATTGTTTTATTAGAATTTCATGGTATTTTAATGTAACCTTTAATCTTGGAATTTTAGGAAAAAGTGGAAACTTTATATTATGATAAAATAGATGTCTAAATGATAATTATATATATTTTAACACAAGAATAATTTTAAATAATTATTTTATTTCCCAAAATCTCATTTTTCTTAAATGCCGTATTTTAAACCCTTCGAGACCGAATGCTCCTTGCGGAGGTCTGAATCTCGCACTACTAGCCTGCGGGTGCACGATGAACCGTACTATCCCTAACAGGTTCCACAAAAGTGGGTTGTAGCGGCGCTTTGCTCAGGTTTAACAAATACTTTTCATTTAGGAAAACGGTTTTATAAATATAGGGTATTTATTTGCAAAAGAGTATAGTTTTCCGTATTTTAGTTGTTAGGGTTTCCTAAGCCAACTAGCCTATTTCTAAGGTCTAAACGATGAGTCATTAGAAGCCTCAAATCGCCTCTTCACCGTCAATTGCGGTCAGGTAAGTGCTAGGTAAGTGGGAAGGAACCACAGTCGTGGGCCTAATTAAAAACCACTAGCCTAGACACACTTGCCTAGACACCACAAGACAGTTTAGATAAACGATCGATGTCCATGACCTATCGTGCTTTCATTTTATTTAAAATTTTATACAACATAAACCTTTCAAGTAAAGGTTATAAAGAATATGGTATTTTAGTGAAAAGTCCTGTAATGTCGTATTCTATGTTTTGACATTTATCAATTAGGGTTATATTTGAGTGTGTGTAGAGGTAGGTCATTACCTCGTGACTTATTTTAAGTTTTGATGAAGTTTAGAGGTGAAACATGACATGTTAAAGTTGAAGGTATTAAAGCGCAAGAATACAGTATTTGAAAACGTTATCATTTCATGTGTGAAATTTCATTCAAATTGATTCCTATAAGTTTAGTGATCAAGATAAACTTATTTAGGAGTGAGGGAATTGATTAAACGAAGAAAAATGAACTTCATGGTATTTTTATGAAAAGAATACGATATTGTAAAGAAACTATCATTTCATGTGAGAAAGTTTGTTTAAATTGGTTTATGGATGATTAATAGTCAACATGAATATGGGTAGGTATTATGTATTAGGTGACAAGTGGAATTTGCAGAAAAACCGAATCGGAAATCGGGTTGTTCCGATTTCCGTCGGGTTCCAAAAAGTCGTATTTTTATATTAAAGAAAAGAGGGATAGAAGAGATGGGACTTACGGGTTTGGACAAGCTAAGGAAGCTAAGGAATGTGGTGGTTGTCGATGCGTCGAAAACGTCGCGAAGGTTCTAGTCCGGTCGCCGGAATCCGTCGTTGGTTTCGGCAGCGCTTCGCTTCTCGCTCTTCGTACCAAGTTCTCGAGAATTTGGGAGAGTGGACTTAGAGTTGTGAGGTGAAATGGTAGAGGGTAGGGGTCTTTATATAGGGCTAGGCTAGGGTTAGGGTTTGGATTAAAAAATATTTTTAGAAAATGTAAAAATTCATTAAAATATCATTAATTTTGGGATTAAAAGAGGTTTAATGAGAAAATTATAACTGTACTGAAAAATTGAAGTATGCAGGGGTGAAGACCAAGTCAACACGGAAATTTTCCGTGTTGACGACTCGGCCGACCGGCCGAGTCTGGCCGGCGTCGCCGGCCGAATCGGCCGAGTCGGGGCCGAACGGTAGGGTTTCACACGGGGGGATTTATGGTGTACTTCATTTTATTTATACCGCATTAATTTGAGAGTTATGGTTGTTTGACCGTTTGACTTCCCAAAAAAATTAAAACAAAATGATATAAAAATTATGTGGGGCATGGGATTTGAACTCTAGTGGCTTGGTTCAGCAGTGCATGGTATTACCAATGAGCTACAAGCTCCTTCTTGTAATTATTGTAGAAAAGTAGATACTTAAAATGATATCAGCAGTAATAAATATTCCAAGTACACTTTAATTTTAAAACAATTTTATGTACACAAAAAATGAAATTATTTAAAAACAAAATAATTAATTATTTATATTTTGTGCTCAGATTAAAATACTTCTTTATGGATTTTAAAAAATTTAAAAAATTTGTACAGAAAAATATATATGAAAATTAGGGTTGTTACAGGGCTAAGAGCCAAGAACGGACGGACAAGGACTAAAAGGAAGAAACTATGTTTCTTCCTAGTCGTGCTAATCCCCGTTGTTGACTATTACCCTAACACCTATATTCTTAACTAGGGCATTTAATAAAGTGAGAAGAATCCCTATTTCGAACTAACCTAATCCTAAACTTAGCAAGCCTTTTAAATCGATTTATTCTCATTTTTAGATCGCAAAACAAAACCTACCAAAGATAGGACTTAACTCATTAGAACTTAAAGAAAAGAACACCATTTCCCTGTGGATCGACTCGTACTCAACCGGCTAGCTACCAAGCGACACTGTCTTGATTGCGGTATTCTTAAATTTTAAAACGCACACGCAAAATCCCAAACAATCAATCATAATTTTATATATATATATATATATATACACACACACACACACACACGTATATATATAAGAAATAGGGCAGCTAAAATAATAATCATAAGTAAGCACATGGCATAACCATTTATAATGATAAACTACATATATACAACACACGGAAAAACAATAATAAACATTAATGAGGGATCAGCTGATAGGCCTTAAGAATCAAAACTACTTTGGTGAGATTACAATTTAAAAAAGTAAAAAAAATAACTTCAGAATACTTATAAGATAAAAGTGTCGAGAATAAAACGAAGAATAAGCGAGATAGCAACGAAAACAACAAAAGTATTAGTATGGAAAATTCATTAGACAATAAAATATATAATGTAAATCAAAACGATTCTAGCACTTAGAAATAGTAAAGAAATTCGGGAAAGTAACTAAAAATACTTATTAACACATAATGGAAATCTATCTTATTATAAATAGGCAAAACTCTAAAATTTTAAAATAGTAAACGTACTGATTATATCAACGGGAAAATAACATTGGTAAGGTGCAACAAACTAGTCGGAGAATGGATTTCGGTATATATACTGAAGATCGACTCCGTGAGCAAACACCCGAATGGGAGGAAAGTGAGGAGGAATTGGGCTGTCCAGAATGATATAAAAATAAAGGATGAAATCAAATTCAAAATCAGGGATAGATATAATTTAGAAAGAGTGTGAGTTTGACAATTTTAGATGGGGGTAGCGGCAAGATACAACTTAATCGAAAAGAGAGTCAGGGGGTGCGGTGGTGAACCATGATGTCGACTAAACTTAGGGTCTAAATATAGCGAGTCAAACAAAAGTAGGCAGTCACAATTCACAACTTTATTGCATTCAAACTAAGAAGTTTAACGGATACAAGATTTTAAACGAAAGAAAAGGGCGACTAAATAGAGTGACAATATCCCCCCTTTTTTTGAAAATAGGGAAGGTGATAACTCCGCGTCGGTATTTAATCTCTGCAGTCTAGTAAGGCAAGTCTGAATCTTGTACTGGGTCTGTGCTGTTTTCGAAATTTAAGTACGGAAACAACCAAGTCGCTCAATCAGATTTGGAGGGCGTTGCCGAATCTCCACCTTGCAGCTCCTTCCTTCTAGGGCAACCATTGACCAGATGTTCGTCGGATCCACAAATAAAGTACTGCTCTTTGGCCTGGCGACGGTCTCTCTGTAGGTGCCCTAGTCTCTTGCAATAACCGCATACTCGGGCTCTTCGCTGCTTCATTGGTACACATCCTCTTTGTCTAACAGAAGTTCTCCTATGATTGGGGTCTTTCGTTGGTGCTTGAGCCATTTGCCTTCTTAGTCCTTCAGCTATGAGATCGTTTGTTCACTCCTGGTCTTCCATCAGACCTTGCAGTACACCCAAAATCTCGACGGTCTGACTCTAAGTAGTGGAGGAGGACGGAGAGTTGTTGGAAGTCAGGTATTTTCTTCCGCTGCGCGACGCTGATAGGAACTTAAAGGTATGCAACGTGATATGATAACTTTGAAGAAACGAAGACATGATGAAGAAACGAAGACATGATAAAGCAACGAGTCCGATAAGAAACGTAAGCAGGCGTAGGATCAATAGGGAAAGTACAAGGATGAAAACGTGAAATAGATTTGAAAACCCGGGGACGATATAAGATATAAATAGAGATAGAGAGTTGACGACCAAAACAAGATTGTGCGGTAAAATAATATTCAATCGATGAAGGAATCAAAGGTAAAATCCTAAGTCACTCAAACAGAGTACCGTATTGTAACTATGCTGCAGTTCATAATTACAATCACATAACTCTACTAAGTCACCCAAAATTCTAGCGGATAAGATCAAAATGTGTAGCAGAACACACTATGTGAATCAAGATCAAGGATAACAAGTTTACAATCTAGACCGAAAAATGGCTTAGATTGTCAAGCCCTACTCGGAAACTGCAATTCCAATCAAAGAAAAACCTGGCTCTGATACCAACAAAACCATGTCACGCCCCGCTTCCCAAAATACGGAATACGAGGGGTGACAAGGCCAGCCATGCTCCTACGGTCAAGGAAATATCCTGCCGTAGTCACACTTCGACTTCTAGCATTACATGGTAATCGGTAATCAATACGCAGGTAATAAGAAAAGCAGTCACTACACTATCAAAAAGGGTATAAGATATACCAGATAGGGATCAAGAGAAAAATAGCGCTGGCGTCGCTGATCTAGATGTCCGCAATATCCTCGAGGTACGTCAGGTCCTGATCCAAGTTAAGTCCACTTCTCACTCTGAGCATGCATACTCAAGTCGTCAGAGCGACACAATAGAAAAATATATAAAATATGTAATATATGCAGTGATGATAAACATGAAGCAGTAAACATAAAGTAATGACGTGAGCATGAAATAACCGGTACAAATAAACAGTAAAGCATGTGTATCGAATCAGTAGCCAATGCAATGTTCATGTCACTAAACCTATCGGTCTCTAAGTCTCAATGTCCAGATCACTATATCTATCGTCAGTCCAAGTATGAGAGTCAACCATACATGAGTATCCCCAACCTAAGGGTAGGGCCCCAGGGGCAAGGGAACACAGGCCCGAATCACGCTCGCTAATAGTCAGTAATATCACCCATATAACTCCCAGAATCGCTGTATATGCCGGCAATGGGACTCCCGAGATTCCGTTGAACTCACACTTAAACTACTCCACACCTACGGTCTTCATCAAATACCGACCATAAACCCAAATACTAGTCGGTCCATGACAAGTCTACGCGAGAACTGGAGACAGGATCTCCATCAAGCATGTCTCGACTGGTACCCAAGATAAATGGACAGTGTTTGACGCCTTACCTATGACACTAATATAAGTTCTCCCATAACCGTCCCATACCAGTTATAGTTACACTTACATATACCCCATAGGCGTCGACAATGCAATAAATTAACTGGGTCCGCTGATTGTGTACAAGTACGTGTCACTTTCACTATTCAATCACACTTGTACACTAACGTACTTGCCACACTCTAATCACTAATACTTATCACTGGTAATGTACACTATCACTAGGTTATTAATGCTGATGAACACTATTTACACGAGTATGACGATCATGCACATGGTGGGGGTATAGTAAGTGTACTGCTAACAACATATAAGCAACCGGTGTCGGTTGGACTAGGAAAATCATATAAAATCACACGTGCATAATTAAGCAAAACGATATAAAAGGAGTAGGCAGTATGTTTAATCATCTATACAGAAAAATTTGTTTCTTGTCCATCGGGTTTCAGGTTTGCTAGTTATGGTCATTTCATTTTAAGTGTTCACTGCTGGAAATCCAGTTTCTGAACTGGAAGTCCGTTTTGTAACACGCTTTACTCCCAGTTGGGATCATAATTAGGTGACACTATAGTTGAACCATATTTAGGGTTATCAGTTAGGTTTCTAACTCATTTAGAAGATCAGTAATATCCTATATCAACAGGGAGTTATGGTCAGGTTAAGTTCGATGTGTAAAATCTGTCTCTGCAGAATTCAGCTGGACACATCGACATTATAAAATGTGTTAAAAATATCATCCAGAAAGGAATCCAGTGAAACCAGTGGGGTAAGAAAGCTAACTCAATTTTATACGTAACGATATAGGGTTCCGCACATTTTTGCATTTGAGCAAAGATATACAGTGATTTAAAAACAAGGGTTAATTGGGATTTCTGCTTTGGACTGCAGTCCAGAATCGTAATTCTCCTCAGTTTTCTCTATCATAACTTGTTAAAATTCAGAGGTCAACTATATAGTTCTGTAGGTTAATCTGTTAGCTTTGATACAAGCAATGGAACAATAAAATACAATTTGTAAAAGATTTAATATGAATTTAACGGTCTAGCGTGTTCAGGAAAATTCTGATTTCGCTATGATTATCGGGGGTAATATTTTATAGGTGAAACTATATTTATTTGTAACCAAATTTCCGCAGCACCGCTGTGAATAGTAAACGGGTTTAACAATCACAAGTTATACAATTTAAATATGGGTTTTCAATTAAAATTTAGCATCGAATACTTGTAATAATATTGAATCGCAATCAAAATAATTGTATAATAGCATGAAGCAAGTATGCAAAACTTGCCTGACGACGTATCGATGACGATACGACAGCGACGGCGACAACTGCAATGGCACGGGTACGGCCACAGCGAGGCTTGGCTATGATACGGCGCGACATGAGAGTGGGCATGGCGTAACACGGGTGCAAGGCACGGGATGGCTCGGTGCTGGTGCGGAGGTGGGCACGGTTGAGGGCACGTTCTAGGCATGGAGCGGGCACGACGCTGGGCATGGACGGTGGCAATAGGCGGTGGATGCGGCTTTGCTGATGTTGTCATCAACGTCGATGATGGCGACGGGAGTTGTTTGGCTCGTATTCTGGTTGATGGGGTTGGACGAGCAGATGAAAGAGGCTGTCGTCGGAGGGAAGGCGATGTTTGGGGCATCAACGAGGGAAACAAAGTCATCGATGGCGAAAAGGCGGCCGAAAGGGTCTCATTGAGTGCTCGGTTGAAGGGTTTGGAGTCGATGGTGGTGGTGATGCTCGGTGGAGACGAAGCGATGGCAATGGTGATTGGGGAGAAGGAGGCAACGATGAAAAGAGTTGATCACCGGCGATGGTGAAGGTGGCTGCTCGAGTCGAGGGTGCTGGAAGTTGGGTTCGATGATGATGAGGTGGTTGGAGTTGTGGAGGTGGTGGAAAGGAGGCTCGGGTGCGGGCTGTTGGGGAGCTCGGGATGGGCTTGGTGATCGCTTAAGGTGGGTCGACGGTGGTCATCGGCGAGGTGGAGCTCGGAGCTTGGAGGAAGGCAGTGGTTTCATGAGGTGGTTGGAGTCGGCTTGGGCTGCTGCCTAGGCTAGCTCGAGGAGAAGGAGGTGCGGTCGAGGTTGGAGGCTCGGTGAAGGCTTGTATGCGCTGGTGTTGGGGAGAGGGAGATGAGGAGGTGGAGGCAGAGTCGGAGAGATGAGGATGCCGGCGGTGAGGGGACGGCGGCGAGAAAAGAGGAGGGAGAAAGAGTGCGAGATGAGAGAGAGAGTGTGTGTATACAAGAGGGGAGAGAGTGAGAAACGTGGAGGAGAGAGAGAGAAAGAGAGAACGTGAGGGAGAGAGAGAAAATGTGGGTATTAAGAAAATTAAGAGGGAAATAATGGAGGGATTAAATGGGTGTTAATGGAAATTTATGGGGGATATCGGTTGGGATTTTAAAGGTGGCATTAATTTGAATTTAAGAAAAAGAGAAGGAGAAGCAACAATAATAACAAAGAAAGTGAAGGAGGTGGGGCTGGTTTCATGAGTTTGATGGGTTTTGGGGTTAAGAAAAATAATAGAGGGAGAGAGTTTTGGGTTTGGATTTGTGGGAATTCAAAAAGAAATGAGAAGGGATAATTGTTTTGGGCTTGGGAAAAATATGTGAGCTGGGCCTCAAGAAGAATTTAGAAAGAAAAGAGTGTGATTAAATATGGACTTGGGCTTTTGGTTAGATTTGTTTAGTGAAAACTATTTGGGTAAAAGTATAGGTTGGGGTTTTAAAATAAATATAAATATAAATAAACAAATTTTGTAAACAACACTTTATTTAAATACGGATATTGGCGTACAAAAGGAACTGGGTATTACACTTTTGTATTGGCGCAACCTAAGACCATGGTCGAAGTAAAAGCCTGGACCGAGCGAGAGATCCAACTCGAGTCAGAAGTTAACTTCAACCTGCCCTGAGCCGAGCAAACGGACCGAAAGAAAAGGGATAGAGAGGAGAAGAAGAAAGTCGACCACCCAAAGCCTTACACCCCAAAGTTCGAGGAGTACACTCCTTTAAACATTTCTCAAACTGAGCTTCTGGAGGAGGCTAAGGGCGAGGGATTCTTTAAGCTCTCGCCAGCTACTCAAAAGGGAAACAAGCGTCTCCGCGGTCCATACTACGCCTTCCACTGGTCGCAGGGCCACCCAACCGAGAACTGCAAACAACTCCGCGACTGCATCGAGGAGTTGATCCGCTCTGGCCATCTGGCGAAGTATCTGCGGGACAAGAGGTTTACGGAGCGGGGACAACAGGACCAAGTCCCTCCTAGGGAATTAACGATCGGGAAAATCATGGTCATTACCTCGGATATAGCTCGGGAAAGTGGGAGGAGCCATTGCATCCTCCCTGCAAGAGATGCAGGAGGGACGAACCGATCACTTTCACTGATGAAGACCTCCATGGCATATCGCTCCCACACAGTGACCCCTTCGTGATAACAGCCAGGGTCCACCGTTACGAGCTTCAGAGGATATTGGTCGACTCACGGAGCTCGGCGGATATTCTGTTCCATGACTGCTTCCAGCGTATGGGGCTAGGACCGTCTGACCTCCGACCTACCTCCCATTTCCTCTCTGGGTTCACCAGTCATTCCATCCATGCCGAAGGATTGGTCACTCTCCTCCTCAACATCGGAGAAGCGGGTCATACACAGACCATACCGGTGAACTTCCTTGTCGCTAGGTCCCTTCATCTTACAACATTCTCCTGGGACGCCCAATGTTGAATGCCTTCCGTGCTCAAATCTTGACTTATCACCTCACGATCAAGTTCCCTTTGGATCAAGGGGGGATAGGCCGGCCCTACGGGAACCAATAAATCGCTAAGGTTTGTCTCGCCTCCACTTCACCCGCCGGAGAGACGGGCGATGATTTTGAAGATGCGTGTAATTTCCAGGGGTCTTTGGATACGCGCGACGACCAAAGTGAAGTCCGAGGGTCCCCGGTGGAAGCTCTGACAGAAGTCCCCCTCGTCGAAGGGGTCGATGGCCGGACCATCCAAATCGGCTCTCTCTTAACCGGGGACCACCGTGAGGACCTGATACGATTCCTCATAGATAACTCGGACGTGTTTGCTTGGACCCCCGCGGACATGCCCGGGATTGACCTCAAAGTGATCTCCTACAAGCTCGGTGTCGACCTGAAGGCAAATCCCGTCCGACAAAAGAAGAGGAGCTTTGCGCCGGCCAAGCAAAAGGCAATAGAAGACGAAGTGGACCGACTTCTCGCAGCCAACTTTATCAGAAACCTATACTATTCAAAGTGGCTGGCGAATGTGGTCATGGTCAAAAAGGCGAATAGAAAATGGCGCATGTGCGTCGACTTCACGGATTTGAACAAGGCCTTCCCCAAAGACGGCTACCCCCTCCCTCGGATAGACCAGTTAGTGGACAGTTCAACCGGCCATGAATTACTTAGCTTCATGGATGCGTTCTTCGGTTACAATCAAATCTGGATGAACCTGGCAGATGAAGAACTTACCGCGTTCACCACGGATCGGGGGGTATACTGCTACAAAATGCTGCTCTTCGGTCTTAAGAATGTTGGGGCTACATATCAGTGCCTCGTCAACAAATTGTTCAAACCACAGATCGGAAGGAACATGGAGGTCTACGTCGACGACATTCTCGTAAAATCAACCTCATCAGGCGGGCACACCAAAGATCTTGGGGAGACATTCGACGTCCCGCGCAAGTACAAAATGAAGCTGAATCCAGCTAAGTGTGCGTTCAGAGTCACCAGAGGGAAATTCCTTGGGTTTATGGTCACCCATTGAGGAATCGAAGCGGACCCAGAAAAGATCAGCACCATCCTCAACATGGCCACACCGAAGAGCAATGTTGAGATCATGCGGCTTACAGGGAGAGTGGCCGCTCTGAGTCGCTTTATATCAAGATACGGGGAGAAGTGCCTCCCGTTCTTCAAAGCCTTGAGAAAAATTCCTAAGTTTGAATGGTCGGAGGAGTGTTAGAACGCTTTTGAACAGCTTAAGGCGCACCTATCAACTCCCCCACTGCTCACCCGGCCAGTTGAAGGCGACGAGCTATTGTTATACCTCGCGGTCTCCGATCAAGCAGCAGGCTCACTGCTCATCAGGGAATTCGACGGTATACAGAAGCCGGTTTACTACGTAAGCCACGTTTTCAAGGACGCGGAAACAAGATACCCGGCCATAGAAAAGATAGTCTGGGCACTGGTCGTCGCCTTAAGAAAACTACGACACTATTTCCAGGCGCACACCGTCCTCGTCCTCACCGAGCGACCTATAGGACTATTCTCGGTTCCCCTGAATCATCAGGACGACTGGAGAAATGGAGGTGGGAATTATCCCAATTCGACATCAAGTACCGCCCCAGGCAGGCCATCAAAGCCCCTGTCCTAGCAGACTTTGTGGTCGAATGCACTATTCCCACTAAAGAAGAGGCGGCAGCACGGAGCCTCGAACCATGTCCCGCGGTCGAGTAAGTACCTGAATCCGTCCCCGGCTGGGTGCTCTACATGGACGGATCTTCTACCGAGGAAAAGAGCGGGGCTGGCCTGATCATCCGAGGCCCGGACGAAGCGGAGATGGAATACTCTTTGAAGCTAGGGTTCAGAGCTTCGAACAATGCCACGGAATACGAGGCTTTGTTAGCCGGATTGTGAATCGCCTCCAGGCTACGGCTGAAGACGATCCGAATTCGTAGTGACTCCGCATTGGTCGTCGGTCAAGTAACCGGGCGATTCGAGGCCCGGGAACCACTCATGATCAAATATCTGGCCGAGGTAAAAAGACTTCGCAAAAATTTCGACGAAGTCCAGGTAGAGTAGATTCCCCGGACCCTGAACACTCAAGCCGACGCATTAAGAAAGCTCGCTTCTTCATATACTGTCGACCATAAAAGAAATATCCTCTTCGAAGTCCTGCCATGGTCCAGCATGGAAGACGGGGAGGTAACGCTCCAAGTATATACCACTCAGGAAGAAGGGCAAGATTGGAGGAAGCCCCTCGTGGAGTTCCTAAAGGATGGTATACTTCTAGAGGACCGAGGGGAGGCTCGTCGCCTTCGGGCAAAAGCTCGTCATTTCATCTGGAGCAATGGAAACCTCTACAAGAAGTCGTACGCTCAGCCCCTGCTCCGATGCGTCGACCCCCATGAAGCTGACTACGTTCTACGAGAGATACATGAAGGGGTCGAAGGGACGCATCAAAGGGCCCGCACCCTGGTCCAGAAGACGATGCTCTAAGGATATTATTAGCCGAGGATACACCAAGATGCTGAGAAGCTCGTCAGAAGATGCAAGAACTGCCAACTCCATGGCAACATTATGGCCGGACGGCCGAGTCACCTGAAGGAAAATTGTGGCCCTTCAACTCCCCCACTCCCCTGCATACTTCAATTTCTGATATCAATTCCAGAGAGCCCATTAACTCTCATTTACTTCATTTTTAATACATTTTTCACACATTTTTACATTTTCTTAAATTAAAACCCTACATCTACCCTAACCCTAGCCTAACCCTATAAATACACCCTTACCCTCTACCCTCTCACCCTAAAACTCTGAGTCAACTCTCTAAAATTCTCAAGAAATCTTGTGTACTTTGAAAACAAGCACGAAGCGAAGCTACGGCGAACTTCTGGCGATCGTTCTAGGAACTCTCGGCGACGAATCGACGCACCGCCGATTCCTCTTCTTCCATCTCACTCTCGTTATTGTCCAAAACCCGTAAGTCCCATTTCTATCTTCCTTTTCTATTCTAAAAATACGGATTTACAAAACCCGACGGAATCGGAACAAATCCGATTTCCAATTCAGTTTTCTTATAAAACTTCACTTTTCTTTAATACAATTATGCTTGAACCTTTTTATGTTGACTATTAAACACCAATCAACCATATTGATCAAGTTTCATAATCAAAAGTAATTGCTATTTCATTTTACCGTATTTTCATTTAAATACCATATAGTTTCAATTCTACATATAATATAACAAAACTTGCTATACCTTTAAGTAGATCACGAGGTAATGACCTACCTCCTCACACACTCATATACAACATAGCACAATACCCTTAGGAACATAGAATACGGGAAAACGACACAATTTCATTTTAATACCATTTACTTAACAAAACCGTTTTCTAAAGGATTTAGTATTTATACAAATCTTTGCAAAGTGCCGCTACAACCCATTTGGGGAACCCGTTCAGGATGGTGCGGATTATCGCATATCCTCGGGCTTAGTAGTGCGAGATTTAGACCTCCGCAAGGAGCATTCGGTCTCGAAAGATTTAAAATACGGCATCTTAAGAAAATGAGATTTTTAGAATATAAAATATATATTAAAATTATTTTTTTATAAATATATGTATATTTATCATTAAAATACCTATTTTGTTATGATATAAATATTCCATCTTTTTCTAAAAATCACAAGAATCAATTTACCTTAAAATACCATGAATTCCATACAAAACCAATATTACAAATAAATACCATTTATCATGAAAATAGGATATTCTCATTAGAAATATCACAAATATAAAATCTACATTTATTACAACTCTAAAGACGATAATAAATACTTGGGGTGTATTTTGAAAACTTTACAAAGTATTTTTACATAAAACCCCCTCAAGTTCTATAAATTACCCTAAGGACCCTAGTAAACATAAGTTTAAGCGAGACCGGTCTCTTGAGCCTCAGGGAGCTGGAGATATGGGTGCTTGCCTATCTAAGGTAGACAACTTAACAACGGTGTTATCAATACGGTAATCGTCTTTGAAAAAGACATAAATCCTGTCGCCCATGTGCAGCGGTTACCAATAATATCAAAACAATCAGGACTTCAATTTACTTTTCTAATTGTCTGACTCAGTTTGAGTCTCATTATAATCTGACTTGAATATGATTCAGGTACAATCTACAATCTACAATTTACAATTTACAATTTACAATATTACAATTCAACATGAATCCATGAATCCATTATTCAATATATCAACTTGACCGAACCGAACCATGGATATATATTCCATTTACATGATTATACAGTTACATACATGATTCTCCAGTTACATCTGTTTACTGATATCATGGTTTCGGTCAGTCATCAAAACATACAATCTATACAGTTTACAATACAATACAATAATACAATCAAGATAACACGGGGTTTAAGGGTAGACTGGTACGGAATATGTTAAAGGTGGCACGAGGTGGTCACTTAAGACGTAATTACATCCATGTCGTTGTTCCATGGTATTATCGACGGAGCCTTGTACTACGGGTTACCAAAGTCTCCAGTGTAAGTGGGACTCCTCTCGTATACACTGGCATCTTCTGTACCAAGCTACAAACAACAGCGTTAACATAACATTATAACCATATAACACAACTTTAAAAGATATCTTCTTTTTCTGTCTATTCTATTTCTCCCTTATCTTTGGGACTTATCGAGCGACCTGTTCGCTGACGACGTTCTCTTTCTTTCTTCTTTGAATGTCGTCAGGTGATCTGGACACGTCAGAGATCGAGCCTACTGCTGAAGACTTGGACCAGTTCAGTGAAGACCCCGAGCTCTAGACATTGTACATTTTCCATTCAGTACTTTTCATTTCCTGTTATGCCATTGTTTAGGCATCGCTTTTATTTCAGTTGTATTTACTTTTCATGCATTGTACAAAGGAATGTTAATAAATAAAGTTGTTGTTTTATTATATCTTGTCTCTTGTGTTTTTATTTTATATTGCTTAGTACACTTAGCGTATTTACTTCACAGTAAATACGTAGCGGACCAGTCGCGTCCCCTTCGCCGTATACCGGGAAGCGGGGCATGACATTTGGACTCAATCATTTTAGTTTAGGGACGTTACAGTCCGTAGATCACCATTTTTTTGGGGTGAGGGTTTAGTTTAAAGACATTACGGTCCGTAGCTAGTTTAAGGACATTGCGGTCCATAGGGATCTGCCCGTCAATTTGGGAGTGCACCAAAGAGTTATTGGTTATTGGGACCCACCACTTCTCTGAAGACGCTGAAGAATTACAACGACATTTATCAGAGGTGTGAGGAGATGTACCCTTGAACCAATGTCCGTTGGAAGATCAGTAGTCGTATTTGGGACTAGGACCAACTTAGAAGATAGAGAGCACATGGGCTTGGTTGATCTGAATTAAGGACCTCTGGTCAACTTGGGCTCAGCCTACTCAGTCTTTGAATAAAGTGTTAAACACTTGTTTGTGCTCAGTCCCTTTTCTGTGCAAACAGTGCTGATCATTTATATGGGCTCTGACGCTCACCCTTTACTTTACCCTTTTTTTATGGAGTGTTAAACACTCTTTATGGCACCCACGTGCGGAACACGTGAGGCGTTTGGCGCTGAGCGCCAACCACTGAGTGTTAGGCACTCATTATTGAGCAGCGCCCATGTGAGGGACACGTGAGGCGCTTGGCGCCGAGCGCCAACCTTCGAGTGTTAAGCACTCTTTATTGAGCAGCGCCCGCGTGAGGGACATGTGAGGCGCTTGGCGCTAGGTTTTGTTTGCATGTTTTGTTCTGAAGAGTTCAATTCTATATTTCTTTTCTGGATCTTTGATCCCCAAGAATAAATTCATCCCCATGAGAGTTAAATTCTCATTTGTGGAAGACTTGTCTTGTGGATCTCAGATCCAGAGAAAGAACTATGTTCTTTTATGAGGGTTAAACCCTTGGGTATGCAGATGAGATGCTCTGATCTTTATTTTTTTATTTACCTCGAAGAAAGGTATTCTTCTTTCTTAAAACTTTATGCTTTGTTTTTTCTTGAAGTTTATGGGGGGGGTCTCTGTACAAGACTTGAAGTCTTGGGTTCGTTATATAGTAGAGGCAAGTCTGTTGATTTAGTTGAAGAAATCTCTTATTGAGAGATCCTTAATTGATTTGGGGATTTTATCCACCATTGGATCTTTGATCCAAGGACTTCTGTTTTACAGAAGATATTTTTCTTGTTTTTAACAAGATTGGGGAAATATTTTCCCATACAGAGTTTATTCTGTGGCTTGGTGATTTTTTAATCACTATTGGATTTTTAATCCAACGGTACTTTGTTTTACAGAGAATAATCTTTCTCGTTTAGAAAGATTTGAGGAATATTTCCTCAAAAGATTTTTAATTCTGTATTTTGATGATTTGTCAACCCCGTTGGATCTTTGATCCAATGGCAGAGAACTTTTAGTTCTGGCACCGGCGCTCTCGTGCAAGGCACGTGAGGCGCTGCCTCAGAGTTTTTAACTCTTGGCGCCGGCGCCCTCGTGCGGGACACGTGAGGCGCTGCCTCAGAGTTTTTAACTCTTGGCGCCGGCGCCCTCGTGCAAGGAACGTGAGGAGTTACCTCAGAGTTTTTAACTCTTGGCGCTGCCTTTCAAATTTCAAACAGAGCTTTGCTCTTTTGTTGGGGAAACAAATGCCCCTCCACCGCTGCGCTCACATGGCTCACACGTGAGTGCAGCGGTGGCCTCCTTTCCACCGTTGGATCTTCTTGGAAGTTGGATCGACTTCCAGCGCCTATAAGTAGGGCTTTTGGCCTTTGAGATGACTGTTGTTCATCTTCTTTTATTCTTCCTTCTTCTGAGAATTTAATTCTCCTTTCAGAGCTTAGATCTCTGCCCAAAGAAATCCTTTCTAGAGTTAGAACTCTGCTCAAAATTTTGGTAAGGATCATAATCGAACCCATTAATCAGAGCTTTGCTCTTCTTAGATCACAGATCTTTAAGATGTATTTTTAGGGTTATTTAACCCATTAATTAGAACACTGTTCATCTTCCATGAAGAACTCTTAGAGTTTGTTTTGTAGATCTTAAAGATCTTGGGATTTTACTCTGTAAAAAGCTTTGCTTTTGAGGGTTCTAGTAGATTATACCATTGTTTTTACAGAGCATAGCTCTTTAGAAATTTTTTTGGGGAATTTTATTCCCTTCTTAATTGACAGATGTAAATTCTGTTTGTAGAGCACAGCTCTCGAGGGAGTGTAACTACTTGGCCCAATGAGATTTCTCATTAAATGAGAATCCTCTTAGGATTCCATCCTTAATGAGTGACTTCCCCATCAATGATGGGTCGTCACTTTGACTTTGTGGGTCCCCCTTGGTCCCTTTCTCCTGCATTGCAGTGCGGTACAATTTTAAAGTACCAAGTGTTAGAATTCGGAATATAGCGTTGACAACTAATCCCTCGTCCCTTTTCGTGCAGGTGCTATGGCTTTCGACTCTTCCTTCCATTTTGTTCATTCAGAGAGCGCCTTCGCCGACGCGCCCGTGGATCGGAAAGTCTTCGCGCTTATTAAAGATCACGACCCGGAGCAGAAGTCTCTTCACTTGTGGGGGTCATGGTATAATCAGATTATTCGGGGTCGGCGCAGTTTTTCTTGTGCGGCGCCCTCAGAGCCAATTTCAGAAATTCATTACGCCGACCCGCCTCAAGTGCATTACGCTGTAGAGGGGGTTAACTGGACTTCGGAGGACCGCCTTCAGCCTTCTATGGCATCAAAACCCGTACAGCCGCCGATGGCTTTGGATATTTTAGGGCGGCGCATATGTTAAGGCGAGTCGCGCCCTTGGGGACAAGTATATATGATTGGTTTGACTCCTCGCCATTCAGTCGGATACCTGCAGTGGGCTCGATACATCCTGTCGGCCAAGAAGTCGCTGCTGCTGAAGGTCGGGTTGTACCCTGCAATTTATGCGTCTCTTTTCCAGTATCCCGCGCCTCATGTATGGTGGGTCAAGGCTTTCCTGGAGTAATGGAACATCCCGACTCACACATTTCTTCTATCAGATCGGGAAGTTTCAATTTTCTTGGAGGAGTTTGCGGAGATCTCCGGCTTACCCGTCAGAGGGGAACATTACGAGGAGATACTTCCCCATGACGAGTACATCTTCGCCACCAAATCAGTGGTGATGGGCCTTACTCCAGAGAATGTTGTTCAACACCGGTTCCCAAGCCTGATCAAGGTGTTGAACATTTATGAAAGTTTATTCCTAGAGTCTGGAGGGCACAGAGTCAGCTTCACAGATTTCATCGCCCGTTTTCTTCGCCCAGAAGTCTTGTCAAAACAAGCCGCGAAATTCGCCAAGCTTGACGACCCATTCGGCTTTGGTTTGGGTAACTAGCCGACGGCGGAAGCGAATTTAAGAAACTTTTTTATTCCAGACACCCTGATTGTTCCTTTCGCAGAGCTTGCTGCTTCAGAAGTCGATGAAGAGACATTCTTCTTGGGGTTCATCGGCCTGTGGTTGAGCTGGTTTGTGCTTCCGATGCATCCTCGCTACATGAGGCCGTCTATCTTTTATCCAGCCCACCGCATGGTTGCAGGGACGCGTGTGGCCGTTGGGATAGCGGGGCTGGCTCATCTATATCATGGCCTGAGCTTAGCGGCAGATACTACTCAGCCAGGGGTAAAACCTGTACATCTTCCTCTGTACTACTTCACGTTCTGGGTCGAGATGCACGTGCTGGGTGCTTTCAGAGTCCACAAACGACCCCGCTTCTACGTCAGCTACAACTTTCCCCTGGTCATGTTCCTAGTTGACGCTTCTGCATTAGATCCGTCGCAACGAGAGGCTCGACGTTTGGTCCTTTGCCCGCGTATGATCGAGGATAGTATGACTTTTTTCGATAGAGTCTTAACTATCGGCAAGGAATCTACCAAGGCAGTGCAACCGCTGCGTGATACTTTCAAAGACGGGGCTCTTACGTTGAAGGCTCGGGAGATCCTGCACTTGTATTCAATTAGGCCAGGATTTTTAATGTTCAGGCAAAACGCCTCGGCACTGTTCATGAGGTATAACCCGCACCGTTTCGCTCAACAGTCGGGTTACAATCAGGGTGTTCCCCTTAAGGCATTCTTATCCAAGCCGGCCGCTACTGAAGAGGGTATTCGCAGCGCACTGCACCACTTTATGTAGCTAAACACGGGGTCTAACTTTCTTATCAGCGAACCGAGCTACGTGGCAAAAGCTTCGAACGCCTACGTGGTGTGGTACCAGCATGCGACATGTGCTGTTATCAGGGAAGAGAGGCGGCTATTACTTGATCATAAGGACGCTGTCCCAGCTGGCAACCCAGTAGTCCCTTTGAAGCGACGGACTGTCGTTCGTCCTTCCTTAAGAGAAGTCGCTACGGTTGTGGTCCCACGCGCCTTCCCTGAGAAGCCTCCACCCCGTGTTCCCGTAGAGGTGGTAGCTGTGGCATCTTCGGGACCTGATGCTGGTACGGAAATTGGGACCCGCCGCCCAAAAATGCCTGTTAAGCGCAAGCTCTTGTCATCGGCCGTTGGCGTCCGTTCGCAAAAGAAGAAGAAGTAGCTATTTTCTGCCGACGTTATATTTGGCCAGGAGCCACATGTTCCCCTCCGAACGACGGCGACGACGTGGCGTCTCGCCTGAAATTCGGGGCAGATGCTAATTGGTGCTATCCGTCTGCCTCTCCGAAGATGCCAAGTCGATCCATGGCACCATGTATCGGAGGCTTAGACGGATGCGTCCGATGTAGCAGACTTCGTCAGATTCCCCCTCGTTCGAGGGGTTTTTGATTGTGGGGACGCTCTTCCCTGCAGGCGCAAGCCCCTGCAGTTAATTACGCTACCGCTTTGCGGTAACAACTTTCTCCTTCTCCAGATGGTCACTTCGTGTCGTGTGTTCTTGTTTTATGTTTCATTGCCCGTGGATCGTTTACGGAGACTGAGTTAAGTTGTCGCCCGTAGGGCATGGACTGGTCCAAATCCGCATCATCTTAAATTTGGGTTTGGGGGTTTGGTTTGAGGATACGTCAGCCATACTTGAGGCTAAGATCAACTCAAACGTTTGTTAAGGACACGTTAGTCTAACTTTGTGACTAAGATCAACTTAACGGGATCGTTTAGATCCTACAAAAGAGTGTTTGGACTCTAATGTTCCAGTTTAGGGACGTGGCGGTCCATCGTATGTATGGCCGTCGGGACCCGTCACCTCTCTGACGACGTTGAAGGATTACAACGACGGATGTCAGAGGAGTTCAGAGATGTACCCTCGAGCCAGAATTAATTAGGGGGGGATCCATAGTCCAGTCCGCTTGAAGGTTTAAGGACGCGTTAGCCATTTTTGAGGCTAAGATCAACTTAAACAGGACCGTTTAGATCCGACGAAAGAGCATATGGAGGCTCTATGGTTCTAGTTTAAAGACATTGCGGTCCATGGGTAGTTTAAGGACATTGCGGTCCATGGGTAGTTTTTCAGGACATTGCGGTCCGTTGGTAGTTTAGGGACATTGCGGTCCGTTGGTAGTTTAGGGACATTGCGGTCCGTTGGTAGTTTTAAGACATCTCGGTCAAGGTTAAGGACGTCATAGTCCATGGGTTTAAGGACTCCACAGTCTGATATGTGCTCTGGATGCTTCACACGGGTTCACTGCCGTGCTAGGCGAGGACCAGGCTCCGCTCTGGATGCTTCACACGGGTTCACTGCAGTGCTCTGCGAGGACCAGGATCCGCTCTGGACATTTTCCGTGGGGTCAAAGAGTGACGTTATCCACGTTCTACGTAACCAGGAATTTTGTATCATGCATGGGTTTAAGGACCCCACAGTCCATATCATGAATGGTCTTCGGGACCCGTCACCTCTTTGAAGACATTGAGGGATTACAATGCCAAGTATCAAAGGAGTGAAGAGATGTACCCTAGAACCGGGGTGGATTAAATAGTCCCTGGCCCAATTTGGGTCAAGACTGATCAATTATGTTATGAGCCTATCGGCCCAGTTAATCACAAATTGAGGACTTATGGCCAGCTTGGGCTAAGTCCAGTCAGGTCTGGAATATTGACTCTTTGTTGGTCCATTGAGGGAGAATGTTTGCCTCTATCCCTTTAGCCAATTGGGCCAAAGCCTAGTGTTAAACACTTCAGAGCAATCAGTGTTGAACACTGGGAATAAGGTTGATGAGTTAGTGTTCAACACTAAGAGATAATTGGTGTTAAACACCAGCAATAAGGCTTTTTCAAATTAGTGTTAAACACTAAAACAGATCAGTGTTGAACCCTGCCAATAAGGCTTTTTAATCAGCATTGAATGCTAAGGCCCGACAGTGTTTTAACACTGGGCTTGAGAGTTTTAATTTTAGTGTTAAACACTAAGGCGAGAAGGGTCACGTGGCAGCACGTGAGAGCGCCCTCCCTTCATTTGTTCCGCTGAAATTATCATTTCCTTCAAAGCATCACGTGCCATCACGTGATGGGCATTCAAATGCCTGTGTATTAGAGTTTCTGCCAAGGTCACGTGGATCACGTGGGGTGCTGCCTCAAAGGGACTTCTGTAGCTCTTTTGAGAGGGTCACGTGATGGCACGTGACCCTACCTCCATGTATGTTGTTGTTTAGAGAATCCGTTGATCTTTCTTTTCAGGAATTAAATTCCTCTGGCTTTAATTTTCAAAGGAATTAAATTCCTGCTTCCTTTTTGAAGATTTATATTCTGAAATAGAGTTGAACTCTGAATTTTCTGTAGGAATTAAATTCCTCATATATGTGAAGAACTGAATAGGGTTAAACCCTAATGAAGGCTCTTAAGGAACTAAACTTCCCGTTTTAAAGAAATATGATTATGGAAATTAAATTCCTGCTGTTTCAACAGAACTATGTTCTTAATTAGGGTTAAACCCTGCTTCTTTTATTTTGAAGGAATTAAATTCCCATGATATAGGGTCGAGCCTTAATTTTATTTTAAAGGAATTGAATTCCTACAGTTCTGCGAGAATTAAATTCTCATGCTTGCATTCCTTCTCTATGTTTTGGATCTGCATGGCAGGATCTCGACCCATTGAGAATTAAATTCTCAACCTTAAGGAGAGATGTGCACTTTGCAGATCCTCTATCAAAAAGAGAAGAGATGTGTTCTTCTGTTTTATATATTAGAGTTAAACTCTGCTGAGAATTAAATTCTCTTTTTTTCCGAAAGCCTTCCCTTTCTTACCTAGGGTTTTTTGCAGAAGATCCAAGTCTTTTCCAAGTATCAAAGCTTTTCTCCTTTTTTCTTTCTCTGCGCATATATGTCTTTTTTGTGTCTCTTGGCTCCTATTTATAGGAGAAGCAGCTGAATCAGTTGGTTTTTTGACGAATCTTCGTTGAGAGATCTGATTTGCATCCTTCATTCGTTCTGGACCTTTGGATTATTAGGTGAATTTTATTCACCGTTGGATTTCAGATCCAGAGATTCTCCCTTGTTATTTTGGTTAGATTTAAGGGGAAAATCTTTCCAAACCCGAGATTTTCCATAAATAAATGACCTCTGAATCTTTAATTTGATTGGATGCATATAGTTGCGTTCCTTTGGAAAGATTTGCATTTCTCTCAGAATTTAATTCTGTTGACAAAAAGGGCTTTGAAAGCCGGTCACGTGTGACCACGTGACCCATGGTCACGTGTGACCACGTGACCCCCTTTGGAATGAACATTTTCCTTTCTTTTGCGCTGTCTTCTGATCGTTGCTTAAACGTCACGTGCTACCACGTGACCCCTGGTCACATGTGAGCACGTGACCCCTGTCCGGCACTTCTTTCCTCGGTTCAATTGGAGAGCGAGTTTGCTACTTTGAACGTCACGTGTCGACACGTGACCCTGGTCACGTGGGAGCACGTGACCTCTTCTGAAGCTCTTTTTCTTGACTTTGTTCAGCGAATCATTGTGCGCCTTTTCTGTACTTTATAGGTCACGTGTCAACACGTGACTGCTGGTCACGTGTAAGCACGTGGCCCCCCTTTCTGAAGCTTTTCACAGAAGCTTTCCTGATTTTAAATCAGGAAACAAATGCCCCCACAGCGTTGTTCTCACGTGTCAGCACGTGAGTGCAACGCTGTCTCCTCTCGCGACCGTTGGATTCATTTAGGGATTTGGGAGATGAAGCGTTTTCACTGTTTTCTATAAATACCGCTGTCTCTTCATAGGAGCCTTCACTCTGCTCGTCTTCTTCCTCTGAGAACTTTTCTTTGAGAATTTAATTCTCTTCTTCCAGAGCTTAGTTCTCTGTTTCAAAATTTCCAGAGTTTAACTCTGTCAACGGATCCCTTTCCCTCAGGTAATAATGTCGAACGGCCAAAGCGCCTTTGTCTTTGAAAGAACTCCTTGGATTTCAAATCCATATTAAGGGTTTCGCAAAGAACCCATTTTTTCTTCAAGTTTTTTCATAAGAACAGGGAACCTTCGAACTGTAGATCTCTTAGGGTTTTTAGGTGATCTTTGGGGGAACAATGACAGCGTTTCAACTCCCTGGACTTTAATTCCATCAAAATTATTCCTGGGAATTTAATTCCCTTTTTCTTAATAAGGAATTTAATTCCTATGAAGAACTCAATCTCTTCACACAGAGGCTCCTTGGGGTCTCTTGGCCCGAGGCTGTTCTTCTGCAATTAATGCGATGGGGATTTTGTAATGATGCCTTTTCGTGGGAATTTAATTCCTTTGATTTTGTTGGGTTCACTGTAGAGCCCGAGACAGATCCCATTGGGGGAACGTGCATGGTCATCATTTTTTATTAAATGGGGATGTTCCCTTTGTTTTATTGTAACTGTTTGATCTCATTATTAATGAGCCGTCATCCGGATTCTGTGGGGCCCATGTGTTTTGTAGCCAATGGTCCCAGGAAGCTTTGTTTTTGCTTTCTTTAACTAGTCTTCATGTTCATGCATGAGTGTACGTTGCCGACTTTTCTTCTAACGGTCTTCCTTTATTGGTTTTCAGGTGCGATGGCTTCTGTTCCACGCTTTCCTTTTTCTCGCTCGGAGGCCGCTTTTCCTCAGTCACCATCTGATGAGGAAGCGATGGCAATGATTCGGGCGCATGACCCGAGCTGTAGCAATCTTCTTCAATGGGGACCTTGGTATAGTCAGAATATTCAAGGTCGCAGGAGTTTTCTTTGCGCGGTGCCAACGGAGCCTACTTTCCCCTTTTTACCGATGGATCCTCCAAGGACAGCTTTTGCTGTGGAAATGCCCAACTGGACTCCAACGGGGAGGCTGGAGCCTTCGACGACCGGCATTCCGAACCATCCGATCCCGGCTATAGATATCTTGGGACGGCGCATTTGCCAGGGTGAGGCCCACCCGTGGGGGCAGATTTATAAGATAGGGCTCACTCCCAGGCATCCTACGGGCTACCTTCTCTGGGCTCGCTATATCCTTTCTGCCCATCGGGCGCGATTGCAGAAAGTCGGGCTTTATCAGGCCGTGTACGCGTCGCTATTCCATTACAAGTCCCCGCATGCTTGGTGGGTCAAGGCGTTTTTGAACCAGTGGAATCTTCCCACTAATACTTTTCTTCTGGGAGATCGCGAGGTTTCGATTTCTTTAGCCGAATTTTATGATATCTCGGGGTTGCCGATAAGGGGTAATATGTATGAGGAGTTGCTTCCCCCTGACGAGTACGTTTTTGAACCCGAGCCCGCCCCCGTTGACGGCTTATCTGCTGAGAATGCTGTTCGACACAAGCGCCCTAGTCTAATTAGGGCCCTAGGCATTTTTGATCGATTATTCACCGAGTCTGAGGAGCAAGGCGTTACTTTCAAGAGCTTCATTGCTTGTTTCATTCGTGAGGACGCCTTACCGAAGACAGCCCCAAAGTTTGCCAACATTGGGGACCCCTTTGGGTTTGGTCCGAAGAGGTTGCCGACCAACGAATCAGATCTACCTCAGTATTACATCCCTATTATATCGCCAATGTCTTTTGAGTCCATTGCGGCACCTGGTATGGACGAGGAGACGTTCTTTGTGGGGTTTATTAGCGTCTGGCTCAGTTGGTTCGTTATCCCCATGCATCGCCGCTTCATGAGAGCCTCGGTCATCTACCCGACACATCGTATTGCTGAGGGGACGCGGTTGGCCATTGGCATCCCGGCCCTGGCGCACCTTTATAACGGATTGGGCACTGCGGCTAATACCTCTACGCCTGGCGTAGACGTAGTGAACTTTTCGCTTCATTACTTCACGTCGTGGATCGAAATGCATGTGCTGGGGTCTTTTGCCATGCATCAAAGGCCCGCTTTTTACGACGCCTATACCTTCCCGCGACTTATGCGACTGGTAGGTGCTTCCGCTACCGATCCAACCCAATTTGGGGCTATTAGGGTGCTGATTTCCCCTCACGCCACCGCCGGCGGGTTAGCTTTTAACGATCGGGTTCTGTCTTCTCCTTCGGGTCCTGTTCAGCAACTTTGGGACCAGTCAAAGGACAACGCGCCTTCTCTGAAGCCCCGAGAGGCCACCTACTTGTATTCAATTAGACCGGGTTACTTGGTGTTTCGCCAGGATAGTGCAGCCCTTTTTATGCGGTACAATCCTCATCGATTTGCTCGGCAGCTCGGATATGACCAGGGCGTTCCTTTTGAGGCCTTTATGATCGCTCCGATTCCTTCGCTCGATGCTGTTCGTGATGCCGCCCATCATTTCATGAGGCTGAACACCGGCTCTCATTTCATGGTCCCTGAAGCCGAGTACATCCCTCGATGCGTGGGTGCATTTACAGGCTGGTATCTTCATCGGGTCACCCCAATTATTGCTGAAGAAAGGAGGGTTCTTCTTGGTCATGACGCTCCTCCTCAGGTCTCGAGAGTTGAGTTGCGACCGAGGGTTCCAGTCCGCTTCCCTTTGAGGGAGATTGGCGCTGCCCTCATTCCGGGGAAGTCAGGGGTAGACCTTACTCCGACCGCTGGTATGCCCTTGGGTTCCCGATCGCGAGGTAGGCGGGCTCCGGTAGTAGCTCCTCTGCCGGTGGTGGCACCACCCCCCGCGGCGTCGACGACGTCGACGTCGTCCTTGGTTGTGACACCGAGCGAGAGTAACAGGGACGAGGGTGTTGAAGGCGATGTGGGCCAGCGTCGCCCTAAGGCTTCGCGAGGGAGGAAGCGGTCATCCTTAGCGACCGGCTCTGGGTCTAAGCGACGGAAGAAAGTGGCTACTACCCCGCTTGATTCTGTGGTGGAATCTGAGCCTATCCTTGAAGACGAGCCCTTGGCCTTGCAAGCGTCTGACACTGTACTTCTCTTTCCGAGTTCGGCTGACGAGGAGGCCGCACAACTGGCTGAGGCCTTACGGCGTTCGAAAGACCCGTCCCATAATGCCAAGGTTCCGAAGAAGTCTTATCCCGCTGTAATTTTTTACGAAGACCCTTCGTGGATTCGGCGGCGATTTATCGGCCCTTTGGAGGAATGGGGGGAAAGGGCTTTGAAGCAGGTCGCTTCAGAAGATGCAGCTGATGCACTTTCTTTATGGACCGGCGGTCATGAGTCTACCCTTGAACCTCGGCGAGCTTATCTCCTTGAGAAGGAAAAGCGGCTTGAAGAAGCCATGTTAAGGGCTTCTTTGCGTATAGGTACGCTGTGCTTCTTTTGTAGTCTTTTCGATTATTTATGCTCGTGGGTATGTATCATTATTTTTATTTGAACCGTGCAGAATCTTCAGCGCTGGGGGAGCTTCCTACTGGCCCCTTAAAGCTAAAGCCCGCCGAAATTCTCAACGAGGCCTTGTTAGGTGTGGAGGGGGCTGATGAGGCTGCTCCTCTCGTGATAGAACCTCCAGCGGCGGCTCTTGATCAGGGAGTGCTTGCCCCTTCGGGGGATGCTCTTATGGAGGCCGCCATCCCAATGACTCTTGCTGAGGGTGGCCCAAAGGCTGGAAGTGAGGTAGTCGGGACTACTCTCCCTTTGTTGGAGCCTGAGGTTACGGCGGAGACCGTCGAGGCTGCTATCCCCCCGGCTCAGAATGGGAGGAGTGTCGAAGGTATCCTTCTGCGTTTTAATTTAGTAACCCCTTCATGGTCTGAAATCTTTTATCTTTCCCAGAATTACGCGGTTTGGCAGCCACGATCGCGGATCTATCGCCTCGCCAATCATCTCAGCGTCTATTGGAGATGGCAGCCCCACAGGCGATTCCCCCTCAGCGTATTGTCCTTTCCTCCGGGCAGGGTTAGTGTCATTCGCCATTTTTTATCATAGCATTGTCACTATTTTGTGAAATGACGTTAATGTCTCTTATAGTTTTGGAAGCCGATGATGAGGTCGAGGTCGTTGAAGGGCCAGGGGAACCTTCAACTCCTACGTGCATGACTGTCGGTGAGTGACATTTTATCATAGTCCCGTTCATCCTGTGTTTAAAAGTTTTACTAACATCTGCCAAATCTGAACAGCCCTGCCAGTCTCCATGGCTTTGGAATCACGCATTGTGATGCCGTCCGGCCCCTACGCTTTGCGGGCTTCAGAGCGCTTGGCCCAATCGAGCCTGGTCTCCTTATCTTCTTTCATCGAGGAGCTCCGTGCTGGTAGTGCAACCACGGCCGAAGCGTTCGCCGCTGAAGCTAACGGCTCCCTTCCTTTTCTCGCCACCTATCACAGTGAGGAGGTGGTGCGGGTCTGGGTGGAGTTCTGTAGGAAGGTGGAGGCTTGTTTGTACGCTCTCGAGTGTTCTCGCCTTTCCTCGGAGGCCGTGGCTGCAAAGGCGGAGTTACGAAGTCTGATAGCACGACATGCGGCCAACATGACGTCGTGCGAGAAGAGACTTGGCCGCAAGTTCTCAGAGAGAGAGCTAGCCTCCAAGGCGTTGAGCGAGCTTCAGACTAGCCTCACAGCTAAAGCCAACAAAGCGTATGACCTTTGGCGAGTGCTTCAGGAGTCCATCAAGGAGGTGGTGGCTCTTGATAAAGCCGCCACGTTTACTCGCGAGAGGGTTGAGGCTCATAAGGCCACTGAAAAAGAGCTTGAAGCTCGGCTTGCTTCATATCAGATCCAGCAAGCTCAGGCGGAGGCCCGTCTTCTGGAGATCTTGCGTCATGAAGCCGTGGCTCAGCAACAGAACGATGAGCTGGTGAAATTATTGCACCGCCCGCCGGCTTAAGGACTGTATCTTTTCTCCCTTTTTTTGTACATACTCATGGATAAGAGTATCTTCCTTTTTGTTTCTTTCATGAATTGTATTTTGTATCCATTTTGGTCTATGAATAAAAGGTACAATTTTTCTTCTCAATGATGTGTCCCCTTTTTGTTGAATGCATATTGCGGATATTCTATCTTGATCTCCTTGCAGGACAGGGATGGCTCAGGATTCAGGGTTAAGATATGCTTCCTAAGACTTCTGCATTTTACGAGCCATGAGGGTCTCATAAAGAGTTTTTCTCCCAGCCGTGAGGACTTGTAAGTGCCGGATGCGGTTACCCTTGTCCGTGTTCTACGGAGTCAGGGGTTCCTCCAGATATTGTAGTTTAAAGACGTCGCGGTCAAGGTTAAGGACCTCATAGTTCGTGGATTTAAGGACTCTACAGTCCGATGTTAGTTTTAAGACATCACGGTCAAGATTAAGGACCTCATAGTCCGTGGATTTAGGGACTCCACAGTCCGACGTTTGGTTGCAGGGACCCGTCACCTCTTTGAAGACGTTGAGGAATTACAACGCCGGGCATCAAAGGAATGAAGAGATGTACCCTTAAACCGAGGCAAAAATCTGTAAGGAATAAGGGTGGTTGATCGTTAGTTTTAAGACATCGCGGTCGAGGTTAAGGACGTCATAGTCCGTGGATTTTAAGGACTCCACAGTCCGGTGTTTGCTCTGGATGCTTCACACTGGTTCACTGCCGTGCTTGGCGAGGACCAGGCTCCGCTCTGGACGTTTTCCGCGGGGTCAAAGAGTGACGTTATCCACGTTCCACGTAACCAGGAAGTTTGCACTAGATGCTTCACACGGGTTCACTGCCGCGTTAGGCGAGGACTAGGCTCCGCTCTGGATGCTTCACACGGGTTCATTGCCGTGCTCTGCGAGGACCAGGATCCGCTCTGGACGTTTTCCACGGGGTCAAAGAGTGACGTTATCCGCTTTCCACGTAACCAGGAAGTTTGCACTAGATGCTTCACACGGGTTTATTGCCGTGTTAGGCGAGGACTAGGCTCCGCTCTGGATGCTTAACACGGGTTCACTGCCGTGCTCTGCGAGGACCAGGATCCGCTCTGGACGTTTTCCACGGGGTCAAAGAGTGACGTTATCCGCTTTCCACGTAACCAGGAAGTTTGCACTAGATGCTTCGCACGGGTTCACTGCCGCGTTAGGCGAGGACTAGGCTCCGCTCTGGATGCTTCACACGGGTTCACTGCCGTGCTCTGCGAGGACCAGGATCCGCTCTGGACGTTTTCCACGGGGTCAAAGAGTGACGTTATCCGCTTTCCACGTAACCAGGAAGTTTGCACTAGATGCTTCACACGGGTTCACTGCCGCGTTAGGCGAGGACTAGGCTCCGCTCTGGATGCTTCACACGGGTTCATTGCCGTGCTCTGCGAGGACCAGGATCCGCTCTGGACGTTTTCCACGGGGTCAAAGAGTGACATTATCCGCTTTCCACTTAACCAGGAAGTTTGCACTAGATGCTTCACACAGGTTCACTGCCGCGTTAGGCGAGGACTAGGCTCCGCTCTGGATGCTTCACACGGGTTCATTGCCGTGCTCTGCGAGGACCAGGATCCGCTCTGGACGTTTTCCACGGGGTCAAAGAGTGACATTATCCGCTTTCCACGTAACCAGGGAGTTTGCACTAGATGCTTCACACGGGTTCACTGCCGCGTTAGGCGAGGACTAGGCTCCGCTCTGGATGCTTCACACGGGTTCATTGCCGTGCTCTGCGAGGACCAGGATCCGCTCTGGACGTTTTCCACGGGGTCGAAGAGTGACGTTATCCGCTTTCCACGTAACCAGGAAGTTTGCACTAGATGCTTCACACGAGTTCACTGCCGCGTTAGGCGAGGACTAGGCTCCGCTCTGGATGCTTCACACGGGTTCATTGCCGTGCTCTGTGAGGACCAGGATCCGCTCTGGACGTTTTCCACGGGGTCAAAGAGTGACATTATCCGCTTTCCATGTAACCAGGGAGTTTGCACTAGATGCTTCACACGGGTTCACTGCCGCGTTAGGCGAGGACTAGGCTCCGCTCTGGATGCTTCACACGGGTTCATTGCCGTGCTCTGCGAGGACCAGGATCCGCTCTAGACGTTTTCCACGGGGTCGAAGAGTGACGTTATCCGCTTTCCACGTAACCAGGAAGTTTGCACTAGATGCTTCACACGGGTTCACTGCCGCGTTAGGCGAGGACTAGGCTCCGCTCTGGATGCTTCACACGGGTTCATTGCCGTACTCTGCTAGGACCAGGATCCGCTCTGGACGTTTTCCACAGGGTCAAAGAGTGACGTTATCCGCTTTCCACGTAACCAGGAAGTTTGTTGATTGTATCCGCATTTCACGGGATGGAGGTTTGACTCTTGGTGATATGTATCGCCGAGCCATGGAACTTGGGGTTGCCACTGTTCCGTTTCGCTTGATGCTGTGTCTGCTGTGTCGAGACGGACGTCGAGGTGGTGGCTCGCTAGCTTTTTCGCGGCAAGCTCGGATTTTTTTGGATACCGGTTTCGGCATCAGCACCGCTACAACTGGAATGTTTGCCAGGAGCGAATCATTATTTGCCTCTGTCGACGTTTGAACAAAGGTGGCTTAGTAAACAGGGTTAAGGGTCCTGCCGACCAAGGCTTTTGACTTCATGAGCCGTAAGGGTCTCACAAAGGTGTTTCTCCCTACAAGTCGTGAGGATCTTGCAGGTGTGTTTTCTCCTTAAGGATCGTGGGGATTCTTAAGTGCATGTTCTCTTGTAAGTCGTAAGGATCTTACAAAGAGGATTTTCTCCTTATAAGTCGAGAGGGCTTACAAGGGTTGTTCACCATATGGATATATCCCCAGTCATGGGTGGGACTTTGTTAGGGAAATGTTTATTCGCGCCCGTGGATTGTATACAAGGGTCAGTACGAGCCGCTTGTAGGGCAGTATCGGAGGTTGTGGAGGATTCGCTTAAGAACAGGTTTAGGTTTCTGTAACTTAAGACTTTCAAGTCTTATGAGCCGTGAGGGTCTCATAAGAAAATTCTCCTTACGAGTCGTGAGGATCTCGTAAGTGTATTTTCTCCTTAGGAATCGTGAGGATCCCTAAGTGTGTTGCTCCTTTGTGAGTCGTAAGGATCTCACGCAGGTGATTTCTCCTTACAAGGTCGAGAGGACCCTATAAGTGTCTTTTAATAAGGTTGCGCCTTTTCGGGTTTTCACAAACACTCGCCGGTAGTCCTGCTGTTTTTACTCACGGAGCCCTTTCGGGTTTTCATCCGTGCCCATTTTGCTTTATGGACATACCGTTTTTTTTTTTTTTTACCTCGTCAGCCTAAGGATGCTGTGGTAGTAGTTTTAGGGACGTTTCGGTCCGTCGTTAGTTTAAGGACGTTTCGGTCCGTTGTTAGTTTAAGGACATTTCGGTCCGTTGATAGTTTTAAGGACGTTTCGGTCCGTTGATAGTTTAGGGACGTTTCGGTCCGTTGATAGTTTAGGGACGTTTCGGTCCGTTGATAGTTTAAGGACGTTTCGGTCCGTTGATAGTTTAAGGACGTTTCGGTCCGTTGTTAGTTTAAGGACGTTTCGGTCCGTTGATAGTTTAAGGACGTTTCGGTCCGTTGTTATGGGAAGGCCAGCTACTGCTTGTAAAGCTTGAGCCTAGGAAGATAGCGAGCGGACATAGTCGTCGTCATCTACCGTTGACCCAGGCTGTGGCTCACTAAGCATAGTATTTCTTCAAGAAGCGGCCGTTTGTTGGCCTGAAAGGCCTTTCACCGTGCATGTCCACGAGTAGATAGGCTCCACCCTGGTAGACCTGGTCTATGATGTACGGGCCTTCGTAGTTTGGCTCGAATTTCCCTCGCTTGGCACGATTGGGGATCATAGGTCTTTTGACCACCAGCACGAGTTCGCCTTGGCGGAATGCTCTTGGCCTGGTCAATCTTTCGTACGAGCGCGTCATCTTTGCTTTGTAGGCTTCTAGATGTTGTTGCGCTATGAGTCGGGTTTCGTCGAGGGCATCAAGTTCCTCAAGTTGAAGGTGAGCATTTTCTTCGTTGGTCAGTTCGTGGTGGATTGCCACTCGTAGAGAGGGTAACTCTATCTCGAGGGGGAGTACTGCTTCCGTCCCAAATACCAACGCGTACGGCGTTGTGTTCGTGGCCGTCTTGAATGTAGTTCGATAAGCCCAAAGGGCTTCTTGCAGCCTCTCGTGCCAGTCTCTCTTATTCCTGGAAACGGTCTTTTTTATGATCTTCGTCAAGGTCTTATTGAAGGCCTCGGCCAGACCGTTGGCTCGTGGGTTGTAAACTGAAGAATACCTCCAGTCTATATTGTGCTGCTGCGCGAAGCGGCTAATCTTATGGCTTCTGTAGGCTGGCCCGTTATCGGAGATAATCCGCCGTGGGGTTCCAAACCGATAGATGACGTGCGTTTTGAAGAAATGGAGGATATTCTCCGTCTTCACTTCCCTCAGTGGTACTGCTTCTGCCCATTTGGAGAAGTAATCAGTTGTCGTCAGGATGAAACGATGTCCCCGAGATGATGCCGGCTCGATGGGTCCGACTATGTCAGTTCCCCACATTTCGAATGGCCAGCTGGCCACCGTGGGGTGTAGTGGATTTGGGTGTTGGTGGATGAAGTCTCCATGAATCTGGCACGAGTGGCATTGTCTCGCGTATTCGAGGCAGTCCTGGATCATCGTGGGCCAGTAATAACCCATCCGTTTAATTTTTAACTTCATCTTTGGGCCTGCTTGATGAGAACCGCAAAGCCCGTCGTGAACTTCCTGAACGACTTTTTCTGCTTCGTCAGGTCCCAAGCATCTCAGCCATAGAGAATCAAGCGATCTCTTGTATAGAGTATCGTTGACGAAAGCGAAAGATAGAGCTCGTTTCATGAGCTGATGTCTTGAGGACGCTTCTTTGGGCATGCGGCGGGACTTAAAGTAGTCTGTGAAGACTTCCCTCCAGTCCTCGGCCTTCTCTTGGTCTTTTATTTGTAGGGTTGTCTGCTCAGTTGCTCCCTCTTTATATAATTCCGGAGGTATTTCTGCGGGGGTGAGCACTCGACGGCTTTGTACCACGATTCTGACATCATCGAGGTTCTCGTCGGCCAGTTCTTTAGCAAGCTTAGCCAATGCGTCTGCTTTGCTGTTTTCTGCGCGTGGTATATTTTCCAAAGTATAGGAGGGGATCTGGGTCAACAGTTGTTGCACCTTTTCGCCGTACTTCACCAGCTCCGGTTTGCACGTTTGGTAGTCACCATTAACTTGGCTAACGACCAGCTGAGAATCCCCATATATGAGGAGGTCTTCAATTCCCATGTCGATGGCAAGTTCGAGGCCTGCTATCAGAGCTTCATATTCAGCCTCATTGTTTGTCCTGGGCTCTGTCAAGGAGAAGGCGAAACGCATTATCCCTCTTTGTGGGGTTGCAAAAATGAGGCCTATCCCCGATTTGATCATTGGGATACCTTGTTTCTGTTTCTTTACGGAGGACGCCCCATCAAAATAGAGTTCCCATTGGGTGCTTCCGCCGCTAATCGCATCAAATGCATGCTCGTCCGGTAAATCACAGTTCAGAGGAGAATCGGCCGGTATAGGGTGCTCAGCGAGGAAGTCAGCAATGGCCTGGCCTTTCACTGCCTTGAGAGGTTGATATGTTATCGAGAACTCCATCAAGAGCAGGGCCCATTTAGCGAGTCGTCCCGTCAATATGGCTTTTGACATCAAGTATTTAAGAGGGTCCACTTTCGAGATGAGGCAGACTTCGTGTGCCAACGCATAGTGCCTGAGCTTTGTTATCGCGAAGATTAACGCCAAGCAATGTTTTTCAATGGGAGAGTAATTGCTTTCTGCCCCCAGTAGAACTCGACTTAAGTAGTAGAGTGCTCTCTCTTTCCCCTGATCGTTCTCTTGCGCCCATAGTGCGCCCAAGGAACCTTCGAGGGCGGTTGTATAAAGAATGAGGGGTTTTCCCTTGACCGGCGCAGCTAATACCGGCGGGTTCTGCAGGTACCGCTTGATCTCGTCTAGTGCACCTTGGCATTTGTGATCCCAGACGAATGGGGTTCCCTTCTTCATCAGGTGGCTGTAAGGACGGCACTTGCCCGAAAGATTGGCGATAAACCGCCGGATGTATGCGAGCTTCCCTTGGAGAGACCGCAACTGTTTGAGGGTTCTCGGCGGAGGCATCTCCATGATTGCTTTAATCTTTGACGGATCTATCTCAATACCTCGGTGTCGGATGACGAATCCCAGGAATTTTCCCGAGGAGACTCCAAACGCGCATTTGAGGGGATTCATCTTCAAATTATATTGCCGGAGGCGTTGAAACACAGTCTCCAAGTGGTTTAAATGCTCTTCGTATGACATGCTCTTTACTACGAGGTCATCGATATAGCACTCGACGATGTCATGTATGAGGTCGTCGAAGATCTTTGTCATGGCCCTTTGATAGGTAGCGCCAGCGTTCTTTAAACCAAAGGGCATAACCCTGTAGCAGAATATACCCAAAGGGGTCCGAAAAGCGATGTGCTTCTGGTCTGCGGGATGCATCTTTATCTGATTGTATCCTGACGAGCCATCCATAAAGGAGAAAACCTCGTGAGTGGACGTGTTATCTATCATTAGCTCGGTTACCGGTACTGGGAAATCATCCTTTGGACAGGCTTTATTGAGATCCCTGAAATCCACGCATATGCGTACCGTCCCATTCTTTTTCATTACCGGGACGATATTGGCGATCCAATCGGGATATTGGACTTCTTGGATAAATCCAGAATCGATCAGCTTCTTGACTTCGGCGTTGATGCTCATCTCAAGCTCGAGTCGCATCCTCCTTGGCGCCTGCTTGACCGGCTTAATATCTGGGGATATTGCTAATTTATGCACAGCAATCTCCGGATCTAATCCTGGCATCTCGGAGTAGTTCCACGCGAAGCAGTCCTTATGTCGCAGAAGCACGTTCTTTAACGTGGCCACCCTTTCTTCAGAGAGTAGCTCGCTGACGAATGTCGGTCGCGGGTCCTCTGCCGATCCCAACTCAATCTTCCTGAGGTTATCTGCAGTAGTATGTATACCGTCTTCCAGTTCTTTCGGAGCGGGCGGGAATTCTGAGATCAACTGATCATCGCCGTTCTCAAAGCACCGGGGAAGGTCATCTATGTTCTCGGGCTCTTCTTCTATTATCGTAATCGTATAACAAGTGCGAACCCGCTCTCTAGACTGAGGCGGGCCCGGTTCTGCTTTTGCGGCCTTGGGCTCGTGCTTTCGTGGCGGCGTTACCCTCCACCTGTTGGATAAAACGAATCTGCCCCGTCGGTACTGGTCTTCGACCCAGTTCTTGAAGGTGAAGCAGTCTTCGGTAGGGTGTCCTATGGCTTGGTGATAAGAGCAATAGCTCGAACGGGAAGCCTTGTTGGTTTGCTCAGGGTGTTTAGACTCTGGAAGCACGATCATTTGATGTTTTAAAGCGAGCTTGAGCAGCTTCTCCGTCTTGTTTCGGGGGAAGGAGTACGCTCGACCCCTCTTTCTGCTTCTCGATTTATTCCCGTCTCTGCATTGGGCCTTTTGCATGACGGGTCGATAAGGATGAGCATTCTTGCCTTTCGCAGCCTGTTGAAATAGACGTTGCGTCCTGGCCTTCTCGTAGATGGTCATTTCGTGGTTGGGGTCTTCCCGACCTTTCTGACCCACTTTCCTGATAGGCTTGTCCATTCGTTCTTGAAATGACGGATTCGGCGCCTCAATCGTAGGGTCTGGTTTTGATGAGGGTTCGGCATCTCCTGACGGGGCGTCCTCTTCTTCATCAAAGGTATATATAGCGTAGCTGCTGTGGGCCCGCTCTCGTTTTCCGGTTCTCGCGTATCCAAGCCCGAGTGTCTCCATTTTCCCGTTGGGCAATTTGCGTTGGGTTCCAGGGACATCCCAAATCTTGTTGTAGAACCGAGCCTGTCGAACAGTTTGTTTTAAGGGTACTCCTTGGCGCTTCAATAGCTTCTTTAATCCATCTGTATAGTATCTGGGCAGACGGATGGGTTGGAGTCTGTCGCATGCAGCATCTGCGCCATGCCAGATCTCTTTCTCTATTTTCGACTCTGAGGATCGGTAGAATAGGATCACCTTCTCACCCCTACGCCTGGGAGGGACGCAAAACGTTTGCAGCTCTTGCACACTGTGAGCTTGAAGCGTGTCGAGGTCCTTGTAGTGTTCTCGCGGTACCATGGTGATTTGCAAGTTATGGTCATCGCCAGGAGGTGCTTGCATTGAAAGCCGATTGGAGAATACGGCATTGACCTCATCTTCTGAATCACTTCCGAAGACCAGTATGGGGGTGGGCGTCCTCCGGTTGTTGCGTTGAGATGGCCCCGTATAAACTATCTCTTCCTCTTCTTCGGTATCGCTTCCGAAAACAGGGATGGTGGCTGCGGCCTTGTTCTCCGAGTCGCGACACCTTTCTGTATCTTCAAAGTCTGGCAAAAAGTATTTCGCATCCTCGTATTTGCGGACTTCGTTCACGGAAAATGGGTTCAACTCACCCGTTACGGTATACTCGAAACCATCTTTAAAGTACTTCATACACTGATGTTGTGTAGAAGGGACGATGTTGTACTCGTGTAACCAAGGACGGCCGAGCAAGGCATTGTAGAAGGTCTTGGCGTCAATGACATGGAATTTGATGTCTGTGACGAGAAGCCCGAAGCGTAACGTTAGTATCACAGATCCGAGAGTCCGTGACGATTGTGAATCGAAACCGGAGATAGTAATTTTGTCCCGAGCGAGATGTTGCACACTCATGCAGATTTCCTTCAACACCCGAACATTAAGGAGATTGACGGAGGATCCGTTATCCACCAGGATTTTGCCTATCTTGATGTCATGGCAGTACCCAGAGACATATAGGGGACGGTTATTGTCGCACGTCCCGAGAAGGAGGTCTTCATCACCGAAAGTGACGTCGGCCGTATGCACTTCTTCCAGTTCGTCCTTCATCTTTTCAGTGGCGAGAAAGGCTTGGAATTGCTCAGGTTCTTGTAATGCCTTAATTAGTGAGTCCCGTGCTTCTTTTGATAATAGGAGGGCGTCGAGAATGCTAAGCTGAGAAGGTAGCTTCCTTAGATGCGCGAGGATGTTATAGTCCACTTTACTCCTCCTAGGTGGGTCTTTAGCAGCCAGTTCTTTCGCGACCTGGTCATCCAAAGTGATATCTTCCGTGACCTTTTCCTTTCCCTTATCTTTTCTGTTCGTAGGCCCGAGATTCTTTTCCGGGAGTGTGCGATTGCGCAGCTGAGTGTTTCCGCAGGCTTCTGATTCCTCATCTTTCCTTAGCGCAGATTCTTCAAAGAGAGGGCCCAGAGTCACTTCTTCGTCAGAGTCGCTCCCAAAGGTGAGGACTTGCGACCCCTCGGCATGAGCCATATAACAGTTGCCAGTAATTCTGTTGGGCCCGTCGACAGTGCTTCTTTGCTCCCGACGGCTCTTGCGTTTCATGCGTTTGAAATGTTGCCGACGAGCAACATATCCTTGCCACCATATCTTAAAGGCGTCGCACTCCTCTGTGGGGTGTGAGATTTTCTGATGATATGCGCAGTAATCGGGGTGCTTCTCCGCCCCATTGTGTGTGTTTCCTTCCGAGGGTGGTAGCCTCATTCCCATTGACATAGCTTTGGCGAACCTTTTCCTCGTCTTGAATATTTTCCTGTCCATCTCGGATGCCTTTCGCTCTGGCAGGGGTAGTTCAACTCCTTCGTTCAGTCGCCCGCATTTGGTTCCTCCTGATGCTGCCATCTTACGCTCCTGATCTGCTTTACTTTTTAGACGAATCTCATCTAGGAAGGCATTGATCATATCAGTTGTCAGCCTCGCACGCTCTGGTTCGGACTCCGCCTTCGGCTTCTTAGTGCTAGGAGTTTTCTCATCATCGGTAAACGAGTGGGAGATCATGTTGCAACTTGCCGCACATCCCTCGGATTCCTCCGACGAGTTCTCTCCATCATCGTCCTCTTGAAAGATGTGGCTTGAGGAACTCTTGCAGTGTGACAGGAGTTCGCGCCTTCTGATTATATTCTTCCAGCGCGTCGATTTGCTTCTGCAAGTTTGTTCGCTCGTCTCCAAGCTTCGCGGGCTTCTTGGATTTCTTCTTCTTTTTCTTCGAAGCTTTTGACGGCTGGGCGTGAGTATTTGGGCCCTTATCACGAGTCTTCGTAGTTGGGCGGGGCTTCAACATCCCTTCGATAATTTGAGGTTCAAGAGGGTCCTTCCATTCGATCGCAGGGCACGCATGAAGGTCTCTCAGCATTCTTTTGGTCTTCGTTGATAGCACGACCTCCCATGGAGCTTCTTCGATAAAGGAGCAGGTTGCCCCCGGTGTGTTTGCCTTTTTAGGAGTATGTGGTTGTGGCGGGTTCACCTTCCACTTTTCAGACAGTACAAACTTTCCCTGGAGGTATTGATCTTCGATCCATCCTTTGAAGACGAAGCAATCTTCAATCGGATGACTTACCGTCTGATGGTAAGGGCAGTAGTTGGGGTTATTCACCTCGCTAGGTTGTGGCGGTCGCCTTGGATTTGGGAGGTTAATAAGTCTGTTGCGTATTGCCAGCTCAAATAACCGTTTCGTCTTGTCTCGTGGGAACGAGTAGGGACGCTTCATCTTTTCGTTATAATATCGGCGTCTTTCTTCCAATTGATCTGCCGATTTCGGGGCGTCGGGTTGCTGTTGGGCATTCGCGACAAAAGTTGCCCTTCCTTTACCCTTGTCATTCCGAGGTTCTGGCTTCGGGGTAGGTGGTCTATGACCCATCTGGTCCATCTGAGCCAACTTGTCGATTAAAGCCTAGAATATGGTTGGCTTAAAGAACATCATAAACTGGGAAATAGTTGCATGGGGGTCTAGGGTTCCCACGAACATGCCCACTGCGGGTGCCTCCTCAATGCGTTGCTCGCATCTCGACCACAAATTCCGCCAGCGTATAGAATACTGTACCCAGGTTTCGCCTGGTTTTACCCTGGCGTTAATAAGTGCAGTTATTGGAGTGCGTTCGCTGGCACTTGCAAATCGCTGAGTGAACAACAACTCCATTTCAGCGAACGTTTTGATGGAATCGTTCGGGAGTTCCGAATACCATTCGAACGCTGTTTCTGATAAGCTGCCCACGAACTGGCGGAGCAACAGTTTATCGTCACCGCCGGTGTTACCGCAGAGGGCCCGGAACTGGGCGACATGTTGATGGGGATTGCCGGTCCCCTTATACACGTGGAATTTTGGTATCGTATAGCCTTGCGGGTATTTGATTTGGTCGTACCAGCTCGGATACGGCCGCCCGGTTTTCACGATTTGACCAGCTGCCTCAGTCGCGTGATGAACTCGGATTTGCTGGGCTATGTAGTCAGCCAAGTCAGCCTTAGAGATCGTCTCTTCCTTGGCCGTTGAGAGGGCTGGTGGTGGATTTGACGTCTCTCCTCGGTCGTCTTCAAGAACAATCGGAGGATCTTCGGCGGGTGAGTCCTGCTGGATCATCATTCCTATCATATCTTGAAAGAGAAGGCCCATCCGTTGTATGTTGGCCGCTTGTTCAGCAGCCTCTTTGTCCCTTTTCTCCAGTGTCCGACGAAGGAATTCAGCGTCGGTTTCTTCCTCCCGGCGTGCGTCTGAGGACGCTTCTGGGCTTTCCTTCGGCCCGGTGAGCGCGGCCATAGCATTCATCATTTCTTGGAGCTTTTGTTGCTGCTCCTGGGATTTCGTTACGGATCGGGTTAGTGGTCGGTGGCCTGTAGAAGTGCGGCTCTCCTCCTTTCCAGAGGCCATGTATACGGTGTGGACCATCATGCCCCCAGACTTAGGGCGTCTAGGCTTAGTGCTTTTAGCCGTCGTTGCATGCTGCGGGGTCTTCTCCGGCTTCCTCTTTTTATGAGCCACGGAGGTTGAGGGGGCCGCTAAGGCGGGCGTCCAGACAACCTTTTGGGGTTTAGCCTGGTGACCAGCTTCCGGTTGGATTTTCGGCTTCTTGTGCTGGCGGGAGAAGTTTGGATCGATGATCGAGTCTTGGGCTTGCCGCCAAACCTTATAGATTTTGGAAGACAGCCGTTAAGGAGATCGGGGCTGTTCTGATTCTATTTCCACAACCTTTTCTGATGGGGGAGGAGACCTCTTCAGTACTGCTGTAGGGGAATTCCTTCGCACCTTATTTAGCATTTCAAAGCTGTTCCCAGTCGGAACAGCAGCATTAACTTCGGCCACCGGGGCTGGTGGGGTCAATCCGGAGGGGGAGTTGCCCCCAGCCTTCCTTATTCGGCGCCAATGACGACGTCGAGCGCGTCAAGCGGACGGTGCTGGTTCAGCGGTGAGAATGGCTTCGTCTTGCCCCCTGTGTAGGTGGGGGGTCGCTGCTGGTGTTAGCCTGTCAAAGACCGATGTCCTTTGTGCGGCAGGAGCGGGAGCTGAAGCCGTTAATCTTGTGAAGATCGACTTCTTGGCTGGAGAAGCCGCCTTGGAGATTTCGGAGGCAGGAGCGGCCGCTTTCTTAGAAGCAGCCTTCTCTGATATCATAGGTCCCGTGATGAGTTCGCAGGATTTCTGGCCCAATCTAGAGAAGACCGAGGCGTTGACATTGGGAGACTCGTTGAGAGGAGCCGCGGCAGGGGTAAGACGGTCAAAGACCGACTTCTTGAGAGCTTTCTTTGTCATCACCGGCGCCGCGAAGCTTGATGGTGGGAGTATAGTCCCAAAGAACAATCCGGTAGTGGCTTGAGTCACCTGGTCCACCGGCATTGTGAACAACGAAGCAGCTTGGGGTCCGTAGGCTATACCTCCCGGCGAGGCAAAGCGTTGGTCGCAATTGCAGCTTGAGCAGTTGGAGGATTTCGCGGAAGTAGCAGCCATCGACCCTTTGTTTTCTGCAATAGGCAAGGCGCCAATTCTTAGTATCTTGAAACCCAAGGGCAACTATTAGCGAACCGCGATTGGTTCGCGAATCACGACACACGAAGTGTGGAGTGGAAAGAGGAAAAGGTCCCACCGGGCGTGCCAGAATCTGTTCCCCTCCGAACGACGGCGACGACGTGGCGTCTCGCCTGAAATTCGGGGCAGATGCTAATTGGTGCTATCCGTCTGCCTCTCCGAAGATGCCAAGTCGATCCATGGCACCATGTATCGGAGGCTTAGACGGATGCGTCCGATGTAGCAGACTTCGTCAGATTCCCCCTCGTTCGAGGGGTTTTTGATTGTGGGGACGCTCTTCCCTGCAGGCGCAAGCCCCTGCAGTTAATTACACTACCGCTTTGCGGTAACAACTTTCTCCTTCTCTAGATGGTCACTTCGTGTCGTGTGTTCTTGTTTTATGTTTCATTGCCCGTGGATCGTTTACGGAGACTGAGTTATGTTGTCGCCCGTAGGGCATGGACTGGTCCAAATCCGCATCATCTTAAATTTGGGTTTGGGGGTTTGGTTTGAGGATACGTCAGCCATACTTGAGGCTAAGATCAACTCAAACGTTTGTTAAGGACACGTTAGTCTAACTTTGTGACTAAGATCAACTTAACGGGATCGTTTAGATCCTACAAAAGAGTGTTTGGACTCTAATGTTCCAGTTTAGGGACGTGGCGGTCCATCGTATGTATGGCCGTCGGGACCCGTCACCTCTCTGACGACGTTGAAGGATTACAACGACGGATGTCAGAGGAGTTCAGAGATGTACCCTCGAGCCAGAATTAATTAGGGGGGGATCCATAGTCCAGTCCGCTTGAAGGTTTAAGGACGCGTTAGCCATTTTTGAGGCTAAGATCAACTTAAACAGGACCGTTTAGATCCGACGAAAGAGCATATGGAGGCTCTATGGTTCTAGTTTAAAGACATTGCGGTCCATGGGTAGTTTAAGGACATTGCGGTCCATGGGTAGTTTAGGGACATTGCGGTCCGTTGGTAGTTTAGGGACATTGCGGTCCGTTAGTAGTTTAGGGACATTGCGGTCCGTTGGTAGTTTTAAGACATCTCGGTCAAGGTTAAGGACGTCATAGTCCATGGGTTTAAGGACTCCACAGTCCGATATGTGCTCTGGATGCTTCACACGGGTTCACTGCCGTGCTAGGCGAGGACCAGGCTCCGCTCTGGATGCTTCACACGGGTTCACTGCCGTGCTCTGCGAGGACCAGGATCCGCTCTGGACGTTTTCCGCGGGGTCAAAGAGTGACGTTATCCACGTTCCACGTAACCAGGAATTTTGTATCATGCATGGGTTTAAGGACCCCACAGTCCATATCATGAATGGTCTTCGGGACCCGTCACCTCTTTGAAGACATTGAGGGATTACAATGCCAAGTATCAAAGGAGTGAAGAGATGTACCCTAGAACCGGGGTGGATTAAATAGTCCATGGCCCAATTTGGGTCAAGACTGATCAATTATGTTATGAGCCTATCGGCCCAGTTAATCACAAATTGAGGACTTATGGCCAGCTTGGGCTAAGTCCAGTCAGGTCTGGAATATTGACTCTTTGTTGGTCCATTGAGGGAGAATGTTTGCCTCTATCTCTTTAGCCAATTGGGCCAAAGCCTAGTGTTAAACACTTCAGAGCAATCAGTGTTGAACACTGGGAATAAGGTTGATGAGTTAGTGTTCAACACTAAGAGATAATTGGTGTTAAACACCAGCAATAAGGCTTTTTCAAATTAGTGTTAAACACTAAAACAGATCAGTGTTGAACCCTGCCAATAAGGCTTTTTAATCAGCATTGAATGCTAAGGCCCGACAGTGTTTTAACACTGGGCTTGAGAGTTTTAATTTTAGTGTTAAACACTAAGGCGAGAAGGGTCACGTGGCAGCACGTGAGAGCGCCCTCCCTTCATTTGTTCCGCTGAAATTATCATTTCCTTCAAAGCATCACGTGCCATCACGTGATGGGCATTCAAATGCCTGTGTATTAGAGTTTCTGCCAAGGTCACGTGGATCACGTGGGGTGCTGCCTCAAAGGGACTTCTGTAGCTCTTTTGAGAGGGTCACGTGATGGCACGTGACCCTACCTCCATGTATGTTGTTGTTTAGAGAATCCGTTGATCTTTCTTTTCAGGAATTAAATTCCTCTGGCTTTAATTTTCAAAGGAATTAAATTCCTGCTTCCTTTTTGAAGATTTATATTCTGAAATAGAGTTGAACTCTGAATTTTCTGTAGGAATTAAATTCCTCATATATGTGAAGAACTGAATAGGGTTAAACCCTAATGAAGGCTCTTAAGGAACTAAACTTCCCGTTTTAAAGAAATATGATTAAGGAAATTAAATTCCTGCTGTTTCAACAGAACTATGTTCTTAATTAGGGTTAAACCCTGCTTCTTTTATTTTGAAGGAATTAAATTCCCATGATATAGGGTCGAGCCCTAATTTTATTTTAAAGGAATTGAATTCCTACAGTTCTGCGAGAATTAAATTCTCATGCTTGCATTCCTTCTCTATGTTTTGGATCTGCATGGCAGGATCTCGACCCATTGAGAATTAAATTCTCAACCTTAAGGGGAGATGTGCACTTTGCAGATCCTCTATCAAAGAGAGAAGAGATGTGTTCTTCTGTTTTATATATTAGAGTTAAACTCTGCTGAGAATTAAATTCTCTTTCTTTCCGAAAGCCTTCCCTTTCTTACCTAGGGTTTTTTGCAGAAGATCCAAGTCTTTTCCAAGTATCAAAGCTTTTCTCCTTTTTTCTTTCTCTGCGCATATATGTCTTTTTTGTGTCTCTTGGCTCCTATTTATAGGGGAAGCAGCTGAATCAGTTGGTTTTTTGACGAATCTTCGTTGAGAGATCTGATTTGCATCCTTCATTCGTTCTGGACCTTTGGATTATTAGGTGAATTTTATTCACCGTTGGATTTCAGATCCAGAGATTCTCCCTTGTTATTTTGGTTAGATTTAAGGGGGAAATCTTTCCAAACCCGAGATTTTCCATAAATAAATGACCTCTGAATCTTTAATTTGATTGGATGCATATAGTTGTGTTCCTTTGGAAAGATTTGCATTTCTCTCAGAATTTAATTCTGTTGACAAAAAGGGCTTTGAAAGCCGGTCACGTGTGACCACGTGACCCCCTTTGGAATGAACATTTTCCTTTCTTTTGCGCTGTCTTCTGATCGTTGCTTAAACGTCGCGTGCTACCACGTGACCCCTGGTCACGTGTGAGCACGTGACCCCTGTCCGGCACTTCTTTCCTCGGTTCAATTGGAGAGCGAGTTTGCTACTTTGAACGTCACGTGTCGACACGTGACCCTGGTCACGTGGGAGCACGTGACCTCTTCTGAAGCTCTTTTTCTTGACTTTGTTCAGCGAATCATTGTGCGCCTTTTCTGTACTTTATAGGTCACGTGTCAACACGTGACTGCTGGTCACTTGTAAGCACGTGGCCCCCCTTTTTGAAGCTTTTCACAGAAGCTTTCCTGATTTTAAATCAGGAAACACCACATGCTCCCTACAACGAGGGCTTGTGCGAATACTGGACCAATGAGGGTTTATTCGACGCGCCTACGGATGATACTGATCTACAGGCTGCTCTCGCGGCTTCCGAGCGACATGCCCATGAGGAAGCGGCGCTGATCACCATCGCGAAGTCAGGTATACTTCAGTTATGTTCTTCCGCGGCTATCTCTTTTCTCTTTATTATTCTTCTATTAACGCTTTCTTCTTCAACAGGTATTTCTGCCGAAGAGGCTCTCGCGGCTTCCCTCAGGACGTTCGAGGAGGAAGAAAGGCTCCGCGATTCTTTGGGCCTTGGTACAAGTTGCTTCATTACACCTTTATTCTTTTTATTCGTGCTTTGACCCTCTCTTTCACCTTATTGTAGGGACTACCTCAACTCAGGTTATTCCAAGTGCAGTGCCGATCCCCAGTGGCGATGCAACAAAACGTTTAGAGCTAGCTGCCGTGGCCACGGCCCTCTAAAAGTCACCGCCGGAGGCTTTGCTAAAGCAGCCGATGATGGATGATGTAGCGGCTCCGGAGGCAGAGCTTGGTTCGGATGACGACGTCCCCTTATCGGAAGTTTTGAGGAGATCATTTTTTACGGCTCAGACCGAAAGGAAGCGCAGGAAGCATGCGGCGAAGGAGCGCGATGCCGTTTTGGCCAGAGGTGCAGGCTCAAGCAATATTCCTCATGTTGATAATCCTTCGGCGGATGTTCCCTCTGCACTGTCTACTGCCCATAGACAGGTCGCACGCGTAGCTCGGGAAGGAACCGAAAAGCTGCTTCAAGGTAACGTAACGTCCAGTCTTTTATTAGAACTCGATCCTCGAACTCTAATATATGCATTTTCTGCAGGGCCAAGCCCTAGCAATGGGATGGCAGGCAAAATGCTGATGATTACAGAGCCCGAAGTGGCTACTCTTTCTCGGGAATCTGGGACTGTCCAGACTGCTGGCCTTTTCTCCCTGTGGCTCCTTGGTATCGGCGGGCGTCGCAAGTATCATGACGGCCCTCGTCGAGTCAGGGGATGAAGCTATGGACGCGGAATCTATTCCTCCGAGAGAGTGTGAAGATGCCGTTATACCTGGTGATGCCTCCGTCATGGTTTTGGTCCATGATCTATCAAGTAGTCGATAGGTCACTGTTTTCAAGTTTTTTTTCAATCCTGTTCAGCCTTTCTAATGATATTTTTTTTGTCTTGAGTATAGGTACAGTGAACCCTGAGGCTGTGCCGTCTGAAGAAGTGTCGCCGGTCACTGCTCTGACGGTCGCTGTCCCCTCGTCTTCTTCTGTGCCCTCTCAAATATTGGAAGGTATGCGTTTATAACTTATTTGATTTACTGTGGGTACCATCCTCCTTATATTGGCAGTATATTGTCGCAACTCTACAGGAGTCCTTTTCGACCATCTATACCAGGTGTTGAACTTGCATTTCTCCTTTCAGTCGGAAGTCGTTCCGCCCTCTAGTATTGGTTAGTATATTTTTCGGCTAAGGTCTCCCCCCTTCTTTTACGAATAGAAGTATTGTTGCTAAGTCTTCTTCATATTGATCATAGCGTCACGGGTCAGAGGAGGAGACGAAAGAATAGCCGTTGTTCCCGTCAAAAATTTCTACGCAAAAGAGCCCAAGGTATCAAATGGCAGTGATACGCTTAAGAAAATGCGAACCAGTATTTTCCGGGCTGGTTTTTGACAAACTCCCGAATGTAAAACGGCTAAATTCTAATGGTATTGAAAGCGTCTCGAAAAACTCTTCGATTTGATATATTATGGGCCTCATAATTCATCCGGGATCAAAAGTTATGAGGCATCACGTGTTCATACGTGACCGGGCATCACGTGCCCACACGTGACCGAGCATCACGTGCCTACACGTGACCATTTACAGGCAAAATCTGTAGGCACTGAATAAAATAAATAATTAATGGAGTCACGTGCTCACACGTGATGGACCTTTAAGCCCACTGAAAAGGATTAATAAAGTATAATGAAACACTAAGGAAAAACCCCAATGGGGCATCACGTGCTCACGCGTGACCAAGGGTCACATGCTGACACGTGATGATTCCTTAGTACTGCTAAAAGGCAGAATCAAATTCTGAATAAAAGAGGGTCACGTGTCAACACGTGACAAGTCCTTAATTGATAGAATCAAATTCTATTTCAATGATCAAACAATAGGATCACGTGCCAACACGTGATAGGCTTTTATGCCTTCTGAACTAATAAAATTAAATTCTAATTAAGGGAAATCAAAAACCTTAATATTTTCCTAGATCTTTCCAAACAGAAGGATTTTGCTCTGTAAAGTGGAGCACCGTTGGATTAAAAATCCAACGGTGATTAAAAATCACCAATTTATGGAAAGATTTTATACAAGGAAAGATTTCCCTAAAAATTCACCAAGAATAACAAACAAAATATCTTTTGGATTAAAAATCCAATGGTGAATAAAATTCACTGATATCATGTTAGTTACGAAAAACAAACAAAATCTTTCAATGAAAGATTTGCTAAACAAATTGATTCTTTTCTTTCTCCTATAAATAGGAGCCAAGAGGAGAAGAAATAGATAGAATTTTGGGATCTTGAAATTTTCTAAGAGCAAATAGCAGAGAGAAAAGAAAGGAGAATTTAATTCTCAAGAAAGAAACCCTAGGTGAGAAAGGGGAAAAGGATCAAAACTTCATAAAGGAAAGAGAATTTAATTCTCAATCTAAGAGTTTAACTCTTCTGCAAAAGAACTTAGTTCTTCCTCTGGTTGAAGATCTGCAGAAGCAAATCTCCCCATAGGTTGAGAATTTAATTCTCATCGGGTTGAGATTTTGCCATGCAGATCCAAAACTTAGAGGGGGAATTGAGTTTAGAGAATTTAATTCTCCCAAAAACAGAACTAGGGTTTAACCCTATATGAGAATTTAATTATCCCAAATTCATAGGAATTTAATTCCTTCAAGAAAAACAGAACTAGGGTTTAACCCTATATGAGAATTTAATTCTCCTAAATTTACAGGAATTTAATTCCTTCAAGACAAAATTAGGGTTTAACCCTATATGAAAATTTAATTCTCCTAAATTTATAGGAATTCAATTCCTCCAAATAAAATTAGGGTTCAACCCTGCATGAGAATTCAATTCTCCCAAAATCATAGGAATTTAATTCCTTCAAGAAAGAATTAGGGTTTCACCCTATATAAGAATTTAATTCTTTCACATATATAGGAATTTAATTCCTCTAAAAACCATAATTAGAGTTTAACCCTACAGAGAATTTAATTCTTAAAAATAAAGAGACTTAAAAGATCTCCATGCATGTAAAGAACTAGGTCACGTGTCCCCATGTGACCCCTAAACAGATTTCCCAAAAATGAGAACAAAAAGCTTGGAGGCAATGCCTCACGTGCTCCCACGTGACTTCCAAAACAAAGGGAACAAAAGCAAAGGCAGAACTGGATTTGGGCGCTCTCACATGCCTTCACGTGACCTCTAATAAATGCTTTAATAATCAATGCACAAATATCCATCACGTGTCAACACGTGATGGCCAGAAGACTAAAAGTGTTTAACACTTATTTGCAGATTTGAGGGTAAAATAAAGGAGCTTTGTCTCAATTCTCAGGCGCCTCACGTGACCCCACGTGACCACCCCATTTTTTGTGTTTAACACTATTTTGAGCATTTTGTCCCCAGTGTTTAACACTGTTTTAAAGAGCATCACGTGGGAACACGTGATCGCCAAATATCTTCTAGTGTTTAACACTATTTTAAAACCAATCTAGCCTAAATTGGCTAAGTCTTCCAGAGGCAAGACTTCCCTTTGAATGAGCCTCAAATATATCCTTGTCTTCCAAGATTGATCATCTCATATGGCATATGAGTGCTCAGCACTCAATAAAAGATAAAGACATGGTCAGAACCCAGACTCATGCTTATCATTGCTAAATAAAGTGGGACTTAGCCCAAACAAATGTTCAACAGCCCAGAACAAATGTTCAACATTTCAAACTTAATTAGACTTAGCCCAAGATGGCCATAAGTCCTCAATTCAGATTTAACTGGGCCCATATGCCCATAATCTAATTAATTGATCTCAGTCCCAAATTGGACTACAGATTCCTCAATCAACTTTGGTTCAAGGGTACATCTCTTCACTCCTCTGATATTTGTCGTTGTAATCTTTCAATGTCTTCAGAGAGGTGACGGGTCCCGACAACCATACATTCCATAGACTATGACGTCTTTAAACTGGACTGTGGGGTCCTTAAACCCATGGACTATGATGTCCTTAACCTCGGACTGTGGGGTCCTTTTAAACCCATGGACTATGATGTCCTTAACCTCGGACTGTGGGGTCCTTTTAAACCCATCGACTATGATGTCCTTAACCTCGTACTGTGGGGCCCTTTTAAACCCATGGACTATGATGTCCTTAACCTTGGACCACCATGTCCTTAAACTGGCAATAGACCGCAATTTCCCTAAACTAAACAATAGAGCCCAAATGCTCTCTTGTTGGATCTAAACGATCCCGTTAAGTTGATCTTAGTCTAAATTTAGACTAACGTATCCTTAACAAACGTTTAAGTTAATCTTAGTCTCAAATGAAACTAACGTATCCTTAAACCCAACCCCCAAACCCAAATCTAAGAAGATAAGGATTTGGACTAATCCACGTCCTACGGGCGACAACATAAATTAGTCTCCGTATACAATCCATGGGCAACCAAAAACAAAACAAACACCCACGACACGAAGTGACCATCTGGAGAAGGAGAAAGTGGTTACCGCGATGCGGTAGCGTAATTAACTGCAGGGGTTTGCGCCTGCAGGGAAGAGCGTCCCCACAATCAAAAACCCCTCAAATGAAGGGGAATCTGACGAAGTCTGCTATATCGGCCGCATTCGTTTAAACCTTCGATACATGGTGTCATAAATCAACTTGGTATCTTCGGAGAGGTGGACGGATAGCACTAATTAGCATCTGCCCTTGGAATTCAGGCCCCGGACGTCCCAACGTCCCGGGCGCGTCTTCCGGCGGGGAACAGCCGTGCCTCCGGTACTCCCCATCCTGCCGCCTGTCACAGCCGGTATAGTAGACTCCATCCCTCATGTATTTTATTTATCTCCCGAGTCGACATTTGATCATAATTCATTTTGCATCAATTGCACCGGCTCTAGCTCCTTTCGAGTCTCGCATTCCAATGCCCGCAGGGCCCTTCGCTAAACGCATATCCTCCAGGGGCGCCGCAAATAGAAAGCGAATGTTGAGCGAATTTATCGAAGATCTCGATGCCGAGACCCTCAGTTCTGCTACGGATTTTGCCGTTGAAGTCAATCCAATGCTGGCGACACTCGTGAACTTCCATGATGAAGATCTCGTCGGTTCTTGGGTTGATTACTGCAGAAAGATCGAGACTTGACTGCACGAGATTAAGCTCAAGCGTCTCGCTTCTGAGGTGTTGGCTCCGAACTCCCAAAGGGCTGTATGGGTCGAGCATAGCGTTCCTTTCATTCGCCATTTTGAACAAGAGGCGACCCTGAGACAAAAGGAACATGAGGTGGCTTCAAGCGAATCTGTCCAATTGCGCCCAGGTTGAAGCGAATGCTGCGTGGCTAAAAGCTGTTTTTGACAACCTCCAGCGATGTATCTCAGATGGGTTGACGCTTAGGCGGACGCTTGACTTCACCGAGCGGGTCATGCAAGACTGCGAAGCTACCATGCTAGAAACCGATGAAAAGCTTTCGTCCTGTTTACGGAAACGGACTCAAGTTGAAGCGGAGTTGGCCGCGGTAGCTGACCACGAGAAAGGATTGAGAGAAACGCGTGAGCGGCTGGCCGATTTGTTGAAGACGCCTCCTTCTTGATAACCGTCTTTGTACCCCCCTTTTTTTACTGGCTGTAAACTTGTGATTCATGAATAACATGTATTCATTTTGATTCCTTTATGAAATGTATCTTGTATTCACTTAAATTCATGAATAAAAGATATATTTTATTTCATATTGGCATGTAACTCTAGCAAATGTATCTTGATCTACTTGTAGGGCAGCGGTGGCTTAGGAAACAGGTTCAAATCTGTCGCCTACGACTTTTCAACTTTATGAGCCGTGAGGGTCTCATAGAGACTTTTCTTCCTACGAGTCGAGAGGATCCCGTAGGTGTATTTTCTCCTTAGGGGTCGTGAGGACTTCTAAGTGCATTTTCTCTTGAGAGTCGTAAGGATCTCACAAGAGAATTTTCCCCCTTTACAAGTCGAGAGGACTCATAAGTGGTTTTTTCCCTCCTTGTCGATATTCGACTTTGGAGAGTGTGGCCCGTGGATAGTACACAATACTCCATCTTGGACTTAATTGCAGGGCCCAGTGCTTAGGAAACAAGTTGATATCCCCATTGCCTAAGGCTTTTTCCCTACGAGTCGAGACGAATTGAGAAGTTCTCGCAGGAACATTATTTTCCCTACGAGTCGAGACGAATCGAGAAGTTCTCGCAAGAATTTTTTAACGTCACAGTTAACCTCTGCTGATAGAAGTCCGTTAGGGTCTGTGGTATTAGGGTTTTTGTCCGTCGTACCGTCGTGTTGGCCGATGTATTCCCCGATACGTGATCTTGCTGTTCGAGTAGCCCCGCGACTATCGTGTCTCTGATCCCTTCGGGGGCTGGACAAGACGTCTTCAAGTAACCTTCCAGGTGATATTACCATCGGAAGAGCAAGCGTTAGGGATATTCCATGCCGCTTTTTACTTGAGGTTAGGCTCAGTTTGGGAGCCCCGATGAGTCATGACCACTCCGCGCTGGTGTGGGATGATCTCCGATAGTCTTTCAGGTCTCATTTGAGGTGCCGTCAAGACCCTGAAGCTAGGGATCTTCTTTTGCTTCATTTGTTGACATTGTGTCTGCAATATTGCGAAGAATGTCGAGGTTGCCTCTAGGTTGTCTGTGAACCGTCGAGTCTTGGAACTAGGGACTTTGCCATGACTCCGCTGTTTTGACCCTGGGGTCGGTTGTTGACGTCGCATCTGCATCCTGCTGGAGTGAGGAGAAACGCCATTGTTGATCTTTAGGCTATAGATGTTGCCGTCGAGACCCTGAAGCTAGGGATCTTCCTTTGCTTCGTTTGTTGACATTATGTCTGCAATATTACGACGAATGCTGAGGTTGTCTCTAGGTTGTCTATGAATCGTCGAGTCTTGGAACTAGGGATTTTCTATGGCTTCGTTGTTTTGATCCTGGGGTCGGTTGTTGACGTCGCGTCTGCATCCTGCTGGAGTGAGAAGGAACGCCATGGTGATCTCCATGCTATCGATGAACCTTCGAGATTTGACTCTCCCTTTTAACAAAGCCCAGTGGGAAGATGTGGTTCCCTTTTCGTTTGTGCCCATGAATTGTATACAGGGGTCGATATGGACTCACCTGCAGGACATAATTTTCATTTCATTTTATTTCTTTCCGCGATGCTCTATCATTTCAGCTTTTTAAATCGCGAAGGTCGCGATTGCCCAATCATTTCAGTTATTTTTCGCAGTGCCCAATCATTTCGGCTGTTTTTTTTCTTTTTATTCGCTACTTTTTATTGCGAGTTGCCCAAACTTTTCGGCTGTTTTGTATGCATATATTTTGCTCGCTGGTTTTTATTGCGAGTTGCCCCATCATTTCAGCTATTTCATATTCATTTTTGCTCACTGATTTTGTTGCGGGTATGGAACTTAAGATCTGATACCAATCTCAGCATCAGTATCGCTGCGACTGGAATATTGCCAGGAGCAAATCATCATTTGCCATGAAAGGACTTGGAATTCGATACCGATTTAGGCATCAGCATCGCTACAACTGGGATATTGCCAGGAGCGAATCATCATTTGCCTTTGTCGATTTGAACAAAGGTGGCTTAGCAAACAGGGTTAGGATCCCGTTGACTAAGGCTTTTTGACTTTACGAGCCGTAGGGTCTCATAATGGTATTTCTCCCTACGAGTCGTGAGGATCTCGTAGGTTTATTTTCTCCTTAGGAATCGTGGGGATCCCCAAGTGTGTGTTCTCTTATAAGTCATAAGGATCTTACAAGAGTGTTTTCTCCTTACAAGTCGATAGGTCTTATAAGTGTCGTTCATCACACTGGTGGGACTTGGTGAAGGAACTTTTATTTGCGCCCGTGGATTGTATACAAGGGCCGATACTGGACCGCCTGTAGGGAAACTTGGGGAATATGATGGCATAAGAATAGGTTCAGATCCCTGTAGCTTAAGGCTTTTGAATCCTACGAGCCGTAAGGGTCTCGTAGGGGGGAATTCTCCTTACGAGTCGTGAGGATCTCGTAAGTGTAATTTCTCCTTAGGAATCGTGGGGATACCTAAGTGTGTTGCTCCTTTATGAGTCGTAAGGATCTCACGCAGGTGTTTTCTCCTCACAAGGTCGAGAGGACCTTACAGGTGTCTCTATTTTAACAAGATTGCGCCCTTTCGGGTTTTCACAAGCTCGCCGGTAGCCCTGCTGTTTTTACTCACAGCGCCCTTTCAGGTTTTCATCCGTGCCCATTTCGCTTGTGGACGTACCGTTTTTTTTAACTCCTCCGTTTGCCAATGGCACTTAGGGGGGATTTCGCCACCGGGGCGGTTGTGCAGCCAGCGGGACTTAAGTTGCAATCCTCGCCGCTGGGACTTGTGGACCTGGATTCCACTGTCGCCGTGTTTGAGGCGACGTATTTAGTTTAAAGACATTGCGGTCCATTGTTAGTTTAGGGTCATCTCGGTCCATTGTTAGTTTAGGGACATCTCGGTCCATTGTTAGTTTATGGGCGAAGTTTTGCCGGATACTACTTATAGAGTTTGGACTCAGGAAGACAACGAGCATACACGAGCGTCGTCATCTATCATTAACCTGAGCCGTGCGTTATCAAGCGTAGTATTTCTTAAGGAACTGACCGTTTATTGGCCGGAAGGGTCTTTCGCCATGCATATCCATGAGCAAATAGGCCCCACCTTGGTAGACCGTGTCTATGATGTACGGACCCTCATAGTTCGGCTCAAATTTCCCTCGTTTTGCACGGTTGGGGATCATAGGTCTTTTTACGACTAGCACGAGTTCTCCTTGGCGGAATGTTCTCGGCCTAATCATTCTTTCGTATGAGCGTGTCATCCTTACTTTGTAAGCTTCCAGGTTTTGCTGCGCCACGAAACGAGTTTCATCGAGGGCATTGAGCTCCTCAAGCCGAAGATGGGCATTTTCTTCATCCGTTAGTTCATATCGAACTACCACTCGTAGAGAGGGTAGCTCTATCTCCAAGGGAAGTACCGCTTCTGTGCCGAATACCAACGCGAATGGCGTTGTATTTGTGGCTATTTTGAACGTGGTTCGATACGCCCAGAGAGCTTCATGCAATCTCTCGTAACAGTCCTTCCTATTTCTGGACACTGTCTTCTTTATGATCTTCGTCAAGGTCTTATTGAAAGCCTCAGCTATACCGTTAGCTCAGGGATTATAGACTGAAGAGTATCTCCAATCTATATTATGTTGCTGTGCAAAGCAGCCGATCTTATGGTTTCTGTAGGCCGGCCCGTTATCCGAGATGATCCGTCGTGGAGTGCCAAACCGGTAGATAACATGTGTCTTGAAGAAATGGAGGATGTTCTCCGTTTTCACATCCCTTAGTGGCCCTGCTTCTGCCCACTTAGAGAAGTAATCGGTTGTCGCCAATATGAACCGATGTCCCTTGGATGATGCTGGTTCGATAGGCCCGATTATATCGGTTCCCCACATTTCGAACAGCCAGCGGGCCAGCGTTGGGTGTAGAGGATTTGGATGCTGGTGGATGAAGTCCCCATGTATTTGGCACGAGTGACACTGCTTTGTATATTCGAGACAGTAATAACCCATCCTCTTGATTGTAGGCCAATAATAACCCATCCTCTTGATCTTCAGCTTCATCTTTAGCCCGGCTTGATGGGAACCGCAGAGTCCGTCATGGGTTTCTTGGACAACCTTTTTTGCTTCTTCTGGTCCCAGGCACCTTAGCCACAAACTGTCGAACGATCTCCTATATAGAGTATCATTGACGAAGGCAAAAGACAGAGCTCGTTTCATAAGCTGATGTCTCGAAGATGCATTTCCGGGCGTTCGATAGGATTTGAAGTAGTTTATGAAGACTTCTCTCCAATCCTACGCCTTTTCTTCATCCTCTAACTGGATTGCTTCTTGTTCGGTCGCTTCCTTTTGTTCAGAAGACTCCGGAGATATTTCTGCTGGTGCGAGAATCCGGCGGTTTTGCATAATGATCCTTACGTCATCGAGGTTTTCGTCAGCCAGTTCTTTAGCGAGTTTGGCTAGCGCATCCGCCTTACTATTTTCCGCACGCGGTATACTTTCCAGGATATAGGAGGGAATTTTTGTCAGCAATTGCTGCACTCTTTCACCATATTTCACTAACTCTGGCTTACACGTCTGGTAGTCGCCATTTACTTGGCTAACAATCAGCTGGGACTCTCCGTATATTAGGAGGTTTTCGATACCCATGTCGACATCGATCTCAAGACCTGCTATCAAAGCTTCATATTCCACTTCGTTGTTTGTTCTTGGTTCCGTTAAGGAAAGGGCAAAACGTATTATCTCTCCTTGTGGAGTCACAAAGATAAGGCCCACCCCAACTTTGATTATGGGGGTGCTCTGCTTTCGCCTCTTCATGGAAGATGCCCCATCAAAGTAAAGTTCCCATCAGGCGTTATTTTATTCCTTCTCCCTGTCGATTGTGTCGAACGCGTGTTCATCTGGTAATTCGCAGTTTAAAGGAGAGTCGGCTGGTATTGGATGCTCAGTGAGAAAGTCGGCGATGGCCTGGCCTTTTATTGCCTTGAGGGGTCGATATATTATCGAGAACTCCATCAAGAGGAGGGCCCATTTGGCAAGCCTTCCTGTTAACATGGCTCTTGACATCAAATACTTGAGAGGATCCACCCTTGATATGAGATGGACCTCATGTGCCAAGGCATAATGTCGAAGCTTCGTTATCGCGAAGATCAATGCCATGAAATGCTTTTCGATAGGGGAGTAGTTATTTTCTGCCTCCAGGAGGACTCGACTTAAATAGTAGAGGGCTCTCTCCTTTCTATGATCGTTCTCCTGTGCCCATAGCGCGTCTAAAGAACCTTCAAGGGCCGTTATGTACAGGATGAGGGGCTTTCCCTTGACCGGAGCGGTTAGTACCGGGGGATTCTGCAGGTACTACTTGATTTTGTCCAGTGCACTTTGGCATTTACGATCCCAACGAATGGAGTCCCTTTCCTCATTAGATGGCTGTAGGGGCGGCATTTTCCGGAGAGGTTAGCTATGAACCATCGGATATATGCTATCTTTCCTTGGAGAGACCGCAGTTGTTTGAGAGTTCTTGGCGTGGGCATTTCCATGATCTCCTTGATCTTCAATGGGTCTATTTCGATGCCTCGGTGTCGTACGATGAATCCCAGGAATTTTCCTGAGGAGAATCCAAACGCGCATTTCAGAAGGTTCATCTTCAGGTTATATTTCCGAAGACGTTGGAACACTGTCTCCAAATGCTCCCAGTGCTCCTCGTACGATTTTCTTTTCACCACAAGGTCGTCGATATAACATTCGACAATCTCATGTATGAGTTCATTAAAGATCTTCGTCATGGCCCTCTGGTAGGTAGCGCCAGCATTTTTCAAGCCGAAGGGCATCACCTTATAGCAGAATATACCTAGCGGAATCCGGAAGGCAGTGTGCTTTTGGTCTTCGGGATGCATCTTTATTTGATTGTACCCTAAAGATCCATCCATGAAGAAGAAGACCTCATGAGTGGACGTGTTATCTATCATCAGCTCGGTAACCGGTACTGGGAAGTCATCCTTCGGGCAAGCTTTGTTGAGATCTTGGAAGTCCACGCAAATGCGTACTGTCCCATTTTTCTTTATCACTGGGACAATGTTGGCGATCCAATCAGGATATTGAACTTCTTTGATGAAGCCGGAGTTGATTAGCTTCTTGACTTCAGCGTTGATACTCATCTCAAGCTCGAGCCGCATTCTTCTTGGTGCTTGTTTGACTGGTTTAGCGTCCGGCGATATCGCCAGTTTATGCACCGCTATTTCTAGATCTAGTCCTGGCAATTCGGAATAGTTCCATGCGAAGCAGTCTTTATATTGCATAAGCACGTATTTTAGTGTAGCCACCTGCTTTTTAGTCAGCAGCTCACTGACGAACGTCGGCCTCGGTTCATTTTCCATCCCCAAGTCGATTTTCTTCAGATTGTCTACTGTAGTGTGTATCCCATCTTCCAGCTCTTTTGGCACCGGTGGAAATTCTGAGATCACCTCGTCCTCATCCTCATTTGCGAAGCACTGGGATCATCCACATTCTCATGCTCTTCCTCCTGTGAGAGTGTTATCATGTGGCAGGTGCGAGCTCGTTTCCAAGCTCGATGTTGATCTGGACTTTTCCTCGAAGTGTAGGTTGCTCTTGGCTCAAGCTTTCATGGTGGGGCTACCCTCCAATTGTCGGACAGAGCAAACCTGCCTTGCTGATACTGGTCTTCAACCCAGTCTTTGAAGGTGAAGCAATCTTCAAGAGGATGTCATATTGCTCGGTGGTAGGAGCAATAAGCCGGATGATGGACCTCGTTTATTTGCTCAGGGTGCCGAGACTCTGGAAGCGTCATCATTTGATACTTCATGACAAGGTTGAATATTTTCCTTGTCTTATCTTGAGGGAAGGAGTACTCCCGACCCATCTTTTTCATAAAAGACGGATTCCAGCTGACTTTTTCTCGATCACGTGGCTTCTTGGATTTGCTTTGTTGTTTTCGAACACCATTCCCGTTCTTGATCTTATTGTTGCTTCCGCATCGGGATTTCTTCCTACCACGAGAGCGCACAGCGGGCTGAGGGTGAAGGGCATCGTCATCCTCCATAGCCCGCTGAATGATACGTTGCGTCCTGGCTTTCTCTTAAATGGTCATTTCGCGGTTGTGGTCCTCCCGAACCTTCTGACCTGCTTCCCTTATTAGCTTGTCAATCTGTTCTTCTTCGAATGACGGGCTTGGTATTCTCACGGCGGGATTTCGCTCTGGTTCGACATCAACGCTATCTGGAAATGCATTCGCTTCTCCACTGGAGCTATTTATGACACAGCAACCTGGAATCGCTCCTGTTTCTTAGACTGAACGTATCCAAGCCCCGTCGTCTCTATCCTCCCGTTGGGCATTTTTCGCTGAGTCCCAGGAATGTCCCAAATCTTGTTGTAGAATTGGGCTTGTCGAGCGGTTTGTTTGAATGGTACGCCTTGGCATCTTAACAGCTTTTTCAACCCCTCTGCGTAATGTCTGGGCAGACGGATTGGTTGGAGCCTATCGAGCGCAAAATCGGCACCATGCCAGACTTCTTTTTCTACCTTAGTCTCCATAAATTGGTAGAAGAGGATCACCTTTTCGCCTTGGAGGAACGAAGAAGGTCTGCAGCTCTTGCATGCTATATGTATCGAGCGCATCAAGTTCTCTGTAATGGTGCTGCGGAACCATGGTGATTTGCAAGCTCTGATCAGCTCAAATGAAGGTTTGTATTGATGGACGAACAGAGAATACTATGTTGACTTCATCTTCGGAGTCGCTGCCAAAGACCAAAATAGGCGTAGACAGTCCTGGCCCGCTGCCTCGGGGTTGCTCCGAGAAGACCATCTCTTCATCATCTTTGGTATCGCTCCTAAAGATCGGGATGGTGGCGACGGCTTTTTGTTTATTCTTCGGTTTACGAAATCTCTCCGTATCTTCGAAGTCTAGTAGGAAGTACTTAGCGTCTTCGTACTTGCGGACTTCATTTACGAAGAATGGGTTTAGCTCCCTTGTAACTGTGTATTCAAGGCTGTCTTTGAAGAACTTCATACACTGATGTGTAGAAGGGATGATGTTGTACTCGTGTAACCAAAGCCGGCCAAGCAAAGCATTATAGCAAGTCTTGGCGTCGATGACGTGAAACTTGATGTCAGTGACGAGCATCCCGAAGCGTAATGTCGGTATTATGGATCCAAGCGTCCCTGATGACTGCGAGTCGAACCCAGAGATAGTAATTTTGTCCCGAGCCAGGTGTTGAACGTTCATGCAAATCTCCTTCAACACTCTCATATTGAGAAGGTTGACAGAGGACCCGTTGTCAACCAGGATCTTCCCTATCTTGATGTCATGGAATTACCCGGTGACATATAAAGGACGGTTGTGCTCGCACGTTCCGAGGAGGAGATCTTCATCGCCGAATGTGATGTCAGCTGCATGAACCTCTTCCACCTCGTTCTTCATCTTTTCTTCCGCAAAGAAAGCTTGGAACTAATCAGGCTCTTGTAGTGCCTTGATCAGAGAATCTCGTGCCTCTTTAGACAGGAGGAGAGCATCAAGTATGCTCAGTTGCGAGGGTATCTTCTTCAGGTGCGCCAGGACATTGTAATCCACCTTATTTTTCTTAGGCGGGTCCTTAGCTGTGAGCTCTTCGACGACTCTATCATCGAGGGCAATTTCCTCGGGGACCTTTTCCTTCCCCTTGTCTCTCTTACCTGAACCTTTGTTTGACGGTCCGAGATTCTTTTCAGGCAACGTACGATTACGCAGCTGAATGTTCTTGCATTTCTTCACCTCTTCTTCTTTTCCAGAGGTGGATTCCTTGAAGAGAGGGCCGAGGGCCATTTCTTCGTCTGAATCTCTCCCGAAGGTAAGAACTTGAGATTTCCCTTTTGTTGGGATGACATCGACCATATGACAGTTACCGGCTGTTCCTTTATGCTCATCTGGCGTGCTTCTCTGCTCCCGACGGGCTTTGCGCTTTATTCGCTTGAAGTGTTGTCGGTGGGCAACGTATCCCTGCCACCACTTCTTGAAGGCATTGCACTCTTCGGTAGGGTGTATGACCCTCCGATGGTATAAGCAGTATTTCAGATATACATCCGCTTCATCAAGGCACGTACTCCCGGGAGTATTTCTTTCGAAAGGTGGTAGCTTCATTCCCATTGACAGGGCTTTGGCGAACCATTTCCCCCGTCTTAAGCTTGCTTTTGTCTACCGCGGGTGTGCTTCGATCCAGTTGGAGTACTGTATGACTCTTCCTTGCTGCGGCTTCTCCATCCTGACGCTGACGCTTAGCCTTTTCATATATGGCCGTTTCACTCTCTTGGTCTGCTTTGCTCTTTTGGAGGGCTTTGTCATGACCCTAAGGTACATAACGTGACTGCTTCGTTCAGCAGTTTATCGATCAGGTCGTCTGACGGCTCCAGGGATTTTGACGCCGGTCTTGCCCCCAGTTCTTCTGCGTTGCCTTCCGACGCCGAGGGAGCTTCTTCGTCTTTTAACGACAAGTGAGAGACCATGTGGAAACTTGCTACGTACTCCTCAGGTTCTTCTGACGAGTTGTCCCCCTCATCATTGTCATTGTTTCCGTTCTCAAGAATATGCTTGAGGAACTCTTCTAATGTGACTGGGGTCCGCGCTTTTTGGTTGTATTCCTCTAACGCGTCGATGTATTTTTGCAGACCCATACGATTGTCGTCGAGATGCATGTGTTTCTTGGTCTTCCTCTTTTTCTTTGAAAACTTCGAAGGCTTGGCCTAGGAGTTTTGCCCATCGTTACCAACTTTTGGCGCTGGGCACGGTTTCAACATCCCATCAATAATCTCAGGCTTTAGTGAGCTTTTCCACCTGATCGCCGGGCATGCCTGAAGATCTTTCAGCATTCTTTTAGTTTTAGTCGAAAGGACCATTTCCTACGGAGCTTCTTCTACAAACAAGTAGTATGCCCCCGGCGTATCCACCTTTTTAAGAGCGTGCTGTTGTAGCAGGTTTACCTTCCAATTTACGGACAGTGCGAACTTGCCCTGTTGGTACTGGTCTTCAACCCACTTTTTGAAGACGTAGCAATCTTCGATTGGGTGGCCTACTATTCTATGGCAGGGGAAGTAGTTGGGATTGTTGACATCACCAGGCTGCAGTGGGTGTCTCGAATCTGGCAGCGTGATGAGCCTGTTGCGCACCGCTAGTTCGAACAGCCTTCTTGTTTTATCCCGGGGAAACGAGTAGGGACGTCTCAACTTTTCTTCGAGGGATCATGGTTTGTTGCTTTGGCGAGCAACCGGTTTTGGGTCACTCGGTTGTTGTTGAGCGTTGGCGATGAAGGCCGCTTTTCCTTTGCCCTTTTTATTCCGTAGATCCGTTTTTGAAGAGGACGGCCTATAGCCCATCTGGTCCAATTGGGCCAGTTTGTCAATCAAGGCCTGGAAGGTGGTCGGCTTGAAGAACATCATAAACTGGGATATAGTTGCCTGGGGATCAAGGGTCCCCACGAACATGCCCATGGCAGGAGCTTCTTCTATGCGCTGTTCACACTTTGACCATAGGTTACGCCACCAAATTGCGTATTGAACCCAGGTCTCTCCCGGCTTCACTCTGGCATTGATTAATGCCGTGATCGGGGTGCGCTCGCTTGCGCTTGCGAACCGTTGCGTAAACAGTAGCTCCATTTCTGTAAATGTTTTGATGGAGTCATTCGGAAGCTCCGAGTACCATTCAAATGTTGTCTTCGCCAAGCTGCCGACGAACTGGCGAATCAGTAGTTTGTCATCGCGCCCGGTCTTACCGCACAAAGCTCTGAATTGAGCAACTTGCTGGTGTGGATTTCCCGTCCCCTTATACACATGGAATTTAGGGATCGTATATCCCAGCGGGTACTTGATTTGATCATACCAGCCTGGATAAAGTCGCCCAGTTCTGACGACTTGACCTGCCGCTTCGCTTGCTTGATGAGCTCGTATTTGTTGATCTATGTAGTCATCAAGGGTAGCTTTGGAGATCGTCTCCTCCCTGGCTGCTGATAAAGCCGGATGAGGGTTTGATGTTTCCCCTCTATCGTCTTCAATGATTATCGGAGGGTCTTCGGCTGGAGGGTCCGGCTGGATCATCATCCCGACCATGTCTTGGAACAGGAGCGCCATCTGCTTCATGTTAGCGGCTTGTTCCACGGCCTCTTTATCCTTTCTCTCCAGCACCCTTCGCAGGAATTCCGTGTCGGTCTCCTGATCTTGGAGCTGTTCGGACGATGCTTCCGGACTTTCTTTCTGCCTAGTGAGTGCGGCCATCCCTGTCAACATCTCCTGGAGCATTTGTTGTTGCTCCTGAGCTTTTGTCACCGATTGTGTGAGTGGCCGATGACCTGTGGAGGTACGGCTTTCCTCTTTCCCGGAAGCCATGTACACCGTATGTACTACCATGCCCCCAGACTTGGGGCGTTTGGGTCCACTGCCTTTGATATTTGCTGCCGGTGGTGGGAGATTCTCAGGCCTTCTCTTTTTGTGGGAGGTCGAAGCCGAAGGAGCTATTACAACAGGCGCCCGAGAAGTCCCTCGCTGCATGCTAGAAGGACGACTTCCCTCTTGTCGAACCTTCATTTTCTCCGGTCGACGAGAATAGTCCTTGTTGATCACAGATACCTGAACTTTCCGCCAGACTCTGTGGATTCGGGAGGACAGCTGCTGAGGGGGCTGTTCCGGCTTCGCCCGCACCGTGTTTTCAACATGTGGAGGAGACTTCTTCAGTACAGCGGTTGGAGAGTTCTTTCGCACCCTCTTGAGCGGATCGAAACTGTTCCCAGTTGGAACAGCAGCATTAATTTCCACCATTGGAGCTGGTGGAGTAAGTCCAGAGGGGGAACTGTCCCCAGCTTTCCTCACTCGGTGCCAGTGGCGACGTCGAGCATGTCGTGCAGACGGGACTACCTCTGTCGTCGGAGCGACTTCGTCATGCCCTCTGCTTTGATGGGAGGCTGTTGTCGGTATCAGCCTGTCGAAGACCGATCTTATGATAGGGGAAACAGCCTTGGTGACTTTGCCCGGAGCGGGAGTTGGAACGGCCAGTCTTGTGAAGACCGATCCTTTAATAGGATAAGCCCCTTTGACGACTTCGTCTGCCGGAGATGGAATGGCTATCCGCTTCGGGATAACCGTTTTAGGTATCGCGAGCCTCTTTGCGGGCCTACTTGAGCTTAGTCTCAGCATGTCGAAGACTGAGGCGGCAAACTTGGACGACCCGTTGAGAGGGGCCGCAGTGGTTGCAAGCCGATCGAAGACTGACTTCTTTGGAGCCTCTTGTGATGGCATTGAAGCTCATTGACGGGAGCATAGTCCCAAAAAACAGTTCAGTGGTGGCCTGAGTCACCTGTTCCACCGGCATTGCAAAGATGGAGGCCGCTTGGGGCCCATAAGTCACTCCTCCGGTCGGGGCGGAGTGAGAATTTCTGTTGCAGTTAGTGCAGCTGGAGGCCATCGATGTTATCTCCTTTTCCTGCATGGAGCAAGACACCAAATCTCAGTACCTCGAATCCAAGGGCAACCATATTAAACCGCGATTCGTTCACGAACACGACATGCGAAGTGTGGAGTGGAAAGAGGAAGAGGTCCCACCGGGCATGCCAGAATCTGTTCACCGCCGAAAGCCGGGAAGACAAACATCTTACCTGAATTTGGGGGCAGATGATATTTGGATTTATCCGTCCACCTCTCCGAAGATACCAAGTTGATTTATGGCACCGTGCATCGGGGGTTTGGACGGATGCGGCCGTTGTAGCAGACTTCGTCAGATTCCCCCTCGTTTATGAGGGTTTTTTTTTATTGTGGGGATGCTCTTCCCTGCAGGCGCAAGCCCCTGCAGTTAATTATGTTACCGCATCGCGATAACCACTTTCTCCTGCTTCAGAAGTTCACTTCGTGTCGTGTGTGTTTGTTTTATTTTTGGTTGCCCGTAGATTGTATACGGATACTAATTTATGTTGTCGCCCGTAGGGCGTGGATTAGTCCAAATCCGTATATTCTTAGATTTGGGTTTGGGTTGATTTAAGGATCGTTAATCTCGTTTGAGATTAAGATCAACTTAAATGTTTGTTAAGGATACGTTAGTCCGATCTTAGACCAAGATCTACTTAACGGGGTTTAGAATCATTTTGATCCAACAAAAGAGCATTTGGACTCAATCGTTTTAGTTTAGGGACGTTACGGTCCGTAGATCACCATTTTTTTTTGGGTGGGGATTTAGTTTAAGGACGTTACTGTCCATAGCTAGTTTAAGAACATTGCGGTCCATAGGGATCTGCCTGTCAATTTGGGAGTGCACCAAAGAGTTATTGGTTATCGGGACACACCACCTCTCTGAAGACGCTGAAGAATTACAACGACATTTATCAGAGGTGTGAGGAGATGTACCCTTGAACCAATGTCCGTTGGAAGATCAGTAGTCGTATTTGGGACTAAGACCAACGTAGAAGATGGTGAGCACATGGGCTCGGTTGATCTGAAATAGGGACTTCTGGTCAACTTGGGTTCAGCCCACTCAGTCTTTGAATAAAGTGTTAAACACTTGTTTGGGCTCAGTCCCTTTTCTGTGCAAACAGTGCTGATCATTTATATGGGCTCTGACGCTCACATTTTACTTTACCCTCTCTTTTTTATGGAGTGTTAAACACTCTTTATGGCACCCACGTGCGGAACACGTGATGCACTTGGCGCTGAGCGCCAACCACTGAGTGCTAGTCACTCTTTATTGAGCAGCGCCCACGTGAGGGACACGTGAGGCGCTTGGCGCCGAGCGTCAACCTTTGAGTGCTAAGCACTCTTTATTGAGCAGTGTCCGCGTGAGGGACACATGAGGCACTTGGCGCTAGGTTTTCTTTGTATGTTTTGTTCTGAAGAGTTCAATTCTGTGTTTCTTTTCTGGATCTTTGATCCCCAAGAACAAATTCATCCCCATGAGAGTTAAATTCTCATTTGTGGGAGACTTGTCTTGTGGATCTCGGATCCAAAGAAAGAACTATGTTCTTTTATGAGGGTTAAACCCTTGGGTATGCAGATGAGATGCTCTGATCTCAATTTTTTTATTTACCTGGAAGAAAGGTATTCTTCTTTCTTAAAGCTTTCTGCTTTGTTTTTTTTAAAGTTTATGGGGGGGTCTCTTTGTACAAGACTTGAAGTCTTGGGTCTTTTATATAGTAGAGGCAAGTTTGTTGATTTAGATGAAAAAATCTCTCATTGAGAGATCCTTAATTGATTTGGGGATTTTATCCACCGTTGGATCTTTGATCCAAGGACTTTGTTTTACAGAAGATATTTTCTTGTTTTTAACAAGATTGGGGAAATATTTTCCCATACAGAGCTTATTCTGTGGCTTGGTGATTTTTTAATCACCATTGGATTTTTAATCCAACGGTACTCTGTTTTACAGAGAATAATCTTTCTCGTTTAGAAAGATTTGAGGAATATTTCCTTAACAGTATTTTAATTCTGTATTTTAATGATTTGTCATCCCCGTTGGATCTTTGATCCAATGGCAGAGAACTTTTAGTTCTGACGCTGGCGCCCTCGTGCAGGGCACGTGAGGCGCTGCCTCAGAGTTTTTAATTTTGAGCTTTGCTTTTTTGTTGGGGAAATAATCTCATACTTAATTTTGAGTTGTATTTATCTCTCCCCAACCTCGCCTCCTATCTCCTCCACCCTTAACCTCCTTCTTTGTTCATAACTAAAGTCAACAGAGGCAAAGGAGAATTAACGTCAAGTTTACTAGAGCCCTTAAAAAGGGTGGTGGGAGGAGGTTGTTAAAATAGAGGAGATGGTTGAATTTATGGAGAGCCTAAGTCAATCAGTGAGAGGAACGTGGGGGTCTAGAGCTTTCCATCCAAAACATTATTGTCTCAAGCTAAGAGCAAAATGGATTCAATTTCAAAGCCTAAAAGGCTTACTAAATTAATTTTGACATAGTTTTTAAATTGGGTTTGGATTGTAAGAATCACATCAATATGAAAAAAGTAATGAATTAACTATAAAGATATCAAAACCAACCCCTCGTTTGGAAAATCAAGATTGATGAAACATATGATCGTCAATTACTCCCACATTGTAGTATAGGTGAAAGGTAAGCCAAGGTCTTTGGTTCAACAACAACTGAGCCTTTTATCCCAAGCATATGGGATATGCTGCATTAACCAACATGAGAATCATGCCGAGTCGAGCACATGAATCCTCCGCCTCCACTCACTCCTATCGAACAATATACATTCATTAAGACCTTTGGCATCCATATCTTTTCGTATCGCCTCCATCCACGTTTTCTTCGGTCGCCCTTTCACTTTTATGACTTGGCCTAAATCGAGAATATTCATTCGTCAAACCGGTGCTTCTGTAAGTCTGCGTCGCACATGACCAAACCATCTTAGACGGTATTCCCGCATCTTCTCTTTCACGGGCGCTACACCAACCTTTGCATGAATATCTTCATTTTGCACCTTATCCTTTTTAGTGTTATCACACATCCAACGAAGCTTGCGCATCTTCGCTACATACATCTTTTGTGCGTGATGTTTCGTAGGAGCTTTGCATTTCGTACCATATAATAAGGCAATCTCAACAACGCTTCGATAAAACTTCCCAATCAACCGTAACGGAAAGTTACGGTCGCACAAAATCCCCGTTGCACTTCTCCATTTCAACAAGCCAGCCTGAATTCTCTGTTTGACATCACTATCGTTCTCCCCATCCTTTTGGATGATAGAACCTAGGTATCTAAACTGATCGCTCGGTGATATCTCATGCATATCTAGTGTTATACCACTGTGATCTCGACTTCTATGTATACTAAATTTGCATTGCATATATGCTGTCTTGAACCTACTAAATCTAAACCCTCGAGGTTCCAACGTTTACCTTCATAACTCCAATTTAGCTTAACCCATGCTTTCGTCTCATTTACCAGAATAATATTATCAGCAAATAACATACGCCAAAATACCCCATCTTGGATAGTTCAAGTAAGCTTATCCATCACTATGACAAACAGGAATGGACTTAATGCAGATCCTTGATGCAAACCAATTGTGATCGGAAAATCTCTTATTAGGCCGCCGCAAGTCCTTACATTTGCCACTACTCCATCATACATGTCTTAGATTATGTCAATGTACCTGATTGGGACTCCCTTCTTCATCATTGTCCGCCATATTACCTTTCTAGGTACCTTGTCGTAAGCTTTCTTTAAATCAATAAAAACCATAAGCAATTCCTTGTCCTCTCGAAAACGTTCGATAAGTTGATGAAGCGAATGAATAGCCTCTGTCATCGATCGTCCAAGCATGAATCCTAATTGATTCTCTATTATCTTAACATTCGGCCTTAGCCCGTGTTCAATCACTCTCTCCCAAAACTTCATAATGTGACACATAAGTTTTGTTCCACAGTAGTTTGAGCAACTTTGAATGTCGCCCTTATTCTTATAAGGGTACAAGGGTACTCTTCCTCCACTCATTTGGTGTCTTTTTGGTTTGCCAAATTTTATTAAATAGGTCTGTCAGCCATCTAACGCCTATTTCTCCTGGGCATCTCCATATCTCAATAGGAATTCAGTCTGGACCAACGGCTTTTCTTGATTTCATTCTCTTCAAAGCATTTGTAACCTCAGATATTCTTATCCTATGCATTTATATCATGAGATTGAATGGAAAGTTCATCCAAATTCTTAGTAAAGCTTTTATTGAACAATTTGTCAAAATAATCTCTTCAACTCTCCTTTATATCCTCATCTCGAACTAAAACCTTCTGATTTTCATCTTTGACATTTCACCGTACACAAGTCTCTGCTCTTCCTCTCTCTCATCCGAGCAATCCTATATATATCATTTTCAGCCTTCTTGGTGTTCATCTTCTCGCACACCTTTTTGTAGAACTTAGTTTTGGCTTCCCGAACAGCTTTCTTAACTTTCTTTTTAGCTATCTTATACTTCTCAAATCTCTCTACATCTTTGCTTTTCTTCAAATTTCCATAAGTATCTCTTTTGATTTTAATAGCAGCCTTTACTTCTTTCCACCATGATGTATCCTTAAATGGTGGAGTACAACCCCTCGACTTACTATGTAGATCTTTAGCTACTCTCTTAACACAACCAACCATCTTGTTCCATGTGTCTGAATCGTCTTCGGACTTCCAATCAGCCCCTTAAACTACACGATCTACAAAGGCTTCTTTGTCATCCTCCTTCAGTCGCCACCAGGCCCACCGTTTAATTCTAGGCTCTACCTTACGTCTAATATTCCTAGGTCCTCTTTTGAACCAAACATCTAGAACTAAAAGTCTATACTGAGTGGTTACACTCTCACCCAGAACTAAAACCAATGTCTTTGGTTCATGGTATATATTTGAAGAACTCCGAACTATCATGATGTTTGGGGGAAATTTACCTTAGATTCTAACTTAAGTATAATTTATGATGCCGATGTAGTTTATAATTAAAATCATTACATCTTATGCCAACTAGATCACAAGTTTGTCTATCTAAATAGTAGTGTATTTTTTCTAGACTGGTCGATAAGAAGAACCAATCTTGTAATTTGGATTTACAGATATTAATTTGGTATTTTGATTTTAAACATTAAGCAATTCATACGAAGACAGGAGTATTATGAAATCTCTCTTCTATGGTGCCTTTAATTAGATAATGGGATATAAAAACATTGATTGGGACTAACTGAATAAATATTATTTGGATTTGGGGCATTAAGTTTCAAAATCATAACTCGACTCTATTTTGTTAATTTAATACCCAATGTAGTGCCACATTCATATGTGTCCCACCTCGCTCTTCCTTTTATTAAAGATTCCTTTTGTTCACATCTTTGCCGCTATCTAACGATGTTGTAAAGATCGTCCTTGGCAGTTGTCTTCGTGGAAATTAGATTACAAGGGAATACACACTAGTGTTTTTTCAGCTCCTATGCATGTGTAGAAAATTTACTAAAATTTCTTATTTTCAAGAGAGTATGATTTTTAATCGGTTACTTAAAATTTTTTAAGAGAAGCTTATTGTTTTTAAATGCTTATTTGCAAAAGACAATATCGTATAACTTTTTTCTTCATAATTGAACACATTCTGAGAAAATTATAGACAAACAATGATAGATTAAATTATTAAGTTCTTTGAAAAGTTCCATACTACATTCACATGGATGGCCGCATAGCATTAAAAAATATCCATGTTAGACAAATAACAAATTGCAAATGGCATGTAAAGTTCATAATAGAGAGAGAGAGAGAGGAGACATGATATTAACTAGTATATAATATAAAACGGTCCGTTACCACATCTAATCATTTAATCAATGATATGCTCCATCTACACATGAAGTATCTATGAGTATCAACATTTGGTTAATTTGAAGTCTTCCACATGTTTGATCAGGTTTTCTCGATATATGGAAAAATTACGGTGGTTTAAAGCCGTCCATTTTAAACACACTTGATTCATCCACTACAACAAATAAGGGTTGCCCCTATGGATTTAGCCGTAGGGGAAAACCACTGCCCCTACGGATAAGTCCGTAGGGACGAAAAAATAACCTGTAGGTGCAAACGCCGTAGGTGCAAGTTGAAACCCTGAACTTGCCCCTACGGGAAAAATCTTGCCCCTACGGAGTTCTGTGTAGGGCCAGTTTCACCTACGGAGTAGGCCGTAGGGTAAAAAAGTTATTTTATTTACGGTTTTTTTAAATATATTAGCTATACCTACGAAGATATCCGTAGGGCCAAGTACTATCCCCTACGGATATCTGCGTAGGTACTTATCCGTAGGGGCAAAATATCAGGATTCCTGATATTTTGCCCCTACGGATAACTCCGTAGGGGCCTTTGTTTGCCCCTACGGACATATCCGTAGGGGCACTCCCAACCACCTGGTACTGAGATCAGGGGGGAAATATCAGTTACTGCTGATGTTTTGCCCCTACGGTTTAATCCGTAGGGGCAATATGATTACCTGCGGATTAATCCGTAGGTACATATTATCTTTTTTTTTTTTAAAAAGGCTGCCTGATTTTTTCCCGCCCTGTGCACAATAATATATATATATATCAATAAAATATAAAATTAATCATCACACAACATATATCGCAGTATTCATAATCACATCTCACGCATATAATATACAAAAGAAACCTAAAAACTGAATATGATATAAATATAAACCAATATCAAATATCAATATCATTTCAAAATGTAGTACAATATGTATGATATAAATAAATACATGTTTCAATAAATATGAATCAAAAAGCTACCCTAGCTCGGTCCAGCTCCACCTCTGATAAACGATAGAATCAAGCGCGCCTGCTCCTCGGTCAATAAACCATGCAATTCGGCGCGTGCTGGAGTCTGAGCGGCCTGTGGAGCTGGCGATGTGGTCTGCGCAGCCGCCGTTGAGGTAGTCGCTTACGGAGCCGCGGCTGCTGGAGTCTGAGCGGGCGGTGGAGCTATAGGAGCTGTCTGCGGAACCACGGCCAATGTAGTGGCTTACGGAGCCGCAGCCGAAGGAGATGCATGTGGAGGCTCGGCCGATGTACCATGTCGCGTCTGGACCTAACGTGTGTAAGAAGCGTGTAAAAACTGTGTATTATTCGAATTCGTATCATTATCAAGTTATTTCGAAACCCCATTTGGATATCTAGTTTGGAAAACCGTTGTTTATTTTAATTACATATGTATGTATGATTAATCAAACCTAAGTCTAAAACCAAATAAGCTCAAGCTACGTACTAATTATGGATATATTGATATCTATAATATGACATGATATTTTATTATAAAGTAGTATACATACCAGCATCTCCTTCAACTCCTGAACGGTGGCACTCAAGCTCTCCAGTTCCTGCTGGACACGTCGCTCACTGGAGACGGAGGAAGTAACCGCCGGGGTGGAGTCCAACCTCATATGGGCCCTGCTAGGGCCCAGTCCCCGGCCTCTCTCCCAACCTCCGTGGTGCCCTCCGTGTGCGGCGTCCAGAACTGGGGTCAGCAGCCTCGGATCGCTCTGTCTGGTAAAATCGATCCCCGAGGCCTCGGCCTGCTCAACCACCCGCTCCTACACCCACATTAAGCAGTAAAGTATAAGTATAAAATTTAAACTTGAACCTTCCAAAACTAAAATTTCAAATATGGGTAGAATAAATATTAACACTTACGCAATACTCCTGGGTAGCGACGTCGGGATATCGAAGCTCGCCCGTGGCGGGATCTGTCGAGGTGCCGTGGACGGAAAGATATGCGGACAGCACGCTCGGTGTACCACCTGACGCCATGGTCCGAGCTGTCTGCAATATTAGAAAATAACTCTTAATATTAGAAATATTAGAAAATAACTCTTAATATTGCAGAATATCACAAAGGTCGGTCTATTGTAATTTACCGATAACTCCATGGCTCGATTAATATTCCTCGAGCCACCTGTGTAAGTAGGGCGACCCCTCTTCGCCGACTTCCTGTTCTCTGTATTCTGAGCGGACTGTTTCTGCACAACGCATTAACATTTAGTTTTCTAATTAAGGAACACAAAAAAATAAATTATATCATAAACAATGAATTACATTTAAAATACATACCTGTTTGCGTTGGAAGTCGAAATATTCACACAATAGAGGCCATGTCTCTACGTCGACTCTCGCAAACGCCGGAGTAGATAGGAGGGCCGCTCTCTGCCTCGGGGGTCGCCGTCCACAGGGAGTAGCAGTCGGCCTTCAGCTCATTCCTGTTGTATCGGACCTTGGCCTGCATGTTCTTCATCAGGCCATTGTACAGAGTATGAAGGTCGAGCACCCTCCCTGGGTGATCAGGGTCGGTTACAGGCTAAAAATCATAATCCAACTGAAAATACAAAAAAAACATTGTTATTAGATTGCAAATGTTAATACGTACCCGAGCCTGATCAAAGAAGAGGGCGAATGAGCGCTGGTGCTGCTCGCCCCACTCAACGTGAAGTGGATAGTTCTTCACGAGCCGGCTCTCGTCCCCCATATACCGGCCAAACCTCTCGGCATGAGGACCGGTATAGCGATAGTCAAGGGTAAAAAGGAGGGGGAATGCTGCCTCCCCCCTAGCTCTGTCAGGCCTCAGCCTATGGGACTGATTCGGGCCTCGAGTCCCCCTCTGGGGATGGGGAGGCCCTGCATCTGCACGAAATATCAAGACAATCAATATTAAGACAAAGTTGTATTAAGAAATCAAGGTTAAACGAAAATTGAAGTGTGATATATACCTCCGATGACTATCGCACGAGCCTGGGCCCGGGCAGCAGCACGAACGGGACGATAGTTCCTCCGGTGAGGAACAACCGGGGTCCCGGATGCGGACGCATCCCCTCCAACTAGAAAATAAGCATTGGCGCTAAATTTCCATGAAGTTCATATTTATTCTATAGAGCATATGTAAATGAATAAATATTTATATTTATTCATACTAACCTACAGACGATGCGGAGGGTATGGAAGCGGCAGGAGTGGCCCCTGCGGAAGATGTGGACGCACCACCTATAATTAGACAATTAAAAATAGATTATATAAGTAATTGCAAAAAAAATGTGTAGATCAATAATATAACGTTCTAAATCAATATGCATGCACTATAGGATATATAAACATACCCGCAGGTGCGGTGGTGTCACCTCCTACAGCTAGACAATAATAAAAATTGCTAAGTAAGAGCAAAAGGAATGTATGTATTTATGATATAGCATTCTAAATCAATATACATGCACTACATGATATATAAACATACCTGGAGGAGCGGGAGTGGCCTCTGTCCCAGATGTGGACGCATCACCAACAACTAGACAATCAAACATTGACAATATAAGTAATTTTGACATAAACAGGCATGAATATCTGTAATATTACATTCAAAATGGATATGCGTGCAGTATACCTGGAGATGTGGCAAAATCCACATGGAAGGAGGCATCCGAAGGGGTCTCCGATCTGGGTGCAAGACCGGACCTCTGAAGCTCCCTACGGAGCTCTCCGGGCGGCAGAACCGCTCTGCCTCTGCCTCTGCCTTTGCCGCGGCTGGAGCTCCTGCCGCCCCTCGCTGCTCCCGACATCGTCATCAAATCTAGATAAACGGTTCGTGGACGCATTAGAAAATCATTAAAAGTATTGACTATATATGTATAGAGCGTAAAATGTGAAGTAATAATATAACATTACTGATAACCTTTTTCGTTTCGTGGGCGCATTATACATATCTACTTGGATTTCATCGTCGATGTCATTTCTAACCCACGTAACTTCATGATCGGTCGAAGACAACCCGTCCTTCGAAACAGACGGTCGGAGCACTTTAAGCCTTCTCTCTTCTTCGTCCTCATCGCTGTCCTCGAATTCTGGGACATCGTAGACATCTCTGGGTTTCCATCGGCATACAACACTCCATCCCGGATGCTTCAAACACTGTGAGTAGTATACTTGGAACGCTTGGTTCGGAAAGATAAACGGATCTTCCTGACCGTAAAATCGAAGTGTGTTCACACTGGTCAATCCATATTCATCTTTCCAAGTCCCAAGATTACTTCTCCACCTTTCCGTATCGGTTCGCGTATCATACCAAGTACACTGGAATATATAAAAAGGTTCTGATCGTCCGGGATAGTGAATGCCGAGTATACAATTTAAGTACCCATAGTAAATCACACCGTCCGATCCTACCATCGCAATCCCACTATTCTGAGTGGTTATAGATGTTTATATGTCCTTAACTTCGAATTTGTATCCAAGGACACCAAATCCTTTGTAATATGCAACCTCCATACTAGGAAATTGAGCTAAACATCTTGAATCACTCTCAAATGATGCAAACAAGTTCGGATCGTGGATCTAACAAAACAAATTTTATGACAAATACATAAAGATACAAGTTTAGATTAAAACTGATAGCAATAAAATGTTATTCGAATAATTTACATGATCTGTGACCCAATCACAAAAATTATCCTGATGATATTTTTCCAAACGTTCTTCGTTCCAATCAGGATGCCCCTCACGTACCTCGTTAAAATGAATTCTGTTTTCGACAAATAATTGTGACATTAATATTATATCATTTCATACACACACAAACACAGATATAACAATTAATTCAAAAAAACTTACTCTCTAATTTGTTCAAGACATGCGCAATTAAGCAAGATAAACCGGTATATCTTGTTGATAAACATAGTGTCTACCCTCTTATACTCGGCTTTACCATATGGCCCGTCTTGAATTCTTCATGGTCGGTTAAGCCTTGTCTCAATATTCTCGTCCAGATAGCGGGAACAAAGTGTGGTTGCTTCATCAAGAAGATAACCTTGCATGATAGAACCCTCTGGTCGATTTTATTGCGTATATACTTCTTAAGAGTGTAGAGGTACCTAATGAAAATATGTTGAATAAATAAATACGGGCATACAGGACAACAATAAATTTATAAATTGCGCGAAACGAAAAATTACACATACCTCTCGACGGGATACATCCATCGATATTGTACCGGTCCGGCTAACTTCGCCTCAGTTGCAAGATGAACCGTCAAGTGTATTATGATATCGAAGAATGATGGTGGGAAAATACGCTCAAACTTGCAAAGTATCAACGCAATAGAATTTTCTAGTTTATCCAGCATCATAACCTCCAGTGTTTTAGCACACAACTCTCTGAAAAAACAACATAAGTCGTTGATTACTAGACCAACCGAGTCGGGAAGAGAAGTCCTGTGGGCTAATGGAAGAAGGTGCTCAACGATAACATGGTGATCATGACTTTTCTGCCCATCGATCTTGCCCTTCACAATTTTTATTTTCTTGCTGAATGATCCTGAGAAACCTGTGGGGACTTTCAAATCATGCAACACCTGCAGGAATCTTTTCTTCTCCGGTTGTGACATATGATAAGCGGCATTGGGAAGTAGAAACTTGCCCGGTTTACCCGCTACCGGTCTAGGGTGCAATTCACTTCTTATTCCCTACTCTTGTAGATCCATCCGAGCATTCATGTTGTCTTTCGATTTCCCGTCTTTACAAAGAAGCAAGTTAAGTATGAGCTCTGATACTCCCTTCTCTATATGCATGACGTCCAGACAATGACGCACTGAATTTGTAGAGCAGTACGGAAGCTCGAAGAAAATGCTTAACTTGTTCCAATATAGTGGTTTGACCTATTTCGTCGGATCCATCCCGAATGTCACGTTATTATAACCATCCCATTTAGCAGTCACGTCCTCTCCGGACAATGGGGATGGAGGTCCAAGAAGCTCCTGATGACCATCAAAGTGAACCGTGTCTAACCTAAAGGGGTGGTCTGGAGGCAGGAAATGTCGATGGCCGCAATAACAAACATTCCTGATAAAATTCAAGAATTTCGATGTTGTGTGTTCATGGCAATGAGGACATGCTTTGTGACCATGTACGGACCAACCTGATAGCATTCCATACGCAGGAAAGTCATTAATTGTCCACATTAAAGTCGCACGCAATATGAAGGTTGTATTTGTGTTTGCATCATATGTCTCTACACCTTCAATGAACAAAGATTTCAACTCCTCGATCAGAGGTCGGAGATAGACGTCGATATTGTTCCCCGGTGAGTTTGGTCTGTCGATAAGAAGAGGCATCATAAAGTATGATTGGTCCATAGCCAACCAAGACGACAGATTATAAATTATCATTACAACGGGCCATGTGCTGTGACTTCCAGCCATATAGTTGAATGGGCAGAAGCCATCAGTAGCCAGTCCGAGCCGAACATTGCGAGGATCGCTACTGAATATTGCGTGCCTCCTATCGAAATCCTTCCATGCCGGTGAATCTCTTGGATGACTCATTTTTCCATCTTCACTTGGAGGAGCACGGTGATGCCAAATCATTGCCTCGGCTGTTTTCTTGCACCTGAATAGCCTCTGTAGCCTCTGTGTTATAGGAAAGTATCGTGCTATCTTCACAGATATATAAGGCTTCTTATCAGAATCTTTCGGCTTATACCTGGCCTCTCCGCATGTTGGACACTCTTTCAAATCTGAATTCTTTTTCCGGTACAACACCTAATTTTTAGGACATGCTTGAATCTTCTCGCACTTTAGACCCAAATCAGACATCATCTTCTGGGCTTCGTACCAGCTGTCGAGCACATTATTTCCCGGAGGCATAGAATCTTTCAAGAACGAAAGAAGCATTGTGAATGACTTGTTGCTCCATCCATTTAGGCACTTAATCTGGAAAAGTTGGACGAACCATGAGAGGGTGGAATACTTCGCATTCTCATAAATTGGTTTCCTAGCATCATTCATGAAATTTTCATATTTATCCGCACGCGGTCCTTGACCGGAAGGAATATCATCTTCGGTACGAATAGATTCACCTAGGACAGCCTCTACCATATCCTCCATTTCTTCTGATGGAAATAAATTACCGTCTTCTCCTTCTGCCGCATTACCAAATTCTTCTTCTTCTCCTGCCACATTATCGTGTTCTCCTTCTTCTTCTGCCGCAGTACTGCATTCTTCTCCTTCCCCGTGATATTTCCAAGTTGTATAAAGTCTAGTAAACCCATGTTTTACAATATGAAGCTCTGCCAATTCTACATTCTGCCAGTACTTATTGCCACATCTATCGCACGGAAAGAGAATCTTCTCTATTATGATCTTATTATGTGCGCGTGCAAATTTAAGGAAAGCAGCAACTCCTGCGACAAACTTAGGTTGCATACGTTGTTTCCAATCCACATGCATCCAGTCCTTAACTCTGACGTACTCATGGGCCATGTTAGACTGTATAACATATAAATTGTAGGTTATGCTGACTATATTGAGAAATATAAGAACGGGATAGTTACTGACAAAGGAGAAAATCCGTGTATATGCTTTGTGTGTGCGTTTGTCGTTGAAAAGAATAAATTATCGCACGTATGATAACCGATAGACGGGGACTAAGTGGCGCTTTTAGTTTCATATATGAGTATCGATGAGAATATGAAGGTTTCATATTATCATATATTGGTTTTAACTTGAACATCTCGAATCACTCTTTAATTATGTGTTTGTTGTGTATTCTTGTTGTATGTGTGTGTTCCGGCTGTCGGGGGTAGGCTTCTATCCCATTAAGAATGTATAGAGCGAACACGCATCACTTTTGCTTTCAACCGTTTCGAGTAAATTTCGGCAGCACCTCCCCGCTGTTCTCCGAGTACACTGTAATAGAATAGATAATCATTTCAAAGCTGTGAAACAACGTTGAAATGAACATCTAATCTATCTTTGTACACAGAGAACCAGCGGAAAGGTACCGACGAAATATCTCGAAACGGATGAAAACACAAGTGAATGAAGGCGTTTGCTTTATACATTCTTAACTTGTCCATACGGGACAAATCTATGGGTTACCATACGATTGAATTTTCTCGTCGCGTAGACTATACGACGGTTGTTAGTATTGAGCTATACTGTCTGATATTTAACAACCTTCGTATAGTTCTATGTCACGACGAGCATCGCACGTATGTTAACCGATAGACGGGGACTAAGTGGCGCTTTTAGTTTCATATATGAGTATCGATGAGAATATGAAGGTTTCATATTATCATATAGTGGTTTTAACCTGAACATCTCGAATCGCTCTCTAATTATGCGTTTGTTGTGTATTCTTGTTGTATGTGTGTGTTCCGGCTGTCGGGGGTAGGCTTCTATCCCATTAAGAATGTATAGAGCGAACACCCATCACTTGTGCTTTCAACCGTTTCGAGTAAATTTCGGCAGTACCTCCCCGCTGTTCTCCGAGTACACTGTAATAGAATAGATAATCATTTCAAAGCTGTGAAACAACGTTGAAATGAACATCTAATCTATCTTTGTACACGGAGAACCAGAGGAAAGGTACCGACGAAATATCTCGAAACGGATGAAAACACAAGTGAATGAAGGCGTTAGCTTTATACATTCTTAACTTGTCCACACGGGACAAATCTATGGGTTACCATACGATTGAATTTTCTCGTCGCGTAGACTATACGACGGTTGTTAGTATCGAGCTATACTGTCCGATATTTAACAACCTTCGTATAGTTCTATGTCACGACGACCATCGCACGTATGTTAACCGATAGACGGGGACTAAGTGGCGCTTTTAGTTTCATATATGAGTATCGATGGGAATACGAAGGTTTCATATTATCATCGAGTATCATATATTGGTTTTAACCTGAATATCTCGAATCGCTCTCTAATTATGCGTTTGTTGTGCATTCGTGTTGTATGTGTAATATGATTTTAAACCATTGAGATCAAGATTTGAGAAATTTTATAAGTGGCCGTTAACATGATAACAATCATCTCTTCTTATCAGTCCATATCTGAATTCTAAAGGGCAGTATATTTGCTATTAAAAGATCATGTTCAACTCTAAAGCAAGGGAAAAATAGAGGAATATAGATCTATTAAAATCAAGCCATAAAGCTAATCACATATTTACAACATTGTAAATACATTAACGCAAAACATAGTTATGATGCTTCAAAAGAATCAATTATCAAGCATGAAGAAAGCTTGTGATAAAGCAATCAAATTTAGCTTTTGCATTAAAATGGTTTATGATAAAACTTTTGAGATCCTTCAAGAAAGTTATGGCACTGTGAGGTTCCATAACTTATCATAACCATTCGCAAATTTTCATGGTTCTTTACTGTTATAAGACTTGTACTTCTATGAGGCGGAGTAAATAAATTTGTCGAGAGCTCATGATGCATGTGTAATGATAGAATCCAACAAAAATTATTCTCATGTACTAATAATAGCATCCCAATTGCAACTTTTTTATTCAATAAGATAACACATTTGCAAGAGTGCATCATTTACATTATGTTTTACTCCCTCCAGGGCCACCAAAATATACGGTATCTATAGGATGGCTATTGTCAATGGAGCAACAGTCGGGTCTAACTTGGCCAATTTGAAAATCATTATCTCGTTGTTTATATAGATTACCGCTATTGTTTGTAAATCGTATATTGCTTATATATGCTAAGCCTCCCGCTGCAAAACGGCCGCTCTCCATTGGCGGACTCAGTCCACCATTGTTAAAGCTCACTACTCCAATATTGATACTGGTTAATCTCTTGAAGAGAGTATTTGGCCAATATCCCTAACCTAACCGAACCCTACCCCCAGTCCCAGCCCAGCCCAACCGAGCCCTAGCCCCAGCCCCAGTCCAGCCCTAACCCCAGCCCAGCCCCAACCCCAAACCCCAACCAAACCTTAGCCCCAGCCCCATCCTAGCCCCAGCCCCAGCCCCAACCCCAACCGAACCCTAACCCTAACCGAACCCGATCGATGTCGACGCCGACGCCGATGCCCTCACCCCTACCCGAACCTGGCCTGAACCCTAGAGTACAACGTCAAAAATAAAAATTATTTCAGATTTACTTACAACCGTGCGCGCGGTGGAGGAGACGGTAGAAATTGGTGGTCGCCGACGATCGGCGAAGGTGGCGATGAGGCGCGGGAAGTCGACGAAGGTGTGGGGAAGACCGAAGAAGCTGGCGCAGGCTCACGAGCGCGGTGGCGACGAAGCTCGGGAACGGGCGACGAGAGGCGCGGGAGTGAGAGAGAGAAATTTGGGAACGATGAATATAATTTTTTTGTTAGTTATATGTATGCCCTAGAGGCCATTACTGTACATTGGATGTATATTGTAGTGGATGCTGGGACATATATAGGGAGGACTTTCTTGCTCGACATGATAGTATGCTATCTGGTTGATCTTTACCTTAACGTGTACACAGGCTGTCTCTCTATTACATGTTGGTAAAGCCCTTAGGATGTGTACTTGACTACCTGGACTATGATGCGGATCATACAAGTGGGGACATGGTAGTCCATAAGTACATCCTTGAAAGTCCCTAGTCGTGGGTGTATCGAGATGGGGCATCGATATACCAGAGTAGACTAGCGTGTACCTTCTCGACCCATACAGATGGGCGATGGATGATCCCATATCCATTGGTGTTTGACATCGGAGATGATATACGGGTGCTCGGTAGAGACTGGGTACACTGGACGGACTCGCCGAGAACTCCCAGATGGTACTATACCTCACGTCAGATGGCAGTTCTCTGGTGACACTGGTACAGAGTAGTCTGTTGACCCGAGATCGTCATAGAGTCTTGTGTGGTTCCCACTGTGCTTTGATTTCCATATTACCACGTCCAAGAGGGCGTGCAAAACGGTGGTTTTTGGGTACAGTCCCGAGTCACATGGAGGCAATGAGCGATAGGAGGGGATTCGTCTCTCCCGGTATAGGGAGTTGATGTTGCGCTGTGTTCGATTGGCTATAACAGGAAATCCCTGGCCAGGGTTGCTGAGATTTACTGGTAAGTGTTACCAGTAGTTTCTTGAATTGTTATAGACCTCATATCGACACGACTTATCGAGCTATTGGGGTCTGACGTTTACCACCCCTAGGCAAGATATGCGACATATCAGACGATCAGACCGGACTGTACGGTAGTGTTACTGGTTGGATTCACTGGAGTGTGAGCGGGCTTGCTCATCGATCTTCTGATCGCTCAATACCCGGGTGGCCGTTACGTTTAGCAGACCGCTTGCGGCTTGTGGGTGTTTGATATGATCATCATCTGCTGTCGGCGTATTGACGAGTCTTTAGAGTTCTACACAGAGGTTTCCTGGCTCAAGCGAAACGAAATAGGAGCGCATATGAGATATGTGCGGGACCAAGAATAATGCGTGTGTGTGATACCGTATTCCATTCTCGCGATGAATGTATCGAATGGTTGTATGCGATATAACCTAGTTATCGATTCAAGCGTTGATTCGATAAGTCGATACATTGAATATTAGTCGGTTATATGCGATATGACCGGGTCGTTAAATCAAGTGTTGATTTAATGATTTAATGCATAATTATATATTTGATATATTACTTTGCATTAACTAGTATTGGTTCACTTTAAATGGATTTTCTCACTTGTTTGTGCACATTGTATATATGATATATTTTATGTGCACAAGATTGTATCATGTTTGATGATACATGCTAGTTTGGGTTTGTGTAAAGTATTAAACCATGGTTACATAAGTGGTTAGGGTTTCATTTCCTTTTCTCATTTATTTATTTATTTATTTCATTTAAGAAAAGATAAAGAGAAAAGAATGGTTGCTAATTTTGTTTTATTTAAAGCTTCTTGAAGCTTTGAACAAGTCAACCATTCTTGTCTCTTCTCTAACCCTAACCACTCATCTAACCTTAGTTAAATCTCTACACTAAACCATGGTTGAGATTATGATAAGTATCATATTGTTTTTATTATAATATATACTTATGATATTCTTCATCTTCTTCTTCTTCTTCTTCAAGATGAAGAAACTTCACTTCATCAATGGTGAATTGAGCAAATGAGTGAGAAATCCAAATCTAAAGTCTACCCACTTCCTATTTCTTCATCCTCTACCTCTTGCCAAGTAGTAGAGTGTGTTTTCTTCACAAGTTTCTTGACTTGGTGAAGTCGGAGCTTGATCTAGCGATGCCTCGACGTAGATCATCTTCGGCATGGACATCGACGACCTAGCTTGCCCATTCTCCGACGAAGCCGACACTAGAGCCCGGGACTTGTTATGGACAGCGAGGAGACTTCATTGCGGAGCTATGGAGGTGGAGAACCGGATCTACAAAGGTTATATTTCTGTATTCCTTTAGTTAAGTGTTAACTAGATTATCTTTTCGCCTAGAATTCTAGCCGACGATCCGTACACTAGGGTTTCTCGGCACCGTAATTTTTGAAATTGGCATAGTTGATGCCTTGTGAGACCTCTTGAGAGTGCCTAGGAACCCTACAGTGGTATCAGAGCTACTAGGCATTGGATGTCGACCTATGGGGGTTCTCACTGTGTGACAGTGTGGCGAAGCATAGGCTCTTACCCCCAGGGTGTCCCGAGACCGGAAGGTGTTCCGGTGGGTTGTAGTCCTCGCGAGGGGGCATGCGTAAAAAGTAGCGGCTGAGGGACCCGTTGGTGCCACGGCGACCCCATTGGATGGGGTGGCTGCCTGACCTACAGTGGTATCAGAGCCTAGCTAGAGCCTTAGGCGATGCGTAGACGGAATTGAAACTCCGTTCGAACCGAAACCCAAACCCTAATTTGCTCTCTGGACTTTTTCCAAAAATTGGGTTTTTTTCCAAATTAAAAATATGCAGAAAAATCAGCAGGTAAATCTAAGAATTACGATGCAAAAATTACCTAATGATCTTTCTAAAGTGCGGCGGAACCGCGGCATTAGCGTGCTAATGCGGCCCTTCCGCGGCCCTTTTGTCTTATCTGCCATTAAATTTTGCACAGTAACTCCTATTTTTCAGTGCTGGTTTTCCTGGGAATTTTTAATCTGAAATCCAGAGTTGAGTATTTTGGGTTGTATTGGGAGTTCATACATTCGATCGGATTGTCAAACTTTGTCTATGTGTCGTTCCGGATAATTTTTTTTGAATATGTTAAAAAGTTCGACCGGATATAAATACCCAATTTTTCCCCTGTCGGGAAATTTCCAAGTGTTGGATATTTCTATAGTTTAATCACGTTCTAAGTAGTGCAAGTAACACGATGGTCCCTCTAGAAGACAACAAACCTTAACTCGATTATGTGACCGTCTTGAACTACCCTTTGAACCTTCGGGTTTGGGACAGTACGGCGTGCCACATGTGAGGCGTTGGCTTGACCCTTCTACGGCTGGACCGTTAGTACTGAGGCACGAACTGAATGTTTTTAGACTTGTTTCATGTGTTGATCTGTATCGGGAAAACTTGGGTGTTCGATTGTTCGATCGGAAAGTTTGACATTTTCTGTTTATCCGGAATGGGATACAATAATTGGAATTCATAAGAAGTTATGAGATAACTGAATGAATGTTATAAACGTAGCAGTTTAGTCTCACTTGATCGGTTGCCACGGAATTTTGATGTGATCAAAAGTCCGTCGCAATCACGTAGCGTACGCGGATACTCGCCGGATAAACTTAATAGACAGCCTCGCTCCATTGCCCCGACCAAGTGACTGTAGGAGAACCCCGTCGCCGAAAGCATCCGTTCGGGTGCTCGCGGCAGCGGTGTTCCGCCTTGGTGCACTTCGTCGACGGCATCGGGGGTGCGGCCGCCTACTAAAGTTTGCGACGAGCATTCGATCAGGTTGTCGGGAATCTTGTTGAATTGCCCGACTTGATATTGAAAAGAGTTTTCGATAATGAGACTAAAATGCGGGGTTTATAATTGTTAGGCATGCGATGTCTAAGTAATTCATTTGATTAGGCATGCGATGTCTATGCAGGTTGCGGATTCCAACTGTTGTAGTTTTACACTTTCTTTTCTGTGACCGTAAGTGTAATATGTGATATCGCCGGTTTCGTTGCTATATGTCAACGACAATTGGGATGCGCATATGTACTTACGTTGATGACATGTGATGTTATGTGTTGCTGGATATGTTATATTGGATTGTCGTGTTCGAATAGCTGGGGGGGTTTTATGTGAGATGAGTGTTTTTCATTTTCATTCATGTAAAAACTTGTATGTAATATTCTTTTATTTGGGGCACTTCCAGGTAGCGGAAGATGTCACCCTTTGTATATTATTTACTTTTCCGCATTAGGATAGACCCAAGGAGGGGAGCACAAGTAACCGGGTTCTGGAGTCCAGTGGGAGACCAACTCGAGGAGTTGAGTCCGGGTCTGCTAACTCCAGAATTGGTAGGGTTGCTTGCCGCTCTCGTAGGGGTCTAGGGGTGTGGGTTTGGCTATTCATCACGACCATGGAATCCGTGTTTTATACTGGCTCGTATTGAAAACACGGACGTCCTAGTATATCCAATATTTCATATGTTTCTTCTGCTGCGATATCTGTGATGTGATCATGTAATGTTCTGTGATAGATACAGTATATAGTATATATGATATATTATATAGCCGTTACTTATGTTTTACACCCGCGCTAGCCCTGCCCCGCTCTGTCGTTAGTTACCTAACCTAACGGTGCACGAGGGGACATCGAGGCGAATGCGGATGGCATAAGTGTACGTCGTATTTATCTGTGAGGTTCAGGCACGTTATCTAAAAGCATTAATGTTCTAAATCAAACTACAGTTCTTAGTATACGGAACACACACAAGAGGAAGAGTTCAGAAATGAACGAATTCTTCTTGAGGTATTGTAGACTAGGTCAGATCAATATGACCCGACTAGCTAGAGTTACATATAGATGCATATTTAAATCAGTTTGAATTTACATCTTGTGAAACTCGTCAGTCATGTCACAAAGATAAGATGACCATAGCTCTGTTTATTGGAAACAGAGAAAGAGTTAATGAACTCTTGGGACTGATACATGATGATGTATATAAGGTCTCCTGTCTACACATGCCAGGACTGATTCTTTATACTTCATTATATTCTCTGATAATCTCTCAAGATTCAGTCATATGTTCCTGTTGAAACTTAAGTCCGAACCTTTTGAGATATTCACAGAATATGATTTAGAAGTAAAGAACCGATATACGGGTATAAGTATTATGTCCTATGATGAGATTAGGGAGGAGAATACTTGTGCATAGAATTTCTGGACTATTCTAAAGGAGAATGAGATTCTCTCTCAGCATTACTCCTCCGTATACACCATTGCACGATGGTATGTCGGGGCGGAGCAATTGCACCCTATTCGATATGGTGTGCTCTATGATGAGTACTACTGAGTTACCTATTTCCTTTTGGGAGTTATGCACTTATGAAGCTGCATACCTATTGAATTAGGGTTCGAATCAAATCAAAGCCTACCATTTCATATGTGATATGGAAAGGGAAGAGCCCATATCTTAAGTTAGTTAAGATTTGGGGTTGTCCGACCTATGTCTAAAAGCAAAATCCGGACAAGCTCGAGGCAAGGTCTGTAATGTAGAACTGGAAAGGTTCCATCTATACAAACTGCAGCTGATGATTTGATAGAACCAAAGGATTCAGTAGATACCAACGAACCTCAGCCTCTCCGCCGATCTAGTAGGGTTCCTCACCCACCTGAGAGATACTTCGGTTTCTCTATGACAGTGGGAGCGAGGATTGCATCATGAGATGATGACCCAACTAGTTTCGAGCTGGCCATCAGGAGTAAGACTCTGTCAGAATGGCTGGATGCTTAGCGATCTGAGATGGAATCCTTATACACCAACAAAGTATGGACTTTGGTTGCTATATCTGAAGGGTTAAATCCCCATCAGGAGCAAGTATATCTTGAGAAGATTACTTGGTGTACATGGAAAAGTTGAGACTTTCAAAGCTAGACTTGTTAAAGGTTTTCGTCATTGACCAGGCGTGGATAATGATGAAACTTTTTCCAGTACCTATGCTTAAGTCCATCCAGATCCTACTTGCCACGGCTACATACCATGAATACGATATCTGGTGGTTGGGTGTCATGACAGCTTTTCTAAAATGATGTTTTAGAAGAGTGTGTCTATAAGTACACAGCCAGAGGGCCTCGTAGACGGTGGGAGCAGCGGAAATGTGTGCAAGATGCTTTATAGGATAAAGCAGGCATCGCGGAGTTGGAACATCTGTTTTGATAGATTAGTCAAAGAAGTTGACATCATCAAAATGGTAGATGAACCTTGTATAAATAAAAAGGTAGTAGGGAGTATGGTGGTGATCCTCGTAGAGTACGTGGATGACATACTATTGATAAGAAAGGAGTTTCTTATGCTACGCTCGATCAATCTCCGTTTATCACAAAGATTCTCCGTATAGGATCAAAATGATACCTACTAAATCCTGGATTTTGGATCTATGAGATAGATCTAATTGGATGTTAGGATACTCACTAGTAGTAGTGAGATGGTATCAATCGATCCTGGGGAGAATCACTGGACGACTGAATGTCAGTCGCTGGCATTGTCTTTACCCTCAGTAAAGGGACGGTATGTTGGAAGAGTTCCAAGCTAGATACCGTGACATACTAGACGATAAAGGCTGGATACATCGCTACTTAAGATGCTACCAAGGAGGCTGTTTGGGTGTATAATGGTTCATGAGATGAACTATGTTCCTACCATTGTGAGACAATGGAGTTGTGGCTTATGCCAAGGAACGCCGGTCCCATCAGTGATCCAGACTTATTCTAAGGCAGTATCACCTGATCATGGAGATGGTTGATCTCCAGGGTGATCGAGGCAAGGAGAGCAGACTCAGAGGATAACACGGCGGATCCACTCACGAAGGCCTATTCCCAGAGAGAGACTTTTATGGGATGGTTGAGTATGAGATACTAAAACCACTGCTATAGATGGCCCTAGTGCAAGTGGGAGATTGTTAGTTATATGTATGCCCTAGAGGCCATTACTGTACATTGGATGTATATTGTAGTGGATGCTGAGACATATATAGGGAGGACTTTCTTGCTCGACATGATAGTATGCTATCTGGTTGATCTTTACCTTAACGTGTACACAGGCTGTCTCTCTATTACATGTTGGTAAAGCCCTTAGGATGTGTACTTGACTACCTGGACTATGATGCGGATCATACAAGTGGGGACATGGTAGTCCATAAGTACATCCTTGAAAGTCCCTAGTCGTGGGTGTATCGAGATGGGGCATCGATATACCAGAGTAGACTAGCGTGTACCTTCTCGACCCATACAGATGGGCGATGGATGATCCCATATCCATTGGTGTTTGACATAGGAGATGATATACGGGTGCTCGGTAGAGACTGGGTACACTGGACGGACTCGCCGAGAACTCCCAGATGGTACTATACCTCACGTCAGATGGCAGTTCTCTGGTGACACTGGTACAGAGTAGTCTGTTGACCCGAGATCGTCATAGAGTCTTGTGTGGTTCCCACTGTGCTTTGATTTCCATATTACCACGTCCAAGAGGGCGTGCAAAACGGTGGTTTTTGGGTACAGTCCCGAGTCACATGGAGGCAATGAGCGATAGGAGGGGATTCGTCTCTCCCGGTATAGGGAGTTGATGTTGCGCTGTGTTCGATTGGCTATAACAGGAAATCCCTGGCCAGGGTTGCTGAGATTTACTGGTAAGTGTTACCAGTAGTTTCTCGAATTGTTATAGACCTCATATCGACACGACTTATCGAGCTATTGGGGTCTGACGTTTACCACCCCTAGGCAAGATATGCGACATATCAGACGATCAGACCGGACTGTACGGTAGTGTTACTGGTTGGATTCACTGGAGTGTGAGCGGGCTTGCTCATCGATCTTCTGATTGCTCAATACCCGGGTGGCCGTTACGTTTAGCAGACCGCTTGCGGCTTGTGGGTGTTTGATATGATCATCATCTGCTGCCAGCGTATTGAAGAGTCTTTAGAGTCCTACACAGAGGTTTCCTGGCTCAAGCGAAACGAAATAGGAGTGCATATGAGATATGTGTGGGACCGAGAATAATGCGTGTGTGTGATACCGTATTCCATTCTCGTGATGAATGTATCGAATGGTTGTATGCGATATAACCTAGTTATCGATTCAAGCGTTGATTCGATAAGTCGATACATTGAATATTAGTCGGTTATATGCGATATGACCGGGTCGTTAAATCAAGTGTTGATTTAATGATTTAATGCATAATTATATATTTGATATATTACTTTGCATTAACTAGTATTGGTTCACTTTAAATGGATTTTCTCACTTGTTTGTGCACATTGTATATATGATATATTTTATGTGCACAAGATTGTATCATGTTTGATGATACATGCTAGTTTGGGTTTGTGTAAAGTATTAAACCATGGTTACATAAGTGGTTAGGGTTTCATTTCCTTTTCTCATTCATTTATTTATTTATTTCATTTAAGAAAAGATAAAGAGAAAAGAATGGTTGCTAATTTTGTTTTATTTAAAGCTTCTTGAAGCTTTGAACAAGTCAACCATTCTTGTCTCTTCTCTAACCCTAACCACTCATCTAACCTTAGTTAAATCTCTACACTAAACCATGGTTGAGATTATGATAAGTATCATATTGTTTTTATTATAATATATACTTATGATATTCTTCATCATTTTCTTCTTCTTCTTCAAGATGAAGAAACTTCACTTCATCAATGGTGAATTGAGCAAATGAGTGAGAAATCCAAATCTAAAGTCTACCCACTTCCTATTTCTTTATCCTCTACCTCTTGCCAAGTAGTAGAGTGTGTTTTCTTCACAAGTTTCTTGACTTGGTGAAGTCGGAGCTTGATCTAGCGATGCCTTGACGTAGATCATCTTCGGCATGGACATCGACGACCTAGCTTGCCCATTCTCCGACGAAGCCGACACTAGAGCCCGGGACTTGTTATGGACAGCGAGGAGACTTCATTGCGGAGCTATGGAGGTGGAGAACCGGATCTACAAAGGTTGTATTTCCGTATTCCTTTAGTTAAGTGTTAACTAGATTATCTTTTCGCTTAGAATTCTAGCCGACGATCCGTACACTAGGGTTTCTCGGCACCGTAATTTTTGAAATTGGCATGGTTGATGCCTTGTGAGACCTCTTGAGAGTGCCTAGGAACCCTACATTTTCTGTGCTTCTTTTTTATTAATAACCTATGTTGATGCCCCTACGGACATAACCGTTGGTCTCCGGCTTGCGGCTCTGTAGGGCCAAAGAAAAAATTAAAACGTAGGGCACCGTAGGGACAACGAGTTGTCCCTACGGATAAATCCGTAGGGGCAAGAAATATTTGCCCCTACGGATTTCTGAGTCCGTAGGGGCAACCCCATATTGTAGTAGTGATCGTGTGTGATGCTTCAAATTAACCAAATTTCATACGCTTGGATCACTTCATGTGTAGAACTAGGTGGATGGAGCTGATCATCGATTCAATGGTTGAACTAGACCATCTCTAAGCGCTCGCTGGCATTTTTATAAGCCAATGGATAATATTTGTTTCCTTACATACATATAGAGGATGCAGAGTATAAAGTGACACTTTGGGAAATTTTGTACATTATTCACACAAAAAGTGTACCATCCATCTATTTTTATGAGAGATTGGCACTGGTAATATAGATCTATATATCCTAAGCTATGAGTATACAAGTTTCCATGTCTTTTGGATACCTTTTACCTATCCATCTAGCATCATAAACTGTTCTATTGTCGGAAAACCATTAATTTTGCAATCATTCAATGCAAGGGCTAAAGATATCCAATTCACATTAAAATTGATGTGCACATATTTAAGGACATGAAGATAAAGATGCCTGGTAACGATCTTCCAAAAACACGATGGGTAATTGACTTCTAGAGCAGCCACTTTAGGAAATTTTCGACCAGGCCATTTTATATTGCATTTTCTCATACATACGTACGTACGTATGTAGATACACCCACCAACGCGTGTGCGCACACACACACATACATACAGTCGTACACACACACGTACGTAAACACATGCATGTATGAAAAACATTCCCTTCGTAAATGTGCATAAGAAATTTCTTGTGGCTGTATTTGTGTATATTGGATGAAGAGATGAGTAAAATATGTTTAATATTCTTCTTTTCAAGCCTAAGCTGACATGCGAGCATGATATAATTGTAAAATACTAGAGTTACATATTTCTTTATCTCCCGAAAGAAATTTGTAGTATGTGCGCCAAGACAATAAGTCTTTTGATTTACTCTCTATTTTGGCCTTTTCGATACTATTTTTAACCTTTCTAAACTAAAGATTGGAAAAGGAGATGCTTTCAATAATGTATATAACCTGTACATTTATGGGTTTTAATTTGGCATCCTTGTCCATACCCACACCACCCTAAACTAGCCTGTCGAAATTTATGCCTTTTTTCGGCCTTTTTTTACACAAAGACAAGCAATAAACCATATCGAAATTTATGCTATATAGGCGGTGTATTTGCTTTGTTAGGGAGATGAGCATATGTGATGGGGACCTAGAGCCATAAGATAGATGTTAAATGTGTGTTTCATGTTCATCTATAATTTCACCAACGGTTATGAATAAATTTGACTCATGTTAACTTTATGCTTAAAATGTTTTTTGCATTTTGGTTATTGAAAAGTTGAATAAGGAAGCCTACATAAAGGCTTAGGTTGCAATGGAAAAAGCTGAACTTGTTGGATGATAATTTGAATGGTTATAGCTTTGTTTGCTTTATTCTGAATTTCTTTGAACCTCTCTGTAGAGTGTTTCAGAGCCTATCGGCTGCAATCGAGATGTTTTCAAGCTTTCCTCTTCATCATCATCATCTCCTCCAAAGCAACAACTAAACCTACAATTTTTGTCTCGATTCCTAAAACAGAATAGTTCCAATTTCAGTTGGTGCCTACATATAGGCTTAGGTTGTAATGGAAAAGGCAGAACTTGTTGAATGAGAATATGAATGGTTATAGCTTTGTTGCTTGACTATGAACTTTTCTGAACCTCTCTGTAGAGTATTTTAGAGGCCATCGGCTCCGATTGAGAAGTTTCCAAGTTTTCCTCTTTCTCCTCCTCTCCTCCAAATCAACAGCTAAACCAATCATTCTTGTCTCAATTCCTAAAACAGAATAACTCCAATTTCAGTTTAAAACCGATCTGTTTTGGCTAATTTGTTCTGGATCAATTCATCCCCACACTAAGCCGGATCAGCCATCAAACAACACTTATTTGGTCATGAACTTAATCTGACCAATTCTACCAGCAGTCATCAAAGACCAGCAACTATTTGCAGCCATGATGAAGCGTGATTTTTTATCAGATATTTGATGTAGTTCAACCAAGCAGACAACAAGCATCTATTAATGAGGTCAAAAGCGAGGTAGAAAGGTTACCTGATTATCGACATTAACATGAGGAAATTTAAGTTGGTTATTGATTTAGGACTTTAAGTTATTAAATTATTGGCGCTTCTTTGATATTTAGAACCAATATATTTGAATCTAATTTCTGAAATATATTTTGGATCATTTACGAATAGATTTTTAGTGATTTGCACTCAAAGGATAACCTATTATTAGCACAAGTCAAATCTTTAAGCTCTTTAATTCAATTATGACTATTTAGTTGATAGCTTAGAATATTTAATTAATCTCAATATCAAATGCTGGATCTCAGCTAAAGATTGCATATCTCCAGGAAAATTTATAAACTACCTGTGCCAAGACAGAAGAGTCTAAAATGTCTTTGCCAAATTATTATGTCTTGTGGATATGTAATCGTCTTTCCAAATTAAAGATTGGAAGGGAAATGTTTGTGATAATATGTTTGCTTAATGCATTAATGAGTTATAATTAGAAACCTTGTTCATATCTACTCCTCCTAAAACAACCTAGCCATAATTATATGATATTGTTCTTACTAGTCTTTATTCACCAGAGACAAGCGGGTGGGTCCTATACCACCGGAAGATTATTGCTATGCAGGGCATTGATTTGCTTCTCTTAGAGATATGGGAAAGGCGGTGTATTTTTACCTTTTCATGCGTAAATCTATGATATTTGCTTGTAGGTACTCATCTCACTCCCCTCCCAAATCCACTGTCAAAGATAGTGATTACAATATACTTGTAAAAAGCATAGCTAAAGATTTACCTTACAATGTACTCTTGAAAGAAAATTATGCAATATGTGCGCCAAGGCAAAAGAGTTAAAGAACCTTTGCAATATCGATCTTTTAATGGGCCCCACAATGTTATTTATCTAATTAAATGATAATAAACAATATTCTTTTCATATCAATCTAGGGTTTTGTGCCTCCTTCTTCAAGGTTCAAAGCCTACTTCTTCTTTCTTTTTTTTGAATTAAATCAAGAATTAAATTCTTGTTTTCTCAAAAGGAAATAGTTTTCCACCATAAAAACTTTAAAAGAGAATCCAAATATCCTATCAAATCCTTAGAAGGGAAGATTTTAAATCTCACCACCCTTCTCTAAGATCCAAAAAAAAGAGGAGGAAGAAGAAGACCCATCTCTAAAATAACTTCATATTGGGATGGATCCAAGGCTCAAAGAGAAGAAATGAGTCCCTTCTCATCACTCAAGACATAGGTCTCGAATCTTCAAGAGATCTTTCTTTTTTTGGTTTTCTTTTCAAATAAAATTCTTTTAGGAGTTTAACTCCAAAGCAAGATCTTTAGGAGTTTTAGTCCAAAATAAGATATTTTGGAAATTTAACTCTAAATAAAATTGTTTTAGGAGTTTAACTCCAAAATAAAATATTTTAGGAGTTTAACTCTAAATAAAATTGTTTTGGTAGTTTTACTCCATATTTTAAAATCTTTTGGGAGTTTAACTCCAAAATAAAATTATATTGGGAGTTTAACTCCATATAAAAACTTTTGGGAGTTTAACGCCAAATAAAATTATTTTAGGAGTTTAACTCCATATTTTAAAATCTTTTGGAGTTTAACTCCATAATAATAAACATTCTTTTGGAAGTTTAATTCCATTTAAAATCTTTTGCAGTTTAACTCCATAATAATAAAAAAAATTAAAAAATATCTTTTGAAGTTTAACTCCATAATAAAAGTTCTTTTGGGAGTTTAACTCCATTTAAATTCTCTTGGGAATTTAATTCTATTTAAAAACTTTTGGAGTTTAACTCCATAATAAGGTCTTTTTGGGGAGTTTAACTCCAAAGCAAAAATTTTGGGAGTTTAACTCCAAATCCGAAAGCTTAGCCTCCTTTCTGGTCCGCGCTTGTGCCCCGCGGGCACGTTCGCGCTCATGCCCCGCGAGCACTCTCCGCTTTCCCCCACTGAGGGGGTTCCCTTCCCTACGTGAGGGAGAGCGTGGGAGCTTCCCACTCCCTTTCACATAATGGGGAGGCTCCTACTAAGCCCATGCTCCCTCCCACGTCCCCTTCACGTGAGGGGGACGCTCCCACCCCTGCTTCCTCTCACGTGAGTGGGAGGGGAGCTTCCCTTTTTTTAATATAAAATAAAATAAAATAAAAATACATAAATAACAAATAAATTAAATTTTTTTTTAAATGATTCTTTGAATAAAAAAATCTCTTGTCAGAAATAGGATAAATAAAAAAAATTGAAATGAACACGCCCTTCTGCATTACTTTCAAACACCGACACCTCACATTGAGCTCGCATGACTAGTTTGACCTGTCAATCGGAGCTTTCTTCGTTTCAAAAGCGAGGGATAATTAACGGAAGCTTAGTTCGTGGCTGCCGGACATTTGAATCCCCACAATTAATAAACCCCAGCCTATCCTGGGCAGAGGGAATTTGTATACGCCTGACAAGCGATGCGTATTCCTATCTCAATAGGGTGACGAAAAACACTCTACACCCGAAAGGGCGTAATCTCGGACAAAATAAGGTATGACCACAAGCAAAATGGGTGGATGAAAACCCAAGGGCGCCGTGAATAAAAACAGCAGGACTGTCGGCGAGTTTGTGAAACTCCGAAAGGACGCAATCTCGCAAAAAAAATTATGTGTGCACTTGCAAGGTCCCCTCGACCTTGTAAGGAGAAAATACATGCGTGAGATCCTTACGACTCACAAACGAGTAACACACTTAGGAATCTGTGCGATTCCTAAGAAGAAAGTACACTTACGAGATCCTCACGACTCGTAAGGTGAATATACCTCCTATGAGATCCTCATGGCTCATAGAATTCAAAAGTCTTAGACGATAGATCTAAACCTGTTTCCTAAGCCATTGCTTCCCTACAAGTAGTTCGATATCGACTCGTGTATACCATCCACGGGCACGAACAAAATATTTTCCCATAAAATTCCACCGATAGCAAGAGATGTCTTCATATGGTGAACGATACTTGTAAGTCCTTTCGACTTCTAAGAAGAAAACTCTCTGATAAGATCCTTACGACTTACAAGAGAAAACACACTTAAGAATCCCCACGATTCCTAAGGAGAAAATACACCTACGAGATCCTCTCAGCTCGTAGAGAGAAATACCTTTATGAGGCCCTTATAGCTCATAAGTCAAAAGACCTTGGTCAACAGGATCCTAATCCTGTTTTCTAAGCTATCTTTGTTCAAATCAACAAAGGCAAATGATGATTCGCTCCTGAAAATATCCCAGTTATAGCGATGCCGATACCTAAACAGATGTCAAACTCCAAGTCCTCTCACGGCAAATGATGATTCGCTCCCGGCAATATTCTAGTTGTAGCGATACTGATGCCAAGATTGGGATCAGGACCCAAGTTCCCAACTTACAACAAAATCAGTGAGCAAAAATATGCATATGAAATAGCCGAAAGGTTTGGACAACTCGCAACAAAAAAACGAGTAAAAATAAAAAAAATGACATAGCCAAAATGATTTGGCACTGCGAAAAAATAGCCGAAATGATTAGGCAATCGCTGGACTTTCGCGATATGAAAAGCTGAAAAGAGCATCACGGAAATATAAAAAAATAAAATAAAATTTTTTCTGCCCTGCAAGTAGGTCTATACTGACTCTTGTATATAATCCATGTGCGCAAATAAAAAAAAGGGGAACCATAGTTTCCTACCATACTTTGCCAAAAGAAGAACCGAGTCTTAATGGCACATCTACAGCCCAGAGACTATTTGGACGTCCCTCTTACTCCACCAAAGTACAGACGTGGTGTCGACAAAACTCCAAGGAGCCAAATCAAAACAGAGTAATAGCAAAATCGTAGCTACAGATCTCGATAGCAACATCTACAGCCTAGATATCAACTCGACATTCTTCTCATTCCAGCAGGATGTAGACGCAACGCCATCAAAGACCAAAATGTCAAATCAAATCGGAGTAATGGCAAAATCCTAGCTCCAGCCCGACTTTCCTTCTCGGTGGAGACGCGACGTCAACAAGGACCCACGGGTCAAATAAAATTGGAGTGACGACAAAATCTTCGCTCCAGATCTTGATGGAAATATCTACAGCCTAGAGATCATCAGTACGTCCTTCTCATTCCGACAGGATGCAAATGCGACATCAACAAAGCTCCAAGGAGCCAAAAAGAAAGTGGAGCAACGGTATATTCGTACCTCCAAATCTTGATGGCAACATCTATAGCCTAGAGATCATCTTTACGTCCTCATTCTGGCAGGATGCAAATGCGACGTCAATAAGGACCCAAGGGTCAAATAAAAGTGGAGCAACGACAAATTCCTAGCTCTAAATCTCAATGGCAATATCAACAGCCTAGAGATTAACTCGACGTTCTTCTCATTCCAGCAGGATACAGACGCAGCGTCATCAAAGACCAAAATGTCAAATCAAAGCGGAGTAATGGCAAAATCCTAGCTCCAGCTCGACGTTCCTTCTCGGTGCAGATACAACGTCAACAAAGACTAAAGGGTCAAATAAATAAAAGTGGAGCAATGGCATATTCCTGTAAGTCTATGCTACCGCTCCCGGTACTTACGGGCTTGCGGAAATAACGAAAAACGATTTTTCTAGAGGAGGTAACATGGACTTACAGTGGTATCAGAGCCAGGTTAAACACTACCTAACATGTTAGCAAAGTTAGTAGAAATTCGATCGGAGAAAAAGTCGCGAAATACACCCGGAAATCAAACTTGCTGTCGATTTTTAAAGTGCTGTAAAAATAATAAATCATGCTTCAAAAATCGACTCAGGGTTTTTATAGTCTACTGTAGAAAAACGGTCCAGAGAACCCATCAAAGCGCCGCGGAAACGCGGCAGGAGCTTGCTCCCGCCGCGGTTCCGCGGCCGATTTAACTCGGCTGTGGATCTTCTTTTCTGCAGAATACTTAGTGGGGTATTTTGGGATTTTTGGTATATGTTTTTTCAGCCCAGATTTTCCAGAAAGAAAAATTTGTTTTTGGGGCTTGAAAAACCGTATTTTTTATCGAACTTCTAAAGACTAAGGCTAACGGGTTTATATCTGTGATGTGATATTTGTATTGAACGTCTGCTAATCGCTATATGTCGATTAGTGGGAGTTATACAAATCTGTGATCTGTAATGTTGATGGTATGTGTATATGAATTCTTTGGATTGTCGCGGGTGAATAGCCGGGGGTTGTGAGATGAGAGTTTTATTTTCTTTCAATTCATGTAATATGTAAATTGATGTAATATTATTTTTGGCCGCACAACCGGGTCGGGGTTGTAGCCGTCATTGTATAATTTCTTTTTACTGTTTTTGCTCCTAGGATAGACCCAAGGTGGGGTGCACAAACTACCGGGTATCTCGAAGTGCCGAGTGGCCTACTCACGTCGTTGAGGGAGGTTGCTCCACTTCGGATATTTGGCGGGTAGTTTGCCGCACCCGTATGGGTCTAGGGTGGGGTATTGGCTATTCACCGCGACTGTGTAATCTGCTTTTCGTTACAGGCTCGTACGAATTGCGGATTCCTAGTATATCCAATGTATTCATCTGTGTTCTGAAATGGCTATCATTGCAATATATCTATATATGATATTATTTAGGCGTTGCTTATGTTTTGCAGCCGCGCTAGCCCAGCCCCCGCTCTGTCGTTAGTTAAGTAACCTAACGGGTAATGACGGGGCCCCGTGGCGAATGCGAATGGCATAAGCGTACGTCATATTTTGGTTGTTTTCTGCAATGGTAGGATTAAATGATGGGACGCATTAAAAGAACTAATGCAAGAAAACCACGCATTAAAAGAACTAGTGCAAGAAAATAAACCAAGTAAAAGTCGTTGGAACACTTTGAAAACCACTCGGTTCTTTTCAAAAACTAACTTTTAAATGCGGAGCTTGAACCACTCCTTTTAAAAGCTATCTCGTTCCATCGATTATATCAAGTTCACTACGTTCACGGTTTCGCCAAAACCATTCGTAGCCCTCCGTCATTTCATATGGATGGTCAATAGTATTCAAGCTATGTTTGTTGGCCAAAGTCAAGACATAGTGATTGGTAGCTATTGGGTATTCATGTGCATCATAGATAGATGTGTTGGTTTGGGGCAATCGTTCTACCTTGTTGGCCAAAGTCAAGGTCATAAAAGCATGGGGCAAAAATCCACATCGGGAGTTTCAAAAGAACTGAAACTTGCTAGTATTGCATACCATTTGGAGTGTGATGATTCTGGTAGGATTCCTTCAGTTTCGTCACGCGATGATATTTGGATCCCGATCCTACTGTGAGTATATGCTACTCCTCGGGAAATTTCTCACTTAACGATCAATGCTATAAACCAAGTAGGTGTCTAGAAAGGTATTAGCGGGGCTACGCCCCCAGGGAAAAGAGGTTCTTAAATTAAGGAACTTCGCGAAAGCGTTGGAAAACCTCCCTCGAAGTACCGACACCAGCCTGGCCGAACGGTTAAGCAAGTATTGTACGGTGAGATTGATCCTGACCAATTCTTCCTTTTTTGGTTTGAGGAGGGATTCGAGAGACAGTGGGAGCCATCCTGTTTAGACAAATTAAAAACCACTCTAAACTTGCAAGAGCATCATGCTAAAGTGTTTCTTCTCTCTCTCCTAATTGCAGCGACCAATCATCATGACCGGACTTAAGTTATTACTAGATAAAAACATACTGACAGGGCCAAACTACAAAGATTGGCTCAGGAATGTCAAAATGGAAATCACTTATGACAAGTTGGGGTATCTCCTTACCACCAAAGCTCCCCCTGTCCCAGGTCCCAAAACCAGCGTCGCGGATAGGGAAATCCGCAAGACCTGGAAGATCGATTGCGCGAAGGCCAAGTGCCTCGTGCTTGCCTCTATGGACAACGAACATCAGAGAAGGCACGAGAATATGGACCTCGAATCCATATTTCTCCATACAAAAGAACTGTATGGAGAGAAATCTCGTATCGCAAGATACGAAGTGTCGAAGAAGTTATTTTCGGCAAGGTTGGCCATCGGATCATCGGTAGCAGAATACGTGCTTAAGATGATTGGCTTCATTGAGGAGCTCGCGGAACTTGGGACCACGTTGGAGAATGAGCTCTATGCGGACTTGATTCTCCAGTCCCTTCCTTCCACTTACGCCCAGTTTATACTGAACTTCAACTTGCAAGAAAAGGAAGTTGAACTTTCAGAGCTCCTCAACATGCTGAGGAGTGCAGGGGCACCCTACAGAAAGGTAGGGAAACATCCACTTTGTTTGTAGGAGGATCTTCCTCTTCTAGGTCCAAGGCGAAAGCCAAGGGAAAGAAGAAGAAAGCCCCCGCCAAATCAAGGGGCGGTGTTAGTAAAGTGGATACGAAGGGAAAGACAAAAGCAACAAAGGTAGTGGGGAAGCTTATTGGGAAGGAAGAGTGCTTTTTCTGTCATAAGAGTGGTCACTGGAAGAAAGATTGCAGGGCTTGGAAAGCCAGGACACAGGAACTGAAGCAAGTCGCGGCTTCAGCTTCAGGTGTGTATGTTATTGAAAACTGTCTATCAATAAACTCTACTTCCTGGGTATTGGATACCGGATCAGGATCTCATATCTGTAATTCTTTGTAGGCGTTGAGAAACCGTAGGGTTTTGAAGGCAGGTGACATGACCCTCAAAGTTGCAAACGGAGCTAGCATGGATGCTAAGGCCGTGGGGGACTATCACCTGGGAATGTCAGATGGACAAGTTTTGGTTTTACGTAATTGCTTTTTTGTACCCAACGCAACTTGTAATATCATTTCTGTATCTTTGATTTCTAAAGAAGGTTATGAATTTGCGTTTGTAAGTAATGTTGTAAACATTCACCTTAATCAAGTTCTGATTGGGTCAGGTACATTAAGCAATGGTATATACGTATTAAACCAACCACAGATTTTCAATGTCCAGAATACACACAAAAGAAAGTCTCCAGAAATAAATCAGACTTTCTTATGGCATTGTAGACTGGGTCACATCAATGAGAGAAGGTTGACGAAGTTACATACAGAAGGATATTTGAATCCGTTCGAATATCAATCGTATGCCACTTGTCAATCCTGTCTCAAAGGAAAGATGACAAAGACTCCGTTCACCGGACACGGAGTAAGAGCGAGCGAGCTCTTGGGACTCGTACACAGCGACGTGTGCGGTCCAATGTCTACACATGCGCGAAGCGGTTATTCTTACTTCATTATTTTTACGGATGACTTTTCAAGGTACGGTTATGTCTTCTTAATGAAACATAAATCCGAAGCCTTTGGAAAATTCCAAGAATATAAGAATGAAGTAGAAAAACAAACCGGCAAAAGTATCAAGATTCTAAGATCGGATCGAGGTGGTGAATACTTGAGTGCCGAGTTCCTGGACTACTTAAAAGAGAACGGAATTCTCTCTCAGCTTACTCCTCCATACACTCCACAACATAACGGTGTATCGGAGAGAAGGAACCGAACCCTATTGGATATGGTACGGTCCATGATGAGTAACGCTGAGTTACCGCGATCATTCTGGGGATATGCACTAGAATCAGCTGCATACCTTTTGAATCGAGTTCCAACTAAGACTGTGCCTACTACACCATATGAGATGTGGTGTGGGAAGAGACCCTATCTTAATCACATTAAGACATGAGGATGTCCAGCTTTTGTCAAAAAGCAGCATGCGGACAAGCTCAAGGCACGCTCAGTACAGTGCAAGTTTGTGGGATATCCAAAGAACTCCAAGGGATATTTCTTCTATTGCGAAGAGGAACAAAAGATTTATGTTTCTCGTCATGCCCACTTCTTGGAAACTGAATTTTTGGAAAATCAAATAAGTGGGAACGCAATAGAACTGGAAGAAATTCCAGAACCACGAGCTATTACTGAAAGCTTAGTAGAACCAGAGGGTTCGAAAGATCAGGACATTCCTACGCCGCTCCGCAGAAGTAGTAGGCAGTCTCATCCGCCCGAGAGATACTACGGTTTTCTCATAGACGGGGATAGAGAGGATTGCATCATAGATTATGATGAGCCGACTAGCTTCCAGCAGGCCATTCAGAGCGTTGACTCGGTAAAATGGCTGGATGCAATGCGGACCGAAATGGAGTCCATGTACACCAACAAAGTATGGACGTTGGACGTTGCTCCAGATGGGGTAAAACCCGTAGGATGCAAGTGGATCTTCAAAAGGAAGATTGGTGTAGATGGACAGGTTGAGACCTATAAAGCTAGACTGGTTGCAAAGGGTTTTCGTCAAAGACCTGGTTTGGACTATGACGAGACATTTTCTCCAGTAGCTATGCTGAAATCCATTCGGATCCTTCTTGCTACTGCTGCCTTCCACGATTATGAGATTTGGCAGATGGACGTAAAGACCGCTTTTCTAAATGGAAATTTAGAGGAGTGTGTTTATATGGACCAGCCAGAGGGTTTCATTCAGAGTTGGAGCAGCGGAAAGGTGTGCAAGTTTCTTAAGTCCATCTATGGACTAAAGCAGGTATCGCGGAGTTGGAACATCTATTTTGATGAGACGTTCAAGGAATTTGGCTTTATCAAAAATCCAGATGAGCCTTGCATCTATAGTAGATTTGTAGCGAGAACTGTAGTATTCCTCGTTTTATACGTGGATGACATTCTCTTAATAGGAAATGACATTCCTATGCTACAATCTGTCAAGGGGTTCTTGTCACACAGGTTCTCCATGAAAGACCTGGGTGATGCCTCATACATTCTGGGGATCCGGATATATCGTGACAGATCCAAGAGGATACTGGGACTCTCACAGTCCAGGTACATCGACACCATACTGAAAAGATTCAGTATGGAAGATTCCAAGCGCGGTAATCTACCGGCTTGTCACGGGATCACCCTCTCCAAAGAGATGTCTCCTAAAATTGATTTGGAAAGGGATCGCATGTTTATTATACCCTACGCTTCTGCGGTAGGCTCTATAATGTATGCGATGTTGTGTACCAGACCAGATGTAGCTTATGCACTGAGTGTGGTAAGCCGGTATCAGTCAAACCCTGGGGAGAAACATTGAACAGCAGTAAAGAACATTCTCAAGTACCTGAGAAGGACTAAGGAGATGTTCTTGGTGTATGGCGGAAAAGACCTCCAGATCGAGGCCTTTGCTGACTCTAGCTTCCAAAGTGACAAGGATGATTCCAAGTCCATGTCGGGTTATGTCTTTACCCTCAATGGAGGGGCGGTGTGTTGGAAGAGTTCCAAACAGGAAACCGTTGCTGACTCGACGATGGAAGCGGAATATATCGCTGCTGCAGATGCCGCAAAAGAAGCTGTCTGGGTAAGGAAGTTCTTAACTGAACTTCAGGTGGTTCCGTCCATTGTTGATCCAATACCTCTGTATTGCGACAACAACGGGGCTATAGCTTTAGCAAAGGAACCAAGATCCCATCAGAAGTCCAGACACATCTTGAGGCGGTATCACCTGATCAGGGAGATTGTGGGTCGCCAGGAGATCGAGGTTCGGAGAGTTTCTACGGAAGATAACACTGCTGATCCACTCACAAAGGCCTTACCCCAGACTCAGTTCGAGCGGCTGATCGAGATGATAGGTCTTCGATACGCCAGTACATGGCCTTAGTGCAAGTGGGAGATTGTTAGTGTATATGCCCTAGAGGTCATTACTGTATCATACTAGTTTGTATATCACTTAATGGAAGCTTGGGATATTCACCTTGTATAAACAATCTTGCTCAATATAGTAGTATGCTACTTGGTTTGTTTCTACTTCAATGTGTACATGTGTTTATTTTAGTATATCACCTATACACATTAGTGAAGCCCTTAGGATCTTTGCTTGATTACCAGCGTTGTGATGGCAGTCACACTAGTGGAGGCTGGGTAATCTATAAGCACATCCTTATGCAGGTCCCTAGTCGCAGGACTATCGAGACAGGGCATCGATACTCCGGAGTAGACTAGCGTATGCGCTTCTCATCCTAGTGTGGGAGATGGTCTGTCCCACAGCCATCAGTACGTCGTACTGGAGATAGTATGCGGGTGCTCGTTGGGTTACGAGTACACTGGACAGGACTCGTCGAGAACTGTTGGTTGGTACTATACCTATCGTCATTCTCCAGGTTAATTTGAGCCCACCCGCACATACCAAGTTCTACCCCGGAGTATCGATGCCCTGTCTCGATAGTCCTGCGACTAGGGACCTGCATAAGGATGTGCTTATAGATTACCCAGCCCCCACTAGTGTGACTGCCATCACAACGCTGGTAATCAAGCAAAGATCCTAAGGGCTCCACTAATGTGTATAGGTGATATACTAAAATAAACACATGTACATATTGAAGTAGAAACAAACCAAGTAGCATACTACTATATTGAGCAAGATTGTTTATACAAGGTGAATATCCCAAGCTTCCATTAAGTAATATACAAACTAGTATGATACAGTAATGGCCTCTAGGGCATATACACTAACAATTCCTAGCTCCAGATCTCGATGGCAACATTTAGAGCCTAGAGATCATCTCAACGTTTTTCCAGCAGGGTGCGGACGCAACGATCATATAAAAGTGGAGTGACGGCAAAATCCTAGCTCTAGATCTCGATTGCAATACATACAACATAGATGTCATTTGGATGTCTACCCTACTTCAGCGAAGAATTGGCACGATATCATCAAAACAAAAGCGAAGTGACGACATGTTTCTAACTTCGGGTCTTGACGACAATACATACAAAGCCTAAAGACCATTGGAGATTATCTCACCCCAGAAGGGTGCAGTTATGACTCATCGGGGCTTCAAATTAAGCCTAACCCAAGTAGAAACCGCCATGGCAATACCTAAAGCTTGTTCTTCTGACGGTAAAGTGGACATTCCCATCTAAGAAGATTACTTGAAGACGTCTTGTCCAGCCTCCGAAGGGATCAGAGACACGACAGACGCGGGGTACTCGAGCAGCAACCCAAGGGACCGCATGTCAAGAAATTATTAGCCAACGCGACGATACGATAGACTAAACCTAGTACCACAAACCTAACAGACCCCTATCAAAAAAGAGGGTTAGCTATATTTTACGTTAGGATGCACCTGCGAGATCCTCTCGACCCGTCTCGACTCGTAGGGAAAAACATCTTTATAAGACCCTCGAAACTTATAAAGGTGAAAAGCCTTATGCGATGGGGATATCAACCTGTTTCCTAAGCACTGTTACCCTACAAGTAGGTCCAAACTGACTCTTGTATACTATCCACGGGCCATATTCTCCAAAGTCGCATACCGATGAGGAGGAGAAGCCACGTACGAGTCCTCTCGACTCATAAAAGGAAAATTCTCTTGTGAGATACTTACGACTCTCAAGAGAAAACACACTTAAGGGTCCTTGCGACTTCTAAGGAGAAAATACACCTACGAGATCCTCTCGACTCGTAAGGAGAAATATCTTTATGGAACCCTCACGGCTCATAAAATTGAAAAGCCTTGGAAGAAAGATCTAAAGCTGTTTTCTAGACCATCGTTACCCTATAAGGAGATCAAGAATGACCCTTGTATACTATCCACGGGCCAAATTTGTCATAGTTATATGCCAATGAAATGAAGAAGCTACTTACGGGTCCTCACGACTCATAAGGAAAAAATACCCGAGTGAGATCTCTATGACTCATGGACGCGATGGACACTTAGAAATCCTCATGATTTCTAGGAAAAGTACACCTATGAGATCCTCACGACTCACGGGGAGAAAAACCTTCTTGAGACTCTTACGGCTTATGAAGATGGACAAAACCTTAGGCGACGGAGACCTAAACTTGTCTTCTGAGCCATCAATTCTATGGCGATGCATAACTTTGCACTGCTTAACCTACGTACATACCTACGTGGGCAAAGTAGTGGGGGGCCTTTGTTCCCGCAAAAAAATCCTGCATAAAAGAGCCCAAGGTATCAAATGGCAGCAATACACTTAAGAAAATACAAACCAGTATTTTCTGGACTATATTTTGCCGAACACCAGAATGAGAATCAGGTAAATTCCGATGGCTTCGAAAGAGTCTCGAAAATTCTTTCGATTTGATATATTACGGACCTCATAACTCTTCCGGAATCAAAAGTTATGAGCAAATGTGCTATGCACGTATGGTCTAAGCAATGCTCTCCCACATAGGGGATACATTTTTAGTCCCGCATCGGGAAAAAGAGAGATCCCTTCTCTACCACTCCCCTATAAATAAGGGGGATGTTTACCGCCGGAAGCCGGGAAGACTGACGTCTTGCCTGAATCTGGGGGCAGATGCTAATTGGTGCTATCCGTCCACCTCTCCGAAGATGCCAAGTTGATTTATGACATCATGTATCGAAGATTTAAACGGATGCGGCCGATGTAGCAGACTTCGTCAGATTCCCCCTCATCTGAGGGGTTTTTGATTGTGGGGACGCTCTTCCCTGCAGGCGCAAGCCCCTGCAGTTAATTACGCTACCGCATCGCGGTAACCACTTTCTCCTTCTCCATATGGTCACTTCGTGTCGTGGGTGTTTATTTTGTGGTTGGTTGCCCGTGGATTGTAGACGGAGACTAATTTGTGTTGTCGCCCGTAAGACGTAGATTAGTCCAAATCCGTATCTTCTTAGATTTGGATTTGGGGGTTTGGGTTTAAGGATACGTTAGCCTCATTTGAGACTAAGATCAACTTAAACGTTTGTTAAGGATACGTTAGTCTAATTTCAGACTAAGATCAACTTAACGGGATCATTTGGATCCGACAAGAGAGCAATTGGGCTCTATTGTTTTGTTTAGTGACATTGCGGTCGATAATTAGTTTAAGGACATTACGGTCCATTGTTAGTTTTAAGACATCGCGGTCGAGGTTAAGGACATCATAGTCTATGAGTTTAAGGACCTCACAGTCCGACGTTAGTTTTAAGACATCACGGTCAAGGTTAAGGACATCATAGTCCGTGGATTTAAGGACTCCACAGTCCGACGTTAGTTTTAAGACATCACGGTCGAGGTTAAGGGCATCATAGTCCGTGGATTTAAGGACTCCACAGTCCGACGTTAGTTTTAAGACATCACGGTCGAGATTAAGGACATCATAGTCCATGAGTTTAAGGACCTCACAGTCCATAAAATGTATGGTTGTCAGGACCCGTCACCTCTTTGAAGACGTTGAGGAATTACAACGACAAATATCAAAGGAGTGAAGAGATGTACCCTTGAACCGAGGTGGTTTGGTCGAAAGAGGAGATGTGCTCAATTCAAAATAAGTTGAGGACTTATGGCCAAAATTGGGCTAAGTCCAATTAAAATGTTTTAACATTTTATTTTTGTTCTGGCTATTAAGCCTTTATTTGGGCTCGGCCCTTTTTAATAATGCTAAGCATCGGGCTCTGTCATTTTGTCTGGTATTAAATGCATAGCATTTATCAGGAACAAAGTAGTGTTCTGACAGTGCGCCACGTGGCGCGTCAGGCGCTTTGCGCCAATTAAAGGGCGTATTGCGCTAGCGCACACGAAGGTGACACGTGTCGCGCTCAGCGCTAAGTGCTGGTTCATTAACGCACTTGCGCTTTCCATCTATGAGCGTTTTGTGCTAGTCTGTTGGCACGCCAGCGAGTGACACGTGGCGTGCTTGGCGATGAGCGCCAGTCTATGGGCGCAACGCTCTATTTTAGGAGCGCAAAGCGCAGATTGTGTCTCTGATTGACACGTGGCAAATTCTGGCGCTGTGCGCCGATCCAATGAGCGCAAGGGCGCAGTTCATGAGTGCAAGGCACTTTTAAATAGCGCAAAGCGCATCTGATCGATTTTAAGATCACAGAACAAATTTTATGTTCTTCTATGGAGGCTTTGCCTCAAGATCCAGGAACAACAGTTCTTGTTTTGATAAAAGGCTCTGCCTTTATAGATCAAAAGATCTGTTAGTGAAGTATTTTACTTCTTTTATTCTTTTTATAATTAGATCTTTTGATCTTTTTTCTTATCGTCAAAGATCTTGGTCTTTTTTGTTTTAAGATCTATGATCTTTTTAGAAGGGGATTCTTCTTTTTATGAGATGATTTCATCTCTGTTTTTCAAGAAAATAGTTCTTTTTTTACCTTGAATATGAAGAAAAACTCTTCTTTTCTTAAGAGCTTGCTCTCTTTTTTCTGCAGAGGGTTTTTTCTCTCTGTTCTTCTGTATTCTCTCTATATTCTTTCTTCTTCTCTCTTTTTTTTATTTTAGAAAGAAGGATCATTGGTCGTTGGGACCCACCATCTCTCCGACGACACTGAGAGATTACAGTGCCATATATCGAAGGTGTGGAGGGATGTACCCTTTGAACCATGTCTCACTCATCAGGGGGGAGAACAGGCTGGAGCTTAAGCTTCTCGCTGCTGAAAAAGGCTTCTTTGCGTTCGCGGACGTGCGTCGCACGTGTTGGGCGCTCATATTTGCACGTAACGCACATGGAGCTTGCGCATATGCGCATTATGGGGGGAGCAAGCTCCTATGGAGAACGAGTCTCCTTTTAATATTATTGAATATTCTCATGTGGTGTGCATGTGCATTGCACGTGGTGCGCGCATGGCGGGCACACGTGCGTTGCTCATAGCGCACATGGCGCTTGCGCATATGCGCATTATGGGGAGGAGCAGGCTCCTATCTTGGAGAACTAAGCTCCTATGGAGAACTAAGCTCCTTTTAATATTATTGAATATTCTCATGTGGTGCGCGTGCGTTGCACATGGTGCGCGTGCGTTGCACGTGGTGCGCGCGTGGCAGGCACACGTGCGTTGCATGTAGCGCACATGGCGCTTGCGCATTATGGGGAGAAGCAGGCTTCTATATATGGAGAACTAAGCTCCTATGGAGAACTAAGCTTCTTTTATTATTATTAAATGTTCTCATGTGGTGCGCATGTGCGTTGCACGTGGTGCGCGCATGGCGGGCACACATGCGTTGCACGTAGCGCACATGGCGCTTGCGCATATGCGTATTATGGGGAGGAGCATGCTCCTATCTTGGAGAACTAAGCTCCTATGGAGAACTAAGCTCCATTAAGTATTGAATGTAGGGTTACTAGGCACACAAACAAGGCTCTATAAGGCATCGACCATGCCAAAATTAAATTTTTATGTGCCGAACAACCCTAAGCTAGATCGTATACTAGAGATTAGGCGAAGAAAATAGCAAGTAAACAACTTTACGACTAAGGGTATGCGAAATACAACCTTTGTAGATCGGTCCTTCACTTCTAGAGCTCCTTGTCGTAGTCCCTTCGCTGCGATCAAAGTTCTCCCGGGCTCTTGCATGGCTTCACGAGGCAAAAGATGCGACCTTGCTTGAAGTCTCCGAGGCCGAAGATGATCTACGTCGAGGGAATTCCGACTCAAGCTACTACTTCATTAACTAGAGAATTAGTGAAGTAAACACCCTAAACTAAAGTGCTAATCTAGTAGAGGATGGAGAAATAGGAAGTGGGTTCTCTTTGGAATTTTATTTCTCACAAAGTTTCACTCTTTTTTCAAAACCCTAGCAAGCTTTTTCTCTTGCTCAATGAAGAAGAAGATGAACAAAAGAAAAGAATGAGGATAATGATCAAGTCAAGTGAGCTAACCATAGTGAGTGAGTATCATATACTAACTCTTGTAGAAATATTACCATGGCTAAGTGTTAAGGTTAGGTTAAAACCCAAAGTAAAAACAAATTTAGTGGACTTTAGTCAATGCATCCACAAGCTTCCACAAGCTTCATGCATTTTCTAATTTACCACTAATTTTGTAATTACTTTTAAATGTTAAAACCCAACATAACAAATAGCATGGTGTATGTCTCATACACCCAAGTCTAGTGTATCATCAACCATGATACAATAATATAACACATTTTAATATATATCATATATATATATAGTAAAGATGTGTACATGTGAGAAAAAACCCTAAGTGAACTTGTGTTAGTAAATGTAAACTAGTATATCGAATATACAATTATACACTTAATTATTAAATCAACACTTGACTTAATAATCCGGTCATATCTCATATAACCGACTAACATCCAATGTATCGACTTATCGAATCAACACTTGATTCGATAACCCGGCTATATCATATATAACCGACTGATACACAAAGTCGCGAGAATAGAATACGGTATAACATACACGCATTATTCTCGGTCCTGCACATATCACATACGTGCTCCTATTTCATTTTGCCTGAGCCAGTAAAACCTCTATGTAGGATTCTAAAGACTCGTCAATACGCCGGTAGTAGGTGATGATCAGATCAAGCACCCACAAGCCGTCAGCGGTACTAGCTGAACGTAACGGCTACCCGGGTATTGAGCGATCAGAAGACCAGCAAGCAAGCCCGCTCCAACTTGTAACACCCGAGCCCAATGCTACTAATTTCTGTTACCGTTTGAACGTAGTGTGGCACCTATTTCTTTTATCTTCCTTGATTGTTACTTATTGTAATTTTACCCCGTCAATTCAATTCTGCATATAACATTTTTAGGGCATCTAAAATAAAATTAAAAATATTCATCTTGGCCTGCTTGACACCCCTAACCCTGTTGTAGCGTCCGTGCGTCGTGTTCTAGTCCCGTTCAGTGAAACGGGCGAGTTTGGACGGCTACGTGCACGTACGTGTGTCCGTTTTGGGGGTATGTTTTTTAATCATAAAACACTTCATTTTCACTTTTGGATCCCGCTTAAAATTCTATTATTTCAATTTCAAATTTTTGGACCCGACCCGAGCGCGATTTGGAAATGTTTTATTTTGCGCCAAAATCCCAAATTTTTAATATTTTAAAACCATCGTATATTTTCCTTAACCATATAAATTTACTGTTCCCCTAGAAATCTTTTAAAACTTTTCTTTAAAATATTTTCCTAACCTAATCTATCTCAGCCAATCACAACTTCCTTTTTTCCCCGTGGGCCCCCTTATCTCTTATCTCTCTCTCTCTCTCCCCCGTCTCTCTCTCTTCTCGTCTCTCTCTCATCTCTCTCTCTCTTCTATATATATCTTTCTACCTTCTTTCCTCCTTTCTTTTTTTACGATCGCAGAACCCACCATCGCGCTAAACCCCAGCCACCTTGCCCTCGCCGCCGCAGCCCCAACGCCGGCACCATCACCACCGGGCTCGTCGTCCTCTCGCCCTCGACCGAGCCTCCCTCTCCTTGCCACCTCCTCCTCCTTCTGTCGTGTACCCGAGCCCACGCCTGCACCCATTAAACCATAGCTACCGCCGCCTTCCCCCTCGCCGCGGCAGCCCGTCGCTGACGACTTCTCATCACCATCTCACCACCCTCATCACCACTACCTCCTCCCCTCTTCTTCCTCTCTTCCTCCCCCCGAGCACCCGACTACAACCCTGCACTCGCGCCGCGGCCACCAGCAACCCCCTGCACACGTCTGCGCCGCCGGAGTCGCCGCCGGCGATCTCAATCCACCCCCGACCTCGTGCAACCCCCTCGGTAATCATCTTCTTTCTCCTTCCTTCCTCCCTCGTTTCGCCAGTTCTCTTCCCCGTTCCGTGTTTAGCCGTTGTTCATTGCAGGTGGTCCGCCGGAGCCCCGTCGACGCCGTCGACCATCATGACCCCCTTCAATCCACATTAAGTATCCTTCCTTTCTCCACCCTCCTTCCTTTCTTCTTTAGTTTTCTTTCTTTTCTTGATTGCAACTCTTAACATTCGCTGTTTTTGATCTCGCCGGAATCCGGCCGTGCCGACGACGCGTCCCGACGTTCCAGCGAGGTACCCCGACCCGTGTGGTTCCACTGTTCGTCGTTTGGGTTCATTCCGTGAACCGTGCGCCCGTCGCGAGTTTTCCCCACCGACGTTTATCGTTCCGTATCCCCGGTTCGCGACCCGTCGAGGCAAGTACCCCTTGCTACATGCTATACAATATTTTACTTATAATTAATGACACCCTAAACCTATAAATTTAACTTTGGTACGATCATTTTTGTCACGCCCCGCTTCCCAGAGTACACTAAGATAGGCACGTGACATAGCCAACCATGCTACCTGTGGATAGGAAAAATCCTTCCACAGTCACATTACGGCTGTAAAGATACCGAGAACAGGAGAGTAAACTAAACTATCTAGTACATGTCCATGAGCCAGAATGAATGAGTCAAGAAATAATGATATGCGGAAGCAAAAGATACAATAAATGAATCACCTGGAAGGTAAAACTACATACCGACAGGAACTTCACCGCTCGGTCTAACAGCGGCAATTTCCTGATCAGTCTGCAACAAAGGTAGAAGAATCTGGGCCATGCAAAACCCAGACGTCAGCGTGTCAATGTCAACAAGTAATATAATATGAACAATGTAACAGGCAATGCAAAAAATAAAATGAATAAAACAATAATGTGAAACAAGCAGTGCAGGGTAGTGTGCAGTGGGTAACTAAACTGTTCTATCAGGTTTTCTATTCTAAGTCTTTGAAATCAATTTAAGTAATCCTCCATGTAACTCAAAGGATATGTCCCGTTACCCCCCGGGACCACGGATCAGGAATATGTGAACCAATAGTGGTTCTGTCCCGTTACCCCCCGGGACCACGGATCAGGAAAATGTAAGAGTCACGAATGGCTCTGTCCCGTTACCCCCCGGGACCACGGAATAAGTAATACCCTTTTAAGTTACACTTTAATTTACGCTTTTGATTTCCCCATACCCCCAAGTTATATGTGTCAGGTCAGGTATTCAGTAATCAAGAACTAATGCCAACACAGGATCAGGTAACAGCAGGTTTTGTCTGGATAGACAACAGGAATGGTCCATGAGGACTACATGTCGGGTTTGTTGGCATTAGGCACGAGATCAGGTAACAGGTCAGGTCATGGTACATCAGGTCAAGTCAACAGTAAACGGTACCATGTCAGGTGTATCAATATATATCATGTGTAACAAGGTCAAGTCAAGATGTAACAATATCGTGGGTGTGCTCACAACAGATATATGATCGAACAGGGGATTAACGGCAGGAAATAAGCAATAAATTAAACCACAATAAGCAGTTCATTCAATCACAATAATGCATTAATATAGTGCAGCTGTTTTATTATATTAACAGGTTTTGAGCACCCTTAGCGGTGCAACAGTTTAAATGATGATGCAATACAGTATATCAAGCCTTTGAATACGAATATCCGAATGTAATAGAACTACATGGGAAAGTGCTACAATCTATTAAACGGTAAAATGTGATTAACAGGTAAACTTAGTTATTGGTTTTAAATTGGCAAACTGTAAACGTTATGTTAACTGTAGGATGATATATGTCATATTGCAACCAATGAGAAAATAACTATACCGAGTTAAGTTTTGCAGGTTTAATGAGTCCAAAACATATATAATTGTATAGTATAGCATGTAGCAAGTGATACTTGCCTCAAAAGGTCGATATGCAGGCGGCCTGGTGCGACGTGACACGATACGGTGTGTGAAACGGCACGACACGGTACTGGGTCTAGTCGCAATCTGGTGCGCGGTCTGGGCGCGATCTGGACGCGATCTGGTGCGCGATCTGGTGCGCGGTCTGGACGCGATCTGGAGCGCGATACGAACGCGATCTGGAGCGTGATACGGACGCGATCTGGTGCGTGGAAATAACCCAAACGACGAACAATGGAACCACACGGGTCGGGGTACCTTGCTGGAACGTCGGTATCAAACACGGCTCCGACGACGGCTCGGTCTCGACGAATGCGGTTACGAACATGAACGGAACAAAATGAACGCGGAACAACGGAAATCCGAAGCCAAGATCTAAGCTTGCTCGGCTCGGAGATGAAGTCGACGACGATTGGGCTGCTGCCAAAGGTGGTCTCGGTAATGGGGTGTTGCTCGGGTGTGGAGGCGTGAATAGGTGGCGACGGTGGTGTCACGGGGTTGAGGTGATGGGTTCAGGTTAGGTGATGAGATGAAGATGATGGAGACGATGATGAAGACGAGGTGGGTCAACGGAGAAAAAGGAGATGCAGGTTGCGGTGAAGGAGGATGATGCGGTCGAGGTTGCCACTGGTGAGGGTCGGTGGGTATGGGTTTGCAGTTCGGGGTTGCAGGTGGCGTAGGGTGGAGAAGGCTGCTGGGTTGTGGGGTTGCGGTTGAGGAGGATGTAGGGAAGACGACGAGGGTGAGGAGGCGACGGCGAGTGCAGGCGAGGGCGCGGGCATGGGTTAGGGTTTTCGCAAGGAGGCGGACGAAGGGAACAGAGGAGGAAGAGAGGTTAATGGGTTTAAGTTATAAAATATGAAATATATAATTAGATAGAGAGAGGGTGAAACGGAGAGAGAGAGAGAATCTGTGAAATCTTTTAATATTATTTAAAATATATGTAGAGAGAGAGAGAGAGAGAAACGGAGAGAGAGTCTGATTGATTAGTTTTAAAAAAAATTAAATAATATATATATATATATATATATATATATATATAATTTGACTGTTAACATATATATATAAATATATATAAGTATAAAATAATATATTTTAGTTAAAATATAATAATAGTTTATAAATATATAAAGAATATAATATTAGTCCGTTTTGAGGTTTTGGCAAATACAAACTTACTCGAAAACACGCCCGGGTTGGGTCTAAAAATTCAGATTTAAATATTAAAAATATATGCGACTTCCAAATTTCAAAATGAAAGCCCAGTTAAACAAAATGCATACCCCCAAAAACGGATGCACGTACGTGCGCGTAGCCATCCAAACACGTCCGTTTCACTGAACGGGACGAGAACAAAATGCGCGGATGCTACCACGGGGTTAGGGGTATCATGCAGGCTATGAAATGCAATTTTAAAATATTTTACGTGACTTAAAATATTATATGGTAAAAGATGCCATGCCGGGTAAAAATGCCAGTATGCGATAAAGTTGAAAATGCACAAGTTTACCCAATAAGTCAGGATGATATATTAATATGAACCAAACAGGTTCAAGAAAGAGGGTCGGGTGGAATGCAATGTAAAATGTAAAATATCATTCGCACCCAAAACCCGTTAAATTAGGAATAGACCATGGATAAGTAAATTACTGAAACTGGAATTGGTATAAATGAACTCGGGTGTTACAATTTCTCTTTTTCATGTTCAATATTGTTAAATATCATTTATCTTTCAAAAATTTGGAACCTACCTGTTGTAATTACTAATTTGGAACCTAATAATCACATTTACCTGTTTTGATTACACTTTCACTGATGATGTAGCCTATGGCACCTTTTTCTACCGTTTTACTTCATTCGGACATTCGTATACATTTAACTTGCTTAAACTGTGATTTCATTCGTGGAACCTTTATACACTCATAACATTGCATCTATGAAGTCTTAAACTTGTTAACATGATTAAATGGCTATAATTGTCTTACTGCATTCTTATATGGTTGAAATCATCCCTGTGACACAATTGATAACGGTATTGCTAATTGAATGAATCCGCCTATTGCTTAATTCATTGCTTATCTCATGTTGTTAATACCCATGCTTGATTATATAACTGATTGTGAGTACACCTATGATATCGCTTGCTTCTTGAACTGTCTTGCTACCTACACATTGATTGACCCGACATGGTACCGTATACTGCTTGACATGATGTACCATGACCTGACCCGTTACCTGATCTTGTGTCTAATTCCAATGAACCTGTCATGTAGTCCTCATGGACCGTTCCTGTTGTCTATCCAGACAAACCTGTTTACTTGATCCTGTGTTGGCATTAGTTTCTTGATTACGGGATACCTGACTTGACTTACACATATAACTTGGGGGTATGGGGAAATCAGTATTGTAACCGAACGTAACTCCAAGGACCATACCTATTGTTTGCCGTTTTTCCGGGCGTTACGGAATACCTATTGTTTGCCGTTTTTCAGGGCGTTACGGAATACCTATTGTTTGCTGTTCTTCCGGGCGTTACGGAATACCTATTGTTTGCCGTTTTTCCGGGCGTTACGGAATACCTATTGTTTGCCGTCTTTCCGGGGCGTTACGGAATAACTACCGACGAGTTACGATGAGGATTACATTAATTGGTTTCAAAGACTTTAGAACCTGATAGAACAGTTTAGTTTACCCACTGCACACTACCCTGCACTGCTCTGACTTATATTATTGTTACCCTTGCTTTATTCATGTTTATATTGCATTGCCTGCTACACTGTTCATATTATATTACTTGATGACATGACGCGCTGACGTCTGGGTTTTTGCATGGCCCAGATTCTGTACCGCTGTTGTAGCCCGAGCAGGAGTACTTCAGCCGACAGGCTGAGCTGTGAGTGTCAGTAGTAGTTAGCTTCTCTTTCCTGCATTTTATTCCTGATGTGAGCCCGTATTATGGGACATACATTCCAGTTATTTTTTATTAGATCTTTCGCTTCCGCATTTTATTATTCTTGACTCATGTTATCTTGGATTACGGACATGTTTAGATAGTTTTATTTTGTTCTTGATATCTCTACAACCGTAATGTGACTGTGGGTGGATGCTTCCTACCCACAGGTAGCATGGTTGGCTATGTCACGTGCCCACTTTAGCGTACTCTGGGAAGCGGGGCGTGACATGGTTCTTTTGATATCAGAGCCATAGGTTAGTCGGGTTGATTCTTTTGTAGTTGGGTATTGTACCCAATACGCGAATCAGAATACCCGTGTTTAGGAAACATGTCCTGCCACCTTTCCGCTTACCATTCTTGAATCATATTCTTCCTGATTATATCCTTTACGATGTGCAAACTTTCTTTGCATATCAACTCGAAAACCTGATTCCTTGTTCTCTCTAGGACTTAGGCGACTTGGGTGGAGTTATGTAATTGTGGCTATGATACCGCGGCATAGTTATAATGCGGCACTCTATTTAAGTATCTTGGAGTTCTAGCCTTGATCTATATTCAGAATCTATCATCATGCTAATGTTGGGTGTTTTGAGTTCAGGATTATGGCCGATAAGAATTTGAAGACGTACCAAGGGCGTGTGGACGAAGCCGCCATGCTTGGAGTGATAAGAGGAATGCTGGAGAACCAAAAGAAATAGACCGAACTGATCCAGCAGCAAGCAGAATCATTCAGGAAGGTTTGCAGATCGTTCAGCAGTCTGTGAACAATGTTGGAGCTAAACCAGTTGACCGAGTAGGGACAGTAGCAGATTTCAGGCGTTTGGGTCCGTCTACATTTACTGGTCTGGAGGAGCCGTTGCCAGCGGAGCAGTGGCTAGTTGACACAGAGAATTTGCTTGTTGCGGCACAGATTCCAGATGAGAAAAGAGTTGATGTGGTACGCATTCAGTTAGTGGACTACGCCCGAGAATGGTGGCTTATGGAGGAGAACCGTTTGCCCAAGCCGATCAAGTGGGCGGATTTTTCAAAGAGTTTCCTGGAGAAGTTCTTCCCGCGTACCGCACGGGAGGAAATGGAAGAGAAATTCATCGGGCTAAAGCAGAATGGAGCACCCGTAGATGTGTATGCAGCAGAATGGACAAGACTCAGTGGATTCGCTGGACCTTTAGTTGCCAACGATGCAGACAGGGCACGGAGGTTCATGCGCAGCTTGGACGTGGACATCCAGAGGCAGATTGTCTCCCTGGGTTTGACCACTTTCTCACAAGTACTTGCGGCAGCCGAGAACAGCAGAGTTTACCTTCACTGGAGGAAGCAGTTCTGTCGGGCCAGTCGAGTTTAGGACTAGGCCGACAAATGATATTCTTGCATCGATGGAAGTTGATAAAAGTGAAGAGTCGGCTGTTGTTCGTGATTTTATGGACGTATTTGAAGATATATCGGGATTACCGCCAAAGTGAGACGTGGAGTCCACAATTGATCTTATTCCTGGTGCAGCGCCAGTATCCAAAGCGTATTATCTAAGGGCACCAGTGGAGTTGGAAGAAGTCAAGAAACAGGTTGCTGAATTGCTTGAAAAAGGTTGGATTCGAAGCAGTAACTCGCCTTGGGGAGCTCCAGTTCTTCTAGTAAAGAAGAAGGATGGCACAAGAAGGATGTGCATCGACTATCGAGAATTAAACCGGGTGACTATTAAGAACAAGTACCATATCCCTCGCATTGGAGAACTTTTTGAGCAGCTTAGTGGCGCGAGGGTATTCTCGAAGCTGGATTTGCGATCCGGATATCATCAGGTTCGAATGAAAGCAGAAGATATTTGCAAGACGGCGTTTCGAACTCGGTATGGACATTACAAATACTTAGTGATGCCCTTCGGAGTAACGAATACGCCGGCAGTATTCATAGACTTGATGAACCGAATCTTTTCACCGTTCTTGGACCAGTTTATTGTGGTATTCATTGACGATATTCTGTTTTACTCGAAGAGTGTTGAAGAGCATACTGAGCATTTGAAGATCGCACTGCAAACGTTGTGACAGGAGAAGTTGTATGTGAAGATGAGTAAGTGCGAGTTTTGGCTGGAGGAAGTAAAGTTTTTGGGGCATGTTGTGTCGGGCGATGGAATTGTCGTCGATCCCGAAAGGATTGTAGCAGTTCGAGAGTGGCCGGATACTACAGAAGATTTATGGAGAACTTTGCTCGTCTGGCGGAGCCGTTGACCAAGCTTACGCGCAAGGAGGTACCTTTTGTATGGACGAACAAATGTGCGTTAGCTTTTGAGACGTTGAAGCAGGAGTTGATAACCGCCCCTATTCTGACCGTGCCAGACAATTCCGGAGGATTGGTGATTCACAGCGACGCATCTGGGAAAGGATTGGGATGTGTTTTGATGCAGCACGGGAAGGTTGTAGCGTATGCATCGAGACAGTTGAAGACCCATGAGAAGAATTTCCCAACTCATGACTTGGAGCTTGCAGCTGTGATTTTCGCTTTGAAGATTTGGAGATACTACCTCTTAGGCGAAAGGGTCAAAGTTTTTACTGATCATAAGAGCTTGAAGTATGTGTTCACACAGAAGGAGTTTAATATGAGGCAGCGTGGATGGTTGGAGCTGATGGCTGACTACGATCTTGATCTTAAGTACCATCCAGAGAAGGTTAACGCCGTGCCGGATGCGCTTAGTCGGTTACCAGCAATTCAGGTGTTAACTACGCAGAAGGAGATCGTTGCAGATTTTCGAGGATTTGACTTGGAGGTTGTGCTACCGCATTCTACAGGACAGTTGATGCAGCTGCAAGTACAGTTATCGTTAATCGAGAATATTAAAGCAGCACAATCGCAGGACCCTAGACTGCAAAAGTTTCAAGGACAGGTTGAAGCCGGACTACGAACAGATTTATTGATTCACGAAGATGGTTCGTGAGGTATGGTAGCCGTTTGTGTGTGCCAAAGGGAGATATTCGTGAAGAGCTTATGAAGGAGGCACACAATTCAGCTTATTCTGTACATCCAGGAGGCACAAAGATATACCGAGATATTCGACAGCATTTCTGGTAGGAAGGCATGAAACGGGAGATTGCTCGCTTTGTGGCAAAGTGCTTGGAGTGTCAGCAAGTTAAGGCTGAACATCAAAGGGTTGCTGGTTTATTGCAACCACTTCCGATTCCTCAGTGGAAGTAGGAGCATATAACCATAGATTTCGTGACGGCTTTACCGCGGAGTCCAAAGGGCAACAATGCTGTATAGGTGATTGTTGACCGATTGACCAAGGCAGCTCACTTCATTCCTTTCCGGGTTGGTCAATCAACAGAGACTTTGGCAGAACGGTACATGCAAGAGATTGTAAGATTGCATGGAGTGCCGGTGAACATTGTGTCCGATCAGGACACTCGGTTCTTATCACACTTCTGGAGGAGTTTACAGGAAAGTTTGGGGACTCGATTGAAGTTTAGCACAGCTTATTATCCTCAAACTGATGGTCAGTCGGAGAGAACGATCCAAACTCTTGACGATATGTTGAGAGCATGCATGTTGGACATCAAGGGTTCTCGGGAGGATCATCTACTTTTGGTGGAGTTTTCTTACAACAACAGTTTTCAGGCAACTATCCAGATGGCTCCATTTGAAGCTTTGTATGGTCGTAAATGCCGTTCACCTGTTGTTGGGACGATGTCGGTGGACGAAGATTGTTGGGATCAGATTTGGTTGTGCAGACAGTTGAGAAGGTTAACACTATCAGAAATCATATGAAGGCAGCACAAGACCGACAGAAGAGTTGGGCAGACACGTCAAGAAGACCTCTAGAGTTCGCCGTGGGTGATTTGGTATTCCTGAAGATATCACCGACTAGAGGGGTGATTCGTTTTGGAAGTCGAGGAAAGCCTAGTCCTCGATTCGTTGGACCCTTTGAGATCTTGGAGCGTGTTGGTGAGGTAGCGTATCGTTTGGCGTTACCGTAGTCCTTGGCGAATGTGCACGATGTGTTTCACGTATCTCAACTACGAAGGTATGTTCGAGATGAAACGCACGTATTGGATCATTCGGAGTTAACGGTGCGAGAAGACTTGACTTTTGAGGAGCGACCGATTGAAATCGTGGATCGAAGGGAAAAGGTTCTTAAGAACAAGGTAATCCCTCTTGTGCTTGTTTCTTGGGGTAATCGCTCGCATGGAGAGTCTACTTGGGAACGAGAAGATGAAATCCGGCAGAAGTTTCCTCACCTTTTCTTGTAGTTATCTCTCTTTGTATTCTTGGAATTTCGAGGACGAAATTCTTTTTGTAGTTGGGTATAATGTAACACCCGAGCCCAATGCTACTAATTTCTGTTACCGTTTGAACGTAGTGTGGCACCTATTTCTTTTATCTTGCTTGATTGTTACTTATTGTAATTTTACCCCGTCAATTCAATTCTGCATATAACATTTTTAGGGAATCTAAAATAAAATTAAAAATATTCATCTTGGCATGCTTGACACCCCTAACCCCGTTGTAGCGTCCGTGCGTCGTGTTCTCGTCCCGTTCAGTGAAACGGGCGAGTTTGGACGGCTGCGTGCATGTACGTGTGTCCGTTTTGGGGGTATGCTTTTTAATCATAAAACACTTCATTTTCACTTTTGGATCCCGCTTAAAATTCTATTATTTCAATTTCAAATTTTTGGACCCGACTCGGGCGCGATTTGGAAATATTTTATTTTGCGCAAAAATCCAAAATTTTTAATATTTTAAAACCATCGTATATTTTCCTTAACCATATAAATTTACTGTTCCCCTAGAAATCTTTTAAAACTTTTCTTTAAAATATTTTCCTAACCTAATCTATCTCAGCCAATCACAACTTCATTTTTCCCCGTGGGCCCCCTTATCTCTTATCTCTCTCTCTCTCTCCCCCGTCTCTCTCTCTTCCCGTCTCTCTCTCATCTCTCTTTTTCTCTTCTATATATATCTTTCTACCTTCTTTCCTCCTTTCGTTTTTTATGATCGCAGAACCCACCATCGCGCTGAAACCCAGCCACCTTGCCCTCGCCGCCGCAGCCCCAACGCCGGCACCACCACCACCGGGCTCGTCGTCCCCTCGCCCTCGACCGAGCCTCCCTCTCCTCGCCACCTCCTCCTCCTTCTGTCGTGTACCCGAGCCCACGCCTGCACCCATTAAACCCTAGCTACCGCCGCCTTCCCCCTCGCCGTGGCAGCCCGTCGCCGACGACTTCTCATCACCATCTCACCACCCTCATCACCACTACCTCCTCCCCTCTTCTTCCTCTCTTCCTCCCCCCGAGCACCCGACTTCAACCCTGCACTCGCGCCGCGGCCACCAGCAACCCCCTACACGCGTCTGCGCCGCCGGAGTCGTCGCCGGCGATCTCAATCCGCCCCCGACCTCGTGCAACCTCCTCGGTAATCATCTTCTTTCTCCTTCCTTCCTCCCTCGTTTCGCCAGTTCTCTTCCTCGTTCCGTATTTAGCCGTTGTTCACTGCAGGTGGTTCGCCGGAGCCCCGTCGACGCCGTCGACCATCACGACCCCCTTCAATCCACAGTAAGTATCCTTCCTTTCTCCACCCTCCTTCCTTTCTTCTTTAGTTTTCTTTCTTTTCTTGATTGCAACTCTTAACATTCGCTGTTTTTGATCTCGCCGGAATCCGGCCGTGCCGACGACGCGTCCCGACGTTCCAGCGAGGTACCCCGACCCGTGTGGTTCCACTGTTCGTCGTTTGGGTTCATTCCGTGAACCGTGCGCCCGTCGCGAGTTTTCCCCGCCGACGTTTATCATTCCGTATCCCCGATTCGCGACCCGTCGAGGCAAGTACCCCTTGCTACATGCTATACAATATTTTACTTATAATTAATGACACCCTAAACCTATAAATTTAACTTTGGTACGATCATTTCTCTTTTTCATGTTCAATATTGTTAAATATCATTTATCTTTCAAAAACTTGGAACCTACCTGTTTTAATTACTAATTTGGAACCTAATAATCACATTTACCTATTTTGATTACACTTTCACTGATGATGTAGCCTATGGCACCTTTTTCTACCGTTTTACTTCATTCGGACATTCGTATACATTTAACTTACTTAAACTGTGATTTCATTTATGGAACCTTTATACACTCATAAAATTGCATCTATGAAGTCTTAAACTTGTTAACATGATTAAATGGCTATAATTGTCTTACTGCATTCTTATATGGTTGAAATCATCCATGTAACACAATTGATAACGGTATTGCTAATTGAATGAATCTGCCAATTGCTTAATTCATTGCTTATCTCATGTTGTTAATACCCATGCTTGATTATATAACTGATTGAGAGTACACATATGATATCGCTTGCTTCTTGAACTGTCTTACTACCTACACATTGATTGACCCGACATGGTACCGTATACTGCTTGACTTGACATGATGTACCATGACCTGACCCGTTACCTGATCTTGTGTCTAATGCCAACGAACCTGACATGTAGTCCTCATGGACCGTTCCTGTTGTCTATCCAGACAAACCTGTTTACCTGATCCTGTGTTGGCATTAGTTTCTTGATTACGGGATACCTGACTTGACTTACACATATAACTTGGGGGTATGGGGAAATCAGTATTGTAACCGAACGTAACTCCAAGGGCCATACCTATTGTTTGCCGTTTTTCCGGGCGTTACGGAATACCTATTGTTTACCGTTTTTCCGGGCGTTACGGAATACCTATTGTTTGTCGTTCTTCCGGGCGTTACGGAATACCTATTGTTTGCCGTTTTTCCGGGCGTTACGGAATACCTATTGTTTGCCGTCTTTCCGGGCGTTACGGAATAACTACCGACGAGTTACGATGAGGATTACATTAATTGGTTTCAAAGACTTTAGAACCTGATAGAACAGTTTAGTTTACCCACTGCACACTACCCTGCACTGCTCTGACTTATATTATTGTTACCCTTGCTTTATTCATGTTTATATTGCATTGCCTGCTACACTGTTCATATTATATTACTTGATGACATGACGCGCCGACGTCTGGATTTTTGCATGGCCCAGATTCTGTACCGCTGTTGCAGCCCGAGCAGGAGTACTTCAGCCGACAGGCTGAGCTGTGGGTGTCAGTAGTAGTTAGCTTTTCTTTCCTACATTTTATTCCTGATGTGAGCAAGTATTATGGGACATACATTCCAGTTATTTTTTATTGGATCTTTCGCTTCCACATTTTATTATTCTTGACTCATGTTATCTTGGATTACGGACATGTTTAAATAGTTTTATTTTGTTCTAGATATCTCTACAACCGTAATGTGACTGTGGGTGGATGCTTCCTACCCACAGGTAGCATGGTTGGCTATGTCGCGTGCCCACTTTAGCGTACTCTGGGAAGCGGGGCGTGACACAACTCCTGTAAAATCCTGCCGGTAACACTTCCCGTACAGTCCGGTCTCCTCGTCTGATATGTCGCATATCAAGTCTAGGGGTGGTAAACGTCAGACCCCAATAACCGATAAGTCGTGCCGATGTGAGGCTCATAACGGGTCGAGAAACTACTGGTAACACTTACCAGTAAATCTCTATATCAGCCCTGGCCAGGGACTTCCCTGTTACGGCCAATCGAGCACTGCGCAACATCAACCCCCAATACCGGGAGAGACGAAACCCCTCCTATCGCTCATTTTCTCCATGTGACTCGGGACTGTACCCAAAAACCACCGTTTTGCACGCCCTCATGGACGTGGTAAGGTGGAAATCAAATAACAGTGGGAATCACACAAGACTCTATGATGATCTCGGGTCTACAGACTAACCTGCACAAGTGTCACCAGAGAACTGTCATCTGACGTGAGGTATAATACCATCTGGGAGTTCTCGGCGAGTCCGTCCAGTGTACTCAGTCTCCACTGAGCACCCGTATACCATCTCTGATGTCAAACACCAATGGATATGGGATCATCCATCGCCCATCTCATGGGTCGAGAAGCGTATACGCTAGTCTACACTGGTATATCGATGCCCCGTCTCGATACACCCATGACTAGGGACCTTGAAGGATGTACTTGTGGACTACCATGTCCCCACTAGTATGATCCGCATCATAGTCCAGGTAGTTAAGTACTCATCCTAAGGGCTTTACCAACATATAACTATAAGACAGTATAAAGAGACAAGTATACATGTTAAAGTAAAGAGCAACCAGATAACATACTATCATGTCGAGCAAGAAAGTCCTCTCTATATATGTCCAAGTATCCAATATAATATACATCATCTGTACAATACTGGCCTCTAGGGCATACATACAACTAACATTGAATCCTTTGAGGATTGAATTCTACCCTTTCTAAGAAGTATCCCCTCTTATTTATATTGGAGTGGTAGAGAAGTCATCTCTCATTTTCCCGATATGGGACTAAAAATGTATTCCCCATGTATTTATATGGGAGTGGTAGAGAAGTCATCTTTAGATTACATGTGCATAACACATTTGCTTATAACTTTTGATCCCGGATGAATTATGAGGCCCATAATAAATCAAATCGAAGGATTTTTTGAGACACTTTCGATACCATTAAAATTTAGCTGTTTCTCATTCCGGCGTTTGTCAAAATACAGCTCGGAAAATACTGGTTCGCATCTGCATAGACATTTGCTTATTCCTTAGATCACATGTGCATAGACATTTGCTCATAACTTTTGATCCCGGATGAATTATGAGGCCCATAATATATCAAATCGAAGGTTTTCGAGATGCTTTCAATACCATCAGAATTTAGATGTTTTTCATTTCGGAATTTCTCAAAATACAGCTCGGAAAATACTGGTTCGCATCTTCCTCCTTAGATCACATGTGCATAGACATTTGCTCATAACTTTTGATCCCGGATGAATTATGAGGCCCATAATATATCAAATCGAAGGTTTTTTCGAGATACTTTCAATACTATCAGAATTTAGCTGTTTCTCATTCGGTAGTCATCGCAATACAAAGGTATTGGATGCTCAATGGATGGAACCACACCAAGTTCAGTAATGAACTTCTTGATCCAGACAGCCTCTTTGGCAGCATCATTGGCAGCGATGTATTCAGCCTCCATCGTCGAGTCTGCCACGGTTTCCTGCTTGGAACTCTTCCAGCTAACCGCCCCTCCGTAAAGGGTAAAGACAAATCCCGACTGCGACTTAGAGTCGTCCTTATTACTCTGGAAGCTCGAATCGGTAAAGGACTCCACTTGGAGTTCTCCGTTACCATACACCAAGAGCATCTCTTTAGTCCTTCGTAAGTACTTGAGAATGCTCTTCACAGCTGTCCAGTGACTCTCTCCAGGATCAGCTTGATACCTACTCACTACACTTAGTGAGTATGCTACATCGGGTCTGGTACATAGCATCGCGTACATGATAGAGCCTACTGCCGAAGCATAGGGTATCTCTTGCATGCGAGCTCTCTCCAAATCAGTCTTGGGAGACATCTCTTTGGAGAGAGTGAGCCCTGAGATCGTGGGTAAAAACCCATGTTTGGACTCTTCCATACTAAACCTCTTTAGTATGGTGTCAATGTACCTGGATTGGGACAATCCCAATATCATTTTAGATCTATCTCTATAGATCATAATTCCCAATATGAAGGAGGCATCACCAAGATCTTTCATTGAGAATCTTTGTGATAAGAAGAGCTTGACCGATTGCAGCATAGTAATATCATTTCCTATCAAGAGTATGTCGTCCACGTACAATACGAGGAAGACAACCTTACTCTCTGCCACCTTCTTGTAGATACAAGGTTCATCTACATTTTTGACGAAATCGAACTCTTTGATAACGACGTCAAAGCAGATGTTCCAACTCCGCGATGCTTGCTTTAATCCATAAATGGATTTAAGCAGCTTGCACACCTTCCCGCTGCTCCCACTATCTACGAAGCCCTCTGGCTGAGTCATGTACACGCACTGTTCTAAATCACTGTTTAGAAATGCGGTCTTAACATCCATTTGCCAGATTTCGTAGTCATGATATGCAGCGATGGCAAGCATGATCCGGATGGATTTAAGCATAGCCACTGGAGAAAAGGTTTCGTCATAGTCCACACCTGGTCTTTGACGGAAACCCTTTGCAACAAGTCTAGCTTTGAAAGTCTCCACTTTCCCATCTACACCAAGTTTTTTCTTGAAGATCTACTTGCTCCCAATGGGTTTTACCCCTTCAGGAGCATCTTCCAAAGTCCATACTTTGTTGGTGTACATGGATTCCATCTCGGACCGCATTGCATCCAGCCATTTCACTGAGTCTCCACTCGTGATGGCCTGCTCGAAGCTAGTTGGGTCATCATCAACCATGATGCAATCCTCGCTCCCACCATCTACGAGAAAACCGTAGTATCTCTCAGGTGGGTGAGGAACCCTACTAGATCGGCGGAGAGGCTGAGGTTCATTGGGAACTACCGAATCCTCCGGTTCCACTAAATCTTCAGTTTGAGTTTGTGTTTCTGGAACCTCTTCCAGCTCTACCACTTTGCCACTAATTTCTTTTACAAGAAATTCCTTTTCTAAAAAGGCGGCATGTTGAGCAACAAACACCTTTTGTTCCTCACTGTGGTAGAAAAAATATCCATATGAATTCTTTGGATATCCCACAAACTTGCAAAGAACTGACCGTGCCTCGAGTTTGTCCGGATTTTGTTTTTTGACATAGGCGGACAACCCCATATCTTAACTCGTTTAAGATATAGTCTCTTCCCACTCCATATCTCATATGGTGTGGTAGGTACAGATTTAGATGGAACTTGATTCAATAGGTATGCTGTTGTCTCCAGCGCATACCCCCAGAAGGAAATAGGTAACTCAGCTGTGCTCATCATGGAGCGCACCATATCTAATAGGGTGCGGTTCCTCCGTTCAGATACACCGTTGTGCTGTGGTGTATATGGAGGAGTCAGCTGAGGAGTCACCAGATCGAAGGATTTTAATACTTTTCCCGGTTTGGTTCTCGACTTCTTGTTTATATTCTCTAAATTTCTCAAAAGCTTCTGATTTGTGTTTCATCAGGAACACATATCCGAATCTAGAGAGATTGTCAGTGGATGTAATGAAGTACGAAGAACCATCCCTGGCATGCGTAGACATAGGACCGCATACATCACTATGTATCAGTCCCAAGAGTTCGGTAACTCTTTCTCCGTGTCCCGTAAACGGAGTTTTGGTCATCTTGCCTTTGAGACATGACTGGCAAGTGTCATAAGATGAAAATTCAAACGGATTTAAATATCCATCCTTATGCAACTTAGCTAGTCGTGTCACATTGATGTGACCCAGTCTACAATGCCACAAGAAGGATTCGTTCATTTCTGAACTCTTCCTCTTGTGTGTGTTTGTTATTCTCAGAACTGTTGATTGATTTAGAACATAAATGCCATTGCACAACGTGCCTGATCCAACCAACTTTTGGTTTAGGAAAATGTTCATAACATTATCCTGTAATACAAAATTATATCCCTCTTTACTCAACAAAGAAACCGATATAATGTTGCAAATCAGCTTCGGCATGAAATAGCATTCGTTCAGAATCAATGTATTACCAGTTGGCAATACAAGGTGATATTCCCCGACGGTTTTAGCTGCAACAATTGCACCATTTCCAACCCTTGTGTCTTTATCACCTTCTCTAAGTTCTCTACCTTTCCTAAGCCCATGTAACTGATTACTATATGGGATCCTGACCCGGTATCCAATACCCAGGACGTAGAGCAAATGGAGAAACAGTTCTCTGTAACGAACACACCCGAAGAAAATGCATCAACATGTACTTTCTTCATTCGGGTGGCATGAGAATCCTGGTATTCCCCTATATCATGTTCAGTCCTATAACTCTTATAAGAAAGAACGGAACCAACGTTCCCCAGCACAGTATAACATGTGGGTTCGGTCAATACATCCATATTATTATCTTGATTAAGGCATGATATGGTCGCTACCTGGAGAGAGAGAGAAGAAAACACTTTAGCATATGCTCTTGCAAGATCAGATTGGTTATTATTTTATCTAATCAGGATGGCTCCCACTGTTTTTTATCAAATCTTCCTTCAAACCCTAAAAGGAAAGACTAGCCGGGATTAATTACACCCTACAATTTCGCCAATCTTTCAGCCAGGCCAGTGTCGGTACTTTGAGGGAGGTTCCCCGTGCTTTCGCACGGACCTAATTAAAGTAAACCTCGTTTTCCCAGAGGCGTAACCCCGTTGACACCTTTCTAGACACCTACTTGATCGGCTAATTGTCCTGTGTAAAAACTCTCCCGGGAGTAACAATTACTCGCAGTGGGTATCGGGATCCAACTATCTCATAGAAGGTATGCAATCTCATTGCAAATTTCAACACTTGAAATTCCCAATAATATTTTTCCCCAAACGATCTATGACCTTGACAAGGTCAACAACCCATAGACCGTAAGTGAAGTTCAACCCGTCATTTCTTGATTGAATTAAACCCACCCGCACGACCCTTGACAAGGTCAACAAAGCCGTACGACTACCCTAAAACAATCTGCATCATATACATAAACAGATAAATACTGGTCAGCTACCGCACACTACGCCTTGACAAGGTCAACAAACGCAGCACGAATACTAAGAAGGACTTATCTGAAATGACGGAGGGCTACGACAGGTTTTTCTGAAAACCTATTGCGTAATGAACTTGATATCGTCGTAGAATCGCGTGAATTTTGAAATGGAGTGATTTTGAGGCTTTCATTAGTTTTGCTAAAGAGGTCACTCCCGGTGAAGGGATCTCAGCTCTTTCCTTATGGAATAAGGTGCGGGATATATCATATACATCACTATGCAAAGCAAAACTCCAAAAGCAATCAAAAGCAAACCAAGTGTTGTAGCATCTGCCAGTTTTGCTAAAGAGGTCACTCCCGGTGAAGGGATCTCAGCTCTTTCCTCATCGAAGAAGTTGCGGGATATATCATATATATCGCTGTGCAAAGAAAAACTGTAGCTACCCCTTTTTATTAAAATTTGATTCTACAACATCTTTTAGGTTTCTTTTCTTTCATTAATCACATTAATGAAGTCCCATCATTTAAGTCACCTAAACATCACAGATAAATACGACGTACACTTATGCCATCCGCATTCGCCTCGATGTCCCCTCATGCACCGTTAGGTTAGGTAACTAACGGCAGAGCAGGGCAGGGCTAGCGCGGGTGTAAAACATAAGTAACGCCTATATAATATATCATATATACTATATACAGTATTTATCACATCTCATCACATGATCACATCACAGATATCGCAGCAGAAGAAACATATGAAACATTGGATATACTAGGACGTCCGTGTTTTATTTTGAGCCTCTATAAAACACGGATTCCACGGTCGCGATGAATGGCCAAACCCACACCCCTATACCCCTACGAGAGCGGCAGGCAACCCTACCAATTCTAGAGTTAGGAGACCCGGACTCGACTCCTCGAGTTGGTCTTCCACTGGACTCCAGAACCCGGTTACTTGTGCTCTCCTCCTTGGGTCTATCCTAGTGCGGAAAAGTAAATAATATACAAATGGTGACATCGACCTCATCCCGGAAGTGCCCCAATAAAAGAATATTACATACATTTTATTTTACATGAATGAAAATAAAAAACTCTCATCTCACATAAAAAAACCCCGGCTATTCAAAACGCGACGATCCAATATAACATATCCAGCAACACATAATATCACATGTCATCAACGTAAGTAAATATGCGCATCCCAATTATCGTTGACATATAGCAACGAAACCGGCGATATCACATATTACACTTACGGCCACAGAAAAGAAAGTGTAAAACTACAACATTTGGAATCCACAATCTCTTTAGGCATCGTAAATCCGAAATATCACATATTCGCATTTCATGCCTAACTGTATAAATTCCACATATTGTATCACATTCCAGATAAATAAACAGTATTAAACTTTCCGATCGAATAATCAAATACCCAAGATTTCCATAATAGCTCAACACTTGAGCGGAGTTCAAAAATTTCAGAAAACGTCACAGTAGCAACGGTCCAGCCGTAGAAGGGTCAAGACAACGCCTCACATGTGGCACGCCGTACTGCCCCAAACCCTAAGGTTCAAAGGGCAGTTCAAGATGGTCACATAATCGAGTTAAGGTTTGTTGTCTTCTAGAGGGTCCATCGCGTCACATGCACGTTTTTCCGAAAGATTTAAATCCGAGAAAAATTGAGTTAATGATATCCGTTCGAACATTTTAATACTTTCTAAATTATCCGGAATAACATAACAAAATTAAATTCTCCGATCGAATCGACGATTACAAAATAAACCCCAAAATACTCAACACTTGAGTCAGAATAAAAAATACCCAGAAAGATATACACACAGAAATATACATTACTGTAGAAAATTAAAGGCCCACTGCTACAGTACGACCGTGGATCCGCGGCCCAAGAGAGGTATGGCCGCGGTTCCGCGGTGGATATTACTGTTCATGGGTTCGTTTTTTACAGCAATATTTATATTTACCTGCTGATTTTTTTAGGTATTTTTAATTCATAAAAATCACAGATCTTAAAAAATGTCCAGAGAGGGGTATAATTTGACGTTTTCGGGTTCGATCGGGGTTTCAACTTCGTTAACACATCGCCTAATGTTCTAGCTAGGTTCTGATACCACTGTAGAGTTACTAGGCACATAAACAAGGCTCTACAAGGCATCGACCATGCCAAAATTAAATTTTTATGTGCCGAACAACCCTAAGCTAGATCGTATACTAGAGATTAGGCGAAGAAAATAGCAAGTAAACAACTTTACGACTAAGGGTATGCGAAATACAACCTTTGTAGATCGGTCCTTCACTTCTAGAGCTCCTTGTCGTAGTCCCTTTGCTGCGATCAAAGTTCTCCCGGGCTCTTGCATGGCTTCACGAGGCGAAAGATGCGACCTTGCTTGAAGTCCCCGAGGCCGAAGATGATCTACGTCGAGGGAATTCCGACTCAAGCTACTACTTCATTAACTAGAGAATTAGTGAAGTAAACACCCTAAACTAAAGTGCTAATCTAGTAGAGGATGGAGAAATAGGAAGTGGGTTCTCTTTGGAATTTTATTTCTCACAAAGTTTCACTCTTTTTTCAAAACCCTAGCAAGCTTTTTCTCTTGCTCAATGAAGAAGAAGATGAACAAAAGAAAAGAATGAGGATAATGATCAAGTCAAGTGAGCTAACCATGGTGAGTGAGTATCATATACTAACTCTTGTAGAGACATTACCATGGCTAAGTGTTAAGGTTAGGTTAAAACCCAAAGTAAAAACAAATTTAGTGGACTTTAGGCAATGCATCCACAAGCTTCCACAAGCTTCATGCATTTTCTAATTTACCACTAATTTTGTAATTACTTTTAAATGTTAAAACCCAACATAACAAATAGCATGGTGTATGTCTTATATACCCAAGTCTAGTGTATCATCAACCATGATACAATAATATAACACATTTTAATATATATCATATATATATATATATATATATATATATATATATATATAGTAAAGATGTGTACATGTGAGAAAAAACCCTAAGTGAACTTGTGTTAGTAAATGTAAACTAGTATTTCTAATATACAATTATACACTTAATTATTAAATCAACACTTGACTTAATAATCCGGTCATATCTCATATAACCGACTAACATCCAATGTATCGACTTATCGAATCAACACTTGATTCGATAACCCGGCTATATCATATATAACCGACTGATACACAAAGTCGCGAGAATAGAATACCGTATAACATACACGCATTATTCTCGGTCCTGCACATATTACATACGTGCTCCTATTTCATTTTGCCTGAGCCAGTAAAACCTCTATGTAGGACTCTAAAGACTCGTCAATACGCCGGCAGTAGGTGATGATCACATCAAGCACCCACAAGCCGTCAGCGGTACTAGCTGGACGTAACGGCTACCCGGGTATTTAGCGATCAGAAGACCAGCAAGCAAGCCCGCTCCAACTCCTGTAAAAGCCTGCCGGTAACACTTCCCGTACAGTCCGGTCTCCTCGTCTGATATGTCGCATATCAAGTCTAGGGGTGGTAAACGTCAGACCCCAATAACCGATAAGTCGTGCCGATGTGAGGCTCATAACGGGTCGAGAAACTACTGGTAACACTTACCAGTAAATCTCTATATCAGCCCTGGCCAGGGACTTCCCTGTTACGGCCAATCGGGCACTGCGCAACATCAACCCCCAATACCGGGAGAGACGAAACCCTTCCTATCGCTTATTGCCTCCATGTGACTCGGGATTGTACCCAAAAACCACCGTTTTGCACGCCCTCATGGACGTGGTAAGGTGGAAATAAAAGCACAGTGGGAATCACACAAGACTCTATGACGATCTCGGGTCTACAGACTAACCTGCACAAGTGTCACCAGAGAACTGTCATCTGACGTGAGGTATAATACCATCTGGGAGTTCTCGGCGAGTCCGTCCAGTGTACTCAGTCTCCACTGAGCACCCGTATACCATCTCTGATGTCAAACACCAATGGATATGGGATCATCCATCGCCCATCTCATGGGTCGAGAAGCGTATACGCTAGTCTACACTGGTATATTGATGCCCCGTCTCGATACACCCACGACTAGGGACCTTGAAGGATGTACTTGTGGACTACCATGTCCCCACTAGTATGATCCGCATCATAGTCCAGGTAGTCAAGTACTCATCCTAAGGGCTTTACCAACATGTAACTATAAGACAGTATAAAGAGACAAGTATACATGTTAAAGTAAAGAGCAACCAGATAGCATACTATCATGTCGAGCAAGAAAGTCCTCTCTATATATGTCCAAGCATCCAATATAATATACATCATCTGTACAATACTGGCCTCTAGGGCATACATACAACTAACATTGAATCCTTTGAGGATTGAATTCTACCCTTTCTAAGAGGTATCCCCTCTTATTTATATGGGAGTTGTAGAGAAGTCATCTCTCATTTTCCCGATGTGGGACTAAAAATGTATTCCCCATGTATTTATATGGGAGTGGTAGAGAAGTCATCTTTAGATTACATGTGCATAGCACATTTGCTCATAACTTTTGATCCCGGATGAATTATGAGGCCCATAATATATCAAATCGAATGATTTTTCGAGTCACTTTCGATACCATTAAAATTTAGCTGTTTCTCATTCCGGAGTTTGTCAAAATACAGCTCGGAAAATACTGGTTCGCATCTGCATAGACATTTGCTCATTCCTTAGATCACATGTGCATAGACATTTGCTCATAACTTTTGATCCCGGATGAATTATGAGGCCCATAATATATTAAATCGAAGGTTTTCGAGATGCTTTCAATACCATCAGAATTTAGCTGTTTTTCATTCCGGAGTTTGTCAAAATACAGCTCGGAAAATACTGGTTCGCATCTTCTTCCTTAGATCACATGTGCATAGACATTTGCTCATAACTTTTGATCCCAGATGAATTATGAGGCCCATAATATATCAAATCGAAGGTTTTTTCGAGATGCTTTCAATACTATCAGAATTTAGCTATTTCTCTTTCGGGAGTTTGTCAAAATACAGCCCGAAAAATACAGGTTCATATTTTCTTAAGCTTATCGCTGCCATTTGATACCTTGGGCTCTATTGTGCAGAAATTTTTTGGCGGGAATAAATATCCCCCACTACTTTGCCCACGTAAGTATATACATGGGTGAAGTAGTGCAGAGTAATTCATAGTGTATGACCAGTTTCGGGTTGGTATATAATTTTTAGAATCTTGATCTGAGAAGATAACGAGCGGACACAAGCGTCGTCATTTATCATTGACTCAAATCTCGACTCTTAAAGGGTATAGTCCCAAACCCCCAGCTCCATGAGCCGTACCCTTCTATTCCTTTATGTTTTACTCTGGCGTGAAGTAATTTATATGCTCATGAGTAACTTCTCCATTTCAGTTGCATGTAGCTTTGGCAAGTGTGGCTCATAGATGGTAGATAACAGTTAATCTTGAACTCTTTATAAGATAGTGATGGCTTAGGAGACAGGGGTAGGATCTGTTACTTAAGACTTTTCAACTTTATGATCCATGAGGGTCTCATAAAGACTTTTCTCCCTACGAGTCGAGAGGATCTCGTAGGTGTAATTTCTTCTTAAGAATCATGAGGATTCATAAGTGTGTTTTCTCTTGAAAGTCATAAGGATCTCACAAGAGAATTTACTCCCTTACGAGTCGTGATGACCCGCAAGTGATGGGTGAAGTTGCCCTTATCCGCATTTCACGGGGTCAAGGGTTGCTCTGGATGCTTCCCACGGGTTCACTGTCGTGTTCTGCGAGGACCAGGCTCCGCTCTGGACGTTTTCCAGGATACCGTAGTTTAAAGACATTGCGGTCGAGGTTAAGGACATCATAGTCCGTGGATTTAAGGACTCCACAGTCCGTTGTTAATTTTAAGACATCATGGTCGAGATTAAGGACATCATAGTCCATGAGTTTAAGGACCTTACAGTCCAATGTTAGTTTTAAGACATCGCGGTCGAGGTTAAGGACATCATAGTCCATGAGTTTAAGGACCTCACAGTCCAATGTTAGTTTTAAGACATCACGGTCGAGGTTAAGGACATCATAGTCCGTGGATTTAAGGACCTCACAGTCCGGTGTTAGTTTTAAGACATCACGGTCGAGGTTAAGGACATCATAGTCCATGAGTTTAAGGACCTCACAGTCCGATGTTAGTTTTAAGACATCACGGTCGAGGTTAAGGACATCATAGTCCATGAGTTTAAGGACCTCACAGTCCGATGTTAGTTTTAAGACATTACGATCAAGCTTAAGGACATCATAGTCCATGGGTTTAAGGACCCCACAGTCCTTGAAATGTGTGGTTGTCGGGACCCGTCACCTCTTTGAAGACGTTGAGGAATTACAATGACAAATATCAAAGGAGTGAAGAGATATACCCTTGAACCAAGGTAAAATTAGTTTAAGGACATTACGGTCCATTGTTAGTTTTAAGACATCACGGTCGAGGTTAAGGACATCATAGTCCGTGAGTTTAAGGACCTCACAGTTCGATATTAGTTTTAAGACATCACGGTCGAGGTTAAGGACATCATAGTCCGTGGATTTAAAGACCCCACAGTCCGATGTTTGCTCTGGATGCTTCCCACGGGTTCACTGCCGTGTTCGGCGAGGACCAAGCTCCGCTCTGGATGTTTCACACGGGGTCATTACCGTGCTCTGCGAGGACCAGGATCCGCTCTGGACGTTTTCCACAGGGTCAGAAGTGACATAATCCGCGTTCCACGTAGCCGGACTTTTGCTCTGGATGCTTCCCACGGGTTCACTGCCGTGTTCGGCGAGGACCAGGCTCCGCTCTGGATGCTTCACACGGGTTCATTGTCGTGCTCTGCGAGGACCAGGATCCGCTCTAGATGTTTTCTATGGGGTCAGATATGACATAATCCGCGTTCCACGTAGCTAGGAATTTTGCTCTGGATGCTTCCCACGGGTTCACTGCCGTGTTCGGCGAGGACCAGGCTCCGCTCTGGATGCTTCACACGGGTTCACTGCCGTGCTCTGCGAGGACCAGGATCCGCTATGGACGTTTTCCACGGGGTCAGAAGTGACATAATCCGCGTTCCACGTAACCAGGAATTTTACTCTATATGCTTCCCACGGGTTCACTGCCGTGATCAGCGAGGACTAGGATCCGCTCTGGATGCTTCACACGGGTTCACTGTCGTGCTCTGCGAGGACCAGGATCCGCTCTGGACGTTTTCCACGGGGTCAGAAGTGACATAATCCGCGTTCAACGTAGCCAAAAAATTTTGCTCTAGGTGCTTCACACGGGTTCACTGCTGTGTTCGGCGAGGACTAGGCTCCGCTCTGGATGCTTCACACAGGTTCACTGCCGTGCTCTGCGAGGACCAGGATCCGCTCTGGATGTTTTCCACGGGGTCAGAAGTGACATAATCCGCGTTCCACGTAGCCTGGAAATTTTGCTCTAGATGCTTCCCACGGGTTCACTGCCGTGTTCGGCGAGGACTAGGCTCCGCTGTGGATGCTTCACACGGGTTCACTATCGTGCTCTGCGAGGACCAGGATCTGCTCTGGACGTTTTCCACGCGGTCAGAAGTGATATAATCCGCGTTCCACGTAGCCAGGAAATTTTGCTCTAGATGCTTTCCACGGGTTCACTGCCGTGTTCGGCGAGGACTAAGCTCCACTCTGGATGCTTCACACGGGTTCACTGCCGTGCTCTGCGAGGACCAGGATCCGCTCTGGACGTTTTCCACGGGGTCAGAAGTGACATAATCCGCGTTCCACGTAGCCAGGAATTTTGCTCTAAATTCTTCCCACGGGTTCACTGCCGTGTTCGGCGAGGACTAGGCTCCGCTCTGGATGCTTCACACGGGTTCACTGCCGTGCTCTGCGAGGACCAGGATCCGCTCTGGACGTTTTCCACGGGGTTAGAAGTGACATAATCCGTGTTCCACGTAGCCAGGAATTTTGCTCTAGATGCTTCCCACGGGTTCACTGCCGTGTTCGGCGAGGACTAGGCTCCACTCTGGATGCTTCACACGGGTTCACTGCCGTGCTCTGCGAGGACCAGGATCCGGTCTAGACGTTTTCCACTGGGTCAGAAGTAACATAATCCGTGTTCCACGTAACCAGGAATTTTTCTCTAGATGCTTCCTACGGGTTCACTGCCGTGTTCGGTGAGGACTAGGCTCCGCTCTGGATGCTTCACACGGGTTCACTGTCGTGCTCTGCGAGGACCAGGATCCGCTCTGGACGTTTTCCACGGGGTTAGAAGTGACATAATCCGCGTTCCATGTAGCCAGGAATTTTGCTCTAGATGCTTCCCACAGGTTCACTGCCGTGTTCGGCGAGGACTAGGCTCCACTCTGGATGCTTCACACGGGTTCACTGCCGTGCTCTGCGAGGACCAGGATCCGCTCTGGACGTTTTCCACGGGGTCAGAAGTGACATAATCCGCGTTCCACGTAGCCAGAAAAGGGTTGACTTTATCCGCATTTCACGGAGTCGGAATTTGACTCTCGGTCATCTGTACACCGCCGAGTCATGGAACTGGGAGTTGTCACTGTTCCGCTTTGCTTGATGTTGTGTGTGTTGTAATGAGACGAATGTTGAGATGATCTCTAGGCTATCTATGAACCGTCGAGATTTGGCTTCTTCTTCTAATGAAACTTGGGGAGGAGGAGTGTGACTCCTTCTTCGTTTGTGCCCCTGGATTGTATACAGGGATTGCTGTGATATCACCTGTAGGGCATAAAATTTCATTCATTTTTTATATTATTATTTTATTATTATTATTTTTATTTCTTTCCGCGATGCTCTATCATTTCAGCTTTTATATCGCGAAGGTCGCGATTGCCCCATCATTTCGGCTATTTTTCGCGGTGCCTAATCATTTCGGCTATTTATTTTATTTTTACTCGCTGCTTTTTATTATGAGTTGCCCAATTATTTTCTGCTATTTTGCATGCATATATTTTTACTTGCTGATTTTGTTGCAAGTTGCCCCATCATTTCGACTATTTCGTATGCATGTGTGGCTCGCTAGCTTTTTGCCGCAAGTTTGGGATTAGACACCGATTTCAGCATCAGCACCGCTACAACTAGGATATTACCAGGAGCGAATCATCATTTGCCTCTGTCGATATCGAACAAAGGTGGCTTAGCGAACAGGGTTAGGATCCTGTCGACTAAGGCTTTTGATTTCATGAGCCGTAAGGGTCTCACAAAGGCATTTCTCCCTACAAGTCGTGAGGATCTCGTAGGTGTGTTTTCTTCTTAGGAATCGTGAGGACTCCTAAGTGTATGGCTTCTTGTAAGTCGTAAGGATCTTACAAGAGAGTTTTCTCCTTATAAGTCGAGGGGACTCACAAGGGTTGTTCACCGTGCGAACATATCCCTAGTCACGGGTGGGACTTCGCTAGGGAAATATTTATTCGCACCCGTGGATTGTATACAATGGTCAGTGTTGCACCGCTTGTAGGGCGGTATTGGATGTTGTGGGGGCTGCTTAAGAACAGGTTCACGTCCCTGTAGCTTAAGACTTTTGAATCTTATGAGCCGTGAGGGTCTCATAAGAGGATTATCCTTACGAGTTGTGAGGATCTCGCAAGTGTAATTTCTCCTTAGGAATCGTGGGGATCCCTAAGTGTGTTGCTCCCTTGTGAGTCGTAAGGATCTCATGCAGGTGGTTTCTCCTCACAAGGTCGAGAGGACCCTGTAAGTGTCTTTTAACGAGGTTGCGCCCTTTCGGGTTTTCACAAACACTCGCCGGTAGCCCTGATGTTTTTACTCATGGAGCCCTTTCGGGTTTTCATCCGTGCCCATTTTGCTCATGGACATACCATTTTTTTAATTCTTTTTTTTTTAATTTTAGCTTCAGGATGCTGCAATCCACCGTAGTTTATCGACATCTTGGTCAACAACTAGTTTTAGGACGTTTCGGTCCGTCGTTAGTTTAAGGACGTTTCGGTCCGTCATTAGTTTAGGGATGTTTCGGTCCGCTGTTAGTTTAAGGACATTTCGGTCCGTCGTTAGTTTAGGGACGTTTCGGTCCGCTGTTAGTTTAAGGACATTTCGGTCCGTCATTAGTTTTAAGGATGTTTCGGTCCGTAGTAAAGAAAGTCAGTTACTGCTTATAGAGTTTGGGCTTAGGAAGATAGCGAGCGGACATAGTCTTCGTCATCTATCATTGACCTAGGCCGTGACTCGTCAAGCGTAGTACTTCTTCAGGAAGCGACCGTTTATTGGCCTGAGGGGTCTTTCACCATGCATGTCCATGAGTAGATAGGCTCCACCCTGGTAGACCTTGTCTATGATGTACTAGGCTTCATAGTTCGGCTCGAATTTTCCTCGCTTGGCGTGATTGGGGATCATAGGTCTTTTGACCGCTAGTACGAGTTCGCCTAGGCGGAATGTCCTCGGCCTGGTCAATCTTTCATATGAGCGCGTCATCTTTGCTTTATAAGCTTCCAGATTTTGCTGCGCCAGGAGCCGGGTTTCATCAAGGGCATCGAGCCCCTCAAGCCGAAGGTAAGCATTCTCTTCATCTGTTAGCTCATAATGGACTGCAACTCGTAAAGAGGGTAACTCTATCTCGAGGGGGAGTACCGCTTCTGTACCGAATACCAATACGTATGGAGTTGTGTCCGTGGCCATCTTGAATGTAGTTCGATACGCCCAGAGAGCTTCATGTAGTTTCTCGTGCCAGTCCTTCTTATTTCGGGACACCGTCTTCTTCACGATCTTTGTCAAGGTCTTATTAAAAGCCTCCGCTAGACCGTTGGCTCGGGGATTATAAACTGAGGAGTATCTCCAGTCTATGTTGTGTTGTTGTGTGAAGCGGCTGATCTTGTGGCTTCTGTAGGCTGGCCCGTTATCGGAGATGATCCGTCGCGGAGTTCCAAACCGATAAATGACGTGTGTCTTGAAGAAATGGAGGATATTCTCCGTCTTCACTTCCCTCAGTGGTACTGCTTCTGCCCATTTGGAGAAGTAATCAGTCGTCGCCAAAATGAATCGATGTCCTCTGGACGATGCTGGCTCGATGGGGCCGATTATGTCAGTTCCCCACATTTCGAACGGCCAGCTAGCCACTGTCGGGTGTAATGGATTTGAGTGCTGATGGATAAAGTCCCCGTGGATCTGGCACGAGTGGCATTGCTTCGCATACTCGAGGCAGTCCTGAATCATCATGGGCCAGTAGTAGCCCATCCGCTTAATCTTCAACTTCATCTACGGGCCAGCTTGGTGAGAACCGCAGAGCCCGTCGTGAACTTCTTGGACGACTCTTCTTGCTTCGTCAGGTCCCAGGCATCTTAACCACAGAGAATCAAACGACCTCTTGTACAGAGTATCATTGACGAAGGCGAAAGATAGGGCTCGCTTCATGAGCTGATGTTTTGAGGACGCATCTTCAGGCGTTCGACGGGATTTGAAGTAGTCTATAAGGACTTCTCTCCAATCCTCAACCGTTTCTTGGTCTTTTATTTGCAAGGCCATCTGCTTGGTCGCTTCCTTTTCCTCGGATGATTCCGGAGATATTTCCGCCGGTGCAAGAACTCGACGGCTTTGTACCACGATTCTTACGTCATCGAGGTTCTCATCGGCCAATTCTTTAGCAATCTTAGCTAATGCATCCGCTTTGCTATTTTCCGCACGCGGTATACTTTCCAAGGTGTAGGAATGTATTTGGGTCAGCAGTTGCTGTACTCTCTCGCCGTACTTTACCAGTTCTGGTTTGCACGTTTGATAGTCGCCGTTTACTTGGCTAACGACCAGTTGGGAGTCTCCATATATAAGCAGGTTTTCAATTCCCATGTCAATGGCGATCTCGAGACCTGCTATCAAAGCTTCGTATTCGGCTTCATTGTTCGTCCTCGACTCTGTTAAGGAGAAAGCAAAGCGCATTATCCCTCCTTGTGGGGTCACGAAGATAAGGCCTATCCCTGATTTGATTATGGGCGTGTTCTGTTTGCGATTCTTCATGGAAGATGCTCCATCAAAATAAAGTTCCCATCGGGTATTACCACCGTCGATCGCATCAAATGCATGTTCGTCTGGCAGTTCGCAATTCAAGGGAGAATCGGCCGGTATCGGATGTTCGGCGAGGAAATCGGTGATGGCCTGGCCTTTCACTGCCTTAAAAGTCTGATAAGTTATTGCGAACTCCACTAAGAGCAAGGCCCATTTAGCGAGCCGACCTGTCAATATGGCCTTGGACATCAAATATTTGAGAGGGTCCACCTTCGATATGAGACGGACTTCATGCACCAATGCATAGTGCCGGAGTTTCGTTATCGCGAAGATCAACACCAGGCAGTGTTTTTCGATGGGAAAATAATTGCTTTTTGCCCCCGGGAGAATAATTGCTTTCTGCCCCCGGGAGAACTCGACTCAAGTAATAGAGAGCTCTTTCTTTCCTTTAGCTGTTCTCTTGTGCCCATAATGCGCCTAAGGAACCTTCAAGGGCTGTTGTATAAAGAATAAGGAGTTTTCCTTTGACCGGAGCAACCAGCATTGGCGGGTTCTGCAAATACTGCTTGATTTCGTCCAGCGCGCCTTGGCATTTGTGATCCCAGACGAACGGGGTTCCCTTCTTCATTAGATGACTATAAGGACGACACTTGCCAGAGAGATTGGCTATAAATCGCCGGATATACGCGAGCTTCCCTTGAAGAGAGCGCAATTGTTTGAGAGTCCTTGGCGGAGGCATCTCCATAATTGCCTTGATCTTTGACGGATCTATCTCGATACCTCGGTGTCGGACGATGAATCCTAGGAATTTACCTGAGGACACCCCGAACGCGCATTTGAGAGGGTTCATCTTCAAGTTGTATTGCCGAAGGCGTTGAAATACGAACTTCAGATGTTCGAGATGTTCCTCGTATGATTTGATTTTAACCACGAGGTCGTCGATATAACATTCGACGATTTCATGTATGAGGTCATCGAAGATCCTCGTCATGGCCCTCTGATAGGTGGCACCGGCGTTCTTTAGACCGAAGGGCATCACCTTGTAGCAGAATATACCCAAAGGGGTCCGGAAAGCGGTGTACTTCTGGTCTTCGGGATGCATTTTTATCTGATTGTATCCTGACGATCTGTCCATGAAGGAGAAGACTTCGTGAGTGGACGTATTGTCTATCATCAGCTCGGTGACCAGTACTGGGAAGTCGTCCTTCGGGCAGGCTTTATTGAGATCCCGGAAGTCCACACATATGCGCACCGTCCCATTTTTCTTCATCACTGGGACGATGTTGGCGATCCAATCAGGATACTGAACCTCTTGGATGAAGCCGGAGTCGATTAGCTTCTTAACCTCGGCGTTGATACTCATCTCAAGCTCAAGCCACATTCTTCTCGGTGCTTGTTTGATTGGCTTAACGTCCGAGGATATCGCCAATTTGTGGATCGCAATCTCTGGATCTAATCCTGGCATTTTGGAATAGTTCTATTCGAAGCAATCTCTATGCTGCATAAGCACGTCTTTTAGCGCAGCCACCCCTTCTTCAGATAACAGCTCACTAACGAATGTCGGTCGCGGGTCATTTGTCTTCCCCAAATAAATTTTCTTGAGGTTATCTGCAGTAGTATGTATTCCATCTTCCAGCTCTTTTGGCGCCGGTGGAAACCCTGAGATCGGCTCGTCATCATTGTTTTCGAAGCACCAGGGGAGGTCATCCATATTCTCGGATTCTTCTTTTGATATCGTTATCATATGACAAGTACGAGCTCGCTTCCACGACCGATGTTGATCCGGTTCTACTCTCGCGGATTTGGGTTCATGCTTCTGCGGCGGTGTTATCCTCCAACTGTCGGATAGAGCGAACTTGCCAAGCTGATATTGATCTTCGACCCAGTTCTTGAAGGTGAAGCAGTTTTCGAGTGGGTGTCCTATTGATCGGTGATAAGAGCAATAGTCTGGATGAGAGACCTCGTTAGCTTGCTCAGGGTGTTTAGACTCCGGAAGTGTAAGCATTTAATGTCTTATGGCAAGATCAAGTATTTTCTTTGTCTTGTCTTGAGGAAAAGAGTATGCTCGACTCATCTTCTTCATAAGAGATGAATCCGTTTTGCTCGGTTCTCGATCGCGTGGCTTCTTGGTCCTGCTTTGTTGCTGTCGAACGCCTTTCCCGCTCTTTGGTTTGTTTCTGCCTCAGCGTCGGGCCTTTTGTACAACGGGTTGACAGGGAGGAGCATTTTCATCTTTCGCAGCCTGTTGAAGAAGGCGTTGCATCCTGGCTTTCTCGTAGATGGCCATTTCGCGATTATGGTCGTCTCGAACCTTTTGACCCGCTTCCCTTATAAGCTTGTCCATTTGTTCTTCGAACGACAGACTGGGCATTTTCACGCCGGGGGCTCTTTCTGGTTCAGGATTAGCATTCTCCTATTGAGCATCTCCTTCTTCATCGAAGTCATGTATGACGTAGCAGTCACGGAGTAGCTCCCGTTTCTTGGAACGAACATATCCAAGCCCGATCGTTTCCATTCTCCCATTGGGCAACTTGCGCTGAGTTCCGAGAACGTTCCAGATCCTGTCATAGAACTTAGCTTTTCGAGCGGTCTGTTTAAAGGGTATTCCTTGGCGCTTCAATAGCCTTTTCAAGCCTTCTGTGTAATATCTAGGGAGACGGATGGGCTGGAGCCTGTCGAGCATAGAATCCGCGCCGTGCCAGATTTCTTTCTCCACTTTGGTTTCCCCGGATCGGTAGAATAGGATCGCCTTTCCGTCTTCTCGCCTGGGAGGGACATAGAACGTCTGCAGCTCTTCCACACTGTAGGTATCAAGCGCGTCTAGTTCTTTATGATTCTTGGGTGGCACCATGGCAACTTGCAGACTTTGCTCTTCATCAGCGAATGTTTGTATTGAAGGCCGAGCAGAGAATATAGCATTAACCTCGTCTTCTGAGTCGCTGCCGAAGATTAACATAGGAGCGGATGGTCTTGGCTTGTTGTACGGGGGTGGTCCTGAATAAACCATCTCTTCTTCTTCCTCAATATCACTCCCGAAGACGGGAATGGTGGCGATAGCTTTGTTCTCCGGTTTGTGACATCTCTCCGTGTCTTCGAAATCTGGCAAGAAGTATTTTGCATCTTCATACTTACGGACTTTGTTCACGGAGAATGGATTCAGCTCTCCTGTTACGGTATACTCGAGACCATCCTTAAAGTATTTCATACACTGAAGTTGTGTAGAAGGAATGATGTTGTACTTGTGTAACCAAGGCCGGCCGAGCAAAGCGTTATAGCATGTCTTGGCGTCAATGACATGAAATTTAATATCCGTGACAAGTAGCCCGAATCGTAATGTCAATATCACAGACCCGAGAGTCCGCGATGACTGGGAATCAAAACCAGAGATGGTGATTTTATCACGAGTGAGATGCTGGACACTCATGCAGATTTCCTTCAACACTTGCACGTTGAGAAGATTGACGGAAGACCCATTGTCGACCAGGATTTTGCCTATCTTTATATCGTGGCAGTACCCTGAGACATAGAGGGGGCGGTTGTGCTCGCACGTCCCGGGGAGGAGGTCTTTGTCACCGAAGGTGATATCGGCTGTATGTATTTCCTCCAGCTCGTCCTTCATCTTTTCTTCGGCGAGAAATGCTTGGAATTGCTCTGGTTCTTGTAGCGCCTTGATCAATGAATCTCTCGCTTCTTTGGATAGTAAAAGGGCGTCGAGAATACTGAGCTGAAAGGGTAACTTCCTCAAATGCGCCAGAACGTTATAGTCCACCTTACTCTTCTTTGGCGGGTCCTTGGCAGTCAGTTCTTTCATAAATTGGTCGCCAAGGGAGATATCCTCGGAGACCTTTTCTTTTCCCTTATCTTTTTTACTCGTGGCCGAGATTCTTTTCCGGGAGCGTGCGATTGCGCAGCTGAATATTTTCACAGGCCTTCGGTTCTTCCTCCTTCCCCAATACGGATTCTTTAAAGAGGGGGCCAAGAGTCATTTCTTCGTCAGAGTCGCTTCTGAAAGTGAAAATTTGCGATCCCCCGGCATTGACCATGCGACAGTTACCAGTATTTCTTTTATGCTCCTCAGTCGCACTTCTTTGCTCCCGACGAGTCATGCGTTTCATCCGCTTAAAATGTTGCCGGTGAGCAACATATCCCTGCCACCATCTTTTAAAAGCATTGCACTCCTCGGTGGAGTGCGAAATCTTTCGATGATATAAGCAGTAGCTAGGATGCATCTCTACTTCGCCGGGAGTGTTTCCTTCGGAGGGTGGTAGCTTCATTCCCATTGATATGGCTTTAGCAAACCTTTTCCTCGTCTTGAACTTGTTTTTATCCGTGACGGGTGTTAATCGATTCGGCGGGAGTGTCTCGACTCTTTCATCTAATCATCGGCGTTTGGCTCTTTCAAATATGGCCATCTCACGCTCTCGATTGGCTTTACTTTTCAAATGAATTTCATTCAGAAAAGCATCGATCATTTCGTCTGACGGCCATAGAAGTTCCGGCTCGGGGCCTGCCCCCGGTCTCTCCGTGCAGGGAGCTTCTTCATTGTCTAACGATGAATGAGAGAACACATGGCAACTTGCTACGTAATCCTCAGATCCATCCGACGAGCTTTCTCCATCATCTTCGTCCTCAAGGACGTGGCTGAGGAACTCTTGGAGCGTGATTAGAATCCGCGCTTTCTGGTTGTACTCTTCCAGCGCGTCAATCTGTTTTTGTAGGTCCGTGCGCTTGTCTCCAATCTTCCCGGGCTTCTTGGATTTCTTTTTCTTCTTCTTTGAAGATTTTGACGGCTGGGTGTGAGTGCTTTGGCTGTCACCGCCAATCTTTGGAGTTGGACGCGGCTTCAGCATCCCTTCGATGATCTGGGGTTCTAGCGGGTTCTTCCCCCTGATCACCGGGCATGTCTGAAGATCGTTCAGCATCCTTTTGGTTTTGGCCGAAAGAATGACCTCCCATGGTGCTTCTTCAATAAAAGAGCATGTTTCCCCCGGTGTGTCCGTCTTCTTAGGAGTGTACGGTTGTGGTGGGTTTATTTTCCACTTCTCAGACAGTGCAAACTTGCCTTGTAGGTACTGATCTTCGATCCATCCTTTAAAGACGAAGCAATCCTCGATCGGATGGCTTACCGTTTGGTGGTAAGGGCAATAATTGGGATTATTCACTTCGCTGGGTTGCGGTAGTCGCCTTGGATTTAGCAAGTTGATAAGCCTGTTACGCACCGCCAGCTCGAACAGCCTCTTCGTTTTGTCCCGTGGGAATGAGTAAGGACACTTCATTTTCTCATTGTAATAGCGCTGTCTCTCCTCCAGTTGATCCGCTAGCTTTAGGGCACTGGGCTGCTGTTGGGTGTTCGCAACGAAGGTCGCTTTCCCTTTACCCTTGTCGTTCCGCGGTTCCGGTTTCGGAGGAGACGGTCTGTGACCCATCTGATGCATCTGGGCTAGCTTGTCGATCAAAGCCTGGAACGTGGTCGGTTTGAAGAACATCATGAACTGTGAAATAGTTGCATAGGGGTGTAGGGTGCCCATGAACATGCCCACTGCTGGTGCTTCTTCGATGCGTTGTTCGCACTTTGACCACAGATTTCGCCATCGGATTGCATATTGAACCCAAGTTTCGCCCGGCTTCACCCTTGCATTGATCAACGCCGTTATTAGGGTGCGTTCGCTGGCGCTCGCGAATCGCTGGGTGAACAGCAACTCCATCTCTGCGAAAGTTTTGACGGAGTCGTTTGGAAGCTTAGAGTACCACTCAAACGCCGTTTCCGACAAGCTGCCGACGAATTGACGGAGCAAAAGCTTGTCATCACCACCGATGTTGCCACAAAGAGCCTTGAACTGGGCGACGTGCTGGTGGGGATTGCCTGTCCCCTTGTATACGTGGAATTTAGGGATTGTGTAGCCCAGCAGGTACTTTATCTAATCATACCAGCCTGGGTATGGTCGCCCAGTTTTCATGACTTGACCAGCCGCCTCATTTGCCTGGTGAACTCTTATTTGCTGAGCAATATAGTCATCCAGGGCAGCTTTAGAGATTGTTTCCTCTTTGACTGTTGACAGAGCTGGCAGAGGATTCGATGTTTCCCCTTTGTCATCTTCAATAATGATCGGAGGGTCTTCGGCTGGAAGATCCGGCTGTATCATCATCCCGACCATGTCTTGGAAGAGAAATGCCTTTCGCTTTATATTAGCCGCTTGCTCTGCGGCTTCTTTGTCCTTCTTTTCGAGGACTCTGTGAAGGAAGTCAGCATCAGTTTCTTTTTCATAACGCTGCTCCGATGACGCCTCCGGGCTTTCTTTTGGTCCGGTGAGTGCGGCCATTGTAGTCAGCATCTCCTGAAGCTTCTGCTGTTGCTGTTCCTGAGCTCTCGTGATGGATCGGGTGAGTGGTCGGTGGCCCGTAGAAGCGCGGCTATCCTCTTTCCCGGATGCCATGTCAATAGTATGGACCGTTATGCCCCCGAACTTAGGGCGTTTGGGCTCAGTGCCTTTGACATTTGTCGCAGGCATAGGGATCTTCTCTGGCCTTCTCTTCTTATGAGCGGTCGAAGTTGAGGGGACCGTCGCAGTGGGCACCCAGATAGCTTTTCGTGGCTTGGCAGGATGGATTTCTTCTTGTTGAACCTTCGCCCTTTTCTATCGGCGAGGGTAATCTTGATCAACTACCGAGTTCCGAGCCTACCGCCAAACTTTGTAGATTTTGGAGGACAGCCGCTGAGGGGACTTCTCCCGCTTCATTTCTGCAACATTCTCCACCGGAAGAGGAGATCTTTTCAGTATGGCGGTAGGAGAATTCCTGCGCACCTTATTCAGCAGCTCGAAGCTGTTCCCGGTTGGAACAGCAGCATTGATTTCCACCGTTGGGGCTGGTGGAGTTAGCCCAGAGGGGGAGTTGCCCCCGGCCTTCCTTACTCGGCGCCAGTGGCGACGTCGAGCATGTCGAGCTGATAGAGTTGGCTCGGTGACGGGGATGGCTTTGCCTTGCCCCCTGTTCAGGTGAGAGGATGCTGCTGGCGTCAGCCTCTTAAAGACTGATGTCCTTTGAGTAGCAGGAGCGGGAGTGGGAGTTGGGGTAGTCAATCTTGTAAAGACCGACCTCTTGGCAGGAGAAGCCGCCTTGACGTCTTTAGGAGCAGGGTTGGTTACTCTCTTCGGAATAACCTTTTCTTGAGGTGCAGGCTTCATCATGGACCCACCTGAACTTTGGCCCAATCTGGAGAAGACCGAGGCGTCGGTGCTAGACGACCCATTGGGAGGGGCCGCAGTAGCTGTAAGCTGATCAAAGACCGACTTCTTGGGAGCTTCCGGTGTTGGTAGAGGAGTGCTGAAGCTTGCTGGAGGGAGCATAGTCCCGAAAAACAATCCCGTGGTGGCTTGAGTGACCTGTTCCACGGGCATCGTGAACAGGGAAGCCGCTTGGGGCCCGTAGGCTATGCCCCCAGTTGAGGCAGGACGTGGGTTGCAGTTTCATGTGGAACACTTTGAGCAGGTGAACTCCATTGATCCTTTGCTTTCTGAACCAAGCAAAACGCCAAATCTTAGTACCTCGAAACCCAAGGGCAACCATTAGCAAACCGCGATTGGTTCGCGAATACGACACACAATGTGCGGAGTGGAAAGAGGAAAAGGTCCCACCGGGAGTGCCAGAATCTGTTTATCGCCGGAAGCCGGGAAGACTGACGTCTTGCCTGAATCTGGGGGCAGATGCTAATTGGTGCTATCCGTCCACCTCTCCGAAGATGCCAAGTTGATTTATGACATCATGTATCGAAGGTTTACACGGATGCGGCCGATGTAGCAGACTTCATCAGATTCCCCCTCATCTGAGAGGTTTTTAATTGTGGGGACGCTCTTCCCTGCAGGCGCAAGCCCCTGCAGTTAATTACGCTACCGCATCGCGGTAACCACTTTATCCTTCTCCATATGGTCATTTCGTGTCGTGGGTGTTTGTTTTGTGGTTGGTTGCCCGTGGTTTGTAGACGGAGGCTAATTTGTGTTGTCGCCCGTAAGACGTGGATTAGTCCAAATCCGTATCTTCTGAAATTTGGGTTTGGGGGTTTGGGTTTAAGGATACGTTAGCCTCATTAGAGACTAAGATCAACTTAAACATTTGTTAAGGATACGTTAGTCTAATTTCAGACTAAGATCAACTTAACGGGATCATTTGGATCCGACAAGAGAGTAATTGGGCTCTATTGTTTAGTTTAGTGACATTGCGGTCGATAATTAGTTTAAGGACATTACGGTCCATTGTTAGTTTTAAGACATCGCGGTCGAGATTAAGGACATCATAGTCTATGAGTTTAAGGACCTCACAGTCCGACGTTAGTTTTAAGACATCACGGTCAAGGTTAAGGACATCATAGTCCGTGGATTTAAGGACTCCACAGTCCGACGTTAGTTTTAAGACATCACGGTCGAGGTTAAGGACATCATAGTCCATGGATTTAAGGACTCCACAGTCCGACGTTAGTTTTAAGACATCACGGTCGAGGTTAAGGACATCATAGTCCATGGATTTAAGGACTCCACAGTCCGACGTTAGTTTTAAGACATCACGGTCGAGATTAAGGACATCATAGTCCATGAGTTTAAGGACCTCACAGTCCGTAAAATGTATGGTTGTCGGGACCCGTCACCTCTTTGAAGACGTTGAGGAATTACAACGACAAATATCAAAGGAGTGAAGAGATGTACCCTTGAACCGAGGTGGTTTGGTCGAAAGAGCAGATGTGCTTAATTCAAAATAAGTTGAGGACTTATGGCCAGAATTGGGCTAAGTCCAATTAAAATGTTTTAACATTTTATTTTTGTTCTAGCTATTAAGACTTTATTTGGGCTCGGCCCTTTTTAATAATGCTAAGCATCGGGCTCTGTCATTTTGTCTGGTATTAAATGCATAGCATTTATCAGGAACAAAGTAGTGTTCTGACAGTGCGCCACGTGGCGCGTCAGGCGCTTTGCGCCAATTAAAGGGCGTATTACGCTAGCGCACACGAAGGTGACACGTGTCGCGCTAAGCGCCGGTTCATTAACGCACTTGCGCTTTCCATCTATGAGCGCTTTGCGCTAGTCTGTTAGCGCGCCAGCGAGTGACACGTGGCGTGCTTGGCGCTGAGCGGCAGTCTATGGGCACAGCGCTCTATTTCAGGAACGCAAAGCGCAGATTGTGTCTCTGATTGACACGTGGCAAGTTCTAGCGCTGTGCGCCGATCCAATGAGCGCAAGGGCGCAGTTCATGAGTGCAAGGCACTTTTAAATAGCGCAAAGCGCATCTGATCGATTTTAAGATCACAGAACAACTTTTATGTTCTTCTAAGAAAGCTTTGCCTCAAGATCCAGGAACAACAGTTCTTGTTTTGATAAAAGGCTCTGCCTTTATAGATCAAAAGATCTGTTAGTGAAGTATTTTACTTCTTTTATTCTTTTTATAATTAGATCTTTTGATCTTTTTTCTTATCGTCAAAGATCTTGGTCTTTTTTGTTTTCAGATCTATGATCTTTTTAGAAGGGGATTCTTCTTTTTTATGAGATGATTTCATCTCTGTTTTTCAAGAACATAGTTCTTTTTTTACCTTGAATATGAAGAAAAACTCTTCTTTTCTTAAGAGCTTGCTATCTTTTTTCTGCAGAGGGTTTTTTCTCTCTATTCTTCTGTATTCTCTCTATATTCTTTCTTCTTCTCTCTTTTTTTTATTTTAGAAAGAAGGATCATTGGTCGTTGGGACCCACCATCTCTCCGACGACACTGAGAGATTACAGTGCCATATATCGAAGGTGTGGAGGGATGTACCCTTTGAACCATGTCTCACTCATCAGGGGGGAAGAACAGGCTGGAGCTTAAGCTTCTCGCTGCTGAAAAAGGCTTCTTTGCGTTCGCGCACGTGCGTCGCATGTGTTGGGCGCTCATATTTGCACGTAGCGCACATGGAGCTTGCGCATATGCGCATTATTGGGGGGAGCAAGCTCCTATGGAGAACGAGTCTCCTTTTAATATTATTGAATATTCTCATGTGGTGCGCACGTGCGTTGCACGTGGTGCGTGCATGGCGGGCACATGTGCGTTGCAGATAGCGCACATGGCGCTTGCGCATATGTGCATTATGGGAAGGAGCAGGCTCCTATCTTGGAGAACTAAGCTCCTTTTAATAATATTGAATATTCTCATGTGGTGCGCGCGTGCGTTGCACGTGGTGCGCGCGTGGCGGGCATGTTGGATATATGTATGCCCTAGAGGCCATTATATGATAGTGGGTGTATTTATACATGTATATATATATATATTCAGTATACATTCTTGCTCGACATGATAGTATGCTATCTGGTTCTTCTTTATCTGACATGTTACTTTGATCATGTTTTTATTCATTCACACATGTTGATAAAGCCCTGAGGATATAGGCTTGACTACTGTGATTATGATAGAGATCATACTAGTGGGACATATGTAGTTTATAAGCATATCCTGGAATGTCCCTAGTCGTAGGTGTATCGAGACGGGGCATCGATATACCAGAGTAGACTAGCGTATATGATACTAGACCCATATGATGGGCGATGGATGTTCCCACATTCATCGATGTTTGACATCGAGATCGTATACGGGTGCTCAGTGGTGACTGGGTACACTGGACGGACTCACCGAGAACTCCTATATGGAATTATATCTATCGTCGGATAGCAGTTCTCAGGTGACACTGGTGCAGGTTAGTCTGTAGACCCGAGATCGTCATAGAGTCTTGTGTGTTCTCCCACTGTACTTTGATTACCACCCTACCACGGCTCTACTGAGTCATGCAAACAGGTGGCTGTTGGGTACAGTCCCGAGACACACGAAAGCGATGAGCGATAGGAGGGGTTTCGTCTCTCCCGGTATTGGGAGTTGATGCTGTGCTGTGCTCGATCGGCTATATCAGTAAGTCCCTGGCCATGGCTGTTGAAATTTACTGATAAGTGTTACCTGTAGTTTCTCGATATGTTATTGACCATTCGTTAGCACGACTTATTGAGTTATTGGGGTTGACGTTACCATCCCTAGACTCGATATGCAGCATATCTGACGAAGAGACCGGACTGTACGGTAGTGTTGCCGGTTGGCTCGACGGGAGTTGTGACAGGTTCGCTTGTTTTCTTCTGATCACTCAATACCCAGGTGGCCGTTACGTTTAGCTGACCACTTGCGGCTTGTAGGTATTTGATATGATCATTACCTACTGCCGGCGTATTGACGAGTCTTAGAGTCCCACAATGAAGTTTCCTGGCTCAGGCGAAAAGATGTGGCGTGCATATGAGATATGCGCGGGGACCCGATTAAATACGGATATATGATACCGTATATTAATCGGGCATTTTCTATTGGTCGGGTCGTATGTGATATGACCAGTTTGCAAAATCAAGTGTTGATTTAACAAATGACTTTTAGATTAATTCTTTAATTAAACTCTTTTTCTATTTTTGTATGCATACATGTATGCACATGATGATGTGCATGGATACATACATACATACATTGTATCATAGTTGTTGATACATATTTGGTGGCAATGTAAGACTTATATTGTAGAATTATCTATTTATTTATCATTTTGAAAATTGGAAAGGATAATTCACACAAGGTTTATGTTTTTCATCTTTGACCATGCTTCAACCACCTTTTAACCTTGAGTTAATTATCCTTTTGTCTTTTAACCCATTTGATAAAAATCTAGATGATTCTAACCATGGTTGAAGTGAGAAGGATTAATATAGATTAATCCTTTTTCTCATTTCAATTATTCACTCTCATAACATTTCCTTTTGTGAGAAAGCTTAGCCACCATCTTCTTCTTCCTCTCTTGATAATTTCTTTGAGTGAGGTTGATAAAAAGAAAGAGTTTTGATTATAGAATACAAACCACATCATCATACTACATACATCTGTTAGTTATATGTATGCCCTAGAGGCCATTACTGTACATAGGATGTATATTGTAGTGGATACTGGGACATATATATGGAGGACTTTCTTGCTCGACATGATAGTATGCTATCTGGTTGCTCTTTATCTTAACGTGTACACTGATTGTCTCTTTGTTACATGTTGGTAAAGCCCTTAGGATGTGTACTTGACTACCTGGATTATGATGCGGATCATACTAGTGGGGACATGGTAGTCCATAAGTACATCCTTCAAGATCCCTAGTCGAGGGTGTATCGAAACGGGGCATCGATATACCAGAGTAGACTAGTGTATACCTTCTCGACCCATACAGATGGGCGATGGATGATCCCATATCCATTGGTGTTTGACATCAGAGATGATATACGAGTGCTCAGTGGAGACTGGGTACACTAGACGGACTCACCGAGAACTCCCAGATGGTATTATACCTTACGTCAGATGGCAGTTCTCTGGTGACACTGGTACAGGTTAGTCTGTAGACCCGAGATCGTCATAGAGTATTGTGTGATTCCCACTATGCTTTGATTTCCACCTTACCACGTCCAAGAGGGCGTGCAAAACGGTGGCTTTTGGGTACAGTCCCGAATCACATGGAAGCAATGAGCGATAGGAGGGGATTCGTCTCTCCCGGTATAGGGAGTTGATGTTGCGCTGTGTTCGATTGGCTATAACCGGAAATCCCTGGACAAGGTTGCTGAGATTTACTGGTAAGTGTTACCAGTAGTTTCTTGAACTGTTATAGACTTCATATCGACACGACTTATCGAGCTACTGGGGTCTGACGTTTACCACCCCTAGGCGAGATATGCGACATATCAGACGATCAGACCGGACTGTACGGTAAGTGTTACTGGTTGGATTCACAAGAGTGTGAGCGGGCTTGCTCATCGATCTTCTGATCGCTCAATACCCGGGTGGCCGTTACGTTTAGCAGACCGCTTGCGGCTTGTGGGTGCTTGATATGATCATCATCTGCTGCCGGCGTATTGACGAGTCTTTAGAGTCCTACACAGAGGTTTCCTGGCTCAAGCGAAACGAAATAGGAGCGCATATGAGATATGTGCAGGACCGAGAATAATACCAGTATGTGATATTGTATTCTATTCTCGCGATTTGTATCATGGGACGGTTATATGTGATATAGCCGGGTTACTGAATCAAGTGTTGATTCGATACATTGATACACATGATATTAGTCGGTTATATCCGATATGACCGGATCATTGAATCAAGTGTTGATTTAATAATTTAATGTATAATTATATATTTGATATATTACTTTACATTAACTAGTATTGGTTCACTTAAGATTATTTTCTCACTTGAATGTGCACATTGTATATATATGATATAGTTTTGTACACTAGTTTGTATCATGTTTGATGATACATGCAAACTTGGGTGTGTATGCATTAAACCATGGTTTAGGTTAATGGTTAACGTATTATTTTCTTTTCTTTATTCATTTTTGGAAAAACAAAATGGTGGCTTTTCTTATTTTTGGCAAGAAGCTTCATGACTTTTCTAGCATCTTTGAATAAGTCTTACCATTTTGTTTTCTTCCTAAACCCTAACCATTTAGCTTAACCCTAGTTCATTCTCTACATGAGTTAGCCTCACCCATGGTTGCATTATGATAACTCTTCACTTGATTTTTGATTTTTTAATTTAATTGATATTCTTTTCTTCTTCTTCTTCTTCATGAGAAAGAAAAGAAAAGCTTGCTTCAAAAATGTCAAGTGATGATTCCAAGTGAGAAATCAAAATCCAAAGTGAACCCACTTCCTATTTCTTCATCCTCTACCACTTGTCATGTAGTATAGGGTGTTTTCTTCACAAGTTTCATGACTTGGTGAAGTTGGAGCTTGATCTTGAGTTGCCTCGACGTAGATCATCTTCTGCATCGAAGTCGACGACCTAGCCCGATCATTTCTCTGATGAAATCAACACTAGAGTCCGAGATCCGATGATCGAAGCGAGGGGACATCGTCACGGAGCTAAGGAAGTGGAGGACCGGATCTACAAAGGTTGTATTTTCTGTTCACTCTTAGTTAAGTTGTTAACTAGTTGCACGTTTCGCCTTAAACTCTAGTCAACGATCGCATTAAGGTTTCTCGGCACCGGAATTTTTTTGAATTTGGCATGGTTGATGCCTTGTGAGACCTCATTAGTGTGCCTAGAAACCCTACAGTGGTATCAGAGCCTAGCTAGAGCCTTAGGCGATGTGTTGACGATGTTAGAAGTCCGATCGAAACACGAAACCCTAATTCATACCCCTCTCTGTCCAATTTTTGAAAATGTGGATTTTTCCTGATTAAAAATATGCAGAAAATCAAGCAGGGTTTTATATGAATTACTGTGCAAAACGAGGTCTTAACTCCGTCAAACCGCCGCGGAACCGCGGCCGTACCCCACGTGGCGCGGCGGTTCCGCGGCCATACTATTGCTTCTTTGACCAAAATTTGCACAGTAATGTTTATATTTGACTCCTGTGTTTTCTGGGAATTTTAATCTTTACTCAAGAGTTGAGTATTCTGGGTTGTATTGGGGACTCTGTGTTTCGATCGGGAAATTTAACTTCGTCTGTGTTTTTCCGGATAATTTTAGAATATGTTAAAAAGTTCGACCGGATATAAATACCCACTTTTTTCCCTGCCGGGAAATTTCCAATTGTTGGATTTTTTCGTAGTTTAATGACGTTCTAAGTAGTGCAAGTAACGCGATGGACCCTCTAGAAGACAACAAACCTTAACTCGACTATGTGACCGTCTTGAACTGCCCTTTGAACCTTCGGGTTTGGGGCAGTACGGCGTGCCACATGTGAGGCGTTGGCTTGACCCTTCTACGGCTGGACCGTTGGTACTGAGGCATGAACTGGATGTTTTTAAACTTATTTCATGTGATGAGCTATTTCGGGAAAACTTGGGTGTTTAACTGTTCGATCGGAAAGTTTAACATTTTCTATTTATCTGGAATGTGATACAATATTTGGAATCCACAAGTAGTTATGAGATAACTGATTTGGATGTTATAAACATAGCAGTTTAGTCTCACTTGATCGGTTGCCACGGAATTTTGATGTGATCAAAAGTCCGTCGCAATCACGTAGTGTACGCGGATACTCGCCGGGTAAACTTAATAGACAGCCTCACCCCATAGCCCCGACCAAGTGACTGTAGGAGAACCCCGTCGCCGAAAGCATCCGTTCGGGTGCTCGCGGCAGCGGTGTTCCGCCTTGGTGTACTTCATCGACGGCATCGAGGGTGCGGCCGTCTACTGAAGTTTGCGACGAGCATTCGATCAAAATGTCGGGAATCTTGTTGAATTACCCGACGTGATATTGAAAAGTTTTTTCGATAATGAGACTAAAATGCGGGGTTTATAATTGTTAGGCTTGCGATGTCTAAGGAATTCATTTGGTCAGGCATGCGATGTCTGAGGAGGTTGCGGATTCCAACTGTTGTAGTTTTACACTTTCTTTTCTGCGACCGTAAGTGTAATATGTGATATCGCCGGTTTCGTTACTATATGTCAACGACAATTGGGATTGGCATATTTACTTACGTTGATGACATGTGATGTTATGTGTTGCTGGATATGTTATATTGGATCGTCGCGTTATGAATAGCCGAGGGTTTTTTTTTGTGAGATGAGTGTTTTTCATTTTCATTCATGTAAAAAAAAAATATGTATGTAATATTCTTTTATTGGGGCACTTCCAGGTTGCGGAAGTTGTCACCATTTGTATATTATTTACTTTTCCGCACTAGGATAGACCCAAGGAGGAGGGCACAAGTAACCGGGTTCTGGAGTCCAGTGGGAGACCAACTCGAGGAGTCGAGTCCGGGTCTCCTAACTCTAGAATTGGTAGGGTTGCTTGCCGCTCTCGTAGGGGTCTTGGGGTGTGGGTTTGGCTATTCATCGCGACCGTGGAATCCGTGTTTTATACAGGCTCGTATTGAAAACACGGACGTCCTAGTATATCCAATATTTCATATGTTTCTTCTGCTGCGATATCTGTGATGTGATCATGTGATGTTCTGTGATAGATACAGTATATAGTATATATGATATATTATATAGACGTTACTTATGTTTTACACCCGCGCTAGCCCTGCCCCGCTCTGCTGTTAGTTACCTAACCTAACGGTGCACGAGGGAACATCGAGGCGAATGCAGATGGCATAAGTGTACGTCGTATTTATCTGTGATGTTTAGGTAACTTAAATGATGGGACTTCATTAATATGATTAATGAAAGAAAAAGAAACCTAAAGATGTTGTGGAATCGAATTTTCAAAAACAGGTAGCTACAGTTCTTGCTTTGCATCGCGGTGTTCCTTGTAGAACATCCTGCACCTTATTCGATAAGGAAAGGACCGAGATCCCTTCACCGGGAGTGACTCCTTTAGAAATAACTGGAAGATGCTACAACCCTCGGTTTGTTTTTTGATTGCTTCTATAGTTTTTGCTTTGCACAGTGATATATATGATATATCTCGCACCTCATTCGACGAGGAAAGGGCCGACGATCCCTTCACCGGGAGTGACCCCTTTAGCAAAACTAGAAAAGCCTCAAAAACACTCCATTTTAAAATCATTTGATTCTACAACGATATCAAGTTCATTACGCAATAGGTTTTCAGAAAAACCTGTCGTAGCCCTCCGTCATTTCAGATAAAAACTAGTTAGTATTCGTGCTACGTTTGTTGACTATGTTAAGGCGTAGTGTGCGGTAGCTGATTAGTGCTTATCTGTATAAGCATATGATGCGATTGGATTAGGGTAGTCGTGCGACTTTGTTGACTATGTTAAGGGTCGTGCGGGTGGTTTTAATTCAATCGGGAAATGACGGGTTGAACTTGACTAGCATTTATGATTTGTTGACTATGTTAAGGTCATATAGCTGCTAGGGGAAAAATATTATCGGGAATTTCAAGTGTTAAAATTTGCAATGAGATTGGATACCTTCTATGAGATAGTTGGATCCCGATACCCACTGCGAGTAATTGTTACTCCTAGGAGAGTTTTACACATTACAATTAGCCGATCAAGTAGGTGTCTAGAAAGGTGTCAACGGGGTTATGCCTCCGGGAAAACGAGGTTTACTGTAATTAGGTCCGTGCGAAAGCACGGGGAACCTCCCTCAAAGTACCGACACTGGCCTGGCTGAAAGATTGGCGAACTTGTAGCGTGTAATTAATTCCGGCTAGTCTTTCCTTTTAGGGTTTGAAGGAAGATTTGATAAAAACAGTGGGAGCCATCCTGATTAGATAAAATATGTAACCAATCTGATCTTGCAAGAGCGCACGCAGAGTGTTTTCTTCTCTCTCTCTCCTGGTAGCGACCATATCACGCCTTAATCAAGATAATAAAACGGATATATTGACCGAACCCACTTGTTATACTGAGCTGGGGAACGTTGGTCCCGCTCCAACTTATAATTGTTATAAGACAGAGCAGGAAATTGGGGAATACCAGAATTCCCGTGCCGCCCAAACGAAGAAAGTGCATGTTGATGCATCATCTTCGGGTATGTTTGTTACACAGAACTGTTTCTCAATGTCCTTTACGTTCTGGGTATATGATACCGGATCAGGATCCCACATATGTAATATATTACATGGGCTACAGAAAGGTAGAGAACTGAGAACGGATGATAAGTTTCATGAGGCAGAAAACGGTGCAAGTGTTGCAGCCAGGTATGTTGGTCACTGTCACCCTGTATTACCAATACATTGATTCTGAACAAATGTTATTAGATACCGAACCTGATATACAAAATCATATCAGTCTCTTTATTAGTAAAGAAATGATAAAATTTTGTATTGTTGGATAATGTTTTGAACATTTCCTATATCAAAAGTTGATCGGTTCAGGCACGTTATCTAAAAGCATTGACGTTCTAAATCAAACTACAGTTCTTAGTATATGGAACACACACAAGAGGAAGAGTTCAGAAATGAACGGATCCTTCTTGAGGTATTGTAGACTAGGTCATATCAATGCGACCCGACTAGCTGGAGTTACATAAAGATGCATATTTAAATTAGTTTGAATTTACATCTTGTGAAACTCGCCAGTCATGTCACAAAGATTAGATGACCATAGCTCCGTTTACTGGAAACAGAGAAAGAGTTACTGAACTCTTGGGATGATACATGTTGATGTATGTAGATCCCCTGTCTACACATGCCAAGACCGGTTCTTTGTATTTCATTGCATTCTCTGATAATCTCTCAAGATTCAGACATGTGTTCCTGTTGAAACACAAGTCCGAACCTTTTGAGATATTCACAGAATATAAGTTAGAAATAGAGAACCAAAACGGGTATAAGTATTATGTCCGATGATAAGATCAGGGAGGAGAATACTTGTGCATGGCATTCCTGGACTATTCTAAAGGAGAATGAGATTCTCTCTCAGTGTTACTCCTCTGATTACACCACAGCACAACGGTGTATCGGGGCGGAGCAATCACACCCTATATGATAAGGTGTGCTCTATGATGAGTACTACTGAGTTACCTATTTCCTTTTGGGAGTTATGCACTTGAGAAGTTGCATACCTATTGAATAGGGTTCAAATCAAATCACTTGCCTACCACTTCATATGTGATATGAAAAGGGAAGAGCCTATATCTTAAGACAGTTAAGATTTGGGGTTGTCCGGCCTATGTTTAAAAGAAAAATCTGGACAAGCTCGAGGCAAGGTCAGTTATGTAGAACTGGAAAGGTTCCAGCTATACAATCTGAAGCTGATGATTTGGTAGAACCAAAGGATTCAATAGATTCCAACGAACCTCAGTCTCTCCGCCAATCTAGTAGGGTTCCTCACCCACCTGAGAGATACTTTGGTTTCTCTATGACAGTGGGAGCGAGGAATGCATCATGAGATGATGACCCAACTGGTTTCGAGCTGGCCATCAAGAGTGGGACTCTGTAAGAATGGCTGGATGCTTAGTGATCTGAGATGGAATCCTTATACACCAACAGAGTATGGACTTTAGTTGCTTTATCTGAAGGGTTAAATCCCCATCAGGAGCAAGTATATCTTGAGAAGATTACTTGGTGTAGATGGAAAAGTTGAGACTTTCAAAGCTAGACTTGTTAAAGCTTTTCTTCATCGACCAGGGGTGGAAAATGATGAAACCTTTTCAAGTAACTAAGCTTAAGTCCACCCAGATCCTACTTGCCACGGCTACATACCATGACTACGATATCTGGTGGTTGGGTGTCATGACAGCTTTTCTAAAATGATGTTTGAGAAGAGAGCGTCTATAAGTACACAGCCAGAGGGCTTCGTAAATAGTGGGAGCAGCAGAAACGTGTGCAAGATGTTTTATGTGATAAAGCAGGCATCGCGGAGTTGGAACGTCTGTTTTGATGTGTTAGTCAAAGAGTTTGACATCATCAAAATGGTAGATGAACCTTGTATAAACAAAAAGGTAGTAGAGAGTATGGTGGTGATCCTCGTAGAGTACGTGGATGACATACTCTTGATAAGGAAGGAGTTTCCTATGCTACGCTCGGTCAATCTCCGCTTATCACAAGGATTCTCCATAAAGGATCAAAGTGATACCTCCTAAATCATGAGTTTTGATCTATGAGATAGAAGTAATTGGATGTTAGGATTCTCACTAGTTGTAGTGAGATGGTATCAATCGATCCTGGGGAGAATCATTGAAAAGGTTCCAGGGTGATAAGGACGACTGAATGTCAGTCACAGGCATTGTTTTTACCCTCAGTAAAGGGACGGTATGTTGGAAGAGTTCCAAGCTAGATACCGTGGCATACTAGACGATAAAGGCTGGATACATCGCTACTTAAGATGCTACCAAAGAGGCGGTCTGGATGTATATTTGTTCATGAGATGAACTTAGTTCCTCTCATTGTGTGATAATGGAGTTGTGGCTTATGCCAAGGAACGTTCGTCCCATCAGTGATCCAGACATATTCTAAGGTAGTATCACCTGATCATGGAGATGGCTGATCTCCAAGGTGATCGAGGTTAGGAGAGTAGACTCAGAGGACAACACGGCGGATCCACTCACAAAGGCCTTTTCCCAGAGAGAGACTTTTATGGGATGGTTGAGTATGAGATACTACAACCACTGCTACAGATGGCCCTAGTGCAAGTGGGAGATTGTTAGTTATATGTATGCCCTAGAGGCCATTACTGTACATAGGATGTATATTGTAGTGGATGCTGGGACATATATAGGGAGGACTTTCTTGCTCGACATGATAGTATGTGTTCAGTCGATAAAACTGCACATTTGTAGTATATTTTTCCTACCATTTTTATATTAAAAAAGGACTATATTATAATATATTATACATATGAGGGTTTATGTGTAAAAACATTATTTTCCATGTGTTAATATATGTTAATTATCATTTGGTAGGAAAATGTATGCAAATAATATTATTGGTCTAATCCTAGTAGAACAAAGTCTACTAAAATCTTATTTGAGTTGTTGTGCAGAATATTTCCAAGTTGTTATGAAGGATTTAACAAACAAATCAATTTGTTGAAGAAATCTTGCCAAATTAAGAATCAAAACTTGGAGACCAAGTCTGGCAGTGACTACGAGAAGATTTCAATGATCCAAAGGTACCAGAGAGCACCACATATCACAAGGAGCAACCCATAGAGATTTGATCAAGGGATCAGATCATATGGCCGCGGATCCGCGGCCATACCCCCCTTGGACCGCGGATCCGCGGCAGTGTAGGGGATTTAGGAGCTCAGAAATTTGTGGGAGAATCTTTACTGTTAGTTTCCAACTTTGGAAACTAAATTTCTGCCTTTGGGGCTATAAATAAAGACCGAGAGCCTCTTGGAAAAATCATCAAGCCGACGAGATCACGAAGTCCAAGACGGCTCACGCATCCAGGCTGATCATCAACGGTTCATCTACCTCCTTGGAAGAGATCGAGAAGCAAACTAGGTTTTTGTAATCATTTTCTAAGGAATCAAAATGTACTTGATCTTGTTGATTAATAAAGGTAGTTCTTTTTCTTATTCTATTTCTTCGTAGTTTAATTATGCAATTTCTCTCCATCTCTTTTTCTCCCAACATGCGCGAGTAATTCTCCGCTTGTTAGGGTTCGTAGGATTAGGGTAGGTTAATGGGTGATGAAAATAATTAAACCCTTTTTAAGTCCTATAAAGTTTAGGAACTTTATCAAAATAATCATTAACATCCTGATCGGGCGCGCTAGCAATTCCTTGCTAGTTCCAACCGCGATTAGAGATTATATTAATGATTGTTTTGGTAAAGGCTAGATATGAACGGAGTTCCGTGTCGAGATAAGGGTTACGAGTGGGATTCCTTTTCCCTCCAGAAACCCTAATCTACACGCATCACCGTCGTTCTAATTCTAAATCTATTAATGGATAAAAAGGGTAACTTTTAATTAATCTTCCATAACTACTAAATCCTAACGAACCCTACAAGCCCTATTATTATATTATTTAAATCTCTAAAATAATCTAGATCTATATTTAACATTCGTGTTTAAAGTAGATCTAGAAACTTTTCACAAAATTCTTTATTCCTCCTCTCTTTCTCAACACATCTAAAGTAAGAATAAAAGGTTCCACGTTTCCCAGAGGACGACCCGTACTCATCTCGGTCTAGCTACGCGCGACACCGTTCTGATTGCGGTTACTACTACAAAAACGATTTTTCGTACCAATCAGTATGCTATCTGGTTGCTCTTTATCTTAACGTGTACACTGATTGTCTCTCTGTTACATGTTGGTACAGCCCTTAGGATGTGTACTTGACTACCTGGATTATGATGCGGATCATACTAGTGGGGACATGGTAGTCCATAAGTACATCCTTCAAGATCCCTAGTCGAGGGTGTATCGAGACGGGGCATCGATTTACCAGAGTAGACTAGCGTATACCTTCTCGACCCATACAGATGGGCGATGGATGATCCCATATCCATTGGTGTTTGACATCGGAGATGATATACGAGTGCTCAGTGGAGACTGGGTACACTGGACGGACTCGCCGAGAACTTCCAGATGGTATTATACCTTACGTCAAATGGCAGTTCTCTGGTGACACTGGTGCAGGTTAGTCTATAGACCCGAGATCGTTATAGAGTCTTGTGTGATTCCTACTGTGCTTTGATTTCCACCTTACCACGTCCAAGAGGGCGTGCAAAACGGTGGCTTTTGGGTACAGTCCCGAATCACATGGAGGCAATGAGCGATAGGAGGGGATTCGTCTCTCCCGGTATAGGGAGTTGATGTTGCGCTGTGTTCGATTTGCTATAACCGGAAATCCCTGGCCAGGGTTGCTGAGATTTACTGATAAGTGTTACCAGTAGTTTCTCAAACTGTTATAGACCTCATATCGACACGACTTATCGAGCTACTGGGGTCTGACGTTTACCACCCCTAGGCGAGATATGCGACATATCAGACGATCAGACCGGACTATACGGTAAGTGTTACTGGTTGGACTCACAGGAGTGTGAACGGGCTTGCTCGTCGATCTTCTGATCGCTCAATACCCGGGTGGCCGTTATGTTTAGCAGACCGCTTGCGGCTTGTGGGTGCTTTATATGATCATCATCTTCTTCCGGCGTATTGACGAGTCTTTAGAGTCCTACACAGAGGTTTCTTGGCTCAAGCGAAACGAAATAGGAGCGCATATGAGATATGTGCAGGACCGAGAATAATACCAGTATGTGATACTGTATTCTATTCTCGCGATTTGTATCATGGGACGGTTATATGTGATATAGCCGGGTTACTGAATCAAGTGTTGATTCGATACATTGATACACATGATATTAGTCGGTTATATGCGATATGACCGGATCATTGAATCAAGTGTTGATTTAATGATTTAATGTATAATTATATATTTGATATATTACTTTACATTAACTAGTATTGGTTCACTTAAGATTATTTTCTCACTTGAATGTGCACATTGTATATATATGATATAGTTTTGTGCACTAGTTTGTATCATGTTTGATGATACATGCAAACTTGGGTGTGTATGCATTAAACCATGGTTTAGGTTAATGGTTAAGGTATTATTTTCTTTTCTTTATTCAGTTTTGGAAAAACAAAATGGTGGCTTTTCTTATTTTTGGCAAGAAGCTTCATGACTTTTCTAGCATCTTTGAATAAGTCTTACCATTTTGTTTTCTTCCTAAACCCTAACCATTTAGCTTAACCCTAGTTCATTCTCTACATGAGTTAGCCTCACCCATGGTTGCATTATGATAACTCTTCACTTGATTTTTGATTTTTCAATTGAATTGATATTCTTTTCTTCTTCTTCTTCTTCATGAGAAAGAAAAGAAAAGCTTGCTTCAAAAATGTCAAGTGATGATTCCAAGTGAGAAATCAAAATCCAAAGTGAACCCACTTCCTATTTCTTCATTCTCTACCACTTGCCATGTAGTATAGGGTGTTTTCTTCATAAGTTTAATGACTTGGTGAAGTTGGAGCTTGATCTTGAGTTGCCTCGACGTAGATCATCTTCGGCATCGAAGTCGACGACCTAGCCCGATCATTTCTCCGATGAAATCAACACTAGCGTCCGAGATCCGATGATCGCAGTGAGGGGACATCGTCACGGAGCTAAGGTAGTGGAGGACCGGATCTACAAAGGTTGTATTTTCCGTTCACTCTTAGTTAAGTTGTTAACTAGTTGCACGTTTCGCCTTAAACTCTAGTCAACGATCGCATTTGGGTTTCTCGGCATCGGAATTTTTTGAATTTGGCATGGTTGATGCCTTGTGAGACCTCATTAGTGTGCCTAGAAACCCTACAACATCTAGCCTATTTGTGTAGGGTGTTTTCTCTACTTCATTCACATATCGAGTAAAGCAAGGAGCTTTGGGCAAAGGAGGTTCGGGTGGATCGCGTGGACCTAGAGGATCTCAAGCGAACCTTTTTCCAACCCTCAAGTAGCCAAGGAGTCTAGCAATAGGAGCTACAAAGGTTATACTCTCAAAACCCTAGCTTTTTCTACTTGTGATGATGTCAATGTAATGAAACCCTAAATTTCTAGTGATGATTCTTTGTATGTTCACTTAGCACCTTAAAAATTTGATTTTGGCACATGTGATGCTTCCAAACCCTCCATGAGGGGCTAGGTAAACCTAACAATGGTATCAGAGCCAAGCTAGAGTTTTAGGCGAAGTTAAAATTCCGATCGAACTAAAAAATACGGTTTTTTAACCTTCTCTGGACATTTTTTGAAACTGTGTTATTTTCAGAATTAAAAATACTTAAAAAATTCAGCAGGTAAATATAAGAAATACTGTGAAATTCGACGCCATAATCCGTACATTCCGCCGCGGAACCGCGGCCAGACCTTGCTTGGGCCGCGGATCCGCGGCCGTACAGATGAATCATTGCCTCATTTTCACACAGTAATGTTCCTACCTGCTTGTATATATTTTTGGGTATTTTTAATCTGATTCAAGTGTTGGGTGTTCTGGGGATTGTTTTGGTTTCGTTGATTCGATCGGAATATTTAATTTCATGCTGTTTTCGGGTAATTTAGAAAGTATTAAAAAGTTCGAATGGATATCATTAACTCACTTCTTCCCGGTACGAAAAACTTTCAAGTGTTGAATTTTTCTTGAGTTTAAATCTTTCGAAAATACGTGCAAGTAATGTGGTGGACCCTCTAGAAGAACACAAACCTTAACTCGATTATGTGACCGTCTGAACTGCCTCTGAACCTTAGGGTTTGAGGCAGTACGGCGTGCCATATGTGAGGCGTTGGCTTGACCCTTCTACGGCTGGACCGCTACTACTGTGACACATTCCGGGATTTTTGAACTTCGCTCAAGTGTTGAGCTATTTAGGAAATCTTGGGTATTTGATTATTCGTTCGAAAAGTTTAATACTGTCTATTTATCTGGAATGTGATACAATATGTGGAATTCATATAGTTAGGCATGAAATGCGAAGTATGTGATATTTCGGATTTACGATGTCTAAAGCTATTGTGGATTCCAAATATTGTAGTTTTACACTTTCTTTTCTGTGACCGTAAGTGCAGTATGTAGTTGTATTGCCGGTTTTCGTTTCTATACATCAACGACGATCGGTGTATGCATACTTACTTACGTTGATGATATATGATATTATGTGTTGCTGAGATATGATGTGCAGGATTGTCGCGATTGAATAGCCAGGGGGTTTTATGTGAGATGAGAGTTTTCTTTTCATTCATGTAAAATTCAAATGTAATGTAATATTCTTTTATTTGGGGCACTTCCGAGTTGAGGTTGATGCCACCAGTGTTGTATATTATTTACTTTTCCGCATTAGGATAGACCCAAGGAGGGGAGCACAAGTGACCGGGTTCTGGGGTTCAGTGGGAGGCCATCTCGAGGAGTCGAGACCGGGTCTCCTAAACTCCAGAATTGATAGGGTCGCTTGCTGCTCTCGTAGGGGTCTAGGGGCGTGGGCTTGGCTATTCATCGCGACTGTGGAATCCGTATTTTCTATTGTTGGCTAAATACTAAATACGGACGTCCTAGTATATCCCACATTATATCTGTGTTTCTGCTGCCTGTATATTGTGATGTGATATCTGAGACGAATGATATATTATATATGATATATATAGTAGACGTTGCTTATGTTTTACACCCGCGCTAGTCCCGTCCCGGTATGCCGTTAGTTAAGTAACCTAACGGTGCATAACGGAACATTGCGGCGAATGCGGATGGCATAAGCGTACGTTGTATTTTCGTTTCTTTTCTGTGATTGGCTTAAGGACTTAAATGATGGGACTATATTAATATGATTAATGTAAAGAAAATAAACCTAAAAAGATGTTGTAGAATCGGATTTGAAAATCACTCGGCTCTTTATGAAAAAGCTACATTTCAAAACTGCGGAGCTCAAGCCACTCCTTTTGAAAACCATTTGATTCTACGACGATATCAAGTTCAAAGCGTTAAAGATTTTCTTAAAAATCATCCGCAACCCTCCGTCATTTTAGGAAGTAGAGTACTTAGTATTCGTGCTACGTTTGTTGACTATAGTTAAGACGTAGTGTACGGTAGCTAAGTGATGTCTTCCTACACTGCATATGATGCAGATTAATTAGGACATTCATGCGACTTTGTTGACCATAGTTAAGGGTCATATGAGTGGGTCTAATTAATCAAGAAATGACGGGTAGAACTTGACTGGTACTTATGATTTGTTGACCATAGTTAAGGTCATAGGTACTAGGGGTAAAAACCGCATCGGGAATTTCAAGTGTTGAGATTTGCAATGAGATTGCATACCTTCCATATGATGGTTGGATCCCGATCCCACTGTGGGCAATAGTTGCTCCCAGGAGAGTTTTGAAGTTTACAATTAACTAACTCATTAGGTGTCTAGAAAGGTGTTAACGGGGCTACGCCTCTGGGAAAACGAGGTTTACTTTAATTAGGTCCGTGCAAAAGCATGGGGAACCTCCCTCAAGTACCGACACTGGCCTGGCTGAACGGTTAGCGAAGTTGTAGACTGCAATTAATCCTGGCTAGTTTTCTTTTTAAGGTTTGAAAGAAAAACTTGATTAAAGCAGTGGGAGACATCGATTAGATAAGATAATAACCAATCTGATCTTTGTAAGAGCTTTCGCTGAGTGTATTCTTTTCTCTCTCTTAATGGCAGATACCAATGACTGGACTCAAGCTTCTACTAGATAAAAATAAACTGAATGGGACCAATTATAAAGACTGACTGAGGAATCTGAAAATTGCCTTGACTTATGATAAAGTATCATATGTCCTCACGGCTCCAGCCCCGCCCGTCCCAGGTCCAAAATCCTCAGTTACGGATAAAGAAGTCCGCAAGACATGGGACGCTGACTGTGCCACGGCCAAATGCCTCGCGCTTGCATCGATGGATAACACACATCAAAAGCAGCACGAGAATATGGACATTCATGACATATTCCTCCATACAAAGGAGTTGTATGGAGAGCAATCCCGCGTATTACGATACGAAGCATCAAAGAAATTGTTTCAGATGCGAATGGCTCCTGGCACACCAATAGGAGACCATGTTCTGAAGATGATAGCTCTCATAGAAGAGCTTGAGGACCTTGGATGGACGATGGACAACGAACAATATACGGATATTATTCTGCAGTCCCTCCCCTCCACCTTTGCACAATTCATAGTTAACTTCAACATGCACAACATGGAGAAAGAACTACCTGAACTCCTTAATATGTTAAAGAGTGCAGAGAGCACACTGAAATCAGTGAAAACTCCCGTTTTGAGTGTTGGGAAATCTTCCTCTTCTCGCCCAAAGGCTAAGGCCAAGGGAAAGAAAAAGAAGAAGCCCACCAATCCTAGGGGTGGAGTTAAAAAGGTTAAGGGGAAGGACAAGTCCAAAGCTGGAGAATCGGGGAAAGGGGAATGTTTTCGCTGCCACAAAATAGGACATTGGAAGCGCAACTGCACGGAGTACTTAAATCTCAAGAAGAAGCATGGGGATGCTTCCGCTTCAGGTGTGTTTGTGACAGAAAACTGTTTTTCAATAAACTCTGCTTCCTGGGTATTAGATACCGGTTCAGATTCTCACATTTGCAATTCTATGCAGGGGCTGAGAAATAGCAAGGTTTTGAAGACAGGTGACCATACTCTCCGCGTTGGAAATGGTTCCAATGTACATACAGTCACAGTGGGAGAGTATCACTTGGGGTTGCCATCTGGGTGTATATTGGTTTTGAACCCGTGTTATTTTGTACCTAGTATGCTTTGTAATATAATATCCGTTTCTTTGTTAGACAATGAAGGATATAATTTTGCATTGCAAAACAATGTTATGAACATTCACCTGAATCAAATGTTGGTTGGGTATGGTACGCTTAATAACGGGATATACGTCCTAAATCAACACATAGTTTTCAGCATACAACACACTGATAAAAGAAAACTTTCAGAAATAAATGAAGCTTTTCTTTGGCACTGTAGACTTGGTCATATTAACGAAACAAGACTAAACAAGTTATACAAAGATGGATATTTAAACCCTTTTGAATATAAATCTTATGCGACTTGCCAGTCTTGTATCAAGGGTAAAATGACCAAATCTCCGTTTACAGGACACGGAGAAAGAGCTACTGAGCTCCTAGGCCTCATACATAGTGATGTATGTGGGCCAATGTCTACACAGGCTAGAGGCGGTTTTTCATACTTCATTACGTTCACTGACGATTTCTCAAGATTCGGTCATGTATTTTTATTAAAACAAAAATCCGAAGCTTTCGAGAAATTCACTGAATATAAACAAGAAGTAGAAAAACAAACCGGCTTGAGTATCAAGATGCTTCGATCAGATCGAGGTGGAGAGTATCTCAGTACAGAATTTGCAAACTTCCTAAAAGAGAATGGGATTCTCTCTCAGCTCACTCCTCCTTACACACCACAGCACAACGGTGTGTCTGAACGACGGAATCGAACCCTATTAGATATGGTCCGTTCTATGATGAGTGATGCTGAGTTACCCGTCTCATTTTGGGGGCATGCATTAGAGACTGCAGCATTTCTACTGAACAAGGTCCCAACCAAAACCGTGTCTACCACACCATATGAGATATGGCATGGAAAGAGACCATCTCTTAAGAGAGTTAAGATTTTGGGTTGCCCGGCCTATGTTAAAAAGCAGAATCCGGACAAACTCGAGACACGGTCGCTCATGTGTAATTTTGTGGGGTATCCAAAGAATTCTTATGGATATCTATTCTACCACAAGGAGGAACAAAAGGTGTTTGTTTCTCAGTATGCCACATTCTTGGAAAAAGAGTTTTTCACAAATGAAACTGATGGCAATGTGGTAAATCTAGAAGAGGTTCTAGAGACACAAACTACAAATGACGAGTTGGTTGAACCGGCTGTTGCAGTAGAAACTGAGGAACCTCGGCCACTCCGTAGGTTTGGTAGGACTTCTCGCCCACCGGAGAGGTACTACGGTTTCCTCATTGATGGTGACGGAGAAGACTGCATCATGGAGGATGATGATCCTACCAGCTTTCAGCAAGCTATCACGAGTGGAGACTCTGTGAAGTGGCTGGATGCCATGAGATCCAAAATGGAGTCTATGTACACCAACAAAGTATGGACTTTGGACGTTGTACCGCCTGTGGTAAAACCTGTGAGGTGCAAATGGATCTTTAAAAGAAAGATTGGTGTAGATGGGCAGGTGGAGACCTATAAGGCAAGACTTATGGCGAAAGGTTTTCGTCAAAGACCGGGATTGGACTATAACGAGACTTTTTCTCCCGTAGCCATGCTTAAATCCATTCGGATCCTACTTGCTATTGCTGCTCACTACGACTATGAAATCTGGCAGATGGATGTTAAAACGGCATTTCTAAATGGAAATTTGGAAGAATGCGTTTATATGGATCAGCCAGAGGGCTTCATTGACAGTGGGAGCAGCGGGAAAGCATGTAGATTGCTTAAATCCATATATGGGTTAAAGCAGGCATCACGGAGTTGGAACATCTGTTTCGATGATGTTATCAAAGAGTTTGATTTCATCAAAAATCCAGATGAACCTTGTGTTTATAAGAAGGCTGTAGGGAGAGCTGTCACATTCCTCGTATTGTACGTGGATGACATTCTTCTGATAGGAAATGATATTCCTATGCTACAGTCGGTCAAATCTTTCTTATCACTAAGGTTCTCCATGAAGGACCTGGGTGATGCCACATACATTATGGGCATTAGGATCTATAGGAATAGATCTAAGAGGTTATTGGGATTGTCCCAAACCAGGTACATCAACACCATCCTAAAAAGGTTTAGTATGGAAGACTCCAAGCGGGGTACCTTACCCACTTGCCATGGGGTCACTCTCTCCAAGGACTCTTGCCCAAAGACCGATGAAGAGAGAGCTCGCATGAGCATTATACCCTATGCTTCGGCAGTAGGATCTATAATGTATGTGATGTTATGTACACGCCCAGATGTAGCTTATGCACTTAGTGTTGTAAGCAGGTATCAATCCAACCCAGGGGAGAATCACTGGATAGCTGTGAAGAATATTCTTAAGTACTTGCGAAGGACTAAAGAATTATTCTTGGTGTATGGTAATGGAGATCTCTAAATGGAGGCCTTTACCGATTCGAGCTTCCAGAGCGATAAGGACGACAGCAAATCTATTTCTGGGTTTGTATTTACCCTCAATGGAGGGGCGGTAAGTTGGAAGAGTTCCAAACAGGATACCGTTGCAGACTCTACGATGGAGGCTGAGTACATTGCTGCGAATGATGCCGCCAAGGAAGCCATCTGGATGAAGAAGTTCGTCTCGGAACTAGGAGTAGTTCCAACCATTATTGATCCAATACCATTGTATTGTGATAATAATGGGGCTATAGCGTTAGCCAAGGAGCCCAGGTCCCATCAGCGTTCCAGACACATCCTGAGACGTTTTCATTTGATCCGGGAGATTGTAGATCGCCGCGAGATCGAGATTAGGAGAGTAGACACAAAGAATAACACCGCGGATCCATTCACCAAGGCCCTCCCTCAGCCGCAGCATGAGCGACTTTTTGAGATGTTGGGTATGAGATACGCCAATAACTGACCTTAGTGCAAGTGGGAGATTGTTAGATATATGTATGCCCTAGAGGCCATTATATGATAGTGGATGTATTTATACATGTATATATATATATATATATATATTCAGTGTACATTCTTGCTCGACATGATAGTATGCTATCTGGTTCTTCTTTATCTGACATGTTACTTTGATCATGTTTTTATTCATTCACACATGTTGATAAAGCCCTGAGGATATAGGCTTGACTACTGTGATTATGATAGAGATCATACTAGTGGGACATATGTAGTTTATAAGCATATCCTGGAATGTCCCTAGTCGTAGGTGTATCGAGACGGGGCATCGATATACCAGAGTAGACTAGCGTATATGATACTAGACCCATATGATGGGCGATGGATGTTACCACATCCATCGCTGTTTGACATCGAGATCGTATACGGGTGCTCAGTGGTGACTGGGTACACTGGACGGACTCACCGAGAACTCCTATATGGAATTATATCTATCGTCGGATAGCAGTTCTCAGGTGGCACTGGTGCAGGTTAGTCTGTAGACCCGAGATCGTCATAGAGTCTTGTGTGTTCTCCCACTGTACTTTGATTACCACCATACCACGGCTCTACTGAGTCGTGCAAACAGGTGGCTGTTGGGTACAGTCCCGAGACACACGAAAGCGATGAGCGATAGGAGGGGTTTCGTCTCTCCCGGTATTGGGAGTTGATGCTGTGCTCGATTGGCTATATCAGTAAGTCCCTGGCCAGGGCTGTTGAGATTTACTGATAAGTGTTATCAGTAGTTTCTCGATCTGTTATAGACCATTCATTGGCACGACTTATTGAGTTATTGGGGTTGACGTTACCATCCCTAGACTCGATATGCAGCATATCTGACGAAGAGACCGGACTGTACGGTAGTGTTGCCGGTTGGCTCGACGGGAGTTGTGACAGGTTCGCTTGTTTTCTTCTGATCGCTCAATATCCGGGTGGCCGTTACGTTTAGCTGACCGCTTGCGGCTTGTAGGTATTTGATATGATCATTACCTACTGCCGGCGTATTGACGAGTCTTAGAGTCCCACAATGAAGTTTCCTGGCTTAGGCGAAAAGATGTGGTGTGCATATGAGATATGCGCGGGGACCCGATTAATACGGATATATGATACCGTATATTAATCGGGAATTTTCTATTGGTCAGGTCGTATGTGATATGACCAGTTTGCAAAATCAAGTGTTGATTTAACAAATTACTTTTAGATTAATTCTTTAATTAAACTCTTTTTCTATTTTTGTATGCATACATGTATGCACATGATGATGTGCATGGATACATACATACATACATTGTATCATGGTTGTTGATACATATTTGGTGGCAATGCAAGACTTATATTGTAGAATTATCTATTTATTTATCATTTTGAAAATTGGAAAGGATAATTCACACAAGGTTTATGTTTATCATCTTTGACCATGCTTCAACCACCTTTTAACCTTGAGTTAATTATCCTTTTTTCTTTTAACCCATTTGATAAAAATCTAGATGATTCTAACCATGGTTGAAGTGAGAAGGATTAATATAGATTAATCCTTTTTCTCATTTCAATTATTCACTCTCATAACATTTCCTTTTGTAAGAAAGCTTAGCCACCATCTTCTTCTTCCTCTCTTGATAATTTCTTTGAGTGAGGTTGATAAAAAGAAAGAGTTTTGATTATAGAATACAAACCACATCATCATACTACACACATCTAGCCCATTTGTGTAGGGTGTTTGCTCTACTTCATTCACATATCGAGTAAAGCAAGGAGCTTTGGGCAAAGGAGCTTCGGGTGGATCGTCATGGACCTAGAGGATCTCAAGCGAACCTTTTTCCAACCCTCAAGTAGCCAAGGAGTCTAGCGTAGGGAGCTACAAAGGTTGTACTCTCAAAACCCTAGCTTTTTCTACTTGTGATGATGTCAATGTAATGAAACCCTAAATTTCTAGTGATGATTCTTTGTATGTTCACTTAGCACATTAAAAATTTGATTTTAGCACATGTGATGCTTCCAAAGCCTTCATGAGGTGCTAGGTAAACCTAACAGGGCACACGTGCGTTGCATGTAGCGCACATGGCGCTTGCGCATATGCGCATTATAGGGAGAAGCAGGTTTCTATATATGGAGAACTAAGCTCCTATGGAGAACTAAGCTCCTTTTAATATTATTAAATGTTCTCATATGGTGCGCACGTGCGTTGCACGTGGTGCACGCATGGCGGCACACGTGTGTTGCACGTAGCGCACATGGCGCTTGCGCATATACGCATTATGGGGAGGAGCATGCTCCTATCTTAGAGAACTAAGCTCCTATGGAGAACTAGGCTCTTTTAAGTATTGAATCCTTTAAGGATTGGACTCTACCCTTTCTAAGAGGTATCCCCTCTTAGTTATATGGGAGTAGTAGAGAAGTCATCTCTCATTTTCCCAATGTGGGACTAAAAATGCATTCCCCATGTAGTAGAGCATTATTTTAGATTACACGTGCATAACACATTTGCTCATAACTTTTGATCCCGGATGAATTATGAGGCCCATAATATATCAAATCGAAGGATTTTTCGAGACATTTTCGATACCATCAAAATTTAGCTGTTTCTCATTCAGGAGTTTGTCAAAATACAGCTCGGAAAATACTGGTTCGCATCTGCATAGACATTTGCTCATTCCTTAGATCACATGTGCATAGACATTTGATCATAACTTTTGATCCCGGATGAATTATGAGACCCATAATATATCAAATCGAAGGTTTTTTGGAGATGCTTTCAATACCATCAGAATTTAGCTGTTTCTCATTCCGGAGTTTGTCAAAATACAGCTCAGAAAATACTGGTTCGCATCTTCTTCCTTAGATCACATGTGCATAGACATTTGCTCATAACTTTTGATCCCGGATGAATTATGAGGCCCATAATATATCGAATCGAAGGATTTTTCGAGATGCTTTCAATACCATTAGAATTTAGCTGTTTCTCATTCGGGAGTTTGTCAAAATACAGCCCGGAAAATACAGGTTTATATTTTCTTAAGCGTATCGCTGTCATCTGATGCCTTGGGCTCTTTTGTACAGAAATTTTTTGGCGGGAACAGGGGATACCTTTTAGAAAAAATAGGATTCAATTCTCAAAGGAGCTAAGTTCTCCAAGCTAGGGCCTTAGTTGTCCCCCATAATGCACATATGCGCAAGCGCCATGTGCGCCACATGCGACACATGTGCGCCCGCCAAGTGCACGCCACATGCGACGCACGTGCGACCGCCAAGTGCGCAACACGCCAGCCGTGGGCAACACGTGCGTCACATGTGCGTCTGCTATGTGCGCCCGCCGTGTGCAACGCACGTGCGCGAACGCAAAGAAACCTTTTTTAGCCGGTAGGAGTTTAAGCTCCAACCTGTTCTTCCCCCTGATGAATGAGACATGGTTCAAATGGTACATCCCTCCACACCTTCGTTATATGGTGCTGTAATCCCTCAGCGTCATCGGAGAGGTGGTGGGTCCCAACGACCAATCATCCTTCTTTCCAAATAAAAGAGGAGACCTCCTATAAGATTCTGTAAAAATACAAAAGACTCTCAAAAGGTTCCACAAAAAATGATAGAGAATTTAATTCTCAAAAGAAGAAAAAGATCATCCTCCTCTCAAACCCTAGCTAAAGAAAAATTAGAGATCAAAACATCTCTTTTACCTATCATATCATATCTAAGGGTTTAACCTTTTAAAAAAACTTAGTTCTTTCTCTGGATCTGAGATCCACAAGACAAGTCTCTCACAAGTTGAGAATTTAATTCTCATCGGGAATATCTTGTTCTTGAGAATAAAAAATTAAAGGAAGAACAATGTTGAAAAGAACATGGAAGAAAAGAACATGAAAAGGATGGAGTCCATAATACTCCAGGAACTTAGTTCCCTCATAAAATAAGAACTTGGTTCTTAAAGAATCTGATCCCAGATCCTCAAAATAGTGATCTTGGTGATCGTTAATGGTCAAAATACCATTAACAGAAGTTTAACCTCTCTGAAAATATCAACAGAGATTAAATTTCTAAGAAGACAGCGTCTCACGTGAAACACACGTGAGCGCTCAAAAGAAGCTAAAAGCCCAGCGCCTCACGTGAAACACACGTGAGCGCCCAAAGCTGAGCGCCTCACGTGAAACACACATGAGCGCCAGAAAATACCAGTGCTTAACACTATTTCAGCGCCTCACGTGAAACACACGTGAGTGCTTAGCACTGCTGGGTATTGTAAAAACCCAATTTTAGCCCCAAATTGGCTAAATCTGTGAAGCTTAAGTTTCTTTGTTGATCTTAGTCCCATATACGACTAATGATCTCTCATCGATGATATCCAAAATGATATTCATCTCATATATTCTAAGTTAATCTTAGTCTCGTATAAGACTAACGATTCTTAGGTCCACCATGATCTTTTCCCTCAAATACGAGATTTGGTTCAAGGTACATATCTTCAAACCTCTGATATATGTCGTTATAATTCCTCAACGTCTTCAGAGAGGTGGCGGGTTCCGAAAACCAAAAGCAACTCCCCGTCCCAACTTGATGAAAGATATGAAATTTTATCAAGACAGGGAATGATACATCCCACATTTGTGCACTTCCATATTGATGTGTACACTTCATATTGATATGCATCCTATATAGATATAAGTCTCATATTGAGTCTCGGCTATATACATATACATATACGTATATATTTGAAGGAAATATAAATTCCTTCAAATTGGATCGCACCCCAAATTGGGTGCACCCCATGTCACCATCGTTCACTTCGTCACGTAACAGATACACGTGCACGCAAGAAGAATGATGGACTGAAATGTCCTTAAACTAAACTTCGTCCCAAATATGGGAATGTTGGACCGAAACCTCCCTAAACTAATATTCGTCCCAAACATGGGAATGTTGGACCGGAACGTCCCTAAACTAATATTGGACCGCGATGTCTTTAAACTAATATGTTTTTCCCTACGGACTGTCTCCATACCGACTACCGTATACTATCCATGGGCTATTTATATATGATCTAATGATCAGTTGAGCTTATATGCTCATTTGTTCATAAGTCGATTTTAGTCTCATACATGACTAACGATCCTTAGATCAAACCCAAGTTTCCCATGAACGGATGGACCTCACAAATGTGAGAAATGCGTCTTCAGTTCATTCATGTTGGCAAACCAAGCTACTAACACGGACCCTGTCAAGTAAATGCTTGACCCAAAATATCTAAGTTGATCTTAGTTTCAAATAAGACTAATGACCTTTAAATAAAGCTCAAGTTTCATATGAACCAATGGACCTCACAAATGTGAGAAATGCATCCTAAGTTTATTCCCGTTGGTAAACCAAGCTACCAACGCGGACCCTGTCAAGTAAAAATCGATAAGTTGACAAAATCAGCGATTGCACTGCACCACTTGTATACTTGTGCCTGTTGCTTTGACCCAAAACATCTAAGTTGATTTTAGTTTCAAATAACACTAACGACCTTTAGATAAAACTCAAGTTTCATATGAACCGATGGACCTTACAAATGCGAGAAATGCGTCCTAAGTTCATTCCTGTTGGCAAATCAAGATACCAACGTGGACTCCGTCAAGAAAATGCTTGACCCAAATCATGAAAATATATGTACGGATTTCGACTAATCCGCGCCCTACAGACGACGACATAAATTAGTCTTCATATACAATCCACAGGAAATCATAATAAACAAAATAACACACGACACGAAGTGAACTACCGGAGCAGGAGAAAATGGTTATCGCAACGCGATAACGTAATTAACTGTAGGGGCTTACGCCTGCAAGGAAAAGCGTCCCCACAATCAAAAACCCTTCACAAATGAGGGGAAATCTGATAAAGTCTGCTACATCGGTCGTATCTATCCAAATCTCCAATATACGGTGCCATAAATCAATTTGGTATTTTCGGAGATGTGCGTGGATATGTCTAAATAGCATCTGCCCCCAAATTCAGGCTAGACGTCCTCCGCGTCTCAGTCCAGTTTTCAGCGGTAAATACATGTCACCGCCAAACTTCGGTTTTAATTGCATACCAACGCCAAGCTTCGGTTTCAATATTATGCCCCAAAATACCGAGAACATGCAGTCATACAATACGGAATATAATACGAGATGAACACCGTTTGTAGACGATAGGTCGGGATTTCCTCGACATGAAGCCGGAACATCAAGTACCATGCAAGTCCCCAATGTTGGTTCCGCACATCCAACCGGTGTATCTGCTACGGATCCAGCTATGTTGGAACATAATGGAGATTGAAGTGATGATGATGATAATGCTAGTGATGAGTACGAGATTCAAGCACAAGATAGCATGTAAATTGCATATGTCCTTACTGATGAGAATGATAGGCAGTGGATTACTAATTCATGTATTAACAATGATTTCGTTGAGTTTGAAGATTCATTTATCGATAACATGACATATGCTCACATATTATCTACATCGATAATGGAGAATGTCAATTTTCTTGCTGATGGGGTTTCGGCAATCAATATTGAAAGTGGATTAAAGGTCGGCGATTTGTTCGAAAATAAGGAAAAGTTAATTCAGGTATTCGGCGTTTGGTCAATTAAACACGGGGTTTCTTTTAAACCAATCAAGACTAACACGACCAAGTACACCGTCGTTTGTAAAACAGACGCGAATTTCCCGTGGAAGCTTCATGCATATATCTCAAAGAAATCACCGACAGGATATTGACAGATAAAAAAGTATGCGGGTAATCATACTTATGTGAATCTTGTAGTGAACTCAAATCATAAACAGACCACTTCTACACTTATATGTAACAAGATATTGCCTTTTGTGAAGGCGGATGTCGATTTGACCCCCAAAACGATTCAAGTGCTTATAAAAGATATATTATTCATTGAAATAAATTATATGAAGGCATGGAATGTGTTGAATAGGGTATTGTCTAAAATATACAGAGATTGGGAAGATTCGTATGAATATTTGCCACGATATCTTGTCGCCATCAAATTTACTAATTCCGGGACTGTCTTCAAGATAACTGACGCTTTAATGTCAAAAAGAATGGGATATTTTACCGGTGCATTTTGGGCATTCGAACCGGCTATTGATGGTTTCGCTTATTGTCGTCATGTTCTCAGTATTGATGGGACCCACTTATACGGCTGTAACAACCCTAAACTTTCTGTACAAAATTATTGTAAAGTACAGAAAGGAGTACCTTAGCCTGAGCACAACTTAAAAGTATTTCTTGTTTAAGAACAGCAAGAAAGCACTTGTAGCTCATTGCTAAAGCCTTGCACTGCTGTGACGTAGCCCCTGTGTTCGAATCCCCCTAGCAACATATTATTTTTGATGATTTTTCTTTTAAACTTTTTAGAAGCCCAAAAGTTTACATGTGCAATACACGTAAAATGAAAAGTCTCAGAAATCAAACAAGTGCAAAATGCTATTACCTACAACTAGGACACGTGGCGATCATCCGACGGCCCAACTCAAAGAATTGGCCGGCGAGATGCTTCTCTAGGCCGGCGCCACCGGGCCCTCCAGTTCCAAATGCCTCCAAAATTTAACCCTAACCCCTTGGCCTTCCCCCCACTACCCTAGTTCTGTTTGATTTTTCCGCACATTAACAGAGAATTAAAATGAGCTTTAAAACCAAAATTTAATGCATTTTTAATTCTCATTTTAATTCCATAAATCCTAATTTCTCCTATAAATATCACATCATATCCTAGCCCTCTCTATTCTGAAATCTAGCATCAAAACTCTCAAAATTTTCCAAGTCCAAAAAGTTGTATAAGTGGAGTTACCTCAAGGTCAAGTTCCGGCGACGACTCGGGACAAATCCAGCGACACCATGACTCCAAGAAGCCCTCAAATTGTTCTTAGATCTCGTCTCTTTGTTTGCATCCAGTAAGTCCTTTCTTTTCTCCCCTCTTTTCTATTAAAATGATTCTATTTTCAAATGATGTCGGTAAGTGGAGTTATTCCGACTTCCGATCCTAATTTCATAAAAAACAACAACTTTTCTTAACAACAAATCAACAATTTCTTTATATCTTGTTTAACAACCATAAAACAACATTTAGAACAAGTTTCAATTCAAAATAAAATGCTATGCAACTTGTATTACACTTTTTCGTTTAAATACCACAAAGTTTACCTACGACATTATTTCATCATTTTGCTCATATTACCTTTAGAAAACTCACGAGATAATGACCTATCTCATCATAACACTCATCATAACATAGCACGATGGCCTGAAAACAATATTTTTGTGGCTAAGACGAATTTACAGTTAAATACCATAAACTATCAAAACCGTATTTCTTTTAATTGTCTTAATCAAATTCCATACGATTATGTCCTTACAACCCATTTTGGGGAATTCGATTTGGTTGGTGCGGGTTATCGCACATCCATCGGACTAGTAGGACGAGATGCAGACCTCCTCACGGAGCATATGATCTCGATGGAATTTTTGTTATTACAATTTTTAAGAAAACGTGATTTCTATTAATAAATAAATTCTATTTTAATAAATATATAAATATATGTAAATATTATCAAAATATCTATTTTAAATATATAATATATTCCATGTTTTCTAAATCAAAAGAAAAGAACCACAAAAGTTAATGAAAATACCATCAAGAAATCAATACAAGTCAAATTACATGAAAATACCATATACTATTCAATCAAGGTTTATATTCACTAGAATACTTCACATTTAAAAATTACATCCATGGAAGCCCTAAACATGAATAATAAATGCTTGAGGTTTATTTTGAAAATATACCAAAACTATTTTTCATAAAACCTCCTCAAGTTATATTAATTTACAATAAGGACCCTAGTAAATATAGGTTTAAGCGGAATCCGTTCTCTTGAGCCTCAAGGAGCCGGAGAATGAGAGTGCTTGCCTATTTAAGGTAGACAAACTAAAAATGGTGTTATCAATACGGTAATTGTCTTGGAAAAAGACACAAATTCTGCCGTCCATGTGCAGCAGTTACCGAAAACTCCAAAACCTAACTCAAGAATTCAATTATGTTTAAGTGTCCGACTCAATCTGAGTCTCAGTTAATCTATATACATTTCTAAACATGAATACACTTCAATTTAACTCCAATACAACTTGAATCCATATATATTGGAACTTGAACATGAATTCTATCAAATATTAACCTAACTCGACTGGACCGAACCATGGATATATTCTAATCCTGAATACCTGACTATTCATCTATATCCATTCCTTTTACATGAACAATAGATATCATGGTTTCGGCAAGCCGTATACAACAATTCATTACATCAATACAATATGCATTACGGGGTTTTTAAAGAGGTAGACTGGTACGAAATGTGTTAAAAGTGGCACGAGATGGTCATTAAAAGAAGTATCTATAACATCCACTGCCGTTGTTCCGTGGGGTTTGACGGAGCCTTGTACTACGGGTTACCTTAGTCCACGGTATAGTTGGACTCCTCTCGTATACACTGATATATTCTGTACCAAGTTACAAACAACTACGTTAACATAACAAACATAACTATATATAAACTTTACATGTTCTATTCTCTGTCTACTCTTCTTTATCTTTTTGGGACTTACCGAGCGATTGTTCGCTGACGACATTCCTTTCTCTTCTTTCTTTGGAATGTTGTCAGGAGGATCCGATTCTCTGTAGATCGAGCCCAGCTAAGACGACTTGGAGCAGTTCGCAGACTCGGAGCTTTAGTCACTTGTATATACTTTTACTTTCAGTCCATGCCTTTGTTTAGGCATTGCTTTCCATATTGTATTTACTTTCCAGTATTGTATTGTAAAGAATGTTTAATAAATAAAAAGTTTTTCATTTACATCTCATGTCATTCTTGTGTACTTTTGCATTATATTGCTTATTTACGCTTAGCGTATTTGCTTCTGAGTAAATACGTCGTGTGACCCGTCGCGCCTCCTTACAGTACTCTGGGAAGCGGGACGTGACAGGTTTTGTTGGCGGCCCATGCAGGTCAGTTTTGCGTAGAAACCTACATAACCATGCAGGGTCAATTCTGCATGGAAACCTAAGCAATATATATCATAGGAATCAGCAACTAAAACATTCTTTATATTTCATATTCTTTGAATCTATCCTAACCCTATTTTTCTTTCAAGGTTATGGATTCTCCGAACAATACTGGCACTAATGTAAATGGAAACACCCTACCACCACCTCTTCCACTTACACCTACCGTAGCAGCTCCGATCAACGAGCAGACGGTACTACTCGAGGAAATAAAGAGCCTCCTGGAGGGAAAGCAGCAGCAAACTGCTATCCTAATGAACCGTCCAGAAGCTGAGGCACCTGGATTAAAGAAATTCTGGGCACTGCATTCGAAGCAATTTTCTAGGAAAGAGAGGCTTCTGGAAGCTGAAGAATGTGCACAATCAATTGAAGATGACCTTGCTGCAGCACAAGTGCCAGACATTGCTTAGGTAAGAGTTGCAAAGCTGCAACTTACTAACAACTCCCGAGTATGGTGGAAAGCGGAAGAAAGCCATCTTACCCAGCCGATCGAATGGAAGACATTTCGCGACATGTTCGACGCGAAATATTTTCCCGAGACTGCCCGCTTTGACATGGAGCAGCAGTTCATCCACCTGCAACAAGGTTCGATGTGGACCAAATCCGTAGATGAATATGATGCTGAGTTCACCATGCTCAGTCGGTTCGCGGCACATCTCATACCGACTGCTGAAATCAGGGCTTGACGATTTCAGCGAGAGTTGGACCAGGAGATTCAAGCTGCTCTAGCTGCAGGGGATTTCTCAACCTACGATTTGGCTTTGAAGGCTGCCCGAAGATATGAGGCAGTAGTGAAGAAGAAGGGCAGATCTCAATCTGCCGGTGTGAAGCACCCTACTACTCAAATAGCGGAAGAAGCATCTTCAATACAAACTTTTGCACCCAGGAGACCGGAAATAACATTTAATCGGCCAAGTACAGACTTCTGTTACTACTGCAAGAGGGGTGGACACCTGTTGAAGGACCGCAGGTGCGTAAAAGGCTTATGCTTAGTTTGTGGCGCATCCACTCACGGTATTGGAACATGTCCTCATAGATGCAACTCAGTTCCAACACACATCAACTATCCGCAGCGGCCAGCTATTCAGGCTCCTGCATCTCGTCTTGCTCTCCCAGCTCCAGCTCTACATAGACCTCCTGCACAGCCTACTTGCCAATTCCAGCAGGCACAGAGGAACATGCCTTAAGGGCAGAGGAACATGCCCCAAGGACAGAGGAATATGCCTCCAGCTAGGAGGAATCTACCCCGGTGACAGGCTTTCACCTTAGCGGCCGTAGAAGCCGAAGCTCTAGGTCAAGGTAACACTGGTAATTCCCTTCAATCTTTTCAAACCCTTGCATCATTTTGTTATTTTTCCATGCACTATCAATGGTTCTTTCATCATCACTGTCATCAAACTTTTGTTGAATCTGTTCCAACTTCTTTCTATAAATTTCGATGACGGAATTTTTATAAGGAAGGTAGAATGTAACAACCCTAAACTTTCTGTACAAAATTTTTGTAAAGTACAGAAAATAGTACCTTAGTTTGAGCACAACTTAAAAGTATTTCTTATTTAAGAACAGTAAGAAAGCACTTGTAGCTCATTGGTAAAGCCTTGCACTGCTATGACGTAGCCCCTGTGTTCGAATCCCCCCAGCCACATATTATTTTTTATGATTTTCTTTTAAACTTTTTAGAAGCCCAAAAGTTTACACGTGCAATACACGTAAAAATGAAAAGTCTCAGAAATCAAACATGTGCAAAATGCTATTACCTACGACTAGGACACGTGGCGATCATCCGACGGCCCAACTCAAAGAATTGGCCGGCGAGATGCTTCTCTGGGCCGGCACCGCCGGGCCCTCCCATTCCAAATGCCTCCAAAATTTAACCCTAACCCCTTGGCCTTCCCCCCCCCCCCACTACCTTAGTTCTGTTTGATTTTTCCGCATATTAACAGAGAATTAAAATGAGCTTTAAAATCAAATTTTAATACATTTTTAATTTTCATTTTAATTCCCTAAACCCCAATTTCTCCTATAAATACCACATCATATCCTAGCCCTCTCCATTCTGAAATCTAGCATCAAAACTCTCAAAATTTTCCAAGTCCAAAAAGTTGTACAAGTGGAGTTAGCTCAAGGTCAAGTTCCGGCGACGACTCGGGACAAATCCGGTGACACCACGACTCCTCAAAGCCCTCAAATTGTTCTTAGACCTCATCTTTTTGTTGGCATCCAGTAAGTCCTTTCTTTTCTCCCCTCTTTTCTATTAAAAAAAAATCTCTTTTCAAATGACGTCGGTAAGTAGAGTTATTCCGACTTCCGATCCTAATTTCATTAAAAAAAACCAACTTTTCTTAACAACAAATCAACCATTTCTTTATATCTTGTTTAACAACCATAAAACAACATTTAGAACAAGTTTCAATTCAAAATAAAATGCTATGCAACTTGTATTACACTTTTTCGTTTAAATACCACAAAGTTTACCACGACATTATTTCATCGTTTTGCTCATATTACCTTTAGAAAACTCATGAGGTAATGACCTACCTCATCACAACACTCATCATAACATAGCACGATGGCTTGAAAACAATATTTTTGTTGCTAAGACGAATTTACAGTTAAATACCATAAACTATCAAAACCGTATTTCTTTTAATTGTCTTAATCAAATTCCATACGATTATGTGCTTACAACCCATTTTGGGGAATCCGATTTGGTTGGTGCGGGTTATCGCACATCTATCGGACTAGTAGGATGAGATGCAGATCTCCTCACGGAGCATACGATCTCGATGGAATTTTTTTTATTACAATTTTTAAGAAAACGTGATTTCTATTAATAAATAAATTCTATTTTAATAAATATATAAATATATGTAAATATTATCAAAATATCTATTTTAAATATATAATATATTCCATGTTTTCTAAATCAAAAGAAAAGAACCACAAAAGTTCATGAAAATACCATCAAGAAATCAATACAGGTCAAATTACATGAAAATACCATATACTATTCAATCTAGGTTTATATTCACTAGAATACTTCACATTTAAAAATTACATCCATGGAAACCCTAAACACGAATAATAAATACTTGAGGTTTATTTTGAAAATATACCAAAACTATTTTTCATAAAACCCCCTCAAGTTATATTAATTTACAATAAGGACCCTAGTAAATATAGGTTTAAGCGGAATCCGTTCTCTTGAGCCTCAGGGAGCCAGAGAATGAGAGTGCTTGCCTATTTAAGGTAGACAAACTAAAAATGGTGTTATCAATACGGTAATTGTCTTGGAAAAAACACAAATCCTGCCGTCCATGTGCAGCAGTTACCGATAACTCCAAAACCTAACTCAAGAATTCAATTATGTTTAAGTGTCCGACTCAATCTGAGTCTCTTTTTATCTGTATACATTTCTAAACATGAATACACTTCAATTTAACTCCAATACAACTTGAATCCATATATACTAGAACTTGAACATGAATTCTATCAAATATCAACCTGACTCGACTGGACCGAACTATGGATATATTCTAATCCTGAATACCTGACAATTTATCTATATCCATTCCGTTTACATGAACAACAGATATCATGGTTTCGGCAAGTTGTATACAACAATTCATTACATCAATACAATATGCATTACGGGGTTTTTAAAGGGGTAGACTGGTACGAAATGTGTTAAAAGTGGCACGAGATGGTCATTAAAAGACGTATCTATAACATCCATTGCCGTTGTTCTATGGGGTTTGACGGAGCTTTGTACTACGGGTTACCTTAGTCCACGGTATAGTTGGACTCCTCTCGTATACACTGATATATTCTGTACCAAGCTACAAACAACTACGTTAACATAACAAACATAACTATATATAAACTTTACCTGTTCTATTCTCTGTCTACTCTTCTTTATCTTTTTGGGACTTACCAAGCGATTGTACTCTGACGACATTCATTTCTCTTCTTTCTTTGGAATGTTGTCAGTAGGATCCGATTCTCTGTAGATCGAGCCCAGCTAAGACGACTTGGAGCAGTTCGCAAAAGACTCAGAGCTTTAGTCACTTGTATATACTTTTACTTTCAGTCAATGCCTTTGTTTAGGCATTGCTTTCCATATTGTATTTACTTTCCAGTATTGTATTGTAAAGAATGTTTAATACATAAAAAGTTGATGTTCATTTACATCTCATGTCGTTCTTGTGTACTTTTGCATTATATTGCTTATTTACGCTTAGCGTATTTGCTTCTGAGTAAATACGGCGTGACCCGTCGCGCCTCCTTACCGTACTCTGGGAAGCGGGGCGTGACAACGGCAGATACAAAGGGACTTTGCTCATTGCTACCTGTGCCGATACAAATGATGGTCTTTATCCTTTGGCATATGCTTTAGTTGGAGGTGAAACCACTGAAAATTGGGCGTGATTCATTGCTTGCATTCATCTCTACATTCCATCCGTGCTGGAAGGCACATTACTTTCATATCTGACCGGATGAAAGGGATTCTGACCGCACTATGAAAATCATGGCCAGAACCTTATAATCTTCGTTATCATATGCGACATATCAGAGCCAACTTCTCAACTGCTGGATTTAGTGGCAAAACCTTGCAGAGTTTGTTCTCTCAAATTGCATGTGCACCAGCTGACTTGACCTATACAGAGCTGAAAGAGGAACTTAAACGTATATGTCCAAGAGTAGATATTTGGATTGAAAGTAGTCTAAAAAATGAAGAAAAAAGATGGGCTCTTTCGAAAGATGGTGGTAGGTGATTTTGCATGATGTCTACGAATGCTTCAAAAAACTTTAACATGGTCTTAAAAGGATCTCGATCATTGATTATTCAGGCCTTAGTTGGACGGACTTTTTAAAGGGCGAACAAATACTTCTTTGGACGACATCAGGAGGGATAAGAGTGGACGACAAATTTTTGTCCTAATTTCGAACAATTAATAACAAAAATGGCTACTGATGATAGGCATTCTTGGATCGTGAGGTTCAGCCATTCCGAATGGCAGGTGACTGAAAAAGATGGAAAAAATTACGGCGTAGTCATTGATGATAAGAACTGCAGTTGTACGTGTAATATTCCTAAGTTGTGAAAGTTGCCTTGTTCACATGTAATTTCAGCATGCACACGAGCAAAGGGTGGGGGAACATTGCATATCATGATCTTGCTTCGAAATGGCATTTTGTCCCCAAATACAAAGCTGCTTATGCCCCGTTCTATCATGTGCCCGATTACCGATATTGAAAGGCATACATGTTAGGAATATGTATGCCCTAGAGGCCATTATTGTACATGTGATATATATTATAGTGGATGCTTGGACATATATATAGAGGACTTTCTTGCTCGACATGATAGTATGCTATCTGATTACTCTTCATCTTAACATGTTGACTGGTATTCTTTACTGTCTTGCTCTCACATGTTGATAAAGCCCTTAGGATATGTACTTGACTACCAGGACTATGATGAGATCATACTAATGGGGCCAGGGTGGTCCAAAAGTACATCCTTTAATCAGTTCCTAGTCGAGGGAATATCGAGACTAGGGCATCGATATTCCAGAGTAGACTAGTGTGTACGTTTCTTGTCCCTTAGAGGGCGATGGTTGATCCCACAACCATTGGTGTATGACATCAAAGATTGTACACAGGTGCTCATTGGAGAATGAGTACACCGAACAGGACTCGCCATGGACTCATATGTGGTAGTATACCTATCTTCAGACAGCAGTCCTCTGGTGACACTGGTACAGGTTAGTCTGTAGACCCGATATCATCATAGAGTCTTGTGTGGCTCCCACTGTACTTTGATTTCCCCCCTACCACGGCTCAAAGGAGTCGTGCAAACAGATGGATTTTAGGTACAGTCCCGAGTCACATGGAGGCAATGAGCGATAGGAGGGGTTTTGTCTCTCCCGGTATTGGGAGTTGATGTTGCGCTATGCTCGATTGGCTATAACTGGAAGTCCCTGGCCAGGGCTGATGCTGCGATTTACTGATAAGAGTTATCAGTAGTTTCTCAAACCGTTATAGGCCCGACATCGGCATGACTTATCATGTTACTGGGGGCTGACGTTTACCACCCCTACACATGATATGCGACATATTAGAAGAAGAGACCGGACTATACGGTAGTGTTACTGATAGGCTTCAGGAGAGTATGGACAAGCTTGCTTGTTGATCTTCTAATCGCTCAATACCCGGGTAGCCGTTACGTCCAGCTAGTACCGCTGACAGCTTGTAGATGATTGATGTGATCATCACCTACTGCTGGCGTATTGACGAGTCTTTAGAGTCCCACATAGAAGTTTCCTGGTTCAAGCGAAATGAAGTAGGACACATATGTGATATGTGTGTGGGCCCGATTAAATACGTATATGTGATACCGTATTGTAATCTGGCGGTTATCTGTTATCGGTTCGGTTATATGTGATATAACCAGATTGTCGAATTAAGTGTTGATTTGATAATGTGATAAACAGATAAATGATATTAGCTGGTCATATGTGATATAACCGGGTTATTAAATCAAATGTTGATTTAATAATTTGATATAAATTATATTTGATATAATTATGTATTAACTAATATCGTTAGCTCACTAATTGCTTTATTTATATATATATATATATATATATATATATATATATATATAAATATATTTATATATATATATATATATATTTGATATATATATATTATATGAAGCATGGCTTTATTTTCTATCTGATGAAAATAGAAAATGAGGTTTAAATTGTGGAGATATTTTTTGTAAGGTTTGAGGCATGGGTTTATATGATTTTATATTACTCTTGACTCACTATTAAAGCGTGGTTGCAATTTAGAATTGCATTTTATTCCATGCTTGAATAAGTGAAGAGAGAGGGAGCCATTTGATAATACTCTCTCATATTTTTCTTCAGTTGTTTTCATGGTTCATGCCTTAGCTTTTCTTGAGTTGCTAATTTGCTCTCTTGATCTCTACAATTTTCTTCACGTCATCTCCAAACTCAAAACCCTCACATGTGATGTGAATCATTGAGTTTGTGAGATCACAAGTGAGCTTCCAAATCCCCTACTTCATCATTCTACACTTGACTAGCTATCAAGTGTAGTGTGTTATCTTCACCAAAGTGTTTAGTGAAGAGATAGCTTGACCTAGTGAGCTTCGGGTGGATCATCTTCGACGCGAAGATATACGAGGAGGTTCTTTCAACTTGAAGTGGAGTCTAGAGGAGTGAAGAGGACTACTACAAGAAGCTTAAGAAGATAATAACTTGATTCTATAGGGTATAACTCCTTAAACTTTCTTAAGTTGTACACATCACATAGCTATTAACCCTAAAATTCTAGTAATGATCTTGTTAGTCTAACTTAGAACCTAATAAAAATTAAAATGTGGCATTCTTGATGCCTCTAGAACCTCATGGTGGTGTTAAAGTAGACTTTCATAGTATCAGAGCCAAGCTAGAACATTAGGGTAACTTGTAGCGACGTTAGAAATCCGCCATTTTTGTCGCGCAAAAACTGCCGATAAAAACAGTTTCGAAATTGATGTTTTGAGTTGTTTGCACACCCCGCGGGCTCACGGTTTGAACCGAGAAGCCGCGGGGTGGAGCGTACGCACTCCGGGGACACCCCGGGGGGGACCAAACGGCTGTGCCCACTCCCCAAGACCACCACAAGGTGATCTTGGCGGTGGGGACCCGAAACTGCCCCACCTTAGGCAGTTTCGGGTCTGCCTCACCCCCTGGCTACCTCGTGGTGGACTCAGGGATGGGGTACCCCCTATAGGCCCCCCATTCGATACTTAATATTGGGTTTTCACTCCCGCGAAGATTCGGGCGGGTTTCGAGTTCGTTTTGACTTCCGGATTGGCTCAAAACGATCGGTTTTGGAACTTTAGCTAACTGGATTTTTCAAGTGTTGGAAAATTGGTTTAGTTTGCTAATTGCGTGCGGAATTCTAATGTCGCGGTTACTTTACAACCTTTGTGATGTGTGTGATACAATTATTAGAATCCGGATTAATTAGTTTTATGAAAACTAGTTAGTATATTGTAAAGCTAGCCGTTTAGTCTCAATTGATCGATTGCCACGAAGTTTTGATTCGGATGTCGCAATTGCGTATTGTACGCGATCATTAAGTCGGGAATCTTGTTGAATTATCCGATAACCAATTGAAAAGAGTTTTCAATTTGAGACTAAAATGCAAGTTTTATAAGTTAGACATGAAATCCAGAATATGAGATATTCCGGATTTATGATGTCTAAGGATATTGCGGATTCTAATTATTGTAGTTTTCTGTTTTCTTTTCTGCGACCGTAAGTGTAATATGTGGGGTATCCCAATCTCGTTGATATAAATCAACAAGGTTTAGGGATACGCATATTTGCTTACGTTGATGATATGTGATGTCATGTATTGATATTGATATGATTTATTGGATCGTCGTGAAAGAATAGCCGGGGGTTTTATGTGAGATGAGGGTTTTTATTTTTATTCATGTAAAATTTGTATGTAATATTCTTTTATTGGGGCACTTCTGGGTTGAGAATGATGTCGCCACTGTTGTATATTATTTACTTTTCCGTATTGGGATAGACCCAAGGCAGGGAGCACAAGTAACCGGGTTCTAGAGTCCAGTGGGAGACCATCTCAAGGAGTTGAGACCGGGTCTCCTAACTCTAGAATTGGCAGGGTTACTTGCTGCTCTCGTAGGGGTCTAGGGATCTGGTTTTGGCTATTCATCACGAGTGTGGAATCCGTGTTTTACATTATTGGCTAAATTCAAAACGCGGACATCATAGTATATCCAATATTTCATATGTTGCTTCTGCTGCTTGATTCTGTGATGTTGATCATATAATTGCGTGAGACGAATGTAATATTATATATATGATATATAATAAACGTTACTTATGTTTTGCATCCGCACTAGTCCAGCCCCCGCACTGCCGGTAGTTAAGTAACCTAACGGTGCATGACGGGGCCCCGTGGCGAATGCGGATGGCATAAGCATACGCTCTATTTTCGTTTCATTTTTCTGTAATGTTTAGGAAATATTAATTGATGGGACTTCATTAATGTGATTAATGAAAAGAAAGAAACCAAAAGATGTTGTAGAATCAAATTTTCAAAAAGAGTAGCTCTAGTTTTTGCTTTGCATGGTGGTATTCCTTAATGAATATCCAGCACCTCATTCGATGAGGAAAGAGCCGAGATCCCTTCACCGGGAGTGATCTCTTTAGCGAAACTAGCAAATGCTACAACCCACTCGGTTTTGTGTTTTGACTGCTTCTCTAGTTCTTGCTTTGCATAGTGGTATTCATGAATATCAGCACCTCATTCGATAAGGAAAGAGCCGAGATCCCTTCACCGAAAGTGACCTCTTTAGCGAAACTAAAAAAACCTAAAAAACACTCATTTATAAAATCACTAGATTCTACAACGATATCAAGTTCATTACGTTCATGGTTTTCTTAAAAATCTGCGTAGCCCTCCGTCATTTCAGATAAATACTATTTAGTATTCGTGCTGCGTTTGTTGACCTTGTCAAGGCGTAGTGTGCGGTAGCTGATTAGTGCTTATCTGCCAGCATGAGATGCGATTGGGTTAGGGTAGTCGTGCGGCCTTGTTGACCTTGTCAAGGGTCGTGCGGGTGGGTTTAATTCAATCAAGAAATGACGGGTAAAACTTGACTAGCGTTTATGGTTTGTTGACCTTGTCAAGGTCATAAGTGTCTAGGGGTAAAAACATTATCGGGAATTTCAAGTGTTGAAATTTGCAATGAGATTGCATACCTTCTATATGATAGTTGGATCACGACACCCACTGCGAGTAAGAGTTACTCCTGGGAGAATTTTGCACTTTACAATTAGCTGATCAAGTAGGTGTCTAGAAAAGTGTCAACGGGGTTATGCCTCTAGGGAAACGAGGTTTATTTTAATTAGGTCCGTGCGAAAGCACGGGGGGCCTCCCTCGGAGTACTGATACCTGCCTGGCCGAACGATTGGCGAACCTGTAAGGTGTAATTAATCCCGGCTAATCTTACCTTTTAAGGTTTGAAGGAAGATTTGATAAAAATAGTAGGATCCATCCTGATTAGATAAGATAATAACCAATCTAATCTTGCAAAGAGCGCACGCTAACGCGTTTCCTTTTCTCTCTCTCCAGGCAGCAACTAATGTCACGCCTTAATCAAGATAATAATATGGATATATTGATCGAACCCTCCTTTTATACAGGGCTAGGGAACGTTGGTTCCTTAGGAATAGGGGAATATCAGGATTCTCGTACCACCCATACGAAGAAACAGCATGTTGATGCATCTTCTTCAGGTGTGTTCGTTACCGAGAACTGTTTCTCAGTTTGTTCTACGTCCTGGGTATTGAATACCGGATCAGGATCCCACGTATGTAATTTGTTACATGGGCTGAAGAAAGGTAGAGAACTGAGAAAGGGTGATAAATCCCTAACAGCAGGGAATGGTGCAATTGTTGCAGCCAAGGCAGTTGGCGATTATCACCTTGTATTACCAACTAGTAATACATTGATTCTGAATGACTGTTACTACGTACCAAAGATGATGTGAAACATTATATCGGTTTCTTTGCTAACTAAAGAAGGATATAATCTCACATTAGAGGATAATGTTATGAACATTTTCCAGAATCAAATGTTGATTGGATCTGATACGTTATGTAACGGTATATACGTTCTTAATCAAAGTACAGTTCTTAACGTACAGAACACAAACAAGAGGAAAATTTCAGAAATGAACGAAGCCTTCTTGTGGCACTGTAGACTAGGTCATATCAATGTGACAAGACTGGCTATGTTGCATAAAGATGGATATTTGAATCCGTTCAAATTTTCATCTTATGAAACTTGTCAGTCATGTCTCAAAGGCAAGATGACCAAAACTCCGTTTACTGGACACGGAGAAAGAGCTACTGAACTCTTAGGACTGATACATAGTGATGTATGCGGTCCTATGTCTACACATGCCAGGAATAGTTTTTCGTACTTTATTACATTCACCGATGATCTCTCAAGGTTCGGACATGTGTTCTTGTTGAAACACAAGTCTGAAGCTTTTGAGAAATTCAAGGAATATAAGTGCGAAGTAGAAAACCAGACGGGCAAAAGTATTAAAATCTTATGATCTGATCGGGGAGGAGAATACTTGAGTGGGGAATTCCGTGATTATCTAAAAGAGAATGGGATTCTCTCTTAGCTTACTCCTCCGTATACGCCACAGCACAACGGTGTATCGGAGCAGAGGAATCGCACCCTATTAGATATGGTGCGCTTTATGATGAGTACTGCTGAGTTGCCTATTTCATTTTGGGGTTATGCGCTTGAGACAACTACATATTTATTGAATCAAGTTCCATCAAAATATGTGCCTAAAACACCAAATGAGATATAGAGTGGAAAGAGGCTGTATCTTAAACGAGTTAAGATATGGGGTTGTCCGGCCTATGTTAAAAAGCAAAATCCAGACAAGCTCGAGGCAAGGTCAGTTTTATGTAAGTTTGTGGGATATCCAAAGAATTTACATGGATATATCTTCTACCAAAGTGAGGAACAAAAGGTGTTTGTTTCTCAATATGCCACCTTTTTAGAAAAGGAATTTCTTGTAAAAGAAATTAGTGGCAATGAGGTAGAACTGGAAGAAGTTCCAGTTGCACAAACTAGAACTGATGATTTGGTGGAACCAGAGGATCCAATAGTACCCAACGAACCCCAGCCACTCCGCATATCCAGTAGGGTTCCTCATCCACCTGAGAGATACTACGGTTTTCTCGTAGAAGGTGGAAGCGAGGATTGCATCATGGAAGATGATGACCCGACTAGATTCGAGCAGGCCATCATGAGTGGGGACTCTGTGAAATGGTTGGATGCTATGCGATCCGAGATGGAATCCATGTACACCAACCAAGTATGGAATTTAGAAGTTGCTTCTGAAGGGGTAAAACCCTTTAGGAGCAAGTGGATCTTCAAAAAGAAGATAGGTGTAGATGGAAAAGTTGAGACTTTCAAAGCTAGACTTGTAGCAAAAGGTTTTCGTCAACGACCTGGCGTCAACTATGATGAAACATTTTCTCCTGTCGCTATGCTTAAGTCCATCAGGATCTTACTTGCCATTGCTGCATACTATGACTACGAAATCTGGCAGATGGACGTCAAGACCGTTTTTCTAAATGGTGATTTAGAAGAAAGCGTGTACATGACACAGCCAGAGGGCTTCGTAGACAGTGGGAGCAGCGGAAAGGTGTGCAAGCTGCTTAAATCCATTTATGGATTAAAGCAGGCGTCGCGGAGTTGGAACATCTTTTTTTATGAAGCTATCAAAGAGTTTGACTTCATCAAAAATATAGATGAACCTTGTATATATAAGAAGGTTGTAGAGAGTAAAGTGGTCTTCCTCGTATTGTACGTGGATGACATACTCTTGATAGGAAATGATGTTCCTATGCTACACTCGGTCAAGCTCTTCTTATCACTCAAGTTCTCCATGAAAGATCTTGGTGATGCCTTCTACATTCTGGGGATAAAGATCTATAGAGATAGATCTAAACGGATGTTGGGATTGTCCCAATCCAGGTACATAGACACCATACTAAAGAGGTTTAGTATGGAAGATTCCAAGCGAGGTAATGTACCCGTTTGTTCAGGAATCACTCTCTCCAAAGAGATGTCTCCCAAGATTGATTTGGAGAGGGCTCCATGCAAAGGATACCCTATGCTTCGGCAGTAGGCTCTATCATGTATGCGATGTTATGTACCAGACCGGATGTAGCTTACTCACTAGGTGTAGTGAGCATGTATCAATCAGATCCTGGCGAAAACCACTGGACAGCTGTGAAGAACATTCTTAAGTACTTGAGAAGGACTACAGAAATGTTCTTGGTGTATGGTAACGGTAAACTCCAAGTGGAGTCCTTTATCGATTCGAGCTTCCAGAGTGATAAGGACGACAGTAAGTCGGTCTCGGGTTTTGTCTTTACCCTCAATGGAGGGGCGATGTATTGGAAGAGTTCTAAGCAAGACATCGTAACAGACTCGACGATGGAGGTTGAATACCTCGCTGCCAACGATGCTGCCAAAGAAGCTGTCTGGATGAAGAAGTTTATTGCTGAGCTTGGTTTGGTTCCATCCATTAAGCATCCAATACCTGTGTATTGTGATAACAATGGAGTGGTGGGTTTGGCCAAGGAACCCAGGTCCCATCAGAGATCCAGACATATTCTGAGGTGGTATCACCTGATCAGGGAGATAGTAGATCGCCGGGAGATCGAGGTCAGGAGAGTTGACACGAATGACAACGTAGCGGATCCACTCATGAAGGCCCTCCCCGAGATATAGTTTGAGAGACTTTTTGGGATGTTGGGTATGAGATACTACAACACATGGCCTTAGTGCACGTGGGAGATTGTTAGGAATATGTATGCCCTAGAGGCCATTATTGTACATGTGATGTATATTATAATGGATGCTTGGACATATATATAGAGGACTTTCTTGCTCGACATGATAGTATGCTATCCGGTTACTCTTCATCTTAACATGTTGACTGGTATTCTTTACTGTCTTGCTCTCACATGTTGATAAAGCCCTTAAGATATGTACTTGACTACCAGGACTATGATAAGATCATACTATTGGGGCCAGGATAGACTAGTGTGTACGTTTCTTGTCCCTTAGAGGGTGATGATTGATCCCACAACTATTGGTGTGTGACATCAAAGATTGTACATAGGTGCTCATTGGAGAATGGGTACACCGAACAAGACTCGCCAAGGACTCCTATGTGGTAGTATACCTATTGTCAGATAGCAGTTCTCTGGTAACACTGGTACAGGTTAGTCTGTGACCCGAGATCGTCATAGAGTCTTATGTGGCTCCCACTGTGCTTTGATTTCCTCCCTACCATGTCTCAAAAGAGTCGTGCAAACAGGTGGATTTTGGGTACAGTCCCGAGTCACATGGAGGCAATGAGCGATAGGAGGGGTTTCGTCTCTCCCGGTATTGGGGGTTGATATTGCGCTATGCTCGATTGGCTATAACTGGAAGTCCCTGGCCAGGGCTGCTGCTGAGATTTACTGATAAAAGTTATCAGTAGTTTCTCAAACCGTTATAGGCCAGGCATCGGCATGACTTATCATGTTACTGGGGGCTGACGTTTACCACCTCTAGACATGATATGCGACATATCAGACGAAAAGACTGGACTGTACGATAGTATTACCGATAGGCTTCAGGAGAGTATGGACAAGCTTGCTTGTTGATCTTCTAATCGCTCAATACCCGGGTAGCCGTTACGTCCAGCTAGTACCGCTGACGGCTTGTTGGTGATTGATGTGATCATCACCTACTGCTGGCGTATTGACAAGTCTTTAGAGTCCCACACAGAAGTTTCCTGGTTCAAGCGAAATGAAGTAGGACACATATGTGATATGTGTGTGGGCCCGATTAAATACGTGTATGTGATACCGTATTGTAATCTGGCGGTTATCTGTTATCGGTTCGGTTATATGTGATATAACCAGATTGTCGAATCAAGTGTTGATTTGATAATGTGATAACAGATAAATGATATTAGCCGGTCATATGTGATATAACCGGGTTATTAAATCAAATGTTGATTTAATAATTTGATATAAATTATATTTGATATAATTATGTATTAACTAATATCATTAGCTCACTAATTGCTTTATATATATATATATATATATATATATATATATATATATATATATATATATATATATATATGTTAATATATATATATATATTTAATATATATATATATTATATGAAGCATGGCTTTATTTTCTATTTTATGAAAATAAAAAATGAGGTGTAAATTGTGGAGATATTTGTAGTAAGGTTTGAGGCATGGATTTATATGATTTTATATTACTCTTGACTCACTATTCAAGCATGGTTGCAATTTAGAATTGCATTTTATTACATGCTTGAATAAGTGAGGAGAGAGGGAGCAATTTGATAATACTCTTTCATATTTTTCTTCAGTTGTTTTCATGGTTCATGCCTTAGCTTTTCTTGAGTTGCTAATTTGCTCTCTTGATCTCTATAATTTTCCTCACCTCATCTCCAAACTCAAAACCCTCATATATGATGTGAATCATTGAGTTTGTGAGATCACAAGTGAGCTTCCAAATCCCCTACTTCATCATTCTACACCTGACTAGCTATCAAGTGTAGTGTGTTATCTTCACCAAAGTGTTTAGTGAAGAGATAGCTTGACCTAGTGAGCTTCGGGTGGATCATCTTCGAGCGAAGATCTACAAGGAGGTTCGTTCAACTCGAAGTGGAGTCTAGAGAAGTCAAGATGACTACTATAAGGAACTTAAGAAGAGAAGGACTTAACTCCTTAAACTTTCTTAAGTTGTACACATCACATAGCTATTAACCCTAAAATTCTAGTAATGATCTTGTTAGTCTAACTTAGCACCTAATAAAAATTAAATGCGGCATGCTTGATGCCTCTAGAACCTCATGGTGGTGTTAAGGTAGACTTTCAATACAACGGTCCAATGATATTACCAGCTATCGGTAGGAGACAGGCAGGACGACCACGTTCTACTCGTATCAAATGTGTTATGGATGATTCACGAGAAGGACGTAGGCAAAATAGATGCAGCATCTGCAATGAGTATGGTCATAACAAGGCACGATGCAAAAATCCTCCAGCCCCACGTCGCCATTGGTAATCATCGTTTATATTTTGAAATACACACATGCATACACACACACGTCCAAACACAAAAAACAAACATCTACACACACATATATGGACACATATGTTCTTTGTTATACATGCTCATTTTTCAGAGATGATATAATTCGACTTTTTCATTGTACAGATATATCTATGGATCCTGAACCTATAGATATGAGTGTTCTGTACCTGCAGGCTGACTACAGATCAGCCAACGCCGTAGTCGTATAGGTAAAACTTTGTAATATTATTTTCTTTAATTTCATATGTTATTTATACGTTATTGATACAAGTCATCTTTTTGTAATTAGCAGAGTGAGCAGGTGATTACATGTGTTGACCACTCAGTCCAGAGCAGCCGGATCCCAGCTGGAGATGCCCGTGTGCAGGCTGAGCTGCAACGGGCAGACTTCCATCTTCTATCCAGATTAGAGTATATACGTCTGGATAGATACTTGATTACGGCTTTGGTAGATATATGGAGACAAGAGACCGGCATATTTTATTTTAGAGTTGGTGAGATGACTATCACCCTTCAGGACGTCGTCGTGCTGCTTGGTCTTCCTATTGACGGAGAGGTGGTTGCCGTGTAGTACAGCCATGATTGGTCAGATTTGTGTTCCAGCTTGTTGGACAGGATTTTGCTTGTTGGGCAGAGGAGAGACAGTAACATTAACTTGAGTTGGCTGCGGGAGGCGTTTAGTGTTGAGCCTGCCATGGATGCTACCCCTGCAGTGATCGAGCAGCACGCACGGGCCTACATTTTACATCAGATAAGGGTTCACTTGTTCCTAGATAGGAGCAAGAGCAGAGTTAGTCTTGCTTGGCTCCCACTTTTAGCTGATCTAGACCAGTGTGCCATTTTATCATGGGGGGTGCAGTTCTATCATTCCTCTACTACGAGCTGAGAATGGCTGCATTGATAGAGCAGAAGAGTTTTGGGGGCTGTTTGACGCTTCTTCGGGTATACAATACTTGAAACCGCATTCTACTAATTTTGCGTAATTAAATTGATATTCAATGTAAAACATAATTCTATTATATTGTATTTCAGATATAGTCATGAATATATCTCTCCATTGGTCGTCCGACCATTACGTCACAGTTCGCTAGATGGCCAGAGTCTATATGGATGACAGTAAGTAATTGAAACTAAGCGCATATTTCAAATTTCAAGTTTTTTAGGAATATTAACTTGTGTGTAATCTCTATGCAGGTGGAATGTACCTAGGTCGTGGGATGTGACACCGGATCACAGCCTCCGCTTCTACCACAATGAGTTCGATGTCATGGAGGAGACAGCGGTTACGTGGGTATCATACACACATGACCTGATAGGCACTCTGCATCTATTATGCTTGGCAGGCGCCGGCTTCTGGCATGCGCGGACGTCGATTGTCTGCAACGATGTTATTCAGATGCACGTGCCAGACCGTGTCCTTCGCCAGTTTGGTTTGAGGCAACACATACCAGGCACCGTGGAGCAAACACCGCGTCAGGGTGGAGCGCTAGTTGAGGATGCTTGGCTCGTGAAGTACCAAATTTGGGCGGGTCGATCGTACGATCAGGTACACCACATAGCCAATAAGTTACAGCCAGGTATACTGATAGACCAGTACCTTGCCTAGTATTGAATGATTACCCATAGATTCGTCATCACAGTCGCCCTTCCGCCCACCTCATATATGCCTCGAGGACCGATAGAGAGAGATTTGGCAAGTTTATATCAAACCTTTTAAAACTAAAATCTTATTTTTATGAAATTCATTATCTTATTTACCATCAATATAGGTCCAAACCATTTACGTGTTAGAAGATATAGCTAATGAGGGTATTAATGGCACCAGGGACTCAGCGAGCTGCTTTGTGAACATCAAGTCCCTGATCAGGAGTATGATGACGAGGTATAAATTCACACGTACACCGGCCGTGTCTGCACCACCCATGCTTTCACCACCCGTGCCTGCACCATCCATGCCTCCGGCACCCGTCCCTGCACCACCCGTGCATCCACCAGCTGTGACTGCACCTGCCATTCCTATCACATATGCACGAACAAGACGTAGACGGACACAGCCGGAGCCGTATCAGCATCCCGATGAGTGCGAGGATGGACCATCACAACCAGAGCCGTCTCAGCCACCTGCCGCCGACGAAGCCGTACAGTCATAACCTCGACGTCCTGTAGCGAAGAGGACATTAGGGATGGTGCGATGACTTTGTTAGATTGCATAGAGTTTTTTTTGTTGTATTGTGTTGCAATGAATTCATTATTTATTTTACATTGTTTATTGTTTTCAGTTTATTGTTCTTCGTCGTTTGGGCGTCATATATTGTGTGTGGATTGTGTCTCCGCCGTTTGGACGTTGAGTCTCCGTCGTTTGGGTGTTGAATTAGCTCCATCCGTGGATGTTATTATTTTACTAGGCTTGTACATGAATTTTATTCAAAATTTACAAAGGAGGTGCTGTCCAATTTTCCCAGATTATTTCTTTACAAAATAACACTTTAATTCATTTTAATTCAAACGTTGATTCTCTCTCACACAAACACATGTTCATACACGATGTATTACACACACATGGTATACACATCCACAACATACACGAGAATGATGCAAACAAAATAGATAGTAAGAACAGTAACAACACCATAATTCATCACTAAAATTTCAGAAATAAATTCTCTGCATTACTTATTTCCACCGCAACAGAATTAATCCGCTTTGTAATTGCATCAATGGCCTCATCACCTACCGCGGAATCTCGAGTGAGTTCGACATGGTTCAAAGTCCGACGGTGCATAAAGAAGCGGTAGAGAGAGCTTGCGGAATACTCGATATTGCGACCTGAGAGAAGACCCATAGAATGAAAGAAGTGGAGACGACGATTTGCTTCCCCATGGTGGTCATGGGTTACTTGTTCAGGGGGAGACATGAGCACATCCAATACGGCTAAGTGCAAGAACCGCAGGATTGCTCGATCGATCTTCATTGGCCAGTTCATACCCTTTCGTAATCGATAGAGAATTTCTTCATAACTAGAATAGTCTATCATCGTATATACAGATTTTACCACGGTGTAAGGGATGCACCTCAAAATTTTATCGATTGATGGCAATCCTGTAGATGAAGATCCCGACATTGAGAGAAAGCGGACTAAGAACTGAGAGGGAGAAAGATGAAGAATTTGATGGCGATGAGATCTGAGTAAGTATGAGAGAGCTTGGCACAGAGAGTGAGATGCAAGATAGAAGGAAGAGATTGAACCCTTAATATAAGGAAAACAATCATTCACAGGTATGTGTTTTTCTGGTGTGCAGTTTGCAACTGCGCCCCACAAAAACATATACCGGTGAATGATTGTGTTTCCTTTTGGGGCGCACCTTCAAACTACGCCATAGAAAAACACAGACCCGTAAATGAGTATATTTCTTTTTTGGGGTGCAGTTTGCAACTGCACCCCAAAAAAACACATACCCGTGAATGATTGTGTTTCCTTTTAAGGTGCACCTTCAAACGGCGCCATGAAAAAACACAGACCCATGGAAAAACACAAACTGCGCTAAAAAAATCAAAGTCCCAACAATGACAATAATTTATATTATTTTGCTTTTATTAAGGGGTGCAGTTTGAAACTGCGCCCTTTACATTTATATGGGGCGCAGTTTCAAAATGCACCTCATACATTTGTAATGGACGCGGTTTAAACCGCGCCCAGTACAATTGTAAGGAGCGCAGTTTAAAAGTGCACCTTATACATTTATAATGGGCGCAATTCCAAATTGCGCCCCTTAATAAGAAAAAATATTTATTGACGCCAGCGCTGAGCTGGCGCTGACATGGTGCCTACGATGCTGAAAATGGTCTCTTTTTGTTATAAGTTTTCAAAGTGGTTTGTTTTAAAAATTATTATTTAAAAATGGTTTAATATAAAAAATAAATTGTCCAATGGTGTTTAGCACAAATAATAATGTAAAAGAATCTGAATATGTTAGCTGGTCTGAAATGACCGCGAGGGTTACTTCTTTATAAGATCTTAAAGAAGTTTGAAGCATCAAAAAAAGAATATGAAATGTCCGTAGAGGCAAGGGAGTCGGTGAACCTAGCCAACTTTTTTTTGTCTCTGTCATCTTGGTTTCAAAGGAAGAAGAAAAAGTAATAAATGGTAAAATAAATAGCATGGAACAATGATCATTTTTTATTTATCTCCAACTCAGCGATAGGTAAATGGATGGTAAGATGGGATATGGTGTTGTTTCCACTAGTATTTCTAGCGGAGTGGAGAAACCTTAAATTCGATACAGAATTTTTTCAACGTAGTCTTTTTTTCTTTTTCTTTTTCTTTTTTATTTACATGGAAAAGGATTGATTGCACAATTACAATCTAAGAGTTCTATAAAACAACATTTCCCAAGGATAACATCAAACTAACAAAAATACCCAACATCAACGGGTCTAACAAGACATTATTTTTGTTCCTCTAATTTTGCAAGAAGTGGTAATAAATCAATATGAATAATTCTTCAATCCAAAATACACAATCCTTCAGAGTACAAATTAATCAACTCAAATCTGTCAAGACTTTTGAACACTTCTATCCACCATTAGCAAAAGCGCAAAGCAACCAAGTTCAACGGCCAATTTGTTTACTTCATCTTCAATGAGGTTTCTGCATTACATTTTCATTATCGAAGAAAATTGAAGGACCGAAAAGAATATTCATTTACTGCAATAAGGGGTAAAAAAGGATGCATCGAAAGCCACACCTCATAAATACAGACATAACTTGCTCAGTTGATACAAAGAAACACAAGCAACCAAATGCATTCAAATATATACATCTCATAACCTACAGAAAAGCCCAAGCATAGTCTGAATATCTAATATCTGCAATCCTATACATACAACCCTTTCCCTCTCAAACGAGCCTAAGATTCCCAAATTGGTTCCGAACCGACCCCAATCCTGCCGCAGCTCTCTTCTTCATCTTCATCTTCATCTCTTTAATAACCACCAACTTATCATACACACACCATGGAAAACTCAAAAAATGCGGCCAATTATAATCCTCATTGTAAATTCCCCAATAATGTGGGTGATATGTCACATGATACCAAGCCGACGCCTTAGCATAATTCAAATCATCGTTATCATCGTCGCTATTTTCACTAAACCACCCCCTCGCTTCTTTTCTCAACGACCTCAACGCTTTGCCTATCGCCTCACCATCCTTGTACTTATCAAAAGTCTTCGACAACCTCATCATATTCCCGCTTAATATCTCAGCCTCGGTTTTTATTTCATATTGATCCATTAAGCACCCTAATTTATAATCATACTGCTCCTTAAACTGGCAAGCTTGATCAAGATATTCAGTAAAGCCATCGACCTCCATATCATAATCGTAGCACTTTCTGGCGATCTCTTTAGTGAATGTTTTTATATAGCTTGGGTTAGTTGAGTGGCCTTTAACGGCTCGAAAGAGCTTTCCGATGACTCCTTTAGACTCGTAAGTGCTTCTATCAAGCTTTTCCATGAAGTCGGGATACTCTTTTACATGGAGGTGAGGCGGGATTACGGCAGGGACACCGGTTTTTGGGAAGTCAACAGCGATGGAGAAGAGTCTGGCAAGTTCAATGCAATTTACGCTTTCGGCCTTGAGGGCTTCCATGTCGGCGAAGACTGTGTGGGCGTTGGCGATGATTCCTAAGCTGTCGTTGACGAGGTAATTGGTGAAGTATTCTTGGACTTCCTGTATAGTATTATTATAAATAAGAAGATCGATCAATTTATCAGGGTTTCAAAAACATGTAATTTTTAACTTTTCAGTTTGCTAAAATAAGAAAGAAAATTGAGAGGGGCTGATAATCTTGTAAGATTCAGTAAACTACTACTGGGTTAACTGCACAAACTCCCTCATAGTTTACCATGTATAGCGTATATAGCTCCTCAAGTAATTTATTCATGCAAACACCCTCTCCGCTCATTGATCAAAACCCTTAAAATACTAACTTTGCAACTTTTTGGTGTTTAGAGTAGAAATTGAGTGCTTGAAGGTTTTGGTCAATAAAAAGGGAGGTATTTACTCTAATAAATTACTTGAAGAGGGTATAAGTGCTATAAGGGGTAAATGAAAGGGTTTTTATGCAATTAACCCATTACCATTTTATAAAGACGTTCCTAGGAAATGAAATTATTGGATATTAATATGAGAAATGCGACAGAATTCAAAAAGGTAGAATATGGATTAAATTCTTAGTCCTGATAGCCGTTTTTGCATGTCGTGTATCAAAATCTTCAAATAAGTACTCCTATTTAACTGCACACTTTGGATTCACATGGAAAAAAGGTGCCCAACAAATAGAAATATAATTAGAACGTTGTATCCGTAGAAGCGAGAAGATTAAACAAAGCAAAGGTAGAATGAAACAGGAAAAGCACCAAATAAAAGGCTATTGAAACTAGGTAATACAACCGATAAAGAAAGATATCCCTTAGTTCCTCCATGTCTTATAGGTTCCATATCGATAAACAGGAATAAAACATAAGTAGGAAAATATCCAAAGAATTTTCATCAGAGTATTTACTTCTTATATATGGCGAAACAGGAATTAGAAGTAACCACTTGGAATTTGAATTAGATTAGTGAAATCCAGAACAAGGTGGAGACATCTCTAGAAATTAAGGCAGAAAATATATGCATGTAATCGAAACTTAAAGGTGAAAACACTGATTCTTCAATATAACAAGGCCAACTGATTAGTTCCATGAACTCAAAAAAGATGGGTCATTGCAATTATATAGCCTATAGACTTTTATAAACAGTTATTGGCTTAATGTCCTACAAAATTATTCACAAACAATTTATGCATTTAGAACTGTTAATGACATTCTTTTAATCCCCTTCGATATTTTTTACCCTCAAGCTACTCGCTTGTCATTTAGAATCTTTAGATAGCTCCTATTATGTAAAAGATTGAATGCTGTTATACATCCCTTTCTCGAAATTAAGTCTGGAAAATGGTGGATTTTTCCATTTGGAGATTTGGCTTCAGGATTTTGCTTGCGGCGATCATGATACATTATAGATATGCTATACACACATTTGTGATTGGTTAGACATATATATGTCGGTTATTGTATGGTTTGAACCTTACTTGTACTGGTTACATAACGTATGTCGCCATGCCAACATGTTCCTAGACAACGACAGCAAGCCTTTATCCCAAAATTTTGGGGAAAGATGTTCCTAGGTCTCAATTTGAAATTTAATGCGCTAAATATTGATTATTTAGCATGATCATGACCCAGCGAGGCAGCAACGATGGCTGAATTGATTTAACTATTAAGGCACTAGATTTTCATGCATGTGCGCACACATGTGCATATACGAAGGGAAAACTGAGTTATTAGTCGAATTTACCCCTTCTGCACGGTATAGTTCTATGTGATTATCTCGCACCATTAACTGCACATGAGAAACGACCAATGTAGCTTTCTTTGAATACATGATTATTTCTAAACTTTTGCCTAGATTGCGTCTTTTGAACCCGGATCTTTATGGAACTCTATCCAAAACTATGAAGAAGACAGGGAATCTAAATTCTAATTTTAGAACTGTAATCTTGTAGTTCTCCTTTCCCTTTCATATAAACCCTAATCTCCCCTAGACTTTAATTTCCCGATCTATTGCTGTGCAATTTCTCCCAACCATAAAAAAGAATGTATGTGGCTATCTTTATGCCTTAATTTTTAAACATCACTGGCTATAGAAATTTTTGAAATTCTTATTTGCCTTTACTGAAAACCTGATTTCTCCAACCTAAAGGAAGAAAAGAAAGTATGAGAAATCCACGTGGTAAACATAACATGAATGATAAACCCAACCCCGACATGACCCAATCTCCTGGTACTGGGTCAGTTCAGATCGAGCCATAAAAAGGTTGGGTCAACGCTGTATCAACCCAACCCAATTGACACCTGGTGTTTTTTTCAACCTTGGCTAGAAGAATCACCTAATTTAAGGGGTTTACCTATGAATGCAGATTTGTGAAAACCCCTCATTATCGTATCTGTCTTAAATCGGAGTGGATTTTATTGGAATTGCAGATATGGAGTCGCAAATCCTGAATTTCAACATCAAGTAAATCAAAAAAGAAATCTAGTACTTCATGATTCGATGATCATTTAACTTGCTTTTTAGGTATGGTATGGGTTGATCATTTAAATTGATTTTTAAATGCGGTTTGGATCAATCATTTCATTTAACTTAAATCCCACTTGAAAAAAATCAAGGATTCTCTCTCTACAAAAATTACGGCTTTCCCCAGAGGTATTAGCGTAATGTGGCCGAGCACATATCAATTTTTGCTACTCACACACGCACATACATGTATATCAATTATCTCATGTTTCATTACTGATAGCTTAGAATTGTTTAATAAGAATTTTGTTGTTTATATATTTATAGTATATATTAAATACTACTTTAAAATTCAAAATAAAAACATATCCCTTATTCTACTTTTTGGAAAATTGCGATTCCATGCATCTAAATTATATCCTGAATCCGCATCTCAATATATGCTTCATAGGATTTAATTAAACAAATTGTTAAAAAATGAATAACCTACTTAAAAATGAGAAGTTTGGTCAAAAAAATGGGTTTTCCCTTAAGGAAACCCCCCCCAAAAAAAAAACTTAGCTAGTTACTACCCAAAAAAACTTGTATTTACTCCATACCTCTCCCCAAAAAAAACCCTTTAGGTTGCACCAAACCATCCCAACCATCATGAAAAAGCATATTTTTGGAATATTCCTCTTACTCCATTAAGATTTAATGGTAATGATTATTTTGAGATTATTTTGCAATTATTTTTCTTAATTATGGTTTATTTCATAATTTAAATGATTTTAATTAAAAAAATCTTCTTCCTCTCTTCTTCAATTTCTTCTTCTCTTCTTTTTTTCTTCTAGATTCGGTTAAACATGAGAATGATGAAGATGATGATGACGTCCGTGAGGAGGTGCCGCTCGATTGGGACAGAGAGAGCAAACAAGAGAGATGGGACGCGAATGGGATGGTAGAGGGTGGAGGAGAGAAATTGAAGTAGAGAGGAGATGGAGATAAGTATAGGAAAAGGAGATGGATCCTGTGAGGGTGGATGATGAGATCTGATGTGGATTTTGAGTTGGAGTGTTTAGGGTTTTTCGTTTGGGGACATGGAAGGGGGAGAATTTGGGAGAGGATTTTGAGACCGGGGGGGGGGGGGGGGTTGGTTTGGAGGAAGGGAAGATAAGAGAGAGAGAGGGAGATTGAAGCAAATGGTGTAGATGTGATGGATTTGTTGGTAATGTGGTGGTGATGGCCTCTTGGATGTTTTCTTCAAGATTGGAGTCTTTGGGTTCTTGACCTTGGATTTGGGGATTGAGCTCCATTGATGAATGAACTGATTAGGGTTGAGTTTTTATTGCGTTGTTAAAGGAAGGAGGAGAGTGGTGGGGTGGCCGAAGAGGAGGGTGGCAGCGAAGGCGGAGATGCTGGGGTGAGGGCGGCAGTGCTGAAGGGATGAGTGGAGTAAGTGTAAGGGTTAGAGAATAAGAAAAAAAGAGGATGAAGGAGAATGCTATTTTGAGATTAAGGTTTAGTTAATTAAGCATATAATGATTAACCATTTGACTAAGAATTAAAAAATAGCAAAACTAAATTTGATGGATAAAATTCGTTATGGGGGTCTCTTAGTGCAACTTGAAGTTTTCTTTTGGGGGGGGTGGGGGGTGGGTTTATGGAGTAAATACCAAGTTTTGGGCTTTTTTAGAGGGATGTAATCTTATATTCGAACACCTTCCTAAAGAAAACATAAATGAACGGGTGATATATTTATATTACCCAACTTCAACCTTACAAACTCATATGAACTTTAAAACAATGTAAGGTTAACTACATTATATCAAAGATGGAACCTTGAGCCCGCAACATCATCTTAATGAGAGAATATAAAAATCCAAGTGGAAAGCTACTACTAGAAATGTGTACTTCTATAATAAGAGTTTTGTTTCTAACCCTAAAATAAATCATTTTCTACAAAACACCAGTAAAATTATTGCTCAAGTTTCCAAGTTCAACGAAAGAGCGATGGCAAAGAGAATTTTTTTTTGGATGTAGGGGATACTTGGTCTCACTATATAGCCTTGCTAGTAATTACCATATAAAGGATTTTCAAATTATAGTGCCCTTGGATCTTATCAACAAATATACACCCCTTGGTTGTAGCCATTTAAGGAATTGATCATAAGGAAAAGTTTGGATCACCTCACTTACACTGTTGTTCTTAAATTGTAAGGATACAAATGATATGGCGACTTAAACTTACATATAGGAAAAGTGAATCCAAAATAGAGGGAGAAAGCGAAGGAGATAAAGGGGAATGAAATTTAGCATCTCCATCTATCATTATGGGTGCAGTATTTTCTTTGCAAAATCATGCATTTCCATATACATATTCAGACAGTCACGCACCCATGGTTCCGAACTCTTTTCAGTATTAGACATATTGTACAATCACACCCATGTGCATGCAGAAAGCCAACATATAAACTTGAATATATGCATTTTATATGTACATACGTATATTATAACATATATAGCAACTAATTGATTTATACAAAAATATGTGTATATATGTTGTGCAGTTTGGGTTAGTAAGGTGTATACAAATTTTTGTTAGCTAGATGTCAGCACACAGTCTATTAAGAACCTAAGGTTTATTTTCTCAGGAAATTGGGAGTCTGAAATAGGAAAAAGGAAACCATGATTTACCAATTGAATGGACAGAGTATATAAATCAATATTTTGGCATTTCAATTTTTCTTTTTATTAACAGGTATAATGCAGACCAATATAGAAAGAAATCAGGAGGGAAATAAGGTTGAATAAAAATACATACTACAAAAAGCGAGGATGTTAACATTATTACCTCAATTGTAACATCATGATCTAGGGTTTCTGTTGGTGCTGCAGTATATTCCATTGGTGAGAGTTCGCGAGGTGGAATAAGTTCCGGGTCCCAGCTAATGAAATAAATATCCCCATCCAAGTCACTTCCTGAACACTCATTTGGATGAGGTCTATAAAAAAATGAAATGAACTCAATTCAAAAACGATATGATAAAAAAGGTATTAACAAATGCTCTTGCATATGCTGATGTCAGAAATACATAGACAATGTAATGGTTGCATGCTGTAAATTAGCAGCTGCTATCTCAGTACAAAGAAGAATATTATGATTAAAGAAAGCAACAAAAAAAGGCTTTCCTACTTTTTAGTGTATTCTCATGTAAATTTTATTAAAAAATATGGTTTTACAGTGAAGTATGAACATGTTAAAACAGCTTAAACCGGGGTTACTGCATTTAGGAATTAGTGTGATTAAACCCGCAACCCGAATACTAATGAAAATGGTATAGATTTTGGAGGAGCAAAATTCTTCAAAACCTAATTAACCTTACGAAAAATAAATAAAGGCTGTAGAATCTTTTGTTAACAAGGATGTAAATTCTTTATAAACAACTCTATGGGTCTTAACATCTTTTAAATATTCACGGTAACTCTTGATGTGCAGAGTATTGTTATGTTGATGATGGAAGTACTAGATGCATGAAAGTTGTTTATCTACATGAAAATACTCAACAAACTCATAAACGGAACAATTGATGCCAGATATGATGATTTGATGAGTAAACAAAGGCACAAGACCAGACTAACGCAGTATAAAAGAACATGCAATATAGTCGGTCTAAATGATTGAGTGAAACATTGTATCTCATTTGTTTGCAATTTAGAGAAAGAGCTAAGGCGTCTTATTTTCTCGTTCTACTGAAGCCAGGTTCTCCCTATCTTCTTCTCGTGCTTCTACCTCTTCAAAAGTACTGATAAAAGAAAAAGGAACAAAAGGAAAAGGAATAGAAAACATAAAAAGATGGGCTAACTTTCACTATTCTAGCCTTAACTATGAGCACTTTTCGATATCTATAGTTTTTACTAGAGTAATCTTCCTTACAGTACTAAGTTTAAGCAAGTTTAGTGAATAGAAAACTCCTTTCAAGCCACAGCTTCTTCTGCTGTAATTTATATATATAAAAACAAAAATCTTTAAAGTAGCTTATTGAACAACAGCGACAGTTAAGGTTGGATTTAAAATATTTAGCCAAAGAATTGAAACAAAAAGGGGGGGGCAAAGCCGGACAGAGAACATAGAAACCTTGAAAGGAAAAGGCACGCACTCAACAAGCAACAAGGGTATGCAGCTTAAAGGTACAATACGATACAAAATCTAATCATCTCAATTCAGTAAAAATAGCATATAATGGTATAAAAATAAAGATAAGTGAATCAGATATGAAAGTTTTGTATATCTAACCTTTTCCCTCGCTGTGGAAAAACCACACAGTCCACCATATGGCTCAAAGCCGGAACATCAACAGCCATCAAAATCCGTACATCGCCCGGGTGCAGACACGGGTTTTTAGCCACAACAACGTTTCCACTCACCACAATCGTATTGTGATCCGATTCCCCCGGGTTCTGATGAATTGTCCTTCCACTGCGAGAAATCTGAACAAAGACTTCACCGTATTTCAAAGTTCTTGTTTCATCCAAGCACCCAATCATCGATCGTCCCTTTGGAACGAATATCCTCGATTTAGTCCTTAGTTCGAAGAGTTTCGACGCCCTAAACGTTTGCAGCAGCATCGACAAGAACGGTTCTTCACTAGGCTTATAACCACATAAAAGCATCTCTTTGATGATATTTGTGGTTTCGCCAGGAAACATAAGCTCGATTGCCTCCAGTGCCCTCGCCGGATCGGTCAGGATCCCATCCAATTGATCGACAACCTCTTCTTGTTTCTTTTCAAAGACGTGATCTTTAACTCCGAGTGTCGAAAGAAGTGTTATCACCTGCCGATTTAGGAAACACGGCTGGTATTTACTGTAGGCAAGCACGTCGAGTTTTGTATTCTCAGATTCAAATTTCAACATGCTTTTACGCAAGGACAGCTTTTTCGAAGATGTGGGGTCCACGGCCACGACACCTTTATAGCCACCATATCTAATTTGAAAAGCAGATGGGGTCAAACTTTTTAAGCCACATTTAATAGCAACTCTTCTAGCAAACCCTTCAGAGATTTTTCCAATGCCATCAGAAAAAAGATATCCTGATGAATTTTCGATGTCGGGGATAGTTTCAACCTCATACCTAGGAACGATCAAAGTTTCTGTAGAAGAACTAAAGGATTGCCCTAATCGAGCTGCATACTTAGCCACATTTCTAATCTTTCTAAAATCACCCAGCCATTTTCTGATTTCAGCCGCATTTAGTCCCCTTGTTGAAGCAAACATCCATGCGGAATTTTCTCGTAACTGGCTCGATGAGAATGCCAAAAACTCAAACTTTTTGTCGCCCACGGAAATGCCATTTATTAGTATATCCAATATTCTTTTATAAATTTTAGTGCGCTTCTCATTGGCAGAACGAGGTGCTAAATCCGTGGAATGAATTTTACCGCAATCCTCATCTACAAAAGAAACCCGGATAAAGTTATCGATATACTCGGAATAATTGCGTATTACGCGATTCGAAACATTGATCTCGGGACCGTAAAAATATACTTTGGAGGGGGTTATTTGAACCCTGTGAATATAAACCAAGCCAGGATCAGAGATAGCAGGTGAACGAGATAGAAGATTCAAGTTCTTGTATTTTGAGTACTGATCTTGCAGCCATTTTACAGGATTCAAAATAGAACTTTGCGAACGAGCCATCTTCTCAAGGGCATATTCAATATAACCAAGAGGAATCATATTAGGACTCACACATTGGAAAAATTCATCATCGAGAATGGGGCCCATGAGTGTCCCGTTCTGGACCATATGATTTACTTTGAAGAGAATCTTATATGGGACATAAACTTTTTGTCGAGGTTCGACAATGGGGACAAGATCCAAACTTCGAGAATAAGAATGAGTTCGTTCCAAAGTGAAATGGTCACTGACTTTTTTGTAGTAAGAAAAATATGCGGGGAAATCGGGAAGTTTGCAGTCAAATGGTAGCTGCAAACACATTGCGAAAGATTGTCCTATGCTGGATGATGGAGTGAAATCCGTAGTTCTCATCCACTGATCATCTTGAATATCCTTGAAATAATTTAGCAATGGATCTTCATGTATTAGAGATGAGTCCTGTACGGGCATCTCATAAATGCGGGGTGCAGCTTCAACCTAAAGACGAGCAAGCAGGTAAGTTTTCAATCAAGTATATATAAAGTAGAAATTATTCAATTGCAATTTATATATTGTATTATCGTTCATCAAAGAATTGAGTGTAAGAACATAAGCAATTCACATTTGGTTGACCACCGATTTTACATAATAAATAGAAATGTTATTCTATAATATAACCCTGTTAACTACGATGGTATCGATCTGTATGTGCACTTGTGAAAACCATCCTATATTTCAGAGTACAAACTTATAATGCTTCGCCAAAGCTAAAAATGCTAAAGAAACTTATAGAAAATGGTTATGAATATTTTTATAGATATATATATTCAGTTATTATATTTAGTTAATCAGTTTGATTAGTTACTATAGTGTTTGTTAGGAGAGGTTATCTAAAACTCTCTATATATAGAATTGTATGAACTATTATTTTTCTTGAGCTAATAAAATATTTTCATCTTGATTTCTTCATGGTATCAGAGCATTCAAGAATCAAGAAGGAAAAAAATCAATAGCCCTAACACAGCAAACACCCATCTCCACCGTCAACAGCAAACACCAAACCTTCGATCCCACCAACAAAGCAAACACCATCGACAACCTTTGATCCTCTCGACAACCTCCATCGACAACTCCATAACCCAAGCCCTCGCCCTCGACCAGATCCTACTCTCGGTCACAAAAAGGATATGTATGCTTTGACTCTACCACATCCAAAATATGTACTTCATGTGATGTGACCTTCTTAGAAGATCAAGCCTATTTTCCACCACCTATTAAGGGCCCTACTTCTCCTATTCCTGTTCCACACTTACCTTCCTCAGACCTTGATTCATCTATTCCATCCGTGCTCCTTAGTGATTAGCCTATAGTCTCTTATCCACAGGTGTACCACCGTCGTAAGAAAGTTGTCCCGCCATCTTCCACCAATGATTCTTCTAACAATTTTTTGCAGGTACTCAGATACAATCCACTGTTTCCGATTCTCCACCACTGCTGCATTCCGAAGAAAATCTCTCTCTTCCTATTGCCTTATGCAAAGATAAACATTCTTGTACTACTGCACAACCGATTTTTAACTTTAATTCCTATCATAGACTCATCATATCTACTCATCAGTTTGTTTTTTCCTTATCTGCCATCACTCTTCCTTTTTCTGTTCAGAAAGCACTTCAGCATCCAGATTGGTATGCAGCTATGTTAGAGGAGATTGCCGCACTGTGCTCTAGTCAGACTTGAAAATTAATACATCCGCCGTCAGATAAGAAGATTGTTGGTTGTAAATAGATTTTTACTGTCAAGCAAAATCCCGATGGGATGACTGACCATCTCAAAGCTCGATTGGTGGCCAAAAGATTTACTCAGCGGTATAGTTTGGATTATGTCCAGACTTTCTCTCCAGTCGTTAAATTAATATCGGTTCGTGTTCTTATATCCTTGGTCGTTTCTAAGGCATGGCCTCTTCATCAGCTTAATATGAAAAATGAGTTTCCTAATGGAGATCTCTCGGTGACTATTTACATGCAGCAGCCTTTTGGTTTTGAGCGACCGAGGGAGTGTATGGTTTGTCTTCTATACAAATCGTTATATGGACTGAAGTAGTCACCGCATACCTGGTTTGAAAAATTTAGCATGATTTTACGAAAGATTGGTTTCAAACGCAGTCGCGCTGGTACGTCTCCTTTTACACATAATCGTCCTCGGGGCAGGGTAATTATGTTGGTATATATTGATGATATCATCATCACTGGAGATGATTCTGCCGACATCACCAAGGTGAAAGAATATTTGGCTTCACATTTCCATACCAAGGACTTGGGCCACTTAGATATTTTCTTGGAATTAAAGTATCACGGAATTCTGGTAGTTTACAGCTCTCTTAGCGCAAGTATGCACTTGATCTTCTATCTGAGACAAGATTTCTGGGATGTAAACCAACAAACACCCCTATGGATTTCTCAATCAAGCTATCTCAATTAAGCTCTCCCTCCGATCCTTCACTATCTGATCGAGGACGATATCGACGTCTAGTTGGTAAGCTTATTTATCTCATTATCACCAGTCTTGATATTATCTTTATTGTTAGCACAATGAGTCAATACATGCAAAATCCTTTGACCTGCAGAATCCATTGACCTCTCACCTTAAGGCGGTTGAACATATTCTCAGATACATCAAAAGTTCTCCAGGAAAGGTCTTCTTTACAAACCATCATCTATATTGTCGCTCACAGCCTTTGTAAATGTTGACTTTGCTGGATTCGTTGATGATCGTCGTTTACGTGTGGCTATTGCGTCTTCTTGGGAGGAAACTTGGTTATTTGAAAAAGTAAGAAGCAAAATATAGTTGCTCATTATTCTGCAGAGGCTGAGTATAAATATATGGCGTATACAGTTGCTGAGTTGGTATGGCTTACCTCTCTTTTGACAGATCTTGGAGTTCCTTTTTTTCTTCCGACTACACTCTTCCGTGCTAACAAGGCCGCAATGCACATTGCTGAGAATCCAGTTTTTTTCATGAGCGGACTAAATATATCAAGATAGTCACTTCATTCGTGATAAAGTGACAGATAAGATGGTTGCACTCCAGCATATTTCCTCTGCAACTCAACTGGCAGTATTCTTGCCAAAACTCTTCCTAGATCGAGTTTCGCTCATTTTCTATCTAAGCTTAACATGATTGACATCTACGCTCCAGCTTGCGGGGGAATGTTATGAATATTGTTATACATATATATTCAGTTATTATATTTAGTTAATTAGTTTGATTAGTTACTATATGTTTGTTAGAAAAGGTTATCTAAAACTCTCTATATATAGAGTTGTATGGACTATTATTTTTCTTGAGCCAATAAAATATTTTCATTTTGATTTCTTCAAAAATTAAGGTCATGGACTCGTGATGTATTTAAAATGATGCCAACACCACGTTAACAAATTATAAGGTTCACCGGGTTTATAATTGGACAATGATACTATGGTTTATAACTAGACGATGGCAACTTGGTTTATAACCGGACAATGACAATATGGCGATCCTGTTCAAAGTTTACGTCAGATTTAGAAATAGTAATTGAGATGCATTTTTTTACCCGAACCAGATATAACTTTAAATTGTCCATATGTCCATCAAACTTTACGCCATCTTATTTGAAGATAATAAAAAAGAAACAACCTATTGGCATCTTTAAACAAGAGTCCATGCAAATCTATAGAGAGAGTTATATATCACCTCTCAATCTAATAACAAAATATAATCATAAATAATATCTACTAACTAAATATAACAACTAATTATATTCTTAATATTCCCCCACAAGCTGAAGCATAAATATCAATCATACCAAGCTTGAATAGAAAATGAGCGAAAACCGGTCGAGAAAGAGGTTTGGTAAAGATATCTGCTAGTTGAGTCGAAGAGCAAATATGTTGAAGTGCAACCACCTTAATTGTCACCTTTCCACGAATGAAGTGGCAATCTATTTCAATATGCTTGGTCCGCTCATGAAAAACTGAATTCTCAGCAATGTGGATAGCGGCTTTGTTATCCCAGAAGAGTGTAGTCGGAAGTGAAGAAGAAACCTCAAGATCTGTCAGAAGAGAGGTAAGCCATACCAACTCAGCAACTGTATGCGTCATAAATCTATACTCAGCCTCTGCAGAAGAACGGGCCACTATATTTTGCTTCTTACTCTTCCATATAACCAAGTTTTCTCCTAACAAAACACAATAACCACTCGTGGAACAACGATCATCAATGGATCGAGCAAAATCAACATTCGCAAAGGCTATGAGCGACAACATAGATGATGATTTGTAAAGAAGACCATGTCCTGGAGAACCTTTGATGTATCTAAGAATATACTCAACCGTTTTAAGGTGGGAAGTCAAAGGATTCTGCATATATTGTCTTACTGTGCTAACGGCAAAGGCAATGTCAGGACGAGTGACAGTGAGGTAAATAAGCTTCTCAACTAGACGTCGATATCGTCCTGAGTCAAGTAATGGAGGATCCGAAAAAGAACTCAATCGAGATAGCTTGACTGAACAATCCATAAGTGTATTTGCTGGTTTACATCCCAGAAATCATATCTCAGATAGAAGATCAAGTGCATACTTGCGCTGAGAGAGCTGTAATCAACCAGAATTCCATGATACTTCAATTCCAAGGAAATATCTAAGTGGCCTAAAGTTCTTGGTATGGAAGTGTGAAGCTAAATGTTCTTTCATCTTGGAGATACCAGTAGAATCATCTCAATATCAATATAAACTAACACAATTACCGTGTCCTGCGGACGATTATGTGTAAAGAGAGATGTGTCGACGCGACTGCGTTTAAAACCAATTAGTCGTAGAACTGTACTAAATTTTTCAAACTAGGTACATGGTGACTACTTCAATCTATATAACGAAATGACAAACCATAGACTCCCCCGGTCGCTCAAAGCCAGGAAGTTGCTCGATATAAATAGTCTCTAAAAGATCGCCATTAAGAAAGGCATTCTTCACATCAAACTGATAAAATGGCCATGCCTTAGAAACAGCCAAGGATATAAAAAACATGAACCGAGAGCAATTTGGCAACTGGTGAAAAGTCTCAACATAATCAAAACTATACTGTTGAGTAAATTATTTGGCCACTAATCGAGCTTTTAGGCGGTCAATCATCCCATCTGGATTATGCTTGACGACAAAGACCCATTTACAGCCGACAACCTTTGTAATACTCTAGCCCGATCGTAAGTTTTTTCTTTTCTTTTTCTTTTGAATGTATTGGGTTTTGTTATATTATTATTATTATTATTATTATTATTATTATTATTATTTTAAGTTAGACTTTAATACTTTCTAATTAAGATAGAACATATTATTATGATTGTTTTAAATTTGTTATAGTTATGCTTTTCCAAGTTTGTTAAATAAGTATATTATTAGTATTTAAGTTTGTTTACTATTTAATTAATATCTTAAATTTCTATACATATAATATTTATTTGTAACATTAGTTTCGTAACTAAATAGATAATATTAGTATGGTTGTTTTAACAAAAGATATTTAGCATTTAAGGTTGTTTGATAATTTATTAATATCTTATTTTAATTTGCATCTAATATATTTTCAAATACTATATATGTAAACAAATATATTATGGTTATCTAAATTAGTTAAGTATGTGATATTTAACTTTAAAGTTTTGTTTTACTAAATCTAATATCTTATTTATATTCTAATACAATATTTTGTCTACCATGATATATTATTTATAATCTTTTAATCTTTAAATCCTATTTTAAATCTTTTGAATTAAACTATTGGGGGTTATGAGAATTATTTTTCTAAACTTATATATATTTTCTTATATTCTCTCTCCAAATAAATTTTATCTTCTCAAACAAATCTATACATATTTTAATCATACACATTTAAACTAATCTATATACATCATATCTATTTAAAACCCCATATATATTTATATAAATATTTCATATCATCCTATATAATAACAAACCCTACACTTATTTTAACTATCCCTCTCTCCCTCCCTCTCTCTCTCTCTCTATATATATATATATATACCAAACAATCTTTACAAACTCCTACATAATTTAATCTCTTTAACAGAATTTAGATCTCTTCAAATATATTTCTCTCCTCAATATTTTATTCCCCGATCTTATAATTTTACATATATTCATTATCATATCTCTCCTTCTCATATAAATCAACCTTCTTTTTCTTTCCCATCACAATATTTTCTTCTTCAAAATTAGCCGAGCCATCAAAACTTGGAGCTGCACTTCGTGCCATTATGTTTATCCGTCTCCAAAGCAAGTACTCTTACTATTTTATTTTTAATCGATGCAACATTGGTGAATCTCTCAACTCTTACTATTTGTATCCATATTGTATATATATATAATCTTCGTTCATATTAATATATTATATTCTTGATGTGGTATTATTGTTTTATATAAAAATATCATGTGATATATTTACTTAACTAATATATAATGTAAATTTAAATTCATATTGCTTGTATGTGCTATTAATTATTCACACTCATATATATAAGTGTCTACTGTGTTTTTTTATTGTAACTATCATATAGCATAAATAAGTTTGTATATATATATATATATAATTAATATATTTAAATATACAATATGAAGTGTAGTTATGAATAATATGTTAATACAGTAGGTAAATTATTAATATATCTAGTTGGAATAGTTGTGGATATGATAAGTTATAACATACATAGATAATTAGTATATATTGGTGATAGTCATATATAATACACTAAACCAGTATAATATATTTTATGTATGTAGGTGTATAGTATTAGTAATTATTAACACGACACACAGTGGTGTGAGTATTACAGATAATGATGTTTATATATTAAGTAGAGGTATATATATGCAGATATTATAAATATAACAGTCTCAGTTTTAGTCAATTCAATTAGTTATATAGTATATTATAATAATGCATTTATATTTAATTACAAATAATTTTTGTTAAATGTCACAGCTATTAGAATTGTTCGACTAGAATTGAACCCTCTTTAAAATGATGTTGCGTAAATAACCTTATTAAATATTGATGCTATGATATGTTTATTATTATTATTGTCGTGCACGAGAACATTTTTTAACATGCTTTATATATGCGAGACCATTATTGATTGACGTGTACGAAAACAGCTTGACATGACATGCTTGTTCACGACTATTGATTTCTTATATTAAAACGAGATCTCTAATTAGAATGCTGAATTACATACCGTGTACAATCTATACTGTCTATATGTTTCATTTCCATACAATTAACATGATATTACAAGTTCCAGTTCAGTCAACATTTTGAATAGTGGTCGAGTTCACTGCCATATTAGTTATAGATATACGGGGTGTTGGGTAGTTTGAGTATGCGTTCGTTCAACGGGATCTCAGGAGTCCCATTGTCGGTAGCTCGTACCGGGCTATATCGGTCGCTCGTTACTACAGCTCGTGCAGGGCTATATCGATCATTGGAGCTCGTACCGGGCTATATCGGTCGTTTGTTACTACAGCTCGTGCAGGGCTATATCGGTCATTGGAGCTCGTACCGGGCTATATCGGTCGCTCTGGGCTATATCGGCAGCTTGTTCCTACAGTTCGTATCGGGCTATATACGGTCGTTTGTTCATTCCACATTTAGGCCTGTGTTTTCTTACCCCTGAGTCTTTACTCTTGGGTTGGGAATACTCCTACAGATGTTGACATACACACTCAAACTCTTGATATGATAGATTACCCTTTTAGTGACCAACTAGAATATAACTTGACATGTTTACTTGCTTGCTTCATATTCCTACCATATCTATATCTACATGTGTATGCGGGCTTCACTACACTCACATATCTATACTATCACACACATACACACTATTATGATTGAATACTTGTTGGGATATTTTGACATCTCTGAGACTTGTCATTTCAGGTTTAAAGATCGATTCACAGGGAAAGCAGGATCAGAGTGACTATCAGGAGTTTGCCGAAAATCAACAGTATTGTAGGTTTATTTCTATTTTATTTTAGTTACCATTAGAATGTGTGCCCCTCGTGGGACGATAAGAATAATGTATCTTTCTTTTTAGATCTTGTACTTCGTTTATTCGGAACCCTTTGTTATTTGGATCTTTTATTGACCCTATTTTTATCTCATGGATTCCTCAGTATTATTTGTTATTTATGCAGTATGATATTAATATTATATATTGGATATTATCATCCAGGTTTAGTTAGAGCCTTAGGCTTTGACTATGGCAAGACGATTTCCTTTTGTCTAGGAGCACTGGCGGTTTCAGTCTATATTTCAGATTCCGAGAATTAGGACATTACAACCTTTTTATCTGAAGACGGAGGTACCAATTTCCAAGTCTAATTAGAGCGCAGTACGGCAATCTTCTCTAACATAGTTGCATATCAACCTGAGTGTTGAAGAGCTTCCTGAACAGAGAAATGAAGAATGATAGAAAACGAAGAATAAATAAACTGACGAGAAGATGGTGTCAGTCTATGATAGAAAACAAAGTCAGAAATCGGATGTTCAGTAGTACGGGAATGCTTTCCTTTGCGTAAGCCAATAGGAAGGGAAAGATTTTCTGAAGACAGAAGTGGTGGAGAATCAGAAACAGTGGACTGTATAGGAGTACCTGCAGAAGAATCGTCAGAAGAAATAGCAGTAGGAAGGGATGGGAGAATTTTGTTACGACGGTGATACACCTGTGGAAAATGGGCAACATGCTTAAAAACGGGTCATACAGATTGAATGAACGAATCAAGTTTTCAGGAAGATAGGTGAGGAACAAGAATTGTATGAGTGGGGTCCTTAACAGTTGGTAGAAAATAATCTTGGTCTTTTAAGAAGGTCACATCACATGAAGTACAAACTTAAGATGAGGCAGGGTCAAAACAAACATACCATTTAGCTTTGGATCTAGCTTGTCTACATGAAGACCTAATATATGAGGATAGCATAGACAACCAAACAGTTTAGAAGAAACGGGAAAAGGATTACCCTTTGGAAACAAAATAGAGAAAGGGGACTGGTTGCCTAAGACCGGAGAAGCCATGCGATTAATATAAAAACAAACATCTAAAACCACAAAATTCCACAATCGTTTAGGGACATGCATATGCAAAATAAGAGAACGAGCAACCTAAAGCAAATGTCGGTTCTTCCATTCAGTAATCCCATTTTGCTGAGGAATATAAGAACATGAAGTTTGATGCAATATACCTTGGGTCTGACAACATGCATTAAACTCCGTGCTAATATACTCAGTATTATCTGAACGAAGAACCTTTACTGGAACACCAAATTGATTAGTAATCTCAGCTATGAAGATTTTAAAGGTAAACAAAAGTTCAGACCTATTACGCAGAATATACAACCAAGTCATACATAAATGATCATCGATAAAAGTCACAAAATATCTATAACCGAACACACTAGGGATTTTAAACAGACCCCAAATATAAGAGTGAACTAATGCAAAGGGTAAATCATGTTTTTCATTAACTAGAGGAAAAGAGAAACGATGATGTTTACCAAGAATACAGTATCCACAACTGAACTCTAAAAATTCAAGAGAAAGCGGCATATTATGTAAAGAAGAAAAAGGAGGATGACCAAGTCGCCAATACCACTGGATAGTAAAAACAGCTGCAGACGTACTAGGAAGGTGATCAATGTATTACAGTCCATTCTGTTCATGCCCTCTACTAATCCGCTGCTTCGTCAGAAGATCAAATCATGTATCACAAAGTGAGATGGATAAAATGTTACAGAGCAGTCAGAATCATTTGTAAGCTGACGAATAGAAAGAAAATTTTGATTTAAAGATGGCACAATTAAAGCATTTTTTACGTATAAATATGAAGTGATAAATCAGCAGAGCCAGAAACAGGTGTGGTATTACCATCAGCCATGGAAATCAACTTGTGAGGACAAAAAGCAAGATCAAACGGTTCATCACGAGACATATGATGTGAGGCACCGGAATCAGTGGCCCACAAATTAGAATGAGAAAGAAACGATATACCTGATAAAGTAGAAATGTTGGCAGGAGCTACAGAGAAGAGGAGACGATACAACTAGACCCACTCAGCACTGGATAAATGTAAATTGTTGGCGAGAGAGGAAGATCGGACAGTAGCAACTGGTGTGGATGTCAAACGAGCTATAGATGTATCATCAGGATAACCATGCTTCTCCCAATACCAGTTTATATGATGATTAGTGCTGCCGCAATAAGAACAGTAAAGGCTAGCATAGACACAACCATGTCCATGAGGACCATGACCACGAGCAGTAATGGGGGAACGACCATGCGACGCCCCACGGCTATCAGAGACCAAATCAAACGCCATGATGAATGAAGCAGAAGTAGATCACAGAATAGGTTGGCTAACACACAAGCGAGAAGTCAGAGCAAGACGATCTAACATCGGTCAGAGTTTCAAGAGGGATGCGGTGGCTATGGAGGAGCTGGTACCATGTGCTGCGGCTGGGATAAGAGGAGACTGCATGGGAGGAGGCGGTTGCTAAGGTAGTGCATCGGTGGAAGACAGGGCCATCAACAGAGTAGGTAACAGAATCAAACCAAATTAACCGAGCCTCCAAAAAGCCAAATTAAAACCAATCTATCAACGGAGCATAAACATAGTAGGTAACAAAATTACAAATAATCCATCAACCAATCTAATTCGAGGTATTCAAGGGAGGAGGAACAAAAAAGGCCTGGCGTCCCTAATTTGGAGATGAGACGACAACGTCAATCTTAAGATGAGGGTTTCGAGGGAGGGAGTCAAGTGGAGGAGGCATGGTGACATCATCGATCTTGATACGATGGCTTCGAGTGAAGGAATCAAGTGGAGGAGGCACGGTTACAACATCGATCTTGAGGGCGAAGGCACTATAGGCGATGGCGAGTTCGCTGGAGGCGTGCAAGGGGGTTCGATGGGTGATGGAGGGAGATCAATGGCTGTAAGGGGTGCATAGGGTTCTGGAGGGAGATCGATGGGTTCGTGGAGGGAGATCGATTGCTGGAATGGGAGGCAGAGGGGTGCTGGAGGCGGGTAGCGGCGGCTGGTGAGGAAGAGGTAAGGAAATTAGTTTTCTTTATTATTTCTTTTTGATTATTTTCTAAGCTTTGATACCATGAAGATAATCAAAAAGAAATAATCTATTGGCATCATTAAATAAGAATCCACACAAATTTATATATAAAGAGTTATAGATCACCTCTCAATCTAATAACAAAATATAATCATAACTAATATCTACTAACTAAATATAACAACTAATTATATTCTTAACAATATTTAAGAAGAAACATGATGTAGTTAGTTAGAAAAAGGCTATGAAGCACCGAACATGGATGCCACCTGCATTCCAAGGTAGGACGTTGTATTGCACCAGGCTCACAAGAATCGGGAACAGAGCGAGAGAGGCTTTGGTGCGTTTTGGGGAAAGGTTGGTGCTGGTGAATGTTTGGTGTAACACCCTATTTCATTTATACCAGTTCTATTTTGAGTATTTCTTATTTATGGTATTTTCCTGATTTATTGTGTTTTGGATGCGAATAGTATAATTGACATATGTATTTGCATCCGACCCGACCCGTTTGCTGGAAATCCATTTTGATTCCTGTTTATGATCTATCCCGGCTTGTTATGTGGATCCGTGCACTTTCATTTTCTTTTACATACTGCATACTGGCATTTTATCTGGCATCTGCATATTTTCAATATAACATTTTAAGTCACATAAAATATTTTTAAAATACATTGCATGGCCTGCATGATACCCCTAACCCCGTGGTAGCATCCGCTCATCTTGTTCTCGTCCCGTTCAGTGAAACAGACTTGTTTGGATGGTTACGCGCACGTACGTGCATCCGTTCTTGGGGGTATGCATTTTCGTTACCCGGACATTCAGTTTTAGTTTTGGTCGACATGTATATTTTTTGTATTTTAAAACCGAATTTAGACCCGACCCGGGCATGTTTTGGACTATATTTGTATTTACCAAAATATCAAATTTTATTTATATAATATTAATTTTATAAACTGATACAAATTAAAATTTAGTTAAATAATAAAAGATATTTTAAATTTAAATCTAAACTAATTTCCTAACAAACTCTCTCTCTCTCTCCTCTCCATATATATATTTATATATATTTTATTTTTTTCTTTCCTTATTTAATACATAGCATCTTCTTCTTACTTCTTCTTCATTCTTCTTTCTTTTTCTTGATCTTGTTTTTTGATTCCGGTGATCACCGTCGGAGCCGTGCTTGTCACTGACGATGCGAGTGATCCAGTGAACGTACATTTCCTGTGTGATCACCCTCTTGTCTTGCCTGGACCCGTCCCACGTGCCGCGTGTACGTTGCGACGATTTACCGACGTCGGACGTGCCGTGCGTATCCGTCGCATGATTCGATTGAGGCAAGTTTACAACTTGCTACAGCTATGCTTTGTGTAATTTATTTATATATTTCCGTATCATCATCATCATCATCATTATCATACAGCTATATCTATATAATTTATACACCGTAGTTATTTAACGTTAATCGGTTTTATAATATAAAATGTATGAAAGTTTACAACTTGCGACATGCTATAATTATATCTATGAAAATTTATATCGTCGTAATATTTCTTATTATTATCTTTAATTAGTTTATAATCTGCATTTTATAATGTTATATAAGATATAGTTTGAAAATATTATAGTTTACACATGAAACGTCGTTGCAAAGCGGATACGACAAATCTGAAATTTACTGTACACCTTACCTTATAAAATTCATTATAAATTATAGAAAAATCATTAGTATACGTTCTTTAGTTCATTACGAAGTTAACTCAGAATACTATAACTCTATGAAATATTTATTTGCAAAATAAATTATTTAAATAACTTAAAATGCAAATGAAAATATCTCTAAACTGCTGTCCAGGGAAATTCCAGCAGCAAACTTTCAACATCGAATATTCATAGGTTTTTTTTAGGAACAACCTGAGATACGTCAACTTATAAAAATGAAAACCTTATTTAATTATCTTTGTTTTGGTATAAGACACGTCCCTTTTGGAGAAAGTTTGTTATTTTTAAGTTATTTTACAAATCAAGATGACGCTGAATTTCTAAACGGAACTTTCTTGTGCATGGTTAATCAATACCACTTTTATAGTTATTAATCGGTTTGAATATGTTATCCACATTAATATTATTATATTAATATCTATTTGATAAATAATAGGGCTTGTGTTTTAATATTCAGCAAATTTTACCGATTTACAGTTTTATAGTATCCGTCTGTATCCGTACGGTTTATTACATATCTAGTTGCACGCCGAGACCATATTATTTCATTTTACTGTTACATTCGTATCCCATACTTAATCTTGTGCATCCTACATAGTCATGATGTAATCCCCGATAATATTTGTGCATCCATGCTTTATTTGTGCACCCGTACCTGTTACAGTTTTATTATGAGCATCTGTTTGATACATGTACACTACTTGACGTAACTTGATACACCACTACTTGACATGACTTGATACATATACACAACCTAACATGACCTGATATATCACTACTTGACACGTTACCTGATCCCGTTTCTAATGCCGACAATCCTGACATGTTGTCCCAATGGATATATCCTGTTGTCTGTATAGACAAACTTGTTCCTGCTTGATCCTGTGTTGGCATTAGCTTCAGATTCATCAATATCTGACTTGAACACATAACTTGGGGGTATGGGGAAATCAATGATGAAGCCTGACTTGTAACTCGACAGTTTGATTTCTTATACTGATCAGTTTTAGGGGCTAGGCCGGCCCTGAGATGATGATGCTAACATCATTCATCTGTATATGTTTCATGTTTAGTGCTTGGTGGCATGTCTCGGTTTCAGCCCGAGAATCTGGACCGTGGTCCCGGGCATGCACGGGATACTATTGAGTTACATCGACGATTCATCAAATTGATTTCAAAGACTTAGAATAGATAACCCAGCAACACAATTTAGATTGATCACTGCACCTCACATGTGCTTATACCCTTCACTGTTCCTTATTCGTGATACTGTTATACTCTTATTACTGTTCTTACTCATGCATGCATGTCCTACTACCCCTTGATTATATTATTTTTGATATTATGACGCACTGACGTCTGGGTTTTGCATGACCCAGATCATCTACCCTTGTCGCAGGCTGATCAGGAGTATTTCCGTCGTCAGGCTGAGCAGTGAGGATCCTGTTAGTATCCAGTTAGTATCAAGTTTAGTTTATGTTTACTTTCCAGATTGTTATTGTTACTTGGATCCATTGCTTCCGCATATTATTTCTTGACTCGTTTATTCTGGCATATGGACATGTACTAGATAGTCTTTTATTTTTACTGTTCTTGATATCTCCAGACAGCCTTAATGTGACTGTGGAGGGATGTTTCCTAAGCACAGGTAGCATGGTTGGCTCTGTCACGTGCCTATCTTAGCGCACTCTGGGAAGCAGGGCGTGGCGGGGTTTGTTTAGTATCAAAGCCATAGGATTTAGGTTTATCGGGTTTGATTCATTTTGTAGTTGGATATTGGACCCAATACACGAATCAGAAAACTTGTAATTAGGAGCATATCCTGCCACATTGTTATCGTGATTCTTGAATCATATCCTTCTCTTGACCCTGTGTCTTGACGATATGCAAACCACTTTGCATGTCGACTTGAAATCCTTTTAGTTCCCTATTGTTTCTCCCGTCCTATTCCTTTGATTTTGATACTAGGATTTGGGCAACTTGAACAGAGTTATGTGATTGTAATTATGAACTGCAGTATGATTACAATGGGGTACTCTATTTAAGTAACTTGGAGTCCTAGTCTTGATTCAATTCCTTGTTTTATGGTGGTTATATTGCATTACTTCTCTTGCTTTCCAGTTCATGTTTATCGCAAACTTGAATCCTATTTAACGTGCTTATCTTTTTCAGTATCTTGGCTTCAGATGAAGTTATTTCAGGCATCCTACTTGTTCATATTTTTCCTGCATTAGAATTATTCGATTCTGGTGTATCCCGTTGTTGTTTGATGTTGCCTTGGGAATGGATTTTCTCGGCACTTTCTATGCTCACATTGATTGTAAGGCAAAGAAAGTGATTTTCCAGATTCCCGGACATCCAGAGTTTGTTGTTGCTGGAGGTAGAAGTTCTGTCGGGCCAGTCGAGTGAGGGCTAGGCCGACAAACAATGTTCTTTCGTCGATGGAAGTTGACAAGGAGGAAGCGCCAGCTGTAGTTCGAGAGTTCATGGATGTGTTCAAGGATATCTCGGGTTTACCGCCAAAACGAGATGTGAAGTTCGCGATCGTTCTTGTTCCTGGTACAGCGCCAATCTCAAAGGCGTACTATCCAATGGCACTAATGGAGTTGGAAGAATTTAAGAAGCGGGTTACCGAATTACTTGAGAAGGGTTGGATTCACAACAGTAATTCACCTTGGGGAGCTCCAGTTCTTCTAGTCAAGAAGAAAGATGGCACAAGGAGGATGCGCATCGATTATCGAGAATTAAATCGGGTGACTATTAAGAACAAGTACCCGATCCCTCGCATTGGAGAATTGTTCGAGCAGCTTAGTGGTGCGAGAGTATTCTCGAAGCTGGATTTGCGATCCAGATATCATCAGGTCCGAGTTAAATCAGAAGATATTTGCAAGACTACGTTCCGAATTCGGTATGGACATTACGAGTATTTAGTGATGCCATTCAGAGTCACGAATGCACCGGAGATATTTATGGACTTGATGAACCGAATCTTTTCACCGTTCTTGGACCAGTTTATAGTGGTGTTCATCGATGATATTCTGGTCTACTCGAGGAGCATTGAAGAGCATGCGGAACACTTGAAGATCGCACTGCAGACATTGAGGTAAAAAAGATTGTATGCGAAGATGAGCAGGTGCGAGTTTTGGCTTGAAGAAGTGAAGTTTTTGGGGGATGTCGTATCCGGAGATGGAATCGCCGTTGATCCCGAAAAGATTGCAGCAGTTCAAGATTGGCCGATTCCGAAGAATGTAGCAGAGATCAGAAGTTTTCTTGGACTTGCCGGATATTACAGAAGGTTCGTGGAGAATTTTGCTCGCTTAGCTGAGCCTTTGACCAAGCTTACGCGCAAGGAAGTACCGTTCGTATGGACGGATAGATGTGCATCATCTTTTAAGGCGTTGAAGCAGAGCTTGATAACTGCTCCTATTTTGACCGTACCAGACGGTTCCGGAGGATTGGTGATTCACAGCGACACATCTGGGAAAGATTTGGGATGTGTTTTGATGCAGCATGTGAAACTTATAGCTTACGTATCGAGACAGTTGAAGATCCATGAGAAGAATTACCCAACTCATGATTTGGAGTTTGCAGCAGAAATTTTCGCTTTGAAGATTTGGAGACACTATTTACTGGGCGAAAGGGTCGAAGTATTCACTGATCACAAAAGCCTAAAGTATGTGTTCACACAGAAAGAGCTTAATTTAAGGCAGCGTAGATGGTTGGAGCTGATGACTGACTATGATCTTAATCTTAAGTGCCATCCGTAGAAAGTTAATTTAGTGCCGGATGCGCTTAGTAGGTTGCCAGCAATTCGGACGTTGACAGTACAAAAGGAGCTTATCAATGATTTTCGGAAATTCGAGTTGGAGATCGTGTTACCACAATCTTTGGCGAATGCTCATGACATATTTCATGTATCTTAACTCCGTAAGTATGTTCGAGATGAAACACATGTGCTGGATCATTCTGAGCTGACTGTAAAGGAGGATTTGACATTTGAGGAACGACCGATGTCGATTGTAGATCGAAGAGAAAAGATCCTTAAGAACAAGGTTATCCCTCTCGTACTTGTTTCTTGGGGAAATCGCTCACATGGAGAATCAACTTGGGAACGAGAAGACGAGATTCGACAGAAGTTTCCACACCTCTTCTCGTAGTTTCATGTTTGTTTGCTTTTCTTGTGTTGGGAATTTCGAGAACGAAATTCTTTTGTAGTCGGGTATAATGCAATACCCTAATTCATTTATACCAGTTCTATTTTGAGTATTTCTTTATTTATGGTATTTTCCTGATTTATTGTGTTTTGGGTGCGAATAGTATAATTGACATCTGTATTTGCATCCGACCCGACCCGCTTGCTGAAAACCCGTCTTGATTCCTATTTATGATTTATCCTGGCTTGTTATGTGGATCCGTGCACTTTCATTTTCTTTTACATACTGCATACTGGCATTTTATCTGACATCTGCATATTTTCAATATAACATTTTAAGTCACATAAAATACTTTAAAAATACATTGCATGGCCTGCATGATACCCCTAACCCCATGGTAGCATCCGCGTATCTTGTTCTCGTCCCGTTCAGTGAAACGGACTTGTTTGGATGGCTACGCGCACGTACGTGCATCCGTTCTTGGGGGTATGCATTTTTATTATCCGGACATTCATTTTTAGTTTTGGTCGACATGTATATTTTTCGTATTTTAAAATTGAATTTTAGACCCGACCCGGGCATGTTTTGGACTATATTTGTATTTACCAGAATATCAAATTTTATTTATATAATATTAATTTTATAAACTGATACAAATTAAAATTTAGTTAACTAATAAAAGATTTTTTAGATTTAAATTTAAACTAATTTCCTAACAAACTCTCTCTCTCCTCTGCATATATATATTTATATATATTTTATTTTTTTCTTTCCTTATTTAATACACAACCTCTTCTTCTTACTTCTTCTTCTTTTTTCTTTCTTTTTCTTGATCTTGTTTCTTGATTCCGGTGATCACAGCCGGAGCCGTACTCGTCGCTGACGATCCGAGTGATCCAGTGAACGTACCTTTCCTGTGTGATCACCCTCTAGTCTTGCCTGGACCCGTCCCACGTGCCGCGTGTGCGTTGCGACTATTTACCGATGTCGGACGTGCCGTGCGTATCCATCGCATGATTTGATCGAGGCAAGTTTACAACTTGCTACATGCTATGCTTTATGTAATTTATTTATATATTTCCGTATTATCATCATCATCATTATCATCATCATACAGCTATATCTATATAATTCATACACCGTACTTATTTAACGTTAATCGGTTTTATAATATAAAATGTATGAAACTTTACAACTTGCGACATGCTATAATTATATCTATAAAAATTTATATCGTCGTAATATTTCTTATTATTATCTTTAATTAGTTTATAATCTGCATTTTATAATGTTATATAAGATATAGTTTGAAAATATTATAGTTTATACATGAAACGTCGTTGCAAAGCGGATACGACAAATCTGAAATTTACTGTACACCTTACCTTATAAAATTCATTATAAATCATAGAAAAATCATTAGTATACGTTCTTTAGTTCATTACGAAGCTAACTCAGGATTCTATAACTCTATGAAATATTTACTTGCAAAATAAATTGTTTAAATAATTTAAAATACAAATGAAAATATCTCTAAACTGCTGTCCAGGGAAATTCCAGCAACAAAGTTTCAACTTTGAATGTTCATAGGTTTTTTAAGAACAACCTGAGATACTTCAACTTATAAAAATGAAAACCTTATTGAATTATCTTTGTTTTGGTATAAGACACGTCCCTTTTGGAGAAAGTTTATTATTTTTAAGTTATTTTACAAATCAGGGTGACGCTGAATTTCTAAACGGAACTTTCTTGTGCATGTTTAATCAATATCACTTTTATAGTTATTAATCGGTTTGAATATGTTATACATATTAATATTATTATATCAATATCTATTTAATAAATAATAGGGCTTGTGTTTTAATATTCAGCAAATTTTACCGATTTACAGTTTTATAGTATCCGTCTGTATCCGTACAGTTTATTACATATCTAGTTGCATGCCGAGACCATATTATTTCATTTTACTGTTACATTAGTATCCCATACTTGATCTTGTGCATCCTACATAGTTATGATATAATCTCTGATAAATATTTATGCATCCATGCTTTATTTGTACACCCGTACCTGTTACAGTTTTATTATGAGCATCTGTTTGATACCTGTACACTACTTGACGTGACCTGATACACTACTACTTGACATGACTTGATACATGTACACAACCTGACATGATCTGATATATCACTATTTGACATGTTACCTGATCCCGTTTCTAATGCCAACAATCCTGACATGTCATCCCGATGGACATATCCTGTTGTCTGTATAGACAAACTTGTTCCTGCTTGATCCTGTGTTGGCATTAACTTCAGATTCATCAATACCTGACTTGATCGCATAACTTGGGGGTATGAGGAAATCAATGATGAAACTTGACTTGTAACTCGACAGTTCGATTGCTTATACTAATCAATTTTAGGGGCTAGGCCAGCCCTGGGATGATGATGCTGACATCATTCATCTGTACATGTTTCCTGTTTAGTACCTAGCGGCATGTCTCGGTTTCAGCCCGAGAATCTGGACCGTGGTCCTGGGCATGCACGGGATACTATTGAGTTTTATCAACGATTCATCAAATTGATTTCAAAGACTTAGAATAGATAACCCAGCAGCACAATTTAGATTGATCATTGCACATCACATGTGCTTATACCCTTCACTGTTCCTTATTCGTGATACTGCTATACTCTTATTACTGTTCTTACTCGTGCCTGCATGTCCTACTACTCCTTGATTATATTATTGTTGATATTATGGCACACTGTTGTCTGGGTTTTGCATGACCCATATCCTCTACCCTTGTTGCAGGCCGATCAGGAGTATTTCCGCCGTCAAGCCGAGCAGTGAGGATCCTGTTAGTATCAAGTTTAGTTTATGTTTACTTTCCAGATTGTTATTGTTACTTGGATCCATTGCTTCCGCATATTATTTTGACTCGTTTATTCTGGCATATGGACATGTACTAGATAGTCTTTTATTTTTACTGTTCTTGATATCTCCAGACAACCTTGATGTGACTGTGGAAGGATGTTTCCTAACTATAGGTAGCATGGTTAGCTATGTCACGTGCCTATTTGAGTGCACTCTGGAAAGCGGAACGTGACATTTGGATTCTATCAACAGGAGTTGAACTCTATGAGGTCGAATCTCCCGTTGTTTCTCAGTACTCAGTGGTAGAGCGTCGGTCTGGTTTTGAAACTATGTACCTATGACTTTGTGTGATGGAACTTCTTTCTATTAGCATTGAATTTCGAGATTGAGGTACCAATCGACTGCATCCCTTTCCGGCTGTTCAATAAAGTAGACGAGGTCGTCGAAGAGCCGGATTCAAACCGAGACGAATTCCGGAAAAGAATCCGAGTGCAAAATGTCGTCGCTTATTGTCACTAAGAAACTGAAAGAAACCTCGGCTTTTTTCTTTCAATCGTCGTTGCTATTGTACATGGTGTTGGTCAAAGGTACTGCTGCAGGCCAAGACATAAAGTGGGCCCCACATGTGTGAGGAAAGATCTGTTGCAGTACGATAGGCGTCTTTAGAAAATCTCCTTTCCGGTCTTGTGCCAGTTGACCAACTCAAAGAATAATAATGCACAGTCCGGTGAAGCCCACCCTCAATTTCGACTATAAGATGCCTCTCTCATACAATTCGATACCTCTTCGATGTCCTGAGGAGAAGTTTGGTTTCAAACTTCGAGGAGAAGATTCTTGCTGTATACTCGTTCGTAGGGGAGAGGCCCCTTGCCAATCTTCGAAGAAGTCTGTGTACGGACACGACATGGATACATGACATGGAAAATTTGTAAAGAGAAGGACACGGAGACATGGCTATATTATTTTATATATTTAATTATATATGTATTAAACAATATATAAATAACTATGAGAAGAAACATGTACAAATATAACATTAAAGTACAATATAAATAAAAATTGAAGGTTATATCTTTCATCGATAGCCGTAAGTATTTTTGAGCATAAACAAGTATGTATGTATGAATGCATGAAAAAAAAAATACATAAGTATCCAATCTTAAAGTTAAAGCAAACAAAATATTAACCGTTTTTAATTGGAACTGACTTTCATATGCCTGAATTCATCATCCGCATCAATTTGACCTTTCTAGATCTAGTCCGAATGAGAGATTCAAAATATTTAATATTTTTGTATTCTCAAAAGTATCAAAATTATCCACACATATACACGTTCTTATTTTCCAACACCTTATGTTATGTAGACACGCCCAATTTGGGAGGACACAGCCAAGCGTATCAAACACGGTATCGGACGGAGTGTTCGAGTGTCCAATACAGGGTACATGGACACGACGAACAAATAGAAGTCTCTATACTTCCTAGGAAAAAGGTAATCATACTCTTCTATTATCACTCCGATAAAAAGGAAAGGCAAACGAATTCACTACTCATATTGAGAGGGGAATCTTTCTTTTTACTCAGAATATAATCTCAAAAGATATATATAAGAGGTAATCTGGAATCTGTAAGAAATATAAATACCATATAATCTGCTTCAATATACAATAGAGATACAGATCAATTAAATAAAAACAATAAATTTCATTGGATTACATGACCATTACAGACACTAGTTTTTTGCATGTGCGATGCATGCGGAATGGAAGAAGCTTGTATCACATATTGTTAGAATAACTACGATATTCTAGAGTTTTCTAGAATAGTTTGATATATGTAATTAGTAATAAATGAGGGATGTGCATGTAAAATGAGCAAAACGCTATATAAAAAGAAGGTTAGGGCTAATCCTAATCATCTAAAAAACATTCCCCAAATATCTATCATTGTCTTTCACCCCAAATATCTATCATTGTCTTTCATTAAACTGCCTAAAAGTTTTTATTACAGTAAATTCCTTTAAAACTTTGGTTATAAGGGGGATTTTTCCGCTAAAACACCCTTAAATGAATCATTTTAAAAGTGCTTACCGAAATAAACAAACATTAAGGAGTTAAATTGCAGATATTTTAGCATGATTTATAGCCTAATAAAACCAGAATCTGATAAAGTTAAATAACTATAAGCCGATTGAAGTTGAAAATCTACTTGAAAGACCGATTAAGGAAACAATTCAATGATAGGTCATGCTTAGAGAACAAACAACACATACTTCAAATATCTGGATAAATAATAAATGAAAAGCAAACCTGAATCGCAAGAAACTTAGAACTTTCACCAGGGGGACAATGCAACTGAATCTCCCATATGCTCTCATAAGAAAGTTCAAGTTTATATGACTGACTATCTTGTGATACGAAAAAACAAATTTTCTTCATATTGAAACCAAAATGAACCTTAACATCCATGCAGCTCCATAGAACACCTAACTTGTGTGTGGAAATCAAGCAGCCAAGATGCAGTTTTGTGTTTTCTAATTCAAAGAACGGTTTCCTTGGCTTGGGCACAATGTCGCGTTCCATATACCTAACCTTTAAATGAGATCGCCCATAAGATAAAGGTGGCTGCTGAGTAGCTTTATTGTAAATGATTTCTGCATCTCTGCTTGTTGAAAACTGAACAATTGCATAAGCTCTTGCACTCGTTGTCATCACTCTGGGAGGTCTAACCTTAAGTGCAAATATGGATCCATACCCTGTAATTTTTTCCACAAAATTCTTCACCTCATCGGCATTAGTAGTTAGAGGAAAACCATAAACTTGAATTGTTTTGCCTCCCACAATTTCTTTGCCTCCCATAATTGTTGTGCTTCCCATAACTATATGACAAAAAGCGCAGGCAACTGTTAAGTGATAAATAAAATTGTCTTCGGATATTAAACGGATGCTCCACAAAAACATGGTTTTTATTTTTGGGTTAATTGCATTAAACCGCCCCCCCCCCCCCACCCACCCCACCCACCCAAAAAAACACTCGAATTCTACTCTAATGAACATGAACAAGTTCTGGTGATAAGTTAGACAATCATTTGAGACTGTTTAAAGTTTATTTTGAATGTTTCACAAGATTTTTAGTGGATGAACAGAGGGAGTGTTTGAGCTAATAATTCAGAAGGGGTATAGGTTCAGTATGAGGTAAACTATAGGGTTTTCTTATGGAGCTAACCTTCTGTTTTTTCCCCATGATTTTAACTCGCCTAATCAAAAAAGAGCATTCATGCTTTTTTCCAACATATTCTTCTTCTTTCTTTCATTCTGTCCAAAAGATTGGATATGCTGAAAATATTACTGCCACCAAGCTTCGCTCAAAGAACTTGTCCTCATCAGCTAAAATAGCATTATGTTGCGTTGAAAGAATTTTACGAGGGATAAAAGAAAAAAGCAGTAGTTTAGATTTTCCTAAACGATAACACCAACAAAGCCAAAAGAGGTATCATCGCCATAGGACATTAGTACAAATATTCTGGATAGGCATGAATGAGGGATCCGGAGTCCCTGCTACTATGAGCCCATGCTATTCCGTGATATTAAAATCAACATCCCAGAATTTTTTGATCTTAAAATCAACGGTCACGATCGGCTGCCAAACAGTGTAAAACTAGGGGTTTTGGTGTCTGTTTTTCATGTGTGATGTGCGGTCAGTATGCTCCCGGAAAACCATAATAATAGGGAGGAAAATGGCAGGGGTTCCCAATCTAGAATGAGGACCCGCTACATATCTTTGACCATATATAAATGTTAAAGAAATAAGTGCGAAAAGAGTTCTTTTGATTTTTTGAAAAATTGTAAATAGGCGAGATTAAAAAAAAAAGACTGCCTCACACAGTTCATGTTAAACATAATAGATGATAAATTTCAAAAAAGGGCAAGAAAAAATTATATCCGAACATAATCACGTAACCCTAAACAACAAGTGCTCGCATTAGCACAACTTCTAGCCTATTCAACAACTTTCCCCTTCATGATGATGATAAATCAAAACAGCACAAGAACAAATGAGCAAATTCATAATTTACCTCTAACAGATTAATTATATGCACCATATTTAGATAACAGTTTACATATCAGTCTGAATAAGCCCTTGACAAGTTATATATATTGAATCGGCAACAACATATATTTGGTGGGTAAATTAATTTTCGGGGTTTATCCAGGTGACCAAAGTTTTAACCTAGAAAGTAGGGCTCGTTTTTGTTTTTATTTTTTTTGATAAAAAGAGTGGATATAAGTACGGCTCATGTTGACATCAAGAAGATCATGGTTAGTGCAATCCAAAGAGAAAAAATTGTCATAAGACATAAGGTGTTTTGATGTTGAATGTTTTTTAAACAAAATTATTCACTTGGTGGTACTCTTGCTCACTAGAATTTCAGCTAAGTAACCTCGGTTCATGTTGGATTCATGTTGAATATCATCAAGGTTATGGTATTACAAAGTCAAAACAAAATTTTCATGAAACATTCAGATTTTAATCTTTGGTCCCTTCCAAAAACCATACTTTATCCTAAATTTAACATAGAAAGAACAAATCTTGATGACTGATAGCTATTTTGGTGTCTCATTTTACTTCTAACACACACACAAGAAATTAACACAAAAAAATATTTAAAAGAAAAGGTAACGCTATAATCAAATAATCTCATAAAAATCCAGTAGAAATTGAAATCAAAATGCTCAACCAAATCACATGTGAATAAAACTGATTAAAGTGAGAAAACCCACCACGAGAAAATCCAAGATTCCAACGATCGAGCTCCCCAAAACCCTGAAAAAAAAAATCAAGAGTAAATTTCGATCGAGACGCGTTGTGAAATATTATAAAGGAGAAGAGAAATAAAATCTGACCTCAATTCCAAGAAATCCCAAGGGTTATGATTTTGAAGAGCAATTATAGAATGTTGTGATTCCAACAAAAAAAATATTTAATGAAGTGGCTTTTCAAGTCAAGAGTCCACTCTATAGATTCTTTATTCTTGTTGCGTCAACATAAAAACGTTTTTTTTTTTTTTTGAGATTTATTTTCATGTATCCCCATATATATTTTTCCAATTTATATTTAGGTCCTAAACTTAGAGAAAAACGGTTAACAATGCACAATAAAGTTTTAATAAAAATAAAAATAGAATAAGGAAATTCTTCGATTTTTTAAAAGAATTTTTTTACATTTTTGAGTATACCACCACTATTCAACAAAAATAGACGGTTTTTACGCTTCAGATGGCATCATACAGTTAATGCTATCAATTGCATAGTTTATATTATCAAAATTAAGAATATTAGCCTACATCATGTATGAAATATCTATGTTGTGTGGAACAAATTTAATTATTTCCTTCAAATTATTTATACTAATATGTGCCCTCAATTATATAACAATATGATTAGCCTGTATACTGAAATATGTTCTAGCTTGCATAAAAAAGTCTCTATAGGCTTCTTTTTAAAATACTAGTATTTTGCAAATACGATGCGCGTGTGTATATTTTGAACATCATATACTAAAGGCATGTGTAAATTTCTTTTTTAAATCCTGTACATTACATAAAAATTTCTAAAGATATATATAGTTTTTCAAACTTTAGATTAAATGAATACGTTTGGTAGTAATATTAGAATTAAGAAATTTATAAGTTGAGTACTGATGATGCTCAATATTGGCGATCTCCAAGATCAGGACATGTGGCAGATGATGTGTCCCAGGACTCAGAAGAAAGAGCCCACAGGAACCGACCAGGCTACCCTGCACCCGACCTGCGAGCACAAGCTGGCCCTCCTCAGGGCCCCCTGCAAATTGGCCTCCTCGACCCCTCAGCTCGCCCGAGCTGCCACAAGGCCAAGACTCCTCAGCCTTCTTGCTCGTCCCCGAGCCCCTCGGCCGAGGCCGTCTTCCTCGGTCCTCCGACCAACTCCACCGCCCACAGGCGTAACCGCCGCTCCGCAAATCTCACCATGCCCGGATTCTCCGCCAGCAACATCCCACGTTCAATGCCATCACGATCCCCATTAATGGGCAATCCGCTCTCTACATGGGCGTGACGTCCAGAGCGTAACTGCCGGCGAGATTCTCGTGCCTGCTGCTGCGTGCCACCACCGCTATATAAACCCCCATCACAGCGGGGTCAAGTAAGCCATTTTTACTCCACTTAGCCGTTACTCTGCTCGGATCTAGTACTAACTTGATCGTTGGAGGGTCCTCGGTGGTACCAAACCACCTTGGGACTTCATTGCAGGTACTCGGTGCTAAACTCTTCAAATCACCAATCGCACCAAAAACCATTGAGATCCATAGCAGCAGAAGATCATCGCCAAAATCCACCGGGAGATCAACGGAAGACGGCATCTGACGGAGACCCAAAAAGGACTTCCATCAGTTGGCGCCGTCTATGGGAAACTAACTCCACAAAACACAAAGTTGGCCTTCCGATCTCCACCGACATGGCAACCGATTCTCCTGAAGATCCAAACACCCGCTGGCGCCGCCCTCACAACAGAAGCGCGGACGAACCCTCACCAAATGTCGTCGGCTTCCCTGCTGGCTGCCGTTTCACAGGCTCCAGCGACCGCCCGAGCAAAAGGGCTAGAGGCCGAGAGCACATCACCTTTGGCGACGAAGATCTCCACGGCATATCTGTGCCCCATAGCGACCCGCTGGTGATCATAGCCCAAATTCACCGGTACGAGGTCCACCGGATACTCATCGATCTGGGCAGTTCAGCAGACATTCTCTTCCACGACTGCTTCCTACGTATGGGGCTCGCCCCAGCAGACCTGAGACCGACCTCTCACATCCTCTCGGGGTTCACCAACCATTCCATCCCGGCACAAGGGGTGGTCACCCTGTAGTTCACGATCGGGGAACCCGGCCACATGCACACATTGCCTATGGACTTCATCGTAGCGAAGGTTCCATCGGCCTACAACGTCCTCCTTGGCCGCCCGACGCTGAACTCCCTACAGGCCCAAATCTCGACATACCATCTGGCGATAAAATTCCCTCTCGATCGGGGCGGGATCAGTCGGTCATATGGGAGCCAGCGGGTCGCGAAGATAGGACTTACCGAGACGTCTTCGCCTGAGCGGCATGCTAACGGCGCTGAGGCGTGCGACGACATCAATGGATCCCTGGACACCCGAGACGAGCGGAAGGAGGTCCGTGGAGCGCCGGTCGAACCTGTAATACCCAGCACCCTTTGGTACGTCTATATCCGTAATTTTATTTTCACCTATAAGATTTTATTTATAATTATCTTTCATTTTAAAATTCCCCAATCTATTTTAGTTCTCCTCCTTTTCCTTTCTAAAATCCGAAAATTCCCACACAATGACCCTCAGCATTATTCCGTCAGCCCAGCTCTTTCAATTTTTCCCATTAGTTCAGTTATTTAATTTAAACCCAAAATCTATATTTTTTCAGCCCAAATCTATTTTCTTTTTATAAACTCCAAGCCCATTCCTTTTCTTTTCCCTTATTGATATTCCTATTATTTTTAGCCCATCTTTTCGGCCCTCTCTCTATATTCTCCCATTAAAATTTTTCCCATTTAAATTCTAAGCCCGGCCCCATTTCCTTTTTCTATTTAATCTTCAATTCTTTTTATTCTGGCCCGAGCCCAGCCCCATATTCCACAGCCCACCTCATTAATTCAAATTCAAATCTTATTACTTTTAGTTTCCCCAGCCGGCCCACACCTTCTCACCAATTTCTTTTTTATTCTTCCGGCCCGCTCCACTCCAACCCACCATCTCCTCTTCTCCCCAACGGCTAGTTTTTCCCGCCCACGCCACTACTCCTTCGACCCGCCTCCTCCGCTCACGTCTGCGCCCACGACGCTAATGCCGGCGACCACGTCGACCCATGCTCCTCGCCTCCGCCGACGCTCACGCTCGTGCGCATTACTCTCGCGATCACCCTGCGCCTCTCTCTCATCTCATTCCTCTGCCTCGTCTCTTTTCTCCTTCCTCATTATCTCTCAAATTCACCTCTGCTGCCACCACCCATTTTCCTCGACGGCGACGACCTCATCACCGCGTGCAACCCTCACGACCTCTCTTCCCCTCCACCTTCGACCACCACCTGACCCGAGCTCCCTCGTCCTCCTTTCTACTCGAACCCACCGAACCCACCGATCACCCAACTCTCCTCGCCCCACAGCCGACGACGACGACTGCACCCCCACCATTTTTCCTCGCTCACTTCTCTCCACCATCAAGAGCTCCCTACACTACCCCCTCCGTCTACAGCCGTGCACATCCCGTGCTCGACCACCGCCCGCTGTCGACGTCGGTGAGCTTCTCGCCTCATCGTCGGCGCCCCGAACTCCATCATCACCACGCCATCATCTCTCCTTGTCCCCCTCTCTCGATCTCAGGTCTCTCTCTCTCCCTGGTTCTCTGTCCCTCTTTCTCCTTCACTCTCAGCTCCCTCTCTTTCTCAGTCTCTATCTCTCTCTCTCTAACTCGTTTCCCTCTCTCTATCTCTCTGAGCCTACTCTCTCTCTCTCTGTCTCAGCCTACCCTCTCTCTCTCTCTCTCTCTCTCAGCCTACTCACTCTCTTTCCTTAACTTTCTTTCAAAAACCACACAAAACATCCCCTTTCCTTACAAACCCTCACTACGGCCATTGCCGGAGAGACGCCGTCAACCATCATCAACCCCAGTACACTCGCAGAGGATCATCAAGCACCCCTCAACGCCCAGTGACCGTGCAACGACTCCGGACAACTCCGACGCAAAATCCGCGTCTTGATCCAAGCTCGCGCAAATCCGTTTCACGGCGTACATCACGCGTTCGTGACGCCGCTGCCACCGTGCGACCCCGAGGCGTTTCCAGGCAAGTTTTCTACTTGCTTACATGCTATTTACCTAAGTTACGATCTTTAATTACATATATCATAAAGTTGCAAGTTTAGATCAATTATGTGCCGTAACTGTTCGATACTTGTTCTCTTAGGAAATCATTATCAAATTTGGCGGAACCAGGTTGTTCTTGTTGGCCCTTGGTGTGATGGATAACATGTGCAAATTTCATTAGAAAATACGACTGTTAAAGATTAAAACGACTACCCCCAAGTTTAACCGTAAAACTGAAATTCTACTGTACCTGAAAACCGTTAAATTCACCATAAATCATATACATACTAGAATGGTGCGTTCTAGGGCTCAAATCGAAGATAACTCGACGAAATTTAACCCTATGCTAGTTTCCAGACATTCCTGTACTTAAATCGTGATGATAATTGTATCGGAGTGCGACTCTGGACTGCAGTCCAGAGCGACTCAAATTGTGCTTGCTGTTCCGTAATGGATACCATAGGATTTCCTTAACTCGTAGGTTGCGGAACTCTACTGCTTATTGTAGGTAACTCTGTTAGCTAGACAACACATTTGGTTTCATTCTGTTTCGTTACCGTTTGATATTTAATCTGTAATTTAAAAGATCGGGACACATAACAGTCCCAGCAGAATCAGAATTGACATGTTAATATTAAACAGATTATAACTCCTAACTTACAGACGCAATTGAAGATCCGTTTGTTGCGTTGAAAACTTTACTGAAAACCCTAGAATTCATTCAACTGTAGAGTCGCTAAATTATGATCCCAACTGGGGTTAAAATGCGTTGCGAAATGGATTTCTGATTCTGAAACCGGATTTTCAGCCGCGTGCGCTTAAAATGAAATAGTTATAACTAATGATCCTGAAACCCGATTGGCTCGAAACCAAATTAGATGAATAGCTAACTGAACATATTAATTACTACCTTTTTATCGTTTCGCTAAATTATATACATATGTTTCATGATAAATCGTGCAAGTGATAAACGGTTGTTTTTATGACACCTTAATTGTGCTTCTTATACTGTTCATGCATCATATCATACCTATATTATTGTAGTGATAACCTAGTGAGATCGTGCATTTACCCAGTATTAGTTTCTAGCGATGATTGTGGCAAGTACGTCATTGTTCGTGTATCCGTGATTAAGTGAAAGTGATACGTACTTGTACACAATCAGTGACCCTTTTATTTATTGCATTGTCGACGTCTGTGGAATGCGTGTACGTGTGACTATAAGTGGAATGGGATATTTATGGAAGCGTTGCACGGATGTCACAGATAAGACACCAAACACTTCCGTTTACCTTAGGTATTAGTCGGGACGTGCTTGATGGAGGCCCTGCCTCCAGTTCTCGCCCAGACTTGTCACGGATCGATTAGTATTTAGGTTGATGGTTAGCGTTTGATGTAGACCACGGGGTGTGGGGTAGTTTAAGTGTGAGTTCAACAGAATCTCGGGAGTCCCATGCCGGCTTATATATTTAGGGAGTTATATGGAGTTTTACAGGGTATGTGATATATACACCGTGATATTCTCGTTACATGTTGGGCCCGTGGTCCCTTGCCCTTGGGTTCTACCCTTGGGTGGAGGACACTCACGAGTGGTTGACTCTCACACTTGGACTGACGATAGCCTTAGTGACCTGTATAGTGAGACTTAGAGACTGATAGGGATACTGGCATTTATATTCCTTTTGTACTGTGTTGGTATACGTGACATATTGTTATACTGCTTTACTATTCCGCTGCATTGATTACTGCACATGCGTATTCATGATGTCATTTATTTACTGCTTCACATACCTATTATCACTGTTAGAACTGTCACTTGATTTTATACATATTATATTGCTATTGTGTCGCTCTGACGACCTGAGTATGCATGCTCAGTGTGAGGAGAAGATTTAGCTTGGATCAGAACTAGACGTGCATCACCGACTTCTTGACTTGCTACTCCGATTTACTTTCGTTTGTTCCACTTCAGGTCAGTTTATATTATTGTACCTTTCAGTTACTGCATTTCTTATTACCTGCGCATCGTTTACTGTTTACCATGATAAACTAGAAGCCGAAGTGTGACTACGGCAGGACATTTCCTTGACTGTAGGAGCATGGCTGGCCTTGTCTACCTCTCGTATTCTGTATTTTGGGAAGCGGGGCGTGACAGAACCTCTGACCGAGGTGCCCCTAACAGAAGGAGACCAAGGGAAGACCGTCTAGGTCGGGTCGCTCCTGACGGGGACTCAGCGGGATGACTTGATCAGATTCCTCAGAAGCAACTCTGACGTCTTCGCCTGGGCGCCTGCTGACATGCCTGGGATCAGCCCCAAAATCATCTCCCAAAAGCTCGGAGTTGATCTTGCGTCCCGAACCGTCAGACAGAAGAAAAGAAGCCTCGCCCCGGTCAAACAGAAGGCTGTCGAAGAGGAGGTTGATCGGCTCCTCGCCGCCAACTTCATCAGAAATGTGCCCTACTCGGAGTGGCTGGCAAACGTAGTTCTGGTCAAGAAGTCAAACGGGAAGTGGCATATGTGCGTCGACTTCACCGACCTCAATAAGGCCTACCCCAAGGACAACTTTCCGCTCCCCCGCATAGACCAGCTCGTCGACAGTTTGGCCGGTCATGAGCTGCTGAGCTTCATGGACGCTTTCTCCGGCTACAACCAAATCCGTATGAATCCTGAAGACGAAAATCTGACCGCATTCACAACGGACCAGCGAGTGTACTGCTACAAGGTGATGCCCTTCGGCCTCAAGAACGCCGGGACCACATACCAAAGGCTGGTCAATCGCATGTTCAAGCCATAGATCGGTAGAAATATGGAAGTCTACATTGACGACATGCTCGTCAAGTCCATCTCGTCGGCTGACCATGCCAAGGACCTGGGCAAAGCATTCGGAGTGCTCCGCAAATTCAACATGAAGCTAAACCGTGCCAAGTGCGAATTCGGAGTCACCGGAGGAAAGTTCCTCGGGTTCATGGTCACTCACCGCGGAATCGAAGCTAACCCAGAGAAGATCGACGCTATCCTGAGCATGGACGCACCCAAGACCAATGTCGAGATAATGTGGCTCACGGAGCGGGTCGCCGCTCTGAGCCGTTTCATGTCCAGGTCAGGGGAGAAGTGCTTTCCGTTCTTTAAGGCGCTGAGGAAAATTCCAAGGTTCGAGTGGTCGGAGGAATGCCAAGCCGCCTTCGACCAACTGAAGAGGCACCTCGCAACACCGCCGCTGCTCACCCGGCCAGTGGAGGGGGATGAGCTATCGCTGTATCTGGCGGTATCCGACCAAACAGCAGGCTCGGTGCTCATCCGGGAGGCCGAAGGGGTGCAGAAGCCAATGTATTATGTGAGTCACGCGTTTAAGGACGTGGAGACGAGGTACCCCGCCATAGAGAAGATTGTCTTAGCCCTCGTGGTAACCTCGCGGAAGCTGCGGCACTACTTCCAAGCACACACCATCATCGTGCTCACCGAGCGCCCGTTGGGAGCTATCCTAGCATCACCGAAATCCTCGGGCCGCCTAGAAAAATGGAGGTGGGAGCTATCTCAATTCGACATAAGGTATCGCCCGAGGCAAGCCATCAAGGCGCAGGACCTGGCCGATTTCATCGTTGAATGCACCATCCCTAGCAGGAAATCGGAGTCCGCGCCACCCCTCGTAGCCCAGTGTCCAGTCCCGGGAGACCCTAGCTCGGTTCCGGAGTGAGTCATCTACGTTGACGGGTCTTCTATCGAAGAAGGCTGCGGTGTCGGCCTTATCATCCAGGGCCCAAACGAAGCTGAGATAGAGTATTCTTTGAGGCTCGGTTTCAAAGCATCGAACAACGCGGCAGAATACAAGGCCCTCCTGGCCGGACTGTGCATGGCCGTCGGGCTGGGGTTGAAGATAATTCGAATCTGCAGCGACTCGACCCTTGTTATCGGTCAAGTGACTGGCCGCTTCGAAGCTTGAGAGCATCTAATGATGAAGTACCTAGACGAAGTGAGGAAACTCCGAAGAAACTTCGACGAAGTCCAGGTAGAACAAATACCCAGGCAGCTGAATGCCCAAGTAGACGCCCTGAGCAAGCCAGCTTCGTCGTACTCGGCCGACAATAAGCGGTCAATCCTCTTCGAAACCTTGCCTCGATCCAGCGTGGGAAACAAAGCGACGACGCTCCACGTGTACGCGGCGCAGGAGAGCGACCAGGATTGGAAGAAGCCCCTTATGGAGTTCCTGAAGGATGACGCGCTCCCGGAGGACCAGGCGCCCGCCCGCCGTCTCCGGGCCAAAGCCCGCCACTTCGTCTGGAGCAACGGGAACCTCTATAAGAAGGCCTTCACTCAGCCCCTGCTCCGATGCGTCGAACCCCACGAAGCCGACTACGTCCTTCGGGAAATCCATGAAGGGGTAGGCGGTGCACACCAGGGGCTCGAACCATGATCCAAAAAGCGTTACTCCAAGGGTACTACTGGCCCACCATGCACGAGGATGCCCTGAAGCTGGCCAGAAGGTGCAAGAGCTGCCAGCTCTACGACAGCATTCCCCGCCTCCCGGCTACCGAGCTAACCTCCCTGACATCCCAATGGCCATTCGCCCAGTGGGGGTTGGATATGATCAGGCAGTTCCCTACCGAAACAGGCAGGCAAAAATACGTCCTCGTCACGGTGGACTACTTCACCAAGTAGATCGAGGCCGTCCCCATCAGGAAACCGGACGCCGCCACAACCATCAAGTTCCTGCAAAACAACCTGATACTCCGGTTTGGCATCCCGAGGTGCATCATCACCGACCACAAGACGAACATCAAGAACGAGAAAGTGAAAGACTTCTGCAAAGAGTACCGTATCCTCATGAAGTTCGCCGCGGTCGCGCATCCCCAATGTAACGGGCAGGCCGAGGTCGCTAACCGAGACGTCCTCCGAGGTCTCCGGACCCGCCTAGAAAGGAGACAAGGAAGTTCGGTCGAAGAGCTGCCCCGGGTCTTATGGGCCCTGCGCACGTCAAGAAAGACTCCCGCGGGGAGACCCCCTTCAGTCTCTGCTACGGAACCGAAGCGATGGTCCCAGCGGAGATCGGGCTACCCAGTCACCGGGTCGAGCACTTCGACGATGACGCAAACACCACGGCGCTACGGACCAACCTCGACATCTTGTTGGAAAAGAGGGATCGGGCTCAGATCAGAGCTGCCGCCTATCAACAACAAACGGCCCGATACTACAACGCCCGGGTCAAACACCGCTCCTTCAAGACCGGGGACCTGGTCCTGCGGCGGAACGAGTTCATTAACCAAGGCAGGATTCACAAGTTCTCCCCAAAGTGGGAGGGTCCCTTTCTCGTCTCTGAGGCGCTCCCCGGCGGAGCCTACCGCTTACAAGACACGGACGGACGAAAGCTTCCGCAGCCTTACAACGCCGAGAAGCTCAAGCTATACCAGTGAGGTCAAAGCCGGCGAGCGTATGCCACCCCCTTCGGGATTTCCCTCTCACAAAGATGGTGTAAAGCGTTCTCTAAAATTCCTATCCATACGAATAAAGAAACGTCGAATCATTCCGAGTAGAGTTCCATCTTTACAACTTAAGGCACTCACCAAGAGGCGGCCGTGCAACCCACTGCCCAGACCAAAAAGCCCTCCCAGAGGCAGTCGAGCCCGAGGATCCCTCGCTCGGCTATCCCCACGGGGCAGCTTCCTTACCGCAACGCCGAGGATCAAAAAGCCCTCACAGAGGCAGTCGAGCCCGAGGATCCCTCGCTCGGCTATCCCCAGCGGGCAGCTTCCCTACCGCAACGCCGGGGATCAAGAAGCCCTCCCAGAGGCAGTCGAGCCTGAGGATCCCTCGCTCGGCTATCCTTCAGGACAAAAGCCCTCGCCAAGAGGCACCGGGCAGTAACCCTGCCCGGCCAAGGGTCCTTGGTAGGCTTCTACAGCCCCTCCCACGCTAAGGACCAAAGTCCTCCCAGAGGCAGTCGAGTCCTTGCTCAGCTATCCCCGGCTGGCAGCTTCCTACCATAACCGATAGGGATCAAAGTCCTCGCCAAGAGGCACTGGGCAGTAACCCTACTCGGTCCCCGTCCTGAAGGGTCAAAGCCCTCGCAAGAGGCAACCGAGCAGCTGCCCTGCTCGGTCATCTCCGGTTGGTAACTCCCTACCCATGACGCCAGGGATTGAAGCCCTTGCAAGAGGCATCCGAGCGGCTGCCCCGCTTGGTCATCCCAGGCTGGTAGTTGCCTACCTGCGACGCCAAGGGTCAAATTCCTCACCAAGAGGCAACCACGCAGCTTCACTACCCGGTCACCCTTAGTGTGCTTCTTACAGCCCCTCCAACGCTAAGGATCAAAGCCCTCGCAAGAGGCAACCGAGCAGCTACTCTGCTCGGCCGTCCCTGGCGGGTAGCTTCCCTACCGCAACGCCAGGGATCAGAAAGCTCTCGCGAAAACCACCGAGCAACTACCCCGCTCAGTCATTCCCGACTGGTGGCCGATGCTCGAAGTCGAAAGATACCCCGTGGCCCGCGGAGGATCCGAGACCCTAGTGAGGGGCGTCAGGTCTATCCAAGTCTAAACAATCTCCCTTCAACTTCGGGGCCCATAGGGATACCTCCTCGGCAGCGCTTGGCATGCTCGTCGGCAAGTGATTGAAATCAACTCAACGGACGATCGCCTGGCAGATGGCCAACCTGACATGAAAACACAACGGTACAAGCAAAGATGTCTTACGAGCATTCTTCACACACAGAAGATGAAATGCAAACCGATGAAACAAGGATTTTCTTTTATTACCAAGAGCAAAGTTTTTACAAAGGGGTTCCCCAGCCCTACAAACTGACCGGAGGCTTACTTCGGTCTCTTCATTGCTGGCATCACGGCCTGCCGGGGGCTCTACCACCGGAGATTTCGCCACCAGGGGTGCTCCCTGCTCCCCTCGCTATCTTCCACCGGAGGCCTCACCACCGGAAGCGGAGCCTGAGCATGGAGCTTACCATCGTCGAACTCAGGAAGCTGTTCCTTCACGGCGTCCAGGGCTTTGTTCCACGCGATGGCAGAATACTCCCCGAGCTCGACGTAGAACCGCTCTGACGTTTTGTAATCGGCCACAACTTTCTTAGCCCGAGTCTCGATAACCTGGGCCTTCATAAGCGCCGCCTCAGCGTCTCTTCTGCCGGCATCCTTCTCCTTCTCCATGGCCGCGAAGCGTTCGGCCAGATCTGCCAGCTTCCTATCAGCGACCCGGAGGGACGCACTCAGACGGTGATGGGCACCCCGATTCGCTGAATTGGCAAGTTCCGCATCCTCCGCCCGGGCTGCCAGGACATCGGCCCTTACCCTCTCCAGGCGTAGGTCACGCCGCAAAACCTCGACCTCCGAGGGAAACACTTCTACTGGTCTCGGTGCGTGGAACGCCCCCTCGGCCTCCATACGAGCGGCAAGGGCGCAGTGTTGAAGGACCTAACGGAAAGCGGATGAGAAACCAGGAGGCCCTCGAGCCAAAGAAAGGAATACCAGAAAAACTGCACGTAGGGGAGTTCGTACCTGGACTGTCCCCTGGGCCATGGCCTCCTGTTGGGCCCTCAGGGAGCTATGCGGAAGCTTTCCCCCAGCTGACTCCTCCATCCCGGCGAGCAGGCCAGTAGCAACGGAAAGCCCAGACGGAACCGTGAAGACGGCGCCCCCTCCTACACGGAAATCCCTTCAGGGACCCTTGATGACGACGCGTGAGAAATTGTCCTCTTTCTCTTAAGAGGTAGGCCGTCCTCACCCTCCCTTCTGTCCCCCGTCTGGAGCTCGAATGACTGTGGACGTCTCTGGCCGCCGCCGGAGCAACCACCAGAGGCCGTCAACGGAGCAGACGATCCTATAGCCAGCAGGACATCCGGCGCAGGGCATGAGCCAGCCAGGGGCTCGGCCGTGCCACTAGCCTCCCTCTGGCGCGAGCTTCCCAAAGAGTGGGAACGATCCATGTATTCAAAAAGAAGAAGAACGCCGAGCAGTCGCGACTTAGGAAAGAGGGAATATGAAAGAGTAGGGGCCCTGGAGCAGGCCCTACCGCTACTTATTGCCGCAAACGGCCTTATCCAACGACGCCCGCCATCTCCTGCCAAAACGACTCCTCACGTCCAGCGGCACCGATCGCTCCACGTGTCGATCCTGCACTGGACTGCATCCTGTCAGACACCATAGGCCTGCATACGTCGCGTCGGCCAATCGACGCTTGACGCGTGGACCGTCGCTTCGGTTGCAGGGTGCACGAACCGGCGCACCTTCTTTAAAGTGCAGAGATCTCGCCTTGATTCGCTAGCGGAAAAGATGACTGACAGCCCGAGAACTCGTCCTGACAAAGCCCTAGAAAGGGGCTCACCTCGGGAGGCCTGGCAGTCCACTCCTGACCCGACCCGCTAGCTGGTCGGGATAAGAGTGGGAGGCTAATGATGATGCTCAATATTGGCGATCTCCAAGATCAGGACACGTGGCAGATGACGTGTCCCAGGACTCAGAAGAAAGGGCTCACAGGAGCCGACCAGGCTACCCTGCACCTGACCTGCGAGCACAAGCTGGCCCTCCTCAGGGCCCCCTGCAAATTGGCCTCCTCGGCCCCTCAGCTCGCCCGAGCTTCCACAAGACCAAGACTCCTTAGCCTTCTCGCTCGTCCCCGAGCCCTCCGGCCGAGGCCGTCTTCCTCGGTCCTTTGACCAACTCCACCGCCCACAGGCGTAACCACCGCTCCGCAAATCTCATACGCGGATTCTCCGCCAGCAACATCCCACGTTCCACGCCATCACGATCCCCATTAATGGCAATCCGCTCTCTATGCGGGCGTGACGTCGGGAGCGTAACTGCCGGCGAGATTCTCGCGCCTGCTGCTGCGTGTCGCCACCGCTATATAAACCCCCATCACAGAGGGGTCAAGTAAGCCATTTTTACTCCACTTAGCCGTTACTCTGCTCGGCTCTAGTACTAACTTGATCGTCGGAGGGTCCTCAGTGGTACCAAACTACCCCGGAACTTCTTTGCAGGTACTCAGCCCTAAACTTCTCAAATCACCAATCGCACTAAAACCCATTGAGATCCACACGCAGCAGAAGATCATCGCCAAAATCCACCGGGAGATCAACGGAAGACGACATCTAACGGAGACCCGAAAACGGACATCCATTAAGTACAAAATAACAAATATATAAGTACTTATGCATAAATTTGCAAGGAATGTCTTTTTTTAGGATTTTGAGCATAAGAGAGAATGTGTAATGAATGTGCGAGATTTTTTAATTTGTTGATTAATTACAATATCCAAGGATTTCTAGTTATAATAGCAAAGATTTATGTTCTCTTGCAATGGAAATAATTATGATCATTGATTCAATAATGATACATATAAGCATGATTTCTAATTTTGTATGTAAGCCTATTTTTTTTACCGCAACGAAGCCCACCGGCCCCGCGTGCTTCCCCTCGAAACACTAAATGGGATGTCCCGGGCCCTCCTAAACTCCTATTACCCACCATTTGGCCATGTGCCCTAGACTCCTTGAAGCACTTCTTTTTAAAGTAGTTTTTAACTTTGTTGCGATCTTCTTTTCATGAAATAAACTAAGTTCAGGAAAAAATAATATTAGAATATTTTGTACCATTAAATTATAATGGAATTAGAGGAAAACTCCAAAAGATAATTTTTTTTACCGTCGGAAGTCTTTTAAGAGCAACTTATAAATTTTGGGGCTTAATAAGCAATTATAAAGTTTTCGGGGGATTTTAGTAATCAAATTTTTGGTGGGCCTTTAAGTAAATATCCATATAATAAACAAAGGATCGTTTATCAAGAAATAATAGTGGAGTCCATAAATTTGTAAGAAAAAGCTGAAGGCAAATATTTTTCTTGCCTTTTTGATAGACAAGCCTGTGTCCCATGTACTAAGATTCTTCCCCATTTTGAGACCCTATATGAAAATTGCAAAAGCTAAGCTTGCAGGCCAAGTAATTGTGACCATTGGAGCACCTACGCCTTTTCTTCTTTTTCCATGTTTCTTAGTTTTTTGTATTTACCTTTGTGTTGACTAGGGGTGGTAATTGAACGAGCCAGCTCGGGCTCGATTAAGGTTCGGCTTGGTATCAGCTCGTTCAAATTCGGTTCATTTATTAATGAGCCGGACATGAGCCAGAAAGTCAGGCTCGTTTATTAAACGAGCCAGAAAGTCAGGCTCGTTTATTAAACGAGCCGGACTCGAGCTCAGCCAGGCTCGTTCGGTATTGACTCGGGCTCGGCTGGGTTACACAGTTTGAAAAAAAACAGTAATATGTAATATATAACAGATTCTATATAACTCTCACAACACTTAATTCAATTAAATGACAGTATATAAAGTGTACTGAGATAAATATAAAACCCAGCACTTAGATCCATTCAATGCCCTAGATGTTAATGTTTTTTAATTTTTCCATATCTGAAAACCCTGAGTTTTAAGCATTATTGTTAATTATGTTTTTTTCTTGGAAGATACTATTAATATGAGTAAATGAGCTGCAAACGAGCCGAGCTCACAAACGAGCTCAGTTGAGCTCGGCTCGTGAACTCGGCTCGTTTAGTTAATGTGCCACAAATGAACCGAACATGAGCTGGGCATGTTTAATCGAGCCGGACTCGAGCCGAGCATCTCTAGTTCGATTAACTAAACGAGCCGGACTTGGATCGACAAAAAGAACCACGAGCCGAACTCGAGCCGAGTTCGGCTCGTTTACACCCCTAGTGTTGACCGCACAAACCTCCGTGTTGACCGCACAAAACACCCCAAAGGTTTATTGGCACATGAACATCTGCTTTAGTAATCAAATTTTTGGTGGGTCTTTAAGTAAATATCCATATAATAAACAAAGGATCGTTTATCCAAGAAAGAAATAATAATTGGAGGTATGTTGGTCCCACCGCTAACGGCAGTCAGGTTTAGTGGAGTCGAACAATTTGTACGACAAAGCTAAAAGCAAATTTTTTTCTTCCCCTATTGATAGACAAGCCTGTGTCCATGTACCAAGATTCTTCCCCATTTTGAGACCCTACATGAAAATTGCAAAAGCTAATTAAGCTTGCAGGCTAAGTAATTGTAACCATTGGAGCACCTACGCCTATTCTTCTTTTTCTATGTTTCTTGGTTTTTTGTATTTACCTCCGTGTTGACCGCACAAAACACCCCAAAGGTTTACTGACACTTGAACATTTACTCTGGTCATTGACCTAACCAATAAGAAACGACTAAATAACCACAGCTCCATTCCTTCTTACGTTGATACTCCTTTTTCGAGTCCTATTTTAACTCCGAAACCCATGTCTATTGCTGAGCATATTGAACAATCTCGTAGCCGATCTTTCACTCCTTTCAACACATCCAGTTCTTGGGATCAACAAGTCCATTCACCTTTTTATCCAAATGTTGATCCCACTCATGTCCAACCATTCAATTCCTACCAGTCCTACCCGACTTCCGCACCTTCCCTAGACATTGCTTCTACACAACCATTTGGGAGTTTCATGTATCCAAACAATTTTGAATGTTTTACCGAAACCCCTTCACAACCCATGTCTAGTATGGAACAGTCGTTGGAAGCTTATATTGAAGCGACAAACAAACAGATGAGGAATTTGGATGCGTCCATTGCCGCCCTTATGCAACCTAATGAACCGGTAGCTAGTTTCCAACTAGCTCCAAATGTTCCAATGTATGATGAGGCGGTTGGACAGAGTGAGAATTTGAGTGGTAAGAGTGAGCTGTACACACTTTCAAATCAATTAACATACCCATTACCAATTGAATTCCACAACTCCAGTTTTCAATCAAGTGTCCCAAATAATTCACCAGTTAAAGATAAAACGTGTAATGAGTTGTGCGACTTTGTAGTTTTTGATTTACCTGATTGTGAAGAGTTCCTTTCGAGTGAAACCACACCTAATCCTTTTGAACTTTACACCTCCACTCTAGAACCTGAATTGATAAATATCCATACTTTTGATGAGGTGTCCGCAAAAATTAATTTTCACTTGATTGAGGATATTGACGCAGGGAATATTTTGGATGATAAACCCGTAGATTTGACTGAAATTTTATCTCCAATTCATCATCCCGAGTCATTAAATGTTTCTCCCGAACTTCATATGCGTCTTGATGTTGATGATAATTGCATGGATGAGATAACTTTTGAGGAGAATTATGAGGATAGTATTGAGGATAGTATTGAGGATAAACCAGTTTTGTTTGATATGTCGGATTTTCCAATTCATCCTCCTGAACCTTTAACTGTTATACTTCCTAAATCACCCCCTCCTTTCCATCATTCCGACCACGCAGACGATCATGCAGGAGGACTGTGAGCTTGAAAGATTTCTATTCGATCACAGCAGTTTGGACGCCATTAGTGCGTACCTCTTTGAATCTAACACAGTTCTCACAGCCGATAATGATTACGGGTGCTTCACTTTTTCGGACGATTTTGAAGACCCACCACCCTAGTTTGAGTCCTTTGAATTTTCAGATGGGTTAGTTGAACCATCAGACTCGGTTGCTTACAGTCATTTCGAACCATTGATGGAATCCTTCAAGTTCGAGACAGATTACTTAGGTGAGAATAAAACTATCCCTAAATCACTCTCTTTCGTCCTTCCTATCGTTTCGACCACGCAAGAATCCGTCGCGTTTCCATTTTCAATGTTTGGTTTACGAAGCTCAACGTACCCATGTTTTCTTGCGAATCTTGAGGGATTTGACCCCATTTCTCAGCGGGTTGATAGATTAGCACAATCGCTTTTAATATATCGGTCATCACAAATTGTGCTAATTTATTCACTCAATTTACACCCTCAAGTTTATGCTACACTTCTTTCTCTTTTCCGCCATTCTCCTCCTCTATCGAGACCGTATACCGCTTCTATCTCCACACGGTCTCGTGTGTTTCTCAACTCCTTGCTCTACACTCCTTTCTTTCACCAAATCTACCATTATCACGATAGAATTTTTGAATGGTTGGTGCTAACCTTTGGTCTGTGTAAGGCCTTGTATAGTTTGATTTTTCTCCTCCGTAACTCTGAACTTTAACGCTTAGACAGTGGAAACACCGTCTCACTTAAGTTTGGGGGAGGGGGTACCTTTTTGTATATATATTTTTGTTTTTCTTTTAACAATAAAAAAAAGAAGTAAAAAAATAAAAAAAATTATAAATAAATAAACAGGGGAGTGCCGACATTTTGACCCTCTTGGTGTGGCATGACAGTGAGGACACTGTCAAGTTTAAGTTTGGGGGTGTGCTCGGTAAGCCTTCTTCCTTCTTATTCATGTATATATTTTTGCATTTGCATATTTATTTTAAAACCCATAAAAATTGAAGATTTAAAAAAATTATAAAAGTTAAAGTATTCAATTTTGGCCATAATTGACTTGAGTTTGATAAAAATGTTAACTAGTTAGGAACAACTAGATCTTATACTTAGTAAATTAAAAACCCTAAAAATAACATTTCTTAAAATTTAACGGTAGAAAGTATATGTATTTGAAGTTTATTTAGAAATAAGCAAATTTCGAGTTGACTTCTTGGGCTAAGTTAAAATAAGAGAAAAGTATTGATATTTTTATTAAAGTATAAGTCTGAAAAATAATTCCTAAGCTTAAGTCTAAATTCTGAAAATATATACCCTACAAATTGCACAAACACGAACCTTAAAACTTGGGATAGTAGAAAAGACCTTGAAATGCTCTTGTCTAAAGTCCTTAGTACAAAGAAAAATAAAAATACAAGTGTGAATAAAGAAAAAAATGAACACTAGTTTGTGTAATTACTTAAGGCTGCATTAATAGAAAAAATATTTTGCGAGGGTGCTTCATCACCTAGTGCCTTAGACCAACTGGTTTGGGAGTCACTGATAAAAGCCTTAGGGATTACAAGACTAGGAATTACGCCTTAATGTGCAAACACATTTTGTAATCGGTTGTTGGTACCTCAAGAAGTATTAACGGTCGCATGAAGGATGTGTAAGCAAATTTCATCTAAAAATTCACCAATTAAGAAGTGCTTTGGATGACGGACAAGAGTATGATAGCTTGATTTGAATTTCCAAGTGTATGGGTGATATATACACACACGTAGGGGTATGTGACTGGGGTTTAGATAAGATATAGGAATGAGGAATAGGACTTATATTTTTAATAGAGATGATAAAAATTCCTAAGTTGAGATAGAACCCTAGAAAGAAAACTTGAAAGATGCCAAAAGCTAAGTAAATCCACAAAAATATATATAATCTTAAGTTAAATAATAAGAAAGCGTGAAGAATACAGGTAAATAATTTCTGAGTCGAAGATAATAGACTTCCCTGTTGGAAAACCTAATTGGAGAATAAAAGTTAATGGGCCAAATTGATAGGATTTTGTGGGTAGTATCCGCTGAAAACTCTCAGGAGACAACACTCCTTCTACTAGGGACACCTAGAGATTTAACGGCTTGTTGCACGAGCTCAGTGCAATCGCGTTTCCCTGCGAAAGTGAGGCTAGGTCTTTTTCAAGAATAAAACTATGTTTGCTCGAGGACGAGCAAAAGATAAGTTTGAGGGTATTTGTTCATACCATAATTTTGCATTATTATATTCCCCATTCTTATTCATTTTACAAATAAACAGGTGCTTTTGACCCATGTCTGCTACATAGTTGCAGATAACATGTTCTCGGAACAAAAACAGTGAAAAAGATGAAAAGACGATACAAAAGTGAGACTACGACCAACAAATGGAAGAATCTTGATTAAGCCTACAGTTGAAGAATAAACGAAGATCAGTGAACAAGTTCACAAAGTACAAAGGCAGCACAAGGTTCAAGACTTCGACACGAAGCAAGCGGTAAAAGTCCACGACTTTATTCACCGAGGAAATCTGAAAGGAATATAGAAGACAATATGAGAAACCAAGCGAAGAAAAGAGAAGAAAAATACAACAGGAATCAGCCCAAAAGAACACAGCCCATAAGCCCTCCTTTTGGCCGTGGAACCGCGGGCAAACATTGGTTTTGGCCGCGGATCAGTGGCCGTGTGTCGCGCGTGCGTGGCGCGTGCGTGGTAGTGTCAGTAAGGAGGTGCGTTGACTAGGTTTCTTAGGGGAAAAATTGTAAAAGCAGATGTAAATCGAATATAACCCTAGGGTTTCTATGATCTATAAATAGAAGCCCTAAAACCTTTTTTAGGTTATGCCTCTTCTTGTGCCTCATTTCATCTATCTAAATTCAGATCTGTAAATTTCTGTAAAGAAGGAAGAGAGCATCAAATAAAAATTAGGAGTAAGTTTTCTTTTCATTGCTCTAGTTAAATTTTATTTCCATACCCTAGCTAATTTCTTTCTTGACCTAGCATAGATCTTTATTATCTGCCCTAGTTAATTAGTTTAAAACATGTCTTTTAATTCCCTAATGAGTGAGTAGTCTCCTCGCTTGTTAGGGTTAAATTTGGGAAAAGCTTGAGAGATAAAGATCCCTCACCCCTTTCTTGCCCATCACACGTTTTTATAGGTCTCCATGCATACATGCACACACCGCTCCCTACGGTATCCTATCCCACGAGGTAGCGGTGATACCGTAGTATAAACGACCGGTTGTGTATGTTTTCTATGGAAGTTAGGGTAAGAATTAAGAAAGGAAGGACAAGAACCTAGAGAGAGAAACACCGTTTCTTCCCGATGGCATTAATCCTCTTTATTAATTGTTACCATAACACCCCATAGATCTTAATTTGGGCATAGAAAGCAATATTGACTTTCCAAACCTAACCTAAACCTAACCCTAGCAAGATGTTAATCCTAGTTTAGATCAACTTAGTTTTTAGATTTAATCAATCCGACACCAATCGGAATTAACTCGTTAAAACAAATCGAGAATACACAAAATCCCTGTGGACCGACCCGTACTCACCGGCTAGCTACCAAGCGACGCCGTTCTTGATTGCGGTTAACAAAATATTTTTGATCTAAAAATCCATATAAATCAGAGCCCATCCCCCGACCTGACGTGCTGCTGTCTGAGAGGGTCCTGAGCTGGGCCGGGCTTAGCCCCGTCAAGTTCGTCGGTAAGTTAGGCTTGCTTCTTTGGCTTGTGTTTTGCTCACGTCGCTGATTTGTTGGGTATTTGTTTTGTACAGGATCCATGGACTTCGACTTGCTTAAAACCTCTATGCGCCAGCCGAGGAAGGCTACGATGGCTGGGGGCGCCAGCTTTTCTCGCGCGAAGCCCGCCCTGGCTCCTACTGCTCCGGTGGTGGTGCCCCACGAGCGCCCGGGGGCGGATCCCGCCCCGGGTCCCAGCCGAGTGTCGGGCCAGAAGCGGGCCCTGATTCTGGAGGACCCGGCCTCGGAGGAGGTGATCGGTTCTCCCTCGGAGCCGCTCAAGAGGGGCTCCCGGGGACCTTCCCATGGCCGGTCTTCGCCGACCGTGGTGGAGGAAGGGGGCCTTCGGTTTGTGGTGCCATCGGGGTTGTCCGTTGCGGACAGCCTTCTGCACGAGATAGAGACCTCGACAGGGGGTAGAGTCTCCGGGGGGACCTTCAGGGCTCAGCTGGCGTCCATCGCCCAGGAGTCCGTGCAGGTAAGTTTTTTGGTTCATTGCGAGATTCGGTGCCTCCTTCATCTTTCTGATCTTTTCCGTGTCTCCCAGGTTCTCCAGCACGTAGCCCTCGCTCTGCCAATGGAAGCCGAGGTGGTAACCCCGGTGCTGGAGGCTACGGGTCGGCTCGCCTCGCTACAAGAGAGCTCCAGGCGGGAGCTCCAGGCGATGACGGCGAGGGTCACCGCCTTGGAAGGCGAGGTGGAGGCCGGGAAACGGGAGGTAGCCTGGCACCGCGAGGCCACCGTGATTGCCGAGGTCAAGCTCGAGGACGCCTAGGTGCTCGCCGGCAACCTGAAGAGGACGGTGAAGACCCTCCGAAAGGAGCTGGGGGCGGCGGCCGAAGCGGCCAAGTCGGCTGAATCGAGGGTGGTGGAGGGCTATAAGAAGTCGAGGGACTTCTATAATGACTTGGCCATGGCTACGACCCGTATTTGGCATGATACCCTTGATGCCGTTAAGGCCCGGATGCCGGAGTTTGCCGATGGAGATCTCCAGGCCGAGTTCCCCTTCGTGGACACCGATGAGCAGGGGAAGAGGTCCCTGGTGAGGAAGCCGCCGAGGACCCCGCGCGTCATGTGGTGGAGGTCGAGGACCTCGAGGTCGTACCTGGCCCCGAGGTGTTGAGCCCCCGTTTTCCTCCTTTTATTTAGTTTTTGAATTTTGTAAGGTTGGGGAGCCCCAGAAAATACCCTTTGTAAAGCTTTTGTCTTTGGTAGTAATAAAATTTTTCTTTGGCTTCATCGAATCGTGCTCTACCATCTGTTTGTGAAGAATGCTCGTAGGATATCTCTGCTTGCACCGTTGTGTTTTCATGCCAGGTTTGCCGCTTGTTTAGCAATCGCCCATCGGGTTGATTTCGATCACTCGCCGATGAGCATGCCAAGCGCTGCCGAGGAGGTATCCCCATGGGCCCCGAGGTCGAGGGGAGATTGCTTTGACCTGGATAGATTTGATGCCCCTCATTGGGGTCTCAGGTCCTCTGCAGGTGACGGGCAGAGCGTTGTTCATCGTACTTGAGCCGAGCGTGAGTGGGTGCCTGCTCGGTGGCTCTATGGGAGTGCCATCTTTGACCTCTGTCAACGCGAGCATCGACCACCAGCCGGGGGTGACTGAGCAGGGTAGCTACTCAGTTGCCTCTTGCGAGGGCTTTCTGATCCCTGGCGTTGCGGTAAGGAGGCTACCCGCTAGGGACGACTGAGCAGGGTGGCTGCTTGGTTACTTCTTGCGAGGGCTTCAACCCTTAGCGTTGGAAGGGCTGTAAGAAGCCCACTAAGGATGACCGGGCAGTGAAGCTGCGCGGTTGCCTCCTGGCGAGGGCTTTGATCCCTGTCGGTTGTAGTAGGAAGCTACCAGCCGGGGATAGCCGAGCAAGGACTCGACTGCCTCTGGGAGGACTTTGGTCCTTAGCGCTGGAGGGCTGTAAGAAGCCCACTAAGGATGACCGGGTAGTGAGGCTACGCGGTTGCCTCTTGGCGAGGGTTTTGACCTCTGGCATCGTGGGTAAGCAATTACCAGCCTGGGATGAACTAGCAGGGTTGCCGCTCTGGTGCCTCTTCTGAGGGGTTTTGATCCCTGGCGTCGTGGGTAAGCAACTACCAGCCTGGGATGAACTAGCAGGGTTGCCGCTCTGGTGCCTCTTCTGAGGGCTTTTGATCCTTGGCATTGTGGGTAGGGAGCTACCAGCCGGAGTTAACCGAGCAGGGTAGCTGCTCGATTGCCTCTTGCGAGGGCTTTGACCCATCAGGATGGGGACCGAGCAAGGTTACTGCCTAGTACCTCTTGGCGAGGACTTTGATCCCTGTCGGTTGTGGTAGGAAGCTACCGGTCGGAGATAGCCGAGCAAGGACTCGGCTGCCTCTGGAAGGACTTTGGTCCTTAGCGCGGGAGGGGCTGTAGAAGCCTACCAAGGACCCTTGGCCGGGCAGGGTTACTGCCCGGTGCCTCTTGGCGAGGGCTTTTGTCCTGAAGGATAGCCGAGCGAGGGATCCTTGGGCTCGACTGCCTCTGGGAAGGCTTTCTGATCCCTGGCGTTGCGGTAGGGAAGCTACCCCCCATGGGTGACCGAGCAGGGTAGCTGCTGGGTTGAATCTTGGTGAAGTGTAGCCCGACCGTCCAGCTGTAGGCATGGGGAATAGAAACGGTCGCGACAACAGTGCGCGTAGCATGTGCATTGAATGCGGGGGGATGCGAAACGCTAGGGGCGCGTCGCTTCGATTCCACCAGAGAAGGCTTGATGACCACCTCGTGGCAGCAACTTTTTGGGTGAAAACGAACGATGTTGAGCTGCGCAGTGGGCTATATAAGGTAGAAGGAGTACTGGTCCTTCCATCCTTTATAGACAGATCGTCGAAAATGCAAGACTTCCCGTTTACCATCCCCGACATCATCCATTTCGAAGATGTGTACCTCTACGACCAGAACTGTACCGAAGACACGGTGCAGCTGGTCTATAGGAGCATTGAGGACCATTTCGGTCGGCTGCTCCCCCAATGCTCCTCCCTGCTGCAGCTGCTGATGTACTACATCTGGAGGGCGTCGCCGGGGCTTTACAACCCTCTGTTCGAGCAGCTCTATGATGAGGCTGCGGGCAAGCTGCGGTCTTTGAGGCGCTTCGGTCTGATCTCCGCGAACCGGCTGGCCCGCTCAGAGGCGCTCATCCGCGAATGCTACGAGCTGAGGCTTGGGATCGATGCGCGCGGCAGGAACCGGGGACAGAGGTTGGACCTCGCGAGGCCCCGGCTGGCGGAGATCTTCATCGAGTACCACGAGCAGTGCTCGCTGCATCCCTTTTCCCCACTGTTGTAAATTCCTTTTCTTTTTGCGTGTATGGCTGAAGAGCCCATAATACCCTTTGAATAAACAAGGTTTCTCTTTTTTTTCGCAATGTTCCATTGATCTTTATTAAATTGACAACAGACCCTAGGAAGAGTTTACATTGCTCTAAAAGAAAAGTACAGGCTAGTAGATGACTTTATTGGCTCGGCCCGAGCTCCCTAGAAGGCTGTTGGACCCGTCTTGGCACAGGGTACGGGGTTCCCTGTGTTTCGGGCTGGCCGTCCGCCGAAACAAGCATCGTCTGACCAATGGTCAGGTTGGCGGGAGGGTGATGCTGCTCTTGCTCGCGGTTGGCCTGCCGTTTGTCCCTCAAGTATGTGGCGAGGTGTACAGATCGGATGAGTTCCTCGATGTAGTCCCTGAGCTGCTTGCAATCCTCCGTGGCGTGGCCCGGTGTCTGGTGGAAAGCGCAGTAAGGGCCCCGGGTTCGCTTCGCAGCCTGACGCGGGATCGAAGGGAACTTGAAGAACCCCTCGTTCTGGGCCTCTTCTAGCAATACTGCGAGGGAGCCGTTGAGAGGGGTATACTCCTGGAACTTCGGGTGGTAGGGCTGCTGGTGCTCCGGCCTCTCCTCCCGAGCCTTTTTCTTCTGGTTGGATCGTTCTGCTCGGGGGAGATTAGCGTTCACCTCGGATTCCAGCTGAACCTCGCGCTCGGTCCACACCTTGACCTTGGCCATGGTCTTAGGCTGTGCTAACGCGAAGGAGCGTAACCACTCCTTGTGCCTCAGACCAGATCTAATCGTTGTGATGATGGTCTCGTCCCGGTGCTCGGGTATCTCGAGAAGGGCGTTGTAGAAACGAGTAATGTAGGCCTTGAACGTTTCCTTGTCCCCACTCTTAACCATGAAGAGGTAGTCGACCATGCACTTCTGTCGACGGTTCCCAACGAAATGGCCAAGGAATTGAGTAGCCAGCTCATCGAAGGTCGAGATCAAGCGGGGCTCGAGCCCCCGGAACCAGTTCCGACCTGCATGGATAAGGGTGGCCAGGAAGGCCCTATACTGGGCGGCGTCAGAGTGGTCCTGAAATCTCATCCCCACGGTGAAAGCGTCTAAATGGTCCTTCGGGTCGGTTTTCCCGTCGAAAAGAAAGACCTTTGGGGGTTTGTTGCGTGAGGAGAGTGGACGGCGAGCAATTCCTCGGTGAACGGCTTTGTGAGTGAATCGGAGAAGTACTTAGCCCCGTCGCTTGAGAGGTGAGCCTCCCGGCACATGCCCTCGATTTTCTTCTCGAGGGCGTTGAGCCGACCATGGTATCCCGAGGAATCGGTGCCTTGGGATCCCTGGCCTCTGTTATGGGTGGCCTGCGTCTGGGAGTGGCCCCAGTTCCTCTCGATGAGGTGCCTTAGATCCCTGGGCGAGGTGGCTCTCGAGCCACTGAGGTGAACCCCTTCTTTACGGCCCCGCCGAGAGTGGTGGTGTCGACCATGCCTGTGGATAGGCGAGGTGACTGACATCTTCTCAGGGGGATAAAGGTCGCGAGGAGGCTCGAGGCGAGGCGTTCTGGCGGCGGACCTTGGTGTGGAGCCGTGGGACGCCCAGCGGGCCTCGGGGGGTATCGGCTCGAGAGATCGGTTGTCAGGAATCGTAGGTCGCTGGTGGTCAGCCGTCCAGACGGGGGCAGAGCCCTTTGTAGGCCATGGAGCGGAGATTTGAGGCCCAGGTCCGGCCGCTTGGACGCGGACGAGCGCCTCCACGAGGGACTATAGCTGATCTATTCGGCTGGCGAGGGCGTTGATGATGGTCACTGGAGGAGGCTCATCCACGCCTTCGGTGAGGGGAGGGCGGCGGCTGGTGCCGAGATCTTCAGGATGGTTGTTCGCCATGGGGGCGGAGATCGGAAGGCCAACTTTGTTTTTGTGGAGTTTGCTTTCTCACAGACGGCGCCAACTGATGGAGGTCCTTTTCAGGTCTCCGTCAGATGTTGTCTTCCGTTGATCTCCCGGTGGATTTCGGTGGTGATGTTCTGTCGCGTGTGGATCTCAATGGGTTTTGGTGAGAAAGGTGATATGAGGAATTTGGCGCCGAGTACCTGCAAAGAAGTCCTGGGATGGTTTGGTACCACCGAGGACCCTCCGACGATCAAGTTAGTGATGAGATCCGAACAGAGTAACGGCTTAGTAGAGTAAAGAATGACTTACTTGACCCCTTTGTGATGGGGGTTCATATAGCGGTGGCGGCACGCAGTAGCAGGCGCGAGAATCTCGCCGGCAGTTACGCTCTCGACGTCACGCCCGCGTAGAGAGCGGATCACCCATTAATGAGGATCGTGATAGCGTGGAACGTGGGGATGTTGCTGGCGGAGAATCCGCGTATGGAGAGATCTGCGGGCGGCGGTTACGCCCGTGAGCGGTGGAGTTGGTCGGAGGACCGAGGAAGACGGCCTCGGCTGGGGGGCTCGGGGACGGGCGAGAAGGCCACGGTCTTGTTCTTGTGGCAGTTCGGGACGAGCTTAGGGGCCGAGGAAGCCAATTCGCAGGGGGCCTCGAGTAGGGCCAGCTTGTGCTTGCAGGTCGGGTAAATGGTGGCATGGTGGGCCCCTGTGGGCCCTTTCTTCTGAGTCCTGGGACACGTCATCTGCCACGTGTCCTCATCTTGGAGATCGCCAATATTGAGCATCATCACTCTCAATTACGGCTAGCAATAATATCTATAACAGTGAGAAAAAGTTAGTAAAGGGAGTACCTAGAGTTTCCCCACCCTTCTAATCCAATTACTGGCATCTCCGCTCCGAAGTAGAACTAGATGAGCCAATGGCTTAAAATTTTCAAAAGTATCTACCAGTCATGTTTTCGTTCTGTTCAAGTATCTTTTCCCTCTCGTAAAAAAAAAAGAGTACCTTTTCCTCTTTATTTAGCGTAACAAAATGCGCAGTGGCTTGTAAATATAATTTGAGACTTAGGCAGACTGACCTCGTTAGGGGGGGTGGGAGGAATCTAAAAGTTGAAAGCAAAATAACAAAGGATAAAAGAAGTAATTTACTTTAAATGGTTTGTTGTGTATATATTAATTTAAAGACAAAAATATTTCTATTCCTGAATGATTGCTTCCAGATATATCAATTTCTTTCAAATTTAAAAGCTTTTAATTGTTCAGTGAAAAAGAAAGAAATTAAACAAACGGTGATGGTAAAAGAAGACACATAAAGTTAATAACAGTAAAAAATAGCGCCTCTCTATTTTTATAATTGAAATAAGGTTCACTTCTCAATCACCTGATTTTTCATTTATAAATCGTATCCAAGTTAGCAATTTCTTCTAAACGACAAATGAATTCTTTCTTATATATACATACCATGAATTATTTACACATGTCAATGGAGAAAACTTACTGATTCATGAATCATGACATAACACAGGCTTAAGCTTCATGAAGCAAAAGCGTGGGGGCAGAATTACATAATATATTTGGTTAATTACCTTAATGAAGAATTTTTCTCCTCTACTAATATTTCTTTCTCTTCGATAAAGACAGACCACGTATCTTGTAGTGTAACAGAGTCCCAGTTCTCAATATCTGGATAGAACAAAAGCAATACTGAGACCGGTTAGTGGCCATTTCAATTAATAGAACTTATGAAGGGAAGATTTGTGCATTGCGATAACCTTGTAGTATAATCTTGGAAGTGCTGTAATGGCCACTCAATTTCCAGAATCTCTGCCCGTTGCTTCCCAACATCACAGAATCAGTTCTCATAGCATCAGATCTTTGATCCTCTATAGTAATTGTATATGCAAGGATATAAAAAGCAGAGTTAAACTTGGAAGCAGATTAGATGATGCTTCCGATTAAAATTGTAATTTAACTCAGAGACAGTCTAGAGAAAGATAAAACTAAGCGAATGCAAGAAATATACAAAATTTCAAGTTCTGTACAACACTATTGTAAGACATTCGTGCACACGGATGATTGCATGTTCAAGAGCCATAAGAATCCTTGACCGACTCTTCAAGAAATGCGCTCGACAAGAATATTGATGAAAGGTTTGTTTTAGGGAAAGCATTAAACATCGCAGGGATAACATAATCTATGGTACCTCTGGTACTCTACAGCTCTAAGTTTTAGTGACTGTAAATAGGCATGTTTCAAAAAGAGAAAAGGAAAAGAAAAGGAGAAAAAGAGAAAAAAAAAAGACATTTGTTTATATCAACTCAGATTTAGACAAAAGAATAAAATAAAATTATTTCCCAATTTTGTATCATGACACGAGTTATACATTTGCAGACCAGCATTACATATAGCAATAACCATGCCGGTTTTATCCATTAAGGATATAATGCAGAAAATTAGCAACACTAGAAAAATAGAAATTTATATAGTATCAATAACCGTAAAAGCCTAAAAAAGTGGATTATGGATTATTATGGGCAACAAAAACTTCAACAATTGTAACAAATCTAAAATCGATGTCCCTCAACAAACTTCTTCAAAAAATAGAGATACCTAATAAATTAATAATAAGTACAGTAATAATTAATAAAACAAGAATGCATGTGAATTACAGAATAAAAAAATCACTTTGTTTGATGTTATTTTGGCATGTGTGATGCACGTGATCAAAACATATAAGAAATAAAGAGATTTGTTACTTCTATTATTTATGTATTTGTTCTGATAATTTTGTAAATTATTATTTTATTAATCGAAAAGATTTAAAAAGTTAAGATTCAATATTATGAAAATATTTTTGCACACATCATCATTAGAATCAAATTCGCAATTTCAATTTTGAAGACTACCCTACCTTTTAGCATTAATAGTAAATAAATTTTATTTAATTTAATCACGTGTAGCATGTGCCCAAACGCTAGTCCTGAGTAACAGGGATGCTTTAATATGGTAATATCTATAACTAAGTCAAGAATATCACAATAGGTGATTTTCTTAGGAAAAAAAGGAGCGTTGATCTATGACAGTTGTAAAAGAAAAACTTCCATCTATGGATCCTGACATCAATTATTATCACGTACATAGATGTGTATGTGTGAGTGTGTATATGTGTATGTACTGATGAACAAGCACATGCGAGATATTTTCTAGTACTGAATTTTAAGAAATTGCTGTTAAACAACTCAAACTAACAACTTACAGAGTTAATAAATGTTCTTGATTTTTATGATTATCGATAATATCGACATTTATTGTTGATACTTCAGGATTAGCAAATTCTCACCTAGTTGAGCAATTTGTGTTGCTTACAATAAGTGATATGACAGAAATGTAAGCAAATGATGCATTTTATATGCATTAAGAATAAAATATAATGAGTACTTATGACCAGTTGCATCCTTATCATTAAATAGGTTATGAATACTATATAAATGTATCCTTCGCCATCTTTGTCTTTGTTGACATTATTGTATCAACATCAACGAGATTAGGTGGCACAAGCTGGCACATAACATCAAAAGTATTGAGTACAGAAGCTCTCTAAGATTTTGGTTGAGTTTCAAAAACAAATTCGAAAAAAATACGTGTATAGATATTGTTAAGAAGTTGTTGTAAGAACTAAAGTAAATTATTTCATAAATGTGAATGCATGTAAAGCAAGCTTCGGTCTGTCTCTATATCGCTCATCTTAATAGCCTCAAATATCTCTATAAACAACCTCCTTAAGCTGACAGTGGTCCACTTAGCATACATAGTCACCAATGTCTTTTCTTTGATTTCCTTCAAAATAGTGTACAAATGATGCTAGAGACTTTCGCCAAATGCTATAGATAAGGTTAGTGGTTGAAGGTAGTGGTTTTAGGTAAGGAGTTTTGGGAATGGAAAGCAGCGATCGATTAATGTAGCATCAAATTCATTGAATCATAGGCATATTATCATGCAAAAGACAAGGGACATATACTTAGAATGAGCTTATCATTCCTTAACTATATAATTATATTATTATATAGGTAAAAGTTGCCATAGAGCTCTTAATGCTTTAAACTAAGCCCTTTTGAGAAAATGGCTTGATGTTTGAAACCAAAGCTCTTAATTTGTAAAACTGAATTAAAGACAATTCAATTGTAACACTTATATACTCTTGAATTTCCTCCATAAAGTCTTTATTTTTGTACACCATAAAAAGCTCACTTGTTTAGACCCAATCCTCTAGAACCATGATTTGTTAAACTATCTATCAATATCTACAAAAAGCAGTTTCAATTTGACTATTGTTTCTCAATTATAGATTTAAGCTCAAACTTTGATACTTTGTTTTTTTGGAAAAATTTCAGGTTTTAGTAGGAAAACATTTTTCCTACCCACTTTACATTTCTACCCATATCTATCTAATAAATAAACACTATTGGCCCTAATGTTTGGCACTAATATCTAGGCATATTTATGGATAGAATTTAAAATGGGTAAGTAAACCTAGTTTTAAATAAGATATGAGGAACGGCTTAGGATTATAGGATTACTAGATATATAATTGAGTATTAATGTTATAACTATTGAAGGTAGAAGAACATAAGAATGAGATGGATGGCATTTCAGGTTTTTGGGTACAAGATAACTAATTGTAGAAAGGGTCGAGGTGTTTAAGTGTTATTAGAGATATGAGATTGAGAATGAGAGATGATTAGAGTGTAAGGTTTTTTGACGTAGAAGATGGGAGATAGATTCTTGGGTTTTAGAATTATTGAAGGTCCGAAGGTTGGATATGTAATATGGAAGAGAGAGATTTTTACTTTTGTAGGGTAATGTAATATGGAAGAGAGAGATTGTAATATGGAAGATGAGAACTATGTGAAGGATTCTTTCGGTCTAAGGTTTAGGAGGAAGATGACGAGACACGAAAGAGTGAGCACAAGGATTTTGGATTTCTACAAATTAAAATGGAAGAAAACTAGTAGGTTTTCAGGGTACTAAAAATTTGCTCGTGTGATGCACATGTATGTATATTTAGGAGCATCTATACTTTCTCCCAATTTAGTAAGTTACAAAGGTTTAACAAGTATTGTATTTTTGTAAAACCTTCATATGCATTTTCAAAAAGTGGAGAAATTACATAAATGAGTTAAACAAAATTATAACTTTGACATGTAAACTGTTAGTTGATAAGAGTTGAATCAAATGTTAATGAGATTTTGATACAAATACGATATCAAATCATTTTAGAGATAAATACGATAAGGATACGTCACCTCAATAGCAAATCCATAAACATGGGCTATAAGACCTATATAAGAAATTGCTGCGAGTGTAGACCTACTTATCCTAGGCCATCTAGTTCAAGCTTATACGATCAAAGAGCAATGCATGCATTATTAAGCATGGCCATTGATCAAAGTTACCATGGATTCTAGTTACAAACATCATTTAATTTTAGTTACAACAATTTTCTATTTTAATAGTCTACTTACATTGTAATTTTCCATCGAAGAGACCAATAAAAGACCTAGACATGATTACTCAAAACAATTCACAACATGATCCTTTATATGGCCTGATTGGATCAGAAAAAAGGAGTCGTAGAAAAGGAGTGCAAGATAGTAAAACCTAGAGTAACACTATGATTTTCCTTCATGATCATGTCGGCAGCCATATTTACCATACAAGATACATGAACCACTTTGGATATCCACTCATGATCATAAGTTGTTGAGCCTCCTAAATCGATCTTCGAACTATGCACGGCCTTTTTTTTATCTTTCAAAGATAACGTCCACCGCCACCTTCGAGGAAAATTCCAATACCACGACCCTGCACACGAGATTCCAAACCATCTTTAAGCAAGATATTATACCCCAAAGCTTCTTACACAAAGTCAGGATTCATCAACATTGGACAAAAAGCCAGTTATCCAGCTGCCTCTTACATCAGATTGAATACCTCAATCAACAATTGAATCTTGTTTGTGATCACACTTTGATGATGCTCAATATTGACGACCCCCAAGATCAAGACACGTGGCAGATGACGTATCTCAGAACTCAGAAGAAAGAGCCCACAGGGGCCGATCAGGCCACCCCTTAACCCGACCTGCAAGAATGAGCTGGCCCTCCTCAGGGCCCCCTGCAAATCGGCCTTCTCGGCCCCTCAGCTCGTCCCGAGCTGCCACAAGACTAAGAATCCTCGACCTTCTCGCTCGTCCCCAAGCTCCCCAGCCGAGGCCGTCTTCCTCGGTCCTCCGACCAACTCCACCGCTCATAGGCGTAACCGCCACTCCGCAAATCTCACCATGCTCAGATTCTCCGCCAGCAACATCCCACATTCCACGCCATCACGATCCCCATTAATGGGCGATCCACTCTCTACACGGGCGTGACGTCGGGAGCATAACTGCCGGCGAGATTCTCGCTCCTGCTGCTGTGTGCTACCACCGCTATATAAACCCCCATCATAGAGGGATCAAGTAACATTGAGACCCACACGCAACAGGAGATCACCTCCAAAATCCACCGAGAGATCGACGGAAGACAACATCTAAAGTAGACCCGAAAAGGACCTCCATCACACTTCCATCAACATCGAATCTGACTACTAATTTCTTGGGTCGTTCCAATAGCTTTTGCTCTTGAAATTACTATCAACAGAAAATGGCTTATATAGCATCAGGTATATACAATATTCTGTTTATCTAACAAATTGAAACTCTTAATTTCATACCAGCAGGTTTCTCCATGGCTAAATAGCATGTAAACTTTGAGCAAAAATTAAATACAATGAATGTTGACAACCAAAATCTCTCATCTGTAATTAAATAGAATCGAACTAACCGAATCTTCATTATAACTGGAATTGTTAAACAATTTATTGACACATAACTTAAGTTTTCAACAAATGCTCCACATAAAAGAACACATCACTAAGACCCATATAAACTCTTCTTCCATAATTGACCAACTTTCCTTCCAAAATACACCACAGGAAATATTTAAGGTTGTAAGAAATTTTAGATTCCATAGGTGCTTATATTTTGGATAATCCCTTTAGAGATACTCATTACTGTCTTTCACGAGTAATTCTCAGCATTTGCATGAGTCCATACCAATTTTCTAACCTTAACCTCCGAGATATTCCTTAGACTACAAGAACCTTGAATTAGATAATCGGCGCATTTTATTCAAAATCCATTTGACTTGAGGATCTATATAGTCTCTAATTTTACAACTGAGATTGCTAATTGCAACATGACCGAATCCTCCAAAACGTCTCAAAAAGGCAATCATAGGAATTTAGAGGAAACAATTAAGTTTGGAATTTTTTTATTAGATATTTAGATAAACTTTCTTCTAAGACAAGTCTAAATATTTTTATAAAGATTTATAATAAATGGTCTCCAAACTATTATATATGATGTATACGATATTTGATATCTAATATTTGGATAAGAAATCTAAAGATGATATTATGATTAGAACTATCTATTGACATCTTTGTTACAATTTATTGTTTTCCAAATTAAAGATAATAAATAATTTTTGTTTTTTTACGAAACTATAACGATAATTACCAAATACCAATAATAAATATAAATCGATGTTGCCTTTTTCCAGTTTTATTCTTTGCATACTCAACTTTTATAGAAATAATATTTTATTTACTTCACCATATAGTCCTATATATGTATAAAAGGTGATAACAAAAATATTCAATGAACAGATTTAAAAGGTCCAATATTCAAAATATCAACAAACTACACATGCGTTGAAGACTCTTAAAAGATATTTGTGTTTATTATTGGCATGAGAAATTTGAAGCAAGATATCATGTTGAAATTTAACCTACTTATAAAAGTTTTTTTTCATTAATTTTCCCACTTATAGCTTTTATATTTTTTATACAATATTTATTCTACAAAAAAATATATCACTCCCATGACAATCAGATCATATTATTTTTATTAAATAGCGTGCAAGTTAAGGCTTAACATTTGTTTATTTAATATTAATTATGATGCCCTTTATTAACTTTATGTCATCCACTACCGCTCTTACTATCATGTGTGAATATGCAGTGATTTAAATGCAGCTAAAAAATGCAATGCAACCGAATAGTCCGGGCGCCTAGGGCCGCAATGGCAACAATTCTGCCTCATTTTGCATATGTATTGCTATTTTCTTTTAGCTTTTGTGTTTAACATTGTTTCTAATTGGGTTTTAACCATATTGGTTTCTTTTTGTGTTTTACATTGTTTTTAATTGGCTTGGCTTTCTTTTTCACGGACCTCTTCATACTCATATGAATATTCATCTTCCTTCTTATTTCTCTGTCTAGCATCCCTTCTTTTTTTTCTCATTCTCCACTAATTTAGCCGTGGCCTTTTCTTTTGCTTTTAAAGGAGCATTCATGGAAGATTCGAAGACTTCTGGAATCCCTGCAACATGTTGCTTGTGCTTATTGATTCCTCCCCATGTCACTTTAAAACAATATCCACATAAAAATTTGTTTTTATCATTTGAGTCGGCATATGTTGTATTTTCCCATCTCGGATCCTTGTATGTTTTTTGTTTCAACTGAAATTCAACATTCCTCGGTGGACCCGATTTCGATACCGTCATTTATCAAATTATCTACAAATAAAAATATATAATAAATATAAATTTAATAGCTTATGAATAAAGAATGAAAAATCATAAGAAAGAAACAGGGAAAAACCCCTTTACTTTTGGTATTGAAGGTTATCGAGAATTCGAGAACGACGGCGACGATGGAGTGGCGGATCAATGGCGCAAAAGGATCGTGTTACAAATGCAGCAGATTGATCTTGATTTTCTACAATGGTTAGACTTGGCGATCGATCTCGAGTTTTCGTCGATGGCAGGAAAATCGACCTCAACTAAGGCTGGTAGATCGATCTCGTGAGCAAGGCTGGCATTTGGTGGCGACGAGGTTAGCCCTCGATTGTGGCATAGCTGGCGTGAGCGAGGCAAGCTAGGTGGGTGACTCATGAGAAGAAAGCCTAAAACGATGGGTCTAAAGGTTTTATAATAAATTGATAATAGAGACCTAATTTATTGCAACTACACCCCCAATCACAAATGAAAAAAGTATATTTACAAAAATATACGGGCGAGCACAACTACTGACTATGCGGTCCAACACAGTGCGAAGCTGGTGCATTACGCGCCTATATGGCCGTCTAGTCGCCTAGGCGGCCAGCCTTTTAAAACACTGTGAATCCATGATGACTCGGTCATCTCACAACCCTGAATTAACAATTAGCCATGAAGCGATTTGATATGGTCGTTCTAGCTCTATAGTTACACCCTTACATAGAATGAATTTAAATTTAGCATTGTATAATGCTTGCTTCACCATTTTTACAATATCGCCAAGGAAAAGTTTGCATAGCCAAACTTCTTTAACAAAGATACCACTTGAGACCAACATCATAACTCGCTAGTCATTGATTGTAAACTTTGTCACGACCCGAAATATTAGCTCGTGACCAGCACTTGAATCACGCAACGTCTAAAGACGTAACGGAATTCAAGTAAGCTGAAACCCAGAAATCTAAACCTTTTTAAGAAAATAAAAGAGGCGAAGTTTTGAAATAAAGGTATAATGAAACCAAATTTTCTTAAATGCATGAAAAAGGAACATGAATAATGCAAGTGAAATTAACTAGTTTAAAAACATGTTTCGTCTTTTTTAAAAAAATGGGCAGCACCTCCTTTGTATATTTTGATCCAAAACCACAATACAAGATAATATAAAGGCATTCCCAAGCGGGAGCTAGCTTTTCGCCAACCGGCGGATCACAACCACGCAAGACAGTATATATAAGTATACGACGCCCAACGGCGAAGATCACCACAAAATATAAGGAAAAGCAAGACGTAAATCCCCAAAAGCGAACATAAAACTCATCGCTCAAGTCTCGCACTAACAGTCTTGCTAAGTCTCATTACTTATACAAATACTAGTTTGATTTGATGGAGTTGACTAGATACAATATGAAATAGTAAATACAAGAGTGGGTACGATACAAATGTCCCACCTACCAAGCAAACAACCCAAAAGTAGCTATGTGCCAGCGATGTCGCTACTGATCCGTGCGGTTAACCTGCAAGAACTGTGGCACAACGGGGGTGAGTTGCTAACTCATTGTTTCCCCAATCAGAGCAAAGCTATGTTTTGAATTTCAAAACTCAAAAAAATTGAAGCAACGCTTCAGATCCTGCGCGCTGCGCGCCACGTGTCAAAAGCAGACACGCCAGCGCCAGGAGCGCTGAGCCCTAAGCAGCGCACCCCCAATCAGAGCAAAACTCTGTTTTCAAAATTCAAAAATTAAAAAGGTTGAAGCAACGCTTCAGATCCAGTGCTCTGCGCTGTGCGCCACGTGTCAAACACAGGTGCGCTAGCGCAGTTGCGCTGCGCTCTGCGCTGTGTGCCACGTGTCTAACACAGGTGCGCTAGCGCAGTTGTGCTGTGCGCCACGTGTCCAACGTAGGTGCGCCAGCATTGGAATTAAAATTCCCACCGTTAGATCAGAGGATCTAATAATAATGATAAATCATTAATTAACCGGAATTAAATTCTGTTAAGAAAAGATTTCTCAAAATCTTTCCAAACAACAAGATTGTGCTCTAAGCACCGCTGGATCAATGATCCAATGGTAAATAATGAATTACCAAAAACAGAACAAATTCTGCATAGAAAGATTTCTCAATCTTATTGAAACAAGAAGATTACCTTCTGTCAAACAGAAGCCTTAGGATCAAAGATCCAACGGTGAGAAATATTCCCCAATCAAGCAGAGAAAGATCCCTTAAACTGATTTAACAAATCAATTGGCCATATATAAAGGCCCCAAGACTTCAAGTCTCAGATGGAAAAACCCTCTGCAAACTTTGAGAAAAACTCAAAGGAAAAGAAAGGCAAGCCTTTAGAAAAAAGAAGATCACTTCTTCATCTTTAAGGTAAAGAATGAATTCTTACAAGAAAGAGATGAAAACATCTCGTAAAAAGAAGAAACGTCTTCTAAAAAGATCTTAGATCTTTAAAAAAGACCAAGGTCTTTGAATAAAAAGAAAAGATCAAGATCTAATCATAAAAAGAAGTATTTTTACTTCACAGATCTTCTTATCTATAAAGGCAGAGCCTTTAATAAGAATAAGAACTTAGTTCTTGAATCTTGAGGCAAAGCCTCCTTTAAGAAGAACATAAACTTGTTCTTTGATCTTAAAATTGATCAAAACGCGCTTTGCGCTATTGGAAAGTGCTTTGCACTCATAAACTGCGCCTTTGCGCTCCTTGGATCGGCGCTCAGCGCCAAAACATGCCACGTGTCAACCATAGATACGATCTGCGCTTTACGCTCCTGAAAATGACGCACTGCGCTCTTAGGTTGGCGCTCAGCGCCAAGCGCGCCATGTGTCACTCACTGGCCCACCCATAAACTAGCGCAACGTGCTCACAAATTTAAAGCGCAGTGCGCTAACAAACTAGCGCTAAGCGACACGTGTCCTTCTCGTGTGCGCTAACCGACAGAAGCGCAATGCGCTCTTTGACTGGCGCAAAGCACCTAGTGCGCCACATGGCACGCTGTCAGAACATACTTTGTTCTGGTAAATGCCATGCATTCAATATAAGACAAAAAATGTCAGAGCCCAATACTTGGCATTATTAAAAGGGCGGAGCCCAAATAAAGGCCTAACAGGCAGAACAAAAATAAAATGTTCAACATTTTTTTAACTGGAATTAGCCCAATTCTGGCCATAAGTCCTCAATTTAAATTGAACTGAGCTCATCTCCTCTTCCAATCAATTTACACCCGGTTCGAGGGTACATCTCTTTACTCCTCTGATATCTGTCGTTGTAATTCTTCAACTTCGTCAGAGAGGTAATGGGTCCCGACAACCACACATTACTACGGACTGTGGGGTCCTTAAACTCATGGACTATGATGTACTTAACCTTGACCGTGATGTCTTAAAACTAATATTGGACTGTGGAGTCCTTAAATCCATGGACTATGATGTCCTTAACCTCGACCGTAATGTCTTAAAACTAACATCGGACTGTGGAGTCCTTAAATCCATGGACTATGATGTCCTTAACCTCGACCGTGACGTCTTAAAACTAACATCGGACTGTGAGGTCCTTAAACTCACGGACTATGATGTCCTTAACCTCGACCGTGATGTCTTAAAACTAACACCGGACTGTGAGGTCCTTAAACTCACGGACTATGACGTCCTTAACCTTGACCACGATATATTAAAACTAACAATGGACCGTAATGTCCTTAAACTAATTATCGACCGCAATGTCATTAAACTAAACAACAGAGCCCAATTGCTCTCTTGTCGGATCTAAACGATCCCGTTAAGTTGATCTTAGTCTAAAATTAGATTCACATATCCTTAATAAACGTTTAAGTTGATCTTAGCCTCAAATAAGGCTAATGTATCCTTAAACACAACCCCCAAATTCAAATCTAAGAAAGATACGGATTTGGACTAATCCACGTCCTACGGGCGATAACATAACTTAGTCTCCGTATACAATCCACGGGCAACCGAACACAAAACAAACACCCACAACACGAAATGACCATCTGGAGAAGGAGAAAGTGGTTACCGCGATGCGGTAGCGTAATTAACTACAGGGGCTTGCGCCTGCAGGGAAGAGCGTCCCCACAATCAAAAACCTCTCGAGCGAGGGGGAATCTGACGAAGTCTGCTACATCGGCCATATCTGTTTAAACCTTCGATACATGGTGCCATAAATCAACTTGGCATCTTCTGAGGGGTGGATGGATAGCACCAATTAGCATCTGCCCCAGATTCAGGCAAGACGTCCAGTCTTCCCGGCTTCCGGCGGTAAACAGATTCTGGCACGTCCGGTGTGACCTTTTCCTCTTTCCACTCCACACTTCATGTGTCGTGTTCGTGAACCAATCGCGGTTTGTTAATGGTTGCCCTGGGTTTCGAGGTACTAAGATTTGGCGTTTTGCTTGGTGCAGAAAGCAAAGGATCAATGGCGTTCACCTGCTCAAAGTGTTCCACATGCTGCTGCAACCCACGTCCTGCCTCAACTGGAGGCATAACCTACGGGCCTCAAGCGGCCTCACTGTTCACGATGCCGATGGAACAGGTCACTCAAGCCACCACAGGATTGTTTTTCGGGACCATGCTCCCGCCAACGAGCTTCACCGCTCCTATGCAGAAACCGGAAGCTCCCAAGAAGTCGGTCTTTGATCGGCTTACACCTACTGCGGCCCCTCTCAATGGGTCGTCCAGCTCCAGCTCCTCGGTCTTCGCCAGACTGGGCCAAAGTTCAAGTGGGTCCATGATGAAGCCTGCACCTCAAGAAAAGGTTATTCCGAAGAGAGTAACCAACCCCACTCCTGAAGTCATCAAGGCAGCTTCTCTTGCCAAGGGGTCGGTCTTTACAAGACTGATTGTCCCAACTCCCACTCCCACTCCTGCTACTCAAAGGACATCAATTTTCAACAGGTTGACACCAGCAACAGCCCCTCACCTGAACGGGGGACAAGACAAAGCCATCCCCGTCACCGAGCCAACTCCATCAGCTCGACACGCTCGACGTCGCCACTGGCGCCGAGTAAGGAAGGCCGGGGGCAACTTTCCTTCTGGGCTAACTCCACCAGCTCCAACGGTGGAAATTAATGCTGTTGTTCCAACCAGGAACAGTTTTGAGCTGCTGAATAAGGTGCGCAGGAATTCTCCCACCGCCGTACTGAAAAGATCTCCCCTTCCGGTGGAGAATGTTGCGGAAGCCAAGCCAGAACAGTCCCCTCAGCGGCTGTCCTCCAAGATCTACAAAGTCTGGCAGCAGGTTTGGAACTCAGTAGTTGATCAAGATTACCCTCGCCGACAGAAAAGGGCGAAGGTTCAACAAGAAGAAAGCCATCCTGCCAAGCCACGAAAAGCTATCTGGGTGCCCACTGCAACGGCCCCCTCAACTTTGACCGCTCGTAAGAGGAGAAGACCGGAGAAGATCCCCATGCCTACGACAAATGCCAAAGGCACGGAGCCCAAACGCCCTAAGTCTGGGGGCATGGTGGTGTATACCGTCTACATGGCATCCGGGAAAGAAGACAGCCACGCTTCTATGGGCCACCGACCACTTACCCGATCCATCACAAGAGCTCAGGAACAACAACAATAGAAGCTTCAGGAGATGCTGACTGCAATGGCCGCACTCACCGGACCAAAAGAAATCCCGGAGGCGTCATCAGAGCAGCGTTATGAACAAGAAACTGATACTGACTTCCTTCGCAGAGTCCTCGAAAAGAAGGATAAAGAAGCCGCGGAGCAAGCGGCTAACATAAAGCGAATGACACTTCTCTTCCAAGACATGGTCGGGATGATGATACAGCCGGATCCTCCAGATGAGACCCTCCGATCATTATTGAAGATGACAGAGGAGAAACATCGAATCCCCTGCCGGCTCTTTCAGCAGCCAAGGAGGAAACCATTTCTAAGGCCGCCCTGGATGATTATATTGCTAAAAAAATACGAGTTCACCAGGCAAATGAAGCGGCCGGCCAATCGTCAAAACTGGGCGACCGTATCCAGGCTGGTATGACCAGATAAAATACCCACCGGGATACACTATCCCCAAATTCTATGTGTACAAGGGGACGGGCAATCCCCACCAGCACGTCGCCCAGTTTAGAGCTCTGTGCGGCAACACCGGGGGCGATGATAAGCTTTTGCTCCGCCAATTCATCGGCAGCTTATCGGAGACGGCGTTTTGAGTGGTACTCCGAACTTCCAAACGACTCCGTCAAAACTTTCATAGAGATGGAGTTATTATTCACCCAGCGATTCGCGAGCGCAAGTGAACGCACCCCAATAACGGCATTGATCAATGCCAGGGTAAAGCCGGGCGATGTTAGTTATGTATATGCCCTAGAGGCTATTGTTGTACATATTATGTATATTATGATGGATGCTTGGATATATACAGAGAGTACTTTCTTGCTCGTTATGATAGTATGCTATTTGGTTTCACTTTATCTTAACATGTTGACTTGTATTGGTTTACTGTCTTTCTCTCATGTGTTGATAAAGCCCTTAGGATCTGTACTCGACTACTGGGATTATGATGAGATCATACTAATGGGGTCACGGTAGTCGATGAGTACATCCTATAAATGTTCCTAGTCGAGGGTATATCGAGACAGGGCATCGATACACCAGAGTAGACTAGCGTATACGCATCTTGACCTATATGATGGGCGATGGATGATCCCATATCCATCGGTGTTTGACATCAAGGATGGTGTACGGGTGCTCAGTGGAGACTGGGTACACTGGACGGACTCGCCGAGAACTCCCAGATGGTGATATACCACACGCCAGATGGCAGTTCTCCGGTGACACAGGTACAGCGTAGTCTGTAGACCCGAGATCGTCATAGAGTCTTGTGTGATTCCCACTGTGCTTTGATTTCCACCTTACCACGTCCAAGAGGGCGTGCAAAACGGTGGCTTTTGGGTACAGTCCCGAATCACATGGAGGCAATGAGCGATAGGAGGGGATTCGTCTCTCCCGGTATAGGGAGTTGATGTTGTGCTGTGTTCGATTGGTTATAACTGGAAGTCCCTAGCCAGGGCTGATATAGAGATATACTGGTAAGTGTTACCAGTAGTTTCTCGACCTGTTATGAGCCTCACATCAACACGACTTATCGGTTACTGGGGTCTGACGTATACCACCCCTAGACTTGATATGTGACATATCAGACGAACAGACCGGACTGTACGGGAGTGTTACTGATTGGATTCACAGGAGAACGGACAGGCTAGCTTATTGATCTTCTGATCGCTCAATATCTGGGTGGCTGTTACGTTTAGCTGACCGCTTGCAGCTTGTGGGTGTTTGATATGATCATCACCTGCTACCAGCATATTGACGATTCTTTAGAGTCCTACACAGAGGTTTCTTGGCTCAGGAAAAACGGAGTAGAGGCACATATGTGATATGTGCAGGACTGAGGATATTGCGATATGTGATACCGTACTATATTCTCGCGATATTTAGATATGAACCGGGTCATCGGATCAAGTGTTGATTCGATGAATCGGTACATGAAATATTAGTCGGTTATATTCGATATAGCCGGATCGTCGGATCAAGTGTTGATTCGATGATTTGATGTAAAATGATATATATGATATATTGTATTACATTATCTAATATTGGCTCGCTTTATTATTTCATTTTCTCACCGGATTAATACATTGATATATATGCGATATATGTTAATTGTATTATTTTCTTTTGTTGCAAATATATAATATATATGTGATATATATTATTGTGACATGATATGATTTATTATGAAACATGTTTAGTGATGATAAAAAGAGATTAGGGTTTGATTAGGGTTAGCTCCTTCTTGCTCATTCTAGAAGGATTTCCTTTTGTCTTGGTTAAGATATTATGGTTGATACTTATCCATGACTCATTCTTAACCAAACCAAACCCTAGCTCTAGTTTATTCTCTACAAAGGTTAAGCCTCTCATCCTTGACCATGGTTCCATAATCAATCATATATTCTTTACTACTATTCATCACAAAAGGATTATCTTTTTCATTCATCATCTTCTTCTCTCTTAGCTTTGAGAAAGCTTACTAGTTATTTCTTTTGTGATGATTTCTTGTGAGAAAATGATATAAAAAGAAAGCATAAATACTACTCCATCATCCTCATCTAATCTAGCCCATTAGATTAGGGTGTTCACCTCTTTAGAGTGAGAGAGCTTGAGTTATAGCAACTTCGACGTAGATCATCGGAGAAGCGGAACACTACAAGCTAGCATGGATCGTTCGAGTCGTGGAGCCTCTCTTGAGTCCGGGAGATCGTGGATCGCGGCGAAGGGACTTCTACTCGGAGCTTATGAAGCGAAGGAGCGGACTACAAAGGTTGTAATCCCTCAAACTTAGTAGTAAAGATGTTTACTTGCATGTTAAACCCTAATAATCTAGCAAAGATCCCGGCTTTGGGTTGTTCGGCACATCTAAAATTTTATTCGGGCATGTTTGATGCCTTATGAACCCTCACAAGAGTGCCTAGGAACCCTACAGTGGTATCAGAACCTAGCTAGAGCATTAGGCGACGTGTATACGAAGTTAAAACTCCGATCGAACCCGATACGACGAAAATGAACCCCTCTCTAGATTTTTTTTCAAAACTGTGATTTTTCAGAATTAAAAATACTTAAAAATACCAGCAGGAAAATATAAGTATCACTGTGAAACACGTATCAATGATCTGTACATTCAGCCGCGGAACCGCATCAATGCCTTGCTCCTGCCGCGGATCCGCGACCGTACAGTCAAATCGTTGACTCGTTTTCCCATGGTTATATCCGTAGGTGATTTTGTAATTTTCTGGGTACTTTTAATCTGACTCAAATGTTGAGTGTTCTGGGGTTTATTTTGTAATCGTTGATTCGATCGGAAAATTTAAATTCGTTATTATTTCCGGATATTTAGAAACTGTTAAAATGTTCGAACGGATATCATTAACTCCATTTTTCCCGGCACGTAAAACTTTCAAGTGTTGAATTTTTATCGGATTTAAATCTTTCGGAAAAATTGTACAAGTAACACGGTGGACCCTCTAGAAGACAATAAACCTTAACTCGATTATATGACCGTCTTGAACTGCTTCTAAACCTTAGGGTTTGGGGCAGTACGGCGTGCCACATGTGAGGCGTTGGCTTGACCCTTCTACGGCTGGATCACTGGTACTGTGACATATTCTGGGATTATTTGAACTCCGCTCAAGTGTTGAGCTATTTAGGAAATTTTGGGTATTTGATTATCTGTTCGAAAAGTTTAATACTGTCTATTTATCTGGAATGTGATACAATATGTGGAATTCATAGAGTTAGGCATGAAATGCGAAATATGTGATATTTCGGATTTACGATGTCTAAAGTGATTATGGATTCCAAATATTGTAGTTTTACAATTTCTTTTCTGTGACCGTAAGTGTACTATGTAGTTGTATTGCCGGTTTTCGTTGCTATACGACAACGACGATCGGTGTATTCATACTTACTTACGTTGATGATATGTGATATTATGTGTTGCTGTGATATGTTATATTGGATCGTCGTGTTCTGAATAGCCGGGGGTTTTATGTGAGATGAGGGTTTTTATTTTCATTCATGTAAAATTCATTTGTATGTAATATTCTTTTATTGGGGCACTTCCGGGATGAGGTTGATGTCACCATTGTATATTATTTACTTTTCCGCATTAGGTAGACCCAAGGAGGGGAGCACAAGTAACCGGGTTCTAGGGCCCAGTGGGAGGCCATCTCGAGGAGTCGACACCGGGTCTCCTAACCCTAGAATTGGCAGTGTTACTTGCCGCTCTCGTAGGGGTCTAGGGATGTGGGTTTGGCTATTCATCGCGACCGTGGAATCCGTGTTTTATACAGGCTCGTATTGAAAACACGGACGTCCTAGTATATCCAATATTTCATATATGTTCTTCTGCTGCAATGTTCTGTGATGAGATCATATTACTGCCTGAGACAAATGCTTATACTATATATATATATGCTGATATATAAATATTACTGCTTTCGTTTCTTCTAGGATGCTTAGGAAGCATAAGCTGATGGGATTTTATTAATGAGATTAATAAAAAGAAAAGAAACCTAAAAGATATTGTAGAATCAAAACTTTATAAAAAGAGTAGCTATAGTTTTGCTTTGCATAGCGGTATATATGATATACCCTGCACCTTATTCGATGAGGAAAGAGCCGAGATCCCTTCACCGGGAGTGACCTCTTTAGCAAAACTGGCAGATGCTACAACTCTCGGTTTGTCTTTTGATTGCTTTTAGAGTTTTGCTTTGCATAGCGGTATATATGATATACCCTGCACCTTATTCGATGGGGAAAGAGCCGAGATCCCTTCACCGGGAATGACCTCTTTAGCAAAACTGATGAAAGCCTAAAAAACACTCCATTTCAAAATTTCACATGATTCTACGACGATATCAAGTTCATTATGCGCATGGATTTTTGAAAAACCTGCGTAGCCTTCCGTCATTTCCGATAGAGACTAGTTAGTATTCGTGCTGCGTTTGTTGACCTTAGCCAAGGCGTGGTGTATGGTAGCTAATTAGTATTTATCTGCTAAAACATGAGATGTGATTGAGTTAGGGTAGTCGTGCGACTTTGTTGACCTTAGCCAAGGGTCGTACGGGTGGGTTTAATTCAATCAGGAAATGACGGGTTGAACTTGACTATCACTTATGATTTGTTGACCTTAGCCAAGGTCATAAGTTGCTAGGGGTAAAAGCATTATCGGGAATTTCAAGTGTTGAAATTTGCAATGAGATTGCATACCTCCTATGAGATAGTTGGATCCCGATACCCACTGCGAGTAAGAGTTACTCCTGGGAGAGTTTTACACAGGACAATTAGCCGATCAAGTAGGTGTCTAGAAAAGTGTTAACGGGGTTACGCCTCTGGGAAAATGAGGTTTACTTTAATTAGGTCCGTGCGAAAGCACGGGGAACCTCCCTCAAGTACCGACACTGATCTGGCTGAAAGATTGACGAAATTGTAGGGTGTAATTAATCCCGGTTAATCTTACCTTTTAGGGTTTGAAGGTAGATTTGATAAAAACAGTGGGAGATATCTGATTAGATAAGATAATAACCAATCTAATCTTGCAAGAGCATACGCTAAAGTGTTTTCTTCTCTCTCTCTCTCCAGGTAGCGACCATGTCAGGCCATAATCAAGATAATAATATGGATGTATTGACTGAACCCGCTTATTATACTGAGCAGGGGAACGTTGGACCCGTTCTTTCTTATAAGAGTTATAAGACTGAACATGGAATAGGAGAATATCTGGATTCTCACGCCGCCCAAAAGAACATGCATGTTGATGCATCTTCTTCAGGTGTGTTAGTTATTGAGAACTGTTTCTCAGTTCACCCTACGTCCTGGGTATTAGATACCGGGCCAGGATCCCATATATGTAAATTGTTACATGGGCTATGGAAAGGTAGAGAACTGGGAAAAGGTGATCATTCCGTTCAAGTAGGAAATGGTGCAAGTATTGTAGCCAAAGCAGTTGGCGAATATCACCTAGTATTGCCAAATCGTAATACACTGATTCTAAATGAGTGCTATTATATACCGAACATGATGTGCAACATTATATCAGTTTCTTTATTAAGTAAAGAATGATATAATTTTGTAGTACAGGATAATGTTATGAACATATTCCTAGATCAAAAGTTGATTGCATCAGGCTCGTTACATAATGGCATATTCATTCTAAATCAAAATACAGTCCTCAATATACAAAACGCGCACAAGAGGAAGAGTTCAGAAATGAACGAATCTTTCTTGTGGCATTGTAGACTTGGTCATATCAATGCGACACGACTAGCTAAGTTACATAAATATGGATATTTGAATCCGTTCGAATTATCATCTTATGACACTTGCCATTCATGTCTCAAAGGAAAAATGACTAAAGCTCCGTTTAGTGGACACGGAGAAAGAGTTACCGAACTCTTAGGACTGGTACATAGTGATGTATGCGGTCCCATGTCTACGCATGCCAGGAACGGTTCTTCCTACTTCATTACATTCACTGACGATCTCTCAAGATTCGGATATGTGTTCCTGATGAAACACAAGTCTGAAGCTTTTGAGAAATTCAGAGAATATAAGCACGAAGTAGAGAACCAAACGGGCAAAAGTATTAAGATTCTTCGATCTGATCGAGAAGGCGAATACTTAAGCAATGAGTTCCTAGATTATCTAAAAGAGAATGGGATTCTCTCTCAGCTTACTCCTCCTTATACACCACAGCACAACGGTGTATCGGAGCGGAGGAATCGCACCCTATTAGATATGGTGCGCTCTATGATGAGTACAACTGAGTTACCTATTTCCTTCCGGGGGTATGCGCTGGAGACAGCCATATACCTATTGAATAGAGTTCCAACTAAATCTGTGCCTACCACTCCATATGAGATATGGAATGGGAAGAGACCACCTCTTAAAGAGTTAAGATATGGGGTTGTCCGGCTTATGTTAAAAAACAAAATCCGGACAAACTCGAGGCACGATCAGTTCTTTGTAAGTTTGTAGGATATCCAAGCAATTCGTATGGATATCTATTCTACCACAGTGAACAACAAAAGGTGTTTGTTGCTCAACATGCCACCTTTTTAGAAAAGGAATTTCTTACAAAAGAAATTAGTGGCGATGAGGTAGAGCTGGAAGAGGTTCCAGCAACACAAACTACAACTGAAGATTTAGTGGAACCAGAGGATTCAATAGTACCCGACGAACCCCAGCCTCTCCGCCGATCTAGCAGGGTTTCTCATCCGCCTGAGAGATACTACGGTTTTCTCATTGATAGTGGAAGCGAGGATTGCATCATGGAAGATGATGACCCAACTAGTTTCGAGCAGGCCATCACGAGTGGTGACTTTGTGAAATGGCTGGATGCAATGCGATCTGAGATGGAATCCATGTACACCAATAAAGTATGGACTTTAGAAAATGCTCCTGAAGGGGTAAAACCCATTGGGAGCAAGTGGATTTTTAAAAAGAAATTTGGTGTAGATGGAAAAGTTGAGACTTTCAAAGCTAGACTTGTAGCAAAGGGTTTTCGTCAACGACCAGGTGTGGATTATGACGAAACTTTTTCTCCAGTGGCAATGCTTAAGTCTATCCGGATCTTACTTGCCATTGCTGCATACCATGACTACGAAATCTGGCAAATGGATGTGAAGACCGCCTTTCTAAATGGTGATTTAGAAGAGTGCGTGTACATGACTCAGCCAGAGGGCTTCGTAGATAGTGGGAGCAGCGGAAAGGTGTGCAAGCTGCTTAAATCCATTTATGGGTTGAAGCAAGCATCGCGGAGTTGGAACATCTATTTTGATGTTGTAGTCAAAGAGTTTCACTTCATCAAAAATATAGATGAACCTTGTATCTATAAGAAGGTAGCAGAGAGTAAGGTTGTCTTCCTCGTACTGTACGTGGATGACATACTCTTGATAGGAAATGATATTCCTATGCTGCAATCAGTCAAGCTCTTCTTATCATAAAGATTCTCAATGAAAGATCTAGGTGATGCCTCCTGCATATTGGGAATCATGATCTATAGAGATAGATCTAAACGGATACTGGGATTGTCCCAATCCAGGTACATTGACACCATACTAAAGAGGTTTAGTATGGAAGAATCCAAGCGTGGGAACCAACCCATGATCTCTGGACTCACTCTCTCCAAAGATATGTCTCCCAAGACTGATTTGGAGAGAGCTCGCATGCAAGGGATACCCTATGCTTCGGCAGTAGGCTCTATCATGTATGCGATGCTATGTACCAGACCCGATGTAGCATACTCACTAAGTGTAGTGAGTCGGTATCAAGCAGATCCTGGAGAGAGTCACTGGACAGCTGTGAAGAACATTCTCAAGTACTTGCGAAGGACTAGAGACATGTTCTTGGTGTATGGTAACGGAGAACTCCGGATGGAGTCCTTTACCGATTCTAGCTTCCAAAGTGATAAGGACGACTCTAAGTCGCACTCAGGATTTGTCTTTACCCTCAATGGAGGGGCGGTATGTTGGAAGAGTTCCAAACAGGATACCGTTGCAGACTCGACGATGGAGGCTGAATACATCGCTGCCAACGATGCTGCCAAAGAGGCTGTCTGGATGAAGAAGTTCATTAATGAACTTGGTGTGGTTCCATCCATTGAGCATCCAATACCTCTGTATTGCGATAACAATGGAGCTGTAGCTTTGGCCAAGGAACCCAGGTCCCATCAGAAGTCCAGACATATTCTGAGGCGGTATCACCTGATCAGGGAGATAGTTGATCGCTGGGAGATCGAGGTCAGGAGAGTAGATACGAAGGATAACACTGCGGATCCACTCACGAAGGCTATTCCCCAGATACAGTTTGAGAGATTATTCGGGATGCTAGGTATGAGATACTACAGCAGCTGGCCTTAGTGCAAGTGGGAGATTGTTAGTTATGTATATGCCCTAGAGGCCATTGTTGTACATATGATGTATATTATGATGGATGCTTGGATATATACAGAGAGAAATTTCTTGCTCATCATGATAGTATGCTATTTGGTTTCACTTTATCTTAATATGTTGACTTGTATTGGTTTACTGTCTTTCTCTCACGTATTGATAAAGCCCTTAGGATCTGTACTCGACTACTGGGATTATGATGAGATCATACTAGTGGGGCTACGGTAGTCGATGAGTACATCCTATAAATGTTCCTAGTCGAGGGTATATCGAGACAGGGCATCGATACACCAGAGTAGACTAGCGTATACGCATCTTGACCCATATGATGGGCGATGGATGATCCCATATCCATCGGTGTTTGACATCAAGGATGGTGTACGGGTGCTCAGTGGAGACTGGGTACACTGGACGGACTCGCCGAGAACTCCCAGATGGTGATATACCACACGTCAGATGGCAGTTCTCCGGTGACACTGGTACAGCGTAGTCTGTAGACCCGAGATCGTCATAGAGTCTTGTGTGATTCCCACTGTGCTTTGATTTTCACCTTACCACGTCCAAGAGGGCGTGCAAAACGGTGGCTTTTGGGTTTTGGGTACAGTCCCGAATCACATGGAGGCAATGAGCGATAGGAGGGGATTCGTCTCTCCCGGTATAGGGAGTTGATGTTGTGCTGTGTTCGATTGGCTATAACTGGAAGTCCCTGGCCAGGGCTGATATAGAGATATACTGGTAAGTGTTACCAGTAATTTCTCGACCTGTTATGAGCCTCACATCGACACGACTTATCGGTTACTGGGGTCTGACGTATACCACCCCTAGACTTGATATGCGACATATCAGACGAACAGATTGGACTGTACGGGAGTGTTACTGATTGGATTCACAGGAGAACGGACAGGCTAGCTTGTTAATCTTCTGATCGCTCAATACCTGGGTGGCTGTTACGTTTAGCTGACCGCTTGCAGCTTGTGGGTGTTTGATATGATCATCACCTGCTACCGGCGTATTGACGATTCTTTAGAGTCCTACACAGAGGTTTCTTGGCTCAGGCAAAACGGAGTAGAGGCACATATATGATATGTACAGGACCGAGGATAATGCGATATGTGATACCGTACTATATTCTCGCGATATTTAGATATGAACCGGGTCATCGGATCAAGTGTTAATTCGATGAATCGGTACATAAGATATTAGTCGGTTATATTCGATATAGCCGGATCGTCGGATCAAGTGTTGATTCGATGATTTAATGTAAAATGATATATTGTATTACATTATCTAATATTGACTCGCTTTATTATTTCATTTTCTCACCGGATTAATACATTGATATATATGCGATATATGTTAATTGTATTATTTTCTTTTGTTGCAAATATATAATATATATGTGATATATATTATTGTGACATGATATGATTTATTATGAAACATATTTAGTGATGATAAAAAGAGATTAGGGTTTGATTAGGGTTAGCTCCTTCTTGCTCATTCTAGAAGGATTTCCTTTTGTCTTGGTTAAGATATTATGGTTGATACTTATCCATGACTCATTCTTAAGCTAACCAAACCCTAACTCTAGTTTATTCTCTACAAAGGTTAAGCCTCTCATCCTTAACCATGGTTCCATAATCAATTATATATTCTTTACTACTATTCATCACAAAGGGATTATCTTTTTCATTCATCATCTTCTTCTCTCTTAGCTTTGAGAAAGCTTACTAGTTATTTCTTTTGTGATGATTTCTTGTGAGAAAATGATATACAAAGAAAGCATAAATACTACTCCATCATCCTCATCTAATCTAGCCCATTAGATTAGGGTGTTCACCTCATTAGAGTGAGAGAGCTTGAGTTATAGCAATTTCGACGTAGATCATCGGAGAAGCGGAACACTACAAGCTAGCATGGATCGTTCGAATCGTGGAGCCTCTCTTGAGTCCGGGAGATCGTGGATCGCGGCGAAGGGACTTCTACTCGGAGCTTATGAAGCGAAGGAGCGGACTACAAAGGTTGTAATCCCTCAAACTTAGTAGTAAAGATGTTTACTTGCATGTTAAACCCTAATAATCTAGCAAAGATCCCGGTTTTGGGTTGTTCGGCACATCTAAAATTTTATTCGGGCATATTTGATGCCTTATTAACCCTCACAAGAGTGCCTAGGAACCTTACAGGCGAGACGTGGGTTCAGTACGCAATCCGATGGCAGAATCTGTGGTCAAAGTGCGAACAACGCATCGAAGAAGCACCAGCGGTGGGCATGTTCGTGGGCACCCTAGACCCTCATGCAACTATTTCACAGTTCATGATATTCTTCAAACCGACCACATTTCAGGCTTTAATTGACAAGCTAGCCCAGATGGATCAGACGGGTCATAGACCATCTCCTCCAAAACCGGAACCGCGGAACGAAAAGGGTAAAGGGAAGGCGATCTTCATTGCAAACACCCAACAGCAGCCCAATGCTCCAAGACTAGCGGATCAATTGGAGAAGAGACGACGCTATTACAATGAGAAAATGAAGCGCCCTTACTCATTCCCGCAGGATAAAACGAAGAGGATGTTCGAGCTGGCGGTGCGCAACAGGCTTATCAATTTGCTAAATCCAAGGCGACCACCGCAACCTAGCGAAGTGAATAATCCTAATTATTGCCCTTACCACCAAACGGTAAGCCATCCGATCGAAGATTGCTTCGTCTTTAAGGGATGGATCGAGGATCAGTACCTACAAGGCAAGTTTGCGCTGTTTGAGAAGTGGAAAGTAAACCCACCACAACCGCACACTCCTAAGAAGACGGACACACCGGAGGCAACGTGCTCTTTTGTTGAGGAAGCTCCATGGGAGGTGGCTCTTTCGGCCAAAACCAAAAGGATGTTGAATGATCTCCAAACATGCCCGGCAATCAGGTGGAAGAATTCGCTGGAACCCCAGATCATCTAAGGGATGCTGAAGCCGTGCCCAACTCCAAAGATTGGTGGTGATAGCCAAAGTGCTCACACCCATCCGTCAAAATCTTCAAAAAAGAAGAAGAAATCCAAGAAGCCCGTGAAGCCTGGCGACAAGCGCACGGACCTACAAAAACAGATCGACGCGCTGGAAGAGTATAACCAGAAGGTGCGGACTCCGATCACGCTCCAAGAATTCCTCGGCCACGTCCTTAAGGACGGAGATGATGGAGAAGACTCGTCGGATGGATCTGAGGATTACGTAGCAAGTTGTCATGTGATCTCTCACTCGTCTACAGATGATGAAGAATCTCCTTGCACAGAGAGACCGGGGGTAGGTCCCGAGCCGGAACTTCTATGGCCGTCAGACGAAATGATCGACGCCTTCCTGAATGAGATTCATCTGAAAAGTAAAGCCAATCGGGAGCGTGAGATGGCCATATTTGAAAGAGCCAAACGCCGGCGACTAGACGAAAGAATCGAGACACTCCCGCCGAATCAAGGAACATCCATCGCGGATAAAAACAAGTTCAAGACGAGGAAAAGGTTTGCTAAAGCCATATCAATGGGAATGAAGCTACCACCCTCCGAAGGAAACACTCCCGTTGAAGCAGAGATGCATCCTAGCTGCTTCTCATATCATCGAAAGATTTCACACCCCACCGAAGAATGTGATGCTTTTAAAAGATGGTGGCAGGGATATGCTTGCTCACCGGTAACATTTTAAGCGGATGAAACGCAAAACTCGTCGGGAGCAGAGAAGTGCGACCGAAGAGCATAAAAGAACTACTGGTAACTGTCGAATGGTCAACGCCGGAGGATCGTAGGTTCTCACCTTCGGGAGCGACTCTGACGAGGAGATGACTCTTGGCCCTCTCTTTAAAGAACCCACCTTGGGGAAAGAGGAGGAACCGAATGCCTGTGAAAATATTCAGCTGCGCAATCGCACGCTTCCAGAAAAGAATCTCGGACCCACAAGTAGAAAAGATAAGGGAAAAGAAAATGTCTCTGAGGATATCGCCCTGGATGACCAAGTCATGAAAGAGCTGACCGCCAAGGACCCGCCAAAGAAGAGTAAGGTGGACTATAACGTTCTGGCGCACTTGAGGAAGTTACCCTCACAACTCAGCATTCTCGACGCCCTTTTACTATCCAAAGAAGCGAGAGATTCATTGATCAAGGCGCAACAAGACCCAGAGCAATTCCAAGCTTTTCTCGCCGAAGAAAAGATGAAGGACGAGCTGGAGGAAGTACACACAGCCGATATCACCTTCGGCAACGAGGACCTCCTCCTTGGGACGTGCGAGCACAACCATCCCCTCTATGTCTCAGGATACTGCTATGATATAAAGATAGGCAAAATCCTGGTCGACAATGGGTCTTCCGTCAATCTCCTTAACGTGCGAGTGTTGAAGGAAATCTGCATGAGCGTCCAGCATCTCGCTCGTGATAAAATCACCATCTCTGGTTTTGAATCCCAGTCATCGTGGACTCTCGGGTCTGTGATATTAACATTACAATTCGGGCTACTTGTCACGGATATTAAATTTCATGTCATTGACGCTAAGACATGCTATAACGCCTTGCTTGGCCGGCCATGGTTACACGAGTAAAACATCATCCCTTCTACACAATATCAGTGTATGAAATACTTTAAGGATGGTCTCGAGTATACCGTAATAGGAGAGTTGAACCCGTTCTCCGTAAACGAAGTCCGCAAGTATGAAGATGCAAAATATTTCTTGCCAGATTTCGAAGACACGGAGAGATGTCGCAAACCGGAGAACAAAGCTATTACCACCATTCCGGTCTTTGAGAGTGATATTGAAGAAGAGGAAGAGATAGTTTGTTCAGGTCCACCCCAGTACAACAAGCCGGGACCGTCCGCTCCTATGTTGATCTTTGGCAGCGACTCAGAAGATGAGGTCCATGCTATATTCTCCACTCGGCCACCAATACAAGCATTCGCTGGTAATAATCAGAGTTTGCAAATTACCATGATTCCGCGGGAGCACTACAAAGATCTCGACACACTTGAAGCTTATAGCGTGCAAGAGCTACAAACATTTTACGTCCCTCCCAGGCGAAAAGGTGAACAGGCAATCCTATTCTACCGATCCACGGAAACAAAAGTTGAGAAAGAAGTTTGGCATGGCGCGGATTCTACACTTGACAGGCTCCAGCCCATCCGTCTGTCTAGATATTACACAGAAGGCTTGAAAAGGCTATTGAAGCGCCAAGGGATACCCTTCAAATAGACCGCTCGAAAAGCTAAGTTCTATGACAGGATCTGGAACGTTCCCGGAACTCAGCGCAAGTTGCCCAACGGGAGAATGGAAGCGATCGGGCTTGGATATGTTCGGTCCAAGAAACGGGAGTTACTCCGCGACTGCTATGTCGTACATGACTTTGATGAAGAAGGAGATGCTTAATGGGAGAATGCTGACCATGAACCAGAAAGAACCCCCGACGTGAAAGTGCCCAGTCCGTCGTTCGAAGAACAAATGGACAAGCTTATAAGGGAAGCTGGTCAAAAAGTTCGAGACGACCATAATCGCGAAATGGCCATCTATGAGAAAGCCAGGACTCAGCGCCTTCTTTAACAGGCTGCGAAAGATGAAAATATCCCTCCCTGTCAACCCGTCATTCAAAAGGCCCGGCGCAGAGGCAGAAACAAACCAAAGAATGGAAAAGGCGTTCGACAGCGACAAAGCGGGACCAAGAAGTCACGCAATCATGAATCGAGTGGTCCGGATTTGTCCCTTATGAAGAAGATGAGTCGAGCATACTCTTTTCCTCAAGACAAGACAAAGAAGATACTTGATCTTGCCATAAGACATCAAATGATTACGCTCCCGGAGTCCAAGCACTCTGAGCAAGCTAACGAGGTCTCTCATCCAGACTATTGCTCTTATCACCGGTCAATAGGACACCTGCTCGAAGACTGCTTCACCTTCAAGAACTGGGTCGAAGATCAATATCAGCTTGGCAAGTTCGCTCTATCCGACAGTTGGAGGATAAAACCGCCGCAGAAGCATGAACCCAAATCCGCGAGAGTAGAACCAGATCAACATCGGTCGTAGAAGCGAGCTCGTACTTGTCATATGATAACACTATCAAAAGAAGAGCCTAAGGATAGGGGTGACCTCCCCTGGTGGTTCGAAAACAATAATGACGAGGTGATCTCAGAGTTTCCACCGGCGCCAAAAGAGCTGGAGGATGGAATACATACCACTGCAGATAACCTCAAGAAAATTGATTTGGGGACGGAGAACGACCCGCGACCGACATTCGTTAGTGAGCTGTTATCTGAAGAAAGTGTCACGCCCCGCTTCCCAAAATACGGAATACGAGGGGTAGACAAGGCCAGCCATGCTCCTACGGTCAAGGAAATGTCCTGCCGTAGTCACACTTCGGCTTCTAGTTTATCATGGTAAACAATAAACGATGCGCAGGTAATGAGAATTGCAGTAACTGAAAGATACAATAATATAAACTGACCTGAAGTGGAACAAACGAAAGTAACTCGGAGTAGCAAGTCAGAACGTCTGTGATGCACGTCTAGTTCTGATCCAAGCCAAAACTTCTCCTCACACTGAGCATGCATACTCAGGTCGTCAGAGCGACACCATAGCAATATAATGCATATAATCAAGTAACAGTTCTAACAGTGGTGAAGGATATGAATAACAGTAAATCAATAACAACATGAATATAAATGAGCAGAGATCAATGCAGCGGAACAGTAAAGCAGTATAACGATATGTCACGTATATCAACACAGTATGAGGTATATAAATGTCCGTAACCCTATCAGTCTCTAAGTCTCACTGTACAGGTCAATAAGCCTATCGTCAGTCCAAGTGTGAGAGTCAACCATTCGCGAGTGTCCTCCACCCAAGGGTAGAACCCAAGGGCAAGGGACCACGGGCCCAACATGTAACGAATGTATCACGGTGTATATAGCACATACCCTGTAAATCTCCATATAACTCCCTAAATATATAAGCCGGCATGGGACTCCCGAGATTCTGTTGGATTCACACTTGAACTACCCCACACCCCGTGGTCTACATCAAACGCTAACCATAACCCTAAATACTAATCGATCCGTGACAAGTCTATGCGAGAACTGGAGGCAGGACCTCCATCAAGCACGTCCCGACTAATACCTAAGATAAATGGCAGTGTCGGATGCCTTATCTGTGACATCCGTGCAAGCGCTTCCATAAGTGTCCCATACCACTTATAGTCACACGTACACGCATCCCACAGACGTCGACAATGCAATAGAATAAAAGGGACACTGATTGTGCACAAGTACGTATCACTTTCACTTAATCACGAATACACGAACACTGACGTACTTGCCACAATCAACACTAAAGTCTAACACTGGGTAAATGCACGATGTCACTAGGTTATCACTACAATGATATAGGTATGATATGATGCATGAACAGTATAAGAAGCACAACTAAGGTATCATAAAAACAACAGTCTATCACTTGCACGATTTATCATGAAACATATGTATATAATTTAGCGAAGTGATAAACAGGTAGTAATTAATATGTTCAGTTATCCATCCATAGAATTTTGTTTCAAGTCAATCGGGTTCCAGGATCAAAAGTTATAATCATTTCATTTTAAGTGCTCGCGGCTGGAAATCTGGTTTCAGAATCAGGAATCCATTTCGCAACGCATTTTAACCCTAGTTGGGATCATAATTTAGCGACGCTACAGTTGGATGAATTCTAGGGTTTTCAGTAAAGTTTCCAACGCAACAAACGGATCTTCAATCACGTCTGTACGTTAGGAGTTATAATCTGTTTAACATCAACATGTCAATTCTGATTCTGCTGGGACTGTTATGTGTCCCGATCTTCTAAATTACAGATTAAATAGTAATGATAACGAAACAGGATGAAACTAATTGTGTTGTCTAGCTAACAGAGTTACCTACAATAAGCAGCGGAGTTCCGCAACCTACGAGTTAAGGAAAACCTAGGGTATCCATTACGGGACAGCAAGCACAATTTGAGTCGCTCTGGACTGCAGTCCAGAGTCGCTCTGGACTGCAGTCCAGAGTCGCACTCCGATACGATTATCATCATGATTTAAGTACAGGAATATCTGGAAACTAGCATAGAGTTAAAGTTCGTCGAGTTAGCTTCGATTTGAGCCCTCGAACGCACCATTCTAATATGTATATGATTTATGATGAATTTAATGGTTTTCAGGTGCAACAGAATTACAGTTTTACGGTTAAACTTGGGGGCAGTTGTCTTAATCTTAAACGATCAAATTATCCAATGAAAATCACACATTATGTTCACAGCCCTACGGGCCAACCTACACCATTGAGTTCCGTCAAATTTGATAATGTTTTCCTAAGGGAACAGGCATCGAACAGTTGTGTTGCAATATTTTAACACAAGGTAAACATGGGATATATATAAAATCTTGATTTGTAACATATATAAAATAGCATGAAAGCAAGTAAAAACTTGCCTGGAGAGCGTCTCGGGGATGCACGGCAGCGACGCGGTCTATTGTGATGGCCCGACGCGATCACGACAAGTATTGGCCTCGGCTCGATCTTGGCTCGGCCTCGGAACTTGAACTAGGCTTGAAGCTCGAGCATGGCATCAAGGCTCGGTTGCTGAGGTCTTGACGGTGAGTGTAGTGTTTCACAGGTGGTGTTAGAGAGAGAGAGAGACAGAGAATGAGAGAGAGAGGGACAGTGAGGGATAGAGTGAGGCAGATGAGAGAGAGACTGAGAGTGAGACAGAGAATGAGAGGGATAGAGAGATGCAGTGAGTGAGAGAGGGAAGTAGAGATAGAGAGAGAGAGAGAGAGGCAGATGAGAGAGAGAGAGAGAGAGAGAGAGAGACAGTGAGGGATAGAGTGAGGCAGAGAGAGAGCTGAGGGAAAGAGAGAGAGAGACAGAGTGACAGAGAGATTGGGGGCAGGGGGAGAGCAGAGGCGACGGAGACAATGGGGAGGCGATCGCCGGTGGGAGGGCACAGTGTGGCTGGTGATGGGTGAGTGGAGTTTGGGTGCACAGGGTTTCGAGTTCGGGTTGCAGAGAAGGAAAGAACAGAGGGAATGAGTTCACAGGGGATAAATGGTGAGCTCGGGAGAGGGATGGGGTGATAGAGAGAGGTGCAGGGACGAGGGCAATGGTGATGATGGTGGTGGTGGTCGACGGTGCAGTGGGCTCGTCGGCGTGTGGCAGGTGGCCGGAACAGTGGTGTTGGAGGTCGAGCGGAGGGGTGCAGAGGGATGGTGGGGATTGGTGACGGAGGCGACCAAGGGTGGTCGGAGTTTGGTGGTTGGAGGCGAGGAGGGTGAAGGGTGTCGATGGAGTTGGTGGTCAGCGAGACGACGGGGCGCCGGCGGTGAGGGTGCGAGGTGGCTCGGGAGTGTAGCGAGAAGAGGAGAAAGAAGAAGAAAGTGATGGGAGTGTGAGAGACGAGACGAGAATTAGAGAGGGGGGGCGCGACGTGGGGGTAACGGTGAGCGAGCGTGGGCGTGGGGAGCGGCGACGAGGGCGCAACGGGAGGAAACGCGCGCGCAAATAGTGGAGGTAGCCGTTGGGGATTGAAGAAGAGGAACAGGAGTCGGGTCGGGTGCGAGACGTGGGCTTGGTGGGGAGCGCGGGAGCGGGCTGGGTGTGGGCCAGGATTAAATTAGTTTAATCTAATAATCCTCATGGGCTCGGCTGAAGTGTTGGGCCAGGCAATTTAAATAAAGAATTATGGGGAGAAGGAAGTGAAGGCTGGGCCATATAATAATTGAGGAATTATTTTAAAATAAGGTGTGGGCTGATGATGGGAGAAAGGGCCGGGAATTTAGTAAGGAATTTATTCAAGAATTTGGGAGTGGGCTGAGAATAAAATAGGGTTAAATTCATGGGAAAAATTTGAAAGGGCTGAGGAATTTAAAATCAATGTACAAGAGGGAAATTCTAAAGGCAAGCTGGGCTGAAGAAAATAAATGAATTAAAGGAATTGGGAACGGCCAGGTTGGAATTTATTATGAGGAAAAAAATAGGGAAGTTAAGAGAGTGGGCCGGGGGCTTGGGGTCGGCTTTCTAGAGTGCAGATTTACGGAGGAGGGGAAAACTGAGGATAAGAAAAATACAGGTTATAATAGGGTTTGGGTTTCTAAAGGAATATTAAAATAAATAAACTAATAATTATAAATAAAGTATGATCATATATATGTATATTAACGAGAAACACATATATTAGTATAAATAGGGCTGGGTGTTACAGAAAGGGTGGCTGCGCTAAAAGACGTGCTTATGCAACATAGAGATTGCTTCGCATGGAACTATTCCGAGATGTCAGGACTAGATCCAGAAATTGCTGTCCACAAATTGGCGATATCCCCGGACGTTAAGCCAATCAAACAAGCACTAAGAAGAATGCGGCTTGAGCTTGAGACGAGTATCAACGCCGAGGTCAAGAAGCTAATCGACTTCGGCTTCATCCAAGAGGTTCAGTACCCTGACTGGATCGCCAAAATCGTCCCGGTAATGAAGAAAAATAGGATGGTGTGCATCTGCGTAGACTTTCGGGATCTCAATAAAGCCTGCCTGAAAGACGATTTCCCAGTACCGGTTACTGAGCTGATGATAGATAACATGTCCACTCACGAAGTTTTCTCCTTCATAGACGGCTCATCAGATAAAGATGCATCCCGAAGACCAGAAACATACTGCTTTTCGGATCCCTTTGGGCATATTTTGCTACAAAGTGATGCCTTTCGGTCTAAAGAATGCCGGTGCCACCTATCAGAGGGCCATGACGAAGATCTTCGATGACCTTATACATGAAATCGTCGAATGTTATATCGACAACCTCGTGGTTAAAAGCAAATCATACGAGGAACATCTCGAACATCTGAAGATCGTATTTCAACGCCTTCGGCAATACAACTTGAAGATGAACCCTCTCAAATATGCGTTCGGGGTGTCCTCAAGTAAATTCATGGGATTCATCATCCGGCACCGAGGCATCGAGATAGATCCGTCAAAGATTAAAGCAATTATGGAGATGCCTCCGCCAAGGGCTCTCAAACAATTGCGGTCTCTCCAAGGGAAACTCGCGTATTTCCGGCGATTTATAGCCAATCTCTCTGGCAAGTGCCATCCTTATAGTCACCTAATGAAGAAGGGAACCCCGTTCTTCTGGGATCACAGATGCCAAGGCGCGCTGGACGAAATCAAGCAGTATCTGCAGAACCCGCCAGTGCTGGCCGCTCCGGTCAAGGGAAAGCCCCTTATTCTTTATACAACAGCCCTTGAAGGTTCCTTAGGCGCATTATGGGCACAAGAGAACTACCAAGGGAAAGAAATAGCTCTCTACTACTTGAGTCGAGTTCTCCTGGGGGCAGAAAGCAATTATTCTCCCATCGAAAAACACTGCCTGGCGTTGATCTTCGCGATAACGAAACTCCGGCACTATGTATTGGCGCATGAAGTCCGTCTCATATCGAAGGTGGACCCTCTCAAATATTTGATGTCAAAGGCCATATTGACAGGTCGGCTCGCTAAATGGGCCTTGCTCTTAATGGAGTTCGCAATAACTTATCAGCCTCTTAAGGCAGTGAAAGGCCAGGCCATCGCCGACTTCTTCGCCGAGCATCCAATACCGGCCGATTCTCTCTTGAATTGCGAACTGCCAGACGAACATGCGTTTGATGCGATCGACGGTGGTGATACCCGATGGGAACTTTATTTTAATGGAGCGTCTTCCATGAAGAAGCGCAAACAGAACACGCCCATAATCAAATCAGGGGTAGGCCTCATCTTCATGACTCCACAAGGAGGGATAATGCGCTTCGCCTTCTCCTTGACAGAGCCGAGGACGAACAATGAAGCCGAATACGAAGCTTTGATAGCAGGTCTCGAGATCGCTATTGACATGGGGATTGAAAACCTCCTCGTATATGGAGACTCCCAGCTGGTCGTTAGTCAAATAAACGGCGACTACCAGACGTGCAAACTAGAGTTGGTGAAATACGGCGAGAAAGTACAGCAGCTGCTGACTCAAATCCCTTCCTACACCCTGGAAAGTATACCGCGTGCGGAAAATAGCAAAGCAGATGCATTAGCCAAGCTTGCTAAAGAATTGGCTGATGAGAACCTCGATGACGTAAGAATCGTGGTACAAAGCCGTCGGGTTCTTGCACCGGCAGGAATATCTCCGGAGTCGTCCGAGGAAAAGGGAGCGACCGAGCAAATAGCTCTACAAGTAAAAGACCAAGAAAAGGTTGAGGATTGGAGGGAGGTCTTTATAGATTACTTCAAATCTTGTCAAACACCTGAAGATGCGTCCTCAAAACATCAGCTCATGAAGCGAGCCTTATCTTTCACCTTCGTCAATGATACTCTGTACAATAGGTCATTTGATTCTCTGTGGTTAAGATGTCTGGGACCTGAAGAAGAAAAAAGAGTCATCCAAGAAGATCACGACGGACTCTGCGGTTCTTACCAAGCAGGCCCGAAGATGAAGTTGAAGATCAAACGGATGGGTTATTATTGGCCCACGATGATCCAGGACTGCCTCGAGTATGCGAAGCAATCCCACTCGTGCCAGATCCATGGGGACTGTTCACCACCGGAAGCCGGGAAGACTGGACGTCTTGCCTGAATCTGGGGGAAGATGCTAATTGGTGTTATCCGTCCACCCCTCCGAAGATGCCAAGTTGATTTATGGCACCATGTATCGAAGGTTTAAACGGATGCGGCCGATGTAGCAGACTTCGTCAGATTCCCCCTCGTCTGAGGGGTTTTTGATCATGGGGACGCTCTTCCCTGTAGGCGTAAGCCCCTGTAGTTAATTACGCTACCTCATCGCGGTAACCACTTTCTCCTTCTCCAGATGGTCACTTCGTGTCGTGGGTGTTTGTTTTGTGTTCGGTTGCCCGTGGATTGTATACGGAGACTAATTTGTGCTGTCGCCCGTAGGGCGTGGATTAGTCCAAATCCGTATCTGTCTTAGATTTGGGTTTGGGGGGTTGTGTTTAAGGATACGTTAGCCTTATTTGAGGCTAAGATCAACTTAAACGTTCGTTAAGGACACGTTAGTCTTATTTTAAACTAAGATCGACTTAACGGGATCGTTTAGATCCGACAAGAGCGCAGTTGGGCTCTATTGTTTAGTTTAGTGACTTTGCGGTCAATAAGTAGTTTAAAAACATTGCGGTCCAATGTTAGTTTTAAGACATTGCGGTCAAGGTTAAGGACGTCATAGTCCATGAGTTTAAGGACCTCACAGTCCGGTGTGAGTTTTAAGACATCACGGTCGAGGTTAAGGACATTATAGTCCATGAGCTTAAGGACCTCACAGTCCGATATTAGTTTTAAGACATCACGGTCAAGGTTAAGGACATCATAGTCCGGTATTAGTTTTAAGACATCACGGTTGAGGTTAAGGACGTCATAGTCCATGAGTTTAAAGACCCCACAGTCTGTAGCAGTGTGTGGTTGTCAGGACCCGTCACCTCTCTGACGACGCTGATGGATTACAACGTCAGATGTCAGAGGAGTAAAGAGATGTACCCTCGAACCGGGTGTAAATTGATTGGAAGAGCGGTTGGGCTCAGTTCAATTTAAATTGAGGACTTATATCCAGAATTGGGCTAAGTCCATTTGAAAATGTTTAACATTTTATTCATGTTCTGCCTATTAGGCTTTTACTTGGGCTCTGCCCTTTTATAATGCATAACATTGGGCTCTGTAATTAAATGCATAGCATTTGGTTCTGATATTAGATGTAATTAAATGCATAGCATTTTTGTAGTCTGATAGTGCGCCACGTGGCTTGTGGTCTGATAGTGCGCCACGTGGCTTGTCAGGCGCTTTGCGTCAATTAAAGAGCGCAATGCGCTAGCGCATGCGAAGGTGACACGTGTCACGCTCTGCGCTAAGCGCAAGTCTGTTAGCGCACTGCGCTTTCTGAGTGTGCCGCGCCAATGAATGGCACGTGGCGCACTCTGGCGCAGTGCGCCAGTCCAAGAGCACAGTGCGCTATTTAAAAGCGCAAAGCGCAAATCATTCTGTGGTTGACACGTGGCGCATTCTGGCGCAGTGCGCCAGTCCAATAAGCGCAAAGGCGCATTTCAAAAGTGCAAGGCACTGTCCAATAGCCCAGAGCGCATCTTGATCAAATTAAGATCAAAGAACAATTTTTCTGTTCTTTCAAAAGAGGTTCTACCTTAAGATCCAAGAACCAAGGTTCTTATTCTCATCAAAAGGCTGTGCCTTTATATAGATCAAAAGATCTAAGGATGAAGTAAATTACTTCTTTTAATCTTTTATAATTAGATCTTTTTGATCTTTTTCTTTTTTATTGAAGATCTTGATCTTATTCTTAGATCTTTGATCTTTTTAGAAGAGAATTCTTCTTTTTGTGAGATATTTTCATCTCTGTTCTTCAAGAATTAAGTTCTTTACCTTTAAAGATGAAGAAAATGATCTTCTTTCTTCAAAGGCTTTCCTTTCTTCTCTTTGAGGTTTTTTCTCAAAGTTTGCAGAGGGTTCTCTCTCTTCTGTATCTCTCTCTCTGAGACTTGGAGTCTAGGGGCCTTTATATAGGGCCAATTGATTTGTTAAGTTAGTTACAGAGATCTTTCTCTGATTGATCTGGGGATATTTCCCCACCGTTGGATCTTTGATTCTAAGGCCTCTGTTTTACAGAAGATAATCTTCTTATTTTAATAAGATTGGAAAGATCTTTCTAGAATTTTAATTTTGATTAATTAATAATTTATTATTTAAATTCCAGTGCTGGCGCAATTGGCGCTAGCGCGCCTGCGTTTGACACATGGCGCACAGCGCAGAGCGCAGCGCAACTGCGCTATCGTGCCTGCGTTTGACACATGGCGCGCAGCGCAGCTGCGCTAGCGCACCTGTGTTTGACACGTGGCGCGCAGCGCAGAGCGCAGTGTAGCTGCGCTAGCGCACCTGTGTTTGACACGTGGCGCGCAGCGCAGAGCGCAAGGGACCTGAAGCGTTGCTTCGGTTTAAAATTTGAATTTTGAAATAGAGCTTTGCTCTGATTGGGGGTGCGCTGCCTTGGGCGCAGCGCTCCTAGCGCTGGCATGTCTATTGTTGACACGTGGCGCTCTGCGCGCAGCGCAAGAAATCTGAAGCGTTGCTTCAATTTTTGAATTTTGAAATTCAAACAGAGCTTTGCTCTGATTGGGAGAAACAAATGCCCCCACACCGTTGCGCTCATATGGCGTACACGTGAGTGCAGTGGTGGCAACATCTGAGCCATTGGATCAACTCAGAAGTTGAGGAGGCGCTTCAGCGCCTATAAATAGGACCCTTGGTCCTCAGATGATTATCATCTTCTTAAGATTTTTATTTTCAGAACCTTGCTTTTCTTTCCAAGAACTTCAAGAGTTAGAACTCTAGAAAATTTTAGGTAAAAATTTAAATTAAATTAAATTAATTCTAATTAACAGAGCCTTGCTCTCATAGATCTTTTGATCTGAAGAAAACCCCTTTGGGGTTTCATAAACAGAGCTTTGCTCTCAAGAACCCATAGATCTAAAGAGATCTTGTTTCAGGGTTTCTTAACCCATGAACAGAGTTTGCTCATTGATAATGTATAGATCTTTTGATCTTTTGATGAAGAACTCTTAAGAGTTTCTTTTATGGATCTTTAAGATCCCAGAACTTTAATTCTTAGGAATTAATTTTTCTTTGATGGATTTTTCCATCATTATTACAGAGCTAGGCTCTTTAAGGAATTTTATTCCCTCGTGACCAGAGTTTTGACAAGTGTCACTCTGTTACAGAGCTTTGCTCTGAAAGGGAGATTTTCTCCCTGTTTTCAAGGGATTTCTCATTTAATGAGAATATTCTTTGAGGATTTCCTCATTAATTGACAGTCTCATCCAATGATGAGGCTGTCTTATTAACTGATGCATTGTCTTCTGGATTTTGTGGGTCTCCCTTTGGTCCCCCCTCCACTGCATTGTAGTGTGGTACAAATTTTAAAGTACCGAGCGTCAGGATTTTAAAATTAAATTATAATACTGATAATTTAATTTCACATTTTCTTGCAGGCAACATGTCTTCTGATCTTTCGTTCCCGTTTTTCCGCTCAGAGGGAGGATTCCCTGAGGCACCGATAGACCGGGAGGTTCTTGCGCTCATTAAGGACTACGACCCGGAGTACAAGAACCTTCACTTGTGGGGTATGTGGTATAACGAAATTATCAGAGGTCGCCGAAGCTTCTCTTGTGTGACACCGTCAGAGCCGATCTCATCGATCTCATATGCAGATGTACCCCCGGTGAACTACGCCGTGGAGGTCGTAAATTGGAATTCGGAGGATCTTTTTCAACCTTCGATTGCTGCCATACCCATACAGCTGCCGGCAGTCGTGGATATTATAGGACGACGCATATGCCAGGGCGAGTCACGCCCTTGGGGACAACCCTACAATATCGGATTGACCCCTCGACACTCGGCATGGTATTTGCAGTGGGCCAGGTATATTTTGTCAGCGAAAAAGACGCATCTGCTGAAGATCAGTCTATACCTCGCAGTTTATGCCTCGCTGTTCGAGTACTCTGCTCCTCCGACATGGTGGATTAAGGTGTTCGTGGAGCAATGGAATATCCCCACTCATACCTTTCTTCTAATGGACATGGAAGTTTCCATCTCTTTGGAAGAATTTGCTGAAGTTTCCGGTTTGCCGGTGAGGGGAGAGCACTATGAGGAGCTGCTTCCTCCTGATGAATATGTCTTCGCCACTATGCCGTTGGTGATGGACTTAACGCCGGAGAATGCTATTCAGCACCAGTTTCTGAGTCTGGTAAAGGTGTTAAATATGTATGAAAGTCTTTACTTGGAATCGGGAGGCCGGGAAGTTAGTTTCGCAGACTTCATCACCCGCTTTCTTCGACCGGAGATTCTATCGCAACGGGGCGAAAAATTTTCCAAGCTTGACGACCCCTTCGGCCTTGGCTTAGATCGTCGACCAGCACTGGAAGACGACAAAAAGGGTTTTTACCTCCCCGATGCTGCAATCATCCCCTTATCGGAAATCGCCGCTCCGGGCATCGACGAGGAGACTTTCTTTCTCGAGTTTCTGGGGCTATGGCTGTGCTGGTTCGCGCTCCCCATGCACCCGCGCTACATGAGGCCGTCCGTCTTCTACCCAGCGCATCGGATGGTGGCTGGCATACAATTGTCCATTGGAATTGCCGGATTGGCCCACCTGTACCATGGTCTTAGCGTGGCGGCGGACGCAAATGAACCGGGGGTGCAACCCGCCAATTTCCCGATGCATTACTTTACTTCATGGATGGAAATGCATGTGCTCGGGGTATTTTGTATTCATAAGAGACCCTCGTTTTACGAGAAGTGCAGACTCCCGAGAGTTATGCGGCTGATCGGCGCTTCTATCGTGAATCCGCCTCCGCGGGAGGCTAGGAGGTTGCTTCTTCGTCCACGCACGGTCAGAGCAGGCATTTCTTTCACGGACAAGGTCATGACAATCGGCCCGGAGACCTCCAAGGCAGTGTTGGCGTTGCGTGATAATTTCAAGGACGGGGCCTCCGTATTGAAAGCCCGGGAGATTCTACATCGATACTCCATCCGGCCGGGCATCCTCGTGTTCAGGCAGAACGATTCGGCGCTTTTTATGAGGTATAACCCCCATTGCTTCGCCCAGCAGTTAAGTTATAACCAAGGGGTCCCTCTGGAGGCGTTTTTGGAAAAGCCTGCGGCCACCAGGGAGGGGATACAGAGTGCACTACATCATTTTATGCGGCTGAATACGGGCTCCCACTTCTTCATTAGCGAGCCGAGTTGCATTCCACGGGCCCTCAACGTATACGGGGCTTGGTATCAGCACGCGATGGGCGCTGTTATCCGGGAAGAGAAACGGCTGCTGCTTGATTGCAAGGGTGCGCCCCCGGCCAGCGATCGCAACGTTCCCCTAAGGCAAAGGACCCCTGTCCCTCCTCCACTAAGAGGAGATGCTGGAGATGAGCCTCCACGAGTGCTAAGCCCTCCGCGTGGATTGCCCCGTGATTCTGTGGACGTGCCCTCAACGCCCCGTGCTCCCATGGAGATGCTAAATGTGGTTTCGCCTGAATACGGCATAGGATCGGACATCGGGACCTGCCGTCCCAAGGTGCCCACAAAGCGTAAGTTGATTTTGGGTGCAACCGGGGTTCGCGCGCAGAAGAAGAAGAAGAAGTCGGTCCTTTCCCTTGATGTCATTCTCGGCTTAGAGCCTCAGGCCCCTCTTACCGAAGGCCTAAGTGAGTATGGAACCAACGAGGGTTTCTTCGTAGCGCCTGAAGACACCGACCTCGACGCCGCTATTGCTGCTTCTGCACAACTTGCGAGCCACCAAGCGAAAATAACCACCCTCATGCAATCAGGTAAACATTAGCCGCACTTTTGTCATTGCGTTATATCTTCATTGTCATGTCTTGACTGACATTCTTCTTTTTGTAACAGGCTTCACTACTGAGGAGGTTCTGGCGGCTTCCCTCAGAACTTTTAAGGAGGAAAAGAGAAATCGAGCTCTATTGGGCATTGGTACGTCTCGGCTTATTGAGTCTTCATTTTCCTTTTTTTTATGGCCAATCTAAACCTTTGCTTATCTCATTGCAGGGACCACAAGACCTTCCTCGCAAGCTGATGCGGGAATTCTCCCCGGGCCAGCTACTGAAGTCTCGGCCTCTTCGGGATTGCCGCGAGAGGCCCTGCTTAAAAAGCCAATGATGGAAGCCTTGACGACTCTGGAGGCAACCCTGAACGCGGACGGCGATGCCTTGCTGAAGGAAGCTTCCAAGAGGTCTGTCGTGACGGCCCGGAAGGAAAGGAAGCGCCTAAGGCGCGCAGCGAGGGAGCGTAGCGCTACTCTGGCTGCGGGAGTGGGCTCAAGCGCCGTTACTCCCGCTGCTACCCTCTCAGAGGAGCTCCCGGACGCCTTGTCTACTGCTCATAGACGGGCGACACGTGCAGCTCGGGAAGCCAATGGTAAATCCACTTCAGGTAATGTGTTTTTGAGGCTTTGTTGTCAAAGTTTTTAAAAAAAAACCGTCGGTTCTGATATATTTTGTCCTGCAGGCCGAGTCTCACTGAAGGAGTAGCGGCGACCGTCGAGCCTGAGGGGACGGTGGAGGAGGTGGCTACGGAACTCGAGGCGACGGCAGGCAGTGTAACCATAGTTGCCGGACCCGAGATAGTGGCTAACGAGACAGTCAGAACTGCTATGCCCGAGAAGGCTGCCGATGCCGAGCGCGAGGTGGCGGCAGATGAGACGGCTGCTACAACCAAGCCTGAGGCAGCAGCGGATGGAGCGGCTACGACCGACGAACCTATGGCAGCGGTGGACGAGACGGCTGCGACCGCTGAGCCCGAGGGGGTAACGGGCGAAACGGGCATGATCGCCGAGCACGAGATGGCCGCTCTTTCTCAAGAGTCGAGCACCGCTCCGATCATCACTCTTCCTGCTTATGGCTCCTTGTCGTCTTCCGGCGTTGCGAGCGTGACGACAGCTCCTGTAGAGTCGGGCGATGAGGCGACGGGAGGTGAGACAATCCCAATGGAGGAAGGAGACCCACCGCTGTATCAAGTGACGCCCTCGTTAGGGTTCCGCCCGGCGACTCTTCAGGTAAATCTTGGGCCACTGCCCTTCTTTCTTTATTCTGCAATCTTTCCTAATAAAGTTTATCTTGCTTCTAATGCAGGTGTGGCTAGTGCTGAAATTGAGCTGCTCGAGACAGCGCCGTCAATTACCGCCCTGACGGTGACCACCCCTCTGCCTTCTCTCGCACCATCGCAAATGCTGGAAGGTATGGATTTGTAACCCATTATTCTTATCCCTCAGGCATATAATTCATGTAGTGACGTCGAGTCATCGCGTTTTTGCAGGAGTTCTTCTTGACCACCTGTACCAGGTGTTGCACCCACATTTCTCGTTCCCGTTGGAGATGGCTTCATCTAGCGGCGCTGGTGAATATAGCTTTCAATTAATGCTTTTACTTTTACCGATAATGAAATTATTTCTGATTTTTCCTTGCTTTGATTGCAGTGCTACAGATTGAAGGAGGAGATAAGAGATCAGTTGCACCACCGGTCCTCCCGGCTTTGCCACCTGCTGCAGCAGGTATGGTAGACTCTACTTTTTGCTTGTTTTCTTTATTTCTTAAGCCGACCTTTGATTATGATCTATTTTGCATCAATCACATCAACTCCAACCCCGTTCGAGTCTCGTATTATAATGCCGGCCGGGCCCTTTTTAAGGCGTCCATCATCCAAAGGTGCTGCGACCAGCCTACGCATGCTAGGAGAGTATATCGAGAAGTTCGACGCAGAGGCTCCCACGTCTGCCGCGGATTTTTCCGTAGAGATTAACCCTATGCTAGCGACGCCCATGAACTTTCACGGTGAGGACGTCGTTGAGTTTTGGGTTAATCGCTGCCGGGAGGTCGAGGCTTGCTTGCATGAGCTTGAGCTTAAGCGTCCGGCACCTGAGATTCTAGCCATGAGCACTCAACGGGCGGCATGGATCGGGCAGAGCGTTTCTTACTTCCGCCATCTTGAACAAGAAGTGGCTTTAAAGCGAAGAGAATGCAAAGAAACTTCAAGCGAGTCTGCTCGACTGCGTGCTGAGGTCGACGCGAACGCTGCCCAGGTGAAGGTTATCTTCGAGGGCCTTCTGCAATGTATCTCTGATGGGCTAATATTGAAGCAGAAGCTCGACGTCGTTGAGTGTGATGCCCAAGATTGTGAAGTAGCTCAGCGAGCCGTCGAAGAACAACTCTCATCCTATTTGCAGCAGCGAGCCCAGGTCGAAGCAGAGTTGGCCGCGGTAGCCGATCAGGAGGAGGGGCTGAGGGAAGTGCGCGAGCGGCTGGTTGGACTGCTGAAAGCGCTTTCCTCTCAATAAAGATTTTGTACCATTTGTAATTTTGAATAAATGTATTTGTTCTTTTGTTCTCTAACACGATGTATTTTGTACTCAATCGAATTCATGAATAAAAGATACACGTTCTTTGTAATGTTTTGTGTTATTTCTCTGCTTTCTTCTTTCTTGCTGTGTTGTTGGCCATGCGATTTTTAGCAAGTGTGATATGTAGATAGTATATAACTGTCAATCTTATGCTTTTTGTAGAGTGGTGATGGCTTAGAAAACAGGGTTAGGATCTATCACCTAAGACCTTTCAACTTTATGAGCCGTGAGGGTCTCATAAAGAATTTTCTCCCTACGAGTCGAGAGGATCCCGTAGGTGTAATTTTCTTCTTAAGAATCGTGAGGATTCCTAAGTGTGTTTTCTCTTGAGAGTCGTAAGGATCTCACAAGAGAATTTACTCCCTTACGAGTCGTGAGGACCCGCAAGTGATGGGTGAAGTTGCCGTTATCCGCATTTCACAGAGTCGGGGGTTGCTATGGGTGCTTCCCACGAGTTCACTGCCGTGTTTGGCGAGGACCAGGCTCTGCTCTGGACGTTTTCCAGGATACCGTAGTTTAAAGACATCGCGGTCGAGGTTAAGGACATCATAGTCCATGGATTTAAGGACTCCACAGTCCGTTGTTAGTTTTAAGACATTACGGTCGAGGTTAAGGACATCATAGTCCGTGAGTTTAAGGACCTCACAGTCCAACGTTAGTTTTAAGACATCACGGTCGAGGTTAAGGACATCATAGTCCGTGAGTTTAAGGACCTCACAGTCCAATGTTAGTTTTAAGACATCACGGTCAAGGTTAAGGACATCATAGTCCGTGAGTTTAAGGACCTCACAGTCCGCGAAATGTATGGTTATTGGGACCCGCCTCCTCTTTGAAGACGTTGAGAAATTACAACGACAAATATCAAAGGAGTGAAAAGATGTACCCATGAACCAAGGTAAAATCAGTTTAAAATCATTATGGTTGATTGTTAGTTTTAAGACATCACGGTCAAGGTTAAGGACATCATAGTCCATGGATTTAAGGACTCCACGGTCCGATGTTTGCTCTGGATGCTTCCTACAGGTTCACTGCCGTGTTTGGCGAGGACCAGGCTCCGCTCTGGATGCTTCACACGGGTTCACTGCCGTGCTCTGCGAGGACCAGGATCCGCTCTGGACGTTTTCCACGGGGTCAGTAGTGACGTTATCCGTGTTCCACGTGACCAGGAGTTTGCACTAGATACTTCCCACGGGTTCACTGCCGTGTTTGGCGAGGACTAGTGTAACAACCCTAATTTTCTTATACACTTTTTCCTATACAAATTTTTTTCAAAATATTTTTAAAATCCACAAAGAGGTATTTTAGCCTGAGCACAAGATTTAGGTAATTATTTTTGTTTTTAATTACAAGCTACAAGAATGAAATAACTCCATTTTTAGTGTACAAAAAATTACTTTAAATTTAATGTATACTAGGAGTATTTATTCTTGCTGCTATCAGTTTAAGTAATTAAAAACCATAATAATTACAAGAAGGAGCTTGTAGCTCATTTGTAATACCTTGCACTACTGAACCAAGCCACCGGAGTTCAAATCCCATGCCCCACATTATTTTTGTATTTATTTTATTTTAATTTTTTTGGGAAGTCAACGGTAAAAAGGCCATAACTCCCAAAATATGTACTGGACTTGAAAAAGTAAATATACCAAATTGTACCCCCAAAAAATCCCCGGCCAATGGACCCCCCGACTCGGCGCCGCCGGCCGGCGACTCGGCCGACTCGGTCCGGCGCCGCCGGCCGGACTTGGCCGGACGGCCGAGTCACCAACTGAGAAAAGTTGGCTCTTGACTTGGTCAACCCTCTTGCACACTTATTATACCTGGATCGGTTTTGATTTGGCCAATAAATCCCTTTTACTCCTAGGTTTAATGATTTTTAATGAATTTTTAATGTTTTTTATATTTTTTTAAATATTTTTTTAATCCAAACCTTAACCCTAGCCCTATATAAAGACCCCTACCCTCTACCATTTTACCTCACCACTCTAAGTTCACTCTCCCAAATTCTCGAGAACTCGGTACGAAGAGCGAGAAGCGAAGCGCTGCCGAAATCGACGACCGGATCAGAACCTTCGCGACGTTTTCGACGAATCGACAACCACCACATCCCTTAGCTTCCTTAGCTTTTCCAAATCATAAGTCCCATCCCCTCTATCTCTCTTTTCTATAAGTATAAAAATACGACTTTTTGGAACCCGACGGAAATCGGACAAACCGATTTCCGATTCGTTTTTTCTATAAATTTCCACTTGTCATCTAATACATACTATCTACCCATATTCATGTTGACTATTAATCACCCATAAACCAATTTAATCAAACTTTTTCACATGAAATGATAAGTTCTTTGCAAAACCGTATTCTTTTCATAAAAATACCATGAAGTTCATTTTTCTTAGTTTAATTAATTCCCTCACTCCTAAATAGGTTTATCTTGATCACTAAACTTGTAAAATCCAATTTGAATAAAATTTTACACATAAAATGATAACGTTTTCGAATACCGTATTCTTGCACTTTAATACCTCCAACTTTAACTTGTCATGTTTTACCTTTAAACTTCACCAAAACTTAATATAAGTCATGGGGTAATGACCTACCCTTACACACACTCAATATAACCCTAATTGATAAATATCAAAAAAATACAGAATACGGAATTACAGGACTTTTTCACTAAAATACCATAATCTTTATAACTTTTATTTAAAGCTTTAAGTTGTAAACTTTTCTAGATAAAATCTTTTAATAAAATGAAAACACGATTGGTCATGGACATCGATCGTTTATCTAAACTGTCTTGTGGTGCCTAGGCAAGTGTGTCTAAGGCTAGTGGTTTTTAATTAGGCCCACGACTGTGGTTCCTTCCCACTTACCTGGCACTTACCTGGCCGCAATTGACGGTGAAGAGGCGATTTGAGGCTTCTAATGACTCATCGTTTATACCTTAGAAATAGGCTAGTTGGTTTAGGAATCCCTAATAACTAAAATACGGGAAACTGTACTCTTTTGCAAATAAATACCCCATATTTATAAAACCGTTTTCCCAAATGAAAAGTATTTGTTAAACCTAAGCAAAGCGCCGCTACAACCCACTTTTGGGGAACCTGTTAGGGATAGTACGGTTCATCGTGCACCCGCAGGCTAGTAGTGCGAGATTCAGACCTCCGCAAGGAGCATTCGGTCTCGAAAGGTTCAAAATACGATATTTAGGGAAAATGAGATTTTTGAAAATAAAATATTTATATAAAATTATTCATGTGTTAATATATATATAATTATCATTTAAACACCTATTTTATCATAATATAAAGTTTCCACATTTTTCTAAAAATTACAAGATTAAAAGTTACACTAAAATACCATGAATTTCAGATAAGACAATTAATACTTTTATTAGGATATATTCACTAGAATAACACAAATAAAATTCACATACATTATAACAATAAAGACGATTATTAAATACTTGTGGTGTATTTTGAAAACTATACAAAAGTATTTTTACATAAAACCCCCTCAAGTTTTACAAATTACAATAAGGCCCCTAGCTAATATTGAACTTCAAATTCTCTTTCTTTTAGTCTGACTCGGGTTAGAGTCTGACTATTTCTGACTTGAATATGATTCAAGTCAATCTATATTCTTTTATATTCCAATACAATTTGAATACATGAATCCCAGAATCCAGTTAACAAACTACTCGACTGAACCGAACCATGGATATTCCTTTTACATGTTTCCCAGTATTCCATTTACATGACTCTACGGTTATAACCGTTTCCTGATATCATGGTTTCGGTCAGTCAGTCAGTCTATCATGCAATTAATACAAGTTTACAAGATAACAATACAAACAAGACATCGCGGGGTTTAAGAGGTAGATTGGTACGGAAGGTGTTAAAGATGGCACGAGGTGGTCAGATTAAGACACCTAACCTGAATCCTATTGCTGTTGTACCGTGGCATAACGGTTCCTTGTACTTCCATTTGCCCTGGTCTCTAGCATACTGAGACCCCTCTCGTATACACCGGCATCCTTCTGTACCAAGCTACAACAACAGCGTTAACACCATACTACTATAATATGACAATACAATACAACATTAAAAGCTACTCTCTCTCTCTCTCTTACTCTCTGTATATTTCTTCTTTATCTTTGAGACTTACCGAGCGACCTGTTCGCTGACGACATTCTGTTTCTTTCTTCTTTGAATGTCGTCAGGTGTTTTGGACCCAGCAGAGACTGAGCCCACCGGTGAAGATTTCGAGCAGTTCCACGAAGACCCCGAGCTCTAGATAATTGTACCTTGTTCTTTCCAGTTTCTTTCATTTCCTGTTATGCCACTGTTTAGGCATTGTTTTTCATTCCAGTTGTATTTTCTTTTCCTGCATTGTAAAAAGAATGTTATTAATAAAAGTTGCTGTTATTTCCATATTATTCGTCTCTTGTGATTTACTTTATATTGCTTAGTTACGCTTAGCGTATATACTTCTGAGTATATACGTAGCGGGCCTCGTCGCGTCCACTTCGCCGTACACTGGGAAGCGGGGCGTGACAACTAGGCTCCGCTCTGGATGCTTCACACGGGTTCATTTCCGTGCTCTGCGAGGACCAGGATCCGCTCTGGACGTTTTCCATGGGGTCAGAAGTGACGTTATCCGTGTTTCACGTGACCAGGAATTTTGTTCTAGATGCTTCCCACGGGTTCACTGCCGTGTTCGGTGAGGACTAGGCTCCGCTCTGGATGCTTCACACGGGTTCACTGCCGTGCTCTGCGAGGACCAGGATCCGCTCTGGACGTTTTCCATAGGGTCAGAAGTGACGTTATCCGTGTTCCACGTGACCAGGAATTTGCACCAAATGCTTCCCACGGGTTCACTGCTGTGTTCGGCGAGGACTAGGCTCCGCTCTGGATGCTTCACACGGGCTCACTGCCGTGCTCTGCGAGGACCAGGATCCGCTCTGAATGTTTTCCACGGGGTCAGAAGTGACGTTATCCGCGTTCCACGTGACCAGGAATTTGCACTAGATGCTTCCCACGGGTTCACAGCCGTGTTCGGCGAGGACAAGGATCCACTCTGGATGCTTCATATACGTTCACTGCCGTGCTCTGCGAGGACCAGGATCCACTCTGGACGTTTTTCACGGGGTCAGAAGTGACGTTATCCGTCTTCCACGTGACCAGGAATTTTGCTCTAGATGCTTCCCACGGGTTCACTGCCGTGTTCGGCGACGACTAGGCTCCGCTCTAGATGCTTCACACGGGTTCACTGCCGTACTCTGCGAGGACCAGGATCCGCTCTGGACGTTTTCCACGGGGTCAGAAGTGACGTTATCCGTATTCCACGTGACCGGGAATTTTGCTGATTATATTCGTATTTCATGGAGTTGGGATTTGACTCTCGGTCATCTGTATACCGTCGAGCCATGGAACTGGGAGTTGCCGCTGTTCCGCTTTGTTTGATGTTGTGTCTGCTGGGACAAATGTTGAGATGATTTCCAGGCTATCTGTGACTCATCGAAGTCTGGCTTCTTCTTCTGATGAAACCTGGGAGAGAAGGAGTGCGATTCCTTCTTTGTTTGTGCCCCTGGATTGTATACATGGATTGATGTAACATCACCTGTAGGGCGTAAATTTCATTTTCATTTTTATTTTATTTCTTTCCGCGATGCTCTATCATTTCAGCTTTTATATCGCGAAGGTCGCGATTACCCAATCATTTCGGCTATTTTTCGCGGTGCCCAATCATTTCGGCTATTTATTTTATTTTTACTTGCTGCTTTTTATTGCGAGTTGCCCAATCATTTCGGCTATTTTGCATGCATACATTTTTACTTGCTGATTTTGTTGCAAGTTGCCCTATCATTTCGGCTATTTTGCATGCATGTGCGGTTTGCTAGCTTTTTGCCACAAGCTTGGGATTAGACACCGATTTCGGCATCAGCACCGCTACAACTGGGATATTGCCAGGAGCGAATCATCATTTGCCTCTGTCGATATCGATCAAAGGTGGCTTAGCGAACAGGGTTAGGATCCTATCGACTAAGGCTTTTGACTTCATGAGCCGTAAGGGTCTCACAAAGGTATTTCTTCCTGCGAGTCGTGAGGATCTCGTAGGTGTGTTTTCTCCTTAGGAATCGTGAGGACTCCTAAGTGTATGGCTTCTTGTAAGTCGTAAGGATCTTACAAGAGAGTTTTCCCCTTATAAGTCGAGAGGACTCACAAGGGTTGCTCACCATGCGAACATATCCCTAGTCACGGATGGGACTTGGTTAGGGAAATGTTTACTCGCTCCCATGGATTGTATACAAGGGTCAGTATTGAGCCGCTTGTAGGGCAGTATTGGAGGTTGTGGGGGTTGCTTAAGAACAGGTTCAGGTCTTTGTAGCTTAAGACTTTCAAATCTCATGAGCCGTGAGGGTCTCATAAGAGAATTCTCCTTACGAGTCGTGAGGATCTCGCAAGTGTAATTTCTCCTTAGGAATCGTGAGGATTCCTAAGTGTGTTGCTCCCTTGCGAGTCGTAAGGATCTCACGCAGGTGGTTTCTCCTTATAAGGTCGAGAGGACCTTGCAAGTGTCTTTTAACGAGATTGCGCCCTTTCGGGTTTTCACAAACACTCGCCGGTAGCCCTGCTGTTTTTACTCACGGAGCCCTTTCGGGTTTTCATCCGTGACCATTTTGCTTATGGACATACCGTTTTTTTTTATTCTCCTTTTTTTTTTATTCTAACGAGGTTGCGCCCTTTCGGGTTTTCACAAGACTCGCCGGTAGCCCAGTTGTTTTTACTCACGGAGCCCTTTCGGGTTTTCATCCGTTCCCATTTTGCTTATGGACATACCGTTTTCTCTTTTTTTTTATTCTTTTTTTTATTCCCTTTTTTTTATCAGCTTTGGGATACTGCAATCCACCGTAGTTTCTCGACATCTCGGTCAACAGCTAGTTTTATGACATAGTGGTCTGTCGTTAGTTTAAGGATGTTTCGGTCCGGTGTTAGTTTAAGGACGTTTCAGTCCACTGTTAGTTTAAGGACGTTTCGGTCTGTTAACCGGCTTCTACTTATAGAGTTTGGGCTTAGGAAGATAGTGAGCGGACATAGTCGTCGTCGTCTATCATTGACCTAGGCCATAACTCGTTAGGCGTAGTATTTCTTTAGGAAGCGGCCGTTTATCGGTCTGAAAGGTCTTTCGCCATGCATGTCCATGAGTAGATAGGCTCCACCCTGGTAGACCTTGTCTATAATGTACGGGCCTTCATAGTTCGGCTCGAATTTTCCCCGCTTAGCACGATTGGGGATCATAGGTCTTTTGACTACTAGCACGAGTTCGCCTTGGCGGAATGTCCTCGGCCCGGTCAATTTTTCATACGAGCGCGTCATCTTTGCTTTATAAGCCTCCAGATTTTGTTGCGCTACGAGCCGGGTTTCATCAAGGGCATCGAGCTCCTCAAGCCGAAGGTGAGCGTTCTCTTCGTCCGTCAGCTCGTAATGGACTGCCACTCGTAGAGAAGGTAACTCTATCTCGAGAGGGAGTACTGCTTCTGTACCGAATACCAACGCGTACGGCATTGTGTTCGTGGCCGTCTTGAACGTAGTTCGATACGCCCAGAGAGCTTCTTGCAGTCTCTTATGCCAGTCCTTCTTATTTCGGGACACCGTCTTCTTCACGATCTTTGTCAGGGTCTTGTTAAAAGCTTCAGCTAGACCGTTGGCTCGGGGATTATAAACTAAGGAGTATCTCTAGTCTATGTTGTGCTGTTGTGCGAAGCGGCTAATCTTGTGGCTTTTATAGGCTGGCCCGTTATCAGATATGATCCGTCGCGGAGTTCCAAACTGATAAATAACGTGCATCTTGAAGAAGTGGAGGATATTCTCCGTCTACACTTCCCTCAGCGGTACTGCTTCTGCCCATTTGGAGAAGTAATCAGTTGTCACCAAAATGAAACGATGTCCTCTGGACGATGCGGGTTCGATAGGGCCGATTATGTCAGTTCCCCACATTTCGAACGGCCAGCTAGCCACTGTTGGGTGTAGTGGATTTGGATGCTGATGGATGAAGGCCCCATGGATCTGGCATGAGTGGCATTGCTTCGCATATTCGAGGCAGTCCTGAATCATCGTGGGCCAGTAGTAGCCCATCCGTTTAATCTTCAACTTCATCTTCGGGCCTGCTTGGTGAGAACCGCAGAGTCCGTCATGAACTTCTTGGACGACCCTTTTTGCCTCTTCAGGTCCCAGGCATCTCAACCACAGAGAATCAAATGACCTCTTGTACATAGTATCATTGACGAAGGCGAAAGACAGAGCTCGTTTCATAAGCTGATGTCTTGAGGACGCATCTTCAGGTGTTCGATGAGATTTGAAGTAGTCTATAAAGACTTCTCTCCAATCCTCGACCCTTTCTTGGTCTTTTATTTGCAGGGCCATTTTCTCAGTCGCTCCCTTTTCTTCGGACAACTCCGGAGATATTTCCGCCGGTGCAAGAACCCGACGGCTTTGCACAGCGATCCTTACGTCATCGAGGTTTTCGTCGGCCAGTTCTTTAGCAAGCTTGGCTAATGCATCCGCTTTGCTATTTTCCGCACGCGGTATGCTTTCGAGGGTGTAGGAAGGAATTTAGGTCAGCAGCTGCTGTACTTTCTCGCCGTACTTCACCAACTCTGGTTTGCATGTTTGGTAGTCGCCATTTACTTGAGTAACGACCAGTTGGGAGTCTCCGTATATGAGGAGGTTTTCAATTCCCATGTCGATGGAGATCTCGAGGCCAGCTATCAAAGCTTTGTATTCAGCTTCATTGTTCGTCTTCGGCTCTGTTAAGGAGAAAGCAAAGCGCATTATCCCTCCTTATGGAGTTACGAAGATGAGGCCTACCCCTGATTTGATTATAGGCGCGTTCTGTTTGCGCTTCTTCATGGAAGACGCTCCATCAAAATAGAGTTCCCACCGGATACCACTTCCGTCGATCGCATCAAACGCATGTTCGTCTGGCAGTTCGCAATTCAAAGGGGAATCGGCCGGTATCGGGTGCTCTGCGAGGAAATCGGCGATGGCTTGGCCTTTCACTGCCTTAAGAGGTTGATAAGTTATCGAGAACTCCATCAAGAGCAGTGCCTATTTAGCGAGTCGTCCCGTCAATATAGATTTTGACATCAAATATTTGAGAGGGTCTACCTTCGATATGAGACGGACTTCATGCGCCAACGCATAGTGCCTGAGCTTCGTTAACGCGAAGATCAACGCCAGGCAGTGTTTTTCGATGGGAGAATAATTGCTTTCTTCCCCCAGGAGAACTCGACTCAAGTAGTAAAGAGCTCTTTCTTTCCTTTGGTCGTTCTCTTGTGCCAATAATGCGCCTAAGGAACCTTCGAGGGCGGTTGTATAAAGAATGAGAGGCTTTCCCTTGACCGGAGCAGCCAGCACTGGCGGGTTCTGCAGATACTGCTTGATTTCGTCCAGCGCGCCTTGGCATTTGTGATCCCAGACGAACGGGGTCCCCTTTTTCATCAAGTGACTGTAAGGACGGCACTTGCCGGAGAGATTGGCTATAAATCGCCGGATATACGCGAGCTTCCCTTGGAGAGACCGCAGTTGCTTGAGAGTTCTTGGCGCAGGCATTTCCATGATCGCCTTGATCTTCGATGGGTCTATCTCGATGCCTCAGTGTCGGACGACGAATCCTAAGAACTTGCCTGAGGAAACTCCGAACGCGCACTTGAGAGGGTTCATCTTCAAGTTGTATTTCCGAAGGAGTTGAAACACGATCTCCAGATGCTCTAAATGTTCCTCGTATGATTTTCTTTTAACTACGAGGTCGTCAGTATAGCATTCGACAATTTCATGTATGAAGTCATCGAAAATCTTCGTCATGGCCCTCTGATAGGTAGCATCGGCGTTCTTGAGACCAAAAGGCATCACCTTGTAGCAGAATATGCTCAAAGGGGTTCGAAAAGCGGTATGCTTCTGGTCCTCGGGATGCATCTTTATCTGATTGTATCCTGATGAACCGTCCATGAAGGAGAAAACTTCGTGAGCGGACGTGTTATCTATCATCAACTCGGTGACTGGTACTGAAAAGTCGTCCTTCGGGCAAGCTTTATTGAGAACCCGAAAGTCCACACATATGCGCACTGTCCCATTTTTCTTCATTACTGGGACAATATTGGCGATCTAGTCAGAATACTAAACCTCTTGGATGAAGCCGGAGTCTTGACCTCGACGTTGATGCTCATTTCAAGCTCGAGCCGCATTCTTCTCGGTGCTTGTTTGATCGGCTTGACGTCTGGAGATATCGCTAATTTGTGCACATCAATCTCTGGATCTAATCCCGGCATCTCGGAATAGTTCCATGCGAAGCAGTCTTTATACTGCATGGCACATCTTTAAGCATGGCCACCCTTTCTTCAGACAACAGCTCACTGACGAACGTCGGCCGCGGGTCGTTTATCGTCCCCAGGTCGATTTTCCTTAAGTTGTGGATTAGCGTTTGCTGCCGCCTGAGCGAGAATCTCCTGCAGCTTTTCACGTTGCAGTTGAACTTTTGTCAGGGACTGAGTTTGAGGTCGGTGACTAGTAGAAGCTTGAACTTTGTCTTTGGAATTCACCACATAGACTATGTGAACTACCATGCCCCCAGGCTTGGGGTGTTTGGAGTTTTGGCCTTTGGAGTTTTGCTCCGGGCACTTGAGCTTTATTGGGCCTCCTTTTTTGTGAAAAGCCGCTTTGGTTTTGGGAGGAACTGCTGTATCAGGATCCGTCTTGGGATGAGTCCCTTTGTATTTGAAAGAGAATTTGTCAGAATTTGGCTGACGTCTAGGGGAAGAGCCGCGGTTGACAACAGAGACCTTCACTTGCTTCCACACTTTATATATAGATGAGGAAAGTTTCTTTAGGGAGCGAACTGGTTTCTGCTCTCGTGAGATCTCCATGGGCTGCAGAGACTTCTTCAATATCGCGGCAGGAGAATTTTGTCTGACCTTTCGCAACAATTTGAAGCCGTTCCTAGTTGGAACAACATTCACCACTGGGGTTGAAACATGACCATACAGAGAACTGCCCCCAGCTCATTTTGTATGATGCCGATATCGACATCGACCATTTCTTACGGCCAGGATTTAATTAGCTTCAGGATTTTGCTGAGCCTGCCCTCTATTTCCTTTGAGAGTTTGAATATTCTACCCCCTGCGTCGACCTTGGTCCTTGGTATGTGCCAGTTATTAGAGGACTGATTCCTTCGACAAAGCAGCTGCTTGGGGAGCCCGCTTGTGGAAGACAGACTTCCTCTGGGCTTCCTCCATCGGCGTTGAGGCACCGAGGGTGGGAGGTGGGAGCATCGACCCAAAGAGAAGCCCTTTGCTTTCTTGAAGAGCCGGATTGCAGAGATTTGAGCCTGCAAGTGGCCCGTACTTGACTCCACCAGATATGACAGAGCCTGAGTTGCTAAGGTGGGAGCAAACGCCATTCTTCATAGAGACGAAACGCCAACTTCAGTATCCACTCCCCTAAGGGCAACCACAAACATACACACCGTGATTATCTGATCACGGGAAAAACACGACACACGAAGTGTGGAGTGGAAAGAGGAAAAGGTCCCACCGGGCGTGCCAGAATCTGTTCACCGCCGGAAGCCGGGAAGACTGGACGTCTTGCCTGAATCTGGGGGCAGATGCTAATTGGTGCTATCAGTCCACCCCTCCGAAGATGCTAAGTTGATTTATGGCACCATGTATCGAAGGTTTAAACAGATGCGGCCGATGTAGTAGACTTCGTCAGATTTCCCCTCGTCTGAGGGGTTTTTGATCGTGGGGACGCTCTTCCCTGTAGGCGCAAGCCCCTGCAGTTAATTACGCTGCCGCATCGCGGTAACCACTTTCTCCTTCTCCAGATGGTCACTTCGTGTCGTGGGTGTTTGTTTTGTGTTCGGTTGCCCGTGGATTGTATACGGAGACTAATTTGTGCTGTCGCCCGTAGGGCGTGGATTAGTCCAAATCCGTATCTGTCTTAGATTTGGGTTTGGGGGGTTGTGTTTAAGGATACGTTAGCCTTATTTGAGGCTAAGATCAACTTAAACGTTCGTTAAGGACACGTTAGTTTTATTTTAGACTAAGATCGACTTAACGGGATCGTTTAGATCCGACAAGAGCGCAGTTGGGCTCTATTGTTTAGTTTAGTGACTTTACGGTCGATAAGTAGTATAAGGACATTGCGGTCCAATGTTAGTTTTAAGACATTGCGGTCAAGGTTAAGGACGTCATAGTCCATGAGTTTAAGGACCTCACAGTCCGGTGTGAGTTTTAAGACATCACGGTCGAGGTTAAGGACATCATAGTCCATGAGCTTAAGGACCTCACAGTCCGATGTTAGTTTTAAGACATCACGGTCAAGGTTAAGGACATCATAGTCCGGTATTAGTTTTAAGACATCACGATCGAGGTTAAGGACGTCATAGTCCATGAGTTTAAAGACCCCACAGTCCATAGCAGTGTGTGGTTGTCAGGACCCGTCACCTCTCTGACGACGCTGAGGGATTACAACGTCAGATGTCAGAGGAGTAAAGAGATGTACCCTCGAACCGGGTGTAAATTGATTGGAAGAGCGGTTGGGCTCAGTTCAATTTAAATTGAGGACTTATAGCCAGAATTGGGCTAAGTCCATTTGAAAATGTTTAACATTTTATTCATGTTCTGCCTATTAGGCTTTTACTTGGGCTCTGCCCTTTTATAATGCATAGCATTGGGCTCTGTAATTAAATGCATAGCATTTGGTTCTGATATTGGATGTAATTAAATGCATAGCATTTTTGTGGTCTGATAGTGTGCCACGTGGCTTGTCAGGCGCTTTGCGCCAATTAAAGAGCGCAATGCGCTAGCGCATGCGAAGGTGACACGTGTCACGCTCTGCGCTAAGCGCAAGTCTGTTTGCGTATTGCGCTTTCTGAGTGCGCTGTGCCAGTGAATGACACATGGTGCGCTCTGGCATAGTGCGCCAGTCCAAGAGCGCAGTGCGCTATTTAAAAGCGAAAGCGCAAATCATTCTGTGGTTGACACGTGGTGCGTTCTGGCGCAGTGCGCCAGTCCAATAAGCGCAAAGGCGCATTTCAAAAGTGCAAGGCACTGTCCAATAGCGCAGAGCACATCTTGATCAAATTAAGATCAAAGAACAAGTTTTCTGTTCTCTCAAAAGAGGTTCTACCTCAAGATCCAAGAACCAAGGTTCTTATTCTCATCAAAAGGCTGTGCCTTTATATAGATCAAAAGATCTAAGGATGAAGTAAATTACTTCTTTTAATCTTTTATAATTAGATCTTTTTGATCTTTTTCTTTTATATTGAAGATCTTGATCTTGTTCTTAGATTTTTGATCTTTTTAGAAGAGAATTCTTCTTTTTGTGAGATATTTTCATCTCTGTTCTTCAAGAATTAAGTTCTTTACCTTTAAAGATGAAAAAAATGATCTTCTTTCTTCAAAGGCTTGCCTTTCTTCTCTTTGAGGTTTTTTCTCAAAGTTTGCAGAGGGTTCTCTCTCTTCTGTATCTCTCTCTCTCTCTGAGACTTGGAGTCTAGGGGCCTTTATATAGGGCCAATTGATTTGCTAAGTTAGTTACAGAGATCTTTCTCTGATTGATCTGGGGATATTTCCCCACCGTTGGATCTTTGATCCTAAGGCCTTTGTTTTACAGAAGATAATCTTCTTATTTTAATAAGATTGGAAAGATCTTTCTAGAATTTTAATTTTGATTAATTAATAATTTATTATTTAAATTCCAGTGCTGGCGCAATTGGCGCTAGCGCGCCTGCGTTTGACACGTGGCGCGCAGCGCAGCGCAGCTGCGCTAGCGCACCACTGTTTGACACGTGACGCGCAGCGCAGCGCAGCTGCGCTAGCGCACCTGTGTTTGACACGTGGCGCGCAGCGCAGAGCGCAAGGGACCTGAAGCGTTGCTTCGGTTTAAAATTTGAATTTTGAAATAGAGCTTTGCTCTGATTAGGGGTGCGCTGCCTTGGGCGTAGCGCTCCTGGCGCTGCTGTGTCTGCTGTTGACACGTGGCGCTCTGCGCACAGCACAAGTAATCTGAAGCGTTGCTTCAATTTTTGAATTTTGAAATTCAAACAGAGTTTTGCTCTGATTGGGGGAAACAGGGACTTTATCCATCAGCATCCAAATCCGTTACACCCGACAGTGGCTAGCTGGCCGTTCAAAATGTGGGGAACTGACATAATTGGTCCCATCGAGCCAGCATTGTCCAGAGGATATCGATTCATTTTGGCGACAACTGATTACTTCTCCAAATGGGCAGAAGCAGTACCGCTGAGGGAAGTGAAGATGGAGAATATCCTCCATTTCTTCAAGACGCACGTTATTTATCGGTTTGGAACTCCGGGACGGATCATCTCCGATAACGGGCCAGCCTATAGAAGCTACAAGATCAGCCGCTTCGCACAACAGCATAACATAGACTGGAGATATTCATCGGTCTATAATCCCCGAGCTAACGGTCTAGCTGAGGCTTTCAACAAAACCTTGACAAAGATCGTGAAAAAGACGGTGTCCCGAAATAAGAAGGACTGGCACGAGAGACTCCAAGAAGCTCTCTGGGCGTATCGAACTTCGTTCAAGACGGCCACGAACACAACTCCATACGCATTGGTATTCGGTACAGAAGCGGTACTCCCCCTCGAGATAGAGTTACCCTCTCTACGAGTGGCAGTTCATTACGAGCTAACGGACGAAGAGAACGCTCACCTTCGCCTTGAGGAGCTCGATGCCCTTGATGAAACCCGGCTCATAGTACAACAAAATCTGGAGGCTTATAAAGTAAAGATGACGCGCTCATATGAAAGGTTGACCAGGCCGAGGACATTCCGCCAAGGCGAACTCGTGCTAGTAGTCAAAAGACCTATGATCCCCAATCGCGCCAAGCGGGGAAAATTCGAGCCGAACTATGAAGGCCCGTACATCATAGACAAGGTCTACCAGGGTGGAGCCTATCTACTCATGGTCATGCATGGTGAAAGACCTTTCAGGTCAATAAACGGTCGCTTCCTGAAGAAGTACCATGCTTGACGAGTCACGGCCTAGGTTAATAATAGATGACGATGACTATGTCCGCTCGCTATCTTCTTAAGCCCAAACTCTACAAGTAGTAACCGGCTTACTTTGCAATGGACCGAAACGTTCTTAAACTAACAACGGACCGAAACGTCCTTAAAACTAACAGTGGACCGAAATGTCCTTAAACTAACAATGGACCGAAACGTCCTTAAAACTAACAGCAGACCGAAACGTCCTTAAACTAGCAACGGACCGAAACGTTCATAAAACTAACAGCGGACCGAAACGTCCTTAAACTAATATCGGACCGAAACGTCCTTAGACTACCAGCGGACCGAAACGTCCTTAGACTAACGACGGACCGAAACGTCCTTAGACTAACGACGGACCGAAACGTCCTTAAACTAACAGTAGACCGAAACGTCCTTAAACTAACGACGGACCACTATATCCTAAAACTAGCTGTTGACCGAGACGTCGATAAACTACGACGGATTGCAGCATCCCAAAACTTAAAAAACGGTACGTCCATAAGCAAAGTGGGCACGGATGAAAACCCGAAATGGCTCCATGAGTAAAAACAGTAGGGCTACCGGCGAGTCTTGTGAAAACCCAAAAGGGCGCAACCTCGTTAGAAAAAAAAAGAAGAAAAAAAAGAAGAAGAAGAAAAGAAAACGGTATGTCCATAAGCAAAATGGGTACGGATGAAAACCCAAAAGGGCTCCGTGAGTAAAAACAGCAGGACTACCGGTGAGTGTTTGTGAAAACCCGAAAGGGCGCAACCTCGTTAAAAGACACTTGCAAGGTCCTCTCGACCTTGTGAGGAGAAACCACCCGCGTGAGATCCTTACGACTCACAAGGGAGCAACACACTTACGGATCCCCACGATTCCTAAGGAGAAATTACACTTTCGAGATCCTCATGACTCGTATGGAGAATCCTCTTATGAGACCCTCACGGCTCATAAGATTCAAGAGTCTTAAGTTATAGAGACCTGAACCTGTTCTTAAGCAGCCCCCACAACCTCCAATATTGCCCTACAAGCGGCTCAATACTGACCCTTGTATACAATCCACGGGCGCAAATAAACATTTTCCTAACAAAGTCCCATCCGTGACTAGGGATATGTTCGCACGATGAACAACCCTTGTAACTCCTCTCGACTTATAAGGAGAAAACACTCTTGCAAGATCCTTACGACTTACAAGAGATCATACACTTGGGAGTCCTCACGACTCCTAAGGAGAAAACACACCTACGAGATCCTCACGACTTGTAGGGAGAAATACCTTTGTGAGACCCTTACGGCTCATGAAATCAAAAGCCTTAGTCGATAGGATCCTAACCCTGTTCGCTAAGCCACCTTTGTTCGATATCGATGGAGGCAAATGATGATTCGCTCCTGGCAATATTCCAGTTGTAGCGGTGCTGATGCCGAAATCGGTGTCTAATCCCAAGCTTGCGGCAAAAAGCTTGTGAGCCACACATGCATACGGAATAGCCGAAATGATGGGGCAATTTACAAAAAAATCAGCAAGTAAAAATAAAGTATGCATGCAAAATAGCCGAAATGATTGGGCAACTCGCAATAAAAAGCAGCGAGTAAAAATAAAATAAATAGCCGAAATGATTGGGAACCGCGAAAAATAACCGAAATGACGGGGCAACCGTGACCTTCGCAATATAAAAAGCTGAAAGGATAGAGCATCGCGGAAAGAAATAAAAAAAAATAAAAAATGAAACTTATGCCCTGCAGGTGATATCACAGCAATCCCTGTATACAATCCAGGGGCGCAAACAAAGAAAGAATCACACTCCTCCCCCGATTTCATCAGAAGAAGAGGCTAAATCTCGACGGTTCACAAATAATCTCGAGATCATCTCAACATTCGTCTCATTACAACAGACACAACATCAAGCAAAGCGGAACAATGGCAACCCCCAGTTCCATGACTCGGCGGTGTACTGATGACCGAGAGTCAAACTCCGACTAAATGCGGATAAAGTCAACCCTTCCTGGCTACGTGGTACGAGGAAAACGTCCAGAGCGGATCCTGGTCCCCACAGAGCACGGCAGTGAACCCGTGTGAAGCATCCAGAGCGAAGCGTGGTCCTCGCAGAACACGGCAGTGAACCCGTGGGAAGCATCCAGAGCAAAATTCCTGACTACGTGGAACGCGGATTATGTCACTTCTGACCCAGTGGAAAATGTCCAGAGAGGATCCTGGTCCTCGCAGAGCACGGCAGTGAACCCGTGTAAAGCATCCAGAGCGAAGCCTGGTCCTCGCAGAACACGGCAGTGAACACGTGGGAAGCATCCAGAGCAAAATTCCTGGCTACGTGGAACGCGGATTATGTCACTTCTGACCCAATGGAAAACGTCCAGAGGGGATCCTGGTCCTCGCAGAGCACGGCAGTGAACCCGTGTAAAGCATCCAGAGCGGAGCCTGGTCCTCGCAGAACACGGCAGTGAACCCGTGGGAAGCATCCAGAGCAAAATTCCTGGCTACGTGGAACGCGGATTATGTCACTTCTGACCCCGTGGAAAACGTCCAGAGCGGATCCTGGTCCTCGCAGAGCACGGCAGTGAACCCGTGTGAAGCATCCAGAGTGGAGCCTGGTCCTCGCAGAACACTGCAGTGAACCCGTGGGAAGCATCCAGAGCAAAATTCCTGGCTACGTGGAACGCGGATTATGTCACTTCTGACTCCGTGGAAAACGTCCAGATCGGATCCTGGTCCTCGCAGAGCACGGCAGTGAACCCGTGTGAAGCATCCAGAGCGGAGCCTGGTCCTCGCCGAGCACAACAATGAACTCGTGGGAAGCATCCAGAGCAAACATCGGACTGTGGAGTCCTTAAATCCACGGACTATGATGTCCTTAACCTCGACCGTGATGTCTTAAAACTAACATAAGACTGTGGAGTCCTTAAATCCATGGACTATGATGTCCTTAACCTCGACCGAGATATTTTAAAACTAACATCGGACTGTGAGGTCCTTAAACTCACGGACTATAATGTCCTTAACCTCGACCGTGATGTCTTAAAACTAACAATCAACCGTAATGATTTTAAACTAATTTTACCTTGGTTTAAGGGTACATCTCTGCACTCTTTTGATATTTGTCGTTGTAATTCCTCAACGTCTTCAAAGAGGTGATGGGTCCCAACAACCATACATTTCACGGGCTGTGGGGTCCTTAAACCCATGGACTATGATGTCCTTAACCTCGACCGTGATGTCTTAAAACTAACATTGGACTGTGGAGTCCTTAAACCCATGGACTATGATGTCCCTAATCTCGACCGTGATGTCTTAAAACTAACATAGGACTGTGGAGTCCTTAAATCCACGGACTATGATGTCCTTAACCTCGACCGTGATGTCTTAAAACTAAGATCGGACTGTAGAGTCCTTAAATCCACGGACTATGATGTCCTTAACCTCGACCGTGATGTCTTAAAACTAACAAAGGACTGTGGAGTCCTTAAATCCACGGACTATGATGTCCTTAACCTCGACCGTGATGTCTTAAAACTAACATCGGACTGTGGAGTCCTTAAATCCACGGACTATGATGTCCTTAACCTCGACCGTGATGTCTTAAAACTAACATCGAACTGTGGAGTCCTTAAATCCACGGACTATGATGTCCTTAACCTCGACCGTGATGTCTTAAAACTAACATCGGACTGTGGAGTCCTTAAATCCACGGACTATGATGTCCTTAACCTCGACCGTGATGTCTTAAAACTAATATCGGACTGTGGAGTCCTTAAATCCATGGACTATGATGTTCTTAACCACGACCGTGATGTCTTAAAACTAATATCGGACTGTGGAGTCCTTAAATCCATGGACTATGATGTCCTTAACCTCGACTGTGATGTCTTAAAACTAACATCGGACTGTGGAGTCCTTAAATCCATGGACTATGATGTCCTTAACCTCGACCGTGATGTCTTAAAACTAACATCGGACTGTGAGGTCCTTAAACTCACGGACTATGATGTCTGTAACCTCGACCGTGATGTCTTAAAACTAACAATCAACCGTAATGATTTTAAACTAATTTTACTTTGGTTTAAGGGTACATCTCTTCACTCCTTTGATATTTGTCGTTGTAATTCCTCAACGTCTTCAAAGAGGTGACGGGTCCCAACAACCATACATTTCATGGACTGTAGGGTCCTTAAACCCATGGACTATGATGTCCTTAACCTCGACCGTGATGTCTTAAAACTAATATTAGACTGTGGAGTCCTTAAACCCATGGACTATGATGTCCTTAACCTCGACCGTGACGTCTTAAAACTAAAATTGGACTGTGGAGTCCTTAAATCCACGGACTATAATGTCCTTAACCTCGACCGTGATGTCATAAAACTAACATTGGACTGTGGAGTCCTTAAATCCATGGACTATGATATCCTTAACCTCGACCGTGATGTCTTAAAACTAACATTGGACTGTGGAGTCCTTAAATCCACGGACTATGATGTCCTTAACCTCGACCGTGACGTCGTAAAACTAACATTGGACCGTGGAGTCCTTAACCTCGACCGTGCTGTATTAAAACTAACATAGGACCGTGGAGTCCTAAAATCCACGGACTATGATGTCCTTAACCTCGACCGTGATGTCTTAAAACTAACATCGGACTGTGGAGTCCTTAAATCCACGGACTATGATGTCCTTAACCTCGACCGTGATGTCTTAAAACTAAGATCGGACTGTTGAGTCCTTAAATCCACGGACTATGATGTCCTTAACCTCGACCGTGATGTCTTAAAACTAACAAAGGACTGTGGAGTCCTTAAATCCACGGACTATGATGTCCTTAACCTCGACCGCGATGTCTTTAAACTACGATATCCTGGAAAACGTCCAGAGCGGAGCCTGGTCTTCACCAAACACGGCAGTGAACCCATGGGAAGCATCCAGAGCAACCCCTTAACTCCGTGAAATGCGGATAAGGACAACTTCACCCATCACTTGCGGGTCCTCATGACTCAGAAGGAAGTAAATTCTCTTGTGAGATCCTTACGACTTTCAAGAGAAAACGCACTTAGGAATCCTCACGATTCTTAAGGAGAAATTACACCTACGGGATCCTCTCGACCGGTAGGGAGAAAATTCTTTATGAGACCCTCACGGCTCATAAAGTTGAAAGGTCTTAGGTGATAGATCCTAACCCTGTTTTCTAAGCCATCACCACTCTACAAAGAATCCAAGATTGAAAGCTATATGCTACCTACAGACCGCACTTGCTAAAATCACGTGGCAAACAACACAACAAAGAGAAGAAGGCAACAAGGAGAACATCTGATCTGCATTTAATTAAACGTTCGAGGCACACCCATTCATGCATGTGCAAAAGATTTAGAAGATGAAATAAAACACGCTAAACTGAGAAATTTGCCATTCATATTTCAAAAAGGTTCTTACAATTATAAAAACAGTAAACAAAGACATTATCAAAATAATTACAATGGCAAAACCTCAAATCCAGGACATGGATTGAGGAACTCAAAAGTGACCTTTTCTAAAATTTTCCAGGCCTGGCGAACCATCCTAGTGTGATTTCTTTCGCGATCACAAGCGTCGGGATCCCCATGGATGTCCTCCACCCTCCGATAAGCAGCAAGTACGGCAGACTGTTGAAAAGCCTGGTGCAGGAGATCGACAAGATTGTCTCGCCGTCTCTTCGAGATTAGGTTCATCAGATACACCGAGTGCACCTTATCCTCAGCGGCATCCAATGCTCTAAGCGGCACGCCGGTACAGAATAGAGGGAGCGCTTCCCAGATCGCTCCCACAATAAGCTTCAGAAGAGGGGAACGCCGAGGAAGCAGTTGACCATTGTATGCGTCAAAGCGACTCATAATTTCGGCACACTCGGCGTTTGTGAATTCTCGATTCTGAGAACGGCCGAGTCGGCGGATGTCTCCGTAAGAGATAATCTCGTCGAGATCATACATGTGAGCATCCATTACTCCTGTAAATGAAAATCAGCAAAGATTAGCAGACAGACTGAATAAGCAATTTCTTATTCAAAACAGACACAGGAAGTTAAACTCCTCGAGAGCAATGCTCTACAGACATGAGTGACACCTGTCAAAATCAATTATGAGGGGAAGTTAAAGAAATCCCCCGAGAACATTGAGAGCTTTACTCTAAGAAGATGATATAATTCATCAAAAATAAAATTCCATCTTAAATATTCAAGATCCATGAAAAACTCTTAGGAGTTCTTCATCAAAATATCAAAAGATCTACGTATTATCAAAAGAGCAGAGCTCTGATTCATGGGATAAGAAACCCCAAGAAAAGATCTGTTTAGATCTATGGGTCAAAAGAGCATGGCTCTATTAATGAAACCCTAAAAGGGTTTTCTTTAGATCAAAGATCTATGAAGAGCAAGGCTCTGTTAATGGATAAAAACCCTAATTTGTTAAAATTAAAATTTCTAAAATTTACCTAAGAGTTCTGACTCTTGAAAGTTCTTAACAAAAGAGCAGGGCTCTAAGCAAAAATTCTCAAGAAGAAGATGAAAATCATCTAAAGGACCAAAGGTCTTATTTATAGGCACTGAACCGCCTCTTCAACTTCTGAGTTGATCCAAGGGCTCAGATGTTGCCACCGCTGCACTCACGTGTGCACCACGTGAGCGCAACGGTGGGGGGCATTTGTTTCCCCAATCAGAGCAAAACTCTGTTTTGAATTTCAACATTCAAAAAAATTGAAGCAACGCTTCAGATCCTGCGCGCTGCGCGTTGTGCGCCACGTGTCAAAAGCAGACACACCAGCGCCAGGAGCGCTGAGCCCTAGGCAGCGCACCCCCAATCAGAGCAAAGCTCTGTTTTCAAAATTCAAACATTAAAAAAGTTGAAGCAACGCTTCAGATCCAGCGCTCTGCGCTGTGCGCCACATGTCAAACACAGGTGCGCTAGCGCAATTGCGCTGCGCTCCGCGCTGCGTGCCACGTGTTTAACGCAGGTGCGCTGCGCTCTGCGCTGCGCGCCATGTATCCAACATAGGTGCGCCAGCGCTGGAATTAAAATTCCCACCGTTAGATCAGAGGATCTAATAATAATAATAAATCATTAATTAACCAGAATTAAATTCTGTTAAGGAAAGATTTCTCAAAATCTTTCCAAACAACAAGATTGTGCTCTAAGCACCGCTGGATCAATGATCCAATGGTAAATAATGAATTACCAAAAACAGAACAAATTCTGCATAGAAAGATTTCTCAATCTTATTGAAACAAGAAGATTACCTTCTGTCAAACAGAATCCTTAGGATCAAAGATCCAACGGTGGGAAATATTCCCCAATCAATCAGAGAAAGATCTCTTAAACTGATTTAACAAATCAATTGGCCCTATATAAAGGCCCCAAGACTTCAAGTCTCAGATGGAAAAAATCCTCTGCAAACTTTGAGAAAAACTCAAAGGAAAAGAAAGGCAAGCCTTTAGAAAAAAGAAGATCACTTCTTCATCTTTAAGGTAAAGAATGAATTCTTGAAAAACAGAGAAGAAAACATCTCGTAAAAAGAAGAAACGTCTTCTAAAAAGATCCTAGATCTATAAAAAAGACCAAGGTCTTTGAATAAAAAGAAAAGATCAAGATCTAATCATAAAAAGAAGTATTTTTACTTTTCAGATCTTCTGATCTATAAAGGCAGAGCCTTTAATGAGAATAAGAACTTAGTTCTTGAATCTTGAGACAAAGCCTCCTTTAAGAAGAACATAAACTTGTTCTTTGATCTTAAAATTGATCAAAACGCGCTTTGCGCTATTGAAAAGTGCTTTGCACTCATAAACTGCGCCTTTGCGCTCCTTGGATCGGCGCTCAGCGCCAAAACATGCCACATGTCAACCATAGACACGATCTGCCCTTTGCGCTCCTGAAAATGGCGCACTGCGCTCTTGGGTTGGCGCTCAGCGCCAAGCACGCCACATGTCACTCACTGGCGCACCCATAAACTAGCTCAGTGCTCTCACAAATTTAAAGCGCAGTGCTCTAACAAACTAGCGCTTAGCACTAAGCGACACGTGTCCTCCTCGTGTGCGCTAACCGACAGAAGCGCAATGCGTTCTTTGACTGGCGCAAAGCACCTAATGCGCCACGTGGCGCGCTGTCAGAACATACTTTGTTCTAGTAAATGCCATGCATTCAATATAAGACAAAAAATGTCATAGCCCAATACTTGGCAATATTAAAAGGGCAGAGCCCAAATAAAGGCCTAACAGGCAGAACAAAAATAAAATGTTCAACATTTTTTTAACTGGACTTAGCCCAATTCTGGCCATAAGTCCTCAATTTGAATTGAACTGAGCTCATCTGCTCTTCCAATCAATTTACACCCGGTTCGAGGGTACATCTCTTTACTCCTCTGATATCTTCGTTGTAATCCTTCAACGTCGTCAGAGAGGTAACGGGTCCCGACAACCACACATTACTACGGACTGTGGGGTCCTTAAACTCATGGACTATGATGTCCTTAACCTCGACCGTGATGTCTTAAAACTAACATCGGACTGTGAAGTCCTTAAATCCATGGACTATGATGTCCTTAACCCCGACCGTAATGTGTTAAAACTAACATCGGACTGTGGAGTTCTTAAATCCACGGACTATGATGTCGTTAACCTCGACCGTGACGTCTTAAAACTAACATCGGACTGTGAGGTCCTTAAACTCACGGACTATGATGTCCTTAATCTCGACCGTGATGTCTTAAAACTAACACCGGACTGTGAGGTCCTTAAACTCACGGACTATGACGTCCTTAACCTTGACCGCGATGTCTTAAAACTAACAATGGACCGTAATGTCCTTAAACTAATTATCGACCGCAATGTCATTAAACTAAACAACAGAGTCCAAGTGCTCTCTTGTCGGATCTAAACGATCCCGTTAAATTGATCTTAGTCTAAAATTAGACTAACGTGTCATTAACAAACGTTTAAGTTGATCTTAGCCTCAAATAAGGCTAACGTATCCTTAAACACAACCTCCCAAACCCAAATCTAAGAAAGATACGGATTTGGCGTCCTACGGGCGATAACATAACTTAGTCTCCGTATACAGTCCACGGGCAACCGAACACAAAATAAACACCCATGACACGAAGTGACCATCTGGAGAAGGAGAAAGTGGTTGCCGCAATGCGGTAGCGCAATTAACTGCAGGGGCTTGCGTCTGCAGGGAAGAGCGTCCCCACAATCAAAAACCCCTCGAGCGAGGGGGAATCTGACGAAGTCTGCTACATCGGCCGTATCCGTTTAAACCTTCGATACATGGTGCCAAAAATCAACTTGGCATCTTCGGAGAGGTGGACGGATAGCACTAATTATCATCTATCCCCAGATTCAGGCAAGACGTCCAGTCTTCCCGGCTTCCGGCGGTAAACACTCATGAATAGAAATACATCTACAAGTAGAAATCGAATAAACAACGACTCCTAAGTCAACTATATCATAAAGGTAATACTATGATATCTAGGGTGACCGTATCTATATATGTGCCAACAATGTAATCAATACCTATATGTATGCGGATATAATCCAACAATATAAACAATGTATGTATGCATGTGGATCTCGTCCAACCATATGATCAATGTATGTATGCATGTGGATCTCGTCCAACCATATGATCAATGTATGTATGCATGTGGATCTCGTCCAACCATATAATCAATGTCTGTATGCTTGTGGATCTCGTCCACATGTCAACCAATGACACAACAATATCATGCATGTAAATATCAAAAAAACAGATGCACGAAAATATGAGGATATAAATCAACGTGTGTCCCTCGCGACACATCAAAATCATGGAACCAGAGTGTCCAACCTCGACACTCGAAAACATCATGAAACCCGTGTCCAGCATTGACACGTAAATCCTCATATATCTCGGGCTCCGTATGCGGGATCGGCCCGCGGGCTCCGGCAGACGAGTCGGCCCATATCCATCTCTCGACTCCGGTCTGTATCCTCCGGATAACCGCCAGGTCCAACCAATCACCGGTATGTATTAGCCACCCTGCAAGGCTCATCGTCCACTCCACGAAAAACATTTCTCGTCCCGGGGAACCATACCGGGTCCACCATGAACCCGCAAACGGATCATCCAATTCCTCAAATCGGGTTTCAAGCACACGACTCAGAACCGAGAAAACGCATGGTGGACGCACTGAAATATCATATCAAGAGAAACCGGGTTTTTAAAACTGTACATGCTTTCTTTTGAAATAGCCACGGTTCTCAAATCCAGAAATCTCATGAAAACAGTATATCCCAATGTGAAAAATCATAAAGCATGATGTATGCGACATATGATAGAAATGTAAGCATATCCGTATATCATGCAACATGGAACAGTGATATGACATATTAAGGGAAAACCGCTCTTTTAAATGATTCCAGTTTTTAAAATATAACATGCAGTCCCCAATTCTCCAAAATCAAAGCCAACATCATCTATGTATGTACAAGTGGGTATATACGCAAGTATGAGTGTACAATATGTATGTGCGCCAATGTGGATGTACAAGTGGGTATATACGCAAGTAATTTATGCAAAGAGTCATATCATGATGCAGCAATCCTACTGTGTAGTGACATGACAATTATCGATGATGAAGTGTGTGAGCCGGCAAATCTGTGTAAGTGTAACATACACATCATATATAATGGTGCAGGTGTACTAGCACATATATAAGCAATGCAATGAGAATAATATGAATGCAGCATAAGGTAAATCATCAGCTAAAAGCTATAAGATATACATATCTAACATGATCGAGTCGGTGAATCTAGCAATCGGCATCCAGCCTCACAACATCACGTACGGTATACTCCGTCGTACGACATCCTCTAGTCAAGGGTATGGATCAAATCTCAAGTCAAACTCATCACGTACGGAAAATCATTATACGGCGGCATTAAGCTATCAGGTATCCTGTCAACCTATATGACGAGGAGGGTACGGACCTAACATCTCGTACGGCAATCACTCACGATTCATAACATATATAAATATATCTATATACCTATATCCCAGGTCACATCCATAACAATCTCATATCAGGGGACCGGCAAGGTATCAATCATCCCAATCGACTCGCATCCGTATACCAACATATCCTCAAATCGTCATATCACGTCGTATATTCTTTTCATTGCATTTATCTCCCACATCAAGTCAATTTTACAAATACATTCTACCTTTACTATAAGCATAAGTATCTAATCTAACATACACATCCGAACCATACAAACAGTTTTTGAAAGATGCGAATCGTAGTTTTGAAAGTATGGGCTACAGTGTTTTTAAGGAAAATATATTATTTGAAAATCCGTAACGTCCTTCAAGGTATCTGTTTAAAAGATGCATATGATTCTTCGGTTTGGAAATAGGTATGGTTCGGATGGCACATCTACGTTGACTATCTAGTCTTATAGTACCATAAACGGCAATATCATCAAATATCATCCTCAAATCCCGTCATCACACACTAGTCGTATCATATCGCTTCTAACTATCCTTTAGTTTCAAATATGGCTTTCTAACTACCTTTTAACTCTATCTATAGTTTTCTATTAAAGGTTTCTTTAACCATATTCTATATATAAATTGGTTTCCATCAAAGTGTGCAGGGGTGCTTTACGCCATCCACTCGACTTCCCCCGTAGATATAGATCTACTCACATTGATCCTTGCTTGCCGAAGTCGATGACGCCATGCTCCGTCTCCTCGGAATCCACATGAAGGTACCTACAATAATACACAATCGAAATCGCCATTAAAATCGAATCCGGAAAACCGATACGGCACACGGCACGCTCATAGGTTAGAACCTATGGCCTACACATGCAAAACAATCAAACAACCCTTGATGTTGATGTACAAACACCCAACAACCAAATAAAAAACCAAATAGCAAAACTTAACATTCAAAATAGGAAAACATAACCAAAACCACACCAAAGTGCTCCCAGATTTTGACTTAGGTGAAATTCGGATGAACAAACAAGTATAGGTTGTTGTATATGGGGTATTTGAGCTACTGGGACAACCTGGAATCCGACCAACACAGAATGGCCGGCCACATACCTACAAAATCCGGCCACCTCAGCCATGGTTGCTCCGTTTTGGTTCGTATGGTCGGGGTGGTCTCCTAGTACCCTAATTTGGTCCCTGGAGTTGTTTGCTAAACTCAGAAATTCCCCGGGTTGCTCCAGATTCACAGTAGGCACACCAAAAGCAACAAAACCGACATGGACACAATCTAAGTTCGTATTCTCTGTTCTAGGTCCAGAATTTGATCTCTAGGGTCTTGCACACCCTCACTATAGCTCACAAGCCCACAAGTCACTAAACCCTCTTTAGAATTTTCTAACTTCACAAATCACCACTAAACCAATTCTAAACTAAAACTAGAATATAAAGGAACTTAAAACTATCTAAATGGAAAGAGATATATCTCATGGTTACACCCAAGAAAAACCCTAGAAGTCTCAAGTCTTCAAAATCTGACTTTGCTTGGTTCATCGTGTAGAGGAGGAGGAGGTGATCATTTTTTTGTGAAAGGGGTGTAGGATTTTGAAGAAGGTTTGGAGGTGATATTTGGGGTTGAAGGTGGAGGGAGATGATGAACAAGAAGGAGAAGAAAATGGTGGAGTATCAAATGAGGCAGCCCCCCCTCTCTCTCTCTCTCTCTCTCTCCAAGCATGCTCACCTTCATTATTATGTCCCCTCTATCTCTCTCCTCAATCATTCCTCTCAATTCTTTTCTCACCATAATAAAACCATAATGTAAAACAACACAAATGAACATGTAACCAAATGAAACATGTCATAGTGCACTAACCATGAAAACTGTACAAACACGGATTTGGCTTAATCGCGATTAGCAGTGCACTAAACGGGTTTTTATTTAAACTGCATATAATAAATTTTAAAAATGCCAATTCTTTTGAATATATTTTTAAATGAATAAATCATTTTAATTTCCAATTATTTCACAATTATTGATTTATATTTATATCTTTTTTCGAAAATCCCAATTTCGCAAATCGGGCAGTTTTCGAGAATATATTATTTTAATATTAAATTCCAAAAATAATATTTTATATTTTCTGAAATGTTACAATCTTCCCCCCTTAAATAAATTCAGTCCCCGAATTTAAATTTAAACCCCCAAATGCTAAAACATTTCAATAATCAACTCAAATCATCGGGGCTCCGAAATCATGGAAGATGCAGAAACAACAAAGCGCGTCAAGTGCGTCTGAAAACGAATACAAAACTCAAATCGAACTCCGTCAAGCGTCACACAAATCATCGGATTTGCACGCATATCATCGGAGTTACAATGGAGATACAAATCTCGAAATCCACTAATGAAATCCAATATGCACTAGTCAAATACTGTAATACATATATAGTACGCATGCTTGAAAAATCTCCAAAAACTGAATGAAACACATGCAAAATCCCTTCTAAATCGCCGTGTGATGCGTAACTCACGGCATAAGTGACGGACGTCCATTTGTAAAGTAATAATATATGTCCATATATGTTTTGCTAAGTATACGTTCCGTCGTTTTTCAAAATATCCCAAAAGGTTTTCCTTTATAAACGTTCGTGTTGCTCGCGGACACGTAGAAAATAGCGAGACTATAGCTCCTTTTTCAAAAACCTTTTGGTAAACTTTTAATGCATGCAAAGTACTCAGGCACTGTCCTCAGATCAGTCATGTTTGGCTATTACATAACATAGTGCCCATCTTGAAAACAAAGTGCTCAAAAGCAAAATCAGCCTCAAAAGGCGTATCCAACCATCACGTGCGTCTGGTGCGCACGGAAATCAAATCCAACTACACGTGCCACAACATGCACAAAAGCAAAATAAAGTGCAACGGGTGTGCACTAAAACATCTGTCCAGTGCAACGGGTGTGCACGACAATAATATCAAGTGCACCTAGAGTGCAAGAAAATCTCAATCCAGTACAACTAACGTGCACGAATAAAAATCCCAAATCGAGTGCATCCGGTGTGCACAAAATCACATCTCATATCATGCGCCCAACATGCGCGAAAATCCAAATCAAGTGCATCCATCATGCACGAAAGAAATATAATCAAGTGCATCAAACATGCACGAATAAAATCTAAATCAAGTGCATCAAACATGCACTAATAAAAGCTAAATCAAGTGCATCAAACAAGCACGAATAAAAGCTAAATCAAGTGCATCAAACATGCACGAATAAAATCTCACTCAAGTGCATCCGATGCGCACAAAACAAAATATTAAGCGCCTAATATGCGCAAAAATCCAACCCAAGCGCGTCAGTCCATATAGATGCCCAGTGCGGTAAAGCGCACAAAAACATAAATCTGGTAACACAAATGCTCAAAGGCATAAATCGGGTGCAACCAAGGTACGGAATGTAAATCTAGTGCAACCAATGCATGAAATACAGATATGGTGCAACCAACGCACAAAATGTAAACCTAGTGCAACAAACGCACGAAATATAAATCCAGTGCAACAAATGCACGAAATATAAATCCAGAGCAACAAATGCACCAAATACCAATCAATAACTCAAATGCGTAAATAGCAACACCGAATGTACCAAGGTGTATAAAATCATAAACGTGTGCAACTGCATGCACAAAACACATGTCAATGCACTGCAAGCGCATATAAGATATACCGAGTGAAAAAATCAGTCGAGTGCGTACCACACGCACAAAATCAAATCAACTGTATGAAATCCACAAAATCATAAACATGTGCAGCTAAGGCACAAAACCGATATCAAGTGCAATAAATATGCACAAATCAAAAACCGACACAACGGTGTATAAAAACATATCTAAAGTGCAATAACCATGCACAAAATGTAAATACCCAGTAGGTGCAGCCATGGTGCACGAAAACAATATCATGAAACTCAATCATCAAAACTCAAATCCAAGCAAAATACGCGTGATACTCAGATCACAACGCAAATCGCAACAAATGACATTGAGGTACACCTCCTACAATGTCGAAGAATAAACCGGTGCGCCTAAAACCGGCAGAACAAGAACATCCGCTTGCCTCCTGCTCACGGTCTGGCGTCCTCTGTCTCTGGATCCTTATCTTCTTTGTGGATTTACCAATCTCGCAATCCATCGGCTCATCGGCCCGGTCAGGTATGCTAATGGGAACAATTCCGTTCTGGCACTTCTCCGGTCATCTCTCGGTCAATCATCACGACCATCCGTAAGGAAGCACATCACTGGCGTCGGCTTCTGGTCCTTTGAATATACATGACACAACTGATCCTTGGTGCAAATTTCATTGCAGCAGCGTCCTGGAAGGAATCCTGCTCAAGGTCTCTTCCGATCTCGCCTATGCCGAACTGTACGGAGGCTGGTACTCTTACATAATCTGTTCTCGTTTCCTGGACATCTGCGTTCTCAGCACAACATTTTCTCGGGAATTGGCCGTATCCCAACGCCTTTGTATGGATATCAGATATCTGATCTCGACGGGGAGTAACAACAGCTCGCCATCTCGCGCGAACCTCTGGTTCCACTCGTCTTTATTATCGTCCACCTCGACGTCACGTCATGCTATCTGCGTACTGCAATGTTCTCGGCTACAGTCAATCCGAAGTATCTCACACTGACTCGAAATTATGAACTCGGTGTTTTCAACACTCTATAGAAGTTATCTGGCCGTACACGTCCTCTGGAACTCGTCCCAACCGTCGGAGGAATACTCAATACCCATCCGTCCTCAATCAACTCACAACGCATCTGGGTGAGGTCCTCTATCCGAAGCTGGCCAGCTTACTGGTCTCTTATCACATGATATCCGGACGACGTTAAACGTTTCAATCGATTCGTCAAATTCCCATAATTTCCCGAAAGCTCAACACCTGAGCACAGTCTAATAAAATCTGGTACATACCACAGTACCTACGGACCATAGAAGGGCAAACCCAAGCCTCACTGATGGCACCACTAAACTGCCGCAAACCGTAAGGTTCAAAAGCGGTTCCATGGTCATCATGTCGAGTTAGGGTTTCATTCATCTAGAGGGTCCACAGAATTACCTGCATGTTCTTCCGAATACTTAAACTGGGAAAAATGGGTTCCTAACATTCGTTCGAACTTTTTAACTTCGCCTATACAACATGTGAATATCCTTCATCCGCATGCTAAACAATGCTTCAATCCTCCAGGAAAAATGATACATCAACGGTCATCTCTGGATCGGTCTGCTCTAGATCTAAGTAAAACTCTCCACACTGAAAATCTTCAACTCAACTGGGCCTGCGTCGGCGAATCAATCTGACGAATCACCTTCGTCTCTCAACTCGGGGTAGACTAGCTATCATCTGTTGCATCTCTGCCTGGAAGCTCCAGCGATCTCAGCTCGTAAGCCCTGGAAGCGACATCTCATCAATCTCAGCAATAGCTGGGTCATCTGTATGCATGGTAGGTGACATCACAATCTCGGAGGTATGCTGTACATCAACAGTCCTCTAGCAACTGGCAGCTCTATCAATGGCCCGATCATCTGGTGCAAAACCAAACACTCGCCTCATCCGAGAGGCCACAACATAAATACTAATTCGAGACGTTCCCGTGTCACCAGAAAACACGATGGTCAGTCCTCGTCCATGACAAGCTCGCCCTGACCGCATCACTAGCAGCAGCTCAATCTGCGCTCAAACCATGGTGACAGGAACCTCAATCGAGTATCGAAGGAAGCAGATCAACGGTATGAAAGGAAACGACAGATCAAGAATGGAGACATGATCATAAGAAGAAACAACATCAATGAGAGTATGATCACGGAAACGAATAGAATCAAGGATCTCAAAATGTGTACATCCTAAGGTTTCTTAAGTGGAGTATCATATCATAAATATGCCGTGGAATATACGTACGGTACGCCATTCTACTCAAGCTACCTACTCCATCAATCAGGGTCAGCCTATGAAACGAAAGTTCAGGTCTAATACCCCCGTTCAAGTCTAAGTTCCGTAAGGTCAAGTCTAGGTTCCGAAATACATACCCTCCCTAGACTTCGCATAGTTAAACATAGACTCGAACCAAGATTAAACCTAGTGCTCTGATACCAACTTTGTCACGACCCGAAATATTAGCTCGTGACCAGCACTTGAATCACGCAACGTCTAAAGGCGTAACAGAATTCAAATAAGCTGAAACCCATAAATCTAAACCTTTTTAAGAAAATAAAAGAGGTGAAGTTTTGAAATAAAGGTATATTGAAATCAAGTTTTCTTAAATGCATGGAAAAAGAACATGAATAATGCAAGTAAAATTTACTAGTTTGAAAACATGTTTCGTCTTTTTCAAAAAAAAATGGGCAGCACCTCATTTGTATATTTTAATCCAAAACCACAATACAAGATAATATAAAGGCATCCCCAAGCGGGAGCTAACTCTTCGCCAACCGGCGGATCACAACCACGCAAGACAGTATATATAAGTATACGACGCCCAACGGCGAAGATCACCGCAAAAGATAAGGAAACGCAAGACGTAAATCACCAAAAGCGAACATAAAATCCATCGCTCAAGTCTCGCACAAACAGTCTTGCTAAATCTCATTACTTATACAAATACTAGTTTGATTTGATGGAGTTGACTAGATACAATATAAAATAGTAAATACAAGAGTGGGTACGATACAAATGTCCCACCTACCAAGCAAACCACCCAAAAGTAGCTATATGCCAGCGATGCCGCTACAGATCCGTGCGGTCAACCTGCAAGAACTGTGGCACAACGGGGGTGAGTTGCCAACTCGTGAATAGAAAAACATCTACAAGTAGAAATCGAATAAACGACGACTCCTAGGTCAACTATATCATAAAGGTAATACTATGAAATCTAGGGTGACCGTATCTGTATATGTGACAACAATGTAATCGATACCTATATGTATGCGGATATAATCCAACAATATAAACAATGTATGTATGCATGTGGATCTCGTCCAACCATATAATCAATGTATGTATGCACTCGTCCAACCATATGATCAAATGTATGTATGCATGCGGATCTCGTCCAACCATATAATCAATGTCTGAGTGCATGTGGATCTCGTCCAACCATATAATCAATGTCTGTATGCATGTGGATCTCGTCCACCTGTCAACCAATGACACAACAATATCATGCATGTAAATATCATAAAAACAGATGCATGAAAATATGAGGATATAAATCAACGTGTGTCCCTCGCGACACATCAAAATCATGGAACCGAAGTGTCCAACCTCGACACTCGAAAACATCATGAAACCCGTGTCCAGCATCGACACGTAAATCCTCATATATCTCGGGCTCCGTCTGCGGGATCGGCCCGCGGGCTCCGGCAGACGAGTCGGCCCATATCCATCTTTTGACTCCGATCAGTATCCTCCGGATAACCGCCAGGTCCAACCAATCACCGGTAGGTACTAACTACCCTGCCAGGCTCATCGTCTACTCCACGAAAAACATTTCTCGCCCCGGTGAACCATACCGGGTCCACCATGAACCCGCAAACGGATCATCCAACTCCTCGAATCGAGTTTCAAGCACACGTCTCAGAATTGAGAAAACGCATGGTGGACGCACTAAAATATCATATCAAAAGAAACCGGGTTTTTAAAACAGTACATGCTTTCTTTTGAAATAGCCACGGTTCTCAAATCCAGAAATCTTATGAAAATAGTATATCCCAATGCGAAAAATCATAAATCATGATGTATGCGACATATGATAGAAATGTAAGCATATCCATATATCATGCAACATGGAACAGTGATATGACATATTAAGGGAAAACCGCTCTTTTAAATGATTCCAGTTTTTAAAATATAACATGCGGTCCCCAATTCTCCAAAATCAAAGCTAGCATCATCTATGTATGTACAAGTGGGTATACACGCAAGTATGAGTGTACAATATATATGTCACGCCCCGCTTCCCAGTGTACGGCGAAGTGGACGCGACGAGGTCCGCTACGTATGTACTCAGAAGTACATACGCTAAGCGTAGCTAAGCAATATAAAATATTACACAAGAGACAAGAGTATAAAAAGGACAGCAACTTTTATTTAATAACATTCTTTGTACAATACATGAAAGGAAATACAACTGAAATAAAAAATTCCTAAACAGTGGCATAACAGGAAATGAAAAGTACAGAAAGGAAAAGTGTACAATGAAACTACAGTGCAGGGTCTTCAGTAAACTGCTCCAAGTCTTCAGTTGTTGGCTCGGTCTCAACTTGGTCCAACGCACCTGACGACATTCAAAGAAGAAAGAAATAGAATGTCGTCAGCGAACAGGTCGCTCGGTAAGTCCCAAAGAAAAGTGGAGTGAGAATGGCAGAGTAACAGTATTTTCTAGAGTATTATGTTGTAGAATATTATGGAATATTGTTTAACGCAGTTGTTTGTAGCTTGGTACAGAAGAATGCCAATGTATACGAGGGGGATCTCTATATGCTAGAGATCAGTGCAAACGGAGAGTACAAGGAACCGTTATGCCACGGTACAACAGCAACAGTATTCATGTTAGGTGTCTTAATCTTACCACCTCATTCCACTTTTAACATCTTCCGTACCAATCTACCCCTTTAAACCCCGTAATGTTTTAACAGTGTTGTAGTAATGGAATATGTAAATTGAGTGACTGACCAAAACCATGATATCAGTAAACATGTTGCAACTGTTAATCAGGTAAATGGAATATCAGGATAATGGAATGAATATCCATGGTTTGATTCAGTCAAAAATGAATATATTGTTAACTGTATTCAGGGATTCATGATTTCAAGTTGTGTTGGAATATGATTGAAATATAGATTGACTTGAATTATATTCAAGTCAGAATTAGTCAGACTCTAACCCGAGTCAGACTAAAAGAAAGATAATTTGAAGTTCAATATTAGCTAGGGGCCTTATTGTAATTTGTGAAACTTGAGGGGGTTTTATGTAAAAAGTACTTTTGTATAGTTTTCAAAATATACCTCAAGTATTTAATAATCGTCTTTATTATTGTAATGGATGTGAATTTTATTTGTGTTATTCTAGTGAATATATCCTAATAAAAGTATTAATTGTTTATTTGAAATTCGTGGTATTTTAATGTAACTTTTAATCTATGATTTTTAGGAAAAAGTGGAAACTTGATATTATAACAAAATAAGTGTTTAAATGATAATTATATATAATACAACACTTAAATGATTTTTTTTAAATGAATATTTTATTTACAAAAAATATTACTTTCCTTAAATATTGTATTTAAACCTTTCGAGACCGAATGCTCCTTGCGGAGGTCTGAATCTCGCACTACTAGCCTGCGGGTGCACGATGAACCGTGCTATCCCTAACAGGTTCCCCACGAATGGGTTGTAATGGCACTTTGCTCAGGTTTTATAAATACTTTTAATTTAGGGAAAAGATTTTCTAAATATAGGGTATTTATTTGTAAAAGTATATAGTTCTCCATATTTTAGTTGTTAGGGTTTCCTAGACCATCTAACCTATCTTCTATGGTCTAAACGATGAATCATTAGAGCCTCAAATCGCCTCTTCACCATCATGCAGCCAGGTAAGTGCCAGGTAAGTGGGAAGGAACCACGGTCGTGGGCCTAATTAAAAACCACTAGCCTTAGACACACTTGCCTAGACCCACAAGACAGTTTAGATAAACGATCGATGTCCATGACCAATCGTGCTTTCATTTTATATAAGTTTTATTTAGAAAAGTTTACAATTTAAGGGTTAAACTAAAAGTTATAAAGGTTATGGTATTTTAGTGAAAAAGTCCTATAATATCGTATTCTGTATTTTTGTTATTCAGCAATTAGGGTTATAATGAGTGTGTGTAAGGGTAGGTCATTACCCCGTGACTTATATTAAGTTTTGGTGAAGTTTCAAGGTGAAATGAGTTATGTTAAAGTTAAGGGTATTAAAGTGCAAGAATACGGTTTCCATAAACGTTATCATTTCATGTGTGAAATTTCATCCAAATTGAATGAAACAAGTTTTGTTATCAAAATAAACATGATTAGGAGCGGGGTATCTAAATAGAACATTAAAAATTAACTTGATGGTATTTTTATGCAAGAAATACGGTTTTCTAAAGAACTTATCATTTCATGTGGAAAAGTACAATTAAATTTGATTTAAGGGTGATTAATAGTCAACATGCAAGAGGGTTGATAATATGTATTAGGTGACAAGTGGAATTTTTAAGAAAAACCGAATCGGAAGTCGGTTTGTCCGATTTCCGTCGGGTTTCAAAAAGTCGTATTTTGCAAATATAGAAAAGAGAGGTAGAAGGTTGGGACTTACGGGTTTGGACAAGCTAAGCGTTCTAAAAGGTGTGGTGGTTGCCGATTCGTTGGAAACGTCACGTCGGTCTTGATCCGGTCGCCGGAATCCGTCGTCGGTTTCGGCAGCGCTTCGCTTCTCGCTCTTTGCACCAAGTTCTCAAGAGTTTTAGAGAGTATGCTTAGAGTTGTGAGGGGAAAAGGTAGAGGGTAGGGGCCTTTATATAGGGCTAGGCTAGGGTTAGGGTTAGGGTAGATGAAAAGTTAAAAAATAAAAATGTGATAAAATGTAATAAAAATGTATTAAAAGTGGAGTAATTGGGGGTTTTAAAGATCTCTGGAAGTGGGATTGGGCTGAAACTTTGCAGGTGAGTAGGGAATACCAAAAGACACAACTTTCATGTTGTGACCCTTGCCGGAATCGGCCTAAACGTGGGTGACTCGGCCGTGACTCGGTCGGATCACTGAGTCGGCCGAGTCAAGGCCGAGTTGGCCGATTCCCGACCGAGTCCGGTGACCTGGATCTTCCCCGACGGTCCATCTACCCTCTGCAAGTGTTACATCTTTGGGTGTAGTGGGGTTTTTGTGAGATATGCACGTGTAAACTCTTGGTATTCTAAAGGTTTTTTAAAAAATCAATAATAAAAATAATGTGGGGTATGGGATTCGAACTCTGGTGGCTTAGTTCAGCAGTGCAAGGTATTACCAATGAGCTACAAGCTCCTTCTTGTAATTATTGTAGAAAAATAGTTACTTAAAATGATATCAGCAGCATTAAATATCAAAGTACACTTTAAATTTAAAAACAATTTAATGTACACTAAAAATGAAATTATTTAAAAACAAAATAATTAATTATATATATCTTGTGCTCGGATTAAAATACTTCTTTATGGTTTTAAAAAATTTTAAAAATTTGTACAGAAAAGTGTATATGAAAATTAGGGTTGTTACAATATATGTGCACCAATATGGATGTACAAGTGGGTATATACGCAAGTAATTTATGCAAAGAGTCATATCATGATGCAGCAATCCTACTTTGTAGTGACATGGCAATTATCGATGATGAAGTGTATGAGCTGACACATCTGTGTAAGTGTAACATACGCATCATCGATAATGGTGTAGGTGTACTACTACATGTATAAGCAATGCAATGAGAATAATATGAATGCAGCGTAAGGTAAATCATCAGCTAAAAGCTATAAGGTATACATATCTAACATGATCGAGTCGGTGAATCTAGCAATCGGCATCAGCCTCACTACATCACGTACGGTATATTCCATCGTACGACATCCTCTAGTCAAGGGTATGGATCAAACCTCAAGTCAAACTCATCACGTACGGAAAATCATCGTACGGCGGCATTAAGCTATCAGGTATCCTGTCAACCTATATGACGAGGAGGGTACGGACCAAGCGTCTCGTACGGCAATCACTCACGATTCACAACATATATAAATATATCTATATACCTATGTCCCAGGTCACATCCATAACAATCTCATATCAGGGGACCGATAATGTATCAATCATCTCAATCGACTCGCATCCGTATACCAACATATCCTCAAATCATCATATCACGTCGTATATTCTTTTCATCGCATTTATCTCCCACATCAAGTCAATTTTACAAATACATTCTACCTTAACTATAAGCATACGTATCTAATCTAACATACACACCCGAACCATACAAACAGTTTTTGAAAGATGCGAATCATAGTTTTGAAAGTAGGGGCTACGGTGTTTTTAAGGAAAAGATATCATTTGAAAATCCGTAACGTCCCTCAAGGTATCTGTTTAAAAGATGCATACGATTCTTCAGTTTGGAAATAGGTATGGTTCGGATGACACATCTACGTTTACTATCTAGTCTTATAGTACCTTAAACGGCAATATCATCAAATATCATCCTCAAATACCGTCATCACACACTAGTCGTATCATATTGTTTCTAACTATCCTTTAGTTTCAAATATGGTTCTCTAACTACCTTTTAACTCTATCTATAGTTTTCTATTAAAGGTTTCTTTAACCATATTCTATATATAAATCGGTTTCCATCAAAGTATGCGGGGGAGCTATACGCCATCCACCCGACTTCCCCCGTAGATATAGATCTACTCACATTGATCCTTGCTTGCCAAAGTCGATGACGCCATGCTCCGTCGTCTCGGAATCCACGCGAAGGTACCTACAATAATACACAATCGAAATCGCTATTAAAATCGAATCCGGAAAACCGATACGGCACACGACACGCTCATAGGTTAGAACCTATGGCCTACGCGTGCAAAACAATCAAACAACCATTGATGTTGATGTACAAACATCCAACAACCAAATACAAAACCAAATAGCAAAACTTAACATTCAAAATACGGAAAACATAACCAAAAACCACACCAAAGTGCTCCCAGATTTTGACTCAGGTGAAATTCGGATGAACAAACAAGTATAGGGTGTTGTATATGGGGTATTTGAGCTACTGGGACAACCTGGAACCCGACCAACACAGAATGGCCGGCCACATACCTACAAAATCCGGCCACCTCAGCCATGGTTGCTCCGTTTTGGTTTGTATGGTCAGGGTGGTCTCTTAGTACCCTAATTTGGTCCTTGGAGTTATTTGCTAAACTCAGAAATTCCCCGGGTTGCTCCAGATTCACAGTAGGCACACCAAAAGCAACAAAACTGACATAGACACAATCTAAGTTTGTATTCTCTGTTCTAGGTCCAGAATTTGATCTCTAGGGTCTTGCACACCCTCACTACAGCTCATAAGCCTACAAGTCACCAAACCCTCTCTAGAATTTTCTAACTTCACAAATCACCACTAAACCGATTCTAAACTAAAACTAGAATATAAAGGAACTTAAAACTATCTAAATGGAAAGCGATACACCTCATGGTTACACCCAAGCAAAACCCTAGAAGTCCCAAGTCTTCAAAATCTTACTTTGCTTGGTCCATTGTGTAGAGGAGGAGGAGGTGATCATTTTTTTGTGAAAGGGGTGTAGGATTTTGAGGAAGGTTTGGAGGTGATATTTAGGGTTGAAGGTGGAGGGAGATGAGGAAGAAGAAGGAGAAGAAAATGGTGAAGAATCAAATGAGGCAGCCCCCCTCTCTCTCTCACAATTATTCTCACTCTCTCTCTCTCTCCAAACATGCTCACCCTCATCATTATGTCCCCTCTCTCTCCTCAATCATTACTCTCAATTCTTTTCTCACCATAATAAAACCATAACATAAAACAACACAAATGAACATGTAACCAAATAAAACATGTCATGGTGTACTAACCATGAAAACTGTAGAAACACGGATTTGACTTAATCGCGATTAGCAGTGCATTAATCGGGTTTTTATTTAAACTGCATATAATAAATTTTTAAAATGCCAAATCCTTTAAATATATTTTTAAATGAATAAATCATTTTAATTTCAAATTATTTCACAATTATTGGTATATATTTATACCCTTTTTCGAAAACCCCAATTTCGCAAATCGGGCACTTTTCGGGAAATATATTATTTTAATATTAAATTCCAAAAATAATATTTTATATTTTCTGAAATGTTACAATCTTCCCCCTTAAATAAATTCGGTCCCCGAATTTAAATTTAAACCCCCAAATGCTAAAACATTTCAATAATCAACTCAAATCAACGGGGCTCCGAAATCATGGAAGATGCAGAAACAACACAGCGCGTCAAGTGCGCCTGAAAACGAATACAAAACTCAAATCGAACTCCGTCAAGCGTCACGCAAATTATCGGATTTGTACGCATATCATCGGAGTTACAATGGAGATACAGATCTCGAAATCCATTAATGAAATCCAATATGTACTAGTCAAATACTGTAATACATATATAGTACGCATGCTTGAAAAATCTCCAAAAACTGAATGACACACATGCAAAATCCCTTCTAAATCGCCTTGTGATGCGTAACTCGCGGCATAAGTGACGGACGTCCATTTGTAAAGTAATAATATATGTACATATATGTTTTGCTAAGTGTACGTTCCGTCGTTTTTCAAAATATCCCAAAAGGTTTTCCTTTATAAACGTTCGTGTCGCTCGTGGACACGTAGAAAATAGCGAGACTATAGCTCCTTTTTCAAAAACCTCTTGGTAAACTTTTAATGCATGCAAAGTACTCAGGCACTGTCCTCAGATCAGTCCTATTTGGCTACTACATAACATAGTGTCCATCATGAAAACAAAATGCTCAAAAGCAAAATCAAGCTCAAAAGACGTATCCAACCATCACGTGCGTCTGGTGCGCACGAAAATCAAATCCAACTACACGTGCCACAACATGCACAAAATCAAAACTAAGTGCAACGGGTGTGCACGAAAACATCTGTCCAGTGCAACGGGTGTACACGAAAACATCTGTCCAGTGCAACGGGTGTGCATGACAATAATATCAAGTGCACTTAGAGTGCAAGAAAATCTCAATCCAGTGCAACTAACGTGCACGAATAAAATTCCCAAATCGAGTGCATCCGGTGTGCACAAAATCACATCTCATATCATGCACCCAACATACGCGAAAATCCAAATCAAGTGCATCCATCACGCATGAAAGAAATCTAATCAAGTGCATCAAACATGCATGAATAAAATCTAAATCAAGTGCATTAAACATGCACTAATAAAAGCTAAATCAAGTGCATCAAACATGCACGAATAAACGCTAAATCAAGTGCATCAAACATGCACGAATAAAATCTAAATCAAGGGAATTCGACATGCACGAGTAAAAATCTCACTCAAGTGCATCCGATGCGCACAAAACAAAATATCAAGCGCCTAATATGCGCAAAAATCCAACCCAAGCGCGTCAGTCCATATAGATGCCCAGTGCGGTAAAGCGCACAAAAACATAAATCTGGTAACACAAATGCTCAAAGACATAAATCGGGTGCAACCAAGGTACGGAATGTAAATCTAGTGCAACCAATGCACGAAATACCGATATGGTGCAACCAACGCACAAAATGTAAACCTAGTGCAACAAACGCACGAAATATAAATCCAGTGCAACAAATGCACGAAATACCAATCAATAACTCAAATGCATAAATAGCAACACCGAATGTACCAAGGTGTATAAAATCATAAACGTGTGCAACTGCGTGCACAAAACACATGTCAATGCACTGCAGGCACATATAAGCTATACCGAGTGCAAAAATCAATCGAGTGCGTACCACACGCACAAAATCAAATCAACTGTATGAAATCCACGAAATCATAAACATGTGCAGCCAAGGCACAAAACCGATATCAAGTACAATAAATATGCACAAATCAAAAACCGACACAACGGTGTATAAAAACATATCTCAAGTGCAATAACCATGCACAAAATGTAAATACCCAGTAGGTGCAGCCATGGTGCACGAAAACAATATCATGAAACTCAATCATCAAAACTCAAATCCAAGCGATATAAGCATGATACTCAGATCACAACGCAAATCGCAACAAATGACATTGAGGTACACCTCCTGCAATGTCGAAGAATAAACCGGTGCGCCTAAAACCGGTAGAACAAGAACATCCGCTTGCCTCCTACTCATGGTCTGGCGTCCTCTATCTCTGGCTCCTTATCTTCTCTGTGGATTTACCAATCTCGCAATCCATCGGCTCATCGGCCTGGTCAGGTGTGCTAACGGGAACGATTCCGTTCTTGCACTTCTCTGGTCATCTCTCGGTCAATCATCACGACAATTCGTAAGGCAGCACGTCACTGGCATCGACCCCTGGTCCTTTGAATACACGTGACACAACTGATCCTGGGTGCAAATTTCATTGCAGCAGTGTCCTGGAAGGAATCCTGCTCAAGGTCTCTTCCGATCTCGCCTATGCCGAACTGTACGGAGGCTGGTACTCTTACATAATCTGTTCTCGTTTCCTGGACATTTGCGTTCTCAGCACAACATTTTCTCGGGAACTGGCCGTATCCTAACGCCTCTGTATGGATATCAAATATTTGATCTCGACGGGGAGTAACAACAGCTCGCCATCTCGCGCGAACCTCTGGTTCTACTCGTCTTTATTATCGTCCACCTCGACGTCACGTCATGGTATCTGCGTACTACAATGTTCTCGGATACAGTCAATCCGAAGTCTCTCACACTGACTTGAAATTACGAACTCAGTGTCTTCATCACTCTGTAGAAGATATCTGGCCGTATACGTCCTCTGGAACTCGTCGCAAACGTCGGAGGAATACTCAATACTCGTCCGTTCTCGATCAACTCACAACGCATCTGGGTGAGGTCCTCTATCCGAAGCTGGTCAGCTTACTAATCTCTTATCACATAATATCCGGACGACGTTAAACGTTTCAATCGATTCGTCAAATTCCCATAATTTCCCGAAATTTCAACACCTGAGCACAGTCTAATAATATCTGGTACATACCACAGTACCTACAGACCATAGAAGGGCAAACCCAAGTCTCACTAATGGCACCGCTAAACTGCCGCAAACCCTAAGGTTCAAAAGCGGTTCCATGATCATCATGTCGAGTTAGGGTTTCATTCTTCTAGAGGGTCCACAGAATTGCCTGCATGTTCTTCCGAATACTTAAACTGGAAAAAATAGGTTCCTAACATTCGTTCAAACTTTTTAACTTCGCCTATACAACATGTGAATATCCTTCATCCGCATGCCAAACAATGCTTCAATCCTCCAGGAAAAACAATACATCAACGGTCATCTCTGGATCGGTCTACTCTAGATCTGAGTAAGACTCTCCACACTGAAAATCTTTAACTCAACTGGGGCTGCGTCGGCATATCAATCTGACGAATCACCTTCGTCTCACAACTCGGGGTAGACTAGCTATCATCTGTCGCATCTCTGCCTGGAAGCTCCAGCGATCTCAGCTCGTAAGCCCTGGAAGCGACATCTCATCAATCTCAGCAACAGCTAGGTCATCTGTCTGCACGGTAGGCGACATCACAATCTCGGAGGTATGCTGTACATCAACAGTCCTCTAGCAACTGGTAGCTCTATCAATGGCCCGATCATCTGGTGCAAAACCAAACACTCGCCTCATCCAAGAAGTCACAACATAAATACTAACTCGAGACGTTCCCGTGTCACCAGAAAACACGATGGTCAGTCCTCGTTCATGAAGAGCTCATCCTGACCGCATCACTAGCAGCAGCTCAATTTGCGCTCAAACCATGGTGACAGGAACCTCAATCGAGTATCGAAGGAAGCAGATCAACGGCATGAAAGGAAACGACAGATCAAGAATGGATACATGATTATAAGAAGGAACAACATCAATGAGAGTATGATCACGGAAATGAATAGAATCAAGGTTCTCAAAATGTGTACATCCTAAGGTTTCTTAAGTGGAGTATCATATCGTAAAGATGTCGCGGACCATACGTACGGTACATCACTCTACTCAAGCTACCTACTCCATCAATCAGGGCCAGCCAATGAAACGAAAGTTCGGGTCTAATTCCCCCCGTTCAAGTCTAAGTTCCGTAAGGTCAAGTCTAGGTTCCGAAATACATACCCGCCCTAGACTCCGCATAGTCAAACATAGACTCGAACTAAGGTTAAACCTAGCGCTCTGATACCAACTTTGTCACGACCCGAAATATTAGCTCGTGATCAGCACTTGAATCATGCAACATATAAAGGCGTAACGGAATTCAAGTAAGCTGAAACCCAGAAATCTAAAACTTTTTAAGAAAATAAAAGATGTGAAGTTTTGAAATAAAGGTATAATGAGATCAAGTTTTCTTAAATGCATGGAAAAGGAACATGAATAATGCAAGTGCAATTTACTAGTTTGAAAACATGTTTCATCTTTTTTATAAAAAAATGGGCAGCACCTCCTTTGTATATTTTAATCCAAAACCACAATACAAGATAATATAAAGGCATCCCCAAGCGGGAGCTAGCTCTTCGCCAACTGGCGGATCACTACCACGCAAGACAGTATATATAAGTATACGACGCCGAACGGCGAAGATCACCACAAAATATAAAGAAAATCAAGACGTAAATCCCCAAAAGCGAACATAAAACCCATCGCTCAAGTCTCGCACTAACAGTCTTGTTAAGTCTCATTACTTATACAAATACTTGTTTGATTTGATGGAGTTGACTAGATACAATATGAAATAGTAAATACAAGAGTGGGTACGATACAAATGTCCCGCCTACCAAGCAAACCACCCAAAAGTAGCTATGTGACAGCGATGCCGCTACTGATCCGTGCGGTCAACCTGCAAGAACTGTGGCACAACGGGAGTGAGTTGCCAACTCGTGAATAGAAAAATATCTACAAGTAGAAATCAAATAAACGATGACTCCTAGGTCAACTATATCATAAAGGTAATACTATGATATCTAGGGTGACCGTATTTGTATATGTGCCAACAATGTAATCAATACCTATATGTATGCCGATATAATCCAACAATATAAACAATGTATGTATGCATGTGGATCTCGTCCAACCATATAATCAATGTATGTATGCATGTGGATCTCGTCCAACCATATGATCAAATGTATGTATGCATGTGGATCTCGTCCAATCATATAATCAATGTCTGTGTGCATGTGGATCTCGTCCAACCATATAATCAATGTCTGTATGCATGTGGATCTTGTCCACGTGTCAACCAATGACACAACAATATCATGCATGTAAATATCATAAAAACATATGCATGAAAATATGAGGATATAAATCAACATGCGTCCCTCGCGACACATCAAAATCATGGAACCGGGGTGTTAAACCTCGACACTCGAAAACATCATGAAACCCGTGTCCAGCATCGACACGTAAATCCTCATATATCTCGGGCTCCGTCTGCGGGATCGGCCCGCGGGATCCGGCAGACGAGTCGGCCCATATCCATCTCTCGACTCCGGTCGGTATCCTCCGGATAACCGCCAGGTCCAACCAATCACCGGTAGATACTAGCCACCCTGCCAGGCTCATCGTCTACTCCACGAAAAAAATTTCTCGCCCCGGGGAACCATACCGGGTCCACCATGAACCCGCAAACGGATCATCCAACTCCTCAAATCGGGTTTCAAGCACACGTCCCATCCAATTCCATGGTTAAGTGCTAACTATTTGTACTGAAAGCGAGAGCCCAAGAGCGACGAAAGACGATTAGGAATCTTCTTTTAGAAAGATTCCGCCAGTTTTTGGCGACTTTCACTTTCAAGAACCGGGAAAACGCATGGTGGACGCACTGAAATATCATATCAAGAGAAACCGGGTTTTTAAAACAGTACATGATTTCTTTTGAAATAACCACGGTTCTCAAATCCAGAAATCTCATGAAAACAGTATATCCCAATGCGAAAAATCATAAAGCATGATGTATGCGACATATGATAGAAATGTAAGCATATCCATATATCATGCAACATGGAACAGTGATATGACATATTAAGGGAAAACCGCTCTTTTAAATGATTCCATTTTTTAAAATATAACATGTAGTCTCCAATTCTCTAAAATCAAAGCCAGCATCATCTATGTATGTAAAAGTGGGTATATATGCAAGTATGAGTGTACAATATGTATGTGCGCCAATATGGATGTACAAGTGGGTATATACGCAAGTAATTTATGCAAAGAGTCGTATCATGATGCAGCAATCATACTGTATAGTGACATGGCAATTATTGATGATGAAGTGTGTGAGCCGACAAATCTTTGTAAGTGTAACATACGCATCATCGATAATGGTGCAGGTATACTAGCATATGTATAAGCAATGCAATGAGAATAATATGAATGCAGCGTAAGGTAAATCATCAGCTAAAAACTATAAGGTATACAGATCTAACATGATCGAGTCGGTGAATCTAGCAATCGGCATCCAGCCTCACAACATCACGTACGGTATACTCCATCGTACGGCATCCTCTAGTCAAGGGTATGGATCAAACCTCAAGTCCAACTTATCACGTATGGAAAATCATCGTACAGCGGCATTAAGCTATCAGGTATCCTGTCAACCTATATGACGAGGAGGGTACGGACCTAACGTCTCATACGGCAATCACTCACGATTCACAACATATATAAATATATCTATATACCTATGTCCCAGGTCACATCCATAACAATCTCATATCAGGGGACCGGCAAGGTATCAATCATCTCAATCGACTCGCATCTATATACCAACATATCCTCAAATCATCATATCACGTCGTATATTCTTTTCATCGCATTTATCTCCCACATCAAGTCAATTTTACAAATACATTTTACCTTTACTATAAGCATAAGCATCTAATCTAACATACACACCCGAACCATACAAACAGTTTTTGAAAGATGCGAATCGTAGTTTTGAAAGTATGGGCTACGGTGTTTTTAAGGAAAAGATATCATTTGAAAATCCGTAACGTCCCTCAAGGTATCTGTTTAAAAGATGCATACGATTCTTCATTTTGGAAATAGGTATGGTTCGGATGACACATCTACGTTGGCTATCTAGTCTTATAGCAGCCTAAACGGCAATATCATCAAATATCATCCTCAAATCCCGTCATCACACACTAGTCGTATTATATCGCTTCTGACTATCCTTTAGTTTCAAATATGGTTCTCTAACTACCTTTTAACTCTATCTATAGTTTTCTATTAAAGGTTTCTTTAACCATATTCTACATATAAATCGGTTTCCATCAAAATGTGCGGGGGTGCTATACGCCATCCACCCGACTTCCCCCGTAGATATAGATCTACTCACATTGATCCTTGCTTGCCGAAGTCGATGACGCCATACTTCGACGTCTTGGAATCCACGTGAAGGTACCTACAATAATACACAATCGAAATCGCTATTAAAATCGAATCCGGAAAACCGATACGGCACACGGCACGCTCATAGGTTAGAACCTATGGCCTACGCGTGCAAAACAATCAAACAAACCATGATGTTGATGTACAAACGTCCAACAACCAAATACAAAACCAAATAGCAAAACTTAACATTCAAAATACGGAAAATATAACCAAAAACCACACCAAAGTGCTCCCAGATTTTGACTCAGGTGAAATTGGGATGAACAAACAAGTATAGAGTGTTGTATATGGGATATTTGAGCTACTGGGACAACCTGGAACCCGACCAACACAGAATGGCCGACCACATACCTACAAAATCCGGCCACCTCGGCCATGGTTGCTCCGTTTTGGTTTGTATGGTCGGGGTGGTCTCCTGGTACCCTAATTTGGTCCCTGGAGTTGTTTGCTAAACTCAGAAATTCCCCGGGTTGCTCCAGATTCACAGTAGGCACACCAAAAGCAACAAAACCGACATGGACACAATCTAAGTTTGTATTCTCTGTTCTAGGTCCAGAATTTGATCTCTAGGGTCTTGCACACCCTCACTACAGCTCACAAGCCTACAAGTCACCAAACCCTCTCTAGAATTTTCTAACTTCATAAATCACCACTAAACCAATTCTAAACTAAAACTAGAATATAAAGGAACTTAAAACTATCTAACTGGAAAGAGATAGACCTCATGGTTACACCCAAGCAAAACCCTAGAAGTCCTAAGTCTTCAAAATCTAACTTTGCCTGGTCCATCGTGTAGAGGAGGAGGAGATGATCATTTTTTTGTGAAAGGGGTGTAGGATTTTGAGGAAGGTTTGTAGGTGATAATTGGGGTTGAAGGTGGAGGGAGATAAGAAATAAAAAGGAGAAGAAAATGGTGGAGAATCAAATGAGGCAGCCCCCCCCCCTCTCTCCCCCACAATTATTATCACTCTCTCTCTCCAAGCATGCTCACCCTCATCATTATGTTCCCCCTCTCTCCCCCCTCAATCATTCCTCTCAATTCTTTTCTCACCATAATAAAACCATAACATAAAACATCACAAATGAACATGTAACCAAATGAAATATGTCATGGTGCCCTAACCATGAAAACTGTAGAAACACGGATTTGGCTTAATCGCGATTAGCAGTGCACTAATCGGGTTTTTATTTAAACTGCATATAATAAATTTTAAAAATGCCAAATCCTTTAAATATATTTTTAAATGAATAAATCATTTTAATTTCCAATTATTTCATAATTATTGGTATATATTTATACCCTTTTCGAAAACCCCAATTTCGCAAATCGGGCAGTTTACGGGAAATATATTATTTTAATATTAAATTCCAAAAATAATATTTTATATTTTCTAAAATGTTACATTAAACCTCAATTGTCTATATAAAAAGTTCCAAATCGTAAAAACCGCTCGAAATGGGAGCTTGGGACTGGCTATAGGATGTGTGTGATTGTTGAAGAAAGAGAAGAGTGAGATTATTATTCTATCGGTTTAGTATGTGAATAAATCCTCCCGACATTCTATCCATGAGTGCAAACAATAACGTTCAGAAAATATGACAAGTTCCTTTTATAATCATTCGCACACATCTCTACACGAATTTAATAAATGGAAAGCCAGAAGGATTTGTTTCTAAATCCTACCGATATGATCTAATCTGTGTACATATATTTTGGAAGTGTTCGGTTGCAAACCAAATAATATGCTATAATCAACTAGAACTATTTATTCGCATATAATTTGGATTATCACATTGTTCATACTCTAAAACCTATATATATATATATATATATATATATATATATATATATATATATATAAGGTGTAATACCCTTAATTTTAATATGAATATATTGAATATTATATATACAATAACTCAAAAGTATGGACGGTTATCTTGATTAACTTAAATATATGAAAAGATTTTGGATAAAAAAATAAAAGAAAGAAAGAAATATCAAAACTGTTAACAGAATTATGATTGACATTTATAGATATCCAAGATCTTAATAAATGGCAGGTTATTTTATATGAAAAGAAATATTTAAAATATAGCAAAACTAAAATGATTTGTTTGTTGTGAAAATAAAATAATAATATTGGTTTTGTTCCAATCAAATCTTTGATTTATTTGTTACTATGAACAAAATGTTAGAAAATAATAAACATGAATAACAATAATAATAAAACAGTTAATAAAACAAAGAGTTGTCATATGTATCAAAGATGTTATTTTATGTTTAACAATTTTAGATTTATGATCCCAACAATATAAGATGTAAAAGATTAGAAATTTCTTATCTAAATTTTACTAATAAAATTATTTTAAAAAAGGAGAAGGAAGAAGTAGAAGAACAAAATGAGTTTAAGTTCTTTTAAAGATTATTTTAAGAATATAGCGATACAAGTAAACTTTTACTTTTATTTCTATTTATGATAATTAGGATAAGGAATGTAAGCATAAAAATAAAATAAATAAATAAATTATTGTAAGAATTAAAAATATATTTTTAATATAAATGTCAGAATATAATAAATATTTTTAATTATAATTGTATTATTAAATGAGGCTATTTTTAATAGCATCATTATACTTCATCTACATATTTACTAGAGCATTCATTTTGAGTTAGAAAGAAATAAAAAGAAACTGAAACAATTAAATGAGAAGAATTTGGTTTAGAATAGAAAATTATGATAATAGTTAATTTTGGAATAAAGCTATTATTTTTATTTTATTCTTATAATTCTTTCTCTTATAATTTTAAGGTATGATATTTGAATATTCTATATGTAATGGTTTGAAGAAAAGTGTGAGACATACAAGCAAAAGATGTAAATTTTATGTAATCGAAGACTGTCTTTATGATAAATCTAAATATCAAATAAATAAAGAACAAAACAGATTTATAGTTTTACTTATATAATATGAGTTATTAAGAAGTGTGTTTACTTCTTTACCCTTGAACCACATATATCAAGTCTTATTTTAATGTAAAGTGAATTAAGTATTTAATGCATGTACCATTGCACTTTTTGATGAAACAAACTAGTAATTAGAAAATTAATTCTAGATCTTTAGAATTTTATATAATTCGTTTCGATCACTTATATATTTAAAAAAGAAATGTTATCATGAACTCCACATAAATCTAGATATTTTAACCCCTTAAATAAATTTTTATTCTCTATATTTATGCGCAGAAAAAAACTATTTTGGGATCCCTATAAAAATAAGTATCCTGTTTTGAATCTCTTATGTAATTTTGGATTGAAAGTTTATAACATGGAATAATTGGTAATTTTTATTCTTTACGAATTTTAATATTTTAGCCATCACTCAGATTTCAAGTGAGAATTTAAAACACTTGAATTTTTATTTAAATCATCAGTAATGTACATAACTTATTTTAGCATTTTATCACTTAAATTAAATATAATAAATTTTAGAATAAACATAAACACTAATACAAATAATGGTTGTCCCTACGGATTTACCCGTAGGGGCAAACCACTGCCCCTACGGATATATCCGTAGGGACAATAAAATACCCTGTAGGTACAAACGCCGTATGTGCAAGTTGAAGCCCTGAACTTACCCCTACGGACAAATATTTGCCCCTACGGAGTTCTGTGTAGGTCCCGTTTGCCCTACGGATTAGGCCGTAGGGGCAACAAATTTATTTTATTTACGGTTTTTTAAAATATATCACTTGTACCTACAGATGTATCCGTAGGGCCAAGTAATAGCCCCTACGGATACATACGTAGGTACTTATCTGTAGGGGCAAAATATCAGAATTCCTGATATTTTGCCTCTACGGATAACTCCGTAGGGCCATTTGTTTGCCTCTATGGATATATCCGTGGAGGCAAACCCAACCCCCCGATACTGAGATCACAAGGGAAATATCAAATATCCTGATATTTTGCCCCTACGGTTTAATCCGTAGGGGCAAAGTGTGTACCTACGGATTAATCCGTAGGTACATACTATCAGTTTTTTTTTAAAAGGGCTGCTTATTTTTTTCTCGCTCTGTGCACAATAATATATACATCAATCGAATATAAAATTAATCATCACACAACATATATCGCAGTATTCATAATCACATCTCACGCATATAATATACAAAAGAAACCAAAAAACAGAATATGATATAAATATAAACACCGTAGGACCACCAATATCAATATCGTCCAAAATGTAGTACAATATGTATCATATAAATAAATACATGTTTCAAAAAATAAGAATCAAAAAGCTACCCTAGCTCGGTCCAGCTCGACCTCTGATAAACGCTAGAATCTGGCGTGCCTGCTCCTCGGTCAATAAACCATGAAATTCGGCGCGTGCGGGAGTCTGAACGGGCTGTGGAGCTGGCGATGTGGTCTGCGCAGCCTCCGTCGAGGTAGTGGCTTGCGGAGCCGCGGCCGCGGGAGTCTGAGCGGGCGGTGGAGCTATAGGAGCTGTCTGCGGAACCGCAGCCGATGTAGTGGCTTGCGGAGCCGCAGCCGAAGGAGATGCATGTGGAGGCTCGGCCGATGTACCCTGTCGCGTCTGGACCTAACGTGTGTAATAAGCGTGTAAGAACTGTGTATTATTCGAATTCGTATCATTATCAAGTTATTTCGAAACCCCATTTAGATATCTAGTTTGGAAAACTGTAGTTTATTTTAATTAGATATGTATGTATGATTAATCAAACCTAAGTCTACAACCAAATAAGCTCAGGCTACGTACTAATATTGGATATGTTGATATCTATAATATGACATGATATTTTACTATAAAGTAGTATACATACCAGCATCTCCTTCAACTCCTGAACGGTGGCCTTCAAGCTCTCCAGTTCCTGCTGGACACGTCGCTCACTGGAGACGGAGGAAGTAACCGCCGGGGTGGAGTCCAATTTTATATGGGCCCTGCTAGGGCCCAGTCCCCGGCCTCTCTCCCAACCTCCGTGGTGCCCTCCGTGTGCGGTGTCCAGGACTGGGATCAGCAGCCTCGGATCGCTCTGTCCGGTAAAATCGATCCCCGAGGCCTCGGCCTGCTCAACCACCCGCTCCTACACCCACATTAAGCAGTAAAGTATAAGTATAAAATTTAAATTTGAACCTTCCAAAACTAAAATTTCAAATATGGGTAGAATAAATATTAACACTTACGCAATACTCCTGGGTAGCGACGTCGGGATATCGAAGCTCTCTTGTGGCGGGATCTGTCGAGCTGCCGTGGATGGCAAGATATGCGGACAGCACGCTCGGTGTACCACCTTGCGCCAGGGTCTGAGCTGTCTGCAATATTAGAAAATAACTCTTAATATTAGATATATTAGAAAATAACTCTTAATATTGCATTATATCACAAAGGCCGGTCTATTGTAATTTACCGATAACTCCATGGCTCGAGTAATATTTCTCGAGCCACCTGTGTAAGTGGGGCGACCCCTCTTCGCCGACTTCCTATTCTCTATATTTTGAGCGGCCTGTTTCTGCACAACGCATTCACATTTAGTTTTCTAATTAAGAAACACAAAAAAATAAATTATATCATAAACAATGAATTACATTTAAAATACATACATGTTTGCGTTGAGAGTCGAAATATTCGCACAATAGAGGCCATGTCTCTACGTCGACTCTCGCAAACGCCGGAGTAGATAGGAGGGCCGCTCTCTCTGCCTCGGGGGTCGCCATCCACAGGGAGTAGCAGTCGGCCTTCAGCTCATTCCTGTTGTATCGGACCTTGGTCTGCATGTTCTTCATCAGGCCATTGTACAGAGCATGAAGGTCGAGCACCCTCCCAGGGTGATCAGGGTCGGGTACAGGCTGAAAATCGTAATCGAACTGAAAATACAAAAAAACATTATTATTAAATTGCAAGTGTTAATAATAAATATATTGGATAAATCAAATGAAAATATATATTAATACCCGAGCCTGATCAAAGAAGAGGGCGAATGAGCGCTGGTGCTGCTCGCCCCACTCAACGTGAAGTGGATAGTTCTTCACGAGCCGGCTCTTATCCCCCATATACCGGCCGAACCTCTCGGCATGAGGACCGGTATAGCGATAGTCAAGGGTAAAAAAGAGGGGGAATGCTGCCTCCCCCTAGCTCTGTCAGGCCTCAGCCTATGGGACTGATTCGAGCCTCGAGTCCCCCTCTGGGGATGGGGAGGCCCTGCGTCTGCAAGAAATATCAAGACAATCAATATTAAGACAAATTTGTATTAAGAAATCAAGGTTAAACGAAAATTGAAGTGTGATATATGCCTCCGGTGACTAAAGCACGAGCCTGGGCCCGGGCAGCAGCACGAGCGAGACGATAGTTCCTCCGGTGAGGAACAGCCGGTGTCCCGGATGCAGACGCATCCCCTCCAACTAGAAAATAAACATTGACGCTAAATTTCCATGAAGTTCATATTTATTCTATAGAGCATATGTAAAATGAATAAATATTTTATATTTATTCATACTAACCTGCAGACGATGCGGAGGGTATAGAAGTGGCAGGAGTGGCCCCTGCGTCAGATGTGGACGCACCACCTATAATTTGACAATTAAAAATAGATTATATAAGTAATTGCAAAAAGAATGTGTAGATCAATAATATAACGTTCTAAATCAATATGCATGCACTATAGGATATATAAACATACCCGCAGGTACGGTGGTGTCACTACCTACAGCTAGACAATAATAAAAATTACTATCTAAGTAAGAGCAAAAGGAATGTGTGTGTATTTATGATATAGCATTCTAAATCAATATAAATGCACTATATGATATATAAACATACCTGGAGGAGCGGGAGTGACCTCTGTCCCAGATGTGAACGCATCACCAACAACTAGACAATCAAACATTGACAATATAAGTAATTTTGATATAAACATGCATGAATATCTATAATATTACATTCAAAATGGATATGCGTGCAATATACCTGGAGGTGTGGCAAAATCCACACGGAAGGAGGCATCCGAAGGGGTCTCCGATCTGGGTGCAAGACCGGCCCTCTGAAGCTCCCTACGGAGCTCTCCGGGCGGCAGAACCGCTCTGCCTCTACCTCTGCCGCGGCTGGAGCTCCTGCCGCCCCTCGCTGCTCCCGACATCGTCATCAAATCTAGATAAACGGTTCGTGGACGCATTAGACAATCACTAAAAGTATTGACTATATATGTATAGATCGTAAAATATGAAGTAATAATATAACATTACTGATAACATTTTTCATTTCGTGGGCGCATTATACATATCTACTTGGATTTCATCGTCGATGTCATTTCTAACCCACGTAACTTCATGATCGGTCGAAGACAACCCGTCCTTCGAAACAGACGGTCGGAGCACTCTAAGCCTTCTCTCTTCTTCATCCTCATCGCTGTCCTCGAATTCTGGGACATCGTAGACATCTCTGGGTTTCCATCGGCATACAACACTCCAACCCAGATGCTTCAAACACTGTGAGTAGTATACTTGGAACGCTTGGTTCGGAAAGATAAACGGATCTTCCTGACCGTAAAATCGAAGTGTGTTCACACTGGTCAATCCATATTCATCTTTCCAAGTCCTAAGATTGCTTCTCCACTTATCCGTATCGGTTCGCATATCGTACCAAGTACACTGGAATATATAAAAGGGTTCTGATCGTCCGGGATAGTGGATGCCGAGTATACAATTTAAGTACCCATAATAAATCACACCGTCCGATCCTACCGTCGAAATCCCACTATTCTGAGTGGTTCTAGATATTTCTATGTCCTTAACTTCGAATTTGTATCCAAGGACACTAAATCCTTTGTAATATGCAACCTCCATACTAGGAAATTGAGCTAAACATCTTGAATCACTCTCAAATGATGCAGACAAGTTCGGATCATGGATCTAACAAAACAAATTTTACGAAAAATACATAACGATACAAGTTTAGATTAAAACTGATAGCAATAAAATGTTATTCGAATAACTTACATGATCTGTGACCCAATCACAAAAATTATCCTGATGATATTTTTCCAATCGTTCTTCGTTCCAATCAGGATGCCCCTCACGTACCTCGTTAAAATGAATTCTGTTTTCGACAAATAATGGTGACATTAATATTATATCATTTCATACACACACAAACACAAATATAACAATTAATCCAAAAAAAACTCACTCTCTAATTTGTTCAAGACATGCGCAATTAAGCAAGATAAACCGGTATATCTTGTTGATAAACATAGTGTCTACCCTCTTATACTCGGCTTTACCATATGGCCCGTCTTGAATTCTTCGAGGCCGGTTAAGTCTTGTCTCAATATTCTCATCAAGATAGCAGGAACAAAATGTGGTTGCTTCATCAAGAAGATAACCTTGCATGATAGAACCCTCTGGTCGATTTTTATTACGTATATACTTTTTAAGAGTGTAGAGGTACCTAATGAAAATATGTTGAATAAATAAATACGGGCATACAGGACAACAATAAATTTATAAATTGCGCGAAATGAAAAATTACACGTACCTCTCGACGGGATACATCCATCGATATTGTACCGGTCCGGCTAACTTAGCCTCAGTTGCAAGATGAACCGTCAAGTGTATTATGATATCGAAGAATGACGGTGGGAAAATACCCTCAAACTTGCAAAGTATCAACACAATAGAATTTTCTAGTTTATCCAGCGTCACAACCTCCAGTGTTTAAGCACACAACTCTCTGAAAAAACAACATAGGTCGTTGATTACTAGACCAACCGATTCGGGGAGAGAAGTCCTGAGGGCTAATGGAAGAAGGTGCTCCACGATAACATGGTGATCATGACTTTTCAGCCCATCGATCTTGCATTTCACAATTTTTATTTTCTTGCTGAATGATCATGAGAAACCTGTGGGAACTTTCAAATCATGCAACACCTGCAGAAATCTTTTCTTCTCCGGTTGTGACATATGATAAGCGGTATTGGGAAGTACAAACTTGCCCGGTTTACCCGCTACCGGTCTAGGGTGCAATTCACTTCTTATTCCCCACTCCTGTAAATCCATCCGAGCATTCAGGTTGTCTTTCGATTTCCCGTCTTTACAAAGAAGCAAGTTAAGTATGTGCTCTGATACTCCTTTCTCTATATGCATGACGTCCAGACAATGACGCACTAAATTTGTTGACCAGTACGGAAGCTCGAAGAAAATGCTTAACTTGTTCCAAAATGGTGGTTTGACCTGTTTCGTCGGATCCATCCCGAAGGTCACATTATTGTAACCATCCCATTTAGCAGTCACGTCCTCTCCGGACAATGGGGATGGAGGTCCAAGAAACTCCTGATGACCATCAAAGTGAATCATGTCTAACCTATAGGGGTGGTCTGGAGGCATGAAACGTCGATGGCCGCAATAACAAACCTTCCTGCTAAAATTCAAGAATTTCGATGTTGTGTGTTCATGGCAATGAGGACATGCTTTGTGACCATGTACGGCCAACCTGATAGCATTCCATACACAGGAAAGTCATTAATTGTCCACATTAAAGCCGCACGCAGTATGAAGATTGTATTTGTGTTTGCATCGTATGTCTCTACACCATCAATGAACAAAGATTTCAACTCCTCGATCAGAGGTCGGAGATAGACGTCGATATTGTTTCCCGGTGAGTTTGGTCCGTCGATAAGAAGAGGAATCATAAAGTATGATTGGTCCATAGCCAACCAAGGCGACAGATTATAAATTATCATTACAACGGGCCATGTGCTGTGACTTCCAGCCATATAGTTGAATGGGCAGAAGCCATCAGTAGCCAGTCCGAGCCGGACATTGCAAGGATCGCTACTGAATATTGCGTGCCTTCTATCGAAATCCTTCCATGCTGATGAATCTCTTGGATGGCTCATTTTTCCATCTTCACTTGGAGGAGCACGGTGATGCCAAATCATTGGCTCGGCTGTTTTCTTGCACCTGAATAGCCTCTGTAGCCTTTGTGTTATGGGAAAGTATCGTGCTATCTTGACAAGTATATCAGGCTTCTTATCAAAATCTTTCGGCTTATACCTGGCCTCTCCGCATGTTGGACACTCTTTCAAATCTGAATTCTCTTTCCGGTACAACACGCAATTTTTAGGACATGCTTGAATCTTCTCGCACTTTAGACCCAAATCAGACATCATCTTCTGGGCTCCTTACCAGCTGTCGGGCACGTTATTTCCCGGAGGCATAGAATCTTTCAAGAACGAAAGAATCATTGTGAATGACTTGTTGCTCCATCCATTTAGGCACTTAATCTGAAAAAGTTGGACGAACCATGAGAGGGTGGAATACTCATTCTCATAAATTGGTTTTCTAGCATCATTCATGAAATTTTCATATTTATCCGCATGCGGTCCTTAACCAGAAGGAATGTCATCTTCGGTACGAATAGATTCACCTAGGGCAGCCTCTACCATATCCTCCATTTCTTCTGATGGAAATAAATTACCGTCTTCTCCTTCTGCCGCATTACCGAATTCTCCTTCTTCTCCTGCCGCATTATCGTGTTCTCCTTCTTCTTCTGCCGCATTACTGCATTCTTCTCCTTCCCCGTGACATTTCCAAGTTGTATAAAGTCTAGTAAACCCATATTTTACAATATGAAGCTCTGCCAATTCTACCTTCTGCCAGTACTTATTGCCACATCTATCGCACGGACAGAGAATCTTCTCTATTATGATCTTATTATGTGCGCGTGCAAATTCAATGAAAGCAGCAACTCCTGCGACAAACTTAGGTTGCATACGTTGTTGCCAATCCACATACATCCAGTCCTTAACTCTGACGTACTCATGTGCCATGTTAGACTGTATAACATATAAATTGTAGGTCATGGTGACTATATTGAGAAATATAAAAACGGGATAGTTACTGACAAAGAAGAAAATCCGTGTATATGCTTTGTGTGTGCGTTTGTCGTTGAAAAGAATAAATTATCGAACGTATGTTAACCGATAGACGGGGACTAAGTGGCGCTTTTAGTTTCATATATGAGTATCGATGAGAATATAAAGGTTTCATATTATCATCGAGTATCATATATTGGTTTTAATTTGAACATCTCGAATCACTCTTTAATAATGCGTTTGTTGTGTATTCTTGTTGTATGTGTGTGTTCCGACTGTCGGGGGTAAGGCTTCTATCCCATTAAGAATGTATAGAGCGAACACTCATCACTTGTGCTTTCAACCGTTTCGAGTAAATTTCGGCAGCACCTCCCCGCTGTTCTCCGAGTACACTGTAATAGAATAGATAATCATTTCAAAGCTGTGAAACAACGTTGAAATGAACATCTAATCTATCTTTATACACGGAGAACCAGCGGAAAGGTACCGACGAAATATCTCGAAACGGGTGAAAACGCAAGTGAATGAAGGTGTTTGCTTTATACATTCCTAACTTGTCCACACGGGACAAATCTATCGGTTACCATACGATTGAATCTTCTCGTCGCATAGACTATACGACGGTTGTTAGTATCGAGATTCCAAGAAAACATTATGGCAAAAATCATTACTCTTTTTCCATGTCCTTTTCAACAAGTGATAGCAATTTGATGTTAAACTCAGCAAGTGCCGAGTGCACTTCATGATGTTCAACGCATCCTCTAAATAGATCTTGAAGAATGCTTTCAGGCTGCCCTTTCTGAATATCAAGAACATAAAGAGAAGAAGATAATCGAAAAGTAAATTTATAGAATAAGCATATATATAATCAAACCATACTATGTCCAAGAGGCTTAAGGAACGCAATGCTATCCAGAGTAAAGAACTAGCAGCAGTCGTGGTCGGAAATTTCAGATTTAAGAAAGAAGAATTCACATGAAATATAGTAAACTAGGAATTTGTTTTTAAGACATAAACACCCACTTTTTGAAGAGAGTGACAAAGAAGAAACCCTTTATCCAAACCTTTGGTTCGAGTACATAAATCCTATTCCTTTTTCCAGAGAGAAGACTTAATAATCTCAACAATCAAACTAAAAGTTGTGATACCCAAAAGAATGGAGAAAGCACCTCCCTTGCATTGAAGCAAACAAAATTATATTTAAGTTCAGCTTAGTTATGCAAATCACAAACTATAATGAGAAATTCATGTCATATAAGAACTCTCAAAATATCATTTAAAACAATATGAACTACAAAAGCAGTAAATGAGACATGGAGATAACACCTCAGAGAATGCATTGCAGAACTCCAGAAACTGCAAAGCAGCTCCAATATCCTGAGCTGGCAGTTCAATACCAGCAACTTCTGTTAAGGGCCTGCCTAGAGGAAGCACAATATCTTCTTTGCAAACCCCATAGTCTTTAAGCTTTAATCTTTTACAGCCCTTCTTTGTTTCCTACCAAAACCAAGTACAGAAAGTAACAAATAGTAAGATGATTAACTCATATGCTTCTTCATTCATATATTATCATACTTTATGAAGCATGTGAATGTTAGTTTATTCCAATACTGAAAAAAAATGTCAGAAGAGTTTTTTCAGAGAAGCACCCCTACCACATTTTGATGCTCGAAACCCTCTGGTCGTTGCAATAAATCATGGACATAATTACACCCAGTTGCTTTAGCTATGTGAATAAGACTTTCAGTTGGTTGCAACCTTTTTCCTTTCCTGTGAAATCCGGAACCTAAATCAATTCCCAAAAATGTATATAGCCCAACTTCAGCATAAATTTCTAAGATAAAAGGTACTAGACAATTTACATGCAACAGCTGCAATTGCAAACCCCACGGCATTTGGGGCAATTCCAATCCCCTAATTTGGCAACCTCTTCCGAATTTTGCTCATATCTAAATCCCACAAAATCATATCAACATTAAAGAATACATAAACAAATTTCAAAAGAAATTAAGCACGAAATATGATCAAAACTATGACAAATGTAAAGGGATAAAACCTGTTTAAAAGACATCTGGTGCAAAATGTTAAAGTACATGACTTTCCCTTCCTCGAATTCTTACAAGAAGGCGCAATTTCTTTCGTCTTCTGCCTACACTGTAATGACAGAAAGCTGAAGGTGAGAATTGGTGAAATAGCTTGACATTCGATTAAAACGTTAAAGAAGAAAAATTAACAAGATAGGGAATTGGTGACATGTCATGTCCTTTCTCGGCCTACCTCACCAAAGAAAGATGGAATTTTGGACATGGGTTGTGATTTCTATCAACTAATATGCAACTGAACAACATAACTTAAAAAAACAAAAATTAAGTTATATTTCTCATGGGCCATGCTTCTTTTATAGCCTACTGAACAAGCTGCAAAATCTTCCTTCTTCCTACAGAAATAATGGATATCAAGCCCAAATTTAAAAATCAAAAGTTAAAAAGTACTAAAGGATATCACTTTGTTAAATGGTGAACTTTTGAAGTAAAGAAAATAACAAGAGAAGGAATTTTGTGATATCTTTCCTCCCCTTTATCAAACAACCTTGACAAAGGGAAATAAATATACATTGGTTTATTTTCCCTCGGCTAAACTTAATCTGAACAACATACTTTAGAAGAAAAATCAAGAGATTATGCTATCACAAGGGTTATTATTCCTTCGCAAACAACTGAACTAAGATAAATTGACAAAAACAAAAAGAAAGTGAAATTTGCAACATGGTTTATCATTTGTGTTGATTAACTCCCGCAAAAAGAGGGAGATATATACCTGATGGCAACTCTTGCCATTCGATGGATCATAGACCCGTGCTACTCTGCCCCGAACTTCAGAATCCGTGTTATTGTTCTCTTCTATCTTGTTCTCAGCGGCAACAGAGTTACCATCAATGGCCATTGCTAAAGACACAGAAACAAGTTTGATTTTAGGGTAAAAAGGTGAGAAATGGAGATGAGAGATTGAACACTGAAAATTGGGTCTTGTGTATTTAGCGGTTTTTGATCTGGGTGCCAGGAAATAGAAAAGAAACGGAGGATGAATATGTTTAAGTTGAGTCTCTGGATTGGCGTACAAGAGAAGAAGAGATTGATTTGGGGAAGAACAAGGAGAAGGGTTTCGAAATGTAAAATGGGAAAATCGATTTGCCTATCCACCAAATCATAATCCTTGCCCGCCTCTGTCCAAGAGAGATGTATATTCATCCCCTCTATCACACAAAATTCAAGGTGGTATGGACTCACAAGGTTGTCTCTTCTGTACAACGGCCGGTAAGGAAAGTATTCTACCGAAACGACTGGGTTATTCGAGAGGGAATGAATATGGACAAAATTGGTAATTAAAACTCATTAATGTAATGGGTAACGTATTACTACAAGCATCCCCTCCTTTTTTTAATTTACGAAGGTGATAAATAGCATTATAAGGCCCATAAGAAAGAACAATTTGCCAAAGAATCTTTAGCCCCTTCGTCTTGCCACACACATTGAACAATCTTCTTTGAAGAGTATAATGTAATATATGAAATCTTTAATTGTACTTACAAGTATTTGTAGTCACTTTCTTTGACCATGGATTTGAGATAAAAAGAAAAAAAATGAGTACATCTATATGAGCAAAAATTGAAATATATATACTTGCTAATTTACGCTTGAAAAGGTGAAAATACACGGCCTTTCCCGTCTCTTCAACAGAAGCAAATCTGGACCTGGTATAGCAATACTCTTTAGGTGGTATAGGACTCACCTGCTTGTCTTTGGTGAGTCATATAGTTTCTTACAAAAACGGATGGGTTGTTTTAGGGGGAGTCGATATGGACAAGGTTTCTCATTAAGCACCCATTAATGTATCAAGCAAACATATTATCACAAGCATTTTTCATCTAATCTTTAATTTAGGACAGTCATTAAATATCATTTTGGGAGTCCACAAGACAGAATAATTCGCCAAAGACTCTTTTGAGTTCGCAGACATACTTTATAGTTTTCTTAAAGATATCAGATGTGTAATCTTAAGCTGTAATTTTACATGTATGTCATACATGAATATAATTAAGTGGATTTGACTTATTTGAGAACAAAAATGAACTATTACTAGTAAAGATTGAGATATGCATACTCAAATCATTTGGGCTTTAAAAGGTAAAAATAGACATATTGACACACGACTGAAAAGAAGTGTAAACCACATAAAATGTGCAAATTATATAAACTCTATATGAAAGTTCTAATCTATAGCAAACCACACATGAAGAGATCCAACATTTAATATTGAGATTAATAAATAATAGAAGCAATAAATTAAATAGCCACAATTGAATATCAGAGTTTAAAAATATGACTATCGATGATAATAGCTAATACTTTGAGTGCAATTAACTAAATATCTGTTTGTGAATGATCCAAATTTATATCACAGAAATTAGATTCAAATAAATATTGGTTATAAATATCAAATAATCTCCAATAATTTAATAACTCGGGTCCCAAATCAATAACCAACTTAACTTTCCTCATACTAGTATAAATAATAAGATAATCCTTACACCCACTTTTGATTTCATTAATTGATGTTAGTTGTCTTCTTGGTTGAACTAAATCAAAGATCTGATCAAAATCACGTTGTAATCATCAATTCAATGGCTGGAAATAGTTGTTGGTCTTTGGTTACTAATGGCAGAATTAATCCAGATTAAGTTTTGAACTGAATAAGGGATGTTTGATGACTGATTGGGTTCAGTTTAGGGATGAAATGATTCGAAACAAATCTAGACAATTTGGCCAAAAGGCCGAAAACAGATCAATTTCAAACTGAACTTGGAGCAGTTTAAATTCAATTTAAAATTGAGGCAGCTCTGGTTCAGAATTGAGACAAAATCGAATGATTAGTTGTTGATTTAGTCATTTGTAGGAGAGGATGAGGTGGAGGAAAGCATGAAAACTTCTCAACTGCAGCCGATAGCCTCTAAAACACTCTACAAAGAAGTTTTGAGTTGCGCAAATTCAGCTTTAACCATTCAAATTCTCATTCAACAAGTTATGCTTTCAAATTACAACTAAAGCCTTCATATAGGCTTCCTTACTCAACTTTTGAACAGCCAAAATTAAACATTTTAAGCATAAAGCTAATACAAGTCACATTTGATCTAGAACGTAGGTGAAATAGTATATGTTCATGAAAGTCGACGCACACATTAATCACCTATTTTATGCTTTTTGGTCCCCCATCACATATCCTTGCTCATCTCTCTATCAAAGTAAATGCACAACTTAAATAGCAAAGGCTTCGGCATAGTATGGAATCCACATGCTTGTCTTTTTGTAGAAAGGCCTTGAGGAAAAGTATCTCAAGATAACAGGTTATATTAAGGTGGAAGGGCTATGGACAAAAATGCCAAATAAAATCTCATTAGTTTACTGATTAAATATATTATTGCAAGAACCTCCTTGCAATCTTTAATTTAGAAAGGTAAGTATAGCATCATAAGGCTAAAATAGAGAGTAATGGACCAAAGCCTTTCTGTCTTGTCACGCATATTGATGTTATTTTGGGAGATAAGGAGATATGTATCCTCTAGTTGTATTTTACAAGTATATCATGCTCACATGCCTTTGGAACTGATCATGAGAACAAAATAGTAACAAGTAACCACGAGCAAATATTGAGATATGTATGCACCATACTTAGGCTTGGAACAAGTAACTACGAGCAGGGGCAGATCTACCTATGGCCTAGCGAGGGCGGTTGCCCTCACTGAACTATCAAAAAGATATTTCTAAACCCTATTATTTGATGTCTTATACATATCAATATACAATTGCTATATATACATATCAACTAGTAACTTGAATTCTTGGTTAGAGCCATTAAATCTACAGGATTAAGTTGAGAGACCCAAGATCGAAATCCCCTCATTGCATTACATTTTAGTAAATTCTATTGTCATATTCAATTTTACTTTCTATATTATCACACTTTTATTTTCCATATAACAAAGACACCTATATAGACTTCAACTGATGACAAAAAGGAGAATTTAAAATTTTGAAGTTTTTTTTTCATATTTATATATTTTATGTATTTTCATGTGTTTATATGCCTTGAAATCAGAAATTGTTTGAAATGTTTTTTCTTTAGCCTTTATCCAAAATTTGATTAGCATGCAAATTGCTAAAATTATTGTATTGTTAATTTTTTTTCCATATTCTTTTTTTACCACATATTTATCTAATATTTTAGAACTTTTAATTTTTTCTATGCACAATTAATGCTAGAATATCTTTTTGAAAATATTTTATATAACATTTTGAAAATAATTTAAATATTAAAACACGGTATATAGAAATATGAAGGCGTTCATAGATACGAAGGGGTTATAGGTATATCCAGTGCTGTTAGAGGCACGAAAGGTGTTGCGCCTCAACCGCAAGGCGCAACCGGGTGCTGAAGTGCGCCTCTTGGAACTTCGAGGCGCTATGTAGTGGCGAGACACATGCATAGGAGCTCGAGGCGGACGCCTCACTCGAGCCTCGCGCCTCGCATGGAACGCGCGCCTCGTTCTAAATGGTTAGATTTAGATAAACGGGTCGAATGTGTTTGGCTATTGGATTTTTTTAACAAATATAAACCCAAAACATAAAATTAAGTGGTTATTGGGTAACAATATCCGAGACAAACTCGAGAACATCCCCAGAGAGCTAGGATTTCTCTCATTTGTAAGTTCGTCGTTGGCAAGGGTTTTTCAAGGTCATCGTCGGCTCACTGACATCTCCTTGAGTTCGTCGGTGGTGGTTAGGGTCTCTCCATCTTCTTCTCGGGTTCTTCTTTTCTTCTCGAGCCGTAACTTCTCTGAGAGCAACCCAAAACATAAAATTAGATATAGCTTCTCTTCTTCCTTTGCTCTTCCTTTTACGTTATTGGTAGATCTTTGAGTCTCAAGTTAAATTTTTGAGTGGGAATTTTATGTGGTTCTTATTTCGTTATAAACTTATGCGGGTGACACATTCGGACATGCACCTCAGAATAGAATAGTTTCAATCTTAGTGAATGAATAGTAGCTTACACTAAGATCTAATAGTTTGTAAGTTAATGGACCCTGTTTATGTTATGACATGAGACCAAGATTTTAGGTTTACAAATATAATGACTTCATTAAGATGTAACATTGCCTCAATATAGCTGATTTGTAATGTACCAATTGAAACAAGAAAACCCCATCCACATTGAGCCACAGACTGATTCTACGATTAATTGGATTCCACATCCTAAAACAATTTGGGACGAATATTCTAAAGTATTCCCATAACAACAATCCCACATGGAATTGAGATATAATGAACTTTAGCACCATCCGCTTATCATGAAGATGGATAGATAAAAAAAAAGGAAGCTAATTATCATCATCCCACTTTCGACGGAGTTTCATAAACTATCTAAACTCCAAAGTTAAGATAACCAGAGTTCTCTATACTCCAATCCAAACCAAAAGTTTTCTAAACTCCAAAAAATGAGAAGAAAACACTCAATTTTGGAGTTGATATAACTCCAAAACAACATTTTGTAAGAGGCTGCTGATGAAAACAAAGAAAGAGTGAGCTAGACCTTCGAAGTTCATTCACCTGCTTGCATTGAAGAAGGGGGAGGATTTGGGGATTGGAATCATCTTTCTCCCTTGAATCTTCTTCCCTGTTGGAGAAATTGATTAGGGTGGTCTCTGGCGACCGGCGCCGCCGTGGATATCGCCGGCGATGGGCGGTCACTACCGTGGTGAATGGGGGGCACAGGGTGCCCTAGTTCCCATGGTTTTGGGGAACTGATCCAAAGGAAAGAGGATATTTGATCAGGAATGGGTTTGGATCCGTTGATAACTAAACCCGTTAAGGATGTAAAACTAAAACACCCTGTTTGGATTGAAGTAATAAAGAGTGTGGGTTGATTGAAATGATTGCAGAACTCTGAAACAAGCATTTATTATGTAAGTGGCTTGGATAATATGAAACAATGAAATGAGGTGTATTTAGTACGATTGCTCCTGCACCTGATACGGTTGGCGATAAGGTTTTATTTCTTGCTAAAGAGTATTGGTGTCATTGAACTTGGAATTTATTTGAGCTCATCGACAGCTAACTGGTATGACCATGTGTCCTCTGGACACCCTCTTTGTACCCCTTCCTTTCAATGGTCACACCCACGGTGCGATGAAATCAAAGTAGATTTCGATGGTTCGGTCAAAGAGTACTCTATAGCTTGTGCTGAGATTCTTTGTCGAGACAAGCGTGGATATGTTCTTCAAGCTAAAGGCTTACGACTCTCGAGGCTAACAGTTTCACTGGTTGAGTTATTGACGGATAGAGGTGTAGGGCCGGTCTTTGAGCTACATGCTTCTAAACTCTAGCTCGAGAGTGATTCTCTTTTAGTTATTGGATGGATTAATCGCGAAGGCAATCCACCTCGCATCGCAAAACTAATGCTAAAGGATATCCGGGAATGGACTTGGCTGCTTAAATTTAAAACTACTCCTATTTTCCAAGAAGGAAATGCAGGAACTGGTTTTCTAGTTAATTCTAGGGCAATGGATGGTGTTGTCGGTTTTGTTGAGACAACACTCCCAAGTGATTTATTGCAGCTGATCCGAAATGATCGGACACGGTTGCTTATTTATAAGAGCTTAAAAAAGTATCAAGTACCAAAAAAAAGTCAAACTGGATCAGCTCAATTTCTATTTCCAATATTTGGTAAGTAACACGGTACATAAAAATGGTAAAACTGGATCAGTGAAATCCGTGTGCGACTCAAATTTAGGAGCCTTCCTCGAATCATTGAAACTTCCTCGAGGGTGTTCAAAACGGAAAAAGATTGACTGCTATTATCAAATAATATCATGTGTGCTCTCCTCCTATCTTGGCTACACATCATACGTGCACCAAAACCAAAGTCGTCCTGTTTCACACAAATCTCAGTCGTTCATCTCAATTTTAGATGAATCTGGACCGTTAAGGATAATAGCATGGGTGCTATTATTCTCATAATAGCAGCCACTCCGAATCCTCAATCCGTTCAAAACCATGCATGAACGATAATCAGATTCTATTGAGTTAATTAAAACCTCAATTTTATTGATATGAAAATTTTGAAAAATAACATCTCCAATCCTTCTTTTATATAGGGTCACAAGAGACTGATTCTTAAAATGAGATAACGAAAAGAAATAAATTATTAACAGAAAATAATTAACAAACCATTATTAAAAAGGAAAAAAAAAACTATCATAATTTAGTAAAAGTGAGAAAGGACAAAGGACCTAAAATAGCTATTCAAATCTTACTAAAACTTAATAGGCTTAATTTCAACTTACTACCATGAACTATAGTCACTTTTCCCAAATGATACCGTGAACTTTCAAAATAATGGATTGATACCATGAACTTTCAAAAGTATCAAAAAAAATTCTGAGAAAAATTACATAATTACCAAAATACCGCACTCATATAATAAATAAGACTATATTTGCAAAAAAATGAAGGGTACTTTGGTAATTTTGTTATTTTCCTCATGTTTTTTTGATACTTTTGAAAGTTCATGATATCAATCCATCATCTTGAAAGTTCATGATATAATTTGGGAAAGTGTCTATAGTTCATGGTAGTAAGATGAAATTTAGCCAGCTAAATAAATTATTCCCAATAGAAAGGTTCTCCGAAAAAAGAAAAAAATTAATTAATCTAATTTTTTTTTTAGAAAAATGGATAGGGTAAAAAAGGCCCTAGCCAAATAAACATTTTATTAAAATTATGAAATGAAAGAAATTACAAGATAAATATAAAAAGATAAAAGATATAGAATATGAATCTCAGAAGAAATTACCTACCAAGGTAAATAAAATTAGATAACCTAGGAGAATCAAAAAAGCTCTGCAACTCTACATAGAAGATATCCGTTTTCTTTTCGAAGCGCTTGTCTAAAACTCCAGAAGCATATTGATTTTATAAAGCACAACCAAAGAAGAAGATTTTTTCTCTTTGAAAACTCTGTCATTTCTTTCAATCCAAAATACACCAACAAAACTGTAACGACCGTATACTCTAGATACATAATAAAACCGTTTTATAATTTTTCTAGAGATAAAAACAATTATTTTACTGCTTCTATTGGTAGAAAACACTTTAAAACATTTTTCCATGATTAAAATGAATTAATATGATTTTAGGAATTTTTATAAATTTTTGGGAAATTTTGTTGAAGGGAAAAGTTTTTAAAACCGACCATAGGGAGTTGTTTTAGACCAAATTTGGTTGCGAATGGAAGAAAACATCAAAATATATTTTCTATAATTTTCCTAAATTTTAAAAATATTTTTAACTATTTTTAAAAACCAAAAACTAATTTTAAAACATTTTTAAATATTAAAAATGATTTTTTATTTAATTTTAGAGCGGGAATGAATCTGGACCGTCGGATCTGGAAACCAACGGTCCAGATCCACAGTTTTTAGATAAAAGAAAAAGAAAAATTAAATAAAATCGGCGTCTTTGATCTGGACCATTGGATCAGATGTAACGGCTCAGATCAGCAGCGCCTGTGTTAAGCCGGGGCCTACGCTAGCTCACGTATGACGGAACATGGGTCGTTGGATCTGTTCTATCATTGTTGTGGATCTAGTCGGCTCGTGGGGCCGGCTCCTGTAGCGGCTGGGGAAAAAATAGTGATTTTTAATCCCATAATTCTCTATAAAGACCCCTGATATTGTAAAATTCATAGAAAAAAATCCAATCTATAAAATATCCCAAAAAAAATTCAGAGCTTTCTTTTTGAGTCTTCTACACTTTGGACCAAGTCCCAAAGGCTAAAAAAATTTTGGTTTCAAGATAAATCTGTTCTCGTACAACCCGACGCTTATCGACTTTCATTTTCCTACCTCATTTCACATAAGATCTCTCAACACTTGACCCTTTGTTATCTTCATTTTGATAATATATACTTGTGGAAAAAATTCCATGACTTAATTATGAGGTTTTAACTAGATTATCTATTTTACGGTTTATGATGGTTGAAAACAATATTAAACACTAATTAAATAATGAATTTTTAGCAGTTATCCTTCACGATAAAATCATGAGGTAATGTACAACCCCCATTTCATGCTTGGACATATAGAACTAAGTCGTCAAGCGACTATCAGGACCCGGGGGGACTTTTACATGAATAAATATAATTATTCGTCGACTTTAGATAAAGATTATCGATAATTTCCCTAATTGTTTAAAACATGGAAAAATCATATTAAATTTTTATATACTGAAATAAAATTGATGGTAAACTTGGAAAACCATATTTTTAGTAAAATTGCTACTTCACAAAAACACCATCAACTCCTAACAATTTATATTTTCATTAAAATGTCACGAACTTTGGAAAATAGTATTTTCCTTAAAATACCCTATACTTTTCTAAGTGATATTTTTATTAAAATACCACGAACCATTCAGAATCTTAATTTTTAGTAAAAAATCATGAACTTGGTAGACTAATTATTTTTTATTAAAATACCATAACCTTTATAATAAAAGATAATATACCATATAAATACCACTATTTTATAAAGAGATATTTTTATTAAAATATCACAATCTTTATTAAAAGATAATTACCCTAAAATACCATGGCACTTCATAAAACAATATTTTCCCTAAAATACCATGGTCTTTATATAAACAATAATTACGATAAAATACTATAGTCCGTTATAAACTAAAGTTTCTATAAAATACTGTATTTACCTTATAAACTATAATGGAACGAGATATAACCAACGGCCGTAGAAGTCCATATCGACTGAGATATCATCTGCTTGAATCCAACTTTTGATATCACACGACATGACCTACGATACGGTTAGAATTAGAATACGTGAATCCAGTTATGGAATACTATTACAGATAAAGATCCCTGCAGACAGGGTGAACAATCCCAACATGAACGACTACTACGAATGATATAAGCAGTCCCAACTTGAACGACTACTGCAAATGATATGAACAGTCTCAACATGGACAAAAGATATTCCATGCCTAGATGATATACACACCAACTTTAATTCGTAAAACCTTTACACTAAATGAAACGGGGCTGAGTAGTTTGATTAGACAAGCTAGTATACGTACTCTAAATTCTCTATTACTCGATTAGATCCGAGTAAGTGGAACAGTGCATTTCACTTTCCCCAACCGTGTTCCGTGGTTAAAACAAAATAATCTAGAAAACCCGTTATCCTTGTTTAACAAACTAAACAAACTTATTACCTGTAGTTACCTTACACAATATACCATAATTTACCTGATGCTTACAACACATACATCATACCTCTACAACACATACATCATACCTCAACACGCATATGACACACATTTGTTCTCATTACCATTACTTTCTGTTGAGAAAATCCTACCCGAGTGTAACTCGCTGATGGACTTCCTTTTCCTTTCTCTATCCCTGGAATGTCCGTTAGATGAGGACGAGGTTGATGAAGAAGGAGACGATGAAGTGGAGCCCATTAATGAAGACTACGCAAAGTTGACGCAAGAGTATTAGGATAGCTCTTTATCTATTGCCCACCTATTTAGAGCTTGCTTCTTTTCATCAATGTAATCAAACTATCTAGTTTGCTTTCAGTACTTTGAGATGTAATAATTTTAGTTAATAGAAATAAATGTTTTTGCTTTTATTATCAGTTTTGGTACATTAACTGCATGATTTATTTATACGCTTAACGTAACTGTATCGAGAAAGACCACTCTTGACACAGTTAGGTTGCGGACCTTGGCACGTCATTGTTTCTGTACTTTTGGGAAGCGGGACGTGACAGGTTTTAGTGGTGGCCCATGCAGGTCCTCAATGTACTAAAATGAAACCATTAGCTGACGTTATTATGTTTGTGAATCTTATCTACTTATATCGTCTTCCATTATTCGTTTTATCTTCTTTTGCATTCCGTATTCTGACCATGGCCTTTTCCTTTCAGGTCATGGCCAATCTAGGAGTTGTATCCCTTCCTTATGAGAACAACATGTCAAATATTACCTTTAAGGCTACACTTGGTTATTCAGACGACGAGATCATGGACCACTGACGGTTATCTCCGACAGTAACCCACAGGAACCTATCGAGGAAGAGCCGGAGGAAGAGAAACCCATCGAGGAAGAACCAGCAGAAGAAGAACCTATTGAAGAGGCCCCGGCTGAAGTAGAGGCTCCAGCTGAAGAGGAGGCACCCGTTGAGGCGAAGGAACCGGAAGAATATGATCCTCACATATATTTTATTGGGGAGACACTCTATATTCGGGGGCATGTTTATCGATACGTACGCCGCACCCCTCCACGCCTATATCGCCGTGACATACCAGGCTCACCCTTCTACTATAGCTTTGCAAGGAAGGTCAACAAACGCCGCGTTAGAGCTGAGCGGTTCCACCCGTATGTTTGATGGACAGTGATCGAGACGATCAATATTAGTTTTAGTTTGTACTAGTTGGACAAATAAAGCTATGTATAACAGTAGGTCCATATTTATCTTTAGTTGTATCTCCTTTTAATTTTTATTAATAAAATTTTAGTTTCGAGCAAAATTCTCTTGTGTCTCATGCCTTTTCCTTTTCTTAGATTACTTCTTGCATTAATAGTTATTCTTTCGTGCAAGTTACTATCTTGTCTCATCCTTGAATCTGGTTGTGACCTAACCCCACCTTCTTATTCAGTTAACGATGGCTGGCCGTAACCATAAGCGCAACAGGAGAGGAAATAGGATTTATGAGGCCGCTGCTTAGCAAGCAGCCATCATGCAAATGATGCAAAGGTTGTTAGACCAACAACAGGATCAAACCATCGCCCTTCATCAAAAGCTGCGAGAAACTAGGCAGCAACAGGCTGGGCTATTGGAGAAGGCATTAGCCCCAACTCCCCAAGAATCCACGGGAGTTAAACAATTCCGATCACTGCATCCGAAGACTTTGCTAAGAAGGGACTCCATTAGAAGCTGAGGAATGTCTTTGGGGAACTGTCAATGACCTTAGGGCTGCTCAGGTCCCAAGGGATGCCGTCACACCCTACTTCCCAGTAGACAGAAACAGGTACGTGACGAGACCGCGCCGTATTTATTTCGAGAAGGTCATTTTCCGGAATAAATACGCTAAGCATAAAATAAGAATATAAAATAACAAGAAATAAACATGAGATTTAAACTTCAACAACTTTATATACATTCAACTTGATTCATTTACAGTACATGATTTCAACTGAAAGAAAATACAAGAATGGATATGCCTAAATAGACGGCATAAACTGAGAAAAAGATAACTAGTTTAGTCCTGAGTTGCGCTCAGAGCACTAGCACCCGAGCGCCGACGTGCTGACACGGAGGGCGCTAGCGCTCAAAGCGCTAGCGTCCTTGCGCTCAGAGCACTAGCGCCCAAGGCGCTCGCGCCCGAGCGCCAGCGCCCGAGCGCCCACGTGCTGACAGGTGGGGCGCTAGCGCTCAGAGCGCTAGCTCCCAGAGCGCCCACGTGCTGACACGTGGGGCGCTAGCGCTCAAAGTGCTAGCGCTCTTGCGCTCAAAGCGCTAGCACCCAAAGTGCTAGCACCCAAAGCGCTGGCGCTTTTCCCCATACATCCTTTGGATGCCCTTTACCTTATTTATATACATATACACACACATACTATACAACACTGTCCCTCTCAAAAAAAAATTGGGCCGGGACACTGCCCCGCACCCCACAAAGGGTCTGCTCGCCCCCTTGACCCCTAACCCGCTATCCGGGTAGCGAGACCCCCGTAAAAACTCTGCGAGGCCCCCGATATATCCAAAACCCCTTCAAAATACAATACTGCACATTGAGCTCGCATGACCAGTTTAACCCGTTAATCGGAGGTTCTCTTGCTCCAGACGCGAGGGGTAATTAACGGCAGCTTAGTCCGTGGCTGCCGGAGATTCGGATCCCCACCGCCAATAAACCCCAGCCTACCCTAGGCAGGGGAATCTGTAATGCGCCTGACAAGCGCGCGCGTATTCCCATCTCAATGGGGTGACGAAAAAACCCTACAGATTCTGACACGCCCGGTGGGACCTTTCTCTCCTCCCATATCTCGGGTTAAGCATTCATGCGAACTCATTTAACATATATGCCGATGTTTGTACTAAAATAATTTCTTTCTTTCGTGCAACAATCAACTTTCAATGACGATGTCTCCTAAGACGAATTCGGCTTACGACGCGACCCCAATCTCGTACGTAGTCAAGATCAATGCCCGCGTAGTTCTTCCCTCCAGTCTCAGCCGGCAATGGGAGGAGCCACCCCATCAATTTAGTTCTGTCGTCATCTACCCTGCTGAAAGCGCTCATCTGGCGGAGGTCACGGCAAACCAAGCGGCCAAACTGACTTCAAGGGGAAGGAGACCGAACGTTGTGGTCGCCGAAGCATCCCACCCCAAAAGCAAATCTGTATTCGAACGACTCTCCACTGTTCCGACTGGGGGCAAGGCCGTCTACACCAATGGGGCTACGAAGCATCTCCAGCAAGCTCGGATGGTGCCCTTGACAATCGCGCGAGCAGGAATCTTCTCTGGGCTCTCTGTCACTCGGCCTACGGCGTCTTCCCGAAGAGCTGAAGTCTGCCGAGTGCTTAAAACAGAAAAGTTAAGGCGGAAGCGGCTCAGGTATTGAGTCAACAAGAGGGCCGGGACTCCGGCCAGATGGAGTCATGTGAGATTCCAAGAGCAGAGTTATCCTGCGACGACGGCTGAGTCGGCCGTAAAAATTAGCAATTCCTTCGAACCTCTGAAGTGGGTTCTGAAAAATGCCATGACCGCCAGAATCAAGAAGACAACGGTCCGAACGTCGCTACAAAGAGACGTGTCCCGGCCCCAACAGAAAAAGTGTGACACTGTCTCTTCAAGGGTCTGTCAGGCGCTCTGTTCTGCGCGAAAGCAGCGGGGCAAGTCCAGAAAAGAAGCGCCGGCACCATTCAAGAACCTGGTCAGGCCAGCCGCTTTCAGTCGACCGCCCGCTACCGAAACAGAGGGGTCAAGATAGAGATCTGTGAAATCAACCGCCGATAATAAAAAGACGGCTGGATATATTATCCATACGGTCTATATGGCGGGCGGGCGCCCTAGCGACAACCTTCGCAGCAAAAGCAAGGATAAGGCCACCACATCCCAAGCCCAATCTGGCTTAAATGTGGTTGCCGTTTCCCAAGAACAGCCGCCTCCGCTGGATGAAGAAAACCCTCTCGATGAGGACGATAGGCAGAAAGACCCTTCGGTCCAGGCAGAGTCAAGCTCGGACAGCGAGGAAGAGCCGACTTTCCACCCCAGGACCGCGGAGCAAGAGCTGCTTCAAGAGCTTCGAAAACAGCTCAGGAGCAAAGATAAAGATATGGCCTTCGAAAATTGACGACCTAACGAATGTTGTGATGTAGCTTACGGCTTAAATTGCTCGAGCGCCTCCCAATCAAGCACAAGTCGCTACTCATGAGCCGGGTAATGACAATCCGAAGCAGCCAATGCCTGTCCCTTTGGGTCCAAGATTCGTCGAGCCACACGAAAGCCGGCCACATTTCGCTTCTGGGGATGCCTTGGCCCCAGATAACACTATTCCGCTAACACAAGATCGGATAATGGATTTGGTCACCAACAAGGTTAAAACATTGGTGGCGGAAGCCGAAGCTCAGAAAGAAATTGGCAGTAGTGGGCGGCTATATCCCTCACAGTACGATCTGATTGAGTTCCCGAGCGGCTACGTCATACCTGAGTTCGGAAGATTTGACGGGACGGGAAATGCAAATCAGCACGTCTCCCACTTTAAAGCGTCGTGCGGAAATACAGGGGGAAATGATGCGCTCCTTTTTCGTCAGTTTGTCAACAGCCTGATCGGTGTCGCTTTTGACTAGTACACGAGTATACCAGACGGGTCCGTCATTACCTTTGCCCAAATGAAGTCTCTGTTTCGGCAAAGGTTCATGAGTGTCAGTGATAAAATCTCCATTACTGACCTTGTGAGGACCAAGCTGGGGAAGAATGAAAGCAACACCGACTTTATCGCCCGATGGCGTAATTTCACAGTCAAGTGCGAACCGCCGCTGGAGCAGGACCAGTCCGTCAGCTTTCTCATTGGGAACCTCAGCAATTGGATGGTCACATTCTTGTGTACAGCGGGCCTCAAGACATTTCAGGAGTTAACCAAGAAATTCCAAATGCTGGAACGCTCGAAGCAAGAGTCTCCTCCGGACTCTCAGAAAGACAAGACTTGGAAAAGCAAGCGGGACGACAACCGTAGAAGCGGAAGTTCCAGCAGTACCAATGTCTTCAATGCGTCCGACAATGAAGAAAAGCGAAGGGCGGATGAATCCAAAACCAACCGGTCTCGAAATCCAGTGCTGGGAGGAGAAGGGCTTTCCCTAGAGGAGAAAAAGAACAAGGTTTACTCTTTCAGAAGGGATAAGGTCCGAAAGATATTTAAAGATGCCTTGAACAACGGTCTACAATTGCCAGAGTCGAAAAGACCTCAAGAAGCAAAAATGACCGACAATCCCCTGTATTGCCCGTACCACCGAGTAGTGAGCCATGCGATTGAGGATTGCTATATCTTCAAGGACTGGGTCGAGAAGCATTACAAGGCTGGAGAGATAGAGCTGTCCAAAAGTGTGTTGGTGAACAATCAAGTTGCAACCACCAATTTTATACAGACAGAAGCTGAAACCTTATGGGAGCAGACAGCCGAACCCGCTGCCCTGAGAAATGGAACGGACTCACCGCAGCCTCCGTGGAGTACACACATATCTAATAAGACGAAGAAGATGATGAAGCTACTTCGGAAAGAGCCCAGGATGGAATGGGAAGGGCGGAAGAAGCCTACCATTCCAGCTGCCAATGCGGCTCCATCAGGCTCAAAATCCAAAAGGCTCAAGAAGAAGAAAAGTGCAGCTCGGCGCGAAAAAGAGTCTGCAGGGAGATCGACCATTCAAAAATATATCGATTCCCTCGAAGACTATGAACAGAAGGAAAGAACTCCAATTCAATTGAAGGAGTTCCTCCCTATAGAAGCGGCTGAAATTCTGGAGGAGTTAGAGGAAGACTCTAACGAAGAGATCCCTATAGTGACCTGCTACGCCATCCGTCTAGGCAGCGACTCTGAGGAGGATCTCTGTTTTCCCGAAGAGGACGATGAGCTCACCACAAAGGCCAACCAAGTCTAGCTCAGAAGCGGCAGGGCTCTACCGCCAAATCAGGGCAATGCCCCAAAAGGGAAGGAAAAACATGTGGCTAATGAGGAAGATGGCAGAGAACCGGCTGATGAAAACTCAAGTCCTTCCTCGGTGGACTGTAATGTCTTTGCTCATCTCCGGAAGCTTCCGTCTCTCCTGAGCATCTACGATGCCTTGGTCCTATCTAAGGAGCTTAGAGATGTTCTCATTCACACTCTACAAAACCCCGAGCGGTATCAGGCTCGCTTTGCTGAAATGAATATGAAAGAAGCCTAGTACGCTCTGCATGCCGCCGCAGTGACGTTTAAGGACGAAGACTTGCTACTGGGAATGGCTGAGCATAATCGACCGCTTTACGTGACCGGGTACAGCGACGGAGAACGGATTAATCGTATATTGATTGATCCGGGGTCCTCAGTGAACATCATGAACTTGCGGACTCTGAAGAGTTTGTCAATGGACGTCCGACACCTATCAAGGGAAAGGATTGTCATTCAAGTCTTCAATCAAAACTGCCAGCAAGTTCTGGGGTCTATAGCTTTGCCAATCAAATTTGGGGATCTGCAAACTGAAGCTAAGATATACGTGATCGATGCTGACACGTCTTATAAAATCCTCTTGGGACGACCGTGGCTCCACGATTACGGCATCGTTCCGTCAACTCTCCATCAATGCATGAAGTATATTAAAAATGGCGAAGAAAGACGCATTGACGGAGACATCCAGCCATTCGGTGTGCATGAAGTCCGATATGAAGATTCTCGGTACTTTTTGAACCTCCAAAGTGCTGAGCCACAGCTGACCAAAGACAGAACAGCTCCGAAACTCAAAAGCAAGCCTGAGCCGGCTGTCACTTTGAGAAGCAAAAACGCCCAAGTGCACCCGCGTTTCGGTAGTGACACTGATGAGTCCGACGCTGGAAGTCCGTCCTTCCGTAAAACCCGCTCTCGTTTCGGTAGCGATACGGACGAATCTGATACTGAAGACCCATTTAGCAGCAAAGTCCGCCATCATCTTGGCGGCGACACTGAAGAGTCGGAGGAAGAGGACCTTCCTTGCAACAGCTGTGTAGATTGGACCCCCACGCCACAAGCGAAACTACGAGAGACCTTCGAAATTGCAGAAGGGTCCCTAGCCATCACAAGGGTGCCGGAACGGATGTGTAAAGAGTTCGATGCATTGTCAGTCTCTATCGTGGACTAGCTGAAAACTTTCTACGTTCCCGGGAGGAAAGTGGACAGAAAGGCATCCTGTTTTATGGGTCAAACCCCGTTGGGCACCCGAACGATTTGTCTGTCGCGTGCCTTCCCTATGAGAGAGGCATAAGAGCCGTCCTTAATTCCAGATACTATGCACCTGAGATGCGGGAATATTTCAAAAGGTGCGGATGCCGGTTATATCAAACGGATTCCGAAGCAAGGTTTTATGAAGGGCTGTGGCATCCGCCCAAGGTCCGAGCACTCATCGATGGACGAATTCCAGATAGACGGGGCATAGGCTTCGTTCAACCTAATTCCAAAGCGTGCTACATGATCCATGTTGGTGAAGCTAGCGAAAGGTCAAATGATGATAACGAGCTAGCCGAGCCAAAAGAAGCTCCTCAAGAGCTCGAAGTTGGCGGACAAGCAACCTTTGACGAGCTAACCGAAATTGACTTAGGACCACCCGATAATCCAAGACTGACCTATATCAACTTACTTTTGTCAGAGGAAATAAAAGAGCAGATAATCGCCCTGCTGCATGAGTTCGTCGACTGTTTCGCGTGGACGTACAAAGAAATGCCTAGCCTCTCCCCTGAAGTGGTTGTGCATAAGCTGGCTATATCTCCTGATGCTAAGCCAGTCAAACAAGCTCCTCGAAGAATGAGAAGGGAACTGGAAGAAAAGGTCATCGAGGAAACCAAGAAACTCATCGATGCCGGCTTCATCAGGGAAGAGAAATATGCGTACTGGATCGCATGCATAGTCCCAGTGAAGAAGAAAAATGGGCAGATCCGAGTTTGTGTCGATTTCAGGGACCTCAACAAGGCATGTCCTAAAGACGACTTTCCGTTACCGGTCATGGAAATGATGGTCGATGACACCTCAAATTACGAGATGTTCACCTTTATGGATGGCTCATCTGGATATAATCAGAACAAGATGTCGCCTGAGGATGAAAAACACACAGCATTTCGAACCCCGATCGGAATATACTGCTACAAAGTGATGTCGTTCGGACTGAAGAACGCGGGTGCTACATATCAAAGGGTAATGACCAATATCTTTGATGACCTAATCCATAAAGTCGTCGAATGCTATGTTGATGATCTGGTCGTCAAGACTAAAGCCAAGGCCGATCATATCCAAGATCTTAGGACCGTTCTCACCAGACTGAGGGAGTACGATCTGAAAATGAATCCTCTGAAGTGCACTTTTGGAGTGTCATTGGGAAAATTCCTGGGCTTCATAGTCCGACATCGAGTGATTGAAGTTGACCCATCTAAGATAAAGGCCATCATGGAGATTCCCCCTCCGAAGAGTCTGACGCGGCTAAGATCTTTTCAAGGCAAGCTTGCTTATATACGGAGGTTTATCTCAAATTTATCGGGGAGATGTAGGTCCTTCTCAAAGCTCATGAAGAAATGAGCTCCTTTTGTTTGGGATGCCGAATGTCAAGAAGCGTTCGAAAGTATCAAACAGTACTTGTTGCACCCTCCAGTGTTGGCCGCTCCCGTTCCCAATAAACCGCCGATTCTCTACACTGCCGTGCTAGATGAGTAACTCGGTGCGCTCCTTGCCCAGAACAACAAGGAGGGAAAAGAGAATGCCCTCTACTACCTCAGTCGAACTTTAGTCGGAGTGGAACACAACTATTCCCTGATCGAAAAGCAATGCCTGGCTCTGATATTCGCTGTGAAGAAGCCGAGGCACTATCTGCTCGCTCATCGGGTTATGCTGATCTCTAGGGTCGACTCGCTCAAACACTTAATTACCAAAGCAAACCTAGCCGGTAGAATGTCAAGATGGGCTGTCATGTTGCTTGAGTTTGACATAGTTTATACTCCTCAGAAAGCAGTAAAAGGGCAAGCTCTTGTAGACATCCTTGCTGCTCATCCTGTATCAGAGGGGTCACCGATCAATTACGAGTTATCCGACGAACAAGTGCTGCACCTCAAGAAAGATGAGCCATGTTGGGAGCTCTACTTCGATAGAGTCTCATCAATGAGGAGCTCCGGCAAATCGAGCATCCCGCAGATAAAAGCAGGGATAGGGTTGGTGTTCATCACGCCATCGATGGAAACCCTACGATGTTCTTTTGCTCTCACCGAGCCTCACACAAACAATGAAGCTGAATATGAAGCTCTGATAGCTGGTTTGGAGCTCACCATAGAAATGGAAATCCTTCGGCTACGGGTTTACGGTGACTCCCAGCTTGTCGTCAACCAAGTAAGCGGCGATTATAAGATATACAAACTCGAGTTAGCTCGGTACAGAAGCCGAGTGGTAGAACTCATGAAACGGTTCACTCACATTGAACTAATGAGAGTCCCTAGAGCGTTGAACGGAAAAGCCGACATACTCGCTCGCTTAGCTAAAGAGCTAGCTGATCCTGACATGGGCGAAATTCTAATCACAGTCAGAAGCCGGCAAATTCTGCTTCCAGCCTCTTTACGTGAAGAAGAAAGCGTAGAACAAGAGAACAATCCTGCCGAAGAAGCTTCAATCATCCAAAACGAGCCCGATTGGAGAGAACCTTTCATAGAGTACTTCCGATACGACAAGCTGCCTGAAGAAAAATCTGCGAGGATTCAGCTGAAGAAGAGGGCTCTCCGATACGTGTTTATAAATGACACGCTATACCGCAGGTCATATGACCAACTCTGGCTCAGGTGCCTGTCATCGGCTGAAGCCCAAAAAGTTATGAAGGAAGTTCACTCAGGTGTCTACGAGGCTCACCAATCTGGCCCCAAGATGCGGCTTCAGATCAAACGGCTTGGATATTACTGGCCCACCATGATACGGGATTGCGGAGAGCATGTAAAGAAATGTCATATCTGCCAAATTCACGGTGATTTCATTCACAAGCATCCCAATCTATTGCATCCTACGGTGGCGTCGTGGCCCTTCGAAGTCCGGGACACCGACATTGTTGGCCCAATCGATCCTCCGTCATCCAAAGGCTACCGGTTCATATTGGCTGCAACCGACTCCTTCTCCAGATGGGCTGAAGCTTTCCCGCTAAAAGAAGTCAAGACAGAAGATATTCTGACGTTCTTCCAGCATAATATTCTATACCGTTTCGGTACACCAAGAAGAATCATATCTGACAACGGGCCTTCTTTCAAGAGCTTCAAAGTCGCAAGGTTCGCTACTCAACATAAGATAGACTGGAGATATTCCTCCATCTATAATCTAAGAGCCAACGGGCTAGCTGAAGCCTTCAATAAAACTCTATGCAAGCTCCTGAGGAAAAATGCTTCATCCAACAAGAGAGACTGGAATCTCGAACTTCACGGGGCGTTGTGGGCATATCGTACCACGCACCGTACTCTAACTTAGTCGACTCCGTACTCATTGCTCTTCGGAGTGGAGGCGGTCCTCCCCCTCGAAGTCGAAGTTCCAAGCTTAAGAATGGCCATCCAGCACGAGTTGACGGAAGAGGAAAACATGCTCCTTCGGCTTGAAGAGCTCGACGCGCTCGAAGAAAAGAGGCTCGCGGTGCAACAAAATCTGGGGTTATACCGAGCCCAAATGTCACGGGCCTATAACAAGATGACCCGTCTCCGCGCTTTCAAAGAAAGGTGAATTGGTGTTGGTCCTCAAAAGACCGATCATCCCCAATCGACATGCCAAGGGAAAATTCGAGCCAAATTAGGAAGGACCATACGTCATCGAGAAAGTGTTCGACGGAGGATCCTACCAACTAATAAGTGCCGAGGGAGAAAGGCCCATGACACCTATCAATAGCCGATATCTCAAGAAATACTACGCGTAAACGACCCCTGTCAAAAAAAACGGTATGTCCACAAGCAAAGCGGACACGGATGAAAACCCGAAAGGGCTCCGTGAGTAAAAACAGCAGGACTACCGACGAGTTTGTGAAACCCCGAAAGGGCGCAAACTCGTAAAAGAGATAAAAACACACTCGCAAAGTCCTCTCAACCTTGTGAAGAGAAAATCCCTGCGTGAGATCCTTACGACTCACAAAGGAGCAACACACTTAGGAATCCTCACGATTCCTAAGGAAAACATACACCTGCGAGATCTTCTCGACTCGTAGGGAGAAAATGCTTTTATGAGACCCTTACGGCTCATAAAATTGAAAAGCCTTAGGTGATAGGGACCTAAACCTGTCTCCTAAGCCATCGTTCCTCAACGGGTAACGGCAAATGATGAGTCGCTCCTGGCATTTCTCTTCAGTGTTAGCAGTACTGATGCCGACCAAAAACCCAAATCCCCAAGTCCTCCCGAGGCAAATGATGAATTGCTCCTGGTATTATTCTAGTGCAGCAATGCTGATGCCAAACAAGATCCAAATTCCAAGTCCCCAAACGGCGAGTGATGAGTCTCTCCTAGTACCATATTCCAGTGCAGCGATGCAAACGCCAACCAAAAAACCAATCTCCCAAAATTCTCCCAGCCCTACGGTTGGTCCCCAAGTTGACTACCTTATACAATCCACGGGCTCAAATAATTCTCAGCATACCCATGCCCTACCGTAATCACCAGTTACGCGGCTGGTCTCCGCCCTTAGGATTATGCTCCATTTGGGAAGACCCACTAATGTGTCCTCACGATACATGAGGAGAACAAACTTACGGGATCCTCACGACTCGTAAGAAAACACCTTTGTAGGATCCTTACGACTCACGAAGGAAAAACACACTTGGGAGTCCCCACGACTCCTAAGGAGAAAGTACACCCGCGAGATCCTTTCGACTCGTAGGGAGAAAATGCTTTTATGGGACCCTTACGGCTCATAAAATTGAAAAGCCTTAAGTGATAGGGACCTAAACATGTCTCCTAAGCCATCGCTCCACAACAGGAAAAGGCAAATGATGAATTGCTCCTGGCACATGTACTTCAGTGTTAGCAACACCGATGCCTACTCTAATCCAAAAATTGCAAACTCCAATCCAATCGACCCCTAAGTTTTTAAACTGGGAACAAATGACCTCTAAGTCATTAAACTGGGAACAGATGACCTCTAAGTCGTTAAACTGGGAACAGATGACCCCTAAGTCGTTAAACTGGGAACGAGGGAAATTTCCTCATGGAAAATGATGATTCGCTCCTGGTACCATATTCCAGTGTAGCGATGCCGATGTCAACCCAAATCACATCAAATCAACAAGTCAACTTCAACCCTGACACTGCAAGAAGTGGAGCAAGTCAAATCAAGCACCGACCGTCCAAGTCGCAAAAAGGGCAGCACCGACCGTCCAAGTTGCTAAAAGGGCAGCACCGACCATCCAAGTCGCAAAAAGGGCAGCAGCGACCGTCCAAGTCGCAAAAAGGGTAGCAGCGACCGTCCAAGTCGCAAAAAAGGCAGCACCGACCGTCCAAGTCGCAAAAAGGGCAGCACCGACCATCCAAGACGCTAAAAGGGCAGCACCGACCGTCCAAGTCGCAAAAAGGGCAGCATCGACCGTCCAAGTCGCTAAACGGGCAGTACCGACCGTCCAAGTCGCAAAAAGGGCAGCACCGACCGTCCAAGTCGTAAAAAGGGCAGAACCGGCCGTCCACGTCGCTAAAAGGGCAGCACCGACCGTCCATGTCATAAAAAGTGTTAGTGCATGTTGCATGCTCACACAACTCTTATGACGTGGCGGAAGCGACGAACGAAAATTTTCTTGGCATACAACACGCACTTAACCGAAGATCTTGTCTAAACCACAACTAGAAAACCCTAACTAGAGATCTTATCTACTATGTTAGGGATTATACCTCGATGATACGGTCCTTCGGGTCTTCTCTTTGATGCAACTCCTTTGCTCCTTGTCTTCTCTTTTGATGATGTTGCCGATGTCTTCGATCTCCGGCTACCCAAGACCTAGATGATCCACCCAAGAGTTATCGTGCAAGCTAGAAACTCTTCTCAAGAGTTTAACCTAGAGACCAATTTGGCAAGAAGAGGTCACTAGGATTATGTAGAGATTAGTGTATTGGATTAACTTGATGTCCTAAGCTTTGGATTCACATCTCATGTGTAGCAACAAGCTTGGAAGAAGGAGGATTTTAGGAGATAAAGTGTTTTTCATAATGAAAGAGTTCAAGCATGATGAATAAAGATATAGCACTAAAAGAAATAATTGAAGTATGCATTATAAAATTAGCAACATGCTTCAATAGTAACTCCATAACAACAACCCATTATCTCAACCATGCTTGTACATTTTAATTTCCACCTTATTTTTTTATTTTTATTTTCATAAAATAAATGATGTCATTATGAGGTGGCACCTTCTAGAAGGTATTCTTGTAACAATTACAAGAATACCCTTTCTCCGTATACCGTATACCCGTATCCGAATTCCGAAAAAATACGAATACCATTGATCCAATAATATAATACCGATATCGGCTTAAAACAAAGCCCACCAGTATTATCCTTCCGATTATTATTCCTGTAACAATTACACGAACATGATCGAAACCCTGAACGAGAGAACCCTCTGTGTGGGACTCTAAAGACTCGACAGTACGCTGGCAGTGGGTTTAACCACAAGCACGTCAGCGGCACTAGCTGTTCGTAACGGCTACCCAGGTACATGACGAAAATGTGGCCGACGAGCGAACTCATCACAACCTCTACGAGCCTGCAAGCAACACTTACCGTACAGTCCGGTCTCTTTGTCTGATACGTCGCATATGAAGTCTAGGGGTGGTAAATGTCAGACCCCAGCAACTTTATAAGTTATGCTGATTTACGGTTCATAACAGTTCGAGGAACTACTGATAACACTTATCAGTAGACGTCGAGAACCCTGGCCAGGGATTTAGGTGTTATAGCCGATCAAACATAGCGCGACATCAACTTGCTATACCGGGAGAGACGAAACCCCTCATATCGCTCACTGTCTCCATGTGATTCGGGACTGTACCCAAAGTCCACCTGTTTGCACAACTCAATAGAGCCGTGGTAGGGTGGAAATCAAAGTACAGTAGGAATCACACAAGACACCATGACGATCTTGGGTCTACAGACTAACCTGTACAAGTGTCGCCAGAGAACTACTATCTGACAATAGGTATATATACCATTTAGGAGTTCTCGGCGAGTCCTGTTCGGTGTACCCATTCTCCAATGAGCACCTGTGTACAATCTTTGATGTCAAACACCAATGGTTGTGGAATTAACCATCGCCCCCAGGGTCAAGAAACGTACACACTAGTCTAATCTGGTAATACCGATGCCCTGTATCGATATACCCTCGACTAGGAACTATTAAAGGATATGCTTGTAGACTGCCCAGGCCCCACTAGTATGATCTCACCATAATCCTGGTGGTCAAGCATAATCCTAAGGGCTTCATCTATACAACGCATCATATGTTAAGATGAAGATAAACCAGAAAGCATACTATCATTTCGAGCAAAGATTGTTTCTGTACATATACATGCCTAGCATCCTATACAATACAGGCCTCTAGGGCATACATATCTAACAAAAAGGGCAGTGCCAGCTTCCCAAAAAGCGAGAACTAAATCAAGTCGCCTCCACGTGAAAGAAGATCCATCAATTTCATGCACACGACCCACATGTGTGGTGTGCATTTATTGATGGGGGGCAATTTGTTGGGGTAAAAATTTACACCCCGGTTGACCAAGTCAAAATCAAAGTCAACCCCAAGCCAAGCGGGCCCGAGCCCAGGTCAAGTGGGCCAATGCCCGGGGTCGAGCCCGAACATGAACCGGCCGACCTCCCCCCCTTTGCCAAAATAAAAGTTTTGTAATAAATAATTTTGTTGTATTTCTTTTATTTTATTTTATGAATAAATGTAAGAAAAATGGGCATAAAGCCAAATTTTGTAAAGCTCATGACTTGTGTGCAAAAAGAAATGGCACATGAGCCATGTGATAGGCAAAATGCCATTTTGTGAAGCCTAAGGGGCTATATGTAAAGTGTATAGCCTATAAAGGCAAAGATAATGAAAATATCTCAACAACTTTTTCTCTCTCTAGAAAAAAATCAAGATCTGTGATCTTCTCCTTCCTCAAGGTTCAAAACCTTCTTCTTTCTTTTGAATTAAATCAAGAGTTTTACTCTTCCTTTTATAAAACTAAATAGCTTTTCACCACAAACCCACAAAGGGGAACTTAGATCTGCCATTAGATTTCAGAAAGGAGAGATTTTTAAAATCACATACTTCTTGATCTTCAAGATCCGGCTAACAAAGGAAGAAGAAGGAGACCCATATCCAGAAACCCCACTTTGGGAAAGATTCAGGGCTCAAGGGGAAAACCCCCTTCATCAGCTTCAAAATATTCTAAGAGTTTAACTCCTCATATATATATATATATACATATACACAAAATAATAAGTACTCCTTTCTGGGAGTACAACTCCCATTGCAGGGACCAAGTCCCTTTTTGCCTTCCGAGCACCCACGTGCTGACACGTGGGGCGCTAGCGCCCTCGCGCTCAAAACGCTAGCGTCCAAAGAGTTAGCGTCCGAGCGCCCACGTGCTGACACGTGAGGCGCTAGTGCTCTTACGCTCAGTTCATTTATACCAATTCCAGTTCAAGTATTTACTTATTTATAGTAGTTTCTTGATTTACTGTGTTTTGGGTGCGAATAGTATTTTGACATTTGTTGCATTTTACTCAACCCGCTTGCTTGAAACCTGTCTTGATTCATGTTTATGATTTATCCTGATCTGTTACATGGATTCGTGCATTTTCATTTTTTACTGCATACTGGCATTTTATCTGGCATCTGCATTTTTTTAATATAACATTTAAAGTAAAGTAAAATATTTTAAAAATATCTAGCATGGCCTGCATGATACCCCTAGCCCCGTGGTAGTATTCGCGCATCTTGTTCTCGTCCCGTTCAGTGAAATGGACTTGTTTGGATAGCTACGCGTACGTTCGTGCGTCCGTTCTTGGGGGTATGCATTTTTCGTTATCCGGACATTCATTTTTTTTTATTTTGGTCGACATGTATATTTTTCGTATTTTTAAAACTGAATTTTAGACCCGACCCGGGCATGTTTTGGACTAAATTTGTATTTACCAGAAAATCCAATTTTACTTCATCTAATATCTTTATTAAAATTTAACAGTTTAAAATATTTATAACTTACAAAATCGTTTTAAATTAAAATCTAAATCTTAATAACAACCCTTTTCTCTCTCTCTCCCCCCTCTTCATATATATATTTATATATTTTTTATTTATTTATTTTTTCCTTATTTAATACACAACCTCTTCTTCTTCTTTCTTCTTTCTTTTTCTTGATCTTGTTTCTTGATTCCGGTGATCACCGCCGGAACCGTGCTCATCGCTGACGATCCGAGTGATCCAGTGAACGTACCTGACTTGCGTGATCACCCTCGTGCGTTGTTTGGAACCGTTCCGTGTACCGTGCGCGCGTCGCGACATTTCGCCGACGAAGGACGTTCCGTACACATCCGTTCTTGTTCCGTCTAGGCAAGTTAATCTTGCTACATTCTATATAATTCATTTTATACCTATTTAAATAAATACCATACCTATAGTTTAAATCTAGTACCCCATGTTTAATTTTATAACGTTTCGATATTCCGTTTGCATCCGTTTATATCATTTTAAATCTAGATCATGAAAACTTATCTTGTGACATACTTGTTTACATTATACTGCATCTATATCATTTAAAATATATATCGTCGTAATATTTCTTCTTATTATTTTTAATTAGTTTATAGTCTGCATTTTATAATGTTATACATTTGAAAATATTATAGTTTACGCATGAAACGTCGTCGCAAAGCGGATACGACAAATCTGAAATTTACTGTACACCTTACCTTATAAAATTCATTATAAATCATAGAAAAATTATTAGTATACGTTCTTTAGTTCGTTACGAAGCCAACTCAGAATACTATAACTCTATGAAATATTTACTTGCAAAATAAATTGTTTAGATAACGTAAAATGCAAATGAAAATGTCTCTAAACTGCTGTCCAGGGAAATTCCAGCAGCAAACTTTCAATTTCGAATGTTCATAGTTTTTTGTAGAGACAACCTGAGATACTTATACTTATAAAAATAAAAACCTTACTGAATTATCTTTTTTTTGGTATAAGACACGTCCCTTTGGGAGAACGTTTGTTATTTTTAAGCTATTTTACAAATCAGGGTGACGCTGAATTTCTGAACGGAACTTTCTTGTGCATGGTTAATCAATACCACTTTTATAGTTATTAATCGCTTTGAATATGCTATCCATATTAATATTATTATATAAATATTTATATCACATATTGCTTAGTTGTACATCCCACATTACCATTTTATAGTTTTATAACTTTTCGGATACTCGTTTGCATCCATCGCATTTAAGATACATATAATTGCATCCATAGATCACATTACTACATAATACTGTGATATTAACACTCCATGTTTAATAAATCACATCCTAATTAATATTGGAACTATAAATGTAACCCTAATAAATAACCGTGCATCCATATCCTTGAAATTATATCTATTTGCATACCATATCACATTATTCCATTTTGTTGTTATATTAGTACCCCATGCTTGTTTTGTATACCCATGCTTATACTAGTTGATTATGAGCATCCACATGATATCTTGTACACCCTGACATGACTTGTTACACCCACTACTTGACACGACATGGTACCGTGCAACTCTTGACATGACATGACACTTGTATACAATACTCGACTTGACCTGATGTATCATGGCTTGACCTGTTACCTGATCTTGTGTCTAATGCCAACAAACCTGACATGTAGTCCTTACGGACCGTTCCTGTTGTCTATCCGGACAAACCTGCACCTACCTGCTCCTGTGTTGGCATTAGTTCTTGATTGCTTAAATACCTGACTTGAACACATATAACTTGGGGGTATGGGAAAATCAATGATGAAACCTGACTTGTAACTCGACAGTTCGATACCTGTTCTGATCAGTCTTACGGGCTAGGCCAGCCCCGGGGTGATGATGCTGACATCACTCATCTGTACATGCTACCTTTTACTGCCTAGCGGCACGTCTCGGATTCAGCCCGAGAATCTTGACCGTGGTCTCGGGCATGCACGGGATACTATCGAGTTACATCGATGATTCATCAAATTGATTTCAAAGACTTGAGAGTAGTTAACCCAATAGACCAGTTTAGATAACTCACTACACATTACCCCATTGTCCTTACTTATATCACTCTTATGCTTGTTTACCATTTATGCTCATACTTGCATGTATTGCTACCCCTGTTTTATTATTGCTTGATGTTATGACGCGCTGACGTCTGGGTTTTGCATGGCCCGGATTCTCTACCTTTGTTGCAGACTGATCAGGAGTATTGCCGCTGTTAGACCGAGCGGTAGGGATCCTGTTGGTATCCAGTCTTACATTCCAGGTGTTTATTTGATCTTTTGCTTCCGCAGACTATATTATTTCTTGACTCTTTTACTCTGGCTTATGGACATGTACTAGATAGTTAGTTTACTTTCCTGTTCTTGATATCTCTACAGCCGTAATGTGACCGTGGAAGGATTTTTCCTATCCACAGGTAGCATGGTTGGCTATGTCACGTGCCCATCTTAGCGTACTTTGGGAAGCGGGGCGTGACATGGTTCTTTTGGTATCAGAGCCATAGGATATAGGTCAATCGGGTTTGATTCTTTTGTAGTTGGGTATTGGGCCCAATACACGAATCAGAATACTCGTGATTAGGAACATGTCCTGCCACCTTATTATCGTGATTCTTGAATCATATCTTTCTTTTATCCTCCGTTTTAAACGATATGCAAACAACTTTGCATCTCGGCTTGAAACCTTTGGTTCTCTATTGTTTCTTCCTGTTCTTTGATTCTGATATTAGGATTTGGGCGACTTGAGCGGAGTTATGTAATTGTACCCATGAACTGCAGTATGGTTACAATGCGGTACTCTATTTAAGTAACTTGGAGTTCTGGTCTTGATTCACTTACTTGTTTCATGGTCGTTATATTGCCTTGTCTCTCTTGCTTTCTAGTTCATATTTTCTCACCAGCTTGAATCATGTTTACCGTGCTTAATCCTTTTCGGTATCTTGACTTCGGATGAAGTCATCTTGGTATCTTACTTGTTCTTGTTTTTCCCCGCATTAGGATTATTCAATTCCGGTGCATCCCTTGTTTGTTGTTGTCTTGGGAATGGATTTTCGCGGCACTTTCCACGCTCATATTGATTGTAAGGAAAGGAAAGTGATTTTCCAGATTCCCGGACATCCGGAGTTTGTTTTACTGGAGGAAGCAGTTCTGTCTGGCCAGTAGAGTTTAGGGCTAGGCCGACAAACAATGTTCTTCATCGATGGAAGTTGATAAGGAGGAAGCGCCAGCTGTAGTTCGAGAAGTCATGGACGTGTTCGAAGATGTCTCGGGATTATCGCCAAAACGAGGCGTGGAGTTTGTGATTGATCTTGTTTCTGGTGCAGCGCCAATCTCAAAGACGTACTATCCAATGGCACTGGTGGAGTTGGAAGAAGTCAAGAAGCAGGTTGCTAAATTACTTGAGAAGGGTTGGATTCGGAACAGTAATTCACCTTGGGAAGCTCCAGTTCTTCTAGCAAAGAAGATGATGTCACAAGGAGGATGTGCATCGATTATCGAGAATTAAACCGGGTGACTATTAAGAGCAAGTACCCGATCCCTCGCATTGGCGAATTATTTGAGCAGCTTAGTGGCGCGAGGGTATTCTCGAAACTGGATTTGCGATCCGGATATCATCAGGTCCGAGTTAAAACAGAAGATATTTGCAAGACTGCGTTCAGAACTCGGTATGGACGTTACGAGTATTTAGTGATGCCCTTCGGAGTAACGAATGCACCGACGATATTTAAGGATCTGATGAACCGAATCTTTTCACCATCCCTGGACCAGATTATAGTGGTGTTCATCGATGGTAGTCTGGTCTACTCGAGGAGCAAGGAAGAGCATGTGGAACACTTAAAGATCGCATTACAGATATTGAGGCAAGAAATTTGTATGCAAAGATGAGCAAGTGCGAGATTTGGCTTGAAGAAATGAAGTTTGGACACGTTGTGGCTAGAGATGGAATCGCCGTTGATCCCGAAAAGATTGCAGCAGTTCGAGATTGGCCGATTCCGAAGAATGTTGAGGAGATAAGAAGCTTTCTTGGACTTGCTGGGTAGTACTGAAGGTTCGTAGAGAATTTTTGCTCGTTTGGCAGAGCCTCTGACCAAACTTACGGGCAAGAAAGTACCATTTGTGTGGACAAATAAGTGTGCGTCAGCGTTTGAGGCGTTGAAGCAGAGTTTGATAACCGCTACTATTTGACCGTACCAGACGGTTCCGAAGAATCAGTGATTCACAGCGACGCGTCTGGGAAAGGTTTGGGATGTGTTTTGATGCAGTATGGGAAAATTATAGCTTATGCATCGAGATAGTTGAAGACCCATGAGAAGAATTACTCAACTCATGACTTGGAGCTAGCAGCTGTGATTTTCGCTTTGAAGATTTGGTGACACTACTTGTTGGGCGAAAGGGTCGAAGTATTCACCGATCACAAAAGCCTAAAGTACGTGTTCATACAGAAAGAGCTTAACATGAGGCGGCGTAGATGGTTGGAGCTGATGGCTGACTACGATCTTGATCTTAAGTACCATCCGGAGAAAGTTAATGTAGTGTCGGATGCGCTTAGTCGGTTGCCAGCAATTCGGATGTTGACTGCACAGAAGGAGCTTATCGAGTATTTTCGGAGATTTGAGTTGGAGATTGTACTACCGCATTTTTTGGGACAGTTGATGCAGCTGCAAGTACAGCCGTCGTTGATCGAGAATATTAAAGCAGCGCAGTCACATGATCCAAGGTTGCAGAAGTTTCGAGAACAGGTTGAAGCAGGACTTCGAACGGACTTGTTAGTTCATGAAGATTGTTCGTTGCGATATGGTAGTCGTTTGTGTGTGCCAAAAGGAGACATTCGTGAAGAAGTTATGAAGGAGGCACACAGTTCCTCGTATTCCGTACATCCAGGAGGCACGAAGATGTACCGTGATCTACGACATCATTTCTGGTGGGAAGGCATGAAAAGGGAGATTGCCCACTTTGTAGCGAAGTGCTTGGTGTGTCAGCAATTTAAGGCTGAACATCAAAGGGTTGCTGGTTTATTGCAACCACTTCCGATTCCTCAACGGAAGTGGGAACACATAAACATGGATTTCGTGACAGCTTTACCGCGGAGTCCAAAAGGCAACAATGCAGTTTGGGTGATTGTTGATCGATTGACCAAGGCAGCTCATTTCTTACCATTTCGAGTTGGTCGATCGACAGAAACTTTGGCAGAGCAGTACATGCAGGAGATTGTAAGATTGCATAGAGTACCGGTGAGCATCGTGTCCGATCGTGATACCCGATTCTTATCGCACTTCTGGAGGAGCTTACAGGAAAGTTTGGGGACTCGATTGAAGTTTAGCACAGCTTATCATCCTCAGACAGATGGCCATTCGGAGAGAACGATCCAAACTCTTGAAGACATGTTGAAAGCTTGCATGTTAGACTTCAAGGGTTCATGGGAGGATCGTCTACATTTGGTGGAGTTTTCTTACAATAACAGTTTCCAGGCGACTATTCAGATGGCTCCATTCGAAACTTTATATGGTCGCAGGTGTCGTTTACCTGTTTGTTGGGACGATATTGGAGAACGAAGATTGTTGGGACCGGATTTGGTCGTGCAAACAGTTGAGAAGGTTAACACTATCCGAAATCATATGAAGGCAGCACAAGATCGGCAGAAGAGTTGGGCCGATACATCGAGAAGACCTCTAGAGTTCGTTGTTAGTGATCTGGTATTCTTGAAGATATCACCGACTAGAGGAGTGATTCGTTTTGGGAGTCGAGGCAAGCTTAGTCCTCGATTCATAGGGCCTTTCGAGATTTTGGAGCGTGTTAGAGAAGTGGGTTATCGATTGGCTTAACCGCAATCTTTGGCGAATGTTCATGACGTGTTTCATGTATCTCAACTCCATAAGTATGTTTGAGATGAAACACACGTGCTGGATCATTCGGAGCTGACCGTAAGAGAGAATTTGACCTTTGAGGAGTGACCGATGTCGATTGTTGATCGAAAAGAAAAGGTCCTTAAGAACAAGATTATCCCTCTCGTACTTGTTTTTTTGGGGAAATCGCTCGCACGGAGAATCGACTTGGGAACATGAAGATGAAATTCGACGGAGGTTTCCATACATATTCTTGTAGTTTCTTGGTTGTTATCTTCTCTTGTCTTGGGAATTTCGAGGACGAAATTCTTTTTGTAGTTGGGTATAATGCAACACCCTAGTTCTTTTATACCAATTCCAGTTCAAGTATTTACTTATTTATGGTAGTTTCTTGGTTTACTGTGTTTTGGGTGCGAATAGTATTTTGACATTTGTTGCATTTTACTCGACCCGCTTGCTTGAAACCTGTCTTGATTCATGTTTATGATTTATCCTGATCTGTTACATGGACTCGTGCATTTTCATTTTTTACTGCATACTGGCATTTTATCTGGCATCTGCATTTTTTTAATATAACATTTAAAGTCAGGTAAAATATTTTAAAAATATCTAGCATGGCCTGCATGATACCCCTAGCCCCGAGGTAGTATCCGCGCATCTTGTTCTCATCCCGTTCAATGAAACGGACTTGTTTGGATAGCTACGCGTACGTGCGTGCGTCCGTTCTTGCACTAGTAAAATAGGGGGTTGCCCCTACGGATGAACATATCCGTTGGGGCAGATTTTACTTGGCCCTACGGATTAATCCGTAGGGCTAAAAGGTTGCCCCTACGGGCACAGACGTCCAAGAATAAAAATATTAATTCTTAATTTGGTGTTTGCCCCTACGGAGCCGCAAACAAAGGACCTACGGGTATATCCGTAGGGGCAAGTAAATATCTATTTACCAAAACCCCAGATCGATCGCCTACGCTCACTTTCTCTCTCTCTCTCAATCGCGCGCGAGAAAAAACCCCAAATCGTCTCCGTCGTCGCCACCGTCGCCTCCGTCGTCGCCACCGCTGGTTTCGTCGCCACCATCATCGCCAGCGCCTGTTTCGTCGCCACCGTCGTCGCCACCGCCGGTTTCGTCGCCAAATCGCCACCGTCGTCGCTCCAGCCCACCAGCAGCCGTTCAGGTATAAATCTCGAGGTAAATTAAAGCATTTTTGGATTATTTTGGGCTTAGGGTTCATGGCTGGGTCTGGGTTGCGCGCGCGAGAGTTGGGGTTGGGCAGGGGTCGCGGTGGCGGTCGGGGTCGGGGTCGGGGTAGGGTTAGGGTTGGGGTTCGGCTGCTGCTGGGGTGGGGCTGGGGTTAGGGTTACGGTGTGGCTGGGGTTAGGGTTACGGTAGTGGGGCTGGGGTTAGGGTTACGGTGGGGCTGGTTGAATGACTATTCTGATTAGTTGACAAATATAATGTTAATCATAATTTACTCGACACAGATGGTAGAAAATCAGAAAAAGATCAAGAAAAAAATAATCGATTTTGATTTTAACATGCAGGGTGTTGATGCAAGATGTAATATCTAGTAGCAGATGCTAGGTATATAGACTAAAGAATAGTTGTAAATGAACCGCTAGCAAGAAAATCCTATAATTATACGTACACATCGCTTGACTCATGAAGCCTGAAGCTCTTTCTTTTGGGGGATAAAACTAGTTATATTCCTGCATTGCCTAGAAATAGCAGTGAGTTGGTTAAAACTTTTCAAACACAACCCCCCCCAAAAAAAAAAGAAAGAAAGAAAGGACAAGGAAAAAAAAAGAATAGCAACAAGCAATACAAGCTAGCAACCGTAAATAACTGCTGAGATTATGTCTACCTTGGCAATTTGAACAATGATGGTCTTGTCTGTGTTAGTTATGTATATGCCCTAGAGGCCATTGTTGTACATTTGATGTATATTATAATGGATGCTTGGTTATATATAGAGAAGACTTTCTTGCTCGTCATGATAGTATGCTATTTGGTTTCACTTTATCTTAACATGTTGACTTGTATTGGTTTACTGTTTTACTCTCACATGTTGATAAAGCCCTTAGGATCTGTACTCGACTACTGGGACTATGATGAGATCATACTAGTGGGGCCGCGGTAGTCGATGAGTACATCCTATAACTGTTCCTAGTCGATGGTATATCGAGACAGGGCATCGATACACCAGAGTAGACTAGCGTATACGCATCTTGACCCATATGATGGGTGATGGATGATCCCATATCCATCGGTGTTTGACATCAGAGATGGTGTACGGGTGCTCAGTGGAGACTGGGTATACTGGACGGACTCGCCGAGAACTCCCAGATGGTGATATACCACACGTCAGATGGCAGTTCTCCGGTGACACAGGTACAGGGTAGTCTGAAGACCCGAGATCGTCATAGAGTCTTGTGTGATTCCCACTGTGCTTTGATTTCCACCTTACCACGTCCAAGAGGGCGTGCAAAACGGTGGCTTTTGGGTACAGTCCCGAATCACATGGAGGCAATGAGCGATAGGAGGGGATTCGTCTCTCCCGGTATAGGGAGTTGATGTTGTGCCGTGTTCGATTGGCTATAACTGGAAGTCCCTGGCCAGGGCTGATATAGAGATTTACTGGTAAGTGTTACTAGTAGTTTCTCGACCCGTTATGAGCCATACATCGACACGACTTATCGGTTACTGGGGTCTGACGTATACCACCCCTAGACTTGATATGCGACATATCAGACGAACAGACCGGACTGTACGGGAGTGTTACTGATCGGATTCGCAGGAGAACGCACAGGCTAGCTTGTTGATCTTCTGATCGCTCAATACCTGGGTGGCTGTTACGTTTAGCTGACCGCTTGCAGCTTGTGGGTGTTTGATATGATCATCACCTGCTACCGGCGTATTGACGATTCTTTAGAGTCCTACACAGAAGTTTCTTGGCTCAGGCGAAATGGAGTAGAGGCACATATGTGATATGTGCAGGACCGAGAATAATGCGATATGGGATACCGTATTATATTCTCGCGATATTTAGATATGAACCGGGACATCGGATCAAGTGTTGATTCGATAAATCGGTACATGATATATTAGTCGGTTATATTCGATATAGCCGGATCGTCGGATCAAGTGTTGATTCGATGATTTAATATATAATAATATATATGATATATTATTATATTAACTAATATTGGCTTGCTTTATTATTTCATTTTCTCAGTGGATGATACATTGATATATATGCGATATATGTTAATTGTATTATTTTCTTTTGTTGCAAATATATAATATATATATGATATATATTATTGTGACATGATATGATTAATTGTTAAACATGTTTAAGGATGATTAATTGAGGTTAGGGTTTAATTAGGGTTAGTTGCTTCATGCACCTTCTAGAAGCTATTTGTTTTGTCATTGTAAAGATATTTATGGATGACACTTTACTAAACCTAACCAAACCCTAACTCTAGTTATTTCTCTACACATTCTCATCCATTCATCCTTGACCATGGTTCACAATTCAATCATATAGATTATATTCTATTCATCACAAAAGGATAATTGATATTATCATTTCCATTATCTTCTTCTTCTTCTTCTTCTTGAAGAAGCTCTCTTGAAAATCCTTAAGTGATGAAATAAAATGAGAAAATGATATTAAAAGAAAGCAAAATCACTACTCTCTCATCCTCATCTCATCTAGCCCATATGATTAGGGTGTTCTTCTCTTTTGAGTGAGAAAGCTTGAGTCGAAGCAACTTCAAGGTAGATCATCGGAGATTTGGAATACGACAAGCTAGAATGGATCGTTCGAGTCGTGGAGCCTCTCATGAGTCCGGGAGATCGTGGATCGTGGCAAAGGGACTTCTACTCGGAGCTTGTGAAGTGAAGGAGCGGACTACAAAGGTTGTAATCCCTCACACTTAGATAAAAGTTATCATCTTGCATATAAAACCCTAATAATCTAGCAAAGATCCCGGCTTTGGGTTGTTCGGCACGTCTAAAATTTAATCCGGGCATGTTTGATGCCTTAAGAACCTTCACAAGAGTGCTTAGGAACCCTACAGTGGTATCAGAGCCTAGCTAGAGCATTAGGCGATGTGTTTACGAAGTTAAAACTCCGATCGAACCCGAAACGACGAAACTTGACCCCTCTCTGGAAATTTTTTAAATTTTGGGATTTTTCTGAATTAAAAATATGTAAAAAAATCAGCAGGGAATTCTAAGAATTACCATGAAACACGTGCCCACAATTCCACCAACGTAGCGCGGAAGCGCGGCTGAAAGAGGGTTCTCACGGCGGTTCCGCGGCGGCGCTGCAGGATTGGGACACGTGGCTTCATGGTTTTAACCGTAGGTACTTGCTGACTATTCTGGGTATTTTTAATCTGTTCCAGGTGTTTAAAATTCTGGGGTTTGTTTTGTAATAGTAGACTCGATCGGAAATTTTAAATTCGTATTTCTTTCCGGATATTTAGAAATTGTTAAACTAGTTGAACGGATATCATTAACCGACTTTTTCCCGGCACGGCAAACTTTCAAGCGTTGAATTTTTATTGGGTTTAAATCTTTCGGAAAATTGTACAAGTTAAGCGGTGGACCCTCTAGAAGACAACAAACCTTAACTCGATTATGTGACCGTCTTGAACTGCCTTTTGAACCTTCGGGTTTGGGGCAGTACGGCGTGCCACATGTGAGGCGTTGGCTTGACCCTTCTACGGCTGGATCACCGGTACTGTGACATATTCTGGGATTATTTGAACTCCGCTCAAGAGTTGAGCACTTTGGGAAATTTTGGGTGTTTGATTATCTGTTCGGAAAGTTTAATACTGTATATTTATCTGGAATGTGATACAATATGTGGAATTCATAGAGTTAGGCATGAAATGCGGAGTATGTGATATTTCGGATTTATGATGTCTAAAGTGATTGTGGATTCCAAATATTGTAGTTTTACACTTTCTTTTCTGTGACCGTAAGTGTAATATGTGATATCGCCGGTTTCGTTGCTATATGTCAACGACAATTGGGATGCGCATATTTACTTACGTTGATGATATGAGATATTATGTGTTGCTGTGATATGTTATATTGGATCGTCGCGTTCAGAATAGCCGGGGGTTTTATGTGAGATGAGGGTTTTTATTTTCATTCATGTAAAATTCATTTGTAATGTAATATTCTTTTATTTGGGGCACTTCCAGGATGCGGTTGCTGTCACCAGTGTATATTATTTACTTTTCCGCATTAGGTAGACCCAAGGAGGGGAGCACAAGTAACCGGGTTCTAGGGTCCAGTGGGAGGCCATCTCGAGGAGTCGAGACCGGGTCTCCTAACCCTAGAATTGGCAGTGTTACTTGCCGCTCTCGTAGGGGTCTTGGGATGTGGGTTTGGCTATTCGTCGCGACCGTGGAATCCGTGTTTTATACAGGCTCGTATTAAAAACACGGACGTCCTAGTATATCCAATATTTCATATATGTTCTTCTGCTGCAATGTTCTGTGATGAGATCATATTACTGCCTGAGACGAATGCTTATACTATATATATATGCTGATATATAAATATTACTGCTTTCGTTTCTTCTGTGATGCTTAGGAAGCATAAGCTGATGGGATTTTTATTAATGAGATTAATAAAAGAAAAGAAACCTAAAGATGTTGTAGAATCAAAACTTAATAAAAAGGGTAGCTACAGTTTTGCTTTGCACAGTGATATATACGATATATCCTGCACCTTATTCGATGAGGAAAGGACCGAGATCCCTTCACCGGGAGTGACTCCTTTAGCAAAACTGGCAGATGCTACAAAACACGGTTTGTCTTTTGATTGCTTTTAGTGTTTTGCTTTGCACAGCGGTATATATGATATATCCTGCACCTTATTCGATGAGGAAAGGGCCGACGATCCCTTCACCGGGAGTGACCCCTTTAGCGAAACTAAGAAAAGCCTCAAAAACACTCATTTTCAAAAACTACATGATTCTACGACGATATCAAGTTCAATACGCTCAGGGTTTTTCTGAAAACCTGCGTAGCCCTCCGTCATTTCAGATAAATACTACTTAGTATTCGTGCTACGGTAGTTTGGCCTTCGTCAAAGCGTAGTGTACGGTAGCTAACTAGTACTTATCTGTCTGCATACGATGCGATTGGATTAGGGTATTCGTACGGCGTAGTTTGGCCTTCGTCAAGGGTCGTACGAGTGGGTTTAATTCAATCAAGAAATGAACGGGTTGAACTTGACTAGCGCTCTATGAGTAGTTTGGCCTTCGTCAAGGTCATGGGACGCTAGGGGTAAAAGTTTTATCGGGAATTTCAAGTGTTGAAATTTGCAATGAGATTGCATACCTCCTATGAGATAGTTGGATCCTGATACCCACTGCGAGTAAGAGTTACTCCTGGGAGAGTTTTACACAGGACAATTAGTCATTCAAGTAGGTGTCTAGAAAAGTGTTAACGAGGTTACGCCTCTGGGAAAACGAGGTTTACTTTAATTAGGTCCGTGCGAAAGCACGGGGAACCTCCCTCAAAGTACCGACACTGATCTGGCTGAAAGATTGACGAAGTTGTAAGGTGTAATTAATCCCGGCTAATCTTACCTTTTAGGGTTTTAAGGTAGATTTGATAAAAACAGTGGGAGACATCCTGATTAGATAAGATAATAACCAATCTAATCTTGCAAGAGCATACGCTAAAGTGTTTTCTTCTCTCTCTCTCCAGGTAGCGACCATGTCAGGCCATAATCAAGATAATAATATGGATGTATTGACTGAACCTGATTATTGTACTGAGCAAGGGAACGTTAGACCCATTCTTTCTTATAAGAGTTATAAGACTTAACAGGAAACAGCAGAATATCTGGATTCTCAGACCGCCCAAAAGAACATGCATGTTGATGCATCTTCTTCAGGTGTGTTTGTTATTGAGAACTGTTTCTCAGTTCACCCTACGTCCTGGGTATTAGATACCGGATCAGGATCCCACATATGTAAATTGTTACATGAGCTGCGAAAAGGTAGAGAACTAGGAAAAGGTGATCATTCCGTTCAAGTAGGGAACGGTGCGAGTATTGTAGCCAAAGCAGTTGGCGAATATCACCTTGTATTACCAAGTCGTAATACACTGATTCTGAATGAGTGTTATTATATACCGAACATGATGTGCAACATTATATCAGTTTCTTTATTGAGTAAAGAGGGATATAATTTTGTAGTACAGGAAAATGTTATGAACATATTCCTAGATCAAAAGTTGATTGCATCAGGCTCGTTACATAATGGCATATTCATTCTAAATCAGAATACAGTCCTAAATGTACAAAACACACACAAGAGGAAAAGTTCAGATATGAACGAATCCTACTTGTGGCATTGTAGACTTGGTCATATCAATACGACACGACTGGCTAAGTTACATAGGGATGGTTATTTGAATCCGTTCGAATTATCATCTTATGATACTTGCCATTCATGTCTCAAAGGAAAAATGACCAAAGCTCCGTTTAGTGGACACGGAGAAAGAGTTACCGAACTCTTAGGACTGATACATAGTGATGTATGCGGTCCCATGTCTACGCATGCCAGGAACGGTTCTTCCTACTTCATTACATTCACTGACGATCTCTCTAGATACGGACATGTGTTTCTGATGAAACACAAGTCTGAAGCTTTTGAGAAATTCAGAGAATATAAGCACGAAGTAGAGAACCAAACGAGCAAAAGTATTAAGATTCTTCGATCTGATCGAGGAGGTGAATACTTAAGCGGTGAGTTCCTAGATTATCTAAAAGAGAATGGGATTCTCTCTCAGCTTACTCCTCCTTATACACCACAGCACAACGGTGTATCTGAGCAGAGGAATCGCACCCTATTAGATATGGTACGCTCTATGATGAGCGAGGCTGAGTTGCCTATTTCCTTCTGGGGTTATGCGCTTGAGACAGCCATACATCTATTGAATATGGTTCCTACCAAATCAGTGCCTACCACTCCATATGAGATATGGAAAGGGAAGAGACCATCTCTTATGTATATTAAGATATGGGGTTGTCCAGCCTATGTCAAAAGACAAAATCCGGACAAGCTCGAGGCAAGATCTGTTTTATGTAAGTTTATTGGATATCCCAAACATTCGCGAGGGTATATCTTCTACCACTCCGAGGAACAAAAAGTGTTTGTTTCTCGACATGCCACCTTTTTAGAAAGGGGTTTTCTTATGAAAGAAATTGATGGCAATGAGGTAGAACTGGAAGAGGTTCCAGCAACACAAACTATAACAGAAGACTTGGTTGAACTAGAGAATTCAGTAGTACCCGACGAACCCCAGCCTCTCCGCCGATCTAGTAGGGTTTCTCATCCACCTGAGAGATACTACGGTTTTCTCATTGATGGTGGAAGCGAGGATTGCATCATGGATGATGATGACCCCACTAGTTTCGAGCAGGCCATCACGAGTGGTGACTCTGTGAAATGGCTGGATGCAATGCGATCTGAGATGGAATCCATGTACACCAACAAAGTATGGACTTTGGAAAATGCTCCTGAAGGGGTAAAACCCATTGGGAGCAAGTGGATCTTTAAAAAGAAATTTGGTGTAGATGGAAAAGTTGAGACTTTCAAAGCTAGACTGGTAGCAAAGGGATTTCGTCAACGACCAGGTGTGGACTATGACGAAACCTTTTCTCCAGTAGCTATGCTTAAGTCCATCCGGATCTTCCTTGCCATTGCTGCATATCATGACTACGAAATCTGGCAAATAGATGTTAAGACCGCCTTTCTAAACGGTGATTTAGAAGAGTGCGTGTACATGACTCAGCCAGAGGGCTTCGTAGATAGTGGGAGCAGCGGAAAGGTGTGCAAGCTGCTTAAATCCATTTATGGGTTAAAGCAAGCATCGCGGAGTTGGAACATCTGTTTTGATGTTGTAGTCAAAGAGTTTGACTTCATCAAAAATATAGATGAACCTTGTATCTGTAAGAAGGTAGCAGAGGGTAAGGTTGTCTTCCTCGTATTGTACGTGGATGACATACTCTTGATAGGAAATGATATTCCTATGCTGCAATCAGTCAAGCTCTTCTTATCACAGAGATTCTCAATGAAAGATCTAGGTGATGCCTCCTGCATATTGGGAATCATGATCTATAGAGATAGATTTAAACGGATATTGGGATTGTCCCAATCCAGGTATATTGACACCATACTAAAGAGGTTTAGTATGGAAGAATCCAAGCGTGGGAATCAGCCCACGATCTCTGGACTCACTCTCTCCAAAGAGATGTCTCCCAAGACTGATTTGGAGCGAGCTCGCATGCAAGGGATACCCTATGCTTCGGCAGTAGGCTCTATCATGTATGCGATGCTGTGTACCAGACCCGATGTAGCATACTCACTAAGTGTAGTGAGTCGGTATCAAGCAGATCCTGGAGAGAGTCACTGGACAGCTGTGAAGAACATTCTCAAGTACTTACGAAGGACTAAGGAGATGTTCTTGGTGTATGGTAACGGAGAACTCCAGGTGGAGTCCTTTACCGATTCCAGCTTCCAAAGTGATAAGGACGACTCTAAGTCGCATTCGGGTTTTGTCTTTACCCTCAATGGAGGGGCGGTATGTTGGAAGAGTTCCAAACAGGATACCGTTGCAGACTCAACGATGGAGGCTGAATACATCGCTGCCAACGATGCTGCCAAAGAGGCTGTCTGGATCAAGAAGTTCATTAGTGAACTTGGTGTGGTTCCATCCATTGAGCATCCAATACCTCTGTATTGCGATAACAATGGAGCTGTGGCGTTAGCCAAGGAACCCAGGTCCCATCAGAAGTCCAGACATATTCTGAGGCGGTATCACCTGATCAGGGAGATAGTTGATCGCCGGGAGATCGAGGTCAGGAGAGTAGATACGAAGGACAACACTGCGGATCCATTCACGAAGGCTATTCCCCAGATACAGTTTGAGAGATTATTCGGGATGCTGGGTATGCGATACTACAGCAGCTGGCCTTAGTGCAAGTGGGAGATTGTTAGTTATGTATATGCCTTAGAGGCCATTGTTGTACATTTGATGTATATTATAATGGATGCTTGGTTATATATAGAGAAGACTTTCTTGCTCGTCATGATAGTATGCTATTTGGTTTCACTTTATCTTAACATGTTGACTTGTATTGGTTTACTGTTTTACTCTCACATGTTGATAAAGCCCTTAGGATCTGTACTCGACTACTGGGACTATGATGAGATCATACCAGTGGGGCCGCGGTAGTCGATGAGTACATCCTATAACTGTTCCTAGTTGAGGGTATATCGAGACAGGGCATCGATACACCAGAGTAGACTAGCGTATACGCATCTTGACCCATATGATGGGTGATGGATGATCCCATATCCATCGGTGTTTGACATCAGAGATGGTGTACGGGTGCTCATTGGAGACTGGGTACACTGGACGGACTCGCCGAGAACTCCCAGATGGTGATATACCACACGTCAGATGGCAGTTCTCCGGTGACACAGGTACAGGGTAGTCTGAAGACCCGAGATCGTCATAGAGTCTTGTGTGATTCCCACTGTGCTTTGATTTCCACCTTACCACGTCCAAGAGGGCGTGCAAAACGGTGGCTTTTGGGTACAGTCCCGAATCACATGGAGGCAATGAGCGATAGGAGGGGATTCGTCTCTCCCGGTATAGGGAGTTGATGTTGTGCCGTGTTCGATTGGCTATAACTGGAAGTCCCTGGCCAGGGCTGATATAGAGATTTACTGGTAAGTGTTACTAGTAGTTTCTCGACCCGTTATGAGCCATACATCGACACGACTTATCGGTTACTGGGGTCTGACGTATACCACCCCTAGACTTGATATGCGACATATCAGACGAACAGACCGGACTGTACGGGAGTGTTACTGATCGGATTCACAGGAGAACGCACAGGCTAGCTTGTTGATCTTCTGATCGCTCAATACCTGGGTGGCTGTTACGTTTAGCTGACCGCTTGCAGCTTGTGGGTGTTTGATATGATCATCACCTGCTACCGGCGTATTGACGATTCTTTAGAGTCCTACACAGAAGTTTCTTGGCTCAGGCGAAACGGAGTAGAGGCACATATGTGATATGTGCAGGACCGAGAATAATGCGATATGGGATACCGTATTATATTCTCGCGATATTTAGATATGAACCGGGACATCGGATCAAGTGTTGATTCGATAAATCGGTACATGATATATTAGTCGGTTATATTCGATATAGCCGGATCGTCGGATCAAGTGTTGATTCGATGATTTAATATATAATAATATATATGATATATTATTATATTAACTAATATTGGCTTGCTTTATTATTTCATTTTCTCAGTGGATGATACATTGATATATATGCGATATATGTTAATTGTATTATTTTCTTTTGTTGCAAATATATAATATATATATGATATATATTATTGTGACATGATATGATTAATTGTTAAACATGTTTAAGGATGATTAATTGAGGTTAGGGTTTAATTAGGGTTAGTTGCTTCATGCACCTTCTAGAAGCTATTTGTTTTGTCATTGTAAAGATATTTATGGATGACACTTTACTAAACCTAACCAAACCCTAACTCTAGTTATTTCTCTACACATTCTCATCCATTCATCCTTGACCATGGTTCACAATTCAATCATATAGATTATATTCTATTCATCACAAAAGGATAATTGATATTATCATTTCCATTATCTTCTTCTTCTTCTTCTTGAAGAAGCTCTTTTGAAAATCCTTAAGTGATGAAATAAAATGAGAAAATGATATTAAAAGAAAGCAAAATCACCACTCTCTCATCCTCATCTCATCTAGCCCATGTGATTAGGGTGTTCTTCTCTTTTGAGTGAGAAAGCTTGAGTCGAAGCAACTTCAAGGTAGATCATCGGAGATTTGGAATACGACAAGCTAGAATGGATCGTTCGAGTCGTGGAGCCTCTCATGAGTCCGGAAGATCGTGGATCGTGGCAAAGGGACTTCTACTCGGAGCTTGTGAAGTGAAGGAGCGGACTACAAAGGTTGTAATCCCTCACACTTAGATAAAAGTTATCATCTTGCATATAAAACCCTAATAATCTAGCAAAGATCCCGGCTTTGGGTTGTTCGGCACGTCTAAAATTTAATCCGGGCATGTTTGATGCCTTAAGAACCTTCACAAGAGTGCCTAGGAACCCTACAGTCTGGATTGTTAAGATCCACTTTATGGGGGTGAGGAACACATTTTGCAACTGTATTTATGATTTTCATTCTGTCAAGTGTTGAAATAAAAATCAACACTTGACAATCAATCCAAGATGCTCAATAACTTGCTTCAAAACCATAATCTAATCTTGATGATGCTCAATATTAGCGATTTCCATGATCACGACACGTGGCAGATGACGTGTCTCATAACGCTTTATGATATCAGTATCCTATATTTGTAGTTTTAATTGTTGATTGTTATAGATGTATACCATTGCAATAATAGTTTTTGGTTGATGAATGCTATTGCAATGTAGGATGATCAGTTCTATCAATCTTGATCTCAATGGTTTAAAATCATGTTACACATACAACACGAATGCACAACAAACGCATAATCAGAGAGCGATTCGAGATGTTCGGGTTAAAACCAATATATGATACTCGATGATAATATGAAACCTTCATATTCCCATCGATACCCATATATGAAACTAAAAGCGCCACTTAGACCCCGTCTATCGGTTAACATACGTGCGATGCTCGTCGTGACCTAGAACTATACGAAGATTGTTAAATATCGGACAGTATAGCTCGATACTAACAACCGTCGTATAGTCTACGCGACGAGAAAATTCAATCGTATGGTAACCCATAGATTTGTCCCGTGTGGACAAGTTAAGAATGTATAAAGCAAACGCCTTCATTCACTTGTGTTTTCATCCGTTTCGAGATATTTCGTCGGTATCTTTCCGCTGGTTCTCCGTGTACAAAGATAGATTAGATGTTCATTTCAACGTTGTTTCACAGCTTTGAAATGATTATCTATTCTATTACAGTGTACTCGGAGAACAGCGGGGAGGTGCTGCCGAAATTTACTCGAAACGGTTGAAAGCACAAGTGATGGGCGTTCGCTCTATACATTCTTAATGGGATAGAAGCCTACCCCCGACAGCCGGAACACATACATACAAACGCATAATTAGAGAGCGATTCGAGATGTTCGGGTTAAAACTAATATATGATACTCGATGATAATATGAAACCTTCATATTCCCATCGATACCCATATATGAAACTAAAAGCGCCACTTAGTCCCCGTCTATCGGTTAACATACGTGCGATGCTCGTCGTGACCTAGAACTATACGAAGGTTGTTAAATATCGGACATTATAGCTCGATACTAACAACCGTCGTATAGTCTACGCGACGAGAAAATTCAATCGTATGGTAACCCATAGATTTGTCCCGTGTGGACAAGTTAAGAATGTATAAAGCAAACGCCTTCATTCACTTGTGTTTTCATCCGTTTCGAGATATTTCGTCGGTATCTTTCCGCTGGTTCTCCGTGTACAAAGATAGATTAGATGTTCATTTCAACGTTGTTTCACAGCTTTGAAATGATTATCTATTCTATTACAGTGTACTCGGAGAAAAGCGGGGAGGTGCTGCCGAAATTTACTCGAAACGGTTGAAAGCACAAGTGATGGGCGTTCGCTCTATACATTCTTAATGGGATAGAAGCCTACCCCCGACAGCCGGAACACATACATACAAACGCATAATCAGAGAGCGATTCGAGATGTTCGGGTTAAAACCAATATATGATACTCGATGATAATATGAAACCTTCATATTCCCATCGATACCCATATATGAAACTAAAAGCGCCACTTAGTCCCCGTCTATCGGTTAACATACGTGCGATGCTCGTCGTGACCTAGAACTATACGAAGGTTGTTAAATATCGGACATTATAGCTCGATACTAACAACCGTCGTATAGTCTACGCGACGAGAAAATTCAATCGTATGGTAACCCATAGATTTGTCCCGTGTGGACAAGTTAAGAATGTATAAAGCAAACGCCTTCATTCACTTGTGTTTTCATCCGTTTCGAGATATTTCGTCGGTATCTTTCCGCTGGTTCTCCGTGTACAAAGATAGATTAGATGTTCATTTCAACGTTGTTTCACAGCTTTGAAATGATTATCTATTCTATTACAGTGTACTCGGAGAACAGCGGGGAGGTGCTGCCGAAATTTACTCGAAACGGTTGAAAGCACAAGTGATGGGCGTTCGCTCTATACATTCTTAATGGGATAGAAGCCTACCCCCGACAGCCGGAACACATACATACAAACGCATAATCAGAGAGCGATTCGAGATGTTCGGGTTAAAACCAATATATGATACTCGATGATAATATGAAACCTTCATATTCCCATCGATACCCATATATGAAACTAAAAGCGCCACTTAGTCCCCGTCTATCGGTTAACATACGTGCGATGCTCGTCGTGACCTAGAACTATACGAAGGTTGTTAAATATCGGACAGTATAGCTCGATACTAACAACCGTCGTATAGTCTACGCGACGAGAAAATTCAATCGTATGGTAACCCATAGATTTGTCCCGTGTGGACAAGTTAAGAATGTATAAAGCAAACGCCTTCATTCACTTGTGTTTTCATCCGTTTCGAGATATTTTGTCGGTATCTTTCCGCTGGTTCTCCGTGTACAAAGATAGATTAGATGTTCATTTCAACGTTGTTTCACAGCTTTGAAATGATTATCTATTCTATTACAGTGTACTCGGAGAACAGCGGGGAGGTGCTGCCGAAATTTACTCGAAACGGTTGAAAGCACAAGTGATGGGCGTTCGCTCTATACATTCTTAATGGGATAGAAGCCTACCCCCGACAGCCGGAACACATACATACAAACGCATAATTAGAGAGCGATTCGAGATGTTCGGGTTAAAACCAATATATGATAATATGAAACCTTCATATTCCCATCGATACCCATATATGAAACTAAAAGCGTCACTTAGTCCCCGTCTATCGGTCAACATAACGTGCGATAATTTATTCTTTTCAACGACAAACGCACACACAAAGCATATACACGGATTTTCTCCTTTGTCAGTAACTATCTCGTTCTTATATTTCTCAATATAGTCAGCATAACCTACAATTTATATGTTATTCAGTCTAACATGGCCCATGAGTACGTCAGAGTTAAGGACTGGATGTATGTGGATTGGAAACAACGTATGCAACCTAAGTTTGTCGCAGGAGTTGCTGCTTTCCTTGAATTTGCACGAGCACATAATAAGATCATAATAGAGAAGATTCTCTGTCCGTGCGATAGATGTGGCAATAAGCACTGGCAGAAGGTAGAATTGGCGGAGCTTCATATTGTAAAACATGGGTTTACTAGACTTTATTCAACTTGGAAATATCACGGGGAAGGAGAAGAATGCAGTACTGCGGTAGAAGAAGAAGGAGAACACGATAATGCGGCAGGAGAAGAAGAAGAATTCGGTAATACGGCAGGATACGGAAATTTATTTCCATCAGAAGAAATGGAGGATATGGTAGAGGCTGCCCTAGGTGAATCTATTCGTACCGAAGATGACATTCCTTCCGGTCAAGGACCGCGTGCGGATAAATATGAAAATTTCATGAATGATGCTAGGAAACCAATTTATGAGAATGCGAAGTATTCCACCCTCTCATAGTTCGTCCAACTTTTCCAAATTAAGTGTCTAAATGGATGGAGCAACAAGTCATTCACAATGCTTCTTTCGTTCTTGAAAGATTCTATGCCTCCGGGAAATAATGTGCCCGAAAGCTGGTACGAAGCCCAGAAAATGATGTCTGATTTGGGTCTAAAGTGCGAGAAGATTCAAGCATGTCCTAAAAATTGCGTGTTGTACCGGAAAGAGAATTCAGATTTGAAAGAGTGTCCAACATGCGGAGAGGCCAGATATACGCCGAAAGATTCTGATAAGAAGCCTGATATACCTGTAAAGATAGCACGATATTTTCCCATAACACAGAGGCTATTCAGGTGCAAGAAAACAGCCGAGGCAATGATTTGGCATCACCGTGCTCCTCCAAGCGAAAATGGAAAAATGAGCCATCCAAGAGATTCACCGGCATGGAAGGATTTCGATAGGAGGCACGCAATATTCAGTAGCGATCCTCGCAATGTCCGGCTCGGACTGGCTGCCGATGGCTTCTGCCCATTCAACTATATGGCTGGAAGTCACAGTACATGGCCCGTTGTAATGATAATTTATAATCTGTCGCCTTGGTTGGCTATGGACCAATCATACTTTATGATGCCTCTTCTTATCGACGGACCAAACTCACCGGGGAACAATATCGACGTCTATCTCCGACCTCTGATCGAGGAGCTGAAAACTTTGTTCATTGATGGTGTAGAGACATATGATTCAAACACAAATACAACCTTCATACTGCGTGCGGCTTTAATGTGGACAATTAATGACTTTCCTGCGTATGGAATGCTATCAGGTTGGTCCGTACATGGTCACAAAGCATGTCCTCATTGCCATGAACACACAACATCAAAATTTTTGAATTTTAGCAGGAAGGTTTGTTATTGCGGCCATCGACGTTTTCTGCCTCCAGACCACCCCTATAGGTTAGACACGGTTCACTTTGATGGTCATCAGGAGCTTCTTGGGCCTCCATCCCCATTGTCCGGAGAGGACGTGACTGCTAAATGGGATGGTTACAATAACGTGGCCTTCGGGATGGATCCGACGAGACAGGTCAAACCACAATATTGGAACAAGTTAAGCATTTTCTTCGAGCTTCCGTACTGGTCTACAAATTCAGTGCGTCATTGTCTGGACGTCATGCATATAGAGAAGGGAGTATCAGAGCACATACTTAACTTGCTTCTGTGTAAAGACGCGAAATCGAAAGACAACATGAATGCCCGGATGGATCTACAAAAGTGGGGAATAAGAAGTGAACTGCACCCTAAACCGGTAGCGGGTAAACCGGGCAAGTTTGTACTTCCCAATGCCGCTTATCATATGTCACAACCGAAGAAGAAAAGATTCCTGCAGGTGTTGCATGATTTGAAAGTCTCCACAGGTTTCTCAGGATCATTCAGCAAGAAAATAAAAATTGTGAAGGGCAAGATCGATGGGCTGAAAAGTCATGATCACCATGTTATCGTGGAGTACCTTCTTCCATTAGCCCTCAGGACTTCTCTCCCCGACTCGGTTGGTCTAGTAATCAACGACCTATGTTGTTTTTTCAGGGAGTTGTGTGCTAAAACACTGGAGGTTGCGACGCTGGATAAACTAGAAAATTCTATTGCGTTGATACTTTGCAAGTTTGAGCGTATTTTCCCACCGTCATTCTTCGATATCATAATACACTTGACGGTTCATCTTGCAACTGAGGCGAAGTTAGCCGGACCGGTACAATATCGATGGATGTATCCTGTCGAGAGGTACGTGTAATTTTTCGTTTCGCGCAATTTATAAATTTATTTTTGTCCTGTATGCCCGTGTTTATTTATTCAACATATTCTCATTAGGTACCTTTACACTCTTAAGAAGTATATACGCAATAAAAATCGACCAGAGGGTTCTATCATGCAAGGTTATCTTCTTGATGAAGCAACCACATTTTATTCCCACTATCTGGACGAGAACATTGAGACAAGGCTTAACCGACCACGAAGAATTCAAGACGGGCCATATGGTAAAGCCGAGTATAAGAGGGTAGACACTATGTTTATCAACAAGATATACCGGTTTATCTTGCTTAATTGCGCATGTCTTGAACAAATTAGAGAGTAAGTTCTTTTGGATTAATTGTTATATCTGTGTTTGTGTGTGTATGAAATGACATAATATTAATATCACAATTATTTGTCGAAAACAGAACTCATTTTAACGAGGTACGTGAGGGGCATCCTGATTGGAACGAAGAGCGTTTGGAAAAATACCATCAGGATAATTTTTGTGATTGGGTCACAGAGCATGTAAGTTATTCGAATTACATTTTATTGCTATCAGTTTTAATCTAAACTTGTATCGTTATGTATTTATCATAAAATTTGTTTTGTTAGATCCACGATCCGAACTTGTCTGCATCATTTGAGAGTGATTCAAGATGTTTAGCTCAATTTCCTAGTATGGAGGTTGCATATTACAAAGGATTTGGTGTCCTTGGATACAAATTCGAAGTTAAGGACATAGAAACATCTAGAATCACTCAGAATAGTGGGATTGCGACGGTAGGATCGGACGGTGTGATTTACTATGGGTACTTAAATTGTATACTCGGCATCCACTATCCCGGACGATCAGAACCCTTTTATATATTCCACTGTACTTGGTACGATCCGCGAACCGATACAGACAGGTGGAGAAGCAGTCTTGGGACTTAGAAAGATGAATATGGATTGACCAGTGTGAACACACTTCGATTTTACGGTCAGGACGAACCGTTTATCTTTCCGAACCAAGCGTTCCAAGTATACTACTCACAGTGTTTGAAGCATCCGGGGTGGAGTGTTGTATGCCGATGGAAACCTAGAGATGTCTACGATGTCCCAGAATACGAGGACAGCGATGAGGACGAAGAAGAGAGAAGGCTTAAAGTGCTCTGACCGTCTGTTTCGAAGGACAGGTTGTCTTCGACCGATCATGAAGTTACGTGGGTTAGAAATGACATCGACGATGAAATCCAAGTAGATATGTATGATGCGCCCACGAAACGAAAAAGGTTATCAGTAATGTTATATTATTACTTCACAGTTTACGCTCTAGATCATATATAGTCAATACTTTTAATGATTGTCTAATGCGTCCACGAACCGTTTATCTAGATTTGATGACGATGTCGGGAGCAGCGAGGGGCGGCAGGAGCTCCAGCCGCGGTAGAGGCAGAGGCAGAGGCAGAGCAGTTCTGCCGCCCGGAGAGCTCCGTAGGGAGCTTCAGAGGGCCGGTCTTGCACCCAGATCGGAGACCCCTTCGGATGCCTCCTTCCGTGTGGATTTTGCCACACCTCCAGGTATACTGTACGCATATCCATTTTCAATGTAATATTACAGATATTCATGCATGTTTATGTCAAAATTACTTATATTGTCAATGTTTGATTGTCTAGTTGTTGGTCCTGCGTCCACATCTGGGACAGAGGCCACCCCCGCTCCTCCAGGTATGATTATATATCATATAGTGTATGTATATTGATTTAGAATGCTATATCATAAATATACACATTCCTTTTGCTCTTACTTAGCAATTTTTATTATTGTCTAGCTGTAGGTGGTGACACCACCGCACCTGCGGGTATGTTTATATGTCCTATAGTACATGCATATTGATTTAGAACGTTATATTATTGATCTACACATTCTTTTTGCAATTACTTATAAAATCTATTTTTAATTGTCTAGTTGTTGGTCCTGCGTCCACATCTGGGACAGAGGCCACCCCCGCTCCTCCGGGTATGTTTATATATCATATAGTGTATGTATATTGATTTAGAATGCTATATCATAAATATACACATTCCTTTTGCTCTTACTTAGCAATTTTTATTATTGTCTAGCTGTAGGTGGTGACACCACCGCACCTGCGGGTATGTTTATATGTCTTATAGTGCATGCATATTGATTTAGAACGTTATATTATTGATCTACACATTCTTTTTGCAATTACTTATAAAATCTATTTTTAATTGTCTAATTATAGGTGGTGCGTCCATACCTTCCACAGGGGCCACTCCTGCCGCTTCCATACCCTCCGCATCGTCTGCAGGTTAGTGTATGAATAAATTTAAAATATTTATTTATTTTACATATGCTCTATAGAATAAATATGAACTTCATGGAGATTTAGCGTCGATGTTTATTTTATAGTTGGAGGGGATGCGTCCGGGTCCGGGACCCCGGTTGTTCCTCACCGGAGGAACTATCGTCCCGCTCGTGCTGCTGCTCGGGCCCAGGCTCGTGCGCTATTCACCGGAGGTATATATCACACTTGAATTTTTGTTTAACCTTGATTTCTTAATACAACTTTGTCTTATTATTGATTGTCTTGATATTTCTTGCAGACGCAGGGCCTCTCCATCCCCAGAGGGGGACTCGAGGCCCGAATCAGTCCCATAGACTGAGGCCTGATAGAGCTAGGGGGGAGGCAGCATTCCCCCTATTTTTTACCCTTGACTATCGCTATACCGGTCCTCAAGCCGAGAGGTTCGGCCGGTATTTGGGGGACGAGAGCCGGATCGTAAAGAAATATCCACTTCACGTTGAGTGGGGCGAGCAGCACCAGCGCTCATTCGCCCTCTTCTTTGAACAGGCTCGGGTATGTATTAATATATATTTTCATTTGATCTATCCAATATATTTATTATTAACACTTGCAATCTAATAACAATGTTTTTTTTTGTATTTTCAGTTGGATTACGATTTTCAGCCTGTAGCCGACCCTGATCACCCGGGGAGGGTGTTCGACCTTCATGCTCTGTACAATGGCCTGATGAAGAACATGCAGGCCAAGGTCCGATATAACAGGAATGAGCTGAAGGCCGACTGCTACTCCCTGTGGATAGCGACCCCCGAGGCAGAGAGAGCGGCCCTCCTATCTACTCCGGCGTTTGCGAGAGTCGACGTAGAGACATGGCCTCTATTGTGCGCTTATTTCAACTCTGAACGCAAACAAGTATGTATTTTAAATTTAATTCATTATTTGTGATATAATTTATTTCTTTCTGTTTCTTAATTAGAAAACTAAATGTTAATGCGTTGTGCAGAAACAGGCCGCTCAGAATACGGAGAACAGGAAGTCGGCGAAGAGAGGTCGCCCCACTTACACAGGTGGCTCGAGGAACATTACTCGAGCCATGGAGTTATCGGTAAATTAAGAGTTATTCTCTAATATTCTGCAATATTAAGAGTTATTCTCTAATATATCTAATATTAAGAGTTACTTTCTAATATTGCAGACATCTCAGACCGTGGCGTCAGGTGGTACACCGAGCGTGCTGTCCGCATATCTTGCCGTCCACGGCACCTCGACAGATCCCGCCACGGGCGAGCTTCGATGTCCCGACGTCGCTACCCAGGAGTACTGCGTAAGTGTTAATATTTTTTCTACCCAAATTTGAAATTTTAGTTTTGAAAGGTTCAAGTTTAAATTTTATACTTATACTTTACTGCTTAATGTGGGTGTAGGAGCGGGTGGTTGAGCAGGCCCAGGCCTCGGGGATCGATTTTACTGAACAGAACGATCTGAGGCTGCTGACCCCAGTTCTGGACGCCGCACACGGAGGGCACCACGGAGGTTGGGAGAGAGGCCGGGGATTGGGCCCTAGCAGGGCCCATATGAGGTTGGACTCCACCCCGGCGGTTACTTCCTCCGTCTCCAGTGACCGGCATGTCCATCAGGAACTGGATAGCTTGAGGGCCACCGTTCAGGAGTTGAAGGAGATGCTGGTATGTATACTACTTTATAGTAAAATATCATTTCATATTATATACATATCAACATATCCATAATTAGTACGTAGCTTGAGCTTATTTGGTTTTAGACTTAAGTCTGATTAATCATACATACATATGTAATTAAAATAAACAACGCTTTTCCAAACTAGATATCCAAACAGGGTTTCGAAATAACTTAATAATGAAACGAATTCGAATAATACACAGTTCTTACACGCTTCTTACACACGTTATGTCCAGACGCGACAGGGTAGATCGGCCGAGCCTCCACATGCATCTCCTTCGGCTGCGGCTCCGCAAGCCACTACATCGGCTGCGGTTCCGCAGACAGCTCCTGTAGCTCCACCGCCCACTCAGACTCCCGCAGCCGCGGCTCCGCAAGCGACTACCTCGACGGCGGCTGCGCATACCACATCGCCAGCTCCACATGCCGCTCAGACTCCCTTATATGTAGCATTGCAGAGTGTATTGACCGAGGAGCAGGCACGCGTTATTCTAACGTTATTCGGAGGTGGAGCTGGACCGAACTGGGGTAGCTTTTTGGTTCTTATTTTTTGAAACATGTATTTATATCACATTGTACTACATTTTGAAACGATATTGATATTGGTTTGTATTTATATCATATTCAGTTTTTGGGTTTCTTTTGTATATTATATATATGCGTGAGATGTGATTATGAATACTGCAATATATGATTTGATTGATGTATATAGTATTGTGCACAGGGCGGGAAAAAATCTAGCAGCCCATTTTTAAAAAAAAAATACAGATAATATGTACCTACGGATTAAGCCGTAGGTATATATGTTGCCCCTACGGGCATATCCGTAGGGGCAAACTATCAGGAAACCTGATATTTTCCCACCTGATATCAGTGCAGGGTGTTGGGGGTTCCCCTACGGATATGTCCGTAGGGGCCACTGTTTATCCCCTACGAATTTATCCGTAGGGGCAAAATATCAGGTTTCCTGATATTTTCCCCCCTGATCTCAGTGCAGGGTGTTGGGAAGGCCCCTACGGACCTATCCGTAGGGGCCACTTTCTATCCCCTACGGAGCTATCCATAGGGGTAGAACAAGGACCTACGGAGTTATCCGTAGGTATATACAATATATTCAAAAAAAAAAAATTACATATATGATTTGATTACCCCTACGGGGTACTCCGTAGGGGCTATAACACCTACCGATATATCCGTAGGGGCTCTAATTTGCCCGTAGGGGCAAGTTCAGGGCCTCAACTTGCACCTGCGGCCTTTGCACCTACGGGGTCTTTTTTCGCCCCTACGTACATATCCGTAGGGGCAATGGGTTGCCCCTACCGATAAATCCGTAGGGGCAACCCTTATTTGTAGTAGTGTTGGGGGTATGTATTTTTCGTTATCCGGACGTTCATTTTTTTAATTTTGGTCGACATGTATATTTTTCGTATTTTTAAAACTGAATTTTAGACCCGACCTGGGCATGTTTTGGACTAAATTTGTATTTACCAGAAAATCCAATTTTATTTCATCTAATATCTTTATTAAAATTTAACAGTTTAAAATATTTATAACTTACAAAATCGTTTTAAATTAAAATCTAAATCTTAATAACAACCCCTTTCTCTCTCTCTCTCTCCTCTGCATATATATATTTATATATATTTTATTTATTTCCTTATTTAATACATAGCCTCTTCTTCTTCTTTCTTCTTTCTTCTTTCTTTTTCTTGATCTTGTTTCTTGATTCCGGTGATCACCGCCGGAACCGTGCTCGTCGCTGACGATCCGAGTAATCCAGTGAACGTACCTGACTTGCGTGATCACCCTCGTGCGTTGTTTGGAACGTTCCGTGTACCGTGCGCGTGTCGCGACATTTCGCCGACGAAGAACGTTCCGTACACATCCGTTCTTGTTCCGTCTAGGCAAGTTAATCTTGCTACATGCTATATAATTCATTTTATACCTATTTAAATAAATACCATACCTATAGTTTAAATCTAGTACCCCATGTTTAATTTTATAACGTTTCGATATTCCGTTTGCATCCGTTTATATCATTTTAAATCTAGATCATGAAAACTTATCTTGTGACATACTTGTTTACATTATACTGCATCCATATCATTTAAAATATATATCGTCGTAATATTTCTTATTATTATTTTTAATTAGTTTATAGTCTGCATTTTATAATGTTATACATTTGAAAATATTATAGTTTACGCATGAAACGTCGTCGCAAAGCGGATACGACAAATCTGAAATTTACTGTACACCTTACCTTATAAAATTCATTATAAATCATAGAAAAATTATTAGTATACGTTCTTTAGTTCGTTACGAAGCCAACTCAGAATACTATAACTCTACGAAATATTTACTTGCAAAATAAATTGTTTAGATAACGTAAAATGCAAATGAAAATGTCTCTAAACTGCTGTCCAGGGAAATTCCAGCAGCAAACTTTCAATTTCGAATGTTCATAGTTTTTTGTAGAGACAACCTGAGATACTTATACTTATAAAAATAAAAACCTTACTGAATTATCTTTTTTTTGGTATAAGACACGTCCCTTTGGGAGAACGTTTGTTATTTTTAAGCTATTTTACAAATCAGGGTGACGCTGAATTTCTGAACGGAACTTTCTTGTGCATGGTTAATCAATACCACTTTTATAGTTATTAATCGCTTTGAATATGCTATCCATATTAATATTATTATATCAATATTTATATCACATATTGCTTAGTTGTACATCCCACATTACCATTTTATAGTTTTATAACTTTTCGGATACCCGTTTGCATCCATCGCATTTAAGATACATATAATTGCATCCATAGATCACATTACTACATAATACTGTGATATTAACACTCCATGTTTAATAAATTGCATCCTAATTAATATTGGAACTATAAATGTAACCCTAATAAATAACTGTGCATCCATATCCTTGAAATTATATCTATTTGCATACCATATCACATTATTCCATTTTGTTGTTATATTAGTACCCCATGTTTGTTTTGTATACCCATGCTTATACTAGTTGATTATGAGCATCCACATGATATCTTGTACACCCTGACATGACTTGTTACACCCACTACTTGACACGACATGGTACCGTGCAACTCTTGACATGACATGACACTTGTATACAATACTCGACTTGACCTGATGTATCATGGCTTGACCTGTTACCTGATCTTGTGTCTAATGCCAACAAACCTGACATGTAGTCCTTACGGACCGTTCCTGTTGTCTATCCGGACAAACCTGCACCTACCTGCTCCTGTGTTGGCATTAGTTCTTGATTGCTTAAATACCTGATTTGAACACATATAACTTGGGGGTATGGGAAAATCAATGATGAAACCTGACTTGTAATTCGACAGTTCGATACCTGTTCTGATCAGTCTTACGGGCTAGGCCAGCCTCGGGGTGATGATGCTGACATCACTCATCTGTACATGCTACCTTTTACTGCCTAGCGGCACGTCTCGGATTCAGCCCGAGAATCTTGACCGTGGTCCCGGGCACGCACGGGATACTATCGAGTTACATCGATGATTCATCAAATTGATTTCAAAGACTTGAGAGTAGTTAACCCAATAGACCAGTTTAGATAACTCACTACACATTACCCCATTGTCCTTACTTATATCACTCTTATGCTTGTTTACCATTTATGCTCATACTTGCATGTATTGCTACCCCTGTTTTATTATTGCTTGATGTTATGACGCGCTGACGTCTGGGTTTTGCATGGCCCGGATTCTCTACCTTTGTTGCAGACTGATCAGGAGTATTGCCGCTGTTAGACCGAGCGGTAGGGATCCTGTTGGTTTCCAGTCTTACATTCCAGGTGTTTATTTGATCTTTTGCTTCCGCAGACTATATTATTTCTTGACTCTTTTACTCTGGCTTATGGACATGTACTAGATAGTTAGTTTACTTTCCTGTTCTTGATATCTCTACATCCGTAATGTGATCGTGGAAGGATTTTTCCTATCCACAGGTAGCATGGTTGGCTATGTCACGTGCCCATCTTAGCGTACTTTGGGAAGCGGGGCGTGACAAAGGTTATCAGTAATGTTATATTATTACTTCACATTTTACGCTCTATACATATATAGTCAATACTTTTAATGATTGTCTAATGCGTCCACGAACCGTTTATCTAGATTTGATGAGGATGTCGGGAGCAGCGAGGGGCGGCAGGTGCTCCAGCCGCGGCAGAGGCAGAGGCAGAGCGGTTCTGCCGCCCGGAGAGCTGCGTAGGGAGCTTCAGAGGGCCGATCATGCACCCAGATTGGAGACCCCTTCGGATGCCTCCTTCCATGTGGATTTTGCCACACCTCCAGGTATACTGCACGCATATCCATTTTAAATGTAATATTACAGATATTCATGCTTGTTTATGTCAAAATTACTTATATTGTCAATGTTTGATTGTCTAGTTGTTGGTGATGCGTCCACATCTGGGACAGAGGCCACTCCCGCTCCTCCAGGTATGTTTATATATCATATAGTGCATGTATATTGATTTAGAATGCTATATCATAAATACACACACATTCATTTTGCTCTTACTTAGCAATTTTTATTATTGTCTAGCTGTAGGTGGTGACACCACCGCACCTGCGGGTATGTTTATATATCCTATAGTGCATGCATATTGATTTAGAACGTTATATTATTGATCTACACATTATTTTTGCAATTACTTATATAATCTATTTTTAATTGTCTAATTATAGATGGCGCGTCCACATCTTCCGCAGGGGCCACTCCTGCCGCTTCCATACCCTCCGCATCGTCTGCAGGTTAGTATGAATAAATATAAAATATTTATTCATTTTACATATGCTCTATAGAATAAATATGAACTTCATGGAAATTTAGCGTCAATGTTTATTTTCTAGTTGGAGGGGATGCGTCCGCATCCGGGACCCCGGTTGTTCCTCACCGGAGGAACTATCGTCCCGCTCGTGCTGCTGCCCGGGCCCAGGCTCGTGCGATAGTCACCGGAGGTATATATCACACTTCAATTTTCGTTTAAGCTTGTTTTCTTAGTATAACTTTGTATTAATATTAATTGTCTTGATATTTCGTGCAGACGCAGGGCCTCCCCATCCCTAGAGGAGGACTCGAGGCCCGAATCAGTCCCATAGGCTGAGGCCTGACAGAGCTAAGGGGGAGGCAGCATTCCCCCTCATTTTTACCCTTGACTATCGCTATACCGGTCCTCATGCCGAGAGGTTCGGCCGGTATATGGGGGACGAGAGCCCGCTCATGAAGAACTATCCACTTCACGTTGAGTGGGGCGAGCAGCACCGGCGCTCATTCGCCCTTTTCTTTGATCAGGCTCGGGTACGTATTAATATATATTTTTATTTGATTTATCCAATATATTTATTATTAACACTTGCAATCTAATAACAATGTTTTTTTTGTATTTTCAGTCGGATTACGATTTTCAGCCTGTACCCGACCCTGATCATCCTGGGAGGGTGCTCCACCTTCATGCTCTGTACAATGGCCTGATGAAGAACATGCAGACCAAGGTCCGATACAACAGGAATGAGATGAAGGCCGACTGCTACTCCCTATGGATGTCGAACCCCGAGGCAGAGAGAGCGGCCCTCCTATCTACTCCGGCGTTTGCGAGAGTCGACGTAAAGACATGGCCTCTATTGTGCGAATATTTTGACTTCCTCATATCTTGCAGACTGTACCCGACCCCGAGGCAATATTAAGAGTTATTTTCTAATATTTCTAATATTAAGAGTTATTTTCTAATATTGCAGACAGCTCAGACAATGGCGCAAAGCGGTACACCGAGCGTGCTATCCGCATATCTTGCCGTCCACGGCACCTCGACAGATCCCGCCACGGGCGAGCTTCGATATCCCGACGTCGCTACCCAGGAGTATTGCGTAAGTGTTAATATTTATTCTACCCATATTTGAAATTTTAGTTTTGGAAGGTTCAAATTTAAATTTTATACTTATACTTTACTGCTTAATGTGGGTGTAGGAGCGGGTGGTTGAGCAGGCCGAGGCCTCGGGGATCGATTTTACCGGACAAAGCGATCCGAGGCTGCTGACCCCAGTCCTGGACGCCGCACACGGAGGGCACCACGGAGGTTGGGAGAGAAGCCGGGGACTAGGCCCTAGCAGGGCCCATATGAGGTTGGACTCCACCCCGGCGGTTACTTCCTCCGTCTCCAGTGAGCGACGTGTCCAGCAGGAACTAGAGAGCTTGAGGGCCACCGTTCAAGAGTTGAAGGAGATGCTGGTATGTATACTACTTTATAGTAAAATATCATGTCATATTATAGATATCAACATATCCATAATTAGTACGTAGCCTGAGCTTATTTGGTTGTAGACTTAGGTTTGATTAATCATACATACATATTTAATTAAAATAAACAACGGTTTTCCAAACTAGATATCCAAATGGGGTTTCGAAATAACTTGATAATGATACGAATTCGAATAATACACTGTTCTTACACGCTTATTACACACGTTAGGTCCAGATGCGACAGGGTACATCGGCCGAGCCTCCACATGCATCTCTTTCGGCTGCGGCTCCGCAAGCCACTACATCGGCTGCGGTTCAGCAGACAGCTCCTATAGCTCCACCGCCCGCTCAGACTCCCGCAGCCGCGGCTCCGCAAGCTACTACCTCGACGGCGGCTGCGCAGACCACATCGCCAGCTCCAAAGGTGCTCAGACTCCCGCACGCGCCGAATTGCATGGTTTATTGACCGAGGAGCAGGCGCGCCAAATTCTAGCGTTTATCAGAGGTGGAGCTGGACCGAGGTAGGGTAGCTTTTTTATTATTATTTTTTGAAACATGTATTTATTTATATGATACATATTGTACTACATTTTGAAACGATATTGATATTGATATTGGTTTATATTTATATCATATTCATTTTTTTGGTTTCTTTTGTATATTATATGCGTGATATATGATTATGAATACTGCGATATATGTTGTGTGATGATTAATTTTATATTTGATTGATGTATATATTATTGTGCACAGGGCGAGAAAAAATCAGGCAGCCCTTTTTTTTAAAAAAACAGATAATATGTACATATGTTGCCCCTACGGATTAAACCGTAGGGGCAAAATAGCAGCATTAACTGATATTTTCCCCCCTGATCTCAGTATCAGGGGGTTGGGAGTGCCCCTACGGATATATCCGTATGGGCAAACAAAAGCCCCTACGGAGTTATCCGTAGGTCCGTAGGCGCAAAATATCAGGATTTCTGATATTTTGCCCCTACGGATATGTACCTACGCATGTATCCGTAGGGGCTATGACTTAGACCTACGGATTCATCTGTAGGTACAAATAATATATTTTAAAAAACCGTAAATAAAATAATGTTTTTTCCCCTACGGCCTACTCCGTAGGGGATAAGGGACCTACAGTGAAATCCGCAGGGGCAAGTTTTTGTCCGTAGGGGCAAGTTCAGGGCTTCAACTTGTACCTACGGCGTTTGCACCTACAGGTTATTTTCTTGCCCCTACGGACATATCCGTAGGGGCAGTGGTTTTCCCCTACGGGTTAATCCGTAGGGGCAACCCCTATTTGTAGTAGTGTAAATACCATACTCCTTTATAAAGAGATATTTTTATTAAAATTTCACAATCTTTATTAAAAGATAATTACCCTAAAATACCATGGCGCTTCATAAAACAATATTTTCCCCAAAATATCATGGTCTTTATATAAACAATAATTACGATAAAATACCGTAGTTCGGTATAAACTAAAGTTTCTATAAAATACTGTGTTTACCATATAAACTATAATGGAACGAGATATAACCAATGGCCGTGGAATTCCATATCGACTGAGATATCATCTACTTGAATCCAACTTTTGATACATCATACGACATGACCTACGATACGGTTAGGGTTAGAATGCACGAATTTAGGTATGGAATACTATTACAAATGAAGATCCCTGCAGACAGGGTGAACAGTCCCAACATGAACGACTACTACGAATGATATGAACATTTCCAATATGGACAAAAGATGTTCCATGTCTAGATAATATACACACTAACTCTAATTCGTAAAATCTTTACACTGAATGAAACGGGGCTGGGTAGTTTGATTAGACAAGATAGTATATGGACTCAGATTCCTCTATTACTCGATCAGATCAGGGAAAATGAAACAGTACATTTTAATTTCCCCAACCGTGTTCCGTGGTTAAAACGGAATAATCTCGAGAACCCTTTACCCTTGTCTAACAAACTAAACGAACATATTGCCTGTAGTTACCTTACACAATATACCATAATTTACCTGATGCTTACAACACATACATCATACCTCTACAATACATACATCATATCTCTACACACATATGACACACACTTGTTCTCTTTACCATTAGTTTCTGTTGAGAAAATCCTACTCGAGTGTAATTCGCTGACAGACTTCCTTTTCCTTTCTCTATCCCTGAAACGTCCGTTAGATGAGAACGGGGTTGATGAAGGAGATGATGGAGTGGAGCCCACTGATGAAGACTATACGGAGTTGACGCAAGAGTATTAGGATAGCTCTTTATCTATTGCCCACCTGTTTAGGGCTTGCTTTCTTTTCATCGATGTAATCAAACTATTTAGTTTGCTTTCAGTATTTTGAGATGTAATAATTTTAGTTAATGGAAATAAATGCTTCTGCTTTTATTATCAGTTTTGGTACATTGCTTGCATGATTTATTTATACGCTTAACGTAACTGTATCGAGAAAGACCACTCTCGACACGGTTAAGTTGCGGATATTGGCATGTCACTGTTTCTGTACTTTTGAGAAGCGGAGGTGACAAAAACGCCAAGACACATATTCCAAATATCTCTAATTTTCTTATTAACCTGTTTTATTCTCCATTTAGTTCATAACGAGAATATTGAACCAGGTTTTCCTTCGATTTGCCATAAATGTCTTTTATTAGCCCATATAGACTTTACAAAAGCACATTTTAGGAAAATACATTCGACGGTCTCTAGTTTCTTGTTGCACAGAATATATAGAATTCCTTTATCAAGTCCTTTTTTCTTCCTCAGATCCAAAGTAAGAAGTCTCTCTCTTATTACAAGCCACATATGAATCTAAAATTTAGATGGAACATTGCATTTCCATAGCACCTTGTCAATTGAACATTTGCACCCGCCAAAAGATAAGAATTTGTAGTGAGATTCAACAGTAAATCTTCCGTCCGTGCTCCATTCCTACTGCAGATATCTGTTTCTCTTGAGAGGTTAGAAGAAGGAAGGAATTGAAATAAGAGTTAATTCATTTTGATGTTCTTCAGTAAGATAGTATCTGAATCCTGGACACTAAAACCATTCTCCGTTCTGAATTCTCTCACAGAAGATACTAATGCTTCTTGATTCGTTGTCAAACTGAACAACAATGGACAAATGATTGTAAGCGGTAGATCTCTTTACCACGCATCTTTCCAGAATCTAACATTTATCTAATATTTTTAACTTGCTCATTTAGAAAGGAAACGAAACTTATTCTAATTTTTGGCCAAATCTTTCTTTAGTTTGCGGGCGTCCATTCATCCTACATCAGTATCTTTTAAAGCCATAAATGATGTGCCATGCTAGCAAAATAATTACCATCAGCTTCTAAGTAGCTACATTTATTAGATGTTTCACAGTGAGAACCAAACCATGATCAAATTCAAGCTCATTTTATTCATAAATGATGCATGCAAAATATACTAAATTCAACCAATGCTGCATTTTTTGTGTAGCAAATCAAATAGGCCGAGTTCAAATCAGAGCAAGTTCCACGGAGCAGAATACTTGCTTCTATGGGTTGGTTCTCCCAACAGTTCATTAGTGTTAGAAATAGCAAGAGTTTCCACTCCTTTCCTGCGCTCATTTACCGACATCTTCCATCAAGAGTATAAATTAAATGAGCTAACATGATGAATATTTAATACCCAAATATCTGATATTAGTCTTACTTACTGTTTAGAAGTGTACCCTTTATTTGGCAGCAAAGCGCTACTTAATGGCTCATAAATACAATGAGGAATTTATGCAGACTGACCTGAGATGTTAAAAAAATTAATAACAATAAAACTTGGATAGGAAACAACAAGAGTTTCCGCTCCCTTCTTACGCTCCATTTACCGACATTTTCCATCCAAGTATAAACTGAATGAGCTAAAATGATGAAAATTTAAAACCCAAATATCCAATATTAGTCTGTCTTACTGTCACACCCTGCTTCCCAAAATACGGAAAAACGGAAAGTAACGAATGCCAGCCGCGCTACCTACGGTAAGGAAAAATCCTTCCATAGTCACATAATGGTTGTCTAGCCAAACCTGTCAAGATAATGTCCAAACAAAATAGATAACACTGATAATCATGCTGCAACGAATCACAATGAATGCTAAAAATAGATCAACTAGATAATAGATACAAATAAAGATCCAATACAATAGGTTTGAAATAAAAACAAGATCCGAAAAGAGACACATAAGTCATAATGTCTCATAAGGGCACGCATGCTAAATACTAATTGAAAAGAAATAAACCTACGGGCTACTGATTTTCAGCAATGTCCTGATAGCCTCTCCGATCCTGCTCAGCCTGAAAATTCGTCTCTAACATGAGATGGCAAATCTCAGGGATGTCAGAACATCCCAACAAATACTTAACGTATAAAGTGTGTGTATGTTGTGTGATAACATGAATATATGAGTGTTGTGAAGCCCGTGTGCACATGTAAATATAGATGTATGGATATAGTAATAATATTTAACAGACATGTATACAGGTCAAGTCATATCCTAACCAGTCACTAAAAGATAATCTATCATATCGTGAGTTCAAGTGTGTGCGTCAACCTATGCAGGAGTATTCCTAACCTAAAGGTAGGGCCCCAGGGGCTAAGAAACACGGGCCCAACTGTGAAATGAACAAGCGACCGATACAGCCCGATACGAGCTGTAATAACATGCGGCCGATATAGCCCGGTACGAGCTGTAATAACATGTGGCCGATATAGCCCGGTACGAGCTGCCGGCATGGGACTCCTGAGATCCTGTTGTACGAACGCACACTCAAACTATCTCAACACCCCGCGTATTTATATCTACCATGGTAATAAACTGAATCGCTAATTAAGAATGCTGAGTGTAACGACTCTAAAGAAATTTTTCACTTTAATATACAGAAAGAAGTTTACAAGCCTGAGTACAAATTATAAGTAAATTTTGTTCAATAACAGCAAGAAACCACTTGTAGCTCACTGGTAAAATCCTGCACTGCTGTGATGTAGTCTCTGTGTTCAAGTCCCATCAGACACATTAATTATTTTTCAGATTTTATTTTTAAACTTTTTGGAGACCCAAAAGTTTACGCGTGCAATACACACAAAAATGAAAAGACAAAAAAATCAAACATGTGCAAAAGGGTTTAAACACTGACTTGTACACATGGCCAAAATCCAGAGCACCAAAGCCCACAAACGACCGGCGGATCTTCCTTTATAGCCGGCGGGGATGGTCCAACCGTGGCCAATAGGTCCCGGGTTTTGCACACTCGACCTTTCCCTACCCCTAACTCCCCTGCACTGTTTGATTGCTCTCTGCAATCAAACAGAGACCCTTCAATTCTCCTTTTATCATCTTTTTAATGCATTTAATTCACCATTTTAATTCCAAAACCCTAATTCTATACTATAAATACCACCCCACCCTTCGGCTCGATATCATTCTGAAAATTATAGCCAAAACTCTCAAAATTTCTTAAGTACAAGTGGAGTAGAAGAGGAGTCAGCAAACGATCAAGTTCTGGCGATGATCGAAGCAAATTTCGGCGATTTCTCGACGCCACGACGACAACCCTATTTTCCTACACCTTTCTTTAAGCCTCCTCAATAGTAAGTCCCTTACAATCTTCCTTTCATTTCCTTTCATTTCTTTTTAACCAAAATCGGTAAAAAGTGGAGTTATTACCGATATTCCTTTTTCTAAAGCATATAACTCCATTTTCCTTTACCTTTTGATCAAACAAATTGTACCATTTCACTTATAAACTTAATACTCATGTCTAGAATAAATTTTTTCCAAGAATCTTTTGTAAAACAATCATAATTTAACTTTTTTATTAAAATACCATGAACTTTATATATATCATTTTTATTTGTTTTGCTTACACATACCTTTAGGAAAATTCACGAGGTAACGACCTACCTCTCACGTACACGCTTGGTTTCCATAGCACGATACTCTTTGAACGTATTTTTTTTTATGAGTACAATATTACAAGAAAATACCATTTACTTTAAAAACGGTTTTCTTTTAAATTGTATTTTAAATCCCTTTGCGATTGTGTCTCTACAACCCTCTTTAGGGGACCCGTTATTGGATGGTGCGGATTATCGTACATCCTTAGACTAGTAGAGCGAGATGTAGACTTCCTCACGGAGCATTTGGTCTCGAAAGGTTTTAAATACGGTTTTTAAGAAAAACGCATTTTTTCTACTTAAATAAAATAAATTTTTTTTAATTATATAAAAATTACAAATTCATGTATTTTTCAAAATACAATAAAATTACATTTTTTAAAAATGAAAAAATTACAAGTTTCACTAAAATACCATCAAGTTACTGAAAAAACAAGTTTTACAATAAAATACCATGAACTTTCCAAGCCAAGCTATTATCACTAAAATACCTCAAACTTTAAAACTCACATCCATGAAACCCTAAACAATATAAATAAATTCTCGAGATTTATTTTGAAACTATATTAAACTACTTTTCATAAAAAAACCTCGAGGTATATAAAACCATTTTTAAGGACTTTAGTAAATATAGGTTTAAGCGGGATCCGTTCTCTCGAGCCCCAAGCCGGAGAATGTGAGTGCTTGCCTATTCATGTTAGAAAACTTAACGGAGTTATCAATAGTAATTGTCTTGGAAAAATACACAAATCATGCTGTCCATGTGCAGTAGTTACTGATGACTCCCGAACTTAATTCAGGATCTAAATCAGTTACAAGTGTCTGACTCAGTCTGAGTCTAACTCAAACCTGAACCCAAACTCAAATCATAGTCCAATTCAACATGAATCCAAATATCAAACATGCATACGTGAACATGAACCTGAATACTTGAATCAAACAGCAACATCAAACATGAATGCTTGACTTGACTTGACCGGACCATGGTTATACTTGACCTGACTACTTGGATACTTGTTTACATCCTGAACATGACTACTTGAACAATTGTAATCCATGGTTTCAGCAAGCCTTGTAAACATAATCTATACAATACATTACGCGGGGTTAACGGGATAGATTGGTACGGAATGTATTAAAAGTGACACGAGATGGTCACTTAAAAGACACCTACATGAACTCTCGTGCCGTTGTCCCGTGGGTTTTGACGGAGCCTTGTATTATATGTTACCATAGTCCACGAGGTAAGATGGACTCCTCTCGTATACACAGATACCTTCTGTACTAAGCTACAAACGACTACGTTAGAATAACAAGCTTATACCTGTACAACTTACCAGTCTCATTTCATATCTCTTGTTATATTCCTTTCTTTCTTTTGGGACTTACCGAGCGCTAGTTCTTTGACGACATTCCTTTCTATTTCTTTCTTTGGAATATTCGTTAGGAGGACAAGACTCTTTCGAGATCGAGCCTAGTCAGGAGGACGTGGACCAGCTCACTGCCCAGCAGGACTACTAGCTTTTCTTGTACTTACTTTGCAGTTTGTATGCCACTGTTTAGGCATTACTTTATATCATTTTATTTTTCCTTTTCAAAGCAGTTGTATTATAAAGATGAATGTTAATAAAAGTTGCTGTTTATTTTATACTCTTGTCATTTCTTGTGCATTTTATATATTGCTACATTACGCTTAACGTATTTATTTCTTAGTAAATACGTCGCGGGCCTGCCACGTCACCGCTTCCGTACACTGGGAAGCGGAGCGTGACACTGAGTGGACTGGAACTTGTAATATCTTGTTAATTGTATGGAAATGAAACTTGTAAACAGTATAAATGGCGTCATGACATGTAATTCAACATTCTAATTAGAGATCTCGTTTTTATATAAGTATGGAGTAACGAGTCATCATGATATGTCAAGTACGGTCGTTATCATGAAATAGTGTCCATGAATAGTAATAACATGTAAGGGTTATTCGAGCATGTCAATAGCATTAGTCTCAAGTAGCATGTTAAATACAGTCGGTATATTGATATACAATAAAGTGCTGAAAAATAACATGTTATCTATACTCTTATGTTAACTATATTATAGATATATTAATTATATTTTCCTAATTGTTGAATGACTAGTATACATATATATTAAAGATAGATCAACAACTTTCAAAATTTATTTGTATTTAATTATATTTCCCTTATAGATCCATGCTTAATCTATTTCCGTCAACTTTACTTTTTAAATACGTTGACTTACTAATGCATTATATACGAGAAACATATGATTTTGTATTATTAAGGCATATGAAGTTTCGTTCTAACATGGTTTTATTTGAACAATGTAAGTTAAAGATATATATGGAGAACCACCGATGTTGCATCGACCAAAAATAAAGAGCAAGAATACTTGCCTGGAGACGGATAAGGCATAATGATACGAAGCAAAATTCCAAGTTTGATGCTCGGCAAGGCTTGGTTGGGTGTTGAAGATGGTGAAGAAGGATATGATGGCCTTGGTGTTAAGGGTTAAATCTGCCCATAAGCATGATAAGTACCGCACCTCTGTTTCTGAGCTTGGTTCATTTGGATGTGAGATACATAAATTGCATTAACCTCCAAACCCTTAACATATGCATTGCTTTCAGCATTCTTAAGCAAATCCAAGATGAACTTGATTGATCTCATAAGCCAATGTCCCTAACTATTAGAGTGACGATTCTTAGTTTGAGCGGTTCGGCCAACACCTCGACAAAACTACGGAAAGGGAATAGCCTGCTTATGAGCAATGACATCCTCGAGATATCTCATGGCCTTTCCCAATGGCAGCTGCGATGGTGCAAGGAAAACGATGAAGCTGACGATGGCGGCTGCGGCATCGTTGTTGGCGATGGAGACGAGGGTATAGGTTTTGCGATGTGTTCTCGGTTAAAGATGGAGAAGGAGGTGGTCGGGTTAGGGTTTCGGCCTAAGAGTTGATGGGTTCGGCGACGGGGATCACGAGCTAGTGTTGCTGTGTTGGTGAAGGAGGAGTTGGGTTGGTGCAGGTGAGGGTTGATGGCTGGGCTATGGTAGTCCCAGGGAGAGAGGAAGGGTCGCCGGCGGTTGATGGGCGAAGGCACCGGTGATGCGTTCGAAGGTGAGGATGGTGGTCGGGGTCTATGGGTGCGGGCTGGAGATGGGTCGATGGGAATTGAGACGAGGATGATGATGGTAGTTGTAGGCTGGGTATGGGTCTCGGTGAAGGCTTTGGGGGTTTTTTTTTTGAAGGAGAAGAGATAATGATTATTAGGTTGTTTTTTATAGGGAAGAGAGAGATGCTGTTAAAGATTGGAGAGAGAGATTATTATAATTGGAGAGAGAAAGAAATATTCTGATGAGATGAGATTTGAGTTTGATTTTAAGAAATATATATAAATATAAAAGAGAGATATGGTGGGTTATATACTTCTATAAGATATTAGAAAAATTGCATATACACATATTAGTTTGTATATAGTTAGGATAATAGGAAAGTATATGTATATATATATATATTAGTATATAGTAAAAATATATGTAGATATGTATATGGTTATGGGTTCGTTAAAATAAATATAATTAGTTGCTATATATATATGAGGTTAATGGAGGAAGGTGCCATAGGAGGAAGAGAATTTCCTCCTATGGCATCGGAAAAATTCAATCTTCATGATTTTTTTCTACGATCGGCATACATCATCTTCATCTTTATCACCTAAGATGTGGATACACCAAATTTAATGTGATTATACCGTCTTTTCACCGTTGATTTAGTTGGTGCAAAATTAATGGTTTGCCGACAATAGAACTTTTTACATTACTAATTCAACGGTGAAAAAGTGGTGAAATCACATTAAATTTGGTGTATGCACATCTTAGATGATAACGATGATGATGTCGGATGCCGATAGTCGGAAAAAATGTTGGAGGTTGTATTTTTTCGACGTCATAGAAGGAAATCCCCTTCTATGGTCTCTTTCCTCCATTATTCTCTCTCTCTCTTTCTATATATATATTTGTAGAAAAAGAATTAAAGAGAGTAGATTTATGAGAGAGAATCTGCTGACAGAGATTAGATTAGATTGGAGAGAGAGATTTTATTAGGAAATATATATATAGAAAGAGCGAGGGTTTGGTGAAATATAGTTAGTGATACAGAAAAATATATGTAGATAGAATAGAATATGGAGAGAGAAATCTATTGAAAAAGATATTTGTTTAGAGAGAGAATTGATTGAAGAGAGAAAAAAATAGTAATTGTTTTAAAAAGAGAGAATTATCATGTAAAACAGAGATAAAATCAGGAGGAGAGATATATGGTGATTGGAGAAAGAAAATTGAGTTGTTAGTTTAAGAAAAATATCTATATGGTAAAAAGATTTAACATGGACTCTCATGACTTGTCAAAACTGAATATTTTAACCAAATAAATATCGTTAGACAAAATATCTTATAAATAAGATTTAAAAAGGGGTAAAATCTTGTGTATATATATTGTTTAAAGAAATACCAAACAAAATATCTAAAATATAAATATGGTTACAAAACAGTGTTAGACAAATAAATAATTAAATACTAATAATATGCCTGTTTAACAAACTTGAAAACAATAATTATATGTATATATCTTGATTAAAAATATTAAACTTCAAGTTATAATAATAATAATAAAACAAAACCCAATATATCCAAAAGAAAGAGAAAAGGAAAAAAAAACGTACAATCGGACTAGGGTGTTACACTTACTGTTTAGAAGTACCCTTTTGGCACAAAAGCTGCCTAGCGGATTGTAAATAAAACAAGGAAGTTTAGGCAGACCGACTTTAGACATAGTGGAAAAAATAATAATAATAAAACTTGTGTAGGAAACAACAAATGCTTGAAGTATAAGAAAAATATTACTATCTTAGTTCTTCCCCCACTGTTCATGCTAATAAGAGAATGAATATTTTTTTATTATTTAGCATGCTTTCACATAAATCGTTTTGCAAGTTCAATTGATACTTCTTGATCAGGAAAAAGAAGAGGAATGACCCATTAAACATATGTTATAAGGTGAACAGAGCAACTTGAGAAAATTGACCGAATATATACATATACATCTCAAATCTGAACAATTTACAAACAGATGATTGAGAATAAATTTCTAATTTATGGATTATGCAGTAACAAAGTTTGATGAAGCACAAAAAGCATGAGGGCAAGATATATCATATTTTTACCTTAAAAAAGAAAGAAAGTCCTCTACTATTATTTTTCTCTTCATAACAGGCAGACCACTTATGTTGTAGTGTCCCAATTCCCGATGTCTGGATATAACAAATACTGAAGCTCGTTAGTTGAAATTTCACTTGATGAAATATGTGAAGAGAAGATTTGTGCACGTGTATAAAACCTTCAAGTATAATGCAGGAACTGCTATTGTAGCCACACAATTTCCAGAATCTCTGCTCATTGATAATCCATCTCTTCTTTTTTCTCTTCAAAAATGCAGCCTGAGGAAGAGAACAAAGAAAAGATGGATTACCAAGAGCAATTCTCAGGGAGCAAATGACTGAAGTTCAGAAGGACGTTGAAGAGGAAGAACCGACACGTGTGAATCTATTACAGAAGAAGCGTGCCAAGGCAAGTACACTCTTAATTTTGCCGAATTTTACACAATCCGTCGCATCATTTCTGAAGAAACAAAAAAGGTAGTTGAGTTTAGGAGAGATGAATTGATGCTTCCAATTAAAACTGTGATTCAAATCAAACCAAAAAGATAAAGATAAGAAAGCATAATATTCAACAAGAAAGAAAATTGAAGGATCTGCACATTAGTACTTTAAAACCGCAATTAATAAATCCCTCTACTCATGATTGCATGTTCAAGAGCAATCAAAATTCCTTGATGAATTCTGAATACACTTGACAAGAGATGGTAATGATGAGCAGTTTGTTTTTACAGAAAGGAATAAGCATCTAAAAGATAACATAATCCACAGTGCATCTAGTCCTTTGCACTTGAACTTTCAGTTACAACTTACATGTTAAACTCCAAATTAACAAAACATTTCATTGTATTGACTTGGATTTAATCATATTTGGCTTTTATATCTCTAAGTAAATCACATATTTCCAGCATTATATAAAGTATTATAAATAATGGAGCATATATGTATTAAGGTTATACTGCAGAAAAACAGTGCAAATACTAGCTAAATCATGGCAAGAACTTCATGAAGTTGTATTACAACATAAAGGGAGTCATAGATGAGGATGATTTATTGGATCCAAGAACTACCATAAACCACTATCCACCAGGGTGGTTTATCTGCATCAAAGATCTTCTAGCGGGGCATATACCGTGTATTTATGCTAGTGGAATAGTCTCATAGTTATTTCACTCAATGATATAAATCAAAGCAATCAAAGGATGCAGCCTATGCCCGCTGCAAAACACAAACATGAAGGGAAAAAACAAATTTCTATTCACATTCCAAAATGGAGAAAGCATACAATTTTCTAGTACGGGTCGATTCATTTTCCTTACATAACCTTATAAATTAATTTAAACATATATGTGTGTGCATGTGTGTGCATGCACGTATCGGGAGTCCCTAAGGTGGCTCCTTAGGTGAGATCTGAAGCTTCCTGTTTGATAACCAACATGGATAATCTACACCGTCCATCATGTTTTACATGCTTTAAAATAAAATGTGTACAAAAAAACATGTGATTTGAACATTTATACACCATTGATCAAGTGGTATTAATGTTCTACTATTGATAAACCATTCAATGTACCATCATGACGCGTGCTTGAAAAATATCATAACTGCACACACTTTTTCAAACAATCATGTAGATCATGATGAACGGTGTGGATCTCTATTTTGATTGTGCATCATAGGATTTTATCATATGATTTTATGGGGAACCCTTAGGTTGCAACTTAAGAAGTCACCTTAGGATCACTCTTCCCATATATGCATGCATGTATGTACGCATGGGTGCATGTATTTATGAGATGCTGTGTATAGTAACTCTAAGAATTTCCCACAGTGGAGGAACCCATGGCAACACACCATTCACTGATCCATGTCTTTTTACCCCATTTTTAATTCTAGTGTAATTAATGCTTTAAGTTAAATAGACATACATAGATCAATGAATGGTGAGTTGTCATTTGCCCCGCTAATGTAAAAATTCCTACAATGCCATATACACTCCATTTTTCATGTGCATGTGAGAAAAATGATCCTAAGATGACTCCTTAGGGCACCCTAAGAAGTCAAACATGTGGTACTAGATGAAATGCTCTATCTAATAAATAAATAAAAATTTATATTGGCCCCCTTAAACATCGGCACTTCTAAAAAAAGACCTCAAAACTTCTTTTATTTAAAAAGGCTCCCAAAACCAAACAGTTAGCTAAAAAGGCCCATTCGTTAGATTTTTCCAAGTTTAAGGAGTTGTGTTAGTTAACCTAGGTTAGTTTAATTCACCTCTACCCCTAACCTCACCGGTCCCCAAACCCTACCAAATAATTTCCCCTAATTAGGAATCATAGTTCTTCAAGAGGACCACGAAAAAGATGGAGAGCATGAAGATCCCCAGAATTTGCGGGTTTTGGGTTTGAATTACAACCCCACTCTTTCTCTCCATCTCTTGCTAAACAAAAGCTTCCATTCAAGAGTTTCAGCTGTTGAGGAGAGTTCATGGGTTAGAGAAGAGCACCATAGGGTAATTTCACTAGAATAACGGTTAATTTCAACATCACTTAACTATTGAGGTAACTAAGGGGCTTAAATAGTCTACGTCAAAGGTTTTAGGAGGCTTTTTAAATAATATGAACTATGAAGTTTGGGGGTCTTTTTTAGAATTCGTAACGTTTAGGGGGGCCAATATAAAAAAACCTATACATAAATGCTAATGAAATTAATAAAGGCCCATGCATTTATGAGTTAGAGGCTTCCATTAAATGTTACACTGCATGAGTCACCTAAGGGCCATTTTCCCACACACGCATATGTACATACACACATACATATACAAACATACATACACACGTACATATATATAAATGACAAAACAAAGTATAAAGTGGCACTTTTTGGAAATTTCCCTAAGTGGTGGATCTAAACGTCAACCACCTGTCGATTTTTTTGGATATATATAACAGCTCACTATATACCTACACAGTGGAAGCGACTTAATAGAGATTTTTCACTATTTACTTTTATCAATGAAGAATGTGAAATTATATTTGTAATAATGAGGTCATAAATATTTTAGTAGGACCAAAATTTGGGCCTTATTTTAACTTGCTATCATAAAACCAGCTAAAGAAAATAGGTTCTACTAAACAATCCAATCTAGAAGAGAGCTCAAAATAGAACTATGAAGAAATCTTACCCCCAAGTTAATCATGAATATGCTTTTTAAATTTTTTTTATCATATATACGAAAGCCTTTAATGTAGATGAGGGCGAGCCCAACCTCCTGGTTGTGATCGCCACACTCAGCTACTGAGGGTGGGGCTACCCTACTTTAAAATATGGGCCCCACCCTTTTGTTGGCCATTGATGGGTCGCAGCTATGTGGTTGGGGTTGCAACCGCAACCTTATAGAGCTCTATATGTAATTAAGTTTCAAATTAAATGATTTTTCTTCACCAATCAGCTATAGCTCAGTTGGTATGGGCATTTCCCCTCTTAGGGAGAGTGGGGTTCGAACACCAGGAGGGGAAGTGGCCACAAATTAACGCTTTCAGGGAAAATTCATGGCTTCCCTAGATGCATGTGTGTATTGTATGCATTGGTTAGGTCTTATCGGCCAGCGCCAAAAAAAGATTTTTCTTCACTTTTTTAGCTTTTATCGGGAAACTTCATAGTTTGATATATATATCTATTATGTTTGATTAATGTGCAACCTTCTTTCCATGTATAATTAAAGGCTTAATTCCAAAAAAAAAACAAAACTACCAAATAGTTTGGTCCAATTACAAGAAACAACTAAATTCTTGTTAAATACACAAGAAACTATAAAAAACTTTCAAAAACTACGAAAAACTACCATAAGAAGGTGCCACGACAACAATAATTGTAATAAATTATCACAAAACCTTAAAATATGGTAGTTTCTCATAATTTTGGGAGAATTTGGTAGTTTCTCGTAACTAAGACAAATATTTTGGTAGTTTTTTGGAATTAAGCCTATAAACAGAACAATTCCTAATTCCACAAAATTGAGTCCGCATCCTTTTAATCAATAAATAAAAGGATGTGGACTCTATCAAACCCATTACCTAATCAAGTTAGGCCTAAGCTTGCACACGATGACTGTTAATTATATGAGCTCTCTATCAAACTCGGTTGGGTGTTGAAAATAAATTTGAAAAATTCAAACATGAATAGATATAACAAGAAACCTTTCCTAACAAACCCATCTCAAGCAAATTATTTTATGTGTGATTGAATGTATGTATATCATGCTTCTCTCTTTCTCTAACTTGTTATCTTCAATCTCCTAACACCCTCTATTCTTTTTGAAGGCAATCCCCTTACTCTAATAGTGGTTTCCTTCACAAGCACAACCTCCAAAATGTCTTTTCTTTTAGCATCCATCAGGAAGGGCATAACAGGTGTTGCTAGAGGAGGGTGGATAAAGGAAAGAGTTTATGATATCAATAATTAGGTAATGTAGCATCAAACTTTTGTAGATCCAAGGGCATATTATTATGTAAAGATCAAAATTAGAAAACTCAGCCAGTCCTGATCCAACGATAAGGAATCCCCATTTTGATGCGAGGCCGGTGAAGCTTAATTTGGATCAGCCTAGTCTAGGTGGCTTTGATTAGCCGATTCAAGGCTATGTAGGGAGAGATCGGCAACAGCGATGATGTGGGGTTTGGATTCATGACTCTAGCAATAAAATAATATTGAATAAATGAAATGTATATTTTGTACATGAATTATCTTATAAGTTCAGAATAACTATGACAATGTATAACAGCGTTGTTACCAACTATGGATTTGGAAGGTCCATTGTTAAAAGTTAAAACGTCTACAGAAAAGGCTTGTCATGCCTGTTTAAAACTGACTAAGCCTCTAATCTTACATGCTTACATTAAATGACATCTATTTTGGCATTACAAGCCCCCCCCCCCCCCCCCCCCCCCCCCCCAAATCACCATATGGTATCAGCAAGGAGAAAATAATATAGCCAAACTTCTTGAAACAAAGATGTCCCCTGGTGACCAAAAACATAAGTCACTAGTCACCAAGTGAAATTTATTGGAGCTTCATTCCATACCGTATAATATTTATATTATAAAGGCACGAGCAGAAAAGGTTGGGTGTAGAGAAGTTGATGGCAACGATTATAGTCTCATGATAATGGACAAAGAAAACTGGAGAATCATAGTCTTATGATTTACTTTGGTCGGGAAGATAAGCAGGATCACTGGTGCCAACTTCCTCATCATTCGAAAATGGAAAATTGTAGCTCAAATGCATTAAGCATAGGAATCAAGCATTTACGGCAATACATAGGTTAGGATATCAACGGTTTTAGAAGGTTAAATTGGATAGAGCATTCAAGACAGCTGTTAAGTAGACTGACTTGCCCCGTTGTAACTAGAGCCTTGCTCAAAAACAGAGTAGGTTTGGGTTGTATATGTCAAGGTGGCTGTCCAGGTGGGCACCCAGACTGCTTTTAAAACAATGACAAATTCCAAAAGATTCCTTTGAGAGAAGGTATATAAAGTAAATTATTCAACAATACATTTAAATGAAAATGATCATGTAGAGTGCCATCTCTTGCAGTAGAAGTCTTCCAGGGTATTTATAGATGTAAGCCTCACGCACCAAGTCCAATCATATTAGATTGCTAATTGAAGAATGTGAACAGAACTAGGCAAACTTGGAACCAAAGAAAGCAATTCACTCAACTAACTAATAATAAACAAGAGCAGATAGCTAGGGTATCCCATCGTGATATAATAGGGCTGCGCAAGGGGACGCTAGCGCATATCAGCGAAATGTGTCGGCTATGTGGTGTTGAATGAAAAGATAATAAGGCTAAATGAAAGCATAGGTACGAAGTTGGTCCACAAGATTAGGAATAGACTAGCCACATGTGTTATTACTAAGGAGATGTAATGAGAAGGAACCATTGTAAAGTTGACTGTAAGCAAGAAAGCAGAAGGACATATGCTCATTATGATGAAAGAATATGATGAAAGAACGACTGGGTAAAAATCTAAGACAATGTCAAACTTAGTAACAGTAAATAACAAAATATCCTAGTAAAATCCCAAATTACAGAGGGGCAGATGGGTTATTTCCATAAGTTGTTTATTGACAAAATCATAAAGGGCTGATACGGCCCATGTTACGAACTTAGACAAGTATAAAGAAAGTCAGACTTATCGAAGTTAACAATGCTTTAAAGAATATGTATGAAATCTGTAAAAACAGAGAATTCAATGATTTTATACATACCAAGATGAACTAGTTATATTAGTAGGAGCATGACTAGGAACAACTGCACAAAATAGAAACGGCAACATGTATAAAAAACAGTGAAAAAATAAACGTGTAAAATGTAGCTATAGATATTTATGAAGGATGAAGAAACAGTTCCTATCAAGGACAAAACATGTAAAAAGAAATTCCTCGAACAAATGTTTTTCACTACTGTGCTCAGAAATCAAAATAGTGAAATATGGCAGGATGCCATACATAGATTTTAAGTAATATGTAAAGTGCAGTCTTGTTTATCAATAGGGAAGTCTTTTAGGAGACCAGGCAAAAGATGAAAAGGCCAAAGCAATACTTTCACACACAGAGAGAACTCCGCTTTCTGTAGCTAAGTTTAATTTTCTTTCACAATTGGAAACTGAGGCAGAGACAGCGCAAGCTGAAGTTCTTGCGTCTCTTAAACTTGTACGTAAGAGTATGTTAAGAACTTCGGCATACACTGTGCTGTCTCGGTTTTTAATTGTGAAAAAGAATCATGAAACTCAGCTAAAGAGAGGAGTTCCCTCCACAGCTGAAAGCATTGCTTTGGCATTTTCATCATTTACCTGCTGCCTTAAAAGCTCCCCACCACCCCCACCCCCACCGCCACAAAAAAACCAAAAAAAAAATACACAGGACTACATATTACAACATCCCTCTTCCATTCTTAAATTTCTTAAATTTAGGAAGGTAATAAACTAGCAATTTAGGGCCTACAAGAATAAATGATCCCCCCCCCCCCCAAAAAAAAAAAAAAGTATATGATTTCCCAGATTGTTTGGGCTCTTCTATCATGGCACATTTACTAAATTATTTTGCATGTACTGTACTAATAGATCAAATAGCATTTAGATTGGATCATTGGAATAATAAGATCAAAAACAACAGCTTAAAGTTGAAAGAAGCATTCCATTATATTTGGCTAGATTAAATAACACAATTGAAGTTGAAATTTTATTTCCATTATTGATCAACAACATGGTACATAAAATTAGTATAAATTGGAATTGCAAATCGCGCATCCAATTCAACTGTAACGTTTGTAATGCGTGTTCACAAAAAAAAATGAATATCACCTAAGCACACCGACACTTAATAATCAAACACAATGATAGGTAGCACAAGCGCAACCTCTGATTCCAATGTCGGGTTCTCATACATATGAACCACAAATATATGTAGCGAAGATAAACAAACCACTAATCTTCCACATTTCAATTTACGCCTGGGGAGAAAATAACTCACAATTGATCTGGATCGGAACATTGCTATTACCACACCTTTCTGATGCTCGGAGAAAATAACCACGTGTATAGAGTACATAAAACCTCTACTTTGAGTCGCTATTAGCCTATAGATATGAGGAAAGAGACAATAGAGAATAGGCCGGCTTAAAAGGAATATCTTTGGAAACTGAGCCTTATAACTCCATATCTATATGCTTAGGAATTCACTAGAGATGGAACAAAAAATACCAATCCTAAACCCTAGGGTTTTGGCCGGCCTTATCTCCAAACCCGTCCCAACGTTTTAAGGGTCCCCGATAAGCGACTAACCCGACACTAGGCTTGTCTGTAAATGAATTAGGTCCAGAATGTACCAAACCCATACCTATTTATTTTTTATTGATCCAGACCAACTCTTTATCCAACATGTCTATATGGAATAGAACTAGACCCGGACCCCATTAATAATCGAGTCAGACACGTTTATCCGGACCCTATTTATCATATAAATAAAGAACGCGTTAATTCCATCAAGCTCTACATTTTGGCATAAGTGCATCATTATAACTCACAGGCTAAGGAGTAAATTCAAAACGTTAGCACAATTATTAAAAAGAATCAACTAAAACCATTGATTGTCTTATTTCTCAAATTCGCAACTATAGTACCTTGAAAACTAGGAAGCACGGACACTTCTATTTGCTTGTTGTGTCCGACACTCCGACACGTATTGGACACACCACTGGACACACTTGCGGACACACTTAGACCGTGTCCATCCATATTACACGTGCCTGACACTTCTAAATTGTGTGGGGGTTAAATCTCTTTCATGTCATACTACTAGAAAGAGTAAATGTCATTTCTAAATAGTGTAGAGGGATAAATCTCTTTTATGACGGACTACAACTAGAAAAGGTAAATGTCCATATTGAAGCTCGGGTATATGAAAGTCGGTTCTAATTAAAAACGGTTAATATTTTGTTTGCTTACACTCTTATGAATTGTATTCTTATGTGTTTTACTTTTAGTTTTATATGAGTATTTTTTTGTATTAAAAAACTTGGGGTTTGGATTAATTATAACCTTTGCTTTATATTATTATGCTTATAATGTTGTATTAATACATATTTTTTCTTATATCTTACTATATATTGTTTAATATATATAATTAAATATATTGATAAATAATATAGCCGTGTCCCCGTGTCCTTTTTTCAAACTTGCAGTGTCCTGTGTCCGTGTTTGAGTCCGTGTCTGTGCTTCATAGCTTGAAAATTATAATCCACTCAAAAGTAGTACAACTAAAAAGATAACAAACTAACCCCACAAGGATGAAGATATCTCTTAATTTTCTCCAAACCAGCCAGCTAAATGAGTAGTGATTGTAATTTTGATTAGGGATTAGAAAATACATTACTTGTATCAATTGATTAAATTGGTTTGTGTCTAATAGGTCCAAACCGATGAGATCCAGACCCAATCCATTTATTTAGCCATTAAATGGGTCTGGGTCGGGTCGGGTCACGTCCAGCTCCAAACGGACCAGTGGCAAAAATAACTTGCAAGGGATTAACAACCTATTTAAAGAAGCCGAGGAATCACATAGATATACGGATAATCTATTGTGACAAAGATCCAAAGACTTAAGATTTTTGTTCAAATTTTGCAATCCTTGCAGATGAGAAAAACTACACTTTTCATTGTAGCAAGTCGGAAGAAGATTTGTGTTCAAATTCAAAGATCTCACATATGAAGGTCTTGCTTATGCAACAACCCAAACATTTAAAACATCTTGCAAGCCTCCTACAAGCTAAAATGTGACATTCCTATAGGAGAAGCAAAGATCTCTGCGCCAAATGCAACACCCAACACATAGTGTTGCATTGCAATTCGAGTCCAGAAATACTCTTTTTACCATTCGAGCTATTTACCATCCTCTCAAAAAATAGTAGAGGAACGTGTTGTGAGAAAATATGACAGCCTTCTCATATACTACTAAGTGGGCTATATCTGATCTTGGCCTATTGTAACACAACCTAATTAGCCTTGTCGATGCCATGGCGAGTATGTGGAGACCAATGAAAGAACATCATGACATGGAACTAAATACTGCTGCGAGTCGAATTAATGCTCTTCATGACATTTATTCCGCTGAAAAACATTCCAAAGGACTGCTTTATTACGGAAGTTTTAACAAGATTGGCGCTCGCATCTTGAGAAACTTGTGAATCATCAAAACGAAAATGTTGAGGCTCTAGATGGTTGGTTAGGTTTCACCCAACAAGACATAGATTTGGTGCCACAACCAATTCAAGGTTGGTGAAGAAATTATATTGATAAATATTTCAAATTATGGGTGCACCAAGGAGATGAGATGAACAAATAGTCTATTCCATGTGCTCTAAATTATAACTAAAGGAATACACATGGAGAATTTTTTGCGCAAATGGACACCAACAAAGAAGAAAGATTCAACAACAACCCCAAGATGAAATTTTCCCTTATCCATCCATGTAGCGAAAATTATGATAACATGAAAAGCAATTCACAAATTAACAAAAGTTTCATTGTAATTATCTTCATCCCACTATCAATAATTCAAGAGGCCAATGATGAAAATATAATTCGAAAGAAATCGCATACCTTGAAAGCTCGTTCCTCTTTCGCATTGAAGACTGAAGAGAATTTGGTGATGAAACTGAATAAGATCCTCATATTTGGTATCAGAGTTCTCCTTTGATTTCGGCCCGAAAATAACCTAACGGCGACCGGCCGCGGAAATTGCCGGCGATAGGCGGTGGAGGTTGCCCTGTTTCCCATTGTTTTGAGGAACTGATTCAAAGGAAAGTGGATATTTATCAGGAGCGGGTCTGGATCCGTTAATAACCAAACCCGTACCATGACCTTAGAGCGTAGTTCTGCCAAGGTATTTTCTTCAAGACAAGAAATCTGTTCACTTTTGGTGGAGTTTTGAGTCAATGTACAAGGTCATTTTAAGGTTATACAATCAGTCCATGACACAAAGCAGTGACCAAATTAAAATTTTCTTACTACATTACCGATTTAGGAAGGTTTGATGGTCAATTTTTTTTGAGTTCGATGGTGCTATCTCAAAAACTCTGAAAATTTAATGATGCTTTATAAGGTTTACCGGCTTCAAGAAAATATACGGTGCGGTGAAAGAGACAATTAATAATGGATGGCTTAAAAGATAGAATTCATTGGGAGATTAATTCTTATTTTTTGATATTTTTGTATTAAGAAAGATAGACCATGTTGATTACATGATACATATCTTCAGAGTTTCCATTATAATAATAAATATATGTACTGATAAATGTTAGCATCCAGAAGTTGTGTTTTTTGGATGATGAATGGGCCTCAGCCATATAACTAAGTTGCAAAACAGCTAAAACTAAAATAGATAAATAATTAGGTTGATCATGTGAGACATATATATATACACATGAAGAGCATCAAATTAAACTAAAATAGATAAATAATTAGGTTGATCATGTGAGACATATATATATACACATGAAGAGCATCAAATTCCTGCTATTATTTTTCATTCTATTATCATTCTAGCCCACCATCACAAGATCAAATGAACCCGAACCTCATGAGCCCTCGTGTTTTATCCAGTTTGGGCCATTGATCCCTCTAATAATATCCATGCTACTAAATCTCACATAGTAGGGACTGCAGATCCCACATGAAAATGGAAAATTTAAAATAGGGTAAATTGTCAAAAAACCCCAAGCACTTTTTCTCACTATCAAAAACCCCCTGGCCTCGAAACGGCAGTCAAAACCTCTTGGAAATTTTACTGCAGTATCTACATAGTAGTCTATTATATCTAACAAATTCATACAAACTATTTAGATATCGTAGGAAACGGTTTAGATAGAAACCGCTTAGATATCGCTGGTTGCTATTTAGATATCGCAGGAAACTAGATATAGCAGGAAACTACTAGATATCATGGGTAAAGGGTTTCTTGACAACCAAAAACTTTTTTAGGGAGGTTTTGAGGATTTTGACAATGGTAAACACTGCTTGGTTTTATTTGGCAATTTACCCTTTAAAATACGTATTGTCAGCCCTAATGGGATCATCACACAGTATAGTGATCTTCTATTTTTCTGGATCACATGCGTCTCATGATCTCTGCATGCATATCTTTTTCATTCTATGATTTTCTCCCACCTACAACATGATCCTATAAAGGACTCGGTCACTCAGCTAAACTCGTTGTTTCTGCATTGCTTTATTTTTTCCCTTCTTCTATTAACATTTAGCCATTGCCTTCAGCTAATCTACTTCAAGCTCTCTGCCCGTCTATAGGTTTAGTTCCTATGGAATTGGCTGCAACTATCCGTTCATCGCATGTTACAACAATTGGGATTTGATGGCATCGGGAAATACAAATGTTTTCTTGGATCTAACATTTCTACAATTCCAACAACTATACCTGGTATGAGTAACGGAAGTTTGTTCCGCAAAGAACGAAAGTGATTAGTTTGAATGAAGATTTCCACGAAGAACTCAAGTATATTCCCTTCCTTAAACCCACAAGCTGCTCATCAACGGGTTTAAAAATTCCAACAAAACTACCAGAATCATGTAATACAAATCAACCCGAACATCATTAAGAAACATTGAGGATATTAACCCTAAATTTGAAAAATCAACCATATTTTGAAATCCGGTCTAAATATGAGAATCTGTCTACGCGTCAAAGATAAGAGATAGTTCTCTAAAGCCAGAGTCTTGTTCAAAATCATTCTACAAAGATTTCTTTTTTACTCTCTTTTCATTCAAGCCTTAAATTGACATTTAGATTGTTCCGAAATACTCATTGATACTGTTAGATAGGCATGCCTTAGATGTCATTATTGTATGATATAGTGGATATTTTGACATATATATGTATATGACAGTCTTGCTCGATATGATAGTATGCTATTTGGTTTGTCTTTATTATTCATGTGTACCATCACTAATACATGTTGATAAAACCCGTAGGATTTTTGCTTGACTACCAGGATTGTGATAGAGATCGTACTAGTGAGACCTGAGTAGTCCATAAGTACATCCTTAAATGGTCCTAGTCGTGGGAGTATCGAGACTGGGTATCGATACTCCAGAGTAGACTAGTATATACGTTTCTTGATCCCGATCAGGACAATGGCCGTTCTCATAGTCATTGGTGTTTGACACTAAAAATTGTATACATGTGCTCATCGGAGAATGAGTTTCACCGAACGGACTTACATAGAACTCCTGGATGATATTATACCTATCGTTATATAGCAGTTCTCTTGTGACATGAGTATAAAGTAGTATGTAAATCTGAGATCGTCATAGTGTCTTGTGTGTGTTCCCACTGTACTTTGATTACTACTCAATCACGGCTTTAAAAAGCCGTGCATACAGGTTTTAGTTGGGTGCAGTCCTGAAACACATGGAGGCAGTGAGCGATCGAAGGGATTCGTCTCTCCTGGTATATAGAGTTGATGTTGCGCTATGCAAGATTGGCTATAACCATAAGTTCCTAACCAGAGCGGTTGAGATAAACTGATAAGTGTTATCATTTGTATCTCAGATGGTTATGAGTAAGATATCAGCACGATGTATCGGGTTATTAGGGGTCTAACGGATCCCATCCCCAAACCCGATATGTGACACTCTCAGACGAAAAGACCGGACTGTACGGTGAATGTCACTGATAGGCTCTGTAGGATTTCAGATGAGCTTGCTTGTCGAACTTCTTTTCGATCAATACCTGGATAGCCGTTACGTGCAGCTAGTACCACTGACGTGCTTGTAGGATATGGATATGATCCCAACCTATTGCCAGCGTATTGTCGAGTTTTTGGAGTCCCACACAGAGATTTCCCAACACAGGCGAAACGATGTAGGGCATGTATAGGGATACGTGCAGGAGTTCGATTAAACACGTATATTAGATACACATAGTTTTAATCGAGCGTTGTATAATATTAGCCAGTATATATATTGATATAACCGGATTATTAAATTAAGTGTTAATTTAATAATTATATATATATATATATATCATGTATTCTTTATCATTTCTTTTCTTTAATATATATTTATATATGATATAAATATATTAGCTCATGTATGCTTATACATGATGTTAGTGTGTATAGGAAGCATACACAAGATAACATGAGAAATATTTAGTTTCTTTAATTTATTTAAAGAAAAGAAATGAGTCATTATGTCACGTCCCGCTTTCCAGAGTACGGTAAGGAGACGCGACGGGTCACGCGACGTATTTACTCAGAAGCAAATACGCAAAACATAAATAAGCAATATAATGTAAAAGTACACAAGAATGACATGAGAATGTAAATGAACATCAACTTTTTATTTATTAAACATTCTTTACAATACAATACTGGAAAGTAAATACAAGACTAGAAAGCAATGCCTAAACAATTGCATGAACATGAAAGTAAAGTATATATAAGTGACTAGGGCTCGGGGTCCTCGAGAAACTGCTCCAAGTCTTCTGAGCTGGGCTCTATCTCCGGAGAGTCGGATCCTCTTGACAGCATTCCAAAGAAATAAAAAAAGAAGGAATGTCGTCAGCAAACAATTGCTCGGTAAGTCCCAAAAAGAGGTTGAAATAGAATAGACAGATAAAAGAATATAACTGTATAATGTTTGATTTTTGTGTTAACGCGATTGTTTGTACCTTGGTACAGAATATATCAGTGTATACGAGAGGGGTCCAACTTACCCCATGGACTATGATATATGGAGTACAAGGCCCCGTCAAAACCCACGGGATAACGGCAACGGATATTCAGGTTAGGTGTATTATGGTTACAGTCTCGTGCCACTTTTAACACATTCCGTACCAGTCTACCCCTTTAAACCCCCTAATGCTTTATTGTGTTGTTTATATATGATTGTTGTATACGACTTATCAAAACCATGATATCAATTGTCATGTGAACGGAATGGATATAAATGAATAGTCATGTAATCAGAGTATATCCATGATTCGGTTTCATCGAGTCATGTTAATATTGATAGCATTCATGTTCAGGTTCCAGTATATATGGATTCATATTGTTTTGGAGTTATATTGAATTGTATTCATATATTGAAATGTATACAGATTGACTGAGACTCAGATTGAGTCGGACACTTAAACAGAATTGAATTCCTGAGTTAGGTTTTGGAGTTATTGGTAACTGCTGCATATGGACGGCAAGATTTGTGACTTTTTCCAATCCAATTACCATATTGATAACATCGTTTTTAGTTTGTCTATTTTAAATAGGCAAGCACTCTCATTCTCCGGCTCCCTGAGGCTCAAGAGAACGGATTCCGCTTAAACCTATATTTACTAAGGTTCTTATTATAAATTAATATAACTTGAGGGAGGTTTTATGAAAAATAGTTTTGGTATATTTTCAAAATAAATCTCAAGCATTTTTTATTCGTATTTAGGGTTTCTATGGATATAATTTTTAAATGTGAAGTATTCTAATGAATATAAACCTAAATTGAACAGTATATGGTATTTTCATTTAATTTGACTTTTATTGATTTCTTGATGGTATTTTCATGAACTTTTGTAATTCTTTTCCTTTGATTTAGAAAACATGAAATATATATGTATTTAAAATAGATATTTTGATAATATTCATATATAGATATTTATTAAAAATATAATTTATTTATTAAATAGAAATCACGTTTTCTTAAAAAATTGTATTAAAAATTCCATCGAGATCGGATGCTCCGTGAGGAGGTCTGCATCTCGCTCTACTAGTCCCAAGGACGTGCGATAACCCGCACCATCCCGATTGGATTCCACAAAATTGGTTGTAGAGGCTTAATTGCAAGGAATGTAAATAATATAAATTTAAAGAATACGGTTTTTAGTAGTTTATGGTATTTTAATGAAAAAGTCGTCTTTGTCCCAAAATATTGTAAAGAGGCAATCGTACTATGTCAAAATGAGTGTTGTAATGAGGTAGGTCATTACCTCGTGAGTTTTCTAAAGGTAATATGAGCAATATGAAGAAATAGTGTCGTAGGTAAACTTTGTGGTATTTTAACGAAAAGGTGAAATACAAGTTGCATAGAATGTTAACTTGATTTGAAACTTATTCTAAATATTTTTTATGGTTGTTAAACAATATATAAAGAAATGATTGATTTGTTGTTAAGAAAAGTTGGGTTTTTAATGAAATTAGAACCGTAAGTCGGAATAACTCCGCTTCCGATGAGTTTTAATAAAAAATTGTTTTAGAATAGAAAGAGAGGAGAGAAGAGGGAATTTACTGGATTAGATGAGAGAGGGGAGATAGAGAAATAGAGTGTTGGCTTCATGGAGTCATGGTGTTGCCGAATTTGTCTCGAGTCATCGCCGGACTTGACCTTGAGCTAACTCCACTTGTACAACTTTTTGGACTTGGAAAATTTTGAGAGTTTTAGCAATAGATTTCAGAATGAAGAGAGCTAGGGTATAGGGTGGTATTTATAGGAGAAATTAGGATTTAAGGAATTAAAATGAGAATTAAAAATGCATTAAAATTTAGTTTTAAAGCTCATTTTAATTATCTGTTAATGTGCAGGGAAAACAAACAGACTAGGGTTAATGGGATAGGCCAAAGGGTGTTGGGGAAAAAATTTGGAGGCATTACCTACGGTTCTACCCGGCGCTGCCGACCCTTTTTCCTATCTCGCCGATCGTTTGGGTTGTGTCACTTTCGTTTCATATAACTCAGTGCACATGTTTGATTAATCTGCCTTTTCATTTTTACGTGCATTGTACGTGTACACTTTTTGGCTTCCAAAAAGTTTAAAAGAAAAATCAGCAAAAATAATATGTGGCTGGGGGATTCGAACACAGGGGCTACGTCACAGCAGTGCAAGGCTTTACCAATTAGCTATAAGTTGTTTCTTGTTGTTCTAAAACAAATTAAATACTTATAGCATACTCAGGGTTGCAATTACTCCATTTAGTACTTTAATTTTAAACAAATTTTGTACATTATAAACAGAGTCGTTACATTCTACCCCCCTTACAAAAATTTCGTCCTCGAAATTTACTATTATTTAAGGACTAATTTACAAACAAGTAAGTGTATCTTGCATGCATGTCGTCTTCTCTTTTCCACGTTGATTCTCCTGGTAAGTCTTTTCTCCACATCACTCGGACCAAGTTTACTTCCTTGTTCTGAAGTGACTTTACCTTTTTGTCCAAAATTTCAACGGGTTGTTGTTCACAAGATAGATCCGTCTGTACAGTGAGCTCGGAGTGATCAAGGATATGACTGGGGCCACTCACATACCTTCAGAGCTGGGATGTGTGGAATACATTGTGCATTCCTTCCAATGGGGGTGGAAGTGCCAAGTGATATGCCACTTCTCCGACTCGTTCGAGTATGTCGAACGGTCCAATAAATCTCGGACTTAGCTTATCCCGTTTTCCAAATCGAATCACTCCACGGTTTGGAGAAATCTTCAGAAAGACATGATCTCCCGGTTGGAACTCCAAGTGCCGGCGCTTTGCATCATCCCAATGCTTCTGTCTATCTTGGGCTATACACATTCGTTCCCTAATAGTGCGAACTACATTTACAGTCGCCACTATCATATCAGGTCCAAGGAGTTCACAATCTCCGATGTCGTCCCAACTTAATGGTGATCGACACTTTCTTCCATAGAGAGCTGCAAATGGTGTCATTCCAATATTCGCTTGGTAGCTGTTATTGTATGAAAACTCCACAAGATGTAGTTGATCTTCCCACGATCCTCCGAAGTCTAGCATACACGCTCTTAGCATATCTTAAAGGATCTGAATCGTTCACTCAGACTGACCATCTGTTTATGGATGATAAGCTGTGCTAAAGTTCAGACTCGTTCCCAAGCTAGTTTGCAGACCCTGCTAAAATTGCGATCGGGATCTAGTGTCACGATCGGAGACAATGCAAACCGGTACTCTATGTAATCTCACAATCTCCTGTATGAGTTCATGGGTATCAGAAATAGTACACTATGAAGAGTGAAATCTTTACTTAGATTTAGACTTACCTCCATTTACTTCTTTGCTAGTGTCTCGGTAGATTGCCCAACTCGAAATGGGATGAAGTGAGTCGACTTTGTGAGTCGGTCCACAATAACCCATACCGCATCGTTACCTTTCGTGCTGCTAGGAAGTGCAGTCACGAAGTACATGGTAATGTGTTTCCACTTCTATTCTGAGATAGGTAATGGTTGAAGTAAATCAGCAGTCCTGTGATATTCAGCTTTTACTTGCTGACATGCTAAATATTTTGCGACGCTTCTAGCTACTTCACGCTTCATTCCATTCCACCAGTAATGTTACCGCAGATCGTTGTACATCTTTGTACCACCAGAGTATACTGAGTATGGAGAGCTGTGAGCTTTTTCATCAACTCTTCCCGAACAGGACCTTGTGGTATACACAATCTGCTGCCATATCTCAAAGCTCCGTCTTCGTGGATGATGAAGTTTGTTCTAAGTCCACTTTCTACTTGTTCTCTGATCTTTTGCAACTTGGTATCACTTGCTTGAGCTGCTTTGATCTGATTAACAATGATAGACTGAACTTGTAAGTTCATCAAACTTGAAGCGTTACCTGGCATGACCACTTCTATCTCCATCTAGTGCAAATCTTGTTGTACCTTCCATTGTGCGGTGAGATTCATTGATAGTGGTTGGCGACTAAGTGCATCAGGAACTACATTCATCTTTCCTGGATGATATTATAGGTTGATGTTGAAGTCCGCCATAAGTTCTAACCATCTTCTCTGCCGCATATTCAGCTCTTTCTAAGTAAACACATACTTCAGACTTTTTTGGTCTGCGTATATATCTACCCGTTCTCCAAGAAGATAATGGCACCAAATTTTCAATGCAAATATAACGGCTGCCAACTCCAAATCATGCGTCGGATAGTTGCGCTCATGAACCTTCAGCTATCTTGATGCATAAGCTATAACTTTACCGTGCTGATGTAGAACACATCTGAATCCCTTATCGGATACATCGCAATGCACTATGAAACCTCCAGATTGGTCCGGTATTACAAGAATATGCGCTGTTGTCAATCTTGACTTGAGTTCTACGAAAGCTTGTTTGCATGCTTCTGACCACACGAATTCTTCATCTTTATGTGTGAGCTTGGTCAGGGGTGCTGCAATCTTCGAGAATCCTTCTATGAATCTTCCGTAGTATCCTGCTAATCCCAAGAAACTTTGAATGTCCTTCACTGTCTTTGGTGTCGGCCATTCGTTTACTGCCGATACTTTAGTTAGATCTACAGAGATTCCTTCGCCTGAAATGATATGTCCGAGAAATCCGACCTGATCTAGCCAAAACTCGCACTTGCTGTACTTGGCATAGAGTTGATGTTGTTGCAAAGTCTTCAGGACAATTCATAAGTGTTCAGCATGCTCTTTCCGACTCTCAGAGTACACCAGGATGTCGTCTATGAAAATGACCACAAACCGTCTAGGTACTCCCGGAAAACTTGATTCATTAGGTTCATGAATATGGCTGGTGCGTTGGTCACTCCAAATGGCATCACGAGAAATTCATAATGTCCATAGCGAGTTCTGAATGCCGTCTTCGGAATATCAGACTCTTTGACCTTCACCTGATGATAACCTGAACGAAGATCTAACTTGGAGAAAACGCAAGACCCACTTAGCTGATCGAACAAATCATCGATGCGCGGTAGTGGATACTTGTTCTTTATCGTTACTTCGTTTAAAACTCTATAATAAATGCACATTCTGTATGAACCTTCTTTCTTCTTCACGAGCAAAACTGGAGATCCTCAACTTGAAGTGCTGGGATGAATCCATCCTTTCTGCAAGAGTTTGCCCAACTGAGTTCGGATCTCATTCTAACCTTCAGGACTTAGTCAATACAGTGCTTTGATCATCGGTTGTGCTCCAGATAATAAATCAATTCTAAATTCAAGAGCTCGATCGAGAGGCAAACCTGATATTCCTTCAGGAAATACATCGTCGAACTCCCGAACTACTTCTGGCTTGTCTTCTTCCGCCTGTAGAGTTGCAATCACTGTTTTCTTCGGTTTTTCTTTATATGTACTAGGCTCTAGGGTACGGTCTCCACTTTTGAAATAAAAGACCGGATGCTCTGGAATCTCGAACAATACCCTCCTTTGACGACAGTCGATGGTAGCGTAAAAGGTTCCTAGCCAATCCATACCCAAAACTACGTCAAAGTTCGGTATGTCTAGCACCTTGAAGTCAGCATAGAATTCTCTGCTGCAAACGACCACTGGACACAGGTCGTATCCCATTGTTTCCTTTAGAACGCCGTTCCCTGAACTGACATTCCAGCTGGATACGAGCGGTTTGACTGGTATCGCATGAGTTTGGATGAACCGTTGCGACATAAAGCAATGGGATGCTCCAGTATCGAAGAGTGCTAGTGCAGGTAGGGAGGCTACTAAGATTGCACCTAAGTTGTGTAGAATATGTTTTAGGTATACGAAAGATATAGGGATATGTACAAAGGTTGAAAGAAAGTTTGAAAGAAAAAGAGTTACCGGTGATGACTTGGCCAGTGGCTTCAGCTTCTTCCACAGTTATTGTGAAAGCCTGTCGCTTCGGTACATTCCTCCTTAATGGAGGAGCATTCCTCTGTTCGTTCCTTTGTCTTTGAGTAGATTCCTTTGTGATTGATGGAATTGACGAGGAGGAGGTGCAGTAGGAGGTCCATGAGGAGGTGGGGCTGGGAGAGCAAGTCTAGGAGGTGGGGCCTGGATAGCTGGTCGCTGCGGATAGTTGATTGCTGGTCTGGGTGTCTAGTTTTGATTGAGTCTGTGAGGACAAGACCCAATATCACGTGTGGATGAGCCACAGACTAAGCAGAGGCGATTAGCACACCTGCAATCCTTCGCCAGATGTCCATTTCTTTTGTAGCAAAAGCAGAAATCTGGACTGGGCCGGTTGAAAGGTACTTCCGGTCTCCTGGGTACAAACGGTGGCCTAGAAGAGGCTCCTCTTGCTATCTGAGTAGCAGGGCGCTTCACACCGGCAGATTGAGGTCTGCCCTTTTTCTTTACTACTGCCTCGTATTGACGGGCAGCTTTCAGAGCCAAATCGTGGGTTGGGAAATCCCCTGTAGCTAGAGCAGCTTGGATTTCCGGGTCCAACCCTTGATGAAATCGTCTGGCCCTGATCTCAGCAGTCGGTATTAGATGGGCCGCAAACCTGATATGGTCTCGTGTTAACTGTGTAGTATGTGATATAAGAAATCGAATATTCGAGTCATATTTTACCTTCTCAGCATGGTGAATTCAGCGTCAAACTCATCCACAGATTTGGTCCACATCGAACCTTGTTGCAGGTGGATGAATTGATACTCCATGTCGAAGCAGACAATCTCTGGAAAATACTTCGCGTCGAACATCATGCGAAAAATCTTCCATTCGATTGGCTGGGCAAGACGGCTTTCTTTCGCCTTCCACCATACTCGGGCATTATCGGTAAGTTACAGCTTTTCAACTCTTACCCAAGCAATGTCTGGCACTTGTGCTGCTGTCAGGCTATCTTTAATAGATTATGCCCATTCTTCAGCTTCCAGAGGGCTCTCTTTCCTAGAAAATTGTTTCGGATGTAGTGTCCGGAATTATTTTACTTTAGGTGCCTCAGCTTCTGGATGGTTCATTAAGATAGCAGTCTGCTGCAGCTGACCCTCCAAGAGGCTTCTGATTGTCTCGAGTAGTACCATCTGCTCGTTGATCGGAGCTGTTACGGTAAGTGTAAGTGGAAGATGTGGTGGTGGGGTGTTTCCATTGACATTGGTGCTGGTATTGTTCGGAGAATCCATAACCTTGAAAGAAAAATAGGGTTAGGATAGATTCAATGAATATAAAATGTAAAGAATGTTTTAGTTGCTGATTCTTGTGATATATATTGCTTAGGTTTCCATGCAGAATTGACCCTGCATGGTTATGTAGGGTTCCACGCAGAACTGATCTGCATGGGCCACCAACAAAACCTGTCACGCCCCGCTTCCCAGAGTACGATAAGGAGACGCGACAGGTCATGCGACATATTTACTCAGAAGCAAATACGCTAAGCGTAAATAAGCAATATAATGTAAAAGTACACAAGAATGACATAAAAATGTAAATGAACAACAACTTTTTATTTACTAAACATTCTTTACAATATAATGCTGGAAAGTAAATACAAGACTGGAAAGCAATGCCTAAACAATGGCATAAACATGAAAGTAAAGTATATATAAGTGACTAGGGCTCAGGGTCCTCGAGAAACTGCTCCAAGTCTTCTGAGCTGGGCTCTATCTCCAGAGAGTCGGATCCTCCTAACAACATTCCAAAGAAATAAAAAGAGAAGGAATGTCGTCAGCAAACAATCGCTCGGTAAGTCCCAAAGAGAGGTAGAAATAGAATAGACAGATAAAAGAATATAACTGTATAATGTTTTATTTTTGTGTTAACGTAGTTGTTTGTAGCTTGGTACAGAATATGCCAGTGTAAACGAGAGGGGTCCAACTTACCCCATGGACTATGGTATATGGAGTACAATGCCCCACCAAAACCCACGGGACAACGACAACGGATATTCAAGTTAGGTGTATTATGGTTACAGTCTCGTGCCACTTTTAACACATTCTGTACCAGTCTACCCCTTTAAAACCTCGTAATGCTTTATTGTGTTGTTTATAGATGATTGTTGTATACGACTTACCAAAACCATGATATCAATTGTCATGTGAACGGAATGGATATAAATGGATAGTCATGTAATCAGAGTATATCCATGATTCGGTTCCGTCGAGTCATGTTGATATTGATAGCATTCATGTTCAGGTTCCAGTATATATGGATTCATGTTGTTTTGGAGTTATATTGAATTGTATTCATGTATTGAAATATATACAGATTGACTGAGACTCAGATTGAGTCAAACACTTAAACAGAATTGAATTCCTGAGTTAGGTTTTGGAGTTATCGGTAACTGCTGCACATGGACGGCAGAATTTGTGACTTATTCCAAGCCAATTACCGTATTGATAACACTATTTTTAGTTTGTCTACCTTAAATAGGCAAGCACTCTCATTCTCTGGCTCCCTGAGGCTCAAGAGAACGAATTCCGCTTAAACCTATATTTACTAGGGTCCTTATTGTAAATTAATATAACTTGAATGGGTTTTATGAAAAATAGTTTTGGTATATTTTCAAAATAAACCTCAAGCATTTATTATTCGTATTTAGGGTTTCCATGGATGTAAGTTTTAAATGTGAAGTATTCTAGTGAATATAAACCTAAATTGAATAGTATATAGTATTTTCATGTAATTTGACTTGTATTGATTTTTTAATGGTATTTTCATGAACTTTTGTAATTCTTTTCCTTTGATTTAAAAAACATGGAATATATATGTATTTAAAATAGATATTTTGATAATATTCATATATAGATATTTATTAAAAATATAATTTATTTATTAAATAGAAATCACGTTTTCTTAAAAAATTTATTAAAAATTCCATCGAGATCGGATGCTCCGTGAGGAGGTCTACATCTCGCTCTATTAGTCCCGAGGACGTGAGATAACCCGCACCATTCTGATCAGGTTCCCTAAAATGGGTTGTAGAGGCTTAATTGCAAGGAATGTAAATAATACAAATTTAAAGAATACGGTTTTTAGTAGTTTATGGTATTTTAATGAAACCGTCGTCTTTGTCCCAAAATATTGTAAAGAGGCAATCGTCCTATGTTAAAATGAGTGTTGTGATCAGGTAGGTCATTATCTCGTGAGTTTTCTAAAGGTAATATGAGTAATATGAAGAAATAGTGTCGTATGTAAATTTTGTGGTATTTTAACGAAAAGGTGAAATACAAGTTGCATAGCATGTTAACTTGAATTGAAACTTGTTCTAAATTTTGTTTTATGGTGGTTAAACAAGATAAAAAGAAATGATTGATTTGTTGTTAAGAAAAATTGGGGTTTTAATGAAATTAGAACCAGAAGTCGAAATAACTCCACTTTCGATGAGTTTTAATAAAAGATTGTTTTAGAATAGAAAGAGAGGATAGGAGAGGGAAATTACTGGATTAGATGAGAGAGGGGAGGTAGAGGAATAGAGTGGTGGCTTCGTGGAGTCGTGGTGTCACCGGATTTGTCCTGAGTCGTCGCCGGAACTTGACCTTGAGCTAACTCCACTTTTACAATTTTTTGGACTTGGAAAATTTTGAGAGCTTTGGCAATAGATTTCAAAATGAAGAGGGCTAGGGTATAGGGTGGTATTTATAGGAGAAATTAAAGTTTAGGGAATTAAAATAAGAATTAAAATGCATTAAAATTTAGTTTTAAAGCTCATTTTAATTATCTGTTAACGTGCAGGGAAAACAGACAGACCGGGATTAATGGGGTAGGCCAAAGGGTGTCGGGGAAAAAATTGGGGGCATTACCTACGGTTCTACCTGGTGCCGACGGTCTTTTTTCCCATCTCGCCAGTCGTTTGGGTTAGGGTGGGTCTTGGATTGCTGCCACGTGTCACTGTCGTTTCATATAACTCAGTGCATATGTTTGATTAATCCGACTTTTCATTTTTACGTGCATTGCATGTGTAAACTGTTGGGCTTCCAAAAAGTTTAAAAGAAAAATCAGCAAAAATAATATGTGGCTGGGAAATTCGAACACAGGGGCTACGTCACAGCAGCGCAAGGCTTTACCAATAAGCTACAAGTTGTTTCTTGCTGTTCTAAAACAAATTAAATACTTATAGCATACTCATGGTTGCAATTACTCCATTTAGTACTTTAATTTTAAACAAATTTTGTACATTATAAACAGAGTCGTTACACATTAGCAAAAGATAAGTGTGCACGGTTTTAGAAATTTCTACACTTAAATTTGAGACAAGTATGAAGACTTCTTCATCTCATTCTCATCTTATCATTCTCTCTCTTGAGTTGATCTTTTAGAGAAAGGAAAAAGAAAAAAGAGAAAAAAATTAGAGAGCAATACCTACATTCTCTTCTAACATTTAACTAGCAATCTAATGTTGCAAGTTTACTTCACACACATTACTTTGTGAAGTAGGAGTTTGTGTTGGTGGATTTTCAAGATGGATCATTTTCGACCAAGGGTGCCGATTACAAGCTCGATCCCAGAGGCTAGGAGCACACTTGGACTTCAAGAGTGAGAAGGCAAACGCGCTACTAAAGTTGTAGCCACAAAACCTTTAGCCTAGCTATCTCTTTTAAGTTTCAAGTTAGTGTCTTTGGAATGATTCTAGGGTTTGCATGCTTTAGGTCTCATAAAATTTAAAATTTGACGATTTCTGTAACACCCTAATATGTTTTGCTTTTTGGATGGTTATTTATAATAACCGTATTTTACCTTGCCTTGATCCCTAATTTGAATGGATATAATATTGTACCCGACCTGCATGCCTTTTTAACCTGTAATAGTTAGATTAAATAATCCCTAAGACTATTTTCTAATTAACATATGGTTTGTTGGTTGCTATAATATTTTATTGGCATTTTAATATTTGCTTGATAATCTCATAATACCTACTGTTCTAAATATTCATATAGTATATTTTTCTCGAACAGTGGATAGGTAACAAAATATATATTTTGTATGATAGTTTTGGAAAGCTATGATAATATATATATTTGTAGTTTAATATTTTAGATAGAATATATATTTTGGTTCCCTAGGTTGTTAAATAGATGATAATTAACATTTAATAATTGTTTTCAAATCTAGTAATATCTTATTGTAATATACATATATTATATTTTCAAATATTAGATTAGTAGCAAAAGATTTATATATTATATTGATAGTTTAAGATATAGAAGGATATGTTAGATATTAAAATCGTTGTGTGATCTTGTAAACACTACTTCTATGTGGGGTTTATGCTAATTTTGCCTAAATTTTATTAAACCTCAACTATATCTTTTCTCTCTCCTCTTAATTTAAAACTCACACCCTTATTCTTCTCCCAAACACCCGAGCACCCTCATCCTCAATTGTCGTTGCCTACACCTCTTCACCAATCGCCTCCGATCAACCCACATCTCCTTCAACTACCACAGTCATCGACTCCATCGCCCTCGTCATCATCGAATCCATATCTGACGGGTGTCGGATCTCGTCAAGATGTTACCTTCCGTAGATCTGCTGCGAGCGACGATGGACGGCTGAGATTGAGTTGGATGTTGCCTCCTGAAACGTGTGGATCTCAATGGGTTTGAGGTTGTTGTGGCCGAGCTACCTGCAAGGAAGTCCCGGGGTGATTGTGCCACCGAGGACCCTCCGACGATCAAGTTAGACCGGATATTTGAGCAGAGTAATGGCCTAGTGGAGAGAAAATGACTTACTTGAGTCGCCTGAAAGAGGGGTTTATATACCCGGCACAATGGGCAGGCAGGCGCGAGAATCACGCCGGCCGTTACTCCCCCAGCATCACGCCCGCGTGATAGGCGGGATCCCGCATTAATGACGAGACAGGCTCGTTAATGGGGGATCGTGATGGCGTGGAACGCGGGATCGTGGACGGCGGATATCTCGCGCATGGAAAGATTCGCGGAGCCGTGGCGGAAGCGCATGCGACTGGTGCTGCTGGTCGGTCGATGGGACCGAGGAAGATGAGCTCGGCGGGAGGCTTGGGAACGGGCGGGAGGCTTAGGAACGAGCAGGAGGCCGAGGTATCTTGGTTCTGCGGTAGCCCGGAGGCGAGCTGAGAGGGCCGAGGAGGCCAAATGTGCAGGAGACTTGGAGGCGAGTCAACGGTTGTTTGTAAGGCGGGCATATGAGTGGTGTGGACGGCCGCAGAAGGTCGGCTATGTCCATGGGTCATAGTCCCGGGGTATTCTTTCGATGTACCGTTCTTGGTCCTTTCTTGCAAGCTTCGGGACACGTCAGCTGCCACGTGTCACGATCTGGGAAGTCACCGATATCGAGCATGATCATTAGCCTCCCACTCTTGTCCCGACCCGCTCACGGGTCGGGTCGAGAGTGGTCTGCCGGGTCACCCGAGGTGAGCTCCTTTTCGAAGATATCGTAAGTGCGCATTCTCGGGCAATCAGCTGTATTTTCTTGATGACATCAGCAGATCAAGGGCCAGATCTTGCATTAAAGAGGATGCACCGGATCGTGCTTACGTTCGCCGAAGTGACAGCCCACGTGTCTGGCGCTGGTTGGCCGACGCGACGGGCCACGGGTTTCGGCATCCGATGGGGTGCGACCAATGCGCATGCGACAGGTGGAGCGATCGTGGCCGTCGAATGCGATGAGTCGTTTCGGTGGGAGATGACCGCCGCCGTTGGATGCGTACGCGGGCAGCTATAAATAGAGGTGGGGTCCCCATCAGGGCCCATACCTCTTCATAATTTCCTCATCCTGAGTCTCGTTAGTTCGGCGCTCTTTATTTTAGGACGGGATATCTGCGTTTTCTCTTTCGAGGACTCATCCCCTTCATCAGGTTAGATGTTTTTTGTGAAGAGTCTGTAGAAATAGTTCGGGTGGACTCTAGTGAGCACCCTGTAGATTCTTCCTCTTCTTCTTCTGCTTCTTCTTCTTATGAGTCGAGCCTGTTTCCCTCCTTGGCTGAATAAATAGACCGATCCCGGATTCTTGCTGTCCTCGGTGCCCTGTCCCAGAAGAGAGCCGGAGGCATGGCCGTGCCTCAGGCTGACCCGAGCTTCGCACCAAAGGTGTCGCCGGTGACGATGCCATCTGCCTCGACCAGAGCCCCCGATGATTGCCGCGGCAGCGGTCAGAGGCATCCGCGGGTTCCCGAACCCCGGACGAGGGAAACGGAAGAGGGCGATGACGAGGTTCCTCTTAAGAGGAAGAAGACGGCCTCTCACGCACACCGACTGAGATTCTCGAGGGGATTCCTGTGCAGGAAGGGGATGCCTGTTTCGTACTCCCGTCCGGGCTTTCCGTTGCTGCCAGCCTGCTCGCTGATATGGAAGAGTCGGCCGGAGGCAAGATCCCACGGGGGACCCTGAGGGCCCAAGTGGAAGCTATAGCTCATGAGGCGGTGCAGGTACATACTCCCTTATGTGTTATTTCGAGTGCCCTTTTCTCAGTTCGAGCGTCTCTAAGTCTCTCTGCTGTTTTTCATCAGGTCCTTCAGTAATGCGCCCTCGTTGCTCGCATGGAGGCCAAGGAGATTGCCCTTGCTATGAGGTTGGCGGGGGAGTCTTCTTCGGAGGCCGAGGACCTGCGACTCGAGCTGCGTCAGGAGAGGGAGAGGATGGCCGTCCTCGAAGCCCAATTGGTCGCCGGGGAGCTCACCGTCTCAAAGTGCCGGGAGTCCTATCGCCGGCTAAATGAGTCCCACCGAGCCATCAAGGCTTAGTTGGCAGAGCTGGACGATCTCTATGCAGCAGTGAAGAGGGCGAGAGATACCAGCAGACGGGATGCCGAGGCTGCGCTTCAGACGGCGAAGGTCGCCGAGGTTCGATCTCGAAAGGCGGTGGCCGATTACAAGGGGTCGGACCGGTTTTACGCCGACCTCGGCGAAGCCTTATTCTCCGCCGAAAGACACGACCGGGACATTGGGACATCCGGCCTGAACTTCAGGGGTGGATGCTATTTGGTGCTATCCGTCCACCTCTTCGAAGATACCAAGTTGATTTATGACACCATGTATCGAAGGTTTAGACGGATGCGGCCGATATAGCAGACTTTGTTAGATTCCCCCTCGTTGAGGGATTTTTGATTGTGGGGATGCTCTTCCCTGCAGGCGCAAGCCCCTGCAGTTAATTATGCTACCGCATCGCGGTAACCACTTTCTCCTTCTCCAGATGGTCACTTCGTGTCGTGTGTGTTTGTTTTGTTTTTGGTTGCCCGTGGATTGTATACGGAGACTAATTTATGTTGTCGCCCGTAGGGCGTGGATTAGTCCAAATCCGTATTCTCTTAGATTTGGGTTTGGGGTTGGGTTTAAGGATGCGTTAGTCTCATTTGAGACTAAGATCAACTTAAACGTTTGTTAAGGATACGTTAGTCTAATTTTTAGACTAAGATCTACTTAACAGGATCATTTAGATCCAACAAAAGAGCATTTTGGCTCTATTGTTTAGTTTAGGGACATTGCGGTCCATTGGTTTAAGGACATCATAGTCCATGAGTTTAAGGACCCCACAGTCCGTAGTTTGAAAACGTCATAGTCTGTATAGTTTAAGGACATCATAGTCCATGAGTTTAAGGACCCCACAGTCCGTAAAGTTTAAGGGCATCATAGTCCATGAGTTTAAGAACCCCACAGTCCATGGAATATTTGGTTTTCGGGACCCGTCAGCTCTTTGAAGACGTTGAAGGATTACAACGACAAATATCAGAGAAGTGAAGAGATATACCCTTGAACCAATGTTGGTTGGGAGATCTATAGTCCAATTTGGGATTAAAATCAAAGATTTATGAGCATATGGGCTCAATCAATCCGAATTAGGGTTCTGTGGCCACTTTGGGCTCGGTCCATTCAGTTAAAATGTTAAACATTTAACAATGCTGACCATTGGTTTGAGTTCTGACAATCTTTTTGTCTTTTATGGAATGCTGAGCATTCATTATAGCTCTGGGCATTATTTATAGAACAATTTATATTCTCTTAGCGCACACGTGAGGAGCACGTGGCGCGCTTGGCGCTGAGCGCTAGTTCAAAAAGCGCAAAGCGCTTCTGTTTAAGTAGCGCACACGTGGGGAGCACGTGGCGCGCTTGGCGCTATGCGCCAGATAATGAGCGCAGAGCGCTTCTGTTAAGTAGCGCATACGTGAGGAGCACGTGGCACACTTGGCGCTATGCGCCAGACAATGAGCGCAGTGCGCTTCTGTTGAATTTTGGAGCGCTAAGGCTCTGCAACGCTATGCGTTAGTTTTGGAGCGCTGAAGCGCTTCTTTTGATTGGACCGCTAAGGCTCTTTTTAGGCAGCTTTGCGTCCTGAGAATTAAATTCTCTTTCTTATAAGAGACTTTGTCTCATGGATCTAAGAACAAAGTTCTTATTTTTTTTATAGGAGATGTTTCAATCTCTTATGTTTTTGGTGAAAGGCTCTGCCTTTATGGATCTATGATCCTAAGAGAATTGAATTATTCTCCCCCCTTTTATATCGAGATACTATGATCTTTGAAAGACAATGTGTCTTATAGATCTATGATCTGAAGAAGGTTAAATTCTTTCCCTTATTTTTTATGATGAGATGCTTTGATCTCTGTTGTGGACGACCTTGGTCTTATAGATATATGATCTTAGAAAAAGAAGTAAATTCTTCTTTTTATATGAGACGATTTCGTGTTTATGTTCTTTTTACCTTGAAGAAAATCACCTTCTTCTGAGCTTGCTCTTTGTCTTTGAAATTTCTCAAAGTTTATGGGGGGGGGGGTTCCTCTCTTTTTCTCTTTCTCTCAGACTTGAAGTCTTGGAGCCTTTTTATAGTGAAGGCTGATTTGTTCAATCGGTTAAGGAGATCTTTTCTCTAATTGATTTGGGGAGTGTTTCCCCCGTTGGATCTTTGATCCAAGGGCTTCTGATTTACAGAAGGCAATTTTCTTGTTTTTAACAAGATTGTGAATTCTTTTCCCATACAGAATTTATTCTGTATTTTGATGATTTTTAATCACCATTGGATCATTGATCCAACGGTGCTCTGATTTACAGAGCACAATCTTTTTGTTTGGAAAGATTTTGAGGAATCTTTCCTTAACAGAATTTTATTCTGGTCAATTGATGATTTATCATCTTTATTGAATCTTTGATCTGACGGTGGGGAACATTTAGTTCCAGCGCTAGCGCACTCGTGCTTTGCATGTGAGCGCTGCTTGCTGGCGCTTTATGAAGCGCTGCTTCATTTTAAATTTCGAAAATTTGAACAGAGCTTTGCTCTGATTGGGAGAAACAAATGCCCCCCCACCGTTGCGCTCACGTGGCCTACACGTGAGTGCAGCGGTGGCATCATCTCTGCCATTAGATCAACTCAAAAGTTGAAACGGCTCTTTATGCCTATAAATAGGACCCTTGGCCCTTGAGATGATCTCAGTTCATCTTCTTACTTTTTTTCTGAGAATTATTTCTCTTTCAGAGCATAGCTCTTCATCTTAAGAATTTTCTTAGGGACAGAACTCTGTCAGATTTTTAGGTAATGATTAATCTTTGAAGGGATTAGTTAATAATCTAGGGTTTCACCCATTAACAGAGCTTTTTCTCTACTTAGATTATAGTTCTTCAAGAAAACCTTTTTAGGGTTTCTCAACAGAGTTTTGCTCTTGTTAGATCTTAGAACTTTCTTAGGGTTTTTTAACCCATTAACAGAGCTTTGCTCTTTTCAAATCATATAGATTTATTAATCTTTCATGAAAACTCTTAGAGTTTGTTCATGGATCTTGAAGATCATGGAATTTTAATTCATTAAAAACTTTACTTTAAGTTTTCTGATGGGTTATTCCATCATTCTTACAGAGCATGGCTCTTAGAATTCTCGAGGAATTTTTAATTCCCCTCATAATTGACTTTGACAGGTGTCATTCCTGTCTGCAGAGCATTGCTCTCGAGGAGTTTAACTCCTTAGCCCGAGGAACCTTTTCATTAAATGCGAAATCCTTTTTAGGATTCCTTTCTTAATTACACAGAATTAAATTCATTGGGTGATTTAATTAGTACTTATTTAAATCCCTTTGTTTGTTTCGATAAGCTTTTTCTTAATCAGCCTGTCTACTAACTCTTATTGATCTTCTTTTCAGACGTTATGGCCGCTCATTTGTATGATCTTGATGAGATTATTTCTTACGGATACATCCGCTCGCTTGGTCATTCCCAAAACCAAGAATTCACAAACACCTAGTGCGCTGAAATTATGGGTCGCTTCGGTGCGTATAATGGTCAACTGCTTCCTCGTCGTTCCTCTCTCTTGAAGCTCATCGTAAGAGCGATCTGGGAAGCGCTCCCTTTATTCTATCAAGGCATGCCGCTCAAGGCATTGGATGACACCGAAGATAAGGTGCACTCGATATATCTGATGGGCCTAATCTCAAAGAAAAGGCGGGACAACCTTGTTAATATCCTGCATCAAGCTTTTCAGCAGGCGACGATACTTGATGCTTATCGAAGGGCGGAGGACATCAGTGGGGATCCTGACGCTTGTGATCATGAAAGGATGCACACGAAGATGGTCCGAGAGACCCGAAAAATTTTGGATGGCCTAACTTTTGAATTTCTTAACCTCTGTCCTGGATTTGATGTCTTACCATTGTAAACATTTTCATGATGTTTTTGGTTTACCATTTTCATTAATGTAAGAGCTTTTCTGCGGTATGAATAATAAATTTTTCCTTTCCATGCGTTTATTTTATCCTTTTCGCACATACATGAGTGGGTACGTTTCGGACGCTCAATTGGATGTAAATCAAATGCTCTCTTTATTGCCTTGTATAATAGGTGATTGACGTCCGTAGGTTACACCTTTTCATTTTGACTTGACGCAGAGCAGTTTACGCACTCTTGAGTAGCCCTTCCATTTCTCTAGCATGTAATTTTGGTAAATGTGGTCTGTAAATAATGGGTAGCTGTCCATCTTGGACTCTTTGCAGGGTAGCGATGGCTTAGGAAACAGGTTCTGGTCTGCTGCCTAAGGCTTTTCAACTTTGTGAGCTGTGAGGATCTCATAAAGACTTTTCTCCCTACGAGTCGAGAGGATCTCGTAGGTGTATTTTCTCCTTAGGAATCGTGAGGATTCTTAAGTGTGTATTCCTCTTGAGAGTCGTAAGGATCTCACAAGAAAGTTTTCTCCCTTACAAGTCGAGAGGACTCATAAGTGACTGATGAGTTGACCTGCTCCTGAATCAAAGTATTGCTTTGATGGGGAGGTCGAGGGTTGACTTTAGCCGTTTTCCACGGGGTCAGGACTGACTTTAGCCGTGTTCCACGGGGTTAGGGGTTGACTTTAGCCATATGGGGTCAGGATTGACTTTAGCTATACGGGTTCAGGGGTTGACTTTAGCCATATGGGGTCAGAATTGACTTTAGCCATACGGGGTCAGGGGTTGACTTTAGCCATATGGGGTCAGGATTGACTTTAACCATATGGGGTCAGGGGATGACTTTAGCCATATAGGGCCGGGATTGACTTTGGCCATACGGGGTCAGGATTGACTCTCGGTTGTCTGTGCACCGCCGAGTCATGGAACTGGGAACTTTGCCGCGGCTCCGCTTTGTTGACGTTGCGTCTGCTGTAATGAGACGAATATCGAGGTGGTCTCTAGGTTGTCTGTGAACCGTCGAGATTTGGAACTAGGGACTTTGCCATGGCTCCATGGTTGATTGTCGCTTCTGAATCCTGCTGGAATGAGGAGGAACGCTGTTTTGGGTCTCCAGGCTATAGATGTGGCCGTCGAGACTTGGAACTAGGGATTCTGCCGTGGTTCCGAGATTGATTGTTGCGTCCGAATCCCGCTGGAATGAGGAAGAACGCTATTGTGGGTCTCCAGGCTGTAGACGTGGCCGTCGAGACTTGGAACTAGGGACTCTGCCATGGCTCCATTTTGCTGACGTCGTATATTCCTGCAGAGACATTGATTTCTCTGCTGGTCGACGCGAATCGAGATGCTCTCGTCAAGGACGATAATTTCCCTGAATCGAGGTTTTTGCCAAGGATGCTGATTTCCTCGGAGTTGAGACGAATCGAGGTATTCCTGCAAAGACGCTGATTTCTCAGCGGGTCGATGCGAATCGAGATGCTCTCGTCAAGGACGTTGATTTCCCTGAATCGAGGTTTTTGCCAAGGACGCTGATTTCCTCGGAGTTGAGACGAATCGATGTATTCCTGCAAAGACGCTGATTTCTCTGCGGGTCGATGCGAATCGAGATGCTCTTGTCAAGGACGCTGATTTCCCTGAATCGAGGTTTTTGCTAAGGATACCGATTTCCTCGGAGTTGAGACGAATCGGGGTATTCCTGCAAAGACGCTGATTTCTCTACAGGTCGATGCGAATCGAGATGCTCTCGTCAAGGACGCTGATTTTCCTGAATCGAGGTTTTTGCCAAGGACACTGATTTCCTTGGAGTCAGTTAACTTGTCTCCGAGACAGAGCGTTGATCCGGCGGGGAGGTCATTGGTTGACTCTAGGTTGTCTGTGGACCGTAGAGTCTTGGAACTAAGACTTTGTCGTGGCTCCGCTTTATTGATGTCGTGTCCGAATCCTGCTGGAATGAGGAGGAACGCTGTTGTGGGTCTCCAGGCTATAGATGTGGCCGTCGAGACTTGGAACTAAGGACTCTGCCGTGGCTCCGTGACTGATTGTTGCGTCCGAATCCTGTTGGAATGAGGAGGAACGCTGTTGTTGTTATTCTGGGATGCAGAAGTTGCCGTCAAGATTTGACTCTCCCTTTGACAAGGTCTGGTGGGAAAATATGGTCCCTTTTTTGTTTATGCCCCTGGATTGTATACAAGGATCGATGTGATCTCACCTGCAGGGCAAAAGTTTCATTTCATATGTATTTTTTTGTTTTCTTTCCGCGATGCTCTATCATTTCAGCTTTTATATCGCGAAAGTCGCGATTGCCCAATCATTTCGGCTATTTTTTTCTTTTTACTCGCTTCTTTTTATTGCGAGTTGCCCAATCATTTCGGTCGTTTTTTATGCATATATTTTTTACTTGCTAATTTTGTTGCAAGTTGCCCCATCATTTCGGCTATTTCATATGTATTTTTGGCTCGCTGAATTTTCGCTGCGAGTTTGGGATTTGATACCGATTCAGGCATCAGCATTGCTACAACTGGGATATTGCCAGGAGCGAATCATCATTTGCCTTTGTCGATGTCGAACAAAGGTGGCTTAGCAAACAGGGTTAGAACCCTGTTGACTAAGGTTTTTTGACTTTACGAGCCGTAAGGATCTCATAAAGGTATTTCTTCCTACGAGTCGTGAGGATCTCGTAGGTGCGTTTTCTCCTTAAGAATCGTGAGGAGTCTTAAGTGTTTAGTCTCTTATAAGTCGTAAGAATCTTACAAGAATGTTTTCTCCTTATAAGTCGAAAGGACTTACAAGGGTTGTTCACCGTGTGAGCATATCCCTAGTCGCTGGTGGGACTTTATTAGGGAAATGTTTATTCGTGCCCGTGGATTGTATACAAGGGTCAGCATTGAACCGCTTGTAGGGAAATTTAGGGATTGCGATGGCTTAAGAACAGGTTCAGATCCCTGTAGCTTAAGGCTTTTGAATCTTATGAGTCGTGAGGGTCTCATAAAAGGATTCTCCTTACGAGTCGTGAGGATCTCGCAAGTGTAATTTCTCCTTAGGAATCATGGGGATCCCTAAGCGTGTTGCTCCTTTGTGAGTCGTAAGGATTTCACGCAGGTGGTTTCTCCATACAGGGTCGAGATGACCTTGCAAGTGTCTTTTAACGAGATTGCGCCCTTTCGGGTTTTCACAAAACTCGCCGGTAGTCCTGCTGTTTTTACTCACAGAGCCCTTTCGGGTTTTCATCCGTGCTCATTTCGCTTATGGACGTACCATTTTTTTTAAACCACGTCAGCCTGAGGATGCCGCGGGTTGGTAGCAGTTTAACGACGTTTCGGTCAATCGTTAGTTTAGGGACGTTTCGGTCCATTGTTAGTTTTAGGACATTTCGGTCCGTTGTCGCAACGATTTCGTTGGCTACCACTTCTGGGGTTTGGGCCTGGGAAGATAGCGAGCGGACATAGGCGTCGTCATCTATCATTACCCTGGGCTGTAACTCGTTAGGCGTAGTATTTCTTTAGGAACCGACCGTTTATCGGCCTGAAGGGTCTTTCGCCATGCATATCCATGAGCAAGTAAACCCCACCCTGGTAGACTTTGTCTATGATGTATGGGCCCTCGTAATTTGGCTCGAACTTCCCCCGTTGGGCACGATTGGGGATTATAGGTCTTTTGACCACTAGCACGAGTTCGCCTTGACGGAATGTTCTCGGCCTAGTCAATCTCTCGTATGAGCGTTGTTCCCTTCCGAAAGACGGCCAAGACGTGGGGAAGACGTCTTGCCTGAGATTCGGGGCAGATGCTAATTGGTTTTATCCGTCTACCTCTCCGAGGATGCCAAGTTGATTTATGGCACTGTGCATCGGAGGTTTAGACGGATGCGGCCGATGTAGCAGACTTCGTTAGATTCCCCCTCGCTTGAGGGGTTTTTGATTGTGGGGACGCTCTTCCCTGCAGGCGCAAGCCCCTGCAGTTAATTACGCTACCGCGTCGCGGTAACCACTTTCTCCTTCTCCCGAAATTTCACTTCGTGTCGTGTGTGTTTGTTTCTTTATGGATGCCCGTGGATTGTATACGGAGACTAAGTTATGCCGTCGCCCGTAGGACGTGGATTAGTCCAAATCCGTATTTACTTAGATTTGGGTTTGGTGTTTTAGTTTAAGGATACGTAGCCAGATTTGAGGCTAAGATCATCTTAAACGCTCGTTAAGGATACGTTAGTCTGATTTAAGACTAAGATCAAATTAACGTAGTGATCCATTTAATATATGGCCGTCGGGACCCGTCACCTCTCTGACGACGTTGAAGGATTACAACGACAGGTGTCAGAGGAGTTCGGAGATGTACCCTCGAACCAAAGTTGATTGGGGGTCTTATAGTCCAATTTGGGACTAAAGTCTGTTTGTATGTTTAAGGATACGTTAGCCAGATTTGAGGCTAAGATCAACTTAAAAGGATCGTTTAGATCCGACAAAAGCGCATTTGGGGCTCTATTGTTCCAGTTTAGGGACGCAGTGGTCCTTAGGTAGTTTAAGGACATTGCGGTCCATTGCCAGTTTAAGGACATGGTGGTCCAACATTCCCATTTTGGGACGAATATTAATTTAAGGACGTTCCGGTCCAACATTCCCGTTTTGGGACGAATATTAGTTTAAGGACGTTCCGATCCAACATTCCCGTTTTGGGACGGATATTAGTTTAAGGACGTTCTGGTCCAACATTCCCATTTTGGGATGAATATTAGTTTAAGGACGTTCCGGTCCATGAGTTTAAGGACCCCGCAGTCCGATGGATGTATGGTTGTCGGGACCCGTCAACTCTCTGACGTTGTTGAAGGATTACAACGATAGGTGTCAGAGGAGTTCGGAGATGTACCCTTGAACCGGATGTAAATTGATTTAAGAGAGCAGTCTTGCTCAGTCAATTTAATTTGAGGACTTGCGGCCATGATTAGGCTAAGTCCAGTTGAGAATATTCAACGTTTTTATCTTTGGCCTATTAGCCCTGTGCTAGGGCTTTGCCCCTGTTTAATAATTCACTGCATTTTATTTTAGCCTGCTAGGCCTTTTTGATTTGGGCTCTGTCCTTTTATAAATGATGCAGAGCATCTGTTTGGGCTCTGCCCTTCTTTAAAATAATGCATTGCATTAATTGGGTTTGGCCCTTCTGTAAATAATGCAGTGCATTAATTGTCTGACATTGGCTTGTCAGGCGCTTTGCGCCAATTATTGAGCGCAAGCGCATGTGGAGGTGACACGTTTCACGCTCCGGTGAGCGCAAGCGCAGTGCGCTGCGCCAGTGCGCTGCGCTGTTGCGCTGCTGACACGTGGCGCGCTCTGGTGAGTTGCGCCAACTTTAAAGAGCAATGCTCTATTTTTAAAATCGCATAGCGCAAATTATCCTGGCGCTGACACGTGGCGCTCTCTGGTGGCTTGCGCCAACCCAGGAGCGCAACAGTGCAGTTTTTGCAAGTGCAAGGCACTGTTTCGATAAATTGATCTAACTTTGGATTCAAGAAAAGAATCTTTTAGATTCCAGAACCAATGGTTCATAAAAAAAAGTGCAAGGCACTGTTATTATTTTTTTTATTGAAGATCATTGATCTTGTTCTTAGATCAATGATCTATTCAGAAGAAATTCTTCTTTTCAAAGGTTTACCTTCTTTTCTTTCTGATTTCTTCTCAAACTTTCTTTTTAGGAGTTCTCTGAATTCTTTCTCTGTTTCTCTGTCAATGTTCTCTCTTCTTCTTTTTTTTATTTTAGAAAGAAGGATCATTGGTCGTTGGGACCCATCACCTCTCCGACGACACTGAGAGATTACAGTGCCATATATCGAAGGTGTGGAGGGATGTACTCTTTGAACCATGTCTCACTCATTAGGGGGAAGAACAGGCTGGAGCTTAAGCTTCTCGCTGCTGAAAAAGGCTTCTTTGCGTTCGCGCACGTGCGTCGCACGTGTTGGGCGCACGTGCGTCGCACGTGTTGAGCGCTCATATTTGCACGTAGCGCACATGGAGCTTGCGCATGTACGCATTATGGGGGGAGCAAGCTCCTATGGAGAACGAGTCTCCTTTTAATTGAATGTTCTCATGTGGTGCGCACGTGCGTTGCACGTGGTGCGCGCGTGGCGGGCACACGCGCGTTACCCGTGGCGCACATGCGCATTATGAGGAGAAGCAGGGCTTCTATATATGGAGAACCAGGCTCCTTTTAATATTATTAAATGTTCTCATGTGGTGCGCACGTGCGTTGCACGTGGTGCGCGTGTGGCAGGCACACGTGCGTTGCACGTAGCGCACATGCGTATTATGAGGAGAAGCAGGGCTTCTATCTATGGAGAACTAGGCTCTTTTTAATATTATTAAATGTTCTCATGTGGTGCGCACGTGCGTTGCACGTGGTGCGCGCGTAGCGGGCACACGTGCGTTGCACGGAACGCACATGCGGATTATGAGGAGAAGCAGGGCTTCTATATATGGAGAACTAGGCTCCTTTTAATATTATTAAATGTTCTCATGTGGTGCGCACGTGCGTTGCACGTGGTGCGCGCGTGGCGAGCACACATGCGTTGCACGTAGCACACATGCGCATTATGAGGAGAACCATGGCTTCTATCTATGAAGAACTAGGCTCATTTTAATATTATTAAATGTTCTCATGTGGTGCGCACGTGCGTTGCACGTGGTGCACGCGTAGCGGGCACACGTGCGTTACACGGAGCGCACATGCGGATTATGAGAAGAAGCAGGGCTTCTATATATGGAGAACTAGGCTCTTTTTAATATTATTAAATGTTCTCATATGGTGCGCACGTGGCGAGCACACGTGCGTTGCACGTAGCGCACATGCGCAGTATGAGGAGAAGCAGGGCTTCTATATATGGAGAACTAGGCTCCTTTTAATATTATTAAATGTTCTTATGTGGTGCGCACGTGCATTGCACGTGGTGCGGCATGGCGGGCACACGTGCGTTGCACGTAGCGCATATGGCGCTTGCGCATTATGGGGAGGACCATGCTCCTATCTTGGAGAACTAAGCTCTTTTGGAGAACTAAGCTCTTTTGAGTATTGAATCCTTTGAGGATTGAACTCTACCCTTTCTAAGAGGTATCCCCTCTTATTTATATGGGAGTGGTAGAGAAGCCATCTCTCTTTTTCCCGATGTGGGACTAAAAAATGCATTCCCCATGTAGTAGAGCATTACTTTAGATTACATGTGCATAACACATTTGCTCATAACTTTTGATCTCGGATGAATTATGAGACTCATAATATATCAAATCGAAGGTCATTTCGAGATGCTTTCAATACCATCAGAATTTAGCCGTTTCTCGTTCCGGAGTTTGTCAAAATACAGCTCGGAAAATACTGGTTCGCATCTTCTTCCTTAGATCACATGTGCATAGACATTTGATCATAACTTTTGATCCCAGATGAATTATGAGGCCCGTAATATATCAAATCGAAGGTCTTTCTAAGATGATTTCAATACCATCAGAATTTAGCTGTTTCTCATTCCGGAGTTTGTCAAAATACAGCTCGGAAAATACTGGTTCGCATCTTCTTTCTTAGATCACATGTGCATAGACATTTGCTCATAACTTTTGATCCCGGATGAATTATGAGGCCCATAATATATCAAATTGAAGGTTTTTTCGAGATGCTTTCAATACCATCATAATTTAACAGTTCCTCATTGGGGAGTTTATCAAAATATAGGCCGGAAGATACTGGTTCGCATTTTCTTAAGCGTATCGCTGCCATTTGATACCTTGGACTCTTTTGCGCCGAAATTTTTGGTGGGAACAAATACCCCCCACTATTTTGCCCACGTAAGTATATATGTGAGTGAAGTAGTGCAGAGTAATGCATAGCGTATGACCAGTTTCGGATTGGTATATAACTTTCAGAATCTTGATCTGAGAAGATAACGAGCGGACACAAGCGTCATCATTTATCATTGACTCAAATCTCGACTCTTAAAAGATATAGTTACAAACTCTCAATTCCATGAGCCGCACCCTTCTATTTCTTTATGTTTTACTCTGGTGTGAAGTAGTTTATATGCTCATGAGTAACTTCTCCATTTCAGTGGCATGTAGCTTTGGCAAGTGTGGCCCATAGATGGTAGATAACAATTCATCTTGAATCCTTTATAAGGTAGTGATGGCTTAGAAGACAGGAGTAGGATCTGCCACCTAAGACTTTTCAACTTTATGAGCCGTGAGGGTCTCATAAAGACTTTTCTCCCTACGGATCGAGAGGATTTCGTAGGTGTATTTTCTCCTTAGTAATCGTGAGAATTCATAAGTGCGTTTTCTCTTATAAGTCGTAAGGATCTTATAAGAGAATTTTCCCTCTTACGAGTCGAGAGGACCCGTAAGCGGTTGTTTCCCTCCTTGTTGAGATTCGACTTTGGAGAGTGAGACCCGTGGATAGTATGCAAGAGTCTATTTTGGACCTACTTGCAGGGTCCCAGTGCTTAGGAAACAGGTTTTTTAATCCCCACTGCCTAAGGCTTTATCTTCCAAGTCGAAACAAATCGGGAAGTCCTCGCGAAGACACTAATTTCTTCACGGGTCGAGACGAATCGAGCAGTTCTCGTCAAGGACACTAATTTCCCTGAGTTGAAGTATTTTGCCGAGGACGCTGGTTTCCTCGAGGTTGAAACGATTCGGAGTATTCCTGCAGAGACACTGGTTTCTCTACGGTCCGACGCGAATCAGGAGGCTCTCATCAAGGATGCTAGTTTCCCAGAATTGAGTTATTTGCCAGGGACACTGATTTCCCTGTGGTTGAAACAAATCGATGTATTCCTGCAAAGACGCTAGTTTCTCTGCGGGTCGACGCGAATCAGGATTTTCTCGTCAAGGACACTGGTTTCCCTGAGTCGAAGGATTTTGCCGAAGACACTGGTTTCCCTGAGTCGAAGGATTTTGCCGAAGACACTGGTTTCTTCGGGGTTGAAACGAATCGGAGTATTCCTGCGGAGACACTGGTTTCTCTGCGGGCCAACACGAATCAGGAGGCTCTCATCAAGGACGCTAGTTTCCTTGAATTAAGGTATTTGCCAAGGACACTGGTTTCCCTGGGGTTGAAACGAATCGATGTATTCCTGCAAAGATGCTAGTTTCTCTGCGGGTCGACGCGAATCAGGATTTTCTCGTCAAGGACACTGGTTTCCCTGAGTCGAAGGATTTTGCCGAAGACACCGGTTTCTTCGGGGTTGAAACGAATCGGGGTGTTCCTGCGGAGACACTGGTTTCTCTGCGGGCCGACGCGAATCAGGAGTCTCTCATCAAGGACGCTAGTTTCCCTGAGTTGAGGTATTTGCCAAGGACACTGGTTTCCCTGGGGTTGAGAAGGGTCGAGGTGTTCCTGCAAAGACGCTAGTTTCCCTGCGGGTCGACGCGAATCAGGATGTCTCGTCAAGGACACTGGTTTCCCTGAGTCGAAGGATTTTGCCGAAGACACTGGTTTCTTCGGGGTTGAAACGAATCAGGGTGTTCCTGCGGAGACACTGGTTTCTCTGCGGGCCGACGCGAATCAGGAGTCTCTCATCAAGGACGCTAGTTTCCCTGAGTTGAGGTAGTTGCCAAGGACACTGGTTTCCCTAGGGTTGAGACGAATCGATGTATTCCTGCAAAGACGCTAGTTTCTCTGCGGGTCGACGCGAATCAGGATGTTCTCGTCAAGGACACTGGTTTCCCTGCGCCGAAGGATTTTGCCTAAGACACTGGTTTCTTCAGGGATGAAACGAATCGGGGTGTTCCTGCGGAGACACTGGTTTCTCTGCGGGCCGACGCGAATCAGGAGTCTCTCATCAAGGATGCTAGTTTCCCTGAATTGAGGTATTTGCCAAGGACACTGATTTCCTTGGAAGTTGAACTGATCTGTGGTGGTCTTTCAGGTTTTACATAAGTTACCGTCAAAACCGTGAAGCTAGGAATTTGATCTTCGCTTCGTTTGCTGGCACCGCGTCTGCTGTATCGAGACGTGTCGCAGTTGACTCTAGGTTGTTGGTGAACCGTCGAGATTTGGCTTCGTTTTCTGGCGGAGCCTGTTGGGAAGGTGTGGTTCCCTCTTTGTTTGCGCCCTAGGATTGTATACAGGGATCGATGTGATTTTACCTGTAGGGCGTAAGTTTCATCATTTCTCTTTTTTATTGTTTTATTTCCGCGATGCTTTATCATTTCAGCTTTTATATCGCGAAGGTCGCGATTGCCCAATCATTTCGGCTATTTTTCGCGGTGCCCAATCATTTCGGCTGTTTATTTTATTTTTACTCGCTTCTTTTTATTGCGAGTTGCATACATTTTTACTTGCTGCTTTTTATTGCAAGTTGCCCCATCATTTCGGCTATTTCGTATGCATGTGCGGCCTACTGGCTTTTTGCCGTAAACCCGAAATTAGACACCGATTCCGGCATCAGCACCGCTACAACTGGGATATTGGCAGGAGCGAATCATCATCTACCTCTGTCGATGTCGAACAAAGGTGGCTTAGCGAACGGGGTTAGGGTCCTGTTGACTAAGGCTTTTGACTTCATGAGCCGTAAGGGTCTCACAAAGGTATTTCTCCCTACAAGTCGTGAGGATCTTGTAGGTGTATTTTCTCCTTAGGAATCGTGAGGATTCCTAAGTGTATGTTCCTCTGTAAGTCGTAAGGATCCTACAAGAGGGTTTTCTCCTTGTAAGTCGATAGGACTTACAAGGGTTGTTCACCGTGCAAACATATCCCCAGTCACAGATGGGACTTGGTTAGGGAAATGTTTATTCGCGCCCGTGGATTGTATACAAGGGTCAGTATTGAACCACTTGTAGGGCAATATCGAAGGTTGTGGGGGTTGCTTAAGCACAGGTTTAGGTCTCTGTAACTTAAGACTTTCAAATCTTATGAGCCGTGAGGGTCGCATAAGAGAGTTCTCCTTACGAGTCGTGAGGATCTCGCAAGTGTATTTTCTCCATAGGAATCGTGGGGATCCCTAAGTGTGTTGCTTCCTTGTGAGTCGTAAGGATCTCACGCGGGTGGTTTCTCTTTACAAGGTCGAGAGGACCCTGTAAGTGTCCTTTAACGAGATTGCGCCCTTCCGGGTTTTCAGAAACACTCGCCGGTAGTCCTGCTGTTTTTACTCACGGAGCCCTTTCGGGTTTTCATCCGTGCCCTTTTTGCTTATGGACATACCGTTTTTTGTTTTTTTTACGAGGTCGCGCCCTTTCGTGTTTTCACAAACACTCGCCGGCAGCCCTGCTGTTTTCACTCACGGAGCCCTTTCGGGTTTTCATCTGTGCCCATTTTGCTTATGGACATACCGTTTTCTATTTATTATTATTTATTATTTTTTTTATATCGGCTTTGTGATGTTTCAATCCACCGTAGTTTATTGACCTCTTGGTCAACAGCTAGTTTTAGGACATAGTGGTCCGTCATTAGTTTAAGGACGTTTCGGTCCGTTGTTAGTTTAAGGACGTTTCGGTCCGTCGTTAGTTTAAGGACGTTTCGGTCCGTTGAGGAGAAGGCCGACTACTACCTATAGAGCTTGAGCTTAGGAAGATAGCGAGCGGACATAGTCGTCGTCATCTATCATTGACCTAGGCTGTGGCTCATTAAGCGTAGTATTTCTTCAGGAAGCGACCGTTTATTGGTCTGAAAGGCCTTTCACCGTGCATATCCATGAGTAGATAGGCTCCACCCTGGTAGACCTTGTCTATGATGTACGGGCCTTCATAATTTGGCTCGAATTTTCCCCGTTTGGCGCGATTGGGGATCATAAGCCTTTTGACCACTAACACGAGTTCGCCTTGGCGGAATGTTCTCGGCCTAGTCAATCTTTCATATGAGCGCGTCATCTTTGCTTTATAAGCCTCCAGATCTTGTTGCGCTATGAGCCTTGTTTCATCAAGGGCATCAAGCTCCTCAAGCCGAAGGTGAGCATTTTCTTCGTTCGTCAGCTCGTAGTGGACTGCCACTCGTAGAGAGGGTAACTCTATCTCGAGGGGGAGTACTGCTTCCGTACCGAATACCAACGCGTATGGCGTTATGTTCGTGTTCGTCTTGAACGTAGTTCGATACGCCCAGAGAGCTTCTTGCAGTCTCTCATGCCAGTCCTTATTTCGGGACACCGTCTTCGTCATGATCTTTGTCAAGGTCTTGTTGAAGGCCTCGGCTAGACTGTTAGCTCGCGGGTTATAAACTGAGAAATATCTCCAGTTTATATTATGCTGCTGCGCGAAGCGACTGATCTTATGGCTCCTGTAGGCTGGCCCGTTATCGGAGATGATCCGTCTCGGAGTTCCAAACCGATATATGACGTACGTCTTGAAGAAATGGAGGATATTCTCCGTCTTCACTTCTCTCAACGGTACTGCTTCTGCCCATTTGGAGAAGGAATCAGTCGTCGCCAGGATGAAACGATGTCCTCTAGACGATACTGGTTCGATGGGGCCGACTATGTCAGTTCCCCACATTTCGTACGGCCAGCTAGCCACCGTTGGATGTAGTGGATTTGGATGCTGGTGGATGAAGTCCCCATGGATTTGGCATGAGTGGCATCGCTTCGCATATTCGAGGCAGTCCTGGATCATCGTAGGCCAGTAGTAACCCATCCGTTTAATCTTCAACTTCATCTTTGGGCCCGCTTGGTGAGAACCACAGAGTCCGTCGTGAACTTCTTGAACGACTCTTTTCACTTCATCGGGTCTCAGGCATCTCAACCACAGAGAATCAAACGACCTCTTGTACAGAGTATCATTGACGAAGGCGAAAGACAGAGCTCGTTTCATGAGCTGATGTCTTGAGGACGCATCTTCGGGCGTTTGACGGTACTTGAAGTAGTCTATAAAGACTTCTCTCCAATCCTCAGCCTTTTCCCGGTCTTTTATTTGCAGGGTCGTCTGCTCAGCCGCTCCCTTTTCTTCGGATGATTCCGGAGATATTTCTGCTGGAGCAAGCACCCGACGACTTTGTACCACGATTCTTACGTCATCGAGGTTTTCGTCAGCCAGTTCTTTAGCGAGCTTGGCTAATGCATCCGCTTTGCTGTTTTTCGCACACGGTATGTTTTCCAAAGTGTAGGAAGGAATTTGGATCAACAGTTGTTGCACCTTTTCGCCGTACTTCACCAACTCTGGTTTGCACGTCTAGTAGTCGCCATTTACTTGACTAACGACCAGTTGGGAGTCTCCGTATATAAGGAGGTTTTCAATTCCCATGTCGATAGCGATCTCAAGGCCTGCTATCAAAGCTTCGTATTCGGCTTCATTGTTCGTCCTCGGCTCTGTCAAGGAGAAAGCGGAGCGCATTATCCCTCCTTGTGGAGTCACGAAGAAGAGGCCTACCCCCGATTTGATCATGGGCGTACTTTGTTTGCGCTTCTTCATGGAAGACGCTCCATCAAAATAGAGTTCCCACCGGGTATCACCACCATCAATCGCGTCAAACGCATGTTCATCTGGCAGATCGCAATTCAGAGGAGAATCAGCAGGTACCGGATGCTCAGCGAGGAAGTCGGCAATGGCCTGGCCTTTCACTGCCTTGAGAGGTTGATATGTTATCGAGAACTCCATCAAGAGCAGGGCCCATTTAGCGAGCCGACATGTTAATATGGCCTTCGACATTAAATATTTAAGGGGGTCCACTTTCGAAATGAGACGGACTTCGTGCGCCAATGCATAGTGCCTGAGCTTTGTTATCGCGAAGATCAATGCCAGACAGTGTTTTTCAATGGGAGAGTAGTTGCTTTTTGCCCCCAGAAGAACTCGACTTAAGTAGTAGAGTGCTCTTTCTTTCCCTCGGTCATTCTCTTGCGCCCATAATGTGCCTAAAGAACCTTCGAGGGCGGTTGTATAGAGAATGAGGGGCTTTCCCTTGACCGGAGCAGCCAGCACTGGCGGATTTTGCAAGTACTGCTTGATTTCGTCTAGTGCACCTTGGCATTTTTGATCCCAGACGAATGGAGTTCCCTTCTTCATCAGCTGGCTGTAAGGACGACACTTACCTGAAAGGTTGGCTATAAATCGTCGAATATATGCAAGCTTCCCTTGAAGAGACCGCATCTGTTTAAGAGTTCTCGGCGGAGGCATTTCCATGATCGCCTTGATTTTTGACGGATCTATCTCAATGCCTCGGTGTCGGACGATGAATCCTAGGAATTTGCCCGAGGAAACTTAGAACGCACACTTGAGGGGGTTCATTTTCAAGTTGTATCGTCGAAGGCGTTGAAATACAGTCTTCAGATGTTCTAAATGCTCCTCGTATAATTTGCTCTTAACCACGAGGTCGTCGATATAACATTCGACGATTTCATGTATAAGGTCATCGAAGATCTTCGTCATGGCTCTCTGATAGGTGGCACCGGCGTTCTTTAAACCGAAGGGCATCACCTTGTAGCAGAATATACCCAAAGGGGTCCGGAAAGCGGTGTGCTTCTGGTCTTCGGGATGCATTTTTATCTGATTATACCCTGATGAACCGTCCATGAAGGAGAAAACCTCGTGAGTGGACGTGTTATCTATCATCAGCTCGGTGACTGGCACTGGGAAATCATCATTCGGGCAGGCTTTATTGAGATCCCGAAAGTCTACACATATGCGCACCGTCCCATTTTTCTTCATCACCGGGACGATGTTGGCGATCCAATCAAGGTACTGCACTTCTTGGATGAAGCCAGAGTCGATTAACTTCTTGACCTCGGCGTTGATGCTCATCTCAAGCTCGAGCCGCATTCTTCTCGGCGCCTGTTTGACTGGCTTGACGTCCGGGGATATCGCCAATTTGTGCACATCAATTTCTGGATCTAGTCCCGGCATTTCGGAATAGTTCCATGCGAAGCAATCTCTATGCTGCACAAGCACATCTTTTAATGCAGCCACCCATTCTTAAGATAGCAGCTCGCTGACAAATGTCGGTCGCGGGTCGCTTGCCGTCCCCAACTCAATTTTCTTGAGGTTATCTGCAGTGGTGTGTATTCCATCCTCCAGTTCTTCCTGAGCTGGTGGAAATTCTGAGATCACCTCATCATTGCTGTTTTCGAAACACCAGGGAAGGTTATCCATGTTCTCGGGCTCTTTTAATATCGTTATCATGTGACAAGTACGAATTCGCTTCCAAGCCCAATGTGGAGCTGGTTCTGTTCTCGTGGCTTCGGGTTCGTGCTTCTGTGGCGGCGTTACCCTCCAGTTGTCAGACAGAGCGAACTTGCCAAGATGATACTGATCTTCGACCCAATTCTTGAAGGTGAAGCAGTCTTCGAGAGGGTGCCCTATTACTCGGTGATAAGAGCAATAGTTTGGGTGTGAGACTTCGCCTGCTTGTTCAGGGTGCTTGGACTCCGGCAGTGTAAGCATCTAATGTTTTAGAGCAAGGTCAAGTATTCTCTTCATCTTATCTTAAGGGAAAGAATATGCTCGACTCATTTTCTTTACAAGGGATAGATCGGAACCGCTCGTTTCCCGCTTGCGTGGCTTCTTAGTCCCGCTTTGTTGCTGTTGAGCGTCTTTTTCGCCTTTCGACCTGTTTCTGCCTCTGCGTCGAGCCTTTTTTATAATAGGTTGACAGGGAGCGGCGTTTTCAATTTTCACGGCCTATTGGAGGAGGCGTTGCGTTTTGGCTTCCTCGTAGATGGCCATTTCGCGGTTATGGTCGTCTCAGACTTTTTGACCAGCTTCCCTTATAAGCTTGTTCATTTGTTCTTCGAACGACGGACTGGGAACTTTTGCATCAGGAACTTTTACTGGTTCAGGATTAGCGTCCTCCCATTGAGCATCCGCTTCTTCATTGAAGTCGTGTACGACGTAGCAATCACGGAGTAGCTCTCGCTTCTTAGACCGAATGTACCCGAGCCCGATTGTTTCCATCCTCCCATTAGGCAATTTGTGCTGAGTTCCGGGGACGTTCCAGACCCCGTCATAGAATTTGGCTTTTCGAGCGGTCTGTTTGAAGGATATCCCCTGGCGCTTCAACAGCCTCTTCAAGCCTTCTGTATAATACCTAGGCAGACGGATGGGCTGAAGCCTGCCAAGCGTAGGATCTGCGCCATGCCAGATATTTTTCTCCACTTTGGTTTCTTCAGAGTGGTAGAATAGAATTGCGTTTTCGCCTTTTCGCTTGGGAGGGACATAGAACGTCCACAGCTCCTCTACATTATAGATATCGAGCGCATCCAGTTCTTTATGGTGTTTGGGTGGCACCATGGCGACTTACAGACTTTGCTCTTCATCGGCGGATGTTTGTATTGAAGGCCGAGCAGAGAATACAGCATGGACTTCATCTTCCGAGTCACTACCAAAGATCAACGTAGGAGCAGATGGTCCCGGCTTGTTGTATTAGGGTGGACCCGAATAAACTATCTCCTCTTCCTCCTCGGTATCACTGCCGAAGACAGGTATGGTGGCGTTAGTTTTGTTCTCCGGCTTGTGACACCTCTCCGTGTCTTCGAAATCCGGTAAGAAATATTTGGCATCTTCATATTTGCGGACTTCGTTCACGGAAAACAGATTCAGTTCTCCCGTCACGGTATACTCGAGACCATCCCTAAAAGATTTCATACACTGATGCTGTGTAGAGGGGATGATGTTGTACTCGTGTAACCATGGTCGGCCGAGTAGAGCATTGTAGCATGTCTTGGCATCTATGACGTGGAATTTAATGTCCGTGACGAGCAGCCCAAAGCGTAGCGTCAGTATCACAGATCCAAGAGTTCTCGATGATTGGGAGTCGAACCCGGAGATGGTGATCTTGTCCCGAGCAAGGTGCTGGACGCTCATGCAGATTTCCTTTAACACCCGCACGTTAAGTAGATTAACAGACGATCTGTTATCGACTAGGATTTTGCCTATCTTTATATCATGGAAGTATCCTGAGACATAGAGAGGGCGATTGTGTTCGCACGTCCCAAGGAGAAGGTCTTCATCGCCGAAAGTGACATCGGCCGTGTGCACTTCCTCCAATTCATCCTTCATCTTTTCTTCAGCCAGGAAAGCTTGGAATTGCTCCGGCTCCTGTAGTGCCTTAATCAACGAATCTCTCACCTCTTTTGATAGTAAAAGGGCGTCAATAATGCTGAGCTGCGAGGGTAGCTTCCTCAGATGCGCTAGAACGTTGTAATCCACCTTATTTTTCTTCGGCAGGTTCTTGGCGGCTAGCTCTTCCATGACTTAGTCATCTAGGGTAATATCCTCAGAGACCTTTTCTTTCCCTTTATCTTTTTTATTTGAGGGTCCGAGATTCTTTTCGGGTAGCGTCCGATTACGCAGCCGGATATTTTCACAAACTTTCTGCTCTTCTTCTTTTCCCGAGATAGGCTCTTTAAAGAGAGGGCTAAGAGCCAGCTCCTCGTCAGAATCTCTCCCGAATGTGAGCACTTGTGATCCCCCGACGTTAACCATGCGACAATCGCCGGTAGTTCTGTTAAGCTTCTCGGTCGTACCTTTCTGCTCCCGACGAGTTTTGCGCTTTTCTCGCTTAAAATGCTGTCGGTGAGCAACATATCCTTGCCACCATCTATTGAAAGCTTTGCACTCTTCAGTGGGGTGCGAAATCTTCCGATGATACAAGCAGTAGGAGGGGTGCATTTCCGCATCACCAGTAATGCTTCCTTCAGAGGACGGTAGTTTCATACCCATTGACATGGCTTTAGCGAACTTTTTCCTCGTCTTGAATTTGGTTTTATCCGCGGTGGACGTACTTTGCTCCAGCGGGAGTATCCCAACTTTTTCGTCAAGCCGCTGGCGTTTAGCCCTTTCAAATATGACCGCCTCGTGTTCCCGATCAGCTTTACTTTTTAAGAGAGCTTCATTGAGGAATGCGTCAACTACTTCATCCGATGGCCCCAGAATTTTTGGTTCAGGATCTGCCCCCAGCTTTTCAGTGCAAGGAGTCTCCTCATCGTCCGTGGACGAATGGGAAATCACATGACATCTCGCTACGTATTCTTCAGATTCATCCGACGAAATTTCTTCCTCATCTTCCTCTCGAAAGACGTGGTTGAGGAACTCTTGGAGCGTAATGGGAGTCCGTGCTTTCTGGTTGTATTCCTCCAGCGCGTCAATTTGTTTTTGTAAGTCCGTGTGCTTGTCGCCAGGCTTCACGGGCTTCTTTGATTTCTTTTTCTTCTTCTTTGAAGATTTTGACTGCTGGTTATGAGTGCTTGGGTCACCACCATCAATCATTTGAGTTGGACGCGGCTTCAACATTCCTTCAATGATCTGAGGTTCCAACGGGTTCTTCCACCTAATCGCTGGACATGTTTGATGATCGTTTAGCATCCTCTTTGTCTTGGCCGATAGCACAACCTCCCATGAAGCTTCTTCAACAAGAGAGCACGTTGCCCCCGGCGTATTCACTTTTTTAGGAGTGTGAGGCTACGGCGGGTTCACCTTCTATCTTTCGAACAACGCGAACTTGCCCTGTTGGTACTGGTCTTCAATCCAATTTTTGAAGATGTAGCAATCCTCGATCGGATGACCCGGTACTCGGTGATAGGGACAGTAATTGGGATTATTGACGTCGTTTGGCTCCGATGGACGTCTTGGATCCGGAAAATTTATGAGTCGATTGCGCAATGCCAGCTCAAACAGTCTTTTCGTTTTATCTTGAGAAAATGAGTAAGGACGTCCTAGCCTCTCCTCAAGGGGTACGTGCGAACGCATATTATTTTGACGGACAACCGGCTTCAAGTTGCTTGGTTGTTGTTGAGCATTAGCGACAACGATCGCTTTTCCCTTCCCCTTCTCGTTTCGAGAATCCGGTTTTGGAGGAGGCGGTCTATGGCTTATCTGGTCCATTTGAGCTAGCCTGTCGATCAGGGCCTGGAAGGTAGTCGGCTTGAAGAACATCATGAATTGGGATATGGTTGCCTGCGGATTGAGGGTTCCCACAAACATACCCACCACCGGTGCCTCTTCAATGCGTTTCTCGCATTTTAACCATAAGTTCCGCCACCGTATAGCATATTGGACCCATGTCTCGCCCGGCTTCACCCTGGCATTAATCAATGCCGTTATCGGGGTACGCTCACTGGCGCTTGCGAAATGCTGGGTAAACAGCAGTTCCATCTCTGCAAATGTCTTGATGGAGTCGTTGGGGAGCTCAGAGTACAACTCGAATGCTGTATCCGATAAGCTACCGACGAACAGGCGAAGCAACAATTTATCATCACCGCCGGTGTTGCCGCAAAGCGCCCTGAACTGGGCAACATGCTGGTGGGGATTGCCCGTCCCCTTATAGACATGAAATTTCGGTATTGTATAGCCCGGCGGGTACTTTATCTGATCGTACTAGCTCGGATATGGTTGTCCTGTTTTTACGACCTGACCAGCCGCCTCAGTCGCCTGATGAACCCGTATCTGTTGAGCTATATATTTGTCCAGGTCAGCTTTGGAGATTGTTTCCTCCTTGGCTGTTGACAAAGCCGGTGGAGGATTTGACGTTTCTCCCCTATCATCTTCAAGGACGATCGGAGGATCTTCGGCAGGGGATCTTGTTGGATCATCATGCCCACCATGTCTTGGAACAGGAGGGCCATTCGCTTTATGTTGGCTGCTTGTTTAGCAACCTCTTTGTCTTTCTTCTCTAATATCCGGCGAAGGAATTCAGCGTCAGTTTCTTGTTCCTAGCGTTGATCCGAGGATGCTTCAGGGCTTTCTTTTGGCCCAGTGAGTGCGGCCATCGCGTTCATCATTTCTTGGAGCTTTTGCTGTTGCTCCTGAGCTTTGGTCACTGACCGTGTAAGCGGTCTATAACCTGTAGATGCACGGCTGTCCTCCTTTCCCAATGCCATGTATACAGTATGGACTACAATGCTCCCAGACTTAGGGCGTTTGGGCTCAACACCTTTGGCATTTGCCGCAGGCGTGGGAATTTTCTCCGGCCTTCTTCTTATATGGGCCGTTGAAGTTGAAGGGGCCGTTGCAGCGGGCACCCTGGCGGTTGTCGTCCTTTGCTGCTTGACAGGACGGCTCTTTTCTTCCTGCACTTTTGCCCTTTTCTGTTGACGAGAGTGATCTGGGTCGATTACCGAGTCTTGAACCCTCCGCCAAACTTTGTAAATTTTGGAGGACAGACGTTGAGGGGTCTGCTCCAGCTTTGTATCTGTAACACTCTCCATAGGTGGAGGGGATCTTTTTAGCGTGGCAGTCGGAGAATTCTTGCGTACCCTCCTTAGCGGTTCAAAGCTGTTCCCAATTGGACCAGAAGCATTAACTTCCCCCATTGGAGCGGGTGGTGTTAGCCCTGAGGGGGAGTTGCCCCCGGCCTTCCTTACTCGGCGCCAGTGGCGACGTCGAGCATGACGAGCCGTTGGGACTGGCTCGGCGATAGAGACAGCTTCTTCTTGCCCCCTGTCCGAATGAGGTGATGCTGGTGTCAGCCTCTTAAAGACTGATGTTGTCCTTTGAGTGGCGATGTTCAATCTGTCAAAGACAGATCCTCGAGCAGGGGCAGGAGCCGGGATAGACAGCCTTGAAAAGACTGACTCTTTGACAGGAGAAGACGCCCTGACGACTTCCGAAAGACGGCCAAGACGTGGGGAAGACGTCTTGCCTGAGATTTGGGGCAGATGCTAATTGATTTTATCCGTCTACCTCTCTGAGGATGCCAAGTTGATTTATGACACCGTGCATCGGAGGTTTAGACGGATGCGGCCGATGTAGCAGACTTCGTTAGATTCCCCCTCGCTTGAGGGGTTTTTGATTGTAGGGACGCTCTTCCCTGCAGGCGCAAGCCCCTGCAGTTAATTACGCTACCGCGTCGCGGTAACCACTTTCTCCTTCTCCAGAAATTTCACTTCGTGTCGTGTGTGTTTGTTTGTTTGTGGATGCCCGTGGATTGTATATGGAGACTAAGTTATGTCGTCGCCCGTAGGACGTGGATTAGTCCAAATCCGTATTTACTTAGATTTGGGTTTGGTGTTTTAGTTTAAGGATACGTTAGCCAGATTTGAGGCTAAGATCAACTTAAACGTTCGTTAAGGATACGTTAGTCTGATTTGAGACTAAGATCAACTTAACGTAGTGATCCATTTAATATATGGCCGTCGGGACCCGTCACCTCTCTGACGACGTTGAAGGATTACAACGACAGGTGTCAGAGGAGTTCGGAGATGTACCCTCGAACCAAAGTTGATTGGGGGTCTTATAATCCAATTTGGGACTGAAGTCTGTTTGAATGTTTAAGGATACGTTAGCCAGATTTGAGGCTAAGATCAACTTAAACGGGATCGTTTAGATCCGACAAAAGAGCGTTTGGGGCTCTATTGTTCCAGTTTAGGGACGTAGTGGTCCTTAGGTAGTTTAAGAACATTGCGGTCCATTGCCAGTTTAAGGACACGGGGGTCCAACATTCCCATTTTGGGACGAATATTAGTTTAAGGACGTTCCGGTCCAACATTCCCGTTTTGGGACGAATATTAGTTTAAGGACGTTCCGGTCCAACATTCCCGTTTTGGGACGAATATTACTTTAAGGACGTTCCGATCCAACATTCCCATTTTGGGACGAATATTAGTTTAAGGACGTTCCGGTCTACGAGTTTAAGGACCCCGCAGTCCGTATGGATGTGTGGTTGTTGGGACCCGTCATCTCTCTGACGTCGTTGAAGGATTACAACGATAGGTGTCAGAGGAGTTCGGAGATGTACCCTTGAACCGGATGTAAATTGATTTAAGAGAGCAGTCTTGCTCAGTCAATTTAATTTGAGGACTTACGGCCATGATTAGGCTAAGTCCGGTTAAGAATATTCAACGTTTTTATCTTTGGCCTATTAGGCCTGTGTGTCACGACCCAAATTAAGAACGTAACCGGCACTTAAATCACGTGACGTCTAAAGGCGTAACGTAACTCAAGTAAGCCGAAACCCAGTAATCTAAACCATAAAAAGATTAGAGTGATAAAGCTTTAATACATTTGTTTAAAAGATTAGTTAAAACATTTAGAATCTTAGTTTAAAAATCGTAGAAAAACTTAATGTTTCATTTTTCCTTTGTATATTTCGGCAACATCTCCTTTGTAAAAATCAATCGTGAATGATACAAATCATAGAGATGAAACACAACTACAACATGTGTACAAATGTCGCTATAGCGAAGAAATAACATAATATGAATCAAATCCGGCTCATATGAGCACAACAACCAAAGTCACATAAGGTACAAATACCGAACCTTTCAGTCTCTAAGTCAATACAGGTGAATAGTAGATGGAGAGTACTAGATACAATAAGATACATAAATGGAAATAATGGATAACCGCACAAATCCACATACCAAAAAGAAAGGGTCTCAACCCAACAGTAGCGGTATCCACGGAAAAGATTCAATAAGAAGCCTGACGCTTCCAAACTGCAGATCAAACCTGCACAAATGCTGTGGCACAACGGGGGTGAGTTGCCAACTCGTGAGAAGTAAATAACATCGTACAAGTAATCACATGTATGTACGATAAACAACCATTTCTACATATGTGTCATGATAAGGTATATATGTCAATATGAACTGCAGTAAATCATGATCTGGTAAATGACTATATGTAGAGAACGCATCATAAATACCTGAGTATAGGGTAAACATAATACTCATCCGTAATCACTATCAGTAAAATAAATCCAGTGTCCATCAACGACACGTAAATCTCAATATCTCAGGCACCGTCACTATGAACGGCCCTCTCATCTGTAAATCTCATGGAAAACCTGAGTGTCCAACACCGACACTCGAAATATCATGAAAAACACCGTGTCTAGCATCGACACGTAAATCCATATCTCTCTCTCTCTGGACTTCGTCATTCCGAATCGGTCCATATCTCTGGGTTTCGTCATTCCGAATCGACCCATATCTCATAACTCCGGTCGGTATCCTCCGGACAACCGCCGAGTCCAACCAATCACCGGTAGGTAGTATGCCCTCTGCCAGGCTCATCGGCTACACCACGATATCATTCTTGCCCCGGGGTACCATACCGGGTCCACCATGTACCCGCAGACGGTTCCCACGCCTCCTCGAATTGGGTCTCGAAAACCAAGCTCATAACCGAGAAAACTCATGGTGGACATCCCAAAATCACATCAAGAGAAACCGTGTTTTTAAAACAATTTATAGCTTTCTTTCGAAATATACCAGCGGTTCTCAAATCCAGAATTCTCATGAAAACAATATCTCAATGCATATATCCATGAACTATAATGTATGCAACATGGAAGTAATGTGATCATATCAAGGGAAATCCACACTTTTATAAACGAATCCCAGTTTTTAGAAATTATCTTGTGATTTCTCAAATCCATGATATCGAATAAAACATCATATAAAAATATTACTACATCAATGTAAGTATCATAATGTGAACTAATACAAGAATAACTATCTAACTACAAATCATGAATATGGTTCAATATATTTATCTAAGGCCATTTCTATAGTGTGCGTGACATAGCAATTACCAACGGTGTGTGTGTAACATATAGTGCTCGTGCAACATGAACCGTTTGTAATGGTGCAGTGTCCTATCAATATTATATCAATGTTTAACATGAAATATGATGAAATATGATGTACTAATTATTACTAGTTCAATATATGTTTTTATCTATGTGTGGTCAATAGGCATATCACTTAAAGTAATTCACTTGAATCCTAGCCTTTGGCGCTTAGCGCCACACAGGCGATTTCCCCGTAGATGTTAAATCTACTCACCAGACAATCCTGAATTAGGTGAATCCAATCACCTCCTTTCCTTTCCTTCTTTCGTCTGAAGTCCCTGCTTGCGATCCTAATATCACACAAATAACGCCAATACTTACCAATATTAGTAAACTAAAGATAACACACTGACACGGACACCTAGCTAATGATTTAGTTCACACAAACTATTTAGTGATAGCTCGGTGACTAAACGTGTGAAGCGATACGACTTAAAAACACGCACGCGCAGAACCGACGCGATGCGCAGAACTGACTCGAACCACAGAACTGAATCATAAGCTCAAAATTTAGTGAAACTATACAAATACGGTAACAAGTACACTCTATCAGCAGTTCATAAAAATTTGTTTCAGTACAATCGGATTTCGGGTTCGCAAGATACAGTCGTTTCATTTTAAGTGTTCGCTGCTGGAATTTCAGTTTCTGAACTGAATGTCCATTTCGCAACACAGTTTTCACCCTGTTGTGATCAAAATTAGGCGACTCTATAGTTGAACAAAATTTAGCTTTATCAGTTAGGTTTCCAACGCATCATACGGATCAATAATATCCATTGGGTGCTGGAAGTTATGCACTGAAAAACAAAGGGGTATACGTTCTGTCCCTGTTTGGGACTGCTATACGTTCGGTTGATTTAAAATACATTTTAAATAGTAAACGACAGTAGAAATGAATGAAATCACTTTCATTGGTTAGCTAACAGATTTATCTTCACTCTGATATATAGTTCCGCATTAAAACATTTTCATACAGAAGATTGAAAGCATTGCAAAACGAGAATCGACAACCAGAACTGCTCTGGACAGCAGTCCAGAACCGCACTCCGAACCAGTTTGTGTCAACTTTTTTCAAACAGAAACAGACTAAAATCATACCTCACCAAAGCTTGACTGAATTCCTATCAATCCATGCTCCAAAACAACATAACCATGATTTTTTTGAAGGTTTGTGAATGAGAGAATGTAGAGGGTGAGGGTGGGTATTTATAGCCAAACTCCTTCTCTTTAATGATTCTTCATAACACTTATGCATGTTTCCACCATACCTACCATTCCTTTACACTCATGCCACTCATGCCTTGATTCCATGACAACCTTTCATATTCATTATGCCTCCCATGCCACAAATTTTAAAATCCTTCTCTTTAATTAAAATAAAACATTTTTGATTTTTAATGAAAATGTAAATAAAACTTATCTTAAAGGTAAACTTTTTAAGTAAAAGTTAATATGACATGGTAAAAAGTAAAATGCCATGGTTAACCTAGCATGGTTAACATCTCCAAAACCCTAGATTAACATGCACAAGTGTGTGCATGTCACAAAATAATTTAATAAAATATTCATTAATTCAAATAAAATATATAAAAACAGTTTTGGTTAAATTTTATTAAAAAACCGCATTCATTCTCTTAATTATTCTAAATGCATTCTAAAGTGTTACAATCTCCCCCCCTTAAAGAAATTCGGTCCCCGAATTTAAAAATCTTAATATGCATACCTTCGAAAAGATGAGGGGATTTCTTCCGCATCTCGCCCTCGGCTTCCCATGTAACCTCTTCGCTACTTGGGCCACGCCAAAGAACTTTCACTGATGGTAAGACTTTTGACCGAAGTTTCTTCACCTGCCGATCCAAAATTACTACCGGCTGCTCGGTGAAAGAAAGATCGTTCTCCAGTTGGACGGTCTGGGGCTGAATCACGTGTGAAGGATCATGAAGGTACTTGCGAAGCATTGATACATGAAAAACGGGGTGAACAACCGAAAAACTGGGTGGAAGTGCCAAACGATAGGCAACGGTACCAACTCGCTCAAGGATTTCAAAAGAACCCATAAATCTGGGACTAAGCTTCCCTTTCTTACCAAATCTCATCACGCCTTTCATCGGAGAAATTCGTAGGAATACATGATCACCTACAGCAAACTCAAGTCTGCGACGACGACGGTCGGCATAAGACTTCTGTCTGCACTGGGCTGCTCTCATCCTATCTTGGATTAACTGAATCTTCTCCGTTGTCCCTTCGACTAGCTGTGGTCCCAAAATCCTGCTCTCGCTGAGTTCGGTCCAACAGACCGGTGATCGACACTTTCTACCATATAAAGCCTCAAAAGGTGCCATTTGAATCGTCTCCTGAAAACTGTTATTGTAGGAGAATTCAATTAAAGGCAAGTGACGATCCCAACAGTCACCAAAATCAAGTACACATGCTCGAAGCATATCCTCGAGAGTCTGAATAGTCCGTTCTGACTGACCATCGGTCTGTGGATGGAAAGCGGTGCTAAAACTCAATCGAGTACCCAAGGCTTCCTGAAGTTTCTGCCAAAGACGGCTGGTGAACTGGGTTCCTCTGTCAGATACAATGCATGTAGGAACACCGTGCAAACGCACAAGCTCGTCAATGTACAGTTGAGCATACTGAGAAAATCCGAAAGTGGTCTTCACTGGAAGGAAGTGAGCCGCTTTCGTCAACCGATCAACAATCATCCAAATGGAATCATATCTTCGACTGGTCCTGAGTAGACCCACAGCGAAATCCATAGAGTTTGCTCCCATTTCCACTCCGGAATAGGCAAAGGCTGCAATTCTTCTGCCGGTCTTTGATGCTCAGCCTTGACCTACTGACAAGTCAGGCACTTCGAAACGAAGTCCGAAACATCTCTCTTCATCCCTTCCTACCAGTAGACATCTCTCAAATCACGCTACATCTTGGTGGAACCTGGGTGAACACTGTAAACTGATTGATGTGCATGCTCTAAGATATCGCGTCTCAGCTCTTTGGAATTTGGTACACATAAACGAGTCCCAAAACGTAGCACACCCTGGTCATCAATCACAAACTCTGAACCTTTACCTTGTCGAACAAGTTCAAAGATCTCGGACAAACGATCATCGTCGGATTGTGCATCACGGATAAGATCAAGCAGAAGTGGACGAGCACGGACATGAGCAAGCTGTCCACCGGCTGAAGTGAACTCGAATTGATCTCTACTATCACACAAGATCTGCCAATCTGTAGAAGATTGTCTCAAAACTACGTTCAAATGGAACAAGCTACCTCCGGGTCTACGACTCAAAGCATCAGCTACTACATTCGCCTTGCCCGGGTGATAAAGAATTTCACAATCATAATCCTTTACAAGCTCCATCCAACGACGCTGCCTCAAATTCAGATCCCGCTGCTGGAAGATGTACTTCAAGCTCTTGTGATCCGTGAAAATCTGGCACGACTCTCCGTACAAGTAGTGTCTCCAAATCTTAAGAACAAAAACCACCGCGGCTATCTCAAGATCATGGGTAGGATAGTTCTGCTCGTGCCTCTTCAACTGACGAGAAGCATAAGCGATAACCTTATCCTGTTGCATTAACACGCAACCAAGTCCCACTCGAGAAGCATCACAATAGACGACATAGCCACCCGGTCCAGAAGGTAAAGATAAAACTGGTGTAGTCGTCAACCGCGTCTTCAACAGCTGGAAACTCTGCTCACAAGTCTCGGTCCAAAGAAAAGGAATTCCCTTCCGGGTCAGTCCGGTCATCGGTGCAGCGATACTTGAAAAATCCTGCATGAAGCGTCGGTAATAACCGGCTAATCCCCAGAAACTACGGACCTCCGTCATCGATACGGGTCTAGGCCAAAGTTGTACGGCTTCAATCTTCTTCGGATCCACTCGGATACCGTCTCCCGTAACCACATGACCCAAAAAGTCAAGCTATCAAGCCAAAATGCACACTTTGAGAACTTAGCAAACAACTGGTGTTCTCTCAATGTCTGCAAAGCAATTCTCAAGTGATGCTCATGCTCCTCATGACTTCTTGAATAAACCAGAATGTCATCAATAAACACAATAATGAACTGGTCGAGGAATGGCTTGAAAATTCGGTTCATCAAGTCCATGAACACTGCTGGGGCATTGGTAAGTCCAAACGACATCACCAAAAACTCATAATGCCCGTAGCGTGTACGAAAAGCAGTCTTCGGAATATCATCATTCCGGACTCGCAATTGATGATAACCCGACCTCAAATCAATCTTGGAAAAATGTCTTGCACTCTGGAGTTGATCAAATAAATCGTCAATGCGAGGTAAAGGATACCTATTTCGCACTGTGACTCGATTCAATTGACGATAGTCAATGCACAGTCTCATACTTCCGTCTTTCTTTTTGACGAAAAGAACAGGAGCTCCCCAAGGTGAAACACTCGGACGGACAAGTCCCTTGTACAGCAACTCTTGCAGTTGATCCTTAAGCTCTTTAAGCTCAGCCGGAGCCAACCGATAAGGAGGTATAGAAATAGGCCCCGTGCCGGAAATCAGATCGATGCAAAACTCGATGTCGCGCTCTGGCGGCAATCCAGGTAACTCATCAGGAAAAACGTCGGAAAACTCTCTCACAATAGGAACCTTGTTCAATGGTTCTACTGTGGCTCCCGTATCACGAATAAAAGCTAAAAACCCGTGATATCCTTTCCTCAAAAGCCGATTAGCGCAAAGGGTAGAAATAAAATTGTGAGGAGTGGCACTACGGTCCCCCTGCACAACAAGAACCGATTCTCCCGGAAAACAGAACCTGACTGCTTTTTCACGGCAGTCCACAGACGCATAGCATGTAGCTAATCAGTCCATGCCGAGGAGAACGTCAAAGTCCAACATATCAAGAAGGATCAAGTTGACAAACGAAACTCTATCTCTAATATGAACGGTACATGACCGAAACACATGTCGAGCAACAAAAGACTCTCTAACAGGAGTAATCACGACAAGTGGCTCATCTAACAAGGATGAGTCTCGGCCTAACCTCGGTAAAAAGTGTGTGGACACATAAGAGTGTATAGATCCTGGGTCGAATAATACACGCGCATGGAAAGAACACACTAAAAGTGTACCTGACACAACGGCATTCGATGCTCGCGCATCCTGCGGAGTCAATGCAAAAACTCGGGCTTGTCCTCTACTAGCATCTGGCTTTCCTCCGCCTCTGTCACCTCGTCCTCTCTGAATAGGACCTCCATGACCACGGCCTCTCTGAGCATGGGTCTGGCGTGGAACAACAACGGTCGAAAGGGGCAAAGCTCTCTGGGGTGGTGAAGTAACATGCTGAATTGGTGCATCGCTCTGGCGCCTCGCAGGACAATCCCTGATGTGGTGTTGTAGACTCCCACATCAAAAATATCCAGACGTCGATTGCTGACCCTGTGGATAAGAGCCAAACAACTGACCTTGTCTAAAGCCTCTTCTACCATCATCACTTGGAAAGAATCTGTCACGGCGTATACCAAGATGCTTCTGAGCTGGCATACCGGTATGAATTCTCTTCGATCCTTGAACAATCGAAGTCTCTGAAACACGCTCTTCTACCAGTAGAGCTACGTCTACTGCGACTGCATTCGTATCGAAGTGTTGAGCTCCAACAGAAAGAAATACTGAGTGTTAAGGCCTCGACTAGGGATCCAATCATCAGACGTAATTGTTGAACATTGGCTTCAAGCCCAGAAATACGTCCTGGAGAAGGTGGATCACTCTTCTCATGAACACTAGGTATATCATCCGGGTCAATCCTCGTCTCAGACGGGCCTGCTCTGACCTCATCTCTAGCAGCAACTCTTTGCGCCCTAGTAGTCTTTGGCGGCATAAAGTCTCAAAAAGGAAACACGGTTCGATAGGTATATAGATTCGAATCATAGGGATATAAGGAATCAAGGAAAGAATTACAAGCAAAAATGTCCTAAGGTCACTTAGGCGGAGTTCGTATCGTAAGTATGCCGCGGAACATACCCACGCTACGTCACTCTACTCAAGTTACCTACTCCATCATACTAAGGGTCATCCTACACTCCGAAAGGTAAAACCTAACGCTCTGATACCAACTTTGTCACGACCCAAATTAGGAACGTAACCGGCACTTAAATCACGTAACGTCTAAAGGCGTAACGTAACTCAAGTAAGCCGAAACCCAGTAATCTAAACCATAAAAAGATTAGAGTGATAAAGCTTTAATACATTTGTTTAAAAGATTAGTTAAAACATTTAGAATCTTAGTTTAAAAATCGTAGAAAAACTTAAAGTTTCATTTTTCCTTTGTATATTTCGGCAACATCTCCTTTGTAAAAATCAATCGGGAATGATACAAATCATAGAGATGAAACACAACTACAACATGTGTACAAATGTCGCTATAGCGAAGAAATAACATAATATGAATCAAATCCGGCTCATATGAGCACAACAACCAAAGTCACATAAGGTACAAATACCGAACCTCTCAGTCTCTAAGTCAATACAGGTGAATAGTAGATGGAGAGTACTAGATACAATAAGATACATAAATGGAAATAATGGATAACCGCACAAATCCACATACCAAAAAGAAAGGGTCTCAACCCAACAGTAGCGGTATCCACGGAAAAGATTCAATAAGAAGCCTGACGCTTCCAAACTGCAGATCAAACCTGCACAAATGCTGTGGCACAACGGGGGTGAGTTGCCAACTCGTGAGAAGTAAATAACATCGTACAAGTAATCACATGTATGTACGATAAACAACCATTTCTACATATGTGTCATGATAAGGTATATATGTCAATATGAACTGCAGTAAATCATGATCTGGTAAATGACTATATGTAGAGAATGCATCATAAATACCTGAGTATAGGGTAAACATAATACTCATCCGTAATCACTATCAGTAAAATAAATCCAGTGTCCATCAACGACACGTAAATCTCAATATCTCAGGCACCGTCACTATGAACGGCCCTCTCATATGTAAATCTCATGGAAAACCTGAGTGTCCAACACCGACACTCGAAATATCATGAAAAACACCGTGTCTAGCATCGACACGTAAATCCATATCTCTCTCTCTCTGGACTTCGTCATTCCGAATCGGTCCATATCTCTGGGTTTCGTCATTCCGAATCGACCCATATCTCATAACTCCGGTCGGTATCCTCCGGACAACCGCCGAGTCCAACCAATCACCGGTAGGTAGTATGCCCTCTGCCAGGCTCATCGGCTACACCACGATATCATTCTTGCCCCGGGGTACCATACCGGGTCCACCATGTACCCGCAGACGGTTCCCACGCCTCCTCGAATTGGGTCTCGAAAACCAAGCTCATAACCGAGAAAACTCATGGTGGACATCCCAAAATCACATCAAGAGAAACCGTGTTTTTAAAACAATTTATAGCTTTCTTTCGAAATATACCAGCGGTTCTCAAATCCAGAATTCTCATGAAAACAATATCTCAATGCATATATCCATGAACTATAATGTATGCAACATGGAAGTAATGTGATCATATCAAGGGAAATCCACACTTTTATAAACGAATCCCAGTTTTTAGAAATTATCTTGTGATTTCTCAAATCCATGATATCGAATAAAACATCATATAAAAATATTACTACATCAATGTAAGTATCATAATGCGAACTAATACAAGAATAACTATCTAACTACAAATCATGAATATGGTTCAATATATTTATCTAAGGCCATTTCTATAGTGTGCGTGACATAGCAATTACCAACGGTGTGTGTGTAACATATAGTGCTCGTGCAACATGAACCGTTTGTAATGGTGCAGTGTCCTATCAATATTATATCAATGTTTAACATGAAATATGATGAAATATGATGTACTAATTATTATTAGTTCAATATATGTTTTTATCTATGTGTGGTCAATAGGCATATCACTTAAAGTAATTCACTTGAATCCTAGCCTTTGGCGCTTAGCGCCACACAGGCGATTTCCCCGTAGATGTTAAATCTACTCACCAGACAATCCTGAATTAGGTGAATCCAATCACCTCCTTTCCTTTCCTTCTTTCGTCTGAAGTCCCTGCTTGCGATCCTAATATCACACAAATAACGCCAATACTTACCAATATTAGTAAACTAAAGATAACACACTGACACGGACACCTAGCTAATGATTTAGTTCACACAAACTATTTAGTGATAGCTCGGTGACTAAACGTGTGAAGCGACACGACTTAAAAACACGCACGCACAGAACCGACGCGATGCGCAGAACTGAATCGAACCACAGAACTGAATCATAAGCTCAAAATTTAGTGAAACTATACAAATACGGTAACAAGTACACTCTATCGGTAGTTCATAAAAATTTGTTTCAGTACAATCGGATTTCGGGTTCGCAAGATACAGTCGTTTCATTTTAAGTGTTCGCTGCTGGAATTTCAGTTTCTGAACTGAATGTCCATTTTGCAACACAGTTTTCACCCTGTTGTGATCAAAATTAGGCGACGCTATAGTTGAACAAAATTTAGCTTTATCAGTTAGGTTTCCAACGCATCATACGGATCAATAATATCCATTGGGTGCTGGAAGTTATGCACTGAAAAACAAAGGGGTATACGTTCTGTCCCTGTTTGGGACTGCTATACGTTCGGTTGATTTAAAATACATTTTAAATAGTAAACGACAGTAGAAATGAATGAAATCACTTTCATTGGTTAGCTAACAGATTTATCTTCACTCTGATATATAGTTCCGCATTAAAACATTTTCATACAGAAGATTGAAATCATTGCAAAACGAGAATCGACAACCAGAACTGCTCTGGACAGCAGTCCAGAACCGCACTCCGAACCAGTTTCTGTCAACTTTTTTCAAACAGAAACAGACTAAAATCATACCTCACCAAAGCTTGACTGAATTCCTATCAATCCATGCTCCAAAACAACATAACCATGATTTTTTTGAAGGTTTGTGAATGAGAGAATGTAGAGGGTGAGGGTGGGTATTTATAGCCAAACTCCTTCTCTTTAATGATTCTTCATAACACTTATGCATGTTTCCACCATACCTACCATTCCTTTACACTCATGCCACTCATGCCTTGATTCCATGACAACCTTGCATATTCATTATGCCTCCCATGCCACAAATTTTAAAATCCTTCTCTTTAATTAAAATAAAACATTTTTGATTTTTAATGAAAATGTAAATAAAACTTATCTTAAAGGTAAACTTTTTAAGTAAAAGTTAATATGACATGGTAAAAAGTAAAATGCCATGGTTAACCTAGCATGGTTAACATCTCCAAAACCCTAGATTAACATGCACAAGTGTGTGCATGTCACAAAATAATTTAATAAAATATTCATTAATTCAAATAAAATATATAAAAACAGTTTTGGTTAAATTTTATTAAAAAACCGCATTCATTCTCTTAATTATTCTAAACGCATTCTAAAGTGTTAAACTGTGCTAGGGCTTTGCCCCTGTTTAATAATGCACTGCATTTTATTTTGGCCTGTTAGGCCTTTCTGATTTGGGCTCTGTCTTTTTATAAATGATGCAGAGCATCTATTTGGGCTCTGCCCTTCTTTAAAATAATGCATTGCATTTAATTTGGCCTGTTAGGCCTTTTTTTAATTGGGCTTGGCCCTTCTGTAAATAATGCAGTGCATTAATTGTCTGACATTGGCTTGTCAGGCACTTTGTGCCAATTATTGAGCGCAAGCGCATGTGGAGGTGACACGTGTCACGCTCTGGTGAGCGCAAGCGCAGTGCGCTGCGTTGTTGCGCTGCTGACACGTGGCGCGCTCTGGTGAGTTGCGCCAACTTTAAAGAGCAATGCACTATTTTTAAATGCGCATAGCGCAAGTTATCCTGGTGCTGACACGTGGCGCTCTCTGGTGGCTTGCGCCAACCCAGGAGCGCAACAGTGCAGTTTTTGCAAGTGCAAGACACTGTTTCGATAAATTGATCCAACTTTGGATTCAAGAAAAGAATCTTTTAGATTCCAGAACCAATGGTTCATAAAAAAAAGTGCAAGGCACTGTTATTATTTTTTTTTTTTATTGAAGATCATTGATCTTGTTCTTAGATCAATGATCTATTCAGAAGAAATTTTTCTTTTCAAAGGTTTACCTTCTTTTCTTTCTGATTTCTTCTCAAACTTTATTTTTAGGAGTTCTCTGAATTCTTTCTCTGTTTCTCTGTCAATGTTCTCTCTTCTTCTTTTTTTTTTATTTTAGAAAGAAGGATCATTGGTCGTTGGGACCCACCACCTCTCCGACGACACTGAGAGATTACAGTGCCATATATCGAAGGTGTGGAGGGATGTACCCTTTGAACCATGTCTCACTCATTAGGGGGGAAGAACAGGCTGGAGCTTAAGCTTCTCGCTGCTGAAAAAGGCTTCTTTGCGTTCGCGCACGTGCGTCGCACGTGTTGGGCGCACGTGTGTCGCACGTGTTGGGCGCTAATATATGCACGTAGCGCACATGGAGCTTGCGCATATGCGCATTATGGGGGGAGCAAGCTCCTATGGAGAACGAGTTTCCTTTTAATTGAATATTCTCATGTGGTGTGCACGTGCGTTGCACGTGGTGCGCGCGTGGCGGGCACACGTGCGTTGCACGTGGCGCACATGCACATTATGAGGAGAAACGGGGCTTCTATATATGGAGAACTAGGCTCCTTTTAATATTATTAAATGTTCTCATGTGGTGCGCACGTGCGTTGCACGTGGTGCGTGCGTAGCGGGCACACGTGCGTTGCACGGAGCGCACATACGGATTATGAGGAGAAGAAAGACTTCAATATATGGAGAACTAGGCTCCTTTTAATATTAGTAAATGTTCTCATGTGGTGCGCACGTGCGTTGCACGTGGTGCACGCGTGACGAGCACACGTGCGTTGCACGTAGCGCATATGCGCATTATGAGGAGAAGCAGGGCATCTATATATGGAGAACTAGGCTCCTTTTAATATTATTAAATATTCTCATGTGGTGCGCACGTGCATTGCACGTGGTGCGCGCGTAGCGGGCACACATGCGTTGCACGGAGCGTACATGCGGATTATGAGGAGAAGTAGGGCTTTTATATATGGAGAACTAGGCTCCTTTTAATATTATTAAATGTTCTCATGTGTTAGTGTATATGCCCTAGAGGCCATAACTGTATCATACTAATATGTATATTACTTGATGGAAGCTTGGGATATTCACAGTTGTATAGACAATCTTGCTCGAAATGGAAGTATGCTATTTGGTTTGTCTCTGCTTTAATGTGTACATGTGTTTCTTTTATTATATCACCTATACATATTAGTAGAGCCCTTAGGATCTTTGCTTCATTACCAGCGTTGTGGTGGCGCTCACACTCGTGGGGGCTGGGTAATCCATAAGCATATTTTTATACAGGTCCCTAGTCGTAGGACTATCGAGACATGGCATCGATATTCCGGAGTAGACTAGCGTATGCGCTTCTCATCCCAGCGTGGGAGACGGTCTGTCCCACAGCCGTCAGTACGTCGTACTTGAGATAGTATGCGAGTGCTCGTTAGGTTACGAGTACACTGGACAGGACTCGTCGGGAACTGTTGGTTGGTATTATACCTATCGTCAGTTATCAGTTCCCAGGTGACATGAGTACAGCTTAGTCCGCTGACTTGACACTGTCACTTCGCCTTGAGTGTGTTCCCACTGTACTTTGAATACTACCCTACCACGGCTCAAAGGAGTCGTGCAAACAGGTAGTAGTTGGGTGAAGTCCCGAAGCACTTGGAGGCAGTGACGGATAGACAGGATTTGTCTCTCCCGGTATTGGGGGTTGACATCGCTCTGTGTCCAGGAGAGCCATTACACAAGTAGTCCCTGGCCAGGGCAAGCGAGATATACTGGTAGGTTTCCGGTGTTATCTCAGGGTGTTCTGGGCTACACTCCGACACGACTTGTACCGCTATTAGGGGACTGACGTTCACTGCCCCCTTAGGCCCGCCATGCGATGTATCAGACAAACAGACCGGACTGTACGGAGACTGTCACATACAGGCTCAGTAGGAGTTCAGATGGGTTCACCTCGTCAGTCTTCTTATCGGTATCTACCTGGGGACTGTTACGTACAGCTAGTGCCGCTTGCGGTCTGTGGTTAAACCTACTGCCAGCGTAGTGTCGAGTCTTTAGAGTCCCACACAGAGAGTTATTCGCCTTTAGGCAAAATGAGTAGTGGTCGCATGGTTTTGCGACAGGGTTCGTTCACATCCGCGCACTTGTGCACGTTTGCTGACCGGACAGCTTATACTAGCGGGCTTTGGTTTAAGCCGGATCCTAGTATATGATTTGTGATTGGTTTTATTTCATTGTATTCGTGTTCCTCGGATCACGGATACGGGTGCGTACGCACAGTTGACTGAGACAGAGGGATAGGACTTTGATTAGGGTTGATGACTTTTGTCGTTTTCTTAACCCTAATGCTTATGTGTGTATTATAAATAATTGATATTAGTTAAATATAATTGTGCATGGTTAGGGTTGTTGACCATTTGACTATCTTGACTTGTTGACTTAGGTTGACATGTTGACCATCATCATTCCATATAAAAGATGCTCTTTGATCCTTGCAATTTGCATTTAATGTGAAATGATAATGGTCAAGTCTTGATTAAACCATGACAATTATCTTGCTAATTATCTATTTACATAATTCACACATGTATGTGAGAATGGTTCATATTTCTCCTTATTCTATCATATAGATTCTCTCTCCTCCTTTTCCTCTCTCTCAAGCTCTCCCCTCTCATGAGTTGAGAAACACATGAGCTTGAGATAAACCTCTCTAAAGTAATCTCTACTCTCATCTAAGGTTCTAGGATTAGCACTTCCAGCATCTTAGTTACTTCTAGCTTGAAGTTGAAGTCAAAGGTTGAGGCTCTCGGGTGGATCCTTCTTCGACTAGAGAAGGCGACAAGGTGATCTCTTTCTTCCACTCCAAGGAGCAAGGAGAGAAGGACATAAAGCTCAAGGTATAACCTTTCTTCCATGTAGCTAATACTAGTTAGCTTGTAGTTAGTTTTTGTTTAGCAAAGATCCTCCTTTTGATAGTCCATGTTGCCTAGTACCTTAAAAATCCGATTTTTATACCGTTTCCGCCTCCCCGCAAGCACCGGGGTGTGCAACGTGGACTTACAGTGGTATCAGAGCCTAACTAAACATAAACTAGCTAGTTAGTAAAGTGTATAGAAGTTTGATCGGTAAAAATCGCAAAACTAAAATATCAAAACCCTAAGTTTCTGTTGTTTTTTTTTCTGCTCTAAAAATAATAAATCATACTTCAAAAATCGGCTCAGGGTTTTGTCAAGAAGCACACCTAAAACGATCCAGTGAACCGTTCAAAGCACCACGGTTCCGCGGCAATAGCTTGCTATTGCCGCTGAACCGCGGCCGAGTTGACTCGGTTTTGGACCGAGTTTGGTGCAGTGTTCTTCTGTAATGGTTTTGGGATTTTTAAGATGGTTTATTTCTGCCCAGATTTTCCAAAAAAGAAATTTGTATTTGGGGTGGCTATAAATCCGTATTTTTGATCGAACTTCACTATACTTTAACTAATGGGTTATATCTGTGATGTTTATATGTATTGAACGTCTGCTAATCGCTATACGTCGATTAGTGGGGGTTATACATATCTGTGATCTGTAATGCTTATTGGTTTGTGTATATGAACTCGGTGGATTGTCGCGGATGAATAGCCGGGATAGATGTGAGATGAGAGTTTTTTTTCTTTCATTCATGTAATATGTAAATTGATGTAATATTATTTGTTTGGCCGCACAACCGGGTCGGGGTTGTAGCCGTCATTGTATAATTTCTTTTTACTGTTTTTGCTCCTAGGATAGACCCATGGTGGGGTGCACAAACTACCGGGTATCTCGAAGTGCCGAGTGGCCTACTCACGTCGTTGAGGGAGGTTGCTTCGCTTCGGGTACTTGGCGGGTAGTTTGCAGCACCCGTAGGGGTCTTGGGTGGGGTATTTGCTATTCATCGCGACCGTGTAATCCGCTTTTCGTTATAGGCTCGAACGAATCGCGGATTCCTAGTATATCCAAAGTGTTCATCTGTGATCTGTAATGGCTATCATTGCTTTATATCTATATATGATATCTATTTAGGTGTTGCTTATGTTTTGCATCCGCGCTAGTCCAGCCCCCGCTCTGTCGTTAGTTAAGTAACCTAACGGGTGATGACGGGGCCCCGTGGCGAATGCGGATGGCATAAGCGTACACCATATTTTGGTTGTTTTCTGCAATGGTAGGATTAAATGATGGGATGCATTAAAAGAACTAATGCAAGAGAAATAAACCAAGTAAAAGTCTTTGGAACACTTTCAAAACCACTCGGTTCTTTTCAAAAACTAAACTTTTAAATGCGGAGCTTGAACCACTCCTTTTAAAAGCTATCTCGTTCCATCGATTATATCAAGTTCACTACGTTCACGGTTTCGCCAAAACCATTCGTAGCCCTCCGTCATTCCACATGAATGGTCAAAAAGTATTCAAGCTATATATTTTGGCTAAAGTCAAGGCATAGTGATTGGTAGCTATTGGGTATTCATGTGCAGCATAGGTAGATGCATTGGTTTGGGACAGTCGTGCTGCCATTTTGGCCAAAGTCAAGGGTAGGTACGGGTGGGTCCAAATTAACCAGGAGAATGACGGGTAGAACTTGACATGTGACTTATGATATTTTGGCCAAAGTCAAGGTCATAAGAGCATGGGGCAAAAATCCACATCGGGAGTTTCATAAGTACTGAAACTTGCTAGCGCTGCATACCATTTGGAGTGTGATGATTCTGGTAGGATTCCTTCGGTTTTATCACGCGATCATATTTGGATCCCGATCCTACTGTGAGTATATGCTACTCCTCGGGAAATCTCTCACTTAACGATCAATGTTATAAACCTAGTAGGTGTCTAGAAAGGTGTTAGCCGGGCTACGCCCACAGGGAAAAGAGGTTACTTAATTAAGGAACTTCGCGAAAGTGTTGGAAAACCTCCCTCGAAGTACCGACACTGTCCTGGCTGAACGGTTAAACAAGTATTGTACGGTGAGATTGATCCCGACTAATTCTTCCTTTATGGTTTGAGGAGGGATTCGAGAGACAGTGGGAGCCATCCTGTTTAGACAAACTAAAAACCACTCTAAACTTGCTAGAGCATCATGCTAAAGTGTTTCTTTTCTCTCTCCTAATTGCAGCGACCATTCAACATGACCGGACTTAAGTTATTACTAGATAAAAACATACTGACAGGGCCAAACTACAAAGATTGGCTCAGGAATGTCAAGATGGCAATCAATTACGACAAGTTAGGGTATGTCCTTACCACCAAAGCTCCCCCTGTCCCAGGTCCCACCTCCAGCGTCGCGGATGTAGAAATCCGTAAGACATGGGAGATCGATTGCGCGAAGGCCAAATGCCTCGTGCTTGCCTCGATGGACAACGAACATCAGAGGAGGCACAAGAATATGGACCTGGAGTCCATATTTCTCCATACAAAAGAACTGTATGGAGAGCAGTCTCGTATCGCAAGATACGAAGTGTCGAAGAAGCTATTTTCAGCAAGATTGGCCGTCGGATCATCAGTAGCGGAACACGTGCTTAAGATGATTGGCTACATAGAGGAGCTCGTGGACCTTGGGACCACGTTGGAGAATGAACTCTACACTGATTTGATTCTCCAGTCCCTTCCTTCCACTTACGCCCAGTTTATCCTAAACTTCAACATGCAAGGAAAGAAGGTTGAACTTTCCGAACTTCTGAACATGTTGAGGAGTGTTGAAGGCACCGTACAGAAAGGTAGGGAGACATCCACTTTGTTTGTAGGAGGATCTTCCTCTTCTAGGTCCAGGGCCAAAGCCAAGGGAAAGAAGAAGAAAACCCCTGCCAAACCAAGTGGCGGTGTCAGTAAAGTGGATACGAAGGGAAAGGGAAAGGCAACAAAGGTAGCGGGAAAGTTGGTGGGAAAGGAAGAATGCTTCTACTGTCACAAAAGTGGACACTGGAAACATGATTGCAAGGCTTGGAAGGCCAGAACCCAGGATCTGAAGCGAGTTGCGGCTTCAGCTTCAGGTGTGTATGTTATTGAAAACTGTCTATCAATAAACTCTACTTCCTGGGTATTGGATACCAGATCAGGATCTCATATCTGTAATTCTTTGCAGGCGTTGAGAAAGCGTAGGGTTTTTAAGGCAGGTGATATGACCATCAGAGTTGCAAACGGAGCTAGCATGGATGCTGAGGCCGTGGGGGACTATCACCTGGGATTGTCAGATGGACACTTTTTGGTTTTGCGTAGTTGTTATTTTGTATCAAATGCAACTTGTAATATTATTTCTGTATCTTTATTATCTAAAGAAAGTTATGAATTTGCATTTGTAAGTAATGTAGTGAACATTCACCTTAATCAAGTTTTGATTGGGTCAGGTACATTAAACAACGGTATATACGTATTAAACCAACCACAGATTTTCAATGTCCAGAATACACACAAAAGAAAGTCTCCAGAAATCAATAAAATTTTCTTATGGCATTGTAGACTGGGTCACATCAATGAGAGAAGGTTGACTAAGTTACATACAGAAGGATATTTGGATCCGTTCGAATATCAATCGTATGCAACTTGTCAATCCTGTCTCAAAGAAAAGATGACAAAGATTCCGTTCACTGGACACGGAGTAAGAGCGAGCGAGCTCTTGGGACTCGTACACAGCGACGTGTGCGGTCCAATGTCTACACATGCGCGAAGCGGTTATTCTTACTTCATTACTTTTACGGATGACTTTTCAAGGTACGGTTATGTCTTCTTAATGAAACATAAATCCGAGGCCTTTGAAAAATTCCAGGAATATAAGAATGAAGTAGAAAAATAAACAGGCAAAAGTATCAAGGCACTAAGATCTGATCGAGGTGGTGAATACTTGAGTGCCGAGTTCCTGGGTTACTTAAAAGAGAATGGAATTCTCTCTCAGCTTAATCCTCCATACACTCCGCAACATAATGGTGTATCGGAGAGACGGAACCGAACCCTATTGGATATGGTATGGTCCATGATGAGTAACGCTGAGTTACCGCGATCATTCTGGGGATATGCGCTAGAATCATCTGCATACCTTTTGAACCGAGTTCCAACTAAGACTGTGCCTACTACACCATATCAGATGTGGTGTGGGAAGAGACCCTATCTTAATCACATTAAGACATGGGGATGTCCAGCTTTTGTCAAAAAGCAGCATGCGGACAATCTCGAGGCACGCTCAGTACAGTGCAAGTTTGTGGGATATCCAAAGAACTCCAAGGGATATTTCTTCTATTGCGAAGAGGAACAAAAGGTTTTTGTTTCTCGCCATGCCCACTTTCTAGAACACCAGTTCTTGGAAAAGGAAATTAGTGGGAGTGCAATAGAACTGGAAGAAATTCCAGAACCACGAGCTATTATTGAAAGCTTAGTAGAACCAGAGGGTTCGAAAGATCAGGACATTCCCACGCCACTCCGCAGGAGTAGTAGGCAGTCTCATCCGTTCGAGAGATACTACGGTTTTATCATAGACGGGGATAGAGAGGATTGCATCATAGATTGTGATGAGCCTACTAGCTTCCAGCAAGCCATTCAGAACGTTGACTCGGTAAAATGGCTGGATGCAATGCGGACCGAAATGGAGTCCATGTACACCAACAAAGTATGGACGTTGGACATTGCTCCAGATGGGGTAAAACCCGTAGGATGCAAGTGGATCTTCAAAAGGAAGATTGGTGTAGATGGACAGGTTGAGACTTATAAAGCTAGACTGGTCGCAAAGGGTTTTCGTCAGCGACCTGGTTTGGACTATGACGAAACCTTTTCTCCAGTAGCTATGCTGAAATCCATTCGGATCCGTCTTGCCATTGCTGCCTTCCACGATTATGAGATTTGGCAGATGGACGTAAAGACCGCTTTTCTAAATGGAAATTTAGAGGAGTGTGTCTATATGGACTAGCCAGAGGGTTTCATTCAGAGTGGGAGCAGCGGAAAGGTGTGCAAGTTGCTTAAGTCCATTTATGGACTAAAGCAGGCATCGCGGAGTTGGAACATCTATTTTGATGAGACGGTCAAGGAATTTGGCTTTATCAAAAATCCAGATGAACCATGCATCTATTATAGATTTGTAGCGAGAACTGTAGTATTCCTCGTTTTATACGTGGATGACATTCTCTTAATAGGAAATGACATTCCTATGCTACAATCTGTCAAAGGGTTCTTGTCACACAGGTTCTCCATGAAAGACCTGGGTGATGCCTCATACATTCTGGGGATCCGGATCTACCGTGACAGATCCAAGAGGATTTTAGGACTCTCACAGTCCAGGTACATCGACACCATACTGAAAAGATTCAGTATGGAAGATTCCAAGCGCGGTAATCTACCGGCTTGTCACGGGATCACCCTCTCCAAAGAGATGTCTCCCAAGACTGATTTGGAGAGGGATCGCATGTCTATTATACCCTACACTTCTGCGGTAGGCTCTATAATGTATGCGATGTTGTGTACCAGACCAGATGTGGCTTATGCATTGGGTGTGGTAAGCAGGTATCAGTCAAACCCTGGGGAGAAACATTGGATAGCGGTAAAGAACATTCTCATGTACCTGAGAAGGACTAAGGAGATGTTCTTGGTGTATGGCGGAAAAGACCTCCAGATTGAGGCCTTTGCGGACTCCAGCTTCCAGAGTGACAAGGATGATTCCAAGTCCATGTCGGGTTTTGTCTTTACCCTCAATGGAGGGGCGGTGTGTTGGAAGAGCTCCAAACAGGAAACCGTTGCTGACTCGACTATGGAAGTGGAATACATCGCTGCATCTGATGCCGCAAAAGAAGTCGTCTGGATGAGGAAGTTCTTGAAAGAACTTCAGGTGGTTCCGTCCATTGTTGATCCAATACCTCTGTATTACGACAACAACGGGGCTATAGCTTTAGCGAAGGAACCCAGGTCCCATCAGAAATCCAGACACATCTTGAGGCGGTATCACCTGATCAGGGAGATCGTGGATCGCTAGGAGATCAAGGTTCGGAGGGTTGCTTCAGAAGATAACACTGCAGATCCATTCACGAAGGCCTTACCCCAGACTCAGTTCGAGCGGCTGATCGAGATGATAGGTCTTCGATACGCCAGTACATGGCCTTAGTGCAAGTGGGAGATTGTTAGTGTATATGCCCTAGAGGCCATTACTGTATCATACTAGTATGTATATTGCTTGATAGAAGCTTGGGATATTCACAGTTGTATAGACAATCTTGCTCGAAATGGTAGTATGCTACTTGGTTTGTCTCTGCTTTAATGTGTACATGTGTTTCTTTTATTATATCACCTATACATATTAGTAGAGCCCTTAGGATCTTTGCTTGATTACCAGCGTTGTGATGGCGCTCACACTCGTGGGGGCTGGGTAATCCATAAGCACATCCTTATACAGGTCCCTAGTCGTAGGACTATCGAGACAGGGCATCGATACTCCGGAGTAGACTATCGTATGCGCTTCTCATCCCAGCGTGGGAGACGGTCTGTCCCACAGCCGTCAGTACGTCGTACTTGAGATAGTATGCGGGTGCTCGTTAGGTTACGAGTACACTGGACAGGACTCGTCGGGAACTGTTGGTTGGTATTATACCTATCGTCAGTTATCAGTTCCCAGGTGACATGAGTACAGCTTAGTCCGCTGACTTGACACTGTCACTTCGCCTTGAGTGTGTTCCCACTGTACTTTGATTACTACCCTACCACGGCTCAAAGGAGTCGTGCAAACAGGTAGTAGTTGGGTGCAGTCCCGAAGCACTTGGAGGCAGTGACGGTTAGACAGGATTCGTCTCTCCCGGTATTGGGGGTTGACATCGCGCTGTGTCCAGGAGAGCCATTACACAAGTAGTCCCTGGCCAGGGCAAGCGAGATATACTGGTAGGTTTCCGGTGTTATCTCAGGGTGTTCTGGGCTACACTCCGACACGACTTGTACCGCTATTAGGGGACTGACGTTCACCGCCCCCTAGGCCCGCCATGCGATGTATCAGACGAACAGACCGGACTGTACGGAGACTGTCACATACAGGCTCAGTAGGAGTTCAGATGGGTTCACCTCGTCAGTCTTCTTATCGGCATCTACCTGGGGACCGTTACGTACAGCTAGTGCCGCTTGCGGTCTGTAGTTAAACCCACCGCAAGCGTAGTGTCAAGTCTTTAGAGTCCTACACAGAGAGTTATTCGCCTTTAGGCAAAATGAGTAGAGGTCGCATGGTTTTGCGACAGGGTTCGTTCACATCCGCGTACTTGTGCACGTTTGCTGACCGGACAGCTTATACTAGCGGGCTTTGGTTTAAGCCGGATCCTAGTATATGATTTGGGATTGGTTTTATCTCATTGTATTCGTGTTCCTCGGATCACGGATACGGGTGCGTACGCACAGTTGACCGAGACAGAGGGAGAGGACTTTGATTAGGGTTGATGACTTTTGTCGTTTTCTTAACCCTAATATGTGTGTATTATAAATAATTGATATTAATTAAATATAATTGTGCATGGTTAGGGTTGTTGACCATTTGACTATCTTGACTTGTTGACTTAGGTTGACATGTTGACCATCATCATTCCATATAAAAGATGCTCTTTGATCCTTGCAATTTGCATTTAATGTGAAATGATAATGGTCAAGTATTGATTAAACCATGGCAATTATCTTGCTAATTATCTATTTACATAATTCACACATATATGTGAGAATGGTTCATATTTCTCCTCATTCTATCATATAGATTCTCTCTCCTCCTCTTCCTCTCTCTCAAGCTCTCCCCTCTCATGAGTTGAGAAACACATGAGCTTGAGATAAACCTCTCTAAAGTAATCTCTACTCTCATCTAAGGTTCTAGGATTAGCACTTCTAGCATCTTAGTTACTTCTAGCTTGAAATTGAAGCCAAAGGTTGAGGCTCTCGGGTGGATCCTTCTTCGACTAGAGAAGGCGACAAGGTGATCTCTTTCTTCCACTCCAAGGAGCAAGGAGAGAAGGACATAAAGCTCAAGGTATAACCTTTCTTCAATGTAGCTAATACTAGTTAGCTTGTAGTTAGTTTTTGTTTAGCAAAGATCCTCCTTTTGATAGTCCATGTTGCCTAGTACCTTAAAAATCCGATTTTTATACCGTTTCTGCCTCCCCGAAAGCACCGGGGTAGGCAACGTGGACTTACATCATGTGGTGCGCACGTGCGTGGCGAGCACACGTGCGTTGCACGTAGCGCACATGCGCATTATGAGGAGAATCAGGGCTTCTATATATGGAGAACTAGGCTCCTTTTAATATTATTAAATGTTCTCATATGGTGCGCACGTGCGTTGCACGTGGTGCGCACGTGCGTTGCACGTGGTGCGGCATGACGGGCACACGTGCGTTGCACGTAGCGCACATGGCACTTGCGCATCATGGGGAGGAGCATGCTCCTATCTTGGAGAACTAAGCTCTTTTGAAGAACTGAGCTCCTTCGAGTATTGAATCCTTTAAGGATTGAACTCTACCCTTTCTAAGAGGTATCCCCTCTTATTTATATGTGAGTGGTAGAGAAGCCATCTCCCTTTTTCCCGATGTGGGACTAAAAAATGCATTCCCCATGTAGTAGAGCATTACTTTAGATTACACGTGCATAACACATTTGCTCATAACTTTTGATCTCGGATGAATTATGAGGCCCATAATATATCAAATCGAAGGTCATTTGGAGATGCTTTCAATACCATCAGAATTTAGCCTTCCCCATGTAGTAGAGCATTATTTTAGATTACACTTGCATAACACATTTGCTCATAACTTTTGATCTCGGATGAATTATGAGGCCCATAATATATCAAATCGAAGGTCATTTCGAGATGCTTTCAATACAATCAGAATTTAGCCGTTTCTCGTTCCGGAGTTTGTCAAAATACAGCTCGAAAAATACTGGTTCGCATCTTCTTCCTTAGATCACATGTGCATAGACATTTGATTATAACTTTTGATCTCGGATGAATTATGAGGCCCATAATATATCAAATCGAAGGTCTTTTCAAGATGCTTTCAATACCATCAGAATTTAGCTGTTTCTCATTTTTGAGTTTGTCAAAATACAGCTCGGAAAATACTGGTTCGTATTTTCTTTCTTAGATCACATGTGCATAGACATTTGCTAATAACTTTTGATCCCGGATGAATTATGAGGCCCATAAGATATCAAATTGAAGGTTTTTTCGAGATGCTTTCAATACCATCATAATTTAACAGTTCCTCATTGGGGAGTTTATCAAAATACAGGCCGGAAGATACTGGTTCGCATTTTCTTAAGCGTATCGCTGCCATTTGATACCTTGGACTCTTTTGCGCAGAAATTTTTGGCGGGAACAAGCGTGTCATTTTTTCTTTATAGGCTTCCAAGTTTTACTGCGCCATGAGCCGGGTTTCGTCGAGCGCGTCGAGCTCTCCAAGCCGAAGATGAGCATTGTCTTCGTCTGTTAGCTCGTAATGAACTGCCACTCGTAGGGAGGGCAGCTCTATCTCCAAGGGAAGTACCGCTTCAGTGTCGAATACCATTGCATAGGGCGTTGTGTTTGTGGCCATTTTGAACGTAGTTCAATACGCTCAGAGAGCTTCATGCAGTCTCGCGTGCCAGTCCTTCTTATTTTTGGACACTGTCTTTTCACGATCTTTGTCAAGGTCTTGTTGAAAGCCTCAGCCAGACCGTTAGCTCGGGGATTATAGACTGAAGAGTATCTCCAGTCTATATTATGTTGCTGCGCGAAGCGACTGATTTTGTGACTTCTGTAGGCCGTCCCGTTATTGGAGATAATCCGTCGCGGAGTGCCGAACCGATATATGACGTGCGTCTTGAAGAAATGGAGGATGTTCTCCGTCTTCACTTCTTTCAGCGGTACTGCTTCTGCCCACTTAGAGAAGTAATCAGTTGTCGCCAATATGAACCGGTGTCCTCCGGATGATGCTGGTTCGATGGGCTCGATTATGTCAGTTCCTCACATTTCGAACGGCCAGCTAGCCACCGTTGGGTGTAGCGGATTCGGATGCCGGTGGATGAAGTCCCTGTGAATTTGGCACGAGTGGCACTGCTTCGCGTATTCGAGACAGTCTTGGATTATCGTGGGCCAATAGTAGCCCATCCTTTTGATCTTCAGCTTCATCTTTGGTCCGGCTTGATGAGAACCACAGAGTCCGTCGTGAGTTTCTTGGATGACTCTCTTTGCTTCTTCCGGCCCCAGGCATCTTAGCCATAGAGAGTCGAACGATCTCTTGTATAGAGTATCTTTGACGAAGGCAAAAGACAGAGCTCGTTTCATGAGCTGATGTCTTGAGGATGCATCTTCAGGTGTTCGACGGGATTTGAAGCAGTCTATAAAGACTTCCCTCCAATCCTTAGCATTTTCCTGATCTTTTATTTGTAAGGCTGTTTGCTTGGTCGCTTCCTTTTCTTCAGACGACTCCGGGGATATTTCTACTGGTGCAAGAACCCGATGGCTTTATACCACGATCCTTACATCATCAAGGTTTTCGTCAGCTAGTTCTTTAGCGAGTTTGGCTAACGCATCCGCTTTGCTATTTTCCGCACGCGGTATGCTTTCCAGGTCGTAGGCGGGAATTTGAGTCAGCAATCGTTGTACTCTCTCACCGTACCTTACCAACTCTGGTTTGCACGTTTGATAGTCGCCGTTCACTTGACTAACGACCAGTTAGGAGTCTCCGTATATAAGGAGGTTTTCGATTCCCATGTTGACAGCGATCTTAAGACCTGCTATCAAAGCTTCATATTCGGCTTCATTGTTCGTCCTCGGCTCTGTTAAGGAGAAGGCAAAGCGCATTATCCCTTTTTGTGGAGTCATGAAGATAAGGCCTACCCCCGATTTAATTGTAGGGGAGCTGTGCTTTCGCTTCTTCATGGAAGATGCCCCATCGAAGTAGAGTTCCCATCGGGTATCACTTCCTCCTTTCTCCCCATCGATCGTGCGCGTGCTCGTCTGGCAATTCACAGTTCAAGGTAGAATCGGCAGGTATTGGATGCTCAGCGAGGAAGTCGGCGATGGCCTGGCCTTTCACTGCCTTGAGAGATCAGTATGTCACCGAGAATCCTATTAAGAGTATGGCCCATTTAGCTAGCTGTCCCGTTAGAATGGCTTTTGACATCAAATATTTGAGAGGATCCACATTTGATATGAGATGGACCTCATGCGCCAAAGCATAATGCCGGAGCTTCGTTATCGCGAAGATTAACGCCAGGCAGTGTTTTTCGATAGGGGAGTAGTTATTTTCTTCCCCCAGGAGAACTTGACTCGGATAGTAAAGGGCTCTCTCTTTCCCTTAGTCATTTTCCTGTGCCCATAGCGCACCTAAGGAACCTTCAAGGGCTGTCGTGTACAGGATGAGGGGCTTTCCCTTGACCGGAGTGGTTAGCACCGGAGAATTCTACAGGTATTGCTTGATTTCTTCTAGTGCACTCTAGCATTTGTGATCCCAGATGAATGGGTTTCCCTTCTTCATTAGGTGACTGTAGAGGCAGCATTTGCTGGAGAGGTTAGCTATGAACCGTCGGATATATGCGAGCTTTCCTTAGAGCGAACGCAGTTGTTTCAGAGTCCTTGGCGGAGGCATTTCTATAATCTCCTTGATCTTTGATGGGTCTATTTCGATTCCCCGGTGTCTTATGATGCATCCTAGGAATTTTCCTGAGGAGACTCCGAACGCGCATTTCAGAGGGTTCATCTTCAAGTTGTATTTCCGAAGACGTTGGAACACTATTTTTAGATGCTCCCAATGCTCCTCGTGCGATTTGCTTTTCACCACAAGGTCGTCGACATAGCATTCGACAACTTCATGTATGAGGTCATCGAAAATCTTCGTCATGGCCCTCTGATAGGTAGCGCCGGCATTCTTCAGACCGAAAGGCATCACTTTGTAGCAGAATATGCCCAAAGGGGTCTGGAAAGCGGTATGCTTCTGGTCTTCGGGGTGCATCTTTATCTGATTGTACCATGATGATCCGTCCATGAAGGAGAAGACTTCGTGAGTAGACGTGTTATCTATCATCAGCTCGGTAACCGATACAGGAAAATCGTCCTTCGGGCAAGCTTTTTTGAGGTCCCGAAAATCCACGCAGATGCGCACCGTCCTATTTTTCTTCATCACTGGGACAATGTTGGCAATCCAGTCAGGGTAATGAACCTCTTGGATGAAATCGGAGTCGATTACCTTCTTGACCTCGACGTTGATGCTCATTTTAAGTTCGAGTCGCATCCTTCTCGGCGCTTGTTTGACTGGTTTGACGTCCGAAGAAATCGCCAATTTGTGAACGACTATTTCTGGATCTAATCCTGGCATTTCGGAATAGTTCCATGCGAAACAGTCTTTATATTGCATGAGCACATCTTTGAGCGTAGCCACCTTCTCTTCAGGCAATAGATCACTGACGAACGTAGGCCTCAGGTCGTTTGCCGTCCCCAAGTCAATTTTTATGAGGTTATCTGCAGTAGTATGTATCCCATCTTCCAGCTATTTCAGTGCCGGTGGAAACTCTGAGATCACCTCATTATCATTGTTTTCGAAGCACCAGGGGAGGTCATCCATATCCTCACGTACTCCTTCTCCTGACAGCGTTATCGCGTGACAGGTGCGAGATCGCTTCCAAGACCGATATTGATCCGGCTTTACTCTCGCTGCATACGTGGCTTTCGGCTCATGCTTCTGTGGTGGGGTTAGTTTCCAACTGCTGGATAAAGCGAATCTGCCTTGCTGATACTGGTCTTTTATCCAGTCTTTGAATGTGAAGCAATCTTCGAGAGGATGTCCTATTGCTCGGTGATAGGAGCAATAATCCGGGTGAGAGATCTCGCCTGCTTGCTCGGGTTGTTTGGATTCTGGGAGCGTAATCATTTGATGTTTCATGACAAGACCGAATATCTTCCTTGTCTTGTCTTGGGGAAAAGAATATGCTCGACCCATCTTCTTTATAAGAGACGAGTCCAGGTTGCTCAATTCCCGACCGCGTGGCTTGTTGGACCCGCTTTTCCGCTGCCGAACATTTTTTTCGTTCTTCAGTTTGTTTTTGCCTCTGAGTCGGGTCTTCTATGTAACAGGCTGGCGACGAAGAGCATCGTCATTCTCTGCAGCCTGCTGAAGGAGGCGCCGTGTCCTGGCTTTCTCGTAAATGGCCATTTCGTGGCTATGGTCATCCCGGACCTTTTGACCCGCTTCCCTTATTAGCTTGTCCATCTATTCTTCGAACGATGGACTTGGCATTTTCACGGCGGGACCTTGTTCTGGTTCAGGGCTAGCATCTTCTAGTAGAGCATCTCCTTCTTCATCGAAATCATGTATAACGTAGCAGCCATGGAATTGCTCCCATTTCTTGGATTGAACATATCCAAGCCCGATCGTTTCCATTCTCGCGTTGGGCAATTTTCGCTGAGTTCCGAGGACGTTCCAGATCCTGTTGTAGAACTGAGTTTTTCGAGCAGTCTGTTTGAAGGGTACGCCTTGGCGCCTCAACAGCCTTTTTAATCCTTCTGTGTAGTATCTGGGTAGACGGATGGGCTGAGCCTATCAAGTGTAGAATCGGCACCATGCCAAATTTCTTTCTCCACTTTGGTTTCCGTGGATCGATAAAAGAGGATCTCATTTTCATCTTTTCTCCTGGGAGGGATGTAGAATGTTTGCAGTTCCTGCACACTATAGGTATCAAGCGCGTCGAGCTCTTTGTAATGCTCTTGCGGAACCATGGCGATTTGCAAACTCCGATCATCGCCAGCGAAGGCTTGTATCGATGGCCGAACAGAAAATATGGCATTGACCTCATCTTCCGAGTCGCTGCCGAAGACCAGAATAGGGGTGGACGGTCATGGTTTGTTGCATTGGAGCGGCCCTGAATAAACTATTTCTTCTTCTGAGTCGCTGCCGAAGACCAGAATAGGGGTGGACGGTCCCGTTTTGTTGCATTGGGGTGGCCTTGAATAAACTATTTCTTCTTCCTCCTCGGTATCACTCCCGAAGACCGGAATAGTGGTGATAGCTTTGTTCTTCGATTTGTGGCATCTTTCCGTGTCTTCAAAATCTGGTAAGAAGTATTTTGCATCTTCGTACTTTCGGACTTCATTCACGGAGAATGGGTTCAACTCCCCTGTCACGGTATACTCGAGACCATCCTTGAAATACTTCATATACTGATGTTGTGTAGAAGGGATGATATTGTACTCGTGTAACCAAGGCCTGCCGAGCAATGCATTGTAACATGTCTTGGCGTCAATGACGTGAAATTTGATGTCTGTGACGAGCAGCCCAAAGCGTAACGTCAGTATCACAGACCCGAGCGTCCGTGATGACTGGGAGTTGAACCCGGAGATAGTGATTTTATCACGAGCGAGGTGCTGAATGCTCATGCAGATTTCCTTCAACACTCTTACATTAAGGAGGTTGACGGAGGTCCCATTGTCAACCAGGATTTTTCCTATCTTGATATCATGACAGTATCCAGAGACATAAAGGGGACGGTTGTGCTCGCATGTTCCGAGGAGGAGATCTTCATCGCCGAAGGTGATATCGGCCGTGTGCACTTCTTCCAGCTCGTCCTTCATCTTTTCTTCGGTGAGGAAAGCTTGGAACTGCTCGGGCTCTTGTAATGCCTTGATCAAAGAATCTCTCGCCTCCTTAGATAGCAGAAGAGCGTCGAGAATGCTTAGCTGTGAGGGTATCTTCCTCATGTGTGCCAGAACGTTGTAATCCACCTTGTTTTTCTTGGGCGGGTCCTTGGCTGCCAGTTCTTCGATGACTCGTTCATTGAGGGCGATATCTTTAGGGACTTTTTCCTTCTCTTTATCCTTTCTGTTCGATCCCTTGTTTGCGGGTCCGAGATTCTTTTCAGGTAGCGTGCGACTGCGCAGCTGGATGTTCTCGCAGGACTTTGTTTCTTCCTCTTTTCCTAAGGTGGATTCTTTAAAGAGAGGGCCGAGAGCCATTTCTTCTTCAGAATCGCTCCCGAAGGTGAGAACTTGCGATCCCCTGCTATCAACCATGTGACAGTTACCGGCAGCTCTTCCTCGTTCGTCAGTCGCATTTTTCCGCTGTCGACGAGCTTCACGCTTCATCCTATTGAAGTGTTGCCTGTGAGCTACATATCCTTGTCACCAATTTTTAAAGGCGTTGCATTCTTCAGTAGGGTGGGCAATTCTCTGATGATATAAGCAGAAGTTAGGATGTACGCCAAGCTTCATCAAGATGTATACCGCCAGGAAAAATTCCTCTGAAAGAGGGCAGCTTCATTCCCATCGATATGTCTTTGGCGAACCTTTTCCTTATCTTGAACCTGCTTTTATTTGTGGCGGATGTGCTTTGATCTGGTGGGAGTGTTTTAACCCTTTCGTCCAGTCGCCGGCGTTTGGCCTTTTCAAATATGGCCATTTCGCGCTCTCGATCAGCTTTGCTTTTCAGAAGGGCTTTGTTCAGGAATGCGTCAATCATTTCATCTGATGGTCCTAGGAGTTCTGGTTCGGGATCTGCCCCCAGTTTCTCTACATCAGGAGCGTCTTCACCATCTACCGGCGAGTGAGAGATCGCGTGGCAGCTTGCCACATAATCCTTAGGTTCATCTGACGATTCTTCTCCCTCATCTTTTTCGCTATCTCCATTTTCAAGGATGTGGTTGAGAAACTCCTGAAGCATGACCGGGGTTCACGCCTTCTGGTTATATTCTTCCAACGCGTCAATCTGTTTTTGCAGGTCCGTGCGCTTTTCCCCATGCTTCACGGGATTTTTGGTCTTCTTCTTCTTCTTTTTCGAAGAGTTTGATGGCTGGGCCTGAGCGTTTTGATTATCGCTACCAATTCTCGGCGTCAGACGCGGCTTCAGCATTCCCTCGATGACCTCGGGTTCTAGCGGATTTTTCCACCTGATCGTCGGACATGTTTTGAGATCCTTCAGCATTCTTTTCATCTTGGCTGAAAAAGCGACCTCGCGTGTCCCCCCTTTTAAGAGCGTGCAGCTGAGACGGGCTTACTTTCCAGTTCTCGGATAGTGCAAATTTGCCCTGTTGGTATTGGTCCTCAAACTAGCCTTTGAAGACGAAGCAATCTTCAATTGGATGGCCTATTACTCGGTGATAGGGGCAATAATTGGGATTGTTGGCCTCACCAGGTTGCAATGGGCGTTTCGGATCTGGCAAGGTGATGAGCCTGTTGCGCACCGCCAGCTTGAACGGTCTCCTCATTTTATCCTGGGGAAACGAATAAGGGCACTTCAGTTTCTCATTGAAGAATCGTCGTCTTTCATCTTGGCGATCAGTTGGCTTTGGACCACTGGGCTGCTGCTGAGCATTGGCGACGAAGGTCGCTTTCCCTTTCCCTTTTTCATTTCGAGATTCCAGTTTCGAAGAAGATGGTCTATGACCCATCTGATCTATTTGGGCTAGCTTGTCAATCAGGGCCTGGAAAGTAGTTGGCTTGGAGAACATCATGAACTGGGATATGGTCGCCTGCGGATCGAGGGTACCTACGAACATGACTACTGCAGGCGCTTCTTCGATGCGCTGCTCGCTCTTCGACCATAGATTCCACCACCGTATTGTGTATTGCACCCATGTTTCACCTGGCTTTACTCTGGCGTTAATTAATGCTGTAATTGGGGTGCGTTCGCTAGCGCTTGCGAAACATTGGGTGAACAGCAATTCCATCTCTGTGAAAGTTTGATGGAGTCGTTGGGAAGCTCTGAGTACCATTCGAACGCCATCTCCGCCAAGCTGCCGACGAATTGGCGAAGCAGTAGCTTATCATCCCCTCCAGTGTTGCCGCAGAGAGCCCTGAACTGAGCGACATGTTGATGGGGATTGCCTGTCCCCTTGTACACATGGAATTTAGGAATCGTATATCCTGGCGGGTACTTTATTTGATTATACCAACCTGGGTAGGGCCGTCCAGTTCTGACGACTTGGCCACCCGTTTCATTCGCTTGATGAGCTCGTATTTGTTGAGCTAGATAATCATCGAGCGTGGCTTTGGAGATGGTCTCCTCCTTGGCCACTGACAGAGCCGGCAGAGGATTTGATGTATCTCCTCTATCATCTTTAATTATCACTGGAGGATCTTCGGTTGGAGGGTCCGGCTGGATCATCATGCCCACCATATCTTGGAATAGAAGGGCCATTTGTTTTATGTTGGCCGCTTGTTCCGCGGCCTATTTGTCCTTTTTCTCAAGCATTCTCCGAAGGAATTCGGCATCAGTTTCCTGCTCATGACGCTATTCTGAGGACGTCTCTGGGCTTGCTTTTGGTCCCGTGAGTGCGGCCATGGCTGTTAGCATCTCTTGGAGGTTTTGTTGTCGTTGCTCCTGAGCCTTAGTCACTGATCGCGTAAGCGGTCGATGACCTGTAGAGATACGGCTATCCTCTTCTCCGGATGCCATATAGACGGTACGCACCACCATGCCCCTAGACTTAGGGCGTTTAGGCTCAGTGCCCTTAACATTTGTCGTAGACACATGGAATTTCTCCGGCTTTCTCTTTTTGTGGACGGTCGAAGTTGAGGGGGCCGTTGCAGCGGGCACCCAGGTAGACGACACCTTCTGTGGTATGACAGAGTGGTCCTTCTCCTGCCGAACCTTCATCTTCTTCGATCGGCGGGAGTAATCTTGATCAATCACCGAGTCTTGGACTTGACGCCAGACCTTGTAAATTTTAGAGGACAGTCGTTGAGGGGGCTGTTCGAGCTTCGCCTTTGTGGCATTCTCCACAGGTGGAGGAGACCTTTTCAGCACAGCAGTCGGAGAGTTCTTGCGGACCCTCCTGAGTGGTTCAAAGCTGTTCCCAGTTAGAACAGCAGCATCAATTTCCACAATTGGAGCTGGTGGGGTGAGTCCGGAAGGGGAGCTGCCCCCAGCTTTCCTCACTCGGCGCCAGTGGCGACGTCGAGCATGAAGAGCAGCCGGGACTACCTCCATTGTTAGATCATCTTTTCCATGCCCCTTGTTCTGATGAGAGCCTGTTGTTGGCGCCAGCCTGTCAAAGGCAGACGTCCGCTGAGAAGGAATGATCAACCTGTCGAAAGCCGACCTTCGAATAGGGAGAGCAGCTTGGACGACCTCAACTATAACAGGAGTTGGAGTGTCCTTCTCTGGTATTGCGAGCCTCTTTATGGACCCACATGAGCTTTGACCCAGCCTGTCGAAGACTGAGGCATTGGAACTGGACGACCCACTGAGAGGGACCGCGATAGTTGCAAGCCGATCAAAGACCGACTTCTTCGCAGCTTCCTGTGACGACATCTGAATGTTGAAGCTCATTGGTGGGATCATGGTCCCGAAGAATAGCCCAGTGGTGGCTTGAGTCACTTGTTCCACTGGCATTGTGAAAAGGGAGGCCGCTTGGGGCCCGTAGGTTACTCCTCCAGACGAGGCGGAACGGGAGTTGTTGCAATTAGTGCAGTTTGAAGCCATTGATCTGCACGGGAGCAAGACACCAAATCTTAGTATCTCGAATCCAGGGGAAAACACATTAAACCGCGATTCGTTCGCGAACATGACACACGAAGTGTGGAGTAGAAAGAGGAACAAGGTCCCATCCGGCGTGCTAGAATCTGTTCTCCGCCGAAAGACGCGACCGGGACGTTGGTGTAGGGTGTTTTTCGTCACCCCATTAAGATGGGAATGTGCGCGCGCTTGTCAGGCGCAGTACAGATTCCCCCTTCCTAGGATAGGCTGGGGTTTATTGATTATGGGGATCCGAATCTCCGGCAGCCGCGGACTAAGCTGCCGTTAATTACCCCTCGCCTTTGGAGCGAGAGAACCTCCGATTAACGGGTTAAACTGGTCATGCAAACTCAATATGTAGTGTTGTGTTTTGAAGGGGTTTTGGATATATCAGGGGCCCCACAGAGTTTTTACGGGGGTCCCGCTACCCGGATAGCGGGCTGGGGGTCAAGGGGGCTACAAGCCCCCTTGCGGGGTGCGGGGCAGCGACCCGGCCCAAATTTTTTTTGAGGGGGACAATGTGTGTGTATATATATATATATATAAAGGGAAAGGGCATCCAAGGGATGCGTGGGAAAAAGCACCAGCGCTCTGAGCGCAAGAGCGCTAGCGCACCACGTGTCAGCACATGGGCGCTCGGGCGCTAGCGCTCTGGGCGCAAGAGCGCTAGTGCACCACGTGTCAGCACATAGGCGCTTGGGCGCTAGCGCTTTGGTCGCTGGCGCTTGGGCGCTAGCGCTTTGGTCGCTGGCGCTTGGGCGCTAGCGCTTTGGTCGCTAGCGCTCTGCGCGCAAGAGCGCTAGCGCTTTGAGCGCTAGCGCACCACGTGTCAGCACGTGGGCGCTCGAGCGCTAGTGCTCCGAGCGCAAGAGCACTAGCGCTTTGGGCGCTAGCGCACCACGTGTCAGCACGTGGGCGCTCGGTAGCGCTCTGAGCGCAAGAGCACTAGCGTACCAAAGGGACTTGGTCTCTGCAATGGGAGTTGTACTCCCAGAAAGGAGCACTTATTATTCTCTCTCTCTCTCTCTCTGTGTGTGTGTGTGAGGAGTTAAACTCCTAGGATGTTTTGAAGCTGATGATGGGCTTCTCCCCTTGAGCACTAGTTCTTCCCCAAAGTGGGGTTTCTGGAGATGGGTCTCCTTCTTCTTCCTTTGTTGGCCGGATCTTGAAGATCGAGAAGTATGAGATTTTAAAAATCTTTCCTTTTTGAGATCTGATGGGAGATCTAAGTTCCTCTTTGTGGGTTTTGTGGTGGAAAACTACTTAGTTTTGGAAAAGAAAGAGTAAAACTCTTGATTTAATTCAAAAGAAATGAGAAGGTTTAGAACCTTGGAGAAGGAGTAGGAGGCACAAAGAACCCTGGTTTTTTGGGGAATGAAAAAGTATATTAGATATTTCATCATGTTGCCTTATATAGGCTTACATATTTACATATAGCCCATTGGGCTTTACAAAATGGCATTTTGCCCATCCCATGGCTCATGTGCCATTTCGTTTTGCACATAAGCCATGGGCTTTACAAAAATTTGGCTTTATGCCCATTTTGCATACATTCATGCATAAAAAAATTACATAAAAATTATTTATTACATGATCTATATTTTGGCATGGAGGAGGCTGGTCGCGGGCTCGACTTGGGCATAGGCCCGCTTGACCTGGGCTTGGGCTCACCTGGCTTGGGGTTTACCTTGACTTTGACTCGGTCAATCGGGGGTGCAAATTTTGACCCCAACAAAGTTCCCCCATCAATAAATGCACACCGCACATTTGAGTTGTGTGCATGAAATTGATGGATCTTGAAGCTGAACTTCGAGGTGGAATATCATTCCGGGGGCCGAGTATCATCCCCGGGAGCATGATTCCCGGGGATCGGAGCATCATTCTGATTCGCGGAGCATAATTCTAGGGTCGGAGTATCCCTCGGGGAGCATGATTCCCGAGGATCGGAGCATCATTCCGAAGGGCGGAGCATGATTCCAGGGATCGGAGCATCATTCTGAAGGGCGGAGCATGATTCTGATTCACGGAGCATAATTCCAGGGTCGGAGTATCCTTCGGGGAGCATGATTCCCGGGGATCAGAACATCATTCCGATTTGCGGAGCAAAATTCCAAGGTCGGAGCATCATTCCGAAGAGTCGAAGCATAATTCCGAAGGATCGGAGCATCATTCTGAAGAGCGGAGCATGATTCCAAGGATCGGAGCATCATTTCGAAGCGCGGAGCATGATTCCAGGGATCGGAGCATCATTCCGAAGAGCGGAGCATGATTCCAGGGAATCGGAGCATCATTCCGAAGAGCAGAGCATGATTCTAGGGTATCGGAGCATCATTCCGAAGAGCGGAGCATGATTCCAGGGATCGGAACATCATTCCGAAGAGCGGAGCATGATTCCAGGGATCAGAGCATTATTCCAAAGAGCGGAGCATCATTCCAGAGGGATCGGAGCATCATTCCGAAGAGCGGAGCATGATTCCAGGGATCGGAGCATCATTCTGACGAGTGGAGCATGATTCCAGGGATCGGAGCATTATTCCGAAGAGCGGAGCATCATTCCAGAGGGATCAGAGCATCATTCCGAAGAGCGAAGCATGATTCTAGGGACCGGAGCATCATTCCGACGAGCGGAGCATGATTCCAGGGATCGGAGCATCATTCCGAAGAGCGGAGCATGATTCCAGGGATCGGAGCATTATTCCGAAGAGCGGAGCATCATTCTAGAGGGATCGGAGCATCATTCCGTAGAGCGGAGCACGATTCCAAGGATCAGAGCATCATTCCGACGAGCGGCAGACATTCTGACCGAAGCATAATTTCGATGCAGAGGTTGATTCCCAGGCGAAGCATAATTCCGACAGGGAAGGAAAATACTCCGAGGCGAAGCTTGATTTCGACACGGGGTACATTCTCAGACGGAGCATGATTCCGGCGCAGAGCTTGTTGGCTGACTTAATTCCGAGACGAAGCATAATTTCGACAGGGAGGTCGTTGGTTGATTCTGAGCCGAAGCATAATTCTGACAGGGAAGGCAGATACACCGAGGTGAAGCTTGATTTCGACGCGGGGTATACTCTGAGACGAAGTATGGCTCCGACGCAGAGCTAGTTGGTTGACTTGATTCTGAGGCAGAGCATAATTCCGACGAGGAGGTCGTTGGTTGATTCCGAGCCGAAGCATAATTCCGACGAGGAGGTCGTTGGTTGATTCCGAGCCGAAGCATAATTCCGACGAGGAGGAAGGCAGATACACTGAGGCGAAGCTTGATTTCGACGCGGTGTATACTCTGAGACGAAGTATGGCTCCGACGCAGAGCTGGTTGGTTGACTTGATTCCGAGGCGGAGCATAATTCCGACGAGGAGGTTGTTGGTGATTCCGAGACGAAGCATTTATTCCGACAGGGAAGGCAGATACACCGAGGCGAAGCTTGATTTCGACGCGGCGTATACTCTGAGACGAAGTATGGTTCCGACGCAGAGCTGGTTGGTTGATTTGATTCTGAGACGGAGCATAATTCTGGCAGGGAAGGTAGATATCCCGAGGCGAAGCATGATTTCGACATGGGGTAAATTCTGGGACGGAGCATGATTCTGCCGCAGAGGTCGTTGGTTTGATTTGATTTGGGTTGACATCAGCATCGCTATACTGGAATATGGTACCAGAAGAGAATCATCATTTGCCATGAAAGGATTTAGGGATTTAGGTTTTTGTTTGGCATCAGCATCGCTACACTGGAATATTGTACCAGGAGCGAATCACCATTTGCGCTTGCTTATCCGTAAGCGATGGCTTAGGAGACAGGCTTTAGATCCCTATCACCTAAGGCTTTTCAATTTTGTGAGCCGTAAGGGTCTCACAAAGCATTTTCTCCCTACGGGTCTTAAGGATCCCGTAGGTGTATTTTCTCCTTAGGAGTCGTGGGGACTCCTAAGTGTGTTGCTCCTTTGTGAGTCGTTAAGATCTCACGCGGGAATTTTCTCCTCACAAAGTCGAGAGGACTTTGTGAGTGCATTTTATCTCTTTTTCACGAGTTTACGCCCTTTCGGGTTTTCACAAACTCGCCGGCAGTCCTACCGTTTTTACTCACGGAGCCCTTTCGGGTTTTCATCTGTGCCCATTTTGCTTGTGGACATACCTTTTTTTTTGAATCTTCACCGCCGGTGGGACTTTGAATGTGGTCTCACCGGCAGGACTTGGGAGGGATTGGGATCGTTTTACGTCCGTGGATTGTATACGGATTTGCAGGATGTATGATCCAGACCGTAGGGCCGGAAAAATTTTGGGACTTTGTCGGCGTCTGCATCGCTGCACTGGAATATGGTACCAGGAGCGACTCATCATTCGCCGTTGGGGTATGGGATTTGGAATTTGGTTGGCGTCTGCATCACTGCACTGGAATATGGTACCAGGAGTGACTCATCATTCGCTATTTAGGGATTGGAATTTGGAATTTGGTTGGCGTCTGCATCGCTGCACTGGAATATGGTACCAGGAGCGACTCATCATTCGCCATTTAGGGATTGGGATTTGGAATTTGGTTGGCGTCTGCATCGCTATACTGGAATATGGTACCAGGAGCGACTCATCATTCGCCATTTAGGGATTGGAATTTAGAATTTGGTTGGTGTTTGCATCGCTGCACTGGAATATGCTACCAGGAGCGGCTCATCATTCGCCATTTAGGGATTGGGATTTGGAATTTGGTTGGCGTCTGCATCGCTACACTGGAATATGGTACCAGGAGCGACTCATCATTCGCCACTTGGGGATTAGGGAGCGATGGTTTAGGAGACAGGTTTAGATCCCTATCGCCTAAGGCTTTTCAATTTTATGGGCCGTGAAGGTCCCATAAAAGCATTTTCTCCCTACGAGTCGTAAGGATCCCGTAGGTGCATTTTCTCCTTAGGAGTCATGAGGACCCCCAAGTGTGTTTTTCCTTTGTGAGTCGTAAGGATCTCACGCGGGGATTTTTTCCCCACGTATCGTGAGGACACATGAGTGGGTCTTCCCAAATGGAGCATAATTCCAAGGGCGGAGACCGGCCGTTGGACGGGTGACTTCGGTGAGGCATGGGTATGATGAGAATTATTTGAGCCCGTGGATTGTATACGGTAGTCAATTTGGGGACTGGCCGTAGGGCTGGAAGAATTTTGGGGAAATTGGATTTTGGTTGGCGTCTGCATCACTGCACTGGAATATGGTACCAGGAGCGACTCATCATTCGCCGTTTTTTTGTTTTTGTTTTTGTTTTTTTTTTGTTTTACCGCGATTGCTAAATCATTTCAGCTTTTCTTATCGCGAAGATCGCGATTGCCCTATCATTTCGGCTTTTATTCAAGGTTGCCCCATCATTTCGGCTTTATTTTCATCTTTATTTTACTCGCTGATTTTTATTGCGAGTTGCCCCATCATTTCGGCTTTTCTTTATTTTTCTTTTATATACACATTTTTTGTTTATTTACATATAATTTTTTTTACATTCCCAGTTTAACGACTTAGAGGTCGATTGTTCCCAGTTTAATGACGTGGCGGTCGACTGTTCCCAGTTTAATGACGTGGTGGTCGATTGTTTTCAGAGAAAGGCAGATGTCTGAGAGAATCAGTTTCACGAAGAACTTCGGTCTCCGTTTGTATGAAATCGGCGGTCGCAACTGGACTGTTTGTTAACACGCCTTTAGACAGTTCTATCTCTCCTGCCTTATATTGCTTTTTGACCCAATCTTTGAAGACGAAGCAGTCCTCAATGGCATGACCTATCACTCTGTGATAGGGGCAATATTTGGGGTCGTCGGTCATATTCGCTTCCTGCGGTCTTTTTGACTCTGGCAGTTGTAGACCGTTCCTCAGGGCGTCCTTGAATATTTTACGGATTTTTTCCCTTCTGAAGGAATAGACCTTATCCAGCTTCTCTTTCAGTAGAGATTCTCCGCCCTCTCCGAACACTGGCTTCCAAGGCTGGTTGGCATTAGGCCCGCTCAACCCTTGCTTATTTCGGTTAGCCGAAGTGTAGAAAGATTCAGAATCATCAGAGTTTCCGCCTTTGCGATTATCGTCCTTTCGGTTTCTCCAGGTCCTATTGTTATTTTGGGAATCCGAGGAGGACTCCTGCTTTGAGCGCTCCAGCATCTGAACTTTCCTGGTCAGCTCTTGGAATGTTTTGAGACCCGCGGTGCATAGAAACGGGGCCATCCAATTGTTGAGATTTCCAACAAGGAGTCTGACAGATTGATCCTGCTCTATCGGCGGTTCACATTTGACGAAGAGATTGCGCCATCGGGTTATAAAATCCGTGCTGCTTTCATTGTTCTTTGGCTTGGTCCTTACGAGCTCGGCAATGGTGATCTTATCGCTGACGCTCATGAACCTTTGTCGAAACAAAGATTCCATTTGGACGAAAGTAGTAACGGAGCCATCCGGTATGCTCGTGTACCAGTCGAAAGCAACATCGGTCAAGCTATTAACGAACTGGCGGAGGAGAAGCGCATCGTTGCCCCCAGTATTCTCGCATGAAGATTTAAAATGGGCGACGTGCTGATTCGCATTTCCCGTCCCATCAAATCTTCCGAATTTGGGGATGACATAGCCACTAGGAAATTCTACCAGATCATACTGAGCAGGATATGGTCTCCCACTACTGCTGATATCCTTTTACGCTTCGGCTACCAAGGTTTTGACTTTGTCGGCAACCAAATCCATGATTTGATCTTGAGTTAGCGGGCTACTGTCATCGGCAGCCAAGACATTTCCCGAGATAGGATGCGACTGATTTTCATGCGGTGCGCCCACTTTTGGATTTAAGGGAACGGGCGTCGGCTGTTTCGGGACACCGTTTCCCGGTTCATGAGAGCCTTGCGCCTGATTGGGCGGCTGAGAGGCAAGTTGGGCCGTGAGCCGTAAGACGGCATTTGTCAAGTCGTCGATCTTTGAGTAAAGCTTGTCCATCTCCTTGTCTTTGCTTCTGAGCTATCTTCGGAGCTCTTGGAGAAGTTGCTGCTCTGCGGTCTTAGGATGGAAAGTTGGCTCATCTTCGCTTTCCGAGTCCAACTCCTCATGAACTGAGGGCTCTCTCTGCCTATCCGCCTCACCGGGAGGATTTTCATCACCCTCCGGAGGATGCTGGTCTTGAGAAGTGACAGCTATATTCACACCAGGTTGGAGTTGAGATGTGGTGGCCCCATCCTTGCTTTTGCTGCGAAGGTTGTCGCTGGGACGCGTGCCTACCATATAGACGGTGTGGATAACATATTCAGCCATCCCCTCATCTTTGGCGGGGTAACCCTGTTCCTCGAACCTCATGAGGTTCAGCCTAGCAGGAGCCCTGGCCCTTTTGTTGGCTCTGTATCTGAGCCTTTTTTGCCTTAGCTTCTCAATTTTAAGGGTTTGGCGGGCATCTATTTCCTGGGAAGCCACCGTGAGTCGATTAGCGGGGAGCTTAGAGAAGACACCCGATCGAGCAGTTAGCAGGGGCACCGCCGGAGCTTGCTCGAGGCGCCTTGTTGTTTTGTTGGTGTTGATGGCCTTGCCCCCAGCTGGGGTCAAGGAGAGCCGCTTAAACACCGACTTGCGTTTGAGTTGGGGCACCTTCGAGACCACCACATTTGGCATCTTGCCTTTCGAGACCAGTTTGTCTGTCACCGAGGCTCGAGGAGCTGGGATGGCGTTAGCTGACACGAACAGGATAGAGCCGAATGGTAGCGGCAGCTCTTCCCATTGTCGCCCGAGACTGGCCGGAAGGATCGTCTTGGCGTCCATCTTCATCGTGCAGAAGATGGGAGCCGAGTTCATCTTTGGAGACATTGTTGAAAGGTGATTGCTTGAAAACCTGCATGAAAGAGCATTATTTTAGTATAAATATAGATATGTATATTGATTGAGTTCGCATGAAGATTTAACCCTAAATATGGAAAGAGAAATAGGTCCCACCGGGCGTGCCAGAATCTGTAGGGTGTTTTTCGTCACCCCATTGAGATGGGAATGTGCGCGTGCTTGTCAGGCACAGTACAGATTCCCCCTGCCTAGGGTAGACTGGGGTTTATTGATTGTGGGGATCCGAATCTCCGGTAGCCACGGACTAAGCTGCTGTTAATTACCCCTCGCCTTTGGAGCGAGAGAACCTCCGATTAACGGGTTAAACTGGTCATGCGAACTCAATATGCAGTGTTGTGTTTTGAAGGGGTTTTGGATATATCGAGGGCCCCGCAGAGTTTTTACGGGGGTCCCGCTACCCAGATAGCGGGCTGGGGGTCAAGGGGGCTACTAGCCCCCTTGTGGGGTGCGGGACAGCGCCCCGGCCCAAATTTTTTTTGAGGGGGACAATGTGTGTGTGTGTGTGTGTATATATATATATATATATATATATATATATATATAAAGGGAAAGGGCATCTAAAGGATGCGTGGGAAAAAGCGCCAGCGCTCTGAGCGCAAGAGCGCTAGCGCACCACGTGTCACCACATGGGCGCTCGGGCGCTAGCGCTCTGAGCGCAAGAGCGCTAGCGTTTTGAGCGCTAGCGCACCATATGTCAGCACGTGGGCGCTCGGGCGCTAGCGCTCTGAGCGCAAGAGCGCTAGCGCACCACGTGTCAGCACGTGGGCGCTCGGTAGCGCTCTGAGCGCAAGAGCGCTAGCGCACCAAAGGGACTTGGTCCCTGCAATGGGAGTTGTACTCCCAGAAAGGAGCACTTATTATTCTGTGTGTGTGTGTGTGTGTGTGTGTGTGTGTGTGTGTATGAGGAGTTAAACTCCTAGGATGTTTTGAAGCTGATGATGGGCTTCTCCCCTTGAGCCCTAGTTCTTCCCCAAAGTGGGGTTTCTGGAGATGGGTCTCCTTCTTCTTCCTTTGTTGGCCGGATCTTGAAGATCGAGAAGTATGAGATTTTAAAAATCTCTCCTTTTTGAGATCTGATGGGAGATTTAAGTTCCCCTTTGTGGGTTTTGTGGTGGAAAACTACTTAGTTTTGGAAAAGAAAGAGTAAAACTCTTGATTTAATTCAAAAGAAATATGAAGGTTTAGAAGCTTGGAGAAGGAGCAGGAGGCACAAAGAACCCTGGTTTTTGGGGGAATGAAAAAGTATATTAGATATTTTCATCATGTTGCCTTATATAGGCTTATATGTTTACATATAGCCCCTTGGGCTTTACAAATTGGCATTTTGCCCATCCCATGGCACATGTGCCATTTTGTTTTGCACATAAACCATGAGCTTTACAAAAATTTGGCTTTATGCCCATTTTGAATACATTCATGCATAAAAAAATTACATAAAAATTATTTATTACATAAAAATTATTTATTACATGCTCGACTTGGGCATGGGCCCGCTTGACCTGGGCTTGGGCCCACCTGGCTTGGGGTTGACCTTGACTTCGACTCGGTCAACCGGGGGTGCAAATTTTGACCCCAACAGTTGGGACGTCCGGCCTGAACTTCGGGGGCAGATGCTATTTGGTGCTATCCCTCCACCTCTCCGAAGATGCCAAGTTGATTTATGACACCATATATCGAAGGTTTAGACGGATGCGGCCGATGTAGCAGACTTCGTCAGATTCCCCCTCGTTGAGGGGTTTTTGATTGTGGGGATGCTCTTCCCTGCAGGCACAAGCCCCTGCAGTTAATTACGCTACCGCATCACGGTAACCACTTTCTCCTTCTCCAGATGGTCACTTCGTGTCGTATGTGTTTGTTTTATTTTTGGATGCCCGTGGATTGTATACGGAGACTAATTTATTGTCACGACCCAAGTTTGGATGTGACCGGCACTTAGATTGTATCATATCTAACGATATACACACAGTCCAAGTAAGCCGAAAACCAAGATCAAAATCCTTTTTGCGGAATTCTTTATATAGAAAATTTAGTTTTAGTAAAAATCACAGTTTATGAAGTTAAGTATTAAACAAGTATAAGGTGTTAAGTTTGGTTGCATCCCTAGTTGGGATCAACAAAATCAACAGCAGAAATAAAACCTCAGTATATAGGCATCAATACGAATCTCAGACATAAAGAAATGAAACCACAATTTATAAAACTAAACGATCTCAACTGTCAATAATATACATATCATCTCTCACTCTTAGTCATATACATGTCTGATGGAGATTTTCTAGAAACAAAATACAATACCAAAATAGAAGGTTACTACATATGTAACCTACCTATCAAAAGATGGAATAAAGCTACAAACGTAGATCCGCACCGCAACTAACCGTCTACTCTACCCCTGCAAGGAACTGTGGCACAATGGGGGTGAGTTGCCAACTCAGTGAATATAACTAACATATAACGGTTAATAATGTAAATATGACGATTATACTAACAGAATAGTGAACAAGTATAATGTATGATTATATGTGAAAATCAAGAATCTCATAGTCCAAACTGAAATCTCATCATTTATTCCCCATAAAATTCATTTCCCCGTGTCCATCATCGACACAAAACTTCCATTTCTCACAGACATCATCCCTCGAATGATCCTGACATCAACAAAGTCCACTATGCATCCGACTGTATTTCCCACCGACTCAGTCTGGATAAACTGTAAATCTGTAACCGTATATCCACCGACTCAGTTCGGAATAATACTATAAATCCGTAACCGTATATCCACCGACTCGGTTCGGAATAAAACCAAATCATAAAAACATCTCAGGGTGTACAGGTCACATCAATCATGAAAAATCACTGGATTTATGTAATAGTATTCAAACTCAAAACCATAAATCCTCAATAATACGTTTACCTCTTATATCAACATGAAATACTCAGATACCAAAACATGATATTTAATGATACAATTTACTACTATTTATTGGTGTGCATGATACGATATGAATCATTTTAACAAGAATTTGCTAAGTATAAAAGTGACATGGTAATATCGACGAGGTGTGTGTAACATATAAAATGTGCACGTGGCATGACTCGTCGATACTTGTGTAGTGTTCTAGCAACTAAGCAAGATATGGGTGACTTATGAATACATATTGTTAATTTAGCATATCAAATAATTCATTTATTTAAATACAATTACGGGCGTAAAACACCATCTTTACAAAATTCCCCGGTAGATGTTTAATCTACTCACCGGAAAACGTCGAATCTATTCAGGAATTGCCAATCCTTTCCCTTTCCTTGCTGCCTCCGAAAATCCCGTATTCGAATCTAATATCACAATTTAACATGTATAAGGAAACGGCTACTCCGACATGACGGAAATGAAAAACACTCGATCCCACGTACTAGTTATATTGTATACGATTATATCGACCTATTAAACACTTAACCTTACTGGATTTCTAACTCAATCTATATCGCGACAGAAAACAGTTCGTAATATGCTTTAACTGTATCGTATTTGGTGTTTTAAGACATCCTTTCCGATATAAGATTCTAGATTTTATCTGCAGTGAAACTAATTTACTTAAACAACACCAAAATGGCCAAAATGATATACTGAAGTACACCCAATCAACCAAAACGACCTAGCCACCTACAAAACCGGCGTCGCCGGAATTCCCATATTGGTCGCCGACCCAAATCCGAGCCCTCTGGTTCGTGATCCTATGGTTTTCTCTAGGTGTTTCATACAACATTTTAGCACTGTTTCGTTAAGTTAATTATCTTCCAAACATTAGCAGATTTCAACAGAGCTTATAATTAACTAAAATACGATATTATGGAACTTTGTTCAATTCAAATTAACTAAGCTATAGAACTTAAATCTCCTACTGTGTTTAAGAATTTTACCCTCCAAAAAGTTGTTGGAATAACCCCTCCAAGATGCTAAGCCCCTTGTCATAGCTTGAGAGTGATGAAAACTAGAACTTAGCTTCTTTCTTCTTCTTCTTCTTCTTCTTCCTCTTGTTCTTTCTTTTTCTCTTTATTTTATTCAGAAAATTTCAGGATTCTTAATTAACTATGATCTGAACATGGTTTATATATGGCAATTGAAATGGATAAGGTGAAGGAGGAGGTGGGATCAAGCTAGAGGTAAGGGTTTCATGCAAGTAGGAGGTGTGAGGTGAGTGTTGTGCATGCAAGTATGAGGTGTGCTAGCCTTATCCTTTAATTTTGTTTTAATTTGAATTTAAATTCTGAACTAAATGATTTTCCATCCCTTTTTCATTTACACCTTTAACAATTTTCCATTTGCACAAAAATTCTAAACTTTACCTAAAAACCCCTCACAACTTAGTTTATTATAAAACACACATTTTATTAAAATGAAGCTAAAATTGTCACTAAAACCCTTATAACTTATTTATTTTGCATACTAAAATTTTTATTTAAATTGTTTTACATAGAACTTATGAAAATTGACTTATTTTTTTTAACAACTTTGCGATTTATCATATTATTATTAAATTAATTTATTTTGTTTATTTCTAAATTTCCAAAATGCTACAATATTCCCCCCCTTAAGAAAATTCGGTCCCCAAATTTTAAAATTTTTTTTAACTAGACATACCTTCAAAAAGATGTGGAAATTTCTTCCGCATCGCATCCTCGGTCTTCCAAGTAATCTCCTCGCGATTCTTTCCTTGCCAAAGAACCTTTACAGACGAAAGTACCCTCGATCGTAGTTTCTTTGCCTGCTTGTCAAGAATAGCGACTGGCTGCACTGTGTAGGATAAATCCGGCTCAAGCTGTAAGGTCTGATGCTGGATCGCGTGAGATGGATCGTGAAGATACCTGCGAAGTATCATAACGTGGAACACCGGATGCACGTCGGGAAAACTCGGTGGAAGTGCTAAGCGATAAGCTACAGCACCCACTCTCTCCAGAATCTCGTAAGGTCTGACATATCTGGGGCTGAGCTTCCCCTTTTTCCCGAAACGCATCACACCTTTCATTGGGGATACCCGAAGTAACACATGATCTCCTACTCCAAACTCGAGTCTACGACGTCGTCGATCTGCATACGATTTCTGTCTGCATTGGGCCGCCTTCATTCTATCCCGTATCAACTGAATCTTCTTTGTAGTCTCATGTACTATCTGCGGTCCCAAGATGCAACTCTCGCTCAGTTCCGTCCAGCAAACGGGCGATCGACATTTCCTCCCATACAAAGCTTCAAAGGGTGCCATCTAGATCGTCTCCTGAAAACTGTTGTTGTACGAGAATTCTATCAAAGGTAGGTGACGATCCCAACCACCACCGAAATCAAGGCTACAAGCCCGAAGCATATCCTCTAGTATCTGAATGGTCCGCTCCGACTGACCATCTGTCTGTGGGTGGAAAGCTGTACTAAAACTCAACCGTGTACATAAAGCTTCTTGAAGTTTCTGCCATAGCCTGCTAGTAAACTGGGTACCCCTATCTGAAACTTGTAGGGTTCCTAGGCACTCTTGTGAAGGTTCTTGAGGCATCAAACATGCCCGGATTAAATTTTAGACGTGCCGAACAACCCAAAGCCGGGATCTTTGCTAGATTATTAGGGTTTAACATGTAATTAGATAACATTTATCTAAGTGTGAGGGATTACAACCTTTGTAGTCCGCTCCTTCACTTCACAAGCTCCGAGTAGAAGTCCCTTTGCCGCGATCCACGATCTCCCGGACTTATGAGAGGCTCCACGACTCGAACGATCCATTATAGCTTGTCGTATTCCAAATCTCCAATGATCTACGTCGAGGTTTCGAAGAACTCAAGCTATCTCACTCTAAAGAATAGAACACACTAATCCCATGGGCTAGATGAGATGAGTATGAGAGAGTAGTGATTTTGCTTTCTTTTAATATCATTTTCTCATTTTATTTCATCACTTCAAGATTTTCTAGCAAGCTTTTTAAGAGAGAAGAAGAAGAAGATGATGGATAAAGAATAATGATAATCATAATCCTTTTCTTTTGTGATGAATAGAATAAAACATATGATTGAATTATTAACCATGGTCAAGGATGATTGGATGAAAATGAGTAGAGAAACAACTAGGGTTAGGGTTTGGTTTGGTTTAGAATGTGTCATCACAAAAGATCTTTGTAATGACAAAAGAAGAAACCTTCTAGAAAGTGCATGAAGCAACTAAACCAAATTAAACCTTAACCTCAATTAATCATCCTTAAACATGTTTAACAATTAATCATATCATGTCACAATAATATATATCATATATATATATTATATATTTGCAACAAAAGAAAATAATACAATTAACATATATCGCATATATATCAATGTATCATCCACTGAGAAAATGAAATAATAAAGTAAGCCAATATTAGTTAATATAATAATATATCATATATATTATTATATATTAAATCATCGAATCAACACTTGATCCGACGATCCGGCTATATCGAATATAACCGACTAATATATCATGTACCGATTCATCGAATCAACATTTGATCCGATGACCCGGTTCATATCCATATATCGCGAGAATCTAATACGGTATCCCATATCGCATTATTCTCGCTCCTGCGCATATCACATATGTGCCACTACTCTGTTTCGCCTGAGCCAAGAAACCTCTGTGTAGGACTCTGAAGAATCGTCAATACGCCGGTAGAAGGTGATGATCATATCAAACACCCACAAGCTGCAAGCGGTCAGCTAAACGTAACAGCCACCCAGGTATTGAGCGATCAGAAGATCAACAAGCTAGCCTGTACGTTCTCCTGTGAATCCAACCAGTAACACTCCCGTACAGTCCGGTCTGTTCGTCTGATATGTCGCATATCAAGTCTAGGGGTGGTAAACGTCAGACCCCAGTAACCGATAAGTCGTGTCGATGTATGGCTCATAACGGGTCGAGAAACTACTAGTAACACTTACCAGTAAATCTCTATATCAGCCCTGGCCAGGGACTTTCAGTTATAGCCAATCGAACACAGCACAACATCAACTCCCTATACCGGGAGAGACGAATCCCCTCCTATCGCTCATTGCCTCCATGTGATTCGGGACTGTACCCAAAAGCCACCGTTTTGCACGCCCTCTTGGACGTGGTAAGGTGGAAATCAAAGCACAGTGGGAATCACACAAGACTCTATGACGATCTCGGGTCTTCAGACTACCCTGTACCTGTGTCACCGGAGAACTGCCATCTGACGTGTGGTATATCACCATCTGGGAGTTCTCGGCGAGTCCGTCCAGTGTACCCAGTCTCTACTGAGCACCCGTATACCATCTCTGATGTCTAACACCGATGGATATGGGATCATCCATCGCCCATCATATGGGTCAAGATGCGTACACGCTAGTCTACTCTGGTGTATCGATGCCCTGTCTCGATATACCCACGACTAGGAACAGTTATAGGATGTACTCATCGACTACCGCGGCCCCACTAGTATGATCTCATCATAGTCCCAGTAGTCGAGTACAAGTCCTAAGGGCTTTATCAACATGTGAGAGTAAAACAGTAAACCAATACAAGTCAACATGTTAAGATAAAGTGAAACCAAATAGCATACTATCATGACGAGCAAGAAAGTCTTCTCTATATATAACCAAGCATCCATTATAATATACATCATATGTACAACAATGGCCTCTAGGGCATATACATAACTAACAATCTCCCACTTGCACTAAGGCCAGCTGCTGTAGTATCTCATACCTAGCATCCCGAATAATCTCTCAAACTGTATCTGGGGAATAGCCTTCGTGAATGGATCCGCAGTGTTGTCCTTCGTATCTACTCTCCTGACCTCGATCTCCCGGCGATCAACTATCTCCCTGATCAGGTGATACCGCCTCAGAATATGTCTGGACTTCTGATGGGACCTGGGTTCCTTGGCCAAAGCCACAGCTCCATTGTTATCGCAATACAGAGGTATTGGATGCTCAATGGATGGAACCACACCAAGTTCACTAATGAACTTCTTGATCCAGACAGCCTCTTTGGCAGCATCGTTGGCAGCGATGTATTCAGCCTCCATCGTTGAGTCTGCAACGGTATCCTGTTTGGAACTCTTCCAACATACCGCCCCTCCATTGAGGGTAAAGACAAAACCCGAATGCGACTTAGAGTCGTCCTTATCACTTTGGAAGCTGGAATCGGTAAAGGACTCCACCTGGAGTTCTCCGTTACCATACACCAAGAACATCTCCTTAGTCCTTCGTAAGTACTTGAGAATGTTCTTCACTGCTGTCCAATGACTCTCTCCAGGATCTGCTTGATACCGACTCACTACACTTAGGGAGTATGCTACATCGGGTCTGGTACATAGCATCGCATACATGATAGAGCCTACTGCCGAAGCATAGGGTATCCCTTGCATGCGAGCTCTCTCCAAATCAGTCTTGGGAGACATCTCTTTGGAGAGAGTGAGTCCAGAGATCGTGGGCTGGTTCCCACGCTTGGATTCTTCCATACTAAACCTCTTTAGTATGGTGTCAATGTACCTGGATTGGGACAATCTCAGTATCCGTTTAGATCTATCTCTATAGATCATGATTCCCAATATGCAGGAGGCATCACCTAGATCTTTCATTGAGAATCTCTGTGATAAGAAGAGCTTGATTGATTGCAGCATAGGAATATCATTTCCTATCAAGAGTATGTCATCCACGTACAATACGAGGAAGACTACCTTACCCTCTGCCACCTTCTTATAGATACAAGGTTCATCTATATTTTTGATGAAGTCAAACTCTTTGACTACAACATCAAAACAGATGTTCCAACTCCGCGATGCTTGCTTTAACCCATAAATGGATTTAAGCAGCTTGCACACCTTTCCGCTGCTCCCACTATCTACGAAGCCCTCTGGCTGAGTCATGTACATACACTCTTCTAAATCACCGTTTAGAAAGGCGGTCTTAACATCCATTTGCCAGATTTCGTAGTCATGATATGCAGCAATGGCAAGTAAGATCCGGATGGACTTAAGCATAGCTACTGGAGAAAAGGTTTCGTCATAGTCCACACCTGGTCATTGACGAAATCCCTTTGCTACCAGTCTAGCTTTGAAAGTCTCAACTTTTCCATCTACACCAAATTTCTTTTTAAAGATCCACTTACTCCCAATGGGTTTTACCCCTTCAGGAGCATTTTCCAAAGTCCATACTTTGTTGGTGTACATGGATTCCATCTCAGATCGCATTGCATCCAGCCATTTCACAGAGTCACTACTCGTGATGGCTTGCTCGAAGCTAGTCGGTTCATCATCATCCATGATGCAATCCTCGCTTCCACCATCAATGAGAAAACCGTAGTATCTCTCAGGTGGATGAGAAACCCTACTAGATCGGCGGAGAGGCAGGGGTTCGTCGGGTACTACTGAATCCTCTGGTTCAACCAAGTCTTCTGTTATAGTTTGTGTTGCTGGAACCTCTTCCAGTTCTACCTCAATACTACTATTCTGTTTCATAAGAAAACCTTTTTCTAAGAAAGTAGCATGTCGAGAAACAAATACCTTTTGTTCCTCGGGGTGGTAGAAGATATACCCTTGTGAATTTCTGGGATATCCTACAAACTTACATAAGACTGATCTTGTCTCGAGTTTGTCCGGATTTTGTCTTTTGACATAGGCCGGACAACCCCATATCTTAATATAATTAAGATGTGGTCTCTTCCCTTTCCATATCTCATATGGAGTGGTAGGCACAGATTTGGTAGGAACTCTATTCAATAGGTCTATGGCTGTCTCAAGCGCATACCCCCAGAAGGAAATAGGTAACTCAGCTGTACTCATCATCGAGCGCACCATATCTAATAGGGTGCGATTCCTCCGCTCAGATACACCGTTGTGCTATGGTGTATAAGGAGGAGTACGCTGAGAGAGAATCCCATTCTCTTTTAGATAATCTAGGAATTCACCGTTTAAGTATTCACCTCCTCGATCAGATCGAAGAATCTTAATACTTTTGCCCGTTTGGTTCTCTACTTCGTGTTTATATTCTCTGAATTTCTCAAGAGCTTCAGACTTGTGTTTTATCAGGAATACATGTCCGAATCTAGAGAGATCGTCAGTGAACGTAATGAAGTAGGAAGAACCGTTCCTGGCATGCGTAGACATGGGACCGCATACATCACTATGTACCAGTCCTAAGAGTTCGGTAACTCTTTCTCCGTGTCCACTAAACGGAGCTTTGGTCATTTTTCCTTTGAGACATGAATGGCAAGTATCATAAGATGATAATTCGAACGGATTCAAATAACCATCTCTATGTAACTTAGCCAGTCGTGTCGCATTGATATGACCAAGTCTACAATGCCACAAGAAGGATTCGTTCATATCTGAACTTTTCCTCTTGTGTGTGTTTTGTATATTTAGAACTGTATTCTGATTTAGAATGAATATGCCATTATGTAACGAGCCTGATGCAATCAACTTTTGATCTAGGAATATGTTCATAACATTATCCTGTACTACAAAATTATATCCCTCTTTACTCAATAAAGAAACTGATATAATGTTGCACATCATGTTCGGTATATAATAGCACTCATTTAGAATCAGTGTATTACGACTTGGTAATACAAGGTGATATTCGCCAACTGCTTTGGCTACAATACTTGCACCGTTCCCTACTTGAACGGAATGATCACCTTTTCCCAGTTCTCTACCTTTACATAGCCCATGTAACTGTTTACATATGTGGGATCCTGATCCGGTATCTAATACCCAGGACGTAGGGTGAACTGAGAAACAGTTCTCAATAACTAACACACCTGAAGAAGATGCATCAACATGCATGTTCTTTTGGGCGGCGTGAGAATCTAGATATTCTCATGTTTCCTGTTCAGTCTTATAACTCTTATAAGAAAGAACGGGTCCAACGTTCCCTTGCTCAGTACAATAATCAGGTTTAGTCAATACATCCATATTATTATCTTGATTATGGCCTGAAATGGTCGCTACCTGGAGAGAGAGAGAGAAGAAAACACTTTAGCGTATGCTCTTGCAAGATTAGATTGGTTATTATCTTATCTAATCAGGATGTCTCCCACTGTTTTTATCAAATCTACCTTCAAACCATAAAAGGTAAGATTAGCCGGGATTAATTACACCCTACAATTTCGTCAATCTTTCAGCCAGATCAGTGTCGGTACTTTGAGGGAGGTTCCCCGTGCTTTCGCACGGACCTAATTAGTAAACCTCGTTTTCCCAGAGGCGTAACCTCGTTAACACTTTTCTAGACACCTACTTGAATGACTAATTGTCCTGTGTAAAACTCTCCCAGGAGTAACTCTTACTCGCAGTGGGTATCGGGATCCAACTATCTCATAGGAGGTATGCAATCTCATTGCAAATTTCAACACTTGAAATTCCCGATAATACTTTTACCCCTAGTATGCTATGACCTTGACGCATGCCAAACAACCCATAGTCCACTAGTCAAGTTCAACCCGTACATTTCGTGATTGAGTTAAACCCACCCGTACGACCCTTGACGCATGCCAAACAACGCCGCACGAATACCCTAATCCAATCGCATCTCATGCTGCAGATAAGTAATAATCAGCTACCGTACGCTACGCCTTGACGCATGCCAAACTACCGTAGCACGAATACTAAATATTACTTATCTGAAATGACGGAGGGCTACGCAGGTTTTTCAGAAAAACCCTGAGCGTAATGAACTTGATATCGTCGTAGAATCATGTAGTTTTTGAAAAGGAGTGTTTTTGAGGCTTTTCTTAGTTTCGCTAAAGGGGTCACTCCCGGTGAAGGGATCGTCGGCCCTTTCCTCATCGAATAAGGTGCTGGATATATCGTATATACCGCTGTGCAAAGCAAAACACTTAAAGCAATCAAAAGACAAACCGCGTTTTGTAGCATCTGCCAGTTTCGCTAAAGGAGTCACTCCCGGTGAAGGGATCTCGGTCCTTTCCTCATCGAATAAGGTGCAGGATATATCGTATATATCACTGTGCAAAGCAAAACTGTAGCTACCCTTTTTATTAAGTTTTGATTCTACAACATCTTTAGGTTTCTTTTCTTTTATTAATCTCATTAATAAAAATCCCATCAGCTTATGCTTCCTAAGCATCACAGAAGAAACGAAAGCAGTAATATTTATATATCAGCATATATATATAGTATAAGCATTCGTCTCAGGCAGTAATATGATCTCATCACAGAACATTGCAGCAGAAGAACATATATGAAATATTGGATATACTAGGATGTCCGTGTTTTTAATACGAGCCTGTATAAAACACGGATTCCACGGTCGCGACGAATAGCCAAACCCACATCCCAAGACCCCTACGAGAGCGGCAAGTAACTTTGCCAATTCTAGGGTTAGGAGACCCAGTCTCGACTCCTCGAGATGGCCTCCCACTGGACCCTAGAACCCGGTTACTTGTGCTCCCCACCTTGGGTCTACCTAATGCGGAAAAGTAAATAATATACACTGGTGATAGCAACCGCAACCAGGAAGTGCCCCAAATAAAAGAATATTACATTACAAAAGAATTTTACATGAATGAAAATAAAAACCCTCATCTCACATAAAACCCCCGGCTATTCTGATCGCGACGATCCAATATAACATATCACAGCAACACATAATATCTCATATCATCAACGTAAGCAAGTATGCGTACCCGATTGTCGTTGATGTATAGCAACGAAGCCGGCGATACACCACATACTACGCTTACGGTCACAGAAAAGAAAGTGTAAAACTACAATATTTGGAATCCACAATCACTTTAGACATCGTAAATCCGAAATATCACATACTTCGTATTTCATGCCTAACTCTATGAATTCCACATATTGTATCACATTCCAGATAAATATACGGTATTAAACTATTTGAACAGATAATCAAACACCCAAAATTTCCCGAAGTGCTCAACTCTTGAGCGGAGTTCAAATAATCCCAGAATATGTCACAGTACCAGTGATCCAACCGTAGAAGGGCCAAGCCAACGCCTCACATGTGGCACGCCGTACTGCCTCAAACCCGAAGGTTCAAAAGGAAGTTCAAGACGGTCACATAATCGAGTTAAGGTTTGTTGTCTTCTAGAGGGTCCACCGCTTAACTTGTACAATTTTCCGAAAGATTTAAACCCAATAAAAATTCAACGCTTGAAAGTTTGCCGTGCCGGAATAAAGTGGGTTAATGATATCCGTTCAACCAGTTTAACAGTTTCTAAATATCCGGAAAGAAATACGAATTTAAATATTCCGATCGAATCTACGATTACAAAATAAACCCCAGATTTTATAAACACCTGAGACAGATTAAAAATATCCAGAATACTCAGCAAGTAACTACGAGCAATACCATGAAGCCACGTGTCCCAATTCAACAGTACCGCCGCGCAAGCACCGCGCGAACCCCCTTTCTGCCGCGGTTCCGCGCTCTGTTGGTCGAATTGTGGGCACGTGTTTCATGGTAATTCTTAGAATTACCTGCTGATTTTTTTACACATTTTTAATTCTGAAAAATCCCAAAATTTAAAAAATTTCCAGAGAGGGGTCCATTTTGTCCGTTTCGGGTTCGATCGGAGTTTTAACTTCGTAAACACATCGCCTAATGCTCTAGTTAGGCTCTGATACCACTGTAGGGTTCCTAGGCACTCTTGTGAAGGTTCTTGAGGCATCAAACATGCCCGGATTAAATTTTAGACGTGCCGAACAACCCAAAGCCGGGATCTTTGCTAGATTATTAGGGTTTAACATGTAATTAGATAACATTTATCTAAGTGTGAGGGATTACAACCTTTGTAGTCCGCTCCTTCACTTCACAAGCTCCGAGTAGAAGTCCCTTTGCCGCGATCCACGATCTCCCGGACTCATGAGAGGCTCCACGACTCGAACGATCCATTCTAGCTTGTCGTATTCCAAATCTCCGATGATCTACGTCGAGGTTTCGAAGAACTCAAGCTATCTCACTCTAAAGAATAGAACACACTAATCCCATGGGCTAGATGAGATGAGTATGAGAGAGTAGTGATTTTGCTTTCTTTTAATATCATTTTCTCATTTTATTTCATCACTTCAAGATTTTCTAGCAAGCTTTTTAAGAGAGAAGAAGAAGAAGATGATGGATAAAGAATAATGATAATCATAATCCTTTTCTTTTGTGATGAATAGAATAAAACATATGATTGAATTATTAACCATGGTCAAGGATGATTGGATGAAAATGAGTAGAGAAACAACTAGGGTTAGGGTTTGGTTTGGTTTAGAATGTGTCATCACAAAAGATCTTTGTAATGACAAAAGAAGAAACCTTCTAGAAAGTGCATGAAGCAACTAAACCAAATTAAACCTTAACCTCAATTAATCATCCTTAAACATGTTTAACAATTAATCATATCATGTCACAATAATATATATCATATATATATATTATATATTTGCAACAAAAGAAAATAATACAATTAACATATATCGCATATATATCAATGTATCATCCACTGAGAAAATGAAATAATAAAGTAAGCCAATATTAGTTAATATAATAATATATCATATATATTATTATATATTAAATCATCGAATCAACACTTGATCCGACGATCCGGCTATATCGAATATAACCGACTAATATATCATGTACCGATTCATCGAATCAACATTTGATCCGATGACCCGGTTCATATCCATATATCGCGAGAATCTAATATGGTATCCCATATCGCATTATTCTCGCTCCTGCGCATATCACATATGTGCCACTACTCTGTTTCGCCTGAGCCAAGAAACCTCTGTGTAGGACTCTGAAGAATCGTCAATACGCCGGTAGCAGGTGATGATCATATCAAACACCCACAAGCTGCAAGCGGTCAGCTAAACGTAACAGCCACCCAGGTATTGAGCGATCAGAAGATCAACAAGCTAGCCTGTGCGTTCTCCTGTGAATCCAACCAGTAACACTCCCGTACAGTCCGGTCTGTTCGTCTGATATGTCGCATATCAAGTCTAGGGGTGGTAAACGTCAGACCCCAGTAACCGATAAGTCGTGTCGATGTATGGCTCATAACGGGTCGAGAAACTACTAGTAACACTTACCAGTAAATCTCTATATCAGCCCTGGCCAGGGACTTCCAGTTATAGCCAATCGAACACAGCACAACATCAACTCCCTATACCGGGAGAGACGAATCCCCTCCTATCGCTCATTGCCTCCATGTGATTCGGGACTGTACCCAAAAGCCACCGTTTTGCACGCCCTCTTGGACGTGGTAAGGTGGAAATCAAAGCACAGTGGGAATCACACAAGGCTCTATGACGATCTCGGGTCTTCAGACTACCCTGTACCTGTGTCACCGGAGAACTGCCATCTGACGTGTGGTATATCACCATCTGGAGTTCTCGGCGAGTCCGTCCAGTGTACCCAGTCTCTACTGAGCACCCGTATACCATCTCTGATGTCTAACACCGATGGATATGGGATCATCCATCGCCCATCATATGGGTCAAGATGCGTACACGCTAGTCTACTCTGGTGTATCGATGCCCTGTCTCGATATACCCTCGACTAGGAACAGTTATAGGATGTACTCATCGACTACCGCGGCCCCACTAGTATGATCTCATCATAGTCCCAGTAGTCGAGTACAAGTCCTAAGGGCTTTATTAACATGTGAGAGTAAAACAGTAAACCAATACAAGTCAACATGTTAAGATAAAGTGAAACCAAATAGCATACTATCATGACGAGCAAGAAAGTCTTCTCTATATATAACCAAGCATCCATTATAATATACATCATATGTACAACAATGGCCTCTAGGGCATATACATAACTAACAAAACTATGCACGTCGTAACTCCATGCAGACGTACAATCTCATCGATATAAATCTGAGCATACTGTGCAAAACCATACGTCGTCTCTACTGGGAGAAAATGAGCGGCCTTTGTCAATCTATCAACAATCACCCAAATGGAATCGTACCCTCTACTAGTCCTGGGTAGACCCACCACGAAATCCATGGAAATCTGTTCCCATTTCCACTCTGGAATGGGTAAGGGCTGCAACTCTCCGGCCGGTCTCTGGTGTTCTGCTTTGACTTGCTGACAAGTCAAGCATCTCGACACATATTCCGTAACATCCTTCTTCATTCCTTCCCACCAGTAAACATCCTTCAGATCATGATACATCTTGGTGGAACCAGGATGAATACTGTATGCTGATCTATGGGCCTCCTCTAAAATCTCACGCCTCAATCCGTCAGAATCTGGCATACAGAGACGAGTCCTAAAACGTAATACTCCATGATCATCAATCACAAACTCTGTCTCCTTGCCCTGCCTAACCTGATCCATAATCTCCATCATACGAGTATCTGCGGGCTGTGCCTCTCGAATGCGATCCAATAACTGAGGTCGGGTGCGAACATGTGCTAGCTGGCCTCCTGCCGATGTGAACTCAAACTGTATACGACTATCACATAAGATCTGCCAGTCTGTAGAAGACTGTCTCTGCAAGATGTGCAAATGAGATAAGCTACCTCCAGGCCTCCGACTCAAAGCATCTGCTACAACATTCGCCTTGCCTGGATGATACAAGATCTCACAATCGTAATCTTTCACCAATTCCATCCACCTACGCTGCCTTAAGTTCAGATCTCTCTGCTGAAAAATATACTTTAAGCTCTTATGATCTGTGAAGATTTGACATGACTCTCTATACAAGTAATGTCTCCAAATCTTCAATGCGAATACCACAACAGCCATCTCTAGATCATGAGTGGGGTAGTTTTGTTCGTGCCTCTTCAACTGTCGGGAAGCATAAGCTACAACCCTGCCGTGCTGCATCAACACACAGCCTAAACCCACCCTAGAAGCATCACAATACACAACAAAACCTCCTGACCCGGAAGGTAAAGATAATACAGGTGCAGTCATCAAGCGCGTCTTCAATTGCTGGAAACTCTGCTCACACGCATCTGTCCACTGAAATGGAACCTCCTTCCTAGTCAATCCGGTCAAAGGTGCAGCGATCTGTGAAAAATCCTGCACGAAGCGTCGGTAATAACCTGCCAGACCTAAGAAACTCCGAACCTCTGTAACTGACACAGGTCTGGGCCAGTGCTGTACCGCTTCAATCTTCTTTGGGTCCACACATATACCCTCTCTCGTAACTATGTGACCCAAGAACTCCACACTATCGAGCCAAAAAGCACACTTGGAGAATTTTGCAAATAGCTGATGCTCCTTCAAGGTCTGCAACGTAATACGCAAATGCTGCTCGTGCTCCGTCCGACTCCGAGAATAAACAAGAATGTCATCTATGAACACTATAATAAATTGATCAATGAAGGGTCTAAAGATTCGGTCCATCATATCCATAAAACCTGCTGGAGCGTTGGTGAGTCCGAACGACATCACCAGAAATTCATAGTGCCCATATCTTGTGCGAAACGCAGTCTTCGAAATATCGTCCTTCCGAACCCTTAACCGGTGATACCCCGACCGCGAATCAATCTTCGAAAAGTATTCAGCTCCTTGCAACTGATCGAATAAGTCATTTATACGGGGTAGTGGATACCTGTTTCGCACAGTGACGCGATTCAGCTGTCGGTAGTCGATGAACAGTCTCATACTACCATCCTTCTTCTTTACAAATAAGACAGGAGCTCCCCACGGTGATACACTGGGACGAACAAGCCCTCTATCTAACAACTCTTGCAACTGGCTTTTGAGTTCCTTCAATTCCGTCGGTGCCATTCGATAGGGTGGTATAGAAATAGGCCCCGCACCCGGAATTAAGTCGATGCAAAATTCAATGTCACGATCGGGTGACAATCCTGGTAACTCAGCAGGAAACACCTCAGGAAATTCTCGTGCGATCGGAACCTGGTCCAATGGAATCTCAACGACCCCTAAGTCCTGAACGAATGCCAAGAACCCATGATAACCTTTCTTCAAGAGTCGCCCCGCACAAAGAGCAGAAATCATGTTGGCAAGAGTTAATTTACAATCCCCCTGCAAAACAAACACCGGATGACCTGGAAAACAAAATCTAACCGTCTTTCCCCGACAATCTATACAGGCATGACAGGCAGCCAACCAATCTATACCAAGAAGTATATCAAAATCTAGCATATCCAGGAGAATCAGATCAACTAGCGAATCTCTATCACCAATACGCATAGAACATGACCTGAATACGTGCCGAGCTATAAAAGAATCTCCCACTGGGGTAATCACCACTAATGATAACTCTAACAACGACGACTTTTTCCCCAAAGAAAGTGCAAATCATGAAGATACATAAGAATGTGTAGAACCGGGATCAAATAAAACATGTGCCTCTAACGAGCATACTGTAAGAGTACCTGTCACGACTGCATTTGATGCCTGGGCATCCTGTGGAGTCAGCGCAAATACCCGTGCCTGACCCCTGCCCGTCTCCTGTCGTCCTCTACCTCTATCTCCTCGACCTCTCTGAGAACGTCCCGCAAAGCCTCGACCTCGTGGTGCAACTGCCTGGCGTGTAGCGCCAACTAGGGGAGGAAGTAAAGCCATCGGTGTGGAAGGTGGAAGGGGTAAAGCAGCCTGTGGAACAACGGTCCCTCCCTGGGATCTACAATCCCGCGCAAAGTGTCCGGGAAGTCCATAACTAAAACATGTAGATGGAGGCCTCTAATTATCGGGATAAGAACTGAACATCTGGCCCTGGGTCCAACCTCGTCCGAAACTGCGGCCTGGAGTATATCTGCCTCTACCTCTGCCAAACTGTCTAGTCATTGACCCCATCGGTCTACTCCTCTTTGGCTCTGGAACAACCACTGCCTCACTCAAACGCTCCTCCACTCGTATCGCTGCATCCATGGCCTGTACATACGTATCAAAATGCTGGGAGCCTATAGCCAGATATAACTGCGTGTCCAGACTCCTTAGGAACCTCTTCACCCGAAGCTCCTCCGTAGGTACTAAGTATGGGGGCATAGCGCGACAGCTGGGTGAATCGTAAATTATAATCTGCCACCGACATACTTGCTGATTTCCGCAACGCTTCAAAACTGCTAGCTCTAGCGTCCTTCACACTCTGGGGAAGAAATCTGGCAAGAAAGACCGTGGAAAACTCGGTCCACGACATCGGAGGAAGACTCGTGGCTCGCCCTCTCTCCATCGACTCACACCACTCCTGTGCAAGTCCCTCCAAACGAAAGCTAGTCAGCTCAACTGACCTCGCATCAGAACATCGCAATGATCTGCCAATCCTCGCCATCCTATCAAGAAAGGACTGAGGATCTTCCGCTACATCGGTCCCCGTAAACACCGGAGGTCTCAATCTCATAAACTCTGCAAGTGATACCTCCATCACTCTCGTATCTACAAGTGCTACCGTCTGCGTAGATTGTACCTCGGACTCTGCTACGGTCGGTGCTGGATCCTGTCTCAGTACTCGAGTGGCCTCAGCTAACTATCCCACCACTCGCTGCAACCCCAACATGCCCTCCTCAATCCTAGTCATGCGATCTGGAGGAGGAGGATCAACATGCTCATGTACCGCCGGAACGTCCGGTGTACCAGTCGCCGTCACAGGCGGACTCGCCCTAGCTGCATCTCTGGCTGCGGCTCGTCTAGTACACGTAGCCATAGCAACTGGAATAAGAAACGAGAGTTGATAAGGTGTATGAGTAGGAACAATCAATAATAGAGATCAACGGAAGGATAGATCAAGATATACATCCTAAGGTTAGTTAGGCTGAATACGATAACGTAAATATGCCGCGGAACATATGTACGGTACTGCATTCATCCTAATTCGCCTACTCCATCAAACCAAAGGTCATCCTAACTCACGGACTCACGTCAACCTATTGAAATCCCCTACTCAATTCCGTAAGGTTATTCCTAAGCTCTGATACCAACTTTGTCATGACCCAAGTTTGGATGTGACCGGTACTTAGATTGTATCATATCTAACGATATGCACACAGTCCAAGTAAGCCGAAAACTAAGATTAAAATCCTTTTTGCGGAATTCTTTATATAGAAAATTTAGTTTTAGTAAAAATCACAGTTTATGAAGTTAAGTATTAAACAAGTATAAGGTGTTAAGTTTGGTTGCATCCCTAGTTGGGATCAACAAAATCAACAGCGGAAATAAAACCTCAGTATATAGGCATCAATACGAATCTCAGACATAAAGAAATGAAACCACAATTTATAAAACTAAACGATCTCAACTGTCAATAATATACATATCATCTCTCACTCTAAACCATATACAGGTCTGATGGAGATTTTCTAGAAACAAAATACAATACCAAAATAGAAGGTTACTACATATGTAACCTACCTATCAAAAGATGGAATAAAGCTGCAAACGTAGATCCGCACCGCAACTAACCGTCCACTCTACCCCTGCAAGGAACTGTGGCACAACGGGGGTGAGTTGCCAACTCAGTGAATATAACTAACATATAACGGCTAATAATGTAAATATGACGATCATACTAACAGAATAGTGAACAAGTATAATGTATGATTATATGTGAAAATCAAGAATCTCATAGTCCAAACTGAAATCTCATCATTTATTCCCCATAAAATTCATTTTCCCGTGTCCATCATCGACACAAAACTTCCATTTCTCACAGACATCATCCCTTGAATGATCCTGACATCAACAAAGTCCACTATGTATCCGACTGTATTCCCCACCGACTCAGTTTGGATAAACTGTAAATCCGTAACCGTATATCCACCGACTCGGTTCGGAATAATACTATAAATCCGTAACCGTATATCCACCGACTCGGTTCGGAATAAAACCAAATCATAAAAACATCTCAGGGTGTACAGGTCACATCAATCATGAAAAATCACTGGATTTATGTAATAGTATTCAAACTCAAAACCATAAATCCTCAATAATACGTTTACCTCTTATATCAACATGAAATACTCAGATACTAAAACATGATATTTAATGATACAATTTACTACTATTTATTGGTGTGCATGATACGATATGAATCATTTTAACAAGAATTTGCTAAGTATAAAAGTGACATGGTAATATCGACGAGGTGTGTGTAACATATAAAATGTGCACGTGGCATGACTCGTCGATACTTGTGTAGTGTTCTAGCAACTAAGCAAGATATGGGTGACTTATGAATACATATTGTTAATTTAGCATATCAAATAATTCATTTATTTAAATACAACTACGGGCGTAAAACGCCATCTTTACAAAATTCCCCAGTAGATGTTTAATCTACTCACCGGAAAACGTCGAATCTATTCAGGAATTGCCAATCATTTCCCTTTCCTTGCTGCCTCCGAAAATCCCGTATTCGAAACTAATATCACAATTTAACTTGTATAAGGAAACAGCTACTCCGACATGACGGAAATGAAAAACACCCGATCCCACGTACTAGTTATATTGTATACGATTATATCGACCTATTAAACACTTAACCTTACTGGATTTCTAACTCAATCTATATCGCGACAGAAAACAGTTCGCAATATGCTTTAACCGTATCGTATTTGGTGTTTTAAGTCATCCTTTCCGATATATGATTCCATATTTTATCTGCAGTGAAACTAATTTACTTAAACAACACCAAAATGGCCAAAATGATACACTGAAGTACACCCAATCAACCAAAACGACCTAGCCACCTACAAAACCGGCGTCGCCGGAATTCCCATATTGGTCGCCGGCCCAAATCCGAGCCCTCTGGTTCGTGATCCTATGGTTTTCTCTAGGTGTTTCATACAACATTTTAGCACTGTTTCGTTAAGTTAATTATCTTCCAAACATTAGCAGATTTCAACAGAGCTTATAATTAACTAAAATACGATATTGACATGTCAGGAACACTTTAGAAAATACTATTTCATTTGACATAGGTTGTTAGCTAATAGTTTAGACATGATATTAGTGTGCTTGCCTTATATGCTAGTTAGACATTGTAGTTATTGCCTACTACTTCATGCATGTTATTATTCACTGTTGTGTCGCATTCATGGATTCTCATGCCTATATTCACTGTTTACATGCTATTGATGACTTGGATTCGGATTTCATGAGATTTCTTGGATTTGGAGGAAAACCGCAAAAACATAAATAAACCTTTTCTCCCTTTTAAAATAAAAAGTGCGGTTTTCCCATGATGTATGAGTCGTCCACCATGAGTTTGCTGATGGATTTCGAGACCCGATTCGAGGAGTGGAGGAACCGTTTCGGGTACATGGTGGGCCCGGTATGGTACCCCGGGGAAAGAGGAATGTGTTGTTGACGTTGAGCCTGGCTGGGGAGCACTACCTACCGGTGATATTACCCGACGCGTCGGATATCCGGAGGATACCGTCGTGGTCTTGAGATGGATGGTAGGGGCCGGTCTGGACTGACGGCGCCCTAGATATTGAGATTGAGACATTGATATTTCGAGACATTAAGATTTATGTTTTGTGTCGATGCTAGACACTGTTGATACTGATTTCATTTATAATACCTCAGTTTAAAAATATGAAGGAAATCTCACTAATTTATGAAAACAGTTTCTTCATTTACATGTATTCTGTTTTCATGCATTCATACCTCATTCATATGATATATTACTACATGAGGCACTGACACGGGCACATGAGTTTTACACTCGGGTTAGATATTTACCCTAGCCATTGTTATAGGCTGCATGTTATATACATTTTTGAGGATATATTATGATCATTGACCTAGGATTGCGTTATTTATGCGATTTCTGTGCGTAGATGTTTTTCTATTCACGAGTTGGCAACTCACCCCCGTTGTGCCCCAGTTTCTTGCAGGTTTTGCTGTACAGGTTTAATTACGGCCTGGCGGGCTCAGAATCATTCGGGTGACTTGCTAGTAGGTGGGTTTTTCTTGTATCGTACCCATCATATTACCTTGTATAATATTATTCCGTTGTATCTAGTAAATTCTATCAACCAAACATGTAGTTATTTTGAGATAGAGACCAGTAATGTTATTCCTTCGACCTTAGAGTCGCGCGTTATATTTCTGTGGTTTTCATATGGTTTTGAGTTTCCTTTTGAATTTTGATCCTCGCCGTTGGCGTTGTATATTATATTTCTTGTGTGGTTGTGACCGTCGATTGACGAAGAGCTAGCTACCGCTTGGGGATGCCTTTTTATTGATTTCGTATACTATTCATTTTGTATCCCGTTTGGGAGCCAGTATTTACAAAGGAGACTCTGCCGAAATTTTCAGGAAATTTTTGATGTTTTTAAAAAAACCGCATAATTCGGCTTATGCTATTGAAACTACTTGCTTTAAGTTGGTTTTTCCTGCACTCTACTACTTTTCTTGGTTTGGATTTCTGGGTTTTCGGCTTACTTAGATTACGTACGCCTCGAGACGTTTCGTAGTTTAAGTGCCGGTCATGTTCCGTACTTTCGGGTCATGACACCTGGCTGTGCAACTACTTCTGCGACGAAGCCACCCCTAGGTCCCACTGACAAACAGATAGGTCACATGCGGCGAAACTGCTCTCGAGAGTCCCACTGTAAAAAAATGGTACGTCCATAAGCAAAATGGGTGCGGATGAAAACCCGAAAGGACGCCGTGACTAAAAACAGTGAGACTTCCGGCGAGCTTATGAAAACCAGGAAGGGCGCGATCTCGTTAAAAAAGCGGTACGTCCACAACAAAATGAGCACGGATGAAAACCCGAAAGGGTGCCATGAGTAAAAACAGCGAGACTGCCGGCAAGCTTGTGAAAACCCGGAAGGGTGTAATCTCGTTAAAATAAACACGCTTGCAAGATCCTCATGACTTGTAAGGAGAATTCCCCTGTAAGACCCTCATAGCTCATTGGATTCAAAAGCCTTAAGTTACGAGCGTCTGAACCTGTTCTTAAGCTATCATATCTCCTAAATTGCCAAACAGGAGGTTCATATTGACCTTTGTATACAATTCATGGGCACGAATAAATATTCTCTCACCATGTTCTACCACCGGTAAGAAATTTCCCTATATGATGAACAACACTTGTAGGTTCTCTTGACTTACAGGGAGAAAACACTTTTGGAAGATCCTTACGACTTACAAGAGAAGATATCACTTAGAAATCCCCACGATTCTTAAGGAGAAAAAATACATCTCTGAGATCCTCATGACTCATAGGGAGAAAACCCTTTATGAGACCCATACGGCTCATAAAGCCAAAAGCCTTAGTCGACAGGATCCTAACCCTGTCTACTAAGCCACCTTTGTTCAAATCACCAAGGGCAAATGATGATTCGCTCCTGGCAATATCCCAGTTGTAGCGATGCTGATGTCTAAACAGGTGTCAAACTCTAAGTCTTCTTATGGCAAATAATGATTCGCTCCAGGCAATATCTCAGTTGCAGCGATGCTGATGCCAAAATTGGCATCAAGACCCAAATCCCCAACTCGCAGTAAAAGTCAGCGAGCAAAAAAAATATATGCATATGAAATAGCCGAAATGATGGGGCAACTCGTGATAAAAATCAACGAGCAAAAAATATATGCATATGAAACAACCGAAATGATTGAGCAACTCGCAATAAAAAACACCAAGTAAAAATAAAAAATGCATAGCCGAAATGATTGGGCACCACGAAAAATAGCCGAAATGATTGGGCAATCGCAAATTTCGCGATATAAAAAGCTGAAATGATAGAGTATCATGGAAAGAAATAAAAAAATGAAAATGAAACTTTAGCCCTACAGGTGAGTCCACGCCGACCTCTGTATACAATCCATGGGCACAAACGAAGAGGGAACCATATTTTCCCACTAGGCTTCGTCAAAGGGAGAGCAAAGTCTTTACGGTTCATATACAACCTAAAGACAATCCTGGCATTCCTTCTCATTCCAGTAAGATGCAGACACAATGTTAACAAAAGACCCAATGGTCGAAAAAAGCTGAGCTATAGTAAATTCCTAGCTCCAAGTCTTGACGGTTCACATGCAACATAAAGACTACCCCGACATACCTTCTCATTCCAGCAGGATGCGGACACAATGTCAACAAAAGACCCAAGGTTCGAAACAAAACGGAGCCATGGCAAATTCCTAGCTCCAAGTCTTGACGGTTCATATACAACCTAAAGACTACCCTGGCATACCTTCTCATTCCATCAGGGTGTATACGCGAGGTCAACAAAGCTCCAACGAGCCAAATCAAATTGGAGCGAAGGCATATTCCTAGTTCCGGACTTCAACTGCAATACATACAGCACGGAGGTCCTACAGATGTCTACCCTAATTCAGTAAAGAATCGGCGCGACATCGTCAAAATAAAGAATGAAGCGACGGCAAAATCCTAGCATCAGGGTCTCAACGACAACTCATATAAAGCCTAAAAGACCATCAGAGATCATCTCATACCAACGCGGAGTGGTTATGACTCATCGGGGCTCCAAATTGAGCCTAACTCAAGTAAAAATCGACATGACAAATTCCTAACACTTGCTATTCCAAAGGTAATACAGCCTAAGAAGATTACTTGAAGACGTCTTGTCCCGCCCCCGAAGGGATCAGAGACACGACAGTTATGTGGTTACTCGAACAACAGCTTATAGACTGCATATCGAGGAATACATCAACCAACATGACGGTACTACGGACTATAACCCTAGTACCACATACCTCTGTCGCAAAGAATGGAGGTTATCTATATATAACGTTAGGACAAGATTGCCTGTAAACCCAAGGGAGGTAAACTAAATAAACTCCGAAATGAGTAGATAAACTAGAGACTCTGAAATGAGTTAATAAACTATAAACTCCGAACTGAGTACATAAACTAGAGACTCTGAAATGAGTGAATAAACTACAAACTACGAGATGAGTATACAAACTACTTTACACCAAGTCAAGACATCGAAAGATAGAGAAGCGCTAGTATGAAATGAAATATGTCTTTTATTTATGAATCAAAATGATTACAAGATATAAAAAATGAAAGAAGAGAATATACAACGACAAAAATTTCTAAGCTGGTGGATGGTTCAATAAGCCAGCAAGTTCGTCATTTTTCCACCGGACTTTTGCTTCAAGCTCTATCAACGCCGCGAGCCGAGTCCCTACCTGTGTTTGTTGATTCTGGAATGAAGCAAATCGACTCTCAAGCTCTTTCTCAGCAGTCTTGTAGGCCTCGACCATCTCACGTGTAAAAATGACAGCTTTATCAAGAAACACCACCTCTGTAATGGCTTCTTGGAGAACTCGCCAAATTTCATAAACACGAGTGGTCTTGGCAATGAGCTGGGCTTGAAGTTCCCCTAAAGCCTTTGAAGCCAATTCCCTTGCCAAAAACTTCCGGTTGAGTCTTTTCTCGCATGACTGGAGATTGGTTGCACATCGGTCGATCCATCCACGCAGGCTCGCATTTATAGATAAGATGTTAGAAGGAATGCATATGCATTCAATCCCATGTAGGCAGGCATCCAGTCGACGGCAGTACTCGACCCAAGTACGCACCAGTGCATCGTCATAATAAGTGGCAAGAACAGATAAGGAAGCGTTAGCTTCAACAGTGAATCTTCGGCCGTGACAGAATTACCAGCACGAAGATCTTCAATGAGAGTCACCAGTGAATGAATGCTCTGTCTTGCCATCCTCTCAGACATGCGTCGGACGTAACGGCCTGGCGGTATGGAAATCCAGGACTCTAATGGAGTCAGGACTGGCAAAGCCGTGAAGATATGTATGTAGTTAGTTGCCTTTCTAAATATAGAATAAGTAAAAGGATGCCAAGGATAAAGCATCACTTACCCATAGCCATTCAAGGCGGATTTGAGAGATCCCCAGGTCTATCAAGAATTTCGACTTCGTCGTCGGCTTCCAGAACCGTGGTTTAAAATGAAGGGCATATAAGTATCATTATGAAAATATAAAACAAAAAATGCAAAAGAATATCGACCTTGGCCAGAAGAAAGGACTATGCTTTGCAGAGGTATCGCTTGCGGGTCGCCATGTCAAGTAAATGCTGGAAGGTTTTTCTCGGAGAAAGATCCATGATAGAAGACGTCAACTCCCACAATTCTGAGGGAAAGAAAGGTTTAGATATATGTAAGGGTCGTTAAACAAAATGCATATGTATATAAGATTACCTTTGATACTTCGCCCGCTCTGAACTGGAGGGATGGCGGCTTCGGTAAGCTCCTTTACACCCTCCGGTGCGTCACTGGAGATATTCATGGAATCTATGGCCGGTGTGGCGGTCTCCATCAGAGGTACAAAAGCCATCGTTAGAGGCTCCAGGGCAGGGATGACATCTTCGAAAATCTCTTCTACACCTTTCGGTGCGTCACTAGAGATATCCATGGGATCTATAGCAGGTGTGGCAACCTCTACTGGAGGAATAGAGGCCATCATCGGGGGCTCCAAGGCGGGGATAGCATCTTCAGCAACCTCCTTTACACCCTCCAGTGCGTCACGGGAGATATTCATAGAATCTACATCTATGGCACGATCTAGGCTCGAAACTACTCCCGCTGCAGAAGTCCCTACAAAATTTTTCGTAAAGATAAGGTGACATGAAAGTAATATAAATTATTTGTCAAAAGACACGAAAAATATGCATACCAATACGCCAGGAAGCCTGAAGTATGACCTTTTCGAGCCGCTGCTCTTTTCTGATCAATTGCGCTCGTCGGGTTTCGATCGCAAGCAAATGCCTGCCCGTCTTCATAGCAGCTTTGTCTTCAGAAACGGCCGATATAGGATGTTTGAGAGCCCGTTCTTCCATCTTCAAAGGACCCATTGGTAGCCTAGGTAATAACGGATCATCTTCATAGAATACAACATGGGGAAAGCCTCCCTTATTGGGGTGCACATTTTCATTTTCATCTTGCGATCGCTTCAAGGCTTCGGCAAACTGAGCAGCTTCCTCAGCAGACGAGCTAGGAAAAAGAAGACCGTCGTCTGGTTCATGCACAGATTTAAGCTCATCGTGAAGGGGCTCAGACTCAAGCAAAGCATCAAGTAGGCCGGCGACCGATTTCTTTCTCCTTTTAAAGCCGAAGCTAACACTAGTGGAGGAGCGCTTCCTCTCCTTCGGCTCTTTTGCGCGGCATTGCCCAACCTCGCCTTCGGTATCACCCTTTAGCGATGCCACCGCTTTATCAGGAGCATCTGCATCGGCTCTAGCACGTACCGGCATACCAGCAGTGTAAGGGACTTGTAAGTGCACGGCGGCGCCCCGGCCGTCATCCCGAGGCAAAACGCGGAAACGATAATTTTCTTTAACTTTTGAAACCGGCACCACCGCGTACTAAATACCCGGATCGGGCCATTAACCTAGACACTAGCAAAATAGAAAAGAGTAGAGAAGCTATACCAAGCGATCCGTGTCCTTCGGTCTTCGTCTCCACTCCGATCTCCCGCGGAATCTACGTACATCACCTCCTCGTCGGAAAGGCACCACGTAGCCGGGTTCGTATACGGGCTCCCACCTCTAGACCGAGGCAACTCGGGCGTGAAGTTGGCTAGCCAACACGTCCAAGATTTGCTGTGGATGTAGTGTAGTAGGCTATGTCTCTTTGGGGTTTAGTTGCCTTTGGTGATGGAGGAGAAAAGGTATGAACTTTGGAGAAGTGTTAAGGATTTTGTGAGCAAGCAAAAATGAGATGTATCAATTTCCCTCATCAAATAAAATGAACCTCTTATTTCTCTAGGATGTGGCCGGTCCCTTTTTGATCAAGAGGAAAAATTGGAGAGAGAAAAGGGCATCTCAATATGTGAAGATAATGATCAAATTATCTCACATCCAAATCCTATCAAAACCCCATCATAATAAATGCAAGTCAAGTGACAATAAAAGAATCTCATGATGAAAGAAAAGAATGGAATAAAAAGATGCTCTCATAATCTCCCATTTCATAAATAAACCCTTCACAATAAGTTACTTGCAAACTTGCAAATAACCCCCTCCATCGAAAAGTCCGGCCGCGAAGGAACAAAAGAAAACTGGCCGGAACGGAATGCAAATTGAAAACTTCAGAAAACTGATCCCGTAATAAATTACAGGAAAACCCCGCTACTGCATATACATGCCCGCATTTGTATTCCCACTGAACACAAATGCTAATAGACAAAATCTACACTGTCTAATACTAGGATCCGGCTTAAGCCAAAGCCGGCTAGTAAAATCCGTCCGATCACGATCCGTGCAATACTGCACGTATCTGATCGAACCCTGCCATATCTCCATACGGCCTCTACAGCGTTTCGCCCGAAACTTGAGCAACTGTGTGTGTGGGGGACACTAATGACTCGTCAATACTATGGCTGTGGATTTAACCACTAGCACGTCAGAGGTATCAGCCATACGTAACGGGCTACCAGCTATTGACCAAAAGGGACGTCGATGAGCGAACTCATCCGGCACCCTACTGAGCCTGTCAGTGACAATATCCGTACAGTCCGGTCCGTTCGTCTATGAGCATCGCATGGCGGGCCTAGGGGGTTGGTAAAAGTCAGACCCCCAAAAGCAGTACAAGTTGTGTCGGAGTGTAGCCCAGAACATCCTGAGATACTACTGGAATACTTACCAGTAAATCTCCTGCCTTGGCCAAGGACTTCGTGTAATGGCTCTCCTAGACACAGCGCGACCTCACCCCCAATACCGGGAGAGAAGAACCCCTGCAGATCCGCTCACTGCCTCCATGTGGCTCGGGACTGTACCCAACTAAAACCTGTTTGCACGTCTCCTTTGAGCGTGGTAGGGCAGTAATCAAAGTACAGTGGGAACTCACACGAGACAAATGACGATATCAGGTCGATGAACTAACCTGTACACATGTCACCAGGGAACTGCTATATGACGTCAGGTATAAGACCAACTAGCATGTTTCCGGCGAGTCCTGTCCGGTGTACTCATAACCCAATGAGCACCTGTATACATCTTAGGTGAACCAACTGACACCAGTGGCTTGTAAGACCGGCCACCGCCCCTCTTCGGGGTCTCGACTGTATACACTAGTCTACTCTGGAGTATCGATGCCCTGTCTCGAAACTCCCACGACTAGGGACCTTTTAAGGACGTGCTCATAGACTACCAGCTCTCACGTATATGATCGCCCTCATACTGATGGCAATCAAGCAAGAATCCTAGGGGCTCTATCAACCTGCAATAGTGACCTATAAGGTCACCTAAAGCAGTACAAGATGATAAAGATAAACCAGATAGCATACTATCATCTTGAGTAAGACTGTCCTACCGGAATAGGTCATCCCTCAATCATTGCAATCACGTGCCTGTGATCCAATAATTGACTCTGAGGGTACTATATCCAACAATCTCCCACTTGCACTCAAGGCTAATTATTGCGATGTTGCATACTCACAGCCCGTGTGATACCGAACACCCAACTCCTCTACTAGTCAGTCTCACAAAGCTCGTTTGCGAAACTATTGCGTTCGAGGAATAGTCTCAGTGAGTGGATCCGCTCTGATGTTTCTTTCTATGTCTCTCTATATCTCAAGTTCGAGTAGAAAGCCATCTCCCGAAATGAGCAATACCTGTCTTAGAATGTCTGGATGTCTGATGGGACCTAGCTCATAAATGAACTCTAAATCCAAACTTCTTAGACTGTATCGACTACTGAACTTAATCAATATCCTGCGCCATGCCTCCCTCAGTATTCGCCTGGACCACCTGTCCAAAATACTGCCCCTCGTCAGAGGGAAAACTATAACTCTGACAGCCTCTCTGCCATCCAGGTCACTTTGGAAGCCTGAAATGATAACCGTCTCCTAAAGGAGGCTGTCGTTATCATATCCCTAGAACATCCACTTATGTTCTAAAACCGCTTCCGAATGTTTCTCCAGGATTGGATTAATATCAACTTATTGCATCTACTGCAAGAACAACATCTGGTGCGGTACTTGACATCTTATGATTGATTCAATTACCTAAGTAAGTGATCTATCAATCATGCACACCCCTCTCTACCTTAGTCTATAAGGCATCTTTAGAGAGGGTGACTCTATTACCTGCAGGTACATCACCGTGCCAGGAGTCGTCCATTCTAAATACCTTTAGAATGCTGTCGAAGTACCCAGATTGGGACACATCCCAAATCTAGATCTAAAACTATAGATCTAGTATTCAGAATGTCTGATATAATATCCAAGTCCTATGTGGAGAAACCACTGTGTGACAACCAAAGAATAACCGATCGTAGTATAGGAATATCACTTCTTACTCTGTGTATGTCATTCATATACCAGGACGTCACACCCTACTACCTTCTTAACAGATCCATCCCTTATTCTGATGAAGTCAAACCTATGACTGTCACATCAGAAATAGATGATCTATCTCCGCTATATTTGCTTTAGTCTATAAATAGACATAAGCCACCTGTCCACTATGCTTCCGCTGCTCCCACTGATTATGACAACCCTCTGGCAGAGTCATATAGACGTACACTTCTAAAGCAAGTTTAGAACAGCGCTATACCCATCCTTCTGCCGGGTCTCACAGTCTAGAACAACAGCAATGGCAAGTCTGGGTAAACAAGAACCTCCCTGTCACCGTCCTTGAGGCTACCGAAGTACCTCTCGGGTGCCTGAGGTTACCCACCCTATCTGTGGAGTGGCCAATGGAATGTCAAAGCAAATTGAATCTGTAGGTTCTTATCAAATCTTCAGTAATCGTTTGTGGTTCTGGAATTACTTCCAGTTCTACCATACTCCCACTACTGTTTTCTGAAAAAATCCATTTTTATTAAAATTGTGGCGAGTCAAGAACAATATCACTATTGATCTTCCAAGAAAACCAACCCTCGTCATAGCTTGGGTCAACCCACAAACAGCCATTACAGAAACGTGCCTTGAGTTATCCAGAGTCTGGTTTTAAGCATAAGCCGGACAACTCCCCGTACCTTAACATCGTTAAGATATGAACTATTCTATATCCAATACAGAAACAGAGGCACTGATTTAATTGAACCAGATTCAAATCATGCAGTTGTCTCCAGTGCATGTCAAGTATATGGAGAGAGGCCTATCAGCGTTACTCAACTTAGGAATGCTTCCAATTATGAGTAACCTGAAAGAGAAGCAAGTTCTCTTAATCATTACTATCAACTGAATACCACACACAAGTATTTACATCTTCGATCACTCTCAAGAATACTGATACTTGCAACACCTGGTCCTCTACTTTATTCATATACCTATGACTTCTCAAAACTTGGACCCTGTGTTTCTACGAAACACCTGTCTAAGAACTAGAGAAGTCATAAGTAAACAGAATATAGTACGAGGACCAACCCCTCTGTCCTAATGGACACTGGACAATATACAATACTCTGTACAAGTCCCCTGAGTCTAATAACTCAATCCTTGTGTGTCGTAGGTTGAAAACTGTACTTATGGTTATGAAGAATTACACCGCTGTTTAATGCTCCTTACCTAACCATCCACTGATATAGGCAAATGTCATAAACATAATTTCAAAAAGGTATATCTTACTCTATAAAAATAGACGTACAGATATATCAATTTGAAATTGGTGCATAACAACGGATATTCAAAACCAAATATTTTCCATCCGGCAAGCAGCCCAGGCAATTTCCTCAAATATCATCAATTACAACGAATTCCGATATAATGAGGATGATCACCTAATTCCTAATAACTTACTCCCACTCATCATCTGTAAAATCATACAGATTTGAGAATCATACCTGGTAAATACATACCCTGGAGCAAGTGCTAATTGGGAAATCAGTTTTCTTTTAACAATACACAGTGAAACTGAAACATGTAAATGTTTCGTTGGGGTATCCTGGTATTCCTAGTAATGCCTCTTCCATTATCCAGATTCACAACTGTAACCGTGTATTTCTTTGCCACCTCTCCAAATCCCTTTATATGTCTTTAGTCATTACCTTCCGCACACCCCTTCAGGCCAAATGGTTTTCTTCCTTCCCTACCGTTCGACACCAGCCTATGGTTTGGAAGAAGACCATCCAATCAGCATAATGGGTGTACTGTCCTAATCCCAGGAGCACTCGCAATGAGAGAAGATGAAGATAACAGACAACCGAATAAACCTTATTCCTATTTCTCCTGAACCAGAATCCATCCCCGAACTGAAACAAGTTCCTTTCGAGTTCGTATATAACCATACGATGGAGTATCCAAATAACTGTGGATCTTCGTAGTGATACGGAGTGTCCTGGAGAAATACGAAGGTGAAGTGGGAGTGGTAAAGAAACACTTGGTTTGGTCGTGAATGTCAGTCGCAATTTACTTTGCCCTCCTTCTAATCCCTTTCTTTGTCTTAACTTAATACCTTCTGTACACCGTTTAGGCTAATTGGTTTTCTTCATTCCACACCGTTCGGCACCAGCCTAAGGTTTGGAAGAAGACTGTCCAATTAGCGTAATAGGTGTACTATCTCCCAGACCAAGGAGTACTCGCAACCTGAGAGAAAGTAAAAGGAAAAGACAACTGAATAGTCCTATTCGTTTTCTCCAGAACCGGAAACCATCCTCGAATAAATTCCTTCGAGTTCGTATATAACCATACGATGGTTTTGTCCAATGGGAGTGGACGTTCGTAGTAATACGGGGTGTTCTGGAGAAAAGGGTAAAAGTAGGAGTGGCAATGAGGTTTGCAACTCTGACAATCCAAAAGCCAGTGTTTAAGAAGGTTCGGTCAACTTGGTCACTGAGTCATAGTCTAGGGTCGGGTCAATGGTCGCTGCCAAAGAGAGAGAGATAAAAGAAACACTTAGCGTGCACTCTAACCTAGATCAGAATGGTTACCAATTTATCTAATCAGGAAACCTCCCACTGTACCGTCAAATTCTTCCCCAAACCTGAAAGAAGAATTAGTCGGGATCACCCGAGGAGTAAACCAACTCATCAGTGGGAATCGGGATCCAACTATCATCGCATGATAAAGTGACTGAATCCACTCACTTTATCACACTCCAGAAGGTATGCGCATATCTGGAAAGTTTCAGTTTCTTTAGAAATTCTCGATGTGATTTTTACCCCATGCTCTTATGACCTTGACTTTGGCCAACAAATCATAAGTCACATATCAAGTTCTACCCGTCATTCTCCAGGTTGATTTGAACCCACCCGTACAAGCCCTTGACTTTGGCCAACAAGGCTATACGACTGTCCCAAACCAACGCATCTATCTATGCTGTATATGAATACCCAATAGCTACCAACACTGTGCCTTGACTTTGGCCAACAAACACGGCTTGAATACTTATTGACTATCCATATGAAACGACGGAGGGCTACGAATGGTTTCTGGCGAAAACCTTTAACGTAATGAACTTGATATCGTTGAAGGAACGGATAGCTTTTTAGAAAAATATAGTAACGAAAACTTTTGCTAAAAAGGTCACTCCCGGTGAAGGGATCTCGGCTCTTTCCCCATAGGATGGGGTGCAGGATATTCCAACTGAATACCACGATGCAAAGCAAAAAGTAATCGGCTATAGTGAAGTTATTTCCCTGATGCAAACTTCTGTCCAAGGGGTCACTCCCGGTGAAGGGATCTCGGCCCTTGCCTCGTCGACTGAGGTGCTGGATATTCATAACCGAATATCACTGTGCAAGACAAAAGTGAACGTCCTTGCAATAACAGCTTTTTGAAAAATTGTTCCAACAACATCAGAATAGGTTTTTTTATCTTGCATTGATTCGAATCAACGTAGTCCCATCAATTGATCACACCACAAAGAACGAAAATAATGATGTACGTATATGCCATCTGCATTTGCTACTGGGTCCCGTCATCACCCGTTAGGTTACTTAACTAACGACAGAGCGGGGACTGGACTAACGCGGATGCAAAACATATACATCTACTAGTATATATATAATATATAATTTTCGCTCAAGGCGTGATAAAAATGCAACATCACAGAAATGTACAGCATCACAGAATAATACAGATATCTGGGATCCCCGGATTTCACAGAGCCGCTACTGAAACCCGACGTTCCCCTGGTCGTGTGGATAGCCTGTGCAATGAAATCCTAGACCCCTACGGGCGCGGCAAGTTACCCGCCAAAACCTGAAGCGAGGCAGTCCCCTTCAGCTACGTGAATGGACCACCCAGCACTTCACGGAATCCGGTAACTTAGGCACCCCTCCTGGGTCAACCTATACCCCATACGAGTGCGGCGAATAGCCCACCAATTCTAGAGTAAAGCCCCCTCCATCTCAATGCCATGAGATGCGGGCCCGTTGCCCTCTAGAACCCGGCTATCCGTGCACCCCTCCGCAGGGTAATCCTAGTACAGAAAGTAAAATATATATACAATGGGTACATTGACCTCAGCCCGGTCGTGCCCCAAAAGAATAATACAAACAGGCAGTGACGGCAGTCCACATGTCGGACGCTCGCCCCGCAATATCAAATGTACATAATACAAGAAAACTGTACTACCACTGCAACCAGGTTATTCCTACGACCGATCCGCAACATCACAGCACAACACAGAACATCAACGTGAATGTCACGTTCGCAAATCCGTCTAACCGGGCTATAGCAGTTAGACAGGATTTACCGATCAAGTGACATTCACGGTCGCAGATATAATGTAAATACTGTGAACTAGCATGTTTAAAATATCCGATCGAACAAATTTTACCAAGTGGGCCCCAAGCACTACTGTAGCACTCACAGAAAATCTGGGCCCAAACAGAATGTCCCAAAACCCCCATTTCCATGTCCAAGACCCACTGGAAAAAATTGGCATGGTGATCAAATACAACTGCGGCGGAACCGCGGCCATAAGAGGGATTTGGCCGCGGTTCCGCGGTCTTTGTAAGGCATCACTGTACCAATTTTTCACAGATGTCTTAGATCTCCCTGCTGGTCTTTCTGCAACACTTTAAAAAAAATTTCGAGCTAAATAAAATTCGACGGAAAAATGGAGTTGGAAACGGGCATTTTACAAAATCCGCTCGATCGAACTTTTAAACACATTAGAGAAGGCTAGACTAGGTTAATGGTGAGTCTCTAATACCACTGTAAGTGCACGGCGGCGCCCCGGCCGTCATCCCGAGGCCAAACGCGGAAACGATAATTTTCTTTAACTTTTGAAACCGGCACCACCGCGCACTAAATTCCCGGATCAGGCCATTAACCTAGATACTAGCAAAATAGAAAAGAGTAGAGAAGCTATACCAAGCGATCCGTGTCCTTCGGTCTTCGTCTCCACTCCGATCTCTCGCAGAATCTCCGTACATCACCTCCTCGTCGGAAAGGCACCACGTAGCCGGGTTCGTATACGGGCTCCCACCTCTAGACCGAAGCAACTCGGGCGTGAAGTTGGCTAGCCGACGTGTCCAAGATTTGCTGTGGATGTAGTATAGTAGGCAATGTCTCTTTGGGGTTTAGTTGCCTTTGGTGATGGAGGAGAAAAGGTATGAACTTTGGAGAAGTGTTAAGGATTTTGTGAGCAAGCAAAAATGAGATGTATCAATTTCCCTCATCAAATAAAATGAACCTCTTATTTCTCTAGGATGTGGCCGGCCCCTTTTTGATCAAGAGGAAAAATTGGAGAGTGAAAAGGGCATCTCAATATGTGAAGATAATGATCAAATTATCTCACATCCAAATCCTATCAAAACCCCATCATAATAAATGCAAGTCAAGTGACAATAAAAGAATCCCATGATGAAAGAAAAGACTGGAATAAAAAGATGCTCTCATAATCTCCCATTTCACAAATAAACCCTCCACAATAAGTTATTTGCAAACTTGCAAATAACCCCCTCCATCGGAAAGTCCGGCCGCGAAGGAACAAAAGAAAACTGGCCGGAACGGAATGCAAACTGGCAACTTCAGAAAACTGATCCCGTAATAAATTACAGGAAAACCATGCTACTGCATATACATGCCCGCATTTGTATTCCCACTGAACACAAATGCAAATAGACAAAATCTACACTGTCTAATACTAGGATCCGGCTTAAGCCAAAGCCGACTAGTAAAATCCGTCCGATCACGATCCGTGCAATACCGCACGTATCTGATCGAACCCTGCCATATCTCCATACGGCCTCTACAGCGTTTTTCCCGAAACTTGAGTAACTGTGTGTGTGGGGGACTCTAATGACTCGTCAATACTATGGCTGTGGATTTAACCACTAGCACGTCAGAGATATCAGCCATACGTAACGGGCTACCAGCTATTGACCAAAAGGGACTTCGATGATCGAACTCATCCTGACACCCTACTGATCCTATCAGTGACAATATCCGCACAGTCCGGTCCGTTCGTCTATGAGCATCGCATGGCGGGCCTAGGGGGTTGGTAAAAGTCAAACCCCCAAAAGTGGTACAAGTCGTGTCGGAGTGTAGCCCAGAACACCCTGAGATACTACTGGAATACCTACCAGTAAATATCCTGCCTTGGCCAAGGACTTCGTGTAATAGCTCTCCTAGACACAGCGCGACCTCACCCCCAATACCGGGAGAGACGAACCCCTGCAGATCCGCTCACTGCCTCCATGTAGCTCGGGACTGTACCCAACTAAAACCTGTTTGCACGTCTCCTTTGAACGTGGTAGGGTAGTAATCAAAGTACAGTAGGAACTCACACGAGACAAATGACGATCTCAGGTCGATGAACTAACCTGTATACATGTCACCAGGGAACTGCTATCTGACTCAGGTATAAGACCAATTAGCATGTTCCCGGCGAGTCCTGTCCGGTGTACTCATAACCCAATGAGCACCTGTATACATCTTAGGTGAACCAACTGACACCTGTGGCTTGTGAGACCGGCCACCGCCCCTCGTCGGGGTCTCGACTGTATACACTAGTCTACTCTGGAGTATCGATACCCTGTCTCGAAACTCCTACGACTAGGGACCTTTTAAGGATGTGCTTATAGACTACCAGCTCTCACGTATATGATCGCCCTCATACTGCTGGCAGTCAAGAAAGAATCCTAGGGGCTCTATCAACGTGCAATAGTGACCTGTAAGGTCAACTAAAGCAGTACACGATGATAAAGATAAATCAGATAGCATAATATCATCTTAAGTAAGACTGTCCTACCGGAATAGGTCATCCCTCAATCATTGCAATCACGTGCCTGTGATCCAATAATTGACTCTGAGGGCACTATATCCAACAGGATTGATACTGCTTGTGCGGCTTTAGGGATAAGTATTGAACCGCTATCCCTCAGAGGAGGGCGAACAACCGACTGCGGCCGCAATGGGGCGCTAGTGACTTGAGTTGGGCGGGAGATTTACACTCAAAAAGCATCCGTATCTCCTCTGCAATGATGGGACCAACCCGATGGCGATACCAACCCTTGAAGGATCCCACAGGCTTCGGAAGATAGTCGGTCTCCGGAATCATGAAGAGAGAGCCAGTGTTTAACCGTATGAAATGATGGATGATATCGTGGGTAACCTCCAGTGAGAGAGTAGGCTTAACTAAAAAGACATTGAGAGGGATGCCCTGGTTTTAGCCTAACTGCTGGGCGAAGCGATGCGGATTATACCGCATGAAGAGAGCAGTGTCATTCTGGCGGAACACTAAGTACCTTGGCCTGATTGAGTATAGGTGCATAATCTCCTTATACTCTAAAGATGTCGCTCCATCCTTCAACAAATCGAACAACTGTTGAACGGGCCCCGCTGGAGTAGAAAGGACTCGGTCACTGAAAACCATCCCGCCTTTATTTGAATAAGGATTGAGCAATACGCGAAGAGTCCCTAACTGGGTCGGATCGGGAGCAGAAGCATCAACCAACCTCATGACCCGTGGGAAGGTATATGATTCATAAAAATCAGTCCACCGGTGTGCAGCAAACGCTCCTAACATGTGCATCTCGATCTATGATGTAAAGTAGTGGAGGGAGAAATTCACGGTATCTGCACCCGGGTTCGAAGTGTGGCGGCAGTGTCTAACCCGTGGTACAGATGCGACAGTCCCGCAACATTAACATCTAATCGCGCTCTTTCTTTTATGCGGTGAGCAGGATAGAAGACATAAGCTCTCATGAAATGGCGATGCATCGGCATGGCGAACCAGCTAAGCCAGAGACTGATAAAGACGACAAAGATAGTTTCTTCGTCCATGCCAGGAGCAGCGATTACATCAAAAGCCACGACAGACGAGTTTGGAATATAAAACTGCGGCAGGTCTTCTTCTTTGGTTGGCAATTTCTTCAAGCCGAATCCGAAAAAATCTTCAACTTTCGTAAATTTCGGAGCCTTCTTGGATAAGACATCTTCACGGAGAAAGCGAGCAATGAAAGCATCAAAAGTGACACCTTGCCCTTCCGAAACCATGGACAGTTTTTCAAAAATACCTAGGGCCTTGATTAGACTCGGGTGCTTATTATGAACAACATTCTCGGTCATCAAGCCATCAAGCATAGCAGGCACTGTAGCAAATATGTATTCATTAGGAAGCAGTAATTCATCGCAATGCTCTCCCCTAATCGGCAACCCTGAAATTTCGCGAAAATCCTCCAGCGAGATCGAGACTTTGTGATCCCCTAACAAGAACGTGCTCATGGGAAAATTTCATTGGTTTAAGAAGGCCTTGATCCATCAGACGTGGGGAGCATGATAGTAGAATAGTGACGCATATACTGCTTGGTACAATCCAACCTTTTGCAGCCGTGCGCGTTGGGAGGAGAGAATGTATCGGGCCCAAAGAAGGTAGCCCACTGTATGGCGCGGGGTAACACCTACCTTATAAACTGCCCTCAGGGTCGAGCTTCACCCTGACATATCCGGCATCCTAAAATATCAATGGCCACCAGGGGTTGATTGGGTATCCCGATCATTAAAGACTCGAGCCGGCCTGTGGGGGTCCAATTAATTGCCTCCACCGCATAAGCAGTCCGCGGGCGCTCCATCAATGATATTGAGTAGATGGGTTCTGTTGGTACTTTGCAGGTAAAGCTATGGCAGCCCCTGATGATGTGACCGTACCAAACCCCCCATAGGAGAAGACTCGAATTGTCCTTGTCATGTGCCCTAATCATTGCCATAACTTCCTCGTCTGATGGCGACTATGGAAAGCGACTTCCGAGCGAGTGTAAAGGAAGTAAGGAAGTGAGGCCATTATACCTAGAAAAAGAGGGGAGAGGAAAACCCATTAAAAAACATGATGTTTGTTTCATGGGACCACCGACTACAAAAACAATGGACCCCACGAAATCAATATGACGGCTTACCAATGATGAGACAAGATAATCATTGTGAGAATTCAAAAGGATTCTCATTAAATAAATAGTGGAGTTTAAAAAACTCTTGACGCCCTCGAGAAGCGAATTCTATTAAAATGCACCACAGATTCAAATCTGTGAAGAGGGTATCAAAACCTAAAAAAGAAAAGTGCTTCAGAAACAAAAAGGGAATAAAATTCCCAAAAAGCCTCTGGATCATTCAGAGCTAAGCACTTTAATATGGAATTAAATTCCTTTAACAATGGAATTAAATTCCAGAAAACCCCATGATGGGGAAACGAAAAAATGGAATTAAAATCTAAAGATCCTCAAAGATCAGAGGAAAACGCCCAATCTTCAAAGACCCTAGGGTTTACTACACAAAAAATATGCCTTCTTGGATCTCTAAGAGATCAGTTCCAGAAAAGAGCAAAGCTCTGGTGATGGATTTAAAATCCATAAAAATGAAAGAAAAGGGTTTCTTGTTCCTAAAAGGTAAATGTCGTTCAAGATCTTTACCCAAAAGAGAGTTTTTTTAACTCTAAAATTTTTGTGGACAGAGAACTAAGCTCTAAAAGAAGAATTAAATTCTCAAGAAAAGGCTAAAGAGGAAGATGAAGAAACAATGGCCATCTCAAGGGCTAAAACCCCCCATTTATAAGACGTAATGGGGAGCGGTTCATCTTTCCGTTTCCGTAGGCAATCCAACGGATGTAAGGTTGACAGCGTTGCACTCACGTGCCAGCCATGTGAGAACAACGCTGGGGGGCATTTGTTCCCTCACAAAAAAGAGAGAAAAGGGGAGAAAATTTCTACTCAATCAACACGTGTTAAACACATGAGCGTCTATATCCAAAGCATATAGGCACTGCAATTAGACAACTAATAGGCTAAAGCAAAGCCTCACGTGTTAAACACGTGAGCGCCTATATGCCAAGCATATAGGTGCTGCAGTTAAAAACAAATGGGCTAAAAGAGCCACACGTGTTAAACACGTGAGCGCCTATATGGAAAACATATAGGCGCTACAGTCAAATAATTGGCAAGCCAAACAGGCCTCACGTGTTAAACACGTGAGCGCTCATATGGAAAAGCATATGAGCGCTAAACAGGCTAAACCCTCGCAGGGGTCACGTGTTAAACATGTGAGATATTTACAGCTGATAGAATTAAATTCTATCCGATAGAATCAAATTCTATTTGGGAGATGTTTCCTTAATCTTTCTAATATGAAAAGATTCTTCTGTAACAGAGAATCATGGATTTAAAATCCAATTGTGATAAAATATCACCAAATGAACTACCTGATAGAATTAAATTCTATATGGAAATATTTCCTCGATCTTTCTCAAATTAGAAAGATCTTCTCTGTTAAACAGAGAACCCTTGGATCAAGGATCCAACGGTGATTATAAAATCACCAACCGACCATCCGATAGAATAAAATTCTATTTTAGGAAAAATATTTCCTAATCTTATTAAACATACAAAAAAACTTCTCTGTTAAATAGAGAGCTTTTGGATTAAAAATCCAATGGTGAATAAAATTCACTGACTGATCTAAAAGATCATTTTGGATTGATTATGAAATCAATCATAATCTATCAATCAAAGATTTTCTTAACAAGATGGATCTTTTCTCCTCTCCTATAAATAGGAGCGAAGAGAGAAACACGAAAAAAGGGAGATAGAGATAGAGAGACAGAAAAAGAGAAGAGAGCATATACAGAGAGAACCTCCCATTGGTTTCTAGAGAGAGAAGAGAATCTAATTCTCGGTGAAAATTTGCTTCAGAAAACCCTAAGTAAAAAAGATAACTCAGAGATTATATTATCTCTCCTTTGCATCTCTAAGGGTTTAACCTTTCATATAAGAACTCAGTTCTTCTTCTGGTTGAGATTTGTAGAAGCAGATCTCTTCACAAGTTGAGAATTTAATTCTCATCGGAGATATTCTCTTCTGCAGATTCAAAACTTAAGGGAAAAGACCGAGTTAAAAGAAAAAGGATTACAAGAGCATATGGGAATTTAATTCCTCTAAAAACTAAGGTTTGACCATATATGAAGAACTTAGTTCTTGCAAAAATGAAAGAGGATTTGGTTCTCCAGTACAGATGATGATAATTCAAACCCAAAATGACTAGAAACGTCATTGATAAAAGATCAAAATCTCTAAGAAGAAAAGAAGAGTAGTTTGGTGACTTGTTAGTGTTTAACACTATTGTGGGGCCTCACATGTTTTCCAAGTGAGTGCTTCTGACGAACAAAATAACAGCCGAGACTGTCTCACGTGTTTCCTACGTAAGTGCTAAAAAGAAAATAAGCAGAAGGAAAAAAATAAAAGCACTCCAGAAAGCAGTCACGTGTTTTGTACGAGAACCCTAAGTGTTTCACACGTGAGCACCACAAGAATTCAGTGCTTAGCACTGTCCCAGTGCTTAACACTGTTGGGTAATTTGGAAACCTAGTCTTAGCTCAAATTGGCTAAGTTCAAGAGGTTAAACCTTTTTTTTACTTTAAATCAACCGTGCCTATATTGCTCATGATTTTCCAAACTGATCTTAGTCCCAAACATGACTAAAGATATTTCAACTGATGATATCCAAAACGATACCCCCTGAGGAAATCTTAGTCCCAACATATGACTAAAGATTTCCAGGTTCACCATAACCCCTTTCCCCTCAAATAAGGGATTTGGTTTAAGGGTATATCTTTCCACACCTCTGATATATGTTTTTGTAATTCCTCAATGTCTTCAGAGAGGTGGCGGGTCACGATGTCCAACAACTCTTCGGTGCATTTCTAAACCGACGTGCACACCTCAAATCAGACCGCACCCCAAACTGGGTACATTCCACATCACCACTGTTCACCCCGTCACATAATAAGTACACGTGCGTGCAAGATGGGCAAGGAACCGAAATGTTCTTACACTAATATTCGCCTCGAAAATGGCGATAAGGGACCGATATGTCCTTAAACTAATATTCGCCTTGAAAATGGCGATAAAGGACTGGAATGTCCCTAAACTAACATCCGCCTCCAAAATGGTGATAATGGACCGAAACGTCCTTAAACTAAGGCAATAGAGTCCAAATGCTCTTTTGTCAGATCTGAAATAGCGACGATCCAAAAAGTTGTTAAGTGGATCTTAGTCTCAAATTGGACTAACGCATGTTTAATAAGAAACCAATCGAGCCCTAAATGCTCACGAACGTTTATATCGATCTTAATCTCAAACCAGATTAACGATCCTTAAATAAAAACCCAAATCTAAATATATGGATTTGGAATAATTCACGCGCTACGAACGACGACATAAATTAGTCTCCGTATAAAATTCATGAGCAGCCAAAAATAAAACAAATACACACAACACGAAGTGAACTTCCAGAGCAGGAGAAAGTGGTTATCACGATGCGGTAACGAATTAACTGCAGGGGTTTGTGCCTGCAGGGAAGAGCGTCCCCACAATCAAAAACCCCTCACAAATGAGGAGGAATTTGATAAAGTTTGCTACAACGATCGCATCCGTCCAAATCTTCGATATATGATGACATAAATCAACTTAGCATTTTCGGAGAGGTAGACGGATAAATCAAAATATCATCTGCCTCTAGATTCAGGCAAGATGATCCATCTCTGTTTCGTCCCCGTTTTTGGTGGTAAACAATCCCGTTATAGCCAGATAACCATGACTGATATACTATTGCTTTTATTGTGTTTGGTTGTGCAATTAAATATTTATCCTGTTTAATAAACACTACCTGACATGTGCATGACACGTTACCTTTCCATTACTATACCTGTTACTTGGATTATTTACCAATGTCAACAATCTTGACTTGTTGTCCTGATGGATGTGACTTATTTCTAGATAAATATAACATGTATCTGTCTATTCCTATATTGGCATTAGGTAGATATCATCAATATCTGAGATGCCTGCGACCTACTGCTATTGTTTATACCTGTTACCTGAATAACTACCAATACCAACAATATCGACTTGTTATTCTGATTGACCCGACTTGTTGTCTTACTAGACAAGACCAGTACATGATTGTTCCTGTGTTGGCATTAAGTAGACATTCTATTGATACCTAACTTGAACACGAAACCTGGGGGGAAAAGGGAAATCAATAATGAAACCCGACTTGTAACTCAATAGTTCACTACTTCTAGAGACTGATCAGTCGATATGGGTTTCGGGTCCTGGAATGATGATGCTGACATCATTCATCTGTACATGATAATGTTTTACTGCTTAGCGACATGTCTCAGATTCAGCCCCGAGAATCATGACCGTGGTCCCAGGCACGCACGGGATACTATTGAGTTATATCGATAATTCTATTCATTGGTTTCAAATACCGTTAGGATAGATAACATAGAAAAACAGACTCTAGGATACACATGACATACCTATAGCCTACTGTTCTATCACTTGTGATTGTTTATTTATAATTATACACCATTTTTGCACATAACACTTTATAGTAAATTGCTCAGTTTATTATTATAATATTTATGACGCACAGACGTCTGGGTTTTGTATGACCTAGATACTTGACTTAACACGTGAGTATTTCGACAGGATCACCGATCAGCAAGGACCATCTCACTGATATAGCTCTTATTTATGTTTAGTTATTCCTTAGATCTTTATTGCTTTCACTATCTTTTTCAGTTATTGTTCTTATGGCTATCGGACATGTGATAGATAGATTTAGTAGTTTATTGTTCTTGATTACTGATTGGCAGGCTTAATGTGACTACGGAAGAATATTTTCTTACCGTAGGTAGCATGGTTAACCTTGTTACATCCCAAAATTTTCGTATTTTGGGAAGCGGGACGTGACAGAGCCACTCTTTTTCTCCTTCCTTCTTTCTTTTTTCAAAGTGCGCACTTCAGGAGGCCTCAAAAAAGGGAAAACGAGCCCCTTTTGATCTTTAAAAGTCAAAATCCTTGTGTTTTTAGGCTGTTGTTTCAATTGGTTTTGAACCTACTTGCACCGTGCTAGGAGCCTATTTGGCTAGGTGTGCACCTTATTGGGTGCACATCAAGCCAAGTGTGCATCGGCCCAGGTGCGCACCTCGCTAGGTGCGCACTTTCCTAAGTATGCACCTTACTGGACCTTTTGATCCATTCGGGACCTTTTAGCCCCCTTCACTCCCTCGCACCTTGCTAAGTGCATACCTTGCTAGGTGCGCGTCTCGGCAGGTGCGCACTTGTCATGTGCGTCCCATGCTCGGTGCGCATCTTGGCAGGTGCTCACTTGTTAGGTGCGCTTCTTTCTAGGTGTCCATTTTGGCAGGTGCGCACCTTACCACACACGCACTTGACATATATACACTCATCATCTCTTCTGTTAGAAAAAATTTCTAACGAAGCATTGTCTTTTCTTTTGCAAGGGGACTGCTAGCACTCTTGACCCCTGGCCCGCTATCCGAATTGCGAGACCCCCATAAAAACTCTGCGAGGCCCCCGATATACCCAAAGCACTCTCTAACTTGTTTCTAAACACAACACACATAGTGCACATTGAGTTCGCATAACCAGTATTACCCGTCAATCAGAGGTTCCCTCGCTCCAAAGTGAGGGGTAATTAACGACAGGTTAGTCCGTGGCTACTAGAGATTCGGATCCCCATAATCAATAAACCCTAGCCTAACCTAGGCAGGGAAATCTATACATGCTTGACTAGCGCGCGCATTCCTATCTCAATAGGGTCACGAAAAACACTCTACAAGCGTATTCCAGATCTGGTAGAGAGAATTAAACTGAAGGACCAGAGAGGTAGATTTGGTGTAAACTGGGAGGGGATTTATGATGAGTACATGGTGAGGTGCGAGGAGCGTGTTTACTTCATCGATGAGAGATTTCCTTATATCCTGATAGCGGATTATCAACATTAGTACTGAGGGATCACACGCCGTTACATCTTGCATCAATATGCGTATCCAGTTCAGTATGCATCTCGTGAACCTATTGAGAGAGATTTAGTAAAATTTTGACTGCCCAATGAATATTATATTTTTTATTTATTTAGAGTTTGCTCTAACTACAAGTTTGCATGCCCATGCATTGCAGATTCAAACTGTCTACCGGATTGAATACGTCATCGGAGCACGACTGTAACACCCTAGTTCGTTATACCGTGCTTGATTTGATTGTCTTATTTGTATTGTGGTGATTTCTTGATTTATTGCTATTATGGGTGTGAATAGTGTAATTGGTATCTGTGTTTGCATCCGACCCGACCAGCATGCTGGAAACCCGTCTTGATTCCTATTTATAATTTATCCCGGCTAGTTATGATGATCCGTGCACTTTCATGTTGTATATCTTGTATATCTGCATTTTTTAATAATACAATTATAATCAAATAATATATTTTAAAAATATCTAGCATGGCCTGCATGATACCCCTGACCCTGTGGTAGCATCCGTACATCGTGTTCTCGTCCCGTTCAGTGAAACAGACCCGTTTGGATAGCTACGTACACGCTACATGCATCCGTTCTTGGGGGTATACATTTTCGTTACCCAGATATCTTATTTTGGTTTTGGTTGATACGTATATTATCCGTATTTTCAAACCATAATTTTAGACCCAATCCGGGCGTGTTTTGGAGTAATTTTGTATTAACCAAAAACTCAAATTTTCTTAATATTTTATTCTTAATATATTAAACTATTCCAAACTGTATATTTTCCAACCATATAAATATTTTAAAAAGTATTTTTCCAATATTCAAATCCTAACTTATCCTAACAATTCAATCTTCAAATCTTACATGCCTCTCTCTCCTCTCCTCTCGTCCTCTCTCTACCCTATTTATACATATATATTTTTTATTAAATATTTTTTCACCCATGTCCTCTCTCCTTCTCCTTCTCCATTTTTAGTTTTCCCGCCTTCGAGCTCGAACCATCACCTCACGCTCGCTTCCTCCTCATTGTCGCCTCTCCCCGCTCATTTCCCTCTCCTCCTCCTCCCAACACCGCGACCACCATCACCCCGAGCACCCTGCAACCGTAACTGCGACGAACCTAAGAACCCAACCCATCGACCTTGCCTGCGTCTCGTCGCCGCCGGAGCTTGCCTCGCCGTCGACCTCGCCCTCCCATCGCATTCACAACCTCCATCCCTTCCTCCTCTCTTCTTTCCTGACCCCAAAACCATCATCCCCCTACAAGTTTACCTAGCACGACAACAAGGTTTCGGGAGGCATCGTCCATGCCAAATTCAAAAAATTGCCATTCTAGCTAACCCTAACTAAGAATCGTTAACTAGAAATCGACGGAATGAAATACAAACTACTTTGCAAGTAAAGGTGAACAAGGAATACAACCTTTGTAGACCGGTCCTTCACTTCATTAGCTCCGTGTAGTAGTCCCTTCGCTGCGATCAAGAAGTCCCGGACTCTAGAGAGGCTTCGATGAAGAAACGAACATGCTTGCTTCAAAGTCTTCGAGGCCGAAGATGATCTACGTCGAGGAGACAATAACCCAAGCTATCTCTTCAATAACTATGGAATTAGTGAAGCAAACACCCTATGCTAAATGGCAAGTAGTAGAGAATGATGAAGTAGGAATTTTGTTTACTTTAGATTTCATATTCTCGCTCAAAATCATCACCATTGAAAAAGCTACAAAGCTTTTGTCAAGAAGAAGAAGAAGAAGAACAAGTGATGAACATGAATTATTGTGTGAGGTTAGAAATGCAATCAAAGGTTAAGCATGTCATGCTTAACCCTTGTAGAGAGTTAATCATGAGCTAGGGTTAAAGGTTAGGTCAAAAAATATCTTAAGCTAGACAAAGAGAGTTGACAAAGTCAAAGATGCCTTGAAGCTTCTACAAGCTTTCAACAAATATCAACCATGACAAATATCCATAATATTTGAACTACTTAATGATAAATTATAAACCCTAATCTTAACCTTAGCATGGTTTAACCCTCATTAACCCTAGTTGCATTTGTAACCTAGCTTGATACATTTAACATATATCACACATATATCAATGTATCCACAATGAGAAAAGAATCCTTAAGTTAGCTAATATTAGTTAATATAATGTAATATATAAAATATAAAATTATACATTAAATTATTAAATCAACACTTGATTTAATAATCCGGCTATATCACATATAACCGGCTAATATCATATGTAACAACTTATCGAATCAACACTTGATCCGATAACCCGGCTATATCACATATAACCGACCAATGTCACAAATTGCGAGAATACAATACGGTATCACATACTCGTATCATTCTCGGTTCCGCACATATCATATATGTGCTCCTACTCCATTTCGCTTGATCCGGGAAACCCCTGTGTAAGACTCTAAAGACTCGTCAATATGCCGACAGTATGTGATGATCATATCAAACACCCATAAGCCACAAGCGATCTGCTAAACATAACGTCCACCCGGGTATTGAGTGATCTGAAGATCAACAAGCAAGCCTGCTCACACTCCTGCAAATCCAATCAGTAACAGTACCGTGCAGTCCGGTCTCTTCGTTTGGTATGTCGCATATCTCGTCTAGGGGTGGTAAACGTCAGACCCCAGTAATTCAATAAGTCATGTCGATATGAGGCTCATAACAGGTCGAGAAACTACTGATAACACTTACTAGTATATCTCTATAGCAGCCCTAGCCAGGAACTTCCTGTTATAGCCAATCGAGCACAGCACAACATCAACTTCCAATACCAGGAGAGACGAAACCCGTCCTATCACTCATTGCCTCTATGTGATTTGGGACTGTACCCAAAAGCCACCGTTTTGCACGTTCTCTTGAACATGGTAAGGTGGAAATCAAAGCATAGTGGGAATCCCATAAGACTCTATGACGATCTCGGGTCTACAGACTAACCTGTACCAGTGTCACCAGAGAACTGCCATCTGACGTTAGGTATAATACCATCCGGGAGTTCTCAGCGAGTCCGTCTAGTGTACCCAGTTCCACTGAGCACCCGTATACTGTCTCTGATGTCAAACACCAATGGATATGGGATCATCCATCGCCTATCTCTATGGGTCGAGAAGCTATACGCTAGTCTACTCTGGTATATCGATGCCCTGTCTCGATACACCCACAACTAGGAATATTTGAAGAATGTACTTAACGACTACTCTGTCCCCACTAGTATGATCTGCATCATAGTCCTGGTAGTCAAGTACTCATCCTAAGGGCTTTATCAACATGTAACATAGAGACAATCATTGTACATGTTAAGATAAAGAGCAACCAGATAGCATACTATCATGTCGAGAAAGAAAGTCCTCATTATATATGTCCAAGCATCCACTACAATATACATCGTATGTATAGTAATGGCCTCTAGGGCATACATATAACTAACAATCTCCCACTTGCACTAGAGCCATCTGTTGTAGTATCCCATACCCAACAATCAGCAGTGGTTGAAGTATCTCATGCTCAACCATCCCATAAAAGTCTCTTCTGGGTAAAGGCCTTTATGAGTGGATCCGTCGTGTTGTCCTCTGTAGTCTACTCTCATAACTTCGATCTCCCTGGAGATCAACCATCTCCATGATCACGTGATACTGCCTTAGAATATGTCTGGGTCACTGATGGGAAAGGGGTTCCTAGGCATAAGCTACAACTCCATTTTCACATAATGGTTGGAACGAAGTTCATTTTATGAACTTATATATATCCAGACTGCTTCTTTGGTAGCATCCTTGGTAGCAATGAATTCAGACTTTATCGTCTAGTTTGCTACGGCATCTAGCTTGGAACTCTTCCAACATACCGTCCCTCTACTGAGGGTAAAGACAATGCATGTGACTGACATTCAGTCTTCCTTACCACCCTGGAAGCTATCCAGTGATTCTCCCTAGGATCGATTGATATCATCTTACTACACCTAGTGAGAATCCTAACATCCACTTAGATCTATCTCATAGATCCAAAAACCCAGGATTTAGGAGGTATCACCTTGTTCCTATATGGAGAATCCATATGATAAGAGGAGATTGACCGAGTGCAGTATAGGAAACACTTTTCCTATCAAGAGTATGTATTCCACGTACAATACGAGGAACACCACCATACTCCCTACTACCTTTTTGTATATACAAGGTTCATCTACCATTTTGATGAAGTCAAACAGTTTGACTACCACATCAAAACAGATGTTCCAACTCCGCGATACCTGCTTTAACCTATAAAGCAACTTGCACACATTTCCGTTGCTCCCACTGTCTATGAAGCCCTCTGGCTGTGTACTTATAGACGCACTCTTCTAAATCACTATTTAGAAATGCAGTCATGACACCCAACCGTCAAATATCATAGTCATGATATGTAGCAATGGCAAGTAGGATCCGAATGGACTTAAGCATAGACACCAGAAAAGGTTTCATCATTATCCACTCTTGGTTGATGACGAGAACCTGTTAAAACAAGCCTTAGCTTTGAAAGTCTCAACTTTTCCATGTACACCAAGTAATATTCTCAAGATATACTTGCTCTTAATTGGGATTTAACCCTTCAGATATAGCAACCAAAATCCATACTTTGTTGGTGTATATGGATTCTATCTTAGATCACTTAGCATCCAGCCATTCTCACAGAGTCGCCACTCTTGATGGCCTGATCGAAACCAGTTGGGTAATCATCTCATGATCCAATTCTCGCTCCCACTGTCATAGAGAAAACCGAAGTATCTCTCAGGTGGGTGAGGAACCCTACCAGATCGGTGGAGAGGCTGAGGTTCGTTGGGAACTATTGAATCTTTTGGTTCTACCAAATCATCAGCTGCAGTTTGTATAGCTGGAACTCTTTCTAGTTCTAACTCACAACCACTAATTTCTTCACAAGAAATTCCCTTTTCCAAAGGTGGCATGATGAGAAACAAAACACCTTTTGCTCCTCAGTGTGGTAGAAAATATTCCCTTGCGAATACTTGGGATATCCAACAAACTTCCACAGAACTGATCTTGCCACAAGTTTGTCCGGATTTTTGCTTTTAGACATAGGCCGGACAACCCCAAATCTTAACATCCTTAAGAGATGAGCTCTTCCCATACCATATCACATATGGAGTGGTAGGCACCTGATTTGGTTGGAACCCTATTCAATAGGTATGCAGCTTCACAAGTGCATAACACCCAAAAAGAAATAGGCAACTCAGTAGTACTCATCATAGAGCATACTGTATCACATAGGGTGCGATTGCTCCGTCCCGATATACCGACGTGCTGTGGTGTATACGGAGGAGTAATGCTGAGAGAGAATCTCATTCTCCTTTAGAATAGTCCAGGAATTCCGTGCTCAAGTATTCTCCTCCCTGATCATATCAAAGGACATAATACTTTTACCCATTTTGGTTCTCTACTTCTAACTTATATTCATTGAATTTCTCAAAAGTTTCAGACTTGTGTTTCAACAGGAACACATGTGCAAATCTTGAGAGATCATCAGTGAATGTAATGAAGTACAAGGAACCAGTCCTGGCATGTGTAGACAGGGGACCTACATACATCATCATGTATCAATCCCAAGAGTTCACTGACTCTTTCTCTGTTTCCAATAAACGGAGCTATGGTTATCTTATCTTTGTGACATGACTGGAAAATTTCACAAGATATAAATTCAAACTGATTTAAATATGCATCTAAATATAACTTAGCTAGTCGGGTCACAGTTGATATAACCTAGTCTATAATGCCTCAAGAAGGATTCATTCATATCTGAACTCTTCCTCTTGTGTGTGTTCTGTACGTTAAGAACTATTGTTTGATTTAGAACGTATATGCTTTTAGATAACATGCCTGAACCGATCAACTCTTGATATAGGAAATGTTCAAAACATTATCCAACAATACAAAATTATATCCTTCTTTACACTGATATGATGTTGTATTTCAGGTTCGGTATCTAATAACATTCGTTTAGAATTAATGTATTTGGTAATACAGGGTAATGACTGCCAACTGCTTTGACCGCAACACTTGCACCGTTTCCAACTCTTGGAATTTATCACCCATACTCAGTTCTCTACCTATATGTAGCCCATGTAACAGATTACACATGTGGGATCCTGATCAGGTATCTTATACCCAGGATGTAAAGGAAACCGAGAAACGGTTCTCTGTAATGAACACACCCGAAGAAGATACATCATCATGCACTTTCTTCGTTTGGGTGGCACAGGAATCCTGGTAATCCCCTATTTCCTGCTCGGTCTTATAATATTTATAAGTTAGAGCGGGACCAACGTTCCCCAGCTCAGTATAACAAACGGGTTCGGTCAATACATCCATATTATTATCTTGATTAAGGCGTAATATGGTCGCTACCTGGAGAGAGAGAAGAAAACACTCAGCGTATGCTCTTGCAAGATTAGATTGGTTATAAATTTATCTAATCAGGATGGCTCCCACTGTTTTAGTCAAATCTTCCTTCAAACCCTAAATGGAAAGACTAGCCAGCATTAATTACACCCTACAAGTTCGTCAATCTTTCGGCCAGGCCAGTGTTGGTACTTTGAAGGAGATTCCCCGTGCTTTCGCACGGACCTAATTAAAATAAAGCTCATTTTCCTAGAGGCGTAACCTCGTTAACACATTTCTAGACACCTACTTGATTGGCTAATTGTAATGTGTAAAACTCTCCCATGAGTAACTTTTACTCGCAGTGGGTATCGGGATCCAACTATCTCATAGGAGGTATACAATCTCATTGCAAATTTCAACACTTGAAATTCCCGATAATGTTTTGCCCCAAGCGTCCTATGAACTTGACAGAAATCAACAAACCTTAGGCTACTAGTCAAGTTCAACCCGTCATTTCCTGATTGAAATAAACCCACCCACATGACCCTTGACAGAGGTCAACAAGGTCGCACGACTACCCTAAATCAATCGCATTATATGCTTTGTAGATAAACACTAATCAGCTACCGCACACTACGCCTTGACAGAGGTCAACAAACTCGGCACGAATACTAACTACCACTTATCTGAAGTGACGGAGGGCTACGACAGGTTTTTAAGAAAAACTTTTGCGTAATGAACTTGATATCGTCGTAGAATCGAGTGGTGAAAAGGAGTGCTTTTGAGGCTTTTACTAGTTTTGCTAAAGAGGTCACTCCCGGTGAAGAGATCTCGGCTCTTTCCTTGTCGAATGAGGTGCATGATATTTCACAAATACCACTATGTAAAGCAAAAACTTTAAAAGCAATCAAAAGACAAACCGAGTTTGTAGCATCTGCTAGTTTCGCTAAAGTGGTCACTCCTGGTGAAAGGATCTCGGCTCTTTCCTTAACGAATAAGGTGCTGGATATTCTACAAGGAATACCGCTATGCAAAGCAATAATTAGAGCTACCAGTTTTTAAAACAAGTTTCTACAACATCTTTTAGGTTTCTTTTATTTCATTAATCTCATTAATGAAGTCCCATTTATTATGCTTCCCAAGTATCAGATATGAAACGAAAGCAACAATATTAATTATATCTCATATATATAATATATAGGCATTCGTCTCAGAATATAATCAATGATCACATCACAGAATATCGCGCAGAATAAAACATCAACATATGAAATATTGGATATATTAGGATTTTCATGTTTTAGATTAAGCTAGTACAAAACACGGATTCCACGGTCCTGATGAATAGCCAATCCAACACCCATAGACCCCTACGAGAGCGGCAAGCAACCCTACCAATTCTAGAGTTAGGAGACCCGGTCTCGACTCCTCGAGATGGTCTCCCACTGGACCCTAGAACCCGGTTACTTGTGCTCCCCGCCTTGGGTTTATCTTAATGCGGAAAAGTAAATAATATACAATGGTGACATCATCCTCAATCCGGAAGTGCCCCAATAAAAGAATATTACATACAATGAACTTTACATGAATGAAAATGAAAAACTCTCATCTCACATATAACCCCCGGCTATTCAAACACGACGATCCAATATAACATATCATAACAACACATAACATCACATGTCATCAACGTAAGTGAATATGCTTATCTCAATTGTCGTTGACATATAGCAACGAAACCGGCGATACACTACATATTACACTTACGGTCGCAGAAAAGAAAGTGAAAAACTACAACAGTTGGAATCCGCAACCACCTTAGACATCACATGCTTAACCAAATGAATTCCTTAAATATCGCATGCCTAACAATTATAAATCCTGCATTTTAGTCTCGATATTCAAAACACCTTTTAATATCAAGTCGGTCAATTCAACAAGATTCCCGACATCTTGATCGAATGCTCATCGGGAACTTTAATAGATGGCCACACACCCCGATGCCATCGATGAAGTGCACTAAGGAGGAATACCGCTGCCGCGAGCATCCTAACGAATGCTTTTGGCGACGAGGTTCTCCTACAGTCACTCTGTCGGGGCTATGGGGTGTGGTTATCTAATAAGGTTACCTGACAAGTATCCGCATACACTACGTGATTGCGATGGACTTTTAATCACATCAAAATCCCGTGGCAACCGATCAAAATGAGATTAAATTGCTAGATTTATAACATTCAAATTAGTTATCTCATAACTACTTGTGGATTCCAAATATTGTATCCCATCACATAATATCCGGACGACGTTAAACTTTTCGATCGATTCATCAAAATCCCACAATTTCCTGACATCTCAACACTTGAGCACGATTCAATAATACCCAGAATATGCCACAGTACTTATGCACCAGCCGTAGAAGGGCAAACCTAAGACTCACTCATATTGCCACGGAACTACGACAAAACCTAGGGTTTGACCATGGTTCCGCGATCTAAAAAGTCGAGTTATGGTTTCATTCTTCTAGAGGGTTCATTGAATCACTTGTATGTTTTTCTGAATACGTTAAACTTGGAAAAATGGGTTTTTGATAATCGTTCGAACTTTTTAACTTCGCCTAGACAATATGTGAATAACCCGAAATAATGTTAAAACTACGAATACGAAACACTCCAAATTGTTTATAGTGTAAAATTACATCACATGGAAAATTAGCAAAATCAAACAACACCTGAAACATCAAAGCCAAGTCACTGGAACACACAAAAAATTTCAAGGGGGGGCTCGGATTTGGCCGAGATGGGGGGTATGTGGCCTGCCAAAAATTCATGAAAATGCATCAAATTTTGCTAGTGTTCATGTTATATCACATACAACACTCTGTACTTGTTAAAAAAAATTTTTTGACAATTATTTAAAATCGACAGAAACTTCAATTTTCCGTTTCAGGTTTCGGAGTATATCGGTTTCGTAATCTTAACAAAATCTGTATAAATTTCTAGCATGGTTATGATACCACTGCAGGTTTACCTAGCACGACAGCAAGATTTTGGGAGGCATCGTCCATGCCAAATTCAAAAAATTGCCGTTCTATCTAACCCTAACTAAGAATCGTTAACTAGAAATCGACGGAATGAAATGCAAACTACTTTGCAAGTAAAGGTGAACAAGGAATACAACCTTTGTAGACTGGTCCTTCACTTCATTAGCTCCGTGTAGTAGTCCCTTCGCTACGATCAAGAAGTCCCGGACTCTAGAGAGGCTCCGATGAAGAAACGAATATGCTTGTTTCGAAGTCTTTGGGGCCGAAGATGATCTACGTCGAGGAGACAATAACCAAAGCTATCTCTTTACTAATTATGGAATTAGTGAAGCAAACACCCTATACTAAATGGCAAGTAGTAGAGGATTATGAAGTAGGAATTATGTTCACTTTAGATTTCATATTCTCACTCAAAATCATCACCATTGAAAAAGCTAGAAAGCTTTTGTCAAGAAGAAGAAGAATAACAAGTGATGAAAATGAATTATCATGTGAGGTTAGAAATGCAACCAAGGGTTAAGCATGTCATGCTTAACCCTTGTTGAGAGTTAACCATGAGCTAGGGTTAAAGGTTAGGTCAAAAAATATCTTAAGCTAGACAAAGAGAGTGGACAAAGTCAAAGATGCCTTGAAGCTTCTACAAGCTTTCAACAAATATCAACCATGACAAATATCCATAATATTTGAATTACTTAATGATAAATTATAAACCCTAATCTTAACCCTAGCATGGTTTAACCCTCATTAACCCTAGTTGCATTTGTAACCTAGCTTAATACATTTAACATATATCACATATACATCAATGTATCCAAAATGAGAAAAGAAATCTTAAGTTAGCAAATATTAGTTAATGTAATGTAATATATCAAATATATAATTATACATTAAATTATTAGATAAATACTTGATTTAATAATCCGGCTATATCACATATAACCGACTAATATCATATGTAACAACTTATCGAATCAATACTTGATCCGATAACCCGGCTATATCGCATATAACCGACCAATGTCACAAATCGTGAGAATACAATACGGTATCACATACTCGTATCATTCTCGGTCCCGCACCTATCACATATTTGCTCCTACTCCGTTTTGCTTGAGCCAGGAAACCCCTGTGTAGGACTCTAAAGACTCGTCAATACGCCGGCAGTAGGTGATGATCATATCAAACACCCACAAGCCGCAAGCGGTCTGCTAAACGTAACGGCCACCCGGGTATTGAGCGATCAGAAGATCAACAAACAAGTCTGCTCACACTCCTGCGAATCCAATCAGTAACACTACCGTATAGTCCCGTCTCTTCATATGGTATGTCACATATCTCATCTAGGGATGGTAAACGTCAGACCCTAGTAACTCGATAAGTCGTGTCGATATGAGGCTCATAACGGGTCGAGAAACTACTAATAACACTTACCAGTATATCTCTAAAGCAGCTCTGGCCAGGGACTTCCTGTTATAGCCAATCGAGTACAGCACAACATCAACCCCCAATACCAGGAGAGACGAAACCCCTCTTATCGTTCATTGCCTCTATGTGATTCGGGACTCTACCCAAAAGCCACCGTTTTGCACGTTCTCTTGAACATGGTAAGGTGAAAATCAAAGAATAGTGGGAATCCCACAAGACTCTATGACGATCTCGGGTCTACAGACTAACCTGTACCAGTGTCACCAGAGAACTGCCATCTGACGTTAGGTATAATACCATCTGGGAGTTCTCAGCGAGTCCGTCCAGTGTACCCAGTTCCACTGAGCACCCGTATACTGTCTCTGATGTCAAACACCAATGGATATGGGATCATCCATCTCCCATCTCTATGGGTCGAGAAGCTATACGCTAGTCTACTCTGGTATATCGATGCCCTGTGTCGATACACCCACGACTAGGAATATTTGAAGGATGTACTTAACGACTACTCTATCCCCACTAGTATGATCTGTATTATAGTCCTGGTAGTCAAGTACTCATCCTAAGGTCTAACATGTAACATAGAGACAATCATTGTACATATTAAGATAAAGAGCAACCATATAGCATACTATCATGTCGAGCAAGAAAGTTCTCATTATATATGTCCAAGTATCTACTACAATATACATCGTATGTACAGTAATAGCCTCTAGGGCATACATATAACTAACACCCCCGACCTCACTGCACCCTCTTCACCTCACCCGACCTCGTCGCCATCGGCCCTCACGTCGTCAACCATCCCTTGCCATTGACACCCTATATCCTCTCTCATATCCTCTCCCTACAAGCCCATCACCCCTGCTCTTCCCTACACTGAACTCGACCCCAACAACCTCCCCGCAACTTACTGCCCATGGCCAGAAAGCCCTTTCCTTCCTCCTCTCCGTCGACGGCCCATCATCGACGTCACCCCCTCGTCGCCCTCTCTAACTAGAGCCTTGAACCCCGCATCCTCATCAAAACAAGACCACTTCTTCTTCTTTTTCTTCTCTTCTTCTTCTTGAGTTGTGTTTTTCGGTCACCGCCGGAGCCATGCCATCGTCTATGATCCAGGCGATCTAGTGGAAGTCCCAGCCAGCGTGGTCACATTCTTGCTTTGCTTGGTTTTGTTCTGTACGTGTGCGTGTGCATCATGACATTTACCGACATTGGACACGGCGTACACACCCTGTCTTAAGATCCGATCAGGCAAGTTTATCTTGTTACATGCTATGATATATATTTTGCCTCTATATGAATAAAAATATTAAATGTTTGTTGTATTGTGCATCCATATTATCGTTTTACTGTTTTCGGATAGCCATTCGTATCCGTATCATTTATTACAAATCTAGTTGCGTGCAAGTTTATCTTACTACATGATATGATATATATTTTACATTCATGTGAATAATAATATTACATGTCGTTTAATTGTGCATCCTATGTTAAAGTTTTACAGTTTTACGATGCCCGTATGTATCCGTATGGTCTATTACATATCTAGTTGCATGACCGATTATGTTATTTCATGTTACTGTTATATTAGCACCCCACGCTTGATATTTTGCATCATACGTAGTCATGGAGTTGTAAATGTGATCCCTGATAGACATTATGCATCCATGCTTTTACCGTGTTTCGATACTTGCTACAGTTTACTTTTGGGCATGCGTTTGATACATTGTGCACCACATGACATGCCCTCGACCTGTTACCTTATCCTGTTACTAATGCCGACAATCTTGACTTATGGTCCTGATGGATGTGTACTGTTGTCTACATAGACAAACCTGTACCTTCTTGATCCTGTGTTGGCATTAATTCTAGATTATCAATACCTGACTTGAACACATAACCTTGGGGGTATGGGGAAATCAAAAGTGTACTGAAGTGTAATTCAAAAGGATATTACTTGATTCGTGGTCCCAGGGGATAACGGGACAGAATCATTCATGATTCTTACTACCTAATCCGTGGTCCTGGAGGATAACGGGACAGAACCATTCTTGGTTCATATATCTTGATCCGTGGTCCCGGGGGATAACGGGGCATATTCTTTTGAGTTACATGGAGGAGTACATTAATTGATTTCAAATAACTTTAGAATAGATAACCCAGCAGTATAGTTCATATTACTCACCGCACGTCACGCACACATATACACTTCACTGTTCTATATCCGTGGCTATTTATTATATTCATGTTACTGTTTATATTTCTTGCCGGCATATCACGTTAAATCCTGATTGCTTATTATTATTAATATTATGACGCACTAACGTTTGGGTTTTGCATGGCCCAGCTCCCTTATCTCTTTCGCAGGCTGACCAGGAGTATTTCAGCCGACATGCCGAACAGCGAGGAGCATGTTAGTGTCTAGTTTAGTTTAGTTTTCTTTCCGTACTTTTATTTCCTGATGTGAGCCCGTATTTAGGACGTATTTCTAGATGTTATTGTTTATTGGATTTATTGCTTCCACATATATATTCCTTAACTCGTTTATTTTGGCAGATGGACATGTAGTAGATAGTTTTATATTTTTCCTGTTCTTGATATTTTATAGACAGCCGTAATGTGACTGTAGAGGGATGTTTCCTAACCACAAGTAGCATGGTTGGCTCTGTCACGTGCCGATCTTAATGCACTCTGGGAAGCGGGGCGTGACAATGACAGTCAGCACAGAATGGGATCGACAAGATTAAAAATATTATCAAAGGTCTCTTTCGCCGTCATACATTTAGACGTCCCGGCACTCCTCCCTCTCTTATCGTGGAATTTTCCCATACTTATACTCACCGGGCCTATGGCGATGGTGTTGGGCCATCGCATACTGATAGACTCCGAGGACATGAAGCTACCGCCGATGAACATGGGCCGTCGCAACCGGTTACTCAACTTGATCCTAAAGCTCTGTGAGAGGAATGTAGGGTTACAAGAGCCTAAACTCAGCGGGCGTTAAGGTGTTTGTAGTTGGACTTTCGAAACATTAGAATGTTGGTATTTGTTTTTATTTGTATCTATTTTTGTTGGAATGTTGGTAATTGTTTGTATTGGAATGTCGGAATGTCGGTATTAGTTCGGCTTATGAATTAATATGATTTTATTCTATTTGTTTGTGTTTGAATTTGTAGTGTATTTTTGATATATTAGAACGTTGGATGTCTAAAAATTGTTGTGCATGTTGAATAACCAAATCTATGTATGTTTTGGAGTGAGGATTTTGTGATGCAAACCCAGTTTCTAGGTAACAATGCAGAAGGTTAGCTCTAGATTATGCGGCGGAGTGCGGTTTTAAACCGAAGCTCCAACTTCCCATCAAGATAGTTTTGAGCGATTTAGAGTAAAACAACACTTTGAGAGTGCAGTTTTAACCTACATCCACAAACTCTGTGTTGTTTAAAACCACACTTTTAAAGTGCGGTTATAAACCGAAGCACCTACTTCCCATCCAGATAGTTTTGCTGGGTTTCGATTAAACCCACACTTTGAGAGTGCGGTTTTAACATACACACCAAACTTTATGGATCTAGAGTGTGGTACAGTTTAAAACAACACTTTTAAAATGCGGTTCCAGATAGTTTTGCGGGGTTTAGATTAAAACCGCACTTTGAGAGTGCGGTTTTACGTACACACCAAAACTCCATGGATCTAGAGTGTGGTAGATAAGGTTTAAAACCGCACTTTTTAAGTGCGGTTTCAAACCGAAATTCCCATCCAAATAGTTTTGCGGGGTTTTAGATTAAAACCACACTTTGAGAGTGCGATTTTAAATCGTAACTACCACACTCTTGTGGTTTTAAACCACGGCAAAATCCACACCTTACCTTCTGCATTGTTACTGTAACACCCGAGCCCAATAATACTATTTCTGTTACTGGTTGAGTGTTAGACATTGCTCATTTCAATTATCTTGCTTGTTTGGTTCTTGTTGCTAAATTTTAACCGGCTAAGTCATTTTTTCCTATAACAAATTTTAACACCTAAAATGAAATTAAAAATATCCATTTTGGCCTACTAGTCACCACTAGTCGCGTGGTAGCGTCCGCGCGTCAAGATTTCATCCCGTTCGGTGAAACGGGCGAGTTTGGACGGCTACGCGCGCGTGCAAGTGTTCGACTTGGGGGCATGCATTTTAATCATAAGACATCTCATTTTAAAATTTGGAACTCGCTTAAAATCCTATTATTTGAATTTGAAACATTTGGGCGCAACCCGGGCGCGATTTGGAAATGTTTCATTTAGCGCCAAAATACCCATTTAATTTAATAATATAAAACTATATAATATATTTCTGTTCCTTATTCTAACGTCTAAATCCCTTTTTAAATCTTTTTAAAATTTCCATTTTTAAACCTCCTTATATCTCCCCAGCCAATCACGAGAGAGATAATCTCTCGTGGGCCCCACCAACCCTCTCCCTCTCTCTCTCCGCCTCTCTATCTCTCTCTAATCTCTCTCTCTCTCTCCTAAAATCTCTCTCTATCTTATATTTTCCACTGTTCATAAATCCTTCGTCTTCACGACAGAAACTCATCGCAGAACCCACGAACCCCGAGCCCTAGCCATCTCGTCGCCGTCGCCGCCGCAGCCCCGCGCCGACGACGCCACCACCGTCACCCTCGCCTCCGCCTCCTCCTCTCCATCTCAACATTGTTTTCCCCCGCACTGCAACCACCTGCCGCCTTCGCTGCAATCGCGTGAGTCGCCGCCGGCAACCACCTGCGCCGCCTCCCATCGCCGTCGACATCGACTTCCTCCCTTCACCCTCGTCCCGACCTCTTCATCTTCCTCCTTCTTCCCTCGCCGGACTGCAGTCATTGAACCCGAGCCTAACCCTAGCACCAAACCCTAGTTCGCCGGAGATCGCGCCGTCGACTCTCCTCGTCGTCGCCAGCGCACCGCCGACCACCTTCTCTTCCCCCTGCAACCCAGACCAGGCCAGTACCTCTCCCCTACTCACCGCACCCCCGATCCAGCCACCTCCAAACCCTTGCCGCGTTCACTGTTCCTCGCCGGCGCCCCATCGCCGTCGAACCCGTCGCGGTTGACACCCGTGCCATCCCTGTAAGCATCTTTTTACTTTCTCCCTTCGTGTTAACCCCTCGCTGGTCGTTCGTGTCAATAGTTTGTATTTTGCTAACTTCGTCGCCGTTTTGACATTTCGCCGGATTCCGGCCGTGCCGACGACTTGACCCGACTCTCCAGCGAAGTACTCTGGTCCGTGTGGTTCCGCTATTCGTTGTTTGGACTCGATCCATGGCCCGTGCATCCGTCGCGTGTTTTCCGCCGACGCTACGTTCGTGTTTTCCGGTTTGCGAAACCGTCGAGGCAAGTATCCGAATACTTGCTCTAACATGCTAATATACAAGATCGAGACTTGCTATACATTTAATTATCATATTATTTAATATAACAACACAGTTGATGGTAATATCGATATTATAGTATAACTTAGAATTGACGGTTGCAATTATCATTAACATTGAATCATTATAGTAGATTCATGTAATTATCTGGTCTGCTATTAATCCATGCTTTTAACTAACTAAATCATTTAGATCGTCCTTGCTTTTAATTGTTAGATCATCCATGTGACAATTATTTATGCTTTAGTTTTAATTTCATATAGCTTCATTACTTTATGTTATTGATATTGCTCTACCTTGTGATTATTGCACCCCAAGGGTGCTTGAACCTGTTAATAAGATAATACAACTGCACCATGTTAATGCACCATTGTGATTAAATGAACTATTATTGTTATTTACTTTATTTCCTGCTGTTGTTCCTTATTCGCTTCTAAACCTGTTATGAGCACACCTTCGATTGTATTACATATTGACCTGACCTTGCTACACATGACATATATATACATACCGATGCACCGGACATGGTACCCTTTACTACCAACTCAACCTGTTGTACCATGACCTGACTTGTTACCTGATCTCATGCCTAATGCCAACAAACCTGACTTGGGGTCCTCATGGACCATTCCTGTTGTCTACCCAGACAAACCTGCTTTTACCTGATCCTTTGTTGGCATTAATTCTTGATTACCTGACATACATAACTTGGGGGTATGGGGAAATCAAAGGTGAAACCGACTTGTAACTCAACAGTTCGATACCTGTTCTGATCAGTCTTACGGGCTTGGCCAGTCCGGGAGTGATGATGCTGACATCACTCGTCCATCCTGCTACTTATTACTGCCTAGCGGCACGTCTCGGATTCAGCCACGAGGGTCTTGACCGTGGTCCCGGGCATGCACGGGATACTATTGAGTTACATCGACGAGTCATCAATTGATTTCAAAGACTTAGAATAGAAACCTGATAGGACAGTTTAGTTACCCACTGCACATTACCCTGTACTGTTATTTCATAGTACTGCTTTATTCATGTTCATCCCTGCATTGCTTATTACCATGTTCATATTATATTATTGGTTGACATGACGCGCTGACGTCTGGGTTTTGCATGGCCCAGATTCTTTACCACTATCGACGACCGAGCAGGAGTACTTCAGCCAGCAGGCTGATTTGTGAGTTCTGTAGTGACTAGTTTATTTATTTCATTTCATTTCCAGATGTGAGCCCGCATTATGGGACGTACTATTTATTTATTGTATTGGATCATTTGCTTCCGCACTTATTGTTCATTGACTCTTGTTATTATGGATTTGGACATGTGTTAGATTAGTTTATTTATCTTGTTCATGATATCTCTACAGCCGTAATGTGACTGTGGATGGATACTTCCTACCCACAGGTAGCATGGTTGGCTATGTCACGTGCCAAATCTTGCGTACTCTGGGAAGCGGGGCGTGACAGTTACCCAGCAATTGGGTTTGCATCACAACATCCTCACATTTATGTTAGTTATATGTATGCCCTAGAGGCCATTACTATACATGAGATGTATATTGTAGTGGATGCATGGACATATATAGGGAGGACTTTCTTGCTTGACATGATAGTATGCTATATGGTTACTCTTTACCTTAACGTGTACATTGATTGTCTCTCTGTTATATGTTGGTAAAGCCTTTGGGATGTGTACTTGACTACCAGGACTATGATGCAGATCACACTAGTGGGGCCATGGTAGTCCATAAGTACATCCTTTTATGTCCGTAGTCATGGGTATATCGAGACGGGGCATCGATATACCAGAGTAGACTAGCGTATAGCTTCTCGACACATATAGATGGGCGATGGATGATCCCATATCCATTGGTGTTTGATATCAGAGATGGCATACGGGTGCTCAGTGGAGACTGGGTACACTGGACGAACTCGCCGAGAACTCCCAGATGATATTATACCTCACGTCAGATGGCAGTTCTCTGGTGACACTGGTACAGGTTAGTCTGTAGACCCGAGATCGCCATAGAGTCTTGTATGATTCCTACTGTGCTTTTATTTCCACCTTACCACGTCCTAGAGGGCATGCAAAATGGTGGTTTTTGGGTACAGTCCCGAGTCACATGGAGGCAATGAGTAATAGAAGGGGATTCGTTTCTCCCGGTATTGGGGGTTGATGTTGCGCTGTGCTCGATTAGCCATAACAAGGAAGTCCCTGGCCAGGGCTGGTTTAGAGATTTACTGGTAAGTGTTACCAGTAGTTTCTCGACCCGTTATGAGCCTCATATCAGCATGACTTATCAGTTATTGGGGTCTGACATTTACCACCCCTAGACTTGATATGCGACATATCAGACGAGGAGACCGGACTGTACGATAGTGTTACTATCAGGCTTTTGCAGGAGTTGGAGCGGGCTTGCTGATCTTCTGATCGCCCAATACCCGCGTAGCCGTTACGTCCAGTTAGTACCGCTGACGGCTTGTGGATGCTTGATGTGATCATTACCTACTGCCGGCGTATTGACGAGTCTTTAGAGTCCTACATAGAGCTTTTACTGGCTTAGGCAAAACGAAATAGGAGCGCATATGTGATATATGCGGGACCGAGAATAATGCGTGTATGTGATACCGTATTCTATTGTCGCGACTTTTGTATCGGCTGGTTATATGTGATATAGCCGGGTTATCGAATCAAATGTTGATTCGATAAGTTGGTAAATTTAGTGTTAGTTGGTTATATGTGATATAGCCGGATTATTAAATCAAGTGTTGATTTAATAATTTAGTGTATAATTGTATATTTGATATACTAATTTACATTAACTAACATTAGCTCACTTAAGCATTCTTTTCTCACATGCGTGTACATGTAATATATATGTGATATATATTGATGTGCATTATTTATTTGTGTGTGTCATGGTTGTTGATACACTTTGCATGGGTGTATGAGACATACACCATTATAATTATATTGGTGGGGTTTTAATATTCAAAGTAAATACAAAATTAGTGGAAAAGTTGTTGAAAGCATGAAGCTTGTAGAAGCTTGTGAGTGCTTTAACAAAGTCCACCCATTTTGTTTTACTTAGGATATCTTAACCTAACCACTATAATTAGCCATGGTTATGTCTCTACATGAGTTAGTATATGACACCCACCTACCCATGGTTACATTATCTCACTTTGGATAATTTCATTCTCATCTTCTTTCATCATCTTCCTCCTCCAAAAGAAAAAGTATTCTAGGGTTTGATCCAAGTGAGAAATATTGTGAGAAAAGAAATTCTAAAGTGAGCACACTTCCTATTTCATCATCCTCTACTAGATTATCACTTTAGTATAGGGTGTTTTCTTCTCTTTGGTGAAGTAGTAGCTTGAGTTCGTATCCCCTCGACGTAGATCATTTTCGGCCTCGAAGACTTCAAGCAAGACCGTTGCTTTCTTCTCGTTGAGCCGTCCAAGAGTCTGGGAGTACCATGATCGCAGCGAAGGGACTACTACAAGGAGCTTTTGAAGTGAAGGTCCGATCTACAAAGGTTGTATTTCTATTTCACTTAGAAGTAAAAAGGTTTACTTTTGTTTTCATATTGTTTTCTAATTATTGATTCTAGTTTAGAGTTCCTTGAAACGGCAAATTTTTGAAAATGACATGGACAATACCTCCCGAAACCTTGCTGCCATCGATGGGAACCCTACAGTGGTATCAGAGCCAGGTTAGAAAATTATACGGATAATGTTAGATTATGAATACAAAACGAACTCCGAAACTTGAAATACTAAAACCTGGTTTCTGTCGATTTTCAAATGAGCTCTAAAAATTGTGCAAACATGTACAGAATCATCTATGAGCTAAACTATGAATATAGGAGAAAGTTGGGACCATGTGCTCGGATTTTGCCGAGCACATGGCTTGTAAAACCGAGGAGGGCGGCCCCTGCATTGAAATTTGGTCCAAATTTTTTTCCATGTTCTGAGCTCTTGGTTTTGGTATTTCCGATGTTGTTTATTTTTGTTATTTTTTCATGTGATGATTAACTCAATGCAATGGCAATTTGGAGTGTTTCATAGTCGTAATTTTAACTATTTTCGGGTTGCTTTAGACGATATTAAAAAGTTCAATCGGATATCAAATACCCATTTTAACCCTTGCTGAAAATTTCCAAGTTTTGGAATTTTCTTAAGTTAATTATATTCGATAGTCGTGCAAGTAACTCTATCGACTCTCTGGAAGAACAAAAACCTTAACTCGATTCTATGCCCTCGGAACCGCGACTGAACCTTAGGGTTTGCCGTAGTTCCGCGGTGTCATAGGTGAGGCGTTGGTTTGGCCCTTCTATGGCTGGATCATAGGTACTGTGGCACGTTTTTGGGTACTTTAACTTCGCTCAAGTGTTGAGCTTTTTGGGTAATTGTGGGTGTTTGTTGATTCGATCGGAATGTTTAACATCGTCTAGTTTTTTCTGCGACCGTAAGTGTAATATGTGGTATATTGCCGGTTTTCTTGCTATATGTCAACGATAATTGGGATACGCATATTTACTTACGTTGATGACATGTGATTTATATGTTTCTGTATATGTTATATTGGATCATCGTGTTTTGAATAGCCGGGGGTTTTATGTGAGATGAGAGTTTTTATTTTCATTCATGTAAAATTTAATGTATGTAATATTCTTTTATTGGGGCACTTCCGGGTTAAGGTTGATGTCACTATTGATATATATTATTTACTTTTCCGCATTAGGATAGACCTAAGGAGGAGAGCACAAGTAACCGGATTCTAGAGTCCAGTGGGAGACCAACTCGAGGAGTTGAGTCTGGGTCTTCTAACTCTAGAATTGGTAGGGTTGCTTGCCGCTCTCGTAAGGGGTCTAGGGGTGTGGGTTTGGCTATTCATCACGATTTTGGAATCCGTGTTTTATACAGGCTCAAAATAAAACACGGACCTCTTAGTATATCCAATATTTCATATGTTTCTTCTGCTGTGATATCTGTGATGTGATCATTTGATATGTTGAGATGGATACTGTATATAGTATGTATGATATAGTATATAGACGTTGCTTATGTTTTACACCCACGCTAGCCCTGCCCTGCCATTAGTTACCTAACCTAACGGTGCATGACGGGACATCGAGGCGAATGTGGATGGCATAAGCGTACGTTGTATTTATATTTAATATTTAGGTGACTTAAATGACGGGACTTTATTAATATGATTAATGAAAGAAAAGAAACCTAAAAGATGTGGAATCGAATTTTCAAAAACAGGTAGCTATAGTTCTTGCTTTGAATAGCGATGTTCCTTGTAGAACATCCTGCACCTTATTCGATAAGGAAAGAGCCGAGATCTCTTCACCGGGAGTGACCTCTTTAGCAATAACTGGCAGATGCTACAACCCTCGGTTTCGTATTTTAATCATTTTTCTAGTTCTTGATTTGCATAGTGATATTGTGAATATCATGCACCTCATTCGACGAGGAAAGAGCCGAGATCCCTTCACCGGGAGTGGCCTCTTTAGCGAAACTAGCAAAAGCCTAAAAAACACTCCATTTAAAAATCATTTGATTCTACAATGATATCAAGTTCATTACGCAAAAGGTTTTCTTAAAAACCTGTCGTAGCCCTCCGTCATTTCAGATAAGTACTTCATAGTATTCGTGCTACGTTTGTTTGCCTTCGTCAAGGCGTAGTGTGCGGTAGCTATTTATGCTTATTTGCTTATGCATATGATGCAGATTGAGTTAGGGTAGTCATGCGACTTTGTTGGCCTTCGTCAAGGATCGTGCGGGTGGGTTTAATTCAATCAAGAAATATACGGGTTGAACTTGACTAGCCGCGTATGGTTTGTTGACCTTCGTCAAGGTCATAGGTTGCTATGGGCAAAATTATCGGGAATTTCAAGTGTTGAAATTTGCAATGAGATTGCATACCTTCTATGAGATAGTTGGATCCCGATACCCACTGCGAGTAAGAGTAACTCCTGAGAGAGTTTTACACTTTACAATTAGCCGATCAAGTAGGTGCCTAGAAAGGTGTCAACGGGGTTACGCCCTTGGGAAAATGAGCTTTATTTTAATTAGGTCTGTGCGAAAGCACGGGGAACCTCCCTCAAAGTACCGGCACTGGCCTGGCTGAAAGATTGGCGAACTTGTAGGGTGTAATTAATCTCGGCTAGTCTTTCCTTTTAGGGTTTGAAGGAAGATTTGAGAAAAACAGTAGGAGCCATCCTGATTAGATAAAATAATAACCAATCTAATCTTGCAAGAGCGCACGCAGAGTGTTTTCTTCTCTCTCTCTCTCTCTCTAGGTAGCGACCATATCATGCCTTAATCAAGATAATAATATGGATGTATTGACCGAACCCGCTTGTTATACTATGCTGGGAAACGTTGGTCCCGCTCCAACTTATAATTGTTATAAGACCGAGCAGGAAATAGCGGATTACCAGTATTCCCGTGCTACCCAAATGAAGAAAGTGCATGATGATGCATCTTTTTCGGGTGTGTTCATTATCAAGAACCGTTTCTCAGTATCCTCTATGTCCTGGGTATGAGATACTGGATCAGGATCCCACATATGTAATCTGTTACATGGGCTACAGATAGGTAGAGAACTGAGAACGTGCGATAAAATTTCAAGAGTTAGAAATGGTGCAATAGTTGTATCCAAGATGTTGGAAGTTATCACCCTGTATTACCAAATACATTGATTCTGAACGAATCTTATTAGATACCGAACCTGATATACAACATCATATCAATCTCTTTATTTAGTAAAGAAGGATATAATTTTGTATTGTTGGATAATGTTTTGAACATTTCCTATATCAAGATTTGATCGGTTCAGGCATGTTATCTAAAATCATATACGTTCTAAATCAAACCACGGTTCTTAACGTACAGAACACACACAAGAGGAAGAGTTCAGAAATGAACGAATTCTTCTTGAGGCATTATAGACTAGATCATATCAATGTGACCCGACTAGCTGAAGTTACATTAAGATACATATTTAAATCAGTTTGAATTTACATCTTGTGAAACTTGCCAGTCATGTCACAAAGATAAAATGACCATAGCTTCGTTTACTGGAAACAGAGAAAGAATTAGTAAACTCTTGGGATTGATACATGATGATGTATGTAGGTCCCCTATCTACACATGCCAGGTCCGGTTCTTTGTACTTCATTACATTCACTGATGATCTCTCAAGATTCAGACATATATTCCCGTTGAGACGCAAGCTTGAAGCTTTTGAGAAACTCAATGAATATAATTCAGAAGTAGAGAACCAAAACGGGTATAAGTATTATGTCCTTTGATATGATCAGGAAGGAGAATACTTGTGCACAGAATTCCTGGATTATTCTAAAGGAGAATGAGATTCTCTTTCAGCATTACTCCTCCATATACACCACAGCACAACGGTGTATCGGGATGGAGCAATCGCACCCTATGAGATATGGTGCGCTCTATGATGAGTGCTATTGAGTTGCCTATTTCCTTTTTGGGAGTTATGCACTTGAGAAGCTGCATACTTATTGAATAGCGTTTCAACCAAATCAGGTGCCTACCACTCCATATGTGATATGGTATGGGAAGAGCCCATCTCTTAAATGAGTTAAGATTTGGGGTTGTCCGGCCTATGTCAAAAGCAAAATCCGGACAAGCTTGAGACAAGGTCAATTCTGTGGAAGTTTGTTGGATATCCCAAGCATTCACAAGGGAATATCTTCTACCGCACCGAGGAACAAAAGGTGTTTTATTTCTCGGCATGACCATCTTTTTAGAAAAGGAATTTATTTTGGAAACAAATTTGTGGTCATGAGGTAGAACTGGAAGGAGTTCCAGCTATACAAACTACAGCTGATGATTTGGTAGAACTGCAGGATTCAATAGCTTCCAACGAACCTCAGCCTCTTCGCCGATCTGATAGAGTTTCTCACCCACCCGAGAGATACTTCAGTTTTCTCTATAACAGTGGGAGCGAGGATTTCATCATGAGATGATGACCCAACTAGTTTCGAGAAGGCCATCAAGAGCGGGGACTCTGTAAGAATGGCTGGATGCTATGCGACCTGAATCTATATACACCAACAAAGTATGGATTTTGGTTGCTATATTTGAAGGGTTGATTCCCCATCAGGAGCAAGTATATCTTGAGAAGATTACTTGGTGTACATGGAAATGTTGAGACTTTCAAAGCAAGACTTGTTAAAGGTTTGCGTCGTTGACCTGGTGTGGCTTATGATGAAACCTTTTTCTAAGTGCCTATGCTTAAGTCCATTCAGACCCTACTTGCCACTGCTACATACCATGAATACGATATCTGGCGGTTGGGTGTCATAACTGCTGTTCTAAATAGTGATTTAGAAGAAAGCGTCTGTAAGTACACAGCCAGAGGGATTTGTAAACAGTGGGAGCAGTGGAAACGTATGCAAGCTGCTTTATGAGGCATCGAGGAGTTGGAACATCTGTTTTGATATGGTAGTCAAAGCGTTTGACTTCATCAAAATGGTAGATGAACCTTGTATATACAAAAGGTAGTAGGGAGTATGGTGGTGATCCTTGTATTGTACGTAAATGACATACTCTTGATAAGAAAGGAGTTTCCTATACTACGCTCGATCTCTTCTTATCACAATGATTCTCCATATAGGATCAAGGTGATACCTCCTAAATCCAGGGTTTTGGATCTATGAGATAGATCTAAGTGGATGTTAGGATTCTCATTAGGTGTAGTGAGATGGTATCAATCGATCGTGGGGAGAATCACTGGATAGCTTCCAGGGTGGTAAGGTCGACTGAAAGTCAGCCATAGGCATTGTCTTTACCCTCAGTAGAGGGACGGTATGTTAGAAGAGTTCCAAGCTAGATACCGTGGCATACTAGACGATAAAGGCTGGATACATCACTACCAAAGATGCTACCAGAGAGGCAGTCTGGGTGTATATTAGTTCATGAGATGAACTTCGTTCCTACCATTGTGTGACAATGGGGTTATGGCTTTTGTCTAGGAACACCCTCCCATCAGTGGTCCAGACATATTCTAAAGTAGTATCATCTGATCATGGAGATTGTTGATCTCCAGGGGATCGAGGTTAGGAGAGTAGACTCAGATGACAACACGACGGATCCACTCACAAAGGCCTTTTCCCAGAGAGAGACTTTAATGAGATGGTTGAGTATGAGATACTACAACCACTGTTATCAGATGGCCCTAGTGCAAGTGGGAGATTGTTAGTTATATGTATGCCCTAGAGGCCATTACTATACATGAGATGTATATTGTAGTGGATGCTTGGACATATATAGGAAGGACTTTCTTGCTCGACATGATAGTATGCTATCTGGTTACTCTTTACCTTAACGTGTACACTGATTGTCTCTTTGTTACATGTTGGTAAAGCACTTGGGATGTGTACTTGACTACCAGGACTATGATGCAGATCATACTAGTGGGGCTATGGTAGTCCATAAGTACATCCTTTAATGTCCCTAGTCGTGGGTGTATCGAGACGGGGCATCGAAATACCAGAGTAGACTAGCGTATAGCTTCTCGACCCATATAGATGGGCGATGGATGATCCCATATCCATTGGTGTTTGACATCAGAGATGGCATACGGGTGCTTAGTGGAGACTGGGTACACTGGACGGACTCGCCGAGAACTTCCAGATGGTATTATACCTCACGTCAGATGGCAGTTCTTTGGTGACACTGGTACATGTTAGTCTGTAGACCCGAGATCGCCATAGTCTTATGTGATTCCCACTGTACTTTGATTTCCATCTTACCACATCCAAGAGGGCATGCAAAACGGTGGTTTTTAGGTACAGTCCCGAGTCACATGGAGGTAATGAGCGATAGGAGGGGATTTGTCTCTCCCGGTATTGGGGGTTAATGTTGCGCTGTGCTCGATTGGCCATAACAAGGAAGTCCCTGGCCAGGGCTGGTTTAGATATTTACTGATAATTGCTACCAGTAATTTCTCGACCCGTTATGAGCCTCATATTGGGATGACTTATCAGTTATTGGGGTCTGACGTTTACCACCCCTAGACTTGATATGCGACATATCAGACGAGGAGACCGGACTGTACGGTAGTGTCACTGTCAGTCTTTTGCAGGAGTTGGAGAGGGCTTGCTTGCTGATCTTCTAATCGCCCAATACCCATATAGCCGTTACGTCTAGCTAGTACCGCTGTCGGCTTGTGGGTGCTTGATGTGATCATCACCTACTGCCGGCGTATTGATGAGTATTTAGAGTCCTACATAAAGGTTTTACCGGCTCAGGCAAAACAAAATAGGAGCGCATATATTATATGTACGGGACCGAGAATAATGCGTGTATGTGATACTGTATTCTATTCTCACGACTTTTGTATCGGACGGTTATATGTGATATAGCCGGGTTATCGAATCAAGTGTTGATTCGATAAGTTGGTACATTTAGTGTTAGTCGGTTATATGCGATATAACCGGATTATTAAATCGAGTGTTGATTTAATAATTTAGTGTATAATTATATATTTGATATACCAATTTACATTAACTAACATTAGCTCACTTAAGCATTCTTTTCTCACATGTGTGTACATGTAATATATATGTGATATATATTGATGTGCATTATTTATTTGTGTGCGTCATGGTTGTTGATACACTTTGCATGGGTGTATGAGACATACACCATTATAATTATATTGGTGGGGTTTTATTATTCAAAGTAAATACAAAATTAGTGGAAAAGTTGGTGAAAGCATGAAGTTTGTAGAAGCTTGTGAGTGCTTTGACAAAATCCACCCATTTTGTTTTACTTATGATATTTATTAACCTAACCACTATAATTAGCCATGGTTGTGTCTCTACATGAGTTAGTATATAATACCCACTCACCCATGGTTACATTATCTTACTTTGGATAATTTCATTCTCTTCTTCTTTCTTCATCTTCTTCCTCCAAAAGAAAAGGTATTCTAGGGTTTGATCCAAGTGAGAAATATTGTGAGAAAAGAAATTCTAAAGTGAGCCCACTACCTATTTCACCATCCTCTACTAGATTAGCACATTAGTATAGGATGTTTGCTTCACTTTGGTGAAGTAGTAGCTTGAGTTCGTATCCCCTCGACGCAGATCATTTTAGACCTCGAAGACTTCAAGTAAGACCGTTGCTTTCTTCTCAAGGAGCCGTCCAAGAGTCCGGAAGTACCATGATCTCAGCGACGGGACTGCTACAAGGAGCTTTTGAAGTGAAGGACCGATCTACAAAGGTTGTATTTCTATTTCACTTAGAAGTAAAAAGATTTACTTTTGTTTCCGTATTGTTTTGTAGTTATTGATTCTAGTTCAGAGTTCCTTGAAACGACAAATTTTTGAAAATGGTATGGACGATGCCTCCCGAAACCTTGCCGACGTCGATGGGAACCCTACAATTTCATTACTCCAAAACATACATAGATTCGGTAATTCAACATACACAACAATATTCAGACATCCAACTTTCCAATATATCAAAAATGCACCGCAAAGTCAAACACAAACAAATAATACTAACCATAAGTTCAAATGAAAAACATAAACATTAAGGGTCTTATTGAAAGTTCACTTTCACTTTAAGTCCATAGTCTACTCCTATAATTACAAATATGCTGCATATAAAAATTCAAATTGAAGCAAACATAAGCCTACATTACTTATTATTAATGTCTTTCACTTTAAGTCCATAGGCTACTCTTACAATTAGAAATATGCGACATATAAAAATTCAAATTGAAGCAAACATAAACCTCCATTACGTATTATTAATGTGGGCATCATCTCTTGTTGTGTCTATATTCGTGGTACTTGGTACACTGATTGTGTCTCGCCCTAATAGCTTATGAATTTTGATGATCCTTTTAGTTAGATTTGATGATAGCTTAAATATGAATAGTTTGTTTAGTGTTACTTGCTTATCTTGCTTTACCTTATTGACACTAAACTTGTATACACTTGATATTTAGATTCTATATCCTATATCCCATATCTTGTGTATATCGAGTAATATATCAATATCAGCTTGCTTTTCTTCTGTTATATTGTTTGGTATCGATATACTACTCTCATTCATTGTTTTGATGATTCATGATATGAATATGAATATACATGTGTCCTATATATTGGTTTTCATATATCATGTATATACTATTCATAGCTTGTGATATTAAAACAATAAATGTTTCATATACTTATGTCACTATAACTTGTTTATTTCATAACACTATATATGATGTGCTTGGTTGTTTTGAGATTTCTTTTCAGGATATTGGATATCTCACGACACAAGGATATAAAGGAGGATGGTGGAAATTGAGCTTAACAGACATATCTAATTGAGGTTGGAGAATATGGACAAGAGTTTCCTAAATTGTATATCAAGCTTCGTGAGTTCAAGCTATAGCCGAGAAACAAGAGTTCAAGAATTCAAACTACGAATAGCTTTAAGAAGCTAGAAGCCGAAATCCAAGTTGAAGCGTCGAAGTCAAGACCAAGATTTGAAGTTTAAGATATCGACTTCAAGATGCTAATGAGTGTATTGGCGAGTTCCGAAGTTGAAGTAAAGCGGATCGCCAAAGTTCAAGAGCTAGATACGACAAGGATTCAAGAAATCGAAGATTTGCGAAACCGACATAAGAATCCATGTAAGTACTCTATAGATTATGGTTATATCGATTAGAGCTCTTGAAACACTCACACACGCTTGCACAAAAGTTTTACAAACATTGGGTTTTCGAGTTATAAGTTTTCGTATTCTTAAAATCCTTAAACTTTCAGTTTTGTGCTTGTGCAGACGTCTTCCTGATTGAGTCGCAGACGTCTGCCTACTGTTCATTTTCATGTATCGGGTTCCTTACATGATTTTAGACTATTGACAGACATCTGCAGTTCATCTTAGTAGACGTTTGATGAAGGATTTCAAAATGGATTTTTTAAACTTCATAGTCTGCCCAATTGAACTTCATACATCTGCCGAGCCTTACCTTGCACTATGTTATTTTGCATTAAGACCCAGACGTATGCAACTCATCGGGACAGACGTCTGATATTATATTTTAGCCAAAACTTTTCTTGTTCAGATGTCTGCCCTATTTGAACTTCAGTCGTCTATGTTGGGGTCAAAAATTACACCCCAGTTGACCAAATCAAAGTCAAAGTCAACCCCAAGCCAGGTGGACCCAAGCCCAGGTCAAGTGGGTCCATGCCCAGGTCAAGCCCTGCGGCCAGCCTCCCCCATGCCAAAATAAAAATTATGTAATAGATAATTTTGATATAATTTTTATGAATAAATGTATGAAAAATGGGCATAAAGCCATGTTTTTGTAAAACTCATAGCTCATGTGCAAAAGAAATGAGCACATGAGATATGAGATGGGCAAGATGCCATTTTGAAAAGTCCAAGGGGCTATGTATAAATTTGTAAGCCTATAAAAGACAACATGATGATGACATAAAAAAAGAAGAATTCATTCCCCTAAAAAAACTAGGGTTTGTGTTTCCTTCTCCTTTCTTAAGTTTTTAAAGTTTTTTTTCTTTTTTGAATTAAATCAAGAGATTAAATCTTCCTTTCCCAAAGATAAATAATTTTTCACCATAAAATCCTTGAAGGGGAACCCAGATCTCCCAAAAAATCTCTAAAAGGGGAGATTTTTAAGTCTCACCCTTTTTCTCCAAAATCCAGTCAACAAAGAGGAGAAATAAGTAGACCCATCTCTAAAGACCCCTCTTTGGAAAGATCTAAGGCTCAAGAGGAGGATCCAGGGCTTAGGGGAGAAGAAAGGGGTCCCCTTGAGCATTTTCAAAGATTTCTTGGAGTTTAACTCCACAAATCAAAATTTCTAGGAGTTTAACTCTATATAAATAAAGTCTTTGTTTTTAGGAGTTCAACTCCAAAAGTCAATCAGGGGTACAACTCCCTGTACAGGGGCTAAGCCCTTTTTTTCCCGTTGGCTCCCAGTGCCCGCAAGCCAAGAATGTGAGGCGCTGGCATCCAGCGCCCGCATGCCCAGCACGTGAGGCGCTGGCGTCCAGTGCCCGCGTACCGGGCACGTGAGGCGCCGGTGCCCACGCGTCCTTTGGACGCTACTTCCTCTTTCTTATACACACACACACTCCACAACACTGACCCTCGTAAACTTTACGTGTCCCTCGATATATCCAAATCCCTTCCAAAACACAACATACGTATAGTGCATATTGAGTTTGCATGACTAGTTGACCCATCAATCGGAGGTTCCCTCGCTCCAAAGGCAAGGGGTAATTAACGGTAGCTTAGTCCGCGGCAGCCGGAGATTCGGATCCCCATGATCAATAAATCCCAGCCTACCCTAAGCAGGGGAAATCTGTAATGTGCCTGACAAGCGACGCGTATTCCCATCTCAATTGGGTGATGAAAAACACCCTACAGTCTGCAATTAAAAAGATTTAAAAAAAATATAGCCGTTTATAGCCATTGGGGTCTTTCAAAATGAACTGCAGACAGACATCTACCCTTTTGTCTTCAGATGTCTGCCGTGCTTAAAAACTGCTGCCCCCACTAGTTTTGAGTTGGTTTTTTTCCATAAGGCTATAAATAGGTTTTGATTGCGATTTTTGATGGCTATCACTTCTAAAATCTAAAACTGGAATATCCAAGTGACCATCCTACATCTTGTGAAAGAAAAATTCTTATTTGCATTTCTATCTTTTCTCATACATAATTAAGAGCTCAAATTTGATTATCCATACTTTGTAAGAGTATTAGAGAGAAAGAGAGAGAGCTTTGAGAGAAACTCCATTTATGAGTATTGTGCTTATTTATAACCCTTTTCTTCTTCTTTTGTGCGAGCACTCTTGAGTGCAAGAGTGTCTTTATAAGGGAGCTGAGTGAGAGAAGTTTTTTTTGCTTTATGTGAGGATTCTTGAGTGCAATGGTGTCTTTGTAAGAGAGGAGAGTTTATAAAGTGAAGTGTTGCTCATGTGTTGAGCTACGCGTGGTCTCATTGAAGACGTGTTCATCTTTGGAGAAGACGCGGAGTTTAAATAGAATGGGCTTAAGGGCCTAAACAAAGAGGACTAGGGACCGAGATGTTATCGGGATGCCAAATCTCTCTAAAAACTTTGTGTTTGTGTTTGCTTGAGTTTGCAATTTTTTATTGCTTATTTTCCTTAGCTTAGAAATTGCAAGCTAGGTTTATTGCTTCCCTCTATATGCTCTATATGCCCTTTACTTGCTTGATTGCTATATCTATTGCCTGCTATATGTTTATGTGTTCACAATTGTGATTAGTTTAACCACTCATCTATATTGGTATATCCTTTGCTAAAGCTATTCAATTGTATTATCTTTGCAAGTGTAGTTTAGAATTTTTAATTTGACCATATCGGTAGCTTAGTTCTATTCACCCCCTTTAGGACTTCTTTCACACACCCCTTCATGGTTATGTTGTGGCATTAACTTTTGGTCATCCATCATGTTCTTAATACGTGTAATTTTCCTTTCTTATTTCTTCTTATCGTCAATAGGTGGAAATACTAGGAAGCCCGAGTACGGCGGCCAGAATCGACTATCTGGAATATGTCTAAATGTTGTAGCATACGAAGTGACATACTTGTATGCAGCATACCAATCGGAGCATAATGTATCAAAATTTATGTTGCCTCCCCAGGATGCGCACGAACAAGCAGCCATTACATATGCGCATGGAATCTTCTCCAACAAAGGAATGTTGCATTTGCATTGACACCTAACACCATTTATATGCACTTCAAAGTTAACTTCGTTATTCTTAGTTACTCGCCAACATTCGAAGGAGAATCTTACTATACCCTAATTTCTAGACTCATCGTTATGGGCATTCAATCGGTTTTATGTCCGTGGAGTGAATGTGGTGGTCCAATTTTCTACCATTTCCCGACGGGTAACAAAGTATTTGTTAATTTGGTAAAATGTTTGAGTGATCAATGGCTGGATTGGAAATGCACAAGATTCTTTAAGGACACCGTTAAATCTTTTTGAACAATTTGTTGTCATTATATGGAACCATTTACCTTGCTTCTTACACAAAGCCCGCCGATCTTCTTTATCCCAACCCAAACTATCACCAATCCAAGTGTCCACATCTGGACATAATTCTTTAATCTTATCTCTCAATCCATCATAGATAAGTAAATCAGGGGTGCATCCTTCTTTGTATAACAACTTCATCAACGACTTATTTGCAATTTCTTAAGAAAGTTTGCTTTAACGTGTCTCATAAAATAATGATGAGAATGAGGCTGATTCCATCCTTTCTGTAGGACCTTCGGAATTCCTTTCATCCGATCCGATATCCATATGATATCCCGGGCAGCAACACTGGGGATAAAAAGTTTAATACATGTAAAAAACCATTCTCGGTTTTTCGTGGTTTCACTGCTGACTATTGCAAATGCCAAGGATAGAAACCTCCATCACCGTCCACACCTATAGAAACTAGCAATACACCCTCATATTTACCATATAAATGTGTGCCATCGAGCTAAGGACCGGGCGAGAATATTGGAATCCCTCGATAGATGATCCGAATGACCAAAATATATCGATGAAATATATATATCCATCTATGTATGGTTCTCCGACGATATGATAAACTGTAACAGGATTGGCTCGCTGGAATGCTTCCATATATTGATTCAGGTTTTGATATGATGCCTCCCAGTCCACAAAAATCATGCATAATGCCTTCCTCCTTACATCCTATGCTTTGAAATGTGACATCTCTGTGCAACATGTCATGTTCAGATGATCCTGAATCATAGATGGAGTCATATCAAGTTGTTTCCTCAAAGTTGGCAATATGCGACGGCAAATAAATTTAGCTGTAGGATTCCTGCCATCAATGACTCTACCTGTACTTCGGCACGTATGGTCCATAATATAAGTCTTTACTGTGAAATGGCTGGAATGTTTATGCTCTTTCATAACCGATGCATGAAGTCTCCATAGACATCCCTCACGATTTGTACCTTGACGATAAGCACATTCTACAGTATACTCACTGTGATTGCTGCAGACCACTTTGAAACTGATAGATCTCCGAAGTGACCATTCACTTATACAATTAATCAATTCAGACTTTGATGCAAAAACCTGTCCAACTTTAAACGCATCGATTCTCGTCGACCATTTACTTTCATTGACGATAGAGTCTTCAACGACATAATTCGGAACCGCAACATCATCAATTTCCTCATCAGGATGAGGATCGTCAAACTCAACATACTCATTGTTCGCATAAACCACCGATCATCATCATCATCATCCTGAAATGCAACTTGACTGCTATCCATTATCATATGAGCCTCCACATTTTCATGTTCAATGTGTGGAGATGAAGGGCCCGACTCAACTTGACAATAGGTGTGATCTTTATTAGTAGTTTGAATATATTGGTTGCATTTGTATGTGGGAAATAGTCCCACATCGGATGGAGAGACGAACACCCAAGTCTTTATAATAGTTCCCAATATTTAAGTAATAACTTGAATAAAGTGAATAATGAGCCAAGTGGGCCTGATTTCTAGCAGGCTTATAACATTTATTTACTATTTTCTTTGATGAGGCACTTGGGTTGAATCTGAACAGAACTAACGGTTGTGTTGTATCTTGGGGTGATTGCCTACTACTGTACTCCCATAGTGGGGGCAATATCACCATTTAGAAAGTGTATCATACACGCCTCAAAGCTTTTAATTCTGTCTTAACCAAACTAAAACTCAACAATCGAAAGGTGATATCATGGAGACAGAATTAAATTCAAGTGTCAAGGTTCATTTCCAGAACCAAGATGTTATCAAACTGGATCGATTCGATGGGAACAACTACACTAGATGGAAAGACAAGATGGTGTTCTTGTTGACCGCCTTGAAGATATTTTACGTTCTCGATCCGAACTTGCCGCCAATTCCAGATTCAGTGTCAACTCGAATGATGCCGAGAGTGCCAGAACAGAGAAAAACAAGCGTGAAGAAGACGAATTAGTTTGTCGCGGTTACATTCTCAATTCCCTCACCGATCGTCTGTATGATCTTTACAGAAATATGAAGACACCAAAGGAAATCTGAAGCGCCCTTGAAACAAAGTACAAAAATGAGAAGAAAGGTACCGATAAATTTCTAGCGCTTAAATATTTTGAATTTAAGATGTCTGATGACATGCCAATCATGGATCAAGTGCATAAATTACAAATTCTCGTCTCTAAACTGAGTGAACTTGAAATTAAAGTCCCTGATTCATTTTAAGTTGGAGCGATTCTATCTAAACTTCCTCCTACTTGGAATGAATACAGAAAGAAAATACTGCTCTCCCCTCAAAGTTTTACCATAGAGCAATTTCAGACTCATCTACAGATTGAGGCAGAGAACCGTGCATGTGACATGATTTTTCTTAGTTCTAAAACTAACTCTAAGGTGAATCATGTCAGTGAAAATGGTCATAGAAAATTTCAGAACAATTTCAAAGTCCAGAAGAAGGGAAATTTTAAGAAATCTAATTTTGCAAAGAACAAGTGGCCTTGTTATAACTGTGGAAAGAAAGGCCACTATATTAAAGATTGCAAATTCAGAAATACCGGAAAGAAACTTGGTTTCGGATCAGAAAATAGCAACAAGGCAAATCTAATAGAAAATGAAGTCAAAGAACTTTTTACTATGGTTTCTGACATGCAGATAGGCATGATTACGGAATTGCATATGGCTGCGGTAACTAGAACTGCAGATTGGTGGCTGGATTTTGGCGCAACTGTAACACCCGAGCCCAATGCTACTATTTTCAGTTACTGTTTGGGCATAATGTGGTACTCATTTCATTTAACTTGCTTGTTTGTTGCTTACTGTAAAATTTACCCGGCAAAGTCATTTCTACATATAACAAATTTTGGCATCTAAAATAAAATTGAAAATATTCATCTTGGCCTACTTGACACCCCTAGCCTCGTGGTAGCGTCCGTGCATTGTGTTCTCGTCCCGTTCAGTGAAACGGGCGAGTTTGGACGGCTACGCGCTCGTACATGTGTCCGTTTTGGGGGTATGCTTTTTAATCATAAAATACTTAATTTTAAAATTTGGATCCCGCTTAAAATCCTATTATTTCAATTTCAAATTTTTGGACTCGACCCGGACGCGATTTAGAAATGTTTTATTTGGCGCCAAAATCCCAAATTTTAATATTATTAAAACCATCGCATATATTTTTCTAACTAACCTGATATCTTACTGTTCATTACCTATCTTTTAAATCTTTAAGTTAACTATATAATATTTTTACAATCTTTTATATCCTTCTCAATTTATTCTCTCAGCCAATCGCAACCTCATTTTTAACCCCGTGGGCCCCACTTCTCTCTCTCTCGCTCTCTCTCTATCTCTCCACTTTCTCTCTCTCCCTCTTCTCTCTTTCTCTCTCTCTCTCTCCACTTTTCTCTCTCTCTCTCATATATTCTCTCGTACTTCTCTTTATCATTCTTTCTCTTCTTGCTTCATGTCTCGTTTCTCATTTTTTTTTAACTGTTCTTTTGTTGCCAGAATTCCGTCGTGCCGGTGACGCTTCTCGACGTTCCAACGAGGTACCCCAACCCGTGTGGTTCCTTTGTTCATCGTTTGGGTTCATTCCGTGAACCGTGCGCCCGTCGCGAGTTTTCCCCGCCAACGGTTAACGTTCTGTTTTCCCGATTCGCGACCCATCGAGGCAAGTTAATCTTGCTACATGCTATATAATTCATTTTATACCTATTTAAATAAATACCATACGTATAGGTTAAATCTAGTGCCCCATGTTTAATTTTATAACGTTTCGATGTTCCGTTTGCATCCGTTTATATCATATTAAATCTAGATCATGAAAACTTATCTTGTGACATACTAGATTACATTATACTGCATCCATATCAATTAAAATATATATCGTCATAATATTTCTTATTATTATCTTTAATTAGCTTATAATTTGCATTTTATAATATTATATATTTGAAAATATTATAGTTTACACATGAAACGTCGTTGAAAAAGCGGATACGACAAATCTGAAATTTACTGTACACTTTACCTTCTAAAATTCATTATAAATCATAGAAAAATCATTAGTATACGTTCTTTAGTTCGTTACGAAGCTAACTCATAATAATATAACTCTATGTAATATTTACCTGCAAAATAAATTGTTTAAATAACATAAAATGCAAATGAAAATGTCTCCAAACTGCTGTCCAGGGAAATTCCCGCAGCAAACTTTCAATTTCGAATGTTCATAACTTTTTGTAGGGACATCCTTAGATGCTTATACTTATAAAACTGAAAACCTTATTGAATTATCTTTATTTTGGTATAAGACACGTCTCTTTTGGAGAACTTTTGTTATTTTTAAGCTATTTTACAAATTAGGGTGACGCTGAATTTCTGAACGGAACTTTCTTGTGCATGGTTAATCAATACCACTTTTATAGTTATTAATCGCTTTGAATATGCTATCTATATTAATATTATTATATCAATATTTATATCACATACTGCTTAGTTGTACATCCCACATTATCATTTTATAGTTTTATAACTTTTCGGATGCCCGTTTGCATCCATCGCATTTAAGATACATATAATTGCATCCATAGATCACATTACTACATAATAATGTGATATTAACACTCCATGTTTAATAAATTGCATCCTAATTAATATTGGAACTATAAATGTAACCCTAATCGATAACTGTGCATCCATATCCTTGAAATTATATCTATTTGCATATCATATTACATGTTCCAGTTTATTGTCCTGATAGTACTCATGCTTGTTTATTTATACACATGCTTATGTTAGTTTGATTATGAGCACCCACATGACATCTTGTGCTTCCTGACATGACCTGTTACACTTTCTACTTGACATGACATGGTACCGTACACTCTTGACATGACATGACACCTTTATACATTACCTGGCTTGACCTGATGTACCATGGTTTTACCTGTTACCTGATCTTGTGTCTAATGCCAACAAACATAACATGTAGTCCTCATGGACCGTTCCTGTTGTCTATCCAGACAAACCTGTTTACCTGATCCTGTGTTGGCATTAGTTCTTGATTACTGAATACCTGACTTGACATACATAACTTGGGGGTATGGGAAAATCAAAGGTGAAACCTGACTTGTAACTCAACAGTTCGATACCTGTTCTGATCAGTCTTACGGGCTAGGCCAGCCCCGGAGTGATGATGCTGACATCACTCACCCATCCTGCTACCTATTACTGCCTAGCGGCACGTCTCGGATTCAGCCCCGAGAATCTTGACCGTGGTCCCGGGCATGCACGGGATACTATTGAGTTATATCGACGATTCATCAATTGATTTCAAAGACTTAGAATAGAAAACCTGATAGAACAGTTTAGTTACCCACTGCACACTACCCTGCACTGCTTGATTCACATTATTGCTACTCTCATTTTATTCATGTTCATTTTGTATTGCCTGTTATACTGTTCATATTATATTACTTAATGACATGACGTGCTGACGTCTGGGTTTTGCATGGCCCAGATTCTGTACCGCTGTCGCAGTCCGAGCTGGAGTACTTCAGCCAGCAGGCTGAGCTGTGAGTTCAGTAGTAGTTAGTTTTATTTCCTGCATTTATTTCCTGATGTGAGCCCGTATTATGGGACATACTTTTCAGTTATTTGTATTGGATCATTTGCTTTCCCATTTATTTATTATTGACTCCTGTTATTCTGGATTATGGACATGTTTTTAGATAGTTTTATCTTGTTCTTGATATCTCTACAGCCGTAATGTGACTGTGGATGGATACTTCCTACCCATAGGTAGCATGGTTGGCTATGTCACGTGCCCAATCTAGCGTACTCTGGGAAGCGGGGCGTGACATAGTTCTTTTGGTATCAGAGCGATAGGTTAGTCGGGTTGATTCTTTTGTAGTTGGGTATTGTACCCAATACACAAATCAGAATACCCGTGTTTAGGAAACATGTCCTGCCGCCTTGACCGTTTTACCATTCTTGAATCACATTCTTCCTGATTATATCTTTTACGATGTACAAACTTCCTTTGCATATCGATTCGAAAACCTGATTCCTTGTTATCTCTAGGACTTAGGCGACTTGGATGGAGTTATGTAATTGTGGCTATGATACCGCGGCATAGTTACAATGCGGTACTCTATTTAAGTATCTTGGAGTTCTAGCCTTGATCTATATTCAAAATCTATCATCATGCTAATGTTGGGTATTTTGAGTTCAGGATTATGGCTGGTAAGAAATTGAAGACATACCAGAGGCGTATGGACGAAGCCGCCATGCTTGGAGTGATAAGAGGAATGCTGGAGAATCAAAGAAACAGACCGAGCTGATCCGGCAGCAAGCGGACTCGTTTCGGGAAGGTTTGCAGATCGTTCAGCAGTCTGTGAACAATGTTGGAGCTAGACCAGTTGACCGAGTAGGGACCGTAGCAGATTTCAGGCGGTTGGGTCCGTCTACATTTACTGGTTTAAAGGAGCCATTGCCAGTGGAGCAGTGGCTAGTTGACACAGAGAACTTGCTTTTTGCGGCACAGATTCCAGATGACAAAAAAGTTGTTGTGGTACGCATTCAGCTAGTAGACTACGCCCGAGAATGGTGGCTTGTTGAGGAGACCCGCTTGCCCAAGCCGATCAAATGGGCGAATTTTTCTAAGAGTTTCCTGGAGAAGTTCTTCCTGCGGACTGCACGGGAGGAATGAAAGAGAATTTCATCAGGCTAAAACAGAAGGGAGCAACCGTAGATGTGCATGTAGCAGAATGGACAAGACTCAGCAGATTCGCTGGACCTTTAGTTGCTAACGATGCAAATAGGGCACGGAGGTTCATGCGCAGCTTGGACGTGGACATCCAGAGGCAGATTGTCTCCCTGGGTTTGACCACTTTCTCACAAATACTTGCAACAGCCAAGAGCAGCAGAGTTTATCTGGGATAAAAGGGAGTTTGCAGCAGACAGCAGTTGCGTTAAGGAAGCAGTTCGGTCGGGCCAGTCGAGTTTAGGGCTAGGCCGACAAACAATATTCTTGCATCAATGGAAGTGATGAAAGTAAAGAGCCGGCTGTTGTTCGTGATTCTATGGACTTGTTTGAAGATATATCGGGTTTACCGCCGAGGAGAGACGTGGAGTTCGCAATTGATCTTATTCCTAGTGCAGCGCTAGTATCTAAAGCGTATTATCCAATGGCGCCAGTAGAGTTGGAAGAAGTAAAGAAATAGGTTGCTGAATTGCTTGAAAAGGGTTGGATTCGAAGCAGTAACTCGCCTTGGGGAGCTCCAGTTCTTCTAGCAAAGAAGAAGGATGGCACAAGAAGGATGTGGATCGACTATCGAGAATTAAACCGGGTGGCTATCAAGAACAAGTACCTTATCCCTCGCATTGGAGAACTTTTTGAGCAGCTTAGTGGCGCGAGGGTATTCTCGAAGCTGGATTTGCGATCCGGATATCATCAGGTTCGAGTGAAAGAAGAAGATATTTGCAAGACGGCGTTCCGAACTCGGTATGGACATTACGAATACTTAGTGATGCCCTTCGGAGTAACGAATGCGCCGACAGTATTCATGGAGTTGATGAACCGAATCTTTTCACCGTTCTTGGATCAGTTCATTGTGGTATTCATTGACGATATTCTGGTTTACTCGAAGAGTTTTGAGGAGCATGCTGAGCATTTGAAGATCGCACTGCAGACGTTGAGACAGGAGAAATTGTATGCGAAGATGAGTAAATGCGAGTTTTGGCTGGAGGAAGTGAAGTTTTTGGGGCATGTTGTGTCGGGCAATGGAATTGCCGTCGATCTCGAAAATTGCAGCAGTTCGAGATTGGCCTATTCCAAAGAATGTTGCTGAGATAAGAAGTTTCCTTGGATTAGCCGGCTACTACAGGAGATTTGTGGAGAACTTTGCTCGTCTGGCAGAGCCGTTAACCAAGCTTACGCGCAAGGAGGTACCTTTGTATGGACGGATAAATGTGCGTTAGCTTTTGAGGCGTTGAAGCAGAAGTTGATAACCGCCCCTATTCTGACCGTGCCAGACAATTCCGGAGGATTGGTGATTCACAGCGACGCATCTGGGAAAGGATTGGGATGTGTTTTGATGCAGCATGGGAAAGTTGTAGCGTACGCATCGAGACAATTGAAGACCCATGAGAAGAATTATCCAACTCATGACTTGGAACTTGCGGCTGAGATTTTCGATTTGAAGATTTGGAGAAACTACCTTTTGGGCGAAAGAGTCGAAGTTTTTACAGATCATAAGAACTTGAAGTATGTGTTCACACAGAAGGAGCTGAATATGAGGCAGCGTAGATGGTTGGAGCTGATGGCTGACTACGATCTTGATCTTAAGTACCATCCGGGAAAGGTTAACGTTGTTCCGGATGCGCTTAGTCGGTTACCAGCAATTCAGGTGTTAACTACACAGAAAGAGATCGTTGAAGATTTTCGCAGATTTGACTTGGAGGTTGTGCTACCGCGTTCTACGGGACAGTTGATACAGCTGCAAGTGCAGTCGTCTTTGATTGAGAAAATTAAAGCAGCACAATCACAGGATCCTAGACTGCAAAAGTTTCGAGAGCAGGTTGAAGTTGGACTACGAACAGATTTACTGATCCACGAAGATGGTTCGTTGAGGTATGGTAGCCGTTTATGTGTGCCAAAGGGAGATGTTTGTGAAAAGCTTATGAAGGAGGCACACAGTTCAGCTTATTTTGTACATCCAGGAGGCACAAAGATGTACCGAGATATTCGACAGCATTTCTGGTGGGAAGGCATGAAATGGGAGATTGCTCGCTTTGTGGCTAAGTGCTTAGTGTGTCAGCAAGTAAGGCTGAACATCAAAGGGTTGCTGGTTTATTGCAACCACTTCCGATTCCTCAGTGGAAGTGGGAACATATAACCATGGATTTTGTGACGGTTTTACTGCGGAGTCCAAAGGGCAACAATGCAGTATGGGTGATTGTTGATCGGTTGACCAAGGCAGCTCACTTTATTCATTTCCGGGTTGGTCAATCAACAGAGACTTTGGCAGAGCGGTACATGCAGGAGATTGTAAGATTGCATGGAGTACCGGTGAGCATCGTGTCCGATCGTGACACTCGATTCTTATCACACTTTTGGCGGAGCTTACAGGAAAATTTGGGGACTTGATTGAAGTTTAGCACAGCCTATCATCCTCAAACTGATGGTCAGTTGGAGAGAACGATCCAAACTCTTGAGGATATGTTGAGAGCATGCATGTTGGACTTCAAGGGTTCTTGGGAGGATCATTTACACTTGGTGGAGTTTTCCTACAACAACAGTTTTCAGGCAACTATTCAGATGGCTCCGTTTGAAGCATTGTATGGTCATAAATGTCGTTCACCTGTGTGTTAGGATGATGTCGGTGAACGAAGATTATTGGGACAAGATTTGGTTGTGCAGACAGTTGAGAAGGTTAACACTATCAGAAATCATATGAAGGCAGCTCAAAACAGACAGAAGAGTTGGGCTGATAAATCAAGAAGACCTCTAGAGTTTGCCATGGGTGATTTGGTATTCTTGAGGATATCACCGACTAGAGGGGTGATTCATTTTGGAAGTCGAGGAAAGCTTAGTCCTCGATTCGTTGGACCCTTGAGATCGTGGAGCGTGTTGGTGAGGTAGCGTATCGTTTGGCGTTACCGCAGTCCTTGGCAAATGTGCACGATGTGTTTCACGTACCTCAACTCCATAAGTATGTTCGAGATGAAACAAACGTTTTGGATCTTTCGGAGCTAACAGTACGAGAAGACTTGACTTTTGAGGAGCGACCGATTGAAATCGTGGATCGAAGGGAAAAGGTTCTTAAGAACAAGGTTATCCCCCTTGTGCTTGTTTCTTGGGGTAATCGCTCGCATGGAGAGTCCGCATGGGAAAGAGAAGATGAAATCCGGCAGAAGTTTCCTCACCTTTTCTTATAGTTATCTATCTTTGTGTTCTTGGAATTTCGAGGACGAAATTCTTTTTGTAGTTGGGTATAATGTAACACCCGAGCCCAATGCTACTATTTTCAGTTACTGTTTGAGCATAATGTGGTACTCATTTCATTTAACTTGCTTGTTTGTTGCTTACTGTAAAATTTACCCGGCAAAGTTATTTCTACATATAACAAATTTTGGCATCTAAAATAAAATTGAAAATATTCATCTTGGCCTACTTGACACCCCTAGCCTCGTGGTAGCGTCTGTGCATTGTGTTCTCGTCCCGTTCAGTGAAACAGGTGAGTTTGGACGGCTACGCGCTCGTACATGTGTCCGTTTTGGGGGTATACTTTATAATCATAAAACACTTAATTTTAAAAATTGGATCCCGCTTAAAATCCTATTATTTCAATTTCAAATTTTTGGACTCGAGCCGGGCGCGATTTGGAAATGTTTTATTTGGCGCCAAAATCCCAAATTTTAATATTATTAAAACCATCACATATATTTTTCTAACTAACCTGATATCTTACTGTTCATTACCTATCTTTTAAATCTTTAAATTAACCATATAATATTTTTACAATTTTTTATATCCTTCTCAATTTATTCTCTTAGCCAATCGCAACCTCCCCTTTAACCCCGTGGGCCCCACTTCTCTCTCTCTCGCTCTCTCTCTATCTCTCCACTTTCTCTCTCTCCCTCTTCTCTCTCTCTCTCTCCACTTTTTTCTCTCCCTCTCTCATATATTCTCTTGTACTTCTCTTTATCATTCTTTCTCTTCATGCTTCATGTCTCGTTTCTTATTTTCTTTAACTGTTCTTTTGTTGCCGGAATTCCGTCGTGCCGGTGACGCTTCTCGACGTTCCAGCGAGGTACCCCAACCCGTGTGGTTTCTTTGTTCATCGTTTGGGTTCATTCCGTGAACCGTGCGCCCGTCGCGAGTTTTCCCCGCCGACGGTTAACGTTCCGTTTTCCCGATTCGCGACCCATCGAGGCAAGTTAATCTTGCTACATGCTATAGAATTTATTTTATACCTATTTAAATAAATACCATACCTATAGGTTAAATCTAGTGCCCCATGTTTAATTTTATAACGTTTCGATGTTCCGTTTGCATCCGTTTATATCATATTAAATCTAGATCATGAAAACTTATCTTGTGACATACTAGATTATATTATACTGCATCCATATCAATTAAAATATATATCTTCGTAATATCTCTTATTATTATCTTTAATTAGCTTATAATCTACATTTTATAATATTATATATTTGAAAATATTATAGTTTACACATGAAACATCGTTGAAAAAGCGGATACGACAAATCTGAAATTTACTGTACACTTTACCTTCTAAAATTCATTATAAATCATAGAAAAATCATTAGTATACGTTCTTTAGTTCGTTACGAAGATAACTCATAATACTATAACTCTATGTAATATTTACCTGCAAAATAAATTGTTTAAATAACATAACATGCAAATGAAAATGTCTCCAAACTGCTGTCCAGGGAAATTCCAGCAGCAAACTTTCAACTTCGAATGTTCATAACTTTTTGTAGGGACAGCCTGAGATGCTTATACTTATAAAAATGAAAACCTTATTGAATTATCTTTATTTTGGTATAAGACACGTCCCTTTTGGAGAACGTTTGTTATTTTTAAGCTATTTTACAAATTAGGGTGATGCTGAATTTCTGAACGGAACTTTCTTGTGCATAGTTAATCAATACCACTTTTATAGTTATTAATCGCTTTGAATATGCTATCCATATTAATATTATTATATCAATATTTATATCACATATTGCTTAGTTGTACATCCCACATTACCATTTTATAGTTTTATAACTTTTCGGATGCCCGTTTGCATCCATCGCATTTAAGATACATATAATTGCATCCATAGATCACATTACTACATAATAATATGATATTAACACTCCATGTTTAATAAATTGCATCCTAATTAATATTGGAACTATAAATGTAACCCTAATCGATAACTGTGCATCCATATCCTTGAAATTATATCTATTTGCATATCATATTACATGTTCCAGTTTATTGTCCTGATAGTACTCATGATAGTACTCATGCTTGTTTATTTATACACATGCTTATGTTAGTTTGATTATGAGCACCCATATGACATCTTGTGCTTCCTGACATGACCTGTTACACTTTCTACTTGACATGACATGGTACCGTACACTCTTGACATGACATGACACCTTTATACATTACCTGGCTTGACCTGATGTACCATGGTTTTACCTGTTACCTGATCTTGTGTCTAATGCCAACAAACATAACATGTAGTCCTCATGGACCGTTCCTGTTGTCTATCCAGACAAACCTGTTTACCCGATCCTGTGTTGGCATTAGTTCTTGATTACTGAATACCTGACTTGACATACATAACTTGGGGGTATGGGGAAATCAAAGGTGAAACCTGACTTGTAACTCAACAGTTCGATACATGTTCTGATCAGTCTTACGGGTTAGGCCAGCCCCGGAGTGATGATGCTGACATCACTCGCCCATCCTGCTACCTGTTACTGCCTAGCGGCACGTCTCGGATTCAGCCCCGAGAATCTTGACCGTGGTCCCGGGCATGCACGAGATACTATTGAGTTACATCGACGATTCATCAATTGATTTCAAAGACTTAGAATAGAAAACCTGATAGAACAGTTTAGTTACCCACTGCACACTACCCTGCACTGCTTGATTCACATTATTGCTACTCTCGTTTTATTCATGTTCATTTTGCATTGCCTGTTTTACTGTTCATATTATATTACTTGATGACATGACGCGCTGACGTCTGGGTTTTGCATGGCCCATATTCTGTACCGCTGTCGCAGTCCGAGCTGGAGTACTTCAGCCAGCAGGCTGAGCTGTGAGTTCAGTAGTAGTTAGTTTTATTTCCTGCATTTATTTCCTGATGTGAGCCCGCATTATGGGACATACTTTTCAGTTATTTATATTGGATCATTTGCTTCAGCATTTATTTATTATTGACTCTTGTTATTCTGGATTATGGACATGTTTTTAGATAGTGTTATCTTGTTCTTGATATCTCTACAGCCGTAATGTGACTGTGGATGGATACTTCCTACCCACAGATAGCATGGTTGGCTATGTCACGTGCCCAATCTAGCGTACTCTGGGAAGCGGGGCGTGACAGCAACCATCCATGTATGCAATAACAAAGCAATGTTCAAAACCTACACGGATCAGAAAGAACCTGAAGAGGTGTTGATTGGAAACCACGTTTCGGCCAAAGTGCTCAGTATAGGAAGTGTTGAATTGAAGTTTACATCTGGACAGAAACTTACTCTGCTTAATGTATTTCATGTTCCTGATTTGAAGAAAAATCTTGTATCTGCAAATCTGTTGTGCAAGAAGAGATTTACAATTGTTCTAGAGTCTGACAAAGTTGTAATATCGAAGAATGGTATATTTGTAGGAAAGGGATATTCCTGTGATGGCATGTTCAAACTCAGTATTAATGAAATAAATTGCGTGTTTGCTTATGTTGTTGAGTATTCTTTTTCCTTGTGGCATGCTAGACTATGTCATTTAAATTTTCGCTCTTTAAAATATATGTCTAAACATGGTTACATTGCATGTCAAAATGATCATAATGATAAATGTGAGATTTGCGTAGAAACAAAAATGACTAGAAAATCTTTCCCTAAAATCGAAAAAGATACTAATTTATTAGAACTTGTTCATTCTGATATTTGTGAATTAAATGGTCAATTAACTAGAGGAGGAAAAAGATATTTTATAATCTTTACTGATGATCATTCTCATTTTACATATGTATATTTATTAAGAACAAAAGATGAAGCATTTGAGAAATTTAAAGAGTATAAATCAGTTGTAGAAAATCAGAAAGATAAAAAGATTAAAATCCTTAGAAGTGATAGAGGGGGAGAATATTTTTCTGATTCTTTTTCTCAATTCTGCGAAATGCATGGTATTATTCATCAAAGAATTGCACCTTATACGCCTCAACACCATGGATTAGCCGAAAGGAAAAATAGGACTTTAGTTGAAATGGTAAATGCTATGCTTTTAAATGCTAAATTACCTTTTAATCTTTGGGGTGAGGCACTTTTAACAGCATGTTATATTCATAATAGAATACCATCCAAGAAAACTCATGTTTCACCATATGAAATTTGGAATGGTAGAAAACCCAATTTAAACTATATTAAAGTGTGGGGGTGCATAGCATATTATAAAGTGACCGATCCATATAAATCTAAATTAGGGCCGAGAGGCATTAGAAGTATATTTGTTGGATATGCACAGAATTCTAAAGCATATCGACTTCTAGATTTAAAATCAAATGTCATAATTGAGTCGATACATGTTGAATTTTTTGAAAATAAATTTATGCATGACAATGTTGATTCTAATTTGTATAATGATGAAAATGAAGCAACTTCTAAGAAAATTGCAAATGAGAAAAGAAGAGAAAGTAATGAAAATATTGAACCAAGAAAAAGTAAAAGAATCAGGAAAGAAAAATCTTTTGGTCCTGATTTTATTGATTCGCGTTCAATAGTCTTTCTCGTTGAAGGAGATAGAACCAAAGTGCTTAACAAAGTACCTATTCTACTTAATATAGAAAATGATCCTAAAATATTTAGTGAAGCAATGTCATCAAGAGATACTGCATTTTGGAAAGAGGCTATTGATGACGAAATGGACTCAATAATGTCTAACAATACTTGGATATGGTTGACTTGCCTCAAGGATCTAAGCCTATAAAGTGTAAATGGATGTTTAGAAAAAAAACAAAATACAGATGGCTCTATACAAACTTTCAAGGCAAGATTAGTGGCTAAAGGATTCACACAAAAGGAGGGCATAGATTATTTTGATACTTATGCACCTTTGGCTAGAATAACATCCATTAGAGTTCTTATAGCTTTGGCTTCAATATATAATTTATATGTGCATCAAATGCATGTAAAAACAGCCTTTTTAAATGGTGAATTAAATGAGGAAGTATACATGGAACAACCCGAAGGTTTCATACTTCCTGGAAATGAGAACAAAGTTTGTAAATTAACTAAGTCGCTATATGGTTTAAAACAGGCCCCTAAATAATGGCATGAGAAATTTGATAAAGCAATAATATCAAATGGTTTTAAGCATAATAGTGCGGATAAATGTGTATATTCCAAATTCAATAAGAATTATGGGATAATCATATGTCTCTATGTAGACGACATGTTGATATTTGGTACAAACATGATTGGAATAAATGAAACAAAAATGTATTTAACTTCAGTATTCAAAATGAAAGATTTGAATGAAGTAGATACTACTTTAGGAATAAAGGTCAAAAAACATAGTAAAGGGTTTGTGCTAAACCAATCTCATTATATAGAGAAATTATTAAATAAATTCCAACATCTTAATATTAAAGAAAGTGTTACTCCGTATGATCCGAGTATTAAATTAAATGAGAATTGTGACAATATAATTGCACAATTAAAATATGCTAGCGCTATTGGAAGCCTTATGTATGCGATGCATTGTACAAGGCCTGATATAGCTTTTGCAGTATGCAAATTGTCACGATATACCAGTAAACCCAGTACTAATCATTGGAAGGCCATCAGTAGAGTTCTTGGGTATCTAAAAATAACAAAAGAGTTTGGTCTATTTTATTCCAATTATCCTACAGTACTAGAAAGTTACTCGGATGCAAGTTGGATCATAAGTGCAAGTGATAATAAATCCACAACAGGTTGGGTATTTACAATTGGAGGTGGTGCCATTAGTTGGGCCTCTAAGAAACAAACTTGCATCACACATTCAACAATGGAATCTGAATTTGTCGCTTTGGCTGCTGTCGGTAAGGAAGCGGAATGGCTGTGAAATTTTTTATTGGATATAGAGTTGTGGCCACAACCAATACCATCTATTTCCTTGCATTGCGATAGTGAGGTGACTATGTCTAGAGCTTATAATAATGTTTATAAGGGTAAATCTAGACACATTAGCTTAAGGCATGAATATATTCGAGAATTAATAACTAATGGAATAATTACCACAGTTTATGTGAGATCTGCAAAGAATTTAGCAGATCCCTTTACCAAGGCATTATCTAGAGATTTGGTAAAGAATACGTCAATTGGAATGGGACTTAAACATTTACAATTTGGCACCAGTAATGGTAACCCAACTTTAATTAGTAAAAACTAATTTTAATAGTTCAATGGGTAATAACAAGTTACTGTCATGTGCCTGTATTGCACTAGGCGTCTCATTCTTATATAAATAAGTATCTAGTGCTGTCTGTTACGATAAAGAGGATGAGCGAAAGCTCTCAATGGAGTTATTTAATATTTAAATATCCACAGTAACAGGGATATAATAAAGGAAACTCCACCTATATTAGCATAGAAGTGGTGCCGCTTCAACAAGAGATATAAAGTATTCTCTTGTAAATGCTTATGAAGTACAAGATTAGCACATGGCCATAATAGTGCTAAAGCAGTTATAAACCTCTTAGAAAATAAGATGAATATTGTGTGTGTTGTATTTCAAATTCTAATAATAAAAAGTTTTGGTTTAATCTGCGGACACCAATAATTTTGTTAGACGATTGATATATATATACTAATGGAAGGTTTAAATCGAGAGATACCTTTCTTTATGCATAATATTTGTCACGAGAGAGATGTGGTTGCAGCCAATATATACAAACTAATGGGGGATTGTTAGTAGTTTGAATATATTGGTTGCATTTGTATGTGGGAAATAGTCCCACATCGGATGGAGAGACGAACACCCAAGTCTTTATAATAGTTCCCAATATTTAAGTAATAACTTGAATAAAGTGAATAATGAGCCAAGTGGGCCTGATTTCTAGCAGGCTTATAACATTTATTTACTATTGTCTTTGATGAGGCACTTGGGGCAGCTTGGGTTGACTTAGTAACAGAGTTGACCTTTTGAACTTCAGATTCAAAGGTTGTCTGAACAGAACTAACGGTTGTGTCTGTTCAACGCTTAATGGTCACAACCATTCAAACGGTTGTGGTTGTGTCTGTTCAACTCTTAATGGTCACAACCATTCAGATGGTTGTGTCTGTTCAAGTCTATAAATTGTGTATGTTCCCCTCCGAACGGCGGCCCGGACTTCGCGTCCGTTGCCTGAGGTTCGGGGCAGATGCTATTTGGTTTTATCCGTCCACCTCTCCGAAGATGTCAAGTTGATTTATGACACCGTGTATCGGAGGTTTAGACGGATGCGGCCGATGTAGCAGACTTCGTCAGATTCCCCCTCAGGGTGAGGGGTTTTTGATTGTGAGGACGCTCTTCCCTGCAGGCGCAAGCCCCTGCAGTTAATTACGCTACCGTATTGCGGTAACAACTTTCTCCTTCTCCAGAATTTCACTTCGTGTCGTGTGTGTTTGTTTTGTTTGTGGTTGCCCGTGGATTGTATACGGGGACTGAGTAATGTCGTCGCCCGTAGGACGTGAATTAGTCCAAATCCGTATTTACTTAGATTTGGGTTAGTGTTTTTAGTTTAAGGATGCATTAGTCGCGTTGCGGCTAAGATCAACTTAAACATTCGTTAAGGATACGTTAGTCCCGTTTTAGACTAAGATCAACTTAACGTAATGATTCATTTAATGTATGGCCATCGGGACTCGTCACCTCTCTGACGTCGTTGAAGGATTATAACGACATGTATCAGAGGAGCTCGGAGATGTACCCTCGAACCGGAGTTGATTGGGAGTTTTATAATCCATTTGAATGTTTAAGGATACGTTAGCCGTGTTTGGGGCTAAGGTCAACTTAAACGGGACCGTTTAGATCCGGCAAAAGAGCGTTTGGAGGCTCTATTGTTCCAGTTTGAGGACGTGGTGGTCCATCGCCAGTTTAAAGACGTGGTGGTCCATTGCCAGTTTAGGGACGTGGTGGTCGATCGCCAGTTTAAAGACGTGGTGGTCCGATATTAGTTTAGGGACGTTTCGGTCCGATATTAGTTTAGGGACGTTTCGGTCCGATATTAGTTTGTGGTTGTTGGGACCCGTCACCTCTTTGACGTCGTTGAGGAATTACAACGATGGATGTCAAAGGAGTTCGGAGATGTACCCTCAAACCGGACGTGAATTGATTTAGGAGAGCCATTTTGCTCAGTCAATTTAATTTAAGGACTTATGGCCACGATTGGGCTAAGTCCAGTTCAACACTTTATTTGCATTGCATTTTTCTTATTTAGGCTCTACAAAAGATATAGAGTATCAGTTTATTTTGGGCTCTGCCCATTTGCAAAGTATCTACTTTGTTTGGGCTTTGCCCCTTTTAAAATGCATAGCATTCTAAATATTTTGTTTGGGCTCTGCCCATTTATAAATGATGCAAAGCATCTGTTCTGGTTTGGGCTCTGCCCCTTAAAATAATGCATTTGCGCTTTATTAAGCCTGTTAGGCCTTCTCTTAATTGGGCTTGGCCCTTTTTAATGCATCTGCGCTTTGCGCTAAGTAATGAGCGCAGGTTCATATGGTGATGACACGTGTCGTGCTCTGATGAGCGCAAGCGCACTAGCGCAGTGCGCTGCGCTGTTGCGCTGCGCACACGTGGCGCGCTCTCAGCGAGTTGCGCCAATTCCAGAGAGCAAAGCTCTATCTTAAGGGCGCTTAGCGCAAGTGGTTTTATAGCCGACACGTGGCGCTCTCTTAAGAGCGCAACGGCGCAACTTGGAAGTGCAAAGCACTAAGAATCTTTTAGATTCAAGAAGGGAAGTGCAAAGCACTGTTTAAGTTCTTGATCTAAATTAGATCAAAGAAAAATAAATTTCTTCTTTATTCGAAGAACCAGAGGTTCATAAAAGTGCAAAGCACTATTCTTTTATTCTTTTATTATTTTTTTATTGTTTTTAAAGAACCGAAGGTTCACAAGAAGTGCAAAGCACTGTTTTCTTTTTTATATAAAGATCATTGATCTTATATTTTTTTTTAGACTAATGGTCTATTAAAAGGAATTTCTTCTAATCCATGAAGGTTCTTTACCTTTTTTTTTTTGAAATCTTCAGAGCTCTCTCTGTTTAAAGTTCTTGAGTTCTCAAGAAAAAAAATGTTGATGCCTTTGAATGAGGTCTGGGGTCCTATTTATAGTGCCCACAAATTTGTTGAATTTGTTAACAAGATCTTTTCTGAGTGATTTTGGGAATTTTCCCACCGCTGGATCTTTGATCCAAAGGCAGAAGAAAATCTTCTGGTTTTGGAAAGAACAGAAAAGATCTCTTAAAATCTTAATTTAGTTTGGCGCAGATGCCCCAGCGCGTGACACGTGACGCGCAGCGCAGAGCGCAGCGCAAGTGCGCTAGCGCATCTGCGCTGACACGTGTCGCGCAGCGCAGAGCGCAACTGCGCTGACACGTGTCGCGCAGCGCAACTGAAGCGTTGCTTCAGGCAAATAGAGCTCTGCTCTGATTGGGTGCGCTTCCTTGGATGCAGAATTGAAGCGGCTGCGCCAGACACGTGGCGCCTTGCGCTCAGCGCAGAGGATCTAAAGCGTTGCTTCATTTATTGAACTTTAAATTTTCAAAGCAAAGCTTTGTTTCTGATTGGGGAGTTGCTTCATCTTCCACCTCGGAATTTGATCGGAGCTTTGCTCCGATTGGGGTAAACAAGTGCCCCCCACCGTTGCGCTTACGTGGCCCTAAAACGTGAACGCAACGGTGACAGAATTCCAACCGTTGCAGTAACTTTTGGAAGTTGAAGAGGCGTTCGATGCCTATAAATAGGACCTTTGGTCCCCCCACAGATGCTTATCATCTTTAAGATTTTGTTTTCAAAAGACTCCAGAGCTTTGCTCTTACTTAAGAACTTTTAGAGCCCTGCTCTTATTTCTTTTTTAGGAACTTTCAAAGTTCAAAACCCAGCACCCCTTTTAGGTAAAATTTTAAATTAAATCAAATTTAGTTTAATGGATAGAGCCTTGCTCTCATAGATCTTTTGATCTACAGACAATCCTTTTGGGGCTTCGTCAAATAGAGCTTCGCTCTCAGGAATCTGTTTCAGGGTTTCTCAACCCATGAACAGAAACTTGCATCTTTGGCAAAACATAGATCCCTCTGATTTAAAAGAATTCTTAAGAGTGTTTAATTGATCTTAGAGTTTGAAGATGGCATTTTATTCTTCAGTGCATTATATCTTTTTGCTTAATCAATCTTTCTTATAATTCTGTTGATTCTCTTTCACAGGAACCATGAACGCCCACATGTATGCCCTTAACGAGATCATCTCGTATGGGGACGTCCGCCGACTTGGCCACTCTCAAAATCGGGAGTTCACAAACGAGGAGTGCGCTGAAATAATGAGTCGCTTCGACGCGTATAATGGTCCACTGCTCCCCCGACGTTCCTCCCTCCTTAAGCTTATCGTGGGAGCCATCTGGGAAGCGCTTCCTCTCTTCTGTTCCGGCGTGCCGCTTAGGGCGTTGGACGCTGCTGAGGACAAGGTGCACTCGGTGTACCAGTTGAACTTTATCTCAAAGAGGCGGCGAGACAGTCTCATCGATCTCTTGCATGAGGTCTTTCAACAGTCTGCCATACTCGCCGCTTATCGGAGGGTGGAAGACATCAGGAGGGACCCTGACGCTTGTGCTCGCGAGAGAAAGCATACTAGGATGGTCCGCGAGGCCTGGAAAGTCATAGATAGGGTTGCTTTCGAGTTCCTCAATCCATGTCCTGGGTTCGAGGTTATTCCCTTGTAATGATGTTTTTTGTTTATTGCTTTTATGATTGTAAGAACCATCGGCCATATTAATGGAAAAATTTTATCCCAGTTTGTCTTTATTATTATTTTTTTTTGAGTCTTTTGCTTGCGCATGAATGAGTGTGTCTCGAATGCTCGATCAAACGTAGATCGGATGCTCCTTCTGTAGCTTTCTTCTTTCTCTTACTATCGGCATGCTATCTTGATAAACATGGTTAACAGATAATAGAGCACGCATCTTGACTTTCTTAAGAAACAGCGATGGCTTAGGCCGCAGGTTCAGATCTGCTGCCTAAGACTTTTCAACTCCATAAGCCGTGAGGGTCTCATAGAGAATTTTCTCCCTACGGATCGAGAGGATCTCATAGGTGGATTTTCTCCTTAGGAATCGTGAGGATTTCTAAGTGTGGTTTTCTCTTATAAGTCGTAAGGATCCTATAAGAGAATTTTCCCTCTTACGAGTCGAGAGGATTCGTAAGTGGTTGTTTCCCTCCTTGTCGAGAATCGACTTCAGAGAGTGAGACCCGTGAATAGTATGCAAGAGACCATTTAGGATTGACTTGCAGGGTCCCATTGTTCAGGAAGCAAGTTTTTGAATCCTTACTGCCCGAGATGTGAGTCAAAGAAGCTCTCGTCACGGAGTGTTTGTATCCGTGAGTTGAGAAGTTTTGCGAGGGATTATTTGTTTCCCAAGCGCCAAGGATTATTTGTGTCCTTGGGGTTTGAAACGAGTCGAGGGTTCCTACGGAGGCTCTGGTGGCTCTGCGGGTCGACGCGGATCAGGAAGCTCTCGTCAAGGAGTGTTTGTATCCGTGAGTCAAGGAGTTTGCTGGGATTATTTGTTTCCCAAGCGCCAAGGATTATTTGTGTCCTTGGGGTTTGAAACGAGTCGAGGGTTCCCACGGAGGCTCTGGTGGCTCTGCGGGTCGACGCGGATCAGGAAGCTCTCGTCAAGGAGTGTTTGTATCCGTGAGTCGAGGAGTTTGCTGGGATTATTTGTTTCCCAAGCGCCAAGGATTATTTGTGTCCTTGGGGTTTGAAACGAGTCGAGGGTTCCTACGGAGGCACTGATGGCTCTGCGGGTCGACGCGGATCAGGAAGCTCTCATCAAGGAGTGTTTGTATCCGTGAGTCGAGGAGTTTGCTGGGATTATTTGTTTCCCAAGCGCCAAGGATTATTTGTGTCCTTGGGGTTTGAAACGAGTCGAGGGTTCCCACGGAGGCTCTGGTGGCTCTGCGGGTCGACGCGGATCAGGAAGCTCTCGTCAAGGAGTGTTTGTATCCGTGAGTCGAGGAGTTTGCTGGGATTATTTGTTTCCCAAGTGCCAAGGATTATTTGTGTCCTTGGGGTTTGAAACGAGTCGAGGGTTCCTACGGAGGCACTGATGGCTCTGCGGGTCGACGCGGATCAGGAAGCTCTCGTCAAGGAGTGTTTGTATCCGTGAGTCGAGGAGTTTGCTGGGATTATTTGTTTCCCAAGAGCCAAGGATTATTTGTTTCCTTGGGGTTTGAAATGAGTCGAGGGTTCCTACGGAGGCACTGGTGGCTCTGCGGGTCGACGCGGATCAGGAGGCTCTCGTCAAGGAGTGTTTGTATCCGTGAGTCGAGGATTTTTGTTGAAGTCACTGGCTTCTTCGGTTGAAATGAACCGTTGAGGTTTGGCTTCGTCGTTTGACGGAATCCGCTGGGGAAGTATGGTCCCTTCTTTGTTTACGCCCTTGGATTGTATACAGGGATCGATGTGATCTTAACTGTAGGGCCGAAGTTTTATCATTTCTTCTTTTTATTTTATTTTATTTCCGCGATGCTCTATCATTTCAGCTTTTATATCGCGAAGGTCGCGATTGCCCAATCATTTCGGCTATTTTCCGCGGTGCCCAATCATTTCGGCTATTTATTTTATCTTTACTCGTTGCTTTTTATTACGAGTTGCCCAATCATTTCGTCTATTTCGTATGCATGAGCGGCCTACTGGCTTTCGCCGTAAACCTGAAATTGGACACTGATTTTGGCATCAGCATCGCCGCAACTGGGATATTGCCAGGAGCGAATCATCATTTGCCTCTGTCGTTGTCGAACAAAGGAGGCTTAGCGACCAGGGTTAGGGTCCTGTCGGCTAAGGCTTTTGACTTCATGAGCCGTAAGGGTCTCGTGAAGGTATTTCTCCCTGCAAGTCGTGGGGATCTTGTAGGTGTATTTTCTCCTTAGGAATCGTAAGGGTTCCTAAGTGTTTTGTTCCTCTGTAAGTCGTAAGGATCCTACAGGAGGGTTTTCTCCTCATAAATCGAGGGGATTTATAAGGGTTGTTCACCATGCGAACGTATTCCCAATTACGGATGAAATTTGGCTAGGGAAATGTTTATTTGCGCCCGTGGATTGTATACAAGGGTCAGTATTGGGCCACTTGTAGGGCAATATCGAAAATTGTGGGGATTGCTTAAGCACAGGTTTAGATCTCTGTAACTTAAGACTTTCAAATCCTATGAGCCGTGAGGGTCCCATAAGAGAGTTCTCCTTACGAGTCATGAGGATCTCGCAAGTGTATTTTCTCCTTAGGAATCGTGGGGATTCCTGAGTGTGTTGCTCCCTTGGGAGTCGTAAGGATCTCACACGGGTGGTTTCTCCTTACAAGGTCGAGAGGACCCTATAAGTGTCTTTTAACGAGGTTGCGCCCTTTCAGGTTTTCACAAACACTCGCCGGTAGTCCTGCTGTTTTTACTCACGGAGCCCTTTCGGGTTTTCATTCGTGCCCTTTTTGCTCATGGACATACCTTTTTTTTATTATTCTTTTTTTATTATTTTCTTCTTTTTTACGAGGTCGCACCCTTTCGGGTTTTCACGAACACTCGCCGGTAGCCCTGCTGTTTTTACTCACGGAGCCCTTTCGGGTTTTCATCCGTGCCCTTTTTGCTTATGGACATACCGTTTTTTTTATTATATTTTTTTCTCTTTTTCTTATCTCGTCAACCTATGGATGCTGTGGTAGTAGTTTAAAGACGTTTCGGTCTGCTATTAGTTTAAGGACATTTCGGTCCGTCGTTAGTTTAAGGACGTTTCGGTCCGTCATGGAGAAGGCCGGCTACTGCTTATAAAGCTTGAGCTCAGGAAGATAGCGAGCGGACATAGTTGTCGTCGTCTATCATTGACCTAGGCCGTGGCTCATTAAGCGTAGTATCTCTTTAGGAAGCGACCGTTTATTGGCCTGAAAGTCCTTTCACCGTGCATGTCCATGAGTAGATAGGCTCCACCCTGGTAAACTTTATCTATGATTTACGGGCCTTCATAGTTCGGCTCGAATTTTCCCCGCTTGGCGCGATTGGGGATCATAGGTCTTTTGACCACTAGCACGAGTTCGCCCTGGCGGAATGTCCTCGGTCGGGTCAATCTTTCATATGAGCGCGTCATCTTTGCTTTATAAGCTTCCAGATTTTGCTGTGCTATGAGCCGGGTTTCATCAAGGGCGTCAAGCTCCTCAAGCCGAAGGTGAGCATTTTCTTCGTCCATCAGCTCGTAATGGACTGCCACTCGTAGAGAGGGTAACTCTATCTCGAGGGGGAGTACTGCTTCGGTACCGAACACCAACGCGTACGGCGTTGTGTTCGTGGCCGACTTGAACGTAGTTCAATATGCCCAAAGAGCTTCTTGCAATCTTTCGTGCCAGTCTTTCTTATTTCGGGACACCGTTTTCTTTATGATCGTTGTCAAGGTCTTATTGAAGGCTTCAGCTAGACCGTTAGCTCGCGGATTATAAACTGAGGAATATCTCCAGTCTATATTGTGCTGCTGTGCGAAGCGGCTAATTTTATGACTTCGGTAGGCTGGCCCATTATCGGAGATGATCCGTCGCGGAGTTCCGAACCGGTATATGACATGCGTTTTGAAGAAATGGAGGATGTTCTCCGTCTTTACTTCCCTCAACGGCACCTCCTCTGCCCATTTGGAGAAGTAATCGGTCGTCACCAAGATGAAACGATGTCCCTTTGACGATGCTGGTTCGATGGGGCCGACTATGTCAGTTCCCCACATTTCGAACGGCCAACTAGCCACTGTTGGATGCAGTGGATTGGGATGCTGATGGATGAAGTCCCCATGAATTTGACATGAATGACATCGCCTCGCGTATTCCAGGCAATCCTGCATCATCGTGGGCCAGTAGTAGCCCATCCGTTTTATCTTCAACTTCATCTTAGGGCCTGCTTGGTGAGAACCGCAGAGTCCGTCATGAACTTCCTGGACGACTCTTTTCGCTTCGTCAGGTCCTAGGCATCTCAGCCACAGAGAATCGAATGACCTCTTGTATAGGGTATCATTGACGAAGGTGAAAGACAGAGCTCGTTTCACGAGCTGATGTCTTATGGACGTTTCTTCAGGCATCCGGTGGAACCTGAAGTAATCTATGAAGACTTCTCTCCAGTCTTCGGTCTTCTCATGGTCTGTTATTTGCAGGGTCGCCTCCTCGTTCGCTCCTTTTTCTTCGGATGATTTGGGATGTATTTCTGCTGGGGCGAGCACTCGACGGCTTTGTATCACGATTCTAACGTCATCGAGGTTCTCGTCAGCCAATTCTTTAGCAAGTTTGGCCAGTGCGTCCGCTTTGCTGTTTTCCGCGCGCGGTATACTTTCCAACGTGTAGGAAGGAATTTGGGTTAGCAGTTGCTGCACTTTTTCACCGTATTTTACCAATTCCGGTTTGCATGTTTGGTAATCGCCGTTCACTTGACTGACGACCAGTTGGGAGTCCCCATATATGAGGAGGCTTTCAATTCCCATATCAATGGCGATCTCGAGGCCTGCTATCAAAGCTTCCTATTCAGCTTCATTATTCGTCCTCGGCTCCGTTAAGGAGAAGGCGAATCGCATTATTCCTCCTTATGGAGTCACAAAGATGAGTCCTACCCCTGATTTGATTATTGGCGTATTTTGTTTGTGCTTTTTCATGAAAGATGCTCCATCGAAATAAAGCTCCCACCGGGTATCACCACTGTCGATTGCGTCAAACGCATGTCTGTCTGGCAAATCGCAATTTAAAGGAGAATCGGCAGGTATAGGATGCTCAGCAAGGAAGTCGGCGATGGCCTGGCCTTTTACTGCCCTGAGAGGTTGATATGTTATCGAAAATTCCATCAAGAGCAGGGCCCATTTAGCGAGTCGCCCTGTCAGTATGGCTTTTGACATTAGATATTTAAGAGGGTCCACTTTTGAAATAAGACGGACCTCGTGAGCCAACGCATAGTGCCTAAGCTTTGTTATTGCGAAGATCAATGCCAGGCAGTGTTTTTCAATGGGAGAGTAGTTGCTTTCTGCCCCCAGCAGAACTCGACTTAAGTAGTAGAGTGCTCTTTCTTTCCCTTGATCGTTCTCTTGCGCCCATAATGCGCCTAAGGAACCTTCGAGGGCGGTTGTATAAAGAATGAGAGGCTTCCCCTTAACCGGAGCAGCCAACACTGGCGGGTTCTGCAGGTATTGCTTGATCTCATCCAGTGCGCCTTGGAATTTTTGATCCCAAACGAATGGGGTTCCCTTCTTCATCAGGTAGCTATAAGGACGGCACTTTCCTGAAAGGTTAGCTATAAATCGCCGTATGTATGCGAGTTTCCCTTGGAGAGACTGAAGCTGTTTGAGAGTCCTCGGCGGAGGCATTTCCATGATCGCTTTAATCTTTGACGGATCTATTTCAATACCTCGGTGTCGAACAACGAATCCCAGGAATTTGCCCGAGGAAACCCCGAACGCACATTTAAGAGGGTTCATCTTCAAGTTGTATTGCCGAAGGCGTTGAAATACGGTCTTCAAATGCTCGAGATGTTCTTCGTATGATTTACTTTTAACTACGAGATCGTCGATATAGCATTCAACGATTTCGTGTATAAGGTCGTCGAAGATCTTTGTCATGGCCCTCTGATAAGTAGCACCGGCGTTCTTCAGACCGAAGGGCATCACTTTATAACAAAATATACCAAGATGAGTCCTGAAGGCTGTGTGCTTCTGGTCTTCTGGATGCATTTTTATTTGATTATACCCTGACGAGCCGTCCATGAAGGAGAAAACCTCATGAGTGGATGTATTGTCTATCATCAGTTCAGTGACTGGCACTGGGAAATCATCCTTCGGGAAAGCTTTATTAAGATCCCGGAAGTCTACGCATATGCGCACTGTCCCATTTTTCTTCATCACTGGGACGATGTTGGCGATCCATTCAGGGTATTGAACCTCCTGGATGAAGCCAGAGTCGATTAACTTTTTGACTTCGGTATTTATGCTCATCTCAAGCTCGAGTCGCATCCTTCTCGGCGCCTGTTTGACTGGCTTGATGTTCGGGGATATTGCTAGTCTATGTACAGCAACTTCTGGATCTAGTCCCGGCATCTCGGAATAGTTCCATGCGAAGCAATCTTTATGCTGTACAAGGACGTCTTTTAACGCAGCCACCCTCTCTTCAGACAGCAGCTCGCTGACGAACATCGGTCACGGATCATTTACCGTCCCCAACTCGATTTTCTTGAGGTTATCTGCGGTGGTATGTATTCCATCTTCCAGCTCTTTCGGTGCTGGGGGAAATTCTGAGATTACCTCATCACTGCTGTTTTCGAGACACCAAGGGAGGCTGTCCAGGTTCTCGGACTCTTCTTTCAATGTCGTTATCATACGACAGGTGTGAATTTTCTGCCAATCCCAATGTGGAACTGGTTTTTCTTTCGCGGCTTCGGGCTCGTGCTTCTGTGGTGGCGCTACCCTCCAGTTATCAGACAACGTGAATTTGCCAAGCTGATATTGATCTTCAACCCAATTCTTGAAGGTGAAGCAATCTTCAAGAGGGTGTCCCATTGCTCGATGGTAAAAGCAATAATTTGAGTTGAACACCTCGCCTGCGTGTTCGGGGTGCTTGGGCTCTGGCAACGTAAGCATTTGATGTTTTAGAGCGAGATCGAATATCTTCCTTGTTTTGTTCCGAGGAAATGAGTATGCTCGACCCATTTTCTTCCTGAGGGCTAAGTCAATAACGCTCGACTCTCGGATGCGTGGCTTCTTAGCTCTGCTTTGTGGTTGTCGAGCACCTTTTCGGCCCTTCGACTTGTTTTTGCTTTCGCGTCGAACCTTCTTTGTAGCGGGTTGACAAGGAGCGGCATTTTCATCCTTCACCGCCTGTTGAAGGAGGCGCTGTGTCTTGGCTTTCTCATAGATCGCCATTTCACGATCGTGATCATCCCGGGCTTTTTGACTGGCATCCCTTGTAAGTTTGCTCATTTGGTCTTCAGACGATGGGTTGGGAGGTCTTGCATCAGGAACTTTTGCTGGTTCAGGATTAGCATCCTCCCATTGAGCGTCCGCCTCTTCATCGAAGTCATACATGGCATAACAGCTGTTTACTAGCTCCCGCTTCTTTGGCCGGATGTACCCAAGCCCTTTGGTTTCTACTCTCCCGTTAAGCAGTTTGCATTGGGTCCCGGGAATGTTCCAGACCTTGTCATAGAATTTGGCTTTTCTAATGGTCTGTGTGAGGGACATCCCCTGGCGTTTCAGCAGTTTCTTCAAACCTTCGGTATAATATCTGGGAAGACGGATAGGCTGAAGCCTGTCGAGCATGGGATCCGCGCCATGCCAAATTTCTTTTTTCACCTTGTTTTCTTCAGAACGGTAGAATAGGATTGCCTTCTCGCCTTTTCGTCCGGGAGGGATATAGAATGTCTGCAATTTTTCTATGCTGTTGGTGTCGAGTGCATCCAGTTCTTTGTAATGTTCAAGCGGCACCATGGTTATCTGCAGACTCCGATTTTCATCAGCGGGAACCCGTATTGAAGGCCGAGCGGGGAATACAGCGTGAACTTCATCCTCTGAATCACTGCCGAAGATCAATGAAGGGACGGATGGTCCTGGCCTGGTGGATTGGGCTGGACCTGAATAAATTATACCCTCCTCCTCCTCGATGTCACTGCCGAAGACAGGGATGGTTGCGTTGGTTTTGTTCTCCGGTTTGTGGCACCTTTCCGTGTCTTCGAAACTCGATAAGAAGTATTTGGCATCTTCATACTTGCGAACTTCATTCACGGAAAACGGATTCAACTCTCCCGCCACAGTGTACTCGAGGCCATCCTTAGAATACTTCATGCACTGATGCTGCATAGAAGGGATGATATTGTACTCGTGTAGCCATGGTCGTCCGAGCAGAGCATTGTAGCACGTCTTGGCGTCTATAACATGGAATTTGATGTCTGTGACGAGCAACCCGAAGCGTAGCGTCAATATCACAGATCCAAGAGTCTTTGAGGATTGGGAGTCGAAACCGGAGATAGTGATTTTGTCTCGGGCGAGGTGTTGGACACTCATGCAAATCTCATTTAATACTCGCACATTGAGTAAATTGACAGACGATCCGTTATCGACCAAGATTTTACCTATCTTTATGTCATGGCAATATCCTGAGACATAAAGGGAGCGATTGTGTTCACACGTCCCGAGGAGAAGGTCTTCATCACCAAAAGCAACGTCGGCTGTGTGCACTTCTTCTAATTCTTCTTTCATCTTTTCTTCGGCTAAGAAGGCTTGGAACTGGTCCGGATCTTGTAGCGCCTTAATCAAAGAGTCTCTCGCCTCCTTTGATAGTAACAAGGCATCAAGGACGCTGAGCTGAGAGGGCAGTTTCCTCAGATGTGCCAGAACGTTGTAATCCACTTTACTTCTCTTCGGCGGGTTTTTGGCGTTTAGCTCTTCCAGAACTTGGTCATCTAAGACGATGTCTTCTGAGACCTTTTCTTTCCCTTTATCTTTTCTATTCGAGGGTCCGAGGTTCTTTTCAGGCAGTGTCCGATTTCGCAGCCGGATATTTTCGCAAACCACTGGTTCCTCTTCTTTTCCCGAAGTTGACTCTTTAAAGAGAGGGGCAAGTTCTAGTTCCTCATCAGAGTCGCTCCCAAATGTAGGCACTTGTGACCCGGTAGTGTTAACCATGTGATAATTGCCGGCAGTTCTCTCAAGCTCTTTGGTCGTGTTTCTTTGCTCCCGACGAATTTTACACTTTTCCCGTTTAAAGCGTTGTTGATTAGCGACGTATCCTTGCCACCATCTATCGAAAGCCTTGCATTCTTGAGTGGGATGCGAGACCTTCTGATGATATAAGCAATAAGAGGGGTGCATTTTTGCTTCATCAGTAATTTCTTCTTCGGAGGATGGTAGCTTCATGCCCATTGATATGGCCTTAGCAAACTTCTTTCTCATCTTGAATTGGCTTTTGTCGGTAGCGGAGGTGTTTAGCTCCACCGGGATCGTCTCATCTCCTTCATCAAGTCGCCGGCGCTTGGCCCTTTCAAATATAGCCGCCTCGCGCTCCCGATCAGCTTTGCTTTTCAATCGAGCTTCATTAAGAAACGCGCCAATCATTTCAACTGATGTTCCTGGGGCTCTTGATTCGGCATTTGCCCCCAGCGTTTCAGTGCCAGAAGTCCCTTCATCGTCCGTGATCGAATGGGAGATCATATGACAGCTCGCCACATATTCCTCGGATTCATCCGATGAACTTTCTCCCTCATCTTCTTTTTGGAAGACGTGATCAAGGAAATCTTGGAGCGTAATGGGAGTCCGCGCCTTTTGGTTGTACTCATCCAGTGCGTCGATTTGCTTTTGTAAGTCCGTGCGCTTGTCGCCGGGCTTCACGGGCTTCTTAGATTTCTTCTTCTTCCTTTTCGAAGATTTTGACGGCTGGTTATGAACGCTTGAACTACCACTATCGGTCTTCGGAGTCGGTCGTGGCTTCAACATCCCCTCAATGACCTGCGGTTCCAACAGGTTCTTCCACCTAATCGCTGGACATGTCTGAAGATCATTTAGCATCCTCTTTGTCTTGGCTGATAATACAACCTCCCAAGGAGCTTCTTCAACGACGGAGCATGTTGCCCCCGGCGCATTCGTCCCCTTAGAGTTGTGGGGCTGCGGGGGATTCACCTTCCATTTGTCAGATAACGCGAACTTGCCCCTGTCGGTACTGGTTTTCAAGCCAATTCTTGAAAACGTAGAAATCTTCGATCAGATGTCCTAGTACTCGATGATAAGGACAATAGTTGGGCTCGTTGACGTCACTTGGTTGCAACGGACGTTTTGGATCCGGCAGATTTATGAGTCGGTTGCGTAATGCCAGCTCGAATAACCTCCTCGTTTTATCGCGGGGAAAGGAATAAGGACGTCCCATCCTATCCTCAAGGGGTACGTATGGGCGCATATTATTTTGACGAACGACCGGCTTCGAGTCGCTCGGTTGTTGTTGAGCATTAGCGACAACGATCGCTTTTCCCTTCCCTTTGTCATTTCGGGAGTCCGGCCTTGGAAGAGGGGGTTTATGGCCCATTTGATCCATTTACGCTAGTTTGTCAATCAAGGCCTGGAAGGTAGTTGGCTTGAAAAACATCATAAATTGTGAAATGGTCGCTTGCGGATCAAGGGTTCCCACAAACATACCCACCGCGGGAGCTTCTTCAATGTGCTGCTCGCACTTCGACCATAAGTTCCGCCGCCGTATAGCATACTGAACCCACGTTTCGCCTGGCTTTACCCTGGTGTTAATCAGTGTTGTCATCGGGATACGTTCACTGGCGCTTGCAAAACGCTGAGTAAACAGCAGCTCCATCTCCACGAAGGTTAGGGAGCTCAGAGTACCATTCGAACGCCGTATCTGATAGGCTTCCAACAAACTGGCGAAGCAACAACTTGTCGTCACCGCCGGTGTTGCCGCAAAGCGCCCTGAACTGGGCAACATGCTGATGGGGATTGCCAGTCCCCTTGTATACATGGAATTTTGGTATCGTATAACCTGGCGGGTACTTAATCTGATCGTACCAGCCCGAATACGGCTGCCCCGTTTTTACGACCTGGCCGGCTGCTTCGGTCGCTTGATGAACCCGTATTTGTTGGGCGATGTACTCATCCAAATCAGCTTTGGAGATTGTATCCTCTTTAGCCGTCGACGGAGCTGGTGAAGGATTTGATGTTTCTCCCCTATCGTCACCAAGGACGATCGGGGGCTCTTCAGCCAGAGGATCTTGTTGTATCATCATCCCTATCATGTCTTGGAAAAAGAGGCCCATACGCTGTATATTGGCTGCTTGTTCAGCAGCCTCTTTATCCTTCTTCTCCAATATCCGACGAAGGAATTCGGCGTCGGTTTCTTACTCCTGGCGCTCATCTGAGGACGTTTCAGGGTTCTCTTTTGGCCCGGTAAGTGCAGCCATAGAATTCATCATTTCTTGGAGCTTTAGTTGTTGCTCCTGTGCCTTGGTCACTGATCGGGTGAGCGGTCGATGACCCGTAGATATGCGGCTATCTTCTTTACCAGATGCCACGTAGACGGTATGAACTATCATGCCCTCTGACTTAGGGCGTTTGGGTTCACCATTTTTAACTTTTGCCGCTGACGCGGGAGTTTTTTCTGGCCTCCTTCTTTTGTGGGCCGTTGAGGTTGAAGGAACCGTTGAAGGGGGCACCCTAGCAGCTGCTGTCCCCTGCTGTTTAATGGGACAGTCCTTGTCTTTTTCCACCTTCGCCTTTTTCTGGCAACGAGAGGAGTGACCTGGATCAATCACGGAGTCTTGAACCCTCCGCCAAACTTTAAAAATTTTTGAAGACAGCCGTTGAGGGGGATGTTCTTGTTTTGTTTGCGGAACTCTCTCCGCAGGCGGAGGAGACCTTTTCAGTGTAGCGGTTGGAGAATTCTTACGTACCCTCCTCAGCAGTTCAAAGCTGTTCCCAGTTGGAACAGCAGCGTTGACTTCCACCACTGGAGCCGGTGGAGTTAGCCCTGAGGGGGAGTTGCCCCCTGCCTTCCTCACTCGTTGCCAATGGCGACGTCGGGCATGACGAGCCGTTGGGACTGGCTCGGAGATTGAGACGTCTTCTTTTTGCCCCCTTTCTGAATGAGGCGACGTGGGTGTTAACCTCTCAAAGACTGAAGTTGTCTTCTGAGGTGTGATATCCAACCTATCGAAGACAGATCCTCGAGCAGGGACAGGAGCAGGAATCGTCAGTCTTGAAAAGACTGACTCTTTGACTGGGGAAGCCGCCTTGACGATTTCTGAAGCAGCATTCATTGCCTTCCTTGGGACAGCCAGTTTAGAGTTCTGATTTAGCCTGGTGAAAACAGAGGCTGTTGGTTTGGCAGTGGGCGACCCGTTGACAGGGGTCGTCGTAGCAGTGAGCCGGTCGAAGACCGAATTTTTGTTCACTTCCGGTGCAGGTATTGGCGCAGAGAAGCTTGTAGGTGGGATCATGGTCCCGAAGAACAGGCCAGTGGTGGCTTGGGTCACCAGGTCTACCGGCAGAGCGAGGAAGGAAGCCGCTTGGGGCCCATATGCTACACCTCCGGGGGAGGTGGAGCGTCCATTGCAGGGGCACTTCGAGCAGTTGGTGCAGTTAGAGGCCATTGAATCCTGAGTTCTGCGCCATGCAAAAGACCAAATCTTAGTAACTTGAAATCCGAAGGCAACCATTTAACAAACCGCGATTGGTTCGCGAGGACGACACACGAAGTGGGGAGTGGAAAGAGGAAAAGGTCCCACCGGGCGTGCCAGAATCTGTTCCCCTCCGAACGGCGGCCCGGACTTCGCGTCCGTTGCCTGAGGTTCGGGGCAGATGCTATTTGGTTTTATCCGTCCACCTCTCCGAAGATGTCAAGTTGATTTATGACACCGTGTATCGGAGGTTTAGACGGATGCGGCCGATGTAGCAGACTTCGTCAGATTCCCCCTCAGGGTGAGGGGTTTTTGATTGTGAGGACGCTCTTCCCTGTAGGCGCAAGCCCCTGCAGTTAATTACGCTACCGCATTGCGGTAACAACTTTCTCCTTCTCCAGAATTTCACTTCGTGTCGTGTGTGTTTGTTTTGTTTGTGGTTGCCCGTGGATTGTATACGGGGACTGAGTAATGTCGTCGCCCGTAGGACGTGAATTAGTCCAAATCCGTATTTACTTAGATTTGGGTTTAGTGTTTTTAGTTTAAGGATGCATTAGTCGCGTTGCGGATAAGATCAACTTAAACATTCGTTAAGGATACGTTAGTCCCGTTTTAGACTAAGATCAACTTAACGTAATGATTCATTTAATGTATGGCCATCGGGACTCGTCACCTCTCTGACGTCGTTGAAGGATTACAACGACATGTATCAGAGGAGCTCGGAGATGTACCCTCGAACCGGAGTTGATTGGGAGTTTTATAATCCATTTGAATGTTTAAGGATACGTTAGCCGTGTTTGGGGCTAAGGTCAACTTAAACGGGACCGTTTAGATCCGGCAAAAGAGCGTTTGGAGGCTCTATTGTTCCAGTTTGAGGACGTGGTGGTCCATCGCCAGTTTAAAGACGTGGTGGTCCATTGCCAGTTTAGGGACGTGGTGGTCGATCGCCAGTTTAAAGACGTGGTGGTCCGATATTAGTTTAGGGACGTTTCGGTCCGATATTAGTTTAGGGACGTTTCGGTCCGATATTAGTTTGTGGTTGTTGGGACCCGTCACCTCTTTGACGTCGTTGAGGAATTACAACGATGGATGTCAAAGGAGTTCGGAGATGTACCCTCAAACCGGACGTGAATTGATTTAGGAGAGCCATTTTGCTCAGTCAATTTAATTTAAGGACTTATGGCCACGATTGGGCTAAGTCCAGTTCAACACTTTATTTGCATTGCATTTTTCTTATTTAGGCTCTACAAAAGATATAGAGTATCAGTTTATTTTGGGCTCTGCCCATTTGCAAAGTATCTACTTTGTTTGGGCTTTGCCCCTTTTAAAATGCATAGCATTCTGAATATTTTGTTTGGGCTCTGCCCATTTATAAATGATGCAAAGCATCTGTTCTGGTTTGGGCTCTGCCCCTTAAAATAATGCATTTGCGCTTTATTAAGCCTGTTAGGCCTTCTCTTAATTGGGCTTGGCCCTTTTTAATGCATCTGCGCTTTGCGCTAAGTAATGAGCGCAGGTTCATATGGTGATGACACGTGTCGTGCTCTGATGAGCACAAGCGCACTAGCGCAGTGCGATGCGCTATTGCGCTGCTGACACGTGGCGCGCTCTCAGCGAGTTGCGCCAATTCCAGAGAGAAAAGCTCTATCTTAAGGGCGCTTAGCGCAAGTGGTTTTATAGCCGACACGTGGCGCTCTCTTAAGAGCGCAACGGCGCAACTTGGAAGTGCAAAGCACTAAGAATCTTTTAGATTCAAGAAGGGAAGTGCAAAGTACTGTTTAAGTTCTTGATCTAAATTAGATCAAAGAAAAATAAATTTCTTCTTTATTCGAAGAACCAGAGATTCATAAAAGTGCAAAGCACTATTCTTTTATTCTTTTATTATTTTTTTATTGTTTTTAAAGAACCGAAGGTTCACAAGAAGTGCAAAGCACTGTTTTCTTTTTTATATAAAGATCATTGATCTTATATTTTTTTTTTAGACTAATTGTCTATTAAAAGGAATTTCTTCTAATCCATGAAGGTTCTTTACCTTTTTTTTTTTGAAATCTTCAGAGCTCTCTCTGTTTAAAGTTCTTGAGTTCTCAAGAAAAAAAATGTTGATGCCTTTGAATGAGGTCTGGGGTCCTATTTATAGTGCTCACAAATTTGTTGAATTTGTTAACAAGATCTTTTCTGAGTGATTTTGGGAATTTTCCCACCGCTGGATCTTTGATCCAAAGGAAGAAGAAAATCTTCTGGTTTTGGAAAGAACAGAAAAGATCTCTTAAAATCTTAATTTAGTTTGGCGCAGATGCCCCAGCGCGTGACACGTGTCGCGCAGCGCAGAGCGCAGCGCAAGTGCGCTAGCGCATCTGCGCTGACACGTGTCGCGCAGCGCAGAGCGCAGCGCAACTGAAGCGTTGCTTCAGGAAAATAGAGCTCTGCTCTGATTGGGTGCGCTTCCTTGGGCGCAGCATTGATGCGGCTGCGCCAGACACGTGGCGCCTTGCGCTCAGCGCAGAGGATCTGAAGCGTTGCTTCATTTATTGAAGTTTAAATTTTCAAAGCAAAGCTTTGTTTCTGATTGGGGAGTTGCTTCATCTTCCACCTCGGAATTTGATCGGAGCTTTGCTCCGATTGGGGTAAACAGTGTCCTACTCTTCACATTTAAGGCATCTTCTTCTCATTATCTTCTAAGAGAGTTTCAAGGGCTTTGTTGTATCTTGGGTGTGATTGCCTACTACTGTACTCCCATAGTGGGGGTAATATCACCTTTCGGAAAGTGTATCATACACGCCTCAAAACTTTTAATTCTGTCTTAACCAAACTAAAACTCAACAATCTTGCCGTGAATAAGGGTCAAAAGCGTACACACGCACATGCATAGAACTTTGCCCGCCCATGACAATTCCATTTTGACCGTCTTGAATAAAAGAGGATCTGCATGACATAAAAAAAACATATCAAACGAACTTGTTGTCAAACTCTAATCTTATCATCGATGAATTGTATCTTCAATTACTAATTTGGTTCCATCGTATCATTGGCGCCTAATTCCAAAGTGTATGTCAATGGCATTGAAAAATGCATGCATTTGGCGGCTGGAAAACTATATCCAACGTCAGGAGTGTTTGGATAAGTAAGGATGTAGTCAGATATCATGATTATCAAGCAAGAATATTAACTGAATAGTAACTTCAAAATAATCTATTTATATTACAATATTACATGGATGATGTGCCTTCATCCATATAAGGCACCTGTATTATACGAGTTAAAAACCCTGTAAAATCGTTGTCGAGATTGATCATGTTAGTATATTACCCTTGTTGTTCATGAGGCCGGTTTGATGGAAACACTTCTTCCTGTCCGATGTTTTCATCAAATTGCACAACTTCTTTTACCACCAATATTTCGATCGATGGTAATCCATGATACATGCTAAGCATACCAACTATATCCTCATCATCGGATATTTCAACACTTGTATAATCATGAATTGTCAGCGGGCATTTAACACTAATTTCGAATTAAACTTCGCTTGATCTATCCATGTACATCGGTAGATTTTTTCCTTTAGTTATTCAAATGTTGACGATTTACGAACATTCAACACTTTACTACTTCCACCAATATAATTAGATCTATTGTTATTTGAATCGATAGTGAGTGTTCCATTATAATGGCAAATTACATTAGCATGATTATTTGCCATTGTACCTGAAGATCTTGTTCATATAAGATCTAAGTTCTTGATTATCTGAGGGAACTAAGTTCCTGTAGATAAGACTCCGTCTTTCAATCAAGATCGCTCAATGAGAGATTTACTCAAACAGTACCTAATTTTACAAAATTAATAGCCAAGATTAATCATCAAAGTTAAAATCCACAAAGTAAACAATTTCCTACAAACCCACAGTGTTAAAATCTAAAGAGAAGATCAATGTTACCTTTGCATGAATTTGGAACGACCAACATTTTGAATGAGAGATCCAAAAAATGGTGTAAGGGTTAGGGTTTGAAAGAGAAGGAAGAATGGATTATGGTTAGGGGTATGAGATTGTAAAGGTTGAAACAGAGGGGAAATGGACAAAGATTAAAGATTTAAGGATTTGATAGATGGAGAGGATGTGATTTATAAGAATTATTGTAACACCTTAGTTCATTTATACCATCTTTGATTTGGGGTTTTCTAATCTTGTGAATATTGCTTGATTATTATTTGTTTTGGGTGCGGATAGTGCTTTGGTGTCTATGGTTAGTATCCGACTCGACCTGCATGCTTGAAGCCTATCTTGATTCCAGATTATCATATCCTTACTAGTACTAAGGATTCGTGCACATTTAGATTTGATATTACGCTTATATGATATGTTGCATCTACATTTCTTTTAGATAATATAAATTATAACCTGATAATATATTTTAACATTTATCCTGTTATTATATCCCATATCCTGTGAGTGCATCCATAAATCGTGTTCACTTCCTGCTTGATGAAACAGACTCGTTTGGACCACTACGTGATTTTACATGTATCTGTTCTTGGGGGTATGCATTTGATTTAATCGGACGTCGCATTATAATTTTAACTGACATGTATATTATCCATATTTTAAAACTAGATTTTTAGAGGTGACCCGGGTATTTTTCGGAGTATTTTTGTATTAGCTATAAAATCCTATAATATATATTAAAATATTTTTAAACCCTAACAGTTAATTTTTATACATATAATATATTTTTTAATCCTAATAATATATTCTCTTTCTCTCTTCGCTATCTCTCTCTACACTCACTCCCTCTCTCCCCATATATATATAAAATATATAACCTAATATATTTTTTACAACTCTCCTCTCTCTCCTTCCTCTTTTCTTCTTCCCTGCCTCCGTGAGAACCCACGCCCAAAACCCTAACTTGCACTCGACCTCACCGCCGACCATCCCAATTACATCATTTCACCCTCGTGATCACTCTTTCCTTCTCCTCTCCTCCTCTCCAATCCCCGAGCACCCGACCACGACCCCTGCAAACTCCTCAAGAACCCCAAAAACCTTACCGTCACAGAAACCCTCATCACTGGCAACTCAACATCACCATCATCCCGAATTCAACCACCTTCTCCTCCTGCAGACCCCGACGAACCCATAAACCCGAGAACCCATCACCGAGAACCCTAACCCGACGCCTGAACCTCTACCGCCAATCACCTCACCACCTCATCGCTGTCACCCCCATCCTCCCCTTTACCTTCTTCTTCCCTCTCTCTTCTCCTCACGTCCTTGTAGACCCCTAACACCATAAACCTGAGTACCTAACCAACCCAAGAAACCCCTCTGCTCTTTGATGTTGATGGCTGCCCTCCGTCGCTGTCATCACCCCCTCATCTCCTCTGTCCCCCAACACAGAGCTCAATCCCAGTAGCTAATCCCTCTTCTTCTTCTTCTCTTCTTTCATTCTTTTCTTTCTTGTTTCTTGGTATCCTGGCCATCACCGAAGTCGCGCACGTCGCCGACACAGCACCTCGTCGTCGTTGTCATTCGGCGAGGTCACGACTTGGATTAGCTAGGTCCAGTTCTGTTTGCGTGAAGTTGCATCGCGACGTTTACCCGACGTCGAACGTGACATATGTATCCCGATGTGAGATTCGATCAGACAAGTTTATCTTACTACATGCTATGTTACTATATTTATATCCATAAGAATAAAAATAATATATGTATTTTGATTATGCATCCAATATTATAGTTTTACTGTTGTTCGATACCCGTTCGTATCCGTACTGACAATACTGACAATTGCATATCTAGTTACATGCCGAAACTTCATTATATCATGTTACTTCTATATTATTGTGACATGTTATCTAGCCTGCATCATACATAGTCATGGTTATATATATAGGTTATTACAAATAGACACATATGCATCCTGACATTAGCACTATTTATCATGATTCTGATATCGATTACAGTTTCACATTTGGTATCCATTTGATACATATGCATCACATGACATGCCCTGACACACTACTTGACTTATTACTTTGATCTTGTTATTAATGCCGACAATCCTGACTTGTTGTTCTGATGGATGTAACCTATTGTCTGCATAGACAATATCGTACCTGCTTGATCTTGTATTAGCATTAGACTTACATCATCAATACCTTACTTGAATATAGAACCTTAGGAGTAAGGAGAAATCAATAATAAAACATGACTTGTAATTCAACAGTTCAATACTTATACTGATCAGTCTGTATGGGCTAGGCCAGACCCGGGATAATGCTACTGACACCATTCATCTTTACATGTTACCTGTTTACTGCCTAGTGGCATGTATTGAATTCAGCCCGAGAATCTTGATCGTGGTCTCGGGCATGCATGGAATACTATTGAGTTACATCGACAATTCCATTAAATTGATTTCAAAAACTTTTAAGTAGATAACCTAGTAGCACAGTTTAGGTTACTCATCGCACTTCACATGCACATAGCTACCTCACTGTTCATATCCGTGTTATTCTTTATACTCATATTTACCTATATCGTTACATCCTGGTTATTACTATTGTTTTAGTATTATGACGCACTGATGTCTGGGTTTTGCATGGCCTAGTTTCTCTATCTCTATCACAGGCTAGACATGAGTACTTCAGCAGCCAAGCCGAGCAGTGAGGAATTGATTATGTGTAATTTAGAGATGTTTTAGTTTAATTATTTTCCGGCTATTTTATTTCTTGATGTGAGCCCATATTGGGACGTATTTTTCAGATGTTGTTATTGGATATTAATTCATTTCCGCTTATACTTTTTCTTGATTCTTTTATAGTGGCAAATGGACATGTAATAGATAGATTTTATATTTTATCGTTCTTGATATCCTATAGACAACAATAATTTGACTATAGAAGGATAATTCCTAGCCATAGATAATATGGTTGGTTTTGTCACGTGCCGTAGTTTGCGCACTCTGGGAAGTGGGACGTGCCAGGGTTTGTTTGGTATCAGAGCAATAGGATTTAGGATTAACTGGGTTTGATTTTTTAGTCACTGCTGGGTTCCCTAAGGTCGCCGCTGGGTTTCGGGAGGCATCGTCCATGCCATTTTAAAAATTTGGCATGCTAAAGAACCCTAACCTAAAATCTTAACTAGAGAATTAGACGAAACTAGGATGTAAATATCTTTACATCTAAGTGAACAAGGAATACAACCATTGTAGACCGGTCCTTCACTTTATAAGCTCCGTGTAGTAGTTCCTTCGCTCCATGTAGCGATCTTCCGGACTCTAGTAAGGCTCCACAAGGTAAAAGGAACAAGTTTGCTTGAAGTCTTCGAGGCCGAAGATGATCTACATCGAGAAGACACCAACTCAAGCTACCTTTTCACTAATATGGAATTAGTGAAGCAAACACCATAAACTAAATGTCTAGTCTAGTAGAGGATGATGAAGTAGGAATTTTTCTCATTTTAGAAATATTTTTCTCACTCATTTTCTTCACCTCCCAAAAGCTAGAGAGCTTGAGGAAGGAGATGAAGAAAAACAACTATGGAAAAGTCAAGTGTAGAATGGCAACCATGTGTGAGTTAATATCATATACTAACTCATGTAGAGACTAAACCATGGCTAATCATAATGGTTGGGTTAATAAATATCTCAAGTAAAACAAAATTAGTGGACTTGGTCAACGGTTCTACAAGCTTCCACAAGCTTCAACCATGTGACTAATTTCTATTTAATTTTGATTTACTTTAAATAATTAAAACACTTCATTATGTTAAGCATGGTGTGAGTCTAAAACACCCATGTTACATGTATCATCTAGCATGACATACAAAATGTACATTAATAAATATCACATATATACTAAATACACAAGTGAGAAAAAAGAATTCTTAAGTGAGCTAATATTAGTTAATGTAAGTTAATATATCAAATATATAATTATACATTAAATTATTAAATCAACACTTGATTTAATAATCCGGCTATATCACATACAACCGACTAATATCAAATGTATCAACTTATCGAATCAACACTTGATTCGATAGCCCGACTATATTAAATATAACCGACCGATATCACATATCGCGAGAATAGAATACAGTATCACATACACGTATTAATCTCGGTCCTGCACATATTACATATATGCTCCTACTTCGTTTCTCCTGAGCCAGGAATTCTCTGTGTAGGACTCTAAAGACTCGTCAATACGCCAGCAGTAGGTGGTGATCATATCAGCCACCCATAAGTCGCAAGCAGTCTACTAAACGTAACGGCCACCTGGGTATTGATCGATCAGAAGATCAACAAGCAAGCATCTCATACTCTTGCGAATCCAATCAGTAACACTACCGTACAGTCCGCTCCCTTCGTCAGATATGTCGCATATCATAGCTTGGGGGTGGTAAACGTTAGACCCCAATAGCCTGATAAGTCATGCCAATGTGAGGCCTATAACGGTTCGAGAAACTACTGATAACACTTATCAGTAAATCTCAGCAACCTTGGGCAGGGATTTCCTGTTATGGCCAATCGAGCATAGCGCAACATCAACCCCCAATACCGGGAGAGACGAAATCCCCTTCTATCGCTCATTGCCTCCATGTAACTCGGGACTGTACCCAAAAACCACCGTTTTGCACGATCTCTTGAACGTGGTAAGGTGGAAATCAAAGCACAGTGGGAATCACACAAGACGTTATGACGATCTCGGGTCGACAGACTAATCTGTACCAGTGTCACCAGAGAACTGCTATCTGGCGATAGGTATTATAATATCTAGGAGTTCTCGGCGAGTCCGTTTAGTGTACCTAGTCTCCACTGAGCACCCGTATACCTTCTCTGATGTCAAACATCAATGGATGTGGGATCATCCATCGCCCATCATATAGGTCAAGAAGCGTATACGCTAGTCTACTCTGGAATATCGATGCCCCTTCTTGATACTCCCACGACTAGGAACATTTGAAAAATGTACTTACCAAATACCTCTACCCCATTAGTATGATCTGCATCATAATCCTGGTAGTCAAGTACTCATCCTAAGGGCTTTATCAACATGTAATACATATTAAGATAAAGAGCAACAGATAGCATAATATCATGTCGAGCAAGAAAGGCCTCCCTATATATGTCCAAGCATCCACTATAATATACATCACATGTATAATAATGGCCTTTAGGGCATACATATAGCTAACAATCTTCCACTTGCACTAAGGCCATTTGTTGTAGTATCTCATACTCAACGCCCAATAAAAGTCTCTCTAGGGAAAGGCCTCTGTGAGTGGATCCACCGCGTTTTCCTTCGTGTCAACTCTTCTTACCTTGATCCCTTAGAGATCAACCATCTCCCTGATTAGGTGATATTGTCCTCAGATTATGTCTGAATTACTGATTGGACCGGCGTTCCTAGGCCAAAGCCACAACTCTATTGTTGTCACAATAACAGTTATTGGACGCTCAATGGTAGGAACCATGTTCATCTCATGAACAAGAATTATCCAGACATCCACTTTGGTAGCATTGTTGGTTGTGATGTATTCAGCCTTTATCGTCTAGTTTGCCACAGTATATATCTTGGAACACTTACAACATACCGTCCCTCCACTGAGGGTAAAGACAAAGACTGAGACTGACTTTCAGTCGTCCTTATCACTCTAGGAGCTAGAATTTGTAAAGGACTCCTACTGGAGTTCACCGTTACCAAACACCAAGAACATTTCTTTAGTGCTTCTCAAGTACTTAAGAATATCCTACACAGCTGTCCAGTGATTCTCCACCAAACACCAAGAACATTTCTTTAGTGCTTCTCAAGTACTTAAGAATGTTCTACACAACTGTCCAGTGATTCTCCCAAGATCTTATTGATTCCTGATCACTACACCTAGTGAGTCATCTACATATGATCTGGTACATAACATCGCATACATGATAGAACCTACTGCCGAAGAATAGGGTATCTCTTGCACGCGAGCTCTTTCCAAATCAGTCTTGGGAGATATCTTTTTAGAGAGAGTGATTCATGAGTAAGTAGGCAAACCACCCCGCTTAAAATCTTCCATACTAAACCACTTTAGTACGGTGTTAATGTACCTGGATTTGGGACATTCCCAACATCCACTTAGATCTATCACCATAGATCATAATCTATAAGATGTAGTATGTATCATCCCGATCTTCCATGTAGAACCCTCGTGATAAGAGGAGCTTAACCGAGTGTAGCATAGGAAACCATTTCCTATCAAGAGTATGGCATCTATGTATAATACGTGGAAGACAACCTTACTCTCTACATCCTTCTTGTTGCTGGGACACACACACTGGGAATGGGAAAATTATATCTAGTAGCGAGTGCAAGGATTGTCCGATTGTTATTTGTGGATGAGAGTTATTCACGAATTTCTTGGTGATCGATACCGGCAGCTATGATGTCGACTTAGGAATGGACTTTCTTGGCACTTTCCATGCTCACATCGATTGTAGGGCAAAAAGGTGATTTTTCAGATTCTCGGACATCCGGAGTTTATATTTTCAAGAGGTAGAAGATCTGTCGGGCCAGTCGAATTTAAGGCTAGGACGCAAGCGCCGTTCTTTCGTCGATAGAAGCAGATAAGGAGGAAGCTCCAGCAGTAGTTCGAGAGTTTGTGGATGTATTCGAGGACATATTAGGTTTACCGCCAAAACGGGGTGTGGAGTTTGCGATTGACCTTATTCCTGGAGCAGCACCGATTTCAAAGGCTTATTATCCAATGGCGCCGATGGAATTAGAAGAAGTAAAGAAATAGGTCACCGAATTATTAGAGAAGGGTTGGGTTCGCAGTAACAATTCACCCTGGGGGCTCCAGTTCTTCTAGTTAAGAAGAAGGATGGCACGCAGAAGATGTGCATCGATTATCAAGAATTAAATCGGGTGACTATTAAGAACAAGTACCCGATCCCTCGCATCTACGAATTATTTGACTAACTCAGTAGCGCGAGGGTATTTTCGAAACTGGATTTGCAATCTGGATATCATCAAGTTCGAGTAAAACCAGAACATATTTGCAAGACAGCGTTCTGAACTTGATATGGGCATTACGAGTACTTAGTGAAGCCATTCGAAGTCATGAACGCACCAACAATATTTATGGACTTGATGAAATGAATCTTTTCACCGTATTTAGACCATTTCATAGTGGTGTTTATCGATGATATTCTGGTCTATTCGAGGAGCCAAGAAGAGCATGTAGAACACTTGAAGATTGCATTGCAAACGTTGAGGCAAGAAAGGTTATATGCTAAGATGAGCAAGTGCGAGTTTTGGCTCGAAGAAGTGAAGTTCTTAGGTCATGTCGTATCCGGAAACGGAATTGCCATTGACCCTAAAAAGATTGCAGCTGTTCATGATTGGCCGATTCGGAAGAACGTAGCCGAGATCCGATGTTTTCTTGGGCTGGTGGGATATTACAGAAGATTCAAGGAGAACTTTGCTCGAATAGCTGAACCATTGACCAAGCTAACACGTAAGGAGGTACCATTCATATGGACGGAAAAGTGTGCGTCAGTTTTTGAAGCATTGAAGAAAAGATTGACCACAACTCCTATCTTGACAGTGCCAGGCAATTCCGGAGGGTTGGTTGTTCACAGCGACGTATCTGGAAAAGGCTTGGGATGTATTCTAAAGCAGCATAGGAAGGTCATAGATTACGCATCGAGATAATTGAAGTCTCATGAGAAGAATTACACAACTCATGATTTGGAGCTAGAAGCAGTGATTTTCGCTTTGAAGATTTGAAGGCACTACTTATTGGGCGAAAGGGTAGAAGTATTTACCGATCACAAGAGCCTAAAGTATGTGTTCATACAGAAAGAGCTTAATATGAGGCAACACAGATGGCTGGAGCTAATGGCCGACTATGATCTTGATCTAAAATACCATCCGAGAAAAATTAATGTAGTTCTGGATACTCTAAGTCGGTTGCCAGCAATACAAATATTGATTGAACAGAAGGAGATTATAGATGAGTTTCAGAGATTCGAATTGGAGATTGTATTACCGAATTCTTTGGGACAATTGATGCAGCTGCAAATACAGTCATCCTTGATCGATAATATTAAAGCAGCGCAGTTTTATGAGCCAAGATTGCAGAAGTTTCAAGAATAGGTAGAAGCGGGACTTCAAACATACTTTTAATTCATGAAGACAGTTCGTTACGATATGAGAGCCATTTATGTCTGCCGAAAGGAGATATTCGTGAAGAAGTTATGAAGGAAGCTCATAGTTCCGCATATTCCGTACACCCAGGAGGCACGAAAATATACCGAGATCTACGACAACATTTCTGGTGGGAAGGCATGAAAATAGAGTTTGCTCGCTACGTAGTGAAGTGCTTGGTGTGTCAACAAGTCAAGACCGAATATCAATTGGTAGCTGGTTTATTGCAACCACTTCCGATTCCTCAGTGGAAGTGGGATCATATAACCATGGATTTCATGACAGCTTTACCGCGGAGTCCAAAGGGCAACAATGCAGTTTGGGTGATTGCTGATCGATTGACCAAGGCAGCTCATTTCATACCATTTTGAGTTGGTCAGTCGAAGGAAGCGTTAGCAAAGCGGTACATGCAGGAGATTGTGAGATTGCCTGGAGTACTTGTGAGCATCGTTTCTGATTGTGATATCCAATTTCTATCGCACTTCTGGAGGAGTTTAAAGAAAAGTTTGGGGACTAGATTGAAGTTCAGCACCGCCTATCATCCTCAGACTCCAAACTCTTGAAGAAATGTTGAGAGCATGCATGTTAGACTTTAAAGGTTCATGAGAGGATCATTTACACTTGGTAGAGTTTTCGTATAATAACAATTTTCAGGTCACTATTCAGATGGCTCCATCTGAAGAATTATATGGTCGCAAGTGTCGCTCGCCCATCTGTTGGGACGTTGTCAGAGAAAGAAGATTGTTGGGACTGGATCTTATCGTGCAAATAGTGGAGAAAGTTAACGTGATCAGAAATCATATGAAGGCGGCATAAGATCGACAGAAAAGTTGGGCCGATACAGAACGAAGACCTCTGGAGTTCGCAGTTGGTGATCTTATATTCTTGAAGATATCACCAATCAGAAGAGTGATTCGATTTGGTAGTCGAATCAAGTTTAGTCCTCGATTCGTGGGGCCTTTCGGTATTATCGAGCATGTTGGAGAATTAGCTTATCGATTGGCTTTACAACCATCCTTGGCGAGTGTTCATGATGTGTTTCATATATCTCAACTCCACAAGTATGTTCGAGATGAGACGCGCGTCCTAGATCACCCGGAGCTGACAGTAAGGGAGGACTTGACATATGAAAAACGACCGATGGCGATTGTAGATCGACGAGAAAAGGTTCTCAAGAACAAAGTTATACCTCTGGTACTTGTTTCATGGGGGAATCGTGCGCACGGAGAATCAACTTGGAATGAGAAGACGAGTTTCGAAAGAAGTTTCCACACATCTTTTCTTATATTCATGTTTTCTTGTCTTTTCTTATTCCGTAAATTTCAAGGACGAAATTCTTTTGTAGTTGGGTATAATGTAACACCCTAGTTCATTTATACCATCTTTGATTTGGGGTTTTCTAATCTTGTGACTACTGCTTGATTATTATTTATTTTGGATGCGGATAGTGCTTTGGTGTCTATGGTTAATATCCAACCCAACCCGCATGCTTGAAACCCATCATAATCCTAGATTACGTCATATCCATACTAGTTTAAGGATCCGTGCACATTTAGATTTGATATTACGCTTATATGATATGTTACATCTACATTTCTTTTAGATAATACAAATTATAACCTGATATTATATTTTAACATCTAGCCTGGCTTGTTATCATACCCCATATCTTGCAAGTGCATCCATATATCATGTTCACTTTCTGTTTGATGAAACGGACTCGTTTGGATTGCTACGTGTTTTTACGTGCATCCGTTCTTAGGGGTATTCATTTTATTTAACCAGACGTTGCATTATAATTTTAACTGACACGTATATTATCCGTATTTTAAAACTAGATTTTTAGAGGTGGCCCGGGTATTTTTCGGAGTATTTTTGTATTAACTATAAAATCCTAGAATATATATTAAAATATTTTTAAACCCCAACATTTAATATTTATACATATAATATATTTTTTAATCCTAATAATATATTCTCTATCTCTCTCTCCGCTATCTCTCTCTCTCTCTCCACTCACTCACTCCCTCCCTCCCAATATATATAAAATATATAACCTAATATATTTTCATAACTCTGCTCTCTCTCTTTCGCTTTTCTTCTACTCTGCCTCCGTGAGAACCCATGCCCAAAACCCTAACCTGCGCTCGACCTCGCCGCCGACCATCCTAACTCCATCACCCCGCCCTTGTGAACACTCTTTCCTTCTCCTCTCCTCCAATCCCCGAGCACCCGACCACGACCCCTACAAACTCCCCAAGAACCTAGAAACCTTACCGTTGCAACAACCATCATCACCGGCGACTCGACGTCGCTATCACCCCAACCTCAACCACCTTCTCCTTCTCTACCCGAGAACCCACTTCAGACCCTGACAAACCCGAGAACCCATAACCCGAGAACCCTAACCCGATGCCTGAACCTCCACCGCCGATCACCTCACTATCTCGTCGCCGTCACCCTCATCCTTACCTTCACCTTCTTCTTCCCTCTCTCTTCTCCTCACTTCCCTGTAGACCCCCGACACCATAAATCCAAGCACCCAACCAACCTAAGAAACCCCTTCTACATCCAGGGCTGCCCTTCATCGCAGTTGTCACCGCCTCGTCTTCTCTATCCCCGAACCCAGAGCTCGATCCCCAGTAGCCAACCCCTCTTCTTCTCCTTCTTCTCTTCTTTCTTTCTTTTCTTTTCTTTCTTGTTTCTTAGTATTCTGGCCATCGCCGGAGTCACGCACGTCGCCGATGTAGCACCTCATCATCATCGTCATCCAGTGTGGCTTGGATTAGTCAGGTCCAATCTTGTACGCACGTAGTTGCATCGCGACGTTTACCCGACGTCGAACGTGACGTACGTACCCCGACGTGAGATCCGATCAAGCAAGTTTATCTTGCTACATGCTGTGTTACTATATTTATATCCATCTGAATAAAAATAATACATGTATTTTGATTATACATAAAATGTTATTGTTTTACCATTGTTCGATACCCGTTCGTATCCGTACTGACAATTGCATATCTAGTTACATGCCAGAACTTCATTATATCATGTTATTTCTATATTATTGCGACATGTTATCTAGCTTGCATCATACATAGTCTTGGTTATATATATAGGTTATTACAAATAGACACATATGCATTCTGACATCAGTACTATTTACCGTGATTCCAATATCGATTACAGTTTCACATTTGGTATCCATTTGATACATATGCATCACATGACATGTCCGGACACACTACTTGACTTGTTACTTTGATCTTATTACTAATGCCGACAATTCCGATTTGTTGTCCTGATAGACGTAACCTGTTGTCTACATAGACAAACCCGTACCTGGTTGATCCTGTGTTGGCATTAGACTTATATCATCAATGCCTGACTTGAACACATAACCTTGGGGGTAAGGGAAAATCAATAATGAAACCTGACTTTTAACTCAACAGTTCGATACTTATACTGATCAGTCTTTACGGGCTAGGCCAGCCCCGGATGATACTGCTGATATCATTCATCTTTACATGTTACCTGTTTACTGCCTAGCGGCACGTGTCAGATTCAACCCGAGAATCTTGACCGTGGTCCCGGGCATGCACGGGATACTATTGAGTTAAATCGACGATTCCATTAAATTGATTTCAAAAACTTTAGAGTAGATAACCTAGTGACACAGTTTAGATTACTCATCGTACTTCACATGCGCATACCTACCTCACTGTTCATATTCGTGTTATTCTTTATATTCATATTTACCTATATCGTTACTTTCTAGTTATTACTATTGTTTTGGTATTATGACGCATCGACGTCTGGGTTTTGTATGGTCTAGTTCCTTTATCTCTATCACAGGCTGAACAGGAGTACCTCAGTAGCCAAGCCGAGCAGTGAGGAATTAATTATGTGTGATTTAGAGATGTTTTAGTTAAGTTATTTTCCTGCTGTTTTATTTCTTGATGTGAACCCATATTGGGACGTATTTTTTAGATGTTGTTATTGGATATTAATTCATTTCTGCTTATATATTTTCTTGATTCTTTTATGGTGGCAAAGGGACATGTAATAGATAGATTTTATATTTTATCGTTCTTGATATCCTATAGGCAGCTGTAATTGACTATAGAAGGATAATTCCTAATTACAGATAGCATGGTTGGCTCTGTCACATGCCGTAGTTTGCGCACTCTGGGAAGCGGGACGTGACAATTATGGGTTTGGGTAGTATGGAAGGGGAGAGGAGGATACAAAGTGAGGAATTTGAGATTTCGTTTGGTCTGTTCTCGGGTTAGGGTCAGGTGAAGAAAGGGGTTTTAAGTCATAGGAATGATGGAGCCGGTTGTAAGAGTGGGTAAAAACCGCCCTTTTAAAGTGCGGTTTTAATTACCCACAATCCCTAGCATCCTTATGATCTCTATAAGTTGAAAAACAAATTAGCATTAAAGTGCTGTTTTAATTACCCACAATCCCCAGCACCCTTGTAATCCCTAAAAGTTGGAAAAAAATTTAGCATGAAACAGCACTTTAAAATGCGGTTTTAATTAAAATCAACTAATCTGCTTTAATCCTTAGCCTAACACCATTCTCCTAAATATTTTCAAAAGCACACAATTTTGCTAAATATTTCGAAAACGCTGACAGTTCTACAAAATTCTCTACCCTTTAACAATAAATTATTATGTTACAACCATAAAATTTCTTTAGAGGACGGCATATGGTTCAAATATTTCTCAAAACTTTAAATTCTTGTCTTTCATTAAATTTCAGAGTAATTATGTTTATGATTAAATCTAAAAATTAAAACAAAGTCATGTTAAAATCAATAAGATGTGATTTTTATATTAATTTTAAAATTTTGTAAAATATTATTTTTAATTCAATGTTCTTATCATCTACATGTGTTGCACATGCAAAAACTATGGACAATTTTTTATAGTAAACCATTTCTAAATAATAATTTTTAAAACAAACCACTTTGAAAACATATTACAAAAATAGACCACTTTCGGTTTTGGAGGCGCCACGTCAGTGCCAACTCAGCGCTGGCGCTGACGTCAATAAATTTTTTTTATTAAAGGGCGCAGTTTCTGCATCCATTATAAATGTATGGGTCTCACTTTCGAACGGCGCCTCGTACAATCTACTGTGAATAAAAAAAATTAAGAGGCACAGTTTGAAAGTGCACCCATTACAACTGTAAGGGGTCCACTTTAAAACTTTGCCCCTTACAAATATACTAGGTGTAGTTCCAAACTGTGCCCAATACAAATGTAATGGACGCGATTTAAAATTTCGCCCACTATAAATTTTAATTTCATTACTAGGCACACTTTCAAAGCGCGTCTATATATTTTACGGAAAAATCAAAGTGCGCTCAATTCCCTAACTTCAATAAATTCGATCTATTTATTTTCCACATTCCTCTTTATTGTCTATCTCTCATCTATCGCTGTGGTCTCTCTCTCTCTCTATTAGGTACTCTCTCTCTTTCGCTGCTCTCTCTCTCTCTCTCTCGCTCTCTTCCTCCCGACCTCTCTTCCTCCTCCCGGCGACCTCTCTTCCCCCTTGGTCTCTCTCTCTCATCTCTTTCCCTATGTCTCTCTCTCTCTCATCTCTGTCATTCTCCCTCTCTCTCGATCACTCTCTCCCCTCCTCTCTCACTTCCTCGGTCCAGATCTTACATTCTCTTTCTCGTGTAGGTTTAGACGAAAATTCACCAGCGAACAATCACTTTCATTCTCGCCATCGTCATCACTACCGTGAGTATCAAGAAAGTTAGTAAACACTAATTTTCTTTTTAAAATAATCATAAAAATATTTGGTTCAAATTTGGTATTGGGAAAGCAATTCGATAAAATTGGATACATATTAGGGATTTTCCCGATTTTACCTGTAACGGATCAATGTATAAGATACAAGTTCTTGCAACTTGTTACATACTAGAAATATTGATTTTATTGTAAGTTAATGTAATTAAGTTGGTATAAAAGTGAAGATAAATAAGTAGGTTGTTTGATAAGAACTCTCAAAGCATGCTTCAATTTTTCTGGCAGGTGGGAAAATGACGGATAATTACATCTATTCAGTTTGCTATTTCGGTGGCTAATTATCGATTGGAACAAATAATATTCCTGAATACGTCGGAGGAAATACTAAGATGACTAGAGTCAAAAAGTCTAGCACATACAACGAGCTGTGCTAAATGGTATACAAAGCTACTAAAATCAATCTGTCAGAGTTCAATATCTCCTTAATATGCAAATGGTCGACGGAGCATGAATATACCGCCATTGAAGTATCCGGTGACGAGAATACACAAGTCATGGTTGCATCAAAATCGAAATCGATCAAGCTGTTTGTGAAGAAGGAGATATTTACGTCTGCTCTATTGCCGGAACCTTATTATGAAGTGCCTGATCATTCTTTTCGAGCATCCGAGCAATACCCGCAAGGAGAAATGACACGCATGCTCAATATGAATGCTGATTCTACCGGATTTATGTCTCCTACCAATGATGAATGGTATATAGATCAAAGTTATGTAGGTAAAGGTACATCAAGCGGAACGCCAGTGAATTGGCAGTTTACGAAGTAAAGATTACCTTGTATATCTTTATACCACATATACATTTAGCGGAATACTATTTATTGATAGTGGAGGTATGATATAATTACTAAGTATTCATAAATTTTTGTGCAGTTCTTATGTACCGCCGTCCAGTTATAATTGCATGTCACCGCTAGGCTTCGCTTTTAATTGCATACCAACGCCAAACTTCAATTTCAACATTATGCCACAAAATACCAAGCACATGCACTCATACAATACGAAATACAATACATGAGGAACACCATTTGCAGACGATAGGTCAGGATTTCATCGGTATAAAGCCCGAACATTATAATAGTATTCCATTATAATATACAACATTATAAGCCGGAACATTATGAAGCCAAACCATTAAGATAAAGGCAACCAGATAGCATACTATCATGTCTAGCAAGAAAGTCCTCTATATATATGTCCAAGCATCCATTATAATATACAACAATGTACAATAATGGTCTCTAGGGCATACATATTCCTAACAATCTCCCATTTGCACTAAGTCCAATTGTTGTAGTATCCCATACCCAACATCCCAAATAATCTCTCGAATTGCGTCTGGAGGGCCTTCGTGAGTGGATCCGCTGTGTTGTTCTTCGTGTTAACGCTCCTGATCTCGATCTCCCGTCGATCAACTCTCTCTGATCCGGTGATACCGCCTAAGAATATGTCTGGATCGCTGATGGGACTGAGGTTCCATGGCCAAAGCCATAACTCCCTTGTTATTACAATACACAAGTATTGGATTCACAATGGATGGAACCACACCAAGTTCAGCTATGAACTTCTTTATCCAGACGGCCTCTTTGGCAGCATTGTTGGCAGCGATGTATTCAGCTTCCATCGTCGAGCTGCTACGATGTCTTGCTTGGAACTCTTCGAACACACCGCCCCTCCATTGAGGGTAAAGACAAAACCCGAGACCGACTTACTGTCGTCCTTATTACTCTGGAAGCTCTAATCGGTAAAGGAATCCACCTGGAGTTCACCGTTACAATACACTAAGAACATTTCTTTAGTCCTTTTCAAGTACTTAAGAATGTTCTTCACAGCTGTCCAGTGCTTTTCCTCAGGATCTGATCGATACCTACTCATTACACCTAGTGAGTAATCTATATCCGGTCTGGTGCATAATATCGCATACATGATTGACCTGACTGCCGAAGCATAGGGTATACCTTGCATGCGAGCCCTCTTCAAATCAGTCTTGGGAGACATCTCTTTGAAGAGAGTGATTTCTGAGCAAACGGGTAAATTACCTCGCTTGGAATCTTCCATACTAAACCTCTTTCGTATGATGCTTTAGTATGGTGTCAATGTATCTGGATTGGGACAATCCTAACATCCGTTTAGATCTATCTCTATAGATCATAATCCCCAGGATGTAGGAGGCATCACAAAGAACTTTCATGGAGAACTTGTGTGATAAGAAGAGCTTGACTGAGTGTAGCATAGGAACATCGTTTCCTATCAAGAGTATGTCATCCACGTACAATACAAGAAAGACAACCTTACTCTCTACAACCTTTTTGTATATACAAGCTTCATCAACATTTTTGACGAAATCAAACTCTTTGATAGCTTCGTCAAAACAGATGTTCCATCTTCGCGATGCCTGCTTTAATCCGTAGATGGATTTAAGCAGCTTGCATACCTTTCCGCTGCTCCCACTATTTATGAAACCCTTTGGTTGTGTCATGTACACGTTCTCTTCTAAATCACCATTTAGAAAAGCGGTCTTGACGCCCACCTGCCAAATTTCGTAGTAATGGTATGCAACAATGGCAAGTAAGATCCTGATGGACTTAAGCATAGCGACAGGAGAAAAAGGTTTCATTATAGTCGACACCGGGGCGTTGACGAAAACCTTTTGCTACAAGTCTAGTTTTGAAAGTCTCAACTTTTCCATTTGCACCAATCTTCTTTTTGAAGATCCACTTGCTCCCGCTGGATTTTACCCCTTCAGGAGAACATCCAAAGTCCATACTTTGTTGGTGTACATGGATTCTATTTCAAATCGTATAGCATCCAGCCATTTCACAGAGTCCCTACTTATGATGGCCTGCTCGAAACTAGCAGGGTCATCATCTTTCATGATACAATCCTCGCTCCCACCGTCTACGAGAAAACCGTAGTACCTCTCGGGTGGATGAGTAACCCTACTAGATCTGCGGAGTGGCTGGGGTTCGTTGGGTACTATTGGATCCTCTGGTTCCACTAAATCATTAGTTCTAGTTTGTGTATCTGGAACTTCTTCCAGTTCTACCTCATTACCACTAGTTTCTTTTACATGAAATTCCTTTTCTAAAAAGGTGGTATTCGGAGAAACAAACACTTTTTTTTCCTCGGTGTGGTAGAAGATATACCCTCGAGAATGTTTAAGATATCCAACAAACTTGCATAGAACTGACCTTGTCTCGAACTTGTCCAGATTTTGCTTTTTAACATAAGCCGGACAACCCCAAATCTTACTGAAATTAAGACATGGTCTCTTCCCTTCCCATATCTCATATGGAGTGGTATACGCTGATTTGGTCAGAACCCTGTTCAATAGGTATGCAGCGGTCTCAAGTGCATAACCCCAGAAGAAAATAGGTAACTCAGCATTACCCATCATAGAGTGCACTATATCTAATAGGGTGCGATTCCTCCGCTTCGATACAGCGTTGTGCTGTGGTGTATACGGAGGAGTAAGCTGAGAGAGAATCCTATTCTCTTTTAAATAGTCCAAGAACTCCGTGCTTAAGTGTTCTCCTCCCAGAATAGATCGAAAGATTTTAATACTTTTCCCCGTCTGATTCTCAACTTCGCACTTATATTCCTTGAATTTTTCAAAAGTTTCAGATTTGTGTTTCAACAAGAACACATATCCGAATCTTGAGAAATCATCGGTGAATGTAATAAAGTACGAGGAACCATTCCTGGCTTGTGCAGACATAGGACCACATACATCACTATGTATCAGTCCCAAGAGCTCTTTCTCCATGTCCAATAAACGGAGTTTTGGTCATTTTCCCTTTGAGACATGACCGACAAGTTTCATAACATGAAAATTCGAATGGATTCAAATATCCATCTTTATGCAACTTAGCCAGTCTTGTCGCATTGATATGACCTAGCCTACAGTGCCACAAGAAGGCTTCGTTCATTTCTAAACTTTTCCTCTTGTTTGTGTTCTGTATGTTAAGAACCGTACTTTGATTTAGAAAGTATATACCGCTATACAACGTACCAAACCCAATCAACACTTGATTTTTGAAAATGTTCATAACATTATCCTCTAATATGAGATTATATCCTTCTTTAGTTAGAAAAGAATCTGATATAATGTTGCACATCATTTTTGGCACGTAGTAACAGTCTTTCAGAACCAATGTATAACCAGTTGGTAATACAAGATGATATTCGCCAATTCTTTGGCTGTAACAATTGCTCAGTTCCCTACAAGTAGGGACTTATCGCACTTTCCCAGTTCTCTACCTTTCCTTAGCCCATGTAACAAATTACACACGTGGGATCCTGATCCGGTATCCAATACCCAGTACGTAGAGCAAACTGAGAAATAGTTCTCGGTAACGAACACACCCGAAGAAGATTCATCAACATGCTCCTTCTTCGTACGGGTGGCGTGGAAATCCGGGTATTTCCCTATTCCTTGCTCAGACTTATGACAATCATAAGATAGAGCGGGACCAACGTTCCCCTGCCTAGTATAAAAGGCGGGTTCGGTCAATAAATTCATATTATTATCTTGATCAAGGCGTGTCATTGGTCGCTGTCTGGAGAGAGAGAAGAAAACACTTTAGAGTGCACTCTTGTAAGATTAGATTGGTTAGATTAGATTGGTTATTATCTTATCTAATCAGGATGGCTCCCACTGTTTTTATCAAATATTTTTTCAAACCCTAAAAGTTAAGATTAGCCGGGATTAATTACATCTTACAAGTTCGCTAACCGATCAGCCAGGCCAGTGTTAGTACTCTGAAGGAGGTTCCCTGTGCTTTCGTATGGACCTAATTAAAATAAATCTCATTTCCCTAGAGGAATAACCCCGTAGACACCTTTCTAGACACCTACTGGATTAGTTAATTGTAAAGTGCAAAACTCTCCCAGGAGTAACTCTTACTCGCAGTGGGTATCGGGATCCAACTATCATATAGAAGGTATGCAGTGTCATTGTAAATTTCAACACTTGAAATTGCCGATATTGTTTTTACCTCTAGCTTTCTCTGACCTTGACAGAGGCCAACAAACCATAGGCCACTAGTCAAGTTCAACCCGTTCATTTCTTGATTGGATTAAACCCACCCGCACGACACTTGACGGAGGCCAACAAAGTCGCACGACTACCCTAATCCAATCTCATCTTATGCTGCAGATAAACACTAATCAGCTACCGTACACTACGTCTTGACGGAGGCTAACAAACATAGCACGAATACTAAATAGCACTTATATGAAATGACGGAGTGATACGCGGGTTTTTAAGAAAATCATGAGCGTAATGAACTTGATATCGTTGTAGAATCTAGTGATTTGGGGTGTTTTATGCTCCGTTGTTTAAAATCGAATAGTTTTATAGCGTTTGCTAGTTTTGCCAAAGAGGTCACTCCCGGTGAAAGGATCTTGGCCCTTTCCTCATCGAATGAGGTGCTGGATATTCTACAAGAAATACCACTATGCAAAATAAGAACTAGTGCACCTATCAAAACTAAACGAGTGGGTTATAGTATTTGCTAGTTTCGCTAAAGAGGTCACTCCCGGTGAAGGGATCTCGGTTCTTTCCTCATTAAATGAGGTGCTGGATATTCATTGTTCCCTTATAAAAAAAAGAGAGAAAGAACAAAAAAACACAATGAAAAAATTTCCCTGATGGAGCATCACATGCCCACACGTGATGCGCCTATAAACAAAATTCATAGGCATTGCGCTTAACAATTAAAGCTGAAATTAAGCCTCATGTGCAAGTACGTGAGCATCTATATACAAAGTATATATACGCCTTTTAAAACAAATAACAGGCCAGGAAGGCTCACGTGTCAGCACGTGACGCCCTCTTTTGGCTGTTGCACATAAGCAAATGAGTTTAACTCTGTGGGGTCACGTGCTGCACGTGAGTGGTCTCAAATGCCTTCTGAGCCGATAGAATTAAATTCTAAGTAAAGGGATCAAAACCATATTTGGAAAATATTTCCTTAAATCGTTCTAAACAAGAAAGATTACTCTCTATAAAATAGAGTACCGTTGGATTAAAAATCCAATGGTGATTAAAAAACACCAAGCTACAGAATAAGCTCTGTATGGGAAAATATTTCCCTAATCTTGTTAAAACCAAGAAAAATATCTTCTGTAAAACAGAAGTCTTTGGATCAAAGATCCAACGGTGGATAAAATCCCCGAATCAATTAAGATCTCTCAATAAGAGATTTCTTTAACTAAATCAACAAACTTTCTTCTACTATATAAAGGATCCAAGACTGCAAGTCTAAGACAGAGGAGACCCCCATAAGATTTGGAAAAAAAAGAAGAAAAGCTCTCTTTTAGAAAAAGAAACCCTAGGTAAGAAGAAAGACATAGAGATCATTTTATCTCTTCTTCACCATTTCAAGAGTTTAATGTTAGTTATATGTATGCCCTACAGGCCATTACTGTACATAGGATGTATATTGTAGTGGATGCTGGAACATATATAGGTATGACTTTCTTGCTCGACATGATAGTACGCTATCTAGTTACTCTTTATCTTAACATGTATACTTTCTGTCTCTCTGTTATATGTTGATAAAGCCCTTAGGATATGTGCTCGACTTCCAGGACTATGATGTAGATCATACTAGTGGGGCCTGGATAGTCTATGAGTACATCCTTCAATGTTCCTAATCGTGGGAATATCGAGACAGGGCATCGATATTCCAGAGTAGACTAGCGTATATCTTCTCGACCCATGTGATGGACGATGGATGATCCCATATCCATTGGTGTTTGACATCAGAGATGGTATGCGGGTGCTCAGTGGAAACTGGGTACACTGAACGGACTCGCCGAGAACTCCCAGATGGTATTATACCTTACGTCAGATGGTAGTTCTCTGGTGACACTGGTACAACTTAGTCTGTTGACCCGAGATCGTCATAGAGTCCTGTGTGTCTCCCACTGTGCTTTGATCTCCACCCTACCACGGCTCTACTGAGTCATGCAAACATATGGTTTTTGGGTACAGTCCCGATTCACATGGAGGCAATGAGCAATAGGAGGGGATTCGTCTCTCCCGGTATTGGGGGTTGATGTTGCGCTATGCTCGACTGGCCATAACTGGAAATCCCTGGCCAGGGTTGCAGTGATATACTGGTAAGAGTTATCAGTAGTTTCACGCTTGTTATGGACCTTACATCAGCATGACTTATCAAGCTACTGGGGTCTGACGTTTACCACCCCTAGGCGAGATATGCGACATATCAGATGAACAGACCGGACTGTACGGTAAGTGTTGCTGGTTGGATTCACAGGAGTGTGAGCGGGCTTGCTCGTTGATCTTCTGATCGCTCAATACCCGGGTGGCCGTTACGTTTAGCAAACCGCTTGTGGCTTGTGGGTGTTTGATATGATCATCACCTGCTGCCGGCGTATTGACAAGTCTTTAGAGTCTTACACAGAGGTTTCCTGGCTCAAGCAAAACGAAATAGGAGCACATATGAGATATGTGCGGGAATGAGAATAATGCGTGTATGTGATACCGTATTCTATTCTCGCGATGAATGTATCGATTGGTTGTATGCGATATAACCTAGTTATCGAATCGAGAATTGATTCGATAAGTCGATACATTGGATATTAGTCGGTCATATGCGATATGACCGGATCGTTAAATTAAGTGTTGATTTAATGATTTAATGTATAATTATATATATTTGATATATTACTTTGCATTAATTAGTATTGGTTCACTTAAGATGGATTTTCTCACTTGATGTGCACATTGTATATATGATATAGTTTTGTGCACTAGTTTGTATCATGTTTGATGATACATGCAAACTTGGGTGTGTGTTTAGTTTAAGCCATGTTTAGGTTAATGGTTAGGTTTTATATTTGTTTTATTTATTCTTTTATTCATTTATTTTTAAAAAGAAAAATGAAATGGTGGCTTGCTTTGTTTTTTGTTGAAGCTTCATGAAGCTTTGAATAAATAACCATTTTGTTTCTTTCCTTAACCTAACCATTCACCTAAACCTTAGTTTAGTCTCTACACTTGTTAAACTAACCCAAGGTTGCATTATGATAAGATCAATTGATTTTATTATTATCATAATATTCTTTTTCTTCTTCATCTTCTTCTTCAAGAAGAAGAAACCTTGCTACCTCCAATGGTGCCATGATCAAAAGAGTGAGAAATCCAAATCCAAAGTGAACCTACTTCCTATTTCTTCATCCTTTACCACTTGCCATGTAGTATAGGGTGTTTTATTCACAAGTTTTATGACTTGGTGAAGTTGGAGCTCGAGTTAGAGTCGCCTCGACGTAGATCATCTTCGGTATCGAAGTCATCGACCTAGCTCGATCATTTCTCCGATGAAACCAACACTAGAGTCCAGGATTCTGATGATCGCAGCGGAGGAACGTCAACACGGAGCTAGAGAAGTGGAGGACCGGATCTACAGAGGTTGTAGTCTCTTTCATTTAGCAATAAAGATGTTTACTTGCATGTTTCGCCTTACCTCTAGTAACAATCTAGTTTAGAGTTCTTTGGCACATAGAAAATTTTTGAATTGGACATGTTTGATCAGTTGTAGAACCTCATGGGTGTGCCTAGGAACCCTACAATGGTATCAGAGCCTAGATAGAGCTTTAGGCGATGTGTAGACGATGTTAGAAACCCGATCGAACCCCGAAACCCTAATCAAAACCCTTCTCTGTACATTTTCTGAAACTGTGATTTTTTGTGAATTAAAAATGCTCAGAAAATTATGCAGGAAAAACTAAGAATTACCGTGAAGTACGAACATCTAACTCAAAAATTTGACCGCGAATCCGCGGCCAAACCAAAGGTTTGGCGGCGGTTCCGCGGCCAAAATTGTGAATTAGTCCCTGGAACTTCATATATTTATTCTTAGGTTCTTTCTTGTCATTTTTTTCTGGGAATTTTTTAATTCCACTCAAGTGTTGAGTTTTCTAGAGTATTATTGGGGACTCGTTGATTCGATCGGATAATTTAACTTCGTTTAAGTTTTTCCGGATATTTAGAAACTGTTAAAAAGTTCGACCGGATATAAATAACCCACTTTTTCCCCTGCCGGGAAATTTCCAAATGTTGGATTTTTCCGTAGTTTAAGAACGTCTAAGTAGTGCAAGTAACGCGATGGACCCTCTAGAAGACAACAAACCTTAACTCGATTATGTGACCGTCTTGAACTGCCCTTTGAACCTTAGGGTTTAGGGCAGTACGGCGTGCCACATGTGAGGCGTTGGCTTGACCCTTCTACGGCTGGACCGTTGGTACTGTGGCATGAAGTGAATGTTTTTAAACTTATTTCATGTGTTGAGCTGTTTCGGGAAAACTTGGGTGTTTGGTTGTTCGATCGGAAAGTTTAACATTTTCTATTTATCCGGAATGTGATACAATATTTGGAATCCACATGTAGTTATGAGATAACTGAATGAATGTTATAAATCTAGCAGTTTAGTCTTACTTGATCGGTTGCCACGGAACTTTGATGCGATCAAAAGTCCGTTGCAATCACGTAGCGTACGCGGATACACGTCGGGTAAACTTAATAGGCAGCGACACCCCATAGCCCCGACCAAGTGACTGTAGGAGAACCCCGTCGCCGAAAGCATCCGTTCGGGTGCTTACGGCAGCGGTGTTCTGTCTTGGTGCACTTCGTCGACGGCATCAGGGATGCGGCCGTCTACTGAAGTTTGCGACGAGCATTCGATCAAAATGTCGAGAATCTTGTTGAATTGCCCGACTAGATATTGAAAAGAGTTTTCGATAATGAGACTGAAATGCGGGGTTTATAATTGTTAGGCATGCGATGTCTAAAGAGTTTGCGGATTCCAACTGTTGTAGTTTTACACTTTCTTTTCTGTGACCGTAAGTGTAGTATGTAGTAGTATTGCCGATTGTCGTTGCTATACGTCGACGACAATCGGTGTATGCATACTTACTTACGTTGATGACATGTGATGTTATGTGTTGCTGGATATGTTATATTGGATCGTCGTGTTTGAATAGCCGGGGGGTTTTTATGTGAGATGAGTGTTTTTCCATTTTCATTCATGTAGAAACTTGTATGTAATATTCTTTTATTGGGGCACTTACAAGTTGCGGAAGTTGTCACCGTTGATGTATATTATTTACTTTTCCGCATTAGGATAGACCCAAGGAGGGGAACACAAGTAACCGGGTTCTAGGGTCCAGTGGGAGATCATCTCGAGGAGTCGAGTCCGGGTCTCCTAACCCTAGAATTGGTAGGGTTGCTTGCCGCTCTCGTAGGGGTCTAGGGGTGTGGGATTGGCTATTCATCACTACCGTGGAATCCGTGTTTTATACAGGCTCAAAATAAAACACGGATGTCCTAGTATATCCAATATTTCATATGATATTTTCTGATGCGTTATCTGTGACGTGATCATGTGATATGTTCAGATAGATATTATATATATTATATATGATATATTATATAGATGTTGCTTATATTTTACACCCGCGCTAGCCCTGTCTCGCTCTGGCGTTAGTTACCTAACCTAACGGTGCAGACGGGACATCGAGGCGAATGCGGATGGCATAAGCGTACGTTATATTTATCTGTGATGTTTTGGTAGACTTAAATGATGGGACTTCATTAATGTGATTAATGAATGAAAATAAATCTAAAAGATGTTGTGGAATCGAATTTCAAAAATAAAACAAGGTAGCTACAGTTCTTGCTTTGCATCGCGGTGTTCCTTGTAGAACATCCTGCACCTTATTCGATGAGGAAAGGGTCGAGATCCCTTCACCGGGAGTGACCCCTTTAGCAATAACTAGCAGATGCTACACACTCGGTTTGTCTTTTGATTGCTTCTATAGTTTCTGCTTTGCACAGCGGTATATATGATATATCCAGCACCTTATGCAATGAGGAAAGGGCCGACGATCCCTTCACCGGGAGTGACCCCTTTAGCAAAACTAGAAAAGCCTCAAAAACACTCCATTTAAAAACCATTTGATTTCGCAACGAGATCAAGTTAAAAGAGTTAAAGGTTTTCTCAAAAACCATCTGCAACCCTCCGTTATTTTAGGAAGTAGAGTACTTAGTATTCGTGCTACGTTTGTCGACCATAGCTGAGGCGTAGTGTGCGGTAGCTAAGTGATGTCTTCCTACACAGCATATGATGCGATTAATTAGGACAGTCATGTGACTTTGTTGACCTTAGCCAAGGGTCATGTGGGTGGGTCTAATTAATCACGAAATGACGGGTAGAACTTGACTAGTGCTTATGATTTGTTGACCATAGCCAAGGTCATAAGTGCTAGGAGTAAAAACCTTTATCGGGAGTTTCAAGTATTGAAATTTGCAATGAGATTGCATATCTTCTATATGATAGTTGGATCCCAATACCCACTGCGAGTAATTGTTACTCCTGGGAGAGTTTTGCACTTTGCAATTAGCCGATCAAGTAGGTGTCTAGAAAAGTGTCAACGGGGTTACGCCCCCAGGAAAACGAGGTTTATTTTAATTAGGTCCGTGCGAAAGCACGGGGAACCTCCCTCAAAGTACCGACACTGGCCTGGCTGAAAGATTGGCGAACTTATAGAGTGTAATTAATCCCGGCTAGTCTTTCCTTTTAGGGTTTGAAGGAAGATTTGATAAAAACAGTGGGAGCCATCCTGATTAGATAAAATAAATAACCAATCTAATCTTGCAAGAGCGCACACAGAGTGTTTTCTTCTCTTTCTCTCCAGGTAGCGACCATATCACGCCTTAATCAAGATAATAATATGGATGTATTGACCGAACCCGCTTGTTATACTGAGCTGGGGAACGTTGGTCCCGCTCCAACTTATAATTGTTATAAGATCGAGCAGGAAATAGAGGAATAACAGAATTCCTATGCCGCCCAAACGAAGAAAGAGCATATGATGTATCTCCTTCGGGTGTGTTCATTATAAAGAACTGTTTCTCAGTGTCCTCTACGTCCTAGGTAATAGAAACCGAATATATAATCTGTTATATGGGCTACAGAAATGTAGAGAACTGAGAACGGGTGATAAGTTTCATGAGACAGAAAACAGTGCAAGTGTTGCAGCCAAGTCTGTTGGTCACTGTCACCCTGTATTTCCAAATACATTGATTCTGAACAAATGCTATTAGATACCGAACCTGATATACAAAATCATATCAGTCTCTTTATTAGTAAAGAAAGGATATAATTTTGTATTGTTGAATATTGTTTTGAACATTTCAAAAGTTGATCGGTTCAGGCACGTTATCTAAAAGCATTGACGTTCTAAATCAAACTACAGTTCCTAGTATACAGAACACACACAAGATGAAGAACTCAGAAATGAACGAATCCTTCTTGAGGCATTGTAGACTGGGTCATATCAATGTGACCCGACTAGCTTAAGTTACATTTTAGATGCATATTTAAATCAGTTTGAATTTACATCTTGTGAAACTTGCCAGTCATGTCACAAAGATTAGATGACCATAGCTCTGTTTATTGGAAACAGAGAAAAAATTAGTAAACTCTTGGGACTGATACATGATGATGTATGTAAGGTCCCCTGTCTACACATGCCAGGACCGGTTCTTTGTACTTCATTACATTCTTTGATGATCTCTCAAGATTCGGTCATATGTTCCTGTTGAAACATAAGTCCGAAGCTTTTGAGATATTCACAGAATATAAGTTAGAAGTAGAGAACCAAAATACAGGTATAAGTATTATGTCCTATGATAAGATCAGGTAGGATAATACTTGTGCATAGAATTCCTGGACTATTCTAAAAGAGAATGAGATTCTCTCTCAGTATTACTCCTCTGAATATACCACAGCACAACGGTATATCAGGGCGGAGCAATAGCACCCTATATGATATGGTGTGCTCTATGATGAGTGTTACTGAGTTACCTGTTTCTTTTAGGGGGTTGTGCACTTGAGAAGCTGCATACCTATTGAATTGGATTCGAATCAAATCAGTGCCTACCACTCCATATAAGATATGGTATGGGAAGAGCCTATCTCTTAAGTAAGTTAAGATTTGGGATTGTTCGGCCTATGTCAAAAGCAAAATCCGGACAAGATCGAGGCAAGGTCAATTCTGTAGAATTGAAAAGGTTCCAGCTATACAAAACTGCAGCTGATGATTTGACAGAACCAAAGGATTCAATAGTCCCCGACGAACCTCAGCCTCTCCGCCGATCTGGTAGGGTTCCTCATCCGCCTGAGAGATACTTCGGTTTCTCGATGACAGTGGGAGTGAGGAATGCATCATGAGATGATGACCTAACCAGTTTTGAGCAGGCCATCGAGAGTAGGGACTCTGTAAGAATGGCTGGATGCTTAGCGATCTGAGATGGAATCCATGTACACCAACAAAGTATGGACTTTGGTTGCGATATCTGAAGGGTTAAATCCCCATCAGGAGCAAGTATATCTTGAGAAGATTACTTGGTGTAAATGGAAAAGTTAAGACTTTCAAAGCTAGACTTGTTAAAGGTTTTCGTCATCGACCAGGCATGGATAATGATGAAACCTTTTCCAGAGACTATGCTTAAGTCCATCCAGATCCTACTTGTCATTGCTACATACCATGACTACGATATCTGGTTGTTGGGTGCCATGACTGCTTTTCTAAAATGATTTAGAAGAGAACGTCTATAAGTACATAGCCAGAGAGCTTCGTAAACAGTGGGAGCAGCGGAAACATGTACAAGTTGCTTTACAGATTAAAGCAGACATCGCGGAGTTGGAACGTCTTTTTTGATGTGGTAGTCAAAGAGTTTGACTTCATCAAAATTGTAGATGAACCTTGTATATACAAAAAGGTAGTAGGGAGTATGGTGGCGATCCTCGTATTGTATGTGGACAACATACTCTTGATAGGAAAAGAGTTTCCTATACTACACACGGTCAATCTCCTCTTATCACAAGGATTCTCCAAATAGGATAAATGTGATACCTCCTAAATCCTGGGATTTAGATCTATAAGATAGATCTAAATGGATGTTTGGGTTCTCACTAGGTTTAGTGAGGTGGTATCAATCGATCCTGGGAGAATCACTGGGAATGTCCCAGGCTGATAAGCACGACTGAATGTCAGTCACAAGCATTGTCTTTACCCTCAGTAGAGGGACGGTATGTTGGAAGAGTTCCAAGCTAGATACCGTGGCAAACTATACGATAAAGGCTGGTAACATCGCTATTAAGCATACTACCAAAGAGGAAGTTTGGGTGTATATTGGTTTATAAGATGAACTGGGTTCCTACCATTGTATGACAATGGAAGTGTGGCTTTGTCCTAGGAACCCTAGTCCCATCAGTGACCCAGACATATTCTGAGGCAGCATCACCTGATCATGGAAATAGTTGATCTCCAGGGTGATCGAGGTTAGGAGAGTAGACTCAGAGGACAACACGGCAGATCCACTCACAAAGGCCTTTTCCCAAAGAGAGACTTTTATAGGATGGTTGAGTATTAGATACTCCAACCACTGCTACAGATGGCCCTAGTGCAAGTGGGAGATTGTTAGTTATCTGTATGCCCTAGAGGCCATTACTGTACATAGGATGTATATTGTAGTGGATGCTGGAACATATATAGGTATGACTTTCTTGCTCGACATGATAGTACGCTATCTGGTTACTCTTTATCTTAACATGTAAACTTTATGTCTCTCTGTTATATGTTGATAAAACCCTTAGGATATGTGCTCGACTTCCAGGACTATGATGTAGATCATACTAGTGGGGCCTGGGTAGTCCATGAGTACATCCTTCAATGAAACTAGTCGTGGGAATATCGAGACAGGGCATCGATATTCCAGAGTAGACTAGCGTATATCTTCTCGACCCATATGATGGGCGATGGATGATCCCATATCCATTGGTGTTTGACATCAGAGATGGTATGCGGGTGCTCAGTGGAGACTGGGTATACTGAACGGACTCGCCGAGAACTCCCAAATGGTATTATACCTTACGTTAGATGGCAGTTCTCTGGTGACACTGGTACAACTTAGTCTGTTGACCCAAGATCGTCATAGTGACTTGTGTGTCTCCCACTGTGCTTTGATTTCCACCCTACCACGGCTCTACTGAGCCGTGCAAACAGGTGGTTTTTGGGTACAGTCCAGATTCACATGGAGGCAATGAGCGATAGGAGGGGATTCGTCTCTCCCGGTAGTGGGAGTTGATGTTGCGCTATGCTCGACTGGCCATAACTGGAAATCCCTGGCCAGGGTTGCAGTGATATACTAGTAAGAGTTATCAGTAGTTTCACGCTTGTTATGGACCTTACATCGACATGACTTATCAAGCTACTGGGGTCTGACGTTTACCACCCCTAGGCGAGATATGCGACATATCAGACGAACAGACCGGACTGTACGGTAAGTGTTGCTGGTTGGATTCACAGGAGTGTGAGCGGGCTTGCTCGTTGATCTTCTGATCGCTCAATACCCGGGTGGCCGTTACGTTTAGCAGACCGCTTGCGGCTTGTGGGTGTTTGATATGATCATCACCTGCTGCCGGCGTATTGACAAGTCTTTAGAGTCCTACACAGAGGTTTCCTGGCTCAAGCAAAAAGAAATAGGAGCGCATATGAGATATTTGCGGGACTGAGAATAATGCGTGTATGTGATACCGTATTCTATTCTCGCGATGAATGTATCGATTGGTTGTATGCGATATAACCTAGTTATCGAATCGAGAATTGATTCGATAAGTCGATACATTGGATATTAGTCGGTCATATGCGATATGACCGGATCGTTAAATCAAGTGTTGATTTAATAATTTAATGTATAATTATATATATTTGATATATTACTTTGCATTAACTAGTATTGGTTCACTTAAGATGGATTTTCTCACTTGATGTGCACATTGTATATATGATATAGTTTTGTGCACTAGTTTGTATCATGTTTGATGATACATGCAAATTTGGGTGTGTGTTTATTTTAAACCATGTTTAGGTTAATGGTTAGGTTTTATATTTATTTTATTTATTCTTTTATTCATTTATTTTTGGAAAGAAAAATGAAATGGTGGCTTGCTTTGTTTTTTGTTGAAACTTCATGAAGCTATGAATAAGTAACCATTTTGTTTCTTTTCTTAACCTAACCATTCATCTAAACCCTAGTTTAGTCTCTACACTTGTTAAACTAACTCAAGGTTGCATTATGATAAGATCAATTGATTTTATTATTATCATAATATTCTTTTTCTTCTTCTTCTTCTTCTTCAAGAAGAAGAAACCTTGCAACCTCCAATGGTGCCATGATCAAAAGAGTGAGAAATCCAAATCCAAAGTGAACCCACTTCTTATTTCTTCATCCTCTACCACTTGCCATGTAGTATAAGGTGTTTTCTTCACAAGGTTCATGACTTGGTGAAGTTGGAGCTCGAGTTAGAGTCGCCTCGATGTAGATCATCTTCAGCATCGAAGTCATCGACCTAGCCCGATCATTTCTCCGATGAAACCAACACTAGAGTCCAGGATTCCGATGATCGCAGTGGAGGGACGTCAACACGGAGCTAGAGAAGTGGAGGACCGGATCTACAAAGGTTGTAGTCTCTTTCATTTAGCAATAAAGATGTTTACTTGCATGTTTCGCCTTACCTCTAGTAACGATCTAGTTTAGGGTTCTTTGGCACATAGAAAATTTTTGAATTGGACATGTTTGATCAGTTGTAGAACCTCATGGGTGTGCCTAGGAACCCTACATTTAACTCTTCTAAAAAGAACTTAGTTTTTCCTCTGGTTGAGGTCTGCAGAAGCAGATCTCCCCACAAGTTGAGAATTTAATTCATATCGGGGAGATTCTATCATGCAGACTCAAAACTTAGGGAAAAGAACTAAGTTTGAAGAATTTAATTCTTCCAAACATATAGGAATCTAATTTCTCTGATAAAACTAGGGTTTAACTCTATAAAAGAATTTAATTCTTGTCAAAATAAGGGATCTGAAATGCTCAAAACTCAGATTAAGATTTCCATGCACATAAAAAAAATGATTAGCGTTCAACGCTAATCACGTGTTCCCATGTAAGCATCTCTGAGAAACAAAAAAAGAAGGACTGAGATTGAATCATGTGCTCCCATGTAACCCTCAAATAGTTGCTTGACACTTATATGAATAATGGGAAAATTCCAAAGACAACGCTCACATTTTGAGCATCTCACGTGTTCGCACGTAAGCATCATATGAGCTAAGTGCTTAGCACTTATAAAAGGAAGAGGGAATAAATCCAAAGAGGTAGTACCCAACTTTGGGGCGCCTCACGTGTCCATACGTGATAGCCATAAGACTTAAGTGTTTAACACTTGCATATATAGACGAGGATTGAACCCAAGGGCACATTGCGAACTTTCAAGTGCCTCATGTGAGCGTCCCAAATTTCAGTGTTTAAAACTGCTTTAGAGACTCACGTGGGAGCACATGAGCGTCGAGCATATATTAGTGTTTAGCACTATGAGAGGCCAACCTCTGCCCAAATTAGCTAAGTCTCCTGAGGCCAAAACCCTTTTGATCAACAATCAACCGAGCCCTGTTATGCCTAGGTCTCCCCAAATCGATCTTAGTTCCAAAGATGACTAATAATCTCCTAACAGATGGTATCTAAAATGATGTTCACTCCACTATGATCTTCCTTCAATCTGGAATTCGGTTTAAGGGTACATCTCTCCACACCTCTGATACATGTCGTTATAATTCTTCAACATCTTCAGAGAGGTGGAGGGTCCCGACAACCAACAACTTTTGGGTGCACTCCCAGACCGATGAGCACATCCAACTATGGACCGCAACATCCTTAAACTAGCTATGGACCAAAACATTCTTAAACTAACAACGGGCCGTAACGTCCTTAAACTAAAACAATGGAGCACAAATGCTCTTTTGTTGGGTCTGAATGATCCTAAAATCCTGTTGAGTAGATCTTAGTCTAAAATTAAACTAACGTATCCTCAACAAACATTTAAGTTGATCTTAATCTCGAATGAGACTAATGATCCTTAAATCAAACCAAACCTAAATTTAAGAATATACAGATTTGGACTAATCCACGCCCTACGGGTGGAAACATAAATTAGTCTCCATATACAATCCACGGGCAACCAAAACAAACACAAACACACATGACATGAAGTGACCTTTTGGAGTAGGAGAAAGTGGTTACCACGATATGGTAACGTAATTAACTGTAGGGGTTTGCGCCTGCAGGGAAGAGCGTCCCCACAATAAAAAACCCCTCACAACTAGGGGGAATCTGATGAAGTCTGCTACAAAATCTGCATCTGTCCAAACCTTCGATACACGGTGCTATAAATCAACTTGGCATCTACGGAGAGGTGGACAGATAAAACCAAATAGCATCTACCCCCAAATTCAGGAGAGACGTTTATTTTCCCGGTTTTCGGCGGTAAACAGATTCTGGCACGCCCGGTGGGACCTTTTCCTCTTTCCACTCCATATTTCGTGTGTCAAGTTCATGAAAGAATCACGGTTTAATATGGTTGCCTCTGGATTCGAGATACTAATATTTGGTGTCTTGTTCCATGCAGAAAAGGAGATATCGATGGCCTCCAGCGGCGCTAACTGCAACGGCAACTCCCACTCTGTCCCCACCGAAGGAGTGATTTACGGGCCCCAAGCGGCCTCCATTTTTGCAATGCCGGTAGAACAGGTGGCTCAGGACACCACTAGACTTCTTTTTGGGACCATACTCCTGCCAATAAGCTTCAATGCCTCAATGCCATCACAAGAGGCTCCAAAGAAGTCGGTCTTCAATCGGCTTGCAATTACCATGGCCCCTCTCAACGGATCGTCCAATTCTAGCGCCTCAGTCTTTAACAGGCTGAGCCACAGCTTCAGTGGGCCCTCAAAGAGGCTCACAATACTTGAAGGGGTTATACCAAAGCGGATAGACATTCCTGTTCTGACAGACGAAGTCGTCAAAAGGGCTTCTCCTGCTAGAGGATCGGTTTTCGCAAGACTGGTCGTTCCAACTTCTGCTGCAGGCGAGGATGTTAAAAATGCTTCCCCTTCCAGAAAGTCTGCCTTCGACAGATTGAACGTCCCCTTTCAGCGGACGTCGGTATTCGATAGGCTGGCACCAACAGCAGCATCTCGTCACAGTAGGGGCATGACGAAGCCACTCCCATAACTGTACCAGTCCCATCTGCAAGGCATGCTCGACGTCGCCATTGGCGCCAAGTGAGGAAAGCTGGGGGCAACTCTCCCTCTGGACTTACCCCACCAGATCCAATGGTGGAAATTTATGCTGCTGTTCCAACTGGAAACAGCTTTAAGCTGCTCAGGAGGGTGCGCAAGAACTCTCCAACTGCCATACTGAAGAAGTTTCCACCACCTGTTGAAAGCATGAAACAGGTGAAGCCATAACAGCCTCCTCAGTGGTTGTCCTCCAAGATCTACAGAGTCTGGCGGAAAGTTCAAGGCTCTGTAATTGACAAAGAATACTCTCGTCGACTGAAGAAGACGAAGGCCCGGCAATATGAGGACCATCCCTCCGTCGTACCACGGAAGGTATCATCTACGTGGGTGCTCGCTGCAATAACTCCCTCAACTTTGTCCTCCCACAAAAAGAAAGGGCCAGAGAATCAACCACCACTGACGACAAATTCTGAGCGTGATGGATCCAAACGCCCCAAGTCTGGGGACATAGTAGTGCACACGGTGTATATGGCTTCCAGCAAAGAGGAAAGCCGTACTTCCACGGGTCATCGACCACTTACACGGTCTGTGACAAAGGCTCAGGAGCAACAACAAAAGCTCTAGGAGATGCTAACAAAGATGGCTGCACTCACGGGGTAGAAAGAAAGCCCGGAAATATCGTCCGAACAGCGCCAAGATCAGGAGACCGATACGGAGTTCCTGCGGAGGGTACTAGAAAGAAAGGATAAAGAGGCCGCGGAACAAGCCATTAATATGAGGTAGATGGCACTCCTAATCCAAGACATGGTCAGGATGATGATTCGGCCGGAACCTCCAGCCGAAGATCCACCGATAATCATTGAAGACGACAGAGGAGAGACATCGAACCCTCCTCCGGTTTTATCGGCGGACAAGGAGGAGACGATCTCTAAAGCTGCCCTTAATGACTACATAGCTCAACAAATACGAGCTCATCAGGCAAGTGAAGCGGTTGGTCAAGTCGTCAGAACTGGGCGACCTTATCCAGGCTGGTACGATCAAATTAAGTACCCGCCTGGATAAACGATTCCTAAGTTCTACGTGTATAAAGGGACGGGCAATCTGCACCGGCATGTTGCTCAATTCAGGGCTTTGTGCGGTAATACCGGGGGCGACGACAAACTTCTACTTCGCCAATTCGTCGGCAGCTTGGCGGAGACAGCATTTGAATGGTACTCTGAGCTCCCAAATAATTCTATCAAAACATTCACAGAGATGGAATTATTATTCACACAGCGGTTCATGAGCACAAGCGAGCATACCCCGATCACGGCATTAATCAATGCCAGAGTGAAGCCAGGAGAGACTGGATTTAATATGCAATCCGATGGCGTAACCTATAGTCAAAATGCGAACAACACATAGAAGAAGCGCCTGCCGTGGGCATGTTCGTGGGAACCCTTGATCCCCAGGCAACTATATCCCATTTTATGATGTTCTTCAAGCAAACCACCTTCCAGGCCTTGATTGACAAACTAGCCCAAATGGACCAGATGGGTCATAGGCCGTCCTCTTCAAAGTCAGATCTTCGGAATGATAAAGGGCAAAGGGAAAGTGACCTTCGTCGCCAACGCTCAACAATAATCGAGTGACCTGAAACCGGTAGCTCGCCAAAACAAAAAACCAAGATCCCTCGAAGAAAAGTTGAGACGTCCTTACTCGTTTCCCTGGGATAAAACGAGGAGTTTATCCGAACTGGCGGTGCGCAACAGGCTCACCACTTTGCCGGATCCGAGACGCCCACTACAACCGGGCGACGTCAAGAATCCCAATTACTGCCCCTACCACCGAATAGTGGGCCACCCAATCGAAGATTGCTACTTCTTCAAAAACTGGGTTGAACACCAGTACCAACAGGGCAAGTTCGCACTGTCCATAAACTGGAAGATAAACCCGCCACAGCAGCATGCTCCTAAAAAGGTGGATACGCCTGGGGCATCATGCTCATTTATAGTGGAAGCTCCGTTGGAAGTTGTCCTCTCGGCTAAAAACTAAAAGAATGTTGAAGGATCTTCAAGCGTGTCCGGCCATCGAAAAGCTTGCTGGAGCCCGAAATTATTGACGGGATGCTGAAACCGCGCTCGATACCGAAAGTTGGTAACAATGGGAAAAACCTCTAGGCCGAGCTTTTGAAGTCTTCAAAGAGAAAGAAGAGGACCAAGAAGCCTGTGCAGCTTGACAACAATCGTACGGGTCTGCAAAAATACATCAACGCACTGGAGGAATACAACCAAAAGGCGCGGACCCTGGTCATATTGGAAGAGTTCTTCAAGAATATTCTTGAGAATGGATACAGTGACATTGATGAAGGAGACGGATCGTCAGAAGAACCCGAGGATTACGGGGCGAGTTGCCACATGATCTCTCACTCGTCGATAAATGGCAAAGAAGCTCCTGACGTTGAGAAACTGGGGGCAGAACTAGAGCCAAAATCCCTGGAACCGTCAGACGGCCTAATCGACAGACTGCTGAGCGAAGCTCTTCTAAAGAGCAAAGCTGATCGAGAACGTGAAGCGGCCATATACGAAAAGGCCAAGTGTCGGTGTCAGGCTGAAGAAGCTCCGATAATGAGAAGCCATAAAGTACCTCAACCAGATCGAAGCGCCCTTGCCACCAGCAATCGTAGAATCAAGATAAGAAAGTAGTTCGCCAAAGCTCTGTCAGTAGGAATGAAGCTGCCACCTTTCAAAGAAAATAATTTCGGGAGTGTGTGCCCCGACGAAGCGGATGTACATCCGAACTACTGCTTGTATCATCAGAGGGTCACACACTCTACCAAGGAGTGCGATGCCTTCAAGAAGTGGTGGCAGGGATACGTTGCCCACCGACAACACTTTAAGCGAATAAAGCGCAAAGCCCATCGGGAGCAGAGAAGCACGACAGATGCACATAAAGGAATAGCCGGTAACTGTCATATGGTTGATGCCATCCCAACAAAAGGGAAGTCTCAAGTTCTTACCTTCGGGAGCCATTCGGATGAAGAAATGGCCATTGACCCTCTCTTCAAGGAATCCATCTCTGGAAAAGAAGAAGAGACGAAGAACTGTGAGAACATTCAACTGCGTAACCATACGTTGCCTGAAAAGAATCTCAGATCCTCAAATAAAGGTTCGTTCAAGAAAGATAAGGGGAAGGAAAAAGTCTCTGAGGAGATTTCCCTCAATGATAGAGTCGCCGAAGAGCTTACAGCCAAGGACCCGCCCAAGAAGAACAAGATGGATTACAATGTCCTGGCACATCTGAGGAAGATACCCTCACAATTGAGTATTTTGGATGCCCTTCTCCTATCTAAAGAGGCACGAGATTCCCTGATCAAGGCATTACAAGAGACCGATTAGTTTCAAGCCTTTCTTGTAGAAGAAAAGATGAAGGATGAGCTGGAAGAACTTCACACAGCTGGCATCACATTCGGCGGTGAAGATCTCCTTCTCGGAACGTGCGAGCACAACCATCCTCTCTAAGTAACAGGGTATTGTCACAATATCAAGATATGGAAGATCATAGTCGACAACGGCTCCTCCATCAACCTTCTCAATGTAAGAGTGTTGAAGGAGATTTGCATGAATGTGCAGCACTTGGCTCGGGATAAAATTACCATCTTCAGTTTTGACTCCCAATCATCACAAATGCTCGGGTCTGTAATACTGACATTACGCTTCGGGATGCTCGTCACTGACATTAAGTTCCATGTTATTGATGCTAAGACCTGCTACAATGCTTTGCTCGGCAGGCCTTGGTTACATGAGTACAACATCATCCCTTCTACACAATATCAGTGTATGAAGTACTTCAAGGATGGCCTCGAGTACACAGTTGCAGGGGAGCTGAACCCATTCTCTGTAAATGAAATCCGCAAATATGAATACGCCAAGTACTTCTTACCAGACTTTGAAGACATGGAAAGATGTTACAAACTGGAGAATAAACAAAAAGCCATCGCCACTATGCTGATCTTTGGGAGGGATACCGAGGAGGATGAAGAGATGGTCTACTCGGGACAACCACAAGGAAACAGGCCAGGACCATCTACTCCTATTCTGGTCTTTGGCAGTGACTCTGAGGACGAGGCCAACGCAGCGTTCTCCGTCCGCCCGTCCGCCAATGCAGACCTTTGCTGGAGCTGAACAGAGCTTACAAATTACTATAGTTCCGCAGCAGCATTACAAAGAACTTGATGCACTTGATACGTACAACGTGCAAGAGTTGCAGACCTTCTACGTCCCTCCTAAGCAAAGAGGTGAAAAGGCGATCCTTTTCTACCAATCCACGGAGACTAAAGTGGAGAAAGAAGTCTGGCATGGTGCCGAACCTGCGCCCGACAGGCTTCCATGAATCCGTCTGCCCAGATACGCAGAGGGGCTGAAAAGGCTTTTGAGATGTCAAGGAGTACCCTTCAAACAGACTGCTCGACAAGCCCAGTTCTATAATAAGATTTGGGATGTTCCCGGGACTCAGTGAATGATGCCCAACGGGAGAATGGAGACGACTGGCCTTGGATACATTCGGTCCAAAAAACGGGAGCGATTCCATGGCTGCCATGTTATAAATGATTCTGGAAGAGAAGGGAATGCTTTTTCAGAAAGCGCCGATATTGAACCAGAGCGAAATCCCGCCGTAAGAATACCAAGTCCGTCATTCGAAGAACAGATTGACAAGGTAATAAGGGAAGCGGGTCAAAAAGTTCGGAATGACCACATTCGCGAAATGGCCATTTACGAGAAAGCCGGGACGTAAAGTCTCATTCAGCAGTCTATGGAAAAAAAAGACTATGATGCCCTTCAACCTCAGCCCGCTGTGCACTCTCGTGGGAAGGGAAAAGCCCGACGTCGAGGCAACAACAAGGTGAAGAACGGGAATGAAATTCAAAAACAGCGAAGTGAATCCAAGAAGCCACGCGATTGAGAAAAAGTCAGCTGGAATCCGTCTTTTATGAAGAAGATGGGTTAGGAATATTCATTCCCTCAAGACAAGACAAGGAAGATATTCAACCTTGTCATGAAGCATCAAATGATAACGCTCCCGGAGTCTTGGCGCCCCGAATAAATAGACGAGGTCCATCACCCGGCTTATTGCTCCTATCACCGAACAATAGGACATCCTCTTGAAGACTGCTTCACCTTTAAAAACTACTGCATGGGAAAGTCCAGATCAACATCGAGCTCGGAAACGAACTCGTACCTGTCACGTGATAAAATTCTCAAAGGAGGAGGAGCACAAGAATATGGATGGCCTCTTCCAATGCTTTGCAGACAAGGATGAGGATGAGGTGATCTCAGAATTTCCACCAGCACTAAAGGAGTTGGAAGACGAGATACATACCACAGCAGACAATCTGAGGAAAATCGACTTGGGGATGACAAATGATCCAAGGCCAACGTTCGTCAGTGAGCTGTTGTCTAAAGAGTAGCTGGCTATATTAAAAGACGTGCTTATGCAGTATAAAGACTGTTTCGCATGGAACTATTCCGAGATGCCGGGATTAGATCCAAAAATAGCTATGCATAAACTGGCAATTCCTCGGACGTTAAGCCAATCAAACAGGCGCCAAGAAGAATGCGTCTCGAACTTGAAATGAGCATCAACGCCGAGTTCAAGAAGCTAATTGACTCTGGCTTCATCCAAAAAGTTCAATACCCCGACTAGATGGCCAATATTTTCCCTGTGATGAAGAAAAATGGGACGGTGCGCGTCTGCGTAGACTTTCGAGACCTTAATAAAGCCTGCCCGAAGGATGACTTCCCAGTACCGGTTACCAAACTAACGATCGATAACACGTCTATTCATATCATAATAAAATTCAGAATTAATTCAGTGGGAAGAGCATCATTTCTGTAAGTATTATTTTAATTTCTGCCGTAGTTCAAAATTAATTCCATTGCCCTAGTTTAATCTAGTATAGTCTTTCTTGAACTGCGGTAGGTAAGTAATTTTAACATGTTATTTCTAAAAGATCTCCTAATGAGCGAGTAAATTCCTCGCTTGTTAGGGTTATGAATAAGGGAGGGATTGAGAGATGAATATCTCTCATCTCTTTCAAGCCCCATAACTTGTAACAACTAGAACTTCATGCACGCATGCATGATCCACTCCCTACGGCACCCTACCCATGAGGTAACGGTGAAACCGTAGTAGAAAGGACCGGACATGCATGACTTCCATGAAGGTTATAGCATTTAGTAGGAAAGGACGGACAAGGATCTAGAGGAAGAAACTTCGTTTCTTCCCAATCATCCCAATCCCCTTTACTAATAAATGTTATAACTTCTAAAAAGATTTAATCGAGGGCATTGAAAGAGGTGTTAATATTAATCTTATCAAACCCTACTTTAGACCTAACCCTAGCAAGTTCTTTAATATCGTACAACTTAGTTTTTAGAATCAACCATCAAAATCAAACCACCATTCGAATCAACTCGTAAAAACACGTAAAAAATTACACATCCTTGTGGATCGACCCGTATTCTCCAGCTAGCTTCATGCGACGCCGTTTTTTATTACGGTAAAATATTTTTGGTGATCGTTAAAACCTACAACTAATCAAATGGCGCCGTTGCCGGGGATGGCGTAAAATTTCTTTTGTGTAATTTCAGTTTGATATAAATTTTAAAAAAAAATCATAAAAATATGAAAATACAAAAAATACAAAAACATTTTATCAATTTTTATCTGTTTGAAGGGTTTTATTGTTTGAATCTTGCAGGAACAGCGAAGAATCTGGGATCTAGAAATTTACAGAGGGCAAATAAAAAATTGGGATATCAGAACAGAGGAGAATTTGAACAAAGTAGCGGCAGAATTTTTTGCAGAGAAAGATTCCTCCACAAGACCGCGATTCCGCGGCGGTTGCGCGCCTAGAACCGCGGTTCCGCCGCGATTTTTCCACGTTAGCTCCTCAAATTTTGTCGGTTTGTTCCTCATTCTCCCCTCTGCCAACCTCCATATATCTCTTGTGAAATTTTCTGCAGGAATTCTTTGCGCTAAAAATTCTTCTTCCCCCTTCTAAATAACAGATTTTCTGCAGGTTTCTTTGCGCCGCGCTAAAAAAAATTGATTGCAAGTGAATTTAATGTTTTGCATAATTTAATCGGACTTTAAGGGGCTAAATGACCAAACTCAGATTGGGTGGGGATTTCATCACCCTTCCCAGAAAGCACTTAAAGCATTTGCATTGACCACAATTAATTAAAAAATACTAGACTCAGCCCTAAGGACTTCGAGCTCAATAGGAAAAGGACTAGTATAGGCATCGACTATTTATCCTAACCTGACTTTGCAGTGTCTAGGCAAGTGTGTCTAGGCTAATGGTTATTAATTAGGCCCACTACTGTGGTTCCTTCCCACTTACCTGGCACTTACCTGGCCGCAATTGGCGATGAAGAGGCGGTTTGAGGTCCTATTTCTAGCCCTAGTTAGGAGCTGTCTAGCAGACCTAGGTGACCCTAGATCTAGGCCTGATTGTGCATGTATGGTTGATACATTTGTATCACAAGTCTCTTTTCAAAAAATCTCTTTGCAAGCATTCTCACATAAAAAGAAAAAGAAAAATCTTTTCAAAACTTGCAACTTGTCGCTAAAGAAAACTTGCAACTCACTTACACCACTTCCTTTCATTGACGTTATCTTACCTCCACATTCTGTCTTTCATTTTTTTTTTTTTGACTACACTACCCCTTTAGTGTATGTCACTTTGGACTAGGGATACTAACGCCCGATTAGTCCGTGTTTCGTTGGTACCGACCGTCGAACCCTTCGACACCGAAGTCGACATTCCGTCCACTTTCTTACCTACACCTTCAAATTCTTCTTCCGAAGGCATGTCGGGATTCAACCCCAACAATACCTTACCGACGGGAATGATTCCACCTCCGTTAGATGCGAATAACCCGAATCAACCTCCTGTTGAAGCGCCCGCACGAGTTGCGCTCCAGGATCTCTTCTACCCCGTCCACACTTCTTTACCTACCTGTCTTTCACCCCACCGGCAAATGGGGACAATTTTGAAATAAAACCACATTTCATCAATATGCTGCCAAAATTTCATGGTTTGGAATCTGAAGATGCTTATATCTTTATCAATAAATTCCAAAATGTGTGCGCTATGATGAAAACAACCCAATTAAGTGATGACGCTATAAGGCTAAGGGTCATTCCTTTCACCTTATGTGACTTAGCCGAGAAGTGGCTATACAGCACCGCATCATATCCCATTAGAAATTGAGACGAGTTTGTGAAAGCTTTTCTTAAAAAGTTCTATCCTCATCACAAAACTGCTAGAATCCGTAATGAGATTATACAATTTTCACAGCTTCCTTCCGAACCATTTTGGAAGTGCTTCGAGAGATTTAAAGACCTACTCGTTCAATGCCCTCATCATGGGATCGAAAGTTGGCAACTTTGCCAAACATTATACGAGGGATTGAACTCGGCAACGAAGCAGTTGCTAGAAACCATCTGTCAAGGTCACTTTCTCTCCAAATCTAGTGACGAAGCGTGGCAGTTTCTTGAGGATCTTAGTGAGTAAACAATTCAGTGGGAGAGTATCAAGACCACATCATCTTCTTCTAGTGGTCAATCTAGGGCAGGCATACATCAAGTAGAGATGTCGATTGCTATGAAGGCCGAGATGGCCGCTCTTACGAAAAAGCTAGAAGCGATTGAGACCAAAATCTCATCGCCTTCTCCTGCCCCTGTTATGCCTCCACGAACTGTTTGTGCTTGTTGTGCGGATCCATCGCACCTAACCGAAGAGTGCCCTTATAATGCATCTACTCAAGGACAGGATCAAGTCAATACTACATTTCAGCAACGACAAAGAAATGATCCATACTCTTCGACATACAATCCGGGGTGGAGGAGTCACCCAAATTTCGCTTGGAACCAAAATCAACAATTCCAACGAAATAACAATTTTCAAAGGCCTCCTCCTCCACAACAACAAGCATCGTCGCAAACTCAATTTCAACGGCAACCTTTTCAACAGCATACTTACCCTAATCAGGTGAACAATTTTGTGCCTAACACCGCTTACCCGCAAAACAACGTCCACTCACGAGGCCTTCTCCTTCATAGATGGATCTTCAAGCTACAATCAAATAAAAATGCATCCTGAAGAACGAAAGCATACTGCCTTTCGAACTCCGCTAGGCATATTCTGCTATAAGGTGATGCCCTTCGGTTTGAAGAATGTCGGCGCTACCTACCAGAGGGCCATGACGAAGATCTTTGATGACCTCATACACAAGATTGTTGAATGTTATATTGACGATCTCATGGTGAAAAGAAAATCGTACAATGAGCACTGGGAGCATTTGAAGATAATGTTCCAGCGTCTTCGGAAATATAATCTGAAGATGAACCTTCTGAAATGCGCGTTTGGAGTCTCCTCAGGCAAATTCCTAGGATTCATCGTACGACAGCGAGGCATCGAAATAGACCCATCAAAGATTAAGGCGATTATGGAAATACCCGCGCCAAGAACTCTCGAACAACTACGGTCTCTTCAAGGAAAGCTCGCGTATATCCGGCGGTTCATAGCTAACCTCTTCGGGAAATACCGTCCCTACAGTCATTTAATGAAGAAGGGGACCCCGTTCATTTGGGATCGTAAATGCCAAAGTGCACTGCATGAAATCAAGCAATATCTGAAGAACCCGCCAGTACTGACCGCTCCAGTCAAGGGAAAACCCCTCATCCTGTACACAACAGCCCTTGAAGGTTTTTTAGGCGCGCTATGGGCACAGGAGAACGATCAGGGAAAGGAGAGAGCTCTCTACTATTTGAGTCGAGTTCTTATGGGGCAAAAAACAACTACTCCCCAATCGAAAAGCATTGCCTGGGATTAATCTTCGCGCTAATGAAGCTCCGACATTACGCCTTGGTACACGAGGTCCATCTCATATCAAAGGTGGATCCTCTCAAATATTTGATGTCAAGAGCCATACTAACTGGTAGGCTTGCCAAATGGACCCTCCTCTTGATGGAATTCTCGATAATCTATCTACCTCTTAAGGTAGTGAAAGGTCAGGCCATCGCCGACTTTCTCGCAGAGCATCCGATAACCGTCGACTCTCCCTTGAACTGCGAGTTGCTGGACGGACACGCGTTTGATGCAATCGATGGAGATAAAGAAAGGAGTGATACCCGATGGGAACTCTACTTCGATGGGGCATCATCTATGAAGAGGCGGAAGCAAAGCACCCCCATAATCAAAGACAGAGTAGGCTTTATCTTTGTGACTCCAAAACGAAGGATAATGTGTTTTTCCCTTTCCTTAACAGAGCCAAGAACAAACAACGAAGCGGAATATGAAGCTTTTGTTAAATATGTATGCCCTAGAGGCCATTATTGTATAGTGCTAGTTTGTATAATACATTTTGGAGGCTTGGGATATATATATATATATATATATGGGTTTACGACAGTCTTGCTCAACATAGTAGTATGCTACTTGGTTTGTTTCTACTTCAATGTGTGTACATGCGTTTCTTTTAACATATCACCTATACACATTAGTAGAGCCCTTAGGATCTTTGCTTGATTACCGGTGTTGTGATGGCGATCACACTCGTGGGGGCTGGGTAATCCACAAGCACATCCTTATGCAGGTCCCTAGTCATAGGACTATCGAGACAGGGCATCGATACTCCGGAGTAGACTAGCGTATGTGCTTCTCATCCCAGCAGGGGAGTCGGTCTGTCCCACAGCCGTCAGTACGTCGTACTTGAGATAGTATGCGGGTGCTTGTTAGGTTACGAGTACACTGGACAGGACTCATCGGGAACTGTTGGTTGGTATTATACCTATCGTCAGTTAACAGTTACCAAGTGACATGAGTACAGCTTAGTCCGCTGACTTGATACTGTCACTTTGCCTCGAGTGTGTTCCCACTGTTCTTTGATTACTACCCTACCACGGCTCTACCGAGTCGTGCAAACATGTAGTAGTTGGGTGCAGTCCCGAAGCACTTGGAGGCAGTGACGGTTAGACAGGATTCGTCTCTCCCGGTATTGGGAGTTGATATCGCGCTGTGTCTAGGAGAGCCATTACACATTGTCGTCCCTGGCCAGGACAAGCAAGAATTGCTGGTAGGTTTTCCAGTAGATTCTCAGGGTGTTTTGGGCTACACTCCGACACGACTTGTACCGCTATTAGGGGACTGACGTTTACCGCCCCTAGGCCCGCCATGCGATATTCTCAGACGAACAGACCGGACTGTATGGAGATTGTCACATTCAGGCTCAGTAGGAGTTCGATGGGTTCACCTCATCAGTCTTCTTATCGACATCTACCTGGGGACCGTTACGTACAGCTAGTACCGCTTGCGGCCTGTGGTTAAACCCACTGCCAGCGTAGTGTCGAGCCTTTAGAGTCCTACACAGAGGGTTACTCGCCTTTGGGCAAAACAGAGTAGAGGTTGCATGGTTTTGCGACGGGGTTCGTTCACATCCGCGCACTTGTGCACGTTTGGTGTCTGGACAGTAGTTACTAGCGGGCTTTGATTTAAGCCAGATCCTAGTAATTGTTTTGGGATTGGTTTTGTCTCAGTGTATTCGTGTTCCTTGGAGCACGGATGCGGGTGTGCATGCACAATTGACAGAGACAGAGGCAGAGGATTCTCATTAGGGTTGTTAACCATTTGGCTTTGGTTGACTTGTTGACCGTTGACTTTTCTTTAAACCCTAATGAGAATAAGATATATTATTAATAATATTAATTAAGTATTATTGTGCCATGGTTGAGTTGAAAGTTTGACTTTTGTTGACTTGTTGACTTTGTTGACCGGTTGACCATTTTGGACTTGTTGACCATCATCATTTCATGGCTATCATTTCATGGGTATGACTTTTGCTTGCTTGTTGTTTGTAAAATGCAATTATAGCATGAAATGATAATGGTCATTGAAACTAACCATCACCATATACTTAATTATTATTAATATTATTATCATTATTCTCACTTTTGTGAGAAGGGTTGGATTATGAGAGCTCATTCTATCATTCTCTTTCTCTTTCCTAGAAAGAAAGCTCTCCCTCTTCCTTTTCCTCTCTCAAGGTTCAAGTGTTCCATGAGTTGGAAATCATGAACCTTTGAGACAAAACCACCATCACTCTTCTCTACTCAATCTAAGGTATTAGGCTTAGCAAATCAAACACCTTAATCATCTCTAGTTTGAGATTGGAGCTCAATTCCGAGACCCTGGGTGGATCCATCTATGGCAAAGAGGAGATGGCAAGGAGGATCCGTTCAAGCAACTACAAGGAGCAAGCAAGAGGAAGAACAGCAAGAAGAAGAGAAGGAGTTCAAGACCAAGGTATAACCATTCTACATAGTAGTTAGAACTTGTAGAATATTTGTTAGTTCTTGTTTAGCAACGATCCTTCTTGTACGGTCCATGTTACCTAGTTTGGAAAAATTTTCGTTTTACCTATTCCGCCTCCCCGAAAGGACCGGGGTGGGTAACGTGGACCCAACAGTGGTATCAGAGCCTAGCTAAGCGATAACTATGTTAGTTATATGTATGCCCCAGAGGCCATTACTGTACATACGATGTATATTGTAGTGGATGCTGGGACATATATAGGGAGCACTTTCTTGCTCGACATGATAGTATCCTATCTGGTTGTACTTTATCTTAACATGTACTCTGATTGTCTCTATATTACATGTTGATAAAGCCCTTAGGATATGTACTCGACTACTGGGACTATGATGAGATCATACTAGTGGGGCCACGGTAGTCGACGAGTACATCCTATAACTGTTCCTAGTCGAGGGTGTATCGAGACAGGGCATCGATGCACCAGAGTAGACTAGCGTATTCGCATCTTGACCCACAGGATGGGCGGTGGATGATCCCATATCCATCGGTGTTTGAAATCAAGGACGGTGTACGGGTTCTCAGTAGAGACTGGGTACACTGGACGGACTCGCCGAGAACTCCCAGATGGTATTATACCTCACGTCAGATGGCAGTTCTCCGGTGACACCGGTACAGAGTAGTCTGTTGACCCGAGATCGTCATAGAGTCTTGTGTGATTCCCACTGTGCTTTGATTTCCATCATACCACGTCCAAGAGGGCGTGCAAAAAGGTGGCTTTTGGGTACAGTCCCGAATCACATGGGGGCAATGAGCGATAGGAGGGGATTCGTCTCTCCCGGTATAGGGAGTTGATGTTGTGCTGTATTCGATTGGCTATAACCGGAAATCCTTGGCCAGGTTTGCTGAGATTTACTGGTAAGTGTTATCAGTAGTTTCTCAAACTGTTATAGACTTCATATCGACACGACTTATCAAGCTACTGGGGTCTGACGTTTACAACCCCTAGGCGAGATATGCGACATATCAGACGACGAGACCGGACTGTACGGGAGTGTTACTGTTTGGATTCATAGGAGAATGTACAGGCTTGCTTGTTGATCTTCTGAGCGCTCAATACCTGGGTGGCTGTTACGTTTAGCTGACCGCTTGCAGTTTGTGGGTGTTTGATATGATCATCACCTACTGCCGGCGTATTGACGATTCTTTAGAGTCCTACACAGAGGTTTCTTGGCTCAGGCAAAATGGAGCAGGAGCACATATGTGATATGTGAGGGACCGAGGATAATGCGATATAAGATACCGTATTCTATTCTCGCGATATTTAATATCAGCTGGGTCATCGGATCAAGTGTTGATTCGATGAATCGGTACGGATAAATAGTAGTCGGTTATATGCGATATAGCCAGATTGTCGGATCAAGTGTTGATTCGATAATTTAATGTATAGTAATATATATGATATATTAAATTACATTAACTAATATTAGCTCATTAAAAGATTCTTTTTCTCACTCGGGTAATACATTGATATATATACGATATATGTTAATTGTATTATTTTATTTTGTTATGATAAATATTATATATGTGATATATAATATTGTAACATGATATGATAACTAATGCAACATGTTTTGTGGAGTTTAAACATGATTAGGGTTATGACTTCTAGTAGTTCTAGAAGGTTTTCTTTTTTGTTTTGGAAAAAATATTTTCAAGTGACTCATTCTTAACCTAACCCAAACCCTAGCCTTGGTTAATTCTCTATAATGGTTTGGACAACCATGGTTGCATTATTGATCATCATCTTCTTTGCATTATTCATCACAAAAGGTTAATGAATTATTCTTCATCTTCTTCCTTCTTCTTTCTTCACAGGAGAATGTACAGGCTTGCTTGTTGATCTTATGAGCGCTCAATACTTGGGTGGCTGTTACGTTTAGCTGACCGCTTGCAGCTTGTGGGTGTTTGATATGATCATCACCTACTGCCGGCGTATTGACGATTCTTTAGAGTCCTACACAGAGGTTTCTTGGCTCAGGCAAAACGGAGTAGAGCACATATGTGATATGTGCGGGACCGAGGATAATACGATATGAGATACCGTATTCTATTCTCGCGATATTTGATATCAGCCGGGTCATCGGATCAAGTGTTGATTCGATGAGTCGGTACGGATAAATAGTAGTCGGTTATATGCGATATAGCCGGATTGTCGGATCAAGTGTTGATTCGATAATTTAATGTATAGTAATATATATGATATATTAAATTACATTAACTAATATTAGCTCACTAAAAGATTCTTTTTCTCACTCGGGTAATACATTGATATATATGCGATATATGTTAATTGTATTATTTTATTTTGTTACGATAAATATTATATATGTGATATATAATATTGTAACATGATATGATAACTAATGCAACATGTTTTGTGGAGTTTAAACATGATTAGGGTTTGGATTAGGGTTATGACTTCTAGTATATTCTAGAAGGTTTTCTTTTTTGTTTTGGAAAAGATATTTTCAAGTGACTCATTCTTAACCTAACCCAAACCCTAGCCTTGGTTAATTCTCTATAATGGTTTGGACAACCATGGTTGCATTATTGATCATTATCTTCTTTGCATTATTCATCACAAAAGGTTAATGAATTATTCTTCACCTTCTTCCTTCTTCTTTCTTCATGGAAAAACCTTACTAGCTTTTTTCAAGTGATGAATGAGTGTGAGAAAAAGATTATAAATGAGAGCAAAAATCCTACTTCATCATCCTCATCTATCCTTGCCATTTAGATGAGGGTGTTCACATCATTTCATGAGTGATAGCTTGTGTTAACGAAACTTCAAGGTAGATCATCTTTGTATCGAAGATCGGAAGCAAGACTGCATCTTTCTCTTCGTGGAACCTCTCGAGAGTCCGGAACCCGATGATCGCAGCGAAGGGACCATAACACGGAGCTTATGAAGTGAAGGACCGGATCTACAAAGGTTGTAATCCCTCTCACTTAGTATTAAAGTGTTTAACATACTAGTTTTCACCTAAACTCTAGTTTAAAGATCCGACTTCGGGCTGTTCGGCACGGCTAAAATTTTAATCGGGCATGGTTGATGCCTCGTAGACCCTTGTGCACGTGCCTAGCAACCCTACAAACTAACTGTTAGCAAAGTTTTTAGAATCTCGATCCGGAAAAAATCCCGAAAACAAACGGAAAAAATGTATTTTCTGTCGTTTTTCAAAACAGGTCGAAAAATATTTTGTATGACATGAAAAATACAGGCAGGGTTTTCTGGGAATTTACAAGAAATTTGAGACCACGACTCGGCCAATACGCCACGGAAGCGCGGCGGAACCATGAGTTCCGCCGCAGTCCCGCGGCCGAGTTGACTCGGCCGCGGCTCATTTTTGTTGCAGATTCCCCTGTTTGCTGTTTTGGGATTTTTGGAATATTTTGTTTCTGCCCAGGTTTTCCAGAGAAAAATGTTATTTTTTGGGGTAGTTACAAATTTGTATATTGATCGGGGTTCTGCAAACTTTGGCTAAAATGGTTATATCTGTAATGTGATATATGCACTGAACGTCGGCTAATCGCTATACGTCGATTAGTAGGGGTTGTGCATATCTGTGATCTGTAATGTTATTGGATTGTGTATTTGAATTTATTGGATTGTCGCGTATGAATTGTAAGTGCACGGTGGCGCCCCGGCCGTCAATCCGACGCCGGAATGCGGAAGCGATGCTTAACTTTAATTTTTCAAACCGGCACCACCGCGCACTATAAACCCGGATCGTGTCATTAACTAGTCCTAGCTAACTATAAGATAGGAAAGAGAGATATACCGAGCGATCCATATCCTCCGGTCTTCTCGCCGTCGTCCCGATCTCTCGCGGAATGTCCGGTCTCCACCTCCTCGCCGGAAGGGCACCACGTCGCCTGCTTCTTTTACGGGCTCCCACCTCTATACCGAGGCAACTCGGGCACGAAGTTGGCGAGTCGACGTGCCCAAGATTTGCTGTAGAATGTGTAGTGCTCATGTCTCATTTCGGGGTAGTGGAGGTTGCCATTTGGTGGAGGAATGATATAAACTTTTGGAGATGGAACTTGTGGGGATTTTTGTGAAGCCAAAAGACTAAAAATCCCACACCAAAATGAATGGGCAGCCACTTCCCTCTATGGCCGGCCATGCTCATGTAAGAATGAGAGGAGAGAGTGAAGTGAAAGAGAATGAATAAAAAAACCTTCAACATGATGCAAGGTTGAGTGTAAAAGGGAAAAAGGCAAGTCTCACATCAAACATCATAACCCTTCATCATCAACAAGCATGATAACAAACTAAGACCAACACTCCACCACAAACATCATGAAACCAAAAGTCAAGCCATCATGGTCAAAAGAAGTCAAATGATGGTGCAAGTATCATGATACAACTATATGCAAATAACACCCTCCACAAAGGTTTATTTGCACAAATGCAAATAAGCCATCATCCACCAATCTTCGGCCAATGAAAGATACAAAGAAATATGGCTGAAACGGAAAACAAACTGGCAACTCCAAAAAACTGATCCCGTAATAAATTACAGGAAAACCCCGCTACTGTATATACATACCCGTATTTGTATTCCGACCGAAATACAAATGCAATGAGACAAAATCTACACTGTACTATACTAGGATCCGGCTTAAACCAAAGCCGGCTAGTATTATCCGTCCGATCCTGATCCGTGCAATACCGCACGTATCTGATCGAACCCTGCCATATATCCATACAGCCTCTAGTACTAACCGTCCAATCCTGATCGTGCAATACCGCACGTATCTGATCGAACGCTGCCATATCTCCATACGGCCTCTACAGCGTTTCGCCCGAAACTTGAGTAACTGAATGTGTGGTGGACTCTAAAGACTCGTCAATACTATGGCTGTGGATTTAACCACTAGTACGTCAGAGGTATTAGCCATACGTGACGGGCCACCAGCTATTGACCAAAAGGGACGTCTGTGAGCGAACTCAGCCTGACACCCTAATGAGCCTGTCAGTGACAATATCCGTATAATCCGGTCCGTTCGTCTATGAGCATCGCATGGCGGGCCTAGGAGGTTGGTAAAAGTCATACCCCCAAAAGCGATACAAGTCGTGTCGGAATGTAGCCCAGAACACCCTGAGATACTACTGAATATCTACCAGTAAATCTCCTGCCTCGGCCGAGGGCTTCGTGTAATGGCTCTCATAGACACAGCGCGACTTCACCCCCAATACCGAGAGAGACGAACCCCTCAAGATCCGCTCACTGCCTCCATGTGGCTCGGGACTGTACCCAACTAAAACCTGTTTGCACGTCTCCTTTGAGCGTGGTAGGGTAGTAATCAAAGTATAGTGGGAACTCATACGAGACAAATGACGATCCCCAGGTCGATGAACTAACCTGTATACATGTCACCAGGGAACTGCTATCTGACGTCAGGTATAAGACCAACTAGCATGTTCCCGGCGAGTCATGTCCGGTGTACTCATAACCCAATGAGCACCTGTATACATCTTAGGTGATCCAACTGACACCAGTGGCTTGTGAGACCGGCCACCGCCCCTCGTCGGGGTCTCGACTGTATACACTAGTCTACTCTGGAGTATCGATGCCCTATCTCAAAACTCCCATGACTAGGGACCTTTTAAGGATGTGCTTATAGACTACCAGCTCCCACGTATATGATCGCCCTCATACTACCGGTAGTCAAGCAAGAATCCTAGGGGCTCTATCAACGTGCAATAGTGACCGGTCTGGTCACCTAAAGCAGTACACGATGATAAAGATAAACCAGATAGCATACTATCATCTTGAGTAAGACTGTCCTACCGGGATAGGTCCTCCCTCAATCATCGCAATCACGTGCCTGTGATCCAATAATTGACTCTGAGGGCACTATCTCCAACAATCTCCCACTTGCACTCAAGGCTAATTATTGCGATGTCGCATACTCACAGCCCGTGTGATACCGAACACCCAACTCCTCTACTTGTCAGTCTCACAAAACTCGTTTGCGAAACTATTGCGTTCGAGGAATAGCCTCAGTGAGTGAATCCGCCTTGATGTTTCTTTCTATGTCTCTCTATATCTCAAGTTCGCGGAGAAACCCATCTCCCAAAATGAGCAATACCTGTCTTAGAATGTGTCTGGATGTCTGATGGGACCTAGCTCATAAATGAACTCCAAATCCAAACTTCTTAGACTGTATCGTCAACTGAACTTAATCAGTATCCTGCGCCATGCCTCCCTCAGTATTGCCTTGGACCACCTGTCCAAAATACTGCCCTTCGTTAGAAGGAAAACTATAACTCTGACAACCTCCTTGTCGTCCAGGTCACCTTGGAAGCCTGGAATGATAACTGTCTCCCGAATGAGGCTGTCGTTATCATATCCCTAGAACATCCACTTATGTTCTAAAACTGCTTCCGACTGCTTCTCCAGGATTGGATCAATGTCAACTTGTTGCACCTACCGCAAAACAACACCTGGTGTGGTACTTGACATCTCATAATTGACTCAATTGCCTGAGCAAGTGATCTGCCAATCATGCACATCCCTCTCCCCTTTAGTCTGTAAGACACCTTTAGAGAGGGTGACTCCATCACCTGCAGGTACACTACCGTTCCAGGAGTCGTCCATTCTAAATACTCTTAGAATGTTGTCTAAGTACCCTGATTGGGAAACCACCCAAATCTAGATCTAAAACCATAGATCTAGTAATCAGTATGTCTGATATAATGTCCAAGTCCCATGTGGAAAAACCACTATGTGACGACCAAAGTATAACCGATCGTAGTATAGGAATATCACTTCCTACTCTGTGTATGTCATCCAAATACCATGACATCACACCCCACTACCTTCTTAACAGATCCATCCCCTATTCTGATGAAGTCAAACCTATGACTATCACATCAGAAATTGATGATCTATCTCCGCTATATGTGCTTTAGTCTATAAATAGACATAAGCTATCTGTCCACCAATGCTTCCGTTGCTCCCACTGACTACGGCAACCCTCTGGCAGAGTCATATACACGTACACTTCTAAAGCTAGTTTAGAACGACGCTATACTCATCCTCCTGCCGGGTCTCGCAGCCTGGAACAACAGCAATGGCAAGTCTGGGTAAACAAGAACTTCCCTGTCACCGTCCTTGAGGCTACCGGAGTACCTCTCGGGTGCCTGAAGTTACCCACCTTATCTGCAGAGTGGCCAATGGAATGTCAAACCAGATTGAATCTTTAGGTTCCTATCAAATCTTCAGTAATCGTTTGTGGTTCTGGAATCAATTCCAGTTCTACCATACTCCCACTACTGTTTTTTTGAAAAAAATCCATTTTTATTAAAAATCACTATTGATCTTCCAGATGGTAGAAAGTCAACCCTCGTCATAGCCTGGGTCAACCCACAAACAGCCATTACAGAAACGTGCCTTGTGTCCAGTGTCTGGTTTTAATCATAAGCCGGACAACTCTCCGTACCTTAACATCGTTAAGATATGAACTGTTCTATATCCAATATAGAACCAGAGGCACTGATTTAATTGAACCAGATTCAAATCATGCAGCTGTCTCCAGTGCATGTCAACTAAATGGAAGAAGGCCGATCAGCGTTACTCAACTTAGGAATGCTTCCAATTATGAGTAACCTGAAAGAGAAGCTAGTTCTCTTAATCACTACTATCAACTGAATACCATACACAAGTATCTACATCTTCGATCACTTTGAAGAATCCCGATACTTGCAATACCTGGTTCTCTACTTTATTCAAATACCTATAACTTCTCAAAACTTGGACCCTGTGTTTCTACGAAACACCTGTCTAAAAACTAGAGAAGTCATAAGTAAACCAAATATAGTACGAGGACCAACCCCTCTGTCCTGATGGACCCTGGACAACATACAATACTCTGTATAAGTCCCTTGAGTCTAATAACTCATTCACTGTGTGTCGTAGGTTGAAAACTGTACTTATGGTCATGAAGAATTACACCGCTGTTCAATGCTCCTTACCTAACCATCCACTGATATAGGTAAATGTCATAGACATAATTTCAAAAAGGTATATCTCACTCTATGAAAATAGACGTACAGATATATCAATTTGAAATTGGTGCATAACAGCGGATATTCAAAACCAAATGTTTGCGTTCCGGCAACCAACCCAGGTGACTTCCTCAAATATCACCGATTACAACGAATCCCGATATAATGAGGATGATCACCTAATTCCCAATAACTTACTTTCACTCATCATCTGTAAAGCCATACAGATGTGAGAATCAAACCTGGTAAATACATACCCTGGAGTAAGTGTCTAACTGGGAAATCAGTTTTCCTTTAACAGTACACAGTGAAACTGAAACATTGAAATGTTTCGATGGGGTATCCCGGTATTCCTAGTAATGCCTCTTCCATTATCCATATTCACAACTGTAACCGTGTAATTCTTTGCCACCTCTCCAAATCCCATTATATGTCCTTAGTCATTACCTTCTGCACACCCCTTTAGGCCAAATGGTTTTCTTCCTTCCCTACCATTCGACACCAGCCTATGGTTTGGAAGAAGACTATCCAATAAGCATAATGGGTGTACTGTCCTAATCCTAGGAGCACTCGCAATGCGAGAGAAGGTGAAGATAAAAGACAACCGAATAAACCTTATTCCTATTTCTCCTGAACCAGAATCCATCCCCGAACTGGAACAAGTTCCTTTCGAGTTCGTATATAACCATACGATGGAGTATCCAATAAACTGTGGATCTTCGTAGTGATACGGAGTGTTCTGGAGAAATACAAAGGTGATTTAGGATTGGCGAAGAAATACTTGGTTCGGTCGTGAATAGCAGTCGCAATTTACTTTGCCCTCTTACTAATCCCTTGCTTTGTCTTAACTTAATACCTTCTGCACACCACCGTTATGCTAATTGGTTTTCTTCATTCCCCACCGTTTGGCACCAGCCTAGGGTTTGGAAGAAGACTATCCAATTTGCGTAATAGGTGTACTATCTCCTAAACCAAAGAGTACTCGCAACCAGAGAGAAGGTAAAATGAAAAGACAACTGAATAGTCCTATCCATTTTCTCCAGAACCGGAAACCATCCTCGAATAAATTCCTTCGAGTTCGTATATAACCATATGATGGTTTTGTCCAATAGAAGTGGACGTTCGTAGTAATACGGGGTGTCCTGAAGAAAAGGGTAAAAGTAGGAGTGGCAATGAGGTTTGCAACTCTGACAATCCAAAAGCCAGTATTTAAGAAGGTTCGGTTAATTTTGGTCACTGGGTCATAGTCTTAGGGTCGGGTCAATGGTCGCTGCCAAAGAGAGAGAGAAAAAAGAAACACTCAGCGTGCACTCTAACCTAGATCAGAATGGTTACCAATTTATCTAATCTGGAAACCTCCCACTGTACCGTCAAATTCTCCTCGAAATCTGAAAGAAGAATTAGTCGGGATCACCCGAGGAGTAAACCAACTCATCAGCGGGAATCGGGATCTAACTATCATCGCATGATAACGTGACGGAATCCACTCACGTCATCACACTCCAGAAGGTATGAGCATATCTGGCAAGTTTCAGTTTCTTTAGAAACTCCCGATGTGATTTATGCCCCATGCTCTTATGACCTTGACTTTGGCCAACAAATCATAAGTCACATGTCAAGTTCTACCTGTCATTCTCTAGGTTAATTTGAGCCCACCCGCACAAGCCCTTGACTTTGGCCAACAAGGCTATACGACTGCCCCAAACCAACGCATCTATCTATGCTGCATATGAATACCCAACAGCTACCAAACACTGTGCCTTGACTTTGGCCAACAAACACAGCTTGAATACTATTGACCACCCATATGAAACGACGGAGGGCTACAAATGGTTTCTGGAGAAAACCTTTAACGTAATGAACTTGATATCGTTAAAGGAACGGATAGCTTTATAAAAATATAGTGACGAAAACCTTTGCTAAAGAGGTCACTCCCGGTGAAGGGATCTCGGCACTTTCCCCGTAGAATGAAGTGCAGGATATTCCAACTGAATACCACGGTGCAAACCAAAAGTAATCGGCTATAGTGAAGTTATTGCCCTGACGCAAACTTTTTGTCCAAGGGGTCACTCCCGGTGAAGGGATCTCGGCCCTTGCCTCGTCGACTGAGGAGCAGGATATTCCAATTGAATACCACGATGCAAAACAAAAGAGAACGTCCTTGCAATAACAGCTTTTTGAAAAGTGTTCCAACAATATCAGATTAGGTTTGTTTTACTTGCATTGATCCGAATCAATGCAGTCCCATCAATTGATCACACCACAAAGAACGAAAATATACTGATGTACGTTTATGCCATCCGCATTCGCCACTGGGTCCCGTCATTACCCGTTAGGTTAGCTAACTAACGACAGAGCGGGGACTGGACTAGCGTGGATGCAAAACATATACAGCATCTACTAATATATATCAATATATAATTTTCGCTCAAGGCGTGATAAAAAATGCAACATCACAGAAATGTACAGCATCACAGAACAATACAGATATCTGGGATCCCCGGGTTTCACAGAGCCACTACTGAAACCCGACGTTCCCCTGGTCGTGTGGATAGCCTGTGCAATGTAATCCTAGACCCCTATGGGCGCGGCAAGTTACCCGCCAAAACCTGAAGTGAGGCAGCCCCCTTCAGCAACGTGAATGGACCACCAAGCACTTCACGGAATCCGATAACTTGGGCACCCCTCCTGGGTCAACCTGTACCCCCTACGAGTGCGGAGAATAGCCCGCCAATTCTAGAGTGAAGCCCCCTCCGTCTCAATGCCATGAGATGCGGGCTTGTTGCCCTCTAGAACCCGGCTATCCGTGAACCCCTCCGCGGGGTAATCCTAGTACAGAAAGTAAAATATACATACAACGGGTACATCGACCGCAACCTGGTCGTGCCCCAAAATAATAATACAAACAGGCAGTGACGGTAGTCCACATGTCGGACGCTCGCCCCGCAATATCAAATGTACATAATACAACAAAACTGTACTGCCACTGCAACCAGGCTATCCCCTACGACCAATCCGCAACATCACAGCATAACACAGAACATCAACGTGAATGTCACGTTCGCAAATCCGTCTAACCGGGCTATAGCAGTTAGACTGGATTTACCGATCAAGTGACATTCACGGTCGCAGATATAATGTAAATACTGTGAACTAATGTGTTTAAAATATCCGATCGATCAAATTTTACCAAGTGGGCCCCAAAGCACTACTGTAGCACATGAAGAAATCTGGGCCCAAAAAATAACATTCCAGAAAACCTATTTTCCACTCAGGAGCATTCTGTAAAATTTTGGAGGCATGAACAGTGAAAAGAGCGGCGGAACCGCGGCCCAAGCATGGGTTTGTCCGCGGTTCCGCGGTGGTATGGACTGTTCACGAGACCAAATTTTCACAGAACACTTATAACTCCCTGCACATCATTCTGCAACATACTGAAAAAATTTTGGGGCCAAAAAAAATTCGACAGAAAACTGATGTGCATAAAAACGCGGTTTTGGAATTTTTGTTCGATCGGAAATGTAAAACACATTAGACAAAGCTAGACTATGCTAATGGAGAGGCTCTGATACCAGTGTAAGTGCACGGCGGCGCCCCGGCCGTCAATCCGACGCCGGAATGCAGAAGCGATGCTTAACCTTAATTTTTCAAACCGGCACCACCGCGCACTATAAACCCGGATCGTGCCATTAACTAGTCCTAGCTAACTACAAGATGGGGAAGAGAGATATACCGAGCGATCCGTGTCCTCCGGTCTTCTCGCCGTCGTCCCAATCTCTCACGGAATGTCCGGTCTCCAGCTCCTCGTCGGAAGGGCACCACGTCGCCTGCTTCTTTTACGGGCTCCCACCTCTATACCGAGGCAACTCGGGCATGAAGTTGGCGAGTCGACGTGCCCAAGATTTGCTGTAGAATGTGTAGTGCTCATGTCTCATTTAGGGATAGTGGAGGTTGCCATTTGGTAGAGGAATGATATAAACTTTTGGAGATGGAACTTATGGGGATTTTGTTGAAGCCAAAGGACTAAAAATCCCACACCAAAATGAATGGGCAGCCACTTCCCTCTATGGCCGGCCATGCTCATGTAGGAATGAGAGGAGAGAGTGAAGTAAAAGAGAATGAATCAAAAAACCTTCAACATGATGCAAGGTTGAGTGTAAAAGGGAAAAAGGCAAGTCTCACATCAAACATCATAACCCTTCATCATCAACAAGCATGATAACAAACTAAGACCAACACTCCACCACAACCATCATGAAACCAAAAGTCAAGCCATCATGGTCAAAAGAAGTCAAATGATGGTGCAAGTATCATGATACAACTATATGCAAATAACACCCTCCATAAAGGTTTATTTGCACAAATGCAAATAAGCCCTCCTCCACCAATCTTCGGCCAATGAAAGATACAAAGAAATATGGCTGAAACGGAAAACAAACTGGCAACTCCAAAAAACTGATCCCGTAATAAATTACAGGAAAACCCCGCTACTGTATATACATACCCGCATTTGTATTCCGACCGAAATACAAATGCAATGAGACAAAATCTACACTGTACTATACTAGGATCCGGCTTAAACCAAAGCCGGCTAATATTATCCGTCTGATCCTGATCCGTGCAATACCGCACGTATCTGATCGAACCCTGCCATATATCCATACGGCCTCTAGTACTAACCGTCCGATCCTGATCCGTACAATACCGCACGTATCTGATCGAACGCTGCCATATCTCCATACGGCCTCTACAGCGTTTCACCCGAAACTTGAGTAACTGAATGTGTGGTGGACTCCAAAGACTCATCAATACTATGGCTGTGGATTTAACCACTAGCACGTTAGAGGTATTATCCATACGTGACGGGCCACCAGCTATTGATCAAAAGGGACGTCTGTGAGCGAACTCAGCCTGACACCCTACTGAGCCTGTCAGTGACAATATCTGTATAGTCCGGTCCGTTCGTCTATGAGCATCGCATGGCGGGCCTAGGGGGTTAGTAAAAGTCAGACCCCCAAAAGCGGTACAAGTCGTGTCAGAGTGTAGCCCAGAACACCCTGAGATACTACTGGAATATCTACCAGTAAATCTCCTGCCTCGGCCGAGGGCTTCGTGTAATGGCTCTCCTAGACACAGCGCGACCTCACCCCCAATACCGGGAGAGACGAACCCCTCAAGATCCGCTCACTGCCTCCATGTGGCTCGGGACTGTACCCAACTAAAACCTGTTTGCACGTCTCCTTTGAGCGTGGTAGGGTAGTAATCAAAGTACAGTGGGAACTCACACGAGACAAATGACGATCCCCAGGTCGATGAACTAACCTGTACACATGTCACCAGGGAACTGCTATCTGACGTCAGGTATAAGACCAACTAGCATGTTCCCGGCGAGTCCTGTCCGTTGTACTCATAACCCAATGAGCACCTGTATATATCTTAGGTGATCCAACTGACACCAGTGGCTTGTGAGACCGGCCACCGCCCCTCGTCGGGGTCTCGACTGTATACACTAGTCTACTCTGGAGTATCGATGCCCTGTCTCGAAACTCCCACGACTAGGGACCTTTTAAGGATGTGCTTATAGACTACCAGCTCCCACGTATATGATCGCCCTCATACTGCCGGTAGTCAAGAAAGAATCCTAGGGGCTCTATCAACGTGCAATAGTGACCTGTCTGGTTACCTAAAGCAGTACATGATGATAAAGATAAACCAGATAGCATACTATCATCTTGAGTAAGACTGTCCTACCGGGATAGGTCCTCCCTTAATCATTGCAATCACGTGCCTGTGATCCAATAATTGACTCTGAGGGCACTATCTCCAACATGAATAGCCGGGGGGTTGTGAGATGAGAGTTTTCTTTATCTTTCAATTCATGTAATATGTAAATTGATGTAATATTATTTGTTTGGCTGCACATCCGGGATAAGGTTGTAGCCGCCATTGTATAATTTCTTTTTACTGTTTTTGCTCCTAGGATAAACCCAAGGAGGGGTGCACAAACTACCGGGTACCTCGAAGTGCTGAGTGGCCTACTCACGGTGTTGAGGGAGGTTACTTCGCTTCGGGTATTTGGCGGGTAGTTTGCCACACCCGTAGGGGTCTAGGGTGGGGTTTTGGCTATTCATCGCAACCGTGTAATCCGCTTTTCGTTACAGGCTCGTACGGAATGCGGATTCCTAGTATATCCAATATGTTCATCTGTGATCTGGAATAGCTATCATTGCATCTGACGAATGTGTATATATATCCATATGATATCTATTTAGGCGTTGCTTATGTTTTGCATCCGCGCTAGTGCAGCCCTCGCACTGTCGTTAGTTAAGTAACCTAACGGGCAATGACGCGGCCCCGTGGCGAATGCGGATGGCTTAAGCATACGTCATATTTTCGTTGTTTTCTGCAATGGTAGGATTAATTGATGGGACGCATTAATTTAATGCAAGAAAACAAACCTAAAAAGAACGTTGTTGGAACAATTTTTTAAAAAGCTGTTATTGCAATGACGCTCTCTTTTGTTTTGCATAGAGGTATTCGGTTATGAATGCCCAGCACCTCAGTCGACGAGGCAAGGGCCAAGATCCCTTCATCGGGAGTGACCCCTTGGAAAAAAATTTGCGTCAGAGTAATAACTTCACTATAGTCGATTATTCTTACTTTGCATCGAGGTATTCAGTTTGGAATATCCTGCACCTCATTCGACGAGGAAAGAGCCGAGATCCCTTCAAAGGGAGTGACCTCTTTAGCAAGAGTTTTTCGCCACTATATTTTCAAAAAGGCAATCATGTTCCTTCAACGATATCAAGTTCATTACGTTAACGGGTTTTTCGCCAAAAACCCAGCTGTAGCCCTCCGTCATTTCGGATTGGTATTATTTAGTATCCGTGCTGCATTTGTTGGCCTAGTCAAGGCGTAATGAACGGTAGCTAGATGATATTTTTTTGTACATTGCAAATAGGATTGGTTATGACAGTCGTGCGGCCTTGTTGACCTAGTCAAGGGCACGTACCGGTGGGTCTAATGCAATCAGGATAATGACGGGTAGAACTTGACTAACGGTTTATGGTTTGTTGACCTAGTCAAGGTCATAAACCGTTAGGGGCAAAAACCACATCGGGAGTTTCTAAAGAAACTGAAACTTGCAGACTTAGCATACCTTCTGGAGTGTGGTGACTAGAGTGGATTCCATCTAGGTCATCACACAATGATAGTTGGATCCCGATCCCACTAATGAGTTGGATTACTCTCGGGAGATTATTTCACTTAACAATCAATGCTATAAACCAAGTAGGTATCTAGAACGGTGTTAGCGGGGCTACGCCTCAAGGGAAAAGAGGTTCTTTAATTAAGGAACTTCGGGAAAGCGTTGGAAAACCTCCCTCGAAGTACCAACACTAGCCTGGCTGAAAGGTTAAGCAAGTATTGTGACGTGCAATTAATCCCGACTAGTTCTTCTTTTAAAGGTTTTAAGAAGAATTCAAGGAAACAGTAGGAGCCATCCTGGTTAGATAAACTAATAAACCAATCTAATCTTGCAAGAGCGCACGCTGAGTGTTTCTTTTCTCTCTCTCCAGGTAGCAACCATTTCACGCCCTAATCAAGATAATAAAATGTATCGCTTGACCGATCCGAATTCTTATTCGGGGCTGGGGAACGTTGGTTCGGCTCTAATTTGTGACAACAGTCATAAGTATGAGCAAGGGAAACAGGATTGTATGGATTCCAAGGATACCCAGTTGAAGAAGAAGCATGGTTTTGCATCTACTTCAGGTGTTCTTGTAATTGAGAACTGCTTTACGGTCAGCTCTACCTCCTGTGTACTTAATACCGGATCAGGATCTCATATCTGTAATTTATTGTAGGGACTGAGAAAAAATAGGAAAGTTGCACCTGGTGATATGTCGCTCAGAGTAGCGAACGGAACATAAGTTAATGCTGCAGCCGTCGGTGAATATCACCTAGTGTTGCTAAATAGCAATACTATGATTTTGAACGATTGCTACTATGTACTTTCCATGGTTTGCAACATCATATTAGTTTCTTTACTCGATAAAGATGGATATAACTTTGTCCTTGATAGAAATATCATGAACATTTACCTTCATAAGGTACTGGTTGCAGAAGGTACACTGTAATGGTATCTACGTTCTAAATCAGAATACAGTTCTCAATGTACAAAACAAACGCAAGAGGAAGAATTCAGATACGAATGAATCCTACTTGTGGCATTGTAGACTTGGTCATATCGGAGAGAAAATGACTCTTGAATGCGTTCGGGTTTTCATCTTATGAAACTTGTCAGTCTTGTCTCAATGGGAAGATGACCAAATCTCCATTCACCGGACATGGAGAAAGAGCAACGGAGCTCTTGGGACTCATACACAGTGATTTATGTGGTCCGATGTCTATACATGCAAGGGGTGGGTTCTCGTACTTCATCACATTCACTGACGATCTCTCTAGATTCGGATATGTGTATCTTATGAAACACAAATCTGAAGCTTTTGAGAAATTCAAGGAATTTAGAAACGAAGTAGAGAATCAGACTGGCAAAAGTATCAAGATCCTCCGGTCAGATAGAGGAGGGGAGTACTTAAGCACGGAATTCTTAGATTACTTAAAAGAGAATGGTATTCTCTCTCAGCTTACTCCCCCTTATACACCACAACACAACGGTGTATCGGAATGGAGGAATCGTACCCTACTGGATATGGTTCGCTCCATGATGAGTAGTGCCGAGTTGCCTCTTTCATTTTGGGGACATGCGCTTCAGACAGCAGCATATCTATTGAATGATGTTCCGTCTAAATCAGTAACTAAGACTCCGTTCGAGATATAGAATGGAAAGAGGCCATATCTTAAGAGATTTAAGATATGGGGTTGTCCGGCTTATGTCAAAACGCATAAACCAGATAAACTAGAGGCACGGTCAGTTTTATGTAAGTTTGTGGGATATCCAAAGAATGGTTATGGATATCTATTCTACCACACCGAGGAACAGAAGGTGTTTGTTGCTCAGCATGTCGTTTTCTTAGAAACGGAGTTTCTTGCAAAAGAAATTAGTGGGAGCACGGTAGAATTAGAAGAAATTCAGTGACCACAAACTGAAACTGAAGATTTGATAGAACCTCAGGATTTAATAACCCCAAACGAACCTCAGCCACTCCGCAGATCTGGTAGGATTTCTCATCCACCCAAGAGATACTACGGTTTTCTTTTAGACGGGGATCGAGAGGATTGCATCTTGGAAGAAGATGATCCTGCCAGTTTCAGGCAGGCCATTATCAGTAGGGACTCTGATAAGTGGATAGAAGCAATGCAATCCGAAATGGAGTCCATGTACACCAATAAAGTGTGGACCTTGGATATTGCTTCACCTAGGGTAAAACCCGTTGGATGCAAATAGATCTACAAAAGAAAACTTGGTGTAGATGGGCAGGTGGAAACCTATAAGGCTAGACTCGTTGCAAAAGGTTTTCGTCAAAGACCTGGTGTGGACTATGACGAAACTTTTTGTCCGGTGGCTATCCATTCGGATCCTACTTGCCATTGCTGCCTTCCATGACTATGAAATATGGCAGATGGACGTTAAAATGGCTTTTCTAAATGGTTGTTTGGAAGAGTGCGTTTACATAGATCAGCCAGAAGGTTTCGTAGACAGTGGGAGCAGCGGGAAGGTGTGCAAGTTGTTTAAATCCATTTATGGATTGAAGCAGGCATCGTGGAGCTGGAACATCTGTTTTGATGAGGCAATCAAGGAATTTGATTTCATCAAGAACGAAGATGAACCTTGTGTCTATAAGAAGATTGTAGGACGAACTGTCGTGTTCCTAGTCTTGTACGTGGACGACATTCTTTTGATAGGAAATGACATTCCTATGCTACAATCGGTCAAGCTATTTTTGTCACAACGGTTCTCTATGAAGGACCTGGGTGATGCCCCGTACATTCTGGGGATCAAGATCTACAGAGATAGATCCAAGAGACTACTGAGACTTTCGCAGTCCGGGTACATAAAGACCGTACTAAAGAGATTTAGTATGGAGGATTCCAAGCGCGGTAACATACCCGCATTGCACGGAATTACCCTCTCCAAGAAGATGTCTCCTAAGACTGACGAGGAGAGGGTTCGCATGAGCACTATACCCTACGCTTCGGCAGTAGGATCTATAATGTATTCGATGCTATGTACAAGACCAGATGTAGCTTACGCGCTGAGCGTGGTGAGCCGGTATCAGTCAGACCCAGGTGAGGACCACTGGACGGCAGTAAAGAACATTCTCAAGTACCTGAGAAGGACTAAGGAGATGTTCCTGGTTTACGGTAATGGAGACCTCAGGGTCGAGTCCTTTACCGATTCAAGCTTCCAGAGTGACAAAGATGACAGCAAGTCTATCTCGGGTTTTGTGTTTACCCTCAACGAAGGGGCGGTGTGTTGGAGGAGTTCCAAAAAGGATACCGTCGCAGACTCGACGATGGAGGCTGAATACATTGCTGCAAGCGATGCCGCAAAAGAGGCGTTCTGAATGAAGAAGTTCATTAGTGAACTTCAGGTGGTTCCGTCCATTGTTGACCCAATACCTTTGTATTGCGATAACAATGGGGCTATAGCTTTAGCGAAGGAACCAAGGTCCCATCAGAAATCCAAACACATCTTGAGGCGGTATCACCTGATCAGGGAGATCATTGATCACCAGGAGATCGAGGTACGGAGAGTGGACACAAAAGACAACACGGTGGATCCATTCACAAAGGCCCTCCCTCAAACACAGTTCGAGCGACTTTTTGAGCCATTGGGTATGCGGTACACCAGCAGCTGGCCTTAGTGCAGACGTTGGGTATGCGGTACACCAATTACTGGCCTTTAGTGCAAGTGGGAGATTGTTAGATATGTATGCCCTAGAGGCCATTATTGTATAGTACTAGTTTGTATAATATATTTTGGAGGCTTGGGATATATATATATACGGGTTTACGACAGTCTTGCTCAACATAGTAGTATGCTACTTGGTTTGTTTCTACTTTAATGTGTGTACATGTGTTTCTTTTAACATATCGCCTATACACATTAGTATCTTTGCTTGATTACCGGCGTTGTGATGGCGATCACACTCGTGGGGGCTAGATAATCCACAAGCACATGCTTATGCGGGTCCCTAGTCGTAGGACTATCGAGACAGGGCATCGATACTCCGGAGTAGACTAGTGTATGCGCTTCTCATCTCAGTAGGGGAGACGGTCTGTCCTACAGCCGTCAGTACGTCGTACTTGAGATAGTATGCGGGTGCTCGTTAGGTTACGAGTACACTGGACAGGACTCGTCGGGAACTGTTGGTTGGTATTATACCCATCGTCAGTTAACAGTTCCCAGGTGACATGAGTACATCTTAGTCCGCTGACTTGATACTGTAACTTCGCCTCGAGTGTGTTCCCACTGTTCTTTGATTACTACCCTACCATGACTCTACTGAGTCGTGCAAACAGGTAGTAGTTGGGTGCAGTCCCGAAGCACTTAGAGGCAGTGACGGTTAGACAGGATTCGTCTCTCCCGGTATTGGGAGTTGATATCGTGCTGTGTCTAGGAGAGCCATTACACATTGTCGTCCCTGGCCAGGGCAAGTGAGAATTGCTGGTAGGTTTTCCATGTTAGTGTATATGCCCTAGAGGCCATTACTGTATCATACTAGTATGTATATTACTTGATGGAAGCTTGGGATATTCACAGTTATACAGACAATCTTGCTCAATATAGTAGTATGCTACTTGGTTTGTCTCTGCTTTAATGTGTACATGTGTGTTTATTTATTATATCACCTATACGCATTAGTAGAGCCCTTAGGGTCTTTGCTTGATTACCGGCGTTGTGATGGCGATCACACATGTGGGGGTTGGATAATCCACAAGCGCATCCTTATACACGTCCCTAGTCGTGGGAGTATCGAGATAGGGCATCGATACTCCGGAGTAGACTAGCGTATGCGCTTCTCATCCCAGCACGGGAGACGGTATGTCCCACAGCCGTCAGTACGCCGTACTTGAGATAGTATGCGAGTGCTCGTTAGGTTACGAGTACACTGGACAGGACTCGTCGAGAACTGATGGTTGGTATTATACCTATCGTCAGTTATCAGTTCCCAGGTGACATGAGTACAGCTTAGTCCGCTGACTTGACACTGTCACTTCACCTCGAGTGTGTTCCCACTGTTCTTTGATTACTGCCCTACCACGGCTCTACTGAGTCGTGCAAACAGGTAGTAGTTGGGAGCAGTCCCGAAGCACTTGGAGGCAGTGACGGTTAGACAGGATTCGTCTCTCCCGATATTGGGGGTTGATATCGCGCTGTGTCTAGGAGAGCCATTACACGAGTAGTCCCTGGCCAGGGCAAGCGAGATATACTGGTAGGTTTCCAGTGTTATCTCAGGGTGTTCTGGGCTTCACTCCGACACGACTTGTACCGCTATTAGGGGACTGACGCTTGCCGCCCCCTAGGCCCGCCATGCGATGTATCAGACGAACAGACCGGACTGTACGGAGATTGTCACATACAGGCTCAGTAGGAGTTCGGATGGGTTTACCTCATCGGCCTTCTTATCGACATCTACCTGGGGACCGTTACGTACAGCTAGTGCCTCTTGCGGTCTGTGGTTAAACCTACTGCCAGCGTAGTGTCGAGTCTTTAGAGTCCCACACAGAGAGTTTCCCTGCACTGAGCGAAACGTGTAGAGGCCGTATGGTTTTACGGCAGGGCTGCGATCACTTACATACACTTGTGTGCGTGTGGTGTTCGAGTAGGAAATACTGGTGGTCTTTGGTTTAAGCCGGATCCTAGTATTGCACGGATGGATTTGTTTTGTCTTCTGTGCATCCGCATTCTACGGAATGCGGATGCAGGTGTGTATGCACAGTTTTCCGGAGCGATGAAGGAGGAGGTGCCTCGTCAGGGTTTTGGCAGTTGGTTCGGCCAAAACCGTTATGTGGCAGGCTCATTAGGGTTTTGAAAGTTGATTCGGTCAAAACCATTTTGAGGCGGACTCATTAGGGTTTTGACAGTTCGGTTGGTCAAAACCATTATGAGCCGCGGACATCATTTACTAATCCTTTTAGTGATAATTTTATGATGGCTGATTGCATTGACCATTTGACCCCGTTGACCTCTTTTGACTTTGTTGACCGGTTGACCGTGTTGACCATTGACTTTCAAGAGGGATCTACACTCTTCTTTTCTTTTTCTTTTGGATTATGATAATGGTCATTTCAATGTAGCCATCAACTTTATCTTGATAGGATTTGTAATGATGGTTTTAGTGCATTATTGAAACCATGGTTAATTTCTTTAGTTCACAATTTCTTTCTCATTCTCTCTCTTGTTTTTTCAAGTGAGAAGAAAAAGATATGAACCATGGTTGCTAGCTCCTCCTCCTTCTTCTTCTTCCTCCTCTTGATTCATCTTTTGATCTCATGTGTTGAGAGATAAAGATCCCACAAAGACAAAACCATCCCTTTATCACTTCTACACAACCTAGGGCTTCTAGATTAGCAATCTCTTTGCCCTAGTTACCTCGGCTCGATGTGGAGCTCGGTGTACATCTCTCGGGTGGACCGTCTTCGACTTAAGGAGGTCACGGAGGTGACCAAAGTCCGGATCAAGCCTCGGAGCAAGCAAGGAGAAGAACAACAAGAAGAGAAGGAGTTCAAGTTGAGGTATAACCCCTAACCGAGTAGATAAATCTCTAGTTAGGATGCTAGTGTATTGTTTAGCAAAGATCCGGCTTTTACGGTCCATGTTACCAAGTCTAGAAAAAATTTTGTTTTACCGTTTCCGCAACCCCGAAAGTACCGGGAGAGGTAACGTGGACCTAACAGTGGTATCAGAGCCTAACTAAATACACCCTAGCATGTTAGCAAAGTGTTTAGAATTTCGACCGGACGAAAAACCGCAAAACACCCCGGATATTTCAAGTTTCTGCCATTTTTTTTCTTTTCAAAAATTAATAAATCATACAGTAAAAATCGGCTCAGGCTTTTATTAGAAAACTGGAGAAATTTGATCCCCCAACTCGTCTAAAGCGCCGCGGTTCCACGGCATAAGCTTGCTTATGCCGCGGAACCGCGGCCAAGTTAGCTCAGTTGGGGAATCTTTTTCCTGCAGTTTTCTTATATAGGTATTTTAGGATTTTTACAATATGACTTTTCTGCCTAGATTTTCCAGAAAGCAAAATTTGTTTTTGGGGCTTAAAAATCCGTATTTTTGGTTGATGTTCTGTAGACTTTGGCTAATGGTTATATATGTAATGTTATATGTGTATTGAACGTCTGCTAATCGCTATACGTCGATTAGTGGGGGTTATACATATCTGTGATCTGTGTTGTTGATGGTATGTGTATATGAACTCGTTGGATTGTCGCGGATGAATAGCCGGGGTGGATGTGAGGTGAGAGTTTCTTTTTCTTTCATTCATGTAATAAATTTGTAAATTGATGTAATATTATTTGTATGGCCGCACAACCGGGTCGGGGTTGTAGCCGCCATTGTATAATTCTTTTTACTGTTTTTTCTCCTAGGATAGACCCATGGAGGGGGTGCACAAACTACCGGGTATCTCGAAGTGCCAAGTGGCTTACTCACGGCGTTGAGGAAGGTTGCTTCGCTTCGGGTACTTGGCGGGTAGTTTGTCGCACCCGTAGGGGTCTTGGGTGGGGTATTGGCTATTCATCGCGACCGTGTAATCCGCTTTTCGTTGCAGGCTCGAACGAATCGCGGGTTCCTAGTATATCCAAAGTGTTCATCTGTGATCTGGATTGACTATCATTGCTATATATCTATATATAATAACTATTTAGGTGTTGCTTATGTTTTACAGCCGCGCTAGCCCAGCCCCCGCTCTGTCGTTAGTTAAGTAACCTAACGGGTGATGACGGGGCCCCGTGGCGAATGCGAATGGCATAAGCGTACGTCATATTTTGGTTGTTTTCTGCAATGGTAGGATTTAAATGATGGGACGCATTAAAAGAACTAATGCAAGAAAATAAACCTAAAAGACGTTGTTGGAACAAGTTTTTCAAAAAACTGTTATTGCAAGGACGTTCATTTTTGTTTTGCATCGCGGTATTCGATTATGAATGCCCAGCACCTCATTCGACGAGGTAAGGGCCGAGATCCCCTCATCGGGAGTGACCCCTTGGACAAAAGTTTGCGTCAGGGTGATAACTTCATTATAGTCGATCATTCTTGCTTTGCATCGAGGTATTCATCTTATGAATGCACAGCACCTCACTCGACGAGGAAAGAGCCGAGATCCCTTCACAGGGAGTGACCTCTTTAGCAAAAATTTTCGTCACTAGATTTTTAAAAAGATGTATCACGTTCCTTCAACGATATCAAGTTCATTACGTTAACGGGTTTTTCGCCAAAAACCCAGTCGTAGCCCTCCGTCGTTTCTTATAAGTTATACTTAGTATTCGTGCTGCGTTTGTTGACTATGTCAAGGCACAGTGAACGGTAGCTAAGTGTTGCTTATTTGCTGGATACAATGTGATTGGTTAGGACATTTGTATAACCTTGTTGACTGTGTCAAGGGTTATGCAGGTGGGTTGAATGAAATCAAGATAACGACGGGATGAACTTGACTAGGACTCTTTGATTTGTTGACTGTGTCAAGATCACTTGTGTCCTAGAGGCAAAAACCACATCGGGAGTTTCTAAAGAAACTGAAACTTGCAGATTTAGCATACCTTCTGGAGTGTGGTGACTATAGTGGATTCCATCTAGGTCATCACACAATGATAGTTGGATCCCGATCCCACTGATGAGTTGGATTACTCTCGGGAGATTACTTTCACTTAACGATCAATGTTATAAACCTAGTAGGTGTCTAGAAAGGTGTTAGCGGGGCTACGCCCCCAGGGAAAAGAGATTCTTAAATTAAGGAACTTCGCGAAAGCGTTGGAAAACCTCCCTCGAAGTACCGACACTAGCCTGGCTGAAAGGTTAAGCAAGTATTGTGACGTGAATTAAATCCGGACTAGTTCTTCTTTTAAAAAGGTTTTAAGAAGAATTTGAGGAAACAGTGGGAGACATCCTGGTTAGATAAACTAATAAAACCAATCTAATCTTGCAAGAGCGCACACTGAGTGTTTCTTTTCTCTCTCTCCAGGTAGCAACCATTTCACGCCCTAATCAAGATAATAAAATGTATCGCTTGACCGATCCGAATTCTTATTCGGGGCTGGGGAACGTTGGTTCAGCTCTAACTTGTGACAACAGTCATAAGTATGAGCAAAGGAAAGGGGATTGTATGGATTCCCAGGATACCCAATTGAAGAAGAAGCATGGTTTTGCATCTACTTCAGGTGTTCTTGTAATTGAGAACTGTTTTACAGTCAGCCCTACCTCCTGGGTACTTGATACCGGATCAGGATCTTATATCTGTAATTTATTGCAGGGACTGAGAAAAAGTAGGAAAGTTGCACCGGGTGATATGTCGCTCAGAGTAGCGAACGGAGCACAAGTTAATACGGCAGCCGTCGGTGAATATCACCTAGTATTGCCAAATGGCAAGACTATGATTTTGAACGATTGCTACTATGTACCCTCCATGGTTTGCAACATCATATCAGTTTCTTTACTCGATAAAGATGGATATAACTTTGTTCTTGATAGAAATATCATGAACATTTACCTTCATAAGGTACTGGTTGCAGAGGGTACACTGTGTAATGGTATCTACGTTCTAAATCAGAATACAGTTCTCAATATACAAAACACACGCAAGAGGAAGAATTCAGATACGAATGAATCCTACTTGTGGCATTGTAGACTTGGTCATATCGGAGAGAAAAGACTGAGTAAGTTGCATAAAGATGGACTCTTGAATGCGTTCGAGTTTTCATCTTATGAAACTTGTCAGTCTTGTCTCAAAGGGAAGATGACCAAATCTCCGTTCACCGAACATAGAGAAAGAGCAACCGAGCTCTTGGGACTCGTACATAGTGATATATGCGGTCCGGTGTCTATACATGCAAGGAGTGGGTTCTCGTACTTCATCACATTCACCGACGATCTCTCTAGGTTCGGATATGTGTATCTGATGAAACACAAATCTGAAGCTTTTGAGAAATTCAAGGAATTTAGAAACGAAGTAGAGAACCAGACTGGCAAAAGTATCAAGATCCTCCGGTCTGACAGGGGAGGGGAGTACTTAAGCACGGAATTCCTGGATTACTTAAAAGAGAATGGTATTCTCTCTCAGCTTACTCCTCCTTATACACCACAGCACAACGATGTTTCGGAGCGGAGGAATCGTACCCTATTGGATATGGTTCGCTCCATGATGAGTAATGCTGAGTTACCTCTTTCATTCTGGGGATATGCACTTCAAACTGCAGCACATCTATTGAATCAAGTTCCATCCAAATCCGTGCCTAAGACTCCGTATGAAATATGGAGTGGTAAGAGTTTGTATCTTAAACGTATTAAGATTTGGGGTTGCCCAGCTTATGTCAAAAAGCAGAACCCAGACAAACTTGAGGCACGGGCAGTTTTGTGTAAGTTTGTGGGATACCCAAAAGATTCAGATGGGTATCTATTCTACCATGCAGAGGAACAGAAGATAATTGTTTCAAGAAATGCCACATTTTTAAAAAAAGAATTTCTTGTTAAAAACATTAGTGGCAGCACGGTAGAACTGGATGAAATTCCAGAAACACAAGCTTTAACAAAAGATTTGGTGGAACCGCTAGATTCAGTTACAACCAACGAACCTCAGCCACTCTGCAGATCTGGTAGGATTTCTCATCCGTCCGAGAGATACTACGGTTTTCTCATAGACGGGGATCGAGAGGATTGCATCTTGGAAGAAGATGACCCTACCAGTTTCAGGCAGGCCATTATCAGTAGGGACTCTGATAAGTGGCAGGAAGCAATGCAATCCGAAATGGAGTCCATGTACGCCAATAAAGTGTGGACCTTGGATATTGCTCCACCTGGGGTAAAACCCGTTGGATGCAAATGGATCTACAAAAGGAAACTTGGTGTAGATGGGCAGGTAGAAACCTATAAAGCTAGACTCGTTGCAAAAAGTTTTCGTCAAAGACCTGGTTTGGACTATGACGAAACTTTTTCTCCGGTGGCTATGCTCAAATCCATTCGGATCCTACTTGCCATTGCTGCCTTCCATGACTATGAGATCTGGCAGATGGATGTTAAAACGGCTTTCCTAAATGGTTGTTTGGAAGAGTGCGTTTACATGGATCAGCCAGAAGGTTTCGTAGACAGTGGGAGCAGCGGGAAGGTGTGCAAGTTGCTTAAATCCATTTATGGATTAAAGCAGGCATCGTGGAGCTGGAACATCTGTTTTGATGAGGCAATTAAGGAATTTGATTTCATCAAGAACGAAGATGAACCCTGTGTCTATAAGAAGATTGTAGGACGAACTGTCGTATTCCTAGTCTTGTACGTGGACGACATTCTTTTGATAGGGAATGACATTCCTATGCTACAATCGGTCAAGCTATTTTTGTCACAACGGTTCTGCATGAAGAACCTGGGTGATGCCTCGTACATTCTGGGGATCAAGATCTATAGAGATAGATCCAAGAGACTACTGGGACTTTCGCAGTCCAGGTACATAGAGACCGTACTAAAGAGATTTAGTATGGAGGATTCCAAGCGCGGTAACATACCCGCATTGCACGGAATTACCCTCTCCAAGAAGATGTCTCCCAAGACTGATGAGGAGAGGGTTCGCATGAGCACTATACCCTACGCTTCGGCGGTAGGATCTATAATGTATGCGATGCTATGTACAAGACCAGATGTAGCTTACGCGCTGAGCGCGGTAAGCCGGTATCAGTCAGACCCAGGTGAGGACCACTGGACAGCAGTGAAGAACATTCTCAAGTACCTGAGAAGGACTAAGGAGATGTTCCTGGTTTACGGTAATGGAGACCTCAGGGTCGAGTCCTTTACCGATTCAAGCTTCCAGAGTGACAAAGATGACAGCAAGTCTGTCTCGGGTTTTGTGTTTACCCTCAACGGAGGGGCGGTATGTTGGAGGAGTTCCAAACAGGATACCGTCGCAGACTCGAAGATGGAGGTTGAATACATTGCTGCAAGCGATGCCGCAAAAGAGGCGGTCTGGATGAAGAAGTTCATTAGTGAACTTCAGGTGGTTCCGTCCATTGTTGACCCAATACCTTTGTATTGCGATAACAATGGGGCTATAGCTTTAGCGAAGGAACCAAGGTCCCATCAGAAATCCAGGCACATCTTAAGGCGGTATCACCTGATCAGGGAGATCATTGATCGCCATAAGATCGAGGTGCGTAGAGTGGACACAAAAGACAACACGGCGGATCCATTCACGAAGGCCTTACCCCAGACTCAGTTCAAGCGGCTGATCGAGATGATAGGTCTTCGATACGCCAGTACATGGCCTTAGAGCAAGTGGGAGATTGTTAGTGTATATGCCCTAGAGGTCATTACTGTATCATATTAGTATGTATATTACTTGATGGAAGCTTGGGATATTCACAGTTGTATAGACAATCTTGCTCAATATAGTAGTATGCTACTTGGTTTGTCTCTGCTTAAATATGTACATGTGTGTTTCTTTATTATATCACCTATACGCATTAGTAGAGCCCTTAGGATCTTTGCTTGATTACCGGCGTTGTGATGGCGATCACACTCGTGGGGGCTGGGTAATCCACAAGCACATCCTTATACACGTCCCTAGTCGTGGGATTATCAAGACAGGGCATCGATACTCCGGAGTAGACTAGCGTATGCGCTTCTCATCCCAGCACGGGAGACGGTCTGTCCCACAGCCGTCAGTACGTCGTACTTGAGATAGTATGCGGGTGCTCGTTAGGTTACGAGTACACTGGACAGGACTCGTCGGGAGCTGATGGTTGGTATTATACCTATCGTCAGTTATCAGTTCCCAGGTGACATGAGTACAGCTTAGTCCGCTGACTTGACACTGCCACTTCGCCTCAAGTGTGTTCCCACTGTTCTTTGATTACTACCCTACCACGGCTCTACTGGGTCGTGCAAACAGGTAGTAATTGGGTGCAGTCCCGTAGCACTTGGAGGCAGTGACGGTTAGACAGGATTCGTCTCTCCCGGTATTGGGGGTTGACATCGCGCTGTGTCTAGGAGAGCCATTACACGAGTAGTCCCTGGCCAGGGCAAGCGAGATATACTGGTAGATTTCCAGTGTTATCTCAGGGTGTAATGGGCTTCACTCCGACACGACTTATACCGCTATTAGGGGACTGACGCTTGCCGCCCCCTAGGCCCGTCATGCGATGTATCAGACGAACAGACCGGACTGTACGGAGATTGTCACATACAGGCTCAGTAGGAGTTCGGATGGGTTTACCTCATCGGCCTTCTTATCGACATCTACCTGGGGACCGTTACGTACAGCTAGTGCCGCTTGTGGTCTGTGGTTAAACCCACTGCCAGCGTAGTGTCGAGTCTTTAGAGTCCCACACAAAGAGTTTCCCTGCACTAAGAAAAACGTGTAGAGGCCGTATGGTTTTACGGCAGGGCTGCGATCACTTACGTACACTTGTGTGCGTGTGGTGTTCGAGCAGGCAGTACTGGTGGGCTTTGGTTTAAGCCAGATCCTAGTATTGCACGGATGGATTTGTTTTGTCTTCTGTGCATCTGCATTCTACAAAATGCGGATGCAGGTGTGTATGCACAGTTTTCCGGAGCGATGAAAGAGGAGATGCCTCATCAGGGTTTTGGCGGTTGGTTCGGACAAAACCGTTATGTGGCAGGCTCATTAGGGTTTTGACAGTTGATTCGGTCAAAACCATTTTGAGGCGGACTCATTAGGGTTTTGACAGTTCGTTTTGGTCAAAACCATGATGAGCCGCGGACATCATTTACTAATCCTTTTAGCGATAATTTTATGATGGCTAATTGCATTGACCATTTTACCCCGTTGACCTCTCTTGACTTTGTTGACCGGTTGACCGTGTTGACCATTGACTTTCAAGAGGGATCTACACTCTTCTTTTCTTTTTCTTTTTCTATTTTGATTATGATAATGGTCATTTCAATGTAGCCATCAAAATTTATCTTGATGGGATTAGCAATGATGTTGTTTTTGCATTATTGCAACTATGGTTACTTTTCTTTAGTTCATAATTTTCTTTCTCATTCTCTCTCTTGCCTTTCAAGTGAGAAGAAAAAGATATGAACCATGGTTGCTAGCTCCTCCTTCTTCCTCCTCTTGATTCATCTTTTGATCTCATGTGTTGAGAGATAAAGATCCCACAAAGACAAAACCATCCCTTCATCACTTCTACACAACCTAGGGCTTCTAGATTAGCAATCTCTTTGCCCTAGTTACCTCGGCTTGAGGTGGAGCTCGGTGTACATCTCTCGGGTGGATCGTCTTCGACTCAAAGAGGCCGCGGAGGTGACCAAAGTCCGGATCAAGCCTCGGAGCAAGCAAGGAAAAGAACAACAAGAAGAGAAGGAGTTCAAGTTGAGGTATAACCCCTAACCGAGTAGATAAATCTCTAGTTAGGTTGCTAGTGTATTGTTTAGCAAAGATCCGACTTTTACGGTCCATGTTACCAAGTCTAGAAAAAATTTTGTTTTACCGTTTCCGCAACCCCGAAAGTACCGGGAGAGGTAATGTGGACCTAACAAGATACTGATATCATAAAGCGTTATATGCAACATATGAATTCACATGACTGAAACATGCATCAAAATATTGAAGTAGGGTGACAGAAAAAAACCCTATTTGATTATCAAATGCATGGGTTTGTATGATTTATATGTATGTATTTGAGTGCTGCAATTCCGAAATTTGCTTTAACTTGTACGTTGCTTTATGTTGTTAATTTGATCATTTTTAAAATTGTAATTGGTTCTACACATAATTATTTCGTTATTGTAACAGAAAATTTTGTTTCTTTCGATATGAAACAGATACGATACACGATATGATAAATAAAAAAACGAAACACAAACCGTATCAAGATTTAACAACTTTGATTATGTCATATACGCGGGCCGATATTTTCATATTAGCCAATAGGCAAAAATAGATTGCGGTCTGGATATGGCATATTGGCAGATGTTACCTATATGCATACATGCATGTTGTCTCCCCATTTTTTCATAAATTAAACCAACTTTTCTATACATGCTAGTAATTACTGGATACATTCAGGTTAAATGCATAGAGCTGGCCGTAATTTCCTCTACGGTAAACTTTCATCAATGCAACACTTTGGTTCGCCTAACTAGATCGCCATTCACGAACACAATCTATTTATATGGCATGATTTTATACACTTAATTTTACCACATTTAATGAAAATGAATCATTCATGATATGATACATGTATATACATCGATACCCAACCCCCACCTAACCCTAGCCCCAGCCCCAGCCCCGCCCCAACCTAACCCTAACCCCAGCCCCAGCTAAACCCCAACCCCAACCTTAAGCCAAACCCTAACCCCAGCCCCAGCCCCAGCCGCAGCCGAACCCCAACCCTAACCCTAACCCCAACCCCAACCCCGACCGCAACCCCTGCCGAACCCTAACTCCAACCGCACCCCCAGACCCAGCCATGAACCCTAGCCCTAAATAATCAAAAATTTCTTTAATTTAGTTGAAGATTTACTAACCTGAATGACGGCGGCGGCGACGAGAACGGTGGCGGCGACGACGAGAACGGCGGTGGCGATTTGGGGATTTTGTTTCGCGCGCGATCGAAAGAGGAAGAAAGAGATAACGGGCGTAGGCGATCGATCTGTGCCTTTATTAAATCGCTATTTAGTTTCCCCTACGGATTTGTCCGTAGGTCCTTGGTTTACGGCTCCGTAGGGGCAAACACCAAATTAAGAATTAATATTTTTATTCTTGAACATCTTGGCCCGTAGGGGCAACCTTATAGCCCTACGGATTAATCCGTAGGGCCAACATAAATCTGCCCCTACGGATTTCAATATCCGTAGGGGCAACCCCCTATTTTAGTAGTGAATCAAAGTTTGAGCTTAAATCTATAATTGAGAAACAATAGTCAAATTGAAACCGCTTTTCGTAGATATTGACAGATAATTTAACAAATCATGGTTCCAGAGGATTGGGTCTAAACAAGTGAGCTTTTTATATATAAAAATAAAGACTTTATGGAGGAAATTCAAGAGTATATAAGTGATACAATTGAATTGTCTTTAATTTGGTTTTACAAATTAAGAGCTTTGGTTTCAAACATCAAGCCATTTTCTCAAAAGGGCTTAGTTTTAAGCATCAAGAGCTCTATGGCAACTTTTACCTGTATAATAATATAATTATACACTAACCTATATAGCTAAGGAATGATAAGCTCATTCTAAGTATATGTCCCTTGTCTTTTGCATAATAATATGCCTACGAATCAATACAATTTGATGGTACATTAATCGATCGCAGCTTTCCATTCCCAAAACTCCTTCCTAAAACCACTATCTTCAACCACTAGCCTTATCTATAGCATTTGACGAAAATTTCTAGCATCACTTGTACACTATTTTGAAGGAAATCAAAGAAAAGACATTGAAGGCTATGAATGCTAAGTGGATCAATGTCAGCTTGAGGAGGTTGCTTTTAGAGATATTGGAGGCTATTAAGATGAGTGATATAGAGACAGACCGAAGCTTGCTTTACATGCATTCACATTTATGAAATAATTTACTTAAGTTCTTATAGCAACTTCTTAACAATACTATACACGTACTTTTTCGGAATTTGTTTTTGAAACTCAACCAAAGTCTTAGAGAGCTTCTATACTCAATACTTTTGATGTTATGTGACATCTTGTGCCACCAAATCTTGTTGATGTTGATACAATAATGTCAACAAAGACAAAGATGGCGATGCATACATTTATATAGTATTCACAACCTATTTAATGATAAGGATTCAACTAGTCATAAGTACTCTTATATTTTATTCTTAATGCGTATAAAATGCATCATTTACTTACATTTGTATCATATCACTACTACAAATAGGGGTTGCCCCTACGGATAAAACCATAGGAGCAAACCACTGTCCCTACGGCTATATTTGTAGGGGCACAAAAATACACCGTATGTGCACACGCCGCAGGTGCAAGTCTTTGTCTTAAACATGCCCCTACAGAGTAATAATTGCCCCCATGGATTAATGCATAGGTCCATATGTCCCTACGGTGTAATCCGTAGGGACAAAATATTTATTTAATTTATCGGTTTATAAAATAAAATAGTTGTCCCTACGGCGTAATACGTAGGGCCAGATATATCCCTCCGTAGGTCCATATTTATGCCCCTACGAATAAATGTGTAGGGATAAATGTGTAAGGGCAAAATATCAGGTATCCTGATATTTTGTCCCTACGGATAAATGTGTAGGGGTAAAGTTTATGCCCCTACGGTTTAAACCGTAGGGACAAGTCTAACACCTGTTACTGAGTTCATAGGGGCAAAATATCAGGTATCCAGATATTTTGTCCCTACGGATAAATTTGTAGGGGCAAAGTTGGACCCTACGGATTAAACAGTAGGTGCAACATTTGTCCCTACAGAGTAATCCGTAGGGACGTATTATCAGGGTTTTTTTTTAAAAAAAAGGGCTGTCTGTTTTTTCCTCGCCCTGTGCACAATAATATATACATCATATATGAAAATAATCAACAAGCAGAATATATACCGCAGTATTCATAATCAACATCTCACGCATAATATATAAAAGAAATCAACAAGCAGAATACGATATCAATCAAAATCAATATGAACATGCAACACCACCAATATCGTCCAAAATATATACAATATGTATCATATAAGTATATACATGTTTAAAATATAAAAATCAAAAAGCTATCCTAGCTCGATCCAGCTCCACCTCTGATAATCGCCGTAATCTGGCGCATCTGCTCCTCGGATAAACCCTGAGTCAATAACTCGACCAATGCAGACTGTGCGGGTGTCTGAGCGGGCTATGGAGCTGTAGGAGTGGTCTGCGCAACCACAGCCGAGGTAGTGGCATGTGGAGCCGCAGCCGAGGTAGTGGCATGTGGAGCCGCAGCCGAAGGAGATGCATGTGGAGCCGCAGCCGAAGTACCCTGTCGCGTCTGTTCAGTTTTGTGTGTAATAAACGAGTAAGAACTGTGTATTAGTCGAATTTGTATTATTATCAGGTTATTGCGAAACCCCAATCTATGAATACTTAGGGACTTAGGCCTCGTTTGGATATCTAGGTTGGAAAACTGTAGTTTATTTTAATTAGACAATTCTATGTATGTATGATTAATCAAAGCTAAGTCTACAACCAAATAAGCTCATGCTGCGTATTAATATTGGATATGTTGCTATCTATAATATGATATAATCTTTTACTATTAAGTAGTATACATACCATCATCTCCTTCAACTCGTGGACGGTAGCCTTCAAAGTGGCAACATCTTGCTCTAGACGTCGCTCACGGGAGATAGAGGAAGTAACCGCTGGAGTGGAGTCCAACCTCATATAGGCCCTGCTAGGACCCAGTCTCCGGCCTCTCTCCCAACCTCTGTGGTGCCTTCCGTTTGCGGCGTCTAGGACTGGGGTCAGCAGTATCGGATCGTTCTGTCCAGTAAAATCGATCCCCGATGCCTCCGCCTGCTCAACCACCCACTCCTACACCCACATTAACCAGTAAAATATAAGTATATCATTTAAATTTGAACTTTTCAAAACAAAAATTTCAAATAGGGGTTGAATAAATATTAACACTTACGCAATATTCCTGGGTAGCGGTGTCAGGAAGCTCGCTCGTGGCGGGATCTGTCGAGATGCCGTGGAGGCAAGATACACGGTCAGCACGCTCGGTGTACCACCCTGCGCTAGGGTCTGAGATCTCTGCAATTCGCAAAAAATTTACATATATTATAAAATAACTATTAATATTACATTATATCACAGTAGATCTATTGTAATTTACCGATGCTTTCATGGCACGCGTAATATTCCTTGAGCCACCTGTATAAGTGGGACGACCCTTCTTCGCCGACTTCCTATTCTTTTTATTTTGATCCGTTTGTTTCTGCACAACACATTCAGATTTAGTTATCTAATTAAGCAACACAAAAAAATAAATTGTATACTAAACAATGAATTGCATTTAAAATACAAACCTGTTTGCGCTGAGAGTTGAAATATTGGCACAAGAGAGGCCATGTATCTACGTCGACTCTCGCAAAGACCGGAGTATGTAGGAAAGCCGCTCTCTCAATCTCGGGGGTCGCCATCCACAGGGAATAGCAATCGATCTTCAGTTCGTTCCTATTGTATCGGACCTTTGATTGCATGTTCTTCATCAGGCCATGGTACAGAGCGTGAAAATCGAGCACCCTCTCAGGGTGATCAGGGTCGGATATAAGCTGAAAATCGTAATCCAACTGCAAATACAAAAAAAATAATGTTATTAAATTGCAAGTGTTAATAATAAATATATTGGATAAATCAAATGAAAATATATATTAATACCCGAGTCTAATCCCAGAAGAGAGCGAATGAGCGTCGGTGCTGGTCGTCCCACTCAACGTGAAGTGGATACTTCACGAGGCGGCTCTCATCCCCCATATACCGGCCGAACCTCTCGGCATAATCGCCGGTATAGCGATAATCATGGGTAAAGAAAAGGGGGAATGCTGCCCCCCAACTCTGTCGGGCCTCAGCCCGTGGGACTGATTCGGGCCTCGAGTCCCCCGCTCAGGATGGGGATGCCCTGCATCTATAAGAAATATCAAGACAATCAATATTAAGATAAAGTGGTATTAAGAAATCAAGATTTAACAAAAATTGATGTGTGATATATACCTCCGGCGATAGAAGCACGAGCCTGGGCCCGGGCAGCAGCACAAGCGGGACGATAGTTCCTCCGGCAGGAACAGTCGGTGACACGGACGCATACCCTCCAACTAGAAAATAAATATCGATAAAATTACATGTAGTTCATGTTTATTCTTAAAGGATATGTAAAATGAATAAATATTTTATATTTATTCATACTAACCTGCAGACTGAGCGGAGGGTATGGAAGTGGGAGTGACCCCTGCACCAGACATGGACGCACCAACTATAATTAGACAATTAAATATTGACTATATAAGTAATTGCATTCTAAATCAATATGTACACAATATAGGATATATATATATAAACATACCCGCAGGTGCGGTGGTGGCCTTTGCCCGAGATATGGAGGCACCACTTACAGCTAGACAATTAAAAAATTATCTAAGTATGTAAGAGTAAAAAGAATGTATGTATATTTATGATATAGCATTCTGAGAAAAATATGCATGCACTATAGGACATATAAACATACCTGGAGGTACGGGAGTAGCTTCTGTCCCTGATGTGGACGCACCACCAACAGCTAAACAATCAAACATTGACTATATAAGTAATTTTGACATAAATATGCATGTATATCTATAATATTATATTCAAAATGAATATGCGTGCAATATACCTGGAGGTGTGACAAAGTCCACACGGAAGGAGCCATCCGAAGGGGTCTCCGATCAGGGTGCAAGACCGGCCCTCTGAAACTCCCTACGCAGCTCTCCTGGCGGCAGAACCGCTCTGCCTCTGCCTCTGCCGGTGTCGCGGCTCCGCCTCTCGCTGCTCCCGTCATCGTCATCAAATCTAGATAAAAAGGTTCGTGGACGTATTAGGCAATCATTACAAACATTGACTATATATGTATTGATCGTAAAATGTGAAGTAATAATATAACATTATTGATAACCTTTTTCGTTTCGTGGACGCATTAGACATATCTACTTGGATTTCATCATCGATATCATTTCTAACCCTCGTAATTTCATGATCAGCCGAAGACAACCCGTCTTTTAAAACAGATGGTCGGAGCACTCTAAGTCTTCTCTCTTCTTCATCTTCGTCGATGTCCTCGAATTCCGGGACATCGTAAACATCCCTGGGTTTCCAACGGCATGCAACACTTCATCTCGGATGCTTCAAACACTGTGAGTATTATACTTGGAACGCTTGGTTCGGAAAGATAAACGGATTGTCTTGACCGTAAAATCGAAGTGTGTTCACACTGGTCAATCCATATTCATCTTTTCAAGTCCCGAGATTGTTTCTCCACTTATCCGTATCGGTTCGTGTATCGTACCAAGTACACTGAAATATATAAAACGGTTCCGATCGTCCAGGATATTGGATGCTAAGTATACAATTTAAGTATCCATAATAAATCACACCATCCGATCGTATCGTCGCAATCCTACTATTCTGAGTGGTTCTAGATATTTCTATGTCCTTAACTTCGAATTTGTATCCAAGGACACCGAATCCTTTATAATATGCAACCTCTATACTAGGAAACTGAGCTAAACATCTTGAATCACTCTCTAATGATGCAGACAAGTTCGGATCGTGGGTCTAACAAAACAAATTTTACGACAAATACATAACGATATAAGTTTAGATTAAAACTGATAGCAATAACATGTTATTCAAATAACTTACATGATCTGCAACCCAATCGTAAAAATTATCCTGATGATATGTTTCCAATCGTTCATCGTTCCAATCAGGATGCCCCTCACTTACCTCGTTAAAATGAATTCTGTTCTCGACAATAAATTATGACATTAATATTATATCATTTCATACACACACAAACATAAATATAACAATTAATCCAAAAAAACTTACTCTCTAATTTTTTCAAGACATGCGCTATTGAGGAGGATAAACCGGTATATCTTGTTGATAAACATAGTGTCCACCCTCTTATAATCGGCTTTACCATATGGCCTGTCCTGAATTCTTCGAGACCGGTTAAGTCTCATCTCAATGTTCTCGTCCAGATAGCGGGAACAAAATGTGGTTGCTTCATTTAGAAGATAACCTTGTATGATAGAACCCTCTGGTCGATTTCTATTGTGTATATATTTTTTAAGAGTATAGAGGTACCTAAAGAAAAATATGCTAAATAAATAAATACAGGCATACAGGACAACAATAATTTTACAAATTGCGTGAAACGAAAAATTCCACGTACCTCTCGACGGGATACATCCATCGATATTGTACCAGTCTGGCTAACTTAGCCTCAGTTGCAAGATAAACCGTCAGGTGTATTATGATATCGAAGAATGACGGTGGGAAAATACGCTCAAATTTGCAAAGTATCAACGAAATAGAATTTTCTAGTTTCTCCAGCGTCACAACATCCAATGTTTTAGCGTATAATTCTTTGAAAAAACAACATAGGTCATTGATTACTAGACCAACCGATTCGGGAAGGGAAGTCCTGAGGGCTAATGGGAGGTGCTCCATAATAACATGGTGATCATGACTTTTCAGCCCATCGATCTTGCCTTTCACAATTTTTATCTTCTTGCTAAATAATCCTGAGAAACCTGCGGGAACTTTCAAATCATGCAACACCTGCATGAATCTTTTCTTCTCCGGTTGTGACATATGATACGCCGCATTGGGAAGTACAAATTTGCCTGGTTTACCCACTACCGGTTTAGGATGCAATTCACTTCTAATTTCCCAGTCCTGTAGATCCATCCGAGTATTGAGGTTGTCTTTCGATTTCCCGTCTTTACAAAGAAGCAAGTTGAGTATGTGTTCGGATATTCCCTTCTCTATGTGCATGACGTCCAGACAATGACGCACTAAATTTATTGACCGGTACGGAAGCTCGAAGAAAATGCTTAACTTGTTTCAGAATGGTGGTTTGACCTGTTTTGTTGGATCCATCCCGAAGGTCAAATTATTGTAACCATCCCACTGAGCAGTCACGTCCTCTCCGGACAATGGGGCTGGAGGTCCAAAAAGCTCCTGATGACCATCAAAGTGAATAGCGTCTAACCTATAGAGTGGTCTAGATGCAGAAAACGTCGATGGCCGCAATAACAAACCTTCCTGCTAAAATTCAAGAATTTCGATGTTGTATGTTGATGGCAATAAGGACATACTTTGTGACCATGTACGGACCAACCTGATAGCATTCCATACGCAGGAAAGTCATTAATTGTCCACATTAATAACGCACGCAGTATGAAGGTTGTATTTGTGTTTACATCGTAAGTCTCTACACCATCAATAAATAAAGATTTTAACTCGATCAGAGATCGGAAATAGACGTCGATATTGTTTCCCGGTGAGTTTGGTCCGTCGATAAGAAGAGGCATCATAAAGTATTATTGGTCCATAGCCAACCAAGACGGCAGATTATAAACTATCATTACAATAGGCCATGTGCTGTGGCTTCCAGCCATATAGTTGAATGGGCAGACTCCATCACTAGCGAGTCCGAGCTTGACATTGCGAGGATCGCTACTGAATATTTCGTGCCTCCTATCGAAATCCTTCAATGCCGGTGAATCTCTTGGATGACTCATTTTTCCATCTTCACTTGGAGGAGCACGGTGATGCCAAATCATTGCCTCGGCTATTTTCTTGCACCTGAATAGCCTTTGCAGCCTCTGTGTTATGGGAAAGTATCGTGCTATCTTGACAGGTATATCGGGTTTCTTATCAGAATCTTTCGGTTTATACCTGGCATCTCCGCATGTTGGACACTCCTTCAAATCTGAATTCTCTTTCCGGTACAACACGCACTTTTTAGGACATACTTGAATCTTCTCACACTTCAGACCCAAATCAGACATCATCTTCTGGGCTCTGTACCAGCTGTCAGGCATGTTATTTCCCGAGGGTATAGAATCTTTTAAGAACGAAAGAAGTATTGTGAATGACTTGTTGCTCCATCTATTTAGACACTTAATCTGGAAAAGTTGGACGAAGCATGAGAGGGTGGAATACTTTGCATTCTTATAAATTGGTTTTCTAGCATCATTCATGAAATTTTCATACTTATCCGTACGCGGTCATTGACCTGAAGGAATGTCATCTTCGGTACGAATAGATTCACTTAGGCCAGCCTCTACCATATCCTCCATTTCTTCTCCTAAAAAGAAATTACCGTCTTCTTCTTCTGCCGCATTACTGTCTTCTCATTCTTCTTCTTCTTCCGCATTACTGTGTTCTCCTTCCCCGTGATATAGCCAAGTTGTATAAAGTCTAGTAAAACCATGTTTAACAATATGAAGCTCTGCAAATTCTACCTTCTGCCAGTACTTATTCCCACATCTATCGCACGGACGGAGAATCTTCCCTATCACGATCTTATTATGTGCGCGTGCAAATTCAATAAAAGCAGCAACTCCTGCGACAAACTTAGGTTGCATATGTTGTTGCCAATCCAAATACATCCAGTCCTTAACTCTGATATACTCATGGGCCATGTTAGACTGTACAACATATAAATTGTAGGTTATGATGACTATATTGAGAAATCTAAGAACGAGATGGTTACCGACAAAGGAGAAAATCCGTGTATATGCTTTGTATGTACGTTTTTCGTTGAAAAGAATAAATTATCGATAATCAAAGTTAGATTTGAGGATACCCATGTATGAGTTGTATTCTATATATGTGTGTTTCAATTTATGATTTCGCTTAAGTGTAGGGTTGTTAGTATGTATGTGCTGTGTGTGCGTTTGTTGTGTATTCGTGATATATGTATGTGTTTCGGCTGTCGGGGGTAAGGCATCTATCCCATTAAGAATATATAGAGCAAACACCCATTCGCTTGTGCTTTCAACCGTTTCGAGTAAATTTCGGCAGCACCTCCCCACCGTTCTCCGAGTATACTGTAATAGAATAGATAATCATTTCAAAGCTGTGAAACAACGTTGAAATGAACATCTAATCTATCTTTGTATACGGAGAACCAGCGGAAAGGTACCGACGAAATATCTCGAAACGGATGAAAACACAAGTGAATGAAGGCGTTTGCTTTATACATTCTTAACTTGTCCACACTGGACAAATCTATCGGTTATCATATGATTGAATCTTCTCGTCACATAGACTACACGACGGTTGTTAGTACCGAACTATACCGTCCGATATTTAACAACTTTCGTATAGTTCTATGTCACGACGAATATCGAACATATGTTAACCGATAGACGGGGACTAAGTGGCGCTTTGATTTTCATATATGAGTATCGATGAGAATATGGAAGTTTCATATTATCATCGAGTATCATATATTGGTTTTAACTTGAACATTTAACTTGAATATGTTTTACTTTTACGTTTCGTTATTAAGGGTTCGAAGTTTTTAATTTAGGGTAAATTTTTCTTGTGTTTACGGTAAAATTGTATGTATACGTTATCATCGAGTATCCTACTGAATGAACTAGTGCGCCCTAAAACCTTAACCCTAAATAACCCAAATTAACCTAATTAACCATAATTAAGCATAATCGTTACCCTAACACAAATTATCCCTAATCAACCCAAACTTAACCCAATTTACCCAAATTAACCTAATTAACCCTAATCAACCCAAACTTAACCCAATTAACCTAATTAACCCTAATCAACACCCTAACCCTTTCAAATTATCAATAATTAACCCTAGCCTCTAATTAACCCAAATTAATCCTAGCCTCTAACCCTAAACATGAACCAAACCCTAAACCTAACTGAATCGAACCTAACCCTAACCCTAACCCTAACCGAACCGAACTTAACACTAACCATAACCATACCCTCAACTAAATCCTAACCAACCCTACCCTCAACTGAACCCTAACCCTCCCCCTAACCGAACCCTGAACCATAACCTTAGCCTAATTAGCAACCAAATAATCAACAAAAACAGAAATTAATAGTATAATTAGAAGTAAAACTATGAAATTTACTAACCTGTACGTAGCTAAGCCGGCGATGGAAGAGACTGGAGACGGTTGACGAAGCAATCGGTAACGAGTCACGGACGGTGGCGACGAGGAAGTCGACGAGTCGCGGGAGGGCGGTGGCGACGAGGCGCGGGCGGTGGCGACGAGGCGTGGGGGATGGCGACGAGAGGCGCACGCGGGAGATCGAGTGCGATCGATGAGAGTTTTTTTGGGAACGAGGACTTTTCTGTGTTTGTTTTCATATTAATAAACCATATACATGCCCCTACAGATACAACCGTAGGGCTTTCTTTTGCGGCTCCGTAGGACCAAATAACAAATTACGTTTTAATATCTTTAAATTTATCCGTAGGGCACCGTAGGGGCAACCATGGGGACCTACGGATTAATCCGTAGGGGCAATAAAAAGTTGCCCCTACGGATTCCTGTAGCCGTAGGGCCCCTTATTGTAGTAATGTATCACTTATTGTACGCAACAAAAATTGCTCAATTAGGTGAGAATTTACTAATCCTAAAGTATCAACAATAAATGTCGATATTATCGATAATCATAAAAATCAAGAATATTTATGAACTCTGTAAGTTAGTATGAGTTGTTTGACGGGAATTTCTTAAAATTCAGTACTAGGAAACATCTTGCATGTGTTTGTTCATCAGTGCATACACATATATACACACTCACACATACACATCTATGTACGTGATAATAATTGATGTCATGATTCATAGATTGAAGTTTTTCTTTTACAACTGTCATAGATCAATGCTCCCTTTTTTCTAAGAAAATCACCTATTGTGATATTCATGACTTAGTTATAGATATTACCATATTAAAGCATCCTGTTACTCAGGACTAGCATTTGGGCACGTGTTGCAAGTGATTAAATTAAATAAAATTTCTTTCCTATTAATGTTGTAAGGGAGGGTAGTCTTCAAAATTGAAATTGCGAATTTGATTCCAATGATAACACGTGCAAAAATATTTTCATAATATTGAGTCTGAACTTTTTAAATCTTTTCAATTAATAAAATAATAATTTACAAAATTAGCAAAACAAATACATAAATAACAGAACTAACAAATCTCTTTATTTCTTTTATGTTTTGATCCCGTGCATCACACGTGCCAAAATAGCATCAAACAAAGTGATTTGTTTATTCTGTAATTCACATGCATTCATGTTTTATTAATTATTACTGTAATTATTATTAATTTATTAGGTATCTCTATTTTTTGCAGAAGTTTGTTGAGGGACATAGATTTTAGATTTGTTACAGTTGTTGAAGTTTTTGTTGCCCATAATAATCTAACTTTTTAGGCTTTTAGGGTTATTGATACTATATAAATTTCTAATTTTCTAGCCTTGCTAATTTTCTGCATCATATCCTTAATGGATAAAACCTTCATAGTTATTGCTATATGTAATGCTGCTCTGCAAATATATAACTCATGTCATGATACAAACTTGGCAATTAATTTTATTTTATTCTTTTGACTAAATCTGAGTTGATATAAACAAATGTCTTTTTTTCTCCTTTTCTTTTCCTTTTCCTTTTTTCTGAAACATGCCTATTTACGGTCACTAAAACTTACAACTGTAGAGTACCAGAGGTACCATAGATTATGCTATCCCTGCGATGTTTAATGCTTTCCCTAAAACAAACCTTTCAACAATATTCTTGTCGAGTGCATTTCTTGAAGAGTCGGTCAAGGATTCTTATGGCTCTTGAACATGCAATCATCTGTGCATGAATGTCTTACAATAGCATTGTACAGAACCTGAAATTTTGTATATTTCTTGCATTCTCTTAGTTTTATCTTTCTCTAGACCGTGTCCGAGTTAAATTACAATTTTAATCGGAAGCATCATCTAATCTCTTCCAAGTTTAACTCTGCTTTTTATATCCTTGCATATACAATTACTATAGAGGATCAAAGATCTGATGCTATGCGAACTGATTCTGTGATGTTGGGAAGCAACGGGCGGAGATTCTGGAAATTGAGTGGCCATTACAGCACTTCCAAGATTATACTACAAGGTTATCACAATGCACAAATCTTCCCTTCATAAGTTCTATTAATTGAAATGGCCACTAACCGGTCTCAGTATTGCTTTTGCTCTATCCAGCTATTGAGAACTGGGACTCTGTTACACTGCAAGATGTGTGGTCTGTCTTTAACGAAGAGGAAGAAAAATTAGTAGAGGAGAAAATTTCTTCATCAAGGTAAGTAACCAAATAAATTATGTAATTCTTTCCCACGCTTTTGCTTCATGAAGCTTAAGCCTGTGTTATGTCATGATTCATGAATCAGCATGTTTTCTCCATTGACATGTGTAAATAATTCTTGGTATGTATATGCAAGTAAGAATTCATTCATCGTTCACAAGACATTGCTAACTTGGATACGATTTATAAATGAAAAATCAGGTGATTGAGAAGTGAGCCTCATTTCAATTATGAAAATAGAGAGGCGCTATTTCTGACAGTTATGTCTTCTTTTACCATCACCATTTGTTTAATTTTTGACAGAGATCATAACCAATCTTACTGTTTTGGTACAGGAACACTAAAGGCAGAAGGCCACGGTCATATGATGCTGAAGAAGAGACAGAGTCCGACTCGTCTCACAGTCCAGGACCTAAAGATTGCTTACCTCAAGATCAAGATATAATGAGCTATCCCCCCTCCCCCCCCCCCCCCCCCCCCGAACAATTAAAAGCCTTTAAAGTTGAAAGAAAATGATATATCTGGAAGCAATCATTCAGGAATAGAAATATATTCATCTTTAAATTAATATATACACAACAAACCATTTTAAGTAAATTACTTTCTTTTATCCTTTGTTATTTTGCTTTCAACTTTTAGATTTTTTTTCCTTTTTAATGAGGTCAATCTGCCTAAGTCTCCAAATTATATTTACAAGTCACTGCGCATTTTGTTACGCTAAATAAAGAGGAAAATGTACTCTTTTTTTGACGAGAGGGAAAAGATACTTAAACAGACTGAAAACATCACTGGTGGATATTTCTGAAAAAATTTAGCCATTGGCTCATCTAGTTCTACTTCGGTGCGGAGATGCCAGGAATTGGATTAGAAGGGTGGGGAAACTCTAGGTACTCCCTTTACTAACTTTTTCTCACTGTTGTAGTATTATTGCTAGTCGTAATTGAGAGTAACATACTGATTGAGGGAACCAATCTATATGACTACCCTAAAATTCAAAGAAACGCTGCTCTATCTGAAACTTGTTCAGATTCAAACTTAGCAGCTGTTTAGTTCGTTGCACAAGAACAGAAAGCATTGGTTGCAAGCAGTGTATATTGCATCCAACATCTATTGAAGGTAATGAGCTCTAAGTTCACTATTTGGTTTGCACGTGTGACAATAACTGCATGTGCTTAAGTAGAAACTAGCTGTAATCATTTGCTGTCATTATACAACATTTATGGCTTTAAGAAGTATGGCGATTAAGAAACAATTAATTGAACTTCTTTTCCATTGCAAACAATTATAGCAAATGTTGCAACCAAATTGGCTGCAAATTTTTGCTCCAGTTTTGCAGCTTCTTAACATTTTTATTAATGAAAATAGAAACTTAGCTGTGGTCTGTTCCCACCGAACAAAGCGGTCCCGAAGTTACCAGGTGGCCTAGCGGTATAACTTTCTTTTTCAAAGTGAGAGGTCACCGGTTTGATTCCTGCAGGGGTCGCATCCACACAACCAAAAAAACACTCCTGAAGTTACAACCAAAAAAAACACTCGTTTGAACGTATCTTGTATTTTCCTATTGAAGCTATTGTTTTCACTTAATGTTATTGGTTTTGTCAGTACCGTGTCAGCAATACTCATGCATTTTTTCTCTTTTGTAAATGAGTGGCACAGCTGCCGGTAAAGAAGCCCAGCAAGTTGAGGATGCTTTCGATGTCGCTCATGCAAACAGTGGCATCTAAATCTTCCATGTCCACATTTGTTTTTTCTCAGCCGTGATGTATTGAAGCAAATATGTTTTTTATCCTTGAATTATTACTCTTCAAGTTTTTCTGTTGTTGATGTGTTAAAGTAAATGGAGGAGAGTGGAGTAGAGGTTTTAGGATTTATAAACAGGGAAATGATGCATCATTTGTGTTATTTAGATGTTAATAGGAGTAAATTTTGGATTTTATCTTTTTTGGAATCACATCAATAACCTCTTATATTGAAGAGAAATGCTTTACAGCAAGAGTGGTTATTTAGCCGTTTCTTATCGGTTAGGTCAATGATCAGAGCAGATGTTCAAGTGCCAGTAAACCCTTGGAGTGTTTTGTGCGGTCACGAGGAGGTAAATACAAAAAACTAAGAAATATAGAAAAAAGAAAAAAAAAAAAAGGCGTAGGTGCTCCAATGGTTTCAATTACTTAGCCTGCAAGCTTAGCTTTTGCAATTTTCATATAGGGTCTCAAAATGAGGAAGAATCTTGGTACATGGGACACAGGCTTGTCTATCAAAAAGGGAGAAAAAAAAATTCCCTTTAGCTTTGTCGTACAAATTTTTCGACTCCACTAAAGCTTAGTGGTGGGACCAGCATACCTCCAATTATTATTTCTTGGATAAACAGTCCTTTCTTTATTATTTGGTTATTTACTTAAAGACCCACCAAAATTTTGATTACTAAAATCACCCGAGAACTTTATATGCTTATTAGGGCCCAAAATTTATAAGTTGCACTTAAAAGACTTCCGGTAAAAAAAAACATCTTTTTGGAGTTTTCCTCTAATTCCATTAAAATTTAATGGTACAGGATATTCTAATATTATTTTTTCCTGAACTTAGTTTATCTCATGAAAAAAAGATAGTAACAAAGTTAAAAACTACTTTAAAAAGAAGTGCTTCAAGGAGTTTGGGGCACATAGCCCAGTGGTGGGCTATAGGGAAAACCCGAGACATCCTATTTAGTGTTTCGAGAAGAGGCACGCGGGTCGTGGGCTTCGTTGCAATAAAAAAAAAGGCTTACATGCAAAATTGGAAATCATGCTTATGCGGTATCATTATTGAATCAATGATCGTAATTATTTCCATTGCAAGAGAACATAAATTTTTACTATTATAACTAAAAATCCTTGGATGTTGTCATTAATCAACAGATTAAAAAATCTGGCACATTCGTTACCCATTCTCTCTCTTATGTTCAAAATTCCAAAAAGAGACATTCCTTGCAAATTTATGCATAAGTACTTATATATTTGTTATTTTGTACCCAACTTATAAATTTCTCAATTCTAATATTATTGCCCACCGTATTCATTTAATCTAAAGTTAGAAAAACTATAGGTATTTTTAGAAATTTTCATGTAATGTCCAGGATTTAAAAAGAAATTTACACATGCCTCCAGTATATGATGTTCAACTTATACACATGTGCATCGCACTTACAAAATGCTAGTATTTTAAAAAGAACCCTATAGAGTCTTTTTTATGCAAAGCTAGAACATATTTTAGCATACAGGCTAATCATATTGTTATATAATTGATGTCACATATTCGTATGAATACTTTCTAGGAAATAATTAAATTTTGTTCCACACAACATAGATATTTCATACATGATGTAGGAGGCTAATCAGTGATGCATTCTTAATTTTGATAATATAAACCATGCAATCGATACTATTAACTGTATGATGCCTAAAGCGTAAAAACTGTCTATTTTTGTTGAATAGCGGTGATAAATGTAGCAAACGATACTCAAAATCTCAAAAACGTAAAAAATTTCTTTAAAAAAATCAAAGAAATTTCCTTATTCTATTTTTATTTTTATTTAAACTTTATTGTGCTTAACCGTTTTTCTCTAAGTTTAGGACCTAAATATAAATTGGAAAAATATATATGGGGATACATGAAAAAAATCTCAAGAAAACGTTTTTATGTTGACGCAACAAGAATAAAGAATCTATAGAGCGGACTCTTGACTTGAAAAGCCACTTCATTAAATATTTTTTTGTTGGAATCACAACATTGTCTAATTGCTCTTCAAAATCATAACCCTTGGGATTTCTTGGAATTGAGGTCAGATTTTATTTCTCTTCTCCTTCGTAATATTTCACAATGGGTCTCGAAATTTACTATGATTTTTTTCTAGGGTTTTGGGGAACTCGATCGTTGGAACCTTGGATTTTCTCATGGTGGGTTTTCTCACTTTAATCAGTTTTATTCACATGTGATTTAGTTGAGCATTTTGATTTCAATTTTTACTGAATTTTTATAAGATTATTTGATTACAGTGTTGCCTTTTCTTTTAAATAATTTTTTGTGTTAATTTCTTATGTGTGTTCGAAGTAAAATGAGACGCCAAAATAGCTATAAATCATCAAGATTTGTTCTCTTTATGTTAAATTTAGGATAAAATTTGGTTTTTGGAAGGGACCAAAGATTAAAAGCTGATTGTTTCATGAAAATTTTGTTTTGACTTTGTAATACCATGATCTCGATGATATTCAACATGAATCCAACATGAACCCAAGTAACTTAGCTGAAATTCTAGTGAGCAAGATTACCACCAAGTGAATAATTTTGTTTAAAAACATTCAACATCAAAACACCTTATGTCTTATGACAATTTTTTTCTCTTTGGATTGCACTAACCATGATCTTCTTGATGTCAACATGAGCCCACTTTTATTCTCTTTTTATCAAAAAAATTAAAATAAAAATTAGCCCTACTTTCTAGGCTAAAATTTTGGTCACCTCGATATACCTTGAAAATTAATTTACCCACCAAATATACGTCGTTGCCGATTCAATATATATAACTTGTCAAGGGCTTATTCAAACCGATATGTAAACTATTATCTAAATATGGTGCATATAATTAATCTGTTAGAGGTAAATTATGAATTTGCTCTTTTGTTCTTGTGCTGTTTTGATTTATCATCATCATGAAGGGGTAAGTTGTCGAATAGGCTAGAAGTTGTGCTAGTGCGAGCACTTGTTGTTTAGGGTTACGCGATTATGTTCGGAAATATTTTTTTTCTTGCCCTTTTTTGAAATTTATCGTCTATTCTATTTAACATGAACTGTGCGAGGTAGTCCTTTTTCTCTCCCGTCTATTTACAATTTTTCCAAAAATCAAAAGAACTCTTTTCACACCTTTTTCTTTAACATTTATATATGCTTAAAGACATGTAGCGGGTCCTCATTCTGGATTGGAAACCCATGCTATTTTCCTCCCTACTATTATGGTGCTCTGGGAGCATACTAACCGGACATTACACGTGCAAAGCATGTGAAAAACACCAACATCAAAGCCCCCGGTTTTACACTATTTGGCAGTCGATCATGACCATTGATTTTAAGATCAAAAAATTTTGGGCCGTTGATTTTAATAGCAGGGGCTCATAATAGCAGGGGCTCTGGATCCCTCATTCTTGCCTATGCAGAATATTTGTACTAATGTCCTATGGTGATGATACCTCTTTTGGCTTTGTCGGTGTTATCGTTTAGGAAAGTCTATACTACTGCTTTTTTTTCTTTTCTCCCTCTCTCGTAAAATTCTGTCAATGCAACATAATGCTATTTCAGCTGACGAGGACAAGTTCTTTGAGCGAAGCTTGGCGGCAGTAATATTTTCAGCATATGGAATCTTTAGGACAGAATGAAAGAAAGAAGAAGAATATGTTGGAAAAGAGCATGAATGCTCTTTTTTGATTAGGCGAGTTAAAATCATGGGGGAAAAAATAGAACGTTAGCTGCATAAGAAAACCCTATAGTTTACCTCATATTGAACCTATACCCCTTTTGAATTATTAACGCAAACACTCACTCTGTTCATCCACCAAAAATCTTTTGAAACATTCAAAATAAACTTTAAATAGTCTCAAATGATCGTCTAACATACCACCAGAACTTGTTTATGTTCATTAGAGTAGAATTCAAGTGTTTTTGTGGGTTTAATGCAATTACCCAAAAATAAAAACCATGTTTTTGTGGAGTATCCATTTAATATCCGGAGACAATTTTATTTATCATTTAACAGTTGCATGCGCTTTTTGTCATATAGTTATGGGAAGCACAACAATTATGGGAGGCAAAAAAATTGTGGGAGGCAAAACAATTCAAGTTTCTGGTTTTCCTATAATTACTAATGTCGATGAGGTGAAGAATTTTGTGGAAAAAATTACAGGGTATGGATCCATATTTGCACTTAAGGTTAGACTTCCCAAAGTGGTGACAATGAGAGCAAGAGCTTATGCATTGGTTCAGTTTTCAACAAGCAGAGATGCAGAAATAATTTACAATAAAGCTACTCAGCAGCCGCCTTTATCTTATGGGCGATCTTATTTAAAGGTTTGGTATATGGAACGCGACATTGTGCCCAAACCAAGAAAACCGTTCTTTGAATTAGAAAACACAAAAGTGCATCTTGGCTGCTTGATTTCCACACACAAGTTAGGCGTTCTATGGAGCTGCATGGATGTTAAGGTTCATTTTGGTTTCAATATGAAGAAAATTTGTTTTTTCGTATCACGAGATAGTCAGTCATATAAACTTGAACTTTCTTATGAGAGCATATGGGAGATTCAGTTGCATTGTCCCCCTGGTGAAAGTTCTAAGTTTCTTGTGATTCAGGTTTGCTTTTCATTTATTATTTATCCAGTTATTTGAAGTATGTGTTGTTTGTTTTCTAAGCATGACCTATCATTGAATTGTTTCCTTAATCGGTCTTTCAAGTAGATTTTCAACTTCAATCGGCTTATAGTTATTTAACTTTATAAGATTCTGGTTTTATTAGGCTATAAATCACACTAAAATATCTGCAATTTAACTCCTTAAAGTTTGTTTATTACGGTAAGCTCTTTTAAAATGATTCATTTAAGGGTGTTTTAGCGGAAAAATCCCCCTTATAACCAAAGTTTTAAAGGAATTTACTGTAATAAAAACTTTCAGGCAGTTTAATGAAAGACAATGATAGATACTTGGGGAATGTTTTTTAGATGATTAGGATTAGCCCTAACCTTCTCTTTATATAGCGTTTTGCTCATTTTACATGTACATCCCACATTTATTACTAATTACATATATCAAACTATTCTAGAAAACTCTAGAATATCGTAGTTATTGTAACAATATGCGATACAAGCTTCTTCCATTCCACATGCATCGCACATGCAAAAAACTAGTGTCTGTAATGGTCATGTAATCCAATGAAATTTATTGTTTTTATTTAATTGATCTGTATCTCCATTGTATATTGAAGCAGATTATATGGTATTTGTATTTATTCCAGATTCCAGATTACCTCTTATATAATATATTTTGAGATTATATTCTAAGTGAGTAAGAAGAAAGATTCCCATCTCAATATGAGTAGTGAATTCCTTTGCCTTTTCTTTTTATCGGAGTGATAATAGAGGAGTATGATTACCTTTTTCCCAGGAAGCATAGAGACTTATATTTGCTCGTCGTGTCCATGTACCCCGTATCGGACACTCAAACACTCCGCCCGATACCGTGTTTGATACGCTTGGCTGTGTCCTCCCAAATTGGGTGTGTCTACGTAACATAAGGTGTTGGAAAATAAGAACGTGTATATGTGTGGATAACTTTGATACTTTTGAGAATACAAAAATATTAAATATTTTGAATCTCTCATTCAGACTAGATCTTGAAAGGTCAAATTGATGCGGATGATGAATTCAGGCATATGAAAGTCGGTTCCAATTATAAACGGTTAATATTTTGTTTGCTTTAACTTTAAGATTGTATTCTTATGTATATATTTTTGTTTCATGCATTCATACATACATGTTTATGCACAAAAATACTTACAGCTATTGATGAAAGATATAACCTTAAATTTTTATTTACATTGTACTTTAATGTTATATTTATACATGTTTCTTCTCATAGTTATTTATATATTGTTTAATACATATATAATTAAATATATAAAATAATATAGCCATGTCTCCGTGTCTTTCTCTTTACAAATTTTCCATGTCCTGTATCCATGTCGTGTCTGTACACAGACTTCGAAGATTGGCAAGGGGCCTTTCCCCTATGAACGAGTATACAACAAGAGTCTTTTCCTCGGAGTTTGAAACCAAACATCTCCTCAAGACATTGAAGAGGCATCGAATTGTATGAGAGAGACATCTTATAAACGAAATTGAGGGTGGGTTTCACCAGACTGTGCATTATTATTCTTTGAGTTAGTCAACCGGCACAAGACCGGAAAGGAGATTTTCTAAAGACGCCCATCGGACTGCAACGTACCTTTCCTCATAGATGTGGGGCCCACTTTATGTCTTGGCCTGCAGCAGTACCTTTGACCAACACCAGGTCCAATAGCAACGACGATTGAAAGAAAAAATCCCAGGTTTCTTTCAGTTTCTTAGTGACAATAGGCGACGACATTCTACACTCGGATTCTTTTCCGGAATTCGTCTCGGTTTGAATCCGGCTCTTCGATGGCCTCATCTACTTTATTGAATAGCCGAAAAGAGATGCAGTCGATTGGAATCTCGATCTCGAAATTCAATGCTACTAGAAAGAAGTTCCGATCACACAAAGTCATAGATACGTAGGTTCAAAACCAGACCGACGCTCTACCACTGAGCTTCTGAGAAACAACGGGAGATTCGACCTCATAGAGTTCAACTCCCGTTGATAGAATCCAAACATTCACCAACATCAACCTTTCCCCAAAACACATCAAAGCCTCCCTCGCACTGTCCCCGATTCTTGTGAGCCTGGTGCAATACAACGTCCTACCTTGGAATGCGGGTGGTGTCCATATTCGTGCCGGTGCTTCATAGTCTTTTTCTAACTAACCGCATTATGTTTCTTCTTAAATATTGTTAAGAATATAATTAGTTGTTATATTTAGTTAGTAGATAATAGTTATGATTATATTTTGTTATTAGATTGAGAGGTGATCTATAACTCTTTATATATAAATTTGTATGGATTCTTGCTTAATGATGCCAATAGATTATTTCTTTTTTATTATCTTCATGGTATCAGAGCTTAGAAAATAATCAAAAGGAAATCATAAAAAAACTAATTTCCTTGCCTCTTCCTCACCAGCCGCCGCTACCCGCCTCCGGCATCCCTCTGCCAACCATTCCAGCAATCGATCTCCCTCCATGAACCCATCGATCTCCCTCCAGAACCCCCTGGGAGCCGACTGTTTATATATGCAGTTTATTATTCTGTGATGTTTACTTATTGCTCATTCTTCGCACGACGTCGTATATTACTCTTGTGGTGATGGTTTCCGTCGTTGGGCGTGATTGCTCCCGTTTGGGGATGCTTTATCAGCCCTATAACGAAGGCTGTGAGGTACTGTTAGGATTTTTAATTTCAATATTCAAAGGTTTAGAAGGCTGTAGTAGATCAACAGACCTGGCATAACTCCTGTAAATCCTAGAAAGGTAAGGCTGCCTGACGGGTGAGAGAAACTACAGGGATCGAAGACCAATTGAATACTGAGACTAAGAAGCCGAATCAGAGGCTTACAGGGATCTATAGGATCACTGACAAACTTAGAGGTTTATGAGTGAACGTTTTGAACAAAGTATCAAAGATTGGTACGAAAAATCTAGGACAGCAGGCCTTGAATATCTAAACCTAGAAACAGAAAACACAAAGACCAGAGACCTTGCTCGGATTAACAATAATAATATTGGGGTGCTGTTTGATAAGTTTATGCTTTTTACAAAAGTTTCTATAAAGAACTACCACGAAATCATAAACAAACAACAGCAAACACTAGATCTCATTGAATCCCAAAATAGAGATCTAAGAAAAAGACTTTCTTTAATTGAATCAGAATTAAAGGCAAACAAGCCTTTAACAAGAAAGGAAGTTTTTACTTTGGTTCAACAAATAGCTGCTCAGCCAAAACTTGTGGAGGAGCAAGCTATACAGCTGACGTCTGAGCTTAGAAAGCAGGTTGAACAGGTTCATCAAGCTGTTGAGAAGGTCGAAGCCTTGACCTTAGGAGTGAAGAACCTCATCCTATGAGCTGGAGACAAAGCTCACAAACTGCTGAATACATTGAAGCTTTAGAAGCAGTCGAGTCCATTGAACCACCAGCGGTCGGATTCCAACGACCCAGCGAGTTCAGCACATCCACACTTGGGGCGTGCAAAGTAATCATTAAACAGAACAACTCGCTGATTCAACTATTGTTGACCTTGTCTGAAAAGGTGGACAGGTTACAACATCGGGTAGACCAGCTAGCAGCAAAGGTTGATCAAAAACAACCAACGGTACCTGAAAGTGAGCTCTCACAGCTCATTGAAAAGCTGGAAAAGGTCAGTTTAGGGGAATCATCACAAGGCCCCGCGAAGAACCCGATCCCAAAGCCCGGAAGAGTCTTCTTCTACAAAGATCCGAAACTGATCTTTGAGGAAGAAAGAAAGAAGCCAAGAAAATAAAATTCCATTCTTATTCTTCTAATTTCTCCCTATTCTAAAATTCTTTATGGCTTCAACATCCGGAAGAAATGGTCAGACAGGGACAGCAACATTACCCCCTGTCAGATCTAGAGAAAATACAGTTCCGGTGGTAGAAGACCAAATCCGAGACTACCGGAACACAAGCAGGCTGAGATACGAAGCCTAGCGTCAGTTAGGCGTTGGGAGGTATTCAAGAAGAGGTTCCAGATGTTACAATCGGACATTGGAATCAGAAATTAACCCAGACGCCGAAATACAATTATCACAACGAAGAAGAGCGTCTATGGTGCCTGCAGAGATCCTATACGAAGGAGGCTGGAGACAAACAGCCCACCGTGTCTACCAGCATTATTCTGAGGAACGAATAGCCTCAACAGGTGGCCAAAACAACCTCCGCTTCATAAACGAGGCGAGCTATCGACGGTTACTTGAGTCAGGTATGCAACATATTCCGGATTTGTCCCTCATGAGGAAGATGAGTCGAGCGTATTTTTCCCTCAAGACAAGACGAAGAAGATACTTGATCTCGCTTTAAAACATCGAATGATTACACTTTCGGAATCTAAGCATCCTGAGCAAGTTAACGAGGTCTCTCATCCGGGCTATTGCTCTTATCACCGAGCCATAGGACACTCTATCGAATACTGCTTCACCTTCAAGAACTGGGTCGAAGACCAGTACCAGCAAGGCATGTTTGCTTTATCCAGCAGCTGGAGGGTAACGCGGCCACAAAAGCACAAACCCAAAGCCACAAGAGCAGAACCAGATCCACATCGGGTTTGGAAGCGAGTTCGTACTTGTCATATGATAACAATATCAAAAGGGGAGCCCGAGGATATGGATGACCTTCCTTGGTGCTTCGAAAACAATGACGACGAGGTAATCTCAGAATTTCCACCAGCGCCGAAAGAGCTGGAAGATGGCATACATACTATTGCAGATAACCTCAAGAAGATTGAGTTGGGGACAACAAACGACCCGCGACCGACATTTGTCAGCGAATTGCTATCTGGAGAAAGGGTGGCTGCGTTAAAAGACGTGCTTATGCAGCATAGAGATTGCTTCGCATGGAACTATTCCGAAATGCCAGGACTAGATCCAGAAATAGCTGTCCATAAATTGGCGATATCCCCAGACGTCAAGCCAGTCAAACAAGCGCCGAGAAGAATGCGGCTCGAGCTTGAGATGAGCATCAACGCCGAAGTCAAGAAGCTGATCGACTCTGGGTTTATCCAGGAAGTTTAGTATCCCGATTGGATCGCCAACATCGTCCCGGTAATGAAGAAGAATGGGACAGTGCGCATATGCGTGGATTTCCGAGATCTCAATAAAGCTTGCCGAAGGACGACTTCCCAGTACCAGTCACTGAGCTGATGATAGATAACACGTCCACTCACGAGGTTTTCTCCTTCATGGACGGCTCATCAGGATATAATCAGATAAAGATGCATCCCGAAGACCAGAAGCACACCGCTTTCCGGACCCCTTTGGGTATATTCTGCTACAAGGTGATGCCCTTCGGTCTAAAGAACGCCGGTGCCACCTATCAGAGGGTCATGACGAAGATCTTCGATGACCTCATACATGAAATCGTCGAATGCTATATCGACGACCTCGTGGTGAAAAGCAAATCGTACGAGGAATATCTCGAGCATCTGAAGATCGTATTTCAACGTCTTCGGCAATACAACTTAAAGATGAACCCTCTCAAATGCGCATTCGGAGTTTCTTCAGGCGAATTCCTAGGATTCATTGTCCGGTACCGAGGTATCGAGATAAATCCGTCATAAATCAAAGCGATCATGGAAATGCCCCCGCCAAGGACCCTCAAACAATTGCGGTCTCTCCAAGGGAAGCTTGCGTACATCCGGCGATTTATAGCCAACCTTTCAGGCAAGTGCCGTCCTTACAGTCACCTGATGAAGAAGGGAACCCCTTTCATTTGGGATCACAAATGCCAGAGCGCGCTGGACGAAATCAAGCAATACCTGCAGAATCCGCCAGTGTTGGCTGCTCCGGTCAAGAGAAAGCCTCTCATTCTGTATACAACCGCCTTTGAAGGTTCCTTAGGCCCATCGTGGGCACAGGGGAACGACCAAGGGAAGGAGAGAGCGCTCTACTATCTGAGTCGAGTCCTACTGGGGGCAGAAAGCAATTATTCTCCCATCGAAAAACACTGCCTGGCGTTGATCTTCGCGATAACGAAACTCAGGCACTATGCGTTGGCGCATGAAGTCCGTCTCATTTCGAAGGTGGACCCTCTCAAATATTTGATGTCAAAAACCATATTGACGGGACGACTCGCTGAATGGGCCTTGCTCTTAATGGAGTTTTCGATAACCTATCAGCCTCTTAAGGCGGTGAAAGGCCGGGCCATCGCCGACTTCCTCACTGAGCATCCGATACCGGCCGATTCCCCTCTGAATTGCGAACTGCCAGACGAACACGCGTTTGATGCTATCGACGGTGGTGGTAACCGGTGGGAACTTTATTTTGATGGAGCGTCTTCCATGAAGAAGCGTAAACAAAGCACCCCCATAATCAAATCAGGGGTAGGCCTCATCTTCGTGACCCTACAAGGAGGGATAATGCGCTTCGCCTTCTCCTTGACAGAGCCGATGACGAATAATGAAGCTGAATACGAAGCTTTGATAGCAGGCCTTGAGATCGCCATCGACATGGGAATTGAAAACCTCCTCATATACGGAGACTCCCAACTGGTTGTTAGTCAAGTAAACGGCGACTACCAAACGTGCAAACCAGAGCTGGTGAAGTATGGCGAGAGAGTACAGCGATTGCTGACTCAAATTCCCTTCTACATGCTGGAAAACATACCGCGTGCGGAAAATAGTAAGGCAGACGCGTTGGCCAAGCTCGCCAAGGAGCTAGCTGATGAAAACCTCGATGACGTAAGAGTCGTGGTACAAAGCCGTCGGGTACTTGCCCCAGCAGAAGTATCTCCGGAATCATCTGAGGAAAAGGAAGCGATTGAACAGACGACCCTACAAGTAAAAGACTAAGAGAAAGTTTAAGATTGGAAAGAAGTCTTTATAGACTACTTCAAATCTCGTCGAACGCCTGAAGATGCGTCCTCAAGACATCAGCTCATGAAGCGAGCCCTATCTTTCGCCTTCGTCAACGATACTCTGTACAAGAGGTCATTTGATTCTTTGTGGTTGAGATGTATGTGACCTGACGAAGCGAAAAGAGTCGTTCAGGAAGTTTACGACGGACTCTGCGGTTCTTACCAAGCAGGCCCGAAGATGAAGTTGAAGATTAAACGAATAGGATACTATTGGCCCACAATGATCCAGAACTGCCTCGAGTATGCGAAGCAATGCTACTCGTGCCAGATCCATGGGGACTTTATCCATCAGCATCCAAATCCACTCCATCCAACGGTGGCTAGCTGGCCGTTCGAAATGTAGGGGACTGACATAATCGACCCCATTGAACCGGCATCGTCCAGGGGACATCGTTTCATCCTAGCGACCACCGATTACTTCTCCAAGTGGGCAGAAGCAGTACCGTTAAGGGAAGTGAAGACGGAGAATATTCTCCATTTCTTCAAGACGCACGTCATTTATCGGTTTGGAACTCCGCGACGGATTATCTCCGATAACGGGCCAGCCTATAGAAGCCACAAGATCAGCCGCTTCGCGCAACAACACAACATAGACTGGAGATATTCCTCAGTGTATAATCCCCGAGCTAACGGTCTAGCCGAGGCTTTCAACAAGACCTTGACGAAGATCGTGAAGAAGACGGTGTCCCGAAACAAGAAGGACCGGCACGAGAGATTGCAAGAAGCTCTCTGGGGGTATCGAACTACGTTCAAGACAGCCACGAACACAACGTCGTACGCGTTGGTATTCGGTACGGAAGCAGTACTCTCCCTCGAGATAGAGCTACCCTCTCTACGAGTAGCAGTCCACCACGAGCTGACAAACGAAGAAAATGCCCACCTTCAGCTTGAGGAGCTTGACGCCCTTGATGAAACCCGACTCATAGCGCAACAAAATCTGGAGGCTTATAAAGCAAAGATAATGCGCTCATATGAAAGATTGACCAGGCCGAGGACATTCCGCCAAGGCGAACTCATGCTAGTGGTTAAAAGACCTATGATCCCCAATCGCGCCAAGCGGGGAAAATTCGAGCCGAAGTATGAAGGCCCGTACGTCATAGACTAGGTCTACCAGGGTGGGGCCTATCTACTCATGGATATGCACGGTGAAAGACCTTTCAGGCCAATAAACGGTCGCTTCCTGAAGAAATACTACTCCTAACGAGTCATGGTCCGGGTCAATGATAGATGACGACGACTATGTCCGCTCGCTATCTTCTTAAGCCTAAAGTAGTGACAGGCCTTCTTCAACAACGGATCGAGACGTCCTTAAACTAACGACGGACCAAAACGTCCTTAAACTAACAACGGACCGAAACGTCCTTAAACTAACAATGGACCACTATGTCCTAAAAATAGCTGTTGACCGAGATGTCGATAAACTACGGTGGATTGCAGCATCTCATAGCCGATATAAAAAATATATAATAATAAAAAAATAAAAACGGTATGTCCATAAGAGAAATGGGCACGGATGAAAACCCGAAAGTGCTCCGTGAGTAAAAACAGCAGGGCTACCGGCGAGTGTTTGTGAAAACCCGAAAAGGCGCAACCTCGTTAAAGGATACTTGCAGGGTCCTCACGACCTTATAAGGAGAAACCACCCGCGTGAGATCCTTACGACTCACAAAGGAGCAACACACTTAGGAGTCCTCACGATTCCTAAGGAGAAATTACACTTACGAGATCCTCACGACTCGTAAGGAGAACTCTCTTATGGGACCCTCACGGCTCATAAGATTTGAAAGTCTTAAGTTACAGAAACCTGAACCTGTTCTTAAGCAAACCCCCCACAACCTTCGATATTGCCTTACAAGAGGCTCATACCGACCTTTGTATACAATCCACGGACGCGAATAAACATTTCCCTAACAAAGTCCCACCAGCGACTAGGGATATGCTCACACGGTAAACAACCCTTGTAAGTCCTCTCGACTTATAAGAAGAAAACCCTTTTGTAAGGTCCTTACGACTTACAAGGGAACACACACTTAGGAATTCTCACGATTCCCAAGGAGAAAACACACCTACGAGATCCTCACGACTTGTAGGGAGAAATACTTTTGTGAGACCCTTACGGCTCATGAAGTCAAAAGCCTTGGTCGATAGGACCCTAACCTTGTTTACTAAGCCACCTTTGTTCAACATCGACAGAGGCAAATGCTGATTCGCTCATGGCAATATCCCAGTTGTAGCGATGCTGATGCCTGAAACGGTATCAAATTCCAAGTCCTTTCATGGCAAATGATGATTCGCTCCTGGTAATATTCCAATTGTAGCGATGCTGATGCTGAGATTGGCACCAGACTCTAAGTTCTACACTCGCGATAAAAAAATCAGCGAGTTAAAAGTGCATATGAGATAACCGAAATGATTGGGCAACTCGCAATAAAAAGCAGCGAGTAAAAATAAAATAAATAGCCGAAATGATTGGACACCGCGAAAAATAGCCGAAATGATGGGGCAATTGCGACCTTCGCGATATAAAAGCTGAAATGATAGAGCATCGCGGAAAAAGAAATAAAATAAAAATGAAATTTACGCCCTACATGTGATGTTACATCTATCCCTGTATACAATCCAGGGGCGCAAACAAAGAAGGAATCCCACTCCTCCTCTCCCAGGTTTCATCAGAAGAAGAAGACAAATCTCGATGAGTCGCAGATAGCCTAGAGATCATCTCGACGTTCGTTGCAGCGGACACAACATCAAGCAAAGCGGAACAGCGGCAACTCCCAGTTCCATGGCTCGGCGATATACAGATCACCAAGAGTCAAATCCCTACCTCGTGAAATGCGGATACAATCAACAAAATTCCTGGTCACGTGGAACGCGGATAACGTCACTCTTTGATCCCGTGGAAAACGTCCAGAGCGGAGCCTGGTCCTCACAGAACACGGCAGTGAACCCGTGGAAAGCATCCAGAGCAAAATTCCTGGTCACGTGGAACGCGAATAACGTCACTCTTTGACCCCGTGGAAAACGTCCAGAGCGGAGCCTGGTCCTCGCAGAACACAGCAGTGAACCCGTGGAAAGCATCCAGAGCAAAATTCCTGGTCATGTGGAACGCGGATAACGTCACTCTTTGACCCCGTGGAAAACGTCCAGAGCGGAGCCTGGTCCTCACAGAACACGGCAGTGAACCCGTGGAAAGCATCCAGAGCAAAATTCCTGGTCACGTGGAACGCGGATAACGTCACTCTTTGACCCCGTGGAAAACGTCCAGAGCGGAGCCTGGTCCTCGCCGAACATGGCAGTGAACCCGTGGGAAGCATCCAGAGCAAAATTCCTGGTCACGTGGATAACGTCACTCTTTGACCCCGTGGAAAACATCCAGAGTGGATTCTGGTCCTCGCGGAGCACGGCAGTGAACCCGTGTGAAGCATCCAGAGCGGAGCCTAGTCCTCGCCGAACACGGCAATGAACCCGTGTGAAGCATCTAGAGCAAAATTCCTGGTTACGTGGAACGCGGATAACGTCACTCTTTGACCCCGTGGAAAACGTCCAGAGCGGAGCCTGGTCCTCGCCGAACACGGCAGTGAACCCGTGTGAAGCATCCAGAGCGGAGCCTAGTTCTCGCCGAACACGGCAGTGAACCCGTGTGAAGCATCTAGTGCAAAATTCCTGGTCACGTGGAACGCGGATAACGTCACTCTTTGACCCCACGGAAAATGCCCAGAGCGGAGCCAGGTCCTCGCCAAGTGATTGTAATGATTTTCCGTTGTGTATGTAGAAAATAATATAGAAATCACAACCAAAAATATTTGACCGCAATCAATAACGGTGTCGATTGTAGCGCGGTAGTAAGTGCGGATCGTCCACAGGGAAAGTGTAATCGTTCGTGTTTAGAATTAGATGAGTCGAAACTTTAATGAAAAGAAAAGAAAACAATTCAAGATTTAAAGAATTGAAGCTCAAGAATTAGAAAATCTAGATCTAATAACAAGAAAAAAAGATAGAATCAAGAATTGATCGTTTGATGATTTTTCCAAACCAAATATCAAGAATCGAAATGAGGCTCGTAGGAATCGATCGGATCTATAGATGTGATGTAATTTTACAATTACGTATTCTTATCCTTCGATGAATTGATACTAGATCGATGATGATCGATCGAGAATTAGTGATTTCTTGTGAAACTAGGGTTTCATCTTTATCCCTTGTTCTTTCATCGATATCATTCACATTCTAGCCTCTAGTAAATTCAAGAAACAATCGTAGATCCCTAATTTCGAGCGATCACAATCAAGAAAGCATCGCTACGAAGCTAGCTCATCGATTCTTGAACTTGCTAGGGTTTACAAAACTCGTAAGACTTAAAAATCGTATTAAGATTTGTTACATCATCATTCTACAATCGTCTCGACTCCTTTACGAGCGGAGTTTTACTCAAACATCACAACAAGAACAACAATTACAAATTGAGATCTAATCATGATGCAAGAATTTAAAAGAAAGCAAGATTAAAGAATTTCACCTTTTATTTATATCAACAATTTCGTTACAATCGCTCAAGAACTACAAGAGGAAGAACTCGATCGTCGATTTGGCTTCGCTCGTCTCCGTGGGTCGCGGATCGGCTTGGATCACTTGCCCGATTGAAGATCGGCTCGGCTCCTAAAAGGTTGAAGGCTTCTTGCTTGATTGGCACTCAAGATCTTGAATTTGGAGTGGAATTAGGGTTAGGGTTTCGCACAAGCCTTGTCACTAGACTTGTGGAAGAAGATGATGTAAAAGGGAAATAATGAACTAATGAAGAACTAACTAATGATGAACAACTTTTAACCTTAGATCTAGGCTCCCTTTTATAAGCTTTCATAACCCTAGATCTAGAATTCAAATTTCAAATTTCCCTCCAAAATGAACAACTTTTCCCTCCAAAATGAACCACCTCATTTGAATTTTCCCTCCAAAATGAACCACCACCTCATTTGAATTTTCCCTCCAAAATGAACCACCACCTCATTTGAATTTTCCCTCCAAAATGAGGTTGTTAGAAAGAATCTTCTAGAAGAAGTTTGTTGGAAGGAATATTCTAGAATGCGGTTGTTACAAGGAGGCTTCTAGAAGAAGGTTGTTATAAGGAGGCTTCTAGAAGAAGGTTGTTGGAGAGAGCTTTCTAGAAGAAGGTTGTTATAAGGAGGCTTCTAGAAGAAGTTAGTTGGAGGGAGGCTTCTAGAACTAGGTTGTTAGGCCGAGCCTTCTAGATGAAGCCACGTGGAGTTTCTGGAGAGTTCTGGAAGCTTTGCCGTTAGAAATAAGCACATGGGGAAAATCTGCTTCTCTGCTGACGTCATCATGCCACGGATCCGCGGCGGGAAGCGCCCATTGGCCTTGAATAAATTTCTGGAATTTTACTGCCAGATCACCAGACTTAGACTTGGTGTAATTTTGATCAGCACTTTTGACAATTTGGCTCGGTTTCTGGAATTTCCTGCACAGACTTCGAAACAAGTGTTGCGCTACAAGAATGATGTGATGCCATGATAAACAGTCAATTTCCCTAAAAATGCCGGTTTTAGAGTACAACACAGGTAATTCGGTATTTTACTATTGTTTTGCTAATATGTGAAATATGCAAACCGAACACCTCTAGATGAATGCAAAAGATAGGGAAATTGGCGTGTTAAAAATACATTATTTTTGACTGATCACCAAGCACGACAGTGAACCCGTGTGAAACATCCAGAGCAAACACTGGACTGTGGAGTCCTTAAAATCCACGGACTATGATGTCCTTAACCTTGACCGTAATGTCTTAAAACTAACGATCAACAATATTGATTCCAGACTGGTTTTACCTTGGTTCAAGGGTACATCTCTTCACTCCTTTGATATTTGTCGTTGTAATTCCTCAACGTCTTCAAAGAGGTGACGGGTTCCAATAACCACACATTTCGTGGATTGTGGAGTCCTTAAATTCACGGACTATGATGTTCTTAACCTTGACCGTGATGTCTTAAAACTAACAATGGACTGTGGAGTCCTTAAACCCATGGACTATGATGTCCTTAACCTTGACCGCAATGTCTTAAAACTATGGTACCCTGGAAAATAACCCAAAGCAATCCCTGACCCCGTGAGATACGGATAAGGGCGACCGCACCCGGCACTTGCGGGTCCTCACGCCCTGTAAGGAAGAAAACTCTCTTGTGAGATCCTTACGACTCCCAAGGAAAAACCCGTTTAAGAATCCTCACGATCCTTAAGAAGAACTTACACCTACGGGATCCTCTCGACCTGTGGGGATGAAAACTCTTTATGAGACCCTCACGACTCATAAAGCTCAAAAGTCTTAAGAGGCAGATCTTAACCCTGAATCCTAAGCCATCGCCGCCCTGCCAGGAGACCAAGATAAATTGTCCGCAGAACACATTCAATAAAAAGATACACCAATGAGAAGAAAAATATATCTTTATTCATGAACCAAGATGGATACAAAGTACAATTCATGAAAAAGCAAAAAGAATATACTCTCATCCAGGAGTATGTACAAAAAGAAAAGAAAAGATACAAGTCTTCAAGCCGGCGGGCGATTTAGCAATTTTACTAGCTCATCCTTTTTTTGCTGGGCCACAGCTTCATGATTTAGGATCGCCAGGAGACGGGCCTCCGCCTGAGCCTGCTGGGCCTGATACGAGGCGAGCCAACCTTCGAGCTCTTACTCGGTAGCCTTGTGAGCCTCAACCCCTTCGCGAGTAAACACGGCAACTTTATCAAAAGCCACCACCTCTTTGATAGACTCCTGAAGTACTCGCCAGAGTTCATATGCTTTGTTGGCTTTGGCCGTAAGGTTGGCTTGGAGCTCATTCAACGCTTTCGAAGCCAGCTCCCTCTCTGAGAATTTGCGGCCGAGCCTCTTCTCGCATGACACCATGTTCGCCGCGCACCACTCAATCAGCCCTAGTAAGCTCGCCTTCGTGACCACAACCTCTGAAGGAAGGCGCGTACACTCAAGACTATATATATACAAGCCTCCCTTCGACGGCAATACTCGATCTAAAACTAGCACAAACCACCCGATATGGGAGATAACAAGGAAAGTTTCTGATCTATATCCTATCAGGTGCGCATTTGCAACTGTACGAATATTTAAAAGGAAATGTTATCCGAGGCACTGATGTGCATGCAACGTAACGATGGTGCTCGCAATTAAAGAAAATTCCCATGAGAAAAACAGGCAGCTCATTTATGCAAGCAAGACACACGTACGAGTATCCAACAAACATGAAAATTCAACAGTATGCATGCAAACCGTTTTTTTATAAAGGGAGTACATTGATTCAAACATACTACACTACCGGGAAAAGATCACCAAACAAGGGATCAGAAATACAAGGGTTAACAAAGCAAAACACAAAATTCTCCAGCTCCCTCTCCGCCTTCTCCAGCACGTCAAAACGACGGTTTTCGCGAGGAGTCGCTCCCTATCGGTTGGAGCCGTGCTTATCAGCGAAAACAGACATGACGGCCCGACGGGCTCATATCTGACTCAGTAAATGAACTGAATGATCCTTCAGAGCTTGAGTGATTAGACAAGCCTCATGAAATCACTCAAGCTTATCCTCCGCCGCGTCAAGGATCGCCGAAGTCATCTCCGCCGGATGAGGGGGTATATCGGCAAGCACAGACAGGAGGATCATCCGGAGCCAAATGGAGCCCATGGGAAGAGGAGAGCCCCGACGAGTCAGTAGCTCGTACATCACCGTGTCACATTGAGCGTCGGTGAGAAGGGGATCTGCCAGCCGCGCAGCGAAGCAAGGGATTATCTCCTCAATGGGCACTTCCCATGGTTGCCGACGAGCATGGGGACGATTGCAAGCCATGGCGATTAATCGGTCTCTCAAAAATGATCACCTTAAGGTATAAATGGGTTTCTCTGTGAGGAAAGGAAGAGAGGCATGGTTTCAGGTTATAAAGGGGAGCATTTAATGCTATGCACAAAAAATGTTGTGCATGGTGGGACTATTCTCAAAGCTCGGAAAGAAGGGGAGAGCGTTGGAAATGAAATCCAACGATGCATTGGAATCACCCCCATCAAGCAGAGCCCTGCATGCGCAACACGTGAGCACCAGCCTTGATTGGAAGATAAAGCGGCACTGCACATACACAACAGAGAACTAAGCTCTGAGAAAGAGAATTAAATTCTCAAATGAAGAAAGTTCTCAAAGGAGGAGGATGGGCAAGGTGGAGGCTCTTCTGAAAGGACATTGGCATTTAGAGGATGGGATGGAAAACGTTTCATTTACCCTACTCCCAAGGCAGATCTGACGGTCGCAGAAATGACAACGTTGCACTCACGTGCAGACACGTGAGAACAACGCTATGGGGGCATTTGTTCCCTGATTAAAAATCAGGAAAAGATTCAGAAGAGGCATCACGTGCTCACGCGTGACCAGTGGTCACGTGATGGTTAAGCAGCGGCACAGAGCACATTTGTTCCCTGATTAAAAAATCAGGAAGAAGCTTCAGAAGAGACATCACGTGCTCACACGTGACCAGTGGTCACGTGTTGGCACGTGATGGTTAAGCAGCGGCAAGAGAACAAAGCAAGAAGAAGAGAAACCCATGCCAAGGGTCATGTACTCACACGTGACCAACGGTCACATGGCCACATGTGACCGGCTTTAAAAGCCTTATTCTTTAACAGAATTAAATTCTGAGGAAAAATCCTTCAAATCTTTCCAAAATGGAGAAGAATTATTTGAAATCGTTGGATCAAGAATCTGAAGGTGATTAAATATCACCAACTTATGGAAAAATCTTGGACTTGGAAAGATTTCCCCCTAAATCTAACCGAAATAACAAAGAGATATCTTTGGATTTAAAATCCAATGGTGAATAAAATTCACCTAATAATCTAAAGGCCCAGATTAATGATGAAGATAAATCAAAACTCTCAATGAACAAATCAAACCTCTCAATGAGAGATTTACCAAACAGATTGATTCTTTTCCTTCTCCTATAAATAGGAGCCCAAAGAAAAGAGAAAGGGGATATATATAGAGAGAGATATAGAGCCTTGGAATCTTGAAAATTCAGAAGGAAGAATTTGATTCTCTGCAAAGAAAAACCCTAGGTAAGAAAAGAGAGTCTTCAAAAGAGAATTTAATTCTCAAAAGAGTTTAACTCTTATAAAAAGAAAAGAACTTGGTTCTTTCTCTGGTTGAGGATCTGCAAAATGCACATCTCCCCATGAATTGAGAATTTAATTCTCATTGGGTTGAGATCCTGCCATGCAGATCTAAAACATAGAGAAAGAATTGAGTTTTTAGAATTTAATTCTCACAGAATGATAGGAATTCAATTCCTTTAAGATAAAATTAGGGTTTAACCCTAGGAATTTAATTCCTTCAGAATGGACAGAACTAGGGTTTAACCCTAATTGAGAACTTAATTCTCTCAAACTCACAGGAATTTAATTCCCTTAAAAAAGAAATTAGGGTTTCATCCTATGCCAGAATTTAATTCTTTACATGTATGGAGAATTTAATTCCTACAGAAAAGAAATTAGGGTTTAACCCTATCTAAGAATATAATTCTTCAGAAGAAAATAGGAATTTAATTCCTCTAAAGTTTATTGCTAGGGTTTCACCCTATGAAGAATTTAATTCTTAAAAGATGGACAGATCTTTAAAACATGCAAAGAACCAGAGTCACGTGCTACCACGTGACCCCTGTAAAGATCCACAGAAAAGAACTTTGAGGCAATGCCTCACGTGCCCCACGTGACCCCTGAAGCACATAAGAAAAATGCAAAAGAAAAGAAGCTTTAGGGCGCCCTCACGTGTCACCACGTGACCCCTAATGAGCATTCTAATAGACCAGAGCATGAGCCCCCATCACGTGCCCACACGTGATGGCTGTCAGAATAAAAAGTGTTAAACACTTATCAGTATAACAAAATGAGGGGGATCTGGCCCTACCTTTTGGATGCCATCACGTGCTCCCACGTGATCTCCTCTCTGCTAATGTTTAACACCAAACTGATAATTTGGTTGCCAGTGTTTAACACTGATTCGAGAATCACAATTTCTAGTGTTTAACACTTATCTGATAATCTTATCTTCCAGTGTTCAACATTGTTGGTCTTTAGTGTTTAACACTAGTTTTAGCCAAATTGGCTAAGTTTCAGAGGCAAAGCCTCTCCTTCAATGGACCAACAGAGGGTCAATATTTCAAACATGATTGGACTTAGCCTAAGAAGGCCATAAGTCCTCAATTCAAACTTAACTGGGCCAATGGGCTCATAATATAATTAATCGGTCTGGGTTCCAAATTAGATTACAGATCACTTAATCTATCTTGGTTCGAGGGTACATCTCTTCACTCCTTTGATACTTATCGTGTAATCCTCAACGTCTTCAAAGAGGTGACGAGTCCCGATAACCATATACATTTCATGGACTGTGGGGTCCTTAAACTCATGGACTATGAGGTTCTTAACCTTGACTGTAATGTCTTAAAACTAACGCCGGACTGTGGAGTCCTTAAATCCTCGGACTATGATGTCCTTAACCTTGACCGGAATGTCTTAAAACTAACAACGGACTATGAGGTCCTTAACCTTGACCGTGATGTCTAAAAACTAACGCCGGACTGTGGAGTCCTTAAATCCACGGACTATGATGTTCTTAACCTTGACCGCAACATCTTAAAACTAATATTGGACCGCAATGTCCTTAAACTACCTATTGACCGCAATGTTACTAAACTAAACAACAGGGCCTCCCTCTTAATTGCTCTCTTGTTGGATCTAAACGATCCCGTTAAGTTGATCTTAGTAAAAAACTAGACTATCGTATCCTTAACAAACGTTTAAGTTGATCTTAGTCTCAAATGAGGCTAATGTATCCTTAAACACAACCCCAAAACCCAAATCTAAGAAAGATACGGATTTGGACTAGTCCACGCCCTACGGGCGACGACATAACTTAGTCTCCGTATACAATCCACGGGCAACCAAACACAAAACAAATACACACGACACGAAGTGATCATCTGGAGAAGGAGAAAGTTGTTACCGCAATACGGTAGCGTAATTAACTGCAGGGGCTTGCGCCTGCAGGGAAGAGCGTCCCCACAATCAAAAAACCCCTCAAGTGAGGGGGAATCTGACGAAGTCTGCTACATCGGACGCATCCGTTTAAACCTTCGATACATGGTGTCATAAATCAACTTGGCATCTTTGGAGAGGTGGACGGATAGCACCAATTAGTATCTGCCCCGAATTTCAGGCAAGACGCCAGTCGCGCCGTCTTTCGGAAGGGAACATGCATCATTTTAAATACATCACGAGTCCATGACCTTAATTTTTGAAGAAATCGAAATGAAAATATTTTATTAGCTCAAGAAAAATAATAGTCCATACAATTCTATATATAGAGAGTTTTAGATAAGCTCTCCTAACAAACATATAGTAACTAATCAAACTAATCAATTAAATATAATAACTGAATATATATCTATAAAAATATTCATAATCATGCAAAGCTTGGATAGAAAACGAGCGAAACTCGATCGAGGAAGAGTTTTGGTAAGAATATCTGCCAGTTGAGTTGCAGAGGAAATATGCTGGGGTGCAACCATCTTATCTGCCACTTTATCACGAATGAAGTGACAATCTATCTCGATATATTTGGCCATTTCATGAAAAACTGGATTCTCAGCAATGTGAATTACGGCCTTGTTAGCACAGTAGAGTGTAGTCGGAAGAAAAAAAGGAACTCCAAGATCTGTCAAAAGAGAGATAAGCCATACCAACTCAGTAACTGTATACGCCATATATCTATACTCAGCCTTTGCAGAAAACCGGGCAACTATATTTTGCTTCTTACTTTTCCAAGTAACTAAGTTTCCTTTCAAGAAGACACAATAGCCACTCATAGAACGACGATCATCAACGGATCCAGCAAAATCATCATTTACAAAGGTTGTGAGCGACAATATAGATGATGGTTTGTAAAGAAGACCCTTCATGGAGCTTTTGATATATCTGAAAATATGCTTAACCGCCTTAAGGTGAGAGATCAAAGGATTCTGCAGGTCAAAGGATTTTGCATGTATTGACTCATTGTGCTAACGATAAAGATAATATTAGGACGGGTGACAATGAGGTAAATAAGATTTCCAACTAGACGTCGATATCGTCATGGATCATGTAGTGGAGGATCAGAGGGAGAGCTTAATCGAGATAGTTTGACTGAGGAATCCATAGGGGTATTTGCTGGTTTACATCCCAGAAATCTTGTCTCAGATAGAAGATCAAGTGCATACTTGCGCTAAGAGAGCTGTAATCTACCAGAATTCCGTGATACTTTAATTCCAATGAAATATCTAAGTGGCCCAAGTCCTTGGTATGGAAATGTAAAGCCAAATATTCTTTCATCTTGGAGATGTCGGCAGAACCATCTCCAATGATGATAATATCATCAACATATACCAACACAATTACCCTGCACTGAGAACGATTATATGTAAAAGGAGACGTATCGGCGCGACTGCGTTTGAAACCAATCTGTCGTAAAACCATACTAAATTTTTCAAATCGGGCACACAGTGACTGCTTCAGTCTATATAATGATTTGTATAGAAGACAAACCATAGACTCACTTGGTCGCTCAAAACCAGAAGGCTGTTGGATATAAATAGTCTCCGAGAGATCTCCATTAAGAAACGCATTCTTCACATCAAGCTGGTGAAGAGGCCATACCTTAGAAATAACCAAGGATATAAGAACACGAACTGATATTAATTTGGTAACTGGAGAGAAAGTCTGGACATAATTCAAACTACACCGCTGAGTAAATCTTTTGGCCACCAATCGAGTTTTGAGATGGTCAGTCGTCCCATCGGGATTTTGCTTGACAGTAAAAATCCATTTACAACCAACAATCTTCTTATCTGACGGCGGTGGTACTAATTTTCAAGTTTGACTAAAGCACAGTGCGACAATCTTCTCTAACATAGCTGCATACCAACCTGGGTGATGAAGTGCTTCCTGAACAGAAGAAGGAAGAGTGATGGCAGACAAGAAAGAAACAAACTGACGGGTAGATGGGATGAGTCTATGATAGGAAATAAAGTTAAAAATCGGATGTGCAGTAGTACAAGAATGTTTATCATTGCGTAAGGCAATAGAAAGAGAGATCTTCTTTAGAATGCAGCAGTGGTGGAGAATCAGAAACAGTGGACTGTATCTGAGTACCTACAGAAAAATCGGTAGAAGAATCATTGATGGGAGGTGGCGGGACAACTTTCTTACGACGGTGGTACACCTGTGGATAAGAGACTATATGTTGATCACTAAGGAGCACAGATGGAATAGATGAAACAAGGTCTGAGGAAGGTAAGTGTGGAATAGGAATAGGAGAAGTGGGGCCTTTAACAGGTGGTGGAAAATAGGCTTGATCTTCTAAGAAGGTCACATCACATTACAAACTTTGGATGTTGCAGAATCGAAGTATACATATCCTTTTTGAGATCGAGAGTAGGATCTGGTCGAGGGTGAGGGCTTGGGTTGTGGAGTTGTCAATGGAGGTTGTCGAGGGGATCGAAGGTTGTCGATGGTGTTTGCTATGTTAGTGGGATTGAAGGTTTGGTGTTTGCTGTTGACGGTGGAGATGGGTGTTTGCTGTGTTAGGGCTATTGAATTTTTTCCTTCTTGATTCTTAAATGCTCTCATACCATGAAGAAATCAAGATGGAAATATTTTATTGGCTCAAGAAAAATAATAGTCCATACAACTCTCTATATAGAGAGTTTTAGATAACCTCTCCTAACAAACACGATAGTAACTAATCAAACCGATTAACTAAATAATATATATATCTATAACAATATTCATAACCATTTTCTACAAGTTTCTTTAGCATTTTTAGCTTTGGCGAAGCAGTATAAATTTGTACTCTGAAATACAGGATGGTTTTCACAAGTGCACATACAGATCGATACCATCGTAGTTGACAGGGTTATATTATAGAATAACATTTCTATTTATTATGTAAAATCGGTGGTCAACCAAATGTGAATTGCTTATGTTTTTACACTCAATTCTTTGATGAACGATCATACAATATATAAATTGCAATTGAACAATTTCTACTTTATATATACTTGATTAACACTTACCTGCTTACTCGTTTTAAGGTTGAAGCTGCACCCCGCATTTATGAGATGCCCGTACAGGACTCATCTCTAATACATGAAGATCCATTGCTAAATTATTTCAAGGATATTCAAGATGATCAGTGGATGAGAACTACGGATTTCACTCCGTCATCCAGCATAGGACAATCTTTCGCAATGTGTTTGCAGCTACCATTTGACTGCAAACTTCCCGATTTCCCCACATATTTTTCTTACTACAAAAGAGTCAGTGACCATTTCACTCTGGAACAAACCCATTCTTATTCTCGAAGTTTGGATCTCGTCCCCATTGTCGAACCTCGACAAAAAGTTTATGTCCCATATAAGATTCTCTTCAAAGTAAATCATATGGTCCAGAACGGGACACTCATGGGCCCCATTCTCGATGATGAATTTTTCCAATGTGTGAGTCCTAATATGATTCCTCTTGGTTATATTGAATATGCCCTTGAGAAGATGGCTCGTTCGCAAAGTTCTATTTTGAATCCTGTAAAATGGCTGCACGATCAGTACTCAAAATACAAGAACTCGAATCTTCTACCTCCTTCACCTGCTATCTCTGATCCTGGCTTGGTTTATATTCACAGGGTTCAAATAACCCCCTCCAAAGTATATTTTTACGGCCCCGAGATCAATGTTTCGAATCGCGTAATACGCAATTATTCCGAGTATATCGATAACTTTATCCGGGTTTCTTTTGTAGATGAGGACTGCGGTAAAATTCATTCCACGGATTTAGCACCTCGTTCTGCCAATGAGAAGCGCACTAAAATTTATAAAAGAATATTGGATATACTAATAAATGGCATTTCCGTGGGCGACAAAAAGTTTGAGTTTTTGGCATTCTCATCGAGCCAGTTACGAGAAAATTCCGCATGGATGTTTTCTTCAACAAGGGGACTAAATGCGGCTGAAATCAGAAAATGGCTGGGTGATTTTAGAAAGATTAGAAATGTGGCCAAGTATGCAGCTCGATTAGGGCAATCCTTTAGTTCTTCTACAGAAACTTTGATCGTTCCTAGGTATGAGGTTGAAACTATCCCCGACATCGAAAATTCATCAGGATATCTTTTTTCTGATGGCATAGGAAAAATTTCTGAAGGGTTTGCTAAAAGAGTTGCTATTAAATGCGGCTTAAAAAGTTTGACCCCATCGGCTTTTCAAATTAGATACGGTGGTTATAAAGGTGTCGTGGCCGTGGACCCCACATCTTCGAAAAAGCTGTCGCTGCGTAAAAGCATGTTGAAATTTGAATCTGAGAATACAAAACTTGACGTGCTTGCCTACAGTAAATACCAGCCGTGTTTCCTAAATCGGCAGGTGATAACACTTCTTTCGACACTCGGAGTTAAAGATCACGTCTTTGAAAAGAAACAAGAAGAGGTTGTCGATCAACTGGATGGGATCCTAACCGATCCGTCGAGGGCATTGGAGGCAATCGAGCTTATGTTTCCTGGCGAAACCACAAATATCATCAAAGAGATGCTTTTATGTGGTTATAAGCCTAGTGAAGAACCGTTCTTGTCGATGCTGCTGCAAACATTTAGGGCGTCGAAACTCTTCGAACTAAGGACTAAATCGAGGATATTCGTTCCAAAGGGACGATCGATGATCGGGTGCTTGGATGAAACAAGAACTTTGAAATACGGTGAAGTCTTTGTTCAGATTTCTCGCAGTGGAAGGACAATTCATCAGAATCCGGGGGAATCGGATCACAATACGATTGTGGTGAGAGGGAAAGTTGTTGTGGCTAAAAACCCGTGTCTGCACCCGGGCGATGTACGGATTTTGATGGCTGTTGATGTTCCGGCTTTGAACCATATGGTGGACTGTGTGGTTTTTCCACAGCAAGGGAAAAGGTTAGATATACAAAACTTCCATATCTGATTCACTTATCTTTGTTTTTATACCATTATATGCTATTTTTACTGAATCGAGCTGATTAGATTTTGTATTGCATTGTACCTTTAAGATGCATACCCTTGTTGCTTGTTGAGTGCGTGCCTTTTTCTATGTTCTCTGTCCGGCTCCCCCCCCCCCCCCCCCCCTGTATCAATTCTTTGGCTAAATATTTTAAATCCAACCTTAACTGTCGCTGTTGTTCAATAAGCTACTTTAAAGATTTTTGTTTTTATATATATATAAATTACAGCAGAAGAAGGTGTGGCTTGAAAGGAGTTTTCTATTCACTAAACTTGCTTAAACTTAGTACTGTAAGGAAGATTACTGTAGTAAAAACTATAGATATCGAAAAGTGCTCATAGTTAAGGCTAGTATAGTGAAAGTTAGCCCATCTTTTTATGTTTTCTATTCCTTTTCCTTTTGTTCCTTTTTCTTTTATCAGTACTTTTGAAGAGGCAGAAGCGAGAGAAGATAGGGAGAACCTGGCTTCAGTAGAACGAGAAAATAAGACGCGTTAGCTCTTTCTCTAAATTGCAAACAAATGAGATACAATGTCTCACTCAATCATTTAGACTGACCATATTGCATGTTCTTTTATACTGCTTTAGTCTGGTCTTGTGCCTTTGTTGACTCATCAAATCATCATATCTGACATCAATTGTTCCGTTTATGAGTTTGTTGAGTATTTTCATGTAGATAAACAACTTTCATGCATCTAGTACTTTCATCGTCAACATAACAATACCCTGCACATCAAGAGTTACCGTGGATATTTAAAGATGGTAAGACCCATAGAGTTGTTTATAAAGAATTTATATCCTTGTTAACAAAAGATTCTACAGCCTTTATTTATTTATAATAAGGTTAATTAGGTTTTGAAGAATTTTGCTCCTCCAAAATCTATACTATTTTCATTAGAATTCGGGTTGTGGGTTTAATCACACCAATTCCTAAATGTAGTAACCCCAGTTTAAGCTGTTTTAACATGTTCATACTTCACTGTAAAACCATTTTTTTTTAATTTACATGAGAATACACTAAAAAGAAGGAAAGGCTTTTTTTTGTTGCTTTCTTTAATCATAAGAATACTTCTTTGTACTGAGATAGCAGCTGCTTATTTACAGCATGCAACCATTTCATTGTTTATGTATTTCTGACATCAGCATATGCAAGAGCATTTGTTAATACCTTTTTTTTCATATCGTTTTTGAATTGAGCTCATTTCATTTTTTTATAGACCTCATCCAAATGAGTGTTCAGGAAGTGACTTGGATGGGGATATTTATTTCATAAGCTGGGACCCGGAACTTATTCCACCTCACGAACTCTCACCAATGGAATATACTGCGGCACCAACAGAAACCCTAGATCATGATGTTACAATTGAGGTAATAATGTTAACATCCTCACTTTTTGTGGCATGTATTTTTTTTAACCTTATTTCCCTCCTGGGTTCTTTCTATATTGGTCTGCATTATACATGTTAATAAAAAGAAAATTTGAAATGCCAAAATATTGATTTATATACTCGGTCCATTCAATTGGTAAATCATAGTTTCCTTTTTCCTATTTCAGACTCCCAATTTCCTGAGGAAATAAACCTTAGATTCTTAATAGACTGTGTGCTGACATCTAGCTAACAAAAATTTGTATACACCTTACTAACCCAAACTGCACAACAAATATACACATATTTTTTGTATAAATCAATTAGTTGCTATATATGTTATAATATACATATGTACATATAAAATGCATATATTCAAGTTTAAATACATATTTACATCCAGGTATATGTTGGCTTTCTGCATGCACATGTGTGCGATTGTACAATATGTATATAATACTGAAAAGAGTTTGGAACCATGGGTGCGTGACTGTCTGAATATCTATATGGAAATGCATGATTTTGCATAGAAAATACTGCACCCATAATGATAGATGGAGATGCTAAATTTCATTCCCCTTTATCTCCTTCGCTTTCTCTCTCTATTTTGGATTCACTTTTCCTATATGTAAGTTTAAGTCGCCGTATAATTTGTATCCTTACAATTTTAGAACAACGGTGTAAGTGAGGTGATCCAAACTTTTCCTTATGATCAATTCCTTAGTTGGCTACAACCAAGGGGTGTATATTTGTTGATAAGATCCAAGGGCACTATAATTTGAAAATCCTTTATATGGCAATTACTAGCAAGGCTATATAGTGAGACCAAGTATCCCCTACATCCAAAAGAAAAAAAAATCTCTTTGTCGTCGCTCTTTCTTTGAACTTTGAAACTTAAGCAATAATTTTACTAGTATTTTGTAGAAAATGATTTATTTTAGGGTTAGAAACAAAACTCTTTATTATAGAAGTACACATTTCTAGTAGTAGCTTTCCACTTGGATTTTTATATTCTCTCATTAAGATGATGTTGTGGGCTCCAGGGTTCCAACTTGATATAATGTAGTTAACCTTACATTGTTTTAAAGTTCAAATGAGTTTGTAAGGTTGAAGTTGGGTATTATAAATATATCACTCGTTCATTTATGTTTTCTTTAGGAAGGTGTTAGAATATAAGATTACATCCCCCTAAAAAAGCGTTTTGGTATTTACTCCATAACCCCCCCCCCCAAACCCCTTTTTAAGTTGCACTAAAAGGACCCCATAACGAATTTCATCCATCAAATTTAGTTTTGTTATTTTTAAATTCTTAACCAAATGGTTAATCATTTTATACTTAATTAACCAAACCTTAATCCCAAAATAACATTCTCCTTCATCCTCTTTTTTTCCTTATTCTCTAACCCTTACACCTACTCCACTCATCCCTTCGGCATTGCCGCCCTCACCCCAGCATCTCCGCCTTCGCTGCCACCCTCCTCTTCGGCCACCACACCACTCTCCTCCTTCCTTTAACAACGCAATAAAAACTCAACCCTAATCAGTTCATTCATCAATGGACCTCAATCCCCAAATCCTAGCTCAAGAACCCAAAGACTCCAATCTTGAAGAAAACAACCAAGAGACCATCACCACCACATTACCAACAAATCCATCACATTTACACCATTTGCTTCAATCTCCCTCTCTCCTCTTCTCTTCCTCCAAACCCTTTCCCCCCCCCCCCCCAGTCTCAAAATCCTCTTCCAAATTCTCCCCCCTCCACATCCCCAAACGAAAACCCTAAACACTCCAACTCGAATTCCACATCAGATCTCATCACCCACCCCTCTCAGGATCCATCTCCTTTTCCTATACTTATCTCCATCTCCGCTCCATTCCAATTTCTCTTCTCCATTCTCTACCGTCCTATTCGCGTCCCATCTCTCTTGTTTGCTCTCTCCGTCCCAATCGAGTGGCATCTCCTCACAGATGCCATCAGCTTCATCATTTTCATGTTTAACCGAATCTAGAAGAAAAAAAGAAGAGAAGAAGAGAGGAAGAAGATTTTTTAATTAAAATCATTTAAATTATGAAATAAACCATATTTAAGAAAAATAATCGCAAAATAAACTTAAAATAGTCATTACCGTTAAATCTTAACGTAGTAAGAGGAATATTCCAAAAATATGCTTTTTCATGATGGTTGAGGTGGTTTAGTGCAACTTAAAGATTTTTTTTTGGGGGGTATGCAGTAAATACCAAGTTTTTTGGGGGGTAGTAACTAGCTAAGTATGGGGGGTTCTTAAGGGAAAACCCATTTTTTTGGCCAAACTTCTCATCTTTAAGTAGGTTATTCATTTTTTAACAACCTGTTTAATTAAATCCTATGAAGCATATATATTCATATACCGATTCAGGATATGATTTAGATTCACGGATTCACAATTTTCCAAAAAGTAGAATAAGGGATATGTTTTTATTTTGAATTTTTAAGTAGTATTTAATATATACTATAAATGTATAAATAACAAAATTCTTATTAAACAATTCTAAGCTATCAGTAATGAAACATGAGATAATTGATATACATATATGTGCGCGCGTGTGTAGCAAAAATGGATATGTGCTCGGCCACATTACGCTAATACCTCAGGGGAAAGCCGCAATTTTTGTAGAGAGAGAATCCTTGATTTTTTTCTAGTGGGATTTAAGTTAAATGAAATGATTGATCCAAACCGCATTTAAAAATCAATTTAAATGATCAACCCATACCATACCTAAAAAGCAAGTTAAATGATCATCGAATCATGAAGTACTAGATTTCTTTTTTGATTTACTTGATTTTGAAATTCCGGATCTGCGACTCGATACGTGCAATTCCGATAAAATCCACTCCGATTTAAGACTGATACGATAATGAGGGGTTTTCACAAATCTGTATTCATAGGTACACCCCTTAAATTAGGTGATTCTTCTAGTCAAGATTGAAAAAAAAACACCAGGTGTCAACCCACGGGCATTCGCTCGCTCTTCCGCAACTCTGGATGCCAATTGGGTTGGGTTGATACAGCGTTGACCCAACCTTTTTATGGCTTGATCTGAACTGACCCAGTACCAGGAGATTGGGTCATGTCGGGGTTGCATAAACTGAACTGACCCAGTACAGTTCTAAAATTAGAATTTAGATTCCCTGTCTTCTTCAAAGTTTTGGATAGAGTTCCACAAAGATTCGGGTTCAAAACTCGCAATCTAGGCAAAAGTTTAGAAATAATCATGTATTCAAAGAAAGCTACATTGGTCATTTCTCATGTGCAGTTAATGGTGCGAGATGTGGTGCGAGATAATCACATAGAACTATAACGTGCAGAAGGGGTAAATTCGACTAATAACTCAGTTTTCCCTTCATATATGCACATGTGTGCGCACATGCATGAAAATCTAGTCCCTTAAATAGTTAAATCAATTCAGCCATCGTCGCTGCCTCGCTGGGTCATGATCATGCTAAATAATCAATATTTAGCTCATTAAATTTCAAATTGAGACCTAGGAACATCATTCCCCAAAATTTTGGGATAAAAGCTTGTTGTTGTCGTAGATCTAGAAACATGTTGGCATGGCGACATACGTTATGTAACCAATACAAGTAAGGTTCAAACCATACAATAACCGACATGAAATTACAAACCAATCACAAATGTGTGTATAGCATATCTATAATGTATCATGATCGCCGCAAGCAAAATCCTGAAGCCAAATCTCCAAATGGAAAAATCCACCATTTTCCAGACTTAATTTCGAGAAAGGGGTGTATAGCAGCATTCAATCCTTTACATAATAGGAGCTATCTAAAGATTCTAAATGACAAGCGAGTAGCTTGAGGCTAAAAAATATCGAAGGGGAATAAAAGAATGTCATTAACAGTTCTAAATGCATAAATGGTTTGTGAATAATTTTGTAGGACATTAAGCCAATAACTGTTTATAAAAGTCTATAGGCTATATAATTGCAATGACCCATCTTTTTTGAGTTCATGGAACTAATCAGTTGGCCTTGTTATATTGAAGAATCAGTGTTTTCACCTTTAAGTTTCGATTACATGCATATATTTTTTGCCTTTACTTAATTTCTAGAAATGTCTCCACCTTGTTCTGGATTTCACTAATCTAATTCAAATTCCAAGTAGTTACTTCTAATTCCTGTTTCGCCATATATAAGAAGTAATTACTTCTATGAAAATTCTTTGGATATTTTCCTACTTGTGTTTTATTCCTGTTTATCGATATGGAACCTATAAGACATGGAGTAACTAAGGGATATCTTTCTTTATCGGTTTTATTACCTAGTTTCAATAGCCTTTTTATTTGGTGCTTTTCCTGTTTCATTCTACTTTTGCTTTGTTTAATCTTCTCACTTCTACGGATACAACGTTTCTAATCATATTTCTATTTGTTGGGCACTTTTTTTCCATGTGAATCCAAAGTGTGCAGTTAAATAGGAGTACTTATTTGAAGATTTTGATACACGACATGCAAAAACGGCCATCACGACTAAGAATTTAATCCATATTCTACCTTTTTGAATTCTGTCGCATTTCTCATATTAATATCCAATAATTTCATTTCTTAGGAGCGTCTTTATAAAATGGTAATGGGTTAATTGCATAAAAACCCTTTAGTTTACTCCTTATAGCACTTATACCCTCTTCAAGTAATTTATTAGAGCAAATACCTCCCTTTTTATCGACCAAAACCTTCAAAGCACTCAATTTCTACTCTAAACACCAAAAAGTTGCGAAGTTAGTATTTTAAGGGTTTTGATCAATGAGCGGAGAGGGTGTTTGCATGAACAAATTACTTGAGGAGCTACATACGCTATACGTGGTAAACTATGAGGGAGTTTGTGCAGTTAACCCAGTAGTAGTTTACTGAATCTTACAAGATTATCAGCCCCTCTCAATTTTCTTTCTTATTTTTGAAACCCTGATAAATTGATCAATCTTCTTATTTATAATAATACTATACAGGAAGTCCAAGAATACTTCACCAATTACCTCGTCAACGACAGCTTAGGAATCATCGCCAACGCCCACACAGTCTTCGCCGACATGGAAGCCCTCAAGGCCGAAAGCGTAAATTGCATTGAACTTGCCAGACTCTTCTCCATCGCTGTTGACTTCCCAAAAACCGGCGTCCCTGCCGTAATCCCGCCTCACCTCCATGTAAAAGAGTATCCCGACTTCATGGAAAAGCTTGATAGAAGCACTTACGAGTCTAAAGGAGTCATCGGAAAGCTCTTTCGAGCCGTTAAAGGCCACTCAACTAACCCAAGCTATATAAAAACATTCACTAAAGAGATCGCAAGAAAGTGCTACGATTATGATCTGGAGGTCGATGGCTTTACTGAATATCTTGATCAAGCTTGCCAGTTTAAGGAGCAGTACGATTATAAATTAGGGTGCTTAATGGATCAATATGAAATAAAAACCGAGGCTGAGATATTAAGCGGGAATATGATGAGGTTGTCGAAGACTTTTGATAAGTATAAGGATGGTGAGGCGATAGGCAAAGCGTTGAGGTCGTTGAGAAAAGAAGCGAGGGGGTGGTTTAATGAAAATAGCGACGACGATAACGATGATTTGAATTATGCTAAGGCGTCGGCTTGGTATCATGTGACATATCACCCACATTATTGGGGAATTTACAATGAGGATTATAATTGGCCGCATTTTTTGAGTTTTCCATGGTGTGTGTATGATAAGTTGGTGGTTATTAAAGAGAGGAAGATGAAGATGAAGAAGAGAGCTGCGGCAGGATTGGGGTCGGTTCGGAACCAATTTGGGAATCTTAGACTCGTTTGAGAGGGAAAGGGTTGTATGTATAGGATTGCAGATATTCGATATTCAGACTATGCTTGGGCTTTTCTGTAGGTTATGAGATGTATATATTTGAATGCATTTGGTTGCTTGTGTTTCTTTGTATCAACTGAGCAAGTAATGTCTGTATTTGTGAGGTGTTGTTTGAAACTGCGTAGTTTCAAACCGCACCCCTTAATAAAAGCAAAATAATATAAATTATTATCATTGTTAGGACTTTGTTTTTGTTTTAGCGCAGTTTGTGTTTTTCCATGGCTCTGTGTTTTTCCATGACGCGGTTTGAAGGTGCGCCTCAAAAGGAAACACAATCATTCACGGGTATGCGTTTTTTGGAGCGCAGTTATAAATTGTGTCCCAAAAAAGAAATATACTCATTTACGGGTCTGTTTTTCTATGGCGGAGTTTGAAGGTGCGCTCCAAAAGGAAACACAATCATCCACCGCTATATGTTTTTTTGGGGCGCAGTTGCAAACTGCACACCAAAATAACACATATCCGTGAATAATCGTGTTCCTTATATTAAGAGTTCAATCTTTTCCTCTCTATCTTGCATCTCACTCTCTGTGCCAAGCTCTCTCATACTTTCTCAGATCTCATCGCCATCACATTCTTCATCTTTCTCCCTCTTAGATTTTAGTCCGCTTTCTCTCAATGTCGGGATCTTTCATATGCAGGATTGCCATCAATTGATGAAATTAAGAGGTGCATCCATTACACCGTGTTAAAATCTGTATATACGATGATAGACTACTCTAGTTATGAAGACATCCTTTATTGATTACGAGAGGGTATGAACTAGCCGATGAAGATCGATCGTGCAATCCTGCGGCTCTTGCACTTAGCCGTATTGGATGCGCTCCTGTCTCCCCTGAAGAAATAACCCATGACCATCATTGGGAAGCAAATCGCCGTCTCCACTTCTTTCATTCTATGGGTCTTCTTTCAGGTCACAATATCGAGAATTCCGCAAGCTCTCTTTACCGCTTCTTTATGCACCGTCGGACTTTGAACCAAATCGAACTCACTCGAGATTCCACGGTAAGTGATGAGGCCATTGATGAAATTACAAAGCGGATTAATTCTTTTGCTGCGGAACTAAGTAACGTAGAGGATTTATTTCTGAAATTTTAGTGATGAGTTATGGTATTGTTACTGTTCTTACTATCTATTTTGTTTGCGCATTCTTGTGTATGTTGTGGATGTGTATACATTGTGTGTGTAATATATCGTGTATGAACATGTGTTTGTGTGTGAGAGAATCAACGTTTGAATTAAAATGAATTAAAGTGTTATTTTGTAAAGAAATAATCTGGGAAAATCGGACAGCACCTTCTTTATAAATTTTTGAATAAAATTTATGTACAAACATAGTAAAATAATAACATCCACATACGGAGTTAATTCAACGCCCAAACGGCGGAGACTCGACGCCCAAATGGCGAAGACACAATCCACGCACAATATACGACGCCCAAACGGCGGAGACTCGACGCCCAAATGGCGAAGACACAATCCACGCACAATATACGACGCCCAAACGGTGAAGAACAATAAGCTAAAAACAATAAACAATGTAAAATAAATAACGAATTCATTGCAACACAATACAACAAAAAAACTCCGTGCAATCTAACAAAGTCATCGCACCATCCCTGATGTCCTCTTCGCTACAGGACGTCGAGACTGTGACGGTCCGGCTTCGTCGGCGGCAGGTGGCTGAGACGGTTCTGGTTGTAATAATCCATGCTCGTACTTATCGGGATACTGATACGGCTCCGGCTGTGTCTGTCTACGTCTTGTTCATGCATATGTGATAGGAATGGCAGGTACAGACACAGCTGGTGGATGCACGGGTGGTGTAGGCACGGATGGTGGAGGCATGAATGGTGCAGACACGGCCGGTGGACGTGTGAATTTATACCTCGTCATCATACTCCTGATCAGCGACTTGATGTTCATAAAGCGGCTCGTTGAGTTCCTGGTGCCATTAATACCCTCATTAGTTATACCCTCTAACGCGTAAATGGTTTGGACCTATATTGATGGTAAATAAGATTATGAATTTCATATAAATAAGATTTTAGTTTAAAAAGGTTTGATATAAACTTACAAAATCTCTCTCTATCGGTCCTCGGGACGTATATGAGGTTGGCGTATGGACGGCTGTGATGGCGAATCTGTGGGCAATCATCCAATACCAAGCAAGGTACTGGATGTATCTTATTGGCTATGTAGTGTACCCGATTGTATCATCGACCCACCCAAATTTGATACTTCACGAGCTAAGCATCCTCAACTAGCGCTCCACCCTGACGCGGTGTCTGCTCCACGGTGTCTGGTATGTGTTTCCTCAAACCGAACTGGCGAAGGACACGGTCTGGCACGTGCATCTGAATAACATCGTTGCAGACGATCGGCGTCCGCGCATGCCCGAAGCCGGCGCCTGCGAAGCATAATGGATGCAGAGTGCCTATCAGGTCATATGTGTACGATGTCCACGTAACTGTTGCCTCCTCCATGACATCGAACTCATTGCGGTAGAAGCGAAGGCTGTGATCCGGTCTCACATCCCATGACCTGGGCACATTCCACCTGCATAGAAATTACACACAAGTTAATATCCCCAAAAAACTTGAAATTTAAAATATGTGCATAGTTTCAATTACTTACTATCATCCATATGACCCTGGCCATCTGAAATACAATATAATAGAATTACGTTTTACATTGAATATCAATTTAATAATGCAAAATTAGTAGAATGCAGTTTTAAGTATTGTTTACCCGAAGAAGCGTCAAATAGCCCCCAAAACTCTTATGCTCCATCAATGCAGCCATCCTCAGCTCGCTGTAGAGGAATGATAGAACTACACCCCCACGATAAAATGACACACTGGTCGAGATCAACTAAAAGAGGGAGTTAGGCAAGACTAACTCTGCTCTTGCTCCTATCCGGGAACAAGTAAACCCCTATCTGATGTAAAATGTAGGCTCTTGCGTGCTGCTCGATCGCCGCAGGGGTAGCATCCATGGCAGGCTCAGCATTAAACGCCTCCCGCAGCCTACTCAAGTTAATGCTACTGCCGCTCCTCTGCCCAACAGGGGGAATCCTGCCCAACAAGCCGGGATACAAATCTGACCAATCGTGGTTGTACTCCACAGCAACCACCTCTTCATCTATAGGCAAACCAAGCAGCACGGCGACGTCCTGAAGGGTGATAGTCATCTCACCAACTCTAAAATGAAATGTGTCGGTCTCTAGTCTCCATCTATCTACCAAAGCCGTAATCAAGTATCTATCCAGACGTATATACTCTAATCTGGATAGAAGATGAAAGTCTATCCGTTGCAGCTCAGCCTGCACACGGGCATCCCCAGCTGGGATCCGGCTGCTCTGGACTGAGTGGTCAACGCATGTAATCACCTGATCACTCTGCCAATTACAAAAAGATGACTTGTATCAGTAACATATAAATAACATATCTAATTAAAGAAAATAATATTACAAAGTTTTACCTGTACTACTGCGGTGTTGGCTGACCTGTAGTTAGCCTGCAAGTACACAACACTCTTATATATAGGTCCAGGATCCATAGATATATTTGCACAATGAAAAAGTCGAGTTATATTATCTCTGAAAAAATAAGCATGTATAACAAAGAACATATGTGTGCATGTATGTGTGTGTAGATGTTTGTTTTTTGTATTTGGATGTGTGTGTATATGCATGTGTGTGTATTTCAAAATATAGGCGGTGATTACCAATGGCGTTGTTGGGATGGAGGATTTTTGCATCGTGCCTTGTTATGACCATACTCATTGCAGATGTTGCATCTATTTTGCCTACGTCCTTCTCGTGAATCATCCGTAACACATTTGATACGAGTAGAACGTGGTCGTCCTGCTTGTCTCCTACCGATAGTTGGTAATATCATTGGACCGTTGTATGCCTTCCAATATCGATTATCGGATACAGGATAAAACAACGGGGCATAAGCAGCTTTGTATTTGTGGACAGAATACCACTTCGAAGCAAGATCATGATGTGCAATGTTCCCCCACCCTCTGCTCGTGTGCATGCTGAAATCATATGTGAACAAGGAAACTTTTGCAACTTAGGAATATTACACGTACAACTGTAGTTCCAACCATCAATGACTACGGCGTAATTTTTTCCATCTTTGTCAGTCACCTGCCATTCGGAATAGCTGAATCTCACGATCCAAGCATGCCTAGCATCAGTAGCCCTTTTTGTTATTAATTGTTCGAAATTAGGACAAAACTTTGTCGTCCACTCTTGTCCCTCCTGACGTCGTCCAAAGAAGTATTTTTCCGCCCTTTAAAAAGTCTGTCCAACTAAGGCATGAATAGGCAAAGATCGAGATCCTTTTAAGACGATATTAAAATTTTTTGAAGCATTCGTAGTCATCATGCAAAATCGCCTCCCACCATCTTTCGAAAGAGCCCATCTTTTTTCTTCGTTTTTTAGACTACTTTCAATCCAAATATCTGTTCTTGGACATATACGTTTAAATTCCTCTCTCAGCTCTGTATAGGTCAAGTTATCTGGTGCACATGCAATTTGAGAGAACAAACTCTGCAATGTTTTGCCTCTAAATTCAGCAGTTGAAAAGTTGGCTTTGATATGTCGCATACAATAACGATGATTATAAGGTTCTGGCCATGATTTTCATAGTGTAGTCAGAATCGCTTTCATCCGGTCAGATATGAAAGTAATGTGCATTCTCCGCACGGATAGAATGTAGAGATGAATGCAAGCAATGAACCACTCCCAATTTTTAGTGGTTTCACTTTCAACTACATCATATGCCAAAGGATAAAGGCCATCATTTGCTTCGGCACCGGTAGCAATGAGCAAAGTCTCTTTGTATCTGTCGTATAAGTGGGTCCCATCAATCCTAAGAACGTGACGACAATAAGCGAAACCATCAATGTCCGGTTCGAATGGCCAAAATGCATCGGTGAAATATCCCATTCTTTCTAACATTAAAACGTCGGGTATCTTGAAGACAGTCCTGGGATTAGTAGATTTGATGGCGATAAGATATCATGGAAAATATTCATACGAATCTTCCTAATCTCTGTATATTTTAGACAATACCCTATTCAACGCATTCCATGCCTTCATATAATTTATTTCAATGAATAATATATCTTTTATAAGCACTTGAATCGTTTTGGGGGTCAAATCGACATCCGCCTTCACAAAAAGTAATATCTTGTTACATATGAATGTAGAAGTGGTCTGTTTATGATTTGAATTCACTACAGGATTCACACAAGTATGATTACCCGCATACTTTTTTATCTGCCAATATCCTGTCGGTGATTTCTTTGAGATATATGCATGAACCCTCCTCCATAGGCAGTTCGCGTCTGTTTTACAAACGACGGTGCACTTAGTCGTGTTAGTCTTGATTGGTTTTAAAGAAACCCCGTATTTAATTGACCAAACGCCGACTACCTGAATTAACTTCTCCTAATTTTCGAACAAATCGCCGACCTTAGAAACTTCACAATCTCGCATTCCCCGTTCGGTAGAGTCGAGGTTCTGCCTCAGCGCCATTCCTTTAGAAACGCATTGTTGGAGATTTGCAAAAATAACTTGCAGCTACGCGGCATTCACTTCGACCCGGGCACGCAATTGGCTGGATTCGTCAAAGGCCGTCTCATGTTCCTTTTGCTTCAAGACCAACTTCTGCTCGAAGTATTGAATGGAAGCGGCACTCTGCTCGATCCATGAGATCAGTTGAGCCTTCAAGGTTAATACTTCAGGCGCAAGACGCTTGTGCTCAATCTTATGGAGACAAGCCTCAATTCTCTTACAATAGTTAACCCAAATGCCGACGAAATCTTCATTGTGGAAAGTCACAAGCCTCGCCAGCATAGGGTTGACCTCGTCCGCGAAGCACGCAGCAGAAGTGAGAGTTTTAACATTAAGGTATTCAATAAATTCTCTTAGCATCCGTCTGCTATTTGCCGCACTCTTGGAAGATTGACGCTTAGCGAAGGGCCCCGCGGGCATAGAAATGCGAGACGCAAAAGGAGCCAAATCCGGTGTAGCTGCTGCGGAATAAAACACGCACAAAGAAAGGTCAGATTTCAACCTAAAAATATAAAAGAATGATGATGAATGAGATCTAACATACCAATAGTCAAAAGTGGCAAATCAGGGAGCATAGGAGGCTCGGCTATTCCTTCGTTCTCTCCCTCGAGCCGTAAGACTATGGTCAATACGAGAAAAAATTAGCAATAGAAATATTACTAGTAGAAAGATGAAATAAGAGATGAAGAATATACTAACCAACGCCCGAAAGAGGAACAAATTCCGATTGGAAGGCGAAGTGCGAGCTTAACATCTGATGTAAGCGGTCAAAAAGTACTCCTACAGGATTACAACAATATATGGTAAAGAAATTAATCCAAGAAATAATATCTACACTGAAACAAGGAATTGAAACATCTTTACCTTCCGTCACTAAATCCGAGAGAACTCGGGGGGTACAAAAGAGATCGGAGGAGCAGCGACAATCATGGCAACGGCTGACGGTGATTCTTCAATCAGCACAGCACCAGGGTTTACCGCACCTATATTCAGAATAAAGGAGATATCGGCGAATATGTCCAGCAGGATTGATAACCCAAAAGAAACAACACGAGGAATACCTGACGGGGCAGAAACCGTAGCGGTGTCTGGAACGCCACTAACTATGACGGCTTCCTCGATTTCCACTATCATCGGGAAGATGGATTCGATGTCGATGCCTTCGTCTCCCGAATCAATAAGAGTCATCGTCATGCTCACATCACCCGCCGATACCGGGGATCCACATAGGGAGGAAGCAGCAGTTGGAACAATCCCTGATTCGATATGAAGGCCTGACGCCCCGGACTCTTCAAATGCTGGCACTTCACTAGCCACGTTACTACTTAAACTCGGCCCTGCCGCATCATTCAAGAACAAATGTGTTATAATTCAAAAAAGATTGCTGTAAGAAGAAACCTGGAAAAGTAAATAAGTCCTACTGGGTTTCAATAAGGAATTGTGCGCTGTTTTACCTTGAAGTAACTGTTCACTGCCGAAAGACGCGACCGGGACGTTGGGACGTCTGGCCTGAATTTTGGGGGCAGATGCTATTTGGATTTATCCGTCCACCTCTTCAAAAAATGCCAAGTTGATTTATGGCACCATATATTGGAGGTTTGGACGGATGCGGCCGTTGTAGCAGACTTCGTCAGATTCCCCCTCGTTTGCGAGGGGTTTTTGATTGTGGGGACGCTCTTCCCTGCAGACGCAAGCCCCTGCAGTTAATTACGTTACCGCATCGCGATAACCACTTTCTCCTGCTCCAGAAGTTCACTTCGTGTCGTGTGTGTTTGTTTTATTTTTAGTTGCCCGTGGATTGTATACAGAGACTAATTTATGTCGTCGCCCGTAGGGCGTGGATTAGTCCAAATCCATATGTCTTTTTAGATTTGGGTTTGGGTTGATTTAAGGATTGTTGATTTGTTTTGAGATCAAGATCGACTTAAATGTATACGAGCAATTGGGGATCGGTTGGTTTTTTGTTAAGGATACGTTAGTCCAGACTAAGATCCACTTAACTAGGTTTTAGGATCATTTTTATTTTAGATCCAACAAAAGAGCATTTGGGCTATGTTGTTTTAGTTTAAGGACGTTTCGGTCCGTTGATCACCATTTGGGGGTGAAATTTTAGTTTAAGGACGTTACAGTCCGTTGATCACCATTTGGGGTGAGATTTTAGTTTAAGGACGCTACGTTCCGTTATTAGTTTAGGGACATCTCGATACATTATCGCCATATTGGAGGCAACGGTTTATTTTAAGGACGTCTCGGTCCATTGATCACCATTTGGGAGTGAGATTTTAGTTTAAGGACGTTACGGTCCATTGATCACCATTTAGGGGTGAGATTTTAGTTTAAGGACGTTACAGTCCGTTGATCACCATTTGGGGGTGAGATTTTAGTTTAAGCACGTTACGGTCCGTTGGTTTAGGAACATCTCGATCCAGTGTCGCCATTTTGGGGGGAAACGGTTTAGTTTAGGGATGTTTCGGTCCATTGATCACCATTTGGGGGTGAGATTTTAGTTTAAGGACGTTACAGTCCGTTGATCACCATTTGGGGGTAAGATTTTAGTTTAAGGACGTTATGGTCCGTTGTTAGTTTAGGGAAATCTCGGTCCAGTGTGGCCATTTTGGGGGGCAACGGTTTAGTTTAAGGACATTTCGGTCCAGTGCTACCATCTTGTGCGTACGTGTATTTGTTACTTGACAGGATGAGCAACGATGATAGGGGATGCACCCAGTTTGGGGTGTGGTTTGATTTGGTGTGTGCACGTCGGTTTGGGGCAGTGCACCCAAAAGCTGTTGGTTTTCGAGGCTCGCCACCTCTCTGAAGACATTGAGGAATTACAACGACATGTATCAGAGGTGTAGAGAGATGTACCCTTGAACCAATTTCTGTGTTTGAGGAATTAGTGGTAAACCCAGAAATCATTAGTCATATTTTGAGACTAAGATTTCTTTTGGAGGATGAGTATCTTTTTAGATATCATTAGTTGGAAGATCAATAGTCGTGTTTGGGACTAAAATCAGTTTGGGAAATCATGAACACATGGGCTCAGTTGATGTGAATCAGAGAGATTCTATCCTCGGGGGACCTAGCCAATTTGGGCTTGGTCCACTCAATTTTTCTTTTTATTGAAGAGTGCTAAGCACTTGTTTGGGCTCTGTTTAATTAGTCCCCTTTTGTGCAAAGAGTGCTGAGCACTTACATAAGTTCTGACACTCACATATAATCATGTGGTCTTTTAATCATGGGGATTGCCCAATAAGTGTTAAACACTTTACCCCTTTCTGTTTTTGTATGGAGTGCTAGGAACTCTTTATGGCGCCCAGGTGAGGGACACGTGAGGCGCTAAGCACTGAGCGTTGAGCGCTGCCCAATGAGTGCTGGGCACTCTTTCTTTTGCGGCGCCCACGTGAGGGACACGTGCAGCGCTAGGCGCCACTCATTGAGTGTTGAGCGCTCCCTTCTTTTTATGGCGCCCATATGAGGAGAAAATGAGGCGCTGGACTAGTGTTAAATACTGAACTTCGAAGGTGCTCATGTGTGAGTGAGGCGCCCCCAATATGGGCAATCCCCTTTGGTTTTATTTCCTCTTCCATTTACAGAAGTGCTGAGCACTTGATTGGGGGTGGTATGCAAAACACGTGACTGCCTTAGAAGATATTCTGTGCTCCTCCTTTAAGCACTTACTTGGGAAACACGTGAGACGGTCTCCGCCGTTTCTTTTGTTCATTAGAAACACTCACGTGGAAAACACGTGAGGTCTCGTTATAGTGTTAAATACTAACGAATCACCAGGATGTTCTTCTGTGTTATTGGAGATTTTGAACTCTTATTAATGACATTTCTAGTCATTAGGATTTGGGTTTGGAAGGTCTTAGATTATTATCATTGTCCGAGGGATGAGGAATCAAGTTCTCCTCTTATTCTTTGCAAGAATTAAATTCTTTTTGTAGTGTTAAACCCTAGTTTTCAGAGGAATTAAATTCCCATATGTTTTTGTAAGAATTAAATTCTTTGGACTCGGTTCTTTCCTCTAGATTTTGAATCTGCATGACAGAATCTCCCCAATGAGAATTAAATTCTCAACCTGTGGGGAGATATACTTCTGCAGATCTCAACCAGAGAAAGAACTAAGTTCTTATATGAAGGGTTAAACCCTTAGAGAGGCAAAGAACAATCTTTGTGTTTTTCCTTTACCTAGTGTTTCTAGGGAGCAAGCCTTTTCTTTGAGAATTAAATTCTCTTGTTCTTCAAAAGCTCACTGTATATTCTTCTTTTTTTAGTCTCATGGGAGTTCTCTCTCTCTCTCTCTGCCTCTCTTTCTCCCTCTCCTTCCTCCTCTTTTCTTTTTCTCCTTTTTTTCTCTTTTCCTCCTCTTGAGAGTTGAAGTCTCTGGTCCTTTATATAGTGGAGAGAAGTTTGTTTAATTCTGAGAAAATCTCTCATTGAGAGATCCTAATTGATTTAATTGGTTTCAGAATTGATTTGGGGAATTTTGCCCACCATTGGATCTTTGATCCAAGGGTTTCTATTTTACAGAACATATTTTTCTTGTTTTTAACAAGATTGGGGAAATATTTTCCCCTATGCAGAATTTTATTCTGGGAAATGGTGATTTTTAATCACCATTGGATTTTTAATCCAAGGGTGCTCGGTTTAAGAGAGCACAATCTTTCTTTGTTTAGAAAGATATGAAAAATATTTTCCATATCATGGGATCTTTGATCCCTTTCTCATTTAGAAAGCTTAATAGAATTTAATTCTATGCTTAATCACCATTGAATATTTGATCCAACGGTTCCTTATTGAGTAGAATTAAATTCTACGTAGGGAGGTGCCCTCCCGTGTTTAACACACGAGGCTTACTTATTTTGTCTGTTGTTTGATTGCAGCGCCTATATGCTTTGCATATAGGCGCTCACGTGTTTAACACGTGAGGCTCATTAGCATAGTAGTTGTTTTAATTGCAGTGCCTATATGCGTTGCAAATAGGCACTCACGTGTTAAACATGTGTGGCTTCATTAGCCTAGTAGTTGTTTTCATTGCAGTGCCTATATGCGTTGCATATAGGCACTCACGTGTTAAACACGTGAGGCTCCATTAGCCTAGCAGTTTGATTGCAGCACCTATATGCTTTTGCATATAGGCTCTCATGTGTTAAACACGTGAGGCTGTTTTAGTTTAACAGTTGTTTGCTTTCTTTTTAATTATGGCACCTATATGCTTTTGCATATTGGTGCCCATGTGAGGAGTACGTGTGGCGCCAATATAAGAGTTTTTAACTCTGGCGCTGGCGCCGGCGCCCTCGTCGCAGGCACGTGAGGCGCTGCCTCTTAAATTCTGAACAGAGCTTTGCTCTTATTATTGGAGGAAACAAATGCCCCCCACCGTTGCGCTCACGTGGCTCGCACGTGAGTGCAGCGGTGATATATTTTCCACTGTTCGAGAAGTGCTGGAATCAGTCACCTTCTTTTTCTGATTCCTATGAGTCAACTCTTTTCTTTTCTCATCCCTTTTTTTCCGGCCTTGGAAATAGTTCCACCATGCACACAATTTTCTGTGCCTAGGCTTGGATGCTTCTCTTTATAACCTGAGGCCATGTCTTCCTCCTCTTCTCACAGAAAGAACCATTTCTCTTAACAGATCTTAAAGTGACTTTTTTAATATTTATGGCTTGCAATCGTCCTCATTCTCTTCGACAACTATAGGAGGTACCTATCGAGGAGATTATTCCTCGTTTTGCTGCGCGGCTAGTGAATTCCCTTCTCACCGATGATCAATGTGATACGGTGATGTATGAGCTCCTGACTCGTAGGGGCTCTCCTCTTCTTGCCGGCTCCACTTGGCTTCGGACGATCTTATCGTCTATACTTGCTGACATTCCTCCTCATCCAGCGGAGATGACTCTGGCGATGCTCGACGCGGCGGAGGACAAGATCGAGTGCTTCCATGAGGCTTGTTTGATTACCCAGCCTCTGAGGGAGCGTTCGGTTCATTTGTTAAACTAAATACGGGCTCAGCGGGCCATCATGTCTGCCTTCGCTGATGAGTATGGCGTCGACCGATAGGGAGCAACTCCTCGTGAAGATCGTCTCTTCGACATGGTGGAGAGGGCAGAGAGGGAGTTGGGGAATTTTGTTTATTGTTTTGTTAACCCCTGTATCTCTGATCTCATATTTGGTGATCTCTTCCCTATAGAGTAAGTTGTTTATTTCAATGTATTTCTCTTATCATTAACTGTTGAATGTTTCATCTCCATCACATATTCATATGTGCATTTTGCATCTGCACATGAGCTTTATATTTTACCCTTATGGATTTTTGCTAAGTGCAACTGCCACTGTTATGCTCGTGTCACGCACTAATCCTTCTTACGCATGTATAAATCAACACGCTTTGGACGCTATTTTCATTCAAGTATGAGCGCTTAAACGGGTGTAAGTCGAATACTCTTCTTACTGCCTTGCACAGCATATGGTCAGTTTCGGGGTGACGCGGTTTTTTTTATTTATAGAACTTCAACCTGAGAAGACAGCGAGCGGACAAAAGCGTCGTCATCTATCGTTAACTCAGATTTCAATTCTTAAGAGATCTAGTTCTGACCCCGAAACCCATGAGTTGCACCTTTTCTATTTCTTGATGTCTTGATCTGGCGTAAAGTAGTTTATTTACTTGTTTCGGAGTTTGTAGTTTATTCACTCATTTCGGAGTTTCTAGTTTATGAACTCATTTCGGAGTCTCTAGTTTATAAACTCATTTCGGAGCTTCTAGTTTATTCACTCGTTTCAGAGTTTTTAGTTTATGAACTCATTCCGGATCTTGTAGTTTATTCACTCATTTCGGAGTTTGTATTTTATTCACTCGTTTCGGAGTTTCTAGTTTATGAACTCATTTCGGAGTCTCTAGTTTATGAACTCATTTCGATGCTTCTAGTTTATTCACTCATTTCGGAGTTTGTATTTTATTCACTCGTTTCGGAGTTTCTAGTTTATGAACTCATTTCGGAGTTTTTAGTTTATGAACTCATTTCGATGCTTCTAGTTTATGAACTCGTTTCGGAGTTTCTAGTTTATGAACTCATTTCGGAGTTTCTAGTTTATGAACTCATTTCGGAGTTTCTAGTTTATGAACTCATTTCGGAGCTTGTAGTTTATTCGCTCGTTTCGGAGTTTCTAGTTTATGAACTCATTTCGGAGCTTGTAGTTTACCTCCCTTAGGCTTATAGGCAAACTTGACCTAACGTTATAGTTAACCCCTGCTCTTTACGACAGAGGTCAGTTAGGTTTTGTGGTACTAGGGTTTTAGTCCGTGGTACCATCGTGTTGGTTGATGCATTCCCCGATATGCAGATTTTATGCTGCTGTTCGAGTAGCCCCGCGACTGTTGTGTCTCTGATCCATTCGGGGGCTGGACAAAACGTCTTCAAGTAATCTTCTTAGGCAGTTTGACCGTCGGAAGAGCAAGCGTTAGGAATTTTTCCATGCTGCTTTTTACTTGAGGTTAGGCTCGGTTTAGGAGCCCCGATGAGTCATAACCACTCCACACTGGTATGGGATGATCTCCGATAGTCTTTTGGGTTTTATTTGAGTTGCCGTCAAGACCCTGAAGCTAGGAATTTGGCCTTTCCTTACTTTTGATTTGGCTATTTTGGAGCCTTTGCTGACATTGAGTATGCTGTAACGAGAAGAATGTCAGAGTAGTCTTTAGGTTGTTTTGTGAACCGTTAAGACTTGGAGCTAGAAATTTTGCCATGGCTCCGTTTTGTTTCGACCCTGGAGTCTTTGTTGACGTCACATCTGCATCCTGCTAGAGTGAGAAGGAACGTCGTTATTGACATTGCGTCTGCTGCAACGAGATGAATGTTGGGATAGTCTTTAGGTTGTTTTGTGAACCGTCAAGACTTGGAGCTAGGAATTTGGCCATGGCTCCGTTTTGTTTTGACCCTGGAGTCTTTATTGACGCCGCGTCTGCATCCTGCTGGAGTGAGAAGGAACGCCGTTGTTGACATTGCGTCTGCTGCAACGAGACAAATCTCGGGATAGTCTTTAGGTTGTTTTGTGAACCATCAAGACTTGGCTCTCCCTTTGACGGAGCCTGGTGGGAAAATATGGTTCCCTTTTTCAGTTGTGCCCATGGATTGTATACAGGGGTCGGTGTGGACCCACTTGTAGGGAAAAAGTTTCATTTCATTTTATTTCTTTCCGCGATGCTCTATCATTTCAGCTTTTTATATCACGAAAGTCGCGATTGCCCAATCATTTTAGCTTTTTATCACGGTGCCCAATCATTTCGGCTATTTTTATATTTTTACTCGCTGCTTTTCATTGCGAATTGCCCAAACATTTCGGCCGTTTTTTTTATATTTGCGTATATTTGCTCGCTGATTTTTATTGCGAGTTGCCCCATCATTTCGGCTATTTCATATGCATTTTTTTTGCTCGCTGATTTTGTTGCGGGTATGGAACTTGAGATCTGGTACTAATTTTGGCACCAGCATCGCTGCGATTGGAATATTACCAGGAGCGAATCATCATTTGCCTTGAAAGAACTTAGAGTTTGATACCTGTTTAGCTATCAGCATCGCTACGACTGGGATATTTTCAGGAGCGAATCATCATTTTCCTTTGTCATTTTGAACAAAGATGGCTTAGCAAACAGGGTTAGGATCATGTCGACTAAGGCTTTTGATTTTATGGGTCGTAAGGATCTTATAAAGGTCTTCTCCCTACGAGTCGAGAGGATCTCGTAGGTGTAGGTTCTCCCTAGAAGTCGTGTGGATTTCTAAGTGGTATTTTCTCTTGCAAGTCGTAAGGATCTTACAAGAGTATTTTCTCCTCATAAGTCAAGAGGACCTACAAGTTTCGTTCACCATATGAGGACATTCCTTGTCATTGGTGGAACTTGGTGGGGGAAACGTTTATTTGTGCCCATAGATTGTATACAAGGGCCAATATTGGACCGCCTGTAGGGCAAATTAGGGAATACGATGGCTTAAGAACAGGTCCAGGTCTCTGTAGCTTCAGACTTTCAAATTCTATGAGCCGTGAAGGTCTCATAGGGGAAGTTCTTCTTACGAGTCGAGAGGACCTTGTAAGTGAAAATTTTACGAGATTGCGTCCTTTCGGCTTTTCACAAGCTCGCCGGTAGCCCTGCTGCTTTAACTCATAGCGCCCTTTCGGATTTTCATCCGTTCCCATCTTGCTTGTGGACATACCCTTTTTTTTTGACAACGAGATTGTGCCCTTTCGAGTTTTCACAAGCTCGCCGTAGCCCTGCTGTTTTTACTCACGACACCCTTTCGGGTTTTCATCCATGCCCATCTTGCTTGTGGACATACCGTTTTTTTTGCCAATAGGACTTGGGTTGCAGTCTTCGCCGTTGGAGCTTTGATTGCAACATAGTTCCCAAGAGAAGTTATCGCCGTATTTGGGGTGATGCGCCATGTTTGAGGCGGAGTACTAGTTTAGGGACATTTCGGTCCATTATCGCCGTGTTTGAGGTGACGTGCTAGTTTAAAGACGTTTCGGTCCAATGTTAGTTTAGGGACATCTCGGTCCAATGTTAGTTTAAGGACGTTTCGGTCTATTGATCACCATTTTTGAGGTGAAGTTTTAGTTTAATGACATTATGGTCCGTTGTCGCTATGTTTGAGGCGAAGTGTTTCCGAATACCACTTAGAGTTTTCACTCAAGAAGATAGCGAGCGGACACGAGCGTCGTCATCTATCATTGACCTAAGTCATGACTCGTCAAGCGTGGTATTTCTTAAAGAATCGGCCGTTTATTGGCCGGAAGGGTCTTTCGCTATGCATATCTATGAGCAAATAGGCCCCACCTTGGTAGACCTTGTCTATGATGTACGGGCCTTCATAGTTCGGATCGAATTTCCCCCATTTTGCACGATTGGGGATCATAGGTCTTTTGACGACTAGCACTAGTTCGCCTTGGCGGAATGTTCTCAGCCTAGTCGGTTTTTCGTATGAGCGCGTCATCCTTGCCTTGTAAGCTTCTAAGTTTTGTTGTGCCATGAGGCGAGTTTCATCGAAGGCGTCGAGCTCCTCAAGCCAAAGATGGGTATTTTCTTCGAGGGCGTCGAGCTCCTCTTCTTCTTTTCCGAAAGTGGATTCCTTGAAGAGATGGCCGAGGGTTATTTCCTTAGGGAATTTTTCCTTCTGTCGAACTGGTATCAACCATATGACAGTTGCCAGTCGTTCCTTCACGCTCATCTGTCGCGCTTCTTTGTTGTTGACGAGTTTCGCGCTTCATCCGCTTGAAGTATTGTCGGTGAGCAACGTATCCTTGCCACCACTTCTTGAAGGTATTGCACTCTTCGGTGGGGCGAGTGACCCTCCGATGATATAGGCAGTAGTTCGGATGTGAAACCTCTCCATTGAGGAATGTGGCCTCAGGAATATTTTCCTTAAGAGGTGGCGGCTTTATTTCCATTGACAGGGCTTTGGTGAACTGCTTTTCTGTCTTAGTCCTGCTTTTGTTTGCCGCAGGTATGCGTCGGTCTGGTTGGAGTACTTTATGACTCCTCCTTGCCGCGTCTTCTTCATCCTGACGCCGACGCTTGGCCTTTTCGTATATGTCCATTTCACATTCTCGGTCAGCTTTGCTTTTTTGAAGGTCTTCGTTTAGCAGCCTGTCAATTGGGTCTTCTAACAGTTCCGAGAATTTTGGCACCAGTCCTGCCCCCAGTTCCTCTGCGTTGTTTTCTGACGCTGAGGGAGCTTCTTCGCCATTTAACGACGAATGAGAGACCATGTGGCAAATTTCTACATAGTCTTCGGTTTCTTCTGAAGAGTCATTTTCCTCATCGTCGTCACTATCTTCGTTCTCAAGAATATGCTTGAGGAACTCTTCGAGGATGACTGGTGTCCGCGACTTCTGGTTGTACTCTTCCAATGCGTCGATGTACTTCTGCAGGTCTGTGCGTTTGTCGTCAGGCTGCGCGAGTTTCTTTGTCTTCTTCTTTCCCTTCAAAGACTTTGAAGGCTTGATCTGGGTGTTCTGCCCATTGTTAACAGTCTTCGGTGTGGGACGCGGTTTCAGCATCCCCTCAATGATCTCGGGCTCCAGCGGGCTTTTCCACCTGATTGCCGGACATGCTTGAAGATCCTTCAGCATTCTTTTGGATTTAGCTGAAAGGACAACTTCCCATGGAGCTTCTTCCATAAATGAGCATGATGCCCCCGGCGTGTCCACCTTTTTAGGAGCGTGCCTCTGTGGCGGGTTCACCTTCCAGTTCTCGGAAAGCGCAAATTTCCCCCGTTGATACTGGTCCTCAATCCAATTTTTGAAGACGTAGCAATCTTCAATTGGGTGGCTCACCATTCTATGATAGGAGCAGTAGTTGGGGTTGTTGACGTCACCGGGTTGTGGTGGACGTTTTGGGTCCGGCAGAGTGATGAGTTTGTTGCGCGCTGCCAGTCAAATAGTCTCCTCGTTTTATTATGGGGAAACGAATAAGCACGTCCTAACTTCTCTTCGAGGGATATACGCGGATGCATGTTGTTTTGGCGAGTAACCGGCTTCGGCTCATTCGGCCGTTGTTAAGTGTTGGCAACGAAGGCCACTTTCCCTTTACCCTTTGCATTCCGAGGGTCCATTTTTGAAAAGGAAGTCCCGTGGCCCATCTGGTTCATTTGGGACTTGTCAATCAAAGCCTGGAAGGTGGTCGGTTTAAAGAACGTCATGAACTAGGACACAGTCGCCTGAGGATCGAGGGTCCCTATGAACATGCCCATGGCAGGAGCTTCTTCGATGAGTTGTTCGCATTTTGACCATAGGTTCCACCATCGGATCGCGTATTGAACCCAGGTTTCTCCAGGCTTTACCCTGGCATTGATTAATGCCGTGATCGGGGTACGCTCGCTTGCGCTAGCGAACCGCTGTGTGAATAGCAACTCCATTTCTGTGAATGTCTTGACGGGGTCATTTGGGAGTTTCGGGTACCATTCAAATGTCGTGTCTGACAGGATGCCAACGAATTGGCGAAGCAGCAGTTTGTCGTGGCCTCCGGTATTGCCGCACAAAGCTCTGAACTGGGCGACATGCTGATGCGGGTTGCCTGTCCCTTTGTACACATGGAATTTGGGGATCGTATATCCCGGCGGGTACTTGATTTGATCGTTCCAGCCTGGGTACGGTCGCCTGGTTCTGACGACTTGGCCAGCCGCTTCGCTTGCCTGATGAGCTCGTATTTGCTGAGCTATGTAATCATCAAGGGAAGCTTTGGAAATCGTTTCCTCCCTGGCTGTCGATAAAGTTGGAAGAGGGTTTGATGTTTCCCCTTTGTCGTCCTCGATAATTATCGGAGGGTCTTCAGCTGGAGGTTCTGGCTGGATCATCATTCTAACCATTTCTTGGAATAGGAGTGCCATCTGTTTTATATTAGCCGCTTGTTCCGTGGCCTTCTTATCCTTTCTTTCCAGCACCCTTCGCAGGAACTCCGTATCGGTCTCCTGCTCTAGGCGCTGTTCAGACGCTGCTTCCGGACTTTCTTTCTGCCCGGTGAGTGCTGCCATTTTCGTCAGCATCTCCTGGAGCTTTTGTTGTTGCTCCTGTGCTTTCGTCAATGACTGAGTTTGTGGTCGATGACCCACGGAAGTACGCCTTTCCCCTTTTCCGGAAGCCATGTAAATCGTGTGCACGATCATGCCCCCAGAATTGGGGTGTTTAGGTCCATCACCTTTGGAATTTGCCGCCGGTGGTGGGATTTTCTCCAGCCTCGTCCTTTTGTGGGAGGTTGAAGTTGTAGGATTCATCGCAACAGGCGCCTGTGTGAAAGACGTTCCTCGCTGTATACCGGAGGGATAGCCTTTTTCCTGCCGAATTTTCTTCAGTCGGCGAGAGTGGTCTTTGTTGATCATAGAGTCCTGGACTTTCCGCCAGACCTTGTGAATTTGGGAGGATAGTCGTTGAGGGGACTGTTCCGGTTTTGCCTGCGTCATGTTTTCAGCAGGTGGGGGATATTTCTTCAGTACCGTGGTTTGCACCTCCTAAGCGGTTCAAAGCTGTTCCCGGTTGGAACAACAGCGTCAAGTTCCACCATTGGAGCTGGTGGAGCAAGTCCAGAGGGGGAGTTGCCCCCAGCTCTTCTCACTCGGCGCTAGTGGCGACGTCGAGCATGTCTTGCAGACGAGACCACCTCCGTTGTGGATGTGGCTCCGTCATGCCCCCTACTTTGGTAAGGGGCTGTTGTTGGTGTTAGCCTGTCGAAGACTGACGTCCGTTGAGAGAGAACGGCCAATCTTTCGAAAGCCGACTTTCTGGTAGGGGAAGAACTTTTGACGACTTCACCTGCCGGAGGAGTTAGGAGGACTATCCGTTTTGGGATAGCCCTTCAGGTATTGCAAGCCTCTTTGCGGGCTCACTTGAGCTTCGACTCAGCCTGTTGAAGACTGAGGTGGCAGACTTGGACAACCCGTTGAGAGGGGCCATGGTGGTTGCCAGTAGATCGATGACCGACTTCTTGGGAGCTTCCTGTAGTGGCACTGGAGTGCTGAAGCTTGCTGGCGGGAGCATGGTCCCGAAGAACAATCCGGTGGTGGCTTGAGTCACCTGCCCCACCGGTATTGAAAAGATGGAGGCCGCATTGGGCCCATATGTCACTCCTCCAGTTGGGGCGGAGCGGGAGTTACAGTTTGTGCAGCTGGAAGCTATTGATATTCACTTCTTCTTCCTGGACAGGAGCATGATACCAAATCTTAGTACCTTGAATCCAAGGGCAACTATAAAAAACCGCGATTTTGTTCGTGAACACGACACACGATGTGTGGAGTGGAAAGAGGAAAAGGTCCCACCAGGCGTGCCAGAATCTGTTCACCGCCGAAAGACGCGATCGGGACGTTGGGACGTCTTGACTGAATTTTGGGGGCAGATTCTATTTGGATTTATCCGTCCACCTCTCCAAAGATGCCAAGTTGATTTATGGCACCGTATATCGGAGGTTTGGATAGATACGGCCGTTATAGCAGACTTCGTCAGATTCGTCCTCGTTTGCGAGGGGTTTTTGATTGTGGGGATGCTCTTCCTTGCAGGCGCAAGCCCCTGTAGTTAATTACGTTACCGCATCGCGATAACCACTTTCTCTTGTTCCAGAAGTTCACTTCGTGTCGTGTGTGTTTGTTTTATTTTTAGTTGCCCGTGGATTGTATACGGAGCATAATTTATGTCGTCGCCCGTAGGGCGTGGATTAGTCCAAATCCGTATATCTTTTTAGATTTGGGTTTGGATTGATTTAAGGATCGTTGATCTTCTTTGAGATCAAGATCGACTTAAATATATACGAGCAATTGGGACTCGGTTGGTTTTTTGTTAAGCATACGTTAGTCCAGACTAAGATCCACTTAACAAGGTTTTAAGATCATTTTTGTTTTAGATCCAACAAAAAAGTATTTGGGCTCTGTTGTTTTAGTTTAAGGACGTTTCGGTCCGTTGAACACCATCTGGGGGTGAGATTTTAGTTTAAGGACGTTACAGTCCGTTGATCACCATTTGGGGGTGAGATTTTAGTTTAAGGGCGTTACAGTCTGTTATTAGTTTAGGGACATCTCGGTCCATTGTCGCCATTTTGGAGGCAACGGTTTATTTTAGGGACGTCTCGGTCTATTGATCACCATTTGGGGGTGAGATTTTAGTTTAAGGATGTTACGGTCCGTTAATCACCATTTGGGGGTGAGATTTTAGTTTAAGGACGTTACGGTCCGTTGTTAGTTTAGGGACATCTCGGTCCAGTGTGGCCATTTTGGGGGGCAACGGTTTAGTTTAGGGACGTTTCGATCCATTAATCACCATTTGGGGGTGAAATTTTAGTTTAAGAACATTACAGTCCGTTGATCACCATTTGGGGGTGAGATTTTAGTTTAAGAACATTACGGTCCGTTGTTAGTTTAGGGACATCTCGGTCCAGTGTCGCCATTTTGGAGGGCAACAGTTTAGTTTAGGGACGTTTCAATCCAGTGCTACCATTTTGTGCGCACGTGTATTTGTTACGTAACAGGATGAGCAACGATGATAGGGGATGCACCCAGTTTGGGGTGTGGTTTGATTTGGTGTGTGCATGTCAGTTTGGGGCAGTGCACCCAAAAGCTGTTGGTTGTCGGGACTCGCCACCTCTCTGAAGATGTTGAGGAATTACAACAACATGTGTCAGAGGTGTGGAAAGATGTACCCTTGAACCAATTCCCGTGTTTAAGGAATTAGTGGTAAACCCAGAAATCATTAGTCATATTTTGAGACTAAGATTTCTTTTGAAGGATGAGTATCGTTTTGGATATCATTAGTTGGAAGATCAATAGTCGTGTTTGGGACTAAAATTAGTTTGGAAAATCATGAACACATGGACTCAGTTGATCCGAATTAGAGAGATTCTATCCTCGAGGGACTTAGCCAATTTGGGCTTGGTCCACTCAACTTTCTTTTTATTGAAGAGTGCTAAGCACTTGTTTGAGCTCTGTTTAATCAGTCCCCTTTTGTCCAAAGAGTGCTAAGCACTTACATAAGTTCTGACACTTACATATAATCATGTGGGCTTTTAATCATGGGGATTGCCCAATAAGTGTTAAAACACTTTACCCGTTTATGTCTTTGTATGGAGTGCTAGGCACTCTTTATGGCGCCCACGTGAAGGACACATGAGGCGCTAGGCGCCGAGCGCTGCCCAATGAGTGCTGAGCACTCTTTCTTTTATGGCGCCCACGTGAGGGACACGTGCAGCGCTGGGCGCTGAGCGCTACTCATTGAGTGCTGAGCGCTCCCTTTTTTTGTGGCGCCCACGTGAGGAACACATGAGGCGCTGGACTAATGTTAAATACTGAACTTCAAAGGTGCTCACGTGTGAACACGTGAGGCGCCCCCAATATGGGCAATCCCCTTTGGTTTTATTTTCTCTTCCATTTACAGAAGTGCTAAGCACTTGATTGGGGGTGGCATGCAAAACACGTGACCGCCTTAGGTGATATTCTTTGCTCCTCCTTTAAGCACTCGCATGGGAAACACGTGAGACGGTCTCCGCCGTTTCTTTTGTTCATTAGAAACACTCACGTGGAAAACACGTGAGGTCTCGTTATAGTATTAAACACTAACGAATCACCAGGTTGTTCTTCTGAGTTCTTGGAGATTTTGATCTCTTATTAATGGCATTTTTAGTCATTAGGATTTGGGTTTGGAAGTTCTCAGATTATTATCATTGTCCGAGGGATGAGGAATCAAGTTCTCCTCTTATTCTTTGCAAGAATTAAATTCTTTTTATTGGGTTAAACCCTAGTTTTCAGAGGAATTAAATTCCCATATGTTTTTATAAGAATTAAATTCTTTGGACTCGGTTCTTTCCTCTAGAGTTTGAATCTGCATGACAGAATCTCCCCAATGAGAATTAAATTCTCAACTTGTGGGGAGATCTGCTTCTGCAGATCTCAACCAGAGGAAGAACTAAGTTCTTATATGAAGAGTTAAACCCTTAGAGAGGCAAAGAACAATCTTTGTGTTTTCCTTTATCTAGTGTTTCAAGGGAGCAAGCATTTTCTTTGAGAATTAAATTCTCTTATTCCTCAAAAGCTCACTGTATATTCTTTTTTTTAAGTCTCTGGGGAGTTCTCTCTCTCTCTCTCTCTGCCTCTCTCTTTCCTTCCTCCTCTTTTCTTTTTCTCCTTTTTTTCTCTTTTCCTCCTCTTGAGAGTTGAAGTCTCCGGTCCTTTATATAGTGGAAAGAAGTTTGTTTAATTTTGAGAAAATCACTCATTGAGAGATCCTAATTGATTTGATTGGTTTCAGAATTGATTTGGGGAATTTTGCCCACAATTGGATTTTTGATCCAAGGGTTTCTGTTTTACAGAACATATTTTTCTTGTTTTTAACAAGATTAGGAAAATATTTTCCCCCATGCAGAATTTTATTCTGGGAAATGGTGATTTTTAATCACCATTGGATTTTTAATCCAAAGGGGCTCGGTTTAACAGAGCACAACCTTTCTTTGTTTAGAAAGATATGGAAAATATTTTCCATCTCATAGGATCTTTGATCCCTTTCTCATTTAGAAAGCTTAATAGAATTTAATTCTATGCTTAATCACCATTGGATCTTTGATCCAACGGTTCCTTGTTGAGTAGAATTTAATTCTACGTAGGGAGGTGCCCTCCCGTGTTTAACACGCGAGGCTTACTTATTTTATCAGCTGTTTGATTGCAGCGCCTATATGCTTTGCATATAGGCGCTCACGTGTTTAACACGTGAGGCTCATTAGCCTTGTAGTTGTTTTAATTTCAGTGCCTATATGCGTTGCATATAGGCACTCATGCGTTAAACATGTGAGGCTTCATTAGCCTAGTAGTTATTTTCATTGCAGTGCCTATATGCGTTGCATGTAGGCACTCACGTGTTAAACACGTGAGGCTCCATTAGCCTAGCTGTTTGATTGCAGCACCTATATGCTTTTTCATATAGTCTCTCACGTGTTAAACACGTGAGGCTGTTTTAGTTTAACAGTTGTTTGCTTTCTTTTTAATTGTGGCTCCTATATGCTTTTACATATAGGTGCCCACGTGAGGAGCACATGCGGCGCCAATATAAGAGTTTTTAACTATGGCACTGGTGCCCTCGTGGCAGGCATGTGAGGCGCTGCCTCTTAAATTCTGAACAAAGCTTTGCTTTTATTATTGGGGGAAACAGTAACCGCTCAGCCTCTTCGCGAGACGCACGCGCAACCTTCCTATGAGCGGTGGACAAGGCAGGAGGAATGTCCTCCATGGGAATGTCAGAGGGTCGAGCATCACTCGAACCTGCACCTGCGACCATGTTAGCCTGACGCTCCCTTGTTGCGTTCCTTTTGTGCTTTCTCTCAGCTTTGGCTGTAAGAATAGATCTCCTTAGAACCTCCGATAGAGGAACGTCTTTGTCTAAATCAGGCTTAGCCTCCGGATCTGCTGCAACGTCTGTCATCGGCTGCTTTAGCGACGCTTCCCGTAGCGGCCCAGAGATGACCTTAACTGTAGCCGATAGCTCTAAAGTTCCCTCCGCACCACCGTCTAAGGATGGAATTGTACTCGGAACAACACAAGTTGCGGTGGTTCCTGTAACAGAAAGAAGAAGGGAGTCAGGGTGTGAACGAAATGAGCTAAATATGTAAAGGCATCGCAAAACGAATCATACCGAGACCCATAGAAGCGCGAAGCCTGTCCTCTTCCTCAAATGTCTTAAGGGATGCCAAGAGAGTCTCTTTAGTGGAGATTCCTGTTAAGAAAAGAGCGTTAATAAAACACAATAAATTCAAAAAAATATATATACAGAAGAATGTAAATGAAATATACCGGACGCCACAAGAGAAGCAAGTTCTGCTTGCTCGCAGGCTAATCTTTCAGAAGCCTCGATAGCGGCTTGAAAATCAGTGGCAGCATTCTCATCGATAGAAGTTTCAAACAAACCATCGTTGGTGCCATATTCGGACATGCACTCGCTGTAAGGAGCATGAGGCTCCTGACCGAATACAATGTCAGACGAGAATAAAGATTTCTTCTTCTTCTGCGACCCGGCAACAACACCCGACGACAAAAGTTTTCGCTTAACGGACTTCTTGGGACGGCGAGTCCCGATCTCCGAGCCAATATCCAACTCATGGGATGCCGCAGTCGCCACAGTCACAGGAGCACTTACATCCAGTCGTAGCTTAGCTGGAAAGGCTCACAGAACTACAGCCGTGGCGCTCTCTCTTAAAGAAGGACGGACAATTTCCCGTCGCTTCAGCGGAACCGCGGGATTACTGGCCGAGACAGAATCTTTATGGTTAAGAAGCATCCACTTTTTCTCTTTGATGACGGCACCCGTGGCTCGCTGATACCAAGCAATGAAAGCATTCGAGGCCTTCGGGATATGGCTCGGCTCACTGATCAGGAAATGAGACTCCGTATTTAGCCACATGAAGTGGTGCGACGCGTTGTGAACGCTCTCTTCTGTAGCAACCGGATCAATGAGGAACGCTTCAAGGGGAACGCCTTGGTTGTAACCGGATTGCTGGGCAAAACGATGCGGGTTATATCTCATAAACAACACCGAGGCGTTCTGTCTGAATACAAGGAAACCATGCCTGATAAAATACAAATGAACGATCTCCCGGGCCCTCAATGCAGAAGCTCCATCCTTGAAGACATCGTGAAGCGGCTGGATTACTTTGGAGGGTTCTTTACCAATGGTCAGGACCCTGTCGACGAAGGTCATGCTATCCCCAACCATGCGCGGGCGAAGAAGCAATCGCCGAGCCTCTCGCTGTGTTGGGTCTGGAGAAGAAGTATCGAGGTCTGGGGAGAAGTGCCTCCCGTTCTTCAAAGCTCTAAGGAAGATCCCGAGGTCCGAGTGGACAGAGGAGTGCCAGACCGCCTTTGACCAATTAAAGAGGCACCTTGCGACGCTACCGCTGCTCACCCGACCAGTTGAAGGAAACGATCTATCACTGTATCTGGCGGTATCCGACCAAGCAGCGGGCTCAGTACTCGTCCGAGAGGTTGACGGAGTGCAGAAGCCAGTATACTACGTGAGCCGCGTCTTCAAAGACGCGGAGACGAGGTATCCAGCCATAGAGAAAATCGTCTTAGCACTCATTGTGGCCTCAAGGAAGTTACGGCACTACTTCCAGGCGCACACCATCCTCGTTCTTACCGAACGCCCGCTGGGGGATATCCTCGCCTCACCCGAATCCTCGGTCCGCTTAGAGGAGTGAAGGTGGGAGTTGTCCCAGTTTGACATAAAATACCGCCCGAGGCAGGCCATCAAAGCACAGGTCCTGGTCGATTTTATCATCGAGTGCACCATCCCCAATAAGGAACCGGAGTCCACGCCGACCCTCACGGCTCAACCCTCGATCGAGGGGAGGCTCAACTTAGTCCCTGAGTGGATCATTTACGTCGACGGGTCCTCGACCGAGGAAGACTGTGGTGTCGGCCTCATCATTCGAGGCCCGAAAGAGGAAGAAATGGAGTATTCTATGAAGCTCGGGTTCAAGGCCTTAAATAACGTGGCAGAATACGAGGCCCTGCTGGATGGACTACGTATGGCCTCCGGGCTAGGGCTGAAAACAATTCGGATCCGCAGTGACTCAGCCCTAGTTGTTGGCCAAGTGACCGGCCATTTCGAGTCTCGGGAACCTCTAATGGTGAAGTATCTGGCCGAGGTAAGAAGACTTTGAAAGAACTTCGACGAAGTCCAGGTAGAGCAAATACCCAGACAGCTCAATGCCCAAGCCGACGCCCTGAGTAAGCTGGCTTCATCCTACTCGGCCAACAACAAACGACCTATCCTCTTCGAGATCTTGCCACGTCCTAGCGTGGAGGATGGGGCGACAATACTTCATATGTACACAGCCCAGGGAGAACACCGAGACTGGAGGAAGCCCCTCGTAGAATTCCTAAGCGAAGGTACACTCCCAGAAGATCGGGGAGCAGCCCGCCGTCTCCGAGCCAAAGCCCGTCACTTCGTCTGGAGCAATGGGAACCTTTACAAGAAGTCCTTCACTCAGCTCCTGCTCCAGTGCGTCGACCCCCACGAAGCCGACTATATCTTCCGTGAAATCCACGAAAGGGTCGGCCGCACTTAATCCAGAAGGCGTTGCTCCAGGGGTACTACCGGCCAATTATTCACCAAGACGCCCAGAAGCTCATAAGGAGATGCAAAAGTTGCCAACTCCACGGAAGCATACCTCGCCTTCCGGCTACCGAGCTGACCGCCCTAACCTTCCCGTGGCCGTTTGCCCAGTAGGGAATGGACATGATAGGCCAATTCCCTACCGGTACGGGCGGGCATAAGTATATCCTCGTCGCAGTCGATTACTTCACGAAGTGGATTGAGGCCATCCCCATCAGGAAACTGGATGCCACCACGACTATCAAGTTTCTACAGAACAACGTGATACTCCGGTTCGGTATCCCGAGGTGTATCATCACCGACCACGGGACAAACTTTGAGAATGAGAAAGTGAAGGAATTCTGCAATGAATATCACATCCTCATGAAGTTTGCCGCGGTCGCTCATCCCCAATGCAACGGGCAAGCCGAAGTCGCTAATCGGGATGTCCTCCGGGGTCTCCGGACACGCCTAGAAGGACACCAAAGTAGTTGGGTCGAGGAATTGCCCCGGGTCCTATGGGCCCTGCGCACATCAAAGAAGACCCCTACCGGGGAAATCCCTTTCGGCCTCTGCTATGGGACCGAGGCAATAGTCCCAGCGGAGATCGGGCTACCCAGTCACCGGGTCGAACACTTCGACGACGAAGAAAACACCACGGCCCTCCGGACCAACCTAGATATCTTGTTGGAGAAACGAGATCGGGCTCAGATCAGAGCTGCCGCATATCAACAACAAACCGTCCGATACTACAATGCTCGAGTCAAGCGTCGCTTCTTCAAGACCAGAGACCTGGTCCTGAAGCGAAACGAGTTCATCGATCAAGGCAGCCTGCATAAGTTTTCCCCGAAATGGGACGGTCCTTTTCTCGTCTCCGAGTTCCTTCCCGGCGGAGCCTACCGCATGCAAGACGCGGACGAACGCAAGTTTCCATGGCCTTACAACGCTGAGAAGCTCAAGTTGTACCAGTGAGGGGAATATCCACGAGTGTGTATCTCTTCTTTCACAAAGTCAATGTAAACTTTTCTAAAAGTCCTTTCTATTTAAATAATAAGAAGGGAATGCTAGAACATTGCAAAAAGAAGAATTTTATTCATTCAAAAAGGTACTATGGGCTCCTCAGCCTTACAGAAAAAGAAAAAGTTACAACAGAGATGGAACGGGATCAAGTAAATACTCCTGGTGATACTCAGACTAGATTTCCGTTAGCCAAGCCTTAGCCGCTGCAGCCCGCTCCTGCCGACGCTGCACGCGGATCCGGGATGCCACAAAAGCACCCAATGCTCCGCCTTCTGAGCCTTGGCCCACGATGTACCTCATCTTGAAACACTCTAGAATCAGAGCCAAGGATCGGTCATGCCTGGCTTTCGAGATAAGGTCGAACAGGAAGATTGAATGCACCTTGTCAATCGCCTTATCCAAAAGCTCCTCAGTGAAGGGGTTGTCCAAACCCGGGGACCTCCTCCAGATCGTGTACATCAACATCTGGAGTAGGGACGGCCGCCGAGGGAAAAGCCGGCCGAAGTGATCCTCGAGGCGTTGAACCACTCCCCGGTACCCAACCTCGGCCAGAGATTGGTCGTACAAGGAGACATCATCAAGAGTGATGATCTATTCAATCAAATACACGCGCCCGGTCATCTCAAAAGAAAGCGGTGCCGAAGGGGTTGCCATCTCCTTCCCTATTTATAACCTTAAACAGAATCTTCAGGGACCCGGATTCTCGCGCGTATCTGCGCGAATCTTGGGAATCGCAGCAACTACTCCAATGACACGCCGCCACGTGGCGAAACTGACGCGGCTTCCCGAAACGTTCTGCCTTCCCCGGTACGTTCCTGACACGTGTCTTCCGTGACTATTACCCTTCCCGATGTTCACACATCGGGAGGGTCAGACGAATCCTTGCGCAACCGGGCAGCAATCCTGCTCGGTCCATCCTTAACAGGCCTCTTGCGGCCCCTCCCGCGCTAAGGATCGAAGCCCTCACCAAGAGGCAGCCGGGCGGCTACCCTGCTCAGCTATCCCTGGCTGGTAGTTCACTACCCCACGACGCCAGGGATCGAAGCCCTCACCAAGAGGCAGTCGAGCGGCTACCCTGCTTGGCTATCCCTGGCTGGTAGTTCACTACCCCACGACGTCAGGGATCTAAGCTCTCGCCAAGAGGCACCGGGCAGCAACCCTGCTCGGCCCGTCCTTAGCAGGCCTCTTACGGCCCCTCCCGCGTTAAGGATCGAAGCCCTCACCAAGAGGCAGTTGAGTGGCTACCCTGCTCGGCTATCCCTGGCTGGTAGTTCACTACCCTACGATGCCAGGGATCTAAGCCCTCGCCAAGAGGCACCGGGTAGCAACCCAGCTCGGCCCGTCCTTAGCAGGCTTCTTACGGCCCCTCCCGCGCTAAGGATCGAAGCCCTCACCAAGAGGCAGCCGAGCGGCTACTCTTTTCGGCTATCCCTGGCTGGTAGTTCACTACCCCACGATACCAGGGATCTAGGCCCTTGCCAAGAGGCAACCGGGCAGCAACCCTACTCGGTTCGTCCTTAGCAGGCCTCTTACGGCCCCTCCCGCGCTAAGGATCGAAGCCCTCACCAAGAGGCAGCCGAGCGGCTACCTTGCTCGGCTATCCTTGGCTGGTAGTTCACTACCCTACGATGTCAGGGATCTAATCCGTCACCAAGAGGCACCGGGCAGCAACCCTGCTCGGCCCGTCCTTAGCAGGCCTCTTACGGCCCCTCCCGTGCTAAGGATCGAAGCCCTCACTAAGAGGCAACCGGGCTCGCCCTTGCGCGGTTATCGCTGGCTGGTAGTTCCCTACCCTACAACGCCAGGGATCTAAGCCCTCGCCAAAAGGCAACTGAGCAGCTTCACTGCTCGGTCCATCCTTAGCAGGCCCCTGCGGCCCCTCCCGCGTTAAGGACCGAAGCCCTCACCAAGAGGCAGCCGAGCGGCTACCCTGCTCGACTATCCCTGGCTGGTAGTTCACTACCCCACGACGCCAGGGATCTAAGCCCTTGCCAAGAGGCAACCGGGCAGCAACCCTGCTCGGTCCGTCCTTAAGGATCCAAGCCCTCGTCAATAGGCACCGGGCAGCAACCCTGCTCGGCCCGTCCTTAGCAGGCCTCTTATAGCCCCTCCCGCGCTAAGGATCAAAGCCCTCGCCAAGAGGCACCGGGCAGCAACCATGCTCGGCCCATCCTTAAGGATCTAAGCCCTCGCCAAGAGGCAACCGGGCTCGCCCTTGCTCGGTTATCCCTGGCTGGTAGTTCCCTACCCCACAACGCCAGGGATCTAAGCCCTCGCCAAGAGGCAACTGAGCAGCTTCACTGCTCGGTCCATCCTTAGCAGGCCTCCTACGGCCCCTCCCGCGCTAAGGACCGAAGCCCTCATCAAGAGGCAGCCGAGCGGCTACCCTGCTCGGCTATCCCTGGCTAGTAGTTCATTACCCCACAACGCCAGAGATCTAAGATCTCGACAAGAGGCACCGGGCAGCAACCCTGCTCGGCCAGTCCATAGCAGGCCTCTTACGGCCCCTCCCGCGCTAAGGATTGAAGCCCTCACCAAGAGGCAACCGGGCTCGCCCTTACTCGGTTATCCCTGGCTGGTAGTCCCTACCCCACGACGCCAAGGATCTAAGCCCTCACTAAGAGGCAACCGGGCAGTAACCCTGCTCGGTCCGTCCTTAAGGATCTAAGCCCTCGCTAAGAGGAACCGGGCAGCAACCCTCTTCGGCCCGCCCTTAGCAGGCCTCTTACGGCCCCTCCTGCGCTAAGGATCAAAGCCCTCGCCAAGAGGCACCGGGCAGTAACCCTGCTCGTCCCGTCCTTAAGAATCTAAGCCCTCGCCAAGAGGCAACCGGGCTCGCCCTTGCTCGGTTATCTCTGGCTGGTAGTTCCCTACCCCACAACGCCAGGGATCGAAGCCCTCGCCAAGAGGCAACTGAGCAGCTTCACTGCTCGATCCATCATTAGCAGGCCTCTTACGGCCCCTCCCGCGCTAAGGATCGAAGCCCTCACCAAGAGGCAACCGGGCTCGCCCTTGCTCGGTTATCCCTGGCTGGTAGTTCCCTACCCCACGGTGCCAGGGATCTAAGCGCTCGCCAAGAGGCAACCGGGTAGCAACCATGCTTGGTCCGTCCTTAGCAGGCCTCTTACAGCCCCTCCCACGCTAAGGATCAAAGCCTTCGCCAAGAAGCAGCGAGCAGCAACAACGCTTGGCCAATTCTTTGGAAAGCACCAACCTTCTTGCAACAAAGGTTCCACCACACTATTCAAGTAAATGATCACCACCTCGACTCCGAGGGCTGGAGGACACCGACCTTCTTTCACAGCGGTTAATCGACAAGCACTCAAAGGGAGATCGTTATCTAAAACACCGGCCATCGACCTGTAGCCTAACGCTTGATCGAGGGCAGAACTGACAAGCTCAAGTACTCATGCAGGAAAAGCATTGCCACGCAGAAGAAAAAGACTAATTTTCATTCAAACTTCCAAAATCTTTTACAAGGTACTCTGGGCTCCCCAGCCTTACCAAATTGCCCGGAGGCTTACAAAAACAAAGAGAAAAAGGAAAAGCCAAAAAGTTCAGGACGTAAACCCCGCTTGGACCTCACCTTCCTCGGTACCATCCCCAGGAGCCAGGGCTTCCGCTTCAGCAAAAGCCCCTCCCTCATCACCATCTGCCGGAGGCATGACCACCGAAAGTGGGACCTGAGCACGGAGCTCACCGTTGGCAAACTCTGGAAACTGTGCCTTAACGTCATCAAGAGCTTCGTGCCATACAATGGCAGAGGCTTCGCCGAGGTCGGCGTAAAACTGGTCCGACCCCTTGTAATCGGCCACCGCCTTTCGAGCTCGAACCTCGGCGACCTTCGCCGCCTGAAGCGCATCCTCGGCATCCCATATGCTGGTATCCCTCGCCCTCTTCACTGCTGCATAGCGATCGGCCAGCTCCACCAACTTAGCCTCGATGGCTAGGTGGGACTCACTTAGCCGGCGATAGGACTCCCGACACTTTGAGACGGTGATCTCCCTAGTAGCCAATTGGGCTTCGAGGACGGCCATCCTCTCCCTCTCCTGATGCAGCTCGAGTCGCAGGTCCTTGGCCTCCGAAGAAGACTCCCCCGCCAACCTCATAGCAGGGGCAGTCTCCTCGGCCTCTATGCGAGCAACGAAGGCGCAATGCTGAAGGACCTGATGAAAAATAGCAGAGAGACTTAGAGACGCTTGAACTGAGAAAAGGGCGCTCGAAATAACACATAAGGGAGTACATACCTGCACCACTCCTGAGCTATAGCTGCCACTTGGGCCCTCAGGGCCCCCCGCGGGATCTTGCCTCCGGCCGACTCTTCCATATCAGCGAGCAGGCTGGCAGCAACGGAAAGCCCGGATGGGATTACGAAACAGGTATCCCCCTCCTGCACAGGAATCCCCTTAAGAATCTCAGTCGGTGACGCGCGAGAGACCGTCTTCTTCCTCTTAAGAGGAACCTCGTCATCGTCCTCTTTCGCTTCCCTCGTCCGGGGTTCGGGAACCCACGGATGCCTCTGACCGCGGCCGCGACAATCATCGGGGGCTCAGGTCAAGGCAGATGGCATCGTCATCGGTGACACCTTTGGTGCGGAGTTCAAGTCAGCCCGAGGCATGGCCACGCCCCCTGCTCTCTTCTGGGACAGGGCACCAAGGGCAGCAAGAATCCTGGATTGGTCCATTTGTTCTGCCAAGGGAGGAAACGGGCTCGACTCAGAAGAAGAAGAGGAAGAATTTACAGGGGGCTCACTAGACTCCACCCGAATTATTTCTACAGACTCTTCACAAAAAACATCTAACCTGATGAAGGGGATGAGTCCTCGGAAGAGAAAACGCAGATATCTCGACCTAAAATGAAGAGCGCCGAGCTAACGAGACTCAGGACGAGGAAATTATGAAGAGGTATGGGCCCTGATGGGGACCCCACCTCTATTTATAGCTGCCTGCGTACGCATTCAACGGCGACAGTCATCTCCCGCCGAAATGACTCATCGCATTCAACGGCCACCATCACTCTACCTGTCGCACGCGCATTAGTCGCACCCCATCGGATGCCGAAACCTGCGGCCCGTCGCGTCGGCCAACCAGCGCCAGACACGTGGGCTGTCGCTTCGGCGAACGTACGCACGATCCGGCGCATCCTCTTTAATGGAAGATCTGCCCCTGATCCGCCGACGTCATCAAGAAAATACGGCTGATTGCCCGGGAATACGCACTTACGATATCTTCAAAAAGGAGCTCACCTCAGGTGACCTGGCAGACCACTCTCGACCCAACCTGTGAGCGGGTCGGGACAAGAGTGGGGGGCTAATGATGATGCTCGATATTGGTGACTTCCCAGATCGTGACACATGGCAGCTGATGTGTCCCGAAGCTTGCAAGAAAGGACCAAGAACGGTACGTCGGAAGAATTCCCCGGGTCTGCGACCCATGGACATAGCCGACATTCTGCGGCCGTCCACACCACTCCTATGCCTGCCTTACAAACAACCGTTGGCTCGCCTCCAAGCTTCCTGCATATTTAGCCTCCTCGGTTCTCTCAGCTCGCCTCCGGGCTACCGCAGAACCAAGATACCTCGGCCTCCCGCTCGTTCCCGAGCCTCCCGCCCGTTCCCGAGCCTCCCGCCGAGCTTATCTTCCTCGGTCCCATCGATACCACCAGCACCAGTTGCAGGCGCTTCTGCCACGGCTCCGCGAATCTTGCCATGCGCGAGATATCCGTCGCCCACGATCCCGCGTTCCACGCCATCACGATCCCCCATTAACGAGCCTGCCACGTTATTAATGCGGGATCCCGCCTATCACGCGGGCGTGACGCCGGGGGCGTGACGGCCGGCGTGATTCTCGCGCCCGCCTGCCCATTGTTGCTGGGTATATAAACCCCTCTTTCAGACGACTCAAGTAATTCATTTTCTCCCCACTAGGCCATTACTCTGCTCAAATATCCGGTCTAACTTGATCGTCGGAGGGTCCTCGGTGGCATAACCATCCCCGGACTTCCTTGCAGGTAGCTCGGCCACAACAACCTCAAACCCATTGAGATCCACATGCTTCAGGAGGCAACCTCCAACTCAATCTCAGTCGTCCATCGTCGCTCACAGCAAATCTACGGAAGGTAACATCTTGACGAGATCCGACATCCGTCAGAGATGGATTCGATGATGACGAGGGCGATGGAGTCGATGGCTGTGGTGGTTGAAGGAGACGTGGGTTGATCAGCGGTGATTAGTGAAGAGGTGTAGGCAACGACGATTGAGGATGATGATGTTCGGGTGTTTGGGCGAAGAAGAATGGTGTGAGTTTTAAATTAAGAGGAGAGAGAAAAGCTATGGGTTGAGGTTTAATAAAATTTAGGCAAAATTAGCATAAACCCCCCCTAGAAGTAGTGTTTACAAAATCGCACAACGATTTTAATATCTAACATATCCTTCTATATCTTAAACTATCAATATAATATATAAATCTTTTGCTACTAATCTAATTTTTGAAAATATAATATATGTATATTACAATAAGATATTACTAGATTTGAAAACAATTATTAAATGTTAATTATCATCTATTTAACAACCTAAGGAACCAAAATATATATTCTATCTAAAATATTAAACTACAAATATATAAATTATCTTAGCTTTCCAAAACTATCATACAAAATATCTATTTTGTTACCTATCCACTGTTCGAGAAAAATATACTATATGAATATTTAGAACAGTAGGTATTATGAGATTAGCAAGCAAATATTAAAACTCCAAGAAAATATTATAGAAACCAACAAACCATATGCTAATTAGAAAATAGTCTTAAGGATTATTTAATCTAACTATTATAGGTTAAAAAGGCATGCGGGTCGGGTACAATATTATATCCATTCGAATTAGGGATCAAGGCAAGGTAAAATACGGTTATTATAAATAACCATCCAAACAGCAAAACATGTTAGGGTGTTACAGAAATCGTCAAATTTTAAATTTTATGAGACCTAAAGCATGCAAACCCTAGAATCATTCCAAAGACACTAACTTGAAACTTAAAAGAGATAGCTAGGCTAAAGGTTTTGTAGCTACAACTTTAGTAGCGCGTTCGCCTTCTCACTCTTGAACTCCAAGTGTGCTCCTAGCCTCTGGGATCGAGCTTGTAATTGGTACCCTTGGTCGAAAATGATCCATCTTGAAAATCCACCAACACAAACTCCTACTTCACAAAGTAATGTGTGTGAAGTAAACTTGTAAACTAGATTGCTAGTTAAATGTTAGAAGAGGATGCAGGTATTGCTTTCTAATTTTTTCTTCTCTTTTTTCTTTTTCCTTTCTCTAAATGATCAACTCAAGAGAGAGAATGATGAGATGAGAATGAGATCAAAGATCATGATAAGAATGAAGAAGTCTTCATACTTGTCTCAAATTTAAGTGTAGAAATTTCGAAAACCATGCACACTTATCTTTTGCTAATGTGTAACGACTCTGTTTATAATATACAAAATTTGTTTAAAATTAAAGTACTAAATGGAATAATTCCAACCATGAGTATGCTATAAGTATTTAATTTGTTTTAGAACAGCAAGAAACAACTTGTAGCTCATTGGTAAAGCATTGCACTGCTGTGACGTAGCCCCTGTGTTCGAATTCCCCAGCCACATGTTATTTTTGCTGATTTTTCTTTTAAACTTTTTAGAAGCCCAACAGTTTACACGTGAATGAAAAGTCAGATTAATCAAACATGTGCACTGAATTATATGAAACGACAGTGACACGTGGCAGCAATCTAAGACCCACCCTAACCCAAACGACCGGCAAGATGGGAAAACGGATCGTCGGCGTCGGGTAGAACCGTAGGTAATGCCCCCAATTTTTTTCCCCGACACCCTTTGGCCTATCTCATTAACCCTAGTCTGTTTGTTTTCCCTGCACATTAACAGAGAATTAAAATGAGTTTTAAAACTAAATTTTTATGCATTTTTAATTCTTATTTTAATTCCCTAAACCCTAATTTCTTCTATAAATACCACCCTATACCCTAGCCCTCTTCATTCTGAAATCTATTGCCAAAGCTCTCAAAATTATCCAAGTCCAAAAAGTTGTAAAAGTGGAATTAGCTCAAGGTCAAGTTCCGGCGACGACTCGGGAAAAATCCGGTGACACCATGACTCTACGAAGCCACCACTCTATTCCTCTACCTCCCTTATCTCATCTAATCCAGTAAGTTCCCTCTCCACTCCTCTCTTTCTATTCTAAAACAATCTTTTATTAAAATTCATCGGAAGTGGAGTTATTTCGACTTCCGGTTCTAATTTCTTTAAAAACCCAATTTTTCTTAACAACAAATCAATCATTTCTTTATATCTTGTTTAACAACCATAAAACAACATTTAGAATAAGTTTCAATTCAAGTTAACATGCTATTCAACTTGTATTTCACCTTTTCGTTAAAATATCACAAAATTTACATACGACACTATTTCTTCATACTGCTCATATTACCTTTAGAAAATTTACGAGATAATGACCTACCTCATCACAACACTCATTTTGACATAGCACGATTGCCTCTTTACAATATTTTGGGACAAAGATGACTTTTTCATTAAAATACCATAAACTACTAAAAACCGTATTCTTTAAATTTGTATTATTTACATTCCTTACAATTAAGTCTCTACAACCCATTTTAAGGAACCCGATCGGGATGGTGCGGGTTATCGCACGTTTTCGGGACTAATAGAGCGAGATGTAGACCTCCTCATGGAGCATCCGATCTCGATGGAATTTTTAATACAATTTTTTAAGAAAAAGTGATTTCTATTTAATAAATAAATTATATTTTTAATAAATATCTATATATAAATATTATCAAAATATCTATTTTAAATACATATATATTCCATGTTTTTTAAATCAAAGGAAAATAATTACAAAAGTTCATGAAAATACCATCAAGAAATCAATAAAAATCAAATTACATGAAAATACCATATACTGTTCGATTTAGGTTTATATTCACTAGAATACTTAACATTTAAAAATTACATCCATGGAAACACTAAATACGAATAATAAATGCTTGAGGTTTATTTTGAAAATATACCAAAACTATTTTTCATAAAACCACCTCAAGTTATATTAATTTACAATAAGGACCCTGGTAAATATAGGTTTAAGCGGAATCCGTTCTCTTGAGCCTCAGGGAGACGGAGAATGAGAGTGTTTGCCTATTTAAGGTAGAAAAACTAAAAATGGTGTTATCAATACGGTAATTGGCTTGGAATAAGTCACAAATTCTGTCGTCCATGTGCAGCAGTTACCGATAACTCCAAAGCCTAACTCAGGAATTCAATTCTGTTTAAGTGCCTGACTCAATCTGAGTCTCAGTCAATCTGTATATATTTCAATGCATGAATACAATTCAATATAACTCCAAAACAACATGAATCTATATATACTAGAACCTGAACATGAATGCTATCAATATCAACATGATTCGACGGAACCGAATCATGGATATACTCTGATTACATGACTATCCATTTATATCCATTCTGTTCACATGAAAATTGATACCATGGTTTTGGTAAGTCGTATACAACAATCATCTATAAACAATACAATAAAGCATTACGGGGTTTTAAAGGGGTAGACTGGTACGGAATGTGTTAAAAGTGGCACGAGACTGTAACCATAATACACCTAACTTGAATATCCGTTGCCATTGTCCCGTGGGTTTTGACGGGGCCTTGTACTCCGTACCATAGTCCACGGGGTAAGTTGGACTCCTCTCGTATACACTAGCATATTCTGTACCAAGCTACAAACAACTACGTTAACACAAAAATAAAACATTATACAGTTATATTCTTTTATCTGTCTATTCTATTTCTACCTCTCTTTGGGACTTACCGAGCGATTGTTCGCTGACGACATTCATTCTCTTTTTATTTCTTTGGAATGTTGTCAGGAGGATCCGACTCTCTGGAGATAGAGTCCAGCTCAGAAGACTTGGAGCAGTTTCTCGAGGACCCTGAGCCCTAGTCACTTATATATACTTTACTTTCATGTTCATGCCATTATTTAGGCATTGCTTTCCAGCCTTGTATTTGCTTTCCAGCATTGTATTGTAAAGAATGTTTAATAAATAAAAATTTGTTGTTCATTTACATTCTTATGTCATTCTTGTGTACTTTTACATTATATTGCTTATTTACGCTTAGCGTATTTGCTTCTGAGTAAATACGTCGCGTGACCTGTCGCGTCTCCTTACCGTATTCTGGGAAGTGGGGCGTGACAGGTTTTATTGGTGGCCCATGCAGGTCAGTTCTGCGTGGAACCCTATATAACCATGCAGGGTCAATTCTGCATGGAAACCTAAGCAATATATATCACAAGAATCGGCAACTAAAATATTCTTTCCATTTTATATTCCTTGAATCTATCCTAACCCTATTTTTCTTTCAAGGTTATGGATTCTCCGAACAATACCAGCACCAATGTCAATGAAACACCCCACCACCATCTCTTCCACTTACACCTACCGTAACAGCTCCGATCAACGAGCAGATGGTACTGCTCGAGGCAATCAGAAGCCTCCTGGAGGGACAGCTGCAGCAAATTGCTATCTTAATGAACCGTCCAGAAGCTGAGGCACCTAGAGCAAAACAATTCTGGGCACTACATCCGAAGCAATTTTCTAAGAAAGAGAGCCCTCTGGAAGCTGAAGAATAGGCATAATCTGTTGAAGACGGCCTGGCAGCAGCACAAGTGCCAGACATTGCTTGGGTAAGAGTTGCAAAGCTGTAACTTACCGATAATGCCCGAGTATGGTGGAAGGCGAAAGAAAGCCGTCCTGCCCAGCCGATCGAATGGAGGATTTTTCGCGTGATGTTCGATGCGAAGTATTTTCCAGAGACTGCCTGCTTCGACATGGAGCAGCAATTCATCCACCTGCAATAAGATTCGATGTGGACCAAATCTGTGGATGAGTTTGACGCTGAATTCACCATGTCGAGCAGGTAAAATATGTCTCAAATGTTCGATTTCTTATATCACGTACTACACAGCTAACACGAGACCGTATCAGGTTTGCGGCCCATCTAATTCCGAGTGCTGAGATCAGGGCCAGACGATTTCATCAAGGGTTGGACCCGGAAATCCAAGCTGCTCTAGCTACAGGGGATTTCCCAACCCACGATTTGGCTCTGAAGGCTGCCCGTCAATACGAGGCAGTAGTAAAGAAGAGGGGCAGACCTCAATCTGCTGGTGTGAAGCGCCCTGCTACTCAGATAGGAGGAGGAGCCTCTTCCAGGCCACCGTTTGTACCCAGGAGACGGGGAGTACCTTTCAACCGGCCCAGTCCAGATTTCTGCTTTTACTACAACAGAAATGGACATATGGCGAAGGATTGTAGGCGTGCTAATCGACTCTGCTTAGTCTGTGGCTCATCCATACATGATATTGGGTCTTGTCCTCACAGACTCAATCAAAATTAGGCACCCAGACCAGCAATCAACTATCTGCAGCGGCCAGCTATCCAGGCCCCATCTCCTAGACTTGCTCTCCCAGCCCTACCAACTCGTGGACCTCCTACTGCACCTCCTCCTCGTCAATTCCATCAATCACAAAGGAATCTACTCAAGGACAAAGGAACGAACAGAGGAATGCTCCTCCATTAAGGAGGAATGTACCAAAGCGACAGGCTTTCACAATGACTGTGGAAGAAGCTGAAGCCACTGGCCAAGTCATCACTGGTAACTCTTTTTCTTTCATACTTTCTTTCAACCTTTGTACATATCCCTATATCTTTTCCTATACCTAAAACATATTCTACACAACTTAGGTACAATCTTAGTAGCCTCCCTACCTACACTAGCACTCTTCGATATTGGAGCATCTCATTGCTTTATGTCGTAACGGTTCATCCGAACTCATACGATACCAGTCAAACCGCTCGTATCCAGCTGGAATGTCAGTTCAGGGAACGACGTTCTAAAGGCAACAATGGGATACGACCTATGTCCAATGGTCGTCTGCAGCAGAGAATTCTATGCTGACTTCAAGGTGCTAGACATACCGAACTTTGACGTAGTTTTGGGTATGGATTGGTTAGGAACCTTTTACGCTACCATCGACTGTCGTCAAAGGAGGGTAGTGTTCGAGATTCCAGAGCATCCGGTCTTTTATTTCAATGTGGAGACCGTACCCTGGAGCCTAGTACATACAAAGCAAAACCGAAGAAGACAGTGATTGCAACTCTACAGGCGGAAGAAGACAAGCCAGAAGTAGTTCGGGAGTTCGACGATGTATTTCTTGAAGACATATCAGGTTTGCCTCTCGATCAAGATCTTGAATTTGGAATTGATTTAGTACCTGGAGCACAACCGGTGATCAAAGCACTGTATCGACTAAGTCCTGAAGGTTTGAAGGAGATCCGAACTCAGTTGGGCGAACTCTTGCAGAAAGGATGGATTCGTCCCAGCACTTCAAGTTGGGGATCTCCAGTTTTGCTCGTGAAGAAGAAAGAAGGTTCATACAGAATGTGCATTGATTATAGAGCTTTGAACAAAGTAACGATAAAGAACAAGTATCCACTACCGCGCATCGATGATCTGTTCGATCAGCTAAGCGGGTCTTGCGTTTTCTCCAAGTTAGATCTTCGTTCAGGTTATCATCAGGTGAAGGTCAAAGAGTCTGATATTCCGAAGACGGCATTCAGAACTCGCTATGGACATTATGAATTTCTCGTGATGCCATTTGGAGTGACCAATGCACCAGCCATATTCATGAACCTAATGAATCAAGTTTTCCGGGAGTACCTAGACAGGTTTGTGGTCATTTTCATAGACGACATCCTGGTGTACACTGAGAGTCGGAAAGAGCATGCTGAACACTTATGAATTGTCCTGGATACTTTGCGACAGCATCAACTCTATGCCAAGTACAGCAAGTGCGAGTTTTGGCTAGATCAGGTCGGATTTCTCGGACATATCGTTTCAGGCGAAGGAATCTCTGTAGATCCAGCTAAAGTATCAGTAGTAAACGAATGGCCGACACCAAAGACAGTGAAGGACATTCGAAGTTTTTTGGGATTAGCAGGATACTACGGAAGATTTATAGAAGGATTCTCGAAGATTGCAGCACCCCTGATTAAGCTCACACGTAAAGATGAAGAATTCGTGTGGTCAGAAGCATGCAAACAAGCTTTCGTAGAACTCAAGTCAAGATTGACAACAGCGCCTATTCTTGTAATACCGGACCAATCTGGAGGTTTCGTAATGCATTGAGATGTATCCAGTAAGGGATTCGGATGTGTTCTACATCAGCACGGTAAAGTTGTAGCTTATGCATCAAGACAGCTGAAGGTTCATGAGCACAACTATCCGACGCATGATTTGGAGTTGGCAGCCATTATATTTGCATTGAAAATTTGGTGCCATTATCTTCTTGGAGAACGGGTAGATATATACACAGACCAAAAAAGTCTTAAGTATGTGTTTACTCAGAAAGAGCTGAATATGCGGCAGAGAAGATGGTTAGAACTTATGGCGGACTTCGATATCAACCTACAATATCATCCAGGAAAGATGAATGTAGTTCCTGATGCACTTAGTCGCCAACCACTATCAATGAATCTCACCGCACAATGGAAGGTACAATAAGATTTGCACTAGATGGAGATAGAAGTGGTCATGCCAGGTAATACTTCAAGTTTGATGAACTTACAAGTTCAGTCTATCATTGTTAATCAGATTAAAGCAACTCAAGTAAGTGATGCCAAGTTGCAAAAGATCAGAGAACAAGTAGAAAGTGGACTTAGATTAGACTTCATTATCCACGAAGACGGATCTTTGAGATATGGCAGCAGATTGTGTGTACCACAAGGTCCTGTTCGGGAAGAGTTGATGAAAAAGATCTTAGCTCTCCATACTCAGTACACCCTGGTGGTATAAAGATGTACAAAGATCCGCGGCAACATTACTGGTGGCATGGAATGAAGCGTGAAGTAGCCAGAAGAGTTGCAAAATATTTAGTGTGTCAGCAAGTAAAAGCTGAACATCATAGGACTGCTGATTTACTTCAACCATTACCTATCCCAGAATGGAAGTGGCAACACATTACCATGTACTTCGTGACTGCACTTCCTCGCAGCACGAAAGGTAACGATGCGGTATGGGTTATTGTGGACCGACTCACAAAGTCGGCTCACTTCATCCCATTTCGAGTTGGCCAATCTACCGAGACACTAGCAAAGAAGTAAATGGAGGTAAGTTTAAATCTAAGTAAAGATTTTACTCTTCATAGTGTACTATTTCTGATACCCATGAACTCATACAGGAGATCGTGAGATTACATGGAGTACCGGTTTGCATTGTCTAGATTTCGATCGCGACACTAGATTTCGATCGCAATTTTGGCAGAGTCTGCAAACTAGTTTGGGAACGAGTCTGAACTTTAACACAACTTATCATCCACAAACAGATGGTCAGTCTGAGTGAACGATTCAGATCCTTGAAGATATGCTAAGAGCGTGTATGCTAGACTTCGGAGGATCGTGGGAAGATCACCTACATCTTGTGGAGTTTTCATACAATAATAGCTACCAAGCGAATATTGGAATGACACCGTTTGCAGCTCTCAATGGAAGGAAGTGTCGATCACCATTAAGTTGGGACGACATCAGAGACCGTGAACTCCTTGGACCTGATATGATAGTGGAGACTGTAGATGTAGTTCGCACTATTAGGGAACGAATGTGTATAGCCCAAGATAGACAGAAGCATTGGGCTGATGTAAAGCGCCGACACTTGGAGTTCCAACCGGGAGATCATGTATTTCTAAAGATTTCTCCAAACCGTGGAGTGATTCGATTTGGAAAACGGGGTAAGCTAAGTCCGAGATTTATTGGACCGTTCGACATACTTGAACGAGTCGGAGAAGTGGCATATCACTTGGCACTTCCAATCTCATTGGAAGGAGTGCACAACGTATTCCACATATCCCAGCTCTGAAGGTATGTGAGTGACCCCAGTCATATCCTTGATCACTCCGAGCTCACTATACAGACGGATCTATCTTGTGAGCAACAACCCGTTGAAATCCTGGACAGAAAGGTAAAGTCACTTCGGAACAAAGAAGTAAACTTGGTCCGAGTGATGTGGAGAAAAGACTCACCATGAGAATCAACGTGGAAAAGAGAAGACGACATGCATGCAAGATACACTTACTTGTTTGTAAATTAGTCCTTAAATAATTGTAAATTTCGAGAACGAAATTTTTGTAGGGAGGATAGAATGTAATGACTCTGTTTATAATGTACAAAATTTGTTTAAAATTAAAATACTAAATGGAGTAATTGCAACCCTGAGTATACTATAAGTATTTAATTTGTTTTAGAACAGCAAGAAACAACTTATAGCTAATTGGTAAAGCCTTGCACTGCTGTGACGTAGCCCCTGTGTTCTAATCCCCCAGCCACATATTATTTTTGCTGATTTTTCTTTTAAACTTTTTAGAAGCCCAAAAGTGTACACATGCAATGCACGTAAAAATGAAAAGTCAGATTAATCAAACATGTGCTCTGAGTTATATGAAACGACAGTGACACGACCCAAACGACCGGCGAGATGGGAAAAAAGGCCGACAGTACCGGGTAGAACCGTAGGTAATGCCCCCAATTTTTCCCCCAACACCCTTTGGCCTACCCTATTAACCCTAGTCTGTTTGTTTTCCCTGCACATTAACAGATAATTAAAATGAGCTTTAAAACAAAATTTTAATGCATTTTTAATTCTCATTTTAATTCCCTAAACCCTAATTTCTCCTATAAATACCACCCTATACCCTAGCTCTCTTCATTCTGAAATCTATTGCCAAAACTCTCAAAATTTTCCAAGTCCAAAAAGTTGTACAAGTGGAGTTAGCTCAAGGTCAAGTTCCGGCGATAACTCGGGACAAATCCGGCGACACCACGACTCCATGAAGCCAACACTCTATTTCTCTATCTCCCCTATCTCATCTAATCCAGTAAGTTCCCTCTTCTCTCCCCTCTTTCTATTCTAAAACAATCTTTTATTAAAACTCATCGGAAGCGGAGTTATTCTGACTTCCTGTTCTAATTTCATTAAAAACCCAACTTTTCTTAACAATAAATCAATCATTTCTTTATATCTTGTTTAACAACCATAAAAAAACATTTAGAATAAGTTTCAAATCAAGTTAACATGCTATGCAACTTGTATTTCACCTTTTCGTTAAAATATCACAAAGTTTACCTACGACACTATTTCTTTATATTGCTCATATTACCTTTAGAAAACTCACGAGGTAATGACCTACCTCATCACAACACTCATTTTGACATAGCACGATTGCCTCTTTACAATATTTTGGGACAAAGATGACTTTTTCATTAAAATACCATAAACTACTAAAAACCGTATTCTTTAAATTTATATTATTTACATTCCTTGCAATTAAGTCTCTACAACCCATTTTGGGGAACCCGATCGGGATGGTGCGTGTTATCGCACGTCCTCGGGACTAGTAGAGCGAGATGCAGACCTCTTCACGGAGCATCCGATCTCGATATAATTTTTAATACAATTTTTTAAGAAAACGCGATTTCTATTTAATAAATAAATTATATTTTAAATAAATATCTATATATGAATATTATCAAAATATCTATTTAAATACATATATATTTCATGTTTTCTAAATCAAAGGAAAATAATTACAAAAGTTCATGAAAATACCATCAAGAAATCAATAAAAATCAAATTACATGAAAATACCATATACTGTTCAATTTAGGTTTATATTCACTAGAACACTTCACATTTAAAAATTACATCCATGGAAACCCTAAATACGAATAATAAATGCTTAAGGTTTATTTTGAAAAATATCAAAACTATTTTTCATAAAACCCCCTCAAGTTATATTAATTTACAATAAGTACCCTAGTAAATATAGGTTTAAGCGGATCCGTTCTCTTGAGCCTCAGAGAGCCGGAGAATGAGATTGATTGCCTATTTAAAGTAGACAAACTAAAAACGATGTTATCGATACGGTAATTGTCTTGGAAAAAGTCACAAATCCTGCCGTCCATATGCAGCAGTTACCGATAACTCCAAAACCTAACTCAGGAATTCAATTCTGTTTAAGTGTCTAACTCAATCTGAGTCTCAGTCAATCTGTATACATTTCAATATATGAATACAATTCAATATAACTCCAAAACATTATGAATTCATATATACTGGAACCTGAACATGAATGCTATCAATATCAACATGAGTCGACGGAACCGAATCATGGATATACTCTGATTACATAAATATTCATTTATATCTATTCCGTTCACATGACAATTGATATCATGGTTTTGATAAGTCGTATACAACAATCATCTATAAACAACACAATAAAGCATTAGGGGGTTTAAAGGGGTAGACTGGTACGGAATGTTTTAAAAGTGGTATGAGACTGTAACCATAATACAGCTAACCTGAATATCCGTTGTTATTATCCCGTGGGTTTTGACGGGCCTTGTACTACATATATCATAGTCCACGAGGTAAGTTGGACCCCTCTCGTATACACTGGTATATTCTGTACCAAGGTACAAACAATCGCGTTAACACAAAAATCAAACATTATATAGTTATATTTTTTTATCTGTCTATTCTATTTCTACCTCTTTTTGGGACTTACCGAGCGATTGTTCGCTGACGACATTCCTTCTCTTTTTATTTCTTTGGAATGCTGTCAGGAGGATCCGACTCTCTGGAGATAAAGCCCAGCTCAGAAGACTTGGAGCAGTTTCTCGAGGACCCCGAGCCCTAGTCACTTGTATATACTTTACTTTCATGTTCATGCCATTGTTTAGGTATTGCTTTCCAGTCTTGTATTTACTTTCCAACATTGTATTGTAAAGAATGTTTAATAAATAAAAAGTTGCTGTTCATTTACATTCTCATGTCATTCTTGTGTACTTTTACATTATATTGCTTATTTATGTTTAGCGTATTTGCTTCTGAGTAAATACGTCACGTGACCCGTCGCATCTCCTTACCGTACTCTGGGAAACGGGGCGTGACATAATGACTCATTTCTTTTCTTTAAATAAATTAAAGAAACTAAATATTTCTCATGTCATCTTGTATATGCTTCCTATACACACTAACATCATGTATAAGTATACATGAGCTAATATATTTATATCACATATAAATATATATTAAAGAAAATAAATGATAAAGAATACATGATATATATATATATAATTATTAAATCAACATTTAATTTAATAATCCGGTTATATCAATATATATACTGGCTAATATTATACAACGCTCGATTAAAACTATGTGTATCTAATATACGTGTTTAATCGAACTCCTGCACGTATCCCTATACATGCCCTACATCGTTTCGCCTGTGTTGGGAAATCTCTGTGTGGGACTCTAAAAACTCGACAATACGCTGGCAATAGGTTAGGATCATATCCATATCCCACAAGCACGTTAGCGGTACTAGCTGCACGTAACGGCTATCCAGGTATTGATTGAAAAGAAGATCGACAAGCAAGCTCATCTGAAATCCTACAGAGCCTATCAGTGACACTCACCATACAGTCCGGTCTCTTCTTCTGAGAGTGTCACATATCGGGTCTGGGGATGGGATCCGTTAGACCCCTAATAACCCGATAAATCGTGATGATATCTTACTTATAACCATCTGAGATACAACTGATAACACTTATCAGTTTATCTCAACCGCTCTGGTTAGGAACTTATGGTTATAGCCAATTTTGCATAGCGCAACATCAACTCCATATACCGGGAGAGACGAATCCCTTCGATCGCTCACTGCCTCCATGTGTTTCAGGACTTACCCAACTAAAACCTGTATGCACGGCTTTTTAAAGCCGTGATTGAGTAGTAATCAAAGTACAGTGGGAACACACACAAGACACTATGACGATCTCAGATCTACAGACTACCTTATACTCATATCACAAGAGAACTGCTATCTGACGATAGGTATAATATCATCCAGGAGTTCTATGTAAGTCCGTTCGGTGAAACTCATTCTCCGATGAGCACATGTATACAATCTTTAGTGTCAAACACCAATGACTATGAGAACAGCCATTGTCCTGATCGGGATCAAGAAGCGTATATACTAGTCTACTGTGGAGTATCGATGCCCAGTCTCGATACTCCCACGACTATGACCATTTAAGGATGTACTTATGGACTATTCAGGTCCCACTAGTATGATCTCTATCACAATCCTGATAGTCAAGCAAAAATCCTACGGGTTTTATCAACATGTATTAGTGATGATAATAATAAGTAGAAACTATACACACGAATAATAAAGACAAACCAAATAGCATACTATCATATCGAGCAAGACTGTCATATACATATATTTGTCAAAATATCCACTATATCATACAATAATGACATCTAAGGCATGCATATCTAACAGTATCAATGAGTATTTCGGAACAATCTAAATGTTAATTTAAGGCTTGAATGAAAAGAGAGCAAAAAAGAAATCTTTGTAGAATGATTTTGAACAAGACTGTGGCCTTAGAGAACTATCTCTCATCTTTGACGCGTAGACAAATTCTCATATTTAGACCGGATTTCAAAATATGGTTAATTTTTCAAATTTAGGGTTAATATCCTCAATGTTTCTTAATGATGTTCGGGTTGATTTGTTTTACATGATTCTGGTAGTTTTGTTGGAATTTTTAAACCCGTTGATGAGCAGCTTGTGGGTTTAAGGAAGGGAATATACTCGAGTTCTTCATGGAAATCTTCGTTCAAACTAATCACTTTCGTTCTTTCCGGAACAAACTTCCGTCACTTATACCAGGTATAGTTGTTGGAATTGTAGAAATGTAAGATCCAAGAAAACATTTGTATTTCCCGATGCCATCAAATCCCAATTTTTGTAACATACGATGAACGGACAGTTGCAGCCAATTCCATAGGAACTAAACCTATAGACGAGCAGAGAGCTTGAAGTAGATTAGCTGAAGGCAATGGCTAAATGTTAATAGAAGAAGGGAAAAAATAAAGCAATGGAGAAACAACGAGTTTAGCTGAGTGACCGAGTCCTTCATAGGATCATGTTGTAGGTGGGAGAAAATCATATAATGAAAAAGATATGCATGCAGAGATCATGAGACGCATGTGATCCTAAAAAATAGAAGAACACTATACTGTGTGATGATCCCATTTGGGCTGACAATACGTATTTTAAAGGGTAAATTGCCAAAAGCACCGTTTACCATTGTCAAAATCCTCGTAGCCTCGAAAAGGTAGTCAAAAGCCCTCTAAAAAAGATTTTGGTTGTCAAGAAATCCCTTACCCATGATATCTAGTAGTTTACTGCTATATTTAGTTTCCTGCGATATCTAAGTAGCAACCAGCGATATCTAAACGGTTTCCTGTGATATCTAAACCGTTTCCTACGATATCTAAATAGTTTGTATGAATTTGTTAGATATAGTACACCACTATGTAGATACTGTTGGTAAAATTTCCAAGAGGTTTTGACTGCCGTTTCGAGGCCGGGGTTTTTGATAGTTGGAAAAGTGCTTGGGTTTTTTTTGACAATTTACCCTATTTTAAATTTTCCATTTTCATGTGGGATCTGCAGTCCCTACTATGTGAGATTTAGTAGCATGGGTATTATTAGAGTGATCAATGCCCCAAACTGGATAAAACGCGAGGGCTCATGAGGTTCTGGTTCGTTTGATCTTGTGATGGTGGGCTAGAATGATAATAGAATGAAAAATAATAGCAGGAATTTGATGCTCTTCATGTGTATATATGTATGTCTCACATGATCAACCTAATTATTTATCTATTTTAGTTTTAGCTGTTTTGCAACTTAATTATATGGCTGAGGCCCATTCATCATCCAAAAACACAACTTCTGGATGCTAACATTTATCGGTACATATCTCTATTACTGTAATGGAAACTCTGAAGATATAGATCATGTAATCAATAGTGGTCTATCTTTCTTAATACAAAAATATCAAAATATAAGAATTAATCTCGCAATGTATTCTATCTTTTAAGCCCTCCATTATTAATTGTCTCTTTCACCGCACCATATATTTTCTTGGAACCGGTAAATCTTATAAAACACCATTAAACTTTCAGAGTTTTTGAGATAGCACCATCGAACTTAAAAAAAAATTGCCTAGAAAATTTTAATTTGGTCACTGCTTTGTGTCATGGACTGATTGTATAACCTTAAAAAGACGTTGTACATTGACTCAAAACTTCACCAAAAGTGAACAGAATATGGCCTTTCTTGTCTTCAAGAAAATACCTAGGCAGAACTAAGCACTAAGGTCATGGTACGGGTTTGGTTATTAACGGATCCAGGTCCGCTCCTGATAAATATCCACTTTCCTTTGAATCAGTTCCTCAAAACAATGGGAAATAGGGCAACCTCCACCGCCTATGGCCGGCAATTTCCGCGGCCGGTCGCCGTTAGGTTATTTTCGGGCCGAAATCAAAGGAGGACTCTGATACCAAATATGAGGATCTTATTCAGTTTCATCACCAAATTCTCTTCAGTCTTCAATGCGAAAGAGGAACGAGCTTTCAAGGTATGCGATTTCTTTCGAATTATATTTTCATCATTGGCCTCTTGAATTATTGATAGTGGGATGAAGATAATTACAATGAAACTTTTGTTAATTTGTGAATTGCTTTTCATGTTATCATAATTTTCGCTACATGGATGGATAAGGGAAAATTTCATCTTGGGGTTGTTGTTGAATCTTTCTTCTTTGTTGGTGTCCATTTGCGCAAAAAATTCTCCATGTGTATTCCTTTAGTTATAATTTAGAGCACATGGAATAGACTATTTGTTCATCTCATCTCCTTGGTACCCATAATTTGAAATATTTATCAATAGAATTTCTTCACCAACCTTGAATTGGTTGTGGCGCCAAATCTATGTCTTGTTGGGTGAAACCTAACCAACCATCTAGAGCCTCAACATTTTCTTTTTGATGATTCACAAGTTTCTCAAGATGCGAGCGCCAATCTTGTTATAACTTCGGCAATTGTGAGTTATTTTCTCCCCAGGCATAAATTGAAATGTGGAAGATTAGTGGTTTGTTTATCTTCGCTACATATATTTGTGGTTCATATGTATGAGAACCCGACATTGGAATCAGAGGTTGCGCTTGTGCTACCTATCATTGTGTTTGATTATTAAGTGCCGGTGTGCTTAGGTGATATTCATTTTTTTTGTTGTGAACACACATTACAAACGTTACAGTTGAATTGGATGCGCGATTTGCAATTCCAATTTATACTAATTTTATGTACCATGTTGTTGATCAATAATGGAAATAAAATTTCAACTTCAATTGTGGCTTCATTTCTATTTAATCTAGCCAAATATAAAGGAATGCTTCTTTCAACATTAAGCTGTTGTTTTTTTATCTTATTATTCCAATGATCCAATCTAAATGCTATTTGATCTATTAGTACAGTACATGCAAAATAATTTAGTAAATGTGCCATGATAGAAGAGCCCAAACAATCTGGGAAATCATATACTTTTTTTTTGTGGGTGGGGGGGGGGGGGGATCATTTATTCTTGTAGGCCCTAAATTGCTAGTTCATTACCTTCCTAAATTTAAGAAATTTAAGAATGGAAGAGGGATGTTGTAATATGTAGTCCTGTGTATTTTTTTTTGGTTTTTTTGTGGGGGTGGGTGGTGGTGGTGGTGGTGGTGGGGAGCTTTCAGCTGCGGAGGGAACTCCGCTCTCTTTAGCTGAGTTTCATGATTCTTTTTCACAATTAAAAACTGAGACAGCACAGTGTATGCTGAAGTTCTTAACATACTCTTACGTACAAGTTTAAGAGACGCAAGAACTTCAGCTTGCGCTGTCTCTGCCTCAGTTTCCAATTGTGAAAGAAAATCAAACTTAGCTACAGAAAGCGGAGTTCTCTCTGTGTGTGAAAGTATTGCTTTGGCCTTTTCATCTTATGCCTGGTCTCCTAAATCTTCCCTATTGATAAACAAGACTGCACTTTACATGTTACTTAAAATCTATGTATGGCATCCTGCCATATTTCACTATTTTGATTTCTGAGCACAGTAATGAAAAACATTTGTTCGAGGAATTCTTTTTACATGTTTTGTCCTTGATAGGAACTGTTTCTTCATCCTTCATAAATATCTATAGCTACATTTTACACGTTTATTTTTTCACTGTTTTTTTTATACATGTTGCCTTTTCTATTTTGTGCAGTTGTTCCTAGTCATGCTCCTACTAATATAACTAGTTCATCTTGGTATGTATAAAATCATCGAATTCTCTGTTTTTACAGATTTCATATATTCTTTAAAGCATTGTTAACTTCGATAAGTCTGACTTTCTTTATACTTGTCTGAGTTCGTAACATGGGCCGTGAGTTCGTAACATGGGCCGTATCAGCCCTTTATGATTTTGTCAATAAACAACTTATGGAAATGACCCATCTGCCCCTCTGTAATTTGGGATTTTACTAGGATATTTTGTTATTTACTCTTACTAAGTTTGACATTGTCTTAGATTTTTACCCAGTCGTTCTTTCATCATAATGGGCATATGTCCATCTGCTTTCTTGCTTACAGTCAACTTTACAATGGTTCGTTCTCATTACATCTCCTTAGTAATAACACATGTGGCTAGTCTATTCCTAATCTTGTGGACTAACTTTGTACCTATGCTTTCATTTAGCCTTATTATCTTTTCATTCAGCCTTATTATCTTTTCATTCAACACCACATAGTCGACACGTTTCGCTGATATGCGCTAGCCTCCCCTTGCGCAGCCCTATTATATCACAATGGGATACCCTAGCTATCTGCTCTTGTTTATTATTAGTTAGTTGAGTGAATTGCTTTCTTTGGTTCCAACCATGCCTAGTTCTGTTCATATTCTTCAATTAGCAATCTAATATGATTGGACTTGGTGCCGTGAGGCTTACATCTATAAATACCCTGGAAGACTTCTACTGCAAGAGACAGCACTCTACATGATCATTTTCATTTAAATGTATTGTTGGATAGTTTACTTTATATACCTTCTCTCAAAGGAATCTTTTGGAATTTTTCATTGTTTTAAAAGCAGTCTGGGTGCCCACCTGGACAGCCACCTTGACATATACAACCCAAACCTACTCTGTTTTTGAGCAAGGCTCTAGTTACAACGGGGCAAGTCAGTCTACTTAACAGCTGGCTTGAATGCTCTATCCAATTTAACCTTCTAAAACCGTTGATGTCCTAACCTATGTATTGCCGTAAATGCTTGATTCCTATGCTTAATGCATTTGAGCTACAATTTTCCATTTTCGAATGATGAGGAAGTTGGCACCAGTGATCATGCTTATCTTCCCGACCAAAGTAAATCATAAGACTATGATTCTCCAGTTTTCTTTGTCCATTATCATGTGACTATAATCGTTGCCATCAACTTCTCTACACCCAACCTTTTCTGCTCGTGCCTTTATAATATAAATATTATACGTTATGGAATGAAGCTCCAATAAATTTCACTCGGTGACTAGTGACTTATGTTTTTGGTCACCAGGGGACATCTTTGTTTCAAGAAGTTTGACTATATAATTTTCTCCTTGCTGATACCATATGGTGATTTGGGGGGGGGGACCTTGTAATGCCAAAGTAGATGTCATTTAATGTAAGCATGTAAGATTAGAGGCTTAGTCAGTTTTAAACAGGCATGACAAGCCTTTTCTGTAGACGTTTTAACTTTTAACAATGGACCTTCCAAATCCATAGTTGGTAACAATGCTGTTATACATTGTCATAGTTATTCTGAACTTATAAGATAATTCATGTACAAAATATACATTTCATTTATTCAATATTATTTTATTGCTAGAGTCATGAATCCAAACCCCACATCATCGCTGTTGCCCGTCTCTCCCTACATAGCCTTGAATCGGCCGATCAAAGCCACCTAGAGTAGGCTGATCCAAATTAAGCTTCGCCGGCCTCGCATCAAAATGGGGATTCCTTGTCATTGGATCAGGACCGGCTGAGTTTTCTAATTTTGATCTTTACATAATAATATGCCCTTGGATCTACAAAAGTTTGATGCCACATTACCTAATTATTGATATCATAAACTCTTTCCTTTATCCACCCTCCTCTAGCAACACCTGTTATGCCCTTCCTGATGGATGCTAAAAGAAAAGACATTTTGGAGGTTGTGCTTGTGAAGGAAACCACTATTAGAGTAAGGGGATTGCCTTCAAAAAGAATAGAGGGTGTCAGGAGATTGAAGATAATAAGTTAGAGAAAGAGAGAAGCATGATATACATACATTCAATCACACATAAAATAATTTGCTTGAGACGGGTTTGTTAGGAAAGGTTTCATGTTATATCTATTCATGTTTGAATTTTTCAAATTTATTTTCAACACCCAACCGAGTTTGATAGAGAGCTCATATAATTAACAGTCACCGTGTGCAACCTTGGGCCTAACTTGATTAGGTAATGGGTTTGATAGAGTCCACGTCCTTTTATTTATTGATTAAAATGCGGACTCAATTTTGTGGAATTAGGAATTGTTCTGTTTATAGGCTTAATTCCAAAAAACTACCAAAATATTTGTCTTAGTTACAAGAAACTACCAAATTCTCCCAAAATTACGAGAAACAACCATATTTTGAATGTTTTGTGATAATTTATTACAATTATTGTTGTCGTGGCACCTTATTATGGTAGTTTTTCATAGTTTCTTGTGTATTTAACAAGAATTTAGTTGTTTCTTGTAATTGGACCAAACTATTTGGTAGTTTTTTTTGGAATTAAGCCTTTATTTATACATGGAAAGAAGGTTGCACATTAATCAAACATAATAGATATATATCAAACTATGAAGTTTCTCGATAAAGCTGAAAAAGTGAAGAAAAATCTTTTTTTTGGCGCTGGCCGATAAGACCTAACATATGCATACAATACACAAATGCATCTAGGGAAGCCATGAATTTTCCCTGAAAGCATTAATTTGTGGCCACTTCCCCTCCTGGTGTTCCTGGAGTTCGAACCCCGCTCTCTCTAAGAGGGGAAGTGCCTATACCAACTGAGCTATAGCTTATTGGTGAAGAAAAATCATTTAGTTTGAAACTTAATTACATATAGAGCTCTATAGGGTTGCAGTTGCAACCCCAACCACATAGCTGCGACCCATCCGTGGCCAACAAAAGGATGGGGCCCATATTTTAAAGTAGGGTGGCCCCACTCCCAGTAGCTGAGTGTGGCGATCACAACCAGGAGGTTGTGCTCGCCCTCAGCTACATTAAAGGCTTACGTATATTTGATAAAAAAAATTAAAAGCATATTCATGATTAACTTGGGGGTAATATTTCTTCATAGTTCTATTTTGAGCTCTCTTCGAGATTGGATTGTTTAGTAGAACCTATTTTCTTTAGCTGGTTTTACGATTGCAAGTTAAAATGAGGCCCAAATTTTGGTCCTACTAAAATATTTATGACCTCATTATTACAAATATAATTTCACATTCTTCATTGATAAAAGTAAATAGTGAAAAAACTCTATTAAGTCGCTTCCACTGTGTGGGTATATAGTGAGTTGTTATATATATCCAAAAAAAATCGACAGGTGGTTGACGTTTAGATCCACCACTTAGGGAAATTTCCAAAAAGTGCCACTTTATACTTTGTTTTGTCATTTATATGTATGTACGTGTGTATGGACATATGCGTGTGTGGGAAAATGGCCCTTAGGTGACTCATGCAATGTAACATTTAATGGAAGCCTCAAACTCATAAATGCATGAGCCTTTATTAATTTCATTAGCATTTATGTATAGGTTTTTTTATATTGGCCCCCCTAAACGTTACGAATTCTAAAAAAGACCCCCAAACTTCATAGTTCATATTATTTAAAAAGCCTCCCAAAACCTTTAACGTAGACTATTTAAGCCCTCTAGTTACCTCAATAGTTAAGTGATGTTGAAATTAACCGTTATTCTAGTGAAATTACCCTATGGTGCTCTTCTCTAACCCACGAACTCTCCTCAACAGCTGAAACTCTTAAATGAAAGCTTTTGTTTAGCAGGAGATGGAGAGAAAGAGTGGGGTTGTAATTCAAACCCAAAACCCGCAAATTCTGAGGATCTTCATGCTCTCCATCTTTTTCGTGGTCCTCTTGAAGAACTATGATTCCTAATTAGAGGAAATTATTTGGTAGGGTTTGGGGACTGGTGAGGTTAGGGGTAGAGGTGAATAAAACTAACCTAGGTTAACTAACACAACTCCTTAAACTTGAATTTAACGGAAAAATCTAATGAATGGGCCTTTTTAGCTAACTGTTTGGTTTTGGGAGCCTTTTTAAATTAAAGAAGTTTTGAGGTCTTTTTTTTAGAAATGCCAATGTTTAAAGGGGCCAATATAAAAAAAACTTTTATTTATTAGATAGAGCATTTCATCAAGTACCACATGGTTGACTTCTTAGGGTGCCCTAAGGAGTCATCTTAGGATCATTTTTCTCACATGCACATGAAAAATGGACTGTATATGGCATTGTAGGAATTTTTATATTAGCGGGGCAAATGGCAACTCACCATTCACATCTATGCATGTCTATTTAACTTCAAGCATTAATTACACTAGAATTAAAAATGGGGTAAAAAGACATGGATCAGTGAATGGTGTGTTGCCATGGGTTCCTCCACCGTAGGAAATTCTTAGAGTTACTATACACAGCATCTCATAAATACATGCACCCATACGTACATACATGCATGCATATATGGGAAAAGTGATCCTAAGGTGACTTCTTAAGTTGCAACTCAAGGGTTCCCCATAAAATCCTATGATGCACAATCAAAATAGAGATCCACACCGTTGATCATGATCTACATGATTGTTTGAAAAAGTGTGCAGTTATGATATTTTTCAAGCACGCATCACATGATGGTACATTGAATGGTTTATCAATAGTAGAACATTAATACCACTTGATCAATGGTGTATAAATGTTCAAATCACATGTTTTTTGTACACATTTTTATTTTAAAGCATGTAAAACATGATGGACGGTGTAGATTATCCATGTTGGTTATCAAACAGGAAGCTTCAGATCTCACCTAAGGAGCCACCTTAGGGACTCCTGATACGTGCATGCATGTGCACACATGCACACACATATATGTTTAAATTACTTTATAAGGTTATGTAAGGAAAATGAATCGACCCGTACTAGAAAATTGTATGCTTTCTCCATTTTGGAATGTGAACAGAAATTTATTTTTTCCCTTCATGTTTGTGTTTTGCAGCGGGCATAGGCAGTGTCCTTTGATTGCTTTGATTTATATCATTGAGTGACATAACTATGAAACTATTCCACTAGCATAAATACACAGTGTATACCCCGCTAGAAGATCTTTGATGCAGATAAACCACCCTGGTGGATAGTGGTTTATGGTAGTTCTTGGATCCAATAAATCATCCTCATCTATGGCTCCCTTTATGTTGTAATACAACTTCATGAAGTTCTTACCATGATTTAGCTAGTATTTGCACTGTTTTTCTGCAGTATAACCTTAATACATATATGCTCCATTATTTATAATACTTTATATAATGCTGGAAATATGTGATTTACTTGGAGATATAAAAGCCAAATATGACTAAATCCAAGTCAATACAATGAAATGTTTTGTTAATTTGGAGTTTAACATGTAAGTTGTAACTGAAAGTACAAGTGCAAAGGACTAGATGCACTGTGGATTATGTTATCCTTTAGATGCTTATTCCTTTCTGTAAAAGCAAACTGCTCATCATTACCATCTCTTGTCAAGTGTATTCAAAATTCATCAAGGAATTTTGATTGCTCTTGAACATGCAATCATGAGTAGAGGGATTTATTAATTGCGGTTTTAAAGTACTAATGTGCAGATCCTTCAATTTTCTTTCTTGTTGAATATTATGCTTTCTTATCTTTATCTTTTTGGTTTGATTTGAATCACAGTTTTAATTGGAAGCATCAATTCATCTCTCCTAAACTCAACTACCTTTTTTGTTTCTTCAGAAATGATGCGACGGATTGTGTAAAATTCGGCAAAATTAAGAGTGTACTTGCCTTAGCACGCTTCTTTTGTAATAGAATCACACGTGTTGGTTCTTCCTCTTCAACGTCCTTGAACTTCAGTCATTTGCTCCCTGAGAATTGCTCTTGGTAATCCATCTTTTCTTTGTTCTCTTCCTCAGGCTGCATTTTTGAAGAGAAAAAAGAAGAGATGGATTATCAATGAGCAGAGATTCTGGAAATTGTGTGGCTACAATAGCAGTTCCGGCATTATACTTGAAGGTTTTATACACATGCACAAATCTTCTCTTCACATATTTCATCATGTGAAATTTCAACTAATGAGCTTCAGTATTTGTTATATCCAGACATCGGGAATTGGGACACTACAACATAAGTGGTCTGCCTGTTATGAAGAGAAAAATAATAGTAGAGGACTATCTTTCCTATATATCTTGCCCTCATGCTGTGTGCTTCATCAAACTTTGTTACTGCATAATCCAAAAATTAGAAATTCATTCTCAATCATCTGCTTGTAAATTGTTCAGATTTGAGATGTATATGTATATATTCGGTCAATTTTCTCAAGTTGCTCTGTCCACCTTATAACATATGTTTAATGGGTCATTCCTCTTCTTTTTCCTGATCAAGAAGTATCAATTGAACTTGCAAAACGATTTATGTGAAAGCATTCTAAATAATAAAAAAATATTCATTCTCTTATTAGCATGAAAGGAAGGGGGGGGGGGGGGGGTGGGTGAAGAACTACGATAGTAATATTTTTCTTATACTTCAAGCATTTGTTGTTTCCTACACAAGTTTTTTTATTATTATTTTTTCCACTATGTCTGAAGTCGGTCTGCCTAAACTTCCTTGTTTTATTTACAATCCGCTAGGCAGCTTTCGTGCCAAATAAAGGGTACTTCTAAACAGTAAGTGTAACACCCTAGTCCGATTGTACGTTTTTTTTTTTCCTTTTCTTTTGGATATATTGAATTTTGTTTTTTTATTATTATTATAACTTGAAATTTAATATTTTTAATCAAGGTATATACATATAATTATTGTTTTCAAGTTTGTTAAATAGGCATATTATTAGTATTTAATTATTTATTTGTCTAACACTATTTTGTAACCATATTTATATTTTAGTATTATAATTTAAATAAAAGATATTTTGTTTGGTATTTCTTTAAACAATACACACAAAAGATTTTACCCCTTTTTAAATCTTATTTATAAGATATTTTGTTTAACGATATTTATTTAGTTAAAATATTCAGTTTTGACAAGTCATGAGAATCCATGTTAAATCTTTTTACCATATAAATATTTTTCTTAAACTAACAACTCAATTTTCTCTTTCCAATCACCGTATATCTCTCCTCTTGATCTTATCTCTGTTTTACGTGATAACTCTCTCTTTTTAAAACAAAAACTATTTTTCTCTCTTTTCAATCAATTCTCTCTAAACAAATATCTTTTTCAACGGATTTCTCTCTCCATATTCTATTCCATCTACATATATTTTTCTATATTACTAACTATATTTCACCAAACCCCCGCTCTTTCTATATATATTTTTTCTAACAAAATCTCTCTCACCAATCTAATCTAATCTCTTTCAGTAGATTCTTTCTCATAAATCTACTCTCTTTAATTCTTTTTCTTATATATATATAGAGAGAGAGAGAATAATGGAGGAAAGAGGCCATAGGAGGGGATTTCCTCCTATGGCGTCGAAAAATACAACCTCCAACATTTTTTCCGACGATCGGCATCCAGCATCATCATCGTTATCATCTAAGATGTGCATACACCAAATTTCATGTGATCTCACCACTTTTTCACCTTTGAATTAGCAATGTAAAAAGTTCTATTGCTGTTAAACCATTAATTTTGCACAAACTAAATCAACGGTGAAAAGACGGTATAATCACATTAAATTTGGTGTATCCACATCTTAGATGATAAAGATGGAGGTGATGTATGCCGATCGTAGAAAAAAATCATGAAGGGTGCATTTTTCCGACCTTTCCTCCATTAACCTCATATATATATAGCAATTAATTATATTTATTTTAACGAACCCATAACCATATACATATCTACATATATTTTTACTATATACTAATCTATGTATATACATATACTTTCCTATTATCCTAACTATATACAAACTAATATGTGTATATGCAACTTTTCTAATATCTTATAGAAGTATATAACCCACCATATCTCTCTTTTATATTTATATATATCTCTTAAAATCAAACTCAAATCTCATCTCATCAGAATATTTCTTTCTCTCTCCAATTATAATAATCTCTCTCTCCAATCTTTAACTGCATCTCTCTCTTCCCTATAAAAAAACAACCTAATAATCATTATCTCTTCTCCTTCAAAAAAAAAACCCAAGCCTTCACCGAGACCCCTACCCGGCCTACAACTACCATCATCATCCTCATCTCAATTCCCATCAACCCATCTCCAGCCCGCACCCATAGACCCCGACCACAATCCTCACCTTCGAACCCATCACCGGTGCCTTCGCCCACCACCGACGACCCTTCTTCTCTCCCTGGGACCACCATAGCCCAGCTATCAACCCTCGCCTGCACCAACCCAACTCCTCCTTCACCAACACCGCAACACTAGCTCGTGATCCCCGTCGCCGAACCCATCAACTCTTAGGCCGAAACCCTAACCCGACCACCTCCTTCTCCATCTTTAACCGAGAACACATCGCAAAACCTACACCCTCGTCTCCATCGCCAACAACGATGCCGCAGCCGCCATCGTCAGCTTCATCGTTTTCCTTGCACCATCGCAGCTGCCATTGGGAAAGGCCAAGAGATATCTCGAGGATGTCATTGCTCATAAGCAGGCTATTCCCTTTCTGTAGTTTTGTCGAGGTGTTGGCCACTACTACAAATAAGGGTTGCCCCTACGGATTTATCGGTAGGGGCAACCCACTGCCCCTACGGATATGTGCGTAGGGGCGAAAAAAGACCCCGTAGGTGTAAAGGCCGCAGGTGCAAGTTGAGGCCCTGAACTTGCCCCTACGGGCAAATTCTTGCCCCTACGGCTATATCTGTAGGTGTTATAGCCCCTACGGAGTACTCCGTAGGGGTAATCAAATCATATATGTATTTTTTTTTTGAATATATTGTATATACCTACGGATAAATCCGTAGGTCCTTGTTCTACCCCTACGGATACATCCGTAGGGGATAGAAAGTGGCCCCTACGGATATATCCGTAGGGGCACTCCCAACACCCTGCACTGAGATCAGGGGGGAAAATATCAGGAAACCTGATATTTTGCCCCTACGGATAAATTCGTAGGGGATAAACAGTGGCCCCTACGGGCATATCCGTAGGGGCACTCCCAACACCCTGCACTGATATCAGGTGGGAAAATATCAGGTTTCCTGATAGTTTGCCCCTACGGATATATCCGTAGGGGCAACATATATACCTACGGATTAATCCGTAGGTACATATTGTCTGTATTTTTTTTTTAAAATGGCTGCTAGATTTTTTCCCACCCTGTGCACAATACTATATACATCAATCAAATCATATATTGCAGTATTCATAATCACATCTCACGCATATATATAATATACAAAAGAAACCCAAAAACTGAATATGATATAAATACAAACCAATATCAATATCATTTCAAAATGTAGTACAATGTGATATAAATACATGTTTCAAAAAATAAGAACCAAAAAGCTACCCTAGTTCGGTCCAGCTCCACCTCTGAATAACGTTAGAATAACGCGCGCCTGCTCCTCGGTCAATACACTCTGCAATGCTACATATAAGGGAGTCTGAGCGGCATGTGGAGCTGGCGATGTGGTCTGCGCAGCCGCCGTCGAGGTAGTCGCTTGCGGAGCCGCGGCTGCGGGAGTCTGAGTGGGCGGTGGAGCTACAGGAGCTGTCTGCGGAACCGCAGCCGATGTAGTGGCTTGCGGAGCCGCAGCCGAAGGAGATGCGTGTGGAGGCTCGGCCGATCTACCCTGTCGCATCTGGACATAATGTGTGTAAGAAGCGTGTAAGAACTGTGTATTATTCGAATTCGTTTCATTATTAAGTTATTTCGAAACCCTGTTTGGATATCTAGTTTGGAAAAGCGTTGTTTATTTTAATTACATATGTATGTATGATTAATCAAACTTAAGTCTAAAACCAAATAAGCTCAAGCTACGTACTAATTATGGATATGTTGATATGTATATAATATGAAATGATATTTTACTATAAAGTAGTATACATACCAGCATCTCCTTCAACTCCTGAACGGTGGCCCTCAAGCTATCCAGTTCCTGATGGACATGCCGATCACTGGAGACGGAGGAAGTAACCGTCGGGGTGGAGTCCAACCTCATATGGGCCCTGCTAGGGCCCAATCCCCGGCCTCTCTCCCAACCTCCGTGGTGCCCTCCGTGTGCGGCGTCCAGAACTGGGGTCAGCAGCCTCGGATCGTTCTGTCCGGTAAAATCGATCCCCGAGGCCTGGGCCTGCTCAACCACCTGCTCCTACACCCACATTAAGCAGTAAAGTATAAGTATAAAATTTAAACTTGAACCTTCCAAAACTAAAATTTCAAATTTGGGTAGAAAAAATATTAACACTTACGCAGTACTCCTGGGTAGCGACGTCGGGACATCGAAGCCCGCCCGTAGCGGGATCTGTCGAGGTGCCGTGGACGGCAAGATATGCGGACAGCACGCTCGGTGTACCACCTGACGCCACGGTCCGAGATGTCTGCAATATTAGAAAGTAACTCTTAATATTAGAAATATTAGAGAATAACTCTTAATATTGCAGAATATTAGAGAATAACTCTTAATTTACCGATAACTCCATGGCTCGAGTAATGTTCCTCGAGCCACCTGTGTAAGTGGGGCGACCCCTCTTCGCCGACTTCCTGTTCTCCGTATTCTGAGCGGCCTGTTTCTGCACAACGCATTAACATTTAGTTTTCTAATTAAGAAACACAAAGAAATAAATTATATCATAAATAATGAATTAAATTTAAAATACATACTTGTTTGCGTTCGGAGTCGAAATAAGCACACAATAGAGGCCATGTCTCTACGTCGACTCTCGCAAACGCCGGAGTAGATAGGAGGGCCGCTCTCTCTGCCTCGGGGGTCGCTATCCACAGGGAGTAGCAGTCGGCCTTCAGTTCATTCCTGTTGTATCGGACCTTGGCCTGCATGTTCTTCATCAGGCCATTGTACAGAGCATGAAGGTCGAGCACCCTCCCCGGGTGATCAGGGTCGGCTACAGGCTGAAAATCGTAATCCAACTGAAAATACAAAAAAAAACATTGTTATTAGATTGCAAGTGTTAATAATAAATATATTGGATAGATCAAATGAAAATATATATTAATACATACCCGAGCCTGATCAAAGAAGAGGGCGAATGAGCGCTGGTGCTGCTCGCCCCACTCAACATGAAGTGGATAGTTCTTCACGATCCGGCTCTCGTCCCCCAAATACCGGCCGAACCTCTCGGCATGAGGACCGGTATAGCGATAGTCAAGGGTAAAAAATAGGGGGAATGCTGCCTCCCCTCTAGCTCTATCAGGCCTCAGCCTATGGGACTGATTCGGGCCTCGAGTCCCCCTCTGGGGATGGAGAGGCCCTGCGTCTGCACGAAATATCAAGACAATCAATAATAAGACAAAGTTGTATTAAGAAATCAAGGTTAAACAAAAATTCAAGTGTGATATATACCTCCGGTGATTAGCGCACGAGCCTGGGCCCGAGCAGCAGCACGAGCGGGACGATAGTTCCTCCGGTGAGGAACAACCGGGGTCCCGGACCCGGACGCATCCCCTCCAACTATAAAATAAACATCGACGCTAAATCTCCATGAAGTTCATATTTATTCTATAGAGCATATGTAAAATAAATAAATATTTTAAATTTATTCATACTAACCTGCAGACGATGCGGAGGGTATGGAAGCGGCAGGAGTGGCCCCTGTGGAAGGTGTGGACGCACCACCTATAATTAGACAATTAAAAATAGATTATATAAGTAATTGCAAAAAGAATGTGTAGATCAATAATATAATGTTCTAAATCAATATGCATGCACTATAGGACATATAAACATACCCGTAGGTGCGGTGGTGTCACCACCTACAGCTAGACAATAATAAAAATTGCTAAGTAAGAGCAAAAGGAATGTGTATAATTTATGATATAGCATTCTAAATCAATATACATACACTATATGATATATAAACATACCTGGAGGAGCGGGGGTGGCCTCTGTCCCAGATGTGGACGCATCACCAACAACTAGACAATCAAACATTGACAATATAAGTAATTTTGACATAAACATGCATGAATATTTGTAATATTACATTGAAAATGGATATGCGTGCAGTATACCTGGAGGTGTGGCAAAATCCACACGGAAGGAGGCATCCGAAGGGGTCTCCGATCTGGGTGCAAGACCGGCCCTCTGAAGCTCCCTACGGAGCTCTCCGGGCGGCAGAACCGCTCTGCCTCTGCCTCTGCCGCGGTTGGAGCTCCTGTCGCCCCTCGCTGCTCCCGACATCGTCATCAAAGCTAGATAAACGGTTCCTGGACGCATTAGACAATCATTAAAAGTATTGACTATATATGATCTAGAGCGTAAAATGTGAAGTAATAATATAACATTACTGATAACCTTTTTCGTTTCGTGGGCGCATCATACATATCTACTTGGATTTCATCGTCGATGTCATTTCTAACCTACGTAACTTCATGATCGGTCGAAGACAACCCGTCCTTTGAAACAGACGGTCGGAGCACTTTAAGCCTTCTCTCTTCTTCGTCCTCATCGCTGTCCTCGTATTCTGGGACATCGTAGACATCTCTAGGTTTCCATCGGCATACAACACTCCACCCCGGATGCTTCAAACACTGTGAGTAGTATACTTGGAACGCTTGGTTCGGAAAGATAAACGGATCGTCCTGACCGTAAAATCGAAGTGTGTTCACACTGGTCAATCCATATTCATCTTTCCAAGTCCCAAGACTGCTTCTCCACCTGTCTGTATCGGTTCGCGGATCGTACCAAGTACAGTGGAATATATAAAAGGGTTCTGATCGTCCGGGATAGTGGATGCCGAGTATACAATTTAAGTACCCATAGTAAATCACACCGTCCGATCCTACCGTCGCAATCCCACTATTCTGAGTGGTTCTAGATGTTTCTATGTCCTTAACTTCGAATTTGTATCTAAGGACACCAAATCCTTTGTAATATGCAACCTCCATACTAGGAAATTGAGCTAAACATCTTGAATCACTCTCAAATGATGCAGACAAGTTCGAATCGTGGATCTAACAAAACAAATTTTACGATAAATACATAACGATACAAGTTAGCGGGCTTTACCATATGGCCCGTCTTGAATTCTTCGTGGTCGGTTAAGCCTTGTCTCAATGTTCTCGTCCAGATAGCGGGAACAAAATGTGGTTGCTTCATCAAGAAGATAACCTTGCATGATAGAACCCTCTGGTCGATTTTTATTGCGTATATACTTCTTAAGAGTGTAAAGGTACCTAATGAGAATATGTTGAATAAATAAACACGGGCATACAGGACAAAAATAAATTTATAAATTGCGCGAAACGAAAAATTACACGTACCTCTCGACGGGATACATCCATCGATATTGTACCGGTCCGGCTAACTTCGCCTCAGTTGCAAGATGAACCGTCAAGTGTATTATGATATCGAAGAATGACGGTGGGAAAAAACGCTCAAACTTGCAAAGTATCAACGCAATAGAATTTTCTAGTTTATCCAGCGTCGCAACCTCCAGCGTTTTAGCACACAACTCCCTGAAAAAACAACATAGGTCGTTAATTACTAGACCAACCGAGTCGGGGAGAGAAGTCCTGAGGGCTAATGGAAGAAGGTGCTCCACGATAACATGGTGATCATGACTTTTTAGCCCATCGATCTTGCCCTTCACAATTTTTATTTTCTTGCTGAATGATCCTGAGAAACCTGTGGGGACTTTCAAATCATGCAACACCTGCAGGAATCTTTTCTTCTCCGGTTGTGACATATGATAAGCGGCATTGGGAAGTACAAACTTGCCCGGTTTACCCGCTACCGGTTTAGGGTGCAGTTCACTTCTTATTCCCCACTCTTGTAGATCCATCTGGGCATTCATGTTGTCTTTCAACTTCCCGTCTTTACACAGAAGCAAGTTAAGTATGTGCTCTGATACTCCCTTCTCTATATGCATGACGTCCAGATAATGACGCACTGAATTTGTAGACCAGTACGGAAGCTCGAAGAAAATGCTTAACTTGTTCCAATATTGTGGTTTGACCTGTCTCGTCGGATCCATCCCGAAGGTCACGTTATTGTAACCATCCCATTTAGCAGTCACGTCCTCTCCGGACAATGGGGATGGAGGCCCAAGAAGCTCCTGATGACCATCAAAGTGAACCGTGTCTAACCTATAGGGGTGGTCTGGAGGCAGAAAACGTCGATGGCCGCAATAACAAACCTTCCTGCTAAAATTCAAAAATTTTGATGTTGTGTGTTCATGGCAATGAGGACATGCTTTGTGACCATGTACGGACCAACCTGATAGCATTCCATACGCAGGAAAGTCATTAATTGTCCACATTAAAGCCGCACGTAGTATGAAGGTTGTATTTGTGTTTGAATCATATGTCTCTACACCATCAATGAACAAAGTTTTCAGCTCCTCGATCAGAGGTCGGAGATAGACGTCGATATTGTTCCCCGGTGAGTTTGGTCCGTCGATAAGAAGAGGCATCATAAAGTATGATTGGTCCATAGCCAACCAAGGCGACAGATTATAAATTATCATTACAACGGGCCATGTACTGTGACTTCCAGCCATATAGTTGAATGGGCAGAAGCCATCGGCAGCCAGTCCGAGCCGGACATTGCGAGGATCGCTACTGAATATTGCGTGCCTCCTATCAAAATCCTTTCATGCCGGTGAATCTCTTGGATGGCTCATTTTTCCATTTTCGCTTGGAGGAGCATGGTGATGCCAAATCATTGCCTTGGCTGTTTTCTTGCACCTGAATAGCCTCTGTAGCCTCTGTGTTATGGGAAAATGTCGTGCTATCTTCACAGGTATATCAGGCTTCTTATCAGAATCTTTCGGCTTATACCTGGCCTCTCCGCATGTTGGACACTCTTTCAAATCTGAATTCTCTTTCCGGTACAACACGCAATTTTTAGGATATGCTTGAATCTTCTCGCACTTTAGACCCAAATCAGACATCATTTTCTGGGCTTCGTACCAGCTTTCGGGCACATTATTTCCCGGAGGCATAGAATCTTTCAAGAACGAAAGAAGCATTGTGAATGACTTGTTGCTCCATCCATTTAGGCACTTAATTTGGAAAAGTTGGACGAACCATGAGAGGGTGGAATACTTCGCATTCTCATAAATTGGTTTCCTAGCATCATTCATGAAATTTTCATATTTATCCGCACGCGGTCCTTGACCGGAAGGAATGTCATCTTCGGTACGAATAGATTCACTTAAGGCAGCCTCTATCATATCCTTCATTTCTTCTGATGGAAATAAATTTCCGTATCCTGCCGTATTACCGAATTCTTCTTCTTCTCCTGCCGCATTATCGTGTTCTCCTTCTTCTTCTACCGCAGTACCGCATTCTTCTCCTTCCCCGTGATATTTCCAAGTTGAATAAAGTCTAGTAAACCCATGTTTTACAATATGAAGCTCTGCCAATTCTACCTTCTGCCAGTACTTATTGCCACATCTATCGCACGGACAGAGAATCTTCTCTATTATGATCTTATTATGTGCTCGTGCAAATTCAAGGAAAGCAGCAACTCCTGCGACAAACTTAGGTTGCATACATTGTTTCCAATCCACATACATCCAGTCCTTAACTCTGACGTACTCATGGGTCATGTTAGACTGAATAACATATAAATTGTAGGTTATGCTGACTATATTGAGAAATATAAGAACGGGATAGTTACTGACAAAGGAGAAAATCCGTGTATATGCTTTGTGTGTGCGTTTGTCGTTGAAAAGAATAAATTATCGCACGTTATGTTGACCGATAGACGGGGACTAAGTGGCGCTTTTAGTTTCATATATGGGTATCGATGGGAATATGAAGGTTTCATATTATCATATATTGGTTTTAACCCGAATATCTCGAATCGCTCTCTGATTATGCGTTTGTATGTATGTGTTCCGGCTGTCGGGGGTAGGCTTATATCCCATTAAGAATGTATAGAGCGAACGCCCATCACTTGTGCTTTCAACCGTTTCGAGTAAATTTCGGCAGCACCTCCCCGCTGTTCTCCGAGTACACTGTAATAGAATAGATAATCATTTCAAAGCTGTGAAACAACGTTGAAATGAACATCTAATCTATCTTTGTACATGGAGAACCAGCGGAAAGATACCGACGAAATATCTCGAAACGGATGAAAACACAAGTGAATGAAGGCATTTGCTTTATACATTCTTAACTTGTCCACACGGGAAAAATCTATGGGTTACCATACGATTGAATTTTCTCGTCGCGTAGACTATACGACGGTTGTTAGTATCGAGCTATACTGTCCGATATTTAACAACCTTCGTATAGTTCTAGGTCACGACGAGCATCGCACGTATGTTAACTGATAGACGGGGACTAAGTGGCGCTTTTAGTTTCATATATGGGTATCGATGGGAATATGAAGGTTTCATATTATCATCGAGTATCATATATTGGTTTTAACCCGAACATCTCGAATCGCTCTCTAATTATGCGTTTGTATGTATGTGTTCCGGCTGTCGGGGGTAGGCTTCTATCCTATTAAGAATGTATAGAACGAACGCCCATTACTTGTGCTTTCAACCGTTTCGAGTAAATTTCGGCAGCACCTCCCCGCTGTTCTCCGAGTACACTGTAATAGTATAGATAATCATTTCAAAGCTGTGAAACAACGTTGAAATGAACATCTAATCTATCTTTGTACACGGAGAACCAGCGGAAAGATACCGACGAAATATCTCGAAACGGATGAAAACACAAGTGAATGAAGGCGTTTGCTTTATACATTCTTAACTTGTCCACACGGGACAAATCTATGGGTTACCATACGATTGAATTTTCTCGTCGCGTAGACTATACGACGGTTGTTAGTATCGAGCTATACCGTCCGATATTTAACAACCTTCGTATAGTTCTAGGTCACGACGAGCATCGCACGTATGTTAACCGATAGACGGGGACTAAGTGGCGCTTTTAGTTTCATATATGGGTATCGATGGGAATATGAAGGTTTCATATTATCATCGAGTATCATATATTGGTTTTAATCTGAATATCTCGAGTCGCTCTCTAATTATGCGTTTGTTGTGCATTCGTGTTGTATGTGTAACATGATTTTTAAACCATTGAGATCAAGATTGATAGAACTGATCATCCTACATTGCAATAGCATTCATCAACCAAAAACTATTATTGCAATGGTATACATCTATAACAATCAACAATTAAAACTACAAATATAGGATACTGATATCATAAAGCGTTATGAGACACGTCATCTGCCACGTGTCGTGATCATGGAAATCGCTAATATTGAGCATCATCAAGATTAGATTATGGTTTTGAAGCAAGTTATTGAGCATCTTGGATTGATTGTCAAGTGTTGATTTTTATTTCAACACTTGACAGAATGAAAATCATAAATACAGTTGCAAAATGTGTTCCTCACCCCCATAAAGTGGATCTTAACAATCCAGACAAGACCATCATTGTTCAAATTGCCAAGGTAGACATAATCTCAGCAGTTATTTACGGTTGCTAGCTTGTATTGCTTGTTGCTATTCTTTTTTTTCCTTGCCCTTTCTTTCTTTCTTTTTTTTGGGGGGTGGGGGGTTGTGTTTGAAAAGTTTTAACCAATTCACTGCTATTTCTAGGCAATGCAGGAATATAACTAGTTTTATCCCCCAAAAGAAAGAGCTTCAGGCTTCATGCATCAAGCGATGTGTACGTATAATTATAGGATTTTCTTGCTAGCGGTTCATTTACAACTATTTTTTAGTCTATATACCTAGCATCTGCTACTAGATATTACATCTTGCATCAACACCCTGCATGTTAAAATCAAAATCGATTATTTTTTTCTTGATCTTTTTCTGATTTTCTACCATCTGTGTCGAGTAAATTATGATTAACATTGTATTTGTCAACTAATCAGAAGAGCCATTCAACCAGCCCCACCGTAACCCTAACCCCAGCCCCACTACCGTAACCCTAACCCCAGCCCCACCGTAACCCTAACCCCAGCCCCACCCCAGCAGCAGCCGAACCCCAACCCTAACCCTACCCCGACCCCGACCGCCACCGCAACCCCTGCCCAACCCCAACTCTCGCGCGCGCAACCCAGACCCAGCCATGAACCCTAAGCCCAAAATAATCAAAAAATGCTTTAATTTACGTCGATTTATACCTGAACGGCTGCTGGTGGGCTGGAGCGACGACGGTGGCGATTTGGCGACGAAACCGGCGGTGGCGACGAAACAGGCGCTGGCGACGACGGTGGCGACAAAACCGGCGCTGGCGACGACGGAGGCGACGGTGGCGACGACGGAGGCGATTTGGGGTTTTTTCTCGCGCGCAATTGAGAGAGAGAGAGAAAGTGAGCGTAGGCGATTGATCTGGGATTTTGGTAAATAGATATTTACTTGCCCCTACGGATATACCCGTAGGTCCTTTGTTTGCGGCTCCGTAGGGGCAAACACCAAATTAAGAATTAATATTTTTATTCTTGGACGTCTGTGCCCGTAGGGGCAACCTTTTAGCCCTACGGATTAATCCGTAGGGCCAAGTAAAATCTGCCCCTACGAATATTTCCATCCTTAGGGGCAACCCCCTATTTTACTAGTGGGCCGAACTGCTCAAACTAAGAATCGTCACTCTAATGGTTGGGGACACTGGCTTATGAGATCAATCAAGTCCATCTTGGATTTGCTTAAGAATGCTGAAAGCAATGCATATATTAAGGGTTTGGAGGTTAATGCAATTTATGTATCTCATATCCAAATGAACCAAGCTCAGAAACAGAGGTGCTTTACTTATCATGCTTATGGGCGGATTTAACCCTTAACACCAAGGCTATCATATTCTTCTTCACCATCTTCAACACCCAACCGAGCCTTGCCGAGCATCAAACTTGGAATTTTGCTTCGTATCATTGTGCCTTATCCGTCTCCAGGCAAGTATTCTTGCTCTTTATTTTTGGTCGATGCAACATCGGTGGTTCTCCATATATATCTTTAACTTACATTGTTCGAATAAAACCATGTTAGAACGAAACTTCATATGCCTTATGTCACGCCCCGCTTCCCGGTGTACGGCGAAGGGGACGCGACGAGGTCCGCTACGTATATACTTAGAAGTAAATATGCTAAGCGTATCTAGGCAATATAAAAATAAATCACAAGAGACAAGAGATATAGAAATAACAACAACTTTATTAATAACATTCTTTTGTACAATGCATGAAAAGTAAATACAACTGAAATGAAAAGCGATGCCTAAACAGTGGCATAACAGGAAATGAAAATACTGAATAGAACAAGGTACAATATCTAGAGCTCGGGGTCTTCGTGAAACTGCTCCAAGTCTTCACCGGTGGGCTCGATCTCTGACGGGTCCAAAACACCTGACGACATTCAAAGAAGAAAGAAATAGAATGTCGTCAGCGAACAGGTCGCTCGGTAAGTCCCAAAGATAAGGGAGAAATAGACAGAAAGTAAGAGAGAGAGAGAGAACTTTTAATGTTGTATTATAATATTGTAATATTGTATTAACGCTGTTGTTTGTAGCCTGGTACAGAAGATGCGAGTGTATACGAGGGGAGTCCCACTTATACCGGGGACCTTGGTAACCTGTAGTACAAGGCTCCATCGATAATACCACGAAACAATGGCATGGATGTAATTACGTCTTAAGTGACCACCTCGTGTCACCTTTAACATATTCCGTACCAGTCTACCCCTTAAACCCCGTAGTGTTATGATTGTATTATTGTATTGTATTGTATAAGTTGGCTGACTGACCGAAACCATGATATCAGTAAACAGATTGTAACTGCATAATCAGGTAAATGGAATAACGGAATAATGGGTGAATATCCATGGTTTAATTCAGCCAAGTTGTATAGATTGTTAACTGGATTCTGGGATTCATGTGTTCACATTGAGTTGGAATATTAAAGAATATAGATTGACTTGAATCATATTCAAGTCAGAGATAATCAGACTCAAACCCGAGTCAGACCAAAAGAAATGTAAGTCGAGTTTCTATATTTGTTAGGGTTCTTATTGTAATTTATAAAACTTGAGGGGGTTTTATGTAAAAATACTTTTGTATAGTTTTCAAGATACATCTCAAGTATTTATTATTCGTCTTTATAGTTATAATGAGTGTGATTTATTTTGTGATATTCCTAGTGAAAATATCCTAATTTCATAAATAAAGGTATTAATTTCTAATATTGAATTATTTGAAATTCATGGTATTTTAATGTAACTTTTAAATCTTGTAAGTTTTAGAAAAAGTGGAAACTTTATCTTATAATAAAATAGGTGTTTAAATGATAAATATACATATGTTTATACAAGAATAATTTTTAATAAATATTTTATTTTCCAAAAATCTCATTTTTCTTAAATGTCGTATTTTAAACCTTTCGAGACCGAATGCTCCTTGCGGAGGTCTGAATCTCGCACTACTAAGCCCGAGGGTGCACGATAAACCGTACTAACCCTAACGAGTTTCCCAAAGGTGGGTTGTAGTGGCGCTTTGCAAAGATTTAATAAATACCAATCATTTAGAATACGGTTTTATAAAGATAAGGTATTTATTTGTAAAAGGGTGTAAATTTCCGTATTTTAGATTCTAGGGTTTCCTAAGCCAACTAGCTTATTTCTAAATGGTCTAAACGATAAATCATAGAAGCCTCAAATCGCCTCTTCACCGCCAATTGCAGCCAGGTAAGTGCCAGGTGAGTGGGAGGCTCTCCACTACAAGTAGTGGTCCTAATTAAGTAACCACTCGCCTTAGTCACACTTGCCTAGACACCACAAAGTCAGGTTTAGATAAACGATCGATATCTACGACATATCGTATTTTCCATTTAAAAGATATTGTTTTAAAATTGTATATAACTTGGAACTTTTAGAAAAGGTTTTATAAGAAAAGGGTATTTAAATGTAATTTTCTTGTATTATCGTATTCTAAGTTTTGATAATATCATTTAGGGTTGTATTTGCGTGTGTGTGGAGGTAGGTCATTACCTCGTGATCTACTTTAAGGTATAGTAAAGTTTAGGGGTTAAATGTGATAAACTAAACATGGTGGTATTTAAGTGAAAGAATACGATATATTACAAAAGCTATCATTTCATGTGTGAAAACTTGTTCAAATTAATTTTTGAGTGATTAGTAGTCAACATGAAGATGTTTAAGCATTATGGAATTGGTGATAAGTGAGATTTGATAGAAAACCGAATCGGAAATCGGTTTGTTCCGATTTCCGCCGGGTTTGAAAAGTCGTATTTTTATGAAAGAATAGAAAGGTAGAAATGTGGGACTTACGGGTTTGGACAACGCTAGAGAGTGAGAGGGAGGTAGAGGGTTTGCCGGCGCGTCGAAATCTTGTCGAGAGCTCCTATCATGATCACCGGAAAGTCGCCGTCGATTTCGTCAGCGCTTCGTCTTTCACTCGTTTTCCGACGTACCAAGTTCTCTTGAGATTTTGGGAGAGTGGACTTAGAAATTTAGGATGAGAGGGTAGAGGGTAGGGGTGTTTATATAGGGTTAGGCTAGGGTTAGGGTTTTCAATAAAAAATATATAAAAATCATTAAACCTAGGAGTAAAAGGGATTTATTGGCCAAATGATAACAGATCCAAGCATTTAGAGTGTGCAGGAGGGTGGACCGGGTCAAGGGCCAACTTTTCTCTATTGGTGACTCAGCCGTCCGGCCAAGTCCGGCCGGCGGCGACGGACCGAGTCGGCCGAGTCGCCGGCCGGCGGCGCCGAGTCGGGCCGAGTGAGGGTTCCAATGGCCGGGAAAACTTCGGGGGTACAATTTGGTATATTTACTTTTTCATGTCCAGTACATATTTTGGGAGTTATGGCCTTTTGACCGTTGACTTCCAAAAGAAATTAAAACAAAATAAGTACAAAAATAATGTGGGGCATGGGATTTGAACTCTGGTGGCTTGGTTCAGCAATGCAAGGTATTACCAATGAGCTTCAAGCTTCTTCTTGTAATTATTATGGGAAAATAACTACTTAAAGTGGTAACGACAACATTAAATACCCCAAGTATTACTTTAATTTTAAAATAATTTATGTACACTAAAAATGGAGTTATTTAAAAACAAAATAATTACTTATATATATATTGTGCTCAGGTTAAAATACTCCTTTATGGATTTTAAAAAATTTAAATAAAAAAAATTGTATAGAAAAGTGTATAGAAAAATTAGGGTTGTTACATTCTACCCTCCTTATAAAAATTTCGTCCTCGAAATTTATAAAAGGAAAGTGTAACAGATTCAAGGAAATTTTTGGTGAGAGTGTGTGAAGAATCACAAAGTGATGCAAAGGTGTGAAAAAGATTGAAGAGAATTACCAGGGTTATTCTGACCAACCGTATCAGCTTCTACGGCCGCCAAATTGTATACCTGGCGTCTCGGCACGTTCCTCCTAGTTGGAGGCATATTCCCCTGTACTCGAGGCATGTTTCTCAGTGCCGGATGGAATTGGCGATTTGGCTGAGCAGGGAATCTACGTGGAGGTGGTGCTGGGAGTGCAGGACGAGTTGCAGGAGCTTGGATAGCTGGCTGCTGCGGGTAGTTGGCGTGTGTGTGTGTTGGGTTGCGTCTATAAGGACAGTTTCCAATTCCGTGATTAGACGCGCCACAAACCAAGCATAGGCCTTTTGCGCGCCTACAGTCCTTCCACAAGTGTCCTTCTCTCTTGCAATAAAAGCAAAAATCGGGGCTTGACCGATCCTTAACTTCTTCCAGTCTTCTGAGTTCAACAGCTGGCCTTAAAGAGGCCCCTCCTACCATTTGAGTGGCAGGACGTTTCACTCCTGCAGACTGAGGTCTGCCCCTTGCCTTTATCACTGCTTCATAACTGCGGGCAGCTTCTAGAGCATCTTCATGAGTTGGAAATTTTCCTGTGGCTAGCGCAGCCTGGATTTCCGTATCCAAACCTTGTTGAAATCGACGGGCTCTGATCTCATCCGTTGATATCAGGTGTGCCGCAAATCTGTTATGGTCTTGTGTTAGTTGTGTAGTATGTGATATCAAAAATTTGAAATACTGTGACATATCTTACCGACTGAGCATGGTGAATTCAGCGTCATACTCATCTACTGACTTGTCCCACATCGAACCTTGTTGTAGATGAATGAACTGATGCTTCATGGCAAACCTGGCAGTCACAGGGAAGTACTTCGCGTCGAACCTTTCACGAAAAATCTTTTATTCAATGGGCTGATCAAGACGGCTTTCTTCCGCCTTCCACCAGTTCCGTGCATTGTCCGTGAGTTGCAGTTTTGCAACTCGGACCCAAGCTATTTCTGGCACTTGTGCTGCTGCCAGATCATCCTCAATACTTTGAGTCCATTCCTCAGCTTCCAGTGGGATCCCCTTTCCTGAGAACTGTTTGGGATGTAAAGCTCTGAATTGCTTCACCCCAGGCGCTTCAGCCTCGGGACGGCTTAAGAGCTGCTGCTGTCCCTCTAGGAGGCTGCGGATTGCCTCAAGCAGAACCGTTTGCTCGTTGAGTGGAGCAGGAACGGCAGGTGTGAGAGGTAGTGGTGGAGGTGTGTTGTTGACATTGGTGCTGTTGTTGTTCGGGGAATCCATAACCCTGAAGAAAAATTTGGGTTAGGACAGATTCAAATGAAATGATAAGATTCAAGAAATATGAAATTGTAAGATTCAAGAAACATGAATTGTAAAGAATGTTTTAGTTGCTGGTTCTTGTGTTATATTGCTTAGGTTGTTCACGCAGAACAGAACTGCATGACAGGGATTCATACAGCTCTGACCTGCATGGGCCACCAACAAAACCTGTCACGCCCCGCTTCCCGGTGTACGGCGAAGGGGACGCGACGAGGTCCGCTACGTATATACTTAGAAGTACATACGCTAAGCATATCTAAGCAATATAAAAGTAAATCACAAGAGACAAGAGATATAGAAATAACAACAACTTTATTAATAACATTCTTTTGTACAATGCATGAAAAGTAAATACAACTGAAATGAAAAGTGATGCCTAAACAGTGGCATAACAGGAAATGAAAATACTGAATAGAAAAAGGTACAATATCTAGAGCTCGGGGTCTTCGTGAAACTGCTCCAAGTCTTCACCGGTGGGCTCGATCTCTGACGGGTCCAAAACACCTGACGACATTCAAAGAAGAAAGAAATAGAATGTCGTCAGCGAACAGGTCACTCGGTAAGTCCTAAAAATATGGGAGAAATAGACAGAAAGTAAGAGAGAGAGAGAGAACTTTTAATGTTGTATTATAATATTGTAATATTGTATTAACGCTGTTATTTGTAGCCTGGTACAGAAGATGCGAGTGTATACGAGGGGAGTCCCACTTACACCGGGGACCTTGGTAACCTGTAGTACAAGGCTCCGTCGATAATACCACGGAACAATGGCATGGATGTAATTACGTCTTAAGTGACCACCTCGTGCCACCTTTAACATATTCCGTACCAGTCTACCCCTTAAACCCCGTAGTGTTATGATTGTATTATTGTATTGTATTGTATAAGTTGGCTGACTGACCAAACCATGATATCAGTAAACAGATTGTAACTGCATAATCAGGTAAATGGAATAACAGAATAATGGATGAATATCCATGGTTTGATTCAGCCAAGTTGTATAGATTGTTAACTGGATTCTGGGATTCATGTGTTCACATTGAGTTGGAATATTAAAGTATATAGATTGACTTGAATCATATTCAAGTCAGAGATAATCAGACTCAAACCCGAGTCAGACCAAAAGAAATGTAAGTCGAGGTTCTATATCTGTTAGGGTCCTTATTGTAATTTATAAAACTTGAGGGGGTTTTATGTAAAAATACTTTTGTATAGTTTTCAAGATACACCTCAAGTATTTATTATTCGTCTTTATAGTTATAATGAGTGTGATTTATTTTGTGATATTTCTAGTGAAAATATCCTAATTTCATAAATAAATGTATTAATTTGTAATATTGAATTATTTGAAATTCATGGTGTTTTAATGTAACTTTTAAATCTTGTAATTTTTAGAAAAAGTGGAAACTTTATCTTATAATGAAATAGGTGTTTAAATGATAAATATACATATGTTTATATAAGAATAATTTTTAATAAATATTTTATTTTCCAAAAATCTCATTTTTCTTAAATGTCGTATTTTAAACCTTTCGAGACCGAATGCTCCTTGCGGAGGTCTGAATCTCGCACTACTAAGCCCAAGGGTGCACGATAAACCGTACTAACCCTAATGAGTTCCCCAAAGATGGGTTGTAGTGGCGCTTTATAAAGATTTAATAAATACCAATCATTTAGAAAACGCTTTTATAAAGATAAGGTATTTATTTGTAAAAGGGTGTAAATTTCCGTATTTTAGATTCTAAGGTTTCCTAAGCCAACTAACCTATTTCTAAATGGTCTAAACGATAAATCATAGAAGCCTCAAATCACCCCTTCACCGCCAATTGCGGCCAGGTAAGTGCCAGGTGAGTGGGAGGCTCTCCACTACAAGTAGTGGTCCTAATTAAGTAACCACTCGCCTTAGTCACACTTGCCTAGACACCACAAAGTCAGGTTTAGATAAACGATCGATGTCCATGACATATCGTATTTTCCTTTTAAAAGATATTGTTTTAAAATTGTATATAACTTGGAACTTTTAGAAAAGGTTTTATAAGAAAAGGGTATTTAAATGTAATTTTCTTGTATTATCGTATTCTAAGTTTTGATGATATCATTTAGGGTTGTATTTGCGTATGTGTGGAGGTTGGTCATTACCTCGTGATCTACTTTAAGGTATAGTAAAGTTTAGGGGTTAAATGTGATAAACTAAATATGGTGGTATTTAAGTGAAAGAATACGATATATTACAAAAGCTATCATTTCATGTGTGAAAACTTTTTCAAATTAATTTTTGAGTGATTAGTAGTCAACATGAAGATGTTTAAGCATTATGGAATTGGGGATAAGTGAGATTTGATAGAAAACCGAATCGGAAATCGGTTTGTTCCGATTTCCGTCGGGTTTGAAAAGTCATATTTTTATGAAAGAATAGAAAGGTAGAAATGTGGGACTTACGGGTTTGGACAACGCTAGAGAGTGAGAGAGAGGTAGAGGGTTTGCCGGCGCATCGAAACGTCATCGAGAGCTCCTAGCACGATCACCGGAAAGGTGCCGTCGATTTCGTCAGCGCTTCGCCTTTTGCTCGTTTTCCGACGTACCAAGTTCTCTTGAGATTTTGGGAGAGTGGACTTAGGAATTTAGGATGAGAGGGTAGAGGATAGGGGTGTTTATATAGGGTTAGGGTTTTCAATAAAAAAAATATAAAAATCATTAAACCTAGGAGTAAAAAGGATTTATTGGCCAAATGATAACCGATCCAAGTATTTAGAGTGTGCAGGAGGGTGGACCAGTTCAAGGGCCAACTTTTCTCTGTTGGTGACTCGGCCGTCCGGCCGGCGGCGACGGACCGAGTCGCCGGCCGGCGGCGTCGAGTCGGGCCGAGTCAAGGTGTCATTGGCCGGGGAAACTTCGGGGGTACAATTTGGTATATTTACTTTTTCATGTCCAGTACATATTTTGGGAGTTATGGCCTTTTTACCGTTGACTGCCAAAAGAAATTAAAACAAAATAAATACAAAAATAATGTGGGGCATGGGATTTGAACTCTGGTGGCTTGGTTCAACAATGCAATGTATTACCAATGAGCTTCAAGCTTCTTCTTGTAATTATTGTGGGAAAATAACTACTTAAAGTGGTAACAGCAAAATTAAATACCCCAAGTATTACTTTAATTTTAAAATAATTTATGTACACTAAAAGTGGAGTTATTTAAAAACAAAATAATTACTTATATATATATATATTGTGCTCAGGTTAAAATACTCTTTTATGGATTTTAAAAAATTTATAAAAAAAAAGTGTATAGAAAAATTAGGGTTGTTACACCTTAATAATACAAAATCATATGTTTCTCGTATATAAGTTAATAATGCATTAGTAAGTCAACGCATTTAAAAAGTAAAGTTGACGGAAATAGATTAAGCATGGTTCTATAAGGGAAATATAATTAAATATAAATAAATTTTGAAGGTTGTTGATCTATCTTTAATATATATGTATACTAGTCATTCAGCAATTAGGAAAATATAATTAATATATCTATAATATAGTTAATATAAGAGTATAGATAACATGTTATTTTTCAGCACTTTATTGTATATCAATATACCGACTGTATTTAACATGCTACTTGAGACTAATGCCATTGACATGCTCGAATAACCCTTACATGTTATTACTATTCATGGACACTATTTCATGATAACGATTGTACTTGACATATCATGATGACTCGTTACTCCGGCCCACTTATATAAAAACGAGATCTCTAAATAGAATGCTGAATTACATGCCATGACGCCATTTATACTGTTTACAAGTTTCATTTCCATACAATTAACAAGATATTACAAGTTCCAGTCCACTCAGTGTCACGCCTCGCTTCCCAGTGTACGGAAGCGGTGACGTGGCAGGCCCGCGACGTATTTACTAAGAAATAAATACGTTAAGCGTAATGTAGCAATATATAAAATGCACAAGAAATGACAAGAGTATAAAATAAACAGCAACTTTTATTAACATTCATCTTTACAATATAACTGCTTTGAAAAGAAAAGATACAATGATATAAAGTAATGCCTAAACAGTGGCATATAAACTGCAAAGTAAGTACAAGAAAAGCTAGTAGTCTTGCTCGGCTGTGAGCTGGTCCACGTCCTCCTGGCTAGGCTCGATCTCGAAAGAGTCTTGTCCTCCTTCTTTTGGGACTTACCGAGCTCTAGTTCTCTGACGACATTCCTTTCTATTTCTTTCTTTGGAATGTTCGTATCTCGAAAGAGTCTTGTCCTCCTAACGAACATTCCAAAGAAAGAAATAGAAAGAAATGTCGTCAGAGAACTAGCGCTCGATAAGTTCCAAAAGAAAGAAAGGAATATAACAAGAGATATGAAATGAGACTGGTAAGTTGTACAAGTATAAACTTGTTATTCTAACGTAGTTGTTTGTCGCTTGGTACAGAAGGTATCTATGTATACGAGAGGAGTCCATCTTACCTCGTGGACTATGGTAACATATAGTACAAGGCTCCGTCAAAACCCACGGGACAACGGCATGAGAGTTCATGTAGGTACCTTTTAAGTGACCATCTCGTGTCACTTTTAATACATTCCGTACCAATCTATCCCGTTAACCCCGCGTAATGTATTGTATAGATTATGTTTACAAGGCTTGCCGAAACCATGGATTACAATTATTCAAGTAGTAATGTTCAGGATGTAAACAAGTATGCAAGTAGTCAGGTCAAGTATAACCATGGTCCAGTCAAGTCAAGTATTCATATTTGATGTTGCTGTTTGATTCAAGTATTCAGGTCATGTTCACGTATGCATGTTTAATATTTGGATTCATGTTGAATTGGACTATGATTTGAGTTTGGGTTCAGGTTTGAGTTAGATTCAGACTGAGTCAGACACTTGTAACTGATTTAAATCCTGAATTAGGTTCGGGAGTCATCGGTAACTATTGCACATGGACGGCAGGATTTGTGTCTTTTTCCAAGACAATTACCATTGATAACTCCGTTAAGTTTTCTAACATGAATATGCAAGCACTCACATTCTCCCGCTTGGGGCTCAAGAGAACGGATCCCGCTTAAACCTATATTTACTAGAGTCCTTAAAAATGGTTTTATATACCTCGAGGTTTTTTTTATGAAAAGTAGTTTAATATAGTTTCAAAATAAATCTCGAGAATTTATTTATATTATTTAGGGTTTCATGGATGTGAGTTTTAAAGATTTGAGGTATTTTAGTGATAATAGCTTGGCTTGGAAAGTTCATGGTATTTTATTGTAAAACTTGTCTTTTCGGTAACTTGATGGTATTTTAGTGAAACTTGTAATTTTTTCATTTTAAAAAAATGTAATTTTATTGTATTTTGAAAAATACATGGATTTGTAATTTTTATATAATTAAAAAAAATTATTTTATTTAAGTAGAAAAAATGCGTTTTTCTTAAAATCCGCATTTAAAACCTTTCGAGACCGAATACTCCGTGAGGAGATGCTCTACTAGTCCAAGAATGTGCGATAATCCGCACCATCCAATAACGGGTCCCCTAAAAAAGGTTGTAGAGATACAGTCGCAAAGGGATTTAAAATACAATTTAAAAGAAAACCGTTTTTAAAGTAAATGGTATTTTACTTGTGTGTATTGCATGTGTAAACTTTTGGGTTTCCAAAAAGTTTAAAAATAAAATCAGAAAAATAATTAATGTGTCTGATGAGGCTTGAACACAAGGACTACGTCACAGCAGTGCAGGATTTTACCAGTGTGCTACAAGTGATTTCTTGCTGTTATTGAACAAAATTTACTTATAACTTGTACTCAGGCTTGTAAACTCCTTTATGTACATTAAAGTGAAAATTTTCTTTAGAGTCGTTACACTCAGCATTCTTAATTAGCGATTCAGTTTATTACCATGTTAGATATAAATGCGCGGGGTGTTGAGATAGTTTGAGTGTGCGTTCGTACAACAGAATCTCAGGAGTCCCATGCGGCAGCTCGTACTGGGCTATATCGGTCGCATGTTATTACAGCTCGTACCGGGCTATATCGGCCGTATGTTATTACAGCCTGTACCGGGCTATATCGGTCGCATATTATTACAGTTCGTACCGGGCTGTATCGGTCGCTTGTTCATTTCACAGTTGGGCCCGTGTTTCTTAGCCCCTGGGCCCTACCTTTAGGTTAGGAATACTTCTACAGAGGTTGACGCACACACTCGAACTCACGATATGATAGATTATCTTTTAGTGACTAGTTAGGATATGACTTGACCTGTGTACATGTCTGTTTCATATTATTACTATATCCATATATCTATATTTACATGTGCACACGGGCTTCACAACACTCATATATTTATGTTATCACACAACATACACATTTTATACGTTAAGTATTTGTTGGGATGTTCTGACATCCCTGAGATTTGCCATCTCAGCTTAGAGACGGATTTTCAGGCTGAGCAGGATCGGAGAGGCTATCAGGACATTGCTAAAAATCAGTAGCTCGTAGGTTTATTTCTTTTCAGTTAGTATTTAGCATGTGTGCCCTTACAAGACATTATGACTTATGTGTCTCTTTTCGGATCTTGTTTTTATTTCAAATCTATTGTATTGAATCTTTATTTGTATCCATTATCTAGTGGACCTATTTTTAGCATTCCTTGTGATTTCGTTGCAGCATGATTATCAATGTTATCTATTTTGTTTGGACATTATCCTGACAGGTTTAGCTAGACAACCATTATGTGACTATGGAAGGATTTTTCCTTACCGTAGGAAGTGCGGCTGGCATTCGTTACTTTCTGTTTTTCGGTATTTTGGGACGCGGGGCGTGACAGTAAGACAGACTAATATTGGATATTTGGGTTTTAAATTTTCATCATTTTAGCTCATTTAGTTTATACTTGGATGGAAAATGTCAGTAAATGGAGCGTAGGAAGGGAGTGAAAACTCTTGTTGTTTCCTATCCAAGTTTTATTGTTATTAATTTTTTTAACATCTCAGGTCAGTGCCTAAATTCCTCATTGTATTTATAAGCTATTAAGTAGCGCTTTGCTGCCAAATAAAGGGTACACTTCTAAACAGCAAGTAAGACTAATATCAGATATTTGGGTATTAAATATTCATCATTTTAGCTCATTTAATTTATACTCTTGATGGAAGATGTCGGTAAATGAGCGCAGGAAAGGAGTGGAAACTCCTGCTATTTCTAACACTAATGAACTGTTGGATTCATGTTGAATTGGACTATGATTTGAGTTTAGGTTCAGGTTTGAGTTAGACTCAGACCGAGTCAGACACTTGTAACTGATTTAAATCCTGAATTAGGTTCGGGAGTCATCGGTAACTATTGCACATGGACGGCAGGATTTGTGTCTTTTTCCAAGACAATTACCATTGATAACTCCGTTAAGTTTTCTAACATGAATATTCAAGCACTCACATTCTCCGGCTTGGGGCTCAAGAGAATGGATCCCGCTTAAACCTATATTTACTAGAGTCCTTAAAAATGGTTTTATATACCTCGAGGGGTTTTTATGAAAAGTAGTTTAATATAGTTTCAAAATAAATCTCGAGAATTTATTTATATTATTTAGGGTTTCATGGATGTGAGTTTTAAAGATTTGAGGTATTTTAGTGATAATAGCTTGGCTTGGAAAGTTCATGGTATTTTATTGTAAAACTTGTCTTTTCGGTAACTTGATGGTATTTTAGTGAAACTTGTAATTTTTTCATTTTAAAAAAATGTAATTTTATTGTATTTTGAAAAATACATGGATTTGTAATTTTTATATAATTAAAAAAATTATTTTATTTAAGTAGAAAAAATGCGTTTTTCTTAAAATCCGCATTTAAAACCTTTCGAGACCGAATACTCCGTGAGGAGATCTACATCTCGCTCTACTAGTCCAAGGATATACGATAATCCGCACCATCCAATAACGGGTCCCCTAAAAAAGGTTGTAGAGACATAGTCGCAAAGGGATTTAAAATACAATTTAAAAGAAAATCGTTTTTAAAGTAAATGGTATTTTTTTGTAATATTGTACTCGTAACAAAAATACATTCAAAGAGTATCGTGCTATGGAAACCAAGCATGTACGTGAGAGGTAGGTCGTTACCTTGTAAATTTTCCTAAAGGTATGTGTAAGCAAAACAAATAAAAATGATATATATAAAGTTCATGGTATTTTAATGAAAAAGTTAAATTATGATTGTTTTACAAAAGATTCTTGGAAAAAATTTAATCTAGACATGAGTATTAAGCTTATAAGTGAAGTGGTACAATTTGTTTGATCAAAAGGTAAAGGAAAATGAAGTTATATGCTTTAGAAAAAGGAATATTGGTAATAACTCCACTTTTTACCGATTTTGGTTAAAAAGAAATGAAAGGAAATGAAAGGAAGATTGGAAGGGACTTACTATTGAGGAGGCTTAAAGAAAGGTGTAGGAAAATAGGGTTGTCGTCGTGGCATCGAGAAATCGCCGAAATTTGCTTCGATCACCGCTAGAACTTGATCGTTTGCTGACTCCTCTTCTACTCCACTTGTACTTAAGAAATTTTGAGAGTTTTGGCTATTATTTTCAGAATGATATCGAGCCGAAGGGTGGGATGGTATTTATAGTGTAGAATTAGGGTTTTGGAATTAAAATGGTGAATTAAAATGCATTAAAAAATGATAAATGGGGAATTGAAGGGTCTCTGTTTGATTGCAGAGAGCAATTAAAAGTGCAGGGGAGTTAGGGGAAGGGAAAGGTCGAGTGTGCAAAACCCGGGGCTTATTGGCTACGGTTGGATCGTCCCCGCCGGCTATAAAGGAAGATCTGCCGGTCGTTTGTGGGCTTTGGTGCTCTGGATTTTGGCAACGTGTACAAGTCAGTGTTTAAACCCTTTTGCACATGTTTGATTTTTTTGTCTTTTCATTTTTGTGTGTATTGCACGTGTAAACTTTTGGGTTTCCAAAAAGTTTAAAAATAAAATCAGAAAAATAATTAATGTGTCTGATGGGGCTTGAACACAGGGACTACATCACAACAGTGCAGGATTTTACCAGTGAGCTACAAGTGGTTTCTTGCTGTTATTGAACAAAATTTATTTATAACTTGTACTCAGGCTTGTAAACTCCTTTCTGTACATTAAAGTGAAAAATTTATTTAGAGTCGTTACACTCAGCATTCTTAATTAGCGATTCAGTTTATTACCATGTTAGATATAAATACGCGGGGTGTTGAGGTAGTTTGAGTGTGTGTTCGTACAACAGGATCTCAGGAGTCCCATGCGGCAGCTCGTACTGGGCTATATCGGTCGCATGTTATTACAGCTCGTACCGGGATATATCGGCTGTATGTTATTACAGCCTGTACCGGGCTATATCGGTCGCATGTTATTACAGTTCGTACCGGGCTGTATCGGTCGCTTGTTCATTTCACAGTTGGGCCCGTGTTTCTTAGCCCCTGGGGCCCTACCTTTAGGTTAGGAATACTCTTACAGAGGTTGACGCACACACTCGAACTCACGATGTGATAGATTATCTTTTAGTGACTAGTTAGTATATGACTTGACCTATGTACATGTCTGTTTCATATTATTACTATATCTATATATCTATATTTATATGTGCACACGGGCTTCACAACACTCATATATTCATGTTATCACACAACATACACACACTTTATACGTTAAGTATTTGTTGGGATGTTCTGACATCCCTGAGATTTGCCATCTCAGGTTAGAGACGGATTTTCAGGCTGAGCAGGATCGGAGAGGCTATCAGAACATTGCTGAAAATCAGTAGCCCGTAGGTTTATTTCTTTTCAGTTAGTATTTAGCATGTGTGCCCTTACAAGACATTATGACTTATGTGTCTCTTTTCGGATCTTGTTTTTATTTCAAACATATTGTATTGAATCTTTATTTGTATCCACTATCTAGTGGACCTATTTTTAGCATTCCTTATGATTTCGTTGCAGCATGATTATCAGTGTTATCTATTTTGTTTGGACATTATCCTGACAGGTTTAGCTAGACAGCCATTATGTGACTATGGAAGGATTTTTCATTACCGTAGGAAGCGCGGCTAGCATTCGTTACTTTCTGTTTTTCCGTATTTTGGGACGCGGGGCGTGATTGTAAGACAAACTAATATTGGATATTTGGGTTTTAAATTTTCATCATTTAAGCTCATTTAGTTTATACTTGGATGGAAAATGTCGGTAAATGGAGCGTAGGAAGGGAGTGGAAACTCTTGTTGTTTCCTATCCAAGTTTTATTGTTATTAATTTTTTTAACATCTCAGGTCAGTGCCTAAATTCCTCATTGTATTTATAAGCCATTAAGTAGCGCTTTGCTGCCAAATAAAGGGTACACTTCTAAACAGCAAGTAAGACTAATATCAGATATTTGGGTATTAAATATTCATCATTTTAGCTCATTTAATTTATACTCTTGATGGAAGATGTCGGTAAATGAGCGCAGGAAAGGAGTGGAAACTCCTGCTATTTCTAACACTAATGAACTGTTGGGAGAACCAACCCATAGAAGCAAGTATTCTGCTCCATGGAACTTGCTCTGATTTGAACTCGGCCTATTTGATTTGCTACACAAAAAATGCAGCATTGGTTGAATTTAGTATATTTTGCATGCATCATTTATGAATAAAATGAGCTTGAATTTGATCATGGTTTGATTCTCACTGTGAAACATCTAATAAATGTAGCTACTTAGAAGCTGATGGTAATTATTTTGCTAGCGTGGCACATCATTTATGGCTTTAAATGATACTGATGTAGGATGAATGGACGCCCCCAAACTAAAGAAAGATTTGCCCAAAAATTAGAATAAGTTTCGTTTCCTTTCTAAATGAGCAAGTTAAAAATATTAGATAAATGTTAGATTCTGGAAAGATGCGTGGTAGGGAGATCTACAGCTTACAATCATTTGTCCATTGTTGTTCAGTTTGACAACGAATCAAGAAGCATCAGCATCTTCTGTGAGAGAATTCAGAACGGAGAATGGTTTTAGAGTCCAGAACGGAGAATGGTTTTAGAGTTCAGGATTCAGATACTATCTTACTTTAGAACATCAAAATGAATTAACTCTTATTTCAATTCCTTCCTTCTTCTAACCTCTCAAGAGAAACAGATATCTGCGGTGGGAATGGAGCACGGACGGAAGATTTACTGTTGAATCTCGCTACAAATTCTTATCTTTTGGTGGGTGCAAATGTTCAATTGACAAGGTGCTATGAAAATGCAATGTTCCATCTAAATTTTAGATTCACATGTGGCTTGTAATAAGAGAGAGACTTCTTACTTTGGATCTGAGGAAGAAAAAAGGACTTGATAAAGGAATTCTATATATTCTGTGCAACAAGAAACTAGAGACCGTCGAATGTATTTTCCTAAAATGTGCTTTCGTAAAGTCTATATGGGCTAATAAAAGACATTTATAGCAAATCAAAGGAAAACATGGTTCAATATTCTCGTTATGAACTAAATGGAGAATAAAACAGGTTAATAAGAAAATTAGAGATATTTGGAATATGTTTGTCTTGGCGTTTTTGTCACCTCCGCTTCCCAAAAGTACAGAAACAGTGACATGCCAAGATCCGTAACCTAACTGTGTCGAGAGTGGGCTTTCTCGATACTGTTACGTTAAGCGTATAAATAAATCATATAAGTAATGTACCAAAACTGATAATAAAAGCAGAAGCATTTATTTCCATTAACTAAAATTATTACATCTTAAAGTACTGAAAGCAAACTAAATAGTTTGATTACATTGATGAAAAGAAAGCAAGCCCTAAACAGATGGGCAATAGATAAAAAGCTATCCTAATACTCTTGCGTCAACTCCGCATAGTCTTCATCAATGGGCTCCACTCCATCGTCTCCTTCATCAACCCCGTCCATATTTAACGGACGTTACAGGGATAGAGAAAGGAAAAGGAAGTCCGTCAGCGAATTACACTCGAGCAGGATTTTCTCAACAGAAACTAATGGTAAAGAGAACAAGTGTGTGTCATATGTGTGTAGAGATATGATGTATGTGTTGTAGAGATATGATGTATGTGTTGTAAGCACAGGTAAATTATGGTATATTGTGTAAGGTAACTATAGGCAATATGTTCGTTTAGTTTGTTAGACAAAAGGGTAAAGGGTTCTCGAGATTATTCCGTTTTAACCACGGAACACGGTTGGGGAAATTAAAATGTAATGTTTCACTTTCCCGGATCTGATCGAGTAATAGGGGAATCTGAGTCCATATACTATCTTGTCTAATCAAACTACCCAGCCCCGTTTCATTCAGTGTAAAATTTTACGAATTAGAGTTAGTGTGTATATTATCTAGACATGGAACATCTTTTGTCCATATTGGAAATGTTCATATCATTCGTAGTAGTCGTTCATGTTGGGACTGTTCACCCTGTCTGCAGGGATCTTCATTTGTAATAGTATTCCATACCTAAATTCGCGCATTCTAACCCTAACCGTATCGTAGGTCATGTCGTATGATGTATCAAAAGTTGGATTCAAGTAGATGATATCTCAGTCGATATGGAATTCCACGGCCGTTGGTTATATCTCGTTCCATTATAGTTTATAAGGTAAACACGGTATTTTATAGAAACTTTAGTTTATACCGGACTACGGTATTTTATCGTAATTATTGTTTATATAAAGACCATGATATTTTGGGGAAAATATTGTTTTATGAAGCGCCATGGTATTTTAGGGTAATTATCTTTTAATAAAGATTGTGACATTTTAATAAAAATATCTCTTTATAAAGGAGTATGGTATTTATATGGTATATTATATTTTATTATAAAGGTTATGATATTTTAATAAAAATAATTAGTCTACCAAGTTCATGGTATTTTAGTACAAATTATGATTCAGAAAGGTTCGTGGTATTTTAATAAAAAAATCACTTAGAAAAGTTTAGGTCTATTTTAATGAAAATATAAATTGTTAGGAGTTAATGGTATTTTTGTGAAATAGCGATTTTAGTGAAAATATGGTTTTCCAAGTTTACCATCAATTTTATTTCAACATAAAAAAATTTACTATGATTTTCCATGTTTTAGGAAATTAGGGAAATTATCGATAACTTTTATCTAAACCCGGCGAATAATTATATTTATTCACGTAAAAGTTCCCACGGATCCTGATAGTCGCTTGATGACTTAGTTCCATATGTCCAAATATGAAATGGGGGTTGTTCATTACCCCGTGATTTTATCATGAAGGATAAAAGTTCATTATTTAATTAGGGTTTAATATTATTTTCAACCATCATAAACCGTAAAATAGATAATCTAATTAAAACCTCATAATTAGGTAGTGGAATTTTTTCCACAAGTAGATATTATCAATATAAAGATAACAGATGGTCAAGTGTTGAAAGATCCTACTTGAAATGAGTTAGGAAAATGAAAGTCGGTAAGCGTCGGGTTGTACAAAAACAGATTTATCTTGAAGCCAAGAATTCTTTAGCCTTTGGGACTTGGCCCAAAGTACAGAAGACTCGAAAAGAAAACTATAAAAAAATTTGAGATTTTTGTGTCAACGGGATTTTTTTCTTTGAATTTTACAAGATTAGGGGTCTTTATAGGAATTTATGGGATAAAAAATCCCTATTATTTTCCGCAACCGCTACAGGAGCCGGCCCCATGAGCCGACCAGATCAATACCATCGGTTGATCAGATCCAACGACCCACATACCGTCGTGCGTGAGCTGGCATAGGCCCCGGCTTGGCGCTAGCGCTACTGATCTGGGCCCAGATCAAAGGCGCCGATTTTATTTATTTTTCCTTTTTCTTTTATCTAAAAAAACGGTCGGTGGGATCTGGACCGTTGGTTTCCAGATCCGACGGTCCAGATTCATTCCCGCTCGAAAATTAAATAAAAATTCATTTTTAATATTTAAAAATGTTTTAAAATTAATTTTTGGTTTTTAAAAATAGTTAATTTTTTTTTAAAATTTGGGCAAATTATAGAAAATATATTTTGAGGTTTTCTTCCATTTGCAACAAAATTTGGTCCAAAATAAATCTTTGTCGGTTTTAAAAACTTTTCCCTTCGACAAAAATTCCATTTAAATTCTTAAAAATTACCAAAAATTTATAAAAATTCATAAAAATCATATTAATTCATTTTAATCCTGGAAAAATGTCTTTAAAGTGTTTCTACTAATAGAAGCAGTAAAATAATTGTTTTGACTCGAGAAAAATTATAAAACGCTTTTATTAAATATCTAGAGTACGTGGTCGTTACAATTTACCCTCCTTGAAATAATTTCGTCCTCGAAATTAAGGAGGTAAGAATAAGAGTAGTTACATAGAAAAAGTTACAAATAAATGGGGATAACGTTCCCTCATCTCATCCTCTCTCTTCCAAGTGGACTCGCCCGGAAAGTCCTTCCTCCACATAACTCTAATCAGCTAGACTGTCTTGTCCCTCAATGTCTTTTCCTTTCAATTTAGGATCTCGACTGGTTGTTGTTCGTAAGTTAGGTAAGCCCTTACTATTCTTTCAGAATGATCCAAAACGTGACTGGGATCACCGACATATCTCCTTAACTACGAGATATGAAAAACGCCGTGCACGCCCTCCAAAGAAGGTGGTAAGGCTAGGGATACGCAACCTCCCCAACTTGTTCAAGGATGTTGAAAGGGCCGATGAATCGCGGGCTGAGTTTTCCCAGTTTCTCGAAACCTATCACTCCGCAATTCGGTGGAATCTTTAGGAATACATGTTCACTTGATTGAAATTCTAGGTGCCTCCTTTTTGTATCTGCTCAGTATTTTTGTCGGTCTTGAGCTATACGTAGCTGTTCCCTGATGGTTTTCACTACTCCCACGGTCTCGACAATCATCTTTGGTCCTAAAAGTTTTCGATCTCCAACGTCATCCCAGTTCAATAGAGACCTGCACTTCCTCCCATATAATGCCGCGAAAGGCACCATACCGATACTTGCCTAGTAGCTGATGTTATACATGAACTCTACCAAGTGCAAGTGGTCCTCCCAAGATCCCTTAAAATCCAACATACAGGCTAGGAGCATATCTTCGAGAATCTGAACAACTCTATCGGATTGGCCATCGGTTTGAGGGTAATAGGCTATACTGAAACTCAGGTTCGTGCCAAGACTCTCATGTAGACTCTGCCAGAAATGAGATTGGAAATGTGTCTCAATCAGAAATGATGCATACATGTACTTCGTGTAATCGGACGATCTCCTCCATATATGTCTTCACTAGGCTTTCGGTTAACTGGCTGACGTGAAAAGGAATGAAATGCGTGGACTTGGTAAGTCGGTCCACGATTACCCAAACTGCATCATTGTCCTTGGTACTGCGAGGGAGTACAGTCACGAAATCAATGGTGACGTTCTGCCACTTCCATTCGGGTATCAGTAAGGGCTGTAATAGACCGGCAGTTCGATGGTGTTCAACCTTCACCTGTTGACAAATCAGGCACTTGGACACACTCTTTGCTACCTCCCGCTTCATACCATGCCACCAATAGTTTTGATGGAGGTCCTTATACACCTTCGTTCCTCTTGAATGAACGGAGCATGGAGAACTGTGCGCCTCTTTCATCAATTCCTCTATGATTTCACCTATAGGCACACAAATCCTGCTTCCATATCTTAGCGACCCGTTCTCATGTATAACAAAATCGGTCCGCAAGTTTGCTTCTACCTGCTCTCGGATCTTTTGCAATCTGACATCGCCAATTTGGGCTTCTTTGATCCGATCCACCAATGTAGGCTGAATTTGCATATTCATAAGTGATGAGGGTACCCCTGGCATTATTGCCTCCGCCTTCAACTCGTTGAGGTCCTGTAGATTCCTCCAGTGAGTAGTAAGACTCAAAACCATCGGCTGGCGACTCAGAGCGTCAGAGACCACATTTACTTTCCTTAGATAATATTACGGGTTTATATCAAAATCCGCCATTAGTTTTAGCCACCTCATTTGCCTCATATTGAGTTCTTTCTGAGTTAAGATATATTTCAAACTCTTGTGATCAGTATAAATCTCCACTTTCTCCCCCCAATAAATAATGTCTCCTGTAGGGTGTTTTTAGCCACCCCATTGAGATGAGAATGCGTGTTGCTTGTCAGGCGTATACAGATTCCCCCTACCTAAGGTAGGCTAGGGTTTATTGATTATGGGGATCCGAATCTCCGGCAGTCGCGGAATAAACTGCCGTTAATTACCCCTCGCCTTTGGGAGCGAAAGAACCTCCGATTGACGGGTAAAACCGGTCATACGAACTCAATGTGCATATGCGTGTGTTGTGTTTTGAAGGTGTTTTGGACGTATCGGGGGCCTCGCAGAATTTACGGGGGTTCCGCTACCCGAATAGCGAGCTGGTGGTCAAGAGGGCTAGCAGCCCCCTTGCGAGGTGCGGGGCAGTGCCCCGTTAGAAATTTTTTCTAACGGGGAATGTGTTTTGAGTGTAGAGAGAGTAGGAAAAAGAAGGGTGAGGAGCATCCTAAGGACACGTAAGATGACACGTGGGCGCCGGCGCCGGCGCCGGCGGGCTACGTGCCCTGCACACGGGCGCGGAGTGCCAATAGTTTACATGCTTGGCGCGTGAGCGCAGGGCGCCAGCGGGTCACACGTCCTGCACGTGGGCGCTAGGCGACCGTGGAAAAAAAAGGCTTTGCCCTTGAACTGGGAGTTGCTCCCGAGTGACTTTTGGAGTTAAACTCCTAAAAAAAATCTTTTTGTGGAGTTAAACTCCTAAAATATCTAGATTTTTGGGGTTCAACTCCTTCGAAGTTTGGATTTGGAGTTAAACTCCTTTGAGAATTTGGAACTTGGAGTTGAACTCCTAAAAAAATTTCGAAGATGATCAAAGACGACCCATTTCTTCTCTTTTGAGCCTTGGATCCTCCCAAAGGGGGAATTTTGGAGGTGGGTCTTCTTCCTTCTCTCTTTGCTGGATCTTAAAGAAAAAGGGAAGTGAGATTAAAAATCTCCCTTTTAGGGATTTGATGGGAGATCTGAACTCCTCTTCGAGGGTTTTATGGTGAAACTTTATTTGTTTTTTTGAGAAAAAGAGAGCTAAACTCTTGATTTAATTGTAAATGAGAAGAAAGAGGCAGAACTTGAGAGAGAGGAGATGGATGCACAAACCCTAATATTTTTTAAGGGAATGAGTATTATGTTTCATTTTATTATAATGTTGCCTTATATAGGCTTACAAATTTACACAGCCTCTTAGGCTTTACAAAATGACATTTTGCCCATCCCATACAACATGTGCTTATTTCTTTTTACACATGAGCCATGGGCTTTACAAAATTTTGGTTTTATGCCTATTTATTTTACATTCATGCATGAAAATTACATCAAACCTACTTATTGCTTGACAATTATTCCTTTGGCATGGGGAGGGCCAGCCTTTTCATGCTCGGGCTCGACTTGGGCATGGACCCACTTGACCGGGGCTAGGTTCCACTTGATTTGGAGTTGACTTTGATTTTGACTTGGTCAACCGGGTTGTAAATTTTAACCCCAACACATCCAGATTTTGAGTGCGAAAATAACCGCAACGAGCTCCAAATCATGGATTGGGTAGTTGCGTTCGTGAATTTTCAACTGTCTCGATGCATACGCCACTACCTTGCCGTGTTGGTGTAACACACATCTCAATACCTTTCCTGAGACGTCGCAATGAACGTCGAAACCACCAGTTCTGTCAGGAATAGTAAGAATGGGTGTTGTGGTTAGACGAGTCTTTAACTCTGAGAACGCTTTCTCACAAGCCTCAGACCATACATAGAGCACATCCTTCCGAGTCAAACAAGTCATCGGTTCTGCAATCCTGGAGAAGTTTTTAATTAACCGACGGAAATATCCAGCAAGCCCTAAGAAGCTCCTAATCTCCGTAACTGTTTCTGGTGTTGGCCATTTTTGTATAGTGATAATTTTGGACGGATCTACCGAAATTCCATCATCCGACACAATGTGTCCCAGGAAAGCCACTCGCTCCAACTAAAACCTGCATCTGCTGAGCTTTGCGTACAGTTGATGTTGACATAAAGTTTCGAGCACAATGCGCAGATACTCTGCATGTTCCTCTCGATCCTTCAAATACCCAAGGACACCATCGATGAAAATGACGATAAACTTGTCCAAGTATTCATAAAACACTTGGTTCATTAGATTCATGAATACCGTCGGGGTATTGGTCACTCTAAAAAGCATCACTAGAAATTCGTAATGCTCATACTTAGTTTGGAAAGCCGTCTTAGGAATGTCAGACGTCTTGACTTTGAGTTGATGATAACACGTCTACAGATTTAGTTTCGAGAACACTCGAGATCCTTCCAACTGATCGAACAGATCGTCTATCCTCGGCAAGAGGATGCTTGTTCTTGATAGGGACCTTATTTAGCTCCTGATAATCTATACACATCCGCTTAGTTCCATCCTTCTTAGGTACCAAAAGAACCGGAGCACCCCAAAGTGATGTGCACGGTCTAATAAATCCCTTATCAAGGTGGTCCTCAATTTGTATTCGATACTCGGTCAATTCTTCTGGCCCAATCCGATACGGTGCTCGTAAGAATCGTTGTGTGCCTAGCATAAAGTCTATTGTGAATTCGATCGGTCGATCTGGTGGTAACCTAGACACCTCGGCGAACACATCTTCGAACTCTCAAACCACCATCGGTATATCTTCCTCCCCTGTAATGTATATAACATCTCCTGCTTCCTCGGTACAGCTATATAAGTTGCTGGACGCCAAGGATCGACTCCCGCACTTGAATACGAACATTGGATGGTCAGGAATCTCGAACACTACGCTCCTTTGACGGCAGTCGATAGTAGTGTAAAAAGTACTCAACCAGTCCATGCCCAAGACTACGTCGAAATTATGCATATTTATCACCATGAAGTTGGCGTAGAAACCCCGACAGTAGATCACCACAAGACATAAGTCGTACCCCGTAGTAGACTTGATCATACCACTATGTGTACATTCTATTCAGTGACGAGGGGTGCCACTGGAATGGATTTGGCTGTCATAAACTTTTGTGCCATAAAGCAGTGTGACGCCGGAGTCAAAAAGTGTAAGTGCAGATGCAGAGGATACTAGGACACATACGTTTTAAAAGTAAGGGTATTTGTGAGCCTAACTATACATGGGAAACGAAAATAATGGCGATATTGGAAGCAAGATAGACGGGAAAGGAATGGATACCTGTAATGACTTCCCCGTGGCCTCACCTCCTCGGCTGTCATAGTATATGCCTAGCGCTTGGGACCATTGAGCTGAGCTTGCTGAAAAACACGCTTTTACGAAGACAAGGGTGGTCCTCTAGTTAGCGCATCTTGTCCGGTTGGCTTAATAGCAGAAAGTGGTCGGTTTCTATGTTGTGGTGCCTAATTGTTGACTGGCTTGTTGACAATACCTAGTTGTCTTCTTCTCTGAGGACAATCCTCCATAGCATGATCTGGAGACCCACAAATTATACAAAATTTGTTCAAAATACGGTAGTCTCTCATGTAATGTTTGACTCTGCCGCAGTGATTGCATGTAACGGTTGGTTTCCTTGGGGCAATTAGCCCTGCCGGCCTCTTGAATTGCCGTCTTCCGTTGAATTTGGAAGACAACCCTCCTGAAGTTTGATTTACCGGTCGTTTCATTCTGGACGAACGATCGCTCTTCTTGATCCTTTTCTCCAGATCCTTATAATTACGAGCTGCTTTCAGGATTGCATCATAAGTGGGGAAAGCGGTATAGGACATGGCCGACTGTATCCTAAGATCCAATCCCTGTCAGAATCTCTTAGCATATAGTTCAGGGGTGGCAACAAGATGGAGAGCGAAATGGCTAAGCATAGCATATTCCGCCGCATATTGGTCTACAGTCATCTCCCACATAGACCCCTGTTGGAACCGAACGAACTTCCGCTCCATATCCATATGTGCTACTGCTGGAAAGTACTGAGTATCGAAACGCACCAGTTTCCCAGGTGATAGGCTCCGTCGGTCTACTTTCCTTAGCTTCCCACCATATTCGGGTATTTTTCGTGAGTTGTAGCTTGGCAATGCCGACTCACGTATCTATAATGACTCTGAAATCACTATACAATTTTTTTTAATGTACAGAAGAGAGTATAACAACATGAGTAGGAGTTATAGGTCATTATTGTTAAAGAACAGCAAGAAGGAACTTGTAGCTCATTGGTAAAGCCTTTACATTGCTGCGACATAGCCCCTATGTTCGATCCATATCAGACAAATTATTTTTCTGATTTTTCTTTTTAAAACCCAAAAGTTTACACGTGCAATACACACAAAAATGAAAAGTCAAAAAAAAATCAAACATGTGCAAAAGGGTGTTAACACTGAGTAGTACACGTGGCAAAAATCCAACGACCCCATCCCCTAGATCGGCCGACGGAAACCTCATTTGGGCCGGTACCGACGGGTGAACCATGGCAAATGATGCCCAGGCTTTGCACACACCCCCCTTCACCTACCCATAACTCCCCTGCACTGTTTTATCACCCTGCAATCAAACAGAGAGCCTTCATTTCAAAATTTATCACAATTTTAATGCATTTTAATTCACCATTTTAATTCCAAAATCCTAATTTTCCACTATAAATACCACCCCACACTTTGGCTCAACATCATTCTGAAAATTCTAACCAAAACTCTCAAAAATTTCCTAAGTACAAGTGGAGTAAAGAGGAATTAGCAAGCAAGCAACTTCCGGCGAAAATCGAAGCTAATTACGGTGCTCCTGCGACACCCCAAAGCTTTCCTACTCTTCCTTCCCCTCTTCTTAGCATAATCAAACGGTAATTCCCTTTCAATCTCTCTTCTTCTGCTTTGAAACTCCATTTCAAAATATATGTCGGTAAGTGGAGTTAATACTGATATCTTCTTCTAAACTCGAGAAATTCCACTTTTTCTTAAATATTGTTCATCCATATTCTTACACAATACTTTTAATCATAAAACCAAAGTACAGAACCAAATTTTAATCAAGAATATCATGCAAAATAACTTTAATTTAACTTTCACATTAAAATACCATGAACTTTAAATATCACCTCTTTTAGTTGTTTAAACATACCTTTAGGAAAATTCACGAGGTAATAACCTACCTCTCACGTAAACACTTGGTTTCCATAGCACGATACTTTTTGAATGTATTTTTGTTTCGAGAAAATATTCCATTAAAATACCAATTACTTTAAAAACAGAATTCTTTTAAAACAGTATTTCGATTCCTTTGCGATTATGCCTCTACAAGCCTTTTTAGGGGACCCGCTACTGGATGGTGTGGATTATCGCACATCCTTGGGTTAGTAGAGTGAGATGCAGACCTCCTCACGGAGCATTCGGTCTCGAAAAGTTTTAAATACGGTTTTTTAAGAAAAACGCATTTTTCTAATTTAATAAAATTTAATTTTTAATAATTATATAAAATTACAAAATCTATATATTTTCAATATAATAAACTTGCATTTTCTAAAAATAAAAGAATTATAAGTTTCACTAAAATACCATTAAGATACCAACAAAAGACAAGTTTTACAACAAAATACCATGAACTTTCCAAGCTAAGCAACTATCTCTAAAATACCTCAAACCCTTAAAATTTATACCCATGAAAACCATAAATAATATAAATCACCCCTCGAGGTTTATTTCGAAATCCTATTAAAATACTTTTCATAGAACCCCCTCGATATATATATAAAAACAATATTTAAGGACTTTAGTAAGTAGATGTTTAAGCGGGATCCATTCTCATGAGCCCCGGGGAGACGGAGAATGTGAGTGCTTGCCTATTCAGATTAGAAAACTTAACGGAGTTATTAATGGTAATTGTCTTGGGAAAAGACACAAATCCTGCCGTCCATGTGCATCAGTTACCGATGACTTCCGAACCTAATTCAAGATTTAAATCAGTTATAAGTGTCGGACTCAGTCTGAGTCCAACTCAAACCTGAATCTATTTCAAATCTGAATCTAAAATCAAACATGAATACTTGAACATGAATATGAATACTTGAATTCAAACCATCAATATCAAACATGTAAACTTGACTTAACCAAACCCTACTTATAATTGGACATGAACCTAACATGAATACCAGAACACAATGGTTGCTATTTAAATTGACTTGACTCGAATCATGAATACAACTTGACATGAACACAAGAATACTTGACTCGAATACATGATATTGACATGAACTCAATCTTACAACTTGATGTATTCATGGATTCGAGCAAGGCTGGTAATTTTAACTGTAACGTAGAATACACGGGGTGTTGGGGTAGTTCTTGTGTGAATCCAACGGAATCTCAGGAGTCCCCCTAGAGTATGAATCAATACCAACTAACACAAGCAAGATATCATGAGGGCCCGTGTTTCCTTGCTCCTGGATTACAGTATATTGAGTTTGGAATACTTCAACACTAGGTTGAAGTCCCGTTACTAACACTTGATTCGGGCCCGTGGTTCCTTACCCCTAGATTACAGCCTATTGGGTTCGAGAACACTCTTTAGATTGGTTGATATTCATCCTTGAACTAACGTTAAATTAGTATACCCAAGTAGAGATTTGTTAAGACACTTACATTCACTATACCTACACTACATGGCCAGGCTATACTCTACTCATGTTAGTTACCATGATATATAGAACTGCATGTTAAATAAACTTGCCATGTTTACATTAAACGATATGCTGACACACCATACTTCATAATCAATTGTTCATGATATACATTTTTTCTCTATCATTACACTTTATATTTCACTTCATTTCTTGGGGACTTATCGAGCGAAAGTTCGGTGACGAGCATTCCACCCACCCTTGTTTTCTTGGAATATTCGTCAGATACTGTGGAGACTGAGGAGGTGGACATTACAGAGGAGGAGCGATCAGAGCGCAACTCAGGACTAGATTAGTTATCTTTTTCTCAGTTTATGCATGCCGCCTATTTAGGCATATCCATTCTTGTATTTTCTTTCAGTTGAAATCATGTACTGTAAATGAATCAAGTTGAATGTATATAAAGTTGTTGAAGTTTAAATTTCATGTTTATTTCTTGTCGTTTTATATTGCTTATTTTATGCTTAGCGTATTTATTCCGGGAAATGACCTTCTTGAAATAAATACGGCACGGCCTTGTCACGTACCTGTTTCTGTCTACTGGAAAGCGGGGCGTGACGGCATCCCTTGGGACCTGAGCAGCCCCAAGGTCGTTGACAGTTCCCCAAAGCCATTCCTCAGCTTTTAATGGAGTCCCTTTCCCAGCAAAAGTCTTCGGATGCAGTGATCGAAATTGTTTAACTCCCGCGGATTCTTGGGGAGTTGGGGCTAATGCCTTCTCCAATAGCCCAGCATGTTGCTGCCTAGTTTCTCGCAGCTCTTGATGAAGGGCGGCGGTCTGTTTCTGTTGTTGGTCTAACAACCCTTGCATCATTTGCATGATGGCTGCTTGCTAAGCAGTGGCCTCATAAATCCTATTTCCTCTCCTGTTGTGCATATGGTTACGGCCAGCTATTGTTAACTGAATAAGAAGGTGGGGTTAGGTCACAACCAGATTCAAGGACGAGACAAGATAGTAACTTGCACGAAATAATAACTATTAATGCAAGAGGTAATCTAAGAAAAGGAAAAGGCATGAGACACAAGAGAATTTTGCTTGAAACTAAAATTTTATTAATAAAAATTAAAAGGAGATACAACTAAAGATAAATATGGACCTACTGTTATACATAGCTTTATTTGGCCAACTAGTACAAACTAAAACTAATATTGATCGTCTCGATCACGGTCCATCAAACATACGGGTGGAACCGCTCAGCTCTAACGCGGCGTTTGTTGACCTTACTTGCAAAGCTATAGTAGAAGGGTGAGCCTGGTATGTCATTGTTCCCCTCCGAATGGCGGCCGAGACATCGACTGTCTTGCCTGAGATTCGGGGCAGATGCTAATTGGTGTTATCCGTCTACCTCTCCGAAGATGCCAAGTTGATTTATTGCACCATGTATCGAATGTTTAAGCGGATGCGGCCGATGTAGCAGACTTCGTCAGATTCCCCCTCGTTGAGGGGTTTTTGATTGTGGAGACGCTCTTCCCTGCAGGCGCAAGCCCCTGCAGTTAATTACGCTACCGCATCGCGGTAACAACTTTCTCCTTCTCCAGCTGGTCACTTCGTGTCGTAGGTGTTTGTTTTGTTTGTGGTTGCCCGTGGATTGTATACGGAGACTAATTTATATAGTCGCCCGTAGGACGTGGACTAGTCCAAACCCGTGTTTATCTTAGATTTGGGTTTGGGGGTTTGGTTTGAGGATACGTTAGCCATATTTGAGGCTAAGATCAACTCAAACGTTTGTTAAGGATACGTTAGTCTAGTTTGAGACTAAGATCAACTTAACGGGATCGTTTAGATCCGACAAAAGAGCAATTGGCTATATTGTTCCAGTTTAGAGACATAGTGGTCCATTAAATTTATGGCCATCGGGACCCGTCACCTCTCTGACGACGTTGAAGGATTACAACGACAGATGTCGGAGGAGTTCAGAGATGTACCATTGAACCAGAGTTAATTGGGGGGATCTATAGTCCAATTTGGGACTAAAGTCTGTTTGAAGGTTTAAGGATGCGTTAGCCATATTTGAGGCTAAGATCAACTTAAACGGGATCGTTTAGATCCGACAAAAGAGCATTTGGGGGCTCTATTGTTCTAGTTTAGGGACGTAGTGGTCCATTGCCAGTTTAGGGACGTAGTGGTCCAAGTTCCAGTTTAGGGACGTGGTGGTCCATTTCCAGTTTAAGGACATAGTGGTCCATCGGTAGTTTAAGGACGCATAAGTCCATTGGTAGTTTAAGGACGCATAAGTCCATGGGTTTAAGGACCCCACAGTCCATATGGGTGTGTTTAAGGACGCATTAGTCCGTTAGTTTAAGGACGCATAAGTCCGCGGGTTTAAGGACCCCACAGTCCGTATCTTGGTTTAAGGACGCATAAGTCCATGAGTTTAAGGACCCCACAGTCCGTGTTGATGTGTGGTTGTCGGGACCCGTTACCTCTCTGAAGACGTTGAAGGATTACAACGACAAATATCAGAGGAGTTCAGAGATGTACCCTTGAACCAATGAGTTGGTTGAAAGAGCAGATGTGCTCAGTTCAATATGATTTGAGGACTTACGGCCAGTTTGGGCTAAGTCCAATTATGTTTGAAATATTGGCCCTCTGTCGGTCCATTGAAGGAGAGGCTTTGCCTCTAGAAACTTAGCCAATTGGGCTAAAGATAGTGTTGAACACTAAAGACCAACAGTGTTGAACACTGGAATTAAGATTAGCAAGTTAGTGTTTAACACTAAAAGATAATCAGTGTTAAACACTGGGAACAAAGTCTCCAGATTAGTGTTAAACACTAAGGAGAGGGGGGTCAGGTGTGGACACGTGAGAGCGCCCTAAATGCGGAGCCAGATCTCCTTTGTTTTATCCTCGAATCTGTGAATAAGTGTTAAACACTTTTCCTTTTTATTTCGAGCATTACGTGTTGACACGTGATGGGGATTTATGCGCTGACCGTTAGAACGTTTGCTAAGGGGTCACGTGGTAAACACGTGAGAGCGCCCAAAGCCTTCATTTCCATTGATCTTTCTTTCTGCGTTTTGGGAGTCACGTGGGAGCACGTGATGGCATCAAAAAGTGGGGCCAGATCCTCTTTATTTTGTTCTGCAAACAAGTGTTAAACACTTTTAATTTTCATAGCCATCACGTGTGGGCACGTGATGTATAATCATGCTCTGATTTATTAGAACACTTATTAGGGGTCACGTGCTAACACGTGAGAGCGCCCAGAATTGTTTCTGCATTTGCTTTTGTTCCATATATAATGAGGGTCACGTGGGAACACGTGAGGCATTGCCTCAAAGCTTTCCTCTTCTCATTTTTGGGGGATCTGTTCAGGGGTCACGTGGGGCACGTGACCTTAGTTCTTTTCATGAACAGAGATCTTTTAAGAATTGAATTCTTTGTAGGGTTAAACCCTAATTATGATTTTGACGGAATTAAATTCCTATCGTGAAAGAATTGAATTCTTATTTAGGATGAAACCCTGATTTCTTTTCAAAGGAATTAAATTCCCAGATATGTAAAGGAATTAAATTCTTGATTAGGGTTAAACCCTAGTTTTGTTTTAGGAGAATTAATTCTCAAAACTCAATTCCCCTTCTAAGTTTAGGATCTGCATGGCAGGATCTCGACCCGATGAGAATTAAATTCTCAAGTTATGGGGAGATGTGCTCTGTGCAGATCTTCAACCAGAAGAAGAACTAAGTTATTTTTTGTATAAGAGTTAAACTCTTGGATTTTGAGAATTAAATTCTCTGTTTGAAATTTATCTTTTTCCCTTTCTCACCTAGGGTTTTCTTTGTTGAGAATTAATTTCTCCTTTCTTTTCTTCCCTCTTGAGAATTAAATTCTCCTCTCTCTGTTTTTCTCTCAAAAAGGTAGACCCCCTCTCTTTTTTTCTTGGCTCCTATTTATAGGAGAAGGAAAAGAGTTAATTTGTTTAGCAAATCTCTCATTGGAAGATTTGATTTGATTGTTGAGAGATTTGATTTATATTTATCATTAATCTGGGCCTTTAGATCATTCAGTGAATTTTATTCACCGTGGATTTTAAATCCAAAAGATATTCTATTTGTTATCCTGGTGAGATTTTCAGGGAAATCTTTCCTTGTCCAAGGGTTTTCTATAAATTGGTGATTTTTAATCACCCTTGGATTTTTAATCTAACGGTTCCCCATGACCCTTTTCCATTTGGAAAGATTCAGAAACTTTTAGAATTTAATTCTATTAAATTATAATGCTTTTAAAGCCAGTCACGTGCTGGCACGTGACCTTTGGTCACGTGTGAGCACGTGACCCCCAATTGGGTTCCTTTCTCAGCCGCTTATTTATGTTTCAGTTTTAACCATCACGTGTCAACACGTGACCATTGGTCACGTGTAAGCACGTGATACCTCGTTGAGGTATTTTCTGACTTTTAGAATTAAATTCTATTCATTATTTTAGAGGCTTTAAAAGCCCATCACGTGTCTGCACGTGACCCATGGTCACGTGTGAGCACGTGATGCCCCATTGGGGTCTTTTCTGAGTTTTTATTGTATCTTTTAACTCCTCCAGCGGGTTCTTAAAAGCCCATCACGTGTGGACACGTAATTCCTCATAACTTTTGATCCCGGATGAATTACGAGGCCCATAATATATCAAATCGAAGGGTTTTTCGAGCCGCTTTCGATACCATCAGAATTTATCTGTTTCTCATTCGGGAGTTTGTCAAAAAGCAGCCCGGAAGATACTGGTTCCCATTTTCTTAAGCGTATCGCCGCCATTTGATACCTTGGGCTCTTTTGCGCAGAAATTTTTGGCGGGAACAAATGCCCCCCACTACTTTGCCCACGTAAGTATTTACGTGGGTGAAGTAGTGCAAAGTAATGCATAGCGTATGACCAGTTTTGGGTTGGTATATAACTTTCAGAATCTTGATCTGAGAAGATAACAAGCGGACACAAGCGTCGTCATTTATCATTGACTCAAATCTTGACTCTTAAGAGATATAGTTCCAAACCCTTAACTCCATGAGCCGCACCCTTCTATCTCTTTATGTCTTACTCTGTCGGGAAGTAGTTTATATGCTCATGAGCTTCTCCATTTCAGTGGCATGTAGCTTTGGCAAGTGTGGCTCATAGATGGTCCATCTTGACCTCTTTGCAGGGCAGTGACGGCTTGGGAGACAGGGGTAGGATCTGCCACCTAAGTCTTTTCAACTTTACGAGCCGTGAGGGTCTCATAAAGACTTTTCTCCCTACGAGTCGTGAGGATCTCGTAGGTGTATTTTCTCCTTAGGAGTCGTGAGGATTCCTAAGTGTGTTTCTCTTATAAGTCGTAATGATCTTGTAAGAGAATTTTTCCCTCTTACGAGTCGAGAGGACCCGAATCGGTTGTTCCCCTCCTTGTCGAAATTCGACTTCGGAGAGTGAGATCCGTGGATAGTATGCAAGAGACCATTTTGGGCCGACTTGCAGGATCCCAGTGCTTAGGAAACAGTTTTTTTTAATCCCGACTGCCTAAGGCTTTATCTCACGAGTCGAGACGAATCGAGAAGTTCTCGCAAAGGCATCAATTTCCTCACGAGTCGAAATGAATCGAGCAGATCTCCCAAGAATATCCTAACGTCACAGTTAACCTCTGCTATTTACGACAGAAGTCCGTTAGGGTCTGTGGTACTTAGGGTTTTGGCCGCCGTACCATCGCATGAGCTGATGTATTCCTCGATAGGCAATCGTGCTGTTCGAGTAGCCCTGCGACTGCCATGTCTCTGATCCCTTCAGGGGCTGGACAAGACGTCTTCAAGCAATCCTCCTTGGCAGTTTGACCGTCGGAAGAGCAAGCGCTAGGAATTTTCCATGCCGCTTTTTACTTGAGGTTAGGCTCATTTTGGAGAGCCCCGATGAGTCATAACCACTCCGCGCTGGTGTGGGATGATCTCCGATAGTCTTTCAGGCTTTATATGACTTGCCGTTAAGACCCTGAAGCTAGGAATTTGGCCTTTGCTTCGTTTGCTGGCATTGCGTCCTCTGTATCGAGACGAATGTCGTGGTTGTCTCTAGGTTGCTGATGAACCGTCGAGATTTGGAACTAGGGATTTTGCCGTGGCTCCTTTTGGTGATGTTGCGTCTGCTGTATCGAGACGAACGTCGAGGTGGTGACCACTCCATGTAGGATGATCTCCGGTGGTCTTTCAGGCTTTATATGACTTGCCGTTAAGACCCTGAAGCTAGGAATTTGGCCTTCGCTTCGTTTGCTTTGTCATGTGCGAATCTTGTTGGAGGAAGGATGTTGTAGTGACATTTCGTCTGCTGTATCGAGACGAACATCGAGGTGGTGACCACTCCACGTTGGTATGAGATGATCTCTGATTGTCTTTCCGGTTTTTTATGACTTACCGTTAAGACCCTGGAGCTAGGAATTTGGCCTTCGCTTCGTTTTCTTTGGTGTATCCGGATCCTGTTGGAGGAAGGATGCCGTAGTGACATCTCGTCTGCTATATTGAGACGAACGTCGAGGTGGTAACCACTCTGTGCTGGTGCGAGATGATCTCCGATTGTCTTTCAGGCTTTATATGACTTGCCGTCAAGACCTTGAAGCTAGGAATTTGGCCTTTTGCTTCATTTGCTTTGGCGCGTCCGGATCCTGTTGGAGGAAGGATGCTGTAGTGACATTTCGTCTGCTGTATCGAGACGAATGTCGTGGTGGTGACCACTCCATGTGGGATGATCTCTGTTTGTCTTTCCGGTTTTATTTGACTTACCGTCAAGACGTTGAAGCTAGGAATTTGGCCTTCGCTTCGTTTGCTTTGTCGCATCCGAATCCTGCTGGGGGAAGAACGCTGGGGTGACATTTCATCTGCTGTATCGAGACGAACGTCAAGGTGGTGATCACTCCGCGCTGGTGTGGGATGATCTCCGATAGTCTTTCAAGCTTTATATGACTTGCCGTCAAGACCCTGAAGCTAGGAATTTGGCCTTCGCTTCGTTTACTGGTATCGCGTCTGCTATATCGAGACGAATGTTGCGGTGGTGATCACTCCATGTTGGTGTGAGGACCAGGATCCGCTCTGGACGTTTCCCGCGGGATCGAAGAGTGACGTTGTCCGCATTCCACGTGACCAGGAATTTTGCTCTAGATGCTTCACACGGGTTCACTGCCGTGTCAGGCGAGGACTAGGCTCCGCTCTGGAGGCTTCGCACGGGTTCACTGCCGTGCTCTGGGAGGACCAGGATCCGCTCTAGACGTTTTCCATGGGGTCAAAGAGTGACGTTATCCGCGTTCCACGTGACCAGGAATTTTGCACTAGATGCTTCACACGGTTTCACTGCCGCGTTAGGCGAGGACTAGGCTCCGCTCTGGATGCTTCACACGGGTTCACTGCCGTGCTCTGCGAGGACCAGGATCCGCTCTGGACATTTTCCACGGGGTCAAAGAGTGACGTTATCCGCGTTCCACGTGACCAGGAATTTTGCACTAGATACTTCACACGGTTTCACTGCCGCGTTAGGCGAGGACTAGGCTCCGCTCTGGATGCTTCACACGGGTTCACTGCCGTTCTTTGCGAGGACCAGGATCCGCTCTGGACATTTTCCACAGGGTCAAAGAGTGACGTTATCCGCGTTCCACGTGACCAGGAATTTTGCACTAGATGCTTCACACGGTTTCACTGCCGCGTTAGGCGAGGACTAGGCTCCGCTCTGGATGCTTCACACGGGTTCACTGCCGTGCTCTGCGAGGACCAGGATCCGCTCTGGACGTTTTCCACAGTGTCAAAGAGTGACGTTATCCACGTTCCACGTGACCAGGAATTTTGCACTAGATGCTTCACACGGGTTCACTGCCGCGTTAGGCGAGGACTAGGCTCCGCTCTGGATGCTTCACACGGGTTCACTGCCGTGTTCTGCGAGGACCAGGATCCGCTCTGGACGTTTTCCACGGTGTCAAAGAGTGACGTTATCCGCGTTCCACGTGACCAGGAATTTTGCACTAGATGCTTCACACGGGTTCACTGCCGCGTTAGGCGAGGACTAGGCTCCGCTCTGGATGCTTCACACGGGTTCACTGCCGTGTTCTGCGAGGACCAGGATCCGCTCTGGACGTTTTCCACGGTGTCAAAGAGTGACGTTATCTGCGTTCCACGTGACCAGGAATTTTGCACTAGATGCTTCACACGGGTTCACTGCCGCGTTAGGCGAGGACTAGGCTCCGCTCTGGATGCTTCGCACGAGTTCACTGCCGTGTTCTGCGAGGACCAGGATCCGCTCTGGACGTTTTCCACGGGGTCAAAGAGTGACGTTATCCGCGTTCCACGTGACCAGGAATTTTGCACTAGATGCTTCACACGGGTTCACTGCCGCATTAGGCGAGGACTAGGCTCCGCTCTGGATGCTTCGCACGGGTTCACTGCCGTGTTCTGCGAGGACCAGGATCCGCTCTGGACGTTTTCCACGGGGTCAAAGAGTGACGTTATCCGTGTTCCACGTGACCAGGAATTTTGTTGATTGTATCCGCATTTCACGGAGTTGGGATTTGACTCTCTGTGGGAGTACATCGTCGAGTCATGGAACTGGGAGTTGCCGCTGTTCCGCTTTGCTTGATGATGTGTCCGCTGTGACGAGACGAGTGCTGAGGTGGAGCTGGGATTTTGCCATCATTCCGCTTTGCTGACCATGGGGTCTTTTATTAGCTTTGCATGTACATCCTGCTGGACTGCGAAGGAACGCCGTTGTTAACATTGCGTCTGCTGTAATGAGACGAATGCTAAGGCAGAGTTAGGATTTTGCCATCGCTCCGCTTGATGGTGTAACATCTTCGTGCTGCTGGAATGAGGAGGCACTCCGTTGTTGGTCTCCAGGCTACAGATGTGGCCATTGAGATTTGGGACTAGGGCCTTTGCCATGGCTCCGTTTCGTTGCGACTCTGAGGTCGGTTGTTGACGTCATGTCTGCATCAGGTTGGAGGGACAAAGCATGCCGGTGTTGATCTCTACGTCGTCGATGTTGACGTCGAGACCCTGAAGCTAGGGATCTTCCTTTGCTTCATTTGCTGACATCGTGTCTGTAATATTGCGACAAATGTCGAGATTGTCTCTAGGTTGTCTATGAACCGTCGAGATTTGGCTTCGCTTTCTGATAGAGCCTGTTGGGAAGGTATGGTTCCCTTTTTATCTGTGCCCCTGGATTGTATACAGGGATCGATGTGATTTCACCTGTAGGGCAAAAAGTTTCATTCTTTCATTTTTTTTATTCTTTCCGCGATGCTCTATCATTTCAGCTTTTTATATCGCGAAAATCGCGATTGCCCAATCATTTCGGCTATTTTTCGCGGTGCCCAATCATTTCGGCTATTTTTCTTTTTACTCGCTGCTTTTTATTGCGAGTTGCCCAATCATTTCGGCTATTTTTCATGCATACATTTTTACTTGCTGATTTTGTTTGCAAGTTGCCCCATCATTTCGGCTATTTCGTATGCATTTTTTTTGGCTCGCTGATTTTTTCTCGCGAGTGTGGAACTTGGAATCTGGTGCCAATCTCAGCATCAGCATCGCTGCGACTGGAATATAGCCAGGAGCGAATCATCATTTGCCATGAAAGGACTTGGAATTTGATACCGGTTTAGGCATCAGCATCGCTACAACTGGGATATTGCCAGGAGCGAATCATCATTTGCCTCTGTCGATGTCGAACAAAGGTGGCTTAGTAAACAGGGTTAAGGGTCCTGTCGTCTAAGGCTTTTGACTTTATGGGCCGTAAGGGTCCTACAAAGGTGTTTCTCCCTACAAGTCGTGAGGATCTTGTAGGTGTGTTTTCTCCTTAGGAATCGTGGGGATTCCTAAGTGTACGTTCCCCTGTAAGTCGTAAGGATCTTACAAAAGGGTTTTCTCCTTATAAGTCGGGAGGACTTACAAGAATTGTTTGCTGTACAAGTGATTGTTACGAAATATCGTTTTTGTAGTTAACCGCAATCAATAACGGTGTCGCGCGTAGCTAGACCGAGATGAGTACGGGTCGTCCTCTGGGAAACGTGGAACCTCTTATTTTTACTTTAGATGTGTTGAAAAGGAGGAAGAAATACGAATGGTTGTAGGATGGTTTCTAGATCTACGTTTAATAAGAATGTAAATATAGATCTAGATTAGTTTAAAGATGTGATTAATTATAATAAGAAGGGCTTGTAGGGTTCGTTAGGATTTAGTAGTTATGAGAGATTAATTAAAAGTTACCCTTTTTATCCATTAATAGATTTAGAACTAGAACGACGGTGATGCGTGTAGATTAGGGTTTCTGGAGGGAAAAGGAATCCCACTCGTAACCCTTATCTCGACACGGAACTCCGTTCATATCTAGCCTTTACCAAAACAATCATTAATCTAATCTCTAATCGCGGTCGGAACTAGCAAGGAATTGCTAGCGCGCCCGATTAGGATGTTAATGATTATTTTGATAAAGTTCCTAAACTTTATAGGACTTAAAAAGGGTTTAATTATTTTCATCCCCCATTAACCTACCCTAATCCTACGAACCCTAACAAGCGGAGAATTACTCGCGCATGTTGGGAGAAGAAGATGAAAAGAAAGAGAGGAAGAACATAATGTAAAAACAAACAATTAAATAAAAAAAACTACCTTTATTAATCAACTCCTTCAACTACACTTTTAATCCATAGAAAATGATTACAAAACTTGATTTGCTTCTCGATCCTTCCTAGGGAGGTAGTTGAACAGTCGATGATCAGCCTGGATGCGTGAGCGTCGGGAGCTTCGTGATCTCTTCGGCTTGATAGCTTTTCCAAGATGCCCTCGGTGCCTTTATATAGTGAAAACCCAGAATCTTTTTGTTCAGAAGTTGGTAAAATTCAGCATTTGAAAATCTCCCAAAATCTTGCATCATGAACTCTTTAAACTGCGGCGGATCCGCGGCCCCAGGGTGAGTTTGGCCGCGGATCCGCGCTCATTGGTGTGGATCTCTCTGCCGTTTCTCTTGGGCTCTCTGATGGTGACATTTGGCATTCCTAAGCATCTTCAGAATCTGAAAATATTTCCTCGGTTGCTTCCAGACTTAGTCTCAAAGTTTGCTCTTTAATTTGGAAAGTATTCTTCAACAAATTGATTTGTTTGTTAAATCCTTCATAACAACTTGGAAATAATCTGCACAACAACTCATATAAGATTTTAGTAGACTTTGTTCTACTAGGATTAGACCAATAATATTATTTGCATACATTTTCCTACCAAATGATAATTAAATATATTAACATATGGAAAATAATGTTTTTACACATAAACCCTCATATGTATAATATATTATAATAAAGTCCTTTTTTAATATAAAAATGGTAGGAAAAATGTATTACAAATGTGCAGTTTTATCGACTGAACAACAAGCATATCCCTAGTCACGGATGGGGCTTGGTTAGGGAAATGTTTATTCGTGCCCGTGGATTGTATACAAGGGTCAGTATTGAGCCCCTTGTAGGGCAGTATCGAAGGTTGTGGGGGTTGCTTAAGAACAGGTTAAGGTTTCTGTAACTTAAGACTTTCAAATCTTATGAGCCGTGAGGGTCCCATAAGAGAGTTCTCCTTACGAGTCGTGAGGATCTCGTAAGTGTAATTTCTCCTTAGGAATCGTGAGGATCCCTAAGTGTGTTGCTTCCTTGTGAGTCGTAAGGATCTCACGCAGGTGGTTTCTCCTTACAAGGTCGAGAGGATCCTGTAAGTGTCTTTTAACGAGGTTGCGCCCTTTCGGGTTTTCACAAACACTCGCCGGTAGCCCTGCTGTTTTTACTCACGGAGCCCTTTCGGATTTTCATCCGTGCCCATTTTTCTTGTAGACATACCGTTTTTTTTTTTAATTCCTTTTTTATTTTTTTTTAAAACGAGGTCGCGCCCTTTCGGGTTTTCACGAACACTCGCCGGTAGCCCTGCTGTTTTTACTCACGGAGCCTTTTTGGGTTTTCATCCGTGCCCATTTTGCTTGTGGACGTACCGTTTTTTTTCAGCCTGAAGATGCTGCGGGTTGGGAGTAGTTTAACGACGTTTCGGTCATTTGCAAGTTTTAGGACATTGCGGTCCACCGTTAGTTTAAGGACGTTTCGGTCCGACGCCAGTTTTAGGACATAGTGGTCCACCGTCGCCGTATTTGAGGCGAATCTATAGTTTACTGACTTTTCGGTCTATGGGGCTTTCCCTATGAATGAGCATGATGCCCCCGGCATATCCACCTTTTTCGAAGCATGTTGTTGTGGCGGGTTTACTTTCCACTTTTCGGGCAGCGCGAGCTTGCCCTGTTGGTATTGGTCTTCAACCCAGTTTTTAAAGACGTAGCAATTTTCGAGTGGGTGACCCATTACTCTGTGGTAGGGACAATAGTTAGGATTGTTAACGTCACCTGGTTGCAATGGACGTTTTGGATCTGGCAGAGTGATGAGCGCTCTGCGCACTGCTAGCTCGAACAATCCCTTTGTTTTATCTTTGGGAAATGAGTAAGGACGTTTCAATTTCTCTTCGAGGTATCGCGGCTTGTTGTTTTGACGACAAAACGGTCTCGGGTTACTCGGCTGTTGTTGAGTGTTGGCAACAAAGGCCGTTTTTTCCTTTTCCTTTCTCATTTCGTTTGCTCCGTCGTTTGCGGGTCCGAGATTCTTTCCGGGTAGCGTGAGATTGTACGGCTGAACATTCTCGCAACTCTCCAATTCTTTTGTTTTAGAAATGAATTCCTTGAAGAAAGGGTTAAGAGCGGCTTCTTCATCAGAATCGCTTCCAAAGGTGAGAACTCGTGATCCCCCGGGCTCGTCCCTATGACAATTGCCGGCAACTCTTTTATGCTCATCTGTCGTATTTTTTCGCTGTCTACGAGCTTCACGCTTTGTCCTGTTGAAGTGTTGCCTGTGAGCGACACACCCTTGCCACCAACACTTAAAAGAGTTGCAGTCTTCAGTAGGATGTGCGATCCTCTAATGATATAGGCAGAAGTTAGGGTGTACGTCCGTTTCATCAAAATGTATATCACCAGGAGAATTTTTTTTGAAAGAGGGCGGCCTCATCCCCATTGATATGGCTTTGGCAAATCGTTTCCTTGTTTTGATCCTGCTTTCATTTGCGGCGGATGTACTTTGATCTGGTGGGAGTGTTTCGACCCTTTTGTCCAGTCGTCGGCGTTTGGCCTTTTTAAATATGGCCATCTCGCGCTCCCGATCAGCTTTACTTTTTAGACGAATCTCATCTAGAAAAGCGTCGACCATTTCGTCTGACGGCCACACGAATTCTGGCTCAGGCTCTGTCCCCAGTTTCTCAGTGCAAGGAGTTTTTTCATCGTCCGTAAATGAGTGGGAGATCACGTGACAAGTTGCCCCCGGTGCGTCCGTCCTCTTTGGAGTGTGCGGCTGTGGTGGGTTTACTTTCCACTTTTCAGACAGCATGAACTTGCCTTGTAGGTATTGATCTTCTATCCATCCTTTAAAGATGAACCAATCCTCGATCGGGTGACTTGCCGTTTGGTGGTAAGGACAATAATTGGGATTGTTGACATCGCCTGGCTGCAACGGACGTTTTGGACTCGGCAGATTGATGAGTCTGTTGCGCACTGCCAGCTCTAACAGTCTTCTCGTTTTATCCTGGGGAAACGAATAAGGACGTCCCAGTCTCTCCTCGAGGGATGGGCGTGGATGCACGTTGTTTTGGCGAACAACCGGCTTTAAGTTGCTCGGTTGTTGTTGAGCATTGGCGACGAAGGTTGCTTTCCTTTTACCCTTTTCATTCCAAGGCTCCGTCTTTAAAGAGGAAGGAGACGATCTATGATCCATCTGATCCATTTGGGCCAACTTGTCAATCAAGGCCTGGAAAGTAGTTGGCTTGAAGAACATCATGAATTGCGAGATGGTTGCTTGCGGATCAAGAGTGCCCACGAACATGCCCACCGCCGGCTCTTCTTCGATCCGCTGTTCGCATTTCGACCATAGATTTCGCCATCGTGCTGCGTATTGAACCCACGTTTCGCCTGGCTTCACCCTGGCGTTAATCAGTGCTGTTATCGGGGTGCGCTCGCTGGCGCTGGCAAATCTCTGTGTAAACAATAGCTCCATCTCCGCAAATGTTTTGACAGAGTCATTAGGTAGCTCCGAATACCATTCAAAGGCCGTTTCTGCCAAGCTGCCGACGAATTGGCGGAGCAGCAATTTATCATCACCTCCAGTGTTGCCGCACATGGCTCTGAATTGAGCGACATGCTGATGTGGGTTCCCTGTCCCTTTATATACGTGGAACTTAGGGATCGTATATCCCGGCGGGTAACTGATTTGGTCATACCAGCCCGGATAGGGTCGTCCAGTTCTAACAATTTGCGCAGCCGCTTCATTCACTTGATGAGCCTGTATTTGATGAGCTATATAGTCATCCAGCGCAGCCTTGGAAATGGTTTCATCTTTAGCTGCTGAAAGAGCCGGAGGAGGATTCGATGTCTCTCCTTTGTCATCTTCAAGGACAATCGGAGGATCTTCAGCAGGAGGATCCTGCTGGATCATCATCCCTACCATATCTTGGAAGAGAAGCGCCATTTGTTTTATGTTAGCCGCTTGATCTGCGGCTTCTTTGTCCTTCTTTTCGAGGACTCTGCGTAGGTAGTCAACGTCAGTTTCTTGTTCATGACGTTGCTCTGATGATGCCTCCGAGCTTTCTTTTGGCCCGGTAAGTGCGGTCATTGCAGTCATCATCTCCTGAAGCTTCTGTTGCTGCTCCTGGGCTTTCGTTATGGATCGGGTGAGCGGTCGGTGACCCATCGAAGCACGGCTTTCCTCCTTTCCAGAAGCCATATAAACAGTGTGCACCACCATGCCCCCAGACTTGGGGTGTTTGTGCTCAGCGCGTTTACGGTTCGCCATGTTCAAAGAGGCTTTTTGCGGCCTCCTTTTCTTTTGAGTGGTTGAAGTTGAGGGGGCCGTTGTAGTGGGCGCCCAAGTAGCCGTTGATTTTTGTGGCTTGACAGAGTAATCCTTCCCTTGCCGAACCTTCATCGTTTTCTGTCGGCGGAGACAGTCTTGATCAATCACCGACTCCTGGATCTATCGCCAGACCTTGTAAATTTTAGAGGGTAGCCGTTGAGGGGGCTGCTCCGGCTTCTTTTCTGGAGTATCCTCCACAGGTGAAGGAGTTCTCTTCAGTATCGCAGTAGGAGAGTTTCTGCGCACCGTGTTCAGCAATTCAAAGCTGTTCTCGGTTGGAACAGCAGCATCGATCCCCACCGTTGGAGTTGGCGGAGTTATCCCAGATGGGGAGTTGCCCCCAGCCTTCCTCACTCAGCGCCAGTGGCGACGTCGAGCATGTCGCGCGGATGAGATCACCTCCGTTGTTGGATAAGCTTCTTCATTCCCCCTGCTTTGAGGAGAGACTGTTATTGGTGCTAGCCTATCGAAGACTGACGCCCGTTGAGAAGCAATGTCTAATCTGTCAAAGACAGACCTCTGAGCAGGGGAAGCAGCTTTGAGGACCTCGCCTGGAGCAGCAACCGGAATGGCCAGCCTCATAAAAACTGACTTCTTGGAAGGAGGAGCCTTTCCAATGATTTCGTCTGCTTGAGCCGGGATAGCTATCCGCTTTGGGATGGCAGCTTCGGGTATCGCGGGTTTGCAGACGTTCTGGCCCAGTCTGTTGAAAACTGAGGTATTGAAGCTGGGCGACCCGTTGAGAGGGGTCGCGGCAGTGGTAAGCCGATCAAAGACCAACTTTTTTGGGGCTTCTTGCAACGTCATTGTGGTATTGAAGCTCAACGGTGGGAGCATGGTCCCGAAGAATAATCCAGTGGTGGCCTGAGTTACCTGCTCCACTGGCATCTTGAAAAGGGAGGTCGCTTGGGGCCCATAAGTCACTCCTCCAGCAAGGACCGAGCGAGAGTTGCAGTTGCAGGCAGTGCAGTTTGAAGCCATTGATCTTCTGTTTTCTAGGGAGCAAGACACCAAATCTTAGTACCTCGAATCCACAGACAACCACAGTAAACCGCGAATTGTTCGCGAACACGACACACGAAGTGTGGAGTGGAAAGAGGAAGAGGTCCCACCGGGCGTGCCGGAATCTATTCCCCTCCGAATGGCGGCCGAGACATCGACTGTCTTGCCTGAGATTCGGGGCAGATGCTAATTGGTGTTATCCGTCTACCTCTCCGAAGATGCCAAGTTGATTTATTGCACCATGTATCGAAGGTTTAAGCGGATGCGGCCGATGTAGCAGACTTCGTCAGATTCCCCCTCGTTGAGGGGTTTTTGATTGTGGAGACGCTCTTCCCTGCAGGCGCAAGCCCCTGCAGTTAATTACGCTACCGCATCGCGGTAACAACTTTCTCCTTCTCCAGCTGGTCACTTCGTGTCGTAGGTGTTTGTTTTGTTTGTGGTTGCCCGTGGATTGTATACGGAGACTAATTTATATAGTCGCCCGTAGGACGTGGACTAGTCCAAATCCGTGTTTATCTTAGATTTGGGTTTGGGGGTTTGGTTTGAGGATACGTTAGCCATATTTGAGGCCAAGATCAACTCAAACATTTGTTAAGGATACGTTAGTCTAGTTTGAGACTAAGATCAACTTAACGGGATCGTTTAGATCCGACAAAAGAGCAATTGGCTCTATTGTTCCAGTTTAGGGACATAGTGGTCCATTAAATTTATGGCCATCGGGACCCGTCACCTCTCTGACGACGTTGAAGGATTACAACGACAGATGTCGGAGGAGTTCAGAGATGTACCCTTGAACCAGAGTTAATTGGGGGGATCTATAGTCCAATTTGGGACTAAAGTCTGTTTGAAGGTTTAAGGATGCGTTAGCCATATTTGAGGCTAAGATCAACTTAAACGGGATCGTTTAGATCCGACAAAAGAGCATTTGGGGGCTCTATTGTTCTAGTTTAGGGACGTAGTGGTCCATTGCCAGTTTAGGGACGTAGTGGTCCAAGTTCCAGTTTAGGGACGTGGTGGTCCATTTCCAGTTTAAGGACATAGTGGTCCATCGGTAGTTTAAGGACGCATAAGTCCATTGGTAGTTTAAGGACGCATAAGTCCATGGGTTTAAGGACCCCACAGTCCATATGGGTGTGTTTAAGGACGCATTAGTCCGTTAGTTTAAGGACGCATAAGTCCGCGGGTTTAAGGACCCCACAGTCCGTATCTTGGTTTAAGGACGCATAAGTCCATGAGTTTAAGGACCCCACAGTCCGTGTTGATGTGTGGTTGTCGGGACCCGTTACCTCTCTGAAGACGTTGAAGGATTACAACGACAAATATCAGAGGAGTTCAGAGATGTACCCTTGAACCAATGAGTTGGTTGAAAGAGCAGATGTGCTCAGTTCAATATGATTTGAGGACTTACGGCCAGTTTGGGCTAAGTCCAATTATGTTTGAAATATTGGCCCTCTGTCGGTCCATTGAAGGAGAGGCTTTGCCTCTAGAAACTTAGCCAATTGGGCTAAAGATAGTGTTGAACACTAAAGACCAACAGTGTTGAACACTGGAATTAAGATTAGCAAGTTAGTGTTTAACACTAAAAGATAATCAGTGTTAAACACTGGGAACAAAGTCTCCAGATTAGTGTTAAACACTAAGGAGAGGGGGGTCAGGTGTGGACACGTGAGAGCGCCCTAAATGCGGAGCCAGATCTCCTTTGTTTTATCCTCGAATCTGTGAATAAGTGTTAAACACTTTTCCTTTTTATTTCGAGCATTACGTGTTGACACGTGATGGGGATTTATGCGCTGACCGTTAGAACATTTGCTAAGGGGTCACGTGGTAAACACGTGAGAGCGCCCAAAGCCTTCATTTCCATTGATCTTTCTTTCTGCGTTTTGGGAGTCACGTGGGAGCACGTGATGGCATCAAAAAGTGGGGCCAGATCCTCTTTATTTTGTTCTGCAAACAAGTGTTAAACACTTTTAATTTTCATAGCCATCACGTGTGGGCACGTGATGTATAATCATGCTCTGATTTATTAGAACACTTATTAGGGGTCACGTGCTAACACGTGAGAGCGCCCAGAATTGTTTCTGCATTTGCTTTTGTTCCATATATAATGAGGGTCACGTGGGAACACGTGAGCCATTGCCTCAAAGCTTTCCTCTTCTCATTTTTGGGGGATCTGTTCAGGGGTCACGTGGGGCACGTGACCTTAGTTCTTTTCATGAACAGAGATCTTTTAAGAATTGAATTCTTTGTAGGGTTAAACCCTAATTATGATTTTGACGGAATTAAATTCCTATCGTGAAAGAATTGAATTCTTATTTAGGATGAAACCCTGATTTCTTTTCAAAGGAATTAAATTCCCAGATATGTAAAGGAATTAAATTCTTGATTAGGGTTAAACCCTAGTTTTGTTTTAGGAGAATTAATTCTCAAAACTCAATTCCCCTTCTAAGTTTAGGATCTGCATGGCAGGATCTCGACCCGATGAGAATTAAATTCTCAAGTTATGGGGAGATGTGCTCTGTGCAGATCTTCAACCAGAAGAAGAACTAAGTTCTTTTTTGTATAAGAGTTAAACTCTTGGATTTTGAGAATTAAATTCTCTGTTTGAAGTTTATCTTTTTCCCTTTCTCACCTAGGGTTTTCTTTGTTGAGAATTAAATTCTCCTTTCTTTTCTTCCCTCTTGAGAATTAAATTCTCCTCTCTCTGTTTTTCTCTCAAAAAGGTAGATCCCCTCTCTTCTTTTCTTGGCTCCTATTTATAGGAGAAGGAAAAGAGTTAATTTGTTTAGCAAATCTCTCATTGGAAGATTTGATTTGATTGTTGAGAGATTTGATTTATATTTATCATTAATCTGGGCCTTTAGATCATTCAGTGAATTTTATTCACCGTGGATTTTAAATCCAAAAGATATTCTATTTGTTATTCTGGTGAGATTTTCAGGGAAATCTTTCCTTGTCCAAGGGTTTTCTATAAATTGGTGATTTTTAATCACCCTTGGATTTTTAATCTAACGGTTCCCCATGACCCTTTTCCATTTGGAAAGATTCAGAAACTTTTAGAATTTAATTCTATTAAATTATAATGCTTTTAAAGCCAGTCACGTGCTGGCACGTGACCTTTGGTCACGTGTGAGCACGTGACCCCCAATTGGGTTCCTTTCTCAGCCGCTTATTTATGTTTCAGTTTTAACCATCACGTGTCAACACGTGACCATTGGTCACGTGTAAGCACGTGATACCTCGTTGAGGTATTTTCTGACTTTTAGAATTAAATTCTATTCATTATTTTAGAGGCTTTAAAAGCCCATCACGTGTTTGCACGTGACCCATGGTCACGTGTGAGCACGTGATGCCCCATTGGGGTCTTTTCTGAGTTTTTATTGTATCTTTTAACTCCTCCAGCGGGTTCTTCAAAGCCCATCACGTGTGGACACGTAATTCCTCATAACTTTTGATCCCGGATGAATTACGAGGCCCATAATATATCAAATCGAAGGGTTTTTCGAGCCGCTTTCGATACCATCAGAATTTATCTGTTTCTCATTCGGGAGTTTGTCAAAAAGCAGCCCGGAAGATACTGGTTCCCATTTTCTTAAGCGTATCGCCGCCATTTGATACCTTGGGCTCTTTTGCGCAGAAATTTTTGGCGGGAACAGTCATGGCGATATAGGCATGGAGGGGTGCGGCGCACGTATCGATAAATATGCCCATGAATATAGAGTGTCTCCCCAACAAACTATATGTTAGGATCATATTCTTCCGGTTCCTCCGCCTCAACGGGTGCCTCCTTTTCAGCTGGAGCTTCTACTTCAGCCGGGGCCTCTTCAATAGGTTCTTCTTCTGTCAGTTCTTCCTCGATGGGTTCCTTTTCCTCCGGCTCTTCCTCGATAGGTTCCTGTGAGTCACTGTCGGAGATAACCGTCAGTGGTCCATGATCTCGTCATCTGAATAACCAAGTGTAGCCTTGAAGGTAATATCTGACATGTTGTTCTCATAAGGAAGGGATACAACTCCTAGATTGGCCATGACCTGAAAGGAAAAGGCCATGGTCAGAATACGGAATGCAAAAGAAGATAAAATGAATAATGGAAGACGATATAAGTAGATAAGATTCACAAACATAATAACGTCAGTTAATGGTTTCATTTTAGTACATTGAGGACCTGCATGGGCCACCACTAAAACCCGTCATGCCCCGCTTCCCAAAAGTATAGAAACAATGGCGTGCCAATGTCCGCAACCTAACTGTGTCAAGAGTGGTCTTTCTCGATACAGTTACGTTAAGCGTATAAATAAATCATGCAGTTAATGTACCAAAACTAATAATAAAAGCAAAAACATTTATTTCTATTAACTAAAATTATTACATCTCAAAGTACTAAAAGCAAACTAGATAGTTTGATTACATTGATGAAAAGAAGCAACCTCTAAATAGGTGGGCAATAGATAAAGAGCTATCTTAATACTCTTGCGTCAACTTTGTGTAGTCTTCATTAATGGGCTCCACTTCATCGTCTCCTTCTTCATCAACCTCGTCCTCATCTAACGGATATTCCAGGGATAGAGAAAGGAAAAGGAAGTCCATCAGCGAGTTACACTCGGGGAGGATTTTCTCAACAGAAAGTAATGGTAAAGAGAACAAATGTGTCTCATATGTGTGTTGAGGTATGATGTATGTGTTGTAAGCATCAGGTAAATTATGGTATATTGTGTAAGGTAACTACAGGTAATATATCCGTTTAGTTTGTTAAACAAGGATAACGGGTTTTCTAGATTATTCCGTTTTAACCACGGAACACGGTTGTGGAAAGTGAAATGTACTGTTCGACTTTCTCGGATCTAATCGAGTAATAGAAAAATTAGATTCCGTATACTAGCTTGCCTAATCGAACTACTCAGCCCCGTTTCATTTAGTGTAAAGGTTTTACGAATTAGAGTTGGTGTGTATATCATCTACGCATGGAATATCTTTTGTCTATGTTGGGACTGTTCATATCATTTGTAGTAGTCGTTCAAGTTGGGACTGTTTATATCATTCGTAGTAGTCGTTTATGTTGGGATTGTTCACCATGTCTGCATGGATCTTTATTTGTAATAGTATTCCATAACTGGATTCGCGCATTCTAATTCTAACTGTATCGTAGGTCATGTCATGTGATATCAAAAGTTGGATTCAAGTAGATGATATCTCAGTCGATATGGACTTCTACGGCCGTTGGTTATATCTTGTTCCATTATAATTTATAAGGTAAATACAGTAATTTATAGAAACTTTAGTTTATAACGGACTATGGTATTTTATCGTAATTATTGTTTATATAAAGACCATGGTAATTTAGGGAAAATATTGTTTTATGAAGTGCCATGGTATTTTAGGGTAATTATCTTTTAATAAAGATTATGATATTTTAATAAAAACATCTCTTTATAAAAGAGTGGTATTTATATGGTATATTATCTTTTATTATAAAGGTTATGGTATTTTAATAAAAAATAATTAGTCTACCAAGTTCATGATTTTTTACTAAAATTATGATTCAGAATGGTTCGTGGTATTTTAATAAAAATATCACTTAGAAAAGTTTAGGGTATTTTAAGGAAAATACTATTTTCCCAAAGTTCGTGACATTTTAATGAAAATATAAATTGTTAGGAGTTGATGGTGTTTTTGTGAAGTAGCAATTTTACTAAAAATATGGTTTTCCAAGTTTACCATCAATTTTATTTCAATATATAAAAATTTACTATGATTTTTCCATGTTTTAAGCAATTAGGGAAATTATCGATAATCTTTATCTAAAGTCGACGAATAATTATATTTATTCATGTAAAAGTCCCCCCAGGTCCTGATAGTCGCTTGACGACTTAGTTCTATATGTCCAAGCATGAAATAGGGGTTGTACATTACCCCGTGATTTTATCGTGAAGGATAACTGCTAAAAATTCATTATTTAATTAGTGTTTAATATTGTTTTCAACCATCATAAACCGTAAAATAGATAATCTAGTTAAAACCTCATTATTAGGTCATGGATTTTTTTCCACAAGTATATATTATCAAAATGAAGATAACAAAGGGTCAAGTGTTGAGAGATCTTATCTGAAATGAGGTATGAAAATGAAAGTCGATGAGCGTCGGGTTGTACGAAAACATCTTGAAACCAAAATTTTTTTAGCCACTGGGACTTGTTCCAAAGTGTAAAAGACTCAAAAAAAAGCTCTGAATTTTTTTTGGGATTTTTTATAGACTGGATTTTTTTCTATGAATTTTACAAGATCAAGGGTCTTTATAGAGATTTATGGGATTAAAAATCCCTATTATTTTCCCCGGCCGCTACAAGAGCCGGCCCCACGAGCCGACCAGATCCACACCAATGATAGAACAGATCCAACGACCAATGTCCCATTATACGTGAGCTGGCGTAGGCCCCGGCTTAACGCAGACGCTGCTGATCTGAGTCGTAAGATCTGATCCAACGGTCCAGATCAAAGATGCCGATTTTATTTAATTTTTATTTTTCTTTTATCTAAAAACTGTGGATCTGGACTGTTGGTTTCCAGATCCGACGGTCCAGATTCATTCCCGCTCTAAAATTAAATAAAAATTCATTTTTAATATTTAAAAATGTTTTAAAATTAGTTTTTGGTTTTTAAAAATAGTTTAAAATATTTTTAAAATTTGGGAAAATTATAGAAAATATATTTTGATATTTTCTTCCATTTGCAACCAAATTTGGTCCAAAATAACTCCCTTTGGTCGGTTTTAAAAACTTTTCCCTTCAACAAAAATTCCCAAAAATTTATAAAAATTCCTAAAATCATATCAATTCATTTTAATCATGGAAAAATGTTTTAAAGTGTTTTCTACTAATAGAAGTAGTAAAGTAATTATTTTTATCTCGAGAAAAATTATAAAATGGTTTTATTAAGTATCTAGAGTACACGGTCGTTACAGTTTTGTTGGTGTATTTTGGATTGAAAGAAATGACAGAGTTTTCAAAGAGAAAATCTTCTTCTTTGGTTGTGCTTTATAATATCAATATGCTTCTGGAGTTTTAGACAAGCGCTTCGAAAAGAAAACGGATATCTTCTATGTAGAGTTGTAGAGCTTTTTTGATTCTCCTAGGTTATCTAATTTTATTTACCTTGGTAGGTAATTTCTTCTGAGATTCATATCCTATATCTTTTATCTTTTTATTTTTATCTCGTAATTGCTTTCATTTCATAATTTTAATAAAATTTTTATTTGGCTTGGGCCTTTTTGACCCTATCCATTTTTCTCAAAAAAAAAAATAGATTAATTATTTTTTTTCTTTTTGTGGAGAACCTTTCTATCGGGAATAATTTATATAGCTGGCTAAATTTTAACTTGCTACCATGAACTATAGACACTTTTCCAAATTATATCATGAACTTTTAAGATGATGGATTGATACCATGAACTTTCAAAGGCATCAAAAAACCATGAGGAAAATTACAAAATTACCAAAATACCCTTCATTTTTTTGCAAATATAGTCTTATTTATTATATGAGTGGGGTATTTTGGTAATTATGTAATTTTTCTCGGATTTTTTTTGATGCTTTTGAAAGTTCATGGTATCAATCCATCATTTTGAAAGTTCACGGTATCATTTAAGGAAAGTGACTATAGTTCATGGTGGTAAGTTGAAATTAAGCCTATTTAGTTTTAGTAAGATTTGAATAGCTATTTTTGGTCCTTTCTCACTTTTACTAAATTATGATAGTTTTTTTTCCTTTTTAATAATGGTTTGTTAATTATTTTCTGTTAATAATTTATTTCTTTTCGTTATCTCATTTTAAGAATCAGTCTCTTGTGACCCTATATAAAAGAAGGATTGGAGATGTTATTTTTCAAAATTTTCATATCAATAAAATTGAGGTTTTAATTAACTCGATAGAATCTGATTATCGTTCATGCATGGTTTTGAACGGATTGAGGATTCGGAGTGGCTGCTATTATGAGAATAATAGCACCCATGCTATTATCCTTAACGATCCAGATTCATCTAAAATTGAGATGAACAACCGAGATTTGTGTGTAACAGGGTGACTATGGTTTTGGTGCACGTATGATGTGTAGCCAAGATAGGAGGAGAGCACCCATGATATTATTTGATAATAGCAGTCACTCTTTTTCCGTTTTGAACACCCTCACGGATTTGAGGAAGTTTCAATGATTCGAGGAAGGCTCCTAAATTTGAGTCGCACATGGATTCTGGCAACCTTCATCACATCGACAGACAATTTGCCCATCTCCTGATACATAGAAACAATATATGATTAGAAATTGTTACGTGCATAGGCGGCTTTCATTTTCATTTTTATTTTTATTTTTGGAAACAAGCATATCAAATGTTATAGCCAAATTGGGTTAACAATTTGCTGATCCAATTTTACCATTTTTATGTACCGTGTTACTTACCAAATAATGGAAATAGAAATTGAGCTGATCCAGTTTGACTTTTTTTGGTACTTGATACCATTTTAAGCTCTTATAAATAAACAACCGTGTCTGATCATTTCGGATCAGCTGCAATAAATCACTTGGGAGTGTTGTCTCAACAAAACCGACAACACCAACCATTGCCCTAGAATTAACTAGAAAACCAGTTCCTGCATTTCCTTCCTGGAAAATAGTAGTAGTTTTAAATTTAAGCAGCCAAGTCCATTCCCGGATATCCTTTAGCATTAGTTTTGCGATGCGAGATGGATTGCCTTTGCGATTAATCCATCCAATAACTAAAAGAGAATCACTCTCGAGCCAGAGTTTAGAAGCATGTAGCTCAAAGACCGGCCCTACACCTCTATCCGTCAATAACTCGACCAGTGAAACTGTTAGCCTCGAGAGTCATAAGCCTTTAACTTGAAGAACATATCCATGCTTGTCTCGACAAAGAATCTCAGCACAAGCTATAGAAAAAACATTTCAAACAATATCTTATTTCAAGGCATATAAACACATATGAAAATACATAAAATATATAAATATGAAAAAAATACTTCAGAATTTTAAATTCTCCTTTTTGTCATCAGTTGAAGTCTATATAGGTGTCTTTGTTATATGGAAAATTAAAGTGTGATAATATAGAAAGTAAAATTGAATATGACAATAGAATTTACTAAAAAGTAATGTAATGAGGGAATTTCGATCTTGGGTCTCTCAACTTAATTCTATAGATTTAATGGCTCTAACCAATAATTCAAGTTACTGGTTGATATGTATATATAGCAATTGTATATTGATATGTAAAAGACATCAAATAATAGGGTTTAGAAATATCTTTTTGATAGTTCGGTGAGGGCAACCGCCCTCGCTGGGCCATATATAGGTAGATCTGCCCCTGCTCGTAGTTACTTGTTCCAAGCCTAAGTATGGTGCATACATATCTCAATATTTGCTCGTGGTTACTTGTTACTATTTTGTTCTCATGATCAGTTCCAAAGGCATGTGAGCATGATATACTTGTAAAATACAACTAGAGGATACATATCTCCTTATCTCCCAAAATAACATCAAAATGCGTGACAAGACAGAAAGGCTTTGGTCCGTTACTCTCTATTTTAGCCTTACGATGCTATACTTACCTTCCTAAATTAAAGATTGCAAGGAGGTTCTTGCAATAATATATTTAATCAGTTTTATTTGGCATCTTTGTCCATAGCCCCTCCACCTTAATATAACCTGTTATCATGAGATACTTTTCCTCAAGGCCTTTCTACAAAAAGACAAGCATGCGGATTCCATACTATGTCGAAGCCTTTGCTATTTAGGTTGTGCTTTACTTTGATAGAGAGATGAGCAAGCATATGTGACGGGGGACCAAAAAGCATAAGATAGGTGATTAATGTGTGCATCGACTTTCATGAACATATACTATTTCACTTACGTTCTAGATCAAATTTGACTTGTATTATCTTTATGCTTAAAATGTTTAATTTTGGCTGTTCAAAAGTTGAGTTAGGAAGCCTATATGAAGGCTTTAGTTGTAACGAGGAAGCATAACTTGTTGAATAAGAATTTGAATGGTTAAAGCTGAATTTGCTCAACTCAAAACTTCTTTGTAGAGTGTTTTAGAGGCTATCGGCTGCAGTTAAGAAGTTTTCATGCTTTCCTCCTCCACCTCATCCTCTCCTCCAAATGACTAAATCAACAACTAAACATTCGATTTTGTCTTAATTCTGAACCAAAGCTGCTTCAATTTTAAATTGAATTTAAACCGCTCCAAGTTCAGTTTGAAATTGATCTCTTTTTCGGCCTTTTGGCCAAATTGTCTAGATTTGTTCTGAATCATTTCATCCCTAAACTGAACCCAATCAGTCATCAAACAGCCCTTATTCAGTTCAAAACTTAATCTGGATTAATTCTGCCATTAGTAACCAAAGACCAGCAACTATTTCCAGCCATTGAATTGATGATTACAACGTGATTTTGATCAGATCTTTGATTTAGTTCAACCAAGAAGACAACTGACATCAATTAATGAAATCAAATGTGGGTGTAAAGATTATCTTATTATTTACACTAGTACGAGGAAAGTTAAGTTGGTTATTGATTTGGACCCGAGTTATTAAATTATTGGAGCTTATCTGATATTTGGAACCAATATTTATTTGAATCTAATTTCTGTGATATAAATTTGGATCATTTACAAACATATATTTAGTTAATTGCACTCAAAGTATTAGCTGTTATCATCATTAGTCATATCTTTAAACTCTGATATTCAATTGTGGCTATTTAGTTTATTGCTTCTATTTTATTAATCTCAATATTAAATCTTGGATCTCTTCATGTGTGGTTTTCTATAGATTAGAACTTTCATCTAGAGTTTATATAATTTGCACATTTTATGTGGTTTACATTTCTATTCAGTCGTGCGTCAATATATCTATTTTTACTTTTAAAGCCCAAATGATTTGAGTATGCATATCTCAATATTTACTAGTAATAGTTCATTTTTGTTTTCAAATGAGTCAAATCCACTTAATTATATCCATGTATGACATACATGTAAAATTAGCTTAAGATTACACATCTGGTATCTTTAAGAAAACTATAAAGTATGTCTGCGAAGTCAAAAGAGTCTTTGGCGAATTATTCTGTCTTGTGGACCCCCAAAATGATATTTAATGACTGTCCTAAATTAAAGATTAGATGGAAAATGCTTGTGATAATATGTTTGCTTGATACATTAATGGGTGCTTAATGAGAAACCTTGTCCATATCGACTCCCCCTAAAACAACCCATCCGTTTTTGTAAGAAACTATATGACTCACAAAAGACAAGCAGGTGGGTCCTATACCACCTAAAGAGTATTGCTATACAGGGTCCAGATTTGCTTCTATTGAAGAGACGGGAAAGGCCGTGTATTTTCACCTTTTCAACACTAGTAAAATAGGGGGTTGCCCCTACGGATATTGTAATCCGTAGGGGCAGAAATAACTTGGCCCTACGGATTAATCCGTAGGCCTAAAAGGTTTCCCCTACGGGCAAAGACGTCCAAGAATAAAAATATTAATTCTTAATTAGGTGTTTGCCCCTACGGAGCCGCAAACAAAGGACTTACGGATATGTCCGTAGGGGCAAGTAAATATCGATTTAACAAAATCCCAGATCGATCGCCTACGCTCACTTCCCTCTCTCTCTCTCGATCGCGCGTGAAAATAAGCCCCAAATCGCCACGCCGTCGCCGCCAAGGTTGTTCTCCTCGTCGCCACTGCCGGTTTCGTCGCCACTGCAGTTCTCGTCGCCACCGTGGTTCAGGTCGTCGCCACCGCCGTTCAGGTCGTCGCCCCAGCCCCAGCAGCCGTTCAGGTGAGTAAATCTCGAGGTAAGTTAAAGAATTTATTGGATTATTTTGGGCTTAGGGTTCATGGCGTGCGAGTTAGGGTTGGGCTGGGGTCGCGGTCGCAGTCGGGGTCGGGTTAGGGTTGGGGCAGGGGCTGGGCTGCGGGCTCGGGTTCGGGGTCGGGGTAGGGTTAGGGTCGGGGTCGGGGTCGGGGAAGGGTCAATTTATCAAATTTTTTATTGGGGGTGCGGCTGGGGCTGCGGGCTGGGGCTAGGGCTGGGCTGCGGCTAGGGCTAGGGCTGGGGCTGCGGCTAGGTCTGTGCGTCCTCCAGAGGGAGATCATAGGATCGGTGAAGTGAGGTGGCTGGATATGAGATACGATGGATTTCCATGTGTTCAATGGAATGCTGAGGGTCAGAGTCGGTTATTCATATATCTCCCAAAAAAGAATGAGTTTGTTATCAAAGGTGTATTGACTTCTATATCAAGGAATATCAGTTATATGTCATCCAGTGACTAAGTCTGTTTCTGGCCCAACCATATTTATGAATCGTTTCTTCTTTTTCCTTCTTACGTATATTTACTAGTTCAGACTGTATGCACCTCTGCAATCAACGCCGAGAACTTGCACATTATAGGTTAATAGACATATGCTATGAAATCACGGTGCATATCGAATTCATGATATGTTATAGTCCTTCATTATTTTTACTATGGTGAGAAAGCAGTCGCCGGTGGCCACAAGCCATAGAATTGGCAGTTGTCCTACCTGCGATAACATCTTACAAATCATCAGTAGACATCTCTGTTATATTAATCTTTTAATGTCTGCATGCATGCATGTTTATTTGCATATTTCCACTTGTTTGTGCATAGTTTTTGTGTGCATGTGTGCGTGTGTGCCACAGTTATATTTACTTCTACATCAAGGAATATCAGTCGCATGGCAGGATTTAGTCCGGTTTTGGCCTAACCGCATTTATGAATTTGTCTTTTAGATGTTTTCCTGAGTGTCACATCGTTCTCACCCAAGTTTGTAAGCCATGTTCATTATTCTTTCAATTCTTTTAACTTGAATATGCCAGTTATTGTTCCGTTTACTATAAATGCAACAAAGAGTCTCTGTTAGCACTTCCATGCACCCTTTTGCATGTTTTTATCATATCCACTCCTATCTATCCAGAAAGTCAACATCTTCTGGTATTTGTTTTCAAAAAGAAAAGATAAGAGAGGAAAAGATATTTGTCCGTCTCATATTTGAGCCATACTTTTGATTTTCTTGCAGATTCTGGGTTGATTTTCTATGATAATTCATAAACATAGTAATATTTGTAATGTTTCTTCTTGTTAGTCTAGCTTTTCTCTTATGAATGCCAACACTGTTTTTGCCCTCCTTTTCTTCGGGGCACATGATATCTTGCACCTCTCCTCTCGAAAACTTATTTCTCTTTTATTTTATATATCTTTATTTTATTTTATCTTATTTGCTACGCTTTGTTTTGTTTTATTATATTTTTCCTCTGCTAATTATATTCTTCTAGATCATGTTTGCCTAATCTATCCGAGGCTTAGCATAATCTAGTTGCGATAAACAATTCCATCTTCTGCTACTATGGTGGCACTGAGAAACTTCCATTTAGAAATGACAGCACGTATTTTGTGGAAGTACTGTACATAAGTAAAACCACAACGGGCATGACAAATTTGTTGACCAGGTTCCGATTACTGTGTGAAAGTTGTTCGGATGAAATTCTAATTCTGGTGGGATAACCGGTTCATATGGTGATTTAGGCTGCTTCAGTGATATTTATGCCTACATTGATGCCTCAAGCAACGAATCAATGATGTGGATCACAAACTAATTAAATAAATTTTGAATACCAATCTGGAATGGGATTTGTGATTGGGGAGAAGTTTGTGTGCTCATGGGCATGGCACAAGTCTGGAAAGTACAATTTACAACGATTGTGTTCCAAATTAACGTAATTCAAATAGCAATTCCTTGGAATTTTTTAGTCCAGAGAATCTTGATCGAGTCTCAGTTCCATATTATTGCTAGTGGATGCGTTTTGTTCAAAGAGTCTTTTCCTTTTAGTAATTTTCCTTTTTAGGGAGTTTTCGACATTGAAATCTCACTAGTTGATAATGTTAAATGAGTTCTAGTCCTAATTTGGTACATTTTTTTATATATAGTAGATGGTGATACTTCTTTAAGTAAGAACAACCCTACACTTAAGCGAAATCATAAATCGAAACACACATATATAGAATACAACTCATACATGGGTATCCTCAAATCTAACTTTAATTATCGATAATTTATTTTTTTCAACGATAAACACACACACAAAGCATATACACAGATTTTCTCCTTTGTCAGTAACCATCCCGTTCTTAGATTTCTCAATATAGTCATCATAACCTACAATTTATATGATACAGTCTAACATGGCCCATGAGTACGTCAGGGTTATGGACTGGATGTATGTGAATTGGCAACAACGTATGCAACCTAAGTTTGTCACTGGAGTTTCCGCTTTCATTGAATTTGCACGTGCACTTAAAATAACAACCTTTATACTAAAAAATTATGTATGCCATTACTTAGTAGTTTATGGTTTTTAGACGCAAAAGCCATTTGAGAAATACTTTTTCTACCCACTATTAATCCATATTCTCAATATAGTCATTGAATTTGCACGCGCACATAATAAGAAGGAGAAGACAGTAATGTGGCAGAAGAAGAAGGAGAAGACAGTAATGTGGCAGAAGAAGAAAAAAATGACATTCCTTGTTCTCTGTTTTAGCATCAATCTTCTGATATGAACTAATGATGGCTTTCACATAGGCTTTTCCCTTTAGAGACTTCTTAGTGTCCAATAGAAAGTATACATCAGATTTGTGCAGCTCAGGTTCTTCTATGACTTTCAAGAGTCTCAACTGATTATGTAAATTACACCCTAGTTGGATGATACTTTTACCACTTTTCACTGCAGGTGCGCTCTCTAATATTCATTTTGAATGTAATATTATCGATATTCAAAATGGATATTAGAGAGCGCACCTGCAGTGAGAAGTGATAAAAGTATCACCCAACAAGAGTGTAATTTACAGAATCAGTTGAGACTCTTGAAAGTCATAGAAGAACCTGACCAGCACAAATCTGATGTATGCTTTCCATTGGACACTAAAAAGTCTCTAAAGGGAAAAACCTATGTGAAAGCCATCATTAGTTCATATCAGAAGATTGATGCTGAAACAGAGAACAAGGAATGTCATTTTTTCTTCTTCTGCCACATTACTGTCTTCTCCTTCTTCTTCTGCCACATTACTGTCTTCTCCTTCTTATTATGTGCGCGTGCAAATTCAATGACTATATTGAGAATATGGATTAATAGTGGGTAGGAAAAGTATTTCTCAAATGGCTTTTGCGTCTAAAAACCATAAACTACTAAGTAATAGCATACATAATTTTTTTAGTATAAAGGTTGTTATTTTAAGTTTTTCCTTATAGAGATATGATCTAACTGCATCTATAAACTATAAGTGTGCAGAAAATTATGATAAGAAACCATAAGAAAGGGTCGTAGCCATGCATAACCTTGAATCTACATACCAAATCATGCAAAAGCATGCACTTATTGTCACCTTGTCTTGGAATATAAAATATCTTGGAAGACTATAAGCGAGCATTTAAATCTTGATAGCTTTTGACTTCAACATATATTTTTCTCAAGTACCATGAAATATACTTCCTCCGTATAAACCGTTTTCAGGAAGATGGATTAATAATGACAAATTATCCATTGTGGCTCACTAGGTTAGTATTTTCTCTTCTATTGACCATCTTACTAATCTGCTTGGTAAATTTATTCGGAACCGGCTGCGAATCATTAAAATACATGCATAAGAAAGAAAGCTAAAATACAGATATATAGCATACCGATACATTGAAACTTCAAAGTTGCGATGGCAATCCAGAGATATTTATTTCTACACACGTGGTGCGCGTGCGAATGCGTCAGGCATCATGGACAAATATTTCAGAACATGGAAAGTATTATTCGTATAAAGTAATTAAAACTTTTAAACACCTTGGGTAGATATTTTCTTAGTTGATGCAATCATATCATGAGGACTAAATTTAAGCTATTATACATATGCATATGTATTTTTCTAACCTAATATATCACACACACACACACACACAGAGAGAGAGAGAACACCAGTTTGGTAGAGAAATTAGCCAGCAGGACCCTGAAGAAATGAAGTCCATAGCATTGCTCATCATCATCATCCATGATCCCTTTGAAAAAATATTATCAAAGGGATCATGGATGATGATGATGAGCAATACTATGGACTCCATTTCTTCAGGATCCTGCTACCTGATTTCTCTACCTACCTGGTGTTCTGTGTGTGTGTGTGTGTGATATATTAGGTTAGAAAAATACATATGCATATGTATAATAGCTTAAATTTAGTCCTCATGATATGATTGCATCAACTAAGAAAATATCTACCTAAGGTGTTTAAAAGTTTTAATTACTTTATACGAATAATACTTTCCATGTTCTGAAATATTTGTCCATGATGCCTGACGCATTCGCACGCGCACCACGTGTGTAGAAATAAATATCTCTGGATTGTCATCGCAACTTTGAAGTTTCGATGTATCGGTATGCTATATATCTATATTTTAGCTTTCTTTCTTATGCATGTCTTTTAATGATTCGCAGCCGGTTCCGAATAAATTTACCAAGCAGATTAGTTGATGGTCAATAGAAGAGAAAATGATAACCTAGTGAGCCACAATGGATAATTTGTCATTATTAATCCATCTTCCTGAAAACGGTTTATATGGAGGAAGTATATTTCATGGTACTTGAGAAAAATATATGTTGAAGTCAAAAGCTATCAAGATTTAAATGCTTGCTTATAGTCTTCCAAGATATTTTATATTCCAAGGCAAGGTGACAATAAGTGCATGCTTTTGCATGATTTGGTATGTAGATTCAAGGTTATGCATGGCTACGACCCTTTCTTATGGTTTCTTATTATAATTTTCTGCACACTTATAGTTTATAGATGCAGTTAGATCATATCTCTATAAGGGAAAACTTAAAATAACAACCTTTATACTAAAAAAATTATGTATGCTATTACTTAGTAGTTTATGGTTTTTAGACGCAAAAGCCATTTGAGAAATACTTTTCCTACCCACTATTAATCCATATTCTCAATATAGTCATTGAATTTGCACGCGCACATAATAAGAAGGAGAAGACAGTAATATGGCAGAAGAAGAAGGAGAAGACAGTAATGTGGCAGAAGAAGAAAAAAATGACATTCCTTGTTCTCTGTTTCAGCATCAATTTTCTGATATGAACTAATGATGGCTTTCACATAGGCTTTTCCCTTTAGCGACTTCTTAGTGTCCAATGGAAAGCATACATCAGATTTATGCAGGTCAGATTCTTCTATGACTTTCAAGAGTCTCAACTGATTCTGTAAATTACACTCTTGTTGGGTGATACTTTTATCACTTCTCACTGCAGGCGCGCTCTCTAATATCCATTTTGAATGTAATATTATAGATATCCATGCCTGTTTATGTCAAAATTACTTATATTGTCAATGTTTGATTGTCTAGTTGTTGGTGATGCGTCCATATCAGGGACAGAGGCCACTCCCGTTCCTCCAGGTATGTTTATATATTATATAGGGCATGTATATTGATTTAGAATGCTATATCATAAATATACACACATTCCTTTTGCTCTTAGTTGTCCAACTCATTATCATGGGCTGCTTGATGAGATTAGATTTGCGCCTGATGATCTACAAGAGCTTGTTCACTCCCTGTCATATGTGTAAGCTGCGCTATATGCGAGTTTACCTTGTTAGTATGTATGTACTGAAATTAATTAATATTATTCAAATTTTGATACATGCAGATACCAGAGGAGCACATCTTCTATCTCTGTAGATAAGGCTTTGAATTTGTTGATTTTGGTATTTCTTGTCAATTTTATAGACCAGTATGTGCTAAATATAATGTTCTGACAGTTGCTAGGGGGAAGGCAGCATTCGAGGCTGCTGACCCCAGTCCTGGACGCCGCACACGGACGACACCACGGAGGTTGGGAGAGAGGCCGAGGACTGGGCTCTAGCAGGGCCCATATGAGGTTGGACTCCACCCCGGTGGTTACTTCCTCCGTCTCCAGTGAGCGACGTATCCAGCAGGAACTGGAGAGCTTGAAGGCCACCGTTCAGGAGTTGAAGGAGATGCTGGTATGTATACTACTTAATAGTAAAATATAATGTCATGTTATAGATATCAACATATCCAATATCAGTACATAGCCTGAGCTTATTTGGTTGTAGACTTATGTTTTATTAATCATACATGTACATATCTAATTAAAATAAACTACAGTTTTCCAAACTAGATATCCAAATGGGGTTTCGAAATAACTCGATAATGATAAGAATTCGAATAAAACAGAGTTCTTACACGCTTATTGCACACGTTAGGTCCAGACGCGACGGGGTAGGCGCAAGATTCTAGCGTTTATCAGAGGTGGAGCTAGACCGAGCTAGCCTAGCATTTTGATTCTTATTTTTTGAAACATGTATTTATTTATATGATACATATTGTACTACATTTTGAAACATTTTGGGCGATATTGATTTTGGTTTATATTTATATCATAATCAGTTTTTTGGTTTCTTTTGTATATTATATGGTTTTTTTTGGTTTCTTTGTGTTTCTTAATTAAAAAACTAAATGTTAATGCGTTGTGCAGAAACAGGCCGCTCAGAATACGGAGAACAGGAAGTCGGCGAAGAGGGGTCGCCCCACTTACACAGGTGGCTCGAGGAACATTACTCGAGCCATGGAGTTATCGGTAAATTAAGAGTTATTCTCTAATATTCTGCAATATTAAGAGTTATTCTCTAATATTTCTAATATTAAGAGTTACTTTCTAATATTGCAGACATCTCGGACCGTGGCGTCAGGTGGTACACCGAGCGTGCTGTCCGCATATCTTGTCGTCCACGGCACCTCGACAGATCCCGCCACGGGCGAGCTTCGATATCCCGACGTCGCTACCCAGGAGTACTGCGTAAGTATTAATATTTTTTCTACCCAAATTTAAAATTTTAGTTTTGGAAGGTTCAAGTTTAAATTTTAACTTATACTTTACTGCTTAATGTGGGTGGAGGAGCGGGTGGTTGAGCAGGCCCAGGCCTCGGGGATCGATTTTACCGGACAGAACGATCCGAGGCTGCTGACCCCAGTTCTGGACGCCGCACACGGAGGGCACCACGGAGGTTGGGAGAGAGGCCGGGGATTGGGCCCTAGCAGGGCCCATATGAGGTTGGACTCCACCCCGGCGGTTACTTCCTCCGTCTCCAGTGACCGGCATGTCCATCATGAACTGGAGAGCTTGAGGGCCACCGTTCAGGAGTTGAAGGAGATGCTGGTATGTATACTACTTTATAGTAAAATATCATTTCATATTATATACATATCAACATATCCATAATTAGTACGTAGCTTGAGCTTATTTGGTTTTAGACTTAAGTTTGATTAATCATACATACATATGTAATTGAAATAAACAACGCTTTTCCAAACTAGATATCCAAACAGGATTTCGAAATAACTTAATAATGATACGAATTCGAATAATAAACAGTTCTTACACGCTTCTTACACACGTTATATCCAGACGCGACAGGGTAGATCGGCCGAGCCTCCACATGCATCTCCTTCGGCTGCGGCTCCGCAAGCCACTACATCGGCTGCGGTTCCGCAGACAGCTCCTGTAGCTCCACCGCCCACTCAGACTCCCGCAGCCGCGGCTCCGCAAGCGACTACCTCGACGGCGGCTGCGCAGACCACATCGCCGGCTCCACATGCCGCTCAGACTCCCGCTCGCGACGAATTGCAGAGTTTATTGACCGAGGAGCAGGCGCGCGTTATTCTATCGTTATTCAGAGGTGGAGCTGGACCGAGCTAGGGTAGATTTTTGGTTCTTATTTTTTGAAACATGTATTTATTTATATCATACACATTGTACTACATTTTGAAACGATATTGATATTGGTTTGTATTTATATCATATTCAGTTTTTGTGTTTCTTTTATATATTATATATATGCGTGAGATGTGATTATGAATACTGCAATATATGATTTGATTGATGTATATATTATTGTGCACAAGGCGGGAAAAAATCAAGGAGCCCATTTTTTTAAAAAAATTACAGACAATATGTACCTACGGATTAATCTGTAGGCACACATGTTACCCCTACGGATATGTCCGTAGGGGCAAAATATCAGCAGTAACTGATATTTCCCCCTGATCTCAGTGCCGGGGGGTTGGGAAAGCCCCTACGGATATATCCGTAGGGGCCACTGCCTCTCCCCTACGGCGTTATCCGTAAGGGCAAAATATCAGGAATCCTGAATTTGTGCCCCTACGGAAACGTACCTACGCACATATCCGTAGGGGGTAGTACATGCCCCTACGGACATATCCGTAGGTCCAAGTAATTTATTAAAATAAACCGTAAATAATATAAAATCTTATACCCTACGGCTTAATCCGTAGGGGCAACAGGACCTACACATAAATCCGTAGGGGCAAAAATTTGACCGTAGGGGAAAGTTCAGGGCCTCAACTTGCACCTGCGGCCTTTGCACCTACGGGGTATTTTTTCGCCCCTACGTATATATCCGTAGGGGCATTGCTACGGATAAATCCGTAGGGGCAACCCTTCTTTGTAGTAGTGCAAGCGTAAATTAGCAAGTATATATATTTCAATTTTTGCTCATAGATGTACTCATTTTGTTTTTCTTTCTATCTCAAATCCATGGTCAAAGATAGTGACTACAAATACTTATAAGTACAATTAAAGATTTCATATCGTACAATATACTCTTCAAAGAAGATTGTTCAATGTGTGTGCCAAGACGAAGGAGCTAACGATTCTTTGGAAAATCGTTCTCTCTTACGGGCCTTATAATGCTATTTATCACCTTCGTAAATTAAAAAAAGGAGGGGATGCTTGTAGTAATATGTTACCCATTACATTAATGAGTTTTAATTACCAATTTTTTCCATATTCACTCCCCATCGAATAACCCAGCCGTTTCGGTAGAATACTTTTCCTACCGGCCGTTGCACAGAAAAGACAACATTGTGGGTCCATACCACCTTGAAATTTGTGTGATAGAGGGGAAGAGTATACATCTCTCTTGGACAGAGGCGGGCAAGGATTAGGATTTGGTGGATAGGCAAATCAATTTTCCCATTTTGCATTTCGAAACCCTTCTCCTTCTTCCCAATTCAATCTCTTCTTCTCTTGTACGCCAATCCAGAGACTCAACTTAAACACATTCATCCTCCATTTCTTTTCTATTTCCTGGCACCCAGATCAAAACCCGCTAAATACACAAGACCCAAATTTCAGTGTTCAATCTCTCATCTCCATTTCTCACCTTTTTACCCTAAAATCAAACTTGTTTCTGTGTCTTTAGCAATGGCCATCGATGGTAACTTTGTTGCCGCTGAGAACAAGATAGAAGAGAACAATAACACAAATTCTGAAGTTCGGGGCAGAGTAGCGCGGGTCTATGATCCATCGAATGGCAAGAGTTGCCATCAGGTATATATCTCCCTCTTTTTGCGGGAGTTAATCAACACAAATGATAAACCATGTTGCAAATTTCACTTTCTTTTTGTTTTTGTCAATTTATCTTAGTTCAGTTGTTTGCGGAGGAATAATAACCCTTGTGATAGCATAATCTCTTGATTTTTCTTCTAAAGTATGTTGTTCAGATTAGGATTAGCGGAGGGAAAATAAACCAATGTCACAAATATCTGATATTTATTTCCCTTTGTCAAGGTTGTTTGATAAAGGGGAGGAAAGATGTCACAAAATTCCTTCTCTTATTATTTTCTTTACTTCATCAAAAGTTCACCATTTAACAAAGTGATATCCTTGAGTACTTTTTAACTTTTGATTTTTAAATTTGGGCTTGATATCCATTATTTTAGTTGGAAGAAGGAAGATTTTGCAGCTTCTTAAGTAGGCTATAAAAGAAGCGTGACCCATGGGAAACATAACTTAATTTTTGTTTTTTCAAGTTATGTTGTTCAGTTGCATATTAGTTGATAGAAATCACAACCCATATCCAAAATTCCATCTTTCTGAGGTAGGCCGAGAAAGGACATGGCATGTCACCAATTCCTTATCTTGTTAATTTTTCTTCTTTAACGTTTTAATCGAATGTCAAGCTATATCACCAATTCTCACCTTCAGCTTTCTTTCATTACAGTGTAGGCAGAAGACGAAAGAAATTGCGCCTTCTTATAAGAATTTGAGGAAGCGAAAGTCGTGTACTTTAACATTTTGCACCAGATGTCTTTTAAACAGGTTTTATCCCTTTACATTTGTCATAGTTTTGATCATATTTCGTGCTTAATTTCTTTTGAAATTTGTTTATGTATTCTTTAATATTGATATGATTTTGTGGGATTTATATATGGGCAAAATTCGGAAGAGGTTGCCAAATTAGGGGATTGGAATTGCCCCAAATGCCGTGGGGTTTGCAATTGCAGCTGTTGCATGTAAATTGTCTAGTACGTTTTTTCTTAGAAATTTATGCTGAAGTTGGGCTATATACATTTTTGGGAATTGATTTAGGTTCCGGATTTCACAGGAAAGGAAAAAGGTTGCAACCAACTGGAAGTCTTATTCACATAGCTAAAGCAACTGGGTGCAATTCTGTCCATGATTTATTGCAACGACCAGAGGGTTTCGAGCATCAAAATGTGGTAGGGGTGCTTCTCTGAAAAAACTCTTCTGGCATTTTTTTCAGTGTTGGAATAAACTAACATTCACATGCTTCATAAAGTATGATAATATATGAATGAAGAAGCATATGAGTTAATCATCTTACTATTTGTTACTTTCTGTACTTGGTTTTGGTAAGGAAACTAAAAAGGGCTGTAAAAGATTAAAGCTTAAAGACTATGGGGTTTGCAAAGAAGATATTGTGCTTCCTCTAGGCAGGCCCTTAACAGAAGTTGCTGGTATTGAACTGCCAGCTCAGGATATTGGAGCTGCTTTGCAGTTTCTGGAGTTCTGCAATGCATTCTCTGAGGTGTTAGCTCCATGTCCCGTTTACTGCGTTTGTAGTTCATATTGTTTTAAATGATATTTTGAGAGTTCTTATATATATGACATGAATTTCTCATTATAGTTTGTGATTTGCATAACTAAGTTGAACTTAAATATAATTTTGTTTGCTGCAATGCAAGGGAGGTGATTTCCCCATTCTTTTGGGTATCACAACTTTTAGTTTGATTGTTGAGATTATTAAGTCTTCTCTCTGGAAAAAGGAATAGGATTTATGTACTCGAACCAAAGGTTTGGATAAAGGGTTTCTTCTTTGTCACTCTCTTCAAAAAGTGGGTGTTTATGTCTTAAAAACAAATTCCTAGTTTACTATATTTCTTGTGAATTCTGCTTTCTTAAATCTGAAATTTCCGACCACGACTGCTGCTAGTTTTTTTACTCTGGATAGCATTGCGTTCCTTAAGCCTCTTGGACATAGTATGGTTTGATTATATATTTGCTTATTCTATAAATTTACTTTTCGATTATCTTCTTCTCTTTAGGTTCTTGATATTCAGAAAGGGCAGCCTGAAAGCATTCTTCAAGATCTATTTAGAGGATGCGTTGAACATCATGAAGTGCACTCGGCACTTGTTGAGTTTAACATCAAATTGCTATCACTTGTTGAAAAGGACATGGAAAAAGAGTAATGATTTTTGCCATAATGTTTTCTTGGAATCTCGATGTAATTTACTGTCTCTTATACATTCTTTTTGTTGAAATTTTTCTGATTAGCCTTTACACAACAAAACATCAGTGGGGATGCATGGCCGATAAAGCTGAGGAGGTGTATTGAGGAATCCCAATGCACCTTGGATGAACTGCCTATTGACTTCGTCGACAGGGTTTCATATGAGAATCTCGAGGCATCCGAAAAATTAAAATTAGTGATTATTCTGTGTGACGAGGTTCTTGGCACTGAGTTAGTCTTTTCTATCAGTTCCGTCGAAGGGAATGCCATGTGCTCATAATTTTTTCCACATTAACTTTCACTAGGTTTTTATGTTCAGGAAAATGAGAGGTTGGATAGCTGAGGTGGCAGCAAGGTTTGATGAAGAGAGGAAGAAAAACAAAGAAAAAGTTGTTTCTGCCAAGGGAAAGGTTCTCAATTTCAGGAAACCAGTGTCCACAATTTTTTAGTTGCTTAATATTTGTCTCATGTTCTAGTATGTAGCATATTGTCTTGTGTAGGAAAAACTTTTACATCAGACGTTGAAGGATGAAAAGGGGAAGGCAGCACTTTCAGCCACCGGAGGAAATTCGATGTGTGAAACTGAGTTTGACGATGCCCGTCTCTTCCGAATGGAAATTGAGGCAGACTCTGCGCAAACTGAAGCCCTTGCGTCTTCTGAACCTGCTCTTAAGAGTATGTCAATTGTTTTTTTCCCTTAGCTTATTTGAGTGAATGATTCCCTTAATTCTAACTGCAACTGCATCTGTTCATAACATTCATTTTACTACATAATATGGTTGGACTTGATGCTTGCGAGCTTTACGTACCAGTAACTTGGAGGGCTTTCTCTTCAAGAATAGTCAGACCGGTGTAAGAGATTGACACTATACATTATTATTCCATTTGGGTGCACAGCTAATTAAATGGTTGCCTTCATATGGATTTTTGTAAGTTAACTTTTGTCATATTTCAATGTCTTAAAAGCGGTCTGGGCACCTGTCTAGGAAGCCGCCTTGCCTAGACGAGGCAGCCTAAGTCTAGTTACAAGGTGCGAGTTGACCCACTTAATCATTATATAGTATTTTAACAAAAAACAATCGTATGAACCAATTGAAACTCTCAATTTTCCCAACCTTCATCTTCCCTTAAATTCTTGATTCCTTTATTGAATGCCCTTGTACCCCCGTTCCTCCATATGATCAATGACGATGAAGAAGGAACATCGAACAACTTCTTCATGATGCTATCCGTTAACCGAGGCAGAAGCTTCCTCGATTCTTAGACGGCCGTTAGCTCTTCTCTCTTCTTGGTGTGTCTTTGCCAGTGATCTCTTAATCTAAGTAGATCACAATATCCATCATCTATTTTGCCGAAGGAGCATTTCTCTCCTATAAAACTTTCTTTTCCCAAGCATGAGGTCGCCGGTTCAATATCCAAGTGGGCCGAATCAAAAAATTACAATATCCGTGTTTGTATGTGCGCGTTCACGTTTGATGAATTCGCGCCTTAAGTTCGCCCATGTGAATGATCCTTGCTTCTCAAGTTCATCTACACGGTCTTTTCAAAATGGGAAAAAGCGGAGCGTACAGAGTGCCTAATCGCTTAAGCGCCGCTCAAATGCTGAAGGAGCCGCTTTGGCCGTTTTAGAATTCAAGAATGTTTTAATTTGGTTTAATTTTGTCATTTCTTGTAAGTTGATGTTCAACATTGATTCTCATGAGCTATTTTACTATTTTTTTAATGCCCCTCCACGGGCAGATCTACATGGGGCCCAGCTGAGGCAATTGACCGCACTAAATTTTTGCTAAAAAACAAAAGATTTATACCGGCAGTAAGAAAGTATTATATTTTGGAATATAGTTTATACATACACATGCTATAAAACATCAATATTGGAATCTAGCCTAGATGGTAAATTACACAATTGCTTAATTAAAGGTCATGGGTTCAATTTTCAATTTTTGCATTATTTATTTTTAGAGATTTTTTGCATGTGTGTATTTGGAGAGAGATTTTTTTTTCCTTTTTTTGGATTTTCTTTAAAACCGAGATGTCATGTAAGTTCTAGTTATAATATTAAAGATGCTTCATGTTAATGGTATGGGTTCCAATATGCTTTTATAATATGGAAATTTCCAAATGCTTAAATTATTTTAAAGATTATTTTTTACCTTTTAAATTATGTAATATTTTTTTATATATTTAGTATGACTTTTCAATAGAACATCATTGTTTTTATTGTCCTCATTGACCAGAATTTCTGCATCCGCCCTTGAGCCCCTTTCAAATCGAGTTTCAACGTCAATATCGATATTGATGGAACTTTGAAGTCAAAATCCAAAACTCGAAGTTGAAAATCACTAGTAAAATAAGGGGTTGCCCCTACGGATAATAACATCCGTAGGGGCAGTTAAAGTTTGGCCCTATGGATTAATCCGTAGGGCAAAATGGTTGCCCCTACGGTCCTTCAATATTTATTTAAAATTTATTAAATCTTAAAGTGATGTTTGCCTCTACGGAGCCGCAAACCAGGCATCTACGGGTATATCCGTAGGGGCATATAAATAGGGATTTAAGAGATCGATCCCCACGCTGATTATTTCTTTTTCTTATTCTCGCGCGAAACCAAATTTTCCCAAATCGAGATCGTCGTCGCCGCCGCGCTGCAGTGATCTCATCGTTGCCGAATCATCGTCGCCACGCCTGCGCAGTGATCTCGTGGTCGCCACCGTGCTCCGCTCTCGTTGTCGCTACCGCCCTCGTCGTCGCCGATTGCGTCTCTGTCGTCGCCTAAAGGTAATTAGTTAAACATTATTATAATGATGTTAGGGTAGCGATCGATGAGGGTTAGGATTAGGTATCGGTTGTGGTTAGGGTTAGGATTAGGGTACGGGTTCGATCGGCGGTTGGGGTTCGACGACTGGTGTTGGGGTTAGGGTTAGGGTTCGGTTGGGGTTTGGTGTTGGGGTTGGGGTTCGGCTGGGGCTGGGTTGGGGTTAGGGTTAGGCCGGGTTAGGGTTTGGTGTTGGGTTGGGGTTCGGCTGGGGCTGGGTTGGGGTTAGGATGAGTTGGAGAGATTGAAGGCGAGCTGGGTTTTGGGAGAAGAGAAGGAAATGGCACTGCTTGCTGCTTCAATTTTTTGATATAGATAGATAAGGTTCTTTTGGGATTTTGGAGGGGTTTTGGAAGAAATAAATAGCTTTGGAGATGAAATGGGGCATTTCGGTAATTTGATTCTCTGTTGCAAATATTATTTATCAATATATTTAATTATAAATATTAAATAAAATAACGTAAACTATAAATAATATGAAACCAATATATGATACTCGATGATAATATGAAACCTTCATATTTCCATCGATACTCATATATGAAACTAAAAGCGCCACTTAGTTCCCGTCTATCGGTTAACATACGTGCGATGCTCGTCGTGACCTAGAACTATACGAAGGTTGTTAAATATCGGACAGTATAGCTCGATACTAACAACCGTCGTATAGTTTACGCGACGAGAAAATTCAATCGTATGGTAACCCATAGATTTTTCCCGTGTGGACAAGTTAAGAATGTATAAAGCAAACGCCTTCATTCACTTGTGTTTTCATCCGTTTCGAGATATTTCGTCGGTACCTTTCCGCTGGTTCTCCATGTACAAAGATAGATTAGATGTTCATTTCAACGTTGTTTCACAGCTTTGAAATGATTATCTATTCTATTACAGTGTACTCGGAGAACAGCGGGGAGGTGCTGCTGAAATTTACTCGAAATGGTTGAAAGCACAAGTGATGGGCGTTCGCTCTATACATTCTTAATGAGATAGAAGCCTACCCCCGACAGCCGGAACACACACATACAATAAGAATACACAACAAACGCATAATTAGGGAGCGATTCGAGATGTTCGGGTTAAAACCAATATATGATACTTGATGATAATATGAAACCTTCATATTCCCATCGATACTCATATATGAAACTAAAAGTGCCACTTAGTCCCCGTCTATCGGTTAACATACGTGCGATACTCGTCGTGACCTAGAACTATACGAAGGTTGTTAAATATCGGACAGTATAGCTCGATACTAACAACCGTTGTATAGTCTACGCGACGAGAAAATTCAATCGTATAGTAACCTATAGATTTGTCCCGTGTGGACAAGTTAAGAATGTATAAAGCAAACGCCTTCATTCACTTGTGTTTTCATCCGTTTCGAGATATTTCGTCGGTACCTTTCCGCTGGTTCTCCGTGTATAAAGATAGATTAGATGTTCATTTCAACGTTGTTTCACAGCTTTGAAATGATTATCTATTCTATTACAGTGTACTCGGAGAACAGCGGGGAAGTGCTGCCGAAATTTACTCGAAACGGTTGAAAGCACAAGTGATGGGCGTTCGCTCTATACATTCTTAATGGGATAGAAGCCTACCCCCGACAGCCGGAACACACACATACAAACGCATAACTAGAGAGCGATTCGAGATGTTCGGGTTAAAACCAATATATGATAATATGAAACCTTCATATTCCCATCGATACTCATATATGAAACTAAAAGCGCCACTTAGTCCCCGTCTATCGGTTAACATACGTGCGATAATTTATTCTTTTCAACGACAAACGCACACACAAAGCATATACACGGATTTTCTCCTTTGTCAGTAACTATCCCGTTCTTATATTTCTCAATATAGTCAGCATAACTTACAATTTATATGTTATTCAGTCTAACATGGCCCATGAATACGTCAGAGTTAAGGACTGGATGTATGTGGATTGGAAACAACGTATGCAACCTAAGTTTGTCGCAGGAGTTGCTGCTTTCCTTGAATTTGCACGCGCACATAATAAGATCATAATAGAGAAGATTCTCTGTCCGTGCGATAGATGTGGCAATAAGTACTGGCAGAAGGTAGAATTGGCAGAGCTTCATATTGTAAAACATGGGTTTACTAGACTTTATTCAACTTGGAAATATCACGGGGAAGGAGAAGAATGCAGTACTGCGGTAGAAGAAGAAGGAGAACACGATAATGCGGCAGGAGAAGAAGAAGAATTCGGTAATATGGCAGGAGACGGAAATTTATTTCCATCAGAAGAAATGGAGGATATGGTAGAGGCTGCCCTAGGTGAATCTATTCGTACCGAAGATGACATTCCTTCCGGTCAAGGACCGCGTGCGGATAAATATGAAAATTTCATGAATGATGCTAGGAAACCAATTTATGAGAATGCGAAGTATTCCACCCTCTCATGGTTCGTCCAACTTTTCTAGATTAAGTGCCTAAATGGATGGAGCAACAAGTCATTCACAATGCTTCTTTCGTTCTTGAAAGATTCTATGCCTCCGGGAAATAATGTGCCCGAAAGCTGGTACGATGCCCAGAAGATGATGTCTGATTTGGGTCTAAAGTGCGAGAAGATTCAAGCATGTCCTAAAAATTGCGTGTTGTACCGGAAAGAGAATTCAGATTTGAAAGAGTGTCCAACATGCGGAGAGGCCAGGTATAAGCCGAAAGATTCTGATAAGAAGCCTGATATACCTGTGAAGATAGCACGATACTTTCCCATAACACAGAGGCTACAGAGGCTATTCAGGTGCAAGAAAACAGCCGAGGCAATGATTTCGCATCACCGTGCTCCTCCAAGCGAAAATGGAAAAATGATCCATCCAAGAGATTCACCGGCATGGAATGATTTCGATAGGAGGCACGCAATATTCAGTAGCGATCCTCGCAATGTCCGGCTCGGACTGGCTACCGATGGCTTCTGCCCATTCAACTATATGGCTGGAAGTCACAGTACATGGCACGTTGTAATGATAATTTATAATCTGTCGCCTTGGTTGGCTATGGACCAATCATACTTTATGATGTCTCTTCTTATCGACGGACCAAACTCACCGGGGAACAATATCGACGTCTATCTCCGACCTCTGATCGAGGAGCTGAAAACTTTGTTCATTGATGGTGTAGAGACATATGATTCAAACACAAATACAACCTTCATACTGCGTGCGGCTTTAATGTGGACAATTAATGACTTTCCTGCGTATGGAATGCTATCAGGTTGGTCCGTACATGGTCACAAAACATGTCCTCATTGCCATGAACACACAACATCAAAATTTTTCAAATTTTAGCAGGAAGATTTATTATTGCGGCCATCGACGTTTTCTGTCTCCAGACCACCCCTATAGATTAGACACGGTTCACTTTGATGGTCATCAGGAGCTTCTTGGGCCTCCATACCCATTGTCCGGAGAGGACGTGACTGCTAAATGGGATGGTTACAATAACGTGACCTTCGAGATGGATCCGACGAAACAGGTCAAACCACAATATTGGAACAAGTTAAGCATTTTCTTCGAGTTTCCGTACTGGTCTACAAATTCAGTGCGTCATTGTCTGGACGTCATGCATATAGAGAAGGGAGTATCAGAGCACATACTTAACTTGCTTCTGTGTAAAGACGGGAAATCGAAAGACAACATGAATGCCTGGATGGATCTATAAGAGTGGGGAATAAGAAGTGAACTGCACCCTAAACCGGTAGCGGATAAACCGGGCAAGTTTGTACTTCCCAATGCCGCTTATCATATGTCACAACCGGAGAAGAAAAGATTCCTGCAGGTGTTGCATGATTTGAAAGTCCCCACAGGTTTCTCAGGATCATTCAGCAAGAAAATAAAAATTGTGAAGGGCAAGATCGATGGGCTGAAAAGTTATGATCACCATGTTATCGTGGAGCACCTTCTTCCATTAGCCCTCAGGACTTCTCTCCCCGACTCGGTTGGTCTAGTAATCAACGACCTATGTTGTTTTTTCAGGGAGTTGTATGCTAAAACACTGGAGGTTGCGACGCTGGATAAACTAGAAAATTCTATTGCGTTGATACTTTGCAAGTTTGAGCGTATTTTCCTACCGTCATTCTTCGATATCATAATACACTTGACGGTTCATCTTGCAACTGAGGCGAAGTTAGCCGGACCGGTACAATATCGATGGATGTATCCCGTCGAGAGGTACGTGTAATTTTTCGTTTCGCGCAATTTATAAATTTATTGTTGTCCTGTATGTCCGTGTTTATTTATTCAACATATTCTCATTAGGTACCTTTACACTCTTAAGAAGTATATACGCAATAAAAATCGACCAGAGGGTTCTATCATGCAAGGATGTCTTCTTGATGAAGCAACCACATTTTGTTCCCGCTATCTGGACGAGAACATTGAGATAAGGCTTAACCGACCATGAAGAATTCAAGACGGGCCATATGGTAAAGCCGAGTATAAGAGGGTAGACACTATGTTTATCAACAAGATATACCGGTTTATCTTGCTTAATTGCGCATGTCTTGAACAAATTAGAGAGTAAGTTCTTTTGGATTATTTGTTATATCTGTGTTTGTGTGTGTATGAAATGACATAATATTAATGTCACAATTATTTGTCGAAAACAGAACTCATTTTAACGAGGTACGTGAGGGGCATCCTGATTGGAATGAAGAACGTTTGGAAAAATACCATCAGGATAATTTTTGTGATTGGGTCACAGAGCATGTAAGTTATTCGAATTACATTTTATTGCTATCAGTTTTAATCTAAACTTGTATCGTTATGTATTTATCGTAAAATTTGTTTTGTTAGATCCACGATCCGAACTTGTCTGCATCATTTGAGAGTGATTCAAGATGTTTAGCTCAATTTCCTAGTATGGAGGTTGCATATTACAAAGGATTTGGTGTCCTTGGATACAAATTCGAAGTTAAGGACATAGAAACATCTAGAACCACTCAGAATAGTGGGATTGCGACGGTAGAATCGGACGGTGTGATTTACTATGGGTACTTAAATTGTATACTCGGCATCCACTATCCCGGACGATCAGAACCCTTTTATATATTCCAGTGTACTTGGTACGATCCGCGAACCGATACGGACAGGTGGAGAAGTAGTCTTAGGACTTGGAAAGATGAATATGGATTGACCAGTGTGAACACACTTCGATTTTACGGTCAGGACGATCCGTTTATCTTTCCGAACCAAGCGTTCCAAGTATACTACTCACAGTGTTTGAAGCATCCGGGGTGGAGTGTTGTATGCCGATGGAAACCTAGAGATGTCTACGATGTCCCAGAATACGAGGACAGCGATGAGGACGAAGAAGAGAGAAGGCTTAAAGTGCTCCGACCGTCTGTTTCGAAGGACGGGTTGTCTTCGACCGATCATGAAGTTACGTGGGTTAGAAATGACATCGACGATGAAATCCAAGTAGATATGTATGATGCGCCCACGAAACGAAAAAGGTTATCAGTAATGTTATATTATTACTTCACATTTTACGCTCTAGATCATATATAGTCAATACTTTTAATGATTGTCTAATGCGTCCACGAACCGTTTATCTAGATTTGATGACGATGTCGGGAGCAGCGAGGGGCGGCAGGAGCTCCAGCCGCGGCAGAGGCAGAAGCAGAGGCAGAGGCAGAGCGGTTCTGCCGCCCGGAGAGCTCCGTAGGGAGCTTCAGAGGGCCGGTCTTGCACCCAGATCGGAGACCCCTTCGGATGCCTCCTTCCGTGTTGATTTGGCCACACCTCCAGGTATACTGCACGCATATCCATTTTGAATGTAATATTACAGATATTCATGCATGTTTATGTCAAAATTACTTATATTGTCAATATTTGATTGTCTAGTTGTTGGTGATGCGTCCACATCTGGGACAGAGGCCACCCCCGCTCCTCCAGGTATGTTTATATATCATATAGTGTATGTATATTGATTTAGAATACTATATCATAAATACACACATTCCTTTTGCTCTTACTTAGCAATTTTTATTATTGTCTAGCTGTAGGTGGTGACACCACCACACCTGCGGGTATGTTTATATATCCTATAGTGCATGCATATTGATTTAGAACGTTATATTATTGATCTACACATTCTTTTTGCAATTACTTATATAATCTATTTTTAATTGTCTAATTATAGGTGGTGCGTCCACACCTTCCACAGGGGCCACTCTTGCCGTTTCCATACCCTCCGCATCGTCTGCAGGTTAGTATGAATAAATTTAAAATATTTATTCATTTTACATATGCTCTATAGAATAAATATGAACTTCATGGAAATTTAGCGTCGATGTTTATTTTATAGTTGGAGGGGATGCGTCCGGGTCCGGGACCCCGGTTGTTCCTCACCGGAGGAACTATCGTCCCGCTCGTGCTGCTGCTCGGGCCCAGGCTCGTGCGCTAGTCACCGGAGGTATATATCACACTTGAATTTTTGTTTAACCTTGATTTCTTAATACAACTTTGTTTTATTATTGATTGTCTTGATATTTCGTGCAGACGCAGGGCCTCTCCATCCCCAGAGGGGGACTCGAGGCCCGAATCAGTCCCATAGGCTGAGGCCTGATAGAGCTAGGGGGGAGGCAGCATTCCCCCTATTTTTTACCCTTGACTATCACTATACCGGTCCTCATGCCGAGAGGTTCGGCCGGTATTTAGGGTACGAGGGTCGGATCGTGAAGAACTATCCACTTCACGTTGAGTGGGGCGATCCGCACCAGCGCTCATTCGCCCTCTTCTTTGATCAGGCTCGGGTATGTATTAATATATATTTTCATTTGATCTATCCAATATATTTATTATTAACACCTGCAATCTAATAACAATGTTTTTTTTGTATTTTCAGTTGGATTACGATTTTCAGCCTGTAGCCGACCCTGATCACCCGGGGAAGGTGCTCGACCTTCATGCTCTGTACAATGGCCTGATGAAGAACATGCAGGCCAAGGTCCGATACAACAGGAATGAGCTGAAGGCCGACTGCTACTCCCTGTGGATGGCGACCCCCGAGGCAGAGAGAGCGGCCCTCCTATCTACTCCGGCGTTTGCGAGAGTCGACGTAGAGACATGGCCTCTATTGTGCGCTTATTTCGACTCCGAACGCAAACATGTATGTATTTTAAATTTAATTCATTATTTATGATATAATTTATTTCTTTGTGTTTCTTAATTAGAAAACTAAATGTTAATGCGTTGTGCAGAAACAGGCCGCTCAAAATACGGAGAACAGGAAGTCGGCGAAGAGGGGTCGCCCCACTTACACAGGTGGCTCGAGGAACATTACTCGAGCCATGGAGTTATCGGTAAATTAAGAGTTATTCTCTAATATTCTGCAATATTAAGAGTTATTCTCTAATATTTCTAATATTAAGAGTTACTTTCTAATATTGCAGACATCTCGGACCGTGGCGTCAGGTGGTACACCGAGCGTGCTGTCCGCATATCTTGCCGTCCACGGCACCTCGACAGATCCCGCCACGGGCGAGCTTCGATATCCCGACGTCGCTACCCAGGAGTACTGCGTAAGTGTTAATATTTTTTCTACCCAAATTTGAAATTTTAGTTTTGGAAGGTTCAAGTTTAAATTTTATACTTATACTTTACTGCTTAATGTGGGTGTAGGAGCGGGTGGTTGAGCAGGCCCAGGCCTCGGGGATCGATTTTACCGGACAGAACGATCCGAGGCTGCTGACCCCAGTTCAGGACGCCGCACACGGAGGGCACCACGGAGGTTGGGAGAGAGGCCGGGGATTGGGCCCTAGCAGGGCCCATATGAGGTTGGACTCCACCCCGGCGGTTACTTCCTCCGTCTCCAGTGACCGGCATGTCCATCAGGAACTGGAGAGCTTGAGGGCCACCGTTCAGGAGTTGAAGGAGATGCTGGTATGTATACTACTTTATAGTAAAATATCATTTCATATTATATACATATCAACATATCCATAATTAGTACGTAGCTTGAGCTTATTTGGTTTTAGACTTAAGTTTGATTAATCATACATACATATGTAATTAAAATAAACAACGCTTTTCCAAACTAGATATCCAAACATGGTTTCGAAATAACTTAATAATGATACGAATTCGAATAATACACAGTTCTTACACGCTTCTTACACACGTTATGTCCAGACGCGACAGGGTAGATCGGCCGAGCCTCCACATGCATCTCCTTCGGCTGCGGCTCCGCAAGCCACTACATCGGCTGCGGTTCCGCAGACAGCTCCTGTAGCTCCACCGCCTACTCAGACTCCCGCAGCCGCGGCTCCGCAAGCAACTATCTCGACGGCGGCTGCGCAGACCACATCGCCAGCTCCACATGCCGCTCAAACTCCCGCTCGCGATGCATTGCAGAGTTTATTGACCGAGGGGCAGGCGCGCGTTATTCTAACGTTATTCAGAGGTGGAGCTGGACCGAACTAGGGTAGCTTTTTGGTTCTTATTTTTTGAAACATGTATTTATTTATATCACACATTGTACTACATTTTGAAACGATATTGATATTGGTTTGTATTTATATCATATTCAGTTTTTGGGTTTCTTTTGTATATTATATATATGCGTGAGATGTGATTATGAATACTGCAATATATGATTTGATTGATGTATATAGTATTGTGCACAGGACGGGAAAAAAATCTAGCAGCCCATTTTTAAAAAAAATACAGACAATATGTACCTACGGATTAAGCCGTAGGTATATCAGTTGCCCCTACGGATAACTCCGTAGGAGCAACATATCAGGAAACCCGATATTTTCCCCCCTGATCTCAGTGCAGGGTGTTGGGAGTGCCCCTACGGATATGTCCGTAGGGGCCACTGTCTTTCCCCTACGGAGTTCTCCGTAGGAGCAAAATATCAGGAAACCTGATATTTTACCCCTACGTCATAGTACCTACGGATATAGCCGTAGGGGGTAGCACAAGGACCTACGGTTCTATCCGTAGGTACATATAATATATTCAAAAAAACCATAAAAAATATATGATTTGATTGCCCTACGGAGTAATCCGTAGGGGCAACAAGACCTACAGATATATCCGTAGGGGCAAGAATTTGCCCGTAAGGGCAAGTTCAGGGCCTCAACTTGCACCTGCGGCCTTTGCACCTACGGGGTATTTTTTCGCCCCTACGCATATATCCGTAGGGGCAGTGGGTTGCCCCTACGGATAAATCCGTAGGGACAACCCATATTTGTAGTAGTGAATGCTCTGAGGTTGAAGCGGAAGCTAGTTGAGAACTTTAGCTTTATTATCGGAATCAAAACCTGATAATCTTAGTGGCAGGATTCCCTACTTCAGAGCCAAAACTGAATCGCCAAAGCTCAAAGTTTAAGTCTCTAAGTTAGCCGCTCGAAGTCGAAGCCTCTAAGTTGAAAACTCCAACAACTTGAAATCGAAGTGGTGGATTCGCCACACAAGATGTCAAACTCAAAATTAAAGCCTCTGAAGTGAATCGAAGCCCCTAAAACCCTTCAGCCACAGAGAGAAAGAATAAAGTGAAGAATTTGGGGATTTGAGAATTGAGATTAATTTTGTTGTTATTGTCACAACAAATGCAATACATATTTACTCTTTATAAGGGTGCAAACATTAATAAAAATGGAAAAATTGTATTAGTACTAAAACATACGTATGAACTTTTAAATGTGTCCTAATAATAATAAGAAATAGAGTATAGTTACCGATGAATGGGATAAGAATATCATGATGCTTAAGCGGTAAAATGCGGAGCGATGGTTGCCACTTAAGTGGACATTTTGTAAAACACTTTCTACACACCTCAAAATAGTTTAAAAATTAATAGTCATGTTTAAAAATCAAGGGGAGGAAGGGGGAGAGAGACCATGTTAAGCCTGGATTCCCATAACCAATTCACGCTCTTTATAAGTGAAAAATCTTTATATTTTAAACTATCGAAATCGTTCATTTTGATCTACATTGTTTAATACATGGGGGCATACTCACATTTGGCTGCAAAATGATTCAATTTTTTTAAAAATAGAAACTTGTACCTACATGATTGAATGATTAAAACCATTCAATATTTTATTCATGCTGCAAAATCATTACTTATAATAAATGAAGTTATTTGGATGTCTCTAACTCATGCATTAAATTAGTTTGTGTTTTATTACCGGGATCATTAGTCGTCCTCACTTGATGCATAAGTTCGGAGTCGACTTTTTTCCATATCATGTCCTAAATCCGGCTATTAAATTTGCATAAAATCGTTGCGTGACATGGCCGCAATTATTATCCTCAGGAATTACAAAGTCTAAAAAAATCATTTATAATCTCCAAAATAAAAATAGCCTCCAAATAAAAATATCAATAAAGATTCTAATACATGTCATCTAGTCTCATAAAGATAAACCCTTAAATAATCTTCTTATTGCATCACTATATTACGATTCTAAATTCTAAAATTATTAACTAAACATAAAACTCTAAATACTCCTACGAACTGATCTGCTAGCTCACTCTGATTCTTCATGCTAATATGTAAAATTGTTAAATATAAGGGGTGAGCAAACTACAGCCTAGCAAGTATTAACTCACATGTTACAACTTATGCAAGCGAGCAACAAAATAAAACAAAATGGTTGCTCATGGTATAAAGAAACGAAATCGGGGTCAAATCGAAGAATAATATAATGTTTGAGGTCAAATCATGGATCATAACCGAAATGTCGTATATAATCATATGAACATAATAATCGTGGTTGGAAGAGAATGAATATCAAATATATAAGAAACGAGGGTGGATTAAATATATTTATAGGCATGAGCTACCACTTATGAACCAATGGCCGGGTTGTCACATACGTATCCGTAACCGGTCTGATCTACAATTGCAAAACCCTGGGGCCTACAACGACACATCCATAGGACACTGGCACAGCTAAATTCCTACTCATGTGCGCCCTATAAACTAATCCAACTCAAGTGTACACCTTAGGGAAAGACAAGGAATCAAACCAAATAGATTTTATTACTTCTCGGAATACATACACATCATAACGATCATTATCATGAATCAAATTAACCAAGATCATAAGTATGTCGAAACAAAACGAGATATCCGAGAGATATATGTGATAATAGAACATAAACATATCCAAAAGTATCAATTATGATATAAATATGTTGAAACAAACGAGATGTCCAAGAGATGTATGTGATCATGAAACATTTTCGAAAATATCAAGCATAATAAAACAATAAGGATATCATAAGTTAGAACATTTAAGTCTAATACTTCCCTGAATAGCCACCCTACTAGCTCATCGCAACTCCAAAACTAAACCTCAATTATTATAAATTCCCATAATAAGATATACAATTAATATTATTATACAACCATAGATCCCTTAAGTTTAACTAAAGCCTGCTCAACATCCCTTATGCTATTTCAAAAGGCATATTCTTATTATTTATGTTTATTCTAAAATTTATTATATTTAATTTAAGTGATAAAATGTTAAAATAAGTTATGTACATTATTGATGATCTAAATAAAAATTCTGGTGTTTTAAATTCTCACTTGAAATCTAAATGATGGCTAAAATATTAAAATTCGTGAAGAATGACAATTACCAATTATTCCATGTTATAAACTTATAATTCAAAGTTACATAAAAGATTCAAAACATAATACTTATTTTTATAGGGATCCTAAAATAGTTTTTCCTGCGCATAAATATAGAGGATAAAAATTTATTTAAGAGGATAAAATATCTAAAGTTATGTGGAGTTCATGATAACATTTCTTTTTCAAATATATAAATGATCAAAATGAATTACATAAAATTCTAAAGATTTAGAATTAATTTTCTAATTACTAGTTTGTTTCATGAAAAAGTACAGTGGTACGTGAATTAAATACTTGATTTACTTTACATTAAAATAAGACTTGATATATGTGATTCAAAGTTAAAGAAGTAAACTCACTTCTTAATAACTCCTATTATATAAGTAAAACTATAAATCTGTTTTGTTCATTATTTACTTGATATTTAGATTTATCATAAAGACAGTCTCCGATTACATAAAATTTACATCTTTTGCTTACATGTCCTACACTTTTCTTCAAACCATTACATCTAAAATATTCGAATATCACACCTTAAAATTATAAGAGAAAGAATTGTAAGAATAAAATAAAAATATTTCCTTTATTTCAAAATTAACTACTGTCATAATTTTCTATTCTAAACCAAATTCTTCTCATTGAAATGTTTCAGCTTCTTTTTATTTATTTCTAACTCAAAATGAATACTCTAGTTAATATGTAGATGAAGTATAATTATGCTATTAAAAACAGCCTCATTTAATAATACGATTGTAATTAAAAATATTTATTATATTCTGACATTTATATTAAAAATCTTTTTTAAAATTCTTACAATAATTTAATTTTTTATTTTATTTTTATACTTACATTCCTTATCCTGATTATCATAAATAGAAATAAAAGCAAAAGTTTATCTGTATCGCTATATTCTTGAAATAATTTTTAAAAGAACTCAAACTCATTTTGTTCTTCTACTTCTTGCTTTTCCTTTTCTAAATAATTTTATTAGTAAAATTTAGATAAGAAATTTCTATTCTTTTACATCTTATATTGTTGGGATCATAAATCAAAAATTGTTAAACATAAAATAATATCTTTGATGCATATGACAACTCTTTGTTTTATTATTATTGTTATTCATGTTTATTATTTCCTAACATTTTGTTCATAGTAGCAAATAAATCAAAGATTTGATTGGAACAAAACCAATATTATTATTTTTTTCACAACAAACAAATCATTTTAGTTTTGTTATATTTTAAATATTTCTTTTCTTATAAAATAACCTGCCATTTATTAAGATCTTGGATATCTATAAATGTCAATCATAATTCTGTTAACAGTTTTGATATTTCTTTCTTTTATTTTTTTATCCAAAATCTTTTCATATATTTAAGTTAATCAAGATAACCATCCATACTTTTGAGTTATTATATATATAATATTTAATGTATTCATATTAAAATTAAGGGAATTACACCATACACACACACACACATACATACATACATATATACATATATATAGGTTTTAGAGTATGAACAATGTGATAATCCAAATTATATGCGAATAAATAGTTCTAGTTGATTTTAGCATATTATTCGGTTTGCAACCGAACACTTCCAAAATATATACACGGTTAAATTAGATCTTATCGGTAGGATTTGGAAACAAATCCTTCTTGCTTTCCATTTATTAAATCCGTTTAGAGATGTGTGCGAACGATTATGAAAGGAACTTGTCATATTTTCTAAACATTATTGTTTGCACTCATGGATAGAATGTCGGGAGGATTTATTCACATACTATGTTGATAGAATAATTATCTCTTTTCTCTTTCTGCTGCAACCACACACATCCTATAGCCAGTCCTAAGCTTCCATTTTGAGCGGTTTTTATGATTTGGAACTTTTTATATGGACAATTGAGGTTTACAATAGTGACTGGTGAGTTATGTTGTTGGTCTTAAGTGGTATCTTTGTTAAAGAATTTTGGCTATGCAAACTTTTCCTTGGCAATAGTGTAAAAATGGTGAGGTAGGCCTTACATAATGCTAAATTTAAAGTCATTCTATGTGACGGTGTAACTATAGAGCCAGGAGGACCATATCAAATCTCTTCATGGCTAATTGTTACGTTCATGGTGGTGAGATGACAGTCATCACGGATTCACAGTGTTTTAAAAGGTTGGCCACCTAGGCGACTAGACGGCCGCATAGGCGCGTAATGCACCAGCTCCGTACTGCATTGGACCGCATAGTCAGTAGTTATGCTTGCCCGTATATTTTCATAAATATACTTTTTTCATTTGTGATTGGGGATGTAATTGTAATAAATTAGGATTCTATTATCAATTTATATTATAAAACCTTTGCACCCAACGTTTAAGGCTTTCTTCTCACGAGTCACCCACCTAGCGTGCCTCGCTCACGCCAGCCATGCTGCTATCGAGGGCTAGCCTTGCCGCCGCCAAAAGCCAGCCTTGCTCAGGAGATCGATCGCCTTAGTTGAGGTCGATTTTCCAGCCATCGACGAGAACTCTAGATCGATCGCCAAGTCTAACCATCGTACAAAATCAAGATAAATCTGCTGCATCTGCAACACAATCCTTTTGCGCCATCGATCTACCACCGCCACCACCGCCGCCGTCGAATTCTCGATAACCTTCAATCCCAAAAGCAAAGGGTTTTTTTCCTGTTTCTTTTCTATGATTTTTCATTCTTTATTCATAAGCTATTAAATTTATATTTATTATATATTTTTATTTGTAGATAATTAGATAAATGACGGTATCGAAATCGGGTCCACCGAGGAATGTTGAATTTCAGTTGAAACAAAAAACATACAAGGATCCGAGATGGGAAAATACAACATATGCCGACTCAAATGATAAAAACAATTTTTTTTGTGGATATTGTTTTAAAGTGACATAGGGATGAATCAATAAGCACAAACAACATGTTGCAGGGATTCCAGGAGTCCTCGTATCTTGCATGAATGCTCCTTTAAAGGCAAAAAAGGCCACAGCTAAATTAGTGGAGGATGGGAGAAAAAAGCGGGGGTGCTCGAAAGAGAAAAGAAAAGGAAGATGAATCTTCATATGAGTATGAAGAGGTTGTCCGTGAAAAAGAAAGCCAAGCCAATTAGAAACAATGTAAAACACAAAAAGAAACCAATATAGTTAAAACCCAATTAGAAACAATGTTAAACACAAAAGCTAAAAGAAAATAGCAATATATATGCAAAATGAGGCAGAATTGTTGCCATTGTGGCTTAGGCGCCCGGACCATTCGGCCGCATTGCATTTTTTAGCCGCATTTAGATCACTGCGGATTCATGCATGATAGTAAAAGTGGTAGTGGGCGACATAAAGTTAATAAAGGGCATCATAATTAATATTGAATAAACAAATGTTAAGTCTTAACTTGCATGCTATTTAATAAAAATAATATGATCTAATTGTCATGGGAGTGATATATTATTTTATAGAATAAATATTGTATAAAAAATATATAAGCTATAAGTGGGAAAATTAATGAACAAAAAAAACTTTTATAAGTTGGTTAAATTTCAACTTGATATCTTGCTTCAAATTTCTCATGCCAATAATAAACACAAACATCTTGTATGAGTTTTCAACGCATGTGTAGTTTGTCGATATTTTGAATATTGGATTTTTTAAATCCGTTCATTGAATATTTTTGTTATCACCTTTTATACCTATATAGGACTATATGGTTAAGTAAATAAAATATTATTTTTATAAAAGTTGAGTATGTAAAGAATAAAATTGGAAAAAGACAACAACGATTTATATTTATTATTGGTATTTGGTAATTATCATTATAGTTTCGTAAAAAAACAAAAACTATTTATTATCTTTAATTTGGAAAACAATAAGTTGTAACAAAGATGTCAATAGATAGTTCTAATCATAATATCATTTTTAGATTTCTTATCCAAATATTATATATTAAATATCATATACATCATATATAATAGTTTGAAGACCTTTTATTATAAATCTTTATAAAAATATTTAGACTTGTCTTAGAAGAAAGTTTATCTACATATCCAATAAAAAATTCCAAACTTAATTGTTTCCTCTAAATTCCTATATATGATTGCCTTTTTGAGACATTTTGAAGGATCCAGTCATGTTGTGATTAGCAAGCTCAGTCGAAAAATTAGAGACTATATAGATCCTCAAGTCAAATGGATTTTGAATAAAATGCGCCGATTATCTAATTCAAGGTTCTTGTAGTCTAAGGAATATCTCGGAGGTTAAGTTTAGAAAATTGGTATGGACTAGTGCAAATGCTAAGAATTACCCGTGAAAGACAGTTATGAGTATCTCTTAAGGGATTATCCAAAATATAAGCACCTATGGAATCTAAAGTTTCTTACAACCTTAAATATTCCTTGTGGTGTGTTTTGGTCAATTATGGAAGAAGAGTTTATATGGGTCTTAGCGATGTGTTCCTTTATTTGGAGCATTTGTTGAAAACTTAAGACATGTGTTAATAAATTGTCCAACAATTCCAGTTATAATGAAGACTATTTAATTACAGGATGAGAGATTTTGGTTGTCAACATTCATTGTATTTAATTTTTTTCTCAAAGTTTACGTGCTATTTAGTCATGGAGAAACCTGCTGGTATTAAATTAAGAGTTTCAATCTGTTAGATAAGCAGAATATTGTATATACCCGATACTATATAAGCCATCTTTTGTTGATAGTAATTACAAGAGCAAAACCTATTCACTACTACAAATAGGGGTTGCCCCTACGGATAAATCTGTAGGAGCAAACCACTGCCCCTACGGCTATATTCGTAGGGGCAAGAAACTACACCGTAGGTGCAAGTCTTAGCCTTAAACATGTCCCTACGGAGTAATAATTGCCCATACGGCTTAATGCATAAGTCCATATGTCCCAACGGATTACACCGTAAGGACAAAATATTTATTTAATTTATCAGTTTATAAAATAAAATAATTGCTCCTCTGGATAACTCCGTAGGGACAAATACATGCCCCTACGGATAAATGTGTAGGGGAAAAATATCATGTATCTTGATATTTTGTCCCTGCGGATAAATGTGTAGGGGTAAAGTTTATGCCCCTATGGCTTAAGCCGTAGGGACAAATCTAACACCTGTTACTGAGTCCATAGGGACAAAAATATCAGGTATCCTGATATTTTGTCCCTACGGATAAATATGTAGGGGCAAAGTTGGTCTCTGCGGATTAATCTGTAGGTGCAACTGTTGTCCCTACGGGTTAATCTGTAGGGACAAATTATCAGTTTTTTTTAAAAAAAAAGGGCTGTCTGTTTTTTCCTTACCCTATGCACAATAAAATATATATCATATAACCAAATACCGCAGTACGATAACCAACATGAACACGCATAATATATAAAAAAAAAATCAACAAACAGAATACTATATAAATCTAAATCATCGTGAACACGCAAACACTACCAATATCGTCCAAAATATATACAATATGTATCATATAAGTATATACATGCTTAAAATATAAAAATCAAAAAGTTACCCTAGCTTGGTCCAGCTCCACCTCTGATAATCGCTGTAATCTGGCGCACCCGCTCCTCAGATAAACCCTTAGTCAACAACTCGACCAATGCGGACCGTGCGAGAGTCTGAGCGGGCTGTGGAGCTGTAGGAGTGGTCTGTACAACCGCAGCCGAGGTAGTGGCTTGCGGACCCACAGCTGCGGGAGTCTGAGCGGGCTGTGGAGCTGTAGCAGTGGTCTGCGCAACCGCAGCCGAGGTATTTTAATTAGACAGTTCTACATGTTTCCCCCATTCAGAGCAAAACTCTGTTCAAATTTCAAATTTTGAAATGAAGCAACGCTTCATAGCAGTGCCAAGTGTGCTGTGCCCTAAGCAGCGGACCACGTGCAAAGCACGTGTTCGCTAGCGCTAAGAGCGCTGCAAGCAGCGCGCTACGTGCAAAGCACGTAAGCGCTAGCGCTAAGTGCGCTGCACTCTAAGCAGCGCACCACGTGCAAAGCAAGGGTGTGCTAGCGCTGGAACTAAAAGCTCCCCACCATCAGATCAAAGATCCAATAAATATGATAAATCATCAATTAATCAGAATAAAATTCTGTTAAGGGGAGATTCCTCAAAATCTTTCCAAACAAAAAGATTGTGCTCTGTAAATCAGAGCATCGTTGGATCAATGATCCAAAGGTGATTAAAAATCACCAAACTACAGAATAAATTCTGTGTGGGAAAAAGATTTCCTAATTTTGTTAAAAACAAAAAGATTGCCTTCTGTAAATCAGAAGCCCTTGGATCTCTTTAACCGATGGGGAAATTCGCAAATCAATTGGAGAAAAGATGCACCACGTGCTCCTCACGTGTGCGCTACTCACCAGAAGCGCAATGCGCTCATAAACTGGCGCTAGCGTCAAGCACGCCACGTGTTCCTCACGTGTGCGCTGATAGAACAAAAACCATCCTTTAAATAAAGCCCAGAGCTATAATGAATGCTCAGCATTCATTAAAAGACAAAAACATTGTCAGAATTCAAATCAATGCTCAGCGTTGTCAAATGTTTAACATTTAACTGAGTGGGCCGAGCCCAAATTGGACATAAACCCCTCATTCAGATTAATTGAGCCCATATGCTCATAAATCTCAGATCTTAGTCCCAATTGGACTACAGATCTCCTAACCAAAATTGGTTCAAGGATACATCTCTTCACTCTTCTTATATTTGTCGTTGTAATTCATCAACGTCTTCAGAGAGGTGACGGGTCTCGACAACCATACATTCCATAGACTATGACGTCTTTAAACTGGACTGTGGGGTCCTTACACCCATGGACCATGATGTCCTTAACCTTGGACTGTGGGGTCCTTAAACTCATGGACTATGATGTCCTTAACCTTGGACTGTGGAGTCCTCAAGCCCATGGACTATGATGTCTTTAACCTTGGACCGTAATGTCCTTAAACTAATTATGGACCGCAATATCCCTAAACTAAATAATAGAGTCCAAATGCTCTTTTGTTGGATCTAAATGATCCTGTTAAGTTGATCTTAGTCTAAAATTAGACTAACGTATCTTTAACAAATCGTTAAGTTGATCTTAGTCTAAATTAAACTAACGTATCCTTAACAAACATTTAAGTTGATCTTAGTCTCAAATGAGACTAACGCATCCTTAAACCCAACCCCCAAACCCAAATCTAAGAAAATACGGATTTGGACTAATCCACGCCCTACGGGCGACAACATAAATTAGTCTCCGTATACAATCCACGGGCAACCAAAAACAAAATAAACACCCACGACACGAAGTGACCATCTGGAGAAGGAGAAAGTGGTTACCGCGTTACGGTAGTGTAATTAACTGCAGTGGCTTGCGTCTACAGGGAAGAGCATCCCCACAATCAAAAAACCCCTCAACGAGGGGGAATCTGACGAAGTCTGCTACAACGGTCGCATCCGTTTAAACCTTCGATACACGGTGCCATAAATCAACTTGGCATCTTCGGAGAGGTGGACGGATAGCACCAAATAGCATCTGCCCTCAAAATTTAGGCCTGATGTCCCAACATCCCGGTCGTTGTCTTTCGGTGGAGAACAGATTTTGGCACGCCCGGTAGGACCTTTTCCTCTTTCCACTCCACACTTCGTGTGGCGTGTTCGCGAACGAATCGCGATTTGCTATGGTTGCCCCTGGATTCGAGGTACTAAGATTTGGTGTCTTGCTCCGTGCAGAGAAAATGGCTTCTAACTGCACCAACTGCGACAATTGCAACAACTCCCTTTCCGCCTCATCTGGGGGAGTAACCTACGGGCCCCAAATGGCCTCCCTTTTCACAATGCCGGTGGAACAAGTGACCTAAGCCACCATTGGGCTATTCTTCAGGACCATGATCCCACCAACTAGCTTCAGCACTCCTGTACCATCGCAAGAAGCTCCGAAAAAGTCGGTCTTTGATCGTCTTGCAACCACCATGGCCCCTCTCAGGGGGTCGTCCAACTCTAATGCCTCAGTCTTCGACAGTCTGGGTCAAAGCTCAAGTGGGCCCGCAAAGAGGCTCGCAATACCAGAGAAGGACACTCCAACTCCTGCTACAGTCGAAGTCGTCCAAGATGCTTTCCCTACTCGAAGGTCGGCTTTCGACAGGTTGACCATTCCCTCTCAGCAGGCGTCTGTCTTTGACAGGCTGGCGCTAACAACAAACTCTCATCAGAACAGGGGGCATAAAGAGGCTCATCCAACAGTGGGGGTGATCCCGGCCGCACGACATGCTCGACGTCGCCACTGGCGCCGAGTGAGGAAAGCTGGGGGCAGTTCGCCCTCTGGACTGACTCCGCCAGCTCCAACTGTGGAAGCCAATGCTGTTGTTCCAACTGGGAACAGCTTTGAACCACTCAGGAGGGTCCGTAAGAACTTTCCGACTGCTGTGGTAAAAATATCTCCTCCACTTGTGGAGAATGCCACAAAGGCGAAGCTTGAATAGCCCCCTCAATGGCTGTCCTCTAAAATTTACAAAGTCTGGCATCAAGTCCAGGACTCGGTGATTGATTAAGACTACCCCTGCCGACAGGAAAAGATGAAAGCGCGGCAAGAAGAGGACTATCCTGTCAAGCCACGAAAGGTGTCATCTATTTGGGTGCCCGCTGCAACGGCTCCCTCAACTTCGACCGCCCACAAGAGGAGAAGGCCGGAGAAAATTCCCGTGTCTGCGACAAATGTCAAGGGTACTGAGCATAAACGCCCTAAGTCTGGGGGAATGGTAGTGCATACCATCTATATGGAATCCGGAAAAGAGGACAACCATATCTCCACGGGTCATCAACCGCTTACGCGATCAGTGACTAAGGCTCAGGAGCAACAACAACAAAAGCTCCAAGAGATGCTGGCCGCACTCATTGGGCCAAAAGAAAGCCCGGAAAAGTCATCGCAGCAACGTCAAGAACAAGAAACTGATGCTGAGTTCCTTCGCAGAATCCTCGAAAAGAAGGACAAAGAGGCAGCGGAACAAGCTGCCAACATAAACCGAATGGCATTCTTATTCCAAGACATGGTCGGGATGATGTTACAGCCGGATCCTCCAGCTGAAGATCCTCTGATTATCCTTGAAGACGACCGAGCGGAGACGTCAAACCCTCTTCCGGCTTGTTCAGCAGCCAAAGAGGAGAACATCTCAAAAGCTGCCCTAGATGATTACATCGCTCAGCAGATATGAGTTCATCAAGCGAATGAAGCGGCTGGGCAAATTGTTAAGACTGGACGACCCTATCCAGGTTGGTATGACCAGATAAAGTACCCACCGGGATACACGATCCCCAAATTCTACGTATATAAGGGGACAGGAAATCCACACCAGCACATTGCTCAATTCAGGGCTCTGTGCGGCAACACTGGAGGTGATGATAAACTACCGCTCCGCCAGTTTGTTGGCAGCTTGTCGGAGACAACATTCGAGTGGTATTCGGAACTCCCAAATGACTCTATCAAGATATTTGCAGAGATGGAGCTTCTATTCACCCAACGTTTTGCGAGCGCTAGCGAACGTACCCCAATCACGGCACTGATCAATGCCAGGGTGAAGCCAGGCGAAACATGGGTGTAGTATGCGATACGGTGGCGGAATCTGTGGTCGAAGTGCGAGCAGCGCATCGAAGAAGCGTCTGCGGTAGGCATGTTTGTAAGGACCCTTGACCCTCAGGCGACCATTTCACAATTCATGATGTACTTCAAGCTAACTACTTTCCAGGCCTTGATTGACAAGCTGGCCCAAATAGACCAGATGGATCACAGACCATCTCTTTCGAAGCTGGAATCTCGAAACGAAAAGGGGAAAGGGAAAGCAACCTTCATCGCCAATGATCAACAGCAGCTCAGTAATCCAAAATTAATGGATTGCCAAGACGAGATACGGCGATTCTCTAATGAGAAAATGAAGCGCCCTTATTCGTTTCCCTGGGACAAAACGAGGAGATTGTTCGAGCTGGCGATGCGCAACAGGCTCATCAACTTGCCGGATCCAAAACGCCCATTGCAACCCGGTGAGGCTAATAATCCAAATTATTGCCCCTATCACCAAGCGATAGGTCATCCAATTGAAGATTGTTTCGTCTTTAAAAGCTGGATTGTGAACCAATACCAACAGGGCAAATTTGCACTATCCGAAAATTGGAAAGTAAAACTGCCCCAGCCGCACACTCTCAAGAAGGCAGACACACCGGGGGCATCATGCTCTTTTGTAGAAGAAGCTCCATGGGAGGTCGTTCTTTCAGCCAAAACGAAAAGAATATTGAAGGATCTCCAAACATGTCCGGCGATCAAAAGGAAAGGTCCGCTGGAACCCGAAGTCATCAAGGGAATGCTGAAGCCGTGCCTGACACAAAAAATTGGTGGGGATGGTCAAAACGCCCATACCCAGCCGTCAAAGTCTTTGAAGAAGAAGAAGACCAGAAAGCCCGTGAATCTTGATGACAAGCGCACGGACCTGCAAAAACATATTGACGTGCTGGAAGAATATAACCAGAAGGCACGAACCCCAGTCACACTCCAAGAATTTCTCAGCCACGTCCTTGAGGACGGAGATGATGACAATAGAGAAGACTCGTCGGATGAACCTGAGGATTATGTGGCAAGCTGCTATGTGATCTCTCACTCGTTAATAAACGGTGAAGAAGCTTTGGATGCAGAGAAACTGAGGGCAGATCCTAAGCCGGAACTTCTAGGACCATCAGACGAAATGATTGACGCATTCCTGAACGAAGCTCTTCTGAAAAGCAAAGATGATCGAGAGCGCGAGATGGCCATATTTGAAAAGGCCAAATGCCGGTGACTGGACGAAAGGGTTGAAACACTCCCACCAGATCAAAATACATCCGCTGCAAATAAAAGCAGGTTCAAGACAACGAAAAGGTTCGCCAAAGCCATATCGATGGGAATGAAGCTGCCTTCCTTCAGAGAAAATTCTCCTGGCGGTATACATCTTGATGAAGCGGACGTACATCTTAACTTCTGTTTATATCATCAGAAGATTGCGCACCCTACTGAGGAATGCAACGCCTTTAAAAATTGGTGGCAGGTTACAATGCTTTGCTCGGCAGGCCTTGAAATACGCCAAGACATGTTACAATGCTTTGCTCGGCAGGCCTTGGTTACACGAGTACAACATTATCCCTTCTATACAGCATCCGTGTATGACGTATTTCAAGGATGGTCTCGAGTATACCATGATAGGGGAGTTGAACCCATTCTCCGTGAATGAAGTCCGTAAATACGAGGATGCAAAGTACTTTCTGTAAGACTTTGAAGACTCGGAAAGATGTCACAAACCGAAGAACAAAGCTATCACCACCATTCTGGTCTTCGGGAGCGATACCGAGGAGGAGGAAGAGATAGTTTATTCAGGGCCACCCCAATGCAACAAGTCGGGACCGTCCACCCCTATGCTAGTCTTCGGCAGCGACTCGGAAAATGAGGTCAATGCAGCATTTTCTGTTCGGCCATCAATACAAGCCTTCGCTGGCGATGATCGGAGTTTGCAGATCACCATGGTTCCGCGAGAGCATTACAAAGAGCTCGATGCACTTGATAACTACAGTGTGGAAGAACTGCAGACGTTCTACGTCCCTCCCAGGCGAAAAGATGAAAAGGCGATCCTCTTTTATCAATCCACGAAAACCAAAGTGGAGAAGGAAATTTGGCATGGTGTTGATTCTATGCTTGATAGGCTCTATCCCATCCGTCTGCCCAGATACTATATAGAAGGATTGAAGAGGCTGTTGAAGCACCAAGGCATACCCCTTAAACAGACTGCTCGACAAGCTCAGTTCTACAACAGTATCTGGAACATCCCTGGAACTCAGCGAAAATTGTCCAACGGGAGAATGAAAGCGATCGGGCTTGGATATATCCGAACCAAGAAACGGGAGCGATTCCATGGCTGCTGCGTCATACATGACTTCAATTAAGAAGGAGATGCTCTATGGGAAGACGTTAACCCTGAACCAAGACGAGGTCCCGCCATGAAAGTGCCAAGTCTGTCGTTTGAAGAACAGATGGACAAGCTAATAAGGGAAGCAGGTCAAAAGGTCAGAGACGACTATAATCACGAAATGGCTATTTACGAGAAAGCCAGGATGCAGCACCTCCTTCAGCAGGCTGCGGAGAATGACAGTGATCTCGTTGTCAACCCGTCATACAAAAGACCCAACGCAGAGGTAGAAATAAGTTAAAGAATGGAAAAAACGTTCGACGGCGGAAAAGCGGGTCCAAGAAGCCACGCGATTGAGAATGGAGCAGCAGAGATCCGTCTTTTATGAAGAAGATGGGACGAGCATATTCTTTTCCCCAAGACAAGACAAAGAAGATACTCGATCTTGTCATAAAACATCAGATAATGATGCTCCCAGAGTCCAAGCATCCTGAGCAAGAAGGCGAGGTCTCTCACCCAGACTATTGCTCCTATCACCGAGCGATCCTCTTGAAGACTGCTTCATATTCAAAGACTAGGTAGAAGAGCAGTATGAGCAAGGCAGGTTCGCTCTATCCAGCAGTTGGAGGATAACCCCACCACAGAAGCATGAACTGAAAGCCACTGTTCCCCTCCGAACGGACACGCGGGACGTGGGGACGTCTCGCCTGAGGTTCGGGGCAGATGCCAATAGGTGCTATCCGTCCACCTCTCCGAGGATGCCAAGTTGATTTATGGCACCATGTCTCGAAGGTTTAAACGGATGCGGCCGATGTAGCAGACTTCGTCAGATTCCCCTCGTTTGAGGGGTTTTTTGATTGTGGGGACGCTCTTCCCTGCAGGCGCAAGCCCCTGCAGTTAATTACGCTACCGCATCGCGATAACAACTTTCTCCTTCTCCAGATGGTCACTTCGTGTCGTGTGTTTTTGTTTTATGTTTTATTGCCCGTGGATCGTTTACGGAGACTGAGTTATGTCGTCGCCCGTAGGGCGTGGACTAGTCCAAATCCGAGTTATCTTAGATTTGGGTTTGGGGGTTTGGTTTGAGGATACGTTAGCCACGCTTGAGGCTAAGATCAACTCAAACATTTGTTAAGGACACGTTAGTCTAGTTTAAGACTAAGATCAACTTAACGGGATCGTTTAGATCCGACAAAGGAGCGTTTGGACTCCGTCGTTCCAGTTTTAGGGACATAGTGGTCCATCGTATGTGTGTGGCCATCGGGACCCGTCACCTCTCTGACGACGTTGAAGGATTACAACGACGGGTGTCAGAGGGATTCAGAGATGTACCCTCGAGTCAGAGTCAATTGGGGGGATTCGTAGTCCAGTCTGCTTGAAGGTTTAAGGATTCGTTAGCCATCTTTGAGGCTAAGATCAACTTAAACGGGACCGTTTAGATCCGACAAAAGAGCATATAGGGGCTCTATTGTTCTAGTTTAAGGACATTGCGGTCCATGGGTAGTTTAAGGACATTGCGGTCCATGGGTAGTTTAAGGACATTGCGGTCCAGGTTAAGGACGTCGTAGTCCATGGGTTTAAGGACTCCACAGTCCGGTATGTGCTCTGGATGCTTCACACGGGTTCATTGCCGTGCTTGGCGAGGACCAGGCTCCGCTCTGGGCGTTTTCCGCGGGGTCAAAGAGTGACGTTATCCACGTTCCACGTAACCAGGAATTTTGCACTAGATGCTTCACACGGGTTCACTGCCGTGCTTTGCGAGGACTAGGCTCCGCTCTGGATGCTTCACACGGGTTCACTGCCGTGCTCTGCGAGGACCAGGATCCGCTCTGGACGTTTTCCACGGGGTCAAAGAGTGACGTTATCCGCGTTCCACGTAACCAGGAATTTTGCACTAGATGCTTCACACGGGTTCACTGCCGTGCTCTGCGAGGACCAGGCTCTGCTCTGGATGCTTCACACGGGTTCACTGCCGTGCTCTGCGAGGACCAGGATCCGCTCTGGACGTTTTCCACGGGGTCAAAGAGTGACGTTATCCGCGTTCCACGTAACCAGGAATTTTGCATTAGACATGGGTTTAAGGACCCCACAGTCCATATCATGAGTGGTCATCGGGACCCGTCACCTCTTTGAAGACATTGAGGGATTATAATGCCAAGTATCAAAGGAGTGAAGAGATGTACCCTAGAACCGGAATGGCTTGAGTAGTCCCTGGCCTAATTTGGGGTCAAGACTGATTAATTATGTTATGAGCCCACTGGCCCAGTTAATCACGAATTGAGGACTTATGGCCAGCTTGGGCTAAGTCCAGTCAGGTCTGGAATATTGGCTTCTTGTTGGTCCATTGAGGGAGAGGCTTTGCCTCTATCCCTTTAGCCAATCGGTCCAAAGCCTAGTGTTAAACACTACAGAGCAATCAGTGTCGAACACTGGGAATGAGGTTGACAAGTTAGTGTTTAACACTAGAAGATAATTGGTGTTAAACACCAGCGGCAAGGCTTTTAAATTAGTGTTAAACACTAAAACAGATCGGTATCAAGCACTGGCAACTGAGCCCTCAAATTAGTGTTAAACACTAAGGTAGTCAGTGTTGAACACTGCAAGTAAAGTTTTTTGATTAGTGTTAAACACTAAGGCCCAACAGTTGTTTTAACACTGGATTCGGGAGTTTCGATTTAGTGTTAAACACTAAGGCAAGAGGGGTCACGTAGCAACACGTGAGAGCGCCCTCCCTTCATTGATTCTGTTGAGATTATCGCATTTTTCAGAGTATCACGTGCCCTCACGTGACGGGTATTCAAATGCTTATATGTTAACGCTTCTGCCGAGGGCCACGTGGGTCACGTGAGGCACTGCCTCAAAGGGCTTTCTATAGATCTTTTGGGGGGGGTCACGTGGTGACACGTGACTCTTCTTTTCTGTGGTTGTTAGAAGATCTGTTAATCCCTTTCAGGAATTAAATTCCTCGTAGGGTTGAACCCTGACAATAATTTCAAAGGAATTAAATTCCTAGTTTCTTTTGAAGAGTCGAACTTTGAATTTTCTGTAGGAATTAAATTCCTTATATATGTGAAGAACTGAATAGGGTTAAACCCTAATAAAAGCTTTTAAGGAATTGAACTCCCATTCTCTGTTAAATTATGATTAAGGGAATTAAATTCCCGCTGTTTCAACAGAACTAGGTTCTTAATTAGGGTTAAACCCTGTTTCTCTTTGCTCTGAAGGAATTAAATTCCCATGATACAGGGTCAAGCCCTAATTTTATTTTAAAGGAATTGAATTCCTATAGTTCTGCGAGAATTAAATTCTCATGCTTGCATTCCCCTCTCTATGTTTTGGATCTGCATGGCAGGATCTCAACCCATCGAGAATTAAATTCTCAACTTCAAGGGGAGATGTGCTCTTTACAGATCCTCTATCAAAGAGAGAAGAAATCTGTTCTTCTGTTTCATATATCAGAGTTAAACTCTGTTGAGAATTGAATTCTCCTTCTTTCAAAAAGCCTTCCCTTTCTTACCTAGGGTTTTCTTTTGCAGAAGATCCAAGTTCCTCCAAGTATCAGAGCTCTCTCCTTTTTCTTGCCTCTGCGTATGTATCTTTCTTTTTGTGTCCCCAGGCTCCTATTTATAGGAGAAGCAGGCGAATCAATTAGTTTTTGACGAATCTTCATGAGATATTTGATTTGCTTCCTTCATTCGTTCTGGATCTTTGGATTATTAGGTGAATTTTATTCACCATTGGATTTTAAATCCAGAGATTCTCCTTTGTTATTTTGGTTAGATTTAAGGGGGAAATCTTTCCAAACCCGAGATTTTCCATAGATAGATGATATTTAATCATCTCTGAATCTTTAATTTGATTGGTCCCAGATAATCACTCTCCTTTGGAAAGATTCAAATTTCCTTCAGAATTTAATTCTGTCGTCAAAAATGGGCTTTGAAAGCCGGTCACGTGTGACCACGTGACCCATGGTCACGTGTAGACACGTGACCCTCTTTGGGATGAAGAATCCTCTTTCTTTCTGCACTGTCTTCTGGTTGCTGTTTTAGCCATCACGTGTTAACACGTGACCATTGGTCATGTGTGAACACGTGACCCCATGTTAGGAGCCCCTTTCCTTGACTCAACTGTAGCACGGGTCCTCTCTTTTGAGCGTCACGTCCTAACACGTGACCTCATCTGAAGCCCTTTTTCTTGACTTGATTAGGGAACCTTTTCTCTGACTTGATCAGGGAATCAATGAGCCCTTTTCCACTGCTTTTATATGTCACGTGTCAACACGTGACTGCTGGTCACGTGTGAGCACGTGTGTAACACCCGAGCCCAATAATACTATTCATATTTCTAGTTGAGTGTCATATATTGCTCATTTCCAATTATTCTGTTTTTCTGGTGTTTATTGCTAAATTTTAACCGGCTAAGTCATTTTGGCACATAACAAATTTTAACTCCTAAAATGAAATTTAAAATATCCATGTTGGCCTACTCGTCGCCACTAGTCGCGTGGTAGCGTCCGCGTGTCGAGATTTCGTCCCGTTCGGCTAAACGGGCAAGTTTGGACGACTACGCGCGCGTGCAAGTGTCCGACTTGGGGGCATGCATTTTAATCACTAAACACCTCTTTTCAAAATTTGGAACCCGCTTAAAATCCTATAATTTGAATTTGGAACATTTGGGCGCAACCCGGGCTCGATTTGAAAATGTTTCATTTCGCGCCAAAAAGGCCCATTTAATTCAATATCTTAAAACTAAAATATACGATTATATCTTCGTTTAACAGTAAAATCATTTCAAATGTTTCCTCTTAATCCTTCCTGGCCAATCAAACCTTTCTCGTGGGCCCCGCATTCAATCTCTCTCTCCCCGTTTCACTCTATCTCTCTCTATTCTCTTTCTCTCTCTCTCTCTATCAAATCTTTCTCCCTCTCTCTCTCCAATCTCTCTCTCTCCCCTCCTATATAACTCCTCCATGCAGCCGCCTCCCCTCTCCCTCTCGATCACGCGAACCCCGAACCCTAACCCTAGCCACCTCCGGACATCGCCGTCGACCTCCCCGCGACCTCGCCGTCGCCGCCCTCGCCACCACGAGCCCAGCCGCACCCTCTTCCTCCTTCCTCCGTTCATCTTCCGCGCCTGCACCCAACCCCCGACGACTTCACCCGGTAGCAACTCTCGCCGTCGACGCCGCCTCCTCTCGCCGACGACGCCGGAGACTCCCTCTCCTCCTCCTCGTCGCGACCTCGTCGTCGCCTTCCTCCTCCCCTCGCCGGACCACCATCAGACCCGAGCCCGACCCTGCACCATCCCCGGGTCGCCGGAGAACGCGCCGTCGACCCTCGTTGACGTCACCCGCGCCACCTCCGACCACCTCCTTTCCCCCTCGATCACCAGAGCCGACCACCACCCTCCTCTACTCGTCGCACTACCCTCTCCAGCGAACCCGAGGCCGTTCAAGTCTTCGCAGCCGCCGTCGCTGCCTCGCCGGCGTTCCAGCGCCGTCGAGCCCGCCGGGGTTACCCTGGTATCTCTCTGTAAGCATCCTTATCTTTCCTTTGTGCAAAGTTTTTCCCCCGCTGATCTTGTACGTTTATCATGTTGCTAACTCGTGGCCGATGACTTTTGCCGGAACCCGACCGTGCCGTCTTTTGAAACCGACGCTCCAGCGAAGTACCCTGGTCCGTGTGATCCCGTTGTTCTCTGTTGGGACTCGATCCGTGGCCCGTGCACCCGTCTCGTGTTTTCTGCCGACATTACATCCGTGCTTTCCGGTTTGCGAAACCGTCGAGGCAAGTATCCGAATACTTGCTTTAACATGCTAGTACACAATATCAAGTCTTGCTTTACTCTTGATTATCATATTAGTTTATAACTTAAAACCGACGGTCACAATAAGCCTTAACATTAAATCAGTATGGTAGTTTCGTGTAATTAATCGGTATACTATCAATCCACACTTTAACTAATTAAACCAATTAGCACGCCCTTGCTTAAATTGCTAGATCATCCTTGTAACTATTATTATGCTGTAGTTTTAATGGCTTCATTGCTTCGTGTTATTAATATTGTTTTACCCTGTGATTGTTGCACCCAAGGGTGCTTGAACCTGTTAATAAGATAATACAAACACCACTGTGTTTACATGGAATAATATGGTTATTTACTGTTTCCTGCTGCTGTTCATTATTTGATTGTATACCTGTTGTGAGCACATACTCGATTGCACTACATATTGGCCTGACCCTGCTACACATGATATATACATACATACCGACTCATCCTGTCGTACCCTGACATGACTTGTTTCATGATTTCATGCTTATGCCGACAAACCTGACCATCCCTGCTGTCTATCCAGACAGACCTACTCTTACCTGATTTTCTGTTGGCATTAGTCCTTGACTACTGAATACCTGACCTGACATACATAGCTTGGGGGTATGGGGAAATCAAAGGTGAAACCGACTTGTAACTCAATAGTTCGTCACTTGTTCTGATCAGTCTTACGGGCTTGGCCAGCCCCGGAGTGTTGATGCTGACATCACTCGCCCATCCTACTACCTATTACTGCTTAGCGGCACGTCTCGGATTCAGCCCCGAGGGCCTTGACCGTGGTCCCGGGCACGCACGGGATACTGTTGAGTTACATCGACGATTCATCAATTGATTTCAAAGACTATAGAGTAGAAACCTGATAGGACAGTTTAGTCACCCGTGCACTTTACCCTGCTCTGTTATTGTACTGCTTATTCATGTTCATACCTGCACTGCTTATTGCCATGTTTATACTATATACTTGATGTCATGACGCGCTGACGTCTGGGTTTTGCATGGCCCAGATTCCGTACCACTGTCGACGACCGAGCAGGAGTACTTCAGCCAGCAGGCTGAACTGTGAGTTCCTTAGGGTTTTAGTTTATTTATTTCATTTCATTTCCAGATGTGAGCCCGCATTATGGGACGTACTGTTTATTCATTGTATTGGATCATTCGCTTCCGCACTTATTGTTTATTGATTCTTGTTATTATGGATTTGGACATGTATTAGATTAGTTTACTATTTGTTCTTGATACCTCTACAACCGTAATGTGACTGTGGATGGATATTTCCTACCCACAGGTAGCATGGTTGGCTATGTCACGTGCCCAATCTTGCGTACTCTGGGAAGCGGGGCGTGACATGGTTCTTTTGGTATAAGAGCCAGGTTAATTGGGTTGATTCTTTGTAGTTGGGTATTGCACCCGATACACGAATCAGAATACCCGTGATTAGGAAACATGTCCTGCCACCTTGACCGTTTTACCATTCTTGAATCACATTCTTCCGGATTATATCTCTTACGACATGCAAACTTACTTTGCATTGTCAACTCGAAAACCTAACTTCTTGTTATCCCTAGGACTTGGGCGACTTGGGTGGAGTTAAGTAATTGCGACTATGATACCGCGGCATAGCTACAATGCAGCACTCTATTTAAGTATCTTGGAGTTCTAGCCTTGATCTATACTCAGAATCTATCATCATGCTAATGTTGGGTACTTTGATTTCCAGGAATATGGCCGGTCAAAATTTGAAGATGGACCAAAGACGTGCGGTCTTAGCCGCCAGGCGTAGAGTGATAAGGGGATTGCTGGAGAAACTAAAGGAACAAACCGAGCTGGAAACGGTATTTGCACTGAACCAAACGTCTGTACGTAGAAGTATTCCAGTGAACAGGCACAGCATAGCACCAATGAAGAAAACAATTGTGGGTGATCGGAATGGGAGCGTGATTTGTAACTACTGCCATATACCCGGGCACGTGCGAAAGGAGTGTCGTAGGAGGTTGGGACTCTGTTTTAGATGTGGAGCGGCAGATCACACCGTTAGTGCTTGTCCGTCGAAGCTTTGTACAAGGGATGATATTCAGAAGCCTCCGCAGGGACCGTTCCAAGGGCAGAGACAGTTGACTCAAGGACCAAACCAGGCTCGAGCTTTCACGCTGACAGCTGAGCAAGCTAGGGCATCAGGAGAAGTGGTTTCAGGTAATTTACTCGTTCGTGGTTTTCCCGCATTGGCATTATTTAATTCCGGAGCATCCCACTGTTTTATGTCATCCGAATTTATAACTACACACTCGATTACCTGCACGACCTTGTCTAGTTTTGGGACATACACACTGGGAATGGGAAAATCATAGCTAGTAAGGAATTTAAAGATTGTACAGTTGTTGTTTGCGGACGGGAGCTTTTGCAAATTTTTTTGGTGATAGATACGGGCAGTTATGAAGTAGTCTTGGGAATGGATTTTCTTGGCACTTTCCACGCCCACATTGACTGTAGGGCAAGGAAGGTAATTTTCCAGATTCCCGGACATCCTAAGTTTACTTTCACTGGAGGAAGCAGTTCTGTCGGGCTAGTCGAGTTTAGGGCTAGGCCGACAAACAGTGTTCTTGCAGCAATGGTAGTAGATAGTAATGAAGAGCCGTCAGTTGTTCGCGATTTTATGGATGTGTTTGAAGATATTTCGGGCTTACCGCCGAAGCGAGATGTGGAGTTTGCGATTGACCTTATTCCTGGTGCAGCGCCAGTATCAAAATCTTATTATCCGATGGCACCGGTGGAATTGGAAGAAGTTAAGAAACAAGTTGGTGAATTACTCGAGAAGGGATGGATTCGAAGCAGCAACTCACCTTGGGGAGCTCCAGTTCTTTTAGTAAAGAAGAAGGATGGCGCGAGAAGGATGTGCATTGATTATCGAGAATTGAACCGGGTGACTATTAAGAACAAGCACCCGATCCCTCGCATTGGAGAACTTTTGAGCAGCTTAGTGGCGCGAGGGTATTCTCGAAACTGGACTTGCGATCGGGATATCATCAGGTCCGAGTGAAGGCAGAAGACATTTGCAAGACGGCGTTTCGAACTCGATATGGACATTTCGAGTATCTAGTGATGCCCTTCGGAGTGACTAATGCGCCAGCAATATTCATGGATTTGATGAACAGGATCTTTTCACCATTCTTGGACCAGTTTATTGTGGTGTTCATTGACGATATTCTGGTGTACTCGAAGAGTTCGGAGGAGCATGCTGAGTATTTAAGGATCGCATTGCAGACGCTGAGACAAGAGAAGTTATTCGCGAAGATGAGTAAGTGCGAATTCTGGCTGGAAGAAGTGGAGTTTCTGGGGCATGTTGTGTCGGGCAATGGAGTCGCCGTTGATCCCGAGAAGATTACAGCAGTTTGAGATTGGCCTATTCCAAAGAATGTTGCGGAGATAAGAAGTTTTCTTGGACTCGCCGGATACTACAGAAGATTTGTGGAAAACTTCGCTCGTTCAGCTGAGCCGTTAACCAAGCTTACGCGCAAGGAGGTACCATTTGTTTGGACGGATGGATGTGCATTGGCCTTCGAGACGTTGAAGCAGAAGTTGATAACCGCCCCTATCCTAACCGTACTGGATGATTCAGGAGGACTGGTGATTCATAGCGACGCATCCGGAAAGGGATTGGGATGTGTTTGATGCAGGATGGGAAAGTCGTCGCTTACGCATCGAGACAACTGAAGACTCATGAGAAGAACTATCCGACTCATGACTTAGAGCTTGCAGCCGTGATCTTCGCCCTGATGTTTTGGAGACACTACCTTTTGGGCGAGAGAGTTGAAGTCTTTACAGATCACAAGAGTTTAAAGTATGTGTTCACTCAGAAGGAGTTGAACATGAGGCAACGCAGATGGTTGGAGCTGATGGCCGACTATGACCTTGATCTTAAGTACCATCCGGGAAAAGTTAACGTCGTTCCAGATGCGCTAAGTCGGTTACCAGCAATTCAGATATTGACTGCACAGAGGGAGATCATTGCGGATTTTCGGAGTTTGGACTTGGAGGTTATGCTACCACAAGCTACAGGACAGTTGATGCAGTTGCAAGTACAGTCGTCCTTAGTTGAGAAGATTAAAGCGACACAATCGCAGGATCCTAGACTGCAAAAGTTTCGAGAGCAGGTTGGAGCCGGACTACGAACCGATTTACTGATCCATGAAGACGGTTCGTTGAGATATGGTAGCCGTGTGTGTGTGCCAAAAGGAGATGTGCGTGAAGAGCTTATGAAGGAGGCACACAGTTCAGCTTACTCTGTACATCCAGGAGGGACAAAGATGTACCGAGATATTCGACAGCACTTCTGGTGGGAAGGTATGAAACGGGAAATTGCTCGCTTCGTGGCTAAGTGCTTGGTGTGTCAGCAAGTCAAGGCTGAACACCAAAGGGTTGCTGGTTTGTTGCAACCACTTCCGATTCCTCAGTGGAAGTGGGAACTTATAACCATGGTTTTCGTGACGGCTTTACCGCGGAGTCCAAAGGGCAACAATGCCGTATGGGTGATCGTCGATCGCTTGACCAAGGCAGCTCACTTTATCCCTTTTCGGGTTGGTCAATCGACAGAGACTTTGGCAGAGCGGTACATGCAAGAGATAGTGAGATTGCATGGAGTGCCGGTAAGCATCGTGTCCGATCGGGACACTCGGTTCTTGTCGCACTTCTGGAGGAGTTTACAAGAAAGTTTGGGGACTCGATTGAAGTTCAGCACAGCCTATCATCCTCAGACTGATGGACAATCGGAGAAAACGATCCAGACCCTTGAAGATATGCTGAGGGCTTGCGTGTTAGACTTCAAAGGTTCATGGGAGGATCATCTACACCTGGTGGAGTTTTCGTACAACAATAGCTTCCAAGCGACAATTCAGTTGGCTCCGTTTGAAGCACTGTATGGTCGTAAGTGCCGTTCACCTGTTTGTTGGGATGATGTTGGTGAACGAAGGTTACTAGGACCAGATTTGGTGGTACAGACAGTCGAGAAGGTGAATACAATCAGGAAGCATATGAAGGCAGCTCAAGACAGACAGAAAAGTTGGGCCGACACGTCAAGAAGACCTCTAGAGTTCGCCGTGGGTGATTTGGTATTCCTGAAGATATCACCGACTAGAGGGGTGATTCGCTTTGGAAGTCGGGGAAAGCTTAGTCCTCGATTCGTTGGACCCTTCGAGATATTGGAGCGTGTTGGAGAGGTAGCGTACCGTCTGGCGTTACCACAGTCATTGGCAGGAGTGCACGATGTGTTCCATGTGTCTCAACTACGGAGGTATGTTCGTGATGAGACTCATGTATTGGATCATTCGGAGTTGACTGTGCGGGAGGACCTGACTTTTGAAGAGCGACCAGTGGAAATCAAGGATCGAAGAGAAAAGGTTCTTAAGAACAAGGTTATCCCTCTTGTGCTAGTTTCTTGGGGTAATCGATCGCATGGAGAATCCACTTGGGAGCGAGAAGACGAGATCCGGCAGAAATTTCCTCACCTTTTCCAGTAGTTAGCTATCTTGTATTCTTGGAATTTCGAGGACGAAATTCTTTTTGTAGTTGGGTATGATGTAACACCCGAGCCCAATAATACTATTCATATTTCTAGTTGAGTGTCATATATTGCTCATTTCCAATTATTCTGTTTTTCTGGTGTTTATTGCTAAATTTTAACCGGCTAAGTCATTTTGGCACATAACAAATTTTAACTCCTAAAATGAAATTTAAAATATCCATGTTGGCCTACTCGTCGCCACTAGTCGCGTGGTAGCGTCCGCGTGTCGAGATTTCGTCCCGTTCGGCTAAACGGGCAAGTTTGGACGACTACGCGCGCGTGCAAGTGTCCGACTTGGGGGCATGCATTTTAATCACTAAACACCTCTTTTCAAAATTTGGAACCCGCTTAAAATCCTATAATTTGAATTTGGAACATTTGGGCGCAACCCGGGCTCGATTTGAAAATGTTTCATTTCGCGCCAAAAAGGCCCATTTAATTCAATATCTTAAAACTAAAATATACGATTATATCTTCGTTTAACAGTAAAATCATTTCAAATGTTTCCTCTTAATCCTTCCTGGCCAATCAAACCTTTCTCGTGGGCCCCGCATCCAATCTCTCTCTCCCCGTTTCACTCTATCTCTCTCTATTCTCTTTCTCTCTCTCTCTCTATCAAATCTTTCTCCCTCTCTCTCTCCAATCTCTCTCTCTCTCCTCCTATATAACTCCTCCATGCAGCCGCCTCCCCTCTCCCTCTCGATCACGCGAACCCCGAACCCTAACCCTAGCCACCTCCGGACATCGCCGTCGACCTCCCCGCGACCTCGCCGTCGCCGCCCTCGCCACCACGAGCCCAGCCGCACCCTCTTCCTCCTTCCTCCGTTCATCTTCCGCGCCTGCACCCAACCCCCGACGACTTCACCCGGCAGCAACTCTCGCCGTCGACGCCGCCTCCTCTTGCCGACGACGCCGGAGACTCCCTCTCCTCCTCCTCGTCGCGACCTCGTCGTCGCCTTCCTCCTCCCCTCGCCGGACCACCATCAGACCCGAGCCCGACCCTGCACCATCCCCGGGTCGCCGGAGAACGCGCCGTCGACCCTCGTCGACGTCACCCGCGCCACCTCCGACCACCTCCTTTCCCCCTCGATCACCAGAGCCGACCACCACCCTCCTCTACTCGTCGCACTACCCTCTCCAGCGAACCCGAGGCCGTTCAAGTCTTCGCAGCCGCCGTCGCTGCCTCGCCGGCGTTCCAGCGCCGTCGAGCCCGCCGGGGTTACCCTGGTATCTCTCTGTAAGCATCCTTATCTTTCCTTTGTGCAAAGTTTTTCCCCCGCTGATCTTGTACGTTTATCATGTTGCTAACTCGTGGCCGATGACTTTTGCCGGAACCCGACCGTGCCGTCTTTTGAAACCGATGCTCCAGCGAAGTACCCTGGTCCGTGTGATCCCGTTGTTCTCTGTTGGGACTCGATCCGTGGCCCGTGCACCCGTCTCGTGTTTTCTGCCGACATTACATCCGTGCTTTCCGGTTTGCGAAACCGTCGAGGCAAGTATCCGAATACTTGCTTTAACATGCTAGTACACAATATCAAGTCTTGCTTTACTCTTGATTATCATATTAGTTTATAACTTAAAACCGACGGTCACAATAAGCCTTAACATTAAATCAGTATGGTAGTTTCGTGTAATTAATCGGTATACTATCAATCCACACTTTAACTAATTAAACCAATTAGCACGCCCTTGCTTAAATTGCTAGATCATCCTTGTAACTATTATTATGCTGTAGTTTTAATGGCTTCATTGCTTCGTGTTATTAATATTGTTTTACCCTGTGATTGTTGCACCCAAGGGTGCTTGAACCTGTTAATAAGATAATACAAACACCACTGTGTTTACATGGAATAATATGGTTATTTACTGTTTCCTGCTGCTGTTCATTATTTGATTGTATACCTGTTGTGAGCACATACTCGATTGCACTACATATTGGCCTGACCCTGCTACACATGATATATACATACATACCGACTCATCCTGTCGTACCCTGACATGACTTGTTTCATGATTTCATGCTTATGCCGACAAACCTGACCATCCCTGCTGTCTATCCAGACAGACCTACTCTTACCTGATTTTCTGTTGGCATTAGTCCTTGACTACTGAATACCTGACCTGACATACATAGCTTGGGGGTATGGGGAAATCAAAGGTGAAACCGACTTGTAACTCAATAGTTCGTCACTTGTTCTGATCAGTCTTACGGGCTTGGCCAGCCCCGGAGTGTTGATGCTGACATCACTCGCCCATCCTACTACCTATTACTGCTTAGCGGCACGTCTCGGATTCAGCCCCGAGGGCCTTGACCGTGGTCCCGGGCACGCACGGGATACTGTTGAGTTACATCGACGATTCATCAATTGATTTCAAAGACTATAGAGTAGAAACCTGATAGGACAGTTTAGTCACCCGTGCACTTTACCCTGCTCTGTTATTGTACTGCTTATTCATGTTCATACCTGCACTGCTTATTGCCATGTTTATACTATATACTTGATGTCATGACGCGCTGACGTCTGGGTTTTGCATGGCCCAGATTCCGTACCACTGTCGACGACCGAGCAGGAGTACTTCAGCCAGCAGGCTGAACTGTGAGTTCCTTAGGGTTTTAGTTTATTTATTTCATTTCATTTCCAGATGTGAGCCCGCATTATGGGACGTACTGTTTATTCATTGTATTGGATCATTCGCTTCCGCACTTATTGTTTATTGATTCTTGTTATTATGGATTTGGACATGTATTAGATTAGTTTACTATTTGTTCTTGATACCTCTACAACCGTAATGTGACTGTGGATGGATATTTCCTACCCACAGGTAGCATGGTTGGCTATGTCACGTGCCCAATCTTGCGTACTCTGGGAAGCGGGGCGTGACATGGTTCTTTTGGTATAAAAGCCAGGTTAATTGGGTTGATTCTTTGTAGTTGGGTATTGCACCCGATACACGAATCAGAATACCCGTGATTAGGAAACATGTCCTGCCACCTTGACCGTTTTACCATTCTTGAATCACATTCTTCCGGATTATATCTCTTACGACATGCAAACTTACTTTGCATTGTCAACTCGAAAACCTAACTTCTTGTTATCCCTAGGACTTGGGCGACTTGGGTGGAGTTAAGTAATTGCGACTATGATACCGCGGCATAGCTACAATGCAGCACTCTATTTAAGTATCTTGGAGTTCTAGCCTTGATCTATACTCAGAATCTATCATCATGCTAATGTTGGGTACTTTGATTTCCAGGAATATGGCCGGTCAAAATTTGAAGATGGACCAAAGACGTGCGGTCTTAGCCGCCAGGCGTAGAGTGATAAGGGGATTGCTGGAGAAACTAAAGGAACAAACCGAGCTGGAAACGGTATTTGCACTGAACCAAACGTCTGTACGTAGAAGTATTCCAGTGAACAGGCACAGCATAGCACCAATGAAGAAAACAATTGTGGGTGATCGGAATGGGAGCGTGATTTGTAACTACTGCCATATACCCGGGCACGTGCGAAAGGAGTGTCGTAGGAGGTTGGGACTCTGTTTTAGATGTGGAGCGGCAGATCACACCGTTAGTGCTTGTCCGTCGAAGCTTTGTACAAGGGATGATATTCAGAAGCCTCCGCAGGGACCGTTCCAAGGGCAGAGACAGTTGACTCAAGGACCAAACCAAGCTCGAGCTTTCACGCTGACAGCTGAGCAAGCTAGGGCATCAGGAGAAGTGGTTTCAGGTAATTTACTCGTTCGTGGTTTTCCCGCATTGGCATTATTTAATTCCGGAGCATCCCACTGTTTTATGTCATCCGAATTTATAACTACACACTCGATTACCTGCACGACCTTGTCTAGTTTTGGGACATACACACTGGGAATGGGAAAATCATAGCTAGTAAGGAATTTAAAGATTGTACAGTTGTTGTTTGCGGACGGGAGCTTTTGCAAATTTTTTTGGTGATAGATACGGGCAGTTATGAAGTAGTCTTGGGAATGGATTTTCTTGGCACTTTCCACGCCCACATTGACTGTAGGGCAAGGAAGGTAATTTTCCAGATTCCCGGACATCCTAAGTTTACTTTCACTGGAGGAAGCAGTTCTGTCGGGCTAGTCGAGTTTAGGGCTAGGCCGACAAACAGTGTTCTTGCAGCAATGGTAGTAGATAGTAATGAAGAGCCGTCAGTTGTTCGCGATTTTATGAATGTGTTTGAAGATATTTCGGGCTTACCGCCGAAGCGAGATGTGGAGTTTGCGATTGACCTTATTCCTGGTGCAGCGCCAGTATCAAAATCTTATTATCCGATGGCACCGGTGGAATTGGAAGAAGTTAAGAAACAAGTTGGTGAATTACTCGAGAAGGGATGGATTCGAAGCAGCAACTCACCTTGGGGAGCTCCAGTTCTTTTAGTAAAGAAGAAGGATGGCGCGAGAAGGATGTGCATTGATTATCGAGAATTGAACCGGGTGACTATTAAGAACAAGCACCCGATCCCTCGCATTGGAGAACTTTTGAGCAGCTTAGTGGTGCGAGGGTATTCTCGAAACTGGACTTGCGATCGGGATATCATCAGGTCCGAGTGAAGGCAGAAGACATTTGCAAGACGGCGTTTCGAACTCGATATGGACATTTCGAGTATCTAGTGATGCCCTTCGGAGTGACTAATGCGCCAGCAATATTCATGGATTTGATGAACAGGATCTTTTCACCATTCTTGGACCAGTTTATTGTGGTGTTCATTGACGATATTCTGGTGTACTCGAAGAGTTCGGAGGAGCATGCTGAGTATTTAAGGATCGCATTGCAGACGCTGAGACAAGAGAAGTTATTCGCGAAGATGAGTAAGTGCGAATTCTGGCTGGAAGAAGTGGAGTTTCTGGGGCATGTTGTGTCGGGCAATGGAGTCGCCGTTGATCCCGAGAAGATTACAGCAGTTTGAGATTGGCCTATTCCAAAGAATGTTGCGGAGATAAGAAGTTTTCTTGGACTCGCCGGATACTACAGAAGATTTGTGGAAAACTTCGCTCGTTCAGCTGAGCCGTTAACCAAGCTTACGCGCAAGGAGGTACCATTTGTTTGGACGGATGGATGTGCATTGGCCTTCGAGACGTTGAAGCAGAAGTTGATAACCGCCCCTATCCTAACCGTACTGGATGATTCAGGAGGACTGGTGATTCATAGCGACGCATCCGGAAAGGGATTGGGATGTGTTTGATGCAGGATGGGAAAGTCGTCGCTTACGCATCGAGACAACTGAAGACTCATGAGAAGAACTATCCGACTCATGACTTAGAGCTTGCAGCCGTGATCTTCGCCCTGATGTTTTGGAGACACTACCTTTTGGGCGAGAGAGTTGAAGTCTTTACAGATCACAAGAGTTTAAAGTATGTGTTCACTCAGAAGGAGTTGAACATGAGGCAACGCAGATGGTTGGAGCTGATGGCCGACTATGACCTTGATCTTAAGTACCATCCGGGAAAAGTTAACGTCGTTCCAGATGCGCTAAGTCGGTTACCAGCAATTCAGATATTGACTGCACAGAGGGAGATCATTGCGGATTTTCGGAGTTTGGACTTGGAGGTTATGCTACCACAAGCTACAGGACAGTTGATGCAGTTGCAAGTACAGTCGTCCTTAGTTGAGAAGATTAAAGCGACACAATCGCAGGATCCTAGACTGCAAAAGTTTCGAGAGCAGGTTGGAGCCGGACTACGAACCGATTTACTGATCCATGAAGACGGTTCGTTGAGATATGGTAGCCGTGTGTGTGTGCCAAAAAGAGATGTGCGTGAAGAGCTTATGAAGGAGGCACACAGTTCAGCTTACTCTGTACATCCAGGAGGGACAAAGATGTACCGAGATATTCGACAGCACTTCTGGTGGGAAGGTATGAAACGGGAAATTGCTCGCTTCGTGGCTAAGTGCTTGGTGTGTCAGCAAGTCAAGGCTGAACACCAAAGGGTTGCTGGTTTGTTGCAACCACTTCCGATTCCTCAGTGGAAGTGGGAACTTATAACCATGGTTTTCGTGACGGCTTTACCGCGGAGTCCAAAGGGCAACAATGCCGTATGGGTGATCGTCGATCGCTTGACCAAGGCAGCTCACTTTATCCTTTTTCGGGTTGGTCAATCGACAGAGACTTTGGCAGAGCGGTACATGCAAGAGATAGTGAGATTGCATGGAGTGCCGGTAAGCATCGTGTCCGATCGGGACACTCGGTTCTTGTCGCACTTCTGGAGGAGTTTACAAGAAAGTTTGGGGACTCGATTGAAGTTCAGCACAGCCTATCATCCTCAGACTGATGGACAATCGGAGAAAACGATCCAGACCCTTGAAGATATGCTGAGGGCTTGCGTGTTAGACTTCAAAGGTTCATGGGAGGATCATCTACACCTGGTGGAGTTTTCGTACAACAATAGCTTCCAAGCGACAATTCAGTTGGCTCCGTTTGAAGCACTGTATGGTCGTAAGTGCCGTTCACCTGTTTGTTGGGATGATGTTGGTGAACGAAGGTTACTAGGACCAGATTTGGTGGTACAGACAGTCGAGAAGGTGAATACAATCAGGAAGCATATGAAGGCAGCTCAAGACAGACAGAAAAGTTGGGCCGACACGTCAAGAAGACCTCTAGAGTTCGCCGTGGGTGATTTGGTATTCCTGAAGATATCACCGACTAGAGGGGTGATTCGCTTTGGAAGTCGGGGAAAGCTTAGTCCTCGATTCGTTGGACCCTTCGAGATATTGGAGCGTGTTGGAGAGGTAGCGTACCGTCTGGCGTTACCACAGTCATTGGCAGGAGTGCACGATGTGTTCCATGTGTCTCAACTACGGAGGTATGTTCGTGATGAGACTCATGTATTGGATCATTCGGAGTTGACTGTGCGGGAGGACCTGACTTTTGAAGAGCGACCAGTGGAAATCAAGGATCGAAGAGAAAAGGTTCTTAAGAACAAGGTTATCCCTCTTGTGCTAGTTTCTTGGGGTAATCGATCGCATGGAGAATCCACTTGGAAGCGAGAAGACGAGATCCGGCAGAAATTTCCTCACCTTTTCCAGTAGTTAGCTATCTTGTATTCTTGGAATTTCGAGGACGAAATTCTTTTTGTAGTTGGGTATGATGTAACACCCGAGCCCAATAATACTATTCATATTTCTAGTTGAGTGTCATATATTGCTCATTTCCAATTATTCTGTTTTTCTGGTGTTTATTGCTAAATTTTAACCGGCTAAGTCATTTTGGCACATAACAAATTTTAACTCCTAAAATGAAATTTAAAATATCCATGTTGGCCTACTCGTCGCCACTAGTCGCGTGGTAGCGTCCGCGTGTCGAGATTTCGTCCCGTTCGGCTAAACGGGCAAGTTTGGACGACTACGCGCGCGTGCAAGTGTCCGACTTGGGGGCATGCATTTTAATCACTAAACACCTCTTTTCAAAATTTGGAACCCGCTTAAAATCCTATAATTTGAATTTGGAACATTTGGGCGCAACCCGGGCTCGATTTGAAAATGTTTCATTTCGCGCCAAAAAGGCCCATTTAATTCAATATCTTAAAACTAAAATATACGATTATATCTTCGTTTAACAGTAAAATCATTTCAAATGTTTCCTCTTAATCCTTCCTGGCCAATCAAACCTTTCTCGTGGGCCCCGCATCCAATCTCTCTCTCCCCGTTTCACTCTATCTCTCTCTATTCTCTTTCTCTCTCTCTCTCTATCAAATCTTTCTCCCTCTCTCTCTCCAATCTCTCTCTCTCTCCTCCTATATAACTCCTCCATGCAGCCGCCTCCCCTCTCCCTCTCGATCACGCGAACCCCGAACCCTAACCCTAGCCACCTCCGGACATCGCCGTCGACCTCCCCGCGACCTCGCCGTCGCCGCCCTCGCCACCACGAGCCCAGCCGCACCCTCTTCCTCCTTCCTCCGTTCATCTTCCGCGCCTGCACCCAACCCCCGACGACTTCACCCGGCAGCAACTCTCGCCGTCGACGCCGCCTCCTCTTGCCGACGACGCCGGAGACTCCCTCTCCTCCTCCTCGTCGCGACCTCGTCGTCGCCTTCCTCCTCCCCTCGCCGGACCACCATCAGACCCGAGCCCGACCCTGCACCATCCCCGGGTCGCCGGAGAACGCGCCGTCGACCCTCGTCGACGTCACCCGCGCCACCTCCGACCACCTCCTTTCCCCCTCGATCACCAGAGCCGACCACCACCCTCCTCTACTCGTCGCACTACCCTCTCCAGCGAACCCGAGGCCGTTCAAGTCTTCGCAGCCGCCGTCGCTGCCTCGCCGGCGTTCCAGCGCCGTCGAGCCCGCCGGGGTTACCCTGGTATCTCTCTGTAAGCATCCTTATCTTTCCTTTGTGCAAAGTTTTTCCCCCGCTGATCTTGTACGTTTATCATGTTGCTAACTCGTGGCCGATGACTTTTGCCGGAACCCGACCGTGCCGTCTTTTGAAACCGATGCTCCAGCGAAGTACCCTGGTCCGTGTGATCCCGTTGTTCTCTGTTGGGACTCGATCCGTGGCCCGTGCACCCGTCTCGTGTTTTCTGCCGACATTACATCCGTGCTTTCCGGTTTGCGAAACCTTCGAGGCAAGTATCCGAATACTTGCTTTAACATGCTAGTACACAATATCAAGTCTTGCTTTACTCTTGATTATCATATTAGTTTATAACTTAAAACCGACGGTCACAATAAGCCTTAACATTAAATCAGTATGGTAGTTTCGTGTAATTAATCGGTATACTATCAATCCACACTTTAACTAATTAAACCAATTAGCACGCCCTTGCTTAAATTGCTAGATCATCCTTGTAACTATTATTATGCTGTAGTTTTAATGGCTTCATTGCTTCGTGTTATTAATATTGTTTTACCCTGTGATTGTTGCACCCAAGGGTGCTTGAACCTGTTAATAAGATAATACAAACACCACTGTGTTTACATGGAATAATATGGTTATTTACTGTTTCCTGCTGCTGTTCATTATTTGATTGTATACCTGTTGTGAGCACATACTCGATTGCACTACAAATTGGCCTGACCCTGCTACACATGATATATACATACATACCGACTCATCCTGTCGTACCCTGACATGACTTGTTTCATGATTTCATGCTTATGCCGACAAACCTGACCATCCCTGCTGTCTATCCAGACAGACCTACTCTTACCTGATTTTCTGTTGGCATTAGTCCTTGACTACTGAATACCTGACCTGACATACATAGCTTGGGGGTATGGGGAAATCAAAGGTGAAACCGACTTGTAACTCAATAGTTCGTCACTTGTTCTGATCAGTCTTACGGGCTTGGCCAGCCCCGGAGTGTTGATGCTGACATCACTCGCCCATCCTACTACCTATTACTGCTTAGCGGCACGTCTCGGATTCAGCCCCGAGGGCCTTGACCGTGGTCCCGGGCACGCACGGGATACTGTTGAGTTACATCGACGATTCATCAATTGATTTCAAAGACTATAGAGTAGAAACCTGATAGGACAGTTTAGTCACCCGTGCACTTTACCCTGCTCTGTTATTGTACTGCTTATTCATGTTCATACCTGCACTGCTTATTGCCATGTTTATACTATATACTTGATGTCATGACGCGCTGACGTCTGGGTTTTGCATGGCCCAGATTCCGTACCACTGTCGACGACCGAGCAGGAGTACTTCAGCCAGCAGGCTGAACTGTGAGTTCCTTAGGGTTTTAGTTTATTTATTTCATTTCATTTCCAGATGTGAGCCCGCATTATGGGACGTACTGTTTATTCATTGTATTGGATCATTCGCTTCCGCACTTATTGTTTATTGATTCTTGTTATTATGGATTTGGACATGTATTAGATTAGTTTACTATTTGTTCTTGATACCTCTACAACCGTAATGTGACTGTGGATGGATATTTCCTACCCACAGGTAGCATGGTTGGCTATGTCACGTGCCCAATTTTGCGTACTCTAGGAAGCGGGGCGTGACAACGTGACCCCTCTTTCTGAAGCTTTTCCCCTGAGCTTTTCTGATTTTAAATCAGAAGACAAATGCCCCCACAGCGTTGTTCTCACGTGTCTGCACGTGAGTGCGACGCTGTCATCTTTGCGACCGTTGGATTCATTTAGGGATTTGGGAGATGAAACGTTTCCATTATTTTCTATAAATACCGCTGTCTCTTCATAGGAGCCTTCACTCTGCTCATCTTCTTCCTCTGAGAACTTTTTCTTTGAGAATTTAATTCTCGCTTTCAGAGCTTAGTTCTCTGTCTTGACATTTTCCAGAGTTTAACTCTGTTGGCGGATCCCTTTTCCTCAGGTAATAATGTTGAACGGCCAAAGCGCCTTCGTCTTTAAAAGGACTCTTTGGATTTTAAATCCGCATTAAGGGTTTCGCAGAGAACCCATTTTTCTTCAAGTTTTTCCATAAGAACAGGAAACCACCTAACTTTCGAACTGTAGATCTCTTAGGGTTTAGGTGATCTTTGGGGAGATGATGATGGCGTTTCAACCCTTGGAATTTAATTCCATCAAAAATATTTTTGGGAATTTAATTCCCTTTTTCCTAATAAGGAATTTAATTCCTATGAAGAACTCAGTTTCTTCGCATGGAGGCTTCCTGAGGTCTCCTGGCCCTAGGCGGTTCTTCCTGCAATTAATGCGATGGGCGCTTTGTAATGATGTCTTTTGGTGGGATTTTAGTTCCTTTGATTTTGCTAGATTCATTGTAGAGCCCGAGACAGCTTCTGTTGGGGGAAAATGTGCATGGTCGTCACTCTTTGAGGATATTCCCTTTGTTTTATTGTAACGCTGTGGCCCCATTATTAATGAGCCGTCATTCGGATTCTGTGGGACCCATATGTTTTGTAGCCAATAACTCCAAAAAACCATGCTGTTGCTTTCTTTAACTAGTCTTCATGTTTATGCATGAATATACGTTGCTGACTTTTCTTCTAACGGTCTTCCTTTATTGGATTTCAGGTGCGATGGCTTCTGTTCCGCGCTTTCCCTTTTCTCGCTCAGAGGCTGCTTTTCCTCAGTCGCCGTCTGATGAGGAAGCGATGGCGATGATTCGGGCCCATGACCCGAACTGCACCAATCTTCTTCAATGGGGACCTTGGTACAATCAGATTATTCAGGGTCGCCGGAGCTTTCTTTGCGCGGTGCCGACGGAGCCCACTTTCCTATTTTTACCGATGGATCCTCCGAGGACAGCTTTTGCTGTGGAAATGCCCAACTGGACTCCAACGGGGAGGCTGGAGCCTTCGACGACCGGCATTCCGAACCATCCGATTCCAGCCATAGACATCTTGGGACAGCGTATCTGCCAGGGTGAGGCCCACCCGTGGGGGAAAATTTATAAGATAGGGCTCACTCCTAGGCATCCTACGGGCTACCTTCTCTGGGCTCGTTACATCCTTTCTGCCCATCGGGCGCGGTTGCAGAAAGTCGGGCTCTACCAGGCCGTATACGCGTCGCTATTCCATTATAAGTCCCCGCATTCCTGGTGGGTCAAGGCGTTTTTGAACCAGTGGAATCTTCCCACTAATACTTTCATTCTGGGAGATCGCGAGGTTTCGATTTCTCTGGCCGAATTCTATGATATCTCGGGGTTGCCGATAAGGGGTAATCTGTATGAGGAGCTGTTGCCTCCTGACGAGTATGTTTTTGAGCCCGAGCCCGCCCCAGTTGACGGCCTGTCTGCTGAGAATGCTATTCGCCACAAGCGTCCCAGTTTAATTAAGGCCCTAGGCATCTTCGACCAATTGTTCACCGAGTCCGAGGAGCAGGGCGTTACTTTCAAGAGCTTCATTGCTTGTTTCATTCGTGAGGACGCCTTATCGAAGACAGCCCCGAAGTTTGCCAACATTGGGGACCCCTTTGGATTTGGCCCGAAGAGGTTGCCGACCAACGAATCAGATCTCCCTCAGTATTACATCCCTATTATATCGCCAATATCTTTTGAATCCATTGCTGCCCCAGGCATGGACGAGGAGACGTTCTTTGTGGGGTTTGTTAGCGTCTGGCTCAGTTGGTTCGTTATCCCCATGCATCGCCGCTTCATGAGAGCCTCGGTCATCTACCCGGCTCATCGTATTGCTGAGGGGATGCGGTTGGCCATCGGCATCCCGGCCTTGGCGCACCTCTATAATGGATTGGGCACCGCAGCTAACACCTCTACGCCTGGCGTGGACGTAGTGAACTTTTCGCTTCATTATTTCACGTCATGAATCGAAATGCATGTGCTGGGGTCTTTTGCTATGCATCAGAGGCCGCTTTTTACGACGCCTATACCTTCCCGCGACTTATGCGACTGGTGGGTGCTTCTGCTGCCGATCCAACTCAATTTGGGGCTATTCGGGTGCTGATTTCCCATCACGCCACCGCCGGCGGGTTAGTTTTTAATGATCGGGTTCTGTCTTCTCCTTCGGGTCCTGTTCAGCAACTTTGGGACCAGTCAAAGGACAACGTGCCTTCTCTGAAGCCCCGAGAGGCCACGCATTTGTATTCAATTAGACCGGGCTACTTGGTGTTTCGCCAGGATAGTGCAGCTCTTTTTATGCAGTACAATCCGCATCGATTTGCCTGGCAGCTTGGATACGACCAGGGTGTTCCCTTTGAGTCTTTCATAGTCGCCCCGATCCCTTCGCTCGACGCTGTTCGCGATGCCGCTCATCATTTTGTGAGGTTGAACACCGGCTCTCATTTCATGGTCCCCGAAGCCGAGTACATGCCCCGATGCGTAGGTGCATTTACGGGCTGGTATCTTCATCGAATCACCCCAATTATTGCTGAAGAAAGAAGGGTTCTTCTTGGTCACGACTCCCCTCCTCAGGTTTCGGGAGCTAAGCTGCGACCAAGGGTTCCAGTCCGCTTCCCTTTGAGGGAGATTGGCGCCGCCCTCATTCCGAGGGAGTCAGGGGTAGATCTTACTCCGACAGCTGGTATGCCTTTGGGTTCCCGATCGCGAGGTAGACGGGCTCCAGTAGTAGCACCTCTGCCGGTAGCGGCACCATCCCCCGTGGCGTCGACGACGGCGATGTCGTCCTTGGTCGTGGCACCGAGTGAGAGTAACAGGGACGAGGGCGTTGAAGGCGATGTGGGCCAGCGTCGCCCTAAGGCTTCGCGAGGGAGGAAGCGGTCATCTTCAGCGACCGGTTCTGGGTCTAAACGGCGGAGGAAAGCGGCTACCGCCCCGCTTGATTCCGTGGTGGAGTCTGAGCCCATCCTTGAAGACGAACCCTTGGCCTTACAAGAGTCAAACGCTGGACTTCTCTTCCCGAGTTCGGCTGATGAGGAGGCTGCACAGTTGGCTGAGGCCATACGGCGTTCAAAAGACGCGTCCCATAACGCTAAGGTTCCAAAAAAGTCTTATCCCGCTGTAATTTTTTACGAGGACCCTTCGTGGATTCGGCGGCGATTCATCGGCCCTTTGGAGGAATGGGGGGAAAGGGCTTTGAAGCAGGCCGCTTCAGAAGACGCAGCTGATGCACTTTCTTTATGGACCGGCGGTCATGAGTCTACCCTTGAACCTCGGCGAGCTTATCTCCTTGAGAAGGAGAAGCGGCTTGAAGAAGTCATATTGAGGGCTTCTTTGTGTATAGGTATGTTGTGCTTATTCTGTAATCTTTTCGATTATTTATGCTCGTGGGTATGTATCATTATTTTTGTTTGAATCGTGCAGAATCTTCGACGCTAGGGGAGCTCCCTACTGGCCCATTAAAGCTAAAGCCCTCCGAAGTTCTTAATGAAGCTTTGCCGGATGTGGAGAGGGCTGATGAGGCTGCTCCTTTCATGATAGAACCTCCAACGGCGGTTCTTGGTCAGGGAGTGCTTGCTCCTTTGGGGGATGCTCCTTTGGAGGCCGCCGCCCCAATGGCTATTACTAAGGCCGGCTCAAGGGATGGAAGCGAGGTAGTCGGGACTCCTCTCCCTTTGTTACAGCCTGAGGTCACGGCGGAGACCGTTGAAGCTGCTATCCCCCCGGCTCAGAATGGGAGGAGTGTTGAAGGTATCCCTCTGCGTTTTAATTTAGTAACCCCTTCATAGTCTGAAATCTTTTATCTTTCCCAGAATTGCGCGGTTTGGCAGCCACGATCGCGGATCTGTCGCCTCGTCAATCATTTCAGCGTTTATTGGAGATGGCAGCTCCGCAGGCGATCCCTCCTCAGCGTATTGTCCTTTCCTCTGGGCAAGGTTAGTGTCATTCGCCATTTTTTTTTTACCATAACCTTGTTACTATTTTGCGAAATGACGTTGATGTCTCTTCTAGTTTTGGAAGCCGACGATGAGGTCGAGGTCGTTGAAGGGCCAGGGGAACCTTCAGCTCCTACTTGCATGACTGTCGGTGAGTGATATTTTATTATAGTCTCGTTCGTTCTGCGTCTAAGAGTTTTACCAACATTTGCCAAATTTGAACAGCCCTGCCAGTCTCCATGGCTTTGGAATCGCGCATTGTGATGCCGCCCGGCCCCTACGCTTTGCGGGCTTCAGAACGCTTGGCCCAATTGAGCCTTCTCTCCCTATCTTCTTTCGTCGAGGAGCTCCGTGCTGGTAGTGCGACCACAGCCGAAGCGTTTGCCGCTGAAGCTAACGGCTCTCTTCCTTTTCTCGCCACCTATCATAGCGAGGAGGTGGTGCGGGTCTGGGTGGAGTTCTGTAGGAAGGTGGAAGCTTGTTTGTATGCTCTCGAATGTTCTCGTCTTTCCTCGGAAGCCGTGGCTGCAAAAGCGGAGTTGCGAGGTCTGATAGCACGATGTGCGGCAAACATGACATCATGTGAGAAGAGGCTTGGCCGCAAATTCTCGGAGAGGGAGCTAGCCTCTAAGGCGCTGGGCGAGCTTCAAGCCAATCTCACAGCCAGGGCCAATAAAGCGTATGAACTGTGGCGGGTGCTTCAGGAATCCATCAAAGAGGTGGTGGCTCTCGATAAAGCCGCCACGTTCACTCGTGAGAGGGTCGAGGCTCATAAAGCCACCGAGAAAGAGCTCGAAGCTCGGCTTGCTTCGTATCAGGCTCAGCAAGCTCAGGCGGAGGCTCGTCTTCTGGAGATCTTGCGTCATGAAGCCGTGGCTCAGCAACAGAACGATGAGCTGGTAAAATTATTGCACCGCCCGCCGGCTTAAGGACTTGTATCTTTTCTTCTTTTTTTTTTGTACATACTCATGGATAAGAGTATCCTTTCTTTTTGTTTCTTTCATAAATTGTACTTTGTATCCATTTTGGTTTATGAATAAAAGATACAATTTTCCTCTCAATGATATGTCCCCTTGAATGCATTCTGCGGATACTATATCTTGATCTCCTTGCCGGACATCGATGGCTTAGGGTTCAGGGTTAAGATCTGCTTCCTAAGACCTTTGCATTTTATGAGCCACGAAGGTCTCATAAAGAGTTTTTCTCCCTACAGGTCGAGAGGATCCCATAGGTGTAAGTTCTTCTTAAGAATCATGAGGATTCTTAAGCGGGTTTTCCCTTGAGAGTCGTAAGGATCTCACAAGAGAGTTTTTTCTTCCTTACAGGTCGTGAGGACCTGCAAGTGCTGGATGTGGTCGCCCTTATCCGTGTTTCACGGGGTCAGAGGCTGCGCCGGGTATTGTAGTTTAAAGACGTCGCGGTCAAGGTTAAGGACCTCATAGTCCGTGGATTTAAGGACTCCACAGTCCGATGTTAGTTTTAAGACATCACGGTCAAGGTTAAGGACCTCATAGTCCGTGGATTTAGGGACTCCACAGTCCGATGTTAGTTTTAAGACATCACGGTCAAGGTTAAGGACCTCATAGTCCGTGGATTTAGGGACTCCACAGTCCGATGTTTGGTTGCAGGGACCCGTCACCTCTTTGAAGACGTTGAGGAATTACAACGCCAGGCATCAAAGGAGTGAAGAGATGTACCCTTAAACCGAGGCAAAAATCTGTAAGGAATAGGGGTGGTTGATCGTTAGTTTTAAGACATCGCGGTCGAGGTTAAGGACGTCATAGTCCGTGGATTTTAAGGACTCCACAGTCCGGTATTTGCTCTGGATGCTTCACACGGGTTCACTGCCGTGCTTGGCGAGGACCAGGCTCCGCTCTGGGCGTTTTCCGCGGGGTCAAAGAGTGACGTTATCCACGTTCCACGTAACTAGGAATTTTGCACTAGATGCTTCACACGGGTTCACTGCCGTGCTCGGCGAGGACTAGGCTCCGCTCTGGATGCTTCACACGGGTTCACTGCCGTGCTCTGCGAGGACCAGGATCCGCTCTGGACGTTTTCCACAGGGTCAAAGAGTGACATTATCCGCGTTCCACGTAACCAGGAAGTTTGCACTAGATTCTTCACACGGGTTCACTGCCGTGCTCTGCGAGGACTAGGCTCCGCTCTGGATGCTTCACACGGGTTCACTGCCGTGCTCTGCGAGGACCAGGATCCGCTCTGGACGTTTTCCACGGGGTCAAAGAGTGACGTTATCCGTGTTCCACGTAACCAGGAAGTTTGCACTAGATGCTTCACACGGGTTCACTGCCGTGCTCTGCGAGGACTAGGCTCCGCTCTGGATGCTTCACACGGGTTCACTGCCGTGCTCTGCGAGGACCAGGATCCGCTCTGGACGTTTTCCACGGGGTCAAAGAGTGACGTTATCCGCGTTCCACGTAACCAGGAAGTTTGCACTAGATGCTTCACACGGGTTCACTGCCGTGCTCGGCGAGGACTAGGCTCCGCTCTGGATGTTTCACACGGGTTCACTGCCGTGCTCTGTGAGGACCAGGATCCGCTCTGGACGTTTTCCACGGGGTCAAAGAGTGACGTTATCCGCGTTCCACGTAACCAGGAAGTTTGCACTAGATGCTTCATACGGGTTCACTGTCGTGCTCGGCGAGGACTAGGCTCTGCTCTGGATGCTTCACACGGGTTCACTGCCGTGCTCTGCGAGGACCAGGATCCGCTCTGGACGTTTTCCACGGGGTCAAAGAGTGACATTATCCGCTTTCCACGTAACCAGGAAGTTTGTTGATTGTATCCGCATTTCACGGGATGGAGGTTTGACTCTTGGTGACATGTATCGCCGAGCCATGGAACTTGGGGTTGCCGCTATTCCGTTTCGCTTGATGTTGTGTCTGCTGTGTCGAGACGAACGTCGAGGTGGTGATCACTCCATGTTGGTATGAGACGATTTCTGAATGTCTTTCCGGTTTTATATGACTTACCGTCAAGACGTTGAAGCTAGGAATTTGGCCTTCGCTTCGTTTGCTTTGTCGCGTCCGAATCCTGCTTGGGGAAGAACGCTGGGGTGACATTTCATCTGCTGTATCGAAACGAACGTCAGGGTGGTGACCACTCCGCGCTGGTGTAGGATGATCTCCGATTGTCTTTCAGGCTTTATATGACTTGCTGTCAAGACCCTGAAGCTAGGAATTTGGCCTTCGCTTCGTTTGCTGGCATTACGTCCTCTGTATCGAGACGAATGTCGTGGTTGTCTCTAGGTTGCTGGTGAACCGTCGAGGTTTGGAACCAGGGATTTTGCCGTGACTCCTTTCGGTGATGTTGCGTCGTCAAGACGTTTGAAGCTAGGAATTTGGCCTTCGCTTCGTTTGCTGGTATCGCGTCTGCTGTATCGAGACGAATGCCGCAGTGGTGATCACTAGGCTATCTGTGAACCGCCGAGATTTGGCTTCTCCTTATGATGAAACTCGGGGGAGGAGTATGATCCCTTCTTTGATTGCGCCCCTGGATTGTATACAGGGTTAGATGTAACATCACCTGTAGGGCGAGGATTTCACTTTTATTTTATTTCTTTTTCCGCGATGCTCTATCATTTCAGCTTTTATATCGCGAAGGTCGCGATTGCCCCATCATTTCGGCTATTTTTTCGCGGTGCCCAATCATTTCGGCTATTTATTTATTTTCACTCGCTGTTTTTTATTGCGAGTTGCCCCATCATTTCCGCTATTTTTCATGCCTTCATTTTTACTTGCTGCTTTTTATTGCAAATCGCCCCATCATTTCGGCTATTTCGTATGCATGTGTGGCTCCCTAGCTTTTTCGCTGCAAGCTTGGATTTTAGATACCGATTTCAGCATCAGCACCGCTACAACTGGAATGTTGCCAGGAGCGAATCATCATCTGCCTCTGTCGATGTTTGAACAAAGGTGGCTTAGTAAACAGGGTTAAGGGTCCTGCCGACCAAGGCTTCTGACTTTATGAGCCGTAAGGGTCTCACAAAGGTATTTCTCCCTACAAGTCGTGAGGATCTTGCAGGTGCATTTTCTCCTTAGGGATCGTGAGGATTCCTAAATGTGTGCTCCTCTGTAAGTCGTAAGGATCCTACAAGAGGGCTTTCTCCTTATGGATCGAGAGGACCTACAAGGGTTGGACTTTGCTGGGGAAATGTTTATTCGCGCCCGTGGATTGTATACAAGGGTCAGTACGAGCCGCTTGTAGGGCAATATCGAAGATTGTGGAGGATTTGCTTAAGAACAGGTTTAGGTTTCTGTAACTTAAGACTTTCAAGTCTCATGAGCCGTGAGGGTCCCATAAGAGAGTTCTCCTTACGAGTCGTGAGGATCTCGTAAGTGCATTTTCTCCTTAGGAATCGTGAGGGTTCCTAAGTGTGTTGCTCCTTTGTGAGTCGTAAGGATCTCACGCGGGTGGTTTCTCCTTACAAGGTCGAGAGGACCCTATAAGTGTCTTTTAACGAGGTTGCGCCCTTTCGGGTTTTCACAAACACTCGCCGATAGTCCTGCTGTTTTTACTCACGGAGCCCTTTCGGGTTTTCATCCGTGCCCATTTTGCTTATGGACATACCGTTTTTCTTTTATTCTTTTTCATATATTTTTTTTTTGTTTTTTCTTTCTTATCTCGTCAGCCTGACGATGCTGCGGTAGTAGTTTTAGGGACGTTTCAGTCCGTCGTTAGTTTAAGGACGTTTCGGTCCGTCTTTAGTTTAAGGACGTTTCGGTCCGTCTTTAGTTTAAGGACGTTTCGGTCCGTCTTTAGTTTAAGGACGTTTCGGTCCGTCGTTATGGGAAGGCCGGCTGCTGCTTGTAAGGTCTGAGCCTGGGAAGATAGCGAGCGGACATAGTCGTCGTCATCCATCATTGACCCAGGCTATGGCTTATTAAGCCTAGTATTTCTTTAAGAAACGGCCGTTTATTGGCCTGAAAGGCCTTTCACCGTGCATGTCCATGAGTAGATAGGCTCCACCCTGGTAGACCTTGTCTATGATGTAAGGGCCTTCGTAGTTTGGCTCAAATTTTCCCCGTTTGGCACGATTGGGGGTCATAGGTCTCTTGACCACTAGCACGAGTTCGCCTTGGCGGAATGTCCTCGGCCTAGTCAATCTTTCGTACGAGCGCGTCATCTTTGCTTTGTAGGCTTCCAGATGTTGTTGCGCTATGAGTCGGGTTTCGTCGAGGGCATCAAGCTCCTCAAGCCAAAGGTGAGCATTTTCTTCGTCCGTCAGCTCGTGGTGGACTGCTACTCGTAGAGAGGGTAACTCTATCTCGAGGGGGAGTACTGCTTCCGTCCCAAATACCAATGCGTACGGCGTTGTGTTCGTGGCTGTCTTGAATGTAGTTCGATAAGCCCAAAGGGCCTCTTGCAGCCTCTCGTGCCAGTCTCTCTTATTCCGGGAAACGGTCTTTTTTATGATCTTCGTCAAGGTCTTATTGAAGGCCTCGGCCAGACCGTTAGCTCGTGGGTTGTAAACTGAAGAATACCTCCAGTCTATATTGTGCTGCTGCGCGAAGCGGTTAATCTTATGGCTTCTGTAGGCTGGCCCGTTATCGGAGATAATCCGCCGTGGGGTTCCAAACCGATAGATGACGTGCGTCTTGAAGAAATGGAGGATATTCTCCGTCTTCACTTCCCTCAGTGGTACTGCTTCTGCCCATTTGGAGAAGTAATCAGTTGTCGCCAGGATAAAACGATGTCCCCGAGATGATGCTGGCTCAATGGGGCCGACTATGTCAGTCCCCCACATCTCGACTGGCCAGCTGGCCACCGTTGGGTGTAGTGGATTCGGATGTTGGTGGATGAAGTCTCCATGAATCTGGCATGAGTGGCATTGCTTCGCATACTCGAGGCAGTCCTGGATCATCGTGGGCCAGTAGTAGCCCATTCGTTTAATCTTTAACTTCATCTTCGGGCCTGCTTGGTGAGAACCGCAAAGTCCGTCATGAACTTCCTGAATGACTCTTTTTGCTTCGTCAGATCCTAAGCATCTCAGCCATAGAGAATCAAACGATCTCTTATATAGAGTATCGTTGACGAGAGCGAAAGATAGAGCTTGTTTCATGAGCTGATGTCTTGAGGACGCTTCTTTGGGCATTCGACGGGACTTAAAGTAGTCTATGAAGACTTCCCTCCAGTCCTCGGCCTTCTCCTGTTCTTTTATTTATAGGGTCGTCTGCTCAGTCGCTCCCTCTTTATATAATTCCGGAGGTATTTCTGCTGGGGTGAGCACTCGACGGCTTTGTACCACGATTCTGACATCATCGAGGTTCTCGTCAGCCAGTTCTTTAGCAAGTTTGGCCAATGCGTTTGCTTTGCTGTTCTCCGCGCGCGGTATGTTCTCTAAAATATAGGAGGGAATTTGGGCCAACAGTTGTTGCACCTTTTCGCCGTACTTTACCAACTCCGGCTTGCACGTTTGGTAGTCACCATTTACTTGACTAACAACTAGCTGAGAATCCCCGTATATAAGGAGGTCTTCAATTCCCATGTCGATGGCGATTTCGAGGCCTGCTATCAGAGCTTCATATTCAGCCTCATTGTTTGTCCTCGGCTCTGTTAAGGAGAAGGCGAAGCGCATTATCCCTCCTTATGGAGTTGCAAAGATGAGGCCTATCCCCGATTTGATCATTGGGATACCTTGTTTCTGTTTCTTTACGGAGGACGCTCCATCGAAATAGAGTTCCCATCGGGTGCTTCCGCTGCTAATCGCATCAAATGCATGCTCGTCTGGAAAATCACAATTCAGAGGAGAATCGGCCGGTATCGGGTGCTCAGCGAGGAAGTCAGCAATGGCCTGGCCTTTCACTGCCTTGAGAGGTTGATAGATTATCGAGAACTCCATCAAGAGCAGGGCCCATTTAGCGAGTCGTCCCGTCAATATGGCTTTTGACATCAGATATTTAAGAGGGTCCACCTTCGAGATGAGGCAGACTTCGTGTGCCAACGCATAGTGCCTGAGCTTTGTTATCGCGAAGATTAAGGCCAAGCAATGTTTTTCAATGGGAGAGTAATTGCTTTCTGCCCCCAGTAGAACTCGACTTAAGTAGTAAAGTGCTCTCTCTTTCCCCTGATCGTTCTCTTGCGCCCATAATGCGCCCAAGGAACCTTCGAGGGCGGTTGTATAAAGAATGAGGGGTTTTCCCTTGACCGGCGCATCCAATACCGGCGGGTTCTGCAGGTACTGCTTGATCTCGTCTAGTGCACCTTGGCATTTTTGATCCCAGACGAATGGGGTTCCCTTCTTCATCAGGTGACTGTAGGGGCGGCATTTGCCCGAAAGATTTGCGATAAATCGCCGGATGTATGCGAGCTTCCCTTGGAGAGACCGCAACTGTTTGAGGGTTCTTGGCGGAGGCATTTCCATGATCGCTTTAATCTTTGACGGATCTATTTCAATACCTCGGTGTTGAACGATGAATCCCAGGAATTTGCCCGAGGAGACTCCGAACGCGCATTTGAGGGGATTCATTTTCAAATTATATTGCCGGAGGCGTTGAAACACAGTCTCCAGATGCTTTAAATGCTCTTCGTATGACATGCTCTTTACTACGAGGTCATCGATATAGCACTCAACGATGTCATGTATGAGGTCATCGAAGATCTTTGTCATGGCCCTTTGATAGGTAGCGCCAGCGTTCTTTAGACCAAAGGGCATAACCCTGTAGCAAAATATACCCAAAGGGGTCCGGAAAGCGGTGTGCTTCTGGTCTTCGGGATGCATCTTTATCTGATTGTCCTGACGAACCGTCTATAAAGGAGAAAACCTTCTGAGTGGACGTGTTATCTATCATTAGCTCGGTTACCGGTACTGGGAAATCATCCTTTGGACAGGCTTTATTGAGATCCCTGAAATCCACGCATATGCGTACCGTCCCATTCTTCTTCATTACCGGGAAGATATTGGCGATCCAGTCGGGATATTGAACTTCTTGAATAAATCCAGAATCGATCAGCTTCTTGACTTCGGCGTTGATGCTCATCTCTAGCTCGAGTCGCATCCTTCTTGGCGCCTGCTTGACTGGCTTGATATCTGGAGATATTGCTAATTTATGCACAGCAACCTCCGGATCTAACCCTGGCATCTCGGAGTAGTTCCACGCGAAGCAGTCTTTATGCCGTAGAAGCACGTTCTTTAACGCGGCCACCTTTTCTTCAGAGAGTAGCTCGCTGACAAATGTCGGTCGCGGGTCATCTGCCGATCCCAACTCAATCTTCCTAAGGTTATCTGCCGTAGTATGTATACCATCTTCCAGTTCTTTCGGAGCTGGCGGAAATTCTGAGATCACCTCATCATTGCTGTTCTCAAAGCACCGGGGAAGGTCATCCACGTTCTCGCGCTCTTCTTTTAATATTGCGATCGTATAACAGGTGCAAATCCGCTTCCAGGACTGAGGTGGATCCGGTTTTGCTCTTGCGGCCTTGGGTTCATGCTTTTGTGGCGGCGTTACCCTCCAGCTGTTGGATAAAGCGAATCTGCCCTGTTGGTACTGGTTCTCGACCCAGTTCTTGAAGGTGAAGCAGTCTTCGGTGGGATGTCCTATGGCTCGGTGATAAGAGCAATAGCTCAGATGAGAAGCCTTGTTAGCTTGCTCAGGACGTCTAGACTCTGGGAGCGCGATCATTTGATGTTTTATAGCGAGCTTGAATAACTTCTCCGTCTTGTCTTGGGGGAAGGAGTACGCTCGACTCATCTTCTTCATGAGGGACAAATCCGAGCCGTGCAACACCCGACCACGTAACTCTCTAATCCTACGTCGTTGTTGTCGGCTCCTCTTTCCGCTTCTTGATTTATTTCCGTCTCTGCGTCGGGCCTTCCGTACAACGGATTGACAAGGATGAGCATCTTTGTCTTTTGCAGCCTGTTGAAATAGACGTTGCGTCCTGGCCTTCTCGTAGATGGCCGTTTCGCGGCTGTTGTCTTCCCGAGCTTTCTGACCCACTTTCCTTATAGGCTTGCCCGTTCGTTCTTCAAACGACGGACTTGGCGCCTCAATCGCGGGGTCTAGTTTTGATGAGGGGTCGGCATCTCCTGACAGGGCGTCCTCTTCTTCATCAAAGGTATATATAGCGTAGCTGCTGTGGGCCCGCTCCCGTTTTCCGGTTCTCGCGTATCCAAGCCCAAGTGTTTCCATTTTCCCGTTGGGCAATTTGCGTTGGGTTCCAGGGACATCCCAAATCCTGTTGTAGAACCGAGCCTGTCGAACAGTTTGTTTTAAAGGTACCCCTTGGTGCTTCAATAGCTTCTTTAATCCATTTGTATAGTATCTGGGCAGACGGATGGGTTGGAGCCTGTCGGGTGTAGCATTTGCGCCGTGCCAGATCTCTTTCTCTACTTTCGACTCTGAGGATCGGTAGAATAGGATCACCTTCTCACCCCTTCGCCTGGGAGGGACGTAAAACGTTTGCAGGTCCTGCACATTGTGAGCTTGAAGCGTGTCGAGATCCTTGTAGTGTTCTCGCGGTACCATGGTGATTTGCAAGCTATGGTCATCGCCAGGAGGTGTTTGTATTGACAGCCGATTGGAGAACACAGCATTAACTTCATCCTCTGAATCACTTCCGAAGACCAGTATGGGGGCGGACGTTCCCGGGTTGTTACGCTGAGATGGCCCTGTATAAACTATCTCTTCCTCTTCTTCGGTATCGCTTCCGAAAACAGGGATGGTGGCGGCGGCTTTGTTCTCCGGGTCGCGACACCTTTCTGTATCTTCGAAGTCTGGCAAAAAGTATTTCGCATCTTCGTATTTGCGGACTTCGTTCACGGAGAATGGATTTAACTCTCCTGTTACGGTATACTCGAAACCATCCTTAAAGTACTTCATACACTGATGTTGTGTAGAAGGGACGATGTTGTATTCGTGTAGCCAAGGACGACCGAGCAAGGCGTTGTAGCAGGTTTTAACGTCAATGACATGAAATTTGATGTCTGTGACGAGAAGTCCAAAGCGTAATGTTAGTATCACAGATCCGAGAGTCCGTGACGATTGTGAATCAAAACCGGAGATAGTAATTTTGTCACGGCGAGATGTTGCACACTCATGCAGATCTCCTTCAACACCCGAACATTAAGGAGATTGACGGAGGATCCATTATCCACCAGGATCTTGCCTATCTTGATATCATGGCAGTATCCGGAGACATATAGGAGACGGTTATGGTCGCACGTCCCGAGAAGGAGGTCTTCATCACCGAAAGTGACGTCGGCCGTATGCACTTCCTCCAGTTCGTCCTTCATCTTTTCAGTGGCGAGGAAGGCTTGGAATTGTTCAGATTCTTGCAACGCCTTAATTAGTGAGTCTCGCGATTCTTTTGACAATAGGAGGGCATCAAGGATGCTAAGCTGAGAAGGTAGCTTCCTTAAGTGCGCGAGGATGTATAGTCCACCTTACCCTTCTTAGGAGGGTCTCTGGTAGTTAGTTCTTTCGTGACTTGGTCATCTAAAGTGATATCTTCAATGACCTTTTCCTTTCCCTTATCTTTTCTGCTCACGGGCCCGAGATTCTTTTCTGGGAGTGTGCGATTGCGCAGCTGGATGTTCTCGCAGGCCTCCGATTCCTCCTCTTTCCCTAAAACGGATTCTTTAAAGAGAGGGCCCAGAGTCATTTCTTCATCAGAGTCGCTCCCAAAGGTGAGAACTTGTGACCCCCCGACGTTAACCATGTCACAGCTGCCGGTAGTTCTGTTGTGCCCTTCGACAGTACTTCTTCGCTCCCGACGGCTCTTGCGTTTCATGCGCTTAAAATGTTGCTGACGAGTAACATATCCTTGCCACCATATCTTAAAGGCGTCGCACTCCTCCGTGGGGTGTGAGATTCTCCGATGATATGCGCAATAATTAGGGTGCCTCTCCGCCCCATCGTGTGTATTTCCTTCTGAGGGTGGTAGCTTCATTCCCATTGACATGGCTTTGGCGAACCTTTTCCTCGTCTTGAATATCTTCTTGTCTACTTCGGATGCCTTTTGATCTGGCGGGGGTAGTTCAACTCTTTCATTCAGTCGCCTGCATTTGGTTCCTTCTGACGTTGCCATCTCACGCTCCTGATCCGCTTTACTTTTTAGACGAATCTCGTCTAGAAAGGCATTGATCATTTCATTTGTCAGCCACGCACGCTCTGGTTCAGGTTCTGCCTCCAGCTTCTTAGTGTCAGGAGTTTTCTCATCATCGGTAAACAAATGGGAGATTACGTTACAACTCGCCACATACTCTTCGGATTCATCCGATGAGCTCTCTTCATCATCTCCCTCTTGAAAGATGTGGTTGAGGAACTCTTGCAGTGTGACAGGGGTTCGCGCCTTTTGATTGTATTCTTCCAGCGCATCGATTTGCTTTTGCAATTTCGTGCGCTCGTCTCCAAGCTTCGCGGGCTTCTTGGATTTCTTCTTCTTTTTCTTAGAAGCTTTTGACAGCTGGGCGTGAGTATTCGGGTCCTTATCACGAGTCTTCGTAGTTGGGCGGGGCCTCAACATCCCTTCGATAATTTGAGGTTCAAGAGGGTCCTTCCATTCGATCACAGGGCACGCATGAAGGTCTCTCAGCATTCTTTTGGTTTTAGTTGATAGTACGACCTCCTATGGAGCTTCTTCAATAAAGGAGCAGGTTGCCCCCGGTGTATCTGTTTTCTTAGGAGTATGCGGTTGTGGTGGGCTCACCTTCCACTTCTCGGACAGTACAAACTTCCCCTGGAGGTATTGATCTTCAATCCATCCTTTGAAGACGAAGCAATCTTCAATCGGGTGACTTACCGTTTGATGGTAAGGGCAATAGCTAGGGTTATTCACCTCGGTGGGTTGTGGCGGTCGCCTTGGATTCGGCAGGTTTATAAGTCTGTTGCGTATTGCCAGCTCAAATAGCCGTTTCGTCTTGTCTCGTGGGAACGAGTAGGGACGTTTCATCTTCTCATTATAATATCGGCGTCTTTCTTCCAATTGATCTGCCGATTTCGGGGCGTTAGGTTGCTGTTGGGCATTCGCGACAAAGGTTGCCCTTCCTTTACCCTTGTCATTCCGAGGTTCCGACTTCGGGGGAGGTGGTCTATGACCCATCTGGTCCATCTGAGCCAACTTGTCGATTAAAGCCTGGAATGTGGTTGTCTTAAAGAACATCATAAACTGGGAGATAGTTGCGTGGGGGTCTAGGGTTCCCACGAACATGCCCACTGCGGGTGCCTCTTCAATGCGTTGTTCGCATCTCGACCACAAATTCCGCCAGCGTATAGCATACTGGACCCAGGTTTCGCCTGGTTTTACCCTGGCGTTAATCAATGCAGTTATTGGAGTGCGCTCGCTGGCACTTGCGAACCGCTGAGTGAATAACAACTCCATTTCAGCGAACGTTTTGATGGAATCGTTCGGGAGTTCCGAATACCATTCGAATGCTGTTTCTGATAAGCTGCCAACGAACTGACGGAGTAACAGTTTATCATCCCCGCCGGTGTTACCGCAGAGGGCCCGGAACTGGGCGACATGTTGATGGGGATTGCCGGTCCCCTTGTATACGTGGAATTTTGGTATCGTATAGCCTTGCGGGTATTTGATTTGGTCGTACCAGCTTGGATACGGCCGCCCCGTTTTCACGACTTGACCAGCTGCCTCAGTCGCATGATGGACCCGGATTTGCTGGGCTATGTAGTCAGTCAAGTCCGCCCTAGAGATTGCTTCCTCCTTGGCCGTTGAGAGGGCCGGCAGTGGATTCGACGTTTCTCCTCGGTCGTCTTCGAGAACGATTGGGGGATCTTCGGCGGGCAAGTCCTGCTGGATCATCATTCCTATCATATCTTGGAAGAGAAGGGCCATACGTTGTATGTTGGCTGCTTGTTCAGCAGCCTCTTTGTCCTTTTTCTCCAGTATCCGGCGAAGGAATTCAGCGTCGGTTTCCTCCTCCTGGCGTGCGTCTGAGGACGTTTCTGGGCTTTCTTTTGGCCCGGTAAGTGCGGCCATAGCATTCATCATTTCTTGGAGCTTTTGCTGTTGCTCCTGGGCTTTCGTCACGGATCGGGTAAGTGGTCGGTGGCCTGTAGAAGTGTGGCTCTCCTCCTTTCCAGAGGCCATGTATACGGTGTGGACCATCATGCCCCCAGACTTAGGGCGTCTGGGCTCAGTGCTTTTAGCCGTCGTTGCACGTTGGGGGGTCTTCTCTGGCCTCTTCCTTTTATGAGCCATGGAGGTTGAGGGGGCCGTTGAGGTGGGCGTCCCGACAGCCTTTCGGGGTCCAGCCTGATGACCATCTTCCGGTTGGATTTTCAGCTTCTTGTGCTGGCGGGAGAAGTTTGGATCGACGATCGAGTCTCGGGCCTGCCGCCAAACCTTATAGATTTTGGAAGACAGCCGTTGAGGAGATCGGGGCTGTTCTGATTCTATTTCCACAACCTTTTTTAATGAGGGAGGAGACCTCTTTAGCACTGCAGTAGGGGAATTCCTTCGCACCTTATTTAGCATCTCGAAGCTGTTCCCAGTTGGAACAGCAGCATTAACTTCTGCCACCGGGGCTGGTGGAGTCAATCCGGAGGGGGAGTTGCCCCCAGCCTTCCTTATTCGGCACCAATGACGACGTCGAGCGCGTCGAGCGGACGGTGCTGGTTCAGCGGTGAGATTGGCTTCGTCTTGCCCCCTGTGTAGGTGGGGGGTCGCTGCTGGTGTTAGCCTGTCAAAGACCGATGTCCTTTGTGCAGCAGGAGCGGGAGCTGAAGCCGTTAATCTTGTGAAGATCGACTTCTTGGCTGGAGAAGCCGCCTTGGCGATTTCGGCGGCAGGAGCGGCCGTTTTCTTAGAAGCAGCCTTCTCTGAGATCATAGGTCCCGTGATGAGTTCACAGGATTTCTGGCCCAATCTAGAGAAGACCGAGGCGTTGACATTGGGCGACTCGTTGAGAGGAGCCGCGGCAGGGGCAAGACGGTCAAAGACCGACTTCTTGAGAGCTTCCTTTGTCATCACCGGCGCCGCGAAGCTTGATGGTGGGAGTATAGTCCCAAAGAACAATCCGGTAGTGGCTTGAGTCACCTGGTCCACCGGCATTGTGAACAACGAAGCAGCTTGAGGTCCATAGGCTATACCTCCTGGTGAGGCAAAGCGTTGGTCGCAATTACAGCTTGAGCAGTTGGAGGATTTCGCAGAAGTAGAAGCCATCGATCCTTTGCTTTCTGCAATAAGCAAGGCGCCAATTCTTAGTATCTTGAAACCCAAGGGCAACAATTAGCGAACCGCGATTGGTTCGCGAATCACGACACACGAAGTGTGGAGTGGAAAGAGGAAAAGGTCCCATCGGGCGTGCCAGAATCTGTTCCCCTCCGAACGGACACGCGGGACGTGGGGACGTCTCGCCTGAGGTTCGGGGCAGATGCCAATAGGTGCTATCCGTCCACCTCTCCGAGGATGCCAAGTTGATTTATGGCACCATGTCTCGAAGGTTTAAACGGATGCGGCCGATGTAGCAGACTTCGTCAGATTCCCCCTCGTTTGAGGGGTTTTTTGATTGTGGGGACGCTCTTCCCTGCAGGCGCAAGCCCCTGCAGTTAATTACGCTACCGCATCGCGATAACAACTTTCTCCTTCTCCAGATGGTCACTTCGTGTCGTGTGTTTTTGTTTTATGTTTTATTGCCCGTGGATCGTTTACGGAGACTGAGTTATGTCGTCGCCCGTAGGGCGTGGACTAGTCCAAATCCGAGTTATCTTAGATTTGGGTTTGGGGGTTTGGTTTGAGGATACGTTAGCCACGCTTGAGGCTAAGATCAACTCAAACATTTGTTAAGGACACGTTAGTCTAGTTTAAGACTAAGATCAACTTAACGGGATCGTTTAGATCCGACAAAGGAGCGTTTGGACTCCGTCGTTCCAGTTTTAGGGACATAGTGGTCCATCGTATGTGTGTGGCCGTCGGGACCCGTCACCTCTTTGACGACGTTGAAGGATTACAACGACGGGTGTCAGAGGGATTCAGAGATGTACCCTCGAGCCAGAGTCAATTGGGGGGATTCGTAGTCCAGTCTGCTTGAAGGTTTAAGGATTCGTTAGCCATCTTTGAGGCTAAGATCAACTTAAACGGGACCGTTAAGATCCGACAAAAGAGCATATAGGGGCTCTATTGTTCTAGTTTAAGGACATTGCGGTCCGTGGGTAGTTTAAGGACATTGCGGTCCGTGGGTAGTTTAAGGACATTGCGGTCCATGGGTAGTTTAAGGACATTGCGGTCCAGGTTAAGGACGTCGTAGTCCATGGGTTTAAGGACTCCACAGTCTGGTATGTGCTCTGGATGCTTCACACGGGTTCATTGCCGTGCTTGGCGAGGACCAGGCTCCGCTCTGGGCGTTTTCCGCGGGGTCAAAGAGTGACGTTATCCACGTTCCACGTAACCAGGAATTTTGCACTAGATGCTTCACACGGGTTCACTGCCGTGCTTTGCGAGGACTAGGCTCCGCTCTGGATGCTTCACACGGGTTCACTGCCGTGCTCTGCGAGGACCAGGATCCGCTCTGGACGTTTTCCACGGGGTCAAAGAGTGACGTTATCCGCGTTCCACGTAACCAGGAATTTTGCACTAGATGCTTCACACGGGTTCACTGCCGTGCTCTGCGAGGACTAGGCTCCACTCTGGATGCTTCACACGGGTTCACTGCCGTGCTCTGCGAGGACCAGGATCCGCTCTGGATGTTTTCCACGGGGTCAAAGAGTGACGTTATCCGCGTTCCACGTAACCAGGAATTTTGCATTAGACATGGGTTTAAGGACCCCACAGTCCATATCATGAGTGGTCATCGGGACCCGTCACCTCTTTGAAGACATTGAGGGATTACAATGCCAAGTATCAAAGGAGTGAAGAGATGTACCCTAGAACCGGAATGGCTTGAGTAGTCCCTGGCCCAATTTGGGGTCAAGACTGATTAATTATGTTATGAGCCCACTGGCCCAGTTAATCACGAATTGAGGACTTATGGCCAGCTTGGGCTAAGTCCAGTCAGGTCTGGAATATTGCCTTCTTGTTGGTCCATTGAGGGAGAGGCTTTGCCTCTATCCCTTTAGCCAATCGGGCCAAAGCCTAGTGTTAAACACTACAGAGCAATCAGTGTCGAACACTGGGAATGAGGTTGACAAGTTAGTGTTTAACACTAGAAGATAATTGGTGTTAAACACCAGCGGCAAGGCTTTTAAATTAGTGTTAAACACTAAAACAGATCGGTATCAAGCACTGGCAACTGAGCCCTCAAATTAGTGTTAAACACTAAGGTAGTCAGTGTTGAACACTGCAAGTAAAGTTTTTTGATTAGTGTTGAACACTAAGGCCCAACAGTTGTTTTAACACTGGATTCGGGAGTTTCGATTTAGTGTTAAACACTAAGGCAAGAGGGGTCACGTGGCAACACGTGAGAGCGCCCTCCCTTCATTGATTCTGTTGAGATTATCGCATTTTTCAGAGTATCACGTGCCCTCACGTGACGGGTATTCAAATGCTTATATGTTAACGCTTCTGCCGAGGGTCACGTGGGTCACGTGAGGCACTGCCTCAAAGGGCTTTCTGTCGATCTTTTGGGGGGGGTCACGTGGTGACACGTGACTCTTCTTTTCTGTGGTTGTTAGAAGATCTGTTAATCCCTTTCAGGAATTAAATTCCTCGTAGGGTTGAACCCTGACAATAATTTCAAAGGAATTAAATTCCTAGTTTCTTTTGAAGAGTCGAACTCTGAATTTTCTGTAGGAATTAAATTCCTTATATATGTGAAGAACTGAATAGGGTTAAACCCTAATAAAAGCTTTTAAGGAATTGAACTCCCATTCTCTGTTAAATTATGATTAAGGGAATTAAATTCCCGCTGTTTCAACAGAACTAGGTTCTTAATTAGGGTTAAACCCTGTTTCTCTTTGCTCTGAAGGAATTAAATTCCCATGATACAGGGTCAAGCCCTAATTTTATTTTAAAGGAATTGAATTCCTATAGTTCTGCGAGAATTAAATTCTCATGCTTGCATTCCCTCTCTATGTTTTGGATCTGCATGGCAGGATCTCAACCCATCGAGAATTAAATTCTCAACTTCAAGGGGAGATGTGCTCTTTACAGATCCTCTATCAAAGAGAGAAGAAATCTGTTCTTCTGTTTCATATATCAGAGTTAAACTCTGTTGAGAATTGAATTCTCCTTCTTTCAAAAAGCCTTCCCTTTCTTACCTAGGGTTTTCTTTTGCAGAAGATCCAAGTTCCTCCAAGTATCAGAGCTCTCTCCTTTTTCTTGCCTCTGCGTATGTATCTTTCTTTTTGTGTCCCCAGGCTCCTATTTATAGGAGAAGCAGGCGAATCAATTAGTTTTTGACGAATCTTCATGAGATATTTGATTTGCCTCCTTCATTCGTTCTGGACCTTTGGATTATTAGGTGAATTTTATTCACCATTGGATTTTAAATCCAGAGATTCTCCTTTGTTATTTTGGTTAGATTTAAGGGGGAAATCTTTCCAAACCCGAGATTTTCCATAGATAGATGATATTTAATCATCTCTGAATCTTTAATTTGATTGGTCCCAGATAATCACTCTCCTTTGGAAAGATTCAAATTTCCTTCAGAATTTAATTCTGTCGTCAAAAATGGGCTTTGAAAGCCGGTCACGTGTGACCACGTGACCCATGGTCACGTGTAGACACGTGACCCTCTTTGGGATGAAGAATCCTCTTTCTTTCTGCGCTGTCTTCTGGTTGTTGTTTTAGCCATCACGTGTGAACACGTGACCATTGGTCACGTGTGAACACGTGACCCCCTGTTAGGAGCCCCTTTCCTTGACTCAACTGTAGCACGGGTCCTCTCCTTTGAGCGTCACGTGCCAACACGTGACCTCATCTGAAGCCCTTTTTCTTGACTTGATTAGGGAACCTTTTCTCTGACTTGATCAGGGAATCAATGAGCCCTTTTCCACTGCTTTTATATGTCACGTGTCAACACGTGACTGCTGGTCACGTGTGAGCACGTGACCCCTCTTTCTGAAGCTTTTCCCCTGAGCTTTTCTGATTTTAAATCAGGAAACAGCCACATTTGCACCAAGAGTAGAGTCGGATCAACATCGGTCTCGGATGCGCTTTCGTATCTGTTACGTGATAACGTTGTCAGGAGAAGGGGTACACGAGGATATGGCTGACCTCCCCTGGTGCTTCGAAAACGATGATAACGAGGTGATCTCAGAGTTTCCGCCGGCGCCAAAAGATCTGGAAGATAGGATACATACTACTGCAGATAACCTCAAGAAAATTGATTTGGGGACGGTAAGTGACCCGCGGCCGACATTCGTCAGTGAGCTGTTGTCTGAAGAAAGTGTGGCTATGCTAAAAGACATACTCATGCAGTATAAAGACTGTTTCGCATGGAACTATTCCAAGATGCCCGGATTGGATCCAGAAATAGCCGTCCACGAATTGGCGATATCTCCGGAAGTCAAACCGATCAAACAAGCGCCGAGAAGAATGCGGCTCGAACTTAAGATAAGCATCAACGCCGAGGTCAAGAAGCTAATCGACCCCGGCTTCATCCAAGAGGTTCAGTACCCTGATAGGATTGCCAACATTGTCCCATTGATGAAGAAAAATGAGACAGTACGCATCTGCGTAGACTTTCGAGACCTTAACAAAGCAAGTCCGAAGGATGACTTTCCCGTACCGGTTACCAAGCTGATGATAGATAACATGTCCACTCACAAAGTCTTCTCTTTCATGGACGGCTCATCAGGGTACAATCAAATAAAGATGCATCCCGGAGATCAAAAGCATACCGCTTTCCGGACTCCCATAGGAATATTCTGCTACAAAGTGATACCTTTCGGTCTAAAGAACGCAGGCGCCACCTATCAGAGGGTCATGACGAAGATTTTCGATGACCTCATACATGAAATCATTGAATGCTATATTGACGACCTTGTGGTGAAAAGAAAATCGCACGAAGAGCATTGGGAGTATCTAAAGATAGTGTTCCAACACCTTCAGAAATACAACCTGAAGATGAACCCTCTGAAATGTACGTTCGGAGCCTCTTCGGGAAAATTCCTAGGATTCATCATACGTCATCGGGGTATCGAAATAGACCCGTCGAAGATCAAGGCGATCATGGAAATGCCCTCGCCAAGAACACTCAAACAACTGCGGTCTCTCCAAGGGAAGCTCGCGTATATCCGGCGGTTCATAGCTAACCTCTCCGGCAAATGTCGTCCCTACAGTCACTTGATGAAGAAGGGAACCTCGTTCGTTTGGGATCGCAAATGCCAAAGCACGCTGGACGAAATCAAGCAATACTTACAGAATCCTCCGGTGCTAACCGCTCCGGTCAAGGGAAAGCCCCTCATTCTGTATACAACCGCCCTTGAGGGTTCTCTGGGCCCGTTATGGGAATAAGAAAATGACCAAGGGAAGGAGAGAGCCACCTACTATTTGAGTCGAGTTCTTCTGGGGGCAGAAAACAATTACTCCCCTCTTGAAAAACAATGCCTGGCGTTAATCTTCACGATAACGAAGTTTAGACATTATGCGTTGGCACATGAGGTCCGTGTCATATCAAAGGTGAATCCTCTCAAGTATTTGATGTCAAAGGCCATATTAACGGGATGGCTCACTAAATTGGCCCTACTCTTAATGGAATTCTCGGTGACATACCGACCCCTCAAGGTAGTGAAAGGCCAGGCCATCGCCGACTTTCTCGCTGAGCATCTGAAACCTGCCGACTCTCCTCTGAATTGCGAATTGCCCGATGAGCACGCGTTTGACACGATCGACGGGGAAAGAAGAGAGAATGAAACCCGGTGGGAACTCTATTTTGATGGAGCATCTTCTATAAAGAAGCGCAAACAAAGCACCCCCATAATCAAATCAGGGGTAGGCCTCATCTTCGTGACCCCACAAGGAGGGATAATGTGCTTTGCCTTTTCCTTGATAGAGCCGAGGACAAATAACGAAGCAGAATATGAAGCTTTGATAGCAGGTCTTGAGATCGCTGTCGACATGGGAATTGAATACCTCCTCATATACGGAGATTCCCAGCTGGTTGTTAGTCAAGTAAATGGTGACTATCAAACGTGCAAACCGGAGTTGGTAAAGTACGGTGAGAGAGTGCAGCAACTGACAACCCAAATCCCATCCTACGCCCTGGAAAGTATACCATGAGCAGAGAATAGCAAGGCGGATGCGTTAGCCAAACTCGCTAAAGAACTGGCTGACGAAAACCTCGATGATGTGAGGATCGTTGTACAAAGCCGTCGGGTTCTCGCACCGGCAGATATGTCTCCGGAGTCGTCCAAAGAAAAGGAAGAGACCGAGCAAACGGCCTTACAAATAAAAGATCAGGAAAATTCTAAGGATTAGAGAGAAGTCTTTATAGACTACTTAAAATCCCGATGAACACCTGAAGATGCATCCTCAAGACATCAGCTCATGAAACGAGCTCTGTCTTTCGCCTTCGTCAATGATACTCTATACAAGAGATCGTTCAACTCCCTGTAGCTAAGATGCCTGGGACCTGAAGAGGCAAAGAGAGTCGTCCAATAAAATCACGACGGACTCTGCGGTTCTCACCAAGCCGGGCCGAAAATGAAGCTGAAGATCAAAAGGATGGGCTACTATTGGCCTGCAATGATCCAAGACTGTCTCGAATACGAGAAGCAGTGCCACTCATGCCAGATTCATGGGAACTTTATCCAGCAGCATCCAAATTAGCTACATCCAACGGTGGCTAGATGGCCATTTGAAATGTGGGGAACTGATATAATTGGGCCCATCGAACCGGCATCATCCAGAGGACATCGGTTCATACTGGCGACAACTGATTATTTCTCTAAGTGGGCGGAGGCAATACCGCTAAGAGAAGTGAAGACGGAGAATATCCTCCATTTCTTCAAGATACACGTCATTTACCGGTTCGGCATTCCACGACGGATTATCTCCGATAACGAACCAGCCTACAGAAGCCACAATATCAGCCGCTTCGCACAACAGCATAATATAGACTGGAGATACTCTTCAGTCTATAATCCCTGAGCTAACGGTCTAGCTGAGGTTTTCAACAAGATCTTGACAAAGATCGTGAAAAAGACGGTGTCCAAAAATAAAAAGAACTGGCACGAGAGACTGCATGAAGCTCTCTGGGCGTATCGGACTACGTTCAAAACGGCCACAAACACAACGCCGTATGCATTGGTATTCGGCACAGAAGCGGTACTTCCCCTCGAGATAGAGCTGCTTTCCCTACTAGTAGCAGTTCATTACGAGCTAACAGACAAAGAAAATGCTCACCTTCGGCTTGAGGAACTCGACGCCCTTGATGAAACCCGGCTCATGGCGCAACAAAACCTGGAGGCTTATAAAGAAAAGATGACACGCTCATACGAAAGATTGACTAGGCCGAGAACATTTTGCCAAGGCGAACTCGTGCTAGTGCTCAAGAGACCTATGATCCCCAATCGTGCTAAACTGGGGAAATTCGAGCCAAACTATGAAGGCCCGTACATCATAAACAAAGTTTACCAGGGTGGAACCTATCTACTCATGGACATGCATGGCGAAAGACCTTTCAGGCCAATAAACGGTTGCTTCCTAAAAAAATACTATGCCTGACGAGTCACGGCCTAGGTCAACGATAGATGACGACGCCTATGTCCGCTCGCTATCTTACTAAGCCCAAACTCTATAAGTAGTAGCCGGCTACGGACCGAAATGTCCTTAAACTAACGATGGAATACTATGTCCTAAAACTGGCTGTCGACCGAGACGTCTATAAACTACTACGGACCGCAGCATCCCAAGGCTGACACAAAAAAATAAAAAAGGAAAAAGAAAAAAAGAAAAGAAAAGAAAAGAAAAAGAAGAAAGAAAATGGTATGTCCATAAGTGAGATGGGCACGGATGAAAACCCGAAAGGGCTCCGTGAGTAAAAACAGCAGGGCTACCGATGAGTTTTGTGAAAATCCGAAAGGGCGCAATCTCATTAAAAAACACTTGCAGGGTCCTCTCAACCCGGTGAGGAGAAAATACCTGCGTGAGATCCTTACGACTCACAAGAGAGCAACACACTTAGGAATCCTCACGATTCATGAGGAGAAATTACACTTACGAGATCCTTACGAATCGTAAGGAGAATTCCCCTTTGAGACCCTCACGGCTTATAGGGTTCAAAAGCTTTAAGCTACAGGGATCTGAACCTGTTCTTAAGCCATCACAAACCATAGACTGCCCTACAAGCTGTTCAATATTGACCCTTTTATACAATCCACGGGCACGAATAAACATTGCCCTAACAAAGTCCCACCTGCGACTAGGGATATGTTTACACAGTGGACAGCCCTTGTAAGTCCTCTCGACTTATAAGGAGAAAACACTCTTTTGAGATCCTTACATCTTATAAGAGAACACACACTTAGGAATTCTCACGATTCCTAAGGAGAAAACGCACTTGTGAGATCCTCACGACTCGTAGGGAGAAATACCTTCATGAGACCCTTACGGCTCATGAAGTTAAAAGCCTTAGTCGACAGGATCCTAACCCTGTTCGCTAAGCCACCTTTGTTCGACAACGACAGAGGCAAATGATGATTCGCTCCTAGCAATATCCCAGTTGTAGCGATGCTGATGCGTAAATCGGTATCAAATCCCAAACTCACAGCGAAAAGCCAGCGATCCACAAATGCATATGAAATAACCGAAATGATGGGGCAACTTGCAACGAAATTAGCAAGTAAAGATGTATGCATACAAAATAGACGAAATGGTTGGGCAACTCGCAATAAAAAGCAGCGAGTAAATAAAAAAAATAGCCAAAATGATTGGGCACCACGAAAAATAGCCGAAATGATTGGGCAATTGCGACTTTCGCGATATAAAAGCTGAAATGATAGAGCATCGCGGAAAGAAAAAATATATAAAATGAAACTTTTTGCCCTACAGGAGTGATCATATTGATCCCTGTATACAATCCAGGGGCACAAACAAAAGGGAACCATACCTTCCCACCAGGCTTTATCAGAAAGAGAGCCAAATCTCGACAGTTCACAGACATCCTAGAGATCACCGACAGCGTTCCTCGTCATTCCAGCAGGATTCAGACGCGACAATCAACCTTGGAGCCATGGCAAAGTCCCTGTTCCAAACCTCGACGGTTCACAGACAACTGAGAGAGCACATCCTGGTCCCGTAGAACACGGCTAATGTCAATTCTGACCCCGTGGGAAATGCTCAGAGCAAATTCTGGTCCTGTAGAACACGGCTAATGTCAATCCTGACCCCATGGGAAACACCCAGACCAAATCCTGGTCCCGTAGAACATGGCTAATGTCAATCCTGACCCCGTGGGAAACGCCCAGAGCAAATCCTAGTCCCGTAGAACACGGCTAATGTCAATCCTGACCCCGTGGGAAACGCCCAGAGCAAATCCTGGTCCCGTAGAACACGGCTAATGTCAATCCTGACCCCGTGGGAAACGCCCAGAGCAACCCCTGACTCCGTGAAATGCGGATGAAGCAACCCCCTGACTCCGTGAAATGCGGATAAAGTCAACCCCTGACTCCGTGAAATGCGGATAAAGTCAACCCCCCGACTCCATGAAATGCGAATAAAGTCAACCCCTGACTTCGTGAAATGCCGATAAAGTCAACCCCTGACTCCGTGAAATGCGGATAAAGTCAACCCTTGACTCCGTGAAATGCGGATAAAGTCAACTCCTGGCTCCGTGAAATACGAATAAATTCAACCCCTCCTGGCCCCGTAGAACATGGCCACAGTCAATCCTGACTCCGTGGAAAACAGCCAGAGTAAACCCTCGAACTACCCGTCAAAGCAATGCGTTGACCCGGAAGCAGGTCAACTCATCGAACACTTATGAGTCCTCTCGACCTGTAAGGAGAAAAACCCTCTTGTGAGATTCTTACGACTCTCAAGAGAAAACACTCTTAGGAATCCCCACGATTCCTAAGGAGAAAATACACCTACGGGATCCTCTCGACCTGTAGGGAGAAAATTCTTTATGAGACCCTCACGGCTCATAAAGTTGAAAAGTCTTAGGTGACAGATCCTAACCCTGTCTCCCAAGCCATCATTGCCTCGCAGAAAGGTCAAGGTAGATTTTCTACAGGCCACACTCTTCGACAAGAAAGGAAACAACCACTTACAAGTCCTCTCGACTTGTAAGGAAGAAAATTCTCTCAGGAGATCCTTACGACTCTCAGGAGAAAACACACTTAGGAATCCTCACGATTCCTAAGAAGAAAATACAACTATGAGATCCTCTTGACTCGTAGGGAGAAAAGTCTTTATGAGACCCCCATGGCTCATAAAATTGAAAAGTCTTAAGCAACAGACCAGAACCTGTTTCCTAAGCCATCGTTACCCTGCAAAGAGCCTAAGATGGACCGTCACTTATTATCTACAGACCACATTTGCCAAAATTACATGCCAGAGAAATGGAGATTCTATTCAAGAGTGCGTAAGCTGCTATGCACCAAGTCAAAACGAAAAGGGTGTAACCTACTGACGACAACTACATATCACGCAAGACAATAAAAAGAACGATGGATTCGCATCCGTTTAAGCGTTCAAAGCGTAGCCACTCATGCGTATGCAAAAGATTTAGTACATAAAATAAACACATGGAGACGAGGAATTTGCTATTCATACTTCAAAAAGTCCTTACAACGATAAACGGTAAACAAAAACACCATTAAAGCGATTACAATGGCAATACATTAAATCCATGACATGGATTGAGAAATTCAAAAGTAAGGCCATCTAAAATGTTGCGGGCCTCTCGGATCATCCTCGTATGCTTCCTCTCACGATCACAAGCGTCAGGATCTTCACTGATGTCCTCCGTCCTTTAATAGGCAGCGGGTATTGACGCCTGTTGGAAAGCTTTATGCAGAAGATCAATAAGATTGTCTTGCTTTTTCTTTGAGATTAGGCCCATTAGATACACCGAGTGCACCTTATCTTCGGCGTCATCCAATTCCTTGAGCGGCATGCCTTGATAGAATAAAGGGAGCGCTTCCCAGATCGCTCTCACGATAAGCTTCAAGAGAGAGGAACGACGAGGAAGCAGTCAACCATTATACGCACCGAAGCGACTCATAATTTCAGCGCACTGGGCGTTTGTGAATTCTTGGTTTTGGGAACGGCCAAGTGAGCAGATGTCTTCGTAAGAAATAATCTCATCGAGATCATACAAATGAGTGGCCATAACGTCTGAAAAGAAGATCAATGAGAGTTAGTGGACAGACTGATTAAGAAAATCCTTATTAAAAACAGACACGAGATTTAAACAACTCATGATATCCCCGAGGAGGAAATAAGTACTAATTAAATCACTCAATGAATTTAATTCTGTGCAATTAAGGAAGGAATCCTAAAAAAGGATTTCGCATTTAATGAAAAGGTTCCTCGGGCCAAGGAGTTAAACTTCTCGAAAGCAATGCTCTGCAGACAGGAATGGCACCTGTCAAAGGCAATTATGAGGGGAATTAAAAGTTCCCTGAGAATTCTAAGAGCCTTGCTCTGTAAAAATGATGGAATAACCCATCAGAAAAATTGAAGTAAAGTTTTTAATGAATTAAAATTCTGAGATCTTCAAGATCTATGAATAAACTCTTAAGAGTTCTTTATGAAAGATCAACAAATCTATATGATTTGAAAAGAAGAGCAAAGCTCTGTTAATGGGTTAAAAACCCCCAAGAAAGATCTCTTTAGATCTATGATTTCAAGAGAGCAAAGCTCTGAAAAAGGGTTTTTTTTAGATCAAATATCTATGAAGAGCAAAGCTCTGTTAATGGGTGAAACCCTAGATTCTTAAATAATCCTTTAAAAGATTTAATCTTTACCTAAATTTTGAAAGAGTTCTGTCCTTAAGAAAGTTCTTAAAACAGAGAGCTATGCTCTGAAAGAGAATTAATTCTCAGGAAAAAACAAGGAAGAACATGGACAGAAGTCATCTCAAGGGCCAAGGGTCCTATTTATAGGCACTGAGATGCCGTTTCAACTTCTGAGTTAATCCAAGAGCGCAGATGCTGCCACCGCCGCACTCACATGTAGGCCACGTGAGCGCAACGGTGGGGGGGCATTTGTTTCTCCCAATTAGAGCAAAGCTCTGTTCAAATTTCAAATTTTGAAATGAAGCAACGCTTCATAGCAGCGTCAAGTGCGCTGCGCCCTAAGCAACGCACCACGTGCAAAGCACGTGTGCGCTAGCGCTAAGAGCGCTGCAAGCAGCGCGCGACGTGCAAAGCACGTAAGCGCTAGCGCTAAGTGCGCTGCACTCTAAGCAGCGCACCACGTGCAAAGCACGGGTGCGCTAGCGCTGGAACTAAAAGCTCTCCACCATCAGATCAAAGATCCAATAAAGATGATAAATCATCAATTAACCAGAATAAAATTCTGTTAAGGGGAGATTCCTCAAAATCTTTCCAAATAAAATGATTGTTCTCTGTAAATCAGAGCACCGTTGGATCAATAATCCAAAGGTGATTAAAAATCACCAAAATACAGAATAAATTCTGTGTGGGAAAAAGATTTCCTAATCTTGTTAAAAACAAGAAGATTGCCTTCTGTAAATCAGAAGCCCTTGGATCAATAATCCAACGATGGGGAAATTCCCAAATCAATTGGAGAAAATATCTCCTTACCGATTGAAAAAATCAGCTTGCCATATATAAAGGCCCCAAGACTTCAAGTCTGGATATACGAAAAAAAATAGAGGAACCCCCTATAAACTTTGAGAAATCTCAGAAAGAAGAGCAAAGCTCTCGGAAGAAGAAGAACTTTTCTTCAAGGTAAAAGAACAGAAAGAAGAAATCGTCTCATATAAAAGAAGAATTTACTTCTTTTTCTAAGATTATAGATCTATAAGACCAAGGTCTTTCATAAAGAGATCAAAGGATCTCTTCATAAAAAAAGAAGAAGAAGAATATAATTCTTCTCACAGATCATAGATCTATAAGACTAAGGTCTTTACAAAAAGAAATTATGAACATCTCATTATAAAAAAGGGGGGAGAATAATTTAATTCTCTTAGGATCACAGATCCATAAAGGCAAAGCCTTTCACCAAAATAAGAGATTGAAACGTCTCCTATAAAGATAAGAACTTTGTTCTTAGAATCTTGAGACAAAGTCTCTTATAAATGAGAATTTATTTCTCAGATCATAAAGCTGATCAAATAGCTCTTTGCGCTCTTGGACCGGCGCTCAGCGCCAAGCGCACCACGTGCTCCTCACGTGTGCGCCACTTAACAGAAGCGCTTTGCGCTCTTTGGATTGGCGCTCAGCGCCAAGCGCACTACGTGCTCCTCACGTGTGCGCTACTCAGCAGAAGCGCAATGCGCTCATAATCTGGCACTCAGCACCAAGCGTACCACGTGCTCCTCATGTGTGTGCTACTTAGCAGAAGCGCAATGCGCTCATAAACCGGCGCTAGCGCCAAGCGCGCCACGTGTTCCTCACGTGTGTGCTGATAGAACATAAACTGTTCTTTAAATAAAGCCCAGAGCTATAATGAATGCTCAGCATTCAATAAAAGACAAAAACATTGTCAGAATTCAAATCAATGCTCAGCGTTGTCAAATGTTTAACATTTAACTGAGTGGGCCGAGCCCAAGTTAGACATAAACCCCTCATTCAAATTAATAGAGCCAACATGCTCATAAATCTCAGATCTTAGTCCCAATTGGACTACAGATCTCCCAACCAAAATTGGTTCAAGGGTACATCTCTTCACTCCTCTGATATTTGTGGTTGTAATTCTTCAACGTCTTCAGACAGATGATGGGTCCCGACAACCATACATTCCGTAGACTATGACGTCTTTAAACTGGACTATGGGGTCCTTAAACCCATGGACTATGATGTCCTTAACCTTGGACTGTGGGGTCCTTAAACCCATGGACTATAATGTTCTTAACCTTGGACTGTGGGGTCCTTAAGCCCATGGACTATGATGTCCTTAATCTTGGACCGTAATGTCCTTAAACTAATTATGGACTGCAATGTCCCTAAACTAAACAATAGAGTCTAAATGCTCTTTTGCTAGATCTAAATGATCCTGTTAAGTTGATCTTAGTCTAAAATTAAACTAACGTATCCTTAACAAATCGTTAAGTTGATCTTAGTCTAAAATTAGACTAACGTGTCCTTAACAAACGTTTAAGTTGATCTTAGTCTCAAATGAGACTAACGCATTCTTAAACCCAACCTCCAAACCCAAATCTAAGAAAATACGTATTTGGACTAATCCACGCCCTATGGGCGACAAAATAAATTAGTCTCCGTATACAATCCACGGGCAACCAAAAACAAAATAAACACCCACGACACGAAGTGACCATTTGGAGAAGGAGAAAGTGGTTACCACGATGCGGTAGCGTAATTAACTACAGGGGCTTGCGCCTGCAGGAAAGAGCGTCCCCACAATAAAAAAACCCCTCAACGAGGGGGAATTTGACGAAGTCTGCTACAACGGTCGCATCCGTTTAAACCTTTGATACACGGTGCCATAAATCAACTTGGCATATTCGGAGAGGTGGACGGATAGCACCAAATAGCATCTACCCTCGAAATTCAAGCCTGACGTCCCAACGTCCCGGTCGCTGTCTTTCAGCGGAGAACATATATATGCATGATTAATCAAAGCTAAGTCTACAACCAAATAAGCTCAGGCTACGTACTAATATTGGGTATGTTGCTATCTATAATATGATATAATATTTTACTATTAAGTAGTATACATACCATCATCTTCTTCAACTCTTGGACGGTGTCCTTCAAGGTGTCAAGTTCTTGCTCTAGGCGTCGCTCACGGGAGATAGAGGAAGTAACTGCCGGAGTGGAGTCCAACCTCATATAGGCCCTGCTAGGACCCAGTCCCCGGCCTCTCTCCCAACCTCTGTAGTGCCCTCCGTGTGCGGTGTCTAGGACTGGGGTCAGCAGCATCGGATCGTTCTGTCCAATAAAATCGATCCCCGATGCCTCCGCCTGCTCAACCATCGCTCCTACACCCACATTAACCAGTAAAATATAAGTATATCATTTAAATTTGAACTTTTCAAAACAAAAATTTCAAATAGGGGTTGAATAAATATTAACACTTACGCAATACTCCTGGGTAGCGGTGTCGGGGTATCGAAGCTTGCCCGTGGCGGGATCTGTCGAGGTGCCGTGGACGGTAAGATACGCGAACAACACGCTCGGTATACCACCCTGCGCCAGGGTCTGAGCTCTCTGCAATTCGCAAAAAATTTACATATATTATAAAATAACTCTTAATATTACATTATATCACAATAGATCTATTATAATTTACTGATACCTCCATGGTATGAGTAATATTCCTCGAGCCACCTGTATAAGAGGGGCGACCCCTCTTCGCCGACTTTCTATTCTCTTTATTTTGATCCACCTGTTTCTGCACAACACATTTAGATTTAGTTTTCTAATTAAGCAACACAAAAAAATAAATTATATACTGAACAATGAATTACATTTAAAATACATACTTGTTTGCGCTGAGAGTCGAAATATTGGCACAATAGAGGCTATGTATCTACGTTGACTCTCGCAAAGGCCGGAGTATGTAGGAGGGTGGTTGATACGATTCTTCATGATGTGTCGTGTTTTGAAATTGTATATAAAGATCACAATCAAAGAATTTTTGTTAACCGCAATCAATAACGGTGTCAATTGTAGCGCGTTAGCGAGTGCGGATTGTCCACAGGGAAAGTGTGATTTGCTTGTAATTGAATTAGATGAATTGAAGATTAAAAAAGAAAAGAAAAGACAATTCAATTCAAGATTTAAAAGTGAATTTCAAGAATTATTAAAATCTAGATCTAATAGCAAGAAAACATTAAAATCAAGAATCAAGAATTGATGATATCCAATCCAATTAGTAATCAAGAATCGAAGTGAGGCTCGTAGGAATCGATCGAATCTATAGACGTGATGAAAACTATTGATTACGTTTTCTTATCCATCGATGATTTGATACTAGATCGATGACGATCAACGAGAATTAGGGATTTCTTACGAAAACTAGGGTTTCATCATCTATCCCTTGTCCTTTCATTGATTTCATTCACATTCTAACCTCTAGTAAATTCAAGAATCGATCGTGGATCACTAATTAAGAGCGAACACAATCAAGAAAGTATTGCTCGAAACTAGGTTGTCGATTCTTCAATTTACTAAAGTTTACAAAACTCATAGGACTTAAGAATCGTTTCAAGATTTGTAACATCATCATCTATTGATTGTCTCGATTCCTCCACGAGCGGAGTTTTACTCAAACATCATATCAAAGAACACAATCAAGAATTGAGATCTAATCATGATGCAAGAATGTAAAGAAAACAAGATTAAAGATCTTCACCTTTTTATTATTCAACAATTCGTTACACTTCGCTCAAAGACTACAAGAAATTGAGGAGAGAACTAGATTGCCGAATTGAGCGTCACATCGTCTCCGTGAGTCGCGGATCGTCTTGGACCACTTGCTCGGATGAAGATCGGCTTCGCTCCAAAAAGGATTGTTGATTTCTCACTTGATTTGGTACTCGGTGTTCTTGATTTTGGCTTGGATTTGGAATTAGGGTTAGGGTTACAAGTTGTGTTACTCAACTTGTGTTAAGAATTGGAGAACTACCCTTTTTTACTATTAATGAACAACCCAAAACCCTAGATCTAGGTTTCCTTTTATAACCATCTCAACCTTAGATCTAGAATTGAAAATTCAAATTTCCCTCCAAAAAGGTTGTTAGAGAGAGGCTTCTAGAAGAAGTTTGTTGGAGGGAATATTCTAGAATGAGGAATATTCTTGGGTGAGTTTGTTAAGCCGAGCCTTCTGGATGAAGCCACATGGTGTTCTGGAGTCTTCTGGAAGCTTGGAAGTTAAAAGGAAGCACATGGGTGAAATTTGTCATGCTGACGTCATCAATGCGCCGCGGATCCGCGGCGGGAATGGGGTTCTGGCCGCGGATCGGAGGCTCTTTAGAGGCCTTGGTGTCTGGAAATTCTGGGCTGTTATTGGGCTGAATTTGTGGCCTTTATCAAATGTGTGGAATCTTTTTATACTTTCTCTTTCACTGCCAGATCACAAGTCTTAGACTTGGCATATTTTTCTCAGCACTTTTAACTATTTTGGCTCTTTTCCTAGAATTTCCTACACAGATTCTCGAGACAAGTGTTGCGCTATACAAAAATTATGCGATGCAATGATAAACACTCAATTTCCCTCAAAATGTCGGTTTTAAAGTATAACATAAGTAATTTGGTATTTTACAGCTGTTTTGCTAATATGTGCTATATTTATACCGAACACCTATAGATGAGTGCAAATGGTAGGGAAATTGATGTGTTAAAAATTTTCAATATTTTCGACTAATCAGAGGGCCGCTCTCTGTGCCTCGAGGGTCGCCATCCACAGAGAATAGCAGTCGATCTTCAGCTCGTTCCTATTGTATCGGACCTTTGATTGCATGTTCTTCATCAGGCCATGGTACAGAGCATGAAGATCGAGCACCCTCCCAGGATGATCAGGGTCGGGTACAGGCTGAAAATCGTAATCCAACAGCAAATACAAAAAACAATGTTATTAAATTGCAAGTGTTAATAATAAATATATTGGATAAATCAAATGAAAATATATATTAATACCCGAGCCTGATCCTAGAAGAGGGCGAATGAGCGCCGGTGCTGGTCGCTCCACTCAACGTGAAGTAGATACTTCTTCATGAGGCGGCTCTCATCCCCCATATACCGGCCGAACCTCTCGGCATAGTCGCCGGTATAGAGATAATCATAGGTAAAAAAGAGGGGAAATACTGCCTCCTCCCTAGCTCTGTCGGGTCTCAGCCTATGGGACTGATTCGAGCCTCGAGTCCCCCTCTCGGGATGGGGATGCCCTGGGTCCACAAGAAATATCAAAACAATCAATATTAAGACAAAGTGGTATTAAGAAATCAAGGTTTAATGAAAATTAAAGTGTGATATATACCTCCGGTGACAGAAGCACAAGCCTGGGCCCGGGCGGCAGCATGAGCGGGATGATAGTTCCTCCGGTGAGGAACAGCCGGTGACCCGGACGTGGACGCATCTCCAACTAGAAAATAAATATCGATAAAATTACATGAAGTTCATGTTTATTCTTAAAGGATATGTAAAATGAATAAATATTTTATATTTATTCATACAAACCTGCATACTAAGCAGAGGGTATGGAAGTGACGGGAGTGGCCCCTGCACCAAACGTGGACGCACCACTTATGCACGAGAATAATCAAACTTTGACTATATAAGTAATTGCAAAAAGAATGTGTATATCAATAATATAATATTCTAAATCAACATGTATACACTTTAGGATATATAAACATACTCGCAGGTGTGGTGGTGGGCTCTACCGGAGATGTGGAGGCACCAGTTACAGCCCGAGATGTAAGTACGTAAGAGCAAAAAGAATGTATGTATATTTATGATATAGCATTCTAAAATAATATACATGTACTATATAATATATAAACATACCTAGAGGTGCGGAAGTGGCCTTTGTCCCTGATGTGCACGCATCACCAACAGCTAGACAATCAAACATTGACAATGTAAGTAATTTTAACATGACTATTCATGTATATCTATAATATTATATTCAAAATGAATATGCGTGCAATATACCTGGAGGTGTGGCAAAGTCCACATGGAAGGAAGCATCTGAAGGGGTCTCCGATCGGGGTGTAAGAACGGCCTTCTGAAGCTCCCTACGCAGCTCTCCGGGCGGCAGAACTGCTCTGCCTCTGCCTTTGCCAGTAGTGCGGCTGGAGCTCCTGCCGCGCTTCGCTGCTCCTGTCATCATCATCAAATCTAGATAAAACGGTTCGTGGACGCATTAGACAATCATTACAAACATTGACTATATATGTATAGATCGTAAAATGAGATGTAATAATATAACATTACTGATAACATTTTTCGTTTCGTGGACGTATTAGACATATCTACTTGGATTTCATCATCGATATCATTTCTAACCCACGTAATTTCATGATTAGCTGAAAACAACCCGTCTTTCGAAACAGACGGTCGGAGCACTCTAAGTCTTCTTTCTTCTTCATCCTCATTGTTGTCCTCGAATTTTGGGACATCGTAAACATGCCTGGGTTTCCAACGGCATACGACACTCCATCCCGGATGCTTCAAATATTGTGAGTAGTATACTTGAAACGCTTGGTTCAGAAAGATAAACGGATCGTCCTGACCGTAAAATCGAAGTGTGTTCATACTGGTCAATCTATATTCATCTTTCCAAGTCCCGAGATTGCTTCTCCACTTATCCATATCGGTTCGTGTATCGTATCAAGTACACTGAAATATATAAAACGGCTCTGATCGTCCAGGATATTGGATGCCAAGTATATAATTTAAGTATCCATAATAAATCACACCATCCGATCTTACCGTCGCAATCCCACTATTCTGAGTGGTTCTAGATGTTTCTATGTCCTTAACTTCGAATTTGTATCCAAGGACACCGAATCCTTTATAATATGCAACCTCCATACTAGGAAACTGAGCTAAACATCTTGAATCACTCTCTAATGATGCAGACAAGTTTGGATCGTGGATCTAACAAAACAAATTTTACGACAAATATATAATGATATAAGTTTAGATTAAAACTGATAGCAATAACATGTTATTCAAATAACTTACATGATCTGTAATCCAATCGCAAAAATTATCCTGATGATATTTTTCCAATCGCTCATTGTTCCAATCAGGATGCCCCTCACGTACCTCGTTAAAATGAATTCTGTTTTCGACAATAAATTATGACATTAATATTATATCATTTCATACACACACAAACACAAATATAATAATTAATCCAAAAAACTTACTCTCTAATTTTTTCAAGACATGCGCTATTGAGGAGGATAAACCGGTATATTTTGTTGATAAACATAGTGTCTACCCTCTTATAATCGGCTTTACCATATGACCCGTCCTGAATTCTTTGAGGCCGGTTAAGTCTCGTCTTAATGTTTTCGTCCAGATAGCGGGAACAAAATGTGGTTGCTTCATCTAGAAAATAACCTTACATGATAGAACCCTCTGGTCGATTTCTATTGTGTATATACTTTTTAAGAGTGTAGAGATACTTAAAGAAAAATATGTTAAATAAATAAATACGGGTATACAGAACAACAATAATTTTACAAGTTGCGCAAAATGAAAAATTCCACGTACCTCTCGACAGGATACATCCATCGATATTGTACCGGTCCGGCTAACTTAGCCTCAGTTGCAAGATGAACCGTCAGGTGTATTATGATATCGAAGAATGACGGTGGGAAAATACGCTCAAACTTGCAAAATATCAACGCAATAGAATTTTCTAGTTTCTCCAGCGTCACAACATCCAATGTTCTAACGCACAATTCTCTGAAAAACAACATAGGTCATTGATTACTAGACCAACCGATTCAGGAAGGGAAGTCCTGAGGGCTAATGGTAGAAGGTGCTCCATAATAACATGGTGATCATGACTTTTCATCCCTTCGATCTTGCCTTTCACAATTTTTATCTTCTTGCTGAATGATCCTGAGAAACCTGTGGGAATTTTCAAATCATGCAACATCTGCAGGAATCTTTTCTTCTCCGGTTGTGACATATGATACGCGACATTGGGAAGTAAAAACTTGCTTGGCTTACCCACTGTCGGTTCTGGATGCAATTCACTTCTAATTTCCCAGTCCTGTAGATCCATCCGAGTATTGAGGTTGTTCTTCGATTTCCCGTCTTTACAAGGAAGTAAGTTGAGTACGTGCTCGAATACTCCCTTCTCTCTGTGCATGACGTCCAGACAATGACGCATTAAATTTGTTGACCAGTACGGAAGCTCAAAGAAAATGCTTAACTTGTTCCAGAATGGTGGTTTGACCTGTTTTGTCGGATCAGAATGGTGGTTTGACCTGTTCTGTGTTATGGAAAAGTATCATGCTACCTTGACAGGTATATCAGGCTTTTTATCATAATCTTTCGGCTTATACATGGCCTCTCTGCATGTTGGACACTCTTTTAAATCTGAATTCTCTTTCTGGTACAACACGCAATTTTTATGACATGCTTGAATCTTCTCACACTTCAGACCTAAATCAAACATCATCTTCTGGGCTCCGTACCAGCTGTCGGGCACGTTATTTCCTGGAGGCATAGAATCTTTCAAGAACGAAACAAGCATTGTGAATGACTTGTTGCTCCATCCATTTAGGCACTTAATATGGAAAAGTTAGACGAACCATGAGAGGGTGGAATACTTTGCATTCTCATAAATTGGTTTTCTAGCATCATTCATGAAATTTTCATACTTATCCGCACGCGGTTCTTGACCGGAAGGAATGTCATCTTCGGTACGAATAGATTCACCTAGGTCAGCCTCTAGCATATCCTCCATTTCTTTCCCTGAAAAGAAATTACCGTCTTCTTCTTCTGCCGCATTACCGTCTCCTCCTTCTTCTTCTGCCGCATTACCGTCTTCTCCTTCTTCTTCTGCCACATTACTGTGTTCTTCTCCTTCCCCGTGATATAGACAAGTTGTATAAAGTCTAGTAAAACCATGTTTAACGATATGAAGCTCTGCAAATTCTACCTTCTGCCAGTACTTATTCCCGCATCTATCGCACGGGCAGAGAATCTTCTCTATCACGATCTTATTATGTGCGCGTGTAAATTCAATAAAAGCAGCAACTCCTGTGACAAACTTAGGTTGCATACATTGTTGCTAATTCACATACATTCAGTCCTTAACTCTGACGTACTCATGGGCCATGTTAGACCGTATAACATATAAATTGTAGGTTATGATGACTATATTGAGAAATCTAAGAACGTGATGGTTACTGACAAAGGAGAAAATCCGTGTATATGCTTTGTGTGTGCATTTGTCGTTGAAAAGAATAAATTATCGATAATCAAAGTTAGATTTGAGGATACCTATGTATGAGTTGTATTTTATATATGTGTGTTTCAATTTATGATTTCGCTTAAGTGTAGGGTTGTTAGTATGTATGTGATGTGTGTGCGTTTGTTGTGTATTCGTGTTGTATGTGTGTGTTTCGGCTGTCGGGGGTAAGACTTTTATCCCATTAAGAATGTATAGAGCAGACACCCATTCGCTTGTGCTTTCAACCGTTTCGAGTAAATTTCGGCAGCACCTCCCCGTTGTTCTCTGAGTACACTGTAATAAAATAGATAATCATTTTAAAGATGTGAAACAACGTTGAAATGAACATCTAATCTATCTTTGTATATGGAGAACCGGTGGAAAAGTACCGACGAAATAACTCGAAATGGATGAAAACACAAGTGAATGCATGTGTTTGCTTTATACATTCCTAACTTGTCCACACGGGACAAATCTATCAGTTATCATACAATTGAATCTTCACGTCATATAGACTACACGACGGTTGTTAGTACCGAGCTATACCGTCCAATATTTAACAACCTTCGTATAGTTCTATGTCATGATGAACATCGAACGTATGTTAACCGATAGATAGGGACTAAGTGGCGCTTTGAGTTTCATATATGAGTATTGATGAGAATATGAAAGTTTCATATTATCATCGAGTATCACATATTGGTTTTTGTTAGTGTATATGCCCTAGAGGCCATTACTGTATCATACTAGTATGTATATTACTTAATGGAAGCTTGGGATATTCACCTTGTATTGACAATCTTGCTCAATATAGTAGTATGCTACTTGGTTTGTTTCTGCTTTAATGTGTACATGTGTTTATTTTAGCATATCACCTATACACATTAGTGGAGCCCTTAGGATCTTTGCTTGATTACCGGTGTTGTGATGGCAGTCACACTCGTGGGGGCTGGGTAATCTATAAGCACATCCTTATGCAGGTCCCTAGTCGCAGGACTATCGAGACAGGGCATCGATACTCCGGAGTAGACTAGCATATGCGCTTCTTATCCCAGTGTGGGAGACGGTCTGTCCCACAGCCGTCAGTACGTCGTACTTGAGATAGTATGCGGATGCTCGTTAGGTTACGAGTACACTGGACAGGACTCGTCGGGAACTGTTGGTTGGTACTATACCTATCGTCAGTTATCAGTTCCCAGGTGACATGAGTACAGCTTAGTCCGCTGACTTGACACTGTCACTTCGCCTCGAGTGTGTTCCCACTGTACTTAGATTACTACCCTACCACGGCTCAAAGGAGTCGTGCAAACAGGTGGTAGTTGGGTGCAGTCCCGAAGCACTTGGAGGCAGTGACGGTTAGACAGGATTCGTCTCTCCCGGTATTGGGGGTTGACATCGCGCTATGTCTAGGAGAGCCATTACACGAGCAGTCCCTGGCCAGGGCAAGCGAGATATACTGCTAGGTTTCCAGTGTTATCTCAGGGTGTTCTGGGCTTCACTCCGACACGACTTATACCGCTATTAGGGGACCGACGTTTACCGCCCCCTAGGCCCGCCATGCGATGTATCAGAAGAACAGATCGGACTGTATGGAGATTGTCACATTCAGGCTCAGTAGGAGTTCAGATGGGTTTCACCTTGTCAGTCTTCTTGTCGGCATCTACCTGGGGACCGTTACGCACAGCTAGTGCCGCTTGCGGTCTGTGGTTAAACCCACTGCCAGCATAGTGTCGAGTCTTTAGAGTCCCACACAAAAAGATATTCGCTTTTAGGAAAAAGAGTAGGGGTCGCATGGTTTTGCGACAGGTCGCATGGTTTTGCGACAGGGTTCGGTCACATCCGTGCACTTGTGCACGTACAGTGTCCGGACAGTTAACACTAACGGGCTTTGGTTTAAGCCAGATCCTAGTGTACGTTTTGGGATTGGTTTTATCTCGTTTGTATTCGTGTTCCTCGGAACGCGGATGCGGGTGTGTATGCACAGTTGACAGAGAGACAGAGGCAGAGGATTCTCATTGGGGTTGTTGACTGTTGACTATTGACTTTGCTTAACCCTAATGAGAATTAGAAATATGGTTAATGATAATTAAGTATTATTGTGCCATGGTTGGGTTGAAAGGTTGAACTTGTTGACTTGTTGACTTTGTTGACCGGTTGACTAGGTTGGACTTGTTGACCACCATCATTACTATGGCTATCATTTCATGCAAAGACTTTTGGCTTGCTTATTTGTTCACACATTGCATTTAATGCATGAAATGATATTGCCTTTTGTGATATGATAACCATCACATAATACTTGATTATCATTATGGCTCATGATACTTTTGGATTATGAGAGGTTGGATGAGAAAAGAGTGGCTCATTCTTTCATTTGCTTTCTCTCTCTTGAGCTCTCTCATTCTCAAGCTCTCCCTCTTCCTCTTACTCTCTCTAGCTCAAGGCAAACCATTCTCATGTGTTGAGACTCATTACCTTAGAGATAAAAAGACACCAAAATATTCCTCTACTCATTCTAGTTCACATGGCCTAGCAAGCCAAGTGTTCTAGTTTCTTCAAAGTTCGAAGAAGAAGCCAAAGGTAGAAGCTTTCGGGTGGATCCATCTTCGGCGCAAGGAGACGACGAGGTGAGGCCGATCCGTACACTGGGAGGAGTTGAAGACGAAGGAGTTCAAGAAAGGTATAGCCCCCTAACCAAGTAGGTAAACTCAAGTTAGGTTGTTAGTTAGTTGTTTAGCAAAGATCCGTATTTGTAGTCCATGTTACCACCCTCTTGAAAAACGTTTTTCATTACTTCCGCAACCCCGTAAGTACCGGGGAAGGGTAGCATGGACTTACAGTGGTATCAGAGCCTAGTTAAACACTATCTAACATGTTAGCAATGTAAGTAGAAGTTCAATCGGAGAAAAAGTCATGAAATACACCCGGAACTCAAACTTTCTGTCGATTTTCAAAGTGCTGTAAAAATTATTTGACATATACCAAAAATCGACTCAAGGTTTTTATAGTATACTGCAGAAAAACAATCCACAGAGCCGTCCAACTCACCGCGGTTCCGCGGCAAGAACAGCTTCTTGCCGCGGATCCGCGGCCGAGTTAACTCGGCCGTGGATCGGTTTCATTGCAGTATACTCTGTGGGGTATTTTGGGATTTTTGGAGCATGTCTTTTCAACCCAGATTTTCCAGAAAGAAAAATTTGTTTTTGGGGCTTGAAAATCCGTATTTTTTTATCGAACTTCTAAAGACTAAGGCTAACGGGTTTATATCTGTGATGTGATATTTGTATTGAACGTCTGCTAATCGCTATACGTCGATTAGTGGGAGTTATACATATCTGTGATCTGTAATGTTGATGGTATGTGTATATGAATTCGTTGGATTATCGCGGGTGAATAGCCGGGGGTTGTGAGATGAGAGTTTTCTTTTCTTTCAATTCATGTAAAATATGTAAATTGATGTAATATTATTTATATGGCTGCACAACCGGGTCGGGGTTGTAGCCATCATTGTATAATTTCTTTTTACTGTTTTTGCTCTTAGGATAGACCCAAGGTGGGGTGCACAAACTACCGGGTATCTCGAAGTGCCGAGTGGCCCACTCACGTCGTTGAGGGAGGTTGCTCCACTTCGGATATTTGGCAGGTAGTTTGCCGCACCCGTAGGGGTCTAGGGTGGGGTATTGTCTATTCATTGTGACCGTGTAATCTGCTTTTCGTTACAGGCTCGTACGAATTGCAGATTCCTAGTGTATCCAATGTGTTCATCTGTGATCTGAAATGGCTATCATTGCAATATATCTATATATGATATTATTTAGGCGTTGCTTATGTTTTGCAGCCGCGCTAGCCCAGCCCCCGCTCTGTCGTTAGTTAAGTAACCTAACGGGTAATGACGGGGCCCCGTGGCGAATGCGAATGGCATAAGCGTACGTCATATTTTGGTTGTTTTCTGCAATGGTAGGATTAAATGATGGGACGCATTAAAAGAACTAATGCAAGAAAAAAATAAACCAAGTAAAAGTCGTTGGAACACTTTCAAAAACCACTCGGTTTCTTTTCAAAATAACTTTTAAACGCGGAGCTTAAGCCACTCCTTTTAAAAGCTATCTCATTCCATCGATTATATCAAGTTCACTACGTTCACGGTTTCGCCAAAACCATTCGTAGCCCTCCGTCGTTTCACATGGATGGTCAATAGTATTCAAGCTATGTTTGTTGGCCAAAGTCAAGGCATAGTGATTGGTAGCTATTGGGTATTCATGTGCAGTATAGATAGATGTGTTGGTTTGGGGCAGTCGTTCTATCTTGTTGGCCAAAGTCAAGGGTATGTGCGGATGGGCTCAAATTAACCTGGAGAATGACGGGTAGAACTTGACATGTGACTTATGATTTGTTGGCCAAAGTCAAGGTCATAAGAGCATGGGGCAAAAATCCACATCGGGAGTTTCAAAAGAACTGAAACTTGCTAGCGCTGCATACCATTTGGAGTGTGATGATTCTGGTAGGATTCCTTCAGTTTTGTCACGCAATGATATTTGGATCCCGATCCTACTGTGAGTATATGCTACTCTTCGGGAAATTTCTCACTTAACGATCAATGCTATAAACCAAGTAGGTGTCTAGAAAGGTGTTAGCGGGGCTACGCCCCCAGGGAAAAGAGGTTCTTAAATTAAGGAACTTTGCGAAAGCATTGGAAAACCTCCCTCGAAGTACCGACACCAGCCTGGCCGAACGGTTAAGCAAGTATTGTACGGTGAGATTGATCCCGACTAATTCTTCCTTTTTGGTTTGAGGAGGGATTCGAGAGACAGTGGGAACCATCCTGTTTAGACAAATTAAAAACCACTCTAAACATGCAAGAGCATCATGCTAAAGTGTTTCTTCTCTCTTTCCTAATTGCAGCGACCAAATATCATGACCGGACTTAAGTTATTACTAGATAAAAACATACTGACAGGGCCAAACTACAAAGATTGGCTCAGGAATGTTAAAATGGCAATCACTTATGACAAGTTGGGGTATCTCCTTACCACCAAAGCTCCCCCTGTCCCAGGTCCCACCTCCAGCGTCGCGGATAAGGAAATCCATAAGACTTGGGAGATCGATTGCGCGAAGGCCAAGTGCCTCGTGCTTGCCTTTATGGACAACGAACATCAGACGAGGCACGAGAATATGGACCTCGAATCTATATTTCTCCATACAAAAGAACTGTATGGAGAGCAATCTCGTATCGCAAGATACGAAGTGTCGAAGAAGCTATTTTCGGCAAGGTTAGCCATCAGATCATCGGTAGCGGAACACGTGCTTAAGATGATTGGCTTCATTGAGGAGCTCGCGGACCTTGGGACCACGTTAGAGAACGAGCTCTATACGGACTTGATTCTCCAGTCCCTTCCTTCCACTTACGCCCAGTTTATACTGAACTTCAACTTGCAATAAAAGGAAGTTGAACTTTCAGAGCTCCTCAACATGCTGAGGAGTGCAGAGGGCACCCTACAGAAAAGTAGGGAAACATCCACTTTGTTTATAGGAGGATCTTCCTCTTCTAGGTCCAAGGCGAAAGCCAAGGGAAAGAAGAAGAAAGCCCCGCCAAACGAAGGGGCGGTGTTAGTAAAGTGGATACGAAGGGAAAGACAAAAGCAACAAAGGTAGCGGGAAGGTTTGTAGGGAAGGAAGAGTGCTTTTTCTGTCACAAAAGTGGTCACTGGAAGAAAAATTGCAGGGCTTGGAAAGCCAGAACACAGGATCTGAAGCAAGTTGCGGCTTCAGCTTCAGGTGTGTATGTTATTGAAAACTGTCTATCAATAAACTCTACTTCCTGGGTATTGGATACCGGATCAGGATCTCATATCTGTAATTCTTTGCAGGCGTTGAGAAACCGTAAGTTTTTGAAGGCAGGTGACATGACCCTCAAAGTTGCAAACGGAGCTAGCATGGATGCTAAGGCCGTGGGGGACTATCACCTGGGAATATCAGATGGACATGTTTTGGTTTTACGTAATTGCTTTTTTGTACCCAACGCAACTTGTAATATCATTTCTGTATCTTTGATTTCTAAAGAAGGTTATGAATTTGCGTTTGTAAGTAATGTTGTAAACATTCACCTTAATCAAGTTTTGATTGGGTCAGGTACATTAAGCAATGGTATATACGTACTAAACCAACCACAGATTTTCAATGTCCAGAATACACACAAAAGAAAGTCTCCGGAAATAAATCAGACTTTCTTATGGCATTGTAGACTGGGTCATATCAATGAGAGAAGGTTGACGAAGTTACATGCAGAAGGATATTTGAATCCGTTCGAATATTAATCGTATGCCACTTGTTAATCCTGTCTCAAAGGAAAGATGACAAAGACTCCGTTCACTGGACACGGAGTAAGAGTGAGCGAGCTCTTGGGACTCGTACACAGCGACGTGTGCGGTCCAATGTCTACACATGCGCGAAGCGGTTATTCTTACTTCATTACTTTTACGGATGACTTTTCAAGGTACGGTTATGTCTTCTTAATGAAACATAAATCCGAAGCCTTTGGAAAATTCCAGGAATATAAGAATGAAGTAGAAAAACAAATCGGCAAAAGTATCAAGACACTAAGATCGGATCGAGGTGGTGAATACTTGAGTGCCGAGTTTCTGGACTATTTAAAAGAGAATGGAATTCTCTCTCAGCTTACTCCTCCATACACTCCGCAACATAACGGTGTATCGGAGAGACGGAACCGGACCCTATTGGATATGGTACGGTCCATGATGAGTAACGCAGAGTTACCACGATCATTCTGGGGATATGCACTAGAATCAGCTGCATACCTTTTGAACCGAGTTCCAATTAAGACTGTGCCTACTAACCAATATCAGATGTGGTGTGGGAAGAGACCCTATCTTAATCACATTAAGACATGGGGATGTCTAGCTTTTGTCAAAAAGCAGCATGCGGACAAGCTCGAGTCACGCTCAGTACAGTGCAAGTTTGTGGGATATCTAAAGAACTCCTAGGGATATTTCTTCTATTTCGAAGAGGAATAAAAGATTTATGTTTCTCGTCATGCCCACTTCTTGGAAACTGAATTTTTGGAAAATCAGATAAGTGGGAGAGCAATAGAACTGGAAGAAATTCCAGAACCGCGAGCTATTACTGAAAGCTTAGTAGAAGCAGAGGGTTCGAAAGATCATGACATTCCTACGTCGCTCCGCAGGAGTAGTAGGCAGTCTCATCCGCCCGAGAGATACTACGGTTTTCTCATAGACGGGGATAGAGAGGATTGCATCATTGATTATGATGAGCCGACTAGCTTCCAGCAGGCCATTCAGAGCGTTGACTCGGTAAAATGGCTGGATGCAATCCGGACCGAAATGGAGTCCATGTACACCAACAAAGTATGGACGTTGGACGTTGCTCCAGATGGGGTAAAACCCGTAGGATGCAAGTGGATCTTCAAAAGGAAGATTGGTGTAGATGGACAGGTTGAGACCTATAAAGCTAGACTGGTTGCAAAGGGTTTTCCTTAAAGACCTGGTTTGGACTATGATGAGACCTTTTCTCCAGTAGCTATGCTGAAATCCATTCGGATCCTTCTTACTACTGCCGTCTTCCACGATTATGAGATCTGGCAGATGGACGTAAAGACCTCTTTTCTAAATGGAAATTTAGAGGAGTGTGTCTATATGGACCAGCCAGAGGGTTTCATTCAGAGTGGGAGCAGCGAAAAGGTGTGCAAGTTGCATAAGTCCATCTACGGACTAAAGCAGGGATCGCGGAGTTGGAACATCTGTTTTGATGAGACGGTCAAAGAATTTAGCTTTATCAAAAATCCAGATGAACCATGCATGTATAGTAGATTTGTAGCGAGAACTGTAGTATTCCTCGTTTTATATGTGGATGACATTCTCTTAATAGGAAATGACATTCCTATGCTACAATCTGTCAAGGGGTTCTTGTCACACAGGTTCTCCATGAAAGACCTGGGTAATGCCTCATACATTCTGGGGATCCGGATCTATCGTGACAGATCCAAGAGGATACTGGGACTCTCACAGTCCAGGTACATCGACACCATACTGAAAAGATTCAGTATGGAAGATTCCAAGCGCGGTAATCTACCGGCTTGTCACGGGATCACCCTTTCCAAAGAGATGTCTCCCAAGACTGATTTGGAAAGGGATCGCATGTCTATTATACCCCACGCTTCTGCGGTAGGCTCTATAATGTATGCGATGTTGTGTACCAGACCAGATGTAGCTTATGCACTGAGTGTAGTAAGCCGGTATCAGTCAAACCCTGGGGAGAAACACTGGATAGCAGTAAAGAACATTCTCAAGTACCTGAGAAGGACTAAGGAGGTGTTCTTAGTGTATGGTGGAAAAGACCGCCAGATCGAGGCCTTTGCTGACTCCAGCTTCCAGAGTGACAAGGATGATTCCAAGTCCATGTCGGGTTATGTCTTTACCCTCAATGGAGGGGCGGTGTGTTGGAAGAGTTCCAAACAGGAAACCGTTGCTGACTCGACGATGGAAGCAGAATATATCGCTGCTGCTGATGCCGCAAAAGAAGCCGTCTGGATAAGGAAGTTCTTAATTGAACTTCAGGTGGTTCCGTCCATTGTTGATCCAATACCTCTGTATTGCGACAACAACGGGGCTATAGCTTTAGCGAAGGAACCCAGGTCCCATCAGAAATCCAGACACATCTTGAGGCGGTATCACCTGATCAGGGAGATCGTGGGTCGCCAGGAGATCGAGGTTCGGAGAGTTTCTACGGAAGATAACACTGTTGATCCACTCACAAAGGCCTTACCCCAGACTCAGTTCGAGCGGTTGATCGAAATGATAGGTCTTCGATACGCCAGTACATGGCCTTAGTGCTAGTGGAAGATTGTTAGTGTATATGCCCTAGAGGCCATTACTGTATCATACTAGTATGTATATTACTTAATGGAAGCTTGGGATATTCACCTTGTATTGACAATCTTGCTCAATATAGTAGTATGCTACTTGGTTTGTTTCTGCTTTAATGTGTACATGTGTTTATTTTAGCATATCACCTATACACATTAGTGGAGCCCTTAGGATCTTTGCTTAATTACCGGCGTTGTGATGGCAGTCACACTCGTGGGGGCTGGGTAATCTATAAGCACATCCTTATGCAGGTCCCTAGTTGCAGGACTATCGAGACAGGGCATCGATACTCCGGAGTAGACTAGCGTATGCGCTTCTCATCCCAGTGTGGGAGACGGTCTGTCCCACAGCCGTCAGTACGTCGTACTTGAGATAGTATGCGGATGCTCGTTAGGTTACGAGTACACTGGACAGGACTTGTCGGGAACTGTTGGTTGGTACTATACCTATCGTCAGTTATCAGTTCCCAGGTGACATGGGTACAGCTTAGTCCGCTGACTTGACACTGTCACTTCGCCTCGAGTGTGTTCCCACTGTACTTAGATTACTACCCTACCACGGCTTAAAGGAGTCGTGCAAACAGGTGGTAGTTGGGTGCAGTCCCGAAGCACTTGGAGGCAGTGACGGTTAGACAGGATTCGTCTCTCCTGGTATTGGGGGTTGACATCGCGCTGTGTCTAGGAGAGCCATTACACGAGTAGTCCCTGGCCAGGGCAAGCGAGATATACTGGTAGGTTTCCAGTGTTATCTCAGGGTGTTCTGGGCTTCACTCCGACACGACTTGTACCGCTATTAGGGGACTGACGTTTACCGCCCCCTAGGCCCGCCATGCGATGTATCAGACGAACAGACCGGACTGTATGGAGATTGTCACATTCAGGCCCAGTAGGAGTTCAGATGGGTTTCACCTCGTCGGTCTTCTTGTCGGCATCTACCTGGGGACCGTTACGCACAGCTAGTGCCGCTTGCGGTCTGTGGTTAAACCCACTGCCAGCGTAGTGTCGAGTGTTTAGAGTCCCACACAGAAAGTTATTCGCCTTTAGGCAAAAGAGTAGGGGTCGCATGGTTTTGCGACAGGTCGCATGGTTTTGCGACAGGGTTCGGTCACATCCGTGCACTTGTGCACGTACAGTGTCCGGACAATTAACACTAGCGGGCTTTGGTTTAAGCCAGATCCTAGTGTACGTTTTGGAATTGGTTTTATCTCGTTTGTATTCGTGTTCCTCGGAACGCGGATGCGTGTGTGTATGCACAGTTGACAGAGAGACAGAGGCAGAGGATTCTCATTGGGGTTGTTGACTGTTGACTATTGACTTTGCTTAACCCTAATGAGAATTAGAAATATGGTTAATGATAATTAAGTATTATTGTGCCATGGTTGGGTTGAAAGGTTGACCTTGTTGACTTTGTTGATCGGTTGACGAGGTTGGACTTGTTGACCACCATCATTACTATGGCTATCTTTTCATGCAAAGACTTTTGGCTTGCTTATTTGTTCACACATTGCATTTAATACATGAAATGATATTGCCTTTTGTGATATGATAACCATCACATAATACTTGATTGTCATTATGGCTCATGATGCTTTTGGATTATGAGAGGTTGGATGAGAAAAGAGTGGCTCATTCTTTCATTTGCTTTCTCTCTCTTGAGCTCTCTCATTCTCAAGCTCTCCCTCTTCCTCTTGCTCTCTCTAGCTCAAGGCAAACCATTCTCATGTGTTGAGACTCATTGCCTTAGAGATAAAAAGACACCAAAACATTCCTCTACTCATTCTAGTTCATAAGGCCTAGCAAGCCAAGTGTTCTAGTTTCTTCAAAGTTCGAAGAAGAAGCCAAAGGTAGAAGCTTTCGGGTGGATCCATCTTCGGCGCAAGGAGACGACGAGGTGAGGCCGATCCGTACACCGGGAGGAGTTGAAGACGAAGGAGTTCAAGAAAGGTATAGCCCCCTAACCGAGTAGGTAAACTCAAGTTAGGTTGTTAGTTAGTTGTTTAGCAAAGATCCGTATTTGTAGTCCATGTTACCACCCTCTTGAAAATCGTTTTTCACCACTTCCGCAACCCCCTAAGTACCAGGGAAGGGTAGCATGGACGTACAGTTTTAACTTGAACATTTAACATGAATAGGTTTTACGTTTACGTTTCGTTATTAAGGGTTCGAAATTTCAAGTTTTCTTGTGTTTATGGTAAAGTTGTACGTTTACGTTATCATCGAGCATCCTACTGAATGAACTAGTGCACCCTAAACCCTAACCCTAAATAACCAAATTAACCTAATTAACCACAATTAACCATAATCGTTACCCTAACAGAAATTATCCCTAATTAACCCAAACTTAACCCAATTTACCCAAATTAACCCTAATTAACCCAAAAATAACCCAATTTAGCCAAATTAACCTAATTAATCCTAATCAACACCCTAACCCTTTCAAATTATCATGAATTAACCCAAATTAACCCTACCATCTAATTAGCCCAAATTAACCCTAGCCTCTAACCCAACCTGAACTAAACCCTAACCCTAAACCCTAATCATACATTGAACCCTAACCTTAACCATACACCGAACCCTAACCCTAACCCCAACCCTAACCCCCCTAACCCTAACCCTAACCCTAATTTGAAAGGTATCCAATTGGAAGGACTTTCAACTCCAATTTTTAGTGCGATACCGCTGCGATTAAAATTTTATATACAAAAAGGAATTTTGTTTTGAAAAACCAGCTACAAAACTTCATTGCCCGCCCCGGCCCCCCAACCCCAACCGAACCCCAACCCCAATCGAACCCTAACCTTAACCCCAACCTTAACCCTAACTAAACCCTAACCCTAACCCTATCCTAAACTGAACCCCGATGTCTAACCCTAACCCTCACCCCTACCCAAACCCTGAAACCTGAACCCTAGCCCTAACATCATCAAAATTATAAATAAAAGCATTATTAGAAGTAAAAATTTGAGATTTACTAACCTGTAGCGGGCGATGGAGGAGACGATGGAGGAGACCGGTGGCCGACGACGTAATCGGGGACGAGTCGCGGGCGGTGGCAACGAAAAGGTCGACGAGGAGGTTTTGGGAACGTTTGAGGGCGGTGGCGGGCGGAAGGCGATGGCGACGAGGCGCGGGAGAGTGAGAGAGAGAATTTTTGAGAACAACGAGGGCTTTTCTCTGTGCTTTTTTTATTAATAACCCATATATATGCCCCTACGGACTTAACCGTAGGGCCTTCGTTTGCGGTTCCGTAGGGTCAAAGGGCAAATTATGTTTTAATATTTTTAAATAAAAACGTAGGGCACCGTAGGGACAACCATAGGGACCTACGGAGTAATCCGTAGGGGCAATAAAATGTTTCCCCTACGGATGCCTTTATCCATAGGGGCAACCCCTTATTGTAGTAGTGATTGGAACGACCTAAGGAATGAGTAGTCGGATTCGATGTTTGTAATACCCAGCACTTTTTTACACCTGTATCCGTATTTCTCTTTAACCTATAAAATTTTTATTTTATTTATAAATATTTATTTATTTTAAAAACTCCATTAAAAACCCTAAAACACCAAACCCCAAAATCTTTACTTTCTATTTCCATAAAACCCCAGCCATTCCCAAATCCTATATTTCTCTTATCCTCGGCCCATTTTTCCCAAATAAATTAATTAAATCCAGCTCTTGCCGGCCCAGCATCCTTCATCAGCCCACGAGAAACCTAAAAAGAATTTCCTTTTATTTAACCCAAGCCCGGCCCAAGCTCCTCCTTTTCCTTCCTTCATTTCAAATTTCCTTATATTATTCCCTCTTAAATCACCTTTAATTCTAAAAAAAATATTCCATTAACACCTCTTAATTTTCCCCCCATAAATTTCCATTAACACTCATTTAATCCCTCCATTATTTTCCGTATTAATTTTATATTTCCACATTCTTTCTTTTTCCTTTAATTTTCCTTTTATTAAACTCTCATAATTCTTCTCTCTCTCCTCCTAAATTTCTCTAACCGCGCACGTTACACACTCTCTCCCCCCCTCTCACACGTCTCTCTCTCTCTCCTCTCGTTCTCTCCTTTTCTCTCCTTCTCTCTCTTCTCTCTCCCTCACACACACACGTCTCTCTCTCTCTTCCATTTTCCCCGCTTCTCCCTCGACCCCGTGCCCACGCCAGCGCGTCGCGCTCGCCGCCGTCCCCTCACGTCGCTCGCCTCCAACTCACCTGACTCACGTCCCTCGCCTCCCCCCTCCAAAAATAATAACCGAGTCCCTAACCAAACCCGATCATCTCCCTCGTCTCGCCTCTAGTCGTCACTAAAATCATCTCACCGGCACCTCCACCGAACCCAACTCCAGCAGTGCACTTCCACCGTCGCCTTCTCCTTCGTCACCGCCCTCGATCCCTCACATCGCCTCCATCTCATCGACACCACCACCATCAACGTAGGCTCCTCCTTCTTCTTCCATACCCGAGTAACCCCACACCACTACCATCACCCTCATCGGCAACCAAGCCTCATCGATCCGACAGCACCTCCCTCTCATTCTTCCTTCAACTCAATCCATCACCATCTCCATCTTCTTCTTCAACCTCACTTTTGTCACCTCCTAACCTCACCGTTAACAGCCCCAGCTCCCTCTTCCCACTCGCCTGCATCCCACTGAGACCCTTACCGTTTCCCATAGCCGACCTCCCTCCTCACCGTCGTTCCAACAACCGCTGCCGAGCTTCCCTCCACTGCGCGCCAGCCACCACCTCCATCGTCGGTGCTCCCCAGCCGTCTCCCTCGCCAGTGTGACCACCCCACTTCCAGCTGTGGCCCTCCACGTTCTTCACCCGACCACTGCACTCCCCATCACACCCAACTCGAGCCACAACCGTTGCCGACCCATCACCGGCCACCCAAACCTTCTGCAGTCCCGCCATCAAGAGCTTCGACCACCGCAGGCACCCCGACGACGCCGATGAGCCCCCACTGCCCGAGCCGCCTCGCAGACCCGAGCTCATTCCGAGACGCTGCTGTCTCCGTTCGTCGCGCGTTCGTGACGTTACCGTTGCCGTGCATCCCCGAAATGTTTTCAGGCAAGTTCCCTACTTGCTACATGCTACTTTATGTTAATTACAAATTACAATCGTATATATTCCATGTTTTACTTTTCTGTTAAATTATACGACGCAACGGTTCGATGCGTGTTCTCTATAGAAATTCTCACTTAATTTGACGTAACTCAATTGTATAGTCTGGCCCGCATGGCTATGATTCTAGTGTGTGAATTTCATTGGAAAATAAGGCCGTTAACGACTAAAATGACTACCCCCAAGTATACCTGTAAAACTGGAAATTTCTTGTACCTGAAAACCGTTAAAATGACCATAAATTATATACATACTGGAATGATGCGTTCGAGGGCTTAAATCGAAGCCGACTCGACGAACTATAACCCTATGCAAGTTTCTAATTGTTTATGTACTTAAACTGTGACAATATATGGATCGGAGTACGACTCTGGACCGCAGTCCAGAGCGACTCTGTTTACTGGGTGCTGTTCCGTAATGGGTACCACCTTGTTTCCTTAACCCGTATGTTGAGGAACTCTGCTGTTTATTAAAGGTGAATCTGTTAGCTAGATATCACAAGTGGTTTCATTCTGTTTCGTCATCGTTTGCTATTTAATCTGTAATTTAAAAGATGGGGACGTATAACAGTCCCAACAGAATCAGAATTGGCATACTAGTATTGAACAGTGTATATCTCCTGACGTACAGAAGCGATTGAGGATCCGTCTATTGTGTTGAAAACCTTACTGAAAACACTAGATTTCATTCAACTGTAGCATCGCTAAAATCTGATCCCAACTGGGATTAAAATGCGCTGCGAAACGGACTTCCGATTTTGAAACCGGATTTCCAGCCGTGAACGCTTAAAATGAAATGACCATAACTCGTGATCCTGAAACCCGATTGGCGTGAAACCAAATTCGCTGGATAGATAATTGAACATACTATTTATTCCCCGTTCATTGTTTCGATAAACTGTAAACATATGATTTATGATAAAATTTTGCAAGTGGTAGATTACTGATTTATGAAATCCTAATCATGCTTTACATACTGGTTACGCATCATATCATACATATGTCACTGCATTGATAACCTAGTGATAATGTGCATCACCCAGTGTTAGGTATTAGTGATGATTGTGGCAAGTACGTAAGTGTTCGTGCATGAGTGAATAAGTGAAAGTGACACGTACTTGTACACAATCAGTGAACCTTATTATTCTATTGCATTGTCGACGTCTGTGGAACGTGTGTACGTGTGACTATAAGTGGTATGGGACACTTATGGAAGCTCTTGCATGGGTATCACAGATAAGGCACCAGACACTGCCATTTATCTTGGGTATTAGTCGGGACGTGCTTGATGGAGGTCCTGCCTCCAGTTCTACAGACTTGTCACAGACCGATTGGTATTTAAGGTTATGTTTAGCGTTTGATGTAGACCACGGGGTGTGGGGTAGTTTGAGTGTGAGTTCAACAGAATCTCGAGAGTTCCTTGCCGGCTTATATATACGGAGATATATGGAGATTTACAGGGTACATGATTATTACCGTGAGTTACATGTTGGGCCCGTGGTCCCTTGCCCTTGGGTGGAGGACACTCGCGGGTGGTTGACTCTCACACTTGGACTGACGATAGGCTTAGTGACTTGTACAGTGAGACTTAGAGACTGATAGGGATAATGGCATTGATATACATTACTTACTGTGTTGACATACTTGGCATATTATTTTACTGCTTTTATTGTTCCACTGCATTGATTATTCCATGTTTATACCTCTACCGTCATTGATTTATTGAATATATATTTATTATCACTATTAGAGTTGTCACTTGGATTTTATATATTATATTGCTATTGTGTCGCTCTGACGACCTGAGTATACATGCTCAGTGTGAGGAGAGGATTTAGCCGGGACCAAGACTAGACGCACATCGCGGACATCTTGATTAGCTATCCAGAATTATATCCCTGGTTTCCCATCAGGTCAGTTCTTTATATTGTTTTGTTTCAGTTACTGCATTTCTCATTACCTGTGCATTATTTACTGTTTACCACGTAAAGTTAGAAGCCGAAGTGTGACTACGGCAGGACATTTCCTTGACCGTAGGAGCATGGCTGGCCTTGTCAACCTTTCGTATTCCGTATTTTGGGAAGCGGGGCGTGACATGGTTTAGTTGGTATCAAAGCCCAGGTTTTGCTTCGATTGGGATTGCGGTTTTCCGTGTATAGCTTGGCAATCTAAGACATTCCTTGGTCTAGGTTGTAAACTAGTCATTCTTGATCCATATTCACATCGAATATTCTACTATCCATTCGCTAGGGTTTCAGGTGACTTGGCAAAGTTTCGTGGTTGTAATTGTGAACTACATCACGGTTACACTACCATACTCTGTTTAAGTGACTTAGAGTCATGTAATTGATTTTCCACTTGTAATGAAATTCATCACATCTGATATTCTTGAATCTTTGTCCAATCCATATTACATTTTGATTCTTATAGCTTGTTCCTTATATCATCCTCAAAATTATTGTTTCAGGATCATGTCGTCCAACGACTCTTTCTCTATCTCCACTCCCCAGAATCAGACCATTGAGATTCTGAGTGTACTGCAAGGTCTGAAAGAAGCCCAGGAGCGAACGAACGACTTGTTAGCTGAAGGACTGAGAAGGCAGGTGAATCAGGCACCATCGGGAGTCTCAAATTGTAAAGGGATCCCTGTTAAACGAGGAAAAGAGAAGAAGATGAAGCGCCAATTTGTTTCCCCGCGACAGAAGCAGCAGAGGACCCAACGTTGTGGGTACTGTAAGAGGCCAGGACACCTTCAGAGGGATTGTCGCCGCGCCCAAGGGAAATGTCTGATTTGCGGATCCAGCGAATATCTTATCAACGGTTGCCCAAAAAGGAAGGAACTACAAGAAGGAGACTAGTCCACACTCCCCACTTCTGCCAGGTGATAATTATTGCGTAGTTCGAACATCGAGGATAAGGCGGATCTAGCGCAGGATTCAACTCGCATGACGAGAATACAGCGGTCTAGTAATCAAAGAAGAATTTTCATGTTTTCTACTTTCAGTAGTAATGTTGTCATCCTCTTATAAATATTTCTTTTCGTTTGAAATCTTGTATCCGTCGAACTTTTAGTTGAGTGCAATAAAAACTTGAATCGTAATATATGTATCATTCTCTTGTTTTTCCCATTATTCATACTATTCATTACCACAGCATTTTAATTCTGATTTTTCAGTTCCTGCCCACCGCATATTATCCTATACTTCGTACCCTTAGCTATTTTATTGATATATTCCACTGTCTAATCATGACTCTTTCCTTTCAGGCCATGGCCCACCCTGGAGCAGCACCGCATTTGGATAAGGATGCACAGTCATGCGTTTCCTTAGACCGCACGCTGATGAGTTCTGACGATGAGATCAACGGTCCCCAGGACATCTTCGAAAACAACGATTCCGAGGACGAAGGAGCAGCCGCCCCAGAGTTCGACTTGATAGGCGATTCTGACGAAGGGGAAGGAGACCCTGAAGAGAACCCGATAGAGGAAGATCTCGAGGAAGACCCGATAGAAGAAAATCCAGTGGAGGAAAATCCCATGGAAGAGAATCCAGAAGAAGAGAATCATATGGAATTAGATCTCGATGAAGAAGCTCCATCCGAGGAAGAAGGACCAGAAGATCAAGACCCTGCTGTGGAAGAACTCCCAATGTCGATCCCTGCGAGGCAATATGGGAATGGACGCCCCTACCTGAGCGTGCGAGCCTACCGCAACCTGCTGAATCTCCACAACCGCGACTGACGGGATTTTTCAATGTTGTCTTCTCTGGCCAAATAAATTTATGTATAGTTTAGGGCCACCTTCGTTTTTCGAAAGTGCTTTGTTTCGAATTTTCTTGAATGAAATAAATCTTCTGAGTTCGCAAATCTTTTGTTTACTGGTTCACTCGATGCTTTGATTTTTTCCCTTTACCGTTTTCCTCCTGAGACCCCTTACTGTCCACATCTATACCTTGTGCTGATTCGACCCTCACTCAGATTAACCAGTACCACACCTCGATCTTTGGAATGGGCCACCCTTCATCCTTCGTCTATGCCTCGTTTGAGATCCTTCTGAGGGGGGAAATTGATAATTTCCAAGTTAACTGACCCTTCGGATTTTTGATTCACATGATGTATCGACCATTATCCTCCCCATACAGTTTCCCCTAGTAGTCCTTGCTGCTCACCCTTACCCTAATCTCTTTGACTTTCAGCCTAAAGCCGCCACATTCCGACCTTTGAATGAGCCACACTTCACACTTCCTTGAAATCCTTACACTAGCTAGCCCTATACATTTTATGTTTTCCTATTACCCTAAAAATATTTTGGGACATTATTATTCGAAAATTTAGTTTTCATTATTTTGTATTTATCGAAGAGTGCGTGTTATTGATTACCCCATTTTATTTATTTTAAGTACACTACTATTATTCTCATTTTCGGTAGCGCAACCATATATCGCGCATATCTTCTTTCCATGCTTCTTATTTTCACCAAGTGGTTTTCTATGCTATGTTAAAATGGTTTGATTGATACATTATCCTAAAATGTTTTAACCTACCGAAAAATCCTTCATTACTTTATTTTTGCTATTTTATTTTCCGGGTATTATGCTTATGGTTACTATTATAAATGGTTGTGCCTTATGCTTATTATTTTAGCTGTGTTACCTTGATATGCGAGGTGTGCATATGTTTAGGATCTTGATTTTATTTAGCACGCCTCGAATGTTATTATTCGTTATTGCTATTCTATTTTTGTACATATGGGTTTCCCTCATAATTGATTTATACTTTATACTTATTTAGACCTACTCTTTTAGTTGTATCATTTGTATATATATATATATATATATATATATATATATATATATATATATATATATATATATATAAACCTTCAAATTTCTTCATCCGCCTAATTCAAGTAAATCATTATGTGTTAGTTAGCGATATAGTAGTTTTCGCTTATGATTTTATAACTTATCGTTTATTTTAAATTTCGAGGACGAAATTTTTGTAAGGGTGGTATGATGTAATACCCAGCACTCTTTTTACACCTGTATCCGTATTTCTCTTTAACCTATAAAATTTTTATTTTATTTATAATTATTTATTTATTTTAAAAACTCCATTAAAAACCATAAAACACCAAACCCCAAAATCTTTACTTTCTATTTCCATAAAACCCCAGCCATTCCCAAATCCTATATTTCTCTTATCCTCGGCCCATTTTTCCCAAATAAATTAATTAAATTCAACTCTTGCCGGCCCAGCATCCTTCATCAGCCCACGAGAAACCTAAAAAGAATTTCCTTTTATTTAACCCAAGCCCGGCCCAAGCTCCTCCTTTTCCTTCCTTCATTTCAAATCTCCTTATATTATTCCCTCTTAAATCACCTTTAATTCTAAAAAAAAAATATTCCATTAACACCTCTTAATTTTTCCCCCATAAATTTCCATTAACACTTATTTAATCCCTCCATTATTTTCCGTATTAATTTTATATTTCCACATTCTCTCTTTTTCCTTTAATTTTCCTTTTATTAAACTCTCATAATTCTTCTCTCTCTCCTCCTAAATTTCACTAACCGCGCACGTTACACACTCTCTCTCCCCCCTCTCACACGTCTCTCTCTCTCTCCTCTCGTTCTCTCCTTTTCTCTTCTTCTCTCTCCCTCACACACACACGTCTCTCTCTCTCTTCCATTTTTCCCGCTTCTCCCTCGACCCCGCGCCCACGCCAGCGCGTCGCGCTCGCCGCCGTCCCCTCACGTCGCTCGCCTCCAACTCACCTGACTCACGTCCCTCGCCTCCAACTCACCTGACTCACATCGCTCGCTCCCCCCTCCAAAAATAATACCCGAGTCCCTAACCAAACCCGATCATCTCCCTCGTCTCGCCTCCAGTCGTCACTAAAATCATCTCACCGGGACCTCCACCGAACCCAACTCCAGCAGTGCACTTCCACCGTCGCCTTCTCCTTCGTCACCGCCCTCGATCCCTCACATCGCCTCCATCTCATCGACACCACCACCATCAACGTAGGCTCCTCCTTCTTCTTCCATACCCAAGTAACCCCACACCACTACCATCACCCTCGTTGGCAACCAAGCCTCACCGATCCGACAGCACCTCCCTCTCATTCTTCCTTCAACTCAATCCATCACCATCTCCATCTTCTTCTTCGACCTCACTTTTGTCACCTCCTAACCTCACCGTTAACAGCCCCAGCTCCCTCTTCCCACTCGCCTGCATCCCACTGAGATCCTTACCGTTTCCCATAGCCGACCTCCCTCCTCACCGTCATTCCAACAACCGCTGCCGAGCTTCCCTCCACTGCGCGCTAGCCACCACCTCCATCGTCGGTGCTCCCCAGCCGTCTCCCTCGCCAGTGTGATCACCCCACTTCCAGCTGTGGCCCTCCATGTTCTTCACCCGACCACTATACTCCCCATCACACCCAACTCGAGCCACAACCGTTGCCGACCCATCACCGGCCACCCAAACCTTCTGCAATCCCGCCATCAAGAGCTTCGACCACCGCAGGCACCCCGACGACGCCGATGAGCCCCCACTGCCCAAGCCGCCTCGCAGACCCAAGCTCATTCCGAGACGCTGTCATCTCCGTGCGTCGCGCGTTCGTGACGTTACCGTCGCCGTGCATCCCCGAAACATTTTCAGGCAAGTTCCCTACTTGCTACATACTACTTTATGTTAATTACAAATTACAATCGTATATATTCCATGTTTTACTTTTCTGTTAAATTATACGACGCAACTGTTCGATGCGTGTTCTCTATGGAAATTCTCACTTAATTTGACGTAACTCAATTGTATAGTCTGGACCGCATGGCTATGATTCTAGTGTGTGAATTTCATTGGAAAATAAGGCCGTTAACGACTAAAACGATTACCCCCAAGTATACCTGTAAAACTGCAAATTTCTTGTACCTGAAAACCGTTAAAATCACCATAAATTATATACATACTGGAATGATGCGTTCGAGGGATTAAATCGAAGCCGACTCGACGAACTATAACCCTATGCAAGTTTCTAATTGTTTCTTTACTTAAACTGTGACAATATGTGGATCGGAGTGCGACTCTGGACCGCAGTCCAGAGCGACTCTGTTTACTGGGTGCTGTTCCGTAATGGGTACCACCTTGTTTCCTTAACCCGTATATTGAGGAACTCCGCTGTTTATTAAAGGTGAATCTTTTAGCTAGATATCACAAGTGGTTTCATTCTGTTTCGTCATCGTTTGCTATTTAATCTGTAATTTAAAAGATGGGGACGTATAACAGTCCCAACAGAATCAGAATTGGCATACTAGTATTGAACAGTGTATATCTCCTGACGTACAGACGCGATTAAGGATCCGTCTATTGCGTTGAAAACCTTACTGAAAACAATAGATTTCATTCAACTGTAGCATCGCTAAAATCTAATCCCAACTGGGATTAAAATGGTTGCGAAACGGACTTCCGATTCTGAAACCGGATTTCCAACCGTGAACGCTTAAAATGAAATGACCATAACTCGTGATCCTGAAACCCGATTGGCGTGAAACCAAATTCGCTGGATAGATAATTGAACATACTATTTATTCTCCGTTCATTGTTTCGCTAAACTGTAAACATAAATTTATGATAAAATTTTGCAAGTGGTAGATTACTGATTTATGACATCCTAATCATGCTTTACATACTGGTTACGCATCATATCATACATATGTCACTGCATTGATAACCTAGTGATAATGTGCATCACCCAGTGTTAGGTATTAGTGATGATTGTGGCAAGTACGTAAGTGTTCGTGCATGAGTGAATAAGTGAAAGTGACACGTACTTGTACACAATCAATGAACCTTATTATTCTATTGCATTGTCGACGTCTGTGGAACGCGTGTACGTGTGACTATAAATGGTATGGGACACTTATAGAAGCTCTTGCATGGGTGTCACAGATAAGGCACCAGACACTGCCATTTATCTTGGGTATTAGTCGGGACGTGCTTGATGGAGGTCCTGCCTCCAGTTCTCGCGCAGACTTGTCACAGACCGATTGGTATTTGAGGTTATGTTTAGCGTTTGATGTAGACCACGGGGTGTGGGGTAGTTTGAGTGTGAGTTCAACAGAATCTCGGGAGTCCCTTGCCGGCTTATATATACGGAGATATATGGAGATTTACAGGGTACATGATTATTACCGTGAGTTACATGTTGGGCCCGTGGTCCCTTGCCCTTGGGTGGAGGACACTCGTGGGTGGTTGACTATCACACTTGGACTGACGATAGGCTTAGTTATTTATACAGTGAGACTTAGAGACTGATAGGGATAATGGCATTGATATACATTACTTACTGTGTTGACATACTTGGCATATTATTTTACTGCTTTTACTGTTCCACTGCATTGATTATTCCATGTTTATACCTCTACCGTCATTGATTTACTGTACATATATTTATTATCACTATTAGAGTTGTCACTTGGATTTTATATATTATATTGCTATTGTGTCGCTCTGACGACCTGAGTATGCATACTCAGTGTGAGGAGAGGATTTAGCCGGGACCAAGACTAGACGCACATCGCGAACATCTTGATTAGCTATCCAGAATTATATCCCTGGTTTCCCATCAGGTCAGTTCTTTATATTGTTTTGTTTCAGTTACTGCATTTCTCATTACCTGTGCATTATTTACTGTATACCACGTAAAGCTAGAAGCCGAAGTGTGACTACGGCAGGATATTTCCTTGACCGTAGGAGCATGGCTGGCCTTGTAAACCCTTCGTATTTCGTATTTTGGGAAGCGGGGCGTGACATGGTTTATTTGGTATCAGAAGGAGGAAGCTCAACAATGGGTCTTTCTTTGCTCTTGAGTTTGCTTCGATTGGGATTGCAGTTTTCCGTGTATAGCTTGGCAATCTAAGACATTCCTTGGTCAAGGTTGTAAACTAGTCATTCTTGATCCATATTCATATCGAATATTCTGCTATCCATTCGCTAGGGTTTCAGGTGACTTGGCAAAGTTTCGTGGTTGTAATTGTGAACTACATCACGGTTACACTACCATACTCTGTTTAAGTGACTTAGAGTCATGCAATTCATTTTCCACCTGTAATGAAATTCATCACATCTGATATTCTTGAATCTTTGTCCAATCCGTATTACATTTTGATTCTTATAGCTTGTGCCTTATATCATCCTCAAAATTATTGTTTCAGGATCATGTCGTCCAACGACTCTTTCTCTATCTCCACTCCCCAGAATCAGACCATTGAGATTCTGAGTGTACTGCAAGGTCTGAAGGAAGCCCAGGAGCGAACGAACGACTTGTTAGCTGAAGGACTGAGAAGGCAGGTGAATCAGGCACCATCGGGAGTCTCAAATTGTAAAGGGATCCCTGTTAAACGAGAAAAAGAGAAGAAGATGAAGCGCCAATTTTTTTCCCCACGACAGAAGCAGTAGAGGGCCCAATGTTGTGGGTACTGTAAGAGGCCAGGACACCTTCAGAGGGATTGTCGCCGCGCCCAAGGGAAATGTCTGATTTGCGGATCCAGCGAATATCTTATCAACGGTTGCCCAAAAAGGAAGGAACTACAAGGAGGAGACTAGTCCACACTCCCCACTTCTGCCAGGTGATGATTATTGCGTAGTTCGAACATCGAGGATAAGGCGGATCCAGCGCAGGATTCAACTCGCATGACGAGAATGCAGCGGTCTAGTAATCAAAGAAGAATTTTCATGTTTTCTACTTTCAGTAGTAATGTTGTCATCCTCTTATAAATATTTCTTTTCGTTTGAAATCTTGTATCCGTCGAACTTTTAGTTGAGTGCAATAAAAACTTGAATCGTAATATATGTATCTTTCTCTTGTTTTTCCCATTATTCATACTATTCATTACCACAGCATTTAAATTCTGATTTTTCAGTTCCTGCCCATCGCATATTTTCCTATACTTCGTACCCTTAGCTATTTTCTTGATATATTCCACTGTCTAATCATGACTCTTTCCTTTCAGGCCATGGCCCACCCTGGAGCAGCGCCGCATTTGGATGAGGATGCACAGTCATGCGTTTCCTTAGACCGCACGCTGATGAGTTCTGACGATGAGATCAACGGTCCCCAGGACATCTTCGAAAATAGCGATTCCTAGGACGAAGGAGCAGCCGCCCCAGAGTTCGACTTGATAGGCGATTCTGACGAAGAGAAAGGAGACCCTGAAGAGAACCCGATAGAGAAAGATCCCGAGGAAGACCCGATAGAAGAAAATCAAGTGGAGGAAAATCCCTTGGAAGAGAATCCAGAAGAAGAGAATCACATGGAATCAGACCTCGATGAAGAAGCTCCAGCTGAGGAAGAAGGACCAGAAGATCAAGACCCTGCTGTGGAAGAACTCCCAATGTCGATCCCTGCGAGGCGATATGGGAATGGACGCCCCTACCTGAGCGCGCGAGCCTACCGCAACCTGCTGAATCTCCACAACCGCGACTGACGGGATTTTTAAATGTTGTCTTCTCTGGCCAAATAAATTTATGTATAGTTTAGGGCCACCTTCGTTTTTCGAAAGTGCTTTGTTTCGAATTTTCTTGAATGAAATAAATCTTCTGAGTTCGCAAATCTTTTGTTTACCGGTTCACTCGATGCATTGATTTTTTCCCTTTACCGTTTTCCTCCTGAGACCCCTTACTGTCCACATCTATACCTTGTGCTGATTCGACCCTCACTCAGATTAACCAGTACCACACCTCGATCTTTGGAATGGGCCACCCTTCATCCTTCGTCTATGCCTCGTTTGAGATCCTTCTGAGGGAGGAAATTGATAATTTCCAAGTTAACCGACCCTTCGGATTTTTGATTCACATGATGTATCGACCATTATCCTCCCCATACAGTTTCCCCTAGTAGTCCTTGCTGCTCACCCTTACCCTAATCTCTTTGACTTTCAGCCTAAAGCCGCCACATTCCGACCTTTGAATGAGCCACACTTCACACTTCCTTGAAATCCTTACACTAGCTAGCCCTATACATTTTATGTTTTCCTATTACCCTAAAAATATTTTGGGACATTATTATTCGAAAATTTTGTTTTTATTATTTTGTATTTATCTAAGAGTGCGTGTTATTGATTACCCCGTTTTATGTATTTTAAGTACACTACTATTATTCTCATTCTCGGTAGCGCAACCATATATCGCGCATATCTTCTTTCCATGCTTCTTATTTTCACCAAGTGGTTTTCTAAGCTATGTTAAAATGGTTTGATTGATACATTATCCTAAAATGTTTTAACCTACTGACAAATCCTTTATTACTTTATTGTTTCTACTTTAATTTCCGGGTATTGTGCCTATGGTTACTATTATAAATGGTTGTGCCTTATACTTATTATTTTAGCTGTGTTACCTTGATATGCGAGGTGTGCATATGTTTAGAATCTTGATTTAATTTAGCACGCCTCGAATGTTATTATTCGTTATTGCTATTCTATTTTTGTACATATGGGTTTCCCTCATAATTGATTTCTACTTTATACTTATTTAGACCTACTCTTTTAGTTGTATCATTTGTATATATATATATAAACCTTCAAATTTCTTCATCCGCCTATTTAAAGTAAATCATTATGTGTTAGTTAGCGATATAGTAGTTTTCGCTTATGATTTTATAACTTATCGTTTATTTTAAATTTCGAGGACGAAATTTTTGTAAGGGTGGTATGATGTAATACCAAGCACTTTTTTTACACCTGTATCCGTATTTCTCTTTAACCTATAAAATTTTTATTTTATTTATAATTATTTATTTATTTTAAAAACTCCATTAAAAACCCTAAAACACCAAACCCCAAAATCTTTACTTTCTATTTCCATAAAACCCCAGCCATTCCCAAATCGTATATTTCTCTTATCCTCGGCCCATTTTTCCCAAATAAATTAATTAAATCCAACTCTTGCCGGCCCAGCATCCTTCATCAGCCCACGAGAAACCTAAAAAGAATTTCCTTCTATTTAACCCAAGCCCGGCCCTAGCTCCTCATTTTCCTTCCTTCACTTCAAATCTCCTTATATTATTCCCTCTTAAATCACCTTTAATTCTAAAAAAAAAAATTCCATTAACACCTCTTAATTTTCCCCCCATAAATTTCCATTAACACTCATTTAAACCCTCCATTATTTTCCGTATTAATTTTATATTTCCACATTCTCTCTTTTTCCTTTAATTTTCCTTTTATTAAACTCTCATAATTCTACTCTCTCTCCTCCTAAATTTCTCTAATCGTGCACGTTACACACACTCTCTCCCCCTCTCACACGTCTCTCTCTCTCTCTCCTCTCGTTCTCTCGTTCTCTCTCTCTTTTCTCTCCCTCACACACACACGTCTCTCTCTCTCTTCCATTTTTCCCGCTTCTCCCTCGACCCCGTGCCCACGCCAGCGCGTCGCGCTCGCCGCCGTCCCCTCCAACTCACCTGACTCACGTCGCTCGCCTCCAACTCACCTGACTCACGTCGCTCGCCTCCAACTCACCTGACTCACGTCGTTCGCTCCCCCCCTCCAAAAATAATAACCGAGTCCCTAACCAAACCCGATCATCTCCCTCGTCTCGCCTCCAGCCGTCACTAAAATCATCTCACCGGCACCTCCACCGAACCCAACTCCAGCAGTGCACTTCCACCATCGCCTTCTCCTTCGTCACTGCCCTCGATCCCTCACATCGCCTCCATCTCATCGACACCACCACCATCAACGTAGGCTCCTCCTTCTTCTTCCATACCCGAGTAACCCCACACCACTACCATCACCCTCGTCGGCAACCAAGCCTCACCGATCCGACATCACCTCCCTCTCATTCTTCCTTCAACTCAATCCATCACCATCTCCATCTTCTTCTTCGACCTCACTTTTGTCACCTCCTAACCTCACCGTTAACAGCCCCAGCTCCCTCTTCCCACTCGCCTGCATCCCACTGAGACCCTTACCGTTTCCCATAGCCGACCTCCCTGCTCACCGTCATTCCAACAACCACTGCCGAGCTTCCCTCCACTGTGCGCCAGCTACCACCTCCATCGTCGGTGCTCCCCAGCCGTCTCCCTCGCCAGTGTGATCACCCCACCTCCAGCTGTGGCCCTCCACATTCTTCACCCGACCACTGCACTCCCCATCACACCCAACTCGAGCCACAACCGTTGCCGACCCATCACCGGCCACCCAAACCTTCTGCAGTCCCGCCATCAAGAGCTTCGACCACCGCAGGCACCCCGACGACGCCGACGAGCCCCCACTGCCCGAGCCGCCTCGCAGACCCGAGCTCATTCCGAGACGCTGCCGTCTCCGTTCGTCACGCATTCGTGACGTTACCGTCACCGTTCATCCCCGAAATGTTTTCAGGCAAGTTCCCTACTTGCTACATGCTACTTTATGTTAATTACAAATTACAATCGTATATATTCCATGTTTTACTTTTCTGTTAAATTATACGACGCAACTGTTCGATGCGTGTTCTCTATGGAAATTCTCACTTAATTTGACGTAACTCAATTGTATAGTCTGTCCCGTATGGCTATGATTCTAGTGTGTGAATTTCATTGGAAAATAAGGCCGTTAACGACTAAAACGACTTCCCCCAAGTATACCTGTAAAACTGGAAATTTCTTGTACCTGAAAACCGTTAAAATCACCATAAATTATATACATACTGGAATGATGCGTTCGAGGGCTTAAATCGAAGACGACTCGACGAACTATAACCCTATGCAAGTTTCTAATTGTTTCTGTACTTAAACTGTGACAATATGTGGATCGGAGTGCGACTCTGGACCGCAGTCCAGAGTGACTCTGTTTACTGGGTGCTGTTCTGTAATGGGTACCACCTTGTTTCCTTAACCTGTATGTTGAGGAACTCTACTGTTTATTAAAGGTGAATCTGTTAGCTAGATATCACAAGTGGTTTCATTCTGTTTCTTCATCGTTTGCTATTTAATCTGTAATTTAAAAGATGGGGACGTATAACAGTCCCAACAGAATCAGAATTGGCATACTAGTATTGAACAGTGTATATCTCCTGACGTACAGACGCGATTGAGAATCCGTCTATTGCGTTGAAAACCTTACTGAAAGCACTAGATTTCATTCAACTGTAGCGTCGCTAAAATCTGATCCCAACTGGGATTAAAATGCGTTGCGAAACGGACTTCCGATTCTGAAATCGGATTTCCAGCCATGAACGCTTAAAATGAAATGACCATAACTCGTGATCCTGAAACCCGATTGGCGTGAAACCAAAGTCACTGGATAGATAATTGAACATACTATTTATTCCCCATTCATTGTTTTACTAAACTGTAAACATATGATTTATGATAAAAATTTTCAAGTGGTAGATTACTGATTTATGACATCCTAATCATGCTTTACATACTGGTTACGCATCATATCATACATATGTCACTGCATTGATAACCTAGTGATAATGTGCATCACCCAGTGTTAGGTATTAGTGATGATTGTGGCAAGTACGTAAGTGTTTGTGCATGAGTGAATAAGTGAAAGTGACACGTACTTGTACACAATCAATGAACCTTATTATTCTATTGCATTGTCGACGTCTGTAGAACGCGTGTACGTATGACTATAAGTGGTATGGGACACTTATGGAAGCTCTTGTATGGGTGTCACAGATAAGGCACCAGACACTGCCATTTATCTTGGGTATTAGTCGGGACGTGCTTGATGGAGGTCCTGCCTCCAATTCTCGCGCAGACTTGTCACAGACCGATTGGTATTTGAGGTTATGTTTAGCGTTTGATGTAGACCACGGGATGTGGGGTAGTTTGAGTGTGAGTTCAACAGAATCTCGGGAGTCCCTTGCCGGCTTATATATACGGAGATATATGGAGATTTACAGGGTACATGATTATTACCGTGAGTTACATGTTGGGCCCGTGGACCCTTGCCCTTGGGTGGAGAACACTCGCGGGTGGTTGACTCTTACACTTGGACTGACGATAGGCTTAGTGACTTGTACAGTGAGACTTAGAGACTGATAGGGATAATAGCATTGATATACATTACTTACTGTGTTGACATACTTGGCATATTATTTTACTGCTTTTACTGTTCCACTGCATTGATTATTCCATGTTTATACCTCTACCGTCATTGATTTACTGTATATATATTTATTATCACTATTAGAGTTGTCACTTGGATTTTATATATTATATTTCTATTGTGTCGCTCTGACGACCTGAGTATGCATGCTCAGTGTGAGGAGAGGATTTAGCCGGGACCAAGACTAGACGCACATCGCGGACATCTTGATTAGCTATCCAGAATTATATCCCTGGTTTTCCATCAGGTCAGTTCTTTATATTGTTTTGTTTCAGTTACTGCATTTCTCATTACCTGTGCATTATTTACTGTTTACCACGTAAAGCTAGAAGCCGAAGTGTGACTTCGACAGGACATTTCCTTGACCGTAGGAGCATGGCTGGCCTTGTCAACCCCTCGTATTCCGTATTTTGGGAAGCGGGGCGTGACAATGTTGATGGAAGTGTGATCGCAAACAAGATTCAATTGTTGGTGGTGTGCAATATGATGTAAGAGGCAGCTGCATAACTGACTTTTTGTCCAATATTGATGAAGCCTGCCTTTGCGTATGATGCTTTGGGGTATAAAATCTTGCTTAAAGATGGTTTGGAACCTCGTGTGCTGGGTTGTGGTATTGGAATTTCCCTCGAAGGTGGTGGTGTACATTATCTTTGGAAGATAAAAAAAGGCCGCGCATAGTTTGAAGATCGATTTAGGAGGCTCAACAACTTATGATCATGAGTGGATTTCCAAAGTGGTTAATGTGCCTTGTATGGAAAATATGGCTGCCGACATGATCATGAAGGAAAATCATAGTGTTACTCTAGGTTTTACTATCTTGCATTCTCATTTTTTACGACTCCTTTTTTTATGATCCAGTCAGGCCATATAAAGGATCATGTAGCGAGTTGTTTTGAGTAATCATGTCTAGGTCTTTTATTTGTCTCTCCTACGGAAAATTACAATGTAAGTAGACTATTAAAATAGAAAATTGTTGTAACTAAAATTAAATGATGTTTGTAACTCGAATCCATGCCAACTTTGATCAATGGCTATGCTTAATAATACTTGCATTGCTCTTTGATCGTATAAGCTTCAATTAGATGGGCTAGGATAAGTAGGTCTACACTCGTAGCAATTTCTTATTTAGGTCTGATGATGCTCGATATCGGTGATCTCCCCTATGCAGGATACGTGGCAGATGACGTGTCCTAGAGCATGCAAGAAAGGACCTAAAGTGGCCGACCAGACCACACCTACGCTCGTCCTACCGAGTAAACGCTGGCTTGCCTCCGAGCCCCCGCACAACTGGCCTCCTCGGCCTCACAGCTCGTCTCCGAGCTACCGCAGAACCAAGATACCTCGGCTCTTCCGCTCGTCCGTGAGCTCTCCCGCCGAGGTCATCTCCCTTAGTCTCAACGACCGACCAACAGCACCGCTTGCAGGCGTAACCACCATCCCGCGAATCTCGCCATGCTCGAGATCTCCGCCGGCCACATCCCACGTTCCACGCCACCACGATCCTCTATTAACGAGCCTGTCTCGCCATTAATGGGAGGTCCCGCTCATCACGCGGGCGTGACGTCGGGAGCGCAACGGCCGGCATGATTCTCACGCCTTCCCCGCCTGCTACCATCGCTATATAAACCCCTCTCACAGAGGGTTCAAGTAAGCCATTTTTACTTCACTAAGCCATTACTCTGCTCGGATCTCTAGACTAACTTGATCGTCGGAGGGTCCTCGGTGGTACAACCACCCCGGGATTTCCTTGCAGGTAGCTCGGCAACCATAACCTCAAACCCATTGAGATCCACACACTTCAGGAGCGACAGTGACGGAGGCTGAGTATCTCCTTCAGATGTTGCCTTCCGTTGATCTGCTAATGGAGGAGATGGACGGTGGTGATTGGATCTGGAGGCTGTCGCTCCTGAAGCATGTGGATCTCAATGGGTTTGAGGTTAAGGTTGCCGAGCTACCTGCAAGGAAGTCCCAGGATGGTTGTATCACCGAGGACCCTCCGACGATTGAGTTATTCTAGAGATCCGAGCAGAGTAACGGCTTAGTGGAATAAAAATGACTTACTTGAACCCTCTAAGAGAGGGGTTTATATAGCGGTGGCAGCAGGCGGGGCAGGCGCGAGAATGCAGCCGGCCGTTGTGCTCCCGACGTCACGCCCGCGTGATGAGCGGGACCTCCTATTAAATGCAAGACAGGCCCGTTAATGGGGGATCGTGGTAGCGTGGAATGTAGGATGTGGCCGGCGGAGATCTTGCACATGGCGAGATTCGCGGAATAGCGGTTATGCCTGCAAGCGGCGCTGTTGGTCGATCGATGAGACCAAGGAAGATGACCTCGGCGGGAGAGCTCGCGGACGAGCGGGAGAGCCGAGGTATCTTGGTTCTGCGGTAGCTCAGAGACGAGCTGTGAGGCCGAGGAGGCCAGTTGTGCGGGGGCTCGGAGGCGAGCCAGCGTTTTCTCGGTAGGACGAGCGTAGGTGTGGTGTGGCCGGCCACTTTAGGTCCTTTCTTGCATGCTCTAGGACACGTCATCTGCTACGTGTCCTGATCCGGGAGATCACCGATGTCGAGCCTCATCATTAGCCCCCCACTCTCGTCCCGACCAGCTAACGGGTCGGGTCGAGAGTGGTCTGCCGGGTCATCCGAGGTGAGCTTCTTTTCGAAGATATCGTCGGGCGTGTACCTGGGCAATTGGTTGTCTTTTCTGGATGAGGCCAGCGAATCAGGGTGAAATCTTTTGCATTAAAGTGGGTGCGCCGGATCGTGTGTACTTTTGCTGAAGCGACAGACCACGTGTCGGGTGCCGGTTGGCTGATGCGACATGCCGCAGGCTTCTGGCGTCTGATGGGATGATGCCAGTGCACTTGCGGCAGGTGGAGCGATCGTGGCCGTCGAGTGCACCGAATCGTTTTGGCGGGAAATGACTGTCACCGTTGGATGAGGACGCCGATATCATAAATAAAGAGGAGGCCTGATTCAGGGTCTCCATCCCTTCACATTTTCCTCAATATGGGTTTTGTTAGCTCGGCGCTCTCCATTTTTAGGTCGGATCTTGCGTTTTCATTCTTCGAGGATTTCTTCCCATTAGGTTAGATGTCATGTTTTGATGAGTTTGTAGATGTCACACGGGTAGATACAAGGGATTCTTCCCCCGGGTTGGAGCCCCTTCGGGAAGTTAGGGTCAGATCCTCTTCCCGGGATCGCGCGTCTAGGGCGATTCCTGGAGCGGTAGTGGCGGACACCCCTGGTGCGTCGTCCTCAATAAGATATGGGGATAAGCTTGTTACCGCTCGGGCTTGTTTCCATATTCCCTCCGGCCACACGCTACGATTGGCCGAGGAAGGAGAGAGGGCAGCTCAGGTGAGCGGTAAAGAGATCGCCTTGTACCTGGAAGCCCTTTGGGCCGGAATGTGCCTGCCTTTCTCTCCCGAGGTTGTAGCTGCGTTAAATTACTTTAGGTTAGCCCCGAGCCAGCTAGTGCCAAACTCCTGGAGGATTCTCCTTGGGTTCCTGGTTCGGCTGAAGTTGCAGACGATCCCCTTTAGTCTGACCATTCTTGCCTCCTCCCTTACTTAAAAAAGTCACCCCGGAACTCGCGCGGGCGACCCGAGGTGGGTTTACCTCTCCTTTAGGAAGCAGCGGGGGAGTGTAGCCGGGTCAGGAGTTGTCATCCTGCCTTCTTCCATCCACGATTGGAAGAAGAAGTTTTTCTTCATCGGGCCGCCAGAGGGTGAGGACTGGCCCGTACCTGTCCAGTAGTCTAGGGATAGGTGCTGGCGGGGAAATCCATCTAATGACCCCGACGCGGCGAGAGTGGCGGCATGGGAGCCTATTCCTCGGGCTGATGTGCTACTTTCTGAGCGGGCCCTCAGTTGGGCCGGGCTCAACCCCGCCCAGTTTGTTGGTAAGTTAGGAGCTTGTATTTGTTTTTACTTTGTTGGTGTCGCTGATCCCATCATATCTTGTCTTGTACAGAAACCATGGACGCAGACCTCCTCCGAGCAGCCATGCGCAGGCCAAAGAAGGGGTCGAAGGCTGGAGGGGCTAGCTCTTCTTATCAAACGCCAGTCCCGGCTCCCCCAGCAGCCGTCGGGCCCCAGCACTCGAGTACGGATCGCGCTCCGGAGCCCAGCCAGGCACCGAGCAGAAAGAGGGCTTGGGGAAAGGACGCCCAGGTTTCGGAGGTAGAGACGAGCTTTCCGCCGTCGTCTTTCAAGAGGTTCCCCCGGATAGTTCCGCGGTCCCCGGCCTTTCCAATCTTAGTGGACGGGGGGCTCCGCTTTGAGGTGCCCTCGGGGCTCTCCGTCGCTGATAGCTTGCTGCACGACATGGAGAGGTCGGCCAGGGGCCGGGTTCCTGGGGGGACGCTGAAGGCGCAAATGGCGTCCATCGCCCAAGAGGCCCTGCAGGTTAGCGCTCGTTCATCGTCTCATTGCTTGTGAGATTTGGTGCCCCTTTTTCTTTCTGACCCCCTCCAATTTCTTCAGGTCCTCCAGCATGTCGCTATCGTCGCCCGGATGGAGGAGGAAGAGATAGCCCCAGCGATGCGAGCCGCGGGCGAGCTCTCCTTGCTGGGGGAGAGATCAAAGCGGGAGCTGGGGATGGCGATGGCGAGGGTCGCTTCCCTTGAGGGCGAGGTGGCTTCCGGGAGGCAGGAGGCAGCGGCCAAGTAGGAGGTGGCGGCAGCGAAGCAGGAGGCGGCGGCCGCGAAGCAAGACGTGGCCAGGCTCCACGAGGCCATCCAGGCAGCTGAGGCCAAGCTTCAAGACTCTCAGGTGCTCGTCGGCACCATGAAGAAGTTAGTGGGCACCCTCCGAAAGGAGTTGGGGGCTGCGGTAGAGGCGGTGAAGCTAGCCGACTTCAGGGCGGCGGAGGCTATGGAGAACTTCCAGAAGTCGAAGCAGTTCTACACCGTCCTAGCCTCGGCCACCACCCTCATATGGCACGATGCTCTTGACGTCGTCAAGGCACGGGTGCTGGAGTTTGCTGATGAAGAGCTCCGGGCAGAATATCTCCGCGGTGATGACGAGCAGGGGGACACCCCCGGGAGCACTGCCAGGGAAGGGACTCTCAGCGAGGGCGACGCCGAGGCTCCTGTGATGGACGCATCCCCAGTCGCGGTGGCCGTCGAGCTCATCGGTATCGCGCCCGGCCCTGAGGCCTGAAGCCCCTCGTGTTCTCCTTGTCTTTTCTTTGTTTCCTCGGCTATTTTCTAGGCTCCCGGGCATTTTTGTAAGGCTGGGGAGCCCATAATACCCTTGTAAAAGCTTTGACTTCTTGAATAAAGATTTTTGTTTTTGCAGTAGTGTTTGTGCTTGTATTTCCTTTTGTTGGTAGACACTTTTATTTGCACAATACTGCTTTTATGTTCTGCATGTTCCTCGTTTAGTGATTACTCGTCGACTTGAATCTGATCATTTGCCGAGTGTGCGAGGACCGGTGGGAAGACGGTATCTCCATGGCCCCGAAGTCGAGGTGGAGATCGCTAAGACGTTGATAGACCGGATTCCTCTTGTTGAGCTCATGTTCCTTAGTTGTTGGAGGGGCCGTAATTGGCCAACTAAGGATGGTGCCGAGCAGGGTAGCTGCTCGGTGCCTCTTGGCGAGGGCTTTAATCCTTAGTTTTTGGAGGGGCCGTAATTGGCCAACTAAGGATGGTGCCGAGCAGGGTAGCTTCTCGGTGCCTCTTGGCGAGGGCTTTGATCCTGAGTTGTTGGAGGGGCCGAAATTGGCCAACTATGGATGGTGCCGAGCAGGGTAGCTGCTCGGTGCCTTTTGTCGAGGGCTTTGATCCCTGGTTTGTTAGGGTAAGAAGCTACCGGCCAGGGATAATCGAGCAAGGGTCGGGCCCGGTTGCCTCCTGTGAGGGCTTTGATCCCTGGTTTGTTGGGGTAGGGAGCTACCAGCCATGGATAACCGAACAAGGGCGGGTCCGGTTGCCTCTTGCGAGGGCTTTGATCCTTAAGGACGGGCCGGGCAGGGTTGCTGCCCGGTGCCTCTTGGCGAGGGCTTTGATCCCTGGTTTGTTGGGGTAGGGTGCTACCGGCCAGGGATAACCGAGCAAGGGTCGGGCCCGGTTGCCTCCTGTGAGGGCTTTGATCCCTGGTTTGTTGTGGTAGGGAGCTACCGGCCAGGGATAACCGAACAAGGGTGGGTCCGGTTGCTTCTTGCGAGGGCTTTTCATCCTTAACGCGGGAGGGGCCATAAGTGGCCTACTAAAGATGGTCGGGCAGGGTTGCTGCCCGGTGCTTCTTGGCGAGGGCTTTTGGTCCTTAAGAATGACTGAGCAGGGTTGCTGCCTGGTGCCTCTTGGCGAGGGCTTTGATCCCAGGCGTTGGCCAGGAATAGCCAAGCAGGGTAGCTGCTCGGCTGCCTCTTGGTGAGGGCTTTGATCCCTGGCATTGCGAGATAGTGAAACTACTGGCCAGGGATAGTCGAGCAGGGTAGCCGCTCGGCTGCAATTTTTCTAGGGCTTAGATCCCTGGTGTTGCGAGGTAGTGAAGCTACCGTCCAGGGATAGCCGAGCAGGGTAGCTGGTCGACTGCCTCTTTGCGAGGGCTTTGATTCCTGGCGTTGCGTAGTAGTGAAGCTACCGGCCAGGGATAGCCGAGCAGGGTAGCCGCTCGGCTGTCTCTTTGCGAGGGCTTAGATCCCTGGCGTTGCGAGTTAGTGAAACTACTGGCCAGGGATAGCCGAGCAGGGTAGCCGCTCGACTGCCTCTTTGTGAGGGCTTTGATCCCTGGCGTTGCGAGGTAGTGAAGCTATCGGCCAGGGATAGCCGAGCGGGGTAGCCGCTCGGCTGCCTCTTCGCGAGGGCATTGATCCCTGGCGTTGCGAGATAGCAAAGCCACCGGCCAGGGATATCCGAGCAGGGTAGTTGCTCGGCTGCCCCTTTATGAGGGCTTTGATCCTGTTTACCCCAATCAGAGCAAAGCTCTGTTCAAATTCCAAGGCGGGAAACGAAGCAACGCTTCTGTTTTCCCCAATCAGAGCAAGGCTCTGTTCTGAAAATTAAAATAAAAATTAAAAAAATTAAAGAAGCAACGCTTCATCTGACTTGCGCTCTGCGCTGCGCGCCACGTGGCAGCGCAGTTGCGCTGCGCTCTGCGCTGCGCGACACGTGGCAGCGCAGTTGCGCTGCGCTCTGCGCTGAGCGACACGTATCAAGCGCAGGAGCATTTGCGCCAAATAGAATTAAAATTCCAGTAAGATCTTTCTGTTCTTATTAAAACAAGAAGATTGTCTTCTGTAAAACAGAAGCCCTTGGATCAAAGATCCAACGGTGGGGAAAATTCCCTAAATCACTCAGAGAAGGAACTCTTTAACAAATTTAACAAATTAAAGGGCACTATATAAAGGCCCCTAGACCCCAATTCAAAACACATCGAGATCATCATCAAGATTGTGAGAAGAACTCAAGAAGAGAAAAAAGGTAAAACCTTTATAAAAAAGAAGAATTTCTTCTGAATAGATCATTGATCTAAGAACAAGATCAATGATCTTCAATAAAAAAAATAATATAATAATAACAGTGCCTTGCACTTTTTTTATGAACCATTGGTTCTGGAATCTTAAAGATTCTTTTCTTGAATCCAAAATTGGATCAAGTTATTGAAACAGTGCCTTGCACTTGCAAAAACTGCATTGTTGCGCTCCAGGGTTGGCGTAAGCCACCAGAGAGCGCCACGTGTCAGCACCGTAACCACTTGCGCTATGCGCATTTAAAAATAGAGCATTGCTCTTTAAAGTTGGCGCAACTCACCAGAGCGCGCCACGTGTCACAGCGCAACAGCGTAGCGCACTGGCACAGCGCACTGCGCTAGCATGACACGTGTCACCTCCACATGCGCTTGCGCTCAATAATTGGCGCAAAACGTCTGACAAGCTACTGTCAGATAATTAATGCACTGCATTATTTACAGAAGGGCCAAGCCCAATTAAAAAAGGCCTAACAGGCCAAATTAAATGTAATGCATTATTTTAAAGAAGGGCAGAGCCCAAACAAAAACAGATGATGTGCATCATTTATAAAGAGACAGAGCCCAAATCAGATAGGCCTTATAGGCCAAAAGAAAATGCAGTGCATTGTTAAACAGGGGAAAATCCCTAGCACAGGCCTAATAGGCCACAGATAAAAAACATTGAACATCTTCAACTGGACTTAACCCAATCATGGCCGTAAGTCCTCAAATTAAATTGACTGAGCACGGCTGCTCTCTTGCTTAGTTTCGACTGTTGTTGAGTGTTGCTCAGTTTCGACTGTTGTTGAATTAGCCCAAAACAAAAAATCTCGGTCCCGCAAACAAAGGATCGAGCAAAAAGGATAAAGGAAAGGGGAAAATGACCTTCGTCCCCAACACTCAACAACAGTCGAAACTGGGCATGGTCCAAGAGACATGGTCGTCGCAAACACTCAACAACAGTCGAAACTGCTCAAATATGGCTAACGTATCCTTAAACCTTCAAACAGACTTTAGTCCCAATTTGGACTATAGATCCCCCAACCAACTCTGGTTCAAGGGTACATCTCTGAACTCCTCTGACACCTATCGTTGTAATCTTTCAACGACGTCAGAGAGGTGACGGGTCCCGACGACCATATATAACTTGGACCACCGCGTCCCTAAACTGGAACATGGACCACCATGTCCTTAAACTGGCAATGGACCACTATGTTAACTGGAACAATAGAGCCCCCAAATGCTCTTTTGTCGGATCTAAACGATCCCGTTTAAGTTGATCTTAGCCTCAAATATGGATAACGTATCCTTAAACCTTCAAACAGACTTTAGTCCCAAATTAGACTATAGATCCCCCAACCAACTCTGGTTCAAGGGTACATCTCTGAACTCCTCTGACACCTATCGTTGTAATCTTTCAACGACGTCAGAAAGGTGACGGGTCCCGACGACCATATATAACATGGACCACCATGTCCCTAAACTGGAACGTGGACTACCATGTCCCTAAACTGGCAATGGACCATTACGTCCTTAAACTGGAACAATAGAGCCCCCAAACGCTCTTTTGTCAGATCTAAACGATCCCGTTTAAGTTGATCTTAGCCTCAAATATGGCTAACGTATCCTAAACCTTCAAACAGACTTTAGTCCCAAATTGGACTGTAAAACCCCCAATCAACTTTGGTTCAAGAGTACATCTCTGAACTCCTCTGACACCTGTCGTTGTAATCCTTCAACGTCGTCAGAGAGGTGACGGGTCCCGACGGCCATACATTCATGGACCACTGTGTCCCTAAACTGGAACAATAGAGCCTCCAAATGCTCTCTTGTCAGATCTAAACGATCCCGTTAAGTTGATCTTAGTCTTAAATCGGACTAACGTATGCTTAACGAACGTTTAAGTTGATCTTAGCCTCAAAAATGGCTAACGTATCCTTAGACCAAAACACCAAAACCAAATCTAAGAAAATACGGATTTGGACTAATCCACGTCCTACGGGCGACGACATAAATTAGTCTCCGTATACAATCCACGGGCAACCACAAACAAAACAAACACACACGACACGAAGTGAAATTCTGGAGAAGGAGAAAGTTGTTACCGCTATGCGGTAGCGTAATTAACTGCAGGGGCTTGCGCCTGCAGGGAAGAGCGTCCCCACAATCAAAAACCCCTCAAGCGAGGGGGAATCTGACGAAGTCTGCTAAATCGGCCGCATCCGTCTAAACCTCCGATACACGGTGCCATAAATCAAGTTGGCATCTTCAGAGAGGTGGACGGATAAAACCAAATAGCATCTGCCCCGAATCTCAGGCAAGACGTCCTCACGTCTCGGCCATCTTTCGGAGGGGAACAGATCCCTGGCGTTGCAGGGTAGGGAGCTACCAGCCAGGGATAGCCAATCAGGGTAGCCGCTCGGCTCCCTCTTGACGAAGGCTTTAATCCCTGGCGTTGTGGGGTAGGGAGCTACCAGCCAGGGATAGCCGAGCAGGGTAGCTGCAGAACTGCCTCTTGGTGAGGGCTTCGATCCCTGGCGTTGTGGGGTAGGCGAGCTACTAGCCAGGGATAGCCGAGAAGGGTAGCTGCCGGGATGCCTCTTCGTGAGGGCTTTGATCCTTGGCGCTGGAGGGCCCGTGGGAGGCTTGCCAAGGATGAACCAAGCAGTGAAGCTGCTCAGTGCCTCTTCATGATGGCTTTGATCCTTGGTGCTGGAGGGGCCGTGGGAGGCTTGCCAAGGATGAACCAAGCAGTAAAGTTGCTCGGTGCCTCTTAGTGGGGGCTTTGATCCTTGGCGTTGCGAGGTAGGGAAGCTACCAGCCAGGGATAACCGAGCAGGGTAGCCGCTTGACTGCCTCTTGGCAAGGGCTTTGATCCTTGGCGCTAGAGTAGCCATTGGAGGCCTGTCAAGGATGAACCGAGCAGTGAAGCTACTCGGCTGCCTTTTAGTGAGGGCTTAGATCCCTGGCGTTGCGAGGTAGGGAAGCTACCAGCCAGGGATAGCCACACGGTGAAGCCGCCCGGCTGCCTCTTGGTGAGGGCTTAGATCCCTGGCATTGCGAGGTAAGGAAGCTACCAGTCAGGGATAGCCGAGCGGTAAAGCCTCCCGGCTGCCTCTTGGTGAGGGCTTAGATCCCTGGCGTTGCGTGGTAGTGAAGTTACCGGCCAGGGATAGCCGAGCAGGGTTACTGCTCGATTGCCTCTTGGCGAGGGCTTTGATCCTTGACGCTGGTGGGGACGTTGGAGGCCTACCAAGGATGCACTGAGCAGTGAAGCCGCTCGGCTGCCTCTTTGCACGGGCTTAGATCCTTGGCGTTGCGAGGTACTGAAGCTACCGGCCAGGGATAACCGAGCAGGGTAGCCGCTCGACTGCCTCTTTATGAGGCGTTTGATCCCTGGCGTTATGAGGTCGTGAAGCTATCGGCCAGGGATAGCCGAGCGGGGTAGCCGCTCGGCTGCCTCTTCGCGAGGGATTTGATCCCGACGAAGTGGCCAAGGAATTGTATGGCCAGCTCATCGAAGGTTGAGATAGAGCGCGGCTCGAGTCCTCGGAACCAGTCTCGCCCGGAGAGGATGAGAGTGGCCGGGAAAACTCGGCACTGGGCGACATCGGAGTGGTCTTGGAATCTTATTCCCACAGTGAATGCATCTAAATGGTCCTTCGGGTCAGATTTGCCATCGAAGAAGGAGACCTTTAGGGGCTTGTTACGGGAAGAGACATGGACGGCGAGTAGCTCCTCGGTGAACGGTTTTGTGAGCGAGTCGGCGGCATACTTAACCCCGTCGCTCGAACGGTGACCTTCCCGATCCAAACTCTCGATCTTCTTCTCGAGGCGTCAAGTCGGCCGTGGTACCTCGATGACTCGGTACATTCTAATACCAAGCCTCTTCTATTGGAGGCCTGCATCTGGCCTCAGCTCCGGTTCCTGGCAATGTAATTCTTTAGATCCCCCAGCGAAGTAGTCTTCGAGCCGCCGTGGTGAGCCTCGTCCGCGCGACCCCGTCGAGGGAAGGGGTGTCGATCAGACCTGGTAACAGGCGAGCTGACAGATATCTCCTCGGGAGGGACATGTGTGTGGAGGATGTCAGGATGAGGCGCTCTGGCGACAGACCTCGGCGTCGAACCGTGAGGCGCCCAGCGGGCCTTAGAACGTATCGGCCCGGGAGATATGTGGCCGTGGGAGGTAGCGACTCGGTGGTCGGCAGTGCCGACGCGGACGGAGTCTTCTCTCCCCCTGTAGGGTTCTGATCCCAAGGCGGGGGAGCAGCAATTTGGTGATCTTGCCCCGCCGTTTGGATGCGGACGAGCGTCTCCACTATGGACGTGAGTCAGTCTATCCGGCCAGCAAGGGAGTTGATGGCATTCAGTAGAGGAGATTCGTTCGTGCCTCTGTTGAGGGGGAGGCGGCGGCCGGTGTTTGGATCGTCATGATGAACGCTCGCTATTAGGTTGAGATCAGAAGATGAACTTCTATTTTTGTGGAATTAAACGTTTCCCACAGACGGCGCCAGCTGACGGAGGCTGAGTATCTTCTTCAGATGTTGCCTTCCGTTGATCTGCTGATGGCGGCGATGGACGGTGGTGATTGGATCTGGAGGCTGTCACTCCTGAAGCATATAGATCTCAATAAGTTTGAGGTTAAGGTTGCCGAGCTACCTGCAAGGAAGTCCCAGGATGGTTGTATCACCGAGGACCCTCCGACGATCAAGTTAGTCTAGAGATCTGAGCAGAGTAACGGCTTAGTGGAGTAAAAATGGCTTACTTGAACCCTCTGGGGGAGGGGTTTATATAGCGGTGGCAGTAGGCGGGGCCGGTGTGAGAATCACGCTGGCCATTGCGCTCCCGACGTTACGCCCGCGTGATGAGCGGGACCTACCATTAAAGGCGAGATAGGCTCGTTAATGGGAGATCGTGGTGGCGTGGAACGTGGGATGTGGCCGGCGGAGATCTCGCGCATGGAGAGATTCGCGGAATGGCGGTCATGCCTGCAAGCGGCGCTGTTAGTCAGTCAATGACACCGAGGAAGATGACCTCGGCGGGAGAGCTCACGGACGAGCGGGAGAGCCGAGGTATCTTGGTTCTGCGGTAGCTCGGAGACGAGCTGTGAAGCCGAGGAGGCCAGTTGTGCGGGGGCTCGGAAGCGAGCCAGCATTTGCTCGGTAGGACAAGCGTATGTGTGGTCTGGTCGGCCACTTTAGGTCCTTTCAAGTCAGATTATAATAAGACTCAAACTGAGTCAGACAATTAGAAAGGCAAATTGAAGTCCTGATTGTTTTGATGTTATCGGTAACCGCTGTAAATGGGCGACAGGATTTGTGTCTTTTTCAAAAATGATTACCGTGTTGATAACACCGTTTTTTAATTGTCTACCTTAGATAGGCATGCATCCACTTCTCCGGCTCCCTGAGGCTCAAGAGATTGGTCTCACTTAAACCTATATTTACTAGGGTCGTTAGGGTAATTTATAGAACTTGAGGGGGCTTTATGTAAATACACTTTTATATACTTTTCAAAATACACCCCAAGTATTTAGTTACTCGTCTTTAGAGTTGTAATGAATGTAGATTTTATATTGTGATATTTCTAGTGAAAATATCCTAATTTCATAAATAAAGGTATTTATTTGTAATATTGATTTGTATGGAATTCATGGTATTTTAGTGTAAAATAATTCTTGTGACATTTTTAGAAAAAGTGGAATATTTATAATAATTCAAAATAGATATTTTTATGTTACATATACATATATTTATATGAAAATAATTTTAGTATATATATAATATTCTAGAAATCTCGTTTTCTTAAGATGTCGTATTTTAAATCTTTCGAGACCGAATGCTCCTTGCGGAGGTCTGCATCTTGCACTACTAAGCCCGAGGATGTGCGATAATCCGCACCATCCCGAACGGGTTTCCAAATGGGTTGTAGCGGCGCTTTGCAAAGATTTGTATAAATACTAATCATTAAGGAAAACGGTTTTATTAATTGTGGTATTTATTTGTAAAGATGTCGATTTCCCGTATTCTATGTTCCCGAGGGTATTGTGCTATGTTGCATATGTGTGTGTGATGAGGTAGTTCATTACCTCGTGATCTACTTAAAGGTATAACAAGTTTTGTGATGTTAAATGTAGAATTGAAACTATGTGGTATTTAAATGAAAAATACGGTAAAATGAAATAGCAATTACTTTTATTAAATGAAACTTGATCAATTTGGTTGATTAGTATTTAATAGTCAACATGAAAGGGTTTAAGCATAATTGTATTAAAGAAACCGAATCGGAAATCGGATTTGTTCCGATTCCGTCGGGTTTTGTAATTCCGTATTTTTAAAAAAAAAATAAAGATAGAAATGGGGACTGATTGTAATAATTTCTGTGATTGTAATAAATCGAATCAAATAGTCCCCGGCAACGGCGCCATTTGATTGTAAAAATTTCGGATGTGTTAAAATATCGAATCAAATAGTCCCCGGCAACGGCGCCATTTGATTGTTAAGAATTCTCGATGTGTAGTATGAAATTGTAAAGAAATCACAACCAAAAATTATTTGACCGCAATCAACTACGGTGTCGGATTGTAGTTAGTATGTGAGTGCGGATCGTCCACAGGGAAAGTGTAATCGTTCGTCTTTCGAATTAGATGAATTGAATCTTTAAAGAAAGAAAACAAAACAATTCAAGATTTATAGTTGATGTTCAAGAATGAGAAAAAACTAGATCTAAGAAAGCATTAAAAGATAGAATCAAGAATTGATCGTTTGTTGATTTTTCCAAACCAAATCTCAAGAATCGAAATGAGGCTCGTAGGAATCGATCGGATCTATAGATGTGATATAATCTTTCAATTTCGTATTCTTATCCTTCGATGAATTGATACTAGATCGATGATCATCGATGAGAATTAGGGATTTCTTGTGAAACTAGGGTTTCATCTTATCCCTTGTTCTTTCGTCGATGTCATTCACATTCTAGCCTCTAGTAAATTCAAGAAACGATCGTAGATCCCTAATTTCGAGCGATCACAATCAAGAAAGCATCGCTACGAAACTAGGTCATCGATTCTTGAACTTGCTAGGGTTTACAAACTCGTAGGACTTAAAAATCGTATTAATATTTGTTACATCATCATTCTACAATCGTCTTGACTCCTTTACGAGCGGAGTTTTACTCAAACATCACAACAAGAGCAACAATTACAAATTGAGATCTAATCATGATGCAAGAATTAAAAGAAAGCAAGATTAACGAATTTCACCTTTTATTTATATCAACAATTTAGTTACATTCGCTCAAGAACTACAAGAGGAAGAACTTGATCGTCGACTTGGCTTCGCTCGTCTCCGTGGATCGCGGATCGGCTTGGATCACTTGCCCGATTGAAGATCGGCTCGGCTCCTAAAAGGTTGAAGGCTTCTCGCTTGATTTGGTACTCAAGATCTTGGATTAGGAGTGGAATTAGGGTTAGGGTTTCGCACAAGCCTTGTCACGAGACTTGTGGAAGAAGATGAAGAAAGAGGTAAAGATTAACTAAAATTGATTACCTAAAAATTGATTAGCCTTTAACCCTAGGTCTAGTGCTCTATTTATAGATAACTAACCTTAGATCTAGGATTTCAAATTCTAACTTTCCCTCCTAAAGTTTGTTGAGGAGATTCAAATTTCCCTCCAAAAGTTAGTTAGGGGAGAAGGTTCTAGATGTAATTAGTTAGGAGGAGCTTCTAGAAGAGGATTAGTTTAGGAGCTTAATTAGGATTAGCCTTCCTTAATTTTCTATGCTGATCTGGCAGTAGCTTTGATATAGTTCTGGACTTTGAAGTATCAGAATGGACTGTGGGACCAGAGAGATGAATTGTGCCAAAAGATTTCCTGCTGACGTGGCATAACCGCCGCGCTTCCGCGGCGAATGCAAGCTCCTGCCGCGGAAGCGCGGCGCTCTTGGGGCCTTGGGGCCTGTTCTTTCTGTGGTAGTCTTGGGCTATGTTGTGGGCCTTCTTTTTATATACAGAATTGTCTAATTCCTTCTACACTGCTACCAGATCTGAATTGATTGAATTGGCGTAATATTGATCAGCTCTTTGGTTTTTCTTCCGTATTTTCCTGCACAGACTGAAGACAAGTGTTGCGTAAATACAGAAATGATGCGATGCCATGAAATACGGTTAATTTCCTTTAAAGTGTCGGTTTAAAAGTCTAACACATGCAATCTCATATTTTGTGACAGATTTGCTAATATGTAGAATATGAATGCCGAACACTTCTAAGTGTATGCAAATGTTAAGGAAATTGCCGGCTAAAATATACAATATTTTCGACTGATCAAATACCCGCAAACTTAATTTCGATCGTCTCGAGCGAATGTTTTATTAAAAAGAGAAGGAGAAAATAAAGAAAGAGAAAAACTAACTAGCACACTTTCGTAGGCAACACGATTGCACTGAGCACGTGCAACAAGCCTTTAAACCTCTAGGTGTCCCTAGTAGGAGGAGTGTTGTCTCCTGAGGGTTTTCAGCGGATTGCACCCACAAAATCCAATAATAAAAGGAAGATCGTGAATATTACATTTAAAGACAAGAATTGTAAAAGAAAGACTTTGAAAATTAGGGTTTCCAACTAAGCTAGCTTTTCGGTTGTCATGAGCCCTATCTTAATGGTCATGAAAATATGTTAGAAATCACGTCCTCCCTCAATAAAACATCGTCTTATTCTTCATTCCTATCTTTATTCCAAACATCGATCATATCACCCTGCGTGTGTGTAAAGACATCCCTACACCCGGAGAATTCAATTCAAGCTATCATACTCTTGCCCATCGGCCTCAGTACTTCTTGATAAACGAGATTGCTTACACACTTTCATGCGACCGTTAATACTTCTTGAGGTACTAACCGACCGATTACTAATGTGCTTGCATGCTTGGTGTATTTTCCTAATCTTGCACCACCTTAGGTATAGCAGTGACTCCCAGACCAGTTGGCCTTAGGGCACTAGGTGAAGAAGCACCCTTTTGCTATATATTTTTTTATTGCCCTTGGTGATAACAAAACCAGTGTCCATTTTTCTCACCATTTTCAAAATACTTTTTTTTCATACTTTTAGCTTTAAGACAAGAGCATTTCAAGGTATCCTCTACTATCCCAGGCTTTAAGATGTGTGTAAGTGCGAATAGCAGGGTAGCAACGTTCAAAATGTTTGGCTTCCAGAATAGAAACTATTTTTCAGACTTATTTTTAACCTCAGATTAGTGACGTCTTTCATCTTACTAACCCTTGGGACAACGGCTCATAACTACTTATTACTAGTTTGTATAAGAAAACTTCTAATTTTCTTAGTTTTCTTAAATTTTCTAATCTCATGGATGTAATTTTTCACTATCTAAACTTTTATTATCTTATTTATGTACAAAAATATTTTTATAGTTTTGAAAATTTTTAAATTTTTATGGTTTTTTTTTTAAAAAAAAAAATGTTTTGTGCTTATGCAAATGCAAATGATGCGAAAATAAGCACAAACCTCCCCCAAACTTGTTTTCAACAGTGTCCTCACTGTTGCCTTCTGCTAAATCTCGAAAAACCTGTAAGCTTGGGATTTATTAGTGGGGGCAAAATATTTAAGTGAAGAACCTCCCCCAAACTTATTTTTGGCTCAAAATTTTGTAAAAATTTTCTTTTCAGGAGCCCGATTATACCCCCCCAAACTTATGCAATGTTAATCTTTTAAAATCATATGAGGGGGTCAAAAATCATAGGTCGATGCCAAGCTTTGCAAAGACCAAATGTTAACACCAACCATTCAAAAATTTTATCAATGCAGTGCTCGGGTTGGTGGAAGAAAAAATGGGGAAAGGTCAAGTGGTGGAATAGAATGTGTGTGCGTCTCATTTTGGAGAGACGATGCAGTGTTTATGATGGATTACTCGCATTCTTTTTACAGTTCAGAAGAAGGGGTGGAGGTTCAATTTCATTGATTGGGAGATGATTCATCTCAACACCCGTGTCATTTAAAAATGCGAGTTCATCAGCGAAGATCTCCTCAAAAGTTCTATCCATACCCCGATGAATAATGTCATCACAAAGTGCGGGGTGATCTTCAGACTCTAAAAGCAGTTCATAATCCGTGTTAATTGTTGACCCGGACATCTCAGTGGAAGAGTCCGTATGTGTATGATACATAGTTGGGTCAAACAATAACATATGAAAAGAGTCAAGATCGATATCAGGAGGATCATCAAATTCGCTGCTGTCGACATCCATTAAGTCGACAGAACATGCCTGAGCAGTAGGTTCGGAGGGTACACTTCCCAACTTGTAAATGTTCAGCTCAATTGACCTATTCCCGAAAGAAAGGGTCATAGAACCGTTGCGACAGTTGATAATTGCATTGGAAGTGGCCAAAAAGGGGCGACCTAAAATCACCGGAATTTGATTCCGTGGGTTCGCTACAGGTTGTGTATCAATTACAATAAAATCTACCGGGAATATAAATTCTCCGATTTTTATTAACACATCCTCCAGTTCACCCCTAGGTTTGGTGATTGATCGGTCAGCCATCTGGAGAGTGCAATTGGTTGGCTTCAACTCTCCGATACCTAATTGCTTATAAACTGAGTATGGAAGCAAGTTAACACTAGCGCCAAGATCTAATAGAGCACGGTTAATGTGTTTTTCCCCAATAGAAACGGAAATAGTAGGATATCCTGGATCCTTACGTTTCCTCGGTAATTGCTGGGGGAAAGCCGTGTCTATTGTTTTTTCCATGAAAATCTTCTTAGGCACATGAGTCTTCCTCTTTCTAGTGCACAAGTTCTTAAGAGTTTTAGCATAAGACGGAACTTGTTGGATGGCATCTAGGAGAGGGATGTTGGTGTTTACTTGCTTAAAAATGTTCATAATCTTCTCCATATGTGGACTCGGTGTGTTAGCCCTTACCTGATTAGGATAAGGTGCTTTAGCAATAAGCGCTGGGTCCATCATATGAGAAGAAAGTGTGTGTGGAACCGATCCCGGAATAGAAGTGGGGATCGTCCGTGGAGGAGTAAAAGAGGTGGACTGTAGTGGCGAGCCTTTTGGGAAATGGAGAATAGGCTCGGAAGAAGATGGTAGGGTAGAAGAACTGGGGTAAGAAGTGTGTGGAAAGGTCTCAGCCGGGGTTCTATTGATTGATTTATCAGTATCATCAAACTCTTCCCCAACGTGAGTGTCAAGCACTCTTCCAGATCTCAACGTGATTGCATCCACATCATGTGAATAGCTAGAATTAGGTAAAGGTTGAGTTGGAAGTTTCCCTTTCTCTCTTGCACTCATTTCGGCTTTTAGTTGTGCAATTTGTTCTTCCATCGATTTGATGTTCTCATTTTGAGATATAATGATCTTCATTACATTCTCGACGGAAGATTGCAAACTTGCCATCCCTTGGATGGATTGTTTCATGAAAGTATCCAAGGTTTGTGCTAGTGCAGAGGTATTATCTGTACCGGTCAATTGCAAAGGACTAGACGGTGCAAAAGTGTTGGCCGGATTTTGGAAGTTTTGTGATTGGAAGGGGTGCTGACTCAATTGAAGTGGTGGTTGCTGTTGTGGTGGAGGGACCCTTTGGAAATTGTTTTGGGTTGGAACCGTGTTTTGAAATTGTGATTGGTTCCAAGCAAAGTTAGGGTTATTCCTCCAACCCTGATCATATGTGGAGGAAGATGGATCGTTTCTAGGTCTTTGAAATGATGCATTGGTAAGCTCATGACCTTGAAACGGACATTCTTCCGTCAAGTGAGACGGATCAGAACAACAACCACATACAGTTTTGGAGAGTGATATTTGACTTAGGGCGACGGCTAAAAATTTGTTTTCCATAGTCTCAAGTTTCTTATTGATAGCTGCAATGTCAGCTCTAACTTCTATGGAAATATCATTGCCATCCCTAGACGATTGACTCACACCCTCCCACTGTAAGGATTTTTCAGCGAAATCTTCTAGAAATTTCCAGGCTTCCCAATCATCTTTGGTCATAAAGTTGCCTTGACATATGGATTCAAGGGACTGTCTTGTGTAAGGAGTAATGCCCTCATAAATGATTCGGCACAATTCCCATCTCAGGATGCCGTGATGTGGACATTGGATTAACAGATCCTTGAAGCGGTCAAGACATTTTGAAAATGTTTCATTTGGAAGCTGGGTGAATTGATAGATTTCGCTACGGACTCGAGCTGTCTTTTGATGTGGGTAGAATTTCTTAAGGAATGCTTTAACGAATTCGTCCCAATTTGAAATGGAATGTGCGGTAGTGTTATATAGCCACTTCTCGGCTAAATCGCACAAGGTGAATGGGAGAAGACGAAGACGGAAAGCATCCACAGAAAGCTGTGAAGTACCCATCATTGCGCATACATTTTCAAATTTCGTGATAAACACGTATGCGTCTTCAGACTCGAGATCGTGAAATTTTGGTAGAAGGTTGATGTATTGGGGTTTTATTTGAAAATTTTCCCCGTTGGCTGGTGGTGTGGAAAGACAGGTGGAAAGTGGGCCTCGTGTAGGATAACATCTCTCTTGGAGAGAGATGCGAGGTGGAATCTGCGCACCAACAGACGGTGGCAGGATAGTGGAAAAGAAATTCGATGGAGGTGGATCCATCGATGTGGGTGTGGTGGTGGGTAAAAGAAAGGTAAATGTAGAAATACCGACTTTTGGGTCGATAAGGGAAACGCGGACTAACGGGCACTAGACACCCGTGTCCAGCCTATCTTGCACTAAAAAGGGTTAGTACAAGTGGCAGCGTGAATTTATAATTAGGGGAATGATAAGAATGTGGTGTTTGTTTTGAAAAATGATACGGATTTTTAAAAAAATGATGAAACAAAACAAATGCAACACACAAAACCCTAGAATCTAGTGTCACCTAGGTCAAACTCTAGACCGCTCCTAACTGCCAAAAGACAAGTCGCAGGATAGATCCTCCACTGTCTCTTTGTCCCCCTGTGGCCGGATAAGTGCCAGGTAAGTGGGAAGGAACCACCACTACAGTGGGCCTAATTAATAACCACTAGCCTTAGACACACTCGCCTTAGGCACCACAAGAAAACTCGGATAAGCAATGAATTACCCACGGCCTTCTCTTGTCCTAATTGAGCGCGACGGTCCTTAGAGTCATCTCTAGATTTCTTTTAATTAATGAGGGTAAATGCGGATGCAAGTTTTGCGATTTTCGGGGCCTAGGAAGGGTAATGAAATCCCCACCTAATTTGGATTTGGTCGTGCCCCTTAAATTTCCGTATTAATATGCAACAACCACAAGAATCAAAAACACGCACAAAATTTTTATTGCTTTGCGGCGCTGCGATTATTTTGCAAAGAAAACCTGCAGTAAATTGTTAGTTGGAGCAGACAGAGGAAGAGATAAGAAAGTGAGGGGCTTACAGACAAAAATTAATGCAGAGAGGAGATTAACCTGCGGCGGATGCGCCGCGGATTAGGGTATCTTGCCGCGCTTCCGCGCTAGGATGATAAGATCACTGCACCAAACTTCCTGAAACTGTTCAACTTGAACTCTTAAGCTCTCTGGAAAATTCATAAAAAAATTTCTCCAGCTCCAATGATTCCAGATTTTCTCGCAACAAATCACAACACACGTATTAGGGTTTGTACGAGTTTAGATCTAAAAATTATGATGAAATAAATTGTTCAACTCAAATTTCAAAATACGAACTATTAGCGCACTATCCCCGGCAACGGCGCCATTTGATTGTTAAGAATTCTCGATGTGTAGTATGAAATTGTAAAGAAATCACAACCAAAAATTATTTGACCGCAATCAACTACGGTGTCGGATTGTAGTTAGTATGTGAGTGCGGATCGTCCACAGGGAAAGTGTAATCGTTCGTCTTTCGAATTAGATGAATTGAATCTTTAAAGAAAGAAAACAAAACAATTCAAGATTTATAGTTGATGTTCAAGAATGAGAAAAAACTAGATCTAAGAAAGCATTAAAAGATAGAATCAAGAATTGATCGTTTGTTGATTTTTCCAAACCAAATCTCAAGAATCGAAATGAGGCTCGTAGGAATCGATCGGATCTATAGATGTGATGTAATCTTTCAATTTCGTATTCTTATCCTTCGATGAATTGATACTAGATCGATGATCATCGATGAGAATTAGGGATTTCTTGTGAAACTAGGGTTTCATCTTATCCCTTGTTCTTTCGTCGATGTCATTCACATTCTAGCCTCTAGTAAATTCAAGAAACGATCGTAGATCCCTAATTTCGAGCGATCACAATCAAGAAAGTATCGCTACGAAACTAGGTCATCGATTCTTGAACTTGCTAGGGTTTACAAACTCGTAGGACTTAAAAATCGTATTAATATTTGTTACATCATCATTCTACAATCGTCTCGACTCCTTTACGAGCGGAGTTTTACTCAAACATCACAACAAGAGCAACAATTACAAATTGAGATCTAATCATGATGCAAGAATTAAAAGAAAGCAAGATTAACGAATTTCACCTTTTATTTATATCAACAATTTAGTTATATTCGCTCAAGAACTACAAGAGGAAGAACTTGATCGTCGACTTGGCTTCGCTCGTCTCCGTGGATCGCGGATCGGCTTGGATCACTTGCCCGATTGAAGATTGGCTCGGCTCCTAAAAGGTTGAAGGCTTCTCGCTTGATTTGGTACTCAAGATCTTGGATTAGGAGTGGAATTAGGGTTAGGGTTTCGCACAAGCCTGGTCACGAGACTTGTGGAAGAAGATGAAGAAAGAGGTAAAGATTAACTAAAATTGATTACCTAAAAATTGATTAGCCTTTAACCCTAGGTCTAGTGCTCTATTTATAGATAACTAACCCTAGATCTAGGATTTCAAATTCTAACTTTCCCTCCTAAAGTTTGTTGAGGAAATTCAAATTTCCCTCCAAAAGTTAGTTAGGGGAGAAGGTTCTAGATGTAATTAGTTAGGAGGAGCTTCTAGAAGAGGATTAGTTTAGGAGCTTAATTAGGATTAGCCTTCCTTAATTTTCTATGCTGATCTGGCAGTAGCTTTGATATAGTTCTGGACTTTGAAGTATCAGAATGGACTGTAGGACCAGAGAGATGAATTGTGCCAAAAGATTTCCTGCTGACGTGGCATAACCGTCGCGCTTCCGCGGCGCATGCAAGCTCCTGCCGCGGAAGCGCGGCGCTCTTGGGGCCTTGGGGCCTGTTCTTTCTGTGGTAGTCTTGGGCTATGTTGTGGGCCTTCTTTTTATATACAGAATTGTCTAATTCCTTCTACACTGCTACCAGATCTGAATTGATTGAATTGGCGTAATATTGATCAGCTCTTTAGTTTTTCTTCCGTATTTTCCTGCACAGACTCAAGACAAGTGTTGCGCAAATACAGAAATGATGCGATGCCATGAAATGCGGTTAATTTCCTTTAAAGTGTCGGTTTAAAAGTCTAACACATGCAATCTCATATTTTGTGACAGATTTGCTAATATGTAGAATATGAATGCCGAACACTTCTAAGTGTATGCAAATGTTAAGGAAATTGCCGGCTAAAATATACAATATTTTCGACTGATCAGGGACTTACGGGTTTAGGACAACAAAGAGAGGGAGATGGATCGGGAAGAGTCGCCGGTGCGTCGTTTCGTTGCCGGGAGCTCCTAGAGTTGTTGCCGGAAAATCCGCCGGAGTTTCGCCTTTCGCTCACTTCGATTGCACATAAGGGTTTCTAGTGATTTCTTGAGAGTTGGCTCAGACTTTTGGGGTGACGGGGTAGTGTGTAGGGTTGGTATTTATAGGGTTAGCCTAGGATTAGGGTAGATGAAGGGTTTTAATTTAAAAAAATGTAAAAATGTATTAAAATTCATTAAAAAATAGAGTAAATGGGGATTTCAAAAGTCTCTGGAACCGATCTGGGAAAATGAAGTGTGTAGGGGGGATAGAAGATAAAAAGCCACAAACTTGGAGTCCAGCCGGCGGCGCCGGGCCGAGTCCGGCCGGCGGCGCCGGGCCGAGTCAGGGGGTGGCTGGTCGGTTGGTATGCTCACTGGTATATCTAACTTTCCTAGGGTAGTGGGTTTTTTGTGAGAAATGCACGTGTAAACTGTTGGTATTCTAAAATTCAAAAACAAAATAATATTAAAAATAATATGGTGTATGGGATTTGAACTCTGGTGGCTTGGTTCAGCAGTGCAAGGTATTACCAATGAGCTACAAGCTCATTCTTGTAATTAAGGAGCGAATTAAATACTTAAACTAGTCACAGTAAAAGTAAATACCCTAAGTATACATTAATTTTAAAGGAAATTTTTGTACACTAAAAATAGAGTTGTTACATTCTTTTAACTTGTAATTAAAAAGCAAAATAATTATTTATATCTTGTGCTCAGGCTAAAATACCCCATTATGGATTTTTGAAAAATTGTACAGGAAATTTAGGGTTGTTACATTCTACCCTCCTTATAAAAATTTCGTCCTCGAAATTTGTAAAAGGAAAGTGTAACAGATTCAAAGAAAGTTTTGTGACAGAACTGTTGGTAGTGAATGAAAATATTTAGAAGAAAGAAATATTGCAAAAAGTTTTGGTCAAAGTGAGGGAGTTACCTGGGTTACCTTGGTTCACGGTCTCAGATTCTATGGCTGCTAAGGTCGAGGCTTGACGTCTCGGCATATTTTTCTGTGTAAGCTGGTACATCGATGCCTGACTAGGTAGAGGTGGTGCTGGGAGTGTAGGACGAGTTGCAGGAGCCTGGATAGTTAGCCGCTGCGGGTAGTTGGTGGGTGTGTGAGATGAGTTGCGTCTATAGGGACAATCTCCAATTTTATGATCAGATGCGCCACAAACTAGGCACAGGCTTTTTGTGCGCCTACAGTCCTTCCACAAGTGTCCATCCCTATGGCAGTAATAACAAAAACCTGGACTTGACTGGTTAATTGTTTCTTTATGTCTCTTGGGTTCAGAAGGTTGTGTAGTATAGGTTCCTCTTGCCATCTGGATGGCAGAGCGTTTCCTGACGGTTGCTTCTGCTTCTGGTCGGTTCAATAATATAGCAGTCTGCTGCTGCAGTCCAACCAGGAGGCTTCGGATTTCCTCAAGCAGAACCGTTTGCTCGTTGAGCGGAGCAGGGATGACATGTGTGATTTGTAGTGGTGGTGGAGTGCTGTTGAAGTTGGTGCTGGTGTTGTTTGGGGAATCCATAACCTTGAATGAAAAATTTAGGTTAGGACAGATTCAAAGTATATGATTCAAGGAATATGAAATTGATAAGATTCAAGGAATATGGATTGTAAAGAATGTTTTAGTTGCTGGTTTTTGTGTTATATTGCTTAGGTTATTCACGCAGAACAGAACTGCATAGTATGGTTTTATACAGCTCTGGCCTGCATGGGCCGCCAACAAAACCTGTCACGTCCCGCTTTCCAGTATATGGGCAGAGGACGCGACGAGGCTGCTACGTATTTACTGTGAATTAAATACGTTAATCGTATCTAAGCAATATAAAAGTAAAGCACAAGAGACAAGATATAATAAGAACAGCAACTTTATTTATTCACATTCTTTCTGTACAATGCATGGAAAGTAAATACAACTGAAATAAAAAGCAATGCCTAAACAATGACATAATAGAAAAGAAAAGTACTGAAATGGAAAAGTGTACAATGACTAGAGCTCGGGGTCTTCACTGAACTGGTCCAAGTCTTCAGCAGTGAGCTCGATCACTGACGGGTCCAGATCACCTGGCGATATTCAAAGAAGAAAGAAAGAGAATATCGTCAGCGAACATGTCACTCGGTAAGTTCCAAAGATAAGGGAGAAATAGAATAAACCGAATAAGAAGGTATCTTTTAAAGTTGTATTATATTGTTGTGATGTTGTGTTAACGCTGTTGTTTGTAGCTTGGTACAGAAGAATACCAGTGTATACGAGAGGAGTCTCTATATGCCAGAGACTAGAGGCAAGTATAGTACAAGAAACCGTTTATGCCACGGTACAACAGCAACCGGATTCATGTTAGGTGTATTAATTCTTACTGTCGCGTGCCACTTCTAACACCTTCCGTACCAATCTACCCCTTAAATCCCAAGATGTCTTGTTTGTATTGTATTGTATTGTAACTTGTATAATTGATTGACTGACCGAAACCATGATATCAGTAAATGGATGTAACCGTAGAATCATGTAAATGGATGTAACTGGAGAATCATGTAAATAGAATGTATATCCATGGTTCGGTTAAGTCAAGTTGTATAATGGATTCATGGATTCATGTTGAATTAGAATATTGTAGATTTATAAATTGTAGATTGTAGATTGTACTTGAATCATATTCAAGTCAGATTATAATAAGACTCAAACTGAGTCAGACAATTAGAAAGGTAACTTGAAGTCCTGATTGTTTTGATATTATCGGTAACCGTTGTACATGGGCGGCAGGATTTGTGTCTTTTTCAAAGATGATTACCATGTTGATAACACCGTTTGTTAATTGTCTACCTTAGATAGGCAAGCACCCACTTCTCCGGCTCACTGAGGCTCAAGGGACCGGTCCCGCTTAAACTTATGTTTACTAGGGTCCTTAGGGTAATTTATAGAACTTGAGGGGGTTTTATGTAAAAATACTTTTATATACTTTTCAAAATACACCCCAAGTATTTAGTTATCCGTTTTTAGAGTTGTAATGAATGTAGATTTTATATTGTGATATTTCTAGTGAAAATATCCTAATTTCATAAATAAAGGTATTTATTTATAATATTGATTTGTATGGAATTCATGGTATTTTAGTGTAAAATAATTCTTGTGACATTTTTAGAAAAAGTGGAATATTTATAATAATTCAAAATAGATATTTTTATGTTACATATACATATATTTATATGAAAATAATTTTAGTATATATATAATATTCTAGAAATCTCGTTTTCTTAAGATGTCGTATTTTAAATCTTTCGAGACCGAATGCTCCTTGCGGAGGTCTGCATCTCGCACTACTAAGCCCGAGGATGTGCGATAATCCGCACCATCCCGAACGGGTTCCCCAAATGGGTTGTAGCGATGCTTTGCAAAAATTTGTATAAATACTAATTATTAAGGGAACACGGTTTTATTAATTGTAGTATTTATTTGTAAAGATGTCGATTTTCCGTATTCTATGTTCCCGAGGGTATTGTGCTATGTTGCATATGTGTGTGTGAGGAGGTAGGTCATTACCTCGTGATCTACTTAAAGGTATAACAAGTTTTGTGATGTTAAATGTAGAATTGAAATTATGTGGTATTTAAATGAAAAATACGGTAAAATGAAATAGCAATTACTTTTATGATATGAAACTTGATCAATTTGGTTGATTAGTGTTTAATAGTCAACATGAAAGGGTTTAAGCATAATTGTATTAAAGAAAAGTGAAGTTTTATAAAGAAACCGAATCAGAAATCGGATTTGTTCCGATTCCGTCGGGTTTTGTAATTCCGTATTTTTAGAAAGAAAAGAAAGATAGAAATGGGGACTTACAGGTTTAGGACAACAAAGAGAGGGAGATGGATCGGGAGGAGTCTCCGGTGCGTCGTTTCCTCACCGGGAGCTCCTAGAGGCGTTGCTGGAAAATCCGCCGTAGAATTCGCCGGAGCTTCGCCTTTCGCTCACTTCGATTGCACACAAGGGTTTCTAGTGATTTTTTTAGAGTTGGCTTAGAGTTTTGGGGTGAGGGGGTAATGTGTAGGGTTGGTATTTATAGGGTTAGCCTAGGGTTAGGGTTGATGAAGGGTTTTAATTTAAAAAAATATAAAAATGTATTAAAATTCATTAAAAATGGAGTAAATTGGGATTTCAAAAGTCTCTGGAACATATCTGGGAAAATGAAGTGTGCAGGGGGTATAGAAGAAAAAAATCCATAAACTTGGTGTTGGGGACTCGGCCGTCTGGCCGAGTCCGGCCGGTGGAGCCGGCCCGAGTCGGGCCGAGTTAGGGGGTCAGGGGGTGGCTGGTCGTTGGTATGCTCACCAGTATATTTAACTTTCTTAGGGTAGTAGAGTTTTTTTGAGAAATGCACGTGTAAACTGTTGGTATTCTAAAAATCAAAAACAAAATAATATTAAAAATAATGTGGGGTATGGGATTTAAACTCTGGTGGCTTGGTTCAACAGTGCAAGGTATTACCAATGAGCTACAAGCTCCTTCTTGTAATTAAGGAGTGAATTAAATACTTAAAGTAGTCACAGTAAAAGTAAATACCCCAAGTATACATTAATTTTAATGCAAATTTTTGTACATTAAAAATTGAGTTGTTACATTCTTTTAACTTATAATTAAAAAGCAAAATAATTACTTATATCTTGTGCTTAGGCTAAAATACCCCTTTATGGATTTTTGAAAAATTGTACAGGAAATTTAGGGTTGTTACAGGAATAGGCTCCCACGCCGCCACTCTCGCCGCGTCGGGATCATTGGACGGATTTCGCTCTTAGCACATACCCCTAGACCACTGGACTAGTACGGGCCAGTCCTCACCCTCTGGCGGCCCGACGAAGAAAAACTTCTTCCAATCATGGATGGAAGAAGGCAGGACGACAACTCCTGACCCAGCTACACTCCCCCGCTGCTTCCTAAAGGAGAGGTAAACCCAGCTTGGGTCGTCCGCGTGAGTTCCTGGGTGACTTTTGTAAGTAAGGGAGGAGGGAAGGATGGACAGACTAAAGGGGATCATCTGCAACTTCAGCCGAATCAGGAACCCAAGGAGAATCCTTCACGAGTTCGGCACTAGCTAGCCCGGGGCTAACCCAAAGTAATTTAACGCAGCTACAACCTCAGGAGAGAAAGGAAGGCACATTCCGGCCCAAAGAGCTTCCAGGTACAAGGAGATCTCTCTACCTCTCACCTGATCTGCTCTCTCTCCTTCCTCGGCCAATCGTAGCGTGTAGCCGGAGGGAATATGGAAACAAGCCCGAGCGATAACAAGTTCATCCTCATATCTTACTGAGGACGACGCACCAGGGGCGTCCGCCGCCACTGCTCCAGGAATCGCCCCAGACGCGTGACCCCAGGAAGAGGATCTGACCCCAACTTCCCGAAGGGGCTCCAACCCGGGGGAGGAATCCCTAGTATCTACCCCTACGACATTTACAAACTCCTCAAAATAAGACATCTAATCTGATGGGAAGAAATCCTCGAAGAAAGAAAATGCAAGATCCGACCTAAAAAGAGAGAGCGCCGAGCTAACAAAACCCAAAATGAGGAAAATGTGAAGGGAGAGAAATCCTGAATCAGGCCTCATCTCTATTTATGATACCAGCGTCCTCATCCAATGACGACAGTCATTTTCCGCCAAAACGATTCGGTGCACTCGACGGCCACGATCGCTCCACCTGCCGCAAGCGCACTGGCCGCATCCCATAGGACGCCAAAAGCATGCGGCATGTCGCATCAGCCAACCAGCACCTGACACGTTGTCTGTCGCTTCAGCAAAAGTACACACGATCCGGTGCACCCTCTTTAATGCAAAAGATCTCGTCCTGATTCGTTGGCCTCATCCAGAAAAGACAACCAATTGCCCAGGAGCATGCCCGACGATATCTTCGAAAAGGAGCTCACCTCGGATGATCTGGCAAATCACTCTCGACCCGACCCGTAAGCTGGTCGGGACGAGAGTGGAGGGCTAATGATGATGCTCGATATCGGTGATCTCCCCGATGCAGGACACATGGCAGATGACGTGTCCCAGAGCATGTAAGAAAGGACCTAAAGTGGCCAACCAGACCATACCTACGCTCGTCCTACCGAGCAAACGTTGGCTCGCCTCTGAGCCCCTGCACAACTGGCCTCCTCGGCCTCACAGCTCGTCTCCGAGCTACCGTAGAACCAAGATACCTCGGCTCTCCCACTCATCCATGAGCTTTCCTGCCGAGGTCATCTCCCTTGGTCTCATCGACGGACCAACAGCACCGCTTGCAGGCGTAACCGCCATCCCACGAATATCGTCATTCACGAGATCTTTGCCGGCCACATCCCACGTTCCATGCCACCACGATCCTCTATTAACGAGCATGTCTCGCCATTAATTGGAGGTCCCGCTCATCACGCGGGCATGACGTCGGGAATGCAACGGCCGGCGTGATTCTCGTGCTTGCCCCGCCTGCGGCCACTGCTATATAAACCCCTCTCCCATAGGGTTCAAGTAAGCCATTTTTACTCCACTAAGCCGTTACTCTGCTCGGATCTCTAGACTAACTTGATCGTCGGAGGGTCCTCGGTGGTACAACCATCCCGGGACTTCCTTGCAGGTAGCTCAGCAACCATAACCTCAAACCCTTTGAGATCCACACGCTTCAGGAGCGACAGCCTCCAGATCCAATCACCACCGTCCATCGCCGCCATCAGCAGATCAACGGAAGGCAACATCTGAAGGAGATACTCAGCTCCGTCAAGGTCTTATAGCCCATGTTTATGGATTTTCTATCGAGGATGCATATCCTTATCGTATTTATCTCAAAAACGATTTGATATCGTATTTGTATCAAAATCCCATTAACATTTGATTCAACTCTTATCAACTAACAGTTTACATGTCAAAGTTATAATTTTGTTTAACTCATTTATGTAATTTCTCCACTTTTTGAAAATGCATATGTAGGTTTTTACAAAAATACAATACTTGTTAAACCTTTGTAACTTACTAAATTGGGAGAAAGCATAGATGCTCCTAAATATACATACATGTGCATCACACGAGCAAATTTTTAGTACCTTGAAAACCTACTAGTTTTCTTCCATTTCAATTTGTAGAAATCCAAAATCCTGTGCTCACTTTTTCATGTCTCGCCATCTACCTCCTAAACCCTAGACCGAAAGAATCCTTCACATAGTTCTCGTCTTCTATCTTAAATAACCTTATAAAAGTAACAATCTCTCTCTTTCATATTATATATCCAACCTTCTGACCTTCAATAACTCTAAAATCCAAGAATCTATCTCCCATCTTCTACCTAAAAAACCTTAGACTCTAATCATCTCTCATTCTCAATCTCATATCTCTAACAACCCTTAAAGACCTCGACCCTCTCTAGAATTAGTTATCTTGTACCCAAAAACCTGAAATGCCATCTATCTCATTATGTTCTTCTACTTCAATAGTTATAACATTAATACTCAATTATATATCTAGTAATCCTATAATCCTAAGCCATTCCTCATATCTTATTTAAAACTAGGTTTACCTACTCACTTTAAATTCTATCCATAAATATGCCTAGATATTAATGCCAAACATTAAGGCCAATGGTGTTTATTTATTGGATAGATATGAGTAGAAATGTAAAGTGGGCAGGAAAAATGTTTTCCTACTAAAACCTGAAAATTTTCCAAAAAAACAAAGAATTAAAGTTTGAGTTTAAATTTATAATTGAGAGACAATAGTCAAATTGAAACCGCTTTTCGTAGATATTGACAGATAGTTTAACAAATCATGGTTCTAGAGGATTGGGTCTAAACAAGTGAGCTTTTTATGGTGTACAAAAATAAGGACTTTATGGAGGAAATTCAAGAGTATATAAGTGTTACAATTGAATTGTCTTTAATTCAGTTTTACAAATTAAAATTAAGAGCTTTGGTTTCAAACATCAAGCCATTTTCTCAGAAGGGCTTAGTTTTAAGCATTAAGAGCTCTTTGGCAACTTTTACCTATATAATAATATAATTATACACTATAGCTTGTATAGTTAAGGAATGATAAGCTCATTCTAAGTATATGTCCTTTGTCCTTTGCATGATAATATGCCTACGATTCAATAAAATTTGATGCTACATTAATTGATCGCTGCTTTCCATTCCCAAAACTCCTTCCTAAAACCACTACCTTCAAATCTCTAGCATGTGGCGAAAATTTCTAGCATCACTTGTACACTATTTTGAAGGAAATCAAAGAAAAGACATTGGAGGCAATGTATGCTAAGTGGACCACTATCAGCTTAAGGAGGTTGCTTTTAGAGATATTGGAGGCTATTAAGATGAGAGATATAGGGACAGACCGAAGCTTGCTTTACATGCATTCACATTTATGAAATAATTTACTTTAGTACTTACAAACACTTCTTAACAATATCTATACACCTACTTTTTTCGAATTTGTTTTTGAAACTCAACCAAAGACTTAGAGAGCTTCTATACTTGATACTTTTGATGTTATGTGCCAGCTTGTGCCATCTAATCTCGTTGATGTTGATACAATAATGTCAACAAAGACAAAGATGGTGATGCACACATTTATATAGTATTCACAACCTATTTAATGATAAGGATGCAACTAGTCATAAGTACTCATTATATTTTATTCTTAATGCATATAAAATGCATCATTTGCTTACATTTCTATCATATCACTTATTGTAAGCAACACAAATTGCTCAACTAGGTGAGAATTTACTAATCCTGAAGCATCAACAATAAATGTCGATAATCATAAAAATCAAGAATATTTATTAACTCTGTAAGTTGTTAGTTTGAGTTGTTTGACAGCAATTTCTTAAAATTCAGTACAAGGAAACATCTTGCATGCGCTTGTTCATCAGTACATACACATATACACACTCACACATACACATCTATGTACGTGATAATAATTGATGTCAGGATCCATAGATGGAAGTTTTTCTTTTACAACTGTCATAGATCAACGCTCCTTTTTTCCCTAAGAAAATCACCTATTGTGATACTCATGACTTAGCTATAGATATTACCATATTAAAGCATCCCTGTTACTCAGGACTAGCATTTGGGCACGTGCTGCACGGGATTAAATTAAATAAAATTTCTTTACTATTAATGCTAAAAGGGAGGGTAGTCTTCAAAATTGAAATTGCAAATTTGATTCTAATGATGATGTATCCAAAAATATTTTCATAATATCGAGTCTTAACTTTTTAAATCTTTTAAATTAATAAAATAATAATTTACAAAATTAGCAAAACAAATACATAAATAACAGAAGTAACAAATCTCTTTATTTCTTATATGTTTTGATCACGTGCATCACACATGCCAAAATAGCATCAAACAAAGTGATATTTTTATTCTGTAATTCACATGCATTCATGTTTTATTAATTATTACTGTAATTATTATTAATTTATTAGGTATCTCTATTTTTTGAAGAAGTTTGTTGAGGGACATAGATTTTAGATTTGTTACAATTGTTGAAGTTTTTGTTGCCCATAATAATCTACTTTTTTAGGCTTTTACGGTTATTGATACTATATAAATTTCTATTTTTCTAGTGTTGCTAATTTTCTGCATTATATCCTTAATGGATAAAATCTGCATGGTTATTGCAATATGTAATGCTGGTCTGCAAATATATAACTCATGTCATGATACAAAATTGGCAAATAATTTTATTTTATTCTTTTGACTAAATCTGAGTTGATTTAAACAAATGTCTTTTTTTTCTCTTTTTCTCTTTTTCTTTTCCTTCTCCTTTTTCTGAAACATGCCTATTTACAGTCACTAAAACTTACAACTGTAGAGTACCAGAGGTACCATAGATTATGCTATCCCTGCGATGTTCAATGCTTTCCCTAAAACAAACCTTTCATCAATATTCTTGTCAAGCGCATTTCATGAAGAGTCGGTCAAGGATTCTTATGGCTCTTGAACATGCAATCATCCGTGCACGAATGTCTTACAATAGTGTTGTTCAGAACCTGAAATTTTGTATATTTCTTGTGTTCTCTTAGTTTTATCTTTCTCTAGACTGTGTCTGAGTTAAATTACAATTTTAATTGGAAGCATCATCTAACCTGCTTCCAAGTTTAACTCTGCTTTTTATATCTTTGCATATACAATTACTATAGAGGATCAAAGAACTATAGAGGATCAAAGATCTGATGCTATGAGAACTGATTCTGTGATGTTGGGAAGCAACGGGCAGAGATTATGGAAATTGGGTGGCCATTACAGCACTTCCAAGAGTATACTACAAGGTTATCACAATGCACAAATCTTCCCTTCATAAGTTCTATTAATTGAAATGGCCACTAACCGGTCTCGGTATTGCTTTTGCTCTATCCAGATATTGAGAACTAGGACTCTGTTACACTACAAGATACGTGGTCTGTCTATAACGAAGAGGAGGAAAAATTAGTAGAGGAGCAAATTTCTTCATTAAGGTAAGTAACCAAATATATTTTGTAATCCCCCCCCCCCACCCCGCGCTTTTGCTTCATGAAGCTTAAGCCTGTGTTATGTCATGATTCATGAATCAGTAAGTTTTCTCCATTGACATGTGTAAATAATTCATGGTATGTATATATAAGCAAGCACAAGACAATGCTAACTAGGATACAATTTATAAATGAAAAATCAGGTGATTGAGAAGTGAGCCATATTTCAATTATAAAAATAGAGAGGCGCTATTTCTGACAGTTATTAACTTTATGTGTCTTCTTTTACCATCATCATTTGTTTAATTTCTGACAGAGATCATAACCAATCTTACCGTTTTGGTACAGGAGTACTAAACGCAGAAGGTCACGGTCATATGATATTAAAGAAGAGACAGAGTCTGACTCGTCTCACAGTCCAGGACCTAAAGATTGCTTACCTCAAGATCAAGGTATAATGAGCTATATCTTTCTTTCTTTTTCCCTGAACAATTAAAAGCCTTTAAATTTGAAAGAAAACGATATATCTGGAAGCAATCATTCAGGAATAGAAATATTTTCGTCTTTAAATTAATATATACACAACAAACCATTTAAAGTAAATTACTTCCTTTTATCCTTTGTTATTTTGCTTTCAACTTTTAGATATTCCCCCCCCCCCCCTTTAACGAGGTCAGTCTGCCTAAGTCTTCAATTATATTTACAAGCCACTGTGCATTTTGTTACGCTAAATAAAGAGGAAAATGTACTCTTTTTTTGACGAGAGGGAAAAGATATCTGAACAGAACGAAAACATGACTAGTGGATATTTTTGAAAAAATTTTGCCATTGGCTCATCTAGTTATACTTCAGAGCGGAGATGCCAGGAATTGGATTAGAAGGGTGGGGAAACTCTAGGTACTTCCTTTACTAACTTTTTCTCACTGTTTGATGATGCTCAACATTGGCGATCATCAAGATCAGGATACGTGGCAGATGACGTATCCCAGAACTCAGAAGAAATGGCCCACGGGGGTCGACCAGGCCACCCCTGTACCCGACCTGCAAGCACAAACTGGCTCTCCTCAGAGCCCCCTGAAAATTGGCCTCCTCGGCCTCTCAGCTCACCCCGAGCTGCCACAGGACCAAGACTCCTCGGCCCTCTCGCTCATCCCTGTAACAACCGAGTTCATTTATACCAATTCCAGTTCCCGTATTCACTTATCTGTGGTATTTTCTTGATTTAACGGGTTTTTTGTGCGAATGGTATTTTTACATTTTATATTGCATTCGACCCGACCCGCTTGCTTGAACCTGTTTGATTCACATTTATAGGTTACCCTGACTTGTTGCATGGATGCGTGCATCTCATGTTTTGTACCTACTGGCATTTCATCTGGCATCGCACTTTTTACATATAACATTTTTTTTAGGTCACAGAAAATATTTATTAAAATACATTGCATGGCCTGCATGATACCCCTAACCCCGTGGTAGCATCCGCGCATCTTGTTCTCGTCCCGTTCGGTAAAACGGACGTGTTTGGATGGCTACGCGCACGTACGTGCATCCGTTCTTGGGATATCCATTTTCCTTGACTGAGCATTCATTTTGAAATTTGGAAGTCCCATATAATTTTAATATTTTAAATCTGAATTTTTGGACTCGACCCGGACGTGTTTTGGAGTAAGTTTATATTCGCCAAAATCTCAAAACGTACTAATATTTTAATATTATATTCTAACTGTTCATTTAACCAAAACGAATATTTTCTCAAATATTTATAAAATCCTATTCTAATCCTAACTACTACTCTGTATGTATATATCTTTATCATATTATTTTTTATTTTACCCAAAATCTTTTCCTACCCACTCAGATCTCGCTCTCTCTCTCTTTTCATTGTTTATATATATATATATATTTATTTATTCCTGCATGTTTCCATCTGTCCCCCTCGTGAACTCTCTCTCTCTCTCTCTCTCTCCCCCCTTCTTCTCCTTCTCTAGAATTTCTTTTCCCGCCTCGCGCAGACCTTCAAACCCACGCCCGTACCCCTCGCTCGCCTCTCGCCACCGCCGACACCCTCGACCCCGATCTCCCCTCTCATCCTCTCCGACTCCTCACCTCCTTCCCTCGAGTCCCTGCAAACCCTCGAACCAGCGCCGCAGCCACCACCTTCGAACCCATCTTCTCACCGCCTCTGCCCTCGACTTTGACCGCCATCGTTCCTCAAGTTCTCTCGCCATCGTGCCCTCAACCTCGACTTGGACCACCTCCCACCAGCCTCCGATCCCCCTTGAGACCGTTCCCAGCCATTAACGCCGCCCATCCTCCTCGGATCTCACTTCCGAAGCCGCCTCCTTCATCCACGAGAAGATCTGTGAAAATCAAAGAATCTCCTCCCGCTAATTCTGAAGCGTTGATAAGAGAGCCACACAAATACTTTGATCAAGTTATCATCACTGTTCGATCTGGAGATGGAGGTCATGGTGCAGTTCTTAGCATGCCTAACCAGGCCAGAAATCTAAGTCTGATGGAAAACATGAGTAGGGGAGAAAGAAGGATAGTGGATTATATAAAAGGGATTCTGATGGCTCACTAAGTTTTCCAATTGGTGGTCATGGGGGCGTCATAGTGATATATGCTGATGAGAGCAAGGTATATTTGTTAGATTTCATCAAAAATGCTGCTATAGTGCAAAGCGTGGAGGGAACGTGGATGCCATGGGCTCTTTGACTTCGCATTTGCATGATGGGTTTGCTGCACCGACATTGAGAATACCTGTGCCTGTAGACTGGCTTATTAGAGATTCCTGAACACAAAAGGAAAATTAAGTTGATGGCGTTATCGAGTAATGCATTGAGATATGGGAGTGACAAGTTGCTGGAATCCGGTCGTGCCGTCGACGATCCCGACGACCCAGCGTGGATACTTGACCCGTGTGTTTCCGTCGTGCGTGGTTTGGACTCATTCCGTACACCGTGCGCGCGTCGCGACTTTTTCCGCCAACGCGTAACGTTCCGTTTACCGTATCGTGATCCAATCAAGGCAAGTTAATCTTGCTACATGCTATTTGAATTACTATATATGCTATTTAGAGTTTTATATATCCCTTGATGGCACGCTAAACCTGCAGCTTACATTTAATACTATATTTTTCTTGTAACAGTTTGACATTCCGTTATATCATGTTGTTTCATCGCATGAAACCTGCCATGTTGCATTTAGTTGTAATGTACATAGCACCCACAACCATAATTAAATCACAAAACAATTATTGTTAGTCCACAGTACCCCTTTATGTTTTATACCTTGTTGAACACCCGTGTGATTCTTTAACCGGTTTTAGTTTTAATTGCATCTTTTGAACCTATTATACAGGTTGGTGCATCTCTAGATTACGTAGTGCATGTTAACATGATTCTAACATCCATATTTGTATACTGTAGTTAAGTAATGATAACCGTGCTTCGATATAATGTAATATGTACCTATTCGCTTACCATTTTACCTGATCTAGTTGATTGTTCTGATAGTATTCATGCTGGTTCATTTATAATCTTGTTATGTTAGTTTGATTATGCTAGTTGATTATGAGCACCCACATGATATCTGGTATACCCTGACATGACTTGCTACACATATTACCTGACCCGACATGGTACCGTACACTACTTGACTCGACCTGATGTACCATGGCTTGACCCGTTACTTGATCTCGTGTCTAATGCCAACAAACCTGACATATAGTCCTCACGGACCGCTCCTGTTGTCTATTCAGAAAAACCTGCTCTTACCTGATCCTGTATTGGCATTAGTTCCTGATTACGGAATACCTGACTTGACACGCATAACCTTGGGGGTATGGGGAAATCAAAGGTGTAAACAAGTGTGACTTACAAGGGTATTACATAATCCGTGGTCCCGGGGGTAACGGGACAGAGCCATTTGTGACTCTTAGATTCCTGATCCGTGGTCCCGGGGGGTAACGGGATAGAACCACTCGTGGTTCCCATATTCCTGATCCGTGGTCCCGGGGGGTAACGGGACATATCCTTTGAGTTACATGAGGAGTACATCAAATTGATTTCAAAGACTTTAGAATAGATAACCCAACAGACCAGTTTAGTTTACTCACTGCACACTACCCTGCACTGCCCTGATTTACATTACTGTTACACCTGATTTCATTCATGATTATATTTGCATTGCCTGTTACCCTGTTCGTATTTATCACTTGATGACATGACGCGCTGACGTCTGGGTTTTGCATGGCCCAGATTCTTCGACCTTGTTGCAGACTGATCAGGAGTATTACTGCTGTTAGAGCGAGCGGTAAAGTTCCTGTCGGTACGTAGTTTCACTTCCAGGTGTTTCATTTATTGTACCTTGTTGCTTCCGCATATTGTTAATTCTTGACTCTTTTACTCTGGCTTATGGACATGTACTAGATAGTTGGTTTACTTTCCTGTTCTTGATATCTCTACAGCCGTAATGTGACTGTGGAAGGATTTTTTCCTATCCACAGGTAGCATGGTTGGCTATGTCACGTGCCCATCTTAGCGTACTCTAGGAAGCGGGGCGTGACATGGTTCTTTTGGTATCAGAGCCATGGGATATAGGTTAATCGGGTTTGATTCTTTTTGTAGTTGGGTATTGGACCCAATACACGAATCAGAAAATCCGTGATTAGGAACATGTCCTACTACATTGCTATCATGATTCTTGAATCATATCTTTCTCCTATCCTTTGCCTTGACGATATGTAAACCCCTTTGCATTTCGACTTGAAACCTTTTTGGTTCCCTACTGTTCCTCCTTGTTTCTTGATTCTGATACTAAGATTTGGGCGACTTGAGTGGAGTTATGTAATTGTACCCATGAACTGTAGCATGGTTACAATGCGGTACTCTATTTAAGTAACTTGGAATTCTAGTTTTGATTCATTTCCTTGTTTTATGATCGTTATATTACCTTGTTTCTCTTGGTTTCATTGCTTACCAGTTATTGTTATATCGCAAGCTTGAATCATGTTTACTGTGCTTAATCCTCTTCAGTATCTTGACTTCAGATGAAGTCATCTTGGTATCTTACTTGTTCATGTATTCCCCGCATTAGAATTATTCAATTCTGGTGCATCCCTTCGCTCGTTGTTGTCTTGGGAATGGATTTTCTCGGCACTTTCCATGCTCATATTGATTGTAAGGAAAGGAAAGTGATTTTCCAGATTCCCGGACATCCGGATTTTGTTTTGCTGGAGGAAGCGGTTCTGTCGGGCCAGTCAAGTTTAGGGCTAGGCCGACAAACAATATTCTTTCGTCGATGGAAGTTGAAGCGTCAGCTGTAGTTCGAGATTTCATAGACGTGTTTGAGGATATCTCGGGTTTACCGCCAAAAACGAGATATGAAGTTCGTGATCTATCTTTTTCTTGGTTCAGCGCCAATCTCAAAGGCGTACTATCGAATGACACCAGTAGAGTTGGAAGAAGTCAGGAAGCAGGTTGCTGAATTACGTGAGAAGGGTTGGATTTGCAGAAATACCTTACTTGGGAGAGCTCCAGTTCTTCTAGTAAAGAAGAAAGATAGCACAGGGAGGATGTGCGTCGACTATCGAGATTTAAACCGGGTGACTATTAAGAACAAGTATCCGATCCCTCGCATTGGTGAATTATTTGAGTAGCTTAGTGGCGCGAGGGTATTCTCGAAACTGGATTTGCGATTCGGATATCATCAGGTCCGAGTTAAAACAGAAGATATTTGCAAGACGGCGTTCCGAACTCGGTATGGACATTACGAGTATTAGTGATGCCCTTCGGAGTAACGAATGCATCGGCGATATTTATGGACTTGATGAACCGAATATCTTCACCATTCTTGGACCAGTTTATTGTGGTGTTCATTGATGATATTCTGGTCTACTTAGGGAGCAAGGAAGAGCATGTAGAACACTTGAAGTTTGTACTGCAGACATTGAGGCAAAAAAAATTGTATGCAAAGATGGGCAAGTGCAAGTTCTGGCTTGAAGAAGTAAGGTTTTGGGACATATCGTAGCTGGAGATGGAATCGCCGTTTACCCAGGGAAGATTGCAGCAGTTCAAGACTGGCTGATTCCGAAGAATGTTGTAAAGATCAGAAGTTTCCTGGACTTGCGGGATACTAGAGAAGGTTCGTGAAGAATTTTCGCTCATTTGGCTGAGCCTCTGACCAAGCTTACGCATAATAAAGTACCATTGGTGTGGACAAATAAGTGTGCGTCAGTTTTTGAGGCGTTGGAGCAAAGTTTGATAACCGCTTTTGATTGTAACCGTGCCAAACAGTTCCGGAGGATTGGTGTTTCGCAGCAACGCATCTGGGAAAGGATTGGGATGTGTATTGATGCAGCATGAGAAGGTTGTAGCTTACGCGTTGAGACAGTTGAAGACCTATGAGAAGGATTACTCGACTCATGACGTGGAGCTTGCTGCTGGGATTTTCGCTTGAAGTTTTGGAGACACTACTTATTGGGCGAAAGAGGTCGAAATATTCACAGATCACAAAAGCCCAAAGTATGTGTTCACTCAGAAGGAGCTAATTGTGAGACAGCGAAGATGGTTGGAGCTGATGGCTGACTATGATCTTGATCTTAAGTACCATCCGGGGAAGTTAACGTTGTGACCGGATGCGCTTAGTCGGTTACCAGCAATTCAGATGTTGACTGCACAAAAAGGGAACTTACCGAAGACTTTCGAAGATTCGATTTGGAGGGTGTGCTACCGCATTATTGGGGACAGTTGATGCGAGAGCAAGTACAGTCGTCGTTGATCGGAAATTTTTTTTTGAACAGCGAAATTGCAGGACCCAAGATTTCAGAAGTTTCGAGAACAGGTTGAAGTTGGACTTCGAACGGGCTTAATGGTTCATAAGGATGGTTCGTTGTGATAGTTGTTTGTGTGCACCAATGGAGGTATTCGCGAAGAAGTTATGAAGAAGGCACACAGTTCCACATATTCCGTACATCCAGGAGGCATGAAGATGTACCGAGATCTACGACAGCAATTTTGGTGGAAAGGCATGAAATGGGAGATTGCTCGCTTTGTAGCGAAGTGCTTGGTGTGTCAGCAAGTTAAGGCTGAACATCAAAGGGGGTTGCTGGTTTATTGCAACCACTTCCGATTCCTCAATAGAAGTGTAAACATATAACCATGGATTTCGTGGCGGCTCTACCGTGGATTCCGATAGGCAACAATGCAGTTTGGGTGATTGTGAATCAATTGACCAGGACAGCTCATTTCATCCCATTTCGAGTTGGTCAATCAACAGAAGGTTTGGCAGAGCGGTACAATGCAAGAGATTATAAGATTGCACGGAGTACCGGGGAGCATCGTGTCCGACCGTGACACTCGTTTCTTAGCACACTTTTGGAGGAGCTTACAGGGAAGTTTGGGGACTCGATTGAACTTTAGCACAGCTTATCGCCCTCTAACAGATGGCCAGTCGGAGAAAGCGATCCACATTCTCGAAGATATGTTGAGATCTTGTATGTTAGACTTTAAGGGTTCATGGGAGGATCATCTACACTTGGTGGAGTTTTCTTACAACAACAGTTTCCAGGCGACTTTTTGGATGGCTCCATTCGAAGCTTTACATGGTCGCAAGTGTCGTTCACCTGTTTGTTGGGATGATGTCGGTGAACGAAAATTGTTGGGACCAGATTTGGTTGTGCAGACAGTTGAGAAGGTTTATACTATCCGGAATCATATGAAAGCAGCACAAGATGGACAAAAGAGTTAGGCAGTTACATCGAGAAGACCTCTAGAGTTCGCTATTGGTGATTTAGTATTCTTGAAGATGTCACCGACTAGAGGGGTGATCCGTTACGAAGTCAATGAAAGTTTAGTCCTCGATTCGTTGGACCTTTTAAGATTTTGGGACGTATTGGAGAAGTGGCGCATCGTTTGGTGTTACCGCAATCTTTGGAGAATGTTCATGACGAGTTTCTTGTATCTTAATCCCGTAGGTATGCTCGAGATGAAATACATGTATTGGATCTTTCGGAGATGACTGTACGAGAAGATTTAACCTTGGAGGAGCGACCGATGTCAATTGTGGATCGAAGAGAAAAGATTCTTAAGAACGAGGTTATCACTGTTATACTTGTTTTCTTAAAGTAATCGCTCACATGGAGAATCAACTTAGGAACGAGAAGATGAAGTCCGACAGAAGATTTCTCATCTATCTTTGTAGTTTCTTGATTGATTATCCTTTCTTGTTCTTGGAATTTTGAGGACGAAATTCTTTTTGTAGTTGGGTATAATGTAACAACCGAGTTCATTTAAACCAATTCCAGTTCCCGTATTCACTTATCTGTGGTATTTTCTTGATTTAACGGGTTTTGGGTGCAAATGGTATTTTTACATTTTATATTACATTCGACCCGACCCGCTTGCTTGAACCTGTTTGATTCACATTTATAGGTTACCCTGACTTGTTGCATGGATGTGTGCATCTCATGTTTTGTACCTACTGGCATTTAATCTGCCATCGCACTTTTTACATATAACATTTTTTTTAGGTCACAGAAAATATTTATTAAAATACATTGCATGGCCTGCATGATACCCCTAACCCTGTGGTAGCATCCGCACATCTTGTTCTCGTCCCGTTCGGTGAAACGGACGTGTTTGGATGGATACGCGCACGTACGTGCATCCGTTCTTGGGGGTATCCATTTTCCTTGACTGAGCATTCATTTTGAAATTTGGAAGTCGCATATAATTTTAATATTTTAAATCTGAATTTTTGGACTCGACCCGGACGTGTTTTGGAGTAAGTTTATATTCGCCAAAATCTCAAAACGTACTAATATTTTAATATTATATTCTAACTGTTCATTTAACCAAAACGAATATTTTCTCAAATATTTATAAAATCCTATTCTAATCCTAACTACTACTCTGTATGTATATATCTTTATCATATTATTTTTTATTTTACCCAAAATCTTTTCCTACCCACTCAGATATCTCTCTCTCTCTTTTCATTGTTTTTATATATATATATTTATTCCTGCACGTTTCCATCTCTCCCCCTCGTGAACTCTCTCTCTCTCTGTCTCTCTCTCTCCTTCTTCTCCTTCTCTAGAATTTCTTTTCCCGCCTCGCGCAGACCTTCAAACCCATGCCCGCGCCCCTCGCTCGCCTCTCGCCACCGCCGACACCCTCGACCCCGATCTCCCCTCTCATCCTCTCCGACTCCTCACCTCCTTCCCTCGAGTCCCTGCAAACCCTCGAACTAGTGCCGCAGCCACCACCTTCGAACCCATCTTCTCACCGCCTCTGCCCTCAACTTTGACCGCCATCGTTCCTCAAGTTCTCTCGCCATCGTGCCCTCGACCTCGACTTGGACTACCTCCCACCAGCCTCCGATCCCCCTTGAGACCGTTCCCAGCCATTAACGCAGCCCATCCTCCTCGGATCTCACTTCCGAAGCCGCCTCCTTCATCCATGAGAAGATCTGTGAAAATCAAAGAATCTCCTCCCGCTAATTCTGAAGCGTTGATAAGAGAGCCACACAAATACTTTGATCAAGTTATCATCACTGTTCGATCTGGAGATGGAATTCATGGTGCAGTTCTTAGCATGCCCAACCAGGCCAGAAATCTAAGTCTCATGGAAAACATGAGTAGGGGAGAAAGAAGGATAGGGGATTATATAAAAGGGATTCTGATGGCTCACTAAGTTTTCCAATTGGTGGTCATAGGGGCGTCATAGTGATATATGCTGATGAGAGCAAAGTATATTTGTTGGATTTCATCAAAAACGCTGCTATAGTGCAAAGCGTGGAGGGAACGTGGATGCCATGGGCTCTTTGACTTCGCATTTGCATGATGGGTCTGCTGCACCGACATTGAGAATACCTGTGCCTGTAAACTGGCTTATTAGAGATTCCTGAACACAAAAGGAAAATTAAGTTGATGGCGTTATCGAGTAATGCATTGAGAGATGGGAGTGACAAGTTGCTGGAATCCGGTCGTGCCGTCGACGATCCCGACGACCCAGCGTGGATACCTGACCCGTGTGTTTCCGTCGTGCGTGGTTTGGACTCATTCCATACACCGTGCGCGCGTCGCGACTTTTTCCGCCGACGCGTAACGTTCCGTTTACCGTATCATGATCCAATCAAGGCAAGTTAATCTTGCTACATGCTATTTGAATTACTATATATGCTATTTAGAGTTTTATATATCCCTCGATGGCACGCTAAACCTGCAGCTTACATTTAATACTATATTTTTCTTGTGACAGTTTGACGTTCCGTTATATCATGTTGTTTCATCGCATAAAACCTGCCATGTTGCATTTAGTTCTAATGTACATAGCACCCACAATCATAATTAAATCACATAACAATTATTGTATAGTCCACAGTACCCCTTTATGTTTTATACCTTGTTGAACACCCGTGTGATTCTTTAACCGGTTTTAGTTTTAATTGCATCTTTTGAACCTATTATACAGGTTGGTGCATCTTTAGATTACGTAGTGCATGTTAACATGATTCTAACATCCATATTTGTATACTGTAGTTAAGTAATGATAACCGTGCTTCGATATAATGTAATACGTACCTATTCGCTTACCATTTTATCTGATCTAGTTGATTGTTCTGATAGTATTCATGCTGGTTCATTTATAATCTTGTTATGTTAGTTTGATTATGCTAGTTGGCTATGAGCACCCACATGATATCTGGTATACCCTGACATGACTTGCTACACATATTACCTGACCCGACATGGTACCGTACACTACTTGACTCGACCTGATGTACCATGGCTTGACCCGTTACTTGATCTCGTGTCTAATGCCAACAAACCTGACATGTAGTCCTCACGGACCGCTCCTGTTGTCTATCCAGACAAACCCGCTCTTACCTGATCCTGTGTTGGTATTAGTTCCTGATTACGGAATACCTGACTTGACACGCATAACCTTGGGGTATGGGGAAATCAAAGGTGTAACCAAGTGTGACTTACAAGGGTATTACATGATCCGTGGTCCCGGAGGGTAACGGGACAGAACCACTCGTGGTTCCCATATTCCTGATCCGTGGTCCCGGGGGGTAACGGGACATATCCTTTGAGTTACATGAGGAGTACATCAAATTGATTTCAAAGACTTTAGAATAGATAACCCAACAGACCAGTTTAGTTTACTCACTGCACACTACCCTGCACTGCCCTGATTTACATTACTGTTACACCTGCTTTCATTCATGATTATATTTGCATTGCCTGTTACCCTGTTCGTATTTTATCACTTGATGACATGACGCGCGGACGTCTGGGTTTTGCATGGCCCAGATTCTTCTATCTTGTTGCAGACTGATCACGAGTATTGCCGCTGTTAGAGCGAGCGGTAAAGTTCCTGTCGGTACGTAGTTTCACTTCCAGGTGTTTCATTTATTGTACCTTTTTGCTTCTGCATATTGTTAATTCTTGACTCTTTTACTCTGGCTTATGGACATGTACTAGATAGTTGGTTTACTTTCCTGTTCTTGATATCTCTACAGCCGTAATGTGACTGTGGAAGGGTTTTTTCCTATCCACAGGTAGCATGGTTGGCTATGTCACGTGCCCATCTTAGCGTACTCTGGGAAGCGGGGCGTGACAATCCCCGAGCTCCTCAGCCGAGGCTATCTTCCTCGGTCCTCCGACCGATCAACTCCACCACTCACAGACGTAACCGCTGCTCCGCAAATCTCTCCACGCGCAGATTCCCCTCCAGCAACGTCCCACGTTCCACGCCATCACGATCCCCATTAATGGGCGATCCGCTCTTTACGCGGGCGTGACGTCGGGAGCGTAACTGCCGACGAGATTCTCACGCCTGCTGTTGCGTGCCGCCGCCATTATATAAACCCCCATCATAGAGGGGTTAAGTAAGCCATTTTTTACTCCACTTAGCCGTTACTATGCTCGGATCTTGTGCTAACTTGATCGTCGAAGGGTCCTCGGTGGTATCAAACCACCCCGGGACTTCCTTGCGGTACTCGGCGCCAAACTCCTCATATCACCAATCTTCTCAAAACCCATTGAGACACACACACAACAGGAGATCACCTTCAAAATCCACCGGGAGATCGACGGAAGACAACATCTGAGGGAGACCCGAAAAGGGCCTCCATCAGTTGGCACCGTCTGTGGGAAAGTAACTCCACAAAAACAAAGTTGGACTTCCGATCTCCATCCGCATGGCAAGCGACCACTCTGAAGATCCAGGTACCAGCCGCCGCCTCCCCCTCACCGGAGGCGCGGATGAACCTCCTCCGGCGACCATCATCAACGCCCTCGCCAGCCGAATAGATCGGCTACAGTCCCTTGTAGAGGCGCTCGTCCGCGTCCAAACGGCCGGGCCAAGGGCCCAGATCGCCACTCCTCCGCCTCCAGAAGGCTCTGCCCTCTTCGGCACTGCTGACCACCGGCAGACTATGACCCCTGGCCCTAGATCTCATGGGCCGATACTCCCTGAGGCCCGTTGGGCGCCCCACGGCTCCACACCAAGATCTGCCGCCAGAGCACCTCGCCTCGAGCCTCCTCGCGACCCTTACCCCCCTGAGGAGATGTCGGTCACCTCGCCTGTCCACAGGCATGATCAACACCCCCTCCCTCGACAGGGTCGCACAGAAAGGGTTCGCCACGACGGCTCGAGGGCCACCTCGCCCGGGGATCTGAGGAACCTCATCGAAAGGAACCGGGGCCGCGCCCAGACGCAGGTCTCCCACAGCAGAGGCCAGGGATCATACGGCGCCGAATCCTCGGGGTACCACGGCCGACTCGACGCCCTCGAAAAGAAGATCGAGGACATGCGCCGGGAAGGTCACCTCTCGGGCGATGGGGCTAAGTACGTCGCCAACTCGCTCACCAAGCCGTTTACCGAGGGACTGCTCGCTGTCCACGTCTCCTCGCGCAACAAGCCCCCGAAGGTCTCTCTATTCGACGGGAAAACCAACCCTAAAGACTATTTGGATGCTTTCACCGCGAGGATGAGCTTCCAGGACCATTCCAACACCGCCCAGTGCAGGGCCTTCCCCCACAATCGAGGCGCGTGCTACGCGCACGTTCACCGCGACCGTTCCTGTTCCCCATACCTGCAACTGGATGGTCGGACGAAACTTCATGAAGAATCAGTCGAGCAGCTACCCTGCTCAGTTATCCTTAGACGGTAGCTTCCCCGCTCGCAACGCCAGGGATCAAAGCCCTCGCCAAGAGGCAACCGCGCAGCTTCACTACCCGGTTATCCTTAGTAGGCCTCCTAAGGCCCCTCCAATGATAAGGATCAAAGTCCTCCGTAGAGGCAGCCGAACAGCTTCTCTGCTCGGCTATCCCTGGCCGGTAGATTCCTTACTCGCAACGCCAGGGATCAAAGCCCTCGTCAAGAGGCAACCGCGCAGCATCACTGCTCGGTTATCCTTAGCAGGCCTCCTGAGGCCCCTCCAACGCTAAGGATCAAAGTCCTCTGTAGAGGCAGCCGAGTGGCTTCCCTGCTCAGCTATCCCTGGACGGTAACTTCCCTACTCTCAATGCCAGGAATCAAAGCCCTCGCCAAGAGGCAACCTCGCAGCTTCACTGCCCGGATATCCTTAGCAGACCTCATACGGAACCTCCAACGCTAAGGATCCACGCCCTCACTAAGGGGAAGCCCAGCAGCTCTCCTGCTCGGTTGTCCCTGGCGGGTAGCTTCCCTACCGCAACGCCAGAGATCAGAAAGTCCTCTCAGAGGCAGTCGAGCCCGACCCTCGCTCGGCTATCCCTGGCAGGTAGCTTTCCCACCGCAACGCCATGGATCAGAAAGCCCTCCCAGAGGCAGTCGAGCCCGAGGATCCCTCGCTCAGCTATCCTTCAGGACAAAAGCCCTCGCCAAGAGGCACCGGGCAGTAACCATGCCTGGCCAAGGGTCCTTGGTAGGCTTCTTACAGCCCCTCCCACGCTAAGGACCAAAGTCCTTCCAGAGGCAGTCGAGTCCTTGCTCGGCTATCCCCGGCTGGTAGCTTCCTACCACAACCGACAGGGATCAAATTCATCGCCAAGAGGCACTGGGCAGTAACCCTGCTCGGTCCCCGTCCTGAAGGATCAAAACCCTCGCAAGAGGCAACCGAGCAGCTACCCTGCTCGGTCATCTCCGGCTGGAAGCTCCCTACCCATGACATCGGGGATCGAAGCCCTCGCAAGAAGCATCCGAGCGGCTACCCCGCTCGGTCATCCCAGGCTAGTAGTTGCCTACCCAGGATGCCAAAGATCAAAGCCCTCACCAAGAGGCAACCGCGCAACTTCACTGCCCGGTCATTCTTAGTGGGCTTCTTATAGCCCCTCCAACGCTAAGGATCAAAGTCCTTTTCAGAGGCAGCTCAGCAGCTACCCTGCTCGGCTCTCTCCGGCTGGTAGCTCCCTACCCATGACGCCAGAGATCGAAGCCCTCATAAGAGGCATCCGAATGGATACCCTGCTAGGTTATCCCAGGCTGGTAGTTGCCTACCCACGACGCCAGAGATCAAAGCCCTCGCCAAGAGGCAACCGTGCAGCTTCACTGCCCGGTCATCCTTAATGGGCTTCTTACAGCCCCTCCAGCGCTAAGGATCCAAAGTCCTCTCAGAGGCAGTCGAGCCCGACCCTCGCTCAAACATCCCCAGCTAGTGGTCGTTGCTCGCAATGCCAGAAGTCAAAAGCCCTCTCCAAGGGGCAACTGAGTAGCTTCCCATTCATGCTCGGCACAAATACGGCGGACATCCCTTTGCCCGTCACACGCGGAGGATCCGAGGCCCCAACAAGGGGCATCAGGTCTATCCAAGGATGAGCGATCCCCCCTCGACTTCGAGGCCATGGAGACACCTCCTTCTCAGCAACGCTTGACTAGCTTGGCAAGTGATCGAAATCAACTCGACGAACGATCGCTAGACAGATAGCCGACCTGACATGGAAGCCCAACAGTGCAAGCAGAGATATTTTACGAGCATTCGTCACAATTAGAAGATAAAGTGCAAACTGATGAAACCAAAGAAAAAGTTTTATTACCAAAGGCAAAGTATTTACAAAGGATATTTTGGGCTCCCCAGCCTTACAAACTACCCAGAGGCTTACAAAAATTCCAGAAGCAACAGAATAAAAGAGGAGGAAGACGGGGGCTTTAGGCCTCGGGGCCAGGCTCGACCTCGGGATCCTCGATATCCGCCATGAGACGAGCAGGGTCCTCGGCGACTTCGTCGTCAAGAATCTCTTTCCTCTGCTCCTCGGCGTCCGCGAGGGGGTATTCGGCCCGGAGCTCTTCGTCGGCGAACTCCGGCATCCGGGTCTTAACGGCATCGAGGGCCTCATGCCAGATGAGAGTTGTGGCCACGGCCAGGTCATCATAGAAGTCCTTCGACTTCTTATAGCCCTCCAACGCCTTCGCCACCGAGAGGTCGGCCAACTTCGCCGCTCTCAGGTCGGCCGACTTCGCTGACTCAGCCGCCGCCCCCAGCTCCTTCTGGAGGGTCTTCACCGTCTTCTTCAGATTGCCAACGAGCACCTGAGCGTCCTTAAGCTTGGCCTCGGCAGCTACGGCGGCCTCGCGGTACCGGGCAACCTCCGGTTTCCCGGCCTCCACCTCACCCTCCAGGGCGGCAACCCTCGCCATCACCGCCTCCAGCTCCCGCTTGGAGCTCTCTTCCAGCGAGGCGAGCTGGGCCGCAGCCTTCATTGCCGGGGCTATCACCTCGGCCTCCATGCGTAAGGTGAGGGCAACGTGCTGGAGAACCTGAAAGATAAGAAAGAGATCAGAAAGACGAAGGAGGCACCGAATCTCACAAAAAACCAAACACTTACCTGCACGGACTCCTGGGCAATGGACGCCATCTGGGCTCTGAAGGTCCCCTCGGGGACCCTACCCCCTCTAATTTCTCTATCTCATGAAGCAGGCTATCCGCAACGGATAGCCCCGAAGGCACCGCGAACTGAAGGCCTCCTTCCTCCACCATGATCGGCGAGGGAAGGCCCCGGGAAAACCTCCGGGAACCCCTCTTGAGCGGCTCCGATGGAGAGCCAATCTCCTCCTCCGATGCCGGGTCTTCCAGAATCCGAGCATGCTTCCGGCCCGACGCTTTGCTAGGCCCCGGGGCAGGATCCGCCCCCGAACGCTCACGCGACGCGACCACCGGAGGAGAGGGAGCCGGGGCAATCTTTGCACAAGAAGAGATGGTGCCCCCAGCCTTCGTGACCTCCTCGGCTAGTTCATGGAGGCTCGGAGCTCGTCCAGATCCATAGGTCCTGCACAAAACCAAATGCAAAGAAGTCAGCGACACAAGCAATATACAAGACAAAAAGCAAGCCTAAACTTACCGACGAACTCAACGGAGCTAAGCCCGGCCCAACTCAGGACCCTCTCAGACAGCAGCACGTCGAATCGGGGGATGGGCTCCCATGACGCCACTCGCACCGTGGTGGGGTCACTGGACTGGTTCCCCGGCAAGAATTTTTCCCTCGGCCACTCGGTAGGCACGGGCCAGTCCTCGCCCTCGGGAAGGTAAACGAAGAAGAACTTCTTCTTCCAGTCGTGGATGGAAGAAGGCAGGGCCACAACCCCTGTCCCGGCGGCGCCCCCCTGTCTCTTTCTAAAAGAGAGGTAGACCCACCTCGGGTCGCCTGCTCGACCCCCAGGATGATTTTTGAACACGAGGGAAGAATCAAGGAGAGAGAGGCTGAAAGGAACCGCCTGTAACTTCAGGCGGATCAGGAACCCGAGGAGAATCCTCCACGAGTTCGGCACTAACTAGCCAGGGGCAAACCCGAAAAAGTTCAACGCTTCGACGACCTCGGGAGAGAAGGGCAGGCGTATTCCACCCCCAAAAAGCTTCCAGGTACAGGGCGATCTCCCTACCCCGTACTTGGTCTGCCCTCTCTCCCTCCTTGGCCAGACGAAGCGTATAACGTAAGAGGATATGGAAGCAAATCCGAGCATTGGCAAGCTCATTCTCATGCCTCACCCAACACGATGCGCCGGGGGCAGCGTCTACCGCCTCCTCCCTGGGGGCTGCCCCCGCCGCACGATCCCGAGAAGAGAATCCGACCCCTGCTCTCCGGGAGGACTCAGGCTCAACTAAAGGGTCCCTAGAACCTACTTCTACGACATCTACTGACTCTACGAAGGAAGACATCTAACCTTGAGAAGAGGGATCCTCAGGAAATGAAAGCGGAAGAAAGAAGACGAGCGCCGGCAACCAGGACTTAGAACATGGAAATATGAAGGAGTAGGGGCCCCGGAGCGGCCCCGCCCCTACTTATCACCGCAAACGACCTCATCCTACGGCGCCCTTCATCTCCCGCCAAAACACCTCCTCGCGTCCAACGGCTTCGATTGCTCTACGTGTCGTTCCTACACTGGATCGCACACCATCAGAAGCCGCAGGTCTGCACACGTCGCGTCGGCCAACCAACGCTAGACACGTGGACCGTCGCTTCAGTGGCAGGATGCTCGAACTGGCGCACCTTCCTTAAATGCAGAGATCTCGCCCTGATTCGCTGGAAGAAAAGACAGCTGACGGCCCGGGGACACGTCCCGACGAAACCTTAGGAGGTAGCTTACCCCGGGCGACTCAGCAGTCCACTCCTGACCCGACCCGCTAGCTGGTCGGGACAAGAGTGGGGGGTTAATGATGATGCTCAATATTGGCGATCTCCAAGATCAGGACACGTGGCAGATGACGTGTCCCAGAACTCAGAAAAAATGGCCGACCAGGCCATCCCTGTACCCGACCTGCAAGCACAAGCTGGCTCTCCTCACAGCCCCCTGAAAATTGGTCTCGTCGGCTTATCATCTCACCCCGAGCTTCCACAGGACCAAGACTCCTCAGCCCTCTCGCTCATCCCGAGCTCCTTAGCCGAGGCCATCTTCCTCGGTCCTCCGACCGACCAACTCCACCACCCACAGGCGTAACCGCTGCTCCACAAATCTCACCACGCGCAGATACCCCGCCAGCAACTTCCCACGTTCCACGCCATCACGATCCCCATTAATGGGCGATCCGCTCTTTACGCGGGCGTGACGTCGGGAGCGTAACTGCCGGCGAGATTCTCACGCCTGCTGCTGCGTGCTGCCGCCACTATATAAACCCCATCACAGAGGGGTCAAGTAAGCCATTTTTTACTCCACTTAGCCGTTACTCTGCTCGGATCTTGTGCTAACTTGATCGTCGGAGGATCCTCGGTGGTATCAAACCATCCTGGGACTTCCTTGCAGGTATTCGGCGCTAAACTCCTCAAATCACCAATCTCCTCAAAACCCATTGAGACCCACACGCAATAGGAGATCACCTTCAAAATCCACCGGGAGATCGACGGAAGACAACATCTGAGGGAAACCCGAAAAGGGCCTCCATCACTGTTATAGATATTATTGCTAGTCGTAATCTGATTGAGGGAACCAATCTATATGATACCCTAAAATTCAAAGAAACGCTGCACTATCTGAAACTTGTTCAGATTCAAACTTAGCAGCTGTTTAGTTTGTGCACAAGAACAGAAAGCATTGGTTGCAAGTGGTGTATATTGCATCCGATATCTATTGAAGGTAATGAGCTCTAAGTTTGCTATTTGGTTTGCACGTGTGACAATCACTGCCTGTGCTTAAGTGGAAACTAGCTGTAATCATTTGCTGTCATTATACAACATTTATGGCTTTAAGAAGTATGGCGATTAAGAAAACAATTAATTGAACTTCTTTTCCATTGCAAACAATTATAGCAAATGTTGCAGCCAAGTTAGCTGCAAATTTTTGCTCCAGCTTTGCAGCTTCTTAGCATTTTTATTAATGAAAATAGAAACTTAGCTGTGGTCTGTTCCCACCCAACAAAGCGATCCTGAAGTTACTAACTGGCCTAGGTGCTCCAATGGTTACAATTACTTAGCCTGCAAGCTTAGCTTTTGCAATTTTCATATAGGGTCTCAAAATGGGGAAGAATCTGAGTACATGGGACACAGACTTGTCTGTCAAAAAGGGAAGAAAAAAATTTGCCTTTAGCTTTTTCGTACAAATTGTTCGACTCAACTAAACCTGACTGCCGTTAGCGGTGGGACCAACATACCTCCAATTATTATTTCTTTCTTGGATAAACGATCCTTTGTTTATTATATGGATATTTACTTAAAGACCCACCAAAAATTTGATTACTAAAATTTGGAGTAAGCTTGACTCCAAATCTAACAAGTGTGCTTTTATCGGGTATGGTGGAGACGAGTTCGGATATCGGCTGTGGGATTACACAAGTAAGAAAGTAATACGAAACCGAAATATTGTCTTTGATGAGCAGCACTTATATAGAGAAGAAAAGCAAGCCAAAAATGGTGTTGTATCTGAGTTCGTGGAGTTAGACGGAACTCAAGAGAACAATCAGGTGTCCACAAGTGGGGATCAAAACATGGAGGAAGCTGCAGTGCAGGATCAGGTTCAAGAACATGATGGCGACCATGTTCAGCAACCAGATGTACCAGTTTTGAGGAGATCTACGAGAGAAAGGAGACTACCTGAAAGACTTGTGACCGACTTCATTTTGTACAGGGCTTCTGGAGAGCCTGAATCCCTTGAAGAGGGGACGCAAGACGGTGTGGGAGCGAGCTATGGACGAGGACATGGATTCTTTGAAGAAGAACCGCACGTGGGACCTAGTGAAGCTACACAAGGGTCGAAAAGTGTTGCTGAATAGATGGGTGTACAGGATAAAAGATGAGGCCGATGGTGTGAAGCGGTACAAGGCTCGCTTGGTAGTTAAGGGATATGCGCAAAAACAAGGAATTTACTATCAAGAGATATTTTCCCCTGTGGTGAAAATGACATCAATTCTAGTGATCCTTAGTATTGTGGCGGTGGAGGATCTGCACTTGGAGCAGCTTGATGTGAAGACCGTGTTCCTTTATGGAGATTTGGTGGAGAAGATCTATATGATGCAGCCACCGGGATACGAGGTGAAGGGAAAAGAAACTATAGTGTGTAGACCGCGAAAGAGTTTGTACGGCCTTAAGCAACCTCCAAGATAGTGGTATATCAAATTCGATCAGTTCATGCTAGAGACGGGCCGGATTTGTGCGTGGTGAGTCAGATCACCGTGTCTATATTCAGACTTTTGAGGATGGAGACTATATCATTCTATCACTCTATGTAGATGATATGTTGGTAGCGGGTCCGAATTTCGAGAAAATTCAAAGTCTGAAGAAGATGATGACTGAAAAGTTTTCCATGAAAGATTTCGGAGCGGCCAAACAAATTATGGGCATGAAGATCGTTCGAGATAGGAAGCAGCGGAAACTGTGGTTATCGCAAAGCGACTATATCGAGAAGGTTTTGAAGCGGTTCAATATGGACAAGTCAAAACCGGTGAGTACGCCTTTAGCAAAACATTTCAAACTCATGAAGGAGTTTTGCCCGACAACTCAAGAGAAGAAAGACGAGATGGCAAGAGTTCCTTATGCTTCTGCGGTGGGGAGTTTAATGTATGCAATGGTGAGTACGAGACCAGATATTGCACATGCAGTGGGAGTTGTGAGCCGGTATATGCAAAACCCGGGGAAGGAGCATTGGAATGCGGTGAAGTGGATTTTGAGGTATCTTAGGGGTACATATAGTCACTGCTTATGTTTCGGGGGTGACTCTCTAAATGTGCAAGGTTACGTTGATACGGACTACTCGGGTGATCGAGATAGTGGGAAGAGCACAACGGGATACATATTTACAGTTGGGGGAACAGCGGTGAGTTGGGTATCTGTCATGCCTCGCTTCCCAAAATACGGAAAACGAGGGATGACTAGGCCAGCCATGCTCCTATGGTTAAGGAATAATCCCGCCGTAGTCACACTTCGGCTTCTAGCATTACATGGTAATCAGTAAACAAAGCACGGCAGTAAAGGAAACACATCACTAAGATATTACATCAAATTTCATTGTTCACAAATTACAAATAAACAAGAAAATCTACTAACCAAGTTTGAATACAGGATCTCTTTAGGGAAAGCAGAAAAGAAGAAAAAGGTACTCCAGACTAGATCTACGCCAGCTCGAAAGGTAAATCTGACTCCTGCGCCGGTTCTTCCTCGAGGTCTGAACATGCATACTCAGGTCGTCAGAGCGACGTAATAGCAAAATAATAATAATAACATGGAACAGGCAATTAAGGTAATACAGTGAAAGTAAAATACGGATAATCGCTATGTCACTAAATGATGCAAAATATGATCTGTGTTCCTATCAGTCTCTAAGTCATGTTTGAAATCGAATAGTGGAAAGGAGGATCATGTTTAACGGGAGTCTCGTACATACCCGAGACAACGGCCCACACGCCCGGGACATAACCCTGTCAGCCGGATCGCTAGATCCTACCTAATATATATAAGAATCACTGTTCGAATGATCATCTTCTAAAACACGGTCCCGCTAAATACGATGCTCTTTCCACTTCGACTTCCCCTTTTTCCCAGGTTTACACTATTGATGATTATGATTTAGTCGTATACAAGTATACGCCAATAATACGGTTTTGTCACTGATCACTGTATTAATCACTGTCACGAATCATTCACTTTTCCATTGACGTACTTGACACTCCTAAACCAATATCATTCACGCACGATAATACAATGTCCACTGAATAATGATGCGTACTAACACTATGTATATGGCAATTGGGTAAGGTATGCATATTTATGTAGTTAACAAGTCATGTGTAATATGAACTAATATGCACGTCATAAGCTTACAAAAATTGCAGTAATTCATATGTTCAGAATTCAGTGAAATGATACAAATACGGTAACAAGTACACTCTGTCGGCAGTTTAGAAAAATTAGTTTCAGTACAATCGGATTTCTGGTATTCAAGTTACAGCCGTTTCAATTTAAGTGCTTGCTGCAGGAAATTCAGTTTCTGAATTGAACGTCCGTTTCGCGACACGATTTTCACCCAGGTGGGCTCAGAATTTAGCGACTCTACAGTTGAATGAAATTTAGGGTTTTCAATAGGGTTTTCAACACAATAGACGGATTCTCAATCGCATCTCTATGTCAGGAGTTATGCACTGTTCAACACTAGTGTATCAATTCTGGTTCTGTTTGGGACTGCTATGCGTCCTGTTCTTTTAAATTGCAGTTTAAATAGTAAACGATAATATAAAGGGGTGAAATCACTTGAGTTATTTATCTAACAGATTGATATTCAATAAAATATAAGGTTCCGCAACATACAAGTTTAGACAGCGAAGGGGTAAGCATTATGAGACATAAAACAACAACCAAAGCTGCTCTGGACTGCAGTCCAGAGCCGCTCTCCGAACCAATTCTCGTCATAATTTCAGTACAGAAACAATTAAGAACTTATACAAGGTTACAGGTCGTCAAGTCAGCTTCGATTTAAGCCCTCGAACGCATCATTTCAATGTGTAAGCAATTAATTATGACTTTAACAAATTTCAGGTGCGGGAAATTCTTAGTTTTTACGGGTGCAATTGGGGGTGATCGTTTAAGTCAGTAAAAATCATATTTTTCAGTCAAATTTCTACACAGTGTTCATTATCACACGGGCCAGCATATGCAATCGAGTTCCGTCAGTTTAATGGAATATTTTCGTTCGGGTTTTGCATCAAACAGCTATGTCATATAAGTTTTCATGAATCGCAAACAGGGAATTTATACGGTTTTAATTTGTAACGGAAATAATCTAGCATGTAGCAAGTAGGGTACTTGCCTGGAGACGCTTTGGTGACGCACGGCAGCGGCAACGGCACGAACGCGTAACGAGCGGTACGTTTTGGGTTCACGGCCTCGGCTCGCGTTTTAGGTTCGTCGTCGGAGTTGCCCGGAGATGTTTCGCGATCACCGGAGGCAGAGTGTGGTGCTGTGGATCTCCAGGAGCGTGCTGGGGTCGACGATGGTCGGCGGTGTCGCTCCGGAGATGGCACAACGGGGGTCGTGTGTAGGTTTGGAGCTTGGTATTTTGGAGAGAGAGAGAGAGAGGGTAAGTAGGGGCTCGGGTGTGGTGATAATGATGATGATGTTGAGGATGAAGGGGGTCGACGAGGTGTTTCAGGTGCAGTGGGGGCTCGCCGGCGTCGAAGTGCAGGTGGTGGCCGAGGGGAGTCGAGGGTCGGCGGTAGGTTAAGAGTGGTGAGGAGGGGTTAGGTGAGGGGGCTTGAGTTCTGGAGAGAAGAGAGCGAGGGAGGAAATACGAGGAGAGTCGTCGGCGTCGGCGTTGTCATCGTCGGGGGAGCGGGGTGTAGGTGGCTCGAGGCTGGGTTTTCTGTAGAGAGAGAGGAGTGAGTTGGAGAGTGAGAGGGAGCAGTGGAGTTTGAGACGATATATGAGAGGTTTGAGGGGCTCAGGGGGTCGTGGGTCGTGGTCGTGAGGGGCGAGAACGTGGGTCGACGGCGCAG